>CM073604.1:574000-6019000 GCA_037074985.1 Solanum bulbocastanum
TGAATTTCGAAAGTCAAATATATTACTACTTTTTATCAAAATATTTCATTAACTTTTCAAATATCTTAAATTATTAATCATCATTAATTATACTAGTATTTAATTCTATGTAATTTTTTAAATGTATAACTTTCTCTTTCAATATATAACAAAAGAAATTCTATTTTGTTGGTCGTCTAAGGAAAAGGCAAATGGTATTTAAAGGAACAGACAAGACATAGAAGCGGAATTAGATTTAGAAGTTTGGGGTTCTAAAGTTTAGGATGAAAAATATTGCAAAGCATGTGCTTCCTTTAAAAAGGTAAAGAGAATTTTTTGTTGATAGTGGAGTTCGAATTCACAAGACTAGTGTGAAAAATATTTTCACCCTCTTACTTACCACTGAGTTATCAATCAATTTTGTCAGGATTCACAAGTTTATATATATAATTTTCTAATACTAGTACAAAAACTACGAAAAAGCTAGTGCGTTTGCTCAAAACCATGAACTTCCACCTAACTCCACCTCTGACAAGATATAATTATCGTTTTGACGAAGTGTAGAATGAGTTTGTCTTTACTGAGACCTTTAGGCTCTAGTAATCTCTTGCAGGTGAGTTTTATCCGTAAATAATGAGAAGAGAATTATATCCAAATAAATATATAATTAAAATTAAAAAATTTAAAATTTAAAAAGTGAAAAGTGTCCATAAATGGATATTAACCAAAACAATTTATCTTTTCACTATTAAAAGGATTTGAATAAACGTATTGGCACAATTGAAGTGACTAGACGAGCATTGAATTTGTCATTAACATATGTTTAAAAAGTAGCACATTTGTACTTGTAGCCATCAATGGAATTATTGGAACTACAAGGCCTTGTTGGTTAATTCTCATCCATAGAAATATTAGACAACAAAAACAAACTAATTATTACCATATCTTTTTCACAAGAGGGATACTTTTTAGCCATAATGATACTTTATTTATATTATTTTATTTTTTAAAATATTTTTATCTTTTTAACTATAATATCTTTTAATTAATAAATGGAGAAAAGATCAATCTATTTTAAAATAAAAAAATATTATAATGTTTTAATTTTCTAGCCAAATTCTAACCAAATGTTCTGATCATTTAGAACTTCCCTATCTTTTAAGTCTATCTTCAAAATGTTTTTATTCTTATTTTAGTATTATTAATCAAACATGAAATGGAGCCCAAAGAAACCTAAGGAATAGTTGACTGTGTCTTTGTGTTTTTGGCTGACATTAAATAGATTATATATGCATCAATAATTACATGTTAGTGAGCGCGACTCTATTATATTTCTTTCATCGATCGAAGATCTATTAGTAAAACTTATGGGATAGGACTAAGGTCTTACTTTAACCTTATTCAAATTACACTTGTAAAATTATATTAAAATATATTATTGTTATTGCTATGGTAAAAACATTATTGCCCCCAAGTTGTTCATTACTATATGATAAATGCATATTAATATTACATGCTAATTAAAATGTTATCTTTTCAAACATGTTCCTAGAACATTTGCTTAGGTAGCTTAAAAACTTTCACCTTTCTTCCATGCTTTTCGTTAGTCAACAATCAACCAAAGTGTTTTATACTTCTCCACTACTCATACAAGGAATTTTTCTATTCTTTTGAGAGTAAAACTCGAACGAACTGAACAGATGGTCCAACTACTCATACGAGGAAGATAAGAAAAATTCAATCTCTATTCTTTTGAGAGCAAAACTCGAACGAACTGAAAGATGATCCAACTACATAATTTTTTCTTTTTCATTATTTACATAATTGTGCCTCGTGATATGATAACACTCGTACTAATGAAATAGTTAGCCAGTAAAAAATATTTCCACAAATGCCCTTTTCCCAATGGTACTATATTTTCTACTCCCATCCCTTCATGCTATTGGATTTTAAGTTTCTGTGCATTAGTAATATATATATATATAACTCTTTATATTATTAGTTATGTTTACTTATAAGTTAAAACAAAGTAAATTTTTATAGCAAACCTGATATAATAATTTTAAAAATAACAATATATATATAAAAGTTAAATTTAATAGTATAATATAAAAAATTATTTTATCTTACAATATATATAACTTAAATCCTATTAACACAGTGACGACAATATATATATATATATATATGTAAACACACACACTGCATAAATATTCACACACTTGCACACTAAATTGTGTGAGATAAATGCTGCCAGCATGGAAATGAATTAGACATATTATATTAATAGATAACAGCTATTAAAGCTAAATTTTCACCAAAATACGTGTGCTATTTCTGTCATATATATATGTCTAATGTAAAATATCATGCCACTTAATACAACAAAACTAATAAAACCTTCATAGCAACCCACCCACGAAATGCCCACGCTTTCACTTTCTTTTAGCAAAAACATATATATATACAGACTTAATATATAAGTAGTAAGAATCACACTGACACATAACACATACAATTGTTCGCACAAAACTTCAAAATTTGAATTTTATGAGTTCTGGTGATCCCTTATTTGCCACTGAACCTACAATCCATTTATGCAAGCTACTGAGTTAAACACATATACAAAGTCTGAAACCAAAATTACATAAATCAACTCAATACCAACTATCACTAATACACACATGCTAGAGTACATTGTACATATAAGTTAAATTTTGTATATATGACTGGCCCTTCACATGCTACAAAGTCAAGAACAAATACCAGACATCCTATATACCGTGGTATACGAAGTAGAAGTGGGAAATGGGTGTGTGAAATTAGAGAACCACGTAAGACAACAAGAATATGGTTAGGTACATACCCTACACCACAAATGGCTGCTGCTGCCTATGATGTTGCTGCCTTAGCTCTTAAGGGAACTCAAAATGTTGTACTCAATTTTCCTCATCTTGTTGATTCATATCCAAAGCTCCCTCCCTCACCATCTCCAGCCGATATACAACGTGCCGCGGCCACCGCGGCTGAGGCAATGGCCTCACTAGGCGATGATGATGATCGGTCGTTAGAAAGTAGGGATGAAGCTATATGTAACGAAAGGGGTTCAACTGAATTTCCTTCATCGTCTGGAAATTATGATATGCAAATAGGTAAGTACAAATATGAAATATATATATATATACACACTTACTTTTTTCATTTTATGCCGCGATATTTTACTAATGCATGAAATTTAGCAAAGGTAGCTAAAATATTATTTTAGGTCACGATTCAACTATTCATGTGTCACATTCTTTCATAGTATATATTAAAATTTCTGACTTCACCACTATTTTGCAGGGAATACGCAAACGACAACGGGTGAGGAGGAATACGTTGATGAGGAGGCATTGTTTGAATTTCCAAGTTTACTTGTGAATATGGCGGAAGCAATGATGCTAAGTCCCCCAAGAATAAACTCGTTTCCATCCGAAGATTATTCATCAGGAGACTTTGATGCTGAAAGTCTTTGGAGCTATTAACGACTAACGAATAGAGACGAATTTAAAATTTAGAATTTAGAGTTAATGAATTCAGACTCGAAAAAAAAAAGAAGATAATTTCGTTTGTAGGCAGAAGTTAGTAATATATATGTATAAACAAATAATTCAAGAGGAAGTTGTATACAAATTAATGTGTTCAGTTTAATTTCATAGAAATCGTACGTACTATAATAAAAATAACTTTTATAGATAATAAATATGTAAATTAACAAAGAGTGCTAAAGTCTAATTATGTCTTTACTAATATTAGTTGATTGCAATTGAATTCAATATCATCATAGGATTTTGAGATATTTACGAAGAGTGTTAATTGACTAAAAAAACACATTTAGCAGCAATAAAGTTATTGTCATTAATTAATTGTCGCTAAAAACTATTTTTTCAACATAGTGACGGCTCCTACATATATGTCAAGATTGTCTAAACTAATTGGATTCTGACATACGAGTAGGTACTAGAGGAGATTGTTGTGATCATTATTGTATTTGTATTAAAGAGAAAAGAAATTTTACACTACGAAATTGATCACCTGAAGAATAATTACCAGTAATAGTTCTAAATATTGTTTTGACTTTTGAATCTATCGGAAATAACATTTCTACTTTTAAATTAAATAGAAATAAAATTGTATACATCCTTACTGAATTTCACTTTGTGGAATCGTTATTATTGATTTTATAGTAATAATAATTTACCATAAGTGAAAGTAGTAATAACTTAAAAATAATAAAATCATCTTCTAATTAGAAGTGTACAAAATCGAATCGAAAATCGAATCAAACCGCAAATCGAGTCAAATCGAAAAAAACCCTGATTAGTGGTTTGGTTTGACTTGATTTGGTATTGGAAAAAAAAAACTTGATTATATTTGGGTTGGTTTGGTTTTAACTAAAAAATACCAACTCGAGACCAAACCAACCCGACATTATATATTTAATTTTAACATTTTATTTTATACATAAAAATATTTTCTTTGATATAATTTTAAAATTTTTCTTATACTATTTCATATTTTTTATCTTTTAATATATTATTTTAAGTTTAAAACTTAAAATTCGAAATAATCCAATAAAGATTATAATTCATAGATGTTGATAATTATAATTAAACTTAAATCAAAATCAAATTAATACTAATGCAAAAAAGAAAATCCATTCAACACTAAGAATGACAATAATATTGAATATTTCTTCTTTAGTTTTACATTGGTTTAGATAATTAAAATACATAATCTAATATTAATTTTCCTTAAATATTTAGTAATGTAACAAATACTTTTTCAAACTTATTTTAGCATGATTTAGTACTTTTAAATTATGATCATTTTCATTATGACTTTGTAATATTTATTTTATATGATGATTTCATTATTATTTTTTATTGAATATTTTAGTGTCATCGGTACTCATCTTATATTTTGTGTTATTTTCTTAAGAAACACCTTAGATAATTGTATTTTGGTTAGACTAAAGAAATATTGGAGCACAAGTTAATTATATGTTTGTATGCAATCTTTACCGAAAAAATTCAAAAATATGAAAAAATTTGAGATTTATTAGTTTGGTTTGATTTATGAATTTAAAAATTCGACACAATGGTTTGGTTTGATATTTGAAAAACCCGAACCAACCCGAGGTTGAAAAACTCGAAAAAATCTGAAGTTTATTAGTTTAGTTTGGTTTATAAATTAAAATTTTTTACACAAATAATTTAATTTGATATTTGAAAAATTCAAACAACCCAATCATGTACATCCCTACTTCTAATATATAAAAATAATAATTATGTTGACAAGACACATTTTATTAAAGTACATAAAGACACGAGGGCCATCAAGAACATAAAGTGGTTTTACTTTTTTTTTTTTTTTTTTTAAATTAATGAAAACGTGGTTAAACCCAAGTGTTGTCGGTCTGCTTGTTGAAGTTAAATGACAAGGACCTCCTTTATCATATAACACAAGTTGTGATACGAATAAATTTGATGATTTTTTAATTTTTGATTTGAGTTTTTGAGTTCGAGTTTTAGGATAAGAAAAAAATTGTTAAAAGCGTCGCGTGTTTTATGAAAAAATCTCTGTGAAATTAATTTGAACAAACGAGGAATCAAAATTTTTCGATCACTTACAAAATGAATAGAAAAAAAAATATGATATTATTTTATCTTTTGAAAATAATAGTATGAAGATATTTTTTATATAACATTTAATTATTTTATAAATAACCTAAAAATATAATTCTCCCTAAATGAACTTTAATATGTCTCTGTAGTGATTATATAATTAGATATATTTCAATTGATATTTTAAAAGTGATTTGTATTAAAATACATATTAATTAAATAAATAATATTTTTTAAAAAGTTTAAATTTTTTGATGAGATGATCACACACTAGGAAATTATGAACAAGTAGTTTCATAATTAACATCCAAACATATTAATTAAGCAATCGTGACACTTATCATGATTAAAGATCATTTTAAACCCAATAAATAGCTAATTATGATATATAATTAGGACAATATCTAACACAAACTTAATTATTTTTTTAATCATTTTACAAGTAAATGCTATTGTTAATATTTTCCTTTATATCCCAAATTCTATGGGACTAACCTAACGTTAGTCCTAAAAACTTTTGAGTAAACCCTTTTGTTTTCAGATTACTAATAAATAACTATTTTAAATATTTATCCGTAATTATCTTATAAAAATGATTTAAGTTATTTGCACGATAATGTATAGAGATCTTTTTAAACTATTAACGTTTTTTTTTAACTCATATAGATTATTTCAATTTTTATGAGAATACTAACTTATGCGTATATAATTTAATTAAGCTCTATAAAAATTTCTTAAATACCTAATTTTATAAATATTTTTTACGTTATCAATATACAAAATTTAAAATAAATTTTTTATCCTATTAAAAAGTTCTTGTCATCAAAGTAGAAGACCCACAGCAGATTCAACATAATTAAACATTTCGTTACCAAATCGAGTATTATTACAGTCAAAAGGGTAATATACCATTTTAGACCATAAAATACCAGGTGAAAAGAACCCATCTGGAGGGAGGGGGACAAACTAATGCAGGGAAGAAAATTATCTGATTGAAATAACATGTTTGGTATTGAGGAGATGTTGATGTCTAAATTAAACTTCCGATTCCTTGGTGAATTCGGAATGTTTGAAATTTTTTTTGTATGTATTAGTTTATAAATTTTCTAAATTATGTAACCGATTCAATTTGAATTCATATTTTGTTAGTTCATGTGATAACGACCTATTTAATGATAGATAGTGTGACCAGCATTCTTTAGGAGACTTGCAAAAATGAACATGATACGATTGTATATTGTTAGGTAATAATCTTCAAAACTCAAATTCAACATTACTCCACAAACTTTGTTGTTACTATCGTTAATCATCTCATAACTAACATAATCTTTTAATATTTATCATCACTCTGTTGCTTAATAAGTGTACTTGATGTAAATCACAACGTGTTGCTTGCTTTAAATCTCTCTCATACTCAAATGATTACAATTGCTCTCTATGTTACCAAGAATATTAACATATTGTGAGATATAATTTTAACATAACATACTAATTAATTAATCCACTTTTTTTTTTATTAATAATCCACTTAATATACAAATAACTTCTTTTTTTTTTTAAAATAAATTCAAAATTTTAATTTCGCCACGAGTATCTTGCTATAGCGAGAACAAAGGGCAAAAATGGACAATATGGAAAAAGACATGAGAAAGAGAAAGGAAGTCGGCCATATATATTGTACGAAAAAGTAAAGTCAAACTTTTATTTAGACATTGAACAAATATATAAAGTATTGCGGCTTCTCAAAAGATACGATTTAGATTTTTGAAAGTGAAATATATTTAATAAAAAAAAATGTACAGCTATAAGAAAAGACATATCATTGTCTCTTTAATTATTTCATCAATATTATCAAAAAATAGGTTTGTCAAAATGAGTCGACATAGGAATATACTTTTTAGGGTATGTTCGGTAGGAAGAAAAATATTTTTTTAGAAAAATGAATCAATTGTTTATTTATTTATTTATATTTAATGTGTAAACAAAAATATTATTTATTTTGAAAAATAATTACTTATAATTTAAATAAATATTATGAGACAAAAATAGGGATGGAAGCTACGTACATGGGGGAGGATGAAGATCGATGAGCACATGGGTGGATCTATGAAGGCCAGTGGGGGTGCCACGCCACCCTCGAACTTCGACGGAAACTCTATATATACATATATATATATATATATATATATATATATATATATATATATATATATATATATATATATATATATATAAAGTGTGTCACTTAGTGAACAAAATTGGTTTGTGGAGCCACGGTAGGAGGGCAACTTTAGATGGCTAATGTTGCAGGTTTGAATCACATTTGTACCTTTTTTTTTTTTGAGAAATTTGCTATAGACATTTTCTAATAAAAAAAGAAGCTCCAAACACGTTTTTTAAGGCAAAAAGCTGACACATTAATCGATAAGTCTATTTGGCATCCACGGACTCTAAATCTTGGATCCGCCACTAAATGAGCAAATGTGTGGAAATGGAGAGAAGTATATAATCAATGTACAATGACATTTTGGGGTGGAATGTTATTCATAAACTTGTTTTCTGATAAGATAGGGTTGCTCGAATGATAAGCATCATTTACTTTTAATTTTGAATTGTAAGTTTGAGTCACCAAGAAAACTAGCAAAAAGGTAGGAGTTCCCTGGAAGGGAGGGGTAAAAAATATAAATTAAAAAGAAATTGTAATCCTTATTTCTATAGACAAAATTCATTTCTCTCATTTTTAAAGAATTTATTTTTCTTAAAAAGTATTTTCTTATATAATCTTATTATTTTAGTTTTGTTAGAATAGTGGTGGTGTCAAAAATTTGATGTAAAGACAATTTATATTCTCTATGTTCGATTAGACAAATTAGAGCAAGACTTCTTTTGTGGAAATAGGTAAATTTTAAAAAGATAGTATTAAATATTTCTCAAATGTATTAAAGGAATTCAAAAATTTATAATATATATTTACTATCTAAAAAGGGAAATAGCAGGCAGCAGATCGTCAACATGTCTGCTTGTGCTACCTGCTTATTCCCCTTGGCCGCCTCTTCTTCATTTAATACATATGTATGTATATATATATATATATATATATACTATATGCTCTTTATTAAAAAAAATAATAATAACAAAACTGCTACATGCTGCCTCTTCTTCATCCAATTAAAAAATGGAAAAAAACATGCTATATGCGGCCTCTTCTTCATCCAACGAAAAATGTGAATTGTAAACTTACTTTCTTAAGATCCTTCATAAGATGGGGTCATGAAAATATTTTATGGGCTTCATTTATATTTTATATTAATCATATTTATTTTTAATTTTATTATAATTAATTTTTAAAATTCTATCGGTGAAATACTATAAAAAAATTATTACGAATTTCAAAGTTAATGATTAGTGATCCATCAATACAACTTACAAGTCAAATTCCGCAAAACTTGTTATACTGGCTAGTTCACGAGACATAAAAATATACAGAAAAGATCTAACATCGTGGATAGAAATTTAAAAAATCTCTTTATCACACTATACTAATAGTTGAAACCTCATCATTAATAAAAATAAAATTGACACAAAAATATTTTTGACGAGCTAATTTTTGAATGAATTTCATATATAGTAATTAAAACTCGATTTTATTAGTATATAAACTTAATTCCAAAATTATAAGTTTAAGCATCACAATGTTTCAACACCAAACGTGTTATTTCAGTCAAGACATTTTTCTTCCATGGTCCATGCTATATGATAGTCGGTTCTTCCTCTCTTTTTCCATGACAATTGACAATGACTTTTTAATTAGGTAGAAGTTTTTTATATAGTTTTATACACGGATAATATAAAAATAAATTTATATGAATCAGATAATTTATATCTTTTTACTTTTTAGGAAAAAATATGGAGAATAGTAAACACTTAGCCTAATATTAGGTATTATAGTTATAATTTAACTCCAATTTTTTATATTCTCCTGATTGTATAATTCGGTTCTTGATTGTATAAATTCAGAATTTGTATATGTTTATCCTAACTATTTGTATACGATTTATGAAAAATCATAATAAATTACCTTATTTGTATATTGGCAAGCAAAATATACAAACGGAGTTTTGAAAAATTCCTAAGTGTATAAATACATAATTTGTATATATTTACTCTATTTGTATATTCGCGAGTTTAAACATACAAACGGGCAGAAATATACAAACCGCAACTTTCATAGCTTAATTAGAGTCTTATTATGCCTATTATGTTTGCTATTTCTGAAGTTTTAGCAATTTTTTTATAATGTAATTAAGAGTAAATTCTTGTGATAAGTAACAACTTAATTGAATAACAGCATACAGACGTAAACTAGATAAAATATGGTAGTCTAATAAGCATAGACATCTCAACATTGATTAAGTCAAATTAGACATTGTACTAATAAACTATTCCAACAATAGTACTCTTTTTTGTAGATACTGTTACATTGATCACTTTAGTACTTATGCATATAATAAAATCATATGATTTTTAAAAAAAATCGTTAACTCAAAATTCTGAATTCGTATGGTTAGTAACTCCAAAGATTTTCAATATCAAAGTCTCTTGGTGAATACTCTTCCAAAGATGTGGAGTTTATTCTAGGGGGAGTTAGCATCATTGCCTCTGCCATATTCACAAGCAAACTTGGAAAATCAAATAATTCTTCCTCATCAACATATTCCTCATCACCTTGAGTCATGATCTGCGTCCCTAGAAATAGTGACGAAATCAGAAATTTTAGTAACAAGATTTTTTAAAAATACGAGAAAATGTCAAAAATGAAATTTGAATTGTAACCTAAAATAATATTTTAACTACCTTTGCTACTAGGGTAGAAGATTCCCTTTTGTTAAAAGGAGATTCAACGGTTTATATATGTTCTTTCAATTCTATCTTACGTACGTACGAAGTTCTTTCCTTTTTAGCATGTTTCGTAAAATAATATTGTATCTTTATATGTATCTGAAAATTATATTTACCCTTAATGACATATTTTATAGTTGTAGAAATGTCATATATAGTAGATTTAAGATCCGCAAATTTCATAATGTTCTTTCTTCTTCTTTAGTGGCTATAGACAATTTTGTGAGTAGATTTTGAAATATGTTTGACCATGAAATTTGATCAAATTTAGGACTTCCATTCAGAAAACTTTAAATTTCTACCAAGTAATCTATGTTCAAAAACTCAAATTTTTAAATTTCAAGTTTCAAGCTATGAAATCTATGGTCAAGCATGAGCTCAGACTACATATATTCATAGTAGAATAATGCAACATAAAATGAAATAAGGAAGTATATATTTGTATTTACCTATTTGCATAGCATAATTTTCCGACAAAGAAGATTCAACTGAACCCTCTTCGTTACCTATAGCTCCTCTCTTGCTTCCCGAAGACTGATCATCGTCACCTCGTTGAGCCATCATCGTTGCCGCGGTGGCTGCGGCGCGACGTATATTGTACGGAGATGGTGAGTGAGGGAGCTTTGGATAAGAATTGACAAGATGAGGGAAATTGAGTACAACATTTTGAGTACCCTTAAGAGCTAAGGCAGCAACATCATAGGCAGCAGCAGCCATTTGTGGTGTAGGGTATGTACCTAACCATATTCTTGTTGCTTTACGTGGCTCTCTAATTTCACACACCCATTTTCCACTTCTACAACGTATACCACGGTATATAGGATGTTTGGTATTTGTTCTTTCACTTTTTTTGTTGTCAACTAGAATGTTTGGTACTAGTTGACCACTAGTATGTGAAGGGTTGGCCATATATATAAGTGTGTGGACAAAAATGTCTATATAAATAGACTAACTGTTAGTGTGCATTGAAGTTAAACTCTTATACACATGAAAGGTGTGTGTGATAATAATATGTGTAGGATTTAACATATATATATATTGATGACGTAGTTTATGTACGTACTTTGCTAGTACAATGAAGTTAAACTCTTATGTATATGTGTGTACAGTTATACGTGTAATGTACTTCTTACAACTCCCTCATTGCGCAAACACAATATAATATGATACGAGTTGGTTAGGCAGAACTCAATAGCTTTGAAACAAACTTAAATATGTGATGAAAAAAACTACGAAAAATGTGAAAATGTAGTAATTAATAAACTGTGAACCGAGTAACATAAATGTATTGTAGGTTCGATGACAACCCAGAAATCGTTGAAATGCTGAATCTGTATCTGAATTGGCTAGACTTGTGGTAGTATATAAGTGTGATATTGATGTGTGAATATATCGATATGTAGAATTTTAACTTTTATACGCTGACTGACGATATTATAATTGATTTTTGCTCTGTCAGTGCATTGAAGTTAAAACGCTTATATATATATATATATGCATGTGTGTATGTGTTTCTCACTTTCTATAAATTATGGGTATATATATGTATATGTTTTGCAAATCAAAAACATAAAAGTGAAAGCGTGGGCAATTCGTGGGTAAATTATGGGTAACGTTTCATGTAGGTTTATTTTGTCAGATCTTTATCTCTGTCATTAAATTTTTTCTGAATAAAATATAGCTAGCCTGAAATGTTCCTGAAAAATATGTTTATACTAGTTTTGTAAAATTTCAAAAGGAAAACATATTATTTTGGTGAATTGAATTTTAATAATGACTTATTTGGTCAAAAAGATACACACAAAAATAGTACTATATCACCCTACTAAAACATATAACATTGTTTAGCAGTCGGTGCATAAAGCGTCATCTCACTTTAGCTAAAGAATGGGTGTCGCTCCCAAAGGATTAATAATGTAAATTGTCTACCCTAGTACAAACATTAATAACTATTTCAATGCACCACTTGAACCTGTAACCTATAGACCACACATATACAAATTTATCGATACTTCTAGGTTCCATTTCAAAGTCACACTATATTAATAAACAAAAAAACTAAATGATGATCTTATATATTAAAACATGAGCATTTAAGCTATCGAGCTTAAACATCAACATTTGCTATAGTAATGAGTCAAGTTCAGTCCAACCCAAGCTCAATATAACTTCTACGCTATCGAGCCGAAACAAAAGACCTAGACAAGTTCAATTGAGCTTTGCTACTACGTAGTACGTACTATCTAATCGAAGTTGAACCAAGTTTAGTCAAAATCGATCGAGTTGATTCATTAATGTTTATTTTTCGCATGTAAAAATGAAATGGATTTTATAATAAACTGGTTTGGGTATGCTTATAACTATATAGCCCAAATAAGTTGATGGGCTTTCTCACACCAGAAAGGCCCAACTATTTTCAAAAAAAGGCCCAGCTCTTTGTTAGTCAATAAACTACTGCAGTTTTCATGATCTATCCAAATTATTTAGGGATACTATGCAAATACCCCATGAAAGTAAAATAATTACAAACATATACCTCTTTACATTCATACCTCATTAAATAATTATACTATATACCCCTAACTATTTTCGCTTAACTGATACTAAATAAGTTGACACGACCCAAAAATGAATGTGATGACACTCGTTTTATCCCACCAAGACAAGTCAGCCTAAACCCAAATATAACGCTAATATGCAGAAGTAAAAATAAGGATGAAAGTTTAACACCAATATTAAAGCGGAATACAAAGTCAACTTAGAAAACACACCCAAAATATGGTTGACACATGCACAAGCCTCTAATATATTACAATAGATTTGAAAGAAAAATACAAATTTCAAATGATGTTGTCACTGAAGTAGAACAAGATCCGCTGAGATGACAAACAATTACCTCACACAGAAAGCCTTAGACAAGGAGAGAAGACAGAGTATCACAAAGATCCGGGCTCATAATATACACAAATATAGAGGCAATGAGTGAGTACCAAACTACACGTTACTTAGCAAGCGAACTCCTAAACACAACTTAAGAATATAGAATACGGGTACTCATACCACCCAACTGAACCTCCATAACTACAACTTGCATAAAACCAGTCCTACCTAACAGTTCACAATTTCATAGCACACAACTCAATTACAACATTCCAACAATTAGCGATCAGCAACACACATGATCAAGTTCATTACTCACATGTTCCACGGAAAGGAACTCACAAGTTTACAAATGATAAAGATATGCAATGCAATGAAATGCAACACCTAGTATGGTGATCCATGTTTGAC
Organism: Solanum bulbocastanum; assembly: GCA_037074985.1. Lineage (NCBI taxonomy): Eukaryota > Viridiplantae > Streptophyta > Magnoliopsida > Solanales > Solanaceae > Solanum > Solanum bulbocastanum. The sequence continues at coordinate 587,836 of CM073604.1, forward strand.
CTAGTGATACACACCCATTGTTTCTCAATCTGGGACCCATGAGGGAACATAATTTGAAAGAAAATTCATATATTGTATTAGTATCATAAAGGTTGATAATTTTGCTTAATTGATACTAAATCAGTATGTATGTATGTATATATATATATATATATATATATATATATATATATATATATATATATATATACTGATTTAGTATCAATTAAGCAAAATTATAAGTTTTAATGATACTAATACATTACATGATACTGATTCAGCATCAGTTCAGCGAAGATTATCAGCCATAATGAAGGGGGATCTGGGTTGTAATTATTCATGAGAGAATGAGTATTTCTTGAATTACTTTGGATTTGGGTATGAACATGTAATTATTTTGAGCTTTATGATCCATTTATGTAGTTTTTATAATTATTTATTATGGTTAAATATATAACATACCAAACACAAAAATATTTTGATAAGGTCTCTCATGAGTTAATTTTCGCTACATGTCAGCCCAATATTTAGATAGGTTGAATTGGACGAATCAATATAGATTGAATTCATGGACTAATTTTGTCTCTCTCGTACTCATCCTGATTCGATATTATGGTGTTCAAGGCGTAGAAATATCACACCAATATATTCAATTTTGTTACTTTTTCAAATATATTGAGTGGTGTAATGCTAACTACATCATGAACTCGAGCTGCCATTTCAAGAGTTAGGGTAAATTCCTAGACATATTCTTTTTTAGTTACTAGGATCACGGACCTCACAAACCCGCTTATTACTATTCCTCCTTTTCACATTCCCGATAAATTATTCTTTTTTTTGGAGCATTTTTTCAATTGAATAGAAGCTAGTCTCTACATTTGCCCGATTAGAATTTTGGTAGGCATTTAATCAAGTTATTACTCATCTCGAGGAAATTACTATTTTATTTTTTTTAAATAGTTGCGATGTTTGTAATAGTCAATAGTATTCAAACTTTGATTAGGAGTATGTTGAATTGTTGGTTGTGGAAGTTTTACTAGTTTGAAAAAATTGTGAAAGTTTGAAAGTATTATTTTATAGATTTTGGATTTAATTTTTTTTATTTGGGATATATTGGACTATGAATTAAGTAAAGAAGAAAAAGGAGGAACATGTGGCTACGATATTGACACGCTAACACGGATTATTATTATTTTTGGTTCCTTGTGGGGTCTAGTTCTCTCTCTCTCTCTCTATATATATTTATTTATTTATTTATACAGATAAAGGGTTGTTTGATTTGAAGTATTTATTCCATATTAACAGTTCTTATGTATTTATTTCTCCGAATAACAATTCTCGAATATTTTTGAGTATTTCAAAAGTGATCTATTGATTCAATATTTCTATACCTCACAAAGATAATGATATACTCACCTTTTTTAATCTGATTTATAAAAATATATAAAATATGTTATGAATTAATTCTAATATTATTAATCCACTAAAGAATAAATATATTCAAATCTTCGTATAACTAATATGTCAAATCAAACGACCCCTAATATGAATAGAAAAATGGAGAAAAAGACTAAAGGGTTTTTTTTCTAGCACATGCTTGAATTAAGTAATGACATGGAAAAAGGTTTCATGTGATTAAAAAAATAGTTGTTATTCTATTCTTCTAGTTTCCATTTTGGGTTAATGGAACAAGAAAGTTTTTTCTTTGTTAGTTCACTTTCCATTTTTGGGGGTCAATACGATAGAACCATTGTAGGGTTTCTAATAAACTCTTGGGTCCATTTTGGACCCTTTTATTAATTAAAAAAAAAAAACAAAAACATTGTAGGGTTAATTAACACACGGGTGCCACACATTTGTGTCACTTTAAAGCACTAAGTAATCGTTTGGTCATGCTTCATTACGAAAATTGAAAATAATAATATTTTTTTAAAGTAAAAAATGAAATTTGAAATTGTATTTAAAGCCTGTTTGGATTTACTTTTAACTTATGACTTATAAGTCAAAAGCCATAAGTTAGGATTTCTAGGGCCTGTTTGGATTGACTTTTGGCTTATGACTTATAAGCCAAAAGCCATAAGTTAGGATTTCTAACTTATGACTTTTGACTTATTTTTGTTATTTTGGCTTTAAGATAAGTGCTTATAAGCACTTTTTAACTTTACTTAAACACTTCAAAACTGCTTAAAAGTTATTTTGGCTTAAAAACACCTAAAATAAGTCAACCCAAATGAGCACTAACTTATGACTTTTTTTGTTATTTTGGCTTTAAAATAAATGGTTATAAGCACTTTTTAACTTTACCCAAACGCTTCAAAACTGCTTAAAAGCTAATTTGGCTTAAAAGCACTTAAAATAAATCAATCCAAACGGACACTAAATCAAGAATACATCAATTTTGTAACTAAGACAGAGAGATAGCTCGTGCCTGTATATTTTTTATCAAATTGATTCCTAAGAGGAACAGGATTGGCAAATGTATTTTTTGAATTTTAAAAATACAATAAAATTCATGGCCAAACCTCGCCTTGTATTCCAAAGAATCTATTGATGAAGTAAATATTTATTTGAGTTGTGTGAATATATGATATATTCTCACTCTAAAAGTCTAAAGCTATCAGTAATTTATATGGTAAAATATCACGGGTGTTTTTTTTTAAGCTTACTATTCAATATTTGTTATTAGTATTGAGGTTGACTAATCAAGATCTCTAATTAAAAGTTGGACAATATTTATTCATTTCATTATAATTCTTATTTAATAATTTAATACGTAACTTTTAAAAAAGATTTATCTAATTTTCAATATCTACATTTAAATTTAACTAATTTGGGATACTTGTGACAAGACATGAGGCAACTATCGTAAGCTCCAAAAAGGTGTGGCTTAATTCAATTCAAAGCTCTCCGTTCAGATTCTATATATACATTTTACTTGTACATATTATGGCCATGTTGTAATTGGGGAGACTATACTGAGTCAACATTTTCTTCGTATATTTTTTATATTTTGACTTTTTTTTACTCCAAAAAATATGCTCTATCACTTGTAACAATTTAAATTACTTTTTAGATGAAATGATCATACAATTTAATAAAAATTATATAATTTGGTGAGTCATCAATAAAGATTGTAGTGTAGTGGTAAGTATTCCTTCCTCTTTAATCAAATGTTTCATGTTCGAATCTCCTTGTATATGAAGTCACATTTATTAGGAAGCGATTTACCTACAATATCAAACTTTTCGATACTAATCCAAATTTTATCAGACTTCTATCGAATAAACAAAATAGGTGGGTCAGGCCAACTTAAAATCGAGTAATATAAATAGGCATTTGGCTGTGCGATATCATATCACGATATATTTTTAAAGGTCTGCCAACGTAACTCACTACTTTTTAATCAGTCTCTTTCTCCATGTTTATATTCACATACAACGAAGAAGAAATTGACCAATAAAACTTTTAGCAATCAAATAGACTTACGTGTTCGTGTTTATATCGTAGCCATGTGTTGTCTTTTTCTTTACTTTAAAATTATATATCTATAAAAACAACTTTCAAACTTTCACAAAATTCTTAGAACTTCAACAACCACACATGCAACAACATATACTCCTATTCATAGCACTTCACTCACTACGAAGTTTGACTATTATAATAGTCGCGACTATTTCAAAAGAAATAAGCAATTTCCTCGAGATGAATGATAATAACTTTAGAGATCACTACTTGCACGAAACATCATCATCTTCAGGAGGAGTTCAAGATGAAGGAGTATTTCTACTAGCTTCGAGTCAACCTAAGAAACGTGCTGGGAGAAAGAAGTTCAAAGAAACTCGCCACCCAATTTATAGGGGAGTGAGGAGGAGGAATAATAACAAGTGGGTTTGCGAGGTACGTGAGCCTAGTGAGCAAAAAAGAATATGGCTAGGGACTTACCCTACTCCTGAAATGGCGGCTCGAGCTCATGATGTAGCTGCATTAGCACTTAGAGGTAATCTAGCCACTTTAAATTTCGCCGATTCTAGTTGGCGGTTGGCAGTGCCGGTATCAAAGGATCCCGAAGAATTACGTCAGGCCGCTATGAAAGCGGCCGAGGCATTCCGTCAAAATACTGAATCAGTTGGAATCGATTATATGAATCATGAGGAAATCAATTATAGCGAGGGAGTGAAGTATCAAGAAAATATTATTGTTGGTGGGGCCAGTCGAAGTGACAATAATAGTTTGGTGGGTAATGAAGTGAATAACATACAAAATATGGAGATGGATAGCATTTTGTGCTATAATGAAATGTTTGAAATAGAGGGATCATCATGGCAAGAAAAGATGAGTGAGGGGCATTTGTTTTCACCAACTCCCCATTTAGATAGTTATTTCAGTTGGGATGATGTGGAAAGTGACGTGGAAGTGTCTTTGTGGAGCTATAATATGTAATTATGTTGTTCGGAGTCGAGTGTGAGTATCTAATACAAGTGCATAATGCTATATAGGTTGAATTCTTCATCACATAACTTAAAGGATTCGAGATATGAATCTGAGTCATGTGGATATCTGTGTTGCGATATGATTAATAAATGTATGCTATGACATATATATAAAGTATATATTTTGATTAATTAAAGTTATTGAACTAAAATTAATAAATGTAATTCTTTTATACACTAATATTATATTGTTTATAAGATATTTCGTGTAATAGCATATATATTAATGTAAACTGTAACCCTACATAATCAAATTAAATACTCAATTATCAAATTTGTCTTCACCAACCAGCTATTTTGTGTATTAATTAATTAGCGTATAATAATTCTTATATTATTTATTCTTCACATAACAGTTTTAAATTGTTAATTAATCCCCATATAAATAATCCATGTATAACAATCATCAATTTATATTTGTAACATTAAAGCTCGTGGAAGATGTGACTTATTATTATGAGTCGACTATATATTATATTCTCCATCTAATTTTATATATAATGATCCATGACATAAGAAGCATTACGTAGGTTATGTATCGTCTTTTTTTTTTGTCTTTGAGCCTTTTCTTATTTTATTATTTCTAAATTAAAAATTAAAAGTAAGAAAATATCAAACCAATTACGTCTTGTCTTTGTTCCACTTTACCTCACGAGGCTTACATTCACTAAGCAATACAAAATAATGTCTCTTTCATATGGATAATGTAGGCAAATATTTATTTATTTATATCCAGTGTTTACACAAAACTAATCATAATAACTAAACTATAAAAACTCAAGTCATGACCGAACACAAACATAATTAGAGGGATATTATAATATGTAAATATAAATAAAAAATTATTTAATTATAAAAATCAAACACAAAATAGCAAATGATGGGCAAAATGTATAGCACCAGTGTGTCTCTTTCCTGAGAACTCGACAAAGTTTATGTCCCCTTGACCCAAAACATAAAAAGGAAAAAGTACTTACTTTTGTCTGGAAATTCATTTCCAGAATGAATTACAGACACGAATCTAGGTCGGTATTCTTCTTCATTTATTAATTCATAATAAGCATGTAGTGGTGTTATATTTTTTTTATTTTAAAATAAAGTGATTTTTTTTTATTTTTAATTAAAAAATATGAAAGTTAAAAGAATAAAAATGTTCAAAATGATAAAATATCATTGATAAAATACCATTCTGGCTAAAAAGATTTTTTATTTATTTATTTATTGAAGCATACCCCACAAAGAAAAAGAAAAGCTGTACCTGAAATTGATTTCCGTGCGTGTTCGTGTGTATATCGTAGGCACGTGCTTTCATTTTCTTTCTTAATTCATAATCCAAAAGTATATCAAAATTCTATAAAAACCACTTTCACAAAATTCTAAACAAACAACTTCTAGCCCTATCAATTCACAACACTTCAAACACCAAGAAAATCTGTAGCTTGTTACAGGCTGACACGTGTCTAAAAATGAATAACAACTCGAGTTTGAACTCGTCAGATCTCAATCCATTAAGTGCAACAACACCTTCCGATGAGGAAGGATTAGTACTATTATTAGCTTCAAGCCGGCCCAAGAAACGGGCCGGAAGGAAGAAGTTCAAGGAAACTCGCCACCCAGTTTATAGGGGAGTGAGGAGGAGGAATAACAACAAGTGGGTTTGCGAGCTACGTGAGCCTAGTCAACAGAAAAGAATATGGCTAGGGACTTACCCTACTCCAGAAATGGCGGCTCGAGCTCATGATGTAGCTGCATTAGCACTCAGAGGTAATCTAGCCACTCTGAACTTTGCTGACTCTCGTTGGCGATTGCCAGTGCCAGCATCAAAGGACCCCAAGGACATACGCCAAGCGGCCGTTATAGCAGCACAAGCTTTTTCTGAGGATACTGAATTAGTTGGAGTCAATTATATGAATGAGGAAGTTAATTCCAATGAAATAAAGTATCAAGATATTGATATTGCGAGGGCTAATAATGGGAGTAGTAGTGATTTTAGCGCGAAGGAATTTAATATGGATATGGAGAACATTTTATGTTGTAACGGGGGAGAAGATAACGACATGTTAGAGACGGAAAGATGGAGAGAAAAGATGGCGGAGGGGCTTTTGTTTTCACCAACTCCGCGTTTAGGTGGTAGTTGTTTCAGTTGGGATGACGTGGAAATTAGTGACGTCGAGGTGTCTTTGTGGAGTTACAGTATTTGATACTAACTAGCCAGTTAGTTACAATCTAGGAATAGCATTTTATAAAAAAGAAAAGGGAATAGTCGACTAGAATGATGTTATGATGTACATTGCAAATATATATTCATGTTACTATTTCCATATAGTTGAGAACCAAAAAATTAAATACAAATATATGTCTGTATATGAACTAGAAGGTGAAATAAGCAATACCATCGATAAAAGTATCTAAAAACATAATCTCCCTTACAATAGGTAATACCTAACAAAAACCATTTTGTTCTAATTATTCACCATATAATAATTCTTTTATTTATATTTGTAACATTAAAACTCGTGATAGAGATGAGTCTACTATTATAAGCTCATGAAAAGTGTGCTTATAATATATAAATTCATGACATAAGATGCCTTACGTAGTTATGCATATGTCATCTTTTTTTTTCTTGTTCTTTTGTTTCTTACGTTTAAAGAAAAGTATCATTACAAGAAAACAAGCTATAAAATTCATCAGTAATTTCGAGTTAATGAATAATAATTAGCCGTATTGTAGATACATATTTACTTAAATTATGGTGTTTATACGAAACTAATAATAATAACTAAACCATCACGTAAGTTTACTAAATTCATAATTAACAAAATCAAATTAAGCAAATACATATACCCATGTCATAAAAATTGCACGTTTCGCTCTTCAACTTTAATTTTTATCTTTTAATAATTAACTTAACTTGAAATTACATTGGGACATAACTTATGAAATATTATAATACCAAATTATAACTTAAATGCAGTTAAAAGTTACTCCATTAATCCAACAATAGTTATCTACTATTAACTTGGCACACACTTGAAAAACAATAAATAATAGAGATAATAGTACTATATTAACCTTTGAATTTAATGCTTTGAGAACTTTATTAGATTTTGAATAATATTTAATAGCAAGGATAAAATAGATATAAAAGGATAAATTATGTCTTCATTATTTAAACTGAACAAGTATTGTTGATAACTATTTTTAATATAGTAAACAAATAAAAATGAAAAGAGAAAGTATTTATCACTGAGGGACAGAAGTGCAAATGTGCAAAAGTTCCCACCAAGTGACACAGGAAGTGTGTGGTTCCCATGTGCTCAATGGCGAATCTATGTGTTAAATTTGGGTCATCCGAACCAGTGGTCATTCGACTAAACTGGAGATATTACTTGTATAATTATTAAAGATTATATTAAATAAAAACTTGTGAAACCCATTCTTAAAGTTGCTGAATGGTTCATTGGTTTGATAGTCAGATTTTAACACCAAGGTCCTGAGTTCGATCCTAGCCAGACACAATTCACTTCAATTTTTTTATCAACTAAAACTACACATTTTTTTTTTTAAAAAAGCGAAATTCTAAAATCGTTTTTAAAATATGAAGTTAGTATAATTGTAAACTGATGATATTTTTTGTGGTAATGTAATATTTTATGTTTTACTCGCTTAGTTATTGCTATATAAATTTTTTGATCTTATCTTTAAATCAATAGTGTACTCATTTTCTTGAAATCCTGAATTCGCCTCTGCGTGTGCTCTTTCTCCTGGGAACTCAACAGTGTTTCTGTCCCATTAACCCAAAATTAGAAAGGGAAGTTCCACGCACCCCCAACCCCCATACCCCACAATTTTTATGGTAAAATGAAAGTACCCCCATTTATTTATAAGCATGTAATAACCCATCCATTTCACTTTATTTGTTTTACTTCGTTTCAAAAAAACAATCTCTTCCCCTTTTAGTAACTATTTAATTCTAACTTTCCACATGACATGCTTAAAACAACAAAAATAAAAATATTTTACATTCTATATATATATATATATAATAAAAGAGAATATGAGCAGCTAAGAGTATTTAGTTATAGCAGAGGACCCCACAAAGAAGAAGAGGAGTAATTCCTTTCCGTGTCTATGTCGTAGGCACGTGCTTCCACTTTCTGTCTCAATTCATAATCCAAAAGTATATCCAAAATCTATATAAACCACTGTCAAACATTCACAAAATTCTAAACAAACAACTTGTAGTCATATCACAACACACTTCAAAATCTAAGAAAATCAGTAGCTTGTTATAGACTGACACGTGTCTAAAATGAATAACGACTCGAGTTTGTACTCGTCAGATCTCAACCCATTAAGTGCAACAATAGCTTCCGATGAGGAAGGAATGCTATTACTAGCTTCAAGCCGACCCAAGAAACGTGCAGGGAGGAAGAAGTTCAAGGAAACTCGCCACCCGATTTATAGGGGAGTGAGGAGGAGGAATAATAACAAGTGGGTTTGCGAGCTACGTGAGCCTAGTCAACAGAAAAGAATATGGCTAGGGACTTACTCTACTCCTGAAATGGCGGCTCGAGCTCATGATGTTGCTGCATTAGCTCTTAGAGGTAATCTAGCCACTCTGAACTTTGCTGACTCTCGTTGGCGATTGCCAGTGCCCGCATCAAAGGACCCCAAGGACATACAACAGGCGGCAGTTATAGCCGCACAAGCTTTTTCTCAAGATACTGAATTAGTTGGAATCCACATTATGAATGAGGAAATTAACTCCAGTACTATTGATGAAATAAAGTATCAAGAGATTGATATAACGAGGGCAAATAATGGGAGTAGTAGGGATTTTGGCGCGAAGGAATTGTGTATAGATATGGAGAACAATTTATGCTGTAATTGGGGAGAAGATAACGACATGTTGGAGATGGAAGGATGGCAAGAAAAGATGGCGGAGGGGCTTTTGTTTTCACCAACTCCGCGTTTAGGTAGTTGTTTCAGTTGGGATGATGTAGAAAGTGAAGTTGAGGTGTCTTTGTGGAGTTACAGTATTTGATACTAACTAGCCAGTTAGTGACATGCTAGGAGTAGCATTTTACAAAAAGGAAAAACAAAAAAAAAAAAAAAAGAGGAATAGTCAACTAGGATGATGTTGTTAGTTACAATTGTACATTGCAAATATATATCTTCATGTTACTATTTCCATATAGTCGAGAACCAAAATTTGCGATACCAGTCAATAAGGTCATACAACAATAACATACCCACTATAATCCCACAAGTGGGGGTGTGGGAAGGTAGGATGTAGGCAAACCTATCTTTACCTTTGTGGGGACCAGTCAACAAGGACATGCCTCTTCGAATTCCTTTTGTTCTTTTCGACACATATTGAATTCATTTGTGTTGTAGTACATGCATCCAGCGTAAGCATCATTCTCTTTTGTACAGCCTACACATAATCTAATGCATGTATTAGATTTTTCAAAGTAGCAATAGCAACAAAAGATTACGTATTACTTGTTCATTTGGAGAAAAAGTAGTACTCAGCTTTCTTAGTGAAATGAAGTGAAATTTGTTATCAATGCTAAAAGAGGCTTCAATGCGGTGGTTAGAGTGCAAGCACATGGCGTGTAGATTAAAATCATAAAATTCCACTCCTAAATCAAAGGCTCTATACACCATGAAACGCCCTGAACTTTCATTCTCATTCTCTCCAACCAAAAAAAGGAGAGTTTTTTCAAAAGAAAGGAGGAGATATCCGCTATTTCAAGCTTTAAACTTGGTGAATAATCCTAGCTATTGTTTTCCTTCTCTACCTATTACCTAAATCAGATTTAGCTCACTATACAGAAGTTGAACTCAGATAAGACACTCAAAGAGGAGTAGAAATTTCACTGCAACAACAAACTAAGCGGATACAAAAATCAAGTAGATTTACAAGAGAACTCATAATTACAAAGTATTTTCGCCTTTTCAGGGAGAATCTTCACTTACAACAGAAAGCTCTAAAGTTCCATTTCTCTCAAATAAAACTGAAGGCCAGGTCTTTTTTTTTTTTTTTTTTTTTTTTTTTTTGGTAAAAGGAGAAATCCACTATTTCAAGCTTCAACTTGGCACGTATGATCAGACTGATCCTCTATGGTTCACTAAACAGGATTTGAACTCGTGATAAAAGACCTAAAATGGAGTACAAACTTCACTGTGACTACAACTAAACTGCTACAAAATCAAGTAGATTTTCGAATCAAATTAGATTTGATTCACTAGCCAGGATTTGAAATCGTGATAAGAAACTTTAAAAAGAATACATATCTCACTGTAAGCTACCATTTGGCCATAGATATTAAATCAGAAATTGAAGATTTATTCTCAAAATATCTATTTCGCCATGAAATTAAATAGATCTGATCTTCAAATATTTTCAGTTATTGGTAGAAATTCCACTTCCAACTCACAAAACTTCACATCTCCAAACAAAACTTCAAAAACTCAAATTTCAACTTCAAAATCTACAGCCAAACCAGAGCTAACTATAACTAAGCTGCTACAAATTTGTTCTTAATTAAATTAGATTTGATTCACTAGCAAGGATTTGAACTCGTGATAAGTGACTTTAAAAAGGGGTACAAATTTCGTTCTAAGCTAGCAATTGACCATAGATTTTGGAGATTTGCTCTACATATCTTTTTGGCCATGAATTTGATAAATCTCTTCAAATATCTTCAGTTTTTAGACAAACTTTCACTTCCACACACAAAATTCATGTCCAAACATAACTTCAAAAACTCAAATTTTCAAATTTCAACTTCAAAATCTATGATCCAACGGGAGCTAACTATAACTAAACTGCAACAAAATCGAGTAGATTTTCAAGTTAATGTGCAAATTTTCAACTTACAGGCCCAGGACACAACGATTGACTTCACGGCCTTAGTCGGTGCATTTTTCCGGATTCGGATCCAACTTTTCGCACCGGAGAAACGCCATATTTTCGCACCGGCATCAACACCGCCGACGTCGGGATTTGGATTCCCTGTAGCATCCACCGTACTCGCGATTCTCCAATCGTTTTCCTTCTTTGTAATTGGAAATCTTCAGTATTTATATTTGGGCTGTTTACTGGGCCGTACTGAAGAAAGTTGAGGTAACTTAGGCAAATGACCCATTTTTTAAGCTATTATATAAAATATGACCCTTTTTTTAAAAAAAAAAATAGTCAGTCCAAAAGTGATATACATAAATAAAATGTAATCTCATAAAAGAAATTGGAAAGAATAGAGTGTCACAAATCTTATTCCTACCTCATGAAAGTAACAATTTAAGGAATGGGAATCAAACTCAAGAACAATGGGAAGAGAAAAAGATGTTTATAAAGAATAACTGATGATGATTTCTTAAGAAACTAGACACATCTTAAGTGCCTACTTCCACCTTGTTTGTTTTTTCGTCAAGTTACTCGTGTTTCACCTCAAATTTCATCTCCAATATACTTTTATCATCCATTAACACTGAAATCAACGTAGAACTCAATAGTCTAGCTTAGTCAGACCACCTATGCAATATAAAATACAATCTAAAGCTGTAAAAATATGAATAAAATCGTATTGAGACATGCATAAATATGCTCAATATCAAACGCATACAAGGTAATTACATCTTTTTGTAGGAATGATATCATTAGTCTTCCTTACTCTCATGTGAATTATATGATTTTTTTTAAAAAGTAAAATTTCATCTTTTCATCATAATACTTAAATTGTCCTTTAAAGTTGAAAGGAAAAAGAATTTTGGAAGTAAGCCTAGATTCCAAAGTTAAGGAAGTCCCACATAGATGGTATCTTCCAAGAATTTAGATTCCAAAATCAATGATAGTATCTTCTGGAAATTGAGTATTAAATTATAATTCCCCTCTAATCATTGTCAAAATGTACCACAAAATAGAGTAGGACCCATAGCCAAATAATACAACATTAGGGTCAAATCTTGGTATCATATTTTTGGTCATTATCATTGATAAGATTTGCCTCATTCTTTTGACAGTTTGATTGTGATGTTTGGATCAGTTTCTCCACACTTTGATTCTAGTTAAATAATACTTATAAGTTGAGAATTTAGGTTAATTAATAATGATTAAGTGCTAAAAACTAATATGCAAACATGTTTGATGAATTGACTAAATTATACTGAGGTATGACACAAATTCTGACTCTCCTAATCAAAATTTTGGTTGGTGAAATACTCTCTGGAACCAACCCCACATATTCATTCTAGCTAGGGTTCATATTGTGATAATGTGATCTAAATGTTGATTAGATAATAAGAATCCATGTAATTCTTGATTACACGTATCATTTTAATTAGAGGTTCGGAGTTCAACCTTTGATAATGAGTAATGTTTGGTAGAGAGCTTAATTTACTTTTAAGATGAAATTTTATTCGTAAATTAATTAATTAGAAAATTTCAATACGAGTATCGAAAAAAAGAAAACCAAAAAGGAGTGTTTCTCTAGCTTCTCATAATTTTAGTGAATAAGAGCAAATGTACGTTTTGTGGGGGTAAAAGTGATACCCTACTAACTAATATACTAACATAATATGTCATCATATGATATAGCTAAATAAAATACTATTCTCTTTGTCCCAATTTATGTAACACATTTCGGATATCGAAATTCAAACATGTCTATTTTTTATCGTAAATGTTTCCTATATTTTAAAAATATTTTGTATTATCAATTATTGAAACTTATAGTATTTTTTGTGTAGTTTACAAATATATAAATTTTCATTTTAAAAAGTTTGAAAATTTCATGAGCAAATTCTCGATCAAACTTAAATTGTTTGACTCTCGAAAAGTGAAATGTGTCACATAAAATAAAATAGAGGGAGTAATAAATAATTGAAGTAGAAAACTCAAGAATTATACACGTGCTACAACACTAATATTATGCAAACTAGCAAAACCTGAATAAGGGCCGAATTTCCCTACCTATGTATAAACTCTTCTCCTCTATTTCTCTCACTTTTCATGGTGAATTTCTACACATGAAATTTGAACTTCAAAATTTATGAAATTCGCATTTGCAGAACAAACAAATTTTCAAATTTTTGTTCAGAAATCCGAGAGATCACGAGTTTTTTTTGTTTGTTCGAAAAAAAAAATTATCCAGCTCGAAGTGCTCTGTATTCTGTGAATCTGAAAATTTGTGCAGAGTTCAGTGTTTGTTGATGTTCATCTAAAAGTTCTTCTGCAAATTGCTACCGTTGTGGATACGTACAGGTAATTGCTTCGAAAATCTACGAAGAAATTACTACAAAAATTGTTAATTTGGAGAGAATTTTTGTTTTGTAGATCGGAGTTTTGTGTTTATCCGCCATTTTACGATTCAAAATTATAGCTAGAAGTGCTCTGTTATTTTTTTTCCTTTTGAATTTTGTGAATCTGCAAATTTCTGTGTTATTACAGAAAAAACAGAGCGCGGTGTTTGTTGATTTGGACGTACAGGCCATTACTGTTATTGCATCGATAATCGAAGAAGAAGTTTATTGCAGAATTTGTAGTTGTACAGAAAACTATTCACGTGAATGCATGCACACACAAAAATGATGTTTATGTATATGTATATATCAATGCAGAGGCGGATCCAGAATTTTGAATGTAAATAGAACTCTAGTTCCACGCTGTATGTGTGATATAAAGCAGTCAATTCCAGCGATGTGTAATTGCTCTTAAATTTGGCTTTATAAAATCAGTACAGGATGAGTTAGGTGATCCATAAGATATGAAATGAAAGTCTTTGAATCCTCTTTTCAATGCCACCGAATTTGCTAAATTTCATGTTCGGATGAGGGAGATATGACCGCATTTAATTGATTTGAGATTCTGTCAACTCAATTAATTCTTTTCTGCTATGTTTTGTTTTTCTTATTCTTTTTTTTTTATTATTATTTTTGAGGAATTTTATCTTTTTTCTTTTATATGAAGCTAAAATTATTGCCTGTAAATTAGTGCTTTTGATGTGAAAATGGATAGTGATGTGAGTGAATTGTTCTATGTATATACTAATGCTTCTTTTATTATGGTTAATCATACACAGCTGCAAATGTATATGTGGCTCATCCTAAACTTGATGAGTTCAGATTTAATATTTGTCGAAATTTAAGTGATTTTTCACATATATAATTATGTTACATGTTGAAATTACTAGGTTCAGTTGAACCCATAGACAATAGGCTTCGGTCGTGTCTTTGTAGCTATATAGGTGAACATGTTGACACTCAAGGATGTGACCTGATGGTCAATGAAAATGAGTTGAGATTTGTTAGTGTAATATACCACAAATACAATAAATTACAGTTGAAATTAAAATGACAAAAAATGAATAAACAAATCTTTAGGCTGAGGCACGGATATCTCACTCTATTTAAGATTCAAGTCACTGCGGCATAATCTACATCGATCCAGCAGTATCACTCTGACTTGTCCCCTCCAGAATACAACAGCCCAACAACGTCATACAACTCAAGCAACTCCGAATTAGTTGAAGAGTCCAAAGCTCCACAAAAGAACACCTTCCTTCAACATATTATTACTCTCTTTTGTATAGTGAATATAGTTGAAGACTTAAAATATTTTCTTTGTCTCAACCCTCTCTTTCACTACTACACACTACAATATTATTTCATATTCTCATCTTTTTTCCACTCTTTCACATATCTCTTGTTTTTCTTATTGTTCCCAACACAAAGAAAGACCTCACTATTTATAGGTGATGAATTCTTTCTTGCAATGAATATGAAGATAGTGGGTAGTAAATTTGCCAAATGAATGGCTCAAATGTTACATAAGTTAGAAGACATAAAGATAGAATAATGGGTGAAATGAAGAGTTGGTGGTTACATAAGTTACTAACAACTAATGACCACTTTCTTCCACAATTGATGAGAGTAAAGATGCACAAATGTGATGTCCACCAATAGACATAACATGATACATAATGTGACATATAATATATTTTTATTTATATTAAAATGTCTCACCAACAAGATTTAAATCCCAGCCTAGACAAAAACAGTTGGTGATTCTTTTCATCCGTCCTAGCCTTTGTGGACAGAGTTACCTGGTGCCGCTAGTGGGAGGTGAACATGTTGTGTGTATGTTTAAATTTTGTACTTTGAGTGATTTTAGAGACCAAGTCATTTGAACTACTCATGGTCTTTCAAGATTCTTGTGTGCCTCGTGGGGCTCTTTTGTAGAGCTTGAAAATAATTGCATCACTGTTGTGAAATCTACATCCATTGTTTGTGAACAGGTAGCTTATATGAAACTATGTTTGGTATAATTTCTCATTCAGTGTCCGGCACCCAAATACTCTTGTTGTATTCTCTATGGAAATCGATTTCTCATCACTAGAAATGTGTCATTGTTGTTTATCTCATTCCTTTTCTTTTTTGTGACTGAATGCAGATAAAAAATGGTGTCTTTTGGGAAAAAGTTGAAGGGAAGACAAATCCAAGAATGGCAAGGGTATGTCAGGTGTCCTTAATTTAGCAGAAACTAGAGATTGCTTTAGATTTATGTGTTAAATTCGGCAGAAATTGATCTTGTCGATGCTCTTATTCTGCACTTCTAGATGAACTTTGTGAACTTGCTATGTTTCTTTTTACTAAAAACACAATTCCAGAAAATGTTATGCTGTGAATTACTCGATATATTTGCCACATACATTCTGACCACAAACCTTATTGTTATGTGTGTTAATTAAAAAATGAAGAAATGGTAGTTGCAATGCAGAAAGACAAAAGTTCGCTTCTTTGAGGATTAAGGAAATAGGCTCTCTTTTTTGTGTTAGTAAAGAGAGAAAAAACTACCTGAATACTTTAATGCAGTAGTGATTAACTATGTTGCTTGGACTCTTCAAAGATCCCACTGGGCGTTTGTCGAATTGTCCAAAAGCTATGGTATTTTTGGAGGATCCGACAGGAATACGACAATATCTTTGGAGGGTCCGAGCAACATAGGTGATTAATCAAAGAGGAGAAATTAGACATTACCACCTAATGAAAAGGAATCAAAAGAAAACATTTATTTTGAGTCTGCATTATTAAGTTGAATGGTGAAGATCAATTATGTTGCAGATACTATATCAATTACAAATTGATGAAGAGGAAGCTTAAGCAATATGCGAACCAAAGCCAAGCCGTAGTACCGGATCGTCAATTTGTTCTTAAGGATTTCTCCAGAATGCTAGACAACCAGGTAAGGAGATGGAATTGATGCACTTGCATACTCTATCATATAAAGGCCAAAGTAGGCCGAAACAGACAAATTCATTGTAAGTCTTCCGGCGTCTTCCTTATGCGTGATGCATGTGCCCTGTTCAAATAGACTATTCTTGTCGTTTAGTAGCATTTGAATAGTTTATCTTGGAAATAAAATTCCTGAGGATTGGCCTCTTGCTAGCTAATTACCAAGTAAGTTAGTAAGTGATTGAGGGCTACCTCTGCCCAACTCTTACCACAGGCTGGCTTCATGAGATGTCAGAGCCCTACATGCACAAATCAACTCGATCATATTAGTTCTTTTGTTCTTCCTGTGACAATTTATCAACTTTGAAGTTTGTCAGCATTTATTGTGAAAGGTTTCTATGATGTTGTATACTTACAGAGTTATTTTGGAGGCTCTCGATGAAGTGGAATCCATGCCTAGTTCAACTTGAATCAGGATAAGAACTATTAGTATATGTTATGCATCAGTTGTGAGTATCCTCATCAGTATTCAGTCTATGAAAACTAATCAGTTGTGGAACCTTCATTTTGCAGAAAGTTTTTTGTTTCTGAGATCAAACTTTTAGGAAGAAGACAGGTTCTTGTTACACTCGATGTCTTATTTGCCATATTTGTTGCTAGCAGTGACTGTTGCATAATTTGTTGCTTACTCTGTCAATGTTCTGATCGTGTTGTCAAAGGATCATTTAAAGTGCGCTCAATCCCTGTATATCATAAAAGCTTAAGGAGGTACGTTGCCTAGCTTAAGCTGCGCTTCACTATAGGTAAGTCACTTAGGCGTGCACCTCATTGCTCATGAGTTCTATCTCGGATAGAGCATTACTAAACAAATATAATCTGTATATAAGTGTAGTAGTGGTTAAGGAAAATAATATGAATGAACTTAAATACTTTTTTCTTGAATCACATATATATTTTTGTTTTTTCCCTTCATTGTGCCTTCTATAACTGAAGCCCACACTTTTATTGCGCTTTTCGCTTAAAGCGTCAATTGATCTGGAGTGAAATTTAGAGCTTTTCGCCTTTGACAACACTAGTTCTGATAGGTTTGGAGGGGTCAATAATAGTCCTTAGAAATTAATCTTGACTATCTCTATTTCCTCGTAGCATTTACACTTCCTGTATTGGATCGAAAGGATACTTCTTATAGTGAAGAAGGCTTCAGCCACATCATGGAGATGTGATCATTTTCTTCTTATCTTTTGCAGATCGAAACAATAGTTCTCTTTTTGTTGGAACAACAAGGAGCTCTTGCAAGCAGAATATCTGAACTTAATGAACAGAAAGATTCTCTTCAAGAGGTGCCTGATATATCAAAAATAGACGAGTTACGGGAAGCTTATCAAGCTGTGGGGCGTGATCTTCTAAAGCTTCTCTATTTCGTTGAAATAAATGCTATTGGATTGCGGAAGATACTTAAAAAATTTGACAAACGTTTTGGCTATAAGTTCACTGATTATTATGTCAAAACCCGGGCTAATCATCCGTATTCCCAACTTCAGCAAGTATTCAAGCACGTGGTAATATGCTAAACTCAAATAGCCAGTCCCCTGTTCTTCTTCTACTATAATAATGCTACTGCTGCTAAGCCTTTATGGACAGAATTATCTAGTTCTTGTGTTGATGGGAGGTAGTAGGTACCCATGGAATAAGTTATGGTGCATGCAAGTTGCCCAAACACCACGGTTATCAAAAAAAGAACAATGCTACTGCTGATAAGACAACTGCCCCTATTACTTTTTTCCTTCTGAGATTTGTCTTTTAACTCGTTACTGCAAATGTCATTTCTTAACTAAAAAACATGAGATTCAGATTTATTTGCACTAGTATGCCCTAACACAACTTGTGGGATCACACTGGATATGTTGTTATTGTTGTAGTATGCCCTAACACAAGCCATCCCTGAATGATGATTGCAGGGATTAGGGGCAGTTGTTGGAGCAATATCTCGTAATCTTGCAGATCTTCAAGACCGTCAGGGAAGCTACTTGTCAATTTATGACCAGCCAGCTCTTCCCCTCCAGGTTTAGTTTACTTGTAGTAATCAGCTTCAGATCTTTGTGCAGGTTTTATAAATATCACTCTGGTTGTTCCATTTTATGTGACACAGTTACTATTTGGAGTGTCAAAAGTTTTTCCATGACCACTACTTTTCATATTGTGACTTATAGTACTTTTTATGTAGTTCCTAAATATGTAAATTTTATTTAAAAAAACTTGTTTGTCCGAGTTCACACAGAAAATTAGATAGTTTGACCGTCATACTTTGAATAGTGTCACATAAAGTGGGACGCAGAGTATAGTTTTTTCCTGTCAAACTCCATTCATATATTCTAGACGTGCTCTGCTATTTTTTTCTAATATGGTACTTTGCCTTTTTGCAGGATCCTGTGGTTGACTCGATGCAAGCAGCTGTCGATAGATTAAGTCATTCGACAAACTTTCTTAACTTTTTGGCCCAACATGCACTTATTATGCAAGAGGAGTTACCCGCTCCTGTTGAGGAAGGAGTTGATGATCAGAGATACCATTTTATGTCTCTCCTGTTGAACTTGGCGAATACTTTCCTTTACATGGTCAATACATACATTATTGTACCAACAGCAGATGATTATTCTATGAGCCTTGGTGCGGCTGCAACGGTTTGTGGGATTGTGATTGGAGCCATGGCTGTTGCACAGATCTTCTCGTCCGTGTATTTCAGTGCTTGGTCGAACAGGTCTTATTTCAGACCTCTGATATTCAGCAGTATAGTTCTTTTTATCGGGAATGTCATGTATGCATTGGCTTATGATCTCAATTCAATACCAGTTCTGCTTATCGGTCGTCTATTTTGCGGGTAAACCTCTCTCCTCCACTCTTTCCAGATGTGTGCATCTATACATGTGGTTTTCTGTTATTGAATATTTAAGATATTTCTTTTTGGTACTTTGGACGGCGAATGGTAGTGGTTGGAGGATGATTTATAAAATCATTTGGTGATTTCCCTCTCTTTCACGTTTTTGAAGCATATCTAGTTTCATTTTTGTTGATTTGGGAGGTTAACACCGACTTTCAAAAAGTAATTGCAAATGATGTCGGGTTAGTTGATGAAACTACTCATGGAGTTAATGAGAAGTTGGAAGAGTTTCAAATCGTGGGCTAGATAGCTCTCGGGGATTTCTCGGTTATATTAAAAATGGAATATGTTCACCTCAAGTATAGTCCCCATTAGAAAAATGAATGAAAAGTGAAGTGAGATAAGAATATGGTATCTAAATTTTGGTTCAGATGCCTAAGCTCAATCTTTTAGGAAAATGCATGATATAGTTGAATTTAGGTAACAAAAGAATATACTTAATAGAATGCTGATTAGTTGGAATTATGCCTTAATTGTGGTTGTTAAACTTACATGAGGTTCGGCATTTACTGAGAAGTAATCAATTGATTTATCGAATTTGCACTTAATCACAAGACTTGCAAGTTGACAAGATGGTGGCTTGCCCTTCTCTTCTTGAATTGTAGTTTTGGTTCCGCCAGAGCAGTGAACCGTCGCTACATCAGTGATTGTGTACCACTTAAATACCGGATGCAGGCTTCAGCGGGTTTCGTTAGTGCTAGTGCGCTTGGAATGGCATGTGGACCTGCAGTTGCCGGCTTACTTCAGACGAATTTTAAGATTTACAAGATAACCGTCAATAAAGAAACTTTGCCTGGTTGGCTTATGGCTATTGCATGGCTCATTTATTTGGTATGGCTGTGGTTCTCTTTTAAAGAACCTGTGCGTGATACTGAAATAAAAAATGTTCCTCAAGAGTCTAAGGCCGGTATGTCCTACATTTCTTTTTGGTTATATTAGTTATTACTATTCGAACATTACATATATTATTGCCTCTATGCTCTCCTTTCCTCTTATTCTCTGTAATCTTTAACTAAGAATGCAAAATAACAATTCACTTGAGCTCCATATCGTAATTGTGCCATAGAATATGTGCAAAATCTGACGTAATAAGGTCGGTACTTATCAAAAAGGATCTGATAATATATCTTTTTGATCACTAGAACCTGATTCCCTTGAAAAAGGCATTGTGGAACCATTGCTGTTAAAATCACAGGAGAATCAACAAGTTGAGGATGAACAAGAAGGTGACGAGAGTGAAGAAGCTTCCGAGGACTCTCATAAACCTGTTAATTCTATAGTAGCAGCATACAGATTGCTCACTCCTTCTGTGAAGGTATGTTCAAACTATGAGCTCCTTGCTTCTTTTTCGATTCAATAAGCAAGTGATTGATCAATAGATTTCTCAAAACAAACGAAAAGGAAATGAAAGATGAAAATGATATTTAAAAGGATGGAACATAAGTCTGCTTGACATGAGTCTATATGATTTGATTGTGTAATAGAAAGACATGATTTTAATGACCACTAACACAACTCTTTGATTTTTCCAGGTTCAATTGGTAATCTATTTTATGCTGAAATATGCTATGGAGATTTTACTTTCAGAATCTAGTGTCATCACGACATATTACTTTAGCTGGTCAACAGGCCATGTGGCAGTTTTTCTTGCGTGTCTTGGCCTCACGGTTCTTCCAGTAAATCTTGTTGTTGGGAGCTATATAAGTAACATGTTCGAGGACAGGTAACTTCTTTCGCGCACACATATGTTAATGGATGGTTACTTTCTGGTCAATAGTCAATACTATTTGCTTTTTAAAAGGATTCTTGCGTAGAAAATATTTATTTTGAGCTAAATATTTGCACAATTTTTTGATTGGTTCAATTTTGAATGGGTCAAAATGGGTTCAGTTAATAAATGTGTGCTGTTCATGATTGTCTGGCCTAATTTTTCCACCTGTACATGTAAGCGATATAGTTTATGGCTTGGCGTATAAAATAAAGATATGTTTTGGCAGCTTTTTCGCATAGAGTTCACGTCTCACCTTGTAATAATGCATCTAATAAGACAGAAGGTGGACAATTTTATATTCAACAATATGTTAAAAGACTGAAAATGCACCATAGGTTTATCATATATAAATCTTCATCATCAGAAATTGAATGCCGAGTTTCTTTTGTTTGCAGGCAAATTCTGTTGGCATCTGAAATTACGGTTTGTGTTGGAATACTGATGAGCTTTAATGTTATAATCCCGTATTCTGTGCCACAGTATGTCTGCTCGGGGCTCTTATTATTTGTATCTGCTGAAGTGTTAGAAGGTATGATCCCCTCTTTTCATTGTCTTTCTTAAGAAACACTCATCTTTAATTGTCAATTGATCTATCAATATGGAAAACCAAAAATCGTGTAGTTGAATAAAAGTTGTGCTCAAACTCAGAATAACTCGAAGAAAAAGGAGATAATGTCGTGTCCAAATAGCACGTGTGGACACACAGACTCTACTCATTAGAAAGATTAGAGTAGATACTCGAAGGAATGGCATATACTGGCTTCTAATGTGTGATAGTTTCAATAAAGTTTGCTTATAGTTCAACAAAAAGAGTTGCTTCATGATCTAAAGGGAGTCATCGATTTTAGAAATTAGGTTAATTTTAGCATGTTGATATAAGTGAATTCTTTTCTATATACTAGTATGTGTATACGTGGTGTTTGTAGTTAACACTTCTTTGACATATAACAAAACTTGGCGAATTCTCAATGATAATACTATGTTATTGTTAGTTTTTATATCATGTACATTCTAAAAAAATTACGTTGGCTTTGACTCACTTCAGGTGTAAATTTATCACTCCTCTCACGAGTCATGTCATCTAGGCTTTCTCTTGGAACCTACAATGGTGGCCTCTTGTCTACAGAAGCCGGAACCATTGCTCGGGTGATTGCAGATGCAACCATAACTCTCGCTGGGTACTTAGGGGAGAGTATGCTCTTGAATATTACTCTTCTCCCTTCGCTCTTCATATGCATTGTGTCCATTCTCGCCACCTTTTGGACCTACAATTCTCTCTATTGAATTTAGATGAATCCTCAGCACCCAGAAATCATTTCTGCTTTCAATTATTTTATCGATTTATTTGTTTCTTGTACTTTTAGTTCCATTCATCTGTATTATTGCTATAAATTGAAAGTGGCACTAGTGGATCATTAACATAGATGATACTAAATTGATCCATGTAATGTTTGTTACGTTCGTCTAGTTGCTATTGTTAAGCAGCTAAAGAAAAGAGTTACGTGAGTCCATGGATTATTATGCCCCGGTATTGTATCCCATCATTTCTTTCTTTGTGATTTATCAATGGATTTTCTTTTTGTATTTTTAGTTACATTCATTTGTATTATTGCTATAAATTGGAAGTGTCCCCAATGGATCATGAAGATAAAAAATACTAAATTAATCCTTCAAGTGTGATATGATAATCATACAAGGGGAAAGATAAGAGTATAATGTAGTGTTGTGACTATGAGTATTAAAGTTTATAATAATATCTATATTTCTCCCCATTTTGATAGAAAATATTTTTTTTTCCTTGAAAATTTAGAATGTGTTTGTCATTGAATTTTATTTGTTATTCTATAGAATATTTTAGTATATCAACCACATAAGTGAAAAGTATTTCTAATTAGATCATGATTTTTATACCTTTTAAATAAAGTGTTTTTCCATTTAAAAGTAATGTGTGCTTTTATTTTTAAATCAACAACATTATGCATACAATAATAGTATTATACCATACTATTATATTATAACCAATTAAATTGCATTGAGTTATATAAAAATCTTTAAGTACACTGTCAATTTCGAGTAATAAAGTATATGTCCAACACCAATTTCATTCTCGAAAAATTAATTAATCTGAAGTGTTGTTGGACACATATTAACAATCAAATACTTCAAAATATCCATGTTATTCATCGCTCGAGAAATACCTATTTCAAACCTCAATGGAAGAAAAAAGAAGGTAAAAATTATGGGAAATTGTTCTTCGTGATTGATTTGAAGTACAATCAACTTTCTTGGAGATCAAGTATTACAAGGAGGTTCATATCATCCCATATATGTTCAAGAAACATGTTTCAACCCCTGAATCACGAAGAATAATTCTAAGAGAAGAATCAAAATATAAACATAATTGTAATTATATTATTTACAAATAAAATTTTTAAAAAAAATTATTTAATACGAAAATCTTTTTTTTTCTTCAACAACAAAAAAACAGCAACTTCACATTCAAATAATTTTTTTATCCATTTTGACATAAATACATATGGTGAGATGGCCAAGTTGGTCTTAAGGTGCTAGATTAACGTTCTGGTCCGAAAGGACATGGGTTCAAATCCAATCTCAACAAAAAAAACCCATATACAATGCTCAATCCATATGCATATATATATATATATATATTATTTATTTATTTATTTATTTATTTTTTTTTTTAAAAAAAAAAAACCATATACAATGCTCTTTTGGATTCTACAATATATATTTTTATATAATCGTAGTTTCAGATGAGTTCGTGCATACCTCGATTATTTGTTATCTTTCATCTATGGGATGATCTAGAGGTAAATTGATCGATTACGAATTTATATAAACTCAATAATTTTTACCTATATCATGTATATATCAATTAACAAATTCACTAAATAATGTTAAATAGTGATGATTAAATCTAGTTATTATTATGGTTGAAGTTATGAGAAACCCATAAACATTATATATTATATTCTGAATAGTTATTGAAGGGAATGATCTGATTTGATCCGAATCGAACTATTATCTTTGTTTGCTGATTAATTCGAATCGATTAGACTTAATTCATGATAGATTTATGGATTTATATTCTAGCCCATATTCGACATCAAGTGAGAAAAATGTGATAATTGGGAAATAATGAAGAGGATATTTATCAATCTAGAACTTAGGTCATATCATTTAGGTAAAGCATTTAAAACACCAATAGCAAGTTTCCTAATTCTTATCAACGGCAATTAGAATCAATTGCAGGATCATCAAAAGACTGTTGTGAAGTGGTAAGTACTATTTTATTCTTAATTAAAAAATTTATGTTTGCGTCCTACTATAGAGTCATCTTTAATAAGGAGCAGTTTACCATTAAAAGTGAAACTTTCTACTACAAATTTGAATTAATTGTGTCACGAAGCGAGTACGGACCATCAGATGAGACGACAACAATAACACATATGAAATCTCTCTGGGACTATGAGTAGTGTAAAATGTATGTAGATCTTATTTATATCTCGTGAAGGTAGAAATATTGTTTCCAAAAAGACCTTTGACTCAAGTTACAATGAGTAGAGTGTATGAGAATAGCTATTATGATTAATATTCAGTCATTTTAAAGAGTAATTTGATAATAATTTAAAAAGATAAAAATGAAAAGTAATGTCTAATTAATATATTAATATTCTTTTCTTAAAAGATATGTTATATTTTAACAATTCACTTATTTTGAAATGAAAAAAGTATAAAAATCCCGCGCATTAATAAAATTTGTAAAGAATCGCACCTTGAAAGATGTAATCTTATTTAAAAAAAAAAAAAAGAATGTAACTATGTGAGGAAAATCTTCAATATAGGTTGCTGAACTAAAATTGTCTGCGTGGTGTCTAGTAGTCTATTATTGATTCTAAAAAGATAATAAAATATCAAACATGGAGGTAACGGGATAGATTCAGAATTTAAAATTTATATTTTTATATAATAATAATTGAATTCATAATAGAAATATTCACTAATATTTAGAGGCAAAGTCAATCGATTCTTGAATCGAGGTAATCTTACTTTGACAAATAGGAGGTCTCTGCACAGGAGTGGTCATAGTCTGTGCCTCTATAAATAGAGGTAGAAGCTTCATTAAAAGTCTTGATGATGGATGTACATCAAATATATTTTAGCCCAAGTTCCCTGGCAAGAAAGTACATTCAAAATGAATTTTTAAGTGATAAATGAAACCAGTTTAAAACTTGGTTTTTTGACACTTATAGTGCCGATGACTTGAATAATATTTCTCAAGAGTTTTATGAAACTTGTGTCTTACATAATTAAATTGTGTCTTTTGTACCATGGTTTATAACCACTTACTTAATACGTATTGTTATTGAGCTCATGTGTTTAGCAGTTCTAACCGGGTATAGAGCGCCCTTTTCAACTCAATATCGGGCTTTGGACCACGGTTGGCTAGAAGGAGTTACTAAGACAAAGCTAATAACGTATTGCATCAAATTTGACTATACCACCATCTCGAAACCAGATCCCAAAACAAAGTCCTTATACGGGCAAGAACTTCGGCAGCTAAAAATGTCTCAGGTAACCCTTTAAGGGTCAAAGACTTAAAAGAAATTTATATCATGCCAATATGCAAGAAGTTATACTGAAGTACTTTTAATGCTTGTTCTCCAAGATCCGTGAAGACAAAGATCATATCTATGTCGTACCTTGGACGGATAGTCACACTAATTTGGTGAAGAATATTAAAATTCGTGTGCAATCTTTGCCTTGTTTAACCTTAGATAATCCAGCTTGGCAGAAAATTATTAAGACAAATGCGTCTACCGTTGGTTATGGTGGGATTTTAAAGAAAATTTTTAAAATTATACAGAGAATGGGTTAAGATTTCACCAGACCTTAATAAGTTATACCAATCAGATCATATCTGTTATATGAAACAAATTGAACAAATCTATTTCTTCATAGAATTTTCCATTCCCTAGATTCATAAATGGACCCCGAAAATAGGTTTTACCGAAGAACAAATTCCTTGTTTATATCGAACTTATTATAATAACTTTTGGGACAAATTGATGAAAAGAGATCCCAAAACAAAGTCCTTATACAGGCAAGAACTTCTGGACCTTATTAGCCAGACAATCCATGAATATGGTACTTTTCCTCACAAGGGGATAGTAGACTTTTGTATCCAGTTTGGTTTACCTGATACTTCGGCTAATAGCAAGAAGAAAACCAAACATAAAGATTCTGGAGGAACCAATCCTACCACTATTCTTCTTGGGATAACCCTGAAGTTTATTAAATTCTAAAGAAATATGATCTTTAAAATCAAAAGTGTTTTCCATTTCATCAGCAAAATTTTCAGACAAATCCATAGGACTTGCCCTAAATTCAGAAAACTTTTTATCAAGAAGTTCTTCTAAATCATAAATAGAATTGAATTTAATTCTGAAATCTCAGGAGGTCTCTGCACAGGAGTGGCCATAGTCTGTGCCTCTATATTATTTTTAGACGAAGCTTTATTAAAAGTCTTTACATCATTTTTAATATCAATTACTAAAGCAGTTAATTCATTTAATTTTTTATCAAGAGAACCAATATGTTCACCCAAAACTTTAACATAAAGTCCCAAATAATTATTTTGAGAAATTAAATTATTAATTTCGTTGATGCTAACTACCGCAACATCTTCTTTAACAAATTTTTGAAAGGCAGTAAACATAATACCAGTATTATTAGGTAAAACAAATGATGACTAAGGTGGGTAAAAAACCTTGATAATATTAGCAGTTCCATCTTTATAAGATTTGATGATTTGAAGAATGAAATTGAAAATTCTAAAAATGGAATTGAATCTATCAAACAAAATCAAATGATTTGTGATCATCGTCTTACTCAGATAGAAACTGTTAATAACAAAGGGAAAAATATTGTTGAAGAAAATACTCTTGCAAAACCTTTTAATCATGATCCTAGACAAGGTATGTTTCTAGAAATGATGATTAAAAGGTTTTGCAAGAGTATTTCCTTCAGCAAGTATTGTTACTCTTTCATATGAAGAAAATTTCTCTGAGGATGATATTTCTACAAAATCTCGTCCTTGCTAGATGAATACCGAATTGGTTGAATTCTGCAAGAAAGAAATTGCAAGCTTGTTACAAAAGGGTTTGATAAAACCTTCGAAATCACTGTGGTCTTGTACTACATTTTACGTTAACAATGCAGCTGAAAGGGAATGAGGTGTTCCCAAGTTAGTAATTAATTATAAACCTTTAAATAAATATTTAAAATGGGTTAGGTATCATATTCCAAATAAAAGAGATTTATTATCAAGATTATATGATGCCAATATATTTTCTAAATTTGATTTTAAAATCAGGATATTGACAGATTCAAATATTTAAAGAGCATTCTTATAGAACAACTTTTGACGTCCCATTTGGACAATATGAGTGGAATGTTATCCCTTTTGGTTTGAAAAACGCTACTTCTGAATTTCAGAAAATTATGAATGATATTTTCAACACCTATTTAGATTTTATCATTGTTTATATTGATGATATTTTGGTTTACTCAAAAACTCTTGAAATACATATAAAACATTTAGACATTTTCAAGAAAATTGTTATACAAAATGGTTTGGTGATTTCTAAACCAAAAATGAGTTTATTTCAAACTGAGGTAACATTTTTAGGACATCTTATTTGTCAAGGTAAGGTTACCCCGATTCAACTATCGATTGACTTTGCCTCTAAATTTCCTAATGTTATTACAGATAGGACTCAATTGCAAAGATTCTTGGGAAGCTTAAATTATACTTCCCCCTTTTATAAGAATTTATCGCGTGATTTAGCCCCCTTATATAACAGGCTAAAAAAGGATCATAAATCACCTTGGATGGATAGTCACACTAATTTGGTGAAGAATATTAAAATTCGTGTGCAATCTTTGCCTTGTTTAACCTTAGCTAATTCAACTTGGCAGAAAATTATTGAGACAGATGCGTCTAACGTTGGTTATGGTGAAATTTTAAAGCAAATTAATCCCAATGACAAAACCGAATATCTGATTAGATTTCATTCTGAAAAATGGAGCGATGCTCACAAAAAAATATGCTACGGTGGCTCATGACATGCTTACCGTTTTTAAATGTGTATTAAAATTTCAGGATGATTTATATAATCAAAAAATTTTGATTAAAACTGATGCACAATCAGTAAAATATATGTTTGATAAAGATTTTAAACATGATGCTTCAAAATTAATATTTGTTAGGTGGCAGGCCCAGTTAACCCCTTTTGATTTTGAAATCCATTATAAAAAGGGAAGTGATAACTCTCTTCCAGATATCTTATCTAGAAAATACTTATCTTCATAATGAGTTTTTTGTCTCCATTTTTTTATAGATAAAACATTAATTACTATCTTAAAGGTAGTTCCTCTCAATCGAGACATACATGAAGTAATTCTATAGAAGATTATAGATGATATGATAAGAGATAGTATCTCAGATATTTGTTTTTGTAAAGAGATTGTCGATTTTGATGATGAGAATTATTATTGCAATAATTATTATGCATTGGAATAAAACAAAATGTTTGGGTGACCAAGTTCAGAGGAAAAGACGGTTATATCAAAGGAAGGGGAAGATCATCCCCGAGATCATCAGGATCGTCATATGGATCCTCTTCATCTAGCTCCCCAATTATACAAAGAGGAGGGCTGAGCTTGGTAAATCTAAAAAGCTCTCAAAAAGAGGCTTCTTCTATACATCTGGAAGATATTTCGGAAAATAGCCCATTATACGCACAACTACATACATATTTGTCTCAAAAGCAAAGTGATATCTTTACCTCGATAATCAAAGATGAGATTGATGATATCAAGTCTTACGAGGGTAGCCAAAAGAGTAATGATATTTCTTTTAGAAACTCTAAAATTCAGAGAAAAGAAGAACCCTGAAAGATATTCCAGCGATATTTGATTAACAGATTATATTTTCCGAGTGAGTCATACAAAACCCGATCTTATTATGAGACAATTCTAATAAGTACTGGTAGTGCTGAGTTTCAGCATTTTTCAGGTTATAACACTAACAAGAACGCTTATAACTTCTCCAAAATGATTATAAAACAGATTATATCTATCAAAGATTGGGGCATTTCCTCAATGAAAGAAAGACAGATCAACCTGAACAAGGCCCCTACAAATTTCACCTATTGGGATTATATTAACGCTTTTAATAAAGTCCTCTACTATAATAATGAGAGGCATAAACATACTTGGTTTATTAAGATTTGTGCAAAGATATTTGCCGAGCCAATTCCCAATTGGTTTTTAAACTGATGGTCATACCACGATCTAACGACAAAGATTTTGCCTGACCCCTTTTTAAAATTATACGGAGAATGGGTTAAGGTTTCACCAGACCTTAATAAGTTATACCAATCATATCGTATCTGTTATATGGAACAAATTGACCAAATCTATTTCTTCATAGAATTCTCCATTCCCTAGATTCATAAATGGACCCCACAAGTAGGTTTTACCGAAAAACAAATTCCTTGTTTATATCGAACTTATTATAATAACTTTTGGGACAAATTGATGAAAAGAGATCCCAAAACAAAGTCCTTATACAAGCAAGAACTTCTGGACCTTATTACCCAGACAATCCATGAATATAGTACTTCTCCTCACAAGGGGATAGTAGCTGATAGCTCCGTTAAGAACATTGCCAGAAGAATTTCCAATCAAAACGACAAAGATTTTGCCTGAGTTCTGAGGTTTTCAACTTTTCAAGCTTACAATTTGGTGCAATATGACCGAAATTGTCACACCTATAACACTTAATCTTGGCGAGTTCTCACTTCGACCTATTCTTAGTAAATCTATTAGATTTTCGAGAGGCTCTTCTATCTTCACGTTCTTCCTTAGACCTACGTCTATGTCTTCTTTTCCTATAAGGTTCATCGGGATTGGTACCTCTAGAATCTCTATGTTTGGTCATTTTTTTGCTATTAGCCGAAGTATCAGGTAAACCAAACTAGGTATAAAAGTCTCCTAGCTGAGATTTTTCTCTAAGCTTATCTATCTTAAGCTGTCTAGACAATTTTAATTCATTGCACAGGTTTATACCTTAGTGCAAACTCCTATCAATCTACCATAGGTACAATCTCCATAAGGAATTTCACCATGCTCATTTCTAAGGATTTTCTTAACCCTTAATGCAAATAATGGGGGAAGGTCACCCTTTAAGGGTCAAAGGTTTAAAAGCAATTTGTATCATACTAATATGCAAGAAGTTATATTGAAGTTTATACAAATCAATATCTCATTTAGTCTGTTAGGACGAATTTAACGCCAAAGATTGTTCAGTAGTTTTAATCAACTGTTTATTAGAGATCTTATCAAACCAACCATAATCATAAATGGTTTTAATATTAATCTTTGAAATAGTCTATTTGTTTAACAAATCAAGGTTTTGAGGTATATCTATCTCTTCCAATTTAGTACTTTTAGTACTTGTTTCTCCAAGATCCATGAAGACAAAGATCATATCTATGTCATATCATATCTATGTCGTATATTTCACAAGACAAATCCATAGGACTCGTCCTAAATTCAGAAAACTTTTTATCAAAAAGTTCAAAAATATTATTGAATCCAAATAAATTTATAAATAATAATCTAGATATGTCCTGGATAGCCATGGACTCATAGCAGTGAAGCATAACAAGGAGTGGATCAATTTTCTTATCAATAATATATATATTTCCTTTATTTCTATATGACTTTATTTTCTTATAATATGTTCAAATCATCAAATGAATATTAACATGTTTTCATATTTAAAAATACTTAAAAGTCATCAAGTACCAGTTCCATAATAATACTAATGTAAAAGAATTGATTCTTTACTTGTTGAAAATTCATAAATCGAATTCACTTTCTTAACGCACCTTTCACTCACTCACTTGAATGGAACTCAATCATTAATTTTTTTTTAAGGATCATTCGTTATACACTCTCTCACTATTATCTGCTTGAGAAAATTAAATCAAATACATATATTTGTTATTATACGTACTATTGAAAAAGTTTCAAACTAACTAGTAGGCAAAAGAATAGAATCAGCTAATAGACACAAATAAATACTCCCTCCGTCCTTAATTATTTGTCCGCTCTTTCTTTTATAGTTATTCCTAATTACTTGTCAATTTTGACAAATCAAGAAAGGAAAAAATAATTTTACCTATTATATCCTCAATTAATTACTTTGAAAAAGGTACAATTTCTTGAAAATCTTAAATTTTTAATCCATCCACTTCATAATTAATAGAGGTAAAATAGTAAACTCACTATGTCAATAATTATTTTTTAATAAGTGTGTTAATTCAAAAATTGATAAATAATTAGGCACAGAGTATAATATACCATAAATACTTCTTACTTTTAAACTAAAACATGTTGAAAATCACATGTTCAAAAAAAAAAAAAAAGTAATTAATACTATATGAAAGAAGTTGTACAAAACTAATCATCAAAATAATAAGTGGTTGTAATAACACTAAAGTCAAGTTTGGCTGTCAACACTATACTAATAGTTTGTGATATAATATTCAATTGATCAGAAAGAACGAAGTCAAATTTAACCAATAAATTTAAAAGAAATAAATTTGGTAATAAAAAGGGATAAAACTTCAAATTGGTGGTTTACAACTTTGAACATTTTAATTAATTAGGCTTATTACATGTTCTATATATTTTCAATTTTATATATATATATATATATAAAAGAGTGATTATGTGCTACTTCCTAGTTCCACAAATTTGAAAATTTTAAAAATATACAGTCGAACATAAAATATTATATGAAGTATCTTAATATATAATATTATATAATACTATATCTTGATAAATTAGTCCTTTTTTGCTAGGTTACATATAAATTTATATATTTCTTATAAGTGGGGATCGGAGGAGGAAGATGCAATAACTTATTTTGTCTTAAACTTTTATTATAAATTATATCTAATAGTTACTAATTGTATTTATTATTATTATTATTTTTGATAAATTTTTAGTTTTGAACCTTATAGCATTTAATTAAATATATTTAACTTTTAATTAATTTAAATATGCATTTTTTACTCCTTAATATAAAAATGTGTGTTATTTGGAGTATTTTATAACTATATTTACTCAAATATAAAGTAACAATAAAAATCTAACATAACACGTCAACATTTGTAAATTTTAATTTTGATCCTTGTAATATTTCATTAAGTATATGCCGTCTTCAATTAATGAAAATGTGTATTTTGATTCCTTTATTCAAGAAACACATGATATTTAAAATTATACTACTTTCAAATGTGAATTAACAATTAAAGATTAACATGCCACATCTCTAGTTAAACAATTTACGCGTAGTGATTCATTAAATTTGAGTAGATTTATAGAAATTAAAAGTGAATATATCAATTAACTAAAGATTAAATATGTTTAATCATAAATTATAAGACTAAATTGAAATTAGATTCCATGAGAAATAGTATTCACCAAAAATGAAGTTGGAGTCAAGTTTGGCTGTCATATTATTATTATTAGTATAATAGAAGTGGGGTCTTTTTTTATTATTATTATTATTATCAAATTATTAAATATTATATTGAGAGTGGATTTGTCCCTAATGACAAAAAAGCAGATTATAGATCTGGTATTTTTCCATGTACCTTTAGAAAAAAAATTCTCTTTTTTATTTTATTATTCAAGTTTAAGATCAAATAACTACCAACATTACCACAATAACAATAATAATGTTTGTAGTGTAGTTTTGTATATATAAAAAATTAAAAAGAATAGACTATACATAAATTTTATTCTTATTTTTTGTGAAATAAACATTCGATTCAATCCACCTCTAAATTTATGTAATTTGTGAATTTGGCAAGAAAAAAAAAAAAACTAAACTAATGTAGAGAGACTTTTTTTAAAAAGAAAGTATATATAACATTAAAGTAAAAATAGGTGATTATTACATAAAAATTGAAACAATGACTTCGACTTGTGTTATGCTTTTAGCGTTAACCAACATTTATGTATGCGATAAGAACCCATAGGCCATAGCTCTCAAAGATAGGACTGAGCATAAAATATCGAAAATCGAATTATCGAATTGAATAAATTTTTTTAATAGTTTGGTATTTGCTAATTTAGTAATTCGGTATTTGGTATTTGATATGGTATTCGAGAATAATATGTTAGAATTATGGTATTAGGATTTAGGTTTGGTATGAGACATGAGTACTATTTGGTATTCGGTATTTCCCAAATATCGAATTATTTGTTTACTGAAGGTCATATATTAACATGTGCACTGCTCATTAATATAAGTCCAAAGAGAAAGTTAAAAAATAAACATTACAATTCAAACATACATGTCTTTTAGTTGTATCAATTTGTTTTTCTTGATGTCATCTTACTTGTTGATATTTTATTATATCATGCCTCTACATAAAAAATAAAAATAATTGGAGAAAAAGTATTAACTTTGTAATACAATCGGCTACAACTTTAATATGGTATTACCGAATACCATACCGAAGTTTAATTTACCAATTAACCAAACCGATATTTAAAAATTTGATATTTAATAGCTACTTTTCACTACTAATTACCGAATTCAAAATTTGAAAATCCCGAACTAAATACCTAACATCCACTCCTATCGAAGAGACCGACATTTATTTTTTTCAAATCATATATTTATCATAATTAAGTTATAAATTAAAAAGAAAAATGTGCATCTTTGTTTATGGTAAATAGTAAGAGCTTCTAAGAATACATAAAAATTATATATAAATGTCTTGTTTCTTATCCTGCTATTAAACGAACTTCTTACTTTATTTTATTACTCCCTCCATCTCAATTATGTGACACCTTTTAGATTTAAAAATCCAAATAAATTTATTTTTTATTGTAAATTTTTCATAAAGTCTTTATCAATTATTATAACATATAGTATTTTTTACAAATATACAAATTTCATTTCAAAATAATTGAAGATTTTACAAGTAAATTTTTAATTAAATTTAAATTATTTAACTCTTGGAAAATAAAATATGTCAAATAAAGTAGGACTAAGAGAATACTTTTTTGGATATACTTTTCCTCCCTACGATCACAGGTATACATGTCTGCCGAACCACTTATTTATTTTCTTCATAAGTCTGCGGAATATCAAAATGGAAAATTTCTTAGCAGTCTCCACTCTCCAGTTAGTATAAATATGTGAAAGCCTTACAAGCACAAAACATCACTCGCCTCTCTCTCTCTTCTGCAAAACGAAAACGTGTGTGTTAGCCAGCGCTTAATTCGAGGAGATTTAGAGTGAGAGAAACGGTGTGTTCACCGGCGGTTATTCCGATCTGCTCAGATTAACACAGACTCGGAGAAGAAAGAGTACGTGTGTGTGTGTGTGTTCGCTGGCGGTTATTTCGGCTTGTTCAGTTTAACACTGTTTAATAATAGTCGAAGAGAAGAAATCGGAAAATGGCAGCTCAACCGAAGAATGTCGGAATTCTCGCCGTCGAGATTTACTTTCCTCCTACTTGCCTACAGCAGGTACTTTCTCTTTCTCACAGATACACATACACTTGTGAAACTAACGGCCTGTTTGGTTAAGTTTTAAAGAGATCAGAAATGCTTATTTGAGCTGTTTAGTGTTTAGTCAAATTTCCGAAGAAAATAACTTGTTTTTGAAGCTTAAAAAATAAAAGTAAAAAAATTCCGATGGTACTTTTTTGGAAAAAAATTAAATTAGAAACAGTTTTGAAAAGTTTAGAATTGTTTTTCAAATGGACACAAATTATTTTTCACTTAAAAAATAGTACAAGCTTATTTTTGAAATTTAGCCAAACAGGCTATAAACTTTGATTATAGATATGTGTGTTAATTTCTTTGATTACTTGAATGATTAGCGTACTATATTAAGTGCTTTAAATTGGTTGAGAATTGAAGGTGGAGAGAGTGGGGGAGATCGACCAACTCTTGGCACGTGGTTGAAATTTGGGAAATTTTATTTTTTGTCACTTTCTTATACGGAATTTTTGTTTTCTTTATTGTCTTTTATTGGAAAACAAATTAGAATATCTTTTTTTCGTTTGTTTTATTTCTGGTAAAATATTCCTTAAATGCTTTTTAATCTCTTTTTTAAGTTCAAAATCCCTTAACTGTTTCATATAGAGATTCATAGAAAGCTCCGCTAATAGTGCATATATGAGCATGAACTTTGTTCCCTTGGAGTTGTACCGTTTTGACTTAACATAAAGTTTAAAAAAAATGAAAGACTTTTGGAATTTGTGGTATAAAACAAATTTTAGATATATATGTGACTATAAATCATTTCATTTAGAGTAAAAAGATAATAATTTAAAGTAAAGTTATTTCTAATTATGAAAAATGATTTTTTTGGGGACAGACTAAAATGAAAAAGATGTCATGTTAATTGAGACAATTAAATTATTATATTTTTACTCTGTTAATTGAGACAAGTTTAAGGCAATTAAATTCTGATCACTTGCAAACATTTTATTTTGCATTATATAGGAAGCATTGGAGGCTCATGATGGAGCAAGCAAAGGGAAATACACAATTGGTCTTGGACAAGATTGTATGGGCTTTTGCACTGAGGTGGAAGATGTTATATCAATGAGGTATGTCTCCCTCGTCATAAAATTACATTGCATAAATTGGTCATATTTTTCTTTTAATGTAGATAAACACTTCTTCGTGTGTTTAGTTCTTTATATTCTGAAGTATGTAGTTTGAAGGTGTTAGTAGTTTCTTCTGCTAGATGAACAACATGATAAATTTATCATTTGTAATTTTTGTCACTGTACTGTCTTCTAATTAAATTGTTCATGTTCAGTTTGACAGCAGTTACTTCCCTTTTGGAGAAGTA
The DNA here is from genome assembly GCA_037074985.1 of Solanum bulbocastanum. Taxonomy (NCBI): domain Eukaryota; kingdom Viridiplantae; phylum Streptophyta; class Magnoliopsida; order Solanales; family Solanaceae; genus Solanum; species Solanum bulbocastanum. The sequence continues at coordinate 624,246 of CM073604.1, forward strand.
TGCTATTGATCCGAAGCAAATTGGTCGTCTAGAGGTTGGAAGTGAAACCGTAATTGATAAGAGCAAATCCATCAAGACATTCCTGATGCAAATATTTGAGGTACACAGTTCTAGCAATGCTTGTTTAGTAAATCGTCTATCATGGCACGTTCAATGAATCGAATATGTGTTTTATGACTTGTATCCTAGACTTCTGGCATATTAAGCAAACCGATTGATCGACCAAAATGAAAACTAGATAGTTAGAGATTTACTCACTACACACTAGCTCAAGATGATAAATATATCTTGCAGCCAAGTATTAGGACAGAGATTTCAAATGTTGGATCTGCTTAATTCTGCCTGAAATATGTTTTTAATGTTAACTTTTTGGCCCTGAATGCACTTGCTCATCCTGTCTGTTGGAAAAAGTGAGTTTATTGTTTGTTGTACATCATCCTTAAACATTGATTGTTGCATCTGTTTTGTCTTACGATGATATGAAATGAGCTTAAATGAAGAAGTGGGGATTCATATACCCGCGCAACTTGTTTGAGGCTTGACACGTAGTTATTATTGTTGTTGTATGTGATTTATTTTTGTCTCACTTGACATTCCACTTCACAAGCAGAGCTTTACATTATGACTAACAGGAATTTTGTTCAATGAAAACTTATCCTGCTTCCTTACTGTGTCAAACAAGCAGACATGTGGAAATACTGACATTGAAGGAGTCGACTCAACTAATGCATGCTATGGGGGAACTGCCGCATTGTTCAACTGTGTGAATTGGGTCGAGAGCTCTTCATGGGATGGTCGCTATGGACTCGTTGTATGCACTGATAGTGCGGTAAGCTCATCACATTCATAGAATTTCTACAGCATGTGTGTTGCTTTCAAAATATTGAGTTTGCATTGCTCATTTGGTACATATTTGTGATGAATTTGAGCATCTGCATGATAAACATTCACTAATTTCAGGAGCTTATTTTGACAGGTCTATGCTGAGGGAGCTGCTCGGCCTACTGGAGGTGCTGCAGCAATTGCTATGCTAGTCGGGCAAGATGCTCCTATTGTGTTCGAAAGCAAGATTAGGGCTAGCCATATGGCCCATGTCTATGATTTTTACAAGCCCATCCTCGACAGTGAATATCCAGTAATTCACTTACGCCCATGCAATCGTTAATCATCCGTTTTTACACAGGAGTGCTTTGATATGTTGGTTAATGGACAAAATTTAAAAGAAATATATAGGAAATTGTTTATTGGTATATGAATTTCCATATGTGCTCTATATGATGGTTAATTGGTAATTAATTGTTGGTTTGCAGGTGGTTGATGGCAAGCTTTCACAAACTTGTTATCTTATGGCACTTGATTCTTGCTACAAGGGCTTATGCAACAAGTAAGCTGCCGGTTGAGCACACATTCTAGTATTCCAAACGAACCTCTCTATTATAGTCTTTAATAACCTCTTCGTTCACATTCTAGATACGAAAAATTGGAGGGCAAGCAGTTTTCGATTGATGATGCAGCCTATTTTGTTTTCCATTCACCATACAACAAGGTACTTTATGGATCCAATACAGATTTTGATCTTTTCTCTTCGTAAGTAAAATGATGATAAAGATTACCTGAGCGTTTGTTTTATTTAATCAGCTTGTACAGAAGAGCACTGCTCGGTTGATGTTCAATGACTTTACAAGGAACGCTAGGTGTGTTGCAAATATTCCGTACTAAAGGAATTGCTTTTTATTTTGTAAACGGAATTCAGTTGACTGATCTTATTCGACTTTGCATTTGCAGTTCCATTGATGAGTCTACTAAAGAAAAGCTGGCACCATTTTCATCCCTAATTGGTGATGAGAGTTATCAAAGCCGTGATCTTGAGAAGGTCCATACATAAGCTTTCATATTCGTTGATTTCCTAGACAATAAATATTGTCTTTTTTTTTTTTTTTTTTCATTTTCAAATGGCTTCGTGTTGATCTTCCTGTATATGTTTAGAACGCTGAAAATGAAGCTTTCAGTAGGAAGAATTGCCTTAACAATTATAGATGTTGGGATTGGAACTAACTAGTGGATTATAACTATTGCATATACAGACATCCTGGCAAGTGGCAAAACCATTTTATGACGAGAAAGTAAAACCGGCCACATTAGTACCAAAACAAGTTGGCAACATGTACACCGCGTCTCTCTATGCTGCTTTTGCATCCCTCCTTCACAACAAGCACAGCTCATTGGTAACTACGAGCTACTTATTTTCCTTTTGGCCCCTTTTCTTGCTATAATCTATCGTGTTTCTTATGATTTCAAATGATTTTGTTAACTCAGGCTGGACAGCGGGTAGTCTTGTTCTCTTACGGGAGTGGATTGACTGCAACAATGTTCTCATTAAAGCTTCACGAAGGTCAACATCCTTTTAACTTGTCAAACATCGCAGCTGTGATGAACATTGAAGAGAAATTGAAGTCGAGGCATGAGGTATGATAAAATCATCCTTATAATTTACTCATGGACGTTGAACTCGTTGCCAACACTGTGACGGTTGAGTTCCATAACTATCTTTGACAAACAATCTTTTGTGCAGTTCACTCCTAAAAATTTCATCGAAACAATGAAAATAATGGAGCACAGGTACGGGGGTAAGGACTTTGTGACGAGCAAGGATTGCAGCCTTCTAGCTCTGGGTACCTACTACCTCACAGAAGTCGATTCGAAGTACAGAAGATTCTATGCCAAGAAATGTGCTGAGAATGGACTTGCCAATGGTCATTGAAGATAAGTCCTAGTGTGATGTAACTTCCATGAAATTGGCTTTTACTCTTTTAATTATTGTCAGCACATAGAAGAATAATTACTTCATAATAACATATACTAGTTTCTTTCTACTTTCCAACAAATTCAATATTGTTTCTTGTATTCTCATCTGTTTGAGAGATGATTTAAAAAATCATCAATGTAATGAAGTCTTATTTATGAATTGAGAAAAACTATATTTTGAGATCGGCTATATGAATCCATTGCATCAATCGTTCTTACATAGTATCAACTATTACAAGATCAAATCAAGATATAATATTGAAAAAATCAAAGAATAAATGCTTGAGAAGTCCAAAATAACAGAGGACTTCATGATCATTAGTTGAAGTTGACATTGGCTTGATAAGTCATTCCTACCTGCCAACTAGAAGGTGCAACATTAGTAGCTATAATTGTTTCTTGGGATGTGTAAGAAGTGATCTTAAAAGAAAGTGTTTGGCCACTTAGAGTTGCAAATGCTTGATATGAAGCTCCCCAATTATGGCTCATAGCTAACCAACTTGTTTTAGTTCCCTTCACCCACATACTTGCAATATCTCCACCTCCACCAACATTCATCACATATACCAATAACCAATACCCATTTCCTTGAAGACTAAACTTTATTCCACCCTTTTTAACACAAGGTACCCTACAACCATGAGAGCAATGGTACATGTTAGAGGCAGTAATTAAATATTCGATGGAATAATAGAGGTTCACACAACTGATTCTACCACTATTATTATTATTATTATTAATTTGTTTTTTTTAAAACACATATTAGGCACAAGCATATTTGTGTTTGTCCAAGGGTGTCTATTGAAATTCTTTTCTCAGAAAATTACACTATCTCTAATGTTATATTTCATTATACGTATACATATTTTTTTAAAAATTTCTTGCTACACTTATATTTATAGTTTGAGTTGATGGCAACAAATTAAATTTTACTCAAAGAACTGGCCTTAAAAGTTTGTTTTTGCAGCATCTAAGGTAAGTAACACATCAAGCCCTAGGAATGGAAGAAAATCCTCATATGCAGTACTTCCTTTTTTAATGAGTCTTACACGAAGCCCGAAATAGTCAAGACTCAAAACAAATATCAAGAATCAGGTGATAAAACAAAGATTAACATGTTAATTTTTTTTAGTTTTCCATCCAATTACTTTAGTGCCCGATTAATTAGATTCTCACCGAAAAGTCCTATTATAAGGGGGTAAAACGTTCTCTCTACTAAAGGTGACTTCATTTCTAGGGATCGAAAGCGAGACCTTTGGTTGGAGGAGTGCTTACAACTCCACCACAACCTTTGACAGTCACTAAAATATTAAAGACATAATACATAAGTAGACACTCAAACTTGACCTCAGTTGTCAAGTATGCACTCAAACTTTGAAAGTACACATCTAAACACCTCAACTTGGTCTCAACTGACAACTAAACACTCTAACTCATTCCCACTATGTATCATGGACACCCGACACGGTGACACATAAATTTTGGAGGTGTCTAAATTATATCATTTTGTAAGTTGGAATGTTCAACTGATAGAGTGGAGACGAGTTGAGATATGCATACTCAAAATTAGAGTGCTTACTTACTTGCTAAAACCAAGATTGAGTGTCTGTTTATGTATTATACCGTTATTAAATGTTCAACCACAAAATGAAACATTTACCTTCGATAAGAAACAGGGACAATTCCAGCCTTCCATTGAGCAATTTTCATGAAAGCAGGTTTAGCCATATCAAAATGTGTTCTAGGTGGATTACACCAACCACCATTGTTACTGTCTTGTGAAGGATTTGGTGGACAGAGATTTGTTGCTGTCACTGTCACAATTGTTGAGTAGCAAGAGTCTGACTGCACACATTTTATTTGGAAACATTGTCCACATGCAAATCCCTTGCTGTATAATACTGAGCTCAATGCTGCTGTATCTGTTCCATAACCTGATGTGACCAAATTTCCAAATCCACAAGCTCCCCCTACAAAAAGATTTCACATTATTAATTAGTGTGTTTTTATCTGTTGTAGCTGGTAATCTATCTTATTTCGCAAGTTAACAAGAAAATATTACACTATCAGAGCGTTTTAATCTCTTATCGTTCTTTGAGCCAAGGGTCTATTAGAAACAAACTTTCTATTTTCTCAAGGTATGTAGGGGGCAACATTTGCATACACTCTACCCTCATCCCAAGATCTCACTTGCAAGATTAATTAAACTGAGTTTTGTTGTAGCAGGTAATATGTTTTATTTTGCAGGTTAAAGCTATGTTGCTTGGACTCTTCAAAAATGTAGTCTGACACCGTGACACGTATTGATTCCTCCAAAAATAGTGTAATTTTGGTGCTAATGAAATGCGCGATGTTTTAGATTTGTCTAGTAGGTCTAACAAATTGAAGTAAGAGTTTACATTCTACAGACTGACCAATATAAAAAGAATATTTACGCAATGAAAATGTCCTTAAAGAATCCGTGTTTTCTAGTAGTATAACATGCTATCATAAATTAAAATTTATTGATAGTGTGTAAAAATACATTTGTACTTACCCATATATATAACTTAAATCATTAGAATAAATATTGAAGATGTCTACAATTGGTCTGGTAGTAATGAAATGCTTTTATACAAACATATTCCACCATAATAATATCACTCATTGCTAAAATAACGCAATACTTCTACGTGAATTTTCACTATTTATATATGTAAAACGTCATAATAATGAATATAAATCAAAATAGTTTATTGATCAAGTAAACGCACCCATGGTAGCTGAAGCACTCTCATCGCCATAGAACGTAGCATGAGAGGGTTGCCAAACTGTTGCTTGAAAGCCTCTAGGGGTGTCACCATAGCCCGCGCCATTTGCTCGATCGATGATTGCTAGTGTTGCAACCACCAAGAACATTGTCAATCTCCATCTATGGTGAAAAGAGGCCATGAAAAATTAGCTTACAATCAAGAATATTGTAATGGCTTATTTGATTTTTGTAAAGATATAAGACCTTAATATATAGTTTTTTGTGTGTGTATAAATAATGCTACAAAAATGTAACACTTCGTGCCAACACGAACAATGTAACCTTTATAAGTCAACTTTGGTATTTGAAAATGAATTATGTTTTATAGAAACGTGCTGGCAGGTTATAAACTTACATGTTGTACATTACTATTGTTATTTAGTGCCATTTTCTTGATTTAATGTTTTCTACAAATAATGGAGAACTCATTTTTGAACAAATATACACATCCGTGACATTTTTGTTTTCTATGTGCCATCCTACATATATTATGCTTACTTGTACACCCCCAAAGTTGGAGGGCGTAGATATCAGTTAAAGCTAAGTTAAAGGGTCTATCACAACGGTGGGCAGTGGAATTTTTATGCCCAACTATTAGTGAGTGACATGGATAGGTCATTTCATTTCCGATAGTTCGATGACATGTTTAAGCTTTTTCATATAATAAAATAACATCAGAAGAGAAGCTCATTAAAAACTGTTAATTTTTTTTTTATTGATATACTTATAGTCACACACAATGCATTACATAACATATTCACACAATACAAGTTGCAAATCATTCACAAATTCAATACTGAACTTGTTTTTCATTTTCACAAACTGCATCATATGGTCTCTCTTCCATGCAGCTTGTGTTAAAGAGCAAATCTCTTGTGCAGATATCTCCACATATAAAATCATCCTGCAGTTCGCAAGAAATCAGTAAACAAAACGGTTTTTCTATACGAGGGAAGCACATATATTGAGGGCGATTGACTCAAATCATGTATTTGTGTTATGAAATTCACGTAATATGTATAAATGATTTATTTAGAACCCAATAAACAAAAGGGGTTGTGGTCCGGAACTCACAAGTTAAAAAGTCCTAGAGCCCCTTCTGATATATTATACTTCTCCATACAAGCGATAATATATAATCTATGTTGCTCAGTCTCTCCAAAACTGTTTAAGCACCTGTATAGGATCCTCCAAAAATGCAATGCTTTTGGAGGATTTCGACACACACTTGGTGGTACTTTTAAACAATCTGAGCAGCATAGGTTATAATAGATAAAAAGGCTAGGCCTAGCTAGGTATATACCTCGAATCATGCACTACTTCCTTCAGGCAATGTAATCAAACGCGTATCTGAATCATAGACCAAGTCCGTCCCACAACTGCGGAAGAAGATGGTGATGACGATTACACTATGAATAGATCATGATAAACACCAAAAAACTGAAGTGTTAATGTCAACTTACCCTGAGCATTTTACTTTGTTGCTGGAACCCCCATTAGATACCGATAATATTGTACCAAAGAAGGAAGTATTCTCTGTTCCACAATTCGGACAGGGGCCCTAAAGATCGAGATTATTTTGTGTTAAATGTCGAACACATAGCTTATAAGATAATACTACGCACGCCTGAAATGTTAATGAGATCTTACCTTCAAGATCAGAAAATCTTTAACAATGGCGTTTGTGATTGTAAAGGATAGCCATAATATCAATGGCAAAGCAGCAAACCATGTGAAAATGAAACTGAAAGGCTCCGGAAGCTGCAAATTGATAAATTATATCATTACAAAGTCTAATGAATACTCTGATCTTTCATCTTGCTAGTTATGTTACTCGGACCCTCCAAAAATGATGCCCCAGCCGTTTTAGATCTTCCAAAAAGGCGTAGCTTTTGGAGGATTCAGCATACACCCAGCGGTATTTTTGAAGAGTTTGATACCTTAGCAATGAAATAAGGACTAATACAGGTAACAAGGCGTACCTCCAAAAGATAAGTGATCTCGAATCCAGTCAAATCGTCTAGGAAGAAAAACCTAGCAAGACATTGGCAAAACATTTCTATTACAGAAAAATCATGCTAGTTGCTTCGTGAGCTAAGAACACGGATATGTGTGGTATCATTAGTTCACATATTCTTTTAACATCGTAAAACAGTCAAGTATTACTCACAATCCGAGAGCAACAACAGCAGCAGGGACATTTAACAAGAACATCTTCAGATAATCAACAGAAAGGTCACTATAAACCTGCACGAAGTAAAATCGATCAACCAACTTAACCTCGTAAACATCTTGCATAGATGTAAGACGAAGAACAAGCATTTCCTCAAGAGTACAACATGAAAGATGAATATGAATTATAATAAGACTAGTAAATCCCATCGAGCAGAGAAGTACAAACCTTTCTACTTCGAAGACTGCACCTTGGACCCTCAACCACAATATTGCTGCCATCCCTCTACAAAATTAAAAGATGTCAATACAGAAAAGACCAAAGAGTCGTTTACGAACAATATTGCGATCAAAATACCAACTAATGTCCGAGCACCTTAAGTTTCATCTTCAGCTTGTCATATTCTTTATCAGTCATAATTGGATTTCCAGATACATAAGCCATAGAAGCTTCAAGAAACCTCTGTTCATCGGGGCCTGCATAGTGAGAAAACGCTATTACTACACCTATTTTAAGTCCTGATCAGACAAAAATACAAATACCATATCATCATTTAGACAATGTATAATACAGAAATTCTTCCATACTTAGCATGACGACGCTGCTTCCTTCCCACATTAATTCTTCCTTAAGGTTATCGAATTCCTCATTTGACATCATGGCCTTTCCTTCATAATAGAATGACTGTGGTACAATGCCAGGAAAGAGTGCAATTAATGTTGATAGAAGACAAAAGAAAACAATCAAGAAATAAGAGATCGTAGATGCTTAAGTACTTGTAGTGCTTGAAGAAACTCCTGCTCCATTTCCCCGAGAGACTTATTTCCTTTACCGTCAATGCTACAATACTGCAAGATTTTACTGTCTTCAATCTCATCCTCCTTGAGCTGACCTGAAAGCAAAAGCGGGATCTCCAAAGTTGGAGGACATAGATGTCAGAGCTATAGTATTAGCTATGATGAACCTCACTAACTAAAATGAGCTATAGGTTCGACAGTAAATGAACTATAAGTTCAAATCATAACTCCGCCTCTGAAGCATCATTAAAGTACTTCTAACATCATGAGAAAAAAAAAACACGCAGTGGCAGAGACGGAGCCAAGTAGGACTGAAGAATTCATCCGAATTACACTATTTATACACAATTGAAATAATCTTTTATGTATATACATCAGATGTTGAACCCTTCGACTTTTTCTTATGTTAACTTCTTCATATTTTAGTCTCCTCAATAAAAATCTTGGTTCCACCACTACGCAACGGATCCACAGTAAAACTTATGGGTTCACGAATTCAGTAGCTTTTGCCTGAACTCTCTATGGTATCAAAAACTCCACTAAATAGTTATAATATTTCACTATGAACTCAGTTATTATTGTATAATAACTCGAGGTTAACTTACCTGGCTGATCGGTGGTGGCCTTAGGAGAGAGAAACAATAGCCTACGTCGAATAGATAACTTTCTTCCACCAAAATTAATCAAAGGGCTTACAGAATTGGGAGAAAAAATTGGTTTTTTTCTAAACGGAGCACGAAAAAGGCGACTGCTTGTTGTTATAGTGAATCCAAATTTGGTGGCCATTTCTGGCGGAGATGGTGGTGGAGGTGGAGATGGCGATGGAGATGGATGGAGTGTAGAAATGAATATTGCATTTGTGAAAAAAAAATTGTTAAGTGGCAATTTGATGGGGTTTTGGTAAAGATGAAGATAAGGTTATGTGATGAATGTGTGGAGGGTATTCAAAATTGAAAAAAACAATAACTTTTTTGTTTTCTTGGTTGAAATTCTATCTCAATAAATTCGTTCCTGTGCAATAGCTAGTAAATTACGAAGAAAATGTAAATTGCATTGGAATTGTTAGATGGAACGAGCTCATCTGAAAATATATTAACAAGAGAAATGAATTTAAAATTTCACTTATGGATATAAATTTATGAAACTTTTTTGTGTTGATAAAACTGAAGAAAATCAATTTTCCATTTTTTAGCAGTTATTTGATGTAACAGAATCTGCCAAGTCAGCTTCATGATGTTGTCAAGAATCTAGGATCCTACATTTGGTTGACACGTGGTTGCTTGCTGCTTTATTGTATCTGCCACGTAGGATTGATCTATCAAGGCCATATGTGATAGGCCATACCACTTGTGGGGTGGGGTGGGCCGGGGGGGGGGGTTTGTTATGATAATAATTTGAAAATAATAAGTTATGATTATTTTATTTCGTGTTTGGTTATTTTAAAATAATATGTATAATTTTGATGTAGCTTTTTGTAAAAAAATTTCACGTTATTTAGAGTATCAAACATTTTATAAGTAATTTACTTTTCTTCTAAACTATTAATATGAATTTTATGTTCACACATTCAATAATATGTGCTATAACAATTTATTTGTTTCACTTTTCAGTTGAGTGACCTCACTAATTATTGATATAGTTACATATAATTATTTTTTAAGTGATTTAATAGAATAAAATTCTCTTTGATTATGCAAATTTGCTCAGCATATTTCGTTGATTATCAGTTTGTTCAGCTCTTTGTTATGTAATTTCCACTAGCAACTAGTTTTTGTTTCTAATTTAGGTACTCTGCCAAGTATATATGAAACAATTAAATATTAGTTTTACCATCAATAAAAAAAGAATCAATTGTTATTTTTCAAAAATTTTACAAGTTCAATTTTTTGCTAAGCTTTCTTAGCAACCATTTGCACATCATTTTTTTTTATTTGTTTTACTTTCTTTTTTATAAAAATACTAGCATGCATAAGAAAGAGTTGTTTGTTTTTATTGGTATGATCAATTTTGTCTTCACGCATGAGTTTCTTTGTTGTTAAAGGCTGAATTGTTCATATTCTATATTAGTTTATACATGTTCCTTACATGTTATTACAATCTCCTTTTCAAGGAAATATCCCAAAAGTTACCTATATTTTCTAAAGACTTGTAACTAAACTCCTCTTTATTTAGTTAGAAGAGCTTTAAAAGTGAATTTTCTTTCTTGAGTTGTCGAAAAGTCTCTTAAGCAATCGAAGAATATTAATTCTATCGCATCAGAGTCCAACTTAAGGCAAAATTCTTGTTTATACCTTCTCATTTAACTTGTTGCTTTGAAGACCGAAAAAAAAAAGAAAGGATTTGAAGTAATAACAAAAAAAAAAAAAACGGAAGGAAGATGACAACGATGATTATAAGAGAAGGGAGGGAATAGACAAAAATGAAATTTGAATATCAAAAGCGAGTATAAATATATAGTTTTTTAAAATAATATTTAATATTTGCCAAAATAATAATATCAGTCAAATCTATCAAACTTAATCATGATTAAAATGGATCAGTATCACCTTGGTTTTGTGAAGACGTCTCATATTAAATCTCCTTAACTACCTTTATGAATAATTAGTAGTATGTCTTTTTTAATTAAGATTTTATTTTTTAAAATTAGACTAACTAAATCTTCTTGTCCAAATAATATCCTATCACTATCTTTATTGTGTTAAATTATTTTTAACCATATTATAATTATAATTTCTTATTTCCTTCTAAATAAAACAAAAACAAATATATAATTATTTGGGCCAAATTGGGTCTTTGGGACAGAAAAATTAGGGCACACCTTTATCTCCATCTGGAAAACTGTTTTGCTACTCTGCTCTCTCTCCTTTCAACCGGAGTTATTTCTGTAATTTTTAAGGTAAATTCTCTCCTTTTTCAGTTTCGCGGCATAAAATTACTTCAAAAACACTGAAACCAAAGCTTACATGGAAAAAATTGATTATCTTTTTGGTTATTCAGTTTCTAACTAGTTCGAATGAATGATGAAAAGTGTAATTCCGAAGTTGTTTTGGCTGTAAAGTAATAGTTTTTTTTGTTGACTGAGTGGTTTTATCATGTGGGATTTCCTTTATTTTTTTTTCCTTTAAAGAAAGATGAATGAACTGTTGTAAAAGTTGGTTGGATTTTATTGAATTCTGTGAGCATTTTATTATAATGTGGTAGTTGTAAATGAATCATTTTTAAGCAAAGAATTTGCAGATTGGATTGTTTTATCATGTGGGTTTCTGGGGGGTGAATGACCCGGAGGTCAGTTGGAGTTCTTATAGAATTCTGTGAGCATTTTTTTATTATGCTGAAATTGTAAATGAATTATTTATAAATAGAATTTGTAGACTGAATTGTTTAATCATGTGGGTTTGAGGAAAGGTAGAGGTAGACTAGATAAGTATGAGAGAGAGAGAGAGAGGTGATTAGATAGGAGACGACGTAGTTTTAGCTTGTTGAGGACATGACCTTAGATAGGAGGGTGTGGAGGACACAGGTAGGGTAGAAGGTTAGTAGGTACTAGTAGAAGTGTGTGCTGTCCGTTTGTGTTAGTAGTTGTAGTATTGCTCTTAGTTTCATGTCCTTTGATTTCTGGTACTATCTTTTGTTCCTTATACTTCTATTATGGTATTGTTGTTTTGTAGTGTCTGTTCTATTACTATCATTGTTTTTGTTATTATTTGTTGTTTCTTGTACTTCCGTTACTTCTTTTTGGGGGTGCTTTGGACTGTTTTCCTTGAGTCGAGGGTTTATTCGAAACAACCTCTCTACCTATGAAGTAGGTGTGAGGGTTTGTGTACCCTCTACCCTCCCCAAACCCCACTTTGTGGGACTACACTGATTATATTAATGTTGTTTGAGGTTTTTTCCCTTTTTTTTTTTTTATCATAGAGAAAGATGAATAGACTTTAGCTGTCTATTTTAGTTGAAGTCTCTCAAAATAGTGAGCATTATGTTAAAATGTTGAAGAATGTACTCTAAGTATCACTCTGACACACTGTTGGATGTTTAAGAGTTTAGCAGTTGCAATTAGCAAATAGCAAGACTGAAAGGAGCAGAGATATGAGAAATGAAAAGGGAAACTGAAGAAGAAGAAGAAGAAGAAGAAGAAGAAGGGGAAATATCAAATTAAGAATCGAAAAGGAGAAAAGTTGTTCATAAAAGAGAGACTTTACCCTTACACTTCTGCAATGAATCAAGAGGTGCGTAAAACTTGAACTGCTAAACCAAATGATGAGGGTGTAAGTGAAAGAAAATGGATGAAAGTATACTAAAGTTTAAATCTAAAACCTTAATTTAAAAGCTGATTGAATCTGAAGTTCAGTCTGTAAGTCTGAACAACTCCGGTGCCACACGGAGTAAGAATTTGGTCATTGCCTTACACAAGCAAAGGGTTTGGAATCTGGATGGGGGTAGACTCTTTTATATCTTTAGAAATCTCAATATTTGCTATGAGAGAATGCATAATTAGGAGGATAAGTGTAGAATGCTGGTCCTCAAATTGTGTTAAATGACCTTTGTCTTGTAAGTTGGTTTCTACCTTTCTTACATATGCAATATGATTCATGTTGGAATGACTACTTGATATGGACATTGAAAACCTAAAACAAAGTACTAAAAACTCTTTTCTGCAATTTTCTTTTTGTTCCTGTTAGTTGGCACGGATGAGTTCTCTAGATTTTTCAGTTTCCTGCTCTTTGGAATGCCATGTTCCCAGTTGCCACAATAGCATCCATATGATAATCAAACTCTATTTCTTTGAAGGTTGATGGTGTGTATTAGTTTTGGATTTGATTTGTGATTAATTGTTTATTGGAAACAACCTCTCTACCCCACAAAGATAGGGTAAGGTCTGTGTACATCCTACCCTCCCTAGATCCCACTTGTGGGATTACACTGGGTATATTGTTGTGGCATTTATAAATGATTTCATCTGAGAATTTTCTTCTAGTGTTCCATATTTCTAGCTGTCCAAGGAGTTCTGTGCTTCCCTATATACTAAATGATGATCTTCATACAGTATGACAGGGAGCCAAACCTGCTCGTTGCAGTCTCTTTATTTGTTTTTATCGTGTTCTAAACACATATGTTCTATGCTCCTCAACCTAACATATACAGCCTGAGTGGTAGACCTAATATATACAACCTGATATGATTATTTACTGTAGTGAGGTTTTAATTTCCGAAGTTTTCCTCATTTTACCTTCTGATATATATTATTTTATCTTCTTTGAGGTTTTGTACTTTTAAACCTAATTTTACTGTCATTCTGTTACCTTTTTTTCCGGCAGGAGGTTGTAAGCAGATATGCCGTCAGATACTGCAAGAGAAAATGCATCTATAGCTAATTCCATAGTGACCGACTGGAAAAATGAAAGAGGGAATCTTGGCGGACCAGGTAACCCTGATGCGAGATCTCTTCATAATTCAGTTATCTGTGTGGGTTTTGTTTTGTTTTGTATATTTTTTTTTTTTTAGTAGTTGCTACTGTTGAGATTTGTTACAAGGTTTCCTTGAATGTGTTTGCATGACAAAGACAAGGACGTGGTCATTCACTCTGGCCCACAATTTAATATTGGTGCAAAAGTTGTATGCTTCAAGTATCTTTTGGCTGGCTTTTCTATTCATCTGATGAGCAATAAGTATTCTTTAACGTGTTAGGGATAACCAAACAATTCCAGTCTTTTCTACTTTGACTGGAGCTTCACTTGAGAATTAGAAAGAGCTTGCTGAGTTGATAGAATGGAGGTCCACTAGTTAGTAATTAGTGATGCCATGAAGAGCTCTAGTTACTTGCATGGTTTCTTGAGGCTGTATGGTGGCTTGCTATTATTAGGTCTTTCCACTAAACCACGTAAAACTGATTCTAAGAGCCTGTTTGATTGGGCTTATAGCTTTTGATTTATAAGCCAAAATCCATACGTTAGGAATTCTAACTTATGGCTTTTGGCTCATTTTTGCCTATTTGGCTTAAAAAACTTAAAAACACTTTTTTATTTTACCCAAACACACAAAAGTGCTTAATAACACTTGAATAAGTCAATCCAAACAGGCTCTAAATCTTTTCATAATTCAATTCTGCGTGTTGTTCATTTGTATGAACAGTCATGGCTGTCTTCGAAATTGTGTAAAAGTTTCACACCTCCATGAATTTGTATGCATAAAATGCAGAGATGGTTTAGATGCGCAACTTTTATTCCCGTCCAATGAATGTGACACTTGAAGTATCTTTTGGTTGGAAATGCTATGAAGTTCATGGAGCAATAATACTGCATAATTTCATCATTTCAACACAATTTGTTGGAGATACAAAGGGTAAATCGAATGATAAATGTTACTTATTGATGAGGATAAACACAATGGTTTTTTCCTTTTCTTTTTGTGTTAAAACTCTGTTGTCAGCATCTTGTTCTAACATTCCATCAAGATTTTGGCCCTTGTCTTATTCCACATAATGTCCCTCTTGAGATGCCTTAACTTCTTCATAAGGACATAATCTGGACTTTCAGTTACTTGATTATGTTGCCCCCATTAATAAAATTATTTTACGTTATAAATAAATTAGTGATGATACAAGGAGCTTCAGTTACTTGCATAGCTTATTGAGTATGTACTATCTGTCGTGGCCCTTATCAAAACTATAATGTACAATCTGGCTTGACATTAATTTGTTTACAATGTTATAAAAAAGATGTGTGATTATTGATTAAGTTGAACCGACAAATTAATAGAGTACTTTACTTCTGTAGAATTGGAATCCAATTTCATGCCTTCATAATGAACCTGTGGTGTACATAAAGTTTGGAATCTTTTGACCTGTTGTCTTATTGGATTTTAATATTGTTTGACAAGTAGCTTGGGAATGACAATATGTAATCCACTCCCTCTCTCTCTCTCTCTCTCTCTCTCTTATCTCTCTCTCCACTTTGGGAATAACAGGCATATTGTGTTCTCAAAAAGTTCACTTATTTTATCTCAACTTCAGGGAATGACTTCATGAAGTTCTTTCAGTTTCCACTCCTTTTGGTGCATTCTAGGTCATTATAGTAACTAGTAAGTGCTACGTGAGTGTATATGTGTTAATTATAATACTTTACCTCGTGAATTGATTGTCCTCTATGTTCTTATTCATGAAAAATACTGCAATCCAACTTCTTGCCAAATTTTGCTCATTGAATGTTAGATTCGTAATTATTATGTAGTAAATTCGCAGAAATAGGCTGTATGCTCATTCATTTTCTTCTAAAAAGTGTTTTGAGTTGCTGGAACTTGATGATTGATTTCTATGCACAAACTGTTCGAGTTAATTCCTATGCTTGCTATATTATTCTTGGCTTTGAATAATGCTTATTTTTCTTTACTGTAAGTTTGTTACTATTTTCTGGGATGTTTTATATGCGAATCCTCATAGATATTGTGTGGCAACCTTGATGATCAGTGTTCAGGAGCCAACTCTGTTTTGTCTAATTTCTTGTTAAATTCAATATCTCCTGACTGTAACCTTTTTGAAGTTTCACGCTATCTGTTCACAGAAATAAAATATAAAAGGAAGATATCTTGTAGCTTCGTTGTCCTTGACATGAAAGTAGTGGTTAAATGATAAGTTAGTGAATTACTATATACTGGTACATCAACATAATTCAAATTTAAATATGAACTCTTTTCTCAGATAGTTCAACCCTCAGAGTAAATGAGGATACCAATCGTTCTATAGCAAAGGAGCTCACACTTTCATCTTTGCCGATTGGAGTTTCAAGTGCAATTGAAAAGGGTAAACTCTATAGCATAAGATATTTTGTAATCAAGAGTTTGAACCATGAAAATATCCAATTATCAGTAAACAGAGGGATTTGGGCTACTCAAACCATGAATGAGGCCATTTTGGATGAAGCATTTCATGTAAGTCGTTTTTCCTTTTATATCCTCATGAGTATTATAATATTATGTGCATCTGTAATATATATATATATCTTACAATACAACAAATGTTTGTGTTTATTTTGCGGGCAGAATTCCAGCAAGGTTATACTAATATTCAGTGTCAACATGAGTGGGTATTTCCAAGGGTACGCCCAAATGATTTCTTCAGTCGGTTTGAGAAGAGACCAAGTTTGGAGTCAAGGAAATGGTGGTCGTAATCCTTGGGGTCGAAGCTTTGAAGTGAATTGGCTGCGATTGTATGATCTTCCTTTCCAAAGAACTCTTCACCTTAAGAATCCATGGAATCAATACAAACCAGTCAAAATTAGTAGAGATTGTCAGGCATGGGTTATATTCTTGTCTTAGTACTATTCACTTATTTTTTCAATGTACTCTTGTTAGTGAAGAGGCTTTTATGACCCTGGTACACGTATTGCTGTCAGGAGTTACCTCCAGATATTGGTGAAGCTTTATGTGAGCTCCTTGATGGACAGGATGCTTTGGATGTTGATTTGAAAATGTATAGCCCTTTCCTTGAAAACTTAAAGAGTGTGTTCCCGTTCCAGTATTTGGAAACCTACAGCCTTTTCTCAAAATTGAATTAGTGCTAGAGTGGTGGAAAAATTGGTCCAAATGATTTTTCTCTTTATAATTGTTATTGGCTCATCCAGGGATATCTTTGCAAGGAATGATCTCTCTTCTAAAAGGCCATATGTAGAGCCTTCACTGCATCTTGGAGATCAAGACTGTAATGCATCTCTGATACCTAATGGGACCATGTTTTATCCCTCTTTACTCTACCAACATCAAATTGATGCTAGTAGACTTCACGTAGCACCTCAGAGAATAAATGGTGTATTTTCTGCTGAGGAGTCAGCCATTGCATCAGGGGAATCTAAGTCGAGACAGTCGAGACATTCACAGAGGAATAGAAGCCTTGCTAATCTTCATGTAGACACTGACATGGGTCCTCAAATTAACATGTGGGGCTTGCCGGCAGAAAGGAACGCACTTGCTAGTAATTTGACTGAAGATGACATTCTTGAAATGGTTTGTGTTTCCTGTCTGACCATTATTTATTTAGAAGTTCTCGTCTTACCCTTAATTTTTAATTATTGATGCACATAGGTCAAAAGGATTGTTCTTGTATTTGTCAAGAAGATGAAATACTCTTTTGTACTCTCTGACTCTCAAAGTTTCCTGATGATTTCAATTTTCAGCCAAGAAAGCGTATTTCTCTTGTTTCTGACTATTTGATATCTAGCATCCTTCTTTTCTTTGAATGCTATGAATCTGTACTTTGTGTGCTTTTTATACAAAAATGGTTATCTACTGTTGAAGGCATATGCCAGAAATTGCCCAATTCAGTAATTTTTAACTCACAAGGCCTCCACCAGCTTTCTTGATACTGGACCGTATGTCATCTGATTCTTTCTGTTGTTAGACTTTCAAATCTTCTGTTTGTATGATAAGACTCATAGGTGTGGACTTACAATTCCTTAAACAAATGCACATCTGTTGAACCTTGATACCGTTAACTGTATTAGTTTATTATCATTAAGTATCAAGGTGTTTGTTTAAATCAAACTTCGTAGCAAAATGGTTTATAAGATTTTAGTTTAATTCCCAACTTTACATGAATCCTGGTTGTCTTAGAAGTCAATGTAAGTCCTTTTTCATTGAGTAATAATTCCTGCAGGTATAGAGAACAGACTGGGAACTTGTATATGTATATATATACACCCATATAGTTTTCAATTGTAGAGTGGAAAGTTATCAGGTTATTCACATCCAAGGGTGTGTGACCTAGTGGTCAATGAAGTGGGCTGAGAACTGTGATGTCTCAAGTTCAAAACCCAACCGAGGCAAAAACTAGGTGATTTCTACCTCAACAGAGTTACCCGGTACCTATGCCGCCGGTGGAGTCCACATGTACCTAGTGGGATTAGTCAAGGTGCACACAAGCTGGCCGGACACCACCAGTTATAAGAAGTTATTAGATTATTCCTATTTTATTGGTGAAGTTTTTCTTCTTCTTTGGTGCTTCATGCACCTTGACAAAGCGGCTAGTCAAAGGAAATGGTAGGTGGGATTCATAGACATTCTTCTTCTTTACATTTGCCCCCTACCCCCCATTAAGTAATGCACACCCACCAGCAACTTCTCTCTCAATCCCTCTCTTGCATGGCTGCTACAATTTAAGGCCTTCTGACTCATATTGTCTCTTAGACTGCTGCAATATTGACAGTTTGAAGACACCGTAGTTCTTATGCTTTTAATACATCATATTTATTCACCTGTCTCCTAGCTATGAACTTAGCAGGTTGCATATTCTCTGTCCTTGCCGAATTTCGTTTGAAGAATGTTTTTAAACAGGTGTAATACTTCTTGAACCACATGTCGTAGCTGTTAGATCCACCAGCAAATCATGTTGCCATAATTATGATATTACTATAAACTTGTTGTTCATACTCCTTTCTCTTTTTGCAGACATATGAAGAGTATCTTGAAGCTTATAGCAGAGGCAGCAAAAGATCACCCCACCCTGTTAGTACTTTTTGACATTTTTCTTGTTATATATTTCTGCATTATCGAATAAACTCATTGGGTTGGATTTTGAACTGTAAAAAGTTCACCTTTATCCTGTTAAATTAGGTCTTAGGCCTAACTCACACCCCAAAAGCTAGCTCAAAGGGAGGAGGATTGCCCAAGCCTTATAAGGAGTCCACCCATCACATTAACCACCGATGTGGGACTTTTGTCATTCTTTAACACTGCACCTCACACACAGTGCTTAGTATTTGGTGCGTGGGCAATTTTGATTTTTGGGGGCCCCAACATCGGGTGAGACGGGCACTGCTCTGATACCATGTTAAATTAAGTCTTGGGCCTAACTCACACCCCAAAAACATGTTAAATTAAGTCTTAGGCCTAATTCACACCCCAAAAGCTAGCTCAAAGGGAGGAGGATTGCCCAAGCCTTATAAGGAGTCCACCCATCTCATTAACCACCACCGATGTGAGATTTTTGTCATTCTTTAACATATACTTTTAGTTAATCTCTGTTCTGGAAAATGTATTCTAATTTCCTTTCTTTTCGGAGAAAAGCTTGTAGCATTTAGCATTTCCTCATTGTGCTATTAGCAAGAGATGGTTAGCTCAATTGAGGAACTTGTGTCTTAAGTCACAAGTTTGAACTAAGTCTAGTATTTAAGTGGAGAAGGATGGAGGGGTGGGTCCATCATCTCCGGGTTTTGAAAGTCACGGATGCCCAAACCATTGGCTCTAGATGAACTTCTTGTTCATAAAAAACTTGGGGCGACTCCCATCCCTCTTTTTTCTCCATGCTATCTAGTGGTTGATGATCTGAATGTGGTTGGTTCTCTGGGTGAAGTATTGTGATAAATTCATGTGCTATAGTTAGGGTCCTTGAAATTTCAGTCTCTGTTCTGCTCTTTAGCATGAGATTTATGTCTTGCATATCTACCATTTCACCACCTAGGCATCTTGAAAGTGAATCATATTCCATGAATATGATATCTATCTAGTTTTGTAGAGGGCATTTCCTTTTCTTTCTCTAGCATGATGAAGTGGTTCATTTATGTATTTAAACTCAGTTTTTGAAAGTGCCCTTGTTCAATATATGTATCTGCGGAGTGTTTCTTAGTGTGGATATCCATGACTTGCACACAGATTTTTAAAGAAGAATCTTTCACTAGAAAGGATTCTGAACAAAACATCAGGTTTCCATTGTGCAATAAGTTACCTCTCTTTATCTAGGTTTCAGGACCATCATGGAGTACACAGAGGTCATTAGCCAGTGAAGAAAACTGTGATGATTCGTAAGTTTATTTACTTCTCATTTCCAACACACTTGGGATGCAACGAATCAGCTGAGTGACCTATATCTATTATCCTTGCAGGCAATCAGGTTGCAGTTCGAAGAAAAGGAGAAGTCACTAAATCTCCCCATTGGTTGCATTGGTTTTCTTGGCAAGCAGGCTGATATGGTTGATAATTGTATTGTTGCAGTTGTCGTGAAGTGGTGGCTCTTGCAAATTGTTCCTTTATTTTTGTAAAACATAAAACTTAGAAGCATATATTGCTATGATGTTGTAGTATATCTGTACTGTATTATATGACCCTCTTGTCACCCTTCTCCCTTTCCTTTTTTCGAATGGAAAATTTTATACTGTCAATGGAAACTTGTACAGGAAATTAGCAAGTCTCTCTATACTCATATATTCATTCTTGATAAAGTCAAGTACTGTATAGAAATGGATAATATCTTCTTGATTATTGGGATGGAGAGGAATTAGTCTTCTTTTTTTCTTTTCCCTATGAGGGCACTTCTTATTCTTCAAGATTATTTTAATGGTCTATGAAGTATGTATATTCGGGTTTGAGATCTAGGTATGGAAAAATCCTTGGTAGGGAGGGCTTTCCCTCTGGAATGGGGCCTTTCTGGTGTGTATATGAAAAAGTCGGGATTTAATGTGGATATTGAACACCAGATGGGAAATAAAAAAAAGTATGTATATTCGGAGGAAGAATAGTCTTTGAGGGTTGGTAGCATTGATGAATTGCTCTTGTGGTTGCGATTCACCTTAAAGACAGCGCAATGGATATCAAATGTGTTGGGTAGTTTGTAATATATAAATGGGAAAAGGCATAAATTCCCTTTTAAATTTGTGTCGAAAAGTCAGTTACACGCTCAAATTATTGTGACGACCTATTACACATTTAATCTTGCTCAAAGTGATATTAATATCCTCTTCCGAAGACAATCTCAGTTTTGTGTAAAAAAAAAGTGTTGTACACACATTTTCATACATAAATAATATTATTTTAATTTTTAAAAACCTTTATCTCTTGATATTTTCTTAAACTTTTGCAAAAAAGTAAAAATTTGGGCATCTTCTCCCTCTCACCATACAAAATTTATTTCTTCTTCTTCTTCTCGTTTATAAATTGAAGGAAAAGATAAGAATCTGAAGAGAAAATAGGAGTCAATAAATTGATTATGAAGTATAGAGATGTTGGCGGAGGCGATGGGCAACACCATTATTGCCGGTGGAACAAATAAAATTTTTAGATCTATAAAATTCTTTAAAATTCTTTATAACTATGTATGTAAATCAAGCATTTCATTAGTATTCTTTGTATGTAATGATTAATCAAATATGTTATTGATGATTTGTGACATAAAAATAGAAATTGTGGTGGTAGTAGGTAGTGCTCCGACGAGAATAGAGAAGACAAAGATGGGGAAATCATTTTCTTGGATGAACTTTTAATAAATTTAGGCAATATAATCATGAATTTTATGCATTAATGTTATAGGATTTTCAATAGGAATCATTATCTTTCTCATGATTATTTTTTGGTAATCTTCTCCGGTGAATCATTCGGCGAGTTTGAACGGGAAAATCATGAATTTTAAGTTGAAAAATATTAATTTTATATGGAAGTTATCATCTTCTCCACTCCTTTCTATTTCTTTTTAGAGTTCCTCTTTAAGGGTAGAGAGTTGGATGTTCTTCCATTAAACAATTACTGGTGATAAATGTTGTGATTCCTCAAGAAGAAGAAGAAGAAGAAGAACTCAAAATAAAGAAAAATGTAAATGTTTTAAAGAAATTGGGGCCATCAATAAAAAGATTAAAAAAGAAAGAAAATTGAAATAATTAATACATTAAAAATTATAATACATAATTATATAATGACCAATAAAATAGTGTCATGTGTTCAAATTTGTCATTTTAACATGTATTTTTTTTTCTTCTCACACACCTTAAGGAAGGTGAAAACACTTCATCTGTCATGTCACATTCTAAGGGGACATTAATATCACTTTGAACAAAATTAGGTGTGTAATAGGTCGCCATAATAGTTTGAGTGTGTAACTAACTTCTCGATACAAGTTCAGAGAGAAATTTATGCCTTTTCCTTATCTAAATACACATTTGTTTGTGATGGAGCATGATAATTTTGAAAAGTCGTGTTATAATTATTAAAATTCTTGAAGTAGTATAAAAAAAATTCAGATATAAACATGAATTTTGTTGTATTTTGAAGGAAATTTATTGTATTTTTTCTAATTTGTATACGAAAAATATCTCTTTAAGATTATCTTGAAAGTTATGTGATAGATATGAAATACCTTATTGGGATAAATCATACCTATATGTTTTCGAAAGTTGATTCTTTCATGCTTCGAAACCATTTATTCTTTAATTACATGTTTTTAATTCTTTAACGCACAATGGCTCAGAGAGTCGTTGTGGTTTGGCGATTAATGAAGTTGGAATGACAAACATGAAAAATTATTATATACTTTACTCTTAATAGAAATAAAAAAGTTTTAGTGTTTTTAGTTTGTTTGAATCTTTGTTAGAATGGATTAAGAAAATATTTGTACGAATGAGAAGATTAGGTATCCAATAAGAATGAAGTTTGTTTTTTTCTTCACCAGTAAGAATGAAGTTCATTTGAGTCTAGATTGCCCAAAGACATAACTTATCTTGAGTTGAGTCTCTGAGCTCCTCACTTGCCCCACTCACTCCACCACTAAAAAAAATGAAACTCATCGAGAGCGGAGCTTGTCAAGTATGAACAATGATTTTATTCAAATATCTTGAGGCACTAAGAACGTAACTCATTTTGAGTAGAGCCACAAAGCTCCAATGATTCAATGTGGATAATTATTTCAATCAAGTATCTAAAGTCACTAGATATGAAATTAATTAAGTGTGAAGCTTCGTCCTACCATCACAAATAATGATTTGAGTCAAGTATGTAAAACTCAAACAATAAAACTCATCGTAAGTGATTCAAAATGAATAGTAACTTGAATTGCTTACTAAGAATGGAGTTTAGTGATTTAAGGTGAATTACAATTTGAATCGAGTCTCCCTAACCCCCAAGGATGGAACAAACTAAGACGGATAGTTCAAAAATGATAAAAAAATCATAAACGACATAAATAATGATTCTAATAGGTTATTCTAATTAGTCAAATAAGTGAATATCAAAAAAGAAAGAAATTTTTTTTTATAAACTAATTTAACTAAACAGACCAACAAAAATCCTTTTTTTTTTAATCAAGGATGCAATAGACCCTAATGGTCCGACCCTTTCCTAAACTCCAATTAACCAGGACACCATTTTTAGTCCTTTCTCCAACGCATCAGTAGAAAGACTAGTTTCAAAATCAAATTTTCTCCCTTTCCCAATTTGTATAGGGTTTACTGTTTCTACAAATTCAATACGAAAATCCATATATACATCGAAAATTAACAATGGAGAATGGTGATGGAACAAATAGGAAAAGGATGCTGAAGATGTAATATGTGAGCTCAAGGACGATGGCGATTTCGATAAATTTCGCCTCAAAATTGTTCGCAGACTGAAAGAAAATGTCAGTATTTGCTTATTCTTCTTTGGTTTTGTTGTTTAGGGTTCTTCATTGGGCTTAACTGTTAAGGACTCGTTTGGTGCGAGGGATTAAAAATAATAGTGATGGGATAAAGAAATAGCGACGGGATAATTTTTTTTTATGTTGTTTGGTTGCCATGTTTGGGATAACTTATCCCACCATTTATATCATAGTGATGGGATAAGTTATCCATATACATGGTAGGATAAGTTATCAGGATAGCTAACACAGGATAATTTATCCGGGATAACTTGTTTCCAACCAAACGACCCCTAAGAGTATTTTTCATCTTCGGTTTCTGTATTGTTTCATCTGTTTTTACATCAATTTAAGCTAAATCCTGAGTTGGGTTTTGTTCTTTTTACTATATCAAAATTGTATGTGATTGGTATTGGAAAGTCGGCATAATTATTGGATTTAAGTTATATACACTTGGAGTGATGTTAGAGTAGAAGGTTAATAGGTAGTTGAGTGTTGTTTTTGTAGCAGGGTTATTATTATTATAATTACTCCGATGTATGTGTATCTTATTCCTAGATTTTATTATTACTTCTTGTTCCCTTGGTTTCAGTTATTGTAGTGCTAGTTGTTGATAAAGCTCTTCGAGTTTTTTTTGAAATAGCTTATATGTTGTTGCTTTGGTATGTTTGATATGCTTTACTTGAGCTGAGGATCTTTTGGAAACAACCTCTCTACCTTCACATGGTAGGGCTAAGGTCTGCACACACATCACCCTCCCCGACTCCACTTGTGAGATTACAATGAGTATGTTGTTTTTGTTGTTGTTGTTGTGCTCCGGGTGCTCTCTAGCGAGGAAAAAGGGTGTGTGTAGGTAGGCTCGAGCTAGATATTACTTTCCAGCAGAATGGGAAGACTGTGATACGTGGCATGTAGTTTTTCTGGTGTGGGTGCAGTATACTGAAAAAAAAAAAAGGGTGCAAAGATAGAATTAAGCTAAGATTCCACTTGTGAGCATAGTAGCCAGACTGTGGTATAGGGCATGTAGTTTTGCCTCCTATAGAGAAAAAAAGAGGTGCTGGCAGACTGATATGACTTATGAGGCATGCATTTCTGGGGCAGGTGCCTCCTGTTTAGGTGAAAAGAGGTGCAGGGGTAGGCTTGAGCTAAGATTCGACTTGCGAACATAATGGGCAGACTGTGATACTGACTAATGGAACAGAGATCAGGGTGATCCAGTAGTTGATGGACACAAATGTACTTTAAAGAATTGTTGCATTATCAATTCAACCTAATCCTTATTAACTGGCTGCATCAGGTCGCTAACCCTTCTTGCAGGGTACAAATCTACGCTTATACTAGATTGCTATTTGTCGTTGTTTTTAAATAGCTTGATAATCATATTGTCAGTGTAAGAAATTAAATCTTTAGACCATAATTGTGTAGCACACATCCTATATATGTGGTTTTGCTTGTTTCAGCTAACATTTGGAGACTTAACATTATTAAAAAACAAAAATCTGCTTCTCCTTAATTTGAAATCATAGAAGTACAAACAAGGGGAACTAAGGGCTTTACAGGATGCAAAAAGGACTTACTGGCAGGATTCTAGTGGCATGTTAAACTTGAACAGGCCTTTACTTGAAAGCTTGAGTTCTGTTGCATCTACTATAAAATTATGTTAAACAGAACTAATTGTACAAAAGGTCAATCAGCAAGCATTCCATAACTGTGGTTCTGACGTCTTCTCTTTTGCCATAAGAATACCTTGATTATTAATCTACTGGGTTGCTAGTTAAGCTAGACCAATAGAAGCTTACCACTCAGCTTGTATTAGGGCTGGGCTTTAGTTCAGTATGAGTTGGTGCAAAGTAATTTCAGATTGATTTTGATTGAAGGTACACTTCGTGCAAGTTCAGGGTGAATTTGCTTAGAGTAAGAATCTTTTAGTATTTCTTTTCCTTCCCTACAAAAAGTTCTGGTAACAGCTGTTTATAGTTGTAGTTCTGTCTCGGCTCTGTCTACCCCTGTGCGGTCTGGACTTCACTTTTTTGATATTCAGGTATGAGTAATTCAACTTTGCTCAGCATATTCACTTTTTTGTTACATATAATTATCTTTTAAGTGAATTGATAGAATAAATGCTCTTTGATTATGTAAATTTGCTCGGCATATTCTGTTGATTATCAGTTTGTTCAGCTCTTTGTTGTGTCATTTCCACTAGCAACTAGTTTTAGGTTCTAATTTAGGTATCATGCCAAGTATTTATGAAAACAATTAAATATTAGTTTTACCATCAATAAAAGGAAAAAAAAATTAATTGATCGTGATTCTTCATAAATTTTATAAGTTCAACTATTTTGCTAAGCTTTCTTAGCATTAGAGTGCACATAGTTTTTTTTTAATAAAAAATACTCGCATGCATAAGAAAGAGTTGTTTGTTCTTACTGGTATGATCAATCTTGTCTCCACACGTAAGTTTCTTTGTTGTTAGAGGCTAAATAGTTCATATCTAATACTATATTATCTGACACATGTTCCTTACATGTTATTACAATCTTCTTTTTAAGGAAATGTCCCAAAAGCTACGTACATTTTCTAAAGACTTGTAACTAAGCTCCTTTTTATTTAGTTTGAAGAGCTTTAAAAGTGAATTTTCTTTCTTCGATTGTTGAAAGTCTCTTACGCAATCTAAGGATATTAATTCTATCGCATCGGAGTCCAATGCGAAATTCTTGCTTCTACCTTCTTATTTAACTTGTTGCTTTGAAGACAGAAAAAAAAAAGGATTCTTAGTAATAACAACAAAGGAAAAAAAAAGAAGAAATGGAAGGAAGATGACGGCGATGTTTATAAGAAAAAGGTGGGAATTGACAAAATTGAAATTTAAAGGGAAAATTACACGGTTAAGCAAACTTATACTACTTAATTACTCATCATAGCTATAGTTTGCTATAATTACCACCACGACTAACAATATATATTAATTATGTGGGATGACTTCGAGTTTGTATAATTAGCCACGTGTGTGTATGTATAATTCGCTAGAATATACAAATACATATATATATAATATACAATTATCTAACCGATATACATATATAATTCACCTCTCTCCCACTCTCTGCTCTCTCTCGCTTGCCTCTCACCTCCCTCTCCCAATCTCGCTCGCC
Organism: Solanum bulbocastanum; assembly: GCA_037074985.1. Classification (NCBI taxonomy): domain Eukaryota; kingdom Viridiplantae; phylum Streptophyta; class Magnoliopsida; order Solanales; family Solanaceae; genus Solanum; species Solanum bulbocastanum. The sequence continues at coordinate 651,325 of CM073604.1, forward strand.
TCTCACCTCCCTCTCCCAATCTCGCCTGCCATATATACAAATGCATATGTATAATATACAATTATCTAACCGATATACATATACAATTCACCTCTCTCCCACTCTCTGCCCTCTTTCGCTTGCCTCTCTCCTCCCTCTCCCAATCTCGCTCGCCTCTCTCCTCCCTCTCTCAATTTCGCTTGCCATATATACAAATACATATGTATAATATACAATTATCTAACAGATATACATATATAATTCACTTCTCTCCCACTCTTTGCCCTCTCTCGCTCGCCTCTCTCCTCCCTATAACATGTAGCTACAAATTGTAATTATCAAACTATAGCTATGGAGAGTAATTAGGCTATTTTTGAGTGGCTATATGTGAAAGTTCCTCAAATTTAAATATAAAAAGCGAGTATATACATTTTATTTTAAAAATATTTGATATTTTCCCCAAAATGATAATATTAGTCAAATCCATCAAACTTAATCATGTTTAAAATGGATCAATATCACCTTGTTTTTGTGATTTAAGACTTGAGACGTCTCATATTAAATCAACTTAATTACCTTTATGAATAATTAGTATTATGTTTTCTTTAAAATAAAATTTTATTTTTTAGAAGTAGATTAACTAAATCTTCTTGTCCAAATAATATCCTATCACTATCTTTATTGTGTTAAATTATTTTTAATCATATTATAATTATAATTTCTTAATTCCTTTTAAATGAAACAAAAACAAATATATAAAGTATATAATTGTTTGGGCCAAATTGGGTCTTTTGAGACAGAAAAATTAGGGCACAACTTTATCTCCATCTGGAAAACTGTTTTGTTTGGCTACTCTGCTCTCTCTCCTTCCAACCGGAGTTATTTCTCTGATTTTTAAGGTAAATTCTCTCCTTTTTTCAGTTTCGCGGCATAAAATTACTTCAAAAAAATATTGAAACCAAAGTTTACATGGAAAATTGATTATCTTTTTGGTCATTCAGTTTTTTACTTGTTCGAAATCAACAAAATAAAGTTTACTAATGAAAGAAAAAAATAATTACATTATCACAATCGTTTGGCGACGCCCGACGAAGAGTCGTAGCTAAGGCAGTGACTCAGCAGCGAACAAAAATGATTTTTTGGGCTCTTCCTCCTCAAACCCTTTAATTTTGAAATTAGGGATTTGTTTGATCCCTAAAGTACATTTTTTCTTTTTAAAAATAAAATATTAAAGTCAATCGCTTAAAAATTGATGGAAAAAAAAACGCTTCAGTTTTCTAAAATTTAAAGACAAAAGACGCTTCTTGAAGTCTTAATTTTAATTAAAAAAAAGGCTAAAAAAATAAAAAAACCCCAGCCAAGTTCAAACCCCAACGGTCAGGCCAAAGATTAAGGAGAAATTCTGCCCCTCAACCACTGAGCTAACTCTTCATCTTATGTTAAAGAGTGTCAACTACAATATATATAGGAATAAAATCAAAATTTAACCTACCTATACAATGTAATTTTCCGACGAAGGGGTATCGCTTGACACCCCTCGGGCAAGGGTAGCTCCACCCATGATTGGCTTCTATATGTTCCTCACATGTTATCATAATCTTTTCTTTTTGAGAAGGTTCCAAAGCTATGTACATATTCTAAAAGCTTATAACTAGACTCGTTTTAAATTAAATTATTTTTTTTGGCAATTAAAACACTTTATTAATCACTAGAATTGGAGAGAATAACTTGTATCTTATTCAATAGGTAAACATGTATAAATACAATAATATTAGAAGCTAATTAAGGAAAGAAATAAATAGGAAATCCTAAAGATATGCTATCTATCTATATCTTTGTACAATATCAAGAAAGAGATCTGTATACATTCTTCAACACTCCCCCTCAAGCTGGAGCATGTATATTGATCATGCGCAGCTTGTTACAAAGGTAATCTACTCAATCTCTATGCAATGCCTTCGTGAACAAATCAGCTACTTGTTCTCCTTTCTTCATGTAGCCTGTAGTTATCAAGTTTTCCTGAATCTTCTCACGAATAAAATGTCAATCAACCTCGATATGTTTCGTTCTTTCATGATACACTGGACAAGCAATATGAAGCGCAACTTGATTATCACACCAAAGCTTTGATGGAGTAGAATGCTTCAATCCAGTTTCAGCTAAAAGATGATATATCCACATGATTTCACATGTAGAATGTGCCATTGCTCTATACTCGGATTCTGCACTGGACCGAGATACAACGCTTTGTTTCGTACTTTTCCATGACACCAAGCTTCCACCAACAAAAACACAATAACCAGTAGTAGATCTTCGATCAATCTTGGATCCAGCCCAATCTGCATCTGCGAAACACTCAATGTGAGAGTATCCATGATTGCTATACAATATACCAAGTCCAGGGGCTCCTTTTAAATAACATAAGATTAGTTCTAAAGCTGCCCAATGTCTGACTGTGTGCCTAGACATGAACTGACTAACCACACTTACTGCAAATGTGCTATCTGGACGAGTCACAATGAGATAATTTAATTTCCCAACCAACTTTCTGTACCGTTCTAGATCTTCAAATGGATAGTCATCATCATTTATAAGATGCATATTAGGAACCATTGGAGTACTACAAGGTTTGGCAGCCAACTTTCCAGTTTCTGCTAGTAGGTCAAGAATATACTTTCTTTGAGATAGAAAAATACCCTTCTTGCTTCTAGATACTTCTATTTCCAAGAAGTGCTTAAGTTGTCCCAAGTCTTTTGTATGAAACTTAGTATGTAAGAAAGACTTGAGAGAAGAGATACCTACAAAATCACTTCCAGTGATGACATTATCGACATATACAACAAGGAGAATAGTTCCAGCAACAGATTGCCTATAAAAGACTGAATGATCACATTTGCTCTTTTTCAATCCAAACTCCTGAACTACCTCGCTAAATTTTCCAAACCAAGCTCGGGGACTTTGTTTTAAGCCATACAAGGACTTCTTCAAGTGACAAACCTTTCCATACTCCCCTGAGCAACAAAACCATGCGGTTGCTCCATATAAACCTCTTCGTGGAGATCACCATGAAGGAACACATTCTTAATATCCAACTGATGTAACAACCAATTCTTAGAAGAAACTAGAGAAATGAACAAGCGGATAGAAGTGAGTTTGGCAACCGGAGAGGAGGTGCCTGAATAATCCACCCCATAAGTCTGAGCATACCCTTTGGCCATAAGTCTGGCCTTAAGTCTCGCCACAGAGCCATCTGAATTAACGTTGACTGTGAATACCCATTTGCTTCCCACTACTTTCTTTCCATTAGATAAGTCTACTAGATCCCATATGTGATTTTCCTCTAAGGCATGCATTTCCTCAAGCATTGCTTCAGACCACCCAGGATGATTCAAAACCTCCTTAATAGTTTTGGGTACAGATATAGAGTCTAGAGATACTATCAAAGATCTAGATGCGGGAGATAACTGACCATAGGGGACAAAATTACCAATGGAATATATGGATTTGCAAGTACGTGTACCTTTTCGAAGAGCAATAGGAAGGTCAATATTTTCTGTGGGATCACTTGGAGGAGGATTTGATGACGAAGAAGCTGGTGCAGCATTGGTATCATTCGTCTCTCGCCTTCTAGAGTAAACCTGAACAATGGACGGTCTTGCTGGAGCTGATGGAACTGGTGCTGAAGGCACGATAGTAGATTGGTGCTCAATTGAAGAATCAGGCGATGTATGAGAAACATCATTTGATCGTTCTGGTATGGCCGTGGTAACTTGGTACACTAACCACTCATTTTCCTCCCCCTGACTCGTAGAAATATGAGGTGCATAGAAGAATGGCGTAGCCTAGCTACATCAGTTGATACCAAATATTTTCCAAGTTTAGTAGAGTAACAACGATATCCTTTCTGAAGGCGAGAATATCCCAAGAAAACACACTTCAAGGACTTGGGTTCCAACTTGGTAACTGATGGCCAAACATCTCTAACATAACAAGTGCTTCCAAGTACCTTAAGTTCCACCAGAAATAAGGACTTTTTTGGAAAAAGAATGTTATAGGGTGCATTACCTACAAGCACAATAGATGGAATGAGATTAATCAGGAAATAAGCTGTAGAGACGGCATTGACCCAAAACTGTTTAGGAACCTTTGTTTGAAACAATAGTGCCTGAGCTGTCTCAAGTAGATGTCTGTTTTTTCTTGTAGCAACTCCATTCTGAGAAGGCGTATCAACACAAGATGACTAGTGGAGAATCCCATATGGCCTCATATACGACTGAAATGATTTTGACATGTATTCTTTAGCATTATCACTCCTTGGTATGTGCACGATAGTATTAAATTGAGTCTTAACTTCAGCAGAAAACACACAAAAAGGGGAAAACACTTCAGATCTATTCTTCACAGAGTATATCCACGTCATTCTAGAAAAATCATCCACAAAAGTAACAAAATATTTATGTCCAGTTTTGGAAACAACAGGACATGGTCCCCAAATATCATAATGAACTAACTCAAAAGCTGACTCTACTCGCTTAGTAACCCTTGGACTTAACGAGGTGCTATGGTGTTTAGCAAATCGACATGATTCACAATCCAATGAAGAAATATTTTGAAACTCGGGACAAAGCTTCTTCAACAAAGGTAGTGAAGGATGTCCCAATCGACAATGTGCTTCAAATGGAGAAATAACACTTGAGCATGCAACAGATCGAGGTTCCCATTCATTAAGGATGTAGAGATCATCAGATACATGTCCTTTACCAATACCTGATTCGTTCCAATGTCACAAAACAGACAATAATCGAGAAAGAACGAGATATAACAGTTAAGGTCTCTCGTAAGTTTACTAACAGAAATCAAATTAAAGGCCAATTTTGGGAGACTTAATAGAGATGACAGGGTAATAGATGAGGTTGGTTTATGAGTTCCAAATACAACACTAGATCCACCACTGGTACAAGTTGATCCATTCGCTACAGTAACTGGAGAAGGTGCTTTGTGTGGCTGGAAGTTCGAAAAAGTATTAGGGTTACCTGTCATGTGATTTGTGGCACCTGAATCAATCACCCATTTATTTGAAGAGGTAAAAAGGCACGCTTTCCTTGTCTCGGCAAAAGTAGTAACTGAAGCAGATTTCTTGAGTGATTTCTGATACTGAACGAATCTAGCATAATCTTCTGACAAAACCAAAATTGTTTTATCCTATGATGGCCAATGAGCAACATCAACCTTACTATTACGCTTATCTGAACTCTTCCATTCATCTCCCTTATTATTATTCATTCTCACAATATCTACGCAGATTAACAAAGAAATCACCAAAACTCCCAATATAAAGGTTTTAACAAGAGAATAGTCAACTTCACAAAAAGGCTCAACTCAAGTAGAGAAAATCAGAGAAAACCAAATAACCCAAAACAAAGTTCAGATGGTTCGAATACCCAGCAGTTCACAGGGTAACAAGAAACTAAAATATGAATAGCCAAAGGCTCCGTACAGAAAACCAATCAAGCAACAGAGAGGAAATTTGAACCAGCAGCAGCAAAGATCAGACAGTAGTCTGGCTCAAAACAGACCAAACAGCAGCAGAGAAAGGAATTCAAACTAAAGTATCACCAAAAGAAAGATTGCAGAACCTGGATCTTGATGTTAAATCTTCAAAAAATGATAAGAAAACCACCATAAATCAACTGGGAATCTTAAGGCAACGTCAAATCAGTAAGACAGACCACCAGTGGTGAAGTCACATGAACCAGAAATATGGCAGCGGCTAGTTCCGGCAACCACCAGTGGTGAGGCTCGAGAACCACCACTTCAAGTCTCACGATACCGGTTATGCTCTGATACCATGTGCAAGGAATTGGATAGAATAACTTGTATCTTATTCAATAAGTAAACATGTATAAATACAATAATATTAGAAGCTAACTAAGGAAAGAAATAAAGAGGAAATCCTAAAGATATGCTATCTATCTATATCTTTGTAGAATATCAAGAAAGAGATCTGTATACATTCTGTAACACCAAGTGAGATCAATTACAATACCAAGGGAAAGAAACCTACTTCACGCTTCTTAATACCAATCAAACAACCTATAGTAATCAAATTTATTCCACTGCTCAGCTACCTACCACTCCAAACTAGCATGTATCTATGTACTCCGTCAACTTTCTATTCCCACAAACTTTGTACAAAGTCCCAGTTTTATGTGATGAAGAAGTGCTTCCATTGGTGTCTGAATTTGTTGAAAAATCCTCTTGTTTCGTTCAATCCAGATGTTGTTTATAACCACTGCAAAACTGGCCTTCAAGATGATACCTCTTTCTTGTTTACCCCTTGCCTTCTTATCCACCCATTTCCATTCATCTTCCCATTGAAGTATGCCTCTATGCCATTTTTTTCATGCTAGTATTGATGTCCATAATGCTTTGGTATAGGGACATTTAAATAAATGATCTGCACTTTCAGGTTCATCATTACGTAGGACACATGTTGCTGCCACTGAAATATCCCATTTCAATAGTAGGTCTTTGGTTTGTAGCCATAGTATAATTATATGTTTTGCTTCAGCACAACTACGACAAACCAAGTTCTTCCATTCCACATTAGGACCCTCACCTCTTAGCTGGTGTATACGCCTTTGAGGTCAGAAATTTTCCTTCGTGGATCAGCTTTTCAGTGACTCCCCAAGTCTGCCAGAATTTCCTCATATGCAATATCTTTTGCACCATCCATGATGCTTTGTTGGAACTTTCATAGTCCCAATAAGGAATTAGTTTCACTGTGAATTTTCTTTCTTCAATTGTCAAAAGTCTCTTAAGCAATTTAAGAATATTTGTTTCATAGCATAGCAGTCCAACTTAAGGCAATGTTCTTGCCTCTAGCTTCTCATTTAACTTGTTGCTTTGAAGACAAAAAATAAGAATGATTTGTAGTAATAACAATAAGAAATAATGAAACAAAGAAGAAGAAACGGAAGGAAGACGACAATGATGATTATAAGAGAAGGGAGGGAATAAACAAAATTGATATCTGAATATGAAAAGCGAGTATGTACATTTCATTTTTTAAATATTTAATATTACCCCAAAATAATAATATTAATCAGGCTCGTCTTCACTTAATCCTGATTAAAACCGATCAAGGTCAGTTTCTTTTTGTTATTAAGACTTGAGAGATCCCTTTAACTTAGTAGTACAATATGTCTTTTTATAAATTAAGATTTTAATTTTTGTAGATTAAATAAATATTGTGCAAATAATGTTCTGTCACTATCTTTATTATTTCAATTATTTTATTTATTAACCAAAAAAAGAAGGGGAGTATTGTTTTTTTATTATTGGTACTATTTTTTTTATTATTGTTGGTACTATTAGTTTAACTGTGAGAAATATAGGAAAAGAACATTATTGAATTGTTGTTGTGTACATTATTACATTGAGACCCTATTTATAGACCCTAGAATACAATCCTTTACCAAGTAGGATGCTATTTAGTATTCCTATTTCTATTTCTATTACTATTACTATTCTAATAGGATTGTATAAACCTATTCTTATTCTAATAGGATTGTATAAACATATTCCTATTCTAATAGGATTGTATAAACCTATTCCTATTCTAACTCTCCCCCTCAAGCTAGTGCATACAATTTATATACCTAGCTTGTTACAAATTAATTAACACGAAGACTGATGAGGGGCTTGGTGAGATATCTGCAAGTTGATCACTCGACTTCACAAAATTAACAATCAATCTCAATGTGCTTGACCTTCTCATGAAATATTGAATTTGATGCATAATGCCGATAAAACACGGAGTGATAAAATTACAGTGTTGGAACTTCCCAAACCAAACTTGCAAAGACTGTTTCAGACCATAGAGTGACTTACGTAATCAACATACAAGGCTACTAAACTCCCCCTGAGCAACAAAATTAGGTGGTTGCTCTATATAGACTTCTTCATAATGCAGCGGTCGTATGTGCTCGAAATCTAGTATAAAGTATATGGATCATGTTGGAATCAATAGACGAGTTGATATCAAACAAGTCACCGAAAAACTGGCCAAAACATGCTCATCAGCCGGAGTATTAGATTTGATCGCTAAAAGTCGTCACAAACTAAGAAATGAAATTATATGGGTAGGGTTGGAATGATGTCACGACCCAACTAGTAAATAGAAATTATATAGGATAGTTCGAATTGATGGAACGACCCCATTGAAAAAGAGAAATAATATGGGTAGGGTCGGAATGATGGCACGACCCTACTGAAAAAAAAAATTATACAGGTAGGGTTGGAATGATGGCACAACCCTACGCAAACCAGATTTGAGGAGTCACCGGAAAGACGAATGGAACTATGCAAATCAAATCTGAGTAGTCACTGAAAAGACACATGATGCTATGCAACTCAGATATGAGAAAATAGTTCGGAAAAATCCACGGTACTACACAAATTATATATGAAAAGTAGTCCGGAGAGATGCACGATGCTACGCAAATCAGATATGCAAAAAAAGATAGTCATCGGAAGGATGGCACGGTGCTACATTAATTATATATAAAATAGTGGTTACTGGAATGATGGCACAGTGCTACACAAACTAGATATAAAAAAGCAGTCACCAGAAAGATCGTATGGTGACTACTTTCTTATATCTAATTTGTGTAGCACCTTGCCATCATTCCGGTGACTATTTTTTTATATTTAATTTGTGTAGCACCGTGCCATCATTCTGGTGACTAATGATACCACTTTTTGGGTGATGAAGGTGATTAGGGTGTCATGCGGAAGCTTACAATTGCAAATCATAAGACGATAAATTAGACGACACATAAAACTATACTAAAAGACATGATATTATTATATGATATGACCAATTGGCCTACATAATTAAAAACTAATAAAAAGAAAATATTAAAACTGATGAGAGAAAAATCTCCCCATAAACAAAACTCTCTAAAGGACTACATTGTGGATTCTATTGTGTTCTGCTATGAGAATATGAATCTTCAATTTATACATCTCCAAACTTTTTCCTCTAAGGAAAGAATAAACCAAATATGGAAGACATTAAATTTTCCTTTCAGAAAAAGTTCAAGCATTTATGATAATTCTTTGACTTTTCTTTAAGGAAAAAAAATAAACTTAAAATAAGGAAATAAAATCAGGGCAAAACCCTAACAAATCTCCCCTTTTGGATCCCTAACAAATCTCCCCTTTTGGCTGGATGTTCTTGACAAAACTTGATCCACCTTCTTATGATAATCTTTGTTCTTCGCATAATCTTCATCACTGCTACTTGCCATGGTTAAATATAAAGTTTAAAATATATGGGTTAAAAATGATTTGAAAATATTTTATTTTCATTTTCAAAGATGCATCAGCAGGAATGTTGAAAATGTGGTTTTAATCTCGTCTCCACATGTAGCTGGACAAAAATCTTCTTTATCATCAAATTAGTTGCAAATTGATTTGAAACCTTGTTAAACCTGTCTTCAACCACGATGAACCTGGGTCATTGAACCATTAGCTCTGATATCATGTGAGAAATTTAGGAAAGGAATATTATTGAATTGTTGTTGTGTACACTATCACTATCTTTATTATTTCAACCATTTTTATTTTGTTAACCAAAAAATATAGGAGTATTGTTTTTTATTATTGGTATTATTATGTTTAACCATATTATATTTTCTCATTTCCCTCTAAATAAAACAAAAACAAATATAAAGTATAATTGTTTGGGCCAAATTGGGTCTTAGAGACAGAAAAATTAGGGCACAGTTTTATCTCCGTCTGGAGAACTGCTCTGCTTTTCCGCTCTCTCTCGTTCCAACCGAAGTTTTTTCTGTGATTTTTAAGGTAAATTCTCTCCATTTTCAGTTTTGCGGCATAAAATTACTTCTAGAAACGCTGAAACTAAAGTTTATATGGAAAAAATTGATTAACCCTTTGGTCATTCAGTTTCTTACTTGTTCAGGATGAATGTTAAAGAGCGTAATTCTGAAGTTGTTTTGGCTGTAAAGGAATATTTTTTTTTTGTTGATTGAGTGGTTTTATCATGTGGGATTTTTTTCTTTTTTCAAATAATGAACTGTTGGTCGAATTTTGTTGAATTCTGTGAGCATTTTTTGTTAAGATGTTGAAGTTGTTTATGAATCATCTGTAAGCAAAGAATTTGCAGATTGAATTTTTTTATCATGTAGGTTTCTGGGGTTTTTTTTTTCCTGAAAGAATGATGAATGAATCATTTTTGGTCATTCAGTATCTTACTTGTTAGGAATGAATGTTGAAGAGTGTAATTCCGAAGTTGCTTTGGCCGTAAAGAAATAGTTATTTTTGTTGACTGTGTGGTTTTATCATGTGGGATTTCCTTTTTTTTTTTTTGCTTTAAAGAAAGATGAATGAACTGTTGTAAAAGTTGGTTGGCTTTTATTGAATTCTGTGAGCATTTTATTAAAATGCGGTAGTTATAAATGAATCATTTTTAAGCAAAGAATTTGCAGATTGGATTGTTTTATCATGCGGGTTTTTGGGGGGTGAATGACCCGGAGGTCAGTTGGAGTTCTTATAGAATTCTGTGAGCATTTTATTATTATGATGAAATTGTAAATGAATTATTTATAACATAGAATTTGTATACTGAATTGTTTAATCATGTGGGTTTGAGGAGAGGTAGAGGTAGTTTGGATAAGTATTAGAGAGAGAGGTGATTAGATAGGAGATGGCGTAGTTTTAGCTTGCTGAGGAATGACCTTAGATAGGAGGGTGTGGAGGACACAGTTAGGGTAGAAGGTTAGTAGGTACTAGGTAGAAGTGTGTGCTGTCCCTTCGTATTGGTAGTTGTAGTATTGTTCTTGTAGTTTCATGTCCTTCGATTTCCGGTACTGTCTTTTGTTCCTTATACTTTTATTATGGTATTGTTGTTTTGTAGTGTCTGTTTTGTAACTATCATTGTTTTTGTTATTATTTGTTGTTTCTTGCACTTCCGTTACTTCTTTTTGGGAGTGCTTTGGACTGTTTTCCTTGAGCCGAGGGTTTATTCGAAATAACCTCTCTACCTATGATGTAGGGGTAAGGGTTTGTGTACCCTCTACCCTCCCCAAACCCCACTTTGTGGGACTACACTGGTTATATTGTTGTTGTTTGGGGTTTTTTTCCTTTTTTATTTCATAGAGAAAGATGAATAGACTTAGCTGCCTATTTTAGTTGAAGTCTCTCAAAATAGTGAGCATTATGTTAAAATGTTGAAGAATGTACTCTAAGTATCACTTTGACGCACTGTTGGATGTTTAAGAGTTTAGCAGTTGCAATTAGCAAATAGCAAGATTGAAAGGAGCAGATATATGAGAAATGAAAAGGGAAACTGAAGAAGAAGAAGGGAAAATATCAAATTAAGAATCTACAAGGAGAAAAGTTGTTCATGAAAGAGAGATTTTACCCTTACACTTCTGCAATGAATCAAGAGGTGCGTAAAACTCAAACTGCTAAACCAAATGATGAGGGTGTAAGTGAAAGAAAATGGATAAAAGTAGACCAAAGTTTTTAAAAGCTGAATGAATCTGAAGTTCAGTTTGTAAGTCAGGAACTACTCCGGTGCCACACGTAGTAAGAATTTGGTCGTTTCCTTACACAAGCAAAGGGTTTGGATTTTGGATGGGGTAGACTCTTTTATATCTTTAGAGAACTCGATATTTGCTATGAGAGAATGCATAATTAGGAGGATAAGTGTAGAATGCTGGTCCTCAAATTGTGTTAAATGACCTTTGTCTTGTAAGTTGGTTTCTACCTTTCTTATATATGCAATAGGATTCATCTTGGAATGACTACTTGATATGGACAGTGAAAACCTAAAACAAAGTACTAAAAACTTTTTTCTGCAATTTTCTTTTTGTTCCAGTTAGTTGACACGGATGAGTTCTGTAGGTTTTTTCAGTTTCCTGCTCTTTGGAATGCCATGTTCCCAGTTGCCACAAAAGCATCCATATGATAATCAAACTCTATTCTTTGAAGGTTGATGATGTGTATTAGTTTTGGATTTGATTTGTGATTAATTGTTTATTGGAAATAGCCTCTCTACCCCACAAAGATAGGGTAAGGTCTGTGTACATCCTACCCTCCCCAAATCCCACTTGTGGGATTACACTAGGTATATTGTTGTGATATTTATAAATGATTTCATCTGAGAATTTTCTTCTAGTGTTCCATATTTCTAGCTGTCCAAGGAGTTCTGTGCTTCCCTATATACTAAGTGATGATCTTCATACAGTATGACAGAGAGCCAAACCTGCTCATTGCAGTCTCTTTATTTGTTGTTATCGTGTTTAGAACACGTATGTTCTATGCTCCTCAACCTAACATATACAGCCTGATTGGTCGACCTCATATGAATATTTACTGTAGTGAGGTTTTAATTTCAGAAGTTTTCCTCATTTTACCTTTTTGAGGTTTTGTACTCTTAAACCTAATTTTACTGTCGTTCTGTTGCCTTTTTTACGGCAGGAGGTTGTAAGCAGATATGCCGTCAGATACTGCAAGAGAAAATGCATCTATAGCTTATTCCATAGTGACCGATTGCACAAATGAAAGAAGGAATTCCGATGGACCAGGTAACGCTGATGCGAAATCTATTCATAATTCAGTTATCTGTGTGGGTTTTGTTTTGTTTTGTATATTTTTATTTTTTGAGTAGTTTCTACATTTGAGATTTGTTACAAGGTTTCCTATAATGTGTCTGCATGACAAAGACAAGGATGTGGTCATTTACACTGGCCCACAATTTAATATTGGTGCAAAAGTTGTATGCTTCAAGTATTTTTTGGCTGGCTTTTCTATTCAACTGATGAGCAATAAGTATTCTTTAACGTGTTAGGGATGGCCAAACAGGTCCAGTCTTTTCTACTTTGACTGGAGCTTCACTTGAGAATTAGAAAGAGCTTGCTGAATGTGATAGAAAGGAGGTCCACTAGTTAGTAGTTAGTGATGCCATGTAGAGCTCTAGTTACTTGCGTGGTTTCTTGAGGCTGTAAGGTGGCTTGATATTATTTGGTCTTTCCTCTAAACCACGTAAAACTGATACTAAGAGCCTGTTTGATTGGGCTTATAGCTTTTGATTTATAAGCCAAAATCCATAAGTTAGGAATTCTAACTTATGGCTTTTGGCTTTTTTTTTTTTTTGCCTATTTGGCTTAAGAAACTTAAAAACACTTTTTTATTTTACCCAAACACTACAAAAGTGCTTAATAACACTTGAAATAAGCCAATCCGAACAGGCACTAAATCTTTTCATAATCAATTTTGCGTGTTGTTCATTTGTATGAACAGTCATGGCTGTCTTCGAGATTGTGTAGAAGTTTCACACCCTCCATGAATTTGTATGCATAAAATGCAGAGATGGTTTAGATGCACAACTTTTATTCCTGTCTAATGAATGTGACACTTCAAGTATCTTTTGGTTGGAAATGCTATGAAGTTCATGGAGCAATAGTACTGCATAACTTCATCATTTCTACACAATTTGTTGGAGAAACAAAAGGTAAATCGAAAGATAAATGTTACTTATTGATGAGAATAAATGCTATGGTTTTTACCTTTTCTTTTTGTGTTAAAATTCTGTTGTCAGCATCCTGTTCTAACATTCCATCAAGATTTTGGCCCTTGTCTCTAATTATCCTAATAGTTCTTTATTCCACATAATGTCCCTCTTGAGATGCCTTAACTTCTTCATAAGGACATAATCTGGACTTCCAGTTACTTGATAATGTTGCCCCCATTAATAAAATTACCTTACTTTATAAGTAAATTAGTGACGATACAAGGAGCTTCAGTTACTTGCATAGCTTATTGAGTATGTACAATCTGGCGTGACCCTTGTCAAAAAAAAATAAAAATACAATCTGGCTTGGCATTAATTTGTTTACAATGTTATAAACAAGATATGTGGTTGTTGAGAAAGTTGAACCTACAAATTTATGGAGTACTTTACTTCTTAAGAATTGGAATCCAATTTCATGCCTTCATAATGAACCTGTGGTGTAACACCCCAGGAATATGGGCGTCTACATTGGCCAGGAAGTCGGCCAAGGAGTGCGGGCTAAGCAGGCCGCACCTATGTCAGCCATGCATGCGGCATGTGTTGAAGGAGGCGCTGAAGTAGGATATTGAGGCAAAGGGTCATGGCATGAGGCAACAACCATTTAAGATGTTGTATGACATGCCCTTATAGTGCCAAAGATGTTTGACAAGGACTTGGGGTGAACCCAAGGGCCGAAGCCATTCGGCCAAAGCCGCGTGCGGCGAGGTATGTCACTGCCGGATGTTCTGGAGCTAGAAGTGGAATATGGGGATTCCAATCTATGGACTTGTTCATAGTCCATCCTTATATATGCTTACCAAATTTGGGGCCAAACGGAGTTCATTTGGATGTGTCTTTGACTTAGCCAAGGCTGATGGCATTTTGGTAAATGTGCAGAAAGTCCGAAGGCTCTAACCCGCTCTACGAGTCTGGGAATGGGCTGAAACTTCATGGAGGTGTGAAGGAAGTCAAGACGAGTAAGTACAACCAAATCGCACCCAATTTGGAAGTCGGATGATCCGCCTATGACCCATTATGATTCTCTGGCAGAATGATGTCTAGAGCTGTCACATGGGTATTTTTATTTTAAGCATATATAAGGGGGGTATACATGGTGACAGCCTACCGGCTCCTTCAGGCAGATTTGCCCAAGTGTGTTGCCTTGAAGCAGGGCTTCAAGGGCCTGCCTAGGCACCTCAAAGGAGTGTCTTACGTACTCATATGAGTTAGGGAAACTCTATGGGCGGCGTGCGACTCGAAAGTTGACGTTGGGCGTCCGGACGGTCGTGGGGGTTTGATATACCTAACGTTGGGCCCTCCGGGCCGTTCTCATTGCAGGAAAAGACCTCTTAGCCGAATGAGCAATTGAGGGACTCACTCAAGAGCCTCGTGAGCTAACTTGTGAGCTTGGCAAAGGTTCAACCAAGCGAGCAAGGGTCCGTAGGCCTAGACATGCAGTCGTGGGGCGACGCTGCACTATGAAACTTGTATGCATGATGCGTGGGCTATGTTGGGCTATGTCCTAAGACAAATGAAGGCACCGTAAGGAAGATGCTCATGGCCAAGGCCAAGGATTGAATGTTGCCCTACTCAGGCAAAGCGACAAGCTAGGTGCGAATGCACGAGGTGACTGACAAGCCTGAGGATTGAACCACGCACGCGGCAGCGATGCTTAGGTCCCGGCATGGCATATGTATGTCCATAGCCAAACCCCAGGGCGCACATGGAAGTGATCCAACATGTAAGGTGCACCATATGAGTCGAATACATGTCGAGGCATCGCCAGACATCTGACGGGCGGCACAATGAGGGGAACCTTGGGGTGAACCTCGCCACAGGTACAAGGATCATACTAAGGAGACTGGGACAAGTTGAAAGGCTGGCCCTAAGCTATGGGGAGCTTTGGGTGCCGCACAGGTACTTGTGTGCCGTTGACGCAGTTGAAAATTAGCCCGTGACATGTGGTGTACTAAAGTTTGGAATTTTTTGATAAAACTTTCAACCGGTTGTCTTATTGGATTTTATTATTGTTTGACAAGTAGCTTGGGAATGACAATACGTAATCCACTCCCTCCCTTCCTCCCTCCCTCTCTCTCTCTCTCTCTCCCTCTCCCTCTCCCCCCCCCCCCTCTCTCTCTCTCTCTCTCTCTCTCTCCACTTTGGAATAACAGGCTTATTGTGTTCTCAAAAAGTTCACTTATTTTATCTCAACTTCAGGGAATGAGTACATGAAGTACTTTCAGTTTCCACTCCTTTTGGTGCATTCTATGTCATTATAGTAACTAGTAAGTGCTACACGAGTGTATATGTGTTAATTATAACACATTACCTCGTGAATTGATTGTCCTCTATGTTCTTATTCATGAAAAATACTGCAATCCAACTTCTTGCCAAATTTTGCTTATTGAAATTTGAATCTTAGATTCGTAATTTTTTTTTCTTTTTGACATAGGTAACTTTGTATTATATCACAAAACAGTACATGGGATTGTACTGAAACCATTATATACAAATGTCTCCTTTTCCACTTGTTTCAGTCTATGTTGGGCCTAAAACATCAATTACCAATACAATGGCATTGGAGTATACCTGATTACACCAAAAACATAACAATAAAAGGCAGTTTAACTTGACTTTCTGGACATAACAATAAAATGCAGTTTAACTTGACTTTCGTATTACGTAGGAAATTCGCAGAAATAGGCTGTATGCTCATTCATTTTCTTCTAAAAAATGTTTTGAGTTGTTGGAACTTGATGATTGATTTCTATGCACAAACAGTTCAAGTTAATTACTATGCTTGCTATATTATTTTTGGTTGTGAATGATGCTTATTTTTCTTTACTGTAAGTTTGTTACTATTTGCTGGGCTGTTTTATATGCGAATCCTCATAGATATCGTGTAGCATCCTTGATGATCAGTGTTCAGGAGCTAACTCCATTTTGTCTAATTTCTTTTTAAATTCAACATATCCTGACTGTAACCTTTTTGAAGTTTCACGCTACCTGATCATAGAAATAAAAAATAAAAAGAAGATATCTTGTAGCTTCGTTATCCTTGACATGAATGTAGTGGTTAAATGATAAGTATATGAATTGCTATATACTGGTACATCATCATGATTCAACTTCAAATATGAACTCCTCTCAGATAGTTCATGCCTCGGAGTAATTGAGGGTCCCAATCGTTCTATAACAGAGGAGCTCACACTTGCTTCTCCGCCGATTGGAATTTCAAGTGCAAGTGAAAAGGGTAAACCCTATAGCATAAGATATTTTGTAATCAAGAGTTTAAACCATGAAAATATCCAATTATCAGTAAACAGAGGGATTTGGGCTACTCAAGCCATGAATGAGGCCATTTTGGATGAAGCATTTCATGTAAGTCGTTTTTCCTTATATATCCCCATGAGTAATATAATATAATGATCATCTGTAATATATATATATATATATATATATATATATATATATATATATCTTACAATACAACAAATGTTTGTGTTTATTTTACGGGCAGAATTCCAGCAAGGTTATACTAATATTCAGTGTCAACATGAGTGGGTATTTCCATGGGTACGCCCAAATGATTTCTTCTGTCGGTTTGAGAAGAGACCTAGTTTGGAGTCAAGGAAATGGTGCTCGTAATCCTTGGGGTCGAAGCTTTGAAGTGAATTGGCTGCGATTGTATGATCTGCCTTTCCAAAGAACTCTTCACCTTAAGAATCCATGGAATCAATACAAACCAGTCAAAATTAGTAGAGATTGTCAGGCATGGGTTATATTATTGTCTTAGTACTATTCACTTATTTTTTCAATGTACTCTTGTCAGTAAAGAGGCTTTTATGACCCTGGTACATGTATTGTTGTCAGGAGTTACCTCCAGATATTGGTGAAGCTTTATGTGAGCTCCTTGATGGACAGGATGCTTTGGATGTTGATTTGAAAAAGTATAGCCCTTTCCTTGAAAACTTAAATAGTGTGTTCCCGTTCCATTATTTGGAAACATACAGCCTTTTCTCAAAATTGAATTAGTACCAGAGTTGTGGAAAAATTGGTCCAAATGATTTTTCTCTTTATAATTGTTATTGGCTTATCCAGGGATATCTTTGCAAGGAATGATCTCTCTTCTAAATGGCAATATGTAGAGCCTTCACTGCATCTTGGATATCAAGACTGTAATTCATCTCTGATACCTAATGGGACCATGTTTTATCCCTCTTTACTCTACCAACATCAAATTGATGCTAGTAGACTTCACGTAGCACCTCAGAGAATAAATGGTGTATTTTCTGCTGAGGAGTCAGCCATTGCATCAGGGGAATCAAAGTTGAGACAGTCGAGGCATTCACAGAGGAATAGAAGCCTTGCTAATCTTCATGTAGATACTCACATGGGTCCTCAAATTAACATGTGGGGCTTGCCGGCAGAAAGGAGCCCACTTGCTAGTAATTTGACTGACGATGACATTCTTGAAATGGTTTGTGTTTCCTGTCTGACCATTATTTATTTAGAAGTTCTCGCCTTAACCTTAATTTTTAATTATTGATGCACATAGGTCAAAAGGATTGTTCTTGTATTTGTCAAGAAGATGAAATACTCTTTTGTACTCTCTGACTCTCAAAGTTTCCTGATGATTTCAATTTTCAGCCAAGAAAGCTTATTTCTCTTGTTTCTGACTATTTGATAACTAGCATCCTCCTTTTCTTTGAATGCATATGAACTGTACTTGGTGTGCATTTTATACAAAAATGGTTATCTACTGTTGAAGGCATATGCCAGAAATTGCCCAATTCAGTAGTTTTTAACTTACAAGGCCTCCACCAGATTTCTTGATACTGGACCATATGTCATCTGATTCTTTCTGTAGTTAGACTTTCAAATCTCCTGTTTGTATGATAAGACTCACAGGAGTGGACTTACAATTCCTCAAACAAATGCACGTCTGTTGAACCTTGATACCATTAACTGTATTAGTTTATTATCATTAAGTATCAAGGTGTTTGTTTAAATCAAACTTCGTAGCAAAATGATTTATAAGATTTTAGTTTAATTCCCAACTTTACATGAATCCTGGTTGTCTTAGAAGTCATTGTAAGTCCTTTTTCATTGAGTAATAATTCCTGCAGGTATAGAGAACAGACTGGGAACTTGTATATGTATATATATACACCCATATAGTTTTCAATTGTAGAGTGGAAAGTTATCAGGTTATTCACATCCAAGGGTGTGTGATCTAGTGGTCAATGAAGTGGGCTAAGAATTATGATGTCTCAAGTTCATAAACCAACAGAGGCAAAAACTAGGTGATTTCTACATCAACAGAGTTACCCGGTACCTATGCTGCCGGTGGAGTCCGCAGGTACTTAGTGGGATTAGTCAAGGTGCACACAAGCTGGCCGGACACCACCAGTTATAAGAAGTTATTAGGTTATTCATATTTTATTGGTGAAGTTTTTCTTCTTCTTTGATGCTTTATGCACCTTGACAAAGGGGCTAGTCCAAGGAAATGCTAGGTGGGATTCGTACACATTCTTCTTCTTTACATTTGCCCCCTACCCCCCATTAAGTAACACACACACACCAGCAACTTCTCTCTTTCCCCCTCTCTTGCATGGCTGCTATTTAAGGCCTTCTGATTCATATTGTCTCTTAGACTGCTGCAATATTGATATTTTCATGACACTATAGTTCTTATGTTTTTAATACATCATAATTTATTCACCTGTCTCCTAGCTATGAACTTAGCAGGTTGATTATTCTCTGTCCTTTCCGAATTTAGTTTGAAGAATGTTTTTAAACAAGTGTAATACTTCATGAACATGTTGTGGCTGTTAGATCCACCAGCAAATCATGTTGCCATAATTAAGATATTACTGTAAACTTGTTGTTCATACTCCTTTCTCTTTTTGCAGACATATGAAGAGTATCTTGAAGCATATAGCAGAGGCAGCAAAAGATCGCCCCACCCTGTTAGTTCTCTTTGACATTTTTCTTGTTATATATTCCTGTATTATCAAATAAACTCATGAACCATGCTCTGTTGGGTTGGATTTTGAACTGTAAAAAGTTCACCTTTATCCTTTTAGTTAATCTCTGTTCTGGAAAATCTTTTCTAATTTCCTTTCTTTTCGAAGAAAAGCTTGTAGCATTTAGCACTTCCTCATAGTGCTATAAGCAAGAGATGGTTAGCTCAATTGAGGAACTTGTGTCTTAAGTCACAAGTTTGAACCTTGCACAAAGTGAACTAAGTCTAGTATTTAAGTGGAGAAGGATAGAGGGGCGGGTCCATCATCTCCGGGTTTTGAAACTCACGGATGCCCAAACCGTTGGCTCTAGATGAACTTCTTGTTCATAAAAAACTTGGGGCGACTCCCATCCCTCTTTTTTCTCCATGCTATCTAGTGGTTGATGATCTGAATGTGGTTGGTTCTCTGGGTGAAGTATTGTGATAAATTTATGTGCTATAGTTAGGGTCCTTGAAATTTCAGTCTCTGTTCTGCTCTTTAGCATGAGATTTGAGTCTTGCGTATCTACCATTTCACCACCTAGGCATCTTGAAAGTGAATCATATTCCATGAATATGATAGCTATCTAGTTTTGTAGATGACATTTCCTTTTCTTTTCTCTAGCATGGTGAAGTGGTGGTTCATTAATGTATTTAAACTCAGTTTTTGACATATGTATCTGCGGAGTGTTTCTTAGTGTGGATATCCATGACTTGCACACAGATTTTTAATGAAGAATCTTTCGCTAGAAAGGATTCTGAACAAAACATCAGGTTTCCATTGTGCAATATGTTACCTCTCTTTATCTAGGTTTCAGGACCATCACGGAGTACACTGAGGTCATTAGCCAGTGAAGAAAACTGTGATGATTCGTAAGTTTTTTTACTTCTCTTTCCAACACACTTGGGATGCAACGAACCAGCTGAGTGACCTATATCTATTATCTTTGCAGGCAATCAGGTTGCAGTTTGAAGAAAAGGAGAAGTCCCTAAATCTCCCCATTGGTTGCATTGGTTTTCTTGGCGAGCTGGCTGATATGGTTGATAATTGTATTGTTGCAGTTGTCGCGAAGTGGTGGCTCTTGCGAAATTGTTCCTTTGTTTTTGTAAAACTTAAAACTTAGCAGCATATGTTGCTATAATGTTGGTATATCTGTACTGTATTTTATGACCCTCTTGTCACCCTTCTCCCCTTCATGTTTTCGAATGGAAAATTTTAAACCGCCAATGGAAACTTGTACAGGAAATTAGCAAGTCTCTCTATACTCATATATTCATTCTTGATAAAGTCAGTACTGTATAGAAATGGATAATATCTTCTTGATTATTGTGACGGAGAGGAATTATTCTTCTTTTCTTCCTTTTTTCTTTTCCCTATGAGGCTACTTGTTATTCTTCAAGATCATTTTAATGGTCTATCAAGTATGTATATTCGGGTTTGTGTTCTAGGTATGGAAATATTCATCGTAGGGAGGACTTCCCCTGCGGAATGGGGCCCTACGCAATATGTATCTGAAATAGTCGGGATTTAATGCACATATTGAACACCGGATGAAAAAAAAAAAGGGTATGTATATTCGGAGGAAGAATAGTCTTTGAGAGGAGGTAGCATTGATGAACTGATCTTGGGGTTGTGGTCCGCCTTAAAGACAGCGTGATGGACATCAAAATAGTTTGTAATATATAAATACACGTTTGTTTGTAATGGAGGATGATTATTTTGAAAAGTCGTTTTATAAATTATAAAAAC
This sequence comes from Solanum bulbocastanum, assembly GCA_037074985.1. Classification (NCBI taxonomy): domain Eukaryota; kingdom Viridiplantae; phylum Streptophyta; class Magnoliopsida; order Solanales; family Solanaceae; genus Solanum; species Solanum bulbocastanum. Next base: position 672,643 of record CM073604.1, read on the forward strand.
TCTTGAAGTAGTATAAAAAAAAAAATTAATTATAAACGTGAGTTTTGTTGTATTTTGAAGAAAATTTATTGTATTTTTTCTAATGTATATATGAAAAATATCTCTTTAAGATTATCTTGAAAGTTATGTGATGACATGAAATACCTTATTGGGATAAATCATACTATATATTTATGAAAGTTGATTCTTTTATGTATCGAAATAATTTCTTCTTTAATTACATATTTTTTATTCTTTAACGCATAGTGGCTTAAAAGTCAGTGTGGCTTGGCGATTTATGAAGTTGGAATAACAAGCATGCAAAATTGTAAATATATAATTAACTCTTAATAGAAATAAAAAAATTTTAAGTGTTTTTTAGTTTGTTTGGATCTTTGTTAAAGTGGATTAAAAAACTACTTGTACTGATGATCAAATTAGATATCTAGTAAGAATGAAGTTTATTTGAGTTTAGATTGCTCAAAGACAACTTATCTTGAGTTGAGTCTATGAGCCCCTCAACCCACCCTACTCACCCCACCACTAGAAAAAATGAAACTCATCGAGAGTAAAACTTGTCCAGTATAAACAATGATTTTATTCAAATATCTTGAGGCACTAAGAACGTAGCTTATCTTGAGTTGATCCACAAAGCTCCAATAATTCAACGTGGATAATTATTTTAATGAAGTATCTTGAACCACTAAATATGAAATTAATTAAGAGTAAAACTTCATCCTTACCATCACAAATAATGATTTGAGTTGAATATGTAAAACTCAAACAATAAAACTCATCGAAAGTAATTCAAAATGAATAGTAACTTGAATTGCTTACTAATAATGGGGCTTAGTAGTTCAAGGTGAATTACGATTTGAATCGAGTCTCCCTGACCCCCAAAGATGGAACTAAGAGGTGAACTTAATTGCAAATAGTTCAAAAATAACAAAAAAATGACGTGAATAATGGTATTAATAAGTTATTCTAATTAGTCAAATAGGTAAATATAAAAAAAATAAAATTATATACTTAATTTTACTAAACAGACCAACAAAATCCTAATTTTTTGAATCACAATATTATACATTAATCCAATAGACCTAATGGTCCGACCCTTTTGGAGCTCGAATTAACCAGGACAGCATTTGGCCTTTTTAGTCCTTTGCCCAACACATTTAGTAGAAAGAAGTAGTTTCAAAATCAATTTTTCCCCGTTTTCCAATTTGTATAGGGTTTACTGTTTCTACAAATTCAATACCAAAATCCATATATACATCGAAAATTAACAATGGAGAATGGTGATGGAACAAATGGGAAAAGGATAAGGGCTGAAGATGTGATATGTGAGAAGGACGATGGCGATTTCGATAAATTTCGCCTCAAAATTGTCAGTATTTATTCATTCTTCTTTGGTTTTGTTGTTTAGGGTACTGTTAAGAGTATTTTTTATTTCCGGTTTCTGTATTGTTTTATCTGTTTTTACATCAATTTATGCGAAATCTGAGTTGGGTTTTGTTCTTTTTACTCTATCAAAATTGTATATGATTGGTATTGGAAATTCGGCATAATTATTGGATTTAAGTTATATACACTAGGAGTGATGTTAGAGTAGAAGGTTAATAGGTAGTAGAGTGTTGTTTTTGTAGTAAGGTTATTATTATTATAATTACTCCAATGTATGTGTATCTTATTCCTGGATTTTATTATTACTTGTTCTCTTGGTTTCAGTTATTGTAGTGCTAGTTGTTGATCAAGCTCTTCGATTTTTTTTGGAATGGCTTATATGCTGTTGCTTTGGTATGTTTGATATGCTTTACTTGAGCTGAGGGTTTTTCCGAAACAACCTCTCTACCTTCACATGGTAGGGCTAAGGTCTGCATACACATCACCCTCCCAGGCTCCACTTGTGAGATTACAATGGGTATGTTGTTGTACTCCGGGTGTGAGGCGAGGCGTGTAGTTTTTGTGGGCTGGGGGCCTTCTGTAGAGAAAAAACGGTGAGGCAAGGGGTGTAGTTTTTCTAGGACGGGTGCTTTCGATCGAGGAAAAAGGGTGTGTATAGGTAGGCTCGAGCTAGATATTACTTTCCAGCAGAATGGGAAGACTATGATATGTGGCATATAGTTTTTCTGGTGTGGGTGCAGTATACAGAAAAAAAGGGGTGCAAAGATAGGCTTAAGCTAAGATTCTACTTGCGAGCATAGTGGGCAGACTGTAGTATAAGGCATGTAGTTTTGCTCCTATAGAGAAAAAAAGAGGTGCTGGCAGACTGTGATATGACTTATGAGGCATGCATTTCTGGGGAAGGTGCCTCCTGTTTTGGGGAAAAGAGGCAGGGGTAGGCTTGAGCTAAGATTCGACTTGCGAACATAATGGGCAGACTGTGATACTGACTAATGGAACAGAGATCAGGGTGATCCAGTAGTTGATGGATACAAATGTACTTTAAAGATTTGTTGCATTATCAATTCAACCTAATCCTTATTAACTGGCTGCACCAGGTTGCTAACCCTTCTTACAGGGTACAAATCTATGCTTATACTAGATTGCTATTTGTCGTTTGTTCTTAAATAGCTTGATAATCATATTGTCAGTGTAAGAAATTAAACCTTTAGACCATAATTGTGTAGAACACGTCTTACATATGTGGTTTTGCTTGTTTCAGCTAACATTTGGAGACTTAACATTGTTAAAAAACAAATATCTGCTTCTCCTTAATTTGAAACCATAGAAGTACAAACAAGGGGAACTAAGGGCTTTACAGGATGCAAAAAGGACTTACTGGCAGGATTCTAGTGGCATGTTAAACTTGAACAGGCCTTTACTTGAAAGCTTGAGTTCTGTTGCATCTACTATAAAATTATGTTAAACAGAACTAATTGTACAAAAGGTCAATCAGCAAGCATTCCATAACTGTGGTTCTGACGTCTTCTCTTTTGCCAAAAGAATACCTTGATTATTAATCTACTGGGTTGCTAGTTAAGCTAGACCAATAGAAGCTTACCGCTCAGCTTGTATTAGGGCTGGGTTTTAATTCAGTATGAGTTGGTGCAAAGTAATTTCAGATTGATTTTGACTGAAGGTACACTTCGTGCAAGTTCAGGGTGAATTTGCTTAGAGTAAGAATCTTTTAGTAGTTCTTTTCTGTCCCTACAAAAAGTTCTGGTAACAGCTGGTTATAGCTGTAGTTCTGTATCGGCTCTGTCTACCTCTGTGTGGTCTGGACTTCACTTTTTTGATATTCAGGTATGAGTAATTCAACTTTGCTCAGCATATTCACTGTTTTGTTACATATAATTATCTTTTAAGTGGATTGATAGAATAAATTCTCTTTGATTATGTAAATTTGCTCGGCATATTCTGTTGATTATCAGTTTGTTCAGCTCTTTGTTGTGTCATTTCCACTAGCAACTAGTTTTAGGTTCTAATTTAGGTATCATGCCAAGTATATATGAAACAATTAAATATTAGTTTTTCCTTCAATAAAAGAAAAAAAAAATTAATTGATCATGATTCTTCATAAATTTTGTAAGTGCAACTTTTTTGCTAAGCTTTCTTAGCAACCAATTGCACATAGTTTTTTTTTAAATAAAAAATACTCGCATGCATAAGAAAGTTGTTTGTTCTTATTGGTATGATCAATCTTGTCTCCACACGTAAGTTTCTTTGTTGTTAGAGGCTAAATAGTTCATATCTAATACTATATTATCTTACACATGTTCCTTACATGTTATTACAATCTTCTTTTTAAGCAAATGTCCCAAATGCTACGTACATTTTCCAAGGACTTGTAACTAAGCTCCTTTTTAATTAGTTTGAAGAGCTTTAAAATTGAATTTTCTTTCTTCAGTTGTCGAAAGTCTCTTAAGCAATCTAAGGATATTAATCTTATCGCATCAGAGTCCAACGCAAAATTCTTGCTTCTACCTTCTCATTTAACTTGTTGCTTTGAAGACAGAAAAAAAAAGAAAGATTCTTAGTAATAACAACAAAGAAAAAAAAAAAAAAGAAGAAATGGAAAGAAGATGACGACGATGATTATAAGAAAAGGGAGGGAATAGACAAAATTGAAATTTAACTATAAAAAGCGAGTATATGCATTTTATTTTAAAAATAATTGATATTTACCCCAAAATAATAATATTAGTCAAATCCATCAAACTTAATCATGTTTAAATTGGATCAATATCACCTTGTTTTTGTGATTTAAGACTTGAGACATCTCATATTAAATCTCCTTAATTACCTTTATGAATAATTAGTATTATGTCTTCTTTAAATTAAGATTTTATTTTTTAAAAGTAGATTAACTAAATTTTCTTGTCCAAATAATATGCTATCACTATCTTTATTGTGTTAAATTATTTTTACCCATATTATAATTATAATTTCTTATTTCCTTCTAAATGAAACAGAAACAAATATGTAGAGTATATAATTGTTTGGGCCAAATTGGGTCTTTTGAGACAGAAAAATTAGGGCACAACTTTATCTCCATCTGGAAAAACTGTTTTGCTACTCTGCTCTCTCCTTCCAACCGGAGTTATTTCTCTGATTTTTAAGGTAAATTCTCTCCTTTTTTCAGTTTCGCGTCATAAAATTACTTCAAAAAAATACTGAAACCAAAGTTTACATGGAAAATTGCATGGAAAATTGATTATCTTTTTGGTCATTCAGTTTTTTACTTGTTCTAATGTAAGATGAAGAGTGTAATTCTGAAGTTGTTTTGGCTGCAAAGAAATAATTTTTTTTGTTGACTGAGTGGTTTTATCATGTGGGTTTTCTTTCTTTTTTTTTTTGGTCGAATGTTGTCGAATTTTGTTGAATTCAGTGAGCATTTTATTATTATGTGGAAGTTGTCAATGAATCATTTTTAAGCAAAGAATTTGCAGATTGATTTGTTTTATTATGTGGGTTTCTGGGGGTGAATGTCCTAGAGGTTAGTTGGAGTTTTAATTGAATTATGTGAGCATTTTATCATTATGTTGAATTTGCAAATGAATTATTTATAATCATAGATTTCTAGACTAAATTGTTTTATCATGTGGGTTTGAGGAGAGGTAGAGGTAGACCAGAGAAGTATTAGAGGCAGTGAGAGGTGATTAGATAGGAGATGACGTAGTTTTAGCTTGCTGAGGACTTGACCTTAGATAGTAGGAGGGTGTGGAGGACACAGTTAAGGTAGAAAGTTACTGTAACATTAAAACATTAGTCTCATCATCAACAAACTAAAAGATTAATCAATCGTCATTTAGAGAGATTTTATTGGTTCAAATTTTTTTGCTAAGCTTTCTTACCAACCCATTGCACATAATTTCTTTCTTTATATAATTACTCATATGCATTAGACAAGGTTGTTTGTTCTTGTTGGTATGATCAATCTCTCTCCACATATAAGTTTCCTTGCTGACAGAGACTGAATAGTATATAACTTCATATCTAATACTATTATTGGCTTATATATGTTCCTCATATGTTATCATAATCTTCTCTTTTTGAGAAGGTTCCAAAGCTACGTACATATTCTAGAAGCCTATAGCTAGACTCTTTTTAAATTAATTTTTTTTTTGGCAATTAAAACACTTATTAATCACTGTGCAAGGAATTGGAGAGAATAACTTGTACCTTATTCAATAGGTAAACATGTATAAATACAATAATATTAGAAGCTAACTAAGGAAAGAAATAAAGAGGAAATCCTAAAGATATGCTATCTATCTATATATTTGTACAATATCAAGAAAGAGATCTGTATACATTCTGTAACACCAAGTGAGATCAATTACAATACCAAGGGAAAGAAACCTACTTCACCCTTCTTAATAACAATCAAATAACCTATAGTGATCAAATTTACTCCACTGGTCAGCTATCTACTACTCCAAGCATGTATCTATGTACTCCATGAACTTTCTATTCCCACTAACTCGTATACAAAGTCCCAGTTTTATGTGATGAAGAAGTTCTTCCATTGGTCTCTCAATTTGTTGAAAAATCCTCTTGTTCCATGCAATCCAGATGTTGTATATAACCGCTGCAAAACTGGCCTTCAAGATGATACCTCTTACTTGTTTACCCCTTGCCTTCTTGTCCACCCATTTCCATTCATCTTCCCATTGAAGTATGCCTCTATGCCATTTTTGCCATGCTAGTATTGATGTCCATACTGCTTTGGTATAGGGACATTTAAAAAATAAATGATCTGCACTTTCAGGTTCATCATTACATAGGACTCATGCTGCTGCCACTGGAATACCCCATTTCAATAGTAGGTCTTTGGTTTGTATCCATAGTATAAATATATGTTTTGCTTCCGCACGAGTATGACATACCAAGTTCTTCCATTCCACATTAGGACCCTCACCTCTTAGCTGGTGTATACGCCTTTGAGGTCAGAAATTTTCTTTCGTGGATCAGCTTTTCAGTGACTCCCCAAGTCTGCCAGAATTTCCTCATATGCAATATCTTTTGCACCATCCTTGATGCTTGTGTTGGAACTTTCATAGTCCCAATAAGGAATTAGTTTCACTGTGAATTTTCTTTCTTCTATTGTCAAAAGTCTCTTAAGCAATTTAAGAATATTTGTTTCATAGCATAGCAGTCCAACTTAAGACAATGTTCTTGCCTCTAGCTTCTCATTTAACTTGTTGCTTTGAAGACAAAAAATAAGAATGATTTGTAGTAATAACAATAAGAAATAATGAAACAAAGAAGAAGAAACGGAAGGAAGACGACGATGATGATTATAAGAGAAGGGAGGGAATAAACAAAATTGAAATCTGAATATGAAAAGCGAGTATGTACATTTCATTTTTTAAATATTTAATATTACCCCAATACAATAATATTAATCAGGCTCGTCTTCACTTAATCCTAATTAAAACCAATCAAGGTCAGTTTCTTTTTGTTATTAAGACTTGAGAGATCACTTTAACTTTATGAATAATTAGTAGTACAATATGTCTTTTTATAAATTAAGATAAATATTGTTCAAATAATGTTCTGTCACTATCTTTATTATTTTAATTATTTGATTTATTAACCAAAAACAGAAGGGGAGTATTGTTTTTTTATTATTGGTACTATTTTTTTATTATTATTGTTGGTACTATTATTTTAACCATATTATATTTCCTTATTTCCCTCTAAATGAAACAAAAACAAATATAAAGTATAATTGCTTGGGCCAAATTGAGTCTTAGAGACAAACAAATTAGGGCACAACTTTATCTCCATTTGAAAAGCTATTTTTCTACCGTGTTCTCTCTCCCTCTCGTTCCAACCAGAGTTATCTCTGTAAATTTTAAGGTAAATTCTCCTTTCCATTTTCAGTTTTGCGGCATAGAGTTACTTCAATTATCACTAAAACCAAAGTTTACATGGAAAAATAGATACTCTTTTTGGTCATTCAATTTCTTACTCGTTCAGAATGAATGTTGAAGAGTAATTCAGTAGTTGTTTTGGCAGTCAAGAAACAATTTTTTTTGTTGACCGAGTGGTTTTATCATGTGGGGTTTCCTCTTTTTTTTTTGGGGGCGAATTTTGTGAGCATTTTATTATAATGTGGAAGTTTTAAATGAATCATTTTTAAGCAAAGAATTTGCAGATTGAATTGTTTTATTATGTGGGTTTCTGGGGAATGACCCGGAGGTTAGTTGGAGTTTTAATTGCATTCTGTGAGTATTTTATTATTATTATGTTGTAGTTGTAAATGAATTATTTATAATCATAGGTTTGTAGACTGAATTGTTTTATCATGTGGGTTTGAGGAGAGTTAGAGGTAGACACGAGAAGTATTAGAGAGAGTGGTGAATAGATAGGAGATGACGTAGTTTTAGCGTGCTGAGGACATGATTTTAGATAGGAGGGTGCAAAGGACACAATTAGGGTAGAAGGTTAGTAGGTAGAAGTGTGTTGTGTCCATTTGTATTAGTGGCAGTTTCATGTCGTTCAATTTCTGTTACTATTTGTTGTACCTTATACCTCACCTCGATTATGGTATCGTTTTGTTGTAGTTTCTGGTCTGTTACTATCTATTGTTTTTGTTATTAGTTGTTGTTTGTTGAACTTCTGTTACTTCTTTTTGGGATTGCTTTGGACTGTTTTTCCTTGAGCCGAGGGTTTATTTGAAACAACCTCTCTACCTATGAGGTAGGGTAAGGTTTGCATACCTTCTACCCTCCCCAAACTCCACTTTGTGGGACTACTCTGGTTATATTGTTGTTGTTTGAGAGTTTTTTTTCCCTTTTGTCATAGAGAAAGATGAATAAACTTTAGCTGTGTATTTTAGTTGACGTCTCTCGAAATAGTGAGCATTATGTTAAAATGTCGAAGAATGTACTCTTAAGTATCACTCTGACACATTGTTGGATGTTTAAGTGTTTAGCAGTTGTAATTAATCATGATTAAAATGGATCAATATCACCTTGCTTTAGTTATTTAAGACTTGAGAGATCCAATATTAAATCTCCTTACCTTAATGAATAATTAGTTACATGTCTTTTTAAATAAAGATTTTAATTTTGAAAAGTAGATTAGGTAAATCTTATCCAAATAATGTCCAATCACTATTTTTATTATTTCAACCATTTTTATTTTGTTAACCAAAAAATATAGGAGTATTGGTTTTTATTATTGGTATTATTATGTTTAACCATATTATATTTTCTTATTTCCCTCTAAATAAAACAAAAACAAATATAAAGTATAATTGTTTGGGCCAAATTGGGTCTTAGAGACAGAAAAATTAGGGCACAGTTTTATCTCTGTCTGGAAAACTGCTCTGCTTTTCCCCTCTCTCTCGTTCCAACCGGAGTTTTTTCTGTGATTTTTAAGGTAAATTCTCTCCATTTTCAGTTTCACGGCATAAAATTACTTCTAAAAACGCTGAAACTAAAGTTTATGTGGAAAAAATTGATTAACCTTTGGGTCATTCAGTTTCTTACTTGTTCGGGATGAATGTTACAGAGCGTAATTCTGAAGTTGTTTTTGCTATAAAGGAATATTTTTTTTTGTTGATTGAGTGGTTTTATCATGTGGGATTTCTTTCTTTTTTCAAATAATGAACTGTTGGTCGAATTTTGTTGAATTCTGTGAGCATTTTTTGTTACAATGTTGAAGTTGTTTATGAATCATCTGTAAGCAAAGAATTTGCAGATTGAATTTTTTTATCATGTGGGTTTCTGGGGTTTTTTTTTTCCTGAAAGAATGATGAATGAATCATTTTTGGTCATTCAGTATCTTACTTGTTAGGAATGAATGTTGAAGAGTGTAATTCCGAAGTTGCTTTGGCTGTAAAGAAATAGTTATTTTTTGTTGACTGAGTGGTTTTATCATGTGGGATTTCCTCCTTTTTTTTTTTTGCTTTAAAGAAAGATGAATGAACTGTTGTAAGTTGGTTGGATTTTATTGAATTCTGTGAGCATTTTATTATAATGCGGTAGTTATAAATGAATCATTTTTCAGCAAAGAATTTGCAGATTGGATTGTTTTATCATGTGTGTTTCTGGGCGGTGAATGACCCGGAGGTCAGTTGAAGTTCTTATTGAATTCTGTGAGCATTTTATTATTATGTTGAAATTGTAAATGAATTATCTATAACATAGAATTTGTAGACTGAATTTTTTAATCATGTGGGTTTGAGGAGAGGTAGAGGTAGACTGGAGTATTAGAGAGAGAGGTGATTAGATAGGAGATGACATAGTTTTAGCTTGCTGAGACATGACCTTAGACAGGAGGGTGTGGAGGACACAGTTAGGGTAGAAGGTTAGTAGGTACTAGGTAGAAGTGTGCGCTGTCCGTTCGTATTAGTAGTTGTAGTATTGTTCTTGTAGTTTCATGTCCTTCGATTTCTGGTACTATCTTTTGTTCCTTATACTTCTATTATGGTATTGTTGTTTTGTAGGGTGTTCTGTAACTATCTTTGTTTTTGTTATTATTTGTCGTTTCTTGCACTTCCGTTACTTCTTTTTGGGAGTGCTTTGGACTGTTTTCCTTGAGCCGAGGGTTTATTCGAAACAACCTCTCTACCTATGAAGTAGGGGTAAGGGTTTGTGTACCCTCTACCCTCCCCAAACCCCACTTTGTGGGACTACACTTGGTATATTGTTGTTTGAGGGCTTTTTCCTTTTTTTTCATAGAGAAAGATGAATAGACTTTAGCTGTCTATTTTAGTTAAAGTCTCTTGAAATAGTGAGCATTATGTTAAAATGTTGAAGAATGTACTCTAAGTATCACTCTGACACACTGTTGGATGCTTAAGAGTTTAGCAGTTGCAATTAGCAAATAGCAAGATTGAAAGGAGCAGATATATGAGAAATGAAAAGGGAAACTGAAGAAGAAGGGAAAATATCAAATTAAGAATCGAAAAGGAGAAAAGTTGTTCATGAAAGAGAGACTTTACCCTTACTGTTCTGCAATGAATCAAGAGGTGTGTAAAACTCAAACTGCTAAACCAAATGATGAGGTTGTAAGTGAAAGAAAATGGATAAAAGCAGACTAAAGTTTAAATCTAAAACTTTAATTTAAAAGCTGAATGCATCTGAAGTTCAGTCTGTAAGTCAGGAACAACTCTAGTGCCACACGTAGTAAGAATTTGGTCATTGCCTTACACAAGCGAAGGGTTTGGATTTTGGATGGGGGTAGACTCTTTTATATCTTTAGAAAACTCAATATTTGCTATGAGAGAATGCATAATTAGGAGGATAAGTGTAGAATGCTGGTCCTCAAATTTGTGTTAAATGACCTTTGTCTTGTAAGTTGCTTTCTACCTAAAACAAAGTACTAAAAATTTTTTTCTGCAATTTTCTTTTGTTCCAGTTAGTTGGCACGGATGAGTTCTGTAGATTTTTCAGTTTCCTGCTCTTTGGAATGCCATGTTTCCAGTTGCCACAATAGCATCCATATGATAATCAAACTCTATTTCTTTGAAGGTTGATGATGTGTATTAGTTTCGGATTTGGTTTGTGATTAATTGTTTATTGGAAACAGCCTCTCTACCCCACAAAGATAGGTAAGGTCTGTGTACATCCTACCCTCCCCAGATCCCACTTGTGGGATTACATTGGGTATACTGTTGTGACATTTATAAATGATTTCATCTGAGAATTTTCTTCTAGTGTTCCATATTTCTAGCTGTCCAAGGAGTTCTGTGCTTCCCTATATACTAAATGATGATCTTCATACAGGATGACACAGAGCCAAGCCTGCTCATTGCAGTCTCTTTATTGCTGTTATTGTGTTTAGAACACGTATGTTTTATGCTCCTCAACCTAACATATACAGCCTGATTGGTCGACCTAATATACAACCTAATATGATTATTTACTGTAGTGAGGTTTTAATTTCAGAAGTTTTCCTTATTTTACCTTCTGATATATATTATCTTATCTTCTTTGAGGTTTTGTACTCTTTAAACCTAATTTTATTGTCATTATGCTACTTTTTTTTTCGGCAGGAGGTTGTAAGCAGATATGCTATCAGATACTGCAAGAGAAAATGCATCTATAGCTAATTCCATAGTGACCGGCTGCAAAAATGGAAGAAGGAATTTTGATGGACCAGGTAACCCTGATGCGAAATCTATTAATAATTCAGTTATCTGTGTGGGTTTTGTTTTGTTTTGGAATTTTTTTTTTTTTAGTAGTTTCTACTGTTGAGATTTATTACAAGGTTTCCTTGAATGTGTCTGCATGACAAAGACAAGGATGTGGTCATTTACACTGGCCCACAATTTAATATTGGTACAAAAGTGGTATACTTCAAGTAACTTTTGGCTGGCTTTTCTATTCAGAAATTTTCCTTATTTTACCTTCTGATAAATATTATTTTATCTTCTTTGAGGTTTTGTACTCTTAAACCTAATTTTACTGTCGTTCTGTTGCCTTTTTTATGGCAGGAGGTTGTAAGCAGATATGCCGGCAGATACTGCAAGAGAAAATGCATCTATAGCTTATTCCATAGTGACCGATTGCACAAATGAAAGAAGGAATTCCGATGGACCAGGTAACGCTGATGCGAAATCTATTCATAATTCAGTTATCTGTGTGGGTTTTGTTTTGTTTTGTATATTTTTATTTTTTGAGTAGTTTCTACATTTGAGATTTGTTACAAGGTTTCCTTGAATGTGTTTGCATGACAAAGACAAGGATGTGGTCATTCACTCTGGCCCACAATTTAATATTGGTGCAAAAGTTGTATGCTTCAAGTATCTTTTGGCTGGCTTTTCTATTCATCTGATGAGCAATAAGTATTCTTTAACGTGTTAGGGATGGCCAAACAGGTCCAGTCTTTTCTACTTTGACTGGAGCTTCACTTGAGAATTAGAAAGAGCTTGCTGAATGTGATAGAAAGGAGGTCCACTAGTTAGTAATTAGTGATGCCATGAAGAGCTCTAGTTACTTGCATGGTTTCTTGAGGCTGTAAGGTGGCTTGATATTATTAGGTCTTTCCTCTAAACCACGTAAAACTGATACTAAGAGCCTGTTTGATTGGGCTTATAGCTTTTGATTTATAAGCCAAAATCCATAAGTTAGGAATTCTAACGTATGGCTTTTGGCTTAATAACACTTGAAATAAGCCAATCCAAGCAGGCTCTAAATCTTTTCATAATTCAATTCTGCGTGTTGTTCATTTGTATGAACAGTCATGGTTGTCTTCGAGATTGTGTAGAAGTTTCACACCCTCCATTAATTTGTATGCATAAAATGCAGAGATGGTTTAGATGCACGACTTTTATTCCCGTCTAATGAATGTGACACTTCAAGTATCTTTTGGAAATGCTATGAAGTTCATGGAGCAATAATACTGCATAACTTCATCATTTCAACACAATTTGTTGGAGAAACAAAGGGTGAATTGAACGATAAATGTTACTTATATGATGAGAATAAACACTATGGTTTTTTCCTTTTCTTTTTGTGTTAAAACTCTGTTGTCAGCATCTTTTTCTAACATTCCATCAAGATTTTTGCCCTCGTCTCTAATTAGCCTAATAGTTCTTTATTCCACATAATGTCCCTCCTGAGTTGCCTTAACTTCTTCATAAGGACATAATCTGGACTTCCAGTTACTTGATTTTTTTTGAGGCTGGTAACATTAGTCTATAGATATTCACAGGTAAACTACAACCAAAAGTGTAGTTCCCCTTCAAAAAATATTACATCTTACAGAATCTTTGACTTAACGAGATTGGTGCCTATAAACAATCTAGTACATCAAAGATATCTTCTGTTCTAGCTAAAATATCTTGTTTACACCAAAAATAGAAAAGAGCTAAGCAATTCATTTTAATCTTTTGAATACTATTCTGTACGTTCTCGAAGCTCCTATTGTTCCTCTCTTTCCAAATTGTCCACCAAACGCTTGCTGGGACAAACTTCCATCTCTCCTCCTTTGAAGCATTGCCATCCCTAATCCAGCTACTTAGAACTCCTTTGATGCTTCCTGGTTTCACCCACGAAATTCCTTTTAGGCAAATGAACATTCTCCATAGCTGCTCAGTCCACTTACAGTGTAAAAAAAGATGGTTGATCGTCTCAGCTTGCTCACCACACAGAGTACATCTAGAGGCAAAATGATATCCTCTTTTCTTCAGGTTTTCATGGGTCAGAACCGCTTCTTTTGATAGCAACCATAAAAAGCAGTTCACTTTGTAGGGCACCTTTGGTTTCCAAATCATCTTCCATGGCCAATCTGTCTCTTGGACTGCAGTCTTGTTGAGTGCCCTGTATGCTGAATTGACTGAGAATTTACCATGGGTGTCGCTCTGCCAGACCAGTGAATCCTTTTCCTCAGTAAGATTGCTAAAATTTTCCACTGATTTCTGGAGTGCAATTACCTTCTCTATTTCCCAGTCATTTAGGTGCCTCCTTAGGAACAAATTCCAGCCTTGACCAGTCCACATTGTGGCCACTGTTGCCTGTTGTTGTTGACATAACATGTACAGTTCCGGATGCAGCTGTTTCATGGGTGTTGCTCCATTCCATTTGTCCACCCAGAAGGAAGTCTTCTGCCCATCTCCCACTTTGATTCTGGATCTGTAATGCAACATAGGCCACAGGTTCCTGATTGCTCTCCAAACAGTGCAATTGTATGGAGTGTTAACCACTTTTGTCATCCACTTGTCCTCCATGCCATACTTTGCTATGATGACCTCCTTCCAAAGCGTAGAATCTTCATTGGCAAATTTCCACAGCCACTTCAACATGAGGCTTTGGTTTTGTTTCCTTAAGTTCCTGATGCCTAGACCACCTGTATCCTTGTTCACTATCAGTTCCTCCCATTTAACTAGGTGGAACTTCTTTTTGTCTTCACTGCCTTGCCATAGGAAGTTTCTCCTGAGGGCATCAATGCTCTTAGATACACTTGCAGGCATTGGATATACTGACATCATGTAGGAAGGTAGAGCATCGAGGACACTATTGATTAAAGTTAGTCTGCCTCCCAAGGAGAGGTATTGACTTTTCCAGTTGGTGAGTTTCTTTTCACATTTCTCTAGGACCCCATTCCAGATGCCTTTGGACTTGCTATTTTCTCCCAGGGGCATGCCTAGGTAGGTTGTTGGAAGTTCCCCAATCTTGCCTCCTAACTTACTAGCCAGTCTTTCCATCCCTGTCACAGTATTGATAGGATAGATAAAGCTCTTTCCCCAATTGATGTGGAGTCCAGAGACTGCCTCAAAAATGACAAAAATAATCCTCAAAATCAAGATTTGGTCTGTTTTTGCTTCACAGAACACCAATGTATCATCTGCATATTGTAGGTGAGTTACCTCTGAGGTGTTTAGTTCTCCTGCTTGGAATCCTTTGATCCATCCTTTCCCTTTTGCTGTGTTGATCAAGTTACTCAACCCTTCCATGGCTATAATGAACAGAAAGGGAGATAGTGGGTCCCCCTGTCTCAATCCTCTTTGGGAAGCAAAAAATCCAGTGGGTGTTCTGTTAATAAGGATGGAGAATCTCACAGTGCCAATACAATGTTTGATCCAGTTGATCCATTTAGCTCCAAAACCCATTCTCTCCAGCATCTGGATGAGGAAGTTCCAATTCAGGTAGTCAAAAGCTTTCTGGATGTCCAACTTGCAGGCTATCCCTGGCTTGTTGCTTCTTTCTCTAGCTTCAATGCATTCATTTGCGATTAAAACAGCATCCATAATCTGCCTTCCTTTGATGAAGGCCATCTGTTGCCTGTCCACTATGCCTTGGATTACTTTTTTTAGTCTCTCTGCAAGGAGCTTAGCTATGATCTTGTAGACCCCCCCAATAAGGCTTATTGGTCTGAAATCTTTTAGTTCCTCAGCACCTGCCTTCTTTGGAATCAAAGCAACAAAGGTTGCATTCAGGCTCTTTTCGAAGAAACACTTATCATGAAAGTTTTGAATTGCAGCTACAAGGTCTACATTAATAATGTCCCAGCACTGCCTGAAAAATTCCATGGAAAAGCCATCTGGACCTGGGGCCTTGTCCCCTGCACATGCCTTGATGCTTTCCAGTATCTCGCGAGGTTCAAAAGGGGCTTCCAGCATGGAGCTGTCACTGTTATTGATCCTAGGGCAATTTTCCATCTCTAAATGAGGCCTCCATTCTTCTGTTTCAGCATATAAGTTCTCATAGAAGGTCACTATTTCTTTCTTGATTTCGACTGGATTTTCTAACATCACGTCCCCTACTTTCAGTCTGTCAATAGTGTTGATTCTCCTATGAGCATTTGCTGTTTTGTGGAAGAAATTGGTATTTCTGTCCCCTTCCTTTAGCCATGTTGCCCTTGACCTCTGTCGCCAAGCTATCTCTTCCTTTCTGGCAATATCTTCAAAATCATTTAGAAGGGTCATTCTGGACACAATTTCCTCCTCTTGCAAGGTTCTGTGTTCTTGGATTTCATCTAGTTCTGCCAGTTTAACCAATATCAACTGCTTTTGAATTCTCAAATTACCTTGGACTGACTTACTCCAGTCCTTGAGTTTGATCTTCAGCGCCTTCAACTTGGTCACTAGAACAAAATCAGGATTTCCGACGTTGGGAAAAGAATCCCACCAGATCTTGACCTTCTCTTTAAACCCCTCGGTTTGAAGCCACCAATTCTCGAATTTGAAGTAAGAATTGGAGGCCCCCCAATCACCACACTGCAACGAAATTGGGGAGTGGTCTGATGTTACCCTCTGCATGATTGATTGTTTAATGTTACTGAAGCAACTGTCCAGTTCCTCTGAAATGAGGAATCTATCCAATCTGGCTGCTGTATCGTGTCGCTCCCCTTTTCTCCATGTGTATTTTCCCCCCTTCAACTCTAGGTCCCTCAGATCCATGTCATTTATGAACTCCGAGAAGTCTATCATGGCTTTGTTAATTCTGAGACAGCTCTTCTTCTCTGATGGGTGCCTAGTGGTGTTGAAGTCACCACATAGGACCCAAGGGCCTGAGAAGAGTCCTCTAGCAGCTCCTAACTCTTCCCAGGTTTCTTCCCTTTCTGCTCTTCCATTTGGAGCATAGACCCCTGTTAAGTGCCAGTCAGAGATTTGGTTCTTTCCAGTGAGTCTGCATGAAATAGAGTATTTCCCCACACAGATTTCTTCTCCATCCCAGGACCTTTTGTCCCACATGATAACTATCCCCCCCCTAGTTCCACTGGCTTCTAAATGGAAATGATTTACCCACTTGCTTCCCCAGACTTCCTTCATTAGTTCAGTGATTTCCCCCTGCAGCTTAGTTTCTTGGAGGCACACTACATCTGCCTTCCAAGATCTAATCATATTACTGATCAATCCCCTCTTTCTTCTACAATTTAATCCCCTCACGTTCCAAGAGATGATTTTCAGATTCATAAATCTTTTATGGGTAGATATCCCCCCTTGCTTCTAGACCCATAACTCCAAAACTTGTTGTCTAGTTCTAACCTTTTCAATTCCAATTTCCCCTTCTTCTTCATGGTGGAAAGTGTGTCGCTATTTTGTTGCTTGTTTTTATCTACCTTCCTGAAAAGTTCCTTTGCTTTCTCCTCACAGCCTTTAAAGTCCACCCCGAATTCCGAGCTCAACTTGATTATGTACTCTTGAATCCATTCTGCAATGTCCTCTTCATGTTCAATTTCATCTTCTGGAAATTTCATTCTGAGGGGGACGGCTTCTTCCCCACTGCGGTTCACTACCTGAAGCTGGTTGTGTAGTTGAATGGCTGATATTTCGCCATCATCTTCTTGTTTCGACCCTTCCACCTCTATATTTTCTGTCGGTTTGACGAGTTGAGCATCTGGGTACTCGTTCTCCACCTCAATTACCACCGTCGTGGTACTTGCTGATTTCTGATTCGCGTTCTCCACCTCCATCGCTGCGCTTGCAGATTTCTGATTTTCGTCCTCCTTCGTCACGGCGCTTGCAGAGTTCTGGTGGGAGATTGTATTTGCTTGTATTTCTGTCTCCATAGTTATGTCTTCCCTTTGGGCTGGTGAATTTATTTCCTGTGGGCTGGAATTGTTTGGGCCTTTAGGGTGGCCCAAAATTTCTTTTAATTGACCCGCTGTGCCCCACAGAGGACCTTTCCCCTTCAGATGCCCTCCACGTGCTTCTTTTTTTGAATTTTCCTTGTTTTTCGCTGACCCCACGTGGCTAGTCTCCCCAAAAGCTGAGTCTTTCATCAAAATAGGTCTCTGCACTACATTGACTGCTGGACTAAAACCTGTCGCTTCTGAAAGCTCTTTCTCTGCTCTGAAAGTTACCGGCGCTTCCACCCATACCGGGATATTGAAGACGAACCCTTCGGCAGTTACTTCTAACTCCGGCGGAATCAGTTTTCCGTCCCCTTTCACCTTGATTCTGGCCCAGTGCAGATGGCTTTTTAGAGATGTCTCCTCCTCTGTTTCGATGAATCCCCCGCACTGATCACCGATCTTTTTGAAGATGCTCTGCGACCACAAGCACAGTGGAAGCCCTAATATTCTGACCCACACCCAATCTCTAGTGATGTTTTCCGGCCAGCAGCCTGAGGTAGGGTTCCACCATTCAAGTGACAAATTCATCTTTTTCCAACTCCAAGTTCCATTCATGACGTGTTCTGCTATTTTCTTTGATGGGAACTCAAATAAGAATAGACCATCGTTCATTGCGAAGACATTAAGTCCTCCGGTTGTCTTCCATGAGTTACATGCCCATCTCCTGATCTCGTTCAGAGCTGGGTTCTCTGATGTCGCAGTATGGAATCTACCAACGAGACATCTATTCAGCAGATCCTTCTCAGAAGTGGATCCATCACTTGTGATTCTGATGCTGTTCTTGTTTGCTTGTAGATGTGCCTTCCTTGAGACCTCCGTTGTCCATCTGCTACTGTTGCATGCCTCTTTGAAAGATAGTATGTGCTGTCTTGTTGGTGCTTCCTGCAGCTCATGCGTGGTTTCTGGGACGTAAATAAATTTTGAAATTTTGTGGGCTATGTGACCCCACCCTCCTTTGTAATAGCTCTCCGGAGTAATGATGATGGATTTGTTTTGCCCCTGTATGGCTATGAAACTGATGTATCTCCCTTTTTCATTGAACTTGAGGGTGCAAAACAGCTCTGTGAAGTGGTCCTTTGTCTTCCACCTTCTGACTTCTTTCCCCTGTGTTTTTGATGCTTCCATAAGGACTGCCACCAACCATTTTAGAGTTTTGTGAGTAACTCTAGCTCTTCTCATTAATTTCCTACTGCGCTCGGTCCAATTGTACCATGCTTCTACTCCTGACTGGCATTTAGTGATCTCGTATGACTTGAATCCGGCATTGTAGTAAATGCTGTTTTCCCCTGATGTATCAACTCCGGTCATCCTACCGGAACTGAGCCCCAGTAATGGGAAAAGTCTAAAAAGGTGGTCTACTAAAAGATTTCCTCGAAATTGGTGCCTGAGAGCATTTTTTTAGTGCATTCTGTTCAAATATGCTGGTTTTCTCCAGTTACTTGATAATGTTGCCCCCATTAATGAAATTACCTTACTTTATAAATAAATTAGTGACCATACAAGGAGCTTCAGTTACTTGCATAGCTTATTGAGTATGTACAATCTGGCGTGGCCCTTGTCAAAAAATAAAAGTACAATCTGGCTTGGCATTAATTTGTTTACAATGTTATAAAAAAGATATGCAATTGTTGAGAAAGTTGAACCTACAAATTTATGGAGTACTTTACTTCTTAAGAATTGGAATCCAGTTTCATGCCTTCGTAATGAACCTGTGGTGTACATAAAGTTTGGAATCTTTTGATAAAACTTTCAACCTGTTGTCTTATTGGATTTTAATATTGCGAATCCTCATAGATATCGTGTAGCATCCTTGATGATCATTGTTCAGGAGCTAACTCCGTATTGTCAAATTTCGTGTTAAATTCAACATCTCCTGACTGTAACCTTTATGAAGTTTCACGCTACCTGATCACAGAAATAAAAAAGAAAAAGAAGATATCTTGTAGCTTCGTTGTCCTTGGCATGAAAGTTGTGGTTAAATGATAAGTATATGAATTACTATATACTGGTACATCAACATGATTCAAATTTAATTATGAACTCTTTTCTCAGATAGTTCAAGACTCGGAGTAAATGAGGATACCAATCATTCTATAGCAGAGGAGCTCACAGTTTCATCTCCGCCGATTGGAATTTCAAGTGCAATTGAAAAGGGTAAAACTTTCAACCTGTTGTCTTATTGGATGTTAATATTGTTTGACAAGTAGCTTGGGAATGACAATACGTAATCCACTCCCTCTCTCTCTCTCTCTCTTTCTTATCTCTCTCTCCACTTTGGGAATAACAGGCATATTGTGTTCTTAAAAAGTTCACTTATTTTATCTCAACTTAAGGGAATGACTCCATGAAGTTCTTTCAGTTTCCACTCCTTTTGGTGCATTCTATGTCATTATAGTAACTAGGAGGTGCTACATGAGTGTTTATGTGTTAATTATAATACATTACCTCGTGAATTGATTGTCCTCTATGTTCTTATTTATAAAAAATACTGCAATCCAACTTCTTGCCAAATTTTGCTTATTGAATCTTAGATTCGTAATTTTTTTTTTTTTTTTTTTGAAATAGGTAACTTTGTATTATATCACAAAACAGTACATGGGTTGTACTGACACCATTATATACAAATGTCTCCTTTTCCACGTGTTTCAGTCTATATTGAGCCTAAAACATCAATTACCAATACAATGCATTGGAGTATACCTGATTACACTAAAAACATAACAATAAAATGCAGTTTAACTTGACTTTCGTAATTATTACGTAGTAAATTCGCAGAAATAGGCTGTATGCTCATTTATTTTCTTCTAAAAAATGTTTTGAACTTGATGATTGATTTCTATGCACAAACAGTTCGAGTTAATTCCTATGCTTGCTATATTGTTTTTGGTTGTGAATGATGCTTATTTTTCTTTACTGTAAGTTTGTTACTATTTTCTGGGCTGTTTTATATGCGAATCCTCATAGATATCGTGTAGCATCCTTGATGATCAGTGTTCAGGAGCTAACTCCGTTTTGTCTAATTGCTTGTTAAATTCAACATATCCCGGCTGTAACCTTTATGAAGTTTCACGCTACCTGATCACAGAAATAAAAAATAAAAAGAAGATATCTTGTAGCTTCGTTGTCCTTGACATGAATGTAGTGGTTAAATGATAAGTATATGAAGTACTATATACTGGTAGATCAACACGATTCAAATTTAAATATGAACTCTTCCCTCAGATAGTTCATGCCTCGGAGTAAATGAGGATACCAATCATTCTATAGCAGAGGAGCTCACAGTTTCATCTCTGCCGATTGGAGCTTCAAGTGCAATTGAAAAGGGTAAACTCTATAGCATAAGATATTTTGTAATCAAGAGTTTGAACCATGAAAATATCCAATTATCAGTAAACAGAGGGATTTGGGCTACTCAAGCCATGAATGAGGCCATTTTGGATGAAGCATTTAATGTAAGTCGTTTTTCCTTTTATATCCCCATGAGTAATATAATATAATGACCATCTGTAATATATATATATATATATATATATATATCTTACAATACAACAAATGTTTGTGTTTATTTTGCGGGCAGAATTCCAGCAAGGTTATACTAATATTCAGTGTCAACATGAGTGGGTATTTCCAAGGGTATGCCCAAATGATTTCTTCTGTCGGTTTGAGAAGAGACCAAGTTTGGAGTCAAGGAAATGGTGGTCGTAATCCTTGGGGTCGAAGCTTTGAAGTGAATTGGCTGCGATTGTATGATCTGCCTTTCCAAAGAACTCTTCACCTTAAGAATCCATGGAATCAATACAAACCAGTCAAAATTAGTAGAGATTGTCCGGCATGGGTTATATTCTTGTCTTAGTACTATTCACTTATTTTTTCAATATACTCCTGCTGTTAGTAAAGAGGCTTTTGTGACCCTGGTACATGTATTGCTGTCAGGAGTTACCTCCATATATTGGTGAAGCTTTATGTGAGTTCCTTGATGGACGTGATGCTTTGGATGCTGGTTTGAAAAAGTATAGCCCTTTCCTCGAAAACTTAAATAGTGTGTTCCCGTTCCATTATTTGGAAACATACAGCCTTTTCTCAAAATTGAATTACTGCAAGAGTTGTGGAAAAATTGGTCCAAATGATTTTTCTCTTTATAATTGTTATTGGCTCATCCAGGGATATCTTTGCAAGGAATGATCTCTCTTCTAAAGGGCCATATGTTGAGCCTTCACTGCATCTTGAAGATCAATACTGTAATACATCTCTGATACCTAATGGGACCATGTTTTATCCCTCTTTACTCTACCAACATCAAATTGATGCTAGTAGACTTCACGTAGCACCTCAGATAATAAATGGTGTATTTTCTGCTGAGGAGTCAGCCATTGCATCAGGGGAATCAAAGTCGAGACAGTCGAGGTATTCACAGAGGAATAGAAGCCTCGCTAATCTTCATGTAGACACTGACATGGGTCCTCAAATTAACATGTGGGGCTTGCCGGCAGAAAGGAGCCCACTTGCTAGTAATTTGACTGAAGATGACATTCTTGAAATGGTTTGTGTTTCCTGTCTTACCATTATTTATTTAGAAGTTCTCGTCTTACCCTTAATTTTTAATTATTGATGTGCATAGGTCAAAAGGATTGTTCTTGTATTTGTCAAGAAGATGAAATACTCTTTTGTACTCTTTCAAAGTTTGCTGATGATTTCATTTTTCAGCCAAGAAAGCTTATTTCTCTTATTTCTGACTATTTGATATCTAGCATCCTCCTTTTCTTTGAATACATATGAATCTGTACTTTGTGTGCATTTTATACAAAAATGGTTATCTACTGTTGAAGGCATATGCCAGAAATTGCCCAATTCAGTAGTTTTTAACTTACAAGGCCTCCACCAGATTTCTTGATACTGGACCGTATGTCATCTGATTCTTTCTGTAGTTAGACTTTCAAATCTTCTGTTTGTATGATAAGACTCACAGGTGTGGACTTACAATTCCTTAAACAAATGCACATCTGTTGAACCTTGATACCATTAACTGTATTAGTTTATTAAGGTGTTTGTTTAAATCAAACTTCTAGTAAAATGGTTTATAAGATTTTAGTTTAATTCTCAACTTTACATGAATCCTAGTTGTCTTAGAAGTCAATGTAAGTCCTTTTTCATTGAGTAATAATTCCTGCAGGTATAGAGAACAGACTGGGAACTTGGATATGTATATATATACACCCACATAGTTTTCAATTGTAGAGTGGAAAGTTGTCAGGTTATTCACATCCAAGGGTGTGTGACTTAGTGGTTAATGAAGTGGGCTGAGAACTATGATGTCTCAAGTTCAAAACCCAACAGAGGCAAAAACTAGGTGATTTCTACCTCAATAGAGTTACCCGGTACCTATGCCGCCGGTGGAGTCCGCAGGTACCTAGTGGGATTAGTCAAGGTGCACACAAGCTGGCCGGACACCACTAGTTATAAGAAGTTATTAGGTTATTCCTATTTTATTGGTGAAGTTTTACTTCTTCTTTGGTGCTTTATGCACCTTCACAAAGGGGCTAGTCCAAGGAAATGCTAGGTGGGATTCGTAGACATTCTTCTTCTTTACATTTGCCCCCTACCCCCGTTAAGTTACACACACCAGCAACTTCTCTCTCCCCCCCTCTCTTGCATGGCTGCTAAGGCCTTCTGACTCATATTGTCTCTTAGACATCTGCAATATTGATAGTTTGAAGACACTATAGTTCTTATGTTTTTAATACATCATATTTTATTCATCTGGCTCCTAGCTATGAACTTAGCAGGTTGCATATTCTCTGTCCTTTCCGAATTTAGTTTGAAGAATGTTTTTAAACAAGTGTAATACTTCATGAACCACATGTTGTAGCTGTTAGATCCACCAGCAAATCATGCTGCCATAATTAAGATATTACTGTAAACTTGTTTATACTCCTTTCTCTTGTTGCAGACATATGAAGAGTATCTTGAAGCTTATAGCAGAAGCAGCAAAAGATCACCCCACCCTGTTAGTACTCTTTGACATTTTTCATGTTTTATATTCCTGTATTATAAAATAAACTCATGAACCATGCTCTGTTGGGTTGGATTTTGAACTGTAAAAAGTTCACCTTTATCCTTTTAGTTAATCTCAGTTCTTGAAAATCTATTCTAATTTCCTTTCTTTTCGGAGAAAAGCTTGTAGCATTTAGCATTTCCTCATAGTGCTATAAGCAAGAGATGGTTAGCTCAATTGAGGAACTGGTGTCTTGAGTCACAAGTTTGAACCTTGCACCAAGTGAACTAAGTCTAGTATTTAAGTGGAGAAGGATAGAGGGGCGGGTCCATCATCTCCGGGTTTTGAAACTCACGGATGCCCAAACCGTTGGCTCCAGATGAATTTCTTGTTCATAAAAAACTTGGGGCAACTCCCATACCTCTTTTTTCTCCATGCTATCCGGTTGATGATCTGAATGTGGTTGGTTCTCTGGGTGAAGTATTGTGATAAATTCATGTGCTATAGTTAGGGTCCTTGAAATTTCAGTCTCTGTTCTGCTCTTTAGCATGAGATTTGTGTCTTGCGTATCTACCATTTCACCACCTAGGCATCTTGAAAGTGAATCATATTCCATGAATATGATATCTATCTAGTTTTGTAGATGACATTTCCTTTTCTTTTCTCTAGCATGATGAAGTGGTTCATTTTTGTATTTAAACTCAGTTTTTGAAAGTGCTCTTGTTCGATATATGTATCTGCAGAGTGTTTCTTAGTGTGTATATCCATGACTTGCACACAGATTTTTAGAAAAGAATCTTTTGCTAGAAAGGATTCTGAATAAAACATCAGGTTTCCATTGTGCAATAAGTTACCTCTCTTTATCTAGGTTTCAGGACCATCACGGAGTACACTGAGGTCATTAGCCAGTGAAGAAAACTGTGATGATTCGTAAGTTTTTTTACTTCTCATTTCCAACACACTTGGGATGCAACGAACCAGCTGGGTGACCTATATCTATTATCTTTGCAGGCTATCAGGTTGCAGTTCGAAGAAAAGGAGAAGTCGCTAAATCTCCCCATTGGTTGCATTGGTTTTCTTGGCGAGCAGGTTGATATGGTTGATAATTGTATTGTTGCAGTTGTCGCGAAGTGGTGGCTCTTGCGAAATTGTTCCTTTACTTTTGTAAAACTTAAAACTTAGGAGCATATATTGCTTTAATGTTGTAGTATATCTGTACTGTATTATATAACCCTCTTGTCACCCTTTTCCCCTTCCTGTTTTCGAATGGAAAATTTTAAACTGTCAATGGGAACTTGTACTGGATATTAGCCAAGTCTCTCTATACTCATATTCATTCTTGATACAGTCAAGTACTGTATAGAAATGGATAATATCTTCTTGATTTTTGGGATAGAGAGGAATTATTCTTCTTTTTTCTTTTCCCTATGAGGCTACTTGTTATTCTTCAAGATCATTTTAATGGTCTATCAAGTATGTATATTTGGGTTCGAGTCCTAGCTATCAAAGAATCCTGTGTATCTGGAATAGTTGAGATTTAATGCGGATATCGAACATTGGATGGGAAATAAAAAAAAAGTGTGTATATTCGGAGGAAGAATAGTCTTTGAGAGTTTGTAGCACTGATGAATTGCTCTTGGGGTTGTGGTCTGTCTTAAAGACAACGTGATGGATATCAAACTAGTGTTAGATAGTTTGTAATATATAAATACATGTTTGTTTGTGATGGAGCATGATTATTTTGAAAAGTTATTTTATAATTATAAAAACTTTTGAAGTACTATAAAAAAATTATTTAGATATAAACGTGAGTTTTATTGTATTTTGAAGGAAATTTATTGTATTTTTCCTAATTTGTATTCGAAAAATATCTCATTAAAATTATCTTGAAAGTTATGTGATGATATGAAATACCTTATTGGTATGATATGTTTTTGAAAGTTGATTCTTTAATGCCTCGAAATCATTTTTTCTTTGATTACATTTTTTTAATTCTTAACGCACAATGGCTCAAAGAGTCGTTGTTTGGCAATCAATGATGTTGGAATGACAAACATGCAAAATCATTATATACTTAACTCTTATCGTAAGTAAAAAGTTAAAAGTGATTTTTTGTTTGTTTGAATCTTTGTTACAGCGGATTAAGAAAATATTTGTACTGATGAGTTGATTAGGTATCTAGTAAGAATGAAGTTCATTTGAATCTAGATTGCCCAAAGACAAAACTTATCTTGAGTTGAGTCTATGAGCCCCTCACCCCACCCTACCACTAAAAAAAAATGAAACTCATCGAGAGTGGAGCTTGTCCCTATGAACAGTGATTTTATTCAAATATCTTGAGGCACTAAAAACGTAACTCATCTTGAGTTGAGCCACAAAGCTCCAGTAATTCAACGTAGATGATTATTTTAATAGAGTATCTTGAGCCACTAAATATGAAATTAATTAAGAGCGAAGCTTCGTCCTTACCATCACAAATAAAGATTTGAGTCGAGTATGTAAAAGTCAAACAATAAAACTCATCGAAAGCAGAGATCTGTAATGATTAAAGATGAATAGTAACTTGAGTTGCTTACTAAGAATGGAGCTTAGTGGTTCAAGGTGAATTACCATTTGAATCGAGTCTCTCTAACCCCCAAGGATGGAACTAATTAAGACAGCAACTTAATTGCGGATAGTTCAAAAATGGTTTAAAAAAATCATAAACGACTTGAATAATGATTCTAATAGGTTATTCTAATTAGTCGAACAAGTGTATATTGAAAAAGAAAGAAAGAAAAAACTAAACAGACAAACAAAAATCCTAATATTTTTTTTAATCACCACATTATATATCGATGCAATAGACCCTAAAGGTCTGACCCTTTGCGAGCTCCAATTAACCAGGACGCCATTTGGCCTTTTTTAGTCCTTTGTCCAACACATTTAGTAGAAAAAGCAGTTTCAAAATCAATTTTCCCCCTTTTCCAATTAGTATAGGGTTTACTGTTTCTACAAATTCAATACGAAAATCCATATACACATCGAAAATTAACAATGGAGAATGGTGATGGAACAAATGGGAAAAGGATAAGGGCTGAAGATGTAATATGTAAGCTCAAGGACGATGGCGATTTCGATAGACTTCGCCTCAAAATTGTTCGCAGAATGAAAGAAAATGTCAGTATTTGCTTATTCTTCTTTGGTTTTGTTGTTTAGGGTTCTTCATTGTGCTTAAACTGTTAAAGAGTATTTGTTATCTTCGGTTTCTATATTGTTAATTCTGTTTTTACATCAATTTGCGCTAAACCCTGAGTTGGGTTAGGTTCTTTTTGTTCCATTAAAATTGTATGTGATTGGTATTGGAGATTCGACGTTAATTATTGGATTTAAGTTATATACACAGGTAGTGATTGTTAAAGTAGAAGGTTAATAGGTATTCGAGTGTTGTTTTTTCTAGTAGTGTTATTATTGTTACTCTCGTGTATCTTATTCCTGGATTTTATTATTCCTTGTTGTTCACTTGGTTTCAGTTATCGTATGCTCGTTGTTGATGAAACTCTCTTCTTTTTACAAAATGGCTTATTTGCTACGGTTTGATATGCTTTACTTGAGCTGAGGGACTTCAGGAAACAACCTCTCTGTGCATGCACATCACTTGTGAGATTACAATGGGTACGCTGTTGTTTACACTGGGAGTGAGTCGAGGTGTGTAGTTTTTCTGGGCTGGGTGCCTTTTATAGCGAGAGAAAAATGAGGCAAGGGGTGTAGTTTTTCTAGGCCGGGTGCTTTCTATAGAGGAAAAAAGGTGTGTATAGGTAGGCTCAAGCTAGATAATACTTACGGGAAGAATGAGAAGACTATGATACGTGGCATGTAGTTTCTCTGGTGTGGGTGCCTCCTATAGAGATAAAAAAGGGTGTGCAAAGATAGGCTCAAGCTAAGATTCTACTTGCGAGCATAATGGGCAGACTATGGTACGAGGCGTGTAGTTTTTTTGGTGTGGGTGCCTACTATTGAGAAAAAAGAGGCGTTAAAAGGTACACTTGAGCTAAGATTCTGCTTGCGTGGGAGATGATATTATATCTCTGTATGCCCTGTATTTAAAACAAAAGCATTAGTTAGTAGTAACGACTCATTCAAGAAATGGATTAGTTTTTTTAAACTGGTAAGTTTGTATTCTTCAGCATTGAGGATAAGCTGACCACCATCAAAAGAATTAGAGATTCCCTATCAGATCTATAATCTGTTTAGTATCCTCTATGCATAATTGTTTACACCAAACAAGTAAAGATACAATAAAATTCCATTTGACCTTGTGAATTGGACCTATCTGTAAAACATCTTGCATTTCTTCCCTCCATACTGCCCACCATATACATGAAGGGATCAGTCTGCACCCCCCCCCCCCAACCCCTTCTTATCCAACAACTAAGAAGGGTCTGATGTATGCTTAGGCATGGTCCAGCTCTTCCCTGTGATGCTGAGAAACAAAATTCCACAGCTGAGCAGTGTACTTACAAATGCAAAAAAATGTGTTTGTTTGTCTCCTCAGTCTCCATACATAGAAAACACCTAGGAACAAGTTGTGTTCCCTTCCTCTGTAGCACTTCTTGAGTTAGGCAGGCCCATTTTATAACCAACCAGATGAAGCACTTTACTTTTGTGGGTATATTGCTTTTCCAGATGATGCATTGGTCATATACTTTAGTCACCAGAAGACCCCTTGTGTAAGCACTCTTTACAGAGAAAATCCGATTTATATTGTGAATGAAAAGAGCTCTATTCTGTATTACTGATACTTGCCCTATTTTCCCCAATAACAGGGCTACCTCCTATATCTCCCAATCATTTAAAAGCCTCCTAAAAGGGATGTCCCACCCTTGCTGATCAAGACTCTTGGACTGTCATCTCCGGATTTACACAAATAAGAAATAGATCAGGGAATGCCTAGTAAAGAGGGGTTTGTTCAATCCACTTATCTCTCCAAAATTTTATCCTTGCACCGCTGCCTACCTTGAGGCAGATGTTGGCTTCCATTGATTGTCTCAGATTTCTAATTGTTCTCCACACTCCCGCTCCATATGTATCTGATACCATTTCTGTGCACCATGGATAGCTTCACCATACTTTGTCACAAAGACTTCATTCCATAGAGTCCTATCCTCAGTGATGTATATCCATAACCATTTCGACAAAAGACTCTCATTCTGCAACCTCAAGTACCTGATTCCTTGACCCCCTTCACTTTTGCTGAGCAACACTGTTTTCTAGTTCACCAGACAATAACCCTTCCCCTCCTTATTCCCTTGCCATTGAAACTTCCTCCTATTTCTATCTAGCTTTTTCACCACCTTTTCTGGGATTGTGAAAGGGGCATCACATAAGTGGGCAGTGAGTCAAGAAATGGATAAGTAACTACAAACAAAAGGCATTAGGGATAGAGTTTGTTCGTTTCACGGCCACACAAACAAGATAGTGAAGTGTTTCACCTAAAACAAAATGATTTCTGTTACAAAAATCACACTCCAAACTATATATATGAATCAATTCTGTGTCAAAGTTGATGGTAAAAAGTATAGGCAGCATTAAATTTGATGGTCGTGCTTCCAAGTATATAGAAAAACATGGGTTTGGGGTGGAGCAAAAGGGCAGAGAAAGTTTCTCTATCGGTTTCTGAAAGCATTAGATACCTGTCTTAGGTTGGTCAACAAAGAATATTCATCCTCATTATATTGAATTTCATTTAGAATTTTGTCCCTCCTAATTTAGATATTTATTTTCTCATAGAGAACTTGAGAATAAAGGACCCTACTCTTGGTAATAAAATTAAAACATATTTCTTGTCCTTCAGCATATCTATATGTAAAAATAAGATCAAAGATACACACGTTTACCTTTGCTATGATGTACGTAAATGATGTATTTCTAATTTTAAAGTTTTGTAATTATTTACTTGCTAAATTTAGTATGAGAGGGTGGTTAATTTTTCTAATTGTAAGAAAAAAGAACTATCTATATACTTGATTTGTTTTCAGGTGAGCCTGTGAGGTAAGATAGTTGTTATTTTTGTTCTTCTAATTGATGGATGAATTGTTAAAGGTTGAGGAGCTAGTAGTGGATTGGGGTTTTTGCCCTCTATTGTCTTCTACTTGACTCCCACCAAGAAAAAAAACTTTTGGTGCTTAAA
The DNA here is from genome assembly GCA_037074985.1 of Solanum bulbocastanum. Classification (NCBI taxonomy): domain Eukaryota; kingdom Viridiplantae; phylum Streptophyta; class Magnoliopsida; order Solanales; family Solanaceae; genus Solanum; species Solanum bulbocastanum. The sequence goes on from CM073604.1 coordinate 702,264, forward strand.
GACAGAAGAAGCACCAATACCAAATTAATAGCAGTCTATTTAAGTGTTAGTCAACTTCACCTAGCTGCAAATTGAAAAGGAAGATAACCCTAATTCTTAAGGAAGATGATGAGAGTTTTCTATCTAATTTTAAAATTTTATATTTATATTATTTTCTCTTTTAGTATATGAAAAAACTCCCAACTTTTAAATGACCGTTTTATGTTGAGTTAGCCCGCTGTCATGTATTCGAACCCTGCTGCAGACTAAAGCCTGTTATTTAAGTGAAGAAGGATACAAGCACAGGCCTATCGAGTTTTGCACCGTCCTCTGCTGGCCCTGGAGGATTTCACAGTTATTTTAAAAACAGACAAGAGAATAAGGAGCATTTTATGCTAAAGTTTTGAATCAATGAAATATTTTGTTTATATTGTTCAATATCTTTGGATCAATTAAGGCTGAATAAATTGTTTATCAATTTGTATTTTACTCGTGTCATGTCACTCTACTTTCAAAGTTTGTATCCTCCATAATGTGTTAGTGTTGAAAATGATGAATTGCTTAACACCAAGAAAGAACCATTGACTTTTTAGTGTTTTAGTGAAAATATTTTGTTTTTTGCGCAAAAAACATCATTTCTTTTGTGAATTTGAAGACATTTGTTTGCAACAGTCTTAATATGTGTTTTCTTAAAGAGCATGTTAGGGCTCAGCTTGATGTAGGACGGACTACAATTGTGCAAGGGTTTTAGAAGATAGCTTAAATTTCATTGAGTTCTTTTCTAAAACATGCTGATAATATTTAGGCAACATCTCTAGCATTGGGCTTTGTTGTTGTGCCTCAGTTTTATTCAAGATACTGTTTTCTGATGATCGAGAAATTCGTTTGGGGCCAAACCTTTAAGACCAACTGCTGCCTTTGAAACTCGATGATAATGAGCCCATCCCTCTACCCTTCTCCAATTAGATACTAAGTATATTTCGCATGGCACACGGCTCAAGCCTGTGATCAATGTCACAGTCCCTTAACCTTTGCCACTTGAACTAAGCCTGGGGTGAAGTTTTACTCAATACCTAAGAATATGAAGGTGAGATTTGAGTTGAAATATAGTCATGAAAATATGGTCTAATAGTTCTCTCTCTCAAAAAAGAAAGAAATTAGTTTTAATGATGTAGCACGCCGAATTTAATTGCAAGGATGAACTGCTGACAAAATTGGCATACAATAAGTGGAGACGTGTAGAGGGGTGGGTTAATGATCCATAGACTTTTGACTGTGTGCCAAATACTGTCCCTGATTTCTCAGTTATCAAGAAAAATAATACACATACATCACATTAAGGATGAAACTGGAAAACAAATCAATAATAACCTATATGATCGAAAAGTTTATCATTGCTAGTTCTCGATTAAAGAGAGCTCTTTTCTGCCATTAGTTAGTTTCACTTGTCTGATCCATTCTAGTTTCTATATTTCCTGTTCTTTTTTGCATTGTCACGATATTCAAAATGTGTTCAATCATCAGCAACATACAAAATATAGACTTACATCTCAAAGACTCTCGGGCTTAGTCTCTCCCAAGCAAATATATTTGTACCTTTGCCTCTTAAAACTGTAGTCTTAATGGTTCTTTTTCTGTGTGTGAATGAGTTGGATGTTGGTGCATCTTTTGGATAATGTGCTATCTGCTTGACAATTATGATTACCAAGATAAATAGGCAAAAAACACATAAAAATTTGTCAATACATTATTCACTTGAATTGATAACTTGAGAAACTGAAGATAATGGAAAAGCTCCAATCCCCCTCCTCCTGTTGGTGAAGTGCATTGGTTGACACAGTTATGGTATGTCATTGTCAGTGGGTAATGAACTTTTTTGTTGCATATTTCTCTATCCACTATGTAAATGGATTTGTATGTCATTCTTTTGGCTTACGCGGTATGTTATCTTTTTGCTTTGTCTTCAGATAAACAAAAGGAATAGAATGATGCTATTATACTTTTAAGCTTACATGTGTGCGCCTATTGTGTGACAATTGTGTTTTTTTCCAGGTAGAGTTGCGAAATAGCTTAAGAGCTACAGTGAAAGAATCAGCAGCACTTAACCGTCCAGGTGCAGAAAATATGAAACTGAGGCAACTGTCTGATGCTATATATCAAGAAGTTGGGTAGGTCATATTTTCAACCTTTTCCCATGGTTTTGATTTTTTCTCTTCAAGACACTAGAAACACGCCTGAACTGTCCTTCGGTAGATCTCAACAACCCCACCTCCATTCTTTTAACTGGGTTGTTCAACTAGGCTGTTTCCGTTTATTCTTTTCTTTCACAAGCTTAGAACCTTTTTTGACTATAGGATAAGTGGTAGCTGTTTCTTTTTTGGGGGACTGGAAATTGTTGACATGTTTTAAAACAATCTGGGCCTTTCAATTTGGTATTGAAGGAATAATTGTTTTTCAACACAATGAAAGAGAATATTTCCGACGAGTGCAGCAACAAAGTTGGTACTCGAGGGGGAGGGGTACGGGGATTGCCGTGTCATGTTAGGAGAGAAATTTAAGGGGCCTAACTGATAGATTAATGAAAGCTCAATTATTCTAGTCTTTTTTCCTTTTATTTGAACAGCGAATTATGATTCTGTGTTTCGACTAGTGGTATTAAAAGTTAATCTGGTAATGGATATAGAGTTCCACAATTTTAACCTGTTTTGGTCATGAACTATAGGGACAAAGTCATGAGTAAAATTTCAGATGATTTTTGGAATACAATCAGAACCGGTGATGGCATTCAAACGGATATAACTGAAACGGTTCAATCAGTTTACAATAAGTTATTGAACCCACAGCTAAATGAAGCTGGTGAATCGGCCTTTCATTCAGACTTGCAGCCAGCTCAGAATGGAGTTGAAAGTAATGGACATCTTTCTGTTTCTGACAGTGGTATTGATGCCACATTTTCTGCTGATGCGGAACCAAGTGAACCTCCTGGTTTTACCCGATTAAGTTCAAATCAGAACGGCAAAAGTGACCATAAGGAATCACCGAAAGAAGTGTCGGGAATTCCTGTTCCTTCTGATGGAAAAGCAAAAGAAACATATACCAAGTCAGAGAACAACTGCTCACTTGACCCTTTGGTACCCGACAGTGTGGATGTGGGTGCGCCACCTGGCTTTCCTATAGGCACAAAAGAGAAGAATTCAGATGATGTTAATGATGAAGACCCTGAAGTGCCTCCAGGATTTGGCTGATGGCTTATTAAGTTGTTCATGTAGTTCTGTTTCTATTTTTGGGAAAGGTTAGCCATATTTGGTTGGTCATTGTCGTATCAAGTTCAAGAAGCTTGTGTTTGTACTTGCAGAGAGTACTTTACTTTCAGTGCGCCGACTAGCAGCTCATGACCTCTCTTTCTTCAATTTCCCGAGGTTAGAAGTCTTAACTATGTCGCTTGTGCATGATCTTGGATTACAGATTAGTACTATCAAAACTCAGGGGCTTCAAATATGAACATTGCAATGACATGTTGTCTTGTTGTAAGATGTAGTCTAGACTAAGTTAATTTTGTTGGTTCTTTATATGTTAACCACAATATTTCTTCCTAACCTGTTCAAGTCGGATTTTTTTTCTCACTTGTGCTTTGTCTTTTAAATGTTTTTCTTTAGCTGAATAAGTTCCTAGATGACAAGCCTAAAGGTTTTCTTATTGATGAGATTGATATTGATGATAGTGACAATCTTGATGCTAGTGATGATATCAATCGTGACCTTGATACGGAGTTGGAACTGCTAACTAGGATGAATGGGTTTGTTTTTCCTAATTTTTTAGGAGTTGATGCTGTGGATTGGACAAAGGAAAATTAGTTGGTCATACCATATGGCAAGAAGGTATTTTTTGTAAATGCCTTTACATGATTTTCTAAGCAATTTATTTTTTTACTCTTGGTTACAAAGATGAAGCACTATGCCCGGGTGAGGTGCCTTGCCTCTTATGGAGAATTATACTAGAGCAAAAAACTACTCCTTTTGTCTCAATTTATATGTCACCCTTTCTTTTTTAGTCTGTCAAAAAAAGAATGTCGTACTTCTTTATTTAGAAACAATTTAACTTTAAACTTTACCATTTACCCTTAATGAGATGATGTATAGCCACACAAATATCTATAATTTATTTAAACCAAAAGTTTCAAATATCTTTCTTTCTTCCTTAAACTTTGTACCTCATCAAACATCGTCGCCACATAAATTGAGACGGAGGGAGTAGGATATTCTGATTTATTCATATTTATGATATGAATTTGTAAAACTATATTGTTAAGTTATGTGGCCACCTCTTCTAAAAGGCTAAGTTGTTAGAGAGAACATGTCTAATTAATTATATTTTCAATATGCTTCTCTCATGCCAGCCAACCTTTTTTTAATGATCCAAGCGCATGGGAATTATTCTTGATGAAGGTTGGTGGTGAAATTTAAACTCAGGACATCTGGTTCCATGATAAATTATGTGACCACTTTATGTCTGAAAGCTTAAGTTGTTAGAAAAAACTAATTTAATTATATCGTCAAGATTCTACTAGTTGGAAATAAGTCTTGGACTTGTTATAAGCTTTCTAATTATATTGTTTCACACACACACACACACACCCCACTTCTAATTTTATGGCATAAGTTGAGCTTCAAAGAAGTAGTGAGGATTCATATACTCGACTTGACTCGTTGGGACTGAGATATTATTTAATTATATCGACAAGATATATTTTCTCTTCTGAATGGAATTTTATGATCTGTACTTATGTTTGTGTATGCTACATGAGATGATGGAATTCTGTTGACAAGCCTATGGATAATGCAGGTATGCAACACACTAACTTCACGTGCAAGAAGTGTTATTTATTGGTTTTTTTGGATTCAAAATTTAGATTTGTTTACCTAAACACTCTTGTAATACGATTCGGAATTTAGGTTTGTTTGCCTAAACACTCTTGTAACATGAATTGGAATTCAGGTTTGTTTGTCCAAACACTCTTGTAATATGTTTCGGAATTTAGGTTTGTTTGCCTAAACAGTCTTGTAATAGTATTCAAAGTTTTGATTTGTTTGTCGAAACACAGGTGTAATATGATTCAGTTGCGAATGCATTTTTTTTTTATTGAATGGAAAGTTATGGTACTGCAATGAGTTGAATCTATTTTCTAGTTTTGGCAGTTTGATTAAAACATTCATTTCTATTATCATTCTAGTTATTGAAAATGGCTCTCATTTAATTGAGCTACTGGCAGTCTCTCACGTGGAAACTCTAGATTTACTAATCTCAGATAGTTGAATTTTCAGATTAAATTAAACCAATTTTTTATGAAATTAAGTTTTTTTTTACATAATCTAATGTAGTTAATTCACAATTACCAATAATTGTGACCTAACTTGAGTAATAGGAAGTTTCATCCAAGTGCATGCCTTAGTGGTCAATGAGGTGTGAATGATCATGAAAGACTGGAATCTCTAGAGAGAAAATATTAAAAGACCGGATACCATAGTTATAGGAAAATAAAGTAGATGCTTGACAAAAGTATCAAGAAACATAGAAGTGAGCGATGCTGATCCCAACAAGATTTTCTTTATTTTCAAGGGCGTGAACCCAAGGCCTCTAGTTAAGGGTGATGAGATTCCAACCATCCCACTACAACCTATACCGGTGAACAGTTAATAAATCCAAAGAAATAACTTTATCTACTCTAACTTTATGAAAAGAAAAGATATTAAAGGAACGGAACTTTAATAAAATGAAAAAGTAGAGTCATCTATTGTTTTTAAAATATGAGTGTCATTCCATGGAAGTATTTAATTCATTAGGTATTATAGATTGCAGCTTAGTTTAACTTTGGCTTTATGAATCCTCACCGCCCATTTATATTCTTTGAACTCAAATAATTTAACATTGATACAAATCTTAATCTTAATTATTCAGATTTCAGTCATTAAGTGCATTTGTTTTTTAGGTTTAAATTTTAACCACTCAAATTTCAATCATTAATGGTGTGAAGGAAAAAGTGTTCCATGAAAAATGTGTATCTGGGAAAATAAGTGATTTTCTTGTGTTTGTTATACGTAAGTAGAAAATATTATCCCAAAAATATTTGTATATAATCTACGCAAACATTATGAGAGGTGAGAGTAGGGGCGGAGAAGAGACGATCAATATGGAATGACACCTACTAAACTTATTTTCCATTTTCACATCACTTTCCTTTTTCTTTTCTTAATTCATCCTTTTAACTTCAATTTTTTCTTCTCAATTCTCATATGAAAGTTTCCCCTTTTGCCACACAATAATACTTTAATCAACATGAGATGCACAATTTGATTAAACAATTGAAGAAGCTTCCAAAAGGAATGTCTCTAGTTCAACTCCTCCAAAACTCTTACTACGCCTTAATTCCAAACAAATCGTGATCGGCTATATTTCATTGTCTATGTCACTCCATGTATTTCTATGAGGTCAAATTTTAGCAGGCTGCAAACATAATACTCTCATCATCTGCATTCCACATAAAGCACATTAGTAGTATCCATTTCTTTTTATGATGAGTTATTTCCTTCTTACTTTTTTCTTAATTGTATTTTATGACTGTGGTCTCAAGAAGTTATACATTGTTGATTTAAGACTCCTCCCGTAGAGCCAACAACCATGCAGTGAATTATCTTGTGTTACTATAAATGATCATCTTGGGCTCATTTTTGATTAATTCCAACGCGCATACGCGGGAAGGGGTACCTGCTACGCCTCCCACCAACACAAGTACCACTTTAAGTTTATTTTAAAGGATTGTTCCTTTCAACTTTCTTTCTCATAATGGTTCTTCTTTTCACATTGATACTTTAATCAGCATGTGGTGAGCTATTTGATTAAATAATTTAAAGAGTTTCTATGATGTAGAAAATAAGTCAAAATTATAGGGCCAGAAGAGCACTATATATACTAGTTGTTGCATAGAATTTCTACTATCAACTTTACTTCAGAACATCAACAGATTAGAGTTCTTCTAGCCCATTTTGCAGCTATGAAAATCTTGACATTTTTTCTTGTTTTTACCATACTTGGCTGTTTTTCATTGCCTAGTATACAGAGTGAATTAGAGACGTATATAGTACACGTTGAATCCCCAGAAAGCCAAATTTCAACACAACTTTTATCAGAGGATTTGGAGAGTTGGTATCAGTCCTTTTTGCCAAATACAATAGAAAGCACAAACTCAAATGAAATGGAGGGGCTGCATTTAGTATATTCATATCGCAATGTTATGAGAGGCTTTGCTGCAAGATTATCAGCAGAGCAAGTGAAAGAAATGGAGAAGAAACCAGGCTTCATATCTGCACAGCCACAGAGGATATTGTCTTTACACACGACTCATACTCCGAGTTTTCTTGGATTGCAACAGAACAGTGGCTTGTGGAGGGATTCCAACTATGGTAAAGGTGTGATTATCGGTGTTTTAGACACTGGGATTTCACCTGACCATCCTTCATTTAGCGACGAAGGAATGCCTCCTCCGCCTGCTAAATGGAAGGGAAAGTGTGAATTGAACTTCACTACAAAGTGTAACAACAAGCTCATAGGCGTGAGGACTTTCCCAAAAGAAAATGGTTCGCCAATAGATGATGATGGACACGGTACTCACACCGCCAGCACTGCTGCTGGCGGTTTTGTGAGAGGTGCCAATGTGTATGGAAATGCAAATGGCACTGCTAGTGGTGTTGCCCCTCTTGCTCACTTGGCTATTTATAAAGCCTGTGACTCAACTGGTTGCGCTAGCAGTGACATTTTAGCTGCTATGGATGCAGCTATTGATGATGGCGTTGACATCTTATCCCTTTCCCTTGGAGGATTTACTAGACCCTTCTATAATGATCCCGTTGCACTCGGTGCATATACCGCAACTGAAAGAGGTATCCTTGTGAGTTGTTCTGCAGGTAATAGTGGTCCAACCAATAGTTCTTTATCAAATGAAGCCCCATGGATTCTCACAGTAGGCGCGAGCACTCTTGATAGGAAAATTAAAGCAACTCTTCAATTGGGAAACCAACATGAAATTGAGGGTGAATCAGCTTTCCATCCAAAGGTTTTAAACTCAACATTTTTTCCGCTGTATGAACCTGGAAAGAATGAACACGAATATACTGAAGGTTCTTATTGCCAAGATGGATTAGTGTACAATTCTAATGGAGGCAAAATAGTTTTGTGCCAGGTAGGTGGTGGTATTTCTAGAGTTGGAAAAGGACAAGTTGTAAAGAATTCCGGAGGCCTTGGCATGATTATCATAAATGAGGAGGAAAATGGTTTCACTACATCAGCTAACGCTCACGTCCTTCCTGCCCTTGATGTTACTTATGCAAATGGAATGAAAATTCTTGCCTATATGAATTCAACAAAGACCTGTTGCCCGGATTACATTCCAAGGAACGATAATAGGTGATAAAAATTCTCCTGTTGTTGCTGGATTTTCTTCTCGCGGACCAAACTTAGCTAGTCCTGGAATCTTGAAACCGGATATTATTGGTCCTGGTGTGAACATCCTTGCTGGTTGGCCTACCTCCATGGAGAACAACAGCAACACAAAATCTACCTTCAATATTATTTCCGGCACGTCCATGTCTTGTCCTCACCTGAGTGGAGTAGCTGCATTGCTAAAAAGTGCTCATCCCACTTGGTCTCCTGCTGCTATCAAGTCAGCCATCATGACAACCGCTGATACAGTAAACCTCGCCAACAAGCCCATCCTAGATGAAAGGCTTCTTCCTGCAAATATTTTTGCGGTTGGTGCAGGACATGTCAATCCGTCAAGAGCAAATGATCCAGGACTAATATATGATACCCCATTCAAGAGCTACTCACCATATTTGTGTGGTTTGAATTACACAAATCGAGAGGTTCAAAACCTTCTACAACGCAAGGTGAACTGCTCAGAAGTGAAAAGTATTCCTGAAGCACAACTAAATTATCCTTCATTTTCCATCACACTCGGAGCAAATTCTCAAACATATACAAGAACAGTGACTAACATCGGAGAGGATAAATCATCTTACAGTGTGGAGATAGTTTCACCACCAGGAGTTTCTGTGATTGTTAAGCCCTCTACTCTGAAATTCTCCAAGTTGAACCAGAAGTTGACATATCGAGTGACCTTTTCAAGAACAGCGAATAGTTCAACCAGTGGTACAGTTCAAGGATTCTTGAAATGGACTAGTAATAGGCACTCTGTAAGAAGTCCAATTGCAGTTGTGCTAGTCCAGTAAAACTGCAAGATTTAGTTTTTCGTTTCATTTACTTTTAGTAATTTGATCCTTCTACAATAAGCATGTATTAGTTGTTCCAATTTCTTCAAATGATCCATTGATATCAAATGAATCTGCTTTTTTGTTTCCCGACTGTAACTTTTGCTTTACAATGCCAGCGTATGTAACAGCCATATGCTTTCCCTTGTTCTTGATTTTGTATATACTATAACAATATTAGTATGGGAACTTTAACTTCTTTGTGCACGTAACGTATGGATGTTGCCTTAGCCCCCTGTTTGATGTTTATCTAATAGTAATGATACATGGTTCTTCGTTGGAGCTAGCACTCGCTATGGTGGAAAGAAGAATCGTACCATCTCTCTAAATCCATTGCTGATGATTGAGTAGAAATTTGACTCTCTGGGGACTGAACTTGTATTATATAAGTCTTGAACGGACTCTGAATAGTAATTGGCCATATAAGAGAGGTAAGCAAGCCAAAAGAGAAGATTTTTTCAAGAATTCCATGGTTGCAAATGGGCTAGAAGAACTCTAATTTCTTACTATTCTGAAGTAATTCATGAACTATGATGCACTTATTTAGTTACATAGATTCTGAGAGAGAAACGCAGAGAGTTTCATTTCTGTAAATGAAGCAATTCTAACACTAATGCACATTCCTATAATGAAAAGATGTCTAAAAAGATTACATAAAGAAGGTAAAAGAAAAGAGAATAAAGTAATACAAGTATAATAGAGTATCATGAGTACTTTCTGCATTCATTCTGCAGTTTGGATTCAAACAATGAATGCAGGCTTATTACATGGAACAAATCATGACCTTTTAAAACGAAACGAGACTAGAAATCAAACGTTGTAGTTTCTTATATAACGATTGCAATTGGACTTCTTACAGAGTGCCTATTGCTAGTCCATTTCAAGAATCCTTGAACTACACCACTAGTTGAACTATTGTCTGTTTTTGAGAAAGTTACTCGATATGTCTTTTTCTGGTTCATCTTCGAGAACTTCAGAGTAGAGGGCTTAACAGTCACGGAAACTCCTAGTGGTGAAACTATTTCCACAATGTAAGATGATTTAACCTCCCCGACATTAGTCACTGTTCTTGTATATGTTTGAGGATTTTCTCTGAGTGTGATGGAAAATGAAGGATAGTTTAGTTGTGCTTCAGGAATGCTTTTCACTTCTGAGCAATCCACCTTATGTTGTAGAAGGTTTCCAACCTCTCGATTTGTGTAATTCAAACCGCATAAATAAGGTACATAGTCCTTGACTGGGGTATCATAAATTAATCCTGGATCATTTGCTCTTTCTGGATTGACATGTCCTGCACCAAACGCGAAGATGCTAGCAGGAAGGAGTCTTTCATCTAATATGGGACCGTTGACAAGATTGGTTGTATCAGCTGTTGTCATGATCGCTGATTTTATAGCTGCAGGAGACCAAGTGGGATGAGCGCTTTTTAGCAATGCTGCTACACCACTGAGGTGAGGACAAGACATGGAGGTTCCCGAAATAATGTTGAAAGTAGATTTTGTGTTGTTGTTGTTCTCCATGGAGGTAGGCCAAGCAGCAAGAATGTTTACTCCAGGACCGATAATGTCAGGCTTTAAGATTCCGCGACTAGCTATGCTTGGCCCTCTGGAAGAAAATGCAGCAACAACCGGAGCATTTTGATCACCAAGTATAGTTCCTTGGAATGTAATCCGAGCAACAGGTTTCTTCGTTGAATTCATATAGTCGATGATTTTCATTCCATCTTCATAAGTTACATCCATTGCTGGAAGCACATGAGCGGTAGCTGATGTAGTGAAACCATCTTCAGCCCTGTTTATTAGAATCATGCCAACACCTCCAGCATCCTTAACAGCTTGTCCTTTAGCAATTCTCGAATAATCGCCTCCCATCATACACAATACTATTTTGCCTTTAACAGCACGGTCACTCAACGTACCTGATCCGCAATAAGATCTGCGAAACTCACTAACATTTAGTGCAGGAACAAACAAAGGGAAGAATTTTGTACTAAAAGCCTTTGGATGAAAGGCCGATTCACCTTCAAACCATTTTTTGTTTCCTAGATGAACTGTTGCCTTAATTTTCCTGTCAAGAGTGCTCGCGCCTACTGTGAGAATCCACGGGGCTTCGTTTGATACAGAACTTTTGGATGGACCAGTATTACCTGCAGAGCAACTCACAAGAATGCCTCTTTCAGTTGCGCTATATGCACCGAGTGCAATGGGATCACTATGGAAGGGACTAGTATATCCACCAAGGGAAAGGGATATGATATCAACACCATCATCAATAGCTGCATCCATGGCAGCTAAAACGTTACTGACAATGCAACCAAAAGAGTCACAGGCCTTATAAATAGCCAAGTGAGCAAGAGGGGCAACACCAACAGCAGTGCCATTAGCATTTCCATACACATTGGCACCTCTCACAAAACCACCAGCAGCAGTGCTGGCAGTGTGAGTACCGTGCCCATCATCATCTATTGGCGAACCATTTTCTTTTGGGAAAGTCCTCGCACCAATGAGCTTGTTGTTACACTTTGTAGTGAAGTTCGATTCACACTTTCCCTTCCATTTATCAGGCGGAGGAGGCATTCCTTTGTCGCTAAATGAAGGATGGTCAGGAAAAATCCCAGTGTCCAAGACTCCGATGATCACGCCTTTCCCATAATTGGAATCTCCCCACAAGTCAATGTTCTGCTTCAATCCAAGAAAACTCGGAGTATGTGTAGTGTGCAAAGACAATATCCTCTCCGGCCACGCATTTACAAAGCCTGATTTCTTCTCCATTTCTTTCACTTGTTCTGCTGATAATCTTGCAGCAAAGCCTTTCATCACATTGCGATATGAGTATATCAAGCGTGGCGTCTCTTCATTCGAGATTGTGCTTGCTATACTCTTTGGCAAAAAAGAATTGTACCAACTTTCTAAATCCATTGACATTGATTGGCTTTCTGGAGATTGAACTTGAACAATGTAAGTATCTAAATTGCTCTGCATACTTGGCCATGATAAACAACAAACTATGAATAAAGCAAGAAGGAATTTCATGGCTACAAAATACATGAACTAATAATAATGTATAGTTGATGATTTTGCATTCTTTGAAGTAGTAGAATATATAGTGCCAGGCTTTCTGAATGGAAACTTAAAGATGTTTAGCTCTTTTCCTTTCTGATAAAGTTGTAGGTGGAACATAATTAAAGTTATCCCTGTCATAAAAAGATACTACTAATAATTTAAGTGCCAGGCTTCTTGTATGGAAACTTAATTTTCCCAATTGGCTTGTAAGAATTCTAAAATTTATTAGAAAAAATGCTGTTTTTTATATAAAAAAAATACATACAAATATTTTTTTGGGAACTAGCAAAGAGTTTGGTAACAAGTTATGAACACATAAAATTTAAATCTTGGTTACGCACGCCTCTGTATTATTACCAAGATGAGAACTTTAACTTCTTTTTTTTCCACATGCACCATGTGGATTTAGTATCTGGCATTTTTTTGGATTTATCCTATGTCCTACTCAATTTTCAATTGGACAAAATGTTAAAAGTTTATATCTAATGAATAATTACATGTTTCAAGAATCTTGGTAGGGTCAATATCATATTGCAGGATAGGATTTGTTTGAGCGGGAATCCAAGAACGAAAAAGTTGTTTGAATTTTGAAAAAAAAAGGCAGTCCAAATGTGACGGGAGAGATCAACAAAATCGTCCTTTTTTGTCAACAAAAAAAATTGACTTTAATGTTTCCAGAAGCTGGCGGACTTGGGCCTTACTTGGCTATTGTTGGGCTGCGTTTTTAGTGGATTTTTGTTTGATTTTGAGCTCATAAATGGGCTCAAAATGGATAGTTTTTTGGGCAAATTACAAAAATCACATACATTTGAGGCAAAATTATAATTTATTCCTTAAAAGTTTATAATTATAAAAATCTCTCAAACAGATATAATAATATAAGCGTTAATACATTAATCTGATATGCGAGATATATTAATCGTTAAGTAAGATACATTACATTTTATACATGATACACTAATCTGATGTACATTTTATACATGATACACTAATCTGATGTACATTTTATACATGATACACTAATCTGATGCGCGAGAGACACTAATCTGATGTGCGAAAATGAGGGATTTTGGAGATTTGTAAAACTTATAGGGAATAATGATAATAAGTAAACTAAAAGGTGAGATTTCTGTAATTTTTCCTAGCTTTTTTCCTTCTTTCAATTATTCCTTTTCAACTTTTAATTAGTAACTAGTATATCTACATTATGTAAAAACTTGAAACAAAATACTATTTTAAAGAAGACGACATTAACGTAATAATAGTAATGTTGATAAAAAAAATAATAATTTGAAATAGTGAAAATCATAATAAAAAGATGATAATCATAAAAGTTAAAGTAATATAGATAATTACGATAGCAATAGTGATTAATGAAAAATAATAATGAATTATAAAGTATTTGACTTAATAGTAATTTAGAAGCTCAACGAAATAAATTAGAAGAAAGGAGGGACAAAATTTGGTGTCAACATACACCACATGCAAAGATTGGTTTTCTTGATATTTTATATATTTTTGATTCCTTCTTTTAGGTATTGGATATTGATATTCTCCTTCAACTTTCTGGATGTCGTGGGATGGATAGTTCTAATTCCTTCGCCCTTAATTCGAACTCTGAAAGCGGAAAAACCCTGGTAGGGAGATCTTTCTCCTTTGATGGCCTTATGCAAGTGAATCCGAATTAGGCAAGCCTTATAAGGGAACACTGAACACTGAATGAGAAATTAAAAAAAAAAAAAGTCTTAAGTTTCTAGACCCTCCACCCTAGACCAAAGGTATCGGGTTTGAACCCTCATAATCGAATAAACTCATGGTAGGGAGTGTTTCCTCCTTTAATGGGATTATCAGGGTGTGGAATTGTATTAGTCGTAGATAATATTATTCCCTGTGCTAAAACAGTGAAAGTAATGGCACTAAAAGAAAATATAAGGCTGGCTATCAAACATGCTTTTACTTGTTCTTATTTCTGTTGAGTTGCCCGCATTGGCTAAGGCTGAGGGGTGGGGCAAGGACACGCCTCACCTCTTGAGCTAGCTTTTGTGGTTGAGTTATGGCCAAGATTCATTTCATATATAACATGTTATTTCTTGTTTACTGATGATGGCCCCCATAGGCGTGAAGTGGGGGGTTAAAGAGTCCCACATTGGATGAAAAAGGGTTGGTGGTTGTATCAGAGACGAACCCATCCAAATTCTTTGTTTCACCAGTGTTGGGCCCCATTTATACTGTTCAAGCACCAGTTGTCAGGCCTGGGCATGTGGGGGGTGTTGAGTCCCCCTCATCGGCTAAGGGATGGGGGACTTGGTTTTGCTTATATGACTTGAGCAATCCTCACCTCTTGAGCTAGCTTTTGGGTTGAGTTAGGCACACAATCCATTTTATAACAGTTTCTGTGCAAATTCAGCTTGTTGTTGGAGAGGAGAGCTAATCTCATCGACCTACTCCGCAAGGCATAATTGATTTAGCACTGTGTGCTTGATCGAAATCAATTGAGAACTTGAAACTTGCAAGTATAGTGGATGGTAGTAATCGATCTGTTCATTTCCATTTTCCATCGTGGCTGAGCTTGAGCTAGCTCGAGCTTCAATAATGCTGTTTTTCCGGTTGACTTGAGATAAACAGCCTCAATCTCAGCATCATTTCTCTGATACCTGGAAGTTTGATAATGTAAAGTGAAACTCAACTATAACGAAAGGATGTGGTAAATAAAGAAAGTGAAAGAAGAGAATAGAAAAAATAGTAGTTCACACTGAAATGAAAGTAACACAAGAATAATAGAATATCATGAGTACTTTCTGCATTCATTCTACATTTTGGATTCAAACAATTAATTCAGGCTTGTTACATGGAGCAAATCATTTTAAAAACAAAACTAGTCTAGAAATCCAAAGTTGCAGTTTCTTCTAGAACAACTGCAATTGGACTTCTTACAGAGTGCCTATTACTAGTCCACTTCAAGAATCCTTGAACTGCACCACTGGTTGAACTATTGGCTGTTCTTGAAAAAGTTACTTCATATGTTTTTTGCTGGTTCATCTTCGAGAATTTTAGCGTAGAGGGCTTAACAGTCACGGAAACTCCTTGTGGTGAAACTATTCCACAATGTAAGATGATTTTGCCTCCCCGACATTAGTCACTGTTCTTGTATATGTTTGAGGATTTTCTCCGAGTGTGATGGAATATGAAGGATAATTTAGTTGTGCTTCAGGAATGCTTTTCACTTCTGAGCAATCCACCTTATGTTGTAGAAGGTTTCCAACCTCTCGGTTTGTGTAATTCAAACCACACAAACAAGGCAAGTAGTCCTTGAAAGGGGTATCATAAATTAGTCCTGGGTCATTTGCTCTGGATGGATTGACATGTCCTGCACCGATGGCAAAAATGCTAGCAGGAAGGAGCATTTCATCTAGGATGGGATTGTTGGCAAGGTTTACTGTATAAGAGGTAGTCATGATTGCGCATTTAATAGCTGCAGGTGACCAAGTGGGGTGAGCGCTTTTTAGCAATGCTGCTACGCCACTGAGGTGAGGACAAGACATGGAGGTACCCGAAATAATATTGAAGGTAGATTTTGAGTTTGTATTGTTCTCCATGGAGGTAGGCCAAGCAGCAAGAATATTAACACCAGGACCAATAATGTTAGGCTTTAAGATTCCGCGACTAGCTATGCTTGGCCCTCTAGAAGAAAATCCAGCAACAACCGGAGCATTTTTATCTCTGAGTATAGTTCCTTGGAATGTAATCCGAGCAACATGTTTCTTCGTTGAATTCATATAGTCGATGATTTTCATTCCATCTTCATAAGTTACATCCATTGCTGGAAGGACGTGAATGTCAGCTGATGTAGTGAAACCGTCTTCTATCCTATTTATTAGAATCATGCCAAAACCTCCGGCATCCTTAACAGTTTGTCCTTTTGCAATCCTCGTATAACTGCCCCCTATCATACACAAGATTATTTTGCC
This sequence comes from Solanum bulbocastanum, assembly GCA_037074985.1. Lineage (NCBI taxonomy): Eukaryota > Viridiplantae > Streptophyta > Magnoliopsida > Solanales > Solanaceae > Solanum > Solanum bulbocastanum. The sequence goes on from CM073604.1 coordinate 718,593, forward strand.
TTTAACAGCACGATCAGTCAACGTACCTGATCTGCAATAAGAGCTGTCAGACTCACTAGAATTTAGTGATGGATCAAACAAAGGGAAGAATTTTGTACTGAAAGACTTTGAATGAAAAGCCGATTCGCCATCAAACACTTTTTTGTTTCCTAGCTAAACTGTTGCCTTAATTTTCCTGTCAAGAGTGCTCGCGCCTACTGTGAGAATCCACGGGGCTTCATTTGCAACAGAACTTTCGGATGGACCACTATTACCAGCAGAGCAACTTACAAGAATACCTCTTTGTGTTGCACTGTACGCACCGAGTGCAATAGAATCACTATAGAAGGGACTAGAACTCGAACCAAGAGATAGCGATAGGATATCAACTCCGTCATCAATAGATACATCCATAGCAGCTAGAATCCCACTGTCAGAGCAACCTAACGAATTGCAAACCTTATAAATGGCTAGGTGAGCAAGAGGGGCAACACCAACAGCAGTGCCATTAGCATTTTGTTGGTTTTTTTAATAAAGAAATTAAGAAAATAACAGAGAAAGACTTTGAGAGAAAAAATACTGCAGTATTATCAAAGGGAAGTATTTTATTAATAATCAAGAGACTTGCATTTATAGATATAATTCCTAACTAAAAATAGAAAAATAAGATACTGACTTATCAGTTTAATTCAAATAACAAATAAAAAGAACTAACTCCTAAATATAAGTCAAATAGGCCTCTAATAACATAATTTAAAAATCCTAAAAATAGCTAACTGTTTTATTTCTGTAATATCCTGAGACATATTTTCAACACATTTCCATACACATTGGCACCTGATTTCTTCTTCATTTCTTTCACTTGCTCTGCTGATAATCTTGCAGAAAAGCCTTTCATCACATTGTGATATGAGTATATCAAACGCGGCACCTCTTGATTTGAGCTTGTGCTTGCTTATACTTTTTGACAAAAAAGAATTGTACCAACTTCATAAATCCATTGACATTGATTGAGTTGAAATTTGACTTTCTGGAGATTCAACTTGAACTATATAACTCTAAATTGCTTTGCATACCAGGCCATGACAAACAACCAACAATGAACAAAACAAGAAGGATATTCAAGAACTTCATGGATACAAATTAGCTAAAAGAACTCTAAATACATGAACTAATTATGTATTCATGAAAGAAAAGTTGATGATTTTGCCTTCTTTGAAGTACTAACATATATAGTGCTCTAGTCATATAGTTTTGATTGGTCATCTTGATCAAAATTTAGAATTGTTTAATCAATAGATACCCTCATGTTACTTAATGCATTATATTGTGTGTGGGAAAAAGTGAAGTATCATGTGATAGAAAAAGACTTAAAGTTGAAAGGAACAATTAAATAAGAACATAAAACATTAAGTATACTAATGTGAATGAGTGACTACATTGGAATATTTTTAGTTGGAACTTCTTCCTAAGAATTGACTTAGTCTTGATTGAAGAAAAGCTATCTCTGTTTTCTCAGTTCGAATCAAAAACCTCTGATTAAGGACACAAGGATGAAGGATCACCTTCGTCCCACTACATTCTTATAATAGGCATTGTAATACGAGGATTACTCTTTACGAACTTTTTTTTTTTTTTTGCTATATGTGTATTCTTATTTCACATTCTATCAGACATAAAATAAAACTTAATTTTCCCAATTGACTGTAAGAATTCTAATTTCATACAAGAAAATGCGGCTTTTTGCTGAGAAAAAAAAAAACTTAAATGCTAGGCCACTTGCAGGCCATGCTTTTTCCTTTTCCTTTATTTTGTGCATATTATAATAGGGGCAGAGCTACTGTATTAGGTAAGGGTTTGATCGAACTCACTATCTTTTGCTTAGATACTGTAGTTACATCAGGACATTGCACGGACTCAATAACTAAAACAAGCGAAGAGTTTGGTGACAAGTTCTTAACTCAAACTTTAAATCCTTGTTCCGCCTCTATATTGTTAACACCTAAAGATGGGAACTTTAACTACTTTTTTTTTCCACATATACCATGTGGCTTTCTCACATTTAATGAATAAATTACATCTTTCAATAATCTTGGTAGGGTCAATATCATATTACTTAATTAGACGACTAAGACTCTTGATGAGTATTTTAATATTTTCTTTGATTCTTTCTTTTAGGTATTGGATGTTGAAATTCTTCCTCTACTTTCTAGACCCACGTGGGATGGACAGTTTTAATTCCTTCGGCCTTAATCAAATATCTCGGATTCAAATTTCGAGAACAGAATAAAATGGTAGGGAGCGCTTTCTTTTTTAGTAGCCTTATGCAAGCGAATCCAAAAGCCTTAAAAGGGAACATTGCACACCAAATGGAAAATTTTAAAAAGAAGACATAAATTTCTAGACCCTCCAACTTTAACCGAAGGTCTTGAAATTCGAACCCTTGTAATCGAAAAAAATCACGATAGTAAGTGCCACTTCCTTTGATGGGCCTAACACGACGCGGATTTGTATATGTTGTGTCTTGCATTTAAGTTTTTATCAATTAAATATGGTTAAGTAATATGCATTCTCTTTGTAATTTCAATATAAACACAGAGTGCACGTCAGTATTTTCCGTTAATATAATAGATGAAAGAGAGTACAAGCAAAAGTAGCAAAGATCAAAATAGAAATATTAGTCCATACATGAGTGAATTGTGAACTCATTTGGATACAAACCATTAATGTAGGCTTATTATACATGGAAACAAATTATTAAAAATCAAACAAACTAATCAATATCTGGTGTTTCTGGCTCTTGTAGCACAACTGCAATTGGACTTCTTACAAAGTGCTTATTACTAGTCCATTTCATGTATCCATGAACAACTTCCATGTTTCTAATCTCTGTTGTTGTGGAAAATGTCACACGGTACGTCATCTTCTGATTCAACTTTGAGAACTTTAGAATCGAGGGCTTAACAACCACGGAGACCATTCGTGGTGAAACTATCTCCACGCGATAAGTTGATTTTGCCTCTCCAACGTTTGTCACCGTTCTAGTGTATGTTTGAGGTTTTTCTCCAAGTGAGATGGAAAATGAAGGGTAATTGAGTTGTGCTTCAGGGATGCTTTTCACTTTTGAGCAATTCACCTTGCGTTGTAGAAGGTTTCCCACCTCTCGATTTGAGTAATTCAAACCACATAAATAAGGTAAGTAGTCCTTGAATTGAGTATCGTAAACTAGTCCTGGATCATTTGCTCTTGATGGATTGACATGTCCTGCTCCATACGCGAAGATTCTAGCAGGAGTGAGTGTTTCACTTAGGAAGGATTCATTGTTGAGGTTGACTATGTCCGCGGTTGTCATGATTGCTGATTTAATAGCTGAAGGGGACCATGTGGGGTGCGCACTTTTCAGCAATGCTGCTACTCCGCTGAGGTGAGGACAGGACATTGAGGTGCCCGAAATGATGTTGAATGTCGATTTTGTGTTTGTTTTGTTCTCAACCGAATTATGCCAAGCTGCAAGAATGTTGACACCAGGACCAATAATATCAGGCTTCAGGATTCCAGGACTAGCTATGCTCGGTCCACGAGCAGAAAATGCAGCAACCACCGGAGCATTTTTATCTCCAATTATCGTTCCTTGGAATGTAATTCTAGCCACAGGATTCTTCGTTGATTTCATATAGTCAGTGATTGAATTTCTATCAGAGGATGTCACGTCCAAGGCTGGAAGGACGTGAGCATCCGCTGACTTAGTAGAACCGTCCTGAGGACGATTTGTGAGAATCATACCAACACCTCCAGCATTCTTAACAGCTTGCCCTTTTTCAATTCTGTTAAAACCACCACCTACCTCGCACAAGACAATTTTCCCTTTTGCAACAGCGCTGAGCTCGGTCAGCCCTGGTCCGCAAAAGGGAATGTCTGAGTCAGAATCAGGATCAGTTGCATTCTCTGAAGGATCAAACAAAGGAAAGAATTTGTTATTGGAAACTTTAGGATGAAAAGCTGATTCGCCCTCGAATTCTTCTTTATTTCCAAGCCTTAGAGTGGCCTTAATTTTCCTGTCAAGCGTGCTCGCGCCTACAGTGAGAATCCACGGGGCTTCATTTACAACGGTGCTTTCAAATGGACCGTTATTACCAGCAGAGCAACTTACAAGAATACCTCTTTGTGTTGCACTATATGCCCCGAGTGCAATAGGGTCACTATGAAAGGGGTTAGTAGTTCCACCAAGGGAAAGTGATAGGATATCAACTCCGTCATCAATAGCCGCATCCATAGCAGATAAAACACCACTATCAGAGCAACCAAACGAATCACATACCTTATAAATGGCTAGGTGAGCAAGAGGGGCAATTCCAACCGCGGTACCAATAGCATTTCCAAACACATTGGCACCTTTCACAAAACTTCCAGCAATTGTGCTAGCAGTGTGTGTACCGTGTCCATTATCATCTATTGGTGAACCATTGGCTTGTGGGAACGTCCTCGTTCCAATGAGCTTGTTGTTACACTTCGTAGTGAAGTTGGATTCACATTTTCCCTTCCATTTAGCAGGCGGAGGAGGCATTCCTTCGTCACTAAATGAAGGATGGTCAGGTGAGATCCCAGTATCTAAAACACCGATGATCACACCTTTCCCATAGTTAGAATTCTTCCACAAGCCAATGTTCTGTTGCAATCCAAGAAAACTCGAACTATGTGTGGTGTGTAAGGACAAAATCCTCTCTGGCCACGCAGCTATAAACCCCGGTTTCTTCTCCATTTCTTTCACTTGCTCTGCAGTTAATCGCGCCGCAAAGCCTTTCATAACATTGCGATATGAATATACTAAACGCGGCGCCTCCTCATTCGAGCTAGCACTTGTGCTTGCTATTGTATTTGGTAAAAAAGATTCGTACCAGCTCTCTAAATCCCCCGACAAAGATTGCGTTGAAATTTGACTTTCTGGAGATTCAACGTGAACTATATACATTTTTAATTCGCTCTCTATACTAGGCCATGACAAACAACCAAGTATAGTAAAAACAAGAAAAAACTTCAAGATTTTCATGACTAAAAATGTGCTAAGAAATTTGTATTTTCTTGAGCTAAAACATTCATACAATTAGTAAAATGCTGTTTGTTATTTTACATTCTTTTGGACAAATGGTATATATAGTGCTCTGGCGGCTGATTCTGTTCATGATGAAAACAAGTTGAGTGGAAGCTTTTGAATTATTTAATCAGTAGTGCCCATGTTTAATATAGTACTAATTCTTTATTTTTTTTTAAAAATATTTTATTGAAAGAGGAAAACAATTATTATGAGAAGAAAAAAAAAGAACTAAAGTTAAAAGGAAGAATGGATAATGATGTGAATGAATGGCTGGTCTAGTGGTAACAGCGCAACACGTGATATGTAAGTTTGCAGTTTTTAGTAAGGCACAAGTACACTATGACTTGAATTTCAGAGATACATCTTAACAAAACTAAGGTTACATTACCCCAAATTCATTTTGTAATTTTGTACACCTTTTTGGCTTACATGACATCCAAACATCTCTCTCACATATGTGGAGTTACAGAGTGTGTCACGTAAGCCAAAATGTGTACAAATTACAAACAAAATGAGTTCAGATGTAATAGGATCTTAATTTAGCTAAAATGTGCCTCTGAAATTTTGATTATAATCCGGACTCCAAAGATACTTGTGCCTTATCCTTTATTTTTAGATAAAGTTATTCCTTTGTCAGGAAAAAAAAAGATAAAAGTAATAGTTGCACTAATATATTAAGGACCCATCCAATTAGCAGCCATGCCATTATTTTCCCAATTGTGTTCATATTATATATTATAACAATCTAAAGTTGACAACTTTGATTTCTTTGTAGCGACAAGTCAGGTACTCATTCGATCGAATCTAATATTTTTTAGTTAAATAATGTATTTATATCACAAAATATATTAAGAAGGTATAAATATTAAATTTGGAAAAATGCATAATTATGCCCAACTTATGTCTAAAATCTCAAAGACACACTTATACTATACTAAGGTCCTATTATCCCAGAAAATAGTGCCACGTAGATCGAAAAGGGATAGAAAATTATTTATAAAATAAGTTCGAAGGTAATAAGACCTTAATATAGTATAAGTGTGTCTCTAAGATTCCAGGCATAAGTTAGGGGTATTTATGCATTTTCCCTATTAAATTTAGAAATCCATTATTGACTCTTGAAGGTGTCATACAGGATTTATTGTATAGTACTATTATTGATATACCCTATTTCATACATATAATGATCAATTCTTTAGTGGGCAACACGTTTAAATAGTTATAAGTTTCCATTACATCTTCCAAGTACCTTCACAAGGTCAACATACTTTACCTTAATTTAGGCCTCAAAAGACTGGTTCCCCGCAAATATTTTTCGTTTCTCGTTAAGTTTGATGCTAAATTTAAAATTTATTTTAATTAAGTTGTATTAATTTAATAAATAATAACTTAAAGTTTTATTTTTTAAAAGTCAATTGGAAAGACGTAAGAAATTATATTAGTTTTGATTGAATCAGTTTTATTTACTATCTTGAAGCACATGGGTTATTTTTTATAAATTAATTTGAAAATGTTTATAAAAGTAGTGCACCAATTATTAGGTAAATGAATATTAAAGAGTCCATTCGAACTTAATTATCACTATAAAAAACATATTCAGGCTGGGCTCGATTTAGTTTGGTATTGTATTAAAACTCTGAACTTGCTTAATTAATTCAACTAATCAACAATATTGTAAGTTTCTCTTTTCCCTCTTAATTCGTAAATATATTTTACATATCAATTTTTCTTTTCTAATTGTGTCTAATACATATGGCTTATTAGATGTTTACTTACTTTTCTAAGCATATATCATTAATTTTCTTTTGATAAAATGTAAATATTTTTTCAACAAAGGAAAATCAAGTTGTCTATGGGCGAAGGGTCCAAAAGATAAGTAGCTAAGTGTCCATCAAAATCAAATTATTCCATTTTCCTTGGCCGTTTGCATTCACCATCCCTAGTTGTTGTACTCTCCATCTCTCCTTCACGTAGCCGCCATTGGTGACTATCTTTATTATTTAGAGATAGAATTACAGTTTAAATTTTGCGAATTGTGAATTTGTTAGTGTATTCATAACTCATTTTAGTTATTTGGTTCAAAATTAAGTATTTATGCATATTCAATAGAAATCTCTAGTATAAAAACGAGATCTAAACAAAAGCTAGCTCTGCCTTATCATGAACTTTATATTTCCACCACCTTCAAGTTCCATTCCAAAAAGACTTATCGTAAACAAACATTCAAATTTGACTTTATCTGATTATAAGCATATAAATCTATAGTGGCGGAGCTAGGAAGTAAAAATATACAAGCGCCGTTATCAAGGAAAAAACACAATCTCAAGCTATTTTTGCAACCCCTTAACCATTATACCAAACATTCAACTTGTATCAAGAGATGTCAACATTTGTATATATTTATTAAACTAAATTTTGACCTATATATATAATGTAATTTTTTGAAGTGTCGTTTGACACCCCTTGCCTTAGGGTAGCTCCGCCCCTGTATATCTAGACACATTAATTTGTTAGATGACACCAAAATTCATGTATCACATCAATATTGAGAAATTGAAAGACAAAATTGAAATGAGTTGAGAGTGTTTAGTTGTCTATGTTCCAAAAATAAAATAAAATCAAGTTTTCAACTTTTTTCCCCAAATCAATTACACTTCCAAATGAGCAAATTGGGGAATTTTTTTTTTTAAAAAAAATAGAGGAGAAAGTATGAACACAAATTCTCGACGCCAAACTGCTATGAAATTTTAGGTAAAATTAAATCTCATTTTCCCCATTTTCTGCTTAATTTTTCACTTTAATGGAAGAAAAAAGTTTCCTTTCGTATCTTTTTTTTTTTTTTTTTTTTTGGTAATTCAGATATTTTGATGATTATTGATGTTGGGTTTTGAGTTTTAACTGATTTTGTTATTAGAATCATTACACTTTGCTCCGTCCCTGGACCACCATTTTCCGACCTCTGTCCACGGCTCAGAAGTGAAGACAGGATTTGAATTTTAAGAGTTCGAGATTTTAGGATACTAAATGCTAATTAATAAGTTTGGAATTTAATATTTATACTTATTTTGTAATATCCTTGAGTCGATGATCTATAGGAAATATACTTATTTAGTAGAATCCTTGAGTCAAGAATCCATAGGAAATATACTTATTTAGTAGAATCCTTGAGTCGAGGATCTAAAGGAAATAGCCATAAGGATAAGGTCTATCTATGCTCTACCCTTTTTGAGTTTGAAATTACATTGGGTATGTTGTTTATATGAAAAAATATCTTAACACAGAGAATTTGAGCTGAAGATGTAACCTAGGGGCGGATAGACTTTTAGTCATGGGCTCATTTGAACTCATAACTTTTTGATATGGTATAGATATATATATATGTAAAAAAATTATTAAAATATCAAAAGATTGGACGATGCAAGAGAATTAAATACATTAAAGAGACAAGAGAACAACCAAATAAAAGTTGTGATGGAGTGAGAAGTACTCCTTTATTCTTAACTAGAGGTTTCGGGTTCGAGCTTTGAGTATGGAAGTGACTGGACACAAGTTACGAAACAAACTAATAGAGGGAAGAGAATAGAAAATTTAAACGAAAATGATTCCCCGAAAGAATGACAATATAAAAAGTTGTACATGTGCAACTAAATGAAGCTTCCAACATAGTTTTTTTTTTTTTTTTTTTTGCATTCGCTCTCCTATTATATGTGTAGAACATTCGAGCGTCACTTAGCTGTTGGAGTCCCTCGTCGGTTGGATAAGGGGTCCTTGTTCTCTTTTTATGGTCTGGGGCAATCCTTCCCTCATGATCTGGTTTTTGGATAAAGTCAGGCCCCCATTTCTTTAACATGATATTAGAGCGAGACGCATCCCAATTCATTGTTTCCGATGTTGGGCCTTCCGGCTTATATTGTCCATACTCTAGATGTCTAGTCTTGGGCATGTAGAGTTGTTGGAGTCCACATTGGTGGGATAAGGGGTCCTGGTCTCCTTATGTGGTCTATGTATTAAGCCTTTATAGAATTTACATGAATAATTTTGGAATTACAACTATTTGTACTGATTCATGTGGTAACATTTTTGATATTATGAAAATGTAACATGCAAATATAACGTGAATACTTTTGTCACTTATAATTCAACAGTTTCTATTGGAACCACTAGCATAGGCTTGTTATACATTGTTCCAATTACTAAAATGAGAAGAAAATAAAACTAGAAACCAATTGTAGGCTGTAGCACAACTGCAATTGGGCTTCTTACTGAGTACTTCGTACTACTCCATTTCAAGAATCCTTGAGCAATGCCACTGTTTGGGCTATTATCTCTTTTCGTAAATGTCACTTGGTATTTCAACTTCTGGTCCAACTGGGAGAATTCCAGAGTAGAGGGCTTAACAATCACAGAGACTCCGGGTGGGGAAGCTATTTCCACACTGTAAGATGATTTAGCTTCCCCGACGTTAGTCACTGTTCTCGTATAAGTCTGAGAAATTTCTCCTAGTGCAATGGAGAATGAAGGATAATTTAGTTGTGCTTCAGGAATGCGTTTCACTTCCTTACAATCCACTTTGCGTTGCAGGAGATTTCCCACCTGTCGATTTGTGTAATTCAAACCGCAGAGGTAAGGCAGGTAGTCCTTAAATTCGGTGTCGTAGATTAGTCCTGGATCATTAGCTCTCGACGGATTGACATGTCCTGCACCAATTGCGAAGATGTTAGCCGGAAGGAGCCTCTCATCTAAGATGGGATCATTGGCGAAGTTCACTGTGTTAGCAGTTGTCATGATTGCTGATTTGATAGCTGCAGGGGACCAAGTGGGGTGTGTGCTTTTCAGCAATGCTGCTACTCCACTGAGGTGTGGACAAGACATGGAAGTGCCCGATATGATGTTGAAGGTAGACTTTGTGTTTGCTTTGTTGTCAATGGAGGAAGGCCAAGCAGCAAGAATGTTGAGACCGGGACCAATTATATCAGGCTTCAAGATTCCAGGACTAGCTATACTTGGTCCCCTAGAAGAAAATGCAGTAACCACCGGAGCATCTTTATCCCCAATTATTGTTCCTTGAAATGCAATTCTTGCAATTGGTTTTGATGTTGAGTTCATGTAGTCAAGAATTTCCATTCCATCTTTGTAGGTAATATATAGAGCCGGAAGGACGTGAGCATCGGCAGGTATAGTGAAACCATCATCAGCGGTACTAATGATAATCATTCCAACACCTCCAGCATCCTTTACAGTTTTTCCTTTTACTATCCTGGGAATACCACCCCCTGCCTTGCACACAACAATTTTGCCTTTAATTTCAGGGTCACTCAGAGTATCTGGTCCGCAGTAAGGTCTTTCAAAGTCAGTTGCATTCAGTGAAGGATCAAACAGAGGGGAAAATGTTGAATTGTGATCCTTTGGATGAAAAGCTGTTTCGCCCTCGAATAATTGTTGGTTTCCGAGGGTAACAGTGGCCTTGAGTTTCCTGTCAATATTGCTTGCACCTACTGTCAGAATCCATGGAGCTTCATTTGATAAGGTGCTATCATATGGACCGCTATTACCGGCAGAGCAACTTACAAGAATACCTCTTTGTGCTGCACTATAGGCACCGAGTGCAGTCGGATCATTATAGAATGGAATGCTGCTACCACCAAGGGAAAGGGACAGGATATCTACTCCATCATCAATAGCTGCATCCATGGCAGCTAGAATGTCACTGTCGGCGCAACCAGATGAATCACAGACCTTATAAATGGCCAGGTGAGCAAGAGGGGCAATCCCAACCGCAGTGCCTGCAGCGTTCCCATACACATTCGCACCTTTCACAAAACTTCCTGCAGCTGTGCTGGCTGTGTGTGTACCATGTCCATCCTCATCAATTGGTGAATCACTGCTTATTGGGAAAGTCCTCGCACCAATGAGCTTCTTGTTACACTTTGTTGTGAAGTTCGATTCACACTTACCCTTCCATTTAGCAGGCGGAGGAGCCATTCCTTCATCGCTAAATGAAGGATGGTCAGGTGAAATCCCGGTGTCTAAAACACCAATGATCACACCTTCACCATAGTTGGAATCCCTCCACAAGCCAATGTTCTGTTGCAATCCAAGAAAACTCGGAGTATGTGTGGTGTGCAAAGACAATATCCTGTGAGGCCACGCAGATATAAAGCCTGGTTTCTTCTCCATTTCCTTCACCTGCTCAGCTGATAATCTTGCTGCAAAGCCTTTCATCACATTCTGATATGAATATATCAACTGCGGCTTTTCATCTGTGCCAGCAGTTGCTATGGTCTTTGGCAAGAAAGAATTGTACCAGCTCTCCAAATCCACTCTCGACGATTGAGTAGAAATTTGGCTTTCTGGAGATTCGACTTGAACTATGTACGTCACCAAATCGCTCTGCATACTAGGACATGAAAAACAAGCAAGTGTAGCAAAACTAACAAAAAATATTTTCAAGATTCCCATGGCTGTAAGTGTGGTATGAAGAAGGATCTATGAATTAATGATGTACATTTAGGAAAGTGGAGTTTGATATTTTTTGCTTTGTGTGTACTACTATTATATCTGGTCCTGCTGTGGAAGATTTTTGAATTGTTTAATCAATAGCACTCCTTTTGATATTTTTTCCTAGAAATGGTTGTCACAATCTTCTTTTTAATTAAAAAAAAAAAACATTTTTCCACTTGCAAAGCTGCATGTTTAACTACCAATTGGGCTATTGACATTGACATTTTGACTAAAGATGAGTGTTCCCATTGAGAAAACTTTATTATAAAAAAGAGGGTACTTTGCTTCGACAAACTTGTTCTAGAAGTTATTAACACCTTTTTCTTGTTAAAACTATCCTTAACAGATCGATTTCGACTTCCATGATATAGCACTAATAGTCCTCCATATTTGCAAAATTGGTGCACTCTTGGTCCCCAAGCTTTTGCCTTTTTTTTTTTAATTTTACGTTGGTGTTGCCTATTGGTTTAGTAGAAACAATAATTTCATGTGAGAGAGTGAGATTGAGAAGAAGAGTGCTCCTTATTTTGTTTAATCCAAACATCATTGCACCTAAACCAAGAACCTACCTTCACTTTTTGTATAATCTTTGCATTTTCCAAACATTTTATGCTACAAAAAGTAATAACATGAAATCTCATAAGTATGACAAAAAATAAGTTCCAAATCTCAATACATAAAGAGTGAATAAATTAAAGTTGATATAACAAGATAAGGTAGAGCCTAACACATCGGAATGGAGTAGAGATATACATGTAAATTAGCAGCCTAGCATCTAATCTTAACCAATTTCATAGTTGGTATTGTGCTCGTCCGAGTGTGATGAGCCACTTTGCATTCATATGAACAATGAGTACTCTTCTATTCGTGTTTTGACTATTGCACTATTTTGTTGTTCTTGTCTCTTTTTTGTAGGCTTTGCACTGTTTTCTTTGTTGGTTGCTATGTTTTCTTCTTCTTTGTACTTGGATTTGCTTCTCTTGAGCTGAGGGTCTTTCAGTAACAGCCTATTTGCCTCCATAAGCAAGTGGTAAGGTTTGCGTACACTTTATATGAAACTTTTGACACAAGTTCTTGTATATATTCTCATTTTCTCTGTGTAGAGCTCGCGAGTGTCATGTCGCTAAAGTGATATATATTAGATACACTTTGTGAACGTTTGACGTGTAAAATGTTGAAGAACATATATATGTGAAAGAGACTTGACTACAAGCTCATGCAGTAACATTATTTTTGATATTGTGAAAATGTAACATGAAAATATGATGTGAATACTTTTGTCACTTATTATTCAACAGTTTCTATTGAAACAACTGACATAGTCTTGTTATACATTCTTCCAATTACTAGAAACCAATTGTTGTAGCACAACTGCGATTGGGCTTCTTATGGAGTACTTCTTACTGCACTGTTTGTACTATTATCTCTTCTGGTAAACGTCACTTGATATTTCAACTTCTGGTTTAACTGGAAGAATTTCAGAGTAGAAGGCTTAACAATCGCAGTGACTCCGGGTGGGGAATCTATTTCCACAGTGTAAGATGATTGAGCTTCCCCGACGTTAGTCACTGTTCTTGTATATGTCTGAGAACTCTCCCGGAATTTGATGGAGAATGAAGGATAGTTTAATTGAGCTTCAGGAATATGTTTCACTTTTTTACAATCCACTTTCTGTTGCACGATGCTTCCCACCCGTTGATTTGTGTAATTCAAACCGCACAGGTAGTCTTTTAATAAGGTGTCGTAGACTAGTCCTGGGGTCATTGGCTCTTGATGGATTAACATGTCCTGCACCTATAGCAAAGATGTTTGCCGGAAGGAGCCTTTCATCTACGAAAGGATCATTGGCGAGGTTCAGTATGTTAGCGGTTGTCATGATTGCTGATTTGATAGCTGCAGGGGACCAAGTGGGGTGTGTGCTTTTCAGGAATGCTGCTACTCCACTGAGGTGAGGACAAGACATGGAGGTGCCCAATAGAATATTGAAGATAGATTTTGTGTGTTTCTTGTAGTCAACAGAGGTAAGCCAAGCGGCAAGAATATTACGACCGGGACCAATTATATCAGGCTTCAAGATACCAGGACTAGCGTAGCTTGGTCCGCGAGCAGAAAATGCAGAAACCACAGGAGAATCTTTATCTCCGATTATTGTTCCTTGGAACGAAATTCTTGCAATTGGATTAATTGTGGAGTTCAAGTAGTCAAGAATTTCAATTCCGTCTTTGTATGTAATAAACAGTGCTGGAAGGACGTGAGCATCAGCAGACGTAGTCAAACCATACTCAGGGAAACTATAGATAGTCATGGCAATACCTCCGGCATCCTTTACAACTTGTCCTTTATCCCTTGTAAATGGAGCTAGAGGGGCAATACCAACCGCAGTGCCTTTAGCGTTCCCATATTCATTGGCATCTTTCACAAAACTTCCTGCAGCTATGCTGGAGGTGTGTGTGCCATGTCCGTCATTATCTATCGGTGAATCACTGCTTATTGGGAAATTCCTTGCACTAATGAGCTTGTTGTTACACTTTTTAGTAAAATTCAATTCACACTTGCCCTTCCATTTAGCAGGCGGAGGAGGCATTCCTTCGTTGCTAAATGAAGGATGGTCAGGGGTAATCTCGGTGTCCAAGACTCCAATGATCACACCTTTTCCATAGTTGGCATCCCTCCACAAGCCAACATTCTGATGCAGTCCAAGAAAACTCAGAGTATGGGTAGTGTTCAAGGACAATATCCTCTGAGGCCATGCAGATATAAAGCCTGGTTTCTTCTCCATTTCCTTCACCTGTTTCGCTGACAATCTTTCAGCAAAGCCTATGATAACATTATGATATGAATATATCAACCGTGGATTTCTATCTGAGTCAGCAGTTTCTATGGTCTTTGGCATGAAAGACTTGTACCCGCTCTCCAAATCCATTCTTGACGATTGAGTGGAAATTTGGCTTTCTGGAGATTTGACTTGAACTATGTACGTCTCCAAATCGTTCTGCATACTAGGGCATGAAAAACAAGCAAGTATAGCAAAAATAACAAAAATATTTTCATTGTTGCAAATGTGTTGGGAGTTTGATGTTTTTGCATTATGTGTACTACTAGTATTTGTAGTGTGCTCTGGCCTTGGAAATATATGATTGTTTAATAAAGTATTATTGTGTGATAAAAGAAATAAAGTTGAAGGAGCAATTAAGAAAGAAATTAGTTAGTCTAATTGAACTTTTTCCTAGAAATGATTAGTGTTAATGACCACATCTCAAAGCTTAATTATCATAAACTTCTTCTTAATTAAGAACAACTGTCAACTTGCAAAGCTGTAAGTTTAACTATATTTGGTCTATTGACATTTTAATGAATTTAATATTCTTTTTGGTAACTTGATTTGACAAACTTGCTCTAGAAGCTTTTAACATCTTTTACTTGTTAAAGCAGTTAATCGACTTTTATTTTGATGACCATGATCCTGTTGTCTTAATCGACTTAACACCCTTTCTGGAATGTTAGTTAGAATGCGTTTTGGCATTAATTGCACGTTTTCCTAGATATGATTAGTATTAATGACAATATGCCAAAGCTTAATTCTCATAAACTTCTTAATTAAGAACATATTTGCATTTGCAAAGCTACAAGTTTAACTAAATATTGGGCTATTGACATTGACATTTTGATGAATGATACTGTTTCCATTGAGATTTTTTTAAAATATTTTTGGTAATTTGCTTTGATCCTTGATAAACCTTCTCTAGAAGTTATTAATACCTTTAACTTATCAAAACTATCCTTTGCAGATTGGATTCGACTTTCATAATCACCATTCTTTTGTCTTAATCGATCAACACCTTTTATGGAATGTATACTTATAAAGAAACTGTCTTAATTTTCAAGATTCGGACCAAGAAAAAGATCCAAAGGGTTGTGGTAAGTCCTTCATCCTTAGTAAGAGGTCTCGGGTTCGAGTTTTGATTATAGAGTAGCCTTTATTAGAAAGTGCAGTACAGATTTGAATTAAGTGGGATCCTAATACGGGTAGCGGAAGCTGGATGGGAAAAAGGGAGAAGAGAACAAAAAATTGAAATGGTAATGATTTCCCAAAAACATAAAATATGTAAAAGTTGGACTTGTGTCGCATATGAAGTTTCTGACACAATATGTTTCTTTTTTTTTGCATTCGCTCTCCTTTTTTTATGTGTAGAACGTGTGGGTGTCGCGTAGCTTAAGTGGTGCATATTAGATACACTTTGTGAAACGCTTGACATGTAAAGTGATGCTCGTGAAAGAGGATATGTCAAAGAGATTTGACTACAAGCTCAGGTGTTAAGCTATGTCTTCAGCCTTTATAGAACTGAAGGGTAAGGCTGCATATCTATACGATAGTTCCTGAATTCCGGTCCTTCCATAGACTCACACATAGCGGAGACTTAGTGTACCAAGCTGCCCTTTAATGTAACAAATTATTCAATGGTTTTTATTGAAACCACGAACATAGTCTTGTCATACATTGTTCCAATTACTGAAATGAGAAGAAATATAAAACTAAAAACCAATTGTAGGTTGTAGCACAACTGCGATTGGGCTTCTTATGGAGTACGTCTTGCAACTCCATTTCAAGAATCCTTGAGCAATACCACTGTTTGTGCTATTATCTCTTCTCGTAAACGTCACTTGGTATATCAACTTCTGGTTCAACTGGGAGAATTTCAGAGTAGAGGGCTTAACAATCACAGTGACTCCGGGTGGGGAATCTATTTCCACGCTGTAAGATGAATTAGCTTCCCCGACGTTAGTCACTGTTCTTGTATATGTCTGAGAACTCTCCCCGAATTTGATGGAGAATGAAGGATAGTTTAGTTGAGCTTCAGGAATCTGTTTCACTTTGTTACAATCCACGTTGTGTTTAACGATGCTTCCCACCTGTTGATTTGTGTAATTCAAACCGCACAGGTAAGGCAGGTAGTCCTTCACTGGGGTGTCGTAGATTAGTCCTGGATCATTAGCTCTCGATGGATTGACATGTCCTGCACCAATGGCAAAGATGTCAGCCGGAAGGAGCCTTTCATCTAAGATGGGAACATTGGCGAGGTTCAGTGTGTTAGCGGTTGTCATGATTGCTGATTTGATAGCTGAAGGGGACCAAGTGGGATGTGTGCTTTTCAGCAATGCTGCTACTCCGCTGAGGTGAGGACAAGACATGGAGGTGCCCTGTATAATATTGAAGGTAGATTTTGTGTGTTTGTTGTAGTCAACGGAGGTAGGCCAAGCAGCAAGAATGTTATTACCGGGACCAATTATATCAGGCTTCAAGATTCCAGGACTAGCTAAGCTAGGTCCACGAGAAGAATATGCAGCAACTACCGGAGCTTCTTTATCTCCTATTATTGTGCCATGGAACAAAATTCTTGCAGTTGGTTCTGATGTTGAGTTCATGTAGTCAAGAATTTCCATTCCGTCTTGGTATGTAATAGATAGAGCTGGAAGGACGTGAGCATCGGAAAACGTAGTGAAACCATACTTTTGGATATTATAGACAATCATGCCAACACCTCCGGCATCCTTTACAGCTTGTCCTTTATCAACCGGTGCAACATTCCCTAACTTGCACATAACAATTTTGCCTTTAATTTTAGGATCATTCAGAGTACCTGGTTCACAATAAGGGCTATAAAAGTTGAGTTTACTCAGTGAAGGATCAATCAAAGGGAAAAATTCCAAAATGGGAACCTTAGGACTAAATGCTGATTCACCCTCGAATAGTTTTCGGTTTCCGAGCATAACAGTGGCCTTAAGTTCTCTGTCAATAGTGCTTGCACCTACGGTCAGAATCCACGGAGCTTCGTTTGATAAAGTGCTATCGGATGGACCACCATTACCCGCAGAGCAACTTACAAGAATACCTCTTTTTACTGCACTGTACGCCCCGAGTGCAATTGCATCATCATAGAACGACCTGCTAGCTCCACCCAGGGAAAGGGACATGATATCTACTCCATCATCAATAGCTGCATCCATGGCAGCTAAAATGTCACTGTCGGCGCAATCAGATGAACCACAGACCTTATAAATGGCCAGGTGAGCACGAGGGGCAATCCCAACTGCAGTGCCTTTAGCGTTCCCATACACATTGGCACCTTTCACAAAATTTCCTGCAGCTGTGCTTGAGGTGTGTGTGCCATGTCCAAAATCATCTATTGGCGAATGTTTGTCTTCTATGTAGGACCTTGCGCCAATGAGCTTGTTGTTACACTTTGCAGTGAAGTTCGATTCACACTCGCCCTTCCATTTAGCTGGTGGAGGAGGCATTCCTTCGTCACTAAATGAAGGATGGTCAGGGGTAACCCCAGTGTCCAATAATCCAATGATCACACCTTCTCCATAGTTTTCATCCCTCCACAAGCCAACGTTCTGTTGCAATCCAAGAAAACTCGGAGTATGTGTAGTGTGCAAGGACAATATCCTCTGAGGCCATGCAGATATAAAGCCTGGTTTCTTCTCCATTTCCTTGACCTGCTTCGCTGACAATCTAGCAGCAAAGCCTATTATAACATTATGATACGAATATATCAACCGTGGCTTTTCATCTGAACCAGCGGTTTCTATGGTCTTTGGCATGAAAGACTTGTACCAGCTCTCCAAATCCATTCTTGACTGTTGAGTGGAAATTTGGCTTTCTGGTGATTCGACTTGAACTATGTAAGTCTCCAAATCGCTCTGCATACTAGGACATGAAAAACAAGCAAGTATAGCAAAAATAACAAAAAATATTTTCATTGTTGCAAATGTGTTGAGAGAAAGGAAATTTGAACTAATGATGTACACTTGAGAAAGTTGAGTTTGATGTTTTTGCATTGTGAGTACTACTAGTATTTATAGTGTACTCTGGCCTTGCAAATATTTGAATAAAGTATTATTGTGTGTTAAAAGAAGTAAAGTTGAAGGAGCAATTAAGAAAGAAAAGATGGGAATGGGAATTAGTTAGGCTAATTGAACATTTTCCTAGAAATAATTAGTGTTAATGACCATGTATCAAAGCTGAATTCTCATAAACTACTTCTTAATTAAGAACAAATGTCCACTTGTAAAGCTGTTAGTTTAACTACATTTGGGGTATTGCCAACTTGATAAATGGTGATTGTTTTGATTAAGAACTTCTAATTCTGGTAATTTGATTTGACAAACATGCTCCACAAACCTTCAATATCTTTGACTTGTGAAATCAGTTATCGATTATGATTTTAATGACCATTGCGTCTTGTTGTCTTAATCAACAAACACCCTTTATAGAATGTTAGTTAGAGCGCGGTTTTGTCACTAATTGCACGCTTTCCTTATAATGATTAGTATTAATGACCATACGCCAAAGCTTGATTCTCATAACCTTCTTAATTAAGAACAAATTTGCATTTGCAAAGCTACTAGTTTAACTAAATATTGGGCTATTTGCATTACATTTTGATGAATGATGACTGTTTCCATTGAGATTTTCAAAAAAATTAATAGGTAATTTGCTTTGAAAACCTTCTCTAGAAGTTATTAACACCTTTTACTTGTCAAAACAGTCCTTAGTTGATCGGATTCAGCTTTTATTATCACCGTGCTTTTGTCTTAGTCGATCATTACCATTTATTGAATGTAAATCAGTACACAGTTTGGCATTAAGATATGTGAATTTCAGATGGAAATTTGTGAGAAAGGTCTATTGGGATTTCCGAGGGAAGGTCCGTTGGAAAATCACTTCAACTTTTTTTTTTTTTGAATCCTCTTACTGAAAATTCTGATTTCGCCATTGATTCACACGCTGGTGATGACCAAAGCGGAGTTAAGATTTCATTTTTATAGATTGTGTGTTTTAGAAGGACAACTTCAATAGCTAAAAACTAGGTTCTAAATTTAACAAGTTTTACAAATATATTGTTAGACCAACAAAAGCTACTAGATCGAACCAGTATCTGAGCTTCTACCTCTGCCCTTGGCGATGGGTTCAGTTCTATACAAAACTAGGAAGAACCTTTACATCCCCTTTATATATACTTCACTTAAAAAGTTATACTAAGAGGCTGCCTTCATTTTCAACAATTTTTTTTTGTATTCACTCCTTTTTATGTGTAGAACGTGTGAGCGTCACGTAGCTTAAGTGGTGTATACTTAATACTAGATACACTTCGTGAAACGTTTGGCATGTAAAGTGATACCCGTGAAGGAGGGAAATGTCAGAGAGATTTAATTACAAGCTCAGGGGTTAAACTGTGTATTCAGTAATTTTGGAATTAGAACTATTTGTACTAATTCATGTAAAATTGCTTCTTTTTTGACCAGGAGTTCACGGGTTAGAGCCGTGGAGAAAGCCCCTTACAGAAATGCATGATAAGACTGCGTACAATAGATTCTTGTGGTCCGTCCCTTCCCTACACTCACACATGCGATGAAAATGTATTGAGAATACTTTTGTCACTTATTATTCAACAACTTCTATTGGAACCACTAACATAGCTTGTTATACATTGTTTCAATTACTAAAATCAGAAGAAAGAAACATAAAACTAGAAACCAATTGTAGACTCTAGCACAACAGCAATTGGGCATCTTACAGAGTGCTTCTTACTAGTCCATTTCAAGAATCCTTGAATAACACCACCGTTTGTTCTGTTGTCTCTTTTCGTAAACGTCACTTGGTATTTCAACTTCTGGTTCAACTTGGAGAATTTCAGAGTAGAAGGCTTAACAGTCACTGAAACTCCGGGTGGTGAAGCTATTTCTACACTGTAAGAGGACTTAGCTTCCCCGACGTTAGTCACAGTTCTTGTATATGTCTGAGAAACTTCTCCGAATGTGATGGAGAATGAAGGATAATTTAGTTGTGCTTCAGGAATGCTTTTCACTTCCCTACAATCCACTTTGCGTTGAAGGAGGTTGCCCACCTGTCGATTTGTGTAATTCAAACCACACAGGTAAGGCAGGTAGTCCTTAAATTGGGTGTCGTAGATTAGTCCTGGATCATTAGCTCTTGATGGATTGACATGTCCTGCACCAATAGCGAAGATGTTAGCCGGAAGGAGCCTTTCATCTAAGATGGGATCATTGGCGAAGTTCACTGTGTAAGCGGTTGTCATGATTGCAGATTTGATAGCTGAAGGGGACCAAGTGGGGTGTGTGCTTTTCAGCAAAGCTGCTACTCCACTGAGGTGAGGACAAGACATGGAGGTGCCCGATATAATGTTGAACGTAGACTTTGTGTTTGTTTTGTTTTCAACGGAGGTAGGCCAAGCAGCAATAATGTTAACACCGGGACCAATAATATCCGGTTTCAAGATTCCAGGAGTAGCTATGCTTGGTCCGCGAGAAGAAAATGCAGCAACCACTGGAGCATCTTTATCTCCAATTATTGTTCCTTGGAACAAAATTTTTGCTGTTGGTTTTGATGTTGTATTCATGTAGTCAAGAATTTCCATTCCGTCTTTGTAGGTAATATACAGAGCTGGAAGGACGTGAGCATCGGCAAACATAGTGAAACCATAATCAGCGGTACTAACTACAATCATGCCAACGCCTCCAGCATCCTTTACAGCTTGTCCTTTTTGAGTCATGGAATAACCGCCCCCTACCATGCACATAACAATTTTGCCTTTAATTTCAGGGTCATTCAGAGTACCAGTTCCGCAATAAGGGCTGTCAAAGTCAGTTGCATTCAGTGAAGGATCAAACAAAGGGGAAAATGCTGAATTATGATCATTTGGATGAAATGCTGATTCACCCTCGAATACTTTTTGGTTTCCGAGTGTAACAGTGGCCTTGAGTTTCCTGTCAAGAGTGCTTGCACCTACTGTCATAATCCACGGAGCATCGTTTGATAAGGTTCTTTCATATGGACCATTATTAGCGGCAGAGCAACTTACAAGAATACCTCTTTGTGCTGCACTGTACGCCCCGAGTGCAATGGGGTCTTCATAGAATGACCTGCTACTTCCACCAAGGGAAATAGATAGGATATCTACTCCATCATCAATAGCTGCATCCATGGCAGCTAGAATGTCACTGTCAGCACAACCAAACGGTTGACAGACCTTATACATGGCCAGGTGAGCAAGCGGGGCAATCCCAACAGCAGTACCTTTAGCATAACCATTCACATTGGCACCTTTCACAAAACCACCAGCAGCTGTGCTGGCGGTGTGTGTACCATGTCCAAAATCATCAATCGGTGAATCACTGCCTAATGGGAAAGTCCTCGCACCAATGAGCTTGTTGTTACACTTTTTAGTGAAATTCGATTCACACTTGCCCTTCCATTTAGCAGGCGGAGCAGGCATTCCTTTGTCGCTAAATGAAGGATGGTCAGGGGAAATCCCGGTGTCCAAGACTCCAATGATCACACCTTTTCCATAGTTAGAATCCCTCCACAAGCCAATGTTCTGTTGCAATCCAAGAAAACTCGGAGTATGTGTAGTGTGCAAAGACAATATCCTCTGAGGCCACGCAGATATAAAGCCCGGTGTCATTTCCATTTCCTTCACTTGCTTCGCTGACAATCTAGCAGCAAAGCCTATGATCACATTGTGATATGAATATATCAACCGCGGCTTTTCATCTGAGCCAGTGGTTGCTATGGTCTTTGGCAAGAAAGACTTGTACCAGCTCTCCAAATCCATTCTTGACGATTGAGTGGAAATTTGACTTTCTGGAGATTCGACTTGTACTATGTACGTCTCCAAATCGCTCTGCATACTAGGCCATGAAAAACAACCAAGTATACCAAAAATAACAAAAAATATTTTCATGGCTAGCTGCCAATTTGTTGGGAGAATGGAACTTTGAACTAGTAAAAATGAAGTTTGATATTTTTGCATTAGTGTACAACCAGTATATATAGTGTGTTCTGGCCTTGCAAATATTTGATTGTTTAATCAAGAGCATCCCTCTTGTTAATTAAAGTAAGGAAAAGAGTCTGATATACCTCTCAATTTTGCGATTTAGAGCTGATATACCTCTCATATTTTGTGTTGGTCTTTAATTATTACTCTCAAGGCAAATAATTTTTTCGTGAGGCATAAATTTATATTTTTGCATCATAATATCTCAAAACTTATACTCATTAGACATAAGTTTGATTCCTAAAGGAAAAAAATTAAAGAACAAATTGAAGGTGCAAGACTTGGTAAACTCCCAATGGAAGTTTTTTGAATAGTTTAACCATTACTACTCCTCTTGTTAATTAAAGTATTAGTAATTATTGTGTGATATAAAAAGGAGAATCAAAGAACTAAAGTTGAAGTAACAATTTAAAAAGAAGAGAAAAAAAGGGAAAGGATGGTAATGTGAATTAATTAATTAAATTAAACAAGTTCCAAGAAAAGATTAGTCTTAATTACCACATGGCAAAGCTTGATTCTCATAATCATCTTCTTAATTATGAACAATTTTCTACTTGCAAAGCTGTAAGTTTAACTACACTTGGACTATTGACAATGACAATTTGATGAATAATGAATGTTCTCATTTAATGAGAACGTAAAAAAAATTGATAATTTACTTTGACAAACCTTATCTAGAAGTTATTAACACACTATCTTGTCAAAACTATCTTTAGTGACTCAATTTCGACTTTCATGATCACTATCCTGCTCTGCTATCTTAATTAACCAACACCCTTTGTGAATGTAAACTAGTCCATTTTGGCATTATAAACACAACAAATTTTCGACAAAAGTTTCCGAAGGACATTCGTCAAAAATGTGGAATTTCCGATGGATTTCCTCCAAAATTTTCGTCGAAAATTCAAATGCTTTCAATTGTTAGTTAAGTTGGTTTGGACAAATTAAAGTATTTTATTTTCTTGTGAATTAGTAGTGATGAAAAGGTGATCTTATGAGTGGATCTCAAAACAAAAACATGTGAGGTTAGAAGAGAGAATGGCGGCGGGATACACTTATTTTCAATGCAATGTGCCAAATTGACAAAAAAATAATATAATAATTTATGTTGTAGTGAGTGAGCACTTGGGGGGGCTTGGTGGTTAATTGTTGAACCGAAAAAATGAGTTGGAAAGGAGTGGAACGAAAGCAAACAAGTGAAGAACAAAAGAGACCAACATGAGTTGTGGTATAGAGGTGAGACTGCTTCACCCTTAACCAGAGGTATCAGGTTCGAGCCTTGTGTATGGAAAAAAATCATGTTAAGAGCGTCACCCCCAAATGAGCCCTACAGAGCGTGATCTGAATTTAGTTGAAGCTTCAATGTGGACTCCGAACACCAGGTAGGAAATAAAAAAAAAAAAAAAAAAAAAAAGAGAGATAAGATGTGAGAGATTATCCAGTTTAACAAAATGACTATGTTGTAACTATTCACACATTTCAAAGTGAATTGGGCGGAGGGCTTAAATCAATATGGTAATAGCATAGTTATCATTTTTTAGTAAAATATATCAATGACTTATTATCAATTTTAAGTCGTTTATATAAATAAGTCGTTATTTATTTATAAAATTAGTTTCAACACTTGTGTCAGTTTCAAACACTACATAACTCATTTTTTAGGGCGACACTCCAACATGATTTTTCAACACTTGATGTCGGATCCATGCATCGTAGGGCCATTTTTAGGGACAATACTTCCAACAAAATATTTTTTGATCCGAAACCTCTAACTAAAAGATGGAAAGATATTAATACACACTAATAGCTAATAAAAATATTAGTCTTCCAAGAATCTCAGGACAATCAACCCCCTTATTGCTTTCACATTAACATCACATGTTTTGTATTGACTATGAAAATTGAAAGGAAATTGCTTTGAGATCCACTCATAAGATCACGTCTTGATCACTACTAATAATTGACAAGATAATAAAATACTTTGAATCCCCTCTTTTAATTTGTCCAAAAAAAACTTAACCAACTACTAAAAACACGCGATTTTTAGACAAAAATTACCTAAGGAAATTAACTACGCGCTGATTTACATTTCACAAAGGGTGTTGGTCGATAAAGACAACAGCATATTGGTCATGAAAGTCGAAATTGATCCTCTACGGATAGTTTTAACAAGAAAAAAGATGTGACATAACAAATTCTAGAGAAGATTGTCAATGGAAACAGTCATCATTCATCAAGTTGTAAATGTAAATAGTCCAACATGTAGTTAAAACTTACAGCTTTGCAAGTGGACATTTGTTCTTAATTAAGAAGAACATTATGAGATCAAGCTTTGCCATGTGGTCATTAATACTATTCCTTTCTAGGAAAGCAATTAATTAGACTAATTAACAAGAGGGATCCTATTGATAAAACAAGATTAGCAATCAAATTAAATTGAAGGGCCAGAGTAGTACTACATATACTCCACTTTTCTAAGTGTGCATCATTCATCAGTTCAAATTTCCTTTCTCTCAAACACATTTGCAGCCATGAAAATATTTTTTGTTATTTTTGGTATACTTGGTTGTTTTTCATGGACTAGTATGCAGAGCGATTTGGAGACGTACATAGTTCAAGTCGAATCACCAAAAAACCATATTTCCACTCAATCGTCAAGAATGGATTTGGAGAGCTGGTACAAGTCTTTCTTGCCAAATACCATAGAAACCGCTGGCTTAGATGAAAAGCCGCGGTTGATATATTCATATCACAATGTGATAATAGGCTTTGCTGCAAGACTGTCAGCAAAGCAAGTGAAGGAAATTGAGAAGACACCGGGCTTTATATCTGCGTGGCGACAGAGGATATTGTTTCTACACACTACACATACTCCGAGTTTTCTTGGTTTGCAACAGAACATTGGCTTGTGGAGGGATGCCAACTATGGAAAAGGGGTGATCATTGGAGTCTTGGACACCGGGATTACCCCTGACCATCCTTCATTTAGCGACAAAGGAATGCCACATCCGCCTGCTAAATGGAAGGGAAAGTGTGAATCGAACTTCACTACAAAGTGCAACAACAAGCTCATTGGTGCGAGGACTTTCCTAAACAGTGATTCACCGATAGATGATGCTGGACATGGTACACACACCGCCAGCACAGCTGCTGGGGGTTTTGTGAAAGGTGCTAATGTGTATGGGAATGCTAATGGTACAGCGGTTGGGATTGCCCCTCTTGCTCACTTGGCCATTTATAAGGTCTGTGATTCGTTTGGTTGCTCCGACAGTGATGTTCTAGCTGCCATGGATGCAGCTATTGATGATGGAGTAGATATCCTATCTATTTCCCTTGGTGGAAACAGAAAGTTGTTCTACGAAGACCCCATTGCACTCGGGGCATACAGTGCAACAAAAAGAGGTATTCTTGTAAGTTGCTCTGCTGGTAATGAGGGTCCATACGAAAGCACCTTATCAAATGAAGCTCCGTGGATTCTGACAGTAGGTGCAAGCTCTATTGACAGGAAACTCAAGGCCACTGTCAAGCTCGGAAACCAAAAAATACTCGAGGGGGAATCAGCATTTCATCCAAAGGGTCACAATTCGATATTTTTCCCTTTGTATGATCCTTCACGGAATGAAACCGACTTTGACAGCCTTTATTGCGGACCAGGTACACTTAGTGACTCTGAAATTAAAGGCAAAATTGTTGTGTGTTCGGCAGGTGGTGGTTATTCCAGGATTGATAAAGGACAAGCTGTAAAGGATGCCGGAGGTGTTGGCATGATCATCTTTAATACCGCTAATGATGGTTTCACTAAGTTTTCTGATCCTCATGTCCTTCCAGCTCTGCATATTACCTACAAAGATGGAATGGAAATTCTTGACTACATGAACTCAACGTCGAAACCAATTGCAAGAATTGCATTTCAAGGAACAATAATCGGAGATAAAGATGCTCCAGTGATTGCTGCATTTTCTTCTCGCGGACCAAACATAGCTAGTCCTGGAATCTTGAAGCCTGATATTATTGGTCCCGGTCTTAACATTCTTGCTGCTTGGCCTACCTCCGTTGACAACAAAAAGAACACAAAATCTACCTTCAACATTATATCAGGCACCTCCATGTCTTGTCCTCACCTCAGCGGAGTAGCAGCATTGCTGAAAGGCACACACCCGACTTGGTCCCCTGCAGCTATCAAATCAGCAATCATGACAACCGCTAACACAGTGAACTTTGCCAATGATCCCATCTTAGATGAAAGGCTCCTTCCGGCTAACATCTTCGCCATTGGTGCAGGACATGTCAATCCATCAAGAGCTAATGATCCAGGACTGATCTACGACACTCATTTTAAGGACTACTTGCCTTACCTGTGTGGTTTGAATTACACAAATCGTCAGGTAGGAAACCTCATGCAACGCAAAGTGGATTGTAGGTCAGTGAAACACATTCCTGAAGCACAACTAAATTATCCGTCATTCTCCATCACACTCGGAGACATTTCTCAGACGTATACTAGAACAGTGACTAATGTCGGGGAAGCTAAATCATCTTACAGTGTGGAAATAGCTTTACCACCTGGAGTTTCCGTGACTGTTAAGCCCTCTATACTGAAATTCTCCAAGTTGAACCAGAAGTTGAAATACCAAGTGATGTTTACGAGAAGAGATAATAGCCCAAATAGCGGTATTGTTCAAGGATTCTTGAAATGGAGTAGTAAAAAGTACTCTGTAAGAAGCCCAATTGCAGTTGTGCTAGAGCCTAAAATTGGTTTCTAGTTTTATTTTTCTTCTCATTTTAGTAATTCGAACAATGTATGACAAGAATATATTTGAATAATTTGCATGTTACATTTTCACAACATCAAAAATGTTACCACATGTATTTCATAAACCAAGACACATAATTAATACTAACATGTATACAGGTTTATATTTTCAACAATAATATGAACACAATTGAAAAAGTAAGGCTGCTAACCGGAGGAATTAAGATCGCTTGGTCATTTACAAATGAATAAAAGAAAACGACATTTTCAGATCTCTTGTAAAGTGGACATAAAACTAAAAATTCAGATCTCTTGATGCACCAGTACTGCCTCTGCAGATGGAATAACAATTCAAATTATTTTGTTGGATAATTAGCACTTAATGGTAAAAAATTTAACTGCAAAAGTATTAATCTCGCCAAGTTGGTGATAACCACAAAGACATCTTTTATTCTCTCGCCAAATAGAATGTGAATACTTTTAGCATTTAATCAATGCTTTGGATCGAAACCATTATATAGGATCCTTTTACATTGTAATACTGATCACTAACTATAAAAAAACAAGAACAACATACATAATGTAATCCCATAAGTGGGGTCTGAGGAGGGTGGTGTGTACGCAGCCTTACCTTGTGGAGGTAGAGAGGCTGAATCCGGTAGGCCCTCAGCTCAAGCACGTACAAGAAAAGGAAAAAAAAGAAGAAGCTAGAAATCCAATCTTGCAGTGTCTATCACAATTGCAATTGGACTTCTTACAGAATGCTTATTATTAGTCCATTTCAATCGCGGATTTTCATCTGAGCCAGTGGTTGCTATAGTCTTTGGCAAGAAAGAACTATACCAACTCTCCAACTCCGTTCTTGATGATTGAACAGAGATTTGGCTTTTTGGAGATTCGACTTGAACTATGTACGTCTCCAAATCGCTCTGCATACTAGGCCATGAAAAACAACCAAGTATAGAGAACATAACAAAAAGGATTTTCAACATTTTCACGGCTACTAATTGACTATGAGAAAGGTATTTTGAACAAATGATACTTTGGAAAGTAGAGTTTGATACTTTTTTGCATTATTTGAACTACTAGTATATATAGTGATCTTACCCTGCAAGTTTTTGAATTGTTTATTCAATAGATCCCCTCTTGTTTAGAATACAATTAGTAGATGTATATTAGTCTAATTAAATGGTTTTCTAGAAGTGATTAGTCTTAATGACCACATGGCAAAGCTTGTTCTGATAATCTTCTGTATTATGACTAAATCTCTACTTGCTAAACTATAAAGTTTAAATTTAGTATTGGAGTTATATGAGCTTGAATGCATCAACATATATGATGTAGAGGATGAGAATTCATTGACAACTTATATGCTAAACTTGCAATTACAACAACAACATCATGCCCATTGTGACCCCACAAATGGATCCAGAGAGGGTGGAGTGTATGCAAACCTTACCCCTACTTTGTAAAAGGTAGAAATGTTGTTTCTGATAGATGTTCACTCAACTTGCTAATACTATTCAGGTTTGATATTTTTTAGTTAAGTTGTGTAAATATATGACGCCTAAGCCTAATTCAACCCCATGAGCGGATGATTGCCCAAGTCCATATAAGCAGACTACTAGTACATTCTCCAACCAATGTGAGACTTTAACCGTCTCTAGCACCTCCTTCACGCCCAGAGGCGCAATTGGAGCGTGGATAGCAGCCTAAACGAGAATGGACCTAACTCTAAAAACCATGTAGAGAATTTTGAACTTAGAGTCACCAAAAATAATCTTATTTTCTTCTTAATTAGTAGTGATCAAGATAAGGGGAGCCTTAGAGCAATGGTTTAGATGTTTCTATGTGACCTATAGATCACCGATTTGAGCCGTGAGATCAGACGTTAATGCTTGCATCAAGGTAGACTATTTACATCACACCCCTTAAAGTACAACCCTATAACACCTCGAAAACCAGACCCAGAAAAAAATTGCAGAAATATACCTGAAGCAGTGAACCACGATAGGGTTCACGAACCATGAAAGGGTCCACGATCCGTAGTCTTGATAACGGGCCGTGGTGGCGCCCGTAGAGTCGAGGTAGTGAACCTCCCTAGCCAGCCCCTTAGACCCCTACGCCTAAGTGAGGACCACGAGGACCTTCACGGTCCGTGGTCCTTCACACGGCCCATGGGGGCGTCTGTGGAGCCTTACCAGTAAGCCCTTTAACTAGTCCCTCCAGACCACAGCCCAAGTGGAGACCACAGACACTTTCATGATCCGTGGTCCTTCACATGGGTCGTGGTAGGGCTCGTGGACTCAGACCATAAGCTACTAGTCACCAAGTCCAGACCATGACTGACTTCACGGTCCGTGGTCCCTTCACGGTTCGTGAAGGTGGCCGTGGTCAGCCCGTCTGCAGTTTAAGTCAGGGCTATTTCGATCTTTTCCTTATTCGTTGGGCACCTCAACTACGTCATTTTAACCCTAAATTATGAGGTTTTAATCAGTTTAAGCCTAGAAACATAACTAGAACTTACCAAAGTTATATCACTAATCGAAACATAGAAAATTAGAAACGAAAGAGGAGAAAAAGTCGAGCAACCCTAGTTCAAGAACGCAGCAAGTTTCCTCTAGTTCCAGCCCTAAAATCAAAGGATTTCTTCGTGGAATTCATCACCAGGTATATGGGATTTCACTAGTGGGTTCTTTTCATCCATTAGGTCCCTAGTTTTCAGTCAGTTTCTTGACTCCCTTATTATAACTAGACCTAGGGTTTCTTGAATGTTAGAATTATTGGGTTCTTAGCTGTTAGAATGATCCAAATCAGATTAGTATGTTAATATTCAATTTATTGCATGAATTTCAGAACCCTAGCTATGTATTTCTTTAGTTCTTGAATTACACATGCTAGGTAAGATATTTCAGTTATACATGCCTCAGTTATTAATGCATCAATATCAGTTTAATTGTTGCACCAGTAACTTATAGAAATTCAGTCATAATGTGTTAATTACTTAATCCATTGGGAGTAGCATAATACCGAGTTGGACTAGGGTTCAGCATACCTAAATAGTCCAAGAACTACTAGCCACGTAAGTTGTCCCCTCTGTGGGCATCATTTCAGTGATCACACTAGCATGCCTCTATACCTCTGGCAGGGTATATTGGGTCCTCTCGATGGGGCGTATACATCGGACTTCACATTTAGTTCATGTGGTTTTACTACCGATTATAGTAGCTCCCATAGTTCAGTCAGATTCTATTGCATTGACCATTTATCAGTATATCCAATATTCAGTTTCAACATGTTATAAATTGGTCACTGCATTCAGTTAGCTCAGCATTCAGTATCTATATCATGTTCAGATTATATCATTGCTTATTTGCTTTGTTTAGTTATATGTTATTTCAGCTTTTTTCTATCATTCATGCTCAGTACCTTTCAAGTACTGACGTATACTCTGCGCTACATCTTCTCGTGTTGTAGGTTCAGGTTCTCAGCACCTAGATCACACTTAGATCACTTCTCAATCACCAATTCAGCAGCATCAATGGTGAGTCCTCATTCTTCGTGTCACGCCCCGAGCCTACACCCCAGACGTGACCGGCACTAGAAGACCATCGCTGGCCCCCAAGCGAACCCTTGGCCTGGCTTTCTTAACTCAGCGGAAACTTAACTCAACAGGATAACTCAATGCAATGAAAAGTTATAAAACAACTCAACTGAAAGTAATTTGCCAACAAGGCATCTCGAGTCTCAAAATAGGATATTTAAATATATACATGCATGAGAGACTCCAAACTAACTGACTGACTGTCTATGAAGCCTCTAAATACTGAGATGGGTGTTGGGACAGACCCCGCAACATCCTAATAAAACAAAAACTAAGAACACAAAATAATTGAGTCCTCCGGAATGCAAGGAGGCTCACCACTGACTCTGGAGTGCTCAGCTGGATCAACGACGTGCAGGATGCTGATCCGGGGTACCTGTATCTGCATCATAAGACGATGCAGGCCCACTGGCATCAGTACATGGAAGGTACTAGTATGCGAGCTGGAAAACTAAGCAACAAAGGCTAGAAGGAAATTTGGAAGAAACTGAAAAGTTTACCTTGTTCAACTCAACTCAACCTGACTGACTTCTTTCAATATAAGGCAATTTAAAACAAGAGTGATATAAAGAAAGACTGTTTAAAACATGCTATAAACTCTGTGTGTATACAAGGATACAATAAGCCTGAGATATATATAGAAATACAATTGAACTGATGTATATAAAATACAATAATTTCCGTGTATAAAAATACAATAACTGCTGTGGGAGTTTCTCTAACCGACAACCATCACATAAGAGCTAAAGTGATGGTACAGCGATCAACCTCACGCTGCCAGAGCATCCTATACCCGGCCAAAGGTATAAGACCTGAACTGCCTAATGGATCCACTAGTCTAATATGAAAAGGATTCATCTAAAGAGCATGATCCTTTTCTACCCATGGTGGCTAACATGGTTCTATGGGTTCTTTGAACGCTCCCCCAATTCGGTGCTCGATACTACTCCCAAAAATGTACTGGCTCTTATGTTTTTAAAACACATTTCTTCCTGCTGACATGAGATAATTACTCAAAAAAAACTATCCCGAAGGCTCTTTGGAAATTTCAGTTTCCAACCTTGTTTAAATGTAAAGACATTTCTTTAAAACTTCTTTGGGAATACATAGTTCCCTAATAACTTTGAGAAAATGAACTCAACTTGAAACTTGAGATTCTTTACTTAGCTTGAAACTCTAAACTCTTTTCTTAACTTGACACTTGAGTCTAAAAATAAAGTTAAAACGTTTAATAAAGACTCTTGAACAACTTTACAACTAGCTTGACTTGCTTAACTTCTAAGCTTAACTCTTAATTTCTAACTTCACTTGACTTCTAACTAACTCTCCTTAAAATGGAATTTGGATTCAAGGTGTTTGCTCACATGTTACGGATGAGTTCTTGACTTTTAGAAGTACCTTGGAGTGTTGGAAACAACTAGGAAACATAGGTATAATACCTAGGAACAAAATAAAATACAAATGGGGAATTAAGGTAACGGGAAGGATTGGCGTTCTAAGAGGCGCGGGGCGCCAGCCCTCAACTTCAAACGGGACTGCTGGCCACACTGCCAGGCACCAGTCCTCAGCTTCAAAAAGGGGACTGCTGGCCACTCTGCCAGCCCTTTTCCCAGAAAAACAAAACGACTTTTCTCCCTCTTTTCTTCAATTCTAAACCACCCTTACTTCAATGGATTTAACCTCAAACACTAGGGATCATCAATCTCTCAACATACAATAAATTACAACTCAAATACACAACCCAATCATGTCCCACAACCAACAATAACTTCAACAACAACTAACAACATCAACAACAACTAACAACTTCAACAACAATCCAATCTTTTCTCAAATCATAAAAAAAAAAGCTTGGTGTGTGGGGGAAAGGATCAGACCACACAAAGAACTCACATACCTTGATAGGGATCACCCCCGACGAAAATCCACGACGGGAACTTGTTGATCTCCTTTCTCCTCTTCTTCTCCTCTTCTTCTCTTCTTCTTCTCTTCTTCACTCTCAAGAACCCTAAATCTTTATCTTTTAAAATAGGATAAAAATGATCCAGAAATCAGCCTAACACACAATATAACCTCAAAAGAAATGGCTAGGGAAAAGACCAAAATGCCCTTAAAATTTCCGGACGGATTCCCTGCCAACTGCCCAACTTTCAATAGCCATAACTCGCTCATACGAACTCGAAATCGAGCAATCTCAGTGGCGTTGGAAAGATCATTCCACAAGCTTCGCAACCACAACTGGAACTACTCCTAACTCATCCTGATCTAGGAGTTACGACTGCTCAAAGTTGGCCAAAAATCACTGATTTCCACACTTAGCCAAATTTTCCAGATTCTGTATTTTTTTCCAAAAATGGCTACTTCCAATTTCAAGCTTCTTCATAGCTATTTCAAATTGACGGATGTTACACTTCGAGGACCAGTGACATGTTTACTTTTCAGTGCTTTTAGTCCTTTAGTTTCAATTTTGCTAGATCTAGTTGGGGCATGTCTCAACATTTATAGTCGGTTTAGAGTCTTATTTCAGACATAGATAGATTCAGCTTAGTATTGAGTTAATATCTTTCTTGTATTAAACTCATCAATTTTCGTATATCTCAGTTATAGTATATGGGTATTCCCCATCTTTTCATTTTGTTTATGATTATAGCTTTCACACAATTTCTATTATTCAGTTTATATTTAGTATGCTCATGATCATTCCAGCAAGGTTAGCTTGGGATCACTTGTGGGCCTAGGTCCCGTGTCCGCGTCTTGGGAATAGCTCGGGGCGTGAGACTCTGCTAATGTGAGATGCCTCATGATCTCAACCAACAACTAAATACTCAACGCGTCTCCACTGTATCTTATGAACACCCGACATGACACAACAATTTTGGAGTGTCTAGATGATCATTTTATAAGTTGGAATGTTCAACTAACAAAGTGGAGACGAGTTGATGTGTCTAGTTATCCATTCTCAAAATTGAAGTGGTTATACTTGTCAGCTGAGATCAAATTTAACTATCGTAAATTCTTTATGCTTAATAAAAAAGACTTGACTTTTCTGTTTCCCTAAAATGAACATGACTTGCCTTTAATTAAGATCTTGCGTCTTTTTTAATAGATAAAGCTGTAGCACAACGTTATTTACCTGCAAGAAACAAAAAAAAAATTGCACTAAATTACGTTCCATATGGATCTGTTATTATTGACATAAAATACTAAAGTCTTTGGAATTATCAATTGACATTTGAGCAACATGTTAGTTAAGTGTCCGTCAAATGAGTAAATACATTTTCTAAGAACGTATTTTTCAAAAGTTGTCCATCAACTTCATTTATCTTGAAATTCAGAAGGTCCATGTCAAATAACCTGCTCTTTCGTATTTCAAAATTGTATTTTAATTTATTGATGCGTTCGTCACTAACTTTTAATTCTTTTGATGTACTTGTCTCCAACTTCCTTTGTGCCTTGTCACCAACCTCTTTTTTTTAGCACTTGTCTCCAACTCTATTAATGCACTTGTAATTAACGTTCTTCGATTTTCATTGAATTACTTATCTTCAATCCCATTTAATTCATGCACCTTTTATTTAAAAGATACAAAACAAAATAATCTTTCATAAAAATAATATAAATTTCATAAAATAACTAATCAAACCGTCTTATATCGACTCCACCTCAACAAGTGTTGTCCTAGCTCCATACATCCAACTTTGTCCTGCCATCATAATAAGATAACTTATAAAACTTTTCAACATTAAACCCATGTAGCCTATACTTTGTATATAAAAACATGATTTACTAATATTTGTATATAAACACTTTATAATTATATACACTATTATACACTTTATACAAGATAATTAATATATTATATACAATATTTTTTTCTCAGATATAATATTATATATAGCTATTAAGGTACGTGATAGTAAATATTTTTAAAATTTGTATATTTTTTTTAAAAAAATTCAATATCATAATGTCAATTTTAAAAAATATACATATAAAATACCTTTAAAAAAATTTAAACCATGAATTTACGTCCCTAATAATTTAAGCTATAAACTTCATACTTCGGCAAGTTATATCTTAAAGAATATCTTGATATATCCTTAAATATCTCACATTGCAATAAAATACTTCGAATGTCATCTATAATTTTCACATTTTAAGCTAACAACATTTATATTTACAACAGTACAGAATTTACTATTCAACAAGAAGTAAATGAGGAGTGGGTAGGGGTAGGGTGGGTGGGGTGGGTGATAGGGTCTAAATCTTTTTTTGATTGCCTAACAAGGTCGTTATCCATTTATGTTTGTCGTCTAATTTTTGTAGGTTGCTAGGAGATTTGGTCCCTAAGAACACAACTATTTCTGTGACGGTATTTAAATAGATATGAAATTATAAGTTTTTCAAAATTTATAATTTAAAATAAATTATAAAGTAATTATTTTTGTGACTATACATAATTTCATTAAAGATAAAATAAGAAATTTAAAATTTAACTTTTACTTATATAAAAATATATGATTCTTTTTTTAAATCAAATGGAGGTAGTAATAGATAGCTAAAATTGAAGAAAATTAAAAAAGTGGTCCCATATATTGAGAGTAGGTTTAAAATAGTCATTTAATTTAAGTATGTAACAGTATTGATCCTTTAAGTTCACCAAACACAATACTTTTAGTTTCTGTTAAATATTTAAGAATTTATGTTTATTAGATTTGATAAAGACAGAAGGAAGATAAATAATCAAAAGCATCAAGAAAATCTTATTAAACTCTAAAATATGTAACATAAAATTTCCACTAGACACAGTTTTTTTAAATATGATATAGCATAAATTAGCGTACAAAAACTACATTAGACTCTAAAAATAAATTAAAAATTAACAAAACCAGCTAATTTTCCTCTTATTGATCTAGTCCAATCTAACAGACCTCTGTCATAAATACTTGATTTTTGTTTCAATTTATCTGATATTTTTTATTTTTTAGAATCAAATAATTTAAATTTGATCGAGATTTACATATAAAATCTTCAATTTTTTCAAAAATAAAATTTATATATTTATAAAATACGTAAAAAATAAATAAATTATAAATCACAATAATTAACAATTTAAAATACTTAAACCTCAGATTTTTTTGTCATTTTCCCTCAAAATTGAACCACTTTGAATCCTATTATATAAACCCCAGAAAAAACAATAAACACAAGTCTCCTTTTTATAGTTTCTCTCAAAATCAAAAACTGAAAAAAAAAATTAATAAAAAATGAGTATTAAATTTCTTCTTTTTCAGCAGAATCATCAAGGCTTCAAGATTCTTGATTCTCCTTCACTTCACAAATCTCTACCTTGTTTTCATCAACACCCAATTGTTTCTTTTCCCAAGAAATGCTTCCACTCCTCAGGTTTGTTTGTTTTTATACTTTTAAGTAATAAAAAAAAGAAAAAAAAGGAGAGATTTTTATGATTTTTTTTTTCAATATTCATGTGTATTTATGCTTAATCTTTTGATAGTTTTGTCCAGTTTGGGGTTCTTGATGTGGTATGGTGATGAAAGAAAAAAGTGATTTTGTGAATTTTTTTATAATATCAAGTGTATCTGTACTGCCCCTTTTAATGAATTAGTCCAACTTGTACTTGAGTTCTTGAAAGGGAATCCCTTAATTATACAATCCACATTGCTTAGTAGATTTTATTCTTTTTGGGGAAATTGACATAAATAGTTGCTGGCCCAAAAACAAAAATTGCCATAATATTTATGTATTCTCTAGCTGATGTAGATGAGCAACCAAATGTGTAACTTCCCTCTTTCTCTTTTTTACCTCAATTGTATACTATTTTGCTTAAAGTTTGAATCTTTTTGCTTCTCAACAGTAAAACTATACTTGGGTAAATGAGTTCTTGAAGGGGGTAAGATTGATGAAAGAAAAGAGAGATTTTGTGATTTTTTTTCAGTATGAAGTGTATTTATAATGCCCCTTATGATGAATTAGTCCAATTTGTACTTTTTTGCTTGAAGGAGTTTCCTCCATTTATACAATAGCTAGTAGGTGTGTTTTATTTTACTCAATTGTTATCTATTTTCCTCAAAGTTTGAATCTTTTTGCTTCTCAACAGTCAAACTGTACTTATGTTCTTGAAGGGGTATGATTGGTGAAGGAAAAAGAAATTTATGATTTATTTTTTTCATATAACGTGTCGGTCATAGTATTAGCATATTCATTTAGTCTTTGGTTTCGAGTTTCTAATTATCATATGTGGTTTACTGGGTTTAGGTGATTGCACCTTGTTGTTAATGTTGCAGTTTCTTGCATATATGCTCCGCACTACTCTGTTGTTAGCTCTCATGGTTTTCTTTTTGATTACTGCTTTGATTCGCTTGAGCCGAGGGTCTTTCAGATGCAGCCTCTCTACCCCAGAGAGGTAGTGGTAAGGTTTGCATACACCCTACCATTCCCAAATCCCACACTTTGTGGGATTTCACTGGGTTTGTTGTTGTTGTTTTTCATATCAAGTGTATTTTTACTGCCCCTTGTAATAAATTAGTTCAATTGTAATCTATTTTGCTCAAATTTTGAATCTTTTTGCTTCTCAAAGTACAGTTGATAATGTGCTCTTTACTTATAAGTATAAAAAGTAAAAAAGGAGAGATTCTTATAATCTTTATTCAATATCAAGTTTATTTCTACTGCCCCATTTGATAAATTAGTCCAACTTGTACTTGTGTTTCTTGATTCTTGAAGGGGTTTCTTCAACTATACAATCCACATTGCCAATTAGGTGTTTTTCTTAAAATTCAATTTGTTCTATGTTGTTCAAAGTTGAGATCTTTTTGCTTCTCAAGTTAAGTTGATAACGTACTTTTTTTAGGTCATAAAATGTGATCTTTTTATATAGGTGGTAATTCAAGACGGTTGTTTAGTAGATGTATCTTAGAAAAGTTCTCAGATTTTGTGATTGTTTTAGTTTTCAGTATCAAGTGTGTTTCTACTGCCCCTTTTAATGAATTAGTCCAATTTGTATTTGGGTTCTTGAAGGGGTACGATTGGTGGGGTTTCCATCAGCTATACAATCCACATTGCGAAGTAAGTGTTTTCCAAACTCAATTGTAATACTTTACTCAAAGTTTTAGCTAATAATGTCTTTTTTCTTACTCATGAATGTGATCTTTTTTTGTATAGATGGTAATTCAGGACTGTTGGTTACTAGATGTATCTCAGAAAGTTTCTCAGATCCGCTTGGGCCTAATGACTTTGAATCACTTGAGGTTTTCCATTTTAACCTCTTGAGCCATCTACTCAAAGTTCAATTGTATGTTTTTGTGAATTTGAATTGTATTTGTATGTGGAATTGAGCAATGAGAAACTTGTTAATTTACTGGCAACAACCATTTTTCTTTGAGAGGTAGGGCAATGAATACCATCATTGCATAAAAAAAACGAGTTTGATATGGAAAATTCTCTAGCATCCAAGGGTGTGGTCTAGCGGACAATAAAATGGGAAGAAAATCGTGAGAAACCACAGTTTAAACTAACAGAGACAAAAATACCCTATGTGATTTTTTTTCCGTTTATCTAAGCCTTAGCCAACAGAGTTATCTGATACTTGTGTTGGTAAGAGGTAGAAGATACTAAGTGGAATAGTCGAGGTGTGTGCAAGCTTTTCCAAACATCATCCTTATAAAACATAGAAAAATTCTCTATTTATGTGGATAAAGTTCCAGATATGAGAAGTAGTTAATATAGGAAGCAATTTTTTTGGTTCCTTCAGCCATTTCAAGCTGATGTACTGACTGTTATTACTAGTTGAAGGAATTTCTATGTGAAGATAATGGTTTCTATGGTTTGAGTACATTTCTAATGTTTCTAATGCTTCTTTCCCTTGAAATTGTGAATCAAAGAGGTTGATTAGCTCATAGTTTTATTCTTAAACCTCTCGATATTTTTGAGAAGGAAAAGAAACATAATAGGGGAAAGGGGGTTATGTTGTTTTCTTGTATGTTTCGAAGCCGACAATTGATTTGTGGGATTTGACTATCTTTAATATTAAGTATTTGCATTTTAAGTTGTCTTCCTTTTTTTTTTTTAACAATAGACATTTTGATATTACAGAATTTGAAACAAAAAGAGAACGCCTTTTTGACAATTTTGAAAGGAGCAAACGCTTTCCTGCCCCAAGTGATTCTTGCTAGCACAATTTTGGCTCTTATCTATCCACCTTCTTTTACTTGGTTTACCAACAGGTTTGTCTATCATTCAATCGGTGCTTATCTTTATCATCTATTTTGTTCTCTTCCTCTAGTATCTCATGATATCTTACTTTTCACTTTTCCAAAAAGTTTTGCAATAGGTCTGATAACTCTATCGGAAGTTTGCAGTTTCTGAATTTTGATCTTATTAATTACTGTTGTCTGCTAGACAAAGAATTCAATTGACATGTAATTACTTTCGCTGTTTGACGTTTAAGTAACATTGGTTACTGCATGAAGCAAGTACATTAAAATTTTGTTTAAAAGCAAGCAAGAGCATTTTTAATTTTAATTTGGAGCTTAAGTTCTACTTTTGGAGGTGTTATATACTGTCTATGCAAATTAGTTAAATAGAAGAAAATATTTCCTTTGCATTCGTGAACTAGGTGGCATCTTTATGTTGTTGAACTACATAAATAAACAGTTGTAAGATACTTTTGAGTCTTGTAATACACATTATTAAAGTTAATAATTCGGAGAATTTCAAAATGTATGCATTTGATCGCTTTCTGAAAGACGAGTTTTGTTCAGACTTTTGTTTGTTTGGATTACTTATCATGTATACTAGAATCAACAACTCATTTCAAGGAGAAACTCATATAAATTTTGCCGGGACAAATATTAATTGCATTCTAGAGGACTTATATCTCTCTGCTAGACTTGGTCAAAGTATTGTGGCTTGATCATGTCATTTGACTTTATCCTTATAAATGTATACCGAGGCTTCTATAACTTAACCAATTGGCATTAGTTGTAGCAGAAGGTGTGGTAGAGACCCGTGCTAGAGGTCAGAGTAATTCCTTTATTGAAAGTTTTCCGTGAACATATCTATTTTTTTACCAATTTATCCCCTCCAGAAAAGGATGGAGGTATAGAATTGGATCTTGGCAAAAGTCTGTCATTCAATATTTGCACCGATTTGGTCTCACGTTGTCTATCTAGGAAAGTTAGAGAAAGGTATTATGAGACAAATAGCTGCAGAGTGCACACCGAAAAGTCCAAACTGCTTAGTTTTTCACCTCATCGTATGGTCTCATATTTACCGTGATGTTTGCCGTTTCTAGGTACTATGCCCCTGCATTAGGATTTTTAATGTTTGCTGTTGGAGTCAATTCAAGTGAAAAGGACTTTCTTGAAGCTTTCAAGAAACCCGCTGCCATTTTTGCTGGTTATATCGGTCAATTTGCTCTGAAGCCACTACTTGGGTATCTTTTTGGCACAGTTGCAATGGCCGTATTTGGTCTTCCAACTTCTTTAGGTAAAATCTCTGACCCCTTTTCCAGGAAAGAAAATAGTATGCTGACTAAAGTTCTGTTAGCTGTGTATCAGCTGCAGGGATTATGTTGACCTCTTGTGTTAGCGGAGCACAGCTGTCAAATTATGCAACTTTTCTAACCGATCCACAAATGGCCCCTCTTAGTATAGTGATGACAGCGTTATCTACAGCTACTGCTGTTTTTATCACCCCGACGTTAACTTTATTGCTTATTGGGAAAAAGTTGCCTGTGGATGTTAAGG
Source organism: Solanum bulbocastanum (assembly GCA_037074985.1). Lineage (NCBI taxonomy): Eukaryota > Viridiplantae > Streptophyta > Magnoliopsida > Solanales > Solanaceae > Solanum > Solanum bulbocastanum. The sequence goes on from CM073604.1 coordinate 759,151, forward strand.
GAATGATTTCCAACATACTCCAGATAGTTGTTGCACCTGTTGCTGGTGGACTCTTTCTGAATAGGTATTATTGATGTTATGTGTATGTGTATCCTTCAACAATCCGAACTTCATTCTTTATGACTTTTGGTTTTGCTTCAACAGATTCTTCCCGCAGATTTGCAATGCTATTCGGCCGCTGTTGCCTCCCCTATCCGTTTTTGTGACTGCTCTCTGTGTAGGAGCTCCACTCGCTATTAACATAGATTCCCTCTTGTCCCCTTCTGGAATGTCTGTTTTGTTCCTTGTGATTGCATTTCATTTGTCAGCGTTCATCTTGGGCTATTATTTTTCCGGCTTAGTCTTCCACAGAGCACCAGACGTCAAAGCTCTACAAAGAACACTGTCATATGAAACAGGTTTGGGGACTACATAATATTATCACCATGCACGAGATGCATATATTATTGAAACTTGATTGACGTTGTCATTTTCAAATTGCTTGTGCAGGCATGCAGAGCAGTCTTTTGGCCCTTGCTCTTGCCAATAAGTTTTTCCAAGATCCCCTTGTTAGTGTCCCTCCAGCTATATCAGTAAGTCATCTATCAATTGTACGAACTTCCTTTCCTATTGAAAAAGTTGAAAAAAAGTAGCTGATTTGGTAAATAGTTCAAAGCTTTAGTTACTCAAAATTGCCAAAAATGATTAGCTTTATACGCGTCCATCTGAATTATGGTATGCAAGTATCTATATCAGAGGCGAATCTAAGATGTAGACTTGAGGACAAATGCCATTACACCATTTGTCTCTTGAAACACTAGGTTAGTTTCTCTTAAGTTACATCAAATCTAATCGATTTTCACACACACATGAGGTCGAAGCTGGAAGTGCTGAGTTCAAATGATCTCCTGGTTTATGCAATTGTGAGATTGAGATCATATTTATGGAAGAGTTTGCTCCTTTTTAGACAGAATAGATCAGCCCCCCGCCCCCCCCCCCCCCCCCCCGAACTTGATGACTTTTAGTCGGTGCACACTTGAACCTTACGTTGACCTAACTACCCCTGAACTCGGCAATTTGATAGTTTCCATATTTAGATTTAGAGTTTAACAACTTCTATAAGCTATCAGTGTAAAAGATCTTTTACATTATCAGGTCACTTAACTATGGATAACCGTCCATAATAATTGAAGTTAGTAACCAAGAAAATAGCAGGTTGCTTGCTATAACAAGTTTATAATACACTGATCATGTAAAACTTCTTTATATTAATAGTGTATATAAGTTAAATTCTTAGAGTTAATAGAATAGGGCCAAAATCGTCGTTGTACTTTTTCTGCAAAGGGGGACACTTTTGCCCTCCGTTAATAGTTTGGCTGCTTTTCGCCCCTATCGTTACCAAAAGGTGGCATTTTTGTCCTTTCAGGTTCGGTATCTTAAAAAAAAACATACGGATAAAGGAAAAAGTGTCTATCCGTATAGTTTAGGGGCAATTTTGACCCTTTTCCGTTCTCTCATCCTATTCATTTTTCTTTCTATTCTCTTTGAAATCTTTTCAGTTTTAACTTTTAATCACATTTTAACATTTGCTTGGTACATTTTTGCAGGTTGTGATCATGTCATTAATGGGCTTCACACTAGTGATGCTGTGGACTAAGAAAAAAGAAACTGTTATGGAGTGATATAACTATTAAAATTAATCTTATTGACTGGTCCTCGGAAATTTCTCGATTATAAAAAAAATTAAATTAATAAGATCCACACAAATCTGTCCTGACAGTGCTTGTGTGGTACAACTAAAGATGACTTCTCCAAATGTTTGTGTGGAATGTTTTTTTTCCTCTCTTCATTCCTATGTGTAATTTTTCAGAAGAAAAGAAAAATGTGTTAACGAAGGTAGGTAGTTGAGCGTTGCTTAATCTTTTTTATTAGTGTTGTCAATTTAACTCTCATACAATATATAATTTTTTTTAATTTTAGTATTAGTTGTTTTATTTAGTTGAGTTATTGTATTATTTTGTTATTATTATTGTTCTCTTCTTCAAATATTATAAGCATGACTCTTCCATTGTTGTATTTGTTTTGTTTTACGTAGTGATATTTAATATGTTTTATTTGAGCTGAGAATTTATCGAAAACATCTCTTGTAAAATAATGTCTATTATAACCTCTCTATCTTTTATTTGAAAATTCTTTTGCACTTGTTCCCAAATCTTTAATTATAGGCATTAACTATACAAAAGTTGAGTATTGAATGAAATTTACTGACACGTCAAGTGTTCATCAATATATTCAGCATATAATATTTTAAAATCAATGTATATTATTTAAAAATCCATTCATATTTTCTCTTATCTACTAAAACAAAAACAAAAAAGTGAAAAACTTTACTCAATTCAACCAACAATGGCATTTCCAATTTCATTATCCCTCTCAAAACTTCATTTTCTTCCAAATCCAAAACAAATCCAATTCTCTTTTACACATAAAGATCCAAACTTTATCTCCTCTACAAGAAAAAAGACCCATTATCAGTAATTTGAAAAATGCTGCAACAATTTTGGGTTTTTCTGGACTTGCTTTTACAACTCTAATGGTGGGCTCAGCTTCTGGTTCTGAGTTAGGTTTAATGGATTCTTCTTCTTTTCAATTCAATGAACCTTCTAATGCTCTGTCATTGCACACTTGGGCTAGTCATGTTTCCACTGTTGTTGAATGGTAATCTCTCTATTCCTATTTTGTCTCACATATTTGACTTGATGAGAGTTTAAGATGTTCAATTGTGTTTTTTAAGATGTTAGTTTGGATTATACTCTAAATTTGACTACTATTTATGTTGTTATTTAATACTACTAAGGATAGTATGGGAAAAAAAACTTTCTTGACTTGCTAAAATGGAAAAGTAAACTGAGATGGAGGGAGTATATTATTTGAGGTGGATCAAGATTTGAACTTTGAATCGAGGGTCCATTGGGAACCGTCTCTGTATCGTCACAAGGTAGGGGTAAGGTTGCATACATGCCATCCTCTTCAGACCCTACTTGTGAAATTACATTGTGTATGTTGTTGATCAAGATTTGAACTTTATAAGTTTGAGTTTGGGTTCTACCACAACCCATTTGATTTATTTGATTCAAAATCTATTCCTTCTAGTTATTTAGTGAGTTTTCTTAAGAGTTAATTGGTCAAAAACACACCTAGAGTATCCCGATTTTTCGAGTTTCATATAGGAAATATCATCATCGTTCAGGTAGGAAAAGTGAATAATTGATAGTTGAGGTGTGTTTAAATGAATAACGGTGATAGTTTAGGTAGGAAATTCGCACACATGATAGTTTAGGTTTGAATCTCGAAAAACGGGAGTACTTTAGGTGTGTTTTTGACCCTCCACTCTTTCCTTAATACATATACAAGGTTTGAGCAAACTCTATTGTGGTTCAAACCTGTAACATATTCTATGCATCCACGGTCCGCCCCGGTATATTTATAGAGAAAATGTTCAAATTTATCTATTTATGCAAAATTTACCTCTACATTATAAGGTAGATGTAAGGCTACAGACACACTTACCCTCCCCAGACTCCACTTCTCGGAAAAATGTCCAAATTTATCTTGGTTTAAAGTAATAGTTAAAAGATTATTTTAGCAGATACTAAAACATTACATCAAAGCTCAAATTTGAATTATCAAAAATTACGTAAGTTTTATAGAAATGGAATGGTATCACACAATTTTGTGACGTCCTAAAATGGAAAGGGTGTTGTGTAAATTTGGGCAGAGGGGATATTGTAATGTGCAATGCACTTTGTCGCAGGGTGTTATTTGTTCATATGTTTTTTGTACTGAATGAAATGACTGATTTTTAACTTTGTTCGAAAGGGTAACTGCTATGGCTCTGGTTTGGCAATATGGAGAAAAGTCGGGTTATGAATCTTGGAAGGGACTCTCCTGGGGTATGGTAAGTAATGTTGCTTATTCGTGATCATTTCATTTGTTGTGCAGATGCTTTTGCCTTTGGGAAGTCATATTTTGCTCAAAATTTCGTGCTCTAGGTTTGTAATATTGCATCTGCTTTCTGTCAATGAGCTTAACATGACTGTAAATACTTTTTGAAAATGACTTCTCTCAATATGTTGAAACTTTCAGTTTGGTTGATGAATGTTATATTGGCCCTTCTCGATCTCTATTGACCGTTTGTTAAGTGAGATAGAAGCTTAAGTTTCCCTAAAAATGGCAGTTGAACTCAAAAACTCTAGAAAGAACTTTTTGAAAATGACTTCTCTCAATATGTTGAAACTTTCAGTTTTGTTGATGAATGTTATATTGGCCCTTCTCAATCTCTATTGACCGTTTGTTAAGTGAGATAGAAGCTTAAGTTTCCCTAAAAATGGCAGTTGAACTCAAAAACTCTAGAAAGAACTTTTTGAAAATGACTTCTCTCAATATGTTGAAACTTTCAGTTTTGTTGATGAATGTTATATTGGCCCTTCTCGATCTCTATTGACCGTTTGTTAAGTGAGATAGAAGCTTAAGTTTCCCTAAAAATGGCAGTTGAACTCAAAAACTCTAGAAAGAACAATTTTCGAAATATTTTTGTTGCTCTAAGGAAAAAACTTCCTATGGTATGTTCTATAGAGAACTTGAAAAAAGTAAGTTGGCTGTTTACATATGTGAAATCTGTAAAGCGAGTCTAGTCTCAGGTTCAAATCTCATCAGAGGCAAAATGGCCCAAACACTGCCATCATGAGAAAAAAAAACTCTGTAGGGTGAACTACATGTAAGCTTTGTGACATTGTACATTCTTTCTTTGCGATATATTAGAGTCGCAGAACTCTGATCAGTGCTATATCTGGTCCAATAGAAATGGCTGTTATGCTTAAATAGCATTCTTCTGGAAGTAGAAAAGTAGATAACAGTCTTTCCTGTTAATTAAAAGTCCGTGTTCTTATACGTTTAATCAGACAATAGTTTAAATGTCTGTTTCTTTTCATTCTCGTTTGTGGATTGGGATTGGGTTAACTCAATCAGTTGATCAACATTTTACTACCACACAGTAATAAACATAAACTGTAAGAGGCTGAAATGAATATCATCACTGTCAGCCTCTTATTGCAGTGAATTTTTCATTCTTTGATGATTCCGATTATCTCCCACCAATCCATTTCCCCGATTCAACCAATCCCAATCGCGTCATGTTTCTCTTTGCTCATTTAGCACTTATCTCCATTTCTTTTCTCCCAATCTTGGTATCTTCTTAAGTGACTTCATTTACTACTTTCCGATTTAGGTGCCCCTGCTTGGAGGAGCACTCTGTGCCTGCACTTGGCATTTCTTTTATAACTCGGAGTCTCTTGAGGTAAGTAGATGTAATTCTTTATCTATAATGAGAATTATGAACTTCTATTGGTAAAATATGATTGCGAGTATATAATATGACAATTTCACTATCCCCTTTGTGTTCTGATCTTTACATGAAATGTTCAGCTTTATGTAATTAACATTAAAAAGGCAAATAACGAAGCAAGAATAGCGATCACAGTTAATCCATTAATTCATTGACCTCGTGATCGTTTTACTGGTTTTGGCTGTTATTTGCTTCAAACGGACAGCTAATTTTGGGGGAGTTCAAGTTGATCTACTATGTTTGTTGCGAGTTCAAGCAAACTCAGTAGCCTTTTTCCAGATCCTATACATGTATATTTGGAAATCTTCTAAATCTATAAAAATATTGGACTGTGATGTTTGCGTAATTAACGACACAACTTTCAATGCAAATGTCTAAGATCGTGCAATAGTAGAATAACCCAACCTAGGGTCCCAAGGGAGTGGTTTCGAGAATTAATAGAAAAATAAAATTAAGTTCTAACTAGTCGTAGCTAAAGATATTAATGACTAAAAATATTGAAAGTTAAAAAGGGGGATACAAAAGTGTCAAATATCGATTTGGGTTTGTCACAAATATAGCAAAAACAGTAAAATTAACAAGAATTCTATAAATGAGAGGGGATTCTTAGGGTGTGACCGCAATATATGTTGATTTAAATCGTTAGGTACATGTTTTCGATAGGAAATTTGCAAGATAATAGTGACGAGGCTAAGCTTTAGATGGAAATAAGTTCCCTCTCATGCAACTTACCCCGTTTTAAATAGGTTCCTCTCGGACACCCATTTGCCGCATGAAGGCCAACCTACGCCTTACCCCACTCACTCTCTCGAGCTGAGATATAGGACTAGGGCTCACCCTCTCGGGCTGAACTTCATGTCGACCCACTCCTTAGGCCATCAGTCTAGCGGACTTGGTTTCACGACCTCTCTCTCGGGAAAGCTGAAAACGCATGGATGGTTTTGTATTTGCAACTACAAATCCATTAAATTAAACTACAACCACTAGGTGAAATCACCATTAAAATACATCTAAGCCATCAGCAAGCAAAACCCAACAATAATCTCAGCACATATTTGCTAAATCACACCCCAAGAATGGGGGTTTTAGCCACACATCAAGAGATATAAATTTATACCTAAATGAGCTTGCATTCAAATGGGTATGAAGATTTAAGTCTTGTTACAGGCCAAGAATGAAGAATCCAAGAGACCCAATTTCAAATCCTTGGAGATGAAACCCTCTTCTTCTTCAAGTTTTCAAAACCCTCTCCAAACTCAGAGCAAAAATAAAAGTACTAAAAATTATATTAAGAATTTGATATTGCCTAATGATATGTTCTCTATAACTCTCAACGAGTATCTATAGTTTTCAAAAATCTGTGTTGTGACGGATCATTCGGCGACATTAGTCGGAATCGCCGATAAACTCAATGATTCGCCCTTTAGTGTAGTTCATCACTTTCTTGCACCATCCTTAGGCATCATAGTGCTCTGGATCATTGGGCGATATTGTACTGTTTCGCAGAACTTTTTAGCAAAGCGCCGACTGCTCTCTTGTTCCGCCGACTTGATCCTTTCCTTCATGCTCAGCACAGTGGAACAAAAGGCGAAGTGAGACCCTTCGGCATTTTGCCAAGTGGACTCGGCGATCCTCAGGCTTTCATTTTCTCGTTCTTTTCAGCCTTTTCGTTTCTTTTTGCGAAGTAGTATCCATGCTTTCCTTCAATCTTCAAATACCTGAAACTTAAGGGTTTTCATCAGATATTGAGATAAAATAGGCACTTGAGGACACAATTTTTATTAATATATAGCCTTAAATGAGTCCAATTTGTGGACTCATCAGATTGTGGACTCATTTATTGTTTAGAGCTGGTAAACTTAAAATCCTGAATCCACCTCTAATTTAGGTAAAGTAGGATATTCTTTTCATCGTGGAGATATGACTAACGTTCCGTTCCATGCATGAATTTCAGGTAGTAGTGGCCCTCCAAGTAGCTTTGACAGTAATCGGTAATGCCACAATGTGCTTTGCAGCATTCCGGATATACAGATCATCACAGAACCAGTCAAACAAACTGTGATCATCATCGTTGAATCCAGTGTACTTTCTTCAGTCACCTCACCCTACTAAAGTCTCCGTCTAACTCGTACATAACGTAACCATCCCTATATTGTTTGCGCTGAAAAACAACAATAGGAAGAGGAACATACAGCGCGTAGTGAAACACAATGTGTAGGATGCAATGAAATCGTTGCTCCATGCGAAGAAATGAAGTGTTTTTAGCAAGAAGATGCCACCAGCGTGGACTGAGCTCTAGCTAGCTCGGGAAGAAATCGGAAGCGGATCCAGGATTTTGAATGTGTATTGTTTAACTTTTAAGGTTCTTAGACTAAACTCATTGTACTTTTTTGAATTCATGTACTTGAGATTCGAAATTTATAATATTAATGTTTGAATTAAATTCTCGATTATTTCACCAGGTATTTGCTACATCCACTGAACTATTCTCAAAATAGTACATCTGATAAATAAATTAGTTTTTATCATTTTTTCCACAATAATAACATCTCGCATTAGCAAGGTCCAGAAAGGTACCACATTAACAGAAAATGTTGTAAATGAAAAATTTAGTAAACCTAATATTATTGTACCATGCTTTAAAAAAATAAGTAGACAAATTGGAGGCAACAACACTGACATTTTTTAACCTCACGTGTTAAGAAGCTTCACTGAATACTTTTTTTTTTTGTGGGGAAAATACAAAAGGTTAATTTATTATATTTGGAAAATTATGTTTTGCTTTTTTTCTGAAAGTGCATTTAGAGGGTCCCAAATGTCTCCTCTTCCATTTTACTTTTGCCGACTTCTTCTTCTTCTTTTTTTCGAATTTTGCATCGGATATCTGCTTTGGACTTTGATCAAGTGAAATTCGTTTCGTATAATGTTTATCTAAGGGAAAAGTTTTTTTTTTTTTAGGACTTTTTTCACTTTTAGATTTAAATTCAAGATATTTAATTAGCACTTGTCAAGAGTTCTTACTTCTAAGTAATTTTAATTTTTAGGTGACTAAATATAATTAAATTTTATTGACAACATTGTTGGTATAAGAAAATGCTATCACATTGTCGGTGTTTAAAAATATTATGACAAATTTAAGATCATAAGCTTCAAAAAGTGATTGACAAAGATCAAAAGGCTATCCATTTAGTTTTGAAGGATACAATATGAACGGAACAATATGTTTAATGAGTTCAAACAATATATAGACTAGCAATATAATTTGAATTCAACATGTAAAAAAAACATATTCCATTGATTTATGTACATACAATCGAGATATATTTTATTATATAATTGATGATGCAAAACAAAGACACTTTCTGAGAAGATGAGGATCGTAGACATGATATTTAGATCATGAAGTAGGGTTTTCTTCATTGATATGATGGAAGACGGAACTAGAATTTAAAGCTTACGCGTTCGAATTTTAAAATTAACAATTTATACCTATTTCATAGATTTTATTAAAACAATACCGATTTTGATCATCAAAGTGCTTCGAGTTTGACTGAACTCGTAACTTAAACTCTAACTCCGCCCCTGATTAAATTAAGAGTGGCGGAAACCGATCTAAGTGAGAAACTTTCTTCTCAAATTCAGAATATAAAGCAAGATTTTCTTGATGGAGAAGATTTGCCTTTTTCCTCAATTTCTCATTTTCTTCTAATATACTCATATTTTCCATGTACAACTTCAAGTTTTTCAATTCCATATTTTTACCTGCGGCTGCCTTTTCCTCACTTCTCTTCCTCCTGAAAAAAAAAACATATTATATATTACTATATTGAGTTAGTATGAGTCAAAATATCTGTTCGTAAAATAACATGATTTTTCGCGAATAATCATCTCTAAAGGTATTGTATAAATATTAAGAATAATGAATTTGCCATGGAAAAATCTTTCTTCTTTAATTTTGTTTCCTACTTTCCTATTATTAGGATTGAATACTTAATTTCAGTATAAATATTTTTACACCATCAACGTATATAAATTAAATTCATACATATATTGTATAGAACAAGAAAGAAAGTCACACCTCATAAGAAAGTAATAGTTATATACTTACTTATTCCATCTTAATTTATTTAATATAGTTTGAATTTTGAAAGCAAACTTCTTTGATTTTTGACTATACATTTGAACATACTACAATCTCTAAGAATTTTTAAAAATAATTTACGTATTTAGAAATTAAAGTCACAAAAATTAATAATTCAAAATATTTAAAGGACATAAAAATAATCACGGTCAAATATTTTTTTATTTCTTGAAATAAAAACTATATCATATAAATTGTGTCATGAATAAAAAAAAAAAAGATTTTAATTGTTTTAAACTATGTGTAAAAGTAGTATAAATACCATGCAAGCCTATGAACTTGAACTTTGGATCTTTTTGGTTTTTGTTTCTTCCCAGAAAAGTAATGAATACGTGAAGCACTCCATTCTGTAGAATTGACACACATTTTCTTGATTCTTTAAGTAGTTTTCTTCAACTTTTTTCCTATATTTTTAATATATACTTTAGGAAGAAGAAGATTTGAATAAAGATTTGATAGAAATGTGAAGTGAGTGAGATCCTATAAATAGGTGGAGTTATTGTGTTTTATGTATAGTTGTATACACGTTATATTCCATGTGGCATTTTGAAAAGATTAGACAGACGCACAATTTTAATATGATATCAGAGCAGATAGTCCATTACTGATGTTAGATATAATTTAATGCATAGTATTAAAAGAGGTTATTTGTGCAAGTACCTCGTTATTTCATGCAATATAATATCAGAACAGTTAAAACATATTTGATGGTGGATAGAATTTAACGAGTAGTATTAAAAGAGACTATTAGTGAAATGTCTCGTTATTTCACGCAATAAAATATCAGAACAGTTAAAACATATTTGATAGTGGATAAAATTTAACGAATAGTATTAAAAGAGGCTATTAGTGAAATGCCTCGTTATTTCACGCAATATAATAACAGAACAGTTAAAACATATTTGATAGTGGATAAAATTTAACGAGTAGTATTAAAAGAGGCTATTAGTGAAATGCCTCGTTATTTCACGCAATATAATAATAGAACAGTTAAAACATACTATTTGATGGTGGATAGAATTTAAAAAGTGCAATTAGAAGAGGCTATTTGTGCAAATTTTTCGCTATTTTACGTGTTTGATCTTGAAAAACATAATCAAAATTCATATCACGATATATGTGACAAATATAATAAATAAATAAAAACGTGTCAAACTTCTAACCATTTTTTTTTTTGTTTTTCCACCAATCCGACTAATTCGATTCGTACGGGATGTCCAATGTAGGGGGAGGCAAAGGCAGAGGTAGAATACTTCTTAACATAAACTCTCTCTCAACTAATTATTCTATGTATTGTATTTTTTAATAATTATTTTGAACCATTTAAACTTTTAAATAGAATAATTATGAAGTTCAAACATATTTCAAACTAGTTTTGTGGTTGTGTAAGAGAAGGACAAAGACAAGAAAGAGAGAGATCTAATATTTTTCTAGTATTGAATGATGACAAGGGGACTCATGATTACTTATAGAAAATGGATCTATTTTATTATTAATGACTCAGACGAGTTTTTGCGATTCAAATTATAGAAAAGTAAATATATAAATTGACTGAAAGTGATTAATATACCTCTCAATTTTGTCATTTAGAGTTGATATATCTCTTGTTATAAAAATAATTCATATATAACCCTATTATTATACGAATGACTTATATATACAACGGTATAACGAGAAGAATAAATATGAGCCACTTTCGTAACGAAAGGCAAATCAGCTCCAAATGGCAAAGTTGGGGGAGAGGTATATCAAGCCCTTTTTCCTTTATTAGATATATATACATAATTTGTAATCATATATAAATAATATCTTTCTAATTAGTTGGTTAAAGTGGGGTGTATATATATATATATATATGCATGTATTAATTTTTTTTTAAAAATGCATGCATTAACTTTGTATACTATTAGTACCTTGTTTGATACACTCTTTTAATTTATGTATAATTAATGTTCACTCTATTTGATATTAAAAAAATGTGAAAATTTATAGTATTAGTAATGCTAAGTGTTTTAATGTATGCAGTAGTAAGATTAAAAAATACAATTGCCTTTCAAAATTCTTTTCACATTCTTTCTACCATATTGATGGAGGGTTATTTTTATAATATTTTTTGTTAGAAAATAATGTATATTATTTTAAATACTCTATTAAAAACGATTTCAAAATAACTACACACATTAGTAATATCCACATAAATAATACATCAATTACTATACACCTTATCAAAGCCTAAATTTAGGGAGTTGTGTTTGAGAGGTGTGTCAAAGGCATTTAGCCTCAAAACTATATATATCTTCATGAATAAGTATATATCAAGAAGTCAAGGGAGCTCAGTATTTCTATATCTATTATTGGTAATCTCAGAATTATTTTTACTTTTACAATGGTTAATCATTATATAATTAAAAAATTTATAACAAAATTGTAATAAAGGGGGTTATTTTAAAGTGTATTTATTATTATTTTTTAAATAATCGGTATTATAATTAAAATATTATTATAAAGATAAAATATAACATAAAAAATTAATTTTGAAAGAAAAAAAAATAATCATTATAATAAATATTATATGATGTTGTAGTTACAGAGAAATCCATACATATCCAAATATATGAAAGTCATTAATATATTGGTACTTTAGCAAGCCAATTTATTATCAAACATCTGGCATGAAAACGAAAGAAATTGAGAAAAATCCAATTTGCTGTCCTTTTTTTAGTAGTCTACCATGTAATTGAGTATTTCTTTTTTGTATCCATTATCAATTACCTTCGATAATAACAATTGAAAAATAGGTGGAATAGTGGGAATTAAAGTCGAAATTTTTACTAAAGGATTTAAAATATGAAGAAAAAAAATTATAATAAGAGAAAGTATCATAATACGTTGCCATTTGCTATTTATTTGCATCATTTTTCTTTTTTACCATAGTAAAATATTTGAACAAGTTGAAAAAATTTAACATCCGTTATATCTACAATTAATTGAAATCATTTATAGAAAGAAAAAAGAACTTTTATTGTGTTCTTGCACTATGTTTGCATTGATTTAAAAAGATTGTAGGTCTTATTAAGGCTACTTTTATTTATATAATTTTAGTTTATGCTTTTCACATTTCAGATTAGGATAAAATGTTCACATATCAATAAAATATATAAGAGGTCTTAGGTATATAAATAATACACATCGATAAAGTACAAAAGAGATGTTGAGCATATAATAAGCAGGAAATTACATTTTAGTGATGCGTTTTAAAGTCTTGTAAGCCTAGACTCAAAGCGGACATTTTACTAGCGGGTTGAGCTGCTATAAATATTATCAAAACCATTCTTGTGTAAATCTTGTTGATATGGGAAAGAGTTCAACTGAATTTAGGCAAATTTTGATCAAGCGGGGTAAATTAAACTCAATAAGTCTTAGACAAATCTCATGCAGTGGGTAAACCTCAGCGAAGACGTTGAATTCATAAGAGTGGTGTGAATGTGACACCCTAATTTAGAATAAAAGTCTCACGTTGATAAAAACACAAGAGACATATTAGATAAATAATTAAGGAGACCTTAAACCCCAATGATGCATTACAAAATCGTGTTGAACAATTCACTAGCGAGCTGGATTGTTATGATCTTGTCTTTTTCAATACCTTCGCTCGTCATGATTTCACATTTACAAATTGCATTTGGCATTTATCTTTTAAAAACTCTTATTAAAATTTGTGACTCCACCATTAATGTGATGAAATATATATATATATATATATATATATGTTCAACAGGAGGGGGAAAAACAATTTACCAATAGCTTTTTAAAATCTTGTGTCATGGCATTATTATATTTTAGATAAAATAAATGAAGATACCAATATACAGATAACAGTACAAAGTAATCAATCCTATATTTGAATTTTACTCATTGATGTCAAAAAAAATAAATTATAATGTGAAGATTTTTTACATTATTATTGTACTAGTAGGTCATTTATTATTTTATTTATCAGATTATAATATAATATTTTTCTTATAAATCTACATTTAATTTAATTACTGTATAAGTGACAATTTTCATTGGTCAAAATTATATTTTGTACACATATAATAAATCTTAACTATTCTTAATATTATTTTTGATTTTATCCTAGTCGTCGATGTACAAAATTTAAACTCAAGTTAAGGGTCTTGTAGTTTAGCCAAAATATGGCCTATTAGCTAGAAGATTTTTTTTATATATAAAAAATAATAATAATCATAATTTAGAAGATTAGTTAGCAATTTGTGATGGTGTGCTTGAAGCTAATATTAACCTTTTTGTGATTTGAAAGACAAGAAAAAAAAAACCCAATTTATTTCACTTTGAAGTAATTAATGTCATTATCAAATTATTTGAGTTGAAAATTATCAGAAAGTGCAGCTTTGTTGGTTAATTAATTAATTAAAAAAAGTTTGCATGGTTAATCCTTGATTAATTAGTTATCTAATTATTTAAGTCTACGAGCTAATCAACTCAACATGTCAATATTAACACAAAGGACCTTTGTCTTAGTCATCCTTCGATCTTTAATTAAGAGTTAAATCTTAGGGATTAGTTGTGGACTATTTAGGGTTATGAAGAAAAATGTCTTTTATGGAGGATATTTTCCAGAAAAATAAGTATTTTTTTAAAATTAATTCCCGGTATTTGATAAATAAGCAAAAACTATTTCTATATAATCTAGGTAAATACATACTATAAAGGTGGGAAGACATTTACAAAACTGTTTTTTTAATTTATATAAAGAAATTATTTTTCTCATTTTTAAAAAATTTATTTTTTAAGAGAAAATATTTTCAATTTCTTTTACTAACCAACATGGAAAAATTTTAAAATATTTTCTTCTCCCTAACAAACACACATTTAATTGAAGAGATCTATTGCTAGCTTTGAAGCTTTTGCTCTATTTCAATTTTGGGCCATTGAATAGAGAAAAAAGTGGCACTTAATTCCTTCTCTATATCATTTTCACTTTTGTTATGATCTTATCCAATATTCCCTCATTATAATTTGGTTGAACACAAAAAAAAATAAAAATAAAAATCAAAGAGACATTTCAATTTTGAGTTTGACTTTTATAAATGGATTGTGTAGAAGAATTTGAATATTATATTATTTAAATGATAACTCAAGTTTAAACGTTTATGAAAAGTAAAATTATACTAACCTGAAAATTAATACATGTTAGATTTGACCCAATATATATTTCCCACTTATCCAATATAATATATTGTTGTTGAACAATTTTTGGATATAAAAAAACTTTAAAGACCAGTATTTTTATTTTTACAGTGTAAGAAGTCATAATATATTTGATGATCAAAGGATCTAGCGACTTGCATATATTAACTTCTCGTGGCTGGTAAGGAAAACTTTAATGTAATTATAAATTCATTAAAAAAAGCTTAGCACGTGTGGCCTCCTCTAATAATTCATTTGTATTTGATGGCAATGTTTTGATTAGCTTCATTGAGGAACGTGATGTAATGGTTGAAATTTATCCATCATTAATTAAAATTTTCTTAAATTTAATGGACGGATATAATAAATCCCTTTTCCCTTTTATTGGCCCTATATACTATATGTATATGTATAAGTCAAGTCAGTAGATACGAATATTGAATAATTATAATATAAAAAATATATAAAAAAGATATGATTAGGAAGGGTCCATAATCCTGCTAGTACTATTAGGTCCAGAGAGAAAAATCCAAAAAAATAACAAAATAATTGAGTTTTATATGTATAGAGGAAATTAAATTTCAACCTTGTGTTATGAAAATTAAATATTTTCCTTTACAAGTCTATTTCCACTTGATGGCACTTGTATCATTATCAAGTACAATGACGTGCACTAGAAATCCCAAATATTCTTTTCATTATTACAAAAATCTTTATTTTTCTAAATTCATCAAAGAAAATATATGACTAAATATTAATGATAATTTGTTATAAATATTGGACAACCAAGCATATTGGAATAAATAATCCTATATACTTTTTCTTTATCCGAACTTGATATCAGCAATATAAGCAAACTTACACCGGTGAAATTTATAGTTTTGTAACATATTGAAAGCTAGAAATTTCTTGGAAGTATACTTTGTGGCACTCATTAGTGATGGGATAGATATAATATAAGTTGTATATATAGAAGCACCACAATTGATGGGATAGAAATAATAATTTGAATAAGCATAATTACTTTGGAAGTAGACTTTGTTGCCCTCATTAGCCATTATATACAATATAGAAAGCTCAAAGAGAAGACAAATAATTCACATGTAAGCAAATAATGGTATTTTGAATAGTAGCATGTATAGCCACTCAAACTTTCACTTAATTATTCTTTCTTTTACTACTTCAACTACACATGAATCATGACTATATGGCAATGTATATGAGAGAAAATAAGGGCCGTTGTCTAAAGAGTAATGAAAATATATATGTATCTTGTTGTAGTCAACAATGAAATGAATTTTGCTTTAGCCATGTTCTACTCCATTCTCAAGTGTACTTCAACAACCAAAAGTTGTAAAAAAAGAATCAAGAATACATTTATTGGAAAAGAGAAAGAGGGTGACTTCCTTTCTGCCAAATTATATATAAGGTTATATATACACCAATAATATCACATCCATAAACCATCAATCATGTTACCCCATGCATTTATTATATTATATTATATTATATTATAAATATATATTTAGATTGAAGTTCATTGTACCTATTACCTCCCTTCACCCTTGTGAAAAAAGAAAGTTATTTGCTTTTGGATTGAATAATGTATGATAAAAATTGAATAACATAATATTTATATATAATGAGATGTATTCATTCTATGACAATCTAAGGCCATTGTATGCAATTTCTATTTTGTCCAACAGACTCTATAGATTTATCTCTTGAGCTACGATATTATTAATTTAAAAATGTATTTGCCGTGTAAATTTATAGTTTGTTTTATATAGTACTTTATTTTTTCATTCTTTACGGTGTGAGATTTACTTAGGGTATCGTTTGTTCATCGTATTTACAGTAATCCTTCCTCTTTACTAGCTCTCATCAACTCCTCCTGCGTCAGGGACATCATTATACACATTTCTTTATGGACTCAGTAGGTGTTTGGCCATGAGATGAAATTGATGTTTGGGCAAGTGATTTTATGTTGATTAATCTCAAATTCTCAAAAAATCATGATTTCAAAATTTCAAATCATGATTTGAGATTTTTCAAATACAAATATTGAACCCCAAAGTTTATATTTGGTAAACCTAAAGCTCAAACTATGTTATTGTCCAATTTGTCTCACCAGACCTCACAAATTTATCTATTGACTATGTAATCATAGATCTCAAAAGCATGTGTACCATGTGAAATTGTATTTTATCTTATATAGTACTTCACTGCTCTCTCTTTTGAAAAGGAGCTTTACATAAAATACCATCTTCGAAAGTCTACTAGTCTTTCTCCTTGAATCACTTTCATCGTCACTCATTCTGAAATCACTAATTTTAAATTTTGAATTCTACTAGTAATTTCATTTATTTTCTCACAAGTACTATACTCCCAACCTCTTGTGTGCACTTATACAAAACAAACATCTTTTATTTTACTTCTATTTATTTTTTATTAGATGTTGGGAATAATTTGTGTGGATATCAATTTCAATTTCATCTACTTGGATCAAGGCAATTGATTGCTATTCTCCTTTGAATTTAGCCAAGAAGATGCTTCTTCTTCTTCATCAACCACATCATTACTAGCACCCCCTTATTATAATTTCTTTTACAAAAAATGTCAAGAATAATATTGATAAGCAACTTGAATAATTATTCAAACTATAAATTATGATGTCTATACCAAGTAATAATTAATACATTGGCCAATTGCTGCTTTATGAATTTAAAAGTTTTGTTTTTTATATATTTGACTGATCGATCAAAAATAATTATAGCAATATATAAAAATATATTTCTTGACCTTTTTTTTTGGTGGGCGACTATACAAGGTAAAATTCCAAAGAAAAGGTCTAGCTATTTAATGGAAAGTTTATAAACACTTTAATATTTACCAATATATAAATAACAAAATACATAAATCAGTTTATAAGTTTACCCAAAGTCCTTACTAAGTACTAATATTTTACTAGTGATAAGTAAGCAAAAAATCCCATTTTTATGAAAAATTCAGTACTTGGAAATTGTTCAAATGAACTTATCATTAACTTTTAATCTTCAAATGAATCAATCTTTAATTTTTATTCTTTAGCAATTAAATTTACGTCTAGTAAGACAAATATTCTTTAAAAATTAAAGTCATGTTTTGATATAACTTGTGAAATATTATCATACAAAAATATAAATTTATGCCCCTCAAAAAGATTGTTTGTTACGAGGGACAAAAATTAAAAACCAGTATGAAATAGAGGGTAGCTTGTCTATAATGTATCATTATAGACAAATGAAAGACTTTCTCAAGATTCTGATTCATCCACTTGTGATTTTTAAATGAAAATAGGTTGGGTGAGCTTCCAAATTAACTCAGTCTCATTGAATAAGTAAACAATTGGATTGGTTCAATTGCAAGGTGCCAATGAAATCGAGTGCTAATTCCGATTTTTTTGAATTAACCGATTCGACGTGCTAGCGGACATTTATTTTGAACTCGATAATTTTTGAAAAAATAGTTCGACATATTTAGTTTATTATTATGAGAATCAATCCTACTACTTCTGGTTTTGGGATTTCCATGCTTGAAAAAAAAAAAAAAACCCGGGGTGTGTCGTCCAAATCAGTGCAAATGACACTTAACATTTTGCTCAAACCAAAGTCCAAAATCAAGTCAAGAGGAAATTTTAGTGGGCCAAGTAGTTTGGGCCAGACTTGAAATAATCAAAGTCCAAGTAGCCCATATAGACAGGTTACATGAAACTGGCCCATAATAATACTCTCTTCATTTAAAAAAGAATGATCCAGTTGAAGTTTAAGAAAATTAAAGTTAAGTTAAACGTACCAAAATGTTCTTTAATCTAATTGTCTTAAACATGTCATGTAGAAAACTGAAATTAAAGTATTACCCAAAAAAGAAAAGGATCATTTTCTTTTAAATAGACTAAAAAGAGGTAGGCTTTTTTTTTTTTTATGAGTATAATATAATTGCACTAATATGATCCATCACACAAATGAGGGTTGGGAAATTATTTGCATTGACTAACCAAAAACTATTCATAATGGATGATATGAAATTTTTTTAACAAAGACTTTTAATAGTCAACTAATAGTTGATATCACCTATATGTCAAGTCTTTAGTTAAGTTTACATTGATTTTAAGTAAATATAAATCTTTTAGGACAACTTCCAATATCTTTTCTCAAATATATTTAACTCTAAAATCTAATATTTTTTTATCAATCGCAAAAAAATATTATTTTTAATTCGAACCTTACAAAATGGATAAACACCTTGTACAAAGTATCTTTTTTCTCCTTTATTAATGAGTATGGATTACTCGGTCTAGTAAACACTGAAAAGTTGAAAAACATATGCTTATACGATTAAAATAAAATAGGAGGGGGGGTGGGGGGTTTCAAAATTATTGAGAAAAAATACAATATGTGCCAAACATGTCTAATCAAGATGTCTTACGTACAAACACAATGATTAATTATAATCTTTTGCTAATCCACCCTGTTTAGTGTCAACTTGTTCATATTTGTTAATTAGAAAAATAAAATATTGAAAGGAATCAAATCAAAAGCCATGTATCATACTCCAATTAATTATTTACAAAATAGTCAAACTAGAGACATAAATAGAAATCTATTTACGATTCATTATAAATATTTCTTTTATTCACGTATCCAATTTATTTATTTTTTACAAATCACTAGATATTTTTGTGCAGAAATAGCCCTCACTTGGCAATTAACTTTGTTTTCTTAAAAAATAATAATATCTTGACATACGTTTCAAATTTCACAAGTGAAAACTTTAATATAATATCCTCAAAATTTCACTTATTAATTTAAAACTCTAGAATATTGCCTATTTTCTTTTCAATTTCAAAAAGTGAAAAATGATTAACTTTTTACCCGATTTCTTATAGAATTATTTTTTAAAAAACTAAAACGGGTCATAATCATTTTCTAGTCAAGATTATGATGTGTAATTTTTGTCGATTTGTTAATTATAATTAGCTTAAGAATGCTGACTTTTGTCTTAATCAAAGTAAACATAAGTTTAATCGCCGTATTAATTGACGAGACAACATATTAGCTACGTATTGTATAGTGTTATCTTTATCTCAATTTGAACAAAGACTAAATTTATCATATTGTATTGTCAGTTTAAATATAATGCTTGTTTTGATTATTACATAATTTAGATTCTATTGTATCGCATTGTTTAAATATATTGTTAGGTAACGATGGAAATGCTCATTTTATGTAATGACCGATTTGGTGTGATTGGATTGTTAATTATCTTAATATTTTCTTTTCACTTTATCTTTACTCATTATTTAAATAATTACAATGTTTTATCTTTTATTCTACCTTTTCATGGTAGCTACATGTTCCTACTTTTCTTTTAGGTTTATCATTCAAATTATGAGTCGTGATATTATTTAATGATAAATAACGATACAATCTATTCAAATATTGTATACATTAAAAACAATACAGATACAATACAAGTATACAGCACAAACACATTAATATACAATACAATACTTTTCTGCGTAGTACCACTACTAAATCAATGGAGTTTATTGGTTTTTAAGAATTGTCTTTTATTTATACTCTTCAGATTCAATTTATTTGCAAATTTTCTTTTTCTTTTTTTCTACAAAAAATAACTCCAATTATTGATATTTTGCATTTTTGTATTTATAAAAATCGACCTCGAAAAGTTGATAATTTTCAAAATAACTAAACAAATCAATACTTCTTCGGCTGCTTTTTACTTGTTAAATTTTGACTTGACACCCTTTCTAAGAAAATAATTATTGATATAGTAAGTCTATCATTTCACCTTATTAATTAATAGGATCCCACATATATTTACTCACTATATTTTTTTCAAAAATATTAACTCAATTTTAATAAATAAAGAATATAATTAAAAAAAAAATTTCTTGATTTGTCAAAACTAATAAGTAAAAAGAGAAAGAAAATTAAAAAATATTTAACAAGTATATAGAAACAAAGACAATAGTTCTCAACTCCCTTTAGAGAGGGCTAGAGAGAGAGAATGGATAAGCTTTAGACATTCAAGCAAAGATATATATATATATACTAGTTTTTTGATATGTGCGCTGCACATGATTATCAATTACAAAAATATGTGTTATAGTAAATACTATTGTTTATTAAGCAAAGATTTGAATAATAAGCTTAGTACAAAATAATATTGTACATTCTTTTGTGAATATTTTATATGGATCATCATATATATCTCTTGTTCAAGCAAACCTACAAAGATGGTAAATGAAATTTTTTATTAGTTAAATGTAAGAATGCTTATATTTATTTTAATTTTACGAGGTTCAATCATGTAATTAGTTGTATCTCGCTAATATTACCTTATAGACGATATTTGTTGTGTATATAAAAATTAAACTAATGCAAACTTCAACTGGCGTTATTACAAGTAATATGAACGTTTCTTTGTTTAAAATACTGAAATATGAATAAACATAAAATAAGTAAAATAAAAGGGCAATGTTTATATAATATTAACTATTTTGAAGAAAACTTTCTGACAATCTAAATTACATAAGTAACATTGATTAAAAAAAGTCATTCTTTTGTCTTGAGCATTAAAAAATCAAATAGTGACAATTTTCTAAATTTTGAAAAAAGATATGCAGAAGCATATATCTACATCACAAGAAAAATTATTAACAAAAACAAATGAATTCAGACTACATCATGTTAACTTCATATATTGAGATATTACATACTAATGTATATATTAAGGGAAAAAAAAATACTATATCATCAAAATTATTTTTCTCAAGTACGTGAGGTTATAGAAATAGAACGATTTACTTCATCAAAATAGTCGTACCTCATATTCCGCTAAACTTTTAACTCACTCAATGACAATAAATTACACAAAACTTTTAAAATACAAGAAGAAGAAGAAGAGTAGAAGATTAAAAATAATTATGGTTGAAAAATGAGAAGAAGTCCCTCTACTAGTCAACAAAATGTAGTATGAACAAATGTTTATGTCTTATCCGAAAAATCATAACCTTTCCGAAAAATCACAACCCTTTGGAAAAGTTACAACTCATCGAAAAATTACAACCCTTTGAGAAAAGTCACAACTTATCGAAAAAAGTCACAACTCATATGAACAAATATTTTAGTGTCTTATCTGAAAAATCATGACCTTTTCGAGAAATCACAACCCTTTGGAAAAGTCACAATTTATTGAAAAAGTCTTTTTTTTTTTGAAAAAGTCACAACTCATCCAAAAATCACAACCCTTTGAAAAAAGTCACAACTTATCGAAACAGTCACAACTCATCGAAAAAATCACAACTTAAGTTAAAAATATTATAATAATTTAACATTCAAGTGAGGAGTTTATACTTTTAAGATAATATAAATATAAATAAATATATATTGCATTACCACGTGTATGTAGATAAGGTAAAGGTTACATGGTGTGTTGCATAAAAAGCAAGCAATATATATAGGGGAGGGGGTGTCTAGTTTATATGTATGGGGGAGATCTAGGTGCATGCTTGCTTGCTTTGGTGCAAAGAATATGGAGATGTGTCTCACCTTTATAATTAAGATTTCAAGAAATAAACACATTGGAATTCTAGTCATCAAAAGACTCTGATTGATAGAAGTAGAATTTTTATTTTAAAAGACATATATAATGTAATTTTATAATAAAATAATTTTTTTTCTTAATATGTCAAAAGTGACAAAAAAAATGAACGAAGAAATTTAACACAAGTATAGAGTTTTACCGAAGAAATTTAATCGAACCCACGGTTAAAACTCTAACTTCACCTTGTAGATATCCTTATCTCCAAGTCTCGAATTTTTCAACGGATTATATTTAAGTGAAGAAAAATATCAACAAATCAAAAAGAATTTACTCAGACGGTCAAACATGGATTTCCCATTCCCAAATCCGTCAACTTTTGACAGACTATTCGAACAACCGACTCAAAATTAATACATATAAGGGGAATTAATCCAACTATGTCTAACTAAAACATAACACTACGATAATCACAACGAATATTTTTACGCAATGTGATTTGTGCTCAATGCTCTCAATAAGTGAAGTAAAAATTTTAAAAAAAGAAACAAAAATATTCTTTATTTATGGAATTTTGAACTGTTAGTTAACTAGGCCTCAAATATATTAAAGAAATATTTTTTTTTGAAAAAAAAGACAATCAGTCAGAGCAGAGCAGCTAAAACGTTACAAATGGTTTTGCCTCGAGAAAGAACTTACTCAGTAACTGTGCACGTGCAAACCACTGTCCATATTCAGACTCATGTCTCCCTATTATATAGAACCCTAAATTTTTTTATAGCTATTTTTATTAACAAAAAAATAAAAGATTTTGAAGAAGTAAAAAAGATACTCTAAAGTGAAAAATAATGTTGGAAAATAAGCTTATGCGAATACTTTAATACTCTCTCAATCTCAATTTATGTGTCAGCAACAACATATTTGATCATCAGTGTATAATCTCATAAATGAGATCTGAAAGGGTAGATCATGTGTATGCTATCTTTGTGGGGTAGAAAGACTTTTAAATTGACTCTCGGCTCAAATAAAGCATATCAAAGTAGGTTTGAAAATAAAATAGAGTAGTGAAGTCCCAATTTATTTGCCACAATTCAAATTTTGAGAATTAAATTTCTTAACTTTGACTAGAAATTTGAACTTAAAACAATTTAAAAGGCATTATAATTTGTAAGTCACATTAAGACAAATTAAAAGGCCTAAAAAGAATCACGAAAAGATTATGATAAAAATAAATTTGTTTGCCTCTATGCCAAACACATACATTGGGATGAAGGGAGTACTATAATTGCCAAGTACTAAAAAACATGGTCATTAGTAGAACTCAATTATCATGATTATGGAATAATAATGTATTAAATGAATCTCACACAATGATGGATTTCATAAATAATCATATGATTTTTTTTTTGGTTGTCTTGGTTAGAGAATAGTTGAAATTCATTTATTATAAACTAATTTCATGAAGATGCAACTCACCAAGAAACTAATAAGTTTACATCATTCAATTGATCAAATTAATGACAAACATTTCATATCATGTGATCATAGTCAAACTCACAATAGAAAAACCCAAATTCAAAATGACCTAAATTAAAGTGTAATGTGACTAAAAGAAATTAACAATTATGAAGAACTTAATAAAATGACCTACAACAACACATTCCTAAGAATTCTTGTAGACTAAATGAAGATAATTTCAACTAATTAAGGTCACGACCCTCAAATTTTAAATCATGAACATATATGATCCAATAGTGGAGGGTCGTGACCTTAAACAAGTTAATCAGAGAAAATTATTACCCGTCCCTTCTACGAATCTCATCTAGTTAGAATGGAGGTCGACCCGTTGCCCAATAAGCCTCAGAAGGTAATTGAACATTATTGAGAAGATTTGGTGGCATTCCATGAAATAGCGAAGGGTCAGCTAATAATTGTTGTTGTTGTACTCCTGGAGCGACAGTCGCTCCAGGAGAACCTCCTTGAACCGGAAGTTGGTTCGAATCATCCTCCTCTAAAGGAAGTCTTTCATAAGCTGCATTGCTAAACGAAGCCGCCATAATAACAACCGGACCAGATGCCATAAGGGACCCTACCACACAACCTCCCACCACCTGACCTTGTCCGCCAGCTAAATATATAGTCAACCCTGAAGCAGCTGGCGGAGCTGGTGGTGGGAGAAATGATCCTGCTAAGGATAATATCTCAAAACGTCCATGTAGAGTTGCAATCGCACCTGATAAGCCAAAAACTAAAAAAGGTAACATACCAAGACGGTCATAAAAAAGAAAAATCAAGAAAAATATGAAAAAAAAATTGTACCTGGTGAAGCTGGTTGTCTTAAGTTTACATTTGTAACATTTCCTGTTCCACTCATAATACAAACTCCTCTTTGACGTCTTCTTGAAAAATTTGAAACACTTTCCATAATATCACAACCATCAGCAATTTCCATAACATGAGTTCTAAGGGCATTTGCACTATCTCTTGTGATGATGATAGGTGCTTTTGGCTTATTTTTGGATCCAGCAGGTCTACCTCTAGGCCTTCTATTGAACTCTCCATCTCTATGGCTTCCGTTAACGCCTAATTCATCCGTTGATTCATCAACATTTGAATCATTGTTGTTGTTGTTGTTGTCGTTGTTGTTGTTATTGTTGTTGTTCTCTTCGCGATCTCTCTTTTGCCCGGACATGTTTAGGCCACTTGTTCCACTTAGCTCGTCTTCTGAGCTATGTTGGAACTGAAGTTGTTGTTGTTGCTGGTGGTGGTGGTGGTTGTTGTGATGTTGTAAATTGAAATTTCTCGTGTGGAAAGGAGGCGGTAGAGAATTGTTTGACGGGTCCATAGTCTTTTTTTGTTTAATTAATTCTCAGAGAGGCAGATCTAGAACAGGTTCTAACAACAAATTCAACTTAACCACTAGGTACCTATACTTTCAGATCAAATCACTTATACATATATCGAGAGAGAGAAAAAATGAAAATGGAAATATGTCTAATAGATCACATTCATGTAGCTACTTTGACCAGTTGACTCTAAATTCGAAATCTGCGTCTAATAATCTGTATTTATTTTCTGGGATGTAGATTGATGGAAAGAATGAGAGAGAAAGAACACTAAAGAACAAGAAAGGGAAAGGATGTAATGATTTGAAAAAATAAAAAATTTAATGATTTTATTGAATTCAAAAACACAAAAAAAAAAAAAAAAAAAAAAAAATCACTTTGTTTGCTTAGTTTTGTAGAAGAGAATATAAGGAGTTGAGTTAGGGTTAGCTAATAAATTAGCTTGTGAGAAAAAGAGGAAGATTTAGATTTTAGATCTGGTGGAGTTTTTGCATATTTTGTTTTGTTTTTGGTTTTGCTGTGCTCATGGACGGTGCATTGGTCCCCCTCACCCCACCCCTACCCCACCCCACCCCCTAATATTATTTAATTTGAGGTTCAATCCTATCGTGAATCATGCGTGAACGTAGGATGCTTTAATGTGTGCATCGAGTTATTCCTCGATCACCTTATCTTCTATAAATCAATAGTGTTAAAATGATTTTTTTTTAGTTACGAGTCGACTACATTAATAATTTTGGATCGATAATTGTTCATATAAGAATATGACTAGTAATTTAAAAAATATGATATATATATATATATATATTATCTGCTACAACGATTAGATAAGATTATCTAATCACATTCACAAGAAAGTACAAGTTGCATATATCAAGAAATAAATTAACCTTTTGGGTGTGGGATGCTCGTTTAACCTACGTATTCATCTTGTTTCTTATTTACCTGGGTGCACTGCGTTTTCAAAAGCTTTTAGTGTGGGTATGTCTTGTGTGGACCTCTAGCTATATCGGTCCATATGTATGAAATCATGGTGAATGAAGATGTTAATGGCAGGAAAGTTGTTATGAAAGATGAACAGTTTTCTGAAAAATTAGCAATCTATATAGGTAATAACAATTCATTGAAAATACATTTTTAATTATGTTAATACAATTATATTTAAAATATAAAAAACTTTAAGTCGTAATTTTCAAAATTTAATTATATTTTTTATTTGTATAACATTAGCCTGAGATGATTTTAAATGAAGAAACATGATTAATGAACTTGAATTCATATTTTTTGACTTTCACTTACGTTTTACGAAGGAATAAGTTGTTGTTATCTATCTGTTATAATAGGTTAAAATATGATTATATTTATGAAATTTTTTATAAATATATAAAATAAATGTTATTTGTTTTATAGTATTAATATGTTCAACCCTTTTTTGACTTTTTGTCCATTTTCCTGGCCTAGTCTCAGTCAATACACTTAGTTTTTTTCTTCATACATTGTTACTTGATTGGTTAAGGTTTCTTAAATTTCTTTATAGCATGTTACATTAAATGTTGTTATTCCTTTATTTTAATTTGGTTGTCATGGTTATTCCTATGTTCCATAAAACTGATTGATCATCTTTTTGTATTTGTCTTAAATTATTTAATCACTTATTAAATTAAAATAAAACTAATTAATTTTTTTCTATTTTATTCTTATAATTAATATTATTATCGTGCTTAATGTTTCCGTAATTTCTATTTGAAAGCTTAAAAAAATTAAAGTTCCTAAAATTTATTTTTCCAAAGAGTTCATTAAATACTTAATTACTCCCTTAGTACTCTTATTCTCACCCGCTTTTGAGTACTTACACCTTTTGTATCATAATAATTATTTTGATATCCATCAATATATGGATGAAGAGTACATTGGTCAAATTGATTATTTTATTTATGATTTCTTAAGTATTGTATAAATGGAAAGTGATCAGTTATTATGGGATGGAGGGAGTACTATTTTAATAGTCAAAGAATATTTATACTATAATTTTTTAAAATATATGAATTTTTAATAGCATCTTTTATGTAATTTTAAAATATGTAAATTTTATTTTGAAAAGTTAAAAAAAAAATTATGTTCATATTCATATCGAATAATAATTAGTATGATCCTCGTATTTTAAATTAAGTCAAATAAATTAAAATAGTGGGAGCAAAATTATTTTTTTTCATATATAGACAGTTCAATTAGTCCATGTTTAGTTACTGGAATTCATTTGATCCTTTATTTATTTTATTTTTATTTTATTTTTAGAAAGAAAAAACAAGATTGATATGGCGTTGGGTTTTGCTATGATTGGCATAGCTTTTATATTTTTCACTCTTTGAAATACTAAAATAGGAATTAAGTTGAAACTTTTAGTGTATATTAGCACATGAATTTTTAGAAAAAATATTGTTGGATTTTCTTTTATCTGAAATGCGGTGGGTCCATCTCAAATGACCTCAAGTTTTTCAAGATCACCGAAACGTTTTGATAATCAAAAATCATGATTCTTGAAGCCTTTGATGTGTATTAGCACATGAATTTTTTAAGAAATTATTGACGAAGTCTGCTTGGCTTGAAATTCGGAGAGACCATCCTATAATTCTTGACATGGCCATGAATGATATCGCTTTTATTTTTATGGGATTCCTGAAGTGCAAATTAATGATTACCGGAGCTTTCAGTGTGTATTAGCATGTGAATTTTTGGAAAACTATCGTCGTGAAACCATGACTGATGTTGCTTTTATTTTGTTGAGTTTCAGGATATCAAATCGCGAAATTGTGACTAGTAGAGCTTTTGGTGTGTATTAACCCATGGATTTTTGAGAAATTATTGTCGAACTAAATTTATCTTGAAATATGGAGGATCCATCTTGAACTTCACCCATGATTGGCGTTGTTTCTAGTTTTTTGCCTTTCAGGTTCCTAAAACACGAATTCATCACTATATATCCAAACTTTTAGTGTGTATTAGCACATGAAATTTTTGAAAACTTATCGTCGTACTTCTTTTTCCCTAAAATCCATAGGATCTATCCCGACTATGGAAAAATTTTACTTTATTGTGCAAGTCATTATTTTCAGGCTTGATATAAACCTTACTTGTTACACGTTAAGCTTGGGGTGTTTTCAATATTTTTCCGGTTTTTTTAATAAGAGTTTCACACTCCTATAAGAGTTTTGAGACCACTTGCGATGCAATGTGAAAGATTCGGGGTGTATTTAAGGCTGTCAATAATTCGGAAAATGAAACTATAATTCACATGTAAGCTCGGGAATATTTTCAATACTTCTCTACGATCATTGTAAAAAAAAAAAAATTACATCCTTTTGTAAGTTGACACGTGTCTAAATCATGAACCCGATATTGTGCATGAATTTATGTTGATTATGTGGAATTTAGGGGAAAATAGTTGAAATTTTGGACAAAACATGAATAATTGATTTAAGCAAATAAGTAGGGGAAAATTAGAGATTATCCAAAAGGACAAATTGTTTTCAATAATTAATATGAGGATGAGATAGGCGGAGGAAAGTGGCAATTAATTAATTAAATGTATTGGGTTTATACGAACTTGATAGGTGTGGATGACTGGATATACGAGTTTAGTTGAATCATAACATTTAAAAAAATTTATTATTCATTAATTTAAAATTCTAGCTCGCTTTGTTTATAATTAGATATGTTATACATTAAATTTTTTGTGCTATATATAAGAGCTTGTCATTTAAATAAAACCAAATTTAAAGTTAAATACTTTTCAAATATAGTATAATGTCTTTTTTAAACAAACTATGATCCCCCGATGAAAGGTCAAGTCAAGCATGATTGACAGACTTCTAGAATAACAAGTTTTCTTAAGATGAGGTGCACATGACATCTTAAACGAATCACACATCGAAATGAGACAGAAAAGTGAAGAGTTTTATACATAAAGAATGATACAAATCCATATGATACATACATTTTTGCCTTTTGGAGCACAATTAATTTGATGTAGCTCAAAGACAAATTCATGCAGGCATAAGCCCAAAGAAGACGATATGTTCCATGAATTCGGGATGCGGCAAATATGATATAAAGAGCAAGAACGTGATGCGCTCCGTGATAGAGGGTGGCCGAGTGAGGACGGGTTAAGAAGGAAAAATATGTTTAGGCAGACAAGTTTCTAAAAAAGATCTACATGTGACACCTTAATTAAGCGAATGACGCACTACATAAAAAATGATCATTAGCGACAGTTAATTCTTAATTGCCGCTAAATGTGTATTTTTAGCGGCAATTAGCACTCTTTGTATATATCCGTAAAGCCTTTAGGGACATTGGTTCTAATGGCACTTAACTAATGCCGGTAAAGACTTTAGCACTCTTTATTAATGTTAATATTTTTTGCCACTAAAAGTTGTTTTTGTTGTAGTGACGTAGACATACAAATTAGAAGAGGAAAATGAAAAGTTTTATCAGACACCAAATAAGTTCACATGATATGTACGTACACTTTATAGTTCGAAAAATGTAGCATAAGTCAAAAGACAAATATGAATTTAAGATCCAAAAAAAAAAAAAAAGGGACAATTAGTACCATAAACTATATATATAAAGTTATAAACGTATCACATAAAATGAAATATATGAAGGACTAGTTACATCATATTGTAGAAGTCATTCTCATGATTAAAGGATTGATAACAAAATTACATATAAAATAAAGAGATTAATATTAATTAATGCCGACCAAGGTCATAGAGTATGCGTTTAATTTGTTTCTTTCTCAAACGGTTACTCCACGTAATTGGGAATTTCCAAATAACATAGTTTGACCACATAATAAATTTGGATACTAGTTTATTAATTATTGTCTTTTTGTTAAAATTATAGAAACAAAGAACCATTATGGAATATGCTTTTACAATGTCAATGTCTACATAATCTTAATTACGAGACGAAAAGGATCAAAAAGTCATTCTTCATATATCTTATTATTAAAAGAAAAAAATTAAAAAATAAATAAGTACAATATAATTAGTGATGAAGACACTCTAAAATATTTTATTTGACAATATATGTGAAGAAAAGAAATGTTTTTACAAAGTAAGTGTCAATTTGGGTTATGAAATAAATGTCACGATCTAAAACTAGGGAATATTGTGATCTTTAAAAGAAATTAAATCACATAAGTTCCTTGTGTTTTACTATGCATTATATGCAAAATTTAGCATATAATAATGAATATATCGATATTATCTATACAAGTTATGAGTCAAATTGACTTTGAATTAAAATATATATGGACATAATATATATCTATATTTAATTTTAATTGACAATTAAATATTTCAGTTTTGAATATGCACGGATATCTTAACTTATCGCACATTGTGTTAGTTGGATACTTCAATTTATAAATGATTATCTAAATATCTCCAAATTTATATGTCACGTCAGTGTTGGGTGTCCACGATACACTCTAACAACGAGTTTGAAATGTTTAGTTGTCAGTTGAACACTTTAATTTATAAAATGATTACGCAGATACCTTCAAATTTTATATGTCACATCAACATTAAATGTTCACAAACACAAAAACAACGAATTGGAATGACTAATTGTCAGTTGAGATTAAGTTATGATGCCCAAGATATGTGACCTCAAAGTTTGTTTAGTCAGAGTCAACTAAAATCAAATTTAAATGTTTATTTTGTATCATGTCATTTATTTTTATTTTTAAAAAACATAAAATAAATATAAATAACAAATTTTGAACCTAAATAATTAAATTTAGGGAGAAAAAGTGGCTCATATATACCATTACTGTTATACAAACGGCTCACATATACCCCTACCGTTACAAAATTAGCTCACATATACCCTTCATTTAACGGGAGTGAAAAAATTAGTTTTAAATTTATATATTTAACCTTCAATTATTTTAAAAATCATTCTAGCAAAGTTCAAGGTATATTTTAATCTTTTTCATACATAAATTATTTTTTGACTTCTTTGATTATCATTATTTGAGTTTCTTATTCTTATTTTATTATTTAATTTTATTCCTTAATGTAAGAAAAAAATATAAAATAATTTTTTTGTGCCTCTATTATAATTTTAAACTATTTTTTTGGCTATATTGTAATTTAGTTTTTGTATTTGGAAAAAAAATTGGGTCATCTATAATAAATTTTACAAGAATATAAATGAAACATAAAAAAATTTGACCACCAAAATAATAAATCTAAATTAGTCACTGAAAAAAAAAAAAAGTAAAAAAAATATATGTTTGAGTAGGATTAAGTATTCCCATATGGGATTATACTTTGTTTAAAAAAAATTATTAAAAAATTAAACTAAAATTAATTTTTTTCACTTCTGTTAGAGAAAAGGGTATATGTGAGTTATTTCTATAACAATAGGGGTATATATGAGCCATTTTTGTAACGAGGGATATATCTGCTCTAAATAACAAAGTTAAAGAGTATATCAATTTTAAATGACAAAATTAACGGTATACAATTTGGAAGTCGAACACATGGGGCATGTGCCCCATTCTGTCTATAAATGTGTGCATTGCAAAGAGGCGAGTTTAACGCTGACACAATTGAGAACCAGAGTCATGTGGTAGGATTCTCTTTCTATGCTTACTCTTCTTTTCGATTTTCGATAGTCGATATTTATATTTAGGGATAAAATTATATCATAAAAATAAAAATATATTTGTTCAATATGTTTAATTTGAGTTGATTACTAATATGTTAATTTGTTAACTTAGTTTATTTTAGGTCATAAAAGATCGAGTTAATATGTAGCTCAAGATTATTGATTTGTTATTTGTAACTTATTTTATTTTAGTTCATAAAAAAATTGAGTTAATATGTAGCTTAAATTGATTAATGAGAAATTTAATTTTTTTTTATTTGATTTGTTATATATTAGCTATAATGAAGGAAAAAATTAGTTTTATTAGGTAGTAGAAAATTATAAAAGAATAAATAAGATAATTAAAACTTAGTAAGAATTCGATGAATTAGAATTATGACTCTTTTTTTAGCACATTTTAAGTCTACCATTTCAATCAAAGTAATTTATGAGCGAGTCAATGACATGTCCATATATATATTGACATATCGATATGCTCATTTGAAAACCTTATCTATGTTGAAATTCGAAATGAACTATTTTCTATAAATAATAAAATTTCTTTTTATTTATCTGCATCTAAGTAACTTTTATAATCGCTCAGACTAAATTAATATGAGTTGAACTACTATTTATGCTCAAATCATCAAAGAAATACAATTTTAAATCCACTAAACTTTATATTTAACATTTCTAATTAAAAATAAAGAAATACTACTTTTAACTCTCACACAACATTTGTGTTGGGATTGGCCAAAGATAACATTAACAGGCTTTGGTTGGATGAATTTTTCTTTTTGGGCAAAAACTCATGTAAACAATAAGATGCTTTTTGTCTGCTCTTCTATATATCTCTCCTTCTCTAGCACACAAAATGATATATTCAGATTTCTCTATAGCAGTATCATTTATTTCGATATATTTTTTATTGTTATATCAGAATAATATTATAAAAAATATTTTTTTTTAATTTCAATTTATATAGTATAGTTTGAATTTGATATAAAATTTAATAAATATGAAAAGTATTTGCAATGTTTCAAAATGATTTCTTAAAATAAATGACTTTTTTTAAATAGAATTATATTCTCTTCGTCCATCTTTACATATCCTCTGTGCTATTTTGATATATCTAACAATACTTGTTCTATTTATAAATTAAAACCAATGAATAATTTATCATTTTATGTCTATTTTACCTTTGCTATTAAATACTATTCATTTTTTAATATTTAAATGACTTATATTTAATAAGAGTGATTTGGTTAAATCACCTCTATTATTTACTCCTTAATTCATATGTCAAGTGAATAGTTGACAACTATTGTTGGACAGAGGGAGTACATTTTTGTGATTTTTTTGCCAAATAAGTGAAAATCAGGAAAATGTTGATAGTGCCATTAAATATTTATCAAATAAGAAAATGTATCATTCTTTTTTAAACGGATTAAAAGAAAAAATATATCATATAAATTGAAACATAAGAAGTATAATTATAACATAATATGAAAGATTAGTTCCCTAGAAAATATGGCCATTAATCATTATGATGCAATGTTGTTATGGAATAACTAGTATAAGGATGTATATGATTATAACAATATGAAGGCTAGTTTAAGTAGAATTCTTGTATTTATAGACTGGTGGATAAAAAAATACACCTATAATATTCTTATTTTTTCATGAAGGAATTATCACGTGTATGATTTATTATCCAAACTATCACTAAATATCTACTATAATAAGTTCTTTACTTTTTCTACTTAAACAATGTTGATGTTATTGGTAGAAAAAGTGAATATACAATTGATAGTTGAGATATGTTTTAATAAACATTTGGTGATAATTGAGGTAGAAAATTCACACACCTGATAACTCGTATTAATATACAAATTTTAGTTAATATATATAAATAATCTATGACAAATTAAACTCATTAAATTCTCATGTTTTATTTAAAAAAATATAAATTTAAAATCTTAAATCCAATTTAAATACATTAATATACTTTCGTAAAGCAACTTTGAGAGGTTAAGGAGACTCATGCACATGCAAATTTGAGGTCTTCAAGATGGAAAAAAAGAGAGAAAAAGAGTTTTGAAACTTTCAACACTTACATGTAGCCAATAATAGGGATTATATGCTGCTAACTCTTGTCTCAATTTAATAAATATATTGCCCTTTTTTTTAAAAAAAACAACATATTTTAACAAGTTATTTATCATCTATCTAATGTCAGTCCATAAGCTCATTAATCATAATTACGTGATAAAAGAATATGTAAGAATGTTGATTTTTTTTCTCTTTTTATGATCGTGGTGTTTGAGTCAGTTTTTGTGCATCTTAATTAATTTTACAGGATATTTACCACCTCTCATCAGCAACAGATATCAGGTAACTCTGTCTACCAAAGTTAGGACAGATGAAAAGAATTACCTATTGTTAGTAAGAATATTGATATACAAATATTAAATGCGAATATATTTTATTATATTACGAATGTAGTGATTTAATTGAATGAAAATTATTTAAATCTCAAGAAAAGTACAAAAAAAGAAAAGAAGTGCGGTATGCATGTGACCATTATCTGTTAGGAATCAATGCAATCATCACTTAACTAATTAATCAGTAGCTTTGTTAATATATTATTAGCACTAATTTCAACTATATTTGCTTCTTTCTTAATTGTTGAGTTGTTATCAAAGCTGCCCCCTTTCCAAACTCCAAGAAGATGCTACTTTTATTGACAAATTAGTTTGGACAAAATCTATAGATTTCGATATTCACTTTGTTTTAATTTGTTTGTCTCATTTTGATTAACATGAAGTCTAAAAAAAAAATAAAATATATATATATATATATACACACTAAATTATATTCAATTTTGTGGTATTAAATATGTCATGCAAAAAATTGAAAACTAAAGAATTACCAAGAGAAAAGACACTTTTTTTAAAACGAAGAAATATAAATTAAATAACTTTATTGATATAAAATAATTTTATTAATCAATTTTCCTAAATTGAGTGACCATCTGAGAAATTTACTCTTGATGCTCATAACACGAGTTGTAATTAGTTGAGACTCATTTAGAGGCTACAAAATGTTTGACATGTTAATGGACATACAATACGACGTGCGACTTATAAGAAGCTATAGAGCTAGTGTGGATCTACGAGCAGATAAGGGTGTTCCCTCGATAAAAAATTATATTGTATATATAAGTTTTTCTTTTTACAATCCCTTAAATATCATGTTTCCCCATAAAGACTTGCTTTGCCTCTTTAGGAGATATAAGTCTATGAGATTTATGAGTCTCTGTCAATGGTATTTAACATGTTTAGGTATACCTATCTTTTGGTGGAAGGTGTTGAGACTATATATACGACGCAAAATGTGGTTAATTCGGACAACATTGGCAAAGTTAGTGAGCTTCGTTGGTTCTAGAGATGGTAAAATTAATCCATAAAAATATAATCTGTTCAAGCTTGGAGGATCGTTGATAGCCCATTTATTAGTTTAAAACATATTTTCAATGAAAAATTGGACTAATATGTTTGGTGGGCATACAAAAATCCAGTGGGCCCAGTGAAACTACAATTAACACTAGCAAAATGAAAGACTACTATGTACTACAACAAATACATAATCAATTTAGTTTTACAAATGTAATATGAAAAAAATAGTAATACATAATCAATGTAGTTTTACAAATGTAATATGAAAAAAATAGTGTGTACGTAGATCTTACCAATATTGTAATGATCACTTAAAATTAATTAATTGACACTTAAGTTCAAAGTTGTCCCTGTACAAGAAGATGCATTTTATTCACAATTAATAAATTCACATGGAGATTAGTATTTAAGTTTATTTGTAATTTGAATTAATGACTTCACATGGAGACTTTTATTTATACTTCTTTGATAAAAAATTTTAATTGCACACATAAAGTCAAAGTTAAAGCTATTGAATTCGAATGGAGTCATAAATTTTACAGAAAATCCACTCTAAAGTGGCAAATCTATCAAGGCCCAAGGGGTGTCACGCCACCCATAGACTTCAATGAAAACACTATGCATATATGTATTAGGAAATTACGCTCTAAGTGTCTAGTCTTGAATTTTAGTTCACACATAGTAAATATTTAAAAAATAACCTTAAACTTAAAATAGTATGAATAAATAGATTGTCAAGTAGAATAACAATTGATCCAAATTTGCCAATGACAAAGGGTAACAGTTGACTTAACATTGACATCCAATTTTGGCCCTCCACAATTTGATTAATTTTCAAGCTTCTTAAACTTCAAACAATTTGAAGGTATTATTTTGAAAAAATCAAAAATACTTTTAGAAATCATTTTTTCAAGACGATTTTCCTTTTTCCTATAAAATATATCTCTATATACTTAAAATATATAGATTTATATAATTTTCATTTTTTGAGTAAATATTTAGAAAATCGTTTTACTAAAAAATAGAGCTTTAATTAAGTATGCATCCTATCTCCTTTAAAAGTGATAGCAAATTAATTAAAATCTTTTCGAAATAATTACTTTGTGCTGTTAAAGTTAAGAAGCTTGGGTAATTAGTTGAGTTTATAATTTGTCTCGTTTCCATTATATCAAATTTGAATTAATTGAAGTCAAGTTGAATTTGATAAAAATAAACCATGGACCAGATCCCTTCAGCCCTTTTAATTTCCTACAAGTTTAAGCCCAATTTAAATCAATAACCCAACCCAGTCGCTGCCCAGAACCAGGTAACCTTCGTGTCATCATATTACTTTCGCCTAATTTCTGTTATGTAGAATTTTTTTTGGTCGTTAGTTGCTTTAGTTTAGGAATTATTTCCCTTGTCTTGTATTCTTCAGTTTAATTACGTCCCCGAGTAGCTTAAATTTGATGGTTTCTTTTTTGCTTTGATTAGTAGTATGAATATCTAGAGTTTTGTTCTTTCTTTGGTCATTGTTAATCTTCTTATGGTCCTTTGAATATCGAAACTTTTCATTCTATTTGGTTCATCTTCTTGCTGCCCATCAGATTGTGTGCATAAAATTTGCTATGCTTTCTCCTAATATGTGTATGACCCTCTTAGCTAGTTATCCTCTTCCGTTCATAGTTTGCATAATATTTCCAACATGGATCTTACAGGCCGAATTCCTCGGAAATCTCACATTTCTTATTTCTCTTGACTTGAGTCACAACAATTTCTATGGAAATTTGCCTGAAGAAATGGCACGGTTGAAGTTTGTTATGATTGGTTTTAACAACTTCAATGGGGAGGTTCCTTCATGGTTCGGGTCTTTCACCAACTTCAAGTTCTGAATCTATGGAATAATAGTTTCAGTGGTTCCATTCCCTCTTTATTTTCTAACATTTCGACACTTCAAACTTTACATTTGGCATGCAATTCCTTAAGAGGGGCAGATCCCAGAAGAGATTGGAAATCTTCAAAATCTGCAATTGAAGATTGGGTTCCAACAAATTGCATACCAGCAAGCTTTGGGAACCTCAAAAATCACTTGAAGTTAGACTTATTCTCAAACAACTTGGGTGGCTCTTTACCTCCGGAAGTTGGAAATCTAAAAGCCATGATACATATCGATCTATCAGCGAATAAACTCTCAAATGACATTCCTAAAGAAATTGGTAGCTAGCAAAATTTGATATACCTTTCTTCGAGAGACAATAAATTGCAAGGATCAATACCTAGCAGCATGACATCTTTGGAATTTCTAGACCTTTCTCATAACAATATTTCAGGGTTAATTCCCAAGTTTTTGGAAAAGCTTCAAAATCTCAAGTATTTCAACGGTTCTTTCAACATGTTGGTTGGTGAAATCCCCTCGATAAGTGGTTGTATTCACACAACTACTCCTTAGACATCAACCATCGACTAAGTATAGTGATAGATGTGGCATGTGCGTTGAAATATCTCCACCATGGCTGCTCATTGCCCGTGATGACATCTTGTTGGATGAGGATATGGTTGCCCACCTAAGTGACTTTGGCATTTCAAAACTGCTTTCTGAAGATCGATGAGAGTGCTTCATACACTAAAACTTTAGCAACATTGGGTTATATTGCACCAGGTAACTAATCTTTCAAGTAATTGCTTTTCAATATTTTCTCTTAACATTTTTCAACCAGTAAATGCTGAATTTAAGAATCGACTAATTGTAGAGTTTGGACGGGAGGGACTGGTATCAACAAAATGCGATGTTTATAGTTATGGGATCATGTTGATGGATATATTTACAAGGACAAAGCTTAGTGATGAAATGTTTGATGGAGATCGTAGCTTAAAGCAATGGGTGAGCAATTCACTCCCACAGGCAACAATGGAAGTTGTCAATGCCAACTTAATAACGCCACAGGACAAACACTTAATGCAAATAGAGATTGGTTGGTATCCATCATGAAAGTGACAATGGATTGTTGTGCTAAATCTCCTAAAGAAAGGATTGACATGAAAGATGTTGTGGGGAGGTTAAAGAAGATCAAGCCCAATTTGTTGTTGAATTCTTTCATGCTCCGTATCCAGGGGCGTAGCTATAGCCCCTCCAGAGACATCTTTCGTCGGAAAATTACGTTGTATGTATATTTAAAGTTGGACACCCTTGACAAAAGCTATGCCTTTGGCGGAGTGGTAATGGGTGCCCATTTGAATGAAGGAGTTCCAGGTTTGAACCTCAAATAGCACAACATTTTTTTGTTTTATTTTGACAGCCATAAAATTTTCTTGCTCCGCCACGGTAATCGTATCGTGTTGGGCTTAATAAACAAAGGTTGCTTTTTGTTCCTCACAATGTACCACACTAGTAGAGTTACGCTATGCACTAAATCATCTACATGGAGTTCATTCTTTTGAAGTTCACAGCGTCAGAAAAAAGAATTTTCAATTTCCCACCATTTAACAAGTTAAACAAATAGATCTCAACCATAATTACAGTACAAAATCATTCACACAACAAAAGGACTCATTCAGGCAATTACACAAACACCTTATGTGCAATAATCATATTGATTCGGAATTATAGTAAAAAGATCATTCACATACATAGCAAAGGGATTCATTTAGGCAATTCAGCAAACATCTTACGGGCAACAAGTGTGAATAGGAAAAACAAAATATATTAAATTCATAAAGTTGGTAAATACAGAGAAGACCTGGGGAGATTCATACCTGATAAAAAAATTTGAGTTTTTGAAATTGTGTTGGAACATGCATTTTACTTGCTAAAAAATTGAACTTTTGGGAGCAAACATGAAATTTCTCCCAAAAATGGATTCACACAAAATACATAAATATGCTCATTTAACTTGGCATCAGTTATATTCTCCACAATGACATGTAAATTTGAATAAAATTGAATCAGTAACATGCGTCTTTTATGTGGCATAATATATATAGGACGTCACGTAAAATATTGTGTAAGATATGAATTATCACTTGAGTGTCATTGTGTCAAGTTTGTGTCTATATAATGCATATGTCAAATGAGACCAAGTTATTCAATTCTATATAAATTTATATACTTATTCGTATATACTCAAATCTCAAATGAAACCAAGTTAATATATATTATGTCAAACGGATTTGAGCCAATTTTTAAAAATTTAAAAATATTTGAAGAATTTAATCAAATTTTAAGATTAAAAAAAGTATTTAAAGATAAATTTTTGAAATGCGATTCAAACTGCATAAAATATAGTTAAAATGGTAGTTCAATCAAGGTAAGACATGGAGTGTTGGCAGTTGATCGATCAAAAATGGAGTGTTCGCTCCGATGCCATAAATCACACAGGAGAGATAATTTTTACTATGCAAGCGTGCGACGAGCTCGACCTAAAAGATAAATTTCTTTCTTTCGATGGTAAGGGGCTAGATCTCCAACATGAAAATTTCAAGTCCAAATCATTAGGTCACCACCCGAAAGGATAAATTAGATTTTTTATCATATTTAAAATTCACCAATCATAATTATACGATAATAATATTAATTTTTCTAGTCACTCTATATGAAAACATTGTCAACATCACCAACAAATATTGTTACGAAATAATAAATACTTTTTAAATTTCTTAATTAAAAATTTCAAATTCGATTCATAAAAATAAAATTGTCTTTAATAGAAAATTTTTGTTCTCAAAATGAATTTTCCCTTGTGCAATTATATTAGGTATCAAACACCAAATAAAAATAAAATATAAATAATTTATCCTAACAAAAATATTATTATTAATTCCACAACTCGAACATTTAACATATAAATTATAAAAAGAAAAAACATGGCTAGCATCAACATGTTTTATACATTTCAATGAAGGAATATAAAAATCATTTAAAATAACATGGAATCTGAGCTGGCATCCACGTGTCAAGTATCCACATAAACCACAAATTGTAAACTTATACTCCTCTTACCCTTTGGTTTCTTATAAAAGCCATTATAATTGTGGATGTTCTTTCTTTTGCCTTTTCAAAATTCTATTTTGCTATCCACAAGCAACAAAAAAGTTTTAAAAAGCCATGTCATAATTTTATGTGGATAAAAAAACATCTTTTTACAATGCTACCCATGCCACCTCACTTTCCTTTTTTGGGTATCTCAAATCGGAAAATCCCGTTTTAAAGATAAAATATTTACTATCAAAAACAATTTCATACTCAAATAAAGATAAAGTATTTACTATCAAAAACGATTTCATACTCAAGATTTGAGTATGATATCTCCACTCAATAATGAAAGAGTACTTATCATTTTGCTACAACTTTTGGTGATTATCCAGTAAACAACAATGTCACCTCACTTCCCTTTTTTTAGTTTCCCATTTGATTTTCAATAGGCAATTTACGGGTTAACTAATTTGAATTTACGTTCGAAAATTTCACTTTGGGAATAAAATACTACGTAATAGATGGAACGACATACCTAAAGTTTGAATCTTATACTTCTAATTAAATATGAAAAAATATTTATCATTCTATCACAATATTTTTATGATTATCGAGTGAACAACAATGCTACATCATTTCCCGCCAAATCTTTTAAGCAAAGCGGGAAAGTGAACAGCCCGCAACTACTTTTTAATTGTTGTTGTCGGGTTGTCATGAAAGTTTTTCAAAGTTTGAATATTTTTGTTATTTTTTTGTATATTTTTTTTCAAA
The DNA here is from genome assembly GCA_037074985.1 of Solanum bulbocastanum. Taxonomy (NCBI): domain Eukaryota; kingdom Viridiplantae; phylum Streptophyta; class Magnoliopsida; order Solanales; family Solanaceae; genus Solanum; species Solanum bulbocastanum. Next base: position 800,180 of record CM073604.1, read on the forward strand.
GTTTGAATTTAAAAATGTAAAGTAGCTTAGGAGTATAATTTTATTTTATTTTTTAAAAAATAGTCTTATATTTTAAAGTTAGCAAATTGAAGCACTTGCTTATATATCTTCTTTTATATATATGTAATAAATAGGTAGTGTTCGTTGGTGAAAAATGGTCATATAACTTTTTTTAAATGATTTTTTATTTGGATTTTTGAATTACAAATTAAATTCAAAATTCAACAATTAAACATTTCAAATTTTGGATTGGATCTTGAATTTGAAACTTATATTTATATACGTAAATTCAAGATTTTCAACTTTATATTTATTGCTATAGATTAAACATAAATTCATTTACATGATACTAAATCCTATATATATATATATATAGATAAACTTTTTCTCGATAATGGTCATTACTTGAATGAACATTTTATCTGGATGATTGTGGGGGAATGAGAAATTACTAAAGTAATTTGACGTAAATATTAGAAGAAGGACAAATTCATGAATTTATAGGCTCATACCGAAAAATTCAAAATAATCAAATCGATTAGTTCAAAGCCGCGCAAACTTAAGATAACCGACATAGTTATTATGATTGGATTTGGATTTTTAATTTAATAATTTGCGCTTGAGAAAAGAACGTGATTGCACGTAAATGTTTGAAGTAATGCTCGTGTAGTTGTATTCCATAACAAAATTAAATTGAATAATTCTATAGTTTATAAAAACATACTATTATATTGTTGACATTTGATTTATCAAGAGGCATGAATGTGTTCTCTCTTGATGTTTTTAAAATACTAGTATATAAAAGAAGCTAAGAATTTAAATTATATATTGTGATAATGATTTGTTAATTGTCGAAGAGAGTGATTCTACTGTTTTATTTTTAAATTCTAAATTCTCTTTTAAATAGTATTATATGTAATTATCTGATATAATCGTAATTTTTTGCATTATCAATGTAGAGAATTTAAATTTGTACAATAATAGTAATGTTATGGGACATGCAAAAATCACACACCATGATATGTCCACCAAATACCTAATTAATTAATGTCATGTTTTTTTAGTAATTTATTAGTCAGTGAAATGAATTCAGACTGTCTAAACAAGTCAATAATACAGTAACAGCATGAATCATACTATCGTAGCATGAATTAGCATCTATGTATGCATACAAAAGAAAATAATTAGTTATTATGTTAGATAAGTATATGAGTACACATTAAACCAAATAATTATATTCGTATTTGTTACAGAAAATTATACTCGATATACAGTAATTAATTATAAAACAAGTAATCCATTATTTATGACCTTCGAATAACAAAATCAATATTTATGTTAGAAAGCATTTGATTCTCAAATATGAAACTTTGTGGCGTGAACTTAAATTTTGTCAGGTTCCATCAAGTTCTATCAAATCTAAAAATTGAAAAACTATCTTTGCCCTGGTTCATGTTGACGTGCTAATGTCATAATCTTAATCAATAATTCTCTTTATTTATAACTCTCGTTCTTTTATTTTATTTGTCTGGATTTGAATAGTAGAAGGTTGAACTAACAATGTTTGATGTGAATTCGATTATGACATTTCTAATTCTTTTGCAATAAAATTTATGTATAATTAAGCAAAGATAGGTAAAACAAGATTAATCGTAACTTCAATGGTGTGGCCTAATAGTGAAGAGGATTATTAGGTTCCGGATTTAAATTTTAAAGATAAATAATACTATGTGATTTTTTCCCTCATTGTAAGGCTAGATAGAGTTAGTTACCTAGTACCTAATATTACTAGAAGGTGATAGAAATTTCGTGAAATTAATTTAAGGTGCGTGTAAACTACTCTGAAACCATAATTATTATTATTTAAAAAAGAAAAAACAAGAGTAGGCATGGCATGTGACATACTCACTTATACACACCTCTTGCTAGAGTTAAGACCTTGAAATATAAAAATAATTAATCAAAATGTCAAATATATTAAAAAATGCCAAATATAATAAATTTTTTTTCCATAGTCAAGTAATTCTTTAAAATAATAAAAAAAAAACATAGTCAAATGTAATTAGCAAAAAAATAAATAATACTCCATATAAATAGGTATATGTACAAAGAAGGAAAATGAACAAAAAAAATACTCAAAACCAAAAAACGCCATTTTTACTCTATAGAGAGAGAGAAGTAGAAGGATTTTTCAAGGTCGTTAATGGTGGAATTGAGCTGTTTCACTGAAGAAATTCTTATTTTTATCCTTTTTTTGGTCTCTGGTGCTGAAGGAAATTCTAACAGTTGCTGGTGGAATTGAGCTGTTTCAGTGAAGAAATTGTTTGTTTGAAACTGAACCCACCTCCATTTTCTTCCTTTTGATCTTGTTTTTGACTCTGGTGTTGAAAAAAGTTGAAGGGAATTCAATTCCAGTGAAGAAATTTCTCATTTCTGGAAAAGGGGATTTGAAGTTTTTGTTTGAAATTGAAATTTTCTTCAATTTCTTCAATTTATCCTCTTTTTGGGTCTTTGGTGAAAAATGAAATTCAACACAGATGATATGGAGTGCCCTACTTTTTTAGATGAATATGAAAAGCTTGTTTTTCGAATGACTATTCCCAGGTTAGCCCCTTCACTGTTCCTCCAAATTCTTCGGGGACGTTTGATCATGAAAATTGTGAATATTTGAAAAAAGAAGTAGTTTTTGGTTTCAAAATGAAAAACGATATTTGAAATTTGGAGTTGCGTTTGACCATGAGTTGCTTTTGAACTTCTGTGAGTCATTTGAAGTAAAAAAGAAACAAAAACAATTTTTTTGGTGTTTTTCAAATTCTTGAAGTTGATCTCTGGATTTTTATGGTCAAACGTGTTTTTCGGAGTTCAACACTTCAAAGAAGTGAAATTTTTTTTTGGCAAAACGCATCCTTTATGTTTCATAACTTGAATTTGATAATTTTCCATCTTTTGTTTGAAGTACTGCTTTTTTCTGATTAGTCTTTGTGAATTCAACTGCAGGGTCATGATCGATAACGCTAGTTGTTCAAACGCCACCCTTGTTAAGGTAATTTGCCTTTGCTGGAATCCTTGAATCTTTTTTTATTCAGTCAATAATTACCATCATTGTTCAACTAGTCGAGGGCGTGTTTATCTGAGTTAATTTCTTAAATGGTCACTCAATTAATAGTTATTATATGAGAAAGTCACTTCCTTTGTTGAAGAAAGGTGATTTTTTGAGATAGTAACTAACTATAAGTTGAGTGACCATATGAGAAATCGTAGTCTATTTTACCACTAATTGTCAAGCTAACACACCCCTGTTTTCATTCGGATTAAGAATACAAGTTACATAGTTGGAGAATTTATGTAAAATGATAGTTAAATCCATCTTAAGTAGTACTAATCTTTTCGAATTTGATGTCGTGATCATGTACAGATTGATAGTGCGAGGAAGCATGGGATTCTTCTTGAAGCAGTTCAAGTTCTCACGGATTTGAACCTTTCAATCAAGAAAGCTTATGTCTCATGTGATGGTCGGTGGTTTATGGATGGTGAGCTGAGCTCAATTCATTCAACGTTTTGGCTTAAGAGAATTTTCAGTGAATCTTTTATTGATTCTTTGCTGTTTGAATTCATTTTGATCTGCAGTTTTCCATGTTACTGACTTGGATGGAAACAAGTTAACGGACAAAAGATTCATCAGTTGCATCGAACAGGTATATAGTTATCATTTTAATAGTTTTTCCATTACGTACTACGTTACATTGATCCTTTATTTGCCTTGATATCAAATTCTCATGACATGGACGTGTATGGCTACTTAATGGAGATTTTTCAAAATATACTAAAATTACCATATTTGTTTAACATAGAATATGAAAGATACTTGATGAGTCTTTATACTAAATTTTAACTTTTTTGGTAATGTTAAACAGTCACTAGGGACAATTCATTATGCAAGTTCAAAGAGCTATAATGGCTTGACTGCTCTGGAATTAACTGGGACGGATCGAATTGGCCTTTTATCGGAAGTCTTTGCTGTACTGTCAGATTTACACTGCAATGTAGTTGAAGCTAAAATGTGGACTCACAATGGTCGTATTGCCTCCCTGATACATATAAAGGAAAGCCAGTCAGGGTACCCAATTGAGGACTCACAGAAGATTGACAGAATTGAAGCCCGTTTAAAGAGTGTGCTCAAGGGGGATAATGATGTTTGGAGTGCTAAAACATCAGTGTCATTGGCTGTCACACATACAGAAAGAAGACTTCACCAAATGATGCTTGCCGACCGCGATTATGAAAGACAGCCAGTGATTAGGACTAGCCACGATACCCCAATCGTATCGGTGTTGAACTGCTTGGAGAAGGGTTATTCCGTGGTAAATATTCAGTGCAAAGACCGAATTAAGCTTCTATTTGATGTCGTTTGCACGTTAACAGACATGCAGTATGTTGTGTTCCATGCCACAATTAATTCAGCTGGGGACAGGGCATACTTGGTATATAGTCCTTTACCTACTTATCTCGTCTTTTTATTTCTCTAAGGCATAATATATAAGACATGCTCAAACCTGACCTCGATTGATAAGTAAGCACTCCAACTTTGAGTATGCACATCTAGACACCTCAACTTGATGTGTCAGTCGAACACTCAAACTTACAAAATGATCATCTAGACTCCTCCAAAAATTTTGTCCCATGTCTGCATCGGGTGTTCACGAGACACAGTGGGGACATGTTGGGAGTGTTTAGTTGTCAATTGAGACCTAGTTGAGGTGTCTAGATAGCATACTCAAAGTTGGAGTGCTTCCCGTTGAAGCCAAGTTTGAGTGTATGTTTATGTATTATTCCTTTCTTTAATAATATTCAGATAATGTGCATTTGCTCATGTTTTTCGAAATCTTGTCTCCAGGAATTCTTCATTAGGCATACAGATGGAATCCCAATAAGTTCAGATGCTGAAAAGCAACGTGTGATTCTATGTCTACAAGCTGCAATCAAAAGAAGAGCATCCGAGGTATTCGTCTGCTTCTCTCTTTTACTGCGAAAAGAAACATTCAATTGTATCTTTCTTAAAGAGTTATTAGAATATGTTTCCAACGTAGTACACAAATTCTGATCACAGGGAGTGAGGCTGGAACTATCCACAGGAGACAAACAAGGCTTATTGGCAGATGTAACTAGAACATTCCGGGAAAATGGTCTAAACGTGACGAGGGCTGAGATATCAACCACAGGGGATTCTGCTCTAAATATATTCTACATAACAGATGTGAGGGGGAATCCAGTTGATTCAAATATCATTGAGTCGGTTAGGGGAGAAATCGGATGGAGTAACTTGAAAGTGAAGGAATTGCCATTGATCAATCATCAAACGGTTGATAGAGAGGAGTCTGCTGTGGGTGTAGGTGGGGCTATGTTGTTGTCACTTGGTAGCATATTTAGAAGGAATCTTTACAGCTTGGGGTTGATCAAGTCGTTTTCTTGATGCAAAAAAAATGAATCTTCTCATACCAACTTACCAAAAAGAAGAATACGAGAAGTTCATATTCCTCCAAATTCAGACTCTAGAAGCCTCAAAGGACACCTAAGTTCAAGTGACATGTACATAGCTTAAGGATTACTATAAAGTGTTCGTTGTTCAAGAAAAATGCATAGTTGTAGGAGAATCCGATACACACCCCAGTGGTATTTCTGAAGAGTCCGAGCAACATAGGGTGGATGGTATTGGGGGCCACTTAGCCCACCATATTCAATAGTTAGGAACAGTTAACGTTTGAAACATGTAGTAGGAAACAACACCTCAATTTCAAGCAAGTTAAGGTCGGCTACATGAATTTCCATTGTCCATGACACTCAATTTAAGCATGCATGCAAGGGATAGGCATACAACGAGGAAGCTTCAATCTTCAAGCAACACGAGATCAGCTACATGAATCTTTACTATCTATGTCGCTCCCTTTTAAGTATACGGTGAAGGGCAATACAATAAAAATGCCTTATCTCAAGCAATTTGGGTTCGGCTTATATGAATCTTCATTGTCTATGTCGTTCTATTTATATGCCGGCAGGGGAGCAGGCAAAAGGGTCCACAAAGTTGTTTATTTCACACACTGTATATCTGTAAATATTCACTGTTTTTAAATGCTAAATCTAATGTTTGACTTCATTTTTTTATGCTTATAATTGCCTGGCTGGATGTTATCCATATGGTTTGAGGAAATATGTAGTATATTTTATTTGGTGAAATTCAATGTATTCCAATTACTTATGTCAATTGAATTGACCATTCATTTCTATAGTTGACCAAGAAGCTATGAATTTTTTTAAAATTTTGATTAATTTTAACATTTACTCGACTCTCAACTTTCAATAGTACATCACAATCACAAAGGGTGGATGCGATTTTGGGTTCAAATTCTTAGAATGAAATCTTCTTTGACATGAAGAGCTTTTTACGATGTGAATCTTAATTAGTCAGCTTACTGAGTTTTAGACACTAGAATCTAGATGATTAGAAATTGAGCCCCCAAAATGATGTCATATTTGGTAGACAGAGATAAAACCCTTTACAATGAGCTTTCTGTGGCACGAATTCGGGTTAGTTGGAACATTAGATAGTCAAAAATCAACCCTCCGAAAAGAAGTCATCTTTGGTAGGGAGATGGTGAAAAATGAACCTCCGAAATGAAGTCATCTCTAATAGGGAGAGCTAAAACCTACTACAATGAGCTTCCTACGCGGCGAATCCGGATTAGTTGGAACATTAGATGGTTAAAAACCAAGCCTTCGAAATGATGTCATCTTTGATAGCAAAATGGTTTAAAATGAGGCTTCCGAAATGAAGTTATCTTTAATAGGAAGAGCTAAAAATCCTCTATAATGAGCTTTTTACGACATGAATCTGGATTTTTGAATCAACTATTAACTATTTTTCTACCAAAATGATATGTTTTCTTAACTTATATTTATGGAAGAGCCCTAATATACAAAAGATTTTTGCCATTCTTTAAGGTAGTCTCTTCTCATGTCATTAATTCAATTATTTTGACAAGATATTCTTGTTTTCTAATACTCTTGCAGGAGCATCTAAAAATTATCTGTGTTCGAGCTTTAGGTATAGAGTCGCCCTTGTCAGATATTCTTGAAGGCCTCTGATTCATATTTTCTCTCTATTAAAAAAAAGGGAAAAAGGACAAATATACCCCCGAATTATCATAAATGGTGCGTCTATGCCCTTCGTTATACTTTCGGGTTGTGTATACCCTTACCGTCAATATTTTGGAACGTATATACCCTTAAAATAAACGGAGGGACACGTGTCATGATCTTAATGGTCTATCCAAAGATTGGTTGGACCATTAAGATCATGACACGTGTCCCTCCGTTTATTTTAAGGGTATATACGTTCCAAAATATTGACGGTAAGGGTATACACAACCCGAAAGTATAACGAAGGGCATAGACGCACCATTTATGATAATTCGGGGGTATATTTGTCCTTTTTCCCTAAAAAAAATATCTACTAATAACCTTAACCCAAGTCAAGTCAAATATAGTATACAAGAGACAAATTCATTCGATTCGAATCTACTAATTACAACTCGAATATTATATAGGTAAGAAAAACAAAGTAGATATCTAATCTAAATAATAGATTATAATAGAATATCAAGCTCAAATTAATCCATAATGTTAAAATCATAAAATCTATAGTCATTGGATACCATTATCAAACTATTAAAGTAAATGCCTCCAAATAAATCTTTTTTTGAAATTTTATTCATTTAGGGACATGGCAATTTCCTTGAGAATCTTATATGCTTGTTTCCGTCTTTATCCATAACTCAAAAATTCTTTTTTCTTCATCTTCTTTTATGGAGTAGATAATATTATACTAAAAGATTTTTGCAAATTGATCGGTAAAGATTTTTTTTAAAAGACAATTCTTTAATATTTTGCAAATAATTGGCTTAAATAATTTTTTGTAAGTGTAGGTGGATGTTGCTTCTTACTAATTGCAAAGAATCTTTTAGATCCTTCAATTTGGCATCTTACAACTTCACCCTATAAGTAACCATTTTTTTTTTAATAATTGACATAATAATTACAATAAGGGCAGAGTTTGACATATGGATTTAGTCGAATTTAATAGTTTTAATTTAAATTTTATATTTATTTTAAAATATTTATTTAATATGTATAAGTTATTAGTCGAATTTAATAGTTTTAATTTAAATTTATTTTAAAATATTTATTTAATATGTATAAGTTATAGTACTTAAAGAAATTTAAAACTCAAATTCATTCATTTCAAATTCTGATTCGATGACTGACTATGTATATTATTATAATAATAATAATTTTCTTGGCTGATGTATGTATAGGTTGTAAACTTGTAATGTATAGAAGGGTATCTTCTATAAATAATGTTCCAAAAGGGTGCTTTTGTCTCCTTTAATTTGTTTTGTTTAATTGTTCCAAATTAGTGGCTTTCATATGATTTCTTACACATCAAATGCTATTCTTTAAACACAAAAAAAAAATTCCATCCTTTTCTAGACAATAGTAAATCACATTTTTTATTATTATTTAAGAAGTTAATTATGATAAATCTTATCATTATAAAGGCATATTCAATAGTAAAAAGAAAATAATTGACATATTTGTTATTGAACTTATTCCAAACAAATTTTCTTTTTAATTTTATGTTTTTTTTATTATGAGAAATCTTTATTTTTACGCGTAAAGAGTCAATTCTTTCTACCATATCACAAACTTGAATTTTATGATGATGCATTTTCAAACTCAATTTGTTTATGGCTTCTGTTATAAGAGTTTATTGGGCCTAGTTTCATCCAATTGGCCCTCATGCATTACTGGCCCATCAAGCCTATTTATTAAAGAACATGATCTACTCATAATAACTCATTAGAGATCTCGAGTTTAAATTTGAGAAATAAAGAAGCCTAGTAAAGCGGATTCTCCTCTCTAATAGATTTAACTAATGTGAAAGTTCCAAATGCATAACTTTTTTTCTTCTTTTTATTTATTTGTGCTTTATATGGTCATGTCTCGTGGCAGGGCAACATGTGCACTATTGAAATAACTTAATATGTTAGGGAAGATGTTCTTACGAATGCTCTTTTTTCGTAACAGTAGTACGATCACTTTTCAGTCTTGTCTTTATAAAATAATTATTGTTATGAAGTTTCAACGTCTTTAGAGTTCCATCCAGAAATTTTCGAAATTCATAATTACTATTTCTTAATTATATGACAAAAAGGTGATTTTTTTTGGATTTCACCCCTTGTTTCAATATTACTATATAGTTCTTATATTTGTTCAAATCATAATTTATACTTCACCAGGCTTCATTTGGAGATCATTTGGGTCAATCCATCATCAAATGGTTGGCCCTAACTTTGTTGGATCAATAACATGCATGCTTGAACCAAATCTCTTGTGCAAGAAGTAGTGAATTGTAACTAACAATATCGTTTGTCTTAATATTTTTTGATTGCTATAGAAAAATATTACTACAGAGAACATATAATATAACATAACATGAAAAATCAATTCTTTTAAAACTTGATTGATATAGTGAAATGGTGTTATAGAGAAATGTGATAGTATCTCACTATTTCTTTTATGATAATAATGTTGTATATACCTTCACTAAACCATCGAGTATTTGTTTCCTCACAACTATTAAAATATGTGTAAGGTAACTGTTCTATCATGACTAAGACATATGAAAAAGACATATATAACAATCTCCCTTTATACTTGAATTTAAATTCTAATTTTCTATGATTTATTCTTACTCTATAGACGGTTAAAGTATCCCTAGGAATTAGATGCCTCTTTTTCTTTCTTCCTAGTTTTTTTTTTCAAAAAAAAAAAATAATAAAACAGAGTTGAGTTTTTAAGTGTTCGAAACTTAGAAAACGCCTCTTTTTATTTACAGATCCGACTAATCCAGATTCACGCTTATTTGAATAATTTAGGTTGTGTTCTCATATGGAAGGAAAAGGCACTCTATGTCAACATTTTTTCATAAACTCGAATTTGATACCCATTATTAAGTATAAAGATATTTTATTCATCTCACAACAAATTTTAGTTATATAAAAAAAATCACACAGAATGTTGCACTAGACCAATTAATATAACAATTATTTTTGCATATAAAATTTTATCATTTGATCAATGATTAAACAATATGTATTATCACTTTGATTGCGACTCAAGATTAAATTACATGAACATAAATAAGTACTCTCTCCATTCACTTTCATTTGCTAATTATATTAAAAATATATTTTTATTTGTTATTTTAAGTATATCAAGAAAAAAAAAACATATTTTTTCCATATTTTGCCTTCAATGTTTAATTACTTATTCACAAAATTATTCCTTAAGATTAAAGTCAATTATATATTATGATAAAATACTTATCTTTAATATTTTTTAAAATACAAAGTCCAAAATGAATAAATATAAATAAACAAAAGGGAAAGATTATATTTTAGCTAAACATAAATTAAACACCGTGATGGCCCACAAAAGAACTTAATTGGCGGCCAATTCTTGTAAGCTTTCAAAAACCCATTTAATGCACACAACTAATATTGTTTTTCCTTTTATACTTCATTTCACTTTAAGAAGAAGAAAAAATCTCAAACCAAAATAAGTAAATAAAATAAAAAGTAAATAACAAAATGCCCACAACTTTTTATTGATTGTACAAAAATTATATTGATAAATTATTGAAATTTCATGTCCAAATTAAAGGAATCTCATAACAATATATATATTAACTTTGTAAATGTAATTAATCTCTCTAAAGACATTATTTGTTTAAATATTTTGATAGCTACATCAAAATACTATACAGATAACATATAATATAATATAATTATATATATGATTGGGTACAATATACTTTTAAAAATTATGGTGGAAACATAAGGATGCTAAATTGCCAAGTGGTAATCAAAATAATAATTGAATATCTAAATTATTATTTTTCTTGAAAATTAAAGTTAGATGTCATCAAAGCTTTATAATTTTTATATCATTATATATTTTTTAATCCCTTCCACTTGCACCCACGATGTTGGAATTTGCAAAAACTTTTTAAGTCATGATCAATTACCAAATAATATATATATATATATATATATATATATATATATGAGGGACTAATAATAAAATATAGTCCATAATACCACTCATCACCATAGACATAATATTAATTATTTAATCTTTTTTGAATTAGAATTGTTATTATCGGAAGGAGCTTTACATTATTATTAGGGATTATAATATTTTTTAGTCACTCTGACAAATTTTATGATAAATGACTTAATATATTTAATTTTTAAAATTAATTAACAGATATGCTTTTAATTTCATTTCATAAAGTCTATTAACCACAAATATAGAATAGTGGTACAAATTTTATATATATGTGTGTGTGTGAAACAATTAATAATTTTAAAATTTTGTAAATATTTATAAGTAAGAGAATCAAATTAAAATGTGTATTTAAAATAATTAAAAATTAAATGTACTTAGATATCACATGGACGATATTTAAAATTTATCAGCAAACAAGGGACCCAAAATACTACTTAATTTACCTGTAAATATACTAAAATGATTTTATTTTCACTAAAAGGGGAAGAAAATGGAGAATTAGCTTACATAATACTCTCTGTATTTCAAATTATATGTAGTAATTTCTGAAAATATAGTTATTTTAAGATAAAAAATAATACGTATATGACACACATAATTTGAGACGGCAAGGAATATTAATCCTCTAATCATTTTTCGAAAAGAATTGTTATTATCGAAAGGCTATTACACTATTATATAATTTCAAAAACGTTAATTATTTCTCCCTAGTAATGGCTTTATTATTGGTCAACTTTAGTGGTCCCACAAAGGGACAATTTTCTCTATTATAATAAATAGGGTGCATCAATTATCAACCTTGTGAATTGATTTTGTAAGAAAAAAAAAAGATTAACATCAAATATTAACATTAATAATATTGCTATATTTGAGTAAACAAAAATTAATATTATCAAGTAATCATGATGACCACATACTGATTCCTTTTGCTTTAATTTATGACAATGATATGATTTCTACTAACTAATTTAGCTGTTTAATATATTAATTAAGCAATATTTGAAGGTTGTAGTTTATCAAAATTGCTAAAATAAATAAATAAATTGTACTCTAGGGTGCTTAAACACACGCTAGAGTACAATATATATTTTTTTTTCAATCAATTGTTCAATATGCATGTTAGAGCGTAATTAAATTGAGATTCGTATTGAAAAATTTCACATAGACAATAATGTATACTTTGATACACATAAAATTTTAAGTTTGAATCGCTCTCTAAATCACTTGATAACATCAATTTCCCCTTTGAAATAATAAATATGGTATATACTATCTTTTGTAATATGATTTCTTTTTACCCATTACAAAATCAAGACCTATTATTTATTGAAATCTTTGTGAGTTTTCACGTGAAGCATTATATCATGCGTTAAAAATACGAACTCAAATAATTTAATTTTAGCAAATGAAATTTGTTGAAGAGTCATATATTGGGAAAAAAAGAAATAATTAGTCTTTTTATATGAATTTTAATTCTCCCACCGTAAATCAGCTTTCGAGATTAAATTTGATCCAAAATTCATTTTTTTTAAAAAAAATAAAGTGAGAAAATGTATGACTTAATCGTAATTAAATAAAAAAAATTTAACAAGTGATCACATTTATATTAATTGTGTCATCTCCACCTTCTGACACACTAATCCCCACCACCTCACACCCCTACCTCCTGCTCATGCATTCTATCTCCTGCTCACGCATTCTATAATACTTGTCTAAATTATATACAAAGTATTAGTTTAAAATAATATTTTTTACTTACATATCAAACACAAAAAAATAAGTAAGAAATTCACTTATTTCTTGAATTTTCTCGTAAAATACTTTCTTCAGATATTACATTTAAATTTATAATTTTACTTAAAATCCTCTTATAATTTCTTATAACTTTCTCTCCTCTCATATGTAACAGCTACACTTAGCTACTTGAATAGTTAAAAAGGAAATATGAAAATAAAATAAAAATAGTTTCCTACCCAAAAAGAATAAAGTTGATAAAAAATAAAAGAAATTATAATGATGTATTACTACGTGCACTCTGAAAATTGTACATTAGTGATGTAAGTAAGAAGTAAAGAAGAATTAGCATTAACCAGAAATGGAAAATAAATCCAGAAAAAAACGAAGAAGTGGAAAAAAAGATATAAAAAATTCACAAGAAAAGGAAAAAAAAAAAAGGCAAATAATATATTTTTTTATATAATGGAATTTTAATAATATGTTTTTTCTTAATTTGGATTTTTTTAAAAAAAATAGTAAGAAATTAAAAATGTGTTTGTTCTAAGAATTTTTAAACAATAAAAAAAAAACAATCGAAATACTTTTTAGACTTTTAGCATAATAATTGCTTTTCAAAAAAGTTTGTTTGTGTAATTTATTTATTTTTTTCAAAAATTGTTATTGAGAATCTCTCTTCTTTTTACTTTTTCTTCTTCACTATTCACAAGTTAAATCACACCCTATAATTTTTATTTTTATTTTTTTTAAAAAAAATACAACAATAACATATTTAGTATAATCTTATAAATGATATTTGAAAAAAAAATAAGAAATACTCAAATTTTACCTTTATCTTTATGAGTAAAATTAATATTTCTTATTGATCCTTAACTTAAAAAGAAAATCATTTTTTGAACAAATTTTAAAGAAATGCAAGACATAAAAAGCTAGTATAACGAAAATATTAGATAAAGAGAAATATAGCGATAAAAATAGTAAAGATAATTAAAGTAAAAATAATAATTAATAGTACAATTTAAAAAAGATAGAATAATGTAGTATCACAATGATAATACAATAAGTGAGCAATTTGATTCTCTAGACTAGAACTCTCGTAAATATTTAATTATCAACTAATCATCTAACATTAAACTTTGATCTCTATGTTCTCCGGTCTAAAATCATATCTTCGATATGTTAAGTTAAAAATATGTCATGCTCTCTCTAATCATATTTTTCAATTCTTCCTCAATTCCTCTTCAAATCTATCACTCGCCAACCTTTGGTATCTCCTCACCTCACCTCACTTATGTATATGTATTCCTCCTTTTTACATGTCCCAAAATCATCTCAATCAAAAAATATATAACATTTTTCTTTGTATTCATACATTTTGTCTGTATTTGCTTAACCATTAAAAAAAAGACTTATTAAATAAATAATAAAGCAACAATGGATGGGAAATAATATATTATCTTTTGATATAAAAATACAAATTGTTGGGTACATTATTTTTCCCTTAAATATTTTTTTATTTATTTTTAAAAAAAGAGAAAGAGAGAGAAAGTAATGGTTGTCTATATGCCTTGGCAACCTAATTTCACTTTTCCCAACTACAAACTTTTTAAATTTTTTTATTTTTAAAATTTCAATTTTTTTTTCACCGGACTCCAAATATTTTCTTAACCATAATACATATTTCCTGCTTTCCATAATTAATTAATTAATTAATTACCTAATATTAATAATTCTTTTTTTCTTGTCATTATTTTTATTATTATTATTATTATTATTATTATTATTATTATTATTATTATTATTATTATTATTTCCTTCAATTACGATTCAGACAATCTGAAGAAAGTTAGGAAAATAAGCAAAATCCAATTATCCTTTTTCTTTTCACTCTACAAAAACTCCATTTTTCACATTTTCTCATCACTTATTTTAGCTAAAAATTCAATCTTTTTTCCTTTTTATCTCTCTCATTATTTCTCAAAAATAGCTCAAACTTTGTAAATTTTTTTTCTGTTTTTTTTTCTTCCTCAAATTTGAAAAATATGAACAGCTTCATCTTTTTTCCAGTTTAATCCTTCTGTATTTCTTTTTTAGCTGGTAAGATTTAAAAAATATTTAATCTTCATTTTTCATTTTTGGTTATTTTGAGTTCTGGGTTCTTGTTTTTCAGTCTTTTTTTTTTTTGAAGATTTTTGCTGTTTTCACTTTAGAAAAATGATGGGTTTTTGAGTAAAAGGTGATTTTTTTTTTTAATTTGTTGATTTTCTTGTTGAAAAATAAATAAATATGAGTATGAGTGGAGTAACAGTGGTGGGATCAGATGCACCGTCAGATTACCATGTGGCACCTAGGACCACTGAAAATCCCAGTCAAGTTTCTGGATCAGCACCTCAAATAATGACTGTTACACCAACTCCGGTCACCGGCGCCGGCGTAGGCGTCGGAGTCGGTGCCGGAGCACTGGCGTTAGTGAAGAAGAAGAGAGGTAGACCAAGAAAATATGGACCAGATGGGGTTGCTGTACCGTCTACGGCGGCGGCGCTTTCGCCGAAGCCGATTTCGTCGGCGGCTCCTGTGTCGTCGCCGGTGATAGATTTCTCATCGGAGAAACGGGGGAAAATCCGGCCGGTCGGATTAGTTAGTAAGCCTCATATGCCTAAGTTGGAGGTTGAAAATTCAGGTAAAGATTTTAACTTTTCTGTTTTTTTTTTAAATGTTTAGTTAGTGGTGGATTGATATTTCGGTGTATTAAGCTCCCGTTATGTTTACTAGTTGGAGAAGAAAGTATTAGTAGGCTACGACTCTATAAGTTTAGCGTCTTATTTTTTTTTTTCGTGTCTGCTATTTATTTAGGTGCAAAGAGCCTAAGATACACTTCATCGAGAAAAGATATATTGTACCCAAGGGCCGAGCTAGAAACCCATCTCTATGTAGTAAGCTTCCGTTGTGTTGTTAGTGGAGTAACTACATAGACTTCATCGAAAAAGTTATATTATACATAGGGGCGGAGCTAGAAACATATCTCGATGTAGTAAGCTTCCGTTATGTTGTTAGTGGAGTAACTACATAGGCTTCATCGAAAAAGTTACATTATACATAGGGGCGGAGCTAGAAACCCATCGTGATGTATTGAACTTCCGTTATGTTGTTAGTGGAGTAGCTACATTGAGTTCATCGAAAAAATATAATATAATACATGGGCGGAGTTAGAAACCTAGTAACTTTTGCTAAACTAGTGTATTTCTATTAAGAGATTTATTAAATATGTACAAATATTAGGTTTAAAACCAAGTTATTAACATTTGAAATTGTCGTTATAAAATTTTGAATCCATAAAATTAAAATTCTGACTTCGCCTTTGGTTATACATATATAGGTCAATATATATATATATATATATATTATTGAACTTTTGAACAATCTTAGTAAAAATCCTATTTCGCCCCTGTGTTGTGTGTATGGTGCGGTGAAGGGTCAGAACACATTGAGTTTATTGTATGCAGTCTTAGCTTGCATACCATTTTAGGTTATGTAGCATATAATCCATTTTAGGTTCAATCGAATGTAACGTTTTGATGTAGGTCATGTACACGTGTCTGTGTGCATGCCGCGTGTGTGTAAACTATCTCAATGTACTAAACTATTGTTATGTTGTTAGTGGTGTAGCTACATAGATTTCATCGAAAAAATATATTATATATATGTACAAATATTAAGTTTAGAACCCAGTTATTAACACTTGAAATCATTGTTATAAAATTCAGAAGTCATTGCTTTGTCTCTCTGATTATACATATAGGTCAAAAACTACTTTTTTTAGATATATAAATTAATTTTTGAATAACCCTAGCCAAATTTCCTAGCTTTGCTGTTGCATCATGTATAGGGTTCGGTGAAGGGTCGAACCACATTGAGTTTATTGGATACCGTCTTAGCTTGTATTTATGCAAGTAGATGCGTATGAAGTATATAATCTATGGGGGTTCAATTGAATGCAATGTTTTGATGTGGGTCATATATACATGTGTGCGCACGCATGCCGCACGTGTGTGTAGAATATCACTAAAATTTCAATAAATATTGAACTTTTCTATTATGTTTATTTAGTGGTGGATTAATATCTCGGGTTATTATGTAGCTACATAGATTTCATCGAAAATATATATTATACAGATATGTTAAAAACTATTTTTTTAAAGATATATATTAAATTTTTGAACATTTTAAACAAAATTCCTAGTTTCATCATTATCTCATGTTTTGGGTCCGGCTGGTCGGACTATATTGAGTTTCATGCAAGTAGACACATATGTAGCATATAATCTATGGTCTCAATTGAATGCAACGTTTCGATGCAGGTCATATATACGTGCGTGTAAAAAATCACTAATATTTCAACGAATATTAAAAGTTTGAATGCATAATTTCAAATGTATAATGGGTTAAATCTAGTTAGTTGGGTTACTAAGCTCTTGTTATGTGTAGGGTCCGCCGGTCCGGTGAACCACGTTGAGTTTGTTGTCTTAGCTTGAATTCATGCAAATAGACACGTATGTAGCATATAATCTATGAACTATATAAAAAAAGAAAAAAAATTGCGGTGTTTTCTTAGTTCAGTGCACTAAGCTGCACTAAGCTCCAGCTATGTGTTGACTTAGTGAACGGTCGAATCACATTGTAGCAAATAATGAATGGGTTCAATTGATCCCATCATTTTGATAAGGGTCGTATATAGAAAAGAAAAAACCGTCTCGGTGTGTGTTAGTTTAGTGAACTAAGCTCCAGCTATGCGTGGGGTCTAGTGAAAGGTTGGACCATATTGGATCTATTATATACAACCTTATCCTTTATTTATGAAAGTTGAGGCGTCTGTGTAACATTTAAGCAACAAGTTCAATTGAATCCAACATCCGATACGGATTGTAGATCTATACGTACAAAGTCACTAAAATTTCAACAAATATTAAACTTTGAACTTCATAATATAATTAATTGAGCTTTGTTTTTTATCCTATATATTTTCCTGGTGGGTGGAAAAATATTCTTAAATATGAATGAGCATTTTAGTTACAGGTGCGAAAGCGTGTTTGAAGGTGATTTAATGTTTGAATTTTTTCTGCAGGTGAATGGGTCTCATGCTCTGTTGGTGCTAATTTTGCGCCCCATATTATCACCGTTAATACTGGAGAGGTAAAATTGTTTGCCTAAGTATGTGATTTTCATGGGAACTTTGATAGTTTGGTGCTTTGTGTAACGTGTCTTGATAATCACACAGATAGCCCTTTCTCTCATTCAGTATACGTACTGTATGAATTTCTTTTTTTCACGCAGTACTCAAATATGATGGGCAATTCATCGCCAATTGTTTAACTTGCTACTACATCTCGAATTCTCAATAATTAATTACTCATTTTTCTCAGATTAATTTCTCATGGCAAGTGGCAACTGTATACTTGCACGTTTTAGGGACTATTATATATTGAACTTCATTATCGTTATTTTGATTTCCTTTTTAGGATGTCACCATGAAGATTATATCATTCTCTCAACAAGGGCCTCGAGCAATATGCATTCTTTCAGCGAACGGTGTAATTTCAAGTGTTACACTGCGTCAACCAGATTCTTCTGGTGGCACATTGACGTATGAGGTGCTGCAGCTAGTTATTCTTTCATATTATGGTTAATCTTATCATTCATACTGTTCAGTGTCATCTTTACCTCTTCTGCGGAGGTTTAAACGTGAAAGATCTTCAACAATTCTCTTCGCGTTTGTTGGAAATTCAACATGTATCTACATAGTAGTCCCAAGTCAAATTAGACTAGATCATTAAATTCCAGATATTGGAAAATTTATCATCCTTGTCTTGTTATGGGGTTATGTCTATATAGACGATAGTAAGCGTACAAGTCTATCAAATGGAAACTTCATTTATTGACTATGGTTATGTAGATGCCTTTATCTACTTGACTTTAAGGGGTCGTTTAGTTCGGAAACAAAATTATGCAGGGATTACAATGCAAGAATTTGTAATACCTGGATTGCACCTTCCTATATGGAAATTGATGAAAGGCGTTGCCTTTGCGCATATTTATCTGGTTGACATTTGTGCATAACCTTCCTCCTTCCGTTGTTCCTGCAGGGGAGGTTTGAGATACTGTCATTGACTGGATCATTTATGCCATCCGAGACGGGAGGAATGAGAAACAGATCCGGAGGAATGAGCGTTTCTCTAGCAAGCCCTGACGGACGTGTTGTTGGAGGTGGAGTTGCCGGTCTACTAGTTGCTGCCGGTCCTGTCCAGGTATTGTTTCTTCTATTCTTGTTTGAAGGAAACATTGTGCATATTTCGGCGATAATTTTTTACTTATATCCTCTGATTTCACGCGTTTAGTGTAGTTTGACCCGTCGTAGCATGTTATCTACTCTCTTTCCTAAGTTATCCACCTGAAATTATGGAATAGTTGTTTTCAAAACAGGAAAAAAGGTTCAATTTTACCCTGTTATTCAACTTATCCTCCGTTATATTCTGTGGACATTCATATATTTGTTGTTAGCAAATCGTATCATATTTGCCCTTGACTTGACGGATCTCTAGTATGGACTTAGCGGATTCCACGTGTCAAAATACTTCAGTAAATTCACCCATTATGATTTAAAATTATCCCCTCTGTTATACCTGAGGTAGGAGAATACGAGACAATTTGTTAATAGTAAAGATATGAATGATCTTAAAGTATATCAAATAGAAAAATAAAGATATTTCGTATAGTAGTGGCTCTTTTTCACAGTCGGTAAGCAAAAATTAGCCTCTTTTGACAAATATGAAGTGGTAAAATTCGTGACACTCTAGCCAATTTTAAACCATAGTAAAAAGTTGATGGATGAATCTTGACCTTTTTCCCGAAATATGTTGACTCGTGGAATCCACCGAGTCCACACTTGTGCTTCGGGCAAATTCGAGACAAATTGCTAACAACATGGTATGATTGGTTCCAAAGTATAAGGACAACAACATATTTAGTGTAATCACACAATGGTTCCATAGTATAACATGATGTAAATTTGGACCTTTTTCCGTATAAATACGCACAAATTAACATTTATTTTTTTCTTTTGTTGTGAATCAGATTGTTGTGGGGAGCTTCCTTGCTGGAAATCAACATGAACAAAAGACCAAGAAAAACAAATTGGAGCCTATAACAGCTGCTGTTGTTCCTCTATCTAGTCCAGATATTGAAGAACCATATAATCACTCTTCAGCAAAACCTACTATGCCCGCTTCCTCGATTAACTGGTCATCATCGTTGGCAACTGAGTCGAGAAGTAAGACAGCTGACATCAACATAACGTTGCCTGCATAGGAGTCCGTCCGTTCTTATTTGATCCTTCATTCTCACATCCATTTGTTGTTAACTTGTTTGTCAACCTCGTGTCCTCGAGCATGTCATTTTCCGGTTGAGGTATGTCTAGTAATCCGAACTAGTTTTTGTTATAGGATTTTTAGATGTATAATTGGCTTCAGAAATGAACTTCATCGGGATTTATTTTAAGTTAGAACCAAGGTAAATTGATCATCTTCTCTTCATGGAATGTGTGTGAACTATTATAATTGCCTATAGGAAAATCAACCCCCCCCCCCCTTCCCCAAATGAACGATTGATATGTTTTTCGGACTCAGCTTCATAGTGTGACGGACGGTCTGTACATGGCTTAAGAACAAATCCATAGGCATATAGCTAAATGGTTTGTATGTGAACAAGTCCATTGACATAATTACCATGCAAAAAGTTTTGTTTGAATTTTTGGGGTTGCACGCCCTTTAGGATAACAATAAATACACAATTTGTTAAATATTTTCCATCATGTGAGGATACATTAAGAGTATTGGGGGATCTTAATCATTGGTGTACCTCATTTCCGCAAGAATATAGCGATGGAAAAACTCTAATTTAGCTGCTAATATCCAACATAACAATTTCGAATTTGGTTAACTTTAACAATGTGATAAATATTTTATGTAAGGTTTGAGTAGGGGTGTACATAGGTCGGTTTGATTTGGTTTTTCATTAAAAAAAAATTTAAACCAATTATGTCGGTTTGTTAAATCTAAAAATCAAATCAAACCACGCAAAGTCGGTTTTTTGGTTTCGGTTTTAGTTGGTTTTTTCTGGTTTTTTGGTTTTTTCGGCTTTTTACAACTATACGGTGTTTGAAAAAGAGATCAAATATATTTTCACTTATCTGTGTGATATGCTAAACTTAAGAAATGTTAAATGAATAGAAATTTTCGTAAACACGGTAAAATTCACATGAGCACAATTTTATTTTTTTGAAATATCAACGTTCATTATGTTAAATTAATAAGATTAAAGGATACAGTCAAACTGAATACAAAACGAAATATTTACAAAATAAATTGTTAACATTGAATTTGAAAAACTATAACATTATAATTGTAAATTTGGATCTTAATACAAAATAAAATATTTACAAATTTTACAAGCCCAAATTTGAAATAAAATATATAAACATTGAAAACTATAAACTAACTAAAAATATATTAACAAAGTAGATTACAAATAATATTTTTTATCTATAAATAAAATAAAATTATATATATGTAATATCTACAAGATTTTACATGCCCAAATTTGAAATAAAATATATAAACATTGAAAACTATAAACTAACTAAAAATATATTAACAAAGTAGATTATAAATAATATTTTTTATCTATAAATAAAATAAAATTATATATATAATATTTACAAGATTTTACATGCCCAAATTTGAAATAAAATATATAAACATTGAAAACTATAAACTAACTAAAAATATATTAACAAAGTAGATTATAAATAATATTTTTTTATCTATAAATAAAATAAAATTATATATATAATATTTACAAGATTTTACATGCCCAAATTTGAAATAAAATATATAAACATTGAAAACTATAAACTAATTAAAAATATATTAACAAAGTAGATTATAAATAATATTTTTTATCTATAAATAAAATAAAATTATATATATATATATATATATATTATGTTGGTTTGATTTGGGTTCGGTTTGACTTTTTTCTTTTAACACCAAACCAAACCAAGCGTGATCGTTTTTTTTTCAACCTCCAAACCAACCAAACCAAACCACAAATCGATTTTTTTGTCAATTTAATTTGATTCATCGATTTGATTTGACTTGTACATCCCTAGATTTGAGAATGAATTTAATATGACTAGTCGACAATCATTAATGATTTTGCCTTCAAACAAACGAGTTACAAACATGATTTTGTATAACAAAAAATAAATGAACCACACCGTTATTATATGATACGTATACTACCATAGTCTACAAATGTGAACTATATACCCCAAAGTATATAATATACGTACTTGTTTGATAATTTATAAATATTATTTTTTCTAAATATAGCTTGTTGATATTAATAATTAAAAAATATAATTTATGTCATGAGAAAAAGTAGTTGTGGGGTCAAAATAAAAGTGCAAATGAAGATTCACGGCCCAGTGGGTCTCAAAAAATGTAGGCCCAAAGGCTCCCTTTTTTTTTTTTTTTTATCGAATAGCGAACCATTATTTGAGAACCCAAAATAAGACTATTCTTCAAATTACCGTTTCTTCTCCGGCGAAAGGTCACGATTCTCCGGCGGCTGCAAAACGCTCTGCTCTCCACATTTTCCGGCAGCTCAAATCAAACTTGTAAGTAATATCTGTCTCCATCTATTCCAGTAGCCAAAAGCGAATTTGTAAACCCCAAAACCCTACCAAGCTAGAAAACTGTTCAGTGAGCTGCAAAAAAGAGATGGCTTCTTTAATATCTTCAGTTTCTTCCGAGTTTTGTTTGATGATGCTGGATTTAAGTGAAAGCTCAGTTTAAACTATTTTTCATTTTCTCAGAGTAATTTATTTGCTAAAGTTTCTCTAGATATTCAATTGAAAAGCGCAAGCAATCTCTCTACCTTCTGAATGTAGGGCTAAGGTCTGCGTACACAATATCCTCCCCAGACCTGACTTGTGAAATTACAATTATTACATTGGGTTTGTTGTTGCTTGATAATTTTCTGTTTCCTTCTCTTACTCTAAAAATGAGAATTTGTTAATGTATATATGTCAAAAGTTCTTTCTTTTTTCTTAAGTTATTGCCAAACAAATTTGGAGAGGAAGAACTTCTCTTATAGCTTCTAAGTATGCAAATTTTATATTTGAATTCACGCAAAAATAATTAGGTGCCTTGTCAGAGTACACTGACCTCCAATGCTCTTTTTGGAATGGAGGAAGTAATTTATTTTTCGAAACTTCTTTATATGAATAGGAAAAGGGAGAGCATGAACATAAAATATTTACCATTATATTTGAGTTTCCTTGCTAGGGATAAAAGTCATAAATTTCATATCATTTACTCCAATCCTTTTGCCAAGATTATGAACTGTTATAAGGAGCGATTAGGGGTGTTCACGGTTTGGATAAAAACCAATCCAAACTGAAAAACCAAACCAAACCGATAAAATAAAACCGATTTTATTTGGATTTGGTTTGGTTTGGTTTTAGATTTTGAAAAAACGGTAGTATTTGGTTTGGTTATGGTTTTATTCGAAAAAAATCGAAGAAATAACCGAACCGAATCGATGAATTGTTTACATATATTTTAATATATACATACTTAATATATTGTTCTTATAAACAATTTTAAAGATCTTATATATGTTTTCATTAAAATTTCTTTATACTTTACTTATTGAAAGCAAGAATGCCCAAGGTGAAAACATTTATTTTATTGATTTCATGTATATGAGTGTCTATGACAAGTTTTTGTGGGATTGAAAACGTTATTGTCTCTTTCTTCTAGTCCAATATAGTGAATTTTAAAGCTTTATTGATAGTAAATTCAGTGATCGAAAGTTCGGTAATTTAAGTCATTCTAACTATTTTTTGTTTTGAATGGATTGTTGTCACTTTTTTCACATTTTGAATGAATTATTTCATATATTTTTATGTATGGTTAACAACTGAATAACTGAACCAAACCAAACCGAAACCGATAACCACAAAACCGATAAATGTATATTATATTTGGTTTGGTTTGGTTTTGATAATTTTAAAACCGATTAAGTTGGTTTGGTTTTGGTTTTGACCAATAACCGATCCAAACCGACCCGTGAACACCCCTAGGAGCAATTATGTATGATTTCATTCACTTACAGAGATGGTAGGGCTATCTGTTGGAGAAAGGAACTTTATTAAGGGTGGTATTGCCCAGGATCTGCGCAATGATGGCAGAAAACGGCTAACTTATCGGCCAATTTATGTGGAAACAGGTGTAATTCCTCAGGTATGTTTTGTTATATAGATAGTAAAATTTCCGCCCTCAAGTGTTTCTTTTGCTACAACTCAAGCTCAATATTAAACTTTATTGCTTCTTACAAGGCAAATGGATCTGCAAAAGTCAAGTTGGGGGCGACTGATGTTATTGCCAGTGTCAAGGTACTGTAATGATCTAGGCGTTGAAACATGTTTCTACCTTTTTTTTTTATTTAATGATGCTATCAGCATATTCTTTAATAATTGCTCTGCAATTTTGTTATGGAAGTTGTACTAATTTGGCCTATTCAATTCTTATTGCAGGCGGAACTTGGAAAACCAACTTTATCTCATCCTGACCAAGGAAAGGTTTTTATTTATGTAGAGTGCAGTCCCACAGCAGAGCCATCATTTGAGGTGTGTACATGGATTCATTTTACTTCTGAGTTTTCGTTTATCTGTTTCATAGTTTTGTTAGAAAATTTGGTTCAAACACCAACCTGAGTTCCTCAATTTTTTATATTTGGCAATAACCTTTCTTATTCCGAACATAAAAGTCGTACTGTTAAGCTCTTCTTATGACATACCTATGTTAGTATTTTATCAGTTATCAGTTTCGTTTATGTTGATTTATGCAGGGCAGGGGAGGTGAGGAATTGTCGACAGAGCTCTCGACAGCACTTGAGCGAAGTCTCTTGGGTGGTAAAAGTGGAGCAGGTATTCGAGAGGAAAATCCACACTTCTGTCTTACTTTAGTCCACGTTTCTGCTACTGGAATTGTTTCCAGCTATTGGTGTAAATGTTGCACTTATGCATCTCTCGAGTTGATAATCTTGTGGTGTGTTTCATTTTGCAGGGGCTGGAATTGATCCGGCGTCTCTCCTGATCAAAGAAGGAAAAGTATGCTGGGATCTGTATGTCGATTGCCTTGTCATTAGCTCGGATGGAAATCTGCTGGATGCTCTGGGTGCTGCAATTAAGGTACATTCTAACAACATTTCCTCATCATGCAAGGAAAAGGAAGGGTGAAACTTGCTTGGACTATTTTAGAGACGCATTGATACTCAAGAATGCAACACAAAAGCATTATTCCCCATCTTCTGACTAATCATTTTGCTATCTAAGATGGTACAATAGAAATAAATCATATTTAATTGAAACATTCTAAGTCTAGTTCAAAAAAAAATTGAAACATTCTAAGCAGCAACGACTGATGTTCTTCCAGGCAGCTCTGAGCAATACAGGCATTCCGAGAGTTCAGTTTCGTGAAGCTGCTTCATCAGACGAGCACGCAGATGTGGATGTTAATGATGAAGAATTTCTGCAATTCGACACCAGTGGAGTACCTGTCATAGTTACTTTGACAAAGGTAACCCAACCCTATTAATCAGAATCCATTTTACACGACTGTTACTTACATGCACCATGGACATTTTCCCTTCAATAATTGCAGGTTGGAAGGCACTACATTGTCGATGCAACTTCAGAGGAGGAATCCTTAATGAGCTCGGCTGTTTCTATTTCTGTTAATAGACGTGGATTAATATGTGGATTGACTAAACGAGGAGGTGCAGGGTTGGACCCTAGCGTCATACTTGACATGATATCTGTTGCGAAACATGTAAGTGAGCAGCTAATAAACAAACTTGATTCGGAGATAGAAGCAGCCGAAAGAGCAAATGAAGAGGAACCATGACATAGCTCTAGTATATGTGCTCATTTGTAAGAGTTAGATTTTCATGCAGTTTAGTTGTGAAGCGATTTGGAGTCGATTGTTTTGTTGATCAATCGTCGATGATTAGATACTGTTAAGTTTATTAAATGATCTTTGTCTATACTGTTTGTTTGAAAATGATCTTCAAAATCTTTTGGGTTCTCTTAGTTCACACAAGCCTCTTCTTGTGCATCTTTGAAAGAAAATAGTGCATCTTCTATTGTGGTGTTGATTTTGTCTTGGAGCAGAGGATCTATCTAAAACAGTCTCTCTATCTCTATAAGGTAGGGGTAAGGTTTGTGTACATATTACCCGACACCTATAATTGTTTCAAGCAAGGCCGAGCGCTCTTCTCGAATTTTTGGATTATGTTTGGGATGTTGTTGCTTTTGTCCTAGAATAATATTGTGCAAGTGGAAAATCCCGAATACTTTTCATTTTTCTAGGACTTACATAAGTCGAGTAGAAATCTAGATTTTAATTTATGAAAAAAATGGAATATGAAATAAGTATGATAATTTGTAATAAATAGATTAAACTAGCTCAAGACATACTTAGCAATCCTCACATAACAATCTCTATTATTAATTTATTTATTCATTGCATATAATTTTTGAGTTACTATTCATTACAATAACAATTCTTACAGCATTACTAATCCGCGCACTAAAAGACCACAAGATAAAATCAATGGAGTTACTTGCACCCCACAAGGTGAAAATTCGTACAGTGACAACATTTCCACGTTTATTATCACTTTCGATGCTGGCAGGGACAAGTACCATGTTATTAACAGATCAAAACTTTAATACAACCTATGGGTTCTGAAAAAGAAACTATTGTTACCCAAAAGTTGTATACACGACGAGGTCAAAGTTAAGCTTCAAATGATAGAAACAAAACGAGGAATCTGCTGCCTAATCTATCATTAGTTAACCCTAAAACTTGCAAGAAAAATGAACTAGGAGGACAAGTCAACTTGTACAAAAAAAATTGAAGTAGATTTGCCACAGCTGATGGTGATAAATACTTCGTGGAAAAAGGGAATTTAGAGCTATAAATTGAACTCGTCATCCTCCAAGGCAGAATAAATCACCCTACAGAAAGGAAAAAATATTGAGTAAGCCAGTAGTGTCTTGCTTGAAGTGCTTTAACTTATGTTGCTCGGACTCTACAAAAATAATGTCTTGTCATATCGAATCCTCCAAAAATGCACTAATCTTGGAGGATCCCGACATACACTAGTCAAGATTTTTAAAGAGTCTAAGCTACATAGGCTTTAACAATCAAAGAGCTTACACAGTCACACAGTAACTTACCAAAATAATGAGATGACGAGAAGAATTATGATGTGGGCAAGTTTGAAAATCCTCTGTTTCTTTTCCCAACTGAGCATATTAAAAATCTCAGTAACATCTATAAGGTGCCGTCTTTGCATGTACCTAAAAAGCAAGAAGAGTTCAGATGACATTTATGAAATGATCAACTGTATCCGATAGAGTCAGTTGCTATGTTGCTCACGCTCATAAAAATATCAATGGGTGTGTGTGGATCTTCACACAAGGTAGAGATAAGGTCTACGTACATCCATTGTGATCCTCCAAAGTCAACATATTTAGAAAGTCCAAGCAACATAGGTCAGTCAGCAAGCACAGGCCGCAACAATTCTGGCAACTAATATATGAACACAAGTAATAAAAAATCTTAAATGCCATTATCGAATTATTCAAAGGAAGAATTCCTTCCCCAAAGAAAATCAGCATGATGTAATCTTTTTTTTTTTTTTTTTGAGTACATTTATCATAGCATAATGAAAAAAATACAAGCTTTATGTCGATTACTTTTGTACCAAGTACAGGTTCAAGCCAGTGAAGAACCCACCTAATGTCAATATTTCTATCCTTTCTCAGAAAAAAAATGTCTATAGAAGGCCACTGTCATAGTTGCAAATGGAAGAACTCTGCATAGATTTCCTTTTATTTTAAGAACGGATGCCAAGTTGACTTCATAGATCAAGAGTTTTAAAGCAACACTACAAACTATTGGGTTTATTAGCACATAGAATACTGCCAATACTTTCATCATTTTTACCTTTCTTTGCCCTACTGCAGCATAGTATTTGTTTCTTTTTTAATGTTTTTTCTCCCATTACGAAGGGGGATTCAAGAAGGGGAAGAGAGAGAGGAGATAAAATCAAACCGCTACTTATTGTGTGGAAGACTCCCATCAATACCACTAGATTATAAGCCTTGGTGGTGAGCCATAGTAAATAGCCACTTGGTGGTTCAAAAACTTCCATTTGCCGTAAACCATCAATAAATGGAGAAAATTTCAACTAGTTAGCAAATAGAAAAGGAAAAGCAATATGTTATTGTTGGCAGTGGGGGTCCAACAATTTGAAGGTGTTGCAAGACCTTCGTTTTTGACTTGTCTCTCAATCTTAATAATGTAAATTTGCTTCCTCTCTTCCCATTATTTGTTGTTTTTTTACTGTTCTTTTCAGTATGGAATTTTCACTAGTATATTTTTTTACATACTTGATTTTTTATGTGCTTTACTTGAGTTGAGGGTCTATCTGAAACAACTTCTCTACCTTCTCAAAGTAGGGGTAAAGTTGTGTACACACTACTCTTCTCAGACCCCACTATATGTTGTTGTTGCTGCTTCCTCTCTTCTCCTATTCAAAATCACACCGTCTTCAGGGTCCACTATTCAAGTACATTGAATATACTAAGACTGTACATCAATTCATTTTTGCTCAGTTCAAGGCAAAGTAGAGTTTTCTTCAACTCAAATCTAGTCTGAGTTTATTTCTCTAATGGATCAACAATTTGGTCTTAAACTTGACTGATACACATCTTTGGTTTTTATATATGAATTGATTGCATATATATTAAACAATTTCCAACACTTATATTCAACCACCCTAGCTCAAGCAGTCTATCAGCAAGAAAACTGTAAGCATTTGTTCCATATAAACTCTGTCAAAGGTAATGAAATCCAATGCAACTTAATTTATCTCTGTAGAGCCCAAGTTTTCTCAACTCAGTGATCTCCTCTTAAGCTTCATTAGCGGAGATAAGGCGTCAACATGTCAATCAAAGAGTAAGGAGTTAAGACCTGGTTTTTAGTAGTGTATCAAGAGAAATTACGACTATCGGAGTTCAAGAGTCATCCCAGCATTAGCAAAAGTTTTAATGTGGTACATAGGTTGAGTAATTGAACCTCCTAGAACTGCAGTAGATATGCTACAGTTGAGCCTGCCCCAGTGCACACAATCTTGATTGAACTTGAGATCGGACAAGCTCGATATATTATGACCCAGATTTGGTAAAATCAATGCACGGACTAAACATCTTTATCTCAAGGAACTACAGTAGCATACCCATCTAGAGACAGCACGAGACAAGTAGATTGCAAGTGGAAAAAGAGACAGAAAAGTCTATTGAACGCAAAATTTAGTACTAACTCAATGCCTAAAAAAGTTGTGTAAGCAAAACTGGCAAAGAAACATCTTGATCTGGACCTCCAACCCAAGGAATAATTGACAAATGAGGATACACGAAAACCATCAACAATCAGTAAAGGAAACATAGTGTGTTTAGTTTACATTTCATTCGATGCAAAATAATGATAAAAAGCACTTTATGATCTAAATCGTCTCTCAATTTATGTGGTGTAGTTTGACTGGCATGGTGTTACGAAAGAAGCAAGGACTTTTGGAACTTGCGGTATCTAAACATGCCATGAGACTTCAGTACCTAAAAACATGTTACTAAGGATAAAATGGGAAGTTCAAAGTTGAAATGTTCCAAATATAGGTTGTTTCTTTTTAGAACCAACTGATAAGGAAATAGTGACACATAAAATGAAACGGAGTGAGTAATACTGCATACAGTAACACAGAATGTGCATCAATGGAGGATCATGACCTAAATCACCTCTAACATATTTGAAGCCTAAAAGAAATGTTAAGATCAACATGATAATTTACTTATAATGATTCATGCCGTCTCAGTAATTTTTTTTTTTTTTTTTTTTTTTACATAAATGCATTAATTTTCTTTCATAGACAAGCAGACCTAAAAGTGACCAAAACAAAACTTCATTATTGCACTAGATGAAAAGAGAACTTACAAATTGACATTGTAGTATAGATATGGAATGCAGTAAAGCGACATTGCCCAATGCCCTGTAACCAGGTAGAGGAAGCACAGAACTCCTTGCGTGATGAACTCAGGTAAAACAACTTTGTTTATACGAGATGCAGTTTCGTACGGATTGATATAGTCAAACTCTAGATCAGTCAAGGAGATGAGCTGCAATGAATTTCAAAATGTCACACTTCATTTCATAAACAGTAAAATGTCTTCATTGATGATAATAAACAGAAAAACCTAGACTTCGCAGTAGTTCTAGTTAAGTTATAGTTGAATAGACTTCCAAACAAAAACATCATTCAGAGCATCTGAAGATTACGAGAAAAGTCAGTTACAAACATGCAGATATCTTTTCTTTGAAACTAGACACCAGAATATTCTTACATTCTATTGAAGCAGCTCCCAAATACGTCACAGAAATTTCTGCTTATTATCCCCTACAAATACATAGGCACAACCATACGGTACCGTGCCACGAATAGTTGAAGAACATCTAACTCTTGTACATACCATAGCAGACAACTTAAGAATAACTGTAATTCCAAGACCTAGTTCTATGGAGCATTGCAACAAGATACTCACAAAACCTTCACACTATTGAATCATAAGACTTATAACTTTCAGGAGCTCAAATTAGTTAACCAATTGACTAGACCTCAATCCAAAAAATATTTTCCAATTTTCCCATGTTCAGTTGGTCAAAATAATTTCTCTGGGAAACCAAGTTATACAACTGACTTCCACATTGATTGTGTCATGTCCACCATCCAACACACCTAATCTTCAACCCACCCCCATAACCCCATCCCTGCCACCCTACCATCACTTACTAGGTGACATCTTTAGTAATTCATAGAAGTAAGCTAACCATAAATCGCCAATAATCATTGCTAGAAGGAAAAGAAATATTTCTCTAAAACAACAAAAAAGAACTACTCACTCCATCCTAATTTACCCGACATTCTTTCTTTTTTAATCAATAAAAAAATGACATTTTTCTATATTTAGAAACAATTTGACTTTAAACTTTCCATTCCACATAGATACCTATAGCTTATATTACATCACAAGTTCAAAGTATACATTGCATTCTTAAACTTCGCACTCAATCAAACACCATAACATAAATTGGGATGGAGGGAGTATAATGAAGAAAAAAAAGGTACCACCTTCCACCAACACAGATATCAAGTAACTTTATACCCAAAACTAGAACAAATAGGAAGAATCACCTAGTATTTTAGTTTGTCTCTACTGAAATTTAAATCTGGCACCTTATGGACCTCAACCGACTTCATAGACCACTAATCATAAATCTCCAATAATCATTGCTAGGAGGAAAAATAATTGCTCCAAAGCAGCCAAAAAAAGTATTATAATGGAGAAAAAAATGTTGAATTTGGGGGTTTTAAAAGAAATTGACCTGGAAAATAACCATAACAAGTATAGCTACGACTATGAAGAAAAAGAGTAGCCATATCAGCATATCTCCCATTGTAGCCTACTGGCACACGATAAAATTGAAGATCCTTGATCGCTGATCGGTACGCCGGCTGCGTATTGCGCCACCGGTTTGTTTATCGGAGGTGAAATTCTGGACCGGTGCCGGAGTCAATAGTTCCGGGAGTGAAGGTGTTTGTGATCTGGGTACGGGTAGGAATGTCAATTTTTTAAAAATTAATTTATTAATCATTTTATAAAAATAATAAAAAATATTTCTTCGACTTAATTAGATCAAATAGGAGAAATTCGAGCTAGTTTACTTGGATAAAGAGTCTATCGAAAATAATATTTCTATCTTTATTTATAAAAGGGAAAAAGGACAAACATACCCCCGAATTATCATAAATGGTGCATCTATACCCTTTGTTATACTTTCAGGTTGTGTATACCCTTACCGTCAATATTTTGGAACGTATATACCCTTAAAATAAATGGAGGGACACGTGTCATGATATTAATTAAATTTGGATAGACCATTAAGATCATGACACGTATCCCTTCGTTTCTTTTAAGGATATATACGTTCCAAAATATTGACGGTAAGGGTATACACAACCCGAAAGTATAACGAAGGGTATAGACGCACCATTTATGATAATTCGGGATACATTTATCCTTTTTCCCTTTATAAAATAGGGGAAAGATGGTATATACAATATCCTTTTCGATCTCATTTAAAGAAATACATCAGATATGTTGTTCTTATAATTTGAATTAGTAAAAATAGCATAATTACACTTTGTTGAAAGTAAAACTTATATTTGAATAATTGTTAGCTGTACCAATCGTTTCATATCGTGTTATATTATATTGTGTTGTATTATATTATATTGTATTGTTTTGATGAAGTAGTTTTTATTACTATTTTCTTTCGTTACATAATTCTCCAAAAAAAAAAAAAAAAGTAAATTGTGGGGTAAATTTATTACATCATTTTTTGTGGGGTAAATTTATTACATCATTTCTTGTGGGGTAAATTTATTATATCAATTTCTCCTGCATATCGATAGTATTTGCATTGTTTTCGTAGTTTTTTTTTTTTTTTTATGATTACTATTTGAATTATTTCACTCTAAATGTTATGTTATACTTTCTTTATTATTTATCATGTCGTATTTATTGTTGTGTTTTCAACCATTTCAAACTGCTTAGATGTAACACCCCGTATTCTACGTGTACTAGTTCTATTTATGTGACGCTTATAAATTGTCGTGTGGAATAGTTATGGACTCGGTTTTCTATGCGACTAGTGACAATAGAATAGGTTTAAAGTGACCTTCCCATAGATTTTGATGCGACTCGATTAAGTTGACGTCGATGGAAGTATTTAAACTTGGGATCATAAGGTGGTATTTGAGTCTAAAGTTTAAATTGACATAGTGTGTATAAGTTTTAAGTTAAATTAAAGGTTTAAGGTCTAGAAATGGAATAAGATATTGAGGTGCTTGATTGACTACACTAAGCTAGTAGATGACAAGTAGGTGCATCACCTACTAAGACTCTTTTGACCATGTTATTGGGCTAAGTGCACTACCACCTACTTGCATCAATCTGACCCAAGTTGATTAGAAGAATAAGGGGAAATGGACAGCCAAGACTTGAGTAAATTAGGACACTTGGTAAGTGTAAGTGAGTTGAAAATTGTTACTTTTACATGGTGTAATATTGGGGAGGATGTTCTGGTGATTAGTGCATGTTGGGACAACCATGGAGGGGAATCCTCTTTAAATTCAGTTATGAGCTGGTTTGAGCACTTTAAAAGTAATGTTAGCTCTTCAAGTGTTGGTGATTAGAAACCATGATTTATATTGTTTCTATTACATTATTATGTTTAAGGATTATTTTATGTATGTTATGATAAGGGATGTGACTGGATGTGCGGGAAAGTTATGAAGACGTTAAAGGACTTAAATATTGCTGGGAGTTTTGGGGAGGACTTGATACAATATATAGACGCGATTAAAGGGAAAGGGAAGGAAAGAAAACACTGGCTAGATAAATTGCATGCTTACTGCTTGGTTACTATTTGGATGAGATCAAGTAGCTCAAATTGATTGATTAGCTACTAATACTAGTCTTACAACTTATTTTATTGTAGATTAGTAATCTGAAGAGAAGGAGCTTAAGTCATACGTTTTGAATTGTATAGCAAGGTATGTAAGGCTATTCGATTTCCTATTTCCTTGGCATGAATCCTATACTTGCATTATAAAAAGTAAGCTTTCTAAGTGCTCTTGGTAGTGATTGATCCATAGTTGCATTTCCTACTTCTTAGAGCAGTAAAGTGAGTACTCTAATATGAGTTTGTTACTAAACGTACGTGCTTACTCTACCAAGTATTAGCATGCAAGGTTTAAACTTGTTTCATCACCAAAGTACCCTTGGCACGTATTTCCCTTATATAAATCAAAATGATCCTAGATTACACATGATACATATGTTTATATGTTGGATATACAATCTACCCATATCAAGCCAACTTGCCTCAATTATTTATATATATGTCATCTTTTCACATGTTCATATGTTTCCTTTATTGGTTATTACTCCCATTGTGTTAGACTATAATGTTACCTCACAAGATTCCTACTTGCTCTATTATTCATTTTATATGTACTTACTTGAAATATGTATCCGTCCTAAAGTTGAATCTACCCACGTTCTCTCTTGGTTCCACGTTCATGTATACCTTGTATTTGATATTAGTTAGTAAGTATTAGGCTTATCATATAGAGTTCAAATCTCTTAGCTGAATGTTAAATGTCTTCACTTGATATGTGCTTCAATTTGAGATGTCAAAATGCTTACTGTGTCATATAAGCTCCTAAGTATTACGTTGGTGTCACGTTTGCTTCCCACATCATTGTTATTATCGTAAGTCCATATTCGTATGTCTTCTACTACTAGTCCATATTTCCAAATCTCAACAATGACTATGACCACCAAAACAACAATCTCAAAAGAGTTATGATCACCAAAAGAACAATCTCAAAAAAGTTATGAACATCAAAACAACAATCTCAAAGATTAAAGAATCTAAGTGAAGCAATCTGTATAATTATGGGAGGTAGCCCAGGGGCAAATGCCTAGCATGGGTTGATCCCAATTAATATAGAAGGGTGGCAGCTCAGGGGCGAAAACCTAGCATGGGCCGATCCCAATTAGTATAAGAGGGTGGCAACTCAGGGGCAAAAGCCTAGCATGGGTCTATCCCAATTTATGGAATTATGAGGACAACATCCCAGGGGTTAAAATGCCTAGCATGGATCATCCTCTTCTACCGCTGATCAGCTGGTCATTTGTATCATATGTCTTATAAATATTATAATGCAAAGAAAAGTAAATAAAAGAATGCAACATACACGATTCCACAAGTATAAGCAAATGTGGTCTCTAATCCTTATCTATTGGTATTTGGTTTCACTTGAGCTCTCATTTTACATATGGTTGCATTATGCCTTACATATTCAGTACATTCTTTCGTACTGACGTCCCTTATTAGGGACGCTGCATTTCATGCTGCAGGTAGAAGTACTCAACTAATAGATCTCCACAATAGAAGCACATGATACTCATCGGTTGTTGGTGAGCTCCAGGTTGATTCGAGGCTTTGCCGAGTCTTTACTATGCGTATTTCATAGTGGTATAGTCATGGATTCCAGTAGAGGCTTTGTAGACATTGTAAAACTATCATCTGAATTCATAGTTTCACTTGTCACATGTATCGGTTCAGCTAGTCAACATGTGTTGTATATGAAGCTTCTCATTAGTAAATATATCTACATAGTAGTAGTTTACTTTCTCATCATAAGTGATTTGTAAAGCATGTGTTCATATGGTACTTGTTCGCCTCACCTAGGGTTGGGGTGTGACATTAGTTATGCATTAGAGGAGTCTAGGATTTTTCAAAAATATCCTTTTTATCTTCATTTGGTAGAGATGAAGTCTGTATTTCTATCTTTTTCATATCTCACTTGTGAGAACATATTACTATGTTGTTATTGTTTAAGATAAATGATAATGAGATGATAAATAAAGATAAATGAGGGAAAAAAAAAAAGATAACAAGTCATCGTTACATTTGGACTTTTCATTTATATAATGATATTGTATAATAAAATTCAACTAACAATAAATTTTTATTATATTTAAATTAGCGACACGATCCAATACAACAGGTAGCAAACATCCAAACAAGCTATAAAATTATCTCATTAATTACTCCTTGTCATAATTATACAGTTAATGTAATATACATTGATTTATTATTCATTATGGTTTTGATACATACAACATAATGAATGTGCTCAAAATTTATAAGTTGAAAATATTGATTCCACCTCTATTTCATATAATAATAAACATTAAAATTTTAAATTTTAAATTCGCGTCTCACATGTGGCGATTATTCAAAACAATGTATGCAACTAAGGAATTTCCAAATATTGCTTGTTCCTTTTATGAATTTGTTGATCTTCAGAGCAAGAAATGGATTGGAATTTAATTCCATCGAATTATTTCCATTGTTACTATTACTCTTGCGAAGGTGAAAGCTTCTACTTCCCACATCTCCAATCACATCTGAATTATTCAAGCCTATAATTAATAAAACATAAAAGAAATTATTCCAAGTTCAATCAAGGTTAAATAAAAAAGGATGTACACTCCATATTTTATTTACTAAATACTTAATTCACCATTTCCATTAGGGGAGGATATAGCCTTTTGGCTACGAGTTTAACAGAACTTGGTCCATAGCTTCCAAGGCATAATATGAATAAACAATCAACTTTAAGAATGCACATCTGAACACCTTAACTTGGTTTAAGTTTGGCCATGTAAACATGCGTGAAATGACATGTAGGATGCGATATAACTCACACAAAATGTTATATAGAATGAGTGTATTTACGAGCCAACTTACATCAAGTTAAAATGTGTAAATATGAATTTTCAAAACTGGGATATATATTTATTTACCGCTTGAGGCTAAATTAAATGTCTATCAATGAGTTATACCTTTGGTGGAAGAAAAAAAATAACGATGTATATAATTTAACTCGAAAAATTTGAAATATTTGTTAGAACTTACTCTCAAGACTAAAGTGAGAAGTGTACAACTTGAATGATGAAGAATCATCAAGATGAGGACTTCGACCTTCTTCTTTATATTTATTTAGGACAAGTTTTATGGTCTCTTCAACATTTGATCCCAACTTGACCATGGTTTTAATTGGTCCAGGAGTGCCCTCAACTGTCACATTAACCACAACTTTTGCATCTTTCTTGTACTCCTACAACAACTCATGGAATTTAGAAATCACTAACTCAAAAAATATAAAGTCCTAGAAACAACCTTTTACAGAAATATAAAATAAAATTGTGTATAATATAACATAACATGGCCCGACTTTTAACCTGAACCTCTTGTATATTTTGAATATTTAGTGTATCAAACTGTTTTATTTAGGTATACAAACGCTAAAATGAACAACAATCTCACTCAATGGTGTGCTCTAGTAATTAATGAATTTTGCTGAGAATCATAAGATTTCAAGTTCAAATTCTAGTTTAGACAAAATATTCTATCCAAGCATTGATGTGGATAAAGTTATCCCGATATTTGTGTTGTGTGAAATATAGCAGAAATACCTAATAAAATTAATCAAAGTGCACATAAACTGATTCAAACGCCACAATTATAGAAAGAAATCAATCGCTTTATAATTATTTCCTTTTGATCCAAGACTAGTTAGTAAATTGACAATTGATGATTCACTTCATGATGAACTCAAAGAATCTGAAAGTAGAAATATATGAAATTGAGCATTACTTGTTTATTTCACATATGATTCACTTATACAAGGTGTAATTAACCGTGTCAACCACACATTCGAATATTTTTTACCTACTTAATTAATTTACATGGACAAAACTTTATCGACACTCAATATTTACACCAACTCAATATATAATAAATACATGACCATTCGAATCTAAAACAGACTAGCCTGACTAATCCAAAGTCATATTGCATGCGGTGAGTGTATTAAAGGAGAAATCGCTTGCTACTACACTTTTTCCATTCTAATGACTCAAAATCAAGACTTTTTTTATTAGATGTGGAAAAATCCTATTCATTTCACCACAATCTAATAGCCTAAGCCAAAATAATTAATACACATTTTCAATTAACTTAATTTATGACTTAATCAGCCATAATGACATAGTATAATGATTAGCAAATGAAGAAACAAAAAAAAAGATTTTACCTACCTGAGTACTCATTGGAGAAGGAACATTAAGATAATCCGATGAGAAAAATAAATCCGAACAAGTTTGTGGCCGGAAAAGGACCTCCAACGACGTCGTCGTCGTCGCATCCCAACGACGATCATCTTCATTATCACCTCCAACTCCATTAATATCTCTCCAAAGACAAGGCTCAGATTTCCATCTTTCAATACTTTTTCTTGCCCTGTGATGCTTTAATAATGTTCGTCGTGGCACGGTCCTATTCCTCCGATGACTCAACGTCGTGGGGAGAGATGACGGTTTTTGTACACCGCTCCCACTAGCTATCTCACACATTGAAATTGATCGATGATATATTAAGAATTTAGACGTCGTGAGTTCTGAATTAACTATAAAAGGAATGAATAATTCTTATTCCAACGAGCCCTACACATTGATCGTAGTATGTCAACAAGCGTTTTCACGAATGGAAGTTAATTGCTTAGTAGTAAAGGAATATGTTTTTTTGGGGGACAAATAAAGTGGTTACTTCATAGTAGAGGTAGCTATTTGGGAATATTTAAATAACGTTGCGTGAAATGTTGTTTATATATGTTTTTACTCTTTGCATTTTCTTTATAGTTAAATCCTTCCATTATTGGTAAATTCTGATTTTAGTTTATAAATTAAATTGTGCATTTTTTTTATATGTTTGCTTATGAATATTCACAATTTACCGTAAATAGTAACCCTTTCACCACTTAATTGTTGACGAGATATATAAATTTTGTGTTATTATTTCAAATTTGTTGGTATATAAATAATTTTCGGGCCTAAAAACAAGCATCTTCTACTAATTGAAAGTTAGATATGTTAAGTTATACATCTAGCAAGTACAAAAAGCAAAATTTATTGTAATAAATTAGGGAGTAAATGTATTATTATTCCTTTCCCACCTTCAATTTTTTTTTTTTTTTGGAAAAATGTATTTCTTCAAGCGGGAAGAACAAAGACTATAAGCAAAAGAAATGCAATGCATGTTCCTTGCTCAATTGCTTGAAAGTTGAAATG
This sequence comes from Solanum bulbocastanum, assembly GCA_037074985.1. NCBI lineage: Eukaryota > Viridiplantae > Streptophyta > Magnoliopsida > Solanales > Solanaceae > Solanum > Solanum bulbocastanum. The sequence goes on from CM073604.1 coordinate 839,115, forward strand.
AGCAAGACACGCTAAACTTGAAAACGATGGTATTAGTACAATGCCCATCACTATATTCTTTCTCCATTCGACTAATTTCAAATCCCATTGAATAAAAGCTCCCTACGTACAATGTATAGATAGGTTTTTCATCTTCAAGACTTGAATGTGTTATCTTAAAATGATTAACGATGATAAAAGAAATTTCAAGCGTCTTACCATACCTTTAATTATATATATAAGACGACATATTTTTATCAATCATAAAAGCTTGGTCTAGGCTTATACCAATAGTGGACCAACAAACACTATAATTATCAAATCTCTAATTACTTTTATCGAATAACACAATGATCAGAGAGAATGCACCCTCGACAGTTAACATATTCTTAAACTTTAAAGGAATAAGAAGGATGTTGTGAATGTTTTGTTGAGCCACACTACAAAATAAAGAGTTTCAAAAATAAAAGCCCGTCTAGCTCAGTTGGTAGAGCGCAAGGCTCTTAACCTTGTGGTCGTGGGTTCGAGCCCCACGGTGGGCGTTTATTTTTGTTGTTTTCAAAATGTCAGTTATATATGACTGTTTATTTTGCATGGAGTGTGATTGATATTGCGTTATTTTTTTTACCATTTTTTTTTTTTTGAAATGTCACGTTATATGACTGTTTATTTTGCGTTGAATGTGATTGATATGTATTATTTTTTTGTCATTTTTTGGTTTATTTTTTAGAATGTCAAGTTATATGATTGTTTATTTTGCGTGGAGTGTGATTGATATTGTATTACTTTTTTCCACTCAAGAGTGTGGTTTAGTCAATCTATTAATCGAGAATTACACAATTTTGAATTCAAATTTTTGGGGATATTACCATCTCCTACCAACAAGTATACATTGCATATAAGTCACAAAATCCATTAGTGAGATTAACCAAATAATGTTTGCATCAAAGATAATTGACTATCAAATTTCTCTTGTGATGCTGTCTTTTTTGACCCCTGCATAAATGTGAGATACTTTACATTTACATAGTGAACTACCTTTTTTTATTTCCCCTTTGTAACAATTCATTCACACGAAATTGCAAAGACACAAACATTATGGAGTAGAATTGTACTTCATATAAAATTTAATAGTTTGAACAATGTATGATGCTTTTCCAAGGTAATAAATAAGTTTTTTTTTTTGTTGATGGTCATTACATTAAGGTTTCCATTTTTAAGCATCGCGAATTTAAATTACTTGAGAATTTAAATTTATTGGATGTTTTAAGTTTGAGCTCAAGAAATAAAAAAATAATAATCCAAATTGAATATTTTTCTTTTTAACAAGCGCTAATAAATTGTAGAATAGCAATGCGCATTAAAGTAGATATATGATTTACATATATAGCACACTTCTCGGATTACTCTAAATATGTTGTTGTTTATTTGTTAATAATGAGCGTTAAGACTTAAGAAGTAATATCTATTATGTACATTCTTCCCTCTGTAAGTCACACTTGTAAAATTATACTTGTATGTTATTTATTTGATAATAATAAGTGTTTATAAATATAAAATTTTAATTATTGGACATGAAATAAGAAATTAAGAAAAATGAAAAGTTTAACGCATTTATTTTTAGTTTGAACGAACTCTAAAAATAAATAAATTTTATAAACCTTACTATAATAATTACATATTCAATAAGTAAATGAAAAATACAAGTAGTATTTTTTAAAAAAAATCTTTTATAGTGAACTTTGAGTCCCCTAGGGTTTAGGCCACTGTCTTCTTCTTCTTCCAGGAAAATGTCAGCGATCCTAAAGCAGACAACTAAGATCGCCGGGAAACTGTTGAATCCTAAATTGCTATCAACAACAAGCGTTAATGTCACTCGCTCAATCTTTCCACGCGCCACCCTCAGCGGCGGTGCCGTTCGGTTTGCGTCGACATCAGGTTTGAGCTACCTCGAGAAGAAAACAGCTCCTCGACGATTGCCGGCCGTTTACAATTACCTTCTTCAAGCAGATGAACGAACTCATTCTACCGGAAATGAACCTATTCCGAAAATTACCCTAAGTACTCTATAGCTCAAACTCAATTTTACATTATTTTCCCTTAATCACAATTTTTTTGATACGTTTGGTTAATTGAGAGTTTAATTTGGTACCTTTTTGGAGCTAAATTGGGCTAGATTACTGCATTTGTTAAAACTAAAGCTCATAGATTAAGAAACTGCACGAAAGGTATTATAAGTTGGAAGTATTCTTGGTAAAATGGTGAAGAAGTATATTTCAAACGAATGCATTAATTATTTTGATTTAGCTCCTAAATGTCTAGCAGTATTTCCTTAATTTTAGTTTATTATTATGAGAGTTTGATTTTGTACGTTATTGGAGCTAAATTGGGCTAGATTACTACACTTTGATTAAAGCTAAAGCTCATATTTAAAAAACTGCACGAAAAGTTTTATAAGTTGCAATTATCCTCTGTAAAATAGTAACAACAACATATCTAGTGTAATCCCACAACTGGAGTATGGTAGGGTAGGATAGGATGTACGCAAACCTTAGGCCTACCTTTGTGGTGTAGAGAGATCATTTCCGATAAGACCCCAGACTCTGTGACAATGGCGAAGAAGTATATTTTGAACAAATGCATTAATCTGTCTGATTTAGCTTCGAAATGTCTAGCACTATTTCCTCACTTTTGGTTTATTATTACGAGAGTCTAATTTGGTAATGAGTTAAGTTGGACTAGATTACTGCATTTTCTTAAAACTAAAAATTTGATATTTGGATACTGCACCGATAGTATTATAAGTTGCAATTATCTGGTGTAAAATGGTGAAAAAATATATTTTGAAATGTTAGTGAAAGTTTACTTAGTTTGGATCTTGGGAAGGGAAATAGTGCTAGAAATGTTGGAGCAATTCAATGCATTTGTTTAAAATTAATAAGTTAGATATTCGGATAACTACAAGTTGCAATTATTCTCAGATAATTGCTTAAAATTTATGTAGTTGAATCTCGAGAAGCTAATTGTGTGAGTGACCAAATATCTTGGGGATTGAGTACAGAAGTAAGTTTAGAGTAAATTTATAATCAGAGTTTTGTGAAACCTTGTGTATTGGCGAGGAGATGAATCCATCTAAGCTACTGTTGCACCGTTGCTACAATGGTACTCTGCATCACTTGCTTAATATTTTGAATCTTCCTCTGTCTGAAGTTGAACATTTATATTCTTTATTTCTATTTGAGAGATTAAAATCGTCTTATTTACATGGAATCTGATAATGCTCCGTGGAATTGAGAATCTAAGTTTATTACAATGCTTTTATCTTCAAATGAGTTATATATTATGCATTGGTTCTGTATTGCAGAGTTTCAGGAGCGGTTGGTGGGGTGCTAATCTTTGATACATGACAAGGTTATTAGGTAGATTCAGGGATATGACTATTCAGCATCCACTAGCCTTACACCTCTTTGATTAGGTTGTTTTATGTTGACTGAAAGTTTAGGCTTCAGTTCATCATCATTCGGCTTGATTGAAAATCAGATTACAAAAGGATGGTGTTTTAGTGTGGGGGTGGTGGGAACTAGAAAGTACATGTGGGGCGACTTGTTTGACATTAATGTGTTCTCCCTATAATTTCTGAGTGTGCCACTTATACAATTGCTATCTAGTAGATTGTTGCAACCTTATGGCCTCTATTTGAGATGAACTGTCAAGCAGCATGTAGGATGTTAAAGATGTTAAGTGTTAGTGGTCCAGCTTCTTCTCACTGTTACCTTCACATACAGGTCATGTTTCTGTGAGCTTTGCGGGATATGTTGACACTAGAAGTCATACAGAAGACACTAATGCAGGTAGATTTCTTCTTGATTTACAATATTGGACAACATAGACAGCAAATATGTCTGAGAAAATTGGTTATTGTCTGTAGCAAGCTCAAAGGCTAAGAAAAACACGCCTATCAAGAAGAAAGGGAAGAAAGGAACTCAAAAGCAAAATACCAGCACACGTAAGGAGTTATCTGAAAGAATATGTTCAGCAGTTACATTGGCTTTTAAATTTGTAATTATTAATGAAGTTGTTTTCCTCTTGCAGCAAGCAAAGCTCGTATGAGAAGTATTAACACAGGTCTGTTAAGTTATTTGACGTGACATTTTTTTGTTTGATGAGGTAGTTCTTCGACTTGACATGACATGTGAACAATATGTCCTCCGTAAATGTTATCCTTAAGACATTTGTATTTATCTGCAGCTGGCACAAAAATTATTATGAAGCTTGATGTCAAAAATGCTAATTGGTTGAGTGAAAGAGTCAGGGAGAGGATCATGCTCATGGTTAGTTCTTTTTTTAATCTTTTACATTATGCCCTTGAGGAAATGTCACTTGAAATTTGGTTGGTCGTGCTTTTTCTTCATCTTGCTTTCATTAGTTTCGGATTTCCATTCTTTCTCTTATTTCAAATTGAGTTCATGGAAATACAACTAGATTCTTAGAATCTATGTGTTGAGAGCTATTTTTTTTTATTGAAGATGCGTAACTCCTTTTTGTACTTCTGCAGTACTTTCTTGGTACTAGGTTTAATAAAATATCATTATCTTATAAAAAATTTCTTAGAATATTTGCATTTTGACTCTGAGAAAAGGAAGTTCAAGTGGAATCAACTAGACCTTTGAATCGTTAAAAAAACACTAAACTTTTGAAACCTTATTGTGTATGTGTCGATTGTGTGCCATCTGGTTGAGTGACTATGACTACATTTTAACTCCTTAACATAGTTTGCAGAAATATAGTCGTAGCCCCCTTTATTCCTTTTGTTATTTGCAAGCACTTGAGACTTGAGAGAATAGATATGACAGATTTGATGAGGTCAGAGCACATCTATGGAACATTATGTGGCTACCCAGTCTTTCAGAACTGCGGAACTCTTTATGGTCCTCTAACGTTTGAATTAAAGGACATTGACTGAGGTCGAGTGACCTGGTTAGTTTGGTGACCTTGTCTATTCCTACAGCTTCAACTTAAGAATTATCTTCGTGAAATAAAAATAGATAAATGATTGTCGGAATATTGTTAGTGTCCATCCTGAAATGAACTATCAGATCATAGAATAGAGGGATTGGTCAGGTATCTTACTATAAACCAACCTCAAGGTATAACTTTGGTTCTAATGAAAGAATAAAGATAAATAGACAGCTGTCAGGAAATACTGTTAAATTGGGTGGTTCTAGATGTATTTCATGTGGGGAAGGGGGTGAGTGGTTGATCATGTTTTCCGATGCAAAATTTTCTCTAACTTTGAGAAATCAAGTCTTCAACTTTTCTGAGTTCACATGTTTCTGGCAACATTAAGATAAGTCAAGCTTGTTGTGTTCACATACAAGATCATATGGGGTTTCGACAGATGGCTAGGGATAGGATTTTGAGGAGGTGGCATTCTACATCCATTCTTGTCTTCTACGATTTAGGCTGGAATTTGGCTTAAACTTATATGTTTATGCCAAATTATGTTTTGACTATGTGTTTCAAATAAATTATGGTATCAACAGTTGCTCTTTAGAATTGCATCTCAAAAGTTATTGAAACAAGATTGAAATAAGAAGAGTAAAATTAAATAAACTGATTAAAATCTTTTTGGTGGGGCTGCTGAAGGTGAAAAGGGGCAAAGGGATGAACCATTTCCATCCTCCTAATCAAGTTTCTCTCCCGCCATATGAATTCCAAAACATCCTTTAGTAGAATTGGAAATCTTAGTATGAGACTTCTCCTTGGAAGGTGGCAGCTTTGTTTTAAATTTGTTCACATGGAATGTTGACCGTTCTTGCTCTTAATATTGATCATAATGCACATAGTGTTTCACTCCTCTGTTGTTCCTGCAAAGTATTTACTAGTTATATTCATTTATATCCTTGACCTAGGCTTTAGTTTTTATCGATCCCTCTAAGATCTTGTGACAAGTTGTTTTGTAGTTTATGGTCTTGTAAGCGAGACTAAAGCTCATCTCTGATGTCTGTTTGTTGGGTGGGAACTTGACTCTTCTCACCCCCTTAACATCAAAAAAAGGAAAAAGGAAAAAAAAATTGATCATCTAAACTTTTTATGGAATTTCTTGGAATAATAGTTTCTCATGGTGCATTCTCCTGGCATTTCTCCAAAAAAAAAAAAAAAAAAAAAAAAAACACATATTGTTTAGGTGATTTTGTTGCAAGCTGAGTTTCAGGTCTGAGAAGCATTTTCCTTGGAAATATATATTTCTAGTCTTTTTTAAGTCTCCTTGGTGTGAGGCGGTGCAACTCAGCTGTTTTATTACTCTTACCAAAATATCAAATAATTCCTACATATGAAAAAGAAATTCAATTTATCTTAATTTAGGGCTATGTCAAAAAAAATTTAGCATAAAGAAGTGTTGCAGACCTAGAATAACTAGGTAAAGGTGATATCTTTTAACAACATTATTTTTTTGATGAAGTGATTACGTGGTTTATTATGGATTAAAGCAGGTAGACTTTTTGTATTTGAGTCTCACCCATGCCTGTTAACTAATATTTTCATGTGCTTGGTCAACGCAAAGGATCAGGCTCGCGTGTGAGGGAGCAATGAGCATGTTGCAGATAAATTAAATATAAGTATTTCAGCTCTCACTCTTCTGGCTGGTTGTACCTGCTGTAATACTAATTGAACCAGCCTTGGTCAGCCACTAGTCAAGACAAAAATATTAAGTTTTTCCTTTCTCATCCATGAGTATAATTCCACATGCTAATACTAGAGAATTTAAAGCTTTATAAACGACTTGAACGAGCCATATGTAATCCGATTGGAGATGTCACAGGCACCATCTCCTTTCTCAATTGATGCAACTATAAACATATCTGCTGGTTCTGATAATAGGATGTCAAATCCAAAATGCCCATAAAAAAATAGGATGTCAAATCCAAAATCAGTCCATCCTCTTCTCGGCACTTCACAATATGAAAATGACTTTCTGATGGCCATGAACAGGAAAAGACTCGGATCAAAGATGGGGAGCTTGTGCTTACTTCAACTAAGACTAGAAAACAAGAGTTAAAATCTGCTCTCTATTGATATTCTTTCTTGGTTTCTTTTGTTTGTCCTTTACCATGCAATAATACTATCCTGCTCTTTTTTTCTAGGAATAATTTTGAAGATGTTTTGGCCAAAAAGCAGAAAGTGCTTGGGAAATTTCAGGTATTATTGTGTGTATTTTCCTACAAAGGTAGTACTATATATACCCAAAAAGGAGGAGGAGATTTGCTATATAAAAAAATCTCTAATTAGCTTCTGTTCGGCTGGTGCTTTTATTCAATGTTGATCCAACTCCTAAAGGTAGAACAAGAACAATGAACCACATATCAGTACAGTTGGATACAGTGTTATTTTCAGATATCAACTGTTGAGTGTTTTTGTGTCATCCTTAATTGCCTGTGATGCTTGTTGAGCAAAACTAAATAACCACTTCTGCTGGTGATGAAACAGGAAATAATTAATGCTGCTTCATATGCTCCGCTACCACCTTCTGACGCGCTTGTAAAAAAGATTTCCAAGTTGTAGGATCTCTTCACCATTTTCTTCTCTTCAGTTCCCTTTTTGCCACTCTTTTATATCCGTAATCTAGTACCAATTCTTACTATTTCAGGGCTGTTATGAGGAAGGAAAATAATTTTGCATGAGAAGCAAGTCTACGTGATATAAAAAGAAAGCTCAACGGATGATGGGCTTGTGAAATCAAAAGTTGACTGAAGAAACTTGGTTTGTAGTTTCTGCTGTTGATTATAATTCAAATACGTGGCTGAAAGGTTCCATGTGCTAGACAACAGTGCACATATTTTTTGGTTCTTTTTATCCGCTACTGACTCTATGAAAGTTTCAAAGACGTCGTCGTGTATTAGCCTCTAGCATTTTTCAGATCATATGTGTTGACAGATTACACAGTTCTTTTGAATAATCTTAACATACTATGTAGTTATATTTTGTGTCTAGCGCGTTCAAATTATGTGCCCTAAACATGGACACTAGTATATCAACACAACAAAATTCTGAAAAGGTTGGCAAGATGAAGGCACATTGAAGTTAAACTTGCCTGCTGCAAAATAGTTCGTATTTCCTTCTTTCATTGAAGGTTTAGAATTGATTGGCTGTCATTATCACCATATTCATCATTTATTCTTTTATTAGAGTGATAAGTTGGAGTTAAAATGCTCTTTACTCCATTTTCAGGTCTCGAATCTGAGATCTCATTTTAAGGATGGAAACATATACTGCAGCCCTGCCACAACATTTAGTGGTGTTGATACTACTTCACAAATAACAACAGTGGCTTGTTGGCAGTTGCACGGAGTTAGCAAGAGTAAGTTAAATGCTCTTTGTTGATTAACCATATGATGAACACTGCCTATAGATGTTAAAGTCTGTCTGTGTGACAGTCATCTAAAAACTCAAGCTATTAGATGAAATGGTCATAGAGTTTAACATGACATCATAGGCAGATGTATTGAGAGAGAATTCGTATCTACATTCTCTGTTTCGCTGACTTCTAGAAACCAATCCGCTTTTACTTGTCCTGCATAGTATTTTTACCTATTTTCAACCCGCCTCACTCTTTATTCTTGCAACTCTCACCTCAGACCTGTTCCACCCTGCTCAAGTTTTTCTTTTATTTCCTATCCTCTAAGAAAAAGAAATGCAATCTTTCATGGCACATCAATTCAATCTTCTACCTTTCTTTTTGTTTCAAATGCTATCAAACAATATACAACTCAATGCCAACAAAATCACACCAGCATAAACCCAACTGGCAAACCAAATATTCAACTCTGTGATGATCTAATGTACATAACCCAAAAATGCCCAAAAAAAGAAGAAGAAATCTAACAAACAAATACAAAAGAATTCCACTATGTTTTTTTTTTTCAATCTAACCATGTCTTGGTGATAGAGTTACTCGATATCTGTAGATAGCAGGTACTTGAAGAACTAGTCGAGGTTTAGATAATTCACCTAAGTTCACTTCCGAATCACAAACTCTTCACCAGATTCTCTATCAAACCTTCTAATCCATTTCTTTTCCATCTTCCCACCGGAGATGCTCTTTCCGGTGGCGACAGCCCCTACATGAGCAATATCTAATCCTTTTCCGACCGGTAAAAAAACCGATCGAATGATTCTTGATTTTTCATCAAGAACACTCCTCCATTTGAAATCTGAAACAGCTCTCGAACGCACATTTTTACATACCAAAACTGCTCCCCTGTTTCCTAATTTAACCACCTTCAAAATCCTCGAAAAATCATTCTTTTCACAATCCAACACCAAAAAATCGATCCCCGATAACGTCTCCAATGTTTCCTCCGCCTCACCGGTGACAATTTCTGGTGACATTCCAGTGATTTTCTCCATAATTGATTTATACTCTGCTTTTGAATCTTCATTTGGGACAATGCAAATATGCCTACCACCTGTTTGTTGAATTGCATTAGAGAGGCCAATGCTGGTTGATGTAGCCCCGCCTCGAGACCATGTCTCTACAATCATTTGCGCATTCCATCCTGCAGCCATGGCTGATATTAACTCTGCTTCGGTGGATTCTTGCAATAACCCGCACTGCAAAATGATCGAGAAATGGGAGAAAATGAGTGATGTGCAGATTCATAATAAGCATATAGAAATTATTGTATCTAGTGTTGGTTTCAATAGAGGTACGAGAAACGAATAAGGAAAATAAAACATGTGAATGGTTGGATTGCGTAATTTCAAGAGTCGAACGAGAATGAAAACCTTAGAAGAATCAAAACCATGCACCCTAAAGAAATGTCTAATAGATCCATTCCGTATCAACCTAATTGGCACATCAAGTTGTAACATAAGAAAACCTAAATGATATCTCAAATTTGTAGATACATGTCTAGCATTTTTTCCGAACTCATTAACTCTAAATTTTGAATTCATGAAACAAAAAAGGGAAAAATGATAAACTTACAGATTTAACAGTATCAAGATAAGCTTTAGATGCTTTGTCAGGATACCAAACCAACTTCATCTCTCTCTCTCTCTCTCTCTCTGAATATCTTGTTTATGAATTTTGTTTGTAAATTTTTTTATTTTCTTTACACCAAAGTTTCAAATTATATGTTAGAACATTAAGTCTAGTTTTTTTTTTTATAGGAGAACCAAATAGAAATTAAAGTAATGAATTTCTAAAAAAAGTATGAAATGAAAAGGTCAGTTTTTAGAGAGTTGACATTAAATCCAACGTGGTAGGATTAGGATTAAAATTTAAAATTTGTGGATTTAATTGGAATCTTTCCTTCTTTTTATATATACCTCTAATTCTTCTTATTCTTAAGATTTTATCCTAACTAAGATAAGAAGTAACTCTACATACCAAATATTTAGTAATTGATAATCTGTTATAACCAGTTATTTTGATAATTTAAGCATAAGGGAGTTCCTACTAGTGAAATTATACGCAGTATGTTGTTGTTGTTATTATTAATAGGGATTGTTTGGTACATGTATTAGTTATGCGAAAATTGTCATTTGAGGATTGCTTATAAATTGTTATACGATGGTTAGTTCTGATGAATTATTATACATGAATTACTTACTTTAAAATGATATTTTTATCTATAAATAGTTAATCACTTTGATGCTCATACACACATTGTTTTTTTTTCCAGTATTTTATTTTGTATAAAATAATATATAGATATTCGTATAACTTAGTGTGGACAATATTAATTATGTGACAATTTTTCTCATCTTATGAGAAATTTGCTGCCAATGGCATATAATTATCTATACTTCGTTCTCATTGGTCGGTTACTCGTTGAGACTGACATGTCATGTGACATGTCTACTTATGACCATATCTTCTCAATCTCTTGAATGTATTTTTTTTACTCGATATTCGGTATCTGTTTTGAATTTTTGATTAATTTGAATTTGTTATTTCATAATATATATTAAGAAATAATGTATTTTTTATTAGGATTTTATTTTATTTTATTTTATTTTATTTTTTAAGGCTTGATTCAAGAATTCTGATTAAAGGTGAAGGAATTAATTTTATCTATTATTACATCATAAGTATTGATAGTTTACTTGGATGATAGGCGGAATCACCATTTTAATTTTATGGATTTTGAATTTAAGAATAACAATGTTGATTACCAAATAACGACTTTATATATACAAATACACAATTTAAACGAAAATCACTAAATTCGGCAAAATCTGTATCTAAATTTCTACCTTCCTCTAATTTGGATATTTCACTTTCTAATGTTATGAAGTCGTTCTTCCACAGATAATAATCAAAATATTTTAAGAAACATTCGACATATTAATTTCGTTATTTCAATCTTAACTTGAAATAAATAATTTGTAATAATGTCAACTATTTTTTTAATAATTTTTTCAATTACAACCCGGAAATTGTCCAAATTTATAAAAATATTACTATTGACTTTGAGCCATTATCTATTTCTCACTCAATATTAGTCGGTGAGTTTTTTCAATGTTGGTTGTACTTTCCCATATGACTTATTCTCATTTTTTTTGTTGTAATACAGTCAAAGGTCAACTAGTATCCCCACGCCTACTAATACTATAATAATATCGTTTGTCCGAATATTTTTTATCGATAAAATAAAGTATTACTACAAAGAACCTACAATATAACATTGTGTTTGTGTGTATACACAATATAAAGTTTTATATATATTTGAGAGTCCTCTTTGTTAATAGAGCTTACATCATTTAAAAGTACGTTTTAGTGGCAAGTTTGGTCGCCGCTAATACTTGTAATAATGGCCACTAAAAGTATGTTTTAGTGGCAAGACTAATTGCCGCTAATAACTATAATAGTCGCCACTAAAAGTATGTTTTGGTGGCAAGATTAATCGCCGCTAATACCTATAATAGTCACCAGTAAAAGAATGTTCTACTGGCAAGATTAATCGACGCTAATACCTATAATAGTCGCCACTAAAAGTATGTTTTAGTGGCAAGATAATAAGTTGTTTTAGTGGCAAAGTTAGTCAATGCGAATACCAATAATAGTCGCCACTAATAGTATGTATTAGTGGCAAGTTTAATCGCCGCTAATACCTATAATTGTCGGCACTAAAAGTATGTTTTAATAGTGTCAAAATTAATCGCTGCTAATACCTATACTAGCCAATTTCGTGATTTTATGCTTGGAAACTGCTCTTGTATCGCTGGCCCCTTTCTTTTATCAAAATCTAGTCGCCACTAAAAGCGTGTTCTAGTGGCAAAGTTAGTCGCTGCGAATACTTATAATAGTTGCCACTAATAAGTTGCTTTAGTGACAATATTAATCGCCGCTAATACTCACAATAGTCGCCACTAGAAGTTTGTTTTAATTTAAGAATTAGTCGCTGCTATACTTATAATAGTCGCCGCTAAAAGATTATTTTAGTGATAAAATTAGTCGCTGCTAAACATATAAAAGTCGCCACTAAAAAAATGTTTTAGTGACAAAATTAGTCGCTGCTAGAGTGTGTATATATATGTATATATGTATTACACCTCAATCGATAAGTTGTGATATGCTAATTAAGTACCTTCAATTCTTAATCTAATGTTTCATGCTCGAGGTTTGAAAACAAAATCATCTCTTATATAGGAATGCTTTACCCCAACACCAAAGTCGGACATTTCTAGCATGAATGTATATTATTAGTCAAGCCGAAAATTGGAATGAAAAATTCAAAAATAAAAATAAAAATGAAATCCTTGATAATATCTAGTACAATCTCAGGTCTTCAATTTTGTAAGTATGTCTTTGCATTCTTCTTTTTTTCAAAAAAAAAAAAAATGAATTAAAAAAATTGATAATTCAATATTACATTATATTGTATATAATAATAATAACTCTAGATAAATGTCTACTTTGCTGCAATATTTTCTTTTAATAGGAAAAACTGATATAAAGAAGTTTAAAAAGCTATACAGACCCGGCAAATAACTCTAACCACCAAGACCTAAACAAATGAGAAGAAATTGTGTACTTTTCACCCACTTTATTTACCGTTAGGCCATACCTTTGGATCCGACTTTTGTATCCGTATTATACTTTTCTCGGATGGCTCATTAGATTCTTCTCGTCTCCGCTTTGGCACGTTGAAGCTCTCACCATTTTGCACCCTTCAAAGAACTCTGAATCAAAACATAGCAACACAAATGCTGATAAAGACATGAGTAAGAAATAATAAGAGAAGCAATGACAAGAATCTTACACTTGACGATGGTGATTCAAGTGGTTGATGTTTTGTACAACACTCATGATTTGTCTTTGTTCATTCAGCCAGTAAGGGATTGCGATACATTGTATGATACCTTGTATGCTAACGTCACACAATGAGGAAGGAACAACAAAGAGGTTGGTGAACTACCACGATCTATAGATTTTCCATCTATATTCAATCCCAACAAGTTGAACAACGCATATACAGTGGATCTCAATCCCCTACGTGCCAAAAAAAGTACAGAGTTTCGCTCTGATCCGACTCTTTGGACATGGGTTGGATAATTGACTTTTTAACAATTAATCAAATATCCACTATATCAATACTATTTGTCTGCTTGTTACTTCTCATGAGTTCTTGTTTTTGTGAGTCTAAGCTTATGTTGGCTTTAAGCTTAGTCCGTATTAAATATGGGCAGGTCGTATATTGTATCCATTTTAACCCGCCCATATCCGATCCTACCTGCCCGTTTGTCACTCCTACCAACAATTAAGATCATGACATATGCAAAACAACTATCCATCTGAAATAAGATTGTCAACACTCAAGTCATAGCAATTCATAATCCATAAGTATTTCATGTATGATATAAGGGTGAATTGTGCAACCATTTATAGATATCCAGAAGTATTTACTATTTAGATATGCCAATAAAAAATAGAAAAATAAAAGTTAGCAAGCGTTTGGACATAAAAAATGTGTTATTTGAAAGATAAAAAATAGTATTGGAAAAAGGGTATTTAGACATGAAGTTGTGTTTTGACATGCATTTAACTTGAAAAAAAATATTGAATGTTTGTGAGTGGTAAAGAAAAATTCACTTGAAAAAGTTCATCTTCAAATATTTTCCAATTAATAATTCCAATATATAACTAAACACTATTTTGATGTGAAAATTTTGTATTGACAAGATGGGGCTAAGTATTTCCATTTATAGACAAACTAGCAAAATTATCCACGCCAAATATCGCAAAATTTATAGAATAATACTTAAAACCTACCAATCATTAAAACTAAAACACTATATTATCTTACATACAAGACTATGTAGTAACGGACATTAATAATGTAAAGGAAAATGATAATTATAACATCTTATCATTTATCCTTCAATCAATCATCTTTAAATTGATTTTATAATTTATCCTTTTGCCTTCAAAAAGTGCTACTATTTGATATTTTTGGGAAATTAGATGAACATCAACATGAGATATTAAATTTTCTAATAAATAAATAATATTTATCTGTACTAACAAATATTTATAACAATAACTTTGCAGAAACAAAAACAACAAAGTTTAAAACATGTACTCAAAAACAACAATTAATATCATAAGCATAAATTAATGAATGTAAAAAAATATACCAGAATCTATAACAATAGAATGAAACAGAAAGGAAAAAATTGAGCCCACTGAATGCAAAGTGTCCCCTTAAGGAAATCATTCCCCTCTAGTACCTGAGGTTTAAAGGAATAGATCCTCTTAGGATTGAACGATTCTATTCACAAGTGTATTGATACAAAAATAATAGTGTCAGTAAGCCACTCAACAAGAGCAAAATACACAAATATTTAATTGTGTAGAAGAAGAAGAAGAAAAAGTTCATATTTTTTGTTGTTTTAAAATGAGAGGAAATCCCTCTATTTATAGACAACAAAGGGTAGTGTAAACAAATACTTATTGTGCCTTATCGAAAAAGTCACAACTCTTTGAAAAAGTTACAACCTTTCGGAAAGGTCACAACCTTTCATAACAGTCATAATTTTTCATAAAAATCGCAACTCTCCATAAAAGTAACATCTTTTCATAGAAGTCACATCTTTTCATGAAAGGAGAAGGCTATTTTTGGAAATAAAAAAATTTAAAAGGAAATTCTAGCTAGTGGTGGCGGCATGTAGGCGGGCCTAGGGTTCTCTTTTATATAAATATATGATATGATTCACAAAATGAAGGAATACCTCTGCCTTCAAGGGGTGAAGTGTGCAAGTTGCAACCATGAATCATCCAAGTAAGTGCATGGCGCAACTGCAGCTTCCGTAGGCCATTCAGCACCAACATCTATTTCGTCGAAATTGATTGGCTTCCATTTGCCATCTTTACTTCTTATAATTGCCCGTAACCAGAGATTGCAGTGCACGTAAACAAGATCATTGAATCTATCAAGCTCCAACCTTCCCCGTCTTTTTTCATGAACACCATCAAAAGTGCTCCAGTTCCATCTACACCAGTGAAGACTACAAGGTTGACTCAAAATCCGTATAGCAGCTCTCTGTAAAGTTGGAATTTCGTAGCCATAACCCGTCCACCAATCAGCTGAGGACACATAGGGCAGACTTTTAAATGTTAAGACGATTACAACAACATACCCAACCTTAAACTAGGCTTTCTTGCATAGTAGCCTACCTTTGGTCTGAGGTTCGCTACTTGCTAGCCTTGTAGTACTACAAAGAAGGGTTTGGGGAGGGTAGAGTGTACTTAGACCTTACCCCTATCTCCGAGGTAGAGAAGCCATTTCCAATAGACCCTCGGCTCATGTAAAAAAAGTCCAAAGTAGTCCCGAAAAGAAGCAACGAAGTACAAGAAAAAACAGATAATAACAAACATAACAGATAGTAACAAAACGGAAACTACAACAGAACGATACGATTCGAAGGAGAAAATATGGAATAAACTAGAAATCTTGTTTCCTATAAGTTGATGGTACAATCAACCTATCGACTTCTCCCTAGGCACTATGCCAGAGTTTATAGAATGATGTAGCTATAAATTAAACCTGAGAACTACCTTATAACATGCTAACAATATGCAAGTGCACTTCTGGCGTTGAAGAATTAATCGTACCTGGGGCATTCAGTGTCCTTCCCTTTATTGCAAATTCAGTCCCTAAAGCACCTTGCGCATTTATGTACATCAGATGCTCTTTAGTAATTTCTACTTTATCTTTATCCTCAGAAGCCATTTTCGTCATGGCATCTTGAAAGCCATTCCTGATCCTTGCATCAATCTTAAAGCTCAAGTTGTAGAAAATGGAGGGATTAAGGAATGCTGCAGCTGCATGTAATGGGGATTGAAGAAGCGTGCTCCATCTACTGTCAATTATATCCCAAATCGGCACAAATTTTTCATCAACATCCTTATAAAATGCTTTAATGGAGAGCTTTGCTCTTTCCACTCCCTCGTACATATAGGCCATAGCAGGCATGTCTCCATCGACAATTCTCAACAGTTTAAGTAGAGGTTCAGAAACCGTAACAGCTTCACGTGCGGATCTCCAGAATCTTTCAAGGCACAACAATGACTTTATGGCTTGGACTTCGGGGTGCCTGCTATATATGGATGACAACCACTCTGCATGAGAGAACATGTGTTTCAAATTATCCTCTTGAACTACAAGGGCCCGTAAAGAGAGAAAAATTGCTACGAAGTTTGTAATTTTTGGTCGAATGAGGACAAACTCCCTTCCACCTGAAAATTTTCTCATCA
Organism: Solanum bulbocastanum; assembly: GCA_037074985.1. NCBI lineage: Eukaryota > Viridiplantae > Streptophyta > Magnoliopsida > Solanales > Solanaceae > Solanum > Solanum bulbocastanum. Next base: position 855,859 of record CM073604.1, read on the forward strand.
TATCTAGAATCCAGTCATTACTGTATATGTATTTTGTGATCATATTTGCCTCTTTAAGGACAACGTTCACCCAGTCATGCTCGCTGAAATCCTCTAACATTTTATTGATACAATGTGAAGCACACGGAGACCAGAACACCGAAGGGTACTTCTTCATGACAAGCCTTCCAGCATATATGTAACTAGCAGAACTATCTGTCATTACGTGGACGACATTTTGAACACCAATTTCCAGAACAACTGATTCAAGCAACCCGAATAGATAATGAGGATCATCTGCATGATCAGATACGTCTACGGACCTAAGGAACATTGTCCCTTTAGAACATGTCACAGAAAATACCACAAGGCATTTGGCCCTTCCGTCAGACCAGCAATCACATAAGATTGTGCAGCCTGTTTCCTTCCATTCATCCCTTAATCTCTTGTAACCGTCGTCGATATCGACTTTGACTTTCTCCAAAAGTTTAGTGCCCAATTCTTCAGTACATGGAGCTTTATACCCCGCTTCACACTCAAGAATAGCATCTACCATTTCCTGATAGTAAAAGGACTTTGCGACTGAAAAAGGAATTGCATTGTGGTAGAAAAACTCAGCAATCTTCTTATCAGCATTGTCCTGTTTCTGCTTTTGAACATTGTCAACTGCTGGTTGTGAACTAGGAGAACGGCGTGCTAACATAATGGATGGAGGACATGGACTACCACTCTGTCCACTAAATCCATCATGAGGAGGGCGGATTCCACCGCTAGCTGAAGAGCTACTACTTTCCTGACCATTGGCAGCCTGATCCAATTTTGCTTTCTTAGGATTTTTCTGTTTTTTTGGATTGTTCAAAATACTTTTAATGTGGTCCCTTACCTCATTCGGGACTTGACCACATGGTACTATGTCTTTGTTTTTTATTTGAGCCAAATGAAACTTCATTCGGTAAACCCCTCCGCTGAACTCCCGCTGACAGTAGTTACATCTTACCTTCTGTCTAGTAGCATCAACAAGGACACAATGTTCCCAACAGGCATCTCTTCCTCTAACCATAGCTATAGGCTAAGCAAAAAAGATTTGTTTCCCCTGTACCAGTAATAATATTATAAATGACTTGTGAACTACAACTCTCTACTTCATATCAAACTAGTACAAGAAGAAAATATTGTCCCTGGACATGAAATGTGTAATCAGGTATGAAAGAATAATTCTACGTCATTAAGATAAATGCTTTTAAGTACGGGATTGACAAGAATGTATGACATCACAATTACCAAGCAAAAAAACTACTTCTTCCTTCTTTTTTTTTTTTTTTTTTTTGTTTTTTGAAGACCAAGATGTTTTGTATTAGCTTGCCCACACCTCAACTAATTTCACTGGGTACCTATTACTCTCCAACAACACGTACAGGTATTTTTGCCTCTGCTAGCACACGTACTGATAACTCTATCCAACAAGGTCCGGATAGATGTCCTAGTGTTTTTGCCTACACTGAGATTTGAACCTAAGACCTCATGTTTTCCCTTTCTATTATGGAACATTCAAAAATATTTGATACCATTCCAATATTAATGTTGTTTTGTATAGCTTTCAACAATAACAATAACAAGTCCATTGAAATCCCATAAGTGGAGTTTGGAGAGGATAGTGTGTATCCAAACTTACCCCTACCTTGTAAAAATAGAGATGTTGTTTCCGATAGATCTTCGACTCAAGTAAAGAACAACAGAAACTAGTAAGAAAAGGAAATACAATAGTGAAGAAACCATGTAAAAATAGTAGAGAAAAGAACAGTAGCAACAACAAATAATAATGAAAATCAAAACAAACGAAACATCAAGTTATAACAAAATCCAAGAATAATATAGGAGAGTAATAATAATAATAATACTAACAAGTGAAACTAGACAACACACAACTACCTACTACTCTAATACTCAAATCTCCATATCCTGCTATCTAGAGTATGTCCTAGATAAGATGCAGGTATGACTTCCTTGCTTTTAAATAGCTTTCATGACTTCAAATTTATTTGAGTACTCAAATTTAACTAACTTCTCAACTACGACCTACTTTTCTTCAACTTCTACATAAAATGCAACCCAAAAGAAAGAACAATAACAACTACAAAATTCAAGGTAGTAGATCAATTTTTTTAAAAATTTAGCTCATAAATTATCAGTTTAACAAAGTTTTGTGAATTAATTAATGCTTTAACAAAAAAAATCACAACCTTATACACTAAGGGAAAAGATGAACTACTTTTTAAATATTATAGCTTCTAGTTATAGAAGGATATAAAATATCTACCGGAGGATACCTTTACCTGATGTTTATTGTGGTTGTTGACGGTGGTCGGAGAAAAATCGGCAATGGCAATCCGAGGAAATGAAAGAACACGGCGATGAATTTGCTGTTACTCGCCCGGCCGATTTTTAGGGCGAGTTAGCGAGAAGATCGCTTCTTTGCCTTCTCACGTGAGCTCACGTGCTTCAGCTATTTGGGCTCTTCTACTTCTTTACTATTCGGGTCAGTGCTACGGCCCATATTTTGTTGGGAAACTTACATAAATCTCACTAGTTTAGGAGTTAATTAATTACTTTAATAAACTTTAGTTTGTAATATAGCATATCTTACCAAATTTTGATGCCTCCAGATACATGTATCTCGAATACATGGGGTCAGATTTAGGTGCAATTTGTTCTAGATATATTGTATCCAAGCGGATTCGCATGTATAAGATATACATAGAAAATCCCACTCGTCTCCCTCGCCTCTCTCACATCTTGCTAGCTACTCTTTCATGAATATGCTATCCCAAATACATGAGAATCACTCTAATTACATACAATTACATGTATCTAATGTGTATCTAGTGTGATTCGCATGTATCTGAAATACATACGAATCTTCTTTGCCTCCCTTCCCAATCTCGTTCGCCTCTCTCCATTTATTTGTGTATTTAAGATAAAAAATACATGTATCTAAGTGTAAGATACGCAGAAAACTCTTAATTAATGATAAGATACGTAATATTTTAAAATTATATGTAATAATAGAATATATGGTAGTGACTTATGTCAATTATGTAGTTTTTCCTATTATTTTTACCTTATTTATAGTGATCTTTACACGAATAGTCTATCGAATTTATTGTTTAATTTTTCTAATCAATATATATAGATTATACGTTCATTTTATATATATATATCTTCCAATTATTCAAATTTAATCAACTAAATGAGCAACTATTTAGATTAATTCTTAGAAAAAGTATCTAATTAATCATTTGTAGAACTGGCTATTTAAAAAATAGTTGAGGTTTCAAGGAGAATAATGAGCAAGAGAAGAAAATGAATAGAGAAAGAGTTGACAATTTTTATTTCAAAAAGGACATATTTTGAGAATTAGAAAAGATATGAAAAGGTAAGTATTAAGTAGCTATGAATGACAAATACGAAGAAAAAATTATTGAGGCAAATGCGAATTCAAAATTTGAGACTGATAAGATTTTAAATACTGAATTTATTCCACTTTTCTGATTATGGATTTATATTCATTATGTGTTGAGTTTTTAATAGATTTTTCACATATAAATTTTGTTTCTAGTAAAAAATAATGGATCCAAATAAATTTGTTGATGATATGTGGCATCTGCCTATGCAACATATTTTGTATCTCTTTCCTTTTAATTGTTTCTATTCAACTCATATTTTGGAGTCGAGATGGATCCTTAAAATCCGCTTCCACAAAATAAATTTATATTAAATCTTTTAATATCAAGCTATCTTATATAGTCATAATTCAATTGAAATTCATTTGGATTGATTTGTTATTTTTCAAATTTAATATAAGTAGTGTAAAAGGGAATTCATAAACGAATTTTATCTTCTATGAGATTCTATAATATCGTTGGTCAAACCTACTAAGCATCTCACTAAATTAACACAATCATTTACTGAAGCAGTAATAAATAGTAAATTGCTTCTTATTTTTAAAAATGTCACATTTTGAAATAAGTTTAATTTGTCAAAAAAACTAGTAATATTTAGAACATAAATAATAATTACGTATATTAAATGGTCTAAACAAAAATCCATACACCAAGAATGTAACACTAGACCAAAATTATGAAATAAAGTGAAACAAACAACAATACATGTAAACTCCAACATATGAACACAAATAAGTGCTTTTAAGCAAGCATCAAATTAGCACAAATTACAAGAAAAAATGACATTCCACTCCATGTAAATTTGTTTACTCCATTGCTGCCATTGTTTCCTCCTGGCGTGACTGTAAATTATTTCATCAAAAAAAATTATTAGAAAAATATATAAATTACGGCAGCTCTTCTAGATATATAAATAGAAAGTTTATATGGCATACTTGATTAGAGCAAAATTTAAACGAGAAATATCAGTATAAACAGAGTAAAATTATATATTTATATAGTCAAATTCTATCATTATATGGTGTTTATACCAAACAGAGTAGGGTTATATATTGTAATTATAACTATTAACTACTATGTTAAATTATTTAATTTGGTGTAAATATTAAGGATAAGTGATTATCTAAAAATCACTATAAAAACTGTGGTCTTAAGCATGTTATGATATTTTTATAAAAATATGTGTCAAAAGTTTCTTAAACAAAATACATATCTAATCTAATAAAACTATATCATATGAACTCAAATGTAAAGAGAATATTTAATTGCATATTATATATTTCTTTCGTGAACAAAAAGAAAAAACTTCTTTTCTTATTTTCTTGTCCAACATTTGATATGACTATTGACTATTATTAATTATTAGTAGAACATTATTGAAAAGTTGAACAAGTAATTGAATACGGCTATTATGTCATTTTCAACATTGGTGTCCCAAAATTATATTAATTGAAACAAAGACCAAATCAATAGTCCAATTTTGAAGCAATTTAATTAACCACAAGTACTAAATATATCATTAACTATAAAAAAGGACAATGTTCCATCATCAATCAATAAATAAGAAATAAATTTTGATATATATAGGCCTTGTTTGGGATAATTAATTAATGAATATTTATTTTCAGTAAGAAATAGAAAATAAAAAAATAATTTATTTTTAGTTACCTGGGGGTGGCAAGCCTTCAGAATTTGGACCTGGAGCACCACCTATATATAAACAAAAATAACTAATCAAAACACTAATAGAGCAGTATATCTAAATATATGCGATGAGATGAATATGTTTCCTTCATTTTTTTAATAAAACATTTCAAGTTTAAATAGAAAAAAGTCTTATAAGAAGCATTTTTCCTTTTACTTGTCTTATACGATACAAATTCAAATTAGTTAATTTTTCCTATGAATAATAAAATTCAAATTAGTCAGACTTTCATATAAATAATAAAGCCCGACTAATTTTGTCAAATATAGTGTATTCTATTCGAACTCATCAAGTCTTGTTGGGCTATGTGAAATGACTAAATTACGTTGAATTTAAAATTTTGATGAGTTCTTAAATGAATATTATATAAAAATCATAATATTCTTAACAAGCTTTTTTAGTCTTTATGTTTGACAAATAACCACCAAAGAATTGGATCTTTATCATGTTTACCAAAAAAATGAGTTACTATTCGTGAAGTAAGTAAAAACATGTAATTCAAGATGAAAATTTTATTATATTCACACAAAATAAAAGAGCTTAGAAATTGAAATATCTAAGTGACGCAAGTAAATCAAAATTTATGTCAGGTAAGACTCAACTAAAAGTGAGAAGTGCTTTCTCACCAGAAACCTTTTTTATTTCTAGAATTCGAACTCAAACTCAAAACTTGTGCAAGATAACAGAATCTTATACATCTCATCACACTCCGAGCAAGAAAAAAAAGTGAATTAAAGTGAAAAAAAGATGACATATATACCTGTAGTACAAGCATTAAGATCACCAGAAATATTACATGCCTTAGGAAGTGCAAGTGCTTGAGTAATATTAATACCAAGTGAAGGCAACAAAGTTGGATTTTCATACAATTTACACAAACAATCTAAATCATTTGTTATTGCTTCTCTCAATGGATCACAACATTCCGCAGGGGGACTCGATGCGCTAAGGTAAGGCGCACATGGCACTAATTTCGAGGCACACGACGGCGGCGTTGTTTGTGCATCTGACGCAATTATCGCCGCCGTCAACGCCATCGAAATTAAAACAAACATTTTTGAAGAAAACATCCTTGCTTTTTTTTCTTTTTCACTAGTAACTTAATTTGGTTGTTTTCTTATTGTTGTTGTGTTGGAAATGTGTATTGGTAAACTTATATAGGAGTGGTTGGTTTGGGTTTCTTTTACTAGTCAAAATATTTGTCTAAGTTTTCATATGTATATTCTTTAACAAAATACTTTCTCCGTTTTAAAATAAGTGGAAAAAAAAACAAGTCTCAAATCAATAAGTATCATTTTAGGACATTATATTTCATTTTTCTAATAGTGTTCCGTTTTTAAGAAATATTTACTGAATAAGGATAATTTAGTAAATTACATAGATTTTTTAATAAACTTATTTTTTTCTAAGATAACATTTATTTTAAGATAGAGAGAGTAATAGTTAGGAGGGGTATTTAACTATTTTGTCCTTATTTATATCTTAATATATAATATAAGATCTTTTCAAAAACAATAATGATTGAGGAATAAAATGGGAAGATAACAATTAGCTTTGTCTTTTAACTTCTAAATAACAAGTATTTTGAGATATAATAATTTTCAGAATTTAACATTATACGAAGGATAATTTCCGAAGTGTTATATTTGCATAAATCCGCCTAATGCTTTCTCATTTAATAGGTTTTGTCATACAAATAGATTTAATCGAATTTTAAAGCAATACGATACGAGGTATTTATGGAATTCAACTTTAGTGCAAAGTCTTCGGTCTTCTACATGCATTTGGTCGATATATCATATATAGCTCTATTTTCTTTTCTATTTGTGTTTTTCTAGAAGGATAACCTGGAATAAAAGAATTTTTGTGTATTATTTTTAGTATAACTATTTGATATACAATATTTACTAACTTCATTAATTTAAATTTATATTTCGTAGGGTCCATTACAAGAAAAAGACTTATAACTATTGTATAATTTTCATACAAAATTATGCAATGATAGTTTGAAATGTAGGTGTGAATAGTACTTAAAGAAGGACTCGGTTAGGTACTTGACTCGGTCAACTACATGGTATGGTATTCTTTCTGATTTATGTTCGATATTTATTTTGAAGTCTGATTAATTCAAATTCGTATTAAATTTTTTTTAGATTGATAGATAATATAATTAATCACTCTTTATCAAAAACGATTTCATACTCAAAAGTTAAATTTGAAACTTTTAATTAATAATAAAAAAATATTTATCATTCCGCCACCGTAATTTTTGATGGTGTGAATGGTATGATATGTTGACTTGAAAAGTAGTATACTCACTATAATATCTAAGAAAGTGAAAGGAAATTGTTGTTGCTTTAGTGTCTTGTTTTCCTTGGACACTTGCAATTATTTCTAGGCTTCACACCTTCAACTTCTTGCTTTTACTTTTATTTTACTAATAATTAATTAAAAACCAAAAAGCTTTGCAAATTACATACAATAATAAAGGAGATATTAATTTAATTACCCTTTCATTAAAAAAAAATAGGCTATGTATATATAAGATTAGTCGTGTATAGTTAATGTAATAACTCATATACACCTATTAGGAGTTGTTAATATGTTTAGTCGAATAATCAGTTATGTAAGTTTTCTTTTTAATATATAGTCAACAATATATATATATATATATATATATATATATAGTAAATACAGTAAACACAGTAAACCCAGAAAATACAGCAAATACAGTAAAACAGTAAAAACAGTAAAAACAGTAAATAAAGTAATAACACTTGAATTGATTTTCGTTTGTTTGACCAAGCTATTGATACCTCTAAACTTTCGAAGCTTCTCATAATTGACTTGTTAGGCCAGCCAAGAAACATGTATTAATTAGACCATGGCACTATTTTAGTATTATTGATTAAAAAAAAAAGTATAACTTACGTAAATCTCATTATTATTAATGTGATCATAGAGTGAACACTTTTTAAATATTCACTCTCTTCCCTATCCTTTGTAGCTCGTTTTTTAAATTTAGAAAGTCAAATGATTCTTCTTGATCATAATTATTTCATATATCTTTTAAATATGTTAAATTATCAGTTATATAAAGTATATTTTTCGTAATTTTTTAAACTTAAAAGTTCCATATCCAAATGAGTAATATTTTTCGATATTATGCAGTTCTTCTATGTCCATGTACGTTGCTATATAGCTCTAATTTGTGTTTTGAAATTGTCAATACAATCAAATGATTCTAGCTGAGGGATCATTTCCCCTTTCAGAATTGCATAGAACTGTTTTTTATTCGTCATTGATGAATTATTCATTAGAATCGACAATGGTCACTGCTAACCACTTTTGGGGTTGCTTTTTTCAATAAACGTTGGTTACATTTCTTTATGTTATTTGTACCAGTAATCGGTTTATGGATGAGTGCTCTTAGAGTAGTCGGTCTAACTCTGAACCTACGTGCCTATGACTTCGTTTCTCAGGAAATTCGCACAGCGAAGATCATTTTTAATTTTTGTAATATATAAGCATAATTAAATTATTTTATTGCAATAAACTAAAAACTGAATGATATATATATGGGGATTCAATTAAATTTAAATTTATATTAAGAAAAAATATATTTAGAGATAAAATATATTCTAAGAAAGACAATTTTATACATAGTTTATTCATGAAAATAAAGTTTATTATACTTGAAATTAATTAATAATTAGTTGCTTCTTAAGATTAGTGTTACAGTTGTATTTCAAAAAACGAGGCACAGACCTTAATTAAATATAGGGACACTTAACATTTCTTGTCCTTTATTTTTTTGTAGATTTGGAAATCGATTCTTCTGATATATAACTAAAAATACTTATTTTTTTAATTTATTTAAATTAGCTTCTTTTTTTTTTTTTTTTGTTCCTTTTACATAGAAAAATATGTTAGATTTAGATTGTTTTAGAATTATATTATCTTTAAATATAGTATAAAATCAACTTAATACATGTTTAATTAAACATTTTAATGGTTAATATATAATTCATTAATTTCAAAAGATTTACAAACGGAGGAAGCAAAAGTGCACATTGCATATGGAATTTATCGATATTTGAGGGACTAAAACCTTAATTATGAATATTTTAAATTTGGAAAAAGAAAAATATATCTTATTTAAATTTCACACTAATTTTGATTTATGAGATTGGTCGTAGCTTCCCTTCAAGATTTTGTCAATCTTGTGTTTAAATTTTTTGCAGGTACTTAATATTTTATGAGATTAGTTTAATTGTTTAATTAATTTGCCTACTTCAGAGTTACGTTGACTACTAGCTAGTAACACTTGTTGCTTTATTTTTTGTTTGAATATTCGTGATTTGCTTGCCTGACTAATATAAATTCGTACAATAACAACTCTTACTATTGTGAGTGGCATTAGTGAATAGAAAAATGAAGTCTTTTTTCAAGAAAAAAAAGAAAATTTTATATAGTATAAAAATAAGAAAAAACATGAATTATCAAATTTATATGGTGTAATTTTCAGTAATGAAATATCGATAAATGCCAATTGGACAAGAGTTGTGCCACTAGGTTAGTTTATAGATAGATATTTATTACGTTACATTAAACTTTGTGACATGTCTATCTAAATTTTAGTTGTTGATAAGTTTGAGGCAAAAAAAAAAATGAAAATTGTGAAGCTTCCTTCACATCTAAATATTGAATAGAAAAATGTCTTATTCTAGCTGGATTAAATTATAAAAACTCGAAAATAAAAAACAAATAATAATTAAAATGTCAAACCTAAATGGTCATGATCAATATAGATTGTAATAGGACGGTCCAGGATCCTTTCAATCTTTAATCAAAGGTATTGAGTTTGAGCTCATGATAATAACAAAAAAAATCTATTGAAAACAATACGTCGAGAAATGAACCCTACAATAAACTAATTTAAATGTAATCAGAGATCTCGAGTTTGCTCAATTGACTATTACACAATGCGATATTTCAATAAAGGAGAGATTTTGAATCCTCTTCCTTAATTATGGCTTCTCCACTAGGCATTAATTAAATATATTAATTGATTCTTCACCATATAATGTCAATTTGTATAATTGTATTAGGTAAAACCCTAACTAATAACTCTTTTCAACTCTATATAAGCTTACCCTTGGAATAGGATCTTGCACACACTCCACTTGAGTAAAGTCATTTCAAAATTTTCAAAATAGGATATATATATATATGGCCAACCTTACTCTTCACTTCTTACTAATTTTCTTGTCCTTCCATTGTATTTTCGCAATCATTACTGAGTCTATCACGTCCCAAACTCCAAACACCACGAATTTCATCGTGACCTCATGCAAAACAACTTTATACCCTACCATATGTGTTCAATCTCTCTCTGCCTATGCAAACACCATTCAACTAAACGAGCAAGAACTAGCTCATGCAGCATTGTCAGTGAGTTTATCGAAGGCTAAAATTGCCTCAACATACATTTCAAAGCTCACAAGAATGAGGGGTTTAAAGCCAAGAGAATTACAAGCTTCTAAAGATTGTTCATTCAACATGAATGATTGTGTTTATCAACTAACTCGATCGATCCCTGAGCTAGGGCAAAGTGGTAAATTAGCATCAAGAAGAGATGAATTTACTTGGCATGTTAGTAATGTTCAAACTTGGATTAGTGCTGCACTTACTGATCAAAATACTTGTCTTGATATGATTAATAATCCTTCTATGGATGGAAAAATTAAGGATTCAATTAGGGTTAGGGTTGCTGTTGCTTCACAAGTTACTAGTAATGCACTTGCTTTGGTTTATCAATTTGCAGAGAAACACTTATAAACTAAGTTGTTCAGACTCTCCAAAAATGTTACCATACTCGTGTCGAATCCTTCAAAAATACACTATTTTTAGAGGATCCGACACGCACCTGTCGATATTTTTGAAAAGTCTGAGCAGCATAGCTCATAAATTAGTGTCATCTCGCTAGCTAGTTTTTGGTATGTATTTTTAGGTGTTAAATTTATATTTATAGATAAACAGTTACGTGTACGTACGTATGAATGTATTGAAATTGCTAATAAGTAGTTGGTACGTTTGGTTACAAAGTGTTGATAAGCACATTTTTTGCTAAATGACCATAATATCCTTGAAATTATTTACAAAAATAACAATACTATTATCGTAATTAGTAATAATAATCGTACATCATATCAATGACAGTCAGAAATTCATATAAGGAGATTCAAAAAAATATGAAAGACCAATATACTTCTCTTATTTATATCATAAGGATTCAAATGCCTTTTCTATATGTACGTGCACATTATGACCACCCCTACTTATAATATTTATTTTTCTTTTCAAATGGAGACGTTTAATTTGAATTTCAAAGAACGCCACTCTCTCTTTTCTAATGATGGAATATTAAAAAGGGAATCATGCATCATGATTTGGATAAAAATAATATCAAGGTTATTAATAACGTTGTCTGGTTATTGATTAGTTTAACTATTGATTTTTACCTACTCTAAAACTAAAAATGACTCGTTTGACTTTATGCAAGTTGCATGATAAATAAATATATAATACACATCGGCTTGAATGTGTTTTGACTTCATTAATTCAATTTATATCATGTAGAGATATAATTAAGTAAATTAATATCTACGTAATTAGTTTATAACAGTTTAAATTATAAGACGAGGAGCTCACATCAAGTTGTTTTAGTGAAGACTTTAAAGTTAAATTTTGTTGGAATAGATCATGATTTTTACATCTTTTGAGTTAGGTGGATTTTCAATATATGTTTTTTAAATTTTATCCGCACTTTGTGGTTATTAATTTTCTAAACCAAAAACCCCTATAATAACATATTCTTTCAAAGGAAGTTAGATTAAAAAAGTAAATTAAAAATATGATATGACTCAATTCACTTCTCTCGAGTTATAGATGCACTCAAACTAACAAAAATCATTTTTTTTTATGTGCAATATTTGCTTTGAGGTCCAATTAATTGGAATTCGCACAAATAAGTTTCACTTTGAAGGATATTGTGCTTCTGAGAAAAAGACAATTCCATTTATATTTTTAAAAAGGATGAAATAACACATTCATTATTTTGATAGAATATTTTTCGTTATCTGACTTTTCACCTTGTTGGAGTTTTCGAGCCTAAGGGATAGGTAGTGTGTTGGATCCATGTTACATATAAGTCCAATAATGTGTGAATATTATGTGATGGGCATAAGAGTAATATGGGCCGACGAATATTTCTCATATGGGAACCACGGGTCATTTGCACTTTTGTCCCTTATTTTGTACTGTTTTTTAATTTATGTCACTCGTAATAAATAATTTTTTTATGGAATGTTAATTTATATTTTTATATCATAATATATCATAAGTTATAGTAAATCATTAGGTATAAGTTCAATGGTTAAAGCGCAAAAAGTAAAGATTCGACCATTTAAAGGGCAAAAATTAAAAATCAGATCAGACCATACCAGAGAAAAACGTACAATTTTATGCTAATTCACATATCAACATAGAATAGGATAATTTAAAAGAATGGTGTAGAGGTGGGTGATTGTGAACTTTTTGATCTTATTTTTTTTTGGCGAGTTAACTTTCAAATTTGACAAGTTTTGACCTTGAAAGTTTGTCTACGTCGAAAGTTCAAGACCACACATTTTTAAAGTTATTGAGTGTAATTTCCTTAAAAAGCATAGCTAGTCAATAAAAATTTGTTTCTAATAGATCATCGACTTAAAAAGAGAGTTTCAAAACAGACTTGCAACAATTATTACTATTATTAAAATTTAAACTCATAAGGGTAAAAGAAGTAAATAAACAACTAATACGGCATGGATGATGGATCAAGTTTTAATTAGTTTGATAATTATCTATAAAGATGTGAAATCTCATCTAAATAATTTTATTTTGCAGTCAACCTTATGCATATAAAAAATTTCATTAGTTGTGTTTATTTTCAACAAATTGAAGACTTAATAACAATATAGTATTTGTAGTTTACAGAGTCTTTAATGAAGATTAATTAATGAGTTGTCATTGCTTGTTAATACTGTCTATCACTCTATCTCATTTCAAAGATCAACTTACTATCAAGGCAACTAGTGTTTATATAACTACTCCCGTCTCAAATTATCTGTTATGTTTCTCTTTTATATGCATTAAAGATTTATCAAAAACAATTTATTTACCTCATAAAGGTAAAAACAAAGTACGTGTACAATCTCACCATCTCAAACCTCACTCGTTGGATTACACTAAATATGTTATTATTGTTGTTTTTCTCTTTTATACATCTCTATAGAAAACATTAATTAGAAATTTAGAATATTAACTACATTTAACTAATCAATTTTTTTTTTTTTATTATTTGGTCTTTTTTTAATTACTTTTTCTCAAATTAAAAGTACAAATTAATTCACCTTTAGCTGTAGCAAGTGAATAAAGTGTCAGCTACATTAAATGTTTACATCTTTGATCAGAGGCATGATCCAATCTGCTAACCTCTGTAACATGTACATTTACGTGTTATAATTTGAATTAGAATCACAACTTTTAAATTTTAACCATAAATTCTGATATAGAATTTTTTTTTTAATAAAATTTACATAATTGAAAACTAAATTAAAAAAAAATAAGTCACAAAAATTAATAATATAAAAAAATAAAAGTCAAAGAAAATTTCATTAGATAAGTCAAACACTGCTATATAAATTGAGACGGGGTTATTGTTTATTCTTGGGATATGAGATCTGTCTTGGTGCTTTATTATATTTTTTTTTCTTTTTTTTCACTAAATATATTTGACAAATCATTTGCTTAGTTATTGGATTTATTATCTTATAGGATCCAATTTCCAGCTATGTCAATTTTTTCAAGTATAAATACACATCAGAACCATACAACTTATGATCATCAATAATACAAATTCTCTTATATATAATTGTTAAACTTTTGGCAAAAATGATGAATAAAAGGCAGAATCTCGCTGCTTTTTTCTTTTTCATTCTTTTAAACTCTTCTTCTTCTTCTTCTTTGATATATAATCATCATGATGAATTAGTGATGAATATTGAGATTAAAGAGGAAAAAGGGTGTGTTAAAGCTTGTATTTTTGAAAATGAGTGTAAAAATGAGAAAAATGATTATTATGTGTATCATGTTTGTATTGATATATGTATTAAGAGTTGTAGAGGGTATGGAAAAGAACTGCTTAGACATACTATTATATGAATATTGTAACGAACGAATTTTTATATTACCAGTGTATTTTACTATGCAAGGAATAGTGCAACGATCTTTATGTATATAAAGTGTAACGAATTTTACGTTAAAGATTATATGTAAAATCAGAATTATTATGTCATTTAAAGTGAAGAGTAATTTAGCTTTGCAAAACCTTACCAACTATAAAAGTGAAACTAAATGCAGCTCAAACATGTGTTCATTTTACGAGACGAATAGCAATGCCTATGAACAAAATAGTACAGATTATCAAGACGAAGAACAATGTCTTGCGTAATCTGTAGTATTTTGTCCAGGAACACTATACATTGTTGTTCAAAATCATACAGATTATCAAACATGAATAGCAATGTTTAGCAACAATTTTTTTGGTGTATTTATCGGAGAATCAGAGAAAGAAAACTATGTGCAACAACACATCTAATTCATCAAAAGTGAAAAAAATAGTTTCACGAGTTATAGACGGACCATATCAAATATTTGGCTATTTACGTATTATTTGACTTGAAGAATTCCTGCCCTAATCAACTTCTTGATTTTGTTCATGACAAGGGGGTTCTTCATATGTTTCTGAGCAGATTTTGGGTTCTCCTGGAAATCAGCTAGTACCTGCTCGTGAACACAACAACATTCAGATCACAAAAGGAAATATAATCGGTATTACAAGGGAAAAGGTTCAAATATACCCCTCTACTGTACATGATATCTTAATTGTACATCCTGTTATACTTTAGGCAATTCATACCCTTGCCGTTAGCAAATTTGCCTTTGCCTTTAAGGAATCTCCGGAATGGACAACACGAAGTCCACGTGTCAAAAATACTTCGAGAGAAAGATCCAAATTTACCTCTCTACTTTTGACACTGGTTTAAAAGTACCTAGGCAATATATTTTAGGTTGGAGTTCCATCAGGAGTAGGGTATGCATGACTCCAAAGTATAACGGAGGATAAGTTAAGATTTTTAGTACATGAGAGGGGTATTTTGACCTCCCTTAATCCATATTAAAGTCTAGAGAAACATCTATTCAGGATCAAATTTTATTTTACCTGTCCCATTACTGGATCGGTTAGAATGTTCTGAATTTCTGGGTCCTGCATTCCCTTGGCCTGCAGAAGTAATTGGCTATGCATTGTAAGCATATAAAAGTTGTTTACGAGTAGAGCAAGATCATGGTATCATGGGAAGAAATTAAACCTGTCTCTCTTTGAGCTCCTCTGGAGTTAGATCGCCACGTGATGTCTTTTTCATTTGTTCTACACATCTGCAAAAAGGAGAACCACCATTCAAGTTACTAAATAAATTTATAGCACACGTCACAATCAATTCCTGATTTAGAATCTTGCTCACAAAATCAACTCATCTAGGGCAACAACAGAACATCAAATTAATTCAAGCTTCAATGGTAAAATATGCTGAATGGATTCCTGTGGGAAGATGGACATAAGGTGTACAGAAATAACGAAGCAATATCGAAGAAAACTCAGATTAAAAATAAGATAAAAGTATTCGAAATATTTCTTTACCTTCTCACACCATCTAGCAGTTCTTGATTTTGAGGATCATACTTCAACCCCGCTTGGTAAGTTTCCATGGCTTTTTCAAATTCTTTCATAAAGAACTGAACAGCACCCTTTCTAGTGTAACCCTTTGCAAACGTTGGATCAAGCTCGATGCACTTCTCTGCATCTTTAAGGCCCTCGGGCAGTGCACCTAATTTTGTATAGCAGGCAGCCCTGTTGCTGTATGTCTAACATAAAGAACAAGATATATGCATCAATAATAGTTTCTAGCAAAGGAATAGGCAAAGTTGCTAGATTCTACAGAGGAACAGAAGATGGATGAAGGCAATACCCTTGGATCTTTAGGATTCCTCCTTAACGATTCTGTATAACGCGAAACTGCCTCTGGATACTTCTGCTCTTTGAATAACTGGTTACCTGTAATCAAAGCAAAGAAAGTTAATTCACAAATTAAGAAAGGATACAACTAAGAAAAAGCCATAACAGCAAGAGAGGTACCTTTCTCACGCTCCTCATCTGCTACTTGTGGATCGAAATACTCTTGTTGTTCCAATTCTTTCTTCGCCTTCTCAGCCTCATTGAGTTTTTTCAGTGTCTCAGGGTTACGATGTTCAGTAAGAGCTTTCTGGAAAGTTTCAATTGCAGGTTCATAATCCTTTGAAATTTTTGCCATCTTCACAAGGGCAGTTCCCTTTCGAGTCAGAGCCCTAGCAATCATCTTATAGTCTGATCTGAGCTCCCTCCCCCTTTGAACAGCTTTGTCACAATCTTTCATGCAATCCTCATACTGAATTAAGACAAACTAAAATAAGGAAGAGCTCTGATGGACTATTTATGACTTAATAAAACCCATGCAGAAGGATACACAAGTTTACCATAGCACCACATCAGCGGAATGATACATTTAGGGTCTAAATGCTAACCATGCCATAGTGGAAAAAAGAGGATCAAATGAAACGCAATTATACATCGCAACAGAGATGGAAACAAATCCTAAACAAAACAATTAACTCATATGCTTACTCGGAAACTCCTCTTCCTGCGCCCTGAACTTGTCTTCCCCTATCTTAATAAACTAGTAGTGATCTTAGATGATCACAAATCACCAAGTAGAACTTGTTACATTTTCTCCTAAACTTAAGTTTAAGCTCATTTCAAAGTATATTAAACAAAAATAGATAGACAAGCCAGAACAAACGAGACCTGACCAAAAAAAATCAATTAGTAAACTACTAATCCTTTTACAGAATTCATCGACATTCCATTTATTTTTCATGCAATAGCATCTAGATTACTGCACTACCAAAAAAGTAATTTAATTAGAAAAGGCACATATATTGGACAAGTAGGTACTCCTTTTTAGTTTTTAATGCACAACCAAAGAAGTAACTGAATTACAATGCACAATATATTGGACAGAGAGTTATTCCATTCTAATTTCAGTCTCCTACTCTCTATCCCTCTGTTCATATTTTTACTCAACCCAGTTTTCCTCTTATTTTACAATCTGCAATAGAATCTAATTATGCAAACATGCTCTTGGGATCTACCTCTTTTCTATTCGGTGCTCTTCATAGCTACTTCGAAAGATAGAAGCACAAAAAGACAAATAAGAGAGCTCATTACCACTATCTTTATATATCTAGCAATTCCTTTATCAATGAGAAAAGCAACAAACTTTTCTAGAAGTATCAAATTTATACGAGCTTAGCATTCTATATGAGCTCACATTACCAGTGCCAAGCCCGAAGTAAATCTAGATGAGAGTCACACATAGTCTTGCCCCGCTAAAACTAGTCAATTCATAATTGCATTGGGATCTAATCTCCTAGGAGTATATCGCTTGAACATAACTAGTTTGTTTGAGGCATAGTAGTTGTTGTGTCAAATATGCAGCATTAGAATAGCAGGATTTCTTCAAACAGGTCATCATCATGGTCAAAATAAGGAAATAAGAAAAACAATCAACTACCAAGGGTTTGACTAGTAGTTAATCAAGTGAGTTAAAACCACAAGGTCTCAGCTTCGAAACTCATGTGAGGCAAAAAAAAACTACTGCCTCAATTCCATTTCAATTTATTTATCTTACTTTTCTTTTTAGCCCGTTTCAAAGTTCTTTATTTCTTAAACTCCATGTCAAGTAGAAGATTTCTTAAACTCCATGTCAAGTAGAAGATTTCTTAAACTCCATGTCAAGTAGAAGAAACCAGACAAACAAATTGAGAAGTGTGAACGTTGACCTAGATACCACGGTTAGCAAACAAACAAATAAAAAACAAGGAACTCCATAAACATACATTATATTATAACAGAGTAAAGAGTTCTGCGTTATACCTTTCCCATCTCCAAGAACACAGCAGCACGGTTAGTAAGAAAAGAAATATCAGCATCATCCAGCTCAATTGCCTTAGTATAAAGCTGAACAGCATTCTCAAAATCCTTCTTCTTATACGCCGCATTACCTGCCTCCTTCTCCTTCAGCGCCAACACTTTCCTCTCCTTCAACTCCTTCTCCTCCTCCGACACTTCCACTGGTTCGGGCTGAGGTACGGGTTGTGCCTTGTACCCGGCCCGTTTCTCCTCTTTTACGGGCTCACTCTCTGCCCGTCTTTTCCTCTCAGGTGAACCTCCCGGCATCTTCACACCCTCCTCCGGCGTCCTAGTATCCCATTTCATCCCTAACAAAACTCCAAACGCTTGCATTACTCTCTGATCCTTCATATAAAAATCCAAATTGTTCGGGTTCTTCTGTATATCCTGCATCATTCTTACAAAATCCGGTTGTTGCAAATACGTTCGGGTCCTCGGGTCACTTGTCAACTTAGCCCACATCTCCGGCCCGGAAAACGCATCACCAAACGAACTACTCGGACCTCTACCTCTGCCTCGACCCTGACCCGCTGAGCATCCGAAAACCCGGATTTCAACACTTCATTATTAGGATCAATTTTCAAACCCTTTCTATACGCTAAAACAGCGTCGTTATAGTTATTCAAACCTAAATAAGCAGCGCCAACCCGAGAATAACCTTTAGACCAGTTCGGTTTCAGTTCAACAGTTTTCTCAGCGTCAATTAAGGCTTCGGAGAACTTGCTCAAGGAAGCGTAAGCTGCTGATCGGTTAGAGTAGAGAACGTGATTGTTAGGAGAGAGATTGATTGCTTCAGTGAAGTGGCGCACGGCGTCGGTGAAGTTACCGGCTGCGAATGCAGCGTTGCCTTTGGACTTAGCTTCGTCGGCTGCGGCGGCCATTGTTGTTTTTCTCCGGCGAGTTGTTGGTTTGTTTGTTGTTCTTCTAGAGAATTCGTTGTAACAGCACGGAAAGAGGACGAATTAGGGGCTTATATAGGGAAAAGGTGATGTTGGGGGGGGGGGGGGTTGAAGGAGGGAATTCGCGGCACATTTTAGGAGTACATTAAAAAAAAAAAAAAAAATGTACACACCCGTAAGACAAAATCAGCAACGCGCAAGTAATGTGTTATACGATATAATTTAGTTCCTATAAAATTTGTATCATAAAGGAATAAGTTTGTTTTAAGAACCAAGAATGTTAAACTTTTTGTATGTAAATTAAATACTCCCTCCATTTTATTTGCATTTTATTTGTGAGACAATGTATATTCATCAAGAAAAACATTCAAGAACATAATTTAAATTATATTTTTCACTATTATCTTTTTGTTTATTTCCAAGTTATTCTTAAAAATAAAAATAGTCGTTTCTTAAAATGTAAAACTTCATTAAACGGAAAAGCAAATATGAAAAAAATTTCAAACACTTATCTTGAACTTTCTACGATAAAAAAAGATCCAAAATTTACTTATTATTGAATAGAAGAAATAATACACAACTTATTTCTAATAAAGTAGAGTAGTTATTTCGAATAAAGATTATCGATTTGAGGGACAAAAAATTAAGGAAAAATTAGTAAACTAGTCAAAAAATCTAACTTAATTAGTAAAACCCCCCTATACTTTATAAATATTAGTAAAAATGTCAAAATATCATTATTTTAGAAAAGATTGTGTATCCTAATTTACTTTCTAATCTCACCTTAATTACACGTTTTCCAATTAATTCTCTCTCTTATATTTTTTAAAAAGAGAATATTTTCTCTCTTACATACTTTCATCTTCCAATTCTTCTACATTTCAAAGCCCACCTCTCTGTCTTTCCTTCTTTTTTGATTTTTTTTCTTTTAAAAAAATGAAAAAAATTACTTTTGAAAGAGTACAACGTTATGTAGACATTCTTGACATTTACATTCTGAAAGAATACAATGTTATGTAGACATTCTTGAAAAAAATTACTTCGGGAAAAACTTACTTCTGAAAAAATGTTATGTTTTATTGTTGATTTCTTGTAGATTCTCTAATATGTAGACATTCTTGACATTTAGTTTCTCCTTAAAGAGTACTAGTTAAATTGACATTTAGTTTCTCCTTAAAGAGTACTAGTTAAATTTTGATTGAAAAGATAGTGAGATGTAATTGATATATTGAACTTTTGTCCTTTCTAATGGGGTGATCACTATTAATTGATATTAGTGATACAATAAAAACTGACACCGTTTGAAAACAAAATATTCACTAAAATAGAATTACAATTTAGATTTAGAATACAAAAATAAAAAAATGAAATTAATTTTGTATTTTGTTTTTTCAAAAAATTACTTCTGAAAGAATACAATTTTATTTCTCTTTTTCCATCAATTTGCCTGCATAGTTTTCGATTTTATTCACTTTATATCTATATATATGTTCCTTTTGTTATGTATTCACTTTATATCTATATATACTCACTTTATTTCATATTTGTATTTCATTATAAATTACTTATCAAACTTGCACATATATGTATTCCTTTATGCTCTTTAAAACACATTTCTATCCATTATATTTTACGGTATAGTTGTATTTTTCATGAAATTTGTATCCTATTTCTTATTAGGATACATTATAATTTGTATTTCTTTTTTGTTTGTATTCACTTTATATCTACAGGTATGCTATAATTTTTTTTTTCTAAATGTAGTTTTTAAATTATTCCAACAAGTTTATATTTTGTGCTTACTTTATATTTCAAATTCATGTTATTTAAATATAACTTAAATTCATCTTGTTTTAATATTCTACATATCCTTAATATATATATATATATATGAGTCAAATGAGTCTACAATTACATTAAAAATTAATGACATACAAAATACACAAACAAGTTAGAATCATAAGCATCACCTGTATAAGCAAGGTCTTAAGAGGAAAAAATATCATCTAAATACATTTAAGCTAAAATCATCATTAAAGATGTTCAAACAAGTAACAATCAAAAACTAAAGGAATACAAAATTATCCGACATTTTCAAAATTATTTTAAAAAAAATATAAACATCATTCACTATGCAATATGTGGTCAATTTCTACATGACCGCCTATTGTACCCCTTATATCCACATGTACTACACGAATTCTTGTTCTTCTTCTTGTACAGTTCGTTGTATGATTTTTCATGAAGGTTCTTTGATGGACTATTAGGAAGTCTTTTGAATTTTGATGGCAACACTATGTCATCATCAATATAATCAGGTATATTCCACTCGCTTTGATCAGGTAAGGAGAAGATTTGATTGTTGTATGTAACCAGCAATGTACTTGGCTTGCACATGACAGAAAAATATTGCATACCAAAATATTTTGAATTCAAAGAAGTCAATATACAAAAGAATTTAATATACACAATTTTTTTTTTTTTAAATCCAAGCAATCAGATACAAAATAATATTAAGAAAATCACATTCAGCCAAAACTACATTTTTTTTTAGAAAACAAATGAATACAAACTTATTTCGTATTCGAATAGATTTATATTCATTATATTTTCGTTTTGTATTCAAAACGGTCAACAAACAAAATTCCAAACACTCATACATTCAATTGTTGTATCAATCAAAACAAACTTATCTAGGATAATCAAAATTTATTTATATAAAATGAGTATTTGAATACCTGATCGATTTTGTATTTCACCGATTATCTCGTAGATATTAGATTTCAATTGCGTGCCAAATGTATATCTCACCGAAAGCCTACAAAATATTTCAAAATCCACTTCAATGTTAGCAAGAGACTCAAATCAATCGACTTAACTTCGAGATTGATTCAGTATTATCAATGGAGTACAAAAAGTTGATTTTCGAGTTTGAGTAATGAGGGAGAGGAGCGCCCTGTCGATTTCTTTATGAAACTTAACTGTTGACTAATTTAAAGGATATTTACCTTATTTGAAATTTCTCTCCCTTTCTTTTCTCCATTCTGTTTATTACCTAATTGTATTCTACCAATTTAAACAAACAAAAAACATACACAATCATCCATATAACAAACAAAAAATATTGACATTTTTAATAAATTTTGAAAATGTGGCTAAGGGTCCTATTAAATGCTAAAATATTATATTTTAAAATTTTTCCCAAAAATTAATGAGGAAAATTCAGGAAAAAACTTGAGTAGTTAAAGAGCCCATAATACAAAAGCCCATAATATTGGCCCACCTAGACCCATTAGCATCTTCTTCCTCCTGCAAGATCCATTTCCAGGAAAAAATTAAGAAAAAAAAAAAAAAAAAAGAAGCTCCCATCGCCAAACAGCACCGACCTCTGTCAAAATCTTGAAACAGTGGACGGAATCGAATTGTATGTATTCCTTTTTCTTCTTAATCTCTCTGTAATTTTACGAAACCCCTTTTTTTCCCTATTGATTTTCATTGAATATCGTATGAGTTATACTTAATTGTTTTGAGCTGTTTTCAGAGCATTTTTAAATATATTTTTTGAGGTAAACTTGATTTTGAACTCTTACGCTTGGATGAATTGCTTCCTCTTTGTATTTTGTTAGGACCCACGATTACAATTTTATTGATAGATTTTTAATCTAACACTCCCTCTGTCCCAATTTAGTTTGATTGGGTACGGAGATAATGGAAGAAAGGAGAGATTTTCAAATTTTTTGGTCTTAAACTTGCCATGTAGAAGGTTGAAATTGGAAAACTTATTAAATATAGAAGGGTATTATTTTCTATTGCATTCTTGTAATTTGTTATCCATTGATGTGTTTTGGAGTTATTTTTGTTGCTATTTTCTGAATTTGCATAATCCTCTTATATGAGTGATTAGGAATATGATTACTGAGCTATTTGTAGGACAAAATATGATTTTTTGATAGGGTTCGAATCCATGGACACCATGATTAACTTGTTTGGAATTAGTGGAAGTGTGCCCAAGCTAGCATCGACACCACAATTATCAGAAAAAAGATGATTTTTGGAAAATGTACAATAGATCAAATTCATTTCTGCAATGCTCCTTTAGTTGGTGTATTGATGTGAGAATAACATTTAAGAATCAGTGTATTTGGAATGGTGTTGCAAAGATCGTAATTTTTTTAGGAATGTCACCTGCCATTGTATGTGATTTTGTAGGATTCTGTTAGTTTTATAACTTGAAGGATGTTCTTTGTTTACAGTGATCCTTCAAGGATGTAGTGTAATGGGTATACATTAGAGATGTATGTGGCCAAAAACCTTTCGTCGCCCTATTCCACTTGAATATATAACTGCTTGTTCCATGTAAGATGGTTTTGTTGGTAGATTACACTTTCTGTTTGTTTTCGATAAAAATTACACCTTTTCATTTTATTTATATGATCTAACCCAAAAAAATAAAATTGAAGTCCTCTACCAGTGAGCTAACCAAGTTGTACACCATGCTTTTACTAATAAGAACAGAATAATTTTTGACAAAAGCCCTTTTAGTTCAGCTAACTGCACTTATGAGGTCAATCCTTGGTGCTCTGTCTTGTACCAACACAGGAAGGACAAGGAGTAAGACCGCAAGAGCAATAGGATCATAAGCGATATGTACTGAAATGACTTTCAATGAAAGATTGCCTTTACCAACTATTCTAGTTGATATTTGTGGAGTATGAAATCACTTACATTGACTCTTAAATCAAGCTTTGCCTTTCCAAGGCTGATCAACTAGCCATCCCCTAATAGAATACCTGGAAATAGAAGCTACATGCTTGAACTGATGTCAGAGAACTACTTACTGTTCACTTCAGAGTGATGAACAAAGCAACTAGAAATGTATTGGAGCACTAAGTGTTGAGCATTAAGCTTTGCTTTCTTTTTTACATTTCTGCTTGATCTCTCCATTTATGTTTCAAAGAATGTTTCTCAATTTTTTTTTCCGATGGAATAGTTTAGAAATAGTCTACCTAATGTTGAGCCAATACATTTTAAGCTTTCTTAGCAGAATTTGCATTTCATCTTGTGTCCTCTATCTCTATTGAACTTGCTCATTTTCGTCATCTTTAGAATTAGTATTACTCATAGTGTTGCTCCATTGCTTAAAGTGCCGGAGCAATGCGAAACGATGGTTTACAATTCTAATAATGTGAAATGAAGCAATGTGGAAGAGACACTGTAAGTCATAAAGTGATCCAAGCGAGAACCAGTCACTTCTTTGAATGTAACTTTGGAGATGAAAAGAGAAAGTAAAGGGAGGAGAAAAGTGTGGCGTTTTAGTACCTGTGTAGTAGGACTTCTATCCATGTATAATAAAACCGGGCCTTTTGCTACATTTGTACTCAGACTCCTATCTTTGTTGTCTTCTTCTTCATCTTATTTTTCCAGCTTGCAATGGCTCTTCTATTTTTCTGTATCTCTGTATCTGCTGAGTTGCTTCTTACTTCGTTTTCTTTTATGATGACTTTTTGTTCTTTTGATGTGTGGCCCTTCTCTTCTCTGCTTCTTCTGCTTCAAGCCTTTTCTCATTTTCTTCTTCTACTATCGATTGTTTTCAATAATTCTTTTTATTCTTTCTTGTCTGCTCTTTATTTTGGTATATCTCTGATTCTTGATTTATAAGTTGATTGATAAGAAGATAAGCAATGACAGTTGCAACTTCAGTTGATATTAGTGCAGTGGCCAAAGCAATCAAATATGCATATTGAAGGCTGCAAATCTATTATTTTACTCGTGAAACCTACCCTTACAAGAGTCCAATCTATTTGTCTTCAGCTGTGCACTTCAGTAGTGGAAGGTTGACAATAGACTCTATTATATCATATTCATTTCTTAAGCAAAAAAAAAGAATAATGCTGAATCCTGTTTGTTGTCTACCATCTATTGGTAAACAAAAATTTACAAAACAGAGAGGTTTCCAGTACTTCTTGGAACATTGTATCAGAAAAAGATGTCCAAAAGCACATATGTCTTGTCATATCCGTGTATTGTGTCCTCCATGTCAGGCCAAGTTAATTTGTATGTATGAGGATAGGTACTCAATTCATTCTATTTATACTTCCATTTTGTTTCCTGTTGCTAAAAAGGGATAAGGCTGTCTTATGTTTCCCTGCTCCAATGCATTCCCTATCATTAGTTGTTTCATCTGCAATTGATTTTATGTTGTTGATTTCTACACTCATGTTTGTGACTGTAGGAAACCACACCTGGGATTGAAATGAATGGTGCTTCTTCGTCCGGTGGTATAAGAGGTGCTTTATCCTATTGTGTGCAGCAAGTACGACGTTATGATTATCATCACTACCTCTGCCTTCTTGAACTTCCAGCAAACATGCGGAAGGCTGCATTTGCGCTCCGAGCTTTCAATGTCGAGACATCCCGAGCTATGGATGTTGCATCTGATCCCAAAATTGGTCTTATGCGCTTGCTGTGGTGGCAAGAAGCTTTGGACAAGATCTATTCAAACAAGGTGATTGAGCATCCAGTAGCTCAGGCCCTCACTTCTGTGGTATCTGAACACAAGGTTAGCAAAAGTTGGCTGAAACGAGCTGTGGAAGCCCGAATAAATGATGCGAATAGAGAAAATAATGATATTCCACAAACTGTTGAAGAATTGGAGCGATATGCTGAGGACACAACATCAACTATTCTGTACTCTACACTTCAAGCAGGTGGTATTAAATCCACAGCAGCAGACCATGCTGCTTCACATATTGGCAAGGCAAGTGGACTCCTTTTGTTGCTTAAATCACTGCCATACCATGCTAGTCGAAACCATCAGTTTTCATATATACCAGCCAAGGTGGCTGAGAAACATGGATTGTTGGTTCACCAAAGTGGTCAGTCAGAGATCAAAAAGGACTCACGTGAGGCCCTTTGTGATGCAGTTTTTGAAATGGCATCTGTAGCTAATGCACATCTGCAGAAGGCTCGACAATTGGCTGGAAGTGTGCCAGCTGAAGCTCGTCCTGTGCTTTTGCCTGCTGTGCCTGCCCAAGTCATTTTAGATTCTTTGGCTCAGGTGCAGTTTGATGTGTATGATCCACGGCTGGCACAAGGAATCTTAGGGGCTCCCCCGTTGTTGTTTCAGTTGAAACTAAAATGGTATTCATGGAGGGGCAAATACTGACATTACCCTTTTTCATCCCTTTATAGAGTATGTGTGTTGCTAACCAGACTAACAATGAGTAATTGAATCCTTACATGAATAAATTGATGATTCTTTGGTTGATCGTGCTGGTGTTTCGTCCATACATGCAAAGAGAAGAACATAAGCTACACGTGTTTGGATAAATTTCTGCAAGTACTTTGGCCATCTGGTTTTGACAGTCATGTTTCACTCTGGGTTGAGGCTTTTCGAGTTTGTTTTGACCATATTGCTCGAAGTGCTCGGTTTTGTCTGAGAAACACTGCCAGAAAATCACAAGAAGCAATCGGATATTTTTGGTATGCCACATCTATTGACCGTTCAAGCTTTGTTTAATAGTGTCATCTCTATCATCTTCATCCTAGCTTACGAGTTTTGAACTCCGGCATGTGTAATGTGGACTTTGAATCTAATTCGACTTCAAAGCTGGCTCATGATACGAGAATTTCCCAAGACCATACGAGGAGTCCAGTTCCACTATCTCACAAACCAATGTAGGATAACTTAACCAAATGTCTTTTGTGATACATTTTGAGCAGTGGACGCCTAGCG
Organism: Solanum bulbocastanum; assembly: GCA_037074985.1. Taxonomy (NCBI): domain Eukaryota; kingdom Viridiplantae; phylum Streptophyta; class Magnoliopsida; order Solanales; family Solanaceae; genus Solanum; species Solanum bulbocastanum. The sequence goes on from CM073604.1 coordinate 882,806, forward strand.
TGGAAAGGCATGTAAGGTCCAAATATGGATAATGCTTGTCAAAGTTTGGACAACCATTTCTTGTTAATCAAGAATTTTAGTAGTAAAAAACTGTATCTCTTCACTGCTTACTATTTTTTTTGGATTCCAGGCCAGCTTGTATGTATCTCGACTAACTTTACGAGATACCTACAATGATAATGCTTTTTTATCTCTACTGGAATTTGAACATGAGACTTGATGTTTACTATTGTGAAACATGACTATTCAAAAGTGATTATTTTTTTTTTAAAAAAATTGTATTTATTCTTATCATTGCCATGTAGCATACTAGTGGTGAATTATAAGAACAGAATTAGCAGACATAAAATAAGTTAAAAATTATATATGACTATGTTATTTCATGATTTAGTAATTGACAGCTTGAATTGGATATCTTTATTAGTGAAAAGCATCAAAACTTGTTTTTTTTCCCATTCTTATCTGTCTTTTAGCATATTTGTGGTTGATAAAACAAGCATATGATAAGAGTATAAACGAAAGAAAAATACAATAACTAAATTAGATAATCTCACAGGACACCTTTTTTACGAGTGCGATAAAAGAAATTAATGAATTGATCATTAAGTAAACATAAATATGTACAAATAACGACATAATCAAATAGTCAAAAGATGAATCTAATAAGTAGTGAATGTAATAACCAACATTACTTTCTTCATACACACGTAAGTTAAAAAAGCTATACTCTTAATTTTGGATTCGCTTCTAATTGACTCTATAGCAAGAGTATAAACGAAGAAAAATATAATAACTAAATTAGATAATCTCACACTGGCCGGACACCTTTTTTTTGAGTGCGATAAAAGAAACTAACGGATTGATCATAAGTAAACATAAATATGTACAGATTCCGACATGATCAAATTGTCAAAAGACGAATCGAATAAATAGTGAATGTAATCACAATACATTACTTTCTTCAAATACCACATAAGTTAAAACAAGCTATACTTTTAAATTTTGGATTTGCTTCTAACCGACTCTAGCTTCGTTCGCCTCCACGACAACTTCCACCGCGACTAGTTGGCGGCAATTCTTGATAATTCTTTACTTTCTTCTACGCATATAAGTTAAAAATGTACTTTCAAATTTAAGATTCACCCCTGATCACAACTCACCACTACATAAGCCTTTCACGACAACTTCCACCGCCACCCGTGACGGGAATTCATTACTTTCTTCTAGATTCATACAACATAAGTTAAAAGAACACTTTCAAATCTTAAATTCACATCTGATCACAACTCACCAGTACTTATGCCTCCAGCTTCGTGTCTCGCGACAACTCCCACCACCACCTGTGGTTGCGATTCTCAATTGAATGTTCTCGAATTCGGATATCCGACAAGGGATTTGGATCCCACCCGAATGATTGAACCCATAAACCATTTCAGCCTCTCTCAACAAATCAACAAACAAAGGATGATTAAAGTAAATCACAGGCACTAAAACTCTACATGCAACATCTTCTTTTTCACCAACATACACAGCCAAATGACCCTTTGGTATTTGGTTCTGCTCCATCAATTCTGACCCGACCTGAATATAACCCGACCCGGATTTTGCAAAATTGACACTTTTAACCCCATGCTTCAACAAATTTCCAAAATTACATAGCTTTGAAATTGCTTTTGTTGCACAGTTGGAAGATCCCAAACGTTTGTAGCTGATTTTTCCCTTTTTTCTCCTATGAATAAACAATTTGAAAACTCTCACAAGTCTCCTTCCAAGCCTAAATCCTCTCACTTTCATCATTTTTTTTTCGATAACCGAATCGATAAATAAACTATCAGTGAATGACGTGTTTGTTGTCAAGACAAATACCTTTGTTTACCGTCACACTATCAGAACTTATGCTTTTTAACTCTGTGTGAAAATCTTCTCCCGAGATCAAAAGTACCAACTTTTTCTTAGATGGAGAGAGAATAATCTATCAAATACTTTTCTATGAAGATCTTTGCATCGAGATAAAAAGTACTTTTTTTTCTGAATCTCACTATGAAAACTTATGCTTTCTAGCTCTCTATAAAGATCTTCACTCCAAGATAAGAAGTATCAAAACTTTTCTTTGACAAAATCATGTAACATGGGAATTCCTTATCGTCTCAGTATGAGAACTGACGCTTTCTAACTCTCTATAAAGATTTTCTCCTCGAGATCAAAAGCACTAAAAAAAATATTTGTTGAATTCTTGAAATTGGCTATAATGTCATAAGTGGATTTCAAGAACTTGTAACTGATATTGCTAAGGGTGATTTTTGGTCATATTTTGAAAATTGAAATGGAGTTTATAACATTGCTAAAACAAGTGTTGTTTGTTTGTGTTTTTGATTCTTGGGACAGTTCGGCTTTTTCGTAGAAGTACAAATGATGATGACAAAGACCAACACTAACTATAAATAGGACAAAAAAGTACAGCAAGTATGTAGAGAATCTTTATAATAAACTTTGATTAGTATTGAATTGAGACGTAGTTATTATTGTCACAATAAAATTAAGACATAATTTAAATAAAGAAAATTAATAATCACAAAAGAATATGATATAGTAGATGAGATTGTTCTTATCTTAACCAGAGATCTCGAATCGAGTTTTAGGTATGAATTTTTTTTTGATATATATATATATATATAGGTTTGGGGGGGTGGGGGGAGGGGGAGGGGATGGGGGTAGTAGTGTTTAGCACAAACACAAGGTGAGACTTGATCAAAATTGTTTGACTTTGAGTTTTTATGTTACTTGTAAGGAGAAATAATATGTAATACTATCTATGCTTTTTTTTAGACTTTTTACAAATATTGTTAAATGTATGTCAATCGAATCCTTTTGAAGTAGTACATTTTGATGAATTCAGCATATGTGAGATATCATTTTTAGAGAATACAATGATTACTAGTAATTTCGTTTATGTCAATCAAAATCCGTATGAAATGTCATATATAGTGTGACTCAAGTCCAGATCGGATGAACTATTTTAATAACATTACAACCCTTTCTTTCTCTGTTGTTTAACTCAAGTTGTTCTACTTATGTGATAGTTAAAATGACTCATTTCAAGAATTTCCAGTAATATATTTAACGACTAATATGTATAAGTTCTCTTACTAATAAAAATAAAAACAATTTAGAATCATATTTATAGTGTTGTAATACCGATGAATTTAATTCTCACCATCCTCATTTTTAATAATAATAAAAAATAATAAATAGAAATATGTGGAATAGAAAAAGGGAAGTCAGATAAATTGAAGTTGTGAAATCTTGGCTATATGGAGTTTCAAGGGACAGTAATTTTAAAAATAAATAAATTGAAAATGGTATTTATGGTTTTGTTTATTGTGTTTGATTTTGATGTTTGAATAAAAATAATATATAAAGTTGTTATTTTTTTTCTAAATTACTCACTTTATATATGGGGACATTTTCTTTTGTTGGACTTTTTTTTTATATGACTAATTCTTTTAACAGAAAAGTTGGAATAATTTTTTAAAGAATGTGAGTGGGATTTTTTTATGTTTTATTAAAAAATTATGCCACGTAGGTTCATTAGACGAGGATATTTCAAGTGGTACGGAACTTTTAATATTTCCTTTTAATTAAATTATATGTCCTTTAGAATTTCGTGGTACGAATTTTGCCAACTTTGTACGAAATATTACTATATATATATATATATATGAACTTAAGAAATTGCACGAATTATCCTTTAAATAATCGAGTTTTTAACTTTGTTCTTCAACAATCAATCTTATGTCTAGTAAAATATATGTATTTTAAAAGAAAAAAGTCATATTGTACATAATTTGAAAGCTTAGGTTATTTTATTTTATTTTAATATTAATTTCTCTTCTTCAACTTAGTCGACTGATAATTAGTAAATCGATGACAAAAATATTGATTTCATAAATTTGAGTGATGAAAATCAAATTAGAAAAGTAACTACTAACTAATAAATGAAATATTCTATGTTAGTGAGTGAATGAAATTATATGCTTCTTACTTATTAGATTTGAACAATCTTTTTTCTTTTGAATTAATTTTTGAAGTGTTAGTAATATTTAAAATCTAACTTTAATATAAAGAATTTGAATCTGTAGGACATACCATGAGAATAGTAATAAATGAAATATCTCGAGAAGTGAATTCAAATTTAAAGATTCTTTAGTTTCTTGATGTTAAACTAAAAAATATTGGATTATAATTTTTCTAATTATTTAAATTTGTGTCGGTTTGTTTCACGGGTGTGATTAACAAAGGATAATTATTCATTTTGTCTCATGTATAATTGTTTGTTGTCTACTATCAAAATGGTATTTAAAAGCCATTTTGCTAGTTGGACGATATTTTTAAACAAAAAAAATATATATATAATTGAAAATAAAATTTATTTATTTTGAATTGCATTCTCTAAGTAGTTGAACTTATTACTTTCCGTTTTCAGTCTAAAATTCAGATTGTGACGTACCGCAGTTCAGGATATATTTGTGTCTATTCAAAAAAATCAAAACAATTTTGCCTATTTTATGAATTTGAATTTGTTAATTGATGGAGTTATCCAAATCTGTCTGTTTTGATCGGATTAAGTACTAATTAACATTTAAATCCATTAGTTAGCAAGTTTCCATCAATTAATTAACAAGCTAATTAATTAGTTGACTTTAGAGGGGAATCAATGGAAAAAATTAAAATCTAAGCTGACCTTGTTTAGAATCTTTTATTATTTATTGAAAAAAGAAAAAATTGAATTTGTTTTAGACATTTATGATATTTCTTAACATGTAAATGATAAATTTTAGATGTACGATGTTTAAAGAAATATCAACTAGTGTACTTTCCCCTTTGGCTATTCTTTAAATAGTGATGCGCTAAGCAACTACTTGTGTACTTAACTCGAAATAAAATTCATATATAGTCATTTTCAACCTCCATAATTTAAAAAATAACTAGATTCTATATAAAAAATTACGAAAGTGGATATCTTTTTTATAATAAGATCTAAAAAATGCCTATGGATGCTATTTTTACCTTTTTTAAGCTAAAGGTTTAAGCCAATTGAAAGAATATGGATTTTCGTAAGTATTTCAGACAATTCTGGGCTACTGTTTCAATAATGGTGCTCTAAAGTGGTTATTTTTGCGACTCTCTTAGGCTTGTGGTTTAAGCCCACACTAATCCAGTTCTACCAACCGGCCCACTTATGTAGCCAAAGACCAATCCATTTAGGTACAACTAAGATTGTAGAAAGTTGTATATAATAGTAAACTATTAATTCAAATTAAATGTCATAATCACAGTTTGATTTAATTAACCCCTTAGCAAACTGTTGCTATTTCGCCTCTCTCCCTGGTGAATCTCACTCGCCACTCTCGGCAGTCCATCCCTTGCCTCACTCGCTTTTATACCAACACAAATGTATAATATGCGTTTGTGTTTGTATAAAGCGAGAAAAAATTGTATATATACATATATTTTCGTTCCCCTCTCCCAGATCTCGCTTGCCACTCTCACTAGCCTCTCTCACTTTATACAAACACAAATGTATACATTGCGTTTGTGTTTGTATAAAGCGAGAGAAAATTGTATATACAATACAAATACATATATTTTCGTCCTATACACTTATGATTATACAAATACAAATCTTCCCCTGCCCAGTTTTCTTTTGTCTTTCTCTCTTTTCTCGCTTTATACAAACACAAATCATACAATTGATTCTTTTGTATATGTATACGAAACATATTATACAATTGTTTCTTTTGTATATATGTATAACAAAGAATACATTTTTAATAGCCATAGCAAACATCAAGTTTGCTATGGAGCGCAATTATGCAGACTATAACTATAATATACAAATATGATTTTTGTGTTTGCTATATGTGAAAGTTGCTCAATTATTTTGGGACAATTATTTAATAGATCATCAATTTTTATTATTTCTCTCGTAATATATGAATCTATTAGATCACAATATAAATTTTCCATTTTAAGCAAACAAAAAGTCTTATAAGAAAAATGATCTAACTTCTATAAATATTAGACGACAATATATTCTTAATCGGCTTTTGAATATGGTTAGATTGAAATTTGAAAGAAAAAAAAAGTTATCCAAGTTGAAAAATGATATTTGAAATACATGTCTTGTGGTTATGGTCATGCAATAAGTGCGGGCCAGTTTTTAAAGTTAGTTGTTTGAGAATTTTTTATGATCTCACAAAAAAAAATGGACTTGAAAGTATAAGAGTTGAGTGTTTTTTTTATTTGTGTGAGACAGAAAAACCTCACACAACTAGAGTTTAGTTGTATAAAACACTAAATAAAATTTTTCGTGAACAATAAACTATATTAAAGACTTAAATTGCTAATATTTTCCCCCACCAATTGTCATGTACTCATTTTGAAGTCTATTTATTTAGATTTACATGAAAAAACTACTTCATACTTTAATGATGTTATCATTCAAGATGTTTACTATAACCTGATTTCAAAACTTCACTATTTCAACACTTGTACACTTCTTAAAGAATATTTCAAATCTAAACTTTAATTTAATGTTGTAGATGGCAATTACATACACTGTATATATCAACTTGATTTTCTTTCTCCATTGTATGTTGAATAGATAATCAAATGATAAAAAATTGTGTGACATGTAACCAAATTGATTTAAGAGGAAATAAAAAATGAGTCGAAGATAAGATACAAAATAAAAAGATTTCACAAATCGTGAAATTCATGTATTGCATTACATTACATTATTATGATATACAGTAAAAAAAAAACAAAAAACACCGAAAAAGAGCTCTATAATTTTTCATTACCTAAGCTCTTTTCCATTTTTTGTACATATAAAACAAGGTTGTTATATTACATAACTCTCCCAATAAAGAGTTATTCAAGCTCGATCAAAGAAATCAAAAGTTAATTATAAAGTCCAAAAAAGGAGAGGAAAAAAGTGTCTTTTTTTTGTTGTTGGTGTTGATGGATGATGAAATTCACGTTTTTCTAGTAGTGACAGAGTCGTGTGATCCTCTATTTTAGTGACAAACTGGTCCAGAGTCCTCAAGTTCAATCCCCATTTCTGCAAGTCTCTTCTCCTTGTACACGTACGTTTTCGACGTATACAAGAAAACCATCAAGTTCAACACACTCAATATTGCCAATAGCCAATAGAAATCCTGCAACTTCCCTTGGTTCAAATTATCAGCTATCCATGGATGTTTTGTCCCAGTAACCATATGTACAATTGTAACCAAAATTGAACTAAAGAAAAACCCTAATGCAAGGGTACTTAAAAATAGGCCAGTACTCATAGTTTTCATACCTTTTGGACATTCTCTTAAGAAAAAATCCAATTGGCCAATGTATGTAAAAGCTTCACCTGCCCCAATAACTAAAAATTGTGGAATTAGCCAAAATACACTTAATGGAATTGTGGCATTTGGGTCATTTGTAAGCCCATTTAAGTGGGCAGCATTTAATCTTTTAACCTCAGTTAAGGCAGATGCAATCATGGCTATAATTGAAAGGATTAACCCTATGAAAATTCTTTGCAATGGGGTGAGTCCATGGCGTTTGTTAGCGAAATGTCGACAAATCGGAACGATGACTCGATCGTAGAAAATTACGGTCAAGAGGATGGATCCAACGAAGAACGCGGTGAGCGAGGCGGGCGGGATTTCGAAGGATTTACCGATGCGACGATCCATAGTGGTTGCTTGTGAAACAGAAAATGTGGTCATTTGTGCATAGGTAGTCCAAAACATAATTGTTGTTGCCCAAGTTGGTAACATTCTGAATAACAATTTTACTTCTTCAACATCTGTTAATGTTGACAATTTCCACTTGTTCACAACATTACTTTCAAGACCATCTTGCTTAATGGCTGCCTTGTCCAAGAATCTGCAAAATAAAAACAAAATCAGATTCACGGTTTACTTTTTCTAGATGATATACACAAATTATACATGATTATACACATATGTTGTGCATTTTATTTATTTATTTATTGGTTTTCTATGCAGTATCCGAATTCTAAGATCCATATAAATTCTAAGCACCGACCATGTAATATATATTTACACAATTAGATCAAGTAACTGGTGCATGTAACTCTATTTATAACATTGATTCATAATCTAAAATAAATAGAAAACAACATGCAAAAATATATTTATTGTCTAAAAAATCTTACTATACTGTTAGTATATATAACTTAAAAAGGGCATTAAAAATTAAAAGAAAATAAATTTGGAGTGGCTCTACATGTTATATAAATAATAATAAAATAATAGTAAGTCAAATATCAAAATATCTCACAATATTTAATAGGCTTTTTATTTCAAAATAGAATTAATTATATGCATTTGATTGATGAAATGTTGATTAATTTGGTTAATGGTAGCTATCAAAGATTGGCCAACTCTTTATATTAGAGTCTGGGGATAAGTTCACAGCTTGGCACCAACTTTTTTTTATATAATATTATGCAAAATAATGCAAGTGACTAAGTCAAAATTTCAATAAAACAAAACTTCTCATTTGTGGTTTATATTAAACTATCAAATTTAATCTAACATATTATAGTAGATTTACTCTCTTATTTTAATCTATATTAATAACTAGTTTCCCATATTAAGAGAAGTTAGTAATAGATCATATATATTGATGGCATGAATAACATTTACATAGTCAAGCTAAACCAAAATATGTTCAAGAGAGACGTTCGTTAGAAATTTACGTTTTTCAGTAGTGTAGATGAAAGAAATTAAAGAACTTACCGGTATTCCTTGCTATGAGGCAATTTTTGCTTTCTTTTTTTGTGTCCTTCACCAAAAACATTGTCATCAATTTCATAAAGAAGTGATGAATCTGATGGCAATTCCATATGCCTATTTCTCCAAGCAGCCACAAACACTGATGCAATTTGTGTTAATGGACTTCCAGCAAGTTTTTTAAACCTATATTTTCTTGTACCAAATAAAAATAACACAAGTGCAATAACAATTGCACATGCACAAATTCCATAACCCCATTCCCTTCCCAAATTATCTTGTACATAAACCAATATTGTAACTGCACCTAGTGAACCAACATTGATGAAGAAAAAGAACCAATCAAAGAATTTTATCATTTGTCCTTTTTCCTTTTCGTTCGAATCGTCGAATTGGTCGGTCCCAAATCCCGAGACACTCGATTTTAGACCGCCCGTACCAAGGGCGGTCATGTATAGCGCGATGTATAGGACCATGAGTTGTTTGCCGTTAGCCGGGATGCATGATGAGCTACCTTGTTCACATTTTGGTGGTCGCAAGCTTGGGATTATGGTCGAAATGGTCAAGATTGTAACACCCTATTCATCATAACAAATGAAAAATTTTCTCGTTAGAATTTAACTTATGTATAATGATAATACAAAAGTAGTTTATACTATCAAGTCAACTAATAGTAAATACATATAGCTAATCAACAACAATATATCCTTTGATCTCAAAAGTGGGGTTTAAAAAAGTGAGATATACACAAGTCTTAATTATTACACACCATCCGTCCATCTCTGTTACTATAACAGGCTAAAATATTGAATAAAATATTTTAAATAAAATTGAATAAGTTTAATCTTTTAACTTATTATTAGTCTAATTTAACTTATATGCACTGATAATTTAAAGAAGGACCGTTGACCTAGCTAATGAAAGAAGTGTTCTTCCTCTTCCCTCTTCTTTCCTCTTTGTCCAATCATCATTAATCTTCTTCATATACATGTTCGATTTTCCTCTTCACAACAAATTAATTAAACCAAATTGTCATTTAAAATTTTAATTCTAATTTTCACTTTCTCCAATTTCCCCTTCACAACAATTATAATATGACTAGTTGTTTTTTTTTTTTGAATGAAATTAAATCAATTTCGAGATTCCTCATCACATACTTCCACATAATGAGAAGAATTAAAATTTTCGATTTGATGACCAAAGAAAAAGTCTTTTTTGATGACTATGTTAAGTCCAATGTGATAATAACACTCCAAAATATGAATGAAATGATTTTTTTTTTTGGACACTTACTATTGCTTGAACTGTGGCAAATATTCCAATTGTTAGATACCTGCATTAATAAAATAAATAAATAAGAATTTTAAGTAATTCAACGCGATGATGATGTAAAAATTATTCATAAAATCATATCTCGTAAAAGATAATTATAAAATCTGACACGTTAGTAACGTTGTTGAGTAGTAACAGTTTAATAAAAGGTAAGTAACCTGTTATAGCACGTTAATAAATACGAACCTTCCAAGGAAAGTGTCAGCAATGAAGCCACCAAGCAAAGTGAGCATGAAAGAAGTTCCAAGAAAATTGGTGACATTGTTGGCAGCAGTAGCATTGCCTAAATGCATAGTTCCAGTCAAATAAGTCACCAAGTTTACAGCAATACCTAGTGTGGTTAGCCTCTCCACAGCTTCAACACCTATTATTCAAAACACAAGAACATTAATGAAATAATAATAATAAAAATAAAAGCAAAATATCCAAATGAAGAGTGACAGATTCAAAATTAAGACGTTGTGTATTTTAAATTGAAAGATAAGATGTCAGATTTGTCTCGTAAACAAGTATAATTACTAAAACACATATAGGAGCATCATTTCTTGAGTATCCATATAAGACTCGATCGAGTAGGCAAGTCAAGGTCCTACGAGTTAAGTACCTATCCAGAGTACCCTCCAAAAGGAAAAAAAAAAGACACCCATCAGGTTCGATTCTTCTAAGTTGGGTTTGATAAATTAAATATGATCCAAAAATATCATGTTTACACACAAGACCACCCCTGAATAATCCCACCATTAACATGATGATTTTATATAGGAACACTTTTTCTTGTAGGCGATTCAACATCCTACGAGGTAGGTAAGTACTCGCTAGCTACTCATCTCAAAAGAAAGAGAAAAAGATATATCTATCAAGTTCGATACATCTTAGTTGAGTTGTTGGACTGGCTTGACCAGAAATGCTATGCTTATACACCAGACAACTTGAAAAGAAGAAAGAGAGAGAGAAAGAAAAAGCAAAGCCACACCTAAAATCATTGCTCCACTTGCCCAACCACCAGAGGAGGACCTAAGAGATGGCCTCCCTTTGTAATCCCAAGCATCAGGGAGAGCTTTTGCATCATTTTGTGTCTGAGGAAGTGACATTTTTGCAAATATTCTAATATTTACTTTTTAGCCACAAAATTGGACCCAATGAGCAATGTGAATTATAAAAATGGAAGGTGTATTTTTTTTGTTGAGAGCTAAAAGAAGATTGATGATACAAAGGCCATGGTATATATTCAATGATTCCATTACCCTTTTATAGACATTGCCATGGGACAACTCAATTGCTATTTTAGCCACTTTTTTAATACATTGAAATTTTATATTCAACATGGTCCACTTTCAATGGTAGTAACAACTCCCCCAGGATTGTCATTCCTTTTTGCCCCCCCTCCCCCTCCTTGGTTGGATGGGAAATTGTCTAAAAGAGAAAATTATTGATAGTAACTTGCACATGAATAATTTAGCATTTTTAAGGTACTTGGAGTTTAAAAACTTTACCTTTCCCAGTACTTTTTTAAAAATGATATTTGCATGAGATAAACTCTGGTAACATGAGCTTTATCATATTGTCAGCCTCAAGTCCAAATACAAAAGGATTGCAGTAAGTTGGCATCAAGAGTTATACTTGTAGTTGTTTGAAATAAGTTTATTTAGCTAGATGTCAGTGAGAATTGATATAGTCGATCCAAACTTATTTAGAAATGAGGTGTAGCTGCTGTGATTTATTGAAGTATTTGACCATCACATGCAAAAGGTTTTTAAAAGAGATCTAACACACTTTTATTTACTTAAAATTATTTTATGTCGTAACACACTCTCTCGTGTGTGTCGTGTGAGCCTACTATTTTTTCATACGTCAAACACGTGAATTTTTTATTCTTTATTTTTTTGGCTTTGTGGATGTTTGTGAGATTTGAATTCAACATTTTTTTTCTGTTGTAATATATGGTTATACGTAAACGTGTGATCAACTCATCTAAAAAATTAAGCTACCGTAAACATATATCAATTGTATTTACTTTTTTTTTTTAACACAAAGATGCATATATATCCCAATTAAAGATCTTGTACACTCATATAAGAATCTTGTGAGTAAATGTAGCCTTCAAGAATGGGTCATGACTCATGTGCATCAATATTAGAACATGCAATGTAATCTTCATATACAGAAATAGTGACTTTATGGCATGCAACTATTAGATTTTTTGTTGCTAGCCATTAAATGATTTAAAGTAGTTGTATGGAGTTTATTGAATGAAAATATAAACCATCTAATCATTCTGTGGTAGGGATTCACCCAAAATATGGAACTATTAGTGGATATTCTTTGAAAATAATTGTATAATTTAGTAATTAAAAATAAGTTTTATTAAAGTTTTTAGATGAAATAATTACCATTTATATTACAAAGTATAAGGTTCTAATTAATTTGCATCTCATCGTCATGTGTTTGTCTCTTGAAAGAAAATCAAGTATTGTATGTGAAGGTATTTAATCGAATACATAGAATTCTAAGAGAGATAAAGAAGACTTTTGAATAGGGGGTTCGGAGCTTAAAGATGTTGGAAAATACTTATTTGTGTGGTTATAAAATCATATTATTATGATTAATTTTTTTAAAAATATATTAAAATTAAATTATTTTTAAATTTCATTTCGAACACATCCTGAAGAATTAAATACAACATTAATTGTATTTAATTTCCAACCAATTTTCTCTGATAGAATTTTCAAGGTCCTTCATCTACCAGCACTCTTCTTTTTCTTTAAAACAGATGGCAACAAGCACAACAATTAACATGTTACACATGTTTTTTTTTTTAATTATTCTTTGTGATTATCCATCTATAATTAATCTCATTGTCATACAATTAATGTTAAAATGTATCCCTAAACATTAAAAAAAATATAATTTTTTTTTTTTTTAAAAAAAGTGTCACATATATAAGATAATATATTACATGAATACCTCCGGCAAACTTTTATTTTTTTCGAAGTTTTCTTAATGAAATTTCTGGCTCTAGTGCTATTAATTTCAACGATCAAAACTCATTTTCCTAACCATTTCTTGTTTATATGCTTTTATTACTTTAATGTGCATTTTTCTTCAATAAAAAAAACTTAAAAAGTAAATAAAATGGAGAATCTTCACCCAAACAACCAATTGGATTTATTGTTAATTTATTTTAGTTGATAAATATAAATTATACACAATTACATATTACGGACTGTTTTTTTCAGTACAAACGATTTGTCTGTGAAGACATTATTATATACTATCATGAATTGTACGAATAAATTATCGACCACATAATTTGTGGCTCTTAATGAAAATAAATCAATCTTAGGTGTTGACTTACCAAATCCAACGTTCAGAAAATAAAGGAAAGAAAAAAGAGGAAAAAAAACAAAAGTATCAAAATAAAGAAATAAAAGGAGTTCGAAATTAATTTTCTTGATATCTAATTTTGTAACTATATGAATACTAACATGTCAATATAAGCGTTATTTTTTCATCCTCAATCAGAGATTTCAGATGCACCTTTACTAGAAAATACTTTATTCTTCAATCTGAATTCTTTTTTTTTTTATGTGAAACTAAATTTAATCATAATGAATGAGAGTTACTTCATGACTTGATAATAGCGTGTTTGTAGTCCAATTATTTAACGTGTATGAAAAATATACTTTAATTTGATTGTTCATACTTCATCAAAATAGAGTTTAAGGTCATTTTTCTTATCACACTCCATCTTATCTAAATATCGTCACACAAAAAGTTTTTGAATTTCTAATTTTTTTATTTGTCACACCAAAATCATAAGCTTATATTATATAGCTAGCTTAATGAAAATCCACAAAAATCAACTGGGCAAATTATATATATCAATTGCCATTTAGCTAATAAATCCGTGGTCGGTTCAGACGTATTATCGATCTTCATAATAGATTCATCCATCCATGACTAGTATTAATCAAATCATACTATATAATAAAAACAATAGATTTGTCTAGTCATCACTATACAAATTATACATGTGTCAACACATATATATTAAAATAATTAGTAAATAGTACTATCGAAATGGGTTTGTAAGAAAATTAAAAATTAGTTAATAATTTTCTTCCCATTCTTTCACGAGGTCCAAGAGCCAGTCACAAATAAATTTAAAAATTATAAAAAAATAATTTCTTGATTGGAAAGTCCACTCCAATAATGTTGGTTTCTTGATTTTATTACTAATAGAAAAATGATTTATAATTGAAGAGAGAGATAATAGATGCAAGAACTTGCCCACGTCTAATAACAAGTTATAATTATAATTAGCTAGCTGCTGGATAAGGGTTATCAAAAAAAAAAAAAAAACTTAAAATGTTTTCTTTGACTAATTTATGCAAATATATTCCCTTTTAATGTTTACCTGAATTTTTGAAAGAAAAAGTTTATGTCACAGAATAAATTAAGGTTTTATATTTACTCGAAAATCATGGTTGTAGTTTAAAAAAGTTATATGTTAGCGATAGTTTGAAATGTTTATAGCAGATATGCATGAGTATACTTGTTATTCAGACGGATATAATTAGAAAGAGATGTTATATACACATTGATAAACTTATTAAGCGCACAAATATAATGTATTTCGCTATTGTGATATAACGCATTCTGTTATAAAGATATTGTATGTACACGTGTATACATTTATTAGACACACATAAACAATATATATATTTCACTAAACCAAAATAATGCTACATATAGTAATTAAGTAGAATTACAAATAGTCATGCAAATATATTCGTATAACATCTACAAAATTTAATCTGACATTAAGATTTTTAGGTTGTTAAAAAAAGATATCTAAACTATAGTTTAAAAGTTAATAAAATACAAGGAAAAAAAAACACCCAGAAAGTGTGTCATTTAGTAAATTACATAATTAATTAGTTATTTTAAAAAGGGATAACATGAGAATTTTTTAACTTTTTTTTTTCGGTTATCCCATATATAATATAAATACTTGGCTCTAAGTTTGTGATAGCTTATAATTAATGATTCCAATTAGGATGACGTGAGCTTAATTTTAATTATCAATGAATCAAGTAATTAGTGGACTTAATTTAAACTAATTTTCATGGAGGGCCGTTAATTATTATTTTTTATGTTTAACTTTTCGACTTTTAAGAATCTTCAATGGACATCTTATGTTTGGCCACTTGTCTTCAAATTAAGATGTCATCGATAATTAATTAGGTGCTTAATTATCATTAATCATTTTCCCCTTAAAATGGCTTATGGCTAAATAGTCAAATTTTATAATTGTAAATAATACTAATAAACAAGTGACAAGAATCCTCTTTACATTAATTAATGTTTCAAATAATTAATCCAACCAAAAAAAAAAAAACGTCATATATCTTCTGTTCTTTTTAATTATCTTCTTTTTTTATTTTTTCTAAAGAAAAATCGTTAACGACATTATAGGATTATATTTTTTAATTTAAAGATAAAATTATTCGAAATGTAATAATTTTTGTCCATTATTTCGTTATTTGAACAAAAATTTCCTCGCCTTTTATCAAATAGTAACGCAATAAGTCTTCCATCAAATAAATAACTCACAACTATTTTTTACGAATAATCCATCTAAAATAAAAGAAAAAAATCAATTATATTTAAGCTCGATAAATTTATATCGCATAAGGTCATTGATCGAAAGCCAAATGATTAAAGAATAATTTGTTACTTAGGTATCAAGAAATTGAGACTCGGAAAATTGTTTATGGCCTTTATCCATTTGATAAGCTGAAGGGGCACCAACAATAATATTTTTTATAATGTTAATATTATTTTAATAAATCAATGTTTGATGTTCATTTGACATAATATGTCTGTAAATATAATATTGTAATAATAATATAATAACCCTTGATTCTTGTTTGTCACCACGTCATTCAAGTTGCAACCCCTGAGGTTTTTAGAATTAATGTCTGATTCAATATAGATAAAATTAATTAAATATTTTAACACAATTTTTTTTAATTTCTGATTGGTGTAGCATATTTGATTAGAGGCTCAATTAATTCAGATTTTGTATTAAAAATTTCTTTTGAAAGTAACATTAACTCTATCAAAAAATGGGTGTGTAAACAAGGACAGATCACATGATTTTATACTGATCAGTTTTAACCTAAAAAATCACTTGAATACCATTGTTACTCTATCAATACAACTTTAAATCACATTGTCAATAGTCATAGAATAAACAGACAAAAATTACTATATACAAACGATTTCTATCACTTTTTAATTTTAACTTTAATACTTTCTTTTGTCACTATTTTACCTTTGTTGTAAGACCACCAACCCTCAAACAATTGTGACCTCACCTTAACCGCCACAATGTTTTTTATATAAATAATTAAAGTTAAATATTTGTGTACCTAGGTTTGTTTTAGAACTCAAGTTGATTAATCAAACGTTTAAAATCGAGCAACAAAATTCAATTCCAAAAACAAAAAATAAATGAAGATTCAAGATGTATGAGCTCGAATAATTTATCGTTTGAACTAACTGAACTCAAACCATAGTTTGTATCATAACTATACGTATGTATGCTAATAATTTTTTGTTGTATGGGTTAAGATTATGAATTTTAGATCGAAAAGTGAAGCATATAACATTTCACAGTAATATTTTACGTCCAAATTAACATCACCTTACAAAATAAAATGTTCGTTCTTATCATTTAAACAGAGATTGCACATTAGCTTATGGAACTCAAAAGAGTTAACCATTTGAAATTAATATTTTTTAGGCAAAGTATTGTTCTTTTCTTATATAAATTGAAGGAAACATTAAAAGTATGAGAAACGGAGTCTCGACACGTCCTGACGTAACTGATAAAATTGATGTTATGTGATTAGGACTGTCATAAATTAGAGTTGTGGAAACAACCTCTCGCAGAAATGTTGAGTAAGACTGTGTACAATAAACATATGTGGTTTGAACTTTCCTTGAATCTAGCGCATAACGAAATTTAGTGCATTGACAGTCAAAAGTTAGAGTGTAAAAACAACCTCTTGCAGAAATGTTGAGTAAGATGTGTATAATAAGTTCAATATTAAATAATTTTAAAAAAATCATTTTATTTATCAATAATTAGCATTGCCCACCTTTGATCTTGGCATGACATTAGTTGTTAATCTAATATACATGTTCGAGTTTCCTCTTCTCAATTTCAATTTCATTCAACAATTTAAACTATTGTCTTATTCAAATGTTATTTTCCTTCTTTTATTTTTCTAGTAATTCATTTTCGAATTTCCTCTTCACAATTCATAGTTTCTTTTGTAATATATAAAATTAATTAATGCCAAAGTCCATTTTCCCCTTCTCAAATGGCAAAATTTTATTTTATTTTTCTTCATTATATTGCTCGTGATCCATCTTCCTCTTCTCAAGAGAAAATATTCCCCTTTATAGTGACAAGAAGATTAATTTAAATTATATTGAAATGGTAAAATAATTACATGTTAATAAAAAAAACTTAATAAACTAATTTTCTTATGTGCATTATATTGGCATCATGCATGACATGAATATTGGTAAATTAAATAATTATTCGTAATGAGTAATTGATATTTACGTTGAATCATATTAACTTAAGGGAAAAGGGTCAAATATGTCCCTAAACTATTCAAAAAGGTCTAGATATACCCTCCGTTTAAAGTTTGGCTCATTTGTGCCCTCGTTGGCCAACTTTTCATATATAATATGCCCTTATGGGCGTATAGTTGGTCTGCTGGACATATCCAACTCATTTTCTATTTCTTAAAATGCCAAATGGAATTGCCACATCATTTTTACATTACCACATGACATTTATATGAAAAGGCAAAGGGATCAATTATGCCCCTAAACTATTCAGACCTCTTTTAAAACACCTATCCAACCCATAACAAAGGGGTCAATTATGCCCCTAATCCGATCCATAAATCAACCCCTCTTTTAAATAACTTATCCGACCCCTATCAAAGCCCTTCTTCATTACCATCAAAATAACACGCTTTCATTTCAAAGCTAGGGTTCTTGAAAGCCCTCACTACCCCCATCGATTTCATTTTAAGAAGCTCGCACGCGAATAAAAGAGCGTTCTAGTCATCTTCAGTCATCTTCCACATTCAAGTTTTTAAAAAATGAGTCATGACTCGAGTGTTTCAAGTCTGTCGACAGTGAAATGTCAATGTGGTTTTGCAATGAGGATTTTCATGGCTTTCACTCCAACTAATGCTGGAAGACGCTTTTATAAGTGTTCTAAGCCTAATGTAAATTTATCATACAATTTCATTAATTTTCATATTTTTGGCGAGTATTGATTTCAAGTTCATAATTGTGCAGGGTTATAAATATGATTATTGGAAATGAGTTGATGATCCGCTCTATCCTAGAGTTGCAAATCTCATCCACAATTTAAAGAAGGAAAACGATAATCTTCATCGTGAAAAGAAAGGTTTGGAGACGAGGATGACTGATCTTGAAAAGTATTTAGCATCTGAAACTGAAGAAACTTGTGAACGCCTAGATGAAATTACTGTTCCCAAGAGTGAGGAGGTTGTTGTCGATAAGTCTAAGAAAAAAGTTTATAAAATGTGGATTGTGATAGCTATGTTGTGGTGTTGTTTTGCAACATTCATCGCATTCTCGGTGATGAAATAGGAAAGGAAATAGAAATTTCTATCATTTTGCAATCTTTAACTTAGAAAACGTTAAACATGTGTGATGTGGTTCATGACTTTTGAATTCTAAGTAGTTCATGACTTGAATTCTAGTAGACGTTTTGGTTTATATGATCAGTTAAGTTTGATGTGATCAATTTCTCAACTACTTTCATCTGCAGCTCGTCGTCTTGTACTTAAATAGTCAATATTGCATTATTTGGATACTAAACAATCCATGACATCTTTATGTTAGTGTGACTTGAGTCATTTAGTTATAGGGATAATAAAGTGTTTCTCAAAGATACTAAACAATCCATGTTACAATTCCTCAGAAAAAGAACAGTCAAGAAATAGATGAAAATGCTTTGCATTGGTCTAATATGACACCTTTGTATAGGCAATTTAACTTCTCCTTGAACTAGTAAAATATAAGATCAGTTCCTAATTATTATTATAGCAAAAAGCACATGGATGCTCTCAAATCTACAAAATGTGAGCCATAAAATGAACAATTTTGAACCTTCCCAGTAATGACAAAACATGTTCAATTTAACGTCCAAAAATTGAAATTCAACTACTACATTGGAGCAATTACTAATAATAGTTGGAGCAATTCGAAAATTTGGCCTTACAAGTTACTCTTTTCCTCTGCTTTGAGTATAGACTACTACATTGTCACCTTACTAAATCAAAGTGAAAAGAATAGGTACAAAATTGTAACTCAAGCCACCAGATTTCTTGAAGATAAACTACTGACTATTTTCATCAATAATATTGCAATGGTGTCATAAATTCACAATGAGAAATAAGATAAATACAACCAAAAGAAGGCGTATGTAATGCCATTCTATGAAGGCATATGAAAGTTTCACCTAACTTAATACTTATCAGCAATATTGCTGGTCAACCACTGTGATTAACCATGAGCATTAACACAAAAATTGACATAGAAAATAAATTACGACGAATCACCATCTAGAACAGGTTGTCTTCTCCCCTTAACCCCCATCATCTTGATTCTTTTCTTTATTGCCTGCATCTACATATGTCCAGCAAGGATAGCTTCTTTGCTCGTCCATGTTGTTTTGACGGAGAATAAAGTAGATTAGTTGGCACTGAGGCACCAGTGTGATCTCCATAAAATTGAATTTTTCTTGCACCAGTTGGAACAACTCTTGTCTTCATCTTCTCAGCCCTTAACTTTGATTCACAAATCACCATTGGTCTTAGAGCTGGGTCTTCTTCATCTTTAACATCAGGACCATATGGTTTGCTCTTGTGTTGCAGCCTAAGTTCAAGCCTCAGTTTCATGTTCATTGTCAAACATTGGCCTTTTGCCTTTCTTTGAATGTGCATTATTTTCAATACACTTTTTCTATAATTCTTTTTTTGTATTTAGGTTAATTAGCTTACAATACAAAACATGGAAAAACATGAAAAACATGGAATATTGTAGTTTATTTTGTAATAGGACCTCACACCGTGGTTTGGTTCACCACAGTTATTACATGTCATTTGAGTACCTTTTCTGGACTAAGACCATTCACCTTTTCTTTTTCTTGCTTCATCTGGTTCTCTATTCCTCTTCATTTTAGGTCTACCAAAGTTTTTCACAACATCAGGAGGCAACATAGCACTTGAAGGATCAACCTTCCAGAACTTCTAACCTCTTACAGGCTGCATCTTGTTTTTATATGTTAGCATGTAAGCCTCCTTGCTATACCACCAATGTATTTCTGTTATTAGATGTACTTTTTTGTGTGTCAATGCTTTGATGGCATGAGGGCAGGGAATACCTGATAAATTCCAAATTCTGCAAGTGCATTTTTTTTTTTTTTTGCTTAATATTGATAGTGTGTCTACCTTCTCCATTAGACACTTCATAGCTCCAATCTCCATTGAATTCCACCTTACAACCATGTGCTATGGCCCTGAAGTCAATGCACAACTTCATGCATTCTGGACTGAAATCACTAACCCAAGTCCTCAATTTTTTTTCATTTTTCCCTAGCAATCTCATCACTTATACTCTCATGTCTTTTAACATCTTGATTATTGGCTTTGCTCTAGCCTCAAGAATCCATGCATTGAATGACTCAGTGAAGTTGTTATCAACCATTATGTTCTTACACACTGAGTATCAAAATAAGCTCTACATCATGTCTTTGGTGGATACTTTACCAAATTCCTTGCACCATCTTTTGATAATTTCCCCAACTTATTCATCTGGTCCTTGAACTCTTCATCATATGAACTCCAAGCACACCACCACATAAGCTTCCCCATTTGACCACTCCTTCATTTTTTGCACCAGTACTCTCAATATGTCTCACACAATACCTAAGTTGAGCTTCAGGCAACACTTTGTCAACTTCATCTATCAGTCCCTGTAACATTGAAATAAAACAAATGAGAACATGAAATTTATGAGAATTTGATAGTTGAAAACAGTAAGTAAAGGTTGAGAATTAATGTGTGTTAAAAACAGCAAGTACAAGTGTTTTTGGGATTGTTAGAAAGTGTTTAGGGGAATAATTGACTGTGTGTAGCTTTAAATAATAGCTTCATAAAAACAGTAAGTAAATATTGAGAATGAATGTGTAATAAAACAGTAAGTAAAAATTGAGAATGAATATGTATTAAAAACAGTAAGTAAAAATTGAGTTAAAAACAACATCATACCTTTTGCATATCTGAAATGAATATGATTTTTGCTCCATCTTTAAGGTCTAAAGACCCTTCTAATAGCTTAATGAACCAGCACCATGTCCTGCTTGTTTCTTTGTCCACTATTGCCCATGCTAGTGGATAGAAATTGTTCATAGAATCTTATCCTAGTGCAGCCAACATCATACCCTTACATATACCTTTCAAAAATGTACCATCAAATCCAATTAATGGCCTCAAACAAGATTTTCAGCCTTTTTTAGAGCATCAAAACACATGTACATCCTCAAAAATTTTCTTTTACCTTCAGCTAGGGCATCCTTAGATATATTTATCAAAACATCACTTTCGAGATTTGATTGCTTAATCTTTTGTGCATAGGCCTCAAGCTTGTTGTAGTCATCTATAAAACTACCCTCCAACTTCTCAAGAGCCATCCGCTTAGCCCTTTTAAGTTTGGATTAACACACATTCAATTTTAAGTCATTTTCAAGCTCTCCTCTCATATCTTTTACCTTATACTTGGGATTATTTTGAAGCTTGTTCTTGAAGTACTGAGCTAAAGTAACTGCATCAGCTCTAGGATTAAAAAAGGCCTCCTCACATGCGTGTTTATTGACGGAAGTCTTTATGTTAAACCCTTCCGTTTTGCAGTCTCTTGAAATCAAACACCTAAAGGGACATCCCTCATCACAATCATACCTAGTTCTCTTTGTATCACCTCTGATTATAGTCAAAGTCCTTTTGTTAGCTAATGCATAATAATTCAGAACCTATCTACATTCTTTCATGTCCTTAAATGTCATACCAACTTGCAATTCCTTGAAGTTTTCCAACCTGTATCCTACTACTCTTCCTCTTTCCTTGCTATTAGCCTCCATCCACTCATAATCACATTCCTCCCTCAGAAAGATCCCATTCATAATCAGAATCAACACTATGTTCACAATTTGTACCAACCTTAACATCTACAAAACATCATTTTGAATATTATATGATATTTTGGGCAAAGACTGTGAGCTCACCCTCCTTCACAACAAAAAAGTTGACGACTTTTAAATTTCTCACATAATAGGCTAAGGATGGCCCTAATTCCATCATCCTCATATACTATATAATACTTTCCAGAGGGCCTAGTGACTAACAATTGTTTAATCCGAGAAAGCCCTAGCTTAAAAGTAAACTCATCACATATATCTTTATGACTCAATAATTCAGGGTCAAAATTAAGCCAAGAGTGCACCAATTTCTTAGTGTAAACCAACAGAGGTGAAATGACCCAACTACCCCCTTAGTTGAACACAATTTCAACTTCATCAATCATCCTTCAAAAATACATGAAAGAAACAGTAAAATAAGAGGGACCGCATCAAAACAAACACATTAAAAGCTACAAAAATGTAATAAACTAAACCCTAAAAGACAAACATCATCTGGAGACCACCAAAAGATAAACAAAACAAAGCTCACAAAGGCATAAAAGTACATCCTTTGACGTTAAACAATACATTTCAAGTGATTTTGGTAGACAGAAATCAAATACAACAGATGTCTCACTAGGTCGACTTTATTTGGATAACCCTAACCTAACAAGAAAATGTAACAAAATCGAATATATAATTTAATGAATATAGAAGACCTACCTTCAACTTGTAAAACTTCTAAGAACCCTAGCGCCGCAAATTATATATTCGAATTAGGGCTTTGATAATGGGTTAAAAGGGATGGATTTTGGGTCGGATATGATATATAAATGGGTTTTGATACGGGTCAGATAGGTTATTTAAAAGAGGAGTTGATTTATGGGTCGGATAGGTGTTTTAAAAGAGGTCCGAATAGTTTAGGGGTATAATTGATCCCTTTATCTTTTCATATAAATGCTATGTGGTAATGTAAAAATGATGTGGCAATTCCATTTGACATTTAAAGAAATAGAAAATGAGCTGGATATGTCCAGCAGACCAATTAACACCCATAAGGGCATATCTATGCGAAAAGTTGGACGGCGAGGGCACGAGTGAACCAGACTTTAAACAGAGTTATATCTAGACCTTTTTGAATAGTTTAGGGGAATATTTGACCCTGTCCTTTACTTAATAATGATCAGATGGTTTAATGAAGTATAAAGGTATAATTAATTTAACTCAAAATATCATAATTATGTACAACAAGCAACATAAATGCAATTCGTCGAACTAATGTTTTATTTTTATATAAATAAATTTTAAGAAAATTAAATCTAATTTTCATATTTATGTACAACAAGCAACATAAATGTCATATCATCGAATCAATGTTTCTACCAGTGATAAGTACGCCTCAATTTTTTAATCAGAGTTTTGGATTGAAGCCTAGATATGTAATCACCTTCGATATAGAGATTGGAGTTTTACCTCTCAAAGTGAAATTTCCTGAGACAAATTCAAATTAGTTGGACTCCAACATGGATACCATATACTGGGGAACTTCAAATCCTGACCCTTTATATAAGAAATGAACGGCCAGATTTCCTTTTGTAAACCTCAATAATGTTGAAAGCTAATGCCCAACTGCCCAAGATATATAGTTCTCTTTAAATCATTTGACATTGGTAATACATTATTCTGATTAATTTATATTCGTGTTAGCATGTAGGGGTTCATTTAAAAAGAAATATTCTTTTACCAAAAGTTATTTTCATTTTGAGAATTCAAACCCAAATATTTAAATAAAGGTAGCAGAATCACATTCATTCTGTCATTTTTTTTTTTTATGTTCACTATTCAAGATATTTGAGTTTGAGGAATGACAAAGGTAACGTTTAGGATGTGAGTTCAACAAACTAATAACTTTAACTTAAAATTTATAAAATTTTAATTCTAAGTTCGAAAATGATAATCGTAGTGAGTTATGATCCATTCAACATAAAAATTGAATAAAAGAAATGGAGAGTTCATCATGACTTTAAAGATTTTCTATCAATGTATGCATGCATTAACTCACTATGGGGCACTATTTTTTGTGTCATTTCATTTTCCTCAATTACTAGTCATATAATTGCATTCTAGACTTTGTAAAATTATCTGAAATTAATTAAGAAAATCAATCAACTTCAACTGGCCCTTAACTTTTGCCTGAATTAATAAGAGTAATAAAATTTTATTCAAATAATATGTATAGTGTCATCATCAGTGTATTAATTAAAATTTTGTTGATCATATTTATATGCCAATTTGTAGCTAAAAAATTACCAATTACCACTAATGAGTCAGAGTGGATATTTAATTATAACCTTTTTTTCCAAAATTATTATCCATATATATATACTGATTTAGTATCAATTAAACGAATTATTGATTGGGGCATTTTTTGCAAGTGTTAGTGAGGTATCAATGTAAGGGATATATATTTGTAATTAATTTATATTTATGGAGTATTTGCTTAGTTTCCCCGAATATGAAATGCAGGTTCAATGGACTTATATTCCTTGTTATGAACGTAGCAGCCCATTTATTTTGCCTGTCCTTTTATGGCTTAGGTTTACCTTTCTGGGTCCAATGGCCCATTTGGAACTCGTACTAATGGGCCTTAGATTCTTAGGGACATTTTGCACAAATGGCCTATATGTTGAATTTCTTGTATTTAGTTCTCATGAAATAAAAAGTTTTCATCATTTGTTCTTGTATTGTGTGTATAAATCTTTCATTAAGAGCATGATTATTTCTTGAGTGATAGATTGCTCCCTCATCTCAATTTTATGTGGCATACTTCGTCGAGGGGTGCAAGTTTAGGTTTTTGAACAAGTTTAAGTGTCATTTTACATGCTCACGGCAGAACCATAAACAAATAGAATAATTGACGGGTGCAGGAATTGGCCCAAAAAGGTCTAAACTACCAACAACAATAGCATACTCAACATAATTCCACAAACGAGGTCTGAAAAGAGTGATGTATAACCTCAGGTAAAAGGGCCAAAACTGCCCCAAGTAAGAACGTACACATGAAACTCCAATTTTACAAGAGCTGGCATCAAATTTTACATGTTCCAAAATTAGTACAACACAGCATAAGTAAGCAGCCATCATGACAAGGACTAACTGATGTAACACAAGTCATCTCATTTTTTTTCCTCCTAAGATAACATCTTGCGATAAAAGAAAATTTAAATACATTAGATGGTAAAACAACCCAAGTAGTGATAACAAAGGGAAGCTATGTAGCTCGGACTTTCCAAAAATTGTTGCTTGCATCCATGTCAAATCCTCCTAGAATAAGCTACTTTCAGAGGATTCATACACACCCAGTGATGTTTTTAAAGAATCCGATAGAAGGAAACGTTATTAACTTTAACCAAGTTAAATTCCCAACTGGTTTTGCACTTCTAAGATAGTCTCAGCAGAGTTCTTAAGTTGCTGAATTTCCTCATCAGTAAGATGCACATTAGTCACACCTAAAACTCCATTTCTACCAAGCTGTGCAGGCAAGCTCAAGAAAACATCGCCGCCATCAATACCATAGAACCCCTTCGCTAGGATTGAGACCGGGTGAATCCTTCTCTGGTCTCGAATGATTGAAAAAGCCAAGTTAGCCACAGAGTATCCGATTGCCCAGGATGTGTAGCCTTTGAGATTGATCACTTCATATGCACTCTGCACAACTTGTTTATGGATTTTTTCCAATGTATCCTTCTCAAACGCAATTTGTTGCTTCTCCAGAAAGCTAAGAACCGGAATCCCTCCAACGCTAATACTAGACCACAGTGCCACAGAGCTGTCACCATGCTCACCTACAATGTATGCCTAGTATACACAAAAGTTCATTTTTCATTATATTGAAATATTTCCTGTATACCAAAAAGTAGAGAATCAACAACATAGTATGATTCTCTACGAATGACAAACAATCTTTTAAGTTCAATACAAACATATTATAAGCCATCAAAAACTAATGATCAGATAGCAGAAAATAGAGTGGAATACCAGTATATAGCTCAAATATACCCAATAAGTCGCAATCAAGTACTGAGAATTAGGGCTGATTACTGCATGGATAATTATGCTTTAACAGTTTGGTTTATTGGATATCGATTTTTAAATATACTAATCCCCTAGCCTAAGTTATTGGTTGGTTTGATATTGGATTAGTAATTAATGGACGGTTATCAGACTCAATCATTCCATGCTCCCTTCTTTCACTTTCACTCACCAACATATTGATCTTCAATCAAACATAACAATTTTTTTTAAATCTACTTAAGCTGGTAATTTTGTAATTACAAATCATAGAGAGAGATATATGAAAGTTTAAATTTTGAGGGTGGGTGCACATAATCATTCTTTTAACAAATATATTTATGATAAAAATGTAATCAAAATAATCTTAAGGTTTAGCGAGTAAAAAAATTGAGTAATTCGCTTTCGCACCGATAAACCGTTAACTATAAAATTTAATTTATTTATCATTCATTAACCCAATACCAATTAGCCGATTTTGCGGTTAGCTTATTTGCTATGGTTCGATTTTGAACCATCCTAATTTCAGGATAATGATGTCAAATGTTAGTAACTGTTACGGTCACGGTTCCTCTTCTATATGCAAATTAAACAAGTAAAATAGAATTTTTTTTACTTCCCCTTTTTGAAATTAGCTTAAGAAGAAAAAAACAAACTTGGTGACACAATTTGTATGAATACTGTCTCTGTCTATGGTTAGGAACAACACTTCAAATGCTAGGGGACCAACATCATAATGACAAATTGAATCCTGTTCTGCCCCACTGAACTTTAAACTGCTTTTGAAGGATTTATCGGAAGCAGTTGCTCTACCTGACAAAAATAGAGGTAAGCTCTGCAAATATTTTAACTTCTTCATACCTCACTAATGGGATTATACTGAGTATATTATTATTGTATATACATATCTTTTTTATACGAAACAAATCAAGCAATTTCCTATTTGGTTATAAATTTTTCAAATTATACTTGGATTTTATGTTATATAAATGATGTATAGTTTCTGTTAATCATAAATATATAGATCGTTTATCTCGTACTATGTACCGAGGAGTAATAAAATGAAAATCACAACAATTAACATAAACATGATCACATTCAAAAGTGGACCCAAAGATCAGAAAGACAAAAAGGGAAAAAAAAGACACTCGATACACTAAGTTGACACTATGCATGAGTTTAGAGAAGGGCCAAATCACAAGTGTGTCGTGTCTGTTTTATGCAACTTAACTTGCATTCATTTCCACGGCTGAAACTCGCGACCTCAATAATCAGATGGTATCAGTTATTCAAAAAGACAAATTTAAACGAAATACGAAAATGATGAACTCACCTGCACATCCTGGGCATTAACATCAAGGTGATCAGCAATCAAAAACCGAAACCTGGACGAATCCAAGTTCGTACCCGACCCGATAACCCGATTCACTGGGAACCCAGACAACTTCCAAGCAACATAGGTCAAAACATCCACCGGATTCGACACAATCAACAATATACACTCCGGCGAATACTTCACCAGCTCCGGCACAATACTTTTATACATCGCCAAATTCCTCTGCAACAAATTCAACCTGCTCTCCCCCGGGTTTTGCCTAGCACCCGCCGTGACAATACACAGATCCGACCCGGCCGTAACCGTATAGTCAACCGAAGCAACGATTTTAGTTCTCGGAAGGAACGCGGCGGCATGTTGGAGATCCAACATCTCGCCGCGTAATTTATCAGAATTTGCGTCGACGAGTGCTAGCTCGTCGACAAGATCCTGAGTAAGGATTGTTTGGGCGATGGCCATCCCGACATTGCCGACGCCGATCACGGAGATCTTCGTGTGGTGGTTCGTCTGCGATGGCGGATGAGCGTTGGAGATTGATTTGAAGAAAACTTGGTTTAGGTCTAGACCATCAAGGCTTAACGAAGATGATGATGACATAGTTGATCAAAAAGTGTGTTGCTGATTTTCTGTGAAACTGAAAATATGGATTTTTGGTAGAGAGATTGTTGTGACTATGAAAAAATGCCAAGTATGGAGGAGATTGGGTAACACACTGACTTGAAAATGGGAATAAAGTGATGGAAAGTTGACAACATGGAATATTTTGAATGGTATTAGCAAGACTTAATAACACTCCCTCTATTTAAAAAAAAAAAATGATCGAGTCTTTTTAATCTTGTGATATTAAATAAAATTACGTCAAATATGTCAAAATATTTTTTTGTATTTTATTTTGTGATTTAAATCTGTTAGATGGAAAACTGAAATTAAAGTATTGTTATAAAAAAAGGAAAGAGTCATTTTTTAAAAAAAGACTAAAAAGAAAAGTAAATCATTTGTTTTAAATGAATGCATTATCTTTTTTTGAGTATAATACATAAATATATTGTTTAATTTGGATTCAGTTGAAATCTACGGAAGAGTCTATCGCCTTTTACGAAGTATGGACTTTTTGAGATCAAATTGTAGTCAGTGTCTTTTTCTAGGTTTAGAAAGACTAGATCGAAACACATGTTATCTTTGAATATTTGTTACCTTTTGTAAATATGTCAATCAATACTTGGACCGATGAATATAAATTAGCTTAGTGTGAAAATGTTTGAGCAAAGACTATTTGTGAAGCAGCCTCGCTCCCTTTTTTCATACGGTTATTTGTTTTTGCGGGCTAATTTCAAAGATAATATTTTTTCTTTACTTAGTATAACATAATATAACTAGATTAAAAACTGTCTATTCATGAGAATAATTCACTTTTTTCTAAATAATTTTCGCTCATGTGAACAGAAACGTGATTAGTAGTCAATTGCTTTTTAAGAAAAAGATCCTTGTTATTGGAGACATGTCAATAATCCTTCGTGAAAAAACTGATCTTATATTTAAGGCGGTGCAAGTTTAGCAAAGTTAAGCCTTATAATGAAGGAAGAATTGAACGTGAAAGGTAGAATTGAACCAACCTGTAAAACAATTGAATATGATTTGCCTAGCTAGTGAAAATAACTATTCAGAGAACTAAGAAGCAAAAACTTGACAAGGAGAGAGCGAAATCAAGATACCACACTAAATTAGGCGTTACCTAGAGCCACACTACTCTTTCTTTTCGATTTCTACTTAATATCGAATATTTATATTGGAGCTTGAATATTCCGAAGCAATACTAATTGTAAATAGAAGCATTTTCTAGTCCAATCGCCACAGCCCACAAGTACCTAAGGGTAAGAGTTGAGTGGGCAATGGAGTCATTAGCAGATTTGGAGCGAATCCAGACCCGAATCCTCCAACGAATAACAAACCTCGAGCTCTGTCTTCTTCCTTCCGGCGATACTCCTCTCTCCGCCGCCAGTACCGCCGTCGCCGACGCCACCACCACCGAGGATCGCCTATCCTCCATTCTCCTCAGGAATGGCGTCAGAGATTTCTGCTTCAAACGCGTTGCCTCTGATTACTATGATTGGCCTCTCGAAGCACGTCGTGATGTTCTCGGCGCTGCATCCATTCACCATCTCTGCAAAAGCATTGTTCTGGTACCTCCTATCTATCTTCATTTTCATGTCTTAGTACAAGCATTTGGTTTTAATTTCGCAATAGTATTAGGACTAATACAGTCCCTTAAATTAGTCAGTAAATTCTGATTGAGCATCTGAACAATTGATACGGTTTATCTATTGGACATTTTCTATTCGCTTTTAGGATGTTCTCAAGTATTCATTAGGTTAGGTAGATAAGTTAACCGCTCAAGCAGTAAAACCTAAGGTGTGTATAATTAAAGGAGATGACAGATTTTATCTTAACTACCTAATAGACTCTTGATAGCATGCGGGGAGTTTTTCAAAGTTCAAATTGAAAGTGTCTAATAGGAACACTCTATCATGTGTTTAGATTCTCAATTTCAACAAGTCATAGTTCGAGCATCTTAATGACATTAAACAAGTTTTAGAGGCTGTCGATGGTCAAGCCTTTACTTAACTTTTAGGGGAAAAGAAAAAGCTTAAAATCTCTCAGTGTGCAGAAGGACATATCATATCCTCAAAACAAAAGTAATAGATCATCTGTTTCAATTTATAACGGTGTTTGATTAGGCACAATGTTTAAGATATTCATTTTGACTTGTGTATATTAGTGGTAGAGGAAGACAGCAGTAAAACAATAGTTTAAAAGTTAGCTTGTCACAAAAAAATCACATCAAAGTTTAAGGCTTGAGTAATTAAATGGTTTTGCATTTTTGAAAGTTGGAAAAATGGTTACGAGAACAACCACAGTTATCTCAAACAAAATTTCATTGTGCTTGTGCAATTCAACACATGAAATTCTCGTGTTGAAAATGGTTATGATATTGCGTGCTCCTTTTCCTTTGTTTTTTGTTGAATTCGGGTGTGTATGTGTGGGCGTACACTCTACCCTCCCCAAAACCCAACTTGTGGGATTACTCTGGGTATGTTGTTGTTGTTGTTGTATGTGCTTTTAACTTTGAAATATCTCGGTGTCTCTTTAGAAGGGACTCTTTCCTATCTCAGTCAAATTTGTTTGCTCAAATGCAGGTAAATACTCAAGCCCCATCTAATGTTACTGATTGTAGTGATCGTAACAATTCAAAGTACTATGTCGTAGTTGTACAGGTAACTATTATGCAACTTCAATTCTGTTTTGGGGTCTAGAAATAGTATATACAACTAATATAACGTTCTTCTTATACTATCATAATTGCAGTATACTGCTAGATTCAATGCTGAGACTGTGAAGAATTTCCTATACACACTCAACGATGGCAAGATAGCCAAAAAGAAATTCAACAGTAAGTTCCTTCTCTAAACAGCACATTCATTAGGTCTAGCTGTTAAAGTGATTGAATGAAAATTGAATTGGAGATTCTTACCCCTGTATGAAAACATCGAATTAGGAGTGTTAATTTGATCATACTAAGAAAAGACTTTGCAGAAAAGACCATATTAGTTGTGTAGGCTTTTGATGTATCAGTCAAGGAATCAACAGTGCCTCAATCCAAATTAGTTGGGGTCGGCAATAGAAATCCTCTACATCCAATCCCCTCTACTCAGGTAACGTTTGATGTATATACAAACAAAATCAATAACCATAAATAATCTGCATATGTATATTGCATATTCAAAGTATGTGTTATGTTTTATTGAGTGTAAAGAAGCAATCAATACCATAAATGAGACACTCTTATTTGTATTGCATATGCTTGTTGATTGAAGTATATGTTTATGTCTTATTGAGTACAAACAAGCAATCTTTTCGTCTTCCTCGGGCCAGTCACGTACTTTAGAATCTTTTGTAGTTTACTTTAACCTTGCAACTTTTAGGAGAAAGACAGATATTTTTTGTAATGAACTTTATCAAACATATTTCTTGTAATGAGGTCGCTTTTTGGGATGTCCTCCTCTGTGTACTTTATGGTTGAAAAAAGAAAAAGAGAGTTGGCCACTGCTAACTGTACGTGTTATAGTCTTCATGTGCTTGCTTTGTCGGAGATGACTTTGGCATAATGTTATCTTGTTATGAGGTTTTACTTGGACTTAAGCATATTAGAGAGCCTAAGTGATGGGAGTAAGAGTTGTCACGTGATGTAATTATCTCTCACAAATTGCAGCTTATTGACTGGTTGTTATAAGGAAGCATGTAGTTCAGGAACAAAATTGGTTATTCTACTGTTTGGATGGTATGCCTAAATGATCTGTTAATACATAATTCGGTTGTGCTGCTTTATATGATTTGTTTAGTTTCACCTGCCAGATACTCTGTCATGAAGTTCTGTGTTCTCAGCCAGTAATGCTCTCAATGAGCATGTTAACTATGATTCAGCCACTGGATACAAGACTAAGAGAAACTGGAATAAATTATTCACTTAGGAAACACCAAGTAAAGAACTGAAGTTATGAGGTTGAGAGACTTGATCTATGCGCTTTGCTGCTTATTATTACTCCTTCTGTTCAATTTGTTTGTCTTATTCTCCTTTTTAGTCCATTTAAAAAAGAAAGTCTGTTTCCTTTTTTGGCAACTCTTTAGTTTCAACTTTCAACTTTCCACGTGACATGTTTAAGACCATAAGATTAAAGGAGCATATTGGTACATTCTATATATCTTTAGTTTCTCAAAAGTATTTTTTACTTTCTTAAACTCCGTGTCAAGTCAAAACCAGACAAACAAATTTCAACGTAGGGAGTACTATATTTTTGGTTGTTGATGTTTTGTTAGATACATGTACAAATATATGCTCCAAGTTTTAGTTTCAACTTTCCACATGACATATTTAAGACCACAAGATTAAAAAACATATTGATACATTCTATGTTTCTTTAGTTTCTAAAACTACAAGATTCAAAAGTCTTCTTTAGTTTCTTAAACTCTGTGTCAAGTCAAAACCAGACAAATAAATTTCAACGTAGAGAGTACTATTATTTTTGGTTGTTGATGTTTTATAAGAAACACATACAGATATATGCTCCAAGTTTCTGAGTTGTGCCAATATTTGGAGTCGCATTATGTTGTACACTTCATGTAGAATAATATTTGCTAGTGTCTGCTTTTTGCAGTGAGACTTGCTCCCGAGGAGACATCAATCAAACTGACTGGTTTTGAACACAATGGAGTTACGTGTGTTGGCATGAAAACAGATATACCGGTATTCGCTCTCTGCTTTTTAGGAACTTTTGTTTAAAGGTTGCCTAGTCCCCCCCCCCCCCCCCCCCCCCATGGTTTCTTTCAAAGTCATGATTCAACCATAAACATTCAAAATTTAATCAAACATCTTTTTTAGCCCTTAAGCTTAAAAATGTTATTTACCCTACCAGTTTGTGTGCACCTCGATTATCTCTATGGGGTACCTGTTACTTCCCACCAACATAAGTATCAATAACTCTTTCCACCAAGGCTTTGAGATGTACACCTAGTGTCTTTTGTCTCCGTTGGAATTGAATATGAGATGTTATCGTTCTCAACCACTTCATTGACCACTAGACCACACTCTTGAGTGGGGCAAACACATATGCTCCTAACCATATTATGAAAATATTGTGGTACTAGTATTGTCACTGCAACTGCAACTCATACTACTAAATTTACCAGGTGCTTTTGGATGAAGCAATTGCCAAACTCAACCCTGGCTTCTTCTGGTTAGGAGGCGGTGAAATTGATCTTAAACTGGGGATGAGGACTTCAGAATTCATCGAGTTTGTTAAACCTTTTATCGTCAACTGCAGCGGTGCTTAAATTGACCCCATTCCTCGAAAAGCCAGTGCCAGTAGGAAATTCCTTAAAACCAGCAAAAGTTGCTGGTTGAATTTGATTATTTTTTTTAAGGTTTATCACATGATTGTATTTTCTTGATAGATAGATTTCATTAGATTTGAGTTCTGAACTTGTATCGATATTAAAATTTGTATGTTATGGCTATTTTACCATTTCCTTATGGATTATCAAGATTTTTTCACAAAATGATTGGTCGATATATGAAGACCATACACACATTATGCCTCCACCAACTAATTTTAGTTAAAGTTGTTGAGTGAACAGCTATTTAAGTTGATTCTTCTTTTATCTCCCGCGCAGACAATTGGTATCGTTAAGGTACTTTTAGTCCTTCAATTGCTATACTTAGTCGCGGGGGTAAGAGCACGAGCAGGCTAGTCGTCATTGCACACTAGCTGTAGCTGGTCAGTTCGGGGTGAGAGAGTACTCCATTGGTGTTCTTAGTCTTGGTGCAACCTTGTGAAGAATGAATAAACTAACGACTCTTGGACCGAAACCAAATGATGCCGTATATACAAGTAACAGATATTGTTCCAGAAAAATAACACCATTGTCAATGAGACGAATTCAACTGTTTATTAACATCACTTGCCAGAAGATTTTAATACTTGTTTTCTTGAACTATACATAGATATGAGCTATACACAACTTGTTATTTACTAAAACCTATATAAGATGGAAATAGCAAGTGAAATATTAGCAGGACACAACATTGTCGATTCTCGATGGACAATGAAAATGAGAACTTTAAGCAAATGATCCAATGTCAATACCATGATAGCTACACCAAGTTAAGGTCCCCAAATGTGTTTTCTCCACTGTAGGTAACATAGAGGAAACCGTCTTCATCCTTCTTCTCGTCATAGATGGAAGACATGATTGCACCTGCAAAGGGCGAATTAGCTTTCCCAATTTAGACTAAAGAGGTTTGGATAATATTTTGTCGAAGTTGGGGAAAAGAATATTTGATGTTAAAGTCGAAAAATACTTTTGGGAGTCGAAAAATACTTTTGATTCGAGGGGTGCATATTGAAGCCTCCCAAACTAGTGCATATTTAAAGGATTCAACACAGGTGCACTAATAATTTTGGAGATTAGCACTCACCTGTTGGTGGTAGGACATTGTCGACGAATATGAAAATTGCCTTTTCTGCACTCAATTTAATCCTTTTGCGAATGACATACACAAACTGCCCTACTGTCAAGTCAGCTGGGACAAGATACCTGCAATTTTGCCAATTGGGGAAACATGAATAATAAGGTTTTTTCCTAGTTACAAAACTAGATACCAAGATATTATGTATTAGTTCGGTGGTGAAGACAACAATAGTTAACAATGACATATCTAATTTCCACAAGTGAGGTCTAGAGAGGAGGCACGTACACATACCTCATCCCTACCTTTGTGGGGCTATAGATCATTTCTGACAGACACTCGACTCAAGAAAATTACTTTTTGGAAAATGATTTGAAAGAAACGCAAGAGTAAAAGCTGTGATAAAAATATTAAAGAACCTTTGCCAAGGAGAAGGTAACTCAAGTTTTGGAAAACATCATTTGCCAAGGAGGAAGTGATTATATACTCATGAAAATGGCATGTTCTAACAAACGAAATAGGAACACAAAGATTTACAGCACGATGTAGCGTTTAGAATCTTTAGATTGATTATAATGAGAAAAATATTGATGAGTGCTTACTTTTTCTTGTCAATGTTGGGAATATCACTCCTTTCAGCCTTTTCAACTATGACCTGCACATCATATAAACATGGGTCAACAGAAGCCGTGGAGAATACAAGAGACTTCAGCTCACAAGACCTTCGAAGAGAATAAAAGATTAAAGCCAAATTGGCTAATCCACTAAACATGAGAAGCCAATTCCTGTTTTATTTTAGACAAAAACTTTAACAATGATGATCATGTGTTTTGCAATGCATCGTATTTCTTAATCCGTATTTGCAATCGTGTTTCCTAACAATGGTGATCAAGTATTTTGCTCATCGTATATTTAGCCCTTTCTGATTCAAAATGCAGCTTGGGCTCAGCAAATGAGCAACGTTAAATACAGAGAATTGCAACATATGTTGCTCAGACTCTTCAAAAATGTCATGGGGTGCATGTTGGATCCTCCAAAAGTAGTGCATTTTTACGGTATCTGACACGGTGTAGCAACATTTTCGGAGATTCATAGCAACACAGATTGTCAATTTACTCGAAGTCCATAAAATTATGTACCAAGCATAAGCAGCACATAAGTAATTACATTCAAATAGAACCAACCAACAACCAAAAAACAAAATTTGTATAATGCAACGAAAATTTCCAATGAAAACTTAATTCTCACCGGAATCCTATCTGTGTATTTTTCCCTAATCCTAGAAGCTTCAGCGCGTCTCTTCTCTGCACAATGTACAAAACAATAGAGTCAAAAAACAATAATGACACTAATCACAAAGCATTATGCAAAAATTCACAAAACAAGAGTTCAATACAAACCAAGATCATGTTCTTTCTTGAACGAACTCTTTACCATATTTATATATATCCGCCTGAATTCAACCATCAAAAAAGTAAAAAATTTTATGTTAAACTGACATACCATTACAAAATAAAGCCGATTTCTTCAACAGTTCAACAAAAAAAAAAAAAAAAAAAAAAAGAACAAAACACTACAACCTATATTTCCTTGCAAAACAACAATCAAAGATAACTACAACAACAACAATAACATATCTAAGTAATCCCACAAGTAGGGTCTGACGAGGATAGAATGAACGCACACCTTATCCCTATCTTTGTGAGGTAAAGTGGTTGTTCCCAATAGACCCTCGGCTCAAAAGAAGTGAAATCAAAAGCAACATTGCAAGCAAGATGAACAAAGCAAAAAATTGAAGAATACAATACTATGCGAATACTATATAATGCTACTAAAAAGGGAAAAGAACAACAATTAAAGATTACAACAACAACATTTCCCGTGTAATCCCACAAGAGGGGTCTGGTGTAGCGAGGATATAATGTTCGCACACCTTATCCCTATCTTTGTAAGGTAAAGTGGTTGTT
This sequence comes from Solanum bulbocastanum, assembly GCA_037074985.1. Lineage (NCBI taxonomy): Eukaryota > Viridiplantae > Streptophyta > Magnoliopsida > Solanales > Solanaceae > Solanum > Solanum bulbocastanum. The sequence goes on from CM073604.1 coordinate 919,650, forward strand.
TCCGATAGACCCTCAACTCAAAACAAGTGAAATCAAAGCAGAATTGAAACCAAGCAAAAAAATCGTAGAATAAGATACTATGGGAATACTATATAATGCTACTAAATAAGTTAAAAAACAACAACTAAAGATTAACAGATCCTAAAAACTTAACAAAAGATTAATAAACTGATATAAAGCTAATAACACCATCAAATCCTAATTCTCCTGGCTTAAAAACAAAAAGAAAAAAAAGCATAAATCTTTATGTTAAACTGAAATACTCAATACCAAATAATCCAATTCCTTAAAAAAAAACTACAACCCCATATTTTCTTTAGTAAACAGAAATAAAAAATTTCAACAGAAAAATTAAACAACCCCAGAAAGTAAATAACACAACAAATTAACTGAAAGAGGAAGAAAAACAAACACCCAATTGATAAAGCAAGAATCTTGAACTCAAATCAATCAATTTTGACCTCAAAACCCCAAATCAGTTCTATGCCACACTATACACACAAGAAAATTGAGAAAAAATTCTAAAAAATTAAAAAGTATAAAAAAAAGGGAATACAGATTATACCTCTTTTTTTTTTTTTTTTTTTAGAGAATGATTGAACAAGAAAAGGGAAAAAAGATGGGAAGATTATAGTAGTAAGTTTGATTGAATTGAATTGAATGATTAATAAAACTTTGGCTTTTGCTTTGATTTTTGGACTCTGTATAAATAATGTACCTAGCCTAATTTTTTATCATTATCTAAATTCTTTAAAATTATTTTTATACAAATATTGGGAAAAAACTTGTGTGGGGTTGCTTAGAGATATGAGCATACGTGGGCTTCAAGAATCAAAGGATAAAAGTCAAACATCTTTATTTGCAATTTGGATTATTTTTTAGGGAAATTTTTGTAAATATACAAAGTTATCATGTGATTTTGTTTTATTTGTTCAAATCATAATTGATAGACAAAATTATTTCGATATTTGTATTAGTAGAAAATAACATATATCCATAAAATTAATGGTGTAAGTTAATCTAAATACGACGATTATTAAATGGTTAAGACTTATCTTTACGAGAAATGTTCTCATAAGTGTTGCCATATAGTTGGAATAAAAGAGAATATACCTTAATACCTATTTGAAAGTGTTTCATCTATAATGTTTTGCATCATTACCACCACCTTTTGACTTTTGAAAAAGTATTCAAAACTATTATATTTGTTCCTTTATTATTATATGTGCTATTTTTTCAACAAATATACCTTTTCGATCATACTTTAGAACCATATTTACCTTTCAGTTATCAAAACTAGCTACATTTACTCTTATAACTAGTTATTAGATAACTCGGCCTACCAAAGCTGAAAAATTGGACTACTTTATCTAATCTAGTATATACAAAGTTATTCGCCGAATTGTTTTATTGAAACTTTTCGGTGTGAATTAGACTTAGTCGAACTCCGATGTGGGAATCGAATGAGGAAAAAAAAGAGAAGATACAAAGTTATTGTGAAAAAATTCAAGCTAGAATCATCATCCATAATCCTTGGTTACTAAAGTTGTTGCAACTTCTTTTTGAGCTAATTAGACACTTTTACAGAGAGATTGCAGGCAAATAAAAGACCAGCTAGACAACTTTTTTCCTACCAAGGAAGTGCAGCTAAACTAAGACAAAATCACTATTGTTTCAATCATTTGGCTAGCCTCTCTTTTTACTCCTCAATGCTTCTCTGAGGTTGAGAAACAAACATTTCAATGGAATATATAGTGATTGCTCATGAACTTTTCAGAATGTAGCCCAAAACTACACCAATCAAGCCAACGACGATGACAAACTTGAACGAAACACCACCACTGCGGCTTTTGCTGATATCGCGCCTCATAATTTCCTACAGATAGTGTTTCAGAAGTAAGCAATTGTACGCAACTAAAAGCTATGTTGTTCAGACTCAAAAATGTTGATCGATGCTTGTTGAATCCTCCAAAAGTAGTACATTTTGGAGGATCTAACTCGGGGGTGACAACATTTTTTTGAGAGTCTGAACAACATAGGATAAAAGATACAACCACTCATAATGCAAAAGTTACAGAGCAGACTATTTGTCTTTATACACAAGTTCAGCTGACAATTCTGTGTGTGAGCTTGCTCACATTTTCCAGTCACAAGGCCGGATATAGAAGTTGTAGTACGTTTAGACGTTTAGTAAATTAACAATGAATCCTCACAATACAAGTATTGGAGTTATAAAAACACGAGAATCAATTGAAGACAGTAATGCAACTCCTTACCAATTCTTGACGAAGTCTGTTGCTCTGATGTAGAGCACCAGCTTTCTCCTCCGTCAATCTGTAAATAACAGACTTTGCCTGAAATAACACGTCTACATTAGCCATGTTGACCCAAAAAAACTGTATCTCCTTCCAAGCATATTATAAAATCATTAGCTGCAAACATCCTAAGTTTGATGAGATAAGAGCAGCAATGCAAATGCATTATGCAAAAAGGCCCCAACTTGTTTGAGGACATGGAAAATGCCATCACTTTTTCATTAGTTCTGGAATCACTTAGTCCATGAACCAAACAACCACTAAGAGAACGAGGAGAGAAATGTATAACGCAACACTCAGATTATATCGGAAAGTAAGCTGTGGGGATCAGAACTCATAACTCACAATAACAAGCATTAGAAACATGGAAGATATGTAGTATATGTGCATGTCAATCTACAGTAGCTTATCGCATGTGAACATTGGCAAATAGTAACATCCATAGATAACACAGATAAAGAACGTATACAAAACTTGAAATTCATACGAAAGAAACTACAACATACACACATGTTATTGCCTTAAATGGGAAGTAAATGTGAGGAACAATATAGGAATTGTAGTAGAAATTTCACCTCTGTAGATTTGTCATGAGTTTCAAGAAATGTTCTTGTGAGCTGCAATGACATTCATGAATAATCAAGTTTCATTAAGAGTAAGACTGAAAAAATAATTAAAGGCGATAAATAAGATTAAACGATTTAGTAAACAACCTCAGAACCATTTTGATTGTCATTCTCTGTCAAGGACTGTCTCGGTGAAGAACCCTCTTCTGATCCTTCTGCCACGGGGGATGGTGGTTGAGGAGGGGGGAGATAAATCACTTTCAATTTGCACTCTTCTACAACGCGTCCAGGCTCCTTATTGAACTACAAAGAGATCAACAAACTTCATTACGCTTAAATGGTTGTGTAACAACAACAAACTAAAACATGATCTGCCCTTTTATCATTCATTTCTAAAATCAAACATTTCAATAGAGTAAGTTAAATATGACAGAGATAATGGTCAGAAACACATCTGAACTATCACTTTTTCGTGAGTTCCACACCTCAACTATCAACCGTTCCCTTTTTCTACCTGAACTATCACCATTTATTAAAACACACCTAATTGAGTATGGTGATAGTTCAGGTAGAAAAATGGAACAAATGATAGTTGGCCTAATAAACTTCGAGGTGTGTTTTAATACATAGATGATGATAGTTCAGGTAGGAAAATGGAACAACTAGTAGTGATAGTGATAGTTCAGATGTGTTTTTGACCATTACTCAATATGATAATAAAGGTACATTTTTCTTGTCTTCACAGACTCGGCATTAGAAAATGAAGAGAAAATGATGCAGTCATTTGTATGATTACCATTTCTTGGGTGATGTCTTTTGGATTGGTAACAGCACTTGCAACAACACTCTGAAGTAGAAACTTGTCCTTGCATTGCATGTCAGCAGGGGCCTCCTTCTGTGCTTGCATTGTTACTACAAGAAGATGTAAACTAATATCAACGACCAACTAATAAACGACAATCTGGCACTGATAAATAATGTGATTCTGAATAGGACCGGACAGGACGAATACTTATAATAATATCTCAATTTCCGATGAAGTACAAGTTAGAAGTTAACTTTTAAGGTGCATGATGAGCTTATACGGAGCAACATGGATAGTATGGATTCATATACATCAATCCAACTTACTTGGGATTGAGGCATAAGAAACAGTTTTTTGTCGGATTTGAATTTTCTTCTTTTTTTACTTTGTTTTTAGTCATGGTGTCCATGCCAGCTGCATGTTAGGGTTTTGCCCTGATTTTCTTATCATAATTTAATATTTATTTTTCCTTAAACAAAAGACAAAACATTAGCATAAATGTTTTTATTTTTTCCTAGAAGTAAAATATAATATTCTTTCATATTTGGTTTATTCTTTTCTTTTAGGAAAAGGCTTTGGAGTAGCTAGTCCTTTTCTAGTAAGAAAAGGTTTTAAGACTTTATAAATATAGGTTTGTTTCTTCCAACACAAGAATAATAATGTTCACAATGTAGCCGTTTAAGAGTCTTGTTTATGGGGAGATTTATTCTCTCTAAAGTTTCAATGTTTTTCTTTATATTAGTTTTGATATAATAATATTTTGATTTTTAGTATAATTTTTTCTGTTATCTGATTTATCAACTACATGATTTGCAAATTGTAAGCTTTCGCATGACGTCCTAATCACCTTCATAACCCAACACTGCACACGCCTTGACCAATTCCAATGGATACCTACTACCTCTCACCAGTATAAATATCGAGTAATTGTGTCCACCAAGACTTGAAAAATGAGAAGAATCACTACCATAAATGACTTCCTTTTCTTGCTCTTTCACCTATCTTTCTACTTACTATACTAGTATATATTTAGACCGAGCACGAGATTATTCCAATACTCCCTTCATCCTAATTTATTTGACATTTTCTATCGATTAACTGGATATAAAATTTAAGAAAAGAGAGAACATTTTGACTCATAAGTTAAATATACCTAAAATACTACTATGATGTTTTTCATCGCTGGAGCATAAATATGGGTAAAAGGACAAGGACAAAAATATACCAATCAAAATATCAAATACTCTCCAATTCATACGTCATAGTTTGACTGAACACGATTTTTAAGTAAAAAAAAAAAAAAGACTTTTCAAAAAATTCCTACAAAAATAAAAACACGTTATTAAAAAAAATAAATAAATAAATAAAAAGTTAGGTGCCATTTGTTACGCAGCCCAAAAATATAATCTTTGAATCTCACCTCACATGTGGGGATAAGATGGGACATTCAAGATTGGTGATCCCATGATAAACTTAAAACGTCAACCAAACACATGTTCACCTCGCGTACTAAAACCACTTTATAGTTAAATTATTTTCAAATATAATAATACATCATTCTTTTTGGAACGAACTAATAAGAAATAATATCACATAAGACAAAAATAATATTGTGAATACCGATGACATCACAAGTTGATCGAGGCGAAACAATGCCTGTATTCGGACGAACACAGTACTTTTTCGGATTCGTCGTTTTAACCTGAAAAACAAAAATTATCAAAATTTATTTTTTTAAAATGGAAAAAAAATTCAAAAATCATAAAGAGAAAATTAGGAACGAAAAATGCACCTTGAATGCGACATGATTTTCAGTTTTATTTGATAATTGAAGGGAACAAGATATCTGTTTCTTCAGCTCAACTGTAAAAAAAAAAAAAAAATGAAAAAAGAATGGGGAAAAACAGAGAGGATGAAGAAGGATAAAAAAAAAATTACATGCGAATTTGAGCTCAAGAGGATCGACGGTGAGAAGCTCTGTTTCTGCACTGCTCATTTCTCTTTTTCTCTTTTTTTCTTTTCTTGAGAAAGTATCAGTAAAAATGAAAAAAAAATGGATTTGCTTTTGTTCTTCCTTTACGGATTATTACAATATAATTTCGGGGTGATCCGTATAACTCTCAATCTTCTCTTTCTATCTCTAAAATGGCAAATTATAAGCACGGTATGATTTTACGATTTATTGAAGCTAATGTATTTTATTAATAAAAGTTATCAAATTTAAATGTACCTAAAATAACATATATATAAAAAATTGAATTTTAATTGAAAAATATATAATAGAAATATTTTATTATGTGATTTGATCAAAATACGATTTAATTTCAGGTATTTAAATGAAATTTAGTGATAAGTTTAAATTTGTATCTAATCATATAACCTCGGGTAAATTAAGGTTGTGTCTAATGTGTAATGCAGCACGGCAGCACCAATAATAGAAGTCATTTTTCCTGGGTTCCTTTTTTATTATTTTGAAAAATTATTTATAATTCTATTAACTAATAATTTGGTAGTGTAAATCTTTTATGCACTGAATAGGGTCGTGCAGTCTTGGTGATAAATTCACTTTCATTTGTCAATTTTACTTGGCATACGACAATTATATAATACGGTTAGTTATAATCAAAACTCTAAATAAATGTTGTTAATGCTTTAACGATTCTAAATACAATAATATTGACATAATTATCGCTAAATATTTTTGTTGCCAATAAATATTACCGCCAAAAAAACTTGGCCAGATTAGGCCTCACAAGATTGGTGAGCAGTAGTTATTGTATTTTCATTCATGTAGTTTTCTATTTTGGTGATTAGAAGTTGCAAAGAAAGGAATTCAAGCTTTTAAATGTGAGTTTGTATATGTTAATCCATCGATAAACATGATGTTTGAGTCTGACCAATTCTACGGAATACCTATCAACTCCCATCACCAAGTACCACGTAGGCTATGACAAATGAGAAAAATCACCAAGTCTTTTTGTGTCTATTGGAATTTGATCCAAAAACCTCATGATTCTCAACTCACTTCACTGACCACTAACCCACACCCCGAGTGCAAGAGGACAGAAGTTATGCAGATACACATTTTTTCTTGCCCAGTGGAGACTATTATTTTGACAACAATTCAGGTACAAAGCATGAAAGAAAACAAATGAGGACTTGAGGAAATTCCATAAGATTGAATAATAAGGTTCCACAACATTATCAATAACAAGGTTAATGACGGAAAATCCAGATTTTACACAGTATATATGAATAACAATCAGCAGATTACTTACACTATTACCATTTTTTTAAAATTAGAAACCTCAAATTCACAAACAATTACATTGATGAGGGATGAATAATTTGTGGATTTATTCTCTCCAATACTTTTTCAACTTCAATAAATCCACCAAGTGGCCCCAATGATAAGTATTTCATAAACCTCCAGCTGTTCAATGTCTAAAATTAGAAGAGGGAATATACAACACTTGCAAGAAATTCAAAGCTTTCAAAAAGGTAATATTCTAGAGTATCAAGAGAAAAGGTTACCTTGGAGTATAAGGAAGTGCGAAGCAGTGGAGGTGGAGGTGATCAACACTGTTGAATGGAGGCTGATGGAAACCAAATCTAAGAAGATGGAAAAATAGTTGTGAAAAGGATTCTAAGTTTTTATTTAAGAATCCTAAAATATAAAGTTAACACTAAGATTCTTAAAATTCCAAAATGTGTGAGAATATTTCAAAATATGAAGGAGTATTGGTTATGAGTTACGACTTGTAAGCTAGAGAAGTTAACTACATCATTTTTTTTTGAGAATTAAAATTAACTACATCATTGCAGCTGTCTTCTCTAGTTGTAGCCTCGAATCAGTACTTATAACTAGCGGCTAAGATTGTAAAAAGTATTCCTTCTTCCATAGAAGCTTCTGTTGATTGTCCCTTAATTCAATACAAGTGCCAGAAAATAAAGCAGAAAGCTAGAATTGCAAAACAAGTTCGCTAAATTATTGGATTAACATTGCTTTAGATCCCTGCATTTATTCTGCAAAGTGATTGAAAAGAAAATTCAGGAGTATTAGGTGTGGTTATGTTACTACATACTGCAAATTATAGAATGTGGTAGAGCTAATGAAGATGCAAGTTCTTCTTTCTGTTTATGTGTTTAAAAGACAATACCTGTAGTGCTTTGACTGAGGTGCATCCCTATGTAGCAGACTCTTCCCCACATCTAACATGTGACTCACTATAAGAAAAGAAGCTGCAAGTTAGATGTGTGAATACAGAGAAATAAGGCAGTATCGGGATTCCAAAAGAAAATGAGGTGGTAAGAATGCATCCAATAAGTATACTTTACCCAAGGAGAAGTCGTTTGAGCTTCGCTGAAGGTTTTTCACAGTTGGAATGTGCTGTTTTGGAATTACCAAGTAATGCCTATCAAGATTTTGAGTATGAAAAGGAGATCATTACAAAGGATTTTGCAAATTCACATTCTATGCCAGCAACGGAAGTAGAATTAGATGAAAGATATCGCATATCAAAGTACTATGTTAGATAAGACATAATACTATGTTGCCTAGAAATAAATATACCGACTGAAAGTATTTAAAAATTATGGAGAACATATAAGATTATACAGAACTATCCGCATATTGTTTTTCTTTCTCATGGTTAAAAATATTTGATTGAGTCATTGACCAAAAATAACGAGCCAAACAGAAGGCCAGCCTTGTGACCATTAAAGATAAGTACAAGATTCATAGTCCTCCCTCCATTTCTAGTGACTTAGGGTGTGTTCGGTATGAAGGAGTGGGTTTCTTCCTTATTATCATGTGTTCCGTAGGTAAGCATATCCTAAAAGCAATTTTATATAATTTAGACAAATACTATGAAAAGTGGAGGTGGGGAGATAGAGCTGTGGGATGGTGAGGATGAGGACTAGGGGGGCTAGGGGTGAAGATGAGGTGTGTTGGAGGAGGACCTGATTAATATCAAATGTCACTAGTAGAGCTTGTTTTCCCTGATTTCACTAGAGTGGTCATTTTCCTCATTTTTAAGGAGCTTGTTTATGTTTTTCAAAATATTTGACCAACCGAACATGGGAAATTGGAAATCATTTTCTTCATACTGAACACACCATTAGACCTCCCTCCATTTCTAATGACTTGGTTTGGCATAAAAGATCCATAAGTCATCCCTCCTGTTCTAATGACTTAGTTTGACTTGATAGAAGTACCAAGGAAAGTAAAAGTTTTACTACAAAAGAATCATTCTATTAACTTGAGATAGTAGTTAAGCCTGCTAAATTGAACTCCGGTACAACTAAATGATGTATCTAATTGTTCGTTTTTAAAGAGTGAAGCTAAAAGTGGCAAAGGTTTGAAGCTGGGAAATAGCTCTTCACTACATCTTAGTACTAGCTAACATTTATATATCCTATGTTCGACATAAAGAGGAAGAAAAAGGGAATGCATTAACATGTCAATCTATGCAAAAATACCACCATTAAATGATTCTCTTGTAGAGTATTTATTAACTACAAACCGAGGAAATAAGTATTTCTATGTCCCTCCACCAATATAATTCAATGTGAATGAAACTCAACACGTTCTTAGTTAATGCATTACAAAAACTCAGCCAGAACATGATTTCACGGAATCTATGAACAACTAAGCCAGAACATACAAAATGTAGTGCACAGGAAAGCACTTGTGATACTCAATTAACTAAAAAACAACAGAAAATGAATCATAATATTCAACAAGTTAAATGATTATATACAGAACTCTCAATTTTATTTTATTTTATTTTTATAACCATTTTGTCCAAACCAGCTTGTGAACACCTCGACTAATTCTACAGGATACTTGCTACCACCCACCAACACATGTATCCAGTAGCTCTGTCTATCATGACCTGGACATATAAGAAGAAATCAACTACCATGGCCTGCAACCTGATTGTGAGTTTCCCACGGCATAGTAAGGTCCAAATGGCCAGCTAAGAGTTAGTCAAATTATTTTTAAGTCCGCCATCAACTAGTTTGAGATTGAAGCTTAGTGATTTATTGAATTAAGAGTTAAATGGTCAAAATCATGTTTTCCTTAGTTTTATACCTGAGCTATCCGGTGTTAGAGCTATCTAGTGTTCACACTATCATCAACTATTTATCAAATTACAACTCAACTATCAATTGTTCTCTTTTTCTTACCTGAACTATCATCAACTATTTATCAAAAATATACCTCAGTAATCTTGTTTCGTTTACTAGCTTAAATATCACCACCAGATCAAGTATGAAACTCAAAAAGCCGGGATACTTTAAGCATACTTTTGATCATTCACTCTTGAACAAAATACTAAATTCAGTAAAGTAAGAACAAAAGGGAACAATGAAAAACTGATGAAAATTTGAACAACCTGAAGGCAGAGGGATTAATATCTCGAAATGCAACAACTTTATCATCCTGCAAAATCAATTAAACCTAAAATCATCAAATTGCTTCACACGTGTGCGTGTGAAAGATGAACTGATTGTGATCGGAACAAAAAGAGAGGAAGAGATCTGACGGAGTGAAGGAGAGTGGTTGAAGTTGAAGAGGTAGCAATTTGGCAAAATAAACATTCCGATAAAGCTCCTCCGTTCATTCTTCCGACCTCCGTCACTGTTCGGATCATATCACCATTGTTAATTTGTTCTTCACTTTTTGAGTAATCGCCATTGACGCTCAGTACTGAACTGTGGAAATTGGGCTCCGAGTTTATCCATCGACCCGACTCAGAATAAACAAGATTCGAACCAGCCCATCTCTATAAACTGGACCCGACCCACATATTGTGATTGGGCCGGCCCAAGTTTGTCGGTCCATAGGATAGGAAGATTTTCAGAAATAAGATACTTTCATGCCATTTAAATGTACAATTTGTCCTCAAATAGATTGGTGTTTACTTTTTTTTTAAAAAAAAAATGTGCTAGTATTTAATTTTGTTGTTAGAAATCGATGTTATGTCTAATGGACATATGTTTTTTAAGGGCAGATGACATAACTTGTGGAATATTATGATGCAAAAACAAATCTAGTCAATCTATAAGATTCATCGCCAGTTGAACATGAAAAATAAAATAAAGATTATAAAGTCTTATCAATTGGTCAGGAGTTGTAAATAATTTAACAATACGTCCAAATTTTATCAAAGTTTCATAATAATTGAACGTGATACGTAACATGAAAAATTATCAAATAAGCAACTTTTTTATTTCAATTTTTTTATTTTAATATCTTTTTATATATATATATATATATATATATATATATATATATATATATATATATATATATATATATCTTTCATTTTCAGTAATTGGTTTATTCCAAATCATCTTGTCTTGTGGCAAATTTCAAAAATAATGCAGTCTTTATGATTATTTGTATCACCAAATGTCGCAGTAGAATACTCCTCATTCTTAATCAAAAGTTTTATGTTCGAATTCAGAATATAAAATTGTTTTTAATACTGAGTATTAAACAGACCGAACGTTGGATCAGAAGTAAAGTATATATTAAGGAAAAGGAAAAAATAAAAGTAAGAAGCAAACGAACAAGATTAGCAAATAATTAAATTAAGCCTTCTAAGTTATGTACTATATCCCTTTGCTTCTTAATTACATTATTACTTTATAGATTTGTTTGGCCATAAGATCACAGAAGACTACAAAACTTTCCAAATCATAAAGTTCATTTATTCCTTTTTGGTCCAACAAACTTATAGAGGAGATATTTCCTAATTAAAAAAACATAATTAAAAGATTTTTAGCAACTTTTTATGGCAACTACTCAATTTTTAATCCATTTCATGCACTTCACTAACTTTTTAATCTCTTTAGTTAATTGAGACTTGCAAGTATCACACTTTCTTAATATCTCATTGCTTTAAGTGAGCTACTTTATTCTAAAATAAACTTGCGTCTTAAAAGCTTGGCCAACTAAGTGAATTTTTAATTCACAACTAAAAAGAATATTACAAGAAGAAGATGGGCATAAAAAAACCATTCTTTCCCATAAGAATAAAGTTTGAAAAAGCAGTACTTTTTTCATTAAAATAATACCAACATTTCATACTTTAACTCTACTATATGGGATGTTCGACTTATTGGAATTCAACATGACATTTATCTTTATTGAAGTAGGAGATAATAGTCGCACACTTTAATATAGTATTAGGACTTGAATTTGAGTTTCATCATCCCTTGTTATACTTACTAAAAAAAAATATTATACGATTGACTTATGAGAAAGAATTAATCTATCACATATGAGGGATCGAACGTGTTGAAAGACGAAATTAAATAAATTAAAATGTACTTTTTCTAATAACTAAAATTGTTAGATGAGATGACTGGTCATACGATTCAACAACCACAATGACTAAATAGAGATTAAAAAAATGTATGAAACTATGCCTTTGGATTGAGATTTCACTTCATAGTTTGCCAAAAATATATGCTAATTAAGGAGTTGATTTGTTTGTGAATATGCACAAAGTTCACTTGAAGGTGCTGCGCTAGAGAGAGTAACTATTAGTGTCGTATTTATAGTTATCTAAAAAATTATACTAGTGATATTTTGCAAAAGGTCATTTATTCAATAAAAAATCAACCAACAACTATCTTGAAAATGAGAAAGTATAGAGAAAATAAACTTTCATTTGGCCACACATTTTAAAGTTTGAAACTTTTAAGTATAAAAAATTGAATTTTGAGGTTGTAATTTTTAGAATTTGAAGTTATATTTTGATATACATTTTACTTCAAAAAAAGTTTGATGTTTTTGTGAATAGAAATCCTAAAAATCAAATTTGAGCCAGTTTTTAGAACTTGATAATATCTAAAGATCAAATATAAAACCTTATCAAATTTCATGATAAAATTTTAAAATTTACTCTCATAATCTATAATCAAATGCTAGCTAAAAGTTAAATAAAACAATATATAAGGAGCGGGAGCTAGGGATGCAAGATTTTTCTCAATTTTTATTGAAAAATCAATGTTTTCTTTGAAAATTTTGACTCCGCCCTCGAATACGTTGATTTTGGTGTATGTATATCCATCACATATTTGGGCACATTCTGTCAGATTTTGCTTTAACAGTGCCATGTGTTGCCATCACTTTGTTTATCATAATTTTCACAAAATTCCGAACCAAAATTTCTATAGAAGTTTAGAAAGGAAATTTCCTCGAAATTTCACTAGGACCCCCTAAACTTTGTCCTATTTCACATCATGTGATTTAAAGGGCTGTCAAATTATATCACAATTATTTGAGTTTCAAAATTAAATTTCAACTAGTAAAATGTAAAATCAAGGAAATTATAATAAAAAAATTACTATAATATTTGTATTATATTATATGTGTTTTCATAAATATATTTATCACTAAAGTAATATTCAATAATGTGTATTTTAACCTTAATTTACGATTTAATCATGCTAAATTAATATGATTTTATGCAAATACTCGTACATTTGAAATTACGTCCATTTTATTAACTATACATTATAATTGTCAATGATAGATTGAATTTTTCATGTTAATTAATGATATCACCATAAATCCAAATTTATTTGGGTTAGACTTTAAAATAAGTATTGAACGTCGAATGATGAAAAATTGGAAGAAAATATCAATTAGTACATGTTATGATTCCTATTAGTTTATTGTAGACAACATGTAATAGTTTAATATTAATTAACGGATTTTAATTATTTACACTATTCTTGTATATAATTTTAAAAAAATAGTTGTTCTATTCTCAATGTTTTATTATTAAATTACATACATCATTTTTAAATTAGGCAATTGACGTCTTTATTTAAAATTTTAGAATGTAGCTAAATTTAAATTATAGTTCGTCCTAAATGTACGGGTCTTATATTAGTGTGACTATTATCTTGTGTGTATTCATTTTTGTAATTTAAAAATACGACAATTGAAATAATGAGTATTCAATATTTAGTTGAGAACAAATTGGAAAATAGTACTTCTTTTTGGTAGAAAATAATAGAAGTAATTAACTATGAGGAGCATCAAACAACTTTTGAAATAAAGATTAAAAATACGAGGTGTAAATAAAAATATCCTTCTTCAAGGACAATTCCTAGTATTTCTTTTTATTTTATTTTTACCTAGTATCCATAATTACTCTAATATAAGTTGACTCTCCGGGTTTTAATCTAATGATAACACCGTATCTTGTGTTGTGTGGATTAGACATATGTTACATGTTTAAATCCTACGGCCGATAAAAATATTCATCGAGTTTCAAATTAACGTATGTACTCCACAGGTCTTGGATTTAATTTCTTGGTTATAAAAAACATGTCACATATTCAAATCTTGCCACATATAACATTTACAATAGTGTTCAAGTAAAGAAGGATAAAAAAAATGAATTTATTATTCATCGAGTTTCAAACTTTGCACGACTGGTACTTAAATTAAATTTCTTGACTATAAAAAAAAAGTATGCCATGTGTTCGAATCCTGATACACAAACAAAAATACTGATAATTGCATCACTAATTGTCGATAATTTCTGGATTATCAAAAAATTGATCTCTATAAGTATCTTACCACGGACAAAAATCTAGCATTTAAGTGGATAATACTTGTTTTTACCTTAGTTTCAAATTTTGCACCACCAATCCTCTGACAAGGTAAAAAAAAAAAAAAAAATCATTATTCACTGAATTTCAAAAAAATATTCCATTAATTTTTGGGGATTTCTCTATTATTTAAAATAAATAAAAAAATAATTCATTTTTATAATATAGAACCTCTTCTATCTTCTTTCGATTAACTATAATAATGATGTTGACATTAAGATTCTTGTTATTTTTTTCACTACTCTTTCTTCTTCCTCAATATATTTCTAAAAATTCTCCAAACAAACTCCAATTCTTGCACCAAAATTTTCTTTAAAAAAAAAAATTCACCACTCATAAATAAATTATGGGTTTACATCTTCTTCTAATTGGAAAAATTAACATTTTAGCCACTTCTTCTACTCATAGTTTAAGTAATTCACTTCTTGTTTGTTTATTGTGGCCATTTATCTTAAAGCTAGCTGCTTTTAGTTTTAGGCCAATTCATCAAGTTTCTTCAGATTTAATTTATTCTATTAGGCTTTTTTCATTTCAAATGAGCCAAATTACATTTAACACTGAGCCTCATGTGGGCCCCGGTAGAGGCGGTGACAGTGGCGGAAACACACGGTGGGAGAGGGCGGTCCGACTCGTGTCCGAGAGGCTTATTCATGCAAGACGCTCCCAGTTCTCAGAGGCTGATGAGGAAAGCTTGCGTGAACTTTCCATGATTGCCCTTTGAATTGAGAGAGTCAGAAGTAAGAATTAACTGGAGCTGAGATGTTTGTTTTTGTTGTTGAAACATAAACGAACATATCAACAAGGAATTGAACAATACTTGAGTATGGATTTTCTATGTTCATTCCTTATTGCTTGTTGAAATACAAATGAATATGAACACTCGAAGATAGATTCTCTATGTTCAATATTCTTGTTGTTATTGTTGCTTGTTGAAACATAAACGAATATGAGAACAAGCTAAGGTACACTCGAGTATAGATTCCCTAAGTTCATTTTTGTTGTTATATATATTATTGCTTGTTAAAACATAAATAAATACGTCAAGAGAAAACACTGGAGTATAGATTTTGTATGTTCATGTAAACGTATAGTTGAAGCTTATCGACTCTAAATTCTAAAAGGATATTTCGGTCATTAGTCTACAAACAAATTATGAATGCTTCTTATCATCACCATGAATTTTTGTAATTCTTAGGACTACATTGGATTTTTTTCATTTTTAATTATTTTTGCATTTCAGTAAATTTTTTTACTTTTTTTATTTTGCTGTCAGATTAATTGTTTTCTTTTCTTTTTTTTTTTTTCAAGTGGAGAGAAAATGTGCTTTAATTCTTACTTTGAATCAGATGCTCACTTTTTTATGTGTAGAAAATGAAAAAGAGAATTGTATTCTCTTGAGATAAAATAAAGGTTTAGTATTAAGCATGTTCTAATTAATATTCTAATGGACTTATATTAAAGTTTCTTTTGATTTTTCTATAAATTAATTAATACTTTGATAAAGCTTATATATTTAGAATATTTTGCCTTTTTCTCCAATTAGTGCAGTGATTTGTTAGGTCCTTTTGTGGGAATGGATTTATGAAGATCATACAACAACAACATATCGATTAGGAGTTATAGATAGTACGCAAAATTTATCTTTAATTTTTTTTGGGATAGAAAAATTATTTCTGATGGATCCTCGATTCAAGAAAATGTTTGTTGATTCATATTTATGCATGTCTTTGCTGCTTATTTCTTTATGGGGGAATTGTACAAATTAAATATCCGTTTAGATTAGGATCCATTTAAGTTATACTTATAGTACTTTTTATGTAAGTTTATTCGTTTTAAATCAACTTTAAAGTTATATAGTGTACTCTGGAGTTCAGTGGATACATCAACTTTAAATCAGACATGCGATTTTTGAAGTTCAAACGTACATTTACGTCTGAAATTTGATTCGTCAAAGTGTAACTTGGAGCAATTTGAAAGCAAATAAAGTTCAGGTATTTTTGTATTAATTTAAGGGGCATATATACCTGAGGTTAAGCTCTAAAGTTCAGATATGTTTGTATAAACTTACTTATGTCTAAGTTCAATCATTTTTTTTTCTAAACTTAATACATATATACTTAAATTTAATTAATTTTTGTTTAAATTTAAGACACGTGTACTTAAAGTTCAAACATTTTTTTTGTTCAAACTTAATATACATATGCTTGAAGTTCAATACTTCAATTATTATTTCTTCTGAACAATTCTGTGTAGTAATAACTTGTTCTCCAAATGTTAACAATTCAACACTTCAATCTGCTTCAAATAAATTAAAAATATAAATTTCAAATATCATAAAAAAGCAATTATTAATCATTTATATATATATGGCACACCTAACAAACTTATTTTATAGCAATAATAATTTGTCAATATATTCAAGTTTTTTAATAACATCACTTAATTCGAATCACTTTTTATATTCAAAATTTAAGATTACCTGGTTAAAATATTATACTTCAATTGCTATATATAAATTAGAA
This sequence comes from Solanum bulbocastanum, assembly GCA_037074985.1. Classification (NCBI taxonomy): domain Eukaryota; kingdom Viridiplantae; phylum Streptophyta; class Magnoliopsida; order Solanales; family Solanaceae; genus Solanum; species Solanum bulbocastanum. The sequence continues at coordinate 936,502 of CM073604.1, forward strand.
AATCACAATTGTACAACAACCAAGAAGAAGAAAGAGAAAGAAAAGACAATGTGTTTTTGTCCGATAATTGTCAATTTTTGTGTGATATTTGTCAAAATTGAGTACATATTAAGTTACTTTTTAAATGGGGCACAACTTAAATGAAAACAAATAAATAGCCACTCACAAATAATATTGTTCGTTTTGGACTTAAACTATTTCTTTCATGCCATTAGGTTATTAAAATGACTTATAATGTGTAATTGTTTCTTGTAACGTATCTTTCATTTGAAATATAATATCAAATATACGTTCAGTTTAATCTTATAAGCGAGTTTGAATTAAATTTTATTAATACATAATATTTTGCGCATTGATTTTTTTTTTTTTTTTGCATAGTTGTTTTTTTCTTTCTTGCTGACAGATTGATTCTTCTCTTTTTTAAGTGGATAAAATGTGCTTCTTTACTTTGAATCAGATGCTGTCTTTTTTAGCTTTAGTATTAAGCATGTTCTAATCTTCTAATGGACTCATATGGTTAGAAGTTTTTCTTTTATTTTTAAAAAAAATAGTATATATATCACATTTTTTACTATATAAAGAATATATTTTACCTTTTGTGGTTATGGCCGGATTGGATCTAGCCTTAAACGGTTAAACCTATGAGTCACGTGTATTCATTAATTTTAATTTAAATTTTATATTTATATTAAGAAATTTACTAAAATATAGATAGATATTTAATTGTAAATATGTTATTATATATTAACTTAAAATTGTATGAACTTACAGATTTTAAATTCGGAATACTATTTTAGTCCTAATTTTGTGAGAATAGAGATCTGGTTGTATTTATGCATGTTTTTGCTGATTATTTATTGAAAAAAAAAACTTGCATATGCAACTTATTAAAATATTTGTAATTTTGAAGAATTAAGTATATGAAGTGTGAGTTAAATTAGGTGGGCATTAATTGAATTCATAAATGAATGTTACGTGTATCAATTTAATAATAGAAAGTTGTATAACGTGAACCCCGCTTTAAACTTCTTTTTTATTATGTCCTTTCTATATGATTGTTATTTAACAAAACAAAATTGTAAATTCTATTTAAAAAATTGACAAAAAATCACGCTTACAATTTTCATAAGAGACATGTGGTTTGTATGGCTTTGACTTGATCTTATATTATTGGGGGGAAAATCTCATTTGATTCCCAAGTTTTATATATATAATTAGTTAATTACTTTGAATTTTGTTCAAGTGATATTTCTCTTATTCCGTTATGTTTTTGACTTGGTTTCTGTTGAATTATTAAAAAATAAATAAAACGTTATCTTAAGGGGAAATGATAGAATTAGGATTAATTAATTTAACCTTAATAATCACATATTAAGGAAATAATATATATTAATTAATTAATCATGGCTAAGAAATAAAGTTTATCTACAAAACATATGAGATACATTTGTTGATTTGAATGAAAAATGTTGATTAGATAGAACATCACATAAAAAGTAGCATAAGTAAGTCTAAATTATGTGTATCTCTACTAGACACTTTCTATTAGTCAAAAGACCGAAAAAGATAATGTGAACATCTATATAATAACTATACATCAGTAAAAAAAAACAAGTTGAGATTCGCTATCTGAACATCCATACTAGACTAGTACAATAATTTTAAATAGGCGTCTGGACACATGATTTGGGATCATGATTCCGTATACAGATTGTCCAAAACACAGGATTTGAAATTTCAATTATTATTTTTAAATGACTTAACACATTAGTTTATAATTTGAGAAAGAAAACTCATCATTTTAAGTTTTGCGAAAAACAACTCATATTTGACGTGAAGTGATTGTTCATATCATGTGAAAAGATTATATTAAAAAACAATTAGTTTCTCCCTCCGTTCCATTTTATATGAGGTAGTTTGATTCGGCACGAAATTTAAGAAAGAAAGAAAGACTTTTAAAACTTGCGGTCCAAAATGAATGATAGAAATTTGTATGGCTGTAAATCATTTTATTAAGGGTAAAATAAACATTTTATAGTTAAATTGTTACTTAATATAGAAATGTGTCATTCTTTTTGGGACTAACTAAAAAGAAAAGTAAGTCACATAATTTGGGACAGAGAGTATTATTGTTAACTAGGGCAACTTTATAAAACTATGTATATATGAAAGTTTTTAATCGCAAAGTTTATCTATTTCAATTTATGTAGCATGTATAAAATTAGAAGAGTCAACTTAGTTTTGATATAATTTTTAAATATTTTAAGTTGTTGATTAATGTGATTTATAGTACTTTTAACGTAACTTTCAAATAATATGTCACTCTTTCGGTCTCAATTTATGTGACATAAGTGAAAATTTAAGTCAACCAAAATTTTAATATATTTTAAGTTATTAATTATAATGATTTATAATACTTTTTAAAATAATTTTCAAATAATATATGTTATCCATCTATTTCAATCTATGTGGCATAGATAAAGTTTTGATAGTGGTGTTTCGCCAGTGCTAAGCACAGGCACAATGTTCTAATAGTAAAACAAAAAAAATATAAAAATTCAAAATTTAAACTATGATTGTGAATTTAAACATAGAAGTTTTATATTTCATGAAATATAATTTATATATTTGTTAATTATATAAAAATCATTATAAAACACAATAACTAACCGTTCAAATTATTTGAAATGCATAAAAATGTACCAACAAAAAAATTGATTAACTCTTAAAATTTTAACCGGTACCACATAAATTAAGACTGAAAATAAATATATAACATTTGAGGTACTGGTCACTAAAATAAGCATTATAAAAAGACATGAAAACATTCACTTTATCAAAATTTACAAAATAAATATTTGTAATAATAATAATTTTAATAAAAAAAAGGACATAAGGGTAGGTATCAAAAATGCCTTTATGATAAGTAAAGGGTAAAACGCATATGTTGAATGCGAATTATCATTTACGTATAATATGTGTTTCTTCTCTTTCGCATGCTCAAGTCTCATATGATAGGCGTATAATATGTGTTTCTTCTCTTTCGCATGCTCAAGTCTCATATGATAGGTTTTGTAAGAAGTACAAGTAGGCCGACATAAGACACACACAATTTATCGAGGAAATGATTCTAAATAATTTGATATGAAAGTTGATAATTACGGTAAAACGCTAGTAATAGGTAATTAAGAATAATTTAGTTTTTCGAGATAAGTGTCAAAAACACACCTAAACTAGAAATATTTTCTATTTTGCAAAACCATTTTTTATACATGGTCAATTATGATTCGGCCACATCATTAATTAAATCATTTTTAAAAGGGAAAAGGCTCAAATATGTCATTGAACTTTTAAAAAAAGGCTCATCTATGCTTCCTGTTAAAAGTTTGGCTCACTTATGTCATTTCAGTTAATAAATTATTGCATGGATGAACCTTTTCTCAAACGTAAATAACATAAATGAACTGAACTTTTAACGGATGACATAAACAAGCCTTTCTCAAAGTTCTATGACACATTTGAGCACTTTCCCTATAAAAAGAATATGAAGTTATGCAATTTATCAAAATGACACCTTAGATTTACTTAATTGGTAAGACGGTATAAGCATTAATTTTATTTTTTTTTGATTTCCACAAGTTGGGGGATGATTTTCATGGTTATGTGAAAATATAGCTTAAGAAATCTATTATCTGTCCAAATAAAAGTTAACTTCAAATCACTAATTTCAAATAATGTCCAAACGGGCCTAAGACAAAGAGTTGGGTAAAAAAAATCTAAAACTTTGGACCAAATGTACAACTATACAAAAACAAATTTGCTCCCAACATGGGTTAAGGCCCTAAGCTCACAAGTAAATCTCTAGCAATTGAAAGGTGAGGAACAAATCTGCACACAAGAAACCCAGTCTTCAGAAATGTCGTCTTTCAGTGCTAGAGTCACTTGTAATTGAAAAACCAAAACCATACGTTCCGTTTCCGGTTCCAGTAACTTCTAAGACGAAAATTGATGCTGTTTACACACACACCAGAGGAACCGTTGAACTTGCTGTTTCGAGTTCCTGAAAATTCAGAAAACACATACAATATCATGAGAATGAACAGCTACTTTGTTCCAAAGGAAACTATTGAAATGTTAAAATGTGCAATGTGCGATACCATAAACTTAGTTCTAATAACTTCTAAAATGAGAACCAATGTTTAAACACAAGCCATAGGAACCGCTGAACTAGCTGTTTCGAGTTCCTGAAAATTCAGAAAAACATGTGTAAGATCATCAGTCTGAATAATTCCTTTGCTCCAAAAATTGAGATGCTAAATATGCAAATGTCCAGATATAAGTGCTGATGATTGACCAAATATATTTATAGATTGATATCAAAATGCGCAGACATCAGAGTCTGACCTGCAAAAAGACCTACATGTATATATATCCAAGGAGCATACACCATATACTGCTTTATCAAAAAGAAGACTAATCCAAGATCTAATTCTTAATTGCAAGAAGCAGTCAGCACATCACCATTTCTTACAAGTCATATCATAAACAGAATAGAAAAGAGGTCCACTGTGAAAAATCCCACGGAAAGGGGAGAACAGGAGCATAATCTCTTCTCTTTTTATTTTATTTTATGAAGTAATGATAATATCATTAATAGCATCCATAAGATGCAATTTAGAAAAAAGATTTGGAACACATTAGCAGAAAGATCTGAAAGATATTGGCTTCAAAAATGGAATAATTGCTAAGGTCCCGTCAAAGCATCTATTGTTTTGTTTCCTCCAAAGAATCCAAAAAATGCAACAAGGAGTGATCTTGCTGTTCTATTAATAGGACCAAAACAAGTGTGTGATTCTCTTATGTCAAATATATCAATAGTAACAGATAAGAGGAACTGGGCATAAAGTGTGTTTACTCAAATTCTAGATATAGCCACATACCATCTAATGAGCTGCAGCTTTTCACTTCCAAGAGTTAGTTCATGGTATGTCCATTTTTATATATAGAATGAGCCAATTCACTAACATAAGGAAACTGAATTCACAGGACAAGTTAACTTGGGTCAACCTTATTCTCATCAAATATGACATTATCTTCATTCAACTCTATCGAAAACTATCATTCTTTTAATAGGTGTATCCTTCTTTGGGCTTCGAAGCCATTTAGACCTCTTCTTTTTTAACTCATCTTTTACAGTTGCTACTCAATGATGGTTTTCAAGTTAGTAGCACCTTGTGAAATAGGAAAGTAAAAATTCTTCACATGCTCATTCTCATCTTGCACTCAATAACCAAAAAAGAGATTATTCCCAAGGAGAGTCGAGTCTATTCACTCAACTATCTAATAAGATTGAGACCAATTTACTGTAGAGTGACAATTTACACATCTTTTTTGGCCACTTTGACTAGGATGAATCTTCCCCCTTTTTGCTTGATCTAGCTTGTCACTTTCTTTTAAGTATCCAACTTCAAATTATTAATCTGAACCTCCGATATGTTATTCTACTATTTCTTATATCCCAACTTTTTAACCTGATAGCACAACTAATCCAAGTACTCCAGGGAATCCTCTCTGACATTGACCAAGACAAATCTGCCACAAAAACTCAAAAAGCACTAGTCTACATAACAAAACCTGCTTTAAAAATCCATGAAACATCCTCTTCACATTCTATAGATATGCAAGTATGTTTTCTCCTCCCACGTGTTTTGAAATTTTTTAGGCTCAATATAAGTTTCTGTTATCTTTATATACTAACTAATTGGAATCAGCGGTGCATCCAGGATTTGAAGTCTATGGGTTTAAGTTCAGGATTCTGTCACAATCTACTGATTTACTAAGTTTGATGTTGCTGATGCTTGTATCCTCTGCAATGCTTTTGTATAGTTGCCATGTTTTCTTCACTGTCATTATACCTTTTCATTACTACTTTGATCTGCTTCACTTGAGTTGAGGGTCTTTAGGAAACAACCTCTCTATCTCCATGAGGTAGGTAAGGTCAGCATACACTCTACCCTCCCCTCCCCAGACCCCACTTTGTGGAATTTCACTGGATATGTTGTTGTTGTAGAAATCTATTATTTGTACTTATCTAGTGGTTCTTTTTAAGTTTTAACACATATACAGGGTTTGAGCCAGTTTTTCAAATGAACTCATAACATACACGCAACATCCGCATCCGACTAGAATCTATACTCTTATAAGAATCAATTTCTTCCCTCATTCATTTGCTGCAAAAAAACACAGATACCCATAAGTTTCTTCTGCTGTCATTACATCCTAATCTAGGCAAAAACTAAAAAGTCAAAACCTTGAGCTCCAAGCAAATCCAGCATCAAGTTTGTTCGTTATATTCAGTTACTTGTATACATTTGAAGTTAATCCATTTGAACATATCCAATGATGAGTTTTACACCATCTTCATTTATATAAGTAATTTGTATACATGACACAATGATTATGTAACTGTCACGATCCAAAAATGGACGTGGTGGCACTCGTCTTATCCCACCAAGACAAGTCAGCCTAAAACTCAACCTTTACAATAAAATGCAGAAATTTTATAATCAACTCAAAAATACCCCCAAAATCTGGTTGTCACGTGTACAAGCCTCTAAAATATTACAATTGATTCAAAAGAAAAACACAAGTCTCAAATGACCTTGTTTCTAGAATAGAACAAGATCATAAATAGGAGTAAGAAGGTTCGCTGAAATGACAAGCAGCTACCTCACAAACCTCCACAAGAAGCCTCAAACAAGGAGAAGAGAAAAATATCACAAAGGTCCGGGCTAATAACCTACAAAAAAATGTCGTAGTAAGGGATGAGTACCAAACCACACGGTACTCAACGAGTAAACCTCTAAACACAAGCTAAGGGGATCGAATACAGATACTCCTTACACCCCAACCGAACCTCCACAACTACAACCTGCATAAAACCAGCCTAACCTAACAGTTCACAATTTACAAGCACATATCTCAACAACATTCTAACAATCACATATTCTCAACAACAAGCTCAATATTCATCAACTACAACCTGCTTAAAACTAGCCCAACCTAACAGTTCACAATTTACAAGCGCATATCTCAACAACAACATTCTAACAATCACATATTCTTAACAAGAAGCTCAATATTCATCAATTACAACTTCCACAACTACAACCTACTTAAAACCAGCCCAACCTAACAGTTCATAATTCACATAGCACACAGCTCAACAACAACACTCTAACAATTACATATCCTCAACAACAAGCTCAATATTCATCAATCAAAGTTCCACAGAAAGGCACTCACAAGATCAGCAAAACACAATATCAAGTTCATTAATGATAAATACGTGCAATGCAATGTCAAGTATAGTGATGCATGTCTGACCTAGTGATACACGCCCGCTGTCTCTCAGTCTAGGACCCATGGGGGACATATATGTCCATGCATCCATCGCGGCGCGCGATACGACCCTCGATAATAGTAACCATCGCGGCGCATGATACGACCCTCGATAATAGTAACCATCGCGGTGCGCGATACGTCCCTTGAAATATAGTATCCATCGTGGCGGGCGATACGTCCCTCGAAATATAGTATCCATCGCAACATACGATACGTCCCACGAAATGGTACATCCTCTTTAATTTCTTATTCTTTCTCAATTTACATAACACTTGTCACAACCATGTCTCAGAACAATTCAAATGGCATGTTCACACAAAAAATGAGGAAATGACCATTTTCATAACATTGCACAATTCACAACAACACAATCATGATACAACATCAACAATGATTCAACAAGCCTTTCAAACCATTATGAACACATCACACGCAACAATTAATCACATTGCCTTTTACTACCCCTTTTCCTCATTAGAATTAATCAATGTGGACAACTCAACCCATCACCAAGTTTCAATACCCCCAAACACATATTACAAGGAAATACACGAATTCCATAGACTTAACAAGGGTTTAGAAGTCCACTTGCCTCAAATAGTTGAACAATCACTTCAGAACTTGATCCTTCCTCTTTCGGTTGACTTCCAAACCAATACAAGCTATTCAAATAATTAATCGCAAAAAGATTTCAAAACTGAAAACACCCATATCACTACAGGTCTAGCCTAGACCCAAAAATTCACTCAACCTAAAATCACGTTCTTAACTCTTGATGTCAATTAACATGTCAACTCTTTCCATTTTCTCCAAATTTCAAGTCTAGGGTTTAGTTTCAATGTCTCCAATATCATAATGTGATAATCATAAGAAAATTCCATACCCAAAATCAAGAGCATAACCTGTAACTTTACTATGAAATTACAAATAAAACTTAACCCAATTACCAAACTCATTAGCAATCATTGGGAATCATTACCCAATGATTGTCCATTTCATTAAGTAAAAAAAAAAAAAAAACAGCATTTACTCCTTTTCTGCCGAATCACATCATGCAACAATTAACCCTGTTTTTTTTCTCCCGCGTTCATAATGCCAACATCCTAATATTACTAATAATATACTACTAATTAATTAGAAAAGAGACAGTCAATTGCAGCAAAACACAATTAAGACTATTACCTGGACAATTGTTCTCGTCGGCGGCGCTTCCAAGTAATTTCTATTTTCCTTTCCTTTCTTTTCTTTTCTTAATTAATTATGTACTAAAAATGATAAACCCTATTGACTTATTTTTAATAAATATAGGTCAAATAGTATAGGGTGTTAAATAAATCATGACATTGACCCATTAACCACCAACTAAATAAATAAATTATTTAATATATACCCATCAATTAAATAACTGAGTCATTGAATAGTTCAAAATTCTCAAACCAATTCCATCAACTAATTAGAAATCACTCCGAGCAACTATCAAAAGGGATAAAATGGTAATTTTACGAAAAAAATTCAAAAATGACTTTCCGGGTCATTACAGTAACAGTTTTCCCAGAATCTCTCCGCTTGTAATTTACAGTATGTCCTTGGTAACTTCTTTTTATGATAAAATATAACCTATCTTATAAAATAAATAAAAATCAGTACATGAATATCCCATCCAAGAAAAAGAAAAAGAAAGGATAACAGTTCTCTTTTTGGGGGGGATCAGTTGCTAATTCATTCTTATTACTACTGAAGCGTAAGATATGTCCATTTTTTATTGTAAGTTCACAGAACAACATGAGCACTAAATGACACACTACTTTTACCAGGGCATATCATTAATTCCAGCTGTAACTAGACTATTGGAAGTTCTGAAGCCATGTGAAATTCTTAACTATTCGCTTTTGATAGGTCTCTATTTCACTATGATATATGAAAATCTAATGTTTCACAAGATCTTTTGTTTGCTATCTCCAAAGTGCAAGCAATGGCAATTCACAGCTTTTCCAAAACCCAGCCTTTAGGTTATAGTTTCACCATGGCAAAAACATTCTGAGAAACCCCTTTCCTGGGAAGTCTCACTTTGACATTAAGGATAATTTAACCGTAAATCAATTTGAAGAAAAAAAAAACTTTCTAGGTAAATGCCTGTGAGCACACCCAAAAGAACGACCCATGATTATTCATAGAAAAGGCAGCTTTTCTAGCAAGATGAATGAGAAGTAAAAAGCAAAAACAATATCCACCGTAGTTTCTCTTTACAGATTGTCAAAGTGCATAAGGACAGCATTAACATCTTTTATCTTCCCAAATGTTTTGACTTCTACGCTTCCAGAAAGTCCTCTGTTGCTTGGAATAACTACCTCAGTAGCAATAATGAATACACGACAAAAGATGAGATGCTATATTGCAAATACTCTGTTTGGCACAATAAGGAGATCCCTAGGAACCACATAGAGTAGCTAAAGTAATCTTTACACAAAAGGCTTTCTTCACAAATGGCTGTGGCCCCATGTTAAATATTGGCTGTTCACTGAATATATTTGTGACATAACAATGTCTGGAGATAATATCAACCAACATTAAAGCAGCCACTGATATTACAGCCATTTTCTTGAACGAAGCGAAAAATAAAAAGAAAAAAAGAATCCCATCACCCGAATAAAATAATTTTCTGTCAGCAGGAACATCTTTGCTCCATCCCTTTTCAACTACTTTTACTTTATCTTGGTTTTTGTTTCCAGGCAGATATTTTCGTGAAGGATCTGTACATATATATGGGTGCAAAATGATGTTAATGACGTCAGTTTACTGGGAAAAAGATGCAAAAAGGTGATAAAGAAGGAATCTCCCTTGAGCTGTAGTACCAACTGACATGCTTTTCAAAAGAAAATGTGAAAATAGTATTTCATTTCCTCTACAGATCTTAAATTGAGGTACTTAATAATAGTGCAATCTGGGTAAGATCAAAACTGAGTCTTAGACCAAGGAGAAAAACAAAAGAGGGTAATTTGCAGCCCAAATGCATATTGACCACCTCTAACCTTCCAGGTTTCCTATCAAGATAACTTTTAGTTTGTCAATGCATCATTAAGCACCAAACATATAGTTTCTACGCTTCATATTTGATTATATCATTCAAAAACCTTCCAGCAATATGTGTTCAAGCTTTACATTTTATGTCGTTCAGAGCATCTTATTGAAATAATAAACTTGAGAAATCTCCCAATACAAAAGTGGTCAATGACCTATTTCAATTAAATTAACAAATATAAGATTCGCCAATGCAGTAAAACAAGGTTTCATTGATCAACGGATGAAAACCTTCAAGTTTCATGCACAAAATCAAATCCAAAACATCCAATAAGAAACCTATACCACAAAAGTAAAAAACAAGTTGAAAAAATCATTAATTGCTGCATGAAAGGAAGGTTTCCCTGAGAAAAGCTGTACCTGACGCCTTTGAGAAACTTCTGGAGTGTTACATACTGGAAGTTTTAAATTGTGCTGATCCTGTTGCTGTAGATCTAGCTTTTCTAATTTCTTTTCATAAAGTGCAAACTCCTCAGGCTTCTCCCACTGTTTGCATGTTTTCAGGCATTCATTGCATTTTGAGGGGCATGGATCAAGTGAAAAAAAATTGGACAACTAATGAAATCTTACCCTGCTTTCACACGTTACACAGTTATAATAATATAAGTTTCCATCAGGACAGATATGGTCACTCCATTCACAATCTATGGACTCCACCATCTCAGCATTTAAAGATTTTGCATTGACAGAAGATGCAGCTGATGGCAAAACATTATCTGATCCAACATGAGTGCTGAAAACTGTCTGAGGATTGCTTCTGTTATTTGGAGTCTGCAAAATGCAACAAATACTTGAAACATCTTTTTTTTTTTTGCTTTGTGTCTTTCATTGGTAATTCTGTAATGGGGGTAGCACACTATTCAAATAGGAAAGATCATTTACTTTGGGATAATAAGATCAAGATCCTTTCTCAAAAAGGCAAAAAAATTAAGCTCATACAGCACAAATATAGATGTACTCGCATAAGAAACTTACAGCTCTTGATAGAAATTGTTAGGCCATTCTAATAGTAAGACACGTGTAACGACATGTTGCCATCTACTTAATCAGAAATATTGAACAATAACCTGATTTGGACTCTGGTGATTAGACTGGTTTGCTCCTATATTCCCATTGAATTGCTCATTCATAAGGGATGGCGCCCTGCAAGATGTAAGTTCCACATACAGCAATCAGCAAATAAAAATACGAGAGGTGATATACTAAAAGCTAGTCTAATGTACTTTAACCAGAACAGGACTTGCATAAGATATGCACTGGAAAGAACTGAATGAATAAATAGAATGGGGCCGGATAAGAACAAGTACCTATAGCGACTTGTTACAGAACATATGAGATGCTAGAAAAGATGCCTTAGGGAAGTAGAAGCAGTTTTATAAAAGGCAGAGGCATGAGACAAAGCATTTTATCACACATGGGGTGAGGCATAAGCCCCAAGGCACAGGACTCATAAGTTCCCTGAATATTTAATTTTTTCCATTTTTATATAAAAACAAAATAAGCATAAACTTATGAAAAAAGTTTAAAACTACATAAGCAATTGTATGAATTTTTTTCATAAGGTAAATAATTTTATTGAAATCGGAAATTCATAATTCCAATAGAGAATACAACTTTTATCATTCATTTGCTAAAGAATTTTGAGGCTCAACATTGCTAATTAGAAATTAGACACATGATTTGCGTAGGAACTGTTGGGCAAGCCCCAAGCGTTAAGCGTGTTTAAGGCTCAAAACCAGGCGCTTGCGGCGTAAGCATCACAAAACAAAGCCCCACATGTGAGCCTCAAAATGTTCTGCAAGCTCGAAGAAGCCTTTAAAACACTGATCATAAACACTTTAACTTTCTCAATCAAGAAAATCTCTGATACCCCAGTAGGAGAGAAGAGTATCAATTCCATTCTAGTTTCTTAAATTTGTGTTTAACTTTTCATCCTAAATTACTACTACTTTGTTTATTCAGAAAAAGTAATTGACTCATCCTACAAAAAGAGGTACTCCTAAACTAGCAATCGTTGATCCTTCCAAAGATAAAGGAAAAATAAAAAAAAAATCCAAAGAATGGTGCTTACCTCGACTCTCCCACCTTGGGCTTCTTAGGATCTGCAAATCGAATAACCAACGGGTGCTCACATACCTGAACCACAAGCGAATGGAGAAAGGAGATTTGGTTTCAGATCAGAACTAGATATATACATTAATGGTTTAATGCAGGGACTGACTTCAATTATATAGGTGCCATGTAGTGCATTCATAGCCGCAACTGCCATGTCTCTACAAGCAAACCTGATAAAAGCACTTCCTTCAAGGCAAGAATAATATCAACATCAAGAAGAAAAAGTTGAAATACAAAGCAAGTATAGACAATCCAGAAGTAGGTGTGCCAACATTATATTTATGTAGAGGCAGCATGAATAATAAGCATGGCACCAAATATAGCAAACGCAACTACACTGTTCAAATAGGTCAAGAAGCACTTGATTAGTAAAATTAACAAAGATGTACAACCAGCTGAACTGTTGGCAGTATCTAGAGAAGCAGCCATAGCGACAAAGAAACATGTCTAAGGCCTCATATGTTTTCATTAAGAATAAGATGTATGATTCTGAATGCACATTTGAATGATTAAGATCTTGTCTCTAGATCTGAACACTGAATGATTAATAATGAGAGAAGGTAGTGGTTGTTACATACCGCGACGTTGTTTTAGTTCATCAACAATTAAGTAGATTTCTTCAACAATCCCATATGGAGAAAATACCTGCCAGCAAAGGCGTACATACAAATTCAAAACTTTTCCATCGGCTCAAAAGTGAAACAGATAGTACCGTCTCTTATCTGTGACTTTGTTTGACAGTGTATAATAGATCAAGGATTTAATTGCACTTCATACAATATTTATAGAGGTAATGAAATGAGCATTGACTAATAGGAGGACACAATATCATGATATGAACTCATCTTTCAAACATCAGAACGGAATAAAGCTTGTTATTTGGCATAGTTTATGATGCACTTTACTAAATCCTAAATCAAAAAATGTGCCAGGTAAAAGTGGGACGGAGCAAGTTCTAATCTTCATCAGTTATATCCTCTAGATGAAAATTACAACTGATAAACCCATACTAATGACATTACTGCAAAAGTAGTTGCTACATATTGCTTCATCCAATGGCACTATGTACACAAAAGCTTGAGTTTGTGCCCAATACATATTATCTATAGATACAAGAATCGAAGCTTGAAACATGCAGATTCTCTCTCTCTCTCTCTCTCTCTCTCTCTCTCTCTCACACACACACACACACACACACACACACACACACACTCACACTCACACACACATATACAGACACACACACAGAATGGACAAATTGAACAAAGAGCAACAGCAAAAACTGAAGGAGCAAAAGGAAGATAGAGTCTAGATGTCTTGGTTAAACGCATATATGTGGAGCATACATGCTCAATTTCTTTTTTGGAAGCTTGTTTCCTCAGACCACCAACATAAAGTTTCTGGGTGTGTTCGGTCAAGATTCCTACAATAAGAGAAAAAGGAGGTAAAAATGCAGATAAAAATAATAAAGCATTGGAAATAAACACAGAGAGGCAAAACGAAATAACTTAAAATTCAGTATGTATACACTTGAGAAAATATCCCATGTCAATTCAACAAAAATATTTTGAACTTCCCAAGAATTAGTCTGTTTACTATTATTCTTAATATTTATTTATTTATTTTTGATAAGGTACTATTATTATTCTTAATATTGTTTAGTACAGTGAAACAGTCTTATCCTTACTATGTGTTTTCCAGGAAAATAAAATTGCAGTCATACACGAAGCTTAACATAGCAGGTGGGGAGTGAGTTTGGTGGATAATGTAAATAGTGGAAGGGTTCTAATTTGCTTTAGTTAAAATTTGACAAAGCATATGATAACTATATTCTATTTTATAAATTTAAACAGAGATAGTGAAAAATTACCAAGACGATCACGTTCCCCATCAGCATACCTAACTGTTAAGGGAAACTCACCCTGCAAAGCAAGAAATATATACAAACCAAGTAAGAGGAGATCAATAATTTCTTGAGAGGGTAAATCATTTTAACTTCATAACAGAGAAGGAAACTAACCCCAGGGAAAGTATATCGACCATTGAATGCAACAATTGCCCTATTAGCTTCATCTAGCGTTCTATACTTCACAAAACAGCATTCTGCAGAGTAAATCATTATTCATTTTTGTTCTTCTTAAAGAAAAACAATTCATTTTTATTCTGATACCTATACTTGTCAAAAAGATAATATTATACTTCCAGATGATACATGTGCAGGGAATATAGTGAACATAAACAACAACAACCCAGTGTGGTCCCACAAGTGGGGTTTACGTAGACCTTACACCTGCCTTTGTGGGGTAGAGAGGCTGTTTCACAGAGGGGAAAAAGATTAAATCCTGGTAATTTAAATGATTCACAATATTTAAATTGCATTTAACTGCTTTGAACTACTTTAGTAATACAGAACCCAGTACAGATGACAGGACATTTGATTAACCAAATCACCAATGTAAACTACAACTAGCACACTAGACAGATAGCCTGGCAACTGCAACTGTTACAACATTCCTCTACCTTTCCTCAGACCGGTGCCTTTATCCGTGAGACGAACAAACTCAACAATGTGCCCATGTGCAGCAAAAACAGACCGGACCTGAATTGAAAGAGTGTGTATCAATATGTAGGAATATTTTCAAAATGCCCAGATAATGAACATAGTCAAACATGGAATCTGCAAGCACTTGAGTGAAGAAAATTCAATTTTTTAACATCCCGTTGAAATGGAACGTAACTGGATAATTGGACAGGGAAAGCCTGTACATATTGATTCGGACCTAAGCTAGTGGTTAACGGATTCTACCTACACGGATGGATATCTATTACTTTTCTGTACATGTTATTTGGAAACGTTAGTTGATGCCTACTACTTTGGCATTGAGGTGGTGTTGATTAATTTTAATTGAATACAAGGATACTATATAATATCCATTTGATGCGGTTAATCCAAGACAAATGAAGTATCTATGTATACCATGGGATACCTAGAATTCACAAAGATTAAGGAGTAAAAAATGAATAACGGAAAGTCAATATCTAGACATCACTCCTTCCAAAGAGACAGGAAAGCAAGAGAAAGTGATCAACTTACAATTACAGTTTAATCATTGTTGGTACATGTTTTTGATAAATAAAAAACTTTCCATTGATAAACACCAAGTCGGTGTTAAAAAATATGTGCAAGATGTGTGTGGCTATACTACAGTAATACATTGTCTTAAACATACATTTGTATAGTGTCCTCAGGAGTATCTTCATTTGGTTAGAGATTTGTATGTCAACGTAGGTTAGATGTGAGATTTCAAGTATCTCTATGTTTATAAACATTTATTCTGTCTTAAAAACCCAATTATTAGGTATTGGGATGAAGGCCTGGATAATTGAAGCAGAATGTATAGAGGCTTTATTTGGCCAACCTCAACTACTTTGGGGTCGAGACAAATAGTAGACATTCTTGTTGTTGTTGTTGTTACTATCTAAGCTCTAATTAAAAGCCTCAAGTCTCACTCTTAAACATAACTAATAGGCAATAACACATAGAATCCCCCTTATTCAACGCAACTAAATAGCAACATAACATGGATAAAAGAGATCATTTTTCTGAATACTCAATTGTAAGACTTACATCTTCTTCTTCTGCTGGCCTTGGAACTCCTACAACATAGAGTTTCACAAAACTGCCACAATCCAGAAAGTCTAAACAAACAAAATTCAGCAATGTTACTTGGGAAATCCTGCTATAAATACTCAGTAAAATATACAAACTTTCCCTTTGCATCCGGAAATTCAACTAACTGAAATTACCAGCATTTTAGAATGTGTCTTTTCACCAATTTTATACAAGGTAAATTGCAACTCACAATACTCTATTGTGGTCAATTAAGTGATCAAAAATCATAAAGTCTCTGATTAAATTCCAGCAGAGACAAAAAACACCAGGTGATTTCTTCTTATTTATCGTGGTCTGGTGAAAGGTTGGTGAAAGGTGACAGGTATCGTGTGGAATTAGTTGAGGTGGCTACTCTTTACTATAGTTTCCACATATTTATTTTTTTTAAAAACAAAATTATCAAGTCTCTCAAAAGTTAATCAAATTCACTCACGATAAGCAAAAGTGCCAAACAAATTAGGAATGAGAGATTATTTAATCGTTGGAAGAAGAACAATGCTTTGTACCAGAGCTTGCTTGATCGAAAGGTCTCTTGCGAGCCGGAAAAGGCACGGAACCACCAAAGTTTTGCTCAAAATTCGGGTTCCGATGGTGATGCTGGTGTTGTTGCCGGCGATTGTTGTGATTGCCGTCGCCGGGGAAGTTTCTTCTGCGATTGTCTAAGTTCCCATAGTTACGAGAGATAGAGTCGTCGGAAGGCCAATTGGCCGGCGCAGGATGAGGGTTCCGGTGAATTCCCGGCTGGATTCCCCGGCGTTCTCCGGTCCTCTGGTCCATTGAACATGAACTAGTAAATTGATTATTTGAACTTTTTATTTATATATATTATTTTTAATAGAGAACTATTAATAGAGCTTTTAATGTTTATTTTAGTTATATTTTTTAAAACTCTTTCCATATGCATTAATGAATAACTCAAATAGAAAAAAGTATTACTATTGGATTATTGGTATCCAATTATCAGCTAGGATTTAAGAATGGTTTGAAATTTGTATAAACAAGGACTTATCAATTTGAGAATGAATTATTTAATTTTTACATCCAAAAGATCGATCGATAACTCGTTAACTTATTTTACTCATATATCCATCCCCTTTCCCTCTCTAACTAATAATATTGCTTCACTTTAAATTCTTTTACCTCAAAACATTTGTCTTCGTTGTTGCTCAATCCTATTAACAACAGACTATATTATTTAATAATTCGTAATATATGATATTTTCTTCGTTTTAATTTATGTTTTTTTTAGTTCGTTATAAAAATATTTTTTTTTCTTATTGATATTGACATATTTGAAATCGCAAAATTAAAAAATATTTCACTTAATATATTCTGTGTGCTTTTAGTTTGTGATTTTTTTTAGAGGCCCATAGATTGAAGGGGTATTAAATTGCAGGGCAAGCAAGTCAAACATTTTACCCCACTTCTTTGTCACTCTCATTAATTGCATATATGAAAATATCATAAAAATATAAAATAATTATATATTTATGATTTCCTTGTTTCAATTAGATGATGTGGTTAATTGAATAGTGCATAGTGAGAAGTTTGTAATTAAACAGTAAACTCCAAGAAAGTTATACTTTCATGGATAGATCAGCAGAGAGAGTTCTAAATTTAGAGAGAGTAAAAAGTATATTTCATTCAATTGAATACAATGAAGGAGAAATCTCCTTTATATAGAAGTACATATCAGTGTGCCAAATGCATTTTCTAACTAATTATGTTTTCACTAATAGATATGTAACTGACTTTTAACAACCTACTTAACTCTAAGTTATTCCTCAATACATAGTACTAAATTTGATAAGTAGAACCTATGGACATGAGTTTTCAAAAAATAATGAAGTAAAATAGGGTAAATATCTATTCATATATTTTCTCCGTCCAATAATAGTTGTCTATTATGCTATTTTAGGATATTAAATAAAATTATTTGTCTATTTTATGAAATCAATAATTAATTTTACACTTAGTTCATAATTTTTCCTTATTATTAATTATAGTCATTTCCATATTTCAAGATATTGTATTTATTATATTCAAAGGTTGATATAGTAAAATTATTCTTCTATTTATAGTTTGTTAAGAAGTGTGCAAAGTGAATAGTAGACAAATATTATTGGACGGATGGAGTAAAACGTTAACATCAAATTAATAAATTTAATTTAGCAATTAAATATTTAAGTGAAAATACATGACACTATTAGAAGATTATGTACAATATATATTGATTTTAACATTCGATATAAGTAATTTTTTGTTAAATTATTTGTCGTAATTTTTAAAATAGTTATCTTAAATTATTTACTATTTAGACGGTTAAAACAAAATTGATCAATTTTTTATTTGTATCCTTAATAGTAATTGTACTTAAAGACTACAAACACATCAATAGAGTAAATATTTGATGAAATAAATTATATCGTTAGACACAAATGAAGTAAAATAATAAAATTTCCTCCTAATTAGTATTTGTAAGAGGTATGTAAAAAAATACGATAAATAATTTAAGACAGAAAGTGCAAGTTTCAATTATAATTTAAAGCAATAAAGTCATATATAGTGTTATAATTTTAGTCTCAATTGGAACCAAATTGAGTAGAATAAGATTGTGAAGTGTTTAAGATTGGAAGGTTTGTACTGCTTAAACACGTGTGGTATCTATAATATTGTCTTTCTTCTTTTTTATTGTTGCATTGTCGTTTTATATTTTATTCGGAACGACACTGATTATGCTCCACCAAAAATCTAATTTCAATTTATGTTAGTTCGAAATTCATATTGAAGTATTATATATATATATATATATATATATATATATATATATATATATGATCATTCTATATCAGGAACATATATATTTCCTATAAAAATAATTTATATATATCTATCTAATAATTTATCTTCTTTTTTTTTTCACATATACTTATAATTGTTTGTCAATTATGATTCTTATGAAAACGAAGTTTACGTGTTTCCAAACGAAATGAAATATATTTTATAACAAAAAGACTAGAATGAAAATACTTAAGAAAAAACAATTAAATTGTGTAATTATAATAATACTATACAAAATATAAAAATGAATCAAGCAAGATCTACTAAGTGTTTACCTTCATAAGACTTTTTTTCCGAATTTAAATTTAATCAAGTCAACACGAATATTTAACATAGTTTAAAAATCTAAAAAATAAAATACTAGTTATGACATAACTATAAATAAGGGCACATATAATTTAAAAGTTGAGTCGATCAAAGCTTGAAAATAAAAAATTTGTATATAAATGAAATAAACAAGATATGATATACGTTTTATCTTCAAACATGAAATTTTTCTTTACAAATTCAAATTTAATTGAGTTTTCATATGAATGTCAAACACGGGATAGAAAACTAAAAATATAAGATATAATTATAGCAAAAATATAAATAGTAAGTATAAATATTTTGAGAGTTTGGGACCAAAAGAGGAAAACGAGAGCTTTCTCATTTGTTTTCTATATAGAAGAACAAGTGTGTGTGTATATATATATATATATATATCGTCAGAGAATTTTGCTTCTTCGATCTGTAAGTTAATTACTTCATGCATTAATTTTCGGTTTGATTTTACAATTCTGATGCGTTGAATTCAATCGACAATTTTCCAATTTTCGGCGATATTTGGGTTTGATTTTGGTGCTGTTGAGATCCGGCGAAAAAATTAGATCTTGCCGGTTTTGTGCTTCAATTTAATGCAGAAGTTGTTGTTTTTCTGCAATTAATTGAAGTTTTGAGGTTCGATCTGATACTTGATAGCTCGATTTTGGAGTTTGATTGAGCGGAATTGTGTTAGGATTAGGGTTAGGATTTTATTGAGTAGTTAGATGGCTTCGAATCCTCCATTTTTAGTGGAGGATCAGACGGATGAGGATTTTTTTGATAAATTGGTTAATGATGATGATGATGATGTTGGTTTTAAGGTAACTACATCGTCAACGGGTGCGGGTGCGAGTGCGAGCTCGGTGTATGTTGATGGAAATGAATCTGATGAGGTTAAAGCCTTTGCTGATCTCAGTATAAGTGATGATGTCGATAGTGGAGTTGAAACTGGGAAGAAGGAAGGGGAGAAAGTAGATAAAGGTGTTGATAGCATTGCTAAACCAGGTTTGGTAGTTGAGGGGAATAGAGAGAACAGTAGTGGTTCTTTAGTGTCATTGACTTCTGGGATGTCAGATGGTTTACTCGAATCCAGCAACGGTAATTTGGAGACTGAGGTAATTGATGGTAAGACGGAGAATCAGACCAGTGGATCGAGCAATTCGGGTGTGAAGGAAGTTGGATGGAGTGCTTTTCACGCTGATCCAGTTACAAATGATGCTTCTGGGTTTGGATCCTACATGGACTTTTTCAGTGAATTGGGAGATAATAACGGTGATGCAATGGGAAATGTTGGTGAGAATGTGAATAAGGGGTCAACTGTTTCGCCAGCTGAACAGGTTCATGACACAAAACAAAATCATGAAACAGCGCATCTGGAGAATACTAGTTCCTTAACACAGGGTCAAGATAACTACGCCCATGATGCTACCACAGAACAAGTTGCAGATGGACAGGATCTAAATAGTAGCCAGTATTGGGAAAATCTTTATCCAGGATGGAAGTATGACGCAAGTACCGGGCAATGGTATCAGATTGATAGTTATGAATCAGGAGCTAATGTACAAGGAAGTATTGATTCTAATTTGGTTTCTGATTGGTCAGTTTCTGATGGAACGCCAGAGGTCTCGTACCTACAGAAAACTGTTCAGTCCATATCTGGCAATGCAGCTGAGAGTGGTACGACTGAGAGTGTCGCTAATTGGAATCAGGCTTCGCAGGTAAATGATGCTACTGAGAATCTGGGAAACTGGAATCAGGCTATGCAGGCGAGTGACAATAAGGGGACTGTGACTGACTGGAATCAGGCGACACTGGCTAGTGATGCACGTGTTGTCACAACTGACTGGAATCAGGCCTCACAACTTAACAATGGGTATCCGTCGCATATGGTTTTTGATCCTCAGTACCCTGGTTGGTATTATGATACAATTGCACTTGAATGGCGCTCTCTGGAGAGCTACACATCGTCTGCTCAATCAACTGTTCAAGGTGAGAGCCAACTGGATCAGAGTGGTTTGGCTTCAGTGCAGACTTCCTCTCACAATATTGATCAAAGGAATTTTGGTGCATACGGGCACAATGACAGTAGTAGATTCCAAGAGTTTAGCAGCGGTGGAGGAGATTACAACTGGTCTGGTTCTTTTGGTAATTACAATCAGAATCAGCATAGCTCAAATATATCGCAAAATGAAAATATTGCAAATAGTAACACTCTATCAGAATATAGGGGGAACCAACAATTAGAGAACAACTACAACCATGATTTTTCTGCAATCAGCCATGTTAATAGACAAATCTCTAATCATTATGAGGGAACAGTTCCATACAATGCAAACACAACTCAAATTCAAAATGACCAACGTTTTTTTTCTGGTGGGGGTTTGGGTCAGCAATTCAGTCAGCCAACACTCCAGCAACATGAGCAGAAGCGTGCCTCAAGTGATTACTATGGGACTCAGACCACAGCCAATTATTCACAGCAAGCATTTCAGAGTAGCCAGCAGTTTGCTCATGCTCCCACTGCAGGAAAATCATCTGCTGGCTGTCCACCACATGCTTTGGTCTCTTTTGGTTTTGGTGGAAAACTGATTGTGATGAAAGATCATAGTTCTTTTGGGAACTCATCCTTTGGAAGTCAGGTTTGTGTTAAAATTGTTTCCTTTTTTGTCTTTCCCTGACATTTTATGTCGCAGCACTCTTACTAATGATTGAAAGTATCTGTGCATGGTGGGTAAAGAATCCTGTAGGAGGTTCAATATCTGTGCTCAGTTTGATGGATGTTGTCTCTGAGATATTTGACAATTCAAGTCTTGTGATGGGGGCATGTGACTATACCCGAGCTTTGTGCCAACAATCATTCCCTGGTCCACTAGTTGGTGGAAGTCCCAGTATCAAGGAGTTGAATAAATGGATTGATGAGAGAATTGCAAACTCTGAATCTCCCGACTCGGATTACAGGAAAGGCGAAGTTTTGAGGTTACTTCTGTCATTGCTAAAAATAGCATGTCAATATTATGGGAAACTCCGTTCTCCTTTTGGTACCGATGCTGCGTTGAAGGTAAGATTTGAAAATTTGTAGGAATAACATGCATGTATTTAGTTATTGACCGTTTGTTCTAACCTTTCAAAACAAGCTGTTGGTTGAAATCAAGCTCTTGTGCAACTAAGTTTAGTTTATTCCATCTTATTGTTTTCTGTTTGTGTTGCCTGTATAGGCATATTAACTCCTTTCACTTCTAATGCATTTTGATATCTCCATCTATCCTAGACTTGCTTTAGTTGGGTTTATAGAATTAGATGTCACCTTTATCAGGTGAAAGACTTGATAAATGCTTTTTCTGGTCAAAGTTCATTGGATTTTGAAAACTTCATGGTATCAGCACACTCTGACTTTTATAGCTTTTCATGTGTCTTACATGTTTTGGGTCTAATATACCTTTGGCTTTTTAGACAGACTGTTCTCTATATGTTGGATTATTTGACTGGATCACCTATATGATGGGTGCATCTCCCCCAAACTTAAGAAATTCAGCTGGCTTCTCTTCCCTATATGATCTGAGCATTAGGTAGGAAAGAAGAAAGAAAATCCAGTAATGGATGTTGACTACAGTTAAACAAATTAATAATAGTGGTATTAATAGCCTCGCTCCACATATAATAACCAAGAGGAAACCATGATTAGGTGCTTGCATCACCACGTGAGCAGAGTTGTGAAGTAGGTCAGATATTGGGTACTGAAAAGTCTACTTAAGTTTGGCTCCATTCTCTACATTACTGTCTATCTCAAAGAGTGACTGGAGGTTTTTTGGGACGTGTTTATTTTTCATTATATTGTGTTCTCTTTGATGATTTTCACAAGGACATGAAGTCTTGAGTCCATCATCTTTTGAAGAGATCTTTTGCTAGAATTGACACCATAGATTTTGGTATTGTAATACCTTATAATAACTAGGAAAAAGTATTGAAGTTCTAGTTGTTATAATAATTTTGACATACTTGTGTTCTTCACGGTTATTTTTACCTTGTCAAAAGAAATTACGTTAAAAAATATCTTCCTTTCCTTAATGCATTTAAAAAAATTCATCTTGGACGACCATCTATAGCCTGATAGCATGAAAAATAGCTCCTGTCTAATTTTATTTTCACCAAAATCAACAATCTCAGTAGCTGTTGCTAATTTTGTTCTGCTACTTGAACAGGAAAGTGATGTTCCAGAAACGGCAATAGCCAAATTGTTTGCATCTGTAAAGAGGAATGGGATGCAAGTCAATCAATATGGCTCTCTCGCCCAGTGCTTGCAGCAATTGCCTTCTGAAGGACATATGCAGGTAATTATTAAACAATTTTCTGTTCTTAGTTGCTATTTTAATTGTTTGCTAAATCAGCCAACCCTTTTCGTTATATGTTTCAAGGCGACAGCTGCTGAGGTTCAAAGTCTTCTAGTAGCTGGAAGAAAGAAAGAAGCATTACAATGTGCACAAGAGGGGCAGTTGTGGGGGCCAGCTCTTATTCTCGCTGCACAACTTGGTGATCAGGTTTGTTTGGCTCTCTGCAGTCCTTTTGCCCCCACCCTCTTCCTCCTCCGCTCTTTCTTCTCTTAATATAATTTTGATTTCATGCGTAATTGCAGTTCTATGTAGAAACGGTGAAGCAAATGGCACTTCGACAGTTAGTAGCAGGGTCACCTTTGCGGACACTGTGCCTACTAATTGCTGGTCAACCGGCTGATGTCTTTTCTCTAGATTCTAGAGCTCAAAGTGGCATGCCTGTTGTAAATGCGGTTCAACGGCCTGCACAGGTTTTGTGTTCATAACTTGTTACAAGCAGTTAGTATTCATTAGCTTTTTTGCTGCCTTTTCCCCCTTGAACTTATTTTTTTAATGATTGCCTAATCCCCTGGAATTGAGCCTTCAAAGGGGATCTTTCCATTAACATGCTCTTGTATCTTCATTCTATAGAGTATTATCATTTTTATGCATTTATAAACATAGTATCATAATTGTTCTTTGACTTTTAAAGCTTCCACAATAAGAGCTCAGAAGACATTTTAGCGCGTACTGAAAGGTTAATTGTGATAAAAAAAAAAAAGGGGGACATGGAGCATAGCTATGTATATTTTGATCCCTGGAATTTCTATAAGGCTGCTCTTTTGAAGTCCAAGTACTTCTGTTTGGTTGGAGATAAGTTAGGTGTGGTCATTGGGGTGCAAATCTGAGCAGACTCAAAAAGGAGAAAAGGGAACTTGTTCCTATCCACCTAAGCGTTGGCAGACTGAGTTCCTCGTTACCTATGCTGGTGGGAGCACCCGGAGGAATAGTCAAGTAGGCCACTGTGATTTTTAAAAAAATTTAGGTGTGGCCATTGTTCTGTAAGACGTGCAGAGCTTTGATGATGAGTTTGGTGGGGGCATTGTTCTGTCAGATGTGTAGAACCTTAATATACCCACACATGATTTACTAGCTACCCTTAACCGTTATGATTGTCAATTTCATTCGAGGTCCGTCTTGTTATGTTTTGACGTTGTGATTTTCGTTTTATTAGGTAACACCATAGATTGTAAGTGGATCACTTTCTCTTGTTTTCCTGTTTCTTTGGAGGGAGTTATGTCTAGATATTGACTTTTTGTTGTTCATTTTTTTAAAAAAAATGTTAGACTTTTGTTGTTTTCTTCCCTAGTTGATTGCTTTTTAAAGATTTAAGGATAATACTTTCTTTGGATTTTTACCTTATTTTGATTTCTTCTGTTTATCCTAGTTTGGTGCCAATGTCATGCTGGATGACTGGGAAGAGAATTTGGCTGTGATTACCGCAAACAGAACGAAGGATGATGAACTGGTGCTTATTCATCTTGGTGATTGTTTGTGGAAAGAGAGGAGTGATGTATGTCTTATGCCTTGTTTTTCTTTTATATTACTCTCATTCAGTGGATTGCCTTTGATTTTGTTGTCTGCTTCTTACATACATTTTCTAAAAAAATTGACCTAGATTGTTGCTGCACACATTTGCTATCTAGTGGCTGAAGCAAACTTTGAACAATATTCAGATACCGCAAGATTGTGTCTTGTGGGTGCAGATCACTTGAAATTCCCCCGAACTTATGCTAGTCCAGAGGCTATTCAGGTGCTGCTTATTTCTAGTTTTTGTGCATTTTCTAGTTATATGAAGAAATGTGAAACATCTTGTGCCACAGCCAGCATATTCACTCATGTAACTGTATGTGCTACTGGTTAACACGGGTTCACCACTTGACTGATCAAATGCTTGTATCGACAGAGGACAGAGATTTATGAATACTCAAAGGTGCTGGGGAATTCTCAATTTATTCTCCCTCCTTTTCAACCATATAAACTTGTGTACGCACACATGCTAGCTGAAGTTGGGAGGATATCAGACGCATTAAAGTAAGTATACAAGTTTTTTGTTCAGCATGTTACGTGACATTCTTTCAGCTGGTTCCTTAGTATTTTTAAATTTAGGTACTGTCAAGCATTGTCGAAATCACTTAAAACTGGCCGAACCCCTGAGACGGAAATACTGAGACAGTTAGTGTCATCTCTTGAGGAAAGGATTAAAACTCACCAACAGGTACCTCTTTATCCTCTCACTCATCTATGTTGGATGATTGTCTCAGAGATACTTATGGTGGAACTTTCTGCATACAGGGAGGGTTCTCCACAAATTTGGCTCCTGCAAAATTGGTTGGTAAATTGCTGAACCTTTTTGATAGCACGGCTCATCGTGTTGTTGGGGGCTTGCCACCACCCATGCCAACAAGTGGTAGTTCACAAGGGAATGAACATCATCATCAGTTTGTGTCGCCTAGAGTCTCAAGTAGTCAATCAACCATGGCAATGTCATCACTGATCCCCTCAGAGCCAAGTAGTGAATGGGCAGCTGATAGCAGTAGAATGACGATGCACAACAGAAGTGTTTCAGAGCCTGACATTGGGAGAACTCCAAGACAGGTGTCTTATCCTGTTTCTCTGTAAAAATTACATTGGATTCTATCTATCTAATCTGGCTTGAAAAGAGAAGTTTGTTGTGAATTTGTGTTGGATCAGGTTGACTCATCAAAGGACGCAAGCTCAAGTAACACAGGAAGCAATGCATCAGGAGCTGGAGGGATATCACGCTTTCGTCGCTTTGGCTTTGGCTCCCAGCTTCTCCAGAAAACTGTTGGATTAGTACTCAAACCCCGTCAAGGCCGTCAGGTAGATATTGATTTTTCTCTCATCTTTGTCGTTTTCTAGATTGTAGTCCTCACAAAATTTGATGTTGACGCTTGTGTCCTTTTGTCTTGATTCCTTGTAGGCAAAATTGGGTGATTCGAATAAATTTTTTTATGATGAAAAACTTAAAAGATGGGTAGAGGAAGGCGCTGAACTTCCTGCTGCAGAACCACCCCTTGCACCTCCACCAACCGCTCCTGCTTTCCAGAATGGAGCGCCCGATTATAATGTGAAAAGTGTATTGAAAAGTGAAAGTCCTATATGCAACAATGGATTTCCGGAAATGAAGAGTCCAACTTCTTCTGATAATGGTGCTGGAATTCCACCTCTTCCACCTACCTCCAACCAATTCTCTGCTCGTGGTCGTATGGGTGTTCGTTCAAGGCAAGTGATTTTTGTGTGTTAATTATTTATATATGAAATGGTTGGACCAGTAGACGTATAAAAATAAAGTGTACCAGTAGAGACCTAGTATGGTCAGTGATATCTTTGGACTGCTATAAGAGTAATCCTCCCTACCTGATTGAACCTTTTGGCGGCTTAGGCAAAACAGCCATTGTTTACTTAGTTGGTCCGGTCCTGAGAGAGTATTTTAAATTGGTGAGAGTAATACTTGATAAGCTCCTATGTGTCAAACTAACAATTTTTAGTGTATGAACCTACCTGATTATCATGCTTTTTATAGTATTTTGCCATGGCTTCTTCACTTCCGTTATTTGTTTTTCCAAACTGCTTCAAACTGTTTTTCCTTGAGCGGGAGGGTCTATCAGAAGCAGTGGCTCTACCTCCAAGGTAGGAGAAAAGTACACTCTACCTTCCCCACCTTCCCCAGATCCCACTTTGTGGGATTACACAGGATATGTTGTGTTACATATCCACCTGATGAGACACTGATCCAAAAAATATTATCGAGCATTTATCACTTTTGTCTATTAGTAATGGTGGCTCCAGGATCAAATTTGATTTACAGTCTCGTTTAACAACGTAAGGAATAATCCATCACTGAAAGTGATGCAGAAGCAATGGTTTCAAACGTACTTTAGTACTTCATCTGATCATGTACTAGGGCTTTCATTCAGAAAAATTATTTGGGTACAAAGAATAGGATCACCGAAACGCTATAAGTGCATGTGGTGCTCTCTTCTATAACTTAATGGTAAAAGCTGACTGGCTTCTTTTCCTTCTTTTGGCAGATATGTTGACACATTCAATAAAGGTGGTGGTAACCCAACTAATCTATTCCAGTCACCTTCTGTTCCTTCCATAAAGCCTGCTACTGCTGGCAATGCCAAGTTTTTTGTTCCTGCTCCGATGTCCCCTGTTGAAAAGATAGGGAACAGTACTTCCAATGAGCAAGAAACTTCAAGTAATAGCGAGAGTGATTCAGTTTCTGCTGTTAATGGATCGACCCATTTTCCTGCACCAACATCAAGCGCTGCGCCTATCCAAAGATTTGCAAGCATGGACAACCTCTCCAATAAAGGAGCTGTTGCTAGCTCTCTATCAGCTAACTCCCGGCGAACTGCCTCATGGAGTGGTAGCTTTCCTGATGCTTTTTCCCCAAATAAATCTGAAACAAAACCACTGGGCTCTAGGTTGAGTATGCCTCCGTCGTCATTCATGCCTAGTGATGTTAATTCGATGCATTCCTCAATGAATGGTGGCAGTCTCAGTGATGACCTTCATGAAGTAGACCTGTGACGCAACAAGATGTATATACCAAGTTTTGCTCGTCGTCATGGTATCCTGCTCGGAATCTCTTCACTTTGGTGGTAAACAGTGAAGTGTGTGGTCAATGAAGATGGAAAATCCTTTCCTGTCTTCTCACACCACAAATATAACCCCCCCTTTTCTCTTTTTTGTTTAGCTACTTTTTGTAAGATTAGTTGTATGTTAAAAGCAAACGCTTATTTAGATGTAGGGATATAGGTTTTTATTTCTTTTATCCCTGTTAACACCTGCTGTTTCAGAAACTTGTTATTATAAACACAAGCAAAGTCGTTTAGAGAAACATTGTACAGTTGAAATATTCATTCATTGAGGAAAGGAACTCTCATTGAAGTTATACTCTTATGGAAAAGGACTGATCCAAGTTATAACAAAATGATATGTTTCTCATATGGGTATTACTTATAATTATATTTTTATCAGTATTATTATATAACTAAAAGTGAATGCTTAGACAAAAGAAATCTGTCATAAAAAATATAAACTGCTACTATTACAATTGTTCCAAAAAGGAAGATACAAATATCTAAATATCACTTTAGTATATTTTCAGACGCAAAACAGAGCAAATGTTTGAAACATCCCTTGAGTATCTTGCAGCAGCAACAATGGCGGTTGATAATGACAATTCAAATATTGCACACGAGGGAGAGGGAGGCTCTCTCTTTCTTTCCTCCACAATGAATTAAGCAAATTTCTGCCGATCTCAAACGACATAAAAGCATCAATAGCAGCATATTCAACTTGTTCATACACCAATTCCTCTGCATCCCATTTACTCAATGTCACATTCTTTGGCTTCTCCATCACTTTCCCAAGCACCTCTTTCGCCATTCTCTTCAACCCCATCTTCCCATACACTTCCTCTCCGTAAACCGATAATGCCAATCGATTCAAATCCACAGTATTCCCCACAAACAGCTTATGATCGCGAAGCAATTTCTCCGCGTCTCCTTTAACCCCGACCCCAACAAACTTGACATTGGGATCTCCAAGGAACTTGGCGAGGAATGCTGGAAGGCCGTCTCTGTGGAGGAGTTGGAATAGTAAGCAACGCCGTCCTACGCAGAGCTGGAGGAGAGCAACTGGGTGATTTTCCTCTGGCTTGAAACAGGGCAGCCATTCGATATCAAGTCCAACAACAAGTTTATTGGATTTCCGAAGACGAACGGTTTGCAGAATCCAATCATTAACAACGACAGCATTCTTCGTAACAGTCACTTCAATTTGGTCCCTGTAGAAAGGAACAACATAGATTTCTGCCATAACAAAAACTGAAAATAAAAAAGTTTTGACTCGAGAAAGTAATTTTTGTGAAATAATTCATTCATGATTTGACGCATATATATAACAGTTCAGAGTTTCCTAAGTTTTTTTCCTTAAACCGAATTTCCTAATTTTTTTCCTTAAACCGAGTTTCCTAAAATGTTGAAAGAAAAGTTTTCTAAAATGTTATATTTACACGGTATTAATATTTTGACTTAATTTTGGATATGCATTTATACTTTAAAAAGTTAAACACTTATCTCCTTACTAGATATGTTAGCACAAACCTAATATATATTACTCTTTTTATTTTAATTTATATGACACAAATAAAATTTGGAGTCAATCCATTTTTATATGATTTTTTAAAATTAATTTAAGTTGTGATATATATGTTTTTTTTCAAAATAAGTGTATTTGAATCTTTTAATTTTGTTTAAAATAAATAGTGTTTTAGATATTAAAAAGACATTAATGATGTTACATTTATTTTAAACAAGATATTTAAAAATATTTTGAATAGTCAATTATTGTAACTTATAGTACTTTTTATGTAGTTTATAAATATATAAATTTTATAATTAAAAATTTGAAAATTTCATGAACAAATTATCGATTAAATTAAAATGAGGTGTGTCCGTGCGAAGTAAGTTGATAATATTTCAAACTGTATTGAGTTAGGTGTCATAATTTTCGACGCGATATAATGTAATCTGTAACTTTCATACACAATCCAATTTCAAATATGGGAGAAATTTCATGGCTAAATTAATGATTCGTAACCCACATTACATGCAGTCCATAAATACACAAGTTAGCTCCATGTGCAAAATACTATGCAAAATTATTCAATAAATGGCGACATTTATATATAAGGATAAAAATAGCAAATCAATTTTGATAGACGTACAAATCAAGTCAATGAAAAATGCTAAAAATATTATAATTATTGCTTTTAGTGTTACTTTTTATTTATTTTTAATCATTTATAGCAATACATAGTAATATTAGATAAATTCATACAACATTTTAAAAGTGAATTATGCATGCAATTTAGATATATTACAAGTGCTTTAAAATATATTATGCTTGTTTGGTAAGAAATTAACAAAATGTACTAAAAGTGTATTTAAATGCATGGTAAATGTATTATCTATCAATAAAACTTGTATTATATGTGTTTTATAATTATTCTTTGCAATATGTATTAAAATTGTATTATAAATGTATTTGTAAGTGTTCAAGTGAAAAAAGTATTATTGCTATAAATGATAAATATTTTTTGAGGAAATTTAGTCTAGGTGATGAAACTTAATAACACTCCTTAGCTACAATTTGTCTAATTAGCTATAATTTCATTTGCTATGCTAATTTCCGTTTGAATATTTCGTTGTTTTTTGAAATATATTATACAAACTGAATTTATACAAGTAACATATATAAATTTATTTGTATTGTATACAAACTATTAATACAAATAATAAGTAATTGTGTATAAGGGTTAAAAAGTTTGGCTTTAGACCCCATACTTATTGAAGCGGCCATGTCTATCATGATAACCTAAAATTATAATCTTAAAATAATATATATATATATATATATATATATATATATAGCTTAAATCTAAAAAAAAGAAAAGGAAACTTTTCCATTTAAGTTAAACTTTATTTCTAATTGCGCGTTTTACAAATTAAGAAACTTGCCAAAAAAAGTTGCTTTTTAGGATCTGTTTTTCCCAATCCAATGTTAACTAGGAAACTGTTCTCTTATATATATATTTGGAGTTGTATTACTCTATAATATTACTTGTAATAAGACTTGTTTCGAAAATCCAAGTGATTGTCACCCTGTCGCTCTTCTCCAGCTTTGTACTGTTCCAACTTCTCCACAGAGACGGCCTTCCAACATTCCTCGCCAAGGGTTAGAGGAGACGCAGAGAAATTGCTTCGCGATCATAATTTGTTTGTGGCGAATACTGTGGATTTAGCATTATCGATTTAGTGTCTGGGAAGATGGGATGGCAAAAGAGGTGCTTGCTTGGGAAAGTGATGGAGAAGCCAATGAATGTGACATTGAGTAAATGGGATGCAGAGGAATTGGTGTATGAACAAATTGAATATGCTGCTATTGATTGTGGGAAAGAGAGCCGCCCTCGTGCTGTTCAAAGGCAATATTTGAATTGTCATTATCAACAGCCATTGTTGTTGCTGCAACATACTGTTTTCATACACTTGCTCGGTTTTGAGTCTCAAAATGTAATCAATACCAGAAAGAATTGATATTTACATATTTGTTTCTTTTTCTTTTTGGAACAATTGTAATAGTAGCAGTTTATTTTTTTTATGACAAATTTCTTATTCACTTTTAGTTATATAATAATACTCATAAAAATATAATCCAATATGAGAAACATATTATTTTGTTAAAACTTTGGATCAGTCTTTTTCCATATAGTATTAACTTCAATTCAAATTTTTATCAAATGAGAGTTCCTTTCCTCAATGAATGAATATTTCAACTGTACAATGTTTCTCTAAACCACTTCCCTTGTGTTTATAATAACAATTAACAGCAGGTGTTAAGAGGGATAAAAGAAATAATAAAAACCTATATCCCTACAGCTAAATAACCATTTGCTTTCAACATACAACTGATCTTACAAAAAGTAGCTAAATAAGAAAGAAGAGAAAAGGCGGGGTATGTTGTGGTGTGAGAAGACAACAGGAAAGGCTTTTCCATCTTCATGGACCACACTTCACTGCTAAACACCAAAGTGAAGAGATTCCGAGCAGGATACCACGACAACAAGCAAAACTTGGTATTTACATCTTGTTGCGTCACAGGTCTACTTCATCAAGGTCATCACTGAAACTGCCACCATTCGCTGAGGAATGCATTGAATTAACATCACTAGGCATGAATGACGACGGAGGCATACTCAATCTAGACCCTGGTGGTTTTATTTCAGATCTATTTGGGGAAAAAGCATCAGGAAAGCTGCCACTCCATGATGCAGTTCGCCGAGAGTTGGCTGATAGAGAGCTAGCAACAGCTCCTTTATTGGAGAGGTTGTCCATGCTTGCAAATCTTTGCATAGGCGTAGTGCTTGATGTTGGTGCAGGAAAATGGATCGATCCATTAACAGCAGAAACTGAATCACTCTCACTAGTACTTGAAG
Organism: Solanum bulbocastanum; assembly: GCA_037074985.1. Taxonomy (NCBI): domain Eukaryota; kingdom Viridiplantae; phylum Streptophyta; class Magnoliopsida; order Solanales; family Solanaceae; genus Solanum; species Solanum bulbocastanum. The sequence continues at coordinate 969,317 of CM073604.1, forward strand.
TTTCTTGCTCATTGGAAGTACTGTTTCCTGTCTCTTCAACAGGGGTCATCGGGGCGGGAACAAAAAACTTGGCATTGCCAGCAGTAGCAGGCTTTATGGAAGGAGCAGAAGGCGACTGGAATAGATTTGTTGGGTTACCACCACCTTTGTTGAATGTGTCAACGTACCTGTCAAAAGAAGGAAGAGAAGCCAGTCAGGTTTCTCTATTTTGAGTTATAGAGGAGAGAACATCACACGCACTTAAAATTTTTCAATGACCTCTATCAACAAATTTTCTAGATTAAAGCCCTTGTACATGGCATATGTAGTAGTAACAAAAGTATGTTCAAACCTTTGAAAGCATTGCTTCAGCATCACTTTCAGTGATAAGGATTGATTCTTATGTTAAAGAGCCAAGCAACTCAATTTTATCATGGAGCCACCATAACTAAAAAGAGGATAGAAATAATGCTTGATAGTTTTATTTTTTGGGATCAGTGTCTTATCAGGTACATGTCTTATCAAGTATTTACTCTCACCAATTTAAAATCCTCTTTCAGAATCAGACCAACTAAGTAAACAAGGGCTGTTTCGCTTAAGCCAACCCAAAAGGTTCAATCAGATGGGTGATAACTTATAGCATAGCTTGTCCAAAGATGTCACTAACCATATTAGGTTCTCTATTAGTCCACTTTTTTATAGATCTACTGGTCAAATCATATCATCTGAAATAATTATCATGCCAAAATCACTTGCCTTGACCGGACACCCATACGACCACGAGCTGAGAATTGGTTGGAGGTAGGCGGTAGAGGTGGGATTCCCGCACCATTATCAGCAGAAGTTGGACTCTTCATTTCCGGAAACCCATTGTTGCATATAGAACTTTCACTTTTTAATACACTCTTCACATTATAATCTGGTGCTCCATTCTGGAAAGCAGCAGCGGTTGGTGGGGGTGCAAGGGGTGGTTCCGGAGCAGGAAGTGCTGCTCCTTCCTCTACCCATCTTTTAAGGTTTTCATCATAATAAAATTTATTCGAATCACCCAATTTTGCCTACAGGTGATCAAGACAAGGAAACAAGTGTCAACATCAAATTTTGTGAAGACTGCAATCTAGGAAATGACGAAGATGAGAAAAAACTAAAATAATCTACCTGACGGCCTTGACGGGGTTTGAGTACTAATCCAACAGTTTTCTGGAGAAGCTGGGAGCCAAAGCTAAAGCGACGAAACCGTGATGTCCCTCCAGCTCCTGATGCATTGCTTCCTGTGTTACTTGAGCTTGCTTCCTTTGATGAGTCAACCTGATCCAACACAAATTCATAACAAACTCCTCTTTTCAAACCAGACAGGATAGATCCAGTCAACGTAATAGTTACAAAGAAACAGGATAAGACACCTGTCTTGGAGTTCTTCCAATGTCAGGCTCTGAAACACTTCTATTGTGCATTGTCATTCTACCGCTATCAGCTGCCCATTCACTTATTGGCTCCACAGACGATGAGGGGATCAGTGATGACATTGCCATGGTTGATTGACTACTTGAGACTCTAGGCCCCGCAAACTGATGATGATGTTCATTCCCTTGGGAACTGCCATTTGTTGGCATCGGCGGTGGTAAGCCCCCAACAACACGATGAGCCGTGCTATCAAAAAGGTTCAGCAATTTACCAACCAATTTTGCAGGAGCCAAATTTGTGGAGAACCCTCCCTGTATGCAGAAAGTTCCACAATAAATATCTCTGAGACAATCATCCAACATAGATGAGAGGATAGAGAGGTACCTGTTGGTGAGTTTTAATCCTTTCCTCAAGAGACGACACTAACTGTCTCAGTGTTTCAGTCTCAGGGGTTCGGCCAGTTTTAAGTGATTTCGACAATGCTTGACAGTACCTATAATTAGAAATGTGAAGGAACCAGCTGAACGGATCTCAAGTAACTTGCTGAACAAAAAAACTGGGATACTTACTTTAATGCGTCTGATATCCTCCCAACTTCAGCTAGCATGTGTGCATATACCAGTTTGTATGGTTGAAAAGGAGGGAGAATAAATTGAGAATTCCCCAGCACCTTTGAGTATTCATAAATCTCAGTCCTCTGTCCATACAAGCATTTCATCAGTCAAGCGATAAACCCGTGTTACCCAGTAGCATATAACATGAGTGAATATGCTGGTTGTGGCACAAGATGTTTCACATTTCTTCATATGACTAAAAATGCACAAAAACTAGAGGTCAGCAGCACCTGAATAGCCTCTGGACTAGCATAAGTTCGGGGGAATTTCAAGTGATCTGCACCCACAAGACACAATCTTGCAGTATCTGAATATTGCTCAAAGTTTGCTTCGGCCACCAGATAGCAAATGTGTGCAGCAACAATCTAGATCGTTTTTTTTAGAAAATGTATGTAAGAAGCAGACAACAAAACTAAAGGCAATCCACTGAATGAGAGTAATAGAAACAAAAAAACAAGGCATAAGACATACATCACTCCTCTCTTTCCACAAACAATCGCCAAGATGAATAAGCACCAGTTCATCATCCTTCGTTCTGTTTGCGGTAATAACAGCCAAATTCTCTTCCCAGTCATCCAGCATGATATTAGCACCAAACTAGGACAAAGAGAAGAAATCAAAATAAGGTAATAATCCAAAGAAAGTATTATCTTAAAACATCAACAAGCAATAAAGTAGGGAGGAAAAAAACTTAAAACTTAACGTCTAGACATAACTCCCTCCAAAGAAACGGGAAAAAGAAAGAGTGATCCACTTACGATCTACGTAATAAAACAACCAAGCCCAATATGTCAAAACATAAGGATTGACTTCAAAATAACATTCACAAAGAATCACCATGGTTAAGGGCAGCTATTGAATCCTGCATGGGTATATTAAGGTTCTGCACATATGACAGAACAATGATCCACCTAATTCATCATCAAAACTCTGGACATCTGACGGAACAATGCCCACACCTAACTTTTTTTAAATAACAGTGCCATCCACCTTACGCACACTTCGACTATTCCACCGACCAAGTAACTCGGTTTGCCTAGCCTGAGGAGGGTGGAAAGAACTTGCATAGTCTTTTTTTTTCTTTTCTTGTCAGCGCTGAGATTTGAACCCCAATGCCCCACACCTAACTTATCTCCAACCAAACAGAAGTCCTTGGACTTCAAAAGAGCAGCCTTATTGAAATTCCAAGGATCAAAAAATACGAAACTATGCTCCATTTCCCTTTTTTAATCACTACTAACCTTTCGGTATGCCCTAAAATATCTTCATAATTCTTTTTGATGAAGCTTTAAAAGTTAAAGAATGATTATGATACTATGGTTATAACTGCAGAACAGATTATCAAAATGATATACTTTATAGAATGAAGATACAAGAGTATGTCAATGGCAAGATCCCCTTTAAGGGCTCAATTCCTGGGACTTGGGCAAATCATTACAAAATGAGTTCAAGGAGGAAAAGGCAGCAAATAAGCTAATGAAACTAACTGCTTGTAACAAGTTATGAACACAAAACCTGTGCAGGCTGTTGAGCCGCATTTACAACAGGCATGCCACTTTGAGATGTAGATTCTACAGAAAAGACATCAGCCGGTTGACCTGCAATTAGTAGGCACAGTGTCCGCAAAGGTGACCCTGCTACTAACTGTTGAAGTGCCATTTGCTTCACTGTTTCTACATAGAACTACAATTACGCATGAAATTAAAAATATATTGATAGAAAGATGTGTGTGTGTGTGTACACACACACACACACACACATGTATAATTGAGACATAAAGAGAGAGAGAGAGGAGGAGGAGGAAGAAGAGGCTGGGTGCTACAGAGCAACTAAGAACTCGACAAACCTGATCACCAAGTTGTGCAGCGAGAACAAGAGCTGGTCCCCACAACTGCCCCTCTTGTGCACATTGTAATGCTTCTTTCTTTCTTCCAGATACTAGAAGACTTTGAACCTCAGAAGCCGTAGTCTAGAGCATGTAACTAGAATGGTTGGCCGATCTAGCAAACAATCAAAATAACAACTAAGAACAGAAAGTTGCACAAAAATTACCCGCATCTGTCCTTCAGAGGGCAATTGCTGCAAGCACTGGGCAACAGTGCCATATTGATTGAGTTGCATCCCGTTCCTCTTCACAGAAGCAAACAATTTGGCTACCGCTGTTTCTGGAACATCACTTTCCTGTTAAAGTAGCAGAACCAAATTAGCAACAGCTACAAAGTTTGTTGATTTTGGTTAAAATAAAATTAGACAAGCTATTTTTCACGCTATCAAGCTAGATGATTGTACAAAATGAAAAATCTAAAATGCATTAAAAAAAAGGAAGACATGCCTTTACATGCTCTATTTTGACAAGGTAAAAAGGGAACACAAAAAAGCAAACTTAGCAAATTTCGCCAAGTTTAACCAAATATTGTGAAGAGCATAAATTACATAAATTCATCAAAATCATAACAGCTAGAACATCAATACTCTTTCCTAGTTAGTAAAAGGTATTACAGTGTGTTAATTCAAACAAAAGATTTCTTCAAATGACAATTGACTCAAGGCTTCATGTATTTCTATAGTGAAAATCATCAAAGAGAACACAATATAATGAAAAAGAAACACATCCCCCAAAATTCCTCCAGATTCCAGCCACTCTATGAGATAGAAAGTGATGTAGAGAATGGAGCAGAACTAAACTAGACATTTCAGAGCCCAATATCTAACCTACTTCACAACTCTGCTCACATGGTGATGCAAGCGCCTAATTATTGTTTCTTCTCTCTTGGTTACTATATGTGGGGCAGTGCTATTACTACCACTACTATTTATTTGTTTAACTGCAGTCAACATCCAATACTGGATTTTCTTTCTTGTTTTCTACCTAATGCTCTCATCATTAAGGGAAGAGAAGCCAGTTGAATTTCTTAAATTTGGGGGAGATGCACCATCCCATAGGTGATCAAGTCAAACAATAAAAATATAGAAATTACAAAGGATATGTTAGACCCAAAACATGTAAGACACATAAGAAACCATAAAGTCGGAATGTGTTGATACCATAAGTTTTCGAATCCAACTAAAGCAAGACCAGGTTAGATGGAGATATCAATGGGCAGTAGGAGTGAAAGGAGTTTATATGCCTAAAAAGGCAACACAAACAGAAAACAAAAGGCAGTGGAATAAAACTGTACTTAGTTGGACCAGAGCTTGATTTAAACCAACAGTTCATTTTGAAAGGTCAAACAAATAATCAATAACTAAATACAGGCATGTTGCTCCTACAAATTTTCAAATCTTACCTTCAACACAGCCTCAGTACCAAAAGGAGAACGGAGTTTCCCATAATACTGACATGCTATTTTTAGCAATGACAGAAGCAACCTCAAAACTTCGCCTTTCCTATAATCCATGTCAGGAGATTCAGAGTTTGCAATCCTCTCATCAATCCATTTATTCAACTCCTTGATACTGGGACTACCACCAACTAGTGGACCAAGGAATGATTGTCGGCACAAAGCTCGGGTATAGTCACATGGCCCCATAGCAAGACTTGAACTGTCAACTCTCTCAGAGACAACATCCATCAAATTGAGCAAAGATATTGAACCTCCTACAGGATTCTTTACCCACCAGGCACAAATACTTTCAATCATCAGTAAGAGTACTGCAACCCAAAACATTGGGAAAGACAAAAAGAATATAAAAAATTGACACAAACCTGACTTCCAAAGGATGAGTTTCCAGAAGAACTATAATCTTTCATCACAATCAGTTTTCCACCAAAACCAAAAGTAACCAAAGCATGTGGTGGACGGCCAGCAGATGATCTTCCTGCAGTGGGAGCATGACCAAACTGCTGGCTGCTCTGAAATGCTTGCTGGGAATAATTGGCTGTAGTTTGAGTCCCATAATAATCATTTGAGGCATGCTTCTGCTCATGTTGCTGGAGTGTTGGCTGACTAAATTGCTGACTGAAACCCCCACCAGGGAGAAATCGTTGGTCATTTTGATTTTGAATTGCTTTTGCATTGTATGGAACAGTTCCCTCATAATGATTAGATATTTGCCTATTAAAATGACTGCTTGCCGAAAAATCTTGGTTGTAGTGGTTCTCTAATTGCTGGTTCCCACTATATTCTGACATATGGTTACTCTTTGCAGCATTTTCATTTTGTGACATATTTGAGCTATGCTGATTGTAATTACCTAAAGTGCCAGACCAGTTGTAATCTCCTCCGCTGCTGCTAAACCCTTGGAATCTACTATTGTCATTGTGCCCGTATGCACCGTAATTCCTTTGATCAATATTGTGAGAGGAAGTCTGCACTGAAGCCAAACCATTCTGATCCATCTGGCTCTCACCTTGAACAGTTGATTGAGCAGACGATGTGTAGCTCTCCAAAGAGCGCCATTCAAGTGCAACTGTATCATAATACCAACCAGGGTACTGAGGATCAAAAACCATATGTGACGGATACCCGTTGTTAAGTTGTGAGGCTTGATTCCAGTCAGTCGTGACACCACCTGCATTACTAGCCAGTGACACTTGATTCCAGTCAGTCACAGCACTCGTATTGTCACTAGCCTGGTTCCAGTTTGTCACATTCTCAGTAGAACCGTTTACCTGCGAACCCTGATTCCAATTAGTGACACTCTCAGTTGTACCACTCTCAACCGCATTACCAGAAACAGACTGAGCAGTTTTCTGTTGGTACAAGATCTCTGACGTTCCATCAGAAACCGAACTAGAATCAGTACTTCCTTGTACATTAGCTCCTGATTCATAATTATCAACCTGATACCACTGCCCAGTACTTGAGTCATACTTCCATCCTGGATAAAGATTTTCCCAATACTGACTACTATTTAGATCCTGTCCATCTGCAACTTGTTCATGGGCGTAACTATCTTGACCCTGTGTTAACGCACTAGTATTCTCCAAATACACTGTTTCATGAACTTGTTTTTTGTCATGAACCTGTTCCGCTGGCGAAACAGTTGACCCTTTATTCACATTCTCACCAACATTTCCCATTGCATCTCCATTTTTATCACCCAATTCACTGAAAAAGTCCATGTAGGATCCGAACCCAGAAGCATCATTTGTAACTGGATCAGCATGGAAAGCACTCCATCCAACTTCCTTCACACCCGAATTGCTCGATCCACTGGTGTGATTCTCCGTCTTACCATCAGTTACCTCAGTCTCCAAATTACCATTGCTGGACTCAAGTAAACCATCTGACCCCACAGAAGTCAATGACACTAAAGAACCACTACTCTTCTCTCCATTCCCCTCAACTACCAAACCCGGTTTAGCATTGCTATCATCACTTTTATCTACTTTCTCTCCTTCCTTCTTCCCAGTTTCAACTCCACTATCGACATCATCACTTATACTGAGATCAGCAAAGGCTTTAACCTCATCAGATTCATTTCCATCAAAATACACCGAGCTCGCACCCGCACCCGCACCCAAACCCGTTGACGAGGTAGTTACCTTAAAACCAACATCATCATCATCATCATCATTAACCAATTTATCAAAAAAATCCTCATCCGTCTGATCCTCCACTAGAAATGGAGGATTCGAAGCCATCTAACTACTCAATTAAATCCTAACCCTAATCCTAACAAAATTCCGCTAAATCAAACTCCAAAATCGAGCTAACAAGTATCAGATCGGACATCAAAACTTCAATTAATTGCAGAAAAACAACAACTTCTGCATTGAATTGAATTGAAGCACAAAACCGGTAAGATCTTAAGTTTTTCGCCGGATCTCAACACCACCAAAATCAAACCCAAAAAATCGTCGAAAATTGGGATATTGTTCGATTGAATTCAACACATCAGATTGTAAAACAAACCGAAATTAATGCATGAAGTAATTAACTTACAGATCGAAGAAGCAAATTTCTCTGACGATATATATTTTCTATATATATATATATATATTATACACGTGTGTGTATATATGTATATGGTGTTCTATATAGCAAAAACAGAGAGAAAACATGCTAATTTATCACTTTGGTTCCAACTCGCAAAATATTTATACTATACCTAATATTTTTATTTTTTATCTTAATTTGATATTTATATTGAAACTCGAGTAAACTTAAATAGGAGGGAAATCTCATGTTGAAAGTGAAATGTTAATATATCACATTTATTTCATTTTATATAGCAATCTGTTATTTTTAAATTTTGGTCAAACTCTTTAAATTTTTATGTATACAATTCATATTTATACTTTATTATGTCCTTTATTTTAGGTTTTTATTTGATGTTATATATTTTTATTGAGAGTCGATTAGTTTGAATTTGTGAGGTAAAGTTACATATTGAGGATAAAATGTTGATATATCATATCTTTGATTATTTCATTTTATTTATGTATAGATGGTAATTTTGGCATTTTGGTCAACTCTCAAAATCTTATGTACTATTTATATTTATACTATAATTATCTCTAATACTTTTTATTTAGGCATTTGATATTTATATTAAAAGTCGACTAAATTTAAATTTGTGTAGAGTTACATGTTGGAGGGTAAAATGTTGATATATCATAGATTGATTGTTTCATATTATGTAGCAATTCTTAAACTTTGGTCAACTCTCGAAATATTTATACCTATGTACACTAATTATATTTTATTTCTTTTAATTTCCTATTTAATTCTTGATATTCTCACTAAAACTTGATTACATTTTAATTTTTGGAGAAAAGACTTGTATTGAGAATATAACATTGATATATCATATCTTGTTTGTTTCATTTTACGTAGCAGTTTTTCATTTTCGCACTTTGATTCCAACTCTTGAAATATTTATACATAATATTTATATTTATATTTTATACATAGTTATATCATTTAAAATTTTTAATTTATTTTGTCTGTCTTATTGAAATTTGATTAAATTCAAATTTGTTAGAAAAAAATCTCCTACTGAGATATAGCACTGATGTAATATGTATAATATCTTGTTTGTTTCATTGTGTGTAGCAATATTATAATTACACAAATTCAATTATTTTTTGTTTTATTTTTTCTCAATCAATTTTTAGTAGTTTCAAAATGCAGTTCTAATTATTTTTTTCAATACATTTCCACCCGTTTGCGAATATGTAAATTTCAATTACATAAAAATCATTTACTGCCAAACTCAAATTGAGACTAAAAATATAACATTATTTGACTTTGATGCTCTAAATTAAAGTAAGAATCTACTTATATCACATTCTTTATTCAAAATAATTAATAATGTAAAATATATGTCATTCAAATTAATTTTATTAATTGGATATATACATCTAGTATGAATACATATTTACCACAGACTTTAATATCCTTTATTGAAGTTGTGTTAATATAGGCTCTTCTCATCAATTTTTTTTTTCGTTTTCAGTTAACCACATCATATTAATTGAAACAATGAAATTTACAAATAATTATATGCAAATTGTCACATGTTTTTCTACCAGTCTACAAATTTACATTTATTTAAATAAAAAACCTTTTTGTCTTTACATGAATAAAAATTAAAAAGTGAGGGAGTGTCAATGAAGTGGGGCAATTATTTGACTTGTTGCCAACTTGCCATGCGATGCAACAACCTGTCTCTTTTGTTTGTAACACTTCAATTTATGGACCTCTAATTATTTTATTATATATATGGTGGTTTGAATGGGTTAGTCAAAAATATAAAGTTCGTAGTGATTCGGGATTAAGTTACGTAGTGATATCTGTCAAAGAAAAGGAAAGCATCTATCAGTTGCAATAATGGCTTCGAAAATGAATGCTAGGCCTGCCCCGATCGATATCACCATTCATCAGAGGGACTGACATAGGCAGGAGTGATAAATAGGATAAAATAAAAATGAATGATATTATCATTAAAAATAAGCAATTACTTATTCTTAAGAGATTAGTAAGCAGTTAGAAAAATGTCATTTATAACGATCGGGTTCCGTCGTTATAGAAAAGCCAACAGGTAAAAATTTTGGCTCGAAAAACTTTTTCATAGTAACTTGGGATTTCTCAACCTAGTCCAGATATGGACGAAATCAGAGTCCTTAAGGTGTAAGGAAACCTGATAACAATCGGGTGACTTATTTATGATTTTGATTACATTCGTAGTTAGATAAGTCGTTAAGGAATCCGTACGACTTTACGGAATTGAATTTGGGTGAATAGAACTCCCAGAATCAATCTTAGCGTGAACAATATTTTTCTGAGCGTCATTGGTTAAAGGTGTTTTGTGAAATTGGGGTCTTGGAATAATTAAAATAGCTCATTGTTTCGTGCAGGCCACTTTGGCGGTGGTTTTGGTCGCTCTGACTGGGCCGATGTAGCGTGGTGAGGACCATTGTGGCGGGCCAGAGCAACTTAAAGTCGTAAATAAACTCCAAAACAACTTTATTTTGCAGTTTTCGATTTTTAGAGCTAAGGAACGAACCACATGCGACTCTTGACAGATTTCCACCATTCTTGAGGCTAAAGGTAAGTTTTTCACTTCCCGAATCCGCTTTTCGATCCGTAGAACATAATAGGATGGGTAATTATCGATGGGGGAGGGTTTTGATCTCGATTCTATGGTGGAAACAGCCTTATTATGGGTTTTTGAGATCATGGGTATGATCTAGAGTTCATAGAATTGTTAGTGATTCGGGTAATTAGTGATTGTTTATTGATTCACGTGATATTATGATTGTTTGTAGACCAAGAACAAGCGGAACGAATTTGGGAAGGGAAGGATCAAGTTTCTTAATGTTTCAAGCTTGTTTCGAAGTAGGTGATGGTTGTGATTCTATGAATATGTAATGTATGCTTGTTTTTGCTTCATTATGATATATGTATGTGTGCGAATGTTGTATTATTGATCACACTTGTTGTAAATGAGATAGATGAATAACTATATGCCATAAATCACTTCTTGATTGTATGATTATTGAGAACGTACTTGTGAGTGTGATTGTGATGTGTTGATTGGATCAATACCACGTTTCGGTATACTAATTGGGATCGGTTGCCACATCAAGACATAATTATGGGATCTGTTGCCACATTTCGGCATAAACATTGGATCGGGTACCACGTTTCAGTGTGCTAACTATTTTGAGTTTGGGTTGCATGAGAGGACCAATGACACGTTTCGACATTTATTAAGGTATAATATTTTTGAAACAACATTTTACAATTTTCAAAAGGGAATAAACACTATAGGAACAATAAAGAATCCTAAAGACCTAGAAAACATAGTAGCAATACTAGACAGAATGAAAATCATAGGAGAAAAACCCTTAGTACATTGGGGTTGTAATAAAACTATGTGTAGATTAGACATAATAAACCCTGAGTATACTATAAAAACAGTATCAATAGATGCAATAAAGACACTGAAGAATTCACTAAACAGATTAAAGAACTTATTAAATTAGAAGTAATAAGAAGATCTACATCTAGACATAGATCCGCAGCATTTACGGTTAGAAACTATAGTGAACAAGTGCGAGGGAAATCTCACATGGTGATAAAGTATAAAAGATTAAATGATAATACTAGAACAGATACATACAAACTACCTCATAAGAATGAATTAATTAATAGAATACAAGGTAAAAATATATTTAATAAATTTGATTGTAAGTCAAGATACTGGCAAGTCAAGATGCACCCAGAAAGCATAGAATGAACAACTTTCACTTGTCCTGAAGATCATTTTGAATGGCTTGCTGTGCCTTTTGGCTTAAAGACAGCTCCGCCCATCTTCCAACGAAAGATGGATGACATGTTCGGGGATTATAAAATTTTGTATTAGTATATGTAGACGACATTCTAGTATTTAGCAAAGACATACAAGAACATTTAGGACACTTACATACAATATTTAGATTATTTGTAAAATATGGGATAATAATTAGTAAAAAGAAAATGGAACTGTGTAAGACACATATAAACTTTTTAGGAGTAACTTTAGGAGAAGGAAAAATAAAACTACAACCACATATAGCTAAAAAAGTATTAGATATGCCAGATAAATTAGATAATACAAAAGAATTACAAAAATTCCTCGGATTAGTAAATTATGCCAGAAACTTTATCCAAGACTTAGGAAAAATAGCAGGACCTTTATATGCTAAGACAGGTAGCAAGGGTCAGAAACACTTTAGCATAGAAGACATTAAATTAGTCCAACAAATTAAAGAAAATGTTAAAAATATACCAAACTTGCAAATACCTCTAGAATCAGATTATCTAATAGTCCAAACAGATAGGAGTAAATTAGGATGGGGTGTCATCTTAAAATCTAGACCTAATAAATACAGCTCTAAAAATGAAGAAAAAATTTGCGCATACCAAAGTGGACAGTATAAAGAAAAAGGAAACATGAGTAGTATAGACGCAGAAGTATTAGCCGTAATATATGGAATTAATAGTTTTAAATTATATATTTTAAATAAAAATAAAGTTTTAGTTAGAACAGATTGTGAAACAATAGTTAAATTTCATGAAAAAATAAATAATAAAGCTAGCAGTAAAAGAAGATGGCTAAGCTTTATGGATATAATATCTATATACAATAATATTGTTTTTGAATATGTTAAAAGAAAAGATAATGATTTAGAAGATAAACTAAGTACACTACAATTAAAAACTAACTAACTCTTATTTCAGTATGAGACCAAGCATGAGACCAATTGGCCAACAGCCAGCAGACAAAGGTAAGGGCATCGCCCAGCCAGATTCTTACGCCCATACATTATTAGAAAGACAAAATTTTAGACCACAAAATACAATAGACAAATATATATATATATATATATATAGTAAAACCTCGATGAAGTAATATTCGATAAAGTAATAATCTCGCTAAATGAATATTTTTTCCCGGTCCCGATTTGGACAAGTTATATTAAAGTAATATTCTCGCTAAATGCATTAGATAATAATTAAAAATAAAGTATTAAAGGCTTAGAAAAAATATAAAGTAATAATTACTTAAATACATCAAGAATTTATATATATTTAATCATTCAATAATACTAGACCAATAACTATTTTTCCACCAAAATCAAAATTAATCTCATCCTTAACTTTTTGAAGAGCGAACACAATTTTTGAAATATTTTGTTCGTGTTGTACCAAATAGTTTGACAATGTAGTCATTGCTTGAAATGCTTCTTTTGATGATACATGTGGGACAATGCTACTATCATCTTGTTCAGAATCATTGTCATCATCAATATTCATTACATATTGAATAATCTCTTCCTCTGTAGGTGATTTTATAACTGTATCATTCTTGTTAGGGTAGTTCAAAAGATGTTCAACATCCATTACATTTCTGTAGGCTAAATTAGAGATGACATCATTTAATTCTTGGATACCTTCATCTAATTCACCAACTTCTTGGATACCCTCATCTAATTCACCAACTTGTGGTTCGGGAACATTGTTTTCTTTAGATCGGATCTTGCAATGCCGAAAACAATATGCAATTGTTATTTCTTTCACATCAAAATTCCAAGCCAAGTTAGCAAAATTAATAGTATTCAAAATATTAATTTTTTCAGTATTTTGTGCTTCAACCTCAAGGCCTTGTAGGATGCTGAAATAAAGACGACGACGATAATGAGCTTTGAATGCTCGAATAATCCCAGCATCACATGGTTGAATCTTAGACGTTGTGTTAGGAGGTAAGAAAAACAACTCTACATTTCTTAAGCCTTCAACTATCTTTGGATGAGCTCGGCAATTGTCTACTATTAACAAAACCTTCATGCCATTCATTCTCTTATCAAACCAGCCAACATATTCTTGGATAAGCAAGCTAATCATCCAAACTTTCTTGTTAGATCTATACATGCAATTAAGATTGTTTATGTTCACATTTTTAAAGCATCTAGGATTTGCAAACTTACCAATAATGCACAATGGTACTTTGTCAAATCCATCATCATTGCAACAGAGAGCAAGAGTAATTCTCTCTTTGTCTTTTTTGCGACCTTCAAGCTGTTTGGTAGCAAGTGAACGATCAACTTCCAATTGGTAAAACCGTCCAGTTTCATCCATATTATAAATATCCTTCAATTCAAACTGATCTAGTTTGACCGTATGCTAGGCAATTTGTTTTCAATATTTTCCATGATAACTGAACTACTTTCACCAAAAGGTCTGTAAGACTTGATTCCGTATCTTGACTTGAAACGTTCTAACCTACCAGAAGAGAAGCTGAATTCTGGATTAATTTCACCATACATTTTCAGGAAAAGATCTTTTGTTTTTCCTTGGATAATTTCCCCTAACATGTTCATTTTCTCTTGCATTTGAAGAAACCACTCGTACAAAACTTTCTTTAAATCAAGGTATTTTGCCGGTTTATGCCTTTTGGCATCGCTATTTTTCATCTCATTTGACAAATACTCTGCCGACCTTTTGAGAGTGTGCGATATTGTTAATTGACTATTAGTCAAATCAAACTTTTGTTTCACCTATGCTTGCAAATCTTTTTGGCTAATAGTTGGATTCTCTTTCTTATGCTCACATATTGCGTTTCTTATTTTATTGGTTAAAGATGATTTTTGTACGCCTTTCAAATGATGAGAAGACATTATACTTGGATTATGATTTTTAAACATTTAGCTTTTTCCTTTTATAGTTAACATAAAATCTCTTCATATTCTATATACATGAATACAATTAGAAACATTAAACTTCACTAAATTCGTTTAGATTTCTTAGATTTAAATAATAAATATGCAAAGACTACACTTTTTAGTTTCCTAGATTTAAACTTTTGAAATTCTTAATTCAAATATTTTTTTTTCTTTCTTATGGCATATACTGCAAAATACTCTCTAAAATAATAAATATTTATTTATCGATAAATAAATATTCTATGCATTTATCGATAAATTAATAATCTCGATAAATGAATATTTTTTTTTCAACTTTACTAAATTCGTTTAGCTTTCCTAGATTTAAATAATAAATATGCAAAGACTACACTTTTTAGTTTCCTAGATTTAAACTTTTGAAATTCTTAATTCAATTTTTTTTTTCTTTCTTATGGCACATACTCTCTAAAATAATAAATATTTATTTATCGATAAATAAATATTCTATGCATTTATCGATAAACTAATAATCTCGATAAATGAATATTTTTTTTCGGTCCCAACCATATGCATTTATAGAGGTTTTACTCTCTCTCTCTCTCTCTCTCTATATATATATATATATATATATATATTTATTTATTTATTTTTAAAAAAATGTGTCAAGTCGAAATCATGATCATGCCACGTAAATAAGCACCACGATTAAAATAAGAGTGAAAATAAACACCACGTCAAACAGGGGCAATCCGGGTAAAAACTTGCTACTATATATATAACTTGGCGCGAATGTGAGAAGTAGGGGTGTACATAAGTCGGTTTGGTTTGATTTTCATTAAAAAATACCTAAATCAATTATGTCGGTTTATTAAACTTAAAAATCAAATCAAACCACGCAAAATCGATTTTTTCGATTTCGATATTAGTTGGTTCTTTTGATTTTTTTTGGTTTTTCAATTTTTACAACTACACAATGTTTAAAAAAGAGATTAAATATATTTTCACTTACTTGTGTGATAAGCTAAACTTAAGAAATGTTAAATGAATAAATATTTTCGTAAAGACAATACTTTACATGAGTGCAAAATATTTTTTTTTAAAAATATCAACGTTCATTATGTTAAATTAATAATATTAAAGGATACATTCAAACTGAATACAAAACGAAATATTTACAAAGTAAATTGTTAACTTCAAATTTGAAAAGCTATAACAAGATAATTGTAATATTTTGGATCTTAATACAAAATAAATTATGGGGAAACTTACATAAATATACTATATTAAGAAAATATTACCATTTATCGCAATAATATTATTTTTTTCACTTGATCACTCTTAATACATTTATAATACAATTTTAATACATATTACATAGAACAATTTACAAAACATATATGATACAAGTTTTATTGATGAATAATACATTTATCACATATTTTAATACACTTATAATATAATGTGTCAATTTATTACCAAACAAACATAATATATTTTAAAATAGTTATAATACATATATATTACATACATAATTCACTTTTAATACATATTACATATTTATCATAGTATTTTTATATATTGCTATAAATGATAATAAATAAAAAATATCGCTAAAATCAGTAATTATTTATTAAAAGGTACCTATTCAAGTAATTTTTTTTCAATATGAACAAATTTTACAAGTCCAAAATTTAAAATAAAATATATAAATATTAAAAATTATAAACTAACTAAAAATATATTAACAAAGTAAATTATAAGTAATATTTTTTTCTATAAATAAAATAAAATTATATATATAATATTTATAAAATTTTACAAGTCCAAAATTTGAAATAAAATATATAAACATTGAAAATTATAAATTAACTAAAAATATATTAACAAAATAGATTATAAATAATATTTTTATCTATAAATAAAATAAAAATTACATATATGTCGGCTTAATTTGAATTTGGTTTTACTTTTTTCCTTTTAATATCAAACCAAATTAAGAGTTGTCGGTATTTTTTCAACTGCCAAATCAATTAAACTAAATCACAAATTGATTTTCTTTTCAATTTGATTTGATTCGTATTCGATTTGATTTTACGATTTGACCTGTAATCCTGGTGATAAGTCACGTTTTTCACCACTGCTCACTGTTCACAAGCTGAGCGCTTAGAGTTCAATGGAAGAAGACGCCGGAGAAAGATCAAGCTTCGTCGTCGGGTTCATCGAGAACCGAGCCAAGGAGGTTATCTTCTCCTTTTTCTCTGCATTTGTGTATTTTCATCTGTTGATATCCGAATTAACATCATAAAACAGAATATTTTGACGAACATCACATGTATAACCAGCAAAATTCGAGTAAACAGATGCAATTTCGAATGTTCAACGAGCGAATTTGAACTTAATTTTGGATGAATCAATGCGATTTTGCGATGTACAGTGAGTGAATTTGAACCTTTTTTTTTGAATGAATAGGTGCTATTTCACGATGTATTACGAGCATATTTGAACTTTTTTTTTGAATGAAGATGTTTTCGTAAGTGACGAGAAAATTTAAACTTCATTTGCGTAAACAGACGCGATTTCGTGATGTTTAATGTGTGATTTTGAATGAATCAGTGCAATTTTGTGATGCATGATGAGAGGATTTGAACTTCTTTGTTGAATGAACAGGTGCTATTTAACTATGTATTACAAGCATATTATGAACATTTTTTCTGAATGAATGTGAATTTTTGTTAGTAATGAGCATATTTATACTTCATTTGAGTAAACAGATGCAATTTCGGGATCTTAACAACGAATAGGAACTTAAATTTGAACGAAGCTGTGCAGTTTTGTGATATATAAGGAACATATTTGAACCCTTTTTTTGTTGGAATGAATAGGTGCAATTTCGCAACTTAACAAGCAAATTTGAATGTGTTCTTTTGAATCACAGGTGCAAATTTCGCGTTGTGATGTACAAAGTTGATATTATTTTTGATTTTTTTATGTGCATTTCTGGTTATGTATTACGAGCATTTTTGAACTTCTGTTGAATAGATAGTTGTTATTTTGTGATGTAGAAGCTAACAGATTTGAACTTCTTTTTTTCTTAAAATAGGTGTAGTTTTGTGACCTTAAGAGTGTTTATATCATGTATATAAACACATGTGTTATAGCTTAATTGTTTGTGAGTTTTGAGAAATGGATAAATACTGTCAGAGAATATGTGGATTTTCTATCCTTGAAATTTATTGTTTTGTTAAAGTAATTCAGAGGTAAGAGCAGGTCATCAATTTTATACGTGTCATGATAGCCTGATAGTTTTGGAGTTTATCAAATTTGAAGAATATGCTTAATTTCAAGTTTATGTCTGGGAATGTGGTTATATAATGTGATATTCACTGATGTATGGAGGTAATCAAGATGTATGACTGCTATACTGCACAGATATCTAGACTGTTGTTGGAGAAGTGTGAGCTACTGAACTGGTGAAAAAGAAGGTTCTGAAATTACAGGAATATTAGCAAACATTTAGGTCAATCACATTTGATGCGATGAACCATACTAATCCCCCTCAAGTCCTTTCTCCTAGCACTAAGTTGCACTGATTGAACGCTCTTATTATTTGATCAAAACCAGATCCTCCCTATCTATCTAGGTCTCTACAATAAACAATAAGATATACTCTATACAGTGCACTTCATAAGATAATTTTTGACTGAGAGTTTAAAATGTTGAATTTGACTAGTATAATAGAAAAAGAATCAAATTAATAACTGAGAAATTAGTTTGATAGGTAAAATAGTGAACTACCACATAAAAGTTTAAATTTGGAAAGGTAACTAAATTTGAGTTCTTGAAAGTTGGATTAACAATATTTATCAGTGGAATGATGTTAAACATTTTTTGGGAGGTCCTAAAATGGGAAGTGTGTCATATAAATTGGGGGAAAGGAGTAACTTTGTCCAATTAATGAATGAATGCATTACCATAATTTGTTCCTTAGTGAGTACTCATACCACAGAGAAAACAAAGAAAATTTTATAATTATTTCTCTCTTCTACATTTAGCTGCTGCATTCACATTTTCTCTTCAACATTAGTATTTTCCTTCACCTTGAATACATTTGTTAATCTTGTGGTAGCATTCTACTAAATTCTTTAAGCAGCTTCTAGCTTTAGTTGAATCTATGAACCATTTATTGTAGTTCCTCAGAACTTTACGGCTTAAAATGATCTCGAATGGAACCAGCTAAAAGAAGTCTATGGTGCTTCCCTGGGGAAGCTGCACTCTACATTTTTTCTTGTTGACTTAAAAGGACTCTACACTTTCTTTTCCTTTTTCAAAAGAAACCCAATAAGTACTCTGGTGAATTGCATTTAAAGAAAGAATCTGTGCCTAAGGTTCCCTGGATGCAAGTGGGTTTGAGATGTTAATTCAGTTAAAAATTGAATTTCCAAGTTATTCATAAATTCTAGTGAAGTTTGTCTCCTTAACTTTGAAAAAGACATTGTTGTTTTTCTGCCAGTTCTTTGGATTGAATATTACTTATAAAAAAGGTAACAACTTATTAAGCAGTAGTTCAGTTGAAAAGAAAAGAAAACCATGCTTTGCCGAAATTTCACATCTTAACTGGCAATAGCAATTTGTCGGCAGGTTGGAGTAGCTGCGTTTGATTTGAGATCAGCGTCACTGCATCTTTCTCAGTATATAGAGACTAGCAGCTCCTATCAAAATACAAAGACTTTACTACAGTTCTATGAACCTATGGTGATCATTGTTTCCCCCAATAAACTGGCGGCGGATGGAATGGTCGGAGTCTCACAACTGGCCGACAGAGTTTGTTCCTCCACAAAAAAGGCAAGTTTCCTCTACACATATTGGTGGATCTGTTTTGATAAAATGCATGATTAAAATGTTTTAAAAGCCAGGCTTATGCTTATGTTGATGTAGACAGGTTATAATGGCCCGTGGTTGCTTTGATGATACCAGGGTATTGGCTTTACTGATTCCCCATTAAATTGTGATGGCTTTAAACTATATGCCTTAAAGAGTTTTAAACATTGACACTGCTTCAAACTTTAATACATTCTGAAGGGAGCTGTACTGGTTAAAGGTTTAGCTGCAAAGGAACCGTCTGCACTTGGTCTGGATTCATACTACAAGCAATACTATTTGTGCTTGGCTGCAGCAGCTGCAACTATCAAGTGGTATGATGCTATGGTGACTTACAATTTATTGGACGCGGTACTTCATCAGTGCTTCTTGCATGTAGAATGATAATTTCAAATTCTTTAGTCATATCTTGAGAGTTGTAATGTAGTTTGTTGAACAGTTTGCAACAACACTGATATCCATTTCTGATAGGTACAAACACTGATTCGCTATAAGAGTCTCACCAATGCTATTTCTGATACCTAAGTTTGCAATTTGAGCCCTAAGTTCAGGAATGGACATCTAGTATAGATCTCAGTTAGTTATTACTTGGGCTTAAGTTGTCAGCGTCTAAAAGTCCATTTCTGATAGGTACAAACACTGATTCGCTATAAGAGTCTCACCAATGCTATTTCTGATACCTAAGTTTGCAATTTGAGCCCTAAGTTCAGGAATGGACATTTAGTATAGATCTCAGTTAGTTATTACTTGGGCTTAAGTTGTCAGCGTCTAAAAGAGCAAGTCCAAGTCAACAATTATGTCCTCAAAGCAGAGTGTAGGGAGCTAAAATTCTCTCCATTAATGAGTAACATTGTGTGTTCCACAATCGACATAAGATTTTGAGATCTCATCCTTAACTCTTTAAACATCTGAGTTTCCTCATGTTACTATGTTACTTTGTTGAATACAGACTACCTTGAGTAATCTGAAGACTTCTATTCATTAGCTTTTATGAAAAACTGACACAATTTGATGCTTGGTGAGAGTTGTAACAAAGAGGTCATCTGATAGCATGATTTCTCTTGTGCTACCACAAGATTTTACTGCACATTACTTGCATCAGATCTCCATATTCTCTTCAATTTATATTTTGTATCAACTATAACCGTAGACCCTTGTAACACTTGCAATGTCAATTTCATATTCTTAACTTTGAAGGAAATATATTGTCAATCTATGAGATATATTACCAATATGTGAAACAAAACAAGATTATTTTTCCGCATATAAAGATGCTAATGATTTAGAGGAAATCTTCCTCTTGTTTCACTTGATATTTTTCCGGATATTAATACATATGCCAAATACATAATGTGCAGGATCGAAGCAGAGAAAGGTGTTATTATAACAAGTCACTCTTTGCTGGTATGTACGACTTCTCATGCATGAAAGGATCAAACAGGAGTATAAAACATACAGAGTACTTCAATTTATTGAATTTATATACTGCAAGAATAATTTTACCATGCGAAATGGTTAAATCTTTGCATAGTACAACTATTGATTTCAATTATTTTGGCCATCAAATTGCACCACAGTAAAGTGAAAGAATTTGAAAGAAGTATGAACTAGTCCCCGCTAACCAATAACACCTGATTTGGTTGTGATTGTTGTAGTTGCGGCACAACCAATAAATAATACTAGCAAAGAAGAATGTCTCAGATCATGTTTTTGCATATTTTTGGCCTGACCGATTTTTCCTAGTAGGTCTGGGAGTTCACATTATTGTGTTAATTGATACTTACTATGTTACATGACTAGAACATGTAACTGAGAATTTCTTTCTCTATTCATTTATATTTTTGGCGGATGGGGCTGTAGGAGGTTAGTGATTTAGTCAGACATATCCCGTTTCTTAGGAAAAATAAACTGAATTGACATTACTTTTAGCTCTTTGAAGGTTAGTATCGCTGTTCACTAGCGTCCTTTATAGTGCCATGTGCGACAATTCTTTGAAGTTCCTTTGGTAAGAGAGATTTCTCATTACGTGATTAAGCAACATAAATGTTAAAAATACATATAACATTAATGTGCCACTTGGTCGATAAGCACATCTAAGAATTTCATGTATCTTGAGTAATTAAAAGTAGTATTTGGGATTCAAAGTCATCTTCTCTTCCACAGGTTACTTTTAATGGATCTTTTGACCACATGAACATTGATTCCACCAGGTAGCCTCCTCACACCAAACTAGTGACAGTTGCATATCAACTTGCATCTATCACTTACTAGTCGTAGTGGCTACCGAGTTTCATTTCAGCAAACAACATCAGCAAAATAGTTACAGAATATCCTAAAGGAATGTGTTTAGAATTTACTGTATGATTTTGTAGATGCTGTAAATTTTATACTTCGTCTTTGATGGCAGTGTTCAGAACTTGGAGATAATTGAGCCTATGCACTCTTCTCTTCTGGGCACAAACAACAAAAAGAGAAGTTTATTCCACTTGCTTAAAACAACTCGAACTATTGGAGGGTAGGGAAATAATTCAGTAGCACCAAATTGTATATAAAGAGAAGTCAGATATGTGCTTAATAATTCCTCTTGCTATTTTGTGATTAAAAGTATGACACATGTACATACAAAGCCCTCACACTTGAGCCAACTTCATAGTTCTTATGACAATGTTCTGCTCAGGATGGAAAGCTCCGTAATCTGTCTTTTCAGTATGTTGTGCACCTGCAGCATAATGCTGAATTCGCTTGATTATACTCCACTGCAGGACTAGACTTCTGAGGGCAAATCTTTTGCAGCCTCTGAAAGACATAGAGACAATTAACACTCGACTCGATTGCCTGGTATGTTTTCAATGTATCACATGCAACAGATGAATATATAACATGCTCTGTTGTTATGGAATCAGAATTTGCCACCATCCTTCCTGAAAAATTTCATGTTTTACATGGTTTTTTTGTCTAGTAATTTTCTGCTTTAAGAATTTATCTATTGTGGTTATATCTCCTCCAGGATGATGACATGGGTTGAACTTCAATGGAATAGTGAAGATTCATATAGCCGACCCCAACTTTTTTGGAATTGAGACATAGTTATTGCTCGTTATATCTCCTCTAGAAGAATTATTTTATTGAGAAGAAGCCTTCTCTGAAAAAAGGTTTTATTTAATAATATGCTGGTGTTGATTTGGGTTGAAAAAGAGAAGAAGGATCGAAATAGGAAGGACGATATTGAGTTTCTTTGACTACTAGCAGAAAATAGAAGTTTTTAACACTGAGGGATCAGAGATGTGCTGTTTGACTATAGCTGCCAGATTATGCAATTACATTGGTCATTACTTGATTGGGTTTTAGTTGCAATAAAATTTAAACAAGCCTGCAGCTGTTTTCTGAGAGTCATGATCTTGTAGTTTTATGCTGTGCTTTTCAGGATATAATTTGACCTAGCCGAAACCTTTAAGTATATACTTCAAGCAAGTCTTAAAACTGTTTCTTTCCCTTTTTTGACAATTATCTGCTTTACAGCTTTTGAAAGCATTATTACTTTTCCTTTGAGGCCTGATATCACTCATTTACACCCCCCCTCCCACATCCACCCACCCAACCAAAGTGCATATCAAGTTGGACAAAAGACAGGGTTTTCATCTTCACAATATTGACATTCAGCTCACTACTTAATTCATCTTTTTTTTTGGGTGTACCCTATATTGAAATTTCATACTTTAAACGAGTTACAAGTTTGACACTTCCGTCAATTGATCTCCAGGATGAGCTGATGAGCAATGAACAACTATTCTTTGGTTTGTCTCAGGCCCTTCGTAAGTTTCCAAAAGAAACAGGTAACCATGTAAGGAAGGAGGTGGGTTCTTACTCGAATTCTATATAGTTTGTTCCCATTTCAGAAAGTTGATGGATGCTTCTCCATCTAGATAGGGTCCTTTGTCACTTCTGCTTCAAGCCAAAGAGAGTTACTAATGAAGTCTTGGCTTCGGATAATGGAAGAAGGAGCCAGATAATGATATCCAGCATTATTCTTCTCAAAACAGCTCTTGATGCTTTACCGTTACTCTCTAAGGTGCAGCACCGTTGTTGGGTTCAGGGGTTGATATTTTTCTGGATCTTATCTGGTACAATAACTAGCTCGTGATTCAGGTTCTTAAAGAAGCCAAGAGTTGTCTGCTTGGAAATGTGTACAAAAGAATATGTGAGAATGAAAAATATACTGCAATAAGGAAAAGGTAATGTTCAAATTTGCCTAGATATATGATGCTTTCCCCCAATTTCCTCCTTGTCGGAGAGAGCCCTCTTCAGAATTCAGACAGTTCCTTTTCTTGTTCTGCCAAAAGAGAGGATTCCTGTTCCTCAATTTTGTCTAACGTCCATGAGCTAATCATTCCTGTGCCTACTCAATCTTCTTAGCTGCCACACAGTTCTAGGATGATGATATAGGATATTCGATGGATACTGTTTAGTTTGAAAATTAGTTTCTCTCAATTAAACGAAGTAAGAGTAAAATAAAGTTCATCACTAAAGGATTAAGATGCTATGATGTGGCAAATTACTAATGAGTGGTGATTTCTTTGTATTATACATTTAGTTTTCTAATTATTATATGATCATTCCTAGATGACAATAGCTGTGTTATTAATTATCCATGCAACATTTACTTTCTCAGAATTGGAGAGGTGATTGATGAAGATGTCCTTCATACAAGAGTTCCTTTTGTTGCACGGACACAGCAGTGTTTTGCTGTTAAGGCTGGAGCAGATGGGCTTCTTGATATGGCTCGGCGGTCATTCTGTGACACCAGCGAAGGTTTTTCTACTATATTACATGATTTAATTTATTTATTTTTGGAATTGAGTGGAAATTTCGGGGATTTGTGAAATTAGGTTTGCAACAGAGACGAGTGAAGGAAGTGGATTGGAAGTTTTCTGTTAATGATTTAATTTCTTTTAAGTGCATTGTCTTAATTTCTAACACACTGATTTCATAGCTATACACAGTCTCGCAAATAAGTATCGTCAAGATTTCAAACTGCCGAACTTGAAGATCCCATTCAATAACAGGCAAGGGTTTTACTTTAGCATTCCACAGAAGGACATACAGAGAAAAATGCCCAGCAAGTTCATCCAGGTTGTTATGCTATGATATACGTTGAAACTGTCCTTATGCATCCTGCTTCGTTTCCTCTAACAAGTTTCACATAATCAGGTCGTGAAACATGGAAACAATCTCCATTGCTCGAGTCTTGAACTTGCTTCAGTGAGTATTACTGGACATCCACTATAGGCTCCATTTGGTTGGACGCAAAACATATTCCTTAATATATTCCTCTTGATAATCTTTATGAGGAAATCCAGTTACTGGATTGGTGTAAAATGCTTTCAATTTGCAATAATAGTGAAAGGTAGGTCAGGACACACTGCTTGGTAATAGTTATGTAGATTGGTGAATCTAGTGTTAAGGCTTAAGCAAGGATGGTGACAACTGTAGTGGAGAATGAGTTACACTCGTGAAATACATAAATTGGTTTTCTTTCATGTGGTGTAATATGCTTCTGAAAAGTTCCAGACAATCAAAGTAACTAGAGAGTAAGTGCAAATATTCAGGTGGTTATCCTTCTCTTTGCTCATAGATGAGGTGTTTTTTCTTCATTCACAGTTGAATGTGAGGAACAAGTCTGCAGCTAAAGAATGCTGGTTGAGGACTGCACTTTGTCTTGAAGGTAAATTGATGGGTGCAATGCTTATCTTTTTCTACTACTGCTATTGGATCTTTTGTCTACCTAATCAAATGCTTGTCCACGCAGAATGACAAAATTAGAGGTGACTTCATAACTAAGGCATTTGCTTCATAAAGCTTAGATTATTTTCTTTGGATGCTTCCAAGGGGCAAGAAGAAATGTTCTTAAACATATTATAGTTTTTCATCTTATTTCAGCAAACCTTTTTTGGTGTTTGAACTTTGGACTAATGAAACTGTCGGGACTATTTTTATTCTAAAGTTTTGTGGTTTTAGTCATGTCAGACAGCAAAGTTGATTGAGGACAATTTAGTGGATCAGGAACATAAACATATTATAAGAGTGGAAAATGTGGGGCTGATTCTTAGTTGTTTTATTGCTGAAAAGATGCAAAGAATAGTAGGGTATATTTATTTCCTACGAACTCAATACAAATACCTTGTTACTATAATATCCTTGACTCAAGAATATGATGATGTAACCCTAAATTCGTCAGTGGATCAGCTTTAGTTAAAACCTAAATGTAGAAAGAAAAAAATCACTATGACATCTTTAGAGCTTTGGTTAAATAGAAAGAATGATCTTTTGAAATCTTCCTATCTTCTTCGTCTTACATTCTGCATCAAACCCCTATAAGATATATGCGTGGAGGGTCTATCAGAGTTGATTGCAATGAAAGAATATTGCAAAATCACTGAATACATGTAGCTTATGGGTGGGGTAAGTGAGTGCTTTGCCATTCACTTTGCAAGTCCACTGGCTTTTTAACGAGAGCTTTTGCATAAGTCAACAGAGGTCAAAATCTCTGATAAAATCTTCCAATAATATATAGGTTTTGATAAGTAAAAGCATCCAATAATATTTTATATCTTAGTGCCTGTCCTGGTCTCTGGTAGAGATCTGTCTAGTAGTTTCCCTGCATCTTAATGATTCTAAGCATAGCTCCAGGCAGGACTTATAGCCTTTATAATATAGCTGGTTGCTTAGCAAGAGTAACATTACTTAACTACTAGTAGAGACATGCTGATTAGAAGGATAAGGATTTTTCTGAATGAGATGGGATGTTAACGTTTTCTTCCAATCTGTACTTGGAAGATAACTCACCATCTTCTGCTTTTTACTTCTGTATTAATATTGGTTTTTGTATGCCTCTGACAATTCTGCTTAACACATGAAAGATGCATCTGTTAACCTGTATTTGCATATAATATATTCAGCAAGTTGCATACTCTTCATTCTGTTTACCCTATTGTTATTTGAGAACTATCCGTACTTAGAATTTTTTCCCTTTCATGCTAACATGCAGCATTAATGGATGCAATACGAGAGGATGTCTCTGTGCTTACTGTTCTTTCAGAAGTGTTGTGCCTTTTAGACATGATGGTAAATTCATTTGCTCACACTATATCAACAAAACCAGTTGATAGATATACTAGAGCTCGTTTTACATGTGAGTATTTAGCCATAACTCTCAATACTTGATGCCAAGATTATGAAAAAAGTTGAGTGGTTAAATTTTTCTCTCCTCATAGGTGATGGCCCATTGGCAATTGATTCTGGACGGCACCCCATTCTGGAAAGCATACACAATGATTTCATTGTATGTTGTTTTCTTCTAATGATCTTAGAAGAAGTTTGAAATTGCTCTTGACATAGCAAGTTAATGGCTTTTTTCTCTACTTTGATACTAGAAATTTCTGAATTTGGAAGTGGTATTGAATTCTCTTTTGCAGCCAAATGGCATCTTTCTTTCTGAAGCATCAAATATGGCTATTGTAATGGGCCCAAACATGTAAGGAACCTTATTATATTCCTTAATAAAATTAAGCGGTCTGTGTTGGTTTGTTCTTCTTGTGAGTATCACGGCATCCAGTATGAGTGACACCATAGCCCCTTTCACATCATGTCGAACTCTTCAACATTTTGGACATTGAGGGAAGGGAAAAAATGAGAACCTTCTTCTCCCAATTAAGATTTATTCCCCGTACATATATTTAATGGGAAGCTACAGCATAAGTTTTTTTCCATCTTTTAATTGAAGCACTGAGCAAAGAAAAATAATGGATGATGGGGACTTCAACACCTCTTGACTTATCTCTCTCATCCCTGCTATGCGTCTTAGATAATAAGCTCTTTCTGCCTCACATGGGTTTGTTGTACCATTTTTCTACCTGATAACTCCTGCATGTTGTTCGTTGTAGGAGCGGAAAAAGCACTTACCTTCAGCAAGTTTGTTTAATGGTCATCCTTGCTCACGTTGGTTGCTATATTCCTGCTCGATTTGCCACTTTGAGGGTGGTCGATCGTATTTTTACAAGGATGGGGACAATGGACAGTCTCGAATCAAACTCTAGCACGGTATAATCATCTACTTGTGAATGGTATATTCTTGCATGGAAGTTCTATATTTTAGAATAGCATTGATTTTGTTTCCTGTATTTATGCAATAGTTAGTTTTACTTGTGAAAAAGCTTAACATTAGTTTTGCCAAATTTCTTCTGAAGTTTGACATCTTCAATTTGCAAATGTTCTCTTTATATTCGAATCATCCTGTTACGGAGATGGCCAATATAGAAATCACCAGTGTTTCATGTAACTGTGGTCTATGCAGTTCATGACAGAGATGAAGGAGACGGCTTTTATCATGCAAAACGTGTCCCATAGGTAGATTGTTCCACAAAATGTTTCCACTGACTTAGCATGAGGATTTGTTTGTCTAAAGTTTAAAATTTGGTACTTCCTTTGCTGTACACAGAAGTTTGATTGTTATGGATGAACTGGGGAGGGCGACTTCATCCTCTGATGGATTTGCAATCGCGTGGAGCTGTTGTGAGCATCTATTGGCACTTAAAGCGTAATCTCAAAAGCTCTCTTTGTAATCTTAAATGCAACATGGTTAAATATTTACTTGCCCAAACATGTACTGTATTTCATAACAAAGCCTATGATTGTTGGCTTATATTTTACATTGTATGGAGTATGGGCTGCAGCAAAGTTTGAAAGTAGGCTTTAATTTTTCACTTTATAAGTTGAAGGAATATTTGGTACTTGCAAACAGCTAAAACTCTGCTTTTACCTGGATGCTATAAAAGATATGACTGCCAATTCAAGGGCTTCTTAGAAGCAGGATTCAAATAAAGAGCAAAAAATCTAGAAACCAATCGAGATTGCTAGTGCGCAAAAGGCATACCAAGGGGAACGTTATGCTTGAAATTCTTCTTATCTGGTATTTGAATATCAGGGTTGAATAATAAATACTGTGCCGGACCTTGAAATAGGGAGTGGATTTTGTGATATCATCTACAATTTCTTGTAAGAAGAAAGGCATTTAACATTCATCTGCAGACATACATAGGATTGTTTACTGAGCCTCTTATAGAATTACTAGTTTGAAGTTTTCATTACAGAGAAGCAAGACAATATCTTTAAAAATTTCTTTATTTTTGTTCAGAAGGCTGATAAAATTCTTCATCTTGTAACTTCCTAGATGTCATTATATCTCAGAATTAAACTTTAGACTTCATAGTTCTGCTTAGAAAATTGGCAGAGAACTACTAGGTGTTTGGAGCACTAAATTTTGTGATTAATCAACTCTTCTACATTCCTAGACATGCGACCCAAATAATAATGTCAAATTCTATATAAATGTAGATGCATTTCCACTGTCCAGATATTTTTCTGCCCAATGAACTTATTATATTGAACGTTGTCACTCTTTTGAGTTTTCAATAGCTACACATTCTTTGGATCCGAGGGTATGACCTAGTGGTCAATGAAGTGTGTTGAGAACCATGATGTCTCAAGTTCTAATTCCAGCAGAGAAAAAACGCACTTGGTGATTTCTTCCCATCTGTTCAAACTTTGGTGGAAAGAGTTACCTATTGTTGTTGCTGGTGGGAGGCGCAAACTGGCCCAGACACCACGGTTATAAGAAATAAAGAAAAATAGCTACACATTCTTTAGCTTTTCATAAAGAATTGTCTCTCTTGCTGTTGGATGTTATATTATTTTGTTGCAGAATTTAATACATACAGCCAAGTTTCATAATTTATCCCAATGTACATCCAATTTCTTCTCTTTGATTGTATTTAATCTGTTTGCAGGTACTCAATATTTGCTACTCATATGGAAAATCTATCAGCGCTATCCACCATGTATCCAAATGTAAAAATTCTTCATTTTGATGTTGATGTGAGGAATAACCGCATGGACTTCAAGGTATATCTCTGAATCATTCAATGGTTTATAAACAATTTATACCTTCATTTTCATTTCCTCTTTGTGTTTTCCACTTAGTTTCAACTGAAGGATGGGTCACGTCATGTGCCACATTATGGCCTCATGTTAGCAGGGGTAGCTGGATTACCAAGTTCAGTAGTGGAGACTGCCAAAAGAATCACATCTAGGATCACAGAGAAGGTAACTTGTTTCACTTCCGCAATGAAAGAATGTCTTGTTTGGAAATTGCCATTGTGTTGAAAGATCTTGTAGTTTGTTTTACCACTGCGAGTTCTATTTCTTTCCACGCCCCGTTCTCTTTCAAACAGAAAGTACTGAATTTGAACCTGAGACCTCATGCTTCTTAATTCACTTCATTGACCATTAGACCACACCCTTGAGTGCATCATAGTAACATCTCACCCTTGCACCAACTTAGACTATTTTAAGCTATGTTGCTCGGCTCCCTAAAAATTTTGCCACACCCGTGTTGGATTCTCCAAAATGCTCTACTTTTGGAGTATCTGACATGCACCCGTCGTCATTTTTGAAGGGCCTGAGCAACATAGATTTCAAGTGTGACCATCAACTATCACAGTGCTACTCTTTTATCCTGAGTTTGGGACCAACTACACATTGTGAAATTCACATAGGCGGAGATTTTACATGCATTTGCATTTCTTCCCTGCATTTTTTGTTTCAATTTGCCAAGCTTTGAGGAAGGTAAATTGCACATCCATGTTATGTTTGATCGGTTTGCCTTCTTTTTTTTGTGTTAGTATAGGAAATGAATAGAATGGAGGTGAATTGCAGACAGTATGAGGACGTACAATTGATTTACCGTGTAGCTCAACGGCTGATGTGCTTGAAATATTCTGATCAGGATGAAGATTCTTTAAGGGAGGCTCTGCAGAACCTTAAGGAAAGCTATATTGGTGGAAGGCCTTAGATAAGTAGAACCATTTACTCATATATATTTCATCTAACATCAACACTGTGATCTGAAATTTTGAATCCATTTGATAATCTTTGACTAAGAAAATGGTACTTTGAAATAACTACTAAAAAGCAAGTGGAATTCTAAATGTCTGCTTGTGAAAGGGTTCTTGATTTCTCATGGGGGGCCTATTTTTCAAAAAATTCCACATTTTGTCCTTCAAAGGTGTGTCTGATCTTTAGCAATTGAACTTATGTCTAGGGGGGCATAGGTTCTTTAGAAACTGAAGTCATGTCCAGGCGTTACTTGTGGATTATTATGATATATGTCCCACGAAGAAGTTGTTTGTTGATAAAAATTTCAAACCAACATAAAATAAGGGCAAAAGTGCGAATGACCCCCTATTTTGGCATATTAATTTGGTTATAAAATCATTTTTTTGTAGTAAAGATTGGGATATAAACCAAGATAGACTCTGTGAGTGGGTTCGTATATACAGAATTCATTGGCTAGACCAGAAGTTAACCAATTTTGCATAGATATGACCATATGGGATAAAGGGTCTCCTTGACGTATTCCTCTAGCCCAACACTCTTAAACAAAGAACAAAAAGGACCCAAAATTTTGAGTTCTCTCTTACTAAAATCCAACTCCAAAGATTTGCCCAAAACACCTGACCCAAATGAATTCTGGGAAATCAGGCTTAAGTAGCAAAATGGGCCATAGGCCCAATTGATTTTCTAAAGAAAAACTATCTAGTATATTGTTCTTACCATATTTAATATTTTTCCATATAGTTTGAAATAGTTTCATGTCTCACTAATTCATAATTTCATACCAAATTTGAAGTCAAATACACCTAGATACATGAATTTTTGCTACTAGATACACTATGAATACATAAGCATTGTGAGAGAGGCGAGCGAGAGAGGAGAGATGCAAGCGAGATAGGAGAGAGGCGATGCGAGAGAGTCAATATATTTTAGATACATGCAAATCCACTTGGATACAATGTATCTAGAATAAATTACACCTTATTACTTTTGTCCTTGTATATATGAGAAAGATGTATCTGGAGACCGATATCTGACATGAATGCTAGTTTTAAAAACTCACATAAAAATACATAATTAGACCCTAAACTAATGAGATTTTTGTTGTTTGCCCATTTTTTTTAAAAAAAATAATAGATGAAGAATTTACCCAATTTTACTTGCTCAACTTGGGTCATTGAAACGTGATTAATAATAGTTCTATGTTTTTGAGTTTGAAGAGGGATACTATTCAGATATGTTATTCCTTGATAAATAAAAAAAGATGCCTTTAATAAACTTAGCAATGGGTTGCACAAATTGCTACAATGTTGGAGGTGATTTTTAATTTTTGGTCTCAAAAGTATATTAATTATATTCCTCCTTTGATAGACAATAGGATGATTTTTTCCATTCAATAAGAATATGGCACTTGCCTTTTTAAAGTTGAAAATAAAATTTTAACGAGTAAAGGATAAATAAGCAATTAATTTTAACGAGTATAGAATATAACTTTAAAGTATAACTATAAAATATATTTAAAATATAACTGAGGATAAATATTAATATGGTCAATGGACAAAAAATAAATAGGACTCTTTTCCGATATCAGAAATATCTTTATCAAAAAATAAAATGAAATAGAATTAAAAAGAAGAGAGTTAAAGAACTTGACGACATATTTGGTACTACTCTTGATAGTGATGCCATGGTCCCAATTGTCGAGCAATTAATAAATCTTAGTTGAGAACTTGTGGCCTATTCAGATTTGTTGTTATTAGTATTAATTTTCTAAAGAACGTCTAAAACTCATTGTGGACTTTATCTATTTATTTATTGTATTTGAATTCAAGAACAACTATTTCCTTAGATTATTCAACAGATGCATTAATATCTTTATCAAAAAATAAAATGAAATAGAATTAAAAAGAAGAGAGTTAAAGAACTTGACGACATATTTGGTACTACTCTTGATAGTGATGCCATGGTCCCAATTGTCGAGCAATTAATAAATCTTAGTTGAGAACTTGTGGCCTATTCAGATTTGTTGTTATTAGTATTAATTTTCTAAAGAACGTCTAAAACTCATTGTGGACTTTATCTATTTATTTATTGTATTTGAATTCAAGAACAACTATTTCCTTAGATTATTCAACAGATGCATTAATTTTCTCAAGAATTTAATTAATTAATTGCAAAAATCAAACAAGGATGCTTGGATGTGCTGTAACTTTTATTATATTCCTTTCAACCAAAAAAAAAAAAGAAAAAAGAAGAAAAGGTCAACACATTATAGTAAGCACTACAATATTTTGCAACTTTTCTTTCTTGGTGGAAAGATAAACTCTTTGAACGATGCATTAACTTATAAAATATATTATGTTTAATTAGAGCATTTAAAAATTTAAAATTCATCTAAAGAAGCATAATAATTTTTTTAAAAAACTACTTAATTAGAGATCATATTAATAATAAATACAAGTTATCAAATCAGCATAATATAAGGGTGCAAGATAATTACA
The DNA here is from genome assembly GCA_037074985.1 of Solanum bulbocastanum. Classification (NCBI taxonomy): domain Eukaryota; kingdom Viridiplantae; phylum Streptophyta; class Magnoliopsida; order Solanales; family Solanaceae; genus Solanum; species Solanum bulbocastanum. Next base: position 1,002,256 of record CM073604.1, read on the forward strand.
ACAATAATATATGTTGCTAACTAGCATCAACACACATTCACTATATGATTTTTATGATGTGTCAGTACGTATCGTATGTAAAGTGTCTTGATTTATTGTTGTTATTGAAATAGTTTTAAATTATATTCAAAAAATATGGTTTAAATTTATTTATACATAATGAGTAACTAATAAATTACTTAATTATAAGTCATATAAATAACAAATATAAGTAATGATTGACAAGTTATTAAAACAACATAACATTAAAGAACAAGACTATAAAATTTATATGTGACTCTCTTGGATTGTTTTTAATTAATGAGCTGGGATTGACATATATGTATGATTTTTATGACTTTTATAATTATGAGTGAATGTCGACCATATTTAAAGTATTTTGAATTTTAATAATCATTATTAAAATATTTTCAAGTTATATTTATAAATATAGTTAAGATTTTATTAAACATAAAAAATGAAATCATTAATTCTGAGTAGATTTAGATTCAAGAAGAGTCTCATGAGATTTTAAGTGACTTACTATGTTCATGCATTCTTTTTGTTTGCAAAAACTTTTATAGTACTCTATTTATTATTCTTTCGAGAAATAGTTCCTTTTTTTTTTCCTCTTTCGATAAATTATTGGTATGATTGCAAAATATATATATATATCATACATTGGACTTGATTTGCTTTTTGATCTAGTCATCTAGCTAGACTCTTTTTTTAACAATATATTAAACTAATTAAGGCAAATTAATTACTCAATTAAGATATATAAGTCTTGATGGATATTCCTAAAAGTTGTAACCTAAAATCTAAATATGTAGTTTCAATTACTATATAGTTAGAAAATACAATATGCTCGTCAACGTGCTTAAAGAGTCAAAGATAAGATTAAGATACAACGATCTATTAATTAGCTAATAGTTTGACATCTACTAAATGGTACAAATTTGAGATATCAAATTATGCAAATTAATAAAAACATCTCGTGATCGTAACAAATATTTATTTAAATTTGAGAGATAGAGTGAATAATTAAATTAGGCAGATGACCGTAAATCATCTTTACAAAAAAATAACTAGAATAAAAATATATAAAATTTTATTAGATAAATTTAAGGTCTCTTATAAAGATTTGATTTTAGATCACCGATTTCTTTGAGCGCCTTTGAATCTAGCTAGACTTTTTTTTTTCTTACAATGTATTAAACTAATTAAGTGCAAATTAATTACTCAATTATAAGATGTATAAGTATAGATGGATATCCTAAAAGTTGTAGCCTAAATATATTGCTTCAATTACTATATAGTTAGAAAATACAATATGTTATGTTACGTGAAACAAATGGTCATAATGACATTATTAAGTTTTGACTTCTTGCACTGAATGTTGACTTGTTGTTAAAGAAGATATCATCGTTTTGGATGATAGAAATACCCATAAAGTCAATTGTATGGTTAGATTAGTGCAACAGTTCGATTAGGAACCACCAAACAAAAAAAATACTAAACTAAAACATATTAAATTATATTTAATATAAGGGCCAAACAATCAGCAATTGTACATTAAATCTGAGGAGGAGGCTAAACAGGGCAATTACAACAAACATCCTGCCTCTCTAACAAAAACTATTAATTGCTTTTCATGTTAAATCCCCTTTGGTTTTCTTGTTGAACCGGGTTTTTCATTTTGCTATATATGTTGCGGTTAATTACTTCATGTAAGGCTTTCTTTACCATAACCAAAAATATGTAATGTGCGTGATAAGTAAAAGTGTCTAAATAAATGATGACTTGTGCCCAAAATCATTCTCGAATAATGAATTTTGAGAAAAACAAAAATTAGCCAATAAATTGATGACACGTGGCATTTTTCCTCCATATAATTCAAGAAAAAATAATAAAAATTTTAAGGAATTATTTTCATCGTCTTCTCCAAACTACAAACATTTTGCAGAAACTGCCTTCCCCCCTCTCTCTTCCTTCTCAATCATACACCAAACCCAGTTCATAAGGCATACAGTTTTCAATTTGTATATAAAAGTTTTGATATTTATAATATTCGTAAAAATCTTAAATCTTTAATTTGAAATTCTTATCAAATTATTCAATCTGGGTCAATTCAAATAACTTAGAATAATTAACCCACTAAATCACTCCTCACAGAACAATAAATTTTACTATAGAAGAATAAAGCTACGTCATGAATTTTACAAAGCAGTAAATTTGAATTGAGATCTGCTAAATAATGACAAAATCTCACATTGATGGTTAATAAAATGAGTGAACTCCTTGTGAAGCTTAGGCAATCCTCCAAACCTAATTTCACGAGCAACAATGAAGGCATGTGATGGAAGAGGCATGAAAAATCAAATCCACTTCCATATGACAATATTAAATTCCTCCAAAAAAAAATTTCACGATTATTTCAATATTTGATTTTTGAAATAGGTCTTTCTTAAATTTTAAAACATTCGCCATGAATAGAGTTAAACTTGGAAAATGGGGAAGAAAAAAAATCAAAATTAACTAAGCAAACTTTTCACGTGCAATAAATAAGTGTACACTCTCTATGATGTGTATGTAAAAAGTGTCAAAATGACACAATGAAATCTTACATAAGGTGTTTAAAGTGAACAAAGTTTAGTTAAAGTTTCTAAGTAAAAGTTGTGCCAATTTTAGAAGGGTGACATAACTTTTTAATACTATAATATAATGTTCTAAATAAAGTGGTACAATCTCTTGTCTTATGTCTAATGTTAAATGATGTCCAAAAAGAGCAGCGTGTGCTTTTGCGCATGATAATTAGTACAAATATGGAATATATTTGCAAATGCCATAACTAGACCTAAACAACTCACTTGTCCCGGCCCCACACCAAGACCATTCCTTGTTAGGTGAACTATGATTTGAAATAGAAATAGTAACTAAATACTCCCTCCGTCTCATTTTATATGTCATTTTTTTACTTTATATTTGCATTAAGAAATGATGTAACTTTATCCTTCTACCCTTATTTAATTTTTTTGAAACTCAAGTTTTCAATCAATGAATGTGAATTAATTTATTTTGATTAATTAATTTAACCAGTGAACATGAATCATTTACTTAGCTTTTCTAAGTTGGTTAAATGTATGATTTCAATGCTAATAACTCACAAGGGTAAAAAAGGAACAATATGCTAATTTGTGCATTGATTTTATGAAATGACAAATATTATGAACCAACTATTTATAGAAATGGATGACGTATAAAATGAGACGGAGGGAGTAACTTTTATCTTATTTGAATTTTCTTACTATATATCACTTATCTGAAGCTAAATGAAATTTATTATTTAGCTACAATTTTTTTCTATATTATGTTAACATTTAATATAGTCTTTGTCGCTAATTTCTTATTTTCATAATTATGTATACATGAAAACAACTTTTGCTTAAGACATTAACCAAAACAAAGAATCATCAGTTGGAATAGTAACCATTTAACTCTTTGCATCTTTGTGCATAATCTCCCAAGATCGTTCATTTTTATTTTATTCATATTTAACTTTTGATAGCATTCTCAAATAATAACTACTAAAATGATAAGTTCATTATATCACATTTTAAATTAACAAATTTAATATTTGAGAAAAGAAAATGATTATTGTTAATAACAAAAGGAAATTAAGCATTAAGTGATAAATTATCTTTTGATTTTTACATTAGACAAATAAAAATGGACAACAACATATCATCAGTGAAATCCCATAAAAACAATTAACAACTAAAAATGATGAAGAGATTATTAGTAATTAGTACTAGAAAGGGAATTCATCTAAAGCAAACAAAAGTTCTACACCAAAGTTGCCTAAATTCACCCAAAAAAATGGCAAAGAAAGGAAACCTGTTCTAATTAATCAACTTTGACATATTGCCTATATAAATGTAAGTGTATATATTATATTATTCTAATCTTGGACCTATTGAAGTTAGGTGTCTAACTCCAATTGTTAATCAAATCCTACCTACCTGGGCTTTTGCTAATTTATGAACCTAATTCCTTATTCCTCAATTACACTATTAGAAAATATAACATTTTGCTACAAAATTTATTGATAATCCTTAGTTAATACGTCTAGATAATTAAATAGTTTTTAATTAAATATATGTGTTTTCTTAACTAGTATCAGCACATATGAATTATATGTTCGATAAAAAGAAGAAGAAGAAGAATTATATGATTCTTATGATGTATCGAACTCTATCATATCTAAAGTGTCTTGAGTTTTGACTGTTGTTATTGAATATTTTCAAATTATATTCAAATATGGTTTAAATTTATTTATACATAATAACTAATAAATTACTTAATTAGAGATCATATAAATAACAAATATAAATAATGATTGACAAGTTATCAAAACGACGTTGCATAAAATCACAAGCCTACAAAATCAATATGTGACTCTCTTGGATTCTTTTTAATTAACAAAGGTCGACACATATGAAATATATAAAAAAAATTTACTTTCATATTATGGGTAAATGTCTACCATATTTAAAGTATCTTGAATTTTAATAGTCATTATTAAAATATTTTTCAAATTATATTTATAAATATAGTTAAGATTTTATTAAACATAAAAATGAGACCATTATCTCTTGAGTAGATTTTGATTCAAGAAGAGTCTGATCATGAGATTTTAAGTGCCTTACTATATTCATGCATTTTTTTTGTTTGCAAAAACTTTAGAATACTCCATTTATTATTCTTTCACCATCATATCAGACATATTTAATTGGGGTGTGTTTGGTGGGAGACGTTATTTGGTGATAAGTTACAAATGTCTTTCAAGAAATAGTTCGATTTTTCCCCCTTTTTTCGATAAATTATAACTTTTGATTGGTAAAAGAAAAACTAGAAATATAATACATAATACTTATTCTAGAACTGTTTGTGTTTTTTCTTTTTGTTATTTCAATCAAGCAATCTGTCTTATTTATTCATAATTGTCTTTAAAAAATTCTCTAATAATTGGTAGTCATATTGGGAGTTTTCACATACATATAGCTTTAAGAATGAGTCCATGCTTAATAGACTTTAACAATTGATATATACTTGATTAATTAATACAAAAGTAATACTATAAATTTGATCCATTTTGTAGCTTTCTGTTTTTTTACCAACAATATATCTTTCTATTTGATTTGCTTCTTGATCTAGCTAGACTTCATTTTTATTTTTTTACAATAGATTAAACTAATTAAGTGCAAATTAATTACTTAATTTTTAATAAGATATATAAGCCTAGATGGATATTCCTATAAAGTTGTTGCCTAAATATATAGTTTCAATTACTATATAGTTACAATATGCTCGTCAACATGCTTAAAGAACTAAAGATAGGATACAACTTACAAGGACCTACTTCCTCTGTCTCATTTTTGACTTGAAACACTTATTAAGAAAAGAATAATTGACATAGACATATTGATTTTATCATTTTACCCCTATTAATTGATCGAATTTCAAAATCAATAAAGAGGTTCTCTTTTTCAAAAATATTAACTCTTTAAATAAATTGAAGGTAAAAAAATATTGTCTTTTCTTGATTTGTTAAAAATGACAAGTAAAATTTCAAAATTAGACAAGTAAAAAGGGATAGAGAGAGTTTTTTATTAGCTAATTAGTGTGAATTAATTCAATATATATACAAACTCATGGAAAAAGTTGTGTTATGCTACGTGAAAAAAATATGATGATGACCTAATTAAGTTTTGAACATTTGCCATGACAATTAATTATGAGTGGAATTTATGATGATGAATTAGTAATACATAGATGGAAGCTTTCTCATTTGGTCAATGCTTTCAATATGAAAGCGTGTAGTTCAGTCCCTTTCTAGGTTGATTATATTTATAGCCAACGCCTAAAAAAAATAGTTCTAATAAAATCGTTATTATTAAATATTTATTTTTTTATTTTAAATAATGACGGCCTTTTGAAGTCTCTTTTTAGGTTAAGGTGGTCAATGAATGTTTTTTTTTAAAATAGCAACCTGGTGAGGTTAAAATATTACTCCGGTAATAGCAATTTAAGTAGTTTTAATGCATTTATTAATATAACTAAGGATATAATTGTCTCTCAAATATATATATATATATATATATATATATATATATATATATATATATATATATATATATATATAGAATGCAGCATAACTAATATCATTATATTCAACATTATTCTTATACACTCGGTCAAACCTTTCCTTAGATTCTTCACAATGTTTTTTTCAACTTATCTTTAGATCATACTCATATTCTCCATCGATCTTAGACCATTGCCCGGCACAAATTAAAATAAGAATAATATCTAGTTATTTTATTCATTTAATATAACAATCAAACAACTGATATAACATTTTTAATTATTCATTTAATATAACAATTACATTTTAATATATACTTTAAAAATATTTTAAGTTGTTAATTATTGTGATCTATACTGAAAACTGAAAAGAAAAGTAAGAGACGGATAATTATGCTTATTAATTTCGATTTTTAGATATACTAATCCACTAGCAAGCCAATAGAAAAATCAATTGATTTAATATCGGGTTAATAATTATCGGACGGCTCTGCTACAGCGAACTTGTCCTAGAGAAGGAGAAGTCATTATTAATTGAATTTTCTTATAATATACTACCTCCGTCCATTTTTATTTATCATGTTACACTTTTCAAAAGTTAATTTAATTAATTTTCAAAGTTAAATTAGATTATGTTAATTCGATATTTTAAACAAAAAATATAGATATTCAAAAATTATATGAAAAGTACTATAAATAGCAATTTCTTGCATATCAATATAATGAAAAATACATCATAAAATATTAATCAAAGTTCTTATAGTTTGACCCTAAAAAAGGAAACCATGACAATTAAATACTCCCTCCATCTCATTTTATATGTCACTTTTTTACTTTATATTTGCATTAAGAAATGATGTAACTTTATCCTTCTACCCTTATTTAATTTTTTTGAAACTCAAGTTTTCAATCAATGAATCTGAATTAATTTATTTTGATTAATTAATTTAACCAGTGAACATGAATCATTTACTTAGCTTTTCTAAGTTGGTTAAATGTATGTTTTCAATGCTAATAACTCACAAGGGTAAAAAAGGAACAATATGCTAATTTGTGCATTGATTTTATGAAATGACAAGTATTATGAATCAATTATTTATAGAAATGGATGACATATAAAATGAGACGGAGGGAGTAACTTTTATCTTATTTGAATTTTCTTACTATATATCACTTATCTGAAGCTAAATGAAATTTATTATTTAGCTACAATTTTTTTCTATTTTATGTTAACATTTAAAATAGTCTTTGTCGCTAATTTCTTATTTTCATAATTATGTATACATGAAAACAACTTTTGCTTAAGACATTAACCAAAACAAAGAATCATCAGTTGGAATAGTAACCATTAGCTCTTTGCATCTTTGTGCATAATCTCCCAAGATCGTCCATTTTTATTTTATTCATATTTGACTTTTGATAGCATTCTCAAATAATAATTACTAAAATGATAAGTTCATTATATCACATTTTAAATTAACAAATTTAATATTTGAGAAAAGAAAATGATTGTTGTTAATAATAAAAGTAAATTAAGCATTAAGTGATAAATTATCTTTTGATTTTTACATTAGACAAATAAAAATGGACAACAACATATCATCAGTGAAATCCCATAAAAACAATTAACAACTAAAAATGATGAAGAGATTATTAGTAATTAGTACTAGAAAGGGAATTCATCTAAAGCAAACAAAAGTTCTACACCAAAGTTGCCTAAATTCACCCAAAAAAATGGCAAAGAAAGGAAACCTGTTCTAATTAATCATCTTTGACATATTGCCTATATAAATGTAAGTGTATATATTATATTATTCTAATCTTGGACCTATTGAAGTTAGGTGTCTAACTCCACTTGTTAATCAAATCCTACCTACCTGGGCTTTTGCTAATTTATGAACCTAATTCCTTATTCCTCAATTACACTATTAGAAAATATAACATTTTGCTACAAAATTTATTGATAATCCTTAGTTAATTCGTCTAGCTAATTAAATAGTTTTTAATTAAATATATGAGTTTTCTTATAATTCATTGCTAATATTAGTAGGGATCTAGAAATTATATTAAATTAAAAATTGTCTAGAATTATGGTAAAAATTTGAAATAGAAAGATCTTCCAAAAGTCAAATGTTCCCTATATAGTAATAATTACAGTACCTAAAATGTTCTTTCACTTATCATATATTTTTCTTGTTGATAATGAACTTTGCTATTTTGTATATATTTTTTTGTTTTCTCATATGTTTTTTCATTAGATTTGTTGTTTTAATTTGATAAATAAATTATCAAAAACTATACCTGGTTATTTAGAATTTTAATTTTATCGTAATAATTATATTTGTGGATTCAAAAGATCTCAAACCTCAATTTTATTTATTTGATATTAATATTATTAAAGGTAAAATTACGAATTGAATAAATGCACAACAATAACAAAATAAGAGTTAGTGAACTGTTAAGACATAGAGTAATAAAAAATCGTAGATTATGTTTGAATACTCTTTTTCGTCATGGAAAAATATCACTGCCTAGTTGAATTTTAACCACTTGTCATAGTTATTGATTATGATTGGAATTGATTATTATATGTCTCCTTGACTTTATGATGATGAATACTTCCTCCGTCTATTTTTATTTGTCATATTGTACTTTTCAAAAGTCAATTTGACTAATTTTTAAAGTTAAATTATATTAGATTAATTTAATATTTTCTTTAAAAAAAATAAAAGAGATATTCAAAAAATATACGAAAAGTACTATAAATTATAATTTTTTGCATTTAGTAATAAATGATAATGCACATTGGGAGCAGAGCTAGTGTGTGATTATTGGTTCGAATAACTTTCATTTGAACATTGAATGAATATGTATAAATTATTACTCCATTATATATTAAGTTAATTTTTGAGAAATTTTTTATTTTTTAAATTAACTTAATTGTTCAGTTTCTAAGACTATTTTTAGAGTGTTTTTCTAATTTTATCCTTCATTAGTTAGTATTGGAATTAGTGATTAATTAATATTCAATTATTTTAATCATAAATTTAACAATAATTAATAAGGGTAAAAATGGAAAACTAGGTTCAATTTATGCCTTAATCTACTTTTCTTAAAGGGTGTGAAACACCTCAAAAATTAACTTAATATGGAATGGAGGGAGTAATTTAGAAACAGTAAACCAATTAAAATTTTTAATAAGTATATGTCAAGCCAAAATTTAAGAAGTAAATATGACGGGAATATTTATTTTTTGTCTTTGAATTCAAGAACAACTATTTCCTTAAATTCAATTATTCCACAGATGCACGTGTCATGTTTAATTAAGTGAAAAAAACAAGCATACTTGGAAGTTGGATGGGCTCTAACCAAAATAAAAAAGATAGTTTTGATGATGCTACATACAAATAAAATGAATTTCAACACAAAAGAATTTTATAAAAAAATAAATTTCAACACATTAGAAGAGCTATGATTCATGTTGTCGCATAGAATAAAGGCAATGGAAAATCTTGAAAAAGACGATGGGTGGGGTGGGAGAGGGGTGGAGAAGACGATGTGGGTGGGGAAGGGGTTGGGGTTAGGGTGGCAAGAGGTGGAAAGACGCTGGGTGCGTGGGGGAATAGTGGAGAAGACGATCTGGGTGGGTGGGGAGGAGTTGGGGTGGGTGAGGCGGAGAAGATGACTTGGTGGGGTTGGGTTATTTTTTTAAAATTTTTTTGTGTAAAAAATTCCACGTGTTATTTAGTTTTTGGCTACTTCTTCATTCTACTAAAATATCATTATTTAAAAATTATTTTTTAATATATATGCCACATGTTTTTATTTAATTTGACACGTCATCAGTGAGTGTGTTACATACACCTTATATATTTGACTGATTGTTAAAAAAGTGCTAAAATGACACAATGCAGTATGACATGAGGTGTCTAAAATGAAAGCTTAGTTAAGGTGTTTAAGTGAAAATTGGTGCCAACTTTAGGGGCCACCGATGGATTAGGCATAAAATATAAATATGTAGTTTCAATTACTATATAGTTAGAAAATACAATATGCTCGTCAACGTGCTTAAAGAGTTAAAGATAAGATTAAGATACAACGATCTATTAATTAGCTAATAGTTTGACATCTACTAAATGGTACAAATTTGAGATATCAAATTATGCAAATTAATAAAAACATCTCGTGATCGTAACAAATATTTATTTAAATTTGAGAGATAGAGTGAATAATTAAATTAGGCAGATGACCGTAAATCATCTTTACAAAAAAAATAACTAGAATAAAAATATATAAAATTTTATTAGATAAATTTAAGGTCTCTTATAAAGATTTGATTTTAGATCACCGATTTCTTTGAGCGCCTTTTAATCTAGCTAGAATTTTTTTTTTGCTTACAATGTATTAAACTAATTAAGTGCAAATTAATTACTCAATTATAAGATGTATAAGTATAGATGGATATCCTAAAAGTTGTAGCCTAAATATATTGCTTCAATTACTAATAGTTAGAAAATACAATATGTTATGCTGCGTGAAACATATGGTCATAATGACATTGTTAAGTTTTGACTTCTTGCATTGATTGTTGACTTGTTGTTAAAGAAGATATCATCGTTCTGGATGATTGAAACACCAATAAAGTCAATTGCATGGTTAGATTAGTGCAACTGTTCGATTAGGAACCACCAAACAAAAAAAATACTAAAATAAAACATATTAAAATATATTTAATATAAGGGCCAAACATTCAGCAATTTATACATTAAATCTGAGGACTTTATAATAAATTAACACTAAGGCACATCTTTCTGTTTTTTCTCCGACATGTCTTTTTTAAATTTCTTAATATTCATGTCGAATTAGCATCTACTTGAATTATCAATCCGAGTTATGATGCAGTGTTAAATATTAACTTAAATAGGTTTTATTATATGCTATTCGAATTTAATCGGGACTTTCATAAAGTGGAAAACAAATAAATCTACTTGAGTTTCCATCATATGAACTGAGCATACAAATAGTCAATAAACAAAGTATAGTTCTACCAAATTTGAAAAAAAAAACTTAACCTGCGCTTTTTTAAAAAAATCTATTTTTTGAGGTCTCCTTTTACGATGTTCTTTTAGTAATGACTAATTACAAGTATTTTATTTGATACATTTTTTTTTTTTTAATTTAGGTATAACTTACATTAAGTATACACTCTATTTGGTATTATGTTTTGTATAAATAATTTTAGGAGTTTTAACGCGACATAATTGTATCTCAATATATTTTCCAAGGCATTATTAGACCATCATATATATATAGTAGGCATTATTACATCATCATATAATAGTAGGCATTATTGCATCATCATATATAGTAGGACCTAGGAAGGGCGTGTTTCTCACCTTTTTGGTGCCTCAACTTGTATAAATAGCGAGAGCCGCCGGCCTCCTCATCTTCAAATAGCCCATTTTGCCCATCTTATGGATTTTGTTACATTCTTCTTGACATCATTAGGGTTGATTCTTAACTTGTTGCAGCTCAAATACAATGGAACCAACATGTTTCAAAAACATCCCATAATAGTTGGAATCGCTGTAATTTCTTTGATTATGTATTGTTTTCTACTTTGGATCAAGTTGAAATACGGTAGATATGATCCATTTTTTGTGAATCTGCTTGGATGTCTCTCTATCACGACTACCATCTCCCTCTTGTTACCCGTCTACGTTACACCATTCGTGTTTATCGTTGGTCTGTTCATTCCTTTAAAGAAAGCACTGTATTGGATTTTCACAAAAATGGACGAGCGTTTTGGAGAGACGGAGTTTTGGATGACAAGGGTAGATCCAGCTTTCTGTTATATGAGGAGGAGGCTAAACAGGGCAATTACAAGAAACGTACTGCCTCTCTAACAAAAACTATATATTGGTTTTCATGTTTCTGTTAAAGTTAAATCCCCTGCTATTGATAAATGTTGTCGTGCTGTGGTTAATTACTTCATGTAAGGCTTTCGTTACAATAAGCAAAAATATGATATGTAATGTAATGTGTGTCATAAGAAGTGTCTAAATAAATGATGATATTTGTCATTCCTGCCCAAAATCATTCTTACATTTGTTATTTCTGTCCAAAATCATTCTCGAATAATGAATTTTGAGAAAAACAAGAATTAGCCATTACCAACTTTCTTGTACACTAAAAACGACATTCATCAAATAGGGCAATATATATATAAACTGTCCCATGACCAACTTTCTTGTACACTAAAAACGAGTAAAAGACGCGTTAACAAACTCGATGCAGTGGAAATCATCATAGGTTTTACTATATTTTTTTTTAAAAAAAAATATTTAAAGCATTGGCTCCCATCTTTGCGTATATACATTAAAAAGATTAAATTTTTTTTTGAACACTGAATTTATAGTAAGAAATTTATTGAATATGTATAAATTATTAATTTAGAAGGAGTAACTCAAAAAGAATTAAAATTTTAAACTCATAAATTCTAAATTTTGATAGACTTGATAGATTTTCTTAGGAATATAATTAAGTGCAAGAACTTGTTTTATAATAGAGGACATTTTTAACAATGAAATTAGGCTAGCTGCTAAGTGCTTGATTTCAACTTTTTTTTTTTCCTTAATAGGAAAACTGTCTCCTTCCATCCATGATGTGATGTAAGCTTTTGTATAGTTGCATTTTTTTTATTATTATTATTATGAAAACTCCGCACACGACTTTTTCTTTAATTATGAAGTATAATTAATATAATTATTTTATTTACACGCAAAAGAAAGACACGGAGTTTAATTTTTATATCTTCACAAATAAAATTTAAAAAGATGAAATTATTATATTTTATGATGTTATTGATTATTTTTTGTGTATTAAAAAAAAGTTTTGCCGCTTTTCTATTCTTTCTTAAAATGTGTTGTATAACTTTTTTCTTTCCGTTTTCAACGTTGTGAAAAAAGCAGGTCTAGTTTATTTGTTTTTTTATGAACATGCATTAACTACGTAATTATGAATATCTATCTCAAGATTGTTATATAATTATGATCTTTGAGATAATGACATGACACCTATTTTATACCATCTAATATATTGGTTTCTTCTTCTTTTTTTGGGTATTGTTTTATGTGTGGATGTACTTTCTTTTGGTGAGGTAAACTTTGTGTGTGCTCTTGTTTGGATTGAAAATAGTTTATTTGTCCATTGTCTTAAGAATAACTTTTCATGTGTACTAATATTTTTTTAATTTATTAAAAAAAGATAATATTTATTTCTTAGATTTTATTTTTAGCATAAATTACTAACTCTCCAAGTCAAATTATTTTTTAAAAAACCTAATACTAAATTCATTAATGTAGACATTATGATAAAATTTCTTATATCATAAATCATTGTTTTTTATGGGTTAGTGTTAGACCAAAATGGATAAGTAAAAAAATAAAAGAAAGGGGCATGTATTACATATGGACTAAATTGACCCTATACAGTAGACCTTTATATGTCTTGTTTTTTTTTTTACTACACTAATTGTTTCAAAATAAGGAGTATTATTTTAACTCATTTTAATTTTATGCTATTAAATTAAAGATAAATTTATTAAAATGTTTCTTGATCTTGTGGTATTACATTATGTGAAAAGTTGAAATTAAAGTGTTACTAAAAGGAAAAACATTATTAATAAAAAGGAAATGAAGACAAACAAATTGAAATAGAGGAAATAAATACTTTTTGAGAATTGAGCCCTATTAAAAAGAATAGTTCTTTAATACAAGGGTATAGTAGAAAAAAATATACTAATTTTTGTCTCAAGTTTTTACTATTACAATTATTATTAGGGGTGGACATGGTACAGTGTCGTGTGGTATTAAAAAGCTGGGTTTGGTAATTTCGGTTTACGATTTTTAATTTAAAAATACTATAATATTATTACATCAACGGTATTTTAAAGTTTGATTTTGATATTTTGCAGTACGATAAATCCATGACCATAGTTTGGTCAACTCCAACCTACAAATATTCATATAATAAATAGTTATGACTTTAACTTTTCAAGAAACGTCTCAATTATATCATACTAATATCTTACATATATATAAAAAATAAAAATAACATACAAACAATTCTCTTTGTTAATCAACAACCCAGAAAGAATTCACATCAAGATAAAATAGTCAAAGTTTCAAGATCTAAATAATTAATTACTATTTTATATATTTATTAGTATTAAATAGTTACATATATACTTTGGTAAGGTACTCTATACTTCAAAATTTTTATTATAAATATCAAATATCATATTGAATACCAATTTTTTTCTAAAATGCATATCAAATACCAAAATATTCATACTACTACGGTATTAAAATTTTGATTTTAATACGATCTTCTTTTTTTCACTAAAATGACATTTATTTTGAGATAGAAAAAATAGTTATTTTGACTTCCATTATTGTGAAATAACGGGAGAATAAGTAAAAATAAGTAAAACTTTTCCCCGTTATTATGTGCCAATAGTAGGAGTTGAGGTATCTCTCTCTATCACTCAAAAGTACAAGACACTATATACCTTAGTTTTTGCAAAAGAATATATGATAATCATTTCTTGTTTTAAGTGTACATTTTTTATTTATATTTTTATATTTGAATGTAAGCAAATAAAGTAATAATATTATCGTAAAAGCAATTATATATAATCTAAACAAATATTATTACAGGTGAGAACAGAATAAGGGTGATGGGGCCTATAATATGAAGCAAAGATGAGGTATGTTAGAAGATCCGGAAAACACAATCAATATGAAATATCTAAAGAGTCCAATAAGCATAAGGTGTGAAAATTTCCAATTGGTTGAATACAGCTTTACCTCTACTGAGGTAGAGAGATTGTTTTCAATAGACCCCTAGCTATTGTCAATAACAATAGTAGTACTACGAGATGCCATTTTCATAGATAATATAAATATACTTGAAGTTGAATGACTATTAGTACTACACATAATATACATTAGGGACAAATTTGTGTAAGAACCATCTTGGGATATATTTTTTTTCTTCTCAAACAAACAAATTTAGAATATGAAATAACACATTGCTTTGGTGAAAACTAAAATTCCCCAAGAGGAGCTTTTTTGGACACTGCTATTTAATCTCTACTCACTTTTTAAAATTTATTTTGCACAACTACCAATCTCAGGACAACTTCAAACATCACAGATTCGAGATAAAATGTCTAAAGTTTATACGATTAAACTAAATTTCAGTCATATGTGATTGAAATAAAACAAAAAATAATTGAATTTCAACCCGTATGTGCCTAACTTCAAGTAGAAATACCTGCAACTAAAACAGGTATCTGTTAAACACCACCCCCTCCCCCCCCCCCCCCCCCCCCAAAAAAAAAAAAAAAAAAAAATTTGTTATAGGCATCTTACCATATATATTTCATCCCCTGCTCAGGTATAAACAAGCTAGGCACATCGTAAAAACATTACTAGTAACAGAAACTAATCACAGCATAAGGAACTCGAAAAAGACAAATTCTGCGGTTTTCATACCAGAAAAACCATTCCAGCTACGATGGGAAGTTTCGAATACATTATACAACTGACCACTTTCCATTGCTTTTACAGTTTCTATACCAAACTATGCCACCATTGAGAAAGAGTCATAACCCTGCAGAGCCTGCTTACTGTTACTCTATATCTATAATTAACATTCAAGTTGCATGTCGATCCAAAAAGGGCTAGAAGTTGTGATGAACAATCTACAGAATTTTGTGAAGATGGAAAGAGGCTCAAATATCTGTCAAGATCAATGAAGACACAACAACAACATAAGCTAGAAAGAAGAAAATTGCTATCTGAATGAAGAACTTGGGATTGTCCCTCATGTTTGGAGATGTTACTGCCCTGCAACAGTGAAACAGTGACATTGTCAATTTGGTTGGCAGAAAGCAGCCTAGTAATTTGACAAGTTTTTGTCTGCAAGAAGAAATACCTAGCAATGCGTTGTGAAAGCCGATGAAAAGGCATGCTTTGAATAAACACAATACCAGGCCCCGTTAGGACAGCTATCACCAGATTATCATTCTGCAATGGTACAAATATTGTTAGGACTTAGGACCATCACTTCAGAAACCAAATAACAAATGACAACAGCAGATGCAGTCCGATTAGTTCCTTGAAGCAGAAGATAACAACATATATTTTCATAGATAACCAACAATCACAAGTCAGGTTAGTTCAATCATTAGTAGTAAAGAGAACTCAAGTTATTTTACTTTAACCAGCTAAAAAAGTTTCGAACTCTGCATACTACTGGAAGGAAGTACAAGAAACTTGCAGGTAATCTGATCTTTTATAAAGGAAAAATTACACTTTTGTTTCTTTTGTCCACTTTGGTAGAAATGATATCTGGCTCTAATTTCCTTTTGTTTTTAGGTGATAACAATAGCATCAGGGATAACTTGCGCATCTCAACTAACCTCTCCATTCTCCACCAGTACAGGTGTCAACTCTGTTCATCAATATGTGAAAATATCATCTAACTTATTTTGCCTCTACAGAGATTTGACCCCTGACTTCTCATTGTCTAACTGCCTTTTTAAGTTGAATACTACTTTTGTTATGAACAAAGATGTTGCAAGACGAGTAACGAACACGAAACTCCAAAACATTGCTGCCCAGCACAGGTATTACATTCACATACAATGAGATTTTTAAATCATTAATTTTTGAATATTATCCAGAAAGAAACAGCTAGGATAATACTTTTGAAACATTAATTGATGAATTTTTCTTTTGATCAGTAAAAGATAGTATTATAGATTGCTAGCATTAAGAAAATGCTGAGAAGTATGAACAGCTAGCAACAGTTACATATTTTGTAATCCGCTAAAGAAATCAAACATAGCTTCGACAGAAGTAATTGAAGCCATGCTGCACCAAAAAGAAAGTAAGGAGATACATCCGTATTTAACTACAAATACAGATTCATTAATTGTTGAATATTGTCCAGCAAGAAACAGGTAGGATGAATTGGGGGGGGGGGGGATATCAAGCAAACAGACATGTGAAAACATACCCCAAATACCACCCTTCTCATGGGTCCATTGTATTTCACTTGAACATTGACAGTTGATGATAATGCAATGATACTTGGCACATCAACAGCAAGTACCTCACCCACCTCAAGATTTTTCTGTACAACTGAGGAAGAAAAACACATTTTGTCAAAGAAAGGAATCAGAAAATAGAACTTATGATATTTTAAGACCTTTTAATCTTATATTCTTATATAACTCGAATAAGAAAGTAGTCCAAGCATTCTTCTTATTTAACCATCTGATTCCCCCAAGAATCCAGTACTAGCTCAGTGAAGACTTGTCACGTTTCTGAATCGCATGAAGGCAAGAAAGAATTTCCCAAAATAGAATCACATTTGTGTGGGATGACCAATAGTTAAAACAACAATAGCAACTACGCCTCAATTACAAACAAGTCGGGTCGACTATATGAATCCACACTTACCATGTCTCTCCATTTAAATTTATCTCGGGCAAACATTTTACAAATAAAATAATAAATACTAGAAGTTTCATATATTTTTTTGTGGCTGTTAAAATCTTTGATAGGGCTAAAAGTGTGAATCCCCGTGAATTTCTATAACTAATTCGGGTTAATTTCAAGCTGAAGGATGCAATTTAATCAAACTTGGGTCATGCAAGACCCGCACAAGTATAACGAAAGTCATGAGAACACTTGTATTTAACATTGATACAAGTATTGGGATTAAATGAAGGAATCCATATTATTAAGTTGATGGGATCATTAATTAGTAATGATTGAAGTCACAATGAGGGAATGTATTAGTTAACGAAATGAAATGCAAAGTGAAACAAATTTGAAATCAATGTTTCTCTAAAGATAGACAATTAGTAAAGTAAGGAATATAGAGAAATGGAAACACCGCCTGCACGTTGACAACCAAAGTTTGGCGTTGTGCAGATATCCCGCAGAGGCAAAGATTATTTCTGGATATGTCTGTGTTTGTTGTGTGACGCACAAGGACTAATTTTTGCTGCAGAGTAAATCTATAATGGTAATCGGGGAGAGAGAAAAATGGACCAAAAATTGTTTAAGCTTTGGGAGTTTTAGGAGCGTCTATGGTATTACATCCCCATTAAATGAGTTTCTTTGTGCATTTATGGATGGCATTCAAGTATTAAATACTAGCCATAACACCAAGCCATCATTGAATTTTAGATTCAACCTGGTAAATTCTTGACCTCTTGCTCCATTTTATTGATGATAGGGGTATTATTGATGTGTTCTTTAGTTAGAAACACCAAGTATTTCATGGATTAAGCAAGGCACAGAATGTATGATTTCACCATTATTGGGTTAAGCAAAGAAGACAATAGATAGTGTCGACTTGGTGAAAATTAGTTAAATGCTATTCCTTCTAAATCTGAAAGCATTCCAATTATTGAGTATGACATAAGAGATTTAGAGTTAAAACTCGAGAATCAACTTCTATGGTGAGAATATGGATTTTTACTAGACTTGAGAAGTCGGGACTAAGCATTGGACACTTAGTTGGCTTAGTTGGTGTTGTCATGACGCGCCATTGATATATGTGTGCTTGTATATGTAGACTGAGAATCATAGGCATCATTGGATCTTTTGGGGTAAGATTTAGAAAGAGATTCGAGGAATGTTGAAACTTACTACCTCTTGAAGCTTATCCCATTTTTCATATTGTTGAATTGATTTTCGGAATCGGTATAATGTGAATCCTAGCTTGTGGGGGAGTAGGTTGAGATTGCACATCAAACTACATGTGCCGGTGTAGGTATACATTCCAAGGTTTGTGGGACAAAGTCCCCCATTGAGAGGGCAAATGATCATTGCTTGATGTATTGAGGTGAACAATACAGGAAGCTGCCCAGACAAGTAGGTCAAATATTTATGACTAGGCTGATCACCTAGAGTTGTTGTTTCTATTTATGCAAGAGTTGGTATGGCGCTCCCGGTAATGATAAAATCTCATGTGATTATGATTAAGCTTTTTTTTTTTTTTTTTTTTTATGACAAGGGAAACCCGCAGCCGCTACCCTTTGGGTGTGCACATGGTAAAACCCTTGCTCCTATGCAATAGCGCGCAAACCATACATGAAAGGTAACCCGCAATGGGGCTTGACCCAAAAGGCAAACCCCTTACTTTCGCTGGCAAGGAGTTTCGAACTTGAGACCTCCAACATGGAAGTCCCAAGCCTAAACCACTGGGCCTCCCTGAAAGGTTGTTATGATTAAGCTTTAATGCTAAGAAATGAAGATTTTGAGATGTATTTTACTTTGATATTTATTTCATTGTTTAAACTAAGAATTGATATAAATGCTTCTTTCTTATATCAATCAATATACATATCACTCGATTTCTTTAAATCTTGTCTCACTTCTTGGGGAAACAGTTGTATGAGACATACTAGGCATGCGAAGCTTAGGCCTTTTGGCCATTCAGCTTTTGATTTCAGGATTGTGTGTTGACCATCTTGAGCCATGTGGTTAGGAAAACTCCACCTCTTCCAATAGGATAGTTTTGGTGAGACTTCATTTACTCTCGTGAGTCTTAGACTGTGATATTCTTTGAGTCATCGGGGTCTGTCTTGGTTGACTAGCTTAATCCTTGTCATAGAAGTTCCATAGACGGTGGTAGTTCTTTCGGATCGTAATTATGATTGTTCATAAGGAATGCATGCATGATAATTTATTACTTTTATGAATATTTCATTTCAAATGAAATGTGGTTGATTTAATGGTTGTATTCATGCATGGTTTTCAATAATTAAAGGATTTGGATTTTCCAAAAAGCTTCCGCACTCATGAATCTAGGTGCATATGTAGGGATTATTAGATGGGTTAGTTTGCTCGGGCCGAGTTAAGTCCGAGGTGCCTATCACGTGGATTTGAGGTGTGACAAAAAGACTTCTAAAAGCATAGGACCTAAAGTAAACATACAAAATATGACTAAAACATATTCCTAGCTTATTGGTATCGCCGATATAGATCAAAATAAATTCTCATTGAATGGTGTCAGACAATTCTACAGGTTATTGGACCCTCCACATTTTCTCCCTTTTCTCTCTCAAGTGGCAGGGTGCTGGCCTGGCTCAAACAAGCACATATAAGACAAAATGAAAGTGAATACCCATCGTCTGTTCTTGGCATGTCATCTTTAATATATTTCCATAAAACTCTAAGTTTATTGGTGAAGTGAGCTTCAAAATCATACCAGAACCACCCCCAACTACGAAAGCAAGCCCTTGGCCCGATATCTTCTGCCTTAAGAATCCCTGGAAATGTTACAAGCATATCAGTCAAAGGCTCAACCTGTTTGTAGCAATTAACATCAGTAAGGCTGAAACTCATGCCCAGATATTTAAGCCAAGATAATTCGGTCATCTCACCTCTACACTTGCCACGAGGTTACGTGGCCTTTGGTCAATGGTATTGCTGACTTTGACATCATTAATGGAGCAGAGGAATGCATCTGGCTACAAAATAATATCTTACAGTCATATGTCAAGATAGAAAGCATACTTAACCGGTAAGCACGTAAACAAACAGGAGCGCTGCTTTAAAGGAAGAGAACCTATTCGCAAAAGGGAAGTAAAGAAAGATATAGAATTATCTTTACCTGGCATAAGATTTCACCTCCGAACTTTGCTAAATCAATCTGTAGGGAAACAATGAATTAGAATAAAACAAACCACAATTAATCTAGTAATAGTATGTGTAAACAGAATCATATATGCTAACAATTGTGTACTATGCCCCACAGAAAGAACAAAGAAGATCTTATCCCCAATTTCTGGATTGATACACACAAGCATGCACATAATAGAAGATTGAATAACCAAACAAGATAAAGATATAGTTTGGATATGAACGAACCGGGAGGATTCTTGCCAGAGAAGGAGCAGCAATTCCAACAAACCCATCAGTTGTACCTGTATTGTGAAGAACTATGCTTGTAGTATTCTTTCCAAAAAGCCATTGCCAGACACCTGCTTCGTTTTCAGTGGCATAGACATTTTCCATCTGGATGGAACCAGACATATAGCACATGGACCCTGCAAAGCATTCGAAGATTCCCGTAAGTCAGTTAAGAATGAGTTGTAAATATCAAATTTTAAAATGATTTGTGGATATTTTGATTAAGTTATACTAAATATCCTTGAGTGAAAGTATATGACCTGATAAGATACAGTGCTCTATGTATAAAATGGCAACTTAACATTTTTCTGAGGCAATATCTCTCCCCTCCTCCCCCACCCCCACCCCCAAAAGGCAGAGGAAAGAAAATGGAAGACTAAAAACAAAAAAAACCAGTTGTATACACCTGGCCAATTGTTAAGCATTCAAAACAAATCAGTAAATACAGCAAGCATTAGTGGGGAATGACCCAATTAATATGATCGTGTAGATACAAGCACATAGACACAATTGACAGACAGTTTACCATTCGTTAGGGGTGAGTGGTTCAATACGACAACCTTCTAGAAGCAAGCCTATTCCTTCAGTGACACATATTAGACCAAATTTTTTCGTGTCATGCAATGCTCGTCTTCTATTGCATAAGGTGTGGAAACTGTGTAATGTAACCTTTCAATTCAGACTTAGTAAATGTTTCTATCCCAAAAAAGTAGTTAGCAACTATGAGTCAACAACTTCTACGTACTCCACACATACTTGTACACCCTTGAGAGTTGAGGCAATATCAGCTCACTAGTTGGTTAAGTTGTAGACTTTACAACCAAACCAACATGCATTCTTTAATATCAGTATATCGGCAAAATGAGGAGATTTGACATCATGTTTATTGTAAGACTAACTCAAGCAGTCAAGGTGCACGCATGCTGGCCCAAACACCTTGGTTATTCTTTTTAAAAAAGGGACTAAAGTTTGATAAGCAACAGGCTCCTTATAAAGAATATTTTGTTTTGATCAGGAAAAGTAATTTCATTAATAAAGGCATCCAGAGGATGCAAAAGCAGAATACATAAGAATATGATTAGCAACATACCAGGTTTTGCAATAATTCTTTCTTGTGGCTTCAACATAATCTGAAACATATATACAAAAAAGAGAAAGAAATATAATCAGAACAACTTAATAAGTTTCCCTCTTACTGAGAAGACAAACTGCATGTGAGGTTACCTGAACGATCTGAGCTTCACCGCCCAGAATTTGAAAAGGTGTTACAGCATCTTGCGGACTCTACAGCACAAACATAATGCAATGGTCAGGATATAGCTTTGTGTAGACAGAGGAAGGGCGAATTGGTTCATTATTTATGTTATAGATCTTCAGCCTAACTCAAGAGGTGATGATTGCTCAAACCGGACTCTTCCCCCACCCTCACACCCAGTGTTGGACATCTGATGCATGTGCAATTTAATATGTGTGTCCAACATCGGAAAGGAGAATTTGGATGGGTTTTGCACTATTACCATGATAAGAAATGGGCATTGGAGCTGACTCATCTCCTAACGCTAGCTCATGGGGGAGGAATTCCCTAGACCATATAAGATGACCAATTACCCATTCCACTATCGATGTGAGACTTCTAACACTCTCCCTCACATCTAGACCTAGTAAACTGGAGTGTGGACAATATAATATGGGGGCCCAAAATCAATGAAAAAATAATTAAGATGGGCCTTACTCTGATACCATGATATAAAATGGACAATGACCGGACTCATCCCAAAATGCTAGCTCACGCAGGAGAATTTCCCAAAATCATATAAGGTGATCAATTACTCATCCCACTATCGATCTGGGACTGCTAATAACTTATTTATATCTCCTTTTTTTTACTGTGAGCGACAAAACCAAGCACGCATATCATATTACACATAGTTTCCAAATTTTCTATGATGGACACTCAATAATTATGAGTAACTGGACAGCGGCAGAATAGCATATCCTTTAGCTCGTGAGTTAATAGTTTCACTTTCCAATGATGATCCAGAACCTTAACTAGGGACAGTTCGTAAGTTGAATCAGCTACCGTTGCAAATAAATTGAGATTCTATCAGGACACCCTTTAACATATCAATCATCACTTAAGCATCACAAATCCTCTATATCCATTCTAATTCATCCAACAAATATTAGCATTTCCCAAAAACTCTTCAAAACACCAAATTCATAACTTCTCCCCACAATGTGATTTCTCAAGCTGTAAAGTTCCATTCTTTTAACCCTTCTCCTAACTAAAAAGCAAATTCTAACATTTTTATACACATTGTCAATTCCCGATTCTTACATAAACTCCCCCCACCCCACCCAAACAGATTTTACACACTCGAGCCGAAACAATTTCAATCAGTAAGCACAAAAGAGAAGAAAAAAACCTCAACCACCAACTCCAACTATATACAAATTAATTTTGCACTCACCTCGACTAATTCCGCAGGACACACACGCACCTCAGACTAATTCCTATGATACAAATGAGAAAAAAATCACATAGTATTTTCCTTTTATCTATGCTGGAATTTGAACCTACCTCCTGCTACTCAACCCACTTCATTGACCATTGAACACTAAATCACGCCATTGGGATATAAAAATTGATTTTAACAAATTCAAATTTATGAATTTTATACTGTTATCACCAAAAAGATTAATCGGTGCAGTGACACCAACACTCTATAACATCAAATCCTGGATCCATCTTCGAAAAAAAATACAATAAAATTGAGAAAAAATTCCAAAAATAACACAAAAAACTTACGAATACCTGATAAACAAAAGGTTGAAACGGCGTCGAGAAAAATGGGGCAGCCATAGATCGAACAAATTTCGGAGTTTTCAGATCGCCGGAAGATCAATTTTCCGATTAGGATTTTCTTTTTTTTCTTTTTCTCTTTTTTTGGTGTCAATTTTTTTTGTATAAATATTTTTGGTTCGTTTTGGATTTTGCATTAAATATCATATTAATTAATGAGTATAAAATTTTATTGTTCCATAAATACCCTTCGATTTGCATTTGATTTTGTATTTAATATCCATGGCTCGTCCAAGAAGTAGTGGCATTTTGGTCAATTAAGAGAAGTTTTTTTATTTGTTATATTTATTTTGTAGTTTTATTAATTATGTAATTTTGCTAATGACATGGCAATTTCTTATTGGTTATTATATTCCAATCGACGTGGTCTCATTTGTCCAACCTGTCAATCGCTGACTGTTGCTGACAGGCTATATTAAAAGTGAAAATGAATTAAAATGGAGTTTTTTTTATATAAAAAATAAAAATTGAAGGACAATTAAATTTATTCTAAAGATTTCATATTGTTAAAAATATATGTATATTATTATATTATAATTATAAATAGATAAAAAATAATTTTTCTTGTTATGTAGTTATCTATCATCCTTCTAGTGACGGTAAGTAAATTTTCAAAAGCTCGAAGTTATTTATTATTAGTGATGATCACTTTTTGTATTTATCACATATATATGTGTTTGATTCTCTAAAATCGATTAAAATTCTTTTCAACTTCTCAATTTCTAAGCTTCAAACTTTGCTATCCGAGCACCACCTTAATTGATCCATTAAAAGAAAAAGTATATTTCCTCCATTTTTAATTTTTCGTTGAAAAGAAAATTAATCATATTCAATCAATTGAAAATATTCACACCCCATGTTTATTGGACTCTTGAGATACAACATAAATGTAGACTCGCATTAATGATAAACAAGTTTTACATATGACAATATTTCATATTGATCAGTTGATTGAGTCTCTTTCACCTTCTAACATATTTTGTCTTTAAATTAAAATATACTTCATCTTCACTTCATGTCATAGACCCCCCACACTTATCCCCACCTCCCACGTCCGATAATATTTGTTTACATTATATATAAACGATTATTTTAAGAAATATTGTTGACAAAAGAGTTTGTAACAAGGTTACATGTTTAATACATGGCATGATTATATTAAAATATACTTCATCTTCACTTCATGTCATAGACCCCCCACACTTATCCCCACCTCCCACGTCCGATAATATTTGTTTACATTATATATAAACGATTATTTTAAGAAATATTGTTGACAAAAGAGTTTGTAACAAGGTTACATGTTTAATACATGGCATGATTATATTAATATATTCTTTTGCAAAAACTAAGGTATATATAATATCTTGTCCTTTTTACTGATAGATAGAGAGAGAGAGACTTTTTTTTTTCTTCAGTAAAGAGAGAGACACTTCAATTCCTACTTTTTGGCACATACTAAAGGGTCCAGATTTATTCTCCAATTATATATTCTATTTATCATTTTTCTTAAGATAACACATATTCTAGAATAAATGGTGAAATAAAAAGAACAAAACATATAAAGATTTATATGATAGGGTCAACTTGGTTCATATGTAATACTTTCTTCGTTTATTTTTAATTATTCACTTTGGACCTTGCTCGCCTTTAAAGAATAATAACTCATATGAAAATTTTATTATGGTGCCCATATTAATTAGTGTAATATTTAGTATTAAGTCTTAAAAAATAAGAGATAAGATATACCAGATAAGTATATCTGTATATGATATTTTCAATCACTTCTTAAATATTTATATCAACCCATCAATTTATTAGATTGTGTGTTCTTTTGTTCCTTAATTTCTTTGTTTGAAGTAAACAATCAATTTCACTCACATCAAGGAAATACTTTGTCGACAAATGGAGAAGCTAATTTTTTATTTTGTTTTAATAGTGTAAGTGAGGAATATGAATTTATATATGAAGGTTCATGAATTATCAAAAGTCCATGTATGGTAGCTAGAATTTGATTAAGAATTTGGAGGTTGACACTTTGACACCTAACTTCCAACATCACATCACATCAAGGAAATACTTCAATATGTTCAATAACATACATATATGTTCAAGATTGTGCAATATTTAAACACTAACTTTTATTTTGTTATTATTGAGCATTTATTCAAAATCATGATAGCTGGCCATGTTATTTGAGTTCTTATAAAAATCTTGAATTATAACCTGAGCTCATCATTACTAATACAAGGAAATTAGCGACTAACATACTTTTGTAGCTGAACAACAAAAATCTTATGCTAATTTTATTTAGCTACAAATTATATAAAAATCATTTCTAAAAACTATTTAGCTATAAATTATATGAAAAATCATCTAGCTTGGAAAAGTTACATAAATCAACACATATACTAGAAAAACAAACTTGATTTCTTGTTAGAGTTTAGGGAATATATAGAAGAAACTTAACTTTATGGTCTTCGTACATAATTGTGACCATTTAATCATAAATCTTAAAAACAATCCACTAATTATTCACTACTCAAGTGGATTAAGTTGAATTTTTGTTTCCTTTTACATAAATTTCAATTTTTTTGAAAAAAAAAATGCTCTAATAAAGCATTAATATATCACATAATTGTGGCCGTCTTAAGGAAATCAACAAAAAAAAGGAATTTGTATGGATAATTCAATCCAATCAAGAGATTGCACCACTTTATTCAAAGCATTATATTATTAAAAAGTTACATAAACATATAACATATCAAAATCTTACCCTTTTAACCCCAAAATACTACTACTACTACTACAACAACGAAAACAACTACTACTACAACAACAACGAAAACAACTACTACTACTACAACTACAACAACAACTACTACTACTACTACAACAATAACAAGAACAACAACGACAACAACAGCTTAATAAGGACCCAATGAAACCCTAAAAGCAAAATTAGATACCTTGTTCAACAATAAAATAAATTGTAAAGAACCGAGGCCATAAGAAAATCAGGGGGATTATTTTTGTATAACTTACATAAATTTAATAGTGTAAAATCTAAATTACCTTCTATCCCTATTCTTTTTCTAATTACACAAATTCCATGTTTTTTAGGCATTTCGAATACATAATTAAGGATCCAAATACATTATTATTGATACATTATGCATCAATCTATTGCACTTATTAAGGAAAAAAAACTAAAAAATCAAATTAAGATCTCATAGTATCCATCTGTTGCACTAATTAAGGGGGAAAAAATTGAAAATCAAATTAAGATCCCATAAATTGCTCTATTCCATTCAAAATTATTGTCATGAATTTAATCATATAGTGTAATAAATAAAAAAAAAAATCAAAAATTAAATTTCTTCTTCTTGTTCATTATTCTCTCTGTTTCATCCATTAGCCAAAAATTTCATAGGATACATAATGAATATTTCAATCTTCTTACGTTTCTTCTTACTTTCAATCATACAGAGATAAATCCTAACGGAACGAAGAAATTTAAATTTTCAAAATGATGAGGACATAGAACATCTGAGAATACAGACATAAGATTGTTCAAAACAGATTGTATTGCCTGATAAAATCTGTCTTGTTTGATGCAAGAAACATTCTCGAGTTTGATGCTCCTAACCAGTTATTGAAGAACAATTCTTCTGCATTTTCAAATCTGGTGGCAGAATTCTTCATCCATGGGGTTAACCTAAAAGCATGCACATGTGATAGTACATCTAGTTTAGATCCTCTAAAAGGAAGGAATGATCAATTCAATCTGCCAATGTTAATGTGGCATTGTACAGTACAGAATCACAAATTGACATCAAGAAAAACAAGAAGTAGAGAAGCTACTTCAAAAAAGTACATTTCTTATATTTGCCAACAAAAGGTGACATGAAACCTGCAGGATATGTACAATGTCAATTCTTAATCCCTAATTATTCAGCGAAGAAACCTTTCAGATTTGATTCAAAAAATTTTGTCGAAATTTTAGGTAAACAAGGTGAGTTGTGAAGGATACAAAAGTGATGGAATTGTTGTTGGACAAACGATTTCTTTTGTGAATCTTCAATTTCATCGACGATTCTTTCAATTTTGATTCAAGATTGCTGAAAATTTTGAATCTCAAAATTTTTCTCCTAGTTCATTGAAGATCCTTTCAGTTTGATTCAAAAATTTTAAAAATTTTGAGCTTCAAAATTATTCTCCTAGTTCATTGAAGATCCTTTCATTTTGATTCAAAATTATCAAAAATTTTGAGAGGATACATCATGAAGATTCTTTCAATTTGAATTGATAAGTGTTGTTTTCTACTGATACATTAAATAAGAAAGTGTGGCCTATAAGATTTTAGATTTGAAATCGATACATTATTGTTTGGTAATTGTTATATGTATCAAATACATTTAGTATGAATTTGAATTTATGTATCATGCCTAAAAAATTAGTGCATGGTACATTATTATTTATGTATCTTATTTTGTTTTGGAAACACTATATTTTATTTTATTAGAAAAATATTATACCTATAATTGTTTCAAACAACATGTTTTTTGGTGTGTGATACATAACACAAAGTTTATGTATCAAGTACATTTATATTGAATATGATAAACACTAATCAAATATTCAACAACATTAGAGTTGCGTATTAATAACTTAAATATGAACGTGATACATTGAATAAAACAAAGGCTATTGTAGCAGTGATGTATCAGATCAGTGATAACACTAATAAAGACTAATTTAATAATCAAAATAAGCGAGATGCATTGAAAGTAAGTCCAAAAAATTGAAAGATTGAACTAATAGAATGAAGTGTATCAAGACTGCCATTAGAAATTCCTGAAACCACACCAAATGCACTCCAAGATGAACTCTGCGCATTAGCAACGTTTTTCCACCTCTATTCCATAAAGAGACCGGGAATAAAAGATTCAGTAATTTTTTTAAATGATTTTTTTTTTTAAAAATAAAGGAAATCAAAAACCGAAGGATTGAAATAAATCTACTTCTTGAATAACTTGAAATCATTAATTGGAAAGAGAGAAAAAATTGAAATTCAAAAATAGATTAATGAAAGTAACTATGGAGAGATTTGTGTAGTGAAAAAAGAAAGGAAAATCTTGGGTAGGAGATTTCAAATTAATGTAACTACAAAGTATCTTAATGTTTAGTTGATACATAATGATAAAAAAGAGTAACTAATGCTCAATACAAATTGATGATCTATAAAATCTGACAGATATTTATATACTAAATGCCCACTAGTTGAACATGATACAAAAATTGTCCAACACTTAAACATGATACAAATAATGGATTACAATTAAATTAGTAACTTGCAATGTATCTTATGTGTGTATTTGATACATTTTATTAAATTTTATGTATCTGATACACACTCTAATAGTGCAGGTTTTGAATGATACAACAATGAGCATTATTTTTGTATCAATAACTTCACATAATTACAACAAAATTATTTTTGTATCAATAACTTCACATAATTACAACAAAATTATTTTTGTATCAATAACTTCACATAATTACAACAACACTCCACAGATGATACAAAAATGCCCGCTACTAGTGAACATTATTTTTGTATCAATAATTTCAGAAAATTACAACTCCTCAAATAATGAATAAAATTAGTATAATCTACATAATCCCATAGTGTAAGACCCTAAATTACATCTTATCAATCAATTTGATACACTATGCTTTATCTATAGAATAATATGATTTATGTATCAAGTGTATTTATTGAGTAATGTGTACGTGCACATAATCTTCTAATTTAAATAAGTCTGAACAAAAATTAAACACTACAGATACATAACAACAATTGATACATGATAGATTATACAATTTGAACACGATATATTGAGCATGATGAAATTGTAATGTATCATAATGTTGAAAAGAAAGCATTATACATTAATTTAATAAAAATAACTAGATACATTAAAAATATGAATCCATATATATCAAAAAAAGATGAATAAGAAGAAATCGAAAAAAACCCAACAATATGATCTGCTTCTCCTTATCCTTCTCAACATATCGATAATGTATCAGATTGTTGCTGCATTTGTGGTAGTCCATTGGATACACAATAAAAATCTTGCCAATACATTGTCATAGCAAGTCTACCATCACCGACATTTTGGAGGAGGACGAGATGAACCCCAAGATCTCATATTAGTATCAGAAGAATTTAATTGATTAACCCCAATACTAAATGAAGGGGCTTGTCCCATATGTATTAGGAAAAAATTCTGGAAAAAAAATGGAAGAAGACAACAATAGAGAAGACAAAACCCTACCTATTCACATGTTTGAAATTGATTGACTTGAGAGAGAATTCTTTTGAAAATTAAATTAATTTAAAAATTGTAACTGCTAAGAATATGGAGTGAATTTAGGAAGAGAAAAGAGGAGTGAAAAGGGGAGTAGTAAACGTGGGTTTTGGCTGATGGATCTTATGCATCTGAAAATTTTAAGAATTGGGAGAAATAAGAGATTTATGAAATTAGGGAAAAATAGAGAATAAGGTAAGTAAAGTTGTGTATATAAGTAATTTATCCATTATTTTCACCACCAAAAGCATGCAATACTAGATTGGAAGTATGTTTCTTCTTGCTCTATTCACCCTTCTCCTGAGATAACACAAAGCAGGATCCACTCTTCTCCTCCAAAACTCCATCTCTCCAAAATGCTCGTCCATCTTTGTGAAAATCCAACACAATGCTTTCTTTACAGGAAGAACAAGACAAATGATAAACACGAGTGGTGTAACGTAGGTTGGTAACAAGAGGGAGATGGTGCTCGCTATAGAGAGGCATCGAAGCAAATTCACAAGAAATGGAACAGAAGCAAGGTAGTTTTCATAACGCCCAGGGTATTTCAACTTGATCCAACGTAGAAAACAAAACATTATAAAAGAAATTACCGCGATTCTAGTTATTATGGGATGTTGTTGAAACATGTTGGTCCCGTTGTATTTGAGCTGCAACAAGTTAAGGATCAACTCCAAGAACGTAAAAATACCCATATATAGTATGAAGGAGGGCGTATATTCAAGAAATATACTAGTGGAGGGAAGTGAATGAATAAAAAAAATTAGGACTAGCTCCTATTTTTATAATACTATACTTCCTCTGTTCTATTTTATAGTAACACTATTTGACTTGACATGATATTTAAGAAAAAATTAAAAACTTTTAAAACCCATAATCTAAATCCTTAATTAGAAATCCTTATTAGAAAAAGATAATTTAAACTTGAAATGTTTGTTATTACAGTAAGATGATTTTTTTTTAAAACGAACTAAAATGAAAGGTGTGTCAAGAGTTGCAGATCGGGTAATTAAGTGTCTAGGGGCCAATACACAATTCTGAAAAAGATAAAAAAAATTGACCTTCCTTAGCAAAGTCTACCAACCCAACCAATTAAGTACGAAGAAAATTGATTTTGCTACCAATATTTCACACAAATTAGAGTTACAAAAGGTGACATTTTAAGAAGAAAAAAGTTGCAGATCATGTTTGAAAATTTTCCTCTATTATAAAACATGTTTTTGCACTTAATTATATTCTTGAAAATTTTTATCATGTTCAATTTAGAGGTGGAGTCAAAATTTAGAGTTAATAAATTTGAAATTTTAATTCTTTTAAGTTTTTTTGGTTTTAAATTAATAATCTGTGTGTATGTTAAAGTTATTTGTTCGACCGAATCTGTAATCAACAGAAGTTTATTACTTTCTAAAATGAAGATATTTATTTTCTTTATATTTGTTAATTTGTATAGATTTGTTACCTAACTCCCATTGCTTGTTACCTATTTGAAGTTTTCATTTTTATTTATTGTCTAGGCACCCTGCCTAATCAGATTAAAACGAAAGAATAATAGAATTTAAGGAAATAGTTGTTCTTGAATTCAATTGTCTTTTCAAAAAATATATTTAATCTTTTTAATATATGGCACAATGTGCAAAGATGATTTCACAAATAATCCAGTTTTATTAACGCGTCTTTTACATGTTTTGGGCTACAAGAAAGTTTTTTTAAAAAAAAAATAAAAAAAAAAATCAAAGCAAAATCATTTTTGGGACACAGTTTTTTAAGCGTATACATACACTCTTAGAAAATAAGAAATAAACTACGGACAAAATTTTATAGATAAACAATAAAAATTTCATATTAATTTCATTTAGCTATAAATTAATTAGTGACATATTATAAGAAAATTTAATTAACTAGGAGCTACTGAGTGAAAGAATTATATTACAAATGTTAATTCACCTGAAAAAAAAAATGGTTGTTTGGGGGACAAGTGAGTGGTTTAGGTCTTATGTTCATTTATTTTCCATATCAAAATTTTAAAACTCATTTGAATTAAAACACACACACAAATCATAAACTCATCATTTATTTACCACTTGGGGAAGTAGCATAAATTTGATACACATATCAAAACCCCAAGAAAACCATACCCTTTTAACCCCAAAAAGACGACGACGACAACAACAAAAACAAAATTAAACACCCAATAAAACCCTAAAAACAAGATTAAATACCTTGTTCAACATGAAAACTAAGGGGGATAATTTTTTCACCATGAAAAAACTAAGGTAAAAAATGCCTTTTCTAAACGAAGTCTATACCACCTAACTTCACCTAATTTTAAATATGATGTATTGAGTAGTGATGGTATTACTTAGGCTTTCATTAGTTATGTTGAGATTATTTTCTATACCATTATTTAATTTAGCGTATTAAAAATAATATGCATTATATAATTTCTAAAATAAATTATTTATATATACACAAAAGTACCCCCTATAAATATGGTGGAAAGAACGGTTTTGAGGGCCAATAATTGTGCCTTTGATCATGCTACTGTGTGCATAATTAAAACTCCTTGAAATATTGAATTAGTTATGCATAACATATATATAATATATACCAGAGTGTATAACTAATACAAGTTATATATAAATTGAAAAACAAGATACTAATAATGTATAAAACTAATGTACTCAGTATTTTTTTTCTAATACCGTCACTACTAAAAGCATTTTTAAAAAAAATCTCAAAATGGAGAAAAAAAACAATTTCACCAAAATATGTTAAAATTTGGCAGTTATCTTATCTTTGTAAATACAAGCCATTAATATTTTCTTAAATTCTTGTACAAAAAGAAAATATAACATTTATCTTTTATCCGATAAAAGTCTATATCCTCTATCACATTTGCCCGATCATCTAGGGCAATGAATTGCACATTATTTTTTAAATGAATATTGTGGGGAGAAAATTTCATAAAGAAATGATTGATAGATAGAAGGGAGAATGCTAAAGATACGCTTCTACAATTACAAAAATTGATTTTTTCCATGAATATGTCTAATAGTTGTCATATGAAGTAGGTCCAATTTGTAAGCTCCATCGCCATATATATATATATATATATACCACGAAGCCACATTTTGTTTGTTGTTCATGAAGCTCTATATAATTTCTTAGTGAGGGGTTCGAATAAATTCCCTTCCACCCTCCTAAATCTGCGGCAGGATCCATTCCTATCAAATTGATTTTTTTAATTAATTATTTACCAATATGTAAAAACTTTCCCAATAGATGAAGAATGGACAACTAGCGGCCACCAAAACGGTGGTAGAGGTGGAGCCAAGATTAAGAGTTTGGGGGTTTACTGAACCGTTAATTAATTTATGTTAGAGGTTCACCGTTCACAGATTAATATACATATATATTTAATTAATTTTCGAATACAAATATAGAGTCTATGAAAAAGCTAATGGATTCGTCCAAACCCACGAATCCAAAAGCTAGCTCCGCCTCTGATAATTATGTTTAAATAATATTTAAAATATAAACATTTTAATAACATGACAAAATAAATTATTATTTATACGATGTAAATATGGACCCCATGATATCATTTGTTAGGTTTTGACAAACAAGCAAACGTGCTTCTTCTCTTGACTGATATCGTGTCATAATTAGTCTTAAAAGTGTATACACAAGTCATTTCTTGAAAGTATTTCAGTACAGCTGAAGTTTCTTTTATTAAATTAATTATAATAAATAACAAACTTCACAAGTATGTGGAAATTTACTGTATAATGCTAGTGTCGGCATACATTTTGATGAAAGTTGAAAAAAAAAAGTTTTCAAACTTTTGTTGATTTTTTTTTTTATATTTTTCTTTTTGCAACTTAATGAGTTTTCTTTGATTTTATTTATATATAAGCCGAAGCATACGGAGCTTAAATTTGAGGTTTATGAGTTCAAATATGAGTAGCAAATGGTTGTCGACTCGGATATAGGCGGGTTGAAAACGAGCCAAATGTAAATGTATGAGATATATGACCCATTCATATTTCAATATCTGACTCATTCATATTGAATATTTTGACTTCGAAATTGGTTTGTGAATTAGTGTAAAGAAATGACAGCTCCTTCATCCTTAATAAGAAGTTTCAGGTTCAAGCTAAGCCACCTAAAT
Organism: Solanum bulbocastanum; assembly: GCA_037074985.1. Classification (NCBI taxonomy): domain Eukaryota; kingdom Viridiplantae; phylum Streptophyta; class Magnoliopsida; order Solanales; family Solanaceae; genus Solanum; species Solanum bulbocastanum. Next base: position 1,036,795 of record CM073604.1, read on the forward strand.
ATGAAGTCGTCTTTATTAGGGAATGTTTTATCTCCAACGTGAGACGTACAGATGTGAATTCGAATTTAGTCGGACTCTAATGTGGATATCAGATATCAGGTGAAAAACCCAAAAAAAAAGATGAGCCCACTTTGCTAGGCTCTATGTCATCTCATATTCATAGAGGCTTTGTTTGGTGTCACGTGTCAAATGACGTGACATGCCAAGTCATTAAGATGACTAGAGTCAAGAACAAGCTCAAAGTGGTATAAGTTAAGATCAAGACCTCGAAATTTAAGATCAGGCTCAAATGCTCTTGAATTCTAGTACAAGTTAAGATCAAGTTCATCAAATTCATAAATCAAGATCAAGCTTAAAAGTTCTTGAATCAAAGTACAAGTCAAGAACAAGTTCAAGATTAAGCTTAAAAATCCTTAAATTTATATTCAAAAAGAAGAATCATATATAAATTGTAATGCTCATATTTTGAAATAAAAAATATGACTGTTACGATATTTTTTAAGCTTGATTATTTCTTTCGCGACAATATTTTTCAGGCTTTGAGTAATTTATCCGTTTTGATTAGATAAAAAATAAGTGATCCTTTATGTATTTTAATTTTAAAAAAGTGGCCTTTTAATATCAGATTCAAATAAACAATCCCTAATTGCTCAAGCCTTCAATCGAATAGTATACCGCAATTTATGTTTAATTTTATTTTTTTATGAATTAAAATTCGATCAATAATTTATTTATTTTTAAGAATAATTTTTTGATAATGTATTATACTTTTATTATGAATTTTTGCTCATTTAGTAAGATTATATAAATAATTAAGACAGTCTGGATAGTTTTCACAATTTATGAATTTTCTTTTTATGATTATGAACAAAAATACAACTTAAAAATTCAAATTACATGTCCAAATAAAACTTTAACTTCAGTTATTTCATATCATGATCTCATCTCACATGACCAAACAAACCTTATTAGTAGTATTAGAGATTGAAAATGATTTAGAAATAAATAATTAATGCTAAAGGTCAAATATGAAAAATAAATTCTTCTTTTTTCTTTTTAAATTTCATACCAAATCAAATAACATCACATAAATTAAAATGAAATTATATTAAAAAAGAATAAAATACAAAAAAAACTTTTTTTAATAATTAATATTAAAAAAAAAGTACAAGCTGACAACTGGTACTAACCACCAAACAGGCAATTATGATTTATGAAAGAAAAAAAAGGTCACTTTTCCTTTCCCTTTGTTTTCTTGTTTCCAAATTCATTTTCTCTTCAATTTCCTTCCTTACACAATTCAGCCTTTATTTGTTTGCTCTGCCGTTTGTTTAGGATTATATTTTTTTAAAAAGGTATGTAATAGTACTCCTTATCTCGCAATTTATGTGACACAGTTCGAATTGTTAAACATTTTAATTTTGATGGTAAATTCATCTTTTATGATTGACCCTTTGTTTGGTAATTTCAGATTCCAGTGATTTTATATTTTATTTTTGTATGAATGTTAATGAACCAATTTGCTATTGTTACTTGTTTCAGGTCTTGGATTCAGAAATCTGTATAAAGATTTGATTTTTGACTTTGTAGAGTAACAGGGCCAAATCCCATTTCAATTTTTGGGATTTACCTTCTTTTTTTCACTTAAAGGGAGGATCTTTATAAGAATTCAGAAGGTTGTAGTATTAGTTTGGCACAATTTTTGTACTTAAGAAGCTGGAGGTGCTACTAGAATCTGCCGGTAGTTTCTTATCCTTCGATTTCTGTTACTATCTAATGTCACTTGTAGTTTGACTATCGCACTATTCTATTGTAGCTGTTGTTCCTTTTTATTTTCATGTTTTGCTTTGTCAATACTTTCTATAGTTTCTGCTTTGATATGCTTTTCCTTGAGCGGAGGTCTATACGAAACAACCTCTCTATCTCCCAAGGTTGGGGTAAGGTTTACATACTATACCTTTCCCAGACTCCACTTGTGGGATTACGTATGTTGTTGTTGTATGCCAGTGAAATATATATAGAAGGCATAATACATAAATGAATATTCAAACTTGGCCTACAGACAAGTAACCACTCCAACTTTGAGAATGTGTCCTTCCTTATTTTCTCCATTCTTTTGGTTTGTTTGTGTCATTTTGTTTCAAATGATTTGGTTTCTTACGACAATACAAATACGTGAGGTGGAAACTTCTTAATTATTGGATGACTAGTTCCTGTCTCTGTTAACAGAAACTGATTAGAATTGGTTCTCAACACTTATTCTTATGATTTATCTTGTCTGTCTGCCTTTATGGCTTTTCTTTCTAAAAGTTGCTTCTTTATTGGTAATCTGTGATAGAAGGGAGTTCAACCACAATAATCGGTTGTTAAACAGAGAGAAATAACTGTGAACAGACAGATATCTACATTAACAATGTATTCATATATGTCCTTTCATCTTTGAACTTGGATGTTTAGCTTAAATTAGTTTTTGTTTCTGCCTTGTAAATGATCGGATCCTAGAGTATTGCCTTTGTCCGTGGTTGAGTGTATCATTCTTCAGCTCAGTGAAGTAGCTCACATTTTGTTTAAACTTACATTCACAGATCTCCCTGTTTGAGCCTTGGAGCATATTGGAGGTATGAGATGGGCTTTTTAGGCTGCCTAAGGGACTGAAGTAGATAAGCAAAAGTATCTCTTCTTTTAGCAACAGGATGAAGATTAGGAAATTGTTGCGGAAAATAATTGCTATTCTGATGTTCAGAATTGACTGGAAGAAGCTGGTTTTCATTGGTGCTATTCTGACAGTATTTAGGATAATGTTTCAAATTTCTACACTTCCTTATCCTCTTACAGAATGGATTCTCTTCCCACCATCGGAGATTTCATCTTCCCGAAATTTGAATCATGAAAAGAACTTAAGGGAACTTCCAGTGAGTCCAGATATCCGGTTTAACCTTAGTCAGCATGCCCCCCTAGTTGTTTCACTCAACTCTACAGATGGACTGAGTGAAACACTGCAAGTTCTGGAAAGACGAGTGCAAGTTTCGAGACAGCAGAATAGTAGAAAGCATGTGAATGCAGTAGATAAAGTTATTTTCCCTTCTTCACCTGTTGGAAAGGTGTCCAACCATATGCTGGTGTGCTTTTCATTGTGCTTATATTCCTTAAGAATATTACTGAGTTTGTTCGCCTTCTTACCATCTTTTTTTCAATGTATAAATATTCCAGAGATACATAGCATCTTTGACTCCAGATGAGGCACTTGCATATGCCAAAGGAGAGATTGAGAATGCCCCACTAGTTATGGATGATCAGGACTTGTATACTCCTCTATTTAGGAATGTATCCGTATTTAAGAGGTAGATATTTGATTATATTTGCTTATTTTTCAGATGATTTATGTTGATATCCTCTGATGAAGAATCACATTTATTATGCTTTGTCAAAAAAAAAAAAAAAGAAGAAGAGGAGTTTTATTTATTATGATTATATCACTTGATTCAGTTAGATCTTATACTCGATACAAGACACGGTTTTCTTCACTGAACAACCATTGGCTATTGAAGCCTTTTCTATTATGGATATCTTTGTCATCTGTTTGTGTTTCAAAATTAGCTTTTTCTTTAAACACAATTAGGTTGACATTCCAGGAGCTATGAGTTGATGGAGTTTATACTCAAAGTTTACATTTACAAAGAAGGGAAAAGGCCGATTTTTCATCAACCTTATCTTAGAGGAATTTATTCATCCGAGGGATGGTTCATGAAGCTGATGGAGGATAGTCGCCAGTTTGTGACAAGGGATCCACAAAAGGCTCACCTGTTCTATCTGCCATATAGTGCACGTCAGTTACAAAAGGCACGATATGTGCCAAATTCACATGATCTTAAGCCGTTATCAGTGTTCCTGCGGAACTACGTGAACCTGCTAGCTTCAAAGTATCCTTTCTGGAACCGCACACGTGGGTCAGATCACTTTCTTGTTGCTTGCCATGATTGGGTATGCATCTATATCGATATTGTCTGCTAAACTATGTATTTCTTTCATGAGCATTCCTCTTTGGACATAAACTTTTAAATTTGCTTTTTACTGCTGGGAATTGGACTTAAATACAAGAAAGAGTACACTTATCTAGTGGTAAGAGCACATCATGTGATGTGTGGATTAGACACATGTCAAGGAATCAAACTTTGTCACAGTCAAAAACCTAGTATTTAAGTGGAGTAGGGTAGATGAAAGTATCTATTATCCATAGAGTTTCGAACCATGCAACAATGACCTTCGAACCGGGTGGGGTGGTTATAGAAGAAGAAATATTTTCCTGCATAAGAAACTACTCTCACTCTTTCCTTTCTCGTCTGTCCCAAAGAGAATCTCACCTTTCTATATTTATAAACAATATATCTGTAAAATTCTCATTTTACCTTTTGTGAGATGATTTATAGTCACACAAATATCTATGGCTTGTTTTAGACCACAAGTTTCATAAGTCTTTTTTCTCCTTAGACTTTGTGTCAGTCAAATAAAGCCACATAGGAAATGGAATGGAAGGAGTATATGGTACAAATAAAAAAATCCCTTTTTTGCAATCATCATGTGTTGAACTCTTTTCTAGTTATGCATTTTCGATTGATGAGTATTTTGCGTTTTCTTACTATGCTTGTGTTTTAACAAATTCTTACAGGGACCTTATACTCTAAAGGATCATGAGGAGCTGAGTAGAAACACTATAAAAGCTCTCTGCAATGCAGATGTATCTGAAGGAATATTTGTTTCTGGGAAGGACGTTTCCCTTCCCGAGACCACTATTAGGAATCCCAGGAGGCCTCTTAGAAACCTCGGTGGAAAAAGAGTGTCACAGCGCCCGATTCTTGCCTTTTTCGCTGGAAATATGCATGGTCCGGTACGTCCCAAACTTCTCAAATATTGGAGGGACAAAGATGAATCCATAAGAATTTACGGGCCTCTACCCCATAGAGTCTCAAAAGTTATGTCTTATCCTGAACACATGAAATCAAGCAAGTACTGCCTTTGTCCGATGGGCTATGAAGTGAACAGCCCGAGGATTGTCGAGGCAATATATTATGAGTGTGTTCCGGTTATCATTGCTGATAATTTTGCGCTTCCATTCAGCGAAGTTTTTAACTGGAGTGCTTTTTCTGTGGTTGTTTCTGAGAAAGATATTCCTAAGCTGAAGGAGATTTTATTAAGTATACCTCTGAGACGTTACCAGGCCATGCAAAATAATGTCAAGATGTTGCAGAAGCATTTTATTTGGAACTCAAAACCGACTAGATATGATCTGTTCCATATGATTTTGCATTCAATTTGGGTTAGTAGGCTCAATCAACTTCAAGTATCGCAGATATCATAATTCCTCGAGTTCTAGTTGTTCCAACATGATGGTCTGTAAGCTTATCAATTTGGATGTTGATATGCAAAACTTTTCAAGAGCTGCAGCCGGTTCAGTTCTCTTAACATGTGCACTTGTAATGATCTCATCGAATGCTTCTGCCACATTTGGCTAGGAAAAAGCAAACTAGCTGGCTGTAGAAGGCTGTCATTCTATAAAGGAATTTAATCAGAGAGATTACATCCGTTCCATGAACCGATTAAGCAATCTCTGATAGCAGAAACTGCTTTTTGTACTTTGACAGAAAGAGTTGCCTGTAGAAGACTAACTCAGATAATGCAGTTCATGTACCAAGTCAAAAGTCCTGGCAGGTTTTCTCTTATTTATAGTTCAAAGGCAAAAAGAACGCGGTTTAAGCTCATGTGTATGATCTTTTTGCAAGTAACAGGATTACTTTGAGAAAGAAAGAGGAACGAGGGAGAGAGAATGGAGAAGATCAGAGTAATACTTCAATCTGATCAAGATAATGGAACATTTTCCACATTCGACTACACTCCTTTGTCGTGGATGTCATGTCTTCATAGATGAGTTGTGACTGCGAGTTAAACTGAGCTTTGACAGTTGATACTGATCGGTACATGCCAACATTCTGTGTGTGACTGGAGGCGATAAAATAGAGCCGGAGAATGAGTATGATCTTAGTTTATGGATGCATTAGTTTCTCTCTTTGCTTGTGTATGCATAGTTCGAGTGAAAAGCAGTGGGTTCAGTTGAACTCATTCATGTATCATGTAACAAAACTGTATAGAATATATACTACATATACTAGATTCAAATAAACAAGATGATAACACAATAGAATCGAAACAAGAAATTACTCCATGTACAATGAAGCAATCAAAATATAAGAATCAGAAAACACAACCAGTACAAACAAGGAACAGTTACATCACAGCAAACTCGACCGATCAACTTTAGCTCAAAATTCTGTCGTTCTGGGGCAAGAAGTTCCTTCCTCTGCCTTTTTAGTTTCCTGAATGAAGCAACAAAAATTGAAGCTCTAGTTAACATTTGAATGATACATTTATGCTATTGTTATTAACATAAATGACAAAATCTAAAAGTTAATTGGTATATCACCTGTCATCAGTTTTACTTCTTTAGGAAACAATGCTCCAAATTTGACTTGAACTTGATGTCATCCCATTCCAGTAGGTTCCACCATTCTGATGTTCCTTTTATTAGCCTGATCTTACTGGAGGTTTGAATAGACAAAGGCAATTCCGTTATTTCATAGCAATTGATCAGCTTTAGTTCCTCTATGTGATCCCACGGCTCCCTCAGTGTTCTTAATTTTGGTAATTCTTTCAACCATAACTTTCGGACTCTCAGAATTTCTGAGCTAACAAGTGTCATCTGACTTGAGCTGCATTGCACCATTAACTCTGTCAGCCGATGACAAAAGGCAACTGATACTTCTTCCAAGTGCTTAGGTACAGAAATATATCCACCAACAATAAAAAGACATGCTAGATTACGACAAGAGGATATTTTCAGTTGACGTAATCCAGAAAATCTTAGCCCCAGAAGTTGACCGAAATCAGAGACACTCTTTAAATTATGTACAGAAGAGAGACTGAGATGTTCCAGATTTGGCAAAGGATCATCAAACTGTTCATTTCCTTCTTCTGCTGGTGTGAAATGACAAGAACAACTCTCTATGTGTAGTGATTTTAATCTATCAAAACTGTTGTTCGCAATCAACTTCCTGAGACCCCCGCATTTTAACAAGTGCAAATGTGAAGCAAAATGTAACATGCCTGAGAGCTCTCCGTTGCTGAAAGTTTCACAATGGGAGATGCTTATCATCTTTCTTGACTTGTTGAATGGTATTGACTTTGAAGTTTCCCCAATTTCAATGTGAAATCTTTTCAATCTTTTCATCCAGGTGTGGCCTCTGATGAGAATTGATGAGTTATCCAAATTAATAAAAAGACTAGTCAGATTGTGTAGAGAGGATATCTCATCAAAAGATGTTGGTACAAGAAGAGTCACTCTATTCTTTCTCATCATCCAATCTATATCCCTCGTTTTAGTCGGCAGCATATTTAAGATTTCAATTCTAGGTAATTTGAGGAAAAATCCATGGCTGATGCTCTCCTCCAAATAATCTACAGGCAGATTTAATAGCCTCAGATTTGTCAACTTATCCATTCCTTGAGGCAGACAACATAACCTTGTATTATCACAATCAAACAATTCCAAATTGAAAAGGTTACCAATAGGTGGTAACTTCTTCAAGTCATAGCAATTTCGTAGTATTAGAGCACGTAGTTGACACAAAGTATCGATGGAACAAGGGATCTCTGTAATACCAGTTTCACTCAGGTTCAGAACTCTTAGGGCTGGAAATGCCAAAAGGAATTTATAGGGAATTTTCTCAAGGTTATGATTATCTTGCAATAGTAAAGTTGTTGTCTCTGGGCATTCTCTGAAGTTATCTGGTAGACTTTGAATTTCTTTGCTTAGGAGAGATATTCTCTTCACAGGAGCTGACATTTCGATATGTGAAATGTCAGTTAACCCGAAGGAATTATCTATCCATTTAGCAACATCACGAACCACATCATGCATCTTCACACAATCCGTCTTATGGGCTTCTTCTACCAAGCAATCATCTTTTAGACTATCAATAATTGTGATTCCCCTGTTGTAAGCTTCTTCATATGTGTCATGTACACCAAGGAACCCCTCTGCCCACCAACACTTTATGAGATCTTCTGTTGAAATAGCCGCTGGATATAAGGAGCAATACAAGAAACAACTTCGAATGTCACCTCTCTTATTCTTCACATGTTTGCTTCTTTGCTTAGAGTATAATTCATTATCCTGAGATTCTAAAGAATCAAAACTCAACTTGATGACCTCGTAAACCTTATCTGTAACATCTTTGTTATGAGGTTCAGACATTCTAAGTGATTTCAAAGTATCTTCCCAGAGCTCGACCTTTGTCTTCCCTCTCATAGATGTTCCAATAACAGTGATTGCTAATGGTAAACCATCACACTCTCGTGTAATTTCCTTTGCTAATGGTTGAACATCCTCCAGGTTGGCAACATCTCCCGCATTTTTGACAAACAGTTGCCAAGATTCATCCTCATCCAATGTGTAAACCTTCATTTCGGTGTCTACTTTCATTTGATTACAAACATCCAAATGACGAGAAGTTATAATGACCTTGCTTCTAGCGGGAGGTTCAGGTTGGGGCACACCTACATCATCCAAATTTATAGCTTCCCAAACATTATCTAGTATGAGAAGGAAACTTTTTTCTTGCTTGAGTCTTTTATAGATTTTGCTGGCATTGCTCTTTACATTTCCCTCGTTATCTACCTTTAGGTTTAATCTACTTGCAATTTGTGTTTGCACGTTTCTTATGTCTATTGGTGGTTTGGGCACTGTAACCCATATCACAACACCAAAAGACAGTTTAAAACTTGACACATCCGTCTTCAGAAGCTTATTGTTCAGATTATTCACCAATGTTGTTTTCCCAACTCCTCCCGTACCCCACACACCGATGATGCATACCTGAAAGGATTTAAAAAATAATTTAGGGAATATGCACAAATACTCCCCTAGACTATGACTGAAATTCCAGAGACACACTTTAACTAAACTAAGGTCATATTAACCCCCTGAACCAATTTTTTTGTAATTTTGTTCACCTTTTTGGCTTACGTGGCATCCAAATATCTCCCACGCGCCTCAATTGCGTGGAGTCACGGAGTGTGCCACGTAAGACAAAAGGTGTATGCCTTATCCCAATAATTTACCAACAAGTGAAAGATGCAACAATGGACGCATAAAAGAGACTTAGAAAATTTGAGAAACAAGGACATAGGAGGCTTTGATCATTGAACCATAATTTATTGATCTCAAATTTGTTTACAAATCATCATATTATCATACTCCCTCGGTTCCTATTTACATGTCGTCCTTACTAAAAATAAATGCTCCTTAATACTTGTCATTTCACAAAATAAATGCATAAATGACATCAGTCTTCCTGTTTTACCCTGAGATTTATTAACGTTGAAAATATGCATTTCACTAAGATAGAAAAGCTAAGTAATTATTTCATTTTCTTTGGTAAAGTAATCAATCCAAAATAATTTACTCATGCTCAGTAATTGAGAACTTGAATTCAAGAGAACATTAAATAAGGGTACTATGATAAACTTAACCAGTTTCTTAAGGGGCTAAAAACCTAAAATTGTGACAACTAAATAAGAATGGAGGGAGTATTATATAATTTATATTATTTAAAAGTTAAAAAATTGTCACATAATTTTATGTTATTTTTATGACTGCTATTTCAATATGATATGTATAAGTGTGCGTATATGTATGCAAATATTTTGGTCTTTCTCCCGTCTCTTACTCCATGCGGTTAGATATGATATTTTTTAAATTTTAATTAGAGGTGTATTTTACTAAACTAACATTATTAATAATGCTTTGAAACTTTAAATTTGACTACTACACTATGCAATTATTTAATACTAATGGTAGAGATAAAACAATGTTTAAAAATTCTTTTGATTTCATAAATAGGACAAGTAAATTCAAATAACTATTTTAGAATGTGGACCAGGTAATATAAACGGCAGAGGTATTCTCTATTGTTTATATAAGTAAACAAGTTTTGATTGGTATTGATGGAGTTTAAAATCTCAATAAATGCAATATTTAAAATTTTGACCTTAATTTAATTAATTATTTTATATTTTCTGCATCAATATATATCTGTATAGTTATTATTCTCTACTATTTTCACTTGTGTAAACAAATATTAGAGTTTTGATTATTATTAATAAAATTAGTTTTCTTATTATGCTAATTTACTTCATTATAGAACATCATTAGCTTATATACTTAATTAGTATTTTTCACCTTTCATCCAAAAGATAATGTTTATGGTTTTATTAAAAATTTGTTACATGAATACAAAAACTAAATAAAATATATCATGATTATCAAATATCATAATATCATGGGTGAAAATAATCACGATATAACTGCATAAAGTAGTAGTAGTCAAATTTAAAGTTTCAAAACATTATTATTTAATTTAGTAAAATACACATCTAAATAATTTTTTAGAAGGGAGTCATATAAAGAAGAGCCAAATAGTATGAAACACATGGAGCAAGAGAGTGGAGAAAGATAAAAATATATGCATTATGCATGTATATATATACACATGTTTAATGCATATTATATTGAAATAACGGTCATAAAAATAAGGCTTGTTAAATTTTGTAATAGATTCATAAAAATATTATTCTACTATAATATTAGTGAACTTAAAGAAAAAGTTATAAATACTTAGGTTAAAAAATAGATTTTGAAAGGTTAAATGCCTAGATAACCCTTTGATTGACATGTTTTGTAAGATAAACCTTCAAACTAAGTTAGTGACCAAATAGACATTTGAACTTGACAGAAATGCATCTAGCGAACACTTTAGGTTAACATGGCGAATGGTGTGTTTTACACTTCCATTGAGAGAGTGAGTTTCTATCCTTTTTAAATAATAGGTTAGAACAGTCAAGTTGGTTCGCTCGATCAAGTTAAGGCATTGGATTCCAGTCACAACTCGACTAAAAAACAGGTTGTGACACTTTTATAATTAATCTGATAATTTTCTACCACCAGATAGTAAAATATTAGAATTAAATATTGAATTAGTTCCAACATTACCTTATCATCTTCTAGTAGTCGTAGGATTTTGTTGAGATTTTTTGTTGCTGCTGACTGGCCTTCTATTGATGTTCCCGGGATGAACTCAACTTTTATAATCTGATAATTTTCTACCACCAAATTGGATCCAAAGTTTTCTCCGACCTCTATAAGCCTGCGATGTTGATCTTGGATCTTCTGTGCTTGAGTGGAGACTTCCGTGCGAAGGCTGCATTTTGGACAACATTTATATGCAAGCGTCTTAGCCGTTGCAATGCTATCTTGCATAGATTCCCATTCTTTCTCCAGCTCGCAAACATCTTCGAACCACTTGATAACATCTGGTTTTGGTTTATAGCCTTCTTCCTCAGCTTCTTCCACCTTTCCTTTGATGTCATTTCTAAACTTTGTTAGCTTCTTCATTTCCTCCCTTAGATTTTCAATTTTTGACGAGAAACGGACAATATTTTCAATCTTAGGATAGATGCATTTACATACAAACTTTCCCACCTCAACAACAGAACCACCTACAGCATTAAAAAGTATATCCATTGAACAATTCTTGAGGTAAATAATTTTATTTTGTTTCTGATTAGAACACTAATGATGCTCTCAAAGATGGTCAATTTATAAACTGAGTGTTTCTTCAGTATTTATAGCAGAATTTTGAGAGAAGGTAAAAAGTAAAAAGTAAAAAAGAAGGCAAATAGAATAAGTAAAATTGAAGGCAAATATGATCAACAAAGCAATACTTTATTCTTGTAAAATATCTTGTCCCATTTTGTAAAATGACCGTTCCATTCTTAACTTCATGAACATAAGTGTCTTTATTCTTTTCTTTGATTCCTATTTTCAGAAGAATGATGAAATCGAACACGTAGTGCAGATTGGGTGAGGAAAAAATGAGATATGATTAATGTCGAAAGTGACCATTCTGCATGCGAGCATTGTATGAACACACGATAACTCATGTTTGATTCCTGTTTTCAGGAGCATGAAATCAAACACTCTATTCTCTGCCGGATTTGAAGGCTTAACCAGATTGAGAAAAAGAAGGGCATGTGACCTAGTAGGTTGAAACTCCCGAGGCCGGTCTCATATTCAAATCCCAATGGAGGCAAAAACACTAGGACAATTAACTTGATCGTGGAATTTGTAGCATTCCAAACACCTATAGATCCAACTACAACTAGACAGCCAGCCGGTTATAATTATAATGGTTCCAAGGTAGCGAAATTTCTTGTCTGCTAAATTTTCAGCTGTTTACCATAGAACCTTTTACCATACGAGAAACCTCTGTCACAAATGTGTAATAGAGTACTCTCTCATATTTCAAATTATGATTATCGTTTTCCTTCTTTTGTCATGAGAACAAAACATGGAAAATCAAGATCATCATGTGCTAAACTTTGAAGGTACAATTTAAAAACCAGAAGCAATATGAGTTTATTACAAATAACAATATGATCACACAAGAAACAGTTACCAAAAAAGTGATTTTCACTTTCCAAAACGTTTTATACTTTATTATCATGAACTTGTTGTAAGGAGATATTAAATATACTATCAGAACTCGAGAAATCAAGAAGATTGGCTAAATTTCTAATGTTTAAACATAGAAGCAGAACCAATTCATTACAAATTAACAAGATGATCACACAACACAACCGGAACAAGAAATGACTCAGTGTATAGTCAAGCAATCAAAATATCAGAACCAGAAAGCAAAAATAGTACAAACAAGGAACAGTTATTGGCATTAAAAACATCTGACAGCACACTCCACCGAATAACTTTAGCTCGAAACTGTGTCTCTTGGTGCAGGAATATCCGTCCTCTGCTCGAAACTCCTGAATAATAACACCTGTGATAATAAGAAAAAGAAAAAAGCAATATAAATTCTATTCAATTGCCTCAGGCATATATATAATCATTTGAAATTGGACAAAAAGGCTAACAATAAATTTTGGCAAAGATTGCACTCATCTCTCAGCCGCAATTGTTCTGTCCAAGGCAAAGCTAAAACAACTAAGGACTTGCTCGTGTAGAACTGAAGATGTCCCTAGGTTCTAGTTGTTAAGACTTTGTACTTTGTTCTTAATTATCATTGTAAGCCTACTTTTATTTGTAGAAGTAAGTGTAGGTGACTTGTTTGTATTTCATTCTTGTGGTATGCTTAGCTCTCAGTTAGAGTTAGCTGAGTCACATCGTATTTGCAATAGAGGTATTGCAGTATAGTCTTACAATAGAGTTGTTGGTACTGGAAGAAGGTTAATGCTTTGAAAGCAGAGATGCAGGTTTGGTATTCATTTGGTGCTTACTAGCTCACTCCCGGGGGGAAAGTACTCACTCACACAGATTTACAATACACTATTGGGGCAACATACTAGAGTTAGAGTGTCTGACTTAATCTCGACAAGATTTGCTCAACCTAAGCATAGGTTCATATTGTGGCTAGCTATGCAAGAGACACTTACAAAGAGTGCTAATTAAATGCCACTAAAGATCATTTTTGGTGTAGTGGCTATGCAAGATAGATTACTAACCAAAGAGAGACTCAAAAGATTAAATGTTCCAGTGGAAGATGACACATGCTGTTTGTGTGATAGATCAATGGATGAGACACATATCCACCTGTTTTCTATTTGTGAATGGATCACCAATTTTACTATGCAGCATCTTTAACATTTCAATCCTAGGCATTTTGAGGAAATGCTCTCCTTCAAATCACCTGCAGGCAGATTTAATAGCCTTAGATTTGTCAACTTGTCCATTCCTTGCGGCAGACAACATAACTTTATATCATCACAATCGAGCAATTGCAAATTGCAAAGATTACCAATAGGGGGTAACTTTCTCAACGAACGACAATTTTGTAGTATTAGAGCATGTAACTGATATAAACTATTGATGGAAGAAGGCAAAGAACTAATACTAGTTCCACTCAGGTTCAGAACTCTTAGGGATGTAAATGCCAAAAAAAGTTCAACCAGAATTTTCTCAAGGGGATTCTTTTGCAATAGTAACGGTGTTGTCTCTGGGCATTCTGTGAAGCAATAAGGTAGACATTCAATTTTGTTGCTTATGAAAGATATTCTCTTAACAGAAGCTGATACTTTAGAATGTACGTGATATCTTAGTTAACCCAAATGAATTATCTATCCATATAGCAACATCACGAACCACATCATGCATCTTCACACAATCCATCTTATGGGCTTCTAGCAAGCAGGAATCTTTTAGACTTTCAATCGTTGTGATTCCCCTGATGTAGGCTTCTCTATATGTTTCATGTTCACCAAGGAACCCCTCTGCCCACCAGCAGCCAGATATAAGGAGCAATACAAGAAACAACTTTGAATGTCACCTCTCTTTTTGTTCACATGTGTGCTTCTTTGCTTGAGGATAATTCAATATCCTCAGACTCTAAAGAATCAAAGCTCCACTTGATGAACTTGTAAACCTTTTTCTCTACAACTTTATGTTATGGTTTTAACCAACATCAGACATTGTCAATCAAAATATTGTCAAAAATTCCATCACAGCACGATCTTCTTTGCTAATGATATTGTCGATCTATAATAAATGCATTTTTGAAAAATACTTTATTTATAGCACAAAGGTGTAATAGGCGCTCTCAGATTTCAAACTCTTGATAGCTGGTATATCATGAGAACAAAACATGGAAAAAGAAGATGATGTGCTAAATTTTGAATGTACAATTTAAGAATGTGCTAAAATGTTTATTGCAAATTAACAAGATGATCACACAACACAACTGTAACAATAGTACACACAAGGAATAAGTTATTAAGACATCTGACAAGAAAATACATCAGCGCGAACTCTGGTGACGTAAGTTCCTTCCTCTGCTTTTTTAGTCCTGCATGAGGCAACAAGAAGTGAACTCTGCATCTTTAGTGTTATTACAATAACAATAATTTAAAATGAACTTTTTATAAATTAAGTAGAAATAAAAAGGCAAATTCTATTTTGATTAGAGTTGAGATTTGTGTTTCCTCTTAGATAAAATAATTAAGAGTATCTTGTTGACATGAGAGAAAATGATCAAATTTTTTTTTTCACAATAACATTTTTAAAAATCGAATTACCAAATTAATTGAGAAATGTGAAAGGTAATTAGCACGTCACCTGAATCACTGCTCTAAATTTGATCCTTCCAGTTTTACCAACCGAGATATGGTACGAAGCAATGATGTAAATTTGACTTGAAGTTGTCGTCATCCCACTCCAATGATCCTCTTATCACTTTGATGTTGTTGGATGTTTGAATAGAGAGAGGCAACTTCCTTATTCCATAGCATCCGATCACGTTAAGTTCCTCCAGGTGTTCCCCTAACGTTTCTAATTGCACAAATAACTCTACCACCTCAGAACATAAGGTCAAATTAATTTTTTTTTCATCCAGGTGTAGTCTCTAATCAAAATTAATATAAAGATAAGTCAGATTGTGTAGAGTGGATATCTCATCAAAAGATGTTGGTACAAGAAGAGTCGCTCTATTCTTTCTCATCATCCGATCTGTATTTCTCGTTTTAGGCGGCAGCATATTTAACATTTCAATCCTAGGCAATTTGAGGAAAAGTCCTTCGCCGATGCTCTCCTTAAAAATACATACAGGCAGATCTAATAGCCTCAGATTTATCAACTTATAAATTCCTTGCGGCAGACAACGTAACCTTGTATTATCACAATCAAGCAATTGCTAATTGCAAAGATTACCATTAGGTGGTAACTCTTCCAAGAAAGTACAATGGTGTAGTATTAAAGCACGTAGTTGACATAAACTATTGATGGAACAACGCAATGTCGTAATACCAGTGCGACTCAGATTCACAACTCTTAGTGCTGGAAATGACAAATTCATGGGGAATTTCCCCGAGGTTATAATTGTCTTGCAATAGTAAAGTTGTTGTCTCTGGGCATTCCGTGAGGTGCTCAATTTTCTTGCTTATGAAAGACAATCTCTTGACAGAAGCTGCCACTTCATTATGTGAAATGGATTCATCTATCCATATAGCAACATCACGAACCACATCATGCAAATTCACATAATCCACCTTATCAGCTTCTAGCAAGCAGGCATCTTTTAGACCTTCAATCATTGTGATTCCCCTGTTGTAGGCTTCTTCATATGTGTCATGTTCACCGAGGAACCCCTCTGCCCACCAGCGACGTATGAGATCATTTGTTGACATTGCTGCCGGATATAAGGAGCAATACAAGAAACAACTTTGAATGTCACCTTTCACATGCTCCGAGGATAATTCAATATCCGGAGATTCTAAAGAATCAAAACTCCACTTGATGACATTGTAAACCTTTTTTTCTACTTCTTTGTTATGAGGTGTGGATATTCTAAGTGATTTCAAAGCATCATCCCAGAGCTCGACCCTATTCTTGCCTCTCATAGATGTTCCAATAACAGTGATTGCTAAAGGTAAACCACCACACTCTCTTACAATATCCATTGCCAATTGCTGAATATCCACCCGATTGGCAACATCTCCCGCATTTTTGATAAACAGATGCCAAGATTCATCTTTATCTAATGTGGAAATATTCATCTCGGTGTGTGTATTCATTTGCTTACAAACACCCAAAAAACGAGAAGTTATAATAACCTTGCTTCCTGCGTGATCTTCAGGTTGGGGCACACCTACATCATCCAAATCTATAGCTTCCCATACATCATCTAGTATGACAAGGAAACTCTTTTCCTGCTTGAGCCTTTGATAGATTTTGCTGGCATTGCTTTCTTCACTTCCCTCGGTATCTACCTTTACGTTTAATCTGTTGGCAATTTGAGCTTGAACCTTTCTTATGTCTATTGGCGGTTTGGGCACTGTAACCCATACCACAACAACAAAAGACACTTTAGACCTTGACACGTCAATCTGTTGGAGCTCATTGTTCAGATTCATCACCAAAGTTGTTTTACCAATTCCTCCCACACCCCACACTCCGATGATGCAAACCTGAAAGGATTAATCAAATGCCCATAAAAATAATTTATTCACAAGTGAACGATGCAATAATAGCAGTATGGAAGAAATTCAGAAAAATTGAGAAACAAGGCTAAAAATAATGATGTGAAATTGAACAAAAATTTACTCACTAATAGTTTGGTCTTAAAATGCCCTTATGGTCAATAGTTTGGTCTAAAAATACTCTTATTGTTACTTAATAGGTCAAAATGCACTTTTCCAAAATAAATATATTACTCCCTCCGTTTCACAAAGAGTGACCTAGTTTGACTTGGCACGAAGTTTTAGAAAATAAAGAAGACTTTTGAATCTTGTGGTCCTAAATTAAAGTTATGTCAAATGTACTAAATTGCCCTTCAATCTTGTGGCTTTAAACATGCCACGTGGAAAGCTGAAATTAAAATGTTACCAAAAAGGAAAGAGGTAATTCTTTTTGAAACAGACTAAAAAGGAAAGGAGATCATTCTTTTTGAAACGGAGGCAGTATTTCATTTCATTTTAAACACATTCATTTCCTAATAATATTTTTTTATTAGCAAATGCTTATTCTAATTCAATTCGAAAAAAAAAATGAAGAAATACAAATATTTTCTAATTTATTAGATTTTTTTGTATTGTTATCGAAATGGAATTAATGATGGGGTTACTATGATTGTATATATATATATAACCTATATATTATTACTTAAGAAGTACATGTAGGCATTCTATTTTACTTGATATAAAATGAGATAGAAAAGAAAATATGATCATTTCCTACTTATGTGATTTTAAAAGAATGGAAACAAAAATAGGATTCTTTAAAAATAATATTTTTATTAGGAATAGAATGTATTTAAAAATAATAAAAAATAATTTTATTAGAAAAAGGTCATTTTTGACCCATTAAATAACAATAGAAGCAATTTTATTTTGGACCAAACTATTAGTGGTAGGGGTGTTTTTAGAAGAGACATTTTTAGATCAAACTATTAACTTAGCATATTTGTTCAATTTCACATAGTTTGAGAGCATATTTGACCATTTTTTGAAAAAAAATAATCCACGTTCCTCTATGATATGTGATTAGTGCCGGCAAAATGAGCCCATATTTTGCTAAGTCGCCCATATTTTAATGGGTTGGATGAGTGATTTTTTACATGGATAAAATATGGGTTGATATCCATAGTTAACCCATATATATATGAGTAAACTATGGGTAAAATATGGGTAAAGCTTCTAACTTTTATTCACTATAAATTCATGATATCACTAAAAGTATTGTAATTTCTCTTGCTTTTTATGTTCTTTTATAGAACTAATTATGAAGTCTTTGGCCCTCCAAAAATATATTTACTAAACGTACATTTCTTTTGTTACTTATAATTATATTTTTTTATTTGTTTAATTTTATATTGGATAATAAATACATAGTGTAAAATAAGCAAATCATGTATTAGTATTGACATTGCTTAAAGTGCATTAAGCATATTTTAGTCCTAAAATGCAAATATTCATTTACTTTGAAATTAAAAATATTTTCCCCTTGCTATTACATAATTTTATTTTATATTGAAAAGTTATAGGATTTTTTTTTCTTTTATGATACAATAAAATTAAATGAAACATTTTCAACATTTTTCATCTAAAAAAAGACTAAAATATTTTCTCCATGTTGAATTTTTAAGTAGAGTACTATTTACTCATGAAAATATGGGTAAATATGGGTAAACTAGCATTCTACTCAATCCATTTCTTACCCAATCAATTTTTACCCATATCAAATATGGGCGGGTTGAATTATTACCCATTTTATGTTGACCCATTTTCAACCCGCCTAAATTTTACCCAACCCGTCCATTTGCCACCACTATATGTGATATATATCAATATATCATATACTAACAAGGTTTCATAGAGTATTGATTCATTCCTTCAAGAAAAATACTCCTCACATTACGTACTTTATAACAAAAGTATTTTATTAATGGAGGAGCATTTACCACCAAAACTCCTCGCATTTTCTCATTTTTTGACAATTTTTTCTATTTATTTATTTCTTATTATTGTACAAAAATGAGTGTGTCAATATTTACTACTCCTTCATCTATTCATATTCTTTAATATATAATTTTAATTGTCTTTATTTCCATTATTCCTATAACTTTTGATGGTTATAGCTTCTACTTTTTTATTTCCATTATTCCCATAACTTTTAATGATTATAACTCCTAAATTATATTAATAGTCATGATATATTAATTCCATTACTCCCACTTAACTGTCAACGTGAAACTTTGGCAACTTTTTATATTCCAAACTAATTAAGTAAATGCAATGTTTTATTTTAGGGAAAAAGTGCCACGTAAGACAAAAGGTGTACAAAATTACAAAAAAAATAAGTTCATGGGGTAATAAGACCTTAGTTTAGTTAAGGTGTGTCTCTGTGATTTCAGTCATAATCTAGGGATACTTGTGCTTATCCCTTTAATTTATACTAATACATTTACTTTATCAGTTACAAAACTTTTGGTTTTGAAGCATTACTTGAGGTTTTCTAGCACAAGGAAGTTACATACATCAACAACAATATCATCTCATTGTGTAGTTGATGAGCATTTTGCATATGTCGAATTCAAAGAAGGGCTAAGAGAAATAATATGGATGCACACATTCTTACTTTGATTTTATCTTTCATTGTTATGGTAACAGTTTGTCTTCATTTTATCAGTCTACTATTTGCTTAGGACACACATGCACATGTCTGAGAACTAGTATTTTTATAATAGAAAGGAAACCTACTTTTGACAAAAAAATCATTTTGTCTATAAAATCTAATTATAGGAATTAATGAAATAACACAACTATCAGATCGTAAAATATTTAGAAATCAAATCTTGGATTAATTCCAACGTACCTTATCATCTTCCAATAGTCGTAGGATTTAGTTGAGATTCCTTGTTGCTGCCGACTGACCTTTTATTGATGGTCCTGGGATGAACTCAACTTTTTCCATCCAGAAATTTTCTACCACCAAATTTGATCCAAATTTTTCTCCGACCTCTATAAGCCTGCGAAGTTGATCTCTGATGTTCTGTGCTTGAGTGGAGAATCCCGAACGAAGGCTGCATTTTGGACAACATTTATATGCAAGCCTCTTAGCCGCTGCAATGCTTTCTTGCATATCTTCCCATTCTTTCTGCAGCTCGCAAACATCTTCGATCCACTTGACTACATCTGGTTTTGGTTTATAGCCTTCTCCCTCAGCTCTTTCCACCTTTCCTTTGATATCATCTCTAAACTTTGTTACCTTCTCCATTTCCTCACTTAGATTTTCAATTTTTGATGAGAAACGGATAATATTTTCAATCTTAGGATAGATGCATTTACATACAAACTTTCCTACCTCAACAACAAAGCCACCTACAGCATAGCATTAATAAGTATATCCATTGAACAATTCTTGTGGTAAAGAAAAAAAGAATGTTGCTGATCAGGTGAGGCTAAACTGATTACTTAAGGAAAATCATTTATTAGTTTTATATTATTGTTGTGGAGCCTCTTCAATCTTGCTCATATGGAAGAAGAATGATTCCTTTTATTTTAACATAATTTCTTTGGACAACTTTTCTTTTTCCAATTATTTTATTGACAAAGTAAACATATAGGGAAAAAAGAATGTTGCCAGCAAGAGAGTTCCAGATTTTATAAATGATACTTTTGCAATTGCTTTATTCTTGAGAAATGAGTGAAGCAAGGGCTTTTCCTATTTTATATATGTCTTCCGCTGCGAAAATGCTTGTATATTTTTAGGGATAAGATACTCCTATAGTTAAGGGACTATTGATGGCATTTTCTTGTATGTACATACTTCAAAAATGTAAAAAATAGTACTCAAATTGATGAAAATGCATTTGAATAAAGGAGTATGAGCAATACTAATAACATCCTGTAATCTTTTCTTTAGGCAGGTACACAACATATAATTCAACAACATACACAACATATACTTCAACAACATACACAGTGTACTATCACAAGTATGGTTTGGGATGGGGAAGATTTACACAGACCTTGTCCCTACCTTTGCGAGGTAGAGAGGTTGTGTCAGATAGACCCTCGGCTCATCTCTTTCAATCCTTCATAACATCAAATTGTGAAAGCTTTTTTTTCCTTTCTTTCCACCAGACAAGAAAGAATCTCTTCCAAAACATCTGTGAACATTTTCTTTTTGGATAATGTTTGGTGCCCAAGACAACAAGCACCTCTACTATTTCACGAGTACCTAATACCCCCTACAAGCATATGTACCGAGTGCCTGATATCTGCAGATGTTTTATAAACCTCTCAAAAATTAAAAGAACGAAGAAATAAAGTAAAGAAGTGACGCACTAAGTTGTAGACAGTAGTGCATACTAGTTCCTTAAGCATCTCTCTGCAGAAACACCCATGTGAGTGTTTAACATGTCATGGAACAAGTGGTTTACTATCCCAGACCTCCCTTGCTCCAACTAAATCAGGGCGGTATCTCTTTGCTAACACTTCTACTTGTGCATCAAATGACTTGTTTTCATGTTGACCTATTTGACGCACCATCGATTTCCATCTTTTTCGACATAAATCTCCATGCCTGTGGGAGAGAAGATTGTCCCAATCCACATCCTCTATGCAGCTCGCGTCCAGTTCAAAAAGGGCAGCAATTAAGCGATAGTCATCAGTATCTGCCCATTCACCTGCAACCACCATTGAGGATGTTAATTGTCTGTACCATTTATTGCAGCAATGGTGGGAAATCCTGGTGGACAAATTGTCACTAATTGAACTCCAACAAATATTATCCCGTAACATCCCATGCTTAGATTTCCTTTCTTCAGAGAGCTTAAGTTGCAGATCGGTGTTTACTAAATCAAACAATTTCTGTACTTCCTCCTGATCCCACTGTCCCCTCTTCCGATTTTCCAGTTTTATCCTATGCCATGCATTTCCTACATGAACCGGATGTCTCCCAAGTTCATCCGCCAAGACGGTCCACTTATTCCCATGTTGTCCCTGGAACTTCCGTAGCATCCCATGCTCTTCTTCAGTCCATTTACGCTTCTCTCCCATTCGAAACAAACGTTGTGCACGATAATAAACTGCTCTGTAAGGCCTGTATGGTATAGCCTTCCCTATCTCTTTCCAGCAGCCCATTACTTCAGGATAAGACTTGCAATTCAAAACCTTTTGCAACCCTTCATCGCCCAAATTATATACCTCTATGTATCTACAAACAGCATCTTTAACGATTTCATCTTCTTCCTGTGTGAATTTTTTGCCAAACAGTAATTCTTGTTTGTTATTTTCATGCCTCTCATTGCTAGGTTCACTGATTGGATGGAAAAACTGTACATTATCAGAAAATCTCACTCTTTTTTCAGTCTTTTCATTAGAAAGATCTTTCGAATTGTGCCCTAATTTTGTCTCTTTCATCCTTCTGATATTAGCATCATCTATTTGTATATCTTTCGTCTCTTCTATAGCTGAAGCATCACCTTGAATGACACCAGCCACGATATCTACCTGTCCATCCTTTTTATTCCTCTTATCCTTTTTCCTTTTCTTCCTCTTCATCTCATCTGTAGCTGAAACATCACCTTGAATGATGCCAGCCACGATATCTACCTGTCCATCCTCTCTTTTCTTCTTATCCTTTTTCCTTTTCTTCCTCTTCACCTCGTCAGCTGAAACAACACCTTGAATGACACCAGCCATGATATCTACCTGTCCATCCTCTTTATTCCTCTTATCCTTTTTCCTTTTCTTCCTCTTCATGTCATCTATAGCTGAAACATCACCTTGAATGACACCAACCACGATATCTACCTGTCCATCCTCTCTTTTCTTCTTATCCTTTTTCCTTTTCTTCCTCTTCACCTCGTCAGCTGAAACAATGCCTTGAATGACACCAGCCACAATATCTACCTGTCCATCGTCTTTTTCCCCCTTATCTTTTTTCTTTTTCTTCCTCTTCACCTCATCTGTAAAATTTCCACCAGAGCCCACACTGAGCATCTCAACTACCTTGATTTCCTGTGTTCCGCTAGCAGTTTCATGAGCAAGTGTTTTGGTGTCTAAACTAGCATCGTGCATTATCAGTATCTCCTGCTCATTCTTCAACTTCTTTTTCTTTTTTAAAACATTTTTAACAGCATCCTCGCACCCATCTTTACTGGATTTCCCAGGCTGTTTTCCATTACCTCTTTCTTTCTTTCTCTTGATGTCACTATCTTCACTTTCTCGAGGTGCTTCAGTTTCCATCTTTGTCTTATCCCTTTCTTTCCCGATCCCTGTAAAAGAGAGACTCTCTTCCTTGAAACATGAATCATGCTCAACAGCTTTAACATCTCCCTTTGTCACTTTCGAATCATCAGTGACAGCATTCTTTTTCCTTTTCTTCGATTTCTTCTCCGACTTCATGAGCATATCAACCTTCTCATCTCCTTGGACCATGCCTCTTTTAGAAAATGCCACCTATGTGTCCTCTTGCAAAGCACCAAAAGTGGGCTCTCTGCAAAAGAGAAAAATAGAGAAAACGTATGGTTAAGAGACAGACTGATATGGATTAGCACACACAATTTAGCGCTCATCATACAATTAGATAGGACATGACACACTTGTAGCTTAACGAGGACATGACCTTAAATATGAGGATATAAAGGTGAAGGATTAGCGCAGAAAATTAATAGTTAGTCGAGCATTAGTATTCCCTATCAACAGCAGTATTAGTACAATCCTACTATTTTATGCTTCGATCTTATTACTACTCGTTGTTTCTTTTTGCTACCGTTTCTTTTCTTCTTTACTTTCACTATTGTATCTAAAGATGAGAATCAAACTATGCGACCAATGTATCATCAAAAAGACCTTTTCTTAACCTCCCCGAAACAAGCTGCAACACACAGCAATACGTATAATTTCAAACTTCAAACTCTCTTTCTACACCTAGAAACAAAATCATCTACAACAAACAAGAAGAAATCACCTAGTATTTTTGTCTCTCATACCTTATGGTTCTCCATCTACTTCATTAACCACTACGCCACACCTTGGGTGATACACTAAGGGGACGTTTGGTAGAGTGCATATTATTTCTAATCCACCAAACCAAACATTGCATATGAAATAATACACTTTATTCAGCATTATTCTTATACAACCTACCAAACGATAAAATTAGAATGAATACCATGAGAAACAAACTCAAATACCAGCAGCAAAAAATTTAGCTAATTTCTCTTCATCTATCTAAAACTCAGCAGTGTGTTCTCCTATACCTAAAATGCAACTGCGCAAGCCGACTCGAACACCATTATAAATAACTAAAGCTTACTAACCAGTGAAACAATTCCTAAAATCACAAAAATTCAAAAAAAGAACGCCAAATTTATCAAACCTGAATGCCAAAATCACTGGAGAGCAGCAATAAATGCAAAAATCCAATCAAATCCAAACGTAATTGATTTGTGAATTCTCAGTTTAAAGTACTGAAAAAAAATTAGGGATTTGGAATTTGGAAATCTAACTGGTGAAAACAAATGTCTTATTTTTGGGGTTAGAATTATGGGCCCAAACGCTATTCAGGCCTTCCTATCCAATTTATTGGGCCTAATACAAAGAGACCTATAAATTTCAGCCCGTTAAGTTGGCATTTAATTGCACGATTTGTTCTTCAAATGAACTGGTGTTTAATTTTTACTATTCAAATGGATTGATCTTTAGTTTTGGTCCGTAATAATCTAACTTATGAATAGTGGAGCGTAAGTTCTTTAGGAGTACAGAGCATAACTTGTGGATATTGTGGTGCGAAAATATAAACTTATACCCCAAAAAAAGTTGTTTGTGTTGAATGGCAAAAATTAAAGACCCATACAAAATAGATACATAAAAGAAGGTTGGAGAAATTTTGCTCTAACAGTCTAAATGTGTGTTTTTAAAATTTTTTTTTTTTTTTTTAAAAAAAAACAACTATGTTAGAGAGTTGGGATGTTTGATTAGATTTTAATGGGAAAATGTGCTTTTCGAAAAAATAGTTTCTCCCTACAAGTACGTCTCGAAAGTCTAGTCAAGTATAAATTATGGTTGTAAAATTAACAAAAAGTATTTTTCAAATTGATTAACTATACATTAATTGCTATCCTCCAAAAGTATATTTACTGAAAATATCTCTAAAATATTTCTTAAAATACATAAAATTTGAAAGTTTCCAAAAGAATATCGAGTAAAATGAAAAACTTATCTATCATCGATCAATAAAGTTACCCATACAATTCAAGAACATTATTGTCACAATCAAACATAAAATGGCCATTTGAAGTATAGCATTACTATATGTAACATCATAACAATAATATACATGGTCTTATTCTAACGTTATCAATTAGTGGCTACAAATTAAAGATGTCAAAGTAGATAAAAGAAAGAATACTAAGAATATAGTGTTATAATGGAACATTGATTAAAGATCTTCAAATAGTCATTCATGCTTTTTAAGTACCAACTTGTTAATTGGCATTCTATTTTTATTTTTTTTTAATTGGCTCTTTTATTATTGGGTATAAAAGAGATGATAATATTACAAATGAAAGTATATAGTGCGTAATATAAAAATTTGTCTTATTATCTACTTTGAAAAAATTTCATATATACAATGTCAGAAGTTAGATTTTAGATAAAATGTTTAAAGTTATGTGATTGAAGTTTAGACATATATGTCTTGAAGTTTTATATGAATGTAGTTAAAGCACATAAGCATGAAGTTTCATAAATTGGAGTTCAGACACATATACACGAAGTTTAGTCATTTTTATATGAACTTCAGCCATATGTGACTCACTTAAGTTTTTTTTTTAAAAGAAAAATTAGGCAGAAATTCATGAACATCAGTTATATTAAACATTAGACATTTTATCAATTCTAATGTTCAATGTTTAAAGTCGTTCTAAAATGAATAGACAAACAAAAAATAAAATGTGTACATGTTGATTACATAACAATGTCACAATAATTCATGTGAAAATTATTTGTTTGGTAACCGTTTTAGGCTCCCGACTAATTTAGATCCTCATCATATAACATCCGTCAAAGAGGATATTGCAGCTTCGGATTTTTGAAAGTTAAATTGTATGAATTTTGATAAATACTTTAAGATGTATACCTTTTTTCATTATATTAATATAAAAAGAATTGTAATTTATAGTATATTTTGTATATTTTTAAATTTTTTAAAAATAAACTATGAGATTAATCTAATTAACTCAGAAAATGTAACACATAAAAATAAACGGAGAAAGTATCATTTTATTGGAACTTCCTCCCTTTCCACTAAACTATTTGGAAAGGTAAAAAGTAGTAAACATTGATTGATTGAACTTGTCAATATCATATTTCATCACCAACTTTATGTGGATAGAAATGGAAGGCATTTGAGATAGAATTATAATGATTGTGATATGGGAAAAGTAAAAAATGACAATTTGTTGATGCAAAAATTAGGTCATAGTATAGTAAGCCCAAACAAAAATGATTTTAGTGCCAAAAGATATACACACAAAAGTGAGAAAAGAATGACTTTGTGTGGATGAAATAAGTTGTATTTTGATATATAAAGATTATGTCATTGTGACATAAACAAAAAACAAAAGAAAAGAAGTAAAACAAAAAAAGTGATCAAATTTTTCCTAAAGTCGAATATCTCTCCCCCTTTCTTTATTCAGTTCTTCCTTTTCTTTTTTTAATATTTTGTAGTTTAATTAATTGAATTTATGTCAAAAAAATTTATATTTTAAAATTAAAATGCTCCTTATTAAAAATTATTCTATTTTTAGAGTTTGAACTTAAGATTTTTTGTCAAAGATAAGAAAAACATTGACAGCTAGTGATGGAGCTAAAAGATTTATTAAGAAAAGAAATTGAAATGTGAAAAAAGTAAACATAGAGATAAATCATATATATATGTATATATATAATACAAATTTTCAGCAAAGAGATTTGGTGTATTGTATTGAATTGAATTGAAAATGTAATTTTGATATTGCTATATATAGTTTGCAACATTTAGCTATGTCTCATATCAATCTATAATCCAATCAAACTTTATCTTTTTATTGTATAAATTACTTATGAATGACGATATTCTTATTTCTAAATCTAAATTTAACATGAAAATGAAGGTTAAAAGGCATTTACCCATCAGTAATAAAATTCATATTTAGTGTTAAAATATAGATCGATACGTTTTTTACTTGCATTTCAATACTGTGT
The DNA here is from genome assembly GCA_037074985.1 of Solanum bulbocastanum. Classification (NCBI taxonomy): domain Eukaryota; kingdom Viridiplantae; phylum Streptophyta; class Magnoliopsida; order Solanales; family Solanaceae; genus Solanum; species Solanum bulbocastanum. The sequence goes on from CM073604.1 coordinate 1,064,161, forward strand.
AAAGCAATCATGTCTGATCTAATCATTTAGCTGCTCTTTTTAAGAAACGAAATATAAATTATTATTTACTATTAGTGAGGACAAATTTGTAATTTAACAAGGTCACGACATAAATGCATATTTCACAAATATTCTTCCTTTGAATCACACGTGCAATCCTCTAATTGGGGAAAATGATTAATTAAGGAAAATCAGTGTTATTATTATTAACAAGATTTTGAAATTTCTATTCGATCTCCATAAATCTATCGATTCAAGCAAGTCCGATTAATGAGCTAAATCACATGTGTACCAGCTAAGCTAATCACATGGGCCAGATATGTAAGGCCCACTAGTAACACGAATATTCATGCAAAGCTGGCCCATGACACAGTCCACTAACTCTTTTTCTTGGCAACTGTTGCACATGCACCATTGTACGTGTGGGAATCTTCTAAATGATTAATTTTGTAATGTCGGCAAAGCCATGTCGGTGCAAGGGGTTCATTAAAATATTTTTGATAAATAATATACATATATATTCTAAATTTCGTGAAAATTCAGAACTTGTCATGCATAAATACGTAAATAAGTTTGTTTTAAAGCTAATATTACTCTCTTTAACTTTCTCTTCATTTTTTTTTAACAAAAAGAAGCAAGGAAAAGAGAGAATTACAAGATGAAAATCAAACTTTCGTCAATATAGTATTAAAAAAAATTTAAATATTAACCAACTAAACTATTAATTTTTTTTTAAAAAAATCTTAGTTAGTAGAAGTGAGTGGAGAAAATATTGCTCTAACTATTTCAATTTTTAATGTAACACTTATTCTAATTTGTTGGGAAATATTATTTATGTAATTTCATATTAGAATAACACTAATAAAAATATTCTGGGTCGACCGTTGAACGGATCTAGCATGAACAAAGTCGTTTTGACTGCGATGCACGTGTGGGTACACGTGTGTCTTGTTGTACTATACTTAGGTGTGCCACGTAAGAAGCACGTGATATCGGTCCTGACTTTTAAGAAAGGAAATTTAAAATGATTGGGGGTAGTTAGGAGAGGAAAAATAAGGAAGAGAGATTATGAGATTAGAAATCGAGATATCACAAATAAAATGAAAGTTCAGATAGTCAATTAATTAAGTTATTAAAATTTTCATTGTATCAGGCAACTTGATCAAAACAATTTTTTATTGGCACAATACACTCACACCCCTTTAGACTTATCTGCAAATTTTATTTAGACACTCAAAAAATGATAATGTACCTTAATTGAACACCACATTGAGCACATGATAGAGTATTCTTACAAATATTTCTTATTCAAATTTTAGATTACTTTTTTATGTGTATTCTCATGTGTTAGTAGGTAGTAAAAAATATGTTTTCTTAACTAATTATACACATCAATTTTAATTAGAAAATATATGGAATTTTACAATTTATTTAGGTGAATATACATAATTGAAGAATATCATATTTTAAGTGGCTAACTTGTAGATATACTAGACATTTAAGAACATGCACAAAACAAATTAAATTTAGAATTCGGAATATCTAATTATGATACTTTATCATATGTTTAAATATTCAATTCACATTGTAATTTGAGTGTCTAAATATAATTTGAGTATCATTTGTTTGGAATGTCATTAATTTAATTAGCTAAGCATGAAATAAAAAGAAACCTAAGTCTTTTTTTTACTCAGTATCTAATATCCATATATATAGAGAGAGAAATATGAATCATGATTAAATTTAAACACATAGGGTCTTTATCTGTAATAGAATTTTTTTATTCTCGAATTTTAAATCTGAAATTTCTAATTAATTAAGGAAAAAACTATTAAATCATCGTACACAATTTAGGTTGTTTGGAAAAACCCAAATCATAACTCATAAGTCATAACCATATATATTGTGAAGTACGTGTATAGAATTGCTATTATAATGCTCCAAGTAAATTTTTAATCATGATGCTTTTACTTTTGCGAAACTTAATTAGATGGTCCCTAATTATATGATAATTGCTTGAAAAAGGTTAGCCAAGTTGAGGAATTAATGTAGTTGTAAGACAACTAAAACACAATCATGATGAGACACAATTAAAGATTTGTTGAATAATTAGGATTTACTAGTTCTCTTTGGCTAGGAGTATTTTATAACTCAAAGTTGATTAGTTATTTTATGATCATTCTGTATTTAAGATATATAGTTAGGTCGATTCATTTAATTCACATTTCATAAAATAAAGCAAAAGAAAAAAATACTTAAGAACAACATATTTAGTATAATCTCGTAAATAAAATCTTAAAAATAATAAAATATATCATGTACGCAGATTTTATATTTATTTTTGTGGAATATTTAAATTATTTTCATTAGACATTCGATAAAAGATAGAGCACACTCCTTAAATTAAGGGCAATTCTTTTTCATCCAAATTATCACTAAAACCTCCATTTTTTTAATCCAGCTTACACGGAATACCAAATTTCTTTCCCTTTATAATCTTAAAAAGATTATGTGATACTTATACAGAATTGAATCCCTACGCTATTAACTATTGGGTATCCACGAATGGCTAAATTAAGTTTGAAATTATAAAGAAGACACTTATAATATTTTATTAGTTTCCATTTATTTATAACTATAGAAATCATAATCATCATTAAATAATTAGTTATGTGTAACTTTTAAAAATAGGATTAATAATGATTAGATCATGTTTATCGGCTCCTTGTTTAACTTCTTGTGGACAGTCCTCAGACAACATGATCTTTTTTAAGGACAAAAAATATGAAAAGAGGGAAACATCATAGACCTTTCTAAAATAAAAAATAAATAAATCAAGTCTCAATTATTAAAAAAATCATTGCAAAAAAAATCTAAAAAGAAAAGAATTTTTTCCCCTTCCCACCGAGTTTCTGGAGTCCATAATGAAGTCCCTACTAAATTTGAATCGGACACTACAGGAACCATTCAGAGGTGGTGCTCTCAATAGAATTTTCTTCATACTCATGACTCAAACTCGAGACCTATGATTAAAAGTGAAATAATTTCACCACTAAACCACAACCCATGTTGGTGAAGAAATCATTGTTAATTAGAGTTAATTTGATATTATAATCTGTCTCGATTATCATACTTTTTATTAGTGCTATTATTTTCTTTTCTTCATTATTTTTTATACTATTTCTTCATTATTGTATTTTATCCTTTTCTTATTAATATTGATATATTTTACTTGAGCTTAGAATTTATCGAAAATAACATCTTTACGCATCACTTATTTTTTAAATTAAATATAAATTTATATGAATATAATGATGAATATTTATCTCAAATATTATTTTTGAAAGAACATACAAAATTTAAATTGAACAAATTGAAATGAATAAAAAGATAAAAATAAATTTACACTTCAAATCATTATAAATTGGTAATCAAATTATTTACAATTAATAATTGAACATCGATTGTGAGGTGGCGTTGCATGGGTGGGGCGTGGAGACATCTGATAGTGGAAGAGAGTTCAAATGATTGTATAAAGATGTCATGTCGGGGAAACAACCGACAACACGCACGTGCTCTAATTTTCATGGGACCCACCTGCACGAACAATACAGCCATTTATTTGTTTTTTTAGTTATCCACTTTATTAAAAATTAATTTCATAAATAAAATCTGATAAAAATATTGTGTACGTTATTTTATTTCTCATCGATCTTATAGAAGTAGAGTAATTATTTTTTTTGACTCTCGACTCGAATTAAACATATCTTATGAATATAGAAAAATTATGTAAACAAGTCAAAATTTTCAGTTTGAGTTTTGAATCTCAACATCCAGTAATTTGTCACTATATTTATCGATTCTCTTCTTCCTATTTTCTTTAAAAAAAAAATTGATAAGTTTTTTTAATCTTAAATAATTATTTTTTAGAAAAGAACCTTTTAGTGCATAAATTTTATAAAATAAATTTAAGGGTCTCTCAATATAATTTTGCATTATGGCCGTGAAATCTATTGAGCTGTTCCTATGCAGTACTAGTTGCTTTATTAATTTTATAGAGGGGAACAAAAGAATTTGAACATTCAAATTTCTAATTAACATACCTAATGTAGTTTCATAAAATGAAGTATAAAAAGATAAGTTATACATAACTTTTACTTTTATTTTGGAAAGATAGACTGAAATTTTATCATAAATCATTTGGATTTCTTACGTTCAAAAATATATTATTTATTACGTAATTTTTAAACACAAAAGAGTTTGAAATCGTAATTAAAGTTGTACATCCACCTCTTATAAATATATACACTGATATATTAAGAATTTAAGCATTTTGGGTCCTTAAATATTTATTTATATTTATGATACTATTTTTACTCACTCATATGGTAAAACAAATACTAGTAAAAGAATTTAATTTTCATCAAAAATTGTTTTCACGCTTTCTTGAAACAATCACCACCTTTATATGAAATCCACTATATATTTGTCTATCACCAAAGTATCCACTAATTTTTCATTGAGCCAAAAGTAAGTGTACATTTTGAAAAAATTAACATTTTTTGTCTAGGTTCAGTTGGTCTATAGTGGTCCTCTTGTCACATTGGTCCTACATTAAACTCAATTGATCAAGAATGTAATTATTTGAAAGGCTTTTGGAACATATTAGGTACATGGTTCCATAATATTTGATGTAGACCTTTATACGTTATTATTAAGTTGCCATAGAATAAATATGATATCTTCAATTTTAATTAAAAGTTTTCGCTTCATGAGTTATGATATTTTTGTACATTTGAAATGTCCTTATGTATTATTACTATTTTCTCGTTGAAATTTCTCACTGAAAAATGTTCATTAATTATTTTCACAGATGTTTTGTTTGTATCAGTGAGAGAATAAAAAAATATTAATAATTATTCTCAATATTTCATTAAAAATATGTTTTTTCACGCATGTTCTCATGTTGGTGAGTTGATTTGGTGGGAATAAAGTGAAAAATTCATATTTCATAGCATAAATCTTTTATTAATTTGCAATGAAAAAATCCGCTAGTTCTAATAGTGTATAAACTTACCAATACAATAAATTGGATGTAATATGTAATTTTCCTTTTCTTTATTGTGTGCCTTTTTGAGTTATCTTGGAAAATTGAATGTGAAAACAATTTTGATAAGAAATACTTTTAGATTAACATGTATTATACTATACAAATTGAAATTAATCAAATCACATTATAAATATACAAACCAAAAGATAGGTAGTGGTTTAAGTCTACTACTAGGTACACAATAATTGGTGATTCTCTATCACACTAGCTATAGCTTGTCTCCATTATTATATTTAACTTTCCTCATTCACTCATCAATTTATTTCAATGAATAATGATTTTCATTCCAAAAGAATAGTGATAGGAAAAGAATAATGATTTCAATGACATACTTTTGATCAAAATTGTCAACAAAGTATACAAGATAAAAATTAATTCAAATTTCAATGGCATATACAATTCTTCCTTTATTTCATTTTATGTGAAAATCTTTGACGTTTATATGAGCATTAAAATATCTAGTTTTTGGTGCAGTGGTAAGTATAAATTCTTTAAAAATTCTAAAATAAATTTGAATATTAGGAATAAAATACTATAATTGTGAAAGATAAAGTTGTTTGACCTCTTAAATATTAATGATGTTAAATAAAAATAAAATTGAAGGAGTAACTAAAATGATATGCGCGACTTAAATAATTAAAAAGTTAAACTATTTGATTAACTTATAGAAAAAATGCATAAATTTAGAAATGCAAAACTTTTATATGATGTTGACCATGTCATTTGATTTTTTTTTCAAAACGGTTTCTACCACTTATTTTCTAGACTAGAAAAATTAGATGATGATAAGAAGAATATATTCGATATAATTCTATAAGTGGGGTTTAGAGATAGCGAAGATCGATGAGTACAAAATCTTAACTCTAGATATTGTGTGAGGGCAAATAAGTTATTTCTAATAGACGACCCTCAACTGAAATAAAATATGGTCAGAAATTAATACAAAAGGCTTCAACTAGAAATTAAAATCATTTCGATCCAATTTATTCTTGGGGTTAAATAAATATAAAAAATGATATGTCATGATAACCATAGCATGGAAAATAACATGCACTAATATTAAAGATGTAGATAATAGAATTATAATAATAGAAATCACATTAAAACAGAACCTTTAAAATGTGATTGTAATGCACAAACAATAAAGGCTATGAATATGACTTCTTGTCTATTCCATTAATTCCTCATTTATTTTTGCAGAAAGATAAGAGGGGCCAATATTATTCAAGTGGGCAAATATGGAGAAAAAAATTCAAGTGTTTGTTGCAATCATGTATGATATGATTTGATGGTTGCCTAATATATGCCTCAATTATGCCATTGAAGTTGAGAGCTATGGTTTTGCCAAAACATAATAATTTAAATTTTATATATCTATGATAGTAATATATTTATACAATTGTATCACTTATAATAGGTAAATAGTAGTTATCTATTACTATTCGATACAAGGTAAAAATGACTTTCGTAGAGGACAAGATAAGAAAAATGAGGCTGCGATGATTCATGCATGAGAAGAGAACACATGCAAATATCCACTTAGGAGCTATTTGTGAGAGGTTATGTTGGTTGTAGTGGGCTTGAGAAGGGATATAGATAGACCTAAGACGTATTTTGGGAGTCCAGAGTTAAAAGGGTAAAAAAAAAATTGTCAAAAATTTCCAAAGGACATATCAATTTTTTTTTAAACCAAAAGGGTAAAATCACTCCTGAGGGAGCGATACCCTTCGGAGAAAATTAACTCCATCTACTCCGTTAAAATAAACAAAAATTGCTGCCCCAACAATGATTTTGTTGATTTTTTTATTGTTTTTCTCTTAAAATCGCTATCTTAGCAGCGAATTTGTCAATTTTTTTTTTAAATCGCTGCACGATAGCGATTTTGTCAAATTTTAATTATTATTTTTTAAATGGCTGCTTCAGCAACCTTTTTTTTTAAAAAAAAAAATAATATCGCTGCAATAGCGGCGATTCTCTTTTATTTTTTTATTTTTCTTTTTAATTTTTTTCCAAAACATCTTTTTAAAAAAAGGTCTAAAGACAAAACGCTTTGAAAAAATAAAAGTTTTAGAATAAAACGCTGCTCAGCAGCTATTTTAAAATAAATAAAAAATTTAAAGAATTTTAAAGAAAATTGCTGCAATTTCAGAGACTTTAATTTAATTTTTTTTTATATAAAAAAAGAAAAAACACTGCTGAAACAGCGATTTACTTTTTTTTTTTTAAAAAAAATAAAATTGCTGTTGGTGCAGCGATTTTTTTTGTTAAAAAAAATTGGCAAAAGTTTGCTGCTGTGGCAGCGATTTTATGACAATTTTTTATTTCTTTTTTGACAAAATCGCTGCTGTGACAGCGATTTTGATATATTTTAATGTTAACGAAATAGACAGAATTAATTTTCTCTAAAGATATCGCTCCCTCAGGAGCGATTTTACCATTTTGATTAAAAAAAATTAATGTGTCCTTTTGAAATTTTTAACAAATTTTTTTATCCTTTTAACTTCGAACTCCGATTTTGGAGTGAGGTCATGTGTCAGAATATGACGCTTCATCAAATTATGGAGATCGAGCATGACTCTTGATAGTGATATTGGATGTATTTCTTTCCCATCCTCAAGAGTATTGGTATTCTTTTTTCCCCTTGTCTTTTTAGATGTCTATTACTATTTGTTATTTATTCAATTTTGATATTCTATTTTTTTTTATTGCTATTTCTATCTGTTATTGTTGCTTCCTTTTCATTGAGGTGTATCACAAATAATATCTCCATGCATCTTTTGAAAATAGACATAAGATCTACATATTTTTTTCCTTCTCGAAATCTTATCTATTAAATTACACTTAATTTATTGTTATAATTATATATTAATATTATTTTGTCAAAACTTAAAAGCTGAAAACCTATTTTGTACTGTTACTCAAAAATCCATTTTCACTGAAAACATTTAATTATATACATCACTTTATATATATATATATATCCTTCCAAAAGTTTAGCACAACAAATTAAAGTCAAGCCCGAACAACCAGAAATTAAATGTCACTTTATCCATAAAGTCAGCTATGGCATTAATAATTCAATCTACTTTCTTTCACCATGACATTAAGTTAGAAAGAAAGTTAAAACATATTTTCTTTTGAATTTTAAGAAATATCAATTAAAATAATAATTTGACTATTTTTTTTTTGTTTTCAATTAAAAGTATTACTTCTTTTTCATTATATTAACTTTTTTTCCCATTTATTGAGTAAAATAAAAGTAAAATGAGATAATCAATTATATATATATATATATATATATATATATATATATATATATATATATATATTTAGATTTACGTTTAATTACTTGCAGATGTTTGAATTAATAATATTTTAAAAAAGAAATAAACAAAATGATAACTTTATTATATGATCTTTATCATTATAAGTCATCTTATTTATTGAAAAATGAATTTTGCTTAATAATGATGGTAAACTAATTATAAAATAAAAAAACATTATATTAATTTTTAAATTGAATAAATAAAAATAAATATATATTTTTAGGATATTAACAAAACACACCACAAGAAATGGGTGATTTGCGAAGGCTCAAAACACTTTCAACCTCCACAAATTATTCATTGTCTTATTATGAAATAATTTTAAATGAAATTCTATTCTTAATAAGCACTATAAATAAAATGGACTGAATATGTTTGAGAAAGGAAATGGGGACCAAAACAGAAAGGACCAGAGAATGGTGGTAAGTAATATTTTTGGGGAGGCAAAATCAATACATGATTTTATGATACAATAATTAGTACACCTTACACTCCATGTCATGATTGACTTACTTTTTATTTTTTTAATTTTTTGAAGGAAAAAAAAAAAGAAAAAAAAGTTTTTCTCTTTTCTATATTAACCCCTTTCATTGCATTTGCAGTCTACTCACCAATCTTTAAACTAAATAAAGTCCTATCTTCTTTCTATCCTCTTTGAGAAAAGAATTTATTTCCCTAAGTTCTTCATATTCTACTTGAAAAAACTAATTTGTTTTTCAATTTATTTTCAAGAATCCTATAGAAGATAATATTTGAGAAAATAAAAAAAAGATGTTGGAAAATCAAGATTTGAGATTGAGTTTGAGTCTTAGTTTTTCAGAGAACAAAACAACAAATCCATTGCAGCTAAATTCTTGGATTGGCTCATGTCCTTCTTCAGGTTTGTTCTTTTTCTTCTTGATCTATAAATGTCTTATAACAATTTATTATTATCCGAAAGGATTGTGGTAGAATGAATAGTATTCGTATATCCTTAACTAGAGGTCTCACTTCAAGTCTCGAATATTAAAGTCTTGATTATAGATAGAAAAAGTTACGCACAGGATTATGAGAAACAATCTCTCTATTGTATAAATGACAACTCATACTCCTCATATTTCATTGTCAGATTATATTGAATATGTTATTATTAACGTGGTTAAATATAAAAAAGTTTCTAATGAGGGTCTATCAAAAATCGTCATTCTACCTCATTAGTGGCGGAGACATGAATTTGGAAAAAGTGTGCAATTTTTTTCTCTGTTAAGGATGTGCAAAATGAAAAGAGGTTTAGATCTGAAACTTTATACCCTCTTCAATTTAATTTATATGTCTTACTTTTCTTTTTATAGTCCATGAAACTGTCATTCTTCCTTATTTAATGTAACTTTTTAATTTCAATTTTTTACTTAACACGTTTAAGATCACAAAATTTATCTTAAATTTAAAACCATAAAAAAAAATTTTAAATTTTTTTTTTTGTGTCAAATTAAAATAAGATAAACAAAGTGAATTGGAAGAAATAGTTTTTTTCCTCTAAAAACTTTCTAATAATCCAAATTTTAATTATTATTTTTTCAGATAGGAATTTGGAGAAATGCATAACATTTTTGAAGGGAATAGATGTGAACATAATACCAACAATTACAGAGGAAGAAGAAGAAGAAGAAGAAGTTGGAGTTTCTTCACCAAATAGTAGTATTTCAAGTTTAAGTGGAAATAAAAGAAATGAAAGGGAAATAATTAATTGTTGTGATGAATTGGAAATTGAAAGAGAATGTTCTAGAAGTATTAGTGATGAAGAAGATGGAGAAACTTCTAGAAAGAAATTAAGACTTAATAAAGATCAGTCTGCTGTTCTTGAAGAAAGTTTCAAAGAACACAACACTCTCAATCCAGTAAGTTTTTTTTTTATGTGCACGTCTAGACATCTCAACTCGTCTATACTGTTATTTATCGAAATTTAGATTTTGATTATTTACACGTGTTAAATGCCTTTTCAGCATAAATATTGGCTAATATTATTTTGTGTATTTTTTTTCTTTCACAGAAGCAAAAACAAGCTTTGGCAAAGAGACTAGGATTGAGACCTAGGCAAGTGGAGGTTTGGTTTCAAAACAGGAGGGCAAGGTGAGAATAATGCTCCCTTCGATTCAATTTGATTGTCTCGTTTTGACTTGACACAAAATTATTATTTTTTTACAAAAATTGCATCTCGCGATTTTAAATTAAGTATATGTAGAATATACTAAAATGTTTTTTAATCTTAAACATATCACGTGGAAAACAGAAGCTTATTTACTAACAACTGTCCAAATTGCAAAAAAGTTGCATAAATTAGTTGTGTGATTTATATAGTTTATATATGTTACTATTAATTTTAACAGTATATAGTTCAAATCGAAAATAATATTTGTCTTAGGATTTTTTAATTAATGAATCAATCAATTTTTTTTTTATCAACAGGACAAAGTTGAAGCAAACTGAAGTAGACTGTGAGTTGTTGAAGAGATGTTGTGAGAAGCTAACAGAAGAAAACAGGAGATTACAAAAGGAAGTTCAAGAGCTAAGGGCACTAAAGCTATCACCTCAATTCTACATGCAAATGACTCCTCCAACCACCCTCACCATGTGCCCGTCCTGTGAGCGCGTCGCGGGCCCATCTGCTCTGTCTGCATCAGGGTCCACGAGCATCAATGCTCGGGCCAACCAAATGGTTATGGCCCGACAACGGCCCGTGCCGTTTAATCTCTGGACCGCCTCCCCCATCCCGCATAGGCCCATTAATACTCTACACCCTAGGTCGTAACTTCACCGAGGACGAAAGGGCAATTCGGTCAAATGGGCTCATTACACTAATTTTTGGAAAATCCAACAACATGATGTGTATCAATTTTTACTCTTTTTAGTATCGTAAGTTGCAAATGGTGGGAATTCTAGAGAAGAGGACTTTAGATGTAAAGTTTAGCAAGTGATATATCCAATTATTCAAAAAAAGTTAAATGTCTTAATTAACATCATTTTATTTCTTTTAAAAATTAAGTTTTTGCGTGCTTGTATTTTAATCTGTGATATATACACTAATCCACACATCACAAATTACGCTAAATTGCTGCATGTTGACAGAGTTACCAGCTATTGGTAATCTTTGCAATTTGCAGTTGCTTGATTGTGATAATACAAGGAATGGATGAGTTGACAAATCTGAGGCTATTAAATCTGCCTGTAAATGATTTGAGCAAATGATTCTTCCTCAAATTGTCTGGATAGTGAAATGACAAATTTGAGGCTGTCAAATCTTCTTGAAACCAATTTCTTTTGATGAGATATCGTGTCTACCACACCTGGATGTCTAGATTGAAAATATTTCAATAATTACCTTTTGTCCTCAGCTGGTAGAGTTGCTAGTCCAACGCGGCTGCAACGCTTGTCAACTCAGAAATCCCAAGAGTACGGAAGTTACATTTGAGAAACTTACCAAAATTAGGAACGTTGGGGGAGCCACGGAGTATGTGGAACACTTGGAGGTGATCAATTGCAATCACATTGAACACCAGAAGTTGCCTGTCTCCATTCAAAACACCAACATCAAAGTTAGAAGAATGGTGGAGCCTAATGGCAGTTTCAGGTGATGTGCCAATTAACTTTCAAATTTCTCAATTGCTTGATTTTGTCTTTCTTTTTCTCTGTTCAAAAGGGTTTATAATGTTCATGGTTATTTCACTATGTCTTGTTGGCCTTACTAGTAGTCGTAGGAATACTATTGTAGTTTCTTATTCTTCGATTTCTGGTACTATCTATTATTTCGTGTAGTTCTCATTTTTTAGTATTATTTTGTTGCAGCACTGTTCTGTTGTTTTTGTTACTATCTGTACTATTTCTTGAGCCAGAGTTCTATCGGAAACAACTCTTCTACCTCGCATCTGAGGTAGAGGTAAGGTCTGCGTACACTCTACCTCACTGTGTGGGATATACTGGGTATGTTGTTGTTAGTTAACCGTGTATTGATCTTGACTTTTTGTTGCTTCGTTCAGAGGACTAAAGAAAGCAGAGGAAGGAACTTCCTACACCAGAGAGACAGAGTTTTGAGCTGAAGTTAACCGGTCGAGTTTGTTGTGATGTATTTCCTGTTAGATGTCTTAAGTTTTTTCTGCCAATAAGTGTTCCTTGTTTGTGCTATTAGTGATTTCTGGTTCCAATATTTTGATTGTTTGATTGAACACTAAGTAATTTCTTGTTTCGATTGTGTTGTGTGATCATCTTATTATTTGTAATGACATTTTAGAGCATTCTCAAATTGTACAATCAAAATTAAGCACATGTACTTGATTTTCTCTGTTTTGGTTCTCAAAATAGCACAGATATATATATACCAGCTATCAAGAGTTTGAAGCTCCAAATTCTGGTTTGCTTGGTATGACGAAAGTCGTTTTACTGTTTTTTTTTTTCCTCAGAAAAGGACAACCTGGTGTTCATAAAGCCTTTATTATAGATTGACAATATCATCATTAGCAAATCAGACTGTGTTATGATGGAACTTTTTACAATGTCTAATGTTGGTTAAAAGATACCTTCTGAAAAAATAATAGGAGTAATTTAAAAGCCCCCTTTGGTTGGTTGCTAAATTTCCCTTTGAGTTGCAATTGATTTGGTTGTGTAAGATAATTCTTTTCTCCCTATAACAAGTTCATATAAATACAACTATGAGCTAAAACGCCATTAAAACTCACAAACTCTGAACTCCAATTTCTAAAGCGGTAGAGCATGATGTGTGAGTTAGGACTTAGACACACGTTCATGGGTCCGAAACAAAAGTGCAGAAGGGTGGACGTACACATTGTCCATCAAGTTTTGGTGTCAGATGAAGTCCTTATAATTAATTGTTCGATACACAAAGCAAGGTATTTTAGTGGAGAAGGGTAGCCCATTAGAACAAGAAAAAGCAAAAGTTTTAGGTCTGTTGAGAATGGGAATCGAACAAGCTAGAGAGTTCAAATATGAAAAAGTAAACACACAAAGAGGATTCAACCTCTAACCTCTACTATATATTATTTGTAATATTAACGATATATAAACAGTATAATTTTTCGGAGAAGGGTTTGGAATGAAATGAACCAAATAGAGTAAAACAAAAATACAATCATTTTACGAAAGGGGAAAAGTCATTGCTTCACTCGTCGAAAGAATAAAGTATTGCTGGGACATTCCATTTCTTCTTTTCCTTCATATATATGTTTTTCTTTGTTGATTAAAGTATTTGTATTTTCCTTCAATTTTACTTATTCTATTTAACCTTCTTTTTCTTTTTGCTCTGCTATAAATAATGAAGAAATTGAACACTCAGTTTATAATTAATTGATCATCTTTTGAGAGCATTCCAATCACAAATATTTTTATTTTTCTCAATGGATATACTTTTTAATGTTGTAGGTGGGTTTGTTGTTGAGGTGGGAAAGTTTGTATCCAAATGCATCTATCCTAAGATTGAAAATATTGTCCGTTTCTCGTCAAAAGTTGAAAATCTAAGGGAGGAAATGGAGAAGCTAACAAAGTTTAGAGATGAATCAAAGGAAAGGTGGAGAAAGATGAGCGAGAAGGCTATAAACCAAAACCAGATGTTGTCAAGTGGATCGAAGATGTTCACGAGCTAGAGAATGAATGGGAAACTATGCAAGAAAGCATTGCAAGGGCGAAGAAGCTTGTGTATAAATGTTGTCCAAAATGCAGCCTTCGCTCAGAAGTCTCCACTCAAGCACGGAACATCCGAGATCAACTTTGCAGGCTTATAGAGACTGGAGAAAAATTTGGATCAAATTTGGTGGTAGAAAATTTCAGGATGAAAAAAGTTGAGTTCATTCCGGGACCATCAATAGAAGGCCAGTCAATAGCAAAAAGGAATCTCAACATAATCCTACAATTATTAGAAGATGATAAGGTAATGTTGGAAGTAATCCAATATTTAATTCTAAATCTTTTATGATTTGATAGTTGCTAATTTCATTAATTCGAGTCTGATTAGATTTTATAGTCAAAAGTAGATATTGTGCTGTTGAAAAACCTAAAAAGGCATTTGAAAAAGTCCTGTTGCCATATTGAGCTTCTTCCATTGTACTTTGAGATAAACGCCCTTTCGTTTGGGTTCCACCATTTTCTAGCATCAACATAACTAACTAGCTTGCTTAGGTGATGGTAGTAAAGCCAAATTTCGGTGTCTATTTTCATTTGCTTACAAACATCCAAAGAACGAGACTTGAGAAGCTATAATTACCTTGCTTCTTGCGGGATCTTTAGGTAGGGGCAAACCTACATCATCCAAAGAAAGATATTTTAAACATTTTCACTTGAACTGTTCCCACTTTAAGCATAGTATGATATATATGACCATTGTTGCATCTTTCGCTTGTAAGTAAATTATATTTTTGGTATTTGAATCCTTTTAGGTATGCATCATCGGTGTGTGGGGTACCGGAGGAGTTGGGAAAACAACATTGGTGAAGAATCTAAACAATGAGCTCCTAAAGATTGATGTGTCAAATTTTAAACTGTCTTTTGGTGTTGTGATATGGCTTTCAGTACCCAAGCCGCCAATAGACATAAGAAAGGTTCAAGCACAAATTTCCAGCAGATTAAACCTAAAGGTAGATAACGAGGGAAGTGTAATAAGCATTGCCAGCAAAATCTACCAAAGGCTAAAGCAAGAAAAGAGTTTCCTCCTCATACTGGATGATGTTTGGGAAGCTATAGATTTGGCTCATCTTGGTGTGCCCCAACCTGAATATCCCTCAAGAAGCAAGATAATTGTAACCTCTCGTTTTTTGAATGTTTGTAGGCAAATGAATACGAGAGCAGACACCGAACTGAATGTTTCCACATTGGAGGAGGATGAGTCTTGGCAACTGTTTGTCAAAAATGCTGGAGATGTTGCCAATCTGGAGCATATTCAGCCACTGGCAAAGGAAATCGCAAGAGAGTGTGGTGGTTTACCTTTGGCAATCACTGTTATTGGAGCATCTATGAGAGGCAAGACAAGGGTCGAGCTCTGGGAAGATGCTTTGAAATCACTTAGAATGTCCGAACCTCATAACAAAGATGTAGAAAAAAAGGTCTACATGGTCATCAAGTCAAGTTTTGATTCTTTAGAATCTCAGGATATTGAATTATCCTCAGAGCAAAGAAGCAAACATGGGAATAAGAAGAGAGGGGACATCAAAAGTTGTTTCTTGTATTGCTCCTTATATCCGGTGGATATTCCAACAGATGATCTAATAAATTGCTGGTGGGCAGAGGGGATCCTCGGTGAACATGACACATATGAAGAAGCCTACAACAGGGGAATCACAACGATTAGGAGTCTTGTAGATGCATGCTTGCTAGAAACACATGAGATGGATTTTGTGAAGATGCACGATGTGGTTCGTGATGTTGCTAAATGGATAGCTAATACCTTTGGGGATGACCACACTTCTGTTTTTCAAGCTGGAATTGGGTTGACTGAGATATCACATATTAAAGTATCAGCTTCTGTCAAGAGAATATCTTTCGTAAGCAACAAAATTCAATGTCTACCAGATTGCTTCACGGAATGCCCAGAGACAACATCTTTACTTTTGCAAGACAATGAACCCCTGGTGAAAATTCCCGATGAATTCTTTTTGTCATTTCCAGTTCTAAGAGTTGTGAATCTGAGTCAAACTGGTATTAGAGCACTGCCTTGTTCCATCAATAGTTTATGTCAACTACGTGCTCTAATACTACAAAATTGCAATGGGTTGAAAGAGTTACCACCTATTGGTAATCTTTGCAATTTGCAATTGCTTGATTGTGATAATACAAGATTACGTTGTCTGCCCCAAGGAATGGACAAGTTGACAGATCTGAAGTTATTAAATATGCCTGAATCAGATTTGGAGAGCAGCATCGGCCAAGAATTTTTCCTCAAATTGTCTAGCATTGAAATAATAAATATGATGGGTAGCTGTCTTGGATCAACTTCTTTTGATGAGATATCGTCTCTACACAATCTGACTTCTCTTTTTATTAGATTGGATAACTCATCAATTTTCAATAGAGACCACACCTGGATGAAAAGATTGAAACGATTTCGTATTGAAGTTGGGAAAACTTCAATTGATGTACCATTCAACAAGTCAAGAAGGGAGATAATTGTCTCCAAATGTGAAATTTTCAGTAGCAGAGTGGTCTCAGGCATGTTGCAATTTGCTTCACATTTGTACTTGGAAGAATTCATGGGTCTCGGGAAGCTGTTTGCGTACAACAGTTTTGACGGATTAAAATCACTACACATAGAGAGTTGTTCTTGTGATTTCGGATCAACGGAAGAAGGAAGTGGACATCAGATTGACCCTTTGCCAAATCTGGAACATCTCAGCCTTGTTTATGTAGATAATTTAAAGAGTGTTTCTGATTTTGGTCATCTAAGATTTTCTAAATTACGCAGACTGGATATTAACATTTGTGACAGTTTAACATGTCTTTTCAATGTTGGTGGAAGTTTTTCTGTACCTTTAGAAGAAATTACAATTAGCTATTGTGAAGAGCTGGTAGAGTTGTTTGTGCAATGCAGCTCAAGTCAAATTCCAAGAGTCCGGAAGTTGGTGTTGCGATACTTACCAAAATTAGGAACGTTGGGGGAGCCGTGGGAACACCTGGAGGAACTTAAGGTGATATCTTGCAATGAAATAAGGAAGTTGCCTCTCTCTATTCAAACCTCCAACAACATCAAACTGATAAGAGGAACACCAGAATGGCGGAGCCAATTGGAGTGGGACGACGACAACTACAAGTCAAATTTAGAGCATTGTTTCACAGAATCCTACTGGTAGAAGGATCAAAGTTGACGTTACTTCCCCCGCATTTCAGGAATCAGGTGATATCTGCTTGTCTTTCTTTTTTTTCTTCTTCTGTTCAAAAGGCTTTAATGTTCATGGTTGGGTTATTTCACCTAAATAGATTTAATGTTTTGGATTAAATGCTCAAATTGTTTTACAAGAAAGATCAACACATATGGTGTATTCGGTATAACGGTTGTGTTTACTTGTTCAATTATGCCAGTTGAGGCCAAGTTATAAGTCGTTTTTATGTATTATGCCTACCCAAAAATATGTCATTAATGGAAAACATATTCGGTCAGACCAAACACACCCTCAGAACCAAATTAAATATTGTTAATAACACTAGCTTAAGTGGTGTATCATTCAAATGTTAACAAGCTCGACTTTTTGTTGCTTCATTCAGGGGACTAAAGAAAGCAGAGGAAGGAATTTCCTGCAGAGAGACACAGAGTTTTCGAGTTTGTTGTGATGTATTTCCTATCAGTTGTCTTAAGTTTTTTCTGTCAATAACTGTTTACTGTTCCTTGTTTGTACTATTTGTGCTTTCTGGTTCCAATATTTTGATTGCTTGACTTTATAATGAATAATTTCTTGTTTCGGTTGTGTTGTGTGATCAACTTGTTTAGTTGTAATAAGCTGGTATTGCTTCTGATATTGTACACTAAAAATTTAGCGCATGCTCTTGATTTTCTGTCTTTGTTCTCGTGATAGCACATATAATATTATTAGAACTTCAGATTGCATTTGATGAAATTTTTGAATATTAACGAATGATAACGTCTACATGTTGGTTAAAACAGTAGCATAAAGTTAAAAGTTGAGATAATAATTGTGAAGAAAAACGACTTTCATCCAACTGTGAGACTGTAAGGAGTAGTCAAAAGAAAAAATTGATATGAAAGTAACCTCCCCAAAGAAAAACAACAAACACATCCCCGCGCACCCAAGGTTGAACATTTAATAGGGGATCAACATTGCAAAAGCAAAAACTGGTGCAATTTTGACTCTGATACCATACTAAGAAAATCGATATTGAGTTTAACTCAACCTCAAGCTCAAAAGCTAGTTCATCGAGTGAGTAATACCCAAAAGGAACAACCTATTACCCCAACCAATGTGCGACTAGCACATATTTTGAAATGAAAGTATTTATTGCAACCGAAACTAGATGACATTTTTCTAGTGGTAGGTTGAGCCAAACTCCCTTCTTCCCTGGCATTAGGAGTCATCAAAAGACCATTTTTCATACTCTGTTCAATCCAAGTAACTTTTGGACCCATCAATTTATCTACTCAGCCAATTCTAACTCGTCTATTTAACACCTCAAATTTGGGTCCTAAAATATGCAATATCTTTTATTAGGTGATTTGCCAATAACGGTTGTGGTGGATGGAGTGACAATTACTCCTTCATTTTTAACCTAATGAGCTAACAAGTCTCATATCATTCTGAACCTTTTTTTTTTATGTCCAATTTAATTTACAAATTTTTCTAGTTATTTTGTGAAATAAAGGATCTCTGTGAGACTATAAAAGACATTTATGAGTGGTCCAAATTGAAAATCCTCATTCAAAGGTTGTGGGGACTAATGAGATCTTTGTTGTCCTCAATTGTTGTCAATCATGTTGCATAGAGGTGGAGTCGAAATTCTAATTTTTTAAAAGTCATCGAGTTCTAAATTAATTATTTGTACATATTAAAACAAATATCAAGTTTGGATCAAACTTATTGAATTCGTCTAAACTCATAATTTATACTCTAGCTCCGCCTCTGCAGTGTTGCATAGTCGTCTCTTTTGGAATTACATCGCTAGTTATTCCAATAATTCTGCCTCTTTTATTTGTACTACAAAAAGTAGTGTTGTATTATCTGCTTTATTATCTTTATCTCTTTCTTGTGACTTTCCTTTTCTTGTTTTTCCTTCTTATCTGTGCATGCCATCTGGTTTAATATAGTAGGAATAGAAAAGGAGAAAATATATATTTTAACTTTACGATTTAGAATTAATATATTCCTTGTTAAGAAGTGACACATATAATATACCCTCATCATCTAACAAATAGAACACATTTACCCTTTTCATTAACAAACTCATATTTACAAATCCTAAGATCGATTTTTGTTACATGCCAACTGATATCTATCATTTGTTTAAACTCGTGTACCTGATCCAATATCCAAAACAACATGGAAGGTGAACGCAGAAATGTAATATTGAATGCTGATTGTGATGTTTGTTGTGTGAACTAATTCATGCATTGGAAGTTGAAAAGAGAAGGAACCTACATATAAAGTGTAAGATTCTCTTTAGGGAATTAAACCTCATAGACTTTGGCCCAAAGCGGACAATATCACACCATGTGAGAGTATCTTTTGGGATATTTTGGCCCAACAACTGATATAGAGCCAATAGTTCAATGAGACGAGGAAGTGAACTTTGTTGGCTATAAATACTCAGAGGATCATGTGAGTGGCACACAATTAATCTCGACGAGGAAGTGGACTTTGTTGGCTCAGAGGATCATGTGAGTGGCACACAATTATTCTCCAAAATTAGTCCATAAAATGGTGATGGGTTGTAGAACTTAGTTTGAGGGGAAGAGTGTTGGGTATGCAAACTAATTTTAACATCGGAAGTTGAAAAGAAAATTAGGAACCAACTTATAATATGTACGACTTTCTTAATGGTGTGAGAACTTTTAGGAAAAATTGTGTGGGCTTGGCAAAATGTACAATCTCACACTATATAAGACAGTAAGAATATCTATGCAAATGGGTTCATGGCTCTTCCTTCACACTGTGAAGGATGATTCGCGTATAGCAATAAACAAAGTCGTCTCATTCTTGTGGGATTAATTTACCGAGTTTGTTGTTATTTTTGGTGAAGTTATACCACTCTTTCATTAAAATATACAACACAGACTAGGTGTTACCTTACCAATTCTAATATAGCAATGAGAGTCTCATACATATTTTTCTCGACTTATTTTGGGAAGTAGAGAATCTCTGTGAGACATTAAAAACATTCATTAGTGCTCCAAATTAAAAAATTTGTGGGGACTCTTGAGATTTTTGTTGTCCTTCTGCAGTGGAGATCAACTTTGCAGGCTTAAAGAGGTCGGAGAAAGCTTTGGATCAAATTTAAAGGTAGAAAACTACCAAGTGAAAAAAGTTGAGTACTTACCAGGAACATCAATAAAAGACCAGCCAACAGCAAGGAGGACTCTCAACCAATTACTCCAATTCTTGGAAGTTGATAAGGTATTGCTGTCTTTACGGGGGGTCTTATTACCCCTTGAACTTTTTTTATCTTTATTTCTTTGCACCTTATATGTTGACGTGGAGCCATATGTGAAAACACTTACCTCAAGCATGAACCTTAAAAGAACGGCTTTAACCAATATGAAATGGCCACGTGTTAGTCGCAAAACTGATTTTCAAGAACTTAAAAAAAATGCAACATTCTTCATCTCATTCATTTTTGGGTCTCAAAATTCCACAAAAAACTCAGCCAAATCTCTACTAACCAAGCTCATAATTCAATTACTACTTGACAACAATATCATCACCCAACTCAAATAGGACCAATACGATTTAGAGCTTGTTTGACATTGCTGTTGGGACACCAAAAATACTTATTTTGAGAGAAAAACATTTTTTTATATATAAAATAAGGTGTTTGCGCAATCAGTAAAACTGTTTTTATATGAAAGCAGAAACAATTTTTGTGCTGTTGGGTAGAAGCTAAAAAAATTTTGCTTCTTTAAAAAGCAGAAGCAAAAATAGTTTTTAGCAGCAATGTCATACAAACTCTTAATCTTTCATATATAAGCTAAATTGTTTAGTGTTTACACTAAATCATCTATTATATAAGTAAATGAACAAATAAATCTATAATCCATTTTAAATCTTTATTAAAATTGAACACAATATCTAACCACGTGGTTAATCATATAATATATTATTATTATTATTATTATTATTATTATTATTATTATTATTATTATTATTAAATGTAAGAAGGTTTTATGTTCAAAGTTGGATTACGATAATGTCCTTCACTAATTTTTTTTAAATTAGAAATTCTTTTACTAACTCTTAAAATTAAATCAATAATGATAATTTTTCATTTCTTAACGATTTTGATTATTAAAACTTTTAGCTTCTATCATTAAATACATTCATTCACAACCTTTTATGTACACAATTTCTCCCTTTACAAATTGGATAGAAAATATTAGTCAACTACACTTTGTGTTTCATAATCTTATTGTTCTTATGTAACTTTTTATTTATTGGTCTTTAATTATTTTTTTATTAATTTGTTCCTTAGTTCATTTTTAATTTAAATGATTATTGGAGTATTTATGTTCTAAGAAACCTCAATCTTCGTGTAATCATTAAGAAGAAGAAAAAAAGACATTTGGGGTTTAATATTTTGGAGTGAAAATTCTAACTGGTAGAAGTATAGTTCTAACTTTACAAGTTACTCACTATCCATTAAAAAAAAAAAAGAAGTTGGAAATTCAAAGTCTAGGTAGAAAGTGAACACTGAAAAGAATTTTTTTTATATGCACAAAAATACAGCTACGATTACTTCAGATAGGGTAGAATAATTTTTTTTATCAACAGGAGTTATGTCTATATAAATTTTATATCGTAATAAGGGTCAAACATGCGGACCCACACCTTTAGAAGGGGTGCACGTGCACCCTCTAACTTTGGAAAAATATTTTGAGAAACTGACAAAAATTATAAAATAATTAACCGTGCACCCTTGGAAAACATAGGAGTGCCCTTAGGCTATTGGTATAAGCTAGAGAACCCACCCTTGCGACCAGGGTTCAAATCGAGCTAAAGCTATAGCATAGTGGTACTTGGCCTATCCATTGTTGAAACAAAGCCTCCTACATTCTTCTTTCTCTAATGATCATTGTTGCATCTTTCACTTCAGGTTTGCATCATCGGAGTGTGGGGTGCGGGAGGGATTGGGAAAACTACTTTGGTAAAGAATGTGAACAATGAGCTCGAACAGATTGACGTGTCAATTAGGTGTAAACTGTGTTTTGGTGTTGTGATATAGGTTACAGTACCGAAACCACCAATAGACATATGTAAGGTTCAAACATTAATTGCGAAAAGATTAAGCCTAGAGGTAGATAACGAGGGAAGTGTAGAAAGCATTGCCAGCAAAATCTATCAAAGACTGAAGCAAGAAAAGAGTTTCCTTGTCATACTAGATGATGTTTGGGAAGTTATAGATTTGGATGATGTAGGTGTGCCCCAACCCAAAGATCACGCAGGAAGCAAGGTTGTTATAACTTGTCGTTCTTTGTATGTTTGTAGGCAAATGAAAACAGACACCGATATGAATGTTTCCACATTGGATGAGGATGAATCTTGGCAACTGTTGGTCAAAAATGCAGGAGATGTTGCCAATCGGGTGGATATTGAGCTATTAGAAATGGATATTGCAAGAGAGTGTGGTTGTTTACCATTAGCAATCACTGTTATTGCAACATCTATGAGAGGGAAGTCAAGGGTCGAGCTGTGGGAAGATGCTCTAAAATCACGTAGAATGTCTGAACCTTATGACACACATGTAATACAAAAGGTTTACAAGATCATCAAGTTGAGCCTTGATAATTTAGAATCTCGGGATATTGAATTATGTCAGAGCAAAGAAGCAATATGAACAAAAGGAGAGGTGGCATTAAAGCTGTTTCTTGTAGTGTTCTTTATATCCAGCGGCTATTCCAACTGATGATCTCATACATTGCTGGTGGGTAGAGGGGTTCCTTGGTGAACATGACATATATGAAAAAGCTTACAACAGGGGAATCACAATTATTGAGAGTCTAAAAGATGTCTCCTTGCTAGAAGCCCATGAGATGGATTGTGTGAAGATGCATGACGTGGTTTGTGATGTTGCTATATGGATAGATAATTCCTTCGGGTTAACTGATATTTCACATATCGAAATGTCAGCTCCTCCTGTGAAGAGAATATCTCTCCTAAGCAAAGAAATTCAAAGTCTACCTGAAAACTTCAGAGAATGCCCAGAGACAACAACTTTACTATTGCAAGACAATGATCTCCTTAGCAAAATTCCCCATGAATTCTGTTTTGCATTTCCAGCTCTAAGAGTTGTAAATCTGAGTCATACTGGTATTAATGCACTGCCTTGTTCCATCAATAATTTTTGTCAATTACGTGCTCTGATACTACGAAAATGTAGTTCCTTGAAAGAGTTACCACCAATTGGTAATCTTTGCAATTTGCAGTTGCTCGATTGTGATAATACAAGGTTACATTTTCTGCCGCAAGGAATGAAAAAGTTTACAAATCTTAGGTTAGTAAATATGCCTTTAGATGATTTGAAGGAGAGCATCGGTCCAGGTTTTTTCCTCGAGTTGCATAGGATCCTCCGCCAAATCTTGAACATCTTAGCCTCGCTTCAGTAGATCATTTAAAGAGTGTTTCTGATTTCAGTCAATTTTTGGGTCTAAGATTTTCTGAATTACACCAACTGGATATATCCCATTGTGATAATTTAACATGTGTTTTTAATGCTTTTTCTGTACCCAAGCATTTGGAAGAAATTACAATTGTAATCAGTTGGTAGAGTTATTAGTGCAATGCGGATCTAATCAGAGAACACCAGAAATTCCAAGAGTCCGAAAGTTGTGGTTGAGAACACTAACCAATTTAGAAACGTTTGGGGAGCCACAGAGAATGTGGGAACACCTAGAGGAACTTGAGGTGAACAATTGCTATGAAATAAGGAAGTTGCCTCTCTCTATTCAAACCTCCAACAACATCAAAATATAAAAGGACAATCAAGCTGGTGGAGAAAACTGGAGTGGGATGACGACAACTACAAGTCAAATTTAGAGCATTGTTTCACTTCAAATCAGGTGATGTGCCAATTAACTTTTGTGTTCATATTTTATTCATTGAACCCATATATGTTGCGATGACTTGAAATGATCATCATCATCTCCTATTCAGTTGATATTATATTATGCACATGCATTGACATGAGATTGAATATGAATAACAGACCGTTTGATTTATCATTCAAATACTAATTATCAAGCGTGTTACGTTGAGCTTGACTAGTTGACCGTTGTTGCCTCATTCAGGAATGTTTTTCGTCTGAAACTTCCTTGTTTGACAACATGAGTCTGTATTGATGGGATAAAGTTTACGACACTAGGGGTGGACTTTTTCCCCGGACCCGACCAAAAACACTTGGCATGGATATTATATTAACTGGAACAACGATATTGAGGACTGAGCCTTTATCTTGTCTGGTATCTTCTGCCAAAGTTTGTATAATTCTTGATCTCTGGTTCCGATGTTTTGATTGCTTGATTGATTGTACACTGAGTCGTTTCTTGTTTCAGTTGTGTTGTGTGATAATCTTGTTAATTGTAATAAACTGTTATTGCTTCTGTACGTGTTGAAACATTCAAAATTTAGCTCATGTTTTGTTCTCATGACAAAAGAAGGAAAACTGAGAGAGAGCAGCTATATATGTATATATATATATATCTCACAGAGGTTTTCTCGTGTTGTAAAATGGCCCATGGTAAACAACTGAAAACGTTGCTTGGATACTTATGGTTCGTGCTCTTATAAGATTTCTAATATAGCTCTTCATATCGATAAAAATGTGTTGTAAAATAGTTACTTCAGTCAAAAGTACGTGACCAAATGGTTGTGGTCACAATACCTCACCAGACGGTATTTTTCATAGGCTGCCGTAGAATATTTCTCTTGCACCGTAAAGCAGCAAATTAATTAGGCTAATGTAATATGTGTTGGGTTTGTGTTCTTAAAAGATTAAGCTTCAAAGATTTGGAGGAAAAGTTTTGTCGTTGTATTTAACTGTAACACCAACACACATGCAAATTATGAACCATCAAAACTATTCACTTCATGTATACATGCTTCAACAACCTCAACTTTCTAAAATGCCAACTCTTCTATTTCAATTCGTTTGCCTTGTTTTGACTTGACACAGAGTTTAATTAAGCAAACAAATTAGTAAAATAAAACAAAGCACTTTAGACTTTCACAATTTGTTGTGTTGAATAGACGATGGTTGTAGGCAAATAGAGAAGCTTTTTGAGACCTCAAAAGACAGCTTATAAGTCGTGAAAACTGAACGAGTCCAAATCGTTGACATTTACCTACAGTTGTGAAGTTGATCATTCGCTAAGGAAATTGCAAGAGAGTGTGATGGTTTACCTTTAGCAATCACTGTTATTGGAACATCAGTGAGAGGAAAGACTAGGGTCGAGCTCTGGGAGGATGCTTTGAAATCACTTAGAATGTCCAAACCTCATAGCAAAGATGTAAAAGATAAAGTTTACAAGGTCATCAAGTGGAGTTTTGCTTCTTTAGAATCTCCGGATATTGAATTATCCTCAGAGCAAAGAAGCAAACATGTGAACAAAAGGAGAGGTGACATTCGAAGTAGTTTCTTGTATTGCTCCTTATATCTGGCAGCAATGTCAACAGATGATCTCATACATTGCTGGTGTGCAGAGGGGTTCCTCGGTGAACATGACACATATGAAGAAGCCTACAAAAGGGGAATCACAATGATTGAGAGTCTAAAAGACGTCTCCTTGCTAGACACCGATACGTTTGATTCTGTGAAGATGCATGATGTGATCCGTGATGTTGCTATATGGTTTGCTAATTCCTTTGGTGATGAACACAATTCTGTTACTCAAGCTGGAATCGGGTTAACTGAGATATTTCCTTTTAAAGTATCAGCTTCTGTCAAGAGAATATCTTTCGTAAGCAACAAAATTGAACATCTACCTGATTACATCAAAAAATTCCCAGTGACAACATCATTGCTTTGGCAAGATAATGATCGCCTTTGGAGAATTCCCGATGAATTCTTTTTGTCATTTCCATCCCTAAGAGTTGTGAATCTGAGTAAAACTGGTATTAGAGCACTGCCTTGTTCCATCAATAGTTTATGTCAACTACGTGCTCTAATACTACAAAATTGCAATGAGTTGAAAGAGTTACCACCTATTGGTAATCTTTCCAATTTGCAGTTGCTCGATTGTGATAATACAAAGTTATGTTGTCTGCCGGAAGGAATGGACAAGTTGACAAATCTGAGGCTATTAAATCTGCCTGTAGGTGATTTGAATGAGAGCATCGGCCAAGGATTTTTCCTCAAATTGCCTAGCATTGAAATGTTAAAAACGGATTCTGAAATGATGCCAGACTCTAATCAGTACAATTTAAAGATGAATTATAATGTGTTGATAGAGATTTTGCCAGGAAATAAAGTGGTGACTGTTGTTGAACCAACGTCTTTTGATGAGATATCGTCTCTACACAATCTGACATCGCTTTTTATTAGATTAGATAGCTCATCAATTTTCAATGGAGACCACACCTGGATGAAAAGATTGAAGAGATTTCACATTAGTGTTGGCAATACTACAGCTCAGGTACGACAGAACAAGTCTAGAAGGAAGATAAGTGTCTCCTATTGTGAAATTTTCAGTAACGGAGAGCTCTCAGGCATGTTGCAGTTTGCTTCACATTTGTACTTGGAAAAATGCATGGGTCTCAGGAAGGTGATTGTGAACAAGAAAAGTTTTAATGGATTAAAATCAATATACATTCACAAATGTTCTTGTTATTTCACACCATTGGAAGAAGGAAGTGGACAATTTGATCCTTTGCCAAATCTGGAATATCTCAGCCTCGAATACGTTCATAATTTAAAGAGTGTCTCTGATTTCAGTCAATTTCTGGGTCTAAGATTACGCCAACTGGTTGTATATATTTGTCATAGTTTAACATGTCTTTTCAATGTTGATGATGCTTTTGCTTTACCTAAGCACTTGGAAGATGTATCCATTGTGAGCAACTGGTAGAGTTGTTATGATATGTAGGAACGTTAGGGGAGCCACTGATTATGTTGGAACACTTGGAGGAACTTACCTTACAAGGTCCTAATCAAATAAGAAAGTTGCCTCTCTGTATTCAAACCTCCAACAACATCAAACTAACAAAAGGAACAACAGAATGGTGGAGCCAACTGGAATGGGATGACGACAACTTCAAGTCAAATTTAGAGCATCGTTTCACTGCATTTAAGGTGATGTGCCAATTAACTTTCACAATTCTCAATTATGAAAATGCTTTTAGTATTATACTTGAAGAAGTGGTTTATCATTCAAATATTATCAAGTGTGTTGAGCTTGACTCGTTGTTTTCTCATTCAGGAAAATTTGAGTGGAAATACAAAGGAAGGAACTTACTGGTTTAACGACCCTGAGTCTCCACCTTGTCAGATATCTTAAGTTTCTTCTGCCAAAGTTTGTACAATTCTTGCTCTCTGGTTCCGATGTTTTAATTGCTTGATTGATTGTACACTGAGTAGTTTCTTGTTTCAGGTTCCTTGTGTGATAATTTGTAATAAACTGTTATTGCTTCTGTACTGTTGAGACATTCAACATTAGAAAAGTCATTTTTCCTGAAAATGACTTTCCTGTTTCAGTTCAAGAGTGAAAAGTATTTTTCGAATGAAAGAATTTATCTGCATCCGGTGTTTACACCAGACCAAAATACTTAACCTTAGCAAATAAAAATTATACTGAAATGATTAATAATAATGTGAATGAGAGTCACTTGTGTTGCATTTTTTGTTTGGTGCAAACACTCGATACAGAAAGACAATACCGTGTAAAGAAAGTAAATAATACGACTATGACAGTTACCTCCCTATA
Organism: Solanum bulbocastanum; assembly: GCA_037074985.1. Classification (NCBI taxonomy): domain Eukaryota; kingdom Viridiplantae; phylum Streptophyta; class Magnoliopsida; order Solanales; family Solanaceae; genus Solanum; species Solanum bulbocastanum. Next base: position 1,092,203 of record CM073604.1, read on the forward strand.
ACAAGTTCTTTTGAATAATTTATAAGTATATTTACAGAGTACATAACCTATAGATTACAAATATACACAAGACAATACAGATTGTGATGCTAACTGGCTTGACAGTTCAAATTTGGATCATCAACTGTGTTAAAGTACAATGTAGAAAGTTTGTCATCAAATTTGGAAATCAGTTGATGGACAGACAATCCGCAGTAGCGCTTCCCTAGTCTAGCGATGAAAATGTCAATTATTTTCTTGAACATGTCATCTTCTTGGATTAGAGGTTGCTCCACAAACTCAACTAGAGGCATCCACTGTATTGCAAAATAAGAAAAGGCAGCTCGAGTAAATGCTAAGTCGCTTAAAGCTACAGACTTTAAGTCTAATTCAACCTTAAATGCTAGCTTATGAGATGACGATTGTCCAAAAGTATATAAGGAAACAACGTCTCATTTTCCCAACCAATACGGTGTGTGTGTTCCGGGACTGAATAGCTGATGCATGAACACTCTGATATGCAGAACCGACATTGTGACACACAAGAATAAGGACGAGTCTAAATCTGGTATAATGTTAAGAAAAATGGACATGACTCAATCTCAAATACTAGCTCATCAGGTGAATATAACCCAATACCATATAAAGAAAAAACCTATTTGCCAACTAGTGTGTGTCTCTTCATATAAGAATGAAATGCCGATTTATTATAGATTGACAATAGAGAATTGAACTTATTTGCATTTAGTATTTACATTAAATCAAAATATTTCAACTTGACAGTTAAAAATCATATTGAAAAAATAAATCACTTAGACCATGGTTACGAAAAATAGTGTGAATGAAAGTCACATGTCTTACATTTTGTTTGTTTGGTGTAATCACCCGATCCAGCGAATCTAATATATATAGATTATACAGAAAGAAAATTTTCATATGAATTTGTGTAAAGTGTAACTATACCTGAGCTAAAATGGCGTTAAATTTCTGAATGCATCAAGAGACTTCCCTTGCATACGGTAATAACGTGGATAATTAATATGAAATAAAAAGAGTATAAACAAGAAGATGAGTATTTTCTTTTATATTTACCCTTATTTAAGTAAATGGGCTTTTATGAAATGAAGCAACTTTACTAAATAGAGAAAATTTTAGAATTAGCAAACATAATAGACATAATAAGATTCTATAGCTATAATTTCGAATATAATTGCACTTCAACACTATAGTTTTTGTTTGCTGTGAAGGGTACGGTTTGTATATTTCTGCATGTTCGTATATTTCTCTTATGAATATACAAATAGAGTAAGTATATACAAATTTTGTATTTATACATTAAAAAAAATAAATTAGAACTCCGTTAGTATATTTCGCTTGTCAATATACAAACATGGTAATTTATAATGAATTTTTCATAAATCGTATACAAATAGGTAGGTTAAGTATATACAAATATCTAAATTTATACAATCAAGAACCAAATTACAGAAATTCTAGATTTATACAAATTAGGCGAATTATACAAATCAGATAAAAAGAATTAATTGTAGGAGCAAAAAAGGTTTTAAAATATTGTAATTAATTCTATCTTGATTTTGTAAATTGATAATTCATTTGAGATACCTATTTTTAGTAATGTGAATTATAGACAATTAATACTCCCTCTATCTTTAATTACTTGTTCACTTTTGAATTGACATATCTATTAAAAAAATAATTATTGATATAGTGAGTTTATCATTTTACCCCTATTAATTATGAAGTAAATGAATTAAAAACTGAAATTTTTTAAAAAGTTCTACATTTTTCAAAGTTATTAATTAAGGGTATAATAGGTAAAAAATATTGTTCTTTCTTGATTTGTCAAAATGAAAAGTATTAGGGATAACTAAAAAAGAAAAAATGGACAAATAATTAAGAACAGAGGAATAATGAGACGGAGGAAGTATACTAAAAATATCCGGTAGACAAATTTTCATAATAAATTTAAGGAAAATGAGTAGATGGTTGTTGGCAGTTTAATCAGTAACATATTTTCCAAATTTTGTTGTGTGAAATTTGAACCAGTCCAAATTGAAGTTAATGCATGTAGTACAAAGCAGTTGCTACATACAGTAAATATGCATTTTTTATCTGATGATGAGACTATATATACCTCATTTGTTAGACGATAAGAATATATATACTATTTTTTAATTAAATATACATCTATTTTAAATTTTAAAATTGAGGGTATATTTAATCATGGTTGTTGACATTTACTTATTATGTTTTGGGTGAGTCTTTTTCTCTTTATATGTGGATAAATAAAGGAAAAATTAATTAAATGCGTAATTTATTTTATTATATTTTTATAATTTTTTTATTATTTGAAAAAATTACAAAAATCCCGACTCTCTCATATTCTTGAATACATCACTTTATGCGATGTACAGTCGGATACTTTATGTGGTGTATTGGAATGTACGACATGTATCAAAACGATGTATCTGACATCAAGACGCTGCATATCGATACGTTGAATAATGTATCTGAAATTGAGACGTGATGCATGGAGACATTGGATGATGTATTCAAAAATTTTACATTTAAGGGATTAGAATCAGCATTTATCAATAATTTAGGAACAAAAAATATTATTAATCATATTCAGTATTTTCAGGTATATTTCCAAAGCTAGGTGGAGTACTTTTTTTAAGGAAAAAAAAGGTCTAGAAGTCAATTATTGCTCAATATTAAGGGCACATTTGATAAGTTTGTGGATGGTGGGGTATAAATAACTAGATAGTATAATAAAGGATAGAATTAACTATTAATGAAAGTTGAGGGCTACTTTTTTACACTTTTGTCAAAAAAGAAAAATCATGTGTGAAAAGGATTATATATATATATAATTTTTTTTAAAGTTAATGCATTTTGTATAAAGATGATTTTTTTTTCTGTGTGTGGATGTAAATAAAAAGAGTAGTAATTATGGTTGTTGACGTTTACCAACAATGCAGTAATTGCTACATTTAAGTTGCATAGTTCATTTTGAATCAAATACATTGCCAGTTGCTTCAATTATTGTCCTTGAAAAATAAAATGAATGGAGGAGTAGTAATTGTCATTATTTTTTTATAATATAAAAAATAAAAAAATATTTGGCATGTGAAGAGTCTGTAATATACATAAATGTTCCTTCATTAATATAATATTTATTTATAATAAATTAAATAATACTTTCACAATAAATTAAATATTTTAAATATAAAAAAGGACCAAAAAAAAAAAAAGAGAAAAAGGAAAAATGGGAATGGAGATCATAGAGAGGTGCCACATCACCTTCTCTATGTTTCTCCTTTATATATATATATATATATATATATATATAATTGTCATTTTCTTTTTTATATAATAAGAAAATACCCAGAAGGCAAACAAAAAAAAAACTGATGAGACTTTTAATTTTTCAAATTGTGGGAATTGAGTGGAGTAGTAAATTTTTAGACATTCAATTTTGTACATTAAAAAATAAAATAAATGGAGGAGTAGTAATTGGCATTTTTTTTTTATATATATATAATATAAAATATTTTTGCATGTGAAGAGTCTTTGATATACATAAATGTTCCTTCATTAATATAACATTTATTTACAATAAATTAAATAATACTTTCACAATAAATTAAATATTTTAAATATAAAAAAGGGCAAAAAAAAAAGAGAAGAAGGAAAAATGGGAATGGAGATCATAGAGAGGTGTCACATCACCTTTTCTATGTTTCTCCTTTATATATATATATATATATTTGAAAAAAGGGCCTGATATAACTCTTAACTTTGTTATTTAAAACTAATATGCATTTCTTTATAAAAGTTGACTCATATATAAATAAAGGGAAACTCACATAAATGTGCTATATTAAGAAAATATTTACCATTTATAGCAATAACATCTTTTTTCATTTGATCATTTTTAATACATTTATAATACAATTTTAATACATATTACATAGAATAATTTATAAACAGATATAGTACAAGTTTTATGGATAGATAATACATTTATCACACATTTAATACACTAATAATATATTGTGTCAAATTCTCACCAAACAAACATAATATATTTAAAAATAGTTATAATACATATATATTGCAAACATAATTTACTTTTAATACATATTACAGATTTATCATGGTATTGCTATATATTGCGATAAATGGTAATAAATAAAAAATATCACTAAAATCAGTAATTATTTATTAAAAGGTACCCATTCTAGTAATTTTTTCATAAATATACATACTGTTATATAAATGACTCATATATCATTTTCCTCTAACGGAAGTAAAAAAAATAGTTTTAATATTTTTTATTAAAAAGGAATTTTCATGTAGGTGTATATTTGATACTTCTCACGTGTATTTTATTTTATTTTTGGTTTATTCAACAACTAATTTAGATTTATCATTTTACTGGTCAAATTTATTTTTTCACTTTCTTGTAAAATATATCATATATGCCCCCAATTTTTTTTTACAAATATGAAAATAAACTACAATATATCCGGAAAATAATTAATTCTCTCATATTTTTACGCTAAATAATGAAATAAATAAATAAAGAAGTCAAAAAAAGCTTTGTGTGAAAAGGATCATATACCCGTACATGAGTTTATTTTAAAAATAAAAAATCATTTTTTTTTACATGTATATGTAAGTCATTGTAATGGCAGGAGTCATGGGTGGATCTATGAAGGGGTCAGAGGGTGCCACGCCACCCCCCGAACTTCGACAGAAACTCTATATATACATAGGTATATATATATATATATATATATATATATATATATATATATATATATATATATATATAATATTTATATAAATATAAAGCGTGTCACCCAGTGACCAACATTAGCTTATGGTGTCACGGTAGGAGAGCAACTTTAGATGGCTAATGTTGCGGGTTTGAATCCCATTTGTACCTATTTTTTTTTTAGAAGTTTGCTGCAGACATTTTTTTAGGGGAAAAAAAAGAGAGAAAAAAAGGAAGCTGACACATTAATCGATAAATTTATTTGGCACCCACAGACTCTAAATCCTGGACCCGCCACTGCAGGCAAGTGTATATGTGAGTTATTTGTGTATCAGTAAAAGTACATATGAGTCACTTTTATAACAAGAAAAGTATATATGAGTCACTTTTATAACAAGAAATATGTTGAGGGGTATATATGAAGCCATTTTCTCTTTACATTGCTAGTTACTCGAATAGTTGTGTTTGCATTTTTCTTTTAGTTCTCTGAATTTCTGCCTTAAACAAACAGTTTGAGAGAGCATCATTACTTCAAGAATTGTTCAATGGATATACTCATTAATGTTTTAAGTGGCTTTATTGTTGAGGTGGGAAAGTTTGTAGGTAAATGCATCTATCCTGATGTTGAAAATACTGTCCATTTCTCATCAAATGTTGAAAATTTAACGAAGGAAATGGAGAGGCTAACAAAGTTACGAGATGATATCAAAGGAAAGGTGGAAATAGCTGAGGGAGAAGGCTATAAACCAAAACCAGATGTTATCAAGTGGATCGATGATGTTCGCGAGCTGGAGAATGAATGGGAAACTATGCAAGAAAACATTGCAGCAGCGAAGACACTTCCATATATGTGTTGTCCCAATTGCAGCCTCCTCTCTGAAGTCTGGACTCAAGCGCAGAATAGAATCCAAGTTAAACTTTGCAGTCTTAAAAATGGCGGAGAAAGCTTTGGATCCAATTTGATGGAAGAAAATTACCGTATGGAAAAAGTTGAGCACTTACCAGGACCATCAATAAAAGACCAGCCAGCCGCAAGAAAGAATCTCGACAAAATCCTCCAACACTTGGAAAACGATGAGGTATTACTAGAACTAAATTAAGATTAGTAATCTTAAATTGTTTAGAATTTGATAGCTGATAAGGTGTGTTTCTGATATTTCAATTATATTGTGTCATTTCCCTAAATGAAAGCCTAAAATTCCTTAGAAGCAAAAGCAATTCTTCTGCTACTTGATGACACAATGAACTCATCATAAATGTACAATTATTCAATATATATTTCATATTTGATTCATGTATATACAAATAATTTATTATTTTTCTAACAACACATTCTACTTGTTACATAAAATATCTAGCCTTAGACAAATTGTTGTTTTAATTCACATATGATAAATATAAATATTGTTCTACACCTACAATTATATAAATTCTAAATAAGTAGTACTAGCTACTAATTTATATAACTTAGCTTCCTCTTTATCAACACTTCATATAAAATGAATTTATTGCAACTGTATCACTCATTAATTAGTATCCTTATATTACTATGTGACCTAGCTTTTAATAACTTATTACTTTACCTAATATTCTTACTTATTATTTGTTTCAATATAATATAAATAAATATGTATTTTTCTTTTTCTTGAAATTTAATTTATTTTAAAACTTTTATTCCATTGCCTTTTTTTTCTTTCATTTTTTAGATTTGTCTGTCTTATTTTATTTTAAATTATAACTTTGTATTACTACAAAATATAAATAATGATATTGATTAACCATTTATTGCAAAATTATAATTTCACTTACTATAAAATATAAATAAAGATATTGATTGACTACACTAAATCATAAAAATATCAAATTTATACTTGATATTTGGAGATAACTACACTATTTTCCAGAGAAGAATGAGGAAACTAATTTTTAAAAAAATTTTCCCTCCATTTTTTGAGAGAATTCTAGCAAACATAATATGGATTTTATATATATATTACTCAAATATAAATTGAAATTAGAGGTAAATTTTAAAATAATCTATATATGTGATAAGATTATCAAAATTCAAAAGAGTTAAATCTATATACAAAGTTATTATATATTTTTCAAATCATGCCCTATTAAATATATTATTCTTCTAAATATATGTATTTCTTTAAATTTCAGCATGATCATTACATATATATTTATTCAAATATGGATATATGTATTTCTTTTAATTTATTTTGCTTGATATTTTAAATTATATTTAAATCATTATATTAATATTATATCAATATTAATTTATTCTTTTATTCATCTAGGTATAATATTGATTGAAAATTTGAATATACACATTTTAATTTAATAAAATAAAATTTTAATTAAAAATATTTTATAATAGATATTTAAAATAAATTTTCTGTATAAGATAATGTTATGTATATGTTTTCTTATTATAAATAAGTGGAAATTAATCTTTAATTTGACAATTGTTGAAACAAAGCCTCCTAGAATCTTTAATTTGTTGTATATTACCATTGTTGCATGTTTCACTTGTGGGTTAATTATTCTTTTGGGTATGTGAATTCCTTCAGGTTTGCATCATCGGAGTGTGGGGTGCAGGAGGAATTGGGAAAACTACTTTGGTGACGAATTTGAACAATGAGCTTAAACAGATTGACGTGTCAATTAGGTCTAAACTGTCTTTTGGTGTTGTGATATGGGTTACAGTACCCAAACCGCCAATAGACATAAGAAAGGTTCAAGCACAAATTGTGAGCAGATTAAACCTAAAGGTAGATAACAAGGGAAGTGAAATAAGCATTGCCAGCAAAATCTACCAAAGGCTGAAGCAAGAAAAGAGTTTCCTTGTCATACTAGATGATGTTTGGGAAGCTATAGATTTGGATCATGTAGGTGTGCCCCAACTCAAAGGAAGCAAGGTTGTTATAACTTCTCGTGATTTAGGTGTTTGTAACCAAATGAAAATTGACACCGAAGTGAATATCTCCACATTGGATGAGGATGAATCTTGGCATATGTTTATCAAAAATGCGGGAGATGTAGCCAAACAGGAGGATATTCAGCCATTGGCAATGGATATTGCAAGAGAATGTGGTGGTTTACCTTTAGCAATCACTGTTATTGGAACATCAATGAGAGGGAAGAATAGGGTCGAGCTCTGGGAAGATGCTTTGAAATCACTTAGAATATCCACACCTAATAACAAAGAAGTAGAAAAAAAGGTTTACAACGTCATCAAGTGGAGTTTTGATTCTTTAGAATCTCAGGACGATATTGAATTATCCTCAGAGCATGTCAGAGGTGACATTCGAAGTTGTTTCTTGTATTGCTCCTTATATCCGGCAGCAATGTCAACAAATGATCTCATACATTGCTGGTGGGGAGAGGGGTTCCTCGGTGAACATGACACATATGAAGAAGCCTACAATAGGGGAATCACAATGATTGAAAGTCTAAAGGATGCCTGCTTGCTAGAAGAAGCTGAAAAGGTGGATTATGTGAAGATGCATGATGTGGTTCGTGATGTTGCTACATGGATAGATAAATCCATTTCACATAATGTCAAGAGAATGTCCTTCATAGGCAAAAAAATTGAGCACCTCAGGGAATGCCCAGAGACAACAACTTTACTATTGCAAGACTATTATAGCCTTAGGGAAATTCCCCATGAATTCTTTTTGTCATTTCCAGCTCTAAGAGTTCTGAACCTGAGTCGAACTGGTATTAGAGCACTGCCTTCTTCCGTCAAAAATTTAAGTCAACTACGTGCTCTAATACTAGGATACTGCTATGAGTTGAAAAAGTTACCAGCTATTGGTAATCTTTGCAATTTGCAATTGCTTGATTGTGATAGGACATGGTTAGGTGGCCTGCCGGAAGGAATGGACAAGTTGACAAATCTGAGGCTATTAAATATGCCTTTAGGTGAGTTGAAGGAGAGCATCGACCTGGGGGTTTTCCACAAGTTGCAAAGGCTTGAAATGTTACATCTACCCATGATAAGATATAGATATCGTGTTGGAGCAACTTCTTTTGATGAGATATCACATCTACCCAATCTGACATCACTTTTTATTTACTTGGATAGATCATCAATTTCAAATTTGAAAAGTGACCACACCTGGATGAAAAGATTGAAAAGATTTCACATTACAGTTGGGAATACTTCAACTCGTCCTGAGGTACCATTCAACAAGTCAACAAGGGCGATATGCCTCTTAGGTTTTGACATTTTCAATAACAAAGACTCGCTGTCAAGCATGTTGCAGTTTGCTTCAGATTTGTACTTGGTAAAATGCATGGGTCTCACGAAGTTCATTCAGAACAACAGTTTTGATGGATTAAAATCACTATGCATAAAGCACTGCTCTTGTGATTTTGGACCATCGGAAGAAGGAAGCGATGATCCTTTGCCAAATCTGGAATATCTCTACCTCCACCACGTATCTAATTTTAACAGTGTTTCTGATTTTCATCAACTTCTGGGTCTAAGATTTTCTAAATTACGCAAACTGGATATACACTATTGTCATAATTTAACATATCTTTTTAATGTTGGTGGAGCTTTTTCTGTACCCAGGGACTTGAAAGAAATTTCACTTTCCTTTTGTGGTCGGCTGACAGAGTTACTGCCACAATTCGGCTCAAGTCAGACGACACTCATTAGCTCAGAAATTCCAAGTGTCCGAAAGTTATGCTTGGTTGGTTTACTCTCATTAAAAACGTTTGGGGAGCCGTGGGAACTGGAGGAACTTGAGGTGAACGGATGCTATGGAATAAGGAAGTTGCCTCTCTCTATTCAAACCTCCAACAACATCAAAATAATAAAAGCATCACCGGAACGGTGGTGGAGCCAATTGGAGTGGGATGACGATAAATACAAGTCAAATTTACAGCATTGTGTCATTCACAATCACAAACAAAAGTTTTCTCAACTTATGCTTTGATGATGAAAACCATGGAAGTTATTCTTCCATGGAAGAGAAACTTGTGTAGAGAAGAAGAAGAAGTATTATTTCATTATCAAAATGTTCACTTTACAATAAGAAGGCCTTCATACTTTTATAGATGGATCATTCTAGAATGTGTGGTTAGTAGGTCCTAACTAACTCACTGATCAAAGTAAAACAGTTACAGCAAACTTTTTATAGCTAACTTTAACTAACCATACACCTATCTAACAATCACTTCTTAATACTCCCCCTCAAGCTTTAGTCTGAATACACATTGAAGACTCCATGCTTGGATAGTAACATATGATGATAAGCTGCACCTAAGCCTTTTGTAAGAAGATCAACAGGCTGTTGTGTGGTGTTAACATAGGTAGGTAGTATTAATCCACTCTTGATTCTTTCCCTCACAAAGTGGCAATCTATCTCTATATTTTTTGTTCTTTCATGAAAGATAGGATTACTGGCAATTTGAATTGCTACTTTGCTATCACAATGCAGCTTCACAGGTGTTGTGACATTTACATTCAGCTCCTTTAACACTCCTAGTACCTAAATAATTTCTGCAACAGCTCTAACCATACTTTTATATTCAGCTTCAGTAGAGTTTCTACTCACTGTATGTTGCTTCTTTGACTTCCAGGATATAAGAGCATCTCCTAATTTGATCATGTATCCAGTTACTGACCTTCTGGTGTTGGGTCATGATGCCCAATCTGAATCACCAAAAGCTTCCAACTCTAAACTTTGTTTACTGCTCAGTAATAGTCCTTAACCAGGACATCCTTTGATGTATCTGACCAACCTCAAGGCTGCTTCCCAATGTGACATTTTAGGCTGCTGCATGAACTGTGAAAGCATTTGAACAGCAAAACTAATGTCAGGTCTAGTGATAGTCAAATATATCAGTCTTCCAATTAATCGTTAATAGCGTGTTATGTCTTTGAATAAAGGATCATCATTGAGTCCTGTCAGTTTATCATACTGTATTGTGGTGAGTTTGGTGTTTGCTTCCAAAGGTGTGGTCACTGGTTTAGCACCACTTAGACACTGAGCATATTTCCTTTGGTTGAGCAAAATTCCAGCCTTAGACCTCATAATCTCAATTCCTAGAAATTACTTGAGATCACCAAGATCTTTCATCTTGAATTTACTATGAAGAGATTCCTTCAACTGTTGTATTAATTTGCTACTGTTGCCTGTCAGGAGTAAATCATCCACATAAATGAGGATCACAGCTATGTCTTGCCCATCCCTTTTTGTGAAAAAAGAGTTATCATAGGGACTCTGTGAATAGCAAGTAGATAGTAAGACCTCAGTCAATTTTAGATTCCACTGCCTAGAGGCCTGTTTTAGGCCATAAAGAGACTTGAGCAGCTTACGCACCTTATACTCCCCCTGCCTCTGAAAACCCTGAGGCATGTCCATGTAGATATCCTCAAGAAGATCACCCTGCAGAAAGGCATTATGGACATCCATTTGGTAAAGAGGCCAAGAGTGTGATGCAACTATACTGATAATAGTTCTTACTGTAACCATTTTGGCAACAAGGGAGAATGTCTTATTATAATCTAGACCCTCCTGCTGATTATAACCTTTTGCAACAAGCCTTGTTTTTTACCTTTCAACCTCACCATTAGCTTGAAGTTTGATTTTGTATACCCATTTAGAGCCAATAGCCTTCTTTCCATGAGGAAGGTCTACCACTTTCTAGGTGCTATTTTGCTCTAAGGCTGCAATTTTATCTTTCATAGCAGCAACCCACTCTTTACTACTAGAGGCCTCTTTAAAGGTGGTTGGCTCAGAAGAGTTAGAAAGAGTAGTTAAAAATGACTTATAGAAATAGCTCAGCTTGGAGTAGGCAACATAGTCTCCAATAGGATAAAGACAAGTGGAATGAGCTTGATTTTGAGGTTTGGATACAACATAGTCCTGGTGCCAAATGGGAGGCCTAACAGACCTATTGGGCTTGTAGTAAAAAGTGCAACAACGTCCATAACAGGTGTAGAGGTGGTATGCTTAACAAATGGTAGAGGAACTGCACTAGGAGAAGAGACATCAGTAGTTGTACTTGGAGAAGTTGAAACCTCCTCTACACATTCAACCTGTACTCCAGAACTTGTATCAAATGGAGTAGGAATGGATGCCTGTGATAAAGGAGTAAAAGGGGGTTTCAGGAGATCATGCAGGGCCCTAGGAGAGGAGTCAGACTGGAAAGGAAACTCATGTTCTACAAAGGTGACATCCCTACTAACATGAAAGGAATGCAACTCAAGATCAAACACTCTATCTCCCTTTTGAGTTTCTGCATAGCCCATGAAAACACCCTTCTTTGCTCTAGGAGCAAATTTATCTGATTTAGGCAGTACAGATGTGAAACAAAGGCAACCAAATACCCCTAGATGATCTAGATGTGTGGAGTGCCATACAATAATTCATGGGGGGACTTTCCTTGCAAACCAGTTGTAGGAAGTTTATTGATTAAGTAAACTACTGCCTTGACACAATGACCCCAATAAGAGATAGGAATGGAGGCTTGAAATCTTAATGCCCTGGCAGAATTGAGTATGTGTCTGCTTTCTTTCCACCACCCCATTTTGTTGGGGTGTATAAGCACCAGAACTTTGATGCTCTATCCCAAGAGAGGCTAACAAATCTTTACAGTTGGAATTTATGAACTCCGTGCCATTATCACTTCTCAACACATTCACTTTAGTGTCAAATTGAGTGTTTACCATTAACAAAAAAAATTTCAATACAGAGTATACTTCAATTTTGGAATGAATCAAACAAAGTCAAGAGTATCTACTGTAATCATCAACTATGGTTACAAAGTATTGTTTCTTGTCATAAGTTGGAGTCCTATAGGGATCCCATACATCTATATGAACCAACTGAAATATGACACTAGATTTATGCAAACTAGAAGGAAAACTAAGTCTACTTTGCTTAGCTTGAGGGTAGATATGACAGCAAGGAAGAGTAGACAAGTTGCCAGTAAAGGATGGAATATGTCGCATTCCTGTCAGGGAAGGATGACCAAGCCTTAAGTGCCACAATGTGGTGAAGTTATCATCTTTTATTGCAGCAGTAGTCACTGCATTAATGGTGTCTTTTAACAAGTACAAGCCTCCAGTTTCTCTACCAATCCCAATCACCTTCCCACTGTAAAGAGCCTGCAATACACAAAAATTAGGGAAGAAACTGACACTACACACTAGATATTTGATCAGCTTGGCAACTGACAATGAGCTAAACTTGAAATCTGGAACAAGTAAAATATCCTTCAATGTGTGATCACCTATGATAGTAGAGAAACCTATGCCTGCAATATGAGCCCTGTTGTATGTGGGCAACTGAACAGTATTTAATCCTTGATTACCAAGACACCTTGAATGTGACAACATGTCCTTACAAGAATTAACATGATGAGTAGCACCAGAGTCAATGATCCACTCATGTTCACAAACATTTGGTGTGAGTGATACATTACCTGTGAAATTGGCTTTAATATCACCATCACCACATGCATTTGTATGCCTGAATTGTGTCTAAGGTTCTGCACATGATTATATTCTTCTTTTGTAAGTGTGAGAGCATGTCCCTGTCCTGCAGAAGTAGCATAGTTAGCAGAAGACTTGAAACTAGTAGAATCATGTTGAAAACCACCAGTGGATCTGGAATTGCTGGATGCATCTGGCTTTCTCTTGCTTTTGAAATCAGTTGGATATCCAATTATTCTGTAACAATTCTTACTCATGTGGTTCCTATAACCGCAGTGCACACATGGATTATCCAGTAATTTTTTACCTCTGAATCCTGGCTTTTGATTAGCCAGCGTAGTGAAGGGTTCCTTATGAATCTCCACAACACTCAACAGTCTCTGACTTTCCTCTTGAGCTACTGTGGCATATGCCTGATTAACACTGGGCACAGTAGTTTTGAGTAGTAAATCACTTCTAATATGGCTATAGGACTCATTTAAGCCTATTAGAAACATCAATAACCTTTGCTGATTAAGACGATCTATATAAGGTTTGGCTTCAGCACAATTACATAAAGGAGCGGGTACTAAAACATTCAGTTCATCCCACAGATCTCTCAATTTAGAATAGTAAGAAGTTACAGAATCACTACCTTGTTTCAAAGAGTATACCTCTATCCATAGATGATACACTCTCGTAAGATTGGATTTTTCGAACCTTTCCTTGAAGTCGTCCCAAACTAGTTTTGCATTTGACACGTATACAATAGTAGTGAGTAATTCTCAAGCTACTGTATTGCTGATCCATGTAAGTACAACAGTATTGCACCTTTCCTATTGAGTTGCTAGATCTCCTGTGTACGAGCTTTTTAGGCAAGTTCCATCAACAAAACATAGCTTGTTCTTCACCAGTAAAGCAAGCCTAAATGATCTGCTCCAAAGGCCATAATTTTCTGGACCTGTGAGCTTAGTCGTAATTAGAGCTACACCTGGTGCATTTGAAACCTGTAAGTATAGAGGATGATTGTATGGAAGAGTAGCAACTGTCAATTCTGCCATTACAGAGATGCAGTTAGCTGAATTTTAATTCGAATTGCAGTTAGGTGATTGATCCCTGTATCGCTGCTCTGATACCATGTCAACTTATGCTTTGATGATGAAAACCATGGAAGTTATTCTTTTATGGAATAGAATGGAGAAGAGAAACGTGTGTAGAGAAGAAGAAGAAGTATTATTTCATTATCAGAATGCTCACTTTACAATAAGAAGGCCTTCATACTTTTATAGATGGATCATTCTAGAATGTGTGATTAGTAGGTCCTAACTAACTCACTGATCACAGTAAAACAATTACAACAAACTTTTTACAGCTAACTTTAACTAATCATACACCTATCTAACAACCACTTCTTAATAAGTTTGAACCCTCATTTTAGCTAAACTTCGAAGTGTGAGTTTATTTTATTATGAGTGAACATAATATTTCAGATTTGACTTCTAGGGTTGGGGTGGACTTTTTTATTTGATTGTCGTCAAGCGAAAAATAAATATAGCAATATAAATGTCATTAGATTCATATTCTTATGAGAGTATGTATTATTTGAATAAATTTTATTATTCAGAAGCATTGTGGAAGGGCAAATTCACAATTTGGCATTTGGGCTTCTGTTTGAGGCAACTAATTAAAGATAGGAGAATTTTCAAAATGACAATATTTTGACATTTAATAAGATTCCTTAGTCATACTTTCAATATTTATTTAAAATGTCAATATTTTAGTTTGTTATGTATCTAATTTATATATTTTCTTGTTTGTTTGATTTGCAAGAATACAATTATTTAATAATAGAAAGGAGAAAATCAGGGAGATAATATTTTTTTAAAAAGGAACATATAACTTAAAATTCTCATCACTTACAATTTCAAAGAAATCAACTTTCTTTTTTATTATGTTTTCATCGTAATTCTATACCAAAATTTTTTACATTTTATGTGCCAACTTTACCATTTAAATTAAAATTGGTAATTTACTTTCATAGTGAAAACTACAAATTGTATCCAAGTGATCAAAATTGTATTACATGATTGACAAATATATTTTTCTTTTATTTGTATTACAATAAAATTACTAATTGTATCCCAATATAATCTAATCATTACATATGAATATGATTTATGAAAGGATACAAGATTATGGGGAAAAAATAGCATATATAGTGAAAATAATACAATCTGTTGAGAAAGGATACAATATTCTAAAAAATATATATAAATTGATTATGAAAGAAATAGGGATACAAGATTTTGGAAAAAAATAACATAATAGTGGAAATAATACAATCTGTTAAGGAATGATACAATATTCTTAAAAAAATACAAATTGGCTGTGAAAAAATAGGATACATCTATGGTTAAGAAATATAAATCAATTTGACCTACCTATTTGAATGACTACAAACTAAAGAAGAAATACAATGTTCTTAATAAAAATACAAATGTTGAGTAAAAGGAAAACAATTGATAAGCAAAAATTAATATGAATACAATTCAACTTTCTTCTCTCCCTCTGTCTTTCTTCTTCTTCTTCTTCGTCTGCTATGTTCCTCCTTTTTTTGATTCTTTTCATCAAAATCAAATCCAAATTCGTATTCACTTGTGCATATATTAGTAACCCTATAAGTAAAATTCGAAATTATTAATTATGAATGTATAAAAAATCAAACAGTATATGATGTATGAATGCTAATGTAGATTATTACAATCTATTAAATCTCAAATATGAAAATAAAATCACAAAAAAATCGAACAATAGAGTTTAAAAAACAAAAAATTCGAAATACATAGAAGAGGAAAATCTCATAAACTACTTGGTGAATATGAAAACCTCACAAAAAATCAAACAATAATGTTTAAATACGGAAAATCCGAAATACAAAATACTTTATAATTATGAAAACAAAATCACAAGAAATCTCACAAAATACTTGTTGACTTCGAATTTACCTTTATCAATGCTTGAATATTTTTTTTTGAATTAATTGTGAGATTTCTTGAACAAAGTGTAGGAAATTGGAAGAGTTGATTTTCTTGAAAAGGAAAAAGAGATAACAATGGTGAAAAATGAAAGAGAGAGGAAAGAACAATTTGGGGTAAAACCTAGAAAGAGGGGTAAGTGGGTAATGAGGGTATTTTATTTTTTATTTTTTACAGATGATGGAGTAAAAAAGGGTCTAATTTGAGCCTGATTTGAGAAATAAAAGGAAAATAAATTAATTATATTAGGATACAATTTATTTTCTAAAATATTGACATATTGACATTTTTAATAATTATTTTAAAATGTAGATGTTTTTAATAATTATTTTAGGGAATGTGACTAGTTTGCTATTTTCCCCTTAAATCTAAGGATAATGGTAATAATGAGGTACCACGTAAATGAGATAACAAACATTTATGTCGGTACCGTATAAATGAGATAACGAGCATTTATATGGATACCAGAGTCATGAAATTGATAGTACTCCTTAAGATGTGAGATAACGTAAATATTGAGACTTTTCAATTTTGTGAACTTGGTTACTTTTTGTGTGTTTAATATTTTCTTCATGAGCTCATATATGTTGCGATGAGATGAATATATTTGATTGAAATGAGATGCATCATCATCTCCTAATCAATTGATATCATATTATGCATATGCATGAATATAAGATTGAATATGAGTAAGGCTTGAGCACGTGGAGATAGTCCATGTTGCAATGGTTTTATGTTTATGAGTGGGGTACGTGGAGATCGTTTGTGTCGGAGATTGTTTGATTTTGTGATAGTACATTGAGATCATCCGCACAAGCACGTAGACACCGTCTGTGCTTGTATATGGACCTTTGTGAGTCCCTCATGGGTCTCGATTATCTGACTGAGAAAGCAGTTGTATATATAGGATTTTGGTCATTGTATTGCATTGCATTTCGTGTTGATTTGGTAATGAGTTGTTGAGATGGTTGTGGTACTGATTTGACTTGATCTAATCCAATCTAGCCAATAACCTGACTATTAACTTCTGAAGCATCAGAGCGTTGGTGGGAACCACATGAGGTTGGGCTGGACCCCCCACCTCAGTCTGCTGCTCAATAACATTGTCATGGTCAAATACGGGCTAAGGAGTTCAATGATACCCATATTGACATGATTGAAATCAAGGTAAAATAGTTCAAAAATCGCTTCAGAAATAAAAAGGGTAAAATCAGTTGTTTAGTTGAAAATCAAGTTATACAAGCCAAAAGGAGTTCGTGGTTGAAAAATTCATTTAAAACAAGCAAGAATCGAGCTCTAAATCAAGAATTTTACTACTTTTTGAATTTTAGGAGAAAAAACCCAAAACTTGTTAAGAATTCATCACCAACTTAATTATTTACTTAAGATAAATCAAGAAAAATCTAGAATATTCCGAAGTTGTAGAGAATTGAAGAAAGATTTCTAAAATGAATATTCTAGAGAGAATGCTCTAGAAATGTTCTATAAAGAACAGTCCTAAAAAAAGTTAGCTAGGAATATTCTAGAATATAGAAGTATGTCTATCTTTAGATTTTTCCATCACCTCCTATAAATAGAGGTGGTTTATTTGATCATATGTAACCAAGCAAGAAACAAAGTAACAAACCAAGTAAGAAAATAAGAGAGCAAACAAAAGAAAGTGCTCAAGTAAAGAGTATTGCTGAAGCAAGCAACAAGTGTGATCAAAATTGTAAGACCGAAGCGGACTCTTACTTTGATATAATAAAATTCAAATTGTCAGAAATCGATAGCGACCGTCTCTCCCACCAACAATATTCAACAAAACTCACATTTGAAATGCAGTCAAAAATGAGAAATTTCAGGAAAACTTTGTCAAAATCAGTTTACCCACAATACAAGAACCTTAAATCCCGAAAAACAATAAAAACTCATTCCAAATCGACCTCCAAATCAACAATTTTTGATTTCTCTACTTTAGGGTTTAAAATCTTAACTTAATGGATAGAAATCATGAAATATGAAAGCGATATTTTGGGGGAAAGATTTAGGGTTAGAAATATATACAATGATTATGAAATAAAATGCATCAAAAATCACCTCAAACTGACTTTTCTAGCTCCGAAAATGTCAAAAATACGAAATGGGTTAAAATAGATATTTAACTCAGCAATTTCCTCACTAAAACCCATTTGTCGTCGCTAAAAGTCTATTTTGTCGCCACTTAAAGTGTATACAAGCAACCTTGAAAACATCATTTTGACCCTTGAAACTCATTCGGAATCCTATAAACATGAACCAATAGTGCAAATTTATCTTAAAGCATGTTTTGGAACTAGTGGAATTGTCGAATTTCAAAAAATATATGGTTATAACCAAAATACCCCTCGGAACCCATTTAGGCCAAAAATTCAACTTCTTTCTTAAATATCCAAATCACAATTTAAGATCTCGGGACTCTAACCGATCATCTTAATAGAGCAAACTCGATGTTCTTGACTCAGTAAAATTGATGGAATTCCTGTACGATGCTCAAAACTCATAATGTTAACCAAAGTCAACCATATAAAAAATTCTCAAACTCAAAAGTTGAATTTTCACTAACTTAGGACTATTCTAGGTTGTTACATCGGCCTTCTGTCTAGTTGTAGTTGGATTTCAGGTGTTCGAAATGCTCCAAATTCTAGTTTATTTAGTATGACATAAGTCATT
The DNA here is from genome assembly GCA_037074985.1 of Solanum bulbocastanum. Taxonomy (NCBI): domain Eukaryota; kingdom Viridiplantae; phylum Streptophyta; class Magnoliopsida; order Solanales; family Solanaceae; genus Solanum; species Solanum bulbocastanum. Next base: position 1,111,149 of record CM073604.1, read on the forward strand.
TTCCTGAAAAATGACTTTCAGGTTTCAGTTCTAGAGTGAAAAGTATTTTTTGCATCCAATGTTTACACCAGAACAAAACATTTAACCTTGGCAGTTAAAAATTATACTGAAAAAACTAATAATAATGTGAATGAGAGTCACTTGTGTTGCATTTTTTTAGTTTGGTGCAAACATCCGATACAAAAACCTAATATACAAATTATAAAGAAAGAAAATCATATGACAGTTACCTCCCTATAACAAGTTCTTTTGAATAATTTATAAGTATATTTACAGAGTCCATAAACTATAGATTACACATATACACAAGACAATACAGATTGTGATGCTAACTGGCTTGACAGTTCAAATTTGGATCATCAACTGTGTTAAAGTACAAAGTAGAAAGTTTGTCATCAAATTTGGAAACCAGTTGATGGACAGAAAATCCGCAGAAGCGCTTCCCTAGTCTAGCGATGAAAATGTCAATTATTTTCTTGAACATGTCATCTTCTTGGATTAGAGGTTGCTCCACAAACTCAACTAGAGGCATCCACTGCATTGAAAAACGAAAAGACAGCTCGAGTAAATGCTAAGTCGCATAAAGCTGCAGACTTAAGTCTTACTCAACCTTAAAAGCTAGCTCATGAGATAACGATTGTCCAAAAATATATAAGGAAACAACATCACATTTTTCAGACCAATATGGGGGTGTGTGTTCCGAGACTAAACAGCTGATGTGTGGACAATATGACATGCAGGACCAACATTGAGACACACAAGAATAAGGACGAGTTTGGATGTGGTATAAAGTCAAAGAAAATGGACATTGAGTCTAACTCAATCTCAAACGCTAACTCATCAGGTGAGTATTACACAATACGATATGCTTACCTTAGCATTCTGAATTTCTAGATCATCAACCATGATCTGTTTTGACAGGGGTCTTAACAGACAGACGAAGAACAAATCTGACTTTTGAAAGGCCACGTCGTGAACATGCCTGAAGAAGGATATCGGTAAACTAATGTACATAGCATGAGATAGAGAAAGAAGCTGAATAAAGCTTGAAATATCCTAAAGAAGACGGTGAAATCTAGCGAATAGCAACTCCACATTCTCTGTCTCTGAGCCAAGTTGTTCGGATACTTATGGTATCAGCATTTTGTGTTCTTATAAGATTTCTAATATAGAACTTCCTATTGATAAAAAGGTGTAATATATAAGATAAACTCATGGTTCTTTGAAGAGGGAGAATTTTGTTACCTGAAAGCCATAACCTCCACAAATTCAGTATCAATCTGGAAAACGTAATGAGATCATTTAAATAACGATTTGTCATTAAGTTTGCTAGTTTAGGAAGGCGATACGTTTAAGTGAATTTATTACCCCAGTTTTCTCCTGCACTTCTCTTACAATTCCTGTAAAAATCTCCTCAGACTGAGTTTGACACAAAAACTAAACCGAGTAAGTATACAGTTTCATGCTTCAATCTTTAACTAAGTCAAAAGTACCAAAATGATAAGGTCAAATTGCAATAGAGGAACATACCTCATGAATAAAACCAGTTGGTATTTTCCATAAGCCTGAAAGAGCCGACGTAAAATGTTTCTCTTGCACGACAAGCACCTAAAGCAGTAATTTTATTAGCCTAAGAGACTACACAAAGAATTCAGAAGCTCATAAATATTACTACTAATTAGGAAGGCATTGCAAACAGAAAAGCACACACCTCATTTTTATCGTTGATCACAAAACCCCCAACTCCAACTTGATGTGATGCATTCGAAGGAAGCATGCAGAGTTCCTCCGGAATCCAATAAGTCATCATAACATACCCTCTTTCTGCATGATGGTATTGAAATCCTTCCTACAAAGGTTAGAGTTCAATTGTTACAGAATCACTAGAGCTGTATATTATTGTGTATTAAGATACCATAGTTAGCTTATTCTCTCCATGTATTTATATCAACGCATTCTTTAAGTAATGAGACAATCACTACTAGCCAGAGATAACAAAGAAATTGAGTAATTTCCTGTATCGATTTGGGTGAAGTGATAGTACGAAATACCTTTACTACAATGCATCAACAAAAAGGAAATACCTTTACTGCAACAGGAACTAGATCACATTTTTCCAATGGTAGCTTAAGCCAAACTCCCTTCTTCCCCTGCATCATCGGGAGCCATCAATGAGCAAAAGGTGTTATATAAGTTTACTGTCAATACACCAAAAATTACTATGCCTCAGTCCTAAACAAATTGGGGTTCCATCTATATGAATTCAGCAGGCTATTAAAAGTACAAGTTCTCTGAATTTCCTACTGGCATAAGAGTTGTCTATAAAATAATAAGAAAAATATGAAATACGGTGGCTTTCACTCGTGTATTAATCAACACCAGACAAGAAATTGAGTCTTGAAATTTGAGACTAGTATAGCATAGTATAGTAGTTGCTGGAAATGAAGTATCTTCACTTTCCAATGAGAGAGAGATGCACGAAGCACAAAGGTAAATTTGTCGGGATCAGATGGTAGTCTATCTTAGTTGACGAGTACTCCTCCATATTCATCGTCAGAGGCATCAAGCAACCATTTATCTTGAAAATACAAACTTGTATGGTTCGTACCGTTTATCTTAAAAGAGAAAGTGTCCTCTAAGAAATTCTTCTTGCTGACAGATCTTGTAGCATCATAAGAAGTGCTTGAACAAGAAGCATTTGTTAACAGCCCTGAAGTTAAAACAGAAAATTTACAAAAATTTGAACTTCATTTTGAGATACAAACAGAAACATTTCTCATTTAGTAGCATTAGTGGTGTTATCTAATAATGCGTAGACTGAGATAATATTCTTCTTAATGACTGCATTAGAAATGGGACATCATTCTTTATAAGCTAAGCTAATGATGCATTTTGTATTGCCTTATTATCAATTGTTCTACTTCGATTTCATGCTTCCTTGCTCAGAGATCATAAGATACTACTCTCTCCATTCCATTTTATGATCATCTGAGTATGCTCTTTCCTTTTTAATTTATTTCGAGAAGAAGCATAATCAATTTAGCTTTAAATTTTCTATTTTACTCTTAATGATCTAATTTTATAGTCACAGAAACATCATGACATGTTTAAGACCATTTCCAAAAGTCAGTCATTTCTTTTTTAGACTTAGTATTCCATCAAATATCTTCACATAAAATGAAACAAACAGAGTAAAATCTTCTTATTCCCTTGCAAAATCAATGGACAGGCAAAATAACCTTCTGATTGAATCCAAAAAAAATGGTCCACACCCCTAAGTAAATACTTCATCCTTTTCAATTTGTTTGTCTTAGTTTTTTTTTCTGTCCGTTCAAAAAAGGTATCTTTTTTACTTTTTTGGCAAACACGATTAAAAAGTCTTACATATTTATTTTCTTAAATTCCGTGTCAAGTCAAAACAACACAAACAAATTAAAACGAAGGAGTATTAGAAAAATACTTCCGCAAGAACAGAAATGCATTCTACATATCTTTAGTTTAAGACCACAAAACTCAAAAGTCTTACATATTTATTTTCTCAAACTCTGTGTCACAAACATGTAGCCAAAAACGAAGATACAGGTTGGAGGCGTCAAAGTTAACTGTATACAGTCGGTATATGGGTTTATATACAGGAAAAAGGGCTAAGAAACGACCAATATACACTGATATACAGAAAGTGTATACAAAAACGAGTTGTTTGTGCAATGCAGCTCAAGTCAAATTCCAAGAGTCCGGAAGTTGGTGTTGCGATACTTACCAAAATTAGGAACGTTGGGGGAGCCGTGGGAACACCTGGAGGAACTTAAGGTGATATCTTGCAATGAAATAAGGAAGTTGCCTCTCTCTATTCAAACCTCCAACAGCATCAAACTGATAAGAGGAACACCAGGATGGTGGAGCCAATTGGAGTGGGACGACGACAACTACAAGTCAAATTTAGAGCATTGTTTCACAGAATCCTACTGGTAGAAGGATCAAAGTTGACGTTACTTCCCCCGCATTTCAGGAATCAAGTGATATGTGCCTGTCTTTCTTTTTTTTCTTCTTCTGTTCAAAAGGCATTATAATGTTCATGGTTGGGTTATTTCACCTAAATAGATTTAATGTTTTGGATTAAATGCTCAAATTGTTTTACAAGAAACATCAACACATCTGGTGTATTCGGTATAACGTTTGTGTTTACTTGTTCAATTATGCCAGTTGAGGCCAAGTTTTAAGTCGTTTTTATGTATTTTGCCTACCCAAAAATATGTCATTAATGGAAAACATATTTGTAACACACCCTTAGAACCAAATTAAATATTGTTAATAACACTAGCTTAAGTGGTGTATCATTCAAATGTTAACAAGCTCGACTTTTTGTTGCTTCATTCAGGGGACTAAAGAAAGCAGAGGAAGGAATTTCCTGCACCTGAGAGACACAGAGTTTTTGAGTTTGTTGTGATGTATTTCCTATCAGATGTCTTAAGTTTTTCCTGTCAATAACTGTTTACTGTTCCTTGTTTGTACTATTTGTGCTTTCTGGTTCCAGTATTTTGATTGCTTGACTTTACAATGAATAATTTTTTGTTTCAGTTGTGTTGTGTGATCAACTTGTTTAGTTGTAATAAGCTGGTATTGCTTCTGATATTGTACACTAAAAATTTAGCGCATGCTCTTGATCTTCTATGTCTTTGTTCTCATGATAGCACATATAATATTATTAGAACTTCAGATTGCGTTTGATGAAATTTTTGAATATTAACGAATGATAACAACGTCTACATGTTGGTTAAAACAGTAGCATAAAGTTAAAAGTTGAGATAATAATTGTGAAGAAAAACGACTTTCATCCAAAAGTGTGAGACTGTGAGGAGTAGCCATACGAAAAAATTGATATGAAAGTAACCTCCCCAAAGAAAAACAACAAGCACATCCCCGCGCACCCAAGATTGAACATTTAATAGGGGATCAACATTGCAAAAGCAAAAACTGGTGCAATTTTAACTCTTATGCCGTACTAAGAAAATCGATATTGAGTTTAACTCAACCTCAAGCTCAAAGGCTAGTTCATCGAGTGAGTAATACCCAAGACCATATAAGGAAACAACCAATTTCCCCAACCAATGTGAGACATTTTACAAAATTGAAATGCCATAGAAAAGCTAGCACATATTATGAAATGAAAGTATTTATTCGAATCTAGATGACATTTTTCTAGTGGTAGGTTAAGCCAAACTCCCTTCTTCCTCTACATTAGGAGTCATCAAAAGACCATTTTCATACTATGTTCAATCCAAGTAACTTTTGGACCCATCAATTTATCTACTCAGCCAATTCTGACCCGTCCATTTAACATCTCAAATTTGAGTCCTAAAATATGCAATATCTTCTATTAGGTGATTTGCCAATAGCGGTTCAGGTGGATGGAGTGACAACTACTCCTTCATTTTTAACCTAATGAGCTAACAAGTCTCATTTCATTCTGAACCTTTCTTTTTGTATTTTATGTATTTTTCTAGTTATTTTGCGAAATAGAGAATCTCTACGAGACTATAAAAGACATTTATGAGTGGTCCAAATTGAAAATCCTCATTCAAAGTTGTGGGGACTAATGAGATTTTTGTTGTCCTCAATTGTTGTCAATCATGTTGCATAAAGGTGGAGTCGAAATTCTAATTTTTTTTAAGTCATCGAGTTCTAAATTAATTATTTGTACATATTAAAACAAATATCAAGTTTGGACCAAAGTTATTAAATTCGTCTAAACTCATAATTTATACTCTAGCGCCGCCTCTGCAGTGTTGCATAGTCGTCTCTTTTGGAATTACATCGCTAGTTACTCCAATAATTCTGCCTTTTTTATTTGTACTACAAAAAGTAGTGCTGTATTATCTGCTTTATTATCTCTTATCTCTTTCTTGTGACTTTCCTTTTCTTGTTTTTTCCTCCTGTGCATGCCAGCTGGTTTAATATAGTAGGAATAGAAAAGGAGCAAATCTATATTTTAACTTTACGGTTTATAATTAATATAATCCTTGTTAAGAAAGTGGCACGTATAATATACCCTCATCATCTAATAAATAGAACAGATTACCCTTTTCGTTAACAAACTCATATTTATGAAATCAAAAACAATAGAAATCCTAAAATAGATTTTTGTTACATGTCAACTGATATCTATCATTAGTTTAAACCAAGGTACCTGATCCAATATCCGAAACAACATGGAAGGTGAGAGAAGAAATGTAATATTGAATGTTGATTGTGATGTTTGTTGGGTGTGTGAACTAATTCCTGCATCGGAAGTTGGAAAGAAAAGGAACCTACATATAAGGTGTAAGATTCTCTTTAGGGAAAGTGTGCATACTTGGCCCAAAGTGGACAATGTCACACTATGTAAGAGTTTCTTGGGGCCAACAACTGATATCAGAGCCAATGGTTCAATGAGTGAGGAAGATGACATAGGGGTAGTAGTGGGCTTTGTTGGCTATAAATACTCAAAGGATCATGTGAGTGGCACACAATTAGTCTCGAAAATTAGCCCATAAAATGGTAATGGGTTGTAGAACTTAGTTTGAGGGGAAGATTGTTGGGTATGCAAACTAATTTCCATATTGGAAGTTGGAAAGAAAAGGAACCTAAGGTGTACGGTTTTCTTAATGGTATGAGGACTTTTAGGAAAAATTGTGCGGGCTTGGCAAAATGTACAATCTCACGCTATGTAAGACAGAATATCGATGCAAATGTAACTATATCCGGAGCTAAAATGGCGTTAAATTTTTTAATTTAAATCACTTGAATGCATCAAGAGACTTCCCTTGCATACGATAATATGAAATAAAAAGAGTATAAACAAGAAGATATTAGTTTTTTTCTTTCATATTTACCCTTATTTAATTAAATGGGCTTTTATGAAATCAAGAAACTTTACTAAATAGAGAAAATTTTAGAATTAGCAAACATAATAAATATAATAAGGCTCTATAGCTATAGTTTTGAATATAATTGCGCTTCAAAATTATAGTTTTGTTGCTATGAAGGGTACGGTTTGTATATTTCTGCATGTTCGTATATTTCTCTTGTGAATATACAAATAGAGTAAGTATATACAAATTCTGTATTTATACATTTCAAAAAAATTTAGAACTTCGTTTGTATATTTCGCTTGTCAATATACAAATAGGGTAATTTATGATGAATTTTTCATAAATTGTATACAAATAGTTAGGTTAAGTATATACAAATTTCTGAATTTATTCAATCAAGAACCAAATTACACAAATTCTAGATTTATACAAATCAGACGAATAACAAAAATTGGGGAAATTGTAGCCGCTAATTACAATTTTCTTAATCTATAGCTATAGTACCTAATATAGGCTAAATATTTGTTATTTTGCATAATTTTCCCGACTAAAAATAAGCATTTGCTAAGGGATAATGTTATTACTCTTTTTGCTCTATATTAGTTATACACTCTCTCTTTTATACATTCTATAAGAAATTATAAATAAAAAGAATAGTTTTACTTATTTACCCCTAAGAAACTTGTCACGCCCCGAGCCTATACCCTAGACGTGACCGGCACTTGAAGACCATCGCTGGCCCCCAAGCGAACCCTTGGCCTGGCTTTCTTAACTCAGCGGAAACTTAACTCAACAGGATAACTCAATGCAATGAAAGGTTATAAAACAACTCAACTGAAAGTAATTTGCCAACAAGGCATCTCGAGTCTCAAAATAGGATATTTAAATATATACATGCATGAGAGACTCCAAACTAACTGACTGACTTTCTATGAAGCCTCTAAATACTGAGATGGATGTTGGGACAGACCCCGCAACATCCTAATAAAACAAAAACTAAGAACACAAAATAATTGAGTCCTCCGGAATGCAAGGAGCTCACCACTGACTCTGGAGTGCTCAGCTGGATCAACGACGCGCAGGATGCTGATCCGGGGTACCTGTATCTGCATCATAAGACGATGCAGGCCAACTGGCCTCAGTACATGGAAGGTACTAGTATGCGAGCTGGAAAACTAAGCAACAAAGGCTAGAAGGAAATTTGGAAGAAACTGAAAAGTTTACCTTGTTCAACTCAACTCAACCTGACTGACTTCTTTCAATATAAGGCAATTTAACACAAGCGTGATATAAAGAAAGACTGTTTAAAACATGCTATAAAACTCTGTATGTATACAAGGATACAATAAGCCTGAGATGTATATAGAAATACAATTGAACTGATGTATATAAAATACAATAATTTCCGTGTATAAAAATACAATAACTGTTGTGGGAGTTTCTCTAACCGACAACCATCACATAAGAGCTAAAGTGATGATACAGCGATCAACCTCACGCTGCCAGAGCATCCTATACCCGGCCAAAGGTATAAGACCTGAACTGCCTAATGGATCCACTAGTCTAATATGAAAAGGATTCATCTAAAGAGTATGATCCTTTTCTACCCATGGTGGCTAACATGGTTCTATGGGGGCTATGGGTTCTTTGAACGCTCCCCCAATTCGGTGCTCGATACTACTCCCAAAAATGTACTGGCTCTTATGCTTTTAAAACACATTTCTTCCTGCTGACATGAGATAATTACTCAAAAAAAACTATCCCGAAGGCACTTTGGAAATTTCAGTTTCCAACCTTGTTTAAATGTAAAGACATTTCTTTAAAACTTCTTTGGGAATACATAGTTCCCTAATAACTTTGAGAAAATGAACTCAACTTGAAACTCTAAGCTCTTTGCTTGACTTGACACTTGAGTCAAAAAAATAAAGTTAAAACGTTCCATAAAGACTCTTGAACAACTTTACAACTAGCTTGATTTGCTCAACTTCTAGGCTTAACTCTTAATTTCTAACTTCACTTGACTTCTAACTAACTCTCCTTAAATTGGAATTTTTGGATTCAAGGTGATTGCTCATATGTTACGGATAAGTTTTTGACTTTAGAAGTACCTTGGAGTGTTGGAAACAACTAGGAAACATAGGTATAATACCTAGGAACAAAATAAAATACAAATGGGACTGCTGGCCAGCTTCAACAGGGGCTGCTGGGCACTCTGCATTCTGCCCAGTTGCCAGCCCTTTCCCCAGAAAAAAACCGACTTTTCTCCCTCTTTTCTTCAACTCTAAACCACCCTTACTTCAATGGATTTAACCCCAAACACTAAGGATCATCAATCTCTCAACATACAATAAATCACAACTCAAATACACAACCCAATCATGTCCCACAACCAACAATAGCTTCAACAACAACTAACAACATCAACAACAACTAACAACTTCAACAACTTCAACAACTTCAACAACAATCCAATCTTTTCTCAAATCATAAAAAAAATGAACTTGGTGTGTGGGGGAAAGGATCAAACCACACAAAGAACTCACATACCTTGATAGGGATCACCCCCGACGAAAATCCATGACGGAAACTAGTTGATCTCCTTTCTCCTCTTCTTCTCCTCTTCTTCTCTTCTTCTCCTCTTCTTCTCTTCTCAAGAACCCTAACTCTTTCTCTTTTAAAATAGGATAAAAATGATCCAGAAATCAGCCTAACACACAATATAACCTCAAAAGAAATGGCTAGGGAAAAGACCAAAACGCCCTTAAAATTTTCCGGACGGATTCCCTGCCAACTACCCAACTTTCAATGGCCATAACTCGCTCATACGAACTCGAAATCGAGCAATCTCAGTGGCGTTGGAAAGATCATTCCACAAGCTTCGCAACCATAACTGGAACTACTCCTAAATCATCCTGATCTAGGAGTTACGACTGCTCAAAGTTGGCCAAAAATCACTGATTTCCACACTTGGCCAATTTTTTCCAGATTCTGTATTTTTCAAAAAAAATGGCTACTTCCAATTTCAAGCTTCTTCATAGCTATTTCAAATTGTCGGATGTTACAAAACTTTTTGAAATTTTACAAATTTATTTACACTTTAAAAAAGAATTAATTGTAAGAGCAAAAAAAGTTTTAAAAAATTGTAATTAATTCTATCTTGATTTTGTAAATTGATAAATCATTTGAGATACCTATTTTTAGTAATGTGAATTATAGACAACTAATACCCCCTCTATCCCTAATTATACTTGTCCACTTCTGAATTGACATATCTATTAAAAAACTAATTATTGACATAATGAGTTTATCATTTTATCCCTATTTATTATGAAGTAGATGAATTAAAAATCGAAGATTTTCAAAAAATTTTACCTTTTTCAAAGTAATTAATTGAGGATATAATAGGTAAAAACAAATTTGTTCTTTTCTTGATTTATTAAAATGAATAAGTAATTAAGGACAACTAAAAAAAATGAACAAATAATTAGAAACAAAGGGAGTATGCGACAGAGGAAGTATACTAAAAATATCCGGTAGACAAATTTTCATAATAAAATAAAGGAAAATGAAGAGCTGGTTGTTGGCAGTTTAGTCAGTAACATATTTTCCAAATGTTGTTGTACTGAAATAGACAGTTCAGTGGTGAAAATTGAACCAGTCCAAATTGAAGTTAATGCATGTAGTACAAAGCAGATGCTACATACTAAATAGACATAATGCATAAACATGTCTCTTAACTTGGCGTCAACGGATAATTATGTCCTTTAATTTTGAATGTGTACAAGTAGGCACTTAAACTATTATAAAATTGAACAAGTATACACAAGTGTCATATATGGCATAATACACGTAGAATGTCATGTATGATACAACATTGCCACGTAGGGTGTCATGTAGGATGAATATGTTCATTTGCTCAATTTTATACAAGTTTAAGTATCTACTAGTGCACACCCAAAGTTAAAAGGTCATAATTGTCAATTAACGCCAAGTTAAGGGTCATGTTTATGTATTATGCCTAGTACATATGCATTGTTTATCTGACAATGAGAGTATATATACCTCTTTTGTTAGACGATAAAAATATATATACTACTTTTTAATTAAATATATATATATCTATTTTAAATCTTAAAATTGAGGGTATATTTAATCATGGTTGTTGACATTTACATATTTTGTGTTGGGTTTTGGGTCTTTTTCTCTTTTTATGTGGATACATAAAAGAAAAATTATTTAAATACACAATTTATTTTATCATATTTTTAAAATTTTCTTATTATTTGAAAAAATTACAAAAATTCTTACTCTCTCATATTCTTAAATACATCACTTTATGCGATGTATTGATCCGATACATTACTTTATGCGGTGTATCAGGATGTACAAGATGATTGGAACATTGAATGATGTATCTAAAATTGGGATGTGATGCATGGAGACATTGGGTGATGTATTCTAAATTCTTACATTTAAGGGATCAGAATCAACATTTATCAATAATTTAGGAACAAAAAATATTATTAATCATATTCAGTATTTTTCAAGTATATTTCCAAAGCTAGGTGGAGTACATTTTTTAAGGAAAAAAAAAAGTGTAGAAGTCAATTATTGCTCAATATTAAGGGTATATTTGTTAAGTTTGTGGATGGTGGGGGTATAAATAACCACATAGTATAATGAAGGATAAATTTAACTATTAATGAAAGTTTAACTATTCACCATATATGTGTGAAAAGGATCATATATATCCATCCATCCGTACATGATTTTTTTAAAAAAATAAATTTAAAATTATATTTTCCTTTTTGGAGATATGTATGCCACTTTCATAATGATAGAGGATATATGTGAGTCATTTTATAACGCTAGTAGTATAGGTTTCCCCTAAATAAAATAGTATGTGCTATTTACTTGAGGGAAAAAAGCTATTACTCCACTCGTCTCATGTTAATTGTCTTCTTTTCCTTTTATATGCTCTTTAAGAAATTTGGAGACTTTACAAACTGTTAAAAAATGACAAAAATCTCACATTGATGATTAATGAGATGAGTGGTCTCCTTCTAAGGTTAGGGCAATCCTCCTCCATTTGAACTAACTTTTACGGTGTGATTTATGCCTAACACCTAATTTCACACAAACTTATTTACACTTTTAAAAAGAATTAATTGTAGGATAGCATAAAAACAAATAATTAATTCTTACACTTTTAAAAAGAATTAATTGTAGGATAGCATAAAAACAAATAATTAATTCTATCTTAATTTTATAGATTAACAAGTACTCCCTCTGTCTGTCATTACTAGTCCGCTTTTGAATTGACACACCATTAAGAAACAATAATTGACATAATGAATTTATCATTTTACCCCTATTAATTATGAAGTGAATGAATTAAAATCTTAGGATTTTCAAGAAATTTTACTTTTTTCAAAATAATTAATTCAGGGTATAATAGGTAAAATAATTATCTTTTCTTGATTTGTAGAAATGAACAAGTAATTAAAGTTAACTAAAAAAAAGAAAAGTGAACATGTAATTAGAAATAGATATAATTTGAGATACCTAGAGACAATTTTCCTTAATAAATACTCAAGTAACAAAAGGAAAATGAATAGATGCATTTTTCACGTTTTGTTGTACTGAATAGACAACTCACTGGTGAAATTGAACAACTCCAAATTGAAGTCAATGCATGTCGTATGAAGCTGAGTTTTTTTTATGTGTGTGTGGATGTAAATAAAAAGAGTAGTAATTATGGTTGTTGACGTTTACCAACAATGTAGTAATTGATACATTTAAGATGCATAGTTCATTTTGAATCAAACACATTGCTAGTTGCTTCAATTATTGTCCTTGCCTTTCATCTTTCCCTTTTTCTTTTACTTTTGCCTTTTTTTTTCTTGGTTTCTTACCTAGGGTCCGATAACATCAAATTCACTATTTTATGGGAACACAATGACAATGAAATTAATTGTCAACTTTGTGAAATCATGTAATTAACTAGTAGATATCTCTCCAAGTCCCTCATGGATCGTCGTGTTAATTATATTTACAGCAAGCTAGATACATACTATTTGTATGCACTAGCTTGATGAGTAAACAGTTGTATTGTACTTTCTCCGTCCAACAATAGTTGTCGACTAACTATTTTGGGATGTCCAACAATACTTGTCCACTTTATGAAATCAATGAATAATTTTATACTTAATTTCTAATTTACCCTTATTATTAATTATAGTCATTTCCCTATTACATTTTTCAAGACATAGTATTTATTATATTCAAAGATTAATATGGTAAAATTACTTTTCAAGTGGACAACTATTGTTGAACAGAGAGAATAGTGTCTATAGATAGGGTCTGTGTAATAATGTAGATATACAATTCAATAATATTATTTTGCGTAAAGTGCTCTCTAACAAAGACGACTATGCACCCAAGAAACTCGAATTCGAACTTGAAACCTGTGATTAATGATAATGGAATATTTACCACTTCACCACAACGCTTGTTGATTACTTTTTCATTTGATCATCTTTGGGAGCTTAATTAGTTGTTTCAAGGGTAAAATAATGTTCAATTTTTGATGGTGTTTATTTGAACTTTTTTTTTATTTTAGTCTAAAATATATGTGTTTATAATACAAATAATAATAAATTAATTATTTTCTTTCAAATTTATCCCTTTTTAAATAAATGAGCTTTTATTTAATCAAGAAACTTTACTAAATAAATAATACAATATTAGTTGTCTACTTTTTTCAGTCGTTCACTTTTTTCTTACACGCTCCCTTGAGAAAAAATAAATGAGGATAATTTTACTAATTTACTTATTAAGATACTTTTTGAAATTTTACAAACTTATTTACACGACTTCAAAGAGAACTAATTGTAAGGGTAAAATGTTGAAAATACAATTAATTCTAGCTTGATTTTGTCAATTAACAAATAATTTTGGATAACTATTGTTAACAATATGGAGAACTATTACGGAACGAAGGTAATATAATCAAGAAGATATTAATTTTTTTTTTTTTCAAAATATACCCCCATTTAAGTAAATGAGCTTTTATGTAGTCAAGAAATTACTTTACTAAATAAATACTTCTTCCGTTATATATTAGTTGATCATTTTCCTTTTTACATGCATATTAAGAAACCATAAATAAAAAGACAATTTTACTAATTTTCCCCTTAAAAAATTTCTTGGTAATTTTACAAACAAATGTGAATACTTTCAAAAAGAATTAATTCCAAGGGTAATATAAGAAAATTTTAATGAATGTTTTCTTGATTTAGTAAGGTGAACAATTATTTTTAATAAGATAGATCAACTAATATGAGACAGAGGGAATAATATTTGTTATTCATTAAACGGAAAAGGGCCAAAAATACCCTTGACCTATTTGAAAAGGTTCAAATATACCCCTCATCTACCTATTGGGTTAAAAATACCCCTCAGTTCATTTTTTTGGTCCATTTTTACCCTTAAAACTAACACCCTTTTATTTTTTAATTATTTTTAATAATGTTTATTACGTGGCATCTTCCTATTGGATAAAACTAAATTCCAACCCATTAAATTTTCCTCTACCCACTGACCCATACCCATAACCCAAAACCCAATTTAAAACCCATCAGATGCTTTAGTTTCTTGCCTTAAGTGGATGGACTGTGTTCTGTAGTGTAACTCAACCTGTTGCTTCATTTCTGGTTCAAGGTTCCGGCTGCATCTTCTAACATCGAAATGCAGGGGATAAACGCGTTCATTCGTGCTTATTTCATGTTTCTTGATCAGAAATCGTACTTTCTCTTCATGGAAATGGAGGAGAAAAGAAGCATGGTGAAATTGAACAAGAACATGGTGATGCAAAATCTTGAAAATGAAGAAAAAGATAATTATTCGATGACTCGGGATCTTGTTTTACTCGAAAAATTGCAGACATTGCTAGATATGTTACTTGAGATTAGGCCATTATCAGATTCTACTATTGTCCCTCTTATTCTTGAAGCTATGGATTGCGTTGTGACAGAGATTTTCGATGGGAGTTTACGTTCTACCATATCTAGGGGCAAGTCAGTTGACCATGAAAGAGATGGAAGTAAATTGGGTTTTGGGTTATGGGCTATGGATATGGGTCAGTGGATAGAGGAAAATCTAATGGGTTGGAATTTAGTTTTATCCAATAGGAAGATGCCACGTAATAAATAAAAATAAAAATAATTAAAAAATAAAAGGGTGTTAGTTTTAAGGGTAAAAATGGACCAAAAAGATGAACTGAGGGGTATTTTTAACCCAATAGGTAGATAAGGGGTATATTTAAACCTTTTCAAATAGTTCAAGGGTATTTTTGGCCCTTTTCCGTTCATTAAAGGGAAACTGTTATTACTCCCTTCAATAACACCCTTCGCCCCGTTGTCCACTTTTTTACACGTATTTTTTTTAAAAAAAAGAAATTATAATAAAAGAATAGTCTTACTAATTTCCTTATTTTTTATTTTGAAAATTGACAAGTAATTTGAGATGTCTATTTTTCATTATATGGACACAGAGGCGGCTCAAACCTGTTGGTGACCTAAGGCCAAAATCAAATTAGAGGCCTTCAAAAAAATATATTAATATTTTTATTTTAAATCTATTTTTCTAGCTTTTTGAGATGCAAAGTTGCTACTAATTTTTGTGTAGTCAATCTCTTCTAATAATTCTTTTTCAATCGATAATATAGCCAAATCACTTAATCTTTCTTGAGACATTGTCGATCTTAAATAAGATTTTATTATTTTTAATTTTGAAAAACTTCTTTCGGCTGAGGCGACTGTTACGAGAATTGTTAACATTATTCTATAAGCAACGTAAGCATTTGGAAAAGAATCAAGTCTTTTTATTTGATTATCTCAATTAGAGTATTGTCTTCTATTTTTATGATTTCCCTTAACACTTTTAATTCAGAAAATAAATCTAAACCGTCAATATCAGAGTGAGTATTATATTTTAAGGAGCATTCAAGATTATCAAGAGCACCTTTTTGAGATTTTATCAAGTTATCGACTTTTCTTTTTCTTTTAAGTTTTGAATGACCGGACTCATATTTTCTAGTTGACATATTAAAATCTAACAAATATTTTAAACACTATTTATAATATCAAATAAAAAAGATAATAAACATAAGACACAAAACAAAAATAATATTAGAAATTAGAATGATAGTACCGAATTCAAAAGCTAAGAAGACTTGATTTCCGAAAATGAATCGAGCTGCTGCAATGTAGTTTTTCCAAATTTAAAATATAAAATATCAATAGAACAAGTAAATTTTTAAGCTTTGAATAAGAGAGAGATGTAAGATTAGAAAAGAGAAAGTGAGAAGAAATAGAAGGGAGGAGGATAAAATATATAAAATAAAATTAGAAAAAAAAAATAAGGTAAAAAAAAGAAGATAACTTGTACATGAAAAAAAAAGTACACAACTTTTTATTGGAAAGTAAAAAAGTTATAGTACTATCACTTCATTTAGTCGTTTGTATTTATTGGCTTAGTTCTAATAATTTTTCTTAAAATTTAATCCTTCCTAATTAACTAAAAAATGAAGCCTTTGCATTTATTGTCGTAGTTCTAATATATATATTTTTTAATTTAATCCTTCCTAATTAACTAAAAATGGAGCCCCCTAAAATTGGGGGACTAAGGCCAAAGATTTTTTTTTAAGCCTAGACAGCCGCCCCAATAATGGACATATAATATGAGACAAAGAAGTATACTAGAAATATCCAGCAGACAAATTTCCATAATAAATTAAAGGAAAATGAATAGATGGTTGTTGACGATTTAATCCGTACTCCCACTAGTTCATATTAAGCTAGCATTTTGCCATAAATTTTTAAATATTTTTGACAAATATTATTTGAGTAAAAATTTGGGTGAAATTTCACCATGTGTTTGGCCATAATATTTGGGAAACATATTTCACTTTTTTAAAAAATAAGATTTATACCCATAAATTTTTAAAAAATTATCAAAACTAACCATAAGTTTATATTACAAGTCAATTGGCACTTCCTTGCAACAAATCACAAGTAGTGTCCATGACATGAGAGCAGTGTGGTAGTTTGGAGTGAATGCAACAAGCATCATTTCATACATTGTGAAGTAGACAAAACACATGACTTTGTTATCCTGAATTGATTGTTAATTGTTTTCATCAACAGTCATATCATCACGAATAATTCATCACTACTTTGGTGTTCACATAAAAAATTATATAATACAACACAAACTACTATAAAGGGTGTTTTTGTAAAAGATAAAAGTTGGGGTAAAATTTCAATTTTTAAAAGATACCAAATAATGAGATTCGGACCAAATACTAGAAAAAACTAGTATTTGAAAATTTGGAATATTTGCCAAATAATGACAAATTGAATGAACAAACATTATTTGCCAAATTTTTCCCCAAATATTATTTGGGAAATCTTTGGCCAAACAGTCCTAAGTTGATTTGTGAGGCAGTGCATACTTCTTAAGAGAGAAAGTTTAGAATATAAATATGAGTAATTAACTTTTTTGAACTTATCACCTAAAAATGAGAAAAAAATTTACTACTTATCTTAAATTTTAAACAATTCAATTATTTTGTACAATGAAAACTGCTTCAAAATTTTATTTCATATTTCGTTTATTTCATATTAACTGAATTTTTGAGCCTTTTTTTTCATTGTTCAAAAGAATAGAATTGTTCAAATTTCAAGATGAATGTTTGAATTTTTTTTCGTATTTACCCTTTTATTTAATAAAGTTTTATATATTCTAAGAGATGAATTGCACTATCTATAAAGTTATATTTATGATTTTATGAAAAATAATAATGAAAAATATGATTTAAATTATATCATTAAATATTTTTTTTTAATATATATTCATTGTTTCACAAATGTAGTTAATATGAAATAGTGAGGGTATGAAATAAGGAGTAAAGCAGTAGACAACTCATTGGTGAAAATTGAACCCTAAAACCTAAATCCAAATTTTGTTGTAGCACTGAAATAGGCACCTCAAGAATTGTTCGATGGAAATAGTTTCTAGTGCTGTTGTTGAGGTGGGAAAGGTGGTATGTAAATGCATCTATCCTAAGATGGAAAATATTGTCTGTTTCTCATCAAATGTTGAAAATTTAACGAAGGAAATGGAGACGCTAAGAAAGTTAAATGTGGATAGTATCAAAAGAAAGGTGGAAAGAGATGTGGGAGAAGGCTATAAACCAAAACCAGATGTTCTCAAGTGGATCGAAGATGTTGAGAAGGTGAAGAATGATTGGGAAACTATGAAAGAAAGCATTGAAGCGGCTAAGACGCTTACATATAAGTGTTGTCCGAATTGCAGCGTCCGCTTGGAAGTTTGCACTCAAATGCAGAACATCCGAGATAAAGTTTGCAGGCTTATAGAGGTTGGAGAAAACTTTGGATCAAATTTGATGGTAGAAAATTACCGGATGGAAAAAGTTGAGTACTTAGAGGTACCATCAATACAAGACCAACCAGCAGCAAGAAAGAAAATCGATAAAATCCTCAAACACTTGGAAAATGACAAGGTATTACTACAAGTAAATCAACATTAGTAATCGAATTTGGTAGTTATTGCTAATTTTATTAATTCTTGTCTAATTTGAATTTTAGGGAAAAACCATATTAGAGCCTGTTATACATGGTTGTTGAGAAACCAAAAATAGTCATTTTAAGAAAAAATATATTATTTTTTTGATAAAATAAGGTGTTTTCAAATCAGTAAAATTGTTTTTAAATGGAATCAGAAACACTTTTTCTGGTTGGGAAGTTTATATACATACTCATCAATTTGATTTGGTTTGGTTTTAAATTTTGAAAATGGTTTGAAAAAAACTGCAAAAATAACCAAACTAAACCGACAAATTATATATATAAATTTTATACTTATTTATATATTATTCATAAATAAAATATTTAAATTTTATTTAACTTAATTCTTTAACTTTACAATTTTCTCAAGCCCAATTATTAAAACCGTAAGTCCAAGTCTATCAAAATTCATTACTATAGTCTTTAGATATGCTACCTCACATAAGATAGTCACAATTTCTCTTAATTGAATCATTTGTTCGTGTAATAATAATTCTAGTATTGCTTAATTGCTAGATTGAATCCACGGTAGCTTTTCTGTGGATTGTTCACGTATTAGGTGTTAGTGTCTATCGAGATACATATGTTCTAAAAAAATTATCACTTTCATATCGAAAAAATAAAACCAAACTGACGGTTATTTTTTTTGTTAAGTTTGATTTGGTTTTAGAAATTTAAAAACCATTGTTGCATATTTGACTTGTGGGTTAATTATTTTTTGGGTATGTGAATCCCTTCAGGTTTGCATCATTGGAGTGTGGGGTGCGGGAGGAATTGGGAAAACTACATTGATGAAGAATCTGAACAATGAGCTCCAACAGAAAAACATGTCAAGGCCTAAACTGTGTTTTGGTGTTGTGGTATGGATTACAATGCCCAAACCAGCGACCATAAGTAAGGTTCAAGTATTAATTGCCAAAAGATTACGCCTAGATGTAGATAAGGAGGAAGGTGAAGAAAGTACTTCCCACAAAATCTATCAAAGGCTTAAGCAAGAAAAGAGTTTCCTTCTCATATTAGATGATGTTTGGGAAGCTATAAATTTGGATCATGTAGGTGTGCCCCGTCCCAACAATCACGCAGGAAGCAACGTTATTATAATTTCTCGTTTTTTACCAGTTTGTAAAAAAATGAACACACACATCGAAATGAATATTTCCACATTGGATGAACATGAATCATGGAATCTGTTTATCAAAAATGTGGGAGATGTTGCCAATTGGCCGGTGGATATTGAGCCATTGGCAATGGATATTGCAAGAGAGTGTGGTGGTTTACCTTTAGCAATCACTGTTATTGCAACATCTATGAGAGGGAAGTCAAGGGTCGAGCTCTGGGAAGATGCTCTAAAATCACTTAGAATGTCTGAACCTTGTGACAATGATGTGATGCATGATGTTTACAAGGTCATCAAGTTGAGTTTTGATTATTTAGAATCTCGGGATACTGAATTATCAAGAAGCAATATGAACAAAAGGAGAGGGGACATTAAAAGTTGTTTATTGTATTGCTCCTTATATCCAGCGGCTATTCCAACAAATGATCTCATACATTGTTGGTGGGCAGAGGGGTTCCTTGGTGAACATGACACATACGAAAATGCTTACAATAGAGGAACCACAATGATTGACAGACTAAAAGATGTCTGCTTGCTAGAAGAAGCCCATTGGATGGGTTGTGTGAAGATGCATGACTTGGTTCATGATGTTGCTAAATGGATAGCTAACTCTTCTAATGATGAACACAAATCTTTTATTCAAGCTGGAATTGGATTGATTAAGATACCACATACTAAACTAACAGCTTCTGTCAAGAGAATATCTTTCATAAGCAACAAAATTGAACATCTACCTGATTGTTTCATGGATTGCCCAAGGACAACATCTTTACTTTTGCAAGACAATAAACCCCTTGAGAAAATTCCCGATAAATTCTTTTTGTCATTTCCAACTCTGAGAGTTGTGAATCTGAGTCAAACTGGTATTAGAGCACTGCCTTCTTCCATCAATAGTTTATGTCAACTACGTGCTCTAATACTACAAGACTGCTATGAGTTGAAAGAGTTACCAGATATTGGTAATCTTTGCAATTTGCAATTGCTTGATTGTGATAATACAGGGTTACATTGTCTGCCAATAGGAATGCACAAGTTGACAAATCTGAGGCTATTAATTATGCCTACATCTGATTTGGAGAGTAGTATTGGCCAAGGATTTTTCCAGAATTTTTCTAGCCTTGAAATAATAAATATGATGGGTGGTTGTCTTGGATCAACTTGTTTTCATGAGATATCGTTTCTACACAATCTGACATCTCTTTTTATTAGATTGGATAGCTCATCAATTTTGAAAAGAGAACACAACTGGATGAAAAGATTGAAAAGTTTTCACATCGAAATTGGGGAAACTTCAGCGGAAGTACCATTCAACAAGTCAACAAAGAGGATAAGTGTCTCCCATTGTGAAACTTTCAGTAACGGAGAACTCTCAGGCATGTTACAGTTGGCTTCATATTTGTACTTGGAAAAATGTGGGGATCTGAGGAAGTTGATTGAGAACAACAGTTTTGATGGATTAAAATCACTACACATAGAGAGTTGTTCTTGTGATTTCACACCAGCAGAAGAAGGAAATGAACAGTTTGATGATCCTTTGCCAAATCTGGAACATATCAGTCTCTCTTCTGTACATAATTTAAAGTGTGTCTCTGATTTTGGTCATTTTCTGGGTCCAAGATTTTCTAAATTACGCCAACTGGATATATCCAATTGTCGTAATTTAACATGTCTTTTTAATGTTGGTGGAGCTTATTCTGTACCCAACCACTTGGAAGAAATTAATATTTTCAACTGTTCAGAGCTGGTAGAGTTGTTAGTGCAATGCGGCTCTAGTCAGAGGACACTCGTCAACTCAGAAATTCCAAGAGTTCGAAAGTTATCGTTGAAACAAGTACCAACATTAAGAACGTTGGGGGAGCCACAGAGGATATGGGAACACCTAGAGAAACTTGAGGTGAACAATTGCTATGGAATAAGGAAGTTGCCTCTCTCTATTCAAACCTCCAACAACATCAAACTAATAACAGGAGAATCAGAATGGTGGAGCCAACTGGAGTGGGATGACGACAACTACAAATCAAATTTACAGCATTGTTTCACTGCATTTGATCAGGTGATGTGCCAGTTAACTTTCATACTTCTCAATTATGAAGATGCATTTAGTACTATAGAACTTGATTATACAACTATTTTGCCTTAAGGTCATAGAGAAGAGAATACTTGATTACTATCATAAACTACATCTCCATTTATACTATTCAAAATATCAAATCAAAGCTCTGACGCAAATAACTAGATACATGTATTACAAACTCTTAAAAAAACTTTTTGATAAACTAAGATACAATATTGAAAGACTAAAAATATCCTTTAATTCCAACAAAGTTGTTGTTGATTGTAACGATCCTCCTGAACATTTTGTGAATTTTACATGTTTTTTTCTATTTTAGCTCCTCACCTGTGTAATTTTTAGATGTGTTTATGATTTGCTAGGATAGATGATACGATTTTTTACATATGCGTAGTGAATATTTAAATTGTAATACTTTGACAAAGATTTTAAATACATTTGAATATGAATATTATTTTTAGTGGACAAGAATATTATAACCCAAATTTAATTAGAGGTTATTTGATAATTGATCAAAAGTTTTTTTTTTTTTTGAAAAAAAAGAATGGACAAAGCCCAAACAAAAAGAGAACAGGAAAATAAAAGAGTAAAGTGTCAAATCTAAACTATCTGCTTTTTTTGAGTTTCATAACTAAATTATTAGAAGTGTGAATTTCATATCTAAACTGTCACTTGAGAAACACACATTGCTCTCCTTTATTACACTCTGTTGATGGTATGTGTACTATAATCTCTTTTTTATTTAAAAGAAAATGTCACAGCATACTCCATATGCATTTAGGAAAATACTTTCTACTTGCCGCACAACTTTTTTAAAATAAACTTTTTTATTTCTATCACAAAATGAGAAAAATGTAAAAAATAAAATAAAATTAGGAGCCAAGGATATTAGATGGGGTGTGGTAGAATTTTTTTTTTTAAAATAAAAAAAATAATATCTTAATTCTTTTTGGAAGGAGTGGGTGGTTTTTTTTGGGATGTGGGGGGGGGGGGGGGTGGAGGGTGTGAAGCATGGATTTTTAAAAATGATATGCATCATCATCTCCTATTCAGTATATTGTGCACATGCAATAACATGAGATTGAATATGAGTAGGGTCAAGCACGTGGAGATCTTCCGTGTTGCAATGGTTTTATGTTTATGAGTTGGACATATAAAGTCTTTTGTGTTGGGGATTGTTTGAATTTGAGATTCTGTGTTGAGATCATCCGCACAAGCATGCGGAGAACGTTTGTGCTGATATATGGACCTTTACGAGTTAGCCATAAGTCCTGACTAACTGACCGAGGAAGTGGGTGTATAGAATATTTTGACCATTGCATTACATTTCATCTACATTGCATTTTATATTGAGTTATTGAGATGATTGTGATACTGATTCGACTTGATACATGTTATGATCTCATCAGTAGTGTAACTAATAGTTCTGGAAAAGTAGATATTTTCATTTCTACTCTGATACTAAACACAATAAGACCACTGCACAAGTGGTTTATCATTCAAATATTATCAAGTGTGTTGAGCTTGACTCGTTGCTGCCTCATTCAGGTATATTGGCAATATGCTTATCCTCAATATAATTACCGTATGGACAACACTGATTCTTCATCTTATTGTCGGATATCTTAAGTTTCTTCTGCCAAAGTTTGTACAATTCTTGCTCTCTGGTTCCGATATTTTGATTGCTTGATTGCACTTTCTTGTTTCAGCTGTGTTGTATGATTATCTTGTTAATTTGTAATAAACTAGTATTGCTTCTGTGTTGAAACATTCTTAAATTATGTTGGAATATATACTATTAATCATATGTTTAGATATAGTATTTATTATAAAATAATTATTTATTCAGTTTTAATAAAAAAAATTAATAGATCATATATTTATTTATGGTGTCTATTTACTTATATAATAGATGATTTAGTGCATAGAGTTTTAGCTTATGCACAAAGGATTAAATCATTGGGTCTTATAAGTATCAAGTTTTTTGTTCATAATATAAGATGGAAAATGGACATGTTATTGGTACGATTGCAGCACAAGATTATATATAATTTATCTTGATTATGGAAACGGTATAGTTCCAACTACATTTTATATGTATGGAACGGGACCGAGTAGAGATAGTTGTTTTAGACTGACTGACTAAACCATATTCTCTAAACTGTAAAATGTACTTGTATTCTTAATCCTGATACAACCATTATGATCTGTATATATTAATTACCGTTTTGATTTATTAAAAGGTGAGATTTTGAGATGAGTCAATATATCTGGTAGATTAGATGATAATAACATATATTGATGAAATAATAAGTTAGTTGATGGAATCCGTATCTTCATATAGAGATTGATAATATGCCTTTTTTAGAAGCTCATAAGTTTTCAAAGGAAATTAATCATTTAGTTAATTATTGATTAGTATCCGTAATTTTAACAGAGGGAATTACACAAGTGTTTAATGAGAATTTTGAAATATAAATAGAGAAATGCAATTACAAATTTATGTTCTAGTGGAATGATTTGTAATTTATTATGATAAGAATTATTTAAATTAATTATTTGGATTATTTCCATAATAAAAACTCTCAGTAATTAATTATGTTATTCCTATAGTGCTCATATTTAATTAGAACTAGGAATCCTAATTCTAGGGAAAAAAGAAAAAGAATGTGGCTTTCTTGTTCTTGAAAGTAACGTGTGTTTCTTCTTCTCCTTTTTGGATTGGGGGGAAATTCTATATGTAGGCTTCTAACCTAGAAAGAGAATAAGGTTTCTATATATACTTTTCCATCCAAGTATTGCTGTCTATAACAAGTTCTTGGTTTAGTGCAAACACCCGATACAGAAACCTGATATTAAAGAAAGTAAATCATATGACGGTTAGCTCCCTAGAACAAGTTTTTTTGAATAATTTATAAGTTTATTTACAGAGTACATAACCTATAGATTACACATATACACAAGACAATACAGATTGTGATGCTAACTGGCTTGACAGTTCAAATTTGTATCATCAACTGTGTTAAAGTACAATGTAGAAAGTTTGTCATCAAATTTGGAAACCAGTTGATGGACAGACAATCCGCAGTAGCGCTTCCCTAGTCTAGCGATGAAAATGTCAATTATTTTCTTGAACATGTCGTCTTCTTGGATTAGAGGTTGCTCCACAAACTCAACTAGAGGCATCCACTGCATTGAAAAAAGAAAAGACAGCTTGAGTAAATGCTAAGTCGCATAAAGCTGCAGATGTTAAGTCTTACTCAACCTTAAAAGCTAGCTCATGAGATAATGATTGTCCAAAAATATAAGGAAACAACATCACATTTTTCAGACCAATATGGGGGTGTGTGTTCCGAGACTAAACAGCTGATGTGTGGACAATATGACATGCGGGACCAACATTGAGACACACAAGAATAAGGATGAGTTTGGATGTGGTATAAAGTCAAAGAAAATGGACATTGAGTCTAACTCAATCTCAAACGCTGGCTCATCATGTGAGTATTACACAATACGATATGCTTACCTTAGCATTCTGAATTTCTAGATCATCAACCATGATCTGTTTTGACAGAGGTCTTAACAGACAGACGAAGAACAAATCTGACTTTTGAAAGGCCACGTCGTGAACATGCCTGAAGAAGGATATCGGTAAACTAATGTACATAGCATGAGATAGAGCAAGAAGCTGAATAAAGCTTGAAATATCCTAAAGGAGACGGTGAAATCTAGCGAATAGCAACTCCACATTCTCTGTCTCTGAGCCAAGTTGTTCGGATACTTATGGTATCAGCATTTTGTGTTCTTATAAGATTTCTAATATAGAACTTCCTATTGATAAAAAGGTGTAATATATAAGATAAACTCATGGTTCTTTGAAGAGGGAGAATTTATTACCTGAAAGCCATAACCTCCACAAATTCAGTATCAATCTGGAAAACGTAATGAGATCATTTAAATAACGATTTGTCATTAAGTTTGCTAGTTTAGGAAGGTGATACGTTTAAGTGAATTTATTACCCCAGTTTTCTCCTGCACTTCTCTTACAATTCCTGTAAAAATCTCCTCGGACTGAGTTTGACACAAAAACTAAACCGAGTAAGTATACAGTTTCTTGCTTCAATCTTTAACTAAGTCAAAAGTACCAAAATGATAAGGTCAAATTGCAATAGAGGAACATACCTCATGAATAAAACCAGTTGGTATTTTCCATAAGCCTGAAAGAGCCGACGTAAAATGTTTCTCTTGCACGACAAGCACCTAAAGCAGTAATTTTATTAGCCTAAGAGACTACATAAAGAATTCAGAAGCTCATAAATATTACTACTAATTAGGAAGGCATTGCAAACAGAAAAGCACACACCTCATTTTTATCGTTGATCACAAAACCCCCAACTCCAACTTGATGTGATGCATTCGAAGGAAGCATGCAGGGTTCCTCCGGAATCCAATAAGTCATCATAACATACCCTCTTTCTGCATGATGGTATTGAAATCCTTCCTACAAAGGTTAGAGTTCAATTGTTACAGAATCACTAGAGCTGTATATTATTGTGTATTAAGATACCATAGTTAGCTTATTCTCTCCATGTATTTATATCAACGCATTCTTTGAGTAATGAGACAATCACTACTAGCCAGAGATAACAAAGAAATTGAGTAATTTCCTGTATCGATTTGGGTGAAGTGATAGTACGAAATACCTTTACTACAATGCATCAACAAAAAGGAAATACCTTTACTGCAACAGGAACTAGATCACATTTTTCCAATGGTAGCTTAAGCCAAACTCCCTTCTTCCCCTGCATCATCGGGAGCCATCAATGAGCAAAAGGTGTTATATAAGTTTACTTTCAATACACCAAAAATTACTATGCCTCAGTCCTAAACAAATTGGGGTTCCATCTATATGAATTCAGCAGGCTATTAAAAGTACAAGTTCTCTGAATTTCCTACTGGCATAAGAGTTGTCTATAAAATAATAAGAAAAATATGAAATGCGGTGGCTTTCACTCGTGTATTAATCAACACCAGACAAGAAATCGAGTCTTGAAATTTGAGACTAGTATAGCATAGTATAGTAGTTGCTGGAAATGAAGTATCTTCACTTTCCAATGAGAGAGAGATGCACGAAGCACAAAGGTAAATTTGTCGGGATCAGATGGTAGTCTATCTGAGTTGACGAGTACTCCTCCATATTCATCGTCAGAGGCATCAAGCAACCATTTATCTTGAAAATACAAACTTGTATGGTTTGTACCGTTTATCTTATAAGAGAAAGTGTCCTCTAAGAAATTCTTCTTGCTGACAGATCTTGTAGCATCATAAGAAGTGCTTGAAGAAGAAGCCTTTGTTAACAGCCCTGAAGTTAAAACAGAAAATTTACAAAAATTTTGAACTTCATTTTGAGATACAAACAGAAACATTTCTCATTTAGTAGCATTAGTGGTGTTATCTAATAACGCGTAGACTGAGATAATATTCTTCTTAATGACTGCATTAGAAATGGGACATCATTCTTTATAAGCTAAGCTAATGATGCATTTTGTATTGCCTTATTATCGATTGTTCTACTTCGATTTCATGCTTCCTTGCTCAGAGATCATAAGATACTACTCTCTCCGTTCCATTTTATGATCATCTGAGTATGCTCTTTCCTTTTTAATTTATTTCGAGAAGAAGCATAATCAATTTAGCTTTAAATTTTCTATTTTACTCTTAATGATCTAATTTTATAGTCACAGAAACATCATGACATGTTTAAGACCGTTTCCAAAAGTCAGTCATTTCTTTTTTAGACTTAGTATTCCATCAAATATCTTCACATAAAATGAAACAAACAGAGTAAAATCTTCTTATTCCCTTGCAAAATCAATGGACAGGCAAAATAACCTTCTGATTGAATCCAAAAAAAATGGTCCACACCCCTAAGTAAATACTTCATCCTTTTCAATTTGTTTGTCTTAGTTTTTTTTTCTGTCCGTTCAAAAAAGGTATCTTTTTTACTTTTTTGGCAAACACGATTAAAAAGTCTTACATATTTATTTTCTTAAATTCCGTGTCAAGTCAAAACAACACAAACAAATTAAAACGAAGGAGTATTAGAAAAATACTTCCGCAAGAACAGAAATGCATTCTACATATCTTTAGTTTAAGACCACAAAACTCAAAAGTCTTACATATTTATTTTCTCAAACTCTGTGTCACAAACATGTAGCCAAAAACGAAGATACAGGTTGGAGGCGTCAAAGTTAACTGTATACAGTCGGTATATGGGTTTATATACAGGAAAAAGGGCTAAGAAACGACCAATATACACTGATATACAGAAAGTGTATACAAAAACGAGTTGTTTGTGCAATGCAGCTCAAGTCAAATTCCAAGAGTCCGGAAGTTGGTGTTGCGATACTTACCAAAATTAGGAACGTTGGGGGAGCCGTGGGAACACCTGGAGGAACTTAAGGTGATATCTTGCAATGAAATAAGGAAGTTGCCTCTCTCTATTCAAACCTCCAACAGCATCAAACTGATAAGAGGAACACCAGGATGGTGGAGCCAATTGGAGTGGGACGACGACAACTACAAGTCAAATTTAGAGCATTGTTTCACAGAATCCTACTGGTAGAAGGATCAAAGTTGACGTTACTTCCCCCGCATTTCAGGAATCAGGTGATATTTGCCTGTCTTTCTTTTTTTTCTTCTTCTGTTCAAAAGGCATTATAATGTTCATGGTTGGGTTATTTCACCTAAATAGATATAATGTTTTGCATTAAATGCTCAAATTGTTTTACAAGAAACATCAACACATCTAGTGTATTCGGGATAACGTTTGTGTTTACTTGTTCAATTATGCCAGTTGAGGCCAAGTTATAAGTCGTTTTTATGTATTATGCCTACCCAAAAATATGTCATTAATGGAAAACATATTTGTAACACACCCTCAGAACCAAACTAAATATTGTTAATAACACTAGCTTAAGTGGTGTATCATTCAAATGTTAACAAGCTCGACTTTTTGTTGCTTCATTCAGGGGACTAAAGAAAGCAGAGGAAGGAATTTCCTGCACCTGAGAGACACAGAGTTTTCGAGTTTGTTGTGATGTATTTCCTATCAGATGTCTTAAGTTTTTTCTGTCAATAACTGTTTACTGTTCCTTGTTTGTACTATTTGTGCTTTCTGGTTCCAGTATTTTGATTGCTTGACTTTACAATGAATAATTTTTTGTTTCAGTTGTGTTGTGTGATCAACTTGTTTAGTTGTAATAAGCTGGTATTGCTTCTGATATTGTACACTAAAAATTTAGCGCATGCTCTTGATCTTCTATGTCTTTGTTCTCATGATAGCACATATAATATTATTAGAACTTCAGATTGCGTTTGATGAAATTTTTGAATATTAACGAATGATAACAACGTCTACATGTTGGTTAAAACAGTAGCATAAAGTTAAAAGTTGAGATAATAATTGTGAAGAAAAACGACTTTCATCCAAAAGTGTGAGACTGTGAGGAGTAGTCATACGAAAAAATTGATATGAAAGTAACCTCCCCAAAGAAAAACAACAAACACATCCCCGCGCACCCAAGATTGAACATTTAATAGGGGATCAACATTGCAAAAGCAAAAACTGATGCAATTTTAACTCTGATACCGTACTAAGAAAATCGATATTGAGTTTAACTCAACCTCAAGCTCAAAGGCTAGTTCATCGAGTGAGTAATACCCAAAAGGAAACAACCAATTACCCCAACCAATGTGCGACTAGCACATATTTTGAAATGAAAGTATTTATTGCAACCGAAACTAGGTGACATTTTTCTAGTGGTAGGTTAAGCCAAACTCCCTTCTTCCCTGCATTAGGAGTCATCAAAAGACCATTTTTCATACTCTGTTCAATCCAAGTAGCTTTTGAACCCGTCAATTTATCTACTCAGCCAATTCTGACCCGTCCATTTAACACCTCAAATTTGAGTCCTAAAATATGCAATATCTTTTATTAGGTGATTTGCCAATAACGGTTGTGGTGGATGGAGTGACAATTACTCCTTCATTTTTAACCTAACGAGCTAACAAGTCTCATATCATTCTGAACCTTTTTTTTTTTAATGTCCAATTTAATTTACATATTTTTCTAGTTATTTTGTGAAATAAAGGATCTGTGTGAGACTATAAAAGACATTTATGAGTGGTCCAAATTGAAAATCCTCATTCAAAGGTTGTGGGGACTAATGAGATCTTTGTTGTCCTCAATTGTTGTCAATCATGTTGCATAAAGGTGGAGTCGAAATTCTAATTTTTTAAAAGTCATCGAGTTCTAAATTAATTATTTGTACATATTAAAACAAATATCAAGTTTGGATCAAACTTACTGAATTCGTCTAAACTCATAATTTATACTCTAGCTCCGCTTCTGCAGTGTTGCATAGTCGTCTCTTTTGGAATTACATCGCTAGTTATTCCAATAATTCTGTCTTTTTTATTGTACTACAAAAAGTAGTGTTGTATTATCTGCTTTATTATCTTTATCTCCTTCTTGTGACTTTCCTTTTCTTGTTTTTTCCTTCTTATCTGTGCATGCCATCTGGTTTAATATAGTAGGAATAGAAAAGGAGCAAATCTATATTTTAACTTTACGATTTATAATTAATATAATCCTTGTTAAGAAAGTGGCACGTATAATATACCCTCATCATCTAATAAATAGAACAGATTACCCTTTTCGTTAACAAACTCATATTTATGAAATCAAAAACAATAGAAATCCTAAAATAGATTTTTGTTACATGTCAACTGATATCTATCATTTGTTTAAACCAAGGTACCTGATCCAATATCCGAAACAACATGGAAGGTGAGAGCAGAAATGTAATATTGAATGTTGATTGTGATGTTTGTTGGGTGTGTGAATTAATTCCTGCATCGGAAGTTGGAAAGAAAAGGAACCTACATATAAGGTGTAAGATTCTCTTTAGGGAAAGTGTGCATACTTGGCCCAAAGTGAACAATGTCACACCATGTAAGAATATCTTGGGGCCAACAACTGATATCAGAGCCAATGGTTCAATGAGACGAGGAAGATGACATAGGGGTAGTAGTGGGCTTTGTTGGCTATAAATACTCAAAGGATCATGTGAGTGGCACACAATTAGTCTCGAAAATTAGCCCATAAAATGGTAATGGGTTGTAGAACTTAGTTTGAGGGGAAGATTGTTGGGTATGCAAACTAATTTCCATATCGAAAGTTGGAAAGAAAAGGAACCTAAGGTGTACGGTTTTCTTAATGGTGTGAGGACTTTTAGGAAAAATTGTGCGGGCTTGGCAAAATGTACAATCTCACGCTATGTAAGACAATATATATGCAAATGTAACTATATCCTGAGCTAAAATGGCGTTAAATTTTTTAATTTAAATCACTAGAATGCATCAAGAGACTTCCCTTGCATACGATAATATGAAATAAAAAGAGTATAAACAAGAAGATATTAATTATTTTCTTTCATATTTACCCTTATTTAAGTAAATGGGCTTTTATGAAATCACGAAACTTTACTAAATAGAGAAAATTTTAGAATTAGCAAACATAATAAATATAATAAGGCTCTATAGCTATAGTTTCGAATATAATTGCGCTTCAAAATTATAGTTTTGTTGCTATGAAGGGTACGGTTTGTATATTTCTACATGTTCGTATATTTCTCTTGTGAATATATAAATAGAGTAAGTATATACAAATTATGTATTTATACATTCCAAAAAAATTTAGAACTTCGTTTGTATATTTCGCTTGTCAATATACAAACAGGGTAATTTATGATGAATTTTTCATAAATTGTATACAAATAGTTAGGTTAAGTATATACAAATTTCTGAATTTATTCAATCAAGAACCAAATTACACAAATTCTAGATTTATACAAATCAGACGAATAACAAGAATTGAGCAAATTGTAGCCGCTAATTACTATTTTCTTAATCTATAGCTATAGTACCTAATATAGGCTAAATATTTGTTATTCTGCATAATTTTCCCGACTAAAAATAAGCATTTGCTAAGGGATAAT
This sequence comes from Solanum bulbocastanum, assembly GCA_037074985.1. Lineage (NCBI taxonomy): Eukaryota > Viridiplantae > Streptophyta > Magnoliopsida > Solanales > Solanaceae > Solanum > Solanum bulbocastanum. The sequence continues at coordinate 1,142,900 of CM073604.1, forward strand.
GTTATTACTCTTTTTGCTCTATATTAGTTATACACTTTCTCTTTTATACGTTTTATAAGAAATTGTAAATAAAAAGAATAGTTTTACTTATTTACCCCTAAGAAACTTTTTGAAATTTTACAAATTTATTTACACTTTAAAAAAGAATTAATTGTAAGAGCAAAAAAAGTTTTAAAAAATTGTAATTAATTCTATCTTGATTTTGTAAATTGATAAATCATTTGAGATACCTATTTTTAGTAATGTGAATTATAGACAACTAATACTCCCTCTATCCCTAATTATACTTGTCCACTTCTGAATTGACATATCTATTAAAAAACTAATTATTGACATAGTCAGTTTATCATTTTACCCCTATTTATTATGAAGTAGATGAATTAAAAATCGAAGATTTTCAAAAAATTCTACCTTTTTCAAAGTAATTAATTGAGGGTATAATAGGTAAAAACAAATTTGTTCTTTTCTTAATTTATCAAAATGAACAAATAATTAAGGACAACTAAAAAAAATAAATAAGTAATTAGAAACAAAGGAAGTATGCGACAAAGGAAGTATACTAAAAATATCCGGTAGACAAATTTTCATAATAAAATAAAGGAAAATGAATAGCTGGTTGTTGGTAGTTTAATCAGTAACATATTTTCCAAATGTTGTTGAACTGAAATAGACAGTTCAGTGGTGAAAATTGAACCAGTCCAAATTGAAGTTAATGCATGTAGTACAAAGCAGATGCTACATAGTAAATAGACATAATACATAAACATGACTCTTAACTTGGCGTCAACGGATAATTATGCCCTTCAATTTTAAATGTGCACAAGTAGGCACTTAAACTATTATAAAATTGAACAAGTATACACAAATGTCCTATATGGCATAATACACGTAGAATATCATGTATGATACAAAATTGCCACGTAGGGTGTCATGTAGGATGAATATGTTCATTTGCTCAATTTTATACAAGTTTAAGTGTCTTGGTAGTGCATACCCAAAGTTAAAAGGTCATAATTGTCCATTGACGTCAAGTTAAGGGTCATGTTTATGTATTATACCTAATACATATGCATTGTTTATCTGACGATGAGAGTATGTATACCTCTTTTGTTAGACGATAAAAATATATATACTACTTTTTATTAAATATATATATATCTATTTTAAATCTTAAAATTGAGGGTATATTTAATCATGGTTGTTGACATTTACATATTTTGTGTTGGGTTTTGGGTCTTTTTCTCTTTTTATGTGGATACAGAAAGGAAAAATTATTTAAATACACAATTTATTTTATCATATTTTTAAAATTTTCTTATTATTTGAAAAAATTACAAAAATTCTTACTCTCTCATATTCTTAAATACATCACTTTATGCGATGTATCGATCCGATACATTACTTTATGCAGTGTATCGGAATGTACAAGATGTATTGGAACATTGAATGATGTATCTAAAATTGGGATGTGATGCATGGAGACATTGGGTGATGTATTCGAAATTCTTACATTTAAGGGATCAGAATCAACATTTATCAATAATTTAGGAACAAAAAGTATTATTAATCATATTCCCAAAGCTAGGTGGAGTACTTTTTTTTAAGAAAAAAAAAGTGTAGAAGTCAATTATTGCTCAATATTAAGGGTATATTTGTTAAGTTTGTGGATGGTGGGGGTATAAATAACCACATAGTATAATGAAGGATAAATTTAAGTATTAATGAGAGTTTAAGGGATGTTTTTTTGCACTTTTGGAAAAAAAAAAAAATCATGTGTGAAAACGATCATATATATCCATCCATCCGTACATGATTTTTTTAAAAAAATAAATTTAAAATTATGTTTTCCTTTTTGGAGATATGTAAGCCACTTTCATAATGATAGAGGATATATGTGAGTCATTTTATAACGCTAGTAGTATAGGTTTCCCCTAAATAAAATAGTATTTGCTATTTACTTGAGGGAAAAAAGCTATTACTCCACTCGTCTCATGTTAATTGTCTTCTTTTCCTTTTATATGCTCCTTAAGAAATTTTGAGACTTTACAAACTGTTAAAAAATGACAAAAATCTCACATTGATGATTAATGAGATGAGTGGTCTCCTTATAAGGTTAGGGCAATCCTCCTCCCTTTGAACTAACTTTTATGGTATGATTTATGCCTAACACCTAATTTCACACAAACTTATTTACAGTTTTAAAAAGAATTAATTGTAGGATAGCATAAAAACAAATAATTAATTCTATCTTAATTTTATAGATTAACAAGTACTCCCTCTGTCTGTCATTACTAGTCCGCTTTTGAATTGACACACCTATTAAGAACCAATAATTGACATAGTGAGTTTATCATTTTACCCCTATTAATTATGAAGTGAATGAATTAAAATCCTAGGATTTTCAAGAAATTTTACTTTTTTCAAAATAATTAATTCAGGGTATAATAGGTAAAATAGTTATCTTTTTTTTATTTGTAAAAATGAACAAGTAATTAAAGTTAACTAAAAAAAAGAAAACTAAACATGTAATTAGAAACAGATGATAATTTGAGATACCTAGAGACAATTTTCCTTAATAAATACTCAAGTAACAAAAGGAAAATGAATAGATGGTTGTTGGCAATTCAATGAGTAACATATTTTTCACGTTTTGTTGTACTGAATAGACAACTCACTGGTGAAATTGAACAACTTCAAATTGAAGTTAATGCATGTCGTATGAAGCTAAGTTTTTTTTATGTGTGTGTGGATGTAAATAAAAAGAGTAGTAATTATGGTTGTTGACGTTTACCAACAATGTAGTAATTGCTACATTTAAGATGCATAGTTCATTTTGAATCAAACACATTGCTAGTTGCTTCAATTATTGTCCTTGCCTTTCATCTTTCCCTTTTTCTTTTACTTTTGCCTTTTTTTTTCTTGGTTTCTTACCCAGGGTCCGATAACATCAAATTCACTATTTTATGGGAAGATAATGACAATGAAATTAATTGTCAACTTTGTGAAATCATGTAATTAACTAGTAGATATCTCACCAAATCCCTCATGGATCGTTGTGTTAATTATATTTACAGCAAGCTAGATACATACTATTTGTATGCACTAGCTTGATGAGTAAACAGTTGTATTGTACTTTCTCCGTCCAACAATAATTGTCGACTAACTATTTTGGGATGTCCAACAATACTTGTCCACTTTATGAAATCAATGAATAATTTTATACTTAATTTCTAATTTACCCTTATTATTAATTATAGTCATTTCCCTATTACATTTTTCAAGACATAGTATTTATTATATTCAAAGAGTAATATGGTAAAATTACTTTTCAAGTGGACAACTATTGTTGAACAAAGGGAGTAGTGTCTATAGATAGGGTCTGTGTAATAATGTAGATAGACAATTCAATAATATTATTTTGCGTAAAGTGCTCTCGAACAAAGACGACTATGCACCCAAGGAACTCGAATTCGAACTTGAAACCTGTGATTAATGATAATGGAATATTTACCACTTCACCACAACGCTTGTTGATTACTTTTTCCTTTGATCATCTTTGGGAGCTTAATTAGTTGTTTCAAGGGTAAAATAATTGTTCAATTTTTTATGGTGTTTATTTGACCTTTTTTTTATTTTAGTCTAAAATATATGTGTTTATTATACAAATAATAATAATAAATTAATTATTTTCTTTCAAATTTATCCCTTTTTAAATAAATGAGCTTTTATTTAATCAAGAAATTTTACTAAATAAATAATACAATATTAGTTGTCTATTTTTTTCAGTCGTTCACTTTTTTCTTACACGCTCCCTTAAGAAAAAATAAATGAGGATAATTTTACTATTTTACTTATTAAGATATTTTTTGAAATTTTACAAACTTATTTACACGACTTCAAAGCGAACTAATTGTAAGGGTAAAATGTTGAAAATACAATTAATTCTAGCTTGATTTTGTCAATTAACAAATAATTTTGGATAACTATTGTTAACAATATGGAGAACTATTACGGAACGAAGGTAATATAATCAAGAAGATATTAATTATTTTTTTAAAAAAAAAAATATACCCCCATTTAGGTAAATGAGCTTTTATGTAGTCAAGAAATTACTTTACTAAATAAATACTTCTTCTGCTATATATTAGTTGATCATTTTCCTTTTTACATGCATATTAAGAAACCATAAATAAAAAGACAATTTTACTAATTTTCCCCTTAAAAAATTTCTTGGTAATTTTACAAACAAATGTGAATACTTTCAAAAAGAATTAATTCCAAGGGTAATATAAGAAAATTTTAATGAATGTTTTCTTGATTTAGTAAGGTGAACAATTATTTTTAATAAGATGATCAACTAATATGAAACAGAGGGAATAATATTTGTTATTCATTAAAGGGAAACTGTTATTACTCCCTTCAATAACACCCTTCGCCCCGTTGTCCACTTTTTTACACGTTTTTCTTTTTTTAAAGAAATTATAATAAAAGAATAGTCTTACTAATTTCCTTATTTTTTATTTTGAAAATTGACAGTAATTTGAGATACCTATTTTTCATTATATGGACACAGAAGCGGCTCAAACCCGTTGGTGACCTAAGGCCAAAATCAAATTAGAGGCCTTCAAAAAAATATATTAATATTTTTATTTTAAATCTATTTTTCTAGCTTTTTGAGATGCAAAGTTGCTAATAATTTTTGTGTAGTAATCTCTTCTAATAATTCTTTTTCAATCGATAATATAGCCAAACCACTTAATCTTTCTTGAGACATTGTCGATCTTAAATAAGATTTTATTATTTTTAATTTTGAAAAACTTCTTTCGGCTGAGGCGACTGTTACGGGAATTGTTAACATTATTCTATAAGCAACGTAAGCATTTGGAAAAGAATCAAGTCTTTTTATTTGATTGAGTATCTCAATTAGAGTATTGTCTTCTACTTTTATGATTTCCCTTAACACTTTTAATTCAGAAAATAAATCTAAACCGTCAATATCAGAGTGAGTATTATATTTTAAGGAGCATTCAAGATTATCAAGAGCACCTTTTTGAGATTTTATCAAGTTATCGACTTTTCTTTTTCTTTTAAGTTTTGAATGACCGGATTCATATTTTCTAGTTGACATATTAAAATCTAACAAATATTTTAAACACTATTTATAATATCAAATAAAAAAGATAATAAACTTAAGATACAAAACAAAAATAATATTAGAAATTAGAATGATAGTACCGAATTCAAAAGCTATGAAGACTTGATTTTCGAAAATGAATCGAGCTGCTGCAATGTAGTTTCTCCAAATTTAAAATATAAAATATCAATAGAACAAGTAAATTTTTAAGCTTTGAATAAGAGAGAGATGTAAGATTACAAAAGAGAAAGTGAGAAGAAATAGAAGGGATGAGGATAGAATATATAAAATAAAATTAGAAAAAAAAAATAAGGTAAAAAAAAGAAGATAACTTGTACATTAAAAGAAAGTACACAACTTTTTATTGGAAAGTAAAAAAGTCATAGTACTATCACTTCATTTAGCCGTTTGTATTTATTGGCTTAGTTCTAATAAATTTTTTTTAAAATTTAATCCTTCCTAATTAACTAAATAATGAAGCCTTTGCATTTATTGTCGTAGTTCTAATATATATATTTTTTAATTTAATCTTTCCTAATTAACTAAAAATGGAGTCCCCTAAAATTGGGGGACTAAGGCCAAAGATTTTTTTTTTAAGCCTAGACAGCCGCCCCAATAATGGACATATAATATGAGACAAAGAAGTATACTAGAAATATCCAGCAGACAAATTTCCATAATAAATTAAAGGAAAATGAATAGATGGTTGTTGACGATTTAATCCGTACTCCCACTAGTTCATATTAAGCTAGCATTTTGCCATAAATTTTAAATATTTTTGACAAATATTATTTGAGTAAAAATTTAGGTGAAATTTCACCATGTGTTTGGCCATAATATTTGGGAAACATATTTCACTTTTTAAAAAAAATAAGATTTATACCCATAAATTTTTAAAAAATTATCAAAACTAACCATAAGTTTATATTACAAGTTAATTGGCACCTCCTTGCAACAAATCACAAGTAATGTCCATGACATGAGAGCAGTGTGGTAGTTTAGAGTGAGTGCAACAAGCATCACTCCATACATTGTGAAGTAGACAAAGCATATGACTTTGTTATCCTGAGTTGATTGTTCATTGTTTTCATCAATAGTCATATCATCACGAATAATTCATCACTACTTTTGTGTTCACATAAAATATTATGTAATACAACGCAAACAACTATTATAAAGGGTGTTTTTGTAAAAGATAAAAGTTTGAGATAAAATTTCAATTTTTAAAAGATTCCAAATAATGAGATTCGGACCAAATACTAAAAAACACTAGTATTTGAAAATTTGGAATATTTGCCAAAAATATTTGTCAAATAATGATAAATTGAATGAACAAACATTATTTGCCAATTTTTTCCCCAAATATTATTTGGGAAATCTTTGGCCAAACAGTCCTAAGTAGATTTGTGAGGCAGTGCATACTTCTTAAGAGAGAGTTTAGAATATAAATAGGAGTAATTAACTTTTTTGACCTTATCCCCCAAAAATGAGAAAAAAATTTACTACTTATCTTAAATTTTAAACAATTCAATTATTTTGTACAATGAAAACCGCTTCAAAATTTTATTTCATATTTCGTTTATTTCATATTAACTGAATTTTTGAGCCTTTTTTTTCATTGTTCAAAAGAATAGAATTGTTCAAATTTCAAGATGAATGTTTGAATTTTTTTTCGTATTTACCCTTTTATTTAATAAAGTTTTATATATTCTAAGAGATAAATTACACTATCTATAAAGTTATATTTATGATTTTACAAAAAATAATAATGAAAAAAATGATTTAAATTATTTCATTATACATATCTTTTTAATATGTATTCATTGTTTCACAAATTTAGTTAATATGAAATAGTGAGGGTATGAAATAAGGAGTAAAGCAGTAGACAACACATTGGTGAAAATTGAACCCTAAAACCTAAATCCAAATTTTGTTGTAGCACTGAAATAGGCACCTCAAGAATTGTTCGATGGAAATAGTTTCTAGTGCTGTTATTGAGGTGGGAAAGGTGGTATGTAAATGCATCTATCCTAAGATGGAAAATATTGTCTGTTTCTCATCAAATGTTGAAAATTTAACGAAGGAAATGGAGACGCTAAGAAAGTTAAATGTGGATGGTATCAAAAGAAAGGTGGAAAGAGATGAGGGAGAAGGCTATAAACCAAAACCAGATGTTCTCAAGTGGATCGAAGATGTTGAGAAGGTGGAGAATGATTGGGAAACTATGAAAGAAAGCATTGAAGCGGCTAAGACGCTTACATATAAGTGTTGTCCGAATTGCAGAGTCCGCTTGGAGGTTTGCACTCAAATGCAGAACATCCGGGATAAAGTTTGCAGGCTTATAGAGGTTGGAGAAAACTTTGGATCAAATTTGATGGTAGAAAATTACCGGATGGAAAAAGTTGAGTACTTAGAGGTACCATCAATACAAGACCAACCAGCAGCAAGAAAGAAAATCGATAAAATCCTCAAACACTTGGAAAATGACAAGGTATTACTACAATTAAATCAACATTAGTAATCGAATTTGGTAGTTATTGCTAATTTTATTAATTCTTGTCTAATTTGAATTTTAGGGAAAAACCATATTAGTGCCTGTTATACATTGTTGTTGAGAAACCAAAAATAGTCATTTTAAGAAAAAATGTATTATTTTTTTGATAAAATAAGGTGTTTTCAAATCAGTAAAATTGTTTTTAAATGGAATCAGAAACACTTTTTCTGGTTGGGAAGTTGCTTCTTTAAAAAAGCAGAAACAAAAAATTATTTTGTCAAGATCAAAATATCTCGTTCTTATATACATACTCATCAATTTGATTTGGTTTGGTTTGAAATTTTGAAAATGGTTTGATTTTGGTTTTACTTAAAAAAACTGAAAAAATAACCAAACTAAACCGCGAAATTATATATATAAATTTTATACTTATTTATATATTATTCATAAATAAAATATTTAAATTTTATTTAACTTAATTCTTTAACTTTACAATTTTCTCAAGCCCAATTATTAAAACCTTAAGTCCAAGTATATCAAAATTCATTACTATAGTCTTTAGATATGCTACCTCACATAAGATAGTCACAATTTCTCTTAATTGAATCATTTGTTCGTGTAATAATAACTCTAGTATTGCTTAATTGCTAGATTGAATCCACGGTAGCTTTTCTGTGGATTGTTCACGTATTAGATGTTAGTGTCTATCGAGATACATATGTTCTAAAAAAATTATCACTTTCATATCGAAAAAATAAAATCAAACTGACGGTTATTTTTTTTGTTAAGTTTGATTTGGTTTTAGAAATTTAAAAACCATTGTTGCATATTTGACTTGTGGGTTAATTATTTTTTGGGTATGTCGATCCCTTCAGGTTTGCATCATTGGAGTGTGGGGTGCGGGAGGAATTGGGAAAACTACATTGATGAAGAATCTGAACAATGAGCTCCAACAGAAAAACATGTCAAGGCCTAAACTGTGTTTTGGTGTTGTGGTATGGATTACAATGCCCAAACCAGCGACCATAAGTAAGGTTCAAGTATTAATTGCCAAAAGATTACGCCTAGATGTAGATAAGGAGGAAGGTGAAGAAAGTACTTCCCACAAAATCTATCAAAGGCTTAAGCAAGAAAAGAGTTTCCTTCTCATATTAGATGATGTTTGGGAAGCTATAAATTTGGATCATGTAGGTGTGCCCCGTCCCAACAATCACGCAGGAAGCAACGTTATTATAATTTCTCGTTTTTTACCAGTTTGTAAAAAAATGAACACACACATCGAAATGAATATTTCCACATTGGATGAACATGAATCATGGAATCTGTTTATCAAAAATGTGGGAGATGTTGCCAATTGGCCGGTGGATATTGAGCCATTGGCAATGGATATTGCAAGAGAGTGTGGTGGTTTACCTTTAGCAATCACTGTTATTGCAACATCTATGAGAGGGAAGTCAAGGGTCGAGCTCTGGGAAGATGCTCTAAAATCACTTAGAATGTCTGAACCTTGTGACAATGATGTGATGCATGATGTTTACAAGGTCATCAAGTTGAGTTTTGATTATTTAGAATCTCGGGATACTGAATTATCAAGAAGCAATATGAACAAAAGGAGAGGTAACATTAAAAGTTGTTTATTGTATTGCTCCTTATATCCAGCGGCTATTCCAACAAATGATCTCATACATTGTTGGTGGGCAGAGGGGTTCCTTGGTGAACATGACACATACGAAAATGCTTACAATAGAGGAACCACAATGATTGACAGACTAAAAGATGTCTGCTTGCTAGAAGAAGCCCATTGGATGGGTTGTGTGAAGATGCATGACTTGGTTCATGATGTTGCTAAATGGATAGCTAACTCTTCTAATGATGAACACAAATCTTTTATTCAAGCTGGAATTGGATTGATTAAGATACCACATACTAAACTAACAGCTTCTGTCAAGAGAATATCTTTCATAAGCAACAAAATTGAACATCTACCTGATTGTTTCATGGATTGCCCAAGGACAACATCTTTACTTTTGCAAGACAATGAACCCCTTGAGAAAATTCCCGATGAATTCTTTTTGTCATTTCCAACTCTGAGAGTTGTGAATCTGAGTCAAACTGGTATTAAAGCACTGCCTTCTTCCATCAATAGTTTATGTCAACTACGTGCTCTAATACTACAAGACTGCTATGAGTTGAAAGAGTTACCAGATATTGGTAATCTTCGCAATTTGCAATTGCTTGATTGTGATAATACAGGGTTACATTGTCTGCCAGTAGGAATGCACAAGTTGACAAATCTGAGGCTATTAATTATGCCTACATCTGATTTGGAGAGTAGTATTGGCCAAGGATTTTTCCAGAATTTTTCTAGCCTTGAAATAATAAATATGATGGGTGGTTGTCTTGGATCAACTTGTTTTCATGAGATATCGTTTCTACACAATCTGACATCTCTTTTTATTAGATTGGATAGCTCATCAATTTTGAAAAGAGAACACAACTGGATGAAAAGATTGAAAAGTTTTCACATCGAAATTGGGGAAACTTCAGCGGAAGTACCATTCAACAAGTCAACAAAGAGGATAAGTGTCTCCCATTGTGAAACTTTCAGTAACGGAGAACTCTCAGGCATGTTACAGTTGGCTTCATATTTGTACTTGGAAAAATGTGGGGATCTGAGGAAGTTGATTGAGAACAACAGTTTTGATGGATTAAAATCACTACACATAGAGAGTTGTTCTTGTGATTTCACACCAGCAGAAGAAGGAAATGAACAGTTTGATGATCCTTTGCCAAATCTGGAACATATCAGTCTCTCTTCTGTACATAATTTAAAGTGTGTCTCTGATTTTGGTCATTTTCTGGGTCCAAGATTTTCTAAATTACGCCAACTGGATATATCCAATTGTCGTAATTTAACATGTCTTTTTAATGTTGGTGGAGCTTTTTCTGTACCCAACCACTTGGAAGAAATTAATATTTTCAACTGTTCAGAGCTGGTAGAGTTGTTAGTGCAATGCGGATCTAGTCAGAGGACACTCGTCAACTCAGAAATTCCAAGAGTTCGAAAGGTATCGTTGAAACAAGTACCAACATTAAGAACGTTGGGGGAGCCACAGAGGATATGGGAACACCTAGAGAAACTTGAGGTGAACAATTGCTATGGAATAAGGAAGTTGCCTCTTTCTATTCAAACCTCCAACAACATCAAACTAATAACAGGAGAATCAGAATGGTGGAGCCAACTGGAGTGGGATGACGACAACTACAAATCAAATTTACAGCATTGTTTCACTGCATTTGATCAGGTGATGTGCCAGTTAACTTTCACACTTCTCAATTATGAAGATGCATTTAGTACTATAGTACTTGATTATACAACTATTTTCCCTTAAGGTCATAGAGAAGAGAATACTTGATTACTATCATAAACTACATCTCCATTTATACTATTCAAAATATCAAATCAAAGCTCTGACGCAAATAACTAGATACATGTATTACAAACACTTAAAAAAACTTTTTGATAAACTAAGATACAATATTGAAAGACTAAAAATATCCTTTAATTCCAACAAAGTTGTTGTTGATTGTAACGATCCTCCTAAACATTTTGTGAATTTTACATGTTTTTTTCTATTTTTGCTCCTCACCTGTGTAATTTTTAGATGTGTTTATGATTTGCTAGGATAGATGATACGATTTTTTACATATGCGTAGTGAATATTTAAATTGTAATACTTTGACAAAGATTTTAAATACATTTGAATATGAATATTATTTTTAGTGGACAAGAATATTATAACCCAAATTTAATTAGAGGTTATTTGATAATTGATCAAAAGTTTTTTTTTTTTTTGAAAAAAAAGAATGGACAAAGCCCAAACAAAAAGAGAACAGGAAAATAAAAGAGTAAAGTGTCAAATCTAAACTATCTGCTTTTTTTGAGTTTCATAACTAAATTATTAGAAATGTGAATTTCATATCTAAACTGTCACTTGAGAAACACACATTACTCTCTTTTATTACACTCTGTTGATGGTATGTGTACTATAATCTCTTTTTTATTTAAAAGAAAATGTCATAGCATACTCCATATGCATTTAGGAAAATACTTTCTACTTGCCGCACAACTTTTTTAAAATAAACTTTTTTATTTCTATCACAAAATGAGAAAAATGTAAAGAGTAAAATAAAATTAGGAGCCAAGGATATTAGATGGGGTGTGGTAGAATATTTTTTTTTTAAAATAAAAAAAATAATATCTTAATTCTCTTTGGAAGGAGTGGGTGGTTTTTTTTGGGATGTGGGGGGTGGGGGGGGGGGGGGGGTGGAGGGTGTGAAGCATGGATTTTTAAAAATGATATGCATCATCATCTCCTATTCAGTATATTGTGCACATGCAATAACATGAGATTGAATATAAGTAGGGTCAAGCACGTGGAGATCGTCCGTGTTGCAATGGTTTTATGTTTATGAGTTGGACACATAAAGTCTTTTGTGTTGGGGATTGTTTGAATTTGAGATTCTGTGTTGAGATCATCCACACAAGCACGCGGAGAACGTTTGTGCTGATATATGGACCTTTACGAGTTAGCCATAAGTCCTGACTAACTGACCGAGGAAGTGGGTGTATAGAATATTTTGACCATTGCATTACATTTCATCTACATTGCATTTTATATTGAGTTATTGAGATGATTGTGATACTGATTCGACTTGATACATGTTATGATCTCATCAGTAGTGTAACTAATAGTTCTGGAAAAGTAGATATTTTAATTTCTACTCTGATACTAAACACAATAAGACCACTGCACAAGTGGTTTATCATTCAAATATTATCAAGTGTGTTGAGCTTGACTCGTTGCTGCCTCATTCAGGTATATTGGCAATATGCTTATCCTCAATATAATTACCGTATGGACAACACTGATTCTTCATCTTATTGTCGGATATCTTAAGTTTCTTCTGCCAAAGTTTGTACAATTCTTGCTCTCTGGTTCCGATATTTTGATTGCTTGATTGCACTTTCTTGTTTCAGCTGTGTTGTATGATTATCTTGTTAATTTGTAATAAACTAGTATTGCTTCTGTGTTGAAACATTCTTGAATTATGTTGGAATATATACTATAAATCATATGTTTAGATATAGTATTTATTATAAAATAATTATTTATTCAGTTTTAATAAAAAAAAATTAATAGATCATATATTTATTTATGGTGTCTATTTACTTATATAATAGATGATTTAGTGCATAGAGTTTTAGCTTATGCACAAAGGATTAAATCATTGGTTCTTATAAGTATCAAGTGTTTTTGTTCATAATATAAGATGGAAAATGGGCATGTTATTGGTACAATTGCAGCACAAGATTATATATAATTTATCTTGATTATGGAAACGGTATAGTTCCAACTACATTTTATATGTATGGAACGGGACCGAGTAGAGATAGTTGTTTTAGACTGACTGACTAAACCATATTCTCTAAATTGTAAAATGTACTTGTATTCTTAATCTTGATATAACCATTATGATTTGTATATATTAATTACCATTTTGATTTATTAAAAGGTGAGATTCTGAGACGAGTCAATATGTCTGGTAGATTAGATGATAATAACATATATTGATGAAATAATAAGTTAGTTGATGGAATCCATATCTAGATATAGAGATTGATAATATGCCTATTTTAGAAGCTCATAAGTTTTCAAAGGAAATTAATCATTTAGTTAATTATTGATTAGTATCCGTAATTTTAACATAGGGAATTACACAAGTGTTTAATGAGAATTTTGAAATATAAATAGAGAAATGCAATTACAAATTTCTGTTCTAGTGGAATGATTTGTAATTTATTATGATAAGAATTATTTAAATTAATTATTTGGATTATTTCCATAATAAAAACTCTCAGTAATTAATTATGTTATTCCTATAGTGCTCATATTTAATTAGAACTAGGAATCCTAATTCTAGGGAAAAAGGAAAAAGAATGTGGCTTTCTTGTTCTTGAAAGTAACGTGTGTTTCTTCTTCTCCTTTTTGGATTGGGGGGAAATTCTATATGTAGGCTTCTAACCTAGAAAGAGAATAAGGTTTCTATATATACTTTTCCATCCAAGTATTGCTGTCTATAACAAGTTCTTGGTTTAGTGCAAACACCCGATACAGAAAACCTGATATTAAAGAAAGTAAATCATATGACGGTTAGCTCCCTAGAACAAGTTCTTTTGAATAATTTGTAAGTTTATTTACAGAGTACATAAACTATAGATTACACATATACACAAGACAATACAGATTGTGATGCTAACTGGCTTGACAGTTCAAATTTGGATCATCAACTGTGTTAAAGTACAATGTAGAAAGTTTGTCATCAAATTTGGAAACCAGTTGATGGACAGACAATCCGCAGTAGCGCTTCCCTAGTCTAGCGATGAAAATGTCAATTATTTTCTTGAACATGTCGTCTTCTTGGATTAGAGGTTGCTCCACAAACTCAACTAGAGGCATCCACTGCATTGAAAAAAGAAAAGACAGCTTGAGTAAATGCTAAGTCGCATAAAGCTGCAGACGTTAAGTCTTACTCAACCTTAAAAGCTAGCTCATGAGTTAATGATTGTCCAAAAATATAAGGAAACAACATCACATTTTTCAGACCAATATGGGGGTGTGTGTTCCGAGACTAAACAGCTGATGTGTGGACAATATGACATGCGGGACCAACATTGAGACACACAAGAATAAGGACGAGTTTGGATGTGGTATAAAGTCAAAGAAAATGGACATTGAGTCTAACTCAATCTCAAACGCTAGCTCATCATGTGAGTATTACATAATACGATATGCTTACCTTAGCATTCTGAATTTCTAGATCATCAACCATAATCTGTTTTGACAGGGGTCTTAACAGACAGACGAAGAACAAATCTGACTTTTGAAAGGCCACATCGTGAACATGCCTGAAGAAGGACATCGATAAATGTTAATTCAAACAATGTATCTTGTTTGTAAACTGTAAAATCAACAATTAGAGTCCAAACTTAAACAAATGGGTACATAGCATGAGTTAGAGCATGAAACTGAATAAAACTTGAAATATCCTAAAGATGACAGTAAAATCAAGAAAATAGCAATTCTACATTCTCTGTGTCTGAGCCAAGTTACTTGGATACTTATGGTATCAGCATTTCGTGTTCTTATAAGATTTCTAATATAGCTCTTCCTATCGATAAAAAAGGTGTAAAATAAATCGCTGTCCACTATGATAAACTCATGGCTCTTTGAAGAGGGAGAATTTTGTTACCTGAAAGCCATAACCTCCACAAATTCAGTATCAATCTGGAAAAAGTAATGAGAAAAGAAAAAAAACATCATTTAGATAACGATTGGTCGTTATGTGTTGCTAGTTTAGGAAAGCGATACGTTTAAGTGAAAATTGCTTACGCCAGTTTCCTCCTGCACTTCTCTCACAATTCCTGTAAAAATCTCCTCGGACTGAGTTTGACACAAAAACTAAACCGAGTAAGTATATAGTTTCATGCTTCAATCTTTAACTAAGTCAAAAGTACCAAAATGGAAAGGTCAAATTGCAATAGAGGAACATACCTCATGAATAAAACCAGTTGGTATTTTCCATAAGCCTGAAAGAGCCGGCGTAAAATGTTTCTCTTGCACGACAAGCACCTAAAGCAGTAATTTTATTAGCCTAAGAGACTACACAAAGAATTCAGAAGCTCATAAATATTACTACTAATTAGGAAGGCATTGCAAACAGAAAAACACACACCTCATTTTTATCGTTGATCACAAAACCCCCAACTCCAACTTGATGTGATGCATTTGAAGGAAGCATGCAGGGTTCCTCCGGAATCCAATAAGTCATCATAACATATCCTCTTTCTGCATGATGGTATTGAAATCCTTCCTACAAAAGTTAGAGTTCAATTGTTACAGAATCACTAGAGCTGTATATTATTGTGTATTAAGATACCATAGTTAGCTTATTCTCTCCATGTATTTATATCAACGTATTCTTTGAGTAATGAGACAATCACTACTAGCCAGAGAACAAAGAAAAGCTAAACGATTGAGTAATTTCCTGTATCGATTTGGGTGAAGTGATAGTACGAAATACCTTTACTACAATGCATCAACAAAAAGGAAATACCTTTACTGCAACAGGAACTAGATCACATTTTTCCAATGGTAGCTTAAGCCAAACTCCCTTCTTCCCCTGCATCATCGGGAGCCATCAATGAGAAAAAGGTGTTATATAAGTTTACTTACCAAAAATTACTATGCCTCAGTCCTAAACAAATTGGGGTTCCATCTATATGAATTCACCAGGCTATTAAAAGTACAAGTTCTCTGAATTTCCTACTGGCATAAGAGTTGTCTATAAAATAATTGTTGGGTTATGAAGGTGGATTAAGGCATCATGCGGAAGCTTACAATTTGCAAATCATATGGTTGATAAATTAGACGACACATAAAACTATACTAAAAGAAATAACATTATTATATGATATGACCAATTGGTCTACATAATTAAAAACTAATAAAAAACATAAAAACTGTAGAGAGAAAATCTCCCATAAGCAAGACTCTTAAGTGACTACATTGTGGATGTTATTGTTCTTGTGTTAGAAGAAACAAACCTATATTTATAGAGTCCTAAAATCTTTTCTTATTAGAAAAGGACTCTAGCTACTCCAAAACCTTCTCCTAAAAGGAAAGAATAAACCAAATATGAAAGAATATTATATTTTCCTTTCAGGAAAAGTAAAAACATTTATGGTAATGTTTTGTTTTTTCTTTAAGGAAAAATAAATCTTAAATTATGGTAAGAAAATCAGGGCAAAACCCTAACAATAATAAGAAAAATATGAAATGTGGTGGCTTTCACTCGTGTATTAATCAACACCAGACAAGAAATCGAGTCTTGAAATTTGAGACTAGTATAGTAGTTGCTGGAAATGAAGTACCTTGACTTTCCAATGAGAGAGAGATGCACGAAGCACAAAGGCAAATTTGTCGGGATCAGATGGTAGTCTATCTGAGTTGACGAGTACTCCTCCATATTCATCGTCAGAGGCATCAAGCAACCATTTATCTTGAAAATACAAACTTGTATGGTTTGTACCGTTTATCTTATCAGAGAAAATGTCCTCTAAGAAATTCTTCTTGCTGAATGATCTTGTAGCATCATAAGAAGTGCGTGAATAAGAAGCCTTTGTTAACAGCCCTGAAGTTAAAACAGAAAATTTACAAAAATTCGAACTTCATTTTGAGATACAAACAGCAACATTTCTCATTTAGTAGCATTAGTGGCGTTATCTAATACCGTAGATTGATAGATAGTATTCTTCTTAATGACTGCATTAGAAATGGGATATCATTCTTTATATGCTAAGCTAATGATACATTTTGTATTGCCTTATTGTCGATTGTTCTACTTCGATTTCATGCTTCCTTGCTCAGAGATCATAAGATACTACTCTCTCCGTTCCATTTTATGATCATCTGAGTATGCTCTTTCCTTTTTAATTTATTTCAAGAAGAAGCATAACCAATTTAGCTTTAAATTTTCTATTTTACTCTTAATGATCTGATTTTATAGTCACAGAAACGTCATGACATGTGTAAGACCGTTTCCAAAAGTCGGTCATTTCTTTTTTAGACTTAGTATTCCATCAAACATCTTCACATAAAATGAAACAAACAGAGTAAAATCTTCTTATTCCCTTGCAAAATCAGTGGACAGGCAAATAACCTTCTGATTGAGTCCCAAAAAAAAAAACGGTCCACACCCCTAAGTAAATATTCTATCCGTTTCAATTTGTTTGTCTTAATTTTCTTTTCAATCCATTCAAAAAAGGTATCTTTTACTTTTTTGGCAAACACGATTAAAAAGTCTTACATATTTACTTACTTTAACGCTAACTCTGTGTCAAGTCAAAATCAGACAAACAAATTGAAATGAAAAGATTATAAAAAATTT
Source organism: Solanum bulbocastanum (assembly GCA_037074985.1). Lineage (NCBI taxonomy): Eukaryota > Viridiplantae > Streptophyta > Magnoliopsida > Solanales > Solanaceae > Solanum > Solanum bulbocastanum. Next base: position 1,160,539 of record CM073604.1, read on the forward strand.
ACCTCTGCAAGAACAAGAATACATTCTACATATCTTAATTAGTTTAGGACCACAATATTTAAATTTTATTTACATTCTTAAAATCAATGTCAAGTCAAAAACAAAGAAGCAAAGGAGTATTAGAAAGTTACCTCTGTAAGATCAGAAATACATTCTACATATCTTTAGATTAAGACCACAAAACTCAAAAATATTACGTATTTACTTTCTTATACTCCATATCAAGTCAAAACCACACAAACAAATTGACATAAAAGGAGTATCAAAAAAATACCTCCACAAGAACAAAAATACATTCTACGTATCCTTAGTCTATGACCACAAAATTCAAAAGTCTTACCTATTTACTTTCTTAAACTCCGTATCAAGTCAAAACGAGACAAACAAATTAAAATGAAAGCGGTATAAGAAAATTACCTCTTTGAGAACAGAAACTTGGAGCCACATTAACACCAAACATGAGCTTTGAATCAAGAAATGAGCTAGAAAACTTCATCAACCCCTCCATACTGACTGATTTACACATGGACATTGACTTAAAATCAATAGATTTCAGCTCCATCACAGTCCAATGAAAAATCAAAATCTTGACTTCTCTATAAATAAACCAAGATAAGAAAAAAAAAACAATTTTTTCCAAGAAAATTAATATAAGATTCCTTCACAATGCTAAAAACAAGAAAATTTCTTTGGTATTTTCACCCTTCCTGAGAAAACTAAAAAAATAGAACAAATCCATTGAAGATATTAAATAGTACTATAGTTTTTGGCATTTAGAAAAAAAAAATACAAAATATCTTTGATTAACAAGGAGATATATTTTTCCATGGAAAATATTAGCAAAGTTTCTAGCTTGATGGCATGTGGTTGAAAATGAAATTTGTATGAAATATTGAAAATGACAAAATAAAGAAAAAGAAAGGTGTGTGTATGTGAAAATTAGCTAAAAAGAAGATCTTTTATAACGACAATAACAATATACTTAATGCAATCTCACAAAGTGAAATATGAAAAAAAGATAAAATGTATGCAAGAGTTACTCATACTTTTACAATTTAGAAAAACATTCGACAGACTCTCGACTAAAAAAAAATTGAAATACGAAGATGTATAATGAGTGTGGAAATGGGAAAACAAATGAGTGTGAAGAGAGACGGGGGAAGGGGAAAAGTATACAATACATATGTTAAATGTGGAAAATTGTGTGTCCTACTTGTTTTTTCATATAGTAGGAGTTGTATATATGCTTTAATTTCTTCATGTGTTTACTTTTTTATATTTTAAATTGTCACTTATAAAACTTGCGTTTTTTTCCTATTTTTACTTGAAAAATTTGCCCTAAAATGATTTATGGCATACCAAATAATTTTATTAAGGCATCATTCAACATAATGTGATGATACTGGGCAGTGGCGGATCCAGGATTTAGAGTCCGTGGGTGCCAAATAGATTTATTGATTAATGTGCCAGCTTTTTTCCTTAAAAAAACGTGGTTGGAGCCTTTTTTTTTTCTAAAAAAATGTCTACAGCAAATTTCTAAAAAAAAAAATAGGTACAAATGGAATTCCAACTCGCAACATTAGCCATCTAAAGTTGCCCTCCTACCGTGGCACCACAAGCCAATTTTGTTTACTGGATGCCACGCTTTATATTTATATATATATACCTATGTATATATAGAGTTTCCGTCGAAGTTCGGGGATGGCGTGGCACCCCCACACCCATACATAGAATACGTTGCTTATAGAACTTATTTTTACTATTTTTATTATAAAAACCTATTTTTTTCCAAAAAAGAAGGTGGTATTTTTCAAAATATGTTAACTAAATAAACTTAAAAAAAATTGTCCTAAATATAAAATAAATACAATTTGTCTGTCTGACGGGAGGCTCTATGAGTCTGGAGACAAAATTAAAAAAAAAATAAAAAAAATACAATGAGCAATGTCATCATTCATTATTATTTCAATAAAATAAAATAAACAGATAGGTCATGCTTCCTGATTTTTTGGTTATCTTAATCATGAATTATTTAGTTGTTAGTACACTATTATCTTATCCATTTAACAAAATGGAATATACAATCAATTTTAGGTGGAACTTCACTCAACAAGAATAATATGATTTAATATACTCATCATTCTCTTACTCGATATCTATCTGATACTTAATATCCGTTTTAGGATTGAATCAACTCAGATTATGTGTATGAAAACTTTACTTTAGAGGTAAAACGCTTCCTTATTAAAAAAGATGAATCTATTATCACATAAGATATCTAGTTAAGAACAGGTTATTTATCTTTTCATCACTTCATCGTAAGAGGCGAATTCAAGATTTGAAGTTTATGAAGTCCTAAAGTAATGTTAGTCGTTAGATTTACGTTATATAACAATACAATTTTCTCTTACGAGTTTTCAATCGTTGTTTCGTATTAGTTTTGTGGCCAATCAATTCGCATTCTGCGTAAAATGTTTTCTACTAAAAGTAATTATGCTCTTTCAATGTTTAATAATATGAGATTTTTGATTAAGAATCAAGAATTGATGAATATTTAACGCTTTATCATAAATTTTGTGGTGAAATGTGAGCACCAACAAGTAATGTATGTAATTGTTAATGTGAATTCAGATATGAATTCTTCTTTTTTTTATAAATAAAGAAGAACAATATTCCAAAGAACATTCAATTCAGATTACTCAATTAATATTAGATTAGTAATTAAAAATTAAAATTACAATTTTTGTAAAAGAAAAATAAGGAAGAGTCAATAAGTGTAAAAGAATAATGAAAAGAAGAAAATATCAGTCTCTCTTCAATTATTCAAAAGATCTTTTTGAGATATTTTTTGATTTTGTCTTTTTTTTTGTTTTTTTGATGGAACTTATAAATTAGATGCATAGAAAAAAACAATCAACATTATTAAGGTTGTAGTGAAGTCCACGTGGGAACATGTCATATATATGCACAGTCAAATATCTTATCCATTTTTGCGTAATTCATTTCCAGGGCACTTATCGATCGATTCGATTTTAAAGTTTATCAATTTGATTTATTAGTTATCAATTTATAGATATGCTAGCTAAATTGTTATAGAATTATTAAGATATTGACTTATCGGTTTTTGATTTATCGATTTTGATTGTTATCGATTCGGTTATCGGTTTAACCGCTAATATTTGACAAAAAAAACATTGAAAAACACTTAAAAACAAGGTGACAAATCAAATGAACCATGCACATGAGTTCACAAGTTACATCTTTCTCAAAGGCAAACACGTTTACATTGTAGAATAACAAAGAGTTTGGACAACCAGAAATGAAAGTAGGAAATCAGTCTCTAAGTCAAGGACTTTGTATATAAAATGGTATAAATATAATTGTTTAATTTACTATCGGGTTATCGGTTAACCCGTTAAGAACCGATAACCCGATAACAAAAAAAAATCAAAACTGTTATCAAAACTACTAAATCAATAACCCATTACGGGTAAATCAATAACTTTTTTTTAATTTGGACTATCAGTTTCAATTCGAATTTGAACAGCCCTAATCCTCATATTCGACTTGTACAATCAAATATTTTATCTGTTTTTCTTAATTCATTTCCACTCACTCATTTTCCACGCTCGATCCGTCAATTTGCTACTCCTAAAAATAACTGTTTGGAATTATTATTATTATTATTATTATTATTATTATTATTATTATTATTATTATTATTATTATTATATGAAGAAAAAAAAAACAATTGACATTATTTAGGTCATAGTGAAGTCCACGCGGGAACACGTCAAGTTGTATTTAATTTATTTATTTATAGTGTAGTGCACGTGTGATTATAGTCCCACTATAGTGGGAAAATTGTCCAGCCCATCTTTGAGTACTATTTAAATTTTAACCAATATTTAAAAATTATTTAAAGCTTAATTTGATGAAAAAATATTTAAAACTTAATTTGATTGTGCAAATTTCAGTGTGTTCATCTTACTCATTATTTTCAAACTTGCGATTTAACATTTTTGAACTGCAAGGTCCTAATTCCACATTTGAATTGTCAAAATTGAAACTTATGAGTAAAGCCTAACTTTCGCATTAAAATTTGAGGTCAGGCTCTGTTGTTCAAATGGATGTCCTAGTGTGAAGGTGAGAAATTAGCTATGTATGATTTCAGGAAAGGTAGAGACCAAAAAGATATAGGGAGATAGATAATTAGATAGGACATTCATAGTTTCAACTTACTGAAGACATAACCTTAAATAGGAGGTTGTGGGAGGTACAAATATAGAGTAGAAGGTTATTAGGCCGTAGCAATGTGTTTTCTTGTTATCCGTCTTGTTAGAGTGGGTAAAAGTCTCGCATTGATTGGAAAATGGACTGATGGTTTCCTTATATGAACTTGGGCAATTCTTCTCTCATGACTTAGCTTTTGGGGTTGAGTTAGGTCGAGTGTCATATCTTTACACGTCTATACTAATTGTTGTATCATCACTCCTTTAGTTTCTGTTACTATCTATAATTTCTTTTAATTCGACTATCATATTATTTTATTGTAATACTATATATTTATTGTTTTGGTTACTATCTACTATATTTCTTGTTCCGATAAGATTTACCTCGGACAAAGGGACTCCCTTGAATGGGCAAAGGACCAAGAACCCCCTTGCTGCATTTCATAGGTTTGGAAAGAAGTTGATTGACATTGAAAATTATCATGTGTTTGGTTTGAAATTTTCTCAAAAATATTTGACTATTTCAAAAAATATAATATATATTTATAAGTTTTAAAAATTATTTTAAATAGCCATAAATTTATATTATTATTTTATAATGAATATATTCCGTAGAAAATAACCTTATAATATAATTAATAACAATAACAAAATAACAGTATAGGCAATACAATACATTGATCACATACTCAAACTTGTCACTGATTTAGTTATAATTATAACTCATTAAACATAAGTTGTTCTTTTTTCTCAAATTAGAACTCAAAACTTTTTGGGAGGCGATAGTAACAAATATTAGTTGAAATTAATAAATAATGAGTATTTTTAATAAAATATAAAAATTTGGGGTAATTTTTGAATTTTTTTAAATTCCCAAATATTAGAACTTGGCCCAAATACTAATTTTTTCTTGTATTTGGGAACTTGACATACTTAACAAATATATTTGCCAACTTATATAACTAAATACCACTTCCCAATTTTTCCCCAAGTATTCTTGGAATTAAATGGGTCTGTAACAAATGTTGGGCAACAACGTTGAGAAAGACAATATTTGTGAATATCCAAGCATTTCTGAGATGATTACTACTACTTTGAGGAAGATAATATGTGATGTCTTGATCTCTTTGTAAATATATGAAATAGAGGGAGTATTTATCAATTCGATATATATTTAATGGTATGGATAAGTTATTAATCTTTCTGTCTTACTCCCTCCGTCTAACAATAGTTGTCCAATACTACTTATTCAGTTTAAAAATCAAGAGATAATTTACCTTTTGTGTCTATTTTACCCTTGCTAATAAATATTATTTATCATCTAACCTATTTCTCAAAACATTAAATTTAATAAAGTCAAAGGATAATATAGTAATATTACCTCTATTGTTTATTGTTTGTTAAAGGGTATGCCAAATTAATAATGGACAACTATTATTGGACAAAGGGAGTAATTGATTGAATACGAAATTTAAAAAAAAGAAATAAAAGTTTTCAAATGGGATCATCGAAAACAAGAACACAAAATATAAAGTAAGAGCTACTTTGTCTTAATTAGACCTTTTATTCATAGAACTACTTTTATTTTTGACATCCTTTGTAGATATTGGAAGTTTTTCCCCACATACAACATTTCACTCTAATACATCTCACTTAAGTGAATCGAGTTTGTGAACATTTTGTTAGTTTTGATAACGCACTTTTCCTTTTTCTTAATTTCACCTATAAAATCATATTGAATATATTATTATATTTTTAATCTGATTCACGATCAATATATCTTTTACGCCAAATTACTTGAAAATCAAAAGTCTAAAACTGATCCTTATGTTAAACTTAACTTGTGGGAGTAATGAGATTTGTTGAAGAGATTAAAGATAAATTTAGAAGTCCATTAATGCAAGAATTGATAAAGGAATAATAATTGAATAGACGGGTCTACCCACCATTCTTGAATAGATTCTAGTTTTTTCTAGAAATAATTGTAAGTCCTATAATTTAAAAATCAAGAAAAAAAAAAGAATCCAATTTGATGTGGAGAACCTAGACAGTCTAACACAACACTTGACCGATAATAGGAATGATCTTCTTGTCTTTGACCTAGCACATCAAATAATTAAAATCATCAAAAAAAATAAAAAATATTCATTGAATACAATAAACTAAAAGGTTCTTCGAATAATAAAAAAGAATCTATTAATATAATTTATTATTAGTGATAGGATATTGATTTAACGATTTGGTTATGATTTAGACTTTTATTACGGGTTATCAATATAGTAACTATTTAAAGTTTTTCTTAACGAATTAACAAATAATCTAGTAATAATTATTATATTGCACAATAACAAACTTTTGTTTTCTACTTAAGATGAGTTTCTGAAATTTTAGACTTAATATTTACATATTTTGCTTTGTTATATCAATTATTTGAATAGCTTGGATATTGGTAATATATTTAGGTTTTCCGTAGTTTATCCTTGAGGACTTAAATTATCAGGTTACTCAAACAATATCTATAAATAATTTTTCATGAAAAATGGTATTTGTAGTAAAATTAGCTGATATATAATGTATAACTTTTTTATACAATTTATGTATATAAGTCAAAATAAGAAGAAGAAAAAAGTATAACTATTCTCTCTTTTTTTCCTTGTGTATGACATTAGTCATTTTGTTCTTATCAAATTCTCTGACACTGTAGGTGCAACGCAAGTAGTAATGATCGCAATTATAAGCGTCCTATTTAGTTTAGAAATTAAGGAACTATGCCTGTTGAGGAACTGAGATGATTCATCTTAGTCTTAGTATGCCGAGTATGTCTTTGGCGTGCCTCGCTTTGATGTGGGCTAGGTAGAAGCTCCGTGTAAAGAGAAAGATTTCTTTTTCATGGCTTCCACTTATCGATTCTGGCCGAGAAAAGGCGGAATTGGGCTTGGCCGGAAGAACCCAGCCAAAATTTATTAAATTGGGAATAACTCTCTCACATATTTTGGTGCCTTTAATTAAGAACAAAGAATTTCATAGTATCTTGAAATTTAATCTAAAAATATGCAATATAATTTTAATTCAGAGGTTTCTAATGTTTATTTTAAATTAATGTACTAGGATTAGCATAATTCTTGATATAATCAAAGAACATGCTGCCAAATTATTTTATTTATCCAACTTGACCACTTGTATTATATTAATTTTTCCTATTAAGGGTAAGATTCTACAATGAATAAATATATTATCCACTTGGAAATTCAATTCAACATTTTTTCTATATAATATTTTGAACAAATCTATCTAATACAAAACAAAAATAAGAAGGTTAGCTGCAGCTTCGTATTCGATTATGTTCCTTTTAAAAAAATATATATTTCTTTTTCTAAACTTTGTTCTTATATATTTTCTAATTTTATTTTAAATTTTCTAAATTTAATGGGTTTTCGAGAATTTCTTTGTAGGATACTTGGCCAAAGTGTCACCTGTTAGCCAATAAGTATTGTGACAAAGCGGTTATTGCTCACCCAACATGATCATACGAGGTCACAACTCACCAACACAGTCATTCAAAGCGAACAATAATTGAAAATTGGATGCGGGTGAAATTCCCGTCAGAATGTTCAGTCAACTCTCTCTCCCTTTGTGGGGTCCATTGCAGTAACAACAAATTACTAGAATAATGAGTGATACCATTTACCTACGGTGCTCCATAATTTCATTTTGCTATTTAACTACACAAAACATATATAGTAAAAGTATCAACGAAGAAGTGTCATGTGATATCAGTACTTAGCGATAAAATGCACCCACAATTGAATGTAATTTAACTTAATAGCTTTTGATTTTATATATATATTAAAATTCGTTAAATAGTTATAAATCTTGATTGCACATTCAATTACTATTTGATTGAATGGTTGTCTGTGGTATATTAAATTATGAAGTTGAGATCATTGTATCAATAAATCAAGTTTAAATTCTGAATTTCACTCTCCTCTTCGAAAATTCCCAAAATTACTTCTTAATTTGAAATTTTTAATCGAATTTTTTATGAAAATTAAATAAAAATGCACGTGTAACTTTTTTTTTGGGCATGTAGTGACTGCTCTTCATATTTTTATTTTACTAGCTATTACTAGAATAAAATCCATATTTCAAGAGTCAAAGTCAACATGCACAACATGTACCAAGTTTGAATTACCAAATATATTCGTTGATCATGAAAAGATTTCATAAAAATATTTTAAAAAAATAAAAGAAGAAGAATAATAATTAAATCAGCCAATGTTGTTAATTTATGTACAATTAAACAACATTTCATGTGGAATTTAGGTAGTGTATAAATCGATCTTGTATCAACCTTATAAATTAATATTAATTAGATATTGCTATTGTAGGTTGGATTTTGACTTGGTATCTATATGAATTATTTTATGAAGTTAATCAAGAAAAACAAAGGCCTAATTACTAACACAATTGTCAAGATTCAATGAATATGATTGAATATTGACCCTTTCAATTACTAATGACTTATGATTAACATCATAATTATGTACTCAATGAAGCAAGAGATTCTTCCCTCTTTGTTATGGTTTTTTTTATCACCCGATGTTCGATATCCATATTAGAGCTTTAATTAAATTCAAATCGAACACTATCGAGCCTATCTTGGGGTAGCGCTTTCAATATATTTTCTTCACATCCAAAATTCGAAATTAAGGATGAAACTGACTTGTTCTGGTATTATGCTTTCTTTGATTTCATTAGTCATGGACATATTGCATCGAGAAATAAAATGATAATTGAAATTTATGTGCTCAACAACTAAAATAATAAGTAGTAATAATTTGGTATGATACATAGAATTCAATGCTTATACCAACAAATAACTTAAGTCGACATGACTTGAGCGTAGCATAACACGACGCTAATCACTCGAATACAAAAATTATGTTTTCTCCATCGTAATCTAAGTGTTTCGATTTGACTATGCATAAAATTTTAAAAATAAAGAGATCTTTAAATCTTGTATGGTCTTAAACTAAAAATGTATATAGTTTTTAAAATTTTCTGATCTAAAACTTTTCGATGGAATTGAAAAAACTTACTAAATATAAGAAGAGACGCTCTTTTTTGAGACATACTTACAGAAAAGAACCATATGACACTTAAGAGTACCACGTATACATGTCAAATATTATGGTTGGGATTTTTCCATAATTCCACTTTAACTAGAATTTTGAGTTCGAGCTCCAAAAAATGAAAAAAAATCAATAAAAAATGGTCCTTTGTGATACACGAATTTAGATTTAATTAAACTTTATTGCAGATATTAACACTTTATGAAAAACAACAAGATAATAATAACAACGGAGAAGGGCCTAAAATGTCCCTCGACTATTTGAATTGGTACAAAATTACCCTCCTTAACTAAAATGTCCTTCGAAAATAATATATGTAATATAATTTTACAAATAAGAGCTAGACAAGTTACTCCCTCTATTTCATATTAACTGAATTTTTGAAGCATTTTCATTGTTCAAAGTCCAATAGGAATGTCCTCCGGAATGTCTCAGTTGATTTGGAGGATGGTCATCCACACAGATGACCCGGGATCGATATCGGTCCCCCCTCAATGTCTTCTCAGTCGATCCTGTCGCATAGATTTTTGCCTAGTGCAATTTACATCACGTGTGTGGTCACATGAATATTTGATATCTTTTCCTTTAATGAAATTTGATATTTTCTAGAAGTTAAATTTAACTACTTGTAAAATTTCACAAAGGACAAAAGTGGAAAGTGTGATTTAACTTATATAAATATTTTTTTAATAAGTGTACATTTCCTTATAAATTCAACTAATTGAAAATAAAGAAAGTAAAATATAAGCAAATCTTACGCTATCTTTATGAGATAGAAAAATTATTTCTCATAAATCGTCAATATAAACATTTTTTTAGAGTTCATTGTTTATCATTTAACTTAAATAATGCACGTGGTTGCAGTCTTATCATTTACCAAACTTTTTTTTTCTTTTTTCAACTTTCCTCCATTTTAGAAAACTTCATAGAACCTCCATAAAGTATCATAAAATAACTATTTTAATTATTCTTCATTAAAGCTCTTAGCTACGTGCATGAATCTTTTCTCATATATATAAATAAATCCACTTCACCATTCTCATCCAAAAAAACTCAAAAGTTCATTTTCCTCTACAATTACTCGAATCAAATTTATAGTTTCTCTCATAACTTATTCTAAAATATCCCAATTTTGCAAAATTTAAAAATGATATTTGAAAACAGCGAATTTATGAATGATTTCGAGCTTCTCGAATCGATTAGGCAGCATTTACTTGAAGATTGGGATTCCCCTGTTACAACAGTCCTAAAGCCGTCCGTTAAAATTGAGCCTGAAGTGATCGTTAGTTCGCCGGAAATATACAATTTCACCGGATGTACAGCTCCAGCGGCAATGGAGGCGGCGGCGGAGGTGAAATTGGAAGTGAAAGTGAAAACGGCGGCGGTTAAGAGAACGCCGGCGAAATCGATGCATTACAGAGGAGTAAGACAGAGGCCATGGGGAAAATTTGCGGCGGAAATTAGGGATCCGGCGAAGAATGGGGCGAGAGTGTGGCTGGGGACATACGAGACGGCGGAGGATGCAGCATTGGCTTATGATAAAGCGGCGTATCGGATTAGGGGTTCACGTGCATTGTTGAATTTTCCGTTGAGGGTTAATTCGGATGAACCCGAACCAGTACGGGTTGGTTCGAAGAGGTCTTCGGAGAGTTCTTCTTCGTCATCGTCGGAAAATGCATTGATGATGACGAAGAGAACAAAGACAGTTTGTCAACTTTATTCTTGAGCACACATTGGTAAAAAAATTAATTAAATGTGTGAAATTTAAGGTTTTTTCACCCTATTGATTCGAGTTTAATTTTTTATTATATTTTAATTTTTGTACGATTTTAAAAAGCTTAAGAAGCTTGATGATGAATTAGGATTTATGGTGAAGTGTCATCTCACAACTATGATTGTATCAATTTTTTGTACAAGTAAAAAAAATTCTTCCTGACAAAGATTGAAAATTTGTTTTTGAATTTAAGGGCAACCTTACTTAACGAGCTTTGTATCAAGGTTAAAAGTTCAATCCTTTTTATAAAACATTTATGATAGACAAATATAGTAACCACACGTGAGGTGTCTAGTTTTGTTAACTTTCTTTGAATGACAAATGAAAATAACAATAATATTATCTATAGCCTTGACTTAAGACTTTCTTATGAAAGACTTCTTCTCGATCATTTGATATAAATGGTGGAATATTTAAAATATTTTATGAGATTAGCTATTTTTACATTTATACGAAAAATAGCTAATTTTATCATTTTTATGTAAAATTTATTTCGTAATTTGCTAACCCTACAAACAAATATATACGATAAGTGTAATCTTCATTTTATATTGTGATATGCTATTTTTTTTGTCTCAATTTATATGATATAAATAGAATTTGGAGAGTATAATATTTTAATATGATTTTAAAAATATTTTAAGTTGTTAATTATTTTGACTTATAGTACTTTTTATGTAACTTTTAAATAATAGTATATGTTATTCACTTTATCCCGCCTTACGTGGCACTGATAGAATTTTGATAATGAATCATTTTTTATATGTCTTTTAAATATTTTAAGTTGTTAATTATTGTATGTCATTTACAAATAATATGTGCTACTTCTTAATTCTATCCTAATTTATGCGGCATTGATATAATTTTGAGAATCAATCGAATTTTTTTATATGTCTTTTAAATATTTTTAGTTGTTAATTACTGTGATTTATATTACCTTCTACGTAATTTTTAAATAATATATGTATACTTTCTCTAACCCAATTTACCTTATAAAGATTGGGACTAGAATGAATTCGTCTTTAATTTTTATCTTTTAGCAATAAAAAAAACTTATTCTTAGTAAGACATAAATTCTTTATGGCATAAGTTATACGGATCATAATTAACTTGTGAAATATTATGATGTGACAAAAAAAATTTAATTATGTCCCACAAAGATATTACTATTTATTATGAAGAGCGAAAATTAACGACCAACCTAAAATAAGAGCAAAAGTGCAAATGACCCAAAACTATAAGGTGTTCAATCAATATGAGTTGTGATGGCATATTCGGGATTACTCAATTTCAACTCGAGCCTATGAGAAAGAATTATTTTTTTTGTTGGACTTTCTAAACAAGCACAATTCCAAATTTAATTGGGCCTTAATGGACCCAAAAAGAATAAAATGTTCTATTTCTTCTTTCCTTTCTTCGTTAGTATTATTCTTTTTACCTAATAGTGATTATTGTGAAATTTTACATCAAATCATCATGATGAAATATTGGAGCAACAGTAAAGTTGTCTCCGACTTATAGATTACAAGTTTGAGTTTTGGTTGCAGTGACTAATACTTGTATTAGGTTATGCAGACCTTCTCCAAATCTTACGTGAACGCGAGATGTTTTGTGCATCGATCAAACTAAGTTTATTTTGATAATCCCTCCATGGCTCCCTCCATTCACTATGTTTCAGTTTAAGTGGCACTTCATGTTTACATGTTATTGGGTGCATGTGTTTGGTTTTTTTTTTCATGCTCTTTCGTGCTATCTATAATTCTAAACTATATATGCAACAACATATATAATATAGTATAGTTTGATAGGTGGGGGTACATATCAGTATAGTCTGATAAGTGAGGTTTGAGGAGGTTAAAGTGTATACACAGACTTTATTTCTACCTTTTTAGGATTAGAGAGATAGTTTACGCTTGGACTCTTGACTCGAGAAAATTATTTTTCAAAATGGATCGAAAGAAATGCAAGATAGAAAAGCTATGATGAAAATATGGAGAAATTTGGCAACCAAAGGAAGGATCTCCAATTCTTAGTGATTGGAGAGAACTTGTTGTACATGTCTTTTAGGTCTCATCGATTGTTACCTATCATTGTTTGCCACCAGGGGTTGGCGTTCGCGTCGTTCGGATTGGATATGATAATTTTGGTTTTTGGATTGAAGAAATCACAATTCAAATAATCTCGAATTGGATTGGATTTTTAAAGTTCAGTTTGGATATTCAGGATTTTCAGTTTTGACTTTTGAACGTTTAAGGTATGCATACCATGACAATTAACTACGTCAATTCACCAAATAGTTTGCTCCTTAGATTATATAACTTTTTATTGTTAACATGGATTAATGCCACTCTATCGCCCATATCGTATAATTTCATATTAGACTGTATTAGACTTAATAGTATAAATTATAATAAGTAGAGCCATAGAACAGTAATTTACTGGCCTTTGAAAATTGTTCTTCTTAATTAGGATTGGGCATATATATTTTACATAATATAAGTAGGACTGAATATAAAGCATACAAATTCTGATATTCGAAAATTCATAATACTAAATCTGATATCCAATTCGAAATACCAATTGATGAATGACGTTTGTTCACAAACAAGACTGACTTCGAGAAAATAATTTATTGTGTATTGCCCTTCTTCTGTTTATACTATTAATTATATCCTATTTCTTTTTAATAAAGAAAAATATATTTTTTACGTTTCATTTTATGTGGTGTCTTTTTCTTTTTAATCTATCCCAAAAAAATAAAATGTTATTTTGCCATGTAATTGATGAGTGCAACTCACACATTAGACCTAGCTTCCGGACGAGTACATTTATGAGGCCAATTTAAACCAAGATAAGGTGTTTAGATGGTCATAATTGAAGGTTGGAATGTTCAATTACTATCAATGGAAGACCAAGTTAAAGTGTCTATTTATGTATTTTGTCTTTATTTTTCACTAAATTACTCCCATCTCTTAGCAAGTTTTGTAGATATTGTTAATCTACTAAAAAAGCTTGATTTATCGACGAAACAAATTTTGTAGCTAAGCAGCAAAATCTTTCGCTAATCCTACTTAGCAACGAATTTGCTACAAACTTTTATTAGCTACTGATAAAATAGCAACGGACCAACAACGGAATTTGCAGCTAAATGCAATGTTATTTAGTAGAAATGAGCTTATCATACTAGTTTTTGATATACTTTATTGAAGTCGAAGGTTTACAATAAACAGCTTTTCTATCTTCATAAGGTAGAACAAGATTAAGTACGCATCACCCTCCTCAAACTCTACTTATGATATTTTATTGTATATGTTGTGGTGGTGGTAACCTATGATCTTATATAAGGTTTGGAGAAAGGCAAATGGAACTATTGGTTACTAGTAAATTTATTTAAAGTATGAATTAATGGTCAAAAACACAATTAAATTATCATTTTTTTTTAACCTTTATTTTCACCCAATTATCAGTTGTTCTCTTTTCCTGTCTGAATTATTACCATCAATGTTCAAAATACACCTCAAAACTGATTAGACCAATCATCAATTGCTCCTCTATAATTTCCAACCTATACTATCAATTACTAAGTATATTAATACACCATTGGTGATAGTTCAGATAAAAAATGAAACAACTAACAATTATCTCAAAGTATTTATTCATCGTTTACTTTTTCTCCGCAGCAACAAAACTTGTTAGAGTGGCAACTCGCACATCCTTCGATACTGCTCTAGAATTCTTTGATTGGATGAAACTTCATATGCAAATCTTAACCGGTTGAAAAATTACACCGTATATAAAAAGTTACTAGTTACTATATATTGCATCGTAATAATTAACATATGAACGTGTTTATTTTTTTTTAGAATGAATAAAAATCTTGATTCCGCTACGACTTAGATGTTACATAATACTACCAGGACATGCATATTTGAAATTTGAATGACTGACTTTAGTATAGTGGGAAAATGAAAGGATGACATATTGACATTGATATCTTGAAATATTTATTTTAGAAAAAATGATAAAAAAATTAATAATTGTCTATATATAGTTATTAGTTGAACCCTACAGCTCATGAACCGAGTAAAGACTAAGATTTTTGAGAATAATTCTCAGTTTCCTTTTTTCCATATATAACATATATGTCATTCTTTGGTAATTGATTACGAAATAATAATGGTGTAAGATATATATATATATATATATATATATATATATATATATATGGTATATTTTCATTTTAAAAAAATTGTTCAACTTAATTTGTTGGATATTCTAGATTGACCAATATTGTAGGTTTTATTTTAATAAAAGTCACCGTATGTGATCATTCAGCAACATCCACGAAACCTCCCAAAATTTTGTTTACTCATTTATTTTTTGCCCAACAAACCTTTGACAATACAAGTTACATGTTAAATTAGGTATTGAGTTTAACTCACACCCCAAAAGCTAGTTCAAAGAAAGGAGAATTGTTCAAGCTTTATAAGGAGTTCACTCATCTCATTAATCATCAATGTGGGACTTTTGTCATTCTTTAACACCCCACCTCACGCTCAGTGCTTAGCATCTGGTGCGTGGGTAATTTTGTGCAATTTGACATTCTTGGGGCCTATAATATTGGGTGAGATGAGCCCTGCTTCTGATACTATGTTGAAGTGTGTGATCATCTCACCTAAAAGCTTAAGCCGTTAGAGAGAGCACACTTTTATTAATTAATTATATTCTCAACACACCCGCTCACGTGTGGGCCTGATTCTTTTTTCATGGGTCAAACACGTGAAAAATCTTTTTAATATGGGTGGCGGTGAGATTTGATCTTAGGACCTCTGCCTGCTCTATTACCATGTTGAATTAGGTCTTGTGCCTAACTCACACCCCAAAGCTAGCTCAAAAGAAGGAGAATTGTTCAAGCCTTATAAGGAGTACACCCATCTGATTAACAATATGTTGAAGTGTGTGACCATCTCATCTAAAAGTTTAAGCTGTTAGAGAGAGCACACTTTCAATTATTTAGTTATATTCTCAACACGCCCCTCATATGTGGGCCTGATTCTTTTTCATGGGCCAAGCACGTGAAAATTCTTTTTAATTTGAGTGGCAGGATCCCAGGACCTCTGTTTGCTCTGATACCATGTTGAAGAGTGTGACCATCTCATCTAAAAGCTTAAGTTAAGCTTTTGGATCATGAGATGGCCACACACTTCAACATGGTATACATAGAAAAAACTTTTTGATGCTTGTTTTGAGGTCTGCATAATTTAGATTCACGTCGAAAAGTTATATATTGAAGGTGAAAAACACTTTTTATCAAATACAATTTGTTTGGTTTTAACTTGAGACTCGTGGCTAAGAATGAAGATGGTTTAAAATACTATTCGATTGAGTATCCATAAAGAGGTGAAGTGGCATATATCCGATTTTAGCGCGTCATTTAATTAACTTGTGCCTGGTTTTAAATTATAGTTTTTTTGCATGTGTACCTACTTTGGGACAATAATTGATAGACAATGTTTGAAATTTCATTTGACTGAAGTTTAGTTCAAATTTGCTTAACTTCAGTCATCTATTTGAAGTTCATGCACATATTATTGAAATTCAAATAAAAATGACTGAAGTCGAGACAAAATGAACCAACTAAACTATAATCGTATATCGCTGAAG
This sequence comes from Solanum bulbocastanum, assembly GCA_037074985.1. Taxonomy (NCBI): domain Eukaryota; kingdom Viridiplantae; phylum Streptophyta; class Magnoliopsida; order Solanales; family Solanaceae; genus Solanum; species Solanum bulbocastanum. The sequence goes on from CM073604.1 coordinate 1,177,341, forward strand.
TTCACGATAAAACATATTGAAAGTTTAGGAAAATCATTCTTTTTCTAACGTTCCTTGTTCGAAATAAACGAAAACCAGGTTAGCCATACAAAAATATGATATATTTAGGTTGTAAAAAACTAAGAAATTTTCCTGTTTTGTGATAACCTATCGACTAGTAATTAATTCAACACATGATACAAAGAGATCAGCTTTTGCAGGGATAAATGTCTCATAAATCTCGTAAATTAAAATTTACATTGAAATATTTCAATTACTTATCATCCCACCATAAACGTCTTTCGTGCTAATATAACTAAAATCTTTATCGACTAGTTTGGTGAAACTAATAGAGATTTATCTACCCGTCAAACATCTCACATGTGATTCTAATTTCTATAAATTTCGACAACTTATAGCTAAAATTAGCTAGGAAAACTATGTATCTAGTTAATTTATTTTATTTTATTTCCACATATTGACTAAAAGTCTCCATGAAAATTTAGTGGCTAGTAATTGATAGAGTAGTTAGAAACTTAATTAAGATGTTACAGCTGGTTCAATTGAATGAGCATCGAGAAGTAAAGACCAAGAACTTTCAATACTTTTTTCGATCGATGACAATAGAATTCGCAATTGCTATGTTTACGTTGTGTATAGGGTAAATTATGTGGTCAAAAATTTTGCTCTGAAGGTTCAAGAATTAATATATACCTACAAAAAGTAATTTGTAACCTATATGCTTCAAATAATATGTGGATACGCCACTGCGCATAAAATCATACAAGAGAGATAAATCATACTAAGCAAAGAGAACTTTCAATACTTTACGTAGGGTTTGATTTCATGTTTGCAAAAAATGAGTTTTAATCTATTTTAAGAAAATTAAAAAGTTTTTATATTTAATTATAAATCATTCAACTTTAAATTTTCAGTTTTACTAGTAGCATGCCGATGATTTTAGGGTCACATACTGTTATGCCTATATTCAAACACCATAAAATGGATGGACCATTTTTTTTTCTTAAAAAAATAAATAAATTCAGATGCACAGTTTCTTTTAATTAAATACTTAAATTTTGAATTTGCAAATTCTAAAACGAAGACTATTTTAGTATGGGTCTTAGGTGTGATAACACAAACAATATGTATACACAAGTCTTACATAGGTACCCTTCATGTACTATGGTCTTTTTTTTCTTTATTTCTTCATTGACAAGGAAATATATTGTGTCCTTTGGTTTTGCTAGGGTTTAGGTTAACATGTGGGACACAAAGTTTAATATAGTATTATGGCCTATGGGTCAAAATTGTAGTATGGTAGTGTGAGAAATGGAAAACACAAAATTGACCTGGATTTTGGTTGGACAAATGATATTCATTCACGCTTTAATCACTAATAATCTCGAGTTCAAGCTCGAGTTCAAGCCTAATAAGAAAGTGTAAATTCCTTAAGTGGTTTTATATGGCGTGAATTTGAATTCATCAACCCTTCAATATATGTATCAAATGTCAAGGGAAAATATTAAAAAATAAAATACATTTTTTAATTAGGATATAAATCTTTATTTAATTTTGACTTAACCATTTTAGCCAACTGCCATGTACGGCAAAAAGTGTTTAAATTTCTTTGTAACCGTGTGAGAGGTGACACTCAAGTCTTGAATTAACAACCATTTGTCAAATATATAGACATTCTTTAATTCATAAGATGAATTTAAAATATTCTATAGAATCAATTTCAGTAATGTATGGACTAATGTATAATTAATTAATAAGTCTATGGAATTGGAATCAACTTCACTTACTCCAATTTGTACAAAGACTTCAAAAATCTTATCTATAACAACCATAGATGTAACTTATAGCTTGTATAGCTAGTTGGAATTCTAATTAACTATTTAACCGCGAGTTCATGATTTTTGTTTTCTGGGTTCAATCTTAGAGTTTTTTAGTTTTCAACTCATTATTTAGTATATCCAAATAGGCTTTAAGCTAGTTCATCTTTGACAATCGTACACGTAATACTATTTTTAAAAAAAAGTCAAAATCGACCATCAGAGGTCGACTTTGAGTAAATATTGATCAAAACACCAACCTTAAAGAGGAGGTTGATATTGTATTGTCGGTATCATATATCAAACTTCGGAGGTCATTAATTATAGAAATCTCAAATCCGAGTGATCAAAATCATTTCTATATATATTCTTAATTAACCAGAAGTTTTTAATCCGAATTCATAAAAACAAAGTCATCTTTGACAAAAGTGCTTTATTCCATCCATTCAAAATTCTAAATTTGAATCAATTTTATTTAAACAGACACGTATCAGATACACTATTTAAAAAAATAATAAAGAACTAGACAATTAGGTGTAGGACTATATTGGGTTGGTAATAACCAGTAAGATAATGAAGTTTGAAGAATTCATAGGCAGATAACGTCACTTGTTACTATTATTTATTTATTTTAAATTTTTAATTAGTTAATACTTATTTAATAGAATTGTTTGTAAAAGTTGCAGTGGAATGATAAGCAATGTTTCATTCTTAATCAAATTAGGTCTCGATTCAAACTCTGGATATTATAAAATCGATAGTCTTTGATAGGGAACACTTCATTAATCTCAAAGTGCGACTTTCCAATGCAAATCTAAGTTAGCCTAACTTGTAAACAGATATCGGCTATCAAGAAAAAAAAAACATAATTACTTCGTTTTTACATAGATCAATTTCTCCCAACTCTAAAATCAATTTATTATGCACAATAAAAATTTCTATTCAATCGGTATATTTTTACATTATGTAGTAGATCCTTTGTCTTATTTTTCAAGAAATTAATTTCGTTTATGATGATAAGTTACTTAATTGTAGTTATCTTTTATATGTTAAATAATTTCTTCGATATCTTTTATGTGACTTTATAGTGTACTTATTGTTTTTACCATAAATATATCAAAATAGTAGTTATTTGTCTTCAACCATCCTTTTTTATTAGTATGAAATTACTGTGCAGACGACGTGAATTGTGATTTATTTAAAATTGTCAATCGATATATAGAAATTAGTAAAATTGTGATGCCCCTTTCTGTTGGTAATTATACTGGAAGAATTTTATTCTTCTTTTTTTTTTTCAAAATTCAATTCAACGTTTTACTTTATTAAATGCTTCTATGACTAAACCTAAATTATATTTTCTCATAATTTATTGTTTTTGACATTGCAATTGTGATAAATGGTATTCGTCAACTTAAAGTATTAGGAGAATATATGATAAATGAGTTGAAAAAAAAAACACACATATATATAATAAATTATTTAATTAGTTAGAAAAAACTGAAATAATACTCGAATTTTTCGCTTCTTCTTCATAGAAAATAAGGAGTCGTTTGTCTATAGAATCATTTTTCCTATTTTTCAAAAACAAAAAAATGAGGATATATTAGACTTATTTTAAATTAAAAAAAAAAAACTTGAAGATGACTTTTTTGAATTTACAAATTTTCAAGTGGACGACTATGTAAGAAGAAAAACTAGTAAGTAGCATAAAAATCTCTTTAATTCATTCTTTTCCAATGTTGAATTCATAAGTTTTTTTTTTCTTTGGAATATACAATTCAAATAAAAGTAGGTTTTAATTTTGGAAAGAGTCAATTTCAAACTTTATTCTAAGATGAGAAAAGTTAAATAAACGACCACTAATTAGTTAATTTTGGACTTTATTTGTAGTACTTTTTTTTAACTAAAAATAATTCGTTGATTTTCTTATTTTTTCAAAAAAAATAAAAATCATGCTTTGCGGGAGTATTTTGAAACTTGACCGATAAGGATTATGGTGAAGTGATAAATATTTTTTCATACTTAACTAGAGAACTCAAGTTCAACTCATAGGTATGAAGTTGTCTTCCTACCCCACCCCTACTCAACGTGGAACTTCCAACGTGAATCCCAATTTAATAGTTCCAATTGCATGTGCATAATGATCACCAGGTGAAAAAACCTTTTTTCTTAATATTTGTATGTTTGATGTATTACTTCCTCCATTCTAATTTATCTCGCACTCTTCTATTTTGAAGTGTTAGGAAATATATTATATTAGCATCATTCTACTAAATGTAATCAATCTAGTTGATTGCTCATTGCATATATTTTATTTGATCTGAGGAATAAAATTATGTATTTATTATTCTCTCATGTCTCACTCATGAAATTATACTGAGTTTGTTATTGATTATTCATATCAATTTAACTTTTGAACCGTCTGTTTCTTTAATATTTTATTTTACCATTATTGATGTATTTAATTACACAATTAAATTGACATGTTAAATTTTGATATATGTACTTGTATCATAGTAGTTGTGAACAACCATGCCGACAAATTTAGTTGACAACATAAAATAAGATTTTCAACCACACGGTGGAAATTTAAAAACATAAAATATGATGTATGAATTAAAATTTTTAAAAAATGTATGATGTATGAATTTGAAACGTTGAAGGGGAACATTTGACCATTTTAGTTGAATCTAAAAAGGAACACTTTAAAATATATAAGTAATTATAAGTATAGTTTATAGCAAAAAATATTCAAAAGTTATACATACTAAAAGTACGTAAACTTTTTATACCTATGTATTTTAACCAATGATAATACTTTTAACATATTATATATCTATATAGATATATACTAAATAAAAATAATAAAATTCTCATAAGCCTCATTGCTTAAATTTGTTTGTCTCTCTAGCTAGCTGTCTACCACATTCACTTAGATGACAGTCCTGAGCAGAGCCATCTAAGGCGAAGGGTGGTCTGATGCACCTTCTTCGCCAAAAGAAATTAATATTAGTCATTGTTTATAATTACTTTATAAGTAACTTAATTATAAATATATATATTATATCTAGGCATATAACTTAAACTTTTATGTATATTCAAAGAGAAGTGAATAAATGATGCAATTTTTTCCGCAAAATGAAAGACATAAATACCAAGAAGATCTAATAATCTAGGAAGTACTCCTCAAAAAATTGAAGTTCCTTTTTCTGACTAATGTTTATACCAATTCAATAGAACTTAACAATTAATTAGGACTAATTAATATATATTTTCATCTTAAATATTAAATTATAGTATATTAATGTAATTTTAGTATAAATATATGATGTGAATAATTATTTTAAATAATCTATTTGGTCTTTCCAATGTACCACCATTAAATATTTGGCCATTCAATGGGACCGAGTAAGCATACTTTTCTGGATATAAAATTCAAGTTTTTTCTAAATCAAAAGTCAATTAATGAAATCTATTCCAGTAATACCCTCTCTCTTTACCATAATCCCACCAATTTTGTATGGTACATAAAACAAATCGTGATGACTGAATTGGTGTAGCAAATGTATTTAAAGATAATTAGGGGTTGAATTGCATTCGATCCTCTCAATCGGCTGAGTTTGATCTAGCAATTCTAGTATCCCAAAAAAGGATGTTAGGGGATGTTTTGATTTGATCTTTTTTTTTAATCAAGCTTGTCGCATAGGTCTTGGTTACATCTCCTATATGTGTTTGCAAGTTATTATACGTGAGCAGATTTACTCAGTGTGCATCCAAAGAATAACCGCTATAGATTTCCAACAAAAAAAAAAATTGGAGCAAGCTTATTCAGTGTGTTTCACTCGAAGGATAGCAACTGCAAATTTCAAATAAAAAAAAATAATGTACAAAAACAGATTTATTCAATGCACTTTACGTCTTTACCTGAAGGATAGTGATTGTAAAATTTCAAGAAAAAAAACAAAAACAAAAAATTGTAATGTTTAAAAGCGAGTTTACATTGTATGCTTTATTCAAAAGATATCGACAACAATTTTTCAAAAAAAACAACATAATGTACATAAGCGGGGTTTACTCAGTGATTTCCCAAAACAACAACAACATAATGTACATAAGCGGGGTTTACTCAGTGCCCACCCACAGAAAAGATAATAATATACTCCTTTTATTCATTTATAATTGTCCACTATTGACTTGACACAAATAATATGAGTAATTTTACTACTTTATCATTTGACTTATTAAATTTAATACTTTGATAAATGTGTTAGATGATATATAATACTTCATTTAATAGCAAAAATAAAATAGAGAGAAAAAGTAAATTAAGGAAATACATTTTAGTCTTTTCTCTTAAATATTTTTCCTATATAAAGCTTAACTTGTGCCCTTCAATACTAGTACTTGATTTAGTTTGGATGAAATTCATCTGAGCCGACTTTTTCTCTTCTCTCTCTCTCTAAAAATCACTTTTTTTTTCTTCATTTTCTCTCGCTAAAAACAATGCTGATCGGAGCTACACTTCCGGCAACCAATCTCCATTTTTTTCAGGCGAGAAGAGCCAACTTCAGACGCAATGGATCCCCATTAAATCCTTCAGCAAATTTAGTAGACACACAAACTGTAAAAACAGAGATGACAAAAAAACATCTTTCAAATCTTGAAAAACTCTTGCAAAATCAATCTCGGAAATCCCAATTACTCGATAATGATTCGCGGGGTGAAATTCATCCCCGCGAATCGAGGAGTAATGGGTCGAAGGAAAACAGGGGAAAAAAATTGTTGGAAGGGTTGAATTTGTCAAGAATTTGGCCTGAACACAAGGTTGCTGAAGAAATGTCTCCAAGACATTTGAATAAGCTAAAAAAGCTTTTATCATCTAATAACATAGAATACTCTCCAAGAAACAATCTTGGTAGTAGATGGAAAGAATATCATGGTTGTAAAGATTGGTTAGGCCTAATTGATCCTTTGAATGAGAATTTACGACGAGAATTGATTCGTTATGGGGAGTTTATTCAGGCAGCTTATCATTGTTTTCATTCGAATCCTGCAACTTGTAATGAAGGTGATTCGAGAAAAGTGGCGTTGCCTGATAAATCTTATAAGGTGACTAAGAGTTTGTATGCTACGTCGTCTATTGGATTGCCAAAATGGGTGGATGATGTAGCACCTGATCTTGGATGGATGACACAAAGATCGAGTTGGATTGGTTATGTTGCGATTTGTGATGATCGATCAGAGATTAAACGTATGGGACGGAGGGATATTGTCATTGCTCTTAGGGGTACTGCAACTTGTTTAGAATGGGGGGAGAATTTTCGCGACTTATTGGTTCAAATTCCAGCAGAAACAACAGAGATTGAGTCAGAGTCAGAGTCGGGTGAAGGACAAGCAAAAGTGGAATGTGGATTCTTGAGTTTATTTCAAACAGCTGGTGTTAATGTTCCTAGTTTAGCTGAATCAGTAGTTAATGAAGTGCAAAGACTCATCGAACAATACAAAGGCGAGTCTTTAAGCATTACTGTGACCGGGCATAGTCTTGGAGCGGCTTTGGCTTTATTAGTTGCAGATGAAGTGAGTACATGTACACCAGATGCACCACCGGTGGCTGTTTTCTCCTTTGGAGGTCCTCGAGTGGGGAATAGAAGCTTTGCAGATCGATTAAACTCGAAAAATGTTAAAGTACTACGTATCGTGAACAATCAAGATGTTATAACTAGAGTTCCAGGGATGTTTGTGAGTGAAGAACTCGACAAAAAGCTAAGAGAGTCGGGATTTGTAGGCGGGGTGCTAAATGTGCTCGACAAAAGTATGCCATGGGCATACGCTCATGTTGGCACTGAGCTGAAAGTTGACACAAGAATGTCACCATTCTTGAAGCCTGATGCTGATGTTGCTTGTTGCCATGATTTGGAGGCATATTTACATTTGGTAGATGGATACTTTGCATCAAATTGCCCTTTTAGAGCAAATGCCAAAAGGAGTCTAACAAAGTTGCTAAGTGAACAAAGGTCTAATATCAAAAGGCTTTACACTAACAAAGCAAAGGGATTGAACCTAAATCTTGAAAGAGAACATAGTTTCTCTACACCTAGTTGCTTGCCTAGTCCATCTTCTTGATATTATTAATTAGCTAGAGGATGTATACTTCTAGTACAAATAAGTAATAAGAAGTATATCTTTTCTAATTTGTAGTAATTATTTAGTCAATCTTTTATTTTTAATATATATATGTTCGAGATAAAGATATTGGATTCAGATAAACCTGTAAGTATTGCCTACAGTCACCCTAGATAGTGGAGCTTTCGGGTGTGTTTGGTATAAAGGAAAATATCCTGAAAAATAAGTTTATTTTCTAGTGTTTGGTTAGTTTGCAAAAAATTATATCTAAAAAATATTTAAACATAATGTAGGTAAATAATCCTTTTGAGATGAGGGTTTATCGAAAAAAAGACTCTACCCTACAAAGTTACGAATAAGGTTTATGTACGTCCTATCTTTTTCAAATCCTACTGGTAGATTATGGTTAGTATGTTGTTGTTGTTGTTGATAGTGTTAATGAGGGTGAGGCGTGGCGCGTTGGAGGATGAAATAGACACAATTAGTGTGAAATATCACGTATCAAACTTGTTTTCTCCATCGTTATTAGGATGTTCATCTTTCTCATTTTTAAATAACTTGTTTTTCTATAATCAAAGATAAAAGATTTGATTTTTTTTTTTCTTCTAAAGCATGAGGTTCAACTTTTACTATTTCATTTTCCTTTCTGCAATATCCAAATGTGAACAAATAAAATTTTTATACCAACTTCTTTTTATGCACTTATTCCTTTTGACAAGGAAAAACAAAAGTCAAATGATGTTAGAAGAAAAAAAAAAGTCATATCATGTAGAAGATAGAACACAACACACCGAGTATACAAGAAAAATGTTGACTCCATCTACGGCAAGCAGACATGGACAGCGGTAGTACGATTCTATCTCTATTCTAAAACGAAAAATAGAAAAAAGAAAAAGAAGCCAATTTTTATTGAACACGACTTTATTTATAAGATGGGAATAAAATTACGTATAAATCATTTTCTTCAGATAAATAATTATAAAATTATATTGAATTATTATCTAATTATTTATTGACCTTTTCGAAGAATTATAATAGATTTCACCAATATATGCTATCTTTCTTCAGATATCAGGTAATTTTGTCCATTATGATTTTGATATGTAAAAACAACCACCGTATAAAAGCAATTATTATACATAGTTCAATATATATTTTGATGGGGAGATGTAAATACCAACCTATTCATTCTAATTTATGTGATGTTATTTAATTGGATACAACTTCTTTTAATTGAAACTTGTGATAGTCTTAATAAAACACATGTTATGTTATGACCTAGGAGGGTTATGTTTTCGGTTCTTCATGCAAAAATTTATCTATTTTCTTTTCAATCATCATAGTTTGATTGCTTTAACTATCCCGCACACCAATTCAAGGGCTAAGAGATCAAATCCCAAAGACACAAGATGAAACTTACATAGTCTTTGATTTAACTATTGGACTTTTTATGTGAATACGTCTGTTGAAATTTTCGTTTTCAAAGTCTTAAATGTATTTGTCTAAGTATAAATCATCTTATTAAAAATAAAAAAAGCATCACATTTTTTTTTAAATAACTAAAGGAAGATGTGATACTATTTTGCATATGCATCTTACTTAGATTTGACAAGGAATCTCCCCAACCAAGTCTACACAACCGTATGGTAAAACCAAAAATTATTTAATTTCACAAATATTCGTATCATAAACACTAATCTACTTAATAGTTTAAAATAATTACTCATATATTATCTTACTAGTTCACAATTTTATATCAAATTTTAAGTCAAATACAATACCTTTTCAAATCACAAGTCTAATACATGTATAAAGATATTAAAATACTAGCGGTCAGTAAGAAACTCCTCAATCAAGATGAATGAGACCTTTCATGGAAGTCTTAGTTGGACTCTACACCGCTACGCACCTTATGTCGATCTAGATGATAACAAGGCCTTTCTTCCTCATGATACATTCTGGAATATTGATTCATAGATAGAAATGTCGGTGAAAGAAGAAAGGCGAGCAAGAGAGTCAACATTGTCTTTTGATATTAGATACATGTATTTTTGATACCGAATATTTTAAAATACAAATACATAGAGAGAAATGTGAACGACTGAAATGCATGTGAATCGCGATTGAATACAATATATCTGGAACAAACTATACCTTATTTAATCTGCATATATATATATATATATATATATATGAGTGCGGCATATATATAAATATATATGACGAAGTAAATGTAGCTTACAAAATAATTTTAAAAATTGAAACAAACACATGTAATTAAGCCATAGTAAAATTTGTGTTGTTTGCTCGTGCTGAAACTTTACAAAGTTAGACCCAAAATAGCAACAAATCATAAAGCCCAAGAATCATTAAGAATTGTGGTAGAGTGATGAATATTTATTGATCTTTAATAAAAAATTCTTAGGCTCGAATCCCACTGAATAAGGAGAAACCAAAGTTAGGAAGTGCTTTCTTTCGAATAAAATTGTCACAATTCAATGTGGATATTGAAAAGGGGAAACAAACATAAAGCCCAAGAAACAACACAAACAAAACAGCCAGGGCCCACCCCCACTCCCCAGTCTCACACTCCACCCCACCCCACCATCACTTAGGGTTTTTAAGATTCGGTTCACTTCACTTCCTCAATTATCAGCCGTTTTGGCTAGGTTTTCACAATACCCACAAATTTGTTTCGCTTCAAAATTCTCAGAAATTCATCTTCATATGGATTTTAATCTATAGGGTTTCTTGATTTCTTGAAAAAAATTGGTTCTTTTGTATCTTTCTCCTTATATATATCTGTTTAGTAACTCGAAAGAGTTAAAAAAATGGCTACTGTGAACCCATTCGACCTTTTGGATGATGATGCTGAGGACCCAAGTTTGTTAATTGCTGCTCAGCAGCTAAAGCATGTGGCTCCTGTTGTATCTGCACCAGCCAAGAAGGCTCAAGCTCAGCCTACTAAGCCTGCTGCTAAGTTGCCGTCAAAGCCAGTTCCTCCTTCTCAAGCTGGTAATAATCAATTTTGAACATTTTTGAGTTTTGGGTTGTATATTCCTTCATACTTTTTTGTGTTTTTGGGTTTATATTTTGAGTGAAATTGGTACCAATGGTACTGAACTAGTTTAGAAGATTTTTTTTTATAGTTGACCCCATTAGTTTGGATTGATATGTAAAAGTTCTTTTTTTTATTGTTGTTATTGATATAATTGTAGAAGTAATGTTAATATACCATGTTTGTGCTTTTTGGGTGTTTTTTGTAAGGTATTAGATACAATATGAGGAAAAAGATTAAGTGTGTAGAAATTTTGTGCATTGGTTCATATTTAAAGTTTAAACCAGCAGCAAGGGGCTGAACTTAAGTAGACAGTTCATATAGGTGTCCCAGTTAGTTTAGTTTGGATTAAGATGTAGTAGTTCTTATTGTTATTGCATTTGTTGTAATAGTAAATGAAAAAGGCATTTTGTAACAATTTTTTCTGTAAGATGTTGGTTAATATATGATTGGTGAGGAAAAAGATTGAGCCGATAGAAAATTAATAGAATATGTGCTATTTGCAAGGTGATGCTTGTCTTCGTCTTTTCTTTCGTTGTTTATTCTCTTGCAGCATGAAGTGTTTATCTTGGAAATTTTGCTTTTCTCTTCCCCATGTGACACTGTTAGACCATAGAAATTAATTTAAGTTCCATGCTTAAACTTTTAGGCTATAAAAATTAGTTAATTTAGGCTATTCAAATGTGTGGAATTAATGGTAGGTTTCTCAATGTTTAAGCAATTATTTTCTGTCTGTTAGTAAATATGATCCCGTGCAAATGGACAGGGAGATAATTTCCTCTGTGATTGTGAAATTAAAGTACGGTTATGGACATATGGTATGGGTATTTGGTTGGCCGGAAATTGTGTGACAATTTATATAAATTTTTATAGAAAACGTCTTCTTGTGTTTCCTTATTGTCCCCTCTGTCTGGTGTGTCATAATTGGTGTTCTTGCTGTTGTGTTCAGTAGTGATCATATTTCTACAACAGGTAAGTAGGCTTTTTGGAATATGCTGCTCTTTAGTTTTTCTTCATTGATGTTCAGTATTTTCATAAACTTCTAGGTCATGTATCGATTTCTCTTTACCTAATTTCTGTGCTGTACTAGATGCTTTCATAAATAGTACAATTTTTCCCATTGCTTATTTGTGTATTTATTTTTGAGCAGTGAGGGAAGCCAGGACTGATGGCCAGCGAGGAGGAGGCCGTGGGGGTCCACGTGGAGGAGCTCGCGGACGCGGGTTTAACCAAGAATTTGCTGATGATGGGAATGCTTTTGGCAGCAATAATGGATTCCCTGGGCAGTATAGTGCTCCAGAAGATGGAGAATCGGGAAAGATTTCTGAAAGGAGAGGTGGATATGGTGGATCTCGTGGGGGGTTCCATGGAGGTCGTCGTGGTGGTTTCAATAACTTGGATGCTGCAGAAGGAGAAGGGGAACGCCCAAGGAGAGTGTTTGATCGACGAAGTGGAACTGGCCGTGGGTAAGTGATTCTGCTATTTTTGGAATTCACGCAGGTGCATTTCACGGTTCCCTTTGTTGGTTGTTCAATAGCTCTAAGTCGTGCTTATTGTGGTTGTCTTTGTTTCTTGTGCATATGTCTGTAACTTTATTGATCTGTTTTGTTGTCTAGGAATGAGTTTATTAAACGGGAGGGCTCTGGTCGTGGGAATTGGGGAACTACTGCAGATGATATTGCACCGTGAGACTGTCATCTCAACTTTTTGTTTCTGTATTGCCCTTGGCTATGTATTAATTTTTTCTTATAGTTTAATGTTGGTTTTTAATCCAAATTCAGGGTGACTGAAGAACCTGCTAATGATGGTGAGAAGATTGTCGATGCTGAGAAACAATCTGGACAGGAAGATGCTGGAGACACCAATAAGGATTCTTCTACTGCTGAGCCAGAAGAGAAGGAACCTGAGGAGAAGGTAACTGTTATCCTGGTGAAGATCATTATTTGTTTTGCTTGCTTACATGCCCTAATTCTACTGTTGCAAATGTCACAGCATTATCATCCTTTTTGTTGAATTCCTGGACTGTCATTGAAGAAGTTTTATGTACATTTTTCAACAAATAATAGATATTTACTAAAAAAAATTTCATCTCATACTAACTTTACAAGTCCTCCGCTAAGTCTCGAAAATTAAATTCAGTAAAACAAATTGAACTTCAATCTCATAAATGATGTTTGCTTATTGAGTCATTCTATTTGCATTTTTCAAGCAAGTAGTTTAATGCATTCTTCGTCCCTCTGGGGACATTCGATAAAAAAGTTCAATGCAATCATCAGCCACCATCAAAATGACATGCCTGTCATACCAACTTGCTAGTGTTAGTTGCATGATTCCAGCTGTTTTTATTCATGTGTATCTATGATCACTATCTGGAACTATTAATTATTCATCTCTGCTTGTGTTGTAGGAGATGACCCTCGAAGAGTATGAGAAGGTAATGGAAGAGAAGAGGAAGGCTTTGGTGGCTCTAAAGCAAGAGGAAAGAAAGGTTAATTTGGACAAAGAACTTCAATCCATGCAACTTCTCTCAAACAAGAAGAATGATGATGAGATCTTCATCAAATTGGTGTGTTATTTAGTGCTTGCTGCTATTATATTTTGATTGCTCTATTAGGAAATTGATTGTTTGTATGCTGCTATATTCATCATGCTTGAAATTTTTTTGTCTTGGCAGGGTGCTGAGAAAGATAAGAAAAAGGAAGCAGTGGAAAAAAACAAAAAGGTACTTTAGCTTCTTTTTTTTTAGAAGTGGCTGTATTGGTATTATATCATCATTTCTTATGCATTTTTTGAGAATCACTTCCATTTCAATAACTCTTTATTTGTCAAAATTTATCCACACACTGCCTACCACAATCAAGGAGACTGTGTTCCACAACTGTATCAAAAGCCCGCACTTTGCCCCCTACCGCCCAAATCCACACTGGTCTATGCTCCAATTCTATCAGTTAAATAATTCATCACCATTCTACATCCAACAGGGGCGCATAGCTGGCCCCCATCCATTTCCCTCTTGCAATACTTGTTCGCTATTGGTCTTTTGCCTGTTATTAGCCTTGGACAGAATTCGCCCTGCAAGCACAAGTCCCTCCCAAGAGAGAAATTGTCTTTTCTTTAGTACCTTTAGAATTCCAGAAAATAAATTCGAGTAAATGCTCTTTTAGACTGGAAGGTCAACCTCCACCATACTGACAACACCAACATAATTGCAATATCATGTATACAGTTATGCTGGTGTCATTATTATAATTTTCCTCTATTTAGTGTGTACAAGTTTTTGCAGGTTCAGTACTATTATATTCCCCAATTGTGTACACAGTTATGCTGGTGTCAGTATTTTACTGTTCCTTTTTCAGAATGCTTTGTCATTCCTTGTTTAGTATTTTACTGTGGCTTGGTCACTCCTGTTATTATTTTCTTGAGTCGAGTGTATCAGAAACCTCTCTACCTCCCAATGTATTGCATATTGGTTTTTCTTTTTTCACATGAAGGGTGTGAAAGTTTACACTTGAGTAGGACCCCATCTTGTATAATATTCTAATGTCAAGACATTGATTCACGAATGTTTTGAGTTCAATTAATGTAATTACTGTTTCAATTGTGAGGCTTGATATTGATACATTCAATTTCTTGCAGACAAAAAGCATAAATGAGTTCTTGAAGCCTGCTGAGGGAGAAAGTTACTATCGCCCTGGTGGCCGTGGTAGGGGCCGTGGCCGTGGAAGAGGTGATGGCGGTGGATATCGTGGAATCAACAATGTTTCAGCCCCGTCCATTGAAGATGTTGGTCAATTCCCCTCCTTGGCTGCCAAGTAAGGGAGCAAGTCCTGCATGGATTAGGTAAAAAAGGAAAAGCAAAAGCAACTGTTGTCGTCTGATCCGTCTTCCTTTTTCCGTCATTTATGATATTTCGCGGAACCTTTGGGCATTCTTGTATTAGATTTTTTTTTTTTTTTTGGAAACTTCATAATTGTTCTTTAGAGTATAGATTTAGATGTTTTCTGAAGGTGTATGCCCTGGGTTTTTGTTGACTTCTTTTATACATTTATGAAAACCCTTTTCCTTCATATTTAGGTGTTGGGCTTTAATCTTTCATTTTCTTGTTTACTTGGCAAATCAGTTTTGAATGGAGTTTATTAGAAGACAATTACATATGTTTCTCTTTTTCAATTATTAAACGTCATTGTCCCATGGAAACAATCTCTCTACCTCCACAAGGTAGGGTTTAGGTTTGTGTACATTCTACTTCTCAAATGTTGGGTTCATGGGTATGTTGTTGATGTCTAACTCATTGTATGGTAGTAATTGTTGAGAATCTCAAAATATTTAGCATTGAAGAAGTGAAACCGATCCAAGTAGAGTAATATTGATAATGGAGATTCATATAATCGATCCTTGCTGGTAATTGAGGTGTTTTCTGCTTAATCTGAACATGGTGTAATAATGTCATTTTATGAACTTAAAGAGGAATGATATAATGTTACAAGAATTGTTCATGCACAAAGACTTATAATTTAAAGATATACGTAATGTAAATTCAAGTCTTTTTACTTAAATTGTGATTGTGACGTCATCAAGTTAGAAGTGATAAACCTCTATTTATATTGTTATAAAAAAAAATTCCTACTAGAGAAATGATCAGCCAAATGAGAAAGAACGGAGTATTAAAAACACTTTTGAACTTGACGCAAAATTATTAGTTTCATTATAAAAATATTGACAACTTTAAAAATGCCCTCTACTTGACAAAATAAATTTAGATACACTTTTGATTTGCGACATAGTAAGTGGTTTCAAACTCTTGTAGGAGCATAAAACTTTTATTAAAAAGTCGAGATAAATGTTGAAAGCACTTTTAAATTGGTGATAATTTAGAGTGTATAAGGGTGTATTCAAGTTTAGTTAGTCAAGTAAAGAGATGTTATTGAGACTGTCAACAGTTTGAAGATGAAACCAACATTCACGTCGAGTTTAGAAGTGTTTTTAATATTTCTCTCAATAAGAAAATCATGAAAAACATATAATATCTTGCATCCTATCAAAGGAGGAACAGGAGTTCAAGAACTGCTCCAAACAAAGAAGTAGTTGTTACAAAAGAGCATTTTATTGTACTATTTTTTTACGCGGAATTTTTTTTTTTTACCATCGTGTAGTTTGATTGATCAAGCAAGCCCGCGTCCAGTATATGGACTAAAGGATCCTATTTTTAGGATTCAAGATGCAATTTACGATCATTTTAATTTAGCAATAAAACTTTTTATGCAAGTTCGTCTACTGGAACGCTTGGTTTGAAGATTACATAAATATTTGTTTTACGATAAATCCTATAAGAATTTCAAGGAAAAATATATTTTTTTTAATTACAAGAATGTGATGATTTTATTTTGGATAAATTATGCAAAATGTCAATCTATAAGGTTTATTTACCATTTTTTTTACCTCAATTTATTTATTTACTTTAAATGGCCATTCGATCCTATTTTTTCTTTTAAAAATGGCCGTCTGCGCTACATCTTCTTCTTTGTTTTCTTTCTTATGTTGTTGGTGCTACTTCCTCCTCCTTCATCTTCTATTAAATTTGACATACAAAAAATGTGAATCGCTTCAAGCGGATTATATATCAAAAGGCTTGAAATATTGAGAGAATTTGATATCTAAATTTTAGAATTGTTTAAAAGTGATTTTGAGTTAATCGAGATTGAATAATTAATATATACTTCATGTATGGTAGATGCATACTTCATTATAGATAAGTTATATTTCAAATATATCCCATATATAAGTAAGTTATAGCGTGTAGTTATTATATACTATCTATGACTTTTGATTACTTAAGGTTAAAGGTAATCTTTTTGGCTTGATCAAGAAGTCTTATGTCCTTCGAGTCGCACATGCACCTCATCTACTCATTTGGTCGTTGTTCATTCCCGTTAGGTCGAAGTGTTTGGTCTATCCTTTTCTGTGCCTGCTCAGACTTGTGCACGAATGACAACTCCAAACTTTACACATCTGTTGCCTACCTACTGTTTAGATGGCACCAATGAAATCCAGTAAAGAAGTGTTGCGGCTGTTCCACTCCGCTGCGCTGCAATTGGTTATTTTTTATATAAATAAAATATAACTATATTTATTGTGAATCACGTAATTACTTTATCGTATATATTTGAAATTTAAACAAACAAACAAACCACTGCCCGGGCCCATACCCAAAGCATACACTTGAACCTTTCCTCAAACCCCACCCCGTTAACACCCCGCACCCCAACACCACCATATCTAGGGTTTTTAAGATTCGGTTCACTTCACTTCCTCAATTATATCAGCCGCTCTGGCTAGGTTTTCACAATACCCACAAATTTGTTTCTCTTCAAAATACCCACAAATTTATCTTCGCATGGATATTAATCTATAGGGGTTTCTTGATTTATTGAAAAAATCGGTTCTTTGCATCACTCTCTCTCTATATCTGTTTAGGAACTCCGAGAAGAGTGAAAAAAATGGCTACTTTGAATCCATTCGACCTTTTGGATGATGATGCTGAGGACCCAAGTTTGCTAGTTGCTGCTCAGCAGCTAAAGGCTCCTGCTGCATCTGCACCAGCCAAGAAGGGTCCAGTTCAGCCTGCTAAGCCTGCTGCTAAGTTGCCCTCCAAGCCGGTTCCTCCTTCTCAGGCTGGTAAATATTCTATCTTTTAACATTTTTGTGATTTTGGGTTGGTGTATATTCATTCATATTGTTAAAGCCTACATGAATTGAGCTTAACTAATGTAGATGGTTCATATAGCTGACCCATTGTTTGAATTGAGATTAGTATTTCTTATTTTTGTTGTTGTTGCTGTTCTTGTTGTATAAATGGTAACATATCTTTTTAAACTGGAACGAATGGGGCTGAGCTAGTTATAGATGGCTCATATAGCTGACCCATTTAGTTTGGATTGAGCTAATTGGATTGAGATGTAGAAGTTCTTAGTTTTATTGCTTTTGTTGTAGTAGTAGTAGTAATGCATTATTTTTAATAACTTTTGAACATTTTTGTGTTCTGACTTTATACTTTTTGGTGTTTGGGGTTTATTTTTCGTGTGGAACTGAGCCAATTTTGAAGATGGTTGACTCTATTAGTTTGTATTGATATGTAAAAGTTCTTATTTTTATTGTTGTTATTGGTCTAATAGTAGCAGTAGTAGTAATATACCATGGCTAATTATTTTTAGACATTTTTGTGTTTTGAATTGATGCATATTTGTTCGTACTTTTTCGTATTTTGGTTGTTCTGTGTAAGCCTGTAAGGTATCGGGTGCTATATGAGGATAAAGATCAAGTGTGTAGAAAATTGAGTATGCGAATATAGTATGCTATGCTATTTTTTGTGTTTCTGGGTTCATATTAAAACCAGCACTAACAGGGCTGAACTTATGTAGACAGTTCATATAGGTGTCCCAGTTAGTTTTGATTGAGATGTAGGAGTTCTTATTTTTATTGCCATTGTTGTAGTAGTAATGGTAATATACCATTTCTAATCATTTAAAAACATTTTGGTTTCATAACTTTATTGTATTTTTGGGCTTCTACTGAAATCAACACGAATGGAGCTGAGCTAGTGTAGATGGTTCATATCGCTGATCCAATTAGTTTGAATTGACATGTAGAAGATACTTTTTTTTTTGTTTTTGTAGTAGTGAACGTATATGGCTTTGTATTGAGTGTCATTTGATTGGTGAGGAAAATGATCAAGTGTGTCTAAAATTGAGTTTGTTTGGTACTATTCCATTTCTAATCATTTTAAGACATTTCTGTGCTTGGGTTCTTGTATATCCATTCATACTTCTGTTTTGTATTTTTTGGGTTCATATGTTGTGTGTAACCAACACGAATGGGGAGCTGAGCAAATGTAGAAGATTCATATAGCTACCCAGTTAGTCTGGATTGAGATGTAGTAGTTCTTACTTTTCTTCTTGTTGTAATAGTGAATGAATATGGCATTTTGTAAGAAGTGTTTGTTGAAGTGTGGAGTATTATATGATTGGTGAGGAAAAAATATCAAGTGTAGAAAATTTAGTTTTTTTTTTGCCTTAAATGAGAATACATGCTATTTGCAAGGTGATGCTTGTCTTCATCTTCTCTTTCGTTGTCTATTCTCTTGCTACATGAAGTATTTATCTTGGAAATGTTGCTTTTATCTTCCCAATGTGACACTGTTAGGGCTTAGGCTATAGAAATATATGAAATTAATTGAAGTTCCATGCTTAAACTTTTAGGCTATAAAAACCAGTTATTCAATTATGCATCAATCCAGGATTAGTTGGGAGTCTGAATCAAACTTCTAGGCTATAATGTGGAATTAGTGGTACGCTTCTCAATGTTTTTTTTTTATGATAAGGGAAACCCGTAGCCACTACCCTTTGGGTGTGCACGGGATAAAACCCCCGCTCCTATGCAATAGCTTGCAACCCACATAGGAGAGGTAATCCGCACTAGGAAGCCCGATGCTACGAGCTCGACCCAGAAGGCAAACCCCTTGCTTTCGCTGGCAAGAAGTTTCGAACTTGAGACCTCCAACATAGAAGTCCCAAGCCCAAACCACTGGGCCACCCCGAAGGATATAGGTTTCTCAATGTTTACGCAGTTATTTTCTGTCTTTTATTTAGTAAATATGATCCTGGGCAAATGGATGGGAAGATATTTTCCTCTGTGATTGTGGGATTAAAGTACGGTTATTTGTGTGACAGTTTATAATAATCTCTTGTAGAAAACGTCATTCTTGTGTTTCCTGATTGGTCCCTCTGTTTGATGTGTCATATTTGGTGTTGTTGCTCGTGTTTAGTAGGATTATATTTCTATAACTGGCAAGTAAACTCTTTGGACTTTGCTGCTCTTTAGTTTTCCTTTATTGTAGTTCAGTATTCATCTGTTGCGAATCAACTTCTAGGTCACATATCGAGTTTCTTTATATCTGTTTCATGTGTTGTACTACAGATGTTTTTATAAATAGGACTCCCTCTATTACATATCAAGTGAACTATTGGGACTTTTTTCATAGTTCAAAATGAGTGAATTGCTCAAAGTCAAAAAAAAAAAATTGTTGGGATTTTTTTCCCATATTTACCCTTCATTTAATGTGGTTCTTAACTACTATACATTTTCTAGGAGAATAGTTTGGGAATAATCAGAAGGGTAATAGTGGAAAGTAGCCTTTATTTTTTGTCCTTAACTATTTTTCTTTAGGGGTGTGCCATACCCCAACAATTCATTTACATGGACCGGAGGGAGTATAATTTTTCCCATAGCTTATTTGTGTATTAATTTTTTTGAGCAGTGAGGGAAGCCAGGAGTGACGGCCAGCGAGGAGGTCGTGGTGGAGCCCGTGGTCGTGGGCGTGGACGTGGGTTCAACCAAGATTTTGCTGCTGATGAGAATGCTTTTGGCAGCAATAATGGATCCTCTGGGCGGTACAGTGCTCCAGAAGATGGAGAATCAGGAAAGGTTTCTGAAAGGAGAGGTGGATACGGTGGATCACGTGGGGGGTTCCATGGAGGTCGTCGTGGTGGTTTCAATAACGGGGATGCTGCAGAAGGAGAAGGGGAACGCCCTAGGAGAGTGTTTGATCGACGAAGTGGAACTGGCCGTGGGTAAGTGATTCAGTTATTTGAAATTCACACGAGTGCATTTCTCTATTCCCTTTGTTGGGGTTTTCAATAGCTCTAAGGCGTGCTTATCGTGGTTGTCTTTGTTTCTTGTGCACATGTCTGTATCTTTGTTGATCTGTTCTATTGTATAGGAATGAGTATATTAAGCGGGAGGGATCTGGTCGTGGGAATTGGGGAACTACTGCAGATGATATTGCACCGTGAGACTGTCATCTCAATCTTTTTGTTTCCTTATTGCTCTTGTCTTTACATATCAAGATTTTCTTATAGTTTAAATGTTGGTTTTTGATCCAAATTCAGGGAGACTGAAGTACCTGTTATTGATGGTGAGAAGATTGTCGAGGCTGAGAAACAAGCTGGACAGGAAGATGCTGGAGACACCAATAAGGAATCTACCGCTGCTGAGCCAGAAGAGAAGGAACCTGAGGAGAAGGTAATTGTCATTTCCTGGTTACGACCATTGTTTTGCATGCTTACATCACCTAATTTTTCTGTTGCAAATTAATATCCTTGTCACGTCATTATTATCCTCTTGGGTGGGCTTTTTTTTTTTTTTTTGGGGGGGGGGGGGGGGGGGCGGGGAGCTATGAAACGTAAATTCAAAATTGAATTCCTGGACTGTCTCCTTGTCGATTAAATCAGTTTGGATGAGTAATACTGGCTCAGTTTAATTTTTCGAAACCAGAACTGGCTTTTATTTACTGTCAATAAATTCTTCAACATTATCCCAGTTTTTTCTATGGTAGTTTAATACCTTCCAATAGACCAGGAGCTAAAAACGATGTGTTGCTTGTATTCACATGTACGAATAAGTTGGAATGCCCATCCTATAAACTTTGTATTTGTAGTTTGCTACACATGCATTTGAAGGTAAGTGGAGGAATTTGGAATTTGTCTTCTAACAGATGATTCTACATATCAATTGACAGATACCCTGCTTTACAATTATTAGCTCCCTCTTTGCCCATCTGCCGAAATGGCCTTTGTGGGGTAGGGGTGGTGGCAGTGTAGAATAGTAGTGAAAGCCAACTTGTTGAAGTAGGATGCATAGACTATAAAGTAGCTGTTTACTGTTTTTCCATTATCTTTTCTGACTTTATGCCCTCATTCTTGACTAAAATATAATAACCACTTACTGCTTGGGTTGTTTCTTTTACAACTAACTGTTTCTTTTTAATAACCACTTGCAAATATTTCTATGAAATAGCTATGAACTTTAACTAATGTTTTCTGGTAGACTAGCTACTTCTTACCTTAATTAGTATATGTGGAATAACTTTTTGATAGCTATTTAATTACTATGTTGTAGCTAGTGGTAGTTGCATAATTCCAGTTGTTTTTATTCATATGTGTCTATGATTACTATCCGGAATTATCAATTATTCATCTCTGATTGTGTTGTAGGAGATGACCCTCGAGGAGTATGAGAAGGTAATGGAAGAGAAGAGGAAGGCTTTGGTGGCTCTAAAGCAAGAGGAAAGAAAGGTTAATTTGGACAAAGAACTTCAATCCATGCAAGTTCTCTCAAACAGGAAGAATGATGATGAGATCTTCATCAAATTGGTGAGTTGTTTAGTGCTTGCTGCTATTATATTTTGATTGCTGTCTTAGGAACTTGATTGTGTTGTATGCTGGTATATTCATCATGCTTGAAATTTTATGTCTTGTATTGGTAGGGCGCTGAGAAAGATAAGAAAAAGGAGGCAGTGGAAAAAACCAAAAAGGTACTTAAGCTTCTTTTTTAAATGGTTATATTTGGTATTATAGCATCATTTCTTTATGCGTTCTTTGGGAATCCATTCTATTATATAAACTCTTTATTTGTCTAATGTCATGTACCTAGAAGGGTCTTTGCTTGAGGGGAGAGTAATCCATCCTGCCGCCCTGCAAGCACAAGCCCATCCCAATAAAAAAATTGTGTTTTATTTTGGACATTCAGAATTCCGGAAAAGTAGATGCTATTTTAGATTGGAGGTCAACCTCCACTCATACTTCAACAGCTGCAAAGAAACCTTTTTTCTTCCCGTGATTGTATTTTCAATGAAAAATGGAATAGGGAAGTAATATGGTGGTGTCATTATTATAATTTTCCCCAATTTTGCATATGCATTTATGCGGTGTCAATATATTGCATATGCATTTGTGGTTTCACCACAATATCGTTTTAATTTTAAATCATTGCATGCTGTTTTTCTTTTTTCTAAAGAGAAGACATTGATCCACAAATGTTTTCGTGTTCAATATATATAATTACTGTTTCAACTGTAAGGCTTGATACATTCAGTTTCTTGCAGACCAAAAGCATAAACGAGTTTCTGAAGCCTGCTGAGGGAGAAAGTTACTACCGCCCTGGTGGCCGTGGTAGGGGCCGTGGCCGTGGAAGAGGTAATGGCGGTGGATATGGTGGAATCAACAGTGTTTCAGCCCCATCCATTGAAGATGTTGGTCAATTCCCCTCCTTGGCTATCAATTAAGGGAGCAAGTCCTGCATGGATTAGGTAAAAAAAGAAAGCAACTTTTGTCGTCTGATCTGTCTTCCTTTTTCCGTCATTTATGAAATTTGGGCTTTGATGATAACATAATGTTTCCTGGAACCCTTTGGTTTTCCTGTATTAGAATTTTTTTTGGTAACTTTATAATTGTTCTTTAGTGTAAATTTAGATGGTTTCTGAAAGGTGTATGCCCTGGTTTTTTGTTGATTTTTTTTTTTTTTATACAATTTATGAAAACCCTTTTCCTTCATATTTAGGTGTTAGGCTTTAATCTTATACTTTCTTGTTTACTTATCAAATTAGTTTTGGTTGGAGTTTATTAGAAACAATTATGTTTATTTTTCAACAACGGCGTCTAACTCTTTTGTCCCTCGGAAACAATCTCTCTATTCTGCAATGAAGGGGTAAGTCTTGTGTATATACTCTACCCTTCTTTGACCTCAATTGTGGGATTTACTCTGTATGTTGTTTTACGTCTAATGCATTGTACGTTAGTAATTGTTGAGAACCTCATAATAGATCCTTCCTTAGTTTGAAGTTGATATGCTTTGAGTTTTTTTCTACTTAGTTCGACTCTTCATTGACAGAACTCTAATATTGTCTTAGATTGTGTGATGTTTTGAGAAAATTATCGACGTCTCTTTACCTGATTTGTTTTTATACTGTGTAGGAATATGTTGATCAGCGTGAGCTAAAAGTTGGATGCCAGTTTTGTAACATTTTTGGTTATTTTTTCTTTCTTTCTTTCTGATTTTGGTTTTTGTTGTTGAACATGGTGTAATATCATCATTTTATGAACTTAATAGTAGATGATATAATGTTACAAGAATGGTTCACTCATATTTTCTGGTAACAAATTCAATATATTCTTCAAGGAGGAATATCTGGTCCTTTTATTTTGTATATTTTGAAAGGCCTGTCATGCAGTATTGCAAAATGTGTTTGGTATTTGTAATCTTTTTTATTTAGAGTTATAAACTTTTTCCTACACGATAAAGGATCAACTAGATACTGAAAATTGTGCTTTTCTGTTGGGGAAATGAAAAATCCAATCATGTTAAGAAAATCATGGTAAACGTTCAATATCTTGCACCCTATTAAGAAAATCTTGTTATTTGTGCGAAAGTTTGTTTCATGTACTGAAGGATCCTATTCTTAAGACTCAAGATGCAACTTATGACAATCTTTAATCTAGCTATAAAGCTTTTTGTGCAAGTTCATTAAGTGTAACCCTCTGTTTTAAAGTTATAGAAACTAACCGTGTAAGAATTTAAAGGAATATATATATTACAAGAACGTGATGATTTTTTTGGAAAATTTTCAAAAATAGCTAAGATTAGAAACATAACCATGCAAAAAAGCTATAATTTGCTTAATTATGATTTGATGTTAGAAGGGAGAGACTAGTGGGCAAGATTGGAAAAGGGAGGAGAGAGATGAGTGAAAAAGAGGTCAGAGAGAGGAGAGAACGAATTGTATTTGTATATCTCAATAATTGTATATATGTAACTAGTATATATATGTATCAATATGTATATTTGTTGGATAACTAAATATATGTAATCAGTAGGAAAAGCTACCTTATTAGACATATTTTCATACTATATATACTAATTTTATTATATTTTCAAATATTTTTTTTTGATCACTATCCTCTCATATATTGAGGAAGATACACCTAAATACATGTATTTATGTTATCAGATATCCTAAAATAGAAAAAGACAACAAGACGGGGAAGAAGGTGAACATGATAGTTTAGATACACACTACATACATGTATCTTATGTGTTTGGTGTGATTCACATGTTTGTGATACCAGATACAAAGGAGAGTGGTGAATGGGATGGTCGTAGATACCTGTGATTCAACTTTGATAGAATATATCTAGAACAAATTACACCTAATTTTAGATCCATCTATCTATACACATCAAAATCTAATAAAATTTATAATATTACAAAATTAAAACATATTTAAATAATTAACTTCTAAACTAGTACGATTTCTATAAGTTTCTCAAATAGGATTGTACTTGGACAAACTAAAGGCCCAAGAAACTTCAACAAACAAACCACAGCCCGGCCCATACCCAAAAAATTCACATAACCTTCGCACCCCCACCATATCTAGGGTTTTTAAGCTTCCGTTCACTTCAGTCCTTCAATTATCAGCCGCTTTGGTTAGGTTTTCACGATACCCACAAATTTGTTTCTCTTCAAATTTACCCATAAATTCATCTTCACATGGATTTTAATCTATAGGGGTTTCTTGATTTATTGAAAAAATCGGTTCTTTGCATCACTCTCTCTATATATCTGTTTAGGAACTCCGAGAAGGGTAAACAAATGGCTACTTTGAACCCATTCGACCTTTTGGATGATGATGCTGAGGACCCAAGTTCGCTAATTGCTGCTCAGCAGTTAAAGGCTCCTGTTGCATCTGCACCAGCCAAGAAGAGTCCAGTTCAGCCTACTAAGCCTGCTGCTAAGTTGCCCTCCAAGCCAGTTCCTCCTTTTCAGGCTGGTAAATATTCAATCTTTGAACATTTTTGTGATTTGGGTGGTGTATATTCATTCATATTTCTTAATGTGTTGGGTATTATATGATTCGTGAGGAAAGAGATCCGTGCGTGTAGAAAATTTAGTTTTTTTTTTTCTTTTGCCTTTAATGAGAATACATCTATTTGCATGGTGATACTTGTTTTCATATTCACTTTCAATGTCTATTCTCTTGCTGTATAAAGTATTTATCTTTGTATTAATGGTAGGTTTCTTAATGATAATGCCCTCTGTGATTGTGAGATTAAATTATGGTTGTGGACTTATGGTATGGGGATTTGATTGGCTGGAAATTGTGATACGTCAGTCTTGTGTTTTTTGATAGTCTCCTCTGTCTGATGTGTCATATCTTGTGTTATTCAGTAGGACCGTATTTCTATAACGGGGAAGTTAACTCTTTGGAATTAGCTTGAGTGGCAAAAGGTGGATGATTTGTGGCTTAGGTCGTAGGTTCAAGCCCCACACCACACAAAGTGAATCCTTGTATTTAAGTGGAGAAGGGTAGAGGGGGTGGGGTCATTATCCACCGAGTTTAGAAGGCTCTGATTGGTCCAAAGGGCGGGTCACTTATGAATTTCTTGGTCATAAAAAAAAACTCGTTGGACTTTGCTGCTCTTTAGTTTTAACCTGTTATGAATCAACTTCTATATCACATATCGAGTTTGTCTTTACCTGATTCCTGTGTTATACTACATATGTTTTCATAAATTGTTCTCCCTCTAGCTATAAGTTGTGCTGACTCTTTACTTTCGAAGCTGCGCCCCCGTGTATTAGCCCTTTAGTTCATATTAAGAGAATTACCTTGACTTTTTTCATAGATCAAAATAAGTGATTGTTTAAAGTTCAGGAAAATTATTGGTGCTTTTTTTTTCCCCATGTTTACCCTTAATTTAATGAAGGTTCTTAACTAGTATACATGGGAGAATAGTTTGGGAATAATCAAAATGTTAATAATGGAAAGTTGCCTTTAATTTTTGTCCATAATATTTTTCTTAAGGAATGTGACATAACCCCAACAATTGACTTATATGGACAGAGGGAGTATATTTTTTCCCATCGCTTATTTGTGTCATAATTTTTGTGCAGTGAGGGAAGCCAGGAGTGATGGCCAGAGAGGAGGCCGCGGGGGTCCACGTGGAGGAGCCCGTGGTCGTGGGCGTGGACGTGGGTTTAACCAAGACTTTGCTGCTGATGAGAATGCTTTTGGCAGCAATAATGGGTTCTCTGGGCGGTACAATGCTCCAGAAAATGGAGAATCAGGAAAGGTCTCTGAAAGGAGAGGTGGATATGGTGGATCTCGTGGGGGGTTCTATGGAGGTCGTCGTGGTGGTTTCAATAATGGGGATACTGCAGAAGGAGAAGTTGAACGCCCAAGGAAAGTGTTTGATCGACGAAGTGGCACTGGCCGTGGGTAAGTGATTCTGCTATTTATGGAATTCACACAAGTGCGTTTCACTATTCCCTTTGTTGGGTTGTTCAATAGCTCTAAGGCATTCTTATTGTTGTTGTCTTTGTTTCTTGTGCACATGTATGTATCTTTATTGTTCTGTTCTATTGTATAGGAATGAGTATATTAAACGGGAGGGCTCTGGTCGTGGGAATTGGGGAACTACTGCAGATGATATTGCACCGTGAGATTATCATCTCTATTTTTTGTTTCCTTATTGTCCTTGGCTTTACCTATTATTTTTTTTTTCTAATAGTTTAATGTTG
Source organism: Solanum bulbocastanum (assembly GCA_037074985.1). Lineage (NCBI taxonomy): Eukaryota > Viridiplantae > Streptophyta > Magnoliopsida > Solanales > Solanaceae > Solanum > Solanum bulbocastanum. Next base: position 1,204,749 of record CM073604.1, read on the forward strand.
ATTTTTAATCCAAATTCAGGGAGACTGAAGTACCTATTATTGATGGTGAGAAGATTGTAGAGGCTGAGAAACAAGCTGGACAGGAAGATGCAGGAGATAACAATAAGGATTCTACTGCTGCTGATCCAGAAGAGAAGGAACCTGAGGAGAAGGTAACTGACATTTTCTAGTGAAGACCATTATTTGCTTTGTTTGCTTACATGCCCTAGTTCTATTGCTGCAAATTAATGTGTCACGGCACTATCATTCTCTTAACTGGGGTTGCTTTTGGGGTGAAGGAGGGGAGAGAATGAGGTGCAAATTCAATATTGAATTCTTGGACCGTCTCCTTGTCGATTAAATCAGTTTGGACAAGGAATATCAGCTCAGTTGTCCATATTCCAGTGCAATCTAACTTCTTGTAACCAGTAATGTATTTTATTTATTGTTGGTAAGTTCTTCAATATTTATCCCAGTATTTCCAATGGTAGTTCATCCCCCTTCCAATATAGACCAGGAACTAACAAATAAGCATTGACTAAAATAAAACAACCACTTGCTGCTATTGTTTTTTTCATTTACTACTCACTGTTTCTTTTTAAATTAGCATTATGCTGTTATAAATGTTTCCTGTCACAGATATTTCTATGAACTTTAACTAATTTTTTCTGGTAGACTAGGTGCTTCTTTACTTGGATTAGTATTTGTGGATTAACTTTCTCGTAGCGGTTTGATTTACAATGTTGTAGCTAGTGTTATATGCATGATTCCAGTTGTTATTTTTCATATGTATCTATGATCACTATCCGGGAACTATTAATTATTTATTTATCTCTGCTTATGTTGTAGGAGATGACCCTTGAGGAGTATGAGAAGGTAATGGAGGAGAAGAGGAAGGCTTTGGTGGCTCTAAAGCAGGAGGAAAGAAAGGTTAATTTGGACAAAGAACTTCAATCCATGCAACTTCTCTCAAACAAGAAGAATGATGATGAGATCTTCATCAAATTGGTGAGTTATTTTAGTGGTTGCTGCTATTATATTTTGATTGCTCTATTAGGAACTTGATTGTGTTGATGGTATATTCATCATGCTTATATGTCTGGGCAGGGTGCTGAGAAAGATAAGAAAAAGGAGGCAGTGGAAAAAGCCAAAAAGGTACTTATGCTTTTTCTTTTTAACTGGCTATGTGGTATTGTAGTATCATTTCTTTATCTGTTCCTTGGGATTCCATTCCGTTTCATAAACTCTCATCTGTCAAAAGTTATGTACCTAGCAGCAGGGTGTTTGCTTAAGGGGAGAGCAATCCATCCTGCAGCGCCCCGCAAGTGCAAGCCCCTCCCAATTGAAAAAAAAAAAGTGTTTTATTTTGGACCTCCAGAATTCCGGAAAATAAGTAGATTCTATTTTTAGACTGAAAGGTCAATCTCCACTCATACTTCACCAGCTTCAAATAAACCTATCTCTTCCCTTGATTGTATTTTTGATGAAAAATGCAATAAAGGGATATACAAATGTGTAGGTGTCATTATTCGAATTTTCCCCAGTATTGCGTGTGCATTCATGTGGTGTCAGTATATTATAGTTTGTGGTTTCACCACAATATTTATTTTAATTTTGAAATCATTGCATTTTGTATTTTTCACAAGATGAACGGTGAAAATTTTCACTTTATAGGGTACCCAATCTTAGTACATAATGTGCTGAAGACAAGACATTGTTCCACAAATGGTTTGAGTTCAATAGATTTAATTACTGTTTCAATTGTGTGGCTTGATACATTCAATTTCTTACAGACTCAAAACATAAACGAGTTTCTGAAGCCTGCTGAGGGAGAAAGTTACTACCGCTCTGGTGGGCGTGGTAGGGGCCGTGGCCGTGGAAGAGGTATTGGCGGTGGATATGTTGGAAACAACAGCGTTTCAGCCCCATCCATCGAAGATGTTGGCCAATTCCCCTCCTTGGCTGCCAAGTAAGGGAGCAAGTCTTGTATGGGTTAGTTAAAAGAGGAGCAACTCTTGTCATCTAAGCCGTCTTCCTTTTTCCCATCATTTATGATATTTGGCGGAACCTTTGGGCACTCCTTTGTTAGATTTTGTTTTGAGAACTTTATAATTGTTCTTTAGAGTGTAAAATTTAGATGTTTACTTATCAAATCAGTTTTGGTTGGAGTTTATTCGAAAACAATTATGTTTCTTTTTCAATTACGAATCTCGCCTAATTGTCGGTTCAAAAACAGTCTTTCTACCTCTGCATGGTAGGGTAAGATCTACCCCATTTTTAGACCTCACATGTGGGATGCATGGTTATGTTTTTGTTCACATCTTCGAAATGAAATCTATCCATATTGCGTAATTATATTACTTGATTAACTTTGAAGAAATGATAAAGTGTAAACAAGAATGGTTCATACACGAGAATTTTATTTGCTGCTAACATATTCAGTATTCTTCAAGGAAAAATATTTGGTCCTTCTGTTTTTTTTTTTTTTTTAATACTTTATTCTGCTAATTTTCTCTAATTCAAAAATTGTGCATAAAACTTTTTATCTCACATTGTTCTTGAGTGATTAAAAAAAAAAAGAAGAATGCATTTTTTATTACATTCCTCGCGTATGTATAAAGACCGAATCTATTCTATTCCTAAAAAGTACTACTAATTCTTAAAAACTCAAGGAAACCTTGGTCACGTAGGAGTAAATAAAAAAGATTGATAAATGGAATCATCTTATTTAATTCGTTACAAGAGTAATACTACTAATAAATAGTATGATTAATAGTAAAGAGGAATCAACAGCACAAGGTCATATCCTTGATAAGTTAAAGTCGCGTCATGTCATGTCTAATCACCCATCTCCTATAAATCTTTAGCCTACCTTTACCTCTATTGAAACCATCCATAGTCAACCTCTCACACCTCCTTTGAAACATCCATGCATCTTCTCTGCACATGTCCAAATCTTTTTACCATCATAAGATAAAAATAAAGTTGTATACATACCCTCTTCAGATCTCACTTACGAGATTACATTGACTATATTATCGTTGTAATATATTAAATAGCACAAATAATGATGAAGAGATTTTCTTCACATCAAACCACCTAGGATTTATTTTACATGTCATGCCAAGTTGAGAACATCAATTTCATAAACTAAGTTGTCCCTCTCAAGTTGAGTAGAAATCACACATTTGGGTGACAAGTTGTCCTGTACAGAGTTGAGGTGAGTATAGTAATAATGTTTTTCATGCTTTGGTCCAGACAATAGTAATAAAGTAAAATTTTTATTTGACCAAACCAACTATTATCATCTCAAAGTTCATAATATTTGTAGTTTTGACAAAATTGCAAAATTAAACTTATTTGAAATAAAGATGGATTCAAGATTTAAAATTTATAAACTTATAAATTTTGATGATCCCTTACTTGCCACGAAATTCACAATCTATTTGGTGCTACTGGATTTGCAATTCACTAAACATCAATTAATATGTGTTATGATAAAATATTTATATCAACTATTATTTCTTAAAAGACGTACAAAATTCCAAATTGAACAAATAAAAATTGACTAGGCTTAAGAGTTAAGACCAGTATTTAACAATTAATGTCATAACTAAGTTTTCCTCTCAAGTTGAGTAGCAACAACTCTTTAGGTTGATAAGTATGTCCATAAATATGTACAGTTGGGGGACTCTCATGAGTCGTTTGGTTGGGAGCAAGTTATTTCGAAATAATTTATTCTGCGATAAGTTATTTTATCATGTAGATGAGATAACTTATTTCATCACTATGACAAAAATGACGAGATAAATAATTCAAGGACTATCTAATACCTCTAACCAAACATGAGATAAATAATCCTACATTTTATCATTTGGTTATTATACCTTATACCTCACACCGAATGACTCTTTATAGTTATAATCTTTTTGACATCAAAAAAATTATTATCATCTCCAAAAAAAAAAATTAAAGTTTATAAGCTCTGATTAATTCCTCGTTTGTCACAAAACTCGCAACTTCTATAATTAAGTTTACAGTTTATTATATTTATATACATATTTTTGAAAATTTGTCAACACATACATTGAGTTTAGGCCAGAGATACAAAGTTCAATCGAGCTTGTATCATATATTATGTAGGGCAAAAAACTTAAATATACAACTTAAAGTCTTTAATTACACCAATATAGCAATACTTTTTTTTTTCAATTATATAGCAATATTTTTTTTAAAACTAGAATTTTTATCAAAAAATAATAATAATAACGTTTACCAAGTCAGCCACAAATATCACGTATCCCTTAAATTTCTCCAATTATTTTACCTTCCTGATTTACTCCAATTTGTTATATATTTTCTCCATGAAGAGAGGTTTCATACAAAAATAAATTCTCCTTCTCTATTAAGATCGACGATCAAAAATGTATAAGGTGTTTATTTTCGTGGTTGTATTTGATTTTTCACAACATATCGGTTTTAATCCTTTTTTGTAGTTATTCTTTTGGTTTATTTTGTCGATTTTGGTGGAATGTAAATTCATATGATCTGTTTGATGTTGTGGAGCATAAATATGCTGGTTTAATTATTAAATAAATATTAAAATTTACCAATTGTTTGTGGAATAATATTGAGTTTTTCACAGCATCTGGGTTTTTATTTTTTTGGGTATTGATTGTTGTTTTGTGTTAACGATTTTGGTGTAATTACAACTTCATATGATTTTTATTGTAATGTGATGTGTGAGTAGGTTTTTTTTTGAAAATTTTAGGTTTAATTGATTAATGCAATGACTTAAAATAAAATCATAAATTGTGTGTTTAAATTGATATGTTGAATGGCGTATATTAACAGATTGTATCAATAGTTACTTTTGATATGTGATATGGTATACACATACCAACTGCAAGTAAGATTGTAGGTGCATGTATTTGTGTATTTTGTTGTATTATTTGGTATATAAAATACAATAATAAAATAATATTTTGGTACATTGTTTGGTTTATTTTGATTATCATTATCTGAATTGGTGTATATAATAAATTGAAAAATTGATAATATTTTGGTACATTATTGGTGTATTTTAATTATCTGAATTGGTGTATATAATAAATTGAAAAATTGATAATATGTTGAATGGCATGTGATCTGGTACTTATGCTGGAATAGTTGATTCTATGAATTGGTTGTATGTGTTGGTGTATTTTTTGGTCTAAATTGTAATACCTTAAATGTCAGAATATTTATGATATGTTTATTGGTATAATAAATTATTTGGTATACCTGTTAATGTGAATTACCACAAGTATGCCAATTTATTATTATCTAGTAATTGGTGAAAAGTTGGTCACTTAGAGTGTATCAAATACTTAGTTGTGTGCCATCAATTACCAATGTAACTATCAAGATGTTTAAATATATGGATGTAGTAAATGCATTCTACAAAATTTAGCAAATTATTAGTTCTTCAAACGGTTAGGGTTTTGCCCTGATTTTCTTACCATAATTTAAGATTTATTTTTCCTTAAAAAAAAGACAAAACATTACCATAAATATTTTTACTTTTCCTAAAAAAAAGAATATAATATTCTTTCATATTTGGTTTATTATTTCCTGGTAGGAAAGGTTTTAGAGTGCTAGTCCTTTTCTAGTAAGAAAAGGTTTTAGGACTCTACAAATATAGGTTTGTTTCTTCTAACACAACACAACAATAACATCCACAGTGTAGTCGTTTAAGAGTCTTGTTTATGGGGAGATTTATTCTCTCTAAAGTTTCAATGTTTTTCTTTATATTAATTTTGATATAATAATATTTTGATTTTTAATATAAGTTTTCTTTTGTTATCTAATTTATCAATCATATGATTTGCAAATTATAAGCTTCCGCATGACGCCCTAATCACCTTCATAACCCAACACAAACGATAAGACAGTTGGTTGTAAAAAGAAGAACTAATTTAGTAAATTTTGTTCTTCAAACGATAAAAACAGAGAAAGATGGAAGGTTAGAATATGATAAGAAGAAGATGGATGATTAGGCGTTGAAATTACGTTTTAACTTGGAACTATGAATCACCTAGATAAAGTACACCACCTTTATTGAAAACATGAAAGGTTTTACCAAAAAAAGAAGCAAATAATTAAGATACCAATAAAACAGTCATTAACCCATGAAAACTAAATATATCATAATAACGTAATAAATGTGTATACATGGGTCTGTTTAGGAGAGATAAAGTTGATATTATTAAATACCCTGATTATGCTCCACATAAAAAGGCACGTAATTAAAAGGCATCAAATAGTAAATCAAAAAACAGATAGAAAAATCGAAAAAAAATATATTTAAATAAAAATAATAATTATTATGTTATCTATGTAATTTAAAAACTCTTTATGTAATTTAAAAATTTGCGAGAGATTTTTCACTCTATTTTAATTCGTTTTAAGATAGAGTGAAAGCCTTGACCCGACCGAAAGTATGATGTGTCTGTTTAGCACATGTTAATTGAGAAGACATTTAAGAGAGATAAATAGTTGTTTGATCAAGTAGTAAAATATTTATTCCTATTAAATATTTTTAAAAAAATATGTGTACACCTTTTAAAGGACACATAATATTATGGGTCGAGCTAGAAAGCAATTTATAGATTCAGCTGAAATCAATGGATTTGTCTTAAATTAATAATTTAATTTTAATCGAGGGTCTTTTAGAAATGAGATTTTAAGATTTATGTATATTTAATTCTTTTTAGACCTCACTTGGATGATATCATTGGATATGTTGTTGTTGTAATAATTTAACTTTGAGATGTCCATTTTTATCTTTAATAAGATGATTTATAGTCACACAAATACTTATGACTTATTTTAGATTATAAATTTCAAAAGTATTTTTTTCTTTCTTATATCAATCAAATCATCATATATATTGGTGTAAGAGGGAGTATTTATTAACTCAACACATTTCGTCCACACAAATTAAACCTAACTCGCTTATTTTGACTTGTTCAAATTCTATCTAACCCATTCATTTGATATCCCGATATCTTCCTAAGACCAATCATATTAAATTCCCATCAACACAGCAGACTAATAACTCCAGTTGGTTAAGACATTTTTGGTAGTTCACATATACTTGGTTTTGTGTAAGTCTTATTTCCTTTTTTAAAAAAAATAAAATTCAGAATCTATCTGTTCCAATTAATTTGATGAACAATTAATGTTGTCACCTACATCTTCATGAACATTAATTATTTTACAGCTAAGTTCAACATTCACCTGTTTCCAACTATGAACATTAAAAGGACTCTGACAATTTAATTTTGTTTGTACCATTCAATTTTTTTTAAAACAATAATCATGCATGATGCAATATAAAGATCCATATATAGATATACAATGCTATATATGCCCACCTTTTATTGTCATAGTTATTTTTTTTTAGAGTCAAACGATAATAACTTTGATTAAGATTTTATGATGTATTTTTTCATCATATCGATATACAAAAAATTGGAATTTATAGTAGTTGTCATATAGTTTTTGAATATCTAATTTTTTTTGTTTAAAATATCGAATTAATAATCTAATTTAACTTTAAAATTAATCAAATTAACTTTCGAAAAGTACAATAGGACAATTAAAAGTGGACAAAGAAAGTATGTAATTGTACCAAAGAAACAATGTATTAAATTCTACAAGTGCTCAATTATGTTATACAACTATTGCGAGGCGTTCGCAAACACTGTCGTACATTTTTTTTAAAAAAAATTGTTTTAATTTACTATATATAATAAGTTATTTGAAATAGGTCGATTTTATTTTTTATTACCTTTATGGTTTAAAAATATTTCCATCATTATGTTTTTGCCTAAAACATATCCCCCAAACTAACTAAATAACTTTAAAAATATCTTTCTAACAATTATTTTTTTAAAAAAAAGTAATTTTTTTTAGCTTTCGTAAATAAAGAAGCAATCCAGTGCTTTAAAGGCTTAGGGTGCATTTGAACATGCAATTACATACTCCCTCCGTCCCATTTTATATGTCATTCCTTTCTATAAATAATTAATTCATAATATTTTTCATTTCAGAAAATTAATGCATAAATTATCATATTGATTATTTTTTACCCTTGTGAGTTATTAGCATTGAAAACATACATTTGACCAACTTAGAAAAGTTAAGTAAATAATTCATGTTCATTGGTTAAATTAATTAATCAAAATAAATTAATTCATATTCATTAATTGAAAACTTGAGTTCCAAAAAAATTAAATAAGGGTAGAAGTGTAAAGTTACAACATTTCTTAATGCAAGTGTAAAGTAAAAATGTGACATATAAAATGAGACAGGAGGAAGTATATGTTTTGAAAAAATGTTTTCAAACAACATTTAAAGATGCGATTTGAAATCATGATTTCATATTTCAAACTTTTGAAAAAACTAATTTGGATTCCAATTATGATTTAAATTTTTCAAAATGATGTTACACTTGACCCATAAGTTTATAATATTGTATAAAAAAGGTCTATTATTTTCATTTTTGCAATAAAAGAGTTATGTTTGACGTGAAGAAATTGTCAGTACCATATGAAAGGACTATATTAAGGAATAACAAATTACTACTATTGTTAACTAGTGGAATTTTATAAAATAATATTTATTTGAAAGTTTGTAACAATTAATATTTATTTATAAAAAGGCAAATGGAGAACTATGATTTATCAATAAGGTGTCGTAGCATAGTCTGTATCTTGTTTAAGAAGTACGATTTGCTTATTTATTAAGATTGTATAAGAATTGAAGAAATTTTGATAATTTTCACAATTTGTGAACTATTTATTTTTATGAAAAAAATACAACTCAAAAAAAATTTAAATTATATCCGAACAAAATCTCAACTCTAAATCATAATTTAATAGCACATGTTCAACAAGCATTCAGTCAAACACCGCTAGCTTTCAAAAAAGCTTGACTTAACAAGCTACAAATATTATAACATGCAATTCAGTCAAACACCGCTAGCTTTCAAAAAAGCTTGACTTAACAAGCTACAAATATTATAACATGCAATTATCTTTTAAGTAATCTAATTATATAAATAAATAATTTTACACTATTGCAACTTGGAATCTATTAAGTTCTTAAATAAATTATAACAAAACAAACAAATAATTTTAAATTTAGTAAAAATCGAGTGAGTTGAGTTGTCATTCGATTTTTAATTCATTTCAGTCTAACTCATTTTAATACAAGTAATTAATAACATGTTCATTGTGAATTTCATACCTAAACTATCACCTATTAATTATTTGTGTCAAAATTATTATCTTGCCTTTCTCATTTTTTTTTGGTTTCCCATATAATTATTTTGTTTTATTTTTCCAGCACAACTTCTTAAATGATGTTAGGTATGAGAAAATAAAATATATTTGATCAAAATCTTTTGGATGATTTAATTTATGACCAAAAAAAAAAGACGACAGATCACCTACATTATTATCATTCACTTTTATTTTATTTTTTTGTCTTTTCCCCATTCTTAAGAAAAATTTGGAAATTGTCCATTTACTAATTTTAATAATATTTGGTTAAGATAATTTACAAATTTCATACGTGTTAAAACTATCATCTTTAAAAGTATTTTACTAATAATGATGTATATTTTATATAAATTACTCATCAAAAATTTCATAACTTTATTTTTCTAAAATTTAAAATTCATAAACTCGAAATTTCAATATCTGCCTTTACTTTCAAAAATCAATAAACTCTCCTAAAATCGCAGAAACAACGTAAATTAATAATGAAAAGCTCAGACTCTTTTTACTTAAATAAAGTTATTTATACATATTTAATATTTTTAAATATATTTAAATACAAAATTTAGGAAAAAACTTACCCGAAACAGGTGTTTACATCAAACTAATGCAATTTCCATTATAACGTGATTTAATAAAGTAAAATACATGTTAATTAATTAAGATTATGTAAAATGAACTGTAAATTTAAACACATAGCGTGCATGTATTGGATTTACCTTAAAATTTACATTAAATCTATTAAATTTTATCGTCCCATAACTATAATGGTGACTCTACCTGAGATAAAATTGTACCAACTATATTAACTATTTATTTTTATGAAGAAAATAAACTCAAAAAGAATTTAAATTATATCCGAACAAAATCTCAACTTTAAATCATAATTTCATATCACATGTTCAACAAGCATTCAGTCAAACACCGCTAGCTTTCAAAAAAACTTGACTTAACAAGATACAAATATTATAACATGCAATTATCTTTTAAGTAATCTAATTATATAAATAAATAATATTACACTATTGCAACTTGGAATCTATTAAGTTCTTAAATAAATTATAACAAAACAAACAAATAATTTAAAATTTAGTAAAAATCGAGTGAGTTGAGTTGTCATTTGATTTTTAATTCATTTCAGTCTAACTCATTTTAATACAAGTAATTAATAACATGTTTATTGTGAATTTCATATCTAAATTATCACCTATTAATTATTTGTGTCAAAATTATTATCTTGCCTTTCTCAGTTTTTTTTTTTTGGTTTCCCATATAATTATTTTGTTTTACTTTTTCCAGCACGACTTCTTAATTGATGTTAATTGTTAGGTATGAGAAAATAAAATATATTTGATCAAAATCTTTTGGATGATTCAATTTATGACAAAAAAAAAAAAAACGACAGATCACCTACATTATTGTCAGTCACTTTAATTTTTTTTTTTTTTTCTCTTTTCCCCATTCTTAAGAAAAATTTGGAAATTGTCCATTTACTAATTTTAATAATATTAGGTTAATATAATTTACAAATTTCATACGTGCTAAAACTATCATCTTTAAAAGTATTTCACTAATAATGATGTATATTTATATAAATTACTTATCAAAAATTTCATAACTTTATTTTTCTAAAATTTAAAATTCATAAACTCGAAATTTCAATATTTGCCTTTATTTTCAAAAACCAATGAACTCTCCTAAAACCGCAGAAACAACGTAAATTAATAATGAAAAGCTCAGACTCTTTTTACTTAAATAAAGTTATTTATACATATTTAATATTTTTAAATATATTTAAATACAAAATTTAGGAAAAAACTTACCCGCAATGGGTGTTTACATCAAACTAATGCAATTTCCATTATAACGTGATTTAATGAAGTAAAATACATGTTAATTAATTAAGATTAAGTAAAATGAACTGTAAATTTAAACACATAGCGTTCATGTATTGGACTTACCCTAAAATTTACATTAAATCTATTAAATTTTATCGTCCCATAATTATAATGGTGACTCTACCCGAGATAAAATTGTACCAACTGTATTAACTATTGGGCGTAGCAGGGAAATTCTATTAATGACTTGGATCCAAAAAAAATAATGACTTAGATCAAACCTCATATATATTGCGCGTAGCACGGAAATTCACCACAAATAAAATGGAGAAAAAATATTTTTAATTCATAATGAGCTTTCTCCTAGATAGTATATTATCTTGTCTTGTCACCATAAATATAGAAAAAGGGAAGATAGCGGCTACAAATTTAAGTTTCTTTAAGTATAAAATCGTCTTTTTTAGAGAGCGTTTACCCTCTAATATAGGATTTTCTAGCGTAAATTTATATTTAAATAGATTCCAATATGAATACCGGATGATATCATATGGAACACCCAAAAAAAAAAAAAGGCAAGATAGTCATTTTTTTATGTATCTCAATTTATGTGACACACCTTTTTAAGTTCGTTAAAAAAAAGAATATCACTTTTTTGTAATTAAAAGAAAATTAATTTTAAAATTTCTCTTTTACCCTTAATGAAATAATTTATAACTGCACAAAAATTTAAAATTTATTTTAGACCATAAATTTTAATAGTCATCCTATTTTTACCTATAAAAGCCTAGGAATGTTAACACAACTATCTTCAAGTATTTTGAAAATGGCAACTAATTGCAATGGAAATGGAGCTCCAATTTTATCTCCCAAGTTGCAAGTTGAAGCAATTCAAACTGTGATACCAATGAAGATAACCGATCCACGATTCTCGAGGCAAATTGCGATACCTGAGAATTTCGACTTAGGTAATCTACAAAGGCGTTTTCACATGATTTTATACTACAACAAGGCGTCAGAGACAGATTCAGGATGGATAGTCGCTGGTTGGTTTAAGGAGTCGTTGGGAAGTGCAATAGTTGAAAATCCAATATTTGCTGGAAGATTAAGAAAATTAGAGGATGATTTTGAATTAGTTTCAAATGATTCTGGTGTTAGAATGCTTGAGGCTAATTTTCCAATGAATATGGTTGATTTTATTGATCTCAAGAAGAAGGAAAATATAGAAAATGAACTTGTTTACTGGGAGGATATTCATGAAACAAGTCCTCAATTTTCTCCCCTTTTCTTAATCCAGGTAAATACAAGAAAGAATTTAGTACTTTCTTCTATGTGATATTTATCACATTTTAAGATTTAAACAAATTTGTCTTTCTTTAATTATAAATAATTTTTTTTAATATCTTGAATTATAAATTATTGTCACTTATAGTATATATATTTTTTTATGCAGTTTTCAAATATATAATTTCTATTTCAAAAATCTTAAAGATTCATGCCCGAATTTACGATCAAAATTAAATTGTTTGATTCTGAAAATTTGAACGGTGCCACATAAATTGGATAAAGGGAGTAATAATTTCTTGAAAAATAATCCTCATTTTTAATTTGTTTGTCTGGTTTTGATTTGATACATAGTTTAAATAAAACAATTTTTTTAAATTTTTTTTATGATTTTAAACAAAGATATGTAAAATACAATCCAAAATACTTTTTATTTCTGTGATTTTAAACATGTTAATTGAAAATGTTAGATTATATAATTGTAAAAAAAAAAACAATTTTTTTTCTAAAATCAGACCAATTAGGGCTTTCATTCGATTTAGGCCAATAGAGCTCACCACATACATGTTAAGAATTAGGCCAATAAGGCACACCACATATATATAAGAAAGCACCCTTTCTTCGAAAAAATATATTTTGTATAGATAGAATAATTAGAGTTTATGGTCCAGCTAGAATTTTTTTATTAATAATGTTTAAATTATAGGAAGTAAATATACAAAGAAGTTAAGTATTTAACATATAGTAATATGCACATATATATATAATTTTCCTAGTGAAAATTTTGAATCAACCACTGTTCTCTGATAACTAACTTTTCAATGTTAAATTTTTCTTCTCACTCATTTTTCAGGTGACAAATTTCAAGTGTGGAGGATACTCAATTGGAATTAGTTGTAGCCTATTTCTAGCAGATCCTTTTGCTATGACAAGTTTCTTGAAATCTTGGTCCAAAATCCACAACAACCTTGTCTCACAAATTGACTCACCAAAAATACCAGCATTTTACACACCAAATTTCACAAAAATTGGCTCTTCACCAACTCTATCTACTACAAGTCCAAAAACAAAAAATCAAATCACAAATACACTAATTTTCAAGATTCCCAAAACCCCTTTGAAAATGAACAACAATGAATTCCTCAAGAATCTTACATCAAAATGTATTGGAGAAATAGAAGGAAAAATTGGTAAAAATATTTCTTCAAATTTCACCTTTATAGTGAAAGAGAATTTTGAAAGTATTAAGGTGGAAAATTGTTCAAGAGAAGAGATAATTAAGGAGGAGGAAAGTGGATTATTATCTATAATTTCAACAAATTGGGATGATTTGGGAGCTGATAAAGTAAGATTTATTGAAGGAAATGAGGCTATTCATATTTCATGTTGGATTATTAATGGGGAAAATAATCAAGATCTTGTGATGATTAGTCCAACTAATGATGAAGACCGCTCTGAACTAAACATTATAATTACAATCTCTAAATAGATTCTTTTAAGGTGGATAAATTAAAATTGTATTCACTTTCTCAATCCTATCAAAAAAAAAAAAAAGAGGTGTGACTCTTTTTTAAATCTTGGGTGAACGCAATATATTACTCTTTATTTGAATTTTGGGCTTTTGGTAGACATTGATTCTCTCTTCACTAGTTGTTTAAGGGAATTGTTGTACTATTTTTAGTTATTATATATATATGTTCTTGGAAATGAAAACTAGCTGCTTTTGTTTATTTTTGTATTTATAAGCTTATGTGAATTCGAATGTCAATGCATAAAAGTTAAAATTTCTTTTTAGTATTATGAATTTGGGATGCATTTGACTTAATTTGTCTCAATCAAGTATTCTTTAAATGACTTGTAATTATATTGATCGATGATATTTGATAGTTAGGTGAGGGTAACCATTAATTTGAAAGTTGAAAGCTATAGTGAATGATAATAATGACGATGGTTGGTGATGTATAACAATGCTTATACTTCTACTCCCAATTTCCATTGAGTTATTTCTCACTTCACATTAAAATTATGCATTTTTAAATATCTTACAAATTTTAAGCAAATCATAATAAAAAAATAACATGCAGACATAAGGGACGAGTGGCGGATCTATGAAGGGCAATGGGGGTGCCACGCCATCCCCGAACTTCGACGGAAACTCTATATATACATAGGTGTATATATATATATATATATAATATTTATATAAAGTGTCATCTAGTAAACGAAATTGGCTTGTGGTGCCACGGTAGAAAGGCAGTTTTAGATGGCTAATGTTGCGGGTTCAAAACCCATTTGTACCTATTTTTTTTAGAAATTTGTTGCAGACATTTTTTAAGGAAAAAAAAGGCTCCAAGCACCTTTTTTAAAGGAAAAAAACTGGCACACTAATCGATAAGTCTATTTGGCACCCACGGACTCTAAATCCTGAATCTGCCACTGTAAGGGTCCAAACCTGGGCCCTATGTAAGTTTTATGTATACCCTTACCACTACGCTACGGATATGCATTGGTTCTAAGGGTTTTCAAAAAAATATATATACTATATATACCAATATAAAGTAAAAATTTGATCTATATAGTGTAGTTTTCTGACCCTAACACTATCGTAGCTCTGTCCCTACATAGCTATGGTGAATTGTTGATAATGGTGATGGTAAATAATGATGATGATTGTCGTTGGTACGTATTGGTGATCATGATAGTTTTCTAGTTAATAATGGTGGACGATGACAATAAACTAATGGAATTAAACATTTCTTTTTACTTATTATAATTATATATCATTTGATGATGTTAAGCCAGTTGTGTTTGACAGATCAGCTATCCCCCACATACAGAACAACCCACTCCCTCGTAACTTCTCCTTTTGACTCGGACCTTTTATTCTCTCTCCGCCACGTGTCACCTCTATAAAAACATTTCCACAACTGAAAATTTCATTTTTCGCTCTCTCTCTCTCTGCTCGGAAAATTTTGAGGTAATGCACTTTTCTCCCTTCCGAATTTCATTCAGATTTCTCTGTAAATTTTGATTTGAAGTTCAGTTTTTCTCCGTTCGCCATTTCTCTGATCCTCAGTTTTCGTTCAATTAAGGTGTCTTTTTTTTTTTTTTGCGATTGATATCTGTTTTTGTTCGTTCGGAGATGCATTGTTGTGATTTAGTTATAGATTTTCGTAGCAATTAATTTGATTGATTGAGTGATAAAAAATCTATTTCACTTGGGAGAATCTGAAAAAAAAAATTCTCTGGTTTTGCTCGGGATATTGAATTTGAGGTAATGTATTTCTCACTGCCGAAGTTCACTAAAATGTTCTGTTAGTTTGATTTGTGGTTTCGTTTTCTCCTTACTCTGTTCGGTGATTATCATTTTTCGTTTAATGAATGTCCGATTATTTTTATTTTTTTTGTTTTTGCGATTGATATATTTTTTGTTTGTTTTGAGATGCATTGTTGTGATTAACAGAGATGTTAGGGTTTGTGATTTGGTTATTGATTTTAGTTGTAATTGACTTGAGTGATTGATTAGATTTTCGAGTCAGAACGGAAAATTTCACTTTTTTTATTTGGTGTGTAGCTAAGTGAGTTTTGAGGTAATGCAATTTGACATCTGATTTTCACTTTAGTAAATTCAAAATGAGTTTGATTTTCCCTCCTTGTGCCATTCTCTGATACTGAGTTTTCTTTGGATTAAGGTCCAGTTTTTTGTTGCAATTGATATATGTTTTGTTTGTTTTGACATGCTTTGTTGTGTTTAACATAGGAGCTAGAGTTTTGTGATTGATTTGAGTGATTATCGTAGTGATTTGATATGATTGAGTGATTGATCAGGTTTTGGTTTCACAACGAAAATTTCTTTTTATTTTTTCCCTGCTCAGAAATCGGAATAACTAAGTGAGTTTTGAGGTAATGCATTTTCACCTATGAATTTCACTAGTAAAAATTCCATGACTTTGATCTGAGTTTTTTTTTCCCCTTGCACCCTTCCGTGATCATCAGTTTTTGTTTAATCAAGGTTCATTTTATCTTTTTCGTGTGTTTTGTTATTGTGATTGATATCTGTTTGTTTGTTTTGAGATGCATTGTTGTGATTAACGTAGGTGCTAGTGTTTGTGATTTGGTTATCGGTTTTTGTGGTAATTGATTTGATTTGAGTGATTGATCAGGTTTCAGCTTTCATCATGAGTGCTGGTGCTACCAACCAGTTGATATCTGTTAGTCCTCCGGAGCTCAAATTCCAATGTAACCTCTCCCTCTCTCTCTTCATTGTTGATTTGTTGTTAAGACAATTTGAATGTATAAGAATTTCAGTTTAAGAATCTTGTTGTGTGGGATTACAAGTTAAGTTGTGTAAGTAGAAAGGGAAAATGATTTTGCTTTCAGTTGATCTTTTTCAACATTGACCAGAAATGAGCTCTTTGGACAACTTATGAGAAAATCTTTTTGAACCTGGTTTTTACAAACATTATTAGATAACAGTATTTCTTTTGCATGAAGATTTTGAGTGGGAAAACATTCTCAAACTCTTTAGTTCATTACAAAAAGAAAAGATTTTGCAGAACCTTAAGCAACCACGTTTTGCAAGATTTTTGTATGATTTCAGTAACTTTCTGGTGGAAAAATGCTGCCTAGTATCACCTCTATGCTATTTTTGTTATTCTCATTAATAGGATTTTCTGTGATGTGGAAATGTGTAATTCCATTCATTTGATCGGAAGTGACTGCCTATTGCTTGAGAAGTCGGACAACTCTGATACTCACGGTGCTTAAGAGCTAATAGACATTGTGAAATAGTCTCATTGTACAACATTAAGAATATGTTTGAGAAGTGGATATGGTGAAGGAACTGTTCAAAGTCATATTCTTTATCCTGTTCATGCTATATTGGCAATGTTGCTATTTGGAGAATCAAGCGTCTTTGTATCGCCTACAATTTTATCAAATACATTTTGAATATTTTTACTCGTTATACACACTCATGTTTGGTTGTAGTTCTGGCATTTCCTGACTCAGTTGAGTTGGACAAACAAAGCTACTGCGATCTTAAAGTCACAAACAGCACAGATCTCAAAGTGACTGCCTATTGCTTGAGAAGTTGGATAACTCTGATACTCACTGTGCTTAAGAGTTAATAGACATTGTGAAACAATCTTATTTGTGCAACATTAAGAATATGATTGAGAAGTGGATATGGTGAAAGAACTGTTCAAAATCATATTTTTTATCCTGTTTCATTTTATATGGCAATGCTACTATTTGGAGAATCAAGCATCTTTGTCTTAACTACAATTTATCAAATACTTTTTGAATATCTTTACTCGTCATACTCACTCATGTTTGGTTGTGGTTCTGGCATTTCCTGTCTCAGTTGAGTTGGACAAACAAAGCTACTGTGATCTTAAAGTCACAAACAGCACAGATCAATGTGTTGCTTTTAAGGTTTGCTTCATCTGGATTGGAAGAAATTCCACAAATCCTTCATTTCTTCTTTAAGGACTTCTGTAACTCATTTCCATAGTTCACTCTACCTATACTGCTTGTTTTTATTTGATAGGTGAAAACTACTTCTCCAAAGAAGTACTTTGTCCGACCAAACACTGGTATTATACAGCCTTGGGATTCAGGTTTCATTCGAGGTGCCGTTCTTGAGCTTGAATGTCTTTGCAATTCACATAATTTTTTCTAAAGTACAGATAGTGTTATTTGTTGTAACAGAATATGTACGCAAGACACTGTTGGCCTAAAATTTTACAGAAACCGAATCAAAGCATACCTCAAGCCTAAAAGTAAAGTGGGATATTGCATTAGATTATATATAGCTAGAGTCTAGAGATATGCCCAAATGTTGTGTGGTGGCATAGATTGATTTACGTGAGTTGTTAATTGTCTCTCACTTAGGTAGCCTACAAACCTTTATCTTTCAGGATTGTGACGAAGCGATGCTTCAAGGGCTTTAAGTGTCACACTGCACCAGTTTTCTTTTATAATATATTTATTTTCACAGAAAAGTTACCATTATGGGGATTGCTATACTAATTAACCAATAAAAAGAGAAGGAATCAAGGATTATTTCACATATTTTGTGCAGTTTGAAGTCATCTGTAAAATGGGAAACATTATATGATATACCCCTCTTCGCTTTGACCAGATCGGTGCAGTTGATCAAGAAGGGATGTCAACCAGACATATCTTCTTTCACTGTCTGTGTCCTTTGATCGTTTTTTTTTTTTTGGTAAAGTAACAATTTTATTACAAAAAAGGTGATAGTTACAAAACCAAATAGGGCTGACCACCTGTTTTTGTAAGAATACAGACTCAAACAAGTTTGTCTTGATAGTTACAATTTTATCTTCTTGTTTGTTACTTCAAAATTTGTTCCGCAATCATCTACTATTGTAATCCTAAGATCGTTATCTTTTCAATAGGGCGGATTGGCATTTTATATTTAGGTTAAGTTTTTGATGTGTCTGCAGTCACCCTTCAAGCTCAAAAGGAGTACCCAGCGGATATGCAATGCAAGGACAAATTCCTCCTACAGAGTGCAGTTGTGAATAATGATACTGATGAACTTCCTCCAGATACTGTAAGAATTTTATGTCGAGAGAATCTGTGTAGTATGCTTACAGAGTGAATTACCTTCTTCCTATTGTATTATATTAGTATTATTTTATTTTTATAAATGTTCTATACTTGTATTAATTTATCTTTGATGCATCCAGTTTAATAAGGATGGTGGAAGAACTGTAGAAGAGTGCAAGCTTAGGGTTGTTTACATGTCTTCTCATTCTTCTCCTGGACCTTATGAAGATGTATTTCGACAAAGTTCTGATTTCACTTCAGTAAGTTCTAACTTTTGCTAGCATTTTTTTGTCTACCACTTGAAGTGCTTATTTGAACCTCACGTTTTTCACGAGGGATAGATATTTCTTCCCAGATGTAATAATGCTGAATTTCTTGGGAGATGATGGCTAGTGGCTGAGATTTATAAGCATGCAGCTAAAATTTCTCTTAGTGTTGGAAATCTAGGCTTATTTTGTGCACTGATAGATTTCTCATATTTGCCTTTCTACTTTTCTCATCCTATATTGAAATGCCTGAGACTGCTCACTTTTGGGATATAATTTGTGCTTTTGGTCAACTGTCAGTGTCTGGGAATTGATTTATAATGTAGAACACTTCCTATAATACCCATATGGAGATGTCCATATAAGACACATTGGGTAGCAAAAGGAGCAGTAAAGGGCCCATGCTTGAAGCAGGATTTATTTTTTGGAACATTTATCCAAGAAGTTCAGTCACTAGAAAGTCCATTTACTCAGCTTAGTTACTCTCTCTCTCTCTCTGCCTCATTCGCAACAAAGAGTTTATCCTCTCTGAAGTCTGGGAAAATGCGTAGAGCATGTGATGTCTTGAGTAACTTTTCAAAAGAACCTATTACTTTATTTCCCCACTTATGCAATACAAAAACATAAAAAGTACATTGAGTGACTTTTCTAAAGCAGTAATTACCTGATATCCTCTGATTTAATGATAAGATTCTGAAAACAGATGGTTTTGCTTCCCACTTTAAGGCAACTATGCAATACCATAGCCTAGAAACTGCTAACCTTAAGCACTGGTTATCTGTAATGTCATTGTGTTCAATTTTCCCCCACTTATAGTCGGTCAACGAATATTCTGTTAGGCTTGAGGAAATATCTAGACTGTGATGGTAGGGTAACTTTTATGCACATTTCTAGTTTGCACGCACGTGTCTGCGTCCTTTAAACATTTCTAATCATAATTGCATATTCTAGTATTCTACAAGAGGATAAATTTTAAGTGCCCTGTGTGTCTGACTTGGGAAGAGTTCTGCTTGTATGCTATTTTCTATTATGCTATGATCTTTTTTTGGTCAATATTCTGCAATGATCTACTCCCAACTATGTACATGAAGATAAAGATAGACTAGCAGCTAAGTGCCAATTGATGCTAAAAATTTCCCTTTGTTGGTATAGAATCAAGCGTTGCAGCGTATCAAAGATGAAAGGGATGCAGCTGTCCGACAAACACAACAGCTGATCCAGGATCTGGTTAGTTTACTAATTATATTTTCCCTTTAATGTGTATAGTTGCAACTTAATTCTTATAGGGCGTATGCTAGTCTAAATCAATAAATAATAGAACATAAGCAGGCTCAATCTGCAGAGATAAACTAGTTAGAGTAATCCTCATTAACACATGTTAAGTGGTTAATAATATATTCAAAGTTCGTACATTTGACTCAGTAATAGTTCATGTAAGTCACCTTATTTTGCAGTTAATAGGATTTCAATTGGTAAAACAGAGACGGTAGTTTCTGGGAGAAAAAAAATCTCGAAGTTGCACTTTTAGCAGGGAAAGTATGATAAGTCTGGTGAATAGGAATTTTCTTAGATACTTCTTTCTTTATTAGGAGCAGACAGTAAGTATGTAAAAAAGAAGCGGATAGGAAATTAACTTGGCCACTACTTTATATAGGTATACAATAGTAATCAAGTGTCTAACATTTTGATATTTCGTGTCTCTCGGGAAGCGAGAATGATGATGACTTGTACATGCTTCAATTTTGAACTCATATCATCTTCAACACGTTGCACGGATTTGGTGTAAAATAGGAAAGTCTTCTTGTGTTATGGACGGATGAATATAAAGAAGCTAGTCCAGGAGAGTGGTTCGGGTAGATGTAATTTGAATATAAGCTCTTTGAGAAGAAAATGATGAATCGGTGAACAGTGAGGATACATAAAGTCTATCCAAACTTGCCTGGGTTGAGGCGTAGTTGTTGTTGTATCAACTTCTACGCATGAATCTATGACCAACCTTTCTCATATTTTTCTGCTTCTCTAACTTGCAGGAAATGATGAAGAGACGAAGAAGTCGGAATGATCCAGGCTTCTCTCTAAGGTTTGCAATTGTTGTGGGAGTCATTGGCCTAATGGTAGGCTTTCTGCTGAAATTGTTGTCTTCACCTTCAGTAGAATAGCTTGCATTAGGATAAGTTGTCTACATCATACCCCTTGGGTACGTCCTCCGGCCCCTGCTAACTTGGGATGCTTTGTGAACCGGGCTGCCCTATTTTACCTTAAGTAGAATAGCTCAAGTTTCTTCATTCTCGGATTTAACTGTATAATTTTCTGTTTTTGATGAAGCCTGAGAGGAAAAGAGCTTGCGTAGCTCTATTAATTTTGTGTAAATTGATTAATTTATAATTTACTTATAATCCTTTCCCATTATATATTTTGTATATATACTACGGTGGCTCGAGGGCGAAGCTAGTAAACAATTGCTTTAGGCCCCAAAATGTATGATTTTATTTTCACTTAAAAACAATATTGAAGATTGTAAATAAGTTCAAAGTTATCATATCATCATCATATATCATATCATATATTACTAAAAGTGGAAAGCTCCAAGTGTAAAGTGAAATACCATTTTACCTTTATACTAAAAACTTTTTTTTAAAATCATATATTATTAGTTATTATAAATTAAATATTATTGGATGCTAGAAATCTATTTTTTTTAAATGAAATAGTAAAATGCCCGAAGAATTTGAAAAGATAGTTTTTCATTAAAAACATAATAAAAGATTGCATTCATCTATTCAAACTGTCAATCATTACTAATAAAATATAAAGAATGTGAAGAGTTAACATTGAATTAAAGCCATAATAAAAGACCATAATCATCTATATAATCAAATATATACGGATCATTTTAATAGGAAAAAAAGGAGAGAACAAAATCGTGAATTTTGTGGATTAATGTTGGAGGGGAGAATTTTGTTCTCAATTTTTTCTTCTTAGAGAAATCTAATTCTCACATACACACACAAATATAAGTTTACCTAGACTTAGACAAGAGGGTCTATTGGATATCTCTTACTTCTCATCAACACAGGTACCAAAAATTATGTCAACAAAGCTTTAGACATATGAAAAGAAATCTCCCGTCTTTGTTGGGATTTTATATAGCATGAGATAAATGTAATTATTGGCCCTTTGTCCTAATATAAAATATTAAGATTCGTGTATTTAGTTTCTGATTTCTTGTTTGAGGCATTAAAAAAAACATTTACCAAGATGATATCATCATATGCCAACATTTTTTTGTAACATAGCTAAATTTTCGAATCAAACCGAAAAATCAAACAATTTTTATACTCGTAATATTTCTCCAGTCCCTTTTCTTATTTTTAATTTTAAATATTGTTTTGGGTTTTATTTCTTCTAGTACAAACCTAAAAAAATGAATAAATCTAACAAAAACCTAATATACAACATTATTGAAAAGAGGAATAGATATCTTATCTTATCCTATATTTGTAGATGAAAAAGATTTAAATGGTTATGGAGGATAAATTGATAATCTCTTTAAGGAATATATATATATATATAAAGATAAGAAAAGAGGAGAGTTCTATTACACCACCTCCCACTACTTTTTCCCCTTTAAACCCCTTTTTTTCCCTCCATCTATTGGAATAAAATAATTTTATGTTTCATTTTATATAGCATTATTTTTTTAATTATATTAATAAAATAATGGTATATCTTTATATATATGTATACACACACACATATACATATATATATATATATATAATTTAACTTAAAAAATTTCATTACTCTTTAATAATGTGCTTTTATGACTACAGAAATCTCATGTCATGTTTAATATCATAAATTTTAATTTTGTTATCATTCAAATATCGGCCTATAAATTAAAATAGATAGAATATTACTCAGGTTAGTTATTTGTAATGCTTTTAAAGTTCCACAACATGGAAAATGGGTGTGTGGGTGGGCTTTAAAATCACTAGTTCTAGCGGTCGATGATTCGATTCTTTCAAATTGTGTCTCATTATCGAGAAAAGATAATAGAGATAAAGTACGAATTTGTTTTATAACAAGAATAATTAATTGTTGTTATTTTTTAAAATCAATCTATTCACACGTTAGTAATATTTTTCCTTATTTACTAATAAATCAACTAATTAAACACATGTTGCTATAATCAATTCGATCCCCGATTGAAATGGGGGTAAACACCTAGGGGGAGGGGAGAACATAGCAATAAGTTGCAATCCTTGTATTTTTTTATAGTAGTAAATATTAGAAAAAATCTTGTACTGTGTGTTAATTAAAGTTTTTAGCATAATATGTTAATATTCTCTTGGTCTCATGTAAGTAGGACAAATATGTTGTCTCATCAATTTGTGATCTTGATTAGTATCCATCATACTCAAATTGCTTTCAATGTAATGGTTTGGAATTTCTTTATTTTTTAATTAGAGAGAAGAGATTTTAGATTTGAAATTATGAAAATAGAAAAAAAAATTGGTTGAGAGTGTTGGCTTAAAAATATAAATTCTGCAATGAATTTAATCGAATTTTAAACCAAGAGAGATATATAGAGATGAAATCAAATTAAATTCCTCCTCTTATTACTTGTTCCAAGAGGTTAATTTTGAAAGTGATTATTCTTAATTTCTTTAAGCCTTTGGGGTTAAGCAAACGTGTTTTACTTCAAACACTAATGGGGTACCCTTTTTGACTTTAATTAGTTGTTATCTTCTTTAAATACGCGTCATGAGATACTGAAATGACTCTTCATGACTTTTATAATTTACAAAAATAAAATAAAAAATACCCATCTGGTTTTAAAGTTCAATTTAAATGTTTATAAAGTTTTAATATTATTAAAATGTTATTTATTCTGTCAAACACTATTACTATTAGACATTGATTATAATTATCACTATTAACCAATGCAATCACTCTAGTCGAAACACACAATTATCATTGTTAGCCATTACCATAACCATCATCATAATATTTTTTAGATTGTTGCTATAATATTAAAATAAAATTAATATTTTATATTTAAATAAAACAAAATTTATATTTTTAGATGTTTAGAAAATAAACCATCTTAATTATTTATTATTTTTATCTTAATATAATATCTTAATATTTTAAATATATCTTTAGATCCACACATCATAATTTTAGTACATTTTTAATATTTAAATGTTTGTTTGAATTTAAACGTCTTAACAAAATAAAACAAACAACCTTCGGTGCTTAATTTTGGAAAAAAATAAATAAATGAATGAGACAAACAAGTATAGTATATCTATCAGTGATGTAATGTAAATTGTAATGAAAATGAGATTTTAACAAAATATAAATGATAAAGAGAAAACCAATAATGCCACCTACATTATTATTTTTTATTTTTAAAGTATATGCATTGAAACTCGATTGATTCAAATTTACATTCAGTAGGATCTATTTAAAAGTATCGCTCTTTATGAGAATTTTTTATACCTAAAGTTCAAAATCAAAATATCTAATTAAGAAAAAGAAACAACTCATCCACTCACCGTATGAAGATTATTCTAATGCTCGGATGATATTTCATCCATCTTATATTAGTCAGTAATATTATTAAAAATATTTGTCTCAAGATATTTATTAATTTATAAAATTAAAAATAAAATAAATTGTTTTTTATTGAAATTTAAATTATTTTCAAAAGTAAAAGAGATTAATTACATTGAAAATAGATAAATATAAATTATTGAGAAAATACTTTTTATTTAGAATTTCTCAAAAATCGTGTGAAAAGAAAATGTAACAACTAATGAGACAAAGGGAGGCCATCTTTTCTTGGAAATAACACAAATTATAGACGTGTATATTAAAAAGATATACTAATTCAGGGTTATAATAGTTTTAAGTAAATCTACCTTGGCCAATTGGAGAAAGCATCTTTCTAATCTTTTATTGCATCATTATCATGCATACAATAACAATAATTACTCACCATATTGATTTTTCATTTGAAATTCATCTACGTAACATTTTTCCAATTCATTAAAGAGATTTTTATAAAGTTTTTTCAGAATTTTTTTGGGTGCTTCGAGGCGACAGATATAAGGGCTAATACACATGAAAAATCAAAAAAGTCGCGTAATTTCTAAAAGTTGGCTTGTAAAGGCAAAAATATGCCTAAAAACGGTGCGATTGTACGTAACACTCCCCCAACTTATTACAAAGGTCCTCATAAAGTTCTTTCAGAAAAAAAATTTAGATACTCCGAGGCGCCAGATCCATGGACTTAACACATGAAAAACCAAGAAAGTCGCGTAATTTTTAAAAGTTGGCTTATAAATACAAAAATATGCCTAAAAATGGTGGGATTGTATGTAATGCTTCCCCAACTCATTACAAAGGTCCTCATAAAGTTTTTTTCAGAATTTTTTTTGGGTGCTCCAGGCAATGGCTAGAAATTTTACGAAGGGTGTTCAAGTATTACATAAGCAACTTTTTTGAAATGGATGCACTAAAAAATTTAAAATTAAACTACGTAATATTAATATTGCTTTTTTTTAGGAATAAATGAACAAAGAAAAAAAGGATTGGAGGGGGGGGGGGGGACTTAACTTAAAATGAAATCATTTTTTATGTTTTAAGCTTTCACTAAACTCTGGTGACAACAACAATAATGCGACATGAATAATGGAAGCACAACTAAACGAGGTGTTCTTTCGTTCGCTTTTAGCAACTTTATAGAAATAGTTTAGAACTTTTTTTATTAACTTTAAATTAAATAATTTCATTTAAGTTCTATTTCAAATTTAAGTGGAACGAAATAAAAAGTCAAATTCATTGAAAAATCAATTTGGCTACTAAGTGTAGATTTCTAATTAAAAATCGTTTTGATGAAAAATAACAAATTTAATAACTATTATTTAGAAAGTAATTTAATTACCTTAGACAATTAAAGGAGCAAGTTAATAACTTAGAGTAATAATAAAATAGGAGAGTTCAATTAAAAATGATTATAAATAAAATAAATGCAATTGCAGGGATTCAAACACGACGCCTGTGGCCTTAATAAGAGAGCCTCACACCACTATGTCACAGAGTCTCAATGTGTTAAAGGGTGTCCAAAGTATTAGATTTAACCATTTCAAGAAGTAATTTACTTATATATACGATATAATTTTTCGACGAATGGTATCCAATTGGACATCTTCGAGACATTGCAGCTCTGCCACTGGCTCCAAACGCCAGATCCATGAGCTAATACACACGAAAAACTAAGAAAGTTATGTAATTGCTAAAAGTTGGCATGTAAATGCAAAAATATGCCCGAAAAAATGGTGGAACTACACGTTAACACTTCACTCATTACGGATGTTCTTATAAAGTTTTTTCAAAATGTTTTTTTGATTGCCTCGAGGTGTCAGATCCATGTGCTAATACACATGAGAAATCAAGAGAGTCGCACCGCTTTTCCAACTCATTACAGAGATCCTCATAAAGTTTTTTCAGAAAAAAATTTAGGTGCTCCGATGTGCCAGATCCATAGACTAATACACACGAAAAATCAAAAAAGTCACATATTCCTAAAAGTTGGCTTGTAAATGCGAAAATATGTCTGAAAAAATGATGGGACTTTACGGACGATTTCCAACTCATTACTGAGGTTCTCATAAAGTTTTTTGAGAAAAAAAATTTGGATGCTCCCAGGCACCAGATCCACGAGTTAATACACACAAAAATACAAGAAAGTCGTGAAATTTCTAAATGTGGCTTATAGATACAAAAATATGCTTGAAAATGATGGGATTGTAAGTGACACTTCCCAAATTTGTAACGGAGGTCCTTATAAATTTTGTAAATAATTTTAGATGTTTCGAGGTGCCAGATCCATGGGCTAATACACATGAAAAATTAGAAAATTTGGACGATTCATAAAAAAAGGCTTGTAAATATGGACATAAGCGTTAAAAAAATGATGAGTATACGTGAAGGTTCCCCAATTCATTACAGAGGTCCTCATAAAGTGTTTTGAGAAAAAAAATTTAGGTGCTCCGGAAGCCAGATCTATGGACATTAACACACGAAAAATTGAAGAATTTGGGCTATTCTTAAAAAAGGGCCTATAAATGCGGAAATGGACGTTAAAAATGATATGAGTATACATGAAGGCTCCCCAACTCATTACGGTGGTCCTCATAATGTTTTCTAAGAAATTATTTTGGATGTTTCGAGAGCTAGATTCATGGGCTAATACATACAAAAAATCGAGAAATTGAAGCAATTCTTAAACAAGGGCTTGTAAATGCGGAAATGGATGTTCAAAAAGTGGTGTGAGTATACGTGAAGGTTTCCCAACTTATTACGGATGTCCTTAAAAGCTTTCTGAGAAAATATTTTTGGGTGCTCCAAGCGCCATATCCATGGGCCTAATACACATGAAAAATTGGAAATTTGGGCGATTTTTAAAAAAGACATGTAAATGCGAAAATGAGCGTCAAAAAAATAGTGTGAGTATACGTGAAGGTTCCCTAACTCATTACGGAGGTAAGCATAAAGTTTTTTGAGAAAAAAATTTAGGTGCTTCGGGCGCCATATCAATGAGTTAATACACATGAAAAATCGATAAATTTGGGCGATTCATAAAAAAAGACTTATAAATGAGGAAATAAGCGTTTAAAAATTAGTGTGATTATACGTGAAGGTTCCTCAACTCATAACAGGGATCCTCATAAACTTTTTTAAGAAAAAAAATTAGGGTGAGCTAGGTGCTAGATCTAAGGGCTAATGTATACGAAAAATCGGAGAATTTGGATGATTCTTAAAAAGTGGTTTAAAAATGCGAAAATGACATGAAAAAAATTGTGTGAGTATACGTGAAGGTTATCCAATTCATTATAGAGGTTCTCATAAAGTTTTTTGAGAAATAAATGTTGGGTGCTCCGGGCGCCAGATCCAATGGCTAATAATACACATAAAAAATTGGAGAATTTGGTCGATTATTAAAAAAAGACTTGTAAATGTGAAAATGAACGTTAAAAAATGGTGTGAGTATACGTGAAGGTTCCCCAACTCATTACGAAACTCCTTATAATGTTTTTTTAGAAATTTTTTTGGGTGCTCTGAACGCCAGATCCATGGACGTACACACGAAAAATGGAAAATTTGGGCGATTCTTAAAGAAGGCTTGTAAATGCGGAAATGGGCATTAAAAATAGGGTGAGTATACGTGAAGGTTCCCCAACTCATTGCACACGTCCTCATGAACTTTTTTGAGAAAAAATTTTTTGGGTGTTCCAAGCGCCAGATCCATGGGCTAATACACAAGAAAAAATGAAAAATTTGGGCGATTCATAAAAACGACTTGTAAATGCGGAAATGAACGTTAAACAAATGGAGTTTATATATGTGAAGGTTCCCCAACTCATTACGGAGGTCCTCGAAATGTTTTTTTAAAAAAATTGGTGCTCTGGGCGCCAGCTAATACACACGAAAAATCAGAAAATTTGGGTGTTTTTTTTAAAAAGGGCTTGTAAATGTAGAAATGAGTATTAAAAATGGTATGAGTATACATTAATGTTCCCAACTCATTACGGAGGTCCTCATAAAGTGATTTGAGAAATTGTTTTTAGGTGTTTCGGGCTCCACATCAATGGGCTAATACACACGAGAATTGGGAAATTTAGGTGAGTCATAAAATAGGGCTTGTAAATGCGAAAATGGACGTTAAGAAAGTGGTGTGAGTATACGTAAGAGTTTCCCAACTCTTTGCGAATGTTCTCATAAAGTTTTTTTAGGAACTTTTCTTCGGTGCTCTGGGCGTTAGATCCATGGTCCTAATACACACATAAAATCGGAGAATTTGGGTGATTCTTAAAAAATGGCATGTAAATGTGAAAATGAGCGTTAAAAAAGTGGTGTGAGTATACGTGAAGTTTCCATAACTCATTACAAAGGTCCTTATAAAGTTTTTTGGAAAAAAAAAATGGGTGCTCCGAACACTAGATATTTAGGCGATTGAGAAAATTTAGGCGATTTTTAAAGGGCTTGTTAATGCGGAAATTGACTTTAAAGAAAGGTGTGAGTATACGTGAATGCTCCCCAACTCATTACGGAGGTTCTCATAAAGGTTTTCTCCAGTCGCCAGATTCATGGGCTAATAAACATGAAAAATTAAGCAATTTGGGCGATTCTTAAAAACGGGTTGCAAATGCGAAAATGGACGTTGAAAAATGGTGTGAGTATACGTGAAAGTTCTCCAACTCATTACGGAGGTCCTCATAATATTTTTTGAAAAAAAAAATTGGATGCTCAGGTGTCAGATCCATGGGCTAATAGTCTAATACACACAAAAAATTGGAGAATTTAAGAGATTTTTAAAAGAGGGCAAGAAAATGTGGAAATGAGCGTTAAGAAATAGTGAGACAATACGTGAAGGTTCCCCAACTATTTGGGCGCAGATCTATGAGATAATATACAAGGGAATTTGGGCGATTCTTAAAAATGGAATTAAATGAGAAAATGAACGTTAAAAACTGGTATGAGTATATGTGAAGATTCCCCAACTAATTAAGGAGGTCCTACTCAAAAAAATCTTGATATTTTGGGCGTCATATCCATGGGCTAATACACATAAAAAATCAGAAAATTTGGGCGATTCTTAAAAAAAGTCTTGTAAATGCGGAAATGGGTGTTAAAAAAATGATGCGAGTATACATAAAGGTCCCCAACTCATTACGGAGGTCCTCATAAATTTTTTTGAAAATTTTTTATGGGTGCTCTGGCGTCAGATCCATGGGCTAATACACACGAAAAGTAAAGAAATTTGAGCGATTCTTAAAAAAAGGCTTGTAAATGTGGAAATGAGCGTTAAAAAAATTGCGTGAATATACGTGAAGATTTTTCAACTCATTATAGAGGTACTCATTAAGTTGTTTGAGAAAAAAATTAGGTGTTCCAGATGCCAGATTCATGGGCTAATACACACGAAAAATTAGAAAATTTGGGATATTCTTAAAAAAAGCTTGTAAATGGAGAAATAGGCGTTAAAAATGGTGTTAGTATACGTGAAAATTCCTCCAACTCATTACGGAGGTTCTCATAACGTTTGTTGAGAAAAAAATTTAGGTGCTCCAAGCGCCAGATAAATTGTCTAATAGACACAAAAGATCGAGAAATTTGAGCGATTCTTATAAGAGGGCTTCTAAATGCTCAAATGAGCGTTAAAAAATTGTGCGACTATACTTGATGGTTCTCCAACTCATTACGAAGGTTCTCATATAGTTTTTTGAGAAAAACATTTTGGGTGCTCTTGCGCCAGATCTATGGACTAGTACAGACGATAAGTCAGGGAATTTGGACAATTCTTAATAAAGGGTTTGTAAATGCGGAAATGAATATTAAAAATGATGTGAGTATACGTGAAGGTTCACCAACTCATTACAGAGGTCCTCTTTAAGTTTTTTGACAAAGCATTGGGTGCTTCAGGCGCTAGATCGATAGGCTAACATATGAAAAATCATAAAATTTGGGGTAATTTATAAGAAAGGCTTGAAAATGTGGAAATAGACGTTAAAAAAATGGTGTAAGTATACGTGAAGGTTCCCTAACTCATTACGCAGGTCCTCCTAAAGTTTTTTGATAAAAAAAGTTTGGGTGCTACAGATGCCATATCCATGGGCTAATACACACGAAAAATCTGGAAATTCAGGAGATTCATAAAAAAGAGCTTTTAAATACGGCAATGAGCATTAACAAAATGGTGTGAGTGTATGTGAAAGTTCCCAAACTCATTAGAGGTCTTCATAAAGTTTTTCAAGAAATAAATTTTAAGTGCTCTGGACACCAAATACATGGGCTTATATACACACGAAAATCAAAAAATTTGGGCAATTATTTATACAAAGGTCTTTTAAATACAGAAATGGGCGTTAAAAATAGTGTGAGTATACATGAAAGTTCTCCAAGTCATTATGGAGGTCTTCATAATGTTTTTT
Organism: Solanum bulbocastanum; assembly: GCA_037074985.1. NCBI lineage: Eukaryota > Viridiplantae > Streptophyta > Magnoliopsida > Solanales > Solanaceae > Solanum > Solanum bulbocastanum. The sequence continues at coordinate 1,236,020 of CM073604.1, forward strand.
GAGAAAAAAATGTTGGGTGCTCAAAGCTTCAGATCCATGGTCTAATACAAACGAAAAATCATACAATTTGGACAATTCTTAAAAAAAGGCTTGTAAATGCGGAAATAGACGTTAAAAAAATTGTGTGACTATATGTGAAGATTTTCCAACTCATTATAGAGATACTCATAAAGTTTTTTGCGAAAAAATTTTAGGTGCTCCAAGCACCAGATCCATGAGCTAATACACACGAAAAATTGGAAATTTGGATAATTCTTAAAAAAGGGCTTGTAAATGCGGAAATATGCGTTAAAAAATAATGTAAGTATACCTAAATGTTCCTCAAATTATTATGGAGGTCCCCATTAAGTTTTTTGAGAAATTTTTTTGGATGCTCCGGTCATCAGATCCATTGCCTAATACAAATGAAATATTGGGAAATTTTGGCGATACTCAAAAAAAGCTTGTAAGTGCGAAAATGAGCGTTAAAAAAATTGTGTGTGTATACCTAAAGGTTCCCAACTCATTACGGAGATTCTCATAATGTTTTATGAGAAAAAAATTTGGGTGCGCCAAGCACAAGATAAATTGGCTAATACACTCAACAAATCGGGATATTTTGGCGACTCTTTAAAAATGGATTGTAAATGAGCAAATGGATGTTAAAAAATGGTGTGATTATACGTGAAGGTTCCCAACTCATTACGGGGGTCCTCTTAAAGTTTTTTGAAATTTTTTTTTAGGTGCTCTGGGCGTTAGATCCATGGGCTAATACACACGAAAAGTCGGGAAATTTGGGTGATTCTTAAAAAAAGCTTGTAAATGAGAAAACGGACTTTTAAAAAATGATATGAGTATACGTGAAGGTTCCCCAATTTATTGCGGGGGTCCTCATTAAGTTTTTTGAGAAAAAACTTGTAGATACTCCGGACGCCATATCCATAGGCTAATACACATGAAAAATTAGAAAATTTTGACGATTTTTAAAAAAAGGCTTGTAACTGCGGAAATAGGCGTTAAAAATGGTGTGAGAATATATGAAAGTTCCCAACTCATTACAGAGGTTCTCATAAAATATTTTGAGAAATAAGTTTGGGTGCTACTGGCGCAAGGTCCATGGACTAATACATATGAAAAATCAAAAAGTTGGGTGATTCATAAAAAAGTTCTTCTAAATGCGGAAATAGGCGCTAAAAATGGTGTGAGTATACGTGAAGGTTTTCCAACTCATTATAGAGTTCCTCATTAAGTTTTTCAAAATATTTTTTGTGAGTGCTCCTGGTGCCAAATTCATGGGCTAATACAAATGAAAAATCGAGAAATTTGGCTAATACAAATGAAATATTGGGAAATTTTGGCGATACTCAAAAAAGGCTTATAAGTGCGAAAATGAGCGTTAAAAAAATTGTGTGCATATACCTAGAGGTTCCCCAACTCATTACGGAGATCCTCATAATGTTTTATGAGAAAAAAATTTGGGTGCTCCAAGCACAAGATAAATTGGTTAATACATACAACAAATTCGGATATTTTAGCGATTCTTTAAAAAGGACTTGTAAATGCGCAAATGAATGTTAAAAAATGGTGTGATTATATGTGAGGATTTCCCAACTCATTACGGCGGTCCTCTTAAAGGTTTTTGAATTTTTTCTTTTAGGTGCTCTGGACATCAGATCCATGGGCTAATACACACGAAAAGTCGGGGAATTTGGGCGATTCTTAAAAGAAGCTTGTAAATGCGAAAACGAACTTTAAAAAAATGATATGAGTATACATGAAGGTTCCCCAACTTATTGCGGAGGTCTTTTGAGAAAAAACTTTTAGGCGCTCCGGACGTCAGATCCATAGGCTAATACATATGAAAAATTAGAAAATTTTGATGATTTTTAAAAAAAGGCTTGTAACTGCGGAAATAGGCGTTAAAAATGGTGTGAGTATATGTGAAAGTTCCCCAACTCGTTACGGAGGTTCTCATAAAATATTTTAAGAAATAAGTTTGGGTGCTACTAGCGCAAGGTTCATGGACTAATACATACAAAAAATCAAAAAATTTGGGTGATTCATAAAAAAGTTCATCTAAATGCGGAAATGGACGCTAAAAATGGTGTGAGTATACGTGTAGGTTTCCCAACTCATTATAGAGTTCCTCATAAAGTTTTTCGAGATATTTTTTTTGAGTTCTCCTAGTGCCAGATTTATAGGCTAATACAAATGAAAAATCGAGAAATTTGTCTATACTTAAAAAAAGGCTTGCAAATGCGAAAATGAGCGTTAAAAATGGTGTGAGTATACGTTAAAGTTCTCCAAGTCATTATGGAGGTCCTCATAAAGTTTTTTTTGAAAAAATGTTGAATGCTCCAGGCGTTAGATCTATGGGCTATTGCATACGAAAAATTGAGAAATTTGGGCGATTCTTAATAAAGGGCTTGTAAATACGGTAATGAGAATTAAAAATGGTGTGAATATACAAGAGGGTTCCCAAAATCATTACGGAAGTCCTCATAAAGCTTTTTGAGAAATTTTTTTAAGTGGTTCGTGTGCCAAATGCATGGACATTAGCATACTAAAAATCATGAAATTTGAGCGATTCTTAAAAAAGGCTTGTAAATGCGGAAATGAACGTTCAAAAATATGGTGTGAGTGTACGTGAAGGTTCTAACTTATTACGAAAGTCCTCATAAAGTTTTTTGACAAAAAAATTTTAGGTGCTCTGGGCGTCATATCTTTGGGACACGAAAAAATCGAGAAATTTGGGCGATTCATAAAAAAATGTCTTGTAAATGAGCAAATTGGCATTAAAAAATTATGTGAGTATACGTGAAGGTTCCCTAACTCATTACGGAGGTCCTCATAAAGTTTTTTGAGAAATAAATTTTGGGTGCTTTGGGAGCCAGATCCATGGGCTAATACATATTTAGTGTGAGTATACCTGAAAGTTACCCAACACATTATGAATGTATTCATAAAGTTTTTTGAGAATTTTTTTTGGGTGCTAGGGCACCAGATTCATGGACTAATACACACAAAAAAATCAAGGAATTTGGGCGATTCTTAAAAAAAGTTTGTAAATGCGGAAATGGGCATTAAAAAATCGAGTGAGTATAGTTGAAGATTCTCCAACTCATTATAGAAGTCCTCATAAAATTTTTCGAGAAAATTTGTTTGAGTGCTCCAGGCATCAGATCAATGGGCTTATACATATGAAAAATTAAGAATTTTGGGTGATTCTTTAAAAAAGGCTTGTAAATGCAGAAATAAGCTTTAAAAGAATAGTGTGAAGGTTCCCCAACTCATTACGGAGGTACTCATAAATTTTTAGAGAAAAAAATTTAGGGTGCCCAAGGCGCCAAATCAATGGGTTAATACACATGTAAAATCAAAAAATTTGGGCGATTCTTCAAAAAGAGCTTGTAAATACAAAAATTGACGTTTTAAAAATAGTGTGAGTATATGTGAAGGTTCCCTAACTCATTATAGAGGTCCTTAGTAGTTTTTGAGAAAAAACTTTTAGGTGCTCCTGGCACCAGATCCACGGCTAATACATACGAAAAATCGGAGAATTTGAGGTATTCTTAAAGATGTGCTTGTAAATGCGGAAATGAGCATTAAAAAATAGTGTGAGAACACGTGAAGGTTCTCCAATTCATTAAAGAGGTCCTCATAAATTTTTTAAAGAAAAAAAATTAGTGCTCCGAGCCCCAGATCCATGGTCTAATATACACGAAATATTGGAAAATTTTGAAGATTTTTAAAAAAATGCTTGTAAATGTAGAAATGGCGTAAAAAATTATTTGAGTATACGTAAAGGTTCTCCAACTTATTATGAAAGTTCTCATAAAGTTTTTGAAAAAAAAAATTGAGTGTTCCAGTGTCAGATCAATTGACTAATACATATAAAAAATCAGGAAATTTTGGATATTCATCAAAAAGGCTTGTAAATGCAGAAATAAGCGTTAAAAAATGGTGTCAGTATACGTGAATGTTCCGCAACTTATTACGAAGGTCCTCATAGTGATTTTTTTGAGATTTTTTTTGGTATTTTGGCGTTAGATCCATATGCTAATACACAAGAAACATCTGGGAATTAGGGCGATTCTTAAAAAAAACTTGTAAATGGGCAAATAAGTGTTAAAAAATGGTGTAAGTATACGTAAAGGTTCCTCAACTAATTAGGAAGGTCTTCAAAAAGATTTGTTTTGAGAAAAAAATCTTGATATACCGGGCGCAAGATCCATAGGCTAATATATACAAAAAATAAGAGAATTTAGGTGATTCTTCAAAAAGGGCATGTAAATGCGGAAATGAGTGTTAAAAAATGGTGTGAGTATACGTGAAGGTTTCCCAACTCATTATGGAGGTCCTCATAATTTTTTTTGAGAAAATTTTTATGGGTTCTGTAGACGCAAGATTAATGGGCTAATACACCTAAAAAGTCGAAGAATTTTGACGATTCTTAAAAAGGGCTTGTAAATGCGAAAATTAACGTTAAAAAAATGGTGTGAGTATATATGAAGCATCCCCAACTTATTATGGAGGTACTCAATAAATTTTAGAGAAAAAAATTGGGTGCTTCGGGTGCCAGATCCATGGGCTAATATAAAAGAAAAATCGGAGAATTTGTGTGATACTTAAAGAAAAGACTTGTAAATGCGGAAATGAACGTTAAAAAAATGATGTAAGTATACATGAAGGTTTCCCAACTTATTATTGAGGTTCTCATTAAGTTTTTTGAGAAAAATTTTATAGGTGCTCTAGGCGCCAGATCTATGGGCTAATACACACGAAAAGTCGAGAAATTGGGCAATTCTTAAAAAAAGCCATTAAATGAGGAAATGAACGTTAAAAAAATGTTGTGAGTATACGTGAAAGTTTCCTAACTCATTACAGAGGTATTTATAAAGTTTTTTGCAAAAATTTTTTAGGTTGCTCCGGGAGCCAGATCCATGGGCGTTAAAAGAAGTCTTGTAAATGCAGAAATGGGAGTTAAAAAATGATATGAGTATACGTAAAGGTTCCCTAACTTATTATAGAGGTCCTTATTACGTTTTTTGAGAAAAAATTTTTGGGTGCTCCGGGTGCCAGATCCTTGGGCTAATACACATGAAAAATTGGAGAATTTTGGCGATTCTTCAAAAAAGGATTGTAAGTGTGGAAATGAGTGTTAAAAAAATTATATGCGTATACGTGAAGGTTCCCCAACTTATTACGGAGATCCTTATAATGTTTTTTGAGAAAAAAATTTGGGTTCTCCAAGCGCAAGATAAATTGGCTAATACATACAAAAACTCGGGATATTTGGTGATTCTTTAAAAAGGGCTTGTAAATGCAAAAATGAACGATAATAAAATGGTGTGAATATACGTGAAGGTTCTCCAACTTATTAAGGAGTTCCTCATAAAATTGTTTGAGAAATAAAATTTGGGTGCTTAGGGCTCCAGATCTATTAGCTAATACACACAAAAAAATTGGAGAATTAGGGCGATTCTTAAAAAAGGGCTTGTAAATGCGGAAATGAAAGTTAAAAAAATGGTGTCAATATACGTGAGGGGTTTCCCAACTCATTATGGAGGTCCTCATAAAGTTTTTTGAGGAAAAAATTTGTGTGCTCTGGACGCCAGATCCATGGGTTAATACACAACAAAAATCGGAAAATTTGAGTGATTCTTAAAAAAAAAATGCTTCTAAATGCGAAAATGGACGTTAAAATGGTGTGAGTATACGTTAAGATTCCCCAACTCATTACAGATGTCCTCATAAAGTTTCTTGAGAAAAAAATTATGATGTTCCGGGTGCCAGATTCATGGGCTAATACACACGAAAAATTGAAAAATTTGGGTGATTCTTAAATAAGGGCCTTTAAATACGGAAATAGGCGTTAAAAAAATGGTGTGAGTATACGTAAAGGTTCTCCAACTCATCACGGATGTCCTCATAAAGTTTTTTTTATTTTAAAAATAAAAATTGGGTTGCTTCGAGGTGCTAGATCCATGAGCTAATATACATGAAATCCGAAAAATCGCGTAATTCCCTAAAGTTGTTTGTAAATGCAAATTTATGCATGAAAAAATGGTGGGATTGTGCGTAACGCTTCCCTAACTCATTAAAGAGTTCCACATAAAGTTTTCTCAAAAAAAAAATAAAAAATTGGATACTCCAAGGCGCAATATTATTCAGAGTATAAATAAATATAGTTTAAAATTTTTTTGATCCCTCACTTATTAGTAAAATCTAATTGTAGTCATTGTATTAAAGCATATTTAATTTTAAAGCACATATTTTTGAATGTTATGTTATTGAATCATATATATACCTATATAAAAAATATACCAATAATTGAAGGATCAAAAGTTCCATTATGATCCCAAATAAAAATAAAAAAAATACCAGAATTTCTTTATATATTATACCACATAAAAATCTCTAATATAACCAAAAAAAAAAATCTCAAAAACATTAAGCAAGAGTAAATAAATGTACTAACATGAGTATATCATATGTTCAATTATAAATTGCATAATATTCTTTCTTTAGTAATTTAAAAAGATTAAATTCCAAAAATATATAAACATTTTGAGATAAACTTTTATTACATATTAAATTAATTCCGTGACATGATGTTGTTAAGGAGACAAATGCCCATGATCTATTCATCTACCACTCTTGACCACGTTCATTATGTAAAAGTAATTGTATTTTATTTATTTTTGTTCTTTTTGTTCCATTTATTCATTTGAAATTTTTTAGTTCAAGCTTTGAGAATGATGTTTATTTTGGTAGAGGGTGGTTCCTTTATTAATCTGCTTTACATGATACGGATTTAGATTATTCAGAGGTCTAAAATTGATATAGTACATGAAGTGAATTTGAAGTTTATGAATTTTATTACTCCCTTCTTATCATCGAATCCACAACCTATTTATATTATTGTATTCACGATCTACTAGTATATGTAAATATTTATATAACATACGAAATAAAATTATTATATTATGTTAAATTCATATTATATGAGAAATTTATTCGTTAATCAAAGCATTTGATGTATATGGTACGATAATTGCAAAAGCACAAAATAGTGCAAAATCATAGTATTTGGATTTGGTTAATGAAGAACTTTTTAAATTCTCGACAAACAAAAACATTTTACTCTCTATAAAATATAAATGTAATTAGTCGACCTAATAAATTTCAAATTTAGTACAAACTAGATAGAATTTTTAAAATTTTCCACTATATAGTAAAAGTTTAAAGAGACTAATAACAATATTGAATTTAAGATATGAAAAAATGCATTTTGTATATATCTTAAATTACTATTCAAATATTTATAGATATTTAAATAATTTTTTTAATATATAAGGTGTTTGAATAAATGTTACTGATTTTTTATAAATTTATAGACTGTGTTTTAGATCCGCCATGAATTACAAATTTATACAATCCTTTTCGACAAAATATTAAGGAGATAAAAAAGTACAAGATATAATAAAATTGATCATAGGAGATCATTTCCTCCGAAAAACATGATTTAACTTCTTGTTTTAAATTTTTTTAATTATTATTTTTTTTTATTTCTTTGAAGTGGGGTTTGAGGTGTCCTTGAATCAATTGATGACTCGATTTGTTGAAATCCCATATGATGTGTTTTAAGTGAAAATGACCAATACCATGACAGGTAGTGAATTTGTGCCACGTGGCACAATAGAAAAACAATAATTTCATTTAATTATGGGATGAAATAAATAAAAATATTTTATGAAATTTTACCATGAGTGTATAAAAAAATTCACAGAATTAATTGTTATCAATAATCAGACGCAGATAAATACAATAATAGCATATTGTATCTCAAGATTATAAGATGTCTTTCTTTTTTCTCTCATTACAAGATAAAATATATATTTTTACTATAACTTTAATTTTAGAATTACAATTCTACTCATATTATGTTTATCTTCCAAAAAAATCTTGTAAAATCAAAGCTTAAATAATTTGAAACATGGCAATTAGATTGGGCATGTGGAGTATCTCTCCATTTAAACTGCCCACTTATATTACCATAGATGTTTTACTTTACTCTTAGCAAATACTTTCTTTTTTTTTGGCTAAATGTAAAGTTGTTATATATAAAATTTCTTAATTTCATTTAATACTCTCATGTATATTAATTATATAAATAACTGCACATAATATGAGCGTGGGATAAGGTGGCGTAAAAAATGTATCTTGAACCTAACTTAACCTTCAATATTAGCTCATTTGGGATTGTCCAATGTTATTAAGGAGATCACTCATTCCTTTTTCATTTGATGTGAAACTCTTCAATACCCCACCTTACGCTCAAAACTGGACATCTGGACTGTAAACAATTTAATATGGGAACCTAACATCGATAAACAATAATTAGAATGAGTCGTGCTTTATAAATAAATGAATCAATGAATCTTGAACCTAACTCAACCTCAAAATATAGCTCATGAAGGAAAGACTGCACAATATCATGTAAGGAAACCACTCACTCTTTTTTTATCGTATCCAAGACCCTTCAATATGTGGGGAGTTGAGGAGGTTCGGAGATGAGATGATCAAGAGGTGGGGATAGGGGTTGTTGGGTGGGTGGAAGGAGATAATTATCTTGAAATGTCACTTGTGAAATTTATTTTTTGCATTTCCACTCAGAAAGTCATTTTATCAATTTTAAATAAAAAAATTTCCCAAAGAAAATATTTTGACCAACCATGTATAAAGAATTTTTTTTTTCATTTTTCCTTCACACCAAACACATCTATAGTATATAATATATACATATTATTTTATTTATTTATTTATTTATACACTATATTTCAGCAAAGAGATGTCAACCTACTAGATGGAAAAAATGTCTTTCGAGGAAGAAACCACTAAGGATAAAAATAAAATTAATCAACATCATGTCATCATAATGCCTAAAAATTGGAAGTAGATCTACTCTTTAAATAAATTTGATTTTATTAGTTTTGATTTAATGCAAAATTTAAGAAAAGTATTTAACACTAAATATAACTAAACTCAAAATTTGGATCGTGGAAAGAGGAAAGGGTAAAGTTGGAAATAATGCAATATTAGATTTGAAGAAAAAAAATGTCTCAAGTCAACAAGAATATTAAGCAATAAATAATAATCTTTCAAAATTCATGAAGTCCATATATTTTTAAAAAGAAAATAATTTTCTATGTATACATTCTTAATAAATTAGGACTTGGAACATTTCAAAAACTTCCAACAAAGAAAAAGAGAGAAACTCTTATTATTTAGTTGGAGATTAAACAAAAGAAATCCTAAAATTCACACTTAAATTTTCAAAATTTAAAATAACTAAAAAAAATTTGAAACGTGATTTCCATTTTTGATATCAAAATTTATAAATAGACAAATCAAATTGAGCGTTTCCTCCTTTAATGAATATGAATCTGAATTAATATATGGGCCCTATGACACGCCAATGTTAACTCGTTAATAAATCATATACGATATGATTCCAAACTAATAAGATAATAAAATTACCAAATTACGAACTGTGATGCAATAAAAATAAAAAAGAAACTTATGTGTACATTAAGTGATTATTATATATCATATATTTGCCTTTTGAATTACACATTTGAATTTTTTTTAAATTTTTTTTAATTTTAGGCATTAGTAAAGAAGCTAAAACATTACAAAATTTACAATAGAACAAAGAAGGTCATACAGAAACAACTCCATCCTTTCCTTTTATTTTCCAACCATTTATTAGATTCCTTCAATGGGTCTTTCATTTGCCCATTAAAAAAAAAATTGTACAAAATTTTCAGCTGATTTCTTCCAAAAAGAAAAAAAGAAGTAGAAAAAAGAAACCCCATCTCAATTTCTTGATAAATTTGTTCATATATTTTTGCTGTTTTTCAGTGGGGGGGTTTTCTGGGACTTTAAGATACAGACTCCTCTGTGTTTTCTTGAGTTTTTGTGTGTTTTCTGCAGAAGTTTGTTTTGGGTCTATTGCAGAAAAAAGTATATAAATTTTGCTATTAAAAGGGTGAAGAGAATAATCAAAAACTTGTAAAGATTGTATTTTTATACTTTTTTTAATTTTTATTTTCTAAGGAAGAGAAAAAAAAAAAGAAGCTTTTTCTTCACAAGACTGGTTTATTTTTTCTTCCCTTTACAATTTAATTGTTTTTGTGAAATTTTAAGAAAAAAAAAAAGATTGGAAAGATGGGAAAGGAAGGACCTTGCTATCACTGTGGTGTTACAAGTGAGTTCTTAATTCTTCAATGTATTTTTTTTTGAATTTTCAAGAAAGGTGGAGTCTTTTTTTTTGTGTCCCTGTAGAATTCTTGTTGTTTTGTAATTTTTTTATTTTTTTTTGCTTAGATGAGTTGTTCAATAATGGAACTGGATACCCATATGGTTGTTGCTTCAAAAATGAAAAAAAAATACTTGCACATTGAACAAATAAAGATTGATATGTACTATTATGCATCCAGTCCATTTAGTTTTGAATTTTGTTTTGTTTGTACTGTTAGTGAAATCTCAGAATTTCAATACTGGGGTTTTGAGTTAGTATTCATTTCTGAAAATAGTTTACTTTTTGATTTCTTCCAACCATTGACTCTCTTATAGTTTATTTGTGTGTGGAAATCTTGCTAAAACATCTAGGAGTTCAAGTTATTCCCTTATTGTTTCCAACAGAATTGGGGATATTTTGATCGTGTTGAATTCTTGATGTCCCTTCTAAACTATGTGTTATGGATCCTTCATTTGTCTTGATATCAAACGGATTTCCTCGAATGCGTTAGACATGTGTATAGGGTACTTTGCGCAATCCCTTCAAAATATACTTAAAATCAGCAACATTGCGCATACCAATACCATATGCTTACACACATCCATATGGGATTCCTATAAGTAGTCCATGTAACATAGCTTCCTAATGTAGAAATGTACTTCGTTAGGTGCTTGTATTTTAAGTTGCTATTGGTGCAAGCTGAATTCTTGCTCAATGGCATTGATAAGGTCCTATAGGAAGCAAATACCGCACAAAGATGACAAGACTCATCTATTCATGTTCCCTGAACTTTCTAATATGAAAAGTTCCTTCCTGGAACTGATGTGCTTGATTGCTAATTCATGCTTCCGTTACAATTATGGAACCAAATAAGTTGTATGATGCACTTCCTTTGTCAGTGTCTCACTAAGCAAAGGCCTGAAGTTTTATCTTATATTTTTTGAATCCTGTGATCAAGTTGCTTGTTTCCAGCTCCTGCTTGGGCTGGTTTCAACATTGTGATAGTTGGCCCATTGTGACAAATTTTTAGATTGCCTTTGAATTGGATACTCTCTCCAACATGATATTACTTTAAGCATCTTGGATATTGGAAATGCTTGTTTGCTTGATGTTGACTTGTGTGGCAAATTGTTCATGCACGCAGAGGTGATAAACTGGTTTGGGCTGTAAAATGGCTCAAGTTCAAGTAGGTTTACAGGAGGTTGTTAAAGATGTCATGTTGCCCCTTGGGTTGCGGCTCTTCCTCGTATCTTACGTGAATGTGTGATGCTTCATGCACCAGATGGCCCTTTTATTGTTCTTAGGAGTATAACTCTTTAAGCTTGGCTTTTTAAGTCATCCAATGCACGACTTCTGATGGAAAATTCTATGGAGTTCGTTGCTCCTTTATTTTATCCTACTCTTAGCTTAGTTGTTGAGTTCCGCCTTTCTTTTTCTTGTCTGATTGCTCCACTGGATAATAACTTCCTCAGCTTTCTTTTGACAATGATTAATGAGTTACTTTCTTTATCTGTGTACTTAATTTGTTACACTTCTATGGAAGAATCATTTGTAGATCTTTCGTCTACTTTAGCTGCCAGTATTCTTTTACCTTCTGCGACTGAAAACATGAGAAAGAAAGCTGGTGTATCATTTTGTTGATTTGCTTAAGAAGTGACCATCATTGGCCAATCTTACTCCTTTCTATGTTTCCGGAAAGATGTATACTATCTTTTCTGTTCTCCTTGCACATGAAATGTCAGCCTGCTAGTTAGTTTCTTCTTTTCTATTTCTTCGATGCTTCCATTGTTTCCAAATTTTCATTATTGTAGATACCATTCATTCTTCCCGAGATCATTTACTTTGAGTACATTCTTAACCATCAAAATCATGCTACAGGTACTCCACTTTGGCGTAATGGACCTCCAGAAAAGCCAATACTGTGCAACGCATGTGGATCTCGGTGGAGAACAAAAGGAACTTTGGCGAACTATACTCCTCTGCATGCAAGAGCAGAACCTTGTGACTTTGAGGAACACAGGGTTTCACGGTTCAAAAACATTTCTATGAAGAACAAAGAGGCAAAGATTTTGAAACGAAAGCAAAGTCATGATAATGCTGAAGTTGGAACTCCTCCTGATTATAATTTAGGTTTCCGTAAGGTCTTAGATGAAGATACTAGCAATAGGTCAAGTTCTGGTTCTGCTGTCTCAAACTCTGAGAGCTGTGCGCAGTTTGGTAGTGCTGAAGCAAGTGATTTGACAGGTAAACAAAAGTCAAGAACTGCAAACATTAAACTGTGAACTACTTTTCCTTTCTCCAGAAGAGGTAGGATTGTTGTGTTACAGTTGGGGTCATTCTCTTTGATATGGAAACTGAGTTAATTGTTTATTGGAGATATAGATATTACATAAGTAGATATTCTAATAGCTACTTGATAAATTGTACAGGGACTCATATTTGTTGATGCCTACTGTTTCTGTTTGACATCTATTATTAGGTATGGAGGTCGCGTATTAGGGTAGATAGTTGAGTGTTGTCTTGCTTTTCAATGGGATTAGGATTGGTGGTAGTCTAGAACCCGTGTCTGTCATAGTATTAGTTTTCTCAGTTTTGTTATCTGTTATTTATTAGGTTTAGGTGATCGCTCTATTTTGCTGATGGTACTGCTCCTTGCTTGTATGCTCTGCACTACTTTTCTATTAGTTGTCATGTTTTCTTCACTGTCGTTTTCCCTTTTCATTACTACTTTGATTTGATACACTTGAGCTGAGGGTCTTTCGAAAAGAACCTCTCTACCTCCACGAGGTAGGGCTAAGGTCTGTGTACTACCCTCCCCAGACCCCACTTTGTGTGATTTCGTTAGGTATGTTGTTCTCCGAATTATTTCACATTCTCCAATCTCTAGTATGGATATTTTTGGATAATAACTGCCCCTTCTCTGGTATTACGGCTGCATTTTCTTCTAAAACTGAAAATTTTGGTGCCAAATCTTGAGCTTGGTAGAGTAATTTTGTTCTTAGCATTTTATTGGTGTTTTAAGTTATTGTTTTGGTGTTTTTTGGCTCTCCATCCCTTTTGATTTCAATAGCTGCATGAAATATTTACACGTTAGTTTGGTTTTCAGGTCCAGCGCAATCCAATATATGGGATTCAACGGTGCCTTCAAGGAAGAGAACCTGTTTCAATCGTCCAAAGCCGTCTTCAGTAGAAAAGCTCACTAAAGACCTATATACCATCTTACATGAACAACAAGGTTCATACTTGTCTGCATCCTCTGAGGAGGAGTTGCTTTTTGAGAGTGACAAGCCTATGGTTTCTGTTGAGATAGGACATGGAAGTGTACTAATGCGGCATCCTAGTACAATAGGTAGAGAAGAAGAATCGGAAGCCAGCTCTCTTTCCGTTGACAACAAGCACCGTTCTGTCAGTGATGCTTATTCACGATTGACTACCCCTCCTGTAAATATTAGTAAGGGTGTCAATTCACCAAATATGGGTACCGAGAGAATCAAGAAACCTACTGGTCCGGCTATAGAACTAGACCAGATTAAAAGGTGCTTTCTCTATTAGTCTTGATAGCATGTAAAGTTCCTTTGAGGAAGGAAAATTTGTGCTGCGCGTGTTCAGACAGAATTTGAGGTGTTAAATGCATCATATCTGCTAAATTATCTTTCTGATTTTTTTATTTTATAATTCTTTTTTGCAGAAACAAGGATCACCTTGAAAAACTACAAATTCTTGGACATCATAATTCACCTCTTCGCTCTATAGACCTGAAGGTATTTTATTCTCTCTTGTACTCCTATGAAGAAATTTTGTTTTGCTTTCTATAAATACAACCATAGCATGTCCCGACGATGCCAACTTGTCCGTGCTGCACGACTCCGTATCCACAATATTTCTCTATGTTCCAGCCTTTTAGTTCAGTGTTCTTGTAGACTTAAAGTGATCTTTATCTTTTGATGAACAACTTTTGACCTGTGTGGATTTGCTTGCTCTTCAACAATACATGTCTTGGCCATTTCCAAAATTGATTCAGTTTTAGTTGTTACTCATATTAATCAAAAGTTGAAAGATTATGTGAATACTTGGGTACAGGATGTACTTAATTATGAAGAATTCACGAGTCATTTGTCAAGTGATGAACAGCAGCAACTACTGAAGTACTTACCACCTGTCGATTCTTTTGCACCTCCAGATAGGTTTGTCTGTCTTCTCTGTTCACTTTCTCGGTCCATGTTTTGGCATTATATTGAACTCGAATAAGAAAGAAAAAATTCGATCTAGGTAGCTCAACCAGCTGATTGTTTTTGTGTTCTTTTCTCTCTCTTTAGTCTTAGAAGCGTGTTCGAGAGCTCTCAATTCGAGGAGAACCTGTGTTCCTTCCAGAAACTTCTCGCAGAAGGTGTTTTTGATAACTCATTTTCAGGAGTGACATTAGAAGATTGTAGAAACTTGAAGAGATTTATATTGTGCTATTTAACAAAGTCAAAGTGGATGCAACAATATAATTTACTCAAGGTTTGGTTACTAACGATTCGCTGCATAGATATTGAACATGTGACACACCATCTTTATGTTACATCTGCTAAATGTAAAGTGCAACTTTATTGAAGCTACTTTTGTTCTTTGGTAGGACAAAAAATGTAAGAATAGTAGCAGCGGTTCTGAAGTTGCCGGAGAGCCAAATGTTGTTGGCACATGTCATTCAGCTAATGTGAAGAAACCACGGGAGGGGCAATATCCGAAGTTTTCAGGTCAGTTGTGTTCCTCTTTTACTTTTTCCGTTATGACATTTGACAATTATTCTGCCATACACTTGTTTCTGTTGTAGACAATTAAACTTTGCATTAGTTTTGAGCATTCGCAACTAAATTTTTTAACTTGTTATTTGCTGTGCCATTTAACTCGTAAGAATCTCGTAAGAATCAGAAAATGTTCCTTACTATGCTATGGCTTATTTCTTCACAAATGAGCAACCACGTAGCTTGACTTATGACATTATGTGTTGGTGTAAATTGGCTTATAATGAGAGATGTTAGAAGCAAGGGATTCATATGATAAAGATCTACCTATATATATCTGTCTTCTATTATGGTCCCGGATTCTAGCCCTTTTTAAGTTATTGGGTTCTAATTTAATAATTTGTACATATTAAATGGATTTCCTAAGACAGGCACTGTTTGGATCAAAGTTACTATATTTGACTGAACCCGTACCTTGAACTCTAGCTTTGCCCCTGCCTCTCCCACCTAGAAAGAATGAAGAAGACAAAAAAAAAAGCTTTTGCTCCATTTCCATGTGCAATGTGTTCTTTGATTATATATGTGCTAATTCCGACAAATTAAGATTTACGAGCTATTTTGCTTCAGGTGCAAAGACGTCAATGAAGAGCCCCATAAGGGTGGTGATGAAAAGTATCTATGAGCAGAAGGAACTAGTAGACAACAATGGCTCTTGCTTCAGTCCAAGAAGCTCGTTCGCCCTGCCTTCTGAGAATAGTTCCCTCGTTCTGGATTCTTTCCGTTCTGCAAATGAAAACTCCCATCAGGACTTGCTGCTGGACGTGCCATCCAATAGCTACTGCCCTCAGGCGGAACTACTCTTACCTACATCAAGTTTTACTACTCAAGCAAGTACTAGTAGTAGCTCAATGTACCCTCCACATTTCGTCCATCCCTAACAATAACATCATTACTTTGCTTGCTTTCCTTAGGATATCAAAAAGCTAGTTAAAAGTCAACAACATGGTAGTGTTGCATATCCCATGCAAACTTTATATTGGAATTTGTCAAAAGGGGTTTGGATGGTTACCTATTACCTTTTCGCGGTTGACCTATATTGAAACCGGGTTGTTTTTTTTAAAAATTACCATATGGATATGGTTGTTTTCCCCTTGATGAACACTGTGTAATATAAGTTGACATGCAGAGGTGGCAATGAGTGGGCTAGAAATATTGTTTGCAGTGAAATTTATGGCTTAATTGTAGTGTGTTAGTTCTATTGGTGGGTGATATTATATCCTCCTAAAGACTTCATCAACTCTCCAAATGGAAGGAGTGGAGTTCCTTACTAATTTTAGGGATGACAATGGGACGGGGTAGGTTAAGCTTGAACTCATAAAAATTTGTTTCAACTCGTCTTGCACCCACCCTATTAAGGTTAGAGCAAACCTAACCTTGGATACACTCATATTGGCTTAACCTTGTTCATGTTGCTATCCCTACCTTTGAAACAACCAGAACAAGGACAAATTGACTTGAGCAAAGGAGACCGTAAAGAAAAAGGAGATTATCAAAGAAACAATGCAAGGATATTAAGTAGACAGTTGATGCATCATATTTGATCCTTGTGTGGCAACTGATCAGACTCAATCTCATCCTGCATAAGGTCATATCGGCTCTGATTAAACCTATTCTCATCCTGCAAAAGGTCATACCGATTCTAGGAGTCTCGTCCTGTTGTTATCCCTACCCTTGGAACAATCAAAATAGGAACAATGGACTTGTGTAAAGGAAAAGATCGATCATAAGAAGGGGATTACTAAAAGAATCATACAAGGATATTGAGTAGACAATTCATGTATCAGACTCTATCGTAGTTTTTGTAGCATGCATCCCATATTGTTTATAGCATGCATTTTTATTTGTGTCACAACTGATCAGACCCAACATCACCTTGCATAAGATCAAACAAGCTCCGATGGATGTCTTCGTTGAATGGTCAATAAAGTGGGTGAAAGTTATAGAAAGGATCAAAGTACCAACAAGGGATGTAGAGTGGTAAGTATTGAGTCTTGAAAAATGATACTATGAAGAATATTATTTAATTCTAAGAGTAAAAAATATGGAAAAAATAAATGTATGTTTTTGATATATCAAAAGTGACAAATAAAAAATAAAAATCTATTTTAAGAATAAGTGACTAGCACAAATGAACAAACTGAATAGTATAGTTAATCAATCTATTAATGATTTCTTAATCATCTGTAAAATAGAAAGTGTTCATCTAACATGAGACATATTCAGCAATTATTAAAAGTACTATAATAAAATTATCATATCAGTCATTATTTTCTTAGTATTATAAATTAAAATATAACAAATAAAATGAATAAGAGAAAATAATTTTAATTTAAAATCGTTAAATATAAAAAAAATCTTACTTTTTGTTTATTCCGTGTCAAATAAAAATAACAAAAGCTTATACAAAGTTCCCATTTTTGCGGCTGAGAGTTGAGTTCTTCTTCTTCTCTATCAAATTCACAGCTCCAACAACAATGTCTATGACCTTATTCTCATCTCCTCCACTCCATTTCCCATCTCTCTCTCCTCCAAAACCCCATTTAACCCACAAACCATTTCTCCCATTACCTCTCAAAAAACCCTTTTTGATTTCCCCTAAATCCATTGATGATGCTGCTTCTTCTTCTTCTTCTTCTTCTTCTGTCACAACAGAGCAAGAAAAGGATGAGGGGTCCAATGGGGTGCTGTTAAACTCAAATGGGTCGTCGCCATCGGTGGTCGCCGGAGCTCCGGTGACGGAGACGGAGGAGGCGAGGAAGTTTCAGGATGCTAGGTGGGTTGGAGGAACTTGGGATTTGAAGAAATTTGAGAAAGATGGGAAGGTTCATTGGGATTCTGTAATTGATGCAGGTGAGATAAGAGTTTGTACATCGCCAATTTGATTTTGTTCTTGAAGTTGATTCATTTTTATGACTAAGTAGAAGTAACTAAAGTTCTGAACGTTTATTTTTGGCCAATTTCAAGCTATGTTTTTGGTTGTTGGTACTAATTAACTCTACTTGCTAGACTTATATCCTGTTAGGCCAAGCTCTAGGAAGCTAGAAGTGCTAATGTTCTTTAAAAAAGGGAGCTAAGGGTCAAGTATCCGATTATTCGAGTTTTGTACCTGTACTATCAAGTGTGAGATTGAGTCCTCTTCATATCCAATTTGATTTTTTTTGTTTAGTTTTTTCTTGAAGTTGATTCATTTATATGACTAAGTATCTGCAAAGCATAGGCATGTGTAGTTTTTTAAAGTTACTAATAGACTTCTAGGCTAGCAAACATCTGAAAAAGTGGTGCATATGATAATTTAAGTGAATCCCACTTCGAAATGAGAGAGGAAAGTGAGGAGGTTTGTAAGGCCCACACAAGTTCACATATGCATGCTTTTAGGCTCGATGATGGCGTAGCCCAAGGGTCAAAAGTTCGTAAGGTCTATCGGACCAAAGGAGACAATATGTAGCATGGGCTCAGGTTGGAATTTGTGACAACGTGTGGACCTGAGCATAAAAAGAACTAGTGGGCACATCGTAAGTAGCATTAGAAAGCTTGTTGTCTTGCACATGCCATGTCGTTTCTATCGCTCATAAGAGCATTTCATTAATAGTAAAATTGGAAGATCCTTTTCTATTGCATGGGTATTGGTTTAGCTTGCAATCACCTCAACTATTTTGCCGAGTACCTAAATATAGAGGGGTCACTTATTTTGGGACGGGCTATAATAGAAAGAGTGTCATTTAAAATGAAACAGAGAAATATATTGAAGTACTATAGTTGGACTTTTTGAACGTGGGTGTGCATGCCATCCAGTGTATATGACTTGATCATTTTTCAGTTTGATGCCATCCAGTGTTTCTGGAGATGGTGTATTGCCGAGTTTTGGTCACCAAATGAAGAAGTCAAAAGGCATTAGTCCCTCCGTTTCATTTTAGGTGTCTAAGTTTGACTAAGCAGAGTTAGAGAAAATGAGGGGTATTTTTGGATCTTGTGGTCTTACCAAAGACGTGTCTAATATACTAATTTGTCTTTTGAATCTTGTAGCCTTAAACATGTCATGTGAGATATGGAAATGTAAGAGTTACTAGATAGAGAAAGAGGCAGCCATTTTCAAAAAAAATTAAGAAGGAAAGTAAGACACAAAAATTGAAACGAAGGGAGTAGTATTTTGTAAGAGCAGTGTCGCGTAAATGCTTTTGAACCTTAAGCAGGGTTAGAGATGAACTTTAAAAGATTGAGAATGAGCATGAAATAAAGCAACTAAGAAATTGTGGAGCAAAATTGTTTATGAATTTTGCTTGTGAAGGATTTGCGGCACACAACATGGGGGAGCCATGGACTAGAAGGTATTGATAGATGTGCTTTCTTGCACTTTGGCTGGATCAAACTCTTGAATTAGAGTTATCTGTAAGTTTGATGCAATTACAGACAATACGAGAAGATGTTCATCCAAGATGTCTCTCAAGCCAAAATATTACTCACATGAAATGACGTCTTTCTTGAATTGATGGATTGTTTTAGATTATATGCAGTTGTTAGTTTTTTAACTACGTGTTGTTGATCCCTTTTCGTCTGCTAGATTCATTTGCTAATACACTTTAAAAAGTTGCAATCTTTCATCCTTTCTTCCAGTCATTTACCTACATTTGATGCCCTCTTTGATAAATACATTGGCTTTCTTGATTTTAAGATTTAATCGGTTGTGCCTAGTGGTAGTAGACATTAACAACAGTCTCCTTTTTGTCCATTTGTAGAAATTATCGCAATATAACAATTGATGGCTATTCATTTTGCAGAGGTTAGGAGAAGGAAATGGTTAGAAGATAGCCCCGAGTCATCAAGTAATGAAGATCCTGTGCTTTTCGATACCTCAATTATTCCTTGGTGGGCATGGATGAAGAGGTTCCATCTTCCTGAAGCAGAACGTCTCAATGGTTTGCTTCATATCCCTTTTCCTTTTTCTTGATAAGTAATTGAAGTTTCATTAATTGCGCCGAGCTGGTTGTGAATATGTACAGCAAAAAGACTTTTGTCCCCTCAAATAGGCAGGGAATCCAAAAAGTTGATGAGTTTACATCCAAAAGGAACTGCATGTTACACCAACATTAGAACATAACAGTTTCAAGATCCTACTTTTTAAAACATACACTGCTGACAACTTGTTTTGAAAACATCTTTTATTTCTTTCATGCCACAAGGACCAAAATATCCATAACAACAACATACCTAGTATAATCCCACAAACTGGGGTCTAGGGAGGGTAGAGTGTACACAAACTTTAGCCCAACCTCAGGGGTAGTTCTGATAGACCATCGGCTCACGGGAAAAATAGTCTTAAGCAGTTCAAAGAAAGAAGTAATAGAAGTACAAGAAAATAGCAGATAGTAACAAATACAACAGATGGTAACAGGACAGTAGCAACAAAAATAACATTAATGGACACTATTTTAGTAGTATTACAACTGTTTCTTTGTTTTCTGACCATTCCAGCTTTGAACTGTCTCTTTTAGAGTTTAAGGAGGTTCATATCCTTTTTGCTCGCTATTGTATCCTGTTCTCACACACAAAGAAGTACGTATATTAGGATTAAGCTGATCAACTAAGGGGTGATGTGAATCTTGTACAGGTCGTGCTGCAATGATTGGTTTCTTTATGGCCTACTTTGTGGATAGCTTGACTGGTGTAGGCCTCGTCGACCAAATGGGGAATTTCTTTTGCAAAACGCTATTGTTTGTAGCCGTGGCTGGTGTCCTCCTAATCCGCAAGAATGAGGATTTAGAAACTATCAAAAAGTTGTTGGAAGAGACTACTTTCTATGACAAGCAATGGCAAGCATCTTGGAAAGATGAGACCTCAAGCAGTTCGAAGGATTCTTGAGATTGTTTCTCGTATAACATTAGTTTTTCATATTTACAGGAGAATGTAATCCAGGTAGTTCTTCTATGCTAGTCGAAGGAGAATATGTTAATCGTATTCTCCATTTTGTTGTAGTGCTTGGTCTGCCATGTAATTTTTTTCTTTTTTGCCTTTTTCTGTTTCTGGGCAATGATTTTATATTTAGTTCTTTTGCCATTGTTGTAAAGTCTTTTGCTGATCATGAATATTGTTTTTCTAATCCTTTTAGTGCAAAAATAACTTCACAATTTTCATTTCCTGTCTGTGTTGGCAAATAAGTGTATGTAATACTTTGATCAATGAGCATCTTTACTTGTTAGTGATGCTTTGACTTTACAGGATCAAAGTCGAAAAATGGCCAAATTCACTCCATGCCAAGACGAGTGTCGGAGTAGACACATAGTACAACAACATTATTGGAGGGTTCGAGCAACAGAGTTCACTTGTTTAGTTCCTATGATTATGGGTTACTATAAGATTATTGGTAGTTATTGTTTAGTTCCTATGATTATGGGTTACTATAAGATTATTGGTAGTCTAAGAGACTGTGATTGCAAGTCTGTCAACAGTGGTGTCTGGGTATAAATTTATCACATTAACATTATTTGTCACTTATTATCTAAAATAAGTGATAAATATTCATAATCTCTCATATTAAGTATAACATGATAGTTAAAAGTCAACATTTGTAAGAATAGAAAGATTTCATTACTTTTTTGCCAAAGCTTTGCTCAAATTAATGAAGTGAGATCTTTAATTAATAAAATCTTGAAATTAGTTAGTATAATGCACTTGTTTTTCCTTATTTGAAGCAAATGATATTTTCCTTTTGAAAGCTACTTTCCAAATAATAATTTCATCAGAAGCAAAGCAGTTAACCAATTGATGAAGGCAAAGGAGTTGCAACTTCGTAAACTATACTTTGTATTTATTATTCTTCTTACCGAGTGTGGAATGAGCTAAAGTGAAACTTATTTTGAGACGGATGAAGTACTATATGTCACAGATTGCCTGGATAATGCCAACATACCTAAGGCTAAAACTTTGATCAATTATGATGATCACACAAAGTCAGAAATAGGCAACAAATGTAAAACACAGACAAATAGGAATCAAGAACCTTCAAAACCAACATAACCCGACTTGTTTGGGATTGAGGCGTTGCCGTATTTGTTCAAATGCCCTCCAGAAACAATGGAAATAAACATAAACTCTCCACCATTCACCTAATGAATCTCACATCAAGTTCCACAAAGCCATAGTTTCAGATGTCTAAATAAAATAACCGAGCAAGTTTAAGGGGCCGCGTATGAATATTCAAAGCAAATACCAACAAAAGTAAAACAATCAACCAATTGATAAAGGCAAAAGAGTTGTAACATTTCTTTAAGAATCAGATCAAGATAAATCCCACCTCACTTCTCATAATCCTACTACAACACAATACTATATAAATAACAACTACTACTACTAAAACTAGTAGCTGTACACATTACTATATGCTACAGATTGCCTGGAAAATGCAAACAGATCTAAAAGAGTAAAACTTTGATCAACTTTGATGATCACACAAGTCAGAAATAGACAGCAAATGTAAAGCACAGAGCATACAAATCAAGAATCATCAAAACGAGCATACTCCAACTTGTTTGGGATTGAGTTGTCGTCGTCGTTGCCACTCCAATGCCCTCCAAAAACAATGGAATTCAACATAAGGCCTTAGAGAGAGCTATGATTCGGGTGAAACAGTCTTCGCATTCTTGTTCTTGTGAACCTCACCTAAGACCTTCACGAATGCTTCCACAATCTGCTTCTGTGATTCGAGTATCATCTCGTTACGTTTCATCTCCATCTCCATTCTCATTTGCTCCACTTCCTTTGCCATTTCCATCTTCATTTTCTCCATTTTCATGAACCCTTCGCCTAATAACTTAATCGATAAAACCATCTCTTCCACTGGATCTCTCCCCCTCTTCATCCCTACACCACCTCCTCCCTTCTTCCCGAATTTTGACAAACCAGGACTGAACCTAGAATCAAGATTGGGTTGTTGTTCAACATTCCCACTATTATAACTTCTTCTTGAGCTGGAAACACCCATATTCCTAATATGGAAACCATCATTAGGATTACTTCCATTATATTCAATTCCTTCATCACAATCAAAACTAGGATTCATTACAAAATTCCCCCCACCTTTAATTCCTCCTTGATCAAATCCATTTACATCTCCAATAATCCTCCCTGTTCGCTTCGCTTTCATTGAAATTCCATTTTTCATCCTATACCCACTTGAAAACTCAAGATCATGTGGATGTTCTTGTTTGCTAGGTCCCATATCCATGTATGAACAATACCCATTTGGAATCCTAGTAACAAAGTTAATCTTTTCCGATTTTGTCGCAGCTAAAGCATGATTAAACATGAAATTTGGGGGTGAATCTATACCATTCTTTTGATTGATCTTCAATTTCAATAAATTCTGATCAATCATTGTTTTTAAAGCATAACCATCACCAGAAACAGCAGTAACCGATTGTTGTTTCTCGGCGATTTGTTGATTATTAGATCTGATTGCTGCAACAGTAGTACCATTTTCCATGGCGTCCATGTTATCAAAGAAGAACCAAGATGAGAAAAACTTACCGGTCGGGCAGGAAAGGGATCTCTGCTTCTCAGCACGGTAGCGTTGCCGGAGTTTTTCCATTTTGTGTCGGCACTGAGCTGATGTTTTCGCCGGAGAAGCATCTGGGCAGCGGTTGGTCACGGTAGCTGCCACCGCATCCCAGTCAGCCGTCCGTAGGTACCCACGGCGGAGCGCGTACCATCGTTCACGGTAGGCTTCAATAAGAGCTAAAGTCTCTTCTTGAGTCCAACACGGCGGTGGAAATCTCCTCGCCGGCGGCGGTGGCTTCTCCTCCGGGACGGCATCTTCTGCTACTACGACGGTAGAATCAACGTTAGACGACATCGTTTAATGGGGTGTATGTGGTTTTGATTATTGCAAATTGAGTGGCTTTTAAATAAAAGGGTGGAGGAATGGGTAGTACTAGAGTGGTGCAAGATAGCAAAGGTGGTGGGATGGTGGAGATTGTTGCTGTATTGATGATGTTGAGTGAAATATAATAGAGGGAAATAGGGTGGTGATTGGTGATGGTGGGTGGGGAATGGGTGCGTAGTGCTAGAGAGGTGCAAGATAGCATAGGTGGTGGGGTTGGTTGAGGTTGTTGTATGATTGACGTTAAGACATAAAGGGTGGTGTGAATGGTAGGGGTTAGGGGATGGGTTAGAGGCGCATGATAGCAATTGTGATGAGTTGGTGGAGGTTGTATGATGATGACGACGATGTTGAGTGAGATATAAAATAAGTAGGAAAATAAGGTGGGTAATGGGTAGTGTTAGAGAGGTTCAAGATAGCAAAGGTGGTTAATGTTGAGACATAATAGATGGTGTGAATAATGGATAAATAATCTTTTGATTAACTTAACGTCGTTTGCAAATCAGAATTAATAAGAAATAGTATAAAAATATTCACATGTTATCGATCGACTAATGAATAAAAATGAGGTGGTAGAAGTTAATGTATGAAGATGTTGAATGAGTAGGAAAATAGGGTGGGGAAATGGGTAGTGCTAGAGAGGCGCAAGATAGCAAAAGTTAAGGGGTGGTTGAGGTTGTTGTACTTGTACTTGTATGATGGAAGGGGGGGGGGGGTGTAGAGGCGCAAGATAGCAAATGTGATGAGGTGGTAATGGTGAAGGTTGAGGTAGTTGAATGATGATGTTGAGAGGTAGGGGGTGGACATTGAATTTTTGCAAGTTGTTTGCTTAATAGTGGGTGGGGGGATTATGATGAATGATGACACACAAAAGGATAAGGGGGAGAGAGATAGTGTCTTTGATAATGCTAACATGCACATCCTACACCTACTCCACTAATCCACCACCACCACCCCTACTCACTTTTCTAGATATTTTAGTGACCCATCCCCACCTTACCCCTACCCCTAGTGGTTTGAGGGGGGAGGGGGTCTAGCAATTGCTGTGTGTCATTAAAAACAAGCCCATGAGGCCATAAAATGTCCAATATCACTCTAGTATATGATATAGTATGGTGGGCAAATGAAGGTACCAACCAATAAGATGGGTGGCTTCATTGACCAAAATTGCCCACATCTCATAAGTCATTGTGTCCACACCTACTCCACCACTTCACCACCATTACACTTCACCTCATCATATGCTACTTTTAAGTGGTGAAATAAGAAAAAATATACAAATTTAGAGTTTTCAAATTTGAATTTTGAGCATAACAAATTATAATAGAAAATGCCTTTTAGATATTTATAAAGAAATTCAAACATAAATACATAACGTTGAGTGGAAAAAAGAAGTTGAAGTAGAGGATGATTGAAGAAATAATGGGTGAAAGTGATTGGAGAAGATATAACATATTTTGATTTTATTGAGGATATGACTTTAGATAAGAGATTTTGAAGATCCTTAATTAAAATAGAAGGTTAGCTAGTAATTGAGCATTCTCTCGCTCCCCTGCGAAATACGTTTGGTGGTCATACTTGAACTTTCCTTTATATTGGTAATATTAGCATTATTCTCGTAGTTTTTGATTTTAAATTTTGGCTATCATTAGTGTTTTTTGTGTTTTGGTTATTGCATTATTTTATTGTTGTTATTGTTCTTTTTCCTATTTGTTATGTAATAGTCTTCATTTCACATTATCTTCTTGTTGTTATTGTTTCATGTATGTCTGTCCGTTTTTAAATTGTTTGACATACTTTATTTAAGTTGGGCACCTTTAAGTTGAGGGTCTATCAAAATAACTTATTATTTCTACGAGATAGAAGTAAGATATGTGTATAATGTGTCCTCCTTGGACCTCACTAACGGAATTACACTAAGTATGTTGTTAAAAAAGTGGAAGTTCTGTAATTAAAATATTTTTTTTAAAATGTATTGTTTTAGAAAAAGAAGAAAACAAATTAATCTCCACATGGACCTTACTTGCAATTCGATGAAAACCGAAATGAATACGATTTTTCTATTTTTTTTATAGGAAATCTTTAATAAGAAATTTTTAGATTTGAATTTTGTGAATAAATAATTTATTTATTAAAAAGTGTTTTCTCCTTAAATGACTCCGATTTAATCCGAATCAGTATGACTACAAGAATCGCATGGGAATAAAAACAAAATAATGGCGTGGAAAGAGTGTCAGACTGATTTTATTAACAAACAAGTTCAAGAATGAACAATATTTCATGAATGAAACACCACACCTAATTTCATAGACTTTCTTTTTTAAAAAAAAAAACAATTTTGGTATAAGAGATTTATTAATGATTAATTTAAATTTATATCGTAATCAGGTAAAATACTTTCTATTAAGAAATTTAACTTACAGTCACAAGATTGCTTTTAAATATTTCTTTTTGAGTTTATCAACTTTTACTATCAAAATATTCATTTTTGGATGCTATCAAATATGTTTAGTTTAAATTAAAAGAGATTACTTTTATTTGAAATTATGGGATTTTTCTAATTTTCTAACATTGGTTTGATAGTTTGTTTAAATTTGACTTTAAATAAAACACATCAAATGAATTTGTAAGATGTAGTAAATAATCAAATTAGTGAACTAGGAGTCACCAACGGATCCGTGGCGCAATGGTAGCGCGTCTGACTCCAGATCAGAAGGTTGCGTGTTCGATTCACGTCGGGTTCAATCCCCCGGTTTAGTGGATCCTTCTTTTTATTTTTTTAATTTTGAAACTAACTATCCTATAAGTAAAAGTGAGATTAATATGTATTAAGAGAGGTAGTTCAAGTATCTTTAATATATAATCTTAGAACATTAGGAGATTAATGTTTATAAATTTAAATTTTGAAATTGACTATCCTATAAGTGAAAGTGAGATTAATACACAAGTTATATTTAAGAGAGGTAGTTCAAGTATCGTGAGTTATAATCTTAGAACATAAGGAGATTAATGAATTATTGGAGGCTTGAGTCAGGATAGTGTGATAAGAATGTGTCACCAAGATTTAAAGATAAGTTCTATAGAGTGGTGATTAGATCTACTTTGATGTATAATTAGAGTGTTGTCTAATCAAGAACACACATGCACATTTAAAAGATGAAGATGATAGCAGAAATGAGAATGTTCATATGGGTGTGTGAGCCTATTAGGAAAGATCATAGGATTACGAACAAAGTTATACATGACAAGGTGGAAATGGTCTCTGTGACAGACAAGATAAAAAAAGTGTGACTCAAATAGTTCGGACGTGCGAAGAGAGGATAAGGATCCATCAATATGGAGATGTAAGAGGTTGACTATAAGTCTATAACAAATTCGAAGAGAGGTAGAGGTAGACCAAAAAAGAATTACGAAGAGGTGATCGATTAGATAAGACATGACATATCTTCAACTTACCGAGGTCATAACCCTAAATAAAAAGATTTAACGGTCGAGAATTAGGATAGAATGATAAAAGTAGTTGAGTGTTGTCGTATTTTTATTTGGAAGAGACAAGGGCTAGGGCAAGAGCTAGGGTCCTCTTCTCCTTACTTAGTAGCATTATTTAGTATTCATGCGTATCTTACTCTTCATTTTTATTATTACCTTTTGCTTCATTATATTACCCTTATTTGGAAGTGGCACTTCTAAAGGACTAACATAACTTAAAATAATTGTACCTTGTGCTGAAAATGTGATGAGGCAAATAAGGGCATTTTTGGTATTGTGAAGATTAATTTTGGTGCATTCATTATAATAGAGACATCTGTACTCTATTTGGTGACACGTGTGTTGTCTTTTGCCAGATATTACTATTACTTCATATTTCATCATATTTAGAAGTGAGACTTAGTATGTACGAACATGGTAACAACATGTTATACAATAAGCTATGTGAAGTGTACTATAAACTTGGCTTTATTTTATTGGACATCATTTTTTTTTTATTTTCCAGCATTTGCACTATCATCTCACCAATGCTCAAAACACTCACCAGCCAACATTAGCTTCAGCCTTCAAGATGGATCTTTGAAGTTCACTTTCTTCTTCATTGACTCTTTCAAATTCAAGTTTCTTAATTGTATTTTGTGGTAAGTTTTTCTAGCTTTTTTCTTCCTTAATTTTTTTTTTTTGCTTCAATTTTTTTCTTGTGCAATTAGTGATTTTTTAGAGAATATAAAGACATGAAGTTTACAGATATGACCATTTTTATTTCCCCTGATCCATTTGTGGAAAGGAAAATTGGATGAAAATGACTAAACAAAATAATATTTAACAACCATCCAAACAAGTTGTCGATGAAGATGGAGATAATGCCTCATTATGTAAAATCATTTTTTTTCCATTTTATAACAGCTAAACTGGAAGGACCAGATTCAGTTTCTTGCTTCCTGGAATAAGAATACAAGAGGGTACTTGAATGATTCTCATAATATCAAATATTTTTAGAATAATTGAAGGATCTTCTCTAGATTTAGTAACAACATTTGATGTTGGACCTAATTAATGTGCGGAATGATAGTTAAGTTGTCCGTATGCTGTCATCATCAGTTGTATTGGTTTATGAATGCTCACGGAATGAAATAATGCATTTATTGCAAATGATGTACCTTTACATTTGAGTTTTATACATGCTCAATGTAAATGTTTTTTTGCACTATCAAGTTAGCAGATTTACATTAACCTTCTTAATAAAATGTGCTACCCACACGTAAAAATTATTTACGTTACGTTGACAATGTATATTATTTATTAAACTCTTACGTTTTATTATGCTTACTATTCTGGTTTTGAAATTTGGGGGCTAAGAAAAAGGTTGGGATGTTCATTGTTCATCTAATTTGAGATATTAGATGATGATATTGATGTAATGAAATTGGAAAATGGTGTATAATTCAAAACATGGTAAAGTCTCTGATTTGTATTCATAAGTTGCAATCCTTGATTGTTTTTCATATGTGAAATAGGAGTAGTAATTTGCGTATGCAATATAATAATATCGTCTTAAGAGTGCTGTCATATGCTTCTTATAGAGTAATATCGACTTCATGTTTTCTCTTTTATTTGTAGCATAATATTCTTTCATCAGAGTTTTGTTAAAACCACAACCATAGCCATTAACAAAGCTCATGATTTTTCCCATTTTGCACTTTCCACACTCTATTCCACAACCATAGATGTCTAACATCTACTCTTTTTTTTTTTTTTTTTTTATAGTTGGATTCAATCTTATAAATTGATCATTTAAAAGAATATTTATATTATCAAATCATGTAATTGCTAAAAAAAAAAAGAGAGAGAATAGGGAATCAGAATACTCTTTGTCGAAAAATTATATTACATAGGTCAAATTTAATTTTACGTAATATACCAAAAATTAAATTCTATTAATTTCATGTATTTACCTTGTAATATTTCGAATAACTTGTCCTTTCAAAGATGGTGGGCCAACACTATGAGCGGCGTGCCAGACACTTATAGGACATAACATGTTTCTAATGTTACTTTTAATTTTTGGTTTTAATAAATTTTTAAAAATTTTGATGACAGGATACTTTTTTGTTTTTAATTTATTTGTTTGATTTTAAGTTAACATCAATTTTAAAATTTAAGAAAAATAAATACTCCCAAGACTTTTGAATATTTGATGTATTTTAATTTTGAGTACGCATATCTAACATCTCTCTAAAATACATACTTTCTAATTCTACAAACTTATATATTCTTTCTTTAATTCATTCAATTTATTCCTATCTCTTTTGTTTTTAATCCTGAATTTCCTTTCCTTTCCAAGCCAATCATTCGACTTCTTAGTTAACTATGAAACAATGTTAAACAAGAGTGTGCTTCTAATTTTTGAATATGTGGTAGAAATAAATTAGTTAAGAATTTCATCACTAATTTGCTAATAGCTAAAAAAAATTCATCGCTAAATAAGATTAACAAAATTTGTCCACCGCTGAATTCTATTTTTTTTTAACAATGATTTTTGAACCAAAATGACATAAAATTCAATTAAAAGAAGGGAAAATTACGCATATAAGCAAACATATACTAGTTAATCAGTTAACATATAACTATTAATTACAATTTGTGACCTACTCTAGCTATAATTACGCAGCTCAACTTTTTAATTTTGTATAATTCGCACATTTGTATTTGTATAATATAATTTGTATAACTGTCTACATTTCTGATGTTTTTAATTATATAAATTCTTTATTTCGAATTTATACCAAAATAACTGAATTATACAAATGTACCTGCGAATTGTACAAACTTGCAAAATTATACAATCCGCGAATTATACAAACGGGGCAGCTTAAACTGTAACTACAGTGTAGCTACAGACCGTAAATATGCAAACTATAACTATGTAGCATAATTGAGTTTATTATAGTGGTTATTTGCAAAAGTTCCCGGTAAAAGAAAGTAAACCCAAAGCATGACTTATCACATGGATTATTTCTTGGTCGATCATGGGCCTTTATTTTGGAGTAATTGGGCTGTTACTTGTTGGGTTAAGATTGAACTTGAAGCCCAGATCTTAATCTGTTTTTCTTTGACTTAAGATTAATTGGCCTATAAAACATTAAGGGATAATTACCTTTTGGGGCTGTCCTAAAAAAATAATAGACGGAAAGTGTATATTTTGGAAAAATTAGCTAAATATACATCTTATTTTATCATAATCTTTAAAATTTCCTACTATTTTAAAAAGATTCAAAGATCCCCTCTCGTTGATACATCCCTATCGTCCTCTTGGATACATCCCTCCCCTATGTACCTGGATGACCTATCCCCTCTCTGATACATCCCTCACTTCTCGGATACATCCCTCCTCTATGTATTCAGAACTCTAGTAATGTATGTGAAATCTATAAATTTTATTTTTTATAATATTAAAAATAATATGAAAATATTGTAAGTACCTCTTAGTACTGTGGAATTTATATAAATTATACATATATTTTCATATTTTAACTGGTGCCCGTCATAAATGTTTGATGACTGGGCCAAAATGAAAAAGGTCCAAGCATTAACTTATGGCCCAAGCCCATTGACTCATAAATAAATAATGTATCACGTAAATTGAGATAACTAGAACAATTTTTTTAGCCTACCACCTTTCCCTTTAAATTTTTGGTAAAATTCTAGAATATGAGGTTGTGTTTGGTATGAAAGGAAAGAAAATAGAAATATTTCATCCTCATAATATTCTTTCATAAAATTCTGTATAAAATATTTATTGAATCGATGATATATTTTTGCTTGTTTATTAACTATCAGGAAAAATGAGAGTAACAAAATTACTTATTCTCATTTTATATATATATATATATATATATATATATATATGTTAAATAAATACTTAATATTTATTTGAAATCTGATTAGATTCGAATTTATGTAAAAGTAGCTTTTGGTAGGAACTTGAACATCGTTCTTTTGCTTATTTTATTTGAACATGTTCTTTTGTTGACCATAAACTTTTGAATTGATTCAGAAGGAAAAAAATATACCTATATATATACAAAATAAAGACCATATTTAGACTTTAATTAACCGTTTTGTTTTGACCAAATTAAAGGTCGTTGGGAGGCTGTTAGAATACGTGTCTGTTTTTTTTGAAAAAAAAAAAAAAAATTTGAAGTCAAAAAGAATAAAAATCTTTGGTTGAATAGATGTAGTTAGGGTTTTTTTTTTTTTTTTTTTTTTTTTTTTTTTTTTTTTCAATTTAGAAGAAAAAAATAAAGATAAATAATTAAAGATGGGTTAATTTAAAGTTTATGCGTTCATATAACGATCTCAAATCAATTTTAAAGTAATTGTATTTAGACTCAAATATCTATAAACACCAATGAAGTTAAGGATCAAAACTCAAAAACTAAATAGGTTAACTATACAGTCTTCTGATTTCATATTTGAACTGTCAGGTGTGTGGAATTTTAACTTAAACTAACACAAAATTTTTATCAAAGCGCATTTGAACTATCAGTTGTCTACTTATTCGATCGAAATAATGATGATATTTCATGTAAGAAAGTGAACTAACAGTTCATATGTTATTTAATAAATATTTAATGATAATTCAGTTAAAAAATTCACACCTGCTAATTAGATATGAAACTCAAAATATTGAAATACTTTTAAGTATTTTTTTTTTTTTACCTTTCACTATAAATGCAATATACTTTAATTTAGTCCACCAAATAGAGTCTCAACATTAGCACGATAATCTGAATATATAAAAATTATTGATTTTACATGAATTTATTATAGAAATTATATAAAAATTATTGCTTTTACATGAATTTATTATCGAACATCTAGATTCGCCTTTGCAAATAAGATAGGTGTCATCTCCTCCAATCCTCTCCGTGTGAAAAAGAAAGCATAATAAAATTCATCAATAATAAATTGCCACGTTGATAGAAAAGAAAAAGTATATATACAACTATTTAAATCTTTCCTTTAATTATTTTAATCGTAAAATAAAACTATTTAAGTGTCCCAACTTAAAAAAGTGTACTCGTGGATGTTTATTGTAACGTTTGTTTACCTAAATTTTATTTAAGTTATTTTTTAAAAATATAACCAATTCTATTGATATTGATATTATCCAAAAATAGATTTTCAAGAAAGTTGCTCCTATCTATAAAAAAAATTCGTATGTATTTCACGAGTTTCTTATGTTTAGATAAATGAATTAATCAACTCATCTTGCCCATTATTGAGGTTAGCAAAATGAACAGAAGATGAAGAAGTAATTATCCAATTCGATTGATTAAATATGAGTTGTATAACTGATGATTTAAAAATACATCAGATTAATATGGATATTATCCTCTAAAAATAGATATTCAGATGGATAATATAGATATTCGTATTATCAAGAGTTAATTAATAGTAAAGCATATTTAAAGTATTTTTTTCGTGAATTTTATATTTTAACTATCCGTTATTTACTTTACTTATCTAACTTATCACTTTCTTTGTATTAAAACATATCTCAATACTGATAGATTAAAAAATTGTTTCCTATCGATAACATATACACACATATAGTCTAACTTATTAGCAAGGTGTAAATTGAATCAGAAAGTTATACAAATGCATTCACATGGCAAGATAAAAACCTAACTTTACTCAAAACAGAATGGTAAAGAACATGTGATTGTTCTTCTATGAAATTTTCAAATGCCTAAAATAGAATTAACGAGACTTCAATAAAATTATCTGTTTTTCAAAGATTAATAATCAAATTTGGAGGTGGCAAATATAACATAAAAAATATTATTCTTGATTAGAAGTCTTCTGGTTTGAATTTTAATAATTGAGTCGCCTTTGTTGAGGATTATTAGTGTGATTCTTTTATATGAATTTGAATAAGTTAGATTCATTTTAGCTTAAATTATTTTTAAACAGACATTCATTTGTTAATCTAATTTTAATCCATTTAAATTTAATTTTAAACCATAAACGACCACTACATAAAAATGCATTATTTTACTATGCATTCAAATATGAGACATATAAAATCTACTTTTACTACCTACTAATGACTTTTCTCCAATTTCTTTAGTAATGGGAAAAGACATGTGATTCCTTTTGTTACGTAGTTTCATTTTAATTTGTTTAACTTATTTTAATATGACATTTTAAAGAAGTATAATTTTTGAATGTATCAATATATTTTTTTAGTTTTATAATTTTAAATATTTCACATAGAAAATTAAAATTAAAAAATAATTTCAAAAAACAAAAAGAATCATTTTTTAAGAACAAATTAAAAAAAAAAATAGTCAAATAAATTAAAACGAGCACAATATTGCCTACAGAAGAAAAAAAATTCCATATTCATCTTTCCTTAATTAAGGATATATCACAAGCAATATTTTTCTATGTTAGAGGTGACAAAGCACATAGAAGAATTATTGACAAAATTCTTTAACGACTATTATTAGCTAGATAGACATTGGATAAAATGCATTATATATACCTAATTAATAGTGTCTCTATATATTTTATTTATAAAAAATATGCTAAATATATGTTATAAAAACTAATAAATTATAAACATTATCATTCTTAATTTCATACCCTAAATTCATTTTTGTAATCTATAAGTAACTTAAATTTTTATTTTACGCACTCGATATATAAAAGTTAAACTCATATAAAAATTGACATGTTAAATAACTACTCACAGAAATTGCATGGAAATGAATATATGGTCACGGTCAATATTTGGAATTATTATGGAAGAGTCAAAATGCATGTTTTACAAATGCATATTCGCATGTGAACACAAAATAATCTACTAGTTACTTTATTCCAACGACTATGGAAAAGGGCATGTGATTGTATCTATCGAAAAATAGCTAGTCCTTTTGTTTCATAAATATATAAATAAAATTTATGTATATTTTATCTTTTTCATACTTCAATCATACAAATTTAATCTATTTTAATATGTTCAATTTAGTTATATCTAAGTATCCTGTTAAATTGAGTTTTATATATATATATATATATATGGACAAATGTTAGATAGCAATTGAATAATAAAGTGAAAATTCCTAACTAAATAGGGACTAAACATCAAATATTCCACGTGTCAAAAAGAGACGAATTTAAATTAAATAAAATTTTGTTATCTAAATTCGAAATTACGCCGTAATCTCAAACCGACAGGCATTTTATTTTCAAAGTAATCATTAAAAATGTCGGTTGGAAAATCCAAAAGAACGTAAAGTGCATAAATCTATAGCACATGCAATGATATAGTTGATTAACTATTAATATACTTTAATTTAAATTTCAAACGTAAAATTCTAGAATATTATCATGAAATCAAATGTCATAAAATTTTACTCGTAGAAATATAGTTATATACTTTGAGCGAAATCAAAATTTAATTCAAACGGTCTCAATAGTTATCCTTATTTGAAATTCCTCGATATTGTTTATTTTTCAAATACAAGACCAAAATATTGTCAATGTGCATTATTCCTTAATTCTATAAATTTAAATTAGTTGAGCTGATATATTTCATATAATTTTTTTAATAAATAAGTAAAAAGAGAGCATATTTCTCCCGTTGAATTCGGACATGACTAATAAAAATCAAGCACAGCAGCAGACATGCTAAAGACCTTGTTATAACCATAGTCAAAAGGTTTTACAAATCCACTCATGTGTAATGACGGAGTCAGGAATTTAACGAAAAAATACGTGTAAATTTTCTTCGTATTAAAAATATGTAAAATTAAATATATAATCACAATTCTAACATTTATCCTATATATGTAGATCACATAGTTTTTTAGCAAAAGATATGCATCGAACTATTCTTCGCCTAAGATGGCTATGCCAATGAGAAACCCTACTTCATTATATTTACTCATTAAACATCAACAACAGTAACATATTCAGTGTAATCTCACAGACGAAATTTGAGAAAAGTAAATATTATACCAACACCTTATTCTTACCTCGTGAAAGTAAGTGATTGTTTTTGATAGAATCTTTGACTACGAGAGTACCTACCAATTACTTTAATTTACTCCAATAAAAATGGTGAATGACTATGAAGTTAATTTGTAATAAATGCCTAAAATATAATAAGACTTAAACACGATATTTTGAATAAATGCATTGTGCTTAATTTACCTAACTATATAGGTTGATCTTTGTAAGGACATGTTTCCATCGTTATAGAAAAGCCAATAGGGAAAAATTTGGGGCTGGAAAACTTTTTCGTAGTATTTGAATTTTCCCAATCTTGTCCAAATTTTGATGAAATCAAAGTCTTTGAGGTGCAGGGAAATCTGGTAACAATCGGGTGAATCATTTATGATTTTGATTACATGAATAGTTGAATAACTCGTTAAGAAATCCGTACGACTTTACGGAATTTAATTCAGGCGAGTAGAACTCTCGAAATCGATCTTAGCGTAAAGGGTACGTATTTACTGAGCGTCATGGGTTAGAGGTGTGTTCTGAAATGGGAATTTTGGAATTCTTGAAATAACTCTCTATCTCGAGAATGTCGCTTTGGAGCTGGGTTTTGCCGTTTTGGTGGGGTCACTGTGGCAAGGTGGTGGCCGTTGTGGCGGGCCCGACACAAATTAAAGTCGTTAATAAACCCCAAACCAACCTCATTATGCACTTTTCGACTTTTAGAGCTAAGGAACGACCCCTAGGCGACTCCTACTCATTTTTCACCATTCTTGAGGCTAAAAGTACGCTTTTCACTCCCCGGATTCGTTTTTCAATCCATAAAACGTAATAGAATGGGTGAATATTGATAGGGAAAGGTTTTGTTGTAGATTCTATGGTGGAAACAATCCTAATTTGGATAATTGGGAATGGGGTTGATCTAGGGTTCATAGAATTGTTAGTAATCAGGATAATTAATGATTGCTTATTGATTCCCGTATTATATTGATTGTTTGTAGACCAAGAACAAGCAAAATGAATCCGGAAAGCGAAGGATCAAGTTTCTTAGGGTTTCAAGCTTGTTTCAAGGTAGGTGATGGTTGTGATTCTATGATCGTGTGATGTATGTTTGTTCTTGCTTCATTATGATACTTGTATATGTATGAATGTTGCAATGTTGATCACACTTGTTGTAAATGTGATAGATAATTGATGAATGCCATGAAACCATGACTTAAATGTATGATCTTGATAATTTACTTGTGATTGTGGTTGTGGTGTGTGAATGTGATCGGTCATAACTAACTTGGATCGGTTGCTACGTTCCGACATAAAAATGGGATCGGTTGCCACGTTACGGCATAAATATGGGATCGATTGCCACGTTTCGGCATGCTAACTGTTTGGGTTTGGGTTCCATGAGAGGACCAATGATTTGACATAAAATGTGAAGTTGTTCGTTGTTTGTAAATGTTGATGATATTGTATATGTTGATATGTATGCATGTGATTATGATGTTGTTTGACTTGTTTATGTTGCACTAATGGGATAGCCGCGTGATCCTACTAGTACACTGTGGTTGTGTACTGATTCTACACTTGCTCTTATTTTTGTTGAGTACAGGGCATCTTCAAGTGGCTATTGACAGACCTCGCTTAGGAAATCAATGATCGTTCGAATTCAAGAGTGAGCCAATTCTTCCGGGCTGCCATAGGTTCTCTTTCGTCTATGTCCACCATTTACGACTTAGACATTTGTTTTAATTAGTTAGTTCATTAGTTTGGGGTTGTATCCCTTCTTATTTATAGTTGGTTCATTGTTAGATGTTTTGGTACATTGACTTTTAGGTTCTAGGTTATTCTTCCGCATTGTTAGTTATTATTGTTAGCCTTTTGTTAGAGTTTATGGGAACCCTATTTTTATTTCCTTAGTGTTTGATTTAAATGCCTTAATTTTTAGATTATTTGCTTGGTTTGGGTTGTAGTAGTGGTTCTCCCATCGGAGTGTTAGTGTAGGTGCCAATCACGACGGTCTGGGTCGTGACAATCTTCAAGTAAATTGAAACGTACATATTCTTTCAAACAGTTTTATCTTTTAGATGAATTAATCTTGCATATATTTTAATATCTAATAATTTTCTAAATGTCAACCAAAATCAAATCATGTCTAAACATCAATTTTCATATATTAAGAAGTAAAACATTCAAAATATCTAACAATTGTCTAAAACCTCAATCATAATCAATTCATGTCTAAACATCAATTTCATATATTAAGAAGAAAAATATTCAAAATATCTAACAATTGGACCACATCTATAGCTAGTTGCTTGGAATTTCCTAGTTTTATTTTCTTGTCTCTTAAAGGTAATGCATGATTTGTCAAACTACTTGTAATAACGATCAACCAGTATTGACCATGTCTATTTTTCACTTATACGCGTATTATTATTTTATCGTTATCTACAAATTTAAATTTGATGTACTAACGATATATACGACAATAACAACAACAACAATAATATATATATACAGTCTGCTTTCACAAGTTGGATTGGAGAAGGTGGTGTGTATCAATAATTATCTTATACCTTGAGAAGGTAGAAATATTGTTTATAATAGACCCTTGATGATTCAAGCAAAACATATAAAAAAATGTTTAAAACAAATATATAGCAGCAAAAAAGACATATTGAAAACAATGAAGAAGAGAACAGTGACTAGCAACAACAAAAATATGATAATTATAACAAATATGATGAAATAACAGGTAATACACTAGAATAGAAGAATACGATAGTAAGAGAATAGTAATAACAATACTCGGAGATTGGGAATGAAACTAGACAATGTTCGACTGCCTTGTAATAACCTTCAATCCAAAATCCTTGACCTTCACTTGTATATGCATTTTTTGTCGAAGGTCTTATTGCTGATAACTTCATCGATGTTATTGTTGTGGTTATATTGACATGTCTAGAGAATAACAACCTAATATATACACATCAAATACCACTTAAGTGGGATTCATCATATAAAATGTGATTACTTATGTCGCTTCGTTTAAACCTCTCTCGTATTATAAAAAAAATTAATTTCTCTAACATTAGAATAAAATTAAATTATTGTTCCTCACATCACAAGCTACATTATTGGTATAATCGCTAATCTATCTAGATTACGCCGTAATCTCAAACCGACAAAGGCATTTTGTTCTAAAAGTAATCATTAAAAAAATTATATTGCAAATCCAAATTAATTAAACTAATAAAAGTGCATAGAAGCTATTAGTTTTTTCCAAAGCCTTCAAACACAAGCATTAAAAAAGTTTAAAGAAGAACTAATTAGAAGAAACTAGGAAGATGATCACTATACTTAGTTGATTAATTAACAACTAAAATTATAATTTATAATATAGTAATTCTTAATGAATTTATATTTTGTGCACTGACAAGTGACAAGTAAATATGTACTATTACTTTATCACGTAAATTTGACTTATACTCAAACACTTAATTTTTTATATCAAGTCTAATATGATAATCTTAAAAATACGATCATAACTTGTTATAATTCGATTAAATTAAATTTTTAGCAAATTATTTTTATATATAAATTAAATCCATCATTAATAAAAATCACCACATGCATTTCTAGAATTTGGACGTTGAATTTTATGCCTTTATGTCTTTTTTCTCCAACTGCCGACACATTATTGGACATTATTATTATGAATTATTATCCATTCAAGTTGGCTTATATAATTTTAAAAAATGAACGAAATGAAATAATAGATTTATTTATTAAAAAATATTCCTTTGTCTATTGACTTAGATTTTCCGTCCGTGTTTGATTAAAACTCGATTAAATATATATTCGTTCATTGCAAAATTCATTTTTGAGGGCAAAATTTTTAGTATATTTTTTTTTCATTCTCAAGATCTCGAACTTAATGATTTTTTTTATTAAGAATGAGTATAGATGTCTAAGTATTAATGTATTTTTCAAACAAAAGTTGGATTTGACTTTCACATAAACTAAAATATGAAGTCAAAATAATTGTTGTAATGCTTCTAGTATAGGGTCCCACTAGTCACTCTGTAGAATTTATTCATGTAATTAATGTTAACTTAATTTTATATATTTATTATCATATCTACAATCATAATTGAGATAATGTTATTTACTGATTTGATTATTTTTTTTAAATAGTTGCCAGTTATATAAGAGAAAGTCAAATGAAAATAGAACAGA
The DNA here is from genome assembly GCA_037074985.1 of Solanum bulbocastanum. Taxonomy (NCBI): domain Eukaryota; kingdom Viridiplantae; phylum Streptophyta; class Magnoliopsida; order Solanales; family Solanaceae; genus Solanum; species Solanum bulbocastanum. The sequence continues at coordinate 1,275,702 of CM073604.1, forward strand.
AAATAATATATTTTTCATTTTAAAATACCTAATTACCCATATCAGATAAGTTGTGATTTGTCTCCCTCAACACACGATCATTAAAATTTTAAATTAGTTAATTTAATTTAATTTAGAAAAATAAAAAAGAGTTATAGACTTTTCATCTTATTGAAAAGCCAACCATAAATTAATATTCGTGGAGATAGCTTATGTATACTTATAATTTTCAAAATGGATTTAATAAGAAGCCTACGTGCTTATAATTTTCAAATTAAATTAAGTTATTTATTTGGATAATGTATAGATTTTTTATACTAAGTCTAATACTCCCTCCGTTCAGTTTTACATTACTTGTTTTAAAAATAAATTTTCATTTTTACTTGTCATTTTTGACATATCAAAAAAAAAAAAATTATTTGGTTCATGTTTATCCTTAGCATTAAATGTAAGATTAAATATTATAAGGATCTTGAACACCATAATCTTACATAGAGATCGTTAGGAGGGACATACCTGATGAAGAAGACATCATCACAGAGAGAAGCGGAAGCATTAGTCGTAAATTGGTTTCTACCTCCTTGCCCTAACTTTATGTTACCACAACCGTCAGCGATGGAATTAATGTAGTGAATATGTGGTAACCCTAATGGGTGGAGAGAGGACCAATTTATAGAGGTTATGACTTAATCTGGTACGTCCATCAAGTAACCAATGTACGGACGAGATATATTCCTTATTAAATATTATTTATGGTATTACTTGGTTTTCAAGTAGACTTGGGTCATAAGTAAGAATTAATTAGTAATAATTAATAATAATTCCTACATTCTCCCACTTGGCCCAATGACCATATATAACATTAATATTTAATAAACATTAGTTGCGCATACAATAAATCTCTTCTATAATGTCCATCATACATACCACAATATAACAAACTACTAATGCGAGTTATGGCGGTTGTACATAAATTTTAAGCTACATACTTCCTTCCATATACTACTACATTAGCAATTTATCATACCAGGTTCATAAGCTATAAAACATATAACATTATGGTCCACAATAATGTCTCATAGAGACTTATCTTGTAATATCTCAAAACAATAATGTATACACCATTATGAGAAAAAAGAAATTCATTAATGTATATCAGAAACACATAATTTGAGCTCAGAGTGTAAAAATATCATAAATTCATCAATCATAAGTACAACCAAGACCCATTCTTTGAACATGTTCTTTAAATGTCTTTGGTTGTATGCCTTTTGTTAACGGATCTGCAATCATGAGATCAGTTCTAATATTCTCAAGTAACACTCTTTGTTTCTGAACTTCTTCCTTGACGGTAAAGTACTTTAATTTCATATGTTTGGCACCTTTGGAGTACTTATCGTTCTTGGAGAAGAATACTGCTGCAGTATTATCACAATAAATTTTCAGCAGCTTGGTAATGGTGTCGACAACCCCAAGTCCTGAAATGAAGTTTCGCAGCCATAATGCATGAATTGTGGCTTCATAACATGCCACAAATTCTGCTTCCATTGTGGATGTAGCAATGACAGATTGCTTAGCACTCTTCCACGATATTGCTCCTTCAGCTAATAGGAACAAGTAACCAAATGTGGACTTTCTAGTGTCAACGCATCCAGCAAAATCTGAATCCGAGTATCCAATAACTTCTAAGTGATTGGATCTCCTATACATGAGCATGTAATCCTTCGTTCCTTTTAGGTACCTTAAGACTTTCTTTGCAGCTTTCCAGTGATCAAATCCAGGGTTACTTTGATATCTTCCTAGCATTCCGACCGCAAAACTAATATCCGGTCTTGTGCAAGTTTGAACATACATCAAACTTCCAACAATAGAAGAGTAAGGAATTGTTTCCATTTCTTTTCGTTCTATATCATTCTTTGGGTATTGCATGAGATTAAATTTGTCCCCTTTTTGAATAGGAACTATTCCTGCTGAACAATTGTTCATGTTAAATCTCTCTAGAACTCTTTCGATATAACCTTTTTGAGACAGTCCCAATAATCCTTGTGATCTATCACGGAATATTTCTATCCCTATCACATAGGAAGCCTCATCCATATCTTTCATTTCAAAGTTCATAGAGAGAAAGTCTTTCGTCTCACGCAATATGCCTAAATCATTAGCAGCAAGTAAAATGTCATCAACATACAAAACTAAAAATATAAACTTACTCCCACTAATCTTTTGGTATATGCACCGATCAATGGTAATTTCCTTAAATCCAAAAGATGTTATAGTATCATTAAACTTTATATACCATTGTCGTGAAGCTTGTTTGAGTCCATATATTGACTTTTTTAGTTTACACACCATCTGATCTTTTCCTTTAATTTCGAAACCCTCTGGTTGGTCCATATAAACATCCTCTTCGAGGTCTCCATTAAGAAAGGCAGTTTTCACATCCATTTGATGTAACTCTAAATCATAATGAGCTACCAAAGCCAAAACAATTCTTAATGAGTCTTTCTTTGAGACCGGTGAAAAGGTCTCTTTATAATCAATGCCTCCTTTTTGAGTGTATCCTTTGGCAACAAGTCTGGCTTTATATCGTTCAATATTACCATTAGAATCGCGTTTGATCTTGAAGACCCATCTACATCCGATTCTTTTAGAACTTTCTGGTAATTGAACAAGATCCCATACTTTGTTGTGTTCCATGGATTTTAACTCTTCATTCATGGCATTAATCCAGTTATCAGACTCAGTGCTTTCTATGGCCTGTGAAAATGAAATCGGATCTTTATTAATTCCAATGTCAAAATCTGACTCTTGCAAATAAATCACATAATCATTGGAAATGGCCGATTTTCTTAATGGCACTGTTTATAGTTCATTTGCGTCAGATATTTGTGGGTTAGTTCCTTCTTGAAGTGTTTCACCCAAATATTGTTCGACATTGTTAAAGTGTTCTTCAACAAGAGGAACAATATTTGTTATTGGTATGGAAGTAGGTACGTTTATAGGTAATGGAATATTTACCCTTACCTCATTAATTTCCATACTTTGTCGTTCAACACTCCCACTAACTTCACCATTCTCAATGAATTTTGCATTATCGGTTTCAACAATTCTCGAACTATGATTTGGACAGTAAAACCTATACCCTTTAGATTTCTCTGGATAACCAATAAAGTAACCACTTACCATTCGAGAATCTAATTTCTTTTCATGTGGATTATAAACTCTAGCTTCTGCTTGACAACCCCAAACATGCAGGTGTCTTAAACTAGGCTTCCTTCCCATCCACAGTTCAAAAGGGGTCTTTGGAACTGCCTTACTAGGAATCCTGTTTAATAAATATACAACAGTTTTAAGAGCATACATCCACAATGATTTGGGTAATGAAGAATTACTCATCATACTCCTAACCATATCCATAAGTGTTCGATTACACCTTTCTGCAACACCATTTTGTTGAGGTGTTCCTGGCATAGTATACTGTGCACATATGCCATGTTCCTCAAGGAATTTTGCAAATGGACCTGGACATTGTCCTGATTCGTTATACTTTCCATAATATTCACCACCTCTATCTGACCTAATGATTTTCACTTTTCTATCTAATTGTCTTTCAACCTCATTAACGTACACTTTAAGAGCGTTCGCTGCTTGAGATTTTTCTTTCAACAAATAGATAAATCCATAACGTGAAAAATCATCGATAAAGGTGATAAAATATTTTTCTCCACCAAAAGATGGAACATCAAAGGGTCCGCAAATATCAGTGTGTATAATTTCAAGAAGCTGAGTGCTCCTTGTGGCACCTTTCTTGGTATGTTTGGTTTGCTTTCCTTTAATGCAATCTAAACATATATCAAGATCAACAAAATTCAAATTCGGAAGAATTTCATTCTTTACTAATCTTTTTAATCGTTCTTTGGATACATGACCCAAACGTTTATGCCATAAATAAGCAAAACTTTCATTTAGTGAACTACGTTTAATTCCAATATTTTGATGAATAGTAAGCAGAGATTCAGAAAAATTATTATCGAGTTTCAATCTATATAAACCATCAATAAGAACACCAGAACCATAAAAAATAGTATTCTTATATAAATTGAAACTTTCATGTCCAAACTTAAAATCAAATCCAGTAACATCAAGTCTTGAAAGGGAAATCAAATTTCTAGAAACTGAAGGAACATAAAGAGTCTGTAATAGATCAAGGTGATGTCCAGTCTCCAAGATCAATCGATAAGTCCCTATGCCTTCAATTTGAGCCTTCATGCGATTTCCCATGAACACAAAATCCTTATTTGGATTTGTAGTTTGGATCGTAGTGAATCCCTGCAACATAGTGGATACATGAGTAGTTGCACTAGAATCAAGCCAGCAAGTGTTATTAGGAACTTCTACTAAATTTGATTCGAAACATACAAAAGCATTAAATGTACCTTTCTTTTCAAACCAAGCTTTACGTTTCAGGCAATCTTTCTGATAGTGTCCTTCCTTTTTACAGAAACGACACACATCAACCTTGAGTTCCTTATGAGCATCCTGTGGAACTTTAGCAGGTGCTTTCTTTTTCTTAAACTTGTTGGCCTTCACTTTAAGTCCTTTACCAGCTCCTTGACCTATGAGATTAATGGAATGACCTCCTTGTTTCTTAAGTCTTGACTCTTCTTGAGTAAGCATACTGGACAATTCACTAACATCCCACTTATCCTTAATAGTGTTATAGTTAATTTGGAATGGTCCATACTCAAGAGGCAATGAGTTCAGAATGAACTGAACCAAGAAGGTGTCATCCACTTTCATCCCCAAGGTCCTAAGTCTTGCTGCAATGTTAGTCATCTCGATGATATGATTTTGCATACTACGCGATCCATCAAACTTCATGGTCGTGAGTTCAGCCATTAGTGTACCAGCGAGAGACTTATCAGTAGAACAAAAACGTTCTTCCACAAACTTCAGGTATTCCCTGGCACTTTCTGTTTGTGGAATAGTACTCTTAATGTTGTTAGCAACAGTCATTCTCATGAACATAAGGCTTAATCTGTTAGAGCGTTCCCATGATTTATGAAAAGACTTATCATCCTCACTGCTCTTATCAGTAATGGCAGTAGGTTTGTCATTCAGCAGAGCCAAGTCAAGGTCCATTACACCTAAGTGGAATTGTACTTGTTCATGCCATTCAGAGAAGTTCAATCCATTGAATACAGTAACAGACGAAGCATGCGAATGAAGAGGAATAACTGCAAAAGATATACATGCTCACAAATTAAAAATAATGTGAATTCAGTAAAACGATAAAAGTACATCGTAATTCTCCTTTGGGTAGATACTACGACACACTATCATAATTTAAATGTCAATTTTATCTTTAATAGGTAATTGAATATTTTTAATCAAACATATACGACATCTTTGGATATACAATATAGGTTTGACTAAAAGATTAATTTACCTCATAACTTTCACTATTCGTAGAATGATTGATTCACCTTTGGGTAAATTATTAAGTTCTAGCAATAGTGAAAGTCAATTTATCTATTCATTTTTTAATATATAGGCATTTAATTAACCTTAATAGATAAATGACAATTTTATGAATGCACATTTTTCTTAACCATAATAGTTTGGCCACTTTGGTGACTAACAAACTATATAAATACAAATGCACACATAATATCATAAAATTTTATGCATGTGAATAATTTCATACATTTTAGTTTGGCCACTTTGGTGACTAACAAACTATAAAAACATAATACATGCATCAAGTGATCATAAATATTATATGTGTAGACGTTAATTTCTCTAGTTTGGCCACTTTGGTGACTAACAAACTTTAGAAATATAATACACACATATTATTTATTGCTTAGTCAAACAAATACTACAATTACTTGATGTTACAATTGTCAATCAAATAGCTAGTGATTCTTTTGTAGTACTAATTTACATTAGCAAATATATGATTGTTCTTTTAGCAATCTTCAACTATACCGGAAACATTCAATATTAGAAAGACTTAACAATTATATTTGAAATTTGAAGGTAATATGTTTTTCTCAAACATTTTTCATCACATCAAACAGCACTCACAGTAACATTAAAGATACCCATACTAAGACTTGAAAATCAATGTTTTTCTTTTCTTGAGTTCATACAAAAAGAAAAATAATAAAATAATAATAATAATAATAAAACTCATGTAATGGGCATAGCACGTAATCCCATGGAATTTTTATGCTTTCCAGTCACGTAATCCCATGGAATTTTTTTTTTTTTTTTTTTGAAGAAAATCGTGGATCATGTCAACGTAAGTTTTAAATACGAAGATTATCCGTTCAAACAATCTAGGCTCTGATGCCACATGTAAGATTAAATATTATAAGGATCTTGAACACGATAATCTTACATAGAGATCGTTAGGAGGCACATACCTGATGAAGAAGACATCATCACAGAGAGAAGCGGAAGCGTTAATCGTAAATTGGTTTCTACCTCCTTGCCCTAACTTTATGTTACCACAACCGTCAGCGATGGAATTAATGTAGTGAATATGTGGTAACCCTAATGGGTGGAGAGAGGACCAATTTATAGAGGTTATGACTTAATCTGGTACGTCCATCAAGTAACCAATGTACGGACGAGATATATTCCTTATTAAATATTATTTATGGTATTACTTGGTTTCCAAGTAGACTTGGGTCATAAGTAAGAATTAATTAATAATAATTAATAATAATTCCTACATTAAATACTTTTTCTCCATATCATTTTCGAAGACCTAATACAAAAAATCAATTAACAGGGATAATGTGGTAAACTACCTATCTCAATAAGTATTTCCTTAATAGATGTGTCAAGTCAAATACTGACAAATAAAAATAAACAGATAGAGTATATTATACGCATATTCTACAAAAAGAAAAAAATTACAGCTATAAAATTTATCGTTTAAACTATATATCACTAGATACCATATAGCTAACATCTTTTTTATGATTCATCCTTAATTTATCGTTAAATATAGAATTAACAATAGATATTTGTTTGTTTAGTAACATAAGTTGTCCATAGCTAGTTTCTATTTTTTTTTGGTAGTCATAAGTTATTGCTCGATTAATGAAGTTTAGTAATTAAGTGATATGATTGCGTAAATAACTTTTGTGTCATAGTGGATAGGATTCATCTGTTTCGAATATAATTTGATTTAGTCAAAAAATTTATTTTTAAACTACTTAGTATTTTTCCACGTAGCCATGCATTAAGACACAAAATTAAACTCGTTTAATAATATGCTAATCCTTTCTTAATTAGAGATAATAAAATACTTTATTAATTAGACACTTTTAACAATACTATGTTTCCAATAACATGAGGTTTTGAAGGTATTTGAATAATCTATTATAAGAGTGTAGTGGGTCAAATTAGAGACACTAATTAAATAAATTGGTACTATTATATAATTTAATCATGCTATGAAACAAAGAACTAATCACGATCCAAACAAAATTAGTATTTTATTTTTCTTCATAACTAATTAAAGGGAAAATGGTCTGAAAAATACTTTAACTTTGGCTGAAATTAATGTTACGATACCAAATTTTATGGAGAGTCTTTACCTCCTGCACTATTTAATGGTGTATTTTAAAGTATATATGTGCTCACGTGGACACATTACTATTTATAATGATGCAATATTTATGATGTTCACGTAGGCACATATATACCTTTAAAATACACTATTAAATAGTGCATAGGGGTAAAAAGTCCTTTCCAAAGTTCGATATCGTAACAACAATTTCAGTCAAAGTTTGGATATATTTCAGACTAATTTCCCCTAATTAAATTAATTGGTATCATTATATATCTTTTAATTATGGTATGTCAAAGAACTAATCACGATCGAAACAAAATTAGTATTTTATTTTTCGTCATAACTAATTAAATTAATTGGTATCATTATATATATCTTTTAATTATGGTATGATACATAACTAATCATTATCCAAACAAAATTAGTAGTATATTTTTTTTGTATCTATCATAATTAATGTTATTATTATTATTCTAAAATCCTTAATTATTTTCTCTCCTATTTTGATAATCACAAACTTGAGATTTTTATTTATTTATTAATTAAGAAAAGAACAAGGGCAATATTTGTCTACTTTTTTCTCAATTTTAATTTGTTTGTCTTATTTTTTTTAATTTTTTTTATATATTTAAAAATTCCATAAAAAATACTATAAATCATGATAATTGACAAACTAAAATTAATATATCTGTGTCATATAAATGGGACAAAAGAAGTACCATGAATTATTTAATTTGAAAACTACGTAAAGTATTGTAAATCTCAATAATTAACAACATATTGACTCTTCAAATTCTATTTGTGCTACATATATTGGGACAAGGAAAGTAACATATATTATTTAAAAATTACGTAAAAGTTACAATAATTAACAACTTAAAATATTTAAAAATCATATCAAAATTTAATTGACTCTCTAAATTTTATCTATGTCACATAAAATGAGACAAAAAAATAACAGATATTGGACCCCATGGATAATGCACAAGTGTAAGAAGATTAAACAAGGGCATATATTATTTAAAAATTACGTAAAAGTTACAATAATTAACAACTTAAAATATTTAAAAATCATACCAAAATTTAATTGACTCTCTAAATTTTATCTATGTCACATAAAATGAGACAAAAAAATAACAGATATTGGACCCCATGGATAATGCACAAGTGTAAGAAGATTAAACAAGGGCATATGTATGTCTAATTTCTTAATTCTTTGACTTGTGGCATACATTTAACGAGAATATAAATTAATAAATAAATAATATCTAATTGAAAAATAACTTCAAAAGAAAAAATATTGTTGTCGTAGGATACTCATAAAAATTTTGTATGTAATCGAGTATTGTCGCACTTTATTAAAAAGAGAGGCAGAGGGGCTTGTCTACTCCTCTCCACTTCTCTGTATTATTAGTAGTCATGTGACTGACATAGTCTCTTATTTTTCAATCTGTATTACTATTTAGTACCTTTTTTGCTTCAATTGATTTGTTTCTTGCTATTTTATTGTCATTTTTTTTCTTGCCATATTGCTTCGAAAATATTTCTTTTGAGCTAAAATTTTATCGAAAATGATCTCTCTATCACATAAAGATCCGTTAAACTTTTTGTTATTGTCATTATTGTCCACTAGGTTGTTCCATTACGTACTCGATCAAACAAAACATGTGACCTGTTGGACTAATTGTTGGCATTATAAATCTACAATAGTGAAAATCATATTTAATTAATGATACCTTGATCACTTAATATTTAATCAAGAAAATTATCAAATAAAGTGTAGATTAATTCAAGGTATGTACTTCACCTCCCTAGGGGCATATTCTACAGGATATTGATATTTTTCCTTTACTTGTATTCTTTATATGTACAAAAATCACTTACACAAATCATTTGAGACATGTTTTTTAATATTTAATTAATCAAGAAGACCATAGAGTTAAGTAAATCTAATTGACCTCCCTAGAGAGCATATTCCAAGTGATATTGATGAGATTGTTCCTTTATTATTAGGATAGTTGGAAGTCAAAAGGGCCATAAATAAATGTAGTTCAGATCCATATACTTAGGGTTAGTTTAAATATATGCGATATTGAATTATGATTTGAAGTTGAAATTTTGTTTAGATATACAATTTGAATATTTTAACTTGTATCTTTTCTCATAGACATGAAAATCTCACGAGTTGTGAAAACTATCAAAATTTCTGCGATTCTATATAATCTTACCAAATGACAATTGACAAACCATAATTCATAAACAAGATATGATCAAGATATCCTAAGGCGTTGCACTAATTATAAATCACACATACTTAATTCCTTTTACAAATAAATTTTTGCGATTACAAATTTTAAAATATATAAAATTTTATGTAAGATCTAGTAGTCAATAATAGTAGTAACTGATTTTTCTTTAATACTCTATGACCCTTTTGCATCATAAGACAATCTCTTCACACTGAACATGATATTTTTGTTACAGAATATAAACTTATGAGTCAAGATTTATATTTTTTAAATATTACAATCATTTAAAATCTTAAATCTCAAGTCGTATGTCCAAATACTAACCTGAAATTATGACTTTATATCACATGTTCAAACAGATCAAGCTTAATATTTAATCAAGAAAATCATCGAATGAGTGAAGATTAATTAGTCAATCAAATTGACACCTCTCTAGGGGGAATATACCGCAGGATATTGAGATTGTTCATTTACTATGATACTTTGAAAATGCAAAAATTACATAAGTATATAATCAAGAGGACTAGCGGATTAAGTGGAGATTAAATTAATCTAATTTTTTCAGGAGAATATTTCGAGAAAAAGTCAAAAATAATTCCTTATCTTTGGATTAAGATTCAAAGTCATCCTTGAATTCTCACTTGAAGTAGTAATAGTCTCTCATGTTTGCAATATTGATACACTTTTGGTCCTCCCCCGAACTTTATGTGAGATAAGGGCATAAGGCACTATTTTGGGTATTTTTCTTGAATATTCCACACAATATTGAACTTGTTCTTTTATTAATTAAAAAAATTATATATATATATATATATATATATATATATATATATATATATATATATTTAAAAAGATTATAATCATATTGGCATTGGTGCATAATCCTATATTTCTTAAATTGTATAATATGAGTATATATTTTTTCCAACTTTGGAGTAGAAAAAATAGTGGTGGATCCTTTATAGTTTAAAATTACTTTTGCATTATATATATAAATATATATAGCATATATTCTAAAGTACTTTTGCAAAAAAAGTTTTAAATGGATTCTAGATAGACAAGGACATGTTGTAATACATATTTTAGGAATGTTATTATTGAAGATAGGGTCCATAATTTATTTTCTTTTTCAACTTATATAATCAACTTGGACATTTAATTTTACAATCTTATACATTAAACATGTTGATTTTATACTTGATAGATAGTTGATACTATATCATATAAAATTACTGATAGTTTTCCTAATTTTAAGTAATTGTTTTTATAAAAGGAAAATAAGCATCAAACATGTTGATTTTATTTTTTTAACGTATGAATGTATTTAATCGTTAGTAGAAAAAAATAATTCCTTCTAGTGATCTAATTTAGTAGGTTTCCCTAATTTTACTTTTTTCTTTTTTCGATCTTTCATCTTTTATTTAGTTTTCGTATTAGAGCCTGGTTAATTTGAATTCAGATTGCAATGGGCTCTATTCAGTGGGTGCGCTCCCTACCAAAGATTTTTTCATACTCAAGGCTCGAATTTAAGAGATATGGTTAAGATAGAAGCAACTCCATCCGCAACTCCACATCTTTGATAGTCTAACTTACTTTCTTTCGTACAAAAGGAAATTAAATAAAAGGTATTATAATAGTTTTGGTCTCTCACCATGTCCGTTGTTGTTGAATTATGATATATGACGAATCATATTTAACAATTCAATTAATTAATTTTTTTTTTTATAAATATTTATACTATTTTAAAAATTATATTATCGCCAGTACAAAATAACAATGTACAATCTTACCATAACACATGAGTAGGGAGTAAGCAACTAAATGGTGGACCAACTAATAATCATGATAAATTTGTTTTATGTTTTCGAGAAAAGAAATCTTAAGACCACATGTTTTTTAATTGAATGTCAAATATGCTTGATCAAATATTAAAATAATTAAATTAAAATTAATTAAAAAGTGAGGGATCAAAAGCACTTTTAACCCTAAATAAAATAATGTGACTCTAAATAGAGATATATGAAGGTAGAAGGTCGAAGATTAGAGTAGAAAATTTCCCCTTCTCTAATTATTGATTCATTTTTTTTAATTGTCTCTAATTACTTATCTATTTTGAGAAAAATCAAGAAAGGACAATTTTTTTTTTACATATTATATCCTTAAGTTTTTAATTCATCCAATTTATAATTAATAGAGATAAATGATAAACTCACTAATATTAATAATTATTTTCTTAATATGTGTGTCAATTCAAAAGTGGACAAGTAATTAAAAACAGAGGGAGTATTAATAGATAATGACAAAATCATAAATTTTCACTAATAACGTTAAAATATAACAAAGTAAATTCAACGAAAAAGTTAATAAGTGTCAATATATAATATACAATCATAAAAAAAAATAGTATTACCTAAATATATACTTTCTAACGAAGGGCTACCAATCAAATTTTAATCTAAAAATAGCATAAAAGTCTATTTTTAACCTTTTACTCAACTAATTACTCAAAATATTTTACTGTGGTTAAATCGCGGTAATACCTCCTGCTGTAACTTCCCTATCAGACCACGCTCTTTTGTCACGCGTGTAGTTCACGCGCATTCATAATTTATAAATTTTCCTTCTTGTTGTTTGTTTATTCTTCTCGGGGCCACCAAATTTGGCTTCTCCCACTGTTTTGTCTTCTCTTCTTTCTGCTCTCTCCTATATATATACACAAATTTTATGTGTATTTGTATATGCACTCACCAATTCTTGAAAACACTACATTTTTCTCTTCAGAAAAGTTGTCTCTTTTTTGGGTTTTTTCTGGTTTTCTGTTTAAAGGACGAGCAATTTCATCTTGGACATCTTTAATCTGTATGTTTTCGAGATACCCATTTCGTTTTTATGGGTTTTAATGTTTTTTTGATGTTTTAGGATTTGTGGGTATTTTTTTTTTTTGTGTTTTGGGATATGCCTATTTGGTGTTTTGAGAAAGAAAGGATAGAGGGTGTAGAATTTATGATGTTTTTAGATGATGGTGTTTCATATATTTTGAATTTGTAATGAATTTTGAAGTTTTTCTTGTAAAAGTTCTGATCTTTTTTCTTTTTGTTGTTCTTTGAGGATCAAGTAATGATTTTTCTGCAAAAAATTTAGCTTTTTTATGGAGGGTTGAAGGGTGGGTGGGTGGGGGGTTTAGCCTGGTGGACAATTCAAGAATCAATAATGTACTGTGCCTCAATTTGAAATTAGTTGAAGTCAGCTCTTTGAATCATTTATATTTATGTTCTTTACTACTGTATTTTCTTTTATGTTCTTGAGCTGAGCGTCTATCGGAAACATCCTCTCTACCTTCGCAAGTTAGGGGTAAGGATGCGTATACACCACCGTCCTAGAACTCACTTGTAGGATTACACACAATATGTTGTTGTACTCTATTGGATTTATTTGATTCTAATTGTCTAGAGGATTAAATTAATTCTTAATGATTGTTAATCTACACTGATTCTTCTCGTTTACCCGGGCTTGATTGAGGCAGGTTTTGAGAAACTTACAGAAAGGAAGTTTAGGCTAGTAAACAACTAAGAAAATGAAAAAAAAAAAAAAAAAAAAACTAGGAGTATTGTCTGGTCTTTTGACTTTTAAATGCCAAAATCCTTTGCATGAATTCACTGTCATTTTGGTGAAAGCCTGACCGATGAGTTCCTATAGTATCATTAGAGTTACTGCAATTTAGCAAGAAACATACATGGAGGATGTATGTTCATATTACCTATCTTTCGTTATGGGGAAATGAGTAATCCATAGTGGTTTTATGTGTTGTCCTTGACAGTTGATATAATTATTATACTGTATATTGTTATGTATATGTGAATTTCGATTTTGTATTGCAAGTTAAAATGGTTTTGATGATATATTGTAGAGAAGCTGGTTGCTAGACACCATTCTAGTTGTGTGCTTCCTCCTCGGTTGCCGTTCTTAAGAAGATGGGCTGTTTTAGCTCTAAGGTGGCAAGAGGACATCAGTTTCCTGGATATGAAGATCCTATATTCCTGGCATCCCAAACAGCATGTGAGTTACTGGTAACTGATCTTGGTCGGTTGAGGTTTTTCAATGTGTACATGTTGATTTAGGAGAGTTGAACTTGTCATGTGAATTTGGATGTTTTGAGATGAAGGAAATAATTAACTTTGAGGGAAGTTAAAGTAATGATCTTCAACTTCCTTGCTATCTTTTAAGTTGCTAAATCCATTTACAGAGTTCAAGTCTTGTTTATTATCTTTTAGTTTACTCTTACAATATGTCCGCTCTTCTATTACTGATTTTGTGTGCCTAATTTGGTTATGCTATATGTTCTTACTTAACAATTTTACTCTTTACTGATTCCCCCCGAACCTCCCAATTGATATTTTTACGTAGTAGAGAACCTTCCTCCTCTAGTCTTATTTGTTTGCCTTCATTTATGCAGTTACTGTAAGTGAAGTTCAGGCCTTATTTGAGATGTTCAAGACTATTAGCAGCACAGTGATTGATGATGGGCTGATAAGCAAGGTAGTTTTTATTTAACTAGTGAAATTTGTTTCAATGGGGCTTATGATTTCCTGTTGCATGATGACAGATGAATGGTTTAAAGTAGACTATGTTTTCTCAATCTCTTACCATCAGCCAGTCAATAATAACGTTTTCCTCTTTTATCGGTCAAAAGGAAATCTTCCTCTCCTTTTTTTCAAATCGGTGGAAAAGAAATCTTCCTCTCTTTTTTATTTTGATCGGTGGAAAAGGAAATCTTCCTCTTTTTTATTTGTTGATCGGTGGAAAAGGAAATCTTCCTCTCTTTTGTTTTTGATTGGTGGAAAAGGAAATCTTCTTCTCTTTTTTTTCTTTTGATCGTCGGTGGAAAAGGGAGTCTTCCTAATTAATCATGGATAATGAAATTTATTATAATGTTCCTACTTTTTTTTATTGATTGGTGGAAATGGAGATCTTCCTAATTAATCTTGGATAGGTAGTAGAGCGTTGTCACGCTTATCCTTTCATATTAGTAGGTGTAGCATTATTTATTTAGTTTCTTGTCACTCGATTTCTGTAACTATTTGTTGTTACTTGCATTTTGATTTACTATTATTTTGGGTAAACTGGTAATGACAAAATGATTTGTCATTTGTCATGCTTTCTGTAGTATTTTTACCATGACTTCTTCATTTCCATTATTTCTTTTGCCATGCTGCTTCAAATTGTTTTTATTCGAGTCGATAGTCTATCGGAAACAACCTCTCAACATTCAAGGTAGGGGTAAGGTTGCGTACACTCTACCCTCCCAGACCTCATTTTGTAGGATTACATTGGGTATGTTGTTGTTGTGGAATTTGTTATGAAGGGGCTTTGAAACATCCAAAACAGCCTTGATTATCTATTTGTGATTGTTTCTCTATCATGAGATGGAAAAGTTGTTCTTGTGAGATATTAAGTAGAGTTTATTTGTCACACAGCGCACCTTATATTCTTTTTTAGTGTTAACATATTTGATTGAACCTCATTACAGTCGATAATATGCCTATTTTTGCTGTTCGATGAACAATATGCTTTATTGATGTGCAGGAAGAGTTTCAGTTGGCTTTATTCGAGAATAGAAAGAAAGAAGACCTCCTAGCAAATCGGGTATGGTATTTCATTGGTATTGATTTGGTATTATGATATAATACTGTGCTTAGAATGAATACTTAATAAGTATTGCTCGAGTAAACATATCGTAGAGGTTCTTATGTTATTTTATGTTGAAGTCTTAAAGGACACCTATTAGTAGTTTGCCAAAATATGGATATTTAACTTATGGAGTGCACTGAGTTGGCAAGTATGCTAATTTGTCTCTCTAGGTGAAAAACTACTAATTTTATTGCCTTGATGCGTGCGGGATATTAATTTCCCCTAGGAAATTTTTACTTGCAGATTTTTGATCTCTTTGATCTGAAGCAAAGAGGAGTCGTTGATTTTGAAGATTTCGTTATGGCAATGAATGTTTTCCACCCAAATGCCTCCCAGGAAGATAAGCTCACTTGTAAGTAAATGAAAAGATATATATATATATATATTGGTATTCTCTTACTTCATCATCAAAACAAAAAAAAAAAGATATATATATCTCGGTATTTTGTAATTTCTTTAGTTTAATGCATTGCATGCAGTCGCATGAAACTCCATTTTGTGCTATTGCAGTTTCATTTAAGCTGTATGATCTGGATGGCTCAGGGTATATTGAACGACAAGAGGTGCGTTATTTTTATGTATACTTTGTTTCTTTTTCATGTTATGTTGAGAGTGGCCTATGTGCTTCTTGTTATGTTTGTTTTCATGTAACTGCCATCTTGTGTGCTGCCTTTATACTTCTCCTGCTTGTGTTATTTTCTTGTGATCACTTGATCAGCGGAAACTTGGTTTCGAATTCTTTCCAGACATTTACAACCATCCAGTTTTGACTCTCGTAATGTTTGTCCATTCGGAGTTGCTTACATTATCTTAATATATGGGATATCAGCAAGTCATTCGAGACATTTACAGAGGCTGTATTATTTGTGGTTTTGGCAGGTTAAACAAATGTTGATTGCACTTTTGCGCGAGTCTGAGATGAAGTTGGCTGACGAAACCATTGAGATAATACTTGATAAGGTAATTTTACCCCATCCAATTTTTCATGGTCCGACAATATTGTATTAGTTATTTCTTTTTGACAAGAGGCTCAAGATTATTGAATGACTATAATAACTCACCCGCACCCGGTGTTTACACTAATAAATGCAAGACAATATGTCTTTCATACACACATTTGGTTAAGTGATACGTTATTCTCACTTTAACCTCTAAGGTTAAGTTGTTTGGTTTGATGTGGACATCGGGTGTTTGTACGTTTTTACTGTTGGAGACCGATGCATATTGAGTTTGCTTTCAGTATATAACTGAGAAATTGTATCATCACTCTTTTAAGTTTTTGACAACTTTGCATTAACATAACCTTTTTGCTTGCTTTTTTTTTTTCCTGGTCATTTCCTGTCCTAACTATAGTCTCAACGAACTTCGAATAATTAGTGATTCTATTTCTATATGTAGACGTTTTCAGAGGCGGACTCAAATCAGGACGGAAAGATTGACAAATCGGAATGGCGAAACTTTGTGGATCGAAATCCTTCATTACTAAAGATTATGACACTTCCATATCTAAGGTATAATATATACCATTTGATCAGCGATACTCATTTAAACGATGAGTCAATCAGGTCACATTTATCTGTTGTAGCTTATGTTACTCGGATTCTTCAAAAATGATGTGAGCGTGTGTCAGATCCTCTAGAAGTAATGTATTTTTTGAGGATTTGCCACAAGTGCCAAATCATTTTTGGAAAGTTCGAGCAAACATAGGTTGTAGTATCTTTTAGGTGACCTGATAGTGTGAAAGTTTCTTTACGGTCAGTGTATACGAGTTATACTCGTTAAAAGATTATACGAAGAGTATATCGGCTAACGAAATTCACGTTTATAATTTGCAGGGATGTTACAACTACTTTTCCAAGTTTTGTATTTCATTCGGAAGTTGATGAAGGAGCTACTTGAGGAGTAGGGGAAAAGAAGGGTGTAGTTCAGATTTTAATTAGTTCTTCTCCTCCACATATTTCATTTGTTTATTTTCCCAAATATATTTTTAAAATGTATCTAATTTTATATTTTATTGAGGAAAAAATGCAAACAATATATATATATAAATTGGGTGAGGAGGTTTTGTTTAGCCCTCCCTTTTTGTAAATTGGTCAATTAATATATTTTTCTTAGATTCACTTGATTTAGTAGTGTTTTGTTCTTTATAAAAAGTGAATTTTACCCATTGTAGAGTATTTATGTTTTTCATAAAAGGTTTTCTACTTTTTGGTATACACGTTGTACTCGAAGTTTTCTACCCTCCTTTTTCTGCTGGTGTGTGGACACTTTGTGGAGTTTGACTAATTTGAATTTGCGTAAAAAATCTTGCTTTAGAGATGAATGCTATAGAACTAAAACTCGAGACGTAGGTTAAGGACGAGGTTTGATTAATACAACTTTGTGTTTGTAAGTTCTACATTAGAATAAAGTGCATTTAATCAAAGATAATCCCTTTTATATCCAAAATAAAAACTATACTTGACGATTTGAGTATCATGGACCATAGAGTGCTCGATTGTTTTGCCATATGAACTTAGAGTTTGTACATGAATATATTTTAATACAATATTTTGTTGGCCTCATTGAATTCTGCATCGCTAATACTATTTAAATAATATAAAATTCTTTATTTTATGCCAAATAAATCTTGAATTAAATATATATGATTTAGCTATAAAGTAAAGCGGTAAAGTCATAATTTGATATTTATGAATTGTGAACTTGTTACCAAATCAAGAGCTCATTTTTTTTTTATAAAAAAAAATTAAAAAAATTGGGGAAAGACAGAGATATGATCCTTCAACCACAAGGTGAAGGACAGAGGGCCTCAACCAACTAAGCTAACCTCTCACCCCTAACCCCTCCCCATTCCATTCATGGCTTGTTTTGATTATCGAGTTGGCGATACACATTTAATAAAATTTTTAAGAGAAATACATTGTTTAAGTAAAATCTATTAGATTCATGTAAATCAGTATATATATAGTTCCGCCCTCTGATTATATCACACTAAATGTGTAAAGATTTTATAGTTTCACTTGTAATGGCAAGTTCATCACCAATTTTTATTAGGTAATCAATTAATACTTATCATAGAGATTTTCTTGCGGTCACCTGATTAACAATTAATGCTTATCATAGAGATTTACCTATAATTACTTTGTTACAAATGAAATATATTTAAATGGTTGATCAACCGCATGTCATGGTCAATCGAAATTCTTCAATCATATAAAAAAAATTAGATGAATAAATTAAATAAAAATATAACCATTGTTTCCCTAAAACATCTCTTAACCACAAAATTAATTATCATCCAATTCTTCTTCTCTACATTTGCTTTCTTCTTCCATTATCAAATGTGTTTAGCTTTTTGTAATCCCCTTTGGAATTTGACTCCATAATCATCTTCTTCTTTTTGTGAGAAGAAACAGATCCAATTGATCTGTTTTCTTCTCTTTTTTATAACAATGACTTGGCCATTGCTTTTTCTCTTGTTTTCATCTTTTGCTTTTTCTCATGCACAACTTACATTGGACTACTATGCTAAAACATGTCCACAATTTGATTCCATTGTGAGGGACATCTCTCAACAAAAACAAACGGAATTCCCAACCACTGCAGCCGCGACCCTCCGCGTCTTTCTCCACGACTGTGCTGTAGATGGTTGTGATGCCTCCATCCTTATCAAACCAACCGCCTTCAACAAATCCGAGCTCGACTACGACATCAACCATTCCCTCGCGGGTGATGCGTTTGACCTAATCACCCGCATCAAGACCGCGGTCGAGCTCGCTTGCCCGGGAGTCGTGTCGTGCGCAGACATTTTAGCGACCACCACCCGAAACCTCATCGTCATAACCGGTGGCCCCCACTACAAAGTCCAGTTGGGCCGGAAGGACAGTCTAGTTTCCAACGTATCAAACGTGGAAGCACACCTGACGCGTGCTAACGCAACGGTTGACCTAATGATCAATAAATTCCAATCCATGGGGTTTGATGTCAAGGACATGGTTGTGTTGATTGGTGGTGGACATACAATTGGATTTGTTCATTGTAAGGAGTTTGCTCATAGGATATTCCCAACTCCTGACCCTACAATGAACCCAATATTAGTTGAAAGATTGAGAAAAATGTGTGCAAATTATACAAGTAACAATGACATGTCAGCCTTCCTAGATGTTATAAGTCCTGGTAATTTTGACAATGTGTTGTTCAAGAATTTAATGAAGGGCATAGGGGTACTAGGTTCAGACCAATTATTATATAGTGACCCTAGGACAAAGCCATTTGTTGAATTATATGCCAATAATGCTATTGCATTTGCTAATGATTTTGCTCATGCAATGGAGAAAGTAAGTGTATATCAAGTCAAGATTGGTCAACAAGGAGAGGTGAGGAAGAGATGTGATTCTATTAATCACATTTGAAAGAATTTGACATAAATCTTTATTTTATTTTATGGGATTTTTGAATGATCCAACAAGTACTCTCTCCATGATGATGATGATCTGTAGAATTTGTGTTTATATAATATGATGATAAATGATAATATTGGACAAAAATTTTATCAGTAATTTGTGATTATTTGATCAATTATTTTTGTTAGTTTGAAATTTTGTTCCATCATATTTTCCCAGGCTGTAATACCATCGTCACATATGTTGTTCCATCATATAAATGTGATGTACTATTCAACCTAAACTCATTTTATCCCAACAATTCACTATTCAAAGAACTTTAGCTTTTCATTCAACATATCGTCTTAATTGTGTCAGTTAAACACTCCCAACTTACAAAATGATAAGCTAAAACACCTCCAAAATTGGGGTTGTATGTAGCTTTCATTTTCGTAGCAAGAGTATTGAAGAAGTGAATAATATATATTGAAGCTAATCTGCAAACTCAAAAAATCATTGCAAGAAAAGATGGAAATGATATTAACTTTCTCAGAAAAGATCAATTTCCCCAACAGTATCTAAATGACTAAATCGAGTGCGTACACAAACATCAAAATGGTCTTATAATAGAAAAACATATCTGATCTCGTCATAAGCAGATAAACAAAAAGGCTGACTGATGATTGCTCTAACTCTCAGTTTGCTCCCTCAGTCTTCGGATTGTGCTCCTAACTGTCACAGCACTTGCAGTGCTATTGAAGAAAAAGATGAATCAGTTACTCACACGAAAAAAGGAAGACAAATATAGATAAGGGAATAAATTATTACTTCAATGTATAAGCACCGCCTGCTTTGACTTTGCCGCAATCTTTACAGCCCCAAATACCCACGGCTTTCCTCTTCACTGCGTACTGCTCATAATGACAAGTATATCTTCAGATCACATGTATATAAGGTAAACCAACTAGTACTCAGAAAGGCATCCCACAGATGGTAAAATCCCATAGCATATAGCTGCTAATTTATCCAAAAGACCAAAAAAAATACCTTTCCACAAAACTCGCAGAAGTACTTGCTATGCTGGCTAACCTCCATTTTCTTAATCTGTTTTCGCAGACTGGCACCATACCGGGTACCTAAACAAATATGAGATATTTAGAGTCGTAACTTTGCTGTTCAAAAAACAGAACACATTCTATACAACTGCAGAAAGAGGAAAATTCTACATACAAATAATCAAATGTTAAATGAAAAGTACATACGTAGGAGATCTAATCAAATAACCAGTGGAACACAATGGGGATAATTAGATGGATGCAATCATTTGATATTCTTAACAAACCAGAACAGTTCTGCAATTTCCTATGCGAGCTCTTCCTATTTGCTCAAAAAAATCGTCAAAAAATTATCCCATTAAATTTTTCAGCAAGTATTTGTAGATTGAATAAACTTATGTTATACAAAATTTTGAAGTAACATGTTCTAGTATAATCAAGAATACAAGGAATATTGGCACATCTTTGCTTAACTAAGGTGCAACTAAACTGTGGTTTCTTCAGATTCAATATGGCTTGCCATTCTAGCTAAAGACCAAAGTCATTTGTGTGAAATACATATAGAAGCAAGTTAATCAACCATATTCATGCATATGAAACACAGCTCTATCTGTGTACTTGTGTGTACAAATATACCGCGTGGACAATGCAAAGGGAAACATAAAAAAATTTATGGAACCACTACTAACCATATTTCCCAACTATTCCAGCCTTCTTGGTCCTCTTAGTCTGCAGAAAAAAAAAAGTATGTTATTTTACAACTCATCTTAAAAAAGCCTCAACTGAAAAAAAAAAAGAATCATATCATCCAAAGTCATCTATGACTAGGTCCACCACAATGGTGGAATAAACAAGCACACCTCTACAACAAAGATGTTGTCAATATCTTAATTGATCAGTAACTCTGAACATAATTTCTCATCTACGAACATTCAACTCTCAATCCAAATCCATCAAACCTCACAGCCTTTCCTCGTCATGAAAATATTACAACCAGAAAAGCTGAACAAACATTTTAGTTTTCTAAATACGTTTTCATTCTCATGAACAAAGCAATGTTACACAAAAGAGTGACATAGTGATCAATGAAGCATGGGATATCAGCTGTCACAACACCAATCCAGCAAAGCTTGAAAACCTTAGTGGATCACTAAATCTCTCAATCCAAATCCATCAACACCACTACCATCCCTCATCATAAAAGTATTAAAACCAGATGAACCCACAAACAAATTAACATTTTTAGTTTTCTAAAGACACTTATTATTTTTCAAATAGTTCATGAACAGAGTATTGCACTGAGGACAGCACCATAATGATCAATGAAGCATGAAATATCAGCTGTCAAAACTTCAATCCCGCTAAGCTTACAAAAACTTAGTGTACTCTCTCAATCCAAATCCATAAAAAGCACTACCTTTCCTCATCATGAAAACACTACAACCAAATAAGCCTAGAGAACACAACAACAAACCCAATGTAATCCCACATTAACGGTCTAGAGAGTAGAGTGTACACAAAACTGAGGTTAGAGAGGCTGTTTCGCTAGACACTCTGCTCAAAGAACGTTAAGAAAAGGCAGTCACAACAAACAGAAACAGCAACAAGATAACTAGAGAACACAATCTAATGCACAAATTAACATTTTAGTTTTCTAAAGACACCTTTTTAAAACAAATTATTCGACGAAAAGAGCAATATACTGCACCCAAAAGTATGGATAGTAGCAAATAAAGCTGGAAATACACCAAATCAACTATCAAAAGTTCAAAACCCGCTAGCTCAAAAACCTAATCCACCTCTACCATATCTATATCTGAGACCAAAAAACAGCTCCAATTCCAAGGGATCAGTATTATAGATCCTTTTGACACTTAACAATAACAAGTAATCAATATCAAACCTGACGAAAACAGAACTATTTTTGCACAAAAAAACAAAAATCAATCACCAAAAACACAAATTTTGAAGAAAAACAAAAAGATTGAGTTGATGTATGTATGAAAATTGAGAAGTTACCATCTTTGCTGAATCGGTTCTCGATGAAGGAAGGGCGTTAGTTAGCAGAGGAAACCCTAAATTCCTTCGTTCAACTAATTTATACAATTTTGGATCAGGTTGGATTGGGGTGCGGCCCAGTTGAATGTATTCAGGCTGACCCAAATTAACAGGCCCTGATCTCCTAGTTTTTTAAGTATATTTTTTTAATACAAAATCGGAAGTCATATTACCAAAATATTCACAAACTAACACGTATGAAAAACTGAAAAAATTGCCTAATTTTTGTTAAATGGATCCTAAATATTCAAAAATGTTGTGGATCATGGTGGGGCTATACGTACTGCTTCTCTAACTCATTACAGAAGATCCCATAATTTTTTTTAAGAAAATCAATTGGAAGTCATTTCACGAAATTATTCATGGGCTAACGGACAGGAAAAACTAAAAAATCGTCTAATTCATGTTCAATGACTCCTAAATGCCCAAAAATGTTGTGTATCATGGTGAGGTTGTACATATTGATCTCTCAACTCATTACAAAGGGTTCCGTAAAGCTTTTTCAAAAAATCAACCAAAATTCATATCAACAAAATATTAATGGGCTAACATACGAAAAATTGAGAAAATATCCTAATTCCTGTTAAACTTTAACAGCTCCTAAATCCCTAAAATTTTTGTGGATCATGGTGAGTCTATATGTATACGTCATCAAACTTTTAGAAAATATTCATTTATGTCATTAGTTAAAATTTTGGCTCATTTATGTTATTTCCGTCTGAGAAAAAGCTCATTCATGTCATTATTTGTTAACTCTATTCTTGATTGAACCTTGAGGAAATTGTTCTTCAATGAAGAAGGGAGTATTGTTGTGAACGATATTGGGCCTGAGGGCATGGTTGGAAGTATCGATAGGAATGGGCCTACACCAATATTGGCGAAGCAGCCCAACATTGAATTAAGTGGCAATGATTTGAATCTGAATTGATAAATAGTAACTTAAGAGAGCAAAATAGGTTATGCATACTGAAATTATTGGGTTTGCAACATGTGGAAAGGACTAAAATTAATCAACCAATGGTACGAATGTACATATCTGGTATATTAAAGTTCCCGTTACGTGTGGAATTTGAGAAAGAGTCGAACTACAGGGGTCTATTGTTCGCTATCTTATCCAGCATTTCTATCAGGGTTGTCTCCACAACTCTTGCATAAATGCATGGCAAAATTGCGTACTATAGACTACATAGAGAGACTCAAGTATATTTGTTTATTTTAACATCACAATAAAAGTAAGAAAAAACGTGATTAAAAAAAAGTAGGGAAAATTATGCAGAATAGCAAGCTTTTAGCCTATATTATGTACTATAGCTATAATTTAAGAAAATTATAATTCGCGGCTATGGTTTCCCCAATTCTTGCTATTCGGTTTCCTAATTGTATAAATCAATAACTTGTATAATTCGGTCATGATTGTATAAATTCAAAACTTGTATGATTCGGTTTCCGGTTGTATAAATCCAAAAATTGTATATTCTTACCTTAGCTATTTGTATACGATTTATGAAAACTCATAATAAATTACCCTGTTTGTATATTGGCAAGCGAAATATACAAACGAAGTTCTGAAAAATTTCTAAATGTATACATACAAAATTTATATATACTGAATTAACTTGTTTGTACAAACGGACAAGCGAAATATACAACTCGCAACCTTCATAGCAAACAGAACTATAGCTATGAAGCGCAATTACCAAAATTATAACTATAAAGCTATGATATCTATTATCTTTGTTATTTAAAAAAAATTCTCAAAAAAATATGTATTTACACAATAGTAGGAGCCTTTTTGCTACAATATTAAATGTGGGAAGGCAAAATTTATTATTATTTAATTTTGTACAAAGAAAAAGAATATACTCCTTTGAGTCCTATAGTTGCAGAAATAACAAATTATTTTTCAGACTTTTATTGACTAGGTACTATAATGTAGTTTTTAGCTTTTATTCTCCTCTTTATATGCTATATTCTATAGGAGTGACTATATATTTTACATGTTACATTTTATAATCGAGAAATCTCTAAAGGTCTGAAGGCTAAGATCAGTTGGCAGATAGTTTAAACTCATGACTTATGTTGCACTTTTACCACTGAACCAAAACCCTAAGGCCAAATGAACCTCTCTACACAACTGCAACCTCTGCAGTTTTCTTAGCATGACTCTGTTTGACAAATCGAACATACAAGTCTGTCCTACTCGAATCGTATTCTGGAAGCCTCGTGTTACCTCCTTCCGACATGTTCTTGACAAACTCAACGAGATTTCTCCAATTATCGGGCTCGAACAACCTTTTGTTCAATCTCAAGTATGTAAATGCACTCAATCCATTTCCAGAGTCTGCTCTACTAGTATTCAAAACTTGTGCATATCCTCCTCCATCATACCTCTCTAACGCGTTTTCTCCAGCTAGTTCTACTCCAACATCTCTAGTCGCGTTTTTCACTTGTCGAACCAAACCTTCTGGTGAGCAATTCGCGCTATGTGGCTGCTCCCCATCCCTCATTTCCATACACGTAAAGTTAAAAACAACCCCACGTTTTGCGAACATACGTGCTATTGGTAAATAACCATCTTTGTTCCTTGTGTTATAGTACCCTGCTGTTAACTCTGCTGCATGTGATCTTGTGTTATAATGCCAATGAATTCCAGCTACTTTGCCTGATAATTTACAACCTGTTCCTTTGAATATGCCTTCTGCTGATGCTAGGATATTGTCTCCATGTTCTAATAACTTTCTTGAATACCATTCTAGGAAAAATTGTCCATATTCACTATTCCATGTTCCATCCTTTTTGAAAAAACCAGTTTCCTCTGGAAACTGGTTGTACTGACCAGAATCGTGGGGCCCACCTCGACCCCACGATTCGTTTCCCATTGCATCTGCTGATGCTGCTAGTGAAGCCTTCATGTACTGTTTATAATATCAACAAATGAAAAAAGTTTAGTTTTTTTTTTCTTTTTAATGTTTCATTTTGTGGAAATCTCTTGCTAGAGGTTCAACTGAATTCCATTTCGCCTGGAAATTGTATATATGATACAAATATAGTACAAACTTTTATGTATATTTATATATATATACATTGTTGAATCGATTGCCTTGACATAAGAGAAGATTTTAGTGTAGTGACAAAAAGTGGCTTAGATACCATTTAGGCAATGTTGCTCAGACTCTCCCAAAATTTGTTGTCGCGCCTATGTCAGATACTCCAAAAATGCATAACTTTTGGAGAACCAGACATATGCCTATTGATATTTTTGGAAGTGTTGGAACAACATAGGTTTTAGATAAGTATGACATCCTTGCATTTTTTTAATTCTTTTCGTTAGAATTTCTGACTCTGCCGCTATCTCAAAATGTAGAAGGAAAAAGTAAGGTTTTACCTTGTCATAGCATTGGAATTCACCAATACCAGGAAATCTCCAAGTACCATTGCTTTCTGGATAAGATGGATATCTTAGTTCACCACAAGGACCCATTCCCACTTGTATTTCCTGTGGAAAAAAGAAAAATAAATAATTTCAAATTCAATTTTTTCTCTTTTGTTTTAGCTAGAAAAATTGTGGTCCCTAATATTATGACACTTCTAATTTTTTTTAGTGGTCCACTATTTTGTATTTGGTTAAACAAACAAGTTTAGTTGATCACTTGAGATTGACATAAAGTAATTCATTGATTTTGATCTTTCACTTGTTTTTCTCTAGAATATTTATATCACTTTACCAATACTAGGCTTAGTTCGCTTGACATAAGACTTGAAACTGTGACCTAACCCACAAAATCCCTCAACCTTTGCCAAGTGAACCAATTACCGTTTTAAGTGATACAATCTTGTAAATATTTTTCATATCGTTAGTGCATAAGACTTAAACTTTGTAAAGAAGAATTAAAAGACTTACCACTATAACATCTCCTAAGCAATTCTTGAATCTTTCTCTAAAACTTCTCATGTAATCAGTGTAGACTTGAATTGGTGTTCTTCCTCTAAGTACTGGTAATTGATCACAACCTAAAGAAATGTACTCAGGATTTCTCCTGCCTGATCTATCTGTATACACAAGATCTGGATTTTTGCTAATTTCTTCAAGTACCCATGGAGGTAGAGGGATGCTGCAAAAATAATCAATTCACAATTTTAAGATTAATCAGTGGCGGAGCAACACATGCGGAAGGGTGGTCAGTTGAACACCCTTTGTCAAATTCTTTTTACTAGCATATATAAAAGTGTATTATGTATTACTTGTTTCAAGTTGATAGACTGAAGGGAGGTCATTTGAACTTGTATATAGAAAAGTATATCATGTATATTGGTTAAAAGTTACTTTTTACATATATATTTGTTAAATCTCAAACACCTCTGACGAAATTTCTAACTTCAGTACTATACTTGATCATAAAAAAAAACCTTGAACAACTATGGTAGATTATATAAAAAATGACACATTTTGAGATTTTGGAAGATGCGGCAGTAGTAGGATAGGTTTTTGGCCATAGGTATAATTCTATCAACAATTTCAAAAAGAAAACTATTTGTTGAAAATAGAACAGAACAATAGATATAAAGATAATATAAGAAATAATGGTATGTATAGTATATATTAGTTTTCAAGAAACACAAACAAAAAATTGCTAAATATTTGAACTCTAGAAAATCAAGAAACATTAGTGTTTTTTTTTAAAAAAATAATCAATTCCACTATTAATATTCAAGAAAGTATATGGTCATTAATGACTCATTCAAGTAATAGATAAAGGGGTATACAGTACTCAAATAGTACCTCTTATGATTAATTGATGCTATCAAATCGTTTTCTAAACAGGTGTATTAGAACATTACACGATAAATAAAAATAACGTAAGAGGTCAATAATACCTGCAGGAATCTCCGACATTACCACCACACTGATGAAAAGACATGACAACTTGAAGCTTCAATCCATTTGCTTGAACCATCTTGACAAGTTCATCATATCCTTCCCAATTATACTTCAAAGGTCCATCTTTTTCAACCAAACCCCACCAACAATCCACCATTACCCCTTCAACTCCAGCACTTTTTAATGCCATCAAACTAGCATTCATAGCTCTTGGCTTGTTCATATTGCCTCCAATTGATATAGTGTCAAGTGGTAACATCACAAAAACAGGCACTTTGGTACTACTATTGTTGCTATGAGTACTACTTGTGAGCATATGGAATTTCTCTTTTTCTTCCATATTGGGATTCAAGAATTGAACTTCTTGATTGGAGCTTTTTGCTTTGAGATTGCATGATGGTGGATTCATTTTTGCAAAGCAAATCATGCTTGAGATATCATCATGTGTTCTATAATTTTTTCTTTCTTTTTTATTGATAAAAGAAGTTGAAGAACAAGATGTTAAAGCCATTTTTTTGTGTGTTTTTGTTGAAAATTGAAGTTTGAAAAATAGAAGAGGTAGGGATTGAGGAAGCTTTTGGATGTATATTTATAAAGGGGATCAAATATATGATGTATGGATGAGGAAAGTTTTGAGAGTTTTATTTTTAAGAAATTAAAAGGGAGAAAAGTGTAAAAGTTCAAGACAAGTCAGCATATATACCTTTTCCAGGTACGTCCCGTTCTCAACTTGATGAAATGACACATATAAAACATATTTATATTTTTAATTTTAGTTATGGTTTCTTTAATCAAGTCAAGAAATATGAAATATGTTGTGGGAAAAGATTGACAATTAATATTTAAATTCCTTGAATTTTGGAGGTTGTATCGCCTATAGATATAATGAGATCTATTCATCTTTAATTAAAAGCTAAGTTTGTGTATTTTACCCTTAGTAGGCCTATTTGCACAAATTCTACTTAACTTGCCATTCTAGTGTATATTATGGAACACTAAAACCTATTTTCATGTCTCTTTTGGCTAAATATGAATAGTTTTATTTGCCTGTGTTGTCGGTCTCATCTCATGAACTAATTTTCAAGTTTAAGAAATAGTGTTATGCAACGACATTTAATATTATTTTTGCCATGTTATAGATATTTTTCAGAATATTCATAATTGGATAGAAAAAAGGGGAATAAGTGAATTTTTTTATTTTCAAGTATAATTTTCTAGCTATATTTGTGTGATAACCAATGGGTGGCTTGCTATTGCCACAATTGAGCAAACCCCACAAGAAATTAGCACATTCTTCTTGTCATGTACTTAAAGTCTAGCTCTTCAAACACATTTTGTGGATGAAAATAAATCTTGAATATCCCAATTTGTATAATTCATAATTTTAAAGATAAGTATGAAATATGAAGGGTTCTAAAAAGAAGTTGAGTTTGTGGGTATAATCAAAAGTCTTTGCTTTACTTTTCTTCAATAACTCTTTTTTCTCAAGAAATCATTATAAGTCACACATAACTACTTATATTGATCCAACTTTACACATTTTTGTATCTGACCTAGTCAAGCAATTGCTTTGCAAGTAATAACAAAATGTATCATTCAATTGAATTAGCTGGTTGATGTTCAAATTGATTTTATAAATAAGTAATTATGTATTTGAATTGAAGTACTGAAACTGATAACCAAATATCTAACTGGAGATTAAGAATTGAAAATACTTGCTCACATCCAATTTAAGCATCAAACTTTGTGTTAATTTTTCATGTTTAAGTGATAATAATGTACATCATATGCAGGATTTTGTGTGAGCAATATTAATTTGACTTGTTAATAGCACGATGACTTATAACCTATTATATATAACAATATATTGGTGTAGAAAATCTCAAATTCAAGATCATTAGCTACACAAATTTCTTGAGTTTGGCAAAAATATTAGATTCGCACTTTTAGCTTTGCATCCAACTTT
The DNA here is from genome assembly GCA_037074985.1 of Solanum bulbocastanum. Classification (NCBI taxonomy): domain Eukaryota; kingdom Viridiplantae; phylum Streptophyta; class Magnoliopsida; order Solanales; family Solanaceae; genus Solanum; species Solanum bulbocastanum. The sequence continues at coordinate 1,305,549 of CM073604.1, forward strand.
TTGAAGGCTATGATGAAAAGGATGCTTTTGAAGCAATTAGAAGTGGACCAGCAAGTGATTGAAAAGTTTGCAATAATTAAATGAATTACTCTATCATTAAACTTTGAGTCAAAATTTAGAAAATTGATTGGCTGTGAGTGTTCACACGTGTTTGTTCCACTAACACGTGCAGTATTTTTCGTATGACATAGAAAATAGGATTTTAGTTCCATATTTGTTGACATTATGATGCAAAGATTATAAATTATAATACTAAGATTTATAATCCTCAATTATGTAGTACTTTATGATTTGTCGTCGGTTCATTGCGTTAAGAAAGGATATATGTCACGTGTAATGTAAAATATACCATCGTAAAGATGGTTGAGTTGGTAAATCACGTGGTATCTCATACGGAAGGTTAGAGAATAATTTTCTTTATCAACGTCTTTCTAATCGTATTTATCGCATCAAACTTATCTAATACACTTTACATTTTTTAGCATGTGAGCGAGGCGAGTTTACCTAATGCACACTGCCATAATAGTGACTGCGGATTTTATTTGAGGGTTAAAAAAAGGTATAATATAATATTGGTATAATATATCATAAATATAATAAATTACATTTGAAAATAAAATAACAAAAATAAATAAAAATATATATTCAAGTTGAGGCGCAGATATCTCGCTCTCTTTAAGGAAATTCAAGCTCACTGCGATAAAATTTACACCAATCCAACAATGTATCTCTTGATTTGTTATCTTTAGGATACAATAGTCCAACGACGTCGTACAACTCAAGCAATTTCAAATTAATTGGAGAGTTCAAAACTCCACAAAAGAACACCTTCTTCAACATATAGTTACTCTCTTTTGTATAGTGAATTAGTTAGACTTAAAATATTTTTTTTATCATAATTTTCTTTGTTCTTTATATGAAATATAAGAATAATTAGGTAGAATATCGAGCTAATTGAAAAGTTGGAATAAAGATGCTGCACAGTGGCACTTCAATGTGCAAAATAATACCCACCAAATGTAAATGCCACAATTGTGCAGTAGCACACTTTGATAATTTTCGAATTATGCACTTTAATATCAAATATAATATTTAAATGTTGACATGTACTAACAATTTTTTCAGTCATTTCATATTCAATTAGTAAAAATACGTGTTTTGATTCTTTTATGTAGAAAATATTTATAATTTTACTATTTTCATAACTATATTACTCTAAGATATGAAGTAATAATGCAAATCATAACAATGAGTAATTAAATGATGGAACATTTAATAGTATTTGAAATTTGTGAAATAGGGATGAAAGATTATTTTTTAAAAAAAAAGATCAAAGGATTTTATGATCCGAAAAAGAGTAGCAATTGAATTTCTCTTTGTTAAAAATCTAATAATTTAAAGGACATTAATTCTATGAGATTTGAATCAGCCAATATTCACAAGCAACAACAACAACTTACATGATATATCAAAATTTGATTATATCAAAATATTTTATTCATTAATTAAGAGAAGAATATATTTAATTTGAGATTTGGATAATTCATATATCAAAGGGACCCCAAATGTCATCAATTAAGAATACAAAATACAGTCAGATTTTTTTTTGTATTTTTGATGTTGTTTTTTCATCAAAAGAAGTGACAAGAAAAATCCACTTGGGATGAGGTTAAATATCAAGTGGAATCATCTAACATCCTTTCAAAATGTTATAGTGGTAGTGAATCATTGCTCCTTGAATTGTGTTGAGTTTTGCTATGTTTTAAAATTGGGGCGTTAAATGAACTAATCGTGATTTGAATTTGAACAAATTAAAATGAAATAAAGTAACTATTAAATAAGCGTATAAAAGAAGTTGAGTTATTAAAAAAATAAGTCAATAACATTTTTTCTTTTACTCTAAAAATAAGTCAATAACATTTTTTCTTTTACTCTCCATCACAAGATAAATGGAAAAAAAAAATCATAAAAAATCAACCTTAAAATCTATAAATTCAAAATAGTAATAACTATTTTCCGAAAACATGATTGATAAATGATCAATAAATATTATTCTTACCCGATAAAATTTAAAGATCCAACATGAACTTTCTTGATTTTAAGCCATTCACTTTGGTTTTCAATAAGAAAAAAAACAATTAAGAAGAGTAAAAATAAAGCAAAAGATTTCAAAGAAAGAAATACAATACTTTTTTTTTTTATGTTTTGGGTAAACAATACAAATCCCACTAGTTTAGTGCTTAATTACCTCTCTTCCCTTCAGTTTGCATAATTACAAGTCCTACCATATTTTTCACCTCGGATACATGTATCTATTGCCTCTAGATACATGTATCCGAGATCCATGTTAGTCATATACATATCATTAAGCTTATCTAATTAAAGATTGTAACTGACAACCATAAATTAAGGAGGAATTCATGCTTGTAACAATTATGGAATATTCTGGTGTATCACAACTTCTAAAATAAATCAAAATAATTAAAATTCTGCTATTTCTTTTTTTGGAGAGTCAACAAACTTTACATTTCTTCTTCTTGAATAATTTCGAACATTTTTTGTTCAACAATAGTCAATATCATTATTTTATAAATTCAGAACATAAGTTCGATTGTAATTCAAATACATAGTGCGAAACTATTATAGATACACAGCCTAACTAATCCAGATACATTACCTAACTAATCCAGATACATTTTCTAACTTGTTTAACATACAATATGATATAAGGTAGTTCAAATACAAAAAAATTTTCTATTATATCACATAAAGTTTGGTGTATCTGTGTTAGATACACTATTTAACATATTTCGTTTAAACAATATGTGAGATAATTCAGCTACATTAAACTAATAAGTATGACACATATAGTACGTTGTTGTTAATATTTGATCAGATACATGTTATATATATAAGTAATTCTGATACACTATAGCACATGTGTAATAGACATGAATTAATTAATTGTTGGATACATACCCGTGTATTTGATATGATGCAAGATTCATGTCACACCCCGAGCCTACACCCTGGGCGAGACTGGCACTCGAGAACCATTGTTGGCCCCAAGCGAACCCTTGACCTGACTTACTTACTCAACGAAAGACTTTAAGCATTAAGAAAAGAATTCCTATGCTAAATAACTCAACTGTCTCAAACTAAACTCATAATGTTTTAAAAATAAACATTTAAGTTAGACAAAATAGTAACTCAAATCTGAACATAAGCCAATAACAAAATAATGACGAATGAACTAACATCTGGCTGACTATCTATGAAGCCTCTAAAACAACTGAAATGGATGTCGGGGCAGGCCCACGACATTCCGATGAACTATAATGATAAAGTAATGAAAAAGGAGAATCCTCCAGAAGTAAGGAGGCTCACCAACAACTCTGAAGCTCAACTGGATCAACGATGCGCTGGATGCTGATCCTGGTTACCTGCGTCTGCATTATAAGACGATGTAGGCCAATTGGCATCAGTATATTGAATATATGAGTATGCGAGTTGTAATGCTAATACAACTTAAGCTTGAAAAGAATCTGAAAGGAACTGAAGAACTTACCTGGCTCAATTCAACTTAACATAACAGAACTTATTTCAATATAAAACAGTTTAAAAACAAGTGCAATATAAAGAAAAATTGTTTGAAACATAATGTCAACTCTGTGTGTATGCAAATATACATATAACTCTAAGATGTATGTAAAAATACATATAAATTGATGTATATAAAAATACAAAATACTGCTGTGGGAGTTTTTCTAACCGACATCCATCACTTAGGAGTTATAGTGATGATACAACCTATACCTTGCTGGGGGGTAGAAGACCTAACTCACTAAGTGGATCCACTAGTCTATGCTAAAAAACATTAAATGATTCATCTAAAAAGTATGACCCTTTTCTACCCATGATGACTACACGGTTTATGGGGGCTGTAGGTTCTCTGAACGCTCCCCAATATCTTTGCTCAATACTACTCCCAAAATATAATACTAGCTCTTTACGTTTACAAACATATTTCTTTCTGTGATTTGAGATAATTGCTCAAAAACTTAGCTCAAAGGCTATCTTGGAAATCAACATTTCCCTTCTTGCTTAATTATGAAAGCATTTACTCTTTTCTGAAAACTAGCCCGAAGGCTCTTTGGAAATCGAGGTTTCCTTTCTTGTTTAAATGTGAAATATTTTAGATACTTTGGAAATACATAGTCCCCATATACTTTTGAAGAAATGAACTTCAAGCTTTACTCTTTACTATTTACTCAACTTGAACTTTAAGTCTTAAAACAAAGTTAAAAGCATTTGCAAAAGACTTCTTGAAAAGACTCTAAGAACTTCCTAGATTTGTCTCTTAACTTTCCTTGAATTTGAAGTTATGGATTCAAGGTTGTATATCATGTTTCTGGATGATTTCTATATGTTTAGAAGTCATATAGAGTAGTTAGAATCAATAGGGAGTGTTAGAACATTGGTGAAAAACGATGATCCGAGCGTGTCCCTGGCGCGCTGCGCCAGCCCCAACTTACTGGGCTCAAATCTGGAGCACTGTTGGCGCGTTGCACTAGCCTCCCTTCAGGCAAAATTCTGACGAACTTTTCATCTCGTTTTCTAATCCTAAATCGTTTTAATTCGATTCTTTTTCTCAAATTCACTTTAGATTCATGTACCCAAAGCATATAGACAAAATCTAACCCAAACAACTCAAGGAAACAACACTTTAACATCAAGAAACTCCATAATCCCAACTCATATTCAAGAACCAATTCAATTCAAGAACATCAAATTCTCAATCTTTTTAGGACGGAAATACGTTGAATTAAACATGCTTGGCGCGTGGGTGAACTAACTCAACGCTATGTTATCTCACATACCTTGTAGGGATCGCTCCCGACGAAATCCACAAGCTAAACTCGACTAACTTGACGATTTCCTTGCTTCTCCTTCTCTTTTCTCCTCTTCTTTCCTCTTCTCTAAAATCCTAACTCTTTTCCAAAAACGTAAACCTTAATTAATTCACTAAAACTAATTTAATTAATTAGATAAGGAAAAGACTGAAATACCCTTCAAAAATCCGAATTGGACATTTCCTTATTTGAATAGCCCAACTTTCAAGGGCACTCATACGAACTCGGATTCACGCAATTTTAACGGTGTTGGGAAGATCGTTCCAAGAGATTTCCAACCATACCTGGAAGTGCGCCTAACTCATCTTAAGGTAGGAGTTATGTCCGTTTGAAGTTGACCAAAAACTCACTATTTTCTAACTTAAGTAAATTTCCAGATTTTCGTTCTTTTCAAAAATGACTATTTCCAATTATTGGCTTCTTCCTATTTATTTCAAATTGCAGGATGTTACAATTCAAAAACCATATAATCTTAATTAATACTGATACTTCTTAGATATACATGCATCTAATAAATAACATTGCTATATATTCGATACAAAAAATGAAAAATAACTATATCAAATATACAACATGGTATCTAATATAACACAAAATCAATATTGTAAGATAGATACATAAAGTATACTGCGGATTATGAATAGATCTTGCATTTATTTACATAAATATTTTAAACATCATCTTGCTTGGCTTGTGCATCTGAGTTTTCAGATGTGGTCCTAGGGCCTGTTCTTTAGAAGGGAATTTGGATCCCGCCTCCTGGAATCTGTGATATGCTTAGGTTCCACTTGGAAGAGCATGAATACAAGATGACTCTACCTGTGGAACCTAGATTTACGTTTCCTTTGTGCCATACAATCAACGTTTCTAAGCTTGTTGGATGCAAAGATACAAACAAAGTTGTGTGCATTATTAAGAAGTCTCTTTTTGATTATATAGATCAAACAATATATCGGGGTTTAGCTTATGATTATTTTGACTTCTCCTCTCTTATGTGCTTGTTTGTATCGGTTATTCGGGCACATGTATGATTTAGTGAAGAAGATTTATGAGGGAGAAGGAAGAAAGAAAGAGAATGGGGAGATGAACTTTGGATTGGAGATTGAGACAAAGGAAGAGAGAATATGCAGATATGATGGAAAATGTGGGGGTGGGGGGAGATATATTGTTGGCATAGGAGTTTGAGGGATAATTGTTAATTTACCTTTAATTAAGGAGTTTGAATTTTAAGATAATTATTTAATATCATATTTAACAGATTTGTATATCTGATTTAACTTTTTAAAATATATGGTAGAATTATTAAAAAGTGATATTATGAGTAATATTTTTAAACTATAAATAAAATATGTATATGTGATGGTTAAGTATGTCTAATCATGTAGTTTTTCCTTTTATCAATTCATTTTTTCATTTTCTTATTTTCTTTTACTCTACAATCATGAGATAAATGGAAGAAAAAAAAAATTCACAAATAGCCACTTTTACTGTCATATAGTTTTAATTTTTATAAGCGAAACTTTAGAAAAATGTTCTTTTATCCACTATCATGAGATAAAGAATAGCCATTTCAACTTTCGTAGTTAAAAAAACAGCCATTGTTCTTAAATGTTTTAAAATCCACAAGTGAAAACTCTATGACAATAACTATTTTGCAAAGACATGATTAACAAGTCGCTCATGAATCGTCTTCATGAGATCTCAATAATCTCCTTTGCGATGTCCAAAACATGTCGGGCCTGATCAACTTGAGGAACTTATTATAAGTATCAATTCACGAATAAAATATCTGTTTTTACACGATAAAGTTCGAAGGTCCAACTTTGGTACTAGAATGAGGTTCTTTCATCTTACGGATGATGATATGAGGATTTACTCAGTGATGAAGACGCTATGAGTCTAGATGATGAGTTGGGCCTAAAATTGGGCTTTCTATTTGGGCCACTAACAAAGAAAAACCTCAACACTAGAGGTTCTAATGGATCTACACAATGGGCAAGATTGGGCCACAACATCACATTCTATACAAAGACACAAATGCCTACAAGGCAAAACCACAACTGAAGCGAACCGTTTTCTACAACCCTTGCAACTCGGCCGGCCGGTCGACTCAACAACCCGGTCCGGATCAACATAAACCGACTCAGCATCCTCCGCTTCGCCGCCGCCTCCCTCCGGCGGACTCATTCCACCGCCGTTCACCATCACCTGCTGTAGCTGAGCTTGCAGCGTCGCTGCCGTCACTTCCTGTTCACAAGCCTTTAATTGCCACGCACGCGCCTCCGCGATCAGCTGCGATGCACGCGCCTCCAGCACCGTATTCCGCCTCGCTGCTTTCTCCACCTCCGTTTCCTTCTCTTTCAGCCTCCTCGCCGTTGATTCCTCCATTGCTCCGATCAGCGCATGATAGTGACGCTTCCTTTTCTCCTCTAACGTACGCCTCAATTGTTCTCCCTATTGGCATAAATTACGTACATTTTCATTTATTTACTTATCCGATGCTCAGGCGAGCTTGATGCAACAGTAAAATTGAAAAGAAAAACAATCGAAAAAATTTCAAATCATTACCTGGAGTTGGAGGAAATGATCAATTTCGTGTTGTTGTTGTTTGATATGAGAGGCCAGAAAATCGTCTGTTATTGATGATTGATGATGCAGAGATAGATGAGAAACAGAATGTTGTTGTTGATGATGATGATGCAATTGATCTCCGAAAGCTAATTGAAGGCCAGTAGATACAATATTTGTGTGTTGCTGCTGGTGCTGCGATGAATTGTTGTTGTGAAGTTGAGTAAGATTGATAAGTTGATGTTGAGATTGGATCGACATTAATGGATTCCTCGTCTCTGTTGTTGTTGTAGTAGCTAAGGTATGCTCTCTTCTTCTTTTTCGCGAATTCGCCTCAACTGCCATTGCAACAAACAAAGGAAAAAACAGATATTACATTAGTTCCTTTTGTATTGAATCAATCTATCAATCAATCAACTAGTCTCGAGTTCCAGCCTGATATGATGAAAAAAAATTCCTTTCTAACAGGTCATATCTGAAGCGAATCCAGATTAATCCGACTACTGAATGTGACATTCGAATTTTGTGCGCAATTCTATCTTCCATGAAAAAATCTAGAAAGTAATTAACCAAATTCAGATTAGTTGGATCGTTGATGTACCTAATTTGTGTGCTTAAAATGAAAAAAGAGAGTAATGTAATTTTTTTTACCTGTTGGATTGAATAGCATTTGTGTAGGATCAAGAAATGATTCTTCACCAAAAACTCCACTTTGTTGTTGTTGTTGTTGAGTTTGTACTAGTACCAATGATGAATAATTGTTACCAATTTGGCTCTTTCCTTCTTGTACACTTCTATTTAGAAAGAGAACATTTGATGGGTATTGAGCTTGAACTGCCATCTTTGAATGAATTAACTAAGGGAAAACGATATGATATACCTCTCAACTTTGTGATTTTGAGCTGATATATCCTCGTTAAAAAAATCGCTCAGATATACCCCTCAAACTCGCAAAGTTTATAAGAATTGCAATAGAGAAGTGTGATTGGTGAGCCTAATATACTCTTCAACCTCACAAACTTTATAATTTAAAGTTGATATATCTCTTGTTGCAAAAGTAACTTACATATATGATATATCTTTAGAATTCAAAAAGTTTATAAGAATTGCAATAGAAAAGTGTGATTGGTGGAGGAAATGAGGATAGAAAGAGAAAGGAGAAAAGGTTAACAATAAAGGCTAAGACATAAACAACATGAAAGAGAAGAAGATGCCATAATAAACCATTTGTGGATTCTTCAATGACCCTTCAAAATTCAAAAATAATTTCAAATAGTGTGTTACTGAACTTCAGAAATTTCTCGATTATTTTTGAAAAAAATATATATATATGAAAGATTTAGTGACAAGAATGAATGAGAAGTAAGAAAATTTTGATTTTTGAGAGGGGGGGGGGGGGGGGGAGAGAGAGTTTAAAGTGGAAAAAAATGAATCTTTACTTTAAGGTCTATATAACACCTTTTTTTTTTTTTTTTTTTTTTTTTAATTTCAAAGGGAGAGAGATATGTGATTGAAGGGAATCAGCTCAAACAGAGAGAGGGGTAGCCCCAAATTTTGGTTCTTTTGTTCTTTGGTTCGTTGAGTCAGATTTAGAATTTGAATTTAAATTTTCTTAGATTTGTTGCGTTCAAAATTGGCCTTTTCCAGGGGCATAGCTACAATTCTGCTTTGAATTTAAATTTTCTTAAATTTGTTGCGTTCAGAATTAGCCTTTGGCCTTTACAAGGAGATAGCTACAATTCTGCTAATAAAATGACAAAATTTAATAGTTTTGGCCTCTGATCATGTATTTGTATTAAAAATTTCTCCTAATATGTGTAAGCAATTTAAAATTCAAAATTAAATATGTTTAGTGATATATGATACGGATTAATTTTCATTTATTTTTATTAATTGAGGGTTAAATTTTTTAACTATTCGAAAAAATAGTAATTTAGAAACCAATCCTTTAATAACCAAAATATACTCTTGGTCAAATCTCACCACATCCCCACACTATTTTATGGATGATGATGAAGGTTCACGTGGATCTAATGAATTACATTTTGAACCATTTTTTTTTAAAAAAAAATAAAAATTGCACCATGGAATATTATCTTGGTTTAACCAATTATGTCATGGCCGTGGAGGGGATTGTTCGAAATTCCATCATTCTTGATCAGAAGTCTCAAGTTAGAATTTCTGTGAATGAAAAAAAATCATGTTTGGAAGTGTTGCTCCCCAAAAATATCATGCTTTATATGATTTCAAATTTAATCAAATATCAATACAAATACGAAAAAAATAATTAAGTCATGTGGCAAACTGATCAGCAAGACACCCCTCATAATCATCTCCCACATGTGTTGCTGCAATTTCTTTATTACATCTAGTAAACCAAAAACCTTTAATAACAAGTACAACAAAAAAGAGAAGTAAGAGCATATAATATCAAGTATATGATATATAGGAATAAGAGTTTTAACTTAGATATGTCTTAATGTGATTTCGACACAAAGTTTAAGAACTTAAAAAAGGACTTTTAAATTTTATAGTCTTAAATTAAAAAGGTGTTAATACTTATAATTAGTCAACTTAAAAAGTTTCACCTGTCTAATCGTTATAGTTTATAATTCTTACTGATGTATACTTGACGTATAACAAATGTATATAAATTATAATGCTTATTGAGTATAATGATTATATATTGATTATAATCTGATTACCGACTAAATTAATAATAATAAAAAATATTTTTTTCCTTATTGTGAATATTAGTACCTGAATTGGGAGTGTCTATGACATATCAAACTTTTTATTAACTTTATGAGTGTAATTTACATTTTTATTGGGAGTGTACGTTTTTTTAATGGAGTTCCTCACATCAGATTTGTTTATTATAATTACATTTTCTATATAATTTGTGAGTTACTACATAAAAATAAATTTATCTGATGCACATCAAAAGAATAGTGGTTGCAGATTCTTTTTAATCGAGTTCCTCATATCAGATTTGTTTAGTATAATTTATATTTTTTATGTAATTTTGTGAGTTACTATATAGCAGTTGTGGATTCTTTTTAATCAAGTTCCTCACATCAAATTTGTTTAATATAAATTACACTTTCTATGTAATTTGTGAGTTACTATATAAAAACAAATTTACCTGATGCACATCTAAAGAATAGCAATTATGAATTTTCTCAAATTGTTCTAAAAAAAATGGAAGTATATTGGTATGAAAATGATGTTTCTAGATTTTTGAAGATTCTCAACCAGGCCAAACAAATTGACAATTTAGACAATTAATTACTAACATTATAATTAACTTAAACAAGTGTTCACACTTTAGACAATTTGAGGTGACCAAATCAATCTAACACCAATCTTTCTTGATAATGTTTATAAACTTTCCTTTAAATTTTGTCTAATTTTTTGTAATGACCCGAAATTTTTTTTTTAGAAATTTTATAAAATTATCATTTTATTCCTTCCGATAGTTGCCTCGAATTATTTCTAATCAGTCGGTGAAGTTGGTCTGAGAATTTTAAACTATTCATTTAATTTATTAATTTATGAGTAATCTTAAATAATTTATTTTAATTGATGGTTAATGCGTCAAATTCATAATTTAATTATTACCCTATATCACTTGACCCATGTAAAAATAATAATAATTAATAATTAAAGAAAGAGGGTTAATATTATTTGATCGTACCTCAAACCGCTTGCAAGGTTTAGCGCTGTCGACGAGAATTGGCGGAAAAGGATTGCAGGTAAAACTTAATTAAGTTTCAATTTTGTTTTATACATGTTGTGTATTGGGTGGGCATTACTTGGAGGATAGAGATTTTATAGATGGGTGTAGAAGCAAAATTGAATATTTCAATTTGCTGTTGTTAGTTGTTAACACCACGTGGGTCCTTAAGGTTTTTTGTTGACAAGTTAGTGGTGAAATAATTGTCAGTTAGGAAAAATTTATCATTGGCAAAGTAAGACTTGCATAATTGCTTTCTGTGTAGTTCCATTGTTAAGGTTATCAATTTTTAGGTTTATTTTTATAAATTGAGAAATATTTATTTTCCAACCTAGGCTTTGTTCCATTATTAGTTGTATATTATTGGTGAAAAGGAATGAAATTTGAAATTTAATGCAATTTTGTGTTTAAAAGTTTATGGGACAAATTATAGTGGTGGAAGTTGATTTTTAAGGTCACTAATTAAGGTAATGATGGCTTAATCATTGGGAAAAAAATGATGAATTGGTAGTAATTTTGGATTCCAACGTGCTGTTGGTGTTGAGTTCTCAGTAATAAGGTTTGTCATTCTTTTCGTGCTCCAAGTTACAGATGACGAATGTGGTTTAGATTTTGTATTTTCTTATAGTCATTACATGGTGATTTAAGTTTTGGTAAATTGGTTTATGTAACTAAATATTAGGTATATTGTACTACATGAAGACCATTAGATTTATGATATTGGAGAAATTGAAACTTAACGCTAGACTTGAAACTTAGAAAATATAATAGTTGACATGTTAATTGGCATCAAGATGAGGAACTTAATTATAAATTTGGGTAAGTTTTTAGGTCTGGTAACATAGGTATTGTTAGTTCCAAAATCTTATTGTGGTTATTTATTTAAATAGATTGTAATGATTTGGAAGTCAACCGAAAGAGGAGGGCTCAAGTTTTGGAGTCATTGTTCAACTATTTGAGGCAAGTGAATTTCTAAACCCTTGTTAAGTGTATGAAATTCGTGTATTTCCTTGTAATATGTGTTTGGGGTAGTGAGACTTTGTGATGGGTTGACTTATCCACATTGATTAATTCTAATGATGAAAAAGAGGTGATAAAAGGCAATGTAATTAATTGACTTGATTTATTATGTGTGATTGTGTTCTTTATTGAATTCTTCTACTTGTGATAGCTGAGGTGATTACATATCATATTCATATTTGATTGAGATGCATCATCCCTTTTATGGAAATCATAATGTGCACAAGCATTGAGATGAAATTGAGTATAAGTTGGGCACGTGGAAATCGTTCGTGTTGGAATGGTGAGATGTTAAGATTATAATTTAGGCACGTGGAGATCGTCCGTGCTGGGATGGTGAGATGTTAAAATTTTAATTTGGGCACGTGGAGATCGTCCGTGCTGAATTTATTTGATTTATGATAATGCGTTGAGATCGTCCTTACAGACACGTGGAGATCATCCGTGTCGGTGTATTGACCTCGCGAGTCCCCCATGGATCATGAACTCTCGATGTATTTTCGAGGAGTATCATGTATATACGGTTGAAAGAGTACTTGGTATTCTGAAGCATATCATTTCATGGTGTCATACTGCATTGCATCCCATGACATCCTTCATTCTTGATGGTTTTGTGTTTTATTTGTGATTGAAAAGTACTTGATATTTGATTACCTCTATTTGATGAACTTGATCTTGTGTGTTGTTGATATTGTGAGTGCCTTTTTTTGTGGAAGTTGTGTTTGATGAACATTGAATTTGTTGTTGAGGATATGTAATTTGTTAAAGTGATTGTTGTTGAGCTAAGTGCTATGTAACTGTGAACTGTTAGGTTGGGTTGGTTTTATACAGGTTGTAGTTGTAGAGGTTCGGTTGGTGTGTAAGGAGTACTCGTATTCTATCCCCTTAGTTTGTGTTTAGAGGTTTACTTGCTGAGTACCGTGTGGTTTGGTACTCACCCCTTGCTTCTACAATTTTTTGTAGGTTACGAGCCTGGAATTTTGTAATACTTTTCATTCTCTTCTTTTCCGAGCTTCTTGGTGATTTGTGAGATAGTTGTTTGTCATCTCAGTGGACCTACTTACAACTATTTATGATCTTGTTCTATTCTACAAAACAATGTCATTTGAGACTTGTGTTTTTCTTTTGAATCAATTGTAATACTCTAGATGCTAGTACACATGACAACCAGATTTTGGGGGTATTTTGAGCTTATTATAAAATTTCCGCATTATTTTGTAATGCTTGGATTTTAGGCTGACTTGTTTTGGTGGAATAAGACGAGTGTCATCACGTCCACTTTTGGATCGTGACATTTTCAAACATGAATTGCATGCACGTCAAAATTTTCCATCCATTTTAAAGCAAGTAGGGCTTATTCATATTTCATTTGTCATTTATATCTGCAAAATCAATTAGTTCAAAACATGGTTGTCATACTAATGTAGCACTTTAAAAAAATAAAATAAAATTATGTGGTCCTTCATTTAATAATTTTTTTTTAAAATATTTTCATAATATTCGATATTCGTTTTGTGATCCTGACAATTTATTGAATTTGCACTACATAAGTCTTATTAAAGGAAGAAGGACTTTCAATGAAATCGAGTGTTAGCTAATTCCCATTTTATTGAATTAATTGATCGACGTTCTAGCAAATATTTGTTCTGAATTCAATAGTTTTTACAACTTTTTTTTAAATTATTTATTATTATGAAAATCAATCTTACTACTTTTATTTTTGCGGTTTGTATACTTGAAAAAAGAAAATTGGAGCATGTGTTCCAAATCATCGATTTGGTATATATTAGATGGGGCCTTTTTCCTCGGGCAAAATGTCAAATATTTATAACGTCTTACTAGGAGGTTCTGTATTTTTGATATTCAAATTTGATACCTCTAATTAATAACAGAGACATACTATCTATCCGATCGCAACCCTAACTAGTCTTCCGACAACTAATTATCACTTTTGGACTTTGTATTATTTGGTTTAATTAGTTTCTAATTGACAAAAAGCACCGTCCTCTTCCTAACCTACCCACTATAGTACCTATGCCTTTCGTTTCACCAAAAGCACACCTCAAATCAAGCCTAAGAATAGAAATTAACGATAGATAAATTTTATAATATAAATTAAAAAAATGATCATTAATTTTATTTAGTGACAAATTTGTGATAGATTTTAAAAAGATTATTTAGTACGATAACAGATTAACGACGAAATTCATAGACTTTTATTTAATTTACAAGTGAGAGGAACTTATATCCTCTCATTTTCAACCTTTTTTCAACTTTGGAGATAATTAACTTAAGCTTTTTAATTAATTTTATCCTTAATTAGAAGTGTTTACATCCACACAAATTAAATATTATGAATCAAGATCATATTATGTAAAAGTTTTATAGTCACACAAACATTATAGAATGCACATTTGATTAAGAGTTTAAGATCACATGTTTTAAAATTCTTATTTTTCTTTTAATTTCGTATTTAATCAAATAAGTTCACATAAATTAAAACGGATTAACGTAATAACGACAACATTTAGCTAATGGTGCTTAAAGATTTTTAGTGGGCAGAAAAAGAGAAAGGAGGCCTGTTAATTAAACAGACAATTTGTTACAAGATCCATCAAATTAAGGAGAAGCAATCAAAGAAAAATATGGCTATCTTTTGATTGAAAAATCAAAAGAATAGATGGAAGTGGTGCAACAACCACGTTTCTTTATCTTAAAATTAATTATAATGATGAAAGTAGAAAGAAACATGTTTTTGTTTTTTCGGTTGTCGTATTATTTGTTGTGATTATATTATTGTTTTTTGTCTTGATTATCATATTATTTATTGTGGCTGCTATTTTTTTATTAATTTTAATATGGTTTCTTAACTATTGTATTTCTTTTTCATACCTGATTTAATTAGTTGTGTTTTTCTTGAGTAGGATCATTCGTAAATAACATCTCCATCCTCAGAAGTTAGAGATAAGGCTTGCGTACACAACACTTTTTTCAGAAATTACTTGTGGAATTACACTCATGTGTATATTGTTGTTATTGTGTTGTTGAAAGCAAAAGATACATGACTTTCACTTCAGTTATCGTATTATTTGTTATTGTTATTATTTTTTTCGTTATTATTTTCATCATGACTTCTTCACTATTATATTTTATTTTCATACTTGATTTACTATATTTTTCTTGGGCCGAAAATCTTTTATAAACAGTATCTCAATTTTTATCAGATAGGGATAAAATTTACGTACACATTATTCTTTTCAAATAATCCTTATAAAATTACATTGTTGTGTATATTGTTGTTGTTAAAAGCAAAAGAAAAAAAAAGCTAATAACGTTCTAATTAAGCTAATTAAATGTTTTATGAATTTATGTGATGTGTTTGACAAGTTAGATAGTGGAATATTTATTGGTATTGATAAGCTTCACTTATTAATCAAGCAATACTTCAAATCAAACAACATCTAGAATGACTTCGCAATTGCTTTCTAGGTGTGCTATGTATTGTAGTGTAAGTAGATAGATAATTACACCAAAAATTATGATAGGAGGGTAATTAAATACTTTTAATTACACCAAAATTATGATAGTGGAATATTTATTGGTATCTTTAATTAGAGGTTCTGATTAAATTAGGTTATGATCTCAACGCCCATATGAGATAGTGATGAGTTTCACGTGTCTTAATCCAACCTACGGCTATGCATGATTATTGGCCACAAAACGGTACCGCGCAATACCTACCCTACCACTTATAAACTATCGTCCTACAACAATCCAAAAAGAAACTGCAATGATCTTGAATGATAATTTTACAATGATAATCCAAATCATAAGTGTGTGTATATATAGCATTAATTTGATTTATTATAAATGAATCTGTGATATATACACTACATTCACCCAGACGATTATGAAATAGAGGTACTAATAGAAATAATTTAATGAAAATGTCAGGGGGAGTTAAATAATTTATGAATCAAATTAATGGTACTATATGTACTTTTTCATATTTTCTCTAGTGATAATAGAAAAATATATATATATAACGTCTAAATTCTCAATTTATTATTATTATTACATATGGAGTGGGTAGAAGATTTGTGAATGAGTGGGGTGGGTGGGTCTTCTTTGTATTATGCTGCACAAAATCAGAGGTTTCCTGCTGCAAATTAAGAACCTCAGCAGTCCCCACAACAAAAAAACAATTTAAACCCTCAAAATAAATTTTTTTTAAAAAAAAAATCTTCACAATTGGTGTAGCTACATAGATTTATCATCTTGTCAAAAAATTATTTTATGTATATAAAAAATAATAGTTATATATACAAGTCTGAAAATTACTTTTAATAATATATATCAAATATTAAATGTTACTTATTAGCTAAGCTTTTTTATTTTGCCACGCAGCGATAGGGGAAATTGTATATCCATGGAGTGTCAACGGACACCTTTCTATTGAAAAATTATATTATCTTTATGTGTATTTATTATATGCATGTGGAATTTTGTTGATCGAAAAAATTATTAAGAAAAGAACCAATAACCTATCCTTAGATTTTTTTTGAGTGTCACACCCATAGGCCATAGTAAGGTCTAACTCATTCTAGTATTATGGTGCGTGTAATAGTCCAGTTCTCAATGTGATGCATGCGTCATGAAATGAGATAGAGATCTATCTGAACTTAGTCCAGTTCTATTAAAAATGAAAGCGAATCAAATAATTCTTATAGATAAATAAAATGCGAAGGAAGAACCGTTGATAATATTTATAGCTACATCTTTTCGTTCGATATACACGAAGTCCCCCTCCCTAAGAAAGAATCAGAAGAATTCCCCACAAATCCAGGCTTTAAATGATGGTCCAGATTTATGTATTGTCAATATTCTCATCCTTTTTTAGGCCGGCAAGTGACTAATAATGTTGTGAACTTCAATAAATAACAAAGGATTAATTAGTTTATAAAACAAACAAGTTGACATTATTAGTAATAATATATATATTATTAAAAATAGTATGAATTATCCTTGGCCATTTTATCCTTTTTCACACGTAATTGACACAGGTTGATACTTGAGGTTCTAAGGATCTACTGGAAATAATTTTTTATCATATAAAGATAGGAGTGAATTTGCATACATATATCTTACTCCCTAGATTCCATTTGTCATATTGCATTGATTATATTATTGTTTTTGAAGTTCTTTACTTAAATGATCAATTATTTATTAAAATATTATGTTGTAAGATTACCTTTGTATATTTTATATGTTAAGGTATCGTATACAATCGATGCCTTGAGAGTATTTATTGATGGAAGGTAATTTAAGTGATCAATTCACAAGTGAAACGAGATAGTGAAAGGTTATCATTTTGCAATGTTAAAAGCCAAGTAAAGTTATGAAGTTGAATGAGTAGAGCTCAAACTCGAAAGTGATGGTTAACTCGACTCACCCCAAAGTCCCCTCTTTTTAATATAAATATAAAAAAAAAATCATCAAATCAACCAAAATGAAAGGACTATAAAAAGAGTAACATATTTTAAACTAATTTATGATTAAACATTTTTAGTAAAATATCAAAATAATCAACATCAAAATTTACTCATAATCAAGGGCATATATATTGTAATATTTTTGTTCATCATGGGGACCATCAAGAATGACAAAAGGTGATTGATTAAAGCTATAAGAGAAGTGGGGAGAATTAATCAAGCAAAAATTGGCTGTCCATTTTCATTGAATTAATGTGTGTGTATTGGCACTATATATAATCTACTAGTACTACTTTAGTCAGGCAAAGATCCATAACTTTTTTAATGGTGCCAAAACAAATAATAATTTCAATTTCTTTTTCTCTTTTTTTACGCGATATTCTATTTTCGTATTGAGGTTCTGACTAATCTGTATTTATGTTGTATAAGACTCATTTAAGAGGAAAATGCTCTAATTTTTTATATACTCACAATTCAAACTCGAGAATTATGAATTATCCATCTCATCCCAACTCTTACTGGTTTCTTTTCCCCCTCTATTTATCTCTTTGTGTGTCTTTCTTACTTGAAATGCAAATTTAAGAAGGCGAGTTTAGATTTGAAACGCATGAGTTTTGAATTCTAGACGTTATTTACATTTATTGGATTTTAAAGTAGTATATAATATGTACATATGAAATGAATCTTCTTGATTTTTTCTGTTTATATTGTGCAATGTTAGATTAAGGTGTTGTTATTGTTAGACTAAATTAAGCAATATAAATCGCCATTTTTAATATAACGATCCAACTTGTTCAAGAGATTGAACCGTAGTTATTATTATTAAGAGCTAATAAAGTAAGGTTAGTATACACTGTTTGAATCATCATATGAGTCTGATACTATGTATTTTGGTCTAAATTTTGTATTTATTTTTTAAAAATTATATCGGTATTTATAATTAATATGTTATATAAGTGCTGCTAAAGGCTTTAGCGACTTTGAATCAATGACGCCACTAAATGTATTTTTTGTTGTAGTGATATAAATTATTGATTTAAACCCGGATAACTTAAAAACAAGTTAGAATTCAGAACCTATAAACTTCAAATCTTGAATCCCCTTATCATTTCACGAAATGTATACATATATGGACAATAATATAGTTGAAATTTAAACATGTTGTAACATATATTTATATTTTAGTGATAGTGGGTTTGGACTAGTTTGAGCGTATCTCGACTAAATTCATCGAGCATGTTATATCCAACCGACATAGGTATTGAGTAACTCTGCTCAACAAAGCTTTGATAGAAGAAATCACCAAATGTTTCTTCTATCTATGTTGGGATTTAGATTGAAGGCAAAACCTAATAATTCATCACGTCATTGATCACTACACTGTACCCTTTCATCGTAACATTTAATCATATAATTTGTATATGATATAAGAACTTTTCAATAAGGTTAAAACAATAATTTTAAAGTTGAAACGAGATAGGTATGAAATGGTAGGGTCGATCTCAATCCATAATCCATCTTTAAAAATTCAAACAATCAAACAAAAATTCAAAATCCCTCTACCACCTCAACAAACATATATTTATATTTTAGTGATGGTGGGTTCGGACCAGTTTGAGCGCGTCTCAACTAAATTCATTGATCATGTTATTTCCAACAAACACAGATACTGAATAACTCTGCTCATCAAAACTTGAACATATCTGAAAAAATCACCTCACATTTTTTTTTAGCTATGTTGGAATTCAAAATGAACGCAAAACCTAATAATTCTCGATCCACTTTATAACCACTCCACCATACCCTTAGATCCTAACATATAGTCATAGAATTTATATATAAATAAATACTTTTCAATAAGGTTAAAAACAATAAAATTTAAAGTTGAAATGAGATAGGTATGAAATGGTAGGGGTCTCAATTGAAAGTCCATTTTCAAAAATTCAAACAAACAAACAAACAAATCCCTCTGCCACCTCAACCAACATAATTAATAAATGAGCTAGTCAATTTCATAATCTCCTATTTCTACCCACAACCTTTGTCCCCCACATCAACCCTAGCTACCTCTCTAATCAACACTATTTCCTTTTCTTTGCCCTAAAGTTTTCCACCATTGGTAAAAAATTAGGGGTTTCAGATGGACGAGTTGGATTGAATTTAAATGAGTCAATAGTTACGTGAACAGAAGTGGACTAAACAGTGAGTCATAATTTAACCAGCTTAATTTTAATTTCTTTATTTTCTTTAACTTTTTAGTTGAAATGATCACACTCATAACTCGTGTATCGAAAATTTCATAAAGCATAATTTATTTATCTTTGGTACAGAATTTTTACAAACTTATCAAAAAGACGTGTTGATCAATCCGATGTTTAAATTGATCAAATTAGTAATACTTAAGTTAATCAAAATTAAGTGATATATTAAGGTAACAGAATATTCATTAATCATGATTAAATAGTAGAAATACATGTAATAGAATACATAACATTTATACATTAAACCATAATTTAATGTAAATATGATAAATTCGATTTACTAGTATAAAAAGTCATGTGTAGTATTATTCTTTGTTCGACTATAATGATTTTAAATGATACGACATATATGAACACAAGCCTCTTAGCTTCCACAATCAATCCTTGTTTACTAAACTCCGAACACATGCAAATCAGAAAAGACCGATGCGTTGTTGAACAATAGGCAGCGATTAATTAAAAAAAAATGTGCGGATGAGAAGACTTTATTCTAAATTATCTTATTATCTTATTCAGAGACACAGGTTTCGATCCTGGGACCTGTGGGTTATGGGCCCACCACGCTTCTGCTGTGCCACTCTGATTTATTGTTAATGTTTTGCTCATATTAATATAAATATATTGTCTTTGTTTTATGCAGATTTCTAGCTCGTATTTTATACAGATATTAGTTATTCATGAATAATTTACCTTCCTAACTAGCCAACAAACATGATATTACTTATGCCAGATTTAATACATGTATAACTCACTTTCAAACCAGATACCAAATCATAACAGTTTGTAGACGTCGATGTGTAATCAATGTTGATATATATTATTACTCCACATAATTTGAATTCCAAGAATCAAACTTTTTTATTTTAATTATGCATTCATACATACAATTATTTAAGGTTTTTAAAAAACAATTTGTAGAAATATAAATAATTCATTTTGAAGTTTGTGTAATCTCAAAATTGAAGTGTTTACTTATCAACTGAAGTCAAACTTGAGTTTTTATTTATTATGTCTTGTGATACAAATGTGGACTAGACTCCACGCTTATGTATTATGCCGTTTTATAAAACCTAGGCAACATTTTATGTTGAACTGGCATTACAACGACATACCCAATGTAACCGCCATCCAATCCAACAAATAAAGTCCGAAGAAGATAGAATGTGCAAACAACCTTAATCCTACCTCACCTATTATTTTCAAAGGACCCTCGAGACCAAAAAAGATGTGGAACTAGCATTGTAAACATAAAATTTTGGATGTCTTCAATCAAGGGATATGCAATCAGAAAGCAGAGCAGATCCAGCCAGATAACCGATGCACCGGAAAAAGTGAAACTCTTCTCACTTCCACAACAGCTTTTTCTAACTTGAAAGGTGATTTATCATACGATCTATATGATGTTCAAAGGTAGAAATAAAAGGGAGACGGGCAAAAGAACGAATGCAGTGCTAATGTAATCGTAAATTCTTCCATCATTGACAAGCAAAACGCTTCGTAAGACATCCACAAAAATGATACTGGGATTACAAGCAACCCAATAAAATAGAAGACCATTACCTGCATGTTTATATACCCAATAACTTAAATGTGCTGCAATAACAAACACATCTATCATCATCATCCCCGTAATACTAATAACTGAAGAGTATTATTACATGTCAGGAAGAGCAGAAAGGGTTAGCTGGATTTTGCCTGGACACTGTACAAAAAAGATATGGTCGCAGCTTCAAACAATGATGTACTCCTTACAATGCGCAAGTAACAACCTCCGTGTCCTGAATAACCCACCCTTCTGACCCAATACCACGCCATGTAACCTTTCTCTCATGGAGAAACAGTATACCTTCTTTTCAAACAGTACGTAAAACTTCACGAAGATAACATGGGTTATTTGTTCTTTCTCAGCACTGGATGTCCTGCGCTTGGTTACCTTGACCAGAGAAGAAGACTTCCACCATGTCAGCCCTCTGACTCGACATTCAAGATTTATTGGCAAGGAATATGTCACCAACTGACCTGAATTATTGGCAAACTCTTTTACCTCATCTTAAGGTCAGATAAGACGGTCACATGTTGACAGCACAAACCAAATTGCTGGATGCAAAACTATAACCCATCAATCATCATATAACAACCATGCGGTCTTCAACTATTGTAATGGAGTTTCTGATTTTGGAAGCCCTGGCCTTGTGGCCCTTGCTGCTGTTGAGGCTGGGAACTTTGCAAGTTCAATGGTTGTGTATTGTAGTGCGCAAATGGCTGGGAGTAAATTGGATCGAGTAAACTCTGGAAAGAAAGGAAACAAATTCAAGCGCCATTCCAAGGAAAAACTGAATCATCCAAGTCACAATGAGACTTGGTGAAATGAACAAATAGCAAGAAGAGAATATTTTGCAATAAGCAAAGTCCGCCGAACTATATCCTGGTGAAGAATCACCTTCTCAATCTGGTGGACTTCGCCTGATGCTTATTTCATAGATTGATCACATTGAACAATTTAGAAAACTCAGGCAGAATTAAATAATAAATTAACCTGAGACTGAAGTGAATTAACATTGGACATGCCAAAATGATTCTGTGAACCATCATCTTGTGATGGATCATTATATCCAGCTTGCGTGAATAGACCTTGCGAACCATGAGACATATAGTCCTGCACAGATATCAGAAGTTCGATAAGCAGAGGCCCAAAAGCGAACTGGAAGATAGGAGAAAAGAGATCATAGGCGACTTCACATAGCTCATCCACCAGGCCACCCAGTCAGAACTTTCAACAGATCAGCCCATCATGTATGATGAACTGCATTACTGACTAGACTCTCATATTCAAAATCATATCCTCCAGGTCTAAAAGAGTGAGATGAGGGGCCAAAGAAGTGGAATTTAAATTAACCTGAGACATGAATTCATTTCCTGAACCAAAACGGGAGTATCCAGATTGAGAATTTTGGTTTAAAAAGTTCCCTGGAAACCCAGCCTGTGCTCCTTGAGTTACATAATCAACAGCATATGCGCCTTGAGAAGCCTAAATAGCAGTACAACAAAGGCCAGTTAATATAAAAAAGAAATGTCATCCTACATAATTATGCATAAATCAAGGCAGTGATGGCAGGCGCAATTAACAAATTACTAGAGGTGTAAAGGACAGGCACCTGTGTAGAGAAGTCAGCAACATTATATGGAACATGAGACCCCTGGCTCTTGAAATCATCTCCCACAAAATCCTGATTAAAAAATTTAAGGTAAATATGATAGAGAAAACAAATTATCATATCAATTTTGATGTCCAGAATCAATCACCTGTGACATGCTACCCATAGAAAGTCCATCCCGGAATGACTGGCCTGGTCCCTGGATAGCCATCTATAATTCAAAAAAGAAAAAATGCTTACGCCAAATCACTTATTATTTCATCAAATAAACAAACTGAAAATTTACTGACATTAGAAGCATATCCAGGTTGAGATAAAGGTCCTCCAATGGAAGGCTGACTGTTTGGATTATCTAATGCAGGAAAGTTGAAGTTAGATCCAATACTTCCGACCGGCTGCTGGGAGCCTTGATGGTGAGGGAGATGACTACCAATTGGAGCATTGGCGTTGCCACGTCCAGCCCCAAAACCCCGGCTACCTGGCTGTGGAACATGAGGAACAGCTCCAACAGGCCCATGGACAGCACCACGAGTAGGAATTGCATATGGTTGTGGAGGGCCTCCGTGGTAAGGGGGAAAGGGAACCCGAGGCATCGGATAACCAGCAGGATGAACACCGGGTTTCGGAGTACCATTGGGTACACCAGGTGCCATAAAAGAACCTACCAAAAATTTAAAAAATATCCTTAGGAAAGCAGGCAAATGCATATATAAATATACTTGAGATTCTAATAATAATAAAAATGCTTCTTCGCTTCTTCCTAGTTTCTCCAAAACCATTTTGAGAAGAACCCTTCAATACGAAGAACAGCAAAAGCAGGAAACAGAAACATATTCCAACACAGGAATCATATGTGCCATACAACATTCAAACAAACAATTCACAGCCAATTGGGGGAAGTTCAAGTTCACCATACCCCTAGGACGACTATTTCTCCTGTCAGCACTGGGGCCTGAAGCAGATCCGAAACTGTCACCTTGAACTGCTCCAGGTCCACCACCAAAGAAGAGTCTGCGCTCATTGTAGATCTGCAAGCCCATGACACAAAAAGACACCTCATCACACCTCAATACTGATGCATAATCATGCACGAGCAGACATATAACTTTGGTAGAGTATTTAACCACCATCAGTACCTTTTTGGGCTTCTGAAATTGAACCATGCTCTGCTTTAAGTTATTGAGAGGACCTTCTACCAAGCACTCGTGCTCCTGCAAGAAAAATGCATTGACGTATGAACATCTCAAAAGCATCAAACATCTACTGACATCTACACTTTATACATCCCCAAGTATGCAAATAATAACAAGAAGATATATTTAGCCCAAAAGACTAACCATCTAATGTTAGGTCAAACTTGCCAGGTCATGACTACTTCGAAGAGCAGAGAAAACATGATATAATGCTTAAGTAGTATTACCAAAGGAGAACATTTTGAAGAAATTACCTTGTAGTGTGTTAACAAACCATTCCACAGAGGCTGTTTGCTCAAGACTTTAGGATTTCCCAGGATAACAATACCATAACGAGCACGGGTAAGAGCAACATTAAGCCTGCGTGGATCATTAAGGAACCCAATGCCCTAAAAGAAAAGAGAAGTTAAAAAAAGTCAAAACATATGGTTTAATCGTGAACAGATGGGACATGGTGGAATAGATTAAAACATATGCACAAGAGAGATGCAGATCCACCTTGATGAAATATATTAAGCAAGCAAGTACTCATAAAAACATATATCAACGCTAACAAAATGTTTCCCTACCTCCTGAACTCCGAGATAAAAGGGAAATGGAACTTTTGCAAACAAAGCCCCAGATGAGGGAAAAGAGGGAAGGCGTTGTGGTTCAGAGGATACAAAAATTGACAACAGATCAAACCAAATCTAAATATTTAAAACTTAAACAATTGAGCATCAAACAAGAGAAAATCAATGGATAAAGCCAACCTGATGTTCATTACTCCTGACACACGACAAAATAATATAATCCTTCTCCCTCCCTTGAAATGAATCTACACTTGCAACCTGAACATAAGCAAATACTCAAAATAAGTACTAATAATCCAAGAAAACTATAATGCCAATGTATTAACTGCTTAACCTCGATTTCCTTGTAGAGTTGTTGTCTTAGGGAACCATTTCTTGCCATATAATTCACAATATATGCCCGTTGACCCTCATATGGTGTTATGACCCCAATCTGTGAATATATAATAATTACATTCTTACCACCAAATGAAGGTGTTCAACATTAACGATGAAAATAAGAATGTACCTGACTAGGGACTACCCCACTCTTCA
Organism: Solanum bulbocastanum; assembly: GCA_037074985.1. NCBI lineage: Eukaryota > Viridiplantae > Streptophyta > Magnoliopsida > Solanales > Solanaceae > Solanum > Solanum bulbocastanum. The sequence continues at coordinate 1,330,993 of CM073604.1, forward strand.
GAAATGTAGTCACAATCTTCTCCACATTTGCAGCTTCAGTTCTATTCAGATAGGAAGTTCCACTAGCACTGATCTCCTCTTGTCCCATCTACAGATAAATTACCAAGTATTCAAGTTTAAATATATCAGTCATAACAGGAAAAAAGTCCTCAAACAATATCAAAGAAGCACCAAGAGACCTTCCGAGAAATAATCATTAACATTTCCATAACCATCGTAGTAACATCCAGGTGACCCAAAAAAAAGAAATCACAGAATTTTCCGTGATTCAGACAAGAAGAACTGAAGATGAATCAGCTAAACAAATCGGATAGTACCTGAACATAGAAGAACATGGGACGGTTGGGCACAGGCCAAGGAAAATCAATTCCTGATGATAGTCTTTCATTGACAGTTACACCATTTTGAAGTGTACCTTCATAAAAGCTATTTGATGGGAACTCAGACAATGCAGGGTGCATACGGTATTGTACCTGGAATTGCAAGCAAAATAGACAACAGAATCAACATTAGTAATGGAAAAATAAGAAGTCTGACACTTCAAAATTTAATAGCTAAATAAGGGTAAACAGTACTTTGAAAGAGTATGTGAGCAAGCAACACCAAAAGTTCAAGGAAACAGAAAGACAGAAAGAGCCAACCAGGAGGGGAACAAAAGCAGCTAAAATGAGAGGTAAAGAAACTCAGAACAGGTCAGACACACAAGTAGTACTAGATAATGAAAAACTAGATATCCAAATAACATAATGCTGTGTGAAGTATAGAAAAAACATAAAATCTTAAAACTAGCATATTAGGGTGATGGCAAGTGGCAGATTGGCAAACACAATATAAAATGACATGAACATCTTCATCCAACCACCACCACCCAAAAGAAAGGGAAAGAAGACTCCTCAAATCAACATAGATGACGAAGGAGCCCTTCAATCGATAAGGCAACTATATGAGAAACAAGAGAATAACAGGAAAAAGAGAATCTTAAAATTTCACTTCAGCCCCTAACACCCTGGATGGACATGTTAACACATCCAACAGACTCAGATAATCACCTGTAACCTAATTGGTTTCACGCCTAGAAACACAAGGCGTTCAAAGAGAGATTGAGCCAGCCCAGCACGAGCCGCTTTCTTGCACATAATGACAGGTCCAAGCTGGCAATGATCACCGACAAGAACAGCCTAGCACAAAACTCAGAGTAAGAATCCAACATCGAACTACATTTCAGTATGACAATTTTTTTATGAATGAAGACATTAATTGCAATAATGACCTGCTTTGCACCAAGAACCAAAGGAATGAGACATTCAGGCTCAGTAGCCTGAGTGGATTCATCAATGAGCACCTACGAAGAGGTTTAACAGAAATGTTAAAACCAGCAGGAATGAGTACATAAGAACATAAAAAACAGAAAAGCTAAAATGGTTAACAAAAAATTTAGTTTTGCGTAATAAGGCAAACCAACCTGGCGAAATCTGAAATTAGCCAATCTAGGATCTCCAGCACCAACGCATGTGCAACAAATGACATCAGCACTCTGAGCTATTTCCCTCTCTGTAGCCCGCTTCAGAGCTTTATATTTCTTCTCATCACTACTGGAAAGCTCTCCTGAAAGTCCATTAAATCAAACGACTTTGAATCATGTGCACACATTTAGAATGCTCTAATAAAGGATATTAAATAAGAAATAGAAAGGAAAAAACAGAGGACAACTCCAAAAATATCCCCAGGTAAATGCTAAATCCCTATACAAGTGTGGCCAAAGACTGCAACACCAACCTTGTTCATCTTTCAGTTGCTGTAACTTATGAAGTTCACTCTTCTCAGACGTGTCAAGATGGCGAACCTGTATAGACAAAAGTTCAAAAGATAACATTAAAAAGAGAACGATATATAAACATTTGAGGATAAAAAATTAAAAAGTAACCTGATAGTGAAGGGTTAAATGCTCGACAGGAGAACTGACAGCTTCCCTTGACTTGGCACAGAGCCTGACCACCTGGGAAAAAGAAAATGAAATAAGGAGGGACCTAAAATCTCACAAATTAAAGAAAAAGATGATGATGGAATTTTTTATTCACTTCTATTATATTTCTTATATGTCTTATATTTCCAATACTTCTAGACTCCTATCTCCTTCTCCTTCTCCTTCAGTTTGTGTGCATGGGTGGGACAAGGTCATCACCATAAAAGAGGACATTCTGCCAGATGATTCCACTAGATATTTGCATAAATGTGGATTGACCACTAAAATAGTGATTGAGCTTCTTAGCCAGTTCAAGATGTCTTCATGGAGCTTTTTTCCCACTCATATTGGGGAGGGGAAGGAGATAAAGAAATAGCTGGTGCCTCACCTTCAGACCGGTGGCACTTATCTTCTCAGCTAATTGGTCCACAGCCACATTACTGGGGGCACAGACCAAAACCTGGTGAAAAAATAGTTAACAACAACTAAAAATAGCCATTAAATCAAGCAACTAACATCGAGAACAAAAATAGGGAAAAAGGACATCAAAGTTACCTGTCCTTGGCCTTGTTTCGCCATATGATACACAATGGCGGCAGAGGTGACAGTTTTTCCAGTTCCAGGTGGGCCTTGAATTAAACTGATGGGCTTCTGAAGAACACTTTTTACAGCAAAAACCTAACAATATGAACATGTCAAAATAAGACAACCAGAAGTATAACAATTCTCACGGTCAAAAAATATCCTGTTCAATAAGGTATCCCTAAAAATAATTGGGAGCATGGTCAATATCAAAGATAAAAAAAAAATATGATGAACTAGCAGATGGAGCACTCAACCTGAGATGCATTAAGCTCCGGAAGACCAGGAGCACCAAAACGACGTGGAAGTGTATTCCGGACCATCTGCATCTCAACTTCATGACCTAACAGATGATGGTAAATATACCTGCATGAGAGGCAAAACGAATACAAAACTAAATACTCCAACATAGAAGTTACAAACTGGTCGACCCAAATAAAGTTGGTGGTTAAATCTATGAATCTGACATACCTCTTTTTTAAAAGGTTTTCACTAGCATCAAGGAGATGCATACAAGTTACAAATTAGTAGCAAAAATAACTGACATTCCTTGTAGTGCATAAATTAATTCAAAGTTCATTCATGATACCAAGAATGGGAAACAAAAGCAAAGATGCACTACCATAAATATTCCAACGGTGACAAAACTTAAAAAAGAACAGACATTACTCCAAACATAAAATGAAGGGGAAAGAAGGCACAAGCTGATCTAATTTTAGATAGAATTATAAATCTTAGGCAAGTAACACGATTAAGGACATGAAATCTTCACAATTGTTTTAAATCGTTCTATAGTAGAACCCAAAGATTCTCACTCACCCACTGACACTAGTCTCATCCACTGCAAAGGTTTTCATTGCACTCTGCATCCGATCAAAGCTCGTACTTTTCCAAACAAAGTCAACACTAAACCCGTGGTTCACATCAACTGGAACCCCCTGATGAGACAGGAATAGTTTAGCAAAGACCCAAAATACAAACAAACACATGGTAAAAAAAAGAGAAGAAAATATTACAATGAAACTAGCAATCTAAAATCTAAGGTACCTGGCTGGCACGAAGTTCAAGCGCAACCTCTTCTTGAGCAGTTAATTTTACCTGAAAAATGAATAGACAACCAATATCTTAAGAGTAGAAACCGCAAAAGAAATCCTTAAAAAAAATTGACAAAAAAAGAAGTCAGGGGCTTTGGGAGAAGTTCTTTTAAGAATATTTTCCACATTATAATTAAATTTTTCATGATGCAGGGAGCCTTTGTCTTTCCAACCAAATTGTCTCTACTTGTTAAGGGTGTTTGTGGTTAGCCAGACTCCATACTATATTTTCCCTCTCAAAAAGATTTGGATATCAAGACAAAAGGTCCATACCACGTGCCCCACAGATTGCCAAGCTGGATGAGCTGCATCCCCTGAATATCGTAGCCTTAGCTCATCACCAGGTACAAGACGCAACTCATTATCTTCCTGAAAAAGCAGCAGACTATCTTCAGTTCAGGTAGGTAAAGACAATATAAGGTTTCCATGCCATGATTGAAATAGTAAATGACAACAATAAGCACTATAAGAAGAATCACGGTAGAAAAAAAATAACAAGGAAATACCTTTGGGAACACAAAATATGCAACGCGCTTCTTGTTGAGACCAATATCCCATCGAATAGTAAGATTGTCTTTACTTTGAGACTCTTTCATCATCTACCAAGCAGAAAACAAAATTCCAAAGCTTGTAAGCATACCCTCAAGACAAGTATAAACTCTACTTAAAGGCAAAAGAACAAGATGAGCAAATTAAAAAGTATCACATCTTTGCTCATGAGAAACACAGAGAGTAGTAACTGACATGTCTTAGTTCAATTGTCACAAAGATTAAGAACCAAGAAGAAAGAGTCAATCAAGTGTAGATGCAATTGTCCTCATAAATTCAGCACTTCTACGGACAAAACTCACTATCAGGTAACTTAAGAAGTAACACACCCACTATCCAAAAGCAAAAGTGAGAAGACGCAGGTAGCTTTAAATAAAAATACATCATATTTCAGGATGCAACAAAAAGCTAAGAAAATAAAATAGGATTAAGCATTCAGGCTCCAGCATCTAAAATAATCTTAAGATCCTGACATACCTTATCATAGTCAGCTTCAAGCTTGATCAATGGTGCAAATATGTTTTGATACTACATTAAAAGAGTCAAGGCAAGCATAGTTAAAATGCCAATACTCAATCCAGGGGCAACTCACAACTACATAGCAGAATAATTCCTGCAATGCATCTCTATACAAATAAAAGGTGAAGGAGATAATATAATAGTATCACCCAGCGAGAACCTGATAGGCATCTTCATACTTCAAGGCAACAGGCTGAGGCTCATCATCCACACCAGGCTTCTCAAGATCTTCCAGGGTAGCATCAGGATTTGTCTTCCACAATTCTTCTACTTTGTTGATTTGTTGAGCACTGATCTGGCGCGCTCTCAACTGTTCTTGCTCGGAAGGGACCTGCAGCACTCCACACATCACAAATACAGGACAGAAAACAGAAACCAAAAGGAACAGAAGGGAAGACTAAGAAAGAGAATCCGGACCTTAACAAGCCACTGCAAAAAGCACCTGTCATCAATGAGTGGGCACCACTGACTCAGGTCCCAGTTCATATCCTTTAATGCATTAACACTTAGACAAGGTTCTCTACAGAGGAGAACAACGACACTCTCTGTCTTGGCAGAAATGAAGCCAAGAAGAAAGACATTTCGGCATCCACAATTGTAGCACTCTAGAATTGTTTCTCCAAGTGGACTGTCTTTATGAAGACACACCTCCTTGTGTTTTGCTCGCACCTATAGGGAGAAGTTGAGTATATACAACGTCAACCAAAAAAAACACAATAAATCCCTTGTTTCTGGAAATAAAATCATAGACACCCCAATTGTAGGAAAATTCAAGAGGAATATAACTATCCAATGTAAATCCATTAAACATAAGTGGCCAATCAAACTGTCTAGCATGGTGACACTAACAAAATATAACATGCATTTAAGATTTTGTATTTTGTCAGGAAATTCCCACAGTTTGGATCATCTAGAGACAATTCACTCCCTTATAAACTAAGAAAGGTGATGCTTTGGCTTTTCTCCCTGATGAACATATAGAGAGTTTCCCTTTCAACTTCTCTCACATGAATAAATAAGGAACTATGGTGGAGATGAAAATTGCATGATTCAGACAAAAGTCAAAACCTTCTTTTTATTGGGTTAAGAGTTTATTTTATCGAAGAGATCCCCCAGCACAAAAGAGCTGGAAATATACATTACAAAAAAAAGAAAAAAAGAGAAAACCATAGTTTGTTCACTAAACTTATCATGAACTGAGGAAATCTAGAGTTGAACTCTGAGGAAACTCCTTCTGTTAAAAGATTAATGAAGCTAGATATAAATCTACTATTATCATTTTTGTAAACTCAGACCAACCACTTGTGATTATCCCTTTTTTTAATAACATTTTTATGGTAACTACCTTAATTTTATTTTCTGAGAAAATAGGCAAAATTGTCTTTCCAACAGTAATCACCTACTACTAAAATCCATATCAATTAACACGAAGAAGAAACAAAATAAAGACTAATTGGCTAGTCGTGTATGATCACTAAGTCAAAGATAATTGCATATGCTTCACCTACTTCACTTTTCTGGTGCTACCCTGTACAAGTATTTCCCGTTCCATACTTCTCCATGTTTAACCATGTCCATACTTTTTCCTCACACAAGTTCCCAGAGAGAACAGAGAGGGGCCAGGGACGAAAGGAGACTACCACATTATCTGAAACACACCCCTGCCACAAGAAATCCACTTCTTCTGCAGCACCCACTCTTTCTGCAGCTAGTGAGGCACAGCACTGCCTTTTGCTTGAACTATATATACCTCTATTAAGTCCAAGGGAGTAGTGGTTGTGAGGTTTTCAGACTTAATCCTGCTTTCGTTAACAAAATGCGGTCAGAAAATTTTGTTCTTCATTCAATCACTATAACTGGAATCATCTCAATTCATCATCCATATAAACTACAAAAGGAAAAACCAACGCATCTTCAGCTTACCAAGGGCATGGCCTTAGTTAAGAGGATATGAAGGTTGCAGATAAAGGTAGAAGGTTAGTAGGTAGTGATGTTGTCTCACTTTCCAAGGGGATAGGCCTGGTGGTAATTTGATGCATTCTACCTGTTTCTCCTTTCATACCAGTAGTAGTAGCATTAATCTTGTAGTTTATTTCTGCTACTGCATGTTGTTTCATATGCTTCGGTTATTGTGTTATTTGGCTGTTATTACTGTTCCTTGTTTAAATGCTATGTAATGTTTTCCTATGATTTGAAATGTCCTCTTTTCTATCGTATTTTCCTTTTCGAACTGCTTTGATATGTGATATTTTAGCCAGAGTGTCTTTCCAAAACGGTCTCAACCCTCCCCATATGTATGTTGTTGTGGATGATGATTTATTTTTGTCTTTTAATACAAAGCTACTCATCAGAAACAAATTATTTACGATAATAAAGCTATTTTACACAACGAAGAGAGCCATTCACTAATCCACAAGAATCAAAATAAGCTAAAATTAAAATGCACATATCTCCTCTTACATACCAGGTGATTAACAATATGCGAGCCCGAAGTGTTCCCTCTGGAATTACAGAACCACTTACGGCAAGATGGCACATTGCACCTAACTACACAAGCAGGATTCGTCACTCCACAGTACTTGCAAGCATGCTCAACACCAAAATCCCCTTTTCCATACTCAAAACCCTCATCATCCCCTGTCTCTTCAAAATTCAACCCACTCATCCCCGCTGCCAATGCATCCACCACCGACGCCTGATTACTACTACTACTAACATTACTATTACCACCTCCACCTCGTGATTTCGTCGACGGAGATGCTTCCGATGATGGAGGCCGATCAGGTACTTCAGATACCAGAGAATCAGATGGTGTTGGCCACGCAGAAGATCGAATTGGCTGTGAAAGCTCTTGAAATTCAGGATAATCAAACTCTTCCCCTTGTGTGTTGAATTCCAGAAATGTGTATGCGTCGTTGCCGGTATCCGGCTGAGACGCCGTATCGTAGAGATTGTTCGGCTGAGAATCCATAGTAAAAAAAATCCTTCAACTGCTTCTTACACTGTACACTTTTTTTCACCAAAATCAAAAATTGTATATGAAAAACTAGCGTTAAAGGCTGGATTTTTGCATGAAATTTTGGATTTTTCGCAGTGAGATTTTTGTAGAGTGTTCGAATTTTAGGGTTTGAAAAAAAATGGGAAAGTTAGGGTTCGGTGAAAGGGTCGATGAAGAAGAAGAAAGATATGATGAATATTCTTTTTAAGGAAAAAAAATTAATTGTACAAACAAAATGTCATTATATTTAACTTTTTATAGTATTATTAATTTAATCGTAATTAATATTTCTTATTTAAGATTAAAAAAATTAAATGTACGTCATTTTATATTTATTTTACTTTTTATGTGATTAAATAATATATTTTTGTTTTAAGATATTTTTAAAAGTATACTCAATGGAATGTCAAAAAAATGATTTAGAGGAGGTAGAATATATTCAAACTATTAAGGCACGAAAATATATTATATTTTAAGATAGAAAGTTAAATTTATCACAACGCAATTCTATTTTAATTTATTGTTAAGTGTCTTAGCATATTTTTTATAGTATTAATTAATCATAATTGATACATTGTGTTTTAAAATATTTTTAAAAAAATGTATCAAGACGTCATTTTACTATATTTAACTTCTTATAATATTATTTAAATAAGTAATTAATATATTCTATTTTATTTTAAGATATAATAAAAGGTTATATATATCAAAATGTCATTCTTTTACTTAATATTTTACCATAATATTTTAATCATGATTAATACACTTTATTATAAGGAAAACTCACATGTATCAATATTTTGTTGTATTTAACTTTTTTACACTGTTATTTTAGACGTGGTTAATAAATTTTGTATATGAATTTTCTTTCTTCATGAGTTATTTAACAACAATGCGTGACATAATAGATGGGACTAGAAACTAATCATATACTTTCTCACTAACTATAGTTGATGTTATCATCGAGAAGTTGAACTAATTATTGATCTAATGGTGGTAGTGGTTGCAACTATAGCATGCTAGTCAAGCATGTAATTAGCTTACGATAATTGATAATTTTTTTCTTAATCAGAAGTTTCACATTTGAATCATCTTGCATATAGAGTTGTCTTCATTAAGGAGTGTTTTGCCTTCTGATGTGAGACTTTCCAATGTAAAATTCGAATTTAATCAAACGTTAATACAGATATCGAATATTAAGTGCAACCAACATCATACGTTGAACATCGTGCAGCTCCTGTCTAAATTGCCACCATCTATGTATTAAAATACACTTAATTGAGATGATGATAACTCAAATAGAAAAAAAGAGCAACTGATAATTGACCTAATCATCTTCAATGTGTCTTAATACATAGACGGTGATAGTTTCAATAGAAAAAGAGAACAATTGATAGTCGAAATGTGAAACTCAAAAAAGTGATAGTTGACTAGTGATTTTGACTATTAAGCTGCATTCTTCACACATTATATACACTAATTTTGTGCGTGTTGCCCGTGGATTCTAAATCAGTCAGTACACACAATTTTGGAAAATTACATCAGTATTATGTAACTGATAGTCCTGAAGAGATCTGCTTAAGCAAGAAAAAAAGTTAACTTTTTCTTAACCTCACAGATGGTGTCTACATTAACTCAACAACTATATGACACGTCGTTCACATGCACTTATCGCTAACCATGGTTAATTCGAATTGTGTACTTTCACTCGATCTATGATTAGTGATAGTAAAACCGATAAGGCCTAGTGTTAACATCAAATACGAGTAAGTTTTTTGTTGATCTTTCACCTCTTATTGTCTTTGCTTCATGCTGTGGTCTTCCTGGTGCCAGACATCTTGTCAATCTCCTCAAGAGCTGCCCATAACTTTGGATCTTCATAATCTTTAATAAGAAAAACTGGCTTTGCTTCCATTAGTAACTGAGATGGATTTCGGTTCGCCAAACCAACAACAGACATTCCAGCAGCCACCCCAGCTTTTATTCCCGAGACACAATCCTACCCATGGAACAAACATATAATAAGCTTCATAAGATGAAACCGAGGTTAATTCATCGATGAAACAACAACAATGATATATACAGTGTAATTCGACAAGTGGAGTTTGGGAAGGATTAGAGTGTACGTGGTAGACCTTACACATACCTTGGGAGGTAGAGAGGTCTATCTATGTTTCAGATAAACCCTCGACTCAAGGAAAAAGACATACCGGAAGTAAAGAAGCCATTGCAGGCAAAATACACTATAGGAAGCATGGCAAAGCATTCTGGAAAAAAGAACAGTAACTACAACCAAATAATACAATAATCGAAGTACAAGATATGTCTCACAAAAAAAAGTGCCTGAAAAGTAGTCTAATCCCAAAAAACACAAGTAGACTACTAGCTTTATAAAGTTGCCATGTAGGTGTAGTCGCGTCTGGAACTCACTTCACATACTATTCACATCACCACTTGGAAAAAAAAAAAAACTCATTAAGTAATAAACTAATATCCGATGCATTTCACCATGTGGCACATGATCATCAGATTTATATTTTTTAAGGTGGGTTGGAAATTGGGTATTTATTTTCTTAGTGGTAGCATACTTGTGTTTCCAGGACCGGATTTAGCACTTCCTGACATTTTTTATTGTCTGTAATATATAGACATAGTTGAGGTAATTCTACATTAAAAAAAATAAGTCTAATGAGTTTGGTGTGACATATTGAAAGTTGGATGACTGCCCATGAAATTACTCTGATAAAACTGATAAGAGAAAACTGGAAGTTGAAATAGAAACCATACCTCAAAAACAAATGTGTGATCTTTTGATACAGTCAACACTTCAAGGGCCTTCAAGTATGGATCAGGATATGGTTTTGCATGCTTGCAGTCACTTCCAAGAATAAGTACATCAAAGAAATCAGCAAGGCCAACTTGATTTATACATTGTTCAGCATTAGCTCTAGGCGCATTAGTAACTGCAGCCCGTTTCAGACCGCGATCCTCGATCCACTTTCTCAACTTGTAGAGACCATTTTGAGGTTTCAACTGTTCTTTTGCCAACCTATATTGTCCATCCAAAAGAGAAACGAGATTGGTGGAACGATCTTGAGCTTATAATTAAATTGCATAACACTAAAATTGAAATGGGACTAGAGCTATTTTTTTGATAATGAGAAATGGGACTTAAAGGATTTTTTTTCCTTTTTGATCAAGTAAATGGGACTCAAGTTATATAAACTGAAGACCCAATATTCTCATATAAAATCTTTCCTGAATGAATAAACTACGGATTGAGGATAAAAGATTAAATAAAAATTGGATACCTAGACAAACTACGGATCAAAATAATTTCTTAGATTTAGACTGTATAGCAGATACAAATAAAACAATTCAATTATGGATAGGCTATATATCAAAACAATTAATCGATAACAAAATATCAATAATAGATGCCTCAGGGTATATAGAAAGAACGCTTATAGGAACAGTAAAAATATGGTTACAAAATCTAACACCAGCAAGCCTAACAACACTAAGAAATCATAATAAACCTAATAATGAAATAGCAACATCAGTAATAGACATATTAAATAAATATGAGATATCAATTAGAAATGAATTTGGTAGTATGACAACAGAAATAGAAGAACAACAGAAAGATAAAATAATAAACAGAAATTTAATGAATAAATTAGCAATATATAAAATGAGTTACATAGATGAATATACATGTGCATTTAGAGAATATTACTATAAAGGAATATATACAAATGATGAAAGTAAAGAAATACGAAAATTATATTACACAAAATTACCAGAACCATTTAGTTCAAAAATAATAAAAGATTGGGAAGAATCTAATACAGTAGATACACTAAGAGCTAGAATAAAATTCTTACAACAATGGTTTATGAAACTATACGAAAAACATAAAGAAGAATTAAAACTAGAAAAAATACTAGTAAAAAACTTAGCATATTGTACAAGTAAGTTAGCACCCCAATTTGGATGTAAAAATCCATATAAATATAAGAAAAGAAAAAAGAAATATAAACCCTTCAAAACGAAATATAAGGATAAAATACCAAGAAAAAGATACTATATAAAAAATTATAAACAAAAAAGACCACATAGAGTTAAGAAAAATATAACAGAATATAAATGTTATAATTGTGGAAAATTAGGACATTTAGCTAGAAACTGTAAATTACCAAAAGATTTAAAGAAAAAACAAATAACAGAAGTAATAATAGAAAATGATAAATATAAACAGATAGATTATTTAGATTATAAATTGGAAAATGAAGATAGCATATACGAAATAACAGATAATGAAGAAGAAATAATAGAATCATATTCTGATTATGACTGAAAGTGACATAAAAATAATAAGTAAAGAAGAATATCAAGATAATGAATATACAGAACAAAAAATAATATTTGACAATAATATGTTTGAACAAATAAAAGGAAAAGAATTAGACTTAAGCATAGATAAGATATTAGAAGTACCTAGATTAAAAAATTTATTTAAATTACAACATGATGAATATTATGTAGTAAGCCAAAAAGAACATGTAATAGATTGTAAATATATTAAAGGAAAAGCCAAAATACCTATCATAAAGAAAAAGATAATTAATAAAGAAATACACTATTTAAAATCAAAAAATCCAATAAAATATGTACATTTAGGAGCAACAGAAATATTGATAAAAGCATGTTTTAGAGAAAGAATAGATACACCTATAGAACTATATTTAGCAGATGATAGAATAATTCAACCTATAGAAAAAAGTATAATAAGTGCAGTTAGAGAAAATTTAATATATCAAAAATTTAAATTTATTATAAGTGCAAATTATTCAATAGCAATAGAAGACAAAAACATAGATAAATCACTAGTACTATATTGGAAAATGACAGGCATAGAACTAGCACCAGGAAGTAAAATATTTACAGCAAGATGTAAAAATTTATACATACTAACTACAAAGCATAAAATAATAGCAAAAAATAAGATTCAAAAAATAAGATTCAAAATCCATTTGATAAAATAATTACAGTAATAGATAATAATGATTACAGTTATAAAGAAATAGATATTGAAGAAGATTTAGAAATAGTAAAAGAAAGATTAAGTATATCTAAAAGATTAAGCTACGATACACCATCATCATCAAGAAATAGTACATCTAGGAGGCTAGATTGTGACTTAATACCCAAGTTATTAGAACATGAAATACAACCATATCAATATTATATCACAGGAATATTAGACCAAAGAAAATATTTAATAAATATAAATACAGGACAGGTAGAAAACCAAATTATAAGAGAACTAGTCAAAGAACATGAAATAATTACAGGAGAAAACATAAACACAGAATTACCTAGAGCTTTGATAAATATAGAAGAAACTACTGAACAAGAACTAATTATTGGAGGAATACCAATAAAAATTAAATTTAAAATACATCAAGGAAATAATAATATTACTTTAGAAATAAAATGGCTAGAAACAGTTAAACCATATAATATAGATAATAAACAACTAACGATAAATTATGAAAAATAAAAAAGTAATTATTAAAAGAACAATTATATGATAAAATAACAAGTTCAACATCTTAATATAATGACAAAAATATATATTTTAGCAAAAATAATTATAGAAGGATACTATAATAGATATTACACACCTATGATAGACACAGGAGCAGAAGCAAATATGTGTAAACATAATTGTCTACCAGACAGTAATTGGGAAAAATTAAAGACACCATTAATAGTAACAGGATTTAATAATGAAGGAAGTATGATAACACATAAAGCTAAAAATATAAAAACACAAATATGGGATAAGATATTATTAATAGAAGAAATCTATAGTTATGAATTTACAAATAAAGATATATTATTAGGAATGCCTTTTTTAGAAAAACTATATCCACATACTATAACTAAAACACATTGGTGGTTTACTACCATATGTAATCACAAGATAGGAGCAAAAAGAGTTAATAATAAAATCAGAAAAAATACACCATGAATAAAAGGAAGTGAAAAAATTACCCAAAAGTTAGAAAATATAACAACTAGTGATCATAAAATAGAAATTATAATATTCACAATAGATAAAATACAAGCAATAAACGATAAATTAAACTCATTATATAATGAAAACCCATTGCAAGGATGGGATAAACACAAAACAAAAGTAAAAATTGAACTAATAAATGAAAATAATATAATAACACAGAAACCATTAAGATACAATTTTGAAGACCAATCAAAATTTAAAATGCATATAAATGAATTACTAGAAAACAAATATATACAAGAAAGCAATAGTAAACATAATAGTTCAGCATTTATAGTAAATAAACATAGTGAACAAAAAAGAGGAAAAAGCAGAATGATTATTGATTATAGAAATCTAAACGCAAAAACTAAAACATATAATTACCCCATACCTAATAAAATATTAAAAGTACGACAAATACAAGGATATAATTACTTTAGTAAATTTGATTGTAAATTAGGATTTTACCACCTAAAACTAGAAGAAGAATCTAAACATTTAACAGCATTCACTGTACCACAAGGATTTTACGAATGGAATGTTCTACCATTTGGATATAAAAATGCACCAGGTAGATATCAACATTTTATGGATACATATTTTAACCAACTAGAAAATTGTATAGTATACATAGACGACATATTATTATATTCAAAAACAAAAGAAGAACATATAAAATTATTAGAAAAATTTATACACATCATAGAAATATCAGGAATTAGCTTATCTAAAAAGAAAGCTGAGATTATGAAAAATCAAATAGAATTTTTAGGAATACAAATAGATAAAAATGGAGTAAAAATGCAAACACATATTGTACAAAAAATATCTAATTCTGAAGAATTATTAGATACTAAGAAAAAATTACAATCATTCTTAGGATTAGTTAACCAAGTAAGAGAATATATACCAAAATTAGCAGAAAATTTAAAACCATTACAGAAAAAGTTAAAGAAAGACATAGAATACCATTTTGATGAACAAGATAAAAAACATATCAGAAAAATAAAAAATGTGTAAAGATTTACCAAAATTATACTTTCCAGATGAAAATAGACAATTTACTTATATAGTGGAAACAGACTCTAGTAATCATAGTTACGGAGGAGTACTAAAATACAAATATACAAATGAAAAAATAGAACACCACTGTAGATATTATTCCGGATCATATACAGACCCACAAATAAAATGGAAAATAAATAGAAAAGAACTATTTGCCTTATATAAATGTTTATTAGTTTTTGAGCCATATATTGTATATAACAAATTTATTGTTAGAACAGATAATACACAGGTAAAATGGTGGATAACCAAAAAGGTACAAGATTCAGTTACGACAAAAGAAATAAGAAGACTGGTAGTTAATATATTAAATTTTTCATTTACAATTGAAATTATAAAAACTGACAAGAATGTGATTGCAGACCACCTCTCAAGGAAAAGATATTGAACAAACAAATACGATGGATCAAATACTCAACCTCCTAACTACACTTTGTAAAAAAGTGGACAGTATGAAAGGTGAGATACAAAAGCTCAAAGAGCAAGCTAGTAGTCAGCAGCATGACGTTAAATATGCGGAGCTACGTCGATCGGAAGACGTTAAAATTCCAGAGCTAGAAGGAGACGTTGGGAAACTCCAAAAAACCCATAATGTTTGTTTAAATACAGCTGCAGGTACATCAGGAGCTACGAAGAAAGAAAAAGCTACAAAAGAAAAAAGTTATATAAATACAAATATGAACAAACTTTTTGATAAACCATATACAACATCAAAAATACAAAAGTCTGTACCTACTCCACAAACCACTACATATAAAAACAGCCTAACCCAACAGAAAGATACATACAACCATATTACCCGTACCTATACAGAAAATATTTATAAAGTCCAAACTTACTTAAACAAAAACCCCAGAGCTCTAAATCCAAAAGAACCAAATACCGATTGTATAACCCAATACCTACAAGGATACAACAAACTAATTGCCCTTCCAGGTACAAATATAAATTTGGTTACAACTTGTTATAATTACGGACTACTTAGTACAGTGTACACAGCTACAGGAGATGAAATATCAAAAATACCCGAACTATATAAAGCCTTCTTAACATACAAACGAATTACCAAAGGAACGTTATTCTTCATTAAATTTTATACAGCCACTGCAGAAATACTATATGACGAGATAAAACCGGTTATACAGGTCATAAAAATAGGTTTAACCAGAGATATGTTAATACCAGAGAAAATAGAAAAACAAGATGAGATACCTATTGTAGATATTCCTGACTTTTATGCTAACAAAAGAGTTATTGAAATAGCTACAATATTGACAGAGTTAGCAAATAATTACCTAAACAACAATACAATATGGAGTTATTATAGTCGAGATAACACTATGATATACTCTAACTGACAAGAAACTAGAGAAGGAGATATGGAGGAAATACATCAATGGATACTAAGCCTCCTAAAACCAGAAAATATACCTACGACAAGAGCTATCAGAAAAATTTTTATTTCACCTGCATTATTAACCAGATATTGTACAACAATCAGCAGCAAATATTCAGAACACATATGTTCCAAATGTCACGGAAAAGATAACAATGTTCCAACCGTACAACTGGAATAAACTATCACAAAGAAGATACAAAAGAGCCGGCAGACTGATGAAGACAGCCGACAAAACAAAAAGATAGGACGGAGACATCTATGTAAAGAGTCAAAAGTAGGATAGGAATCTTATCTTACTTTTTGTAAAGTTTTTTGTTTTCTTTTGTAAAGTTGTTTGTTTTTATTCGGAGCCACCGACAGAATACTATTGATGAATAGTAAAAGACAAAAATACTATTCATAAATAGTAAAATGTCAATTATGTGGATAGTAGGAGTCGGTTACTGTGTAAATAGTAAAGGTCAAGTCATTGTTTAAATAGTAAGAGTCAGTCACTATTCATGAATAGTAGAAGCCACCTACTGTTCATAAATAGTAGTTTGTAAATTTTGTATATATATATGAGTTAGGAGAAGGGGATCCTCAATCCCTCATCTCCCACTTCCGCAATTCTCTCAACTTCCGCAACTACCCCCCTATTTTTAATTCAGGTAATTCTTCTGTTTCTTCTGTTTCTTCTAACATCGTTTTCATTTTTTCTATTTCTTGATTTAATTTTAATTCTTCAATTCTTTTCTTATTCTCTTCTTTTGCTTTTAATTTTTCTTCATATAGTTGTTTAAGTCTTTCTAATTCTTTTTGTAATTATGAATTCTAGTATCTTTTACTTCTTCTATTTGTTTAATTTCTTTTTTAGCTTGTTCTCTAATTTTTTCAATTTCCTTTTTCCTATCTATTTCTTCATTTTCTTTATTTAATCTTACCATAGTTGTTAGACTATCTTCTAATTTTGCTGATTCTTTATCTGGCATTAGATATAGTTGGTTTCCTTTTTTTTATATCTTCGTTCTAAGTTTGAATGTATTATTTTTATTTCTAGTCCATCTTGACTTTTGTATATTTTTTCTTCTACAGCATATTCTTCTTTATTCATTATAAATCGTGTTGATATTTATATTATAAGTGTTGTAATTGTAGATCTAATAAGAATATAGTTTTTCTTTGTGCTTTTATAGATTTTTGGCATACTCCTGCCCATATATTATCTTCTAGTCTATTTTGTCTAAATCGTATTTCTTGTTTTATTTCGTTAATTTTTTCTAATAATTGTTCTCTATAGGTTTCATCCATTCTAATTTTCTGGTGAAAATATCTTTTTCATAATATTCTTGCTTTTTTATTATAAGATTTCGTATTTCTTTTGTATTTTCTAAAATATATTCTAAGTATTCTATATCTTGGGTTCTTCAATATGTTATAATATTATCTATTAAAAGTTTATTTAGTAGATCTAGATTTTCCATAGTTTGTAGCCAATATGTTAAATATTCGTAGTTTATCATTAATCTGAATATGAGTCATATAATTCATATATACTTTGAATAGTTAGTTCATGCCAATTTTGTGTTATTAATTCCATTATCTGATTTAGTTCTGTCATTTCCTCAGTAATTAAAAGGTCGTAAATTTTTCTTTTTATGTCAATATTAAGTGTTCTAAGAATATATAAAATAAGTATTTTATAGTTATAATCTTCATCTAGCAAGTATGTGTTCATCATTTTCATGAGTTCTAAACAATTTTATTCCTTCTAACCTCTTTATTTATTACTATCAATTATCAAATTATATTAAAGTTATCCTGAACAAATT
This sequence comes from Solanum bulbocastanum, assembly GCA_037074985.1. Classification (NCBI taxonomy): domain Eukaryota; kingdom Viridiplantae; phylum Streptophyta; class Magnoliopsida; order Solanales; family Solanaceae; genus Solanum; species Solanum bulbocastanum. Next base: position 1,349,046 of record CM073604.1, read on the forward strand.
CTTTTGGTCATTACTATGATTTTCAGCTTCAATCAGTTACCCTAACAGCGCCTTCAACAAGTTCGTACTTCCCCTCAAACGGCTTTCCTCACGCCTAACTGGGTTTTCGATTTCGGATGGCATAGTATGGGCTTACCTATTCTCAGCCTACCTTCGTTCATAGCAAACTACTTCGAATTCTATTCAGTATAACAATACTATAACATGATAATTATCAAATAATAATCAAAAGATTATCAGGAATATGACAGTTTAGCTATTCATATTGAAATATGAACATACCTCTGTTTGTAGATTTTCTAAAGTGGATTCCTTCATAGATTCCTGGTTGTTGATAGATTTCTCCATCTAGATTTTTTCTTATCTAGCTCTGATACCAATATAGGGGGGTAGTTGCGGAAGTTGAGAGAATTGCGGAAGTGGGAGATGAGGGATTGAGGATCCCCTTCTCCTAACTCATATATATATACAAAATTTACAAACTACTATTTATGAACAGTAGGTGGCTTCTACTATTCATGAATAGTGACTGACTCTTACTATTTACACAGTGACTTGACCTTTACTATTTACACAGTAACCGACTCCTACTATTCACATAATTGACATTTTACTATCTATGAATGGTATTTTTGTCTTTTACTATTCATCAATAGTATCCTGTCGGTGACTCCGAATAAAAACAAACAACTTTACAAAAGAAAACAAAAAACTTTACAAAAAGTAAGATAAGATTCCTATCCTACTTTTGACTCTTTACATAGATGTCTCCGTCCTATCTTTTTGTTTTTTCGGCTGTCTTCATCAGTCTGCCGACTCTTTTGTATCTTCTTTGTGATAGTTTATTCCAATTGTACGGTTGGAACATTGTTATCTTCTCCGTGACATTTGGAACATATGTGTTCTGAATATTTGCTGCCGATTGTTGTACAATATCTGATTAATAATGCAGGTGAAATAAAAAATTTTCTGATAGCTCTTGTCGTAGGTATATTTTCTGGTTTTAGGAGGCTTAGTATCCATTGTCGTATTTCCTCCATATCTCCTTCTCTAGTTTCTCGACAGTTAGAATATATCATCGTATTATCTCAGCTATAGTAGCTCCATATTGTATTGTTATTTAGGTAATTATTTGCTAGCTCTGTTAATATCGTAGCTATCCCAATGACTCTTTTGTTAGCATAAAAGTCAGGAATATCTACAATAGGTATCTCATCTTATTTTTCTATCTTCTCTGGTATTAACATATCTCTAGTCAAACCTATCTTTATGACCTGTATAACTGGTTTTATCTCGTCATATAGTATTTCTGCAGTGGCTGTATAAAATTTAATGAAGAATAACGTTCCTTTGGTAATTCGTTTGTATGTTAAGAAGGCTTTATATAGTTCGGGTATTTTTGATATTTCATCTCCTGTAGCTGTGTACACTGTACTAAGTAGTCCGTAATTATAACAAGTTGTAACCAAATTTATATTTGTACCTGGAAGGACATTTAGTTTGTTGTATCCTTGTAGGTATTGGGTTATACAATCGGTATTTGATTCTTTTGGATTTAGAGCTCTGGGGTTTTTGTTTAAGTAAGTTTGGACTTTATAAATATTTTCTGTATAGGTACGGGTAATATGGTTGTATGTATTTTTCTGTTAGGCTAAGCTGTTTTTGTATGTAGTGGTTTGTGGAGTAGGTACAGATTTTTTTATTTTTGGTGTTGTATATGGTTTATCAAAAAGTTTGTTCATATTTGTATTTGTATAACTTTTTTCTTCTGTAGCTTTTTCTTTCTTTGTAGCTCCTGATGTACCTGCTGCTGTATTTAAACAAACATTATGGGTTTTTTGGAGTTTCCCAACGTCTCCTTCTAGCTCTGGAATTTTAACGTCTTCCGATCGACGTAGCTCCGCATATTTAACGTCATGCTGCTGACTACTAGCTTGCTCTTTGAGCTTTTGTATCTCACCTTCCATACTGTCCACCTTTTTACAAAGTGTAGTTAGGAGGTTGAGTATTTGATCCATTGTATTTGTTTGTTCAATATCTTTTCCTTGAGAGGTGGTCTGCAATCACATTCTTGTCAGTTTTTATAATTTCAATTGTAAATGAAAAATTTAATATATTAACTACCAGTCTTCTTATTTCTTTTGTCGTAACTGAATCTTGTACCTTTTTGGTTATCCACCATTTTACCTGTGTATTATTTGTTCTAACAATAAATTTGTTATATACAATATATGGCTCAAAAACTAATAAACATTTATATAAGGCAAATAGTTCTTTTCTATTTATTTCTCATTTTATTTGTGGGTCTGTATATGATCCGGAATAATATCTACAGTGGTGTTCTATTTTTTCATTTGTATATTTGTATTTTAGTACTCCTCCGTAACTATGATTACTAGAGTCTGTTTCCACTATATAAGTAAATTGTCTATTTTCATCTGGAAAGTATAATTTTGATAAATCTTTACACATATTTTTTATTTTTCTGATATGTTTTTTATCTTGTTCATCAAAATGGTATTCTATGTCTTTCTTTAACTTTTTCTGTAATGGTTTTAAATTTTCTGCTAATTTTGGTATATATTCTCTTACTTGGTTAACTAATCCTAAGAATGATTGTAATTTTTTCTTAGTATCTAATAATTCTTCAGAATTAGATATTTTTTATACAATATGTGTTTGCATTTTTACTCCATTTTTATCTATTTGTATTCCTAAAAATTCTATTTGATTTTTCATAATCTTAGCTTTCTTTTTAGATAAGCTAATTCCTAATATTTCTATGATGTGTATAAATTTTTTTAATAATTTTATATGTTCTTCTTTTGTTTTTGAATATAATAATATATCGTCTATGTATACTATACAATTTTCTAGTTGGTTAAAATATGTATCCATAAAATGTTGATATCTACCTGGTGCATTTTTATATCCAAATGGTAGAACATTCCATTCGTAAAATTCTTGTGGTACAGTGAATGCTGTTAAATGTATAGATTCTTCTTCTAGTTTTAGGTGGTAAAATCCTGATTTACAATCAAATTTACTAAAGTAATTATATCCTTGTATTTGTCGTACTTTTAATATTTTATTAGGTATGGGGTAATTATATGTTTTAGTTTTTGCGTTTAGATTTCTATAATCAATAATCATTCTGCTTTTTCCTCTTTTTTGTTCACTATGTTTATTTACTATAAATGCTGAACTATTATGTTTACTATTGCTTTCTTGTATATATTTGTTTTCTAGTAATTCATTTATATGCATTTTAAATTTTGATTGGTCTTCAAAATTGTATCTTAATGGTTTCTGTGTTATTATATTATTTTCATTTATTAGTTCAATTTTTACTTTTGTTTTGTGTTTATCCCATCCTTGCAATGGGTTTTCATTATATAATGAGTTTAATTTATCGTTTATTGCTTGTATTTTATCTATTGTGAATATTATAATTTCTATTTTATGATCACTAGTTGTTATATTTTCTAACTTTTGGGTAATTTTTTCACTTCCTTTTATTCATGGTGTATTTTTTCTGATTTTATTATTAACTCTTTTTGCTCCTATCTTGTGATTACATATGGTAGTAAACCACCAATGTGTTTTAGTTATAGTATGTGGATATAGTTTTTCTAAAAAAGGCATTCCTAATAATATATCTTTATTTGTAAATTCATAACTATAAATTTCTTCTATTAATAATATCTTATCCCATATTTGTGTTTTTATATTTTTAGCTTTATGTGTTATCATACTTCCTTCATTATTAAATCCTGTTACTATTAATGGTGTCTTTAATTTTTCCCAATTACTGTCTGATAGACAATTATGTTTACACATATTTGCTTCTGCTCCTGTGTCTATCATAGGTGTGTAATATCTATTATAGTATCCTTCTATAATTATTTTTGCTAAAATATATATTTTTGTCATTATATTAAGATGTTGAACTTGTTATTTTATTATATAATTGTTCTTTTAATAATTACTTTTTTATTTTCATAATTTATCGTTAGTTGTTTATCATCTATATTATATGGTTTAACTGTTTCTAGCCATTTTATTCCTAAAGTAATATTATTATTTCCTTGATGTATTTTAAATTTAATTTTTATTGGTATTCCTCCAATAATTAGTTCTTGTTCAGTAGTTTCTTCTATATTTATCAAAGTTCTAGGTAATTCTGTGTTTATGTTTTCTCCTATAATTATTTCATGTTCTTTTACTAGTTCTCTTATAATTTAGTTTTCTACCTGTCCTGTATTTATATTTATTAGATATTTTCTTTGATCTAGTATTCCTGTGATATAATATTGATATGGTTGTATTTCATTTTGTTCTAATAAATTAGGTATTAGATCGCAATCTAATCTTCTAGATGTACTATTTCTTGATGATGATGGTGTATCATAGCTTAATCTTTTAGATGTACTTAATCTTTCTTTTACTATTTCTAAATCTTCTTCAATATCTATTTCTTTATAACTGTAATCATTATTATCTATTACTGTAATTATTTTATCAAATGGATTTTCTATTTTGATTTTTTGAATCTTATTTTTTGCTATTATTTTATGCTTTGTAGTTAGTATGTATAAGTTTTTACATCTTGCTGTAAATATTTTACTTCCTGGTGCTAGTTCTATGCCTGTCATTTTCCAATATAGTACTAGTGATTTATCTATGTTTTTATCTTCTATTGCTACTGAATAATTTGCACTTATAATAAATTTAAATTTTTGATATATTAAATTTCCTCTAACTGCACTTATTATATTTTTTTCTATAGGTTGAATTATTCTATCATCTGCCAAATATAGTTCTATAGGTGTATCTATTCCTTCTCTAAAACATGCTTTTATCAATATTTCTATTGCTCCTAAATGTACATATTTTATTGGATTTTTTTATTTTAAATAGTGTATTTCTTTATTAATTATTTTTTTATTTGTGATAGGTATTTTGGCTTTTTCTTTAATATATTTACAAGCTATTACGTGTTCTTTTTGGCATAATATTCATCATGTTGTAATTTAAATAAGTTTTTTAGTCTAGGTACTTCTAATATCTTATCTATGCTTAAGTCTAATTCTTTTCCTTTTATTTGTTCAAACATATTATTGTCAAATATTATTTTTTGTTCTATATATTCATTATCTTGATATTCTTCTTTACTTATTATTTTTATGTCACTTTCAGTCATAATCAGAATATGATTCTATTATTTCTTCTTCATTATCTGTTATTTCGTATATGCTATCTTCATTTTCTAATTCATAATCTAAATAATCTATCTGTTTATATGTATCGTTTTCTATTATTATTTCTGTTATTTGTTTTTTCTTTAAATCTTTTGGTAATTTACAGTTTCTAGCTAAATGTCCTAATTTTCCACAATTATAACATTTACATTCTGTTATATTTTTCTTAACTCTATGTGGTCTTTTTTGTTTATAAATTTTTATATAATATCTTTTTCTTGGTATTTTATCCTTATATTTTGTTTTGAAGGGTTTATATTTCTTTTTTCTTTTCTTATATTTATATGGATTTTTACATCCAAATTGGGGTGCTAACTTACTTGTACAATATGCTAAGTTTTTTACTAGTATTTTTTCTAGTTTTAATTCTTCTTTATGTTTTTCGCATAGTTTCATAAACCATTGTTGTAAGAATTTTATTCTAGCTCCTAGTGTATCTACTGTATTAGATTCTTCCCAATCTTTTATTATTTTTGAACTAAATGGTTCTGGTAATTTTGTATAATATAATTTTCTTATTTCTTTACTTTCATCATTTGTATATATTCCTTTATAATAATATTCTCTAAATGCACATGTATATTCATTTATGTAACTCATTTTACATATTGCTAATTTATTCATTAAATTTCTGTTTATCATTTTATCTTTCTGTTGTTCTTCTATTTCTGTTGTCATACTACCAAATTCATTTCTAATTGATATCTCATATTTATTTAATATGTCTATTGCTGATGTTGCTATTTCATTATTAGGTTTATTATGATTTTTTAGTGTTGCTAAGCTTGCTGGTGTTAGATTTTATAACCATATTTTTACTGTTCCTATAAGCGCTCTTTCTATATACCCTGGGGCGTCTATTATTGTTATTTTGTTGTCTATTAATTGTTTTGATATATAGCCTATCCATAATTGAATTGTTTTATTTGTATCTGCTACACAGTCTAAATCTAAGAAATTATTTTGATCTGTAGTTTGTCTAGGTATCCAATTTTTATTTAATCTTTTATCCCATAAAACTTTATCTCTATTTTCTTTTTCATAAGTATAGTATGTTGGTGTTATTTCTGTTCGTGTTCTAGGTGTTGAAGTGCTAGGTTTTTCATCTAAATTTCCTACATTTATTTCTATATTTTTATCTTTTTCTATAAGATCAGTATATGTTTCTGAATATGTTTCAGAGTTATTTTCTGAAATGTTATCATTTTCTTCATTTATTTCATCTAATAGGACTTGTTGTAAGAAGTCTTTGCTAAGGATTTTCAGGATACCCTATGGTTATTCAAGGATCTTTTCATGCATTATGTCAAGTATCAAAGAAAATTAATTCTAACTTCAAAATGCCGCTTCTTTTGATTAATAGATGGAAATTTTACCTTGTTGATTTTTGGCAATGTCATTTTTCCCTGTGCTTTTCATATGAGAGGAGCCGAATTTTTGCACGAGCAAGTGAAGTTAAACCTATTATAGCAGGCTAGCTACCCTTTTTAGCAGGTTACCAGTTAATTGTTATCAATGAGATCTAAATGTAAACCTTGTCAGTGACATGATTATGTAAATATCTTTGAACACTGTCAGTGCATAGAACCAAACTAAACTCATTGAAAAAGATAAGCAAGGTAGGGAAGTAAAAAACCTTCTTAACAAAGCTTTCTTGTCATCCAAGAATTTTACACCCCGTTTGTGATCATTAGGGAAAAGTACAGAGACAAGATCATCATTGTGTTTCCCAGAAATCGTCTTGACAAACCACTCCTCATCAACTGGCACTCCCCCATTGTAGCCTATCTGATGAAATTAACCCAAATTGCAAAGGGAATGAAAATCATGACTTGAGATTTAGGGTGTGCTTGGTATAGAGGAAATCATCTTCTCAAAAATATTTTTTAATTTCTCATGTTTAATTGGTCGAAATGTTTTGGAAAATATTTCTATGGAAAAATAAGTTTCTTAAAAATGAGGAAAATGGCTTCCCTTGTAGGAGTAGGGGGGAAAAAGTCTCATAAGTAGAATTCCAAGTCCATTGTCTTCTCCACACACCCCAACCCCCAATTCCCACCTCATCTTTATTCCATATAAATGCTCGTTATACAACTATTTTTTGTTGACTTACCAAATGCCAAAAAAAAAAAAAAAAAAAATCACTTATTTTCCAAGAAAACATTTTCCATCATACTAAATACATACTTAGAGCTGACAATTTCTTCTTTTTCTCCATTGATAACTAATGTATCTTTCTTTCTACATGAAATAAATCATAGTATACGGTACATACCTCCAAAAGCATTTCACGGAATGCAAGATAGTGAAATGGATCTGAATCACATAAAGTTCCGTCAATGTCAAATAGTACGGCTTGAAGGGGAGCAAGCCTTGCTAGAGTGGAAGAACTGCTAATTAAGACAAAATATAGCAGCAATTAGTTATGCTCTATTGGTCCCTATCACACAAGAATCTCAAAAAGAAAAGAATCATTACAATATTTTAAGCCTGAAAGAGTAGAAGGATTCCAATATATAAGTTGACAGTTAGAGTAAACATAGTCTAACTATGATGAATCCTCTGAAAACTGAACTGGTTGGAGTACAAATTCCACTATTTGAGTTCCTAAATTATAACCGGCTTCAAACACAGAAAAAGGAGAAGGATTTCAATAGGTCGAGGGTAAGCGTAAGCTTAGTCTACTTATGATGATTCCTCCGAAGTTTGAATTTAATGGAATGTGCCTACCTAGTTATAAATCTTTTTTCCTTCTGGGTATAGGGAAGTCGGTAAAGATATTATATGAAAGAAAATAAGATGACCAAAACCAGTGGAAGAATAGATAGTTACAAAATCCATGTGTGGGAATGATGAGAAATAATTGAGAAACATCAATGAGATTCAACATATCAAAACTTCCAAGACGGTTGAGAAATCAAAATTCAATCAAATATCCAAATGGTCATTAGGAGACAAAAATTGCAATCATGCAGCAAGGGAATGGATCTTAATTCACATTGCAATCAAATGAAATGTTGCAAGAAGATAACATCCCATTCAAGCTGTTGGTCAAATACAAGTTGTCCCTTAAATATAAGCGAAAAAGAGGACCAAAAATTTCACCTTTCCTTGGAGTTTTCCCCAATAGAAGTGGCCATCTTTTTATAATCGGTAATACACAATTGTTAAGAGTTGTGTAACCTTAGATGAACCAACCTATGCTTAGAAAGCTGCCTAAAGGATCAGCTTAAACTTGAAGCTGCCTCAGACACATAAAAACACAAATAAAACAAATTCATGGAGAATAATATGATGAAAAATTAGGGGTGGAGAAGCTTCAGAATCATAAAAAATACTGAAAATAGCATACATGTAATATGGTTGGACCTGAATAAATGGCAAAAAGTAAGGGACTTGCATCTGATTTGTAACAAAACAGACTTCAAACTATCCATTTAGACATTATATTTCCCTTTCTTTGATTTTCTTATTTGAAAAATAAATAAATTAGAGCCTCGAATAACTTTTTTTATTCTTCGGAACTGGTAACTAGCCTCTCGAATTACTGGTTAATGTGAATAGATCCATCATCTAAACCAAATGAAGCATTTTTGTTTCTTTCTTAAAATCAGAACATTTAAGATATCTCAATAAGCAACAATTGTTTGAAGAGTATCGAATTCAAATCCACGACACCACAGATCAATTTCGAGTCCTATAAATCAATGGCAGAATTAGATTATAATGTGCAGGTTCACGGGAACCAGTACCCTTTTTTTTTTTTTGTCTATACACAGTAAATATAATTGAAAATTCACTAAATATCTATAAAATATTTGACTCTAAATCCAATTATCAACGTATAATCATTTGAGATTGCGGTAAAAATCTATAAACTTCAAATTCTGAATCAGCTTATCTATGAATGCATAGTAATTTTTTTTTTTTTTTGTTACAGCCTACAGGATTAGAATGGGAATAAAAAGGATACCAAAATTTGACTAGAAAACCAATTTTTCAGCTCCAACGACGGCAATGCCCTTGCGCTTGACGGACTCAAAAAGCGGTGCCACCATTTGCCGGTAGTGCACCGGCCTATTGAGCTCCTCTTCGACATCGATTTCCACGTTGTGGACTCCAACTTCACTGAGCCGATCTCCGAGCTTATCTCCGACTCTAGAGGCCATCTTCGTGTCCCAGAGATTGCGGCACCTAGGCACTCGGTTGAGCTTGGCTCGACACTGCGCTGTGAACTCTTGCTCAGCTGATGAAGCCATAGCTACGATGGTGTCGGTGCTGGTGGTTGTCACCTGTGCCGTGATTTTCCGGCAGGAGACTAGTAAGCGGAGGAGATGGGTTCCGGTGGTCATTTACGGTGTCGTACTATGGGTTTTAGATAGACTGCGTTTGGGTCCTCGAGAAAATGGGTTTTAGTGGCTTCTTTTGTTTTTTTTAGCGGATAAATTTTTTAAAAAAATTAAAGTATTACTTATATTGTTTTGTGAATTTCACACATAAATTGTCGAGTGTTTTTAATTATTTGCGATGTTATAACTTTATTTAGATTAAATTTTTGTAGTTGAAAATATTGCAAAATTTTTAGAATAACTTGTTGCGAATATAGATAATGAGTGGTCCTTAAAATGTATCCATCTAGCACAATGAATTCATGGTAGTTCAAAGAGTTATGTAATTTACGTATGACATTCACCTAATAATGATAATTTTGGAAAGTTTGACTTAATATTTTCTTTCTTTTTCATATTTATTATCACTTGAAATTTGTTTAAAGTGTGATATTCATGTAGCATATTATATTTCATTAGAAAATCATTTTAATAGTGGTTCTTTTAAAAAAAAAAAAAAAACTTTTGTATATCCAATAACACACTACAATTTATTTATTTTCTCCAAAAGCTGATTTGATTGCCACTAAAATCTGATTACATATGAAGAAGAAGAGCTAGCCTAACCTTCTATAGAAGATGTATACATATGACGAAAACCAAAAAAAGTTAGCGCAAAACAGTGGCAAAGAAAAAGCTTCAAGGAAGGCTCATATTGGAGCCTTCCCGATTTTCTCATCTTGACTCTAAATGATGGGAATTGCCATATATTGATAGTTAGCAATCCTCTGACAACTTGGTAAGTATTTATGTTGTGTATATACCTTAATTACATCAGCGTACTAGTTTCTTGATCTCTTGCACCTCTTCGTGTATCCTCCAAGGTAATTTTCCAGAGTCAGTTATATAATTTTGAAGGAGCAAAGATTTTGGTTCCCCCAATATAAAGGTATGACCATTTTCCACATACCTCTAAAGCCCAAAAGGGAATAAGGAAGAGGCTTCGACTAAGTTGTTGGTGCATTGGCCCAATGGGAGAATGAAGGTCGTGATGAATCTGCCTAGTGAGTCCCTAATTACTTCCCCGCCACCACATGAATTACCAACACATGATCAATACGAGTTCATTTTCACAAATTAGAGTGGGGGCATGATTCATTTGACTGGAATAACATACTAACAATAGTTTTTTAGAGGTTGGTGTCCAGTATTGTGAGTAAGCCTCTCCAATTATTTAGAATAAATAAGTTTGTAAAGGTTAGCCTGGTTAGCTGGCAAATGGTGAAAGATATCACAAAGGTGGATCTGAAAATTGAAGGGTGCCCATGTTTATATTTTGAGCTACATCTCGATCTCCAAAGCTCTCACACGATAATCATTAGCAAAATTCTCATAACATAGACTGCAATGGAGTTACGTCCCTTGAAATTCTAGGATTCCTACAAGAATTCTCTAAGATTACCAACACATGATTCATGAAGATTTATAACCACACAATATTTTATGTGTAAACTCACGAAATAATAGTAATAATTTGGGAAAAACTAGTCATCAAAATCCCCACCATTCTTAGTTCCACCTATTCTATCTTAAACATTGTAATAATGTTTGACAATAGTTAGAAATTAAAGTCCTTAATAACATCGACAATTATGAATTATCTTGGCATAATGTAAAATTATCTACTTATGCCCTTCTTCAATAATGGGGGTCCAAATTTATTCTCTTAAAATATTTATACATCTAAATTATTAATAGTAATCAGGTGTTGATCATGAAATCTAGAATTTAAACGATAGGTGAATATAACATCAAATACAGTAATTTAAAATTACAAATTTAATATATTATCAAAACTAGAAAAATATTCCAAACATGGTTAAAAAGAATGATATGCTATTAATTTAATTATAAAGTATTAAAAGATGGAATTCATTAAATTAAAATAGCTCGATACAAGTGTCCAAAATAAAATCAAAGCAAACCATGGTAGGGTCCAAAATCTTGAATGGTTTCCATGTCATGGCTGATGTGGTAATTATGTGTCTAGTTTCCACCATTGAAGTCTATAAACTACTTACATTATTATAAATTATTATTTATTTTCATTGTTGCAATACATGAAACAAAGTGGAGGCAATTATTTGACAAAACAAAATTGAATGGATGTGCAATCTCAGAGATAGGATATGAAAATTGACTTATCGGGTGCAAGAAAAAAGTTGTGTCTTTTTTTTTTTTTAACTAAATTAAATATTTTGGGCCAAAGTGTACATACTTTGAAGGTATATTTCAAAAAGTTCAAGGGATACAACGCTTTAGAAAGTTAATCTTTTGATTTAGGCTGCAAATGGAGACAAAAGTCAAATTTCTTATTTTGGTTTAGAATGCAAACATAGGCAAGAATCAGAATTTGAAATTAAATTCTAAACTTGTTATCGAATTAATAAATTGTTTTAGTTATCAATCGAGTTCGTAATTAGGAATGTGACAATTCACTACCATCTGCACCAAGATTCCACCCTTACACTTTAAGGATGTGGAGTGGAAATTTCAAACTTTAGATTTCAAACATTATCATCAAGATCATAGTAGCTCTATTTCACAAGTACTAAATTCGCAATGATATATTTGCATACACATATGTAACAAATTAATTTGTTTGAACTTTGTATCTAATACTCTAGCTCCATTCCTGACCACAAAGTTGGTGAAATAATTAAAGAGATAACTGCTTATATTCTTAAGGCTGCAAAGTTGGTAAAACAAAATGATACATGCAATATATATATAATGCACAAATACCTAACTCATCCTCCAATTTACTTCTACTACAAGAAAATCTTGTTTAAATTTGTCTTCCAAAATACAGGAGGAATCTATATGGTTTCGTACCAAACATTAAATCTCATACCATAATTAAATAAAGGCACAATATATAAGTGTATTTTTTAAATTGGTCTTACTTAGTATTTGTGTCCTCCATTTTAAATGTGCACAAGTAGTCAGTTAAGCTTGTATAAAGTTGAACAATTAGATACATACATTTTATGTGACATAATACAAGTAGGACGTCATATATAGAACTACCAATTGTCATTTAGGATGCCACATATGACGTGTGTATCTATTTGTTAAATTATATACAAGTTTAAGTGTGTACGTGTGCACACTCAAAATTAAAAAGCATAAATATCAATTAACGCCAAGTTAAAAAGACACTTTTATAATAATATATTTTATGTATTAAATAAATTCTACCCACAACCACATCTGACCATAGAAATCCTGGGATTAATTTATTTACTAGGAATAATAGTTTTGAGTTTAATTTATTTCACTTTTCAAATGGGATAAAATAATATCAAGTTTAAAGTATAATCTATGACTTACTTTATAGAATAACATGCTTAGCCAAATTTCTAAAAGACAAGAATATGTGTATTAAATATAAAGACTTATTTTAAAGAATAAAGGTGTCTGACCAAGCTTTTAATAAAACATGTTATTAAGAGAAGTTATTTTTTCGTAAACGTCGAAAAAATAGCTACTCCCAAACTAAAATGTTATTCTAATTTTCTTAGGACAGGATTAACCAATATCAAAAATCCATATTTACCTAATTAAAATTAGCGTTATTTTTCAAAAAAAACCTTCGATGAAAAACATGAATTTTGAAAATAAGTCGATTTCGACATCTTAACCTAACATGCTATTATATCACAACTTTCACATTATTTTTTTTTAAAATATACCTTCACGTAAATTAAAACATAAGTCGGAATATAATACGATATATATTCATTCAAAGTTTAGAAACAAGCTAGCTATCTAAGAAGGTACGTAGCTACCCAAAGTTGAAGCAAAGAACTCATGAATGTATTCAAATTGATCTAAACAATGTCAAATGTCTCAATTACTTTTTGACCAATTTTAAACTAAACCTTACTATAAATACTCATTAAATGTCATCAACAATATCATTCACAACAACTTAATTTTATTCTTACAAATTACAATAATTTATTTGTAACTCTCTTTCTCAAATGGCACCTCTTCAAGTTCTTGAAATATTTTCCACATTTTTATTAGTAATTTTCATACAAGTTTATTTGGGAAATGCTCAAAATTTCATCCAATCTCGAGCAGCTTATTATCCAAATTCAGAAGAAAAAGGAACAGAAAGTAAGAATATCTTCATAAAAAGAATGTTCTGAAAAGTATTTTTTTTAGGATGATGAATTCCTTCAAAAATTGGAAAAATATTTTTTCTGTTAGAAATAGAGAAAATAAATTTTACAAGTAACATTTTATAAAATATCTCTGCAAGTAACTTGTGTTTTAAATTTTGACAAATTTAATTATTTATTATTCTGTTTAAATATATGCAGCTGGCGCATGTGGATTTGGTACTTTTGGAGCAATAATCAACGGTGGAGATGTATCGGCTGCATCTGATCTTTATCGCGACGGTCTAGGATGTGGTGCATGCTATCAGGTATAAAAGTACAAAATTAATTTAAGTTTTATACGTACATTATTAATTAATCGCGTAAAAGATAATTACAAAAATGTTAAAATAGTTAAATAGAAACCTAAATTTAACAAGGGTCCTATATAACTACGGGGTAATAGGACCCTATTTAAGTTTAGGTGTGTCTCTGAGATTTCGATCCTAATCTAGAGGGTACTTGTGTCTTATCCCATTTTATACATAAATAACTCACCCAACTATTAAACGTGATAATACTTAGTACTTATACATGATTTGATATATACATAACTCAACTCCAATCAGCTAGCAAACGACCGTTTAGAGAAATTTCTAATCAAACCACTAACCCTAACCTTAAAATTCGATATCATTGTATATCAATTAAAATTCATCGTCTATCTATAAACTTCAAATTCTGAAATTACGATTGACCGTAAAATGTAGGTGAGGTGTACAAACAGTAATTACTGTTCAGAAAATGGAGTTAATGTGGTAATTACTGATCATGGAGCAAGTGATAGCACAGATTTTATTTTAAGCCAACGGGCTTTTTCACGTATGGCCCAAACAAAAGATGCTGCTGCTTCTCTATTATCACTTGGTAATGTGGGCATTGAATATAGAAGGTATATAATATTTTACAGTCAGATATCTCTATAACCGTCACCTTCTATAATAATATTTCATTATAATAGTTGTGTTCAATGTGAAAACGATCTTTCATGTTATGTTATATATATGTTTTCTATATTGCAACATTTTGGTATATCAGTATTGAGATAAGCAATGTTTGTTGTAGTCAGATTTCTCTAAAACGATCAGGCGTCCTCTATAACAATATTTCATTGTAATAGTCATGTTTGCTATGGAATCGATTGATCTTTTATTTTATGTTATGTTATATTAGATATTTTTCTATTAATTAACATTTGTATCAAATTTTTTTTTTTCGTGAATTGAACAGGGTTTCTTGTAGCTATCCAAATAAGAATATTACATTCAAGATTGATGAGAGTAGTGATAATCCTTATTATTTGGCTTTTGTTATATGGTATCAACAAGGAAAAACTGATATTTCTGCCGTTCAATTGTGTGAGGTATGGATTTAACTTATATATACTGATAATACATAAAAAATTACATATAATAAACTATTGGGCCAAAACTATGTAGTGAATTTTATCGAACTCGTATATTCAAACTTAAAAATATTTTTTATTTCAAATATGCAGACACAAAATTTTGTGTGCAAATTATTGGATAGGACACGTGGCGCAGTATGGACAAGTTCATCACCACCAAAAGGACAATTGCAAATAAGAATGTTATTGAGTTCTGATGATGGAGATGAAAAATGGGTTATTCCTTTAAATAATATTCCTGAAAATTGGAAAGCTGGTGAAACATATGATTCTGGAATACAAGTGGATTAATAGCGGAGTAGGAACGAGAGGTTGTCCTTTTTCGATTCAGTAATTCTGCAATTATTATCATAATTGTTGCAGATGAAAAGGCACAAAATTAGATAAACAGCTAACATAAATTACTATCGTACAATACATTCAGTATAATTTGTAAACAAAAAATAATTATTTTAATGTTATTTGTTGATTAAATTTGTCATATAAAAAAGAGAGTATATTGGCTCTTTTCTGATAAGTGTGTGTGTATATATATATATATATATATATATATATATATATATATATATGTATGTATGTATGTATGGAGTAGTTGTTATATGTGTCAATTCAATTACTATTGTAATTTTGCCAACTAATAAAAGTTCAGATATTTTGTTGTAGCAGTTTCTCAAGTTTCTAGTCAGAAATCTAGATTTTTTAGAATATAGGTGACAATTGATAATATTATATCATTAAAAAGGAAAAATATATTAAATGTGAATTGATTTCTAATCCTCATGGTAAACAATTCACCAATCAAATATGCTATTTCGACTTTTTTTTAGAAGGGATGGAAATCAATAATATTATATCAATTTTAGAAAATATATGAATGAAATATCTATTTTTATGAAGAAATCATGAGTTCACGTACGTTCATATTTTTAATCTGACTCTAAATTGTTAAAAAAGGATGGCTAAAGAAGGTAAAACCAAAGGTTTATTGAAACGGAAGCTCGTTTTCAGTGAAACATTTAATCAGACTTTACAATATGATTTAAATTTGAGGGAAACCTAATTGTAACAAACGAAATGTTATATTGGTGGTCAATTATCATCTATACTACACAAAGAAATAGGTATTAGGAAAATAATATATGTCGTTAAACAACAATAAAAAATAAACGTTAATTCTATATATATAACATTTAGATTGTGACTCTCATTATTCATATTTTAAATTCAATTCGTACCTGATGAAGGACCACAAATTGAACTCATAAATAACACTATAACATTTTATTGCCTTAATTAAGGTAAACTTATGACTTCTATATTTATGGACGGTTTTATTTTAATATATAGTCTATTTTTAGTAGGTATTAATTCAATATTCGAAATATTGAATGTAGAGACGTCTCAAACTCTTCCTACTAGAGATTTGAGAGGGTTCACAAGTGCATGTCCTATTCAATATTTATTTTATTGTAGTTTTTTTCTCATTGGTATATTTCTTAATTAACTCATTGGATTACACATAACAAACCATGTCGGTCTATTATAACAACTCGACTTGTTCGTAGGGATGGATCTAGAAGTTTAATTACGAGTGGAGGCAAAATCAGAATATATATGAAATGATGCAATTATTTTTGTTACCAACAATTGTGATGGAATGAATAAGATTATTTTCATTTTTATTCTAATTTCTCAAGTTCAAATCATGTGAATAAAAAAAACGATATAGAAGGAAATATGTTCCCCTTTCTAATGAACCTTATACGACACAAATCTAGATTAATTAAGAGTAAACACTAGATTTAAAAATACATCATTGAACCCTAATCTATTTTCAAAAAGGTAAAAAATTCCCTAGTCTATTTTTTTCTGTGAGGAATTACTCCTTTGTCTCTTTATATAGATATAGAGTATGGACCATATCCATTTATTATTTGTTATATATGCACTACTCAAATTAATGTGCTTTGTGGTCCTAAATATATGTA
The DNA here is from genome assembly GCA_037074985.1 of Solanum bulbocastanum. Classification (NCBI taxonomy): domain Eukaryota; kingdom Viridiplantae; phylum Streptophyta; class Magnoliopsida; order Solanales; family Solanaceae; genus Solanum; species Solanum bulbocastanum. The sequence goes on from CM073604.1 coordinate 1,366,260, forward strand.
TATGCACTATATCAAAACTATTATTAGTGGCAATTAATTAGTGTGTGGTAATAATTTAATTATTGCTAAATATGTATTTATAGCGGTAATTAACACTCTTTGTATATGTCCCTAAAACCTTTAGCGACATTAGTTCTAATGACACTTAACTAATACCGGTAAAAACTTTAACACTCTTTATTAATGTATATATTTATTGCCGCAAAAATTTATTTTTGTTGTAGTGATAATTTTTTTTTGTTAACATCTTATTGGTTGCTCTTGTATCTTCTTAGTTCCTATCACATTTCATCTTGAGTTTTCTCTTTATTGTGATTGACCATTTGTACTTCATTTCACCAAACAAAATTTTCTCACTTGTATTTTGGTTATAAAAAAACAATAAATATGAGCATGTACCAAATAAATGTTGGTTTCTATTGGAAATAGTGATGTATCCAACTAATTATCCTATCTTCCTATTGGGAAAGAGACATTAGATTTTCAAGAGGGAAAGTGCAAGTTGCTTTACTGTAGCTAAAATGGAATATCTATAGATTTTGTTTTTTGCTCAAATATATATATATATATATATATATATATATATATATATATATCATATGATTGTAAGTGAGGGTTTGGACATTTAAAAGAGAGAGAGAGAGAGAGAGAGAGAGAGAGAGAGAGCATTTAGTATTTGGTAAAAAGTTTTAAAATAGTGTTTAAAAATTGGACATGAATATAACTTGAAAAAATATTGAACTTTTTTTGAGTACTTTGAAGTTAAAAAGATGAAAAACAAGAATTAGAAGTTTTATAAATTTCGAAAAATTAGAGTAATTCTATATCTAAATATAGCTATGAAATATAATTTCGTAAAAAAGATGAAATTTATCCATGGCCAAAAGGTCCCTAAAGTGGCCTATTTTTGTTATAGTTTCACCAATTGAGTATCCAATAAAAAGACTAAAATTTTGTATTGTCGTACTCTTGGCACCAAAAGTTATTTTGATGAATTTGTATTATGATGCGTTTTTTGTAATGTTAATTATCAATGTGATATATAAATCACTTTATGAGTATAGTTCACAAAATAACCTATTTTGCATAAGAGCAAATGTATGAGGTAATGGTAGATGAAGCTTCCAATCTAAATCATTTTAAATATTAATATAATGTGATTACTTGTGTTACTGATAAATTATAATTTATACGCCCTTTGAGATACTTATAAGGACTTACTTTAATTTTTACACTATTTGTTGATAATATTTACCTACATTATATCATAACTTTTTTCGTTAAGTGATATCTCATATATAAAAGACTTTCTAAGTGTAACTAATTGAAAAAAGAAATGGTCTTTTTCATTTACTTTTAGCTATGCGTGATGAGTATGCATTTTTGTGATCCAAAGTGACGTATATCTTTTTGTAATGGATTGTCAACCCAAATTTGAGGTAGTATAGTCTGAAAATTTATATTTGAGGCGGGTAACACATAATTAAGTCATGTCTTATGGAGTTATGGTGTATTATGCAATTTTTTCTAAACATAATTCTGTTAAAAAAATAATCATGAAATAGAAAAGGAAAAGAAAGGGGATTTAACACTTTTAGTCCTTCAAATATTGAGAAACTCTGAATTTGGTACTTGTGATTTCAATGTTAAGTATGTTTAATCTTAAATTAATTGAGATGTGCACTTTTGATTTCTCTCATTATGAATTTCCACGAATTATTACATGTCAAATCATTCAATTATCTACATGTTCTACATGTATGTCACGACCCAGACCGTTGTGATTGACACCCATACTAACACTCCGGTGGGAGAACCACTACTACAACCCAAACCAAACAACTAATCTAAAAATTAAGGCATTTAAGTATATGAAAGCGGAAATAATAGCTAAAAACTGAAGTTCCATAAACTTCAACAAAAGATCTAACAACTAACAAGAAGGGATACAACCCCAACTAATGAACTAAGCAATCAACTAGAACAAATGTCTAAGTCCGAAAATGGTGGACATAGACGAAAGAGAACCCATGGCAACTCAAAAGAATTGACTCACCCTTGAATTCAAACAATGATCACTGATCTCCTAAACAAGGTCTGTCAGTAGCCGCTTGAAGATGCCCTGTACTCAACAAAAAGAAGAGCAAGTGCAGTATCAATACACAACCACAGTGTACTGGTAGGATCACGCGGCTATCCCACTAAGTGCAACATAAACAAGTCAAGACAACAATATAATCACATACATATATATCGAACATATACAATATTATCAACATTACGAACAACTTCACATTTCGCAAGATACACAATTAAGTCACGTCATTGGTCCTCTCATTGAACCCAAACCCAAACAGTTAGCATACCACAACATGGTACCCGATCCAATAATTATGCTGGAACGTGGCAATCGATCTCATAGTTTTGCCGGAACGTGCCAACCAATCCATTCAACATACTACAATCACAAACACAAGTATATCTTCAAGATCATACATTTAAGTCATGATTTCATGACAATCATCATTCATCTATCTCATTTACAACAAGTGTGATCAACATTGCAACATTCACACATATACAAGTATCATAATGAAGCAAGAGCAATCATACATCACACAATCATAGAATCACAACCATCACCTACCTAGAAACAAGCTTGAAACCCTAAGAAACTTGATCCTTCTCTTTCCGGATTTGTTCCGCTTGTTCTTGGTCTACAAACAATCATAATAACACGGGAATTAACAATCACTAATTACCCGAATTGCTAACAATTCTATGAACCCTAGTTCATACCCATGATCCCAAGTACCCAAATTAGGGTTGTTTCCACCATAGAATCCATACCAAAACCCTCCTACATCATTAATTATTCATTCTATTACGTTTTACGGATCGAAAAACGGATTCGAGAAGTGAAAATGTCACGACCCGATTTCTCGAGTCATGATGACACCTACTATAACCCACCAGTAGGTAAACCGAGCCGTAACCCGGAACAACAAGTAATGGGTCTGAGGGCAGAAACTAAACAAGAGTAGACAAAATTTAATATAATAATAAAACAAACGGGCGCAAACCAAAACATATATACAAATAAAGATACCTCCCAAAACCTGGAAGTCACTAGTACAGAGCTACTAACAAAAGAGTACAAGTCCCAAAAGTGGACTACAGAGACTCGACTGTCTTGAAAGGCAAAAGACAAGTCTATATATACAGATGGAGACTGAAATAGTATAGAACGCCGTGTGCTCACCCCCGTCTCCGGATCAAACTACTCCAAGCTGGATCAACGCTGGCCACTGGTGCTCGGACCTGCATCACGAAACAGATGCAGAGCGTAGCATGAGTACCAAAATAATAGGTACCCAGTAAGCATCATAGGCCGATTGAACTTGAAAAGTAAATACAATACGAAAAGAAGGAATAACACAAACAGAGGTCTAGAACGAAAGCTAAGTAACAATGGAATGCACACGAGTGTAGAAATAACTAACTAAAGTAATCTAACTACACCTAACTGGACCCCCATAAGCCCAGAAGGTACACTCGTGCGCAAGTTAAATTAAAAACCCGAACGGACCCCCATAAGCCCGCTGAGTACACAGAAAAACTATAGCTAAAGAGATTTACATACGAGAATCCAAGAACACAGAACATCGAACCAAAACCTCAACCCCAAATAATAGAATCTGACAATACGGAGGCCGGAACTCGAACCAGATGCTCTGTATAAGTAACTAAGCGATAGAGGCCAGACCTCGAACCGGATGCTCTATATAAATATCTGAGCGATAGAGGCCGGACCTCGAATCGGATGCTCTATATAAGTATCGGAACGATAGAGGCCGGACCTCGAACCGGATGCTCTATATAAGTATCTTGAGGTCTAAACTGGAGCTCGAATCCGAAAACCCGACAAAGGTGTCAATGTAGCTGCTGAAAGAGTCTCAATCAATCCCGGTGCAAAACTGTTCGTGGAACACCGTCCACACTTAGCCAATCAATGTAATCTCTTGGAACCGAATGAAAACCAACTTTAAATCGCGAATCAGAACCAGTGTCGCCGACGTAACTCGTGAAGCCGCAACATCGGGGAAAAATAAAGATAACTATCATCAAAGTAAGTGTATCGCCTAACTAAGGTCCAAACTATCAGACTCTAGTCTGCTACACCAGTCTACAGGGATCTAAGCCGGCCGAGCGACGTCGGGGCAAAACTAAGGCCTAACTATTCCGAATCATGAATTTCTAAGGCAAGCCCTAATCAAACCTAAACTAAGGCCCAACATGTTTCAGGTAACATAGTAATCAAATATACAAGCCCTCTACATAGCAAGGAGGGTTAATTAGTAACACCAAACATGCTCACATTTACCCGATAAATTCCGAAAGGGGCCAAAACATGATTTCTAAACACCTATGCACTATTCAATAATTACCAACCCAAATCCCAACTAATCAACAAGCATTCACACTCTCAAGTTCAATCTAAGAGGGGGAAACCGTAGCCTACCTGTACCCCGATCACGCGCACTCCAACAGTCACTTCTCCGGAGTTTTCCCCTTTCGAACAGCCTCGAAATGCTGACACGCTATCAAAAATAGAGTCACAACGTTACTACGGTCATTTAGACACTAAAATCGCAAGAAACGGAGACAAACCAATTTCGGGGTCAAAACGGGGAAAGTGGGGCCCGCACCGAAAATTCCGAAATTAACCCCAAAAATAGGTTCTTAAACACCTCCCCGAACTTGTGTCCCAAAATAGAATACAATTCGAGGCTCGAAACAGCCCAACACGACATACAATGAAAAACACAAAACATACTACAATGAACAGTAAAAGCAGCAGCTAATCACGAGAAAATACCAGAAACTAGGGGTCTACAGCAAAATCCGACAACACCACAACGTTCTCCTCGGAAAACCACTCAAGATAGCCTCAAGAATCACTAAAATCGGACCTAAAACGAATGAGAAATCAGCTTCCAAAACTGCCCAAAAACTGAGCCCGAAAATGACTGTGACAGCAGTTAAAACACAAATTTTTACCTTCAACGAAGCTTTGAATATGAAATCCAACCACACCGACGCGTTCCTTGCGAAAAACCACACAAGATGCACCTTTGGATCACTTGATTTGGACTAGAAATGAGAGAGTTTTGCCCTTTCAAAGATGAGAAAAAGTTGCTGTAATTTGTTGCACCAGATTCAGCAACATATTTAAAGTCTCCGACGGAGGGCTCGGATTTCGCTCGGGACCCGATAAAATTAAAATAGATATGTTACCCTACCAAATTCGATATTCCAGACTCAACGGCGCAGTCGAAATTTCCATCAGAGGTCATCTCGATAAAAAGTGGGTCCCACTTTCAAGAGCCATTTTAACCAAAATCCACCAAAGGGCTCGAAATGAGTCCGGAGACCTCGGGAGTCGAACAAAAGGTTGTTCTAGACCAAACTCAACATTCTGAAGCTAACCGCGCTGACGGAATTTTCATCCGAGCACGTTTTCCAAGAATGTTGACCAAAGTCAACCTAAGGCCAAATTTCAAAGGCTAAAACGCCTAATCGCACCGACTCACACTGAAAACCTCGGGAGTCATGCCGACCATGCTACTAGCCTAAAATGACCCTTCCGGAGCTGATGGAACTGTCAGAATTCCATTCTGAGGTGGTCTTCTTGAACTTTTGATCGAAAATGATCGTTCAAGGTTCATAAGCTCCAAAACACTAAAACTCACACCAAAACCAAACGAACGACCAGGTGACCGAACTGTCAGTCCCAGCAAGTCATAAATGACTTGGGGTCGCTACAGGAATGCTCTAAATGACACGCAGAAGGCAAGAAACAAAAATGACTAGGAGGGTCATTACATAAAATATTATCTTTAGCCTCAAGAATGGTGAAAAACGAGTAGGAGTCGCTTGGGGTTCCTTCCTTAGCTCTAAAAGTCGAAAAGTGCATAATAAGGTCGTTTAGGGGTTTATTAACGACCTTAAGTCGCGTCGAGCCCGCCATAGCGGTCCTCACCCTGCTGTAGCGGCCTCGCCAGAGCGAACGAAATCCCACTAGGGTGGCTTGCACGAAACCAGTGAGCTATGTTGAGAATTTCAAAATTCCCATTTCACAACACACCTCTAACCCACGATGCTCAAAAAATACCTTTAACGCTAAGATCGATATCGGGAGTTCTACTCACCCAAATTCAATTACGTAAAGTCGTACAGATTTCTTAACGAGTTATCTAACTACTCATGTAATCAAAATCAAAATTAACTCACCCGATTGTTACCAGATTTCCCTGCACCTTAAAGACTCGAATTTCGTCCAAATCTGGACTAGATTGGGAAAATCCAAATACTACGAAAAAGTTTTTTGGCCCCAAATTCCCCCCCTCCGTTGGGTTTTCTATAATGACGGAGCAGGTCGTTACAATGTATTAGTACTATTACTCCATATTCGAGGCTAATATATAAAAAATGTGAATATCATATATTTTCTATATAGATGGATCGAAAAATGTTGAGGTTATATTCGAAAAACATCTATACCCTAAACTCTACTTGTAAAACTACATTGGACATGAATTGTTTTGTATAGAGGGGCCAAATATATTTGTGCTATTTTAATTTAATGTTAATTATATTTATAAGGTGAATATTATGAGGATGAAAATTAGAATTTCTTAATAATTTAGAACTCAAAAGTGTAATTATCCCAAAAAGGCAAATACAAAAAAACAAAAAACAAAAAAAAAAAAAATCAATAATGAATGGAAATTTCCCTTGAAAACGACTAAAATGGAGTATAATAGTCTATAAATTGACTCAAATAATTTTGCTTTTATGATTAAAGCTATTGGGGCGGTTTTATGATCTATCACTTTTAAGTTATGTATTAATCAACTTCTATACAATTGGGACTACTAAAATATATTGTGCTAAGCTGGTTTGATTGCTACCATATATCTAACTTGTAAATTTTTTTTTTAAAAATGTTTATTACTATTGTTAATGTCATAGGAGAAAAGGCGCTAGATACTTAACATAATAAAGTATCCATATCTAACATGATAATATGACACAAGTAAAATATATAGATTTGTAAGCCCAAAACACTATTTTGAAAATTTGAGATGTTTGGCCATTTAGTAAAAGTGTAAACTATCTTTAGACATACGTCCCAATCATATATACTAATTCAATTTATACTTTTAAATAGTTACGTATCTTACCACTAATTAAGAGTTTTTTTTTATCATACTAAGAAAGATATACACATAGATACATATATTTTTTCTACCCGATGTACTAAGATACTCATGTATTCCAGATATATGTGAATCACACTATACATATGTATTTGTGTATCTGGTATAATTCACTTGTATTTGAGATATCAGATACATGAGAGTTGGCGAGCAAGATGGGAGGGAGGTGAATGAGATTTCTTATGTATCTTAGATACATAAGAATCCTCTTGGATACAATGTATCTAGAACAAATTACACCTAATTTTGACCCCATGTATACCGAGATACATGTATCTGAACGTATCTGGATGCACCAAAATCTGATAAGATTCATAATATTATAAACTAAAGTGTATCTAAGTAATTAACTTCTAAACTAGTGAGTATTTTTTTTCTTTTGTAAGTTTCCCTCTTTAAATATAAAAACAGAAACGATTTATGCAAAAAAATAAATAAATTATATCGATACACATCATGACATCGAATTACATTTACATGTTGTAACAACCCACCTTCCTTACTTTTTATAGCTATAATTACTTATAAATTTTATATTTAAGAAAATTTACCTATATGGTGCAAAAAATATTTTAGATTGATAATGTATATAAATTAAACTCTATTTATATGAAAAGAAAAAAGAACAATGTGATTTGTATGAAATGATAGCGGGAGGAAATTCATGCTTATTTTTTTTTTCCAAATTGAAGAAAAAGCAATTAAAAAGAAGACAAAATGATTTAGTTTCCCTTTTTATCTTTTTCTTTTTGGATGACCAATTTTGCAACTAGATAAACAAGCTTCTGACAATGACAATACATTAAATATACGTAAAATTTCATAAATAGCATTATTAGCGTCCATTTTTATAAAACAAAAAAAAAAAGTGACGTTTTATTATATTTCAAAATTTAATAACATTTTATTTTCAAAACGTAGCAAACATTATAATAAAGAATTTTGCAGTAACTACTTAACGACAATAAAATAATTATAATCATAATATATTTTACTACGATAATATAGTATAAGTTTTATAAACAATACGGGATGTAAATGTCGTTAATGACTTGAACTATTCTGAATGTGGTTGTCATTAATTGAATGTGGGCAATTTACATGTTAGTCGAGGCAACTATCGATTACTTACATGCTTGGTTCTACACATTTGAGGAAAACGGTACATTAAATGTATGATGAAGCACTTGTGGTACGCGTAAACTGGCTCAAACATCAATTTTACGAAGGGAAAAAAATTCTTCATTCAAAAAGAATAATGATAATATGTGCATGTATCTTCATGATGTCTCAAGTGATGGTGCGTATTAGGTTTGGCATAAAGATATTGATGACGATTTTGGATCGAATGAATTAAACTCAGATCATTTAAAAAAAAATGCAGATGAAGTTGATCTTTATTTAGTGGCAGGGTTAGAATTTTCTCTAAAAAGATTTAAAATATGAAGAAGTAAACACACGAAAAAGTGAAAAGAAATCTAATATTTATCATATACACATATAATTTTTCATTGAAAGTGCGAATGGTTAACAACTTTTTCTATTTCTTATTTTCTTTGTGTTGAAATTGTGACAGCAAATAGAAAGTCAACAAAAGACAACAGAAACAGGGAAGACAGTTGTCAATTTATTTTGGTCAAACACATTATTTTAAATAAAAATAATCAAAAACAAATCGGTGTCGAAGTACAGAATTCAATGCATACAGTACAAAACTATTCTGTCCGTCTACTTTTATTTGTTATATTGCATTTTTGAAAGTCAATTTTAATTTTTAAAATTAAATTAGATTATATTAATTTGATATTTTATACAAAAAAATTTAAATATTTAAAATCTATATGAAAAATATATAAATTGTAATTTTTGGCATATTAATATGATGAAAAGATATATAGTAAAATATTAGTTAAAGTTTTCATAAATTGACTCTAAAAAAAATTATGACAATTAAAGTGGACGGAGATAGTAATAAGTTAAAAAAGTCCTGCAATTATAATAAGAATAGAAATAAGATTCTATTATTTCTTCTATCTTGTCCCACAAAGATGGTTCTGTCAATTTTTTTTCTTGCGATCCTTGTTCGATTTTTTTTTATTTATTTTATATTTCGATTCGAGAAGAGTTTATTAAAAATAATTTTTCTATTTCATAAAAATGAAGATAAGTCTAATATATATTTATCTTCTTTAGATAGTATTTATAAGATTATACTAAATATATTGTTATTTTTATATTTTTAGGTCAAATGATTAACTAAAATATAGGGAGTAATATTTTTTTTTTGTAATTTTTACAATTATAATTTTTATTTTTTAAAACTTGAAAAATACGTGTTCAAATTCACATCTAAAATTAGATATTTAATCCTTGTACACGCTATACATTTGATTAGTTCAACTATCACAGTCGAAAACCTCAACAGTTATTTAGTTGCATACTTCCCTATTTACCTAATATTTCACACTCCTAAAATAAATTTGAATTTCTACTTTGATGTATCTTTTTTTTTTTTTATCCTCTTTTATGTAATTAATTTTTTTTTTTAAAATTTAGTATCCAATCAACACGTAAAGGGCAATGAATAGAATTGTGCATCACGGACTGAATTTATTGTCAAATAGGATGATAAAGCACACTACATACCTTTCTATAGCCACAATCTGTATATCTGTGGCAGACTGGAATTAATCAAAAGTCAACTTTTTCCAAATCAAACTCTATATAACTATGAACTATGTTTTGAAAGAAAATGGTGGTTTGGTAGTTGATTAAAGTTATGTATGTATTAGTACGTAATATAAAAATAAGTTATGAGAAAATATACATATATATTAGTTATGCAGATTGCAAAGTGTATTTATTTCTACGTATGTTATTTCACTTTCTATTTTAATACATAAATTTCCTCATAACTTATATAGATAAATCAACCTTATTAATTTTATATATAAATAATTTAACCTCCTAAATCAGTTATCAAATATAATAGTATTTATAGAATTTAATATGTGCAACTCTCCAAAGCAACTATCTCATATTTACATCCACTTCGTATTCATCATGATTTGTTAATTATTGAGGGACTGTTTGATATGACGTATAAGAATAATTTAAATTATAATATATTAGTACTGTTGATATTAATTACGCTTAGGTTATTTCTGGTGGGATCTTAATCCTTTTTCTTTTTCTCTATCTTTCTGATGCTTAATTCCACTTGCAATATTATTTTTATGTGACTAGAACATTTATGCACGTATGCTAATTTGTTGTATAACGTCCGACCTATAAGTTTACAGCTGTTTTAATTCCGTACACATTATTATTATTATTATATATATAGTATAATATAACTATTCAAATTGTTAAATTACCAATTTGACTTACTATTATTTTAGTCAATAATCGTATATATTTTGTCTCAATTAATAAGGTCCATTACATATTTCTTAGTTGTGGGGTCTTTAAGATCATATTTATGAAGTCATGATTAACTTTATTATGTTAATCAAACCGCGCTTCGCTCGGTCATATTTTTCTATATTAATTAATATAAAAAAAATTAAGAAATTGCAATACTAAAATATATATATGAAAAAATCAAACAAAAAATAACAATAAAAGAAAAAAAACAATAGAATTAAATTAGTTTCAAGAAAAATAAGAAGAGGATTATATTTTTTCCTTGGAACAATACAAAGGCATATTTCTTTATGCGCCAATTTTATACGTTGCTATCTCATTTTTGGGTGTTTTAAATTATTTATATTATTTCACTAATAATTTCCTTTATATAATACTATTTATGTTTATATATTTATTTAACTATATAAATTTAGAGTTCATGTAATTTTTCTTACTTATAATTTAAAATTTTCACAATTATTATTTTAAACTATGAGCATATCAATTTGTTTAATTGATAAAATTAATAGATTAAACTTTTTGTTATATATCTACACAAAATTTTCATATGAAAGACATAAAAATTAATATTTCATAAAAAAAATTACATTAAAAATTAGAAATAATAAATACACCAGAGCGATCAAATATCAATTTTGTATAGAAACTGAATAAACTATGTAATCCAAACACTACATAAAGATGAAGAAGTCAAAAGCGAATATCAATGATTTCAAATATCAATATGTGGATGAATTTTGATTTTCAATAAAGAATATGAAAAATTTGGACAAATAAATAATAATAATTGTGACTTTTATTCTTATAAACTAATAAAATAAGGAAAAATTATTTTTTTTTGGCTAGTGCAATATTTTTTTAGTGTCAACTTTAATCATGAGTTCATCATGAAACGTAATAAATATAAATTGATGTTAGAATATATCTTTTTGGAGAGTTAAGCCTTTCCATTTTTAAAATTTATTTAGTGAGCAATTATCTTATTCTTCAATTGAGTAATTATGAAAATATTTTTTAGATTATTGAAAATTAGATAAAAAGAGAAGTCACATAATTAGGAGAGTGAAAGGGATGATTTAACTTTTTTCAAGCTATTTGAAATGATATTTCATTAGACTACTCTATTTTAATAAATTTTCATTCGTTAAGGAGAAAATGAAAGATTTGAGTGATAAATATTTTCCTTTAAATTCACAATAAATAATAGGAATAAGTGGAGTAGTAAAATTTGAGGTATTTAAATTCTTATAATAAATAATAGAAATTAATGAAGGGAATAGTAATTGACACATTTTTTAATAGTAATAATAAATAGAAATATAGTGAAAATTACAACAATAAAAAAATAAAATAAAAAAATAAGGATCATTGGCCAAAGAGAGGTGTCAAATCATTTTTTAATATTTTAGCTTTATATAATATATATGAGTTAAATATTTAGGCCTTTAAATTTACAATAAAGAATAGGAATAAGTAGAATAATAAATTTTGAGACATGTAAGTTTTTACAATATATAATAGAAATAAATGGAGAGAGTAATACTTGACACTTTATAATAATAATAATAATAATTTTTTTTTTAAAAAAATATAGTGAAATTTATCAAAACAAATATAAGAAAAAAAATAAATAGGATATTTTATCTCTTTTTTTTTCTTTTTGTTTTTGAAAATTAAAATATTGCATATAATGCTTATAGTTTCTTTAGTTTTTCATTAGAATTATACAAATACTTAAGTTTGTTCTCAATTTTTTTAATTCAATGCTTGGATAGCGTTTTTTTTTTTCTTTTTGTAAGTTATCAAATTTCCGCTCTTTAAAATGCTTCTAATCGTAGTGTCGCATTTAGAAATGCACTTCGACATACAAATAAGCAGTAACATAGTGTACATAATGTTCGTTTTAGAATGTTGCAAAAAATTATCATAATAAAAACGTAGAAGAACTAACCATAATTTAACCTAATGAATTATGTATGTACAACTATAGTCATATAAAAGAAAACTAAAAACAAATCTTTATATTTTAAGTTCTTCAATAAAGTACATAAATGAAATATAGAGAATAGGAAAGAAAAACTAAAAAGATCAAATTACTATAATAATAATTTTATTGTAAGACTCTACATTATCTTCTTCCAAAATTCACAATTTTCTCTACTTTTGTATCTTCCTCAACTTTCTTCTTCACCCTACAAGCAAATAGTATATTATGAGATTGTTAGTTACTCCATGATTTTATTTGGATTGAGCTTATTCTATTTAGTTTCAAAGATTAGTTAAATTGACTAAACAAAATAAATAACATCACATAAATTATTAAAGTAAAAAATATAATTTAAAAAATTAAAAGAAGCATTTTTACCCATATATTCATTACAATTTGTTTTGAAAGCAACCATATGATGTGATGATTAGCATTTCTTCCTCACCCTAATGTATGATATGGTGATGGAGAAGTGAAAGAATAACTTTGAATGAAATTTTTCTTGCTACAAAATATGAATTTATATAGAAAACAAGGAGATATACCATAAGGTGTCATAAACTAATAAATTTAATTTAGGGGGTTATTAAAATTAAAAAGAAAGAAGTTATGAATATTATTAAGATTATAAGTTGAAGAGGTGTGAGTTATTGGTAGTTATTTTTTTATTTTATTAAAGGTATTAAATATATATACTATAGTGATAGGTGAAAAGTTCAGTAATTTAATGTGAAGACTTTTTGAGATATTAAAAATAAAATACTTCAATAATAAAGAAAAAATGGGAAAAGAATAGTGAAAAAAGACGATATGAATAGAGGTCATAGAGACGTGCCACATCACCTTCTCTATGTTTCTCCTTTATATATATATATATATATATATATATATATATATATATATAGATTCTATCAATTAGTTGGCAGCTTTTCTTACAAGTTGCATGCTTTTTTCCATTTTTAGCTTATTCTTAATTAATCAAAGCTTAATTAACTCACCAAATTGGTTAAAGGATTTGATTTTTAAAATGCGTCTCTACCTTTTTAAGATAGGAGTATGGTATACACATTATCCTCCTAAAATTATACTAAATATATTATTAGAAGGCAAAATCAGATAGGGAACGAATCAAAGCCCTTGTGACAGAAAATTAGTTTATACATACAAGGTTAAAAAAAGTGTGTGTTGGAGGTGGAGGGGACGATGCAAAGAGTGGGTGACCTTTATAACAATGAAGTGAGTGAAAATTCTGAAAAATCAGATTTTAATTTAAGTACCGAGATAAAATTGATAAATAATTTTATCCCATTTGTCTAAATTTCGGTTATCTAATACCTCATCTATTTTTTTACTTGTCTAATTCTTATACTCCTCTTAAAAAGTTATTGATTAAGTATTTATTTTATTAAATTATCTCTATTAATTAATAGTACTTTAAAATTTAAATTTGACGATTAGTACTTCAAGTAATTTGGAAAGTTGTATAAGCAAAACGGGATACGGAGAGTACAAGGGAATAGGAGTATCTGATTTCGGTGGAAGATAAAAGATACTTGATAAAATAGTCGAGATGCCTGTCATTATTGGCAGGGTAGAGCTAGGGGGACTGGAAATTATATTGTATCTAATATACTAAAATTATTGATTATGAATAAATTATAGATGTTGAATCTTCTTAGTTTCATTTCGTGTTTATTCTTTTTATATTTGAATCTCCTTCAAAAAAAATTATGATTATGTCACTGACGGACAGACACCCAAAATTATAAATTATATTTTGAAGGGTTGCCACTTGCCAGCCAAAATTTTGGTCACCAACAGTGAATTATGACCTTAATAAAACAAGTGGTTAATTAATCTTACTAGATCCTAATCTTTCTGAACATTCCATTAATTATGTGATTCTTGGACTTAATCAGTTGTTGTCTTTCTAGTTTTGTGGATTTTTAAATTGGAAAAAAAAACATTGGCACAAAACTTCCTTTACTGTTTTTGTCAATGGCTTATGGTTAACGTCCACTAGGCATGGATATATCATTTGAATTTAATTAGTACTAAAAAGTTGTTAAAGATTGAAAATGACTTTTCTTATTTTTATACACTTCTTCTTTGTGTTTACTTGAAATTTCAGCAATTTCGCCACCTTTGTTTTTAGCTCATAGAAGAACCATTTTTGGGACCATTAACAAAAAAATTCCATCTTTTTTTTTAAAAAAAAAAACACACAAAATGCAAGTTGAGGAAATTGATGTATGTTAGGCTTGGCCATAACTTTTTTCTGTCCTGTTCCATTTGGTCTTTGTAAGAATCTTCTTTGTAATTAGTAACAACTTGTTTTCTTTTGTTTCACACTTTGTGCTGTCTGTATTGGAATCCGATTAAATTTTGATTCGCATCAGGAAGTTCACTCTCTAATAAAGGCAATTTCATAATTAAGGTTTAAACCCGAGATATTAAGGGGTCGTTTGGTAGCACTAATTCATCTCGAGTTTGATAGGATAAGATGAGATTAATTTTATATTGTGTTTGGTTGACAACATAAATTTAACCTGGAATTATAATGTCAAATTACTACGGTATAAAATTAATCTTAAACTTATTCTTGAAATATTTCACCTTATCTCACATAATGAATGAGACCTAAAAATGAAGGAATACTTACCGATCCACGACCGTATTTGTTGTTTAGCAACTTGTTTGCTAAATGGTCTAAGAGAAGGTCCTTAAATACATATGGAAACTCCAACAACACTGGCAAAGTTCAAGTCTTTTGTGCCACTTTTTTTTTCTTGGCATTCTTGAAAACATATCATTTACTAACATTTATTGTTACTTGAACTTCATTAAGTTCTAAAAGTTTCCAACTTTTTATTTCTTGTGCAAATGAAAACAAGAAGAGGAAAAAGATCAGAGGTATTTATTTTTTTATTTTTAAAAAAATATATTGTATAGTATATTTCTTAGTTATTTGTTTTCTTTAGAGGTGAGATTGAAGAGTGATTTGTTTTGTTTTGGTTTTAGGCATTTTGGCCTTCAATTGTGATGAAAAAATGGTTGAATATTCAGCCTAAACTTTATGATTTTAGTGAAGATGAAGTTGATACTGAGACAGAGAGTGAGGATGATGGTATGTTTCTTTTTTCTTTCAAGTTTCATAGCCGAGGGTCTATTAGAAACATTCTCTTTACTTTTACAAGGTAGGGGCAAGACTGCGTATACACACAAGTCACAACAAACTAGAGTTCACTCGTGGGATTATACTAAGTATGTTGTTGTTTCTTTTAAGTTTCTTGATTAGTTGTTTTTTTTTGGGAAAAATTTGTAGTTTGTTCACTTAAAGATGAAAGGGTGCATGAAGATCATTGGCACAGATCACCAGGAAAACCTACTGATTGCCAGCCTCAAACTCCAGGTACTACTTGAAGTTCTGTTTCAGTTTATCCTTTTGGCTAGCTTGTGCATGCTTCGACTATTCCATCAGGTACTGATAACTCCAACTAAGAAAATACTCTGCCTAAGCCTTGGTTGGTAGTTACCCGGTACCTGTGTGAGTAGAAGGTATCAAGTAACCGATGGAATAGTTGAAGACTCTACTACAATTATTACTTTGATTGTGCTTAATTTCATGATCATGCCTTAATTTTGTATATGATGAGAAGTTAGGATGCAATTTTGTCTAAGAAAAATGTTAATAGTGATTTATTTCCATTTGCCTAAGCCTTGACGGACAGAGTCACCTAATACCTAGGTAAGTGGTGGAATAGTCAAAGCCTTACATGTAGACTACTACAATCATGACTTTGATTGTGATCAATTTCATGATCATGCCTAAATGTTGCTAACAAGTTAAGATACAATTTCATCTTAAAAAATACTAGATGAGTTTTTCCATTTGTCTAAGCCTTGGTGACTGTAGTTAGCCGGTACCTATGCAAGTGGGAGGTAGTAGGTGACTGGTGTAATAGTCGGGGCGCGTGGAAATGCCATTATGTGTGGAAATACACTTAATATAGTTCCATTGTGCCCCTTAGATATTTAAACTATTCTAGTTTTTTTTCGATATATTCAGCTATTTGAAAATTTGAATTGAAATTACTCAGGGAAGACTTCAACCAAGTATTCATCTAGACACAGGAGAGGGAAATCAGAAACTCTGAGAGTTCAGTATATTAATACAAAAGAAGTGAGGTTTGGCTTTAAATTCAGTTCGTTTCGATTTGCTTTTTGTGATACTGGTATCTAGTTATAAGATTTTTTCGTTCCTCGGAGACTTATGTATCCCCTAATTTCCCTTCAGAGTTACTATAGGAACTTGGAATGTTGCTGGAAGACTTCCAGATGAGGATCTTGAGATTGATGAGTGGCTTTGTATGAATGAACCAGCTGATATATACATCCTTGGGTATGTGCTTTTCCATCAATTTTACCCGTTTTAATCGATCCGTGCATCGCTCCCTCTTTGCCTTTACCTATATGAATCCCCTTATAACTACAAAAGGAAAAAAATGGATTTAACTATGAAGTTTATTGTGAATCTGTCGCTAAATAGCTCATAGCTAACAACATCTTCTTGTCTAGCTAAATCAGTTCAAACTTGTAGTGAAATTGTATTTTCTCATTACAGTTTCCAAGAGGTAGTTCCTCTAAATGCTGGAAATGTACTGGGAGCAGAAAATAGAAGGCCAATTCCAAAATGGGAGACGATTATACGCAGAACGTTAAACAGAACGACAGTGGAACCTGAGGCAAAGCTAAAGAGTTACAGTGCTCCACCGTCTCCGGTGTTAAGGACTTCTCCTGCAGCTGATATAATTGCTGATGTGGTAACTACTACTACTGCACTAGATATAATGGCAGAGGTGTCGATGAACACCAGGTTTTTCACTGAAGATAACATGATCAACCTGAGGAGGAACTTGCAATTAAAGAGAATATATGGCATTGATTGTGATAGTCGATTGGATTGGCCTGAACGTTCGCTCGATGCAACGCCTCAGGTCCTTTCTTCGACTTTTAAGTTGAGAAGAGTATCAAGCAGCTGTGCTCTTGCTTTTAGCAATCATGATGTTGGATTAGATGGTAGCAGGTTAAAACGAGGGCACCAAAGCTCCAAAGACTTGGGATCGTTGTGGACGAATCAACAAGAGGAACCTGAAGTTCTTGATGCTCTTTCTGATGGCTCCGATCTATTTTCTGACGAGGAAAATGATCTCTTCGAGGAATTCACAGAGTTTGAAGGTGAAAGATCACTTCTAAAACATACTGTGAATTCACATCCGAGGTATATTCGTATTGTTAGCAAGCAGATGGTTGGGATATATGTATCGATTTGGGTCCGTAGGAGGTTGAGAAGGCACATAAACAACTTGCAAGTCTCCCCCGTCGGAGTTGGACTTATGGGATACATGGGAAACAAGGTACTGATTCTTCTTTCAAGAACTTCATTGAATCAAACATCAGCATTCACTAGTAGAAAGTGAAATATTGGAGTTAAAAAGCACATATGGACTTTCGAGGGCTTCATACCCGTGTTGCTCGGATTCTCCAAAAATGCTGCCACACCCGTGTTTGATCCTTGAAAAATACACTATTTTTGGAGGATCCGACACTCTCACACCCGGAGGCACTTTTGAGGAGTTGGAGAAACATAACTTTATTCCCCCTTATTTTCCTATCTTCTAATCAAAATGGCCATTTGGAAGATCACTTTCTGAATAATCATCTTTAGCTAGTATTTTGATTGCTATATTCCCTAGTAGATTCTCTTTGTTCACAACCATATATCCGGTGGCGGAGCTACATGTAATGAAATAGTTCAATTGAATTCTCTTCTGAAATTATACCGTGTAAATAGAGTGTATAATCTGTTGAATGAAGGGGAGCCTTAGAGAAATGGTAAAGTTGTTTTTGTAGGACCTATAAGTCATGGTTAATGTCGTGGAAGCAACATTGATGCTTGCATCAAGATAGACTGTCTATGTCAAGTTCCGTTGGGTGCAGCCCTTCCCGGAAAACTGCGTGAACGCGGGATGCTTCGTGTCTTGCATTTTCTTGAACCTATTGCTTTACATGAAACCTAAAGCTGATACTAATTTATGGTTCTATACAGGGATCTGTTTCTGTGAGCATGTCTGTTTTCCAGTCAAGGCTATGCTTTGTTTGTTCACATTTAACTTCTGGCCAAACGGACAGGGCGGATCAAAGGCGTAACGCTGATGTATACGAAATTATGAGGCGCACACATTTCTCATCTGTATTCGACACTGATGCAGATCAACCACAAACAATTCCATCTCATGAGTAAGTAATACTCTCCATTTCAATTTGTTTGTCTGGTTTTGACTTGACGAAGAGTTCAAGGAAGTAATGAAGACTATTGAATTTTGTGGTCGTAAACTAAAGATATGTAGAATGTAACAAAACGTCATTTAATCTTATGGTCTTAAACATGCCATATGTAGTATCTGATCCTTTTACATTATTATTTCTCATGCTATGGATGGTTTTCTCAATTATATGGAGTACTAGATTTAGACGTGACGATAACTGCTCAGTGTTTTCTGTTCAACAATAAATAGCAGAAATATATAGCATGTGTTGAAGTTCTAACAAAGAGTTGTATTTTCTAATTTCAAATGAGAAGTGCAGTATTTATACACAATTTATACGCCATCCTTTAATGTAAGCAGTCAGATATTCTGGTTCGGGGATCTGAATTATCGAATCAATATGTTGGATGCTGAGGTGCGGAAGCTAGTCGCCAGAAAACAATGGAATGAGCTTCTCAATAACGATGAGGTAAGACTCATCACTAACTCTACGTATCAAACATGATATGGTAATTAGGAAACGGAAGGAATAACCTGATATAACCGGTTAAAAATTGCACCAGATGTATAAAAATTCTTTGTGTTGTTCATGTATATTGTTAGTGAAAAATTACAATATAACAAAATTACAAGACTACAATTGAAAATAAAAATGAAGAAATAAATCTCTTCAGGTAGAGGCGTGGATATCTCGCTCTGTTTAAGGAGATTCAAGCCACTGCAGCAAACGTTTTTCACCGGTCTAGCAGTAGTCCTCTTTGACTTGTCCCGTCCAGGATGCAACAACCTTCACAAAGTATAACTCAACCAACTCTGGACAAGAGTTGAGTCCAAAGCTCCACCAAAAAGAATCTCCTTTCAACTAATAAGAACTCTCTTTTTTGACTAACTTTTATGCACTCTGTATTTTCTTATGTTGTGTGTCTCAAAACCAAATGAAGACCACCACTATTTATACTAGAAGAAGTCTTCCTAGCAATGAATAGAAAGATAAATAGTGTACTAAATAGTGAAGATAATGGCCTTAGGAGTAACATAAATTATAAGGTATAATGGAGGATTAAAGAATGAAATAAAGTGAGGGATAACATTCACATTGAAGATGCTGGCCAAAATTGTTGAACCAACGTTCTCTGGAACGTTTTTCTTGTGTCCAACAAGTAACCTCCAATGGACCTTTTCTGTAACCACCAAATAATGGCAAAAATACATATGCACAGTGATTAACCAAAGTGAGTAATTAGTCACAAATGACTACCAACGGGAGCAATGATAAGTGCCCATTAACTGCTGAAACATTCAGCATTCTTGTAGCTCCAAATAAAGCAAATTAGTATATTAAAATATTAATATTAAAATGCTAACAAACCAACATATATAACTTAAGCTCTAATGGTATTCTATCACATTGGCAGCTAATCAAAGAGCTTCGAAATGGCCATGTTTTTGCCGGTTGGAAGGAAGGGGCGATTAAATTTGGACCAACATACAAGTATGAGATCAACACGGATAGATATGTTGGGGAGAGTCCAAGAGAAGGGGAGAAGAAGAGATCACCAGCTTGGTAAGTGACATTTCTCTTAAATGAACAAATTTCAAAATCATGGAGTCGAACAAGACATTGTCACGATCACAATATTTCAGCATATTTTGATAAGGATTTAACTTACACACATTGCCAGTGTATCTTAACCTGTTGTAGCATGTTACCCGTCTTATTTTTCACTGATCCTACTTATTATAGTCGATCACATATAGTGTACTGACAGTGCATATAAATTAAATTCGTTCTGACAATAGATGTTGAAATGAGTATTTCCTAATGTCGTGCAGGTGTGACCGTATACTGTGGTTAGGGAAAGGTATAAAACAGCTCTTTTACAAGCGGGCCGAGTTAAGACTATCTGATCACAAGCCTGTAAGCTCAATGTTCTCGGTAGAAGTTGAAATATTCGATCACAGAAAGCTCCAGAGAGTCCTCAATGTTAACACCACCGCTGTACATCCAGAGATCCTGCTAGATATTGAAGAGTAAGGCTTAATTGCTTTTTCAGATAAGTTTTCATCAAGAATGACAAGTGAGTCGGTATTAATAACACAAATTTTTTGGTGTTTTAGTGGATTCTGAATGTGTTGTACTTCAAAGATGATAAGACACGAGTTTGAGAAATCATTTGGTGTTTTCAGTTAGGAATCAGAAATGAAGCATCATGTACATATGTACTTTAAGACATAGCATGCGAATCCAGGATCTAGAGTCAGTAGATTCAAAATGTTTTATATGACGGACAGGCCTGCAAGGTCTTTAAAATCCTGTTATTTTGAAAGGAGATAAGACACGAGAGAAAATTCGTGTCTTTCAGAGACTCAACATACGTATATATATATAGTTGAGCAATGAAGAGTTTGAACCACAGAATCTCATGCTTTAATGTTATCAAAAAATAGAATTTTGAGGGAATTTTCCCTTATTGTAAATTTTGTTCTTCCCAAGTTTTTTGTTGTATGGTTTTGTAAATTTTGAATTAACTCTTGATACACATTTCAAAGTTTGCTTTTAGAGTAGACAACTTTTGTGTTTGTAACAGGTCAACTTAACAGAAGTTATATAGTGTTCTATTCTTTAACTCATGAAATGGAGTTTCTAGCTGTGAAAGGCTTATTGTTATGTTCAGATATTTATGTTTACTTGAGCTGAGTTTCCATCGGAAACAACTTCTCTATCTTCACAAGGTAGGGTAAGGCTGTGTACCTTCTCAAGATCGCGCTTGTGGAATTACACTGAGTATATAGTTGTTTTAATTCATAGATTTGTTATGTGGAAAGAAAGGGAAGATTATTTTATTCAATTTTTAGTTTCAAGCAACAAAAAAGAGAATAAGCGCAAATTTTATTTTATTGTTGAATAAGTTTTAAGTCGGGAATTAATTTTTTAGTCTATTTGATATTCAACTAAGCATAATTAAACTTCAATTAGTTGAAATATGCACTTTTAATCCTTTTGCTTGTAAATAATCATAATCTTTTTTGAAGTATTAACCGTTCAACAATTTAATTATCCATATATCATGTTAAAATTGTATAGTTACTCCATATTTGAGTATAATGTACTTCTAAAAAAACGAGTCTAAATACAACACATATCCAATATTGAGGACCAAAATCAAATATTTTAATTAGTTGAAAATTAAATATGTTAAATTATGTTTTATAGGGACCAAAATTTGAATTTACCCAAAAGTGAGCAACCAAGAGTGTTATTATCCTAAACTTTCTTATATTACTCTTATATAAAGATAAATACAGAAACTAATTTCCCGCAAAATATTTCACTGGAACGTACGTTTTCAGATCTGAGGCGTCGAATCGCCTTTCGTCGGCGAAAAACGCCGGCGATTTGTTATTTTCCGATTCTATGCCGCCGGAAACGAGTGTTTCCAAATCAAATCATGGAGGTTAAATTCCTTCGAGCAAATTGATGGACCTGTAAAGTCTGTAAGTCGTTCTATTATCAACTACTATCGTTTTCTCGTTTGATTTTGTTCATTTTCGTTTATTGAGAGTCAATTTGATTAGCTGTTGAGCGAAGAGGAACATAGATAAGTTTCATATTTTTCAGAAATTGAAGTACTACAAGTTGCATTTCTCGATATTAATATGGTGAGTACGATGCATTTTTGAAAAAATTGGTCAAACTTTCCCCTAATTTGAACCTGTAACATATGCAAATCGTTCTATTAGCAACTACTATTGTCTTCTCATTTTATTGCTACTTTTTCGTTTATTGATAGTCAATTTGATTATGTTGAGCAAAGCGGAACTTAGATAAGTCTTATATTTTTTCAAAAATTGAAGTAATATTAGATGCATTTCTCGATATTAATATGATGAGTAAAATGCATTTATCAAAATTTTGATTGAACTTTCCCTAATTTGAAACCGGAAAGAGGTAAGCATTTTGGTCAAAGGAATGTTTGATGCTCAGTGTTCATATCATTTTCGGTTTATTTGAAGTCATTTGATTAACTATTGAGCGAAGCGGAACACAGATACATTTCATACTTCCAAAATATGGTGAGGAGAATGCATTTTCAAAAATTTGGTTAAACTTTCCCCTAATTTGAATCACAGAAATCAAAAAGAGCTAAGCATTTTGAGACAAAGGAATGTTTAAGGCTAAGTGTTCATATCTCGTTTGATTGGAAATTTTTTGGTTTATTGAAAGTCAATTTGATTAACTGTTGAGCGAAGAGGAACATAGATTCATTTCATATTTTCATAAATTAAAGTAGTAAAAGTTGCATTTCTCCATATCAATTTGGTGAATAAAATTCATTTTAAAAATCTACTCACCATATACAAGTTTATAAGGTCCAAAGTTTATTTGTGCCGTAACCGTTTATTTAAGTAGAAATCATGATGTGTAGTTCACATCTAGGCTATAGTTTATAATTCTTTCTTACATGCAGTTGCTTTTAAGCTCAACTTAATCTTTCTGTGATGAAATACAGAAGTTCCTTAAGTGTGGTTTATTATCTTTTGAAGTTACCTGTGAATGAAAGATAGCAGTTAGATACCAGTTAGATATCTTTGTGTTGCATTTTCAATTCAGATTTCACCAAGTCTAGTCATCATCATCTCAGTTCCTTCTGGATTTTCTAGGTTTACACCTATGAAACAGGTACATCAGTATCGCGGATAAAACAAAACAATGGATTTTTTATTTTTTTTTAGTTTCTAGTGTTGTGTTTCTTTTCTCGGAATTTGCATTCTTTTTGATGACCTGAATCCCTCTGTGGATAGTCATATTTTACAACTAATAAATTATGAACTTATGTTCTTCGTGGGACTAATTTTGTGAGGAAAACACTTCGAGCACTGAATTGCATATGCAATTAATGAGATCTTTTAATATGGAATATTTATGAGTACAGCAGTACTTTTCTAAAGTTTCCTGGATACAGGATAAACCAATCCAATTTACATATCAATCCAAAATGCTTGTCAATTTTTAGAACTAATATGACAACCAACAAATGCAGCAACAACGAGAAATGAGGGACCTAGAAATTAAGAGTAGTCCAGCCCCTGGAGAATTCCGTAGAGCTGGGCATTTTGAATTGATTGAGTTGGATCACTGGAGTGGGAGGAAATCCAATTACCAATCATAAACTCTACACAAAACGTTGTTGTGGTGACTGCGCGTCTTCCTCTTATTCATATGGTTTTGGCAAAACATGCCTAAGGTATGGTCCAAATCAGGTATGTTAGACTTCACACTTGTCCTCTTCCTCGTGTTCCTGAATCTTTTCACTATGCTTGATATTTTTGTACCACTTAGCACATGCAATGTATGCAACCAAATCTAGTAGTGTCAAACCAGCTAATAGAAAATAGAATCTGTCTAAATGACCTTTGTTAAGGTTTCCTGGTATCCATCCTGGCATGTTATCAGTTGCTGATATTTTCATCACTATGCTCACGAGAAAGCTACTCACGTAATTCCCTAATGATATTGATGTCATGCATAGTGCACTTCCAAAGCTTTTAAGTCCATCAGGTGCTTGCGCGTTGAAGAATTCTAGTTGAGCTACATACATGAATACTTCTGAAGCTCCTATGAAAGCATATTGTGGGACTTGCCAGAAGATGTTAAGAGAGCTTGAACCTTCACAGTGTTTGCAGTCATTACTAGCATACTTAAGCCTGTAGCACTCCACAATTCCTGATGAAAGCATAGCCATCACTGCTATGACTAGTCCAATACCCATCCGTTGAAGTTCAGTTAGCCCGGCATCATCATCCTTGCACTTCTTAAACCTTTTGACTAGTGGATTAAGAACTCTGCGATTAAGAAATATGACACCTGCTACACTAAGGATGTCAAAGGTAGACATGCTTGCTGCTGGAATCCTAAAGTTTGCTATTGTAGTTTTCATGGCATCACCTTGCTCGACAAAGAGCGAGGCCATTTGCGTGAAAACTACAGAGTAGATAATGGTACATAGCCAAATTGGCAGCAACCTCAAAATGCATTTAACTTCCTCAACTTGTGATATAGGGCAGAGACGCCACGGGTTGTGATCACCCTGCTTCTGGCTCTCAAGTTCCTTTGATGTCACCACAGCTGCTCTGTCCAAGAATCTGCCAGTAGAAAAATCCAGTTTAGTGCATTATAGAATGTAACTAGATGTCCGCGACTTAAGTTCAACGTGACTACGACTTTGTCAATGGTTTAAATGACAAATTTGAGTCACAAATATGGTGCATTTCTACTTACTTGAAACCATGGGTGTGTAGCATTTTTCTACCACCAGTTGTGTCTTCGTCATCTTCCCCTTGGTAGAAGTCTTCATTTTCCGGCACCTCCACTTTAACTTTCTTTGTTGCTGCAACTAAAACTTGACCAAACCTGGAAAGAGGATTTCCACTAGACTTGAAGTGTCTGTACCTAGCAGTGCCTCCAAGAAAAAGAATCAGTGCTGCAAATGCAGACGCTGCAGACGCCCAAAATCCAAGATCCCACATTCCTTCATCTTCAAAGTAATCTAGAATGGTGTTGGAGAAGAGTGATCCAAGGTTCATGAACAGATAGAAGTAGCTGAAGAAGGCTACTTTAGATGAACACTCCCCCGGATGCTGCTCGTCGAACTGATCAGCCCCAAAGGTAGCAATATTTGGCTGATAACCACCATATCCTAGGGCAATCATGTACACTGAGACATAGAATAGACCAACCTCCATGGTTGAATGTTCTCCACATAGAGTTGTTCGATTCCCACAACCTTTAGGTTTGAGCAAGTAAAGTTGTGATGCTAGTGCTAGTAATGACAAGCCCTGTCAATCAAGTTTCAAACTTAGTAAGTGCAAGATTAAGGACTCTTGTTAATCAACACTAAATAGCCGAAAAATATTAGGTGATTACTTCTCATTTGCTCAACTCTTAGCTGGCAAAATTCCCTAAGTTACGTATGCTTGTGGGAGGTAGAAGGTACTTAGTGGGATATTCAAGGTGTGCATAAGTCAGCTCGAACATCACTGTTGTGAGAAAAAATAGGAATAGCATTTGTGTAGCTAGTGTGTTTAAAGTTGTTTTTCAATATCTAGTACTCGAGGAGTGGCCTAGTGGTCAATGAAGAAGTTTGAAAATAACGCCGTCTTAGGTTCAAATCTCAATGAAGGCAAAATTACTAGGTGATTTCTTCCCATCGTCTAAGCCTTGGTGGATAGTGTTATCAGGTATACCATGATTATAAAAAAGAGAGTTTTTCAATATTTAGATAAATATGATGGGAGGTAGTGGATACTTACAGTTACATAGATGACTTGGAAAATTGCACAAGTTTTGAATCTTCCCCAGTAAGAGTCACTAAGGAAAGCACCAACAAGGGAGCAAATATAGACTGTGCCAGTCCATTTGCTGACACTATTAGCAGCATCAGCATTGTTTTCTTTCAGCACCCTTGTGAGGAACAACACCATATTCACTCCAACTCCAAAAAATGCCAGAGTTGCTAAAGCTTGGTTCACTACATAATCAATATGGAAACCAGATGTCAATTAAAGAAGAAGATATCCGTCCCAAAATAAGTATCACTTTACCTAAAATTCATGTCAATTAAGAAATTAATAAATACAATATTACAGTTTACAAAACTAGCACTCATTAATAAATCTCTCTTCAAAATTGAACACTATTAAGAAAATAATAGTATAAAGATATAGTTGGAAAGACATACAAATTTTTCTAGATCCTTTATTAGCATGGATAAAAATAATGGAAAAAATTAATACCCTAGTTATTGAATTAATGATTCGAAAGATATAAAAAGTTAATATAAATAAATATTTATCGTATATGTAGTTATTAAAAGGATGCGCAACCTAATTCCGTCACTATCAGTATCATATATCGACAAATGTTTTTAATAAATATATATTGTATGTATATGAAAAGGCAAAAAAGTCCAGGATAAGTGATTGTCCAGATCACATAATAAAGTGACCCACCCACCCACCAAGACCAAGAATATAGTTTTGTCATCAAGGATGACGTTTCTAACCCCACCACATCTCCTCTTCGAACCTGTTTGGTCATAAGAATTTTTTTATTTTTATTTTTCAAAATTATCACTTTATTTAAAAATCAATTTTTATCATAAAATTTCAAATACATTTTTAAGTTGTATTTAAAATTTGAAAAACACTCAAAATTGGATTTTCATTTTTTTCTCTTTTCAAATTACCTTAGGTATTTTTAAATTATATTTCAATTTTTTTTTATAAAAGTACATTTAATTTTAAATATTTATAATCAATCACAATTTTAAATTTAACTCTAATATTTTAATTTTAAAAAAATGATTTTTCTGTTATTTTCATGGCCTAACATTTCCTAAGTATGTGTCAATGATGTCATTTCCAAATAGTGCATGCTTTTCTTGTCACTTTACTATCCCCTTTTTTTGCCTTCCACACGAATTATTCTTCACAACTCCCTATTGAAAGTCTGTGAATATATTTTCCCATTTGGTGATAGCGCAGGGTTTGAAATTCAGATGAATAATAAGTATATTTTTTTATTTATTTATTTAAATATTAAACTGCGGAGTTTGAATATATGGCGTGTGCTTACTCTACCTTTCACAAGTTATCTTCTTGCATATGGATAAAACCTATGCACCTTTTCTTTTTCCCGTATAACCAACAGATTAGATTCTTTAGTGTTATTAATTTGTTGTTCAAAACAGAGGTATATAATAGGTTTTTTTTTTTTTTTTTTTTATTCTCCAATATAAAATTGTTATCTACTATAAATTTGAACTCATGATCATGCCTAATCCACGTATCACATGTTATACTCTCACATGCAAAAAAAACACTAGGGGCAAAAAAAAACTATGCACTATCTAATAGGCCAAGTAAATTTGACACGCGTCTTAGTTTTATTGCAAAGTGTTAGGCTTTTGGTCTTTTCATACTCGTCATTTTCTAGCTTCCAGACATATGATAGCTGGCTTCAGTTACTCTAGAATTTTCATGATTTATTTTTTCTCGTTTTTTCCACCCCACAAAGAAAATATATAATTGCGAAAAATAAAAAAAAATAAAAATAGATCGGAATAATAATAAGCAGAGAATTGCATATTAGTTAGTATTTATAAATAATAAAAATCTGTTCTAACTCAATTTCGAAAAGTTGGTTTAAGTGGTAAAAATTGCGCAAAATCCTATAAACAGCTATAACTTATGTGAGATTTTAACATGCCCTATCTTTTAGATTGCACATTTTGTGCGTGAACTAATTAACATGAGCAATCAAAGTCTGGAAAAATTGCATCTTAAACGCAAAGTAGCAAAAGATTATTTAAAATAAATAAACTTAATTAGTTGTTGTGGATGCTGATAGTATATACCATGTACATACATGTATACCATGTACATACATGATATAATAATTTTTAATGTTGACAAATATAACTCAAAAGAAAGATAAGCAGATGCAGATATCACTACTACTTTATGCCCTTTTCTTCCTTTTTTTTTTCTTTTAAAAAATGAATATTTTTTAGTAATATGATTAATATATTTTTTAAAAAGAAAAGCTTACATAGTATCATAATTCCAGCCACCCATTTCCCACTTGTTTCTCTAATTGCTGGATTTCCTTTCAAATCAACACTTCCATCCTTGGTGCACTCTACATCTTCCCCTTTCAGCTTCACCTGATTTTCATAAAAAAAAAAAAAAGTTAGTGTAAAAAATAACTTTTACTATATATTATAAGGTCATCAAAAAGATTATTATAAATAATTATTTATAAAATAATATATTACTAACTTGAAAAATAAAGCAGATTGCCTATAGCATAGTGTGCAATGTGAATTCTTTATCGGTGTATATAAATTAAATTCATTGTTTAGGTACAATTCTTTGCATGAGAAAACATTTCCTTGATAAACTTGATTTATTGCACTATCATCAATGTAGCCTTTTGTCTTAAAGAATCAAAGTTTGGTAAATGATACACTACAACTAGGGAAAAAAAGTTCATAGCTACGAAATTAGTTGGTAAATCGTTCATAGCTAACATATTTTTGATAATCTATCGTTAATTCATTGTTTAATAGGATTATCAACTAAGTTAATATCTCAAAAGATCACTCAATTTTGAGAATTTATCTTGTAAAGTTATTGAACTTTATTTTGTATTAATAAAATCACTCAACTTAGATTATTATATCAATAAAATTACTCAACTAAATTTATTATTAAAAATTAACATAGCAAAATAAATTGTTTTTATGCAATGTAAATATGTAATATGAACTCTACAAATAAAAAAGATTAAAGAAACTCATCAAAAAAAATTCAAGGAAAAACTTAATTAGTGAAAATTATATTATGGTGTTACTATATATACAAAAATTTTAAAATATATTATAATGGATGTTTTTCTACCCCAAAAAAAAAAGGACCCGTAAAAATTGTCCTTACAAATAATTGGCTTAATAACTGCAATGTTAAATTGCTGCGGTATAAAAAATATTGACGTCTTATGAAAAGATTGTTACAGTTATTAAGTCAAGGAAATTGCAAATATATAATAAAATTACAATATTATTTCACGGATTAAGTTTATTCATAAACTTTTTTTGAATGAGTTTTCTTTACTTTTATTTATTTGTGGAATTTATATTTACATGGCATAAAAAATAATTGATTTTGCTATGTCAATTTTTTTAAATAATAACTTTAATTGGGTGATTTTATTGATATAAAGATCTAACTTGAGTGATTTTATTGATACAAATAAAGTTTAATGACTTTATGATACAAATTCTCAAAGTTGAGTGACATTTTAAGTTATTTACTGATTTGTTTCTTTAGCTACAAAATTTATCCATCATTAATTTCTATTTTTTTCCTTAGTGACTTTGTAATCTTTATGAAAATGTTCAAGAGAAAGAAAATGAAGAGAGATAACCTAGATGTTGAATATTACTAACCTCTTTGGAGAGTTCCAAGCAAGCCATTGACATAATGACCCAAATGTCTTGCTTAATTATTTAAAAGATTTAGTACCAAGTGAGTTTTCTCAATGGTGGAAGATGAGAGAAGAAACCAGGAAAGAAAAGATTTTGTGAGTAAATTGCAAGTGAATGAAACTATATATAGAAGTTAGTGAGAGTTAAGTAGACGGTAGAGGCAAAATGATTTTTAAAATTAGGAAGAAAAAAGAAGTAGAAAGAATTAATAGGTACAAGACCATTTTGGTTTAATTAAGTTGATATTTTTGGACGTAAGCAAATGGGATATGAGAGGGTAGCTTACTTTTTGTTTGTTATCTAACACATCAAACAAATTACCTAATAGTGAGGGTCACCAATCTACTCTTCTCGTGTTCAAGTTCTGAATAATAGTCTTTAATAAAGAGCGTTTTACCTTAAAATAAGACTTTTCAATACGATTTCAGAATAATCAAACTCCAAAACAAGTATTGAACATTAGATGAAAAACCTAATATATTGGGTCATCACCAAAGATTGTGTTGAAATAATCGTAACTCATCGATTTGATTTCAAGCTTTGAATATGGAGCACTTTTGATAGAAAGTGCTTTAATAGGACTTTTTGGCGTGAAATTAAATTAGTCGAACTCTAAATTATTAAACATCAGAGGAAATTTTTTTAAAAGGCGAATGTTGAGGGGCCCCATATATTTGAATGTCATTTGGTGTTCTTTCAATTTGTTGAGTTGAGTTGAATTAACACATCATACACTTTAGTGTGAAGCTCTGTTGAATGATTTTGGATGCCTGTGATACAAAGTTGGACGGAGATTTTGATTTTGACACTTTTATTAACCTTATTTGCTTTACCTAAATTATTATTGTTTATTTCCTTTTATATCTTCCCAAAATTACTATGTATTCTTAGTTTTATCAAATGTTTAGTCATTACTTTATGTTTAAGATGATAAGCATATAGTAATTGATTATCAAGATTCAAGAGTGCATCTCAATTATATTAAATATGGTGAGTATTTGTTTCTTCATTAAAGGAGTGGCAACTTTTTATAGCTAAAAAAAAGGTTCCATGGTGTTTAAAGAATTTACATAATCATGTCATTTTTTTTTCTTGATAAGAGAATCAATAGTCGTTACCTTTGAGTGCGCACTGGATAAATTGTTTTTGTGCAATAACTTGTATCGCACAAGGCAAGCTTCGTGCGATGAGCTCAACCTAGAACACCAACCCTAGACAAGCTCCATGCGACGAGATCGACCTGAAGGTTGACCCCTTGCTTTTGCAAGCAAGGGATGTCAAACTTGAGACCTCTATTAGGGAAGTCTCAAGCCAAACTATCTAAGCCACCCCTCAAGGGACTATAATCATATCTTTTATAAAGTAATAGTTACAAATAGTTTTTCTATATAAAAATTAATTAGTAACCTGATAAAAATACTAACTATGCTGCTGCCATAAGTTAAACTATATTTCCATTGTAAAAGAACTAGTCACAATATTAGTGCATATAATAACTTAACCCGAGTATTTCCTTACCTAAATCATAAATGTATAGATTAATTATGCCAAAGCTATTGATGCCTCAACTTTATTTTGTTTTTAATTAATACCATTCAGTATTTGATATTCACTGACTCAACGAATTTAAATTCACATTCCATATATAGAACTTGTCAAAGAGGAAAATGTTTACTGCAAAAAAATAACAATTATATTCTCAGAACTCGAAGAATCTGTCACCCATTCTAGTACGGTGAACCACGCATTCTTGAAGTGAAGATTTCTCACATATCCCTATATATTTTTAGGCAAATAGTAAGTAATACCTTTTACAAGTTTATATCTTTGAGTTGTCAAAATATCTTGCCACAAATTTCAATAAGCCAAAAATAGTTCCCTCCACTCAGTTTAAGTCAAATAACAACATGAGTTATTAGTACTATTGTTTTAGCCACACAAATATATGGCTATTTGAACTTGAATATCTAGGAAAAAATAAGAACATTTGATGGATGCAAGGAGAATCTTTTTAAACACTCGGTAAAAAAGTCTTATATCTTGAAATTAATCTATTAAGTTGATGATAAAATCAATAGCCATTTCAATAGTGTTCAGGCTAGATTATGCATGCCTCGACTACTCTATATAGATATTTGCTACATACTACCCACTAGTAGAGGTAGTAACTAGCAAGTAAAGATACCCTACACTAGACGGATAGAAAAAAAAATCACCTTAATATTTTAAATTTTGTTGGTTTTAATTATAGTACCTATTAGCATCCTTTTTCACTAGATAATGACATAACAATAACAATGAACTTCCCATAAAGATATCCATCAATTATTCATAAATTTACTAAGTTCCATAATTATCAATTTTTTGATTATATAAGTTGGTTCACCCTTTCCTTAATATATTGACCATGTGTGGATTATGATAGAAAATTTTGTGGCAAATTATTTTTCTTATTTATTGTTTCCCCAACATATGCACTATACTGAGAGACAAAAAACAAGATATGGTGGAAAAGTTAGGTAGTGTAATTAGGATTATTTTTTTTAGCAAAAGTACAGTGATAACTTGACTTTTAACAGCTGGACCCTATATTCATTGCGTCAAACAGCCCAAACCTATTTGGATGGTTGGAAATATTGCAGTGTTTTTTTGTATTTTTAATTTTTCGATCATCGAAAAAAATCTTCATCGACACAAGAATCTCCTCACATAAACCTTTATGAAGGCTTGCGGAATAGACTAATCATCAGTCTACTTTGGAGTAGATTACTAGTTGGAATTTAAATTCTGAAACACAATATTATAAAATTATGTTATTTAAAAGATAGTTATAAATAACTCTTTATGTCATATAGCAATATTGATTGATAACCTATTTAAAAGATAGTTATAAATAACTCTATATCATATAACAATATTGATTTATAAACTAAAATAAATACTCCATATATGATAGTTATATGAATAACTCTATGTCATATAACAGTATTGATTGATAACCTAAAATAAATACTCCATATATCACTATATATGTGTGTGTTCTATATGTGGCTTTTCCAGTCTCGAATGGTTACAAAGAAATAAGTTTAATTAAACAGAGTTGTGGAAAAGCTGTCATTAAAACTTTTGCTCTAACAAGTGGAGATAAGTTAAATAATAAGTTATAATATATAGTTTGGTAAAAGGTGAACGAGAGATATATGAGAAGCAAATCTTCTAAGTATGTCGGGCAAATAATCAAATTTGTGTGCTTTGTGAAAAGCACTTTCCTTCTGATAGACTGATAAGATCGTGCCACGATCGAATTTAAGTTCTCTGCATTGATATAAATATCTATTTATAGGAAAAATTATGCATTATAGCAAACTATTAATTCAAAATAAATGTTATAGCTATAATTTCATTTAATTTCAATTCGCAGCACACACATTGTCATTCACCTCTCCCTTGAATCTTACTCGCCACTCTCACTTTATATAAGCACAAATATATAAATTGTGTTTGTGTTTGTGTTTGTATAAAGCAAGAAAGACTGTAAACTATAAAAGATTAAATGATAATACTAGAACAGATGTATACAAACTACCTGATAAGAATGAGTTAATTAACAGAATACAAGGTAAAAAAATATTTAGTAAATTTGATTGTAAGTTAGGATATTGGCAAGTCAAGATGCACCCAGAAAGCATAGAATAGACAACTTTCACTTGTCCTGAAGGTCATTTTAAATGGCTTGCTATGCCTTTTGGTCTAAAGACAGCGCCGCCTATCTTCCAAAGAAAGATGGATGATATGTTTGGAGACTACAAGAATTTCGTATTAGTATATGTAGACGATATTCTAGTATTTAACAAAGACATATAAGAACATTTAAGAAACCTACAGATAGTCTTTATATATACAATAATATTGTTTTTGAATATGTTAAAGGAAAAGATAATGATCTAGCAGATAAACTAAGTAGACTATAATTGAAAACCGACTCTTATTTCAGTATGAGACCAAGCATGAGACTAACTGGCCAACAGCCAGCAGACAAAGGCAAGGGCATCGCCCAGCCCGATACTTATGCTCATACATTATTAGGAAGACAAAATTTCAGACAGCTAAGTACAACAGACAACGTAATGGAGAGAATTTATTTTGGTAAGTATAACCTAATTTCATATCCCAAGAGTAATTTATCTTTTAGAATAATTCTAGACTGTACTTTAGATAAGCCACAAAAATGTTTAGTAGATAACCTATGGATAACATATAATAAACAGGACACTAAGTACTTTATTGCTGCCGCTAATGCTTTATGTCAATACTTTTCAGATAAAAATAAAGATAATAAATTTAAATATTATGTAGTGATACATGGCAAAATTAACGGTGTTTTCCAGACTTGGATAGAAGTAGTTGATTCTATAAATGGGGTAAAAAAACCTACTCTTTAAAGGTTTTAATAATTTCACGGACGCTTAAGACTATGCCAGAGTCATAGAAGAAGCAAAAAGACAATACAAAGAAAATAACCTTACAGTTTTTAACTGTAGAGGATGTAAGAAAGTTAAAATTGATATAATGAAAACAATAGAACATTTTAGACTATGTCAAGAAAGAAATGATAATTTAGCGTATAGAACAGACGAATCAGAATACATGAATGAAGAAAAAGAAGAAACCTTATCCATAACTAGTCATAGAGAATTAATGGAAGAAACAACTAGCTCGCATAGTGCAAGCCCTTTCCAAAGAACTACAGCAGCTCCAAGTATTAGCTATAGTACAGGAAACTTGTCTAGAAAACCATAGGTTAGATATGATCAAGAAATAAAAGAAAACATTAAACCAGCAGGTAAAAGAATGCCTATAGAAGAACCTATTAGACTACAAGGAGGAAATAAAGGAAAAATATTAAACATAGTTGCACATGATCCACAAATGTGAATATAGTAATAAATTTATGGAAAGGAATATTGGTAGCAGACTTTATTAAAAACTATCAAGAAACAGGCGTTGAGACTATGTATAAATACTTAGAAACCTTTTTAGGAGAATCCTATAAAATCTTACAAACAAACTTATCCACAAGAATTTCAAGGACTAATAGAATTAGGACCAAACCCATACAATTTTACAAACAAAATACATGTGTTATTAACAAAAGAAGATCCAAATAATGGCTTAGTAGCATTACAAATAAGTGTTGTAATAAAGTTAGAACAATTAAGTATATCAAATTGGATGCACATAAAAGAATTTTCTTAAAGACTATTTTTACTATTGTACCATTAGTGAAAATACATTCAATGAAGAATTAGAAAAAAAGCTATTCAATAAATTGTCAGGTGCTTTAGGACGAGAAATAGAAGAAAGATGGTATAAAAGAGAAGGGGTGGTTCAAAACCCTACACTCTTATGGTCTATAGGACAAAAAATACAACACATAATGTAAATACTAACAGAAAAATGTACCAACATACAAATACAAAAACAATTAAAACAAAATGAAATGAATTTTTGTAAAACAATGATAAATACAACCCAAAGTTATGATAAAGAACCAAGTAAACCCAAAAAATATAAAAGAAGAATAGACCATAGCCAAAAACCATACAAACACAAAAAATATTTCTTAAGAAAATCCTCAGCAAGAAAACCATACTTAAATAAAGATAGACATGTTAGAAAATATATAAATGATAGAAAACATGTTAGAAAATATAGAAATGATAGAAATTATAAAAATAAGTTAGAATGCTATACTTGTGGAAGTTCAGAACACTTAGCAAATATATGCCCTAAAAGAAATAATATGAAAACTAGAAATTCTCAGTTAATAGAAGACTTTCAAGAAACTTTACTAAATGTAGATGAATTTATGTCAGATACAGAAAGTATATACTCTGTTGTAAGCATAGATGCAGTAGAGGAAAGAAGAAGTCAATCAAACTCATCTGATTCAAATGATAATTTAATCAATGAAATATGATTAGAAAGAAATGAAGACGACTTAGACTATATACTAATAAAGATTATGATGAATATCTCACAAGATTGTAATCATGAGTTCGAAAGACAAAAGGGAATAGATAGTAACCAATGTAGTATATGTAAATGGTATCCTAGTAAATTAAACAGAGCTAAATGTAAAACCTGTTATATGGAAGCCTGTGTAAGCTGTATAGAAAAGAAATTAAAACAACCAATAACTAAAGAACAATAACGAGTTCAGACAAAAGACCAGGCTACTAATCTAAGACTAATAACCTTAGAAACACGAATGAATGACTTAGAACATAAGTTATTTACATTAGAAAAAGGAAAAGGAAAAATAGACAAGAATAATACACAGTTACAAGGTACAATACATTTAGATCAAATAGAAAGCGAACTAATGAACATAGAAGAAAATAGTACTAGCTTTATATGTAATGAAGATAAAAAGTTTGAAATAATAAAAATACTAGTGAGAATAAAAATTAAAGATATAGAAATAGAAATCTTAGCATTAGTAGATATGGGTTGTACCAGTTGCCTCCTTAATAAAAAGATACTACCACAAAATATATTACCAACCCTAAAGACATTAAAAGAACTAGTATCAGCAATACAAATGGATGGAACATATAATCTTTACAACCAGTATATAGAAAAAACACAAATAAGTTTTATCAATACATGCAACGAACACTACAAACCAACATATAATATGTATAAAATATTAGTAAGAGATCTACATATTAAGACTGACTTAGTATTAGGTTTACAATTTCTTATACAAAACAATGGAAATTGTTTATTCTCTAGAGATGGGATAATGTTATTTAGAAATACAACATATACTCCCGTACAGACTAGCAAAATTACAACCAAAGAATTACCGAAAATTAAAGACAATAAAATAAATACTAAAACTTCAACTCCATGTTATGACGACTGTGGCAATAATGACAGTTGTTCTTCAAAAAACCTATATGAAGAAGAGCAAGAAGAAAACTATTTAGAAGATACATACCTAAAAGACATAGAAAAAGATTATACCTTAATAAACGTTGAAACAGAATGTTACAATTTTCAAAAAGGAATAAACACTATAGAAAATATAATAGCAATACTAGACGAAATGAAAATAATAGGAGAAAAACCCTTAGTACATTGGGGTTGTAATAAGATTATGTGTAAATTAGACATAATAAATCCTGAGTATACTATAAAAACAACAACAATATAAGCAAACAATGAAGACACTAAAGAATTCACTAAATAGATTAAAGAACTACTCAAATTAGAAGTAATAAGAAGATCTACATCTAGACATAGATCAACAACATTTATGGTTAGAAACCATAGTGAACAAGTGCGAGGGAAAGCTCGCATGGTTGTAAACTATAAAAGATTAAATGATAATACTAGAACAGATGCATACAAACTACATGATAAGAATGAGTTAATTAACAGAATACAAGGTAAAAAGATATTTGGTAAATTTGATTGTAAGTTAGGATATTGGCAAGTCAATATGCACCCACAGCTTTCACTTGTCCTGAAGGTCATTTTGAATGGCTTGCTATGCCTTTTGGTCTAAAGACAATGCCGCCTATCTTCCAAAAAAAGATGGATGATATGTTTGGAGACTACAAGAATTTCGTATTAGTATATGTATAATTTGTGTTTGTATAAAGCAAGAGATATTTGATATACAAATACAAATGTTTTAACTCGATTCAATTGTATATTAACTTGTTTCAATTGTATACAAATTTCAAATTTTATGTAGATATACAAACACAATCACTATAGTTACATATATACAATTATCTAACTGGTATACATATACAATTAACCACCCCCCTCTCTCTGCGTTCTCTTGCCCAGCTCTCTCCTCTCTCTCCTAATCTCGCTCGCCACTCTAGCCTAACGCAAGAACATATACATATACAAACGTAATTTTCATACACATAGACATTCGATTTATACAAACGTCGTGATTTATACAAATCAAATATAGTTTGCTATGGAGGGCCTATAGTAAAATTGTAGTTATAAAGCGCTAATATGATTTTTATCTTTGCTATTCCTAAAACTTACTCAAAATAGCATAATAACTTGTATAATCAATTAAATGTATTAATTTCATTAAAGAAAAAACAATAGCAGATTATACACTTAGTGCGTGTGACTTAATTAGTGAAAAAAAATCATTTACTTTTGAACCAAATTTGAAAGGATAGAAAATAAATTATTGTGGAACAGGGGGAGTACTTTAAATTAAGGAAATTGTTTTCTCATTAATGTTATGTTATGTACAAGTTTTTCAATTTTGAAATAACTTAATAAATGTTACATATAAAATTTCATATAATTGAAATTCACTTGTTTTTACTTGAAATTATACATATATAGTAAAGTTCAATTATTTTATATCAGTCAAATGAAATTTCAATTATTTTGTGTGATATTAAATTTTGTATCTCTAAAGTTGTTCTAAGGTGGGTAGATATGCGAAAAAAACATATAAAAATAGGTATGAATTGAATAGTAATGTCCAAATAAAATAATCATTTTTATGTGTTAAAATAGTAAGATATAAAGATACTTTTTACGTTTCGCAAATTTAATGGCCCGTTAAATGTGTTGCAACCACGAAAGCGAAGTAAATTCACTACCTATTTCAATGCATATTCCTTTGTATTAGTATATACTTGCTTCTTTTTATACTATATTAAAAGATTTTAATTAAAGGTGACAAAATTAGCTTATAAAAATATAATTTGTTCAATTGACTGAAGTTTAAATTGATTGTTGATTACTTTTCATTAGTTTAATTTATTTCAGTTCATCAAAATTTAGATTGATATATTATCTAAATTGATTATGAGAAATTTTGTTAAAATATTTTTTTAAAAGAATTTTTTTATACGTTACATAGCCATAGTAAATAAAAACAAATAGTTTTATTAGGTAGTACAAAGTTATAAAGGAACAAATAAGTGATTAAAAAACAGAATTGAGCGGGTTGAATTATGGTCTGCCTTTTAACTCATTTCAGCCATATCCATTTCAGATTATGTAACTTTGGGCGGATTAATGGTTATTAATTCAGCTAATTTTGACTCCTTCAAATTCAACCAAACTCATTCATTTGACACTCCTAATTTAAATTAACGAATGAAAAAGATTTAGAACGGTAATGTTGGAGCAATGCTAAAGTTATTTCTGCGTGATCTATAAGTGAATTCAAATTGTGGAATCAACCACCAATACTTAAATCAGAGTGCCTACCCTACTTCATACCTCTAAGGAGTGCGGCTCTTCATATCCCACGTGAGTTTAGTACATCGATCTGTCCTTTTTTAGCGGGATAAATTTAATTTAACAAGATCAAGAATATTGTGCAAAATCATGTCCTTTTCAATCTCAATATATATATATATATATATATAGCTGTGTGCCATTAAGTCAATTAGAAATTTGTCATTGTCTCCATAACAATTGTCTATAAATATAAATGACCCTTTTCCCCTCCTTTCTTAATCTTTCCTTTTAGTCTTTTTCTTCTTATTGCAGACCATTTAACCTTTTGTTGATGTTCTTTGATTTATTTAATTTAATAATTTCAAGAAAAGCAACTATTGAAGATTGGAACACCATACAGAATTAGGTCTGTAAATAAAAAATAGGTGGAAAAGCAAAGAACGGACTAAAAGTCAAAAACCTCCATTGACATATGCATAATTTTTTTGGCATTATAGAAAAAAGAAAAATATGATCTCAAAAAGTATCTCAATTTGATTGGAAATATATATAAATGCTTGATGTTTACATCAAACTATAATAATTTGATATGAAAATTGATAAAAATGTATGTCATGCATTCATAAACAAATATTATAAATAAAATTGTTTGTCTATAATGACAATTTAATGCTATGATATAAAAGCATATAGAGATATTGAGTTTATTTTTCAGTATCAATGAACTCTTAATAACAAAAAAATTGCACATACTTGACTTGTGAAAAATAATCAAGATTTTACGGGAGAGGATATGTTGAAAATATAATTAAAGTAAATAAAAATTGAACAAACAAAAGTTCCCAATCTAATGTATGTTAACATCATCACCTATCGTTTTAAACCATTTTTTTTTGTTGCTGTTTAGCAATAGACATGAAAGAATACCACCTTTCCTAATTATTTGTTTAAAATAATTTACACCATTCATTCACATCATCAACAATCTAAGGGAATGATAGATATTTTGAGATGGTAAGTATCTTAAAAGTGGAGATATAATTTTTTTTGCGAGTTTGATAAAATTTAATAGATTTGACTCAGATCCTATATTCATTTTAAAAATCAATATGTTATACAAATAAAATTATTCAAAACCCAATAACCTATATTTTTTCAAAATCGAGAATTCAAAATTAAAAATTCTATAGTCACTTCTAAAATACTTTCTCCATCCTTTATCAGAACTCTAATTTGATCCAAACCTTGGAAATATAATTGTCTTTAGCAAGGTAACCTTACCCCTCAAAATTAAACTTAATTCCCAACATAAATCTTAATTAATCATGTCTTGAAATGGTATTAGACACCGAATGAAAAACAAAACAATGAAAGAACTTCCCTTTTTGTCCCTTTTGTTTTTCCTCCCAAGAATTGATGAGCCAAAAAAAAAAAAAAAAAAGGGACTTATTTTTTTGTCCTTTTCATTTTCTTCCCAAACACATGTGTTGATCCAAGCAATTTAGGTTAAGTGACAATTTGGACAACTTTTTAACTTGAATATAATTATTATTCATGTTGCTTAAAGAACACTACTTTTACCAAACATAATGACTCTATAATGCAATTGCACTAACTTAATTATCAATAGAAATTTTCATGTGTCATATTTGAACTTCATACGTATCCAATCACTATGGAGATGTAATTTCACTGCTAAAAAAAGTAAGCTATCAATTTTTCTCTTTAAAGAATGTAACACATGGCTTGTGAAATACAACCTTGTATCTAGTTGCGAAATCAGAAATTTAATTAAGGGTGTCCAAGAATAATGATTTGTAACTGTCAAAATAAAATTAAAAAAATATTGTGCTACACCAAAGACATAGTTTCTATCAAGGGCGTTCAACATTAAATATATATCCTTTAAATGTAGAATTTGACATATATATACAATGTAATTTTCCGATGAAGGGTATCCAATTGGACACTCTGGTAGCTCTAGCTACGCCCCAGCTTGTATCCAACTATAGTAGTATTTTATTTTTAAAAAGTTTAATTGTATTTTAAAAAAATGGTTTGTTAAGTATATTGTCTCCAATCGTTTGCAAAGAATGTGGTTCTTTCAATGTTTGCATAAAACTTTTGCAACCCACTTGTCATCATAACCAGTTCCTCTGAGAAAACTTGGTTCTTACGCCACTATTTGTTAATCATCAAAATTAAATTAAGTTTAACCAACATGAGAAACACACACACACACACAAAAAAAAAAAAAAAAAAAAAAAAAAAGGAAAAAAAAAAGTTGCAAGAAATTCTATAATTCCTATAATTATGTTATCTATATATAATGTAGAGAATATGACTACATTCATTACCCCCTATTAGAATGGAGCATGGATTTGACCATGTCTAACTTATTATAAAGATAATCAATTTGAGTTCCATTTAACATCATTATATATATTGTTCCAATAAAAGAAAAAAAAAAAACTTTATCAACCAATTGCTCTCTTATCTTTTATATATATAATGAGTGAAAATTAAGTTCTCCTAAATTATATCGCGAATAAAATGACAATCAATTTTAATATATTTCATTTTTCATGATTCAAGAGATTTGAGGCAATATAAAATGTAGTTTGATGTGTGTGTGATCCATTTAACTCATAGCTTATCTTTCTTATAACATACATTTCATAAGAGCTTATATACCGTAACCTTAATTATATAATTATTTTTTTAGTGTATCAAACTTAAATTCGAAAATCTCGATTCACTTATTATAAGAAATTAGTGGTTAGTAATGATAATTATGTCGATCTTGTTTCTCCATTTAGGCTCAACTCATTCATCAATCATCATTA
Organism: Solanum bulbocastanum; assembly: GCA_037074985.1. NCBI lineage: Eukaryota > Viridiplantae > Streptophyta > Magnoliopsida > Solanales > Solanaceae > Solanum > Solanum bulbocastanum. The sequence continues at coordinate 1,408,428 of CM073604.1, forward strand.
TATTATGAAAATTCATCATGAATCGACAAGTTTTATAATTATTGTCAGGCTTCTCCCAGTCATAATTGATCTTTATCTGAATTTGAGGTCAACAATACAAGCAAGCTTACATAGACAGAGTTTAACTTCTAACATGACTACTTTAATTTTAATAATAATAATAATAACAACAATAATAACATACCTAGTATAGTTTCATAAAATAGGATATAGAAAAGGTATAATGTACGCGAACTATAGATTGTTAGCTTAAAAGAAAAAATAAGAATCCAAAGCAATCAAAAATAATAATTAAAAAAGTAACAGAAGTATAAGAATAACAAAAATTGTTATTTATTTTTCCTTAAAGAAAAGACAAAACATTACCATAAATGTTTTTACTTTTCCTGAAAGGAAAATATAATATTCTTTCATATTTGATTTATTCTTTCCCTTTAGGAGAAGGTTTTGGAGTAGCTAGTCATTTTTTAGTAAGAAAAGGTTTTAGGACTATAAATATAAGTTTGTTTCTTCTAACACAACAACAATAACATCCACAATGTAGTCATTTAAAAGCTTTGTTTATGGGGAGATTTATTCTCTCTAAAGTTTTAATGTTTTTCTTTATATTAGTTTTGATATAATAATATTTTGATTTTTAGTATAAGTTTTTTTTATTATCTGATTTATCAACTATATGATTTGCAAATTGTAAGCTTCCGCATGACGCCCTAATCTCCTCCATAACCCAACAAAAATAGCATATAGTAACACTTTAGTTAATAAAGGTTTCAAAACTAAATATTTAAATTAACTAAGAATTAAATGTGTCTAGCTGTATATCTCGAGGATCAAATTTGGAAATGCCAACATAATGGATTAGCAGAGCATAATTATATATCCTTTAATTATAAAATAATATTATTACTCATACAAATGGAGTTGCATGGATTCACCAGTCAGATCCCACCTTAATTATTTTCATGAAACATCAGCATCAATTTGGTGCATTCATTAGTTTGAATATTCCCATAATTAAGGTGGAACCAACTTGATATCGTCATTTAATTTAATTTAATTAATGACTTTTGGTCCATATTTTTAGCACACATCTTCAAATTCATTGGTTGCTTCTTAATTCATGGTGCAATATTTCTCTAAAAATGACACACTACTTTTTTCGATCTCAAATAGTCGTTTGGACAAATCAATATATGTTGAAGAAAATAAGAAGAATTTATTGCTTTTTTTCTTTCAAATTCGTGTTTACTACTCTAGTTATCAGAGTGTTAATCTAGAGAGACATGTAAGAAAAAGATAAATTGGTAATCAGTGGTGGAACTCTAATTCTGTTTACAGCTTTGACAGAACTCAATTATTTAAGTACATATTCTATATTTGTATCAAATTCCATACTTAATATATATAAAAGAATTATTCAGAATCCAAATAATTGTCTTATCTAGAATTCAAAATTTACAAACTTAAAATCTATGATTAAGTTACTTTTTAAAACTTAATAAATTCCTTAAAAACATATAGAATTAGCTATGATTAAGTTAGCTAAATACATCTATGATTAAGTTACTTTTTAAAACTTCATAAATTCCTTAAAAACATATACTTCCTCCATTCATATTTACTAGTTCACTTTGAATTTTGTATGTCCTTTAAGAAATAATGATTAATATGAATATTGCGTATCATAATATTCATAATAATTGATTTATAGTCTTAGATCTTGAAATGATTTGAAAAAATAAGTAATTAATCTTGAGAATAAAATAGAAAATAAAATTGTCTTATTGCTATGTTAAAAGTGAAAATCTAACTTTTAAAATATTGAAGAAATAAAAATAAAAGGAGGAAAGGGAGTAATATAGACCCAAATAATATAGTTTTTGTCCTCCTTATTGGAGGAAAAGTTGTTTTTATTGAAGATGACATATATTAGTTAGGTCATTATTTCTCCTGAATCTACCATAAAAGAAAATATTACAATTAGCTACCTAGCTTTAACTTTATTTAATTTGTTAATTTGTTTGATAAATGTTGCTCTCACAATGTATACAAATCCACTTATCAAGAACAATAACCCCATAAAAAATTTGCCTTTCTTTGTTTGGATTTTACTTTGGGTTTAAAAGTTGATGGAAAAATTAACATGCACTGGGCAAGAATTCTTGTTGAGACTATGATTTATGTATATATATATATATATAAATAAAGCAATTCACCTTTATTAATTAGATGATGATCATGACATGCAATCTTGGAAAGTATGAATTAATATAAGTAGGTTATTGTCTAATCCATTCAAATTCATCTTTTATGATTTATTTCAAGAAATGATTAAAAACTTATAATTAGGTAATATATGAACCACCAAATTAAGGTATGTTGTGATAGATGAAATATTTAGCTTCGTAAATGAAGATATCGTAAAAATGGAGTCCACTAGCCGTATTTTGCACCGTCTTTAAAAAGTAGTCATTATGATGAAGTTTCAAATTTCACTTATGAAATCTAGGCAATATCATGGAGATTCACCTTTTGATTTTGAAACTATAATCAACGGCTGTTTTTTTTTTTTTTTCAAAAACAAGATACTAAAATAGTAATTCGTTAATTTTCGTGATGTTCTTATATGGAGTGTTTCTCCTTAGTAAGCCCTGCATGAATAGTCGGATTTGTAGGGTCCATATATCAAATGCTTAAACAAAAAATAAATAAATTGATATATGGTTTCTTTCTTTAATTGTGTATGATTAAAAAAAATGAATCTAATTAATTATGCCATTATAAGTATTATATTTATGGACGCTAACTCAATCGGTTTGATCAGCAAATCTTCCTTTTGGATACGGATTTAATTTTGTGAATTTGTGTCCATGCATTTATTTATTGATTTTTGAAATATTTATATGGTGTAGATTTATTTATATTTTACTTTTGTATACCATTAAAGTTATGATAGAATGATAAATAAATATTTTTTCATTCTTGATCATACATCTTAAGTTTGAGTCCTGAATATGAAATCATTTTTATAGGAAACACTTAATCCTTAAAATGAAACATTCCGATGCAAATTCTAATTAATCGCATCCCAAAGTAAATACTAAACATTGGAATGGAAATAATATATATATATATATATATATATATATATATATATCTTACTTTCGTATCTGTCACCCTAGTGCCTAGTGGCTAAATACCCAATCTGCTTATAAGGTAGCAACATTAGGTCATGCCATTTTATTAAAAAAATCATGTTTATTCTTTTTACTTAAATATGGCTAGTTGTATTAACTTTTCACGACCTCATAGAAAAAAAAATTCATTATTTATTGTGAATTCAAATATTATTTTATAATAATTTAAGATTATGATAGAAATTCATAAATTTCAAAATTTAAATCCTTCTTTGATAAGGATTTACAATAATGCATTTCTCAATCAAAGACATGTTAACATTTTTCACATGATAGCTTAAAGTGGGATATCTAGAACATATATACAACATAAACTGAAAATAAAAATGAATTTGACTCTTATACATAAAATATTTTAAGAAATTCAATTCTCATAATTTACTTGCAACGTGAGAATTATCAAATGTCAAAGATCATATAAAAAGACAATAGCATATTACTTCAACTAATATGGAACATTCCAACATCTTAGTAGGACTTTTTGAACTTCTTCGAAAGAATTACGAAGATCAAAGGATTTAACACTCAATTGAGAATCTATCGAAAATTGTCTCTTTTATTTTTATAAGATTGGAATAAGGTTTACGTATATATCACTCTTCTCATATCATACTTACAAAATTATACTAAGCATATTATCGTTGAATGATTTAAAATACATTTTAATATTGAAATACAAGTTTGTTGCGTGTGATAAACATGCAAGTGTTAAAATACTAGGATCTCCAATAATTTTGAATTAGTTTGATGAGAAACAAAAATTAGGTCTAATTGGATCTATATATAATGGATTATGAGCTGGCTACTAGTTTAACATTATACATATAAAGAGTTAACATGTTCATCACCTTAAAAATATTTTCAAAATTTCAACTTTAATTTAGTACATTTATTTTAAAAAATTATTATTAATTGCATTTCTAATTTGGTACATAACTTTACCCTTTTACAATTTATTTTAATACAAAGAAAATGGAAAGATTTTGCCACAATAGCTACTGAGATTTTCCCTTTTTCCTTCTCCCTCTTTTGTTGGATTATAAAATATTAATCCAAGATTAGATAAAATCTCATGAATTAATTATAATACTTACATTATTTAAGAAGTTTATCGTGATCCTTAGCATGTTATTATTGATAAGAAGTTGAACAAAAGATCAATTATCAATCTACATTTAATTAATAAAAAAGAATTAGAAACTATCTCTCTCTCTCTCTATCCACATGATCCTTATATTGGAGTAAACAAGTTTTTAAATAGATAAAGATTGTTAGTGAGTAATATTTATATATTCGACCACGCACCAAAACAATAATATATATATATATATATATATATATATATATATATATATATATATATATATATATATATATATATCACAAGTGAAATAACAGTAGGATAAAATGTACGCAAATCTTACTCATATCTTTGTTGGTTTGAGAGGTTTTTTGCGATAGACCCTCAACTCAAAAGAAAAGATTTGAAGTAAGACCCCTTATTGAAAATTGAAACGTTAAATTTGACAAATATTTCTTTTGTTGAGAGACCAATGTTGTTTGTTCGGATATCTTTTTGGTTATTATAGCGTATATGTTACATTATAATGAAAAATAACATGAAAAAATAATTTTAAAGAAAAGTTATCCGTTATAATGAAATGTTATTATATAAGACGATTGTTATAGAAAAGTATTTCTTGCAATTAAGTTTTCAGAAATGATAATTTTTTTTCCACATTCCATTAAGTGATACTTTTCTCTATATGCATCCTTGAAGGTTTATAACTTAGAAGTATATAATATATATGAACATATTGGAGATAAACCACATAGCCATTATAGCACGTATATATGGAGATACATTTATAAAATATGACTCACTTATATATCGTTTATGTACAATACAGATATCATTTTCAAATCATATATAATAAAAGACCTCGTAATCCAACTTTCTTTCCTCTCAATACTTTTTTCTATTTTTATGAAAGCTTTTCCACACAATTGGCCTAACAATTTTTGTATATGCTATTGTTTATTGCTTCTCTAAGTCTAGTTAAGATTTTCTTGATTCTGTCATGTATTCAAAAAAAAAAAGTTTGGCTTCAATTTGAGGCAGTGCTTCGTGTGCTTCAAGAGACAACTTCATTTGTGTTTAGCAAAAAGTAGTACGCCCTTCATTCCAATTTATATGGCACTTTTCGGATTTTAAGATTTAAACAGATCTATTTTTGATCGTCAGTTTTTCATATATCTTTTAATTATTTTGAATTGTCAATTATTATGACTTACATTATTTTTTACGTAATTTACAAATATATAAATTTCATTTCAAAACAATTGAAGATTCTATGCGCAAATTTTCGGTCAAACTTAAATTGTTTGACTTTCGAAAAATGAAAAGTACCACATAAAATTAAAATTGAGACAAAGGGAGTAATATTCCCTCAGTTTACTTTTACTCGTCTATTATTATAAAAGTATTGTATTTTCACATTTGCTTGTCACTTTTAGTATATTAAGAAATTTCTTTTTTATATATTTTATTCTTAGCATTAATTACTCATTTTTCAAACGGAAAAGGCTCAAAAATACGCCTAAACTATCGGAAATAGCTCATATTTATCCTTAAACTATATTTCGGCTCAAATATACCCTTCCCGTCAAACTATTGGGTCAAAAGTACCCTTTCTATTAACGGAAGTTGTTAAATGCCATGTAGATGCCACATAAGCGCCACTACCACATAGACTAATAAAATTTCCCCTAATTGTTTCCTCATTTCTCCATTTTAAAAGTTAATCCTAAATGAATTTCTTGAAAATCAAGACTTTAATGGGCTTACAGACATGGAAGATCAACTAATTAATATGGAATTTTTAACCAAAGAAATGATTTTCACCTTTGTTTTTTGGGATATTGATACGTATATGCAATCCTTAATGTTTATTGTAAACGATACGTTCCTCAAATTTTTAGTTTTTTTTTTGTCCCAATCTCAAGAAAAGCCCACATTATTATTTTGTTGATAAAAGGCCACATTATGGTTTTGTTGAAGTTCAATGGGCTTAAGAAAAGCCCACATGTGGAAATGCAAGGAAGATTAGTTGAGTGGTACATTTTAATAAATAATTAGAAAAAATTATATAAATAAATATTTACTCTAATCTTTAAAAGTTTCTACCACTTAAAAAAATTACAAAATTCTCACTCGGATCCCTACACTCTCGAATACATCCTCCCCTCTATACATCCCTACACGATCTATGTATCCATATGTCTGTTGATGCATTCAAAATCCTTTAATTTTAAGGGATTTTTGTAATTTGAAAAATAGTAGGGATAAAATGTAATTAGATATTAATACTATGAGATTTATGTAATTTTTACAAATAATTGTTGATTTTAGTGATACTTTTTATTTATTACCATCTATGACAATATATAGTAATACTATGATAAATTTGCTATGTATTAAAAATGAATTATGCATGCAATAATATAGATGTTCACTGTTATTTATTCAATTTAAAAATTCAAGAGATAATTCATCACTTTATACTTATTTTACCTTTATTATTAAGCACAATTCTATTTTTTTAAATTAATATTTAGATGATTTGTAATATCTAATTAAATTAATATTTCATTTATTATTTCTTAAGAGGTGTGTCAGGTCATACAATAATAAATAATATGAACGAAGGGAGGTTTTTTTTCATGTATATATTCTACTCCCTCCGTTCCTATTTATATATCATTATTTTAGATTTTACGTCCCTTATGAAATTATGTAAGTTTACTATTATATCCTTATTTAATATTCTCTTGAAGTCATGTTTTCAATAAGTGAATAGAAATTAATTAATTAAGTTGAACAGTTATGAACTGACCAGTTATGAACATGAATTAATCATTTAGTTTTTGTATGTTAGTCAAATTCATATTATTAAGGCTAATAACTTTCAAGGGTATAATATGAAGAATAATGTCATTTATGTCTTGATGTTGTGAAATGACAAGTACTACGGACCATTTATTTTTAATAAAAACTATATATAAATAAGAACCGAGGGAGTAACATTTATCTAAACCACAAAGACCAAAGTACTATTTGCTCAAAATCCAAGGGTAAGAAACTAATAAATATAGTTTACCAAAAATAGGGTTTTATTTGATTGGCAATCCGTAAATCTAGTTTGGAGGAAATTCAATTAAAATAGAAAAGCACCTCTTATATTTAATAAAAATTCATAATAATATACTCATAAAAAAAGGCGCTTTACTTTTAAAGGTACCCTCTTTTTTCTCTCCTCTTTCAATATTTTCTGTGTTCTTGCTTTGTATTTTTTTTAAAAAAATATATCAGTTTTGGCTATTTGGTTTTGTAAATTGTAATCTATTGTAGTTTGTAAATTTACTTGGTGAGTTGTAGTTGGTAAAGCTGTCTCTACGTGATTATGGGTTCATGCAAGTTGTAAATATAGCCTCTTGCAGAAATACAAAGTAATACTACATACGGAAATGAGTTTTTAAATTATAGACAAGAAAAGGGAAATATCTCTTCTTCTTCTTCTTTTTTCCGAGTTATTGGTAAAGAAAAACACTCAAACTATTATTTTTCGTAAATTTTATATCTTAATTATTCATGATTTGTTTTAACTATGTAAAGTTCTAAACTATCCATTCCTTAGTATTAAAAAAACCAATTGACGCATAAGAAGTGATCGATAGTTTAGGTCATTAAATAGAATAATGAATAGTTGCGTTATGAAACTTTGTGATAATTTAAATATTTTTTTTACTTCCCGGATTTAATTTTCTTTTCTTCCCGTTGAAATTTGTTGAAAATATTTTCTGACCATTCCTAAAATTAGCTATCTTAATTTCTAAGAATAATGGTCTCGAATTAGTTGTGGTAATTTTTAAAATAGTGTCTCACATTAGTTGTCGCGGAATCCAAAAATCATTGTTTCAAATTATTTATCATTTTAAAGTTCAAAATAAAACTATTCCATTTTACCCTAAGTAAGTAGTTATTATTCTGGCAGACAACAAACACATCAATCATGAGTGATGTTATGATTGTTCAAATATCAATAAAGGATAAAATAGTTAAAAACTCCTCCTAAATTTATATTTCTTAAGAAACATGTATAAGCAAATCACGATAGATACTTTGAGAGCAATTGAACGATACATACTATTGCTTTGGGGCATCAGCTAAGTACTAGCTGTTGCAATAGTACTTCTGATCTATATTGCTCGGACTCTTTAAATGTCTGATTTTAATGCATTTTTGTAAAATCTGATACATGCACGACAACATCTTTTGAAACTCCAAACAACATAGCTTCTGATTGTTATCATTCATCATTCCTCTTTAAACTTGAAAAAAACCTGTTATTTCAAGCTAATAGTTTTGTGTTGTATATTGCATTTAGATAACTCAGACTCAGAGGAAGAATCTGCATTTTATGGAAAATAGAGAGGAAGTCCCTTTCAATGTAACACGCGAATTGCTCATTGCTATATCGAATTTGCTACCTGATATAGTGATTGTGGAGACTTCTTGTATCTCTAATGGTTCTATAATGGCTTCAGGGGACAGAACGGAGGATTTCAGGACACAATTGATGTCAATTTCTAGTACTCAATCTTCAGAGGCTGTTGTTGTCATGTGTAATGGTCATATATAGTTGTAATTGCTCGTTAATGAGTAGTTGTTGTCTTTCTGTCCTGTCCTGAAGCTCTCTCCTTATGAGTGAATCGAGCGAATTCTACTATTGATGGATCTCATTCTAGTAGTATTATGTTATGTGTGTGTCTTCATTGGATCGCATTCCAGTAGTATTGTTTATTTCTTGTCATTGAAGTGTTCTTGTTTTGTGGTATTGGTTAAATTCTGTGTTTAGATGTGAGATGCATCATGTTTTCTGTCTGTATATAAGGGTGTGTTATCAATAACATTGGATTTGCAGTGTAAATGTGTTGTTCTCTATGTTGCTTTCTTCTGTTGAGAAGGGGATGTAAAGTTCTCTTTAGGGTCATAGGTTTAAGTCGTGGAATTAGTTATTGATGTTTGTGTCAGGAGAGGGTACCAACATTACGTTCTAAGAGAGGATGTAGCCCTTCCCTAGACTTGTGGGAATGTGAGATACTTTGTACAGTGAGATGTCATGTTTACCTTCTTCAATTTGAGAGACATGGACCTTGAATTTTAAGTCGCGAAGTTACATTAAAGAAAACATCTTTTCTATCTCTACGAGATATGGGTAAAATTTGTGTATACTCTATTCTCGTCAGACTTTACTTGTGTGATTACATTGGGCATGTTGTTATTGTTTGTTTGAAATAACTTCACAATAATGATACATAAGAATATTTTGTGTTCGAGTCCTAAAAATAGAGAACTTTTCAAAGTACTTTAACTGTATATAGATGATTTTTCCACTCAAATATATTTAGTGGGCGTTTTGACTTGCGTACGTTATTACTCCAGTACTCCTATTAGTAGAAGCCGAGTTATAGTTTTAATTTTACGTGCTTTAAATTTTTAAATAACGACTTCAAGTGTCAATAATTAGATTTTAAATTTAATATTTATATATATAAAATAAAATTCTTTAACATAAATACATTATATAAATAAAAATTATTAAATTTAATTGAACCCGTCTCCGAGCTTAGCCAAGTACAGTTGCCGGTTAACACTAGCCGGTTGGCAATTCTGGGTCAATTAATGTCTGATTTATTTGAATTTAATATTTTTAATACGGGGCAATAGATTTTATATAAAAACTTCATTACATTTTATAAATATTACATCTAAACTCCGTAATAATTTAAATATAATTTAGCTAAGGACTTTAAAAACCAAATTTATCCAACTAAAATTTTGAATCCGTCTCTATCTTGATTTTCTCTCTCTCTATATATATATTTCTCTCTCTATATATATATATATTCAAGCGGCAGATGATACCATATGAAAAATACAATGTGTGTCCCCTAACAACCTTAATTATGCCAATATCTGCCGTCTTTTTAAAAAAAAAGAATCTTCGTCAGTTATATATATATTTTTAAAGATAATTGTTTAGTAAATGATTATTTATTTATTTATTTTGTAATTTATCGACTTTTTAGATTAGGATCTAAACTCTTATTTTTTATTTTTTATTTTTAATTTTTTTTTTAGCAAAATGAAAATCTTATGAGAAAATATTAGATCACAATGTAAAATTTTATAGACGTTAGATGACAATCTTATCTTCTGTTAGTCTCCCTGATTATATTTATACAACTTTTAACAAAGGAACAAAATATGAATGATGGCCTTAAAAATGAGAGCGCAATTTAGTGCACAAAACATTTCACGTTAGTAGGATTTGGGGAAGGATTGCACCCGAGGGATGTAATCATGTAAATAACCTATCCAACCTAATGCAAATATTAGTAATTATTTCAATGACTTGAACGGTGACATAGACATTTTTTATATGCTTTGTATGTGACAAACTCTTTATAAAACCAATTGAATCAAATATTTATCTTTAGTATGCAAATTATAAAACTTTTCTTGGTTTTGCCTAAATAGTGGAAAATGGTGTGTGATTTTGGATCAATCTTTTTCACAGCTTTTGCAATTGGGATTTTTGCTATTTATTGTTTGTTAAAGAGAGCAAATGACTTGTTTCATACAAGCAAATTTAGTTCAAAAGAGTATAACATACCTCCAGGTGATATGAGCTTGCCATTCATTGGGAATATGTTCACTTTTTTTACAACATTCAAATATGGTGCTCCTGATTCATTTATCTCTTACTTTACTTCTAGGTATGTTGTCTACCTTAATCATCTTTTCTTTTAGTAAAAAAGGATTTATAAAAAAAAAAAATTACCCCATTTAACCCTTTATCCTGAGTTTACAGTTTATTGAAAACAGTCTCTCTAGTCTCTACCCCACAAAGGTAGGGTAAGGTCTGCATGTGTACACCCTTCCAGACGCCGCTTATGGAGCTATACTAGTACTTGTTGTTGTACTATTTGTTAATACTTTTGTATATAGAAAATTATATTATGTGCATAGGTTGAAAGTCAATGTTTACACATATACGTACATTAGAAGATCGATAATGGTAAAAAAACACCCCTCAACTATCAGTTGTTTCATTTTTCTAATGTATTAAAATAACTGATAGTTGTAGTATGAAATTCACGAACAAGTGATAGTTAGGCATGTTTTTTGACCATTAAATCTTGATCACCCTTAACGAAAGAAACTCGTGGTTTCACCTCTCTAATTCTTGTTATATATTGTGATCTTAACTATACTAATTGATTTCTATAAGTGAATGCTAACATTCTTGATATTTGGTAAAAAATAATAATGAAACATTGAAGGTATGGACAAGGAGGAATGTACAAGGCATTCATGTTTGGAACACCAAGCATCATTGTTACAAAACCACAAGTATGCAAGAAAATCTTGATGGATGATGACAACTTTGAATTGGGATGGCCTAAATCAGTGTTAAATCTCATTGGAAAAAAAGCTCTCCATGGAATTACAAGCCAAGAACACAAGCGTCTTCGTCGAATAACAACATCTCCTATAAAAGGCAAACATGCATTGTCATTGTATCTTGGTCTAATTGAAGAAGTTGTGAAGAGTTCATTTGAAAAATGGAATGTCATTGAAGAAAAACCAATTAAGTTTCTTAGTGAAATGAAGAAATCTACATTTGAAGTTATAATAAGAATCATGATTGGTAGTGAGATTGATCCTCAATGGTTAGATATGGTTGAAAAGGTGTATACAATTTATTTGAAAGGTTTTTTGGCTTTGCCTATCAATCTCCCTGGATTTGCTTATCATAGGGCATTCAAGGTTAGTTCTAGCTATCTCCCACTTTTTCACCCACTTGTTTAGAAGCGAATTCAAGATTTAAATTTGACTGGTTAGATCTTTATTATAGATTCCTACTTCCTCCTTCACAAATTATCTGTCATGATGTTGTGATATCTTATAACAATTATCTCAATTTATTTGTCATTTTAAAAGTTCATGAAATCCTAGGCAAAATGATTTTATTTTTCATTTTATCCTTAGTGGTTGTAATTGTTTTGATGACTATAAGCACCTCAACAGAGTAAATAGTTAATGAGGAGAGATTGTATCTTAAGACATAAGTGAGGGTCAAATAGTCAAAAGTCTCTTTTAATTAATGTTTTCTTAAAAGACGTGTAAAAGAGAAACATGACTGGTAATTTGAGACGAAGGGAGTAGTATTGAAATCATTGTACTTTTTTAATTATCAGTTCAAATTTAGTGTTTGTTGAAACTTTAATGATTTTTCACATATAAATTTATGTTCCACGTTGAAAATTCTGGAGTCTAATAAGCTTTAGTTTATGGCATTAACTTAGGCTAGGGAAAACCTAGTGAAGATATTTCAATCAGTAATAGATGAAAGGAAGGTGATGAATATGAAGGATAAATCAAGATCAAAGGGCAATATGGTTGATTTGATTATGGCCACTGAAGACGACGAAGGAAGGAGATTAAACGATGAGGAGATCATCGACTTGCTAATCGTTTACGTGTTTGCAGGTCATGAAACAACTGCTCATACTGCAGCATGGGCAATTATGTACTTAGAACAACATCCTGAGTTCTTACAAAAAGCAAAGGTAGCATAACAAGTCATTAGTAATCTAAATAAATGTTTTGTTACTAGAGTTAAGCCTCTCTATAACAACGTCGTTTGTCCAGATATCTTTTGATGCTATAGTGAAATGTCGTCGTTATAATGAAATGTTGTTATAGAGAGGTCTGATGTACCGTTTGAGAAATTCTCTGTTTTCAGGAGGAACAAGAGGAAATTGTTAAGAGAAGGCTGCCTGATTCGGATAAAAAACTTAGCTACGATGAGATTAGACAGATGAAATATCTAACCAAGGTTTGTAAATAGTCTAGTCGTATGAGAATGTAGACCTTTTGAAAGTTCGAGAATTTTAACATATGGAATCATGTTAAAATGCAAGGTAATCGATGAAACTCTACGTTGCTCTAATGTCACCTTAGCCATTTATAGAAACGCGAAAAGGACAATCAACATGAATGGTAAACTTCGCCTTTTTCTCTCATCTTCAACTTCATTTAGCCTAAGTTTTTGGCAAAATAAGATGTTTTATGTACTAAATGGAATTTGTTTTGTGCTATATAGGGTACACAATACCAAAAGGATGGAAGGTATTGACTTGGATAAGGCAAGTTAATTTGGATCCTAACAATCATGTGAACCCCAAAGAATTTAATCCTTCTAGATGGGATGTAAGTATTATATGCAGTATCTCCTTGCACTAATTTTCCTTACAACAACAACAATACTTGCGCCTTAGTCCCAAGCAAGTTGGAGTTGGCTTGCATTGATAATACCCTAAGAAGGATGATGACCAAGATTAGCAGAGGCGGATTCAGGATTTAAACTTGATTGGTTCAGCCTTTAAGTTTCTTAAGATTGAACTTATTATACTTATGAATTTGCTATAATATTAGTGTTTTCACATTAACATTGATGTTCTGTGTCGAAAATACTAGGTTCAGATGAACCCGTGGCTAATAAGCTACATCCGCCACGGAAGATTTAGTCATGGTTAAAGGACAATACTAACTTCTAATTATGGCTAAGGAAGTAACACATTTGATTCTTAGCAGGATGATGAGGCCAAGACATTTAGCGTGTTTCTTCCCTTTGGAGCAGGACCTCGGTTGTGCCCCGGAGCAGAGTTGGCTAAACTTGAAGTTTCAGTGTTTCTTCACTACTTTCTTCTCAACTATAGGTACTAACATTATATCAACACACATTTGAGTTCTGCAACTTCACATAGTACATTTGATTTTTGTGTATATTAATGCATAATTGGCTTTGAACTTGTTCTGGTGCAGGCTCGAGCGTCTTAATCCGAAAACAAGTGTGACATATCTACCAATTCCTAGTCCTACTGATAATTGTCTTGCAAGACTCAAAAGGATCTCATCATCGTGTCAATAAAAATTGCCTCTTCTCTTGATTTCATGTTGAGCTTTACCTTGTTCATTTGGTGTACTATGTTTTCGTTGTATTTCGAGTGGATTTTAAACCTGTTCTGTATGTCAATTACCAAAAAATCTTCACTCGTTCCTGTTATTCAATTTAAGAATTTCATATTACGCGGTCAAATCTTGGTGTATAGTCACACTTTCAGGCTAGAGCTATGTTTCTCATATTCTCCAAAAATGTCGACACGTGCATGCCAGATCCTCCAAAAGTAGTGTACTTTTGGAAGATCCGACATGTCTGCAGCAATATATTTGGAAACTCTGAGCAATATAAAAGTTAGTAATGTCCTTTAACATTGACTATGTTTCACAGACTCTTCAAAAATGTCGACTAGTGCATGTCAAATCCTCCAAAAGTAGGGTATTTTTGGAGGATCTGACACGGATGCAGCAACATTTTTGGAAACTATGAACAACACAGGCAAAAATTCTATCTATAGATCAACTTTAACGTTGTGAAAAGTACTAGAAAGAATTGGAAGATAAATATCATAGATCGAAAAACTCAAATCACAATTCTGCTCATGAGGCAACGAAAAAAAAGAACAGAAAAGTGGATCTTATTATTTATTTTTGTGAAATTTTAACAACTGAACAAGAAAGTTTGATCACAATATCTCAGCAAATGTTAGTCTAAAAGGTGAATTCAAAAATCACCTTCAAGTTTCAATGAATTTCCTCTTCATCACATAATTTTGTGTATTCTTTTGCATCCATCAGAGATTCGAGCTCTGATGGACTGCTCGGCTTCACTTTAATCATCCATCCGTCTTCATAAGGGCTCGAGTTGATCTTCATTGCATAAGGTGACAAAAGAAACATTGAAACTCATCAGGAATATGTCATTTCAAGTTTTCAGCCTATGTTGCTCAGACTTTCCAAAATGCTACATCACCCGTATCAGATCCTCTAAAAATACATTACTTTTGGAGGATCTGACACACACCTAGTCACATTTTTGAAGAGTACTCCAAGCAGCAGAGATTTCAACAAAATCATAAGGAAACTGACATTTCAAGTTTTCAACCTATGTTGCTCGCACTTCCAAAAAATGTTGCCTCACCCTTGTCAGATCCTCCAGACTGCTCTACTTTTGGAGGATCCAACATAGAGTGGTGACATTTTTGAAGAGTCTGAGCAACGTAGATAAAAAAACAAAGAAAAGACACAAAAAGTACTTGGAGCATCAATTAGGAACTGAAATTTCAAGTTTTCAACCTATGCTGCTCAGACTTTCCAAAAATGTTGTCTCATCCTTGTTCTTCTGAACATACACTACTTTTGGAGGATCTGACATGCACCCTAGTTGCATTTTTTGAAGTGTTCGAACAACATAGATTTCAACTAGCCCGAAAAATGAAGTTGTTGGAACATATATATGAGTTAGTAGATATTTACCAAACCAGGTGTTTCACTGAGCTTTGTGTTGACCTCAACGATCTCGCCTGAGATCGGAGAGTTAATGTCACTGGTGGCTTTGACACTTTCAACAGCTCCAAAGCTACTTCCATGTGAAACAGAAGTACCAGTATCTGGCAAATCAACAAACACCACTTCTCCCAAATGATCCTGAAAACAACCATCAAATTACACATTTGCATTCACTTAATAACACCCCATATTTCCTCATGGATTTAACTTATATGCACTGACAAATGTAAAGAATTTTTACACTATCACTGTACTATAACATGTTATAGTAGATAATCTGTTTTATTTTCTAGATTATTAATCCCGCACTTTTAAGGGCGGTTACCTGTAGTTATGTTGTTACTGTATTATGAAAATGTTATCAATTGACAACATACAACCAACATTCAATAGAGAACTATATGCAAGTCTACCGCAGAAAAGGGTAGAGGGGCGAGCCCATTATTCATTGAGTTTCAAATAGTAGGTCACTTGACCTGAGGTAAGAGCTAGAAGGTTACTTAAAGGTTCGATCAAACTTAATAACTTTAGTTGAAACTTTATATTTGTATAAAGATTAAATTCAGAAGCAAGTTATCAACATCTAATGTCGTTATCCTAGAATTTAGAACTCATAAAGTTAAAATCTTGACTCTGCCTTTGATAATCTCAACCCTCGGGCCGGGGATATCTATATTATCAAAACAAAAGTGAAAAACTATACGAAAAGTACTAAAAGTCAAAGAAAAACCTGAGCATGGTCAGTGATTCCAATTGTTGCCACTGACCCCTCATGCTTTACCCATTCATGTGAAGATGCATACTTCAGCCCTTCAAGAACTACAAATTGCAATATATCCAAAAAATAAAAATAAATATAAAGTTAAAACAAAACAACAAATAAGAATTAATATCATGAACATCCGCTCACCCAACCGCTTAAATTAAAAATAATCGGATGTATAATATGTGTATAACAGTGTATAATCTGTGTATACCGGTTAGTAAATGTCACCACAATGCAAATTCTAGTTCAGCAGAGCCAAAAATAACACCATGTAACAAACTACAAATAATCTATTTAGAACCTAGTAAGTAAAATGAATAGTACTTCAAAACTCATAAACCAAAAACTCTGACTCCGTCTCGCAGCGAGTTATTTGTGTAAACATCCCTGTAAACAAATTTAGACTCTTTTTTTTTTATAATGAGAGCAATAAGTTGAAAAAAGTTACCAGTAGAAAAACATCTAGAAAGTGAAAAATTGGTTCTTGAAACAGTAGAAGAGACTCTAAGTGCATTGGCTGTTGAAGAAGCCCACATTCTCAAAGCCATTTTTATCAATGTGTCAACAAAGGGAAAGATTTTGATATTGCTATATAGTATATACTTTATATTTTATCTAACATTGAATGGTGGAAAATGAAAGCCTCATCCTAAAAGTTTGAGAGACCAAATGATATATAACATGTTAGCAATTATACATACAAAACCAACGAGCATTGCGGTGGAGCAGTAAGTACTTCTTTCATTCTTCACCAGAGATATCGAGTTCGAGTCTTGAATATAAAATCACTTTTATTAAAAAGCGTTTATTTCAATATAGAACTTTTCAACACAATTCTAAATTTAATCGAAATCTAATGTAAAGGGTAACCTTAAATCTTGTGTTTTTGAAATGAGTGGCAAGCCACAGGTGGTGTTATCCTCCTTGTTAGGCTAATACAAGGGCAATATGGGACCACTATGGACTGTGATAGCCCATGGAAGTATATATACTTCAATATAACTGGTTCGATTAATTCAAATATATATTGCGTAAAATTCTTTTAAAGAGAAGATGTCTCTATTTTAAGAGTTTGAACTCAAAATCTGAACTCGAGTGCTTTTAAAACACAAATTGTATGGATAAGTGGTGTTAGGTTCCTTTTATATGCATTTTGACTATTTTATTGAGTACCGACTTTTTCTATTGACACAAATTTTGGGTGATTTCATTCTTTAAAAAAATTGCATATGAGATTAAATTATTGATTTTTATTTTATTTTTCTTACGAAAATTAAAATTCTGATTTTTGATGATTTTCAATCACTTTATCTTGTAGTAACATTCAAAATTTGATTATGAAGCATATTACTCGATAAACACTCAAACTTATCAAATGATTATCTATATATTTTCAATATTTATGTGTTACGTCAATATTAGATGTACACGAGACACAATGAATATGAGTTAGTGTGTTTAGTCATCAAGCTTAAGTGTATGTTTATATATTATGTCTATAAACAATTAGTAATAGTAATAAGGAGTAATTTATATTTATAGGAGTTTATAATTTGGAAACTTTTTTTTTTAAGATATAGTTTTGGAAAAGGAGAAAATAGAGTTGAAATTTATAAAATTAATCCACGTAGATAAATACATTTTCCCCAATTTTTCCTTTTCCAGCTTCGCATTGAATAATTAAAGTGAAATACGTTACAAAAGTCGTCCGGTGAACAATCCGGAGTTTTTGACCGGAGATCAAATTCCCGGCGCAGGCGATCGTAGCTATAGCATAACGCCGTCGGAGAAAACATCTGAATTTTGCAATTGAATTTGGTTTTGTTACGGCGCCATGGATGAAATTGAAGAGAAGAAGATGGTAGAAATCTTTCTGAAAATCATCGGTCCTTCTCCGCCTTGTCGCCTTAATGTTTCTTCTTCCATCAAGGTACTTCCTTTTCTCTATCTCCTTCGATTGTACTAACTCGAAATTCATGAAAATGAGAGAAACTAGGTTTTGGTTTTTCTAATGGCTCGTAATCAACGCATACTTAGCTAATGTTAGAATGCAAGTTTGATTAATAAATGATACATATAGATGATTTCTGCTAGTTGGAATTGAAGTATTTAAGGAAAATTGTTGAAGTATTGGAATGAACTAGACTTGAATATAGTGTAATGGATATAGAGGATTCACACTGTAGACCCAAAGCTGATGTGGAATTGAGCTGAAGTTGGTTAATTGATTACATGATGTTTTTATTTCGAGGCACATCAAGGAAAAAAAGTGTTTTTTAAAAAAATCTATTTTGCAATGAGTAAACATTGTTGGAAAGATGTCGTCTTTGTACAAATTATGAAGTTTGGGATGGAGTATAGTGCTGAAATTTTTTCTCTTTCTTTTTGCTAAGTTAATGCTTTGACAGTTGGAAGGATAAAGTTTGCAAGATAGTGACCTGAACTTCATGGCAAAACTAGTGAACATAAAGGGGCGATGATTCGATGAAAGTTCATATTAATTCTGGCAGCTATGGTTCATATTATAGTATTATACCTAATTAGTCGGGATTGAACTAATAAAAGAGTAACGGAAGTGGACAGAGTACATACAAGACAAATAAGAAAGTAATGTGGACTGAGGTAAGAAAATATTATGAGCTTAATGAGCATGGCCTTAGAGAGAACTTGGTGTAGTACATGGATATGTGTAATCAGAGTGATAATTTCTTTTTGGTGAAGGTACTCAGAGTCTGATACTGAGATAAGTTTGAAATTAACTGAGAATCTTTGTGGGGTGTTAGACAGAAAAACCGAGTGGCAACAAGTCACTTGGTTGTCACCTTGTGGTCAAGAAAAAAATTGGAGTAAATCTAGGCCAAGTTGTAAGTTTGGTCTCCTTTGATGTCAAGAGATCCCTATAGTATTCTGATAGTCTAGTTCTAATTTGGCATGTGACAAGTAGCAAATGATTGGAACTGTCTATGGAGACCCTGCATAGGGAAATTTTTTGAATCATGCGCCCAAGGATGTGGCATATGATCAATGAGGCATGCAAGCTTTAGAGTCCGGGGTTCAAATGATCTCTTCCCATCGATCTACCTAAGTCTTGGTGGGCAGAGTAATTTGATACCTGTGTTAGTGGGAGGTAGTAGACTAGCATCCAGCAGGTACATGGTGGAAACAGTTGAGTTGTGCCCAAGCTGGCTTCCCTCCGGATAGTTATTTCACAAGTGCCCCCGTCTTCCATATGCATCTTTCTCCCTGTGTTATGCTACCTCAGTGCATGCCTACCTTCTTTTCCAGGCCTCTCTTACATAGGGTTCCTGCAAAAGAATCCAAGTTTGTGAGTCTTGTGATGGCCCAGAGACTACTACGACAACAACTACGCCTCAATCCCAAATAAGTTGGGTCGGGTATATGAATCCTCATTTAAGCTCAGAGACTACTGTTACTAAAAAAAGGAATTTGGAATCCAGAAATGAGAAGTTATTGATACCTAAAGTGGCTTTTCATTCAAGTTTTTGCAAAAAATAAAAGAAATATCTCCTTAGTATTCACAAGAAAAAAGTTGTAGAAGTGCATGAAAAGATGTTGTTTAAACTTGTCTTGTCAGCTGTCATTTTAGATGCCTATAAATTAAATTCCTGGAGTTGTTCTGAATATGTTTTGACATTTTCTGTGATCTAGGTACATGAATTGAGAAAGATGATTGCTGGGAATCGACATATGCCTATTGAAAACTTAAGACTTGTTCTGCGTGGAAATGTATTGCATGATAGTGAAAATGGAGATGACGAAGTAGTCCAATTCAACAACGGAGGTGCAGTTTTTTATCAACTTATTGATTACCAAAGTTAATCATTTTGCTTAATATATTGTAACAACCATACATGGCAGGATTTTATGTATGTGAGATATAGAGGTACCGTGATGTTTTGATCTCTTCTTCTTGTGATTGGAATGAGTGGGAAATGCACACATGTATAAGTTTGAAGATTATTCTAACAAACTCTCTGTTTTGTTGCATATTGATACTGCTTCATGATTTGTGTGGGGATTTTGGGTGCCTCATGCTACTTTTCTGTCTGAATCTCCTATTCACTGTTTGAATGTTGTTGTTTTTAGTTGATCGTCTTACTATTTTCCTTAGCTTTCTTCTTGGTTGCTCACATTTGGTGCACTGTGCAACAGATTTTATATGTGTAAATATAGAGGTATCATTTTGTTTGATCTCCTTTTCTTCACACATGTATAAGTTTGACGATTATTAACAAACTATCTGTTCTGTTGCATATTGATTCTGCATACATTTCTTTGCTTCATAATTGAGTTATTTGCTTGATTGTTTGTTCCTGGATACTGTTCCACTTTCACATTTCCATTGCAGACATAGTGTTATGGAAATTCCTAGCCTAAAAGGAAACAAACTGGTCACATGTCCTTCCAAAGATGTAAAAAATGGACCAGTTCGAAGGCTCTGTTTGTTTCTGAGTCTTCCTTTAGTGGCGTTGTTCCGAAAATCTCGATCAGACAACGGAAAACTGTTTCTGTGGTTACAATTGTTAAGAGTGCTAATCCCATAAGTCATTTTTCGCTATTCTGCGCACATTTCTTTGCTTCACTACTAAGTTATTTTCTTGATTATTTGTTCCTGGATGCTGTTCCACTTTCACATTTTCATTGCTATTTTATTAGATCATAATTAATGGAACTTCTTTTTCTATATAACAAGGTTGAAATTCTTCTTTTGTAGATTCACTAATAGTTGCTGTCAAACCAAAGCCACCTCCTAGGCATTTTCGTGATGAATTTGAGGATGACGATGATGATGAACTGGTGAGTGGAAAACAAATGTCGCAAATGTATAGGAAATTTAGCTGTTGTCTGTTTTGGAAATTGAATCCAGCTCCCATGTGCACACTTCTGTTATTTCATTTTTTTTTTTGTTTTGCAACGATTTACAAGTTCTGTTATTCCCATTTCTATAAACAGAGGTTTCAGTTACCCCCATCAACTAGTAAGTGGAAGAGGAAACTTTTTTATCTGCTACGTGATAAACTGAAATTTCCAGGTGAAGCTCTGACTTGTTGTTTTCATTTCTCTTATCTTTACTGTAAAACAATCTTCTTATTCCTCTTCACCTGTTCTATTCCCTTTTCAATTGTTTGTAGATATGCTCTTGATGGTAATTTTCTCCATCAGTCCAAAGGTTTGGGTTATTATCATGACTTGGTTCATTCTGGCCTCTATTGCGCGAAGATATGAGGTTGCACCTTTATTTGTAAGTTCAGCCATTTGGTCAATCATTTACTGTGATATATATATGGAAGATTTATTTGTGTTTTGAGCCATTTGGTCAATCATTTGCTGGGATATATATATGGCAGATTTATTTGTGTTATGATTCAGTAATTTTTCGGAACAGTATTATCCTACAATGTTGACTGAATGTATATATGCTTAGGAGCATACGTTGGGCTCTAAATAGAAGGATTTTTAGGGAAGATCCTACTTTTACAGTATTTGGATTTTTGTACCAACATATATGTGGGCTAGTAGCTGCCAATTGCCATAGTGTCGCAGACTGACAAGAGAGGATTGATCTAGTGGTTGATCCGTCACTTCAAACCAAGATATGAGTTTTAGTCACCAAAGGGGAATGGAAAATGCCACTGGTGGCGCCTAGGAGGAGGGGGCTTTGGGATGGGGTTTACCAAATTAAAAAAAGAAAAAAATAGTCTCGGATTTAATAGCTTCTTATGAGTCACTTTCTGTGTTTCTGTAGACTGAACTGTCGTTTTGCGGATTCTGTCATATAATGCTGGGTTCTTTATGCTTTGATCAAAGCGGGGAAAACTAATGACATTTTTGCTAAAACTGATACTTCTTATCCTCGATAAGCACATAAGTTAGCATGGAAGATAATGTCACATCAATTCTGCTATTTATTGCCTCTTATATTACCTTGAACCAACTTTGGAATTACCCAGAATAAATATACAAGGAGTTAGAAATGATTAAACATATTTGATGCATAAAAGGATTAATGTGTACTTTTTCGAGAGCTAAATATATACTAAATACCGTATATATGTCTACTCTTATACTCTCCTACATTCATGATTATTGAACTGCTAACTACCTGCAGCATGTACACGTGCTGGGAAATCTTAGAATTAACTATCCAAGAGTTATGGCCTCTTATGTATGAACTTTAAAAACAATAAAAAATTTCTACTTTTTCTCAATTTGAGAAGCAGATTTCCTGTATGGTCTTGGAACAAGAACATAGGAGTACTATTAATTCTTTTCTTAACTTAATGCAGTTACTGGCGACTGGGTTTGGCCTCATCTTTTATAATCTTGGACACCGGAAGCAGGGAGAACTTAGGTACGTGATTTTGTAGATATATGAACCTTTAGATACGAAAGTCTTTATTCCTTTCGTTTACTTTTAAACCTCCAAGTTGATATGCTTTTCTGTTGTGTGAGTGTAATTTCTCTTGCTTAATCTGTGATGAGAAGATGGATTTCTTCGAAACCACTTGGACACTCATTTAATGCGTTATAAATTTGTTTGCCTCAATTGATAGTCTTTACTGTCCTCTACACCCCCTCCCCCCAACACACTTTAAGTGCGGCTTCATCTGCGTATTGACATGCTTACACAGTCTGGTGTTCTTGTTTTGGATTTCCAACTTCAACTACTGAAGCACATAAAATTAGTATGTGATTATTTTCTAAATATGGTGACCTCAATTTTTTGTCGTCCTTTGCAGTGCATATTCTGTATTCAATGAAGATTTTCGAGAACTTCCAGGAACCCTCAATGCAGAACATATTGACAGAGATATTCGGGCAGGTCGATTTTGAGTCTAAGACTTTCAACATTCAAATGAAAACGAATATCATGTCCTTTCCTCCCACCCTGGCTCGAATCAAATTCATTTTGTAGCATGTTTGAATACGTAATTTGCTGTAGATTATAAGTAACTTCTTCGCCATGTCAATGGAAATGCTCAGCTATTGTCTCCCATCGCGGCTCAACCCTAAAGCCACTAAAGCAATGGCTTTACAGGCCCCAAAAAAACAAAAGCACTGAGCAGACAAAAGATGGAGATACAAACATAAAAGAGAACACCAGATCTGATGAAGGACATTGTAAGAAGCACTGTATTAACACTTGGAAGAAACAAAATACCTAAGTAGAATATAAAAAAGAAATTATGCATTTATTGTTACTATTAATTGAGATTCTCTTATAGTTTGTTGCTAATCTCTTACCCGCAAATCACAATCTCTTCCTAATTATTATGCACGTATTTTTGAAATTTTATTATTGATATAATTATAATTAAAAATAGTAGACAATTAAATTTACAGTTACTTTTTATTTCATAATCTATCTAATTCACTTCAATTTGAATCAACCATGTTTTAATAGTTTTAATATTGTCTGAGTAAGATTGTCTTCAATTTTTTCAGATGTTTTATTAAACATTTCAAGCTCAAACTAATTATATTAACGAAAAATTACCTAACTACACAATTTTTCTTTCCATGTTCTCTAAAATCTCCTATTACAAAAATCACTATTTTCCTTTCCTTCTCTCCTTTAACTCACAGCCCTCTAACCTAACGATTTTTGTTCCTATTTTCACCTTCATCACTCTATTTTGAATTTCAAATTTATTCTCTCTCCAGTTCATCAATTTCTAATTCCTAAAGCGGTAGAACTATTTCCTCATCATTTTTTTTCTTTCCACTTCTTGAATTATCGTTTTAAAAAAAAAAAAAAAACTTTTTAACTTTTTTATCTATCATTTTCTGATACATATGGATTCTGATGATAAAACCTTTCATGAAAATAGATATAAACAACGAAACGATTCATTAATCATGAAAAATTTGAGAGCGAAAAAGGATGCATGCTCAAATTCTAAATCTACTATTGAAAAAAGGCCCAAAAAAGGAGGGAAACGTTGGATCTGCACTACCATCACTATCAAACTTGCAGATTTTTAATGTATCTCATTTGTTTTGATTCTTAAATTAGACTTTGTTATTGTTATTACTATTCCGACATCACGGCTACAGTAGCCTTTGTTTTATATAATGTATCATGTTCACATTTAATGTATTGATACATAACCTCAATATTGTTGAATCTTTGAGTAATGTTTATCCTGATCAATATAAATGCTTGATATATAAACATTACCTAATGTATCATTTATATGTATCAAGTTCTACAATGTATCTTCAATCCTATTCAAATTTAAAAGGCTATATAGACAGTACCAAATCAATTGTGTTATGTATCTACAATCTTTAATGTTTGTTCAGTCTTATCCAACTTAGAAGGTTATATATATGTATATATTATCCAAAAATAATCTTAAATCATAATGTTCTATAGTTAGAGCACTATGTATCAATTTCAATAATACGTAGATGATACATAACAGAGACAATGTTGACTATTTTATTATGTATCAAGTTATGATATTTATCTTTTTAACTCTTATATTTCAATTTTGCGATACATTGTGCAGCTCATTGTGTGATTTATGGATTTGATATTTAATTTTACATTTCTTTCCTTTTTAAGCGCAACAGAAAAGATTTTGTTCCATTTTTTAGCGCAAAAGAAGGATTCTTCTTGTATCAAAATTAATAATCTGGATGGTGAATTAATGTATCCAGATGGTGACTTTTGTACAACTTTTAAGAGATTATTGTACTTAGAAAAAGAGTAGAGATAGGATATAACTTACTCTTTACAATATGTGATTTATGTAAGTTATACTTAAATTAACAAATAACCTTTCAGGGTGACCCAATGGTTTGAGCTTGGGACTTCTATGTTGGAGGTCACAAGTTCAAAGGGATTTGCCTTCTGGGTTGAGCTCGTCTCTTGTGTGGTTTGAGACTTCTATGTTGGAGGTCACAAGTTCAAAACCTCTTGCCAGCGAAAGCAAGGGGTTTGCCTTCTGGATCGAGCTTGTTGCACTAGGCTTGCCTGGTGCGGGTTGCCTCTCTTATGTGGTGTGCGAGCTATTGTATAGGAGCGAAGGTTTTATCCTGAGTGCACCCAAAGGGTAGCGGCTACGGGTCTCTCTTGTAATTAAAAAAAATAATTAAATTTTAAAATATATTGTCTTAACTTTGGATGTCTTCTAAAGATAACAATCACTATAGTATTGATTTTTGTAATTAAAAGTATTACGAAATATTATATATGTAAAAAACGATAAGCATATTCAATAAAGTGAAATCTTCATTTTATTTTAAAACACTTTTAGAATAATTTTGATAGTTTATGTAACAATTGATTTTATTGAAAAAGTTTTCAAAATTATAATCAATAAAAGAGATTTAAACATTTGTGTTGTTATATAATGTACAATAATTTATATATATTTATTCTCTTCTTACAAAATATTGCAAGAAATGTAATATTGTCAATTGAAAAAGAAAAATTAATTATTAAATTATAATCAATTACAATATTTTTTTAGTATTTATGAAAATAAAATATATTAAAAATTTTAAATAAATATAACTCTCCTTTCTAAATTTTGGCTTTAGGCCAAACATTTTATCGAGTCGGCCCAGCCCCATTGCTTCCCTAAAATGGCAATGAAAGTAAAATAAAGTTTAACGTCAACCAATTAGCCACAATGTGTAGATTTGTGTCTATGTTTTTTATAAATGTAAGTGAAACAGATTCTACTAAAATAATTGGTAGGTTTTCAAGTCTCTGTTTTTAGTTATTGAAATGTTTTGTACTCTGTCAGACCGTTGCATAGAAGAAAAGTTCATGCAGAGGTATTAGATAGACCTATCTTAGAACTTATGGATTCGTGTAAATTAATAACTATGGTTTAGATCTTTTATATGTATTAGAAACTCATTAAATATATAAATATTTGACGTTGAATCTTGTTATTATTGTATATTTAATTTCTATCATATTTTGATAGTTACATTTGCATGGTTGTAAATTGTTGGCAAGTATTACTCTCTTTTTTTACATTTTTATGTGTTTTATTTTGATTAAGACAAAAAATTTAAGAAGAAGAAACATTTACATCATGTGATTTCAAACTATAATACGTGTAATATATCAACATGTCATTTGAATTTTTTCGAGCCATTCTAGTGAGATGAATACCTTTTCTTAAATATATTAGAGGAGGTTGTCTAACGCCTATTTCTAGCTCGACTTCTATAGCACAATTTTGGGAGGAAACCATAATTGGGCAATTAATCCCTTTGGACCTTGTGATCTTTAGCAAGTAGACTGCACTCTAAGAGGAAAAAAGGTTTGTGAGACCGTCAGTCAGATCAAGAATAAATGTGTTAAAAGAAATTTTAAAATACATACGTACAATAAGTCATAATTTTTCTGAATTATAGACTTGTGATTTTAGATTCACCTCTATTTATACTATTATTTCAAAATGTTTAAACTTCTATTTTTCCAGCTTGCTCCTGTAACAACCTTTGCCATTCTGTTTAATACAATGGTCACTTCCAACCTACTATATAATTTTCAGTAAGATAAAGTCCACCATAACTTTAAACTAAAAGCACAGGCCAAAAAGAGGAAATAAAAAGAATAATAGAAAGAAAAAGTACATAAAGAAGATCTTAGTTTAAATAAAATCCTTCCGTTCCCAAGCAAAAAATTAAAAAAATAAAAATAATTTGTCAATGATAAAGGACCACACACTACTCTGATTCCTTCTACCAATGGTGTCATTGTTGAACTTATAATAGAGGGTGGGAGAGAGGAATATGAAGTTGATTTATATACACTGACGGTATAAAAAATTTAACGTATTGTTGAACTTATAATAGAGGGGTGGAAGGCAGTGGAAAAATCAAGATTTTTCAAAAAGCAATTCAAAATATGTAGTGTACACGTGAAGAAATCAAGAAAGTTCAACATATAGATATTATGCATACATAGGTGGAGCTACGTAGGGGTTCGCACAAATAAAGTAGCCTTTCGTTTAGACCTTATATTTATATTAGAAAATTTATTAAATATTGTTAAAGGCATGTTGGTTGAAGAATGAACCGGTGGTTCTTTGAACTAAAGCAATCCTCATGATCCATGATCTAACTTATAAGGTGGAGTTAGGCTCAGATACCATATTTACAACTACATATAAATATTTAATCGTGAAAGTACCTAAAACAAGCTATAGGTTCAGTGTCAAATTCAAAATTCATAATCTTTACATATTCATGGCTTCGATTCTATGGATGAACCCCTTGCGTTTTCCTAGCTCCACAACTAGCTTTTGAATCTATTATCCCATACTCATCAGCTCTTTCAGAAGAGAAGGACTCCTGGGTTCCATACTGAAGCTACACAATGGCTGGGCTTGAGGATCCACATTTCAATATTATCCTGAGAATTAGAGAGCTAATGAGAAGGATGTAAAAAAAATTACACTATCATTATATTTTAACTTGTTATACTAGGTAACCTGCCATATTTTTAGACCAATAGTCTTACTCTTATGGATTCAAATGAATATTTATTCTCTCTTTTAGTGTTGATGGATTTTGAGAGTTTTAGTTACCCTTTTCCAAACTTTTATTTGTCTCTTTTTATTAAGTCATTTTCTTACATTGTTTACAAAGAGAATATATAATCAAAGCAGCAAATTGTTGATTCTCTCTTCTATTTTATGGGGTTGATTTTTGTATGTTTCTTTATTGGTGTTGAGCAACTTTTGAGGTATAATGGGATTACAATTTAATAAAATGGGAACTCAGTGCTTGAAGCATCCCACGTTGATAAAGGATTTGGAGAAGGATAATGGGTTGACGCAAGTTTTTTTGCATGATTCCAACACTCTAACTTGTGACCTATAGGTCACATGGAGATTATTTCATTGTTGCTCCAAGGCTTTCCTTCAAGTTCAAGAATTGAAAATTTCTTGAAAATTTAAGTTAGTTTTCGCACATAAATCGATATTTTGTGTGGAAAGCATTGAGTTCGGTTGCAAAAGAAAATTCATGATTTTAATTTGGACTCGACCTATAAGGTTTTTAGCACTGAATTCATTATAGTATGTGAGCTTTTTTTTTTTTTATTATTATTTTCCACCCAATGTTGGGTGCCCGCATTGAAGCCCCGACTAAGTACTAGGTGATTGAAGTCTCATAAAAAGAAACTGTGCTAGGAATATGGTTTTACTAAGCTTACCCTTTTGCTAACTTGCTTTCTAATATCCTTTGCTTGCAAGTTATTTTAGACTTTTTTTTTTCCTCCAGGTAGTAGAATAAAAAAAAATTGTCAACATATAGACTCTTTATCATTTATTTCTTTTATACTAGCGTGTTTGAGTCAGCTTGCACGCATCTCGACTATTCAATAGATACTTGTTATCTACTATAAATATAGGTATTGGGTAACTTCATATATTATGGCTTAGACAAGTGAACCTAATATTCTTTCCTTTTTTGTTCATATTGGAATTTTAACTCTGATCTCTTGTGATTTTATAAGGTCTTTGACTTTTAGGTCACAATCATGGCCTAGGTAATTCACCTTGCAGGGCTTTAAACAATTTCTTCATAAACTTGGTCAAACATGTTTAATGCTTCTTATTGGTTGAGAGAATGAATTGTTCCCTCCTCATATGGTCTTTAGACGATCCTCACCTCGTACAGATAGTTTTTGACGTTGAGTTAGGCATATATTTAATTCCTGAATCATCTCAGTTCTTGGTTTACCCAATGTTGGACCTTCATGTTATGTTATTCCCGCTCTAACATTCAGTTCTAAATGTGTCTGAGATGTTAAGTGTGCCACATTGATTGAGGGAATAGAACATTATCTCCTTATATAGTTTCGGGCAATTCTAACATAATCCGCTAACTTTTGAGTTGAGTCAGGACAAGATCCATTTTCTTTAACAAGTTTAGTAGCATTGAAGAAATGTTTATTCATAACATATTCTTTTTAACCTTGAAAAGTTGCCAAGGCATTTATACTACAAGAATGAATCATTATGAGATTTTGAACCTATGTTGCTCGAACTCTTAAAAAATATAACAAAAAATACGCTACTTTTGGAGGATCTGACATACATCAGTCGGCATTTTTTGAAGAGTTTGAACAACATAGTTTTGAACTATTCAATAGCTGACTACTAACTTTTTGGCTACATTTGATGCTTCGTATTCCATACATTGAATATGATCATAAAGAGAATCGTGTGATCGTTAAGTAGGATCATCACTAGTTTTCTCATACTTCAACGACAACAATGTAGAAAATACTAGCTAGAATTGAACTCGGGGAAACTATACTCGAGTTGCTGTAATCCAATGTCTCTGAGACGAACATAAAAAATCTGTCGTCTCAGATAACATTAGAGTACTGAATCGCGTTGATTCAGTTACTGAAAGTTATCTTCCTGTGACCATAAACCGTTAAAATCTCCCAAATTAGCTTGATTCCAACCTTCATTTTCTGCAGTTATAAACAGAAAAGGCTAACATTAGTCTTTCCCTTTCATTTATCAGGTTTTTTCGAATGAATTCTTTTGGTCACAATCTTCATATGACATAACACTATTATCGTAAAGCCCCGTGTAGCTTCCATGAATCGAGTAGGGAGATACACAACCAAAGCTACTAAGATCACCCGAAAGTTCAACTTCCCCGCTTAAATTTGGGGAAGTTGAGCTTGATGTGACCTCAATTCGATCATTTGGTTGCCACGATGCCACGTTTGGGAACTCATAGTATGGATAAGTTCCATCTCCAGGACATTCCTACACGAAGCCACCCCAAAATCATTACGAAGTTCAAAAGAAACAGAGTTAAATACAGAGAAGGGACAAAAAGGAACATTTCAATACCATTGAAGAATCAAGAATCATATGATCATGTGACATCCTAAGGTTTGTAGATTCATAAGGAGAAGTTATAGGAGTAGAATAGTTGCTATAGTTGCATGTTTCAGCAGTAGGAACAACAAGATTGTTCGAGATTGCTAGTGAAATATTACTTGTTTTCAATGAGGTATTGTTTCTTTTGATGATACGATAAAGTGCAAACGCCCCCTGAACGTATTCAAATAGTAGAATATGATCAAACAACGACTACATATGCAGTGAAATCTCACAAGTGAGGTTTGAGGAGGATAGAGTGTACGCAGACCTTACCACTACCTCGAGCTCGTGGAGGTAGAGAGGTTGTTTCCAAAAGACCCTCAGCACAAGTACAACAAATAGTAGAATATGATCAACTTCTTGAATTAAAAATGAACATTGAGTTTGTTGAATCTACCTTCAAACTCGTAGCGCCTTGTGAAACAACATCACAGAGACGATACTCGTGCATCATCCAATCTGTTCTGTCTCCGAGAGGAGCTCTTCCGCGATAGAACACTAATGTCTTTCGATATCCAACAACTTCAGGCTCATGACATACAACTTTCCTGTCTTTACCAGTTGCTTTCCAGTATCCAGCCTTAGTGGCTCAATTGGCTCGTGAGCCATTCGAGTACTTCTTGTCTCCAGGACAGAAGAAGAACCACTCCATATAGCAATTTGGCATGAACAATTTCTCTGCATGACATGATATCAGAGGGGTTCAACTGAATGTAGTATTTTTGACACGAAACATAGATATATATAAGTTAAAACTACTAAATATCCCAAGTTCCGATTTCAAATAAGCAATTTTTAAGTACATTTTGTCATATAGGCGGATGGAGCGCCTATGTTCTGTAGGTCCAACTGAACGTAGTATTTTCAACACAAAACACAGATATATATAAGTGAAAAACAACTAAAACTACTAGAGTGAGATTCTTGACTGGATAATAAGGCAAGTTACTTGTTACAAGAAGTTAAAATAATTATATCGTCAGTGTATATAAAAGTGAAATCCATTTTACTATACACGTGAACCAAGAAAAATGAATATGTATATATATATATATATACAAAAAATGTATATACCTGGAAGTTCCCATGGATCAAATTTGTACAAGTCTATTTCTGGAATAACTTCCAATTTAATTTCAAGTCCGTCAGTTTTCCTCTTCAAGTAATATCCAACTAATTCATCATCAGTTGGATGAAATCGAAAACCCAGAGGCAATGTT
Organism: Solanum bulbocastanum; assembly: GCA_037074985.1. NCBI lineage: Eukaryota > Viridiplantae > Streptophyta > Magnoliopsida > Solanales > Solanaceae > Solanum > Solanum bulbocastanum. The sequence goes on from CM073604.1 coordinate 1,440,059, forward strand.
GCCCCTGCCATGAAATAATTTCCTCAAGAAAATATCGGAAATTAATTACTATAATACAGTCAGTGGTGGAGCCAGGAATTCAAATAACGCGATCCAAAAATGTAATCTTAGCATCCACTTAACTAAGTGCCTTTGTACCTATTGAAAATGTGAAATATCCAAATATAGAAACTTTTAGCTACACTAAATTCAAGAATTGTGATAAATCATAGTATTCTTGGAGAAAAAAATACATTAAAATGACATAAGAAGGTTTTCAAAAAAAAAATCTTGGAAATTGGTGACCATTAATTTTACTAATACTAAGAATTAAAAATTAAAACCTTGAAATGACACAAGAAAATTGTGAAAAAAATTTAAGTTGTAAAATTTGATGAATATTAAGAGTATTTTACTATGTACTATACTTATTAATTTTGGAGTTTATATGGAGAATTAAAAAACAGATTAAGTATTTATGGGTTTTTATAGGCTGTGGAGATATTTTTTTTAAGTCTAAAGAATATGAAGACCGAAAGGTTACAATAAAATTCCATCAAGAATGACCCCACCAAACTTAAAAATTAGTTCACACCTATCTGTAGGCTTTGAAGTTGGATTGTGTGTACCTCGACTATTTCATTAGATATCTGATACTATCTGCCAATGAAGTATCAGGCCACCATACATCATACATGTGCACCTCGACTATTTCACTAGAAATCTGATATTGTCCGCAAATGAAGTATCAAGCCGACCGTACCTGCTAGACCTCTTGCATAGTTCACTAGGTGTCTGCTATCGTCCACCAAACCAGCTCGTAGGCACCTTATTGTCCACCAGCACATATACCGAGATTGCGGATACATGCTTGGCCATTTTGATTATTTGGCTAGGTAATTGCTATTGGGCCAACTTTCATGCATCATTGATTATGCCACCATATATATGCTATCGTCCATCAACACATATGCTAAAGACTGCATGTACCTAGCTACCTCGTAGATCACCTCAATTATTTTATTAGATATTTGTTGTCGAGTTAGTTTAGTGTACTTTAATTATTTCACTAGATGTATGCTATCATTCGCTGCTATCAGGTTTGTAGATACCTTCTAGACCACCTCGATTATTTTATGAGACATTTGTTGTCTACCATCATATACTTGATATCTTCATTCTCCAGTAGCATTAGATAACGAGTAATTTTTTAACACTAAAACTTAGAAATATCAAAATACTTATTGTCTATAGACAAATATACTTTTTACTATGTTGAATTATCAATGACGTCAAGTGTTATGGCCCATTGTGTTTTAAAAGAGTATGTCCTAAAAGTGCTTATTCACACTTTTTTGTGGTAACCAAAGTGCAAAACTTAGTGGAGAAAAACTTACATTTAAATTATATAAAGTTGCAATAGTTAAATTCACATTGTATTAGATAGTTTGAACATCAATTAATCAAAGATTACTAATAAATAATACTTGCATAGCTGATTATGTTACGCTAATTCTTCATTTATCTTGATGTATTTGTATTGAAATATTTCGTCCAAATTCATTATAATGTGTTAAAAATTTAACGAAAAACTTGATGCAGTCATATCAACATTATTGCACTCACATGCACTTGATGTCTGATATGTACCCATAAATGGATTGATGTAACATAGATATATCATCGATGTGATAAAATTACGTTGTTTTCCTATATTTCTTTCGACATATATATGTTTGAATAGGTTAACAAGGGTGTAGGTACTTTAACAAGGCAAGCACAAAATAATGTGAGTAACAATATACACACTTTTAAATGACAATTTATATAACTTGACAAGGCAAGCACAAAAAAACTGTAGTTTGCAAGTAAAGAATATTTTCTTGTCTTAAACTTTTTCAAAAAAATAAAAAGAAGCATTGTTTTTAAAGAATTAAAATATGAAGCAACTTTTATTTACCACTCGAGTAATTCAAATTGAAACGCTTCTCAGACTTCTTTTTATAAGACTTCAATTTAAAATAAGGTGAGACATGAAAAAATATATTTGTTTAATTATAAGAATGTGCAATGGTAAGAATATAATATTTTAAAAAAATTGAATATTGTGATTTTTATTATAAAATAAAATGGATTATAATATAACAAAAATTATCCTCTGAATTTTGTGATATTAAATATGCAAAATTAATAGTGTGAGCCAGAATTATTTTTATAAAAAATTAGAATATAAAAAAATAACATATAAGAAATCATAGAAATACAACATCTACTATATATATCCGTCAATTATTTCATGTGTTATATGGTTCCCACAAGGAAGTATATAACAATGCACTTGTTATTTTTTTCAGATTTTTCTTTCATAGTCTTTTACTTTATGAAAGATTTTCAAAAATCACAATTGCTATATTTTGAGTGTGCATAAGCTAATTTACACTTCAATAAAATAGTCTGTAAATCTCACATGAGAATTAAATCACATCACACGAGATAAACCTCATTCGATTATAAAATCAATCGAAAGAGCATGTAAGATCTAGGTAAACATGTGCAATAAACTCGATCGAGAAAACATGTTGTGCGTTTGAAACCTAACACTTCCCATTTAATTGATCACTTGATCAATCTTTCTGATAATTCATATAATGTTATTCTCCGACTGACATAAATAGTAGGAACCTTCATCAATGGAGTGAACAAGACTTCTCATTTGATTCATCAACTAACTCAGTGACCCGACCCGGAATAGGCCCAATTTAGTTGAGACAAAGAAAAAACCCAAATTAACCTCAAGCACAATAATTATTTTCATCAGTGCCACCAAATCTTCTTCTTCCTCTGTTTCACTTTCATCAATACTGGAAAAAACTCTTTTCTTGAAATCTAACAGAGACCGCCAATTTCAATGGCACTTTCTGCGCTTTCATCAACTTTCCCTACAAACCCTTCTGCATCATCAACTTCTTTATTAAAAACAAGAAGAATCACCCAAAAAAATCCCAAATTTAGTGTCTTTACTACCCCTAAATTCACTCCAATTTCAGCTCTTTCTGATCCATATGTCCTCCAAATAGCTGAAACTCTTGAAGATTCATTACCTTCTACCTCTTCTACACCACTTCAGAAGTTAAGAATCAGTTCCTCAGACACCCTTTTGTCAACCCCTTGGCCATCTCGGAAAGATGAGCCTTTTAGATTCACTGACACTTCTTTTATCAAGAATTCAAGAATTGAACCAATTCAACCTCCAAATATTCCATCTTTGAGTTCTTTGGATGTTTCTGTAGATACCCTTTTGCCTACCCTTACAATTGTTGATGGTTATATAATGGATTCTTTGTCTCAGTTGAATGAATTTCCTAGTGGGGTTTATGTAGGTAGTCTGTTGAGGGTAGATTCTGAGGCTATAATGAAAAGGGTGTCTGAATATGAGTTTAGTTTTAAAGGGGATTTGTTTTGGTTACTTAACGGTGTAGGTACCCCTGATGTAGTACTAGTGTATGTGCCAGAAGGGTGTAAGGTTGAGAATCCATTGCTATTAAGGTACATTTCTGCTGAAGGTAGTGATAAAGAGTCAAAAGCTTTGCCTTTTTCGAACCCGAGGGTGTTGGTGTTGGTGGAGAAGGGAGGTGATATTAGTATAGTTGAAGAGTATGTAGGTGGAGATACGGATAAATGTTACTGGACAAATTCCGTTATGGAAGTGGTTGTTGGGGAAGGAGCAAAGGTGAGCCATTCTTACATCCAAAATCAATCTTTCAATGCTGCACATATCAAGTGGACTTGGGTTCAGCAGGTAAACTTGCTCATCTTTTTTAACTAAAAATGACCTTGATAGCATGCATTGTTCGAGTATTTATGTATAAGTATCTCATCTATTGTGTAGTTTTATGCAAGTATCTAAACTAAAAAGTCGTTATTGTTTACTTTTCTTCATCATGATAGACAATTTTAACTAATACATGCAGGTCGCTATGGTTTATTCATGTAGGAAAAGTAGAAAATAATCTAGGCTTTCACATAAGAGAATGTTCAAGGAGTTCTTAGAACTTCTAAGTTGATACAATGCACCTATAGTTTTGGTGGAAAACTTGTGATAAACTGAATATCTCAATGATATAAAAGATTGGGGATCGTAAATTCTCTACGTTTTGGTCAACTGCTTTATCAGGGGACATTTTTTTTTTAATAAAATTATTTACCTTATAAAAGAAGAAATAGAAAATATAGGGGATATAGAATGATTTGGTCGAGTTGTGAAGACAACAGAATGCTAGTTAGCTACTTCATTTTCGCTTCTCTATCTTGACCAGCTCCTTTTTTTGCTGTCCCTCTCGACACCTAGAACGGATTCTCTGCTCGTTTTGTTAGAAATCAATGGCCTCTGAGGAGCGTTGGTAGTTGTAAGCATTGTTCTCTACTTCATCATTTCTAAACAACTGCTTCCTTCTGGCCTCTTGAGCAGTCCCCTTCAGGCCTGTTATGTACTAAAGCTGGCAAACTCCATTGTTCTCGGTTTTACTATTTGTTGACAACCACTTCCGTCTAACTTGTTGGACAGAGTCTCTTCCCTTCAGCAAATTAGATCATTGACTTGTCTGGTGGCTGGCGATTCAAAAAAAAATTGAGTTCCTCAAAATAGGTTGCTCGATGTCACATGGATTTTATAGGAGAAGCCAAGTCCATAATACACAAAAGATGTTACGTTTCACTCTTGAAATGTCAATACTACAGAAGATAAAATGCAATAAATCTTCTGAGATAGTAGAATGCACTCAGCTGCTTTCTGTCTGATTGGTTTCAAGTTTTCCTCAAGCTTCTTGACCTGAAACCAGGAAATACTACGGCTTCTTTAGGGTCTTCGTAATTCTATGCTAAACTCCAACCTTGTATATGCTTGAGAATCTTATATTGCAAGATGTCAGAGTGAAACTCAAACACTTCCTTTCGCTCTTACATCGTATTCTTGAGATCCGTTACCTGCTTCTATGTACATACAACAAATAGACTTGTTTGTAGAGTAGCGATGTTAATATCCAATGAGCTCTTTGAGAATTCACTATATTGAAATGACTTCTAGCAAACATAAGTGGTATCAGCTAATTCAAGGAACCTTATTGTTGAGGCTTTCAGACTCAAATTGCTGTTGCTGCCTCATCTTGTTCTCTAGCTCTGAAACCTTTACAAAAGTAAAAGTTAAATCAGAATAATATGCAAAGCCTTACCATATTAATCTGTAGTTCATAGAACAAAGCTCAATCATCACGTGTGAATAACCTGAATATGACTTGATTGAAGTAAGCCTTCTGTTGCAGACCGGCACAAGCTTCTTCGTCCTCTCTGAAAGCTGTGAAAGTTGTTTCTCTAATTGGCCATGTAATTTTAATGTCTTTGAGTTGAGCTGGTTTCGCAAGTTTCTTAATCTATCCTGTTGAGTTTTGTTAACGTGCTTCTTTGGTTCTTCCCCTTAGCCTTACACTCAAGGTTCTGTAGGCTTTCCTCAAGCTTCTTCAGGGTTCATATTTGGATGTAGCTTCGTTCCTTGCTTTATCAGGCTGCCACCAAAAAGCAACAAAAACAAAAAAGGAGAGAGATTACATAAGTGGTTGAGTAGCATTCTTCACCAAGAAATCTTACAGGCCAAAGAAGGGAAACAACACTTGGAAAAAAATATGCATGTTAAGAGGTATAGGGACTGTGTAAATACTATGCTTGGACTATGAAGGGGAGCCTTGGCACAATGGTAAAAGTTATCACTGTGCGATCAGGAGGTCATGGGTTCAAGCAGGGAAACAACCTCTTGCAGAAGTGCAATGTAAGGTTCCATTCATAAGACGCGATGTGGTCCGGCCATTCCCCGCACCCCATGTATTTTGCAGTAACTTAAGTCCACCAGGCTGCACTTCATGAAAAGGAAAATACTTATTAAGAGATTAATATCAAATGGCACCAATTCCTTCTTCACTCTTGGATCAAACCCAAGTTGTTTCCGCATGGCTTTGTGTTCCTTTCTATGTATGCATTATACAGAACATCCATGAGATGTGGTCATTATAAGATGATGCTGTTATGGACCTTGATAATTAACTCGTCTAGTCTTGGTGATACTGTAATTTTTTTAAGAGCAATTTTTGTTTGAGCTGTGAAATATGAATGCCACTCCCTGCTTACTGTCTATTCTCTATTTGATTCTAATTGTATGTAGCTTTTTGTTACCTTTCCCACCATGAGCAGAGCTACTGAAGGAAGAGTATACTTTTTCTGTTCCAGGAGATGGATCTTATTTGTAGCTTTAAGCAATTCGTTAGGAACTTCTGTATTATTTTCAGTTATTTTATTTATTTGTCTTTTGGGCAGAATAAGTTTGCTTCATAATCAAGTTGATTACTTTCAGGAATCAACTAGCAAATATGAGCATATAGAAGTAAGCACTGGTGGAAAGTTAAGCAGGCACAATATTCACATCCAGCAGGTTGGTCCAGAGACTGTTACTGAGTTATCGACGTTTCATATGTGTATCTCAGATCAAACACAAGATCTACACAGTAAATTAGTCCTAGATCATCCACGAGGTGTCTCTCAGCAGATCCATAAGTGCATTGTGGCCCATTCGTCTGGACAGGCTGTTTTTGATGGAAATGTTCAAGTCAATAGGTATTGTTATTCTATCTCACCTTTGGTGTTTATTTTAGCGCCTCGTTATTCTGCAAATCACCAGTGTTGAACATTTAAAAGTACTCGTATTGTTTCGTTAGCATGTTCTAGATATCGTCGTAGTCTGTTCCAGTTCATGTTTGCTTGTGTGTCTTTGTTTTAAAATTGGTTACGAATCTTAAGAAAAAATGTCGTATGCACATGTATGTGGTGAAACTTTTTCTTGGAAGGGTCCCAATGTTACTTCAATTAAAAATACTTTTACTATTATTTCGCTCTAGTATAGACTAGTCATTTCTTGGTTTATTGCTCTGCAATCTAGTAAACTAAAGCCAACTTATTAAGATAGTGCAAGGTTGAACAGAAGTTGCATATGCCATCCTTGACATATGTGCAAGTTAGCAGCCTCTAGAGTCTAGTCAACTCTTGCTTTTTGGTGGTCGATGGATGAGGTGTCTTTTGCTAGCTGTGGTCCTCAAATACCCTTGTTTTTCTCGACTCTTCTTCTTATTCTGCCCATGTCGAGCAGACAGTGGTACTTCATGACTCTTTTCTTAAAATACTAACTGAACCTATGATTAGTACCTGTATGATTGCATCTGATAGTCGAATGGTCCATGTGACATGGGATCAGCATCTTATAACGACCTTTTCAATTTATTCCTTTTTTAATCGGGTAATGATTAGAAAACAAAACCTGGTGGTTCAACTATTGGAAGTTTTGTCTTATCAATAAGAGATGTAATGCAAACTTAGGAGAAACTTCACCTTATTTCCTCCTATGTTGCTCGGACTCTCCAGAAATGTGTCTTGCACCCGTTTCTGATCCTCAAAAGATGCAATACTTTTGGAGGAGTTCAGACGTGCACCTGGTGGCATTTTTGAAGAGTCCGAGCAACCTAGCTTTCCTCCCTTGATTGCTCAAGCACAGTTGAGGGACAACAGCGATTGAAGTCTGTCAATAAGAGATGTAGTGCAAACTTAGGGGAGAGTTCATACATATCGTCTATGGTTTTGCTTATTGTTTATCTAGTTTGTAAGATTAAAATTTGTGTGTAATTTTAAACGATGTTGCAGATATGCGCAGCAGACAGATGCAGGACAACTTACACGAAGTCTCCTTTTGGAGCCTCGGGCAACTGTGAATGTCAAACCTAATCTCCAAATCATCGCTGATGATGTCAAGTGCTCCCATGGTGCTGCAATCAGTGACCTCGAAGAGGACCAACTGTTTTACTTCAGGGCACGGGGTGTTGATGCTGAAACTGCCAGAAAAGCTCTGATCTTTTCGTTTGCAGCTGAAGTAGTAGACCGTTTTCCAAATGCCTCGATTAGAAAGAAAGTTGAAACTCACATTAGAGAACTGCTAGATCCCTCACGCCCTTCACGGTGAGCCTTTTTGAAATGTGGCACATTTTTTCTTCTTAGTTTCACGCTGCACTAATGATAATGAATGAATGCCCGTCTTTTACTAGACGAATATAAGCAGTTGTTCAGTGTAATGTAATTCTTTTTCATATTGAAGAAATAAATGTGGTAATGTTTATTTGAAACCTCTATTGGCTGCACCAAAAGTTGTATGTTTTTAAAGACAGTGGAACTGTTTAATAGGAAGTACAATGACTAGTTTCCTGATGAGGTGCTTTTTAATTTTGCACTGAGGAAGGTTGAGATGGTCACACGCTTCAAAATTGTATCGGAGCAAGTAAATGTTCATCAGACATTGTCATCATAAATTTTCTCGTGTTTGGCTCATGAGAAAAGAATCAAGCTCACACGTGAAGACGTGTTCAAATAGCAATTATATAAAAGTGTACTTTCTAATAAAAGCTTTTAAATGAAATGGTCACACAGTAAAACAATAAATGACTTGTTCCACCCAACTAAGCAAATTTAATCTGAACTAATAAAATATTAAGTGAAAACGCATCACTTAACCATCATATATGTACTAAAAACAAATGACCTGCATTCATTAGTTTGATATAAACACCAGATGAGAGTAAGTCTATCATAGAGACACTGCAATCAGCATAAAAAGAAATGTTGTACCTTTCCCTTTACCCCATTCTGTAAAGACTTTTTTACACAAGGGCTCAACAAGAATTCTCTCCTCTGTAAACCACATTGGTGGAAATCCACCTCCAAAATAAATATTTATACCCTATAGATTACAAATTACTTGCCTGGCTCTTAAAGGGTAGATGAGATGGGAGGGGAAAAAAGAAAGAAAGGAAGAACTTGAATGAATGAAAAGATCTACTATGCAAAATCTAAGAAGAAACTAAATGAAAAGATCCAGTTTCTTTCTTTTCTAGGAGCAGTTCTGAGCAATCCCAACTACAAAACTTCTACGTTCACGAGCCTTGTCGTATATCTAGCACTAGTTCTGGTTGTTGTCAAGGGTATAACCGGAGCAAGAGATCAAAATTGCTGCATATTACTATACATGGAATAGATCGCCGGAAGAGTAACATTAGAGGTATTTCCCAGACGACTTCCAAATTCTTCCTTCTAGAGATACCACCATAACTGTAACATCATCGTGGTACTTCCTACGATCTCCTTGGGGGATGTCCAGTAATTCATGTAAATCCATTCCTGCAGATAAAATTAACCTTCAGTTATAAACATGTAGTTTTGCCTGCCCTCAACTGAAACAAATCATTTAAAGAGGCCCGTATAAGATAAACATGAAATCAAAGATCTTGTTATCATAGTTTTACCTAAACCACAAAGACACAAAATGAACTGGTACAAGAACACGATGCCACAGTATGGAGAACAATGACTTTGTCTCAAGTTGTTTAAAAGGAATGTTTTTTAATCAGACCGGTTGCTTGTGGGAGGGAGGGAATGTCTGCCAAACCTAAAGAGACCGAAAAAGAAGGTACACAAAACTTCAACTTCAGCATAGCCAATACAATCAGCAATATAACGCTTAAAACTTCGGCTACTTATTGGTGCAACAAAGTATGTAGCAGAGACAATATTGCAGTGCTAGCACCACATATAACCTCGGAAAAAAGTATCTATTACTAGGAATGCATGACTTCCCAATTATTTAAAGATCTCAGTCCTGCAGCACTAAAACTATTCTTCTGATTTGCATCTACGTTTACTTTTGGAAATCCACAAACTTTAACATCAAGTGTTCTATTACTACTTCATGGTTCAGGTTACAAAACTTTTCTAACCTTTTATTGCCATAACATTTTTAAATGGCATATCTAAAACTTTGTTTCAAGAAAAATGGCATATCTAAAACTCAGATAATTGTTGTTTGCTAGAAATAAACTAGAAGTGATGATATTACTTCATAGTAACAATTGTTGTTATTTTTTTGAAAATGGTAATGTTGGTAGATTATTTCACAGTAACAATTGTTAGGTGATATTTGAGAAGGATAACAGCATGTGATCATTTTAACGTTCTTTTAAGCAGGGAATTTTTCAATTCATACAACAATAAATATTCAGAATAATGAAATGGGCCAATATAGATACGAAGAATTCACACAACCTATCTCTAATTTGGGATTAAGAAATAAAGCTTCAGCTTTTATGAGAAGGAAACTGCTAGTTAATTCATCAGCTTCTAGATGTTCAGGTACCAACTACAAAATTGGAAATAAAAGAAAAATGACACCAAGTCTGAATAATTAAATACATTTCTCACATCAAAAACTCACGGTATGCAGCCAAAGTCAACAGTAACTTTAATCCCCTTAACTCCCCACAGAAAGATTAGAAAGAAAATGTACCAGCTTTCCTGGCTGCACGGAATAAGAGCTCCTCAATCAGATGCTGAGCAGGATCCCCATCAGGAAATTTCTCCATGAAATTCTCAACGTGACAAACAACCTCCTGATTGCTCAAATATTGGTATAAGCCATCAGAGGAGAGCACCAAAAACTGATCTCTGGGACAGAGTTTATGATGTCGCAGCGAAGGTGTACAAGAGAGATAAGGAGCATCCCCAATATACTCGTTCCGAAACATTTCTAGCAATGGCTCATTCAATTTAGGCTGCATCAGCACATCTCAAAATATTAGGCTGACTGGAAACAAGCATGTCAAAACAGAATATAAGTCTACAAGCTACACATGCAAAAAACCACATCAACTATTTAAAGCATGATGCCACCCAAATAAGTAGATGTCTGACAAACTTTGCATGTTCAGAGTAACTATAGGCGGAAACAAACAGCAGTTGTTCATTCCATCTTCAAGACATCCATAGATAAATTAATCGAATCAGAAAAAACATACAGGCCAGTATATCTGGCATATCAACTATGTAATAGAACAACATGGAAATAGACCAAAAGAAGGTCTATTTAGGGGAAATTTCTCAAATAGCCACTAAAAATAACTTAATTAAGCTCCATAGCTATAGTTTGCTAATTACGATTTTAGCTACATGTTAGAGGGAGGAGAGAGGTGGGTGAGATTGGGAGAGGGAGGAGAGAAGCAAGCGAGAGAGGACAAAGAGGTGAATTATATTTGTATATCTGTCCAATTGTATATGTAGACTGTATATATGTATCTGGTATATTTGTATATCTGGCAAGCGAGATTGGGAGATGGAGGAGAGAGGCGAGCGAGATTGGGAGAGGGAGGAGAGAGACGAGCAAGATTGGGAGAGGGAGGAGAGAGGTGAGCGAGGGCAGAAAATGGAGAGAGGTGAATTGTATTTGTATATCTGCCATATAATTGTATATGTATATATATAATATGTATTTGTATATGTATAAGAGAGGAGAGAGGTGAGAGAGAGGAAGAGAGGAGAGAGGCGCACGTAATTACAGCTAAAAAGAGGTTGCGAGTGGTAATTAATTCAAACTATAACTATGTTAGCTAATTAACTAGTATATGTTTGCTTATCCACGTAATTTCCCCTGACTTTTAATATAAAACAAATACCTAAATAAGTAAATGTGCAAGTTGATCCAACAGCTGGATATCTTTGGGATAGCAAACAAGGATGGAGAAAGAAAAGCAAAGGACAAACCTTTTTAAGGAAGCCCGCTCCAAAAGCACGAGTGACCTTTAGACGGCCTTTCACTCTATCATTGACAATGCAGTTGCTGTCGTCTGGGTGTTCATTCTTAATTCTAGTAACTTCCTGGAGATTGTAACAAGAAACAAACTGTCTAAGGACCTGATTAATTAAAATAAAAACACGGAGAAATATAACAAGAAATAGACAATTAAATATGTTACAAATTTCACTATGAAAAGTAAGAGTAATTCAAATTCCCTGCTTTACTCATTTAGAAAATTTAACTTAAAAAATTTTTCATTTTACTGACCCTTAATGAAATGATACAAGTCACAAGTATCAATGGCTTGTTTAGGCCACAAGTTTCGAAAGTCTTCTTTTCTTTCTTCAACGTTCAAACATAACATAAAATGGGACCAAGGGAGTACATTCATAACATTGTAAACAATTATCTATAAGATTACAGAGTATATTTACTGTCTAGCGTTGCTTTTTGAAGACAGCTCATGCGTGATGAGGCACGCATCTTAGCACCTTGGTGCCTACACTAAAGAGACATCTAAGCGAGTTGAAGCACAACCTAGGTTTTGCCTAACTTCAAGCCTCAAGTGCGCCTCAAAATGAGCCTTCAACAACGCTCCAAGGAATTAATGCAACTAATCTCATCATCAATATCATAAGAACTAGAAACTACACATCTGACACGGAAAAGATGAATACGAATAAAGGATGTGATGATAAAATCTTAGTGGTTCCTCTGCCCTTCCACCCACCACAGGTTGGCTGAGAGGGAGGTTCACAAGCATATTGCTTAACTAGCCTAAAAAAGCATGTTAATTCACCATACTCACAGTATATTAACATTAGGAGCAGGAGTCTTAATGCAGATAGGAAAAATGGCAGACAGAGTGCTGGCTATTCTGCCAGCCTCAACTCAGATGGGAAAAAATGTCAGACAGACTACTTGCTATCCTCCCACAAGTCCTTTACTTGGGCAGACAACAATATGAAATTGCTTTGCATATAACTAAAGCAGGAAACTGACTTTGAGATCTCTTTGCATCAAGGTTCCTATCTAGAAATGATATTCTAATGAAATTGCTTAACTTACTACATTCAATGATGTTAAACCAGTAAAGCCAGTATGGAGCACAGGGAAATTGTGTTTCGGGCCAGTACATAAACGAAACAGCTTTTAAGTTACATTAATTGATCAACTTGAAGTTTAATAACTTTGACTGAGCAAAATATTTATTTAGTACGTAGAAAAAGTGTTATACTTCTTAGTTCTTACTAAATTATCAAACTTCAAATAAGGATGAAGCACCAGAAACTACCAATTGACAAATAATAAAGAAACAAAGGACTCTTACTTCCTCAATGCTGGTGCTGTGATCGGTAGACAATTGCAAGGCAGTCAGCTTGGCAGCTTGAATAGGTATATCATTTATAACCCTATTTTCCTCGTTGCTGGCAACTACGAGCTCTTCAACAATGCCCTCAACAGCCAACTCACTGTTACCTGGACCTCTTGATTCTGAACTAGAACTTACCTCCTCAGGCTCATACTGTGCCACAATAGCACGACTATCTCCCACATTCATTACATACACATCTTCATCTCTCATCAGAGCAACCAACAAACATGAACCCATTAATGCAAGCTCAGGATACCGATCAAGAACTTTATCTGTCATATCCAAGTATGCGAGCTCAGTGAATTCGAGAGCTCTTGACATTGCTCTCAAAACTAACTCATGATCAACCGGGCCCACCTTACGCCTCTGTTCACTTCTATTAGTCCTTTCTTCTACTCTATTCTCCCCTACTTCAACTTTCTCTTTAGCTTGCAATCCAAATTTCCATGGAAACAACCTCTTACTCTCTTTATGCTTAATTAACAATCCGTGTTTCAACTTCGACAACAACAACGACCTCCTATTAACTGCTGAACCTGCACTATTTACACTTAACGCGTCATCTACTGAAAATGCAAATCTATCCGAACCCGAAAGATCAAGACCATCCTCTGTCTCAGCTTCTGCTAAATATTCCCACAATCTCCTCCTCCTAACCACTATTTCCCCTGATTGAAATGTCACCTTCTTTTCCGACCCTTTATCTAGATGTTCCAAATTAACCTCATTTCCACCTTCTTCTACTCCCCTACTTGTGGGGTTAGCTTCTTGATTCGAAATTGGTTCGTTCGAGTCCTCAGTGATCACTTCGTTTTCTAAACCTGCATTTTCTGCTTCCTGATTACTAGTTTCTTCACTATCCCAAAACAAACCCTCTAATTCTTTGTACATTGCTTTGTACAGATGACTCATCAAGAATTCAGGTCCATCTGGGCCATTAAAACCATCATAAATCCCAACAAAGAGCCATCCATGCTCTTCCGATACGACCACATGCACACGATCCTCACCGGCTTTTCCCAATGCCCATTGAACATTTGAATCACTCCCTGCATCCGAATCACGAGTACAGTTTCCGGCAGCTGTCATTTCCTTTCTCCCAATGAAGTTTCTCACCGGAACCACCCAAGGCCGCTTTTTCTCAGAGAAGCTCCGGTAGAATGCCTTCCTAATTCCTGCAATGCCATTCTTCCTTCTCTTTTTAACATAAGCTCCACCTAATGGAGCTGAGAAGGGAACTCCACCGCCGCCATCGGAGCTAGCAGCAGCGTCTAGCGGTCCAGATAGAGCACCTCGCTCAATTGGACCGGACATAAAAAACGCTCTTTCCATTGGACCGGACGGTTCGCCGCCGCGAGGAACCGGTTGAAGAGGTAAAGCACTAAACGACGACGTACTTTCAAACCCATTGACAACACTACCCTTTACACCACCAGCAAAACCCACAACACTCCCATCACTACCAGTGATATCATCGTAAATATTGTCAAGTTGGAGGACAGTTCTAGGAGTCGAGGTATTTGCACTTACAGAAGCACCGGAAATCGCTCTGAACCCGGTTTCCGTCGAACCGGTCAGTCTGTTCCTCCCCGGTTCATCAAACCGGAGTGACTGAGAAGGTGAAACAAATCGATCTGAGTTGGTCGGAGAAACAAACCGGGCTGATGACCTCACATAGCAGAAGGAATGACCAAGTGTTTCATCAAGCGGTTCACTTCCGGTAAAGATCACATCCGGTTCACCCCGGTTCACCGCCGGGTCAAAACATGGAAACAGCTGCGAAAATCCTCCTCCCATCACATTCGATTCATTTCCCGCCCACCCACCTCCACTACCCCACCTATATATACAAAATTTATATCTCTACACTTGCAGAAAAACAAAGCAAAAGAAAAAAAACAGTGAAAAAGAGAAAGTGGGTATGCTTGATGAAGTGAAAGGGAGTGTAGTTGTCTGAGTTTCCTGGATTTGTTGTGAGAGAAAGTGATGATATATAGAGTGAGAAACTATATATGTATGTATAGATATAGAGAGAGAAAACGGAGTTTGAGTTTTTTTTTTTTTTTGTAATGTTTTTGCGGGCTGATGAAGTTCTTTTGAAAAGAAATAAAAATGAAGAAGAAGTGATGCTTAAAGAGAAACAAAAATGTACTATATATCACTTGACTTTCTTTTTCTATGTTTTTTGGTTTCTTATTACGAACTCGATATTTGTATTAAGACTTAAATTAATGATATTAACGTTTCATTTTTTTTCTTGAATTCTTCATTAGGTGTTTGATATTTGTATTAAGATGTATTTATTCCAACTAGTCTGATACTATATTTCTCGTGAGATTCATTAAAGGAAAGTATATACTATAACAACTATTTTACATCTAAGATTCAAACCTAAAAGATTTAAATATAAATAAAAGAATCTTATTTATTCCACCCGCAATAATACTTGACTTTCATCTAAATGAGTTTTATAATACGATTTAGGTTCATATCATCTTTTAAAACTTTGACACATCACTCTACAAAATGTTTTTAATAATTGTAGTGATAAGAATGTTTTTTTCTTTTTTACAATTATTTATATCTTCAACATCTTATTACACTAACTCCACTAATTGATTATTACATGTGAATTTGAAAGAAAAAAAAGGTAGTAGTTAAATATTTTACGTAAATTGTAATAATTATTTTTCAATTGCTGACTACGAATGAGACGAAAAGATTTATAAAATTCATATATCCAAACTTAACTAGCTAAAATTATCATAAAATAATAATTATTACGCACATAGTGAATGAAAATGGCAAGATATTAGCGACATTAAAATAGTGGTGTTTTTTTCTCTCACTTAAATTCTTCTGACATTCAAAATTTGCTAGCACGATTAATTTGAAGCCTCATTGGATAAGCTTAATGTAAAATTAAAACATTCTTTATCGAAAAATATTAACTCAAAACACTTAGTTAAGGATAAAAGAATTTTGACCTTTCAATCAAATCTCAATTAATAATTTTTCTAATCAAATCTAGAGATAAAAATATAATTTAAAGTTAATTAAACGTCTTAATCGAACTGTCATCAAACACATAATCTATCTTAGCGTTATTGAGTTCGTAATTAAATATTTTACATATTAAATAAGATTTTCTTTAATATAATACAATATTTAATCAAAAGTTATTAGGTTTTCTAAATCCCTAAGATTGGAATGCAATGCTATAAGTGGAATCTAAATTATTTTATTGTATCGAATTCTTTAATAAAAATTTTAACTTCACCATTACTCGTTAGTAATACTCTATATCCGCCCCTACATTCGCCCTTGTTAACTATATCAACATCAAGTGAGATAGCCCTCAATCACAACGTTGCAATGATAGTTAATGGACAATTTTAGGTCTAAATTTTAAAAAATAAAATGTGGTTGCGTAGGGGGTAGGGTCAACGTAGTGGGTATCGAGGGGCATATTTTGTCTTTATTTTATGGTTTGCTTTTGTCTTTATCGTTGTTTTTGGGTTACTGCGTCTGACTATTTGTTTTTGTTTTTACACCCTCCCAAAAAGGTCAAGCCTAAGTTGAATATGATCACCACTAGGATTTGGACTCTTTCCATACTCTCTTATGACCCTTTTACCCCCCAAGACAAGTGACCGCGCTCATATTGAGGGGCGGAGTTAAGTAGGGGCGACAAAAAAAAAATATTCGAGGTTAATTTGTTTTTCTCATGTATATGTAGTAGATGTTGATCCAATCTCATTGATTTCTTCGTGTGTTTATTTTTTCATATTTTGAACTTGTTTAGTGAAATCTTTAACTGCGTTAATTACTGTTAATCGCACTATTTTCACTCGACTCTCAAGAGTTACTTTATGATATCGCAATAATCACACAAAAATATTGCGTAATTCGTAGAAATTGATTAAATATCATGAACTTATCATACTCTAATCTTATATTGCTAATATAAGTTTGAAAGGAGTGGTGGTTGGAGGTTGAGAGGTTGGGGTTGGAGGGGAGGGTGGGGTCGGAAGTTAGGGAGTAGATTTTGAAAATTAAGAGGAGACAATGAACGAGATATGTTATTTATATATAAAAAAGATTTAGTTTTCTAAGAGAAATTATTTCTTAGCTTTTAATGAATTTATTTTTCTAGAGATCTTTCTTCAAAATTTTTACGATTAAATATAAAAGATTGAAAAATATTTTCCTTTTGTATCGACCACATATGTAGTTTCTTTTCCCTCTCCATAAATTTTTAAGACTTTTAAATATGTAGACTTCAAGGGAAAATTAGCTTACCTATATTTGTCCTAACCATATATATGGCACTCCAATTCTAGATTTTTGTTTGACAAATCTAAGCTAATTATTTAGATAGTCAACAATATGAAATTTTATATCACGTGATAAATATTGTTGGATTCAGCAATAAATAGTGCGTAATTCGTTTTATCAAGATTTGATTAAAGTTAGTCGATATATATATTAAAGAAATAAAATTACATATATTTATACTGATTTACAACTTCTATTTAATTAATTTTTTATTCGTAGAAAAAAATAGTAAAAGATAAAGACCAAAGGTCTTTATTTAAAGATTATTATTTATTTTAATTGAAATAAAATAAAATAAAAACCTCGTAATAAATAATTTATGTAATCTTTGATAGTGAAAGTAGATAAAGTTTTGTTGAAAAGAAGAGAATAATAATATTTCGGCTAATTTGGAATATTAGGTCCATATAGTGTATCAGTTGGTCAACCAATTGATGAAATGTAGTCTAAAATTGTGGGGTCCAAAATAATAATAATAATAATAATAATAAATAAATAAATAAATAAATATATATATATATATATATATATATATATATATATATATATATATATATATATATATATATATATATATAATTTGTATATTTTGTAAATTAATTGGGCAAAGTGTTTAGAGCAGTAATTTGTCTTTTTATTATAAAGTTGGTAAGTGACATATAT
Source organism: Solanum bulbocastanum (assembly GCA_037074985.1). Lineage (NCBI taxonomy): Eukaryota > Viridiplantae > Streptophyta > Magnoliopsida > Solanales > Solanaceae > Solanum > Solanum bulbocastanum. The sequence goes on from CM073604.1 coordinate 1,458,118, forward strand.
TATAAAGTTGGTAAGTTAACACTCACATAAACAACTAAAGTTTATTCAATAATAGTGAGGATATCTTTTTAACTTGAGTTTTACTGCTCGAATCTTACATAATCAGTATTTTAATCATGATTTGAGTTCGAAACACAAAAACAATTGAGTTGGTCAACGAAAAATAAATACTAGTGATGGATAAATTTTACAGAACTCAGTAACTTTAGATTAAATATATACTAATAATTAAGTTAAAAATTAATAATTTAACAGTGCTAAAATTCAAAATTTATATATTTCAAATTTTCAATCTGCCTTTGCCGATCAATACTTTAAATTTCAAAACTAATAAACAAAATATATTTTAGTAAAATTTCAAAATTCGAATTCATAATTTTTAAATTTTAAATCTGCATATGTTGTTTTTGCTTGATGCAAGAATCATGAATCTCCATATCTACATATCATTTAAATAATTCATCCATATATTAATTTTTTTAATTAATACTAAGAATGACAATTCACAAGTAAGACTTTGCCAGCAGACATTCTTTTGCCAACCAAACACACATAAAATATTGGGCTATTAATGGATATAAGAATTTAATAGCAAAATGTATTTGCCTATCAAAAAGGACACAACAATAATAATTAAAAAAAAAAGTAGTGACGGACAATTTCTATAGTTAAATAACAAAAAAATATAATAAGTTTTATCAACGATGGATTAACGATGAATTATTAAAAAATTATGTTAATTACGAACTATTTAAGGCAAAAAAGCGCATGATCCTTTTGAATATCCAAATGATTGAGGCAATGAGGAATTAGTTTTGTAGACAATTAAATGCAGAAAATATTTAAGAAAACTAGTAGTTGAGAATTTGAGTAGGTAAAATTTAGGTCCTACTAATATTAATATGTTGGACTTATAGATGGAAGTTGGAACAAGTTCTTCTTAAATGTACTTTTAATGGGTCGTTTTATTAGTGGAATAAGAGATAATAATTTTTTTAAAAAAATTGAGATTACTTTTTTGTTGTTGATAATTATTATTGTGTAGATTAATTTGTGTGCATCTTAATAAATTTCACCAGCAATAAGCACATGGGTAACTCTATCTACTCATATTTAAATACATGAAAAGAAATCATCTTTAGGGGGTTGAGAATCATGAGCTCAACTCGATGTTGTAACTAACTCTAGTAAGCTCGGTACAATACTAAACAAGCTTGTCTATACTCAATTCAAATTTGATTCGATTTCACTTGATATTTTAATAAGCTTGATTAAGCTAAGCTCGGAAGTGGTTTGCTCGATTAAATAGAACCCAGACCTAATCATAAGGTTCGATATAAACATGATTTGCCGTTTGCTGGAGAAAATGGTTGGATATAACCTTTTATAATTTAGATAGAAGAAAATGACCTTACAAATATCTCTTGTAATTTATCTTCAGATCTCTTACATGTAAAGTCTCATAAACTTTAACAATCAATCTTTCTCTCATTTTATGCTCCTTGGGATGAAGTATTTTATTTTTATTTTTTAAAAAAAGAACATGGTACAATAATATTCTTTTTTTCTTTAAAATATACCTTTCCTTTTTTAAAAGAAAAAAAAATCAAGTTGAAGTTTTTGGCAAGTCTAGTTGCTTGGGGAAAAAAAAAAAAGGCAATCAATTTTAAAAAGGTGACTAAAAGAGAGAATATTTGTTTGATTAGAGTTGAAAATTTGAGCGTATGTTCTCACAAGGTCAACTATCTAATATACATATACATACATACATACATACATATATATATACATACATATATATATATATATATATATATATATATATATATATATATATATATATTTGTTAAGAATATCCAAAATTTAATATACATATATGAAAATAACTTTTCACTGACATATTTCATACAATTTTTTATATAAATTTCGACAAAGAGTGTCGATGGACCACCCTAGACTATATGTGGCTATGCCATTCAAAAGTAGGGGAAACAAATTAATTAAAAAAACTATGATCATAAGATCAAGTGTCATTTATTTTTTTTAATATTAGTAAAAGCATTTCGATGAAGTAGTGTCCCGTGATATTGCTTGGGGCAAGGTATATCCACTCTTGGTTGAAATATATGGTAAGATTCCTTCCATTCTTAATCGGAGGTCTTAGATTCAAGAGTCTTGACTAGAATAAAATTATTTTCGATAAGAGACAAATTTATCTCTCTTCCTGCCCAAAAGAAACTTTTCGGCGAGAATTTGATCAATTATTCAAATTTCAAAGTGAATATTGAACGTCGGACAAAAAATTTGGAAAAAATGCTTGAAGCTTGCACAATTCGAACTGATGACGTAATCATATCAAGGTGACACTTGATTGCTGAGTTATATTTCTTCTCCACCCAATCAAGAAATATAATTGACTAATCTAATGTTAAAAGGTTGAGAAACTCAAAGCTACTATTTTGAACAACTTGGAACCATATTTTCACACTATTATGAATGTAAAAATAATGGTCAAAATTTGATTCAACTGTCAATTGCACCTATCGAAAATAAGATTGACTACTGATTTAGAAGGAACTGTAGTTACATCTATTTTTTTTTTCATTTAAGTATTCTTATATATTTTCACATTCCATTAACACTATATCAAAATGATTTTTAACAACGATTAATTAATGACAACAACTTAACTACTTTCAATATCTTTTTACGGACAATTATCACTCTTTGTAAATGTCCCCGAATCTTTTAGCTACATTAGATCCAATGACAATTAATTAATAAGGTTTTAGCACTCTTTATCAATATGCATATTTAATGCCACTGAAAATTGTTTTTGTTGTAGTGTAAAACTTTAAAAAACGGACGATTATTGAATTCCTTGATGATTAGTATTTGCAGAACTTTTAAATATGGGATAGAAAAGTTTTACAGAACAGCAACGACGACATATACAATATAATTTTATAAATGGATTTGAAAAAGATGGGAATATATATATACATATGTTACTCCTACTTTTTATGGGGATAAAAAATTATTTCTCATAAATTCTCGACTATAACAAAAGTTTCAGACTAATCTTTATGAAAATTCTTGTGTACAAGTATGTAATTATGTTGTACAATAATTATGCCAAGGTCTCAATCTATTACCTACCAAAAATCCAAGAGTAGTAGCCCACATACTTTCAACACATAATTAAATGCAAAATTTTGACTTAGAAGTATATACTATAGTCTATATGCTATCAGTCATAAAATAATTTTTTTGACCAAAAAAAATAAAATAAAAATGAATAGAACCAAAAATCAACAATCAAACATTTGATATCATTGTCTTCACATTGTTTTGACAATGAAATTACTTAAGTCTATATTGCCAGATGCCCTCTTCAAGCTGATGAATTAACTTTTGTTTTCCCCAAGAGGATGCTTGAATGATTGATCCCAAGTTCAAAGTATCCTTTTTTTTTTTTGGTCATTCAGAATTTGAATTGGAGTCTCGATTAGTTCAATTTTTTTAAAATCAAAACTCAAATTTGAACCTTTAATTAAGAATGAAAATTTTTTATCTCCATTCCACTACAACTTAACCTGTAGTGGTTCCAAGTTCAAATATCTAAAAACTGTGACGTTTCTCGTAAATGCAAAAATATGCTTTAAAAATGATGAAAATATACGTAATGCTTCCCCAACTCATTATGGAGGTCCTCATAAGGTTTATTCAGAAAAAAAATTAGGGTGCTCCAAGGCGCCAGATCCATAAGCTAATAATACAAACGAAAAATCAGGAAAATCACGTAATTTGTAAGAGTTGGCTCGTAAATGCAAAAATTTAGGTTTAAAAAAAGGTGGGACTATACATAATGCTTTCCCAACTCATTACAAAGGTCTTCATAAAGTTTTTCATTAAAAAAATTTGGATTCTTCAAGGAGCCTAATCCATGGCTAATATACACGAAAAACAAAGAAAGTCACGTAATTCCTAAAAGTTAACTCACAAACGTGAAAATATGCCTTAAAAATGGTGCGGCTATACGTAGTGTTTCCCCAATTCATTACAGAGGTCCTCATAAAGTTTTTTTTGAAAAAAAAAATTGGGTGCTCAAAGACGTCATATCCATGGACTAATACATATGAAAAATCAAGAAAGTCGCATAATTCCCAAAAGTTTACTCATACACGGGAAAATATATATGCCTTAAATTGGTGGGACTATACGTAATGTTTCTCCAACTCATTACTGAGGTCCTCATAAAGTTTTTTCAGAAATACCTTTTGGGTGGTCAAAGGCGCCAGATCCATGGGCAAATACACACGAAGAACCAAGAAAGTTGCCTAATATAAAAGAGTTGACTCGTAAATGCGAAAATGTGCCTTAAAAAGGCTAGGACTATACACAATGCTTCTCCAACTCATTACGTAAGTCTTCATAAAGTTTTTCTAGAAAAATTTTTAGGGTGATCCAAAATGCAAGATTCATGGGTTAATAATTACGAAAAAACCAAGAAAGTAGCGTAATTCCTAAAAATTGGCTCATTAAATGTGAAAGTATACCTTAAAAATGGTGGGACTATATGTAATGCTTCCCTAGCTCATTACGAAGGTCCACATACATTTTTTGAGAAATTTTTTTAGGGTGCTCCAAGTTGCTAGATCCATGGGCTAATATACACGAAACCCATTAAAGTCGCGTAATTTCTAAAAATTGGCTCGTAAATGCGAAAGTATGCCTTTAAAAATGGTGGAATTATATGTAATGCTTCCCCAACTCATTACAGAGGTCCTCATAAAGTTTTTTTTGGGTTCTCCAAGGAGCCAGATCCATGGGCTAATACACACGAAAACCAAGAAACTCGCGTTATTCCTAAAAGTTGGCTCGTAAATGCAAAAATATGCTTTAAAAAATGGTGTGACTATACGTAATGTTTTCCCAGCTCATTACGGAGTTTCTCATAAAATTTTTAGAAAAAAATGTTTGGTGCTTTATGGCGCCAGATCAATGGGCTAATACATACGAAAAATAAAAAAAATCACGTAATTTTTAAAAATTTGCTCGTAAATGCGAAAATATGACTTAAAATGGTGAAATTTTATGTAATGCTTACTCCCCAAATCATTATAAATAACAGAGGTATTCATACAGTATTTTCATACTGATTTCTACTAGATCAGGCCTTGCCTTAATTTCCATATGAGACATTCATATTGATTTCTGCAAGATCAAGCCTTGCCTTAATTTCCACAACAATGACTTCCGCTCATAATTCTTTTTGGAATTTCCAAGAGTACTATACCCCTTAATTTGGATTTCCACTCGAGCAACGCATCGATAAGGAAATCCTTACGGAAGCTAAGTGCACAAAACTGTCTATAGGGACGATAGTCACAAGAATTAAGTTGTTAGTGTTATTTTAGCAAATGGAAATACTTCTGAAGTGTTTGTTTTTCACTATAAGTTGGAGTTTCGTTTAAACGATAACTTATTAACTATTGAAGATAGATGAAAACATATTATTTAACACAAAAGGTTATTCAAGCTGAAAAGTAATATATCGATGTCATTCTTTAATGATGTGACATCGGAAAATATCATTTCAACCCAAATAAGAAAAAATAGTCATCAATCATACAAGTATATATCTTAATAATTAGTACATTTCACTAATCAATAGATCAACCATGAAAATTATAATTTTTTTCTAATTATGACAATTAATTAATTAATCTCCTGAATCCTGAGTAGGCAATTGATTTGGTAAAGGTCTTGAATTTTTTCTATCAATTTCCACAACATGTTCATCATCATTATACTCTTCGAAATGTGCAATTCTTCCCAATTCTTCAACTTCTTCAATAACAAGATCAAGCCTTGCCACAATTTCAACTAACAAAGAAGCAAAAGCAGCAAATGGCAATGCCTCTGAAAATTCAAGACTTGTTATAGCAATCTTACTCAATGTTGGCCTCAATTTTAAATTTTCATGAGTAGTACTACTACCACCTCTTAATTTGGATTTCCAATCAAGCAACGCAGACGTGTCTGTCTTCACACTTGATAAGGAAACCCTACGAGAGTTTAGTGCACAAGACTGTCCTTTAGAAATGACAGTCGCTAGGGTTAGCTTGTTTGTATTGTTTTTTGAACCAATGAAGAGTTTTGGTTGGGATTTTATTGCTTTGTTGAGGTCTTGTAAAGCTTCATGAAGATGATCAGATAGAATTTCTGGTGAACAATGTCTACGATTTCTTATGCTATCTCCTAATTCCTTTAGAGCTTTTGCTACTTCTCCTGAGAGTCTTATGCATGGATCTTTGAACATTGCTCGAACCGATCGGGGAGTCTGAATGAAAAAATATTTACATAATCAGATCATTTATGACATAATTATACGTAAATCAAAACGATAAAAGTAATAACTAACATACTATAGTTAAAAATCTTTGGACATGAGTCAATATATGAAACTTAAATAATGATCATCACCAAACTTCATGTATTCATTTTATATAACAAGTTTTTGTAAGTAGCATTCCACATTAATTGTTTCCTTCCTATCAACCCCCTGATCTCGACCACCCTATAGTGTTTACCTAGATTATATACAAATGGTCTTGATATAATATTTAATTTACTGTTTACTTATCAAATACGGGAAAATAAGTAAGAAATATTTTCTTCATACCAAACTCGCCCGCCACCACCTTAACCCATAGTTTGTCTAGATTATACATAGATCGATGTTCTTGAAATAATCTTTTGCTTATGTTATAATGATCCTACACAGATTCTCAATCAATATACATTGAATGATGGTTCATTCCCTAGAAAATTAGTGTAGGCCAAAGGTTTCGTTCAACACCAGAAAATAAGCAAGAAAATCATATATTTTCAAGTAAACATTTTCTTTCATACCAAACACATCCTAGGTCCTAGACTCTCCCCTAACCCCTCGCGCAAAAAATAGATTAATAAAATAATGGCATTATAATACATAAACGTGCCCTTTAACTTGACTTATGCCTCTAACTTTGGGTGTGCACAAGTAGACACTTAAATTTATACAAAATTGAACAAATAGACACAATCATTTACGTGGCATCCTGCATGGCAATTTTGTGTTTTACATGGCATTCTACGTGTATTATGCCATGTAGGACGCGTGTGTCTACTTGTTCAATTTTATACAAGTTTAAGTGTCTACTTGTGTGTACCCAAAGTTGGAGGACACAGATGTCAGTTGAAGCCAAGTTAAAGACATGTTTATGCATTATGCCTACAATAATAGAAAGATAAACATATAATAGAATCAATCAACTAAAGAAAAGAATTAAGTCATATGTACCTGAATTTCAGTTTGAAGACAACCATGAAGAGCAACAATTGTATATCCAAAATGGCGCAGAACATTTCCCAATTTAACATATTGTTGCCATGGAAACCTATAACAATGTCTTGAATGTCTTGGCTCCCAACTTGCATATAATGCCTGCTCCAATCATATTTCAATTGTTTAATTTTGGTCATATACTGACAGTGGCGTATGCAAAATTTTACAGTAATTTATATTCGTCTATAATCACGGACAAAATAAGAAATATATATATAATAAACAATTTATAATGACAATGACGTATGCAGAATTGTTTACTTTTGGTCATATACTGACAGTGGGTTCAGGACATGAAGTTTATAGGTTTTGAATTTTAGCTTTTTTGAGGAGATTCAACTTTGAAAATTTATCTAGAAAAGTCATCAAATTTTATTTTGTATCAATAAAATCACTTAACTTAGATTTTTATATCAATAAAATCACTCAACTTAATTTATTATATCACCATTCATTTTCTCTCATAGATCAAGTTCAGTCATCCAAATTCCAATTACTATAACCATCACACAAAAACAAAAACAAAATCATTGTCAGATTTGGAGAAGAAATTACAATTCACCGAGTAATTGAAAGAACAAAAATGGATGAACATTTTATATATTTGAAAAGTTAAAATTAATATTTAGATATAAAAAAAGTATATGAATTTTTTTGTTGGAGAATTCATAAATAAATCCAGATGTTTGTTAGCATCACCCAAAAACATCAATACTTCTGTTTGGGCATACTCAATCAAAGAAAATCTTGGTGCTCAGAAAGATATTGTTACGATACTGAATTTGATATATTTCATATTTTTGACAGTTTTCTTTCCTCAATTTCTCAGCCATCAAAATTCATATTGGATCTAATAGTTTTCACTGATTAAGTTTATCGGTAAAAAATTCTTAATAGTTTTCTTTAATTTTATTTATTTATAAAGTTCATATTTGTATGGCATAAACATAATTTATTTTGCTTTGTCATTTTTTTTAATGATAAATTTGATTGAGTGATTTTATTGATATAAAAATCTAAGTTGAGTGGTTTTATTGATACAAAATAAAGTTTAATGATTTTATTAGATAAATTCTCTAAGTTGAATGACCTTTTGAGATATTAACTCCTCTTTTGAGTTATTAGGTTATGCATTTAATTATAATGAGGAATGCATTTTAGCTCCTTTATAGTATTTAATTATAAAGGAATGTTTTAAGGACAAATATAAAACATTATAGTATTTAATTATGATGAGGAAATTCAAGAACTTACCGAGGTCTCATCAAATGATTTTGAATCCAATACAGTTTTGTAACCATTGTAAATAGGATCCTCCAAATCTGAAGAATTTTCTTTGGCTTTTTGTTGTTCATCATCACTGAAATACTCATTAACACAAGCTGCATATATAGTTTATATATAAGTTTAAAGTATAATTCATTAATATAATAATATAATTGAATTATGTAGCATCAAATAAAACTATACATATATATAATATTTAGTCATGATCAAATAATTAAGACATAGTTTATGTGACTTATAGTATAGCAATGCTAGTTTAGAATATGAGATGAATTTTAAAAGAACTTTTGTATGATCAGATCACCTAAAAGATAGTACATAGAAGATAGAATGTTTTTAGTAAGTAGAGTTAGCAAATTCGAAAAATAAAACAATAGATCATTAATAATCACTTTTGATCTCTCGATCATGGGTAAATTATGATTTTGATCCTTGTGATATTTGACTAAATACATTTAATCTTCAATAAATTAGAATGTACACTATGAATGTGTTATGTTAAGCTTATATTATACTATATTAATATTAATTACTAGATATTTCATTGTAATATTGTTCTAAATATAACCCAAGTATTATAACATAATATCTATGTAAAACTACTAAAACACACACATCTGTAATTAATTAAATATGTTTTAATGAGATAACACAAGAACCGAAATAAAAATTTATGGACCAAAAGAGCTAATATTCCATCATTAAATTGTCTCTTCCAGGCAATCGAAAAATAAAGAAATAATTAATATATTTAAGATAATTACGTATTTACAAAATACCGTCTTACCTTCAATGGATTTTGCTAAGCCTTCAAACTTAGCAGCAGTGAAATTATGAAGGTCTTCACCTGACCAATTTGGAAATATCAATAGGCACATGAGGAGACAAATACCACAACCAATAGCTATGGTATAAAAACGCTCGTGCGCGATTTTTAACACGTTATCAACACGATAGCTTGATACAGTAATCAAGTTGAAAGTCAAGAGGAATATCACCACGCCATAATCATAGTTTTTCTTTATGTAAGGAATAAATCTCATGTATGTCGCTGTAGCACCTGTCAAGTAGAAAATTAAATAAATAAATAAAAATCAGTCAGTATATCGAAAAGATAATTACCTAAATACTAAAAGATTCACCTTATAGCTTTTATATGAGATTATCACACGATCACGTCCAAATTTCACATCACCAAAAATTATTTTCTTTTAAAAAATCACAGTATTTGAACATATGAAAAAGAATTTGACCTAACACGTGTGGAGACATGTTAAAAACGTATACAATTAAGTAAATAGAAGTATTTCATGTCTAAAAAATAAAATGATCATATAATTCAACAAAACAAATCAATTTTTTCTCTCTTTTCATGTGTTATTAATTCTAATGACTGATGAAATCTTGGAAATAACATTTTTCTTTAGTTTTTTTTTAAAATTTCTCTATTTGCATCAACTAATAAAATAAGATCTTACCAATAAAAAAAAGTGCAGCTCCAATAAATATAGCTCTAAATACGTGGCCAGTTTTTGTGGCAACATATTCAATCAAAAATGCCAATGATCCTGCTAATAGTGTTCCCAATCCTCTATTTAGCCCTTTGCACAATGTTGCTCCTATTATTAAAACAAACAAATATACATGAATTTAACTTTTATATAATGATAGTATAAAAAAAATATATATATATATATATACTTGTATAATCAAGTTACGTGTAACGTGATTACAAGTTAATTTATTCAAAAGACTTGCATATCTAGACGTTTTGAAATATATATACGAGTTGATAAAAAATTAGTGATAACACGTTGATCTATATTGATAGAATAAAAAAAATTGTTATTACCTGCGGTGAATTCGAGAACAACAACCACAGTCATGACAGCCCAAATAGCATTACTTCCAAATCCTTTGAACAATGGATCCATCAAATACAACAATGAAACCAATGTTAATGAAATTCCAACTTTTAGTGAGTGAATTACCCTTCTTGGATCTTCTTTCCCAACTCTCCAAATTGTTCTACATGTTAATTTTGGAAATTTTTTCATTTTTTCACCAATAACATTCATGTGTAATTTCTTCATAATTGGTACCCAATTATTAGTAGTATTTTCTCCATTATTCACCTCCATTTCCACTACCATATTGGGTATTTTTGTACTTTTTTTTTTGAGTTATAAAATGGTTAGGCCATGCAAAAATATGTATAAATGAGAGGTTATAGTTTCTTGAAAATTATTGGGATTTATAGAGGATGGAATTCATTGCTTTAAATTTATTACATTTTAAAAAAAGAGAGGTGTGATGTTGGTATGTTCACATGTTTCCTAATAAAGTTTGTTTGAGATATTAAATATGTTTACTACCTTTTTAATATATGGACAAAATAAAGTCAAAATAGAAAAGAAAGTAAAATTAACTTATGTGGAAAAATATTTTAGGTGAAAGGTGATTATCATCTTACCTTCACACGATGTAAGAATAAGATCTACGTATATTATATGTTGGATATTACAGTTATCGTGATTTGTACAATAAGCTATTAGGTTAGTTAGATCTACTAAGACTCTTTTTTAAACTTGCTCTGATTTCGAGTCAAAATGAATTTCCAACGAGCAAATTTACATAGATTTTTTACAATTTTTTTATATGATTAAGACATTTTACTTGTTAAACAATTATGGTTTTTGTAGAATGTTCACGAATGGAATTATAATGATTTACCAGACACGTATAATACTTTATAAGAGGAAAAAAAATTAAATAGTCACTAAAGAATACATAATAAAGACTAATTTCAACGTTATTAGACAGAAATTTTATACTACTTGATTTCACAAAATAATTAAAATTACATACACTAAAAATGTTTTAAAAAATTCATCTATGGGAGGACATCAATGCTCATAAGCATGAAAGAGCCGTCTCTCGCCATAATATGTTCTCTATAATTTAACCGATTATAACGTATTATTACTCGGTCTATTGTTGTCAACAACATTTATGATATCTAGTTATATAAATATAAACATTATTTATATTATTAGTACACAAAACATAAACTCTTCGCGGAATTATTGTGTATACCCTTTCAGATGGTTCAAATTATTGCAGTTAGATATCACGGGTTATAAGCTGTGAAGGGTGAAAAAGTAGTTGATTTTAACTAATTAGCTACTAATGGAAAAATAGTTAGGGAAATATTTTTTTCCTTCATTTTAATAGATTTTAAATGACTTAAAATCTTAATTAGTCAGACCTTCAATATGAGTATTTCAAGCTAAATGAATAAAAAAGTGTATGTTAAACTCACTCGTAGTAAAGATTATTGTGTATGTTTTATTAGGGTTATAATAATCGTATGTACTTATAACAAAAATTGTGATAGGGTGAATATGATTATTTCTTTACTTCAAGTTAAAGGATTCAAATTCAAGCTTTGAGTATGATATAACATTAAGATTCACTTCCCTTTTTTATGAGTTTTACTTGATGCGAATTCAAAAAATCAAAATTTTAATGGAAATACTGAACATGAAGTTGAGAAAAAAGGTATCATGTGTGATGTTGTTCCCAAAACAGCTGGGCTGTTGTAAACACTTTGACTTTTGATTCTTTCTCGTGCACCTCAACCTCCCTCTCTTATAAACCATCCGTCCAAATTGTACCATGTGTCGATCACTCATTTGCGACATGTGTCACATTATAATCGGGACATGATACTCATCAGTTTCAATTTATGGGATGTGCACTTTGAGTGATCGCGAGTTAAAGAAAGAAAGAATAAAACTTCTGATATTTGTGACCTAAAATGAGTCACTAATATTTGTGTAGTTGTATTGACCATTTCATTGGGGTGAAAAGAGAAAGTTAAAGTACTATCAATCTTTTTACACCGACTAAAACAAAAAGCATATCAAGTAAGTTAGAAAGAGTGAGAAATTAACCTTCACGGACATTGATGCATAACAAGATTTATATAGTTGTACTTTCACCAATACTACTAGTCCCAAAATCATAATTTGATAGGTAAAAAACAGCAATCCTGGTTTTTCTTAAGATCAGAGGATGTGTTCGGTATGAAAGAAAATATTTCGATTTTCTCATGTTTGATTAGTCAAATATTTTGAATAATATTTTCTCTCATAAAATAAACTCATTCAAAATGAGAAAAATAATTTTCCTATTATGTCCTCCCTGCCCTTTATGACACCTCATCTTCACCTCCACCCCCACCCCCACCTCATAGCTCCTATCCCCACCACCATACAACTCTACCTTCTATTGTGTTTGTCTAGATTATGTATAAAAAAAATTTTAGGTAGTATTTTGCTTACGTACCAAACGCAAAATAAAAAGTAAAAAAATATTTATTTTCCTAAAAAAAAAATCTAAAAAATCATTTTCACATCATATTGAACACACCCTAAGTTTTTTTTTTAAAAAAGAAAAAAAAAAGAAATTTTTTTATCATACAAAACACACCTAAAGGTTAAAAAAGAAACATTTCAAGATAAAACTGCTACATTTGAAAAAAAAATTATTTTTAGTCACACAAATAACACACCCTAAAGGTTAAAAAGGAAACATTCCAAGATAAGAACTGCTAAGAGAATATTTTTTGTTATCGAACATAATTAAATAACTAAGAAACTCACCTATTTTTCTAAAATAATATTTTCTAAGGAAACGACACCTTTTTTTCTAAAATACTATTTTCTAAGAAGACGTTTCCATCATACAAATACACCTTAAAGGTTAAAAAAAGTAACATTCGAAGATAAAAATGACTACATTTCAAAAATGATATTTTTTGCTAGCATATTGGACTGAAGTAAACAAGTAAAAAACTCACTTATTTTCCTAAAAAACATTTTTATGAATAACATCTTTCAAAATAAGAACAACTACATTTCAAAGAAAATATTTTTTGTTTGTATACTGAACACAAAAAATAAGTAAAAACACATTTTTCATCAAACCGAACACTTAAAAAGGAAACATCTCAACCCTAAAGTTAAAAGAAACATTTTTCAAAATAAGAATGGCCACATTTCAAAGACAATATTTTTAGCTTACGTACCAAACACAAGAAAATAAGTAAAAAATTCACTTATTTTTCTAAAAAAAACATTTTCCATCGTACGAACACACCCTAACGGTTAAAAAAGAAAACATTTCAAGATAAGAACCTGCAACATATCAAAGGGAATATTTTTTTGCTTGCCCCATCTACGATGGGAAAAACATTTTCAGAAATGCCTGTATAAAAAGTACCCATTACAACACAATGAGCTGCTGCTTGCTTAGTATATGTTCTATGAGCATAAGTTTGAAGATAGTATAGTCTTCTACGAGCATAAGTTTTAAGATAATGCAGGAAATAAAACATTGTTTTATAGTCTAAACGACAGTTTACGAGCATGCCATGATAAAAGCTGGGATGAAGGCCTAGGATGTTGCACCAAAGACGCGGATCCTCCGTTCAATTGGAGCCCTGCAGCATGGACATTTAGAAACTCTTCCCTTCTTTCCAAAGTTGTCGTTGCAGTTGGAACACAGAACTTGATGAGCACAAGGTAGGAAAACAACTGAAACTTCATGCTTCATGCACATGATACACTCCCTAGAGTCATCCTTCACAGGAGAATTCTCCTCGGAATTATCTAACTCATGTAACATCCTTGCAATATCTCCATGGGGGTGCTGTTCCGCGTTAGAACCTGTTACTACATTAGCAGACTGATTCTGCAGCTCAGTAGATGCTCTAAGCCGAGAAAGATCCTGTTCAAGCCTTTGCAAGTCATCCTTGTGCCGCTGGAAGTCTATTTCTGCCTTTGAGCGCAATTCCTCAAGCTTCCTTTTGTTGTTAGCCTCGGCAGCTTCTTTGAAACGTCGTTCTTCGTCCACTAGTGCCAATGCTTGCTGCCTAGCCTTCTGTTCCTGCCTCCAATTGACCTGTCAAAAATTAGCAACATTATGTATTGACAAGTTCATCATGTGGTGTTCAGTTCAGCGCAGGAACTATTACAGTTCAAATTATGTAACCTCCAGGAAAGGATAGACTAGAGTAGGAAATAAAAAGACGCATCAATAACCCTAGGCGCATTGAATTACGCTTGGTGGGGATCCGCCGAAGAGACTTGCTATTGTTCACAAATACCTTCCTTTTTTTTCCAGTAAAACACATGTTGAACGAAATAATGCAACAGGATCAAGTAATCCTATAGCATAACACAACATGTAGGACACATTTTTTAGTAGAAAAATGTGTTACAAATCTAATGTAAGGTTTCATAAAATCTAAAGAAAACAAATTAAAATTTTGTAATGATCATCCATTTTTCAGACAACTTATCAGGAAAGAAAAGAACAAAAAATTAGCCAAGAATTCATGAAAAAGATGAACATGAATTGAAGTACATTTCTTTCAACCTTTTTCCCCTTTTCAGATAAAGAGTGAACAACTATGCTTTTGAATGTTCTTGAACATGAATGAATGGACGAGGCTTCCGAAAAGAAAAAAAGATATCCACTATTCCAAAACAAAACTGAGTTCGACTGTTGGTGGCATTGAAAGAAACTGGAACATGTCTATTGGCTGATAGAAGGCATAAATGGTGCAAATTTAGGTACTACTTTTAAGATAAGGCAAGATGAGTTGCCTCATCATATCAAAAGAAATGGTTTATGAAGTTTAAACTGCATTTTCGAACTACCCAAGTGAAACCTGAAAGGGTCACAATTTTGAGTGCGTATCTCCCAGGCATGTCTTTGGGAAAGGAGGGCATGTCAACAACATACCCAGTGTATCCCGCAAGTGGGGTCTGGGAGAGTGGTGACTGGTGTGTATGCAAGTGCCCTACCCCTACCTTGTGAAGGTAGAGAGACGTGTCCAAATCTTAAAAGTATAGGGGTGTATGCTGCATCTCCCCGCTTCTTACTTAGTCAAAAAATTTGCAGCTTCTGACATAAAACACCATATTTACAACCTCCAGTTTCAATGTGATAAATAGATATAGCTTACAATTTTACAGTGGGAAAAAAGGAAGAAAAACACAGGGTTTCTGATGACCTGCAAAATTGGTTCATCAACTCATTGAACAGCTTTATTATAATTAAATGTATAAATAGTTTACAATATTCTCCAACTAGTTGGAGTCCGCGAGGAATACAACAACATGACTGAACAGGAGATCACTAATTCTAGTAGTAATCTTGTCAAGCATACTTAGCTTCGGAGTTCGGATGACTCTCACTCAACTAGTTGTCGGTCAAAGATACAACACAAAGACTTCCCAGCGGGCCACTCATCCTAGTACTATGCTTAAGTTTGGAATTATTGATGACATGAGCTGGTAGGATCCTATTCCTCACATAATTTACCATCTTTTTCTTTTTGTAAGAACACAATTAGTCGGACTTAGGGCAGGCTATGGTTTGCAAAGGTCATATAGGGAGAGAAGCAACATATGATCAAAGATAAAACTTAGTACATGACACATCTTCCCTAAAAGATTTCTGAATAACTCATATAACGGAAAGGAAAAAAAAGGTAAATATCTGAGGCTAGAACGAAAATGCTTCCAATAATGACAAGCCTTTATGAAGCACCAAAGCTATGCCACGTAATATGACACAAGAATCTTAAACCGGTTCTCAGACAGTGATGTATAATGTTGTTAGAATTTCCACAGCAACATTAACAATAACAAGTAAGCATCAAGGAGAAAAAGAGAAGAAAGATCACACCTCAGCATCCTTTATAGCTACCTCTGACTGAGCCAGCTGGTTTTGCAAGTCTGAAATTTTTTGTTTCTCTGCTGCAATTTCCTCCTGAAGCTTCTTTTTCTGTTTGTCCCAAACACCAAGCTTCTTCAAGCACTTTTTCTCCCTTTTTGCAGCTTCCGCACATTTTTTTGCAGATTCCGAAGCGCTTAGCTTCGAGGCCTCCAGCTCCGCCTTCATTTCTGCGTTCTCCTCCTGAATTTTTTTCACAAACATGTTTGACCGATCAACATTCGCACTTGCTGTTCTTAAATCAGTCTCCATGTCTGATAATCTCTTCATGGTAGCATCTTCTATTGCCGGTTTACCTTTCTTCATTCTCTGGATATCCTCCTTCTCCATCCTCAACATTTTCAGCTCTGTCAAGTCATGGCTAAGCTTCCTAGCAGCCTGCATAGCTTTTTGGTGCGCCCAGTCTTTCCTTTCCTTGACCTGTTTCTCAAGATCCTTTATTTGATCGAGCAAACTTAGAAGCATCTCATCTTTCTGGTCCAGATCTTCATTGCCCTTGCCCTGTTGCTGTGTATTTTCATCAAGATTCAAATCTTGAAATTTACCTACCACACAGTTAACAACATCTTGGCTTTTCGAAGTTTGTGAGCCACCCGACTGAGCAAGCCCACTTGATTGATCACCATCAGCCAGGGAACTAGAGGAAACCCGGGACTGGCGCTGCATATACTTAGGGTTTGACCTAAATCCAGCCGTAAACGCAGCTACATTCCTCTTTAGCAAGGTTTTCATCGACGGAGTAAGGTTAAACCTCTTAGGACAATCAATATCTTTCTGTGAACTAGAATCAGAGGTAATTGCAAAAGACTTATTTAACGGATATGCATTACCAGTGCTATTCCCAAAACCCCAGCCCCCATGAAACCTACACATCGCAGGCACAACCCCAATAGGACCAGTAGCAACACCCTCCACATTAGTACTACTACTACTACCACCACCCACTGACCCACTAATACGACCACTCCCATCAGGAATTTCCATCACACTCGCCCTACCAACATGAAGATCACTAACCAACAAGCACCACATTGCATCCACTTTACTTAAATGTGGTTTCATTTGTTGCAACAAGCAAATCATACCCGCTAACGAATACTCCTCTAACTGTCTTAAATCAACAAAAGGTTGATCTGATTCATCCCCACTCGAAGAACTCCCGCTATTTACATACCCATTATTCAAATACGACAACGAGTTATGTAAAATATTCGTCAGAACATCCATCCCACCATAACAATGACCATTTTTCAATATAGCTTTCATAGCAACTTCCTCATCATAACCCAAATCCATAAGCTTAGTAACTGCCTCACTATACAAAACCTCCAAATTTTGCAACAAGATATCTTCCAATTGATCCTCAGTACAGCAATTCAACCCGCTCTCATCAATCCCCGAACCCGAACCCGAATCCCCATCCGACCAGACATTAATCGGGTTTGACTGTTGAGCTATTTCACTCTCAGGATTCAATTGACGAACCCCAGATTCAGAAATTCCAGAAAAATCTAAAGAATTACTTTTACTACTGATTTGGGTATTAAAATCATGATCGATTCTAGACGATCTTAATCTTCGATTGTTCCTTATATACTTCTCCTTAGAACTCATTTGGGAATTTCAATTTTCACTAAAACATTAAAATGAACCTGCAAAAGGGGGAAAACACAAAACCAACAAAACTAAAAATTGATTTTTTTTTCAAAAATCATTCTTTGATCAAGAATTGATGAATTATATGATTTTAGATGAAGAAAATAGACTTACAGCTTTGTGATTATCGCCTTCTTCTCTCCAGACACATAGATAATTGGGAAGTGAAGGTTCACAGACAGAATTGCACATATATATATATGTGTGGAAGCTTCTATGGGCTTGTTATTGTTATATATATGGGCTAAGGGAGACAATTGAGTAAATTTTAGGTTTAACAAAGATATAAAATTACATTTGTATGTTATAGCTATAGCTATAGTTTATATAATTGCGTTTTATATTAAATTTTATACTTGCTATGAGCATAAGATTTGTATAAATCGTAGGCATTCATTTGTATAAAAGTGCAATGATTGTATATGTATATCGATTAGATAATTGTATATATATAACTACTAAGTATATGTATCAATAGATAGTGTTTATATATCTGCATAAAATTTGAATTTGTATACAATTGAATCGAAATAAAATATTTGTATATTAAATCTCTCTCTCGCTCTATACAACACAAGTTATACATTGTAATTTGTATAATTTGTATTTGTATAAAACGAGAAAGAGAGAAAGGCAAAAGAGAATTGGTAGAAAAAAATCGGTATTTGTATAATTATAAATGTATAGGACGAAAATATATGTATTTGTATTTATATATACAGTTTTCTCTCGCATTATACAAACGCAAACACAATTTATACATTTGTGTTTGTATAAAAGTGAAAGTGATGAGCAAGATCAGGGAAAGTGGCAAGCGAGATTTCTGGGGAGAAAGGCGAATGACAAGTGTTTGCTATAGATTAGAATTAAATGAAACTGTGGTTATAGCATTTAATTTAAATTAATAGTTTGTTATATATATAATTTTTCTCAGATAATATTGATGGATTGGGTTCATGATAATTTACAGGATATGTTGTCGTTGGTTCAAGAAATTTCATCATTTGAGAAATTAATAGAATAGTCGTTCATGTAAAACAACATAATATGTACATCAAGTTTTTTGTGAGTTATTTGAAGTTGTGATGGTAAATCTATTTATCAGAAATAGTTGGTAATCAATCGGAATTCATGAATACTTTGCTTTACAGTACGATACAGTATATTGATACGTTAGATTTAAGAAATGCGTCTGCAGATATAATAGGTATTAAACTTCTGACAGTTCGTTGAGAGTTGTGGAAAATATATCCATTAAAAACTGTTGGTGGTGAGCAGACATTTATGAATAGTCTATTCCATAGTGCGACATCATATATTGATGGATTGGGTGTAAAAGGATACGTATCAAAGTTTTGGTGATTCATTGAAAGTTATGGCATATCTATCTATCAGAAATTGTTGGTGATTACTCGAAATTGATGAATAGTTTATTTTACAATGTGATATAATATATTGATGGATCGAATTCAAGATATTAACATAATATATTAAAGTTGTAGTGATTCGTTGCAAGTTGTGGCAAATGTCTCCATTGATCGATCGAAATTTATGAAGTTATTCCATAGTACGAATAAGACACAATAAATATACATATTTAAAAATTGTTGGCGAGCAATTCAAAATTTATGAATAGTTTCTTCCATAATAAGACACAATATATATACATATATGGTAGGGTTTACGAAATTTTATAATTTGAGAAATTAACATAAATAGCCGCCTACATAAAATGATATCATACATATTAAAGTTGTAATAATTCGTTGAGAGTTATGGAAAATCTATCCATCAGAAACTATTGATAATGAACCAAAATTTATGCATAGCTTATTCCATAGTACAATATGATTTGCACTAAAATTCTAGTTTGCCACAGATTCATATGCCAGACCTTCAAGTTATTCGTCACGATTTTTTTTATCTAAATACTAATAATTTTTTATGAGTTGTGGATGATCTATCCGATATTAAATTCTAGCTTTTAGTGTGAAAATTATTTCGCACAATATTTTCAAATAAAATCAAACTTAACGATAACATTATAAATAATTGTCTATTTGTGTAAATCTCATAGGTTTGATATTGAATTCTTTGATCACACAACCTTTTCAATTGGGATCAAACTTAACACCAGTACCATACAAAATAGTTTTATTGAATTATGTGTTTTTTTTTTTTGGGGGGGGAGTGGGGGCGTGGGGTTACTATCCTGAAACAAAGGGAAAAAATCAATTTGACTTGGGAGTGTGTAAAAAATAAAAATATACATATTCAAGACAATTTGTACTTCACTATCTATAAAATGTTTTTATATTAAAAAAAAAAAAAAAAAAACAAATTGACTAACATCTAAAGTTAGCGTAACTTTTATTTATACACCTCAATTAAGATTTATATCATTTAAATATTTGTATTAGAGTCTGAATATGTTATTTTGACATGTTTTGATGACTCGGTCAATTATGTAAAAACCATATAACATATTCGTTAATGACAGGTTAAAATGGCGAATTAAATGAAAATTGTGACATATGAGTCCAAATAATAATATAAAAAATGAATTATGAAAAAAAAAAAATGAAATTTATTTTCTAAACCCCAACCACTGGTACATACCTAAACCCTCCGCCCTTCTTAACAAAGTCCACGTATTTTTCTGACTTTTCTGAATTAAGCTAAAATAAAATGTACTTGTGTTATCTTTTTTATGATTAGTCAAATATGTTTTTTTTTTCCACCATTAGTCAAATATGTTAACCTTATCTATTTTGATTAATCCTCAATCCTAATTAGTTCAAAAATTCTCAACCAAGAGATTAATGGTCAAACAAGCAAATCTTTGAACAGTGAATATTTTTTAAAATATTTTTTATGAATTAATTCTAATAAATTGTTTTTGAATTCAGTATATCCATTTCATAAAAGGAATTAACAAGGCAAATAAGTATTATTAGGTTAATAAATATAGTAAATTAAGACCAAAGGCGAATTGAAAAATCGAAATACCTTAACAATCTAATCACACTAGTCGAATATAGATGAAAGTTGGTTATAGGACTCTCGTTCAACATCAAAGGTATGCTAAAAATTATGTACTGATGAGTCTCAAAAGATCCTATTAACAATATCGTTTGATACTTTGATATTCGACTCATCTTATTTTATGGTTAAAGAGGTCATATGTATTAATTACCTATTCAAATATCACATATCTCTACCTAATATGTCAGCATTTTAATTTATTTTTATCTAAAGTGTGAAGTAAATGAATTTCTAAATGTGATATTTCACAAAATTAGAAAGAAAAAAAATCACACCAAATTAGTTCAGAAGTATTATTTTTTAATTTTCAATGATGCATGTATAATTGCATGCACCTTGGCTATCTCTACCTACGTATGATAAGATATATGTAAGTGATTTCTCTTCTGTATAAGTCCTTTAAATTTGTCAAAACAAAGCATTTTTTTTATCTCCATCAAATATTTAACAAACTATGTCCGTTTGATTTAACGAAAACTTTGAAAAAAAGGACTTAGTGGAACTTATAGTGAAGGTATAATTTTTGAAGTTTTGTCAAAAAATTGCTCTATTTCTTGAGTCTAATAATAAATATAATAAAATATGCAAATTCTATTATATTGCCCTTTTGTTTTGTTTGTGTTTTAGCAAAATGTTTTGTGTTGCAGTTTTTAGGACTTGATAAAACTTTTATGGTGTTTAAAGAAGAGCACCCTGTGCACAAAGCATAACGAGTTCACACTAGGTCCAGGTAAGTTGTAGTTAGACTATCCTAGTGTAAGCATTAGAAAATTTTGCAATTCAAACCTGTGACCTATCACACGGAGACAATTGTATTCATATAATTAGAAATGAGAAACATATATAAACTCAGTTCAAGTCTTACAAGAAACAGTATTTACACTCTTATAAATGCAGTATTCTAGCTAGCTGTATCATTACAGTTTGGAGCAACTTTTCATATATATATATATATATATATAAAGTAATGAAACCGGATTGCTTTGATTGATTCTGAAGGTATCCGACACCTCTCACTAAGGCGAATCCAGGATCTAGAATTAGTGGATTCAGAATGAGTAAGATCCTATAATATGTATACGTTTTCAAATGTTTTTTGCAGGATGTACAAATAGTTTGATCCGCGAGCATTAGGTTCAGTTCAACCCACAGTACCTGCTCTAGATCCGCCTCTTCCTCTCGGTGTTAGGAAATAGGCAACTCAGAGAAAAGAAAGCTCTCCTTCTCTTTGGCCGCTGCAATTGAAGCTCGTTCTTAGCGACGAATTCAGCCATGTACTCTACAACAACCTGATGGCAAGAAAAAAGAAGAAAACGAAACAAGTTAGAAAATCTAGAGATAATGGTCAAACAATTGTTTTTACGAGTTTCACACCTCAACTATCAGATGTTCCCTTTTTCCCTTTTCCTACTTGAACTATCACCATATATGTATTAAAACACACTTCAACGGCTCAGCCGTCTGTTTTTTCCTTTTCCTACGTGATAGTTGAGGTGTGCTTTAATACATAGATATTGATAGTTCATGTAGGAAAAGGGAAGAGTTGATAGTGCAGGGTGTGAAACTCGGGAAAAGGCGATAGTTCAAGTATGTTTTTAACTATCAACTCTAAAAACTACCATAAAGTCTAAGATTGACTGACAGGAAACACAGTAGCATAAAAATCACCTGAGCCCCTAGCTTTATAATTTGCCTTGGTGGTACTTCTAGTGGAGTCTCATCAGCTCGAAAAGTTTTCAACTTTGACAAGAGCCTGAAGGAGTCAGGCAACGTTCTTATTTGACTGTTGCTAATATCAAGCTCTTCAAGATTCTCAAGGTTCCCGATTGATCTTGGTAAAGTTTTCAAGTCTGCAAAGTTGTTTGCAAGATTAAGCTTTTCCAAGCCGACAGCAAAACAGAATGTTTCGGGTATGTTCTCAACTTCGTTGAAGCTAACATCAAGTTCCCTGAGGTGAGAAAGATACCCCATTGTCGTTGGTAATCCTTTAACTCTGTTGATGTGCAGTGTAAGAATCTCCAAGTGTTCGAGCATTCCCATTGCCTCGGGGAGAGCTTTAAGCTGATTAAAATCCAATCTCAGTTCTACAAGGGAAGAACAAAATCCTATTGTGTAAGGAAGTTCCTCGAGCTGATTTGTTTCCACGTTTAGTCTCTTCAAGGAGGTTAAGTTCCCAACGAAATCAGGCAAATGAGCGAACCTATTTGAACCCAAATCAAGATCAATCAGATTTACTAAGTTCCTGAAAGAAGCTGGCAGCGATTTCAACCTGTTCGCGTGAAGGTCGAGATCAGTCAAATTGATTAGCTCACCAAATGAATCAGGAAGGTTTATAATTTGGTTGGAGTGAAGATCGAGCTTCGTTAAGGCATTAAGGCTACCAATGGTAGTTGGAAGAGCCATAATTTGGTTATCGGCAACGTTTAGCTCAGTGACATTCACCAATTTCCCAAGTGATAATGGAAGCCATTCAATCTTGTCCATTAACTTGTTGTGAAGATCAACAACTCTTGCTCGAGTTTTGGCAGCATTTTCAATTAGGTTAGCTACTTTCATTAAACTGTACTTCTCTTTGTGCTTGATCCCTAAAGGCAATTACACAACAATTAAGACATAGTATAGTTGAATGCAATATCAGTGACGAGCCAGGACGTTTACTAAGCGAATTCACAATAGAAAGAAGTAACACACAAAGAAGGAAAGAGGATTTAACATATAGTATATACAACAACAACTATGTCTCGGTCCCAAACAACATATATAGTATTTATACATAAAAAAGAAATTGACCTATTTGCACATTATAATTTTCCGATGAAGGGATATCAATAGCTTTGCCACTGCCACACATACTGAACGAATGCTGGAAACCTAGTAGATTAGTTGACGTACATAGCAAGTTAGCGCCATCACTAAAAAGGAAAAAGAATAATACTAACTACGATTTAAGTTCAAAGAGAGACACCGAAAGAAAAACTCTAAATGATGTTTTCCATCAATCTAAACATTGACAGCCAACAACAACTACGCCCCAGTCCCAAACAACGGTGTATCAATAGCTCCACCCCTGCTACATATACTGACCTATAGCTGGAAACCTAGTAGATTAGTGGACATACGTAGCAAGCTAGCGCCATCACTAAAAAGGAAAAAGAATCTTGCAAACTAGAGTTCAAGTTCCAAGAAAGACCAAAAGGAGAAATTATAAATGAAGTTTTTCCATCAATCTAAGCTAGCGTTTTGCCATAGATTCTGAAGTTAGAAACTTGAACGATTTTTGAAGTTGTGTTTGGATATATATTTTATTCTAAGATTTCCAATAAAATAATGTGATAATCAAACTACATACAACAACACATAGTAACAGAAGGACAAGAAACCAGATAAGAAGTACTAGGACTACTAGTACCTACTAGCCTCTAGCCTAATCCATGCTCTCCACAACCTCCACAACTCACAAGCAAGCAAAAAGTTGAAATCTTGGATGCACACACAATAAGAATAAACGGAAGTGAACGCATAACACCAAAGTAAAAGCATAACAAAACATTCTGGACATTAGCTACAATAAAATAATAAAATAATCGAAGTACAAGGAACAACAAAGAGCAATACCACAACTCACAAGCAAGCAAAAAGTTGAAATCTTGGACACAAAAAAAGCAAAAAGGAGAAGCAAATACCCAAACCTGAAGAAGAAACAGTAATCAATTCACAACTTGTAACCAAACCCTTCATCAAAATCTCATCTTTCTTAACAATTTCACCAATTGGGTGCTCAAAAGAATTGATTTTTCCCATTTGGGTATCTCCAGAAATCAACTCTGTAGCTTCCTGAATCAACACATCAAAATCTTGATAAGTCTTATCAAGTTCAATTAACTGAACAGCCTCTTTTTTCTGTTCTTTGCTTTGGAACAAAACCATAGCTTTTCTCACTTGTTGTAACACATAGTAAAGCTCAGCTGGAACATTTTCTTCTATCTCCACTACTTTCTTGGAAATTTCATCAAGTTCTATTTTTTCTTCTGTTTCTACTGATTTTATTACAGAAATTGAAGCTTCAATTTCTAAAATGGATGGTCTTGGTGGTAGTGATTTGTAAATTCTTGTGATTTCTTCTATGATTTTTGTATAGGCAGGTGATGGGGTTTTTGTGATTGGAGTAGCCATGGGAGCAAAGAAGAAATGATGGAGAAATTAATGAATATTAGTTTGTTTGGAATATGTATTGATTATGTTTGTAATTATTATCTGCCAGTTCAAATGGTTGAGTATCGAGTCTTAATTGATAAGTTAAATTAAATCAGTAAAGAAATATGTATTTGACAATTTAAATAAAAAAAAGTTAAATTTAAATTTATATTATTCTAATATAAATACTGAAATAAATAAGAATTGGAATGCTAAATAAAATTAAGAAGTTATTGATGTATTAAATTTTCTATATTTTAAATTAAGAATTAAAGATTAAACATTACACCAATTAAAATTTGATACAGCTTTATTTTATACAATGACTATCAAATTAAATGACCTTCATGGAAAGTTAAATATCAGGTGATAGAGTCAAAAGAATAATAATCATAAGTATATAACAAAATTAAAATGTCACATCTAAAATTTAAAGTAGGTAAATTAGAGTATAAAAAGGTTAAAATAAAATAATAGTATAAAGAAACTTTAGTTAATATTTTATATAAATTAAATTCTTACTTTATTCAAATAAAAAGCCTATAAATATTTTAAGTTTGACCATATGAATTCTTGACCAATCATATTTGATTATTTATTGTATTATTTTCTATGAATAATTTATGTAAAGTTCAAATCAAAATCTCATAGAGGTCATGGATGAGATCATGATTATTTTATTTTAAAAAAAAATATTTTCTTTGATCGGCTGGAGTCTTGATTTAGAGTAAAATTATATCATATATATTATTAATACGAACTCAAGTTATAAAATCAGTCATTAATATTTATATTATGATAAATTGCATACGTCACACCTCTTAGAAGTGTAATTCTTCTTCAAACATTATGTGAATATGGATGCATCACATATATTTTCTTTAATAGTAAACAACATTCTTATTTTAAAGATGTTTTGGGACAAGTTTTATTTGATATTATTAAATTAAATTATTAATTTTGTTAATATTTAATACTAATATTTCCACGTGTGAATAATAGATTCGTTAATAATCTTTCTTGTGTTCTTATCCACTTTCATTATGGTCAAACTTGCAAAATTGTTTATTAAAATATCCACATGAGAAGAATGTTGTATTTTTCATTTGAATTTTCCTTGCTTGCTTATTTATTATTTTTTTTTATGATTATAACTTTAAAGGGTCGTTTGGTTGGGAGTAGGGGTGTAAAAAATGAGCTCAATTATAAATTGAACTTTAGATAATTAGGATTTAATCTCAACTCATTTAAGTCTTAACCCATTTTAAGATAATCCTAAATTGAGTCTAATTTAAACTCATAAAACTTTTTATTTGCATTTATATAATGTATGTTCCTATATTGAAGGTATGAATTATTATCTATTGTATATTTTTTTTAGAATTTATCTATCCATTTGTAACTTATTTTTAAAAATTTTCTTGAGTTGAAATTCAAATTGTGGTTATAAAACTTAAATAATAATAATAATATATTAAAATTATTGAGATTAAACAGATCCAATTGAGCGGGTCAAGACTCAATCCATTTTAAGCTAATTTGAGTCCAACCCATTTGAGCTCAAAGTAAATTTGGGCGGATCAAGACCCAATATAATTTCTATTTCAATTCATTTTAATATCTTTAATTTCAATCCAACCCGCATATTTGACACCCCTAATTGAGAGTATTAGAAGAAATAGTTCATATATTATGTATGATGTTATTTAGTACTATTATAACTAATCCATAGATCCTATATGGTGTTATAGAAAGTAGTTAAACACTTTTAAAAATTCTAAAATGAGAAAGTCGTAAATAAGGGTATTAATTGACAACTTAAATTATGAAGAGTAAAACACACCACACAACACATCCCACATATTATCACGAATAGGGTTTGAGGAAGATATGCAAATATTATCCTTTTTGGAGATAAAATAATTGTTTGCAATAGACGATTCAAAAAATAAAAATAAAAGTAAGACAAATTTATTAACTACAAGTTAAACTACCACAAGAGAAGTTAAAATGATATTATAAAGATTATGATAAACTCAAATGTAGAATTTCAACACTAGTAACAACAATAACACATTCAATATTGTCACACAAATGTAGTTCAAAAAGGATAACATGTAGCTTACTTCACCATCTTGTGAAAATAGATAAGTTCGTTTTGGCTTCTAAGCGAGAACATAGATAGGCAATGCATCATCCTTCTTATTTCTCAAACATATCAAAATATTTATATTTAAATTTTATGTCTAATCAATTAGGTTCACATACACTACAACGGAGAAAGTAGTTAAAAAGTTAATTTAAAGGAAAAAATAATTTAGATTAAATACTTGTAGAAGATAGATGTATCAAAATAAAAAAAAATTATTTTTTTTCCTTCTAAGTCGATACTTATAAGTTATATCTACTTTTGAAGCTAAGTAATTTACAGCAACCCAAAGAAAATTCCCACTTTAAATCCCTTAATAAACAAATTCAAAAAAGCACAAATAAAGATCTCACCATTTTCATTTCATTTCATTTCTTCAGTCCAAAACAGTTACCTTTTTCTCCCCCAAAATCAAATGAAAAACCCTAGAAATCTCATTGATTTTTTGAACAAAAATCTCAATTTGATCTGAGTTAGTTCATCAATTTTTTTTTTTTGGATTTTATAGGTATTTTATTGTAAAATTGGATCACCTGTTTGATTAGCAGCCATGCCAGTGGCGGCTTCAGCAATATACTTTTTGAATCTCCGTGGCGATGTCCTTATTAACCGTCTCTACCGGGACGATGTTGGGTATTTTCTCACTTTTTAATTTATACCTAATTTCTTATATTTTACTCAATCTTTACTTTGATTTTGATTTTGGGGACTTGTCTTTTTTTTAGTTTTGATGAATGAGTTCTAATATGATGCTAGAAAGTTTTTGTTGTAATGTGTGATGAGTGACGGAACCAGTATTTTCACTATCCTTGAAATAATATAAATGTTTTTCCTTGAACTGGGTCTATTAAAAATAACATTGTGTGCACTCTACCCTCGGCATGCCTCACTTGTGGGTTTATTTGAGTATGTTGATGTTGTTTTTTTGGATTGAAAGTATAAATAAGTAAACACGTGAAGCAGCTAAGGGAACATAATTATGTATACATAATTTATTTTTTGACTTTGTATATACATTGTAATTTTGCGGCGGGTGGGGGTTGGGTGAACTCCTTTTGCCCCTAGCTCCACCTATGTGTGTGGTCAGCTTAACGTTGGAACCTTTTTTTAGTGTTGGGTTAAGGTTTAGTTGTTTAAGTTGATGAACATAACAGATTGTTTGTAGTAGTGTATGTGACAAACTAAGTCTTGGTGTAAAGTTTTGCTGCATAAAGTTAAAAGTTTGATTTCCTTGCTGACGACTACTTGGTTTTGATTTTGGTACTTAATTTAAGAGAAAAAATTGTTGAGTTGAATGTTGATGTATTAATTGTAGTCTGCTGCCAGAATTTTTTTCCTAATGTGTGGTTTGTTAGTTCAAAGTTGGAACTTTTTTAATCTTATGGCATTAAGATCAGGAGATACTGGTTAGTTAGGTTAAAGTTTAGTTGTTGAGATTGTTAAACATAACAGACTGATTATAGTGCTGTATAACACAAACAACACAAACTAAGTTTTGGTGTAAAATTTTTTGCCTAACTAAATTAGAAGTTTGATTTCGTTGCTCACTTTTACTTGATTTTGATTTAGGGACTTACTTTAAGAGATAAAATGTTGATTTATCTTTTGAAGTTTGATGAATGAATTGTAGTCTGCTGCTAGGAAGTTTTTGTAATGTGTGGTATCGTAAGCTCAAAGTTGGAACCTTTCTATTTTATCTTATCGCCATAGTTAGGCTAAGGTTTAGTTGTTGAAGTTGTTAAACAAAGCAGATCGTTTGTCTTGCTGTATAAGAAAAAGTAAGTCTTGGTATAAAATTTTGCCTAGCTAATTGAAAGTTTGGTTTTCTATGTGGACATTTGCACTTTTAATGTGAACTTTGTCATACTAACTAAGTACCATGTTGGAGGATGAATATTCTTCTTTGTTTCTTGTTTCTTATGACCCACTCAAAACTTTGGAATTTCTAATCTTGCCTCTTCAGAAAGTGGAGAAAATGTGTTTAGCTCATCATGATTTATCTTCGGTCAAACACATGTCTAACAGGCGCCTTAGTCCCTTGTATATAAATTTGTGTCTAATACAAAGTGTTCACATGCGAGAACGATGTGGTTCTTAGCCTGCTAATTCAGAAATTTTGTTGCTTCTATCTGTCCTTGTCCTTGCTTTGAGTCTTTGGCATCCAATGCCACCACTATAAATACTTTAAAATAACTTCTACTTACTCTTCTTTTTAGTTGTCATGTTATGAGTGCTTGTTTTTGTATGAAGCAAACTAAGTTTGTCTTTCAAATAAAATGCATGTGAATCAATCATTGTGTCACCTGTGAGAATAAAGAAGCCGGTTACTACGTCACTTTGCTATATTTTTTATTTAACTATGAACCTTTTTAAATTTTATCAGGGGGAATATGGTAGATGCCTTCCGGATGCATATAATGCAGTCAAAAGAACTCGGTACATGTCCCGTCCGGCAGATTGGAGGCTGTTCTTTCTTGTACATGAGAATTAGCAATGTCTATATTGTGATTGTTGTTAGCAGCAATGCAAATGTTGCATGTGCATTCAAGTTTGTTGTTGAGGTAAAACTCAAACTCTATTGCTTATTAGAATCATTCTTGCACTCTGACTGATGAATTTGGTCTCAACCACTGTTTTTTTATTTTTTGTAACGAAAGCTTTCACACATTCCCCCCTCCCCCCCACCCCCTCTGTGGAGTAAATGGAGAACGTTGATTTTTGCTCTCTTAGCATGTGTTTTATGTAATTATCTTATGGATTGGAAGCATTTCAGAACCAGTGTCTTAGTTTTCAATGCTTTAGTTTTATTGAATTTCTGCATCTTCCCAAATGTACTACATTCTCTCTTCTAAACAAGAAATCCTGGTACTTCTTAAGAAGTGGAGGTGAGAAACATAATGTCATGACCATGACTTAGTGCATAAATGTGTTCTGCTAGTGTTTTCTTTTTACCACCAGAATAATAAAACTGCATTCCCCAATACACATGCAGGCTGTTACACTATTCAAATCTTATTTTGGTGGCGCCTTTGATGAAGATGCCATCCGCAATAACTTTGTTTTGATTTACGAGCTATTGGACGGTAAGCTTTGCAGAGAATATTAGTTTCTGACATTTTATCAGGGTTCGACAAGGGAAGCCTTTCTATGAAATAACTTCTTTTGGTTATTTTGCCTCATCATTGCAGTAGTAATGTTAATTTTTTGTGATTGTTCTCCCCCAGCTCCGTCTTCCTTTTCAATCTGGAGCAGAGCAATATAACATGTAATGATAATTGGATAGAGCTAAGTTGCTCAGACTCTCCAAAAATGTTGCCGCACCAGTGTCGGATCCTCCAAAAATACACTACTTTTGAAGGATCCGACACGCACCCGATGACATATTTGAAGAGTCCGAGCAGCACAGGGATAGAGTACATCTATGAGGATAATGCAAAACGACAACAACATACCAGTATAGTCTCACAACTTGGGTCTAGAGAGTGTGGATTTAACATGGGGTTGTGCGCGTATAAGATAGTTAATGTTGAGAGATGCTTTATGAGCCTAAACCATGTCTATAGAGATGCATTAGGATATTTAGGTCTTGCTTAAGAAAATTTTGAAGCCTCTTTTATAACTGAAAGGAAAGAAGTACAAGGACGGAGACTTCGGTTTTTTCTAGTGAGACCCTATTTTTGTATCATTAATTTGTCCTTCAAAGAATTGCTGCTTAATGCACTGAGACAGGTCCATAGATCCTCTCTGGACATACCTTCTAGTTGCTGATATCAATTTTTTTTTTAGGATATCCCTATGTAGGACAATATGCTGGGGTGCACAGAGTCAATATAGAATGTATTCCTGTAGTGTGACAGTTTGACACAGCTATTGGCAATTTTTGGTTGCTTTTCGAGTCTGTCTATGGAAAATTAAGTACACTTATCTTCCAACAAGCAGTT
Organism: Solanum bulbocastanum; assembly: GCA_037074985.1. Taxonomy (NCBI): domain Eukaryota; kingdom Viridiplantae; phylum Streptophyta; class Magnoliopsida; order Solanales; family Solanaceae; genus Solanum; species Solanum bulbocastanum. Next base: position 1,489,592 of record CM073604.1, read on the forward strand.
ATCTACCTTGGAAGTTTAGTGCAATGTGTATGTGCTACATGCTTTTATGTCAAAAAGAGCAGTCATTTTTTTCCTTTTTTATCTAAAATTGCAGAAATTATGGACTTTGGTTACCCTCAAAATCTTTCACCTGAAATCTTGAAACTCTACATTACTCAGGAAGGTGTCCGGTCATCCTTTTCATCCAAGGTTAGTTATTTTTTCTGTGCTTGCTTTTGTAGTATGACAAAAAAAATGTTGAATAACTACCTGTTTGATCTACTTAATAAAATAATTCATGAGGGATATTATGCAGTGAGATAATAAATATGAATTTTGAGTATAATATCAATCTGGGTTTCCCTTCACAATGCAACATAATTCTGCAGCATGTAGATAAGCCAGTTCCAAATGCAACTTTGCAAGTAACTGGTGCGGTCGGTTGGCGCCGGGAGGGTCTTGTTTATAAGAAGAATGAGGTGGTTTTTGGCTTTGTTTTTCTTAAAAATTTTACGATCTTTTATCTTCCCTAGTATACCAGCATTTGATGAAGGCTTGTGTATCAACAGGTATTTCTGGATATTGTGGAGAGCGTTAATCTCCTTATGTCTTCAAAAGGTAGAAATTTTGTAGTTTGGTAGGTGACTTTTTTCTTCCAGTTTTTGGTTCTCATTTAATATATTATACTTGCAGGTAGCGTCCTCCGTTGTGATGTAACTGGAAAAGTTCTCATGAAATGCTTCCTTACTGGAATGCCTGATCTGAAGTTGGGCTTAAATGATAAAATTGGTCTTGAGAAAGAGTCACAACTCAAGTCCCGTCCGACTAAGAGGTAGTGTCTGAATAATTGTCTGTGTCAGTCATATGATTGTCTGTGAGAGTGCTTCTTGTGCTAGTTGTTTCAGGAAACGTCACTTGAATGTTAGGGGTTGTTTGGTAGAGTGTATAAAAATAATGCTAAATAAAGTGTATTAGTAATGCTTGCATTAGCAATGCATGTATTAGTTATGCTTGCATTAATTATACGTAGATTATTTTTATGCATTGTTTGGTTTGATGCATTAAAAATAGCATGCATTGCATAAAGAAATTATTTACAAAGATACCCTCCACTATTATGTTAGAAAAGATATAAAAAAAGTTTTTGAGGGGCAATTGAGTCTTTTATCATGCTAATGCAAGCATTAAAACCATTGCATTGCTAATACCTAGAAATCCATGGTATTAGTAATGCACACTTGAATACACAATACTCAATAGGGTGTATAGCTAATGCAAGCATTAGTTATACATAGGTTGGAAAAGAGTACCAAACAAGATACTAGTACACAAGGCTAATGCATGCATTATTTTTCCTAATACACTCTACCAAACGACCCCTTAGTGACTTCTGTGTTTCATCTATACCAATTGTTTCCTGGAGAAAGTTGAATCGTTTAGTTCTTTCTAACTCCCAATTTGACCTCATAAAGGAAAAAAAAAGTAAATCATTTTTCCTGTCATTCAGTTAATTTACCTTAAAGAGTAAAGATGATAATCTCACTTTATCAAGATTCTGCTTCGTTCAGTTGGTTCTCCTTATCTGCAGCTTTTCAATGATAACTGTCCCCAAACATGTCGCAGTTTGGGCTCCAATTAGGTTCAGATGCTACATTTTTTGTTGATTATTTCTGTTTACTAACCTAGTATATTTCTCTGCTGCCTGGTCCAGCGGTAAAACTATTGAGCTCGATGATGTTACTTTCCACCAATGTGTAAATTTGACAAGATTCAACTCAGAAAAGACCGTCAGCTTTGTCCCGCCTGATGGTGAATTTGAATTGATGAAGTAAGTTCATACTTCTTTCTATACATCTTTGTTTTCTGGGCTTGTCAATCAGAACTATGTCATCCGCAAATATCATGCACCAAGGTACCTCTCCTTGAATATGATGTGTCAGTACGTCCATAGTCAATGTAAATAAAAACAGGCTAAGAGTGTATCCCTACTGCAACCCCATTTAGTATCTTCTTTTGCTTATAGTGACATAATGCGAAACTCGAACCCCTCGATTTAGTTTGAAATTGAATCTGTTGGTTTTATAATTGGTTATGACAAATTAACGTCTGCTTTCCTTATGTAATATTTACCTCATGTTTTATGCATTCAAGAATTTTATATTGGATATTCCAGCATCCTGATAAATCAATTTGTACATGTTCCCACTCACAAGTCATAATGTGTGTTCCAAACTCTTTAACTTAATAAGTTGTCGAAAAGTTGAAGTATTAATGGATCTGCTTGAGAAGTCTAACAAGATACTCAATGCGAAAGAAGCACTGGAAAAAAAATCTAGAATTTCTCTGAGCAATATAAACTGAAATAGTGTAACCTTTGAAGTGATGGAGCAAGTGTCAACTCTGAGGTAAGGGTAAATGTCTGGGGTACATTCTACCTTCCCTAGATCCCACTTTGTGGAACTACATTGGTCATTGGGTATGTTGTTGTTTACTTGGAAAGTGATGATGACCAGAGTGTAGATATTGTATCTTGGCTTTTAAGCTCAAAATATGTAAGCCACTTGATTTGTAAGAGGTTCAGATTATACCTACTACTTTTTTTTTTTTTAAACTGGTAATATATTAAGATCATGGGCATACTTTTGTATAATAGTGCGTGATATTGTTAAACTGTTTATCTTCAGGTACCGCATCACTGAAGGAGTAAATCTTCCTTTCCGTGTATTACCAACTATCAAAGAATTAGGCCGTACACGTATGGAAGTGAATGTTAAGGTTTGATATTAAATGAATTTTGATTTTAAACATCAATTTGTGCGTATATGATTTACTGTTGCTAACTTTGATTGTTTTTCAGGTTAAGAGTGTGTTTGGTGCAAAAATGTTTGCTCTTGGAGTAGTTATTAAAATTCCAGTGCCAAAGCAAACTGCTAAAACAAACTTCCAGGTGACGTCAGGGAGAGCAAAGTATAATGCAGCCATTGACTGTTTGGTTTGGAAGTGAGTATTCAATTGTTTAATCATGGTTGGCATATTTCTTGAAGATGTGATCAAGGATAGTGAAACCTTCTTGTTTTTGTTTGTCCATGGTTTACCTGGACAGTAGGATAAGAGTAATTCAATGTTAATCCTTCTATTCCTATTGTGGCTAATTGGAGGAGTAAAATTTACTTAAGGCCAGCTGAGTGTAATATAACATAATCCAGATGGAGGAGGATAGTTTCACTAGGTCTTGGTTTTTATAGAGTAACTTATGGCTCAATTGTTTGGAAAATCCTGTGTTTACTTTCTTCCCAATTGCTTTTCCATTTTATGTTAAAAAAAGGGCTGCCTGGGGCACAAAGCATCTTGCGTTCATGCAGGGTCCGGGGAAGGGACACACCCCAAGAGGTGTGATGTAGATAACCTACCTTAATGCAAGCATTAGTGGCTACAGAAGTGTGGTTACTTTTATTTTGCTAAAAAATTAATAATGTCCATGTCCTATTTTTGCCAGTAGGCATGTAGCTGCATTTGTACATTCTTCTACAATAAGGCTAGTTTCTAAACATTGAATCTTCAATATGGACAACTTGGTCCAGGATACGAAAATTTCCGGGGCAAACTGAATCAACATTGAGTGCTGAGGTTGAGTTAATTTCGACAATCACAGAGAAGAAGTCCTTGACTCGGCCGCCAATTCAGATGGAATTTCAGGTAAATATTTTCCCTCCGGAGAGACCTGATAAACATGTTCCATTACAGTTGACGATCTTCTTTATCCCTTGAATAGATCTTTTGGAGGGGGTTTATGGTTTTGAAGAACCCATTCAACCATGTTTCATCACTTTTGTGGCATTTTCTTGTATATTCTTTTAACTCTAGAGTTTATGACCAATTCCTTATTCTTTGCAGGTTCCCATGTTTACAGCATCTGGATTACGTGTTCGGTTTCTCAAGGTATGTTTGCCAAACTTACAATTCAATAGTGTTGTTCTTTTGGTATGTATCCAGCTTCATATAGTTAGCTTTGTGCAGGTGTGGGAGAAGAGTGGCTACAACACAGTTGAATGGGTTCGTTATATCACCAAAGCTGGTTCTTATGAGATTAGGTGCTAAGATGAAACAACTTACGTGAGTTTGAGGTTGTTGTTGAACAATAGCTCTATATTGATGGATGTAATCATACCAACACTTGTGCACCGCATCCAGTCATGACACCGCATCCAGTCATGACTTTAAATGTGCTTGGACGAGTATAGTACTACGATGGTCGACCCCCAGAGATTTCTCGTGTTTCATCTTGTGTTGACACCACCTAGTTTGGAAATGAGGCAAAGCTTGATTATCTTTTTTCTTTTTTAATCCTTTGTTGTTGTGGTGAGTTCTTTATGAGGACTAGGAAGAGGCCTTTTGTTAATGCTATAGTTTGTTTCATATATTTTTCCAAAAAAATTATTGTATCTTGTCTGGTTCCTGGAAATGAATTAGATTTTTTTTCACAAAGTTTGTGCTTCAAAATTCATCTACTAGATAAATTTCGATTAAGTTACACGAAGTTTAAGAAAGTAATTTCTTCTTCGATGTGTCTGTTTAAATGATTTTGTTCGAATTTGGGGAGGATTTAACTTTTATACTTGATAACGTAATGAATTTAACTTAGTATACACATATAATTTAAATAATTAAGAAACAATTTGAAGCTATAGGTATAAATGTCTTCATTACTGCTTCAATTATGTATCTAGCTTCTAATTTGAAAAAAAGATTTAACTTATATACTTTGATATTATAAAGAATTTAACTTGTAATAATAATTTGCAGAAATTATTTTAATATATAATAAGATATTATTGCAGAAATTATTTTGGAAAAATTGTATGAAATAGCAAAATATTAATTTAAATTAAATGTTATAGCCATAGTTTATTTTAATTGTAATTTGCAGCAAACATCCTCTTTTTTTTGCCATCTGATTCGATATACAATTAGTCATTTTCGATATACAATTAACCATTTTATTCATTTCGATATAAAATGTATAAAATGCATTTTTGTTTGTATAAACGAGAGAAAAGTGTATATACAAATATAGATTTAATATACAAATTACAATGTATAAATGAATTTATACAAAACTGAACAATTTGTATAAAATTGGATGTTCGTAGCGAATTATACAAATCAAAAGCTCCATTGCAAACATAAAATTTGCTATGAAGCGCAATTATGCAAACTATAGTTATAACATATAAATATGATTTTTATGTTTGTTATATGTGAAAGTTGCTCAATTATTTTAATCTTTAATAATATTTTTTTTAAAAAAAATAAGCTCATCCACTTCAACTTTATGTAGTAATTGGGGGTTATCATTGAATCTAGGACTATTCTAATTAATATCGCCTACCAATCGAATCTTAATTGTACTAACACAAGAAGTATAAAAGAGGGAAATAAACCTAACTTTCAATTTTAATGTCGGTTACACTAATCAATTATCTTGGTATAATAGTATAATTAGTCAACCAAAGAATTGGTGAGGATGGATTAGTAGGATAACTAAGTATCACACACCTAAGATAGGGAGAACTCATCCTATTTATAATTGGTCCTATTAAATTGAAGTTGTTGAGGGAGACTTGTGAATTTATTATTTTTGATTTCTCATTTAGTTTCGATATCATATTGGAATCTTGATTAATTTAATTTTTTTTTACATAAGATTCATTTAACCGAAAAGTGTTTTTAACAAGATTTTTTTTTTATATCAAAGCTCAAATTTGAATACCTATTTGAACATATGCACTGGTATTGATTAAAATAAGTACAATTAAGGTAAAATCTGTCCCGTCTCGCATAAGGTAAAATTTGTCCCATCCCGTATTCGTCCCTCCCCATTGCCATCCCTAAAGACAAATACAATTAACAAGACAAAATTTGCAAGACACAAGTTATGCTTTATAAAACATAAGTTCAATTTCAGAATATGATGTCATTGTCGATATATGTTATTTGTGGATGACATAGTTTTTGATTGACGAGACTCGTGGCAAAGTTAACGTTAAGTTGGAGGTTTGGAGATAGACCTGGTGTCTAAAGGATTCAAGTTAAGTAGGGTCAAGACAACATACTTCGAATGCAAATTCAGTGATGTCATATATAAGGTTGTCGCATAAGTGAGGCTTGATACACAATATCACCAACCATATTGGTGTGGGGTGGATGAAGTGGAGGCTCGCATCCAGAGTCTTATGTAATAAGAATGTTCCATCAAAAATTTAAAGAAAAGTTCTGCAGAGTGAAAGTTAGACCAACTATGTAGCATGTGATGAAATATTTGTAAGTTAAGAACTCTCACATTTAGAAGATGAAAGTTGAATAAATGAAAATGTTACAATGGATATGTGGACATATTCGGAGAGATATGATTAGAATGAGGATATGTGAGACAAGGTGAAAGTGGCTTCAGTGGATCACAAGATGCAAAAAGTTAGCTGAGATGGTTCGGACATGTAGAGAGGGGATGCACGAATGCTCCAATGCGAAGGTTTGAGAGGTTGACTATGGATGATTTCACGAGAGGTAGAGGTAGACCGAAGAAGTATTAGGCTAAATATGATGCAATTTCAGTTTACCGAAGACATGATCTTAGATAGAAGGGTAAGTAAGATACAAATTATGATAGCAGATTAATAGGTAGTGTGTTGTCTTGTTGTATGTTCATATTAGTAGTCAAATATTGTTTATGTAGTTTTCTATTTATTATTTGTTGATTCTCTCTACCTTAATTATCATATTATTTTGTTGTAGTTTTTGTACTGTTAATATTTATTTTTTTGTTATTATCTTTTGTTTCTTGTACTTTTTAGCTATTTTTCTTGACTCGAGAAACAACAGTGATAAGAAGTTTAGAACCCACAAAAATTCTCTAAACTTATATCTTGTTAGTAAGATACTACACAACTTATACTGACAAGGCAAAAATTGCTTAGGTCATAATTTGATCCATAAATTATCATTAAACGAGAAGCAAGGCAAAAATCAATTTGAGGGATAAATAGAATCCTTCTTTAAATAGTGAAGGATTTATGCCTTTTAAACTTGAGGAAATAATTTGGATTATTAAGGTTGCTCATAATCGACTGGTGGTTGCTGCTCAAGTTCCTAAAATCGTTATTGGGTGTAGTTTGAATTCTTCATTGAAAAATAATAGAGATTAGAGATAATATCTGAAGGTTGGTGAATTTTATTAGAGTAAAGAGATTAAAGATAATTTAATTTTATTCACTATATGAGTAATAATATTAATGTTTATTTGGTGATTTCGATGGTGATTTACAGTGTTAAGAATTGTGAGTAACTAGTGTGACAAATAATGAGAAAAGTATTAAAAGATGGGTCTCGGCAGCTATGATAGTGGACTAGTGGTGGTTCAACAATGGTGATGAAAAACATGTAAGGTGGGGTGACTTTTTTGAGTGATGAGAGAGAAAATTAAATAAAAGACAAAAGTAAAAAATTATATGTAAAAAAAAAATTCAAAATATTTTTAAAATATCTTTTTATCAGTTTTTTCAACTTTCACATGCATTCAAGAGTGTGAGCACACTCTCTATGCCATGTCATCACTTAAAAGTGCATTTATATCACTTTAAAATAGTTCAAGGGGGTAATAGAGTTTCTGTAAAATATAAGAGTGTACTTGAGAATTCGGTTATAGATTAAGGATTTATTTGACCATTTTCTCCCCGCAATAGGATCAATAATGCAAAACTTGAAAATATTTTAAAGACATGATTTTCAAAATCTAATTCAAAATATACGATCAAACTCTAATAAAGGTAAAAAAAGATGTATTTAATTTTAGAAATTATTCAATATCACTAGAAATAGGGGAAATTTGTGCAGAAAGTTTCAAAACTTCTAACATAAATACAATGATAAATATTCATGAAGTTAGTCAAGTCACGCAAAGCTCATTCAAACATCGTAATTACCAAAAACAAAAAAAAAACAAAATTTTTCAAAAATGGTCAAATTGTCTAGGGAGGATAAAAGAACCAATTGGAGGGGTAAAAATTACTACATTAGTTCATTTTAATTGTTTATTTTTCTTTTTAGAGTCAAATTATAAAAACTTTAATTAACATTTTACAATGCATGTTTTCATTATATTGATATGCAAAAAAAATTGCAATTTACAGTACTTTTTTGTATAATTTTTGACTATTTATATTTTTTGTTTAAAATAGTAAATTAATATAATTTAATTTAACTTGGAAAATTAGTCAAATTGACTTTTGAAAAACGTAACATAACAAATAAAAGTGGACGGAGGAAATATCTATCACTCAAAACAAAAGCAATTCTTGCAAAAACTTTGTAAATTTTTTTTAAAAATATATAGTCAAACATAATTAAACCTAAATTTAATGATAATACCCTAAAACTAAAATTAGCAAACAAAACTCTTCTTTTTTCCCCTTTCTCCTTTTTCTTTAGAATAGTGAAAACACCTATCTTCTTCTTCCTTTTTTTTTACAGTGAACTCTTTTCTCTTCAATGGATTCTGAAGAATCACTATTAGCACACCACCCATCTCAATTTCTACAACCACCCCTACCCCCACCACATAGCCATGGAACAATGGCGGTGGCACCACCAACTCCACCACCACCCCAACTCCTATCCAACCAACAAGTACAACTCAACTCTTACATTTTACCTACAAATGTCATTTTTCAGCAACCCCAGCAACAACTTAACCTTCAATTTCCATTCAATTCAGTTTCTGATCAAAACCCAAATCCCAGTTTTCTTGATGATGGATCATCTGTTGCTGCTGCTGGAGCTGCTGCTGGGGCTAAGAAGAAGAGAGGTCGGCCCAGGAAGTATTCAACTGATGGTAACAACGGTTCGGGTGTTTCTGCTACTCCAATTGCTCAAATTCCGGTGAATCAGGCTGATTCTGGCGTTGGTGGTGTTAATGGGGGTGCTTCTTTGGAGAATTCCTCTAAGAAGGTTCGTGGGAGGCCACCGGGCTCCGGAAAGAAGCAAAAGCAAGAAGCTTTAGGTATATACATGTGCCTTCATTATTGATTCAATTATATATCTAGCTTTCTAATTTGGGAAGATTTAACTGATAAACATGGATAACATAAATAATTAAGAAACAAGTAGAAGCTTTAGTATATATGATTATGTATCTGTGTCTAATTTGGGGAAGGAGTTAACTTATATACATTCATAAAGTAAAGAATTCAACTTGTAGAAGCTTTAGGTATATATATGATTATGTATCCATCGTCTAGTTTGGGGAAGGAGTTAACTTATATACATTCATAAAGTAAATAATTTAACTTGTAGAAGCTTTAGGTATATATGATTATGCATCCATCGTCTAGTTTGGGGAAGGAGTTAACTTGTATACATTCATAAAGTGAAGAAATTAACTTGTAAATGTCGATGACTTAAATAATTAAGAAACAAGTAGAAGCTTTAGGTATATATGATTATGCGACTAATTTGGGGGAAGGAGTTAACTTATATACATTCATAAAGTAAAGAATTTAACTTGTAGAAGCTTTAGGTATATATGACTATGTATCCATTGTCTAGTTTGAGGAAGGAGTTAACTTATATACATTCATAAAGTAAAGAATTTACCTTGTAGAAGCTTTAGGTATATATGATTATGTATCCATCGTCTAGTTTGGGGAAGGAGTTAACTTGTATACATTCATAAAGTAAAGAAATTAACTTGTATATGTTGATAACTTAAATAATTAAGAAACAAGTAGAAGCTTTAGGTATATATGATTATGCATCTAATTTGGGGGAAGGAGTTAACTTATATACATTCATAAAGTAAAGAATTTAACTTGTATACGTTGATAGCGTAGATAATTAAGAAACAAGTAGAAGCTTTAGGTATATATGATTATGTATCTAGCTTCTAATTTGGGAAGGAGTTAACTTATATACATTCATGAAGTAAAGAATTTAACTTGTATACATTGATAATGTAAATAATTAAGAAACAAGTAGAAGCTTTTGGTATATGTGTTTCAGTATTGCTTCAATTATGTATCTAGCTTCTAATTTGGGATTATGAATCTAGCTTCTAATCTGAAGTTCACTTAGTTTGAATGTTGGGAAGTGAAAGTCTACCAATTTTGGACCTGCATCATTGTAATATTGGGTTTCTTGATGGTTGACAGGTGCAGTTGGATTTGGATTTACACCGTATATGATCCCTGTGCACATCGGGGAGGTAAAACATATTTCGCTTACTCTGATTAACTTGTGTATTTTACAAATGCTGTATATTCTTGTTCTGCAATATGCTTGAGTTTCGAATTTATTAAGAGAGAAAAAGGGAAAAATTAGTTTACTTCTGTATTTATTTTTTTGTCGGCCTCCTTTCTTTGTCTTTGTTGGTACATCAATAATTACTGTTGTAAATTCATGTGACAGCATCAGAGTTTCGTTTTTGTGTTCCTTCCAATCATCATTAATTTTTTCCCTTTTATTATCATACCTTAGATCCTGGTCCTTCCATCTTAATGTCTCTTTTTAGTTGCATTTGATTTTTATTTTTCCTTGGCCTCTTTATGTTTTAGGAAACCTACTTTTTTTTTATCTCAAACATTTTAATGAATTGCTTGGAGGATGTACTTTTCAGCATTTTTGATCAGATGTTGTCGAGGTGGCGTAGTATCTTGGTGATTGAGTTGCAAGGTTAAACATTAAGTGGGTTATGGAATTGTCTTTTATCTGTGAAAAGTTTTTTCTTAAAATAAAAATAAAATGTGCCCCTAGTTTTTGTGCTTACAAAAGGTTCTAGCATATTTTGTTGCATCAGTTGTTGTTTATTATCTTTAATTACTGCATTACAAACGCTTTCTTTATCTGTCTTCAGCTGTGCAAGTCTTGTCATTTTTTACTGGTAGAGTTGTGTTTCCTACAAATTTCCTCCACAAGTTATTTGTTTGCTTTTCCTCCTGTAACTTCCTGCGCCTAAACCCCCTCTATCTCTCTGTCTTTCTATTTCTGGTCCCTATACTTAGCTAATTTAAATATTATCCAGAACTCTTCTCATTCCCTTATTCTAATGCTCAGTTCATCTTCGATTTGAGGTGCTTAATGAGGCCTGGGCGTGGTCTGCGACGAGAGTATAGTTAGGACCGTCTGGGTATGGATATTAATTTCGGATTTTTTGAGAAGTTGGTAGAATTAGGATTTGATTGATTGGTCCGATAAAGGGTTGTTTTTTTATAAAAAAAATGCAAATTTCGAGTCTGCCAGTGTGGCATTATGGGATATAGTGGTGGGGTGAGGGTGAGGGTGGGGGTGGGAGGTTGATGTAAGATTACTGAAGGAGGAAGGTGAAGAAAGAGCAGTGAATCATGACAGAAATTTTGTGGAGTTCACAGCTTCATTTATTAAAAATGAGAAGTCTAATGTAACTAATACGAAATATTTTTATCTTACCCATGGTCAAAATTCTTGTTTAAGGGTTACTTGAATTGAAGTACCAATCTTGTGAATTTTTTGGTTGACTTTACTAAATGATGCAAATTTGTTACCTTGGCTGCAGGACATTGCAAATAAGATAGTGAATTTCTCACTGCAAGGACCACCGGCAGTTTGTATTCTAGCCGCAACTGGAGTCGTATCCAATGTTACCCTCCGGCAGTCTATAATAGGTGGTGGCACTGTGACGTACGAGGTCTGTATGAGTTTCAGCTTAAAGACATTTGCTCTTTCTGTTGCCTTTATGTTATGCTTAGTTAGTCTATGTGTGATCTGAAAATTTGATTTTTTTGAAATTAGTTAGATGTACACTCATGTAACAACTGCTTTTGATATTAGAGAAAAAAATCAGTAGAGTATATCCTTTTAGATGATCAATGCATGTACACTGAATGTCTTCTTCTATCATACCTATTTGGCATTGGTCATCAAGCATGGTGTTAGTCTTTATATGCAGGGTCGATTCAACATCATCTCGTTATCGGGGTCTTTCTTGCTATCAGAAAGTAATGGCAACCGTAGCAGAACAGGTGGTCTTAGCGTTGCACTGTCTGGGCCAGATGGTAGAGTTTTGGGTGGAGTAGTTGCTGGAATGCTCAAGGCTGCCACTCCGGTACAGGTGCTATTCTAACTACCTCTGTCCTTGCATTCATTTTTTTTCCCTTTCCTTTTGAATAAACCAGTAGTGCATGGCTCGATACTTGGTGGATAAATGAACCCACCTCTCTATCCTTCACTTAAGTAGCAGGCTTTTGTTTGCGATAGGGTTCAAACCTCGAACCGTGATGTGTGTGTAACTTTCACGTCGTGTATTGCTTTCTATTCACTAGACCAAAACCTTGGGCCTTTTTTCCCCTGATGTTTGAGTTCAGATTGTGTACTTGCTAATGGTTTTCATTTCTCTACCAGCTGGTTGTGGGTACCTTCACTCCAGAAAAGGAAAAGCTGATGTCTGAGGCACCATCCTCAACTCCACCTCCCAATGTATTGAATTCTGGTGCTCCGGTCACTGAGACGAGCTCTCCTTCCCCGGGTGGTTCAAGCGACTCAGTCGATGATAACGGTGGTAGCCCTCTCAGCCATGAACAAGGACCTTTTGGTAATGCTGCTCAACCCATGCATAATGCTCCTCAACCAATGCACGGTATGGCAACATACTGGGGCCAAGGAATGTGAAAAAGCTTCTTGATTCCTAGTGACTGATCACAAATCTGAACGGGCAGATTTTAGGTGTTAGATCTAGTTCTTGACCTCAACTTGCTTATAATTATAGTCTTAGTAAATGTTAGGGTGCCCTGTGGTTGAGAATTTGTTTATTCTCAAATTGACAAACCAACTGGATTTCCAAACTTTCTACTAGATTAGGTGTTAACTGCTAATGCAATTACTCTTTACTCTGCCATAATAGTGCTTTCTTTCTTATTATGAGTTTGTCTTCTATATTGTGCCCTTTCTTTAGCTAAGTCTGCATTGATACGAAGCATTTATAGAGCACATATCATGTCAGACTTGCCGAGAAGGCAAAGTTACCCTGATCTTTTTCATCACTTGCTGGTACACTGAACCACGGGACAGTCGTCTCAAGTAGACAGTTTCTATGGGACGTAGGCCTCCCAAAAGGTAACGGAGGCTCATGATGCTGATTTTTTATGTGAATTTGGTGAGTTGTCCCCCTTCCTGTAGGTTCCCCACCAACCACGCCCCTTATCTTTCTCTGATCATAAAGCCAACCCCCGTGATCCCTTTGCACCCGTTTGAAGTGGCAAAAGCCAGTGCTCTAGTGCACAAATGAAATTTCTTGATAATACTTTAGGACTTCACTCGTGGAATTTGAAACTCCAGCCCCCCGTGATCCCTTATCTTACATTGAATATGTTGTCAATGTTGCCAAAATTGCAACTTGACTAGCATTGATCCCTTATCTTACACTGAATATGTTGTCGATGTTGCCAAAATTGCAACTTGACCAGCATTAGTGTACAAGATTTTTGGTCATTACATGCATTCATGTGTACCAATTAATGAAGCTTAAATTAAAGTAAAATTTGATAGTGTTTGATTTGGCTGAAACTCAACTCTTTGCAATTGCTAATTGGCCTAAAATTAATTAGTTGGAGTATAAGAAACTAATAAATTAAAGTTGATGAAATTTTAACCTCCAAAGGATATATCCATTTCTTTGTGTGATAATGCGTTACACTCAACTTTATTTAAACTAATTTTAACCAAACTTTTTACCTTTTTGTGTGTGTTGGGTGGGTGGGGGCGGACATTATGGATGGGTGAGAAAGGGAGTCATATCACTTAAAAGAGCTCGTAAAAGAGTTATATGTGTCATTTTTTACGACCCAATTTTTAGGTAAAGACGGTCACATAATGCAACACGACATTGTTCAGTGTTTAAGTTTCATTGTTACTAAATGAATTTCTTAATATACCTATAGGATCTGGATAGGCAAAAGCGATTACTCCCCTATAAATCTGTAGATTATGCTCTAAACTCGTCATTATATTTATACGTATTTGACTAATGAAAAAAACTTTATGTCCAGATAGGTACATAATAAACAATTGATGTGAAATTAAGAGTCCCAAATTACCTACTCCGTGGACCTTACTATTTGTCAAATTGTTTGTTACATTGCCTACTCCTACCATCTTTTCACTTGAACGGTTCAATTTCCATCAAAATTTTACCATTGAAATTAATCTACATAAATTATCATTCCTAGTTAGTTCCTACCAAATGTAGTACTTTATTTTATTTTGTTTGCATATATATATATATATATATATATATATATATATATATACACCTCTCAATAACCCTTCCATCATCTAACAAGAAATCAAAATAACAATTATATAATCAAGTTGAACACCTTCAAGAAAAGTTTAACCTCACAACACAAAGAAATTAGCTCAATATACTATTTTTCGAGTCCAAAATCAAAGGGCACGTTATGAATTGCATATTTCTTCCGGTATCAAGTTTGAAAAGGCGCTCCTCAATCCAATTGGATTACCAACTACTCTTTAAAAATAATTGTAGAAATACAGTTTCTGATCATGTGACAGTGATGGTCGGAAAAGATAAGAGGGAATTCTTGGTGGAGCCATTTGTGTTGGAACAAAGCCCTTTTAAGATTTTATTTGAAATGGTGAGAAAGAAAGAAGATAGAAGGTAAGTGAATGAGAATAAGGAAAATAAAGTGATTTTTGTTGATGTGAATGCTATATTGTTTGAGCATATGTTGTGGTTGATGCAAAATGATTGTTCTTCTTTGTTTCAACTCAATCTCAAAGAGATTATTGACTTCTACTATCAGGATAGTTAAAATATCAAATTCTTTGAAGATAGTGCATTATTGAAAGATTTAATACAAGTGCATTTATATTTTTGAAAAATACGATATGAGCAGTATAGATTAAAAATATGAGTTTCTAATTCAACATTGCTTATTTTATTTTTTTCTTACATCCTAGATCAATTCAAAGATAAAGATTTTTGTATGTAAACAAAATCCCTTTAAATCAAAATGACTTCCTTTTACATGTTGCTAACAACAACTACAACAATAATTTAGATACCAAAGTGGACTCCATTTTCTAAAGTTGGAATCTAAAATATATAATTAAGAATGGAAGAATACTTACAATTTGTCATTAATTTTTATGGTTAAATTAAGGGTAAATCCACATATTTGGATGTTAGGCCAAAAATGCTTATAACCCCTAGGCAATATACAAATATTATATAAGAGTATTAGTTATACATATATTATACACCTTCTAACTTGGTCGAAAAATATTTGTAACTATTATCCAAAATATACATATATTATTTCCTAACTTTACACATCTTCTACATTTACATGTAACTTTTTATATAGGTACAAGTCAATAATGTATATCAACAATACAAAAGTCGGTAAAAAACCTTCTCAGAGAGAAAAAAAAATAACCGAATCAACGAAAATCACTTTGCGTAATAATGATATATTTATTTTTCATAGGTATCTAAAAGAGTAAAAAGTAACCTTTTAAGCCTAATGTGAAACCTAACCTAAATTAAACCTAAACAAAGAAAAGATGTATTTAATGATTAACTATTATTAGTATTTATAATTACAATTTTATCAACTTAAAATAATTAAATAAATAAATAACAATTTTAGAAAAATGATAAAAAGACGATTTTGTCCAAAACGGAGTTTTTTAATTAGGGCAAATTAACTCAAAATAGAAACCAAACTGTTCATTCCAAAATGGAAGCAGAAGATATGGAAAATTCAATTGCTCCGCCGTGGGTGGAATTGCCGCCGGATATTACAACGTCGATCCTTCAAAAGGTTGGACCGATTGAGATGTTGAAGAGCGCCGACAAAGTGTGTTCAACTTGGCGTCGGTTGTGCCATGAACCAGCTATGTGGCGAGTTGTGAAAATGCAGAATGCCGGCGCCGATTTCTGGGACAGGGAGGATGATTTGGAGAAGATTTGCGGTCGTGCTGTGGAATGTAGCAACGGGGAATTAGTTGATCTCAGCCTTGAGTATTTTGGCAGCGATAATTTGCTCAGCTATATCGCTGAAAGGTTCTATTTTCAACCCTACTTTCCTGCTTTTCTGCTGTTAAACCCTAATTTCTTACTTTTGTGTGCTATCAAATATGGATGTGAGTTTAAAGGTAGTATCTGTTCATTTTGCTAATTATTAGGGTTTTTTTTTTTTTGGTATAACGTTTAGCAACACCAATCTCAGCTTCAATTCCTGCATAAGAAATACAATGTTTGGTTAGACAAACAAGAAAAAAAATGATTGCAAACATAACTGTTAGACAAATTAATGAACTGAAATGAAATTGGAAAAGGAAAAGCTGTATTATTGAATTGGGGATAACATAGATAATCTTCATGATACAACAAGCCACTAGTTGATACTTGCAGAGTTTGGGGAAAACATAGATAATCTTCATGATTCAACAAGCCACTAGCTTGATACTTGTAGAGTTTGGGGAAAACATAGATAATCTTCATGATACAACAAGCCACTAGGTTGATACTTGCAGAGTTTGGGGAAATCATAGATAATCTTCATGATTCAACAAGCCACTAGTTTGATACTTGCAGAGTTCTTAGTCACTTCAACCAGGAAGGCCTAATTTACCAAGGGTTTTATATAAAACCTTCAGACTTACTTTGCCTTCCGTTCTGGGACAATGACACTTCATATATATTACAAACTATCTAACTCTAACTGCTTGACCTCAATAAACGCTGCCCTGCTAATATCAGGTTAAGTTATGCGGAAATCTGTGTTTAATTATGAGAGTGCATGTATTTGCAGTAGATGGAGTATGGATTAGAGTGAGCAAAGACAAAAGAACCCTTGAAGTAAGGACGATCCCCACTTAACAATCTTTAGTCAATGACTCAATGAAAAACGGACGGATTTTTTCAAATCTCAAAGGAGCCTTAGCAGTGTTGTGAAAGGCAATTGCCTCATAGACAATGGCGAGAGGCGAGGCGCCTTCATCGCCTATTAGCTTTGTAGCGAGGCAATCTTCCAAAGATTGAATGGTAGATGTGGGCCATTATTATGGAATAAGTGTAGAAACACTTTCAGGAAGTTATTCCGTACCTCTCTATACAAATACAATTCAATAGTTGAACTAATAGATAATTTCTGTTCACAATATTTTGATTTTGATCCAGCTAAACTTTCATGGATGTGAGTTTAAAGCTAGCTAATTATTAGGGTTTTTTGGTGTAACATTTAACAACACCAATCTCAGCTTGAAATCCTGCATAAGTAATACAGTGTTTGGTTAGCCAAACAAGGAAAAAAGTAATTGCAAACATAATTGTTAGAAAAATTAATGAACTGAAATGAGATTGGAAAAAGAAAAGGCTGTATAGGAGCATAGGAGCGGGGTTTTACCCTGTGCACACCCAAAGGGTAGCGGCTGCGGGTTTACCTTGTCATCAAAGGAAAAAAAAAAGGGCTGTATTAGTGAATTGGGGGAAAACATAGATAATCTTCATGATACAACAAGCCACTAGTTTGATACTTTCAGAGTTCTTAGTCACTTCACCCAGGAAGGCCTAATTTACCAAGGGTTTTATATAAAACCTTCAGACTTACTTTGCCTTCCATTCTGGGACAATGACACTTCAAACTATCTAACACTAACTGCTTGACCTCAATAAACCTGCCCTGCTAATATCAGGTTAAGTTATGCGGAAATCTTTATTTAATTATGAGAGTGCATGTATTTGCAGTAGATGGATTATGGATTAGAGTGAGCAAAGACAAAAGAACCCTTGAAGTAAGGATGATCCCCCCCTTAACAATCTTTAGTCAATGACTCATTGAAAAACGGACGGATTTTTTCAAATCTCAAAGGGGCCTTAGCAGTATTGTGAAAGGCGATTGCCTCATAGACAATGGCGATAGGCGAGGTGACCCTTCATCGCCTATTAGCTTTGTGGCGAGGCAATCTTCCAAAGATTGAATGGTAGATGTGGCCCATTATTATGGAATAAGTGTAGAAACACTTTCAGGAAGTTAGTCTGTACCTCTCTGTATTCAATAGTTGAACTAATAGCAAGCAACCTAATTTATGTTCACAATATTTTGGTTTTGATCCAGCTAAACTTTCACGGATGTGAGTTTAAAGCTAGCTAATTATTAGGGTTTTTTGGTGTAACATTTAGCAACACCAATCTCAGCTTGAAATCCTGCATAAGTAATACAGTGTTTGGTTAGCCAAACAAGGAAAAAAGTAATTGCAAACATAATTGTTAGAAAAATTAATTAACTGAAATGAGATTGGAAAAGGAAAAGGCTGTATAGGAGCGGGGGTTTTACCCTGTGCGCACCCAAAGGGTAGCTGCTGCGGGTTTCCCTTGTCATCAAAGAAGAAAAAAAAGGCTGTATTATTGAATTGGGGAAAAACATAGATAATCTTCATGATACAACAAGCCACTAGTTTGATACTTGCAGAATTCTTAGTCACTTCACCTAGGAAGGCCTAATTTACCAAGGGTTTTATATAAAACCTTCAGACTTACTTTGCCTTCCATTCTGGGACAATGACACTTAAAACTATCTAACACTAACTGCTTGACCTCAATAAACCTGCCCTGCTAATATCAGGTTAAGTTATGCGGAAATCTGTGTTTAATTATGGGAGTGCATGTATTTGCAGTAGATGGATTATGGATAAGAGTGAACAAAGACAAAAGAACCCTTCAAGTAAGAACGATCCCCACATAACAATCTTTAGTCAATGAAAAACAGTAGGATTTTTTCAAATCTCAAAGGGGCCTTAGCAGTGTTGTGAAAGGCGGTCGCCTCATAGCCAATGGCGAGAGGCGAGGTGACCCTTCATCGCCTATTAGCTTTGTGGCGAGGCGATCTTCCAAAGATTGAATGGTAGATGTGGGCCATTAGTATGGAATGAGTGTAGAAACACTTTCAGGAAGCTAGTCCGTACCTCTCTGTACAAGTACAATTTAATAGTTGAAAAAACAGAAAGCAACCTAATTTATGTTCACAATATTTTGGTTTTGATCCAGCTAAACTTTCATGGAAATGTTTGAACAAGCACAAGCTTTTGTACTCATAAAGGACTACTCCTACTACTAAAACTGCATTCTATGATGCATCTGAATTATGTAAAACAAACTATCATGTAAATTTGCTCGACCGATGCAACTGTTACTTTTTCCTTGCATGATTGATCCTTGTGTATGTTCACATCCCCATGGATACTTTAAATGCTGCATATCTATCTCTAATGATTAACTCTGAATCTTTTCAACAGATCACCTCAGCTCAAACGTCTTCGACTCGTATGTTCCTACAATGTCTCAGCCGAGGGATTGAGTGCAGCTGTGAAGAAGTTCCCATTATTGGAGGAGCTGCACCTCTACTACATCGCTATCACCAAAGAAGCGATTGAAACTATAGGCAGTTCTTGTCGGGGTTTGAAGTCTTTTAAGTTGAACAACCAGATCTGCAGACACCCCTACATTGAATACGATGAAGAAGCCATAGCTATTGCACAGAACATGCCTGAACTGCACCACCTTCAACTCCTTGGAAACAAGATGACGAATGAAGGATTGGAAGCTATTCTCAATGGCTGCCCTCAACTTGAATCGCTTGATCTGCGGCGATGTCTCAATGTCGATCTGGGAGGGGAAGTAGGTAAGCGATGTTCTCGACAGATCAAATCTCTAAGACACCCTCAGGACCCCACCGAAGATTATGGGCTTGATACAGAGATGCACGACTTTGAGTCGTTTGATGAGGATTACCCATCTGGATTTTCTGACATTGACCTCATATCAGATGACGATGATGATTATGAGTTTTCTGATGGCAGCAACTATTCTGATGATGATGAGATGGTGTTCGAATATTGATGTCCCCCTCTATTCTGTTGATGTCATTAGTCTCAGTTTTACTGTCATTTGTACACCTTATGTTGTTTTGGATCCTTTAATTTTCCAAATGTTAAACCCTAAGAATATAAAGATATCTGTTTCAGCACTTGCTAAGTAACTGTAGTGGGTTAAGTGCCTAGCACATGTGTAGATTTGTGGTTGTTAAATTAAACATCCTTTGTGTCCATTGTGCAACTACTCACTTTTATGAAGGACACATTCGAATCATTTGGTGCTTGAATCTTTTTTTCCGTCTCTCTGGAATTTTTTGTAATAGGGATAACACAGACAGCTTAACTTGGCCTTAATTGGTAACTAAACACTTCAATTTTGAGAATGCGTATCGAGTGGAATTGTCTAGATATGCACACTCAAAGTTGGAGTGTTTTGAATCCAAGCTAAGGTGTCTATCTATGTATTATGCCTTCGTAATGGCATAACAAGCTGTCCCAATTCAAGATATTTTGTTCTGTCTGCTGAGATTGTTGTGTTATAGAAGGAAAAAGACTTGGCATATATAGCCTCGCGATATCTAAGTTGTTATATGTTTAGTTGCTAACCCGGTAATTTGGGCTTGAAGACTTCTATGTTAGAGGTCTCAAGTTTGAATCCCCTTGCCAGCGAAAGTCCTTTTGGGTCGAGCTCGTCGTACCAAACTTGCCTAGTGCGGGTTACCTCGAGCTATTGCATTATGGCTGTGGATTTCCCTAAGCAAATATCTTGAGAATAATTGAAATGGCAATATCTGTTCGTTTTTACTATACCTTGGTACTAAAAATATATATTTTTACTTTTACTTGTTTATTTTATCAAAATTAAGAATCATTTAATATTTTCTTTTGATGTTGCCATTAATATTAAGTACCCTCACTCCAAATTATTGGAGTTACAACTTTAATAACCATTAACAAAGTAATTTACGTAAAAATAGACTCTTAATAAAAATAATCTTTAAGGAGCGTGTCTTTGCTAATTACGGAGGATGACGAGACAATTAAAACTTGGGGCCATAAAATTTTTATTCATCGTCAAATATAACTCCAATTTTCACTTTAAAAATAAAAACTTTTTTTTTTTTCAAATTTCACAATAAGATACGATCAAATGCCAGATTCCATCATCACAATAATAACATCGAATTCCCAATAAAATACGGACAAAGGTTGTGGTGGAATGGTAAATACTTTTTCATTCTTAACCAAACGTCTCAAATATGAGTCTTCTTAGTATGAAGTCACTTTTGTTATAGGGCGCTTTACCCCTTACTGTGAGACTTCTCGGCGTTAATTCAAATTTAGTACCGGACACCATATGAGGGAAAGAAATCCCAATAAAATTTTGGAGACAAATCATAAAATCTTATCCATTTTGAGTTAGCCAATATATGAGTGCCACCTCATCAAACAAGTAATCTAAGTGTATCCATAATAGCCTCATTCTATGGCCACAAACTCTTCATGTGGCCAATGCCCACATAAACGTCTTTCCTCACAAATAGATTTATAACAATTTAAACATAAAAAGCAAAGAAATATTCCAAAACAAAGAGAGAAAAATAAAACACATTTCCATCGTTTGATAATCTTTGAGTTTTTGCAACAATGGCTTCCACCATGATGACTACTCTACCACAATTCAATGGGCTCAAACCCCAACCTTTCTCAGCTTCTCCAGTTCAAGGCTTGGTTAGTTCTCCTATTTATGTTTTTACGCTAAATTGCTCGTAGCTAAAAAAAAATTATATTATGTTACTAGTCGATTTTCATTAAAGGGTGTCACTAATATGTTCAATACTTTAATCATTGGACTGAACCTTCAACTTGTGTCAAGAGTTGTCAACATAGATAATAAAATTTGTCTTGTCCACATAATGTCATTTTCCGTCAAGAAGTGTCGCTTAATACCCCCTCAAAACTCTATCCCCGCGCTCAATAATATTAGCGACAGATTTTGTTGTTTAGCTATATGATTTGTGCATAGCTAATTCCTCTTTTTAAATAAAGAAATTTAAAATAACACCAACAAGAAAACACCATCTTTTTTTTTTTATACATATAAAGGAAGATTCAACGATTTTACCTATGTACTCGATACAAATTTCTGACGAAAGAGATTCAATTGAATCCTTTTAAATATAGCTCCACCACTGCATATATATCAAGTTGGTACATTTTATTTTGTAGGTTAATATATTAGGATTGTTATAAGAAAAAGATTAATTCATATAATTTATGTATGAAATTAAAAATTAACATGTGGTCAAAGTTAAAACTCTAATTGTTTATAATATTGTTTTTATATCAATTTGCAGGCGGCAATTCAACCAAGGCGCAACAAAGGACAAGGTGGTTTGGGAGCTCGTTGTGATTTCATTGGCTCATCCACTAATTTGGTAAAATATTAACCCCTTATGTGTTACTTCTGTTTATCCTGTTATTTTGTTGTCGATTTATTTCTGTCTATCATACTTTGATTATATTTGTTTTGAAACGAGTTTCTATTAGAAGCAACCTCTCTAGTCTCTACACCTACAAAGGAAAGAATAAGATCTGCGTAATCCTACTCTTCCTAGACCCTGCTTATGAAACTACACTGATATGTTGTTTTTTTCAGGAATTCAATAGTTTTACATATACCATAAAAGTTGTATTTTTTTTTCATATTTATACAATATAATTTTTCAAGGGGTTCAATTTCTCAATGTAGATTATTTTTACACTATCAGGTCAACTAATAGATAATTTCAATTGAGATAATCATACTAGAACACACTACATAAGTTTTTTGTCTTTAAAACTTGACTTCAGCTTACAACTATGTCGTCCAACTTTAGGTGTACACAAGTAGGCACTTGAACAAATAGACAGATGCGTCTTAATTGAAAATGTTATTTGTGTTTGACAGATAATGGTGACATCAACAAGCCTAATGTTGTTTGCTGGTAGATTTGGGCTAGCACCATCAGCAAACAGGAAGGCAACTGCAGGGCTAAAACTTGAAGTGAGGGATTCTGGCTTACAGACAGGGGACCCTGCTGGATTTACACTAGCTGATACTTTGGCTTGTGGTACTGTTGGTCATATTATTGGTGTTGGAGTTGTTCTTGGACTCAAAAACATTGGTGCTCTCTAAAATTTGTACTATTTATTACTATTATGTTTATAAAACCAAATCATCTTTTGTGAATTATTCATGTTTCTACCACATCTCTAGCTTCAATGTACACTTCTTTTTTCTAAATTTGGTCGCGAAGGAAGGAAATATCAATGACACTACAACAATAACATACTCAGTGTAGGACGTCCTACAGAGAAGGGTTTGGGGAGGGTAGAGTATACCTCAAAGCTGAGGTAGAGAGGTTGTTTTCAATTGATCCTCATCTCAAGACAAAAGCAATTTAGAAAACGGTGTAATGGAAGTACAAGAGATAATATAAAATAAATTTGACAACAGATAGTAGCAGAGCAATACTATGACAATAATCCTATAATCGAACTAACACAAAACAACACATAGTAACATCAATTGAAGAACAAGAAACTATACGAGTAGTACTACTACGCCTACTAGTACGGGCAACAAGAAGACAATACACTCCCTACTTACTAGTAAAGATGTACTCCTACCTTCTAACATCGATAACACTAGGAGTGTCAAATTTAGCTCATGAATTCAATGAACATATACATTGCTCTTTAGAGAGAAAACAAGTATAGCATGAAGAAAGTGAAGTGTAAAATTACTATTTATCATATATAAATAAATATTTTTAAAAAATTATACGAGAAAAAAAAAATCTAGTAACTTATAATTTGCTACTCAAAATCATTAATACCTTATAATTTGTAATTCAAAATAGTAGAAACATTTAATTATAATAGGAGTAACATAATTGGGGCTAAAAATCATTTTTGATGTAGAAAGTGAAGTGTAAAAGTGGTAAGAAAGATAATTTTTTGAAATTATAGATAATAATAATATATATGATAGTGAAATATATCTAATTCCTTGTTTTCCTCTCTTTTTTCTATGGATGAAATGAGGGTTCAAATTATTGAGAAATATGTGTTTTATTTAATTTATTTTCCATTAATTCATTAATTTTTATTTTTGTTCACCAGATCACCTGCATGGTGCAACTCAAAGTTGGATCCTAAAGGCTTGACTGAAGTACTAAAAAAGCTACCGATGTTGGAAGAATTATGTCTAACATATATAATGGTATCACAAGATATTGAAGCTCTTGGACGTTTTTATCCATTATTAAAATCATTTGAGTTGAACAACATTTGTTGTAATATGAAATTAGGTAACGAAAGAAACGTTGAAGCTCTAGCTATTTCTAAAAGTCTGCCAGTCTTGCGTCACCTTAAGCTCATTTATAATAGTATGACGAATGTAGGTCTTCAAGCTTTTCTTGATGGATGTTGTAATCTTGAATCACTTGATCTACGAGGATGCTTTCATGTTAGTCTCGATAAAGTCTTAAGTGGTAGAATTTCTCAACGGATTAAGAACAACGTGAAGTACCGTGGTTGGTTTTACAATTTGATTAAAGTCATGGGTTATTGTAACATGTTTGATGAATAATTGATTTGATTTTGAAAATATCTAGTAGTTTGTATTAGCCTCATAAATTTTGAAGTTGTGTATTTTTTTTATCATTGGATTTTGAATAGCTCTTTAGGTTTGCACTACTTGTCGAGTATATTTTTGATATATTTATTTTTAATGTAGTCGAAATTGGTCATGATTATTTTAAAAACAATCTAAATTGATCTCTATGTTAACGACCTTCAAACTATTACATAATATTGTTTCAGATTATGAAAAATCTATTATTGTGTCTTTATAAAAACATTAAATTTATTTTTTAATGTCTTTCTCAAATTTTAGACATTGCAATAATTTGATTTTTATTGCTTCTTTTGTTTTATGAACGGACACAAACATTTATCTAATAAAATAATAAGAATTCATTCAAGTTGATAAAATATAAGTTATATGTTTGCAATACTTACTTTGGATATTATCATAAAAAATTTATTTATTAATAATATAAAAAAATTAATAGTCTATTTAAAGTTCTAAAATATTTTATGAAAACTGTATTACAACCTAATTATATTAGAGCCCTGATTAATCTATTTCCCTCTATGACATAGAAGTCTTCTGAATTAGATTTCTATCTTCATTTTTCCTTCTTTATTTATTTATTTATTTATTATTTTTGTGATAATTAATGTAATTAAGGAAGTTGAATTGAATAAAATATTTATGAACAAGTTCAAGCTCACTCATTTTTAATTTTTTTCGTACATTAATATTTTATGGTATAAATTCATTATTCATGTGATCAAATTACAGACTCTTATATTTGATGTACATGTAAATAAATTTTTTAAAAAAACCTTATTTTGATTGTCAGTAGCTTTTTAATAACTCATTAATTTATCTCATGCAAAGTTCTATTCATTTTAATGAGCTTTTTTGTAAATTAATGTTGCCAAGGGGAGGAAGGCATCAAAGCAAATGGAAACTTCAGTGGGATTTCAGCATGCAGCAAGTGCAAAGATGGTGGTGAGAGGTAACACAAACCACGCATTGGCGGAGCCAAAAAATTTAATAAGGGGGTTCAAAATCTGAGAAGTAAACACACGAACTAGTGGAAGGGGGTTCGACATCTATTATACATACCTAAAAAATAATTTTAACCATGTATAAATAGTAATATTTTTCACCGAAGGGGGTCGGATCATTATATGCTGCATCTGCCCCTGAAACCACGTATCGGCGTCCGTAAACACCTTCATATGGCTGCTTCAGAACAAATAATTTTCTCAATCCCTATATTTCGCCTATCACATTTATTTATACAGACTGATTGTTGATATTCAAAGTATCCAACGCCTCCTTGCTCTGATCTTGTCATAACTAATTGAAATAGATACTTTTACTTGGAAATGGTGAAATATCACACAAATTTGTTCCTCCTATCTGCACCAGCCACTAACGTATTTTCACAGTTGCTCTGATTTATTATAATGAATCTTTTAGAAACAACTTGGGTATGTGTACATTATACCCCATTTGTGGGGCATGTTGTCGTGGTTATTAAACGCCATTTTTTATTTCAAATAAAGGCTCTATCAGAAGTCGATTTTCTTTCTTTATGATGTAGGGTCAATGTCTTCACCCTTATCAAATCCCACTTATAAAATTACACGTGAAAAATGTTATTGTTGGTAACTAATTGTAAAGGACAATTCGTACATATATGTAAGGGTTAATTACCAATATGTATCAGCATTCAAGAAAATGATGATGTGTATATGTAATGTATCAATATTGTATAAAGAGTGTATAATTGTGTATAGATGATGTACACCTATGTATCAGAGACGTATATACATCGTTGATATAATAAAATATACATTGCAAATCGATTTCTTTCAATCTCAATCAATTCAAATCTCACCTAAACAGTCTCAATATCTAAAATGAGCTCCTCTTAATATTTAGAATCATTTTAATGTATTATTTATTCGAAGTGATTCACGTCAATTTTAAAGTCAAGCTCTGAACAAAAAATGGAGGAAGAGGAGGGGGAGGAGAAAAAGAATGAAGTAAGGAATGAACAAAGGAAGAAGTATTGATGTCCGAAAGAAAAATAATAAAGGAAAAAGGTAAAAACAATAGCGCTAAAGCACAATGCTCGAATTGAAAGTGTCCTAATAGCCATAAATTTTATGTAATTAATCATGGGCACTTACCATCCGAGCAAAATGATTTTGCGTCGAGAAACTTTTTGTCTTTTCCTTTATGTAATTGTAGTCTATTTCTTTATAATAAAAACAATAATTAAGTAACTTTTTTTTATAAAAAATAATTATATTTTGAATTTCACTTCTCTAAACCCTAAAAACATCTGTATATAAGACTAAATTCATCATCTCTACAACGAAGGCCGCAGCTGCTTACCAGAAAACCCTAGTTCTCTCTTCCATGTGAGTACTCTCTCTCTGCTTCTGCTTTTTTCTCTCTCTATGAATGAATTTTGTGTATAAAACTATACATCGATAACTGTGTGCAGAAGTTAAGTGCAAATCAACAATGGCAGTACCTCTGTTGACCAAAAAGGTAGTGAAGAAGAGGGTTAAACAGTTCAAAAGGCCTCAATGTGACCGCAGAATCACTGTCAAGGTACTTTTTCTGTTTCAGTATTCCTGATTTAATTTTCATGCTTAGATTTTGTTTTATTGAGTGAGAAAACGCATGTGTTTGTATGAGATTGTTATGCGCGTTAGTGTTACTAGTTTGAATTATTGAGATGTTGGAGAAATTTGTCCATATGAAGCTCATTGTGATTTCTTCTGTCCTATTTTGATGGTTTGGTTAACCGAAAACTTGTGCTTGTGTATGATAGTAGGTTATTGAATTACTAGTTGACGTGTGATCAAGCTGATCTGAATTGCTATTGTGTTTAGAATTGAAATTAATGGGGAGGAATTGAATTTGGATTTGTTTATGTTCTATTGTTTGTACTGATATTCAGTTTATGTGAAGAGTAATGTGAAAAGATGGTTAGATTTGTTTTATTAGTAGCACCAGTGTTCATATGAAATTTTATATTGGGAAGGAAGTTAGTTGTTGAGATGTAGCTGGGATTTACCTCAACGAAGCTCAATTTGAGTTCATCTGCCCATTTTTGGTTGGTAGGTTTGATTAATGATTAGTTGAGGTGCGAGTAAGCTGATCTAAATAACCTACGTGAGGAGTAGAGTGAGTTTGGTATGGTTTATACTTTTGTTCCTTACTGGCATTCTGTTTATGCAAACAGTAATGCTAAAAATATAGTAGTTTGTTTTTGTTGTGTGATTTGTTTATGCAAAGTGGCGTGATCATGTTTATCCAGCTGTACTTTTAGTATTCAATGATGAATCAGAATATGCACTACCATCTGATCTCTATTGCATCCTTATGGCTACTTTTGTGATAATTTGCAAATTTTCTCTTCCTTCATGGTGTATTATGTAATTGAGTGATTGAAAATCATCAAATTCCTGTGTGGTCGTGGGGAAAACTGAATAAAGATAGACAACGCAGTGAAAACAGTTTTTCTAGGGGATGGAATGACTATTCTATTTAAATGAAGTAATAGGGATTAGAGAGCGTAAAATTGCTCTTTAGCAGATGAAGAAATGAGAACAACTCTTAGGTTACTCTTTCAAAATCCAAACCTACTTTTCCAGTAATTCTCCTCTTCCCCATTTTAAAATGAAAATGCACCTTCAGAATTTGAAATTACTGCCTAGAATTATATCTTAGTTTATTCTAAAAGATGATTAGGGAAAGATTATTACTTTTCCTTTGGTATCTGAGAAACATAACTACCTCATCATTGCTATGCATTTCATCTTAAGGATGAGTCAAAATACTGAACAGGTACGGCAACAGTTTTAGTTCCTGTTAATATGACTTCTAATACTCTGTTCTCTGACCCTCTCTGAATTTTGTTAGAGAAATGAGAAACCCATTGAACTTTATGTATAGCATACTTTGTGTGTCGTTAGTTGGCTGTGTATAGCATCATGCTGTTTAATTGGTTTGGTTTGTAGCTAGACATCTCTGTTAGGCATTTCCCTTTCATCAACTCTATTTGAACTCTACATGGCTTGCCAAATGAAACTAACTATTGAATGTATCAACACAGCCAAGCTGGCGCCGACCAAAAGGTATTGATTCTAGAGTTAGAAGAAAGTTCAAGGGATGTGTCCTGATGCCCAACATTGGATACGGGTCTGACAAGAAGACCCGCCACTATCTTCCCAATGGATTCAAGAAGTTTGTTGTGCACAATGCAAGTGAGCTTGAGATTCTGATGATGCACAACAGGTAATGCGACAAGTATAGTGTTTTCCTTCCTAATCATTTGAACACAAAGATTTCTCTTATCCTTTGATCTCTGCTGTCAAGTGACCACAGTTTTTTGTGTCACAGAACTTACTGTGCGGAGATCGCACACAATGTGTCCACAAGGAAGAGGAAAGAAATTGTGGAGCGAGCAGCCCAACTTGACGTGGTTGTAACTAACAAGCTTGCTAGGCTGCGCAGCCAGGAGGATGAATGAGTATTTTGAGCTTGAGAAGAGATTTTTGCCCTTTAGAAAAGATCTATATATTCAGTGTTTGAACTTGTTCCCTGTGTTTGACTGCAAACCAGTTTTCTATTTTTCTTAGATGTCGGTTTTGAACAATCCAATTGTTTAAATCATCAGATTTTGGTTTCTCTACATGTTTTTAGTGACTATATTGCTGCATTACTGCTGATCTGCAGATTACAATAGATGATCTTATATTGTGCTATACAAGTTCATTTTTCAGTATCCGTATCCCTTTTTCTCTCAGATAAGAGAAAATATCCAATTTGCATATAGATTTCACTCCAATTAAGGATCAAATGATGAAAGCTATATGCTTTAGACATCTTTTGAACATCTTCTTTGATTTCTCTTACCATCTAAAAGTCAAATCATTTTCTCCTTGAATTCTATAGAGCAAACATAGCATAGAGAGAGAGAGACGATAAAAATAACGCAAAAGTTGATGAACTACCTAGACTAGTACAGTTGTACCCATCTAATACTGAAACCAAAGAAGATAGATATAACTACCTTTTCTGATTTGATACCTATTAGGGTATCTTGATACCTACAGGCTTATGATAGGGTATCTTGATTGTTTAGACAAGTTCTTACTGATATAGTCTAGAAAACCATCTCAAATAATTGGTATTCTATATTGATAAATGGCCAAAATCAACGAGGAGATTGATTGTCTCTTGCTCTATTTGTTCTGCCTGCAAAATGTTTATCAAGATCGCTAAATGCACTACACTTATGAGACGTTCATAGGGTATGAGATGCCAAAAGGGAGTCCTTATGTCAATCACTTAGCATATGCTAATGATACAATCGTTTTCACTTCTGCAGATGAACAGTATATGAGGTTGGTAAAACTTGTGCTACAAAGTATGCCCATTTCATATTTTATCTGCATTTGATCCACCAACAAAGGTCTTAAACTCAGATTCATAGATTGTTTGCTAAGTTGTTCAAATTCAAGATTACTCTATGCCACCCACAGGATGAAGTCATGCTTCCAGAACACTCTATGCAACGTTGTGGTGGACTATGGAGCTTCACAGAGGAATCCCGAGATAAGTTGTTGGAGTTTCTGTGTCAGAGATGAAAAGGGTGATAAACTACAAGCACAAGCTAAAGCAATGAAGAAGCCCCTAATCACCAACACACGAGACTGCAGACACTTCGATATATATATATATATATATATATATATATATATATATATATATATATATATATGAGAGCAAACAGATGGATAAAATCGTGACAGAAACAAATTTCCTAGTGCTAAAGAAAATCATCCAAAGATATTGGGAAATCCCTTGAAATACTATTAACATGATGATGATGGAGAATCTTGGAGGGGAAAACAGTGACGGTAACTCATATTTACAGAAAAGGAAACAAGCTAGCTGATCATTTACAAATCTGGCATTGGTTACGAGAGATATTGTGTTCAAAAACTTGTTAAGAGATGGATAGCCAAAACAAAAGGATTGTGAACAATGACAAGTTGGAAGAGCCACATCTGCGAATCAACAAAATGCAACAAAAAAGGATGAGAAAGAGTGACAAAATAGGAGATCCTCATATTCAAATTCTTTGGTTGGAGAATAGGGAGGATTGTTTTAAACTGACAGCTAGCTAATTATGCAAATACACATCACCCAATACATGGGAGAAAAGATGCCCGATTCCTCAAGGTGAGGGGTGAACTATTCAATCTCATCTATTGCTGCTTTCGAATTCGCTGAGAAAGTATTTTCATGTCACTTTGGAGAACTATTAGGGAAGTGTGTTTAAATCTTCTATAATAATTAGTTGTTCTGCTGGCTATTGATCATTGTGTGGTATTTTGTTGAACAACAATCAGTAGGCTATTATAATATGGAGTAAAGAAAGCACATAGTTGTTGTGCATATTAATAGAATGGGGTGTGTCTTTTTTAACCTGAGCGAACATTCGTATATTACTTAATGGCTCATCATTCTTAGGTACGCATGGTAAGAAAACTTTGACAAGATGTTGTAACAGCTGGGGTTAAGTAGACAGACTAAACAAATTGGTAACAGCTAATTGTAAAGTACTTCAACGAAATGTACTCGAGAAAATACCATGAAAAGTATTATATAACGAAAAGTGCAGCATAACCCAGAACATAGCAAAGTAAAACACACGTTTCAACACCAACAGAATTCAACCCACACAGAAAAGTTTTTACTAGTACAACATAAAGACACCGAAGAAAATAAAAACAGACTGGCATTTTACAGCCTACATTGCTCAGTACTCCTCGTCATCTTCACCTTCTCCTTCATCAGCTTCAGCACCTACCTCCTCATAATCCTTCTCAAGGGCAGCAAGATCTTCACGTGCTTCACTGAATTCACCTTCCTCCATGCCCTCACCGACATACCAATGCACAAAAGCACGCTTGGCATACATCAGATCAAACTTATGGTCAATGCGTGAGAAGACCTCAGCTACACTTGTTGAGTTGGAAATCATGCATACAGCCCTCTGCACCTTTGCAAGGTCACCACCAGGAACAACAGTTGGTGGCTGGTAGTTGATACCACACTTGAATCCTGTGGGGCACCAGTCGACGAATTGGATGGTGCGCTTAGTCTTGATGGTGGCCACAGCAGCATTAACATCCTTTGGCACCACATCACCACGGAACATGAGACAGCAAGCCATGTACTTGCCATGGCGAGGGTCACACTTAACCATCATAGAGGATGGCTCAAAGGCACTGTTAGTGATTTCTGCAACTGAAAGCTGCTCATGGTAGGCCTTCTCAGCAGAAATGACTGGGGCATATGAGGAAAGCATAAAATGGATCCTGGGATATGGGACAAGATTGGTCTGGAACTCATTCACATCAACATTCAGAGCCCCATCAAACCTCAAAGAAGCTGTCAGAGAAGATATAACCTTCACAGGTTGCAAAACATTAGTACCACCTAATTGTAGCTAATTGATTCCAAACACCAATATACAATTCTACATTACCTGTGAGATAAGGCGATTGAGGTTGGTGTAGGTAGGGCGCTCAATGTCCAATGAGCGCCTGCAAATGTCATAAATGGCTTCATTATCCAAAAGGATTGACACATCAGTGTGCTCAAGTAGAGAATGAGTTGACAGGACACTGTTGTAAGGTTCAACAACAGAAGTTGAGACCTGTGGTGAGGGATAAATTGTGAAACCAAGTTTGGATTTCTTTCCATAGTCAACTGAGAGACGCTCCAGCAGAAGTGACCCAAGACCTGAACCAGTACCACCACCAACAGCATTAAAGACCAGGAACCCTTGAAGACCAGTACAGTTGTCTGCAAGCTTTCGGATGCGATCTAAGCAGAGATCAACTATCTCTTTCCCAACTACAAGGAGACACAGAGAAAACTATCAGCTTTTAAAACCAAATGATTTAAGTAAGAGTTGGTGAGGAGGTTAGCTTACTGGTATAGTGGCCACGAGCAAAGTTGTTGGCTGCATCTTCTTTGCCACTTATGAGCTGTTCAGGGTGAAAGAGCTGACGGTAAGTTCCTGTCCTCACTTCATCAATGACAGTGGGCTCAAGATCTACAAAGACAGCTCTAGGCACATGCTTTCCAGCTCCAGTTTCACTGAAGAAGGTGTTGAATGCATCGTCACCCCCTCCAACAGTTTTGTCACCTGGCATTTGGCCATCAGGCTTTGGAAACAGAAGAAAGGATATTAGCAATTCATAATTAACAAGTTCAAGATCTATAAGAAGGGAAGCAATTATGTATATTACAGAAGACAACAAACCAAGCTAGTTTCAAAGGACAACAAGTTGGAAAAGCAAGTTCCCAGACAAAGCCATCAAAACATAGAAATATAACCAAGGAACATCAATGGAGCATCATACATCATCTCAAACACGAGACTCCAAATTAAATGCAATACTAATATACACCTAATTCAAAAGTAATCATGTGCACATACACAACCATACATCTACAGATTTAACCAAGGATATAATATACTTGACATCAGAACCCAATCAATCTAAAGTACGACACAGGCATATAAACTTCATTTTTGGTGGTTAACTGAATCTATACAATAACATATCTCCTTAGAGCATTCCAGGAACATATAACCTAAACATCATCAAATCATTCAATCAGATCTACCGAAATAGTTCCACATTTTGAATCACACTACAGATCTAACAACCGTATATTCCTTCAGATCTACTTTAAAAAAAATCACATTTCTACAACAAGAAACCTAAGATGCTATATGTAAATCAGATCTATCACATTTGAAATCAACTGGACAGTTATCAAACTTATATCTAAAATATTCTACCAGATCTACTGAAAACACCTACATCATCAGTCAAAAATTATCAACCAGATCTACAGCATTTTTACACATTTGATGTCAATCGGACAGTTATCAAATCTATATCTCAAACATCTTACCAGATCCACTAAAAACACCTACATTACCAGTCATAAATCATCAACCAGATCTGTAGCGTTTTTTCACATTGATATCAATCGGACAGTCATCAAATCTATACATTCTACCAGATCTACTGACAAAAAACTCACATCATCGTAAATAATCAATCAGATCTACCTAAAACGCACATGTTCATTCAATCTAAACATACATAACCTAAAAACAAATTAATCAACCAGATCCGGAAAACATTTAACATTTCCAACGACATACAAAGCAAAACACAAAGGAAATGCGATTAAATTTTTTTTAAAAAAATAGAAAAGTTTACCTGAATGCCGTGCTCGAGGCAGTAAAGTTCCCAGCAAGCATTTCCGACCTGAATACCGGCCTGACCAATATGGATTGAAATGCACTCTCTCATTTTCGATATAGAAATGAAAAAATCGTAACCCTAAAATTCAAATGTAGAAGAAGAAGAGAAGGGCGGCGTTTATCAAGACGCCGTTCCTAAAAACAAAAAGGGCACTTGAGAATTTCGAAAATTCGAATTGTGAGATTGTGATGTACTGAAGAGCTTCTTTTTTATAGGAGAAAAAAGGGAAAATGGATATCGGGTTAATTAATCCGGGTCATTAACTATGGTTATTATTGTCTCCGCAAATTTCGAGTTTAATGTTAACCGTGGGTTAAGTTAGGTGGTGTAGCCCGCGCTGTTTTTGAATTATTTTGAATTAAAGATTCTCCTTCATTAGAATTGTGGAGTAGTACACTTTTCACGGAAGAAATGTAATTACATAATTAATTATACTATTATTTGATTGGTGGAAGTTACAGAAACTATTTTATTTATTGTCTACGTTTAATTTGTGTACTTCATTGTTACTCTATTTACTTTGCGTGTTTGAGTTTTGATATGCATACTCGAGTCAATAAATGTAACAATAATTCTTTCTCATAAATCAACATAATCGGTGCGGACTCTGACTTTGAGTTAGTGAATTTAACTAACTCTATCCCATAAATCAACATAATCGGTACGCAATCTAATTTAGCATAGGACATCCAACAGTAGTGACCCGCAAAGGCGGATCTATATTGTGCATGTGTGTATATATGTATATTGATCTTGAAAAACCGACAGAAATCGATTTCAGTTGGAGACTTATTTAACTATTTTTATTTTAAGTTTTGAATTTAAAGGGCTTATTTAAAGCATCAAATTTGCTAGATATATAGCAAAGGAGTCTACCTTGACCGTTGAGCTATCATACTAACAGCCTACATATTAAGCAAGGCTTGAATTGATATTATAACAAAGTAAAGTTCAAGTATTAGCTTAAAGCTCATATTTGTATTTAATATTTTTAGTATTGATCAAATCATTAGCGATCAATCGAATATTACATTATCCGTTAATTGTTATTGAAAGTTTCACTAACACTTATTATAACAATATTAATGCATCAGAAGTTTTCAAATTCTGAGTTCGCCTCTAAACTGATGTCCACTCAACGTACACGTAAACTCCACATGCACATATATCATGTATTCAATATGGACAAACTCAATGTGTGTATTAATAAAAGTTGGCAAATCGTCAACTTATTAGTGTCTTTTCTTGTGTTTTACTCTTTTTTAAGGATGAATTAATAGTTTAACTAACTTATTTTGGTGGATTTCATCTAAAGGAGCATGAGAAGAAATTGATGAGAGTTTGTGTCGACTTTAATAAACGAGGATTGTCGTAGAGTGGTAAGTATTCGTTCATCCTTAATTAGATGTCTTAGGTTCGAGTTTCCATGGATACAGGGTCATCTTTGTTAGGAGATGCATTACCCCCAATGTGGAACTTTTCAGCACGAATCCAAATTTAGTTGGACTCCAATAATATGAGTATTGGACACTAGATGAAAAAAAAAACTGACTTATTTTCCAATAGAAATATTTTTAAAAAATATATTTAAATGAAAATTATTTTTATTCGTACCAAACACATATCTACTCCAGCCTCCCATAGGAAAGGTTAGCCATAGTTGACAGTGTATAGAGTTTGTTGCAAAAAAATTATTTTTGTGTAAGATCCTTGCTGTAGAGTCCAAGGAGGGGGAGGGAGTCTAAAAAAATTCAGTCAAATTAATTATAAAATTTTATAATTTGATTAATAAAAACAAAGAAAAATTACGTAAGAGTCAGAATATATGTGTTAATTAATGATTGAGAAAAATAAACACACTTAATAATTTTCTTCGATCAATCTCTATTGACAAATACTCAATTTTCTTTTGAAAATGTTCTACTTCCTCATTGTTTATTGTTCCACATTCCATGTTAATTAAATAACATTCATAGTATCATACATATATATCACTATTTAACATAGAGTTAAAATCTTCCATAATTATTCATGACATATTGGTTCTCATACTTGTATTTTTCAAGTAGTTCCATAGTTCCCTTCTTCTTTTTTATTATTGAATTTGGAAAGCAACTTGTAAAGATATATCAATTATCACCAAATATGGACCCCATGACAGCAATATCCCACCATTCTAATGAAATTTCAATTTCAATTTTTTTTTTGAAATTCCATAGGTTGGGATCAAAATAATCAGGGTTAAGTGAAAGTTAATAATTGTAAATATTAATGATGATAAATTAGACGAAAAAATATATTGAAAGAAACACAATATATTGATATGATTTGATCAATTAACCTACATATGAAAAAAATTAATATATAAAAAAAAACATAAAATTACTAAGAGAAAATCTCTCTCCCCCCACCCCACCCTCAACAAGACTCTTTAATAATTATATCATGGTGCTGTTGTGTTATTGTGAAAATGATTGGTCTTCAATTTATAAAAGTCCAAATTTTCTTCAAAAAAATATTAACCAAAAAGGGAAGAGATTTTTTTTAAGTGAAAAAGGACAAATATACCCTCGAACTTTCAAAAATGGCATGTATATACCCTTCGTTATACTTTGAGACTGTATATACCCTTGCCGTCTTATTTTTGGGTCATATATATCCTTACAACTAACTGAGAAACACGTGGCAACATCTCAACAATTCACCCAATTTTATTTTTTTTTTGTATGAAAATTTAAAAACCCACTCACCCAACTATCTATTAATTTATTTTACCCGACCCATATTAAAATAAAAACCCGACCCAATCTAAAACATCTTTATAGTGCAAGCAAATCACTTGATCCCATCATCATCTATTCCTCTTTTCCTATTCTCAATAGTCAGTGCAAGTGTTTTCATGATGGAAAATTCATTCGGCTGTAGAAATCCATTTTAAAATTTCAATAACTTTTGGCAAAGATCAAACTATTGATTACAAATAGTTTTATCTTCACATTTCTTTTATAGCGATCGAAATATTGATAACAAATTGAAATTTCTGCTTTTCTCATACCCGTCGAGTAACACTACGTCCTGCAGCGGTTGTCGAAATTGGCTCGCATTACGCTAACGCCAAGACTCTACCAAAGTTTCCATATTACATTGGGTTATGGAGACAATACACCATGGAGTATTAGATGTTGGCTTCGCTATTGTACCAAGAAAATGAGACAAAGCAACAGAGGTTGTTAGGGTTTTGAATTCATTTTAAGATGATGTGTTTGTACCTGTATTGGGTTAGATTTCTTCACGTTGTTAGGATTTTTTTCGCAAAAATTTATCTATTAGAAAACAAGAAATCGATCGAGAAGAGATAAAATTGAATATAGTGTATGACTGGGTGGCGGCATCGATGGTTCTGAGAAAGTTACCGGAGCTGGTGAATGGGGACGATGTAGAAAGGATAAAACTGGATATTTGGGTGGGTTTAAAGTATCTTGATGAATTTTTAGTTTTGTGGGTGAAAAATAAAATAAAATAGAGTCAATTGTTCAGATGTTGCCACGTGTCTCTCAGTTTGTTGTAAGGACATATATGACCCAAAAATAAGATGGCAAGGGTATATATAGTCTCAAAGTATAACAGAGGATATATACATATCATTTTTAAAGGTTCGGGGGTATATTTGTCATTTTTTCCTTTTTTCAATGATGAACCATTTTCCACAAAGAAAAGCTTATTGAATTAAAATATAATTATTACTCCCTCCGTTTCAAAAAGAATGATTTAGTTTGACTTAATACAGAGTTTAAGAAAGTAAAAAAGACTATTGAATCTTGTGGTCTTAAATTAAAATTATGTCAAATGTACAAAATTGTCCTTTAATCTTCTGACCTTAAATATGTCACATGAAAAATTGAAATTTAAATAAAACTAAAAAAAAAAAAAAAAAAAAGAGGTCATTCTTTTTGAAACACACTAAAATGGAAAGTAGGTCATTCTTTTTAAACAAGGAAGTATAAAATTTCAATAGTGTAGAAAATCTTGGACAAATCATAACACAAACCACTAACATTCCAACATAATGTTCTTCATTTCCCAAGAAAGGAGAAAAGAGGAGCAATTCGTTTGAATTGACTTTAAAAAGGTAATTTTTAAGTTAAAAATAAAAAATCAAACTGAAATGACTTTTAAGTCAAAAAATAAAAAAAAAGGGAAAGACCTACTTCTCTTCTCCTCATTTTTTTCAAAGTCGTTACTCTTCTTTTCTCTTTCTTTTCTTCTTGTTTTTTCCTCTTGTTGTTTTTCCTTTATTTTTTCCTTCTTTATTTTGTTTTCATTCTTTTTTTTTTTAAATTGAAATTTTATATCTATCATTGCCACTGAGAAACAATTACAATTGGAGAAGGAGGACTAGACCTTGCCTTCTTGAAGGTTACAATAGCAATGGGCAAAAAAAAATTGCACAAATGTGGCAACTAGCAAAAAGACTTCTCAAGGAGGGTCATAGTAAATTAGGGAATGCTTCTTTTTTTTTTAATCCTAAAGGATGGAAATTGCCATTTATCTAAGTTGAGAAGTCCCTTAACATGTGCTGACAGACCGGATGTGTCGGTAAGAATTATGCTGGTGTTGGTTAGATGACTATAAGAAGCAAGTTTGTCAGCCACTCTGTTGGCCTCCCTATAACAGTGATTGATCTGAATGTTGTGTTTGAGGATCAACTCTTTGATTTCATCCACTGTTTCTCTTATCCTCCAAGGAGTAGACCATAAATTGAGTATACTATTTAGGAGGATGAGGGAATCAATTTCAACTATAGTAAAGATGTGTTCATTGGCAATACACCACTTCAGGCCAAAGAGGAAGACTTTTGCTTCAACAGTATTGCTGGTTCCATTTCCCAAGGGAAGAATAAAGGCCATAATGTAATTTCCATTTGAGTTTCGCACCACTCCACCTCCTCTACTAGATTCTCTAATACAATAGCCATCATCATTCAACTTCATGGAGTGATGTGAGGGTCTCGACCATTTAACCATGATGTGGATAGTGTCTTCAAGTTGTATTTCCATGAGCTTAAGTAGGCTTTCCCAATTCTCCGGAAGGTTAATGTTGGTGAAAATCTTTTTGTTTAAGTGGAAGATCTTGAAGGCGATCATAAAAATAGATCTTTTGGTAAATGGTATCTCTTCCTCATATCTAGAGTTGCACATTGATCTCCATAATTCCCAGACAATGATTGGCGGGATGATACTTAGAGCATATTTAGCGACTGGATTTTTGGATGTG
Source organism: Solanum bulbocastanum (assembly GCA_037074985.1). Taxonomy (NCBI): domain Eukaryota; kingdom Viridiplantae; phylum Streptophyta; class Magnoliopsida; order Solanales; family Solanaceae; genus Solanum; species Solanum bulbocastanum. Next base: position 1,528,778 of record CM073604.1, read on the forward strand.
GAATTCCAGCATCTTTGGAGCAATTCTCTAAGATTTGTGTGCCTTGTGATAATGCCCAGTCTTCCAATTATGGAGCTCCAGATTCGTTGTGCGTAGTCTCCTTTGCAAAATAAGTGTTCTGAGGATTCAAGTCCAGGGTTCATACCTGTAGCAATACAACAAACACATTTAGAAACAATGGTTATTTTAAACTTATCAACTATCTTATCATCAGTAGGCATTCTATTATGAATAGCCCTCCATGTAACACAAGACATTTTATATAGTATATGTTTGTGCCATATCTTTGCATCAATAAAAGCAAAAGGTCTCATCTTTCTCAAAAGCTTCCAGACAGAAGATACTGAGAACTTCCCAGATTCAACAACGGCCCAAAGAGGAATATCGTCAATATTATTTACCAAGTTGATGTTAAAACTGGTAATGATATGTTTGATGTGATCCGGAGGTTGGGGGTTGAGGGCATTCCAATTCCAATGACCCCGTTGAAAGACATCCTTAATAGGAATATGTTGGTAAATAAGGGTGTTCTCCAAGAGTTCGTATAACAGATCGTGTTCATTCCATTTATCGAACCAAAAATTAGAGTTCCCCCTGTTAGTTTTCCAAAAAAAAATTGTTCCACCTTTTCTCTAATTTTCAGCATTGCCTGCCAACTATGTGACTACCCTGGTTTTCATTGGACATTGGTAGGGTGATCATCACTACAATATTTGGCATTCAAGAAATTAGTCCAAAGAGATTCAGTAGTTCTGAATCTCCACCATTCTTTAGCCTTGCAAGTGTCTTCGAGTTTGCTAAAATTTGATCCCCCCCTCATTGTACGGGTAGCTAAGATTTTCCCAAGAAACCCAGTGATATTTCTTATCTTCCTCGTTACATAACTAAGGTACCTCTCAATCACCTCAAGAGTGCCTTTAGGGGGATGGACTGCTGCCAAAGTGTGAACATTTAGGGCAAACAAGACATGTCTAATGAGAGTCGCTATTCCTCTTATGGACAACAATTTAAGATGCCACCCTTTAATTCTATTGGTAATTTTGCAGATTAGATCAATGAAGATTTCGAGGAGTTTTCTCCCATTATATATGGGGCATCCCAGATATTTAATAGAAATATGATCGTATCTCATACGAAGAATTTTTCCAACCTTTTTTATAGAGATAAGGGGGTAGTAAGATCCATGGTGTAGGAGCATTGGTTCTTGTTGATTAATTGTCCAGAGACTCTTTCATAGCTTTCCAGAGTTTCAAGTGTAGCTTGAAGAGTGGCTTTCCTTTCGCTACTGAAAACGATGAGAGATGGTTAATTTGAGGACCAAATGGATGCATAGAGAACCTTCTAAATGCAGGGACTCTATACAAAGAATTAAGCATCTTGAAAAGTAATTCTGCTGAGAGAATAAAGAGACTAGAGGAGAGGGGGTTTCCCTGTTTAAGACCTCGCCAGGATTTTAAAAAACCTTGACTATTTCCATTCACAAGAACAGAGTACCAATTATTGGAGATGAACCTGTAAATAAGATCAATCTAACTTTCAGCAAAACCAAACCTCCTCAAAATAAAGCACAAGAAAGACCAAAAGACTCAATCGTAGGCCTTAGACATGTCTAGTTTAATTACAACATTCCCCCATAATTAGATTTGCTGATATCAGTGACAATTTCTTGGGCATGGAGGATATTTTCAGTAAAAGCTCTCCTTTTAACAAAACCACTTTGGTTGGGGCTAATTATATTAGGAAGAATTTTGGAAAGCCTATTATTGATCAATTTAGCAATGATCTTGCACGAAGTATAACAAACACTGATAGGCCTAATCTCAGAAAAATCTTGAGGAGAATTAACGTTATGAAGCATCACTATACAAGTGTGAGGGAATTTTTTTGGAAGGATAGCACCTTGAAAGAATGAAGTGATGGCTGCATGGAGGTCCGCTGCTATGATTTTCCAGGTTGATTGGTAGAATTTTCCATTTAGTCCATCTGGTCCAGGGGCGCTGTCTAGGTCAATTGAAAAAATAGTGTCTTTGATCTCTTGGAGGGTTGGCAAGTTGTTAAGGTTGTTGTCTTCAATGGTGACAATCCTCTCTACGAGATTAAAAATATCACTATCTTCCTCAGTGGGCTCAGTTTTGAACAGATTGGTGAAAAAATTGACTGCGGCACCAGCAACTTGTGTAGTTCCTTCTACCCAATTACCCTCTTGATCCTTAATTTTGTGTATTGAAAGCTTTTTTCTTTTATCCTTGATTACCCTGTGGAAGAAAGCAGAGTTAGTATCACCATCTTCAGGCCATTTAATCCTAGCCTTTTGGCATAGGACTTTTTCTTGAATTTTCAAGAATCTAGTGAATTCAACCTTAGTCTTAGCCTTAGAAAAGTTTATCCTAATCTTCGGAGTATTATTGTTGATAGAGCTCTCTTCCAGGTATTTAATAATATTTTCTAGTCTCTTAGGTTCTTCATAGAAGTCTCCATAAGCTATTTTAGACCATGCACTAAGAGCTTTGATAGTGGCCTTGAGTTTTTTATGAAGGACTTGAAGGGGGTTTCCTTCTTGATCTTGAGACCAAGCTTCCTGTACAACACCGAGAAAGTCATCATGTTCAGTCCAAAAATTTAAATTTAACATCTACAGGACTACAATTAATTTAGAGGGGGGCATGGTCAGAGAAAGTTCTAGAGAGATGAGTAATTGTGATTCCACTAAAAACATCAAACCAGTGGTTGTTATAAGTGAGTCTATCAAGACTTTTCCAGATTGTATTGGGCAGGTCTCTATTGTCACTCCAAGTGAACTTTAGCCCAAGATATCCAACATCTGCAAATCACAATCTTCCAAACAAGATATTAAATTAAGGCTTTCTTCAATTCTGTAAGGCAGTCCTCCTATTTTTTCTTTTGGACCTGTGATAACATTAAAATCTCCTACAACCCTGCAGGGGCCAGAGATTCTATTACAAATGTCCCTAAGCTTATTCCAAAGAGGAATTTTGTGGAGTTCCTCACATTTAGCATAGATAACCGATATGTGAAAGTTAACAGGCTCGTGTTGATGCGATATATGGATAAGAACATGTTGTTCTCGATCTTCAATACGTCGATGGTGGAATCTTTAGACCAAAAAATCCAAATCTTGTTGGAGAAGTTATGAAAATAGAAAGTGTACCCTAATCTCCTTTTGAATTTGTCAATTTTCCTCGAGTTCACCTTTGGTTCCTACAGAAACACGTACGGAAATTTATAGTGACGGTTGAGCGTTTTAAGTCTCTCGAGAGATCCTTGGGATCCTATTCCCCTAATATTCCATGATATAGTATTAATCATGAGAAATAGTGGAGGGAAGGGATAATTTATTTTGAAGATCTTTTCTCCCTCTAGGAGAGAGGTTATTGTAGTATTCTACCTTGTGGTGCACCTAGTTAGATTGATTAGCAACTACACAAGTTAGAGAAGGTTTGTCCCCTCTGATAGCTTCATCATCAGAGAGGGTTATTGAGTATTCTTCCTCTACATTGATCATGTACAAATCTTCTTCATTATCTTTAAATGCTGACTCTTCATGAATCTCATTGTAGTTAGGACTAGTTAGTTCGCCTTGATGAACCTTGTTCCTAGATCTAGGGTCATCAGGTAAAGCTTAACTTTTCTTTTTCTTTCGCCTCCTCCCTGTAATATTTTCTAATGAATTTTGATTTAGTCCAAAAAAAGGAACAGTTGAGAAGTTGAGTTGGTGGATCTTCATTGAAACAGAATCCTTGTTATCGAAGACTATATTTGGGGGGATCTGCACAATGGAGGAAAATTTATTTTTCTTGTTGAGAGTCTTTGTTTTTTTAGAGTTAACCACCTCAACAAGTTGACGGGTAATCTGATCATCTAACTTAACTTCCAAATAAGCAGTTTCCTTGTTATGTTTCACCTTCATAGTGTTGGTTTTGATGATTTAAAGGTATTGTGCTTTCCTTTCTTTTCTTTCATCTTTTTTCCCCTCTCTTTTAGTAGGGGTTCTCAAAGTGTTGCTCCTAGAATAATTCATTTATGTTGGTATCGTTTCATTGTGAGTAGTAACTTCCATATCCTCCATTCCTTTATTGGTGGGTTCGGAAAGACATAGGTTTACTATTTCACTACTGATACTGGAAATCTATATCTTGCTAATTTTTGAGCTGCTACTTGTTCCTCTGTCTTGATTTGTTTGAGATATGTTTCCATTTGAGTTGCTTTTATTGATGCATTTTCCTTTCTTGTTGGTCACTGTTTGCCATTCTTGTTTCTCATTGATTTCATCTGGACTCTCCTTTGAGTTTTGAGTTGTGCCATCCATCAAATTAGTGGTATCTATCGTAGCTTCTACATTGGTGGTAGCTTGCATTGTTTTTTGCTCACTGAGTGTATTCTCCGCCTCCTTGGTTTGTTAATTAGGATGGAGTTGTCTGTACTTTTCATCTCTATAACCTTGCATTTTACAGTGCGAGCAGAATGTTGAGATGGTTTCATACTCAATTCTTTGGTTGGTCATTTCAGTCAGCCATCCATGTTAGTAATTTCCAAGATCACTTCGTTGATAAGAGGTTTGGTCAGATCTATTTCCACCCTTACCTTCGCAATGGTGGGTCTAGTTTTGGTTAGGGTTGCAACGGTGGGTCGATGAGAGGTGTGGTCAGATCTATTGTCAGTCAGCCCATTCTTTTACTTTTTCCTTATAAGATAAGTTTGGTAAAAAAACTATATAAAGTCATTATTATTTATAAATACAATTGAGAAACCATTTCAAATTTTTCATGTATTTTATCAAAATTATATATTTTAAAAATTAAAATAACTTACACACATAAATTAACTTATATAATCAATTCATATTTAAATTAAATTAAAATATAAATTAAATTAAATTTGATTTATTTTTGAAATTAAAAAAATTATAATAATTAACATTTTATAATGTCAACAACTTTAAGAATACTAATATTTTGACAAAAAAGGTTGCTTAACGGCACTTATATACCAAATTCATCAACAATTTCTTCTTTTTTCAGCTTAAGCACTTTAAAAAAAATACGTTTCAAAAGCACTTTTTAAAGACCATTTCATTAGAAAATTACACAAGGTGTCCTAGCTGTAATAGTCTTGATATTTGTCTCCTATAAGAAAAGTCTCCAAAAAATAGTCTTCTTCCACTTTAAGTAGACCATAATTTATTTTTTATTCCCCTCTTTCTTTATTTTCTTTCATTTATTATTTTTTTTCTTGTAAAATAATTCTTCTTTTTTTTCTTTTAACTTTCATTATGTTTTGCTAATGAATCAGTAATCCATAATGAAATTTTCTTTTTTTGACATGTAAGTAAACTTAAGAGTTTTATTTTAAGTCAGTTAACAATATCTGTAATATAATCAACCACATATCTAATGTAGGAAAAATGATGTATGTTAATATCTAATTGATATAATAGTTTATGGAGAAGAATATCATTTGGAAATAGTTTTGCTCATGACTCATGAGACATAAATTATTTTTTAAGCCGTGAATTATGTATTGCCTCTAAGACAAAAGTTATAAAGTATTTCATAAGTTACGCATAGTGAAATAGTGTAAACTATTATCCATAGACATATGTTATTTTTTAAATAACTTTTGAGCTACGTTTTGCCTCTAAGACAATTTTTTGTGTTCCCCATAAGTTAAACCTACTGAAAACGGTGTAAGTTGTTACCTATGAGGCGGAACTTATTCATTAAAAGCCCTTGGGCTAAGTATTGCCTCTAAGACTAAATATGAAACATCTAATAAATCAAGATGTAGTGTCAAGTCTTGCCCATATAGCTTAACTTGTATGAAAGCCACTTGACTAATAAATCTTAATACTAATACAATATTTATAAAGTACCATCTCATAAATCTAGATCTCTTGCCTATGGGGTGTAATTAATATTTGGAAGTTCTTGACCTAAGTCTTGCATCTCATGCAAGAGTAAGAGAGCTTCTCAAAAATCAATACACAATGTGATAGTTGTGTCAAGTCTTACCCATGAGGCGTAACTTGTTGTTTTAAAGTTATGGGTCTAAGTTTCACTTCTAAGACAATAGTGATGAGTATCTCAAAAATCACAATCTCTTGCCAATGGGACTTATCTTATTCTTTGAAAGTCGTTGGACTAAATTGTGCATTCCTCTAAGACGAGAATTATATAACATCTATTAAATCAAGACACCATGTGGTAGAGTCAAGTCTTGTCTATGATGCATATCTTATTGATTTGAAGTTTTCGATCTTTATGAAGCATCTCATAAATCAAGACACAATAAGATAGTGTCAACTCTTGCCCATGAGACGTAACTTGTTCTTTGAAAGTTCTTGGGCTAAGTATTGCCTTTAAGGCAAGAGTTATAGGGCATTTGATAAATTAAGACACAATGTGGCAATGTCAAGTCTTGCCCATGAGGCATTACTTGTTGTTTTTAAGTTCTTGCCTCTAAGACAAAAGCTCTAAAATATAAGCATCTCATAAATCAAGACACAATAAGAATAGTATCAACTCTTTCTTATGAGACGTAACTTGTTCTTTAAAAGTTTTTGGGTTAAATATTATCTCTAAGACAAGAATTATAAAAGTACCTCATAAAATTTTAAACCAAACAAAATATATATATATATATATATATATATATAATTTTTTAAAAAATAGTAAGTATTTAATTTTTTTTTGTCTTGAACATTGACACTTAAATTTAGGCATAATTTTTTTTTAAAAGAAGTACAAAATGTTTTAAAATAGGCAGTCTTTAAACTCGACAAGTGAAAAATTGATAAAGAAAATTGAAAAAAGAAAAAGAAAAAAGGGAAAAGATATTTTTTAAAAAAGAAAGAAAGAAAAAAAAAACAAAAAAGATGAAGAAGGCAAAGACAAAAAAAAAAAAGGGAAGAAATGATAAAAAGACCAAAAAAAAAAGAGAAAGAAAAGAGAAAAAGATAAAAAGAAAAAAAGATCAGGGATAAAAAAGAAAATTTCTTTTAGTTCCATTTATTTATCAAGACATAGATCTATATCTATAGATTATATATAATATAAAACTAGATAAAAGAAAATGAGGTGGCACCTTTTTTTGGCCGAAAATTCTATTTATCTTTTTTTCTCATTTTTTTGATAATCTTTCCTATTTTCTTTTTTATTATTATTGTTCAAAAATGAATGTATCAAGTACTACTCCAGTTATTCATATTCTAAATGAATGCATCAAGTTCTACTCCATTTATTCATATTCTTTAATATAAAAACTTAATTACCTTATTTCCATTACTCCCATAGCCTTTGATAATCATAACTTCTAATTCATTTTAATAATCATTTTCATAATATCTTTTGGTATTTCATATTATGTCCTATAAATAAAGGCATTAGAAAATTTTATTACAAAAAAAAAAATGATCAAATTTATATGTATAATAGAGTTAAGATTAAATAGGTGAAGTCAACTCCTCTTTTTGGCCAAGAATCTCTATCTTTTTTTATAACTTTATAAAATATGTAGTATTTTATATCTTATGTATTGCTTTCAGTTCTTCTTTTTTTTTTTAATTTTTTTTTTTATGAGATTTGATTATTTTATTGCATGTGTTTTTTTTTTGTTAAATGGAAAAAGTTTATCTTTTTCATGACATTTGATGAACGGTTCGAATTTTATTTACACATAAGTCGTACTTTTTATTATTAATGCAAATTTTATATCAAAAGCTTAGTGTGAAATTGCTAAAAAGTCATTGTTTAATTTTCTTTCGTGTAAAATATAATTATTTTCATTTTCATTACTCTCATGTCTTTTTATTATTATTATCTCCAAAATAATTAATAATCATATTCATGATATTATATTATAGTCCTATGAATAAAGATATTGTAAAACTTTGTTGAAATGAGCACATTAACATTTTAAGTTTTCATGTTTTCTGTGCTTATTATGTTGATGCTTTGTTTTGGCTTGAAAGAATACGATGGAGACTATTGAATGGTAATTGTGGTTTGTGGAAGTGGATATCAACAACAGCTCGAAAGATTGTATATTGATTTCATATTTTTAAAATGTTTTAATGATTAAATTGTAAAAATGATATTGTATTATTTATTTGTTTATTTTAGTCCTCTCATCTCTTATTTGTATTTTATATAAAGTTTTGACTATTGTAAATTTATAATTTCTTTTGGTTCAAAATAGTAACTTATGACTTTGTTGGACATAATTATCTTTTTTTTTTTTTTTTTTTGCCTTTTACTTCCTCAAAAATGTCTAAATATAATCCCCTCCCCCCCTCCCCATCCCCATCCCCCCCGGAATTTTCAATTACAAATCTTTCTGTACAAGTTTTAAATAACAATAAAATCTACACAATAATGTTTCGAGTCTCTTGAGTTTTTCATCTTTACTATAATCTTTGGCTAAGAATTCTATTTATTTTCGTCACTCCCATAACTTTTATCATCACAACCTCTAATGGTCATATTCATGACATTCTCTGTTGTGACTTCGGAGAAACGATCACATTAGCCTTTTAAATTGTTATGTTTTCAATACTTATTTTATTCATTTTTTAATTTGACTTGAAAAATAAAATTAATTATATTGAGTGGTGATACTTGTGGAAATAGATGTCGCCAAGAACTCGAAAGATTGTCTATTAATTTCATATTTTTCCTTTCTATTTTTTTATGATTAAGATTGTAAGAATAATGTTGCATTTTTTTTAGTCCTCTTTATGATTTCTCTTTGTTTTGTATTTATATAAATTTGTTATTATTATAAATTTATATTTTCTTTTGATTCAAGAGAGTAACATACGACTTTGCGTCCGTTTGGATTAGCTTAAAAAAAGTAGCTTTTAAGTCAAAAATAAAAAATCAAATTGAAATGACTTTTAAGTAAAAAAATAAAAAGTAGGGGAGACCTTCTTTTGGTTTCTAACTTATTTGAAGTCATTTTTTACCTTGCCAAACACTTTGTAACTTATTTTAAATCATTTTTGACTTATTTAAAGTTATTTTTTATATCTGCCAAACATTTACAGAAGTAAAAAACTGATTTAAAAGTAGATTTGACCAACTTTTAAATTAATCAAAACGGCTCTTTGTTGGAGGTCATCTAACTACTAACTAAATATTTTTCTTTATGAAATCAATTATATATATAGATAAATATATATTGATAAATGACATCTTATCGTCTTTTATAACCGCGCGAAGTGCCTACAAGTCCTTTAGTTATAATATAATATTAAACTCTATTTAATTTGTTAGATTTAAAAGACAATTTCTATCAAAAAAATTTCATTAAATGAGCCATTTATGAACTTTAAACTTTTTTTTTTCAAGTCAATCCAAATAAGTTCAAAATAAATTAATCTCATGAAATATCCAATCATGAAACCTCCAAACTTATTCTCGCATAAATACAACACCTGAATATATTATATCGCTTTTCAATATTAATAATATCACATAATATTAATTTAAAGAAAAAAATTATAAAAAAAATAAAATATAAAATAAAACTACTAAATAAATAAATAACCATACAATCAAACCAGATCATTCATTTCGAAACAAGACTTTTTGAATATAAAACCTCCCATGTAAAGTGATTTGGACTTCTCCCCTTCCAATTTTCCAGAAAAAATTATGTCATTGCTGACGAAGCTGTAAAATTATGACTTTTCCCCTTTTTAGCTTTCAAAATTCATTTAATTAATTTCTTTCGTTGTTCTTTTTTTTTCCCAAAAATGTTTATTGGGATCCACAAAATCATTATTCTATTATCACTTCATTGAATAACTCTCTTACAAGAAGAATCTTTCACTACCCTTTCGTCCTCTCCCCAAATAGCATCCACCCCACTGAAAAAGACAGCTTTTTTCCCAATAAAAATGGTTGCTTTGTAGTATTTCTTGTTGTTTGTGTAAATCTTTACTGGTTCAGAAAGTGTACTTTTATTTGATTCATATTTTGAGGTAAGAAATACTAGTATTAGTGTAATATTTGAATCTATTGCTTAGTTTCTGCTTCTGGGTTGATGTTGTTTTTTGGCAATTAAGGATCTTTTTTGGACTTGGATACATGTTTTGAAGCGGTTGACTTCTGTAATTTTCTTCCAAGACTTTAAATCTAGCTTAAATTTTTAATTTTTTTGTTGTTTAGGTTATGTTTAATGGTGAAGATAAATGCTAGATGATAAGTATTTATGAAGTTCATGTTTTGAAAAAAGTGAACTTTCGTTTGATTTGATTCATCTTTTAAGTTAATTTGTAGTTTGAGTAATTTATATTAATTGATTGTAGTATAAGCTGTTTTCTAGTATTGCTTTTGGTACCTGCATTGGAGCTCGATTAGTCTGTATTTGGGCCCATTTTTCCATATCCAGGCTTGAAAATGAGACTTCTCATTAAGGGAGGAGCAACCTCATTCGCTGCGCTTCCTTTTTTATGGGTGGTGTATTGCTTAGTAGTTGGAATTACACTACCAGAATAATTTGGGTTTTCACATAAAGGAAATTTGATTGTTTTTGGGGGTTATATATTCCGAAGTTTGTGTTGGGTTGAGATTACAATTATGAAGTGGTTGTCTTCTACAATTTTTTTTTCAAGACTTTGTTAGCTTATTTATTTCCTTATCCTTTTCAAGTAATGTTAAATGCTGAAAATAAATTGATGTCATGAAGTTCCCATTTCCGTGGAAAACAAAAAGATATGGATAATGATGATTTATGAATTGACTTCTCAAGATAGGGTTTGGATTGGATAGTCTTGATGTTCGTTGAAAGTATAGTTCAGGGAGCATATGATTAATGAGCCGTGGTGTATGCAAGATTTTGACTAGGTGAGTGCGGAGTATTCTATACCCATTACAAGTCTCTAGCAAAGGGTACAAGTTCAGTTTAAGTCTTTTTTCTTTTTTTTGAATTTTCAATGCTTATTTGGTATTATAGACGAATGCAATGGGTGAGAGAGTACCCGCTGCCTAAACTCTTCATCCCCTCTCTTATATCTTGCAAATAAAGCTCAAAATTTTATACTGCAGTTGTCATAGTCAAATCTTTTCACAACTCTGAAAAGGGTGAAATGTGCATAATACACTGAGGAATGAGCTTATTTTTCTTGCAGGCTAACTACAGAGGTGATGCAGGGGTACAGGATTTCCATTTGAAGGTGAGGCAGGGTACGAGAAAGTATTGAGCTTGTAGAGGGTTACACAGGGTATTGCTTACAATGGCTTTCAAGCCATTGGATTGGTATTGCCAGCCAGTGGCAAATGATGTGTGGTCGAAGGCTGTGGAAAATGCCTTTGGAGCTTATACCGCATGTGGAACAAACACTCTGGTTATATCTGTTTCTTATCTAGTCCTTTTGGCCTTGTGCTTAAACCGAGTATGGAAAATGATGAAAGATCTTTCAGTCCAAAGGTTCCGCTTGAGGTCAAATTACTATAACTACTTGCTGGGTCTTTTAGCTGCTTATTGCACTGCTGAGCCCTTGTTTAGATTGGTCATGCAAATATCAGCCTTGAACATAGATGGCCAGCCTGGTCTTGCCCCATATGAGGTAGGTTTTTTTCAATACATAGTGTGTTAGTGTTGTTTGTCTCTTTATATAGTTTTGGGCAATCCTCACCTCATGATATAGTTTTTGAATTGATTTAGGAAAAGATCTGTTTTCTTGACATGATATTAGAGGCAAACCCATCCATGTTATTGTGTGTCCCAATATTGGGGTTATGTTGTCCATGCTATAGTAGGCGTGCTGGGGTGGTAAGTGTGCCACATTGATGGAGGGATGAGGTATTTGCCTCCTTATTGGTGTTGGGCAATCCTCACCTCCTGTGCTAGCTTTACCACATGTGCTAGCTTATGGGGTTGAGTTTGGCCCAATTTCTATTTTGTAGACACTTAGCTTAAATATGCAACTTGTAAAGCTGATAATTTGGAATTGCATGCGTTTACCATATAAATAAAGAATAGAAGTGTGAACAAAAAAGAATGATACATCTAATTTATCAAATCTTTCTGATAATTTATCCAATCTTTCTGTATCAATTCGAGGTATCTGATGTAGTAGGTGCTACTTGCTGAGATTTCTGGATGATATATTGATCTTTCTTGCATAAGTTTCTTTTCCTTCTTTTATGAGCTGTAATTTAGGTAACTTGGTCTGCAGTTACCCTTAAACTAATGGTGCTGGTATGTTTGATATTATGCCATCTGGTTGTTCTCCTGCTACTTGAAGGCAGGTGCAGTTCAATCCAGAAGATCAAGAGCTCCTGCATTTCTCTTCTCTATTTTTGGTGTAAAGAAAAGTTAGTTGATGATGTTGAATCATTACTAGACTTTATGGCCTCTTTGTAAGTTCTGTTTGAGGCTGTATCTGTAGATATGATATACCAGGCCTTTTTTTAGGGTGATGATGAATATAACATGTTACCAATTTCAAAAAGATATACTGAAAGTTGTTTCTTGGAGAACGAGTTGAGACCATAATATGTCCCAGTAATAACAATTTTTTCAATTCTAACAGAAAAAAAATTAATCTTATGCCACTTCTAATTTTTCTTCATATTATCATTCTTTAGATAATTTCCTTGACAATCGAGGTTCTTGCTTGGTTCTCTATGCTGGTGATGACTGTTGTCGAGACAAAGGTGTATATCCGTGAGGCCAGGTGGTCTGTTCGGTTTGCAGTAATATACTGTTTGGTGGGGGACGTGGTGATGCTTAATCTTATCCTGACTGTGAGAGAGTACTATAATGAGTAAGTTGTTCCTCCCCTTAGGTAGTTATCGAACTGATACAATGAATGAAGGTTTCACGTGCACGTGGTTAGTTATTTCTCATATTTGATGTTGTCGTCCTGCTACTAGTGTATAATGGGTGTTATTGTCAGTAAGCACTTGAGTAGTTTTACGCGATATGCTTGAAATTGCCAAATGCTACTGTAATTATTCCACTTCTCTATACCCCCTCCCCCTTTAGGTTCTTAGTGAGCTTGCATTTTTTTAAGAGTTATAACTGCATCCTAAGCAAAATCTTGTGAATTCCCCCATGAGTATATTTTCTCAGTTAGGGTTATGATTTTTATCCCCAAGAACATCTTCCTTTTTCCTTGCTAATTAAAGTTGTCTATCTTTATGTGCAGATCAGTACTGTATTTGTACATCAGTGAGGTTGCTGTCCAGGTTTGTTGCTATAAAATCTTTCATGCGCTCTAGAGTATGTGATTATCAAGAGATGTTACTTGAAAATCTTTTCTTGGTGGTGTAAAATCATGTAAATGCGCTGTCTTGGCCTTAGGAAACACACCCAAAATCGAGAGGACGTAGGCATTAGAATAAAACAAGGGAAAGTAAGCTTAATGATTAAAATGCAGTTTGGAACTCACTGCAGGTTACCTGTGGAGCAAAAATTGCTTTACCTTATTGGAGTCTTAATCTTATTTGTTTTTATCTCTATTTCACTGTTTTCTTTCGTATTTCATGTTTCTGGAATTTTCTAGAACAGAGAAACTTTAATAACTTCCAGAGTTTATAGTTCAAATACTTCTGAATTCTTAAAGAAGGCAGTGGTTAGTCCTTTCTTGCTTTTCTTGCAGTTGAAGTAACTAGTAGCAGCATAGTGAAGAAGCTTGATTTTTTGTAAAATGGTTTTGGTATGATTGCTGAAATAGGAAAATTTGGAATCTGTGAGTACATAAGCAGTTACAGATTCTCCTCAGAATTAAAACTTTTAATTTGCTTTAACTAAAGGGAAATACAACACAAGTTCAGCAGATGGGACCAAGATCATGAGGTAATTAAAATATGTGACTGGCAATAAAACTTGTTTATGGTGTCATCAAGAGGGTCCCATACTATTAAAGGGAAGTTTTTAGTTTTCACAAAGTCGGCTATAAGCAATGAGTTACAGACATTCTACTTATGCTATAGTTGTGTGTAGTTCGACAAACTATACAACTTTTTACATACACAAATTGTCAAGTCCACTGCCAAATTTAAAATTGTTATTGCAACTGCTCCCGCCCTTTCAATTTACGTGTCTTTTCTTGTTAGTCTTGTTTCAAAAATAAAAATAAAAAATGCCATGTTTCTATATTTGCAGAGTCCTAATTCCTACATTTTCAGTTTACCTTTTGTTAAGATGTCCCACATCGGCAGAGGGATGGGAATTTGGTCTCCTTATATGGGCTTGGACAAACCTCCCCTCATGAGCTAGCTTTTGGGGTTGAGTTAGGCCCAGGTGCCATATCTTAACACCCTTAATGACACTCCCTTATTAGATTGACATGGTATGCTTAGGACTGGAAGATTCAAATTTCAAAGGGAATATTTGGGATGTTATACACACCTTTCGCTTAAGATCACAAGATCCAAAAATTTTCTTTATAGTCTTAAACTTCCTGCCTAGTTGAACTAAGATGCAAAATGAAACAGAGGGAATATCAAATGAGGTGGAGGTAAATGTTCACTAATCGGCCTTCCTTGTTATTCCTTATTAGCATTGCCAACATTTTTGCAGAAACCATGCAGTAATTGCTTAGTTACCAATTCTAATGAGAATGTTTTAGAAGGATTCATTCCACTACTTTTGACATAAATTGACACTTGTTGTCATTCTAAACCATAAACTGTGAAAAGTTGTTCTCAATCAATTTGAATGGTATGTTTGGAACAACCAAGATTTCACAGAACGATGCCCACTCTATTGAAGCCCAGAATATGAGTTCTCTTTACACAATCCTGGGTCAAAATATGTTGAAGGATGAACCAAATGAAGCTTGCAAACTAGAGGAGATAAATCCATCATTCCATGTAGGCACTCTATGTTTGGAGTGCGCTGTGTCTATCCCTAGGCTAAATAGATAATTGAATAATTCAACCTTTCATTAGTAAGATAGATTGTATTTCTTAAAGCATGGGATTGATGCAATATTTGATTTCCAATTTGCACTCTTGAAGTTAAGTATGTATTCTTATGAGGGAATCAATTTACTCATTATGTTACTGGATCTCATCGTTTTAACTTTTAAATAATTAAACCAAGTCCAATCTCGTTGATTCTACTGTGTAGGTATTGTTTGGATTGCTCCTGCTGTTTTATATTCCTGATGTGGATCCTTATCCCGGGTACTCTCCACTTCGAAGTGATTCTTTCGACAACACTGCATATGAAGAACTTCCTGAAGGCGAGCAGATTTGTCCTGAGAGGCATGCCAACATACTTTCCCGTATGTGACTATAAATTTCTCAAGCACTTGATTATTTAGGTTTGACGTCTTTCATAAGTTTGATTATGACATGAACATATATTAAGGCTGTTTAGGAATTCAGGTACTTCTCAATTGGGGGCCAGATCCTGGGAACTTGAGTACTTGACCAGGTTATTGGTGCATCATCATTTGAGAAAAATAACATTTGTCTAGTGATGTGATATCTGTCTATGGATGTATAGGTCCACCTATGAACTTCATCACACTTGTATCTCATTGGTGTACTCTTTTTTGACCTCTTTATTTCTTGTTTCCTGGGAACCTGAGTACTTGACCAGATTATTGGTGCGTCATCATTTGAGGAAAATAACATTAGTCTAGTGATGTGATATCTGTCTATGGATGTATATGTCCACCTATGAACTTCATCACACTTGCATCTCATTGGTGTACTCTACTTTGACCTCTTATTTCTTGTTTCCTGGGAACCTGAGTACTTGACCAGATTATTGGTGCGTCATCATTTGAGAAAAATAACAATAGTCTAGTGATGTGATATCTGTCTATGGATGTATATGTCCACCTATGAACTTCATCACACTTGCATCTCATTGGTGTAGAAGAGAGGGAGGTTTGATGAGTTCTATACTGATGTTTGGTGTGATGGTATGAGGACTACTATTAGCTCCAAATTCGCAGTCTCATTGTACAAAAGTGTGAAATTTTCATATTATGGATGAGGTCACAATTCATATTTGACATAATATTAGCTTCTATGTGTAGAAAGACTTGGATGTAAGATTGGCAAAAATGAAGAAAACTTGGGGAGGAAGGAGACACTTAAAAGGATAAGCAAATTAAATTGGGAGAATTCTAGCACTTCTAGAATCCTAGATTGGTTGAGGAGAGAACTTTTCATAACTGTTCTTGCATAAGAGAAAGCTGGTTTTCAAATCCATGCCTATGGTGCCAACAAGCTGTGTTCATCAAAGTTGAAGTATTACTTTTGTCCACAGTTGGTTCCTAGGGCATCAAAGTTTCACTTTTTAGAATAGGTATAGGTTTATACAATCCTATTTAGAATAGGAATAAGAATAGGAATATGAATAGAAATAGTAATAGAAATAGGAATAGTAAATAGTTAATAGTATCCTACTTGGTAAATGATTGTATTGTAGTGTCTATAAATAGGGTCTCTATGTAATAATGTAGATATAACAATTCAAAAATATCTTTCTCCTATATTTCTCACATGGTATTAGAGCCTCTATGATCTTGGTAAACAATCAAAGAGCTTCCGCTGCCGGCGGACGACTATTTGCCCATATATGCCGCCCACATCTGGCCAACAATTATGTTAACAAAAGTTGGGTCACCGTGTATCTTTCTAGTGACTATTTTCTCATATCTGATTTGTGTAAGCATTGTGCCATCATTTCGGTGACTATTTTCTTATATTGAATTTGTGTAGCACCGTGCCATTTTTCCAGTGACTACTTTTTCATATTTAATTTGTGTAGCATCGTGCTATCTTTCCGGTGACTACTTTTTCATAATTAATTTGTGTAGCACCGTGCAATCATTCCGGTGACTAGTTTCTCATATTTGATTTGTGTAGCATTGTGCCATTATTTCAGTGACTACTTTCTCATATCTTATATGTGTAACACCGTGCCATCTTTCCGGTGACTACTTTTTTTCATATCTGATTTGCATAGCACCATGCATCTCTCCGGACTACTTTTCATATTTAATTTGCGTAGTACTATGGATTTTTCCGAACTACTTTCTCATATCTGAGTTGAGTTGCGTAGCACCTGTGTCTTTTCGGAGACTCCTCATGTTTGATTTGTGTAGCTCCATTCGTTTTTCGAGTGACTCCTCAAATTTGATTTGCATAGGGTTGTGCCATCATTCTTACCCTACCATGTAAT
This sequence comes from Solanum bulbocastanum, assembly GCA_037074985.1. Taxonomy (NCBI): domain Eukaryota; kingdom Viridiplantae; phylum Streptophyta; class Magnoliopsida; order Solanales; family Solanaceae; genus Solanum; species Solanum bulbocastanum. The sequence continues at coordinate 1,545,953 of CM073604.1, forward strand.
TTCTCTTTTTCAATAGGGTCGTGTCGTCAATCCGACTCTTTCCATATAATTTCTATTTTCCAATAGGGTCGTGACATTGTTCTGATCCTACCCTATAATTCTCTTTCTCAGTAAGGTCGTGTCATCATCCCGACCCTACCCGTATAACTTTATTTCTCAGATTGTGACCACTTTCAACCATCAAATCTAATACTCCAGTGCATGAGCATGTTTTGGTCAGTTTTTCAATGACTTTCTTGTTTAATATGGACTCGTCTATTGATTCCAAGACGATCCATATATATTATACCAAATTTTGAGCACTTTTCGACAACAACTGCATTGTGAAGATGTCTATATGGAGAAACCACCTAATTTTGTGCTCAGGGGGTGTTTAGTTGCCTCGTATGTTGATTACGTAAGTCACTCTATGGTCTGAAACAGTCTTCTCAAGCTTGGTTTGGGAAGTTCAACACTGTAATTTTATCACTTTGTGTTTGATCGACATTATGCATCAAATTCAGTATTTCATGAGAAGATCGAACACATTGAGATTGATTGACATTATGCATCAAATTTAGTATTTCATGAGCAGACAAACACATTGAGTTTGACTGTCAATTTTGTGAAGTCAGTGATCAACTTGCAGATATCTCACCTAGCCCTTATCGGTCCTCGTATTGTTTACATTTGTAACAAGCTAGGTACATGACTTGTATGCACTAGCTTGAGGGGGAGTGTTAGAATATGGATAGGTTGATACAATCCTATTTAGAATAGGAATATGAATAGGAATAGTAATAGAAATAGAAATAGAAATAATAAATAGTATCCTACTTTGGTAAAGGATTGTATTGTAGTGTCTATTAATAGGTCTATGTAATAATGTAGATACAACAATTCAATAATATTTTTCTCCTATGTTTCTCACACCACTTATATGGGTGAATTTTTGTACTATGTCCTTCCTTCCTGGTAATAGAAATTGGTGTACATGAAGGTAACATGATCTACTCAGAGATGGCGGAAAACCCTTTTAAGATTTAAATTTTGTTTATGGAGTCATTGCCGTCCAGGTTTATAGGTTGGGTTTAAATGTTTATAGATAGTTAGACATATATATGCTTGTAACAAGACTAAAATCAAGGGTTGGCTTTAATTTTATATTTGTGTTGGATGGATTTGTGGTAGGTGATAATGTAAGGGAAGTTAATCTTCTCAAATTCTATTTTTGGAGGTAACCGTATTTACATTTGGTTTGATGCCTATGATTTGGTTGTTCATCCCTTGAATATTTGTGCCCTCGGATCTATGTGACCATGCTTCTGTAATTGCTTGCTAAGTTGCTCGGGCTCTCCAGAAATGTTGCCGCACCCATATTGGATCCTCAAAAATACACTATTTTTGGAGGATCCGACACGTATCTCTCGACATTTTTGAAGAGTACGAGCAACATAGATTGCTTGCATTATAGGTGTTGCGTGTTTATATTCTAATTTGCCATGGTTCTGCTGCATCACTTGGAGCAATTGTGACGAATAATGATTCTAGAACAATCATTTGGTTTGGTTCATTATTTGTCTGCTCTGCTCCCTAAAAAAAATGGAAACTTACAATGGTAGCTAATCTGCTTTAGTTATTACCTCAAAGATGAATCTGAATTTATGTTTCAGTAGATACCTTCAAGATGTGGAACTGGGACATATAGACCTCTCCATGAAAATGTGAAGTCACGCACTTCGTGATTGGTAAGAGAAGTATGCTATGGAAAAGGTCTAAGAGGACGAATCATAATCAAATCTTTTATATGCATGCCTCTCAACAAGGTCACCCAAGATGTATATGGAATTCCATCTAGAAAACACAGGTGCGAAAGGAGGTGTCTTTTTGGAATGGCTGCCTAGAATGCAGCCGTCACAAAATCTAAGGTAGAAGAGGATTGTTGTGAGCTTGCACTTTATGTGTAAAGTCATAATGAACATGCATAGTATTTGCATTTGTACTGCTGATGAACAAAAGGATTATGGATTTTTCCTTTTTTGTTTTTCAGTATACATGGGTATGACCATTCTATACTGAAACTGTAAGAGGATCTCTGGTAAGTGGAGGTTGAAGAAAATGAAGTGACGAAGCAGGGAAAGTAGGTGTAGGTCCCCTCTTTACCTTTGATGGTTTATTTGGAGAGGAAAAACTCGACAAGGTTCTAAAGCTGTTGACAGTTCTCCATAGAGTGTGAAGAGTTACTTTGTATCTTTATTGTAAGTTTAGTGTCAAGAGAAGATACTCTTGCTTATAATAGTTAGATTCTTTTTTGAAGCTTATGGCTAAATCTGTGTATTATAAAGCTATTGGTTCCATATTGTTGTGCCTATTAATACAATTACCTTAACTTATTTAAGAAAGAAAAATGTGTATGAGTAACTTATTTAGAAGAAACAGAGGTATAAATGAATGGCATATCTGTAATCAATTTCCCCCTTTCTATCAGCACACAGCTACAAGGGACCTGATATTTGCTGCTCACTTTCTTATGCAGAAATTCTTTTTTCATGGATGAATCCTCTTATGCAACTTGGTTATAAAAGACCATTAACAGAAAAGGATGTGTGGAAACTGGATACTTGGGATCGGACTGAAACTCTAAACAACTCGTAAGGGTGCTCTTCTCTTCTTTCTTCATTTAAGATTTCATTTAATCCCAAGAAGTGAATAACTTATTGGGAAAAGAAGTCAAATTAAATTCGATGAGGCAGATATATTAACACTCTGATAAACTATTTAGGTTTCAAAAGAGTTGGGCAGTGGAGTCTCAAAGACCTAAACCATGGCTTTTAAGAGCATTAAACCGTAGTCTTGGAGGAAGGTAAATACGTTGTCTAATGTTTCGTGCTTCTGGTTTGCTGATTATTCTTACATACCAAGATATACATTGCTCAATCAGTTGATATTTTATGTTGCTAAGCATTTTGCCATCTTTCAACTTTTACAGATTTTGGTGGGGAGGCTTCTGGAAGGTAGTTGGTTCTCCTGTTGCATCCTGTCTGGTTATTAATACTTCTTGAATTTTTTCAGAGAACAATAATCAGAATGCATCACGTAAAAGCTTTATGCTTGTCTGCTTGAACTGTACTTTTATGTTACTAGTTTAAGGAAGTGGGCAAGTTTGATCTTTGGACTTAGGAGGCTCACTTCTGGAACCATATATATATATATATCTTCTCGTTATTACATTGAAGTCAAGAGTACTATGTTGCATGTTTGAATATTGGCTTATGCTTATATGTTAGTAATTGTGCTTTTTGATAGTTGATGTTCAAATGCAAGGAATGTGCCCTTTCCATATTAAAAATTCCCTGATCCTTTAGGGGATTTTGCTAACCTACCACCTTTATGTAGTAGGTTAGCATTGTACTCATTTTTCAACTTCCTTAAATGCCCATAATATTTTCAGTCAGCACATTAAAATAGGGACTGTTTGGTCTTTCACCAAAATTCTCAATTTCTACCCAATTTCTAGAATCTTAAACTTCTTCCCTCTAAACTGTAACACCAATTGTTTCCCCATTGTTCCCGCTGTCTTCCACTCCAATTGTTGCTGCCACGGTCACTGTTATGAAATAAAGTAACAAAGTATCTAATTGTTTACCCATTAAAGAATTTAACTTCTCAGCTACTTATTGGTTCTGATGTTTCATGGTAGCAGTAACAACAAACTACAAACGCCAATAAAATCAAACTCTTCACACCATTGATGGATGCTTCAACTCCATTATTTGTTTCAATGTTGATTTTCATGTCTCAGAATATGATCAGATGTGGTATTACTGGTTTGAATTTCACCCGCGCCCTTTTGCTTGTGGGTCCAACTCCAATAGACCCATCTTTAAAAGTTATAACTTGTAGAATCCTAGTTTCTGTTATGATGTTTTGGAATATCCTCTGTAACAATCAGACCCGTCTTGGGAAGGCATTGATGTAGGGTTCCGCAGAGCTTATGTCGACTGGAATTGCAAAGAAGGAAAGGATATTTTGGTGAAATACGGAAAACTCCCTACATTTTGTGCTGGAAGGAAGAAAATAAGGGCATTTTGGAGAAACACAAATGGGTACGGTGCTAACCTACTACATGAATGCAGTAGGTTAGCAAAACCCTATATGTGTGTATATACACGCACACATTTATATGTATATATAGTGTGTTTATCGGAGTTATTGTACTTTGATCTTGAGAGAAAGCTAGGGACACTAGCCCCCAAGGCCTAGCTCGAGTGGCAAAAAGGTGGAGGATTTGTGGCTAAGGTTGCAGGTTCAAGCCCACACCATGTAAAGTGAAACCCGGTATTTAAGAGGAGAAGGGTAGAGGGGCGGGCCCATTATCCACCGAGTTTAAAAGTCTGTGATTGGTCCAAAGGGCGGGTCACCGACAGATTTCTCGGTTATCAAAAAAGAAAAAAGAGAAAAGAAAAGGAAAACTAGGGACATTATCAATGAAAGATCATTTTGTGGAATTTAATGTATATGTAGTAGTAGTAATTATTATTATTATTATTATTATAATTTTAGATGTATCTATAAGTTTAGATTGCTCGCATCAATAACATAGAGATATGGGGACACATATTCATGTGGACATGTGTATAATTTTATGTATGCTGCACATTCATAGTTCTATATCTACTCATTCCTTTTTCCCTTCTCTCTGTCACCTTACATAACTTTTAGCTTTCTGAAGAACGTGTATAGAATATTATGTATTTTTAGTTAATTTTTCTTTGTAAACACCAACATCTGTTGTCTGACAAATTTATGTATTTATCTACTGGATGAACTATGAGGCATACTGAAAACATGTTGAAGTTGCATTTGTTTTCAGCGTTGTGAGTATTTAGTTGAAATACCAAATTTGTAACTTTTTGTTGTTTGTTTCCAACATGTAGATCGGCAATGATGCGTCCCAGTTCATTGGACCACTCATTCTAAACCAACTCTTACAGGTAAAAACAATTGCACATTCTGCAAATTGATAATTGCAAGGACTTTTAACCAGTCCCCTTTTGTGGCCTGAGAAAAAAAATGGTTTACCAATGCCTTTTAGTATCATATTTTATATTATATTTGCTTTGATGACAAGAGTAGTTGTAGATTGGTGATGAAGTTTTAGTAACTCCTAACAAGTTTTAGGTTCCATCTTAATTTAATCCTTTTATACCTTCACCTTTAAATTTTTTAGAATGATCTCCACCTAACTTATCATGTATTTGGCCTTTGGAATGCAGCAGTAAGTACGGAGGTTGTGTGCATGACAAGAAAAGTGGGTTAAAGGCTGCAGTCTAGATAATAGGATATGCAAAAAACACATATTTTTTTAGTTGGTTTTCATGTATTTGGAGGCAAGTAGGGATGTAGTAAGGATATCTATCTTTGTTCTGATCCTGCATCAGCCTTGGCTTGATGTGTGGTTCCGTAGTAGTTTTATTTGGAACTTATTGGAAAAGTTTTGAAGTGATTACCAACTTTCTAGAAGCCTGAGACTATCATCTAGTTATTGTTATTTTTGGTAATCATCGTTGTCATTAACTCCTTTTTTGCTATGGTTGGCTATAAATCTTATTTTATATGCTTATAAATGAATCTTATTGTTTACTCTTTGAAATGCGATTCATTTTGTTTGTACTTGATTTGCATTGATGCGTCTTTGGTTTCAGGAACCAAGATGAATTAATATCTTCCCAAAAGTGGTGATATTCTTCTTTATTGTTTACATTTCTCTGATGTGCATGATCAGGTTAACAAAGTCAATTGCTATCATGATGTGAAATTAGCTTATATAAGTGGTAGTTTTCAATACAAACAATGTCCATGCTTGACATGACAATATTTGGAGATGATCTGATTTATGATTTCAGTCTTGTTCTTTTAAAATTTTCTGACATCTAATCACGGTCCTTGTATCTCCATCCAACAGTCTATGCAACGAGGTGATCCAGCATGGATAGGCTACATCTATGCAGTTGCGATTTTTATTGGAGTGGTATGACTACTATACCAACCTGTGGTGGACACACCAAGATACTGACTTATGCTCTATTCTGGTATCTCTGTATTCGACAATTTTTAAAAAAATTTCTTTAGACTGCTTGCATTGGACTTTACTATATAAAACCAAAACCTTATGCAGTGGAAACATCAAACAATTTGGCATGCTTAAAGGTCCTAGTACCAGTGTTTGGTGAACCTTTAGTCAGACATTGATGTGTAGCTGCCATATGTTTGTGGGCTTTTTGGTCTGATTTAAAAGAAATTGTTTGCAAATAGCTGGAGGCTATATGTCTAAACTTCCTCCCCGCTAATGTTCTTTATTTCTTCCCTTTTATTACCTACTGAGAGTGTGATTAGAACCTTAGTTTTTCTCTTAAATAACTTTAGCTGCTCTTCCTCCCACGGCCTCTGGCTGACACTATTTCAATACGTAACTGTGGTTCTGACACTATTTGAGTACAAATTTTTTTCTAGGTGGTTGGTGTTCTCTGTGAAGCGCAGTATTTTCAAAATGTCATGCGTGTTGGATATCGCCTAAGATCTACTTTGGTAATTCGGATTCCTTCTACATTCTATCATCCCCTCTTCTTTGTTTTGCCTAGGTTACATCTAGAGGTGACATTGATTCTTGTATTGTTGGATAATGTGACACAATTGGGATATATCACCAATCTTCTTTGTCCTTCTCTGTTTCCATTTTCTGTGCTCCCTTATATATGAAGTATAATTTCTAGTGATTCTTAGTATTTGTTATGAGGCTTATTCTTTTTCCTTTCTGTTTTACCTAACATGCAAGGCTTGGATCTCAGATCTTTCTTATTTAGGAGCTATCAGGATTCGTAGGAAGTACCGGCTCCTGTACTTATGATTATGTTTTGGCCATAGTCCTTGTTTATTTGAATTATGTTTTACCATAGTCACCTAACACAAAATAGACTGTAGGTATATGCTAATATTTTGCAACCAAGTAATTTTTTTTTACCCATTAAAGCCAATTTCTTTGTCCAATTTTGGTACATTACAGAGGTTCTGTAGAGTGTAGATCAATTTCTACACTAAGCATTAAAATTTCCTCATATTGGAAATACTGTCAGGTCATCTGTTGAAACTCTCTTTTAATGTGACTATTGATATGACTTATGAGTCAAAGTGGCCTCTTGATATGACTTGTATTTATGCATTATCTTGTTGCTTGTTTTTGAGTTATTAGATTAGTTTACTCTTTGCTTCTTGTAGACTCTGTATATGTTAACAACAGCATCTTTCTGTGTCCTTGCTAATATAGAATATAGAATTTATCAACTAGTTCCCATCTAATTCTAGGACTTTATAGATCATTGTTGATGAGCGGGTGGAAGGATTATGATTAAGTCCAATTGCTTTTGTAGATTGCAGCAGTTTTCCGGAAGTCTTTGAGGTTAACCCATGAAAGTCGGAAAAATTTTGCATCAGGAAAGATAACCAACTTGATGACAACAGATTCTGAAGCACTTCAGGCATGTTGGTTGTATTACTGCTGATATTATTTGGTTCTGCTATCTTTTACAAGTTGAAAATTCGATGACATTACTTTCTAGCTGGATAAGAGATTGCTGATTTAAGGAATTGATTCTTATTGGATTTGCCCATTTGTGAAACATGTTTGTACCATAAGATACATAACAATAACATCACTAGGAAAATGCATACAAAAATGCTTGACAATGGACACTTATTGCTTATTTATGAGAGATAAAGTATGCTAGAAGCCCCAACTTGTGGGACTACACTTTGTATGTTGTTGTCACGTAGAAAAATCAATTTACAGAAGTACAAAAAATTTATGACAATTAAACTAAATCCTTGAAAGTAATTTTGTTTTTCATCTCTCTATCAATATCACAATCATTGCAGGCATAGACATGAACCATCCTGAATCAGATGCTATCCAAGAAAATTCAGAATCCTGAATGTATTACACTAAGATCGCGGAATAGTTATTTGTGTCTTGGATATAATTGAATTTACGCACTAAATACATAAGGTCATAAGATGTGTCACTGGAGACTTGCATGGAAATACTTGCTGCTTTGCTTGTGCTAGCTAGTATGTCTTTTGCTAGATCTCAGACTTTATGATAACTCTCCTTCGGGAGCATAGAAGGTTGACTGAATAAATTGGCAGATGGAATAAATATTTTATTTTTTCTTCCCCTATAAGTTTACACTTTCGATGAGGTACACAATTTAACATGGTATAAAAGTACACAGTTTCTGGGTTAAAAGTTCAGTGCGTACCATTACACAGAATACTCCCATATGTGGAAGATAAAAGAATCAGGTCCATGTGTGCGGGCTGCATTAGGATATATGAATACATAAAATTTGCTTCATTAGAAGTTAAAATTTTAAGATGAAATGGTACACCCATCTATTGAACACAATATTATTACTATTTGATGCATTTTTGTACCACCAGTGAATGACTTTTCTTGTTTTTGTTTTTCTGAAACTGAATCGGTCCGTAATATTCCTTGAAATAGAGCAAATATCCAAAGTTCTAAAACAACTTTCACCAATTCCAACTTACAAAACAACCAATAGTACTACTATGGCTCCTGTAAGAAACCACACTAATCACACCAAAATAGAGTCCCCAACAAAAAGATATCCCTTGGCAACCATAGTAATCATTCTTGTTTTTATTTATGAAGTAAAGAAATTTCATTGATGGCATCAAGAAGATGCAAAATAAAAGAACAAAAGGATGCTAAATTATAAAAAAAATAGGTGTTGGCTCCAAAACATACTAGCTATAGCTCTAGGGAGCTAACAAAATCCAAAAAGGTCTTGGGGGAATTTACAGGGGAGCGCTTGCACCAACTATAGAGTAACAAAATACATTTAGACTTGAGTATTGGATTAGTAGTTAATAAACCATCAAAACATCTGCTGTTCCTTTCTTCCCATACTACCCAGAAAAATCATGCTGGAATCATATTCTAGATTTTCTTGATGGGTTTACCATAGAAAGTTCTTTCTCTGTCTCTTGAGTGCATACACAACATCAATAGTATTGACTGTCTTCTGATGAGCATGCTCAATACAGGTAACAACATCATGAATCACATTCTCTAGAAAATCACTCACGTGTCTCCCCATAGATAATCCCACTGATACACTTAACTCCTCTATGAGCCAAAAGCCTAATGGACTACTTTGTGATACCTTAAGGGGTTGTTTGGTAGAGTGTATAAGAACAATGCAAAATAGGGTGTATTAGTAGTGCTTGCATTTGTAATGCCTGGATTAGTTATGCAAGCATTATTTCTTGTAGATTGTTTGGTTTGATGTATTAGAAATAACAAATCTTGCATAATTTCTATTAAAAAATATATGTTTACAAAAATATCCTTCACACTTTATTTATTTGTACACTTCCTTTGCAACAAAGTTCTTTGCTAAAACATCAAAAAAGATTTCTTTGCTAAACATCATTAACTCTTCTTCTTCTTTTTTTCAAAAATAATATTAAATAGTTGTACTATTGCGTCAAAATATTTTTGTGAAAAGTTGGCAATTTTTTTTTTTATAAATTTATTGTCACAATAGTAAAATTTTTGAATAAATTATATTGAAATTAGATTTTAAAAAAAAAGATACGTAAGAGGCCATAAAGCCTATTAAGATACCAACAAATTCAAAGACACCGAAAAGCAAATCAAAATAAAAATAAAAACTTATGACAACAAAGAAAATGAAAAGGCTTTAAGGGTAGTTTTGTAATTATTTAATCTAATGCAAGTGTTAAAATGCTATGTATTACTAATACCTAGAATTCCTTGGTATTAGTAATACACAACTTAATACACAGTAGTGTATAACTAATGCTTGCATTAGTTAAACATGGCATGAAAAAGTGTACCAAACAAGGTACTACTAATACACACCTAATGCATGCATTATATTTCCTAATACCCTCTACCAAACGACCCCCGAGTGTTATCACGGAGGCGGAGGACCTTATAGTGTGTTTTGCTCTTCTATTTCCCAATCATTTTCCTTCCTTTTCTACTACCCTACATGTTTTCTCAGCCATGAATTTCTCTGAAATTGAAGCTTCTGGATCTCATAAGGTGTAAAGAGATGGCAGTGAACATCCTTGTACGAAGAGGATGCATATCCTATTAATTTCTCTGTGCCTAGACTAATTAAAATCCCGTTTTAGATGTGATTGTTTTGCTGTGTTGACACTGGTGCCTTTCTTATTTCTCCAGCAAATATGTCAGTCGCTTCATACTATTTGGTCAGCTCCTCTTCGGATCATTGTTGCATTGGTTCTTCTTTACCAGCTATTGGGGGTTGCAGCTCTTATTGGTGCACTTTTGTTGGTTCTTATGTTTCCCGTACAGGTAAGGAGCTTTACTTTTCCTCTTCTCACTTAACAACATTTGAACATTTGTCTTAGAGATATTTCCACTTTTTTATTTTGTACCTGAATTTGGAGGATAATGCTTAGGAAGAGCACTTTCTAGCAACAAGAAGAAAAGGAGTTGTTTCTGTAATTAAAGGCAAATGCTTTTACACCCGAGTTCTTTTGGATCATGTGCTTATGCTAATAGGATTATCCAAAATCGTTTTTATTCAGTTGAAGGCTATCAAATATATATAATTATGTAATAGGGGAAACAGCCCATACAAGTTGTATAAAGATGATAGATAATTTTACTCAATATGGGTCATTGTGAAAGTCATTTACATGACTGGAGTATGACATGTGTTCCAAAACTATGCGAGTAATCATTTAAAGTAATGGTGGTTACTTTTAAGGCACTGACGGATGTCTTAATGGCTAGAGTATCACTTGTGCCCAAGAAAACTGGTGTGATGCAATCCTATACAGTAAAGGAGGAGGTTCAAATATGAGTGCTTGATGTTGAGGGTATTTGGTGAGAGATAGTGATGGATACAAGTAACAGCTCTATTTTCCATGTTGACTGGAATCAAAGGTGCTGATTGTAGGGTATTGATGGTTTGTATGTTTGAAGTAAAGAATTTCCCATGCAGACGTAGAATATCCTTTAGCAGGACTTGCACCCTGTTATATCCATTTCCTGTAGTTTGAGCAGGACTTGTACCCTATTATATCCATTACCTGTCGTTTGAAAAGTTTTGTCCATAATTTCACTGTTAAAGGATTCACCTGCCTTACATTGCTCAGAATAGATTGCATAGAGTTGTGTAGCGAACTCTTTTTTGTTTGTGAGATAGCTTGTAATTCAGAATCTACTAGATACATTTATCAAAGAAATTCTTAATTTACCTGATTAAAAAAAAGGACTGCATAGGATTTAGGTACAAAACTATTTAATTCTTGTAAATTCAGTGTTCATTTTTCAGTACGGCTGTGTTGATGTTGTTTTCTTTTTCTACTTGTTCCATTTTTTGTGTGCTTAGTGTATGCACAACTATTCTTGATATCCTCCATTCCCATGTCACAGGATTATATTGCTATTTTCCTTTTCCTTTTTGATACGTTCTCTTGCTATTGTCTTTAATGAAAAAATATTTGGGTTATGCAGACATTTGTTATAAGCAAGATGCAGAAACTGACAAAAGAAGGATTACAGCGAACAGACAAGAGAATTGGTCTCATGAATGAAGTATTGGCTGCAATGGACACAGTCAAGTATAGTTCATTCGCAGAAGCATGTTTGAAACCCCTAAATGTACTATCCAGTTCAATGATTTGTAACTGTAGTGATATGTGTTTTTCAGATCTTATGCATGGGAGAATAGTTTCCAGTCCAAGGTTCAAGATGTTCGAAATGAGGAGCTGTCTTGGTATAGGAAAGCGCAATTACTAGGAGCGGTATGTTGTGAGACTTCTCTGTTTCAAATTAACCAGAAGCATGAATTGTGTTTTTTTAAGAGAGGAAATATTATTGTGCCTTCCGCGGAGGCTAAGCAGAGTTGCAATATGTTGTATTACCCCAGGAGTAAAGCTTGAATCAACTATACTACCCCTCATTATGGTGCCCGGGCTCTTAAAAATTAACACCAGGTGCATGTTTGGTACTCCCAAAGTAGTCCATTTTTTGGAGGATCCGACACAGATGCGGTAGCATTTTTGGAGTGTCGAGTAGCATCATGCCCCTAACCTAAGACCATATATTTACACATTTATTTGTATATAAACAAGACTGCATGAATGCAAACAGTTTGCTTCACCTTGGCACACGGCTGGTCTTTGCTGGCAGAAGAAAGGAATACCAATACTGCTATTGAAAAATTACTTATCATTCTTGATTTCTCCTTCATTTTTTTCCTCTTGACCTGAGTCTGATATCCTTTTTGTTTTTATTCATTTCAGTTAAATAGCTTCATTCTGAACAGTATTCCTGTTGTGGTGATTGTCATCTCATTTGGCGTGTTCTCCCTACTCGGAGGAGATCTAACACCAGCAAGGGCATTTACATCTCTATCGTTGTTCGCAGTGTTGCGTTTTCCACTCTTCATGCTTCCTAATATAATAACACAGGTTCTCTTTGTCAAATGTTTTTTCACATTCTGATATGGGATAATAAATAGCGTCACCGCCTTTTTCAATTATTGAAGAACGCTCGATTTGCTGGATCTGTCTTTGAGGAATCCCTGTTGTAGCATTTATTCTAGCCTGTTAGAAGATAGACTAATTGGCAGTTCATTCGTCGTGCTCGAGTATTGTTTCATTTTCTATACAATCAAATATCTCACGTAAAACCACCCCTCCCCATGAAAATAAAGAAAAAGGGGAAAATTGAACAAATTGTTTGTCATTTCTAACCATCTTAATTTTAGGTCATAGCTAAAATTAGCCAGCAGTGATGTCATTATCAGATACTAATGTTATGTGTTTTGGTGAATAATGTTTAGATGCCAGAGACTTGTCCTTTTGAAAACTCGCCATTATGGCCAATAACTAACTTTTTTAATCACCAAATATATTGTCGGATTGGTGCTGATGTGTTTATTTTATTCTACCTTGTCACCGAAAAGTTGGCTTGTTAAATATGTCACCTTAAAGTTTCTGATTTAAAAATAAAATAAAATATGCCACCTTTTCATTCTTGCTTGACCTTTTTATATTCTGTAAAATTTGTTGATTATGACAATGCCAGTTTTTTTTTTAACTCAAGAATTGTTGCGGTGACAATATTTCGTATGCACTTCGTACCTCAAAGAGGAAAAGTTTTAAGCACTTTATTAATTCTACTGAGTTGTTCAATAACAGCGAAACATTCCATGCATTTTGAGAAAAGAGGAACTAGCATTCTTTTTTTCCTTTTCCTCTTTTTTTCTCTTTGAACTTTTTCTTAAATTTTTACATGAGCAAGTGAAAGCAGAATCTATGGGATCATCTTCATTCAGCTGTTTGTTTAATTTACATAGTTCCACATATGTTCTGCATTTTCAGGTCGTTAACGCAAATGTATCGTTGAAACGTCTAGAAGAGCTTCTCTTAGCTGAAGAGAGAATACTTCTTCCAAATCCACCTCTTGAGCCTGGACTTCCAGCAATTTCAATCAAGAACGGATGCTTTTCATGGGAATCAAAGGTTTGCAGATTAGTTGATGTCTTTTGTTGCCAGAAAAAAAAATACACTTAGTTGCAAACAAAATTATGGTAGCCTTTAGCTGCCTCCTATGTTTCTTCACATAAACAGAAGTGGCTAAAGACATAACATATACTTATCAAAAGGAAAAAAAGAATAAAGTATAAGTAGATATACATTTGTTCATAAATAGGTACACCTCCCTCTTTCCCCTTTTCTTGATTTCTTCCTCTCTTTAAGGAATCTGCTCATAGCTTCATATGAAAATCCTATCCTTCTCCGGAAACCTTACATATCTTGCATAATTGTTTTTGCTTTCCTGAAAGATCCTCTCCAAGTAATTTAATTCCTTTTTCTCTTTAACGATACACTATGACCTCAACTTTTTATTTCCACAATCACAACTACTTGGTAGCACATTATACATTGTTAATGAATTTGGTTCTTGTCATTATTTAGGAAACAAATAAAATTTGAACATTATCTGTGGTCTAGCACTTGATACTGTAGCTCCTTGGAATTGATCTGGTATGCTGGGAAGTGATGTGGATGGAGTGTGCTTTAGCAAATAGCTTGTTGCTTTGTGATTTAGCCATGGTGTCCTAAGAGAGTGATGCTATCGTGTACCACATTTAGTTAGGTGCAGGATATCTGTGTGCGGAATAAAGGAGAAAAGTGTTGTTGAATTTTTCTGACTACATTATTTACCAAAATAAATTAAAATTTGCTGACTACATTATTAAACTGAGCCCTATTCATAACTACATTATGTTTTTTTTTCCATGTAGGAGACTATATGCAATCTTATTCCTATTCCACTTCTAACCCTACCCCTCAAGGTAGTGCATATAAGTCATATGTATCGAGCTTGTTATAGACGGAACTAATATGAGGAACAATGAGGGACTTGGTGAAAATATGTCCAAGTTGATCACCTGACTTCAAAAATTTCGTAACATCTCCTAAGAGTATCTTTTATCTAACGAAGTGACAATCAATTTCAATGTGCTTAGTCCTTTCATAAAATACTGGATTTGATGCAATATGAAGGGCCACATAATTACACATAAGTTCCGTCGAATTGATTTCTCCAAATTTTAGTTCTTTGAGCAGTTGTTTAATCCAAACTAGCTAACAACATGATATGATCATTGCTCGATATTTTGCTTCTGCACTAGATCGAGATTCTGCATTCTGTTCTTTTTTTGGCTAAATTTGGAAATTAGTGCACTTACTGTTGTCTGGCAATGTGCAGGCAGAAAAACCAACATTGTCAAATATCAATTTGGATATCCCAATTGGTAGTTTGGTAGCTATTGTTGGGGGCACTGGAGAAGGAAAGACGTCGCTAATATCGGCAATGCTTGGAGAGGTTCCTGCCATTACTGATTCAATGGTTGTCGTAAGAGGAACAGTTGCTTATGTACCACAAGTTTCATGGATTTTTAATGCAACAGTAAGTGCCCTGTTTAAGCGTAACATACATAGGCGTGAAGGTTCATCTTATAGCTGCTTTTGATTAAAGATATTTGGTATCGTATATCACTTGAAGTGCATATTTACGTTCTACAGGTACGTGAAAATATACTGTTTGGTTCTGCAATTGATGCTGCAAGGTATGATAGGGCCATTGATGTGACCGCATTGCGGCATGACCTTGAATTGCTTCCAGTAAGCATACCTGCAAAATTTATCTAATCAATATATTTTGAGATAGTTATCTTCCTTGCGATCTTTTTCTGCTTTTCTTTTTCAATAAGGACAATCTTTCTCTAGTGTGTTGCTCAATTTTTAATTGTGTTTGGTCTAGGGTGGTGATCTCACTGAAATTGGTGAACGGGGTGTCAATATTAGTGGAGGGCAGAAGCAACGAGTTTCCATGGCTAGGGCTGTTTATTCTGATTCTGATGTTTGCATATTTGACGACCCTTTAAGTGCTTTGGATGCTGATGTGGGCCGTCAGGTAACCATTTTACTTTGATGAAAACATGAGGGATCCAAAGCAAGATTCTTTCACTTTTTGGTTTTGTTACATTTTCCTGATGCAGTATGTTTCTGAAATGTTTTGACTATATAGTTTTGTGGCAACTGTAATTCCTATGTATAAACACTTGTTGTAATGTATGATTACCAGGTTTTTGAAAGGTGTATCAAGGGAGAACTGAAAGGAAAAACCAGAGTTTTAGTCACAAACCAGCTACACTTTCTTTCACAAGTGGACAAAATCATACTGGTGCATGACGGTATGGTGAAAGAGGAAGGAACCTTTGAATATCTCTCAAATAACGGGATACTATTTCAGAAACTAATGGAAAATGCGGGGAAAATGGAAGAGTATACAAAAGAGAAGGAAAATGATGATGATGACAATGACAATGACAAATCTTCAAAACCTGTTGTTAATGGTGAAACCAATGGGGTAGCTAAAGAAGTTGGAAAAGATAAGAAAGAAGGAAAATCTGTTCTTATCAAGCAAGAGGAACGGGAAACTGGTGTAGTGAGCTCGAATGTTCTAATGAGGTAAGATCGATACTGGCTAAAGTATATACAACCTTTTCAGTTTTCTACATAAATCTGTGTGTATGTGTGTGTGTGTGTACACACACACACACACACACACATACACACATATAGAGAGAGAGAGAGAGAGGAAGGGGATTTCAGTTTGTACACACACACACACACACACATGTATAGAGAGAGAGAGGAAGGGGATTTCAGTTGGTGTGGAGGTAGCTAAACACCTTTCAATACTAAGACAGTCGTGTAGAAAAGGTTTCACAGGCAAGCATTTCCGGTATTTATTATCTTGACTGATAAATTTGCTTAACTGTGAGTTCCATATCCAATCTTTCAGTAAAAAACTAGTTTACCTGGAGCTGTTGCGGTTTCTTTGGCATAAAATAGTTGCATTTAGGCTGAATACAAAGAGCTCACATTTCTTTCTAGCCTGATATGCTTTATGTGTCAAGAATGAGGACTACGTATTAAAACTATTGTCCAGTTTGAAGACAGTTTTTTTTTATAACCGTGGTGTTCGGGCCAGCTTGCCTGCACCTGGACCAATTTCATGAGATACTGTCATGTCCCAAAATACCCCATAGACGTGATTGGCGCCCGACACACCACTGGTCAGGCGAGCCCAATTTCCAGACCATAACCATTATTTTGCAGCATTTAACCAATTAAATAAGTCCCAAACAATATGATATTAATCACTAACAATTAGTATCTTAAAAATATAATTGTAAAACTCTTACCCAAATCCCACACTAAACCATGGAGCATCTAAGAGAATTACAAAAGACCAAGACCCGCATGCGAAATCCCAAAAGTAATGACGTCAACAAATAAATGATAAAGACGCTTCAGGTAGCCTCCACGAACTATGTGACTGTTCACCTCAATAAATAGATCAACTCTAGCAAACTCGTCAGCTGTAAGCTTCATTGTCACAAATAGTATCTGCATGGACATGCAAGTAAGCAGTGAGTTATACGTAAATATATCCCAGTAGGATCCTCAACCCTTTGAGTACTCCTAGAACAAGTTCTAGAAAATACAAGCACACAAGGAGCACAAAAGTAATATACACTTGAATTATATCATAATGTAATACTCAATAAGGTCCAAAGAGAAGTGCAGCAGGCACATTACTAAGCTTTCTCAATTCCTCGTAATTTCTCCATGTTTCTACCATAAAAATCTTCTCATAATCACAGAATAAACTTAAATAACGGATTAGAGTCATTACCTTGATACTTTGGGTTGAAAATCCATATTTTTCTCTCTGCTTTTCTCCACTTTATCTCCCTTCCTTTTCTTTTATCTCACTATGTTTTCCTTTTTCTTTTCTTGCATTCTGCGTCTGCCAATTTCTAATTTCTCAAGTCTTTAGCTCCTCTTTTTCCTTTTTGAGCTTGGGCCACTCTTTTTTCTTACTTTTCTTGATTCTCATTTTCTTTTCTTTTATTTAAATTATTAAATAAACCTTAAAATGTGGATTATTACAGATAAAGCTACCTCCTACCTGCAACAGGTACCTTGGTAACTCTATCCACCAAGGCTTATGATGTTTTTGTCTCCGCTAGGATTTGAACCTAAGTCAAGGAAATCTTCTCCACAGAAATTTTTCTTTTAAACAGAAGTGCCCCTTGTTGCTTTACTATTTTTATAGGGAGAATCAAACTAATTCTTCAAGTTAGAGCGAATTTTAAAGAAGTTACATTCTTTATTATACATCAGCATTTTCCAAGCCTATTGTTATCACATGCCTTTGCGTACTGATTTAGGTTGTTTTAAACTCATGTTGCAGGTACAAAAATGCTTTGGGAGGTTCATGGGTGGTTCTTGTTCTATTTATGTGCTATTTCTTGACAGAAGCTCTCCGTGTTGGGAGTAGCACATGGTTAAGTTTTTGGACTGACCAAAGTAGTTCAACAAGATATAGTGCTGGCTTCTACAATCTGATTTATTCACTTTTGTCTCTTGGTCAAGTATGTAATCATTAGCTCGTAGCTTTTGTCTGTCTCTGTTCTCTTCCTACTGATTCAAGATATTTGATATTTGATATTCTTGTATGCTGAATAAGTCGGTGGAACTCATTATCTAACGAAGGGGAGTTTTTTTTCTTCTAAATATTGTCTATATTATTTGCATATCAGGTTATGGTAACTCTGATGAATTCATTTTGGCTGATCACATCAAGTCTTTATGCCGCCAAGATGTTGCATGATGCTATGCTTAATTCTATTTTAAGAGCTCCAATGGTCTTCTTTCACACAAATCCACTTGGGAGGATTATCAACAGGTTTGCCAAGGATATAGGGGACATAGATAGAAGTGTTGCACCCTTTGTAAGCATGTTCCTGGGCCAGGTGTTTCAGCTTATCTCAACATTTGTCCTAATTGGTATAGTGAGTACCATGTCTTTATGGGCAATAATGCCGTTGTTGGTCCTTTTTTACGGAGCTTATTTATATTATCAGGTATGTGGAAAACTAATACTCTTTATCTTTTATATTTCATGTTTCTGAGATGTAATTTGAACTGTTTTATAATAACGTGTCCAGTATGCTCATGCATTCATTTTATTGAGATCTAAGCATGAGGTTACTCTTTCTGAATAAAAACTAACAATTGTCATTCCTCAGGATGCATCACACATACTTTGTCCATAATTTTGTTTAATTATCTTGCCCATATTATTTGAATAAAGTTGCACCCCGACATGTCCTAGTCATGTTATGTGCCGTGTTTGAGTCCTCTAGTGGAGGGGAGTGAAATAATCTTGGTTAATGAAAACGGATATGTTACCTTAACTTGTGTCTGGCTGATTGCAATTGCTGGATGGATTAACTTCAATTAAGCCTCCCCTTTGGTTTTTTCACTTTGATGTTTGTCCCTTTTCTATTTTAAAATTCTACTTATTATTCACTCAAAACAACCTGTAACTTGCAGAGCACTGCTCGTGAGGTGAAGCGTTTGGATTCCATCTCCAGGTCTCCTGTCTATGCACAATTTGGTGAAGCGCTAAATGGTCTTGCAACTATTCGTGCATATAAAGCTTATGATCGAATGGCCAACATCAATGGGAAGTCAGTGGATAACAATATCAGGTTTACACTTGTGAACATGAGTGGAAATCGATGGCTTGCGATCCGTCTGGAGACTGTAGGGGGTCTTATGATCTGGCTTACCGCAACATTTGCTGTGATGCAGAATGGAAGGGCAAAAAACCAGGAGGCCTTTGCCTCAACAATGGGTTTGCTTCTCAGTTATGCCCTTAATATCACAAGCTTGTTAACTGCTGTACTGAGACTTGCAAGTTTGGCTGAGAATAGCTTAAATGCTGTTGAGCGAGTTGGAACATATATAGAGTTACCATCAGAAGGTCCATCCATAATTGAGGGCAGTCGTCCTCCTCCTGGATGGCCTTCAGCAGGATCCATTCAATTTGAGAATGTTGTCTTACGTTACAGGCCCGAACTTCCTCCTGTTCTGCATGGTATATCCTTCACAATTTCTCCGAGTGACAAAGTCGGAGTAGTTGGCAGGACTGGAGCTGGAAAATCTAGCATGTTTAATGCTTTGTTCCGACTTGTAGAACTTGAAAGAGGAAGGATATTAATTGATGGTTTTGATGTCTCAAAGTTTGGACTTACAGATCTACGGAAGGTTCTTGGTATTATACCGCAAGCACCAGTTTTGTTCTCAGGTATTATTTTGTATTTGTTTTCTGTCTCCAATTTTCTGTGGATGGAGGTTTGTCTTTATAGATGTCATATCTTTATAGTTCAAATCAAGTTGCTTGAAGATAATCATGCACATGTGATTCTGCTATTGGGCTGGACACACTTGTTACTGAACTGTGAACAGACTTCTGGAGAGTAAAATGCTAGTGACTTCTAGGAAGTATATTGTCATCCTTCCATGTTCTGTCTGTTTGCCGTCTGACTTAAGATCTCTCTTGATCCACAAAGCCCATGGACATTGTCAAATATTTTTGGACTCCTATGGTCTTGGACAATCCGCCCTCATGAGCTAGCTTTTGGGGGGTGAGTTAGGTCCAAGGTCCATTTAACACTATGTACATTTACTGCTGATCTTTTTCGAAGATGAATCTCCCTGTCATTTCTTTGACATTTCTCCCAGAAACTCTTGTGTAAATTCTTGTAAATGGCTGCTGGTATATATAATAATAGAACATATAGCCTCCTCCTACTTTGTTCCCCTCAAAGCAAAAGGCTTTGAGAATTTACAAAGAGCTACTGACAATGCTGTTCTCTCTTGCCTACTTAATATACTACGTGTTCTTACCTCATATTTCTAGCTTTGCCACAAGTAAACTTTAGATAAATCTGAATTGTTCTCTTTCTTCTGATTTTCGCTGACAAATCAGTCGCTCTTTCACTGGTCTTTTGCTTGATGGTGCATATGATCATATAAGGGAGATTTATAATTTAGAAACCAGAAGACCACATCTCTGATATATATTTGTGTATATGCACAATTTCTAGTCCTATGCTAGATGTGTTTAGTACCTTGCATATACTTGGCTTATTTGTAATCAGCATAATTGGAACATGGGAGGGGAAGGAGCTGCTGGGACCGGGAGGTAGAAGAAATAAGTAGGGGGAAAAGAATGGAAGAAACTTCTGATGGGCCTTGGGTGGCGGGATCTGTTATTTTCTTAACAGTTGCTTGTAGCTGCTTCTTTTTTTACTCGTTATTTCCTTGTCTCCTTTGGACAGTTAACAGAGAATATTAAATAAAATATCTCCAGGACAAATCTATAAGAAATTTAAACGGGTGAATGCTAAAAATTACTATAGGAATATATGCTACTAGCAAAATTCTTCAAGTTGGTCTGCATATAATTTAAATTAAATATGTTCCTCATTTTCGGTGTTGACCTGAATTGACTAACAACCTACTGACCTACCATTAAGCATCTTCTATCTCAACAATCCTCTTGTTTTTTGGCCAGGGACCATGCGATTTAATCTTGATCCATTCAATGAGCACAATGATGCTGACCTCTGGGAGTCTCTAGAACGTGCGCACCTAAAGGACGTTATCAGGAGGAACTCTTTGGGTCTCGATGCCGAGGTTTTTTCTTGTTGCTTTACTTATTTATAAGTTTGCTACAATTGATAGTTTGCATTCTATGCAGAAAACTCATTTAGTTCAACCAGTTTTCTTTCTCGAAATCATTACTATGTAGATTTTTTAAATGAGAAGACATTATTTTATTCATATGACAAGAAAGAGTACAGTAGGCGAAATACATCATTTCATTTAAAGAAAGTATTAGAATAGGAATAGGAACAAGAATAATATATACAATCCTATTTAGAATAGGAATAAGTATAGTATATGGAATCCTACTTGGTTGGAAAAGGATTGTAACGTAGTGTTTATATAGAGGATCTCAATGTAATAATGTAGATACATAATTCAATTTTGTTCTTTTCCAATATTTATCACATGGTATCAAAGCTTTTGTGATCCTGGTAGAGAATCGCTGCCAAAGGGTGGTTGTGACCCATAAATGCCGCCCGTCTGACTAATGGTTATGTTAATAAAAGTAGGACCAATGATATATGCATGAACCCATCTTACCGTTAATCTCTGTTACCCACAAAGGTAGGGGTAAAGTATGCGTACCTCTTACCGTCTCGTGACCCCACTTGTGGGATTACACTGGGTATGTTGTTGTGGGATCTTTTTCCCATTTGAGGTAACGAGAACAATTTTAGAACAAATTGCTACCTGTGCATAGATCATGTATAATTGGAAATTCTATTGATAAGATGCTTTCTGCCTAGATTCATGTTTCTATTCTATAATGCAGTTGCTTTACTAGAATCTAATTAGCTACTTGTGGTTTGAAATCACAACTTAAAGCTAGTAAAATATAATTTTAGGATTCATAGACTAGATCAAAGGTACTACTCCCTCCTGTCCAACTTACCTAACACTTTAGTATTTTGAAACGTCTCAAATTGTTTTGACACCATTTTACTAACAATATTACTCACACAACTTCCCTATCTTACTAGAATTCAGATTCATTTAGTTATTCAAATTTTTAACTTCAATATGATGTTTTCTCTATCAAACTAACTTTTCAACGACTACTTCTATATTTTCTTCCTCTACCACTAGCATAATAGATAAATCAGCATAAAATTTTAAACTTCATGCGCTGTTTAATACCCATTATATAAGTTTAAACTTCACGCGCTGTTAAATACCTATTATATAATTTTAAACCTCACGCACTGTTAAATACCCGTTATATAAAATGAAACAATGGAATATTTGATTTTAAAAATGCGAAACATTGGTCCAAAATTTGGCGATGTACGCCTATTTGAACTCTTTTAAGTGGAACTTTGTTGAATAAAATGTAATAATACCGGGGCAGTATCATGAATAAAGGACGAAGACTACAATTTAAGAGAACAACTTGTGTAACACATGGAAAAGAACAACCTTTCCATTTTATGGTGGAGTCAACTTGCTTTGAACAAATATCTTGATTTAAACTTGAGAGCCAGATAGAGGATAAGAGAAAGTGTATTATATATGGTGATGTTATTGGATGTCACTCGGGCTATTACTTATCAAAGAGGAAAAATGAAAGTTATATTGCATAACCAAATGCACTATGTTACAAAGTTACCAGCCTCAAAAAATAAAGTGCACTATATTACAATTTACAAAGCACGCTTCAAATAATTATGTTTTTGCTAGAAAGATAACCTATGCACCTATTTTTTTTGTAAAAGTAGCTTTTTGCATAACTAACTAACAGTGACTGTTCGGATTAACTCGATAGCTTAGAGGCTCAAGCCTTTGTATTAGTATATATTAAAAGTGAATGTTTTGTTACTTCTATGTTACTGTTTATCAAAAAAATATTTTGTTACTTCTATTCTCTGACTTTTCTATCTCTAGTATCCTTGTCAAACTAATTTCATCTATAGCTAACAGAAAATTACTTTGATGTATCAAGGTCTCAGAAGCCGGAGAAAATTTCAGTGTTGGACAAAGACAGCTTTTAAGTCTTGCTAGAGCATTGCTTCGCCGGTCAAAGATTCTTGTTCTTGATGAAGCAACTGCTGCTGTTGATGTTAGAACTGATGCTCTTATTCAGAAAACCATACGCGAAGAATTTAAGTCATGCACCATGCTCATTATTGCTCACCGTTTGAACACTATCATAGACTGTGACAGAATTCTTCTGCTTGATTCTGGTCAGGTAGAGTGCTAGCCTCTTGCCCCCTAGTCATGTGACTCACTGCTATAACAGGTCATGCTGGATTGCACATCTGAGGATCCTCTTGTGGACTCTAAATATACAAAAGAGGAATTGAATTTTTCTTTTTGTTCCTTTTTTTATGTGGGTTATTTTAATCTACCTGTTGTGTGTCTCGTTTCAGGTACTTGAATATGATACTCCAGAAGTATTGTTAGAAAAGGAGGGAAGTGTTTTTTCTAGGATGGTTCAGAGTACAGGAGCTGCAAATGCTGAATACTTACGAAGCTTAGTCATAGGAGGGGGAGAGGGAAACAGTGTAGCGAAGGATAAACAGCTAGATGGGAAAAGGAGGTGGCTTGCCTCTACACGTTGGAGTGCTGCAGCACAGTATGCAATAGCTTTTACACTTTCTTCGTCCCAAAATGACCTTGTGAATTCAGAAATAGTGGACGAGGATAATATCCTAAAGAAAACAAAGAATGCTGTAATCACTCTGCAGGGAGTATTAGAGGGTAAGCACGACAAAGAAATTGAAGAGACCCTGGATCAGTACCAGGTTTCCAGAGACAGATGGTGGTCTTCATTTTACAGGATGGTTGAAGGTAAAGACTAATGCAAATTAATGTAGTCAAAAGCAAAATTATTGCTTTCATAGTCATCTTCTTTGAGAACTGTTAGCCATCATAGACCGTATTGATGAACAAGATTTAGACAGACAGGTTGACCGACACATGTGCCCTAGTCTAACAAAGAAATAGGATGTACATAGATAAAATGATCAACTTTACCCACTTTTCTTTGCCACCATTTTTTTATTGGCTTTAGACATCCGATAATTGAAATCTACTGGATTGACTAATCTGGATGCACGTCAGTTAGGGCTCACTAGAGGAGGTAGAGTTCTCCCAACCAGGAGTTTCTCTATTTCTAGTGCTCAAACTTGAGACGTTTGGTTAAGAATGTCAGGGTTGAGTCCATCAAGTTAGCCTGGAACCCTAGAACTTTCAATAGAGATATATTTATTTCTGAAAACCTATTAAAATCTCAACAAATGTTAAAATCGAACCCATAATTTTAACAGTACAATTAATTTAGTGCAAGGTTGAACTGATTAAGTTGGCCTGGATCTGCCTCTGCTGGCTCTTTAAGGAGGCAGTGCTGTTAGTATACAGATCCCGTGTTGTAATGATTGATCAAATATATACGTTATATTTATGCTTCTTGGATTTTTACATTCTTCAGGTCTCTCGGTGATGAGCAAGCTGACTCGCAAGAGATTTCATCCAGAATATCATCCAGAAGATCCTAACATTGAAGAAAGAACAATTCACTGGGATCGCGCTGAGATGTAGAAGCCTTCCAGTCTCTAGCAGATTATGGAATGATAGTTCTTACTTGTTCTCATGATTCATGGATAATTATTTTGCCCTTTTAACACAGTTGTAACAGTGATATTTTATCCCATAAAAATTTATAGCTATGCCTCTTCTGAAGATGAGGATCAGATTTTGATTGTAAAATTTAAAGGAGAAATGTGATTGTGAATGCAACTATCACAGACCACTAAAATGGCTTAAGAGTGCCTTTTTGTTTTAAGAGATTTCTTGGTTCTGTGATGCATTACTAAAACAATTTATTTTTGGATACTACTATATCTTTACTATCTTGAGTCGGAGTGTATCGAAAACAATCTTTCAAGTACGATATCTGTACACTCTATTACCCTAGAACCCCACTTTTTGGATTGCACTAGATATGTTTTTATTGTTTATGTTGTATCATAAGTTACTATTTGCGCGAATGACATACAGATCAAGAAATGGTGCAAATCAGTGATGGTATATGTTAATTTCATACCTATGCTTTCTATAGATTGTAATTAATTGCACAATATATTCTTAATTAGAGGAAACAAATTCTTAATTAGAGTTTAATATGTGGGAAATTTGAAAAGCGGTATTTCAGTTTTAGTAGGAAATACTTCTTCTGTTCCTAATTATTTGTCCACTTTTTCTTTTATAATTGTTCCTAATTACTTGTTTATTTTGACATATTAAAAAAAGATAATTTTTTTTACCTATTATACCCTCAATTAAATGATTAATTACTTTGAAAAATGTAAAATTTTTCATCTACTTCATAATTAATAAAGGATAAAATGATAAACTCACTATGTCATTAATTGTTTTCTTAATAAGTGTGTCAATTCAAAAATGGACAAATAATTAAAAACAAAGGAAGTAGCATTTTGCATTTTATCAAATCAAAATAGAACAATCAAATTGAAATGGAGAGACTACTGTGATGATTAAACACCTTAACTACTTCAACAAAGTCAACCACTTTTTACACAAATTTGATTCTTACACACATGGATGAATCTAAAAGACTACATGAATCTACATGAATTTCTTATGAAATGGAATTCCTCCTATTTCTTGAAGATGCACAAGATGACTTCATTTCTCCTTGAATAATCCTTAAAGTTGGACTTTGAGAACTACCAGATGTCTCAGAGCTCCGATTTTCGCCGTTAACAGACACCTTACCAATAAACAGCTTGTCAAATATTCTCCTTGATCTTGATGGCATCAACTGTGGTCCACTATTTCTATTCTTGCTACATTTCTTTACCAACTTCAAGTTCTTCTGTGGATCTTCACCTTTTATCTTTACTTCACTCGATGGCTTCGATACGTTCTGCTTCTCTGGTAATGTTTTCTGCCAATATTCCTTTTCAGTCATCCTAGTGGAATCTACAGCATCAGTATTTCTGTGATTTAAGGTCTGAACTCCAGCAGCTGCTCTAATTTGTTCAAAGAACAGGACTTGAACGACTGTCCGGAGAGGCAGACGTTCGTTTTGTGCAGCATGCATAGATGCATCCATTGTTAATTTCCTGACATCCATGAGACTACATAAACGTTTTTTCTCAGCTTTTGTCAAGCTTGAGTGTTCCTGCAGTGAAGACGAACAGTTAGTATATTTTAATACCATAAGCTTTTAAAATGGAGCGAAAACAAACCACGAGGAATCATATAGTTGATCTCAATTTGCTTGAGAGAGTGGGGTGTACGCAGCCTACCCCACCTTGTGAAGGTAGAGATGTTGTTTTCGATAGACCCTCAACATAGGTGAAGCATATAGAATATAATAGAGAAAAGAACAGTAGCAATCACAAAGAAGACGATAAACGAAGCAAAGAAAACAACATGTAGGGTCATATTCTCAGTAGGAGAAACTAAATGGCGCTCGACTACCTACTAACCTTCTACCCTATTCCTCGACCTCCACATCCTCCTATCTAGGGTCATGTTCTCAATAAACTGTAGGTGTGTCATGTGCTGTCTCTAATCACCTCTATACTTCTTCGGCCTACCTTTACCTCTCCTAAAATCCAACATAGCCAACCTCACACCTCCTCACTAGGGCATCTATGCAGGTCCGATATATGGGATTGAAGCATGGTAACACAAAGAGGTGTTGTTTAGGTTCAATTGAATGGTATATATCTACTGAAGACTTGGACTACCACATTTAAATTAAGGACTTGCAGAACTTATGATATAAAAGGAAAAAGTAAATAAGGAACCTGCAGATAGATATCGATTGCCTCATATAATGCATCATGGATTAGTCTTGCTGAGTCTGGAATTGATTGCAACAGTTCAATGAAAATAGAGAGACTGACGTTTGGATCACGAGCAATTTCTGCAAGATAACCATCAATTAATTTACCGACTTTCAACCATGATGCATGCCCCAAGACGAAATCATTGGTGCTCTTCGGGGGGATGTTCTTATCCCTACTACTTCTTTCACGAGCCATGAATCGATTCACAAGGCACTTCACTAGTTCAACATCATAAACAGTAATTTGGGGAGACCTTGCTGGAATCAAAAGATCATTGATGGAAGCCTCATCCAGCTTTAAGCTGATACTTTTTACAAGTTCTTCCCTTGATGAATCATCTGCTCCGACAAGAATAGCGACTTTCAGTAACTTAAGCAAGAAACTACACGAGCAAGTAACACCTTTGTCAGAAGGCAATAAGCAGATTATAGTTTCTAACAACGACTTGTTCCTTATGCTGTGAGCTTCAGATACCAAAGCCTCAATAGAATCAGGCAGCCATCTCATTGCATAAGTTCTTAGTGCCTCGCCAATAACACTACCATCCATTCTTCCTTTGGATTTAACGGCAACCATAACTCGTTTGTAAAGATCTATCTCAAGTTCACATATATCTTCTACCCACCAATCCTTGGGCACGGATTCAAGTTTTCCAGGGAATTTCATCCCAACTTCTGTGATCTTATCTGAGACTGCCACTTTTCTGTTGTACGTGTAGGACCATGTAATACTTGAAGGATCCATTGACGTTTTGGATGCAATAGAATCTATACATCTACCTACCACCTTCAGATCTTCAGACCACGGTCGAAGAGACTTGGTGGTTTGTAGAACAATAATTGAATCTTTCCAGCTGCGGAAAACACTGGAATTGAGGAATACCTCGATTTTGAAGATAAGGTTTCCTCGGTCAACTTCTTCCGTCATCTCAAGGTACTCAGCTGCACAACGCGCAGCAACAACATTGTATGGATTGAGGGTCACTGTCATTCCATAGCAAAATTTGGCGCAAATCTCAAAAGCTTTAGGCCCACCAGGAAAATCAACTAACTGAATTACATCAGAATTCTCTTCATTTGCTTTTGAAACAAGCTTTTGCAGCCTGTTGCTCATGGACAACAGAGGAAACTGGAAAACCAAAATCAGTATAAACTGTAAATCAGATACTGATAAGACTCAGATGGGAAAGAAGTACATATAGTTCTCCACATGAGAGTAAAAGTAACAGTTAGCAACTGGAGACAAGCTGTTATCCATTTACATTTTCGTTTATAAATATTTGGAGATAGCGTACATAGCTATGTCGAGAACAAACTTGCAAACAAGTCTATCGGATGTGCAAGGAAAGATTTGGGAAATTTTGGAATTAACTTGGTCTAAAGGCCAGTTCACAAAGAAAAGATGAATCTGGATAACATGGAAAATTCATTAATCTAGATTTGTTTTTCTTCTATACAGTAACTAGTAAAACTACCCGCACTTCGCGCGGGAATTTAATATCACGAAATTTATAAAATAATACTTAAAACCTATCGGTCATTAAAACTAAAACACTATATTATCTGACATACAAGAATACGTAATAATAAACATTAATAATGTTAAGAAAAATGAAAATTATTACATCTTATCATTTATCTTTAACAACATAAGCATAAATTAATGACTATAAAAATACATATCAGGATTTGTAACATAATCAATAGTGTCAGTGAGTTACTCAACAAAAGCAAAATACACAAATATTTAATTGTGAAGAAGAATAGGAGGTTCAGAATTTTCGTTGTTTTAAAATGAGAGGAAATCCCTCTATTTATAGACAAAAAAGGTAGTGTGCATAAATATTTATTGTGCCTTATCGGATAGGTTACAACTATTTGGACAAGTTGCAACCCTTCGGAAAGGTCACAACCTTTCATAAAAGTCACAACTTTTCATAAAAGTCGCAACTCTTCATAAAAGTCGCAACTCTTTATAAAAGTCGCAACTTTTCATAAAAGCCGCAACTATTCATTAAAGTCGCAACTCTTTATTAAAGTCGCAACTTTTCTTGAAATGGGAAGGCTAGTTTTGAAAATAAATAAATTAAAAGGGAATTCTGGTTTGTAATGACGCCACGTAGGTGGGCCTAAGGTTCTCCTTTATATATATATATATGATATGATATATGATTTAGTTCCCACATACAATCTTTGTTCATTATACCTAGTTCAAAATCATTGAGGAACAGAAGCAATCAAGTTCTGTTTTTTTAATTTTCTAAAATCAAATGAATGTCATTGAAGAACGACAAGAATAAAGTACTATTCGATTAGTGAAATGTATCGAAATTTATTGCAGTTTATCCTTTGCATAAATGGTCAAGTTACCTTGTGAAGATAAAATATTACTTCACCAACAACGATGGTAACATCTGTTGCCAGCTCAGACGACACATACCTGCATCAATAGATCAAAAATCATTTCCTCTACTTAATAATGTGATTAGAGTATAGCAAGTAACTCAAATATATAACATAATATTTGCCATAGACAAGGAAGAACAGAAAATAAAGTGCATGTAATCTCTCGGTGATACTTTATTTAGCTACTAATAGACTAATAGTGTCCTCTTTTTTGGTTAAAATTTCGCTACTTATTATTTATACGGCAAAACATAAACAACAAAATCAAACTTTCCTGCCAGTAGTTAAGTACACAGGAAGTAAAATAAAATCTTTTTTTGAAGAGAAGAGTGAGAGATCCATGTGATAGACAGCTTTTCCTTCAACTTCCAAGTAATGTACATCTGAAGTTCCTTAAATATAAGTAGATAGCATTATTCTCATCATCATTTGCAAGTACCAGAACAATGTATATAAAATTAACTACACTTAATACCCAGCATAAGTTAAAATAGAAAATACATTTAGCTTAAACTATAGTTCCACCAATGGTGAGTTGGACACAAACTTAACAAACTTGAGTTTGTGTTAGACAAAGAGTCGGAAACAAATAGATGAAACCTTCGAGGCTGACAAGAAGCAGAAAAGAGAAACAGAGCTAGCAAAATGGTTGTATGGAAACTAATAGTGCTTCTACTGTTAAACATTTACTTGCGAAACGTAACTATGGAAATCCAAGTTCTAGCTGCGACCATGTTTCCATTCAATTTAACTTCTGTGCACTAACAGTGTATAATTTTGTTACGCCACCAGATTCAGGTTGACTTATAGCAACAGGTAACTGTCTATAGTTATCTAGTAACATAAAAGATCAACTGAATAACTTGTTATAACCAGATAAAATGCATTGACAGTGTAAAACTCATTTACGCTGTCAGTTAACACAAGATAAATCCGTTACGATTTTGATTTCAGTGATTCGCCTAGTCAGGGGACAAGAATTTCCACCAACATAAACAGTTAAAAACTGAGAACTTTCACCTACCTAGCTATTCATGATGTTTGTTAGAAAAATTAATCTACATGGTCGTTCACCCAACTGATTAAACTAAAAATAGCCGGCGGATATATAATGTGTATAATCTATGTATACGACTAGGAAAAGTAAACAGTAAACCTATCCAGCTATTTGTGTAAAGATCCTACGTCCCTTGTTTCACCATTTTTTTAATCAAAAGATAGTTCAGTCATTTATGTCAAATAGTAGGTAGAGTAATTGATGTTACAAGATGTAAACATGATTTAGATGATCAAATAATTGGAGATCAATGACCCCACTAAGGCCATTTTTCTATGAGTAGTAAATATTGGACCACCTACCAATCAAACGCAGAAAGTAGATTGACACCACTTTTTGAATGTCCTCATGCAAGCCACCATCAAAATTCTTTAAAAGTAACAAGAAACTCTAAAATGGGCACATAAAGGGGGACACCAAAACAAAAAATAAACAAAAATTGCCTGCTTTTTTCAAGATCAGAAAGAGTAGTAGGATTATAAAATTAGAATCTTTGTACTCACAACTCTCAACTTATTTATTAGAAAAACAAACAACAACATACTCGGTGTAGTCCCACGAAGTAGGGAACCTTACCCCTACCTTAGAGCTATAGAGATTGTTTCTAATAGACCCTCGACTCGAGAAAAAACAGTGCAAAACAGTCCAAGATAAGAATTAACGGAGGTACAAGAAAAGACAGATAATAACAAAATAATACAATAATCAAAGTTCCAAGGAGTCAACGTAGTCACAGAAATCGAAGGACAAGAAAATATAGGTGGAATACTACGACTACTAATATGAACGGACAGCCAGACAATGTACTGCTTCCTAGAAAAAGAAACTCCTTTTTTTAATAGCCGTCTCTATTTTATCTAAAGCAATCTCCAAGATTGTTCTGTACATGTGCACAAGAAGTTGAAGACACACTGCATAAGCTAAGGTGCTCATATCCAAATAAGTGAAGAAAGATGGAAAGAAAAAAATAGTACGGAAAAAGAATCACCTTCCTGTCATGCATAATACATACTCCATGTTCATGCTGCTAACATTTCTTAATAAAGGTTACTAATCACACTGTTAATGAATAATTAAATAAATTTATTAGATGACCCTAGAGTAAATATCACTCCTACTTTCTAATTTGTTTGCCTGATTTTGACTTAAAAAATACTTAGAATATATCAAAATGTTCTTTAAACTCATACTAAACCTCACCCTCACCCGACTCCACTCGTGGAAATACACTGAGAGTAATTCTCAGTAGTATGTTGTTGTTAAGAAGTTAAACTACAAAGAGGCAAAAAAAGAGAAGAAAAAAAAGTAGGAACTGTACTTTTTTCAAAGTAGATGTCCTGCAAATTGTATGGTGAAGAAGAAGTGGACATACATACAACAAACATGACAAAATTAAAGAAAAATTCAAATAAAACAAGAAAATAGCAGTAAACCATTTAACATACCTTATACTTTTTCCTTGATCTTGAAATGTATCTGGTTTGGATCCCAACTTCATGAACTTCATCTCTATTTTTTTTTTTCCTCAAGAAAAACCAAAATCTCTGCTTAAAAACTCAAATTTTAGTACAAATACAACACAACTAACTAACTAAGCCTAGAAAACCCAAAGCTCTGCTTAAAGACTCAAACTTTAGTACAATACAACAGTCATACAGACAATCACACAACAAACTAACCCAAGAAAACCAAAATTTCTGCTTAAAGACTCAAACTTTAGTACAAATAAACAGTCATACAGCACAACAAACAACAAACTAACCCAAGAAACCAAACTTCCAACTTCTGGGGTTAACTGAAATTCACAGATACAAGAGATAAAACAAGTAAAGATTCCATTTTTATCACTCAAGAAGAATATTTCCAGTGAAGAAGCATCCTAAACTCCAATACAAACAGAAAGAAACAAAAGAAAAAAAAACAGACTAACAGAGCATAATCTTGATTTTGCTTTTGCTCCCACGCCCACCTCGACCCTCGAGCCAAAACACCAAAATTTCAATACCCTTAATCCCTTTTTAAACTCCCATTAACACTAAACCACAAAAGACTCAAATTTAAACAAACCCCACATGCAGAAAAGGAAGATAGACTGGTTGAGTCTTAAATTTGTAGCCGCCTTTGAATTAACAATTTCACCTAAAAAAACTTGCTAGGCTGTTTTATGTAAAAAATTCTCTTTTTTACTATACAAAAAACTAAGACACTAATTTCAAAGATTTCTGCAGCTTTTTTCTTCCTTTTTCACTCTGTGTATATAGATACATAATGAGGTGTCTCTCTCTCTGTATACTGAATACACTGATGAAGTTGTCGTCCAATCTTGGAAAAATAGCAGAAGAGAAAAGAGAAAATATGAGAGAGAAAAATGTCAGACGAGAGGAGAGAAAAAGTGTATTGGTTTGTAGACTGGACACAACCAGCCTGGTTGGAGAGAATGATGTGGTAACAAGGAAGTTTTGTATAACGTTTTTATCTTTAATAAAAAATCTCAGAGTTTTGAATTTTTCGGAATATGAAGTTGCATTGGTTAGTTAGGAAGTCTTTAGTCTCTATGTGAAATTTATTAATGCGATCCTAATTTAAGTCAACTCCAACATGGTGCAAATTCTAGTTAGAGTGATCTTTGTAGCAGTTGATTGGATCCTACTTTCGGATCGCTATTAGTCTTTATCTTTTATTTTAAGTCTTTTAATTTTGCTTTCGAAGACTTAAAATGTAATTCAGATTATAAAAATATATTAGATACTCTTCATAGTTATGCTATCAGATTTTGAGAGATTTTTTGTTGTTTTCTTCTATTTGTAGCATGACTTTCCTTCGAGGTTCTTGGAATGTGTGTTATTATGACATTGATTTTTGGATCGTAACAAATTGGTTAAGAAACCAAAAAAATAAAAATAAGTAGGTTTTGTAACTTTTTTTTTGTTTTGATAAACGGTAAAATACCATTAACAAACAAAGGATTGATACACCTATAGAGCACCTAAAATTCATAGTCACCTTCTAGGAAATGTTCTATGTCTTTTAAGCCTCCAACTGGACAAGCGAACTAGTTACATGAAAAAATGTTAAATTAATCTATGATTTCTATAAGCTTTCTTAGATCCTCTAAACAATGTTATTCTCTCTGAAAATTCTCTTTTTATCTGTGCAATAACTATCTCACTGTTAATTGTTGTGTCCCTATACAACAAATAAGAAACTTTAATATATTGTTTTGCAAGGAGATACACTCTTAGGAGTCGTTTTGTGGAAGGTATAATAATTCTGAAATAAAATGTAAAATTATTTTATTTTGTATTTGGTGGGAGGTATTAGGTAGTTATTGAATTATTTATTGCATTATTTATATTATAGTGATGAAATAAATTCTCCCATATACATGATGAAATAAATTATCCTAAATAATTAATCTTAAAATAATTTTTTCTAATCAAACGATCCCTTAAGTTTTATTTTAATTTATTTGATTTACTTTCGTTTCAATTTTTCATTTGATATGTTTAAAATACTATATACTAACAAAAAACATTTAATTGATATTTTCTATGTATCATTAATTGAACATCAATATGAGATTGTAATTATACTTATTTCAGGATACACAAGTCAACTCTTTGTAAGTCAATAAATTTAATAAAATACGAAAATATTTAGCTTAACGCCAAATGGGTATTGAATGATCTTTTCATAAACACAAGTATAAAATGTGGATTAAGGAAAAGAAATCAGTATTAAGATTTGGTGATATAAATACAAGTCTTTAAAAATCTCAAAATTTGAAAACAAGTAATACTACTATATTATGTGTGAATAAGAAAGACATAAATAAAAACATAACGATAGAAGAAATCTAAAAAATTGCATGACGATAAAGTAGCTATCTCTGAATCTCGAGTACTTGAGTAACAATGAAGATCACCTACTATTCGTATCTGACTCAGTTCCTATATGATAAAAGTGTAAAAGACAAAGATAAATACAAAGAGCATGTGTATTCAATCGCGTTGATAAATCCTAATGATCATTATTCAATCATAGATATCAATTCATTTCAATAAAAGACTCAAACTAGCATATAAAACACAACAAAGGTATATTCAACAAAAAAAAAATAGACTCCCTAAATCAAGGAAATTCATTTTCCATATGTTAGGGCAAAAATTCTCAAACACCATTAAATCACTAATTTAATGATAAATTAATTATTTTTTTACAAATGTATATTAAGAATTAAAATACTACCCACAAAAAAATCTAGCAAAATCTCTTGATTTTCACTTCACATAGTGCTTTTTAATTTCCCTAATCATGTATTTTTAAAAAAATCATATTAAAAAATTTCACTATTCATATCAGTAGTTTTTGCTGACGAAGCAGAAAATTTCAATATTCAAATCAGGAAGAAAAATTAATGTAGCATATTTTTATCTGATGTGGCTTCTAATACTAGCGCATTTAAGAGACACACTTGATTAGAGAGATTTGAAATATTTATTTTAATTATATTTAGAGATCTAAATAAAACTTCATAGTATAAAAATTAATTTAGTAATTCAAAATAAATATAAGAATCTGTCAAATTATTCTATCGAAAAAACAAAAATAATAATAATGAGAAAATAGCACGTGCATATTTCATGATATAAAAGTACCCACAAAGTTTAGTAACTTTTTGTGTAAACAGTGAAATAACTAGTCATGCATGAGGTAAGTGATTCTTACAACTTTGAATACCATAATTGCACCTCTTGATTGGTCATAACTAGAAAGTTTGAAATTTTTAAAATCTGAAAAATTATTTGAATGCATTTTTATTTATAGTCAAAAGAGTATGATATATCGTTCAGCTTTCTTATTTATAGTTGATATACTTTTTTTATAAAAGTGACTCATATATATTTTAACTGTTACACAAATGACTCATATATATCCTATCGTTATAAAATGAGCTCACATATATCATTTATCTAACGGAAGTCAAGAAATATTGATAATTTATTGGCTCTTGATTTATTCTCCAAAAGCTTGATTTGAGATTTTCAAATCTTGATTTTATATATTTTTTTAAACACAAAAATTATCAATTATATTTAAATATCAAATAAAAAATATGTCTTGAAATTATTTGACAGAGTCAATTTGAGCCATATATTCGTTCATTATTTGATAAACTGATTTAATAAATAAACGGATCTTTAATATGTTTAATCTTAAATGAATTAATCAAATTATATTTTTATGAACTAACTATACCGCCTCTAATTTTCTTTGGATCCCTAAATTATCCATATATATCCTTTTGTGTGCACGAATTCTGGTCCAAATTTCAAAGAAAATAAAGACACAAACAATAAAAATTTGAAGAAAAAAAACTAACAACAACAACATATATTGATTAACTAACAACAACAACATATATTGATTTTTAGATATGAAAAAGTAAACACACGAAGGAAGTTTAGAGTCCATTACGTTATACAATATATCGATTCAGAGAATTAACTTTTAATTTAAGTCATCCATTCTACTCCTATTTAAAGTGACGCTAGACTGTTTCTAGAGGTGTGCTTCGCTCGACCACATGATGAATATGTTTCAAGCTAACTGCATATCAAGCGCTTAAGCAGAGCTTGTGGTCAGTTGTTCCAACTCGCTTGCTAGAAAGAACTTATTGAATTCAACACTACATATGATATTTCATTATGGTCCTCCTATAGCTTTTTGCTTGCTTATACAGAGAGCATGTCCGAGGGGCTATTATACACTTACGACACATTTGCATTACCATCTGAGCTTCGTTAAACCTCCTACGCCTAAGTTGCTCTGGCCCTGCTGAAATTAATTTTAATTAAAGCTCAATTTACTTTGAAGCATTTCAAAATATATATGAAAAGTAAATATAAGAGCGAAAAAATTAAATTTTGAAAAATTGTATGGATAATTTGGTATATTAGATAAACACAAATAGTTTAAAAATTATAATTTAATACTATTTTATATCTTATTACTTACTGATTCTATAATTCAAAATTAATAATTAAAATCGAAATAATGCATGTGATTATTGGATATATGCAAAGCAAAATTGTAAATTTCAACCAACAAATTGTGGCATATTAATATTTTTAAAGCCTAGAGATAACATTGTCACACTTTCAAAGTGTAGATAGGGAAATCAATTGATCTCTATCAAATAATGGAATAATAATTTCAAAATTAGTTATTTTGAGATAAAATAATAAAAGTATCGTAAATGCATCTAAGGTGTGTCCTAATGATCAATGAAGTGGTTGAGAATCATGAAGTTTCAAATTCAATTTTCAGCGGAGTCAAAAAAACACTATATGATTCTTCCCATCTATTCTAACGTTGATGGATAAGTTACCTAGCATTCGTTGCTGATCCATAAACGGAAAAACCCCTAAATAGGTGTGGGCCTGATATGGTACCGTATAGTATTTGAAAATTTCGATTCCATAATTTTGGTATTCAGTCTTAAAACATTATATCATTATCATATCCATTCAATTTGGTATGGTTCAATATACTGAAGTTCAGTTTTTGGCATTCTACGATATGGTAAATCAGTATGTATGTGTGTGTGTTATTTCTAAATATCAAATACCATCTTGAATATTCAAAAAAATTAAAATATATACTATATACCACACCAAATACCATAATATCAAATCTACGATATTAAAAATTTCGATATATAGTATAATAATTCGATATATATTATACTATGCCCCCCTCTACCCCAGAGGATGTTGTTTTTATGAAATAAACCAATAAAATATGAAGTACAAGGTAGTAATTGAACACAACAAATTATTAGCCAACCTAGTAATATAAATGAGCTACTCTAATTAACTCCTATTGGGCTGCATTAAATAATTGATGTCATACAGTACGATAAGCATTCAATTCACTCAACAAAGGTTGTTTTACTTTCACAAAGTCATGTAAAATGAATTAATGACTTATTTTATAGGAGTATAACAGATATTTGATCAGACATGAAATATTAAAAATATATAAAGATGTTTAAATATGATCTAAAGTAATTAAAACTAATTATAATATCTATATGACTATGTGCTTCATTTATACATATTGCGTTTGAGTCTTGTATTTTATTCTTGTATTTTATTTCTACTTACAATAACTTCGTCTATTTAATTTAATCTATTTTAATATATTCAAATTCAGTCCAACGCACTTATCTCTCATTCTATTCATAACCAAATGACTATTTTAAAAAAAAGTGAGTTTCTAATTAGTTCAAGGGTGCAATAATTGTTCAAATTAGGCGTGGGTAAACAAATATCTTAAATTAATGATGAAGAAGAAAAAGGTACCCTAAAACTTTTGTATAATGATGAATCTAAGTAGTGGTTTTCTTTCTACTTCTTTTTTTAGGGTGGGGGTGGGTCTATAATAAATAGCGGTGAAGTGAGAATTTAATTTACGAGTTTTAGATATTTAAATAATGATTTGAATATGTTGATTTTTTTTTTAAAAAATAAGTACGTCATTTAAGTAAAAGCTATATTGAATTCAATCAAACTAGTCGGGGATGTTACTTTCTATGCAGGGGACCATATGCACCTTTTTATATCTATATGCTATATACTTTATCCGTTCATTTTTAATTATCATATTGTGCTTTTTGTAACTCAATTTGACTAATTTTAAAGCTAAATTAGATTATATTAATTCAATATTTTAAACAAAAACTTTAGATATTCAAAACTATACCATAAGTACTATACATTCCAGTTTTTTTCATATCAATATGATAAAAAATACATCGTAAAATGTTAGTCAATTGACTTTAAAATAGAAAACCATGATAATTAGAAGTAGACGGAGAAAGTAGTATAGAATGATTATATACAAAGAATTCAAAGTTGTAATGTTACCCTAGTTATTGGTATTGCTTTTAATTACATCTAAAATAAAAAAGATCATCTCCAGGTTTTATATATGTTCCTAAAGTTTGACATGATTTCTATCTACTACGTAGACATTATTGTATATATAGTTAAATCACTTTGTAATAATGTCATTTATCGGAATATTCACTATTACTATAGTGAAATATCTTTATAGAAAACACATAAAATGTAATATTTTGACGAGTAACGTTACATGTAAAATATATTTTGGCAGTCACCTGAGTGGGTCGTTTAATTATCAAATAGATTTTTATTTAACTATAAAATGTAATATTTCAACGAGTGATATTATTGACGCCCCTTAATATATGTGGCTCTACAAAGGAAAACAGAGTTGTCGTTGAAATTCCCCATTGAAGAGTTTCGAAACTTCAATTTTAGAATTTGATCTGTCGTAAATGTGAATTTTTATGAGTAAATAATATATCAAAAAAATCAAGATATTGAGAGGAGTTTATGTCTAATTTTGAGTTGAAGTCCATAAGAACCCACCGGACACGTCCATGGGCCTTGTTAAGAGGCTTGTTCATAAAATTGCGCGATTTATCCTCTAAATAGTTGATTTTTTATTTTTATCCCCCCCACACCCCTTTCAATACACTCTACCCCCATCTCGAACTCTCACACATCCCTCCAACTTTTATAGTGTTTGTCTAAATTATACACAAATATTTTCTATACATATCAAATACAATATCAATAAGAAAATCACTTATTTTTCACAAAAAATATTTTTTTTAAGAAAACACTTTCCGTGAAACCTTAATACCAAACACACCCTATATCATTAGATATTTCTTTTTTGAAAAATACATATGTACAAAACTTAAGTGTCTAGATATGAAACTTGCAAGAAAGTAATAATTTAGGCAGTGTTTTTAACTATCACTTGCTAGTAGGAACAAGAAGCAAAGGCTTTTGTCTCTGCAATGGCACAGCATATTTTTCATTCATGTCAAGCATCAAAGGATCACCATTATTTGGAAGAGACCACTCAAAGTGATAAACCAAATAAGCCAAAATCAAATGCATTTGTTTTGTAGCAAAGGGCAAGCCAGGACACATTCTTCTTCCAGCACCAAATGGCAAGAATTCAAAGTCTTGTCCTTTATAATCAATATTTGTGTTCAAAAATCTCTCTGGCTTGAATGAAAATGGATCATCCCAAAGCTTTGGATCATGTCCAATTGCCCAAAGATTCACAAAAACTAGACAACTTTTTGGGATTGTGTAGTTCATAACTTGACATGTTTCACTTGCATAGTGAGGTAGAAATGCTATTGGTGGATGTAGCCTTAAGACTTCTTTAATGCAAGCATTTAGATAAGGGAGTTGAAAGATTGTTGATTCTTGAATGGTGGTGTTTGAGTTTATTAATCCATTTTGAAGTTCAGAGTTGAGTTTCTTCATCACTTCTTTGTTCCTCACTAGCTCAGCCATTGCCCACTCAATTGTGGATGTCAATGTTCCTGTTCCTGCTGGAAATATTTCCTACAAAGTATTTTAAAGAAAAGAGTCAACTATGTCAACTCTCTATCGGAGTAACGTCTGCGTACGTCCTACTTGTGGGATCAGATCGGGTATGTTGATGTTGTTGAGTCAACTATGTCAACTCTCTACCCCCACAAAAAGATAGGGAGTAAGGGTGCATATACCCTACCTGTAGGATCATATCGGATAGTGTTGCTGTTGTTGAGTCCTATGTCAACTCTCTATCCCCACAAAAAGATAGGAGTAAGGGTGCGCATACCCTACCTATAGGATCATATTGGGTAGTGTTGATGTTGTTGAGTCAACTATGTCAACTCTCTATCAACACAAAAATAGGAGTAAGGATGCCTGCATCCTACCTATGGGATCATATTGGGTAATGTTGATGTTTTTGAGTCAACTATATCAAATGTAATTGAATTCATAAAATTGGTATCAATATATGTTGTTCTGGCTCTTCAAAATTGTTGCCACTCCATGTCGGATTCTCCAGAAAGCACTATTTTTAGAATATCCGACACACCCCCATCAACATTTTTTAAGAGTTTGAGCAACATGATATTTTACCACTTGATAGTAAACTACCTTTGATAAGAAAAAGAGTTAATGTAATTAAGTCACATCTAACTATAACTATTTTTGCGAGTTTCACACTTCAATGATCAAATGTTCTCTTTTTCTATCTAAACTATCACATGTCAACTATTGGTTATGTTCCCTTTTCTTAAGTGAATGTTAAGGGAACAACTAATAGTTGACGTGTGTTTTAAGACACAAATGATCACATATCAGGTAGGAATGATCACATATCAGGTAGGAAAAGTGAAATCAATAGATAAGCACGAAAAAACATACATTCTCTTTCAACAAATAAGTTTGTGCCAACATATATAACTACGACTTTCCTATAGAGATTCAAAATATAAAGAGATAAGTACGCGATAAAAAAGTAAGTTTTACATACCAAGAGCATGTAATTGATCTGATCATCAGAAAATCCATTAGCAAGCATTAAATCCAAGAAATCCCCATTTTTTTCAACATAAGATTCTCTTCTCTCCTTTATTATCCCTTCCCAAATTTTAAACAAATTATCAAGACACTTCTTTGCCTTCTTCTTTTTACCTTGAATATCAACAACCCCATCAAAAATTGGAAAAAAATCAGCTAAAATTGGAGTTGTACCATACTCCATAAACCTCCAAATATTCCCTTTCATCTCACTAATAACTCTCTCATCTTCCAACTTAACCATATTTCTTGAAAAGCAAATCTCCCCCAAAACATTAAAAACATTACCAAAAACAAGATCCCCAATTTTGACAACTTTACCTTGTTTAAAATTCAAGAAATTCATCATTTCAACAACCCCTTTTCCCCTTTTGTCAGCATATGATTCCATAGCTTTACTTGAAAAAAACTCAGTTTTCCACAGAACCCTTATAGATTTCCAGTGACTATTACACTCTGTAGACCAAAGAAGTGAGTATCTCTTAAGATCTGATTCTTTTATTGGTGTTGCTTTTGGTGCATAACGAGCAGAGAGTTGTTTGTCATGATTTTTCAAGATTTCAATAGCAGATTCAGGTGAAGATCCAAGGACTATAAGCTGATTTCCTAGTTTTAATGAGATTAAAGGGCCAAGATTTTGGGATATTTTTGTAACTATGATATGGGGTTTTTTGCTAATGATGAAATTTGGGATGTTGCCTATTATTGGCCATTGGAATGGTGAAGGTGGAAGATTTTGGGGTTTTTTCAAGAATGTTGAGTTTATGATTATGTAGATTAAAAGTGGGAAAAGAAAGATGAATAAGGAAAAAAGATTGATTGATAACAAGTTCATAATTTCTTGTTTTTTAGGGTGAAATTTTGAGTTTGCAATGGAAGATATGTCAACTCTTAGTTGATTAAGGAGTTGCTTAAAATATAATTAAAATTAAGTGGAATTAGTTGAAGTGTAATATTTAAAACTTAGTTAGATTTTTAAATAAAATTGTTAAATTAGGTCTTGAACCTGATTCATACTCTAAAAGCTAGCTCAAAAGGAGTTCGATTTAAAACTTGGTTAGATTTTTAAATAAAGTTGTTAAATTAGGTCTTGAACCTGATTCATACTCTAAAAGCTAGCTCAAAAGGAGTTCGATCATCTCATGTGAGACTTTTTGCTTTAATCTTTATCACCGCATCTCACACCTATTGCTAAGCATCTGGTGCGTAGGCAAATTTTGGGTCCCAACATTTGGTGAGATGAGCTCTGCTTTGATATCATGTTAAATTATGTTTTTGGCCTACCTCATATTTCAAAAACTAACTCAAAGAATGATGATTGTCCAAACCTTATAAGGAGTTAATCCATCTCATTAACA
This sequence comes from Solanum bulbocastanum, assembly GCA_037074985.1. Classification (NCBI taxonomy): domain Eukaryota; kingdom Viridiplantae; phylum Streptophyta; class Magnoliopsida; order Solanales; family Solanaceae; genus Solanum; species Solanum bulbocastanum. The sequence continues at coordinate 1,588,235 of CM073604.1, forward strand.
AAAGTGGACATGAAGAAATATGAAAGTTTGTCATCACAAAAAAAATAAAAAAAGAAGGAATTAGGAACTATCTTGATCTTTGTATCTACCTTTAAGATTTACATGGGATTTTGATGATTGACATATATTGCTTTACTTATCAGTATTTTACCTCATATATTTCTTTTTCTTACTTAGAAAAATAGAAGATTCAATCTCATATAACACTATATAAAGAGCATTCCTTTTCTTGCTTAGAAGGATAATCTTAAATCACAACAAAAAGGAACCATATTACATAGAGGTATATTTGTATTGAAATTTATCCCTAATCTTTCCTCTATTTTTGAGATTGAAATATTTAAATCACAAAGACACGTGTAATCACAAACTTTGTAATCACAAATATTAAATATTTAATGAGACGTTTTATTTGCTTGGAGTTTCTTTTTTTGGAGAGCAATTTTGCAAACCTACAAAAATAAATAAATTATAATTAACATTTAAAAAATCAATTTACGAGAAACTAAAAAACCCTAATATGTATCTTATACAAGCAAAAGTCTATATCTGCTCCCTTTATTTCATTTTATGCTTCTTAATTTGACAGAATACAAAGATAATATAAAAAATATTTTTGAAAATAAAAACTTGTATAACATACTCTGTAGATTACACCGAGTATATATATATATATATATATATATATATATATATATATATATATATATATATATATATATATATATATATATATATATATATATATTACCTCTTTAGAGCTTACTCATTAGTTTCAGGATCCTCTTTGGAGTTTTGTTTCTTCAACAAATTTTCACCAACTTGTATATATATTAGTTCTACACTTACTATATTCCTTGTATACACTTTGGATATCCATCTTATTTAGCGATGAATTATTACAAAATTTTATTGGCTACAAGGGTATTATAACTTTTGAAAGAGGAATCAAAATTAAAATTTATACATACAAAAAATGTATTAACCTTAAATATACAGAATAATTTTTCTAATGTAAGGAATTTAATTAAACGTACCCCCTTGCACCCTCATATATAGTTCTAGTACACTTAGCTACGAGTAATTTAGTGATCGATAAAGTAAATAATTAAGTGAGATGGTCTTACTTGAATCCTGAGGTAATTTTTTTGATCATTAAGAGCTTGAAAGACGGTAGCAATGTAATAATCATTCATATAAGAATTTGCTGAAGACACAATTTGTAGAAAAGGACTTGAATGTTTGTTATGAATTAGCCACTCAATAGCACCCCATTTAGCTGCTTCTTGTGCTGTATATGTTGTATAAAAATCTGCAGCATTGCCTGTGCCTAATGAGAGTAGTAAACTTTCATTGTAGTTCATTGATTTAATTGATGACAAGGCTCGATCCGCTTGCGTCGAATGGTTGGTTGCCACGCTAAGTGCAACTAAGGCCTGTAATATATTTACTGTCAGACCTCTATATAACACTCATTCTTGGTAAGAACATATAACAGTCATTCTTGGTAAGAACATATTTGTATCATTAATAATATAAATAGCTACAACTATGTGTTTAATGATGATTATTTAATCTCACTAGTCTAGGGCACTAGTTGGATTTGAACTTTGGTTTTGCGGGTGATTTCCTAAGCTTGTACCAACAACACAAAGATACTCAACTTGCTAAAATATTTTTAGAAAATACATTTTAATTCATTATAACTGAACTCATTTCAATTCGAATAAATTTTAAACCATTGGCTGATTTTTCTTGATGTCAAAGGTTGGAATGACAACATTTGTTAAAGCTTGATGCAAACGAGTCTCTCCCAACTTATCTTGCAAAACTTTGTGAGGATACATATTTTCCATCATATTTGGGAGCAAAAATTGGAGGTAATGCACTGTAATTGAAATCAAATTTTTGTATTAAAACATATTTCGATACTGATTTGACCTATACACATATGTTGTAGAATGGAAATAATATGTGACAGCCCAGTCCCTAAGTGATATTGTTAGCTTGTTGGTTAGACCTGTTTACTTATACACCCAACATCTTTCCTGTATTTTGTTGATATGAGACTTTTTATCTTAAGTTGGGGTGTCACATACATCCCCTCTATGGGCTTAACATCCTTGTTGAGGATTTCTTATTTGCTGAGGTTTTCTTATCTTAAATTGGGGTGTCACATACACCCCCTCTAGGGACTCAACGTCCTTGCTAAGATTTACCCCATTGCATGAGATTTTTCTAGACTCAGCACTACGATTTTCCCCACCTTATCCTAAACTCAGTTGAAATCAGGGCCACATCGACAAAATTGACACATGATTGACTCTGAAATCATTTGTGATGGTTCAATCCGCTAGTGATATTATCCGCTCCTGGCTTAGGTCCGGACGACTTTAAAACACATTACTAATTTGTAAGACTTGCTTAATCATATACCAAATATCTTACCTATGTTTTACCAATGTAGAAATTCTTATCCTAAGCTAAGATGTCATATTATCGGGATGTGTTTTAATACATATATGTATAAAAGTTAAAGTTAGAATAAAATTGTCAAATAGTATGTAAAAACAATTATGTACCTAGGTGGGAAAATCCTTGGGCCATGCTCAAAATAAAAGGATACAATATCTTTGGCAGCACAAAAGGGAAGATAATTTTCATTTGGAGCAGTGATCATATTGGCTAATATTCCACCTGTACTTGTTCCACCAATCACATCAAAGTAATCTACAACTCTTGCATCTGACCCAAAAATAATTTTTAATCTCTATAACGTCTTTTTCGACAAGTAACAAAGTCTAACGATAAGTCAAACATGAAAAATAATTACTGTTCCTTAAACAACATGATTTCGACTTAAAAGAGAATTTTCATGACGGACTGTGAGATAACCTTCCGCTCGAACAATTTTTTCATATATAGATCAGGTTGTGGACATACGAGATCCTTATAATATAGATTTGTTGTTTGGTTTATCGTCATAAAAGATTTTTAATTATTATTTTTGATATATCATCTTGATATTTCGATCCCAACATGATAATAATCAAAATAATACAATTCAAATGTAAAAAAATACATAGTAATGCCACACCCACACATACGTTTTAAAAATATATATATATAGGTACGATACATCGATACCTAAAGTTGGTCGTCAAGAAAACCAAGAATAGTAGCTGGAATAATTCCTCTTATGCCTCCTCCATCAACGCTAAGAATTGTCACCATTTCTCCCAACACATGAGATGTTACTACCAAAAAAAGTATAATGAAAAATGATGCTCTAGTTGCCATTGTTAGACTATCTTTTTTAGAGTACAACCACATCGATTAACAAGCAAGGTTTATATAATCGCATGAAAAGTCTCTGGTTCAAGTTTATGATCGTCATTTACTCTTTATAATCAGATTTGTTAGCAGAGTAATCTAACAATTATTACATTTATAAGCGAGCCAGACCGAGGTCAAAGAGGTTCAAATGAATCCACTTGGTTGAAACATTTTAATATTTTATATAGGTTAAATTTGATAAATTAAAATTAATCATATCATGTTAAATGAACTAATGTGATCCTATGGTGTGATGATTTAGTGGGTTCAAGAAATTATTGTGATATGATGTTTGAAACGCCTATGCAATATTAATTATTAGTTATTTTTTACTTAATTTTTTGTTTTGTGTAACCATATATATATTATTACAAATGTGTGCACATTTGGTCAATTTTAAGGTTATACCTTATTACTTTCTGTCTATGAATTAATTTTCTCTATTTGTTACTCTTGTTTTTTTTCTATTTTAGAGGGTGTTTTACTAAGAGGTTATTTGGCTTAATTTATTTTAAATGCTAAAATAACTTTAAAGTATTTTTGTAGTATTTGAATAAATATAAAAGTATTTTTAAACATTTGTGTTAAAGTCAAAAAGAATTTTTTTTTTTTGTAAAAAAATCATAAATTAGAATTGTTAACTATGACTTTTGAGTCAAACAGACGAAAAATAAGTCAAAAACTATAATTAGAATTCCTAACTTATTACTTTTGATCTATAAATCATAAATCATAATCTCACCCAAAAAAATTCTAATTTTATAAGTTGGTTAAATTGACTTATAAAAGATGTTTGACCAAGTCTATTAGGTAGTCAAAGTCTTGACCAAATTTATTTTAAAAAATGAGGTGTTTGACTAAATTTTTAAGAGAAAATAAATGTTTTTCCATAGTATGTAGTACTAGAAGCTGTTTTCAGAAGCTAAAAAAGTATAAAATTTCCCTTGAGACACTTTTTTGCTAAACACTTTAAAGAAAAATACACTTAAGAGTACTTTGAAAAAATTTGATCAAATATTAATTGATGCTAAAAAGTTCATTTTTATTTATTGGTTAAAAACAAATTATTTCTCACCAACAAATACTTTTTTTAAAAACACTTTCTAAAAATTTTTTTTCACAATGAGTTGATCTTAAAAATTAGCCAAACATATTAAGGATGTCTGATTAATTGTTGGTATCCACTTGCATATAAGCTCAAGAATCTCTTATATCATATCATAATTATTTGTATAATATTAACTTGGCACTTCAAATTATATATATATATATTTTTCTTTTTGCTTAGAAAAAAAAAATTCAAATGTCATAGCACAAAATCACGATAATTTATTTAAACATTTAACACAACCAAAAGGTTACATAATCCAAACATACATTACATGGAGAGACATTTCTATTGAAATTTATCCCTCAAACTCTTCTATTTTTGAGGTTGAAATACTAATTAAATGCGCGCAATCATAAATATTGCAAGCGCTTATTATTTAGCATAGTAAGGTTACTACTACAATCCGAGACCTTGAATTAATAAGAAGCTTTATTTGCTCGGAGTTTCTTCCTTTCAGAGAGCAAGTTTGCAAACCTACAATGAAATAAACTATTTTAATTAGCAATAAAATAGATTTATAAGAAATTTAGTATGAATAATATTGACTGACGAGATATAGTAATATGAAAAAAAGAAAAGAATTATTTCAAGCACAGATAGTTTTACCTCTTTAGAGCTTCCTCATAGGTTTCAGGATTGTCTTTGGAAACTGGTTTTTTCAATAAATTTTCACCAACTTGTTTTAATAATTCCATATTAGCCACAGAAGCATCATCCCATGCAGTAGTTGTGCCTGTTAATGCATTTTCCTGGAATTAAATATACTCATAGCGTTAGCAAAGAAAATATGACATGCATATTATAAAATGATAATAATAATGAAAAAACTACATAATTAGACATACTTTCCTATCATATATACTTTTAATAAAATATTACGTATCTTACCGGCCACTTATTAAGAGTTTCCTATCATATATTAAGATACACGGATTTTTACTACCAGATACACAAAATAGAGAGAAAGGCAAGTGAAATTCGTATGTATCCCAGATACATGCAAATCGATGTATGTATCTTATGTGATTCGCATGTATTCGGGATACCAAATACGTGATGGGAGAGTGGTAAGGAAGATGCATTATTGATCTGATAAAATAGATAATATTGCAAACTAGTATATATATATCTAAGTAAATTAGTGAGATTTATGTAAGTTTCCGATAAGTTGGGACTTACTTGAACCCTGAGGTAATTGTTTTGTGAATCAAGAGCTTGAAAAGCAGTAGAAAGGTAATAATCAGTCATGTAAGAACTTGCTGCATTAGTCATGTTCTGTATAACTGTCATCCACATTGGAATACCCCATCTAGCCGCCTCTTCTGCTGTATATGTTCTATGAAAGTCTGAAGTAGTGCCAGTGCCTAATGAGAGCAACAGCATTTTTTTGTAATTCAATGACCTAATTGAAGCAAATGCTGGATCCTCTTCTGCAAGTTTCGTTGCAACGCTAATGGATAATAACGCCTGCCCGTACAACACATAATAGTATTGATCAGATATTTCCAAAAAACCACACACACACACACACACACATATAATATATGCATGATCAAAAGTAGTAGTATTAGTACCGGATTACCAGCAGCAAGACCACCATCAACAAGATTGAACTCATATTGATCTCCATTACTAGTATTAGTAGTAAAGTAATGTGGAGCAAAATATGTTGGAGCTGCTGCTGTGGAATAACTTATGTCAGACATCTTAGCATCCAATTCTGGAGAGTTTGCTAACTGCATTTTAAAAATATACATATTTTTAAGATAATATATATTTACCAAAAAATAAATAAGAAATAATTCACTTGTTTTCAAAAAGTACAAATCACTATAATTATTTTGACTTACACTTGACTTAGTGAATATTACTGGCTTATTTGTTTTGATGTCAAAGCCTGAGATGACAACTTCTGTCAAAACTTGATGCAAACGAGTTTCTCCTAATTTTTCTTGAATAACTTGCATAAGATATCTACTATTATATCTTGGGCCTGGAATTGGACGACCGCTGCATAATATAATATAACCAAATTAAATATAAGTATAAAGAACAGGAATCTCATAAATTTGGGGTTAATTATATAGTATTATATCTCAGAAGGTTACTCAATTACATATAAAAATACTGAATATTTCATTGCTCTCGGATATATCCCTTGGTTGTCCAATAAAATGCAAATGTTACATTACTTAATGGGAGAGATGTATCTGAGAAGAGATTTTTATAATTTTTAAAATGGTAGAAAATTTTAGAAAATCTTAAATTGTGTATTTATGTAATTTTTCCTAAATATAATTCATTACTCAAAACATATTCTCCTTCTTTCTTTCGAGTTGTTTGACCTATTTTTTTTTAGTCCATCTAAGAACAATGTACTGCATCTATCTCATTTTATGTGGCACTTTTCGGATTTCGAGATTCAAACAAATCTATCTTTGATCGTAAATTTTTTAAACAATTTGAATTATCAATTATTGTGACTTGTAGTACTTTTTACGTAATTTACAAGTATATAAATTTCATTTCAAAAAATTTACAGATTTCATGCGTGAATTCTAAGTCAAACTTAAACTGTTTAACTCTCGAAAAATGAAAAATGCCACATAAATTGAAACAAAGAGAGTAAGTAATTGTTTTTACTTTATAGTGACTCTTTGTTTTAACTTTCAACTAGACATGTTTAAGACCACAATATTAAATATTGATACGTTTGACATTTGAAGACTCAAAAATCTTTTTTCACACTCTTAAACTCCGTATCAAGTTAAAATTAGACAAATAAATTAAAAGAGAGAATATAAATATGTATATGTACCTAGAATTAAAAATCTGAGGGCCATGTTCGAAGTAAAAAGGTACAAGTTCTTTGGCAGCAGCAAAGGGTCGATTGTTTTCATTTGGAGTAGTTATCATAGCAGTCAATAAACCTCCTGTACTTGTTCCTCCAATTACATCAAAGTAATCTGCAAGTCTTGCATCTGTATTATTGTCAATTTCCTGACGCAAAAAGAAAAGTAAGTCGTATAAATAATAATTCAGTAACAACTCACTTATTAATCAAATAGTACATTTATATATTAAAAAAGAACTAGTAAATAAGTTGCATTGTATCATAAGAAAACCATGATTTATTTGAATAATAATTACCCTATCGATAATAGAAGTAATATTACTAATCTTTATCACTAATAAGCATTGAAAAAATACAATTCAAGCGTAAAAAAAGAAAAAAACGATTGTGATGTCACACTTACATACATACACGAAAAAATATTTTTACGATATCTGAAGTTGTCCTTCAAGAAAATAAGAATGGTACCCGGAATGACTATAGCAGTATCACACTTACATACATACATTACAAAATATTTTACGATACCTGAAGTTGTCCTTCAAGAAATTCAAGAATGACACCTGGAATGATTCCCCTGATTGCACCTCCATCAATACTAAGAACAGTCACCATTTCTTCCAACGTAGCAAATGTTGAACTAGTAGTTGCTAATATCATAAAAATTAAAATTAAAAAAGATTTAGTAGTTGCCATTTTGGAGATTATAATTAATAAAAACTAATATCTCAAAGTGTTTTTAAATTTTGTTGGTGCTTTGAGCATATAACAATCATGGTATATATAGGCACGTAAACAAGTTGAGAAATTTTATTTTGAGTTTGACATCCGTTCAAATTTCGACACGTGATAGTGGGCCCAATTGAATTTATACCTGTTGTGGGCCCGACTAACACAACACGGAGTTGTTTGATAGAGTGTATTAGAAAAAATAATATATGCATTAACTTTGTGGAATATTATTAGAAAAAATAATACATGCATTACTAATACTACAAATTTCGATGTATTAGGAATGCTTAGATTGATTACCGATATAACTATCCCTCAAATCTTTCTCAAAATATTTTTCATTTTTCAAAGCTAAAGAGTGTAGAAGGTATTTTTGTAAAAAAAATATTTATTTTTATAGAAGTTATGTAAGACTTGTTATTTCTAATACATCATATCCAACAATATACAAGAAATAATGCAGCATAACTAATCCAACATTATTAATGCAAACATTACTAATATATTTTATTTAACATTATTCTTATGTGCACTTAAGGAGTCGTTTGTTAGAGTGCATTAGAAAAAATAATAATAATACATGCACTTAACTTTGTGTATTATTAGTACCTTATTTGGTACAATTTTTAACCTATGTATAACTAATGCTTATAAATAATACATGAAAACTCATAATGACTCTTAAAAAAATATTTAATTAATTAAAACTTGTAATAAGTGACACTTAGTTAGGGGTGTGTATTGGTCGATTCGGTTCGGTTTTAAGTATTATCGGTTCGGTTTATCAGTTTTCGATTTTTAAATATGCTAAACCGATAACCAAACCAATAAGATATTTGTTATCGGTTTTCGGTTTATCGGTTTTAAGTCTTTAACGGTTCAGTTTTCGGTTTAACCAATAAGAAAATGCTTTCAAAATAAATATATGACTTATCTAATAATTTGACGCGATACGCATACATCAAAATAATCATACCAAACGGAGGTCATCACAACAAAGTCTTTGGTCAATTTTCGATATTTACAATCGTGCAAAAACTAATATTAGTCAATTATAAACTAAAACTAATTAAAACCAAGTCCAATTGTAAATCGGCAGTTCATCTTGAACTATCTTTAATAGCTGTCAAATCCACGGATAATCAACAAAATCTTCATTAAGTTCCTAACCAAGATAATCACAAGTCTGGAAGAAAAAGTGGAAGAGATTTGTGAAGTATTTCAAAATTTAATACTAACATAATGGGCAACCAAAACATAAACTAAAACTAATTATATTAATATTTTTTGTTTAATATATATATAACTAAAAATTATTATTATATTCTTAATGGGTTATCGGTTAACCCAATAACCCAATATTAAAAACCAATAACGAACCGATAACCCAATAATTTTTTTTTTTGTAAAACCATTAAATAACCGTTAACCCAATAACTCGGTAACAATAAACCAATAACACTTTTATCGGTTCGGTTTATCGGTCGGTTCGGTTTTTGCACACCCCTACACTTAGTTGATTAAAGAGTCACTTAAAATTTGATTAAAATTAAGTGGAATTAGTTGAAGCGTATTATTAAAAACGTGTTAGATTTTTAAATTATAAGGTGGTACTATTTACCTTGTTGGTTGAACCCAGATCTATATTATTATTATTATTTTTGTTACTAGTCTCGGGAACCAAAGTCCTTTGGATTTTAAAAATTGATTAGATAGGATTCTCTTACACATAATTGAATGCATATCACATGCGCTTGGAGGCAATGCACTGTAATTGAAACCAAAATTATGTATTAAAACATATTTAGATACTGACTTGACCTATACACATTTATTGTAGAATGGAAATAATATGAGACAGTTCAGCCCGTTAGTGATATTGTTAGCTTGTTGGTAAGACCTGTTTATTTATATATCAATATCTTTTCTGTATTTTGTCAATGTAAGACTTTTTATTAAGTTAGGATGCCACATACATTTTCTCTATGGACTCAATGTCCTTGACACATACACCCCTTCAATGGACTCAACGTCTGCATGAGATTTTTCTAGATTCAACATTACGATTTTCCTTACGGAGTTTAGCACATTTTTAAAAGAGTAATAAATAAAATCCTCATTCCGACATGTGTGATGAGATTTGAAATTGTTTAGCACACCACCTCTTTATTTTTAAAAGAATAATAAAATCCTCATTCCGATATAAACCATCTTTGAGCCTGATTTGACAAATTAGGTCAACGAAGAAATTTGAACTTTGTGGTTTTAAATTAAAGATGTATTAAAATATTCTAATTTGAACTTTGTGGTTTTAAATTAAAGATGTATTAAAATATTCTTTAATCTTATGATATTAAACATGTCAGGTGAAAAATTACTATAATTAAAGAGTTGATAAGAAGAGAGATATTTTTTTTAATGGATTAAAATGACAAACAAAGGAGTCATGATAACAATAAAAGTGGCAATGACCCAGATATATGGATCGATTATGACAATGAAATTATGGACAGAATATATGGAGAAATTGGAAATAAAGTCAAAATCGTCGTTGGCCAAGGAATTAGAAACCTGTAAATTGTAATTTAACCCTCCCACACCTAACACTATTATTTAATTTCCACATATTTGGTGCCCCATCTCCACGTTCTGGGTACGTCTCCATCTCACTAGAGTGTGATTTCGGCTTCTTGTGCGCTAAAGGTTGTTTGATAGTTGAATTATAAGTGTATTTTATTCTGCATAAATAATAACACGTTTGATAATTGGTTACGAGTTTAGTTTTTCATAAATAAAATTAATAAAATAAATAATTGATCCCTACCTAAAATAATACACAAGTTCTCTCATTACTAATACTTGCATGCTCTAAACTGCAAAGTGTGGTAGGACTCACCCAGGTAAGTGTCGTGATGGCTCCACAGGTTGTTTCAAGAGTGGACAAGAGGGTCACTTCATGAAAGAGTGCCCTAAGAACCGGCAAGGTAATGGGAATAAGGGCAATAGGGCCCAATCTTCATTAGTTGCTCCACCAGACAGGGCTGCACCTAGAGGAGCTACTTTCGGTACTGGCGGAGGAGCAAACCGCCTTTACGTGATCATTAGTCATCAAGAACAAGAGAATTCTCTAGATGTTGTCACTGGTATGATCAAAGCCTTTACTCTTGATGTTTATGCTTTGCTAGACCTAGGAGCAAGTTTATCTTTTGTGACTCCTTATATTGCAATGAATTTTGATGTCCTTCCTGAGAAACTTTGTGAACCCTTTTGTGTTTCTACACCGGTTGGGGAGTCTATTCTAGTTGAGCGAGTATATCGTGATTGTGTCATTTCCATCAATCACAAGAACACCATGGCTGATTTAGTTGAGTTAGACATGGTATATTTTGATGTCATTCTAGGTATGGACTGACTTCATGCCTGTTATGCCTCCATTGATTGTAGAACTCGAGTTGTTAGGTTCCAAATTCCTAGTGAGCCAGTTAGAGTGGAGTAGTAGTTCAGCAATGCCTAAGAGTCGTTTCATTTTGTACCTTAAGGCGAGAAAGTTAGTTTCGACCAAGTGTCTCACCATGGGGCGCTCCGATTTTATTTGTGAGGAAGAAGGATGGTTCCCTTAAAATGTGTATATATTATCGCCAGTTGAACAAGGTTACCATCAAGAATAAGTATCCTCTTTCGATAATTGATTATTTTTTCAATCAGCTTCAGGGTGCCACCTGTTTCTCTAATATAGACCTCAGATCAGGTTATCATCAGCTGAGGGTAAGGGAATGTGACATTCCAAAGATAACATTTAGGACCCGTTATAGTCATTATGAGTTCCTAGTTATGTCCTTTGGTTTGACCAATGCGCTGCAGCATTCATGGACCTCATGAATAAAGTATTCAAGCCTTATTTAGATATGTTTGTTATCGTGTTCATTGATGCCACTCTAATCTATTCAAGGAATGAGGAAGATCATGTTAGCCATCTCATAATAGTTCTCCAAACTATAAAGGATAAGGAGTTATATGCTAAGTTCTCTAAATGTGAGTTTTGACTTGAGTCTGTGGCATTCTTAGGCCATATTGTTTTCGGTAATGGGATTAGAGTTGACACTTAGAAAATAGAGGCAGTGCAGAATTGGCCTAGACCCACATCTCCAACTGATATTATGAGTTTCTTGGGATTGGTTGGATATTATAGGAGATTCGTCGAGGGGTTCTCATCCATTTCGTCCCTTTTGGCCAAGTTGACTCAGAAAATAGTGAAGTTTAAATGGTCTGAAGCCTGTGAGAAAAGCTTTCAGGAATTGAAAAAGAGGTTGACTACTACCCCAGTTTTGACTTTACCAGAAGGTACTCAAGGTTTTGTTGTGTATTGTGATGCGTCTAGAGTTGGTTTGGGTTGTGTGTTGATGCAAAATGGCAAGGTTATAGCTTATGCCTCCAGACAATTGACAGTTCATGAGAGAATTACCCAACCCATGATTTAGAATTGGTTGCCGTAGTATTTGCTTTAAAAATATGGCGCCATTATCTCTATGGTGTTCATATGGATATGTTCACCGATCACAAGAGTCTTCAGTATGTGTTTAGTTAGAAATAGCTCAATCTCAGACAAAGGAGGTGGTTGGAGTTACTCAAAGATTATGACATGAGTATTCTTTATCACCCAGGTAAGGCTAATGTTGTTGCGGATGCCTTGAGCAGGTTGTCCATGGGTAGTACCGCCCATTTTGAGAAAGGCAAGAGATAGTTAGCAAAAGATATACACAGACTTGCACTCTTAGGAGTTTGACTAATGGATTCCACAGAAGGAGGAGCAGTGGTGATGAATGGGGCTGAATCATCATTAGTGTCAGAAGTAAAGAGAAGCCAGACCAAGATCCTATTTTGCTTGAATTGAAGGCAAATGTTTATAAGCAAAAAATAATAACTTTTAAACAAGGGGGAGATGGTGTATTGAGGTATCAAGGTAGGTTGTGTGTACCAAAGTTGGATGATCTCTAAGAAAGGATCATGGAGGAAGCTCATAGCTCCAGATATTCCATTCATCCGGGTTCCACAAAAATGTATCGTGACTTGAGAGAGGTTTATTGGTGGAGTAGTTTGAATAAGGGCATTGCAGAGTTTGTTGCAAAGTGTCTGAATTGCCAACAAGTTAAAGTAGAGCACCAAAGGCCCGATGGTTTGGTTCAAAATATAGAACTTTCGAAATGGAAATGGGAGATGATTAATATTGTAACATCTCGCAATTTGAAATAGCTAGAAAAAAGCTAAGAATTGGAAATAATTGAAAATCTGAAAATTTGTTTAAGTTAGGCAAAGTGAGTTTAACTTCAAATGGCCATAACTCCTAACTTAGAATGAGTTATGTGTACTTCTAGATATGGTTGGAATGAACTTTCCAACGCTGCCAAGTTTGCACGATTCCGAGTTTGTATGATTAAGTTATGCCCTTTGGAAATTGGGCTGTTGGATTAAGAAAAGTCCAAATCCGAATTTTTGAAGGGTAGTTTGGTCTTTTCCTTACCCTTTTATTTTAATTCTTTTTGGTAATTACTTAGGGGTCTAAACTGAACTTAGTCAGTTACGCTTTTGGAAAAAGAGGTAGGGTTTTGAGAGAAGAGAAAAGAAGAGGAGAAAAGAGGAGAAAGGGGAAGAACGTTCAAGATTCGTCAAGATCGTTGAGTTTGGCTTGTGGATTTCGTCGGGGGTGATCCATACAAGGTATGTGAGATCACATAGCGTTGGGTTAATTCACCCACGTGCCAATCATGATTTATTTCAGCGAATTTAAGTTCTTGAAAGCGTAGAAATTGAGTTCTTGAATGGGTTTGTTGAAGTTTCATTAGATTCTTGTTTCGTTGAATTCGTTGAAGAGTTTTTGATCCAAATATGTGATTTTAGGTTCAATTTTGAGTAGAATCTGATGTACTTTATACATTTAATGATTCTAAGTGTTGGGCAAAAGAACCCACATAGTTTAGAGGGCTTAGAGCCAAAAAACGAAGAAGAGATTTCGTCAGACGAATTCCGACATCAGTGGCGCGTTGCGGAGTTGGTTCCCTGTTTTGGGAATTTTTGTTTCGCATCATGGAGCCATCACGGAGTCTTCTACCTCAAAAGTCATTTTTGAAACTAAATATTAAATATGTATACGCGTTGCGGACCCACCCTTAGATATTGATTTTTGGTCTTTTTCTCATGTTTATATAAATTCAATTATAAACATCATGAGATCTTTTCTATCACAAATCACAATCCTTGAATCCATAATTCAATGTAAGGATCAGTTAGGAGTCTAGTCAAGAGAAGTCAAGAAGTCAAGAGTTAAGTTAAGAGAAGTTCATAAAGTTTCTTTTTTTAAAAGTCTTTTACAAACGTTTTAACTTTGTTTTAAGACTTAAGTTTTGAGTTGAGTAAAACTTGAAGTTCATTTCTTCAAAAGTATATGGGGACTATGTATTCCCCAAAGGGTTTAAAATGATTTCACATTTAAACAAGAAAGGAAAACCTTGATTTTCAAAGGGCCTTTGAGCTAGTTTTCAGAAAAGAGTAAATGCTTTCATAATTAAGCAAGTGGGGAAACTTTGATTTTCAAGATAATCTTTGAGCTAAATTTTGAGCAATTATCTCAAATCACAAAAAGAAGTATGTTTTAAACATAAAGACTAGTATCATATTTTTGGAGTAATATTGAGCACCGATATAGAGACGAACTTGAGTTCTTATAACTCACGTCTCCATAAACCATGTAGCCATCATGGGTAAAGAAGGTCATATTTTTTAGATGAATCATTTTCGAATAGTCTAGTGGATCCACTTAGTAATTTAGGTCCTATACCTCTGGTAGGGTATAGGATGTGCTGATAGTGTGAGGGAGATCGTTGTATCATCACAATAGCTCTTATGTGGTGGTTGTTGGTTAGAGAAACTCCCAATACAGTACTTTGTATTTTTATATACATCAGTTTATTTGTATTTTTACATACATCTCAGAGTTATTATATCTTTGCATACACACAGAGTTGACATCATGTTTTAAACAACTTTTCTTTATATTTCACTTGTTTTAAACTTCTTTATATTGAAATGAGTTCAGTTATGTTGAGTTGAGTTGAGCCATGTAAGTTCTTCAGTGTAATGACCCTAAAAATGAAATAGAAAGAACTAGAGCCTCTCATGTGTTTTAGTAGTGGTTAACTTGTTTAAATGATGAGTTTTGGCTTTCGAAGTTTAGTTTAAAGATTTGTGAGGTCAAACGTCAAAAGACGATCATGATGTTTGGAAACTAGTCTTTTGGAGCTAGTGTGTTCTAGTGTTGCGTCGTTGAAGTTGGTGTGTTGTTTGAGGTCTTAAAGTTGTAGAAGTGATCCCCCACACTTGGAACATCGAGTTTAGGGGTTAAACGTTCGGGTACGACTCCCCAAGGACCACCTAGGGGGTCCTTGAGGAAGACTCCATCATTGGCCAAGAAGCTGCCAGGGCAGCATGATCTATGACCCCAAACCACAACCAGTAGATCCATTTACGATTCGCGGGTTTTGGGCGTAGACTAGGATTGCAAGGGTCTGCAATTTTGGATGCTTAGACCAAAACCATGAACCCCAATGACGAGGCGTGGAGCAGAGGTATAGATTGAGTCGGCAATTTGTTATGGGACACAACCAACTTAGGGGTGAGTTGGTAAATTCACCCCTAGTCCTAATTAATATGTGGGTCGTTATTTTAAGTGTTTTAAAGTATTATAAATGTATTTAAACATTTAAATTGTATTTTAGATTTCATTATTCCCTTTTTCCCAAAATCAAAACCCTTCCCTCCTAAAGTTCTCCGTAGAACACCATTAAAGGTCAAGGTACAAAATCAAGCTAGGGTTGAAGGTTTCAAGTGTTTTCTTCTCAAAATTTGTGGGATTCATGAAGGTTAAGGTATGGGGATCCTTTATCCTTGATTATTCTTCCTTTTAAGGAGCTCTATCCAAATGATTTCAAAATTCTTCAAAAAAGACAAAAACCCTAATTTCGATTCTAAGCATGGGTACTTGCGTTAAATGATTTTTAATGATGATTTATATTATTATTGATGTTTATTGATGGTTTTAAAAAAGAAAATCCCATGAACCCATGTCTTTCCAAGTTTCCTAAATTTAGCCGTAAAGTGGGTGTATTGATTTTGATTCGATGATGATAGAAGTATGCTTAGATTGTTGTGGGCTGTTGATTTGTGTCATTAACTATATCTAATTGTGTCGAATTGTTAGTGAATTGAGTAATTGGGTTCATAGCCTTGAATGGGCATTTTTGTGAATTAATCTTCATGATGATTATTGAATTATGTTTAGATTGAATTGTATTATTGGTTTCTATTGTTATCTATACCTATTTTAGGGTGAATTGTGGTAGAATTTAGTAATGGTTAATATGGCTTTGGAGAATGGTAGGTTGACCTAACTTCATTGTTAATGTAAAGTTGATTTAGAATTATGATAGATTGATATGTGATCCACTTATGGTGGAGGTGTTTACTTATTGAATGTATTATGATCTTGGCCTTGAAGGAATTATATAAATAATTGATTATTATCATGATATTGTGTTGTGAATGTAATGTGAAGGAGTTTAATGAGAATCTAATGAAGTAAAGGTAATCATGTTGTAAATGCAATGGTGTTGTGATTGGAAGCATGTCCTCACTTAGCACTAATGAATGATGAATGATAGAATGTGAAGGTTCTCTATATGGTGATGTTGTATCTTGACTTGGTAGACTTAGGTGCCTCTTCTTGATACATGAAAGCTTCTTGAATGTGACCTCTTGACTTGGTAGGCTTAGGCATCCTTCTCTTGAGTAATAAATGTA
This sequence comes from Solanum bulbocastanum, assembly GCA_037074985.1. Taxonomy (NCBI): domain Eukaryota; kingdom Viridiplantae; phylum Streptophyta; class Magnoliopsida; order Solanales; family Solanaceae; genus Solanum; species Solanum bulbocastanum. Next base: position 1,605,118 of record CM073604.1, read on the forward strand.
TCTTGACTTGATGTCTTATTGTATTGAATTGGTAGACCTTGAGTTGGTGCCTCTTCATTAATGAAAGAATTTCTAGAATTGGCGAGACCTAAGCATAGTGCCCTTTTTATGAATGACTAATGAGGTATTCTAGGCTATGTCTTAAATCGGCTAGATCTAAGTATGGTGCCCTTTCATGATGAGTCTAGACCCCTTAGTGAATGCGAAACCTTGAAGCGATAGACCTAATGATGGTGCCTTCTTCTTGTGTGAAATGACAGACTTAGAGTTGGTGGACCGGAACGGTAGAAAACCCTCTCTAAGAAAGTCAATGAGCTATCATTAATGAACCATGATCGGTAGATCCTTTTTGGTGTCCTTCTTGGTGGAAGTACTATAGGTTGGCTAGACCTAAAGATGGCGCCCTCTCTAGTACACACATGTGAATGAAAGTACTCTATGGGAACTAAGGCTAAGCACAGAGTATATACGGTTAAGATTGTGGCCCTCTCCGAGTATGAGGTTAGGGCACAATGAACTTCTTTGGATATCCCCTAAACCATGTGCCTACATGGGAGGTTTTATGACACCAGATTCCATGTCTAACTTGTATGGTCTATGTCGGTTAATGCCTATTCCTATCATGTGGGATGTGCACTCTAGTTATTAGATAGGTTCTACAATGTGTTGGTAGTAGTATGGGATGCTAACTACACATGACACGTGTAGGCTTTGAAGATACTAAAGTGAGTTCGCTAAGCCTTAATGGCTAATATATGAAAGTCCCCTAAATGTATGAATGTGTCCTAAATGACTTTAAAGAAGAATGTTGACTTATCGTGTAAATGATTTGTTGAATGAATAACTTATGTTAATAAAGTGAGTTACTTAGTATGATGCCTTGAAGCATGATGGTTCTTGTCTATATTAGCCTTGATGAACACTTAGATATGTATGAAGAGGTTGTATGGGCGGCCACTTCATGTCTCACTCGAGTGTGTCTTAGGGTAACTTTAGATAAGGGTCCTTGGATGATAAAATGAGTTACTTGGTGAAAATGTTGAGCATGTCTATAATGTGGTTAATGTCTTATATGTTGGATATGTTCTATAATATGCCTAATATGTCAATGTTCATGAAGTTTTACTAAAATGGCATAAGGCATAACTTTCAACCAAATGTCCTTTCCAGCATGTTTTTGCATGGTTTTCATACTTAGTACTTAATTGTGATAACCCCTTTCTTTCCCTTTTGACTAAAGTGTAGGGATTTGGAGATGTTGATATTCCATGGTTGGTGGATATGATTCTAAGGTGTTTGAAGATGAAGACTTGGTGAGTCCTCTTAGATTCGAGGACAATACCCAACATGTACCTTTATGTCTTGTAGTTTTGTTATAGATTTGAGTGGGCTTAGTCCCAATGTTGTATTTAAGTATTAGATGGTTTTGAGACATCATGTATAAAGTCTAGAAAGTCTTCCACTTGTTATTTAATGAAAGTATCTTCGTGTGTGAAGAAAGTTTTTAATTCCTTATGGTTTTTAGTATCTATGCGATGAATGAATGTTAAGAGGCTTGTATTAGACCTTCGAGAGGTTGAGTACGCCGGTTACGACTAGGGGGTGCTCTCGGGTCGTGACATTCAGTTCCTTTCAGATTCTTTTCAATCCTATGTTGTGTTTAGCATTCCAACTCGCATACTCATACATTCAATGTACAGATGCCAGTTGGCCTGCATCATATTATGATGCAGACGCAGGTAACTAGGATCGGTATCCAGTGCATTGTTGATTCGGTGAGCAGTTCAGAGTCTGTTGGTGAGCCTTTTTGCATTTTGGAGGATTCTTTTTGTTTACTTTCAATTTTAGATAGTTTATTAGGATGTCGTGGTCTATCCTGACATCTATATCAGTTGTTTTAGAGGCTTCATAGATAGTCAGTCAAATGTTAGTTCATTCGTTATCATTTTGTTATTGACTTATGTTCAAATTTGAGCTGCCATTTTGGCTAACTTAAATGTTTATTTTCAAAACATTATGAGTTCAGTTTGAGACAGTTAAGTTGTTTAGAATTTGAATGCCTTTTTTATTGTATATAGTCTTCCGCTGAGTAAGTAAGCCAAGCTTGGGGCCAATAATGGTTCTCGAGTGCCAGTCCCACCCAGGATGTAGGCTCGGGGTGTGACAAATATGGACTTTATCACAGGTTTACCAAGGTCTCGCAGGCAGCATGATTCGACTTAGGTGATTGTTGATAGAATGACAAAATCATCCCACTTTTTACCGATAAAAGACTACTTATTAAGTAGAAGATTTTGCTAAGTTATATATTCAAGGGGTAGTTAGACTTCATGAGGTGCCAGATTCAATTATTTTAGACATAAGTGCGCAATTTACTGCACAGTTTTGGAAGTCATTCCAAAAAATCTTAGGTTCAAAGGTGAACTTTAGTATTGTCTTTCATCCTCAGACAGATGGGAAATTAAAGCATACTTTTAGAAGATATGTTAAGGGCCTTTGTAATTAATTTCAAGTGTAATTTGGATGATCACCTACCTCTCATTGAGTTCGCTTACAACAATAGTTAATACTTTAGTATCCAAATGACTCTTTATTAAGCTCTTTATGAAAGAAGATAGAGATCTCCTATTATTTGGTTTGAAGTTGGTGAAGATGTGTTGATAGGACCAGACTTGGTTCATCAAGCTATGGAGAAAGTGAAAGTGATTCAAGAAAGGTTGAAAACAGCGCAGAGTCGTTAGAAATCCTACACTGATGTAAGGAGAATGAAGTTAGAGTTCAAAGTAGATGATTGGGTCTACTTGAAAGTTTCTCCCATGAAGGGTGTTACGAGGTTTGGTAAGAAGGGGAAATTTAGTCCTCGGTATATTGGTCCTTACAGAATATCCAAGAGGATTGGCAATATAGCTTATGAGTTGGAGCTACCACAAGAGTTACCCGTGGTTCATCCAGTATTTCGTATTTCCATATTGAAGAAGTGTATGAGAGATCCTTCATTTATCATACCAACTGAAGATATCAATATTAAGGATAGCTTATCTTATGAGGAGATTCCGATTTAGATTCTAGATCGCCAAGTTTGCAAGTTGAGGGCTAAGAAAGTAGCATCAGTCAATGTTCTTTGAAGGAACCAGTTTGTTGAAGAAGCTACTTGGGAAGCTGAGGAAGCTATGAAGAAGAGATATCCATATCTCTTTGAGCCCGAAGAAATTCTAGACCAAGGTACTAATACTCTTCTTAGTACTCTTTAATTTATATACTTGATGTGTTAGATTTGCTTGTTGGGTGTTGGAACTGAATGATTGATGTTACACCCTTAGCCTATTAAGAGTAATCTCATTTGAGGACGAATGTTCCCAATAAAGAGATATTGTAACATATCGCTATTTGAAAGAACTAGAAAGATCTAGAATTAGAAAGAGTCGTTTTTGGAAAGAATGAAAAATCTGGAAAATTAGTTATGTTAAGTTTGAGTTTTGGGTCAAATTTAAACGACCATAACTCTTAAATCAGGATGAGTTAGGTGTTCTACTATATATCGTAGGAAATATCTTTTAATTATCTTTCCAACAACGCCGAGTTTGCTCAATTTCAAGTTCGTATGAAGGAGATATGCCTATTTGAAGTCGGGTTGTCTAGATAAAGAAAGTCTAAATTGGATTTTGGAAGGGTATAATGGTCTTTTAACTACCCAATTAAATTATTTCGTATTTAGTTAGTTATGTGGGGTCTAAACTGAGTTAGTTCAGTTTGTGCAATTAAGAAATACGCTAGGGCTTTGAGAGAAGAGAAAAGAGGATAAAGGAGAAGAGAAGTTCAAGATTCGTCAGCAAGTTCTTGCGATTTTGGTTGTGGAGTTCGCCAAGGATTCAATCCTACGAGGTATGTGGGACTTTCACAGCATTGGGTTCGTTCACCCACGCACAAAACATGTTTGTTTCAGCGGAATTCGTTATAGAAAGTTGAAAGTATGATGTCTTGAATTATGTTCTTGAAATTGGCTTTAGTTCTTAAGATTTGATGGGATTGTTGAGTTCTTGATGGAATCATGTCGATTTTATAATTGTTTTGTGTTATAATCATGTGTACATATACTGGGAATCCGAAATTAAAGAGGAATTGATAAATAAAATCAAATTTAGGCGAATTGGGGTGAGAAAACGAAAAAGGAAAAAGTGGAGCGGGTTTCGGCACGCAAGTCCGTGTCGCGAACTTGCTCCCCCATTGGACAAAAATAACCTTCGTGTCGCGGAGAAGATGCGGACTCCTCTGTTTCAAAAATAAATCTCGTGATCAAATATTTAAATGAGTTTCCGCATCGTGGACTTATTTCCAAACAGTGATTTTTTGATCGTTTCTCATGTTTAACTATCTAGAAACACTTCTAAATATCATGAAATCTTTTCTATCACAAATCACGATCCTTGAATCTATAAATTCAATTCAAGGAAAGTTAAGAGTCATGTCAAGAGAAGTTCATAGAGTTTTTCAAAAGTCTTTTACAAATGTTTTGACTTTGTTTTAAGACTTTCGTTTTTGGTTGAGTAAAGAGTAAGAGTAGAGTTCATTTCTTCAAAGATTATATGGGAATTAAGTATTCGCAAGAGTTAAAATGTTTTCACATTTGAGCAAGAAAGGAAACACCGATTTCCAAGAGAGCTTTTAGGCTAAGTTTTGAGTAATTATCTCAAACCAAAGAAAGAGTTTCATTTTAAAAACATATGAGCTGAGTATATTTTGGGAGTAGTATTGAGTACCGATATGGGGACGCGAGTTCATAATAACTCAACTCTCCATAAACCATGTAGCCATCATGAGTAGAAAGGATCATACTTTTTAGATGATTCCTTAGTACTCTTTAGAATAGACTAGTGGATCCACTCAGTTAGGCGTTCTATATAACGGCAAAGTATAAGAAAGTTCTGGCAACGTGGACAAGACACTGTATTATCACTTAGGCTCATAGTTGTGGTTGTCGGTTAGAGAAACTCCCATAATATTATATTACTTTATATGTAAACTGAGTTGTTATTGCATTTCTTTAACAAATTGAGTTGCTACCTACTGTTTAAATACTTTGTATAAACTGCACAATTATTGTTGTTTTACTTTGCATTTGAGTTGAGTTATTCATGAGTTAAGTAAAGACAATGTAAGTGTTCCTTTCAGATTCCTTTCAAGCTTATGTTATTTTTAGTTTTCCCCTTACATACTCATACATTCAATGTAATGATGTCATTTAGCCTACGTCATTTTATGATGCAGACAAAGGTAACCAGGATCAACATCCAACGCCTCCTTGATCCAGTTGACCACTCAGAGTTAGTTGGTGAGCTTTTTTGGTTTCCAGAGGACCCCTTTATCATTTGATTTAATACTTTAGTTGTTAGGATGGTCGGGGGTCTTGTCCCGACATTACTCTTGGTTTTAGAGGCTTTATGGACGAGTAGTTATAGTTCTTTAGTCTTGTATTTCAGATGTTTTGCTATAAGACTTGAGTTGCCATTTTGGCTAAGTTTAATATCTCTTCAAGTTATCGCATGAGTTATATTTTGAGACTATTTCTTATGTTTAAGTCTTCCGATGAGTAAGTAAGTCAGGATAAGGGTTCGCTTGGGGCCAACAATGGTTCTCGAGTGCCAGTACCGCCTAGGGTGTAGGCTCGGGGCGTGATAGGATTGAATTGATTTTGAATTTCATAGTAGATTAAAATTATAAAAAAGTTAGACATCTACTCTCTACACTCCTCCCTCCCCGGCTCTTCACTTCCTATCTCGTCCTCTATTCTATTTGGATCTTGTCGATCATTTTAATTTTTTTTTAATTTATGACAAACAAGAGAGAAAAAAGGAGGAAAATAACGAAACATTCATATAGAAATAATTAGTTCAATAAAAGATGATTTAATTAAACAAATATGTACAAATATTACATTTTTCTTTTGTGTGTACCCAAAATTAAAAATAAAAGAATAAAAATAATCATTTATCTTATCCCCACCCTCATCCCATCATGACAATAATACTAATTGAAAGAATATAAATATGTGAGTTCATTTCAAGTTTGAGTCCCAGATATCCTAATTAAGAATAGGTGATTAAAAAAAGGAATAAATTAGAAAATGAACAAGATATTTGGATAATTGAGAGAAAAGTTTATATTAATAAAAATAATAATTTTTTTAGATGAACAATCAGTCGTGGTAGATTTTAGTTGGATCCCCATTTATGAGTTGGGTTACGTTATAATAAATTGAGGTTGATTTAAAATAGATCAATAGGAAGATATCATGAAATTAATTATTTTTTCAATATGATTTCAAGTATATCGGTTCAAAATTGAATCATAAGTGGTTTTATAGAAAAATAGACTTTTCAAAAATATAATTTTTATTATTTATTTGAGAAGGGTTTAAATTTGGACCAATCACACATTAAGCAATATAATGAATAAATATTTAATAATTTTACTTTAAGGGAGCTATTAAAAATAAGGCAAATATGAGTCAATGTATTAACATCGAGGGTATTTTTCAGCCGAAAGGTGGACGTCAAGGATATTTTAGGGCCTATAGGTGGATGGAGTATAATTTTATACCAATTCAAATACATGAGGGACATTTTAGACCCTTCTCTGTATCATATTTGTAAGCCGAGTCAGACCCATGTAGGGTCAAAGAGGTTCAAATGAATCCACTTGATCGAAATATTTTATAGGTTAAATTTGATAAATTAAAATTAATCATATCTATGTCAAATGAAGTAATGTGATCCTATGGTATGATGATCTAGTAGGTTCAAAAAATTATTGTGATATGATTTTTGAAACGCCTATGCAATATTAATTCTTCAATATTTTTTACTTTAATTTTTGTTTTGTGAAACCATATATATTATTACAAATGTGTGCACATTTGGTCAATTTTAAGGTTATACCTTATTACTTTCCGTCTACGGATTAATTTTCTTTTTTTACTCTTGTTTTTTTCTATTTCAGAGGGCGTTTGACTAAGAGTTGATTTGAATTGATTTATTTTAAATGCTAAAATAAATTTAAAATATTTTTGTAGTGTTTGAATAAAATATAAAATATTTTTAAACATTTGTTTTAAACTCAAAAAGATAAAAATTATCAAAAATCATAAGTCAAAATTCTTATCTATGACTTTTAAGTCAAATAGACAAAAAAATAAGTCAAAAGCAATAACCTATAAGTCATAAATCATAATCTTATCCAAACAAATTCTAATCTTATAAGTTGGTCAAATTGACTTTTAAAAGACGTTTGACTAAGTGTATTAGCTGGTCAGAGTGTTGACCAAGTTTATTTTAAAAAAAAGGTGAAATGGTTCTATGAACCCTTGTACTTGTATGCATTTATAGTATGGACCCTTCTACTTAATCATTTACCAACCGAACCCCTGAACTCATTGAAAGTTAGTATTTTAAACCCTTTTCTCACATGGTTGATAATGTGTGTAATACAACTCCTACATGTCAAATTCCACCTCATTTTTAACTGCCACGTAGGAATTAAAATGGTAAAATTAAATTAAAGCCCCAAAATTTTATTCGAAACAGCTTTTTCTCTTCTTCCAATTTTGTTCCAGATTTCTCTTCTTTCTCCTCTCTCATTCCAAAGGCTTTCACTAGTTAAACGCAGTTCCAACAAGATAGACCATACACCGCAACGTGATGGTGCAACTACCACTTGAAGATGGAGAGGGTGACTGCGCCACATTCGATTTGGAAATAGCAGTAATGGCCTCAAAGGGCTGTGATACCAGCTCCAAAATCCTAGATCTCACGAACAATCAATTCTCATCCAAATTACTCAACCCTCAGATTCTCTTCATTCACTCATCCTCTATGTTTCTTTTTCTTTTTCTTCCCCTCTTTGTTATTTTGGAACAATTTAACTTTGTAGCTTTTTATAATTTGTTCATTTAAGAAAGGAGTTTGTGTTCTGAAGATTTGCAGAAATTATTGTGGTTGAAGACACCGACTATGCTAAGCTCGGAGGAAATGGAATACTTGTTGAAGAATAGGATCAATAAGTCCATTTATTTGTTTGGAACAATGAAAGAATTTGTTACTTGTGGAAATTCTTTGTAGAGTCATCAAGATTGAATTTGTTCAAGAAATAAAGAGTCCTTTGAAGAAGATGAAAGGCAACCTGAAACAACGAAAAAAACGGAGAAAAAAATTTGGAAATTAGAAGAAAAGCCCCAAAAAAGTTTTTCTCTTTTTTTGTCCAACAATGGTAAATCAATAAATGGGGAAGAAGATGACTCTTAGTTAGGTCAAAACTTGATATTTTCAATCTTTTTTTAAGATCTCAGGCTCTTAAAATATGTGTATCACACACACTTTGAACAAAAATGCCACATAGGATGACATGTCAAAAAAAAGGTTTAAAATATCAAGTTTCAATAGGTTTAGGGGTTCAGTTGGTAAAGGGTTAAGTAAAAGGGTTCAAAATACAAACTCATACAAGTATAAGGGTCCATTAGACCATTTCACCTTAAAAAAAAGAAGAAGAGGTGTTTGGCTAAATTTTTGATAGAAAATAAGTATTTTTTATTACGTAGTTCTAGAAGTTGTTTTCAGAAGCTAAAAAAGTATAATTTTTTCCTAAAAACACTTTTTTTGCGAAACACTTTAAAGAAAAATACACTTAAAAGTACTTTTAAAAAGTTTGATCAAATATTAATTGTTGCTGAAGTGATCATTTTTATTTATTGGTTATGAACAAACTATTTCTCACCAACAAATACTTCAAAAAAAGGTGGAATAACCTGGGAGACCCTCAGACTTGGCTCCGTTTATCACCTAGACTCTTCTATTCACGACTTTGCCAACCGAACACTTAAAGTTATTAAAACACGTTATTTAAACCCCTCTGAGCATGAGTGTCTTTGAATCGCACTGATGTGGATGCAACATCATTATCCACATTAGATAAAAATTGTCTTATAGACAAAAATTGCAATATTATTTTTATCATTACAAATATTTTATTTTATTATTTTTTAAAAAAATCTCATATTCATCTTCAAAATCAGCCTTTTAAAATTGATTCACCGGAAAAAATGTCTCTCTAGCCACTTCATTCACAGAGAGCCACCGTTGCGGCAGTCATTGCCAAGAAATCAATGCCGACGAGTTGTTTGGCCGAAAGATTCATCAAGATTGAAAGTGGAGAAACTTTTAATCTTTCAAGAGTTTCATTTTTTTTCTCTCTTCTAAACCTTTTCATCTATTTGTCATTTCAAACTTGTTTTCTCTTATTTGTTTCTTCTCCCTTTTTTTCTCTGTAAATCTCGTGTTAGAAGAGAAAAATAAAAAAAACAAGTATCATAGAAAAATGATGGAGATCGGAGAAAGATAAAATGAAGTGGGAGAGAGAAGAGGGGAGAGGGGGAACGATGACGACGACAATGGTAACTTATGAGGAAGAAGAGTAACAGTAAAGGAATGGGGAAACAAGCCAAGAAGGGAATTTTTCTTATTTCTTTTCATTATATAATTTTTTTAATTTCAATATTTTTTTTAATTGAATTTTTTGTCTTCACTTGCTTTTAAACGCCACACATTTCATTTTATTCAGCAAATAAACGCCACATAAGCTTGGTCAACAGTCAAAGGGGTTTAATATAATTTGTTTTAATAACTTTAATAAATATTTAACACAACCAAAATGTTACATAATCCAAGCACACATTACATAGAGAGACATTTCTATTGAAATTTATCCCTCAAACTCCTCTTTTATTTTGAGGTTGAAATACTTACATGTGCACAATCATAAATATTACAAGCGCTTATTATTTAGCATAGTAAGGTTACTACTACAACCCGAGACCTTGAATTAATAAGATGCTTTGTTTGCTCGGAGTTTCTTCCTATCAGAGAGCAATTTTGCAAACCTACAGCGAAATAAACTATTTTAATTAGCAATGAAATAGATTTATAAGAAATCTAATATGAACAATATTGACTGACGAGATATAGTAATATGAAAAAGAAAAAAGAATTATTTCAAGCACCGATAGTTTTACCTCTTTAGAGCTTCCTCATAGGTTTCAGGATTGTCTTTGGAAACTGGTTTCTTCAATAATTTTTCACCAACTTGTACTAATAATTCCATATTAGCCTTAGAAGCATCATCCATTTCAGTTGTTGTGCCTGTTAATGCATTTTCCTGGAATTAAATATACATAATTAGACATACTTCACTATCATATATGGCATGCATATTATAAAATAATAATAGTGAAAAAAACTACATAATAAGACATACTTCACTATCATATATACTTTTAAAATTTTATGTATCTTACCATATATTAAGAGTTTTCTATCATATATTAAGAAAAAATTATTTAGATACATGTATTTTTGCTACCAGACACACAAAAGTAGGAAGAACATACGACGAGTGAGATTCATATGTATCCAAGATACATGCAAATCGCTCTAGATACATGTATCTATATGCATCTGGTGTAATTCGCAGGGATACCAAATACATGGAAGAGTGACAAGCGAGATGGGAGAGAGTGGGCAAGATTTGCTAATGTATTCTAGACAGGGGCGCGCAGACATAGAGGTTGACGAGGGGGTTCACGACAAAAAATTACTTTCATTGTATATTTAAGGTAATTTTAAGAATTTTTATCTCTATATATTGATTTTGAACCTCCTAAATGTAAGATTAGATATTGACTCAGTGGTTGAGGGTTTCAAAACTCATCTTAAGGATCCAAGATCAAATCTTAGGGACTACTCTTTTTTTCCAAACACCCTTAATGTAAATCCTGAATCCGTCACTGATTCTAGAGATCCATGTCATGAATCCACGTATCTAGAACTAATTACACCTAATTTTGACCATGTATTCTAGATACATCAAAATCTGGTAAAATAGGTAATATTGCAAACTAGAGTATATCTAGTGAGATTTATGTAAGTTCCCGATAATTAGGAATTAAGTTGGGACTCACTTGAACCCTGAGGTAATTGTTTTGTGAATCAAGAGCTTGAAAAGCAGTAGAAAGGTAATAATCAGTCATGTAAGAACTTGCTGCATCAGTCATTTGCTGTATAACTAGCATCCATCGTACAGCACCCCATTTAGCTGCCTCTTCTGCTGTATATGTTTTATCAAAGTCTGAAGTAGTGCCAGTGCCTAATGAGAGCAACAGCATTTTTTTGTAATTCAATGACCTAATTGAAGCAAATGCTGGATCCTCTTGTGCAAGTCTCGTTGCAACGCTAAGGGATAATAACGCCTGCACGTACAACACATAATAGTATTGATAAGATATTTCGAAAAAAACATATCTATATATATATATATATATATGATCAAAAGTAGTAGTATTAGTACCGGATCACCAACAGTAGCAACACCACCATCAACAAGATTGAACTCATATTGATCTCCATTACTAGTATTAGTTACAAAGTAATGTGGAGGAAAATATGTTGGAGCTGCTGCTGTGGAATAACTAATGTCATACATCTTAGCATCCAATTCTGGAGAGTTTGCTAACTGCATTTTTAAAGATATATAAAATTAGTCCAAATATTTTCTTTACGAAAATAATTTAGTGAAAGTAAAAAAATAAATAAATAAGTTTTATAAGTGACTTTCAAGTTTATTGTCTCTTCCCCTACTGACAGCCACATCAATTATTGTTTGACACTAGCTCCTTCGCCGGATATGTATATTACATATTTACACTTCTTGGCTTCTACACGATTTTACTTCTTAATATAATTTTGACATACCTTATTAGTCGATATTCTGTCTACGTCACTGAATCACTATCACCATTAAAACTACTCCTAAACACGTCCGATCTCACCATCAAAATATTTTGTTAGATTACATATACAGATTTTTAAGATAATATATATTTTTGTATCTATTTACCAAATATACTAGAAAATAAATAAGAAATTCACTTGTTTTCAAAAACATTTTTCTTGGTACAAATCAGTATAATTATTTTGACTTACATTTGACTTAGTGAATATTACTGGCTTATTTGTTTTGATGTCAAAGCTTGAGATGGCAACTTCTGTCAAAGCTTGATGCACACGAGTTTCTCCAAGTTTTTCTTGAAGAACTTGCATAAGATATTTTCCATCATATTTTGGGCCAAAAATTTGACCACTGCATAATATAATGTAACCAAATTAAATATAAGTCTATCTTTAATCGTAAAATTTTTATAGATTTTTTAAACATTCTGAATTATCAATTATTGTGACTTGTAGTACTTTTTACGTAATTTACAAGTATATAAATTTCATTTCAGAAAAATTGCAGATTTCATGCGCAAATTCTAGGTCAAACTTAAACTGTTTGACTTTCGAAAAATGAAAAGTGTCACATAAATTGGAACAAAGAGAGTAAGTAATTGTTTTACTTTATAATGACTCTTTGATTTCAACTTTCAACTAGACATGTTTAAGACCACAATATTAAATATTGATACGTTTGACATATCTTCAATTTAATATCTGAAGACTCAAAAATCTTTTTTCACTCTCTTAAACTTCGTATCAAGTTAAAATTAGACAAATAAATTAAAAAAGAGGAATATAAATATGTATATGTACCTAGAATTAAAAATCTGAGGGCCATGTTCGAAGTAAAAAGGTACAATATCTTTGGCAGCAGCAAAGGGTCGGTTGTTTTCATTTGGAGCACTTATCATAGCAGTCAATAAACCTCCTGTACTTGTTCCTCCAATTACATCAAAGTAATCTGCAAGTCTTGCATCTGCATTATTGTCCACTTCCTGACTCGAAAAGAAAAGTAAGTCATATAAATAATAACTCAGAAACAACTCACTTATTAATTAGATAGTACATTTATATATTAAAAAAAAAACTAGTAAATAAGTTGCATTGTAACATAAGAAAACCATGATTTATTTGAATAATAATTACCCTATCGATAATAGAAGTACTATTACTAATCATTATCACTAATAAGCATCGAAAAAAATACAATTCAAGCGTAAAAAAAGAAAAAAAACGATTGTAATGTCACACTTACATACATACATTAAAAAATATTTTTATGATACCTGAAGTTGTCCTTCAAGAAATTCGAGAATGGTAGCCGGAATGATTCCCTTAATTCCACCTCCATCAATACTAAGAACAGTCACCATTTCTTCCAACGTAGCAAATGTTGAACTAGTAGTTGCTAATATCATAAAAATTAAAATTAAAGAAGATTTAGTAGTTGCCATTTTGCAGATTATAATTAATAAAAACTAATGTGTTCAAAGTGTTTTTAAATTTTGTTGGTGCTTTGAGCATATAGCAAGCATGGTATATATAGGCACGTAAACAAGTTGAGAAATTTTATTTTGAGTTTGACATAACCAATAAAAGTTGTATGAAAATCCGTTCAAATTTCGACACGTGGATAGGGGCCCAATTGAATTTATAGCTGGTGTGGGCCCGACTAACACAACACGGAGTCGTTTGATAGAGTGTATTAGAAAAAATAATATATGCATTAACTTTGTGTAATATTATTAGAAAAAATAATGCATGCATTACTAATACTATAAATTTCGATGTGTTAGGAATGCTTAGATTGATTACTGATATAACTATCCCTCAAATCTTTCTCAAAATATTTTCCATTTTTCAAAGCTAAAGAGTCTAGAAGGTATTTTTGTAAAAAAATATATATATTTTTTTTATAGAAGTTATGTAAGACTTGTTATTTCTAATACATCATATCCAAGATGTACAAGAAATAATGCAGCATAACTAATCCAGCATTATTAATGCAAACATTATTAATACATTTTAGTCAACATTATTCTTATTCGCACTTAAGGGGTCGTTTGGTAGAGTGTATTAGAAAAAATAATAATAATGCATGCACTTAACTTTGTGTATTATTAGTACCTTGTTTGGTACAATTTTTAACCTGTATAACTAATGCTTATAAATAATACATGAAAATTCATAATGACTCTTAAAAAAATATTTAATTAATTAATTAAAACTTGTAATAAGTGACTCTTAGTTGATTAAAGAGTCACTTAAAATTTGATTAAAATTAAGTGGAATTAGTTGAAGTGTATTATTAAAAACGTGTTAGATTTTTAAATTATAAGGTGGTACTATTTACCTTGTTGGTTGAACCCATATCTATATTATTATTATTATTATTATTATTATTATTATTATTATTATTATTATTATTATTAAAATATTTAATTAATTAATTAAAACTTGTAATAAGTGACTCTTAGTTGATTAAAGAGTCACTTAAAATTTGATTAAAATTAAGTGGAATTAGTTGAAGTGTATTATTAAAAACGTGTTAGATTTTTAAATTATAAGGTGGTACTATTTACCTTGTTGGTTGAACCCATATCTATATTATTATTATTATTATTATTATGGGTCTCGGGAACCAAAGTCCTTTGGATTTTAAAAATTGATTAGATAAGATTCTCTTACACATATTTGAATGCATATCACATATTGGAGGCAATGCACTGTAATTGAAACCAAAATAATGTATTAAAACATATTTAGATACTGACTTGACCTATACACATATTGTAGAATGGAAATAATATGTGACAGTTTAGCTCGTTAGTGATATTGTTAGCTTGTTGGTAATACATGTTTACTTATATATCAATATCTTTTCGATGTGAGACTTTTTATCTTAAGTTAGGATGTCACATACATTTCCTCTATGGACTCAATGTCCTTGTTGAGGGGAGGTTTTCTTGACACATACACCCCCTCTATGGACTCAACGTCTGCATGAGATTTTTCTAGACTCAACATTACGATTTTCCTCGCCTTATCGGAATTGTCTAAACTCAGTTGAAGTCAACACCATTCGTCAAGATCGTCGAGTTTGGCTTGTGGATTTCGTCAGGGGTGATCCCTACAAGGTATGTGAGATCACATAGCGTTGGGTTAACTCTCCCACGTGCCAATCATGATTTATTTCAGTGAATTTACGTTCTTGAAAGCGTAGAAATTGAGTTCTTGAATGGGTTTGTTGAAGTTTCATTAGATTCTTGTTTCGTTGAATTCGTTGAGGGGTTGTTTGATCCTAATATGTGATTTTAGGTTCAATTTTGAGTAGAATTTGATGTACTTTATATATTTAATCAATTCTAAATGTTGGGTAAAAGAACTCACGGAATTTAGAGGGTTTAGAGCTAAAAAATGAAGAAGAGATTTTGTTGGACGAAATCCGACATTAGTGGCGCATCGCGGAGCTGGTTCCAAGTTTTGGGAATTTTCGTTTTGCGTCGTGGAGCCGTCACGAAGTCTTTTGCCTCAAAAGTCAGTTTCGAAACTAAAAATTAAATATGTATCCGCATCGCGGGCCCACCCTCAAATATTGATTTTTGGTCTTTTTCTCATGTTTAGCTATATGAATTCAATTATAAACATCATGAGATCTTTCCTATCACAAATCACGATCCTTGAATCCATAATTCAATTTAAGGATCAATTAGGAGTCAAGTCAAGAAGTCAAGAGTTAAGTTAAGAGAAGTTCATAAAGTTTCTTTTTTTAAAAGTCGTTTACAAACGTTTTAACTTTGTTTTAAGACATAAATTTTGAGTTGAATAAAGTGTAAAGAGTAAAACTTGAAGTTCATTTCTTCAAAAGTATATGGGGACTATGTATTCCCAAAGGGTTTAAAATGTTTTCACATTTAAACAAGAAAGGAAAACCTTGATTTTCAAAAAGCCTTTGAGCTAGTTTTCAAAAAAGAGTAAATGCTTTCATAATTAAGCAAGAGGGGAAACTTTGATTTTCAAGATAGCTTTTGAGCTAAGTTTTGAGAAATTATCTCAAATCATAGAAAGAAGTATGTTTTAAACATAAAGAGCTAGTATCATATTTTTGGAATAGTATTGAGCACCGATATGGGGACGAGCTTGAGTTTAGATAACTCACGTCTCCATAAACCATGTAGCCATCATGGGTAGAAAAGGGTCATATTTTTTAGATGAATCCTTTTCGCATTGACTAGTAGATCCACTTAGTAATTTAGGTCCTATATCTCTGGCAAGGTATAGGATGCGCTGGCAGCGTGAGGGAGATCGTTGTATCATCACAATAGCTTTTATATGGTGGTTGTCGGTTAGAGAAACTCCAATGCAGTACTTTGTATTTTTATATACATCAGTTTATTTGCATTTTTACATACATCTCAGAGTTATTTGTATCTTTGCATACACACAGAGTTGACATTATGTTTTAAACAACTTTTCTTTATATTTCACTTGTTTTAAACTTCTTTATATTGAAATGAGTTCAGTTATGTTGAGTTGAGTTTAGCAATGTAAGTTCTTCAGTGTAATGACCCTAAAAATAAAATAGGAAGAACTAGAGCCTCTCATTTGTTTTAGTAGTGGTTAACTTGTTTAAATGATGAGTTTTGGCTTTTGAAGTTTAGTTTAAAGATTTATGAGGTCAAATGTCAAGAGATGACATGACGTTCGAAAACTAGTCTTTTGGAGCTAGTGTGTTCTAGTGTTGTGTCGTTGAAGTTGGTGTGTTGTTTGAGGTCTTAAAGTCGTAGAAGCGATCCCCACACTTGGAACATCGAGTTTAGGGGTTAAACGTCCGGGTACGACTCCCCAAGGACCACCCAATGGGTCCTTGAGGAGGACCCCATCATTAGCCAAGAAGCTGCCAGGGTAGCATGATCTACGACCCCAAACCACAGCCAGTAGATCCATCTATGGCTCGTGGGTCTTGGGCGTAGACCAGGCCTGCAAGGGCTTGCAAATTGGAGCCTCAGACCAAAACCACGAACCCCATTGATGCGCAGTGGACCAGAGGCGTAGATTGAGTCTGCAATTTGTTATGGGACACGACCAACTTAGGGGTGAGTTGGTAAATTCATCCTTAGTCTTAATTAATATATGGGTCATTATTTTAAGTGTATTTAAACATTTAAATTGTATTTTAGATTTCATTATTCCCTTTTTCCCAAAATCAAAACCCTTTCCTCCTAAAGTTCTCCCTAGAACACCATTGAAGGTCAAGGTACAAAATAAAGCTAGGGTTGAAGGTTTCAAGTGTTTTCTTCTCAAAATTCGTGGGATGCATGAAGTTTAAGGTATGGGGATCCTTTATCGTTGATTATTCTTCCTTTCAAGGAGCTCTATCCAAATGATTTCAAAGTTCTTCCAAAAACACAAAAACCCTAATTTCGATTGTAAGCATGGGTTCTTGCGTTAAATGATTTTTTTAATGATGATTTATGTTATTATTGATGTTTATTGATGGTTTTAAGAAAGAAAATCCCATGTTTATTGTTGTGGGCTGTTGATTTGTGCCATTAACTATATCTAATTGTGTAGAATTGTTAGTGAATTGAGTAATTGGGTTCATAGCCTTTAATGGGCATTTTGTGAATTAATCTTCATGATGATTATTGAATTATATTTAGATTGAATTGTATTATTGGTTTCTATTGTTATCTATACCTATTTTAGGGTGAATTGTGGTAGAATTTAGTAATGGTGATTATGGCTTTGGAGAATGGTAAGTTGACCTAACTTTATTGTTAATGTAAAGTTGATTTAGAATTGTGATAGATTGATGTGTGATCCACTAATGGTGGAGGTGTTTAGTTATTAATGTATTATGATCATGGCCTTGAAGGCATTATATGAATAATTGAGTATTATCATGATATTGTGTTGTGAATGTGATGTAAAGGAGTTGAATGAGAATCTAATGAAGTAAAGGTAATCATATTGTAAATGCAAGGATGTTGTGATTGAAAGCATGTTCTCACTTAGCACTAATAAATGATGAATGATAGAATGTGAAAGTTCTTTATACTGTGATGTTGTATCTTGACTTGGTAGACTTAGGTGCCTCTTTTTGATAGAATGTGAAGGTTCTCTATATGGTGATGTTGTATCTTGACTTGGTAGATTTAGGTTCCTCTTCTTGATACATGAAATCTTCTTGAATGTGACCTCTTGACTTGGTAGGCTTAGGCATCCTTCTCTTGAGTAATGAATATATCTTGACTTGATGTCTTATTGTATGGAGTTGGTAGACCTTGAGTTGGTACCTCTTCATAAATGAATGAATGTCTAGAATTGGCGAGACCTAAGCATGGAGCCCTTTCTATGAATGACTAATGAGGCATTCCAGAAAATGTCTTGAATTGGCTATACCTAATCATGGTGCCCTTTCATGATGAGTCTAGACCCTTTAGTGAATGTGAAACCTTGAAGCGGTAGACCTAATGATGGTGCCTTCTTCTTGTGTGAAATGATAGACTTAGAGTGGGCGGACCAGAATAGTAGAAAACCCTCTCTAAGAAAGTCAATGAGCTATCATTAATGAACCCTGATCGGTAGATCCTTTGTGGTGCCCTTCTTGGTATAAGTACTATGGGTCAGCTAGACCTAAAAATGGCGCCCTCTCTAGTATACACATGTGAATGAAAGTGCTCTATGGGAACTAAGGCTAAGCACCGAGTGGATATGGTTAAAATTGTGGCCCTCTCCGTGTATGAGGTTAGGGCACAATGAACTTCTTTGGATATCCCCTAAACCATGTGCCTACATGAGATGTGTCCTAGTTCTACCCTTGGTCATGTTGAGCATGTCTATAATGTGGTTAATGTCTTATATGTTGGTTATGTTCTATAATATGCCTAATATGTCAATGTTCATGAAGTTTTACTAAAATGGCATAAGACATAACTTTCAACCAAATGTCCTTTTTAGCATGTTTTTGCATGGTTTCCATACTTAGTACTTAATTGTGCTAACCCCTTTCTTTCCCTTTTGACTAAAGCGTAATGATTTGGAGATGCTGATATTCCATGGTTGATAAATAGGTTTCTAAGGTGTTTGAAGATGAAGACTTGGTGAGTCCTCATAGATTCGAGGACAATACCCAACATGTTCCTTTATGTCTTGTAGTTTTGTTATAGATTTGAGTGGGCTTAGTCCCAATGTTTTATTCAAGTATTAGATGGTTTTGAGACATCATGTATAAAGTCTAGAAAGTCTTTCGCTTGTTATTTAATGAAAGTATCTTCATGTGTGAAGAAAGTTTTTAATTCCTTATGGTTTTTAGTATCTATGCGATGAATGAATGCTAAGAGGCTTGTATTAGACCTCCGAGAGGTCGAGTACGTCGGTTACGACTAGGGGGTGCTCTCGGGTCGTTACATTCAGTTCCTTTCAGATTCTTTTCAATCCTATGTTGTGTTTAGCATTCCAGCTCACATACTCGTACATTCAATGTACAGATGCCAGTTGGCCTGCATCGTATTATGATGCAGATGCAGGTAACTAGGATCGACATCCAGCGCATCGTTGATCCAGTGAGCAGTTCAAAGTCTGTTGGTGAGCCTCTTTGCATTTCGGAGGATCATTTTTGTTTACTTTTAATATTAGATAGTTTATTACGATATCGTGGGCCTGTCCCGACATCCATCTCAGTTGTTTTAGAGGCTTCATAGATAATTAGTCAGATGTTAGTTCATGCGTCATCATTTTGTTACTGACTTATGTTCAGATTTGAGTTGTCATTTTGGCTAAGTTAAATGTTTATTTTTAAAACATTCGGAGTTCAATTTGAGTTAGTTAAGTTGTTTAAAATTTGAATTCTTTCTTATTGCATATCGTCTTTCGCTGAGTAAGTAAGCCAGCCTTGGGGACAGCAATGGTTCTCGAGTGCCAGTCCTGCCCAGGGTGTCGACTCGGGGCGTGACAAATATGGACTTCATCACAGGTTTACCAAGGTCTCGCAGGCAGCATGATTCTACTTGGGTGATTGTTGATAAAATGACAAAATCATCCCCTTTTTTATCGATAAAGACTATCCATTCAATAGAAGATTATGCTAAGTTGTATATTCAAAAGGTAGTTAGACTTCATGAGGTGCCAGCTTTGATTATTTTAGACAGAGGTGCACAATTTACTGTACAATTTTGGAAGTCATTCCAAAAAGGCTTGGGTTCAAAGGTGAACTTAAGTATTGTCTTTGATCCTCAGAAAGATGGGCAAGCAGAGTGTACAATTCATACTTTAGAAGATATGTTAAGGGCCTTTGTGATTGATTTCAAGTGTAATTTGAATGATCACCTAGCTCTCATTGAGTTCGCTTACAACAATACTTACCACTCTAGTATCCAAATGGCTCTTTATTAAGCTCTTTATGAAAGAAGATGGAGATCTCCTATTATATGGTTTGAAGTTGGTGAAGATGTGTTGATAGGACCAGACTTGGTTCATCAAGCTATGGAGAAAGTGAAAGTGATTCAAGAAAGGTTGAAAACAGCACAGAGTCGTTAGAAATCCTACACTGATGTTATGAGAATAGAGTTAGAGTTCGAAGTAGATGATTGGGTCTACTTGAAAGTTTCACCCATGAAGGGTGTTACGAGGTTTGGTAAGAAGGGAAAACTTAGTCCTCGGTATATTGGTCCTTTCAGAATATCCAAGAGGATTGGCAATGTAGCTTATGAATTGTAGCTACCACAAGAGTTAGCAGTGATTCATCATGTATTTCATATTTCCATATTAAAGAAGTGCAGGGAGATCCTTCACTTATCATACCAACTGAAGATATCGGTATCAAGGATAGCTTATCTTATGAGGAGATTACGATTTAGATTTTAGATCGCCAAGTTTGCAAGTTGAGGACTAAGGAAGTAGCATCAATCAAAGTTCTTTGGAGGAACCAATTTGTTGAGGAAGCTACTTGGGAAGCTGAGGAATATATGAAGAAGAGATATCCACATCTCTTTGAGCCTGGAGAAATTCCAGACCAAGGTAATAATACTCTTCTTAGTACTCTTTAATTTATATACTTGATGTGTTAGATTTGCTTGTTGGGTGTTGGAACTGAATGATTGATGTTACACCCTTAGCATTTTAAGAGTAATCTCATTCGAGGATGAATGTTCCCAAAGGGGAGATATTGTAACATCTCGCTCTTTGAAAGAAATAGAAAGATCTAGAATTAGAAAGAGTCGTTTTTAAAAGAGAATGAAAAATCTAGAAAATTGGTTATGTTAAGTTTGAGTTTTGGGTCAAATTTAAACAAGCATAACTCTTAGATCAGGATGAGTTAGGTGTTCTACTAGATATCGTAGGAAATATCTTTTAATTATCTTTCCAACACAGCCGAGTTTACTCAATTTCAAGTTCGTATGAAGGAAATATGCTTATTTGAAGTCGGGCGGTCTAGATAAGGAAAGTCTAAATCGGATTTTGGAAGGGTATAATGGTCTTTTAACTACCCAATTAAACTATTTAGTATTTAGTAAGTTATGTGGGGTCTAAACTGAGTTAGTTCAGTTTGCGCGATTAAGAAATACGCTAGGGCTTTAAGAGAAGAGAAAAGAGTAGAAAGGAGAAGAAAAGTTCAAGATTCGTGAAGTTCCTGCGATTTTGGTTGTGGAGTTCGCCAAGGATTCAATCCTACGAGGTATGTGAGACTTTCATAGCGTTGGGTTCATTCACCCACGCGCCAAACATGTTTGTTTCAGCGGAATTCGTTATAGAAAGTCGAAAGTATGATGTTCTTGAATTATGTTCTTGAAATTGGCTTTAGTTCTTAAGATTTGATGGGATTGTTGAGTTCTTGATGGAATCATGTCGATTTTATAATTGTTTTGAGTTAGAATCATGTGTACATATACTGGGAGTCCAAAAATAAAGAGGAATTGATAAATAGAATCAAATTTAGGCGAATTGGGGTGAGAAAACGAAGTAGGAAAAAGTCGAGCGGGTTTCAGCACGCAAGTTCATGTCGCGGACTTGATCCCCGAATGCAAAAAAATCACCTTTGTGTTGTAGAGAAGACGTGGACTCCTCTTTTTCAAAAATAAATCTCGTGATCAAATATTTAAATACATCTCCGCGTCGTGGACTTATTTCCAGATAGTGATTTCTTGATCGTTTCTCATGTTTAACTATCTAAAAACAATTCTAAACAATATGAGAACTTTCCTATCACAAATCACAATCCTTGAATCTATAAATTCAATTCAAGGAAAGTTAAGAGTCATGTCAACAGAAGTTCATAGAGTTTTTCAAAAGTCTTTTACAAACGTTTTAACCTTGTTTAAAGACTTTAGTTTTGGTTGAGTAAAGAGTAAGAGTAGAGTTCGTAGCTTCAAAGATTATACGGGAACTAATTATTCCCAAGAGTTAAAATATTTTCACATTTGAGCAAGAAAGGAAACACCGATTTCCACGAGAGCTTTAAAGCTAAGTTTTGAGTAATTATCTCAAACCAAAGAAAGAGTTTTATTTTAAAAACATATGAGCTGAGTATATTTTAGGAGTAGTATTGAGTACCGATATGGGGACGCGAGTTCATAATAACTCAACTCTCCATAAATCATGTAGGCATCATAGGTAGAAAGGATCATACTTTTTAGATGATTCCTTTGTACATTTTAGCATAGACTAGTGGATCCACTTAGTTAGGCGTTCTATATGACGGAAAGTATAGGACAGTTCTGGCAACGTGGGCAAGACACTGTATCATCACTTAGGCTTATAGTTGTGGTTGTCGGTTGGAGAAATTCCCATAGTATTATATTACTTTATATGTAAACTGAGTTGTTATTGCATTTCTTTAACAAATTAAGTTGCTACCTACCGTTTTAAATGCTTTGTATAAACTGCACCATTATTGTTGTTTTACTTTGCATTTGAGTTGAGTTTTTCATGAGTTAAGTAAAGCCAATGTAAGTGTTCCTTTCAAATTCCTTTCAAGCTTATGTTATTTTTAGTTTTCCCCTTGCATACTCGTACATTCAATGTAATGATGTCATTTGGCCTGCATCATTTTATGATGCAGACAAAGGTAACCAGGATCAATATCCAGCGCCTTGTTGATCCAGTTAACCACTCAGAGTTTGTTGGTGAGCCTCCTTGCTTTCCAAAGGACTTCTTTATCATTTGATTTAGTACTTTAGTTGTTATGATAATCGGGGGTCTTGTCCCGACATCTCTCTTAGTTTTAGAGGCTTCATAGACAAGTAGTTATAGTTCTTTAGTCTTGTATTTCATATGTTTTTCTATAAGACTTGAGTTGCTATTTCGGCTAAGTTTAATATCTCTTCAAGTTATCGCCTGAGTTATATTTTGAGACTATTTCTTATATTTAAGTCTTCTGTTGAGTAAGTAAGTCAGGCTAAGGGTTCGCTTGGGGCCAACAATGGTTCTCGAGTACCAGTACCGCCAGGGTGTAGGCATGGGGCGTGACACCGAGCCTACACCCTGGACGGTACTGGCACTCGAGAACTATTGCTGGCCCCAAGCGAACCCTTGGCCTGACTTACTTACTCAGCAGAAGACTTAACTAATCATAACTGTACTTTTAGAAGTAAACTGAAAACTTAAAGATAACTAATAATGTATTAAGATAACATTCACTAGCCAAAGTGGCAACTAAAGTCTCAAAACATAAGCCAATAACAAGGTAAAGACAAATGAACTAACAAATTGTCTATCTATGAAACCTCTAAAACTGAGATGGATGTCGGGATAAGACCCCCAATCATCCTAACAACTGAAAACTACTAAAGCAATGTAAATAGGGATTCTATGGAAAGCAAACAGGCTCACCACAAGAATCTGAATGCTCAACTGGATCAATGAAGCATTAGATGTTGATCTTGGTTACTTGTATATGCGTCATAAAAAGATGTAGGCCAAATGACATAAGTACATTGAATGTACGAGCATGCGAGGGGAATACTAAAACAAAACATAAGCTCGAAAGGAACTGAAAAACAAACCTGGTCTCAACTCAACTGAACTCATTTCAATATAAAACAGTATAAACAAGTGCAATATATAGAAAAGATTTTAAAACACAAATATCAACTCTGTGTATTTAGAAATAAAATAGTAATTCTGTATGTATGCAAAGATACAATATAAACTCTGAAATGTATATAAAAATACAAAACACTGCTATGGGAGTTTCTCTAACCGACAACCATCACGTAAAAGCTATTATGATGATACATCATTTTTTCTCACGCTGCCAAGGCCGTCCTATACCTTGCCGAGGGTATAGATACTGATGACAAAATGGATCCACTAGTTTATGCTAAAGAGCACTAGGAATCATCTAAAAAGTATGATCTTTTTCTACCCATGGTGGCTACATGGTTTATGGGAGCTGGGAGTTGTCTAAACTCTCCCCTATATCGGTGCTCAATACTACTCCCAAAATATAATACTAGCTCTTATGTTTAAAAACATTACTTCTTTTTGTGGTTTGAGATAATTTCTCAAGACTTAGCTCAAAGGCTATCTTGGAAATCAACGTTTCCTCTCTTGCTTAATTGGAATGCAAACATTTTAAACTCTTTGGGAATACATAGTCCCATATACTCTTTTGAAGAGATGAACTTCAACCTTTACTCTTTACTCAACTCAAAACTCAAGTCTTAAAACAAAGTGAAAATGTTTGCGAAAGACTTTTGGAAAACTCCATGAACTTCTCTTAACTTTCCTTGAATTGAATTATGGATTGAAGGATCATGATCGCATGTTTATGAATGATTTCATATTTTTTAGATGTACCTTAGAGTGTATAAATCAACTAGAAAACATAGGTACGTTTCAAGGGAACTAGTACGAAAAGACGTGGGAAAAAGTAAAAGACTTGGCCTTCTTGGCGCTCTGAGTAGCACGGGGCGCCAGAGGGTAAACTTCAGAACTGAAGTTGGGGCACACTGGCTGGCGCAACGTCGCAGGGCCCTATCTTCAAAACACCTTCTGGGGCGCTCTGGTTGACGCGGCGCCCTACCCTTATTCCCTGATA
Organism: Solanum bulbocastanum; assembly: GCA_037074985.1. NCBI lineage: Eukaryota > Viridiplantae > Streptophyta > Magnoliopsida > Solanales > Solanaceae > Solanum > Solanum bulbocastanum. The sequence continues at coordinate 1,629,979 of CM073604.1, forward strand.
TTTTTGACGATTTTCCTTGGTCGTTTTTCAACTCTAAACCCTCTAGATTCAATTGGTTCTTTCCCCAAATACTTAGATTCGTCTACATAATCAAAATGTGCAAGAATCTACTCAAAACGACACCTAATTTCATAAATCTAAATCAGGAACTCCTCAACAACTCCAACAATCAAGAACCCAATAGAAACTTCAAACAAATCCATCAAGAACTCAATTTCTAAACCTTCAAAAATCTAAATGCACTGAAATAAATCATCATTGGCGTGTGGGTAAACTAACCCAATGCTATGTAATCTCACATACCTCGTAGGGATCACCCCTTGACGACATCCACAAGCAAAACCTCAAGAACGATGAACTTTGGTTCTTTCTCCTCTTTTCTCCTCTTGCATTCTTTCTCTAAAAACCCTAGCATGAATTCTTTTAGTGCGTAAACCGAAAAAATTTAGTTTAGACCCCTAAGTAATTACCAAAAAAGAAATAATTTAATTGGGTAGTGCATAGACCACAATACCTTTCAAAAAAATCCGGTTTTAACTTTTCTTATCTAGACTGCCCAACTTCAAATAAACATATCTCCCTCATACAAACTCTATATCGCGCAAAATTGGCGGCATTGGAAAGATAATTTAGAGATATTTCCTACGGTATTTGATAGCATACCTAACTCATACTGAGCTAGGAGTTATGATCATTTGAAGTTGACTAAAAACCCATACTTAAACATAACTTAACCAATTTTTCAGATTTAACTTATTTCCAAAAATGGTTTCTTTCTAATTCTAAGTCTTTCTAGTAGCGGGGTGTTAAATTTAGGGCACTAGTTGGATTTGAACTCTGGTCTTGTGGGTGATCTCCTAAGCTTGTACAAACAACACAAAGACACTCATACGTTTCTCATGGATGTACGGTTAATATACCAGTTTCTCAAAGATAGATATACATATATAGACATGATTTTTTTTGAAGTTAACAGGTGTACGTGCAACCCCCCAAACCATGTGGGTCCATCTTTGCTCTAGATATATGTATTTCGAATACATGGGTCAAATTTAGGTGTAATTTGTTCTAGATACATTGTATCTAAGTGAATTTGCATGTATATGAGATATACATCAAACCTCGCATGCCTCCCTCGCCTCACTCCTATCTTTCTCGCCACTCTCTCATGTATTTGATAATCCAGATACATGTGAATCACTCCATATGCATACATATACATGTATCTAGTATGAGATACATACAAATCTCGCTCATCTCTCTCCCTATTATTACGTATCTGGTAGCAAAAGTACATGTATCTAAGTGTAAGATACGTAGGAAACTCTTAATTGGCAATAAGATACGTAATATTTTGAAAAGCACAAGTAATAATAGTATTTTTAATAGTGAAGTATGTCTAATTACGTACCGGATTGGCAGCAGCAACACTTGATTTCCTTTAGCATCGTTAGTGACAAAATAATGTGGTGGAAAATATGTTGGAGCTGCAGCCGTGCTGTAGCATATGTCACACATCTTTGCATCCAACTTAGGAGAATTGGCTAACTATGTATAAGTTTGTCTAATTAGATAATTATTTCTAAAATCAGCTCATAAAAATATAATTTGCTTGGTTCGTTCAAATTTAGACAGGTCATTGATCTGTTCATTTATTGACTCATCCTATTAAAAAATTGAACTGATATGTAGAAAAATTGACCCAATCTTGTTAAAATATTTTTAGAGATAACATTTTAACTCATTATAACTGAACTCATTTTAATTCGAATAAATTTTAAACTGATTAATAAATTAATATAATATATGAAAGATTTACCTTGGACTTGGTTAATATTATTGGCTGATTTTCTTGATGTCAAAGGTTGGAATGACAACGTTTGTTAACGCTTGATGCAAACGAGTCTCTCCCAACTTATCTTGCAAAACTTTGTGAAGATATTTTCCATCATATTTTGGAGCAAAAATTGGAGGCAATGCACTGTAATTGAAACAAAAATTTTGTATTAAAACATATTTCGATACCGACTTGACCTATGAACGGAAATAATATGTTACTGCCCAGCCCATTAATGATATTGTTAGCTTGTTGGTAAAACCTGTGTACTTATATATCAATATCTTTTCTGTATTTTGTCGATGTGAGAATTTTTATCTTAAGTTGGGGCGTCACATACGTCCCCTCTATGGACTCATTGTCCTTGTTGAGGTTTTCTTATTAGCTGAGGTTTTCTTATCTTAAGTTGTGGTGAAACATACATCCCTCTATGGACTCAACGTCCTTGCTGAGGTTTACCCTACTACATGAGATTTGTCTAGACTCAATACTATGATTTTTCCCGCCTTATCGAAATTTGCCTAAACTTAGTTGAAGTCAGGGCCACATCGACAAAACTGACACATGATCGACTCTGATATTATTTATGACTGCCCAACCCGCTAGTGATATTATGACGACTTTAAAATGTGCTATTAGTTGGTAAGACTTTCTTACTTGTATGCTCAATATCTTTTCTATATTTTATCGATTTGGTACTTCTTATCCTAAACTAAGATGTCATATAATATTTGGACAACTCAACATCCAAATGTATTTTAATACATATATGTATAAAAGTTAAAGTTAGAATAAAATTGGCAAATAGTATCCTTGGGCCATGCTCAAAGTAAAAAGATACAATATCTCTGGCAGCACAAAAGGGAAGATTATTTTCATTTGGAGCAGTGATCATAGTGGCTAATATTCCACCTGTACTTGTTCCAGCAATCGCAACAAAGTAATCTACAACTATTGCATCTTTACCATCCAATTCCTGACTCAAAAATAATCTTTTTTCATGATGATCGCTATAACGTCTTTTTCGACATGTAACAAAGTCTAACGATAAATCAAACATGAAAAACAATTATTGTTCGTTAAACAACATGATTTAGACATAAAAGAGAATTTTTATGAAGGATTGCGAGATAACCTTCCACTCGAACAATTTTTTTAGATATAGATCGGGCTGTGGACATACGAGATCCTTATGATATAGATTTTTTGTCTGATTTATCATCATAAAAGATTTTTAATTAATAGTTTTGATATGTCATTTTGTTACTTCGATCTCAACATGATAATTATCAAAATAATACAATTCAAATGTTAAAAATATATAGTAATGCCACACCCACACATACGTTTTAAAAAATATATAGATACAATACGTCGCTACTTGAAGTTGGTCTTCAAGAAAAGCAAGAATAGTAGCTGGAATAATTCCTCTTATGCCTCCTCCATCAACACTAAGAATTGTCACCATTTCTCCCATCACATGAGATGTTGCCACCAAAATAAGTATAATGAAAAATGATCTTCTAGTTGCAATTGTTAGACTATCTTTTTTGGAGTACAAAAGCATCGACTAACAAGCGAGGGTTTATATAATCACATGAAAAGTCTTTGGTTCAAGTCCAAGATGATCATTTACTCTTTGAAATCATATTTGTTAGCAGAGTAATCTCACAATTATTATATTTGGAGAAGGGCCTAAAATGCCCCTCAAGTATTTGAATTGGTACAAAATTACCCTCCATCCACCTATCGGCCCTAAAATGCCCCTGACATCCACCTTTCGTTCAAAAGTACAACATACTCATTAGGTGGATGGAGGGTAATATTGTACCAAATCTCATAGTTTAAGGGCCTTTTAGGCCCTTTTCCGTTAAAATAATTTGAAATTACTTAATATATAAAGTCACACGATTGACTTGATTTTGAATTTCATAGTAAATTTAAAATTATAAAAAGGTTAGACATCTACTCTCTACACTCCTCCCTCCCCTGCTTTTCACTTCCTATCTCTTCCTCTCTTTTTTTCTATTTGGATCTTGTCAACCATTTTAATTTTTTTTAATTTATGACAAACAAGAGAGAAAAAAGGAGGAATATAGCGAAGCATTCATATAGAAATAATTAGTTCAATAAAAGATGATTTAATTAAACAAATATGTACAAATATTACATTTTTCTTTTGCGTGTAGCCAAAATTAAAAATAAAAGAATAAAAATAATCATTTCTCTTATCCCCACCCTCATCCCATCTTGACAATAATACTAATTAAAAGAATATAAATATGTGAGTTCATTTCAAGTTTGAGTCCCAGATATCCTAATTAAGAATAGGAAATTAAAAAAAGGAATAAAAGAGAAAATGAACAAGATATTTGGATAATTGAGAGAAAAGTTTAAATTAATAAAAATAATAATTTTTTTAGATGGACAATCAATCGTGGTAGATTTTAGTTGGATCCCCATTTATGAGTTGGGTTATGTTATAATAAATTGAGGTTGATTTAAAATAGATCAATAGAGATATCATGAGATTAATTATTTTTTCAATATTATTTTCAAGTGTATCGGGTCAAAATTGAATCATAAGTGGTTTTATAGAAAAATAGAATTTTTAAAAATATCATTTTTATTATTTATTTGAGAAGGGTTTAAATTTGGACCAATCACATTAAGCAATATAATAAATATTTAATAATTTTACTTTAAGGGACCTATTAAAAATAAGAGCAAATATGAGTCAAAGGATTAACATCGAGGGTATTTTTGAGCCGAAAGGTGGACGCCAGGGGTATTTTAGGGCCGATAGGTGGATGGAGGATACTTTTATACCAATTCAAATACTTGAGGGGCATTTTAGACCCTTTTCTGTATATATTTGTAAGATGAGTCAGACCCATGTAGGGTCAAAGAGGTTCAAATGAATCCACTTGATCAAAATATTTTATAGGTTAAATTTGAAAAATTAAAATTAATCATATCTATGTCAAATGAACTAATGTGATCCTATGGTGTGATGATCTAGTAGGTTCAAAAAATTATTGTCATATGATTTTTGAAACGCCTATGCAATATTAATTCTTAAATATTTTTTACTTAGATTTTTGTTGTGTAACCATATATATTATTACAAATGTGTGCACATTTGGTCAATTTTAAGGTTATACCTTATTACTTTCTCTCTATGGATTAATTTTCTTTTGTTTACTCTTGTTTTTTTCAATTTGAGAGGGCGTTTGACTAAGAGTTGATTTGAATTGATTTATTTTAAATGCTAAAATAACTTTAAAGTATTTTTTGTAGTGTTTGAATAAAATATAAAAATATTTTTAAACATTTGGTTTAAACTCAAAAAGACAAAAATTATCAAAAATCGTAAGTCAAAATTCTTATATATGACTTTTTAAGTCAAATAGACAAAAAATAAGTCAAAAGCAATAAATAGAATTTCTAACTTCCTACTTTTGACCTATAAGTCATAAATCATAATCTCATCCAAACAAATTATAATCTTATACGTTGGTCAAATTGACTTTTAAAAGATGTTTGACTAAGCGTATTAGCTGGTCAAAGTGTTGACCAAGTTTATTTTAAAAAAGGGCGAAATTGTTCAATGGACCCTTGTACTTGTACGCGTTTATATTATGGTTCTATTTAATCCTTTACCAACTAAACCCCTGAATTCATTGAAATTTAGTATTTTAAACCCTTTTCTCACATGGTTGATAATGCGTGTAATACAACTCCTACATGTCAAATTCCACCTCATTTTTAACTGCCACATAGGAATTAAAATGGTAAAATTAAATTAAAGCCCCAAAATTTTATTCGAAACATCATTTTCTCTTCTTCCAATTTTGTTCCAGATTTCTCTTCTTTCTCCTCTCTCATTCCAAAGGCTTTCACTAGTAAAATGCAGTTCCAGCAAGATCGATCGTACACCGCAACGTGATGGTGCAACTACCACTCGAAGATGGAGAAGGTGACTGCGCCACATTCGATTTGAAAAAAAGCAGTAATGGCCTCAAAGGGCTGTGATACCCGCTCCAAAACCCTAGATCTCACGAACAATCAATTCTCATCCAAATTACTCAACCCTCAGATTCTCTTCATTCACTCATCCTCTATGTTTCTTTTTCTTTTTCTTCCCCTCTTTGTTATTTTGGAACAATTTAACTTTTTAGCTTTTTGTAATTTGTTCATTTAAGAAAGGATTTTGTGTTCTGAAGATTTGCAGAAATTAGTGTGGTTGATGGCACCGATGATGTTAAGCTCGGAGGAAATGAAATACTTGTTGAAGAATATGATCGATGAGTCCATTTATTTGTTTGGAACAATGAAAGAAATTTGTTTTTTGTGGAAATTCTTTGTAGAGTCATAAAGACTGAATTTGTTCAAGAAATACAGAGTCCTTTGAAGAAGAAGAAAGGCAACCTGAAACAACAAAAAAAATGGAGAAAAAAATTTGAAGATTAGTAGAAAAGCCCCAAAAAAGTTTTTTTTTTTTTTGTTCAACAATGGTAAATGAATAAATGGGGAAGAAGATGATTCTTTGTTAGGTCAAAACTTGACATTTTCAAATCTTTTTTTAAGACCTCACGCTCTTAAAATATGTGTATCACACACTTTGAACAAAAATGCCACATAGGATGACATGTCAAAAAAAAAAAAGGTTTAAAATATCAAGTTTTAATAGGTTTAGGGGTTCAGTTGGTAAAGGGTTAAGTAGAAGGGTCCAAAATACAAACTCATACAAGTATAAGGGTCCATTAGACCATTTCACCTTAAAAAAAAACAAGGTGTTTGGCTAAATTTTTGATAGAAAATAAGTATTTTTGTAGTACGTAGTTCTAGAAGTTGTTTTCATAAGCTAAAAAAGTATAAATGCTTCCTAAAAACACTTTTTTTGCGAAACACTTTAAAGAAAAATACACTTACAAGTACTTTTAAAAAGTTTGATCAAATATTAATTGTTGCTAAAAAGATCATTTTTATTTATTGGTTATAAACAAACTATTTCTCACCAACAAATACTTTAAAAAAGGCAGAATAACCCGGGAGGCCCTCGTACTTGGCTCCGTTTGTCACCTAGACTCTTCTACTCACGACTTTGCCAACCAAACACTTAAAGTTATTAAAACACGTCATTTTAAACCCCTCTGAGCATGAGTGTCTCTGAATCGCACTGATGTGGATGGCACATCATTATCCACATCAGATAAAAATTGTCACATAGACAAAAATTGCCATATCATTTTTATCATTACAAATATTTTATTTTATTATTTTTTTAAAAAAATCTCATATTCATCTTCAAAATCAGCCTTTTAAAATTGATTCAGCAGAAAAAATGTCTCTCCGGCCACTTCATTTACAGAGAGGCACCGTTGAGGTAGTCATTGCCAAGAAATCAACGCCGACGAGTTGTTTGGCCGAAAGATCCTTCAAAATTGAAAGTGGAGAAAATTTTAATCTTTCAAGAGTTTCATTTTTCTCTCTCTTCTAAACCTTTTCATCTATTTGTCATTTCAATCTTGTTTTCTCTTATTTATTTCTTCTTCCTTTTTTTTTCTCTGTAAATCTCTTGTGTTAGAAGTGGGAAATAAAAAAACAGGTATCATAGAAAAATGATGGAGATTGGAGAAAGATAAATGAAGTGGGAGAGAGAGGAGGGGAGAGGGGCAACGATGATGACGACAATGGTAACTTATGAGGAAGAAGAGTAACAGTAAAGGAATGGGGAAAGAAGCCAAGAAGGGGATTTTTCTTATTTCTTTTCATTATATAATTTTTTTTAATTGAATTTTTTGTCTTCACTTGCTTTTAAACACGTGTAACCACACATTTCATTCTATTCGGCAAATAAACGCCACATAAGCTTGGTCAATAGTTAGAGGGGTTTAATATAACGTGTTTTAATAACTTTCATAAACAGTTAACACAACTAAAAGGTTACATAATCCAAGCACACATTACATAGAGAGACATTTCTATTGAAATTTATCCCTCAAACTCCTCTTTTATTTTAAGGTTGAAATACTTAAATGCACACAATCATAAATATTACAAGCGCTTATTATTTAGCATAGTAAGGTTACTAATACAATCCGAGACCTTGAATTAATAAGACGCTTTGTTTGCTCGGAGTTTCTTCCTATCAGAGAGCAATTTTGCAAACCTACAACGAAATAAACTATTTTAATTAGCAATAAAATAGATTTATAAGAAATCTAATATGAATAATATTGACCGACGAGACATAGTAATATGAAAAAAAGAAAAGAATTATTTCAAGCACCGATAGTTTTACCTCTTTAGAGCTTCCTCATAGGTTTCAGGATTGTCTTTGGAAACTGGTTTCTTCAATAATTTTTCACCAACTTGTACTAATAATTCCATATTAGCCTCAGAAGCATCATCCATTTCAGTAGTTGTGCCTGTTAATGCATTTTCCTGGAATTAAATATACATAATTAGACATACTTCACTATCATATATGGCATGCATATTATAAAATAATAATAGTGAAAAAAACTACATAATAAGACATACTTCACTATCATATATACTTTTAAAATTTTATGTATCTTACCATTTATTAAGAGTTTTCTATCATATATTAAGAAAAAATTATTTAGATACATGTATTTTTGCTACCAGATACACAAAAGTAGGAAGAACATACGACGAGTGAGATTCATATGTATCCAAGATACATGCAAATCGCACTAGATACATGTATCTATATGCATCTGGTGTAATTCGCAGGGATACCAAATACATGGAAGAGTGACAAGCGAGATGGGAGAGAGTGGGCAAGATTTGCTAATGTATTCTAGACAGGGGCGCGCAGACCTAGAGGTTGACGAGGGGGTTCACGACAAAAAATTACTTTCATTGTATATTTAAGGTAATTTTAAGAATTTTTATCTCTATATATTGATTTTGAACCTCCTAAATTTTAGATTAGAAATTGACTCACTGGTTAAGGGGTTCAAAACTCACCTTAAGGATCCAAGATCAAATCTTAGGCACTACTCTTTTTTTCCGAACACCCTTAATGTAAATCCTGAATCCGTCACTGATTCTAGAGATCCATGTCATGAATCCACGTATCTAGAACTAATTACACCTAACTTTGATCATGTATTCTAGATACATCAAAATATGGTAAAATAGGTAATATTGCAAACTAGAGTATATCTAGTGAGATTTATGTAAGTTCCCGATAAGTTGGGACTTACTTGAACCCTGAGGTAATTGTTTTGTGAATCAAGAGCTTGAAAAGCAGTAGAAAGGTAATAATCAGTCATGTAAGAACTTGCTGCATCAGTCATTTTCTGTATAACTAACATCCATTGTACAGCACCCCATTTAGCTGCCTCTTCTGCTGTATATGTTTTATCAAACTCTGAAGTAGTGCCAGTGCCTAATGAGAGCAACAGCATTTTTTTGTAATTCAATGACCTAATTGAGGCAAATGCTGGATCCTCTCGTGCAAGTCTCGTTGCAACGCTAACGGATAATAACGCCTGCACGTACAACACATAATAGTATTGATCAAATATTTCGAAAAAACATATATGCATGAATCGAAAGTAGTATTAGTACCGGATCAGCAACAGTAGCAACAGCACCATCAACAAGATTGAACTCATATTTATCTCCATTAATAGTATTAGTAGCAAAGTAATGTGGAGCAAAATATGTTGGAGCTGCTGCTGTGGAATAACATATGTCATACATCTTAGCATCCAATTCTGGAGTGTTTGCTAACTGCATTTTTAAAAAAATATAAAATTAGTCGAAATATTTTCTTTACGAAAATAAGTTAGTGAAAGTAAAAAAAATAAATAAATAAGTTTTATAAGTGACTTTCAAGTTTATTGTCTCTTCCCCTAGTGACAACCACATCAATTATTGTTTGACACTAGCTCCTTTGCCGGATATGTATATTACATATTGACACTTCTTGGCTTTTACATGATTTTACTTCTTAATATAGTTTTGACATACCTAATTAGTCGATATTCTGTCTACATCACTGAATCACTATCACCATTAAAACTACTCCTAAACACGTTCGATCTCACCATCAAAATGTTTTGTTAGATTACATTTACCAAACATACTAGAAAATAAATAAGAAATTCACTTGTTTTCAAAAACATTTTTCTTGGTACAAGTCAGTATAATTATTTTGACTTACACTTGACTTAGTGAATATTACTGGCTTATTTGTTTTGATGTCAAAGCTTGAGATGACAACTTCTGACAAAGCTTGATGCACACGAGTTTCTCCAAGTTTTTCTTGAAGAACTTGCATAAGATATTTTCCATCATATTTTGGGCCAAAAATTTGACCACTGCATAATATAATGTAACCAAATTAAATATAAGTATAAAGAACAGAAATCTCATATATTTGGGGTTAATTATATCCTATCTCAGAAGTTTACTCAATTACGTACAAAAATACTAAATATGTCATTGCTCTCGGATATATTCCTTGGTTGTCCGATATATTGCAAATGATGCATTATTTAATGGGAGAGATGTATCTGAGAGGGGATAGAGATGTATCTGAGAGGGGATAGAGATGCAACTGAGAAGAGATTTTTGTAATTTTTTTAATGATAGGAAATTTTAGAGAATATAATATCTTAAGTTGTGTATTTATGTAATTTTTCCTAAATATAATTCATTACTCAAAACATATTCTCCTTCTTTCTTTCGAGTTGTTTGATCTATTTTTTTTTAGTCCATCTAAGAACAGTGTACTCCATCTGTTCCATTTTATGTGACACTTTTCGGATTTCGAGATTCAAACAAGTTTATCTTTGATCGTAAAATTTTTATAGATTTTTTAAACATTCTGAATTATCAATTATTGTGACTTCTAGTACTTTTTACGTAATTTACAAGTATATAAATTTCATTTCAAAAAATTTACAGATTTCATGCGCAAATTTTAGGTCAAACTTAAACTGTTTGACTTTCGAAAAATGAAAAGTGTCACATAAATTGGAACAAAGAGAGTAAGTAATTGTTTTACTTTATAATGACTCTTTGATTTCAACTTTCAACTAGACATGTTTAAGACCACAATATTAAATATTGATACGTTTGACATATCTTCAATTTAATATCTGAAGACTCAAAAATCTTTTTTCACTCTCTTAAACTCCGTATCAAGTTAAAATTAGACAAATAAATTAAAAAAGAGGAATATAAATATGTATATGTACCTAGAATTAAAAATCTGAGGGCCATGTTCGAAGTAAAAAGGTACAATATCTTTGGCAGCAGCAAAGGGTCGGTTGTTTTCATTTGGAGCACTTATCATAGCAGTCAATAAACCTCCTGTACTTGTTCCTCCAATTACATCAAAGTAATCTGCAAGTCTTGCATCTGCATTATTGTCCACTTCCTGACTCGAAAAGAAAAGTAAGTCATATAAATAATAACTCAGAAACAGCTCACTTATTAATTAGATAGTACATTTATATATTAAAAAAAAAACTAGTAAATAAGTTGCATTGTAACATAAGAAAACCATGATTTATTTGAATAATAATTACCCTATCGATAATAGAAGTACTATTACTAATCATTATCACTAATAAGCATCGAAAAAATACAATTCAAGCGTGTAAAAAAAGAAAAAAACGATCGTAATGTCACACTTACATACATACACGAAAAAATGTTTTTACGATATCTGAAGTTGTCTTTCAAGAAAATCAAGAATGGTACCCGGAATGACTATAGTAGTAGTGTCACACTTATTTACATACATTACAAAATATTTTTATGATACCTGAAGTTGTCCTTCGAGAAATTCGAGAATGGTAGCCGGAATGATTCCTCTAATTCCACCTCCATCAATACTAAGAACAGTCACCATTTCTCCCAACTGAGCAAATGTTGAACTAGTAGTTGCTAATATCATAAATATTAAAATTAAAAAAGATTTAGTAGTTGCCATTTTGCAGATTATAATTAATAAAAACTAATATGTTCGAAGTGTTTTAAATTTTGTTGGTGCTATGAGCATATAACAAGCATGGTATATATAGGCACGTAAACAAGTTGAGAAATTTTATTTGAGTTTGACATAACCAATAAAAGTTGTATGAAAATCCGTTCAAATTTTGACACGTGGATAGTGGGCCCAAATGAGTTTATAGCTGTCATGGGCCCGACTAACACAACATGGTCTATTAGTGATGTTTACCTCTCCCTCGGACCTCACTCACTTTGCACCGCAACTGTCGTTGGTGATGTTTACGTTTCCTTTTTCTATTCTTTATTAGTATTATATAATATATGTGTGTGATGAGACTTGAAATTATTTAGCACACCACCTCTTTATTTTTAAAAGAATAAATAAAATCCTCATTCCGATATAAAAAACGAAATAATATGTTGTAGGCTGGAAATAATTGAAACCAAAATTTTGTATCAAAACATATTTCGATACTGACTTCTATACACATATGCTGTAGAATGGAAATAATATGTGACATCTCAGCTCGTTAGTGATATTGTTAGTTTGTTGGTAAGATTCGTTTACTTATATACCTATATCTTTTTTGTATTTTATCGATGTGAGACTTTTTATCTTAAGTTAGGATGTCACATACATCCCCTCTATGATCCCTACCTAAAATAATACACAAGTTCTCTCATTACTAATACTTGCATGCTCTAACCTGCAAAGTGTGGTAGGACTCACCCATCGCGATGGCTCCACAAGTTGTTTCAAGTGTGGACAAGAGGGTCTTCATGAAAGAGTGCCCTAAGAACAGGTAATGTAATGGGAATCAGGGCAATAGGGCCCAATCTTCATCAGTTGCTCCACCAGACAGGGCTGCACCTAGAGGAGCTACTTCTGGTACTGACGGAGGAGCAAACCGCCTTTATGCGATCACTAGTCGTCAAGAGCAAGAGAATTCTCCAGATGTTGTCACTGGTATGATCAAAGTCTGTACTCTTGATGTTTATGCTTTGTTAAACCCTGGAGCAAGTTTATCTTTTGTGACTCCTTGTGTTGCAATGAATTTTGATGTCCTTCCTAAGAAACTTTGTGAACCCTTTTGTGTTTCTACACCGGCTGCGGAATCTATTCTAGCTGAGCGAGTATATCGTGATTATGTCATTTCCATCAATCACAAGAACACCATGATTGATTTAGTTGAGTTAGATATGGTAGATTTTGATATCATTCTAGGTATGGACTGGTTTCATGCCTGTTATGCCTCCATTGATCGTAGAACTTGAGTTGTTAGGTTATAAATTCCTGATGAGCCAGTTATAGAGTGGAGTAGTAGTTCAACAGTGCCTAAGGATCGTTTCATTTCATACCTTAAGGAGAGAAAGTTCGTTTCCAAGGGGTGTGTCTATTATTTAGTCCAAGTTAATGATTCTAGTATTGAGACACATCCTATTGAGTCAGTTTCAGTTGTGAATGAGTTTCCAAAAGTCTTTCCAGATGATCTACCCAGAGTCCTTCTTGAGAGAGAAATAGACTCAGTATAAATATTCTTCCTGATACTCGTCCTATATATATTTCGTCATATAGAATGGCACCAACAGAGTTGAAAGAGCAGTTGAAAGATCTCCTAGATAAAGGTTTCATTCGATCAAGTGTCTCACCATGGGGCGCTCTGGTCTTATTTGTGAGGAAGAATGATGGTTCTTTTAGAATGTGTATAGCTTATCGCCAGTTGAACAAGGTTACCATCAAGAATAAGTATCCTCTTTCGAGAATTGATGATATTTTCGATCAGCTTCAGGGTGCCGCCTATTTCTCTAAGATAGACCTTAGATCAAGCTATCATCAGTTGAGGGAAAAGAATGTGACATTCCAAAGACAACATTCAGGACCCGCTATGGTCATTATGAGTTTCTAGTTATGTCATTTGGTTTGATCAATGCGCCTGCAACATTCATGGTGTAACATCTCGCTAATTGAAAGAACTAAAAAGAGCTGGAATTAGAAATAATAATTTTTGGAAATAATAAAAATATGGAAATTTGACAAGAGTTAAGTTAAGAATAAGTGTTGGGTCAACTTCAAATGACCATAACTCCTAGCTTAGGATGAGTTAGGTGTGCTTCCAGATACCGTAGGAATGATATTATAATTATCTTTCCAACACCGCCAAGTTTGCACGATTTCAAGTTCGTCCGAGTGAGTATGTCCATTGGAAGTTGGGCTATTTGGATAAGAAAAGTCCAATTCATATTTTGGAAGGGTATTTTGGTCTTTTTCTATAACCTATTATTTTAATTTTGTTTTTAGTAATTAAGATGTGGTCTAAATTGATAGGATTCAGTTTACGCTTTTCAAAAAGAGTTAGGGTTTTGAGAGAAGAGAAGAGAAGAGGAGAAAAAAGGAGAAGAAGCAAGGATTTGTCGCTTTCTTGAGGAATTGAGTGCGGATTTCACCAAGGATTCAATCCTACGAGGTATGTGAGTTCACATAGCGTTGGGTTCGTTCACCCATGCGCCAAACATGTTTAATTCAGTATGATTTTCATCCTAAAAGATTGAGACTTTGATGTTCTTGAGTTGTATTGTTGAATTGCTTTCGTTCTTGAATTTGGGATGAGATTGAGGAGTTCTTGATTGTTTAAGATAGATTATTAGAGTTGCTTTGATTTAGATTCTTGTATATATGTTGTGGATACTTGAATCTAAAGAGATATGGAGAAAAAGAATCGAATCTAGGCAAATTGGGGCTAGAAAATGAAGAAGGAAAAAGTCGGGCAAGTCTGGGTACCAAGTCCTCATTATTGATAAAATTTTCTCTACATCACGGAGTGGTCACGGACCATTCTGCCTCAAAATTTATTGCACGACCAAATATAGGGGTGTGCAAAAACCGAACCGACCGATAAACCGAACCGATAAAAGTGTTATTGGTTTATTGTTATCGGGTTATTGGGTTAACGGTTATTTAATGGTTTTACAAAAAAAAATTATTGGGTTATTGGTTCGTTATTGATTTTTAATATTGGGTTATTGGGTTAACCGATAACCCATTAAGAATATAATAATAATTTTTATTTTTATATATATATAATATTAAACAAAAAATATTAATATAATTAGTAGGTTTTTTTTTTTTTGATTGAAATTTTTGGCTTAGAGCCTTTTATTGGAAAAAGTCAAAAAACAGAAGACAGAAGTCCATAAAAAATGGCCCAAGGCCCAATAATAACAAAAACCTTAATCCTAACTTTCCTAATTCCTAATATGTTCTCATCTCTTATCTCTATCCATCCAGGCGTCCATGGTGAGTTACTCATCGTGAGTACACTACTGACTACTCCCCTCTTTACTTTTATACTTTAGTTATTACATTTTACTGTTTTAGGATTACTTATTTACTTTAGGTAGGTCAAAACGCAAAACCTAAAGAACGGCGACGACAAGGATTTGTGAGTTGCGACGACGACGACGACGACAACGACAAGTATTAGGTGACGACTAAGGTTGTGAAACCGAATTGTGAATATTTGCTCTGCCTTAAAACTATTTCATGATTTGTTGTCTTCATTATTGTCTAATTCATAGTTTCCTTAAGAAACTCTTTTTTTGTTTTCCAGTGATGATCTTTTTAATTTCTCTTTAGTTAAATTGGTTTACCTTGAAACTATTTCATGATTTGCTGTCTTAATTATTGTCTAATTCATTTTGTAACAGAGATATACACATGACTGAAAATATTATAACTGATGAGGTGGTTGTCCTGGTCGATGAAAGTATTAATTCAAATGCTACGCGTCAAACAAAATCTGTTCAGTTAAAGGTAAAGAAAGAAAGAAAGAAAAGATCTCGAGTATGGAACCATTTCGGATCATTTGTTGATGAAGATGGGAATAAGAAATCCATGTGTAAGCATTGTGGTGCAGATTATTTTGCTGATTCAGGTAAAAATGGTACGACGTCAATGCTTACTCATATGTTAACATGTCCAAAGATGCCTCGAATTGTTGATAAAAATCAAACTCAAATAGGCTTTAAAACAGTTCAAGGGGGTAATACGGATGATGTGGTTGTTGTTTCTTGGAAATTTGAGCAAGAGCAATGTAGGAGAGCTTTATGTCGCATGGTGATTGTGGATGAACTCCCTTTCAAATTTGTCGAGAAGGAAGGTTTTAGAAACTTTATGAAAGTAGCACAACCTCATTTTAAGATTCCTTCTCGTACCACTGTGACGCGTGACTGTTTTAAACTTTTTGATGAGGAGAAGCAGAAGTTGAGGAGATCTTTCGGAGAAGCACAACAAAGAGTTAGTCTTACTACTGATACTTGGACCTCTTTGCAGCGAATTAATTATATGTGTATCACTGCACATTGGATTGATAAAGAATGGATGATGCATAAGAGGATAATTAGCTTCTGTCAAGTTTCTAGCCATAGAGGTGAAGATATGGCTAATGAGATAAGTAAGTGTTTACGTGATTGGGGGTTAGATAAAATTTTTACCATCACAGTTGATAATGCTAGTTCGAATGATGTGACTGTGAAAGAGTTGTCGAAGATATTCACCAAACGGGGTACCAATTTCATGAATGGAGAACACCTTCATGTGAGGTGTATGGCGCATATTCTAAATCATGTTGTTCAAGATGGTTTGAAAGTGTCGGCTGCTTCTATTGAACGGGTTAGAAAAGCAGTTAAATACATTAGGTTGTCTCCTGCAAGGTGTAAGAGGTTCCAAGAATGTGCTGAAGATGTTGATATCAATTGTAAGAAATCTTTATGTTTGGATGTTTCTACGAGGTGGAACTCCACATACTTGATGTTGAACAGGGCTATTGAGTTTGAAAATGTGTTTTCCAGTTATATTGATCGTGATATTGGTTTGTTGCATTACCTTCAATTTGTTGAGGATGAAGATGGAACTGCTGTCGGTGCACTTTCGAGTGATGACTGGAACAATGTAAAGAAAGTTGCTGATTTCCTTCGAATCTTTTATGATCTTACCAGAGAAGTATCTGGATCACAGTACGTTACATCAAATTTACACTTTCTTAGGATTTGTGAAGTTTCTTGTTATTTGAGAAAAATGATACTGAGTGAAGATGACACTGATGATCTTTTGGGTAAAATTGCTAAAAATATGAGAGAAAAATTTGATAAGTATTGGGGTACTCCTAACAAAATGAATAAGTTGATTTTTATTTCTTGTGTTTTGGATCCTCGACACAAGTTTGTTTCAGTTGGCTTTGCACTTCAAATGATGTTTGGAAAAGAAAAGGGACTAGTTCTAGAGCAGGAAGTTAGAGGCTACATGGATTTAATGTTTGCTGAATATGTAAAGTCTCTTTCAAAAGATAATAGTCATGACTCTTCATCTTTATCTAGCTCTTCATTTGAAAAGTTCAGTTCACTGCCTTCAAGTTCAGATGGTATTGTCCAATCAATAGGATCTTTGGGGTCATTCATGGTTGATCTAATGAAACATAAAGCTGGAAATACTACAATTGTTAAAACAGATTTGCAAAAATATCTTGGTGAAGAAAATGAAGTTGAAACCAAGAACTTTAACATCCTGTCTTGGTGGAAAATAAACTCACCTAGATTTCCAATTCTTGCCGAGATGGCTCGGAATGTGTTAGCTATTCCTATTTCAAGTGTGGCATCCGAGTGTGCATTCAGCACTGGTGGACGTATTTTGGATTCATTTAGGAGTTCATTAACTCCTAAATTGGTGCAAACTCTAGTATGCCTTCAAGATTGGATTCGAAGTGAATCACGACATGTTAGTGTTGAGGAAGATATAGATGTCCTTGAACAACTTGAACAAGGTAAGCATATTCATATTGTATTCGTTTCTTATTGGTATTATAATTAGTCATTAATATTTTTCTAAATGATTAACATTAATTCTTTATAGATTTGGCTAATACTAGCATTCTTGATGATTAACATGGAGTTGAAACTCTTCTTTGTTCCGTTTGGATGTGGACATTTGGTAAGTTATTCTTAATTCTAGATACAAGTTATTTTAACTCGTGTATTTGCTTAAAATAAGTTATGACAATCTGGACATTTAGTACTTTTATTTGATGTTGATTTCAACTTTAGAGATGGTATTAGTTTTAGTTTGTGTTTTGGTTGCCCATTATGTTAGTATTAAATGTTGAAATACTTCACAAATCTCTTCCACTTTTTCTTCCAGGCTTGTGATTATCTTGGTCAAGAACTTAATGAAGATTTTGTTGATTATCCGATGGATTTGGGCATTTGGAAGCTGTTAAAGATAGCTCAAGATGAACTACCGATTTACAATTGGACTTGGTTTTAATTAGTTTTAGTTTATAATTGACTACTATTAGTTTTTGCACGATTGTAAATATAGAAAATTGACCAAAGACTTTGTTGTGATGACCCCCGTTTGGTATGATTATTTTGATGTATGCATATCGCGTCAAATTATTGGATAAGTCATATATTTATTTTGAAAGCATTTTCTTATTGGTTAAACCGAAAACCGAACCGTTAAAGACCTAAAACCGATAAACCGAAAATCGATAACAAATATCTTATTGGTTTGGTTATCGGTTTAGCATATTTAAAAACCGAAAACCGATAAACCGAACCGATAATACTTAAAACCGAACCGAATCGACCGATACACACCCCTAACCAAATAATTAAATGAATCTCCGTATCACGGACATACTTCCAGACAGTGATTTCTTGATCTTTTCTCATATTTAACTATCTAAAAACACTCATAAACCTCATGAGATCGTTCCTATCACAAATCACAATCCTTGAATCCATAATTCAATTCAAGGATCAGTTAAGAGTCAAGTCAAGAGAAGTTAAGAGCCAAGTCAAGGAAAGTTCAAAGAGTCTTCCAAGAATCTTTCTCAAATATTTTAACTTTGTTTTAAGACTTTAGTTTTAAGTTGAGTAAAGAGTAAAGATTGAAGTTTCATTTCTTCAAAAGTGTATATCGGTACTATGTATTCCCAAAGAGTAAAATGTTTTCACATTTAATCAAGAAAGGAAACTTTGATTTCCACAGAGCCTTTGAGCTAGTTTTTAGTAAAGAGTAAATGCTTTCACAATTAAGCAAGAGAGGAAACTTTGTTTTTTAAGAGAGCCTTTGAGCTAAGTTTTTGAGAAATTATCTCAAACCTTAAAAAGAAGTTATGCTTTTAAACATAAGAGCTTGTATCATATTTTGGGAGTAGTATTGAACACCAATATGGGGGAGAGTTTAGACAACTCCCAGCCCCCATAAACCATGTAGCCATCATGGGTAGAAAAGGGTCATACTTTTTAGATGATTTCTTAGTGTTTTTTAGCATAGACTAGTGGATCCACTTAGTGAGTTAGGTTCTATGCCCTTGGTAAGGTATAGGATGGCCCTGACACCGTGAGGTAAAATGTTGTATCATCACATAACTCTTAAGTGATAGTTATCGGTTAGAGAAACTCCCACAACAATATTTTGTATTCTTATATACACAGAGTTAATTGTATTTTTATATACATTCAAAGTTTATATTGTATCTTTGCATACATTCAGAGTTACTATTGTATTTTTAAATACACAGAGTTGTTATCCCTATTTTAAAAGATTTTCTTTATATTGTATTTATTTTATTGCTTTATATTGAAATGCGTTAAGTTGAGTTGAGTTGAGCCAAGGTATGTTCTTTCAGTTCCTTTCAAGCTTATGTATTGTTTAGAATTCCCTTCGCATGCTCGTACATTCAATATATTGATGCCAGTTGGCCTAAATCTTCTTATGATGCAAATTTAGGTAACCAGGATCAACATCCAGCGCATCGTTGATCCAGTTGAGCTTCAGAGTTGTTGATGAGCCTCTTTGCTTCTGACGGATTCCTATTTTCATTACTTTATCATTTTAGTTCATTAGGATATTGTGGGTCTTGTCCCAACACCCATCTCAATTGTTAGAGGCTTCATAAACAGTAGTTGATGTTAGTTTTTGAGTCTTTCCATTCATGTTTTAATGATTGAGACATGAGTGCATTTTGGCTAGTGAATGTTCTTTATACATTCTAAGTATTTATTGAGCAATTCAGTTTAATTTTTAAAGTATTTTATCATGAGTAAGTCTTTCACGAAGAGTTAAGCCAGGCCAAGGGTTCGCTTGGGACCAGCAATGGTTCTCGAGTGCCAGTCCCGCCTAGGGTGTAGGCTTGGGCCATGACACATAGACCTTATGAATAGAGTATTCAAGCCTTATTTAGATATGTTTGTTGTCGTGTTCATTTATGACATTCTAATCTGTTCGAGGAATGAGGAAGATCATGCTAGCCATCTCAAAATAGTTCTCCAAACTCTAAAGGATAAGGAGTTATATGCTAAGTTCTCTAAATGTGAGTTTTGGCTTGAGTCTGTGATATTCTTAGGCCATATTGTTTCCGGTGATGGGATTAGAGTTGACACTCAAAAGATAGAGGCAGTGCAGAATTGGCCTAGACCCATATCTCCAACTGAAATTTGGAGTTTCTTGGGGTTGGCTAGATATTATAAAAGATTCGTCGAGGGGTTCTCATCAATTTCGTACCCTTTGAACAAGTTAACTCAGAAAATAGTGAAGTTTCAATGATTTGAAGCTTATAAGAAAATCTTTCAGAAATTGAAAAAGAGGTTGACTACTGCCCCAGTTTTGACTTTATTAGAAGGCACTCAAGGTTTTGTTGTGTATTGTGATGCGTCTAGAGTTGGTTTGGGTTGTGTATTGATGCAGAATGACAAGGTTATAGCTTATGCCTCCAACAGTTGAAAGTTCATGAGAGGAATTACCCAACTCATGATCTAGAATTGGCTCTCATAGTATTTGCTTTAAAAATATGGCGTCATTATCTCTATGGTATTCGTGTGGATGTGTTCACCGATCACAAGAGTCTTCAGTATGTGTTTAGTCAGAAAGAGCTCAATCTCAGACAAAGAAGGTGGTTGGAGTTACTCAAGATTATGACATGTGCATTCTTTATCACCCAGGTAAGGCTAATATTGTTGCTGATACCTTGAGCAAGTTGTCCATAGGTAGTACAGCCCATTTTGAGGAAGACAAGAGAGAGTTAGCAAATGATGTGCACAGACTTGCACGCTTAGGAGTTCAACTAATGGATTCCACAGAAGGATGAGTAGTTGTGATGAATGGGGTTGAATCGTCATTAGTGTCAAAAGTAAAAGAGAAACAAGACCAAGATCCTATTGCGCTTAAATTGAAGGTAAATATTCATAAGCAAAAAGTAATGGCTTTTGAACAAGGGGGAGATGGTGTATTGAGGTATCAAGTTAGATTGTGTGTACCAAATGTGGATGATCTCCAAGAAAGGATCATGGAGGAAGCTCATAGCTCCAGATATTCCATTCATCCAGGTTCCACAAAAATGTATCGTGACTTAAGAGAGGTTTATTGGTGGAGTAGTATGAAGAAGGGCAATGCATAGTTTGTTGTGAAGTATTTGAATTGACAACAAGTTAAAGTAAAGCACCAAAGGCCCAGTGGTTTGGCTCAAAATATAGAACTTCCGAAATGAAAGTGGAAAATAATTAATATGGACTTCATCACGGGTTTACCAAGGTCTCGAAGGCAGCATGATTCTATTTGGGTGATTGTTGATAGAATGACAAAATCAGCCCACTTTTTGCCCGTAAAGACTACCCATTCAACAAAATATTATGTTAAGTTGTATATTCAAGAGATAGTTAGTCTTCATGGGGTGCCATTTTCAATTATTTCAGACAGAGGTTGGCAATTTACTGCACAGTTTTGGAAGTCATTCCAAAAGGCTTAGGTTCAAAGGTGAACTTAAGTACTGCCTTTCATCCTTAGACAGATGGGCAAGCAGAGCACACTATTCAGATAAAAGATATGTTGAGGGCTTGTGTGTTTAATTTCAAGGGTAATTGGGATGATTACCTACCTCTCATTGAGTTCGCTTACAACAATAGTTACCATTATAACATCCAAATGGCTCCTTATGAAGCTCTTTATGGGAGAAGATGAAGGTCTCATATTGGATGGTTTGAAGTTGGTGAAGCTGGGTTGATAGGACCAAACTTAGTTCATCAAGCTATGGAGAAAGTGAAAGTGAAGTTGAAAATAACGCAGAGTCGTCAGAAATTCTACACTGATATTAGGAGAATGTAGTTAGAGTTTGACGTAGATGATTGGGTCTACTTGAAAGTTTTAACCCATAAAGGGTGTTATGAGGTTTGGTAAGAAGGGGAAACTTAGTCCCCGGTATATTGGTCCTTACAGAATATCCAAGAGAATTGGCAATGTAACTTATGAGTTGGAGCTACCACAAGAGTTAGCAGTGGTTCATCCGGTATTTAATATTTTCATGTTGAAAAAGTGCGTGGGAGATCCTTCACTTATCATACAAACTGAAGATATCGGTATCAAGGATAGCTTATCTTATGAGGAGATTCCGGTTCAGATTCTAGATCGCCAAGTTCGCAAGTTGAGGACTAAGGAAGCAGCATCAATGAAAATTCTTTAGAGGAACCAGCTTGTTGAGAAAGCTACTTGGAAAGCTGAGGAAGATATGAAGACGGGATATCCACATCTCACTACAACAAATATGATATATAGCTACAAAATTATTAGATACGACATAAAATTTGTCACTAATTATTTACTTTTCATGCTTAAATATATGAGACATATACTTTTAGTGAAGAAACATAAAAGTTTGTGGCAAAGTTTTGTCCTCTAAAGTTTCCCACCAAAAAAATGAATTAGCGCCATTTATTGAGTATTGTCAGTCACGAATTTAAAGTTACCAGTGACACATTATTTCGTCACAAATGATGTATCTAATTCATAACAAATTATTTTTGTCTTAAAATTAATTTATTTTTGGACACAAAATAATATCGTCTCAAAAAATATGTTGTTACAATAGCGACATATAAGAGTTTGTAGTTAAATATTATAAGTTTTAGCTATAAAAATTTAGATTTAATTGTGACATTTATTTTCGTCACTAATAATATGAACAATTGGTGACAATAATTTTATTGTCTCTAATCAATCTATGATTTAGTGACAACAAAAAAATGTCACAAAATATGTGAGGTGTTAAATAGTGACGACTTAGAATTTGTAGTTGAATAATTCAACTATTTGCTATGAAAAAATTCATAGCTATATACAAAAATTTCTTTGGCTATGATTGTTCATAATTAGAGAATTTCATAAATGGTCCCTGAACTATTGAAGTAGGTCTAAAATAGTCCATTAACAATATATTTATCGGTCGATTTTGTAAAAATAAAAATATTCAATTCATCAATTTTCCTAAATTATGCAATTATAAAATGCATCATTTGAAAAATACAATCTAGATTATAAGTACCGTGAGTGGGTAGTATTCTACCACTACATCACAAATATTTGTTGGCTTAAGACATTTCATTTTTTATTTTATACACTTTCATCGATAAAGAGTATAGAAAAAATAATTTCTCAAACATTGATGCTTATTTTTGTGCGTGCCTATCGATTTTGTGGTGGGTAAACAATACAGACTAAATTGATTGATCTACTTCTATCTAAAAATACATACATAATTAGTAGTGATTCCACGTACTTAGAGCAATTATATAGAGATAATATCGACTTAGACTTTGCAAAGATGTGAAATATTTCATGGATTCTATTAACCTTTTTCATCTGTGTGAAAATTGAAATAAATTAAGAAAATGAAAGCACAAATGAAAGAAATTAACCAACTAAGATTTTGAATATATTATGATAAAGTACTATAGTTGTGAGCGTCAATGTTTTTTCAAAAAATTGATTAACTCATCGAATTGAACCAAGTATTAGATTTCTTATAGTAAAATCGAAAGTTTAATTTTATATAAATTTATAATTGTACTGAATAATTTTTTAATTTTATAATTGTACTGAATAATATGATATTAAAATCCTATCTTTTCAAATATACATTGTTTTAGTTTTAACAGTAGAAAATAAATTGTTCTTAATAAATTATTTTAGACGTCTTCTCATAAAATCAAATGTTTTGAACCAAAACAAAAGCTTTAGCAAGTTTCTATTACTTTTTCGTGATAAATATGATGCCATTTGATATTGATTTGGTTGGACTATTTTTAGTTTTTTATTTTTATTATTATTTGGTTAAGCTATTTCTAGTTTTTATTATTATTGTTGTTGTTGTTGCTGTTGCTAATATTAATATTGTTATTATTATTTTTATTATTATTCGTGTTATTATTATTATTATTATTATTATTATTATTATTATTGTAACTAATATTACATTTTTCTTTTGTCAAAGATGTAGACACGTAAATTTTTTGATTGAATTTAAAGTTTTATATCATTTTAAGTACTTAAATATTTTTAAAAATTTAAATTAATATGTATGGATGTATCTTACTTTAGTAAATTTATTTAAAAATATTTGAAAATGACAAAAAAAAAATAAAGTCACATTTTAATGTAGACTAATTTTAAAGAAAATAAATTTATAAAAAATGTTTATTTTTATTTAAATTTTAATAAATAAATTAGCATTTCTTAACTATAATTTATTATTAGATACTTAATTTTTGTTAGTTTAAAAATATTTAAATAATATTCTTATCATTATACTATATTATATTATATTTTGTTAAATTACATTACATTACATTATATTATATTATATTTTATTATATTATAAATTCGAATCGAAATATATACAAATTTATATAGTTTTATGATTGTATGGAAGGATCTATCATTTTACTCAAGCAAGGGGCCTGTCACGTAGATAGCAATTTAAAATAAATTATATATGATAACCTTATTAATTCAGATCTAGGAGCATAATTATAATTATGCGTTGTAACAATTAATGTTAAAGCATCAAGAATATTAACATCAGTTAAAGATAATTGCAAATTAGGCTGAGTATTAAAATATACATGATCATATGCCATAGTGGACACTTGCAGGAATTTATAATATGTAAAACTATTAATGATCTTATTAGAGAAGATTTCTCTATATATGATTATGAATAGGATAGCCCCAAGGATATTGATAGTGATAATTATTACAGTGATTATTACGATATATCCGAATAAAGCAAATGTTATGTGTATAGGATGGACCATCCTTGGATTACCAAGGGCAGAGGTAAAAGTAATAATACAAGGGAAAGATCATCCCAAGAATCGTCCAGACTATATCAGAAGATACTTTGAAAAAAGCAGAAGATTTCCTCCACAAATTAAAAGAAAAAGACAAACAGTAAAGCCGCCTCTACAGTAGAGCCATCATAACCCGACACCAACAGTAGACACACTGTTCATCAACATTATATTATATTATATTATATTATATTAATAAAAAAATATATATTATATTAATAAAAATATATAAAAAAAAAGAAGCTAATACACACTACCCCACTCACCCACATCTCAGCCCACTTCTCCCATTACCCCCTCACACTACACACACGACACATACACAAAACACAATTATAGAAAGATTAAAGAAAAAAAAAAAAAAAAAAAAAAAAAAAGAAGAAGAGAAAACAATAAAAAAAAACATACAGAAATTCACGCACCCAAATTCCAAAACATACACCAAACACCGTTTCCTTCCAGCAATACTAACAAAAAAAAAAAAAATCGTTCAGCGACAAAAGAAAAGTTGAGTTCGGGATTTTTATTCATGGTTTTTAATTTGTGATTTCAATTGTGGTCTTTTCATTGTAAATTAATTTTCACAAGAGGTAACGCTTAATCCTTTTTATATAATTTAATGTCATGATTATACAAGCATTGGTTGCAATATATTGAAATTGTTAATTTTGTATGTGTTTAAATCATTAATATTCGTTGATCTTATAATATGAAGAATGTTCAAATCTTTTATATCAACTTTATGTTTAGATATTTTATATCATTAGACTTGGTGCAAAATTGTTATAACAAACCTTATTTTATTTCAGGTTTAAACAACTCATGATTTATTTCATGTTTAAGTAAAATTATTGTCTACGTTTATTGTTGCTTTTATATTTTGATTCTCTTACGATGATACATGTATTTATGGCTTAACAAACTAAAATAATGAGAATAATTAATAACAAATATTTATTAGGTAAGATATTAATTTTTAATTAGTAGCCTTTTCTTTTCATTTTATGACTAAAATAAAGAAAAATAAAAGATTTTAGGAGTCCATAATTCCTAATAGGTTAGAAAATCTATTATAATTCAAAATCTCATAACAGTTTCAGTTTTAAAAGAAAGTTACACAAATTCTTGAATGATTTAGATTCTATAATTTTTAAAGTGTATTTTCACAAAATATGCAGAAGAGTTAGAAAGTTTGTCCTAACTTAAATTTTTTGAAAATATTTTTTCTTTATATGAAAAACACCAAAAAAGACCCGCTTATTTCATATTTGAAGCTTTAATAAATTACGTATATCTGATTCTCATTTCGATAAGATATATAGATAAATCTTTTATTTTGTGACTTTAAATAGTTAAAAGGTTTGTAAAAAGTCAGGAGACTATCAATTTGAAATGAAAAGTATTACTACATTTCTTAATTTTACTTTAGCAATAGAGTATCAATTATCAATAAATAGTGAAAGTGTAATTGTTTTTATATATTTTTTCTATTATCTTATAAGGTGGACCCCATGACAATTTGCATTGTTGGTTTTCAGTCATCGATTTTGATGGTTCTTTTTTTTTTTTTTTTTAATCTTCCAAGACAATTAATTAATTTTAACCCTATATTCACATAATCACTGGTTGATCTTTAATGAATATGTAGATCTAACTTTTATTGGCTATGTTTTATTATCATTTTTTCACACTCTGTGATTCAATAATTGACCGGAGACTATGCCACATAAGGCCTAATCACAACTTAGTCTTCTTTTTTATTTTTTCTTTATTTAGGAGACCAATTGTTAAAGATATGAACTTGGTACTGTTTTAATGATTTTATGTGGGGTTTTTATGTTCTTTTATTCATTTTGCACTTATAATTTTACTGGATTGTAGTTTTTACGTTATGTTTTAATAGTTAGCAGTTTCATGAATGATGAAGTTTATGTTGCCATATAGAGTAGTTTGTGATGATATACTTCATAAACTTTCACTTATGTTAAATTTGTAATGATAAACTTTATATAGTAAATTAAAAATTACTTATAAAACTGGGCATTACAACATATGAAAGACAAATTGTGTTACATATTTTACTTTTGACTCTAATATGAATATCTCAATTTAAATCTTTATTTTATTTTCTCTTTCTTTTTACCTGTATGAAAGGTTAGAATTGAAGCAAGATTGATTTCAAGCTATGTGTCACCACATTATTGATACTTTGGAAGGAATTTTTACTTATATGTCTTTGTTTAGGAGTAATATTTGATATATTTTAGTTAGATTTTCTTGTCATTGGACATATTTTACTTTTATTTAAGGAGTTTGTAATGAGATATTATTCTTTAGTATAATTTTAGTTATTTTTATTATATGATCATGGGTGAATTTTGATACAAATATTAATTTGTCATTTAATAAATTAATTCATCACAATTTGATTACTTTCAGTGATAAAAAAAGTGTTGTCGTAGTACCCTTTTTTGTTGAATATGAATTTTTTTTTTTTTGTGACAATTGTAATTGTCACTACTTATGATAATATTTAGTGATAATATATGTCGTTGGTAAAAGCAACACTTTTAGTGACAAAATGATAGATTTAATGACAGAATTATTAATCTTTTTTTATAATAATAAATTTATCCCTAATTTATACATTTAAGGAATAAATATTTTTTTGTATATAAAAAATAGTCTTTAATGTCGATATTATATTTTTTCAACTACGAAATACATATAACATTAGAGACAATTGATGTCGTCCCTGATTGAACTAAATAATTAGCGACAATATAATTTTGTTGGTAGTAATAACCTTTTTAGTGACAAAACATACTATTAACTACAAAAAAAAGTTACACTTTTTATGGCAAATAAATTCGTCACAAATGTTTATGCATTTGGGGACAATTTTTCTTTTTGTAGTTAATATATTAGTTTTAGTGACGAAGCCTTAAATCGTCTTTGTATACTTTTAGTGACACATGTTTAGTGACGACTGATTGACGAAATTTTTTTCGTCACACAAGATTTTTAGTGACGAAATATGATTTATAGATGACGAAATTATTTGTCCCTCATAATCTAATTTGTTGTAGTGTCTCTTTGAGCCCAGAGAAATTCCAGACCAAGGTACTAATACTCTTCTTAGTACTCTTTAATTTATATACTTGATGTGTTAGATTTGCTTGTTGGGTGTTGGAATTGAATGATTGATGTTACACCCTTTGCCTATTAAGAGTAATCTCATTCGAGGACGAATGTTTCCAAGGGGGATATATTTTAACATCTCGCTATTTGAAATAACTAGAAAGAGCTAGAATTAGAAAGAGTCGTTTTTGGAAAGAATGAAAAATTTGAAAAATTGGTTAAGTTATGTTAAGTTTGAGTTTTTGGTCAACTTAAACGACCATAACTCTTACATCAGGAAGAGTTAGGTGTTCTGCTAGATATTCTAGGAAATATCTTTTAATTATCTTTCCAACCCCGCCGAGTTTTCTCAATTTCGAGTTCGTATGAAGGAGATGTGTCCATTTGAAGTCGGGTTGTCTAGATAAGGAAAGTCTAAACCGAATTTTGGAAGGGTATAATGGTATTTTAACTACCCAATTAAATTGATTTGTATTTAGTAAGTTATGTGGGGTATAAACTGAGTTAGTTCAGTTTGCGCAATTAAGAAATACGCTAGGGCTTTGAGAGAAGAGAAGTTCAAGATTGTCAAGTTCTTGCGATTTTGGTTGTGGAGTTCGCCAAAGATTCAATCCTACGAGGTATGTGAGACTTTCATATCATTGGGTTCGTTCACCCACGCGTCAAACATGTTTGTTTCAGCGGAATTCATTCTAGAAAGTCGAAAGTATGATGTTCTTGAATTATGTTCTTGAAATTGGCTTTAGTTCTTAAGATTTGATGGGCTTGTTGAGTTCTTGATGGAATCGTGTCGATTTTACAATTTTTTTGAGTTAGAATCATGTGTACATATACTGGGTATCCAAAACTAAAGAGGAATAGATAAATAGAATCGAATTTAGGTGAATTGGGGTGAGAAAATGAAGAAGGAAAAAGTCGAGTGGGTTTCGGCACACAAGTCTGTGTCGCAGACTTGCTCCCCCAGTGCACAGAAATCACCTCAGCATTGTGGAGAAGACATGGACTCCTCTATTTCAAAAATAAATTTCGCGATCAACTAGTTAAATGCATCTCCGCGTCGCGTACTTGTTTCCAGACAATGATTTCTTTATCGTTTCTCGTGTTTAACTATCTAAAAACACTTCTAAACATCATGAGATCTTTTCTATCACAAATCACAATCCTTGAATCTATAAATTCAATTCAAGCAAAGTTAAGAGTCAAGTCAAGAGAAGTTCAGCGTGTTTTTCAACAGTCTTTTACAAACATTTTAACTTTATTTTAAGACTCAAATTTTGGGTTGAGTAAAGAGTAAGAGTAGAGTTCATTTCTTCAAAGATTATACAGGAACTAAGTATTCCCAAGAGTTAAAGTGTTTTCACATTTGAGTACTAAGAAATGAAACATCAATTTCCAAGAGAGCTTTTAAGCTAAGCTGTAATTATCTCAAACCAAAGAAAACGTTTTGTTTTAAAAACATATGAGCTGAGTATATTTTGGGAGTAGTATTGAACACCGATATGGGAATGCGAGTTCATAATAACTCAATTCTCCATAAACCATGTAGCCATCATGGGTAGAAAAAGGATCATACTTTTTAGATGATTCCTTAGTGCTTTTTTAGCATAGACTAGTGGATCCACTTAGTTAAGGCGTTCTATATGACGACAAAGTATAGGAAAGTTCTAGCAGCGTGGGCAAGACGTTGTATCATCACTTAGGCTCATAGTGGTGGTTGTCGGTTAGAGAAACTACTACAATATTATATTACTTTACATGTAAAATGAGTTGTTGTTGCATTTCTTTAACAAATTGAGTTGCTACCTATTGTTTTAAATGCTTTGTATAAACTGCACATTTATTGTTGTTTTTACTTTGCATTTGAGTTGAGTTATTCATGAGTTAAGTAAAACCAAGGTAAGTGTTCCTTTCAGATTCCGTTCAAACTTATGTTATGTTTAGTTTTCCCCTCACATACTCGTACATTCAATGTACTGATGCCTTTTGGATTGCATCGTTTTATGATGTAGACACAGGTACCCAGGATCAGCATCCAGCGCTTCGTTGATCCAGTTGAGCACTCAGAGTCAGTTGGTGAGCCTCCTTGATTTCTAGAGGACTCCTTTTACTTTGCTTTCCAGTTTTTTAGTTGTTAGGATGATCAGGGGTCTTGTCCCGACATCCCTCATTATTTAGAGGCTTTATAGACGAGTAGTCATAGTTCTTTAGTCTTATTCATTTCATATGTTGTTTAAAGACTTGAGTTTGCCTTATTGGCTAGTTGAATGTTTTCTCATTAACATTCTTGAGTTATACTATAAGTTAAGTCACATCAAGGGTTCGCTTGGAGCCAACAATGGTTATCGAGTGTCAGTTCCGCCTAGGGTGTAGGCTCGAGGCGTGACAAATAGTGTATGTAAAATTGGAGAAAATGGCACTTTGGATGTTTTGTGTTTCTAGCCAGTATTCTCATTTTCTTTAATCTAACTTCTTTTAAACCTATGTTCGCTTGATTTCAATTCCTATCACTTGTAAATTATTTAAATCTGTTAAATAAAAGTAAACCACATTAGCTACACTATTTTTCCAATTAAACATCGCAAAAATCTAAGATTATATTTTGTTAGGTTATATATAAATATTTTTGAAATAATATTTTTTACATACTTATCAAACACTACAAGTGTTTTAAGAAAACATTTTCTACTAACATTATATTTTTAAGGAAAAAAGGGCCCAATATATCCTTCAACTTTGCCATATAAAGTTGATATGTCTTGTTATAAAAGTAGCTCACATATATCCCTACCATTATAAAAGTGGCTCACATATACCCTTTTCATTTAACGAGAGCGATAAAAATTATTTTTGAATTTTTTGTTTAATTTTAACAAAAATTGTGTTGATATATATATCCTTGAACAAAGTTCAGAGGTATATTCGATCTTTCACATGGATGAATTATTTTTTGAATTCTTTAATTATCATTAGTTGAGTTTTATTATTCTTATTTTAGTTTTTCTTTCATTCTTCAATATAAAAATAAGAGAGTACAAAAAAATGTGAAACAAACAAAGAAAAGAAAATTTAAAACTATTCTTTTGTAGCAATATTGTAATTTAAAACTATTTTTACAGCCATATTATAGTATAATTTTGTATCTAAAAATAGGGCATATATCTTAAATTTTATAAAAGAATTAGTGAAAAAAAAAATTTGACCATCAAAATAATATATTTGAGTTAGCCGTTGAAGCAAAGAAGTTTTAAAAATACACCCCTACATGAATTATTGATTTTAATAAAAAAATAATAATTAAAATAACGTTTTTACTTTTGTTATAGGAAAAAAAGATATATGTGAATCAATTGTGTAACAATAGGGATATATATGAGTCACTTTCACGATAAAAAATATATCAATGGCAAAATTGAGGAGTATATTAAATTTTTTTCCCTACTTTTAATTTGGTGACCACAACAATCCAAGTGAAACAGAGATATAACCACATTTTTCACATATTAGCTATTTATGATACTTTTCTTCGTTTTAAAGGCTCTTGCCAGCGATGTAGACAAAGATGGCTAATAATTTTTGTCACGGACCGCAATATAAAATATGGTCCACAAGTTTATATTTCATATGTATAATGATATAAATAATATTGATAAGTTTATTTTTGGTAAATGAGATTCATGCTTGATGTGAAGAAATTATTCATAGCATGTAAAATTCTTTATCAAAAAATAGTAAGTTACTACCATTGGTGATTTATATATCAGTGAATCTTTGTAAAATTATGTGTAATAAAAAATTTATAATAACATGTAACCACATGTATTTATTTATAAATAAAACATGTATATGCCTGATTTATTTGTTAATTCAACGTCTTAGGATATTCTGATTATGGGTGAACAAAATTGAATCGAAAATCACAATAAACTACAAGTCAAGTTAAATAAATAAAAATTTGACTAGTGATTTGATTTGAGTTGGTTTGACATTGAAAATAATCCCAGTAACTTGGATTAGTTTGGTTCAAACTAAAAAAACTCAAACCCGACATTGTAATATAATTTTTAAAATTTAATTTATAAATAAAAGTATTTACTTTGATAGAATTTACAAATATTTTTTATACTTTTCAAAGTTTATCTTATAGCATATTATTTCAAGTTTGAGACTTAGAATATTGAATGATCCGACAATAAGGGTTATAGTTGATTTTTGAATGGTCCAATAGAATTTTGAATAGTCCATAAAGGTTGCCTTATGTGTTTTTGTATTCATATATTGCCATTTGTATTTGTTGCCTTGTGTATATTTGTATTTGTTATCATGTGTGTTTGTATTTTGTATTACTGAAAAAATTTATATAATTGACAACTATCATTTGTATCACATTTGTATTTGTATAGTTGATTGCTAACATTTGCATCATTGGCTATTACTATTTGTATTCTATCGAGAGAGAAAGGAGGTGGCAAGAGAGGGGATGGGCCAAAGAGAGGAGAGGTGAGGGAGCGGGGGCTAAGAGTGCAGAGAGAGAGAGAGAGAGTGTGCAAATAGAGGAGAGATGTAAGGGAGACAGGAGAGAGGTGAGCGAGAGAGGAGAGATAAATTGTTATAATTTAACAATAGCTATGAATTGTAATTCTTTCAAACTATTATTTTCTATAGTAAATATATATTATGTATTTGCCTTAATACATGATTTTTTCCTACAATTTAATTTTTGGAGTTTTGTACAATATTGTATACCATATTTTTGAACATTAGTGCAAGAAAATAATGGGTAATCCAACTGAATGTCACTTAAATTAATAATTAATATTTAATATGAGTATTTTATCATAATATTCATATCAATTGATATATAAGTTTGAGTCTTGAAAAATAATTTAAAATAAGTAATTATTAATATAGGATAAAATATTTTTAAAAATCTTAATATGCTAACAGTGAAAAGTAAACAAATATTTTTAATATAGTGAAAGAAAATATTTATCAGATTTTTACTATTTTTAAATGGTAATTTATCCAAAAAGTTAAGGACAAAGGCAAATTTATTGTACCAATTGAATGTTTTTTTTTTTTTTAATTCATATGAAAAAAAAAAAAACAAAAAAGTGCTTGTGTGGTCGTTCATTTCCTTTCACTTCTAAGTTATCCGTTTGAGTAGAGAAACTACGATTCACATTTTTTTTCAAAAGAAATTTTACTTAATTTGAAAATCAGTGCTTGATCGTGAAAATTCAAAATATAATTTATAGTTATGTGTCAAATTTTAAAAACAACTTATATTTTATTTTCTAACTCACTTTTAAAATAGTAGTACATTCAAATAATGATATCATTCCACATATATTATAAAGATAAAATGAATTACTATAAACATTAATGTTATTCACAAATATTATAAAGTGTACATAAAATTGGTATAAAAGAGAAGGAGTAGTGCAAAGTCCTACATTCTTATGGCCTATAGGACAAAAAATAAATCACATAATGGAAATATTAACAGAAAAATGTACAAATATACAAATACAAAAGCAATTAAAACAAAATGAAATGAATTTCTGCAAGACAATGATATACACTACCCAAAGTTACGATAAAGAACCTAATAAAATAAGAAAATATAAAAGGAGACCAATCTATAACCAAAAACCTTATAGACATAAAAAATACTTCTTAAGAAAGTCTTCAGCTAGAAAACCCTATTTGAATAGAGATAGACATGTTAGGAAATATAGAAATGATAGAAATTATAAAAATAAATTAGAATGTTATACTTGTGGAAGCATAGAACACTTAGCAAATACATGCCCTAAAAAGAATAATCTGAAAACCAGGAATTCTCAGTTAATAGAAGACTTCCAAGAAACCTTATTAAATGTAGATGAATACATGTCAGATACAGAAAGCATATACTCAGTAGTAAGTATAGAAACAACAGAAATAAATACCCAATCAGACACTTCTGACTCAGAAGATGATAATTTAATTAATGAAATAGGAGCAGAAAGAAATCAAGATTTTCTAGATAATATCATAATAAATACTATGATGAATATTTCTCAAGAATGTAGTCATGAGTTCGAAAGACTAAAAGGAATAGATAGTAACCAATGTAATATATGTAAATGGTATCCTAGTAAAATTAACAGGGCTAAATGTAAATACTGTTACATGGAAGCCTGTATTAGTTGTATAGAAAATAAATTAAAACAACAGGTAAATAAAAATGATGAACAAGTTCATATAAAAGACCATGCTACTAATCTAAGACTAATAACTTTAGAAACAAGAATAAATGACTTAGAACAAAAGATAACTAAGTTAGAAAAAGGTAAACAAAAAGTAGACATAGATACTACACAATCACAAGGTACAATACATTTAGACCAAATAGAAGAAAGTGAATTAATGAACATAGAAGAAAATAATACTAGTTTCATATGCAATGAAGATAAAAAATTTGGAACAATAAAAATACTAGTAAGAATAACAATAAAAGATATAGAAATAGAAACTTTAGCCTTAGTAGATACAGGTTGTACAAGTTGCTTACTTAATAAAAAGATACTACCTCATAATATACTATCAACTTTAAAAAATTTTAAAGAACCTATACAAGCAATACAAATGGATGGAACATATAATCTTTATGACCAGTACATAGAAAAAGCACAAATAAGTTTTATAAATACATGTAGTGAATTCTATAAACCTACCTATAATATGCATAAGATATTAGTCAGAGATCTTAATATTAAAACTAATTTAGTATTAGGTTTACAATTTCTTATACAAAATAATGGAAGTTGTTTAATTTCCAGAGATGGAATAATGCTGTTTAGAAATACAACATATACCCCCGTACAAACTAGAAAAATCCCAACCAAAGAATTAAATAAAGATAATAAAATAAATATAAACAATACTACTTCATGTTGCGACGATTGTGGCAATAATGGTAGTTGTTCAAATAACCTATATGAAGAAAAACAAGAAGAAAATTATATAGAAGATATATACCTAGAAGATATAGAAAAAGATTATACATTAATAAATGTAGAAACAGAATTTTACAATTTTCAAAAGGGAATAAATACTATAGGAAAAATAAACAATCATAAAGACCTAGAAAATATAGTAGCAATATTAGATGAAATGGAAATAATAGGAGAAAAACCTTTAATACATTGGGGAAGTAATAAAATTATGTGTAAATTAGACATAATAAATCCCGAATATACTATAAAAACAGCAACAATAGAAGCAAATAATGAAGACACTGAAGAATTTACTAAACAGATTAAAGAATTACTAAAACTAGAAGTAATAAGAAGATCTACATCTAGACATAGATCAGCAGCTTTTATGGTTAGAAATCATAGTGAACAAGTGCGAGGAAAAGCTCGCATGGTAATAAATTATAAAAGATTAAATGATAATACTAGAACAGATGCTTATAAATTACCAGATAAAAGTGAGTTAATTAATAGAATACAAGGTAAAAAGATGTTTAGTAAATTTGACTGTAAATCAGGATACTGGCAGGTAAAAATGCACCCGGAAAGTATAGAATGGACAGCCTTCACTTGTCCAGAAGGACATTTTGAATGGCTTGCTATGCCTTTTGGTTTAAAGACAGCTCCTCCTATCTTTCAAAGAAAGATGGATGAAATGTTTGGAGACTATAAGAATTTTGTATTAGTATATGTAGATGATATTCTAGTATTTAGTAAAAATATACAAGAACATTTAGGACACCTACAGACAGTATTTAGATTATTTGTAAAATATGGAATAATAATTAGTAAAAAGAAAATGGAACTATGTAAGACACATATAAATTTCTTAGGAGTAACTTTAGGAGAAGGAAAAGTAAAATTACAACCACATATAGCTAAAAAAGTATTAGAAATGCCAGACAAGTTAGATAATACTAAAGAATTACAAAAATTCTTAGGTTTAGTAAATTATGCTAGAAACTTTATCAAAGACTTAGGAAAAATAGCAGGACCATTGTATGCTAAGACAGGTAGTAAGGGACAAAAACATTTTAACATAGAAGATATAAAATTAGTCCAACAAATAAAAGAAAAAGTTAAAAATATACCAGACTTACAAATACCTTTAGAATCTGATTATTTAATAGTTCAAACAGACGGAAGTAAATTAGGATGGGGTGCTATATTAAAATCTAGACCTAATAAATATAGTCCAAAAAATGAAGAAAAAATATGTGCCTACCAAAGTGGACAATATAAAGAAAAAGGTAATATGAGTAGCATAGACGCAGAAGTATTAGCAGTAATATATGGACTAAATAGTTTTAAATTATACATTCTAAATAAACAAGAAGTATTAGTTAGAACTGACTGCGAAGCAATAGTTAAATTCCATGAAAAAATAAATAGTAAAGCCAGCAGTAAAAGAAGATGGTTAAATTTTATAGATATAATATCTATATATAATAATATTGTTTTTGAATATGTTAAAGGAAAAGACAATGATTTAGCAGATAAATTAAGTAGACTGCAATTAAAAACTAATTAATTTCTATTTTCAGCATGAGACCAAGCATGAGACCAACTGGTCAACAGCCAACAGACAAAGGCAAGGGCATAGCCCAGCCAGACACTTATGCTCAGACATTATTAGGAAGACAAAATTTCAGACCATTAAGTACAACAGACAATTTTATGGAAAGAATTTATTTCGGTAAGTATAATTTAATTTCATACCCTAAGTGTAATTTATCTTTTAGAGTAATTTCAGACTGCAATTTAGACAAAGACCAACAATGTTTAGTAGATAACTTATGGATAGCTTATAATAAGCAAGATACTAAGTATTTTATAGCAGTTTCTAATGCTTTATGTCAATACTTTTCAGATAAAAATAGAGACAATAAATTTAAATATTATGTAGTCATACATGGTAAAACTAAAGGTATTTTTCAGACATGGATAGAAGTAGTTGATTCTATAAATGGGATTAAAAACCCACTTTTTAAAGGATTTAATAATTTTACTGAAGCTTTAGACTATGCAAGGGGAATACTTGGGCCTAACTATTATATTTCACCAGCTCTCAGACAAAGCCCAACCCAAATGCCACAATATAATATCCAAAAAGACTCAGATAAAATAATTTTTTGTGACCATTGTTCAGCCATGACAGAGGGTTTCAAAAGACTCAATACAAAAAATGAAATCCTTATCCAAGAAAATATGAAACTTATGAAACAGCTTGAGACTTTTCAGAATAAATATGTTCCAAGAACAGACAGTACTCAGACGCAAGAAATGAGTTCTCCATCTCCTTTAAAAATGGATGAGACGGGTGTGCATTCCCCTCTGAATGCTAAGAACTCTACTGTATTGGAGCATGATACAGCTAGTCCGGTTCAAACGGTAACCGGTAAAGACTTATCAAATCCGTTAAAGGCTGTCACTTTGCCAAAAAGTGAAGAAGAGGGGTCTACTTCCTCACGAAGAAGACTACCAAAATATTTTCAGAAAGACTCTTTAAGAAAAAATGATGTTTTAAAAAAGAAAAAAAATGAAAAATTAGAAAAAATAATTCAACAAACTTTAGAAAAATTTTTCCAAGACAAAAGCAAAGACACACATATTTTCAAAGACATTCCCAGTCCAAGTAATGGTTCAGAAGACAACATTAACAGTCCTTCTTTATCGGACGAAGAGCAGATCAATAATATTCAAGATACTCAAGATCCTTATGAAGACGATGATTCAGGCATGAGTTTTGATACTATTGCTTTACACAACCTAGACACTTAATTATATTACAGACAACTTTATTTCTTATTAAAAAAAAAAAAAAAAAAAAAAAAACGAAAAATTAATAAATAAATAAATATATAGTCAAAAAAGTTTGGCAAGGTTGAAATGGCCAAAGAAAGTATGTAGCAAGTCTTGAAAAAGAAGACTAACATATATTTTTATATATGTTAGGTATGAATCTTCCAAAAATAATATACATATATATATATATATATATATACATACATATATCTATATATATTATGAAAGTTCGGTGGGGATGCCCACTACGTGTCTTGTAAATATTTATTAGTAGGTGGGAATGCCCACTATGTGTCTTGTAAAAAATAGGTGTGTTGTCACTTTATCACTACCCTCCAAAAAAAAGGGAAAAACTGTTGACATAACACGTGTCCAATAATTTTGTCAGTCTGTAAAATAAGTCCAAGAGGATGAACTTAATAATGCATGTGACGATGGGGCCCAATGAGTACCCGACTTGCATTATTAAACGAATCTTATCAAGTTGTCGGCCAAAAAATAATAAAGGCCATTTAGTAGTATCATTTTGGTCTTTTCATAATTAAGACCACTTAGTAGGGTCATTTTGGTCTTTTTTAAGTTTCTTATTTTGCCTATATAAGGAGAGTAGTAAGAGTTGGAAAAGTGTGTGAAAAAAGAGTGGAAAGAATAGAAGTTAGAAACTCTCTCCAAAATTCCTCCATCCTACTTCCATATTTCCTTATGTATCAAAAATCCTCCTTTGTATATTCAAGTTTGTGAAATAAAAATTAGTGTGTTTGTGTGTTAAAGTTGCTTAAAGCTTTTTCAAGGCCCTTCGGGGGTTCCCGAAAGGGAAACCTCTCTCAGTTTATCATGTAAGTTTTATTATGTTTACTTCCCGAAAATTCCCCCCAAAAATATGTTATTTCTAAGTTGTTAGTTTTAATGTAAATATTGTATATATGCTTAAAAATTACCCTTAGTATATGGTTAACTTCTTAACTTCTTAATAACGACTATGGATTAACCTGTAAATTCCTAGGATTCTTGGCTTTATAGTCCGCTTGAAAGGACGAATTTGTTGCCAGTTTTATATCCAGGGTGTGGTTAAAGACGAAGTTGTTAAGAACACAGGTTAAGAAGAAGATATGAAATGGGTAAGACAAAATCCAAAAACAAATATAAAAGATAAAAACAAAAATAAAAATTGAAAAACAAAACATGGGGAAAATAGGGATTTAAGTCATGAACTAACTTGATTAAACTAAATGAGAGAGGGAGTACTGAGTAGGACGTACAAACTGTTTGAAACAAAGCCTTGACACGGAACAAAGACTGGAACAAAGACTGGACATAGTTGACACAAAACAAGGACTGGACACGGACTACTAAATTATATTAATAATCTGTTACTATATATATATTTACTATATCTATATATCTACTACTATATTATATTATATATATATATCTACTACTATCTACTACTATATATTATATAAATATATATATCTACTACTATATTATATTATATTATATATATATATATATATATATATATATATATATATATATATATATATATATATATATATATATATATATATATATATATATATATCTACTACTATATAAATATTATATATATACTACTATATAATATTATATATATATATATCTACTACTATATATATTATTATATATTATACTACTACATATATTATATACTACTATATATATACTATATACTGTATTTAGTATTTTTACTGTCTTTACTGTGTTTGCTGTATTTGCTGTATTTACTGTTTTACTTTACTGTTTATCTACTGTATTTTCTGTATTTACTGTTTTTACTGTTGATTTACTGTATTCTCTGTGTTTACTGTTTCTGTATTATTTTACTGTACTTTCTGTTTTTACTGTTTTACTTCCCTTATATTTAATACATTAATAGACTTAACAATAAATCTTAGTGAAAAAATTAAACAACAAGACAAAATTATAATAAAATTTTTAGAAGAAATAGCAGAAGTACATAATAAACAATTCAAAATAGTAGATAAATTAGAAAAGAATATAGATTTCTTAAAAGCACAAGAGATAGAGATAGATAGAAAAATTCAATATTTAAATACAAAATTTAACTTAGAAAACATACCTACTAAAATAGAAATAGAAAAATTGGTAAAAACTATAATAGAAAAACCAAAAGAATTAGAAAATAAAAATACTCAATTAGTAACAAAAATCATAGAAAAAGTAGAAAAAATAAACACTGAAATTAGTCAGTTAAAAGAAATAATAATAAGACTTGAACAGATATCACTTTCATGAGTGAAGAAGATATAAATTATAAAAAAGCAGTAGAATATACAACAAAATTCCATCAAGAAGTAGTAGGATATTCTAACCACGTTCCCTCTAGTCTAACAGACAGAATACTTCTAAA
Source organism: Solanum bulbocastanum (assembly GCA_037074985.1). Taxonomy (NCBI): domain Eukaryota; kingdom Viridiplantae; phylum Streptophyta; class Magnoliopsida; order Solanales; family Solanaceae; genus Solanum; species Solanum bulbocastanum. The sequence goes on from CM073604.1 coordinate 1,670,375, forward strand.
ACAAAATAATACTATAATAGCATTACTAATAGAATTAAACACAAAAGTAGACAAAATATTAAAAGAAAAACAACCTGAACAAATTCATAAAAATACAGATATAGACGAATTAATATCTCAACTTAAGCAAGTAGAAATAACACCTAAACAAGAAAAACAAAAGTTAACCAGAAAATCTCCAAAATGGACTTTCTTTCAAACAAACGAACACCCCAAGAAAATAGTAGACCAAGTTTCTCAGAAAACAGAATAGGAAATAATTTAATTTCTAGAATACTGTCTAGAAGATCCTCAAATACAGACGAAAATCAAGAATTAAATGATATTATAGATATAGATAGAGATCTACAAATTTTTCAACAAAATCAACTAAGATTGTTAAATCCAAAAACATTATATAATGTAAAAAATTTCTCTAGGAATAATAAGTTATATAGACACTATCGAGAAGAACAGATATCAGCTATAGGAAAAGAATTTGCAATATTAGACTTAGTAAACCCAGCTGCCATAAAAATTGTAAAAAATTCCAAACTAATGTTAATGCATATGGGTCTAATCGTCATAGGAATAAAAGGATTAACTAGAAAGAATCTAGGATCTAAAGTTTTAATTGTATTATATGATGATAGATGGTCAGACTTAAAGAAATCTATAATAGGATTAACTGAAGTAGACATGACAAATAATGGTGGAATATTTTATATTAGCCCAGACTTTCTAATAAATTTAAAAGAATTTGGCAAAAATATTAAAATAGGAATTCAGACTAAAGGATATGAAGAAATGAATAATGGAAATAATTTATTAATGTGTATAGGTTTTATTGGAAAAATGACTTTAAGTAGTAATACAAAATTTAAACTCCAAGTAAATGATGTAGTAGAAGTAATGGGTAATAAAGGAATAAGACTTATAAAACCAATAAAAATAAATCCAGAAGAATACGCAGGATTAGAATGGAATCTAGATAAATTAAATACACCAAAAGTTTTTGCTCCTGAGCAACATTTCATGTATACTAGCTCAAAAGGAGAAACATCAATTAGGTTTACAGACTATAATTATACAAGTCAAAGAAACTTAGATGATACTGAAACAGAAAGTACTATAGAACCAGAACAAGAGGAATTCATGAATATAGAATTAATAGAAGAAGGATATGAGGTAGAAAGAGCTATAGAAGAAGCAAAAAAACAATACCAAGAAAATAGTCTTACAGTTTTTAAGTGTAAAGGATGTAAAAAAGGTAAAATGGATATAATAGAAACAATAGAACATTTTAGAATATGCCAAGACAGAGACGATAATTTAGCATATAGAATAGAAGAACCTGAAGACATAAAGGAAGATAAAATAGATACTTTATCCATAACTAGTTATACTGAACTAATGGAAGAAGTAACTAGTTCACATAGTGCTAGTCCTTTCCAAAGAACTAGTACGGCTCCAAACATTAGCTATAATACAGGTAATCTACCTAGAAAACCATGGACAATACCTGATCAAGAAATAAAAGATAATATTAGACCAATAGGAAAAAGAATGCCTATAGAAGAACCTATTAGACTACAAGAAGGAGGAAATAAAGGAAAAATATTAAACATAGCAGCACATGATCCACAAATGTGGAATACAGTAATTGACTTATGGAAAGGAATAGTGGTAGCAGACTTTATTAAAAATTATCAAGAAACTGATGCTGAGACTATGTATAGATACTTAGAAACATTTTTAGGAGAATCCTGTAAAGCATTATGGGAATCTTATAAACAAACCTATCCACAAGAATTCCAAAGTTTAATAGAATTAGGACCAAACCCATACAATTTTACAAATAAAATACATGTATTATTAACAGGAGAAGACCCAAATAGTGGATTAGTAACATTACAAAGAAATGCTATCATAAAATTAGAACAGTTAAGTATATCTAATTGGCTACACATAAAGAATTTCCTTAAAGACTATTTTTACTATTGTACTGTTAGTGGAAATACATTTAATCAAGAATTAGGTAAAAAATTATTTAATAAATTACCAGGAGCTTTAGGAAGAGAAATAGAAGAAAGATGGTATAAAAGAGAAGGAGTAGTGCAAAGTCCTACATTCTTATGGCCTATAGGACAAAAAATAAATCACATAATGGAAATACTAACAGAAAAATGTACAAATATACAAATACAAAAGCAATTAAAACAAAATGAAATGAATTTCTGCAAGACAATGATATACACTACCCAAAGTTACGATAAAGAACCTAATAAAATAAGAAAATATAAAAGGAGACCAATTTATAACCAAAAACCTTATAGACATAAAAAATACTTCTTAAGAAAGTCTTCAGCTAGAAAACCTTATTTGAATAGAGATAGACATGTTAGGAAATATAGAAATGATAGAAATTATAAAAATAAGTTAGAATGTTATACTTGTGGAAGTATAGAACACTTAGCAAATACATGCCCTAAAAAGAATAATATGAAAACTAGGAATTCTCAGTTAATAGAAGACTTCCAAGAAACCTTATTAAATGTAGATGAATACATGTCAGATACAGAAAGCATATACTCAGTAGTAAGTATAGAAACAACAGAAATAAATACTCAATCAGACACTTCTGACTCAGAAGATGATAATTTAATTAATGAAATAGGAGCAGAAAGAAATCAAGATTTTCTAGATAATATCATAATAAATACTATGATGAATATTTCCCAAGAATGTAGTCATGAGTTCGAAAGACTAAAAGGAATAGATAGTAACCAATGTAATATCTGTAAATGGTATCCTAGTAAAATTAACAGGGCTAAATGTAAATACTGTTATATGGAAGCTTGTATTAGTTGTATAGAAAATAAATTAAAACAAAAGGTAAATAAAAATGATGAACAAGTTCATATAAAAGACCAAGCTACTAATCTAAGACTAATAACTTTAGAAACCAGAATAAATGACTTAGAACAAAAAATAACTAAGTTAGAAAAAGGTAAACAAAAAGTAAACATAGATACTACACAATCACAAGGTACAATACATTTAGACCAAATAGAAGAAAGTGAATTAATGAACATAGAAGAAAATAATACTAGTTTCATATGCAATGAAGATAAAAAATTTGGAACAATAAAAATACTAGTAAGAATAACAATAAAAGATATAGAAATAGAGACTTTAGCCTTAGTAGATACAGGTTGTACAAGTTGCTTACTTAATAAAAAGATACTACCTCATAATATACTATCAACTTTAAAAAATTTTAAAGAACCTATACAAGCAATACAAATGGATGGAACATATAATCTTTATGACCAGTACATAGAAAAAGCACAAATAAGTTTTATAAATACATGTAGTGAATTCTATAAACCTACATATAACATGCATAAGATATTAGTCCGAGATCTTAATATTAAAACTAATTTAGTATTAGGTTTACAATTTCTTATACAAAATAATGGAAGTTGTTTAATTTCCAGAGATGGAATAATGCTGTTTAGAAATACAACATATACCCCCGTACAAACTAGAAAAATCCCAACCAAAGAATTAAATAAAGATAATAAAATAAATCTAAAAAATACTACTTCATGTTTGACTTCTTTAATTATCATTGTTTGAGTTTTTCTTTTATTCTTTAGTATAAAATAAGAGAATACAAAAAAAATGTGAAAGTTAAAAAAAGAAAGGAAAATTTAAAACTATTTTTTTGTAGCGATATTGTAATTTAAAACTATTTTTTACAGCCATATTATAGTATAATTTTGTATCTAAAAATAGGGCATATATATTAAATTTTATAAAAGAATTAGTTGAAAAAAAACTGACCATCAAAATAATATATTTGATTTTGCCGCTGAAGCAAAGAAGTTTTAAAAAATACTCCCCTATATGAATTATTGATTTTTAATAAAAAAAAATAATTAAAATAACGTTTTCACTTTTGTTATAGGAAAAAAGATATATGAATCAGTTGTGTAACAACAGGGGTATATATGAACCACTATCATGATACAAGATATATCAGCACTAAATAACAAAATTGAGGAGTATATCAATTTTTTCCCCACTTTTAATTTGGTGACCACAACAATCAAAGAGAAAGAAAGATATAATCACATTTTTCACATCTTAGTTATTTATGATATTTTTCTTCGTTTTAAAGGCTCTCGCCAGCGATGTAGACAAAGATGACTAATAATTTCTGTCATGGACCGCAATATAAAATATGGTCCACAAGTTTATATTTTATACGTATAATGATATAAATGATATCAATAAGTTTAATTTTTGTAAAAGAGATTCATGCTTGATGTGAAGAAATTATTCATAGCATGTGAAAAAATTTATCAAAAAATAGTAAGTTACTACTATTGGTGATTTATTTATCAGTGAATCTTTGTAAAATTATGTGTAATCAAAAATTTATAATAACATGTAATCACAGATATTTATTTATAAATAAAACATGGATATGTTTGATTTATTAGTTAATTCAACGTCTTAGGATATTCTGATTATGGGTGAACAAAATTGAATTGAAAATCAAAATAAACTACAAGTCAAGTTAAATAATAATAAAAAATTGACTAGTGATTTGATTTGACTTGGTTTGACATTAAAAATAATCCGAGTATACTTGGATTAGTTTGGTTTAAACCAAAAAAACTCAAACCCGACATTGTAATATAATTTTTAAAATTTATTTTATACATAAAAGTATTTACTTTGATATAATTTACAAATATTTCTTATACTTTTCAAAGTTTTATCTTATAACATATTATTTCAAATTTGAGACTTAGAATATTGAATGATCCGATAAAAAGGGTTATAGTCGATTTTTGAATGGTCCAATAGAATTTTGAATCATCCATAAAGGTTGCCTTGTGTGTTTTTGTATTCATATATTGCCATTTGTATTTATTACCTTGTGTATATTTGTATTTGTTGTCATGTGTGTTTGTATTTGTATTACTGAAAAAATTTATATAATTGACAGTTATCATTTGTATCATATTTGTATTTGTATCGTTGATTGTTAACATTTGCATCATTATCTATTACTATTTTTATTTCTATTGAGAGAGAAAGGAGGTGGCAAGATAGGGGAGGGGGCAAAGAGAGGAGAGGTGAGAGAGAGAGAGGAAGGGGGGGGGGGGGCGGGGGGCTGAGAGTGCAGAAAGAAAGAGAGAGGCGAGCGAAAGATGAGAGATAAGAGATAAGAGATAAGAGAGAGAGACAGAAAATGAGAGAGAGAGGGGTGAGCGAGAGAGGAGAGATAAATTGTTATAATTTAACAATAGCTATGAATTGTAATTCTTTCAAACTATTATTTTCTATAGTAAATACATATTACGTATTTCCCTTAATATATAATTTTTTCATATAATTTAATTTTTGGAATTTTGTACAATATTGTATACCATATTTTTGAACATTAGTGCAAGAAAATAATGGGTAATCTAATTGAAAACTTAAAATTTTGAATAGGTAGGGGTAGAGTTGTCAAAAGGAAAATTTTTCAAAACAGCAATATTTTAGCTTTTAGTGGGACTCCTTAGCAACAATTTCATTATTTATTTAAAATGTCATTATTATAGTTTGTTAAGGGATTAGTTATGTATTTATTTTATTTTGATTAATTTGAAGGAATACAAATAATTAATAACATAACAGAGAAAATCATGAAACAAAAAAAATTCAAAAAAGGTAAAAAAGATTTTAAATGTAAATCAGTTACGTTTTGAAAAGTGTATAAATAGTCATCTTTCTGTCGAGCGTTTTTTTGCTTTCTTCTTAAGAACATCAAAAAAAAATAAAATAGTTTGTCTTCCGAATCATTCATCTGATAAGTTTCAAAGCTTCTTCAAGTTTAATATGACATATTTTTGAAACAGAATTTTTCAAAATTGACAACTATAAATTTGTCGCATTCAGTGAACAATCGAAAAACAATCATGTATTTTTTTTGATTTTTTTATTTGTTTGGAAGAGATATTCGTATATGTCAAGTACAAGAGTGTTGTTTTTTTCTCCTGATTGAATCAGTGAAATCTTTGTATGCATTGGAATTTATAGCTTTTTTCGGATGTTTTGTATCCAAAATATGATGTATAACGAATGAAATTGTTTTTTTAGTTTAGTAGCTGTTTTTTCTGTTTGAATGCATACAATAATTTATATCCCATTAAGTTAATGTAACTAATCGATCATGTACTATATGTTGAATACAACAATATATGAATACAAAAGTGAGATGAAAATACAAAATTATAAATACAAAGTGAGATTGAATATAAAGTTGTGAATACAAAAGAAACACACTCTTCATTTGAAATACAAAGTGACTTTGAAAGGTAAAATACAAACTAATGGATCATGAACTATATGTTGAATACAACAATATATGAATACCAAAGTGAGATGAAAATACAAAGTTATAAATACAAAGTGAGATTGAATATAAAGTTGTGAATACAAAAGAAATTAAATACTCTCTTCATTTGAAATACAAAGTGACTTTGAAAGTAAAGTAGTCACATAAAATACAAAACTTGTTGGTATACAATTAGGTTGAATACAAAACAAAAGAGAAATACAAACTTGTTCACATATAAATTGAGATTGAAATACAGAATGAATACCCAATAAAATACAAAATTGTTAGCATACAGTTAGGATGACTACAAATTAATAAGGAAATACAAACTTATTGGTATACTAATTGAGATTGAAATACAATGTAAAAACAAAATGTAAAACTTATTGATATATAGATAGAATGAATACACAAAACTGTTGATTCAGACATTGTAGACAGACAGATGCTTTCCCCAAATCTAAAACCCTAAAAGCAAATATAAATGTATTAAAAATCAAACAAAATAAACATATGAATGAATTTGTAGATTCTAATAAATCTGAATTATTAAAACGAAATCAGAAAAAAATTATTTATCGACAAAAAATCTAAAATACATAAATTTTACATAAATATGTAAATAAACTTGCATAAAAATTGATATTATCAAATATTAAAATGTATTAAATATCAAACAAAATAAACATATATATGAATTTCTAGATTCTACAAAATCTGAAAAATTAAAAGAAAATCGCAAAAAGAATTGAAAAAAAATTGAAAATCATAAATATTTGATGAATATCTAAACAAAATCACATGAAACTCAAAAAATTCGATTGGAAATCCGTAATATATAGAGTTCAGAATATACACCGTAATCGGTGATTTTAAACAACAAATCAAAATAAATCTAAATAAATTACCTTGCCAATCGAGAAATCTGCTTGAATTAATAAAGAGATTATGTTTAACAATCGAGAAAATTTCTTGAATTAAAATATATATTTTGATGAACAATTTGTGAGCACCTTGAAGAAAGAGTATCTTGAAAAGTGAAAAAAGAGGTAGAAACGTGAAAGGTGAAGAAGGAAGGATAATGGGTATTGGTTTAATTTTTTTTTTTCTTTTTAAACAGTTATTGGTTTAGAATTTGGTCTAATATAGGACTGTTTTTATAAATAAAATTAATTTTAAATACTAAAATCTGAATACATATTATTTTCCAAAATATTGCCATTCTGACATTTTAAATAAATATTTTAAAGTGTTGTTATTTTGACTAATTATGTTAGGTATTATGACTTAATTGCTAATTTTCCCTTGTCAAAAAGGGTCGTCCAGCTTCGCAGGCCAAGGAATTTGAAGGGCTAGGGTGGGCCAACTCTTCATTTGGAAGGGCATGAAAATGCTCAACTTAACCCAACCCTAGAAGAGTCGAAGGTTGGGGCAGGCTAGCCCCCTTTGTTTTTCAAACTTAAAATTCTATAATATTAAGAAAATGAGAAGATTTTCAAATTAAATATGGCAAACAATGGTGTTGTTTCAATAATACTAGCAAAAAATCTAGTGTAATTAGCATGTATCTAGGATACTAGATATGTGAGATACATGTATCTGATGTGATGCATCCCAGATACGTGAGCTAGATAAAAGAGTGACAAACAAGATGAGAGGGAGACGAGGGTGCGGATTCATCTATGTATCATAGATACATGCGAATCCACTTGGGTAGAGTGTATCTAGAACAGATTGACCTAATTTTGAGTCCATGTATCCTGAGATACATGTATCTAGACGTACTAAAATCGGGTAAGATTCATAATAATACAATATAATGTGCATTTAAATAATTAGCTCATATGCTAGCGAGATTGTTGTAAGTTACCCTTAAACAAATAGTTTTGGCCAATAAGCCGACCCCAGCCCGGCCTCAATCAAGCCTCAAGGGCCAAGGGCTTATATGGGTTGGACTTATAAGCCCTAGTTTTAAATGGGCTTGAAAAATTCTATCCCGATCCTACCTCAATAACGGGTTGAGTTGAGCCAGTCCTATGGGCTAAGCCCATTTTGACGGATCTGGGTAGGTGCAATATAATACACCAACAAAAGTTTGGTGGAGTGGTAAGTACTCCTTCATTCTTAATCAAGAGGTCTCAGGTTCGAGCCCCTTTGGGTACGGAGTCGCCTTTGTAAGGGAGGATTTTACCTCCCAATGTCAGACTTTCCGTCGCGAATTTGAATTTAGTCGGGCTCCAATATAAATATGAAACACCGAATTGCAAAAAGAAAAAAGGTGCAATATAATGCTCTGTGGATTCTGTGGTACCATTCTTAATTTTTATTGCCAAACAGATCTGCTAACTTTGAGAATTTTAATTCTCAGAACAACCAAGAATTAATATCAAAACAAACTGTTCACCTAGTACACACACATTCATTACATTTATACAATCCACCCAATTGCCAAAACAAAAGCTCCAAAACCTAGCAATGAGGTTGTGGTGAAATGATAAGTATTCATTCATTCTTAATTAAAAGTCATGGGTTCGAGTCCCCTTGAGTATAAAATCGCTTTTATTAGGGAGCGTTTACCTCCCAATGTACACTTTTCTACACGAATCCAAATTTAATTGAATTTAATATAAAATACCCTCCGTCCATTTCTTAAGTAAAAAACTGCCCTCACCATTTCGGTTTTCCCAAAAATGTTTTTAAAAACTAATGAACGACTAAAAATAAGGGAAAACTCCTCTAAATTATGGAAAACGGAACAATTTTTCCTTCCCTTTTAATTTGATTTTAAATATGCATTTATTATTGGTGAATTGATTCAAATTTGCCCCTCAACTATTGGAATGTAACAACTTTGGCCTCCGTTTGAAATTTGGTCTCAAAATTGTTCTTATCCATCATTTATTTACCTATCTAAAGTATCATGTTTTTGTGTTAAAACACACCTCAATGTTAAGTTAATCTACACATGCCTATTATCGTGTGAGAGCAATATTATAATATACTAATAATTTCCTTTGTGTGTGTGTGTATATATATATATAGGTTTGCAATTGCTCTCAAAAAGGAAGAAAGCCCAAGCATTCAAATCCCTCTAATTCAAGCTAACAAGGTCTTGGGTTTTATTACTACTTAATAATTAAATAACATGCCAAATTAAAGTATAAGGGTTAGGTTTGCCCATCAAGTTTTATATGTTGTTTATTAATCACAAAAATAAAGAGGAGAGGGATAAATTTCAATAGAAATATTTTCTATTGAAGTCCAACTATATTTGAGTCATGTATTACAGAGCCTATTTTTGGAGTAATGCTCTAAAAAAATTAAAGAAATCTCAACCATTCCATCATAACTCACTAAAATATCCTTTTATGTAATTTTGCTAAGAACTATCCTTCTTTAGCATTTAATAAACAAATTTGCACCTGACAAGAGTTATGTGGATTTATTTATTTATTTTTAAAAAGGAACTTGTTGGTAATACAAAATAGGGCTAATCAATTGGTGACCCCCTAAACTTGGCCCCAACTTTTACTTAGACATCTTAACTAAGCTTTGTTCATTTTAGACACCTCATGTCATGTTTCATTGTGTCATTTTAACACTTTTTTAATTATCAGTCAAATATATAAAGTGTTTGTAATACACCCGCCGATGACGTGTCAAAATGACAAATTAAATAAATACATGTGGCATATATATAAAAAATAATTCTCAAATAATGATTTTTAGTTAAAAAAAAAAAAAAAGAAGTGGCCAATGTGTGAATGACATGTGAAATTTTTGCCAAAAAAAATTTAAAAATAAAAAAACCCAACCCCACGTAGATCATCTTCTCCACCCCACCAACCCCAACCCTTGCGTTTTCTCCACTCTTCCCCCACCCCACCCAGCGTCTTCTCCACCTCTACCCACCCTAACCCCTGCCTCACCCACATCATCTTCTCGAATAGAATAACAAACCCACACATACCACTACTCAAATCTAATTTGAGATTATTCATGAATTCATGACTTTCCATTTTTCTTCTTCTTTACGATAGCAGGGGTCTTCACATTGTCTTCTTTTAATTTTTATTATATCATAATATTATAAGCTCAATGGGTTCAAATTCATTTTTTTTGTCTGTAGCATTATCAAATTTATTTCTCCAAAAAAGAAGTTTAAGTTTTGGGAGATAGATTGCTGAAAAATGAGGAAGAAGATGAAAAAAAATAAAAATAAGAATGATTAAATAAGCCTTTCACGCGCTGATAATGAGTGTATTACACTCTTTATGACATGTCAGCGAAAAGTGTCAAAATGAAACAACGAACTCCTACTTAAAGTGTCTAAAATAAACAAAGTTTACTTGAGGTGTCTAAGTGAAAGATTGTGACAAGTTCAGGGGGCCACCAATGGGTTAGCCCTACAAAATATATGATCAAATAGTTGAATATGAATTCAGTCATATTATCATATATATCAATTTGAAGTTATTGAAGAAATTTATAAATTTCAAATCTTAAATACGCCTACCTATTAGTCTGACAAGTATGTTGTTATTTGTATATTTGAAGGTCCGCGTGATTACCATTCCTGCAGAAAAAGAGTGAATTCACACGGACATGTTGTATTATCGTATCATTACCTTAATTCAAAACAAAAATAGGAAAATTACCTGACGGAGCAAACATATGTCCTCTCGACGAACCATCAAAATCAAGAGGAGAAAATAACACAAGAATATATTATTAAGAGTAAAAAGGCGAAGCTTATTAGGAACAATTCATCCCTGGAAATTATTGAAGCAAAGAATAATCAATCAACACCTTGCCATTTGCCACCTAAGTTGTGCGGACTCTTCACTTTCGATGCCACACCCATGTCGAATTCTCTAAAAATATACTACTTTTGGAGAATCCGACACACACCCGTTTTTTGAAGTGTCTGAGCAACATAGGCAGCTACCATCCAACTACAATTCAAACAAGGAAAATATATTGTGGTTCTTGAAGACCAATTACTGCTAATTTCACTCCTCAAACTATCACAAGGTAAAAATGTCATGATCCCCCGGTACACAGTGATACATACACGTCGTGGTGCGTGCAAGTTATTCTAGACACCGTTGTTATAAAAAGAAAAAAGTTAATTAAAAACATGGTATCTTACATTTGGCTCTCCTTTCAAAGACCAGTTATAAGCTTCCCTTGGGAGGCAGTGAACAAAACAACAGTTTTGGTATGGAAAAAGGTTCCGGCGATCTGCCAAAGAAAAACTGCATTCAAGTACTATGTCATACGTGCTGGTCTAGAACTTGTAATCTGGGTTGTCTCGGAGGCCAAGCTTAGAAAGAACGAGGCAGTAGGAGTCCCAATCTGTCCTTCGCAGATACTTCAATAACTTCTTCCTATTTTGAACCATTTGTTGTAGACCCTTACGAGAGTGCTTATCCTTTAAAAAAATGATAATTGACGACAATGTATAAAAAAATATTAGAAATGAGAAATAACCAGCCACCCACCCAACCACCTAAATCAAAAATAGCCAGCAGATGTATAATATAACAATTCCTGCATAACCATGTATAATCCATGTATACCAGCTAGAAAAAACTAGAAAAAGTGAACAGTGAATCCGTCTAGCTACTTATGTAAAGATCCCTATAAATAACCAGCTCACAATCTAAAGTAATGAAGTTCTATGACAAGATAATAGATAAATGATTAATCGACCATCTTATATGACAAGTGTTTGCAATTCGTTGACGCCAGCCAATGTGTCATCTATTCTTTTTTTCCTCTGAGTTGGCATTTCAAGAACAATCATGCTTTACCATATGACAATGACCAACAATGTGCTATAAATGGAGTTTTCGTGATATGCGTATTCCTACAAAAGATGCTCAATTGGGTAAATCCAGCAGAAAACTCACCTTTTTGTGAAGAACTGAAGATAGGTGCTGAGCCACTGAAAACAAAAAAATGGCTAACATTAATATACAATGTAAGAAACTATAAACATCATTGGAGCAGCATATATGTGGCTTGAACTTCCATTTGAGTATTAACTTTAAACAAAATCAAATTCAAGCAACTATCTTACATATGTTTTTTTAACAAGTTCAAGAGAAATAACATCTATCAACAGCAAAATTAAGGTATTAGAAGCTGGACGACAGGAGATCTACAAAGAACTTTGGGGTCTCTCTACACATGTTGCCTAAAATAAAGGAATAGATTGCAATATCTCGCTTAATCCCACTCGGTCCCTGGAATTCACCATTAGGGGCTGTTTGGTTGGGATATATCTTTCAGGAGACATTTCAATGACTGGGAAATAGATAGGGTGGCACAATTGTTACATGTAATCAATGAGTTTAATGGTTTTGCTGCAAGGCCAGACAGAGTCTCGTGGGTACACTCTGGGGATGGAAGATTCACAGTTAACAAGCTCTATAAGAAGGAAATGGGAATTCAACAAGGCCTCAGATTGGCAAGATGGAAATATGTATGGACAAGCCAAGCACCAACCAAGATCAAGTGTTTTGTATGGTTGGTAGATAAGAGGGCTTGTCTGACTCAGGAGGTACTGCAGAAGATACTCTATTGGCAAAGTATCAATAGGTAGGCTAAAGGATGGGAAGAGGAAACAATTTGGGCAAATTCGCACCGCAAAGGCAAGCAAGCACAAGGTGAGATATATAGGATGGCATTCACTGCAAGTGTCTATCTTATTTGGCAGGAAAGGAACCAACGAATTTTCCAGAAGCTAACAAGAACCCCTGCAATGCTGGCAAAACAGGTTGTTCAATAGGTGCATATAAGAGGAAAAACAAAACCAAGACTAAGCTATGTATTACAAACTCTGAATTTTTATCCTGTGTAGGTGCAATATGCGTAGCTAGATTGGTGATATTGTAGTAAGGATCTGGTAGTAATAGGAGAGATTGAAAGTTGCTACAAAACTGGGAGTTGTCCAGTTTGCTTGTGTTACTGATCTGTAATGCTCATTTGGTAATGAAATATTTTATTTACCCAAAAGAAAGGTGCATACATGGTCCAGTCTGAACTTTTGAGGTCTGTACGCCATGAAGTTAAAAACTAGAAACTAAAGGTAGTAAAAACAAAAAAGTAGCAACCTTAAACAACATGACATCATAAACTATAATCCACAATCTGACTCTGATATTTTAAATTCATCTCTAACTTTTTGTAGCTCCAGTTTCATTTTTTCCCCAGATGACATGTTATCAGGGTGAAAGAACTGTTCAAAATTGTCGATAAGTTATTACATTCACTTAAATGTATGACAGCCGCATTGACAATAAAAATCAGATCATTGATGCTACTTGTTGTACTAAACAAAGTAACAAACAGGAAGAAACAATAAGAGAATAAGAAATAAAGGATGAGTTTCTGTAAATTATGGCTGCAAATCATGACCATCATCAACCGTGCCTCCTCTTTTTCTTCTATAATTTTTTTTTCTTGATTGCAAAGTTTAAAAAGAACAGGCCAAATTGATACACAATATGACAAAAAGTAATTTAGTCTTGACTAATACACATCTTCCCATCAAGCCATTATTTTTTATAAAAAGGTAAAGCAAAATATAACTAGTATGATTGCCTTCACCTTTTGCTATAATGCAGTTCAAGTGCTGCTTTTATATTTTTTAGCCAAATGCATCCACCTTCTACTAGAAAGGAAAGATTATGCTTGCCGCTTAGAGAATTGTTGAAGGCAAAAGACCATTATGATTTCTGAAATGAATGCTTCATAGGTGACTCTATTCAGAAAACCAAACACTTAAAACTATTCAGTGAAGGCTGGAAATCGAAAAGGGTTTATCTGAAGGAGACATCTGCCATGAACAATAGAATTAGAAGTAAAATGCTATTTTTCTTATGACTGAAAAGTTCATTTGAGGCAAACCCTACCAACCATAGCATTCAAAATTCAGGGATAATGGGCCGTCTCTCTATTCTCCACTTAAATACCAGGCTAATTCACAAGTATCTCCACCTTCGTCACTTCAACTACGCCCTAGGCAGAATTAGAAGGAGCAGAATCATTGACAGAAAGATATTTGAGAACACCTAATTCATCCTAAGCTAGGAGTTATGGCCATTTGAAGTTGACCAAAAACCCATACTTAACATAACTTAGCCAATTTTCCAGATCTAACTAATTTCCAAAAATGGTTTCTTTCTAATTCTGAGTCTTTCTAGTAGCGGGGTGTTACATTTAGGGCACTAGTTGGATTTGAACTCTGGTCTTGCGGGTGATCTCCTAAGCTTGTACAAACAACACAAAGACACTCATATGTTTCTCATGGATGTACGATTAATATACCAGTTTCTCAAAGATAGATATACATATATAGACATGATTTTTTTTTCGAAGTTAACAGGTGTACGTGGAACCCCCCAAACCATGTGGGTCCGTCTTTGCTCTAGATACATGTATTTCGGATACATGGGTCAAATTTAGGTGTAATTTGTTCTAGATACATTGCATCTAAGTGAATTCACATGTATATGAGATATATATCAAACCTCGCATGCATCGATCCCTCGCCTCACTCGTATCTCGCTCGCCACTCTTTCATGTATTTGATAATCCAGATACATGCGAATCACTCTAGATACATACATATACATGCATCTAGTGTGAGATACATATGAATCTTGCTAGCCTCCCTCCCTAATCTCGCTCGTCTCTCTCCCTATTTTTATGTATCTTGTAGCAAAAGTACATGTATCTAGGTGTAAGATACGTAGGAAACTCTTAATTGGCGATAAGATACGTAATATTTTGAAAAGTACAAGTAATAATAGTATATATGATAGTGAATTATGTCTAATTACGTACCGGATTGGCAGCAGCAACACCACCATCAATAAGATTGAACTCAACTTGATTTCCTTTAGCATCATTAGTGACAAAATAATGTGGTGGAAAATATGTTGGAGCTACGGCCGTGCTGTAGCATATGTCACACATCTTTGTATCCAACTCTGGATAATTGGATAACTGTGTATAAGTTTGTCTAATTAGATAATTATTTCTAAAATCAGCTCATAAAAATATAATTTTCTCTGTCTCATCCTATTAAAAAATTGAACTAATATGTAGAAAAATTGACCCAATCTTGTTAAAATATTTTTAGAGAAAACATTTTAATTCATTATAACTCATTTTAATTCGAATAAATTTTAAACCGATTAATAAATTAATATAATATATGAAAGATTTACCTTGGACTTGCTGAATATTATTGGCTGATTTTTCTTGATGTCAAAGGTTGGAATGACAACATACGAGTCTCTCCCAACTTATCTTGCAAAACTTTGTGAAGATATTTTCCATCATATTTTGGAGAAAAAATTGGAGGCAATGCACTGTAATTGAAACCAAAACTTTCTATTAAAACATATTTTGATACTGACTTGACCAATACACATATGTTGTAGAATGGAAATAATATGTGGAAGCCCAGCCTGTTAATGATATTGTTTGTTGGTAAGACCTGTTTACTTATATATCAATATATTTTCTGTATTTTATCAATGCGAGACTTTTTATCTTAAATTGAGGTGTCACATACATCCCCTCTATGGATTCATTGTCCTGTTGAGGTTTTCTTATTTGCTTGGCAAAAAACAAATCATTGCTCACCGACAATACTTTTTGAAAAACACTTTCGACAATTTTATTTTTTTCACAATAAAATGATTTTAGAAATTTGACCAAACATGGTATGGGGTGCTAAAGAGACATTACTGACTTGAAGCTCTGACCTCGGCTGTGAAAAGTTTTGCTCTTTCTTCCTTAGTAAGTTTATATAATTTGCCGATGGGAGATGCCCGCCCATAGGGTCCGGCCTGCTTCCTGCCCGAAAGAACCGCTCACTAGCTAGCCGGACTAGTGGGGGCCCTATCTGGAGACATACTGAAAACCATGCCTTTCGAACCGAACGCAATGCCCGTCTTCCAAATAAATAAAAGGACGGGTATTTTAATAAGCTTATAAGTTCTCTTCTACCAAACACTTTTGGTACATGCTTTAGAGCTCTCTTATACCAAATTTTTACCCACTTGCTTGTAAGTTCACATTAATATGAAGAAATTAACAAGTATTGAATAAAATTCTTTAAAAAAATAAATCAAAATGTTATTCGTCAATCTTCTATTCTTTATCTTTGCTTATTTCATTTTCATTATTCTCTTATTCTTTCTTCTCGTTAGTTTCATATTCATTAGGGTAAAAAGTCTGAAATATATCTAAACTTTGGCCGAAATTACTGTAACAATACCAAGCTTTGGAAAGGATCTTTTACCCCCCTTACTCTATTTAATAGTGTACTTTAAAGGTATATATGTGCCTATTTGGACATCATAAATATTGCATCATTATAAATAGTAATGGGTCCACGTGGGCACATATATACCTTTAAAATACACTATTAAATAATGTAGGGGTAAAAGGTCCTTCATAAAGTTTGGTATTGTAACAGTAATTTCGACCAAAATTGAAGTATTTTTCAGACCCTTTTCCGGTTTTCCCTATTCATTATCTGATTCTTCCCCTTCTCCCCCAATTGATTCATTTTCCTCAGCTTATTCTTTCTCAACATTTACGATGATTGTTACCTCATTACTGCCAACTTCTTCTAATATATGTCAATATACCTTCTTAACATCTTGTGCAAATGATAAAAAAATTATATTATTTCGTGTATTTAGCTTCAATTACATTATATTGTTAATTCACCTCGATATCCTTATGTGATGGATCTAATTACTTGCATCAAAGTAGTACTTTTTTGTTCTCATTCATCTAGGATATCTAAAGTTCAAGAATCTCTTATATCATATCATAATTATTTGTATAATATTAATTTGGCACTTCAAATTATATATATTTTTTTACATTTTGCTTAGAAAAGAAGATTCAAATGCCAAAGCACAAAATCACGATAATTTATTTAAACATTTAACAGAACCAACAGGTTACATAATCCAAACATACATTACATAGAGAGACATTTCTATTGAAATTTATCCCTCAAACTCCTCTTTTATTTTGAGGTTGAAATACTTAAATGCGCGCAATCATAAATATTACAAGAGCTTATTATTTAGCATAGTAAGGTTACTAATACAACCCGAGACCTTGAATTAATAAGACGCTTTGTTTGCTCGGAGTTTCTTCCTATCAGAGAGCAATTTTGCAAACCTACAACGAAATAAACTATTTTAATTAGCAATAAAATAGATTTATAAGAAATCTAATATGAATAATGTTGACTGACGAGATATAGTAATATGAAAAAAAGAAAAGAATTATTTCAAGCACCGATAGTTTTACCTCTTTAGAGCTTCCTCATAGGTTTCAGAATTGTCTTTGGAAACTGGTTTCTTCAATAATTTTTTACCAACTTGTACTAATAATTCCATATTAGCCTTAGAAGCATCATCCATTTCAGTAGTTGTGCCTGTTAATGCATTTTCCTGGAATTAAATATACATAATTAGACATACTTCACTATCATATATGACATGCATATTATAAAATAATAATCATGAAAAAACTACATAATAAGACATACTTCACTATCATATATACTTTTAAAATTTTATGTATCTTACCATTTATTAAAAGTTTTCTACCATATATTAAGAAAAATTTATTTAGATACATGTATTTTTGCTACCAGATACACAAATGTAGGAAGAATATACGTCGAGTGAGATTCATATGTATCCAAGATACATGCAAATCGCACTAGATACATGTATTTGTATGCATCTGGTGTAATTCGCAGGAATACCAAATACATGGGAGAGTGACAAGCGAGATGGAAGAGAGTGGGCAAGATTTGCTAATGTATTCTAGACAGGGGTGCGCAGACCTAGAGGTTGACGAGGGGGTTCCCGACAAAAAATTACGTTCGTTGTATATTTAAGGTAATTTTAAGAATTTTTATGTCTATATATTGATTTTGAACCTCCTAAATGTAAGATTAGAGATTGACTCAGTGGTTGAGGGGTTCAAAACTCACCTTAAGGATCCAAGATCAAATCTTAGGCACTACTCTTTTTTTCCAAACACCCTTAATGTAAATCCTGAATCCGTCACTGATTCTAGAGATCCATATCATGAATCCACGTATCTAGAACTAATTACACCTAATTTTGACCATGTATTCTAGATACATCAAAATCTGGTAAAATAGGTAATATTGCAAACTAGAGTATATCTAGTGAGATTTATGTAAGTTCCCGATAAGTTGGGACTTACTTGAACCCTGAGGTAATTGTTTTGTGAATCAAGAGCTTGAAAAGCAGTAGAAAGGTAGTAATCAGTCATGTAAGAACTTGCTGCATCAATCATTTTCTGTTTAACAAACATCCATTGGAAAAGACCCCAATTAGCTGCCTCTTTTGCTGTATATGTTTTATCAAACTCTGAAGTAGTGCCAGTGCCTAATGAGAGCAACAGCATTTTTTTGTAATTCAATTACCTAATTGAAGCAAATGCTGGATCCTCTTGTGCAAGTCTCGTTGCAACGCTAACGGATAATAACGCCTGCACGTACAACACAATAGTATTGATCAGATATTTCCAAAAAACTCAAAAATTGAATAGAAAGTAGTATTAGTACCGGATCAGCAACAGTAGCAACAGCACCATCAACAAGATTGAACTCATATTTATCTCCATTACTAGTATTAGTAGCAAAGTAATATGGAGGAAAATATGTTGGAGCTGCTGCTGTGGAATAACATATGTCATACATCTTAGCATCCAATTCTGGGGAGTTTGCTAACTGCATTTAAAAACAAAAAAAAATTAGTCGAAAGTATATTACATATTAACACTTCTTGGCATCTATACAATTTTACTTCTTAATATTTGCACACACCTAATTAGTCGATATTCTGGCTACGCCACTAAATCATCCAACCCACTGTCACCGTTAAAACTACTCCTAAACACGTCTGATCTCAACATCAAAATGTTTTGTTATCGTTCCCATAATCAAGATAAATTATAGATAATCTTGTGCTACAAGATGGCATGTCCAATTTCCGTCCTAGATTGTGACAAAAAACTTTATACTTATAAGAACCGATAATTTAATCCTCTGTGTATATATAAGCTAAAACTTTATACACTAAATCATCTACTATATACGAATATATGATCGATCTATTAAAACTGAATAAATAATTATTCTATAATAAATATTATATCTGAATGCAGGATTATTAATATACATATATCCCAACAATCTATTAAGAAATTCACTTGTTTTCGAAAACATTTTTCTTGGTACAAATCACTATAATTATTTTGACTTACCTGTGACTTAGTGAATATTACTGGCTTATTTGTTTTGATGTCAAAGCTTGAGATGGCAACTTCTGTCAAAGCTTGATGCAAGCGAGTTTCTCCAAAGTTTTCTCGAAGAATTTCCTAAGATATTCTCCATCATATTTTGGGCCAGAATTTTGACCACTGCATAATATAATGTAACCAGATTAAATATAAGTATAAAGAACAGAAATCTCATCTATTTGGGGTTAATTATATCCTATCTCAGAAGTTTACTCAATTACGTACAAAAACACTGAATATTTCATTGCTCTCGAATATATTCCTTGGATATCCAATACATTACAAATGATACATTACTTAATGGGAGAAAGCGCGGCTATGCAGTGGAAGGGAAAGAGCCTAAATTGACCCCCTCCTTTTTTTCTTTGAAAAAAGCAGTAAGGAGTAAGGAGATTAAACTCCCTTCGTATTGGGGTGGGAAAAAGAAAGAGATTAGATAACTATATAGCAGATTCAGATCCAACCAGCAAGGCATACGGTCTTGGACACTTAACCAAGCTCTTGATGAGCGGTATCCACCTTCACCTTATTCTGCTTTCCTTAACCTCCGGCTTAGGCGTGGTGAAGCAAGGAGTCAGTGAGATCGACCCCGATCAGTGCAGTTAAATAGTTAGAGTTAGTAGTTTCTTTAAAAATTCTAAAAAGAGATGTATCTGAGAAGAGATTTTGGTAATTTTTTTTAATGGTAGGGAACTTTAGAGACTATAATATCTTAAGTTGTGTATTTACTCAAAATATATTCTTCTTCTTTCTTTCGGTCCGTTTCGAGTTGTTTGACCTATTCTTTTTTTTAGTCCATCTAAGAAAAATGTAATTTTTTCTACTTTTTAGCAAACTTTCCAACTTGACATATTTAAGGTCATGATATCAAATGATATTTTGATACGTTTGACATATCTTCAATTTAAAATCAGAAGATTCAAAAATCTTTTTTCACGCTCTTAAATTTTGTATCAAGTTAAAATTAGACAAATAAATTAAAACAGAGGAATATAAATATGTATATGTACCTAGATTTAAAAATATTAGGGCCATGGTTGAAGTAAAAAGGTACAAGTTCATGGGCAGCAGGAAAGGGTCGATTGGTTGCATTTGGAGTAGTTATCATAGCAGTCAATAAACCTCCTGTACTTGTTCCTCCAATTACATCAAAGTAATCTGCAAGTCTTGCATCTGTATTATTGTCCATTTTCTGACTCAAAAGAAAAGTAAATCGTATAAATTGAAGCAAAATGAATAAAAAAAACAACTCATTTATTAATCAGATACATTTATATATTGAAAAAAAAATATATGTGAATTGTTCATCTTAAGTCATCACCAAAAAGTTGTGAGTCATAGTATGGTGGGGTTAAGTGGCGTATGCAGAATTTTTAGAAAATGTTGTCGATATTTATAGAAGGAAAAATAAAAGTCTTAATTATCATACATATAAGAAGGTTATATCCTTGGCTCATTCGTTTAGACTAGTTTTTAAGATAGAAAAGGTCTTGAGTTCAATTCTACTACAAAATACAAATGAGAGAACCAACACACCAGGGGCAGAGCTACACCTTAGCGAGAGTGGTTAGATCATGAACAACCTTCGTTGGAAAAATTTTGTGAGTATATATGTTAAATATCAATATTTTTTGGATATGTACTAATTGTTGAGCATTCTTAACATAGCAAAGAAAGAAAACCCAATGGTTAAAGCTGTTCAAATTCGCCTTGGGGGCCTAGGTTTGACATTTTATTTAAATTTTTTTAGTTCCGTTTTTTCTCTTAAAAAAGAGAACAAAAGTCATAGTTCTGTTTTGATGATCTGCCCATCAAGATTTATTTTTTTTTACTTGTCCTGAACTATGAACATTCTAGACGAAAATCTTGGCTCCGCCGCTGCAACAGCCAATAGGTAATTACTGTCAATTAGTAGTGTCATTTAATTTTGTTAAATATATATATCTTTTTGCATAGTATTAATACATATATTTAGTAAAATATTTCGAGGAAAGGGTGATGCTTGACACCCCTTCACTCAACGTAGGTCCACCGCTAGCCATGTCTACTAATTCAAAAAGATAGTTTGACAATTACTAATATTATCACTAGTAAACATCGAAATAATACAATTCAAGGGTAAAAAAGGAAAAACGATAGAAATGTCACACTTACGTACATACATAAAAAAAAATATTTTTACGATACTTGAAGTTGTCCTTCAAAAAATTCGAGAATGGTACCCGGAATGATTCCCTTAATTCTACCTCCATCAATACTAAGAACAGTCACCATTTCTCCCAACGTAGCAAATGTTGAACTAGTAGTTGCCAATGTCATAAAAATTAAAATTGAAAAAGATTTAGTTGTTGCCATTTTGCAGATTATAATTAATAAAAACTAATATCTCAAAGTGTTTTTAAATTTTTTTTTTTTTTTTAACATATAACAAGCATGGTATATATAGTCACGTAAACAAGTTGAGAAATTTTATTTTGAGTTTGACATAACCAATAAAAGTTGTATGAGAATCCGTTCAAATTTTGACACATGGATAATGGGCCCAATTGAAGGAAAGTGAATTTATAGTTGGTGTGGGCCCGGCTAACACAATAAGGAGTCGTTTGATAGAGTGTATTAGAAAAAAATATATGCATCAACTTTGTGTATATTAAAAAAAATAATGCATGCATTACTAATATCATGAATTTCGATGTATTAGGAATGCTTAGATTGATCACTGATATAACTAT
This sequence comes from Solanum bulbocastanum, assembly GCA_037074985.1. Taxonomy (NCBI): domain Eukaryota; kingdom Viridiplantae; phylum Streptophyta; class Magnoliopsida; order Solanales; family Solanaceae; genus Solanum; species Solanum bulbocastanum. The sequence continues at coordinate 1,692,878 of CM073604.1, forward strand.
CCCTCAAATCTTACTCAATAATTTTCCATTTTTCAAAGATAAAGAGTGTAGAGGGTATTTTTGTATGTGTATATATATATATCTCAAGTTATGTAAGACTTGTTATTTCTAATACATTATATCCAACAATGTATACGAAATAATGCAGCATAACTAATCCAGCATTATAAATGCAAACATTAGTAATACACTTTATTCGACATAATTCTTATGCGCACTTAAGGGGTTGTTTGGTAGAGTGCATTAGAAAAAGAAACAATGCATGCATTTAACTTTGTGTATTATTAGTACCTTGTTTGGTACAATTTTTAACCTGTGTATAACTAATGCTTATAAATAATACATGAAAATTCATAGCATTAATAGTTGAAAGGATTTTAATGCATGCATTAGCACGTTTAAAGGCATAATTGCTCATCAAAACCTTTTACATATATCGATCCTTTCCATCATATTTATGGAGGGTATTTTGTAAATAAATTTTTAAACACATGTTATATCTAATATATCATATCATATTCATTGAATTGTTGGGTCTGACATTCCCCTTATATAAAATATTTAAGAACATAAATAAAAATGCTAATTTTCTTCTATTGCCCTTTTGATTATTCCAAAATTAGTGTCCTAAAAAATGTAAAATATAATTATGAACCTCACTAAATCATGAAGAATAAATATAAAAAGGTCTTAGTAATTATTTGAACTTTGAACAATTTATTTTTTTAAAATAATTAATTTTTTTTAATAATTCACTTAATATGGACAAAAGAGAGCATCAATTAGGACTTAGGAGTCCAATTTTATAAGGAAGTACGTAGTGGAAAAATGAAAGTTTATATTAAAATGAAATTTTATTAGGACTTTAACCAGTGCACACAAAATGTTCACCATAGAGTGCTCACCTGAAGGATAAATGCTATGGCATAAATGGTAGCGGTTGTGAATTATCCTGAGTTAAAAAAAAAAAGATTTTTTTTGTACTTGTCTTATTCTCTATTTTTTTTTTCTCTTTCCATGTTTATTTCTAAACTATATATATATATATATATATATATATATGATGTTGAAAAAATATATTATATTATTCTCTTCTTTGCATAATAGATACATACATTGAAAGTATTGAGAGAGCAAAAGCAAGATCATCAAAGAGTGTGTTAAAATGGATGAAATTGTTTCTTTCTTAATTAGATGGCTTAGATTCGCGTTCTGAATATGAAACAATCTTTGATAGGAAGCACTATCCCCCCCAAATGAGGTCCTACCCAATGCGAATTCAAATTAATCAGACTTTAAAGTGGATATCAAACATCAAGTGGAAAAAGAAAAAAAAAAAAAGCAAAAGCAAGAAGCAATTCATGTTTGAGCCAACTCCTTCGTATTTTGTACAGTCTCCCCTTCATTTGTATCTAAATAAATAGAGGCAGACAAGTCAGGAACTCCTTTTATTAGGCTTAAAAAAACCATCTTCATATACCAAATGTGATAACATATAATATGTAACCCACCGCAACCCCAGCTAGTATTAGCATAAGCAAAGCACTGTCACTTACTTGTATTGATGCATATTGAGTTATAATATATTTTCCTATTACAAAAAAAAAAAAAAAAAGAGTACAATCCAAAGAACCCAGTCTTATAATTGAAGTTTCTTTTATTTTCTTTGCTTTGTCTAAAATCTGTTGGAACATGACATTTTAATAGTAAAAAAATTATTTATTAAGTATAAATTTCTAAGAAAATGGTAAATTGTATTTTATGTAATTTATATAATCACTAAGTTATATTCTTTCAGTATCACATATTAATTACTCCACTACACCTCATACCTGTTGAGAGTAAGGAATAAAGAGAATAAAGTAGTTAGTTCTAAAAGTTAGTTATAACTAATTGTTAGGTTGTTAAATCAATATATCTCTCTCTATATAAGAGAGTCTTATATATGTAATTGTGACTACAGCTTCTTCTTCTTTAAGTCAATAAGAAATTTTTCCTCTTCTTCTCTCCTCTTCATCTTCTTTCTCTCTTTGTCCAGTTCTGAAAAAACAGTTAATTCTAAGAACAATTTCATGGTATCAGAGCAATTCGACGATTCTATAGTTGAAAGTTCAATTTAGGTGTAAAAATCAGATTCAAGGTCAGAGATCTTGAAGAATTGGAACAATGGTTGATACTGGAAGTTCAGCCACAGGAACGACTGGTCTAGGTGGGATTCAATCCTCTGTTCAAGGTGGAATGCAGCCTAATGTGATCGATTACAATCATCCGCTATTCCTCAATCCATCAGATGTGAGTGGTGCTCAGATCATATCGTTTCAACTCACAGGTATTGAGAATTATTCAATCTGGCATAGATCTATGCGAGTGGCTTTGTTAGGAAGGAATAAATTGAGTCCGATAGATGGAACTGGTGCTAAAGATAAGTTTCCTAGTGAATTGGGGAATAATTGGGAGAGGGTAAACGCAGTAGTGTTGTCCTGGATAATGAATTCTGTTGCTAAAGAATTGCTTGGGGGTATAATGTATGCATCTCTAGCAAAAGAAGTGTGGGATGATCTATATGAGAGATTTCATAAAATCGATGCTGTGAGAACCTTCAATCTGCATAAGAATATAGCCTCCATGTCTCAAGAAAATATGTCTGTGTGTGCATATTTTTCAAAATTGAAAGATTTGTGGGATGAGTTCGAAGCACTTGTTCCTGCACCAAGCTGTGAATGTGATAAGTCTAAAGATTTTGTGGTACATCTTCAAAAATTGAAGTTGTTTCAATTCTTGATGGGATTAAATGAGTCATATCTTCAAGTAAAAAGTCAAATATTGCTTATGAGTCCTTTGCCTTCAGTGAATCAAGGTTATGCTATGATTGTAAGTGATGAAAGTTATAAGGCAATAGCTACAAGTGCTGGAGTACTGGGAGTTAGGCCAGGTGCACCGCTGAGAGATTATGAAGTAGCTATGTATTCAAGAAATCAGGGACAAAGACTTAAGAAGAACTATAATGTTTAGTGTGATTTTTGCAAGTTAAAAGGTCACACCAGGGAGAATTGTTGGAAGTTAATTGGCTACCCTCCTGATTTCAAGGCCAAGAGAAAGTAGAGAATAGAGAGTGGTGCTGCCTAGAATGCAGTGGGTGGTCAGTCTGGTGAACAATGCTCTCCCGTAAAGGCAAGGACAGGTGAACAAGAAGATTCTAAAGTCCAAATGTCTATGATAAGCCAGATAAGTAAATCAGCCTTCACACAAGAGCAATATAATCAGATACTAAAGATGATTCACACTAGCAATGTGTCAACACATAAGAATGAGGCAGCAGATGTGGCTAATGTCGCAGGTATAAGCAGTGCCTTTCTAGCATGTTCTAAATCACAACAATGGATTATAGATACAGGAGCTACTCATCATATAGTGTCTGACTTAGGTTTGCTTAATGAGTCATCTGTGGTAAAGTCTGAAAAAGTAAAGAAGGTTTGTCTTCCTAATGGTGATACAACTGTAGTTGCTAGTATAGGGAAAAGTTGTTTGACAAAGGGAAACAACATTTCAAATGTGTTGTATATTCCTCAGTTCAGTTATAATCTACTCTCAGTGTCCAAGGTGACTAGAGAATGGAAGTGTTCAGTAAGTTTTTTCCCTGATTTCTGTGTGTTCCAGGATCTCTACACTGGGAAGGTGAGAGCGATTGGAAGAGTTAATGGTGGTCTGTATTTCCTGGCTAATCAGAGTACTTGAGAAGCAACTAGTTGTGGAGACAATCAAGTGTTAGCTGCTAATACTGTGGAGAAGAAACAAGCAGAAGGGGACTTGTGGCATATGAGGTTTGGGTATGTATCTTCTAATGTACTCAGAAAGATGTTTCCTGTTGAGAAGTCTTTGGCCATAGAAGATAGAATAAAGCAATGCTCTGTATGTCCTAGTGCAAAACAGACTAGGTTGTCATTTCCGTCTAGCAATATTAAGACTACTTGTTGTTTTGATCTTGTGCATATGGACGTGTGGGGGCCTTATAGAATTCCCACTATGAATGGAAATAGATATTTTTTAACAATTGTTGATGATTTCAGCAGAATGACTTGGGTGTTTTTGTTAAAATTAAAGTCTGATGTATGTATTCAAGTTCAACAGTTTGTTAGTTATGTGCAGACTCAGTTTCATAAGGTAGTAAAGGTTGTAAGATCAGATAATGGATCTGAGTTTGTGAACTCATTGTTTAGTAGTTTGTTTAAAAAACTAGGGATTATTCATCAGACAACTTGTGCCTACACTCCACAACAAAATGGAGTGGTTGAGAGAAAACACAGGCACATTTTAGAGGTCACAAGAGCACTAAGGTTTCAAGGGGAAATTCCAATAAAGTTTTGGGGATATTGTGTACTGGCAGCTGTGTATATCATAAATAGGTTACCAAGTTCAGTTATTCATTATCAAACTCCTTATGAAAGGCTGTATGGAAAGAAACCTAACTATGATCACCTTAGAGTAGTTGGGTGTTTGTGTTATGCTAAGGTTGTGAATGAGCATGACAAGTTGGTATCTAGAACAAAATCAGCTGTCTTTATGGGTTTTTTTTATACTCAGAAGGGATATGTGTTGTATGATATGGTGAGTGATAGGTTTTTTATAAGTAGAGATGTATCTTTTAGAGAAGATGTGTTTCCATTTAAAGAAAAGAATAAGGTCCCTCGAGAGCCTCAATATATATTTCCTTTGAATGGACAACAGTATGAGGTAATTGATACAGCTATAAGTGGAGAGTCTGTGAAGGTTGTTCCTGACATAAGGAATAAGGTTTCTGATGCTACAAGCTCACAAGGTGCAGTTTCAGATTGTCAACATGAGGTAGCACAAGATGATACAAGCAGTTCACATAGAGTGCAAGACCAAAGAAAGTCGACTAAAGAAAGGAAGACACCAGTTTGGATGACTGATTTTGTGTCCTTAAACATTCACAAAGAAGTGCCATATGATTTATCAAAGTATGTGTCTTATGAAAGATTGTCCAAAGAGTATATGGCATATGTTGCAGCTTTTTCTTCAGTTACTGAGACAACTACGTACTTAGAAGCAAGTAAAGATCCAAGATGGATACAAGTTATGCAAGATGAAATAGAAGCTTTGAATCACAAGCATACTTGGGATGTGGTTAGTCTACTAAAGGCAAGAAATAGATTGATTGCAGGTGGGTGTACAAAGTAAATTATAAGGCTTCAGGTGAGGTAGAGAGGTTTAAAGCTCGGCTAGTTGCAGAAGGATATAATCAAACAGAAGGAATAGATTTTAAAGAGACTTTCTCTCCAGTGGTGAAGATGAAAATAGTAAGAACTGTGCTAGCAGTTGCAGCAAAGAAAAAATGGTATATCCATCAAATGGACATCTATAATGCTTTTCTAAATGGTGATTTGAATGATGAAATATATATGGACCTGCCTCAGGGATTTGCAAGTCAGAGGGAGAATAAGGTGTGTCGACTAGTCAAATCTCTATATGTATTAAAGCAGGCTCCTAGGCAGTGGAATACAAAGTTGTCAGAGGCATTGGTGAAGTTTGGTTTTGTTCAAAGCCAGTATGATTCCTCTGTGTATGTTAAGAAGACAACTGAAGGAGTCATACTTGTGTTAGTATATGTAGATGACATGCTGATCATTGGTGATAGTTTGAAATTGATAGAGGAAACAAAAGTTGCTTTGCAACAAGTTTTCAAGATGAAAGATTTAGGAGAATTAAGGTTCTTTCTTGGTATTGAGTTTGCAAGATCCAACAAAGGAATTCTAATATATCAAAGAAAATATACATTGGAGCTGTTGTCTGAGTTGGGATTAGGAGCAGCTAAGCCAATTGACACTTCAATAGACTATAACCTGAAACTTACTTCAAAACAGTTTGATGATCATGTAAAAATCATAAAACCAGGTGATGATCCTCCTGCTGATCAAAAGGCATATCAGAGGTTAATTGGAAAGCTTCTCTATCTAACAATGACTAGACTCGATATAGCTTTTAGTGTGCAGACTTTAAGTCAGTTTCTATAAGATCCTAAGAAGTCACATATGGAAGCTACACTTAGAGTGGTGAGGTATGTTAAAAATCAACCAAGATTGGAAATTCTCCTATCCAGCATTTCAGAAGCAAAGATTAGTGCCTACTGTGATGCTGACTAGGCAGCTTGTCCACAAACTAGAAGATCTGTAACTGGTTATTTTGTAAAACTAGGAGATCCACTAGTATCTTGGAAATCAAAAAAACAGACTACAGTTTTCAGAAGTTCTGCAGAGGCAGAATTTAGGAGCCTTGCAGCAGTTGTAGCAGAGTTAGTGTAGATACTAGGTTTGATGAAGGAAATTGGATGTGAGGTAACACTTCCAGTTAGTGTCTTCAGTGATAGTAAGTCTGCAATGCAAATAGCAGCAAATCATGTATATCATGAGATGACAAAACACATTGATGTTGATTGTTACTTCATTAGAGAAAAACTGCTTCAAGGAGTGATGACTACAAACTACATTCCAACACAACAGCAACCAGCAGACATGCTAACTAAGGGACTTACTAAAGTTCAGCATACATTTCTTATTTCCAAACTAGGAATGTGTAATATCTTCCCACCTTCCTAGCTTGAGGGGGAGTGTTGAGAGTAAGGAATAAAGAGAATAAAGTAGTTAGTTCTAGAAGTTAGTTATAACTAATTGTTAGGTAGTTAAATCAATATATCTCTCTCTATATAAGAGAGTCTTATATATGTAATTGTGACTATAGCTTCTTCTTCTTTAAGTCAACAAGAAATTTTTCCTCTTCTTCTCTCCTCTTCATCTTCTTTCTCTCTTTGTCCAGTTCTGGAAAAACAGTTAATCCTAAGAACAATTTCAATACCGCTATTAATTATCTTGATATTTATTACTCAATTCATTCACTTTTACTTGTCGACCTTATTCATTAAAAAAATAATTATTCATAGAAGTTGAGAAGGTATAAGTTGTATTCGTTTCGTGTGTTTAATTTTTTTATATTGAATGATAGTTGAAAAGGTATATGTTTAGAATGGTTGGGTCGATTTTCAATAAACTCCAAACAATATTGTAAGTATCGTATTTCCTTCGAAACAAATTAAATTTAAACCATTTAAAATACAAATTAATTCTCCTTTTCTCTTTTTGCTCATTACAAAACACAATAATATTCTTGTGAGAAGTTTAAAATAATTGCTAAAATTTGAATTTTATAAATCTTTTAAATTCCTAGGAATATTTTGTCATCATTTATTTGACAATTAATAGAGAGACCCAATATATTGTTCACTGAATACACATATTTAACACATTTTCTAACTATTCACCCAACCCAACAACCAAAATTAAAGCTCTGACACTTGTAAAATTGACATTCATCTTCACCTTTTTTTAAATTTTTTTTTGACAAAAAAAAAAAAAAATTTTGACAAAAAAAAAAAAATCTTATTTACGTGATATATGAGAAAGTTTAAGTTCTTAATTATATTTTCTTAATTATTCATTTCTATTCAGTTTAAATAAATTTAAAAAGTTCAAAAGCTATTGTTACTCCCTTCGTTTTATTTACTTATTAAATTTTGATTTGGTATACCTAAGAAAACAATTATTGATATGGTGAGTTTTATCATTTTACCCATATTAATTGATAGAGTTTCGAACATATTTACTTACTATATTTTTCAAAGACATTAACTCAATATTAATAAATTAAGAGTATAACAGGAAAAAATATTGTCTGTCCTTGATTTGTCAAAAATGATAAATAAAAAAAAATTAAATTAGGAAATATTTGATAAGTAAATAAAAATAAAGAAAGTATTAATTTTGGTGGTAATTTATTATGTAATAAAATAACATAAATCAATCTATATATCAATTTCATTTTTATTTTGTCTCCTTTTTTGACCTTTTCTTTTGTCAATTATAATTTGACTAATTTTATTAACCACAATTAATCAACTTTTAATATAATGTTTTAAACATAAATAATTGTTACTAATGCCCAATTCTTAAGAACTTCCTAATAAATTAGTGTACAATGATATGAAATATTGACATTTATTCTTTGATTAAAAAAATAAGAAGAAATATTGACATTTTTTTTTTCACTTACTAATAAATGTGAGTGATTCCTCAATATTTCTGATTAATCACAAGTTGGGGCATTAAAAACATTTTATGCGCTCTATCTATATTATTCACACAATTGGTTTATTTTTATTTATTTATTTTAAATTTTATATGTCACTTAAACTAATGATTAATATGAGTATTTTATCATAATATTCGTATCAATTGATATATAAGTTTATTTCTTGAAAAATAATTTAAAATAAGTAATTACTAATAATTAGGACAAAATATTTTTTAAAATCTTAATATGCTAACAGTGAAAAGTAAACAAATATTTTTAATATAGTGAAAGAAAGTATTTGTCAGCTTTTTACTATTTTTAAATGGTAAGATTTATCCAAAAAGTTAAGGACAAAGGTAAATTTATTGTGCCAATTGAATGTTTTTTTTTTAATTCATATGAAAAAAAAAAAAAAAAGTGCCTGTGAGGTCGTTCATTTCCTTTCACTTCTAAGTTATCAGATTGACTAGAGAAACTACGATTCACATTTTTTTCAAAAGAAATTTTACTTAATTTGAAAATCAGTGTTTGGTCATCAAAATTCGAAATATAATTTATAGTTATGTGTCAAATATTAAATACAACTTATATTTTATTTTCTAACTCACTTTAAAAATAGTAGTACATTCAAATAATGATATCATTCCACATATATTATAAAAAAATAATGAATTACTATAAAAGTTAATGTTATTGATCCCATGCACATCACAAATATTATAAATAGTGTAACATCTCGCTATTTGAAAGAACTAGAAAGAGTTAGAACTGGAAAGAGTCATTTTAGGAAAGAATGAAAAATCTAGAAAAATTGGTGAAGTTAAGTTTGAGTTTTTGGTCAACTTCAAACGACCATAACTCCTAGCTCAGGATGAGTTAGGTGTGCTTCCAGATGTATCTAGGAAAGATCTTGGAATTATCTTTTCAACACCGCTGAGTTTACGCGATTCCGAATTCATATGAGTGAGATATGCCCATTGAAAGTTGGGTTGTTTGGATAAGGAAAGTCCAATCCGAATTTTGGAAGGTTATTTTGGTCTTTTCCATACCCAATGACTTAGTTTCAATTTTTGGTAATTAATTGGGGTCCAAACTGAAGTTGGTCAGTTTACGCTTTTGAAAAACTAAGTTAGGGTTTTGAGAGAAGAGAAAAGAAGAGGAGAAGAGAGAAGATTAAGCAAGAATCATCAAGTTCTTCAAGAATCGCTTGAGGATTTCGTCAAGAGGTGATCCCTACGAGGTATGTGAGATCATATAGCGTTGTGTTAGTTCACCCACGCACTAATCATGATTCAATTCAGCAAAGTTATAGTTTGAAAGCAAATCTTATGAGTCTTGATGAAATTCGTTAGAAATCTTGTGGGTTGTTGTTGTTGAAGTTTCTTGAGGTTGATTCATGTTTTTATGTGTGATTTCGAGTTGAATGTTGCATATATTGAGGGTATAGTCGATTCTAAGTGTTTGGGGAAAGAATCAAGTTGATTTAAGGGGGTTTAGAGTTGAAAAAACGAGCAAGAAAAGTCGGGACTTACTTGGACAGGGACCTGGGGCGCCGCCCCAGCCAAAGCGCCTCAGCAGAGGCTTTGAAGTTTGGGTCTTGGGGCGCCGCACCAGCTAGAGCGTACCCTTGCTTTTGAAGTTTACCCTTTGGCGCCCTACGTCGCTAAGAGCGTCAGGGACGCCAGTTCTTCCCATTCTTCCCCCATCTTTCTGTACTAGTTCCTTAGCAACGTACCTATGTTTCCTAATTGATTCCAGCACTCTAAAGTGTGTCTAAACATCATGAAATCATCCATAAACATGAAATCATGAGCCTTGAATCCATACTTCAATTCAAGGAAAGTTAAGAAACAAGTCAAGAGGTTAAGAGTTAAGTCAAGAGAAGTTTATAGAGTTTTTCAAAAGTCTTTTACAAACGTTTTAATTTTGTTCTAAGACTTAAACTTTGAGTTGAGTAAAGAGTAAGAGTAAACTTTATTTCTTCAAAGATTATACGAGAACTAATTATTCCCAAGAGTTAAAATGTTTTCATATTTGAGTACTAAGAAAGGAAACATCGATTTTCAAGAGAGCTTTTAAGCTAAGTTTTGAGTAATTATCTCAAACCAAAGAAAGAGTTTTGTTTTAAAAACATATGAGCTGAGTATATTTTGGGAGTAGTATTGAGCACCGATATGGGGATGCGAGTTCATAATAACTCAAGTCTCCATAAACCATGTAGCCATTATGGGTAGAAAAAGGATCATACTTTTTGGATGATTCCTTAGTGCTTTTTTAGCATATACTAGTGGATCCACTTAGTTAAGGCGTTTTATATGACGGCAAAGTATAGGAAAGTTCTGGGAGCGTGGGCAAGACATTGTATCATCACTTAGACTCATAGTGGTGGTTGTCGGTTAGAGAAACTCCCACAGTATTATATTACTTTACATGTAAACTGAGTTGTAGTTGCATTTCTTTAACAAATTGAGTTGCTACCTGCTGTTTTAAATGCTTTGTATAATCTGCATATTTATTGTTGTTTTTACTTTGCATTTGAGTTGAGTTATTCATGAGTTGAGTAAAGCCAAGGTAAGTGTTCATTTCGGATTCTGTTCAAACTTATGTTATGTTTAGTTTTCCCCTCGCATACTTGTACATTCAATGTACTGATGCCTTTTGAACTGCATCGTTTTATGATGCAGACACAGGTAACCAAGATCAACATCCAGGCCTCGTTGATCCAGTTGAGCACTTAGAGTCAGTTGGTGAGCCTCCTTGCTTTTCGGAGGACTCCTTTTACTTTGTTTTCCAGTATTTTAGTTGTTAGGATGATCGGGGGTCTTGTCCCGACATCCCTCATTGTTTAGAGGCTTCATAGACGAGTAGTCATAGTTCTTTAGTCTTATTCATTTCATATGTTGTTTAAAGACTTGAGTTTGCCTTATTGGCTAGTTGAATGTTTTCTCATTAACATTCTTGAGTTATATGGGTTTATTTCTGTTAAGTTAAGTCTTCCGCTATAAGTTAAGCCAGACCAAGGGTTCGCTTGGGTCCAGCAATGATTCTCGAGTACCAGTCCCGCCCAGGATGTAGGCTCGGGGCGTGACAAATAGTGTACATGAAATTAGAGAAAATGGCACTTTGGATGTTTTGTGTTTCTAGCCAGTATTCTCATTTTCTCTAATCTAGCTTCTTTTAAACCTATTTTCACTTGATTTCTATTCCTATCACTTGTAAATTATTTAAATCTATTAAATAAAAGTAAACCACATTAGCTACACTATTTTTCCAATTAAACATCGCAAAAATCTAAGATTATATTTTGTTAGATTATATATAAATATTTTTGAAATAATATTTTTTACATACTTATCAAACACTACAAGCGTTTTAAGAAAATATTTTCTACTAACATTATATTTTTAAGGAAAAAAAGGCCCGATATATCCTTTAACTTTGCCATATAAAGTTGATATGCCTTGTTATAAAAGTAGCTCACATATATCCCTACCATTATAAAAGTGGCTCATGTATACCCTTTTCATTTAACCAGAGCGATACAAATTATTTTGAATTATATATATCCTTGAACAAAGTTCAGAGGTATTTTCGATCTTTCGCATGGATGAATTATTTTTTGACTTATTTAATTATCATTATATATATATATATATATATATATATATATATATATATATATATATATGATCCCTGAACAAAGTTCAGAGGTATATTTGATCTTTCGCATGGATGAATTATTTTTTGACTTCTTTAATTATCATTATTTGAGTTTTTTTATTCTTATTTTAGTTTTGCTTTCATTATTTAATATAAAAATAAGAGAGTACAAAAAAATGTGAAAGAAACAAAGAAAAGAAAATTTAAAACTAGTTTTTTACAGCTATATTATAGTATAATTTTGTATCTAAAAATAGGCCATATATATTAAATTTTATAAAAGAATTAGTGAAAAAAAAAAATTAACCATCAAAATAATATATTTGATTTTGCCGTTGAAGCAAAAAAGTTTTAAAAAATACACCCCTACATGAATTATTGATTTTAATAAAAAAATAATAATTATTTATTTTTATTTTATATAATAATAGAAAATTTTGGCTATGGAGTTGGTAGCCATACAATGGTCATTAACTTTGTCAAGAATTGTAACATATATATATATATATATATATATAGACTTTTTGGAATTGTGGCTGTTCTTGGAGACTAAAGGACAGCATTGAAGGTAATGTGGGGTTTCCTGGTAAAAGTTTGTTCGATACGGAAAAAAATATTTTTAAAATTTTAAAAAATACATTTTAAATTTCTTTAAAACGAGAAAACCGTTTTAGAAGTAACCTATATCTTCACACCTTCAGCCCCAGTCATAGTCACAATCTTGATCACCTCACACTACTACCCTCCACTCTTATCTAAGGGTGGAGTTCGAAATTCCTTCGATGAAATATTACACTGTATATTTAAGATTAAATTATATTTTTTATGTCTATATATTAGATATTGAATTCTCTTGATTTTTAAATTTTTCTCAACAAAAATTCTGACTCGATCATTATTCTCGCCCCTAATGTGTTTGCCTAGAATAATCAAGACTATTTAAAATGCTTTTTGATTTTTTTTTTCTTATTTACTAAAAATATTATAAAGAAATTAAAAAAACTCACTTATTTTCTAAAAAAATAATAATTCCTTCCTACCTAATACACCCTCTTAAGTCTACTTTTTCATCCCCACCATTTCTTCTTCTGGTCGGTGATTAAAGAACAAAAAATGATAAAGCGTATACACAATAAGATTGAATTAATATAATTTTTGAATTAATGGAATTTTTTAATATGGATTGGAGGGAAAGTGTGATAAAACAGTTTTCCTTCCTTTTTTGCTTTTCATTTGGTGTTGGTATCTATATTGAAGCCCGACTACATTTTTGAATTTGCGCCGAGAAGTTCCACTGCATGGGATAAAACGCTTTCTAATAAAGGTTTCTCTGTACCTAGAGGAACTCGAACTCAAGACCTCTAATTAATAATGAAAGAATACTTACTACTCCACCACAATTCTCGTTGATAGTTTTCCTTTCCCTTGTGTGGTCATATATTAATTAAATACTATAGACTAACTACTTTCTATATTATTTTATGGGATTAAAAATACGACATTTTTTTTAATTTTTTTTCTCATCTTAACATAGTACTGATTTTTTATTATTATTATTATTATTATTATTATTATTATTATATATATATATATATATATATATATATATATATATATATATATATATATATTTATTTATTTAATTTTTTTTTTTTTTTTACTTTGATACTTGCATCATAACTAATATCAATATGTTGATATTAATTCTTCCTATAAATGCAAAAATGCAATAGGGAATAGGGAACTAGAGTGATATTTGTAAAGATGAAAAAAAGTCTATTTTTACTGCTTGATGTATTTATTATACAGTCAATATAAATACGTTTATTGGGGTCCAATTATGGCTAATGTAAGTAGGACTAATGTTAGGCAAATTTTGACCAAATGCTGGTGAGTTAGAAGAAGTCAATCATGTTGACTACCTTATAGAGAATTAGAATCTCTAGATTTTACTCCCCTCAGTTTGTCATTACCTGTCCACGTACTTTATATTTTACACGTCTTGAAAAATATTTTTAAAAAATAAATAATCAATACTAAAGGTAAAATAGGGTAGAAATAATTATATTTTTCTGATACATTGAAAATGACAAATAAAAGTAAAAAGTAATTTTATTTAAACTTTATACTAGATATTTGTATATAATATGTGGTGGTAACATAATTTTTGGTTGGTACGTTTGTGGTCCATGCATTTATGAGTATATTCAGCAGTTGAAGACAGAAACCTGCAGGCCAAGACGAAAATGTATGTTGTACTAGCTTTTTTATTGTGTTGAGATTTGCGTCTGAAAGTTCACATCGAGGGATATAAGGTAAACGCTTTTTATTAAAATCACGTTTGTGTTTTCATTTCATAGGATTCGATGTGATATTTATGATTATGGATTGAGAAGTACTTGTCATCCTATCGACTAACTATTATGATAATTTTCTATATTACTCTTTAAAAACTTGGATATATGTATTATCGTATTCTTTTTGTTTAATTAATTCACTTAAAACTTTTAAATTTTGAATTCATCTTTGATCGGATATTTTCACATGTTTGATGTGAATCTAACATGTGAGCATGGGCTACATACAATAGGGGGGGAAAACAAAATTGAATGTTGAATTTATTTTAGTGACATCTTCATTGTAACAATATATGGAATTTAATTACAATTAACAATATTTGATTGTTCAACATATATACAAATATAATTAAAAAAAATTGTTTTGATTTAACTCATGTGTCTTTTTCAGGAAAAAACAAAATTGGTCAAATTAAAATACATATTCACTTCCTTCTTGATAATGTTTTTTTTTATTGCTACTCTTCTTTTAAAAAATAGTCAACAAATAAAAATATTTATAAAACTAACTTGACTAGGGGAATATTATTAATAAAATAATTATGAGCAATTTCTCATGGTATAGAGCTATATTTAGTCCTACCAAATTACTTAAACTAATTTAATTTTTTTTCATTTCATATAATTACTGATGACTTTTTTTTTTTTTTTTTAATATATTACTGGAATGGTAGCAATTGTCAAAGAAATTAGAACTATTTAATTAGGCCCCAATCCATGTAAAAAGAAAACACATCCGCCTTTCATTTCAATTATTTTGTTTGATTTTAATCTGATACGAAATTTGAGAAAGTAGGAAAAAAATTGTAAATCTTGTGGTCTCAAAGTAATGATATGTAGAATGTATCAAATTGTTCTTTGTCACATTGGAAATTAAAGTTAGAATTAAGGGATTGTCAAGAAAGAAAAGAGACATTCTTTTTTAAACGAATGTAAGAAGAAAGTAAGACAAACAAATTGAAACGATAAAAGTAATTAATAAAGGATTATATGGAGTAATAAATCAAGGTCATGTGTTTAATTAAAATTTAATTAAATATTATATGGTTGTATTGTTAATGGAAGGACAACTTTAAGCAAGAAAATAATGTTAGGGACAAGTTTGAAGGACATTTTAATATGTTAGAATATTTTTTATTTAGTAAGTTAAAAAATGATAAATTTGACCAAATATGTAGAAGGAGAACATTTTAAAATCTTATTCTCTAATAAGTAGTGCATATATACCCTCATCATCAAATCAATGATGTATATTCACATTTTTCGTTAACAGACTTAAATTTACTAAATTAAAACAATATCCTAAAATTATTTTTTTAATTCCAAGAATGTCAAATGACTTTTAAAAAATATCTCATCTTTTATTTAGTCGTTTACCTTGTGACGTCTAATCATAATTTTGTTTATTATACGATAATATATATATATATATATATATATATATATACCACCTGTTAGATGATAATTTCTTAAATTCATGTAAACTTAAAAGTCATATTTACGTACTATATATTATAGGTAGGGTTGGTAAGTTTTTTTATTAGCCGTGTCACTCTTATTAAACAAAAGAAAAAATATTGAAATATTTGACTATGTATATAGTCCACATATTACATATTTTTTATGAAACAATGTGGCTTTTTTTTTTTTTTTTTTTTTTGGGCTAGAAAACATCGTTTTCTTGGTAGGTTATATAGCTACAATTTTTCCCTACCAAACTTTCATTCAATATATATATGTGTGTGTGTGTTAAATAAAGGTGATGATTGATGAAAAAGGTTATCGACTTACGAAGGACTTGGAGTTAACAAGTTCAATCGTATAGTGTAATGCGAATCTAAAATTATAAAAACTTATACCAACTTTGATAGGGTTAGGGTTGGAGTTAGCTTGAGGCTAAGGGGTTCGTCTAAGTATATGTAATATATGTTGAATTTTCTTTGACTATTTCGTGTGTTAGGGTTGGAGTTAGCTTGAGGCTAAGGGGTTCGTCTAAGTATATGTAATATATGTTGAATTTCCTTTGACTATTTCGTGTGTTTACTTCTTCATATTATGAATGTTTTTAATCAAAATTCTGGTTTCTGGATAAGGTTATACAAATCATGTCTTCTTAAATGATACACAAATTTCTTTTTAGTCAATCTAAAAATGAATTACACATTTTTATATTTAGTAATAGTTTAACTTTGAAATGTTTATTTTACTCATAGTGGAATGATTTATAGTCGTAGAAATATCTATGAGTTTGTTTTAGATCACAAATTTCAATTTTTTTTAATGTTATGTCAAAT
The DNA here is from genome assembly GCA_037074985.1 of Solanum bulbocastanum. Taxonomy (NCBI): domain Eukaryota; kingdom Viridiplantae; phylum Streptophyta; class Magnoliopsida; order Solanales; family Solanaceae; genus Solanum; species Solanum bulbocastanum. The sequence continues at coordinate 1,709,331 of CM073604.1, forward strand.
CAAATAACATCACATAATTGAGACAGAAAAAATAAAACAATTTAAGGACCTTTTTCTCTTACTAAAATCTTTGATATATTTCTTAGATATTTTAATTAATTGTATATTATAAATGTACTAGTCCAACTTGTTATATTATTCTCTTTATATTATACTAGGCTTATATGGTGTTAAGATGTGTCACCAGAGTCTAATAATTACTTCGATAAATATTTAACATCTTTTATTGTTGGTGTAATTAATATTTGTTTAAAGCTTTATATAAATTAAACCTCTTGGACTCATTTTTTTTTAGTTTAATTTGAACTCATTATTTTCAATAAGATTTGTGCATTTTTGCTTAAAATTGCATGTGCTATCATATATTACAGCCTAAACCATTAGTAATATTATTCGTTTTGAACTTATCACTAATTAAGGCTACATGGCTTGAAAACAAATATTACTAATTAAGGCTATATGTGGTTTCCATATGATTATTATTATAATTGGCAAAACCTAATTGAGCATATTATTGAATTCCTAAAAAAGGTATTATGATTGTTTTTATTCAGTTTTATTTGTTTATTACCCCGTTCTCAAATTATTCTTTAGATTTTTTAAATACTAATAGTCATGAGTATTATAGTAAAATATGCACTTTATATATTATCCTCTAAAAGGAAGTACAACCATTGTAATATATGAACAGGTAAAAGTAAACGGAATTTTAATATTTTTAGCAAATCCCACTAATTATGAATTGAGAGTTTAAATCTAAAGCAAACAACATTACTACTTAGTTGGATTATTATTCTTGTTACTTTTAAAAAAATTGACTCCATGTGAATTCGTGTCAAAATTTGAATATCCTACCTCAAATTTCATTTTTCTTTTTTGGAATTATAGAATCAACAGTCAAGCATTATATTTCCATCCTAAAAATTTGCTTTCATATTACTTTAACCAAAAAAGTTCAATAAAAATCTTACAAGTTGCATATTGGTATTTACCAAATATTCAACAAAGAACCAAGCACTAAAACTAGTCAAGAACACCTTTTCTAGTCATGTTTTAATTTAATTACCTACCTTTCACGCGAAGAATTAGAATTAACCTATATAAAAGATGTTCTTTAATAATCGATATATTCCTTCGAAGGAAAAAATAATAATATTATAATTCAAATAGCAAACCAATAGTTAATTATGTAACTCTGATTGAGAGTCTTTTAATTTTGAAATGTTGAATAAATTTGAACTTAAACTCTATATGTATTTGTATAAATTTGAATCAATCCTTTTTGTCGAAAATAGTTGGTGAAATTCATTTTGATATATACAAATACAATTTGAACGAATTTAATAGCTTCTATTAAATTTTGTATTTATAATATAAATTTATTAAATATGTATAAATATTTAATTATTAAATTAGTAATTGACAAGTTCATACCATAAAATTTTAAATTTTAGCTCCGACTACGGAACGGGAGCAACCTAACTTGTATTCATCTTTTAACAGCTAATTAAATAAATAGATACACTGCATCATCATAATATTATTATTTTAAAGAAGTTTCAATATAGTTCATATTCATTTCTAATTGTTAGTGTGAAGACAAAAAAAAGAACTCAATTCAAAGGTTGATTAATTGTTTAAATAAATATTAAAATTACTGCTTTATGATTTGTCTGTTGACCAGTACTCGAATCTTCATAATTAGATATTTTCCATTTCCTTTTATCAAGTACATTCTTTTTCTTTAATTATGAGATTTTCCATTTTGACTTTTCTTCAAGGCTTGAGTTACAAGTTTTCATTAGGTGTTCTGGTCACTAGTCTTCGTCTGTTCGATATCTATATTAAAATTTGACTATAGTTGAATTTTTACCTAAAAGTCTTATATTAAAGGAAGGGGATAAAGAGTTCCCTAACGATGTTGTATCTAAAGAGACTCGAACCCGATGCCTCTGATTAAGGATGATGAAGGAGTACATACAATTTCATCACAACTTTTGTTGGTACAAGTTTTGAGTTACAAATTTAAGTATACTAAATTCAGAATATATTATTTATATTTATCAAATAATTTTTTTACATGATAAATAGAGTTGGGCCAAAATTGTTGAGAAATTAAGGGTTGAGTCAGAATTTAAAGTTATGTGTTTGAAGATTCTAGTTCTCTAAGATTAACGTGATGAAAATATTTCAAAAGTGGGTATATACTTGAAAATTTTCCTCAATATATTTATATATATTCAATAAATTATTAAATATAAATATAAAATTTAAACAAAAGATATTAAATTTAAATAATTAGAGGGTTATTTTCACTGTTAATTGAGTTTTATTGAATCCGTAATTAATGAAGCGAGCCAAATTTGAATTTACCCCAAAGAATATTGATAGTGTTTCCATGTGAAATTTTTACTCTAAAAGCGAGATCTGCGGATACACTAGGGGCCCAAACATTGGTCAAAATATTACTTCCTCTTGTCTTAATTTATGTGATACTTTTTATTTTTCAAGAGTTAAATAATTTAAGTTTGATCGAAAATATATGTGTGGAATCTTCAATAATTTTGAAATAAAATTTATATATTTATAAACTACGTAAAAAGTATTATAAGTCGCAATAATTGACAATTCAAAATGACGAAAAGATATATGAAAAATTTATAGTAAAAAATAGACTTATTTAAATTTCGAAATTCGAAAAGTGCCACATAAATTAAAATGAATGGAGTATTTATTTTGACAACATTTTTTGAAATAGTACAAGTGAAGAGTTTCATGTAGCAAGTTGAACCACATAATATTGATATTTTAGAAAAATTCGTAGTTGCTATGTAACGAGTAAATTTACTCTTATCTAGTAGCTTGCAAATTACACAAAAGGCATAAATTACATTTGACTAGTTCAGACAAAAGACAAAAATTGCATTAGATAAACTCAAAGTAATGAGCTCAATTGAGAAATTGTTTGTAGGAAAAATCGATCTTTCATCAGTTTTGTTTGTTTGAAATATTAGATGAGTAAAATTGAACCTTCACTCAGCATTTTTATCTAATTTATGTTTCATGATTTTATTTTTTTAAAAAAATAGGCCATATTTATTACATCACTTTATCAAAGATTCAGATATATACTATGAGTACACCATCCGCATCAAGAGTGGTCTCTTGTGCCTTACCATTTGCCATTTTCTCCTTGAGTTCGTTCAAATTTTCATCCTCAAATTGTTTGGCCTTGATCTCCTCAATGAACGTGACCTTAACTTCAATGCTAGCTAACACCCCGCCTCTTTCAGAGATGTCCAACTACATGAACTTAAATTCTAAGGTCTGAGTTTCTTTGGCCAAAGATCGCTTGGTTACACTCAAGTAAGCTAAACTACCCATACTTGCCACTTTTCGACTCAAAGCGTCTGCCATAAGATTAGCCTTACCCAGATGATATTGAATGGTCACATCATATTTTTGAATAACTCCATCCATCTTCGTTGTCTCAAATTCAAATCCTTTTGAGTGAACACATGCTGCAAACTACGTGATCAATAAACACTTCACACTTAACACAATAAAGGTAATGCCGCCAGCTCTTAAGAGCAAATACTACCGCCGCCAACTCTAAATCATGTGTTGGATAATTCCTCTCATGCACCTTCAATTGACGCAAGACATAAACTATAACATTGTTATCCTGCATCAACACAACACCCAAACAAAAATGTAAATCATCACAATAAACAATAAAGTCTTCACCTTCCATCGGTAATGCTAGAATGGGTGCGGTGGTCAAGAGAGTCTTGAGCTTTTGAAATCTCTCATCACATTTTTCAGGCCATTCAAATGATATCTCCTTTTTGGTCAAGTTAGTCAAGTGAGTGGCAATATAAGCATAATTTTTCACAAACTGACGATAATAGCTAGTGAGCCCCACAAAACTCCTAACTTCTGTCACCGAACTTAGTCGGACCCAATTCTTAACCGCATCAACTTTTGAGGATCCACCATTACCCCCTCTTTCAAAACTACATGCCCCAAAAATGCAACCAATTTCAACCAAAATTCACATTTAGAAAATTTAGCATAAAGCTTTTGCTTCCCAAGAACACCCAAAATACTATGAAGGTGGTTGGCATGCTTTTCATCACGTTTGGAATAAAACAACATCTCATCAATAAAAATTATAAAGAACGAATCAAGAAATGGTTTGAACACCTCATTTATCAAACTCATGAAAGTTGCAGGCGTATTGGTCAAACCAAAAACTCATAGTGCCCATAACAAGTTTTAAACGTCGTCTTGGGCACATTCTTAGGCCTAATTTTCAATTAATGGTAACCGGATTTTAAATAAATTTTAGAGCAAATAGTTGCACCTTGCAATTGGTCAAAGAGATCATCTATTCTAGGCAAGGGGTACCTATTTCGAATAGTGACTCTATTTAATTGCCGGTAATCTATAAACATTCTCATACTACCACCATTCTTCTTAACAAACAAAACTGGAGCACCCCATGGGAAAGCACTAGGGCGAATAAATCCCTTATCAAGGAGCTATTGGATTTGAGCCTTAAGCTCTTTTAATTCTACCAGAGCCATGCGATATGTAGGGATAGAAATGGGACGAGTACCAGGCTCTAAATCAATGTAAAAAATCTATATCTCTATCCGGAGGCATACAGGCAAGTCATTAGGAAACACTTCACTAAATTTAGACACCACAGGAATAGACCCAATGGATGGAGCCTCAATCTTAATATCCTTAACATGAGCCAAATAAGCCAAAAAACCCTGCTCTACTAATTTACTAGCCCGAATGGAGCATATAATCTTAACTTGCCTTAGGCTTGTACACCCCTTCCCACTCTAATTTTTCCCCTTTCGAAATTTCTAGAGTTACAGACTTAATATTACAATTAAGCACAGCATAATAGGGGGACAACTAAGTCATGTCTAAGATTATGTCAAAGTCAATCATTTCCAAAATCACCAAATGAGCCCAAGTCTGAAAATCCATAAACACAATAGGACAAGCACAATAGACATGGGTAACTATGACCGACTCTGCAACTGGAATAAAAACACGAATAAAGGGGTCAAGAATATCACAATTCATCTCAACATCAGAGGCAAATCTCACAGATACATATGCATAAGTAGAACCCAGATCAAACAACATATTAGTCATCCGGTCACAGACAAAAATAGTACATGTGATCACCGCATCGGATGCCTCTGCCTCATTCTTGCCCGAAAAAGCATAACATTGAGCCCTATCATCTTGTCGACTACTTCCCTGTCTGGTTGTGCATTACCCCTACCTCCATTACCATTTCCTCTACCTCTACGGCTTCGCTAATTACCTGTTCGCCCACTTTGTGGACGTCCTATACTATTATTACCGTTCCCCGCGTGTACCATTGCTCTAGAATATTGCTATTACGCGAAATCTAACATACGTGGGTGGGGACAATCTCTCCTCACATGCCCAGGTTCACCACAATTGTAGCAAGTACAATCAAAAGATGGTCTGCTGCCCGTCGAAGGCACGATACTTTGACTATCCTGAAAATTATGAGATGGAGTTCCTGAGTTGTTACCTGTAGAGGCGGACATAACAGACTGAATTGACTTAGCTGCAAGTGTTGGCATTCCAGATCCCTAAGAGTAAGTGCCTTGAAAGTTACTTGAATTCTTTGCCCTTTTTGGCTAATCCTTAGCTTGACCTTCTCGCCTCATCCCCTCCAATTTCTTAACATAGTTTGTCACCCTATTAAAACTTCTCCCTGCAGAAGTCATATGAGCAGATACTACTTGCAACTCAGAATTCAAACCTCTATTAAATAACCGGATCCTCTCCTTCTCAGTAGTAACTAACTGCGTAGCATATCTAGATAAATCATGAAACTTTGCCTCATAAGCAGCCACAGACATACCATCTTACTTTAAAGCCATAAATTCATCCTTCTTGCGATCCCTCAAAGTTCTGGGCACCTACTTTTCTAGAAACAGAGCATGAAATTAGGTCCAAGTAAGTAGAGGTAAGGTAGAAGATATGCACTCCATATAAGCTCTCCACTACTGCTTGGCTTCACCTTGAAGTTGTTAAGATACGAACTCAACTCTATGTTGGTGAACAATACCCAATTTATGCAGCCTCTCATAATAGTCTAAGATAAACTCATAAGCATCTTCAGTCTCAGAACCAAGAAATACGTAGGCATATGCTTCAGAATCTTAGTCAACATATCATGCTCGTTCCCCGTTATAACAGAACCCAATAAAGGATGGAAGAAAGCATCAGTACCTACATTTCCACCCGTCTTGGGCGCAATGCTAACAACAGGAGGATTAGCAGGAGTTTGAGTTGCTTAAGCAGATGGAAGTACTCCAGGACCAACTAACCCTTTCAAGAATGCCACAATCTGCTGAGCTAACACCGGATTGATGGAAGGAACAACTGCAATCTTTGCGAGCACCTCTTCCTTTTGTCCATTTTCCTCAACATCTTCAGCCTCAATATCCTCTTCTATCCCTTTATTATGCGCAGGAGAGTTCTTATTCATAGGAACATTATTAATCGGTACCTCATTCACAACAGACGTTACTCTCCCACGTTCTCTACCCCTAGCTCTTCCTTTACCTCTGCCTTGACCGTGACCTCTCGCTACAGATTCCTCAACTGTAGCATTGACAGAAGCTACGGGCCTAACACCGTTATACCTAGTATTAACAATCAACAAATAGAAAAGTGAAAGAGGTTAGATACCAATTTGAATCGCCAGATACCAATTGGAATCAAGTCATAGCACGAAAGGAGACAAGAGAAAAATAGAGATTTCCTAAAGTCCTATAGCCTTTCGAAGAAAGTAAAGGTGTCCCCATACCATTCTGCGAGACTCTATTAGATTTGTTTCGGTACATCGAGATCAACAAACCTAGGATTTGATACCAATTTTGTCACGATTCAAACCGTCGTGATTGGCACCCATACTAACACTCCGATGGGAGAACCACTACTGCAACCCAAACTAATCAACTAAGGCAATTAAGTTATGAAAGCAAGTTAATTAACTAAACAAAATACGGAATTCTAAAAACAACCTAGAACCTGAAAGTTAATGTACCAAAACATCTAAACAAAAGATCCAAGTCTAAACAAGAAGGGATACATCTCCAAGTAATGAAATAATCAACTAACTAGAACAAATATCTAAGTCTGAAAAAGAGGGACATAGACGAAATAGAATCCCATGGCAGCCTGAAAGAATTGACTCACCTATGAATTCGAAGCGACGATTGCTGATCTTCTAAGTGAGGTTTGTCAATAGTTGCGTGAAGATGCCTTGTGCTTAACAAAAATAAGAGAAAATACAGAATCAATTCACAACCACAGTGTACTGGCAGGATCACGCGGCTATCTCACTAGTGCAACATAAGCAAGTCAAACAACATTATAATCATATGCATATATATCAACATATACAACATAATCAACATGAAGAATCAACAATGCATTTCACATTTATCATCACATCATTGGTCCTCTCATGGAACCCAAACCCAAATAGTTAGCATGTTGGAATGTGACAATCTGATCCCATATTTATGCCAGAACGTGACAATCCGATTTCATATTTATGTCGAAACGTGGCAATCCAATCCAAGTTAGTTATGTCGGAACGTGGCAATCCGATCTCATTCACACACCACAATCACAAACACAAGTACATCATTAAGATTATACATTTAAGTCATGAATTCATGTCAATGATATTCATCTATCTAATTTACAACAAGTGTGATTAACATTGCAACATTCATACATACATAAGTATCATAATGAAGCAAGGTCAAGCATACATCACACAAACATAGAATCACAACCATTACCAAACTCGAAACAAACTTGAAACCCTAGAAAACTTGATCCTTCCCTTTCCAAATTTGTTCCACTTGTTCTTGGTTTACAAACAATTAATATAATGCAGAAATCAATAAACAATCACTAATTACCCGAATTACTAATAATTCTATGAACTCTAGATCATCCCATGATCCCAATTATCCAATTTAGGGTTGTTTCCACCATAAAATCTATAACAAAACCCTCCCCCAACAATATTCACCCATTCTATTACGTTCTACAGATCAAAAAATGGATTCAGGGATTGAAAAACTTACCTTTAGCCTAAAAAATGGTGAAAAACTCGCCTGGGGTCATTCCTTAGCTCTAAAAGTTGAAAAGTGCCAAATAAGGTCGTTTTAGGGGTTTATAAATGACATTATGTCGCATTTGGCCCGCCACCGCTGCCCTCACCCCGCTGTAGCGGCGGCGCCTGAGCGACCCAAATTCCTGCCAGAGCGGCATTCTTGAACCAGTGAGCTAACTATCTTTCACCTACGATTTTAAGTCTCGCATACCCGCCAAAACACCCCATATCCCTTTGTAGCGGCCCCGCCATAGCGACCAACCTCCCACCAAGGCGGTACAAACGGAACTAAAGAACTATTTAAAGAATTCCAAAATTCCCCTTTCACACCATACTTCTAATCCACGACACTCAGAAAATACCATTTGCGCTAATATTGATTTTAGGAGTTTTACTCGCCCGAATTCAGTTCCATAAAGTCATACGGTTTCCTTAACACGTTATCTAACTACTCATGCAATAAAAATAAAAAACAACTCACCCGATTGTTACCAGATTTCCCCACACCTCAAGGATTTCGATTTCGTCCAAATCTGGACAAGGTTGGGAAAATACGAATTCTACGAAAAGTTTTTTCGTTCCCAAATTTTCCCCCGTTGGCATTTTTATACCAACGAAACCCCATCGTTACAATGAGCTACCATATCTATATATATATATATATATATTCATTACATGTATATGAGGGAACGACATGAATTAAGATGTCGACTATTTAAAAATAATAGAAAAATGACTTTTTCAGATCTTTTATATATAAAATTTAAAAAGGTCTTATATAAAAAAGACAAGTTAAAAAAAAAAAGATAAATGACTTACAAAATCAGTTCTCATGTCAATATATACCACAATCAATTATTTTTGCACATGTGATACAACTAGTGAATTCTATATCTATCTCTAACTAATAGATAATTAGTTGTCCAAATAAAAATAGAAATGTCATTACTCATCATAGTCAATAGTACTTAAAAATTTCAGTGTAGGGATAGCAATGGAGCGGTGTAGGTTGGGGTGGGTTAAGCTTAATACACAATAAATTTAATTCATTCTGTATAATATTTTATTTTCATTTTCAACCCGCTCTGCCCTGTCTCGCTAGACCCGCCCCATATGAACCAGCTCCACATAAATTTGTAATATTTTCCTTTTCTAGTTAAGTTTGATACTAAAAATAAAATTCATTTTTCATTAAGTTATATTAATTTTACAGATAATGACTTAAACATTTATTTTTTAGAGATCAATTGGAAAGCATGTAAGAAATGGTATTAGTTTTGAATTTTGATTGAATCATTTTCATTTACTATTTTGAATATTTTAGTACTTTTAAAAAGAACTATCTTAAGAGATATTGCTTTATGACTAAAATTATAACAAGTAAAAAGTTAAAATTAAATTTAAACCCGCATAAAATCACATAGACCTACAATCTGTCCTGCATTATTTTTTTTAAAAACCACTTCAACCCTCCCTGCACTGCACAACCTTAAACTGCGTAGCCTTAAATCCATCCTGTCCGGCCCTGCATTCGTCCCTTTTTGTAGGGTCCTAAACAACAAATGAATACATAGTCTTTGCTTATCTTATACGTATTTTAAGCCAAAATATATTAAATATATTCATTCCAAAATATCTCTTTTTGTGCATATATTCACCCAATTACTTAAGCTCACTTGTTTTTTCATTCGTGATTGTACTCACTCATAACAATCAAATTTGTTGAATAATGTCAATATTCTGCCAATAGTAAGGTTTAGGTGATGGACTGATGATGACTTGGTTGGAGTCATGATTGCACATGATGTCTGTTTGATGAGTTTGTTAGCTTGGTAAACACTTAATCTTAACAAATGATATTATAGTCAATGTTACGGGTAGGATTTCCATGAATGACATGATGCATTTGGCAGATGTTAGGAGGAAAATTATTGGACAACGCCCATATCCTATGTCTATGGTGAGTCCCATGTGATGGGTCAAGAATAATCCGAATAGTAGTCATGATTGAACCTGACTCTTGCTTTAAGAGATAAAGTTGACCAAACAACACAAATTTCACTAATTTAGTGTTTAATTAATTACGTGTTTTTTGTGAGTTTTTGAAACTATTATTCTTACTAGAATCCGGTCCCAAAATACATATATCTAACGCATCCAGATACATGTATCTCAGATATATTGGATTAAAATTAGATGTAATTTGTTTTGAATACAACATATCCAAGTGAATTCACCATATCCAAGTGAATTAACATATTGTATTTGACTTTCTCGCTAGCCTCTCTCCCTCTGTCCCTCGTCTCTCTCCTTAAGTATCTATATTTCAAGAATTTATCTGATATCCAGATACATATATCTAATGTGATTCACATGTATATGATATTTACTATTTTTATTTCCGCTTGCCGACATTTCCATCTTTGTTGTTGAGTTTAAGAGTATTTTAGTGTAACACCCCAGAAAATTTTTGAGCTAAGGCTTGAACCATCCTTCATTGTGAGTAGGATTTTACCACGAAATTAAAATTTCTTAGGTGTTAAGTTCACTAGATGTAGCACCTTGAGTTCGAAAAAGAACTATACTGGAAATAGCAAAAATCTGAAATTTTGCAAGTTAAGTTAAGCATGAGTTTTGGGTTGACTTCAAACGACCATAAATCCTAGCTCACGATGAGTTAGGTGTGCTAACAGATACCGTAGGAAATATCTTTGAATTATCTTTCCAACGCCACCAAGTTTTCTCAGTTTCGAGTTCGTATCAGGGAGATATGTGCATTCGAAGTTGGGTTGTCTAGATAAGGAAAGTCAAAACCGGATTTTAGAGGCATATTTTGGTCTTTTCCTTACCAAATCAAATTTAATTCATTTTTAGTAAGATTTTAAGGTTCTAATCCTATTAGATTTAGTTTTACAATCCTAAAATTAGCCTAGGGTTTTAGTTGAGAGTTCAAGAAGAGAAAATAAGAGAAAAGAGGAGAGGATCAAGCGTTCGTTGAGATTCTTGCGTCTTGATGTGGATTTTCGCCACGGGTTTGATCCCTAAAAGTTATGTAAGCTTCCATAGTATTGGGTTTGTTCACCCACATGCCAAACATGTTATTTTCAATGCAAATTTCATTCTTGAAGTTGAAAGATTTGAGTTCTTGATAGGTGTTCTTAATGTTCATTCTAAATCTTGTTGTGTTGGGTTTTGGATAATTTCTTGAGATCAAAGTGAGTATTTTAAGGGATGTATTGATTAGATTAGAGTGTACTTAGTAATTAATTCTAAGTGATTGGGGAAGAAACCATTCAACTCTAGGCGAGTTAGGGTAAGAAAACGAGCAAAGAAATCATCGGGTTTTCTGTGTTGGAGCCTGGCGTGTCGCACCAGCAAGAGCACCCCAAAGTAGGCTCTGAATTTCAAGGTCTGGTGCTCCACGCCACCCATAGACCCAGGGTCACCTGCCTAGTCTAATTTTTAATCGGTTGCTCCGTTTGAGTTCTTTAGAAGGGAACCTTCACTCTTTTTCGATTCTAACTACTCTAAGCTACTTATAAACAACTAAAATCATTCCTAACATGATCATAACCTTGAATTAATAATTCAAATTCAAGGTAGAGTTAAGAGTTAAGTTTTGAGAATTCTTTCGAACATTCTAAGAAAGTCCCTTTGAGTCCTTTGTGGAGTCTTCTACAACTTCTAGTAACTTGTTTCAAGACTCGAGCAAGTGAGTATGAGAATGAGGAGAATGTATTCATGAGTTTACTTTGTCATCATGAGATCTTTCATAGCATAAACCATAACTCTTGAATTTATAATTCACATTCAAGAGAGAGTTAAGAGTAGAGTTCCAGAAAGTTTCGAGTTCAATTGTGAATCCTTTGAGATCCACAATCGATTTGAGTTAAATTTTGAGAAAGTAAGTATGAGAATGAGAAGATTTGTATCATGAGTTTCATAATGCTATGTAGACCTACGAGTGAAGTCGTTCATGCCCATAAATTTCGCATGAACTCCATAAGTTGAGTATCTATGAGAGGAGTAATGTCTCCATGTCCTAAGTCTTAAGTATTTTCTAACCCATTTGAGATTACATTCCTAATCATGGAACTACATGTTACCCATGAAGTCCTTGAGCTGAATTATTCGTGTCCATAATTCCGTATGAACCCTATAAGTCGAGCAGTCTTGAAACGAGAAGTATCTTTGAGTCCTTGAGTTGAGTAGTTCATGCTCATAAATTTCGCATAAACCCTCTGAGTTGAACATTCTTTAAGTGAGTAGTATTATTGAAGTTCTTGAGTTCCAAGTATTGAGTTCTATCTATGGTTATTGAAAACCTTGCATTGAGTCGTTCACGTCCATAATTCGGCGTGAACCATATTTTAAGAAGTCTTTTACAAACGTTTTAACTTTGATTTAAGACTTAAGTTTTGAGTTAAACAAAGAGTAAAAAGTAAAGAGTTGAGTTCATTTCTTCAAAAGAGTATATCGGGACTATGTATTCCCAAAGAGTAAATGTTTTCACATTTAAACAAGAAAGGAAACTGAGATTTCAAAAGAGCCTTTGAGCTACTTTTTCAGTAAGAGAAAGCTATGATTTCCAAGAGAGCTTTAACGCTAAGTTTTGAGTAATTATCTCAAACCAAAGAAAGAGTTTTGTTTTTACAATCATATAAGCCAAGTATATTTTGGGAGTAGTATTGAGCACCGATATTGGGATGCGAGTTCAGATAACTCAAGTCTCCATGAACCATGTAGCCATCATGGGTAGTAAAGGATTATACTTTTTAGATGACTCCTTAAGATGCTTTTAGCATAGACTAGTGGATCTACTTAGTGAGTTAGGTTTTATACCCCGGCAAGGTATAAGATGGTCCTTGGCAGCATGAGGTAAAGTGTTGTATCATCACTATAGCTCTTAAGTAATGGTTGTCAGTTAGAGAAACTCCCACAGAGTTATATTGTATTTTTATATACATATTGAGTATTATTGTATTTTTCAATACATTGAGTTGCTATCTATAGTTTTACAACTTTTCATATATATTGCATCTTTTACTGTTGCTTTATCTTTGAGTATTTTGAGTTGAGTAACTGATCCTTGAGTATACCTCTGAGTTGAATATATAATCATTGAGTTGAGCTATGTTTCTTTGAGTTGAGTGAGTTGAGAAGAGGTAAGTATGTTTCCTTTTTATCAAAGTTCTAGCTTATGTTTATGCTTTAGAATTCCTCTTACATGCTCGTACATTCCACGTACTAAGCCATTTGGCCTGCATCTTCTCATGAAGCGGACACAGGTATTCAGGATCATCAACTGGAGCTTCGTTGATATATTCGGAAGTTCGAGTTAGCTATGATGAGCCTCCTTATTTCCAAAGGATTTCATTTACTTTTCAGTTTAGTCAGGATGTCGTGGATCTTATCCTGATTTCCATCTTTAACAGCTAGAGGCTTCATAGATAGTCAATATAGTTGAGAAGTTTGTATCATTTATTTTCTTAAATGTTTTAAAGACTTAAGTTGCCTATTTTATGGCGAGTTGAATAATTTATTTTATTCGAAGTTTTCTTTTGAGTTAAAGCTTTCTATTTAAGTTTCATAATATTTATTCATTTTTTAAGCTTTGTATGCTTGAGTTAGTCTTCCGCTTGAAGTCAGCCAGGATGAAGATTTGCTTGGGGACCAGCAATGATTTTCGAGTGCCCGCCACGTCTATGATATAGGCTCGGATCGTGACATTTAGTCTAGAATTTCTTTTATTAAACCTAAAAGTAAAACAATTAGTCTGCACAAATACATGGGGGGGGGTGGGGGGGGGGGGGACAAAATGCAAATATCCATCCCAAAAATATTTCTTTTGTGCAAACTAAAGGTGGTTAGCTCATGAAATTTAACCCAATCCGCTCATTTTCAATAAGCAAATTATTACCTAATCTCACTTGCTTTCTCATTGTCATTTGGAAATGATGCAGGTGTGCTAGGGCTACACAAATTAAATTAAATTATTTTATTTTATTTTAGTTTGATTTTTTATATGATGTCGGAGTTCGCATTGGAGCCTTGACTAAATTCAAATTGTGCATTGCGAAACTCATTCGGTTGTGACACTCTCAACAAAATTTCTCCATATCCAGAACTTGAACCCAAAATCTCTAATTAAGAATGAAACAATCCCACCATTGCATCACAACTCGTATTGATGCTACACAAATTAAATGATGTAACTAGTATTTTTCAAATTTCCACTCTGTGAAGTACTTTAAAGAAACTAAATTAAGCTTTTTAAAAGTATACATTTGTTCCACCTCCAAAAATCTTTCATAATTATTGAAACTTTATTAATATATATATATATATATATATATATATATAACAATTGAATTAATGTTAAACACGCTTATTATTCATGTCAGGCAACTAACACAGCTGGCTAAATCTATTGCAAAAGCTCTTGTATATATTAATTAAAAATATATAACAGAATAGATTACAACAATCTTTTTAATTACTATTATTTTGTTTTTGCTTATTGTAAAAAAAAAAAAGTACTACCTAATTTTTTTGACTTGGTTCAAGATAGTGCAATTAATTTAATTTTATCCTCATTTAGTGGAGTTAATTTTTACTTGGTCTTGAGTGGCTTTTGTTTGATATTTTTCCATGATTAATAAACAGTTAAACACATTTTGAAACTCTCAAATGGTCATATATCATCAATACTGGTGAAGTTTTTTTTTTTTTTTTGAAAAAAAGAACTATTCCACAAACTATTTTGACTTGAATAACTTGTTCTTTCACGTACAATTTTTTTATAATGAGAAAAAGTGAATTATTGTTGCATCATCTCATGTAATTTTTTTAATATAAAGTTAAATCTCTTTTTGTTTTGCTTAAACATATGTCTAGTTACTTCTTGAACAAGATTTAAAATTTCCTACATTTTTACTTTAATATTCATGTAAAATTGGACACATGTACACACACATACATGTATAGAAGAGGGGGGGTGGGTGGGTTCCATGTTTTAACCTAATTAGTCTTAATTGTTTATTCCCTAAAATATTTATAATATCTAATACTAAATATTAATTAATATGAGTATTATAATAAAATACTTATATCAATAATTATTTTTAAAGGGCATGCAAAATTTAAAGCAAAAAAAATAAAATAAAAGTAAACATAAGGATAAAAAATTTGTTGAGGGAAGTGAATAATTAGTGACAAATTTATGGTCTAGCTAAATATCATATTTCATTTGTTGTAGTGTATATATGGGATGATGATTCACTTTAATTAATTATAGAGAAGCTATAGTATATATTTTCCCACAAAATGGGTAAGAAATGTAGTTTTGTGGGTCAACAACAGATGTCAAAACTAGAGTGAAATATATTTTTATTGACATAATATATTATCATACATTTCAATTTTGCTTCCGCTGTATATTTAAATATCTCAACTGCCAAATAAATATTCAAAACTCTTCCCTATTATGTGTCATGACATCAGACACAACATGACACATAAATTTTGAAAATGTCTAGATGATCATTTTGTAAGTTGAAATACTGTTCAACTGACATAGTGAAGACGAATTAAGATCTTCAGATGTATATGCACACTTAAAGTAATATTTAGTTGTCAGTTATTGTCAAGTTAAAGTGTCTATTTGTGTATTATGCACAAATACTTATATTATGTAGTAAAAATTAGCTAGGAAGTAGTTGTAACTTGTATTCATTACATCTAGTCTAAAATTATTAATTTTATGTTATGAACATAGAAAAACTTGTCATTTGTAGTTGGTGAACATATGATAAAAAAAAACCATCATAATAACACATTAGAAAAGAATGAGTTTATATTCACAAACTCGAGGATATACATCACCACTGTTGCATGAAATATTTGATTTTTTTGGATTTATATTAATTCTCACCTACCAGCTTATTTGGTAGACAAAGGGCCAACAAAGTCTAACAAGTCTTTTGTACCACGAGGTCAAAAATTGGCCACAATCATAATAATCAAGATGACTTTTTTATTTTTTTATTTTTTGCAATAGTACAAGAGGAAAAGGTGAAGGGGAAAAAAATAAAAAGATTAAAGGTGAAAGGAAAAATAAAATAAAATTGTGGTTGGTGCCCAAACCCACAAACTTTTAGACCTATATAATCTCAAGATATTATACATAATTCTGTCACAATAATCTTCCATTCTAAGATAACAAATAAACTAAAAACATAAGCTTCAAGAATGGGAAGCTTATCATTTGAGAAGGTATAATTCTTACAACTTCATATTACTTTGCAAATTCTTGTTTCTTTTTTTTTTTTTTTGGGCTTCAAGTGGTTAAATTTTTTGTTTTATTATTGATTGTCTATTTATGGAATTGAATTTGTTGTCATTAATATACTTTTAGCTTCTAAAAGAATCTTAATCATATCTTTTTTTTTTCTCTTTGGATTTTCTTGATAATTTGAGGATTAATCTTTTTTTTTTTTTGCTTCATCTTTAAGCATGGTTTCTTTGTTCCTTTTCTTGGAAAATCAATGGGAAAGATTGGTATACATGTCCATAAATTTCTTGTGTTGTGTGTGGACAAATGAACCAAAAGAAAATTAATATCACTCAAAATACTTTTTCTTTGTTTTACCATTTTTAGTCTTTTGCATGGTTCTTTACTCCACAAAATGGGGGATGGGGGTGGGTAAGTAATCCCTCTATATTTAACAAGAGGTTTCAGGTTTAAATCCTTGCTCGTGGAAATACAATAGACTTTTATATGGTAGGGAGTGGTAGATTCACGATTAAAACTTTATGAGTTCAATTTTTAAGATTCTTAGCATCGAGCCTATTATATTCTTAACGTTATATTTAATAAGTACATATAAACTTGCACTACATGTCGAAAGTACTAGGTTCATATGAATCTGGTATCGACAAGCAGCATACACATATAGTGCTAATTTGAATTAGTCAAGCCCTAAAACAGGTTTTTCAAGTATGGTTTCTCTTTTTTTTTTTTTTTTTTCAAGGACTTTGAGCCATCAGCTGTGACTCCAAGAGGATTGGCACCACCTGGATTAATTGTAAATGGTGATTTTAGTGAAATGATGAGACTTAAGGTGTCATCAACACCTACTACACCAAGAAAAAATTTGAATCTTTCAGTGACTGAGCCAGGCAAAAATGATGGACCTAATTTGGATTGTACATTGATGAATTATATTGATACACTTACCCAACGTATCAACTATCATATAGGTAATTATTCTTTTTTTTACATATTCCCAACTTTTAAGTTCTATATATCGCCAGTATAAATAATATTCACACAATCATTAGGTAATTATGTACTTTTATCTATTTGTTAAAAAATGACAGTCTGGTGCATAAATATTCTGCGTTTATACAGGGTATATTCAATATATAAAATATACATAAAAGTAATTTTTTTTATGAATAATGTAGACAGTCTATCTTAATACAAGTATTAATGATTGCTATCGAATCCATAATCTATTTGTTACAAAAGGTAGTCTATCTTAATGTAAGTATTAATGATTGCTTACACCGCTCGAGTAGACCATAATCTATTGCTGACATGCAAGAAGGTTATAAAGTCTTAAGTCAATTACATCGTTCCACGATGTTGGGTTGACAGTTTCTTATATGAAAATTATTAATTTGAAAACTTGAAAAATATAATTTTAAGGCATGTGCCCCATAGCTAATTGACAAAATTACTACTATCTGAGCAATTTCGAATTATTGACTAATTATTTCTGTCAAAAATAACGGTTGACATGGTAAAAGCTTACTCACATCAACTATTAAATTAATATATCAATAATAATAATAACATATCTAGTATAATCTTATAAAATATAGGTAAAAAAAATAGAGTATACACAAATTATTTCTGATAGATTCTGAGCTCGAAAAAAAAGAAATAGTCAAAAGCAGTATAGAGAAAGAAAGAATCAAAATGAAAACAGTCACCACAAAATACAATAGACAACGTTAATCAGACAAATCATCATAAACAATAGTCATAAGTCATAACAAGTTATAACGATAATCAAAGCGTAGTAAAAACTATATGTGTTAAAATATAAACTTCCTTTACATAACTATGATTAATTTTCTTTGTTGTTCAAAAATGATTAATTATTTATTTGTTTTTATGATGATGAGTTGTTGAATTTTTTTTAATTTTTTTTTCAGGTTATCCAGTGAACATATGCTATGAGCACTATGCTAATTTAGCCCCACTTTTACAATTTCATTTAAATAATTGTGGTGATCCATTTCTTCAAAATACTGTGGATTTTCATTCAAAAGATTTTGAAGTGGCTGTTTTAAATTGGTTTGCTGATTTATGGGAAATTGAAAGAGATCAATATTGGGGTTATGTTACAAATGGTGGTACTGAAGGAAATTTACATGGCATTTTGGTTGGGTAAGCATTAATTTTTACTGATAAGTTCTGATGTTTCGATTTTCGAGAGTTAATTTTAATTATTTTTAATAGTTAAATTAATTCAGATCAATTTGATTATATAAAAAGTATTATATTCAAATGAAAAAAGTTAGAATTTTTTCATAATGCCTTTAAATTAGAATTTTTTGAGTTTTTAATTTTTTTTTTTTTTTTTTTTTTTTGGTTGGTGAACAAATTTCTTGAGCTTTTAGTGAGTGGTAACCAATTTTGTACAAAAGAAAATTATAAAAAAGATTATCCTAATTTCTAAAGTTTGAGTGGGTGAGTCCAAAACACTTTCTTCAACAACTATGCAAAATTGAACACCAAGTCTATAAAACATTACATTTAAATGAAAAAAAAATTATTTTGGGATCATAAAGTCAATATTTTTAATATAATGGCAAATATGCCAAGAATGAGATAATGTAGATAAAGAAAACAATTAAAATAAAATTAAAAAGTGTTTCATTTTATTTTTTTGACTTGTCTAATTTATTTTTTTATTTTTTCAGGAGAGAAATATTTCCAACTGGAATTTTATATGCATCAAAAGAATCTCATTACTCAGTGGCTAAAGCAGCAATGATGTATAGAATGAACTTTGAAAATATTAATGCATCAATAAATGGAGAAATGGATTATTCTGATTTGAAAGCTAAATTACTTCAAAACAAAGGGAAACCAGCAATAATTAATGTTACAATTGGTAAATATTTTAATTAAGATATTTTCTATTAATTATAAATATATATAAGCTTATACATTTTCTAATAATTTTCATTTTATTAAATATAGGTACTACTTTTAAAGGAGCTGTTGATGACCTTGATGTTATTCTTCAAACACTAGAAGAATGTGGCTATACACAAGATCAATTTTATATTCATTGTGATGCAGCACTTAATGGACTTATTATTCCTTTTATTAAAAATGTAAGTTTTTTTTTTCTTAGAGTATATTAGCTTAATATAAAAATAACTCTAACATTTATGATTATTTTTTTAATAATAGATGATTACTTTCAAGAAGCCAATTGGAAGTGTGACAATTTCTGGTCACAAATTTTTGGGATGTCCAATGCCTTGTGGAGTTCAAATAACAAGGAAAAGTTACATCAACAACCTTTCAAGAAGAGTTGAATATATTGCTTCTGTGGATGCTACAATTTCTGGAAGTCGAAATGGTTTGACTCCGATCTTCTTATGGTATAGTCTAAGTGCTAAAGGTCAAATTGGCTTTCAGAAAGATGTTAAGAGATGTTTTGACAATGCTAAATACTTAAAAGACCGTCTTCAGCAAGCAGGAATCAGTGTCATGCTGAATGAACTTAGCATCATAGTTGTCCTCGAGAGGCCTCGTGACCATGAATTCGTTCGTCGTTGGCAACTATCTTGTGTGAGAGATATGGCACATGTTATTGTTATGCCAGGCATAACTAGAGAAACTCTTGATGGTTTTATTACTGATTTGCTTCAACAAAGGAAAAAATGGTATCAAGATGGAAGAATTAGTCCTCCTTGTGTTGCTAGTGATATTGGTGCACAAAATTGTACTTGCTCTTACCACAAAATTGATTTTATTATCCCATAGAGGGCTATGAAAATCAATTATTTATATTTGCTACTAAGTGTGTCTTTTTATAGACATGGCATTTTGTAATTTGTAACTTATATTATGTCTTCATTTTTTATTTATCCACTTTTGCAGAAAAATGTATTCTACATGTAGTATCAGTATTGTACCACATAAAATGTACTAATGTTGTGGGAAATACATGGTTTGATAAAATCTTATAAATGAGTCTTTTTAAGATATATATAAAGCAATAAAAATGTGTGTAAAATTTAAGATATAGTGCAGTGTTAATTATTCCATAAGCTTTTTCTGCCTTACTTTCAATTACACCAATTTGCAAAACTACTTCTTGAACTTTACCATCCAACTAGAAGTAGTATCAGATGTGTCGATATCAATGGCGACTCATTATTTTGATGAATTATTTCTTCGAACATGAGAAGATTATGCAAACACTTACTTTTTTTAATGAGTAGATTTGATAGCGAAAATTGAATATAGAATTCAAGAAGATCAAATAAGAATGGATATTCTGAATTATAGAATTCAAAAAGATCAAATTAGAATGAATATTCTGAATTATAGAACTATAATGAGATCTTTTCATATAAGTATTTTAGTTAAAGAATGAATTTTTTTTTTCCCTAAATAGATGTCAATTTAATTTATTAAATACGGAATATTATATATTTATTAAAGATAAAAGTGGTCAATCCATTGACTCTCAAAATTGGCATAATTTGAGGATATCCACTGTAGTTGAAAAATTCAAATATTTTTCTCTTTCTGATAGACATATATTTAGTTGAAAAATCGAATCATTGAACCCTCCAAATATTTGAAATGTTCATCATTTCGTTTTATATTAATGTTTATTTCTTAGTTGATTTACTTTGTATTTATTTATTAAAGTAAAAACTTATAGTACATTTTTTGAATATTTAAAGATAACGAACAAATAATTAATTGAAGTTTGATGTTCTATGAAATGTTTGGTGAACAAACAAAATTTATATTTTTTTTTTAGCATTTTGGTACTTTTTATTTCTTTACGTTGGAGTATGAACATGTAGTTTAGTAGGCAATGATGTACTGGTCCTTCAGATCGTTTCATTTCCCCTATTTTACCCTCTTTATAGATGTGGTTAGTTATTTTTTAATAACGATGATGTGTTGCATATTATTTCAAGGTGATTAGATGCATTTCAAGAAAGTTTTTTAGTTTTGAAAATTGAAAACTCGTAAAGTTTCACCAAAATCAATATTTAAATTTGCATACATAGGCTTCCTCAATGCACTACCAATGTAAATCAGTGAAAACTTGGGCAATTCTACACATATAGTATCAATATACATTCTTCTAAATCTTATTCCAAATTTAAATGTAAGCTTCATTCAATTTACCATTGGTTTCCCTTCCTAGATCATATAATAGTCGAAAATATACATAGTTATACATTATATATATAATAGTTGAGAATATACGTAATTATATAGTATATATAATAGTTGAAAAGGCTTTGAATTTTTTATTTTCAGATAATATATATTCACTATATAATAATGTATACAAAATGTTATATACTGTAATTTTTGGTCTCTCAAGTAAAATAAAAAAAAAATTTATATTCAAATTTTTTTGTTGTTGTAGATATTTTCTTATAATTTGTATATATATATATATATAATTGAACAAGTAGACACACACGTCCTATGTGTCACACGCAAAAAAATTCATCGTCAACAGCAGGGTTCGAACCTGCGCGGGCGAAGCCCAACAGATTTCAAGTCTGTCACCTTAACCACTCGGACATATTGACATTATTGTTTAAGAGTGACAACATTTTTTATATATACAACAGAATAAATATATGTCTAAATGAATAAATAATACTCCCTCTGTTCACTTTCACTTGTCCACTTTAGATTTTACACGTCCATTAAAAAATAATTATTAATATGTGTATTTGCTACTATATCCATCTTGATTGATGTATTGCTTTTAGATATTGAAAAATTATTTGGAGAATAAATAATTAATGTTAAGGGTAAAATACAAAATCAAAACTCGATAAAAAATAAAATAAAATAATTTTATAACCAACACAAATTACATAATGAGGAAACTACATACTTTCAGGGTGTGTTTGGTACGAAGAAAAATATTTGTATATAATCCAAATAAATATAGTAGGAGAGTTGGGGGTGAGGGTGGGGATGGGGCTACAAGGGTGGATGTGAAAATGACGTTGTGTTAAAAAGATACAATCAATATGAAATGTCACTCATAGAACTTGAAGTTGTTTTCCTCCTTTTGAAGCAAATTGTTGCATGTGAATTTTACTGTAAGACTTATTTAATAAAGTGAAGAAATATATTCTCTCTAATTCAATTTATGTGATCGTAATTTTTTTTGAAAAACAATAATACATTTTTAAGCTTTCTATTTTACCCTAACAATTTTTCATAGCACCAAAAATATTATGATCCAAAGCTTTATGTACAAATTTCCGAGAATCTAATAGCTATTTGCTCATATATATTTGATTGTGAATCCAATTTTCATTATTGCGGTAAGAATTCATAAGCTTTAAGTCATGAATTCGCCTCGAGTCTCAAATATCCTCTTTCCACTCAATTAACAGGTAACATTGAGAACCATATTCCCTTCTATAAGTACCCTTATGCTGCATATGTAGAAGTATATACACTACAATGGTGTGTACAACACTACAAGCATGAAGGACGGTGAAGCGTATTGATAGCAAAATGTACAATACAATACAACCATTCCTGAATCGATAACCCTATACGAAAAGACACAGAAATTTAGACAATCAAAGTCCAAGTATGAACTTGCTTACATTGTCAGTCCTGGGGGAGGAGAAAGGTTGTGGTAACTTGACATTCAACGTAAAACTAGTCAAGTTATGTTGAATCTTCAAAATAGATGCATAAGCTTTAAATGGAGTAATATGGACGTTGAAGATCCATGTAGCTACTTATTCCATAACATCGCAAAATAGTGCTCATTTTTTCCTATAAAAGGTGGTGCTCGAGCTTGCTTGGCCAGATCTCGATTGTTCCATTGTATAGCTTCTAGCAACGGTCAACACAAGTACTAGATAACTCTGTCCCCCAAGTTTATGGCAGATAAGAAGAAACCACCTAGTTTATCTTCATCTCTTTAGGATTTGAATCATGATCTCCAAGGTTTGCACCTACTTCATTGACCAATAAACTAACCCTTAGATGCACGTATCTCGCGCTTAAAACTCCATGTCAATCAAACTAGTGCATTTAAAAGTGGGGAAAATGAGTAAATGTGGGAGCTAAAAAGCCATTTTCCTTGTGCAACTTCCCAAAACTCTCACACAATAGGAAGATTCTTTCTATCAAAGTATAGTTAAAAAAGACACAAACAACACATCGAAGGTTAATCCGCGACCTGTAATCTGGAAATATGAACACAATTACGCTCCCAAAATCAACGTGAAATACTGAGTACAACTTCAAGAGTACTAATGGTTGAGGGGAGCTTCAAATATTTGGTAACATTTTGTGGTCTAATCCCATTAGCACCACTTTAGTATGACTTCTTTTGAATTCCATTAATAAGAATCCTAAGTCCGCCTCTGCATATAAAGCAAAGATACCACGCCACATCGTAGACACTTGAAAACACAAACCACTATTATCAAACTACAGAACTGCAAATTATAAGCACATGGCTAATAAATTATGCCCAGAAAACGATTAGAAAACCTCAGATAATGCATACTCCAAGTTAATTTGTTTCACCGAGGCAACGAAGGAGGAAAGCGAAAAGGGAAATCAAGAATAAGATATCGATAAGTTATGGAGATCACTCTCCTAAAAGAAAGATATATCAAAATTTTAGACCTTCAATGTGACTTGACCATGCCAAGAGAGTTTCTTCTTTCCGACTCTATTATTGTCATCAATCAAGTAATTATTTGGCACACACTCCACTCTCAATACGTCCCCGCCTGCTAACAGTTCTTCGTATCCTACTTCATGATGTTCCTGTAACATGAATAGTTAATTAAACTTAGATAACTCTTAAAGCATTGAATAATCTAATCTTTGACATATCTTAACTGTAGTATGTTACCGAGTTGAACTTTGAGGCGAAGGCAGGACGAGCTGACTCTACTACTGCATCAAAGCCACTGTTGGATCTTTCTACTTTAGGAACTTCACTCTCAGCATCGAAGTGTTCTTTTAAATGTGAAATGTTCTTTTCATTATCGTCATCGGAAGATTGGCTTTTCAATAAGTATCTACGCCTTTGCTTTAAGAATCTGACATTAAACAAGTATGATATTAGGAGTTAGGACATTACTCTTCTTCTGTATATGTTGTGTGCTACTCTCAATTTTGGGCCATACTTGGCCTGGTTTCAATTATGGGCTTTTGGCCCATTTAAATTCATTTGTACCTGTCCTATTCTAACACAATAGAAATATTTGCTATTTAGGCCTTAGGCCGAATTCTTCCACCTGTCCTAAACTAACACAATGATAGCAATTAAAATAACAAAATACAACTTCTTAAAGAAGAGTGGGCCTCTTTAAGCCCAATCTTTTCAATTTCTCGATCTGTTGCTTCTTTCAACTTCGGGACCTGTTCGTCAATTTTTAGGGCTGGCCGACTCAATGAAGTAGAATTGGACCTCCATGGCCCAACAAGAAAATGCAAGGAGAAGAGATGGAGTTCAAAAGAGACTCGGAGCAGATTTCACATGTGGCAAAGAAAATGAGAATAGAAATTAGCATTCATCAAGCAGTAGCCTCAAAATGTATTAGCAAATATCTAGCAGCAAAGAAAGATAAACAAATGTCAACTAAAATTATGCCCAGTTATTTGAATATCTCGATCAAATTTGCACACTAGCGTGAAAACAAGAACATCGATAATTTAATAGATCCTCAAGAGAAGATAAGAGTAAAATATAAGAATATGCATATCAAATAACATTGAACTATGGCTAATCAACCATTTGCACTTATCTTAACAGGCGACTGAAACGATAGGCAGAAATTACAATAAATAAATGTACAGAGAAGCAATACTTTAGATTCCAAAACAATCAGAAAGTTGAAAACTAGATATTCATTTTTTGTGTGCAAGGTCCGAACAATGAATCAGAATAACTATAGAGTCAAAAAGGAGTAAGGTCATTTATAAGCTTTTAATTTAAATGAGCAAGTAATATGCCCAGATGAATCACAGTAAATCAAATCTCAAAGCAATTCTAAGGTTGAAACAAAGACACCAAGAATAAAACTATTCTTCTAAACTTAGCTAAACAAGGAAAGGAAGATCCAAATTTTATAAAGTTCTTCTACAGAGAAGCAACAGGGATACTAAACTTTAGACATGAACCACAACATACTTCCCTTTTCGATTAAAACCGAACAAAGACCATAAGGACATTAAGTTATGACGATGGAAATAGAATATAGATAAAAATTTCGAAACAACACACTCATCCGAAAGACTCAAACAACGACTAAGACCAGGCAAATTGACCACGAGTAAACTCGAAAACATTAAGCAGATAACACATCAATGGTCAAGACAAAACTGGAAACAACAGACCAATAACGACATAAAATTCCCAAATCAAACAGCTCTTGAACATGCTCTTGTGAAAACTGTTAGGGTTTTGCCCTGATTTTCTTACCATAATTTAAGATTTATTTTTCCTCAAAAAAAAAAAAAAACATTACCATAAATGTTTTTACTTTTCCTGAAAGGAAAATATAATATTCTTTCATATTTGGTTTATTCTTTCCTTTTAGGAGAAGGTTTTGGAGTAGCTAGAGTCCTTTTCTAATAAGAAAAGGTTTTAGGACTCTATAAATATAGGTTTGTTTCTTCTAACACAAGAACAATAAAATCCACAATGTAGTCGTTTAAGAGTCTTGTTTATGGGGAGATTTTCTCTCTACAGTTTTTATGTTTTTATTAGTTTTTTAATTATATAGACCAATTGGTCATATCATATAATATTATTATTTCTTTTAGTATAGTTTTATGTGTCGTCTAATTTATCAATCATATGATTTGCAAATTGTAAGCTTCCGCATGACGCCCGAATCTCCCTTCATAACCCAACAAGTGGTATCAGAGCACATGGTTCAAAGATCCAGTGGTCCTATGGTTCAACGAGGTTGAAGACAGGCTCAAGATGGTTTCAAATCAATTTATAATCAATTTGATGATAATGAAGATCTTTTTTGTCAAGCTACATGTGGAGAAGAAGTTTCAATCATATTTTCAACATTCATGTTGCTACAATTTTTAAGAATAAAAATAAAATATTTTTAACCCACTTTTAACCCATATATTTTAAACTTTATTTTTAACAATAACAAGCAACAGTGATGAAGATTTTGTGAAGAACAAGATTATCATGCAATGAAGAAGACAGATCAAGCTTTGTCAAGAAAATCCAGCCAAAAGGGGAGATTTGTTAGGGTTTTGCCCTAATTTTCTTATCATAATTTAAGATTTATTTTTCCTCAAAAAAAAAAAAAAAACATTACCATAAATGTTTTTACTTTTCCTGAAAGGAAAATATAATATTCTTTCATATTTGGTTTATTCTTTCCTTTTAGGAGAAGGTTTTGGAGTAGCTAGAGTCCTTTTCTAATAAGAAAAGGTTTTAGGACTCTATAAATATAGGTTTGTTTCTTCTAACACAAGAACAATAAAATCCACAATGTAGTCGTTTAAGAGTCTTGTTTATGGGGAGATTTTCTCTCTACAGTTTTTATGTTTTTATTAGTTTTTTAATTATATAGACCAATTGGTCATATCATATAATATTATTATTTCTTTTAGTATAGTTTTATGTGTCGTCTAATTTATCAATCATATGATTTGCAAATTGTAAGCTTCCGCATGACGCCCGAATCTCCCTTCATAACCCAACAAAAACAACATTAACAACAAAAGACCAAGACTTTGTCGACTCCAGGGACACCATTCAACCAAATGACAAATAAGGAACTAATTTTTTCTTTGAAAGGATTCAGCGTTTCAAGCACCACAGAGGATGAACAGTAATCAAAGCAAGGGGACACAACGTTAAATATGCATATTTATGCCTCATTGGACAATCAACAACCATATTTCAGCCTAAAATGAGAAGCCTCAGTTAAACCCATTAACAGAAAGTACAAATGGCTAAAGATTTGAACAGGAAAAACTGAGATTAGAGAGTTTTACCTTTTTTCCGGGTAGCGAAACGGGACGAGAACGAGCAGGAAGCCGAATTCTACCACAGAGACATGATCCGGACAGCAAGACGAAGAACCTGGACGGACTACGAGCAGTTCTCTATTCGAGAGTGTATTCGAGTGTATTAATACTTTTGCTTAAGCCTTTTTCTGTATTTCCGCTAAAAATTCTCCAAAGAGTAGAATTTTTTTGTTCCCTTAAAAAAAAGACCCCTTCACCAGGCAGTAGACAGAAATATTTGAAAAAACAAAAGGGAATTTCGGATGATGGCAAAGGGCTGCTGGAATTTGGGAATTGTATGGCCCAACTTGGTCTTTTGAAGAGCTAGTGGATTTTGGCTGAAATTGTATTTAAATAAGAGCCCAAATAAATTTCAAAGGTAGCAAGTTACCAAGTTTCAAAAAAAAAAATAATTTTAAAGGTAGCCAAATCGAATTTAATTGATAAAATTGGTCAAAATTTAGATAAAACGAATTAATACAAATTAATCAATGAGCTTCTTAACTTCAACGAAGTAAAATAATTAACTTAATTATAAACTGAATTATTAAGATAGAAACTATTATACAAGTAAAATAATTAACCAAATATTTAAACAAAACAAAATATTTTGAATCGATTTTTGAACTTTTATAAAATATATTAATTATATTTAGAATTATGTAAAACATATATATTATCTAAAAAATTATAAAAAGTGACAACTATTTAAAACTAACTTGAAAAATATTTGGATTTTATAAAGTCCATTATTTCAAATCGTTTGGGGATTTAAGAAACTCAAAAACTAATTATTATCGAGGAAGGTCAAAATTCGATGTCAACAACCCCACTTATGGACTATATTGCTTAGACTCTTCAAAAAATAACGATGGGTGTGCGTCGGATACTCCAAAAATAGTGTACTTTTGGACAATTCGATACGGATGCGACAACACTTTTGGAGAGTCCGAGCAACATAGCTTGTGCGAGAACACTAGTTATGTTGTTATTGTACTCTTCTGAAATTCTTTTTTTTCCCTTTACATCATTCAAGCGAAAAGTACCCATAATAGGCAATACCAATTAGTTGAGATTAATGTTTGGTCATTATATATATACATATAAGTGTGAGATACAGAGAATCTCCGATTTCTGAAAACCCCTTACGTGTCTAAAAGAAGAAATATCGAGTATAGGAATGAAATAGGCTAAAACAGAACGAAATGATTATAGAGGATTCATATATAGTAGAATCTAACTAGTTTAGGATTGAGAAAATTATGATCATACATGATTTCACCCAAAATGTTTTCTTTCTTCAGCTTTGCAGTCTCCAACTTCCTCTTCCTGGAGACAAAATCCTAGACACAATTGCCACACCATCATCACACAACTAACATCCAGAATTATCAAGTTGAATACACAATTTCATCTACAGAACAGTCAATAATCACAGGGAAAAAAAAGCAATTCAGAATCCTAATCTAATACATGTATTAGTTATTATATTATTTAATCGTTTGCTTGGTAGAATTTTAGCCTATATATAACTAATACATGCATATTCAACGATGTATAACTAATGCATAGCCAAACCATAGTATTAGCAATACAAGGCTATTAATACATGCATAAGCATGGTTAAAGACAAAACAAATCTTAATACACCTGACCAAACAGTGGATAGACATAATCCCAACATAACTAATCTCAACATTACTAATACCCATAGGCGGAGCCACCTTAGGCAAAGGTAGAGGCGGACCCACAACTTTAGGAGGGGGTGCACGTGCATCCGCCAACTTCGGAAAAAATCATGTGTATATATGCATATATATTTTGAGAAACTGGCATAAATTAGGATTTAATTAACAGTGCACCCATGAGAAGCATAGGAGTGCCCTTGTGCTACTGGTACAAGCTAGAGGAATCAGCAAGAAACGAGGGTTCAAATCCAGCTAAAGTCATTTTTCATTGTTTTTATTATAAACTTAGCTTAGAGCTCAATTTTTTTATTGTTTTTATTTTATGTTTAGCTTAGAGCTCATATTTGAGCTAAGGTAATATTGATGCACCCGAAGTCTTCTAATCCTGGGCTCGCCTCTCGGTGATGGGCAGTCCCGTGCACACCTTTCCGCGGAAAATTATGTGTTGTACAAAGGTTAAATGTTAGCTATTATGACTACATTTAATTTTGCACACGCTTTGTCAAATTTCCAACTCTGCCACTGAGTGAGTAATACATCCTATTGAGTATTATTCTTATACACTCTATCGAACTACCCCTTAAAAGCAACAAATAAAAACAGCACAATAAAATACCAAACTCAAATTAGACAAGTTCACAATGGGGATTCCTGAAAAAGGAACAACAAGATAATCTAAAATCAAACTAATTAGGATTCACAAAAACATAAAAATCAAGAAAAGTTCAAACCTTTTGCAATTCTAATAACTCATTTAACAGCTTTTTCTGGTTTAGCTTCTTCACCTTGGATTCTTCTTCATCAACAAAACTACTTCCATTGAAACCCTCAACAGACCTTTTCATCTCTATTCACTAGCACATACCCACCAAGGAAAAAAGCCCCAAATTTTCAAGAAAACTCAAACCCACATCAAAAATATCAAATCTTTGAAGAATAGTTGGTCCATTTTATCAAGAGGGATAATGTGGATGGGGTACTTAGATAAAACCCCATATATGGAAGGGAAAAAAAGAGGGGTTAATTGTGGAAAGAGGTTGAATTGTGTGTGTGGGTGTGGTTGGACGACATTAGAGGAAATTTTTGTTTCCTCCATCTCCATATATCTTTCCATTTGTCTTTCTCTCCTTTTATCTTTTTTTTTTTTTCTTTTTCTTGTCCAACTCTTGTATTGTTTTTCTCTTGTAAGCACAAATTTTGGATTAGGCAAAATATATAGAAGATAGTTAAAGTTGCCCTAGCTAGGACTTTGGGGGTGGACGTTTGGTTTTTTGGTTTGGTTTTATTAAAATTTTGGTTCAGTTCTTTAGTGTTTAGTTTTTAAGTAGCGTGCAATGAATTCTTGATCAAACTAGACCGATTTGATTTGATTTAGTGTTTTTAAAACGGATTTTCTATGCAAATGAGAAATAAAATAAGGACAAAATCAAAGTAAGGCACTTAAAAATTTAAAATAATGTTAGGTGATAATGTGTCTCAGTCTCACCATGGAAAACTTATTGTGCTTAAAAAAACATATTTTTCTTTATCAAGAATATATTGTGCCTCCAAATACCGCACGAAAACAAGGATGGAGACATTTTCTTTTACATGACAAAAATACATTTGCGTTCATCGGCAAAAATACATTTGGGTTTTTCTTTAGGATTTAATGTTTGAATTTTTCTTTATTCTTGAATTTCGTATCCAGTCAAATATAGTGTTAGAAATATGCTTGATCTTCGAGAGAAAACAACCTGGCTAGGCTAAAATCTCCAATTCTTGGTTGAAATTTATCGTCCAGCAGAATTCTGGATAAGGAATTTGGTTCCTTGCAATCTGAAACTATTCTTCGAGATAGTTAAGTTGGTTGGAAATCCTACACCTCGTAGTTCTTTATCTTATGAAAGTATATGTTAATTATATGATACTTTGGTTGTGTTTAGGTACATAGGAAAATATTTTCTTTGGAAAAAGAAAGTTACTTAGAAATAAGGAAAATGACTTCATTAATCAAAGTAGGGAAAACACGTTACAAAGTGACATTGTAAGTTCATTATCTCTTCATTACTTATCCAATATCCCCACATCCCAACCCTTGAATCCGCGGCCCACTCCACACCATATTTCACCCCATAGTATTTCGCTAGATAACATATAAATACTCTTAAGATAATGTTTTTGTTCTTATCAAACAATAAAAATATGTAGGTTACTCTTGAGATAATATTATTTTAGTTATCAAACAAAAAAAAAAATTTGTAAGCTAACCTACTTATTTTTCAAGTCTTTACCAAACACACCATATGTGTAAAAGTATATTACATATTATCACCTTAGAATATGCCAATGGATAATCATCTCATAGTAGAAGATCATTGTCAAGCCGAAATAGGAAAAAAATTAGTAATACTAATACTAATAATAAATTGATAATAATAAAAATTTCATACGAGTCTAGAACATATCCTCCTAGTAACTATTTTTTTTTCCAACTAGTGGCCTATCTTTAGTGAAGTCTATGATTTTATTGTAAAACACTTTTTTTTATTTGATTTCGGCTTATAGATATTAACCCGATATTATTTAATTTGATAAATGAAAAATCCGAACCAATTCACTTAGAAAGCAGACCTGCACATCTTATTTGAGACTACTAAGGAAGGCGGTGGACTCTTTCATACCCATCCCTAACTGAGACCACTCGACCTATTTCATCCAC
Organism: Solanum bulbocastanum; assembly: GCA_037074985.1. Classification (NCBI taxonomy): domain Eukaryota; kingdom Viridiplantae; phylum Streptophyta; class Magnoliopsida; order Solanales; family Solanaceae; genus Solanum; species Solanum bulbocastanum. The sequence continues at coordinate 1,741,253 of CM073604.1, forward strand.
TTGAAAATTCATGTAAAAGTGGCTAATTCGACTTTTTAATAGACTTTAAGTTCCGTAGCTCGAGGAGAAAGTTCCATAATGAAATGATTGATAGATAGAAGGGAGAATGTCACTGACAAAGATTTTTTTATGTACTTACAATAGTTCTCTCTAAAGTACTTGTCATCATCTCCATTAATAATAACATATTTCGTGTGATTTCATAATTAGAGTATAGAGAAATTGAATGTACGCAAATTTTATCTCTATCTATCTTTATGAGGTAGAGAGACTGTTTCGATAGACCCCCAACTCAACCCTTGTCACCACCATCTTGATCATTTTTAGCAAATGCATCAAGTCCTTCACCAGAAAGCCTAAAACGTTTGACATCTTGCATAATATAAGCCCCCATTCCAAGATAAAAATCAATTGCATTTTCATTCCATCCAACAGTAAGCCAATCAACTTTAGTAAACCCAATTTTATTTGCTTGAGATGCCACAGCAGAAAACAACATTTTCCCAAATCCACACTTTCTATAACACTCCCTAACAAACATGTTCTCAATAAAAAAACCAGGTTTCTCAAAGTAACCCGAATAGCAAGGGTAAAAAAGAACATAGCCAGCTATGTAGACGTTATTATCTTCATTACTAGTACTTTTGAACGGTTCTTGAGTCGAGGGTCTATCATAAGCAACTTCTCTACCTTCACTAGATAAGGGTTTATCCACTTGTAAGACAGTATTGGATATGTCGTTGTTTGTTCTGAACAATTCTTGAGTCGAGGGTCTATCAGAAGCAACTTCTCTACCTTCACAAGATAAGGGTTTATCCACTTGTGAGACTGTATTGGATATGTTGTTGTTTGTTCTGAATAGTTCTAGTTCTGAGTCTAATATAGGTAAATTAAGATCAACAGTTTTCAAAATCGGGTTGAAAATGGGATTTTTAGGGGTATTTTGAGGAAAAGAGTCGTGTGAGACTTCAAGAATGAACGTGGTAACGGAGTAGAAAGGAGGACAAGGGTTATCGGAGTTAAAAAGATTGGTAGTAACGGAAGCTTCCGTGGCATTAAAAACTTTAGTGTAATTGTGATATTTTGCCATTTGATACATGAGTTTGTGGAGATGTGGCACGTCCAATTCTGTGGCGAGGCGGACTCTACCAAAGATTTGAGTGTTGAAACTGAATTTTTCAGACATATTTGGAAGTATCCTAAGCTATGATAATAGTTGCGACTATAGAAAAAAAAAAAAAAAAAAGGTAAGAAGTTTATATTTTTCCGTGACACCTTATTCAAATGAGGAAACTAAAAGATCTTTATAAGATAATGTCTAGAGAATCACTTTCTTAATTATTAAAATATATATTTTTCTTTAACACATCACATCAAGAATAACTTTTCGTTGAATATTGACTCGTTTTTAGCTTTAGCCAGCTTTCATTTAACTCGTTACTTCATCGATTTTTCTACCTTTTATGGACAATGAAGCTCCCAACATGCTAGATCTACCTTATTGAATCCATTACTTTTTGGTTGAATACAATGATAAAATTTTACACTTGCTAATAAATTCTATTTAGACACTCAAATTATGAATTATTTTTATTGAACACTTTAATACTAGATAAAATGTTCCTATACATTAGACACTTCTGACTCAAATTTCGGAACTTTTTCAACCCCTTAATTACTATACTAAACTGTTCACTTGTGTTAAAGAGGTGTTAATACTTTTATATATATATATATTAAACCAAAATTTGATCTCTATATACAATGTAATTTTCGAGCGAAGGAATGTCGCTTGACACCTCTTGGCCAAGGGTGGGTTCGCCCTGATTGATTATTGACTCTCGTCTATAGCTTTAGCCACCTTTCATTTAACTCGGTTACTTCGTCAACATTATAATACCTACATCGATCTAATGAAAGTCTCTATCTAGTACATTGGACAGGTGCATCTTCTCTAGTGCAAAAAAAACAAACATATAGCCTAGGTATAGTTACTTTTATTCAAATTTGTGGCAAAAATTAACGTCTGAATTTTAAATATATGTAACTTCAAATACCACATAAAATACAACATATCTAAAGTAATTTTGAAATTAATAAACGTACCAAAAGAATTTAAAAAAATAAATACAGATTAAATATCGATATCTAAATAAAACACCCGTAAAACTTTTACCGTCAAAGATAATATTGTGAAGTAAGCAACTTCACTCTTCCTTCAATTTCTCAACAACTATTATTACTAGTACTATATATAAGCATCAATATTCAGTTATATAATTCAAATTCAAAGGAAGTCAGCTAGAAGATTGAATAGCTAACTATGAAAGTGATGTTACACTATTTTTTTTTTTTTACACAAATGCATGTGTTGAGAAAGAAACTTTATCATATGTGTCCATGAATAGCTAACTATGAAAGTGATGTTACACTATTTTTTTTTTTAGACAAATGCATGTGTTGAGAAAGAAACCTATCATATGTGTCCAAGAAGTAAGTTTCATTTCTACCTTGTATTTTCAATAAATATTTCTCATATATTTATTAATTTAAATATATGAGCTATAATTCAAGTGTGTATATATATATATATATATATATATATATATATATATATATATATATATATATATATATATATATATAAATCGAATTTATTGATAAATTTGAGGGGTTATCTATTTATTGTATTCAATTTTATTTTTAATCGGACTACATATATACCTAAAATAATCTAAAATATATATACATACTTATTTTCTAGGAAGTATTCAGTTAGTATACAAAACAAGCTAAGGGTTGATCCTTAGTGCAATCCCATCAAAACTAGAAAGTTTCGATATAAATTCAAACTAATTCACGAAAATATATAGTCACGCCTCTCCTCATATGACCCTCATCTCCACCACTCTGTCACAAATTTTTATAGTATGACTTAGCAACTTGATACTCTTATAATTATTGCAATTCTGAATGTCACCCTTATTTTTATATAATGAAATCATATAAAAATACAATATCGTTGTCTATATATATATGTAATGGATTCAATAATAAGCATCAGTACATTAAGATTCTAACATTATAACATAAATATTAATTTCCCAATATATAATAGGAATAAAATAATCAGTTCCTCTGAATTTTGACTTGTTCCAAAATGGATTTTTGGTGAAGTTGATTACTTTGTTGCATCTCCATGTAATCCTTGTACTTCATTGGTATATAATTGGTTTCACTTTGTACCAATGGGGAAGCAGGACTTACAATTGCTTCTAGTGATGGTCCATGAGCAACAGCTACTGATATTCTTGGACTTGTGTTGTTCACCACTACTTTGTGTACATTGCTCTTGTACTTCCCATTACTAAAAATCTACCAAGCAATAGAAACATACATATAATTATCAATATGGTGACAGTTCAGGTAGTTAACTAACTGATTTATTGAAATCCTCCACCAATAAATTAAATGTGGAATTTAAAATCTTGAAAATAAAAAAACGTTACATGTTGCATCCTACAATAGATGACTTCATGACTTGATAGTATAAAAATTAGGGATAAGGGTTCGAAATATATTCGAACTTTGGCCGAAATTGCTGTAACAATCTCAAACTTTGGGCAGAACCTATTACCCCAGGACTATTTAACAGTGTATTTTAAAGATATATATGTGTCCACGTGGACATCATAAATATTGCATCATTATAAATAGTAACTTGTCCAACTGAACATTTATATATCTTTAAAATATACTATTAAATAGTGCAAGAGTAATAAATCCTGCACAAAGTTTGGGATTGTTACAACAATTTCGGTCAATCTTTGGATATATTTCAGACCTCTTCCCTAAAAATTACTTACACTGATAGCGTACAATTTTTTTTACGATCAAACCTATCACAATTGATCAAAGTTAAGAATACTAATCAATACATATTTTGAAAAACTATCTATTATTAATTTAAGGGGATTACAAGGCGAGGAATCGAATTCTTACCAACGAGGTAATAATTCAAATAGTCAATCAATTGAATTACCTCAAGATGGTCGCCAGTATTGACCAAGAGAGAGTTAGGAAGTGCATTGACATGAATCCATTTGCCTTGATGTTGAACTTGTAATCCTCCAACTTGATTTTGAATAATAAGAGTTAAAAGGCCATGATCTGAATGAGGTGGCATTCCAAGTGCAAGTTCTGGCTGAGGACAACATGGGTAATAATTTGCAATAAAAAGTTGAAATCCTGACTTCATTTCTAGAGTTTTTTCCAAATAACATTCTTCAAGTCCTAAACCTTGTGATATTCCTCCAAGTAATACTTTTGTTACTTCTCTAACTTTCTCACAATACTCTCACATAACATCACTATTTAAAAAAAAAGAAATAAAATAAAAATGACGATTATACATTAGTACAGTCAACACACTGAGCTACTAAGATTCCTGGTATACCTGTATTGATCGGGTTTGCTAGGAGAGTGGAACTTTGGATGCACAAAGATCTTAAGATAGTCCCTCCAAAAGAAAGCTTTATCCTTAGAGGTATTGAAGCTTGTCCCATACCTTATAGGGTCCAAAACATGTTTCCCTTCAAATTTTTTCTTCTCTTCCTCTTTTAAATTGAAAAATCCTTGAGTACCATCAATCACTTTCTTCATCAAACTTTCTTGTATCCCATGGTTTACCACCTTCACCATGAAAAATATTTAGGTATACAATTTTTTTTCCTTTTTAGTTCGTTTAAAAAGTCTGTTTAGAAAAAAATGACACTTTTTTATATTTAGCATATTGTAACAATTTAATTCTATTTCACTTTTACTGAAATGAGTCATAACTACATAAATATGTATGACTTGTTTTAGAGCCATAAGTTTCATCCTCAAATTAACTCATTGCCCAATCAATCAACAAACAATCACTATATCAGAAAGTCAATATTCTTTTTTGTTGAAGAAAATGATTATAAAAAAGAAGCATGATTTTCTGAGATAATAACTGCCCATTTTGAAATCAACTCAACACCTTTACATAAATTAGGACAAAAGAAGTACTAACAATTATGTGTAATATGGTTTGATCTATATATTAATAAAATAAAAATCTTTGTAATACTTTGAACTATTCATAATAATATAGTGTACCATGAAAAATCCCCATTCTTGGCAAGCTTTATTAAGATTGTTGATAGCTTGAGACCGTTGATGAGGATCAATGGATGTGAGTAGCGAAAAATCAACGGTGGGGATGGAGTTTGCATAATCATGTGGCTCAGATGCAATGAAATCAAAGGGATAGATATCAGAGTTAACATAATTAGAAGGGATAGATTTGAGATTTGGTGATTCAGAAAGTGTTTTAACACTAATGGATGGTTGAATTATTGGAGTTGTCATAATATAAGAACTTTAATTTTAGCTTAAAATGGTGGTATATTGTGTATACAATATGGAGATGATTTATAAGAGAACAACAACTTTAGTTGCCAAAGGAGATATTTAGTTTACAATTATTTTTATTGACTTGTTATTTTGTTTGATAGTATACTTGTCCATATATATGAGAGAAGGTATTGAAAACATGACGCAAATTATTAATTTCGTTCCTAAATTATTATTGGACATAAAACAAAGAAAAGTCTAGAAAAAATAACGAGAAGGAAAGTTGCATCTGAATTCAAATTATTAGTTTCGTCCCTAAATTATTATTAGACATAGAGCAAAGAAAAGTCTAGAAAAAATAACGAGAAGGAAAGTTGCGTCTGAATTTTTTTGTTTTAGATAAACTAGAGAATATAACAATAACAAAATATGTCCAAATGATGTATGGGCTAAGAAATAAATAATTAATCCTAAAATATCGATATTGTAATACATCACATACTTTGGTGGTAACTAATCCTTCTATGTAATGTTGGGTTCTTTGTTATGGAGATAGTTGCTTTATTATCGCGAAATATATATGTTGCTCCCTTCTACTCCTGTTGAAGATCTGTTAACACTCTCTTTAGCCAGATAGCTTGACAAGCTGTTAAAACATGCATGGTATATTTTTAAAACAAATTACTTATTTATTCATAAAAATACCATCCACAAATATAGCATAAAGGATGTGTGTGGAAAAGGTTATGAGGACAATTGTATTCATGATAATACACAACTTTAAACCCCTTGTATTGCTAATATCATGATTTTTCATGTATTACATAAATTGAAATAGTATATTGAATAATATATCAATGTAAAATATGTATTATTTTTTTCTAATACATTCTAACAAACGACCCCTTAAATATGAAACATTTGTATTGAATCTTTTGATGACTCTAGATTTGACATACAACTTAGAATTAATACATAATAGTTCTATCTAAACTAATTATTAGCATCCTCACTTCACTAGAAAGCCTAAAACGTTTAACAACATTTTCCCAAATCCACACTTTCTATAACACTCCCTAACATACATGTTCTCAATAAAAAGAAACCCAGGTTTGTCAAAGTACCCCGAATAGCAAGGGTAAAAAAGAACATAGCCAACTACGAAGACGTTATTATCTTCATTGGCTCTGACTAGTTCTTGAGTCGAGAATTTATTGAAAACAACTTATGTACCTTCACAAGATAAGGGTTTATCCACTTGTGAGATTATACTGGATATGTTGTTGTTTGTTTTGAACCGTTCTAATTCTAAGTCTAATATAGGTGAATCAAGATTAATGGTTTTCAAAATTGGGTTGAAAATGGGATTTTCTAGGGGTATTTTGAGGAAAAGAGTGAGGTGAGACTTCAAGAATGAACGTGGTAACTGAGTAGAAAGGAGGGCGTGGATTATCGGATTTGAAAAGGTTGGTAGTAACGAAAGCTTCCGTGGCATTAAAAACTTTAGTATAATTGTGATATTTTGCCATTTGATACATAATTTTGTGGAGGTGTGATACATCCGATATTGTGGCAAGGCGGCCTCTACCAAAGATTTTAATGTTCAAACATGATTTTTTGGGCCATTGGAAAGTATTGTAAGCGCTTATAATAATAGTTGTGACTATAAGAGAAGCTATTGAATATAGTAAAATGAGATGTTCTACTTTTTCAGTGACCATTTATTTAACCAATTGGAGAGATGGGGTGAGGAGCCTAATTATACAGAAAAAGTTTAAAAAGTATCTTTTGAAATATGTGAAATTGAATAAAAATATCTTTTGTTTTAAAAATATCACTTTCGTTAATAATTTGATTAAAACAATTATTTTTTTAATCATTTAATGAGTCAAATATATCCTTTTCTCAAACAATTCAATATATTATTTCATTTTGTTTTAGACATTCTTTTTCTAATAATAATTTTTAGTTAATTATTTATTATTAGTTAAGATGATTTTAAAAGAAAAATATTCTTTGAAAGTAATATTTTGTTCAGGAATAAAATGTGTTTAATATATATATATATATATATATATATATATATATATATATATATATATATATATATTATATCTTCAATGTTAAAGTATTTTTGTTGTCATTTACTACATGTCTTAGCATACAATGATCCTGCTATTTTTCTTAAGTCTTGGATAAAGTTTCTAGCATAATTTACTAATCCTAAGAACTTTTGTAGTTCTTTTGTATTATCTAACTTATCTGGCATTTCTAATATTTTTTTGGTTATATGTGGTTGAAGTTTTACTTTTCCTTCTCCTAAAGTTACTCCTAAGAAATTTATATGTGTCTTACACAATTCCATTTTCTTTTTACTTATTATTATTCCATATTTTACGAATAATCTAAATACTGTTTGTAAATGTCGTAAGTGTTCTTGTGTATCTTTGCTAAATACTAAAATATCATCTACATATACTAGTACAAAATTCTTATAGTCTCCGAACATCTCGTCCATCTTTCTTTGGAATATGGACGGAGTTGTTTTTAACCCAAAAGGCATAGCTAGCCATTCAAAATGTCCTTCTGGACAAGTAAAAGCTGTCCATTCTATGCTTTCAGGATGCATTTTAACCTGCCAGTATCCTGACTTACAATCAAATTTACTAAAAATCTTTTTACCTTGTATTCTATTTATTAACTCACTTTTATCAGGTAATTTATATGCATCTATTCTAGTATTATCATTTAGTCTTTTATAATTTATTACCATGCGAGCTTTTCCTCGCACTTGTTCACTATGGTTTCTAACCATAAAAGTTGTTGATCTATGTCTAGATCTAAATTTTTTCTAGTTAGTCCTTTTATTCCTATGACTATTAGACCCATATCTACTCAGTACTCCCTCTCTCTTTTAGAGTTATCATGTTTATTTACTGATATAATACCCTAATTTCCCCATATATATATATATATATATTTATTTTTTATCTTACCCCATTCATCTCTTCCTCTTAACCTTTATTCTTAAAAACTTCATCTTTAGCCACACCCAAGATATTTATCTAGCAACAACTTTGTCATTTATCAAGCGGACTATCAAGGCCAAGAATCCTAAGAATTTACAGGCTAATCCATAGTCGTTATTTAAGAAATTAAGAGGTTAACCATATACTAAGGGTAATCATTTAACATATATACATCAATTTACAATAATTTAACCATAACAAGTCTAAAATATAATAAGTTAAAACATACCAATAAATAAACTTTTAAAGGTAACATAATTTTTGGCGGGGATTTTGGGGCATAAGCATCATAAAACTTACATAATTAACTGAGAAAGGTTTCCCTTTCGGGAACCCCTGAAGAGCTTTTTTAAGAACTTTTCAAAAACTTAGAACTCAAATACACTTTTATTATTACACAAACTTTTTTACAATAGAAAGAACAATATAAGCAAGGTAGTAGGGTATTAGGATGATTTTTTCTTATGTTTAGGCTGCTCACTTTTTTCGCTCCGTTTCTCCAACTCTTTCGACTATCCCTTATATAGGACTTAGAGGACCCAAAAGAACGGTTCTAGACCCACTATGTGGCATTTATTATTAATGGCCGACAACTTGATAAGATTTTCCTAATAATACAAGTCGGGTACTCATTGGGCCCCATCGTCACATGCATCATTGAGTTCATCTTCTTGGAATAATATTACAGACACAATTATTGAAGTGACGCATGCTATGTCAACATTTTTTCCCTTTTTTGGAGGGTAGTGATAAAGTGACAACACACTCATCTTTACAGGACCCTTAGTGGGCATCCCCACCAATTCGGCGTTCATCTGAGAAGGACGAGACTTAGTAAGAATATCAACCTCAGAGAAATTTTCTTCATATGGAAGGGTAACAATATGCTTTTTTCGATTCCAAAAAGCATTAGGATGATCAGCACAAATATCAATAATCATTTATTCAGAAATTAATTTAATTTTCTCTCGTACTTTAGTTGTTTTTAATGTATCAAATATATTCATGCTAAATAATTCAAGTTGTAAAGAATCAACATGCTTTTGCTTCATATCAATTAAAGCAAAAATATCACAAGAAATAGTGTCAGTGATAAAAGTATAACTAATATTCTGATTTTCATATGTAGCAGAAAAATCCTTAGAATTTATGCTAGTAAATGGATAAATAGCATTTATAAAGGGTGTTCTAAGTATAATTGGAGGATATAACTTATTTTAACAAAGAAAAAGAAATGCGGAATGCAAACTTTATTTTGGCAAATATGAGTGTTAGGCAATTTAGCATGTCCTGATGCAGATCTAACCATATGTGTAATTTTTTCAAAATATTTGGTAGGTACTAGACCTTCCTGAATACAACTCACATCAGCTCCACTATCAATCATAGCCACATTAGTTATAGAAAAACTATTATCAATTAATATGGTGCATTTAATATATCATTTGTGAGCAATTACAATTTACATCATTCCTAGAAATATACCTTGTCTAGGATCAATATAAAGAGGTTTTGCAGGAATATTTTCTTCAGCAAAATTTTTTCCCTTGTTATGAACATTTTCAATTTGAGTAAGACGATGATCACAAATCATTTGATTTTGTTTAATAGATTTAATCTCATTTTTAAAATTTTCAATTTCTCCTTTTAAATATATCAAAAGAAGAATCTCTTGTAGAAATAATTTGCTTATTTAGTCTGTTATGAACTTCAGACAAAGAATAAGGAGCAAAATATTCATATTCAAAATCATTTCTTTTGGAAGAACTAGCCTTTTTATTAACAGCTAATTGAATAATTTTTTCACGAAGATTATTATCTGTAACTTCTTTCAAAAGTTCTATTACATTATCAAAAGTAATAGCGTTAAGATTTAAATCTTCAAATTAAGATTGCAATTTATAAAATTCATCATTTTCACAGGAACAAATTTCACCTTGACCAGATTTGCAAGTATCACAAGCATGCTGATTATTATCAGATAATTCAAGCAAGTCAACATTTTTTCAGAACCTGATCCTGACTCAGAATCATAATCGAACTTCAAACCAGAAGTATAAAGGAAACTATAAACTTTATCATAAATTTCTTCATCAAGTTCTAAGATTTTCAATTTTTCAAGCTTGCAATTGGGTGCTATATATCCAAAATTGTCACACCTATAACACTTGATTTTTGCGAGTTCCCACCTAGACCTATTCTCGGTAAATATATTATATTTTTGAGAAGTTTTTCGCTCGTTCCATTCTTCCTTAAATCTACATCTATGCCTAGACCTTCTTTTCGTATAATGTTCATCGGGATTGAATTCTCTAGAATCTCTATGTTTGGTTTTCTTGCTATTAGCTGAAGTATCAGGTAAACCAAACTGGGTAAGAAAGTCTCCTAATTGAGATCTTTCTCAAAATTTATCCATCTTAAGTTGTCTATTTAATTTTAATTCATTGCACAAATTTAGACCTTCTTGAGTGCAAACTACTATTAATCTTCCATAGGTATAATCACCATAAGGAATTTCACCATGCTTATTTCTATGGGTCTTTTTAACCCTTAGAGCAAATAATGGGGGAAGGCCGTCTATGAACTTAGCTTTCCATTGCTCATACTTATTTTCTGGTAGTTCCATCACCCTACTCATATAAGTATCTTTATACCATCTGAATTCTTCCAAAGTTCTACTTCGTAGACCATTTAATAGGGTACGAATCGAACTGATTGGTAAATCTACCATTAAAATGTTCTAAAATGGTTAAGACTAAGGTATAAACCGCGCCTTCTCTATTAGAAACAAGAGAGATACCAAGGTTATCAACACCTTCATTACTAGAAACAACATTAATCACTGTAGCCTTTTGCTCGAAGGTCATATAATTATCCCACCAACCTCAAAGTGGGCCCATAAAACCAGCAATAATCATTTTGCTAATATTTTTATCTGTGTTTTTAACATTTTTACAGATAGTTGCATGCATAAGCATTCTATGAAAAAGAATAGTACGTTGTCTATCAGTCAGACCATCAAGGTTCTAGTCATAAATTTCAGACCCGCTATAAGTGGTATTGGTTTGATTCCAGTCTCGTTCCTCTACAAGCACATCTTGAGGAGTTGGTCTGAAATAAAAATAATAAGTTTGCATGCTTGGCTTATAGGCAAACTTAGTATTACCACTACTCCTTTTGGGATAACCCTGAAGCTTATTAAACTCTAGATCAACATGATTTTTAAAATCAGAAGTGTTTTCCATTTTATCAGCAAAACTTTCAGACAAATTTATAGGACTTGTCTTAAATTTAGAAAACTTTTTATTAAGAAGTTCTTCTAAGTCATAAGCTGTTTTAAAATTGAATTCCAAAATCTCAAGAGGTCTCTGCACATGAGTAGAAATAATGAGAGCTTCCTTATTAATTTTTGAAGTAGAAGCTTTATTAAAAGTCTTTAAATAATTTTTAATATGAATAACAAGAGCAGTTAATTCATCTAATTTTTTATCAAGAGAACCAATATGTTCATCCAAAACTTTAACATAAAGTCCCAAATAATTATTTTGAGAAATCAAATTATTAATCTCGTTGATGCTAACTGCCGCAACATCTTCTTCAACAAATTTTTGAAAGGCTGTAAATGTTATGCCAGTATTATTAGGTAAAACAAATGATGATTGTGGTGGATAAACTGCCTTAATAATATTACCAGTTCCATCTTTATAAGATCGTTCTAAAACGTTGATGAACAAAGGTAAATAAGTGGTTATAAACCATGGCACAAAACATATAATTTGATTATGCAAAGCACAAGTTTCATAAAACTCTTGAGAAATATGATTCAAATCATCAACATTATAAGTATCAAAAAAACAAGTTTTAAACTGATTCTATTTATCACTTAAAAATTCATTCTGAATGTATTTTCTTGCCAGGGAACCTAGGCTAAAATCTATCCAGTGTACATTCATTATTAAGAATTGTTTAAATCAAAACCCATTTCGGATTGAGAAGGAATATCTTTATCAGAAATATCAGAAGCATTATCATTTGCTTGAACAATATTTAACCGAGGATTAATTTTAATTTTATTAACAAATCTATCACTTTGATCCGTAGATAGAACCGATTGTAAAGTATGTACAGAAGCAGCACGATTACTAGTTGGACTATATATTGGATCGATAAAAGAAATATGATGCATAGCAGAAAATTTTCTAGCAGAAGAAAATGAATATCATTAAACTGCATACAAATCCTACCATCAGGATTTTGAGTGATATGAGAATACTCAGAATTTGTGACTGCATCTGCCATCTGGTTTAAAAGAATAACTGATTCTAAAGCCCAAGTAGTAGGAAAATTAATTTATTTCCATTTTATAGGTCGTCTAGTAGTGACCTTAGATCTAGCAAAATTAGTTTCCACTAGAATAGTTTCAGCAAATGTATCATATAACTTACACCTTGGATTTAACGTAGAAAGCAATTTAAAATAGATTCTATAAGTTAAGCAAATTAATTCAGATCCAGGTGCATAATTATAACCATGTGTTTTAACATTCAAGGTTAAAGCATCAAGAATATTAGCATCAGTTAAAGACAACTGCAAATTCGGCTGAGTATTAAAATAGACTGGACCATATGCCACAATTGCTTCAATCAAACCCATTAAAGATTGTCTAAAATTTAAATTTCTAGCATCTCGTAAAGCAACTAAAAATATTTCAGGTAACCCTTTAAGAGTTAAAGGCTTAAAAGCAATCTGTATCATGCCAATATACAACAAATTATACTGAAGTTTATATAAATCAATATCTCGCTTATTTAACAAACGAATAGTTTGTTCTGACGAATTTAACTCCAAAGATTGTTCATAGTTTTAATCAACTGTTTATTAGAGATTTTATCAAACCAACCATAACCATAAATGGTTTATATATTAATTTTAGGAATAGTCCATTTGATTAACAAATCAAGGTTTTGAGGTATATCTACCTCTTCCAATCGAGTATTTTCAGTACTCGTTTCTCCAAGATCCATGAAGACCAAAATCATATCTATGTCGTATATTCACATCAATTTGATATGTACCATGAAAATTCCTAGGCTCTGATACTAATATATATATATATATATATATATATATATATATATATATATATATATATATATATATATATATATATATATATATATATATATATAATTTCATTTATTGATAAACTTGAAAAAATTGAATAGGAAATATAATAATTTATTACCTCATTTAATGTTAGGACCCAACCAACCGGGCCGTGCGGACATCTACTCTAACACCTAAGTAGGAGAACCTTCGATTCCCAAATAGTTAAAGACATGTGGAAGATTAAAAAAAACTGGAGATAAAACAACATTCATGAGATTTTAACAAAATAAAGAGTTTTTCAATGATTCAAATTAAGACTTGTAAAATAATTAACATCCCCAGGGATCTAGTCTAAAGAGGTACTAGAGCTTTTAAGATTTATGTAAAAATTACAAAGATTAATTATTATTTTTATTATGTTTTTTCCTCCTAAAATGAAAATTCAACATTCAAATATTTCCTATCCATAACTTGGTGTTCCTAAAATAGTAGCACGTGCTTATTAGAAGGATGTTCCTAAAACCTTAAAAAATAAATGACCACAATAATTAGATTTCGTTGAAATCTTGATGTAGATATGAAGTCATTACAGGCCATTAAATTCGAAATTTTCTTAGAAAGCAAGAAATCATGATCGTCTCGATCATAAGATCACTAAAGCAATCGCTTGGAAACTCAATATTTTTGAGGTCCCCACTTTCTTTCAAGAATCAAGGATGTGTGTGTGTGTGTATATATATATATATTGTTAAAAATTCTCATATATTGATAAATTTGTAAAAAAATTGGATAATTTTTTACCTCATTTAATATAGAGATCGTTGTAATAATTGTGACATAGAATAATATTTAGTTAATTGTAGAAACCTTCCTTATGTGACTATCTATTTTGTTTTATATTCAGACGATTATCATGAACCAACATTATTATGCTTATATTTACTTTTTTTTTATTCCCTTTTCATTATTTTTATTCTCTCATTATTGAATATTCTAAAGTCTCTCAAACGTCAAACCTTCTGCCTTAGGCAAAATCTATTGTTGTGTGTTTATAAAAAAAATCAAATTCGTTTTTTCATGTCCTCTTCAAATTTCAAAATACTACAACACTATTTTTATATCATTATATTAACATATCAAATTCAACACAACGCTATTTCGATATCATTATAAAAGGTTTTCAATATTTTGAGTCAGGTTTTATAATTAATCTAACTTTATATTTTATATTTTTCATTGAAAATTTATATTATTTACATTCTTACTTCATAATGTCCGTGTGTATCCTACCCCGTATGTTATAATTATTCAATTTATATATGTCAACAAAAAAACAAAATTACTTTGTAAAATTTGGCTTTAGACCCCAAACTTGTTGAGTCGTATGCCAGAAACAAGCACCTAGAATCCTTGCAGGCTTGCATGTGATGGTGTACATTTTTTTTTGACATGTTGTACAATATATAATGTCCCTTAGCTTTCAAGCCTTGTTGCTATTTTTTTTAAGACAACATACTTGGTGAAATTAAGTGTCACCACAATTTAGGTTATGTAGATAAGCTTACATAAAGTTTTGGTTTTATTATTTTATGAAATTATTTTTAATCACAATAAATATATCTTTTTGACCTATTTCTGCAATATTTATAATTTAACAATAAAAAAATAGTCTTAAACCAATGTGATAATGTCTCATGGTATTGCCATTTGAATTCTCTTGTTAAATGAAACGAAGTTTTAGAATAAAATTAAACTTCTTGCTAGGTCCTGATGGTGGAACTGACATTACTCTATCTTCGAGTTCTAGCTAGTAACCCATCTGGGGGCCCTTCTATTAAAAAAGTCTACGTATAATAACATGATGTTTAACCAATATAATACATAAGTTTACCAACCATCAAAGAAATTTGAACCTTCCATTAATGTAGTGTCCCAAGATCGAAAAAGTCAAAAAATCAACTCGTACAAATTCAAAAAAATGTGAAATTTACTTATAAAACTTAAAGCTAGTCTCAACGTCAAAATAATCACAAAACAAAAAGGGATTAAATAATATAGGAAAAATCACACCATATACACATTTAAGAGACAATATTACGGGTTTTAAACCTACTCCTAAAAAATCCTTACTTATAACAGTTTGATTACGGGTTATAACATATCAATTAAATTTAACTTTATTTAAAAATCAATTATATTTTACTTTATTAAATGATTAATCTTTTTATAATTTTATATTATTAATAATTTAATTATTTTGATTGCAGTTCCTTTTTTAAAATCAGTAATTATCAATTACACAATTTTAGGGATTTATATTAATTACAGTTCCATGTTTACCGTTACACCCCACACCACCACCCACTCACGTTAATCCCACCCCCCCACGCCTATCCTATACAACACGCCGCCACCCCACTACCCCACCTTCAGAAGTAAGAAATTCATCTCTCTCAAACATAGTGCATTTCGTCTCTCATCTTCTTCATGTTGAAGAAAATTGTTCTAACGCCTCGAAAGAGTCCTCCACTAGTTGAAGCAACTTCTACGGATGAAGTACATGCTCCAACATTCAACATATTGACTCAAACCCCGCCGCCAAAAAATAATGAAATTCCGGCAAGGCGGGTTCTTCTCAATCGAATAATTAGATTACTCAAAAGCAGAAAAATAGTCAAGCAAAAAATGGTAAGTCCTGCAAATCAAAAGGAAAAAAAGAGGAAGGGTAGAATTGTAGAAATCCATTCGGATTTGAATTTCATAAGTGACATGAATAAGAAAAAACAAAAAAAGCAACAGATGTTGAAATTGGTCAGTCCTCAAAACCATCAAGGAGAAGAATAACAACGAAGGAAGACTCAGAAATCCCAATATCCAAAAAAGACAAAAAAGTGGTTAGGGTAAGTATTATATTTAATTTAATTTTAAATTAGTAGTTTTTTTGTTATAAATATTATACCATGCAATTTTTTTTTTCAGTGATTGTGGTTTGTACACATGTCTATTTGTTGAATACATCAGTAATCAAGTTTTTGATATGCGTTCTGTTGATATCGATGCAAAGTACCATTGTCAAAGGTATGCCACAATCAAATGGCATTATGGAAAAATAAAGAATGATGATGGCACGATCAGTGAGAGTGACGTAACTAAAATTGTTGCTAGCAAATTAGGTGGACCTCGCATAGCAAAAGAGCATGCTCCGGATACCAGCAATTATCCTACACCAAGAGCACAGAGATCAAATTTGAAATAGTTGATTGCACCTTAGACTTTTTAGAATTACAAGTTTTTTTTTTAACTTTTGAACGATATTTTTGTGTTTGATACAGTTTTAAGTATTTGATGATATATAATATCCACTGTTTTCTTCCCATCAGATACCAACTACATATAAATTACAGATTGGCTATTATAATTTCATGATACTAGTTATATACAGACTGCATACTAATTAGATACACCATTCTAATGATAAATTACACATTGAGTATAATAATTTTGGAGATAACAGTTATATACAAATAGCATACCAATTGGATTCAACATTTAGAGTTCATGATCTTACAGTGTCTTATTAATTGAAACAAAACGAATATCAATTTAGAGTTCATGAACTAACTCTGTCTTATAATTGGTATCCAAACTGTACATTGTTGGCATCCAAATTCATACATGATGGGTTTTTTTACTTCATATTCTAACACAAAAAATAAAAAAATAAAAAATGAATGAAGTTGGTATCCAAACTGTATAAATACCTTGAAGAAATGATTATGTCAATGTAAAATAGTGATCAATGTATTTTGTAACAACCTCAATTACATCTTGTTTTATATTTATTCAGGTTGGACACCTTATGGATACCAAATTAATATTAATTGTAAATTATATTGACTTAACAAGCGTGGACTAAGTATTTTATATTTTAAAGATGTATGAAGTTGGTATACAATTTGTATAAATACTATAAGAAACGAATCTGACAATTTAAAACAACGATCATTAAATTTTGCACCAACATCAATTACATCTTGTTTTATTTTGGTTTAGAGTAGGACACCAGTTGGATATCTAATTAATACTCATGCTAACTTACATTAAATAATATCAGTCGCTATTAGACTACATACCAAATGAATACCATAATTACCTTATATAATGTTCACTAATATGAACAATACCTTATATATTAAACTAGCATGAATTTTATTTCCAGCAGTTTGCAAGTGGTATGATTACTGAATGAATCTTATATAAAACATGAACAATATATTAAACACTTAGCTGGAATGCATTTGATATCAATTCTGTATATATTTGATATGCATTGTCAATAAATATTATTGGAAAACAATGAATACATTGTACCGATCAAAACAAAACATGAGTCTAAAAGACAAAATAAAATAAAAAATTTGTATCATTTAAACAAATAAACTATCATTTTTTTTGGTACAGGGTAATTTGAATATGTCTTCCTGTTGTGACCCACTTGACGACATCTACTGCAAGTAACTTTAGACCTTTTGAATTTCACATTAGCAAATTTCTTCCAGCGTTCAAGTTGCGGTCTTCCTACCGTTCTCTTTGAACCATGCAACATCAATTTAGGCTCTGAAACATAACTTGGTATATCCCATGTACACTCTCTTGGGAGAGGTTCAATAGGGATCGCATATGCATCTTAAAAATTCTTCAAGCTATAAAAAGGAGAGCAGTAATCTGTTTCATGTAGTCTTCTGTACCTAATAACTGTCATTCCATGTCTGCATGATATCTCATCATTTTGAAATCTTCTGCAACTACATTTCTTGGTGTTTATGCATACTATGTACTGCTATGATCCATCAACAACAACATGCAAATAAAGTGTTGATGGTATAAATTGGTATTACCTAACACATAAAAAAATTGAATATTAACATGATGTTACAAAAAAACAAGCCACAGAAAAGATTTCAACTATATACAAAATGGATATCAAATTCATTTCAACTACTTGTGTAATGTACCGTTCATGTAAGTTGGCAGTTTATATCAAATTCATTCAATAATCATACCAATTGCATACATGAATACCTTTGGATATTAATGAATAAAGGAAAAATCATACCCTCATACTGGTAGACAAAGCAACACTTTTTTGGAGCTTAAGATCATATTTTTTTGTTAGCTCTGATCTAGTTTTTGCAGCCTCCTCGTTGTGCTTATGAATTCATGTTTGAAACGTTATCCTCACAAATTCAAGAAGTGAAATCACTGGCAACCTCCTTTGCTAACATGTTAACATTATACAATGGAATAATAAATATGTTGTATTTATATTCACTTTTCATACCTAGATAATACAAATTTCATCCCCAACTTTATTCTTCTCACACAAATTTATACACACTTGTCATTACTTATTCATACCAATGTCATTCCAAAGAGTCTATCAGAATTCATACCATAAAACACATTTCATAAAAAAAACAGTTTGTCGTACATAATACAAAGGAATAATAAATATGTTGTATTTATATTCAAATTTCATATCAAACATAATACAAATTTCATCCACAACTTCATTCTTATCACTCAAATTTATAGATACTCGTCATTACTTATTCATACCAATATCATTTCAAACAGTCTATCAGAATTCATACCATAAAACACATTTCATACATTTATTTTTTTTACACACATTTCATAAATTTATAATGATAACATCATCACCATTTCATACACTATCACGAAAAAATATAATCAAATCATTCAAATATAAATACAAAATCGTCACATTCATTGTGTTTACAGCATACAAATTACAAAAACTAGTTTACAAAAAATTCATAACATCATTTATTCAATTTTCCCAGAAATTAATTTGTAATATGAAACAAACGAAGGTTCATACAAAAAAATCACAATTTAAATCTATTATACACAACTAAAATCCAAAAATTTCATTTGCAGTTTCATTGTTCTTAATTTTTTTTTTACTGAAGTTGGAATAAAAATACAAATAATAAATCGCAATGAATACTATCTAGAAGGATGTCACGATCCGAGTCTACACCCTGGACGTGGCCAGCACTCAAGAACCATTGTTCGTCCCCAAGCAAACCCTCATCATGGCTAACAACAAGCGGAAGACTAACTTAAACATACAAAAGCTAAAAACTGAATAAAATTCAATAAACTCAATTTTTCAAAACTTTAACTCAAATGAACAACTTAGAATAAAAATAATATATACAACTCGCCATAAAATAGGCAACTTAAGTCTTTAAAACATTTAATAAAATAAATGAATAATACAAACTTCTCAACTATTCTGACTATCTATGAAGCCTCTAACTGATAAAGATGGAAGTCAAGACAAGACCCATGACATCCTGACTAAACTGAAAAATAAATGAAATCCTCCGAAAATAAGGAGGCTCACCATAGCTAACTCGAACTTTCTGATGTATCAACGAAGCTCATGTTGATGATCTTGAATACATGTGTCTGCATCATGAGAAGATGCAGGCCAAATGCTCAGTACGTGAAATGTACGAGCATGTAAGAGAATTCTAAAGCATAAATATAAGTTTGAAACTTGATAAAAAAAAAGGAAATATACTTACCTCTTTTCAAACTTACTCAATTCAGGGAATACTCAAAACTACTCAAACTTACTCAACTTAAAAGATATGATATTCGACTCCGGGTACTCAACTCTAGATACTCAACTCAATATAAAGCAACAATACACATGCAATATATGGAAAACTTTATAAAACACTAAAAACAACTTAGTTCGTTAAAGAAAATGCAATAACAAACTCTACTTTACTTATATAATAAAATAATATAGTTTCTGCGGGAGTTTCTCTAACCGACAATAACCACTATAAGCCTATGTGGTAATACAACGTCTTGCCCATGCTGTCAGAATTGTCCTATACTTTGCCGTCATTTAGAACGCTTAACTTAGTGGATCCACTAGCTTAATTTATGTGATCATCTAAAAAGCATAACCCATTAATACCCATGATGGCTACATGGTTTATGGAGACTTGAGTTAATATGAACTCGCATCCCTATATCGGTGCTCAATACTACTCCCAAAAATATACTTAGCTCATATGTTTTAAAACAACTTCTTTCTTTGGTTTGAGATAATCACTCAAAACTTAGCTTAAAAGCACTCTTGGAATAGATGTTCCCTTTCTTGCTCAAAACTCTTTTGGAAATCTCAGTTTCCTCTCATCTTAAATGTGAAAACATTTACTCTTGGGAATACTTAGTTCCCATATATCATTTTAAAGAAAATGAACTTTACTCTTACTCTTTACTCAACTCAAAGCTTAAGTCTTAAAACAAAGTTAAAACATTTGTGAAAGACTTCTTAAAATATGGTTCATGCCGAATTATGGACGTGAATGACTCGATGCAAGGTTTTCAATAACCATAGATTGATCTCAATACTTAGAACTTAAGAACTTTACTGATACTACTCATTTCAAGAATGCTCAACTCAAAGGGTTCATGCGCATGAACTACTCAACTTAAGGACTCAAATATACTTCTAATCTGAAGATTGCTCGACTTATAGGGTTCATGTGGAATTATGGGCATGAACAATTCAACTCAAAGACTTCATGGGTAACATGTAATGGTCTCATGATTAGACATATAATCTCAAAGGGGATTAGGAACTCAATACTCAAGACTTAGAACTTAAAGATACTACTCCTCTCAAAGGTACTCAACTGATGGAGTTCATGCAAAAGTTATGGGCATGAACGACTCGACTCGAGGGTCTACATAATAATATGAAACTCGTGAATACAACTCTTCTCATTCTCATACTTACTTTTTCAGAACCTAATTCAAATCGATAGTTGATCTCAAGGATTCACAATTGAACACAAAGTTTTGCTTGAACTCTACTCTTAACTCTCTCTTGAATGTGAATTATGAATTCAAAAGTTATGGTTCACGATATGAAAGGTCTCATGATGACAAAGTGCACTCATGAATACATTCTCCTCATCCTCATACTCACTTGCTCGAGTCTTGAAACAAGTTACTAAAAGTTGTAAAAGACTTCTCAAAAAGACTCACAGGGACATTCTTAAAATGTTCGGAAGAACTCTCAAGACTTAACTCTTAACTTTACCTTGAATTTGAATTATGAATTCAAGGTTATAATCATGTTATGAATGATTTCTAAGTGTTTGGAAGTAGTTTGAAGTGTTTAGAATCAAAAGGTGTGAAGATACACTTCAAAGGAGTTCAAACGGAACAACCAATGGAGAATGAGTGGGGGTAGGCGACCCTGGCGCGGGGCGCCAGCCCCTAACTTTAGAGAATGCATATGGGCGCACTGCAGGGGCGCCGCCCCAGCCCCTCGGGCGCATCTGGGGCACGCCACCCCAGCCTCTCCCCAGGCCAAGTTCGACGAATTTCGCCTCTCGTTTATTCATCCTAAATCACTTTTAATCTATTTCTTTTCTCACGTTTTCCTTAGATTCAATCACCCAACCTAAGTACACACTAATCCACTCAAAACAATCACTTTCATCTCAAGAAATCATCAAAACCCCAACAAAACAAGATTTAGAATGAACTTCAAGAACACCTATCAAGAACTTAAATCCTTCAACTTTTTGAGAATGAGACTTCACTGAAAATAATATGTTTGGCGTGTTGGTGAACAAACCCAACACTATGGAAGCTTACATATCTCTTAGGGATCAAACCCATGGCGACAATCCGCAACAACTCTCAAGAATTTCGACAAACACTTCGATCCTTTCTCTTTTCTCCTTTTCTTTCTCTTCTTGAACTCTCAACTAAAACCCTAGGTGTAAACTAGGATTATAAAACTGAACCTAATCATATTAGACCCCTAAAATATTACTAAAAATGAATTAAATCTGATTGGGTAAGGAAAAGATCAAAATACCCCTCTAAAATCCGGTTTGCCTTTCCTTATCTAGACATCACAACTTCGAATGGACATATCTCCCTCATACGAACTCGAAACTGAGAAAACTTGGTGGCGTTGGAAAGATAATTCAAAGATATTTTCTACGGTATATGGTAGAACACCTAAATCATCTTGAGCTATGAGTTATGGTCGTTTGAAGTCGACCCAAAACTCCTACTTAGCTTAACTTGCAAAATTTCAAATTTTGCTATTCCAATTTAAATCTTTTTGGAAATCAAGGTGCCACATCTAGTGACTTTAACACTTAAGAAATTTTTAATTCCTTGGTAAAATCTCACTCACTATGAAGAACGGTTCGAGTCATAGTTCAAAATTTTTTTTGGGGTGTCGCAAAGGATCCTATCTATCACCGTGTTTTATTAATATCAATAAGAATTTGTCCATTACCACAAAATAAAGATTTTTGAACCAAAAATATTTTGGAATTAGTCATGAATGACAACAATCACATAAAAAGAATTCGAGGGAGTGAGAAACGTTTGAATAAAAAAAAAAAAAGAAAATCTGATTTTTGAATTAATTTTAACTGATTGAGTAAAAAAAGGAAAACAAATTGACAGAAAAAAATTAGAGGGAGTGAAAAATGTTTGAAAATAAAATAAAATCCGATTTTTGATTTAATTATAACTGATTGAGTAAAAAAAAAAACCAAATATTCTTATTTAGTTTTGAATCCCCTAAATTTAAGGCATTATTAATTATCCTTAATGTTATCCCTTTTTTTTATTTTTATGATATTTAAAAAAATGTTTTTTAGTATTATTTTAAAAATATTTTCTTAATAAAATGTTACAACCTGAAATTTTTTATTGTTACAACTTGAAAGTTTTATTCTACTGCTATAACTTGAAAATATTAGTCTAATAACTATCGTTTATAAAATTTTAACAATAATATATTCCTGGAGAAAAAAGTTGAAACCGAACACCAAATAAACAATAACAATACTGAAAGATAACACACAAAACTCGTATAAATATATATTTACAAGAAGACCCAAAGAAAAAACTCTTTGAACTCCAATGGTGTCTTTCTTTTCATCATTTGAGCCCCAAAAAAATCTTGACATATATTTTTCGATTCATAGAAAAATCTCATTGGAATGTGTCACGGAAGTTGGTAAATAAATTGGCTGGAACCGTAACACATGCTTGATAAGAATAGCTTTTCCATTGATTGATAATAATTTACCTTGTAACTTTAATTGTAGGTTAAAATTGTCTTATTTTGCATAGTTTAAGAGGAAAATTGGACCATTTTCCTTATATTTGAGCAACCTTTAAAAAAAGGATATTTATTTAAAAATCTATTTTTCTAGTTGAAGGATATTTTTGAACCAAAAACGTAACTAAGGGTCATACTAACCATTTTGAATAGTTGAGGCCTTTTCCTTTGTTAAAATAGAAGTGTTTATACTATTTTTTTTCTTATATGTTATTATATATGTCTCACACATTCAACCACCATTTTCATATTCAATTATGGGAAAATTATATGAAATAGCAAATTATTAATTCAAATTAAATGATATAGCTATAGTTTATTTTATTTGTAATTCGCAGGAAACATCTCATTTTTTCGTCATCTGATTTGGTATACAATTAGCTATTTTATACATTTCGGTATAAAATGTATAAGATGTGTTTGTGTTTGTATAAAGCGAGAGAAAAGTGTATATACAAATACAAATACATATATTTTCGTCCTATATACTTATAATTATGCAAATACAAATCTTATTATACAAATTACAATGTATAAGTAAATTTATATAAAGATGAACAATTTGTATAAAAATAGATGTATCTAGCGAATTATACAAATCAAAAGCTCCATAGCAAACATAAAATTTGCTATGAAGCGCAATTATACAAACTATAGCTATAACATACAAATATAATTTTTATATTTGCTATATGTGAAAGTAGCTCTTTAATTATTATGTATTATTTTTCAAAAAGAATAAAGGCAAAAATGTTCTATTTTGAATAGTTTAAAGGCAATTGGCCTATTTTTCTTTTATTTTGAAATAATTGGCAGTAAGAAAAATGTTTCTGAGCTATTTTGATAATTGAATAGTTCTTAAAGCTAAAATGTAACGAAGGATAAGACACTCATTTTGAATAGTTCAAGTGTATATTTGGCTTTTCTCAAAAAGAGAAAAAGAACTAATACTATAGTACACTAGGATTTTTTGTAGTGCATTATTTGGATTGTACCACATGCATTAATGTTTGCACTTTATTGCTTTCACACTCTCTCTATTCCTTTTTAATTGTCATGTTGTGCTTTTCGAAAATTAATTTTACTAATTTTTCAAAGTTAAATTAGGTTACATTAATTCGATATTTTAAACAAAAAATTTAGATACTATACGTAAAACACTATAAATTACAATTTTTTTTGCATATCAATAAAATGAAAAAATAATCGTGAAATGTTAGTCAAAATTGTTATTGTTCGATTCTAAAAAAGAAAACGTAACGATTGAAAGTGAACGAAGAGAGTATTAGATAAAAAAAATAAAATATACTTCATCTGTCCCAATTTATATGGCACATTTTGTTTTTCGAGAGTCAAACAATTTAAGTTTGATCGAAAATTTGCGTGTGAAATTTTCAATTTTTTTGAAATGAAATTTAGATATCTATAAACTATGTAAAAAGAATTATAAGTCATAATAATTGACAATTTAAAATAATTAAATGATATATAAAAAATTTATGATAAATTTATTTAAGTCTCAAAATCTTAAAAATATCACATAAATTAGAACGGAGGGACATCTAACCTACTTTAAAAAAGGGATAGTCCTCAAAAGCTTAATCCTTTTTTTTTGTTCAGCATATAATGGCGATTTCTCCTAGTGCTACCTTAACATCACAATTCCTCAATTGTCACAGACCAAATGACCATAAATGCCCTTCCTCTTCTTCACTCTCTTTCAGTAAGTTGATGATTCTATCTTGTTCAACATATTTTTAATTATCAATTTCAATATTGGTTGAATTGGCAAATTAATTGTTTTTATTGCTTGTGAAATTTGTTTGGTTAGTGCTTTTACTATACTGCATCTTGGGTATTTGGGTTCTTTAATGGATCTTTTTGGAAAAATTATCAAGACCATAGTTTTGGATTTACCTTAAATTCACATTTTATCTGTAAAGACTCAATTTTTAGCTAATTTACACCATTTGATAGTGTTTTTGATAACTGAGAAATCCATACTTTGAGGAACAGTAGTGCACGATTCAAAACTCGATGGATAATGGGTAATCCAAACATTATAGGGGCGTTTGGTAACGGGGGATGAGATTTAGTATAGGATAAATAATGCCGGGACTAACTAATACCCCTAACCAAATGCACAATAAAATAATCCTGCAATTTATCCCGAGATTATTATCCCTCACGTGCACTTACCACTAGACAAAAGCCGCCCTGGGGGCTACTTCACCATTTGATTTTACCATGTTCAATGGAAGTGTTTTTATTTTTTTGTAATGGTACTCTATGTTGCTCAACTCTTAAAAAATGTTGACAGGTGCATGTCGGATCCTCTGAAAATAGTGTATTTTTTGAAGGATCCGACACCAGTGCGGTAACATTTATGGAGACTCCGAGCAACTTAGATGGTACTTGCTCTGATGTAAAAAAACATGTACTTTTTTCTGGTTGCCTAGTTGGTAATTTGGTTGCTATTCTTTTAGGAAATGTTTATATATTGGTTATATCAATATAAAAATTATATTAGATGGAGTGTATAAGGATGTTTAAGACCATATAATGCCATTCCAGAGGTTTGTTTTGTATGTTTTTCTTATGTGTTGAACTCTATATGGAAGAAGTTTAGTTTGTACTTTGGAGGGTCCGGTATGGTGCTTCTGTCGGATTCGAAGGTTGGAGGTTCCAAAGAAAGAAAAAGAAAAGGTTCCAAGACAACCCTGTTTACGTTAAATTGGTATACTAAAGCTTGCTTATCATGGCTATATTCTGGCTTCTGCCGTAGAATGTTCAATAAAATGTGTGTCTGTTTATTATAGTAAGAATTTTTCGTCTTTTTCTTTTTCAAATCAAGAAAGCATTAACATTGTAAGGATATTTCCTTCCAGTGGTTACTTATCATAGCACTTGCCTTCTTTGTTCTTTTTATGGATCGTGATTTTAACTTCTTATAGTGTGTGAGGAGATCATCATATGATATATCTCACCCTTTCTTAATGCCGCATATGGTCGTTAAGGAGTTAATGGCATTGTGCAAACTCTAACTTTGATAGTGCACATTTAGACACAACAACATGGTCTCAATTGACAACTGAACACTCCAACTTGTCCCCACTGTGTCTCGTGGACACCCAATGAAGACATGACACATATTTAGTAGAGGTGTCTAGATGATCATTTTGTGAGTTGGAGTGCTTAATTGACACAGCGGAGACGAGTTGAGGTGTCTAGATGATCATTTTGTGAGTTGGAGTGCTTAATTGACACAATGGAGACGAATTGAGGTGTCTAGATGTGCATACTCAAAGTTGGAGTGTTGATGCCAAGTTAAAGGGTCTATGTATTATTTTATGATTAAATCATTTTGATAGGCATCAATAGAGTTTACACTCTGATCCCCTCTCAAGTTTTGAATTTATTTGAAAGTATCTCAGCAAGTAAAATGCTTGACTTTAACGATTAAAAAAATGGTGTTTACTGTTGCTATGGTGTAACCAGCTACGTGGGAGAGTGTTTCATGAGATTAGGCAGAATATATTTGTCTTTTTCTGTAATCTTTTATGTTTCATGTTAACTTACCTTTCTTCTTAGCTAATCCATTTAGTTTCCGATATGTCTTATGATGTATATTGCTATTTTAAAGTTTCTGACTAATTCTAGGAATGATTCTAATGTGCCATACCTTCATCGTGTTTTAGGTAAATCAAACTCAAGTACCCTACTTATTGGACCTTCAAGTGCATCATCACGAAATGGCCAGAAAGCTAGGAGATCTTTCCATGTTCATGGCTTGTTTGGTGGCAAAAAGGATAATAACAGTGATGATAATTCCTCAAAGGTGCAAAATATTCTCTTCTTTAATTGATAGAAAAACATAATATGTGCAAAATTGTCGCAGGAGTCTACTCGATTGTTATGTAAATTTGAATTAAACCATGTTATGGACAACCCTGCATGAAATCTCCATATGATCCTTAGTAAGATTTTCCTGTAGTATCATCTTTTTACCCTTTGGGGTTTGTCGTCTTGGATGTGAGGTCTGTCATCATGGTTATAAATTTTTCATAGCTTTATCATTACATGAGATGGTGCTGTACCGCCATTTCTTTTGGCAATAATGAGTACTTGGTTGATTATATTTTGGTAAATCCCTTTTGCCTGCAATAAATAATTTGCTTAATCACTATAAATGAAAATTTGAAATGAATTGATAATGTGTCTTTCATGTATCTTTAGTTGCAATTGCCACATTTAAATGTTTCCTCGTCTGAGTACATTTGAATATTACTGTTTAAAAGTATGTTTAAGCCCAATACGTAATAGTACCATCAAGGGTAGAGAAGAATCATAATTTTAAATAATCACATTAGACAATCAGAAACATGAAAAGAAGAGCTCGTCACACCGGGCTTGCCTAGTGCGGGTTACCTCTCCCGTGTGGTTTGCGAGCTATTGCATAGGAACGAGGGTTTTACGCTGTGCGCACCCAATGGATAGCAGCGGCAGGTTTCCCTTGTCAACAAAAA
This sequence comes from Solanum bulbocastanum, assembly GCA_037074985.1. Lineage (NCBI taxonomy): Eukaryota > Viridiplantae > Streptophyta > Magnoliopsida > Solanales > Solanaceae > Solanum > Solanum bulbocastanum. The sequence continues at coordinate 1,769,515 of CM073604.1, forward strand.
AAAGAAGATGAAAAGAATAATTTATGAAGTGTATAGACCATGTAAGCAGACTAGCTTTAAAGCACAAGATATGAGTTACCAATTCTAAAAGTAGACACTCGGAAAGGAGGAAGTGGGTGGGTGGGTGGGAAGTGAGGGATACCGATTAGAATAGGCTGAAGAAGGCCAGAGAGTGTGTCTTGAGGATAATACAATGGACTGAGGATTGAGGCTGATGTAATGAAGGATACACGGGTTTTCTTTCAAGTTAATCTCCTTTAAGTATCAGTTTAAGATTAGACTTACATAAGTGGACCAATGGATTTGTTGCTGATGTGTCTAATCATCCAGGAATTAGTAGCCACTTCACAAAGTTCCGTTAGAAGAAAATGAAGTAGCAAAGTTGTCCGTGAGTGTTTAGATTCAGCACATTTTCAACTTGCTTTGACGGATCTCCAAATTTGATACTTTTCAATGAAGGGGAAAAACATGCATCAATATAACAAAATAAGTTCAATGGGAGGCGAAGATGTCCTAAAATACGACATTAACAAAATAATGCTAGTAACAAAATAGCAAGCGCATCGATCATTTTTTTTTTAATGAAGTAATAGGTTTCATTTAAGGCATTCAGCAGATGCAAATAGTAGACAAAAGAGTGAGAGCAAAAGTGAGTTTGTTAGCTCCATTACAATGAGCCCTATACTAAAATGAGGAGCTAGCGAAATCCTAAAAGTTGTCTCGGCAGTTAACAGGGGACAAATTACTCCAGCTATACAAAAAAATAAGACATTTAGCAAGCTCATCGATCTTTTGAAGCATTCTTTTGGTGCAAGTCTGTAAATTTCACTATCAAGATACTAAGAGCAGAGTTCCATATCAATCTTGAGAAATTCTTAAACGGGATAATCATAGAAGATGAACATTGAAGACTTGTTGAGGATTTACCCTCGATTTGAAGGGGACAAAATACGATAATAAAGCCAATAAAAGAGAGATAGAGAGATGACTTTATGTAGTTTTTATGGTTCTTCAATTATGCCAGCAACGAGGAGGAATAATTCCATTATATTAGAAATATATACCAGAGAGTACAGAAAAAATAAATAGAGATGACACTCCAATTTACTCAAGAGAATGTCTCACGAATTTACTTAAACAGAAATTGCTCATGGTACATAATGAGAGATGATGCTTCAATTTACTCAAGAGAATATCCTATAAATTTACTTACAACTATTTTTAAAATCTTATAAATTTACTTAAAACAATAAAACATGTCTTATAAGTTTACTTGAACAAAAATTCTTTTAAGCGTTTCTGAAAACTCTGATAGTCTGATATTTAGCCTCAGAATTTTCTGATAAAGACTGAGAAGAATACTTGCTGCAAGACTTGAAAATGAGGGAAAAGATTCTCGTCCACCCTTTATCTGAGGCATATATTATTTGTCTCTTTTCTTCTACATGGATTTCCATGTATTTTTTGAACGATGTTAGTTGGTGCAGCAATTATGTACTGTCTCTGTATTGATCGTTATATCAAATAGTACCTATGGAATGTATGCTATTGACCGTTCATAGATTATTTTTTTTCTTAGGTTTTGTATCTAGCTTCCTACTCATGTATAGTCATTTTGGCTTTAGAAAAAAGCATAGTCTGGTTGTTAGGTGGTCTTCCGTGATATCAAAATCATCATGTTTCTTTGTCATGATTAATCTAACTTTAATCCAGGCTGGAGTACTTGGAAACATGCAAAATCTGTATGAAACTGTAAAGAAGGCACAAATGGTTGTTCAAGTTGAGGCAGTACGTGTGCAGAAAGAACTTGCAGCGTAGGTGTTCCTGATAAATTTTTCCATACTCGTTTTCTGATTTGCAGTCACTCTTCCATTACTCCGTACTCTAAATTCTTGTGTTACTTTCTGTCTTAATTTACAGTGCAGAGTTTGATGGCTATTGTGAAGGTGAACTTATAAAGGTATTGATTGCTTTCTCGAAGATAAGCTTTTTGTTTCTCTCCTAATCCCTCCACATTTCTCTCATATGGACACCGATAAACCTGCAAAGATTCAAAAATCGTGCTTGAAATGGTTCTCTTTGGATGTCTAGTGACTGCTTACGTTTTTATCTGGACTGTTCTGTAGGCAACACTTTCTGGTAACCAACAGCCAGTGCGCATTGAAATAACTGATGCTGCAATGGACATGGGATCTGATGTAAGTTTTTATGTTCGTGGCTATTCAAACTTAACAGAGACTCAAAATTAAATTAAATTCAGATAGCCTTTCGGAGAGCACATTTAAATCCATGATTACAGATTGTTGTTATAACTCTTTGAATAAAAAGGGAAGCCCGGAGCACTAAGCATCCTGTGGTCACACAGGGTCTGGAGAAGGGCTACACTCCAAGGGGGTGTGACATAATGTTGCGACGTATGAGTCTTGTTATTCTATTGAGCATGTTGTATGTTTGGTGGATGCAGAAACTCTCACTTCTAGTAACAGAGGCGTACAGGGACGCGCACCAGAAAAGTGTACTGGTGAGAGAAAAAAGAACTTTGTGATATTTATAGTAATCGTTTCATGCTTTTCTTCGATACGATGCAAAATAATGTCTTTGAATGTCCTTCAGGCAATGAAGGAGAGAATGAACAATCTTGCTCAGAGCTTAGGGATGCCAGCAGGATTAGAAGGAATGAAGTGATTTAGATGACCAGAAAATAAGCTCCAATTTTGTTTATAAGCTTTTTTATACAATTTTTTTTATTTATTTGAGTTGCCAACTTAGATTTTTCCTTTTGTGCAAGCAAAAATGAGCTTTCAGGTTTTCTTTAATGCGATTTCAATAATAATAATCTCCATGTGTAATGCCATTTCTCTTTAACGCGATACAAAAATAGCCATTTGAGTTGCCAACTTAGATTTTTCCTTTTGTGCAAGCAAAAATGAGCTTTCAGGTTTTCTTAATGCGACAAAAGACGAGTTTCAATAAATCTCCTCCTATGTGTCATTTCTCTTTAACATACAAAAATAGCCATTTTGGCCAAAAAAATGATAGCAAAGAATACAAAATAATAGAGATATTTTTTTTATTATTTGATTCTCGGAATTCAAACTCATATTTGGATTTTTATTAAGCAAGATAAAATTTGTTTTTAAAATTAAGTTTTTGGAAGCCTTTGCTCCTTCTTTCTTTATCTTTTTAGAGGAAAAAGAATTAGCTAAATTTGGGACATATTGATTTTGGATTTTGTACTTGAACAAGCTCATTTGAGATATAATTAAAGAGAGACCGAGAAGTTTTGATAATTTTCACAAATATGAAATTTCCATGTCAACAAACACAAAAAAGAAATCAAACTTTTATTTAAGAGGCAAATTAAACAACAAATTAAATAAAAGAATATAAGAGTTATATAATGACCAAGAAGGCCACCCACCACCTTTCCAATAATTAAAAAAAAAACACTTCAAAGCCAAAACCCTACTAAAACCCCAAAAGCCACAACCAAACTAATCTTCAAACTAAAAGCATTGCTAGTAGGAGCTATAGCTGGACCATCAAATTCAACCGGAGACGGTACTGGTGCATCCGCATATCTCCTCTTATTTTTTTCAGACAAAGTCACCACAACCAATTTTTGTCCTTGTTCACAACTCCCTTTCACACCACTTATAAAATAATATGCCCCTGAATGTTCCAACACTATCTTTGTGTTCCCATCATTATGCATTGCAATTGGACTTGATGTGTTACATGTCACATAATCCCTCTTGCTCACTTCCAAAACTGAATCTTTTACCCCATCATACTTCCACACTGACCAAAAAAAAAAAAAGGAGTTAAAATTTTCACTCGGAGGTTCAAAATACGAAAAAGGGGTTCAGGGGTCCGCCCCTGATTTGTCCCTTATAACACTTTATGGTTGCACTAGTAGTATCCTTCTGTTTCAATTTATGTGTCATAAATACGATTAAAAGTATGTCTCTGAGTTAGAAAAAATGAAAATGCAAATTATAAAGTTGAGATTTTTTTTCAACATACCAAGAGAATCTCCGACTAGGAATCGCGATTTTTCAGCCCAACGATTGAGGGAATCCGATTCGGAGGATGGGATTTTCCAAGAATCAGTTTTCCCACCAACCAAATGGTCTCTTGCTTCTGTGAAGCTCAATAGACTGGAAAACATGATTGCCATTACAAACACATATCTTGAAAAACCGGCCATTGAGTATGAAGCAATTAGCTCAAAAACAGGAGCAAGTTGAGGGTTGATGAATAATTTGTTTTTGATGATTTTACAAAAGTCTATAGATTTATTGTAATATATATAGTGGAGAGAAAACTAGCCGTTAAGAGTTAAATTGCAGCTAAAAAGGAGCAAGAAAACTAGCCGTTAAAATAATAGGGCTGAAGGATACTAACGGTCAAGTTTTTGTTGGGCTTTTTGTATTTTTATTTGGGCTTGGGGGTCTTAGCCCAACTTATAATGGAAGACCCGATGAAAGCCCAAATATTCACGTGGACATCATAAATATTGCATCAATATAAATAGTAACTTATTCAGTTGGGTAACTTTAAAATAGTGTAGGGCGTAATAGATCTTGTCCAAAGTTTGAGATTGTTACAGCAATTTGGATCAAAATTCGGATATTTTTCAGACTTTTATCACCTAATACTAAGTAAAACTAAGGTGACATGCTTGAAGTGAACTGAGACTAAAATGTTTAATAAATATTATGATAATTTAAAGAGCGGAGTATTTCTAATACCTCTAAATTTAATGTAAATTATTAGTTTCAAATTTTGAATTATTGAGAACTTTAAAAATATTTACTTGACTAATTTAGGAATGTATTCAACACTTTTCTCGACTTTTTATTAAGAGTATCATACTCTAAAACCTCTTGTGCTTTTTATTTTTCAAGGAGACACTTGTGCAATTGAGACTAAAATGTTAAATAAATATTATGATAATTTAAAGAGAGGAGTATTTCTAATACCTCTAAATTTGATGTAAATTATTAGTTTCAAATTTTGAATTATTGAGAACTTTAAAAATATTTACTTGACTAATTTAGGAATGTATTCAACACTTTTCTCAACTTTTTATTAAGAGTCTCATACTCTAAAACCTCTTGTTATATGTGGATGTGTCAGATAGAAGATGTAACTAAATTTAGTTAATCAAATAGATGGATATCATTAAGGCTAATAGTTTACGCCAAATTTAAAAATATTTCCATATACACTTTTCTCTAATTTAAAGTATTTAATTAATTTTACTCATAAGTTTAAGATGGTATACATACGCCATCACTTATCCTCTAAAAAAAAACTCAAGTAGTAACAAAACCAAACAAAATTTAAAAAATGCCACATGTTAAAGTACATGCAAAAGCAAACTTCTCATAACATGACACAAAAGAGTAACGTGTCTACTCATCTCCTCATACCTACACTAACTTCTATATATATATATGAAATTAAAAAAAATGTTACAAAGAATTACAGAAAAATAAAATAACTATTAAGTTTAGAAACTTTTATTTCTCAATAATAGGTGAAGAAATGGCTAGTGGTGATGTAAATAAGCCATGGCGAAATTTACCGTATAGTCCGGGCACTATGGCGCTAGGCGCTGCTGTTGTTGTTGGCGGTATTTGGTACTACATGACTTACATCAACAAGAAATCGCAACCTCTTGCGAGGGTATCATCGGGTACTGTTCGTTCCGAGGATACTCCTCGCAAGTAGATTCAGAAATGGATTTAGAATTTTAAATAATGTAGTACTTGTACTTTTTGAGGATACTCTTTGCAAATAGAAGTAGTTCAAATTTCAAACTCTTAAGAATATTTATTTGTGTTGGAAATATTGAGTTCTATTCTTTAACTTATTGGTTATATAAGCTACGTAGTTAGAGGCGAATTCAGAATTTTAATTTTTTTAATGAATATTTAGCGAGTTTTAGTTTTTACCTATGTATATTTGTGTTGGAAATGTTGAGTTCCACTTCAACTTATTACTCTCTCTATCCCTAATTACTTGTCCTCTTTTGAATTGACACACCTATTAAAAAAGCAGTTCTTAACATAGTGAATTTATTATTTTATCCATATTAATTATAAAGTTGATGAATTAAGAACTTTTATCTTTTTTAAAGTAATTTCTTTTAAGTAGAAAAGGTAACTAATTGAGGATATAATAGGTAAAAATATTTTGTTCTTTCTCAATTTGTCAAAATGGAGAAATAAATAAAAATAATTGAAAAAGAAAAAATGAACAGCCTTGAGCTCTTTATTTTTTATTTATTTTTTTAACGCTTTTGTACAATTGGTTTTTAGGACCTTTTTGAAATTTGAAATCAGGCTGTATTAATGTTTTTATCAGCATTAGTTAAGTGCTAAAATAATGTCGTTGAAGGCTCTTCAGGACACATACAAAGAGAGTTAATTGTCTTATTATTAATTAAATTATATTTAATGATAATTAAATTATTATCTTTAATTATATTATTTTTGACGTAGTGATTGAAGTTAAAATTTTGATGTAGTGGTTGAAGTTAAAATTTGTTTGGACATTTCAATTTTATTTTATTTTTGGTACTAAAAGATGTTACTCCCTCTCTTTAAAAAAATAGAATGATGCCCTTTTTTTTTAATATAATCGTGAAGATTAAAGGACATTTTGATATTTGAGATAATTTTAGTTTATTTGAGATAATTTTAGTTTAGGATAACAAGATTGATTTCTTTTCATTTTTAAATTCCATGTTATTTTTTTCGAAGGGAGTAATATGTTAATAGCTTAATATGCATTACCTTGTGGCAACACTAGGAGGGTTGCTGGGTTACATAATACTTGTTACAATTTTAGTAAATGCAACACTATAATTTTCAAAACTATCAAAAAAGAAAAAAGAAATTGAACTGTTGTACAATCATAGCTTAATACTTCTAATTTCACTAATTTAGAAATAGTTAATTAACTAGATACACGTTATCAATTTTTTTAGGTGTGTTCAAATATGTTTGTATTTAGATTTATGCATCTCTGGATGCATAGAATTAAAATTAAGTCTTAGATACATTATATACAAATAGATGTAAATAAATCTCACTCATTTCCTTTACCTTCCTCCTATTTCATTTGTCATTTTCATGTTTTGCTTGTGTATCATGTACTTTAAATATATGTCAATTGCATCAGATACATATATATAATGTAATGTATATTTAGTATGATTCATATATATCTGGATATGTTATATAATATAGTGTGTATTTAATATGATTCGTATATATATATATATATATATATATATATATACACCGTATAGAACTCGAAAAGGTCTCATTTGGAGAAGCATTTGCTAGTAACCAAAGCTTTACTCGAATTATATCGTGAGGCTGGCATAATTCAATCCATAAACCTGTGTATCTAGTGTGATTCGAACACAGATGTGGTTGCTTCTGTTAGGTCTTAAATTCAAGCTCTAAAAATTAATAATCAAATTATTAAAAATCATTACTAAACATAGAATGAGTAATAAAAAACAATATGCCACACAACAATTAAAAAAAAAGGAATCAATGTTTTTCTTTTTCAAATTTTATATGTCACGTAAATAAAATAAATAAAATAACATATATTATAATTGTGCATAAATAAAATTGTTTTTTCTTTTAATTAAAGCCGCGGATTGAATTCTTAATTACTATTATTTTTTATGATTAAAGGCTCAGATTTAAACCTCGAAAATAATAAGAAGTGCAACACAAAGTAACAATGAGTCATCATCAACCGAACACTACAAAAAGAGACACGTGTCATGTGTCTTATCACAACGTGTCATTTTTTCACATCCTCTACTTCCTAATAAAATCATGCAAAATGAAAAAACCAAAATTTTTTTTACCTTAATTTCTAATATTCCACTCCCCAAAACAAAGCAAAAAAAAAAAAAAAAATTAATAATGGCAGGAAATAATGAAGAATGGAGAAAAATGGCAGATACACACAAAATGAGTCCAGAGGAAGTGAAAAAAGCTGGAGTTGAGTCGTCAAGGAGACCACCAGGCCATAATCCAGGTACTCTAAAACAACAATTTATTGATCATTTGGTTGTTCGTTAGAATTATACGAGTTTTAAATTGTTTTTTAGAAGTGACTTGGTTGTTGGTTAGAGTAATACTGGTATTAAAAATATAAGAATTTTAATTTAGTTATGCCAAAATTACTTGGACAAGATTAAGTAATTTCATTTTTTTTTTAACTTTGTATAAATAATACAAAAGTTTACTTGTAACTTGTATTTGATTTATTTATGTGAGATTGCAAAATGATAATTAAATATTGTATTGAATTTTATGCAGAGCAATTAAAAGGTTACTAAAGTTGGTATTAATTAGGTAAACTCGTTTTATTTTATATTAACTAAATTTGTGAGATAATGCACACATATTAAGGAAAAATATTGAAGAACATAATTTAAGTCACAATTTACACCATTGATAACTTTATAAGTAGTCTGATTTATGTCTTATAAAATATAAAATTTTAATAAATAAACAATCACAATTTTCATCATTGTCCTCACTGAGAAATATAACTTTGTAAGTGGTCTATTTTATCTCTTATAAACTATAAAATTTTAATAAATAAAAGGGTAAATATGAAAAAAGAAGATTGGGACATTCCCTTCAAACTTTGAACAATTAGAAAACCCTCAAAAATTCAATTATTATGGAATAGAGGGAGTATTAATTTTCCATAGTATATATGCACAAGTGGTAAAGTCTTATCGATATTATTTAATTCTAATTAAATATTAAATCTAGTGTTATTCAATGTTGCATTAGGTTCTAGCTGTATTTACCAAACAGTTTCAAAACATAAAAGGTAAATTTAGTAAAAGTCAAGTTATTATCATTAATTAATTATTGCTAAAGATTAATCTTGTCACTAGTGACACGATATTTAAAAGAGGAGACCTTTGTCGTACATTAGAAGATTAGATAATAGAGCAACACTTTTTTTTTAATTCATTAAATTTAAATCTTGAATCCGTCTCCATACAGGTACGGTACTACATCAAAGAGGACGTTTGCCTTATAGCATTACAACAATGACTATCGCCGGTTTAGCTATCGCCAGTGCGGTTTGGTATGGTACTATGTACGCGATGAAGAAACCCGAAGCTTCCGCCGTCGACGTTGCCAAGGTAGCCACCGGAGTTGGTGGCCCTAAAGATACTCATCCTCGCAAGTAACTCATAAAAGAATTTATTTTTTTACTGTAGTAGCATTATTTGCTTAATTTTCTCAACTTATAACCCTTTTTAACTTACATTCAAAACGTTTGTTTTGAATTTTACTATAGTTCTATGTTGAAAATGATGATTTTATCTATGTTTTGGAGTTATTTTTATTGAACAAATAATAAATCTAACATAAGTTTCGTTTCCTATTTAACCCTTCACGTTAAAGAAGGTTTTTCTTGTCAAAGGAAATTAGAAAAAGAGGATTTGCATCGGAAAAGATTTATTAATAACTCATAGAAAAATTGGTTCCAATACAACCTCTCTTGAACGAGGCTTCTAAAGTAAGTTATTGATTTCTAAATCAATCTCCGGTATCTAAATCACTAAAACAAGAAAGAGATTTGTCATTGCAACGAAAACTAAGCTAACACCTAAACTAGAACTAGCACTAGCATAATCCCCTGTTGGAGCTGGTGCTGGTGCATCAGCTGATGCACTCGCAGGAGTATCAGCTGATGCACTCGCTGGAGTATCCGCAGTTGGTGCATCGGACTTGGGTGGCAAATGATGTGGAGCCGGTGCAGGGGAAGCCCCTGTAGGGGTCTCTGCAGCCTCTGATTCTGATGCAGGCCCTGCATCAGTACCAGGGGCAGGGGCTGCAGATGATCCATGGGGAGAAGAAGCTGGAGAGTATGTTGGTGCACTACTAATTGGGGCAGGGGCAGGTGGCGAAGACGGTGGAGGAGATGCTTGTGTTGATGAATCGATCCCCGATGGAATAATAACATTGCTAATTTGCAATATCGAAATATTATAAGGTTGCGATGCAATAGATTTAACTAAATTTGACCCCAGTGTTTCTCCTTTTGTAGCTGAGCCTAATGAAATACTTCCAGTACCCAAATCTGTTATGTTCAAAAACCCTTGATCGTTATTTGCATAACCCGTCGTTTGAAACAGAGTAGGTGTCTTCATGGTCTTGTTAGGCAACATCTGCATCTTTGGAACGTCGTAATAGTCAAGTAAGACGTGCACACGCATGATGTTAGCTAGTGCGTCTTGCGACATCCCCTTGAGGGGCGATAAGTTGTTGTTTTCAACAACTAGGACAGTGATGGTCTGCCGCGAATTAATCGCGGCAGCCACTCCTGTTTGAGTTAGGTAATTGTTGAAAATGCTAAAAGATGAGTAATGGTTAAGTAGAGAAGTAATGTTAAAAGACTTAGCTTGGGATAACAAGAGGAAGAAGAAAAAAGTTACTAGTGAAGTGTTGAAATTAACCATTTTAATATTAAAATATTGTTTGATTCGATTTGATTTTGATGTGATGGTGCTTCGAAAAAAATGAAGAGGTGAATATTTATAATGAGATATGAGGACTTAGTGTGTGTGGGGAGAAATAATTTGCGCCTATTTTAGAGGTGTTTAATTTTGTTTAGTGGATAGGAGAATATGGTGGAAGAGAATAATCATTCTTTTTGGGACAGTTGTTATACTTACACAACCTAATCTTGTCTTAATGATCTAATTACATAAGATCTTGTAAGCATAATTTTCTCGTATTGTGAATTTACTTTTGACCATACCTAGGAAAATTGCGTTGATATAGAAGAAAAAGTCTCTTTATTCGATTAATTTTAAATTATATACACTGTCAGTAAGAGCAAAAAGAGTAATTAGATAATTAGGTTATTTATAAATTAATTAAAGAGTAAAACCTATAGTAAGTATTCATTGGTAATTAACCTAATGAAAAATAATAATTAAAATATAATAATAGATTAAACTACGTATGCTTTTTATATTAAAAGTTTATATTTTGTCAATATATATGACTTAAATTGTAGAGTAAAAGTAGCTATTCAGTTGAAACAAGTGTGTCTTTGTTAAAGGTTATATCTATTGTAAGTATACATCGGTAATTAACCTAATGAAAATGATAATTAAGTAACATATAATAATAGGTTAAACTATATATGCTTTTTTGTATTTATATTGTCAATATATATAACTTAAATTGTACGAGTAAAAATAGTTATTCAATTAAAATAAATGTATCTTTTTTGGAAATGATGTTTCTTAAAGCATTTGTTTCAACAAAAGAAACATATATTATACATATATTCGTAGAGTATTCATAAAGGAACTCTCATCGTCGGATCTAGGGTATAATGTATGAGTTTACTGAAAGAAATCTATTAAATAACTATAAATATTTACTGTGTACATCATTATTATATATTAAATCATGGATTTTTCCCTATTCCAATGTACAACTTATTACTAAAACAACAAATCTTGCCCATCTTAGAAATTTAATACTTCCTCATTCATTTTACTCGTCCCTTATATTAAAAATAAATGTTCATTTTTATTTGTTCGATTTGCGAAATGAAGAGATACTTGCATTAATTTTTTCTTTTGTCTTTAAGACTAAGAAAATTGAAGAAAGTATTTAAAACTGCAACTTCACCAACTGGTAAAGGAACATTTCATAAGTTGTAAGAAATTACATGATATCTGAACTCTATCGAACAAAAAAAAGAAGGCTTCTGTTCTGAACTAAATACTGGAAAACTTTACTAAAATATTGTAATAATCTTATGTTCAAAACTTTGGATATTCAATTGTAATCTTCTACAGCATTCTTGTTGACAGATAACCAGTGAACTGGAGAATCAATCAATCTTCACAGACGAGTAGATGAGTCTTGTGAACCAGAAGCATGCGTAGAAACCGATGGTACCGGTCAGGACGAAAAATGCATATGAAGCAATCAACATGTAACCGAAATATAAGATCCCGGAAACAGGCTTAGTGATGTCAAGCTTAGTGAAGAAATAGAAAGTAGCGTAGAGGAACAGGTAAAGTGCGGACGAGCCTGATGTCAGGTAGGATCTCCACCACCACAAGTAGTCCTCACTGCATAACTGGAAATAGCATAGTACGATGGTTATCTCAGCACAGGTGACTATCAGGATGACAAAAACAATGAAGAGGAAACCGAAGAGGTAGTAAAACTGGTTCAGCCAGATCGAGGTGAGGATGAAGAAGAGCTCAATGAAGACAGCTCCAAATGGAAGTATGCCTCCAATAAGAACTGAGAAGATGGGGTTCATGTACCAAGCCTGCTCTGGGATCTGCCTGGGTATTTTATTCGTCTTTACTGGATCCTCAATGGTTGGCTTTTTAAAACCAACGTAACTGCCAACAAACACAAGAGGGACTGATATTCCGAACCATAAGAACACCAAAGCAAACATTGTTCCGAATGGCACAGCCCCAGATGATTTTTGACCCCAGATGAGTGCATTTAACACGAAGAAGATGACAAAGACAGTGGCTGGAAACAAAAATGCTGTCCTGAGAGCGATTCTCTTCCATTCTGTACCTTTAAACATCTTATAGAGACGGGAAGCAGAGTAGCCTGCAAAGAGTCCCATGAAAACCCAGAGCAAGAGCATTGCAGTCATTAGCCCACCCCGATTTGAAGGGGAGAGGAACCCCAGGACGGCAAACATCATGGTCACAAGCATCATACCGAAAAACTGTACACCAGTTCCAACATAGACACAAAGCAAATCCGAGTAACTTGGAGGCCTGAAAACATCTGAATGGACTAGTTTCCATCCTGTTTCTTCCTGTGCCTCCTCCTGGGTTTCCAGTTCGTTATATTTGGAAATGTCACGATAAAGTGTTCTCAGCATTATCATCGCTACCATGCCTGATAGGAACAGCACAATCATTAAAGAATTTACTATCGAGAACCAGTGTATCTGATCATCAGCCATCAAAAGATAGGCATCCCATCTTGAGGCCCACTTCACATCACTTTCCTGCAATACAAACCAGATAACCATACAAAATCTGTTTTATATAATACCAAAGTCCCCTATAAACCTCAAAAGGTTAAACTGGAAAATGATAACATATAAAATTACAAAAAAGACTAGTAACTTCTTCCTCCATCCCAAAATAAGTGTCATCTTAGCAAAAAAATTGTCCCAAAATACGTGTCACCTTAGAAATTCAAGATAAAAATTAGTATTTTTTCTAACTATATCCTCAAAGTTTTTAATCGTGTTAAATTTTCAAGAGACATTTATTAAATAGGGGTAGTTTAGCAAACTACACATTGTATTTATTGATTTCTTTATGAACACGATTTTTGCTAAGGTTACACTTGTTTTGGGATGGGGGGAGTATCACATTGAGTAGCCATATCCAACAAGATTCGATAAGTTACCTGGAATTCAACATCATATGTAAATATGATTTCTTGGTTAGCCTCAACCTCTTGAGGAGAATTTGAGTTAGATACTGTCCGTTTTGCATGTGGATCACATGTTGTTAAACGAGAATTGTCAGCCCATTTGCCATCATATTCATGCTTAACACTGGAAATATTATCAGCCATATCAGTTCTTTGGCACCAAAAGATTAAACAATAAGAGCAAGTGAAATCTTACACATTACATTATGCCTCAGCCTGTAAGTGCAGACAGAAATATGAGTAGCCTTGAAAACAAACCTAAATGGCATGACCTCAAATCCCACAATTCTGGCTGAGTCTGTCTGCAAATCTTTATGGTACTTAACAGCAAATGTCAAGTGGTTATGGATGAAATGCTTCTCATCCTTGCTCTGCAGGCAATCACACGAGACAAATGAGTAGACCATAATGAAATTTAGCCCTACTACATGTAGAATCAGTTCTACATCGTGTTGTGGGAAGTAAAATAAAATTCCTTACTCCAGCATATTGTCCTTTTACACCAATATAAACTCCCTGCTGATAGGCAGGAGGGGCTTCTTGCTCTAACCTCCGAACTGGAACAACTAAAGGCAGATTATCTAGTATCCTGACACATGAATCCACAAAATCGTTAGGAAGAGTAGTTAAGAAAAATATGATCCTTTTTAAAGACCGGAAAATGACACTGTTTCCTCAAGAGAATAATTGACCTACATGTTCACACGATATTCATCTTCAATTTTTTCTTTAAATTCCTTAGCTGTCTTGTCATCAAGTACAAGCCTACAAACAACATGACACATCTCTGGCTCCCTCATTTTAAACTGCAGTATAAACATACATCTAAAAGAAGTCAGTTATCATAAGATAAAGTAAATAAATCAAGTGATGAAGTAGATGAAGATGACCATAAAAGGGGAGTTCTCAATTCGATCACCACGAAGCACTTCTCCAAGATTTTCTCTGCTATCAATGATATTTTCTGGACGACAAAAAGGAACAGAATAGAACGAATAAGGAAGCTGAGTCTTTGTAGAGGTCAGCTTGTTCACTTTCACAGACAGAAGATCTCCCTGCAACAAACGTCGTCACCTTCCAGAGTCAGAAAAGCCTATGTATTCCCTTCTTTTAGGGTTAAGAATAAACTCCCAATGATTTTAAAAAATAAACTCACCCTCCCCAAGAACATGTAAAGAACTTTCACACAACAAAATCTATATACAATTTATCCAGCTTGCACTACTCACCAGTGAAACAACTAGGTTCCTAATTTTTTCGGGCATAATCTGACCTAGATATATGTGAGGGAGTTCTTCATCAAAAACAATTCTTCTGCATCATTGTATTCATTCTCTCTCTTCATTAAGCAGAATTGGTGTACCTATGCCTCAATGCCATTTTTATTCATTCTCAACTTTCTCGCAATAGTTTTTCCTTATTCATTCAATTGGTGAATCCAGATGGTTTTAAATTCAACATCTCACCAATCAAGGTAAATATAAACCATCAAACCCAATTAGATTCTACTACAGTAGCCACACAAAAACACAAATCAAAGCACCAAAATTTAACACAAAACCATACCTAGACCCCAACAGAGATCTGTAAACCTAACACAAATCAAACAGTAAATAACCAAACAAAGCATTTAATACACACACACTCACTCCCTTAGACAGGATATTCAAACACAGCAATTAAAATAAAAATGTGTGACACTTTGCTTCCAGATATTCAAACAAAAATAAACTTTCAAGTTCCATCAACAATTTAAAATGTGCAGTTTTCACCACTTTGACAACCGCTTTGATACTAGAACTCATCACGTATAGTAATTTATATGCTGCTTCGAAATATCCACATTTTTATATATTGTTTTTAAAAAAGTGATTAATCTAGCAGATCTAGCTTCAAACCTAAGTCAAGTTACCTCTTGATATCTGAAAATAACAACAAAAAAGCAATGCTCCTGCATTTTGTGCACACACATGCATAAACATATTGATACGAGAACTGCATTGTATATAGTAATTAATACGCAGATTTGGAATATCTACATTTTTATTAACAGGGTTCGATGCACAAAGCATCCCGTGTTAGCCGGGTCTACGGAAGGCTGCCCCGAGGGGTGCGATGTAGACAATCAACACTAATGCAAGCATTAATGACTGCTTCTAGGTCACACGAAGAAAACTTTACCGTTTCTCCAAGGCTCCCCTATTATCTACATTTGTATTTATCAAAAAAAAAAGGTGATAATCCAACCAATCTAGCTTCAAACTTCAGCCAAATTGCCACATGATATCCTAAACTATCAACAAAAATAACAATGCACCTCCATTTTGTGCACACACATACATGAAACATCTTCGTACAAGAAGAATTGCATCTTATATAGTAATTTATACGCAGCTTAGGAATATCTACATTTTTTATTTTCCAACAAGAGATTAATCTAACTGATCTAGCTTCAAAATTTAGCCAAATTGCCTCATGAAATCCCAAAACAACAATGCACCTCAATTTTGTGCACACACATACGTAAACATTTTGATACGATAAGAATTGCATTGTATATAGTAAATTTATACGCAGCTTCGGAACATCTACATTTCCATTTTTCCAACAAGAGTGATTAATCTATCCGATCAAGCTTTAAAATTTAGCCATGAAATCCCAAAATAACAATGCACCTCCTTTTTGTGTACACACGTTAGAAGAATTACATCGTATATAGTAATTTATACACAGCTTCGGAATATATCAACATTTTCAACAAAAGTGATTAATCTAACCGATCTAACTTCAAACTTTAGCCAACTTGCCTTATGATATCCGAAAATAACAATGACACACATACGTAAACATGAAGAAATTTCGAGAAAAAATGCTGACCTTTTGGAAATCTTCAGGCGCAACACCGGGGAGGTAGAAACAGGAGGCATTGTGGAATGTAAGCAGAAGAGAAATAGCGCAAATCAAAGAAGGAATTAGCAGAGATCGCCGAGCTCTTCCCATGGTGAAAAATGGCGTTTAGATTTGGGAATTGGAGTTTCTTCAGATCCAAAAAATATTACACCGAGACCAGCGTATTTTGCTATATAAATGCGTTTTTCAGGGTCCCACTTGGTGAAAAAAAGTACTCATATATTTTTTAATTTATAAGTATTTTTTAGAATCCCGATAAATTTGACCTGTATAGTATAATTTCGTAACACTATATAATCAAACTTTTCTATAATAACATTATTGATTTTGAGATTCTTGATTGTTAGTAGTGAAGAGCGACGAATGACGAGCGACTCAAATTTTTTTATAATAATATCATTAATTTGAGATTTCTTTTATTGTTATAGCGATTGATTGTTATACAATTCATAACCATATTTACTATTTATATAAATTATTATATACAAAATAGATACATATAATCTTTTAGCGATTGATTGTTATACAATTCATAACGATATTTACTATTTATATAAATTATTATATGCAAAATGGATACATATAATCTTTTCTTTAATATATTGTTTGTATTAATTTAATTGGTTTCAAGATCTTTTCTAAATAAATCGAGGTCTTCATTCCTAATGTTATTATAGGGAGGAACTTTAAGTCTCATCTTAAACTTAATCATATTTTGTATAGAAAAGGAAAATTATTTAATGATGAAAATATATATTTCTTTTGACATATGGTGTATTAAAATATTTGATCAAAAATCTCTAGACCTATAATTAATAATTTTTGAAATTATATTTTTTTTTATGAAAGACAATTGTTATAAAAGAGTAATTTAACAAATAACATACTACTCCCTCCGTTCCATTATATGTGGCAACATTTGATCGGACTCGAAGTTTAAGAAATAAATAAATACTTTGAAATGTTTACCAAATTGTCCTTCAAAAAAATAGACTCATTTTTGTATCTCTTCATAAATGTATTAGAGTACTATCTTTAAGATTAAGTAGGACCAATAAGGGTAAAAGAGGAATTGTACCTTTAAATACTTACCATATAAGAAAATGTGACATTCTTTTTGGTACTAACCAAAAAGGAAATGGTGCCACATAAAATGGGCCGGAGGGAGTATTATATACACTATTGTTATACTTGTAGGTAAAAGAATGTTATAAAAAGACAAAAATATATTTAATATAAAAAATTGATCCCAAGCAAAAGGTGTCGGTATATAATAATGTCGGTATTAAGAAGTTTGATCGTATTATTTGAATATGATCAATTTGACATTTTTAAAAGAGATTAGGCAATCGGATTAAAGTTGAATGAATCTAAATGAGTTGAATTAATAACGAAACATATCAATGAGTTCTTATATATGGTACATGACTCTAGTCCGATCCTGATGACGTGCGTTTAATCTAACACATTTTGTACCATCTCCTTACCATGCGACCAAAGCCTCCCAAATCTTAAACACAAATCATAGGAAGGAAACACTCCATTTCAATATAATTATCAATCTTATTATAACATATTTATCTCAAAATACTGTCAATTTAGAAGTTTAGACAAAATGGATTATTTTTTCCATTTTACCCTTAGTAATTGTTTTTAAAAATTACAAATACCGTAATTATGATTTATGACGCATAAATAAAGTAAATATTCAATGAAGTGATATTGTATCTTTAAGACATAATAAGGGTACAACAATCAAACACCCCCTCCTAATTAATGTTGAGTGTGTAAATGAAAAACACGACAAATATTTTATGACGAAGTAGACCAGAATACAAAAAGTCCAAGTGAGAAGTTAAACAAGCATGAAATGGCTTGGCAAGGTAGTTCAACATCCAATCTCTTTTATGCTTCATCTTTTTCTACAGATTGTCATACCATCACCAATAGGCACCTTAACAAGGCCAGATAAATGATATCAGAACTTCATTCCAAATGAAAAAATAGAAACAGAAATATCCCAGAAGAAGAAAGAAACAATATAAGCTCATGCTTACCATACTGATGTCAACGCGGTTATCCTTCATCAAGTTTTCATTAAAGTTTCTAATGCTAAGAGTCTTGGAATCATTTACCTGATAAGAAGATATCAGTTAAAGCTGAATCATTTTCTGGAGTTGACAAACTGGGAAACTGTTTTTTTACCAGTGGATCAGAAACTCTTCCATGCCATAGGACATTATCGACTACAATAAGACCTCCGACTCTCACCTGCAAAGGGAATGGCTTTTACAACCTCAAACTGCCAGGCCTAACAAACAATACAGTAATTTTATACGTGCAACACACCAGTTGTAGCAGCAACTCAAAGTACTCTTGATACATTTTCTTTTCTGCGTCAACAAATGCAAAATCATATCTGCACAGAAATGGAGGTATATAGTGGATGACTTTCCTCTTTTTGTCGATGTCACTGAAGGGACAACGAATGGTTTCCTCTAAATACAAATATTCAAGACATCTGAATTTGTTCTTCACTATGACAGATAAATTGATAGCTACTGCTGTTTCTTCAAGCCATCAATCTTCAATGTCGAAGTAGTGCAAGCGAGGGAAGTTTCTCTAGTAAGGGTTATAGAAAGAAAGTAACTTAACTAGCAAAACGGGTTTAGTATTGTCACATTGCATATTAGAAAGTATCTTTATCCAACCATACTCCATGACAGCCTTTTCAGAATGAGGTATCTGACTCGAAAATCACATCTTTTGTACCTCATAATGGTGCTAAGTTTATCTAGAACCAGTTGCTAAAAAGGAAAGAAAAATAAATTCTATAAGAGTTACCACTCATAATGGCGGAGCTAGGATTTTCACTAAGGGGATTCAAAATATAATAATGTAAACATGCAACAAAGCCATGGGAATTCAACATCTATTACATGTACAAAAAATAATTGACTTATATATATAGTTTACTTTCCCAGCAAAGGGTGTTCAGATGAACCGCCTTGCGCCCCCTTAGCTCTGCCCATGCACTTATGTATAGAGTTGACAGCAGATTTACATGCACATTTTTAACAAAAAAAAGCAAAATGTCAGCAACTACACAAAAAATCGCCCTCAGCCAGATATTTACCTGCAACTTTCACCATTTTGAATCAAAGACTTCAAAGTATCTGCTGCTAGACCATGTCTCACATCCACCTAATGACACAGTCAAACCATCAATGATATGAATATCAAAGACATTTAACCACATATTTGTCGTACTTCACCCTAAACAATCATGAATAATGATAAGTCCTTACAAAATGAGAAATACAGTTCACATTTCAAATTTTATGCTAGGCAGCCATTAAAAACCCCTAGAAAGTTTAAAATACTCTTTAAGTAGAAGAAATTTAGCAGATATAGAATTAATAGAGCATATATTTGCATGCTTAGCCTCCATAAAAGAGAACAGTACTGACATGAGATTGAACAGAATTTTAATGCACGGATGCAGACAATTCAGATAAGTAGACTCGGTCTTCCAGGAAAATAGCATGAGAGATGAGGATATATGACATAGAATTGGAAAAGAATGGTTGAGAGATGCTATAGCAGTGTATGCAACAAAAGATACCTAGTAAAATGAATATCAAGTTATACATAATAATTTTGCGACTAGCATGTTATGCGAGAGCAAATTTGAAGCCTCTAAGGTCCATCATATCGACAAGATATGTGTTATGAAAATGTAGATATCAAACTGGATGTGAAAGTACATACAAAGTTGGACAAGATTAGAAATAATTACGATACACAAAGGTGGACGTATCACATAGAGAAGAATAAATTATGGATTGATGCCTGAGATGGTTCGACCTCCAAAAGTATCAGTCCATTGGTGCACCAATATAGTGATTGAAGGTAATAAAAGAGACGACATAGACCTAAAATCACATGTGGAAGTCATCTAAAAAACTCTTGAGTTTCTATGGATCAACAGGACTTACCTGAGTACAGAACAGAACGTAAAACTAAGGATTTTAGGTGATATCACTAGTTGGATTAAGCCTTGGTTGATGTTACTCTTAAATCAGGTCCAGGTAGGATAAGTGTGAAATATAGAAGCTCTACTTTTAGAAAGCCCTTGATTTTCCTTAGAAGAGATTCTTTTACCATTATTGGAATATGCCACAATACCCAAACAAATATAGAGAATCCATATAACAAATCCCACTTAGTTTGGAGAGGTGGAATGGTTGATTGATGGATGGATGAATATTAAGGTCAACAGTTACTTCCATTTTTAGTAGATTGCATCTTATGATTCATATGAAACATATTTTTCTAAAGCCATTATCTCTCAAATATAACAAAAAGATTACATCTTATGAATCACACAGGAAGACACCAGAATCACCTTATGTGACACACCAGCTAGGTCATAATATCTTTTTGCAACCTCAATTGCTTTGCCATCTCTATCACAAGCAACTAACTGACCCCCTTCTGGAAGGACCAGGGCAACTGCCAAGGATGAATATCCCTGTGGAACACGAATGACTCATATTAATGACCGATAATTCAGCCAATAGAAGAGGAAAACAACACTCAATGTATTAAAAGGCAATATAAATAAATATCATCGCTGACAGAAACCTGAAGTTGGTTGTATACAAGGTCAATCATTATACTGGTCAAACACACGCAGTTAAGGATTTTTCCTAATGCATATGTGCTTCTTTGCTTTCTTACCTTTTAGCTTTCTATCTTATCAAATTTCAAATGAAAGCAAAAACAGGAAACATATTCCTATATCTGTCGTTTGGCATGCAACATAATAATCTGGAAAAAAAAAAAATTCCCATATTATTCCGCATTTGATAGCACAACAGATAGGCTCTCCTCCAGGTTTCTATCCAACTTTGAGGGATTACTGTATCCTGGACAAGGGGTAAGGGACAGATTGCAACACCAGGAAAGTAAACCAGCTAGATAAGAACTTCAGATAGCAAACACTCACAAGCAGTGGAAGATTTCTGTCTCCTTTTTCCTATTTTGTTCTTTATACTTCGTCCACAAATGACCCAATTCCCATCATACTCTATCCTACATGAGCCTTCTGTCACGATTCCCTCTATGAAGCCCTCGGTCGAGCACCTCCTCTATGATGAGATCCTCCTAGCATGCCTTCTATACTCTCTCTCCTTTTCTTCCATGGCGGAAAACTCACCCAGCAGCCAAAGTAACATTTTCTTCCGTGACAATTTCGGGCTAGTTTTTCTCTTTAGGCACTTCACCTCTATAAGGTCCACCTTGTCTCTATACTCTTCAACACAAATAGTCCTACAATGAATACTAGGAAATAGTTGTCCCTTTACGTACATCCGAAAAATTTAGAATGATATAGAGAAGGTACAAGTGAAGATCAAGTTCCCTTCCTCTCACCCTCTTTCTCTAGATTTTTGTTACCTTTGACACCAAAAAGACCAACATAAAGGATTTTTTTTTGACTAAAAAGAACCTACATAAAGGATAAGAGAGGTGAAAACTCCAATCTTGTCCATACTAAAGTACGACAGAAGAAGGTGCGCATCATCAAACACATCCAGTGCCACAAACCTAATTTATTCAATACATTGTTGTCGACTAGTCTAGGTAGCAAAAACATTTCCAAGATTTTGGCATTTTAAATTTGCCACTTGAGTGGCTTTTGCAACATAAGTTGTGAGCAGTGCGTCCACATATATTTTAAGGGAAAGTACCAAACTTTTCCCTTGAATAGGAAAGTGCCAGAATAGGAAAGTGCCAAACTTTTAATATGAGGTAAGAAAAACAGTAAGGCAAAAATATAAACCATGTCGATGACTATGAGTTCATAATGTAGACTTACAGTATATGTTCCCACTTCAATGCACCTTTCTGCCCCATGAATCTGGACGAGCATAACAAGTAGTTGTGCTTGATCCGGTGACACCTAATACTAAGAACAGCAGTTAGTGAATATTGAAGTTTAGAGTATCTGTCAATCTCCTCATGAGAAAAATCATCACCGCTAATCACTGCCCTATCTTATATAGCTAAGTTGTAAGCCAATAATATAGAAGGGAAAATAAAGAACCAGTTAACCTTCAGAGACTTTTGCAGAGGGAGTACATTATTCCCTCAAGGAGCATAAAAGAGGAGAATGTGAACTTTCTAGACTTGCAATTGAAAGAGAAAAGTTTCCTCCCCATGGCCCCATGCATTACTATCAAAGTGCATGCTCAAAAAACTCATCACACTTAATAAATCCTCTTCCAGAAAACTATAACCATATCTCATCCACTCCATTATATGATGAGTGACTTGGATTGTCTTTCATTTAAAGTTACAAAGTTTCTTCAACTCAATCTAGAGAGTCGGTTTTACACATATCCACTTGAGTGAATTACAAAGGATAAACTTATACAACCACTGAGTTCTTTTTATTTTAGTCAGACTCAGTCAGTTGTTATGTGCTGTGGAACCACACATCCAATAAGTTCAAAGGGACCAAGGGTCATAACAACATCCATAAATAACCTTCTATTGGAAATGATCCTTATATTTTTCTAGTATGAAAGAGACACTTCGTAATTAAATACAGAAACTTAACAGGTTCCTAAAGTCTTAGACCAGAAAGAGATCATGTGCATGTATCAAAACCATGAACAGTGGGACAGCAGAACAGCAGTAATGTATAACTTACTTAGGAGGGACGTAAAGGAATATAACAGTTAGCAAAGCCTAGGCTGATGGATTACCTGCATCTGACTGCCTCGCATTGTTGCTGTCTCCTCCCTAAGTTCACGCAAAATCTGAAATCCAAACAAAGAGAAAAAAATGAATACCTGAAAGAGTCTCCTTCCTTTATTTTTTCTTTTAATCTTTGTTTTCCCCACGTTTGATTCTCTTCTCAAATTACTATGGGATTGCAACCAGAGCATTCACCTTTGGTTCTCTAACATTGGTCAATATGTAGTCATACAGTGGCGAATCAACACTTATAATCTGTTTACTACCATATCTAACATCACTTGCAACAGTAACTGGACTATCATGAAGTTTTGATGCCTGAAGCTGACAAAAGGAGAGAGTAGTTGCGGAAGACACATGTCTCATCAAGGATAACACATCTGTGTGGTATATGGAGGGAATGAAATGGCCATTAAATTTAGGTCGAAATAATGCAAATGAATTGATGTAGCTAAGCACCATCTGATTCGACATAGGAGAAGCAATCAACAGCCAATAGTCTGTGGGAAAGTTTAACTACCTGCAAGAGAACAAATATAAAATGAAGTGCTTAGGAAACTAAGTTGATGTACTCAGTTAGCTTCTACAACATAAGGCCTCTACTTCTAATCATCAAGCAAGTGTAACTCATGCAACTGTATATGGAATCACAATTTACATGGTTTATGGTTGGTGAGAGTGTTCCTTAAACAAACTTTGTAGATTTATATGTAAAGTTCTTAGAATCAAAATCTTAGGTGGGTTTGTCTTAACTCTTAAGGAATCTTACGGTCAGACTGCAGGTTGTGAGATCTTACCAAAGTAGATAAACAATGACATTTGACTAACTTGAAATAAGTCAATAACTATTAGAAATGAGTTAATCCAATCTACATGGATAAAAAGAAAGTCCAAATATGATAAATGTAGTGCGGAAGTAGGAGTAATTGTAAAACATGTTTCTTACAACTACTAGATGTCCCAAAAAGCAGAGATGGATATATGGGTCTCTATGAGGAGGCAAAATGATTTGCAATACTGTTTAAGAGCGAACGAGAAGTGGATTGTATTGTTTCATCTTCCACTTTTTCCTAACATTGAGTTTGTTGACAAGGTGCTGCAGATCATTTTTGGAGCAAAGGTGCAGACGGAAGTTAACTCATTCCATAATGGTATAACTGGTTGACATAGCTGAACCTCCCACAGTATATTCTGGAAGACTTCGAGGGTGTTTGGATTGGCTTTTCCAAAATAGCTTATAAGCTATAAAAGCTAAGAGCTATAAGTTGGTCATACCCAACTTTTAGCTTTTAGCTTATTTTTGTACTTTCTGACCTAAAAATAAGTGCTTAAAAACAATTTTTCATCTTTCCCAAAACCACAAAAAAAAAAAAAGAAAAGAAAAAGAGCTTAAAGTCCAAAAAGCACTTAAAATAAGTCAATCCAAACACCCTCTTCATTCAGTAAAGAGACAACCTTTTGCAAGGAAAGCTGCATTGGAAGCACCTCTGATCAGTGACAACCGAAGAAAGAGGCAAGGGATCCATGTTTAGTCCTGCATCTTTTGTTAAAAAGGTAACCATATTTTAACACATTGGCTATGGACTTCTAAATATTAGGATTTTTTTTTTCTCTTATAAGCATGGATAAGGTAAGGTTCAGCCAGTTAAGATATACTCTTGACTTGGAACAGTTCGTCCATCGGAAAAATACATGAGAATTTGGAGAATATCTAGTCTGAAAGAACTAGAAGATTTCTAGGGGAAGATTTTTCAACATCAAGTTTCAATTACACTGTATAAGTGTAAGTAAGGATACAATACCCTAATCCCAGATTGACCACTATTATTTTCTGAAAAAGTTGAGCTTGTAAAATTGACCATTTGATGTATTTTGTGTAAGCTCCATACATTTATACCCTAACTTTGAACAACTTCAGGAAATCCCATAGTACCATTGTCCTATCAATGAAATTCTCATCAGAATAATTCCTTCACTATTTGACCTGGTATACTTTCTGCCCTCTTAACTATTGTCAATAATGCACAGTGGACAAAGATTGTTATGGCTAAAGCATGCAAGGTCTTTGGGGTGAATGTAAATGGGTTCGAACACTAGATCCTGGAGATGATCTTACATATGGAGCAGAAGAGAAAATTACAACTTCAGCAACAAAGGGAGAAACAGAAAGACGCAAAAAATTCCAAGGAAAAGGGGGATGGTGAGGTGAAAAATTTGATTTACTCAGTCAACTATGACAAAGGGGTCCATAATGAGGGAGAAAGAATCATGAAGGGTAAAAAACTCAAAGCACTGTCAAAATGAAAGTGAAAATCATAAGTTGGAATGTGCGGGGGCTTAACGACAATAAAAAAAGAGACTACATTAAATCGTTGGTCAAGAAGTGGAAGCCAGATGTTTTATGTCTACAAGAAACAAAAATTGAAGAATGGTCTATTGTTATAGCAACACAGATTTGGGGATCTAGATGGACTGGGTGGAATTAATATCATACAGAAGGAGCGGAGGTATCAAAATATTCTGGGATAAGAGGCAATGAAATCACATAGATTTTCTGAGAGGCACATACTCTATCACTGCAATGTTTGAAGGGTTACAGGGAGATCTCAGATGGTGCTTTGCTGGTGTATATGGGCCACATTCAAATTGGGAAAGAACAGATTTTTGGGATGAATTAGCTGATATTAGAGGGTTATGGACTGATCACTGGGTAGTTGGAGGAGACTTTAATGTCTGTAGATCGAACATGAAAGGTTTAATTGCATTAGAAGATCAAGAGCAATGAGGAACTTTTCAGATCTTATTCAGGACATGGAGTTGATTGATTTACCTCTTCAGGTGCTCACTACACTTGATACAAGAGTGAGGATTCAACTCAAGCCTCCAGAATAGATAAATTTCTGATTTCTACCGACTGGAGTGACAACTTTGGAGCTGTGAATCAGCTTGCCCTCCCAAAAGTAACTTTTGATTATAGACCCATAGTATTGGAGAGTGGTGACTGGTCTGCTAATCCGTCATACTTTAAATTTGAGAATATGTGGTTACAACATGATGGATTCACTGAGAAAGTCAGAGAATGGTGGCAGAGCTATAATGTTAATGGTTCCACAGATTACATACTAGCTCAAAAACTGAAACACTTGAAAAGGGATATCAGCAAATGGAATAAAGAGGAAAGTGGAAGTCAAGGCAAGCAAAGCGTTGGATGAACTTCTAATACTTGAGCACGCAACTAAAGGCAGAATGAAGACTCAAGAGAAAAAATCTCAGATTTTGAATCTCAAACTGGAAATTCAGAGGTTGGCCAAAGCAGAGGAGGCCTCGTGGAGACAAAAGTCCAGATGTTTGTGGTTGAAAGAGGGTGATTGGAATATGCCCCTCTTCTCTATTCAGCCCCCACTTAAATACCAAAATTCAGTCAACAGTAAGGTTCCAGCTCGTGACGTGCGCTCTACTCAAGCATCCAGCATTGCATTCTTACCTCTAAACCAAATCCATGAGGGACAATCATTTATCTGCCTTTTGAAACATTTCTTGCAGTTACCTCGTATAGGTTCCTATTCGTCTTTCTCGTCACCCATACACACCTACAAAGTTTCTATAGCTTTCCACCACTAACTGTTCAAACCGGGAATTTACACTACTCAGACCATTGATTTTTCACCATAATATCTTATCACCCATCTATTCTACTTCCCCTTGTACAGCTTCCAGAAGCCCGGCACCTACTCCACGGTTTAAAACATACTTTCTGGTCAATATAAAATATGTCATAGGGTACCTACTACCTAGGTCCTTTATTCGTAGTTCTTGCTTAATTGGTCTGGGATCAGGCAAAGCTATATGACAAGCAAACTTTCTATACAATCTTAAACTTTATTTACTTTAACAAACCTATAAATTATCATCAAAGTGCTCATCAGAAGTGGAGCTAGAGTATAGCTTACAAGTTCGACTGGATCCAATAGCTTTGGTCCAAATCCTGTATTTGTCTTTAGAAATCCACTGAAAATGTACAATTTATTAACTTAGAACCCAATAACTTATAATTGACTAGAATCCCAAACCCATAAGCTTCAAATCCTGGCTCCATTCTCTTTCCCTATCTGATAGCCACTGTTTATTGAAAAGCTTAAAAACATCATTTCTACCAACATAACCACACCTCACCCCTACCTTGGAGCTATTTCCGATAGACCCTCAACTCAGAAAAAACAGTCCAAAGCAGTATAGAGAAAAAAATAACAGAAATGAAGACAGTCATATCAAAATAATATAGACAACCAAAAGAATAGTCATTAACAATATAAAATGATAATCAAAGTAGGAAAAGAAAATTCAGTCTTTAAATGAATTGTTCAAATAAAAAGAACCCCTTTTCTCTTCCTGAACTCAAGTTACTCTATTAGTTCAAAGATTAAAGTAAATGAAAACAGGATTTCTATGATGTAATACTAACTAACAAGCAAGGCAAAAACTTTATTCAACAAAAATCAAAGTGGGAAAAAAAAATTTTTTAACCCACATTGGAACATTACCCAGAAAAAGAAAATGAAAGAGAAACAGAGATATTGACAAACCTCAAAGAAATCTCTGGCCAAATTAGCCTAAAAATGGCGTCTTTATTTTCTGCACTTCACTTCTCCCTTCAATAGCTTAAAAAAAAAAAAAAAAAAAAAAAAGAATACAACAAACATCTAATATCTATCCTCCCAAACTTTTTAAATGGATGAGTCTTTTCCTTAAATCTAATCACATCGAAATGATTTATATTATTTTTTTAAAATAAAATTATAAATTTTTATTCAAGTTTATAATTGTTCTGAAAATTGTGATGATTTTTTAATTTACATAAAAATAAATATATTTTATAATATTTGTCAAATATAAACCTAGATTCTGAACGGAAGAGAAATCAATATAATTGAGATGATTTTATAATATCCAGTTTTAGTTATATATTACTCTTTTTGTTTCTAGTTATGTGACACACTTTTTATTTTTCGAAAGTCAAATATTTTTAAATTTTCTTTTTGTTCTTATTTATGTGACACTTTTTAATTTTTTAAGTTTTCTCTTTGTCCCCATTTTCTATTTATGCGACACTTTTTATTTTTTGAAAATCAAATAATTTAAATTTGATGAAAAATTTGAGTATAAATTTATTTGGATCTTGAAATTTGAAAAATGTCACATAAATTGCTATAGAAAAATATATTAATTTTTATTTTACAAAGAGAAAAATAATTTTTTTTCTTCCCAAGTTTCCATTGTCCCTGAAGAAACAAAAGAAGCCCTAAAACCCCATTAGCATTCTGCTTTCAAAACCTTAAACCTCCAAGAGCCTCAACAATGGCGACTACCACAAAATTTCTTCAATTCCGCCCAAAACTCAAACTCTTTTCTGAACCAAAACCAAAGTTCTTCTCTTCTTCTTCATCTTCTTCTTCTACATCAAATCCAAATCCTGAACACACCGAAACACCTACATCCGAGCCCAACCAAACGCCTACACCTAAACCATTCTCTTTTTCATCTATAGCCAATAATCCCCAAAACTCATCTTCACAAGCTTCAGCTTTTGACGAAGTAAGAAAAAGCCTTGCAGGATTCCGTAGCAGTTCTGGTTCAGCACCATCACCGCAGTCATTTCAAGAACTATATCAAAGAAATGTCAATAATGTCAGGTCTGAAGTTCCTTACAATGCGAATCAGAGACCACCCCCAACTGGAAATGTTGGGTTCAATGCTATTAGTGCAAGCCTGCGTAACTTAAGCGTGAATAACAACTACAATAACAGCCAGAATGAGAGTAGAGGGAAGTTGTATGAAGCGTTATCACTTTCGCAATATAAGGAGAGTTTTAAGTTAAGACCTGATATGGGTAAAGATGTGAAAAGGTCGGGAATGGTGATTGGTGGGAGTGGGAATTTGCCTGCATCTTTTTTTCAAAAGGAGATGATGAGGGATAAAGAGGGTAATAAGGAAGGGATGAAGATGGAGTTAACTAGGAATTATAGGCATGGTGAATTAGGAGAGAAGTTGAAAATGTTGAGGCCGATAAAGAAGGAGGAGAAAGGTTGGTTTTCGTTGCATGAGTTGAACGACAGATTGATGAAGGTAAGGGAAGCTGATGAGATTGAAAGCAAGACAATGGTTGCTGGTGTCGTGTATAAGGATTTGAAAGAGTCTCTTTATCTAATAAGTCAGAATGGTGATTCAAAGCCTAAGAAGACAATGAGTGAGTTTTTTTTAAGTGCAATTTCTGTGTTTGTTTATATATTGGATTATATGAATATCTGGTGTAGAACCATGTATACTAAATGTTATGCTGTGAGTGATCTTATTAGTATTATATTAATATGTCGTGTGTTCAACTGTAAACAAGCAGCAATAGGAACTTTAAGCATAAAGCTTGTGTCTTGGTAAATAACACCACACAACACACACATGTGTATAATGTTGAAAGAAATGCAAGTGTAGTTGCACCAGGGGTGTGGCCTAGGGATCAATAAATGAAACGAGAATCATGGGAGACATGGTTCAAATCCTATAGCAAAATGGGGTGGGGGGTGGGGATGCGCTATCTGGTGTCTGTGCTAGTAGGATTAGTAGGCACCCCGTGGAAAAATTGAGGTGCACAAAAGCTGGCCATACAACCACTATCATAATTATAAATATAAACGACAATATGCAAGTGTAGCTATTGTGGTAATAAGTATTTGGAACTATTTGAGGTCATCTACTGATTTATTAATTGATTCTGACGCATTTCTTGTGAGTAAATATTTTTTTTCTGATGATTCTTCTCTAGGAACCCAGTCGCATAAGAGCGCCTCACGAAAACTACCATGGGTAGAAGAGTTTCTCGCAAAAATTTACTCATAAAATGTAACATTATTGTGGAAAATGTGCAAAGCCTTCACACTGATTTTTTTTTTTTTTGGTGAAGTAATTAAACTATATTAGAAAGGCATCAAGGAGATGCAAAATTACAAGGAAAATAAAGACCTGCATCAAAAAAAAATAAACATGAAGCTACCTGTGCAAACAATTGTAAACAACCAAAAAAGAGATCCCCAAAATCCTACTATGCTAGAGTTAGGGAACTAACAAAATCCAAAAAGTTATCCACACTGTTTACCGGGAAAAGAAAGTGCCAACTGAAGAGAGTAGATAAACATATAGCCTTAAGGGTGCTAGTGGGAATTGAGATTCCATCAAAGAATTCAAAAATAACTGCTTGGATCATCCTCCATAGCCTTTTCAAAGTCTTGCTAGCTCTCCATCCTATCCAACTAGCAAAGGCATCTTTAATGGAGAAAGGCATAACCCATTGAAGACCAAACAGAGAGTGGTAAAAATGCCACAAGTCAGTTGCTGTAGGGCAGTGTAAAAGTGATGGTTAACAGTTTCATTATCCTTCTGGCAAAAGTTTCATGATCCCCTTCTTTCTAAGGTTATCTTGAGTTAGACAGGCCTTATGAATAAGTGTACAGGTAAAACAGGAAACCTTTAGAGGTTGTCTGGTTCTCCAGATATGTTTCCAGGAAAAACATCAAGGATGCCATTC
Organism: Solanum bulbocastanum; assembly: GCA_037074985.1. Lineage (NCBI taxonomy): Eukaryota > Viridiplantae > Streptophyta > Magnoliopsida > Solanales > Solanaceae > Solanum > Solanum bulbocastanum. Next base: position 1,800,286 of record CM073604.1, read on the forward strand.
TGTGAATGCCAAAAATTATAGCTCTCCTTCATGGTATAAATCCCTTCCTTGGTGTTGCCCCAAAGTAATCTGTCTGTGGTTGGTTCATCTAGGTTGCATTCCTCCAGAGTCATAGTAGTGAGAGGAGTTCATTGATCTCCCAGTCCTGCAAGTTCTTTCTGAAAATTGGGCTCCAAGTGTTGTCTACTTTGTATTAGGCAATTGTAGCATTCTTGTTAGTGGCTATCTAGTATAGCATAGGGAAGGACTCCTTCAGTATAGTGTCACCAAGGCATTTGTCTTGCCAAAATCTTATCTTGAGTCCATTACCAGCTTTGAAAAGCACTTTCCGGAAAAGTCATCTTGGAGACTGCAGATGTGTTTCCAAAACCCTACACCATGTGTACCCCTGCTCCTCATTAGCCTCCAATGATCAAGAATGCCATGTTTGGCTTTGATTATACCCTTCCAGTACCTTGCCTCATTCTGTCCAAACCTCCAAAGCCACTTCAAAAAGCAAACCTTTATTATGTAGTTGTAGGTTCCTGATTCCCAGTCCTCCTTGAGCCTTGGGCTGAGTGACTTTTTTCCATTTTACCAAAGGGAATTTGTAAGTTTGGATGTTTCCTTCCCAAAGGAATCTTCTCCTTAGCCTATCTATTTGTTTCAGAACTGAGCTTGGCATTGGAAATAGAGACATACAAAGTAGGAATGTTATCCAGAACACTGTTGATAAGAGTTAGTCTTCCTCCCTTTAATAGATACTGAAGTTGCCATGTAGCTAGTTAATTTTCCATCTTTTCAATTACTCCATTCCAAATCTCAGGGATTTGAATTTTGCACCTAATGGTAGACCCAAGTAAGTGGTAGGAAAGGAGCCTATGTTACAACTGAGTATGTCAGCAAATTTCTCTAGGTTTTGAACCTTGTTGACAGGGTATATTATGCTCTTGATCATGTTAATGTGAAGACCGGAAATAGATTCAAAGACCATGAGAGTAGTATTGAGGTTATAGACTTGCTAACTATCTGCTCCACAAAAAATCAGAGTATCATCTGCATAGAGCAAATGAGATACAATAACTGAGGTTGAAGGATACCTACCCATGTGTGCCTTTTCCAGCATTTGAGAGAGGCCCTCTATAGCCAAAATAAAGAGGAAGGAGGAGAGTGGGTCTCCCTGCCTTATCCCCTTTTGGGAGGAGAAAAATCACATAGAACTTATGTTTAATAGGATTGAGAACTTCACCGTTGAGATGCATAAAAAACCCATTTAATCCACTTCTCACCAAATCCCATTTGTTTTAGAATGTTGACCAGATAAGCCAATTTAGTTGATCAAAGGCCTTCTGTACGTCTAATTTGCATAAGATCCCTGATTCACCACTTATGATTTTCCTGTCTAAAACTTCATTGGCGATCATGGATGCATCAGTGATTTGTCTGCCCTTCATGAATGCACTTTGTTGGTCTGAGATTAGCGAGGATACTACCCTTTTCAGCCTCTCAGCTAGGGTCTTCGCCAAAAGTTTGTTAACACTGCCTATAAGGCTTATAGCCCTGAAGTCCTTTAGTTCCAGGGCACCTTTCTTCTTTGGGATGAGAGCAATGAAAGTGGCATTGCAAGACCTCACCATTTGACAATTCTGATGGAAGAAAGTTAGGCCTTCCATTATGTCAGATTTGATAAAGTTCCATGATTTCTCGAAAAAGGCTATAGTACAACCGGTCGGGCTTGATGCTTTGTCAGGAGCACAAGATTTGAGGGCATCTAATACTTGTTCATTGAAAGGTGCTTCTAGCTCCTCTTTTTATAGTGGAGAGTCCTTCAAAAACAGCCAAGGGTCTCCAAGCTTCTTCCTCTCTGTACAACTTCTGATAGAATTCTAGGATTCCTCCCTTTATCAGCTCTTTATCCTCAATTAAATCATCCAATCTTCGATCTATCAATGCAGTTGCTCCTTCTATGAGAGCTGGTCATACTCTGGAAAAATTTTGTATTCTTATCACCTTCTTTTAGCCATAAACATCTTGACTTTTGTCTCCATGAGATCTCTTCAGCAATGGCGATCTGTTGAATCTCAAGTTTCAGACTTAGTGACTTTACATTTTCCTTGGGGGTGTGAGTTCTTTGTTCAGCAATTTGGTCCAACCTTCCTAGTTCCATCAGTGCTTTGTCTTTGAGATTCAATCTGGCCAAAGACCTCTCTGTTCCATTTCGTGATATCCCTCTTTTGGTGTCTCAGCTGCTGGACCAAGATAAATCAGGAGTGCCTGAAACATTGTAAGAATTCCACCAATCTCTCACCATGTCAAGGAATCCATCTGATTGTAACCACATATTCTCGAATTTGAAGTAAGAAGGTGAAGCTTCCCAATCCCCACTTTCCAGAACAATAGGCTTGTGATCAAAGAACACTCTAGGCAATGGGTATTATTAAATGGCATTGAACATTTCACTCCATTCAGGTGATATTAGAAACTGTGAATTCTTGAGGCTTGGAAATGAGCCTCCCTTCTTGACCAGGTGAATTGAGCTCCTTGAAGAGGCTGGTCAATCAATTCTAAGTCTTGAATGGTATTAGAGAAGCCCATCATGTCCCTAGATCTTCTAGTACAGTTCATTTTTTCCTTTTCAAATCTGCATACATTAAAATCACCACCACTTACCCACAAGTCAGACCACAGACCCCACCACAGACCCCTGATAGCTGCTAGTTCATTCCAAAGTTCATTTCTTTCCGGATTAGTGTGAGGTCCATACACCCCTGAAAGAACCCATTTAAAGTCTTCATTGAGGCTTTCAAATCTGCAAGATAGGGAAAAGATCCCAGCTTCAGAATCCACACAATTCCAGACTCTTTTATCCCACATAATCAGAATACCCCTTTGGTTCCAATTGCCTTGAGTTCTACTCAAGAAATCCACCTGTTTCCCCAAACCTGTCTAATTAAAGAGCTGGTCCACTCCTCAATTTTGGTTTCTTGTAGACAAATGATGTCTGCCCCCCATTTATTATTAATAAGAGATTTCAAGGTGCATCTCTTATTTTTATTGTTCAACTCCTGTACATTCCAAATGAGTGTTTTGACTCTCATCTAGAATGACCCTTGTGAGACCTGCCCCTATCTTTCTTACCACTGCCCTCTTTAAGTCCCCAAGCCAACTTTTTCAGTTCAGTGTCTGCTTTGTTTTTACCTTTCCTAGAGTCCTTTACTTTCTTCTGTTCTTGGATCTGATTTTTTTCTCTTTTCCTCCATTCTGAGAATGATATCGAGGATTTCATGTTCAAAACCTTCGGGGTGGCCCAGTGGTTTGGGCTTGGGACTTCCATGTTGGAGGTCTCTAGTTTGAAACCCCTTGCCAGCGAAAGCAAGGGGTTTGCCTTCTGGGTCGAGCTCGTCGTGCCGGGCTTGCCTAGTGCGGGTTACCTCTTCTATGTGGTTTGCGAGCTATTGCATAGGAGCGGGGGTTTTACCCAAAGGGTAACGGCTACAGGTTTCCCTTGTCATTAAAAAAAAAACTACCCCCAAAGCCTTGAAAACTTTCATCATTGTCAATTTGGAGGTTTCCACCACCACAGGGGTATCAACAGAATGCAAAAGTTCACCACCACCATGCCATGTAAGAGGAAGGAAACAATTAAGAGATTGGGAAGAGATATCTGAGTCCAGCCCCTCATGATAAGAATCACAGAAGTGAGGCGAATTGGTGTTGCAAGGAGTGGTGGGCAAATTGATATGGTCAGCTTCGTCATCTGCCTCTAATTGTGTAAGTGCATCATCAGAGGTTCCAAATCCCTGAGTTTGGAAGCTTGAATTTCCAATTCCACTGGATCGAAAGAGGCTGTTTCGTGTGAGGAAGAAGGAGGCTTGGAGATGCATGGGTCAACTTTGGATGCAGTTGTTTTCCATTGTTGCGTCACTCTTGCATGCTGAGAGTTTTTGTTTCTGACTGGGCCTTTAGAATAGAAGCTGGTGTTTAAATCACTGAGAGTACTTCTTTTAATGGCCTTCCTATATACAAATAACACCAAGCAAAGTACCATCATCATCAGGAATCTATCCCCTTGCTTATCCTTAACTGGAAACTGTCCAGTCCAACTCTCACCCCTTATCACTCTGTGTACTATGTTATTAGCAGCATCTTGATCCCGAGTATCTGTTAGGAGTTCAATGAGGTCACTTCTAAGAGCTTCTGCACCTGAATAACCATATAGTTTTTCAGCAGTTCGATTCCTGTGCAACAACGGCTCAAATTACATTCCTATAATGAAACTTTAATAAACGCCAATTGAAGTCAAACTAAGGCCAAATAAAATGTTCTTACCTGCACAATGTTACTTAAAAAATGTAACATTATTGTTGAAAATGTGCAAAGCCTTCACACTGATATCAATGATTTTTTGTGTTAATATTTTTGCAATCTTTGTACGTTTGATTAGTGGGCCAGTGGTCATTTTGCTAGTAAGTAGTAACACACTTGGTTTTCTTATTCATTAGCTATAAGTGCAGTGTTCATCGAGGGCTAATATCAATACTTCTGATCTTTGATACGGCACCTAGATTTATATTTGGTGCTTCTTTGTAAGCAGAAAATGCTTTTTTTTAGAGTATAGTGAAAATATCTTTTATGATATATCATATGTTGATTATAATTACTTTTTACAGTTCAGAGACTTGATGTCTTGGGGCAACTGGGTGGTACTCCAAGCTTTATGTTGCATCCACCAAAAGAACACTTGGTTGAAAAGGCAAGTAGCATTTTGTTCTCAAATATCTTTCTTTCAATGATTCTGCTCCTTCTAATTCTGCCTAGGGCGTAGTTGAAGTGACGAAGGTGGAGGGACTTGTGAATTAGCCTGGTATTTAAGTGGAGAATAGAGAGACGGGCCCATTATCCCTGAGTTTTGAATGCTGTGGTCGGTAGGGTTTGCCTCAAATGAACTTTTCAGTCATAAGAAAAATAGCATTTTACTTCTAATTCTATTGTTCATGGCAAATGTCTCCTTCATATAAACCCTTTTCGATTTCCAGCCTTCACTGAATAGTTTTAAGTGTTTGGTTCTGAATACCGTCACCTATGAAGCATTCATTTCAGAAATCATAATGGTCTTTTGGCTTCAACAATTCTCTAAGCAGCAAGCATAATCATTCCTTTCTAGTAGAAGGTGGATGTTTTGGCTAAAAATATAAAAGCAACACTTGACCTGCATTATAGCAAAAGGTGAAGGCAATCATACTAGTTATATTTTGCTTTACCTTTTTATAAAAAATAATGGCTTGATGGGAAGATGTATATTAGTCAAGACTAATAAAATACTTTTTGTCATATTGTGTATCAATTTGGCCTGTTCTTTTTAAATTTCGCAATCAAGAAAAAAAAATTATAGAAGGAAAAGAGGAGGCACGGTTGATGATGGTCATGATTTGCAGCCATAATTTACAGAAACTCATCCTTGATTTCTTATTCTCTTACTGTTTGTTACTTTGTTTAGTACAACAAGTAGCATCAATGATCTGATTTTTATTGTCAATGCGGCTGTCATACATTTAAGTGAATGTAATAACATATCGACAATTTTGAACAGTTCTTTCACCCTGATAACATGTCATCTGGGGAAAAAATGAAACTGGAGCTACAAAAAGTTAGAGATGAATTTAAAATGTCAGAGTCAGATTGTGGATCTGCTCGTGTTCAAGGTTAGTTTATGATGTCATGTTGTTTAAGGTTGCTACTTTTTTGTTTTTACTACCTTTAGTTTCTAGTTTTTAACTTCATGGCGTACAGACCTCAAAAGTTCAGACTGGACCATGTATGCACCTTTCTTTTGGGTAAATAAAATATTTCATTACCAAATGAGCATTACAGATCAGTAACACAAGCAAACAGGACAACTCCCAGTTTTGTAGCAACTTTCAATCTCTGCTATTACTACCAGATCCTTACTACAATATCACCAATCTAGCTATGCATATTGCACCTACACAGGATAAAAATTCAGACTTTGTAATACATAGCTTAGTCTTGGTTTTGTTTTTCCTCTTATATGCACCTCTTGAGCAACCTGTTTTGCCAGCATTGCAGGGGTTCTTGTTAGCTTCTGGAAAATTTGTTGGTTCCTTTCCTGCCAAATAAGATAGACACTTGCAGCGAATGCCATCCTATATATCTCACCTTGTGCTTGCTTGCCTTTGCAGTGCGAATTTGCCCAAATTGTTTCCTCTTCCCATCCTTTAGCCTACCTATTGATACTTTGCCAATAGAGTACCTTCTGCAGTACCTCCTGAGTCAGACAAGCCCTCTGATCTACCAACCATACAAAACACTTGATCTTGGTTGGTGCTTGGCTTGTCCATACATATTTCCATCTTGCCAATCTGAGGCCTTGTTGAGTTCCCATTTCCTTCTTATAGAGCTTGTTAACTGTGAATCTTCCATCCTCAGAGTGTACCCACGAGACTTTGTCTGGCCTTGCAGCAAAACCATTAAACTCATTGATTACATGTAACAATTGTGCCACCCTATCTATTTCCCAGTCATTGAAATGTCTCCTGAAAGATATATCCCAACCAAACAGCCCCTAATGGTGAATTCCAGGGACCGAGTGGGATTAAGCGAGATATTGCAACCTATTCCTTTTTTTTGGGCAACATGTGTAGAGGGACCCCAAAGTTCTTTGTAGATCTCCTGTCGTCCAGCTTCTAATACCTTAATTTTGCTGTTGATAGATGTTATTTCTCTTGAACTTGTTAAAAAAACATATGTAAGAAAGTTGCTTGAATTTGATTTTGTTTAGAGTTAATACTCAAAAGGAAGTTCAAGCCACATATATGCTGCTCCAATGATGTTTATAGTTTCTTACATTGTATATTAATGTTAGCCTTTTTTTTGTTTTCAGTGGCTCAGCTTACAACAAAAATAAAGCACCTATCGTCAGTTCTTCACAAAAAGGTGAGTTTTCTGCTGGATTTACCCAATTGAGCATCTTTTGTAGGAATACGCATATCACGAAAACTCCATTTATAGCACATTGTTGGTCATTGTCATATGGTAAAGCATGATTGTTCTTGAAATGCCAACTCAGAGGAAAAAAAAGAATAGATGACACATTGGTTGGCTTCAACGAATTGCAAACACTTGTCATATAAGATGGTCGATTAATCATTTATCTATTATCTTGTCATAGACCTTCATTACTTTAGATTGTGAGCTGGTTATTTATAGGGATCTTTACATAAGAAGCTAGACGGATTCACTGTTTACTTTTTCTAGTTTTTTCTAGCTGGTATACATGGATTATACATGGTTATGCAGGAATTGTTATATTATACATCTGCTGGCTATTTTTGATTTAGGTGGTTGTGTGGGTGGCTGGTTATTTCTCATTTCTAATATTTTTTTATATATTGTCATCAATTATCATTTTTTTAAAGGATAAGCACTCTCGTAAGGGTCTACAACAAATGGTTCAAAATAGGAAGAAGTTATTGAAGTATCTGCGAAGGACAGATTGGGACTCCTACTGCCTCGTTCTTTCTAAGCTTGGCCTCCGAGACAACCCAGATTACAAGTTCTAGACCAGCACGTATGACATAGTACTTGAATGCAGTTTTTCTTTGGCAGATTGCCGGAACCTTTTTCCATACCAAAACTTTTCCTCTCGTTTTGGGGCGGGAGAGGCGATGAGGGGGATGGACTTTTGTTGTTTGGTTCACTGCCTCCCAAGGGAAGCTTATAACTGGTCTTTGAAAGGAGAGCCAAATGTAAGATACCATGTTTTTAATTAACTTTTTTCTTTTTATAACAACAGTGTCTAGAATAACTTGCACGCACCACAACGTGTATGTATCACTGTGTACTGGGGGCTCGTGACATTTTTACCTTGTGATAGTTTGAGGAGTGAAATTAGCAGTAATTGGTCTTCAAGAACCACAATATATTTTCCTTGTTTGAATTGTAGTTGGATGGTAGCTGCCTATGTTGCTCAGACACTTCAAAAAACGGGTGTGTGTCGGATTCTCCAAAAGTAGTATATTTTTAGAGAATCCGACATGGATGTGGCATCGAAAGTGAAGAGTCCGCACAACTTAGGTGGCAATGGCAAGGTATTGATTGATTATTCTTTGCTTCAATAATTTCCAGGGATGAATTGTTCCTAGTAAGCTTCGCCTTTTTACTCTTCATAATATATTCTTGTGTTATTTTCTCCTCTTGATTTTGATGGTTCGTCGAGAGGATATATGTTTGCTCCGTCAGGTAATTTTCCTATTTTTGTTTTGAATTAAGGTAACGATACGATAACACAACATGTCTGTGTGAATTCACTCTTTTTCTGCAGGAATGGTAATCACGCAGACCTTAAAATATTCTGATAACAACATACTTGTCAAACTAATAGGCAGGCGTATTTAAGATTTGAGATTTATAAATTTCTTCAATAACTTCAAATTGATATATGATAATATGACTGAATTCATAGTTAAATATTTAATCATATATTTTGTATTACCAAGAAGTTCCTTTTTTAAAAAAAATAAATAAATCCATATAACTCTTGTCAGGTGCAAATTTGTTTATTAAATGCTAAAGAAGGATAGTTCTTAGCATAATTACATAAAAGGATATTTCACTGAGTTGTGAAATGGTTGGGATTTTTTTTAGAACGTTACTCCATAGGCTCTGTAATACACGACTCAAATATAGTTGGACTTCAATAGAAAATATTTCTATTGAAATTTATCCCTCTCCTCTTTATTTTTGTGATTAAAAACAACATATAAAACTTGATGGGTAAACCTAACCCTTATACTTTAATTTGGCATGTTATTTAATTATTAAGTAGTAAATAAAACCCAAGACCTTGTTAGCTTGAATTAGAGGAATTTGAATGCTTGGGCATTCTTCCTTTTTGAGAGCAATTTTGCAAACCTACATCTATACAAAGGAAATTATTAGTATATTATAATATTGTTCTCACTCGATAATAGGCATGTGTAGATTAACTTAACATTGAGGTGTGTTTTAATACAAAAACGTGATAGTTTAGATAGGTAAATATATGATGGATAAGAACAATTTTGAGACCAAATTTCAAACGGAGGCCAAAGTTGTTACATTCCAATAGTTGAGGGGCAAATTTGAATCAATTCACCAATAATAAATGCATATTTAAAATCAAATTAAAAGGGAAGGCAACATTGTTCATTTTCCATAATTTAGAGGAGTTCTCTCTTATTTTTGGTCGTTCATTAGTTTTTAAAAACATTTTTGGGTGAAACGAAATGGTGAGGGCAGTTTTTTACTTAAGAAATGGACCTGAGGGTATTTTTATACTAAATTCAATTAAATTTGGATTCGTGTAGAAAAGTGGCACATTGGGAGGTAAACGCTCCATAATAAAAGCGATTTTATACTCAAGGGGACTCGAACCCAAGACTTTTGATTAAGAATGAATGAATGAATACTTATCATTCCATCACAACCTCGTTCGTAGGTTTTGGAGCTTTTGTTTTGGCAGTTGGGTGGATTGTATAAATGTAATGAATGTGTGTGTACTAGGTGACCAGTTTGTTTTGATATTAATTCTTGGTTGTTCTGAGAATTAAAATTCTCAAAGTTAGCAGATCTGTTTGGCCATAAAAATTAAGAATGGTACCACAGAATCCACAGAGCATTACATTGCACCTTTTTTTTTTTTAATTCGGTGTTCCGTATTTATATTGGAGCCCGACTAAATTCATATTCGCAACGAAAAGTCCGACATTGGGAGGTAAGTCCTCCTTTACAAAGGCAACTCCGTATCCAAAGGGGCTCGAACTTGAGACCTCTTGATTAAGAATGAAGGAGTGCTTACCACTCCACCACAACTTTTGTTAGTGTATTATACTGCACCTACCTAGAGCCATCAAAATGGGCTTTGCCCATGGGGCTGACTCAACTCAACCCGTTATTGAGGTAGGGTCGGGATAGGATTTTTCAAGCCCATTTAAAACTAGGGCTTATAAGCCCAACCCATATAAGCCCTTGGCCCTTGAGGCTTGATCGGGGCCGGGCTGGGGTCGGCTTATTGGCCAAAACTACTTATATAAGGGTAACTTACAACAATCTCGCTAACATATGAGCTAATTACTTAAATGCACATTATGTTGTAATATTATAAATCTTACCAGATTTTAGTACGTCTAGATACATGTATCTCAAGATACATGGACTCAAAATTGGGTTAATTTGTTCTAGATACACTCTACCCAAGTGGATTCGCATGTATCTATGATACATAGACGAATAAGTTTGAAAAGAAAAAAAAAGAAGGGTTAGTCTGTACCAACCTTTGACTTTTCTAGGGTTGGGTTGAGTTGAGCATTTTCAGTCCCTTCCAAATGAAGAGTTGGCCTACCCTAGCCCTTCAAATTCCTTGGCCTACGAGACTTGAGCCAGGTGGGGCTGGATCAACCCTTTTTGACAACTCTACCCCTACCTATTCAAAATTTTAAGTTTTCAATTGGATTACCCATTATTTTCTTGCACTAATGTTCAAATATATGGTGTACAATATTGTACAAAACTCCAAAAATTAAATTATAGAAAAAAATTATGTATTAAGGCAAATACGTAATATATATTTACTATAGAAAATAATAGTTTGAAAGAATTACAATTCATAGCTATTATTAAATTATAACAATTTATCTTTCCTCTCTCGCTCACCTCTCTCGTCTCCCTTACATCTCTCCTCTATTTGCTCTCTCTCTCTCTCTCTCTGCACTCTTAGCCCCCCCGCCCCCCCAACCCACCCACCCTCCCCCTCTCAGCTCTCCTCTCTTTGCCCCCTCCCCTCTCTTGCCACCTCCTTTCTCTCTCGATAGAAATACAAATAGTAATAGCCAATGATGCAAATGTTAACAATCAACGATACAAATACAAATGTGATACAAATGATAATTATCAAATATATAAACTTTTTCAGTAATACAAAATACAAATATACATGACAACAAATACAAATATACACAAGGCAACAAATACAAATGGCAATATATGAATACAAAAACACATAAGGCAACCTTTATGGACTATTCAAAATTCTATTGGACCATTCAAAAATTGACTATAACCCTTATTATCGGATCATTCAATATTCTAAGTCTCAAACTTAAAATAATATGTTATAAGATAAACTTTAAAAAGTATAAGAAATATTTGTAAATTATATCAAAGTAAATACTTTTATGTATAAATTAAATTTTAAAAATTATATTACAATGTCGGGTTTGAGTTTTTTTAGTTTAAACCAAACTAATCCAAGTATACTCGGATTATTTTTAATGTCAAACCAAGTCAAGTCAAATCAAATCACTAGTCAAATTTTTTATTTATTTAACTTGACTTGTAGTTTATTTTGATTTTAGATTCAATTTTGTTCACCCATAATCAAAATATCCTAAGACGTTGAATTAACTATTAAATCAAACATATCCATGTTTTATTTATAAATAAATATTTGTGGTTACCTGTTATTATAAATTTTTTATTACACATAATTTTACAATTCACTGATATATAAATCACCAATAGTAGTAACTTACTATTTTTTGATAAAAATTTTCACATGCTATGAATAATTTCTTCACATCAAGCATGAATCTCTTTTACAAAAAATAAACTTATCAATATCATTTATATCATTATACGTATAAAATATAAACTTGTGGACCACATTTTATATTGTGGTCCATGACAGAAATTGTTAGCCATCTTTGTTATATTGCAGTCCATGACAGAAATTGTTAGCCATCTTTGTTATATTGCGGTCCATGACAGAAATTGTTAGCCATCTTTGTCTACGTCGCTGGCAAGAGCCTTTAAAACAAAACAAAATATCATAAATAGCTAAGATGCGAAAAATGGGGTTATATCTTTCTTTCTCTTTGATTGTTGTGGTCACCAAATTAAAAGTAGGGAAAAAATTTGATATACTCCTCAATTTTGTCATTTAATGCTGATATATTTTTTTTCATAAAAATGACTCATATATACCCCTATTGTTACACAACTGACTCACATATATCTTTTTTCCTATAACAAAAGTAAAAACGTTATTTTAATTATTATTTTTTTATTAAAATCAATAATTCATGTAGGGGCGTATTTTTTAAAACTTCTTTGCTTCAACGGCTAAATCAAATATATTATTTTGATGGTTAATTTTTTTTTTTCACTAATTCTTTTATAAAATTTAATATATATGCCCTATTTTTAGATACAAAATTATACTATAATATAGCTGTAAAAAATAGTTTTAAATTACAATATCGCTACAAAAAACTAGTTTTAAATTTTCTTTTCTTTGTTTCTTTCACATTTTTTTGTACTCTCTTATTTTTATATTAAATAATGAAAGAAAAACTAAAATAAGAATAAAAAAACTCAAATAATGATAATTAAAAAAGTCAAAAAATAACTCATCCATGCAAAAAATCAAATATACCTCTTAACTTTATATATATATATATATCATTCTTAATAAGTGAAGGTTTCGTCCGACATTCGCAGGGTACATCGGTAATTTCCCCTTCTCTCTTTCTTGAATCTTTCGGTAATTTCCCCTTCTCTCTTTCTTCAATCTTTCACCAATTAACAAACTCCACCTCTTTCAACTTTTAGACTTTCCTCTGACTATTAAATTTCCCCTTCACTCTTTCTTCAATCTTTGACCAATTAACAAACTCCACCTATTTGGCTTTTGGACTTTCCTCTCCACATTTGCAGGGTAGATCCGTAATTTCCCCTTCTCTCTTTCTTCAATCTTTCACCAATTAACAAAGTCCACCTCTTTCAACTTTTGGACTTTCCTCTGACTACTAAATTTAAAAAAAGGTCACGTAGGTAAAACCAAGTTATTTTTTATTTTAAAGGCCACGTATATAGTAGGTATAATAAGTGGTGGTGCCTCCGTCGGACCAAACCAATCAAGAAAGGCCACGTAAGTAAAACCAAGTTAGGACCAAACCAATCAAAAAAGGCCACGTAGGTAAAACCAAGTTATATTTTAAAAATAAAAATAGAGTACTACTATTTTAAAAAAGGCCACGTAGGTAAAACCAAGTTATATTTTATTTTAAAGGCCACGTAGGTAAAACCAAGTTATATTTTAAAAATAACCGTCGGACCAAACCAATCAAAAAAGGCCACGTAGGTAAAACCAAGTTATATTTTAAAAATAAAAATATCATTCTTAATAAGTGGTGGTGCCTCCATCGGACCAAATCAATTAACCGTCGGACCAAACCAATTAAAAAAGGCCACGTAGGTAAAACCAAGTTAGGACCAAACCAATCAAAAAAGGTCACGTAGGTAAAACCAAATTATATTTTAAAAATAAAAATAAAGTAGTACTATTTAAAAAAGGGCCACATAGGTAAAACCAAGTTATATTTTAAAAATAACCGTCGGACCAAACCAATCAAAAAAGGCCACGTAGGTAAAACCAAGTTATATTTTAAAAATAACCGTTGGACCAAACCAATCAAAAAAGGCGGCGTAGGTAAAACCAAGTTATATTCTAAAAATAAAAATCAAGTAGTACTATATATTAAAATAATTAACAATTTAGTATACCATTCTAAATAAGTGGTGGTGACCAAACCAATCAAAAAAGGGCACGGTGGTGGTGCCTCCGTCGGACCAAACCAATCAAAAAAGGCCACGTAGGTAAAACCAACTTAGGATCAAACCAATCAAAAAAAGCCATGTAGGTAAAACCAAATTATATTTTAAAAATAAAAATAAAGTAGTACTATTTAAAAAAAGGCCACGTAGGTAAAACCAAGTTATATTTTATTTTAAAGGCCACGTAGGTGGTGCCCCCGTCGAACCAAACCAATCAAAAAAGGCCACGTAGGTAAAACCAACTTAGGACCAAACCAATCAAAAAAGGCCACGTAGGTAAAACCAAGTTATATTTTAAAAATAAAAATAAAGTAGTACTATTTAAAAAAAGGTCAAGTAGGTAAAACCAAGTTATATTTTATTTTAAAGGCCACGTAGGTGGTGCCTCCGTCGGACCAAACCAATCAAAAAAGGCCACGTAGGTAAAACCAACTTAGGTCCAAACCACCAAACCAAAAAAAAAAAGGCCACGTAGGTAAAACCAACTTAGGACCAAACCACCAAACCAATCAAAAAAGGCCACGTAGGTAAAACCAACTTAGGATCAAACCAATCAAAAAAGGCCACGTAGGTAAAATCAAGTTATATTTTAAAAATAAAAATAAAGTAGTACTATTTAAAAAAAGGCCACGTAGGTGAAACCAAGTTATATTTTATTTTAAAGGGCACGTAGGTGCTGCCTCCGTCGGACCAAACCAATCAAAAAAAGCCACGTAGGTAAAACCAACTTAAGACCAAACCAATCAAAAAAAGCCACGTAGGTAAAACCAAATTATATTTTAAAAATAACAATAAAGTAGTACTATTTAAAAAAAGGCCACGTAGGTAAAACCATGTTATATTTTATTTTAAAGGCCACGTAGGTGGTGCCTCCGTCGGACCAAACCAATCAAAAAAGGCCACATAGGTAAAACCAAGTTATATTTTAAAAATAAAAATATAAGTAGTACTATTTAAAAAAAGGCCACGTAGGTAAAACCAAGTTATTTTTTATTTTAAAGGTCACGTACATAGTAGGTATAATAAGTGGTGGTGCCTCCGTCGGACCAGACCAATCAAGAAAGGCCACGTAGGTAAAACCAAGTTAGGACCAAACCAATCAAAAAAGGCCACGTAGGTAAAATCAAGTTATATTTTTAAAATAAAAAATAAAGTACTACCATTTAAAAAAAGGCCACGTAGGTAAAACCAAGTTATATTTTATTTTAAAGGCCACGTAGGTAAAACCAAGTTATATTTTAAAAATAACCGTCGGACCAAACCAATCAAAAAAGGCCACGTAGGTAAAACCAAGTTAGGACCAAACCAGTCAAAAAAGGTCACGTAGGTAAAACCAAGTTATATTTTAAAAATAAAAATATCATTCTTAATAAGTGGTGGTGCTTCCGTCGGACCAAACCAATCAAAAAAGGCCACGTAGGTAAAACCAAGTTAGGACCAAACCAATCAAAAAAGGCCACGTAGGTAAAACCAAGTTATATTTTAAAAATAAAAATAAAGTAGTACTATTTAAAAAAGGGTCACGTAGGTAAAACCAAGTTATATTTTAAAAATAACCGTTGGACCAAACCAATCAAAAAAGGCTACATAGGTAAAACCAAGTTATATTTTAAAAATAAAAATAAAGTAGTACTAAAGTACTCATAATACAAAGAATAATAACAGTTATAGGTCCGTTGCCCGTGCCTTGCACGGGCACCACATATTTAGTATATATATAAACTTGAATTATTGTGGACCATATTTTATATTGTGGTTCATGACAGAAATTATTAGCCATCTTTGTCTACATCGCTGGCAAGAGCCTTTAAAACGAAGAAAAATATCATAAATAACTAACATGTGAAAAATGTGATTATATCTTTTCTTTCTCTTTGATTGTTGTGGTCACCAAATTAAAAGTAGGGAAAAAATTTGATATACTCCTCAATTTTGTCATTTAGTATTGATATATCTTTTATCATAAAAGTGACTCATATTTACCCTTATTGTTACACAACTGACTCACATATATCTTTTTTCCTATAACAAAAGTAAAAACGTTATTTTAATTATTATTTTTTTATTAAAATCATAATTCATGTAGGGGTGTATTTTTTAAAACTTCTTTGCTTCAACGGCAAAATCAAATATATTATTTTGATGGTTAATTTTTTTTTTCACTAATTCTTTTATAAAATTTAATATATATGGCCAATTTTTAGATACAAAATTATACTATAATATAGCTATAAAAAACTAGTTTTAAATTTTCTTTTCTTTGTTTCTTTCACATTTTTTTGTACTCTCTTATTTTTATATTAAATAATGAAAGCAAAACTAAAATAAAAATAAAAAAACTCAAATAATGATAATTAAAGAAGTCAAAAAATAATTCATCCATGCGAAAGATCAAATATACCTCTGAACTTTGTTCAGGGATCATATATATATATATATATATATAGAAAAACTAAAATAAGAATAAAAAATATCAAATAATGATAATTAAAGAAGTCAAAAATAATTCATCCATGCGAAAGATCGAATATACCTCTGAACTTTGTTCAAGGATATATATATATATATATATATATATATATATATATATATATATATATATATATATATATAATTCAAAATAATTTTTATCGCTCTCGTTAAATGAAAAGGGTATATATGAGCCACTTTTATAATGGTAGGGATATATGTGAGCTACTTTTATAACAAAGCATATCAACTTTATATGGCAAAGTTAAAGGATATATCGGGCCCTTTTTTCCTTAAAAATATAATGTTAGTAGAAAATATTTTCTTAAAACGCTTGCAGTGTTTGATAAGTATGTAAAAAATATTATTTCAAAAATATTTATATATAATCTAACAAAATATAATCTTAGATTTTTGCGATGTTTAATTGGAAAAATAGTGTAGCTAATGTGGTTTACTTTTATTTAATAGATTTAAATAATTTACAAGTGATAGGAATAGAAATCGAGTGAAAATAGGTTTAAAAGAAGCTAGATTAGAGAAAATGAGAATACTGGCTAGAAACACAAAACATCCAAAGTGCCATTTTCTCCAATTTCATGTACACTATTTGTCACGCCCCGAGCCTACATCCTGGGCGGAACTGGTACTTGAGAATCATTGTTGGACCCAAGCGAACCCTTGGTCTGGCTTAACTTATAGCGAAAGACTTAACTTAACATAAATAAACCCATATAACTCAAGAATGTTACTGAGAAAACATTCAACTAGACCATAAGGCAAACTCAAGTCTTTAAACAACATATGAAATGAATAAGACTAAAGAACTATGACTACTCGTCTATGAAGCCTCTAAACAATGAGGGATGTCGGGACAAGACCCTCGATCATCCTAACAACTAAAATACTGGAAAACAAAGTAAAAGGAGTCCTCCGAAAAGCAAGGAGGCTCACCAACTGACTCTGAGTGCTCAACTGGATCAACGAGGCCTGGATGCTGATCCTGGTTACCTGTCCAAAAGGCATCATAAAACGATGCAGTCCAAAAGGCATCAGTACATTGAATGTACAAGTGTGCGAGGGGAAAACTAAACATAACATAAGTTTGAACAGAATTTGAAATGAACACTTACCTTGGCTTTACTCAACTCATGAATAACTCAACTAAAATGCAAAGTAAAAACAACAATAAATATGCAATTTATACAAAGCATTTAAAACAGTAGGTAGCAACTCAATTTGTTAAAGAAATGCAACTACAACTCAGTTTACATGTAAAGTAATATAATACTGTGGGAGTTTCTCTAACCAACAACCACCACTATGAGCCTAAGCGATGATACAATGTCTTGCCCACGCTCCCAGAACTTTCCTATACTTTGCCGTCATATAAAACGCCTTAACTAAGTGGATCCACTAGTATATGCTAAAAAAGTACTAAGGAATCATCCAAAAAGTACGATCCTTTTTCTACCCATGATGGCTACATGGTTTATGGAGACTTGAGTTATTATGAACTCGCATCCCCATATCGGTGCTCAATACTACTCCCAAAATATACTCAGCTCATATGTTTTTAAAACAAAAATCTTTCTTTGGTTTGAGATAATTACTCAAAACTTAGTTTAAAAGCTCTCTTGGAAATCGATGTTTCCTTTCTTAGTACTCAAATATGAAAACATTTTAACTCTTGGGAATAATTAGTTCTCGTATAATCTTTGAAGAAATAAAGTTTACTCTTACTCTTTACTCAACTCAAAGTTTAAGTCTTAGAACAAAATTAAAACGTTTGTAAAAGACTTTTGAAAAACTCTATAAACTTCTCTTGACTTAACTCTTAACCTCTTGACTTGATTCTTAACTTTCCTTGAATTGAAGTATGGATTCAAGGCTCATGATCTCATGTTTATGGATGATTTCATGATGTTTAGACGTACTTTAAAGTGCTGGAATCAATTAGGAAACATAGGTACGTTGCTAAGGAACTAGTACAGAAAGATGGGGGAAGAATGGGAAGAACTGGCGTCCCTGACGCTCTTAGCGACGTGGGGCGCCAAAGGGCAAACTTCAAAAGCAAGGGTACGCTCTAGCTGGTGCGGCGCCCCAAGACCCAAACTTCAAAGCCTCTGCTGAGGCGCTTTGGCTGGGGCGGCGCCCCAGGTCCCTGTCCAAGTAAGTCCTGACTTTTCTTGCTCATTTTTTCAACTCTAAACCCCCTTAAATCAACTTGATTCTTTCCCCAAACACTTAGAATCGACTATACCCTCAATACATGCAACATTCAACTCGAAATCACACCTAAAAACATGAATCAACCTCAAGAAACTTCAACAACAACAACACACAAGATTTCAAACGAATTTCATCAAGACTCGTAAGATTTGCTTTCAAAACTATAACTTCACTGAATTGAATCATGATTAGTGCGTAGGTGAACTAACACAACGCTATATGATCTCACATACCTCGTAGGGATCACCTCTTGATGAAATCCTCAAGCGATTCTTAAAGAACTTGATGATTCTTGCTTAATCTCCTCTTTTCTCCTCTTCTTTTCTTTTCTCTCAAAACCCTAACTTAGTTTTTCAAAAGCGTAAACTGACCAACTTCAGTTTAGACCCTAATTAATTACCAAAAATTGAAACTAAGTCATTGGGTATGGAAAAGACCAAAATGCCCTTCCAAAATTCGGATTGGACTTTCCTTATCCAAACAACCCAACTTCCAATGGGCATATCTCACTCATACGAATTCGGAATCGCGTAAACTCGGCGGTGTTGAAAAAGATAATCCCAAGATCTTTGCTAGATACATCTGGAAGCACACCTAACTCATCCTGAGCTAAGAGTTATAGTCGTTTGAAGTTGACCAAAAACTCAAACTTAACTTCACCAATTTTTCCAGATTTTTCATTCTTTCCCAAAATGACTCTTTCCAATTCTAACTCTTTCTAGTTCTTTCAAATAGTGAGATGTTACGCTATTTATAATATTTGTGATGTGCATGGGATAAATAACATTAACTTTTATAGTAATTCATTATATTTTTATAATATATGTGGAATGATATCATTATTTGAATGTACTACTATTTTTAAAGTGAGTTAGAAAATAAAATATAAGTTGTATTTAATATTTGACACATAACTATAAATTATATTTCGAATTTTGATGACCAAACACTGATTTTCAAATTAAGTAAAATTTCTTTTGAAAAAAATGTGAATCGTAGTTTCTCTAGTCAAACTGATAACTTAGAAGTGAAAGGAAATGAACGACCTCATAGGCACTTTTTTTTTTTTTTTTTCATATGAATTAAAAAAAAAAAACATTCAATTGGTACAATAAATTTACCTTTGTCCTTAACTTTTTGGATAAATCTTACCATTTAAAAATAGTAAAAAGCTGGCAAATACTTTCTTTCACTATATTAAAAATATTTGTTTACTTTTCACTGTTAGCATATTAAGATTTTAAAAAATATTTTGTCCTAATTATTAGTAATTACTTATTTTAAATTATTTTTCAAGACATAAATTTATATATTAATTGATACGAATATTATGATAAAATACTCATATTAATCATTAGTTTAAGTGACATATAAAATTTAAAATAAATAAATAAAAATAAACGAATTGTGTGAATAATATAGATAGAGCGAAAATATTTTTAATGCCCCAACTTGTGATTAATCAGAAATATTGAGGAATCACTCACATTTATTAGTAAGTGAAAAAAAAATGTCAATATTTCTTCTTATTTTTTTAATCAAAGAATAAATGTCAATATTTCATTTCATTGTACACTAATTTATTAGGAAGTTCTTAAGAATTGGGCATTAGTAACAATTATTTATGTTTAAAACATTATATTAAAAGTTGATTAATTATGGTTAATAAAATTAGTCAAATTATAATTGACAAAAGAAAAGGTCAAAAAAGGAGACAAAATAAAAATGAAATTGATATATAGATTGATTTATGTTATTTTATTACATAATAAATTACCACCAAAATTAATACTTTCTTTGTTTTTATTTACTTATCAAATATTTCCTAATTTAATTTTTTTTTATTTATCATTTTTGACAAATCAAGGACAGACAATATTTTTTCCTGTTATACTCTTAATTTATTAATATTGAGTTAATATCTTTGAAAAATATAGTAAGTAAATATGTTCGAAACTCTATCAATTAATATGGGTAAAATGATAAAACTCACCATATCAATAATTGTTTTCTTAGGTATACAAAATCAAAATTTAATAAGTAAATAAAATGAAGGGAGTAACAATAGCTTTTGAACTTTTTAAATTTATTTAAACTGAATAGAAATGAATAATTAAGAACTTAAACTTTCTCATATATCACGTAAATAAGATTTTTTTTTTGTCAAATTATTTTTTTTTAAAAAAAGATGAAGATGAATGTCAATTTTACAAGTGTCAGAGCTTTAATTTTGGTTGTTGGGTTGGGTGAATCGTTAGAAAATGTGTTAAATATGTGTATTAAGTGAACAATATATTGGGTCTCTCTATTAATTGTCAAAGAAATGATGACAGAATATTCCTAGGAATTTAAAAGATTTATAAAATTCAAATTTTAGCAATTATTTTAAACTTCTCACAAGAATATTATTGTGTTTTGTAATGAGTAAAAAGAGAAAAGGAGAATTAATTTGTATTTTAAATGGTTTAAATTTAATTTGTTTCGAGGGAAATACGATACTTACAATATTGTTTGGAGTTTATTGAAAATCGACCCAACCATTCTAAACATATACCTTTTCAACTATCATCCAATATAAAAAAATTAAACACACGAAACGAATACAACTTATACCTTCTCAACTTCTATGAATAATTATTTTTTTAATGAATAAGGTCGACAAGTAAAAGTGAATGAATTGAGTAATAAATATCAAGATAATTAATAGCGGTATGAGGTGTAGTGGAGTAATTAATACGTGATACTGAAAGAATATAACTTAGTGATTATATAATTATATAAAATACAATTTACCATTTTCTTAGCAATTTATACTTAATAAATAATTTTTTTACTATTAAAATGTCATGTTCCAACAGATTTTAGACAAACCAAAGAAAATAAAAGAAACTTCAATTATAAGACTGGGTTCTTTGGATTGTACTCTTTTTTTTTTGGTAATAAGGAAAATATATTATAACTCAATATGCATCAATACAAGTAAGTGACAGTGCTTTACTTATGCTAATACTAGCTGGGGTTGCGGTGGGTTACGTATTATATGTTACCACATTCGGTATATGAAGATGGTTTTTTTAAGCCTACTAAAAGGAGTTCCTGACTTGTCTGCCTCTATTTATTTAGATACAAATGAAGGGGAGATTCTACAAAATACGAAGGAGTTGGCTCAAACATGAATTGCTTCTTGCTTTTGCTTTTTTTTTTTTTTCCACTTGATGTTTGATATCCACTTTAAAGTCTGATAAATTTGAATTCGCATTGGGTAGGACCTCATTTGGGGGGGTAGTGCTTCCTATCAAAGATTGTTTCATATTCAGAACTCGAATCTAAGCCATCTAATTAAGAAAGAAACAATCTCATCCATTATAACACATTCTTTGATGATCTTGCTTTTGCTCTCTCAATACTTTCAATGTATGTATCTATTATGCAAAGAAGAGAATAATATAATATATTTTTTCAACATCATATATATATATATATATATATATATATATAGTGTAGAAATAAACATGGAAAGAGAAAAAAAAAATAGAGAATAAGACAGGTACAAAAAAAATCTTTTTTTTAACTCAGGATAATTCGCAGCCGCTACAATTTTTGCCATAGCATTTACCCTTCGTGTGAGCACTCTATGGTGAACATTTTGTGTGCACTGGTTAAAGTCCTAATAAAATTTCATTTTAATATAAACTTTCATTTTTCCACTACGTACTTCCTTATAAAATTGGACTCCTAAGTCCTAATTGATGCTCTCTTTTGTTCATATTAAGTGAATTATTGAAAAAAAATTAATTATTTGAAAAAAATAAATTGTTCAAAGTTCAAATAATTACTAAGACCTTTTTATATTTATTCTTCATGATTTAGTGAGGTTCATAATTATATTTTACATTTTTTAGGAAACTAATTTTGGAATAATCAAAAGGGCGATAGGAGAAAATTAACATTTTTATTTATGTTCTTAAATATTTTATATAAGGGGAATGTCAGACCCAACAATTCAATGAATATGATATGATATATTAGATATAACATGTGTTTAAAAATTTATTTACAAAATACCCTCCATAAATATGATGGAAAGGATCGATATATGTAAAAGGTTTTGATGAGCAATTATGTCTTTAAACGTGCTAATGCATGCATTAAAATCCTTTCAATTAATTTTCATGTATTATTTATAAGCATTAGTTATACACAGGTTAAAAATTGTACCAAACAAGGTACTAATAATACACAAAGTTAAATGCATGCATTTTTTCTTTTTCTAATGCACTCTATCAAACTACCCCTTAAGTGCGCATAAGAATTATGTCGAATAAAGTGTATTACTAATGTTTGCATTTATAATGCTGGATTAGTTATGCTGCATTATTTCGTATACATTGTTGGATATAATGTATTAGAAATAACAAGTCTTACATAACTTGAGATATATATATATATATATATATATATAATAATAATAAATCAGTACTATATATGTTAAGATGAGAAATTTTTTTAAAAAAAATGTCGTATTTTTAATCCCATAAAATAATATAGAAAGTAGTTAGTCTATAGTATTTAATTAATATATGACCACACAAGGGAAAGGAAAACTATCAACGAGAATTGTGGTGGAGTAGTAACTATTCTTTCATCATTAATTAGAGGTCTTGAGTTCGAGTTCCTCTAGGTACAGAGAAACCTTTATTAGAAAGTGTTTTATCCCACACAGTGGAACTTCTCGGCGCAAATCCAAAATTATAGTCGGGCTTCAATATAGATACCAACAGCAAATGAAAAGCAAAAAAGGAAGGAAAACTGTTTTATCACACTTTCCCTCCAATCCATATTAAAAAACTCCATTAATTCAAAAATTATATTAACTCAATCTTATTGTGTATACGTTTTATCATTTTTTGTTCTTTAATCACCGACCAGAAGAAGAAATGGTGGGGATGAAAAAGTAGACTTAAGAGGGTGTATAAGGTAGGAAGGAATTATTATTTTTTTAGAAAATAAGTGAGTTTTTTAATTTATTTATAATATTTTTAGTAAATAAGAAAAAAAAAATCAAAAAGCATTTTAAATAGTCTTTGATTATTCTAGGCAAACACATTAGTGGCGAGAATAATGATCGAGTCATAATTTTTGTTGAGAAAAATTTAAAAATCAAGAGAATTCAATATCTAATATATAGACATAAAAAATATAATTTAATCTTAAATATATAGTGTAATATTTCATCGAAGGAATTTCGAACTCCACCCTTAGATAAGAGTGGAGGGTAGTAGTGTGTGGTGATCAAGATTGTGACTATGAGTGGTGCTGAAGGTGTGAAGATATATGTTACTTCTAAAACGGCTTTCTCGTTTTAAAGAAATTTAAAATGTATTTTTTTTAATTTTAAAAATATTTTTTACCATATCGAACAAACTTTTACCAGGAAACCCCACATTACCTTCAATGCTGTCCTTTAGTCTCCATGAACAGCCACAATTCCAAAAAGTATATGTGTGTGTGTGTGTGTGTGTTACAATTCTTGACAAAGTTAATGACCATTGTATGGCTACCAACTCCATAGCCAAAATTTTCTATTATTAAATAAAATAAAAATAAAATATCAATGTCTAAAATAATAAAGGAAAAATAAAAGCATAATGTCGTCATACTTTCACATTAATGAAGTCACAATCTAGTTAGAAAAGAATATCCAAACTAAACCCCTCTTAAATAATTTATTATTATTTTATGTTATTGCTCAATTGATAAATTAATTTATGATAATGCATTTATACCATTAGACTAAAATAAATGTTGAAGTGATTAGTGCACAAAGCATTTTATGTTAGTAGATTTTATGGAAAGATATAATGCAAACAAGTTATCTTAATGCAAGTATATATCAACAAAAATATTAAAATGTAGGACAAATGGTTAAAATTTAAAAGTTCATTAATGTATTTGAATTTGAAAAAAAAAATCATATAAAGATTATGTCTCTAATTAAGTTATTCTGCTGCGTCAAAAAAAAAACAACTTCAATATAATTTATTTAATTTTTAAAACAAACAACTTTAATTTTCTATTATGATATTTTGTGTGTGAAATTGGTCGATTTTTGAACAAATTAAATTGCTTAGCCGACTGAATATATACATAATTTATTGCAATGTTAGTGTTAGTTTTATAATAATATTACTGATGTCAAATAATGAAATTCAATGTATATATCTAATTAGTCGGGATTGTTTTATCCTTAATCAAAAGTCTCGTATTCGAGCCCTGAATTTGACAGAGATCTTGTTGGAAGCGCCACCCCGAATAGACCTTGTCGTGCGCAATCGCCGATTTGAATTTAATCCGAGCTGCAAGCGGACTCTAAATACCGAATAGAAACCAAAAAGAAAAAAAAAATCTAATTAGACAAAAGGTGATGATGGAAGTCCAAAAACCTAGTAGTTACACTATTTAGGACAATTACATTTGTATGTCTCTACTTTTTTAATTAATATATTTGACTTTGTTGTTTATAACACGTGAAAATGACTACCCACTCCCAAATTTTATAAACAATGTAATTTAATTAACTAGGTGATCTTGTTTAAATGGTAAAGGATTTGTATTCATTAATCAAAAGCTTATAAATTAATTATTGCAAATGGCATTGTTAATTTAATTAAATTTCTTGTTCATGCATGGCTGTTGTCCTATAAGAGATTCCTTTAGATAATTCATTTATACCGCGTAGAAAGAAAAGGATTAAATAGAGAAATTTTCAGAGTATTTGACGATTTTAGATGTATCGATATTAATAATGACTTATTATTTTTGTGAATTATTTCTATGAACAAAAGAAAATTATGTAAAATATTTATTTGAGATCTCACTTTAAAAAATAATTGATATATTTTCAACTTTAAAAAAATCATGTAAGATAACCTAAAAGTTCAATCATGGAATTATATTGCAAAATCCAAATAATTTACCTACCCACCCAAAGCTCAATAGTATCTTTAATTAGTCCTTATCATAATAATCCCAAACAATACATATAATTGGTAGAAATTTGACATGATAATTATTATTTTTGGGAAGATCCTTTTTCAAGTACTAACTTTCTTTCATCAAATTGTCAAACATAAATCACTAGTAATCTGGTATAATAATAGATTTATTCTTGCCAAGATAATGATTACCAAATCAAAAAGGAGTTATTCTCTTAAACTAGAAGCCGCCTAACATAATAATAAGTTGAATTAATGCATTAAACATAATTAAGAGAACGATACATTGTAGGATAAACTTTGCAATATGGGTTGGTACATGGTAGCACACTAGCACTTATAATTCTATAATGAGATATGTTTATAGTCACACAAATATCAGATTATAAATTTTAAAAATTATATATATAAATATTATGACATATTTACAATAAAAATTTCAAAAATCTTTTTTTTAATTAAACTTACCTTAAGGTATGTGTACAAGTTATTCCTCCCTGGCTCTGATTTATGATATTACACTAGGTATATTGTTGTAAATTTTGCGCCAAAGTAACTATAACTAACAAAGTAAAAACGAACCACAAAAGAAATTGAATTTAACTATGAACTTCTTCTTCGTTAATCCGTTACTAAATTGGTTATAGATGATAATATTTTCATATAATATGTTATCAAATAAGGATATATATATCATAATTTTTATTTAGCTATAAAATTGGTCCGTCTAGATTTTTCGATAATAGTAGATCAAGATTGCAACCCGTACGTTACGATAAAATCACTATTTTTTTTATTAAAGTTTTTCACAGTAAAATGTTCAGTAATCATTTTCATGGATATTTTGATTGAATTTGTGAGAAAAGAATGAATAGTAGTGTTTTTACATGAAAAAATCAGGAAGCTTTCTAGTATTTCAGTAAGAATTTATTTTTCACTGTGTTTTTTTCTATGATCTGATTCGATGGAAAATGAATGAAAAAAAATCATATCTTATAACACAAATATCTCATTAATTTGTGGTAGGAAAAATCGTTGTTCCTACTAGTGGTATAACAATGAATGAGATTTTGGTGCACGAGTAGCACATGTGGTTTTTGCACCAAAAGTTAGGTACTTGATTCCCATTTGGAACAACTATTTTTAGATCGAAATTGAGAGTTCTATTTTCCTTTGGGGCCACTTTTTCTATTGGTGCATTACTATCCAAGTCTTTTAAGAGTGTGCTTGGTGACCATGATCTATCCAAGTGGAACTTGGGAAGTAGTGGTACCATAAAGTGTCAGATGATTTTGCCAATTCCTTGTGGAGTGGTGGTACAATAATGTTAGCTTGTAAAATGAAAATATTATCTCAAAAGCATTTAGGTATAGCTTGGATCCATCTTTTAATATGAAACCAAACTCTTGTCTCGATCCCGATTCGAGACCCAACTTGACTCAAAACACAACCTTAACCTCGACCCTGCCTAAAGAAATAGATCCTTGACATGACCTTGGTCTAACCCTAACTTAAGTGCCGACAAACGATCCTAACCATGACTTGAGATCCAACGGTGACTCAGGATTTATCCCTGAAACTGATCCGAACAAGGATAAAAAAAATTTAGCCCTAAACCAGGACTTTATATTACCCATAAGTTGGGATTGGGGATAGGGTAAGGTCGAGTTTCGAGTTTGAGGAGGTTAGGTCCCGAGTCATGGTTAAAAGTCAGTAGTAAGGTCAGGGTAGGATATCAGGTACCCAGTCGAAGTCGATCGAGAGTCATATCCAGGGCTAAGGTCGAGTCGAGTCTAGGTCGGGAGTCAAGTTTTGAGTCTAGTTTTGGAAATCAAGAGTCGAGTCCAATGTTGGGGTTGAAAGTCAAGTCCCAAGTTGATGTTAGTGTCAAGAGATAGATTTCAAGTCGAGGTCGAGGTCAAGTCTCAGGTTAGGATGCACTACAAGAAAAAACTGTATTTAAGACCGATATTTAGGGACAAGTTAATAATCCTATCTTTAAAGGTGTATGTATTGGGACGAGATTTTAATTCGGTCTTTAATTTCATAAGTTATTGTAAAGGTACTAAATGTGGTCTCTAGAGAAAGTATGAATTGGTCCCAATTTAAAATTTTGGGGTCTTGAGAAATTTATTAAGGCAGGAAAGTACTGAAATGTTAAAAAAAATATATATTTTCACCAAAACTAAGGGCCAAAATGTCCATTAGTGATTAAAATTGCAAAAGGAAAAAATAAATAAAAGACCTCTACTTCTCAATACTTAACGTGAAATAGAACCCTAACAACTATTTTCCTAACAACAATCTTTATAATACAACGATCTAAGAGTAGCTCTCAACTGAAAAACTTTGTTTTCTCAATATACAGAAAGCACAGGTCTGCCCAGAAGCAGACGTAGCAACTTGTTTCAGTCATTCATCTGTGTTTTTTCGGAACAAAGAAAGTACAGGTCTACCAAGCACCGATCTCAACTCAATCTCCATCTTCTATTCAATCGAATCTCAGGTATTACTCCACTTCTTCCAATTTATTTGTCTCCTTCGATGAAGCTGGCTGTGTGTTTTGTTCAAGTTATAACTCTTTTTGTTTAAGTAACTTCTGTTCTCTCACACTAGCTGCTGATCAGTATTTGTAAAAAAAGATTCGGTTTTATAGTGTGTTGTAATCCCAAAAATGAAGGGGATATATCCTTAAAGAACTACGTGTTCCTAAAGGTTAAGAAAACAGTGAACTAAACTTGAAAATAGGCATTAACAACTAGACGAGCTAAAACAATTAATATGATCAATATCGAGAAAATTGTGTTCAAGATGATAAATCTGTTGTGAATTACAAGTGAATTGTTTTTAAGCTTTTAAGCCTACCAGAGCAAGTGAGAAAACTGATTCATGTATGTTACTATTGGAAAAGTGAAAAATTGATAGTTTTGTTTGGTTCTAAAACTAATAAAAAATGTAAAACGAAATAGAACTGCGTTATTCTAACTGGTTCTATTATTTCTTTCTAATTGTATCTCAGTTATTTCTCATCTTTGCGAGTTGTTTTTTTCTTCTCTATATCTAAGAGTAGCTCTCAACTGAAAATCTTTGTTTTCTAAAAATATAGAAAGCACAGGTTTGCCCAGAAGCAGACGCAACAACTTGTTTCAGTTTTTCAAAACAAAGAAAGTGCAAGTCTATACCTAGCACCGATCTCAACTAAATCTTTATCTTCTATTCACTCGAATCTCAGGTATTACTCCACTTCTTCTAGTTTATTTGTCTCCTTCGATTAAGCCGATTAGTTATGTGTTTTGTTCAAGTTATAACTCTTCTTGTTTATGTTACTTTTGTTCTCTCACACTAGCTGCTGATCATTATTTGTAAAAAAAAGATTCAGTTTTATAGTGTGTTATGATCCCAAAAATGAAGGGGATATATCCTTAAAGAACCAAGTGTTCCTAAAGGTTAAGAAATCAGTGAACTAAACTTGAAAAGAGGCATTAACAACTAGACGAGCTAAAATAATATGATCAATATCGAGAGTGTTGTGTTCAGATTGAGAAATCCATTATGAATTACAAGTGAATTATTTTTATGCTTTTAAGCCTACCAGAGCAAGTGAGAAAACTAATTGTTGTATGTTACTATTGGAAAAGTAAAAAATTGATAGTTTTTTTTTTTTGCATCTGAAACTAATAAACGATGTAAAACGAAGTAAAGCTGAGTTATTCTAACAGGTTCTCTTATTTCTTTCTAGTTATTTCTCCTATTTGCTAGTTGTTTTTTTCTTCTATAAATCTAAGAGTAGCTCTCAATTGAAAATCTTTGATTTATCAAAATAGAGAAAGCACAGGTCTGCCTAGAAGCAGACACAACAACTTGGTTTCAGTGTTTCATCTATGTTTTTTCAGGACAAAGAAAGTACAGGTCTCCCTAGCACCGATCTCAACTCATTCTTTATCTTCTGTTCTCTCGAATCTCAAGTATTACTCCACTCTTTTTTTTAAAGTTACTTTTGTTCGCTCACACTAGCTGCTGATCATTATTTGTAAAAACAAATTCAGTTTTATAGTATGTTATGCTCCCAAAAATGAATGGGATCTATCTCTTATTTTTGTTGACTTGTATCTGAGTTATTTCTCCTCTTTTGCGAGTTGTTTTTTTCTTCTCTAAATCTAATTTGTTGATTTTCTTTCTTATATCATAGTGTATAGTGTCTGCCTAAAGCATCAATCATATTTTCACAATGAAATTAACTCGAGCTAATGAAAGATGAAAGAAGTATAATAGATCTGATGCAAAGTACCTCTTGTATATGTTGTTCATAGTAGGTTGAAACAGCAATAGTTTCATTTAAGCTTCAAAACATGGCAAACTCGAGAATTTTCAAGATACATTCTAATAGTTGCACCATATATTCTTCCATTTTTGTGTAATTGAATCACTATTTTTATCTGTTCGAATCTCAGGTAAGCCTCCTTTTTCGGGAGTTGGTTTTTTCTTCTTCTGTATATTTGATTTGTTCGAGTTACATTA
This sequence comes from Solanum bulbocastanum, assembly GCA_037074985.1. Lineage (NCBI taxonomy): Eukaryota > Viridiplantae > Streptophyta > Magnoliopsida > Solanales > Solanaceae > Solanum > Solanum bulbocastanum. The sequence goes on from CM073604.1 coordinate 1,830,150, forward strand.
CTTGTTTGAATTACTCTTCTTCTCTCGGATTAGTTAGTCAATATTTTAAAGTATATTCAAGTTTGTAGTGTGATAAGATCCCAAAAATGTAGGGAATGCATCCTAAGAAAAATGACTTTTCCTAAAGAAACAAAACAATGAACTATTATAGAACAAAGACACTCACAAATTATGAATTAAGACAATATTCAGAGACAATATAGAGGGAGTTATTCAACTAAAGAAATCTATTCTAAATTACAAGTGAACTATTGTTTACCTATTAAGGCATATAGAGCAAGCTGGAGAGTGGTTTCATTTATTAAAACTTATCCAAATGTGTAGTTACCTACAAGTAATTCCTTAAGGTACTGGTCACAGAATCACATGTTTTCCGCATCTTACTCTTTTTCTTATTGTTCATATTTTCTTAATCTTTTTTTATGTATTCTCCAAGGTTATGGCGCCTTGCAAGCAATGGATGCAACTTTCTCTTGATAATTGGGTTGACCAATTGATAATCTTTCAATGATCGCTTGTCTACCTTAGAAGATATGAAATAAATAAGAAAAACACAAGAATTATTTGCTACTCAACAATCACATAATCCGCATATGACATTACCCGAATCAATTGAATAACCACTGACTTCTTTTGCTGATCAAGTAAGTAACAATATATCAAACTGTATTTGCGGATAGTTGTTTAAGCAATTAGTGTATGGCTGCACTCTTACGAAACTAATGAAGAAAGGAATGAACAAATAGCATATCCATTGTCCTTCTTGAAATTGGAAGACACTAGATTGATAATTACATGCTTTCCATCAGCTTTTCTATTATTATTGATATGCCTGTTTAAAGGAATTATTCGCTTGTGAGGTACTTCGTTAGGTGATTATCTTCTCTTAGCTGGTGGTTATTTGACATATTTGTGTTATGATTCATGACACATATTAGTTTTTTTTTTTGTTTGTTTGTTGGATTAATAATGAAAAATTGTATTGATTTTTGAGGATCTGTCATGAACAAAATACTAAAACTTTTTCTTGCAAAGTGGAAAAACTGATGTTTCAGCAGAATGATGATCAGTTCTGTATAGTAGATTCTAGTAAAGATTACAGCTTTAGCGAATCAGAAACTTTGTTTAGGCGACTGCAGCGGCGTCTTCGCCGGCAATTAAAAATTACAGCCTTAGCGAATCAGAGACTATTTTTAGGCGGCTGCAGTGGCGTCTTCGCTGGCAATAGAATTGTTTAAAAGATTACAGCCTTAGCGATCATAAACTCTGTTTAGGCGGCTACAGCGGCGTCTTCGCCTGCAATATAATTGTTTAAAAGATTACTGCCTTAGCAAATTAGAAACTCTATTCAGGCGGATGCAGCGGTGTCTTCGCCAACAATAGAATTGTTTAAAATATTACATCCTTCTTTATCTGTGTTGTTTCCATTTTATACAAATACAATACAATACACACATCTTTTTCCTCTGTTTTTTTTTTTAGTTTTGTACAACTGTGTGCGAACGGCTTTTTTTTTTTGCAAAACTATACATAGTGAATGTAATCTACAGTTTTTTAGGATTTCATGCAGCCTACAATTCTCTGGGATTTAATGCATTTATTATGAATGCAATCTGTAGACATTTTAGACTTGGGATACACTATCAAAGTTTTCTTACTCAGTTTTTCTTATGTTCTTGCAGCTTGTTAATATTTTTGGATAACCCTTGGTGAATTTCAGTGTGCTTTTGTGAAGATTGAAGCTACAAGTCAAGATGCAAGTTTAGAAGATGCACAAGTCCATTAATATTTTGCTCGGGATATTGTTAATTTGCTATGTTTTTTTTGTTAAACAAATATTGAAAGTAACACCATAGGATGCTTACTTTTTTTTATATTTATATCAGCCTTTTGTATGGAGAATACCATAGAAATCTTATATTTATTGATAAAATTTATATTAATTTTGTGAAATGAAGGTCCAGAAGTGTTGATGGTCAGTAATAGACCAAAAATTTTGCTCGTCTCAAAAAGTTCATCTAAGACGAGATAGTGTCTTGTCTCTAAAAGTTTCATCGAGGATTGGACAACTTCTTGTCCCTAAAAAGGATCATCTAGGATGAGGTGTTGCTAGTCGCGAAAAAACAATCTAAGACGACGTGGTTGCTCATCAAGAAAAAGTAATCTAGGACGAGGTAGTTGCTCGTCCCTAAAGAGTTATTAGGGCAAGTTCGTTGCTAGTCGCTAAAGGGATCTAACGACCAGAAAAGGACTAGTTTTCAAAGAATTAAAATCCTCTATTTGGGACGAGATATATAGTCTTCAAAAGTATTTTGGTGACCAGCTTTGATTCCGTCTCTAAACTCATTCAGCGATCAGCTAAAGGAACTCGTCCCAATTGACCTTTAGTGACGAAGCATTTTAGGAAGGGAAGCCTATTCTTGTCTCAATAGACTATTTAGGACTAGATTTGAACTTTCTAGGACCATATTTCCCTTCCTTAGAGGTTGTTTTTCTTGTAGCAGGGTCAAGAGTCTAATCCCAAGTCTTAAGTCAAGTTTGGGGTCAAAAGTATAGTTCCTGCCGGTCGACTTCAAACTTCGGATTGGGGTTCGAGAGTTGGGATTTGGGTCCCGATTTGTGGTCAAGAGTTAGTTCACGTGTGGGGATAAGGAGTCAGATCTTGGATTAGGAGTCGAATCTTGGATCCTAGATCAGGGTCAGGGGATGAGATTTAAAGGAAATTTTGTTTCAATAGTTTCATTACTTAACATCGGGAAGTCAATTTTCTCTAATTAGAAGGTAATTAATAAGTTCATATGGAAAATATTTTCTAAAACATTTAAGCTAACATAATATGAGAAAACTATAAGATATTTTTAGAAAATGATTTTCTTAGCGAACACACATTTTGAACAAAAGGTCTAACTCAAATCAATTGAATATTTCAAATGTTATATCTGAAATGTATAATACGAAATTTCAAACTAAGAATACTAAAAGTTTTATTTTCAAATTTGTCCTAACTACCTACCTTTATTTCCTTTGTCCGTTGTACTTCGCTATAACCGCAATATTGTAAATAAATAAATGAGGAAGGAAACAATTTAAAATTTAAAATTTAATTTAAAATTTTTCTTTTTATTCTTAATGAAATTATATATATTTATAGTCACACAAATAGTCAAGAAGTTTTCTAGATCATAAATTTCAAAAGTTTTTTTTTGTTATTTAAGTTTTATATCATATCAAACGGTATCCCAATAAATTAGAACGTAGACGTGACTTTTACTAAAATAGGACAGTCTACATACGATTTTTTTTTTAAAAAATAAAAAATATAATTAGTCTATGAAAGTCTTAAAGAAATTGCAGTGAACTCCTAAAAATTTACATGTCTTCCTCCTCCCAAATTTCCGATAAATAGTTATTTATATCGAATGTTTATATCAAAATTATTTAAATTTACTATTGCTAAGTGATTTGATTAAATGAATATTATTAATCGTCTTTAAATGTCATAAAAGTTTACGTAAAATAATACGGATCGTGTATTGATTGATTTTGATATAAACACAGAACGTGACTATGTTTTTACCCAAATTTACTTTATCATGGAGAACAAATTTAGTCGTATAGAAAAGTTATTTTTTCCTCTCCAACTTTGTGTTAATTAAAAAAAGAATTAGAGTATTGAGGCAATAATTTTAATATTTTTTTATTACTTACGTTATTGTTCAATTTAAAAAGTACCTAATTCGTTTGAATTGGTTCATGACATGTAATTAATTTCACATTAATTATTCCATGAGATTTCAATCTTTACTTGGTCTTGAGTGACTTTTATTAATTTTGATATTCTTTATGATCTAGAAATACATAATGTAACACTCAAACGGTCCACAAAACAATAATACTTTATTTTTGAAGAAAAAAAAATCATACTTAAATGGATAATCATCAAGTACTAATAATTAATTAAATGTTTCCTAAAATCTAATTGAAAGTAACTAATATTATTCCTGTATGATAAGCAATTGGGATATAATTTATTTGTGTATTAAAAGAAGAAATGGTAAAGGAGGGTGATAACAATAATAGTACTTAAATATTGTATTGGTTTGGTGCTTAAATAAACGTCGGTTTTGTTAAGCTAGCATTTAATTATAGATTCTTAAATATTTTAAAAATCTATGATCAAAACGGGTTCTAAATACTCATGGGGGCAATCGAGACTCCATTCGACATCAGTTGAAGTCAAGTATGATTTTGTGTTGATATGAATAGTATACATACTTATACACTTAATCCATATTTCAGAAAAGTAATTAAATCTTATTATATGATTAGCGTGAACATCACCATAATAAATACGGATAAGACGGTAATAATATAATTGTCGTTGTATTATATGTAGCGGTAACGATAAATATGAATATTTCTAATAAATATTTTATCTAAATATCGCTAAAGACTTTAATAACTCTAATATTAACTCAATTGTCGTTAAATATTTTTGCGTCCATAAATATATTGAAAAATATTAATATATTAGTGGCAGATGGCCGTTATTAGGTAGACATAGTAGTTGTGATACATCAAAAAGACAAGAAAAAAAAAATGTTTTTATCCTCATAACGTGTCAAATTTCCATATAATTTATAGTTGTTGAAAATTGATAAAACTAACAAACATAAAATGAATTATTTACATGTTCGAGTTAGAGTTTTTTCTTGAGTCAAGAATTTATTGAAAAAAGCCTCTCAATATCACACAAATAAGCATAAACTAAGGTTTGCGGTGATGCGTATACCTTAGAGATCTCACTAAATATGTTATTGTTATCATTTACAAGGTCTAAGTTTAAAAACCACTTGTCAAATGATGGTATACTAATAACGTGTCAAATTCCATACAATTTATAGTTGTTGAAAATTGATAAAACTATTGTAACAAACACAAAATGAATTATTTACAAGCTCAACTTGTGTCAAGGATGTATCGAAAAGAAGTTTTAAATTTTACCTCACCTAAGATAAAGGTCTGTGACTCTGCTTATACCTCACACTTACTAGATCTGACTTATAAGATTTCACTGGATATATTATTGATATTTAAGAGCCCTACGTTTAGAAACCACTTGTGGATGAATCTTTGAATTGGTTTTAGAAACCACTTGTCAAATAATGGCTTACTAATAACGTGTCAAATTCCATATAATTTATAGTTGTTGAAAATTGATAAAACTATTTTAACAAACACAAAATGAACTACTTACAAGCTTGAGTTTTTTCTTGAGTCAAAGGTCTATCAAAAAATGCCGCGTAAGATAGAAATAAGGTCTGCGACTTTGCTTATACCTCACACTTATCAGACCTGACTTATAAAATTTCTCTAAATATGTTATTGTTGTTACGAGCTCTAAGTTTAGAAATACTTGTTCATGAATCTTTGAATTGTATTTTACCATTCTCACCTAACATTTTTGCCAAAGTTTGAGTAGTCTTTGTAACACGGAGTCAAAGAGTTATACTTTGTGCAACACTTATGACTTATTTTTAATTTAAATAAAAAAATTATTTAAGTGGGGACACAAAGAAGGAAACAAATAGGAAAATATGAGGAAATAAGAAAAATAAAAATAAAAGTGAGTTGTGGTTGGTGCCCAAACCCACAATCTTTTGTACTATATATATTCCTAGAATATTATACATAGTTATATCCAAATTTGATTTTCCATTCTAAAACTAACCAAAAAAAAAAACTTTAGCTCCAAGAATGGGAAGTTTATCATTTGAGAAGGTATAATTCTTACATATTACAAAACTTTCATCTTAGAATTTCTTCTGAGCTGTCTAAACTTCAACCCTTATTTCTTTCTTTTGGAGACCAAATCCTGGTTTCACTCATTGTTATTTCAGTGACTCATAAGGCTTCCCTCATCTTCGTCTTTGATTCATTTATCATATTTTAGTTATTTGCATGTATATACCTAAACTTTATTTATTTTTCTTGCTTGTGATGTTTTATAGGACTTTGAGCCATCAGTAATCACTCCAAGAGGATTAGCACCACCTGGATTAATTGTAAATGGTGATTTTGGTGGAATGATGAGACTTAAGGTGTCATCAACACCTACAACACCAAGAAAAAATTTGAATCTTTCAGTGACTGAGCCAGGCAAAAATGATGGACCTAATTTGGATTGTACATTGATGAATTATATTGATACACTTACCCAACGTATCAACTATCATATCGGTAATTATCATCGAGTTTTAAGTAATATATACTGATAGTATAAAGAATGTTTACGTTATTCATTAGTCTTTTATATTAGTTAACGCGCTATTACATGTTTAAATTCATAATAAAGTTAAAAGAAATATCTATATTTGTAATTTATAATATCTTATTATAGTAAATTGATGACAAAGTTGGCATGCAAGACTTGTCTTTAGTCTATATGTTGACAATTTCTTCTTTGGTAAATTTTGAGTAGTTGTGTACTCGTATACATATATATTAAAAGGGGTATACTTTTCAAAAGGGAAGGGACAAAATTGCTATCGCGAGCAATTTTGTATTTTTGAATGAAGCTATCAAAATGGACCGACTCAATCGAAAACTATACATTAGATTTTGTTTGTATGAATTTGTAAATATTGAGTTGTTGAAATTTTTATTTATTTTTTTTTTCAGGTTATCCAGTGAACATATGTTATGAGCACTATGCTAATTTAGCCCCACTTTTGCAATTTCATTTAAATAATTGTGGTGATCCATTTCTACAAAATACTGTGGATTTTCATTCAAAAGATTTTGAAGTGGCTGTTTTAAATTGGTTTGCTGATTTATGGGAAATTGAAAGAGATCAATATTGGGGTTATGTTACAAATGGTGGTACTGAAGGAAATTTACATGGCATTTTGGTTGGGTAAGTATCAATTTTGACTAAGTTTCTTCTGTATCGATTCTCGAGAGTTAATTTTTAATTAACTTTTATTTTCTTGTAGGAGAGAATTGCTTCCAGATGGCATTTTATATGCATCAAAAGACTCTCATTACTCAGTGGCTAAAGCAGCAATGATGTATAGAATGGATTTTGAAAATATTAATGCATTAATAAATGGAGAAATGGATTATTCTGATTTAAAAGCTAAATTACTTCAAAACAAGGGAAAACCAGCAATAATTAATGTTACAATTGGTAAATATTTTAACACCTTCCTTTTAATAAAAAAATTAATTATTATGTTATACATTTTCTAATAATTATTTGTTTTAATTATAGGTTCTACTTTTAAAGGAGCTATTGATGATCTTGATGTTATTCTTCAAACACTTGAAGATTGTGGCTATACACAAGATCAATTTTATATTCATTGTGATGCAGCACTTAATGGACTTATTATTCCTTTTATTAAAAATGTAAGTTTTTTTTTTCTTAGAGTATATTAGCTTAACATAAAAATAACTCTAATATTTATGATTATATTTTTTAATAACAGATGATTACTTTCAAGAAGCCAATTGGAAGTATTACGATTTCTGGTCACAAGTTTTTGGGATGTCCAATGCCTTGTGGAGTTCAAATAACAAGGAAAAGTTATATTAACAACCTTTCAAGAAGAGTTGAATACATTGCTTCTTTGGATGCTACAATTTCTGGAAGTCGAAATGGTTTGACTCCGATCTTTTTATGGTACAGTCTAAGTGCTAAAGGTCAAATTGGCTTTCAGAAAGACGTTAAGAGATGTCTTGACAATGCCATATACTTAAAAGACCGTCTTCAGAAAGCAGGAATCAGTGTTATGCTGAATGAGCTTAGCATCATAGTTGTCCTCGAGAGGCCTCGTGACCATGAATTCGTTCGTCGTTGGCAACTATCTTGTGTGAGAGATATGGCACATGTTATTGTTATGCCAGGCATAACTAGAGAAACTCTTGATGGTTTCATTATTGATTTGCTTCAACAAAGGAAAAAATGGTATCAAGATGGAAGAATTAGTCCTCTTTGTGTTGCTAGTGATATTGGTGCTCAAAATTGTGCTTGCTCTTATCACAAAATTGATTACATTATTGCTTAGAAGGTGATGAAGGGCTTCTACCAGAGTTTGTCTACATATTACAACTCTTTATGACTTTATTTTTTATTCACATAGACCAAAAAAATTGTATTCTAGATATAATGTATTACTATGCCATATGAATCAATACCTTGTAAAGTACATGGTTTGATGCATATAATAATATTTTGAGAATAAATTTCAAGTTTTAATTTGATTAATAGTCTAATTGGAATTATAAGATTATTTTCGATTTTCTCTCCATTCAAATAGAATTGTTATAATATTTTCACAAAATCCATCACGTGTACATACAAACAGCTTTTTTGTGTCATGATGATTGCAAATGGATGCTAGTAGGGATATGCACATATAGGATACCACTGGTTATATTATCAAGATTCAAGACCAACTTCATAGAAAAAACCCCACAAATATAAATAAGTTAATATGTGTAATGGATCTAGGACAATTGGGTAAGTACAATAGGAGGAGACTCATAGCACTTCTCAGCTCTTAGCTCGTTTCTATTTGTCTTAGCAATGGATAAATTAATATGATATATCCAAGGTGAGGTATCTTGATGCATGTTATTTCAAAAAAAGAAGACATAATTCTGAATGATGAAACTCACAACGAAGTTAATGCTAGACTAAAGATTTGAAGACAAACTCTGGAGTCTAAAGGGTTCGAATTAAGACGGACCAACACAGAATACTTAGAATGCAAGTTTAACAATTTGACCTATGAGGCTGGTGTGGAAATAAGACGCTAGGTCATCCATAAGAGAGGAAGTTACCAATAGCTTCGATCTTATTAAGAAAATGGAAAAATTAACTAGTCTATCACACATCTATTGATGCAGGGTCGCTTGACAACATAAAGGTGGATATGACAAAAGTTGCAGCATAGTCATAATTAATTGGAAAACTTTTGCAAATAGCTACTATATTAAATTTAATTATGATCCATAGCTATAGTTTATATATTTACGGGTTGTGGCTATAATTTAAGTTGTCTCGTTTGTATAATTTGCGAATTTGTAAAATTCGCAGGTTTATATAATTTGCGGGTACATTTGTATAATTCAGTTATTTTTGTATAAAATTGAAATAATGAATTTAAACAATTACAAACATTAGAAGTGTAAACAATTATACAAATTATACTACACAAATTTCAATTTATACAAAAGTTATACAAATTCCAAATTATACAAACATGCGAATTATACAAAACTAAAAAGTTGAGTTGCATAATTATAGCTAAAAGTAAGTCGTGAATTGTAATTAAGGCAAACTATAACTATGTTAACTAACTAACTAGTATATGTTTGCTTATACGCGTAGTTTTCCCTAATTAATTTCACTATGCATAATTAAAGAGTAAGCTTTTGATTAGATATGTTGCTTTCTTTATTATGACTATATATAACATAACAAACAAAAGAAAATATATTTTTATTTAAAATTTCTCATAGGTCTAATCCGTTGAATTAGATGAGTCAAAATAGGCTAAGCCAATAAATGGGCGTGTAATATTAATCCGCTCAAACTTAAAGCAGGTTGAACGAGTCCTATGTTTATAAGCTAATTTTACCATGATTTATTTATTTTAAAAGGGGGGTAAGGGAAGGGGAGAAAACAAGATGAGAAAACGAACCCTCACCAATAAGATAAAAGTTTATATTAATAACTAACTGATCTTCTAAAATTTCACATTCTAATATTACCAAAGACCTTAATTCACTTTAGAATCCTTCTCATTTGCCAGTTTGCATACTCTATCCCAATATAAAATATTCAAATATAAATTAGAAATTTAAAAAGAAATTAAAGTGTGTATATGACAATGATTTGTGCATTTAATTAAAGTTCAATAAATTAATAGCCCTAAAAAAAATCCTTTTAATTTCTTTAACTTTTAAATAGTACATAGTAGAGCAAAGAAAGGCCATAGACTCGAGCGTTGATGTTATAAATGTTACACAATATATTTTTCATAACTTCCGTACACCTCAACTAATTAATTTTCATAAATATATGTTACCTTTCGGTAGAAACAGATTCTAGATAACTCTATCTATTATCCACCATAACAAGACAAATAAGAACAATCAATATGAATTATGGTGTACTGGTGGGATTTCTACATCCTTAATCATAGTTTCAGGTTCGAGCCCCTTGAGTATGAAATTCAATCGGGACCGCCACCTCCATAATGAGCCATGCAATGCTCAATCATAATTTAGTCGGATCTCCAATACTGGCTCCGACACGTTTTTTTTTTTTTGTAATCCTTTTCGATTTAATTTCTTTAATTAATTTTCCTACCTACCAAATCCAATATGAACCTTTGAACAAGCAATATGTTCCCAAGTCAAAAGTAAACTGCCAATTCATGATGACAACATGCGTAGAAATTTGAACTTGGTCTTGACATTTAATATTTTATTTTAATTAGTTGCTGATTGCCATTACCTAATCAATAATAATAATGTACAATATCCAACCAAGCTCAATCATTTCATAATCTAATTATTTATTATATCCAAAATCCTTTATCTCCGGTGTCATTTATTTCGAACAATTAAGAAAAAAAATAGAATCCATTAAGACTTAGACAAAGTTCTAAACAAAATCGTAATCCCAATTATTATTTTTAATTAATCAACATTGTTTTTCTAATCACTTCTCAAGATTCCAACAACCCCCATTAGATAGATATCCTTTTTGACGTGGTCAATAAATATAAATTAAATGATAAATCAAAGATTGGAAGAAGAAAAAATAACAGTAATTACGGTAATAAAAAATAATTTCTATGTAACTTCTTAAAAAGCACCACATATTAATTAATGATCTCATGAGGGAGAATAATTACCTTGGGTCATAACATAAATTATGAGTTATTTTTTCAGATGATAATTCAACTAATAATTACTTCCTTCGTTTCAATTTGTTTATCAGGTTTGATTTGGCACAAAATTTAAGAAAGTAAGAAAAATAATTTAAATTTATGATCTTAAACTAATTAAAGATATGTAAAATATATCAAAACATTCTTTAATTTTATGATTTTAAGTATGCAAAAGTTAGAATTAAATAGTTGCCAAAAACATGAGAAACATTATTTTTGAAACAGACTAACAAACTATAAGACAAATAAATTGAAACGGAGAGATTATTGTTTCAGAAAGGTACGATTTTTTTTTGAAGAAAATTGGAATCGAGAAAGGCCAGTAATTACCCCAAATTCTAATCACATAGGATCTATTTAAGGAGAAACGCATTTTAATTTAAATTTTTTCCATTACTAAATTTGAACTTCAAACTTTTGATTAGGTGTGACAAAATTTCAGTCATTCTATAATAACCTTTAATGAACTTCTTTATTTTTTTGAAAAAATAAAAAATCACACATTTCTTTATGATTAAGGGAATGTTTGGGCATATGCAGTACAAATTACACATAAATAGTTTGGGATAAAAAATTTAGTAGTCTTATCTTTTGTTTAGTTACTAATTATGCTATAAAATAAACATTGAAGTCGGGACTAGTTAATTTTGTCGGATCGTGGAATAATAGTACTGAAATTAGTTATCACAAGATAAAATAATTAAAATGACAAAAATAGTTTGAGGTATCTAAAATTCTCTTTCAACTAAATATGGTGTAGGATATTTTTGTAAGCAAGACACTTCTTCTTATAAATTATGTAATACATATTATTTTAATATAATAAATTAAACGATCAATAAAAAATAATATCACATTAATAATCCCAACATAATTTATCAGTAAATCAAACGATCCCTAAGATTTGGAGATGTGAAAATTTTATAGTACATACCTTCATAGCCGTTGGAAGATTGTCAAAGGTTATTACACAAGATTATGACAATTTAAATTATTTTTTTTTATTAATAAATAAAAATTATCAAAGTAGAAATACACATTTGTATAAAGAGTACAAAATTAAACTAGTATTTTGATATCAAAATCATAATTTTTCTTGCCTATCTTGACCTACTAATTCCTCTAACAATCAAGTATTCTAAACAATGTCAATATATATGTTACACTAGTTAATGACATTTGTCACTTTTTGTGCTTGATTAAAAGGGATATTGTTCACCTTTAACTAATTTTGACATAGATGATGTGTTTAATTTGTTTCTTCAAAAGGCAAGTGTACCACCACTATGATAATAATTAATTGGATCTTTAATGTCCCGATTATTTACAGAATATAAACAGTAATCAAATGTTTTTGAATAAGTAATTATTTACATTATTACTATTTCGATTATAAACATTAGATCAGCTTATTTAAGACTCTTTATAAATAAAAGATATCAAGTTTGAATGTTTGAAGTATTGAGATCTTAATAACTTCTAGACAGACGATTAGAATAAATCTCATCCACTTAGTTAACCATAAACATTTGTATTCATCAATATACATTCGATATACAACACGTATATATAATATATAAACAAAATATATATATGTGAACTAAAAATTTATGGAGAAATGAATATAATTTCTATTCTTTTAACCAGAGGTTTTAGATTATTAAAAGTTCTTCCCCTTTAGACTTGGTACTAGATTTTCATCACTAGATGTTGCCACTACCTAACATTTAGCCATTAATAAACTACAATATCCACCCATTAAACCAATCATTTATCATAATTAATCTAATAATATGCAATCCCAAACCCTTATCTCATGAGGTATTTATTTCAAACAAAAAAATATAAAATAAATTCCACTTGAACACTAATTAATTAATTAACAAGGATCAAAACTAAATCATACTCCTAATTCTTTTAGTCAAAAAAGAAAAAAAAGGCACGAGTCACCTAACTTAGTTAGTACTATTTCATTTATTTTGTCCTTTAATCTTAAGTCCCTTCTTTTAGTCAAAAAAGAAAAAAAAAAGGCACGAGTCACCTAACTTAGTTAATACTATTTCATTTATTTTGTCCTTTAATCTTAAGTTCCAACAACCCCCATTAGATTATCCATTTTGAAGTGGTCAAAAAATATAATGACTCCTATTGAAATTAAAATTTGAATAGAGTAGGATACTATAATACATTTAAATATGTTTTTTAACTCGGTTTTAATTGATATTTATATCTTTCAACTTTAGGTGTGCACAAGTAGGCACTTAAACTTGTATAAAATTGAACAAGTAGATACACATATCCTACGTGGCCTAATACTTATAGAATGACATGTAGGATACAAAATTACCATGTAGGATGTCATGTAGAACGAATATATCTATTTGTTCAACTTTATATAAGTTTAAGTGTCTACTTGTGAATACCCAAAACAAAAGATCAAAGTTGCCTGCCGAAGCCAAGTTAAGAGTCATGTTCATGTATTATTTCTTTTAACAATTAACCAATATTTGGAGTAGATCATCTTCTAAGAAATAAATGAGGTTGATAAAATCTCTATGTAACTTTATAATTATAGTTTGAAACAAGTAGGTTATTTTTAATAATTAATGAGTTGAGTGAAAATAGTGCTACATGTGTCAAAAAAGTTAGGTTAGACAAGATAGTGATAGCTAAAGGTGAAAGTAGTTAGTGATGGATAGTGGCGGATTCAAAATTTCAAGATTATGGGTCCTCCTTCAACTATCAAATACAAAATAGAATAAATAAATTTATGACTTGTCATAACAAAGACAATCATATCTAAACATAATAGCCAAAAAAAAAAAAAACTACAATAATATTATTTTGGAAAAAAGTAATTATTATTTTGGATAAAGATTTTCTTTTTATTTTAGAAAAGCATTTTAGGAAGATTTAGAAAAAAAGCAGCTAGAGAAAGAGAAAAAAGAACTATAAAGAATCGCATAGGGAGAGAAAAACTTAAGTCTTTAAATTTTTAAAAAATACCTAGAGTGGGACTCAAGCTCGGGACAAAAAGCATAGATGTAACTAGCAAGCTTTGAGCCCCCGTATACAACCACTCCATCAATTCAATACTTGTTGTCTAGGCGCTCACTATTTAATTTTATACCATTCTCTGAAATTTTTATATAAATTTACATAGCTCTATATTCGAGCATCCTGACGGCTCAACATGGGTCTGCCTCTGGTCATGGATATGCGCAGTCAATCGTAAGACAAAAGTTTCATTACGAAGATATCAAAATAAAGAGAGGTAGATACGGAAAGAAGCAAAGGAATGATATAAATATACATACAAAAAAATTATAAATTTACTTAGCTACATACTTTAATTTTCTGATAAAAGAGTATCTGTTAACATTCCTCAAGTATAGGTGGCTCTGCCACCAAAGGTGGTTGATGGTGTTAGTGGTCAGTTACGTAAGTGATTGACGGTTGTGATAATTATCAATGTTGAAAATGCTACCTATGCAATTTAAGTAGTTGGTGCTAAAAGTGATTGATAATAATAGTTGTGCACGAAAATAATAACTTTGATGTAAAAATCATACTTAATAAATAAAAATAGTGAAAAAAATATTTTCGTGCAATTTTTGAATAAATTACTTTGAATATCTAATATATTTTTTATATATTTCATCGATGTGAAATTTGTCTAAAGTAGTACATAAATCATAAAGATAAATAAGCCTTTTCAAGGTTAAATTACAATTTTTTGGTGGTGGTGTTTAATTATGGAGGACTTTTTGATGATCTTGTAATCTTTTTATTTCCACAAATAAATGAAAATATTAGTATTACTGATGGAAAGAAAAAACAAAATAAATAATACTCTTCCTCTATTTTCATTTTTGGTTAATAATCGGCTACTTCAATTTATCGTAAATTTTCCATCTTAGAATAATTAATTTGACCAATTTTCCTACAAAAAATTAAAACATGGATAAGTTTCTTATCTTTAAATAAAATATAAAATTTAATAAGCTATAAACATACTAAATAAAGTAATTATGTCCCTTGAAAACAAATATTTTAATTTGTGTGACCTGATTCAAAGTATATGGGTCATATTAACTAATTTTTTTTTTATGTGAATTCGTATATATAATGTTCTATTTTTATTTTTATAAAAACCACATGAAAAATATTATCCAAAGCACATGAGTCACCACAGTTAATAATTTAATTTTTTTTAAAGATAATATTATCAAAGATAGTACCATTTGGCTCTGCAAATAATAACTACAACACACAATTAAGTGAACAAATGGAGAAATACTTACTCCCTCAGTCTAAACACAATTGTCGTATTTAGCTGAGCGATAATTTGGCTAATTTTTTATGTTAAATTAGTTTAAATTAATTAAATATTTAAAACTAAAATTAGATGTTCAAAAACAACATAAAATGTATTATATTATAAGTTGTAATTTTTCTCATATGATGTAATAAAAAGAGTAAATTTTAGGTTTAGCAAACATAAAAGTCATATTTGTATGCTATAGCTATAGTTTGTATAATTGCGCTCCATAACAAAATTTATGTTTGCTATGGCTATTAATATATATATTTCGGTATACATATACAAAAGAATCAATTGTAGAATCTGTGTGTGTATAAAGAGAGAAAGAGAGAAAGAAAGACAAAAGAAAACTGGGCAGGGAAAGATCTGTATTTGTATAATTATAAGTGTATAGGACGAAAATATATGTATTTTATTTGTATATATAATTTTCTCTCGCTTTATACAAATACAAATGCAATTTATACATTTGTGTTTGTATAAAAGTGAGAGAGGCGAGTGAGAGTAGCGAGCGAGATTCTCTGGGGAGAGGCGAACGAAAAGATATGTATAATATAGTTTTCTCTCGCTTTATACAAGCACAAAAACATTTTATACATTTGTGTTTGTATAAAGTGAGAAAGGCGAGGAAGAGACTGGCAGCGAGAAATGGAGAGTGGCGAGCGAGAAATTCAAGGAGAGAGGCGAATGTCAACTGTTTGCTACGAGTTACAATTAAATCAAAATGTGGTTATACCATTTAATTTGAATTTGTAGTTTGTTATTTTATATAATTTTCCCTAATGAAAAATATATTTAAAAATATTGCTCAAAATACAAATAATTTGACTCTTGAAACACGACTTTAAAAAAGAAGATCGACGAACAAACATAGGAAATTTTTTCACGCAAAAATTATAATTTTTAAAATTATTTTCAAGGAAAACGATGTAGTCCCTCAATTTTTTTATTATTTTTTTTACAAAAAAAGATACAAGGTCGATTTTTGAAGTGCAAAATTAAAGTTAAAAAGCATAAATAAAAATGGTAAAAATATTTCTTTAAATTAAAAAAAATATGTGTGATTGAGCGCTAGAATTGTTTGTCCTATCCTCCGGCTTATTAAAACTGATGAAGCCAAAACCAACATACAAGATCAATTGTTCCTTGAATTTAATCGATTCTAACCTCAACTTTGACCTAGTGGTGCTTAGGAGAAGCGAAACATGACAAGTAATTTGAGACAACTAAGAGTCATAATTTTGGTGAAGCACTAACAAATGCATTTCAAGATGGGCAAGAAAAATGTGTGACATCAGACAACACATCATAAAAATATGGACAAATAACACATTTTTTTCTTACCTATCTTGACCTAAATTCCTTTATCAACCAACTATTCTCAACAATGTCAATATGTTACACAAAATTAGATGACATTTGTCACTCTTGTGCTTAATTAATACTAATTTATTATCACATATATAGACCAAGTGAAATGAATCATTCTGAAGTATCCAAAACTACATCCTTGTATTAACTTTGAATTGACATTTCTTTTGACACATATAATCTTAATTAATATAGTTTCTTTTCTTGACAATGGAAGTCTACTAAGTGTCTCTTTTATTCTAATGAGAGTTCTCTTGAAAATATAATTTTCACTTGGTTAATATCAATTTGCACCTACAACTCCAATTATTAATTTATTGATATTACTATCACTATCCAATCCTAGATGAACTCATAATTCAAATAATGTGATTTTCAGAGACGTATAAGAATTAATTCAAAATATCAATTTTATAATCCAAATATATATATACCCCAAAATTAAATCAATATATAACATGCCACGTATTACAACTTGTATTACTTAGAAAATAGAATTGTGACAAAATATATTCGGATATTTGCACACATAGAAAAATAAAATAGGCACGCTATATATATATACTTAAAATAACTCGATCTCTAATGATTTGACAATTAAGTTTTATTTTTTCTTGATTTTAAATGAGCAAGTTTTTGAATGATCTTGATACACGAGTTGACAACGATTAGAAGAGTGTCAAAGACAATGATGTAGCCAGGTATAGTGAAGATTAAACCATTTTCATTAAAAATTCTATAAGAAATAATTATATGAATAATATAGGTTAAAAACTATTTTTTTATGAATAGTTGTATACTCGTATGCATTAAATCTTAAATATTCTTAATGAAATTTGTGATCTTACCACTGATCAGAGACAAATTAAGGATTTTATTATATAGATTTTGAACTTTTTAGGATAACAATTTTCACTACTAGAAATAGAGGTCTTTTTCACCACAAATCAATGAAAATTTTATGTTGGCAAATATGATTTTTTCCATACATTTTTCATCAAAACCAAATTATTGAAAATGCATAATGAAAAATAGATTTTCACTATATCACCTAAAAACTTCCTACTTTTTTTTTTTTTTATGAAAACACTTCTTACTATTTTTTCTGTTCTTTCTTTTACTAATTTAATCAAAACAACCGTGGATAGGGGAAAAGTAATTAAAATAATTTTTGGCTTCAAGATAACTTTTGATAGAATCTAAACATCAAAGATAAAAAGTCACACAAAAAAAAAAAAAAAAAAAATAGGAATTGGGAAAAGTAATTAAAATAATTTTTGGCTTCAAGATAACTTTTGATAGAATCTAAACATCAAAGATAAAAAGTCACACAAAAAAAAAAATAAAAAAAAATAGGAATTTTGTTTTTATTTTAATTTATTTGTTGTTATTGCTTGTGGAAACTTGATGAGGTGTGATGAGATGTGATGAGAGATTCTTTCACCAACCCACCTATACAATGTGTCAAAAGGCAGATAATCTAATCTAGTGGGTATACTTCCTTCTCCTTCAAAAATATAATTAAAAATTATATAATATGTATAAATTATTACTGCAGCAAAATATGACTTTTGTATCAGATAAACGAAAAAGGGCCAAAAATATCTTCTACTATTCAAAAAGGTTTAAAAATATCTTTTATCCATCTATTAAGCTAAAAATACCCCTCAGTCAATATTTTTGATCCACTATTACCCTTTAAACTAACAATCTTATATTTTTTAATTATTATTATTAATTATTGTGTGGCATCTTTCTATTGAATAAAATTTAATTCCAATCTACCAAACTTTCTCCTATCCTATCCTATCCATATTGACATTCCTTGATCCAAACCCAAATACAAGATTCATTAAAAATAAAAAAAATTGAATCATCTCTTCTCTCCCTAAATCTAATATCCTATTTTTCTTCTTCCCCTTTTCTTATTAAGCAATTTCAAGATCAATGTTGATTGTGTTCACATCAATAAAATTGACTTTCTATGTTATACACATCAACTAATGTTGATTGTGTTCACATCCACTTCTTGACAAATGAAAAAAAAATCATAAGTGGATATGAATAGTTCTTTGAACTTTTCTTTTCTCAATTTTAATTCTATTTTTTTTCTTGTATAAATTATTTAGTCACTCAAACTATAATTTTCGAATTGTGTCTCCCAAAATATAATTATTTTTTTAAAAACCGCCTTCTTAAAGGGAAAAAAAGCCCAGGGGGAGTGGGGGGCGGGGGGAGCTAATGTGTTGGAGAGTCTCATCGATGTTTGTATCGAATAAATTAAAGATAGACAAAATCTGAACTTTTTTTATTAGGTATATCAGACCTTCTTTTGTGTTAGATAATTGTAATCGTAATATTACTAGTACCTCTCCTCTCTCTATTACTAGGCATCCAGTGTTATCACTACTATGTAATGGTGTATATTAAGTAATTAATATAACATTTTGTTAACCAAAATAATAATAATTAGAGTCGTCAAAACGGGCTAAGCTCATGGGGCCGACCCAATCCAACTCGTTATTAGG
Source organism: Solanum bulbocastanum (assembly GCA_037074985.1). Taxonomy (NCBI): domain Eukaryota; kingdom Viridiplantae; phylum Streptophyta; class Magnoliopsida; order Solanales; family Solanaceae; genus Solanum; species Solanum bulbocastanum. Next base: position 1,849,340 of record CM073604.1, read on the forward strand.
ATAGGGTTGAGATAGGATTTTTCAAGTCCATTTAACACTAGGGCTTATAAGCCTAACCCATATGAGTCCTTAGCCCTCAAGGCTTGATCGGAGCGGGGCCGGGGTCGGTCCATGGGCAAAAACTTTTTATTTAAGGGTAATTTACAATAATTTCATTAGTATATAATCTAATTACTTAAATAACGTTATGTTGTAATATTATGAATCTTACCAGATTTTGGTACGTCTAGATACATATATCTCGAAATATATGGACTCAAAATTAGGCTAATCTATTAAGATACACTTTATCCAAGTAGATTCGCATGTATCTAGGATGCATAGACAAATATTGTGCCCTCGCCTCCCTCCAATCTTGCTTGTTACTCTCTTATCTCGCTCGCGTATCTAGTATGTGAGATACATGCTAATTACACTAGACTTTTTGCTAGTGTTATTAAAACATCATCATTGTTTGTCATATTTGATTTGAAAATCTTCTCATTTTCTTGATGTTATAGAATTATTAGTTTGAAAAGAAAAAAAATAAAAAAAATAAAAAAGAAGGGTTAGCCCGCCCCAACCCTCGACCCTTCTAGGGTTGGGTTGAATTGAGCATTTTCAGGCACTTCCGAATGAAGGCCCGCCCCGCCCTAACCCTTCAAATTCCTTGGTCCACGAGGCTTGAGTTGGGTAGGGCTGGGCCAGCCCTTTTTGACAGCTCTAATAATAATGGACTCCTCATTTCCTCTAGTAACAAATTGGGTGTTGAGGAACAAAAACAACTTAGAATTAAAGAATTTAAGAATAAGTGTATATCACAAGGTTATTACAAAGTGAAATTAATATATATATCGCAGATTCTTTATCTTCCTTCATTGTAAAACGTAAAGTTTGTATTCCATGAAATAGTTCACTAGGTTTTAGCACCATTTACTTATCGACAATCAAACGAGAAGAGGAGAGGAGAGGAGAGGAGAGAGCATGCCCTCGAGGAAATATTATTCTCTTATTCTACATTCCCTATTTACTTAATTGGTGATGTTTTAAATTCTATTGAGGAAAATATTTTTCAAAAGTAATTTTTATAAATATATTTTTTTTCATACCAAAGAGGCCCTTTTAAGTTTTGTTCTATTAGTAGCTATAAGTGTTAAAATCCAAAATTTGAACTTGGTCAAATGCGTGTAAATGATTAAATTATTAATGTGGTAGACAAGAACAAAGTATTAAATTGAGATCAAGATTAAATAAAGATAACAACAATAGCATTTTCAGTACAATTCCATAATGTAAGATCTTAGGAGGATAAAATGTACTTAGACCTTACATCAAGTTACACTTCTTAATTTATAATACTCTTTTATGAAGCATGAAAAAAAAAATGACACGTAAAATGGATCAGACAGAGTACATCCCTATGACAATAGTATTAACACATGTTTGTGGTGTAGTGCTAAGTAGTCCTTCATTCTTAACCAAACGTCTTGGGTTCGAGTCCCCCAGTACGAAACCTCCTTTGTTAGAGAGCGGTTTACCCCAATGTAGGACTTCAATTTCCGGCGCGGATCTGAATATAGTTGAACTTCAATATCGAACACCAGATAGGAAATTAAACCCGGAAAAGAGAAACATGTTTATTCATCCAACATGTACGAATCCGCCTTTGTTAGAAAGCGTTTTGAACGTTAACTTCCGGCGCGAATCTAAATATAGTCGAACTTCAATATAGATACCGAACATCAGATAGAAAATTAAACCAAGGAAAAAAAACATGTTTAATTCATCCAACATTTCCAAACACAAAACAATACACTTCTTTTACAAAATGAAAAAAAAAAAAAAAAAGTGCACAATAAATTTAAAATTTTTCATGATCAAATCTTCTTAGGGTCAGCATATTTTTGTAAAGCATCACCAACCATTTTCCCATACCTAAATTCTTCAAATATTTCAACTCCCATATCAACATAAAAATCATATGATTTTTTATTCCAAACAGCCACAATTCCCTCAACTGATGCAAACCCATTATTTGCAGCAATTGATGCAACTGTCCCAAACAACAATCTTCCCATGCCCAATTTCCTATAACTTTCCCTAAAATAAAGACTCTCAAAATAAATCCCAGCCTTATCATAAAAACACGAATAATTCGCGTAAAAAAATGAATATCCAGCAATAAATACGTCGTTTTTATCATCATCATTGATCGAATTGGACTTGAATTCATTGGCTTCTTTGTCTATGACATTTGCCCTTAGGTCAAATTGTTTCAAGACAGGTTTAAATTTTTGGTCTTTACTATCAATATCTGAATAAGGCGTTGGCGATACTTCAAGTAGAAGTATTGAAGGACCATAAAATAAAGGACTAGGGTTTGTTTTATTGAATAAAAGGTCACAAAGGGAAGATTCGGTAGCTTTGTATAGATGAGTGTAATTGTGATATTCATGAATTTGGTAAAAAAGTTTGTATATATGATGTATATCATTTTCATTTGCAAGTCTAACTCTAACATAAACTTTTTCAGTAATTGTGAGGGGGTTTTCAATTGTAGCCATGGTGATATATAATATAATAATAGATGGATGGAGAAAAGAGAATTAAAGTTTTTTTGGTTATGATGAGATATGTTTGAATGAAGATGGTTATTTATAGTTGAAATTCCTGTGTTGTTTATTTGTTATTTTTTGAGTGGTTGGTGGAAAAAAAGTATATTAAATTAAAATAATATGAGGCTTATTCATGATTTTCAAGTTAGTGTGTATTTGGTATGGAGGAAAATGTTTTAAAAATTTTTATGTTTTGGAGGTCAAAATATTTCGGAAAATAAGTTTTTCGTAAATATGAAAAATGATTTCTTTAATAAAAGTAGAAAAAACAGGTTCTATAAGAAATATTTCAAGTTTATTGCTTGCTATCTTTTGATCATCCCACCTCTAAACCCTCATTTCCTACCTCATCCACATAATATTTTTCTAAATTATGTAATAATAAACTCACATATTTTTCTATAGAATATATTTTTTCGTGAAAAATATTTTCCTTCGTGCCAAATACACAAGAGAAAGTTGAAAGTCGTTGAGTTGGTGAAAGGTGAGTAGTGAGTACCATGCCCACGTACTTTGCTGGCTCATCATATTTTCCTATTAAATAAATTTGTTTTGAAAGGGACCATAAAATAGCTCTCCTTTTAATTATTATTTTTTTATGGGGAAATCAGAAAGCTATTTTGTATTTTATTTGTTGATTTATTAAATATTAAACAGAAATATAAAAAAATGAGGCAGAGAGTTGATAAACTAGTTGATTGACTTGGCATGTGATATTTAATGGTATTAAAAATGTTTTAAAGTTAAGATTAGGCAAAATTATTTTCTGTTTTTCTAGTTAATAAATTTATTTAGCACTTTTTGTAAAGACAATCTGTCGGATGTTTTTATGGAGGCATTATTTTCCGATATTATTAAGTTATTAGATTTTTCTTTAATCAATGAATATTTATCGGTTCAATTTAGTCAAGTGGAGATAACATTCTACAAAGAGTGTTATGGGACACTATACTTTTTACCACCATCATCATCACCACTCCAAAAAAAAAAAAAAAAAAACGATAAATAATAGTTTCTTCTTTAAAGTTACAAATATATAAAAGTTTGTATATAAAGTGAAAATAGTGCAAAATTATTTACGGAAAATCTTAAAGTACGCCACTAAATACAATTCGTTAATGAACTCCAATCGTGCAAACTTTATAGAGTATATATAAGTTATCCTTTATCATAGTGTATAAGTTATACATAGAGTTAACAAGAGACAAGTAGTTGTGAGATATTGGGTACGGAGTTGCCTTGAGCGTTTTACTCCTTAATGTGGATTTTCTAATATGAATTTAAATATAGTCTAACTTTAACATAGATATCGAAAATTAGGTGAAAAAAAAAGTAGTTGTGAGACATTTTCTTCTAATGTGAGAAAATGGTCAAACAATCCAACCTACCACTTACCTACCTATCATTATAATTGACAAATGGTATAAAAAATCAACATGTAACCATCAAAGTTTGGTGGAATGGATAACATCTTTGTTTTATCGACAGGCTGAATTAGAATTTAAATTAATTTTATAGATTTTAAAATTCAAAATAGTGAAGCTAAGGGTTAATAATTAAGTATTCAATTCATCCAGAACTTTTAGCTTCGTCCCGATTGTTATTAATTAACTAGAAATTTTAAGTTGAAACCCAAAAATATAAATGTACTGATAACAAAATTCATTTTTCAATGAATTTTACATAAATTAATTACCTACCTATCACTAGAAGTCATCAATTAGAAGGTGGCTTGCATGTCTAATATATTAAATAAATATCATATTGATATGGTCCAAGCAATGTTTGATGAGCATGGTATTTTCATTACAAAATCTACTAATAATACTATAGGAAATCTCATTTTTAAAGTCCTAGAAATCTTTATTTTGTCTCGATCCAATACTATACTTTTATGGTAATAAAAATAGTAATATCTTGATTAGTCACTTTTTTTTTTCCTATTTATATTGCACGATTCAAATTTCGAGAGTCAAATTTTTAATTTTTTATTGTAATCAGATTGAAATAACATAAGGAGAACTTTCAAAAATGACTATATATGTTTAGGTTTAATTGGAGATCTATAACTATAGTTTGCTTAATTACGATTCATAATTACATGTTAAAAGAGGCAAAAAGACAAGCAAGATTGGGAAAAGAAGGAGAGAGGGGACAAAGAGAAGAAAGAATCGAATCGTATTTGTATATCTATTAGATAATTATATATATATATATATATATATATATATATATATATATATATATATATATATTTATAAGTAAAAAAAATAATTAAAATTTTTGAAACCACATATAAAATAAAATTGAATGAACCCCTCAATCATACCTACCTTCGTTTTATCTACATGTGTCTCTAACAAACTTGGTCACCAATTAGGTACTTGCAAGTTGTGAGATACACCTCAAACTATCATTGACTTTTTCTACTCAATTGGTAAAATAGTCAAACATTACAACTTACCAACTTTACCAACATCATCTTATTATTTTAATAATTACAATATTCGACATGCAGGCCAATGAAACTTGGGAAGAAACACGTATGACCTACTATTAAACGTTTATATTTTATAAAAACACCCATCATTTATTAATATTAAATTGACAGGCTTGTAAAAGCACCACAAAGACACGTATTCAACTTATGTAACAGTATTGTTTCATAGAACTTGTTAACTAAAGTAATGCAAATATAAAAATTTGATATTTCTTTTTTAGTTGAGAAAATTTTAGTATCTCCTACACTGATCTATGAAATTGTTTATAAGCAGTTTGGAACTTATAATTTATATATTGGTTTAATTTTTATTATCGAGCATGTTCATTATAAAATTGTTATACAATTATTGGGTTCTCTGCCGTTTTGTGGTTGATAAAGTGACATGAAACGGATAAGCAAGTTGGTTCAACGGTGCATTGTCTTAAGGAGCTAAATTCGTAGCATGATCATAAAAGATAAGTGTGTAGAAATTAAGAAATGGATAATGCTAATTTCTAATAAATCCAAGGAAACAAATATGTGTTGAATTGACGAGTTGAAGTTCAACTACAAAACAAAAAAAAAAAAAAAAAAAAACAATGAGTTTTGATGAGTATATATTATATTTCTTTAACAATTTACTTGGACTATTGCTCCTGTTTATAATTTGTTTGTCTGATAATACCAAAACAACATACTTGGGCCATTGCCCATTAGAGGAAAACTGGTTGTTATATTGGGCCAATATAGACATTAGTCAAGCCCAAGAAGCTTTATAAATGGAGTAGGAATTGGACCTGATGAACAAAAATCATTTTTACTAGTTGGACGATAAAATCGTGTGTTATTATCGTTGCTATTATTTTATGAGCAACTTTCACATATAGCAAATATAAAAATCATATTTGCATGTTGTAATTATAGTTTGCATAATTGCGCTCCATAGCAAACATAAAATTTGCTATGGAGTTTTTGATTTGTATTATTCGCTGGATACATCAAATTTTATATAAATTATTTAGTTTTGTATAAATTTATTTATACATTGTAATTTGTATAATAAGATTTGTATTTTTATAATTATAAGTGTATAGGTCGAAAATATATATCTTTGTATTTGTATATATACTTTTCTCTCGCTTTATACAAACACAAACGCATTTTATACATTTTATACCGAAATGTATAAAATGACTAATTGTATACCGAATCAGATGACAAAAAAATGAGATGTTTGCTGCGAATTACAAATAAAATAAACTATGACTATAACATTTAATTTAAACTAATAGTTTATTATTTCATACAATTTTCTCTTATTTTTTCACTAATAGATCTTGATAACTAATTGTAATTTGACAAATTGCAATAGCTAGTAATTGTGTTAAAACTAGTTTCTATTAAAATATTGTATTATAATTTTAGGATAATGCATTATAAAATGATAATTTTATGTCAAACTTATGAGTTATGACGATACCCGAGAGTTTTTAACACTTACGAATATAAAATCCTATTTTATTGTTTATCAAAACAAAACAAAAAAGTAAAATACATTTTCTAAAAATATGACCCAAACATATTTTAAAACTTCAATTCATACTTTACTTAACTCTAACATTTCAAAAATATTTTAAAATCTATAATAAACACTAGCTAAATTATTATTATCTCAAAATAAATGTGGAGTAAGAAAAGAAAGGCCTGTGAATTTTTTATTTTTTTTCTTTAAAAAAATGAGATGGTAAAGAACCAACCACGTGATTCTGCAAACTGGGGCTATTTAATATTTTAAAATTTTTAAGCTCAATTAAATTTAAATTTGAATAGAGAAATTTCATATTGAGAAAGGTGAACTCAAACCCGAAAAATGCCATATTGAGAGAACAAAGGTGAATTCGTATCCAAAGAATTCAAACTCAAAATGTTTGATTAGAAATATAGAAGTACTTTTCATTTCTATAACAATCATTATTGATAAAGCTATTTCGTATTAATCAGACTCTAATATCATAATTATCATAAATCAACCACGTGGATCATTAACATCCACTTTCATGAATTAAATAACCAAAAAATAAAATAAATAAGTCTCCACACTCTTAATTTGCAGAAAAAAAAATTCTCATGTCTTGAAGAATCCATAGTCACCAAATTCACTATTGTTCTTCAAATTTAGGTTTTGTAAATCTGAAATCCAAACACCCAAATGGCTTCTTTTGCTTCTTCTTCAGTTTTTTCACCAATTTGTACCTTTTTTTCTCAACCAAAACTGAATCTTTACTGTAACTCTTCTACTTCTTCCTACAAACCCACTTGTAGTTCTTCCAAATCTTCAATTTTCCAAAATGGGGTTTCTTTGTTAACAGCTAAATCATGTGGGTCTTCATTGAAATCTAAGAATATGGGCAATATCATCTATGCTAGAGCTGCTACTGAGAAGACTATTTATGACTTCACTGTTAAGGTGTTTATATTTTTTATCTCAATTTTTTAGATATATTTAGAGACTATAAATATGTTAAAGTTGCAGTTTTTGGGTGGAACTATATGTTTTTTTGTTTTGTTTGGACCTCGTTTGGTATGAGGGATAAGGAATTACTAATCCCGAGATTAATTTTAGGGTGAGTTTATTTCATGTTTGGTTGGGATGGGATAAAATTGCAGAATAATTTATTCCGGGATTATAGTGTTATTCCACATGGAGGGACTTGTTCCTCCTTGCTAGGAGGGATAACTAATGTCGAGATTAATTTTAGGATGAGTTTATCACATGTTGGGATAAAATGGAGGGATAACTTATTCCAGGATTGTAGTGTTATTTTTGTCCGACATTGAGGGTGTCGTTTGCTATGTGGGATAAGGTGAGATATTTCCGGATTAAGTTTGGGATAAAATTTATGTTGTGTTTGATTGACGGTATCAATTGAATCTAAGTTGAATCTAGCATCCAATTTAAAGTGATTATATTAATGATTATGTTTACTTGATATGTGTGAATTTCCATAGCGAAAATAGTTGAAGAAAATAAACCTCAAAGATACCTAGGTAGTGTTATCAAAGGTTCGCTTAAAGCGCGCTTAAGCTGTGAAGCTAGGCTCAAAACGTGTTGAGCGCTTCGCATCGCTAAATGTGTGCTTTAGTGTCGTCGTCAACTTTCTAAGGCATACTTTTCCTTGCTAATGAGCCTCTTCTGAAGAGGCAGCAACACTAAACAATTGATATGTCATTTTATCATAAGAAAGTTTCAATTTTTTTGTTTCATATATTTGTCATTCATGCTTAAAATTATTAGTCTTGGACTAAACATATATATTTATAAGGTTTTCTCCCTTTGCGCCTTTTTCATTGAAGCTCGTGCTTTACCTGCGCTTTGGGCTTAAAGCCCCTACAGATACAGTTTTTTTTTGGTTTTGATAACATTGGTTCTAGGCTGCACATATTCCCTGTTGGAAATTGGTATGAGCTGTTAGAGTTACCGGAAATAAAGTCATACACTGAGATGTTTTTCTCTTTCTGTTGAATGCCTTAATCAAGTGATTGGAGCAAATCCATCCGAGGAAGTTACTAGCCGGGTTTTGAGCAAGTTTTTTTTTTCATGAGAAGAAGATATCAGTTTCACACCTTCTATTTGTATATGACACACTGATATTCTCCAAGCCTGATCGAGATAGATTTGTGCACATTGTATTTTAGGCTGTATATGCAGCGTGCATTAGTGAGAAAGTCAGAGTTAATGCCACAAGAGAGGTGCACAGGCATATATGAACTCATATTTATGAGGTGATGCAAGGTAGTCGAGATTGAATAAGATTAGTTGGGAGATTAGGGGGCAGGAGAGGTGGGGTGGGGGGGTGGGGACCGATAGCTGGTGGTGATACAGAAATTTGCAAAAAGATTGATGGAGTTGAGTAGATAGTTTATTCTAGACGAGGGAGAGGGAGAACACTTTGAATTATGCAACCTGTCCAGTATCACCACGTATTTATGCACTTGTTTTCTATCCCAACAACTATTTGCAAAATATTCGAAGATATTCAGATTGAAATTCTTTAACCAAGCAAAATGAATATGTTTCCTTGTTTATGTTTATGTCTTGATGCAGGATATTGATGGCAAAGATGTTCCACTTAGCACATTTAAGGGAAAGGTTCTTCTAATTGTCAACGTTGCTTCCAGATGGTACTTTCTCCTCCATTTCTGACTGATTGTTTAAGATTCAGATAACCTTACCATAGTTTAGTGATCTGACTGGAGAAACTGGTTTTGGATTCAGTGGCTTGACGACATCAAACTATACAGAGCTCTCTCGTGTGTATGAGAAATATAAAAATCAAGGTGAGCTGCATGCTTTAGGATTCAATATGTTGAATCTCTGTAAACGTCTGGAAATTTGGCAGATTACTCTCTTGAAATGGCAATGCTTCTCCTAAACATGTATACTTTGTGGTGCTGCTTATTTTTATTCTACTCATAAGAAAGATAGCCAGTGATACTGGCATGTGCACAAAAACTACATGAAAATTGAATGGCATAATGATAGCTTTCAAAATCTATTCCTGTTACTAATAGTAGAATAGTTTCCCCCGGTGATAAACTTTGGTTACGAAAGGAGTCAAATCACCTGAAATTGACCGAATCGAACTATAATGTCATGATGAATCATAGATCCTTTTCCGTTTTAATTTTCTAGGAACCGACGAATAGATCAAATGTGCTCTCAAATTGTTGTAGCTTTTCAACTTCATGGTATATGTTCCTTCGTAAATGCTTGAGGAACAGTGACATTTGATGATTACTAGTCCGGCTGTAATCGTTATGGAATAAAAAGCATAGTTTCATTGAGCTATATAGTATCTACAATGTCAGGTATATGAGTCAGTCAAAAGAACTCCTAATTAACTGCTATCTCGTAGGTCATGCAGCTTTTTACTCGAGTCACCAAAGAGACATCGGATGCCTCTCCAGTAGCATCCGTAATGAGACATCTTATTAGCAAGTACATGTTATATTTTCATTGCACAACTGGCTTAATATACATATTAATTTTGAACGCTTTCTGTCATTGCAAAACTATTGAATATGTACTGTTTTTACACGTTCAATTTCAACATTGTAATTTGCACTGACATATAGTTTATCCCATGCATATCCTTCCAACTTAGTTGATCACATTCCTTTGTAGGACTTGAGATTCTTGCTTTTCCATGTAATCAGTTTGGGGCTCAAGAGCCAGGATCGAATCCAGAGATTAAACAGTTTGCTTGCACACGGTTTAAAGCTGAATTCCCAATTTTTGATAAGGTTTGCATTTACTTCCCCTGCATATAATTTCTATGGAGTGCCATACTGGTATAATCAAAGGACTAATAAGATATGAAACAGGTTGACGTGAATGGCCCAAACACGGCACCAGTTTACCAGTTCCTAAAATCAAGTGCAGGAGGATTTTTAGGTGATCTGGTTAAGTGGAACTTTGAGAAGTTTCTTGTGGACAAAAATGGTAAAGTTGTTGAGAGGTATCCACCAACGACGTCGCCTTTACAAATCGAGGTACTCACTCTTTTACCTCATTTCTTGTATATATACAATATTTTAAGTCATGGAAGCTCCATAATTAGTTTTAAATCTGCTGTGACATAATTGATCTCTCACTAAGTCATAACTTTTTTTGATAACTCGACAGGAAGAATAGGTGGAAATTAGAAGGATAAAGAAGAATTAGAAACGACTTTGATAAAACTTGTAATTTCAAGTAAATAGGAAGAAGGAGAAAAAGAGAGGAGGATAATAATAAGAGAAAGAGAAGTGAAGAGCGAGACATACTATTTTAGTATCAAATCAATCAATCAACAACAACAACATACCCAGTGTAGTCCGACAAAGTGGGGTCTTGATAGTATCAAATCAATGCATCGAATAATTTCATGTTTTCAAGTTTTAAAAGAAAATGGACCTTGGTCCTAAATCAACCCAAATATGATTTTAATGATTGGTTCACTTCAATAGATGTTTTTCCTACAGGTGTTTGTCTCAAGTCTTAACCCTGCTGTGTGTTGTAAAACTCTGCCTCCCAACCTTAACTAGTACCATTATCTCACACGAGTTCTCTCTAGTCGCCCGGTAAAATGATCATAAGCTTCGACCTGATTTGCATCTAAATACTCCACTATGTGTGCACTTACAGCTTGGCAGAATGAAAATGCATTAACTCTACCTTGCTTCTGGTTAATCCCCAATTCACAAAAGGAAAACGAACATGAAAATGCTTTTAGAGTTTGTTATTGACACAACATAGTTCATGAGTGCACTTCTAAATGTCCAGATAGGAAGAATGTATTAGGAAAGTTTTCATCTGTTTAAGCCTTTCCTTGAGTTGAGGGTCTATCAGAAACAACCTCTCTACCTCTGAGGTAGGAGTAAGGTCTGCGTACATTCTACCTTCACCAACCTTCACCAGACTCCACTTTGTGTGGTACTACACTTGGTATTTTGGTCATCTGTTTAAGCCTCGGTGAGGTACCTATGCTGGTGGGAAGTAACAAGTACCTAGTAGAATATTTTAGGTGCATAAGTTGGTTTGAACATCACCATTAGTTGAAAACAATTATCATAGGACATACAATAAGAAAAGCTGCATTTCTAATTTTTTTCAATCAACTGCATCTATAGATTATGTTGTTTTCTGCTGTTGCCAAGTAATGTTTTGTTTTAATCTATTGCAGAAAGATATTCAGAAACTTTTGGCAGCTTAAATAATGCTCATGAGAAAAGGCTATTTGTGCAATTCAGCTAAATATATATAGTAGCTTCTCTTTAAACAGTTATTCCCACTGTTGCTATTTAATTCTCATCGTTTTAGATTTCACGTCATTTAATAAATTATGTAAATTTATCATTGTATTCTTATTTAGTGTTCTCTTAAAGTCAAGTTTTCAATTAATTAACATAAATTAATTAATTTGACCAATAAACATGAATTAATTACTTAGTTTTCCTATGTTGGTTTAATGCATACTTTCAAGGGTAAATAGAAAGAATAGTGTCATTTATGTGAAATGGCAAATATTATTATATTACTACCTCTGTCTACTTTATTGTTATGTTGCGTTTTTTGAAAGTCAATTTGACTAAATTTCAAAATTAAAATAGATTATATTAATTCAATATTTTAAACAAAAGATTTAGATATTCAAAACTTATAAATTGCAATTTTTCACATATCGATATGATGAAAAAATATACCATAAAATGCTTACTCAAAGTTCTTATATATCATAAAGAATAAAGCGCAATCATCCATAGATGAAAAAATAATTAATATTACTTGTTTTCTAAGAATCTAAAAATATAAAATATAACTTATATTTAAGAAAAATAGTATCTCATTTATATAAATAATTAATTGTACTGATTTTTAAGACAACTGAAAATATAAAATTTCACTTATGCTAAAGAAAAATAATTTTCCTTCTGTATCAATGTAAATATCTTACATTTTTTTTATTGGACAGTAAAATATATAATAATTAACTTATAATTAGAAAAATAATATCCCCTATGTATCACTTTATGTGTCTTACTTTTCTTTTAATTAGAAAAAGTAAAGTTGAATTTCTAATTACAAAATTAGAAAGAAAAAAAAATCAAAAACATTTACTGTGAAAAACTTGAGTGAATATATATAAGAAAGTTAACTGAAGTTTCCCAATTTTAATTGGAAAATAAAAACTTTTGATCATAAAAATTGTATTTTAACTTCTTTTTGTTCTAAACAAGGTTAATTATTTTATTCTTTTATAGGTTAACTTCTTCCTATTATTTTTTTTATTATAAAAAAGTTTAACTCAATTTTTTTATTTTTTTTTATTTTCTTCAAAGTGGGCCTATTTTGAGTGTTCATTTTTCACATTGAATGTGAAACTCACTAAATACGTAAGGCATAATGGCATCAATAAATCATTGAAGATAACTTTTTAATTTAGGATAACGACAGTTCAATAAGGTATATTTACGTACATTTTATTCTCTTTCGATTCGACTTATAAAATTATACTGAATACATTATTATTAAGAGGTATTTACGGATCAGTTTGAATCGACTATGGCTTAATCAAAATTAAAATCAAATTAATTTAATATTTTTAAAAATTATTAAAATCAAACCAAATATAATACTATATATTACACATCATACACGAAAATAAAATCAAAAGACATACTTGTTCTAAATACTTTTTCTACGTTATACACATGTTTTGAATTTTTTGGTTTTGGACTATTTTATTTTCATAAATAAATTTTGATGAAAATATATGTAAGATATTTAAAGATGTTCATAAAAAAAATATATTATGTATATATTATTATAATGTATATAATTTATCCATTTGATTCGATTATTTCTCTGATTTTTCTGAACAAAATCAAAATCAAACTAACTATTATCGGTTTTTAAAAATTTAAAACCAAATCAAATCATAAACTCAAATAAAATAGATTTACTTAATTAATTTGGTTCGACTTTTATCCGAATGGTATATGATTAATGTATAAATTTTGTATATTTCAATCAGTGTCGATAATTAATTTTATTGAGTTGGGTGTATTGATAAGTATTCTAAATAAATACAATCACACCATTTATTTTTAAAAAATAAAAAATAAACACACAATTACCCTTTTGGGTCTTCAATTTAAAGTTACAGTCCAATTTATTTAAAGAGGAAGGCACACCTTTTCTAAATAAAGAATAATTTTTATTTAAAATGACGCCCCACATAATCTACGTACCCCACATTTTTCTTTTTTATGTTCCAAAAAAATAATAATATAAAAGTGGCACTATCTTTTTGTATTATATATATATATATATATATATAATAAAAATGGTAGTATAAATTTTGTTCTTTGGGTTTTATTCTTGAGATGAATCAAAAATCTTAAAATTAACATATTTGTAATTTAAAAAATCAACTGAGTGTAAGGCTTAATATATAAGGTCAAATAATGAAATTTTGAAAGGGAAAAGGGTGGTGGCTGAGGCGGAGCTAATATTAAGAGTTAGGGGGTTTTAAATTTCCTTTCACTTCCTTATCATTGAGTTGTTAATCGATTTTGTTAGGGGTTCATAAGTCATTTAATTTTCTAGTACAAATATATGGTCTACGGAAAAGTTATTGGGTTCGTCCGACCCCACGAACCCCCACCTAGCTTCGCCCCTAAAAAAGCCTCGAATTGGCCATCAAACTTTGAAAAAAGACTCATATATGTCATCCGTTAAAAGTTTGGCTCATCTATGTCATTTCCGTTTGAGAAAATGTTCATTCATTCCATTATTTGTTAACTGAAATGGCATAGATGAATCAAACTTTTAACGGATGGTATAGATGAGCTTTTTCTCAAAGTTGGATGACATATTTGAACATTTTATCTTTAAAAAAGGATTCATTAATGACATGGCCGAATCATAATAAACCACGTGTAAAAACATATTTTTGCAAAACCGAAATTGTTTTCATTTAACAAATAAATGTATGGATGAGCCTTTTCTCAAACAAAAATGACATAAATAAGCTAAACTTTTAACGAATAGCGTAGATAAACCTTCTCTCAAAATTCAGTGGCATATTTAACCTTTTTCCCATTAACAAAAGAACCTAAATATTTTTGTTGAATTTTTTTGTCACATTTAATTTTTAAAAATAGTTTTGACCATATATATACTCAAAACTCACTCAAGATGGCTTCTACTATTAAATTGATATAAAATAAAGGCTGTGTTCAATAACATATGAGATTCCATAATTTTGCTTAAAAATTATTTAAATATTTCTTTTTAACCAAACTTTTTTACAATTTTGTAAATTATACAATTAAAAGGAGCTTTCCATTGAAGAACTATTTTACTATGTTAGATCACAAGAAACACATTGCTCCTTTGGTCCCTTACATGAGAAAAGTACTTATTGTTTATTACCAAGTCAAGAATAAAAAAAAGCCAACTCATCATCAAGGAGAATGACTTGTTCCCTACATATTCATATTTTTGTTTTATACCTTTTTTTTCCTACCAATGATAGTGTACGGATCAGTTTATGCACATCTCAATTATTTGAACGAATATCAGTTATTTCTCATCAACACAATAATATTTAATAATTTTGTCCACCAAAACTTGAACGCTGCATATGTTTTAGCTTAATAAGTTACAATCCAACCAGAGAAAATAGAAATACAAATAATCTTATGTAATAGCCAAATATCAGCTCGTGCTTATCTCGACTATTCGATAGTAAATGTTTCTACGTTTAATATTTTCACAACGTTAATGCTGCATAACATGTGTTTGCTTATAGATTAGTCAATTGAATTTATTTATTTTTTTAAAGTAAATATCGATTAACACTGCTCACCAAAGTTTAGACACCCTACATACTCATGCATTTATAAATATGTCTATATATATATATATATATATAGAAGTCATTGTTGTTCAAATCAAATAGAACTATAAATAGAGAAAACCCCTTTCCCCTCCCCAACCAAAAACCTCCCAAAAAAAAAAAAAAATGGCTTCTATGGTTTTTGCATCATCACCTTTTAGTGCTCAATCATTTGTCAAATTAAGAACAAACTCAAATTATTCACATCCTTCATGTTATATTCCTAGGGTAAAAAATTCTTATTTAAATTTGTCCTATAAGAATATTTATCATATTGAGTCTTCCAAATCTTTATTTTTTAAGGGTGATAGTAATTTCTCTATTTCATCACCAAAATTCCCAAGAGTTGCTTCAACATATTCTCCATCTTTGAATATTATTAAAGCAAGTAAAACTGAAAATATATATCATTACCCAGCATTTGAATTGGTAAGAATTTTGAATTGCTTTCATTTTATGTTAATGATTTTAGAATTTTTACAATATAATTTTCATGCTTCTTTAATTTCTCATTTGTTCTTCTTATATATATTCTTAATTTTTCAGTTGTTTTCTTTGCTTCAAGTATTGCATTATTTGTTGTTGTTACTTTACTTTTGTGATGACTTCTTTACTACTACTGTATTTAATTTCAATATGTGATATCGGTATGCTTTATTTGAGTCGAGGATAAACTAAGGGCACCGGAACTCCTTTGGTAATATATATATATATATATATATATATATATATATATATATAATTGAATTCCCTAAATACAATACTAGAGGTCAGCTCAGTGGTTTAGAGTACGTTCAAAATTCACTTTGAGGTCCCAAGTTTAAATCTCATGCATTACGTACATTTTTATTTTTCAAATCTCCTTATTAGTGAAAATTTTGACGGATTAGAAATAATATTTCTACCTTCGCAAGATTTTTAGCTAAGAAAAGGTAAGATTGCATACACATCACCTTTCTCAAACCCCAACTATAAAATTATACTTAATATGTCATTAATATGTCGTTGCTATTGTTGTACTCTCTATATCCCAATTTATCTAATTAATCTTTGAATATTAAATTGGATTAGATCGGCTCACTATTTTTTAAATTGATATTTTGAATGTTTAAAAAATTATACTAGAAAGTAGTATGAATTGCATCTCTTCCCATATCAATATGATGGAAAAAATTATATTCTAAAATACTTATCACGATTAATTTAATTTGAATATAAATAAATATATACTATCATAAAAATTAAGACAAAAAAATAAATATTTTATTTTAATACACTTGTTACCTCTTTATTCTTTAAAAAATTCTTTTCTTCTTTCAAGTGGATAAATATATCCAAGATTTTCCTTTCTGCACAAGTTTGAGCCAAAATTTTAAAGATTATTTCATGATTATTTATAATAACTAATCCTTTCCCTTTGGAAAAACAATTAAAATTGTATTAATTTTTTGTAATATTTTACAGGGAGCAGAACAAGGTTTTGAGCTTGGGGACAGATACAAGGGGATGGTTCTGCTGATTGTTAATATTCCTATGGGAGGGTAAACAAACAATCCGTCTGTTTGAATTTGATTGTCTTGTTTATAATTTGATACGGAGTTTCAAAAAATAAAAATATCTTTTTTATAAATATTATGGTTTAAAATTAAAGAGATAAAAAATATATCAAAATATTTTTGAAATCTAATGGTATTAAACATGTCATGTATCGGAGAAGATATATTCCTTTTAAAATGGACAATTAGAAAAATTGAATAAGATAAATAAATTGAGTTGTTTTATGAGAAAAGTATTTAAAACACCCTTGAATTTGTCACAAATTATGAGTTTCGTCCCCAAACTATTGACAACCTTAAAATTAAACGTCCACCAATAAATGAAATTTTACTATTATTTTTATTATAACACCGAAATTAAATTATTAATCTTCAATCTTTTAGATAATTGTGAGTTTTAATATTGCTACATATGTATAGACAAACCACTCTATAAATAATGTTGTTTATCTGATTATTTGTTGGCTGTTAAAACGAGTCGTTGATTCTAAAGAAAACTTGATAGTTATAATGAAACATTGTTATAAAAAGTTATTAAAGTTAAATAATTTCTTTTTTTTTTTCATTGTTATATATATTTACAATTTTTCCTTTTTCAAAAATTTTTTTAGTTCTAAATTTGCAAAAGGGGAGATTGAGTTTCTCAATGCTCTACGTGAACGGTACAGCGGCAAAATATCATCGTATAACGCGGGTATCATTTTTTTACTTTTATAATTATTGTTTGCCTTCTATATTTTTTTCGGAAAATAGCATATTTTTAGCTCATAGAGGACATGATTTTACATATGAAATTATGGAGGTATTGGATTAGGAGATTGATTAGTAAGTAGTTAATACGTCTCTTTGTCCATTGGCATACCTAAGTTTTCTCCTTTTATATTAATGGGTCGTTTGGTAGGCCTCATTAAAATAAATAATCCATGTAGTATGTGTGGTATTATTTAGTATTGTGTTTGGTAGGAATTTTGGCCTATGTATAACTAATCCATGGATTAGTTATACCTCCTACATGGTATTATAGGATGTATTACTAATACCTTCCATTTGGAGGTATTAATAATACATAAGATATAATACCATGAGATAAGTCTATGTAAAGACAATAATATCCCTCAAATCATTCTAATTATTTTGTTTATTTTATGTTTTATATTTGTACTAGTAAATTTATTTAAATAAATTAGCTTACAAATTATTTAGAGAGAGTTGTTTGTATTTTGAACAATTTATAAAATTGCATACATATTAAAACTACAACTTTCAATTTTTATGTATAAATGTAGATGGTTTATTCAGTTTTACTATAGTTTACCGTCTTTTCAATTTTAAAAGTTGATATATAGTTTGTCTTTTTAAAATTGAAAATTGACATTTTGTAACTGAACAATTTACTAAGATGACAATTATTTATCCTCAAATAATTTAAGTGGAAAAAAAGGTAAACATGACAACAAAATTGTTTTTCTCATAGCTAATTAGAAGGCCATAAAAAAACAATATTGTCCGACAATTATTTACCTTAACTCAATTACATAATAATTCAAGGGTATAATTGGAAAGAAGTTTTTTTTTTATAAAGTTTTAATCCAAACACAAGATGAGGTGGGAAATAATGAACCAAATAGTTGATAAAAATAAACCATGCATTACTAATCCCTGCACTATTAATCTCTGCATTACTAATCCCTGCATTATTAGTCTTTGTACCAAACGACCCCTAGTTTTAGCACCAATCTCGTAGTATCTAGTTTCTCGATTTTTGCTATTACTTGGTGTTTATTGTGATTTAGTTATCATTTTATTTTATTGTAGTTGTTCCTTTTATATTGCAATGTTTTCATTACTTCTATTTTTTATATGTGCTACTTTTGAGAATCTTTCGGTGACGCAACCTTTTTATCTACCTCCATGTGGTAGAGGTAAAATCTGCGTACATTATATCCTCTTCAAATCTGACTTGTAGAATTTAGATAGTCATACTAAATTAATTAAAACAGATACCAATAAACATTTAGATAGTTATACTCAACTAGTTTAAGACTGAAACGTATTGTTATAATAGTAACATTTATTTGAGTTTTTATTTATTTATATTTTCCAATTGTCATATGATTATTTATTTTTAGTTCAATTAGCCAAAATATTTTTTTTTTCTTTTTATTGGTGTGAAAGATATTTCTCTCTTTTTTCTTTTTTTGTAGGATTTGAGGTTCTAGGATTCTTTTATGAAATGGAAAATCCCCATCATAAAACATCATTTAGTAGCTGGTTTAGGGGAGGGAACGAAATTCCAAAAATTGCACCAGGAGGAGAAGAAACTATTTTGGGAGTAGAAGAAATTCGAAAACTTGCCAAATTCCCAATTTTCGAAAAGGTATAACTATATGATATTTGATTCGATTTATCTAGTACGTTCTGCATAAATTCAAGTTCTAATTCATTTAAAGGGGAAAGCTATTTCTCAAAATATTTCTTAATTCAGATATATATATATATATATATATATATATATAACTTGGACTCAAAATATTTTAATTATAACTGTAACTTTCATAGCTTTTCAATAAAAAGAATTAAGTGATATCTATGTATTTTGTGATTCACTTATGTTAACGATCTCTTTTCTCAAGTGTTTCACTTAGACAAATTACATAGACATACACTCAAACTTAGCTTGATCCAAACTGTCGGTTAAATTGTGAAGTTGATAGTTAGGAATAAGTTTAAGTGATGTCTATGTATTTTGCCTTTCTCTTATCTCTTTTATTATATTAATAAGCTATATAGATAATTTTAAAAAATGATTGTTATTAATGAAATATTTTTTAAAATTCTACTTCAAAATAATTTTTTTAAATATATTATAAAATATACCTCTATTGTATTGAAATTATGTTTTTAGAATTATCACATTAGAGTTTTTTTTCTGCTCACTCATTTCGTCATAAAACATTATTAGCTTATATACTAAATCAATAGTTTTCACTCTTTTTTTTCGTGACAAAGAAAATCCGCATTCGCTATCCTTTGTTTCTAATACATATTGTACTTATTTAACAGGTTAAAATTAATGATGATCATCATGAGAATCTTTGGAAATTTATGAGGGAATCACTAGATGTCCCAAAAATCGAGCAAGAGTTTGAAAAATTTTTAATAGATGGAAAAGGAACACCTATACAACACTTTCCTCTATTTGAGGGAGAAAAATTAGAAACTCCACTCGTGAGACCAGGAGAATACCCTGGTGAATCATTCACGTCAAAAGATACCAACCCAATAAAGGTACGTTTACGATGTCAAATTTTATGGAGAACCTTTTATCCTTTGCATTATTTAATAGTGTATTTTAAAGGTATATATGTGCACATGTGGACACGTTACTATTTATAATAATGCAATATTCATGATGTCCACGTGGGCACATATATATGGAATAAAAGATCCTTTTCAAAATTTGGTATTGTTACAGCAATTTCGGCCAAAGTTCGAATATATTTCAGATATTTTTCCCTTATAAAATTGAATGAAATACAATTCAAAACACAAAAATTTTGTCATTACTGTAATAAGAATCATAAGTTTGGTATTTTGGTTAACTAAACTCATAATTAATTTTTCAAAAATAATAAACCATTATTTTAATGCAAGTAATTAATTTATTTACTTTATTACTAATGTCAAAGTTGACTTTCTTTTTTCACCTATTCACAGAATACCATTGATGGATTTCATTGGAGAAACTGGAGAGACGATCCCAATTATAATTATTAAATATATTACATCAAAGTTAATATTGAATTGCTAATATTGTGTGAACATTTTAGTAAAAGTATTGTAATAATTGAGATATAATTATAAATAATATATTGTTGCTTGTTGTTTTACGTATTTATTCTTATGTTTTACCTAAGCTTCAAGGGCTAATTTCATACTCCCTCTTAGGGTGGACATTCGGTTCTTTGGTTCGGTTTAATCAAATTTCGGTTCGGTTTTTTGGTATTCGGTTTAAGAAAAGTGTGCACCATATTTCAAACCAAATTAAATCGGTTCGGTTCCGTTTTTTTTACTTCGATTCGGTTTAGTTCGGTGTTTTAAATTGATTTTTCGATGTGAATAACAATAAAGAGGGAACATGATAAAGTAACAATTGTTGTTCACTTCACACTTCAAACTTCAAAGTAACAACTAACAGTCTAAGAATAAAAAGTAATTACATCAAAATGATTTTGTTTAGGCTTGGTGCCCTTTACTATTGAAGTGTAAATGATAAAGTGTGCCATTTACTGTTTTGTTTAGGCTCCAAAATTTAAAAATTGAAATGGGCAAGATAAAGTTAAAAATTGAAATGGGCCAGGTAAATACTTTGAGTCAAAATATATAACTTATAAGTATTATTAAATAATATAATTTAAATATTTTTAAATTTATTTAAAACTTCGATTCTTCGGTGCACTGTAATTTCGGGATCCTTACACCGAATTTCAAACTGAAGAACCGAAGTTTCGAAAAAAAAGAACCGACACCGAAGAACCGAAATAGTTCGGTTCGGTTTTCCGGTATTTTTGCCCACCCCTATTCCCTCTAAACCAATTTATGTGGAACTTTTCGTTTTTCGAGAGTGAAACAATTTAAGTTTGATCGGAAATTTGCACGTGGAATCTTCAATTTTTTTAAATGAAATTTATATATTTGTAAACTACGTAAAAAGTACTATAAGTCACAATAATTGACAATTCAAAATAATTAAAAGATAATTGAAAAATTTACGGTCAAAGATAAACTTGTTTGAATCTCTAAATCCGAAAAATGCCACATAAATTGGGACGGATGGAGTATTATTTTAAGATTCATTTTTCGAAAATATTAGGCCCAACACAACATATTGCACCAACGTCCCTGTATTTTTAGTTGAACAACTTTCACATATAGCAAACATAAAAATCATATTTATATGTTATAGTTATAGTTTGCATAATTGTGCTCCATAACAAATTTTATGTTTGCTATAGAGCTTTTAATTTATATAATTCACTACAAGCATCCAATTTTATACAAATTGTTCAGTTTTGTATAAAATTCATTTATACATTGTAATTTGTATAATAAGATCTATATTTGTATAATTATAAGTGTATAGGACGAAAATGTATGTATTTGTATATAAACTTTTCTCTCGTTTTATACAAACACAAACACATTTTATACAATTTATACCGAAATGTATAAAATGGCTAATTGTATACCGAAAATGACTAATTGTATACCGAATCAGATGGCAAAAAAAAGGGATGTTTGCTACAAATAACAAATAAAATAAATTATGGCTATAACATTTAATTTGACTTAATAGTTTGCTATTTCATACAATTTTTCCTTTTTGGTTTATATCAAGTGTTTTTATACATTCGGTATACAATATTATGTTATACTATAAATCATAATTATTAATAACTTAAAAATATATAATGCTTATATAAAGTAGTTTAGGTAAATAAAAACAAGGTGACGAAATTTCAAATTATGCCATAGGATGGAAATCATATACATTTACTTTTTTTTTTTAGTTAACTGGATAATATTATTAGCAAGTAAGCTTAAGTATCATTACAAAATAAGGGGATAGTATTATTCCCTATACATATTGTAGCATTGGTTGCTATCAAATTACTATTATGAGTCGAAATTTCCCTTGGATAAGTAGTTCCAAATATATTTGCCCAAACTGTCTCATTTGTGAACATCGGAGGAACTTGCAAAATCCCTGTGCGCTCAAATAATCGCTTCTTGGACCCTTCCTTGGCTAAGAGGTCGGCTACCTTGTTCTGCTTTCTATAGGTATACGAGAGTTTCGGATCTCCTAATGATGCATCATTGACCCGCATTCACAAATTATAGAGCTATAAGATTCGTGGCCATTGTTAATAAAATTTATTACCTCGATTGAGTCTGTGGAGATTTCCAAAGGCATCAAGTGGTTATCCTTCATAAGTACTATTTGGAATACCCTTCTTGAAGCCTAGTATCAATCACCTCTATTATTACGTATAACTCCTCCAATACCCCATACACCGGGATTACCTAAGGAGGAACCATCAATATTGAGTTTATAATGCCCAAGTAATGGAGGTTCCCACTTTAGGTTAATAGTATGCTTAGTAGTAACATCTTTCTTAGCAATTAAAATAGTGTATTCAGTAGCTTTTGCGATGGTATAATGAGTATTGATGGGTGTCTTCTTCTTATTAAAGAGATTGCCATTTCTAGTTAACCAAATATGCCATAAGCAAAATGGAATTAGATCTTTCCATGATAAGAAGTTGTTAAAGGGACTGTTCTTAATTAGATTCCAGGTGTTGCACCATTCATCAGAAGAAAAGATGATATTGTTGAGTAGAGTGGGATTAAAGCTCTTCTGGATAATTGTATTCCAAAATAACTTTACATTACAACAATAAAAAATAATATGATTGATGATTTCTTCTATTGTCTCACAGAATGTACAAACGGGAGACACATTCATGCCAATAAGGTTAAGATATTGGTTAGTAGGTAATCTGTTGTGGTAGAGGAGCCAAATGAAGAACTTAATCTTATTTGGAGCCTTAATTTTCCAAATCCAATTGAAGTTTTTGTTACTGTTGTGAACAGAGCTATCCTCGTTGTGTAAGCAGATTTTGTTGTGAATAGACCATCTGAAGTTAGACGCCACACGATTTTATCATCAATAGAGCTCGTGTTGGGGACATAAGAATTTTGTCTAGAAAAAATGAGAGACTGGGGTAAGGATCCCAAACTCCATTGATGAAAATGTCTTTGATTCCTCGTCATGATTTAAAGGACCTTGGATACAACTTGTAATGTTACTATGGAAAGGTATCCAAATATCATGCCAAAAGTTAACTGAACAACCATTATTGACGACCCATGAGGTAGCTTTGTTACAAGTTTTCCATCCATTAAGAATACACTTCCAAGTGGATGATGAATTAGCTCTAAGGCATTTGTTAGGAGTGTAATATTTGGAGATAAGGACATTAGCCCATGGAGTTTTAGGATTCTTGAAAAGCCTCCATGCCAGGCTAGCATGCATTGCACTATTTTTTACTTATGCCTTATATGCCAAGCCCTCCTTCGTCTTTAGGTTATGTAATGGTATCCCAACTCACAAGATAAAGTTTCTTTTTGGTGTTGGTAGTACCCCAAACAAGGTTTCTCTGAAGCCTATTGATTTGGTTGGTTAGTTTACGAGGAAGGCTAATGTATTGCATTACACGATTCAGTATGCTACATAAGGAAGCTTTAGCAAGAGTAGTGCAATCAACGATATTCAAAAATTTCGTCTTCCAACCAGCAAGTTTAGAGTTCAAATTGTCTACAATGAATTGAAAATTACTATGAGTAGGTCTTTTGTGAAAGATGGGAAAACTAAGATATTTCCCAAAGTTATCACTGTATTGGATTGATAAAATGGATGAGAGAGTGGAGATAACATCTGACTTATAGTTGGAGCTGAAGATTACTTTGGACTTGGCCAAATTGATGTTTTGTCCAGAAGATTGATTGAAGTCCATAAGAGTATTCAAAATAGTATGACAATTACTAGTATTTGCTCTTGCCATAAGTGTGAGGTCGTCTGCAAAGAAGAGGTGTGGTAGTTTTGGTCCACTTCTACCTATTTTTATTGGAAACCAGTTAGCACATGATACTTGTCAATCGATGCTTCTAGAGAGTCTTTCCATGCATAGAATAAAGATAAAAGGGGACATAGGATCCCCTTGTCTTATTCCTCGTGAGGGGCTAAAAAAATCGGTGTTCGAACCATTAATTAAAATGGAGATGGATCTAATGCTTATGCAAGATAAAATAAGCTTGATCATATTATCAGGTAAGTTAAAAAATATAAGAGTATCTTTAATGAATGACTACTCCAGTCGGTTGAATGTTTTTTCTAAATCAATTTTAAGGATCATATTGGCATTCTTGCCCTTCATCTTTTTAAAATGACTAATAACTTCCTGGACAATAATTGCATTATCCACCACCTTCCTATTCTTTAGGAAGCTCGCTTGATTAGGAATAATAATTTTGTCTAATAATATAAGGGCTTGATTTTATTGACAATAATTTTTGTAATTATTTTATACATGGTGTTGCATAGCACAATAGGTTTAAAGTTCTTTATATTTAAGGCATTGACACATTTAGGGATGAGACTAAGATAAGTTTTGTTCATTTCCGGACTAATAGAGCAACATTTAAACACGTTTCAACAGTACTCAATGACAGAGGGCCCAACAATATGCCAATATTTCTGGTAAAAAAAGGGGTGTAGACCATCCGGGCCAAGGGCTTTGAATGGCTTGAAAGACTTAAAGGCAGCTAGGACTTCGGAGTCATTTAATGGAGTTTTGAGATGGTTGTAGTCGCTAAGAGTAAAAATGTTTTGCTCCCTAGTGTTATCAACAACTCTAAGTTGGGCAGCTGTATGACTAGAAGTGAAAATATCCTTAAAATAAGAGACAATGTTGCTTCTAATAGTACTTTGGTCATATATCCAATTGCCCCCCTTATCCTTTAAACACAAAATCCTATTTCTTCTTCTTCTTCTTCTTCTTCTTCTTCTATTTAAGGTAGATGTATGAAAAAACCTAGTATTCGCATCTCCTTCACTAACCCAATTAATCCTCGATTTCATTTTCCAGAAGTCATCTTCTAGTCTTAGAGTATCGTTGAGCTCTCCATTGAAGTCAGTCTCTAAGTTATGTAGGAACTCGCTGAAAGGATAATTGTTAGAAGATTGGATACCTTCAAGCCTTGCAAGTATCCTCTTCTTATTGTGAAAAATATTTCCAAACACATGTTTGCTCCAGTGCATTGTTACCTGACAAACTTTTTTGTCGCTCTATCTAAACTAGGATTGTTCCTCCAACTATTTTGAACAATATCCAGAAACTGTGAATATTGACACCACATCTTTTCAAATTTGAAGGGCTTGGGTGCCTTATTTCCATAATCCTGGAATAGAGTAATAAGTAATGAGAATGGTCTGAATGAGTACGGAGAAGATTTGTAATACTAGAGTCAGGATACATGTTGATCCAAGAGTCATTGGCAAAACATCTATCTAACCTTTCAAGTGTAAGAGCATTTTTATTTTTATATCTTTTATTGGTTCAAGTATATTTGTTCCCTTTAAATCCTAAATATACTAGCTTACAATGATTCAAGTAGTCCCAAAAACAACTAGTGCGAAAGTT
Source organism: Solanum bulbocastanum (assembly GCA_037074985.1). NCBI lineage: Eukaryota > Viridiplantae > Streptophyta > Magnoliopsida > Solanales > Solanaceae > Solanum > Solanum bulbocastanum. The sequence goes on from CM073604.1 coordinate 1,875,680, forward strand.
ATTAATATTGTTACCTCCAAGCTTCTCTGATGCTTTCATAATCTCATTAAAGTCACCACCAACAAGCCAACTATCATTGTAAGAGTTAGAGATAGTCTTGAGATTATTCCATAGGTTTTTTCTATTTTCCAAGGAGTTACTCGCGTAGATTGCGCTAAATAGCCATGGGTGGGTTTAGAGAATACATGTATCCTCACATGAATTTCCTGAGTAGTTGTAATTTCCTCAACTCTAAGTAGGTCATCCATCCACATCATAACTATACCACCTGAGCGTCCTATGATGGGAACCTCTATGTAGTTGGTAAACCTCAAATCCTCTACTAGATCTTTGTGGTCTTGCATTTTAGTTTCCAAGAGAACGACTAAGGTTGGTTTGTGAACTCCCAACAGTAACTTGCAGTGCCTTTTGGACTCTCCATTGTTAGCCCCCCCTAATATTCCATACAAGGTAATTTATCAAATGGGTTCGAGTTGGTTGGGGATTCTTCCATGAAATGGAAGTCATGAGTCAACTCTAGTGGTAAGACCTGAGGTTGTCTCCCTTTGGTTAATTTGGGAGCTCGCAATATCAAAGGTAGGTTCATTGGTATGAGCAAAACATGTTTTTTCCTAGGTTCTTCGTATAGTTTAAGTTGCTTAGAACCCTTAGATTATCTTTTTCTATGATTTATTCCCCCATGTTTATCTCTAGTTTTAGAGTCACTACTATTATAGGTGTTGGTTATAGTGTTTCCTCTATTAGTTCGCTTAGTCAATCTTTTATTGGTCGGATCAACAGTACTATTGACATTATAGGAATTTTTGGATTTAAAAAGAAAAGTACTAATCAAATCATCAGAATTATTAGGAGAATCAGAATTTGAAGAGGGTTGATCAAGATTCACTACCCCATATGATTGTGAGCTGGTCATATGGTTATGAAGAGGATAAAGATCATTTGATGGGATGAGTCGTCCATGCTTTGATCTCCGACAACACATGAAGTAGTGTTGCCGGTGGTGGCAATCATATACACTTACTTTATACAATGTATCCACCTTATATGCGGATGTATATGAATGTATAATAGGTTCTTACAACATTTTTTTGGTTCTCATAAATAGCCACTATAATAAATCTATGTTCTAGAGTTATAGTTTGCTTATTTACGAATTATAGATACTGTTAAAGCCATCTCGTTTGTATAATTGAGGCTTGAGTTATTTAGTATAAACTCGAAATAACGAATTTATACAAAGGCAAACATCTGAACTTTAAATAATTATACAAAAGTTATATGATTATATTAAACAAATTTTGAATTATACAAACATGTGAATTATACAAACTCGAAAACCCAGCCCACGTAATTATCACTGAATGTTCGTCGCGAGTGGTAATTAACTAAAACTATAGTTATGACTTATGATGATTACTCTCTCTGTCCACTTTAAATTGTTATGTTGCGTTTTTCGAAAGTCAATTTGACTAATTTTCAAAGTTTTTCGATATTTTAAACAAAAGATTTAGATATTCAAAAATTATACGAAAAGTAGTACTATAGATTGAAATTTTTTGCATATCAATATGATGAAAAAATACATCATAAAATGTTAGTCAAAATTCTTATTTGACTCTAAAAAAGAAAATCGTTGATAGACATGGTTCAACATGCCAGCAACGCTTCCTCTTCCAGAATAGTGACATCCTTGTATGATTTCCCCTTCTAAAAAGTGCCACAACTCTTTCTATCACAATCCCAGGAAACAGGACATTCGAAGCATCAATCTCATTCTATGCTCACAATTAAAAATGAACGGAGGAAGTGATTAATTAGTATATATTTGTTTAATCATGTAATTTTTTCCATTTTTAGACCGTCTAAAAAAAATACATAAAATAGAACCGAAAAAATAAATAAAAGTTGAGGGGTATTTGACTTTTTTTTGCTTTGTTAAAACATTAACGAGTCGTCCCGTTCCGTCAACCTGTATTATTTGATTGGAAAAACAGTGGACGGAACAATCGCGAGGACGCCGCCGCCTCCCGCCTCCCGCCGTTCCCCTTATTTGTCCTTACGGATTTTCCTATTCTCTGCTTCAAAATTTCAGCATATACAGGCTCATTCATTCGTAAAATGGTAATGTTGATTTTCTCAATTCCGACATTGTTTTTATGATTTTTCCTTGAATTTTATGTGATTTTTCTATAATTTTTCAATTTTTTTCGTAGTATTTTGACCAATCCGATTGTTAGGATTCCGATTTATTTATTCTTCAATTGTGGATGTATTTAAGTTTCTTAATGTTAAAGGAAAGTAGAAAATAGGATATTTATGCTATTTGTTTTGGGGTTTATGAATTTATGTCTTATTCTTTTGAACCCTGTGACATAGTATGGTATTTGAAGCAGATTTTTTTAATTTTTTTTTTTATGTTTTGCCTCCTCTTGGATTAGCTTGCTTTTACTTTTTGTATAAATTTAGCTTATCTACCTTGAAGATGTAGGAGTAAGGTCTGCGTAGACTCGATACCCTCTCAGACTTTACTTTGTGGGGTTATATCGGATATGTTGTTGTTTTTGCTTTTGTTTGAGGCTGGTTAAAATACTACACTACATAATGTAGCTTTACTTATCTATTTTACTTTTTTTCCTTTGGTGGGGTGTAGAACCGAACATCCAGGATGCTAAAGCTTCAGTATCATCTTCATTTTCTAAAATTTCCCATTGGAGTAAAGGGAAGTGGATGAATTGTTCGAAAAAGGAGGGAGAGGGCCTATATAAAATATATAATGAAATTTAGGTGCATTACAGGTGTTGTTGAATCTGCAGTTAAAAGAATATCACTAGCTCTTAGAATAAGAGCTCCGGGACTTCATGGCTTTGAAGCATACAAGTTTTGTGATGTGTTTTCCCATGGGTATCTGGCAACCATGTATCTAGGGGGATAATGGGCGATTTGACCGCAAAAGCAATAAGAAATCCTATATAGAATATTACTTTTTTTGGGTTTGTGGGTGGAGGTGTATAGTACATCTTTAGCTCACCGAGAATATGGCCCTTGGTAAGAGGGTGTGGAGGTCTACGTTTAGGGCATAAGGTTAGTAGGAAGTTAGGCGTATTTCTTTACCATTCTCAGAGTATTTGTATTACTCTTCCTTTTTTTCCTTATCTTTAGATTTCTATTACTACGTGTTTGTTTCTTTAACCTTGATATCTTATTTTCTTGTTGCTGTTACTGCCGCCTCTTTTTCATCATTCGTTCAGCCAATGCTGTATCGGAAACGACCTCTCTACCTACTCAAGGTAGGGGTAAGAGTTGCATACACTCTACCCTCCCTATACCCTCGCCTATGGAATTACACTAGGTTGTTGTTGTTGTTGTTGTAGTCTGGTTTGTGGATGGAGGAAGAGGGGGAAAGAGAATCCCGTGGGTGATATTAAACATACACTGCTCGAGTGTTAGATGAAGTAGCATCCACTAGGTTACAACTCCAATCTTGTCTTAGTTTAGCTTTGTGTTTTGGAATCCATGTCGTCTGTTCTCTTTCTTGGAGGAAATGAGGTAATCAAAAGGGTTGATGGAACAAAGTGACACATTTCGTGTGACTTTAGCTTCGGTTTTCAATTATATGCAACTAAATTGTTTAAACATATACAATGGTTGAACAATTCTTTGTAATGAAGAGAAGCTTTGTTCACAAACGAATGGTTGATCGGTTGAGGCATACTAGTGACAATTGGAAATTTCATCTTTTACCCCAGGTACAACACTTAGTCTGAGGTTTGCTCTGACCTCAAACTGACCAAGCAACTCTGTCATAGAGAAAAAAGGATTGGAAAGAGGCTTTGGCTTATACCTGTTACCCCTCATTATGCCTGAACTTTATGGTAGCAAAATTGATGGTGAGAAAAGCAGTTTTACACACTAATAAAAAAAAGGAGTAGTTTTGCACTAACTATGTCCCACAGATGATGTATCTGTAATTTTCTGTTCCCATGTGATGGTTGACATTTACATTACTTAATCAAAAAAAATGTGGTGGTTTACATATACATTTCTTCATCAAAAAAATGTGGTGGTCGACATACTGTAGAAGTATATTAACTGAACTGATGAGCAAATCAGTTGTACCTCTTACATTTTTGGTGTTTTTTTGAAATTTATCTATTTAGTTATTGTTTTCTGGGGTGAAGTGGGTGCAAGAGGACTCTAAGTACTAGTGAGCACCATTACAAAGTCTTTCGCTTTTCTTCCTTTAAGAAAGACTTCAGTTTTTCCTTCTAGAGCATTAACATGTAAATGAATTCTTGTTTTCAGAAGTCTAGAGAAGAGAAAGTCAAAACCATTCACTAGTTTAAGTTTTTATTATTTGTTTTATTGTGCATATCTTTTCCCAAACTCATCCACTTTCAATGGTTTTGATGTACCTGGGAGGCACACAATGTTTCAAGCGTACACAGATGAGTCAGCTACAGGGAGTTGTAGCATAAACTAATCTTGAGTTACTGATGGTTGTATGATTTGTGTACATGCCTACTTGGGTCCTTGTAGTGTTAAACTGGCCATAGAAGTGGAGATGGATGGTAGATAGGTAAAGTGAGAAGCGATAATGGAAGATATGACCATATCTTAGCTATGAATATCTGAAACTATACCAGTCATACACTCAATGCTTATAAAGTTGATAGTTGTAATAGTCATTGAGGGTATAGTGTTTTCTGACTTGCTGCTAGTGAAGAAACATTTCCTCGAGGAAGTTCCACTGTGAAATAATAATTTGAATAGGTTGAACCTCTGTTCCAGTAAACCTGTCTTTGCTGATTTTGGAAGAGTCTTAGCTCAATATAATGAGGACGATATATTGATTCATATGGATGGTATTAGCTTCTTTTGCAATATTATCCTGTTGCTCTCTCATGGCCACACCATAAGGTATTCTGGTGCTGCCTCAATAAGGTCTCATCTCTTCTTTCTTTCCTTTTTCTTGGTCAACATCATAATATCCCATTGTCTTTACCAAATAGTATTATTGATTGGGCTGTACTGGATCACTTTCTCTTAGATCATTTGGTGGAAACCTGGCTGAAAGATATTTTTTGGTGATCTATGATCCTTATCCTTGAACGTACTGTATCACTTTCTCCTTTAAGATGTTCTCTCTGTCGAAAGAGACTTTCTTCGTGATTTATGATGCTTATCCTCAGATGTTGCTTTTTTCCTTTTGGAAAAGCTAAGGTGCCCAATGTCTCCAATCCTCTATGTGACATGAGTAACATTTTCTGAATACAAGGACATCTTTCATCCACTTTGTTTTTCTTTTGAGGGCGAAAAACATACCGTGTGCATCTAGTTAGAGATAAAAGTTCGGATCATCTACAATACTATTTTACTAAAAGTTGAGAGAAATCAATGTACATGATTCCCATCCCAATTTATGTATGGTATTTCCATCTTGGGACGTCCCCAGGGAGAGTATAGCTATTTCATCAGGCTTTGATATATTTAGGGTAAGTTGTATGTGCATTCTGATGTAAGAAAAGTGGTACAACATTGAATTCTAGTAGAAGTGCTGTATGAGGACAACATGATCTCATTGGCATGATGCTTATAATTTAAGTACATCAAGAACAAGATGAAGGCAAAGAGCTACTAGCATATTTATTTGACTACTCTTTGGGTGCTATGCAGGCAAACAGGCACACTATTGTTCTCATGCAGACATCTCAGAACCGAGCAACTCGCACTTTCATGGATTACGAGTCAATAAGTCAAGCAATGGATGGTATGTATTGTGACATTGCTATAATTGCATTGCACTCTTGATATATTTGCCCTTGCTTTGAAGCAATACTTGAATTCCCCCTGAATGTAGGTAACCAGAAATAAGGCACAAAGTCATGAAAAGATGTCAAGTTCACAAAATTAATTAATCAGCAGGATTTGTATCAGCAGCATGAATCTGAAACTAGAATCCAATGGTTTACACCTGTAGTACTTGCAAACAATTTCATTATGCATTATTATCCATAGGAGAAAATCCTTCTCTCTTATTTGAAACTTCGACGAACACTTATTCTTTGTCTTCTCACCGAAGTTCAATGAACTTTGTCTGGCTAATACAAGCATGTTAGTCTAATTTCCTGTTTTGTTCGTCACACTTCTAAAATTATGGGGGGCTAGAATTTTTTTGGTGGGAGAAATTATGTTGGACTAGAGCTAGATGCATATAGGAACGACGTCTATCTTTTGACTTCCAGGTAAAGGAAATCAAGGCAAATAAAGAATCACTCTCATGATTGGATTAGATAGTAAAAAGGAGCTGGGACCCATACCTACTTTTTAGGGATAAGTAAGATCTTAATGTTGAAGGGAAGTGTTTTGTATTGGAACTCCATAACATTGCACTTTTTTGCTTTGCATTGCATTGCATTGATAGATGGTTACTTTCATGAAAGCTTGTAAAACACTATCAAGAATCTGTTGTTATAGACTTCATGACAAGAAAGAAGGCTCATTGTTGGGATGTTAGTTCTGGTATAATAGTGGGACTTAACATATACTATAGCTAGTAATGAATTTGGAAGGTGGATTATCTAAAATAACTTGGTGGGAGTCAGGAGAGGTAGAGGCAGGCGTGATTAGTCATGACATGTCGCATCTTTAGCTTACTAAGGACATGACCTTAGATAGGAGGGTTTGGAAGGTGGTGATTAGAATAGAATGTTAGTTGGTAATTGAGCGTTCTCTCGCTTTTCTATGGGATAGACTTGGTGCCATACCTACACCTACTTTCTTACCAATAGTATTAGCAATATTCTCATAGTTTCTTATTCTTCGATTTCGGTTATCCCATGTGTTTGTTTGTGCTTTGGTTATCGCACTATTTTGTTCTTGTTACTATTCGTTCTTCTGTATGTTGTAGTACTGTTTTCTATTTCACATTATTTCGTTATTGTTAGTTGTTACTGCTTTCATTTTTATATTCCCTTGTTCAAACTACTTTGAAATGTTTTCAAGCAAAGGTTCTATGGTAACAGCCTCTCTATCTCTATAAGGTAGGGTTAAGGTATGTGTGCACTGATCCCACTTGTGGGATTACATTGGGTATGTTGTTGTAGATGGAGGGAGAAAATATCACGGGCGGAATGCATTTTCTTCACATATTTTGCATAAATTATTTACCTTGTGCATGTGATTTAAGCTTCAATGTTCCCTCTTATGTTTAGCCATTTTCTAAAATACTCTTTTCCTGCAGGAATTTGTGCTTTGTATGAGAGGAAACTCAAGGAATTGAACCCAGCCATCAGAGAAATCACTTACGACATCTCAGATCTTTACAATTTCATAGATGGCCTTGCTGATATGAGTGCATTAGTGTACCTCTTCCTCCCTCCCTCCCGCTCTCTATCTCTCCATCTCTCTCTATCTCTCTCTTCTCTCTCTCTCTCACACACACACAGAGATTCCACCTGTTCATCCATTGAATAGAATCCCAAATCAGAGAAATATGCAAGTATTGCACATTTCGTTACCGACACAGAAAAGCATATATGAAAATATGGCTCCCTGTGAGCAGGTCTTTAAATGCTACTGTTTTTTCACACCAAAATTTTCAGTTCATCTCATTGATGTTAAAACATACACATACATCTTACACACGTTTCCATTTGACCTCTTGGGTTTCTGTGCTTTCAATTCTTGAACCGGATGAACTGCTACGTCCACATCAAACAATTGGCCACTGGTCCATCATACCCGATAGAACACACATTGTTCATTTGCTTAGCACTCACAATGCTTTTGAAATATTAACTAATTCCAGCATTCTTTGTTGACTTGCTGCAGGTATGATCATTCAATCCAGGCTTACCTCCCCTATGACCGGCAGTGGATAAAACAAAAAACATTGCAACACCTGAAAAAACTGGCATCGCAGAGATAATATATCTTAAAGGCTAGTTTCTATATACCATTTTCACTTAATTTCCTGATAGCTTTTATGAAGAGAAGACCTGTGGATTGGAAGTTTGCTGGAATCTATGTATGATACGCTTCTTTTCCCTGAAATCCAAATACTATCTGCAGAGCGTCAAGTGGGAAACAAACTGTTGTCGGAACTGAACTTATACTGGCGTTGCAATTCGAATCATGGATGTATAACTATGCATAGTTCTGTAAATTGAGCAATTTAAACTTGCTAATGATTTTATCTCTCAGCTACTGAGTCTCATTTCTTGTCAGTACATTTACTTGAACAAATATATGGGCATGAAAAAGTCTTGGACTTGAGACAGTAGACACAATATTGTTGGATAGGGATGAGATTTGCATACACATTATTCTTCTCAAGATCGACTCATGGAGTTACAATGAGTATGTTATTCTACTGACTTGACTAGTCTTGCATATAACCTATATTTTATTGTATTGATCTGTCAAACTATCTCAAGTTTAATCAAAATGATGACTGAAATAGAATTTGGTAAAACTGTGTGTACGTATTAACAAAGTACAAAAATATTTGCTTGTTGGGTAATAGAAATTTTTGAGACCATACAAAAATTCAAGATATAAAAGTGTCGTCAAGCCTATAACATTGCAAAAATGTAGAAAATCGCAAGTCTAATTAAACTTTGATTTTTCATTTTTTTTTTTTTAAAGTTCAGATGGTAAGCCAATCCACATTGTCATTCTTATTTATTCAAATCTTTGATCTAATATTTCACAAAACCTTGAATTATATGACTCGACATACACATACAATGTACATGTCAAGGAACTAATCTATTTTTTTTGGAAAAATAAGAAAATCTAAAACAAAGTTTTTTTTACATTATATATTCTTAACCTTTTATAGGAACTGGTTAACAACAACAATGACATATCCAGTATAATCCCATTAGTGGGATCTGGAGAGGATAGAGTGTACACAGGCTTAACACCTACATCATAGAGATAGAGAGGTTGTTTCTGATAGACGCTCAACATAACTTAACAAAAAAAAGGCATTTCAAAGCAGTGACTAATAAAACTATATAAAGAAAAATCTACAAGTTCTCTACCATGAATTTTCTAAGCATTGTGGTCCTGTTGTTGCAAGTTTGTTGACTAAAGCAAGTGCATTACTAGTCATATAACTCACATTTGTGACTTTATTCAAGAGTAACTTAACTTGTTTTCTCTTTTTGTCTTCAAGTCCATCTAAGCAAGTGTCTTCATCAGTTAGAGCAGCACTTAGCCAAGTGGTCACATCCCCCATTTGGTCATTAAAAGTTTGGCTACTAAGTTTTCTTAGCACCCCTAATGTGTTGTGTAGATTGTCAAGTGCATCTTGCAAACAATCAACACAATCTAAAATAGCAACTCTACCTTTCCCTTTCAAGAAATTGTTTTTCCTCAATTTCAACAAGGATTGAGCGGCACCCTTGGCTTGGCTTATTGTCACCGAGACCCCAGCCCGGGCCCACTTGCTGGGGTTGTCCTTGGCCGTCCTCGAGAATGATGCTAGCGAGTGGAGGCAGAGGTCCTGATATCGAGTCACACTACATGCATCTCGAACATAACTTTCTCCTCCCTTACTCAAACACATTGTAGAACAAATTAGTGAAGTTAGACATGCTAGGACTAGTATTAATTTATTAGTCATGGTAAAGGTATCTAATTGAAGCAAATAAGAAATGGAAATACAGTGCTTATAAAGAACTTCATGAAGTCCCCTTTTTAAAGAAATGATATATGAGTGACTAGGATAAAGTTGAAGTAGGATATCTTTATTTGAGGAGTTTGTTAATGAAAACAAGAAAGTGGTGAATACATTAAAAGAAAGCAATTGTGTCTTAGATATGAGGGAACAAATCTTTAGAATAATGATGATCATGTTAAAAGGGCCAAAAGTTGTTTTATGTCCATTTCTAACTACACTTTTTTCTGGAAACTAAGGAAAGAAAAAAACAGGAAAGTAAAATCAAGAAAAGATGAGATCACTTTAAAAGTGTATTGTCATTCTTTCCTTTTTTTTCAAAAAAAAAACTAGGGGTAGTTCTGGGTAATACATAAACAAATACTCAAACTTGGCCGCAACTGATAAGTAAGCATCCAACTTTGAATATGCACATCTAGACAACTCAACTCAACTCAACAAGTTGAAGTGTTGAAGAAAATTGAAAAGAAAGTAGAGCATCTTTGAGGTTTCATTTAACACAATCCATTTCTGAAGTTTCAAGCTGTGAAGAAGAACTTACATATATGATAAGAATTACATCCAATTCTTAATAGAAAAAACATTGAGCATGAAATGGTAAAAGATCATCAAGCTGAATGTGTATGGATCACATTATACTTATATAATCCACAAGAAACAAGTGCCTTGCAAGTTTAACAGACAGTGTAATTTCTGTTTTCACATGTTTGATGTCAATGTGACAAAAACTCGTAAAAATACAGAGAAAAATGAATCTTCTATCCAATGACTTTTACTATCTAAACTAAACCAGAATAATAATAATAATAATGGGTGGTGTCTAAAACTCATACCAGGTAATCACTTCTATAAGTATGGTTATGGAAATAGTTAAGCTCAAAAACGTGTACAATCCGCTATCTGGTATCCATGTTGTGAACCAGAGCGACAAGTTCGATATTATCATTCTGAGTTGCTGAGGTTCCAGTGGTTTCTTTTGAATCTGACATCTCATCAGGAAGGATAGAGGAGTTAGGATCACTTCTGGGAATCAAAAATAGTATAAAAAGTGGAGTGATTCTCAAAATGTTCCTTATCAAAATGGCTAGCCAGAGATTATGAAACTTTGTCCTTGTAATTTTGAAGACATGAAGCAACAATCCGCCAAACCATGTTGATGTCAGAAGTCCGGTATTGTCAATTGACATGAGCAAGGCGAAAAATGTGCCTTCAATGCCAGGCGGACACAGCTTGGAACTTAGAACAAGAAGTGGCATCCACTTTAGCCGTCCAACCAATTGAGTTACACTAGCATCCATCACCATGAAGAAATAATCAGGTATGCCAATTTTCAAATTTAAACGCAACACTAGCACCAAATCTAGCATTCCTGACAGACCAAACAATAACTGAGTCCAAAAGAGTAGGTCTCGAAAAGAATGGTCTTTCAATCCATATTGGTACAGTATAGCCCCTAATAGTGATCCAATGGAGGCTACTGCTGATATGTATCCGATATACTCCTGCAGGAATAAAGCATTTACAGAATTTCACATTTCCATTGTGAGTTCATCTACCAATAATATCAAAAAAGGACGCAAGTTTAATAGAATGCATAATATATAAGCATACACTCACACTTGTCCTCAACCGGCAAGTAAATACATACTCTACTTTGAGTATGCACATCTAGACACCTCAACCTGTATCCACTTTGTCAACTGAACACTCCAACTTACAAAATGATCATCTAGACACCTCCAAAACTTATGTGTTATGTCAACACCGGGTGTCCACGAGACAGTGGGGACGAATTAGAGTATTTATTTGTCAATTGAGACCAAGTTGAGGTGTCTAGATGTGCACTCTCTAAGTTGGAGTATTGAGTTGCCAGTTGAGACCAAGTTTGAGTGTTTGTTTATGTATTGTACCTTAATAGAATATCTCATGTGGTCTTCTTTCATTCTAAATAAGAGAACTTACATGAAATAGGAAGAAAGAAAAGTGCATTCAATCAGGTAAATCAATTTTTGTTATCCCCAAAAAGAGTACAAAGAACTAATTTTAATTTGATAATAAGGTTTTCTGATGCATTTACAACATTAACGAGAAGTCAAACCACGATGTCAAATGAAAAGATAGGAGAGGCCTACTGTATGTATAGTTGATAGGGTAAGAACATTTGGCTTAGCATCTAAGCAGGTAAACTTGGGCCTCTGAGTTCCCTTATTTGTTTTCCTTGTATAATTTTGTGTTGTGTTGTTAGTTAGAGCCTAGAGGGGGATACTCTCAATTATGCAGAACCTCTCTTGTGTGATGTCTCCTCACTCTAATTAAAGCCTTGCAAGTTGGATATTTTGGAAATGTGTTATTAGTTCCTTTGGTTAACAGTAAGTTAAATGAATTTATGATTCTAAAATGTATTTGGCTTAATAGGAATGTGACATGTCTAACAGTTATTCACCTTTGAAAAATGTGGTCCTCCCTTTGCATCTGTTGCCCAGTAGAACATTCCTTCCTGGATATCTACACTCACCGCAAAGGATAAGTACATATAAAGACATGGTCGCCAAACTTCCGGGCATTTCAAAGTATTCCACATTGCCTTGGCCGCATCAGTTAAGTTCTGATTTACCTGAGGACGGATTATGATTTTAGAGACTGAGTTGTTCACAAATAGTAGAGAGATGAGATGTAAGTACCTGTTGATAAGCAAAGTTGTGTGTCGGAGATTCCTTGAGCAAAACTCCTACCAAAATAACAAGCCCGGCTGGTATGGACAATAAGCCATATACCCCCTTTTTTTCAAAGAAATTAAAAGAATTCAGAAGTAATCTACTATAATTAGATATTCACTAGACTTCCCATAATGAATATATAAAAAGTTGTTTAAATTATGGATAGAAAGCTAACCATAGGGCCAAGTAAGTGAACTAATATACCACTTAAAGAAAATCCCACTAGTGCCCCAATTGAGGAACTCAAGGCACATAAGCTTTGCATATCAGCTGCAAGGGAAGGATGAGAACCACTGTTTTGCGCCACACATGCATCAACAGTCACGTCAGCTATAGCAACTGCAGCACTTCCTGCCGTCAAGGAGAGCAATGCAAGCACAATATGCAAGTTCTTGTGCAATGATAAGAACAGCATAGAGACAACTCCAAGAGAACCTGGAAACATTAATGTCATGCTTTCATATAAAGAATGAAAAAAAAAATAGCAAATATGTCAAAGAAATAATAAACAGAGACGATATTCAGTTAACTTTTTTCATTGAATTTACTTTTATCGGCATTTTGATTCATTAAACAAGTTATGGTAAGGATGTCAAGAAAAACTAGCACGAGACACTTGAAAATTTCATCAGTTTCAACCAATATTCCCTTAGGGTGCAGGCAAATGGTAGAAGTGTCATCCAGTGCAGAAGAAAATTTTACTGTATCAGTTTCTTTCAGAAAACTCAAAAAGGGGAATTAATTTCTTCCATCAGCATTAGCAAATGTCTCCTTAGCGAGTACCATAAAACTAAAAACTTAGTTAACAAGATATATTTCAACACTTACATGATCCTTCCTTCAAAGACAATAATACTGATGTCTACATTAATCTAGGCTGTTAATATTTCCTTTGACCAAGATATATTTCCAATTTTAGTGGTGTCAGGGCTGAGTATCTCAAAAGTCAAGACAAATTGTAACAAAAGCAAGAAGGAAGTCTCTTTTTAGTAGAATGGAATGGAGTCATTTACATGGAGCTAGAATAGATTTAAATCCAAATTCATTTCAGAAGTAGATGAGGACTTCTAAGATCATGTGAATATTTCAGTTCCTTTTGGGGGAATAAGAATGTATTATCGGAAGTTTGAAGTGTAAATGTAGCCACTTTTCTGGCCAAACGTTAAAAGAATATGAGAATCATATACAAAGTGCTATAGTCTTAAACCTAAGAGTTTCCTATAAATGCACTCACCTGCACTAACTACAGCTTAGAAGGCTGGGGAAGATTCCAATTATTTGAAAATGTAGGAGAGCACGTTATCACCTTATTAGCAAATTCCTAATTCTACTGATTATTACTCTGCTACTATCTTATTCTTCAATTGTAGTATTACCTATTGTTTCTTTGCTTCAGTAAACATACTATTTTGTGGTTGCTACTGTTCTCTACTTCATTGTTTTCAGCATGGCTTATTCGCTATTGTATTTGCTATATATATTTGTTTTTTTATATGATTTACTTGAGCTAAGGGTTTATTTGAACCAGTCTCTCTACTTTCAGAAGGTAGGGGTAAGGGTTGCATCCATACCACCTCCCCAGACCCCACTTGTGGGATTACACCGAATATATTGTTGTTGTTGTTGTACTGATTATGAGTACCATATATAATTCATTAAGTTGTCCAATTTATGTTACACTAATTGAAAAGATGGATTACACTAATTAATATGCCTACAAATCCTCTAACTATGGAATTTCTTTTTCGTGATCATATACATATATTCAGTTCATACGAAATTATACACATACATAATACAACATAGTTGCACTCCCATTGATATGCTCCAACCTTGCTACAAATATATTTATCCTTGGGTGATAAAATCGGCATTTCCCTTGGACTGGAATGTGTAATGAACTTCAAATATCGCACTTGATGGAAAGGGTTTCTTGACTGTCTTAGGATCACATTCTCCCTTGTAATACATACTTACCTGCCAAACCTACATTATGTGAAGACCTCATTCCATTGAATCCCATAGTTGCCGAAGTTCCATTACCTTTTGTTCCTACAATCTTTTGATTCCCCTTAGGGGGTGGAAAAGATTATTAATCCTTGGAATATGATTACTAATTTTCTTAGTATCATGTCAGAATTACAGTAAGCAATTGCCTGACAATAAATAGTACTTCTCTAGTAATCAATTTTTGATTCCAGGAATTTCCTTACCTGATGGTACACATCATTTTTGATAAAGTTCAAATTATTGACGAACGAAAGCACTAAGAAAGTCTGACAAAAGTTTACAAGTTCAATAATATACTCACACACTTCGACTTCCTGTTGTAGCTTTCAATATTTATGATTGAATAACTACAACTGTTAGGAACTTCAGAGATGCTCTTAGTCTATGCATGACAAACAATATTTGTTTGAAATCCTAAGGTAATCCAAATCACAGCAGAGACCAAATCACTTCGTGATTTCTTTCTCATCTACCTAAGCCTTTTGTGGACAAATTTACTCGGTACCATACTAGTAGGAGGTAGCAGGTACCCCATAGAATAGGCGAGGTGTGCACAAGTTGGTGCGAACACCACTGTTATCAACAAAAGAATCCAAAGGTTACCTAAACAAGAAAATATTCATGGAACCTGCTCCGCAAGACATGTCAAATGGACATGTTATGTCATATGTGCGCTGATTGAAATAGATAGAGGAAAAGAACAGTCTATGATTAAACCTATACAAAATCTATTTGTGTCCAACAAAATTGGCTTAAGAATATATTGATTAGTGAGTAATATTCTTCCCTACACTACTCAACACAACCCTTTTTCTCAGAAACTTAAGGCAATGGGTGGAGTAGCTCATGACATTATAAACCCCTTTGGAAACTCTTATACAAACAAATGTGTGAAATAAACGAAAAATTTGGAATATGTTTGACTTTGATATAATATGAAAGAATTTGAGCATCCTACCGGAAACCTTAAGACAGTGGGTGGAGTGGCCCAGGCACTAAAACTTGCTTATGAAAGCCTTACATTGCCTATGAGGGATAAGTGTATTCAACACCTTAACTAGTACTATATTTGTGTTTACTTTTTTGAAAATTCCCAAGAAGGAAGTTGGCAATCTCAGGTTTGTTCTTAACTTGTTTGTAGTCACATTTAATTTCCTCTCCATCAAAGAATTTGTAGATGATTTAAATATTACGATGCACCAATAATTGCAATTCTCACAGGCAGCATTCTTAAACCTCTTACCCATTTGAGAACAGAAACGCACTTCAAACGCTCAAACTCAAATTACAAGCCTAAGTTTGAGTTGTTTGTAACTGACATGCGACTCAACTGAAGCTACACCCTGAACATGCTACCAAAAGAAAGTACTTTCAACATACTGATAAAAGCTTTCTTAAAATGGAGAGAAATATGTGCCAGTAGCATATTCTATGACTCTCGTTCTTTCAATGACAGTTGAGCCTGAGAGCCATAGGAGTTTTTAGCTAAAGTTCTGGAAAAGATATCACATAGGGATCTTATCATTTTATCAAGGTATTCTGCTATTTATGTGACCAACTCCACTAAAAGTTTTCTTTTTTCTTATTAATTAGTCCACTTATAACATGGGATTACCCAGTTTTAGCAAGTACTATAATATTATGTGGACGGATTCAAACTAGCTATCAGCCTTGAAACAACATTAACTACAGCTAAATTAACAGATAATCAAGAGTCTAAAATCAACAGTAAAACAAAATAAAAGCTAAATGGCATTGCATATTTTACCCGCAAACAAGAAATAAGGTCTGCGACGATACCCCAAAATGGGAACAGCATCAGTGAGAAGACCCCAAAGAGGCTTGACCATCCAGGGGATTGAAGTTATCCCTGAATAAACCTGAGATTCAGAAGGTTGCACTTTTTGTACATCCTTCATGTAGTACTCTGTGCTTATTTTGGAAAAAGCTCCACCAAGTCCTTGGCTTACTCCATATACAATCACCACACTAAACACAAAATTCCAGTGCAATTCCATAGCAAGCATTTTGAACCAGTTGACTGGAGCACTAATAGAACTACAGATCCCATTATTATGCTCACTTTCTTGCACTTCCTCATCCTCACTATGAATATTTTGAAGTTTGGTTTCTTCCCCCTCACTATGAATAATTTGGAGTTTCTCTTCTTCCCCCATCACTCCCCAAATCAACAAAATGAGATCCCAAAAGAACAAGAAAACCCCACTTCAAAATTAGGCCTTTTTCAAGATCCTAGTACAAAAAATGTCCTGGAAAAGTCAACCTCCAAGCAAATGGAGATCCCAATCTGTAAAACCCCAGTTCAAGATTGAACCTTTTCAATATTCTGGTACCTCAATGTCTTGGAAAAGTCAACTTCCAGGCAAATGGGGATCCCAAAATCTGTAAAACCCCACTTCAAGATTAGGCCTTTTCAATATTCTAGCACAATAAAAGCATGGAAAAGTCAACTTCCAAGCAAATGGGGATCTCTTAAGCTTGTTTCTCCCATGGGGTTTTAGAGATTTCTTCCTATACTTGGACTATTCCTCAAATAGCAATGAAATAAACTGTCTTAAAAAAAAATACTAATAAAGATTCAAACTTTATCTGATCTGGAAGCTAAATTCCCAAAAATATTCCTCCCTAGACCATTAATTATGTTTTTAACTTGCATATTGCTCCAAATTTCTCTCTGTGTTTGTCTGTCTGCGAAGGGTAAAAAACAGGTAGATTCAAGAATGGTTGTTGGGGAGACAAAGGGAAAATTTCAAGGTAGCTAAGTTTTAACATTTTCTTGTTCACACTTCACATCAAACTAGTGTATTATTATAGTAAATAAAATCATCCCAAGGGAGAAGGAAGGCAGTAATAAAATATGTAGCATTTTCAAACGAAAGGCTACGGCTACTACATGCCGTTTTGTCTTTGTTAACGTGCATACAATAATAAAGAAATTACATGTCATTTGTATATTTTGTTCGGATAATGAGGAGAACATGTCATTGTGAGTATAAGTATAACACCACTTGCTTTATTTTATGTCTACTAATATTATTATATATGTAATATTAGGTCCTAATGACATGTTGTGAAAAAGGATCTTTGATTTGTTTCTTTCAAAATCTCAAATGAAAGATTTTTAAGACTTCTTGTCTTTTTTATTTTTCTTGGAATCTCACTTCTTTAGTTTCGCTTCTTGATAACTCAAATTCATATTGATTAAAACTTAAAGTATAATGAGTTTGTTAGATTTGTTATTGTTTTGATAAATTGTTGATTGAAATTTTTTTTTTATGATACATAAAACTTATGTTTCAAATTTAAGCTTAGTCGGAGGAGATTTGGGTGTTGAAATTTCAAAATATATTTATCACTAATTTACGACAAATTTTACATTCACTTCATACGCGACTTTTTAACCTCAGTAGCAGTAGCATATGTCTGAACATTTTAAATTTGGGTTAACCTATAAAATAAAAAAGATAGACATTAGTTAAAAACAAACAACACAAAGTCCACTACGAAAATTATTTTCCTTCACGTGATCTGTAATATTATAAATCTTACCAAAATTCGAACTTCAGATACATGTATCTGGCGCGTCAAGATCATGTATCTCGGATACATGAGATCAAAATTAGGTGTAGTTTGTTTTAGATTATATTGTATCTAACTCCATCACTCATCTATCACTTTGTATCTGCATTTCGTAATGTATTTGGTATCTCAGGCACATGTATCTAGTATGATTTGCATGTATATGGGATACGCAAACTCTCTCCTTCGCCTCCCTTGTATCTCGATCGTCTCTCTCCCTATGAATTTGTATTTTAAAGTGTATATGATAGTGTCACGCCCCAAACTCAAGGGGCGCAACTGGCTCTTAATGCCAGAACTCAGGCCTGAGCCGACCCTACTGAACCATTTGCTACTAGCGCATGACAGCTACATGCAATCAAGAAAACAAACAAGTATATCTCGTCTTAAAATAAGCCCTCGGCCGGTAAAGCCCCTGTCAACAGATTTATAAAAGAAACAACTACTCCCAAGAGTTCATATAAAGAAATAGCCAACTAGCGCAAAAGTCCTGATTGGGCCGTCGAGGCAACTATGATCTCTATACCAAAACTGAAAGAAGCTATATATCAAGACAATACATCAAACAACTCACAAACTTCAGCAAACCAACAAACTAGGCCAGCATGGTCATAACGTAGCTATATACCTCACACACTAGTCTACAAGCCTCTAATAGTAGTAAAAATTGGCTGGATAGGGCCCAGCTTACCCATAAAAATATATAAAACAAAAGCTAACAAAACTCCCAACTTTGGCAGCTCTAGAGGAAAGAGGCTAGCCAACCAGATAGAAGTCAATCCTGCTGCTGAGGAGGTCTACTTGGTCATTTGTCGGGACCTGCATATGTGAATACAGCGTCCCTAGGCAATGGGGCGTCAGTACAAAGTATGAAAGGCTATAGACTAAATGAGCAAGTATCATAATATACCAAAAGCAATCAGGTAAGAAAATCAAAATTTAGATAAGCATGCACTACTGAATCTAAAAAATACAAAAATGATCAAACAACAACATAACTAAGCCCCCATAAGCTGGGTAAGTACAAACAACATACCACCTACGTAGGCCCCCATAAGCCCAAAAGGTGTTAAATCAATCTACATAACCCTATTAGTAGCCCATTGTCTTTGTAAAAAGTCACATAGCCCTTTTTGGCAACGATATAGCACTATAGGCAGCGCATAGCCCTCTTAGGCAATATCATAGCTCTGTGGGTTGCACATACCCCTTTTTTGCATTAACATAGCCCTGTAGGCAACGCATAGCTCTTTTTGGTGTCAAAATAGCCCCGTAGGCAACACATAACACTCTTTGGCATCAATATAGCCCTGTGGGCAACACATAACCCTCTTAGGCAATAACATAGTCCTATTAGACAACATCATAGCCCCCATAGGCAGTTTATAGCTCAACGACTAACCACAATAGCCCCAAGGGCGACAACAAACACTTGAATAAGCTAAAGGCGAGCAATTGAGCTATAAGCAATATATATACACACACACATATATATATAGTTTCCAAGACGTTCCTAACTTAGGGTCGTTCTTAACAGATTATTAGTCCCTATAATGAAGGTTTATAACCACTCAACCAGCCAACCACTCATAATTACATCTATAAGATCACTAACCTTAACTACCCTACAATATCACTCCCAAGCTCTAAAGAAACATGTTGAACGAAGGGAGTAACCTTAACATACCTTTTCCTTTATAATTTATGCTGAAAATACCTCTGTTTGCACCACTACAACACTAACAAAAAAGGTAAAACCAATTAGTAATTAAGGATAAAATTACTACGACAATTCGACAATCGATACAGATTCCTATTATAAATTACTATCCAAAACCTAAGGTATCCATAAACTGCTAAAAAGATGGCTCCTACCTTTCTTTACATGCCCAGGACACTTGAATAAATCAAAACACTGGAAAAAAAAGCTTGTTGCTACAACCTCCACGGAGCTACACCACTCAATTCACCGTGAAAATTATACCAAAATGACAAGCTCGCGACGTAGGGCAATTTTCGATAAGGAGCCAATAAGAGATCATGAACACACAAGGATGATTTGAGGAGTAATTCTCTGATTTTCGTGGGTTTCTTACAAGTTGGAATGAAGAAAAATGAAGAAGATGCTATCTTATAAGATTCCACCGACCTATGGGACCCACCTTATGTGCCTGCTTGCGCAGTTTCGTGAAAACGCGAATATCTCTATATTCTAAAGTCATATGAACAAACGGTTTAATATGTTAGAAACTAGACTCGTAGACCTTTGATTCGATAGGTTGTGGGCTCCATAACTCTTTATATATTGGGAGATAACCTCCAAGACATTTGACCCAAATTTCAGAGAAATCTTTAAAAAGAAACTTGCGATAACTTTCACCAACTTTTATTTTGCGACTTACCTAACTTCAAAACTTGAGATACAACCCTTGAACACTTAAAATATGACATACCATATCATTCTTAATTTATTACTCACCCTCTTTGTCTTTCCACGAATGTACGAGTTAATTTAGACGTTTCGAAAAGTCGGGGTGTTACAGATAGCATATTACATGTATCTAAGTCTATCTGACTTGACATATAGTATGAAATTACTAATTAAGAGACGGTATGTAACTTTTTCAAACTATAGTTAATATGATAAGAATGTTTGTGTAATTAGGTAGTTTTTCCGCCAACCTCAAAAGTGGATATTTGCACCCCGCCCCCAAAACCCTTCAACCCCCCAACATTGAATTTTGACCCAAGTAACTTGATTTTGGGCTTGATCCAGTAATACATAGCTCCTTACCGGCCCAAAAAGTATACGCCACGCATAAACGACGTCATTTCATACTTAAATTAATTCTCCTTAAAACCTCTCCACCGCCCATCGCCACCCCTACCGCCGCCGCCGATCTAGGGTTTTGACAAGCCGGTGATATTTTTCCAGAATGGAGGACAAAGGCACAGTTACAAGCCTTAAAACCATACAAGAACTAGCAGTAGAAGGGCAAAAGCATTTAGAAGATACAATAGAAGCAGCACATCAAATTCTCTCCGCCATGAACGATGAACTCTGTAATCCATCACTTTGGTCCACTCTAAATACAGCTGCTTCTTCTTCGGCGGCGTCGGCGGCGGGTGGAGGAGTTGGTGCTAGTGCTGTTTTGAGTAATGGACAGCAGCACCATACAAACGGCGACATTTCGTCTGATACTTCTTCTTCTTCTTCTGCTTCAGCTCAGCATTTGGATATTGGTGGTGGTGCTCTTGATGAATCTCGTCTGCGTTATAAGTCCTCAATTGCTTCCTTGCGTTCTGTTCTTACGGCAATTTCTAATTCCCAAAAGGTAATTCTACGTATAGAAATGCAATTTTTTTTAACATTTTTTTTGTAATTGTGTGATATTTGTAATTTGTATGGTTAAGATAGTGATCTAAGGAAAAGTTAGTTTGATGTGATCATGAATCAACTATGGCTCGATCATAAACTAGTTGGATTCAGCTATATGAATGAATCACTTCTAGTGAAGTCCATTAAACAGAAAATGTGTAAAAGACTGGGGCTTTGATTCAATGCCAAAGGTAGATCAACGTGACGCAACGAGTTTAGATCCAACGTAGATAACCTCTAGTTTTAGAGGTTCCCAAAGGCTAAAACTACTGGATACTGGAGTGAAGTGGTTCCATATGGATATGGAAGATTCGTATACCTCCACCATTAACTAGCTTGAGGTTGAGGCATAGGTGGTGTTGGTGTTCTGTTAGATGGTAGTTTTGATTGGGAATGAAACTAAAATAGATATTGTAGAAATGCATTTCCTTCGGAGTACTATAGGAGAGAAAAGCATTATGCAGTTTGAACAGCAAAAAAAGACATTATCTAGCGATAAAGGTAAATCCAATGTGAAAAGAGTTTGGTGATTGATCTTAATCAAAAACGAAAGGGTTTAACAGTTTTGGTGATTGATCTGGGAAAGACATCATGTGGTTATATACTAGCACTGGATAGATATTGTAGAAATGCATTTCCTTCAGAGTACTATAGGAGAGAAAAGCATTATGCAGTTTGAACAGCAAAAAAAGACATTATCTAGCGATAAAGGTAAATCCAGTGTGAAAAGAGTTTGGTGATTGATCTTAATCAAAAACAAAAGGGTTTAACAGTTTTGGTGATTGATCTGGGAAAGACATCATGTGGTTAAATACTAGCACAATTTGCCTTTACCAATATGAGCAACATTTGTACATGGCAATTGTATATTTTGATGTTCTAGACATGGGGATAAGATTGTTTGACTTATGAATATAAAATTAGTTGTTTGATTATCCCTTGTCATCAGCGGATGAAGCTCAACTGTGCTGCTTACTATCTTTCTGATTTGTCTTATATCCTTCTGGGTTTGTGGGTGGCTGTTGGGGCCTGGGGGTGGGGGAAGATATTTAACTATGTTTTCCAGGTTGTTCTTGTTTCTGCTGTTTAAACGCTCATGAGGTGCAAGTGTTAATACCAAGATAAACTACTGCATGTTATCCTTTTCAAGAAAGATTTAGCACTATAATCACATCTCAAGTCCTTGGTGTTGGTGTATGGATTGCCTTACATTTGTGCATTTGGAGAATCTGGTTAAGCATTAAGAATTTTGTTTGTTTCTATTTGTCAGTTTTAGCAAATAAATCACTGATGTTGAGTGCCTTTTTGTTGCTCAACATATGTCCGACTGCACATTAAATGAGTTCTTTTAGTAACTTCTTACTTTAGAGTTGTGCAAGTATTTGCTCCGTTTTAACTGCAAGTTGTCAAACTCTCCTTCGTGTTGTCTCAATTCTCATGATTAACAAGTTATATTTTCTTGTACGTTTTGGAAAATTGTTGACTTATTGTATGATACTTCACACTCATTACTGGCTTTGTTAGCTAGGCAAAAGCATTGGAAGCTGCCTCTGCTAGTGGTTCACTATCTGCAGCAGATCAAGCTGAAATTGAGCAGCTGGAAGACCGGGCCTCTTCATTAAAAAAGGTATTGATAACATATCAAGTTTTGACTTCTTAGATTTTTGTTGGTTTTAGGGATGCATGGTGGGTGGAGGTTCGTGAAGCGAATGTGTGTGCCAACATTTGAACCATGACTAATGTCTTCCTTGATCCATTGTGTAATTTCTTATTCATTAAAACGATATTGAGGTAAACCACATGTTACATTTCCATTCCGGACACACCCCAAAATATCTTATTGTACAAACTTTCTGAAGTCCCAATATTTGTCACAACCTCAAATCTGAACAATGTGATTTTGTGATAACATATGAAAACTTGGTTGCGACATCCTCTGCTTGTTGTACATACTGTATTGTTATTAATTTTATTCCTATTACGTTAAAATTAGTCAAATTGTGTTTCATTTGCTTTATGTCTTGTCTCCCCTAGTGGCTATGAGAAGTCCTCAGATGAAGGTAGAGTTTTATCATACTTGAGTGCATGCCTAAAAGTTTCTATTATCTTACGGTAGTGAAAAATCAAGTTGCTATTGTGGTCAAGATTTAAAGCATATTCTATTGTTCTTACGAATTGCAGGAGCTTGTAGACAAGAACAAGCATCTCAAGCTTCTAATTGATCAGCTTCGAGATCTTCTTGCTGACCTATGTACATGGCAGAGTCCCTGTTCTACGTGACTCTGCTGCTATAACTTCAAGCAGATAATTAAACCGGTGAGGTGTTAGAGATGCCAAAAAAGAAATGTATTTTCAATCCTAAGAAACTGTTTTATAATTCCCTTATTTTGTACAGAAGTTACTGCTAGATTTAAACAATTGGTCATCGCCGAACCCCTGCAATGATGTTACTCGTGGTGCTACTGTTATTTATGTTTAGATGTTCTGTCTGGTCTGAAATGAGCTGAAAATGTGTAGAATATATAATCTGTTAAGAGCGGGAAGACTGAAGAGGGAAAGGAGAAACCTTTTGATCTTAACTAATTATGCTAAATTTGTTTTGTTGTACACTATAATTGTCTCCTTGCAGCTAATTGTGCCTTGGTTTGCTCTGTTAAAGAAGCCCATGAAATTGTTTAGTAGCATTACAAATCTATCATAGAGCTTTGTTCATGAGGCCTCAAAAATGAAAAATAATGTTGGAGACCTTATAAATACATCGTATTGTAGATGTCTATTATATTTTTTTTTTTGGGATAAGTTTGAAATCAAATAGACAAGTTGCAAGTTGTTTCTTGAAAATCCTTGCAGTGCTATTTCTAATAATTTGCACACTTTTAGATAAAATGGTCACACTCTTCAATACAGTTATCGGAAATCCCATGATGTGTTTACACATCACATCCCTAGCAAAATCAGCATCGACACTTGATCACAGCACACAGCCATGTCCACTCTGTGACTGGCTATACAACAGTGTATGATTTGGTTCAGATGATAAACAAGATGACTCTGATGAACAGATCAAACACAAATAGAGCCTTCCCTTATCAGTTATCACCAGAACAAACATTACATTTGGGAATCTCCAATTTGTCCTACCACAAGGAATTATACTGGATCAAATTATGGTCAGTAAAGCCATTTTCAGCTTGGAATTGGCAAGACATTCGTCTATTGATAAAACTTAAAGATTGAATTAGCACAGCAGATTAAACAAGACAAAACTTAACTCTGTTCAATCTGTCATAAATCTTACCTACCAATATATTGCAGAATGCAACAAAGCATAGGAAAAATGTTTGAATCATTAAACAAATAAAATGGAATACTGGATAGAGAGGAATGGAAGATACTTTGAAGACAGATTTGAAACATCTCAGAAAATCAAGTGGAACTGCATTGCAACTTTCTGTTTTGGTGTAAAGAACACTATAGAAGAAGTTGAACAGTTTTTTTTGGAGGTCTCCAGCATGTTCTTAGGGCCTGTTTGGATTGACTTAAAAAAAAGTAGTTTTAAGTCAAAAATGGAAAGTCAAACTGAAATGACTTTTAAGTCAAAAAATAAAAATAGGGGGAGATCTATTTTTTATTTTTGACTTATTTTAAGTCATTTTAAAATTATTTTAAATCATTTTTAACCTTGCCAAACACTTCTCAACTTATTTTAAGTCATTTTTGACTTATTTTAAGTTATTTTTTGTGTTTGCCAGACACTTTTAGAAGTCAAAAACTGACTTAAAAGTAGGTTTGACCAACTATTAAGCCAATCCAAACACCCTCTTAGTGCTGAAGAATACTGCATACCAGTTTCCAAAAAAAAAAAAACAGCTTCATGATATGA
Source organism: Solanum bulbocastanum (assembly GCA_037074985.1). NCBI lineage: Eukaryota > Viridiplantae > Streptophyta > Magnoliopsida > Solanales > Solanaceae > Solanum > Solanum bulbocastanum. The sequence continues at coordinate 1,900,954 of CM073604.1, forward strand.
AAAATGGGTTCTTGATTTACAGGAAATAGAGAAAGAAGGGGAAAAAGATAGACGGGAAGGGAAAGGAATAAAAATGAGGGCCTGTTGTCCATCTAACCAATTCATCTTATCATGTGTACACAACACTAGTACTACCATGCAGTGCAATTCATCTGTCTGAATGGAGAAAATTTAGCTGTTAATCTATGTTGATCAAAGGGAAAATAAAGTGTGTTCGTTTATTTCTAATTAAGATAGCAGTCACTCTATGTATGTATGATTTGGGAAAATCCCCCCTTACAATATTCAGATATCATCACAATCAGTATCCATATCAGGAGATCTCAGAAATCAATGGCAGCTTTGTTACATCAAAATGATAATATAACAGAGGGGGAAAACAATAAGAAAAGAATGAGATATTGATACAAAACGAAGAAGACATATAAAATAACCAAGTCTAAACTAGAAGCTTATTGTGTTTTTTCTCTCAGCAGGGGCAACACACTGCCATAATGATTGATAAGGTGGAATACTAGCTGCATCCACCCCAAGTAATGAAAGGCACCGCGCATATTCCTGAATATCAAGAAATAATTGCATGCAGATCTTGTCAGTTTCAGACAAATTGTGATCTGAAACATCTGAGCTTGCTCCAGCTCGTCTTTGAGCACCCAAACGTAGTTTTTGAAGAGAAGATTCTGTTCTTCTACTCATATTCACAAGTTCTGAAGTTAAATCATTGTAACGTTGAGTTATTTCCAAAGCAGCACCTTGCAAGAGCTCATTCCTCGTCTCATTTGTCAGACATGTTGCAGCCCTTTCTCCCTCCAAAAATTCCTTCAACGGACGCAATACTCCAGAGACATATGGAGAATGCCTGACTGGGAGAGGCTTGTTAGTCATCCTGTAGGTAGCAGTTATCCCTTTCAACTGCCTCAAGTCCTCTACAGATTTCTCAACTATTGTCTCAATTATTGCACTCATCACAATTGGTAAAAGACCCTTCAGGGACTTCCCACCTAGTAAAATACTCTGTTTTACAAAATCACAAACTTCAGCAGGGCATGACTTGAGCAACTCAAGTATGTGTTCAAGGTAATCACCACACACTTCCTCCCCCAAACTGTTCAAATCGTGAACTACGTATACTAAATCGTCAGGGACTGCAGAAATAGCCCATTCAAATCCTGGGTTTGAGCCCACATTACCAGCTTTACGAGCAGCCAATCCAGCAGATAACCAGCTTGAGAATCTGGACATAAGTTGCAAAGACAAACGCAAGAACCTGTCTGAGCAAGATAGGACAAGAACATCATCTCTCCAGCAAGATCTTAAGCACTCTGAAAGAGCAATACTCTGCTTCAAAATCAAGTCTTGAGGCTTCCACTGGTCAGAGGCCACTGGGACGAGACCAGCAACACTAAGTGCAGAATCAAGAGCCCCAGCTATCTCTTGGAACCTCAATGAGAAATAGACACCCACATTCCATTGCTTCATGAACTCAATATATGCAGCTTCAGACCGAAACTTGACTACTTCAGATCGTGAGGGACAGTAACCTTCTAAATGTGCCAGGAAATCCAAGCTTGCTTTGTAATTTTTTAGAAACACAGTAGGCCTTCCGGGAGAGAACACCACTGGTTTTCCTTTCTGGATAGCAGAGTGAACCTCTTTAAGGATAGAATTTGCAAGGAAGCTAGAAACGTGGAGACCTGAATTCTCAATAGAGGATATATCCAATAGAAACTTACAATCATCCTCTATATATTGCTTGATCTTAACATAGTCCTCCTCAAGTTCATGTACAGATGATCCACCAACAACTCCAGACGGATTTTGCGGGATAACTTTTTGGATCAAAGGTCCCACTATAGTCGATCGAAAAGTTTCCTCCGCATTCTTGGTATTATCAATGGCAGCATACGCACGCAGGCAGTTATATATAGCATTAGCATCCCTATATTCAAGTCCATCTACAAGACAATGTCCTAAGCTTGTATCTAATAAAGAACTAGCATTCTGTATTCTCTTCTCCATATTCTCAATAAAAGGCATATTCTGTGCATGAGAAATATAAAATTTTAGCCTATTCATTTCACTAGCAATTCTCTCTAGTAACATACTTTGAGTTTCCCTCAAATTAGATCCACTCTCAACATAATCAGTTTGTCCACTTGGTAACTCCTTAATCAATTTTTCAACTTTAGAAACAACATGAAAAGTATCAAGCAAAAGTTCAAGAACTTCCCTGGCTTCTCCAGCATCAGCTCTTTGTTTAAGCCTGTTTTGTAAAGCAGCGAGAGACCCTTCAACAGCATTACGAAAACCATCAATTTTCTCCCTGATCTCAAACAACGGAGCCCTCATACGTACAACAGCAGCATCAACATCAGTAAGCTTCGTGCTAAGGCTAACAAAATCAGCATAATCTCGATTGATGAGATCCACAAGGTCACGTTGTAGCGACGTGAAGTGAGAACGAAGCTCCGAACGGAGAGTTTCAAGGGGAACAAAGGTGCGTAAATCGGAGATATATGATTCTGGATCAAAATCTTGGGATTGGAACAATGTGGGGTTTAGCCATTGTGGTGGATTTGGGTCAGTTGGGTCTCCGAATAGGTCTGTGGCGGAGCGTGGTGGCGCATGAGTGGATTGTGGTGAAGGGGGTGGTACAGATTGAAGATCTTGCATCTGGGTATTTGCTAAATTCGATCAAATTGCTCTGAATTTTGAGGAAATGCAGAGAGTAATCAAGATCTGGAAGTGAAGAAATGCAAAATTTCTATTGAAACTCTTCACTGTGTGTTTACTTAGTAGAGAAGAATTGAAAATGATCAAAATGGTGCTTAATGTATGAGATTTAGTTGCATTTGGTCCTTTCACTTGTGTAAATATGAGTGATTTCTAATATGTATAATCTTACTTTGAAATTACACCGATTATGTTGTTATATATTGTTTTAATTAATTTGGTTTTATGTCGTGTTAGCAAGGATAATTGTTTGTTTTCCTTATATAATAATATGAGGTTTTTGATATTTTTCTATGTTTATAATCTATTTAGCTCAATTAAAAATATTATAGATTTTCTTTTAAATTTCATTGAAAATAATTTCTTCAAATTTTGTTTCTCTATATCGAACGTATTTTAAAGATTCTTTTAAGTGAGAATTAGAAAATTTGATGTGGATTGTGAATTCGGATTGAACGATATTAGGAGATATTATTTTGTAGCTTATTAGCTTGTGTGAAGTACACATATTGAGAATCTCTGCTTGTTTCGACGATAATTATTTTAACACTAGAATATACTTCAAATATATATATGCATATATATATTTCTATAAACAAAAAGTGAAGACTCATAGGTTATGATCCCAATTAACTAACTGATAGACCAGTAAGAAATTCAACTTACAAATACGTATCAGGTCATATAAAGAGCGACAAAATATTAAATGAGGCTCTAAGATAAATAATATACACTTTATTTACCAAGGGATAAAAGTATAAATAGATATTACTTAACGGGTTAACAATTTATACAATAAGAAATTTGAGTAATCTTTAAATGGTCAAAAGCCCCCCTAATCTATATTCGAATTTTCAACTACACACTTTAACTTTATGAGAGTTCTATCACCCACCTGAATTGTTTATAACTGCAATAATTACCTTCCTAAATGTTTAGTTGGCAATGTGAGTGTATTTCACTCTCTTTGAGAGAGAGAACATAAAAAATTATTACTAAAATTTTATTTTGAACATCTTTTTTTAATAAATATATGTATAATTATTTATTTTTCTAATTTATTTTCTTTCTTCTCAATAGCAATATAAAACAAATCTCTCCATCATTCACCACCTCTAAATAGGTGTTGCCACCACCATAGTCGTTGCTGCCGCCCCATTTTTATCGAATCTTTTATTGTTAATTCCAAACAAATTTTTGAACTCATGTAATACTTTTGCAAAATCAATCTACCTAAATAAATAGAAAGAATTAGAGGAGGAAAAAAATGATGAGGATGGTGGAGATGATGAAACTAATGGGGTTGAAAATCATGAACAACTTGGAGATATTATAAATGAAGATGATAAAGATGTGCTAAGGTGTTGGATTTCGATGTAAATTAGGGAGGTAATAAAGATGGAGGTGAAGGTGGTAACAATGATTTCTCATATGACAATGGTGAAAAGGATGGAGGCCCGACGAATTCACCTTGTGAGGAAGATAAAAAAAATAAAAGAAGATCCACAATGTATCCCCTAATATTTTCCCCAAATCAAGCTTTCACAAAAAAAAAAGTTAGGGCTGCGAAAAGATTGAAGAAGAAAGGATGAAGAAGAAGGAAAAAAAGCTTTTTTCAAAAGTTTAATTGGTGAAACACACGTGTCAAGCGTGTGTGCCTCACCACAAGGCAGATGATTGGTTATCACGTTTTAAGGGGGTATTTAATCCATTTTAAAATAGTTTAGGGGGGTAATAAGACCCCCGTATAGTATAAGTGTGTAGTTGAAAATCTAAATATAGATTGGAGGGGTATTTAACCATTTTCTCAACCATTAACTATAAAATTTAAATTTAAATAAGTTCACCAATTCAATAACTCAATATCAATAAATCAATTTCACGATTGCCTCAATTACTATTCAATTTTAAGCAGTCTTATGAATGACTTTATATAGCGATGAACCACGATATAATTATAAAATATTATATTCATTACAATAATCCAATAATATATAACATAGTGTATATCAAGAAACAATATGTAACAATCATCCGAAAAAATCAGTCTAAACATATGCAAAGTGCAAAAAATTTTATGGTGTTTGAGAGATAAGTATGTGGTGGCATACAAAAGTTGTATGAGCCTCCTTTTATAATTTGACAAGTACATAATTGAGTCCCATTTTCAGAAAAATGGATCAAAGTTCCTTCTCTCTCTCACTTTTTAATTTTTAACCATTATTTTAACTTTTCCACTTCTTGTTTTGTTTTAACTATTATTTCAAATTTTGCTATTTTCGTTATCTTTAAGTAATTTTAAGAGTATAAAATTTGGCCTAATTCATCATACTCCTAAGTCTTAACATTTTGGTATTATTTTTCTATCCTATATTAGTTATCTAAATAATTTGAAAGTATAAACAAAATTGGTAAAGTTGTAAAAATATATATATATTAAAGATTAAATTAGTAAATTACTCATTTTTATTAATAATTTCTTAAAGAACGTGTAAAAAAAGTAAAATAACTAATACGAAAGGAGTATAAAACCAATTTTTTTCTCTTCTCAATAGTTTCATAATTTTCTAATTTCGTAAACACTTAAATATATCCAATATTCTTCAACGAGAAAATATAACAGAAAGACCATCAATAATCTTCACAAATAATTACATAAGTTTTGTTTCTATTTTCATGTTATCCAAAATCGAAAATCATCCATAAACTCCTACATACATACTCTCTCAATTTATATGAAATATGTTTATTCTTGAAATTTAATTGATATTTTTAGAATAATTTTTTGTTATTATATTAACATGATAAGAATTGCAACTTATGGTGTTTGTTCAAAAATATAACCTTTTCACTAAGTTGCAATTCAACCTAAAATATTATTAGTTGCAATTCTTATCATATTAATATAGTAAAATATATTTTATAGCTTGAATTTTGAGAACAAAAAATAATAAATTAATAACGAGAGTAAAATGAAAAAATAATTAATTATATTTTGATTTTGTTGATTTACAAGTAATTTTAAATAACTATTTATTTTTGTCACAAAAATAATACAATTGATTTGTATGAGGTTAAGAGCACAAATCTTAATTATTATTATTTTAAATACGTAATTATTTGACTTTAAATCTAAATTAATATTAATATATTTATCTCTATTTGATTTTTAACAAATGAACATTATGAATTATCAAAACAATAAAGAAAATAAATTACTAATTTTAGGACATTACTATTTTTATATTGAAGAATTGGAGAAATAATGCGCAAAAGAGATATTAATAAATTACTAATTTTAGGATATTATTATTTTTATTGTGTAAAAAATATATTTAAAATTTTACAAAGTACTCTATATAGAGGGGGTTAAATTGAAGGTGGGGTAGAGTAATGAGAAGAGAAATAGAAGAGTTATAAATATATGGACCTATAAAATGAATTTTATTTATTAAAATAATATCTCATATAACTATGATATGATGTGCCTCAAACTCCATAAATTTTTTCTGCAAAGGTGCTAGTGCAACTAACTTTTCCCCAAAAATCAACTTCAATCCTCATAACTTTTTTCAATAACACTTTGCCCCTCTTATTTCTTACCCTTGTGACATTCTCCACCCTATAAAACCAACAGAAGACTCCCAAAAGCCAAAACTCCTAAATTTCATCAATCAACGAAACAGTGTGTGTTGTGGTGAATGAAGTGAAAAATCGCCATGGATAAAGGTAAAGCAGTGATGGGTATGGGCCGTAGATGGGCAGTAGACTTCACAGATAACTCTACTTCTCCTCCCTCCCGTGACATCCCTGATCCACTTGGATTCACTCGCGCTTCTCAAGATCAGGTTTCTTTTTTGCTTTACCCAAAATTATACACGATTAGTTGATTTAGAGCTTGTGGGTTTGTAGTGGGTGCAGTTTATTGTATATATATATGTGCTTAATTTTTGTGTTCTGGATCGGCCGCTGGATTCATGTTTCACTTGAGTTTAATGGACGTGATGTTTATGTTTTTTGTTAGGATGATTCAGCGCTGAGTCGTGAAAAGAAGAATGCTGAAGCCAATTGGAAGTCTCAGGTAAAAAAGCTGATTTTTTTTTTGTTTGTTTGTATTTTTTGTTTTATAATGATTTTTTTGATAGGAAGACTTCGAGTTATGTGAATGGATGCTCCATAGTTTGTGGTCATGGCTGGATTCACCTCTAGGGTAACGAGGGCCAGTACACCCATTGGGTCCATATATGTATACTCCCCTCTGGTTCAATTTGTTCATCTTGAAGGGCATTTTGATACGTTCTACGTATTTTTAGTTTTAGACCACAAGATTCGGAAGTCTTTTTTACTTTCTTAAACACCGCGTTGAGTCAAAATTAGGCAAACAAATTGAGACTAAGTGAGTAGTTGAGTTTTTTTTGAAAGATTTTTTTTTTGGTACTAAATTGGTAGCCTTTGTTGCAAAGGACTTGTGAATACACTGATGATCTGTGATATATCTTTGTTAGTGGTACCAATCTAGGAGGATTGTGTTGTGATGGGTTTGGTTTTTATATAGCTCTATGTGCTAATTCTACTAATTTGTTACTAGATTGTTTACTTGTTTTAAAGGAAACATGGAACCTTCAAAGAAAATGTTTGTTCGTCATTTATTCCATTCTAAGTACTTTGATTAATAGTTTTCTAGTATAGGAATAGGCTTTTCAGTGTAAGATTCTTTGCTTGCTTCTTTTGGCCAGCTCAGCGGATGAGTGGCCATGGCTACCCACCATGCCTGACCCTTTATCTTACTGTAAGAAGAAAGAGGAGGACAGAATGCAAAAATATGTGATACGATACATAACCTTAAGCAGTTTGGCAACCCTTTGATTGATCAATGGTAGTGAACTGTCATTGACGGTTTTAAGTTCCATAGATTGACTGTCAATGTGATAAATAGTCAAACCATGATGAATCACAACTAGTATGGTATTGCTGCTTTTATGATTGATTGCATTCATGTATTAGCTTTTGATTTAAGTGTACTATAGTATTATCCTTGCCTATTGCCATGCACCAAGTTGACTGTTTGAAATATCTGCTGCTGCTCAGTGTGTGCGTGTGTGTAATTTAAGAACAGGAAAAGGCTTTGGTATCTTCTTACAATCAGATGGTTTTTTAATATAAAGTTGAAGAGTGATGGAATTGGGATCTGTTACTCTGACATTGTTAATGAACTGATAAAGCATGGTAATATTGGATATCTGGATTCTTGAATGCAGAAAGCAATATACAATGGGGGTATAAAGAACTTTGAGTTGTCACTTCTTTTGTCATCATACTGGGATCGGTAGTGTAAGTACCAAATAACTCAGAGGAACTTCAAAGCTCGTGTGTTGTGCCATGAATTGGATTTGGGGAATTATAGTGTGCAAATTACATTAAATTGCTCACACTAAAGAATAATTTCTGAGGACTCTATGTTGAGAGAACACGAGTGAGAATCAATTTAGTTGCATTCATTACCCTGAGATTATTCCTTCACCTCTCTCATTTGTCTCATTTTTTTTTAATCAGTCGAAACTCTTGCTTTTACCTTAAGAATTCAAACATAGATAGGAAAAGGATTTCAACTTGTTGACTTTTTCACATGCATTACTGTAGTGTTGGTTCTTTAGGGAAAAGCTAGGTATTATTATATGAACTAACATGCAGAACTTTGCTGCTTTCGACAAAGATTTAAGGGAAGTTTAGTAGAAATAAGATTAATACTTGATAAACAATGTATTTATGATGACCTGAAACTCTATAATGACGTAAAGGAAAAGGGAGAAGCTAGTCTCATATTTTGGTAAAGTTCCCAGTTCAAATTTTAGCACCATAAAGGAAAATAAAGCATTTTACAGAATCTGAACTATACACTACACAATTGTGAAGATTTTTTCACTGGAAAATTCACCAAGAAATAGGCACATCTTTTTGAAAATTGATGTGTAACACCGAAACCAAACTTTTATTTTAACCATAAAATTGATTGCTTTTCACAGTGCGACCAAACTCTTGGTAGGCCCTCAAAGACAATTCCCTGTCCAGCCCAAATTAAAAGTAGAGACCTCATGCTATTTTGAGCAGCAACATTTTTGAAAACTTATGAAGATGTGGGCTCTAATGAAGATATCATTTGGAAATTCCCTGAATAGAATATCTTTCTTAGACCGATGTTCTGCTTTTATGATTTCTTGAGTGTCTCTAAATGTATTAGATTAACCTTTTTTAAGTTCTCTAACAGTTATATAGTCAAATTTCCCTTTGTTATGAGTTGATTATTTCTCAATTCTGGTTTACAACTATTAGAAGGTGATTAGGTTTACTGTGCATGTTTAGATTTATAGCATAGGTATTAGGATATTCAAGATGATTGTGTACTCATTAGGCATTCTATAATTAGGAAATATTCTGTATTTCATGGAGCCTGAACTCTATATATCAGGAGCTCTTCCATTGCTTCACTTTTCACAACAATCATGTACTTAATTTTGATATTCGTTGGAACAGAAAGCGTGGGAAGTGGCACAAGCACCTTTCAAGAATTTGATGATGATGGGTTTCATGATGTGGATGGCCGGAAGCACAGTTCATTTGTTTAGCATTGGTATCACAGTTTCAGCTCTGTGGCAGCCTGTCAGTGCTCTTCAAGGAGTTGGGAAAGGTCAGCATCATATCAAAAACTATTGAATTAACTGCTGTATACATGTGTAGTAAACTGTCACTAGAGATGGATTTTTTGGCTGAAATTTGTCTCAAATTTAGGCAATTTCATACTGTTTGTACTTTTGCTGAATTAAGCTATGACTTGATTTGGCTGCTCTTTTTAGTTCCTTTTACTTATTTCTTCTAATGTTTCCTTTCTGGGGCAGTTTTTGAGCCTTACAAGGACAGCAAAGTGGATCTTCTTGGGCCAAAATTAGTATTTATTGCGCTCAATCTAGTGGGTTTAGGACTGGGCGTCTGGAAGGTAGATATTCATCTGTTTCACACATGTTATTCAGCATCAGTTCTCTGAAGATATTCATCTCTTTCACACATGTTATTTGACATCAGTTTCTCTGATAAGTGGTTTGCTAACATGGAACTACATATACTATGCAGCTTAACACGTTGGGTCTTCTTCCAACTCATGCGTCAGATTGGGTTTCATCCTTGCCACCTGCCCAGGTTAGATTTTTAGAATTAGTTGTATATCTACTCCTTTTCACATATATGAATTGAGGCTTGGAAATCTTAGGCTGTCGATACTGTTTTAAATATATTTCCGAAAGAGATATTGGCATATTCTAGTCTAATATGGGTGCATGAGCTTGAGCAATTCTACTTTCTCACCCAGTCATTGTCATCGAGCTCCTAGAAAATGGAACTGATGTGGTCCATGAAATAATGAATATCCAAAGAAAGATTGTGTACTCTGTTATGTTTCAGAAAGAGATGCGACATATTCTTGTCTAACATATAGGTAAATCAGGCTGAGCAGTTCTACTTTTCCAACCAGTCATTGTCAGTCATCCTGCTCCTTCTTATGGAAATGGAATATATGTGGTCCATATAATAATGTAAATCCAAAGGAAGTTTTTGCTTGAAAGGTTATATAATTCTTTATTATTTATGGGAGGAAACACTTTCGTATTCCGGTGTTTATAAAAAGGCATAGAACTTACTGATAAAATGATTCTTCATGAAAAACATTGAATTTTCTATACAAATTGAAACCTCACGGTGTACCAAAAATAAATAGGGGATAAGAGATCTCTACTGTACACAAACATTTTGTCTTTCAAAAGCTTATTTCACATTTTCTACACAATACACATGAGTGCTCTTGGAGCAACATCCCACACTCTGTCTTATCCTCCGTTTTCTTTATGTTGAGCTGAAAAATTCGTCCTTCACAGTGTGTGGAATCAACAGTTGTAGCCCAAATCATTTCTAGATTTCCAGCGTGAGCGAGATGCTATCTGATAATGTAAGGGGAGGTAGTCCATGCTCACTAACTCTTAAACAACACACCAATCTGGCATTTGTAGTTCTCATTGTCCTCAAGTTTTCAGCAGTCAGAATCACCTGTTTCTCTTCTAATCACATTGACATCCTGATGATCCCAATTTATTTATGTTAAATGTGTCTAATCAAGAGCTTATTGTAGTAGGACTTTTCAGAAAGCAGCCCACTATTTCCCACTTGCTACTTCCAAGAATTTTGATTGCCATGCGAAGAACTCTGCTTAGAAGAAATTCATTTAGATCCCTATGAGATCCCTCCATAGAGTGTGCTCCTCTATCCTAAATATCTTATAGCCATTTCTCGGATACGGCCTTGTTAAGCAACTGGAATATCTTTCACTCAAGGTGATCCAAACTCTTTGGAGTTGTAACTGTCTCTCAATTGACCAATGAAACTTCCTTGCCCCATCATGAAAAGTTCCTTTTGTACTCTATTCACTTTATCTGTGCCTGTGACACTGGTCGGCACTTGTTACAAAGACATAAAGTATGTGGGTAGATGGGTTAGAGGAAAGAGTTGCACCCGACTTGCAAGGCGAAGACTCTAACACTCAAAAAACCTGGTCTGCCTGATAAATGTATTATCAATCTCCACATCCAATTCTGCCAGCGTTTGATTCTACTTAGATAAATCTGTTAATTCGTCCCATGTAACCTCTCACCAGTACATCTCTTCTACGCACTTCTTTTTCACGAAATTTTAGGTGGATCTAAAATGAATTCGAATTAAGAAATAGAATTTTAGAGATAAAGGAATAAATGAAACAAATCAACCATGTTTGCAATTTCTCAGTAATCTATATCTTTTTCTCACTTTTTCCTAAAAACAAATTTTGCATCTTCCGATGTTTTCATTAAGTTGGCGTGATTGAGAACTACTTTTATATCTTATTGAGTTTTCCTTTTGCACATATTTGTCCCTCAATTCTGTTGTATTCCCTACTTTTATGCAGATTTTAATCTTTATTACACCCTCCATTCCATATTAATTGAATTTTTGAGGCATTTTCCATTTTTCAAATTTACTTAATTGTTCAGTTTTCAAGACTACTTTTAGAGTGTTCTTCCAATTTTACCCTTCATTTGGATTTTTAATGTGATGACTTCAATAAATTTGACAATAATTAATAAGGGTAAAAATGGAAAACTATGGTCAATTTATGTCTTAATCTACTTTTCTTAAAGGGTGTGAAACACCTCAAAAATTCAATTAATATGAAATAGAGGGAGTACTGTTCTATCTAGCATGTGTGTTCTCTAGCTGTTAATGTCTGGAAGTGGTTGTTTAAGAAAATCATTCATGAATTTATTGTCCTAGTACTTTTCGTTTTCATAACGTTTTGGAGCCGTTGAAATGCAGGAGGTTGAGTATTCTGGTGGAGGTTTCCTTTGAATTAAACAAGACAGAAGATCTTGCATTTGGCCAAGATAGAAATTACACTTCTTGAAGCAGTAGTTTGACAATATTTTCATGATGGAATTGAGGATAAAACACGAGATACTTATCGTTCATTTATCTCACGATATCTATCATTATCGTCTCACAAATTGCATGATCAGTTTCCTATCTTGCTTATCCTCTCAAGAACCTATGTTTCTTGCAGCCATGTTGTTCTTTTGGAGTAATGTTTTCTAAGGGACCACTTTTATGTCATATAGGCTATAGCTATGAATACTTTTCTATGACAGTTGAAATTCCAAGCATTCCCACATCAATTCCAAATTGTGTGTATTTATCATCGACTGTTAGCATATTCAATATAATGGGTAGACCACTTTATACTGTACATTTAACAACTCAAAACTTAAAACATGATCAACATGTTGTTCAGTTTTTATGCAAGTTGCTTTTTTGGGTCAATATACTACCTAGTACTTTCTTCTAGAAGATTTTTATTCAACATCTACATTTTTTTTATATCATATAATATGGTGATGATTAAACTTTTTACTCTGCAAAGGTAGGGTAGGTCTGCATATATTGTTCCACATAATCTATCTTCTTTATATTTCATTTGTGAGATTTTACTCTGTATAAAGATAGTTGAGCCAGATAATATGTCAAGTTTCAATGGATAAAACTTTCACAAAGTTATTGTCGTGTGATCAAGAACATTATTTGAGGTGTGAATACAAGCTTATTCAGAAGTGCAAGTCAAACATTGTTCATTATTTTTTAAAAAAAGCTTTTGGAGCTTATTTACAACATATTAGTGTTGTTTTTGGAATTTATATAATATTGTGTGATTAATTATATTGAAATTATTTTTTACTTTGTGTTTAAATTAATGTATTAAAAATAACATACATTGCTATATTTCTAAGAAAAGATTGTTTATTTATAAAAATACCTTCCATATTCTATAACTTTATATACTTTCTTGTTCATTCTGAAAAAATGAAAGCAAAAAATAAGTTTGGTTTTCTCACTTAAGTTATTAGAGAAAATTATGGGTTGAGTACCATGATATCTATGTTTGAATTTCAGTAAAAAAAACAAATCATATTAAATAATTTATGTTTATTGGTATCACAGATAGAGTTGTCAAGTATTTATGTTGATACGAAATAACATTATTTTTATGCAGAAATTAATCGAAGCAAGCACAAATCACCTCTTTCGAAAACAGATAATTAATCATCTACTTCTCACGTTGGCAAGAGCCCGAGACATTAAAAATATCCAAAAAGGCATTTCGAAAACCGGCTTGATTATTTAAATATGTATATATATTGAAAATGTGCAAACTGCAAAGCATTTACTTTTGTTTTTTCCAATGGATACTCAATTGGTCAATGTGGTAAACTTCACTGACCAATCCTATTTGTGTTTGCTTTCAATATAATGGTCGGTCAACTAAATTCTTTTTCACAATAAAATAAAAATTTAGGATAATTTGATTGGTGGTTAAAAAAATAAATATATTCATACACTAAAATTAATATAGCAAATATTATAGTTGGTAATTGCTTTATATAAAATTCAATACATTAAATACTCTGCTTTGATGATTATTTTACAATATCACATAACTAAATTTTATATAAGGTATAAATTAATTCATACATTCTATAATTTCAATATATGTGAAATTTTTTTTCCCTTTTAACCGATCTCAAAAAGAAAAATATCTTTTTATATTTAGTGCTAATAATTTAATTTTAAACCCTTTTTATAAGAATAATAGCCATAAATTTCTTTGATTTATTTATAAATTCTAAATTTCAAAAAAATCTTTTTTCTTGAATTCAGTGTTGAAACGGATATATTTACAAAAATTAAATGAAATAAATTTTATATAAAATAAAAAATAAAACAATTGATATCTGCCTAACTAATTCCATCATAACTTTTTTTTTTTTAATTTCACATTCGATACTTCATATCAAATCCGACTAATTCAAATTCGAGCTAGACAATAAAACTAAACCCCTTTATATCTCCAGCCAGCAGCCAGCAGCCAGCAAAACTAGCCTTCAATTTTTGCTGTGCGAGTATTTCAAAAAAAAAAAGAAAAAATTCCTCAGCATATTACATTCTTTTGTTCCCCTAAATCCTCTCTTTGTGGCTCTCCAGCCTCCTCCAAAACACACAGTACCTTTCATATTACTTGGGTTTTTTTAAGTGACACTTTTTCTCTCTCTGTGTACTAACTTTTTCTTGTTATGTAGGATTCTTGATGCCCCAGAAGAAAAATATCCAATCTTTATGTTATATGGAAGGACCCTTTTGGATTTTAAATTGATTTTGAACTTCTTTTTACAACCCCTTGCAATAACAGAAGAGAAAGAATGATGCAGCATTCTTCTGTGACTCAAGAATCTGCTAACCCTTTTGGTTTTGTATCTCAAAAAGCCCCCTTTGTATTCAATTACTCAAATAGTAACTGTAATTTAGATGCATATTCAAGTTTGCTGTCTAATTACTTGTATTTTGATTCTAGGGGAAAGAAAGATTTTTTGAATTGCATGAATAAGCCAAAGGCTGTATCTTTATTGAGTTTGAGTATTAGTAGTAGGAGTGCTTCATCAAGAATTAGTAAAACACTTTTTCAGTTGAACAAGGCTATTAGATTCCATTGTGAGAAAATCCCTCTTCGGTTTGCCTCAGTTGGTGGAGGGGTTCATTGTGGGGAGAGCAATGGGGTTAGAGAAGAGGGGAGTGTACTGAAGAATGAGGGGATACCTGTCAATGGTGTCGAATCAGAACCTCCAAAAAAGGTACTTATTTTGATGAGTGATACTGGTGGTGGTCACAGAGCCTCTGCTGAAGCTATTAGGGCAGCGTTCAATGAAGAATATGGAGATAAATATCAGGTCAGTTTTGATGGACTTCTATTGACTTCTCATGTAATAAGCTTAGACGATTTACTATTTAGAGTCAGTGGGTTCAGAGTGAGTACTAGTAGTTTTACGTTTGTATTATCTGTATATATATATATATATATATATATATATATATATTGTCTGAACTGAAAGCATTGGATTTGGTTGACCTTGCTGCGAGGGCTATGCTAATAAGCTGTGGAATTATGTGTGTTTTATGTGATAAAGAATGAGAGATATGAGTATGTATGATTTTGTTATATCCATTTAAAGAGGGTGCATTGCAGGTGTTTATTACTGATTTGTGGGCAGAACATACACCCTGGCCTTTCAACCAATTGCCACGGAGTTACAACTTCTTAGTGAAACATGGCTCTCTGTGGAGAATGACATATTATGCTACTACTCCTCGTTTAGTTCATCAAACTAATTTTGCTGCTACATCGACATTTATTGCTCGGTAAGAATGACTTTTTTGATTATGTAAATCCCTTCATCTGTTAGCATCAATGACATCCTTGACATGACTAAGATTGAATGTTTGATTGATGAAACTGCTGGTAAATCTCACAACAAATATGCAGTCCTTCCTTCATCATCATAGTGCAGTGTTTGTTTTGCAAGATGTTTTATATTTCAATAGGTTCTTTTTTCTTTTATCATCAAAAAGAATCTGTTGTCTATTTTGTTGTGATAGTTACTGTAGGACATTTGTTGTAAAGAGAATTTGGTATACTTTTCTTTTAAGAATATTGGTAAAGTCTATTCTGCAATCTGCATCCCTATTTTAAATGTGCTGAGAGCTAGATGTGCTTTATATCACTATCAGGCTTTATGTGTTTGCTTTCTGCATCCCTTTTGAATAGCATTTAACTGAATCAAGAGCGTGAACTTGAACATTGGTACATATTCACGTGTGGCTTTAGCAAATTTGTTATATCAAGTAGCTAGTATCATTCAATGACAAGCCACCTCCTATGGTCTTATTTCAAGGTCCATTGCCAGGAGTTCATCCTTAAGTGATAAGGTGTTTTCCTTTTGTTTTGGTTTCTGCAATTTATGGCGATTGATTATATTTTTGAAAAGTTCTGGTAAAAACAATCATCTACCGTTTAAAATGAAAGAACTATGTGAAGTAAGGTATGGAGTATTTTACTTTCAAAGTTGGATGTTCACCCCAATGAGAAGCCATATTCTTTTCAAAAAATGGATACACATAATCTATTGAATTCCAACTTAGACATCCTTCTACTGTAAACTACAGTGTGCCTACTTGGTGCTTTTCACGGTTAAAGTCAAAGGTCCATTAGTGGCAAGGTGGGAGACTTAAAAAATATTTTGTAGCAAGGTAGTTGCTGGGTAGAATTAGGCCCAACGTCCTTTTTTCATAGTATGAAAGCCAGACCCATTTTCTTTCTTGGTATATTATCGCACTCTAGATGTCTAGCCCTAGAAGTGCATGGGATGTTACGTATTTCATGTTGGTTGAGGTAATGAGGAGTTATCTCCTTATATGGTCTTTTCCTTAATGTTGATTGGACTCTTCAATAATGTCAACGGGTGCATGTCTGATCCAGATCAAAAGTAGAGTATTTTTGGAGGATTTGACACGTGTGTGACAACATTTTTGGAGAGTCCGACACGTGTGCGACAACATTTTTGAAGCGATTTTGTAAGGAGATCTGCTAAATGGTCATTTAATTTGAACATAAGGGTGTGGCATAGTGGTCAATAAAGTGGATACAAAGCTCAAAAACTAAGGTTTAAATTCCAGCAAAGACAAAAAATACTAGGTGATTCCTTTCCATCTGTCTAAGATTTTGTGGGTAGATTTTTTAGTATATATGCCAGTTGGAGGTAGCAGGTACCTGGTGGAATAGTTAAAGTGCGTGCAAGTTAGTCCAAATACCACCGGCACCATTATAAGAAAAGATTATTTGAAATAGGATGGATGTTCTAGTGGACCATGTCTACCCTAGAGATAAGGATAGAAGGCCATGCAATTTTAGATATTGGAGATACAGTATCATATTAGTCAAGCTCAAGGCCAAACACCACCTACATTGTGCTGTGGACTCTGGAGGGGACATGGATGCCCACCTATAATCGGCCCAAGTGGCTGAGCTTATGTCATAATAGTTTAGGCCATATATCTTTATTAAAAAATAGTCATAGTCATTTATTTGAGTGTGTCATTTGACAACAAGCCTTGTTTTAAGACGATTAACTTTCTCATCTTGAATTGGCTTACCTTGACTATAAACTCTCAAAAGCATTTGATTGTAGTTTTATCCTGTGATAAAGGAACTATCTTCCAAATGCCATCACCACGTTGAATAGTTATTTCATTGACAATAACTTTGCATCAATCAAGAATCAATCAAGACGATTCATTGCTTTTTTCATAGTTATACCTATTGGGACAACGGATAAATTTGTAAAAGAATGTGTTATTAAGGAGATAAATAGGTGAATCTGTATATTTGTAAAATGTGTGCTTCATTAGTGTCAGGCTTTTGCTTCTCACCCCAAGAGTCTTGTCACTTTTTGCCTGTCTAAATGACCTGTATATGATCCTCTTGACATAATACAAATTACTTCTTATGTGTGACTCAATTCGTATGGTGTAGTTTTTTTGGTCAGTAATTTGCGTGGTATGATATAGTTGCTATGTCCTCTTTAATTCTGTATTTTTCTTTTCTAATTGACTTGATATGTGTTACTTGAGCCGAGGGTCTTTCGGAAACCACCTTTCTATCTCCACAAGGTAGGGGTAAGGTCTGGGTACGCTCTACCCACCCCTGAGCTCACCTCTGAGCTCACCTGTGGGATTATACTGGGTATGTCATTGTTGTAATAATTTGTGTGGTACGATACTATCAGTTTTCTACTTATGTTTCTCCTATTTCTCAGTTAATCGCTTCTTTTGGCTCTTCTCTTAATATTATGGCTCTTGTGACAGTCTGTTGAATTTTTTCCTTCCACGCCTTTAGTATAAACATGGACTGGTTGAACGTCTATATACATATCTGCACCCAGCTGTAAGCTGACTAATTTTGATTTGCCCTTGTAGCAGCTTCAGTTGTATAACAAGCCTTCTCTCCTACTTTGTGCAGTGAGGTTGCTAAAGGTTTAATGAAATATCAGCCTGATATTATTATCAGTGTTCATCCTCTAATGCAGCATGTGCCTCTTCGCATTTTGAGGTCCAAAGGTCTCTTGAAGAAAATCATATTTACCACTGTTGTAACAGATTTAAGCACTTGCCATCCTACATGGTATATTTTATAGTTATTCAACCATTCTGTTATTTTGATCCTTGTACTAATTTTGCTTTGCAATTTCATATTTAGGTTTCACAAACTTGTTACTAGGTGCTACTGTCCATCAGAAGAGGTAGCAAAACGAGCACTGAAGGCTGGTCTCAATTCATCTCAAATAAAAGTTTATGGGCTTCCTGTACGACCGTCATTTGTGAAGCCAGTTCCTCCCAAGGTAGGTGTAATTCCTCTACTCCTCTTGCCCAGGGTGCATGGAAATAGGGAGCCCTGCAATCTTACTTCTGTATCTTATGCATAATTTTATTTTTTATGTTTTATTGAACACTATGCGTAGGTGTTTACTTGCATTAAGAATAATTAATTCCATCCACGTCCCAATCCAATCTATTCTTTCATGTTTCGGTGTTGCAAAACAAAGCTCTGGCATTTTGTTAATTGTAGTGAGTGTAGGAGCGTGAATGGAACAGTGCCATCTCATAGGTGAATTTTAAGATGCCAAGAGGCAATATTGACACTATAGAGTGTGTAGATATATCCAGAGTATAACTGAGAACATTCCTCCAGATTATGAGTGAGATTATTTAGGCTGCAAAGATGTGTTCCTTTTGATATGGTAAACACCATCCCCTCCCCCATTATGTGCTGCCCAAACAGTGGTCGTTTATCACTTTGCTGCCTTGGTTACTCGGACCTCCAACCTCTCGTTTCCACTATGCTATTGTTCAGTTGTCTTTAAATACTTCTTGTGCCATTTTGCTCTACAAGCCATACTATACAGGATAGAGGAATGAGAGAGCCGATTGCAGCATTCTATTGCATGAGGCATTTTCTTTTTGAGAAGGTAAAAATTATATTGAACCAGCACCAAGAAATGCTGCAAAAGTATGTACATCAGTTGCCAAATCCAGAACTTCAGAGTATCCCTATCCTATTCTTGTAGGGCATAAGATCTAAAACTGATTCAGCATCATTTTCATATGCTTCTTTACACCAGAATAAAAATAGTGAAATACAAGTCATTTTCAGAACATCTTGAGTTCCTATCTCTCTAAATTCTCCACCAGATGCATGCAGGAATGGTATCCCACCGTTTGGTTTGGCTTTTGGTCAAGATGGATCTGTTCCAGCTGCTCAGTGGTTCACAGGGATTGTTAAGCATCACCCAGCTGCTTAATATTGCATGAGTCTATATTGAAATGTGATCTGAATAAGCAGCTAGAGATATCATCACATCCTTGATAGTTGATAAACTTGAACTGAATAGATTGCTTGTTGCAGTAAGAATTTTTGATGGTGCCTCAGTCTTTATATTTGTGGATTAGCTCTTTAAGTGCTACCATTCCTATCCACTATGATAGGGATGACCATTGTTGGCTGCTGGGAAGGGGAATTTGGGGTGGGATTTACCAAATCATTAGGGAAAAAAGTGGAAAGAATAGCAATTGTAGGGGGTGTGGGGCTGTTACCTCGAAGATAAACTCTTGGCTGTGTGACTTGAATTTGGTTTAAGCAATGAATATATTGAAAAGCGATGCCGTTTCCTTACCCTGCAAACTTAATTGTAGCAATAGCTTTTGTATTTTATTTGTGTAAATCCAGATCACCTGAAAGAAGAAAACTGGAAAGACTACATTGATTATTTGACAGTCATTGTAGTGAATCTCAATGGTAAAATAATTATCAAACATTACCTCTGCCATGCCTGCACTACAACCTTCCAAACCCCCTTCTACTTGTGTCCAGGATCATTTAGACTTCAAGTAAGATCAATATTAAGCAATTTTGTCCAGGATCAATTAGACTTCAGGAAAGATCAATCTCAAGCATATTCTGATGTTCTTCATGAAAAGTGTATTCCATTTTGAAGTTTAGAGAGTGCTAGAATATTTCCCTTCTTATCTGTGGCCTTATAAGTGATGAACTTTTCTGGCCTTCTGCGGGTAGAACTTTCAGATTGCAAAGAGCTCTGCTTTGTTTCTTATACTATGTAACTGTGTAAAGATCTTAATCCTCTATGTTGGATAAATGTACAACAGGATCAGCTGATGCATTGTGGTAGAGCGACCAACTAAAATAAGGACGTGTGAATTTGCAAAAAGATCTAGGACTGGGGTGTAAATAGAACTCTTTCCAGTGCTCAGTAAAAAATTTTCTCAAATTGCCCCATTGTAAAGAGATCCTTTGCCAGCATCTTACCTCATTCACTTGTGACTGAATGTTTATCTTATTATTGGGCTCTTATATTTTCTCATATTCTTTGCCCATCTCCCACATGATCAGTGCTTTTTAGACTGTTTTCTATCCAATTCTAGGTTGAACTGAGGAAGGAACTTGGAATGGAGGATCATCTCCCAGCAGTACTACTGATGGGTGGTGGAGAAGGAATGGGTCCAATAGAGGCTACTGCTCGAGCACTTGGAGATGCACTGTATGATGAAACTATAGGGGAGCCAATCGGTCAGGTCCTAATAATATGCGGGCGCAATAAGAAGCTTTTCAACAGATTGACTTCAGTGCAGTGGAAAGTTCCTGTTCAGGTATTAGTCACTGAAACTTTGCCAGCCTGATGTTTTCACACTATTCTGTTTGTTGTATTATCTGAAATTGTTGAGTATCTCTTAAGAAACACTCAATTGTGAGGCCTTTTTTTTTCCTGTTTCATGTTGGTTGGTGTGGTAAGCTTGGTATCCCATAATCACACCATTCTATTGTTGATATCAGACCTCCATCTTCGCGCGATTTCCCTTTACACCTTTCTCATTTGACTGGTGTACTAAGATTACCATGTATCATAAACTTTTACAATTATATTTTTAGATCATGTGTAGCCATCCTTATTAAGTTTTACTCAAATAATAAGTCAGTGATCACAGACAAGCTGGTTATGGATACGTAAAGACACGAAGGCCGGTAATCGTCCATTTACATTTTAAGTTAGGGTTTATTGTCAATTTTCATACTAAGCACTGTGGTTTTCCTTTTAATCTACTTAGAGTAACATTTTCCTATATGTGAGTTGCAAATGTATGTGAGTGACTGACTTATAATACCAAATTACCAATGTATGTAGTATATCTTTGACTAAAGATATACATTTTCAAACATTTATGCGTCTCCTTAGGGTATCTATGTCACCTTTCAGGTAAAGGGGTTTGTCACTAAAATGGAGGAATGCATGGGTGCTTGTGATTGCATTATTACTAAGGTTTGTCGCTTTCTTTCAAGCTGTTTTCACTAAAGCAAACTGGAAAAAAAAATGAGACCCCCCCCCTTCCCAACCTCAAAGTCAAAAAAGTAAAAAAGAAGACTACTCTGATTATTCTGGTTGTCTGTAGGCTGGTCCAGGGACTATTGCGGAAGCCATGATTCGTGGACTGCCTATAATTCTTAATGGTTACATTGCTGGTCAGGTATATTGAGTATTCAATGTTATTGGTTCTTTTTCTTGGAGTTCCTTTTATTTGTCTTGCGCTTGATCATAATACTTTTCAAGAAGTAACCATCCTATCACTTGTGTCATCCATGGGAGAAAAACAGCTCATTTGAAAAAATAAAAAGAATTTGCTTCTTATGTGTAATTTACTTCAGAAACAACCTTAATTTTGAGAGGATGGTCAATTGGAAACAACCTCTCTACCCGCAAAGTTAGGGTAATTAATTCACTTTAAAATGGGGGTCTTCATAGGGTAATATTCATAATAGTGAAGAAATCCTCCCTCAAAATATTACTAACTTAAACAAATGAAGTGGTTAAATGGAATAAAATTCAAACACCAAATATTATCAACATTGAAGATTCCAAAGGAAATGTTGTGATTATTTCGTGATGATATGATCTCAGAAAATACTACAAATAACAATCTTTATTTATTTTTTGAACCGACTTCCAAACTCTTCTATGACATCTTCAACTTTCAGAAAAGTTGTTGATTTCATCTTGGTATCATCAACTCGTATTTTTCAATCTAAGTTTTTAAGATGTTTTTTTTATTGGGTACATGTCTAGTCTGGCTCTGCAGTCAGAGAAAACTTTGAAACCAGTCCAAGGTTGGTATTTATGCCTAGACCAGACCGGTTTATTCGTAGACTGTTTAACCAGATGTTTCTCTACCATGTTTTCATGTGAAATAAGCCAGCTGTGTTTATATCTCAATCTAGATTAGGCCACTAAGGTCGTTCCCTTTGCAAATTCAGTTTTTCTCCATCTAAGGAACTAATATCGTATGAAGTATCTTAAGAAGTAAGCTAACTAAATAAGGCCAAGGACTCTTTACTGACAGCTTAAAATGGTAACAAAGTACTCTAATTACCATGAAGTAAGATCAAAGTATCATCCGCCTTCCAAAATGCTGACATATATGGGACGGTTGTAGTTGAAGGGTTTGCCTCCATGGTATCTGGTGTATGGGCTGCTAGTTTTTGAAAGTGGGGATTTGATATAGGCTGAAAACATGGTTCCGGAGATTTTCAATGGTGAAGTAATCTAGTATGGATATGGATCATGATTTTAATGTTTGAGGAGACAGAAGACAGGACTATAAAAGGTGGGTGGAACTGGGAGAGACCTGGATATATAACGAATTCATTTTACAAGAAAACAGCGCAGACTTTCAAATATGAGATGTGACAATAGTATTACCACTACAATGAGTCTAAGACGTCTGTTAAATATGTAAAGAGCATACTGCATGAATAACCATGATTCGTCTCTTCTATATGGTAGACCATCTTTGATGAGGAAGAGCTTTACGAGGATTACAAGTCCAATTTCCCATATACTCTTGCTCTTCTAAACTTATCTACTTTGGAAGCTTAGTTACAATTGCTTTTGTTCTTACTCGATAGTCAGTACTTCCTGTATTGGGAGTATAATGAACTATCTACATCCTTGGTATGTTGTCTTCACTTCTAACTTCTCATTTCCGAGAGTTATTTCCAAATGCACCATTTAAGTTCCAAAGTTGCACTTCAGTTGTTCCACGTCATTCTTTCCTGATTGCAGGTGGGATAGATTTGTTAGCCTGTGTTCTCTCTCTCTCTCCTTCCCTTTTCCTGGCATAGATTCACATACTGCATTTGAATGCTTCTCATGAGGTTTATTGATGTCTTGATCATCCTAGAAGCAGAATATAAGTTTACTACAACCAAACACATAACGACTTAAGTTCCAGTATCTCTTCTTTTATCTAGGTTCATTTCTGTTGTCAATGCAGAGATATTTTCTGTGATGCATAACTTTGGAGTCGTTTAACCTCTAAATTCTTATCCTTGTATGTTTGATCCACAACAGGAAGCTGGAAATGTGCCATATGTTATCGAGAATGGATGCGGGAAATACTCAAAGTCACCTAAAAAGATAGCCAGTATAGTCGCGCAGTGGTTTGGTCCCAAACAAGACGAACTCAGAATCATGTCCCAAAATGCTCTAAGGCTATCAAGGCCAGATGCTGTATTTAAGATAGTACATGACATGCATGAATTGGTCAGACAGAAAAATTTTGTACCACAGTATTGTCCTGCTTAAATTACTTGCGTCAGTTAGCTAGTGGAAGATAGCAGGCACCCAATGAAATACTCGATGTGTGCAACCTAGCTCTATTATTATTATTTCAACTCAATTTTGGCTTGAATTCTTAGTAGAATGTACCATTGCCCTGATAAACATTCATTCAGAGTATGTTGTTGCTGTTGCTGTGCAAGATAGACTCTTTAACTAGTGTCAACTCTAGAGTATAACATTTTACATTCTAGAGGCTGCATGAAGCTTTACTTACCTGTTACCAAACAAATCTCCATGCATTCAAATATGTCCTTAAGTTCGATTATAAGTCCTTTTTTCATCCTTACTGCATTATCTTTGAACAAGTTTAACATATTAAAAAGCAAGGATATTTCGTGCAATTAGTTATCCTGTTATATATATAAGTATATAAGGTAACTTTGTTTTATCATTATAATACAAAAGAATACCCCTAATCAAATACATAAAATAATCCTACATTTTTATCTCGGGGGTTATTATCCATTATTCCTCATACGAAA
Organism: Solanum bulbocastanum; assembly: GCA_037074985.1. Lineage (NCBI taxonomy): Eukaryota > Viridiplantae > Streptophyta > Magnoliopsida > Solanales > Solanaceae > Solanum > Solanum bulbocastanum. The sequence continues at coordinate 1,925,366 of CM073604.1, forward strand.
CGACTTCTTAGGATGATATATGAGTATCCTTTGTTAACATATCGAACACATGAAAATAAAATAAAAATCTCACATATTTTCCTTGAAAAACATTTTCCTTCGTACCGAAGGTAATACAAAAAGGGAGGTGAATAGATTTATACACAACTTAAGGGATCATTTCACAACACTACAATAGTTCAAAGGACTCATTTTGACAACTCCCTCCAATTTCCCTTTCCTTTCTTCCAAAAAAAATTCAAAAAAACCCTCCAAATCTCCAGTTAGGTACACAGCCAAGATTCTTCCTTTCTGCAATTTCCGACCAAAGAACTAGAAAAGGTGAAGGAAAAGTGAAATGGGTCATCGAAATCTCAGTCATTATCACCATTTAGAGAACGAACAACATCAATCAGTAGATGGGTTATTGACCCTTTTCACCAAAGCCAACCACGACCTGAACATGGTTCAGAACAAGCTGGAGAAGGAATTTCGACAAGTTTATCCTGATAATGTTTGTAATTAACGCAACCCCTTTTATTTTTTCGTCAACCCATTTCTGGGTTTTTGATTGTTCTTGTTTTTCCCAATTTTTTATTGGGTTACAGGCGAACCCCATGAAGCTAGTTTCGAGGATTAAGAAAGTTCAGGATGAAATGTCCAGCTTGAAGGAGCAGTGTCGTGAGCTACTTGCAGCTAAACAGGTATTGCTATTGCTAGATTGCTACTTATTTATCCTCAATACCAAGTTTGCTGAGGTCACCTGTATTAGAGGCATATGTAGGATTTCTAGAACATAGGTGCACCATTGAAAAAAAGGGAGAAAAAACTGTACTAAATGGAACTGATAACTCGACATTCAACTAAGTGCACCATTCAGCTTTCTGGTAGCATGTGGTAATATTAGTACCAATTTTAGAGATATATACAAATACCTAGTTTTACGAGAGACCACGGGTTCTTGTGCCCCATAATATAGCATATAAATTCGCCTCTACCTGTATGAATTATCTATATCCATCTACTCTACCATAATATAGCATATAAACTCGCCTTTACCTGTATGAATTATCTATATCCGTCTGCTCTATTTGGATCTGTTTTATTTAAGTACTCAATAATTTGTGTTTAAAGACAAATTAACGTATGTATGTATGCATGTATGTATGTATACTAATCTGTGAGTGTATTTGTCTTTTCTGCTTTGGAACCTTAATATTATTTGAATTTCTTAAACTTAGATAAAATTAATAGTTAAATGTAGGAGGAAGTGAACCAGGTTGCTTGAATCATGCCATATTTGTGAGGAACAAGGCACTGTCATAAGATTTAAAGTTTTAGCTAGGTGTGTTGGCCTGCATTTGTATAGTTGGTAAAGCCATTTTTTATTTTGCAGTAATCCTCTTCCTTTTCTTGTCCAATATTAGACTGGGTTTGTTTCTTTTTCTCACCTGTTTTTCTAAGTATCTAAAGCTTTTTCATGGTGCTTTAATCAAAAAAACGTTTTCGGATGATTTTCTATTCTTGAGTTCCTGGTGAAAAGCTGAAATCTGGTTACCATCACGGTATAAAGAGAAACTGATTTCTGCGCCTTTCTCCATCCAAATGGTTTTCAAAAGTCAAAACGTGTTTGAGTTATTGCTTGGCCATCGGGAATATGATGTTGGAAACTGTATAATCTGGTAATAAGTTATAACTACTTTGAACTCATACATCAAGTCAATCACAGTCCATAATTTTCAATCTTGCTCATGTAGTTGTGTATGAGAACTAGTTTTGGTCAATAATACTTCAAGTTCACTTCCATATGATAGTAGAATCCGTTGAACCATGATTATTGTTGATGGGAGACATTATATGAGGTTTCACTCATAACGATTACCATTGACTCTGGACTTCAAGCCGATATTGAGCTTAGCATGTCACTTTATGATGTTTGTCTGCTCGTACCCTTTGGAAAAGCAAAAGAAAAAAAGACATAGAAGATGTGTGGTGTATTGTTGCCTTGTTGGTACCAGATTGTGTGAGCTAAACTGCTTATAAATGCATTGCACTTTTATTTATCATTAATCCGTTATCATCATGGAAATGCCACTACTATGATGATGAAGTGTCAAGTACTACGTTTTCAAAGTAGTGGATCTACAAAGAAATGGACCATGATGATGTCAAGCTCAGTGACATCTGTTAAGGGGGAGGCGATGAAAAAACGTATGGATATTCAGGGAAAAAACAAATTCACAAAACTTGGTCAAACTGACTGAAGATTTCATATGATGCTACAGTGTAGTCCTTCGGAAAAACCGAAGGCTGCATTGAATATGTAGTAGAAACCTTACCACTGAATCTGTAGCATTGAGTTTCTGATACTTTAGTCTACATCAAGTATCTCATATGAGTAGTCTTGCCACAGAAGTTGAGTGCCTTAATGATGGAATCCATGATAAAGCAAAAGAAATGCAATTCAAAATTAAGAAGTGTATGTAGTTTTGTTTGTAGCCTATGATTTAGTTATCCTCTACCTCTTGATCATTTTGAATATCCTCCTTCCATGGATTAGTACTGGAACGCATATATCAAAGTTCAGTGTGAAATTTGAATGAGATATGTATTTCTTTTGAGTAATTGAGGTTACACAAAATCACAGGATCTGTATATAAAGTTCATGTATAGCTTTTCTGTACTTTACAAGTTGCGATTGTTGGGACCTAGACTATCTGGTTATTAGTAGCAAAGAGGTGTCCAATCACCTCATTCTTTATTATATATGTTGCTTTTACTGTGCTGGTATTTAAAAGTTTTTATGCTAAATGCACTAAAAACAGGATTTGATTGATAAAGCTCGGGGAACTTTAGTTGGGAACAGGTCGTTGCTGCAAAGGTTGCAATTATCCACAGGTGTTCCTGTCATCAGTGATTCCGATGATCCATCATATGCTAGTTTCAACCAGGTAACTTGATTTTGCAGCATTATCCTGTAGGATAATATTGTTCCTATATATATGGTTGAGTATTGAGCCATTCCTCTCCCGCCCTACCTTAACCATTCTATCTGGAAAGACTGCACGCTTGAGTTGTAATCAGTGTGTATAATATATTATAATTTGCTCCAAGAGATATCTTGTAAGGTTCTAACATGAAAAATGATTTTCATCTCACATCCTTCTTTGTCTATCAATTCCTAGGTTTTACTCTGCTTTGTCTATCTAAGAGCAATTTTATTGATTTCATCTAGACTGTGGCAAGGTTGCAAAAATTTCCAAATGGTTTCTAAATATTGTGCATCAATTGAGAGCAACCCAAACCTGATTTAGTTTCATGGCATTTAAGTGCTTGCTGTGGTGGCAATTTTCCATGCTATGCCACCCCCCCCCCCCCTCGTTTCTTGGTGTTATGTCTCTCTCTCCCCCGTAACTTTTCTTTTTTCTTGATATGCAGGTCATTGATGAATGGACAACTCAAGTCAGATCAAGAACAGGTGCAGTATCATAATAGCAGTTCTATAACTTATATGTTCAATTTTTAACACTTGACTGGGTATACCTTATCTAAAGAAAAAAATAGAAATGAAAGAGAGGTAAATATGTGTCTGATGGTTCTGTTGTGACTGTGACCAACAAGCTTTTGACCATTTTTGAAACTTAAAAGCAGTACTTTTTTTTTTTTTTTTTTTCCTCATCACCACTTAGCAAATTGTTGAACCTCGGTGATTGATGGTTTGTTATATCTTCTTTTGCAAAGGCTTTACCCCTGCACTGCATTGTCAACTTTGGGCTAGCTGTGATCAGTCCCTGGGAGCATTTTGGGCATCTAAACTCAATTGCTTAAATTAAGAAATGGGTGCAATGCACAACTTACTATTTCCGCAGACTTAGTTAAGAACAATACAAATTAGTGAAAATCAGAAGTTAGTTGTCGTTACATTATGTCCGGGTAGGGATAAATCAGATTTAGAGAATCTCTAATTTGTCTTAAATGACTATCAACTACAAGTAGTGGTATGAAATAGGTCCGAATAAAGCAAACTAGAAATACATGATTCAAATAGGCAACACCAATTAGTTTGGGATTAAGGCATAGTGTGCTCGCTTACCTTTGTATCTTTGAGTGCTTCCCAGTGCCGACCCTGGAACGGGTGTGGGTTGGCTTTTGCTGATACTCATAAACATTCATGGTTTAACTAAATATGTGCTTTTAGTTTTTTTAAGGTGTGCCAATGAGGTGCCAAAAAGTATAAAAAAGAGAGAAATGTATAACAGCCTTCTCCAGGTAGAAGGAAATTCAGGAGGTCAGGCAACAACAATATACCCAGTATAATCCCACAAGTGGGGTTTGGGAAGGGTGGTGTGTACGCAGCCTTACCCCTATCTTGAGAATGTAAAGAGGCTGTTTTCGAATTCAGGAGGTCAGACATAGAGACTAAATCAGATACAATGCTCTTCCTACACCATAATTAAAGACTCTTCTAACATCTAGATTTGGCATGAAAGATACGGAATCTCTAGTCATTGAAGCATCTGTTGCATGTGTTGTTTCTCTCCTGCCATGAAAGCATCTGTTGTGCTTTCAGATTTTGTTACGGGATTTACTCAATGATCAATAGTAGAACGTAATACCAATGATCAACGTCATTTGTTTAACTAGTTTTTTCTTGAAGCTTTTGCTGACCAACATCTCCATTATGCAGAGGATGAAAGCCCTGAATCAGGTGAAGATATCAACCAGATGCTGTTTTCAGCAATTGTCCATGATAACTAAGAAGTCATTCAACGTTTGAATTAGGAAGATGCTTGATGTTAGATATCTAGTACTATATGAGCTTGTATGACATCTTATCATGTTATATTCTAAAATGGAGATTTTTCAATGGTTTCTTGGAGAATTCCTGTATCGTTTTGGTTCTTTAAGTTTACATAGTTGCTCTTTCTTGCTATTTCATACAGGAATTAGCAACATCAAGTAACTTTCTTTCTTTTACAAGAATGTAAAAAGGATTGTAATACATATTAGAAAATGAATGCTTCATTGTTTGAGCAGAGGTAATACTCCTTTCCAATATGGCACTTTGATCTTAAAGTTGGCATGGTAGGTGGCTTTTGACCCCTATTGGGGACAAAGTGCAGAGAAAGGTAGAGGGGCAGGCACATACTCCCCGGAGAACCCCATTGGCTTACATAAATTTCTTTTTGCACAAATCACCAATGAATTTCATGTTTTCTTGGTTAAATTTTATTTGATGGTGTTATATGGAGTCAAAAGTATTGGCAGTGGAAGAAAAATAGAGAATATTAAACCTATAGTAAAAGGTTAGTTTTTGGAGGGAACTTTTAAATTTTTTGAATATTCTATCAAATTTCTATAATTCAGTTGACCTTCGTAGATTTCTCAAGTCAAAAAGAAAAATAAAACAAACTAATGAGTCAAGTGCATTTAATCATCAAAAGATAGGCATTATTCTTGGGAGCATGTTTTGTTGCAAGGTAAATGAAAACATCCTTTTATTTTTCTGGCAAATTATGAAGCTTTTAAATTACAATATAAGAACCTATTTTGAACAAACTGAAAATCCTATGAGGAAATGTTAAGAGCATAATCTAAAATGTTATAGTTATTACCAATGTTAAGACTACATCTAACGTTGTTTGTAAAGTTTGAACAATATATGATCAAACATTACGACTCAAAACTAACATTATTCGACTTTGAAAGTACTATGAAGAAAAATAGATTAGTACAGAAAACACACTGCATTGCCCTCTTTTTTAGGCTGATAAAAGACACCTAAAATTAAGACAGGAATTCTACAAATTCTACTTTACCTTAAATCTACTGTAACATCATGAACTTCTCGAAAATTAATGCTATACAATCGCATTTATCGTTTTCAAAAAGCTTCTATCAGGCTCAAAAGAGAACCAAAAGGGAGGAAGAATTGTGCTTTACACAAATGGTATATCATTAAAACTATTGTAACAGATTGTACAACTTAGAAAGAAATATTATTTTCAACAATGAATACAAGTATCAAGATGCATTCTGAACATTTATCCTGTCCAAGGATCAAGAACCTGATTAAAATTTCAAGAAATTAGTGGAGAAGTTACTCTTCGGTAACAGGAGGCTTGGGAATAGGAGGCTCTCCCAACCACTTTGCACGGTGACCTGTTCCTTTACAGTCGGTGCAGCATACAGAACCCTAAAATAGCAGAGAGTTAACTCACTTGAATTGCATCTAGTCTAAATATATATGCATTACAACTCAATCTATCGGAACGCAATCAGTCTTAAGAGGAAATCTGCAATAACTACAACTTAGAATAACATAGGCTTAGGACAGTTACCTTTCCAGTGCAGATGACACAGCTAGTGTTGCGAGAGGGCACTTGACAGAGCATATTGTCGCCTAGTATAAAGAAACCAGTACCACCACACCAGTTGCAATCCACAAGTCCATTTGAGTCACAAGTAGAGCATATAATTGGCCTAGGTTGCTGCACGCAACAGGGAAGCACAAAAAGAAAATAGGCAGCAACATCAATATGGAGGAAAGTCTTGTTACAAATACAAGCTTTAACATTGATACTCAGTTATGTATGAGATAGAAGAAAACGATTTGAGTTATTTATTTGATTAAAACCAGTGAATCTCCCACTGAAGTACTTGGTTAAGCATATGGATCACATGACTTTCAAAAAGGTAATTATTATTCTTACATTTTGGAGAACACAAAAATATTCTGTCCAATGTGGATGATTGGATACTCCAGGTAGAAATTATATTTTTGTAGGATTTTCTTATTTCTGTATATATCTTGCATTCGGGGGTTTTCTATTTATCAATAAACTATTCACCTACATGTATTTCGTCTATATCACATCGGTAGATTTTAAAAACCTTGTGAATTGACTTGGGTTGCAGGTGTGGTTCGGGCTGCATGAGTAGAACTTTAACTTTTTTATGTGTTGCTCTACAAAAGTAGATGGCCTAACCAACCAATTTGTAACTTGAAAGTCCCCATAATTAGCTAAACTTTTCATAAACAAAAAGACACCATATACCCTTTTAGGATATGCCATATCATAGAATTTCAAAAATATTACCAAAACAACATGATAGATGCTCTTATCCCCACTCTAAACCTCTCTCAAGTAGGCCAGTATTTTAGATATTTATGTTTGACCACAAGGAACTTTCTCGACCCATAAATCATGTGCTTTTCAACCAGAATCTTTTCCTAAACCACCTAACCTCCAAAGATGCATAAATCCACCTAGCTTGGCAAACCAAAGTGAAAAGCATGGATACTTGTAATGAGCACAGGTGGGTCCATGCAGGGTTTGTACATGTGTGCAACAAAGCTGAGAGATAAAGATACTTCACAAGATAGGGAGAGAGAAAGAGAAACCTAATAGCATAATTTCTTACAGACTTACACTGTCCATAGGTAAGAAATGAGGTTATGCTATCATGTCTTTAAATTATGCCTTGCAGATTCCCACAAGGTAGCAACCGTTGGACATAGGAAAACATGATTTATCCCTCATGTAAAGAATGAGTTGGAATTTTTGTACTTTTTTAGAGTAGGAAATTGTGTTCTTATTGGGTATGAAGGAAAAATCCTCCGTAACTCCTTCCCTGCTCCCAAATTCCTAAATTATTTCAGCTCCAAAGATTTAGGTCTTCAGGTTTTCTTCCATTAAATGGTAATCAGGAAGTACTCTTCAGGTTTACTTCCACAAAATGGTATCTCATTTTAACTTTTCTTTTCTCATTTTTCTTTTCTTTTTGTTTGGTGTATGTAGTCTTTTTCAAGCTCCTCCCTCACAAATGGAGTTTTGTGAGTGGATTGCCGACCCATAGATCTTCTTTCAAGTTAGACTCTGGGTCCTGGGATATTTGAGGTTATTTGATCCAAAGATCCTCTTCATAACCTACCAGAGCTAAATGGTTCTTGACCAGCAAAGGTAAAGTGTTCTAGGAGGCCAGCGAAGCTGCTCAAACATGATATATCCGATAAAGTATCTGAAGCATACATGTACATCTTATTGAAATAATAGGTATAGAGTTATTGTGCATCATCTTTTCTTTTTTCGATATTGCTCTCTAGTTTTAGACTTCAAGTATCTGAAGCATACATGTACGTATCGTCTGCTCACTTCAGCATCTTAGCCACATATAGGTACTAACTCATCTCTCTTTTACAATGTGCACAATGTTAAGTCTTACTGGTCAAACACCAATCCAGGGTAACATAATCAATCATCACCATCAAAGTGAAAACAGAGACCAAGGTATGAGAGTAAAAAGAGGGGAATCATCTAATCTTATCAACAAAAAAAAAAAAAAGAGGGGAATCATCTTTCTAGAAGTTATGATGCTGGAACAAGCAATTAGGAATGTTGTACCTCATTAACAACTCATATTCCTAAGTTAACATTTCTGGATAACACCATCTATTTAGCCAAGGAACAAGCATAAATAAATATCTTCCCTTTTTAGCATTGTCTCCATAATCCATTTTCCTTTTTCTTCAAGATTAAAACTTATCTCCCCAAGCTTCACGGAAACAAAACCAGACTTCAAGATGAACTAAAGGGCATGACAGGAAATACAAGATGGTATAAGGGAGGGCATATGATGAACACAATACTTAGAGGATTCATGATACTATGATTATCTATACTATTTATCAATTTGGCCACCGTCCTCCTTTATCCGAACTTGAGACTGGCTCTGGGAAGCTCACATAGGCAGAACGAAATGGATATAGAAGATTCACAAGGCCAACTTCAACTAGTTAGGGGTTAAAGGGAAATAGTTGATTGATCAATTTTTTCTACAACATGGTGTCCACACCAGCTTGTGCACGTCTCTATTAATCCACCAGGCAATGGTGAATTTATGTGTTTAAAAAGGGTCATGTGACCCCATGATCATCTAACTAAACTCGATATCCTATTTGTATAATTCTTAAAATATATCTAGTATTAGTATTTGAAGGCAGCCATGGTCAAAAGAGACTTGAGTAGTGCACTGGTTTGAGCCCTAGTCTTAACTCTTAAGGTCACAGGATTGAATCCCATTTGCTGCCCATTCATCCTCTTTTTACAGCCTTATAACACTTCCATTTCTGATAATGCATACAGCAGCAGAAATATGCAGTAAAGCAACTAAAATTTTCTTGTCACTATAAAATTTTAGATCTTATCTTAAAAGCATTCAGGAATCCTGGATTCACGTCTGCCATCCACCAACAACAAGTAGTGATCAACTCTGTCCACTAAGTATTAGACCAGGGAAAAATCACCCAACTTTTCTGCTTCTACAGGAATTTAAATCCTAATTTTCCATAGGTCCATTCCAACTTTACTGACTGCTAGTCGCTAATTCGCTATATAGACATAAAAGTAAATTATTTTCTTCAAGCATCTATCAAAGCTAAAATTGATTAAAAAACTGAAATGAAAAAAAGGAAGTACCTTAGAAATCAACCATGCCTTCTCGATGCGTTCAACAAAGTTAGATGAACTATCAACTGCTGATGCTCTTACAACAAAAATTCTGGGTATTTTCTTTACTCTACGATCTCCATAGATCATCAATTGAGATAAAAAACGATTAACAACATCTGATTTTTTTGCAGAAATTATAGGTCTATAATTAGAACATGTACAACTACAGCTACTAGCCATTTTTTTTCTTCCCCTCTCCTTCTTTCTCTTCAATTTCTTCAGCAAAAATGCATCCAATTTTATACAAAAACAAGAAATTATGACTCGATTTTGCTTTGCTTTCGTGTGGCGTAAACAGTTTTCGATGAAAGTTAGTCCGATATTATAGTTTAGTCTGACCCGCCTTACGACCGACCTTGGTGAGCTGATATGATACGATATTTTAAAGTTTGATTTTGATGTTTTAGGAAAATGATAAATTGATAATCATGATTTGTTCAATTCTATTAATATGTAACCTTATGACTTTGACAATTACAACTTTGTTAACTACGATGAAAATTAATGATGTATAGATTCCTACCTTTAATTTTAATTATTTGTCTTTAAGCTCAAGCTTGGAAATAATTATATTTAAGTCAAATTGTATGTTAGGAATAAATAATGATGTTTGAGATGAACTTTGATGGTCCTTTTAAGGTTATATTACTATTTATTTTAATACGTCAACTAATGTTTATAGTTATTATTACATCATATAAAGTGTGCATATTGAGCACCACATATAGATATGAAGTGGCTTTCACTTTATACAATCCTAAAAAGATTATATTTTTATAGTATTTCTTGTATTAACATATCAGTTAGTGTTAAATGTAAAGATAAAATTATTTTTAATGTAAATATAATAAGTATTGAATATTCATGTCCTGTAATTTTTTTCATGTGTTACTTCATCAAATTTGAACCTATAAGATTTCTAAATTCGCCACTGATCTTTGAAAAATGCACAATTCACTCTCAAAACCCCCCTCATCTCATGCACAAATTTCCTTTAAAACTCTCTCAGCCACCATTGTTGACTACCAGCCACTTTGCTCGCCTCCACTTAATTTCCTGTTCAACAAAACCACCTAATTTCACCTTTTGAACAATGTATTGTTCGTTTGGTAGGGAATAAGTTATTTTAAAATTAGTTCTTTTCGGGTTAGCTATTTTGGGATAACTTATCTCACCATATATATGGGATAACTTATCTCATTACTATGATATAAACGATGGGATAAGTTATCCCAAACATGACAACCAAACAAGATACAAAAAAAGCATTCCATCACTATTTTCTTATTCCATCACTATTTATTTGTATCTCTCATGCCAAACTACTGCTATATGATTATAGTGTGAATCACAAAATCAACAACAAATGAAGAAACTTTATTACTTCATTTTGGCAACCATAAACAATCTCATAAATGTATAAACTCAACAACACATATTAGTGATATCTTTTACATACCAGAAGAGGAGAAAACTGTGTTTAAGTTCCTACAGAACACACAGCACAAAAGTTAAATGCTAATTGCCAATACTGATCTTGTTGATGTTTCTAGAAAACAAAGAAAGAAACATGGAGTCAATTTCAAGAACTTACATATAGTTACACAAAATAAGAAAACAAGCTGTGTCTGTTTCATTTTTAGCTAGAAACCATATGTCATCTGATCTGAGTCTCTAAAGTCACAACTGAGCGGCAATATTGACCTGTTGTTTTAAGCTCAAGCTCCATTTGGATCGCGAATGTTGACTGGTCTTACAACCAACAACCTCAGATAGCCTGGTCATTCTTCTAAATGAATGTGCACACATTCTCGCTCAAAAAGAAAAAATCCTCTGATAATTCCAAAATTAATCTGAACTAAAAATCGTACTTTGTCCTGCCACTTCTTAAGATTAAGCATAACATGTCGGCGATGTCTGAAGATGACGTTGACTTTAAGAAGCTCCAAGACTCCAGCATAAGTCTCTTTCTTGATCCTTTAAAATGCACAACCTGTACACAAAAACAAATCCAAAACTCAGAACGAAACCATTCATCATGAGAATGGAAGTTTACCAATTCTAATTCTATTTCAGATTTTCAATAGCTGTGAACAGCATCTTTTCACTTAAGAGGTCCACATGGAAGCGATTTAAGAGTGCCTATAGCCCTATACTTAAGCAACAGTACAACTGTACAAGCCACGTGTACAACACAATGGAGACTCAGACTTCTGATATTCTAACATGGAGAATGCACTTGGATATTTTGTTTCAGTTATATGTACGTTTAGTTGATAACCATCTACATATTTATATGTCAATAATTTACAACTCCCTAAACTAGTAATCCAAAAGTAATTTCAGAACCTCACTATAAATTTATCATTTATAATAACCCAAAACAAAGCTTAAACCAGACTTGTACCTTAACATCCAAGGGCATCCCATGAAATTGACCGGCACCCTCCGGTGGTGTCCAGTTATAAATGGAACACGGCAAAAATAGCACTGAAGCACCACTGATTTGATCCATAAATGCTTGTTTCCTAGAAAACCTTCGGACATCAAAGGAAGAGTGAGATTTTACAACCCAAGCAAGAGCTAATTGATCCCCGAGCATTCTGGAAGCTTTCATGAACTTTGACGTGTAGGCTTTTAGTACTTCTTCGAAGAAAAACTTTGCTCTGCACAGTTAAGGAGTTACAATGGCTTTAGGAAGAGATATAAACAAATGCATTTCCAAGTTCTGCGGTTAAATTAGTGAAAGAAACTTTACATTCTGACAAGAAAAAACAGATAATACTAAATCACAGGTTTTTGAAATTTCAAGCATACATACAAAGAAACACTCGTTAAATCTCTGGTGTTCCTCCTAAACAATATCAGAACTACATAAAACAACATCTATTAGCTTAGGATTGACTGAGGAGCACCCTCCGCTGCTATCACAATCCAAAAAAGTTCGGCAAGCAAATCACCAATACTAGATATCCTATTAGCACTGTCCCCCATAAATTCAGGGAGAACAGAATACAAATCAACAAACCTCAAAATTCCCTCCGGAGTGCCCCTCACTGCTATAAATCCTGAATTCAGAGGTTGCTCTTTGTTGTTACGGAATGTTAGAGCCACATGAAAACCAGGGTGATCATTAAATATCTGCCCCAAATCATCAACCACTGCTATATCTGAGTCGGTAAAGATGTAGTGATTCACTTGTCCCTTCAATTTTGAATGCTCTGCAGTCCGAGTTTCTAGAAATACCTGCAGTGGAAAACATTTAGCAGAAAAGAACACCATGCATGATACAAAAGACAAATCATCTAAAATTTTCTTAGGAAATTAGACTCGACAAATCGACCGAAATAGAGTAATGATAGAAAATTTTGCAATAAATCAACACTTCCATACAAAAGATGGAACTTTTAACTATGTTCCTTTACTATATGTTTATATGTCATCATTGTAGAGAATTGCTCGATAATTTCTGGAAACACACTAACACTTAACTATAGTGACCAATTGGAAAGAAACATAGAAACTATTCTGGCGCGACAAGAAATCGCCAAATTAACAATCTGAATTAGCTCTAATAATTACTAGACGACTAACTAAATGCAAACAAATATTCATGGTTGATTCAACAGTACAAGGACAGTAAAGGCCCACATGCATTCGAAAATGCAAATATACATGTAGCCAATTAGCTTATCGCAGTTTGGAAAGGTGATTTTCCCTAGTTACAGAAGATAATCTGAAGCACACCTGGAGTTCTGTAACCACAATAGGAATTGAGGAAGTTCTAAAGCCAAATCAACATAAAAAGAAGAATACCCTTCATAATAATGAACTGTGCTCTTACAATGTAAGACCTGATTCTTTGTAGCATCAACATTTCTCGTGAATAATCACCTTGAATGGGCAGAATGGTCAGTCTATCTCTTTCCACAGGATGTTTAGATGACGGATTAGTAAGGATGATGATGTTGCTTTGAGGCATGGTTTCCTGCATGTATCAATTCCATGTCAAATATATTGCAACTGAAATCAACTTCTAGATAATACATATGGAAGTAGCTTGCCAAATTTGGCTTGGCAATAAGATTTTATCAGAAGTAATATAATTTTGCAGCAAGACAGGCACATTGGAAGTAAAATATGAAAGAAAAATGGAAGTGCCAAGATATCCAGAAGGAATATCAAGGTTCTCATAAGACTATGAAACAAAAAAATGACGAAGCAAACCATCACATCTGTTTGTTTGCGTCCACAAAATAAGGCCAAATAAGCGATCGATCAAAGCTCACTCTAATGAGTTTGAACTAAAGGCTAATGAGAAAGGCAGTCTTTAATGTTTTATCATGAATGCTTTTACCCGACACCTTGCCAAACACCACTAAGAAGGATGCAAAAGGCCTTTCAAATAGGTGCATCTACCATATAACATTAGCAGTTGAAAGCCTTCACGCATCTCAAACATATGTATACCAAAAAGCATCACTTCACAATACCAATCCTAGACAAGTTCTTTTGTAGGATCCATTAAGAGGTATGCATAACACAGTAACCTTCACCATCATTAGTCTCTTTCATATCAGCAAAGCAGAGCTTATGGCATCAAAGTCTACTTGAGAATCTTAACAAGTACACGGGATTGATCTATAATGTCTTGCACGTGGGTTTACCTGAATGAAATTAACGAAGACATTCAAGATGGCAATTGACCTTTCCACCTTGTTGTAGGAAATGTTCCCAACTGTAACACTGTCTAATGATTTGCCATTTGTCTGCTGATCAACATTATACGTGGCAAACACAGTGACGATAGAAATATTGACACCAGCCTTCAAATTTTTAGAAGATGCTCCAAAATGTGTCTTGGTGAGAGCTTTGTTGCCTGTCATTTAGTTAACAAACGTAAATTTACCTATTTTAAATTGTATGCATGAATATATACACTGATCAGATGGTAGAAATTATGAAAAAAATAGATACATATATGGTGTAGTACACTACTAGTTAGAGCTAATTTTGAGCAACATAACTAGTTCAACATACATACACTTACAAGCACACCATTTTACAAGCTACTAAATATCCTAAGGGGAAACTGCACACAAGTTTGCACCTGGTCTCACGTTCAAATGCTAGCAGACACAAATACACTAGGTGATTTCCTTCCATTTGTTCTAGCCTTGGTGGACAGAGTTAGCCAAACAACACATTTATCAACAAGAAAAACTACAGAAAAATTTAATAGGAATCACAAATATTAATGCAAAAGAATGTAAACCTTTGCACTGTAGCCGATCAGGCAGCCCTTCGCCCGCAGCAGGTCCAAAAACCAGATGATCAAACTTCTTGTATTGTTTCCTTTGTGGAACTTCTGCAGCAGAGTGCTGCCGCAGTTCTAAAACTGAGAATCGGATAATTTAAACAAGTAAGCTATACTGATGCTTCAATTTAAAAGGCAAACAATACGAAGATTGAAATAGGGAACAACTCAGTATTCACCTGACATTATATGAACAAAAACAAAAAACAGAGGTAAACATAAAAGGAACGGGCGCCATCCACTGCACACTCTCCTTCCTATCATATCTTTGTAGGAAACACCAATTCCTAATACCATCCCAGCTTCAAAGAGAAAAATCCGGAATCTGACAGCGACTCAATGCAGAGCCAATAGTCCTGTCTAGATCGCGGGGATATCGCCGGCAAAAGGATTTAGAGTGTAGATTTCGCCGGAGAAGGAGAGGAGATTGAGGAAGTTACTGGGAGATTTGAAAAGTGGGCCTTAATGGATCGGATTGGGTCCAAATTTGGATCCGGTACAGCCCATTGAGCTTTGCTGGATCTTTTAGCCCATGGAGCAATGAAACCATAAAATTCTCTTTTTTTGCTATTTTTACCAAAATATTTAAAGTTCATTTTATTTGGGGAAGATTGTTGTTGGTTATTAGAGTAATTTAGTTTAGGGATGTAAGTAGTACTTGAAGGTTTAAGTATTTATATGGGGAAATTGTGTGGATAAACAAATATATACTAGTTAATTAGTTAATATAGTTACTGTTTGAATTAATTATCATTTGCAACCTCTTTTTAGCTATAATTATGTGCACCTCTCTTTCTCTCTTCTCTCTTATATGTATATAAGACAATTCATCTCTCTCCACTTTCTACTCTCTCTTGTTCTCCTCTCTCCCAGTTACATATATACACATACAATTTGATAAATATACAAATACAATTCACCTCTCTCCACTCTCTATCCTTTCTCGCTCGCCTCTCTCCTTCTTCTCCCAATCTCACTTGCCTCTCTCCTCCCTCTAATTTGTAGCTACAATCGTAATTAGCAACTATAGCTATGGAGCCTAATTAAGTTATTTTTAGTCGTTATTTGTGAAATTTCCTCATTTTTTTTTTGGAAAATTATGTTAAATGGCAAACATCTAAAGTATATTATGTAATAGAACTATAGTTTCAATTATTTTTAATCTATGACACAGTTTCACAAAATTTTACTATTCAGTTTCCTATTTGTAAAAACTCAGAATTTGTATAATTCTATCCCTGATTGTATAAATTCAGAATTTGTATAATTCGGTCCTTGATTGTATAAATCCAGAATTTGTATGATTTGATTCATGATTGTATAAATTCAGAATTTGTATAATTCAGTTCTTGATTGTATAAATCAAATATTTGTATGATTTGGTTCTTGATTGTACAAATTCAGAATTTGTACATGCTTGCCCTAACTATTTGTACATGATTTATGAAAAATTCATATATCAAACGGAGTTCTGAAAAATTCTTAAATATATAAATATAGAATTTGTAGATACTTACCATGTTTGTATATTCACAAGCGAAATATACAAACATGCAAGTGAAATATACAAACCGCAACCTTCATAGCAAACGAAAATAAACTATAGAGCGCAATTACTAAAATTATAGTTATATAGTCTTATTATGCCTATTATCTTTGTTATTTCTGAAAAATTCTCTTCTTTCTTTTTATGACTATGGTGTTAGAGCAAGTTTTCGCGCACATCAACTAATTTTATGGAATACATGCCACCTCCAATCGACAACACGTACTAGGTAACTTCATCCACCAAAATTAGGATAGAGGGTTAAATCACCTAATATTTTTGTTTTTGCTTTGACGGAATCTTTTGATATAAATGGAGCAATGAAACCATAAAATTCTCTTTTTATATATCTTCTTTCTTGCTATTTTTGCCAAAAAAATTTAAGTTTGTTTTATTTGGGGAAGATTGTTGTTGGTCATTAATTTAATAACATGTACTACTTGAAGGTTTAAGTATTTATGTTGCCTTGGTATGAACTACTCATTACCCAAATTATTTTTTACTATGTTCGTTGAGACTCTCTACTAATTAATATACCCTATCCATTACGAACAAATGGAAGTACACAAATGGAACCATTTATATCTCTTAATTGGTTGTAAACTTACAAAACAAATATGGTTAATGATTAGGTCTCTTAAGTGGTAGTAAACTTACAAAACAAATATAGTTAATGATTAAGACTTATTGAGATTTAGACTTACAAAACTAAACGAATTTAATGACTGGAATGTGATCGATTACCATAACAATATAGTTAATGAAATTTTATAAGTGAGGTTTGAAAAAATATAGTATATACTAGTACATATTTTATTCTATCTTGTGAAGGTAAACAAATTATTTTTAAGGACCTTTGGCTCAACTATAACAAATCAATTTTAGGTAAGAAAAAAGAAAAAGGATAGTGGAAAAAACAAAATAATTGATCCTTCCGTTTCTATTTATATGTCATCATTTTATATTTCATGTCTCTTGAGAAACAAAGTAAATTTACTTCCTTATTAGTGTTCTCTTGAAGTCAAATATTCAATAAATGAATATAAATTAATTTATTTTGATTAGTTAAATTGATCAATGGACACATGGACACAAATTAATCATTTAGTTTTTCTATGTTGGTCAATTTCATATTTTCAAGGCTAATGACCCTCAAGGGAAAAATAGAAAGTATAATGTTGGTTATGCATTAGTTTTGTGAATCACAAAGTATTAAGTCTTGATGGAGTTAGAAATTTAGTGAAGGATGTGCATTTTTTCGATAAAGTGTACGCTAGAGCATCCTACACCTAAAGTGGCTCGCTCGGCGCTCATGGTATGAAGAAACATCAAATTTTACTAAAGACGATATATAAATAGGAACAAAGTGAGTATTGAAAATCATTTTGGACCTTTCTTCCCTCCCAAGTCTTACACATGGAAAAAGGTTTAGGAATAAACTTGGAAAAATTTTATCCTATGAGAGGCATAGCTATTAGGTGGCAGACAACGCTTGTGTCAAGTGGATTTTGGGTCCCACTTGGAGGAAAGATGGCCTAAAGGTCCCTTTTTCTTCTTTTATCTGTCTCCCTCAATAGTCCAAATTTTCTTATGGTATTTAAAATTTGCTAACGTAATTTTTGTTATGTTTTTGGGCTATTCGGTTTTGTCGTTTTAATAGAAAATATGATAATATAACAATAATAATTAATTAACAAATACAAAAAAAAAATGCACTTCTGACATTTTCAAAATAAAAATATAAATTAAATTAAAAAATAAATGCAAAAAAATTGATTATTATAAAGACAAACACCTTAATATGAATGAAGAGTTCAGAAGATTAGTATCTATCATAATCTTTTTATTTTTTAAAAATATTTATTTATATAGTTCATGTGAATTAAAGTGGTGAATTGTTTACGGATAATTTAATAGTAAATAATAGGGTGAAAATTTCTATTATAATAAATCAATGTATGATATTCTATAAGCGAACACAAAAATGAAAAAACAAATCTAAATTCTCATATTTTCTATATATCATTTATAAAATACTTTAAAAAAAAAAACATTTTATGAATTCAAGACACAAGATTTTAAAATACTACTAGTATATACTATATTTTTTCAAACCTCACTTATAAAATTTCATTAAATATATTGTCATGTTAATCAATCACATTCCAGTCATTAAATTCGTTTAGTTTTGTAAGTCTAAATCTCAATAATATACACTTGGCAGCCAAACAACCCGTCATACAACTGACAATACTTGCACCTCGTGCAAGATAATTTTTTTCGAGTAACTTGGCATATGCCAACTTTGAGGTTGTATAACTAGACACTTGAACTTGTACAAAGTAAAATAAATAAATACACGTCTTACGTGATATTCTACATAAAAATTTAAGTCTTGATATCCTACGTGTATTATGCTACGTAGGACTCATGTGTGTATTTATTTAACTTAATGCAAATTTATCAAAAAATTGAAAGAGATAACTGTGAAACAAGTCTTATAAGAATCTTCAAGACTCTCGAGTAGCTAGGGCTAGAACTGAAAGGGAGAATAAGACTCTTTATTTGCCTTAGTACCCAAAAATAAATTCTGTTGCAACAGAAATAAATATGAACATACACAATTAACCAAAATGAGTTAAAATTATCAGATTCATAACTAAGTACAAAATAGCTATTTCACTATTACAATAATTATGGAGCATTCCGAACCGGACATGTTGTTCTCTTGTGTCCAATATTTTTACATATTGAACACTTATTTTTTCTTGTTGGAAATGATTCCCCGATTCCACGCCTCCTCTTTGTTCGCCTTCTTCCCTGTTTGCTTGGGTCAGCATATGGAGGAGGTATTTCTCTCTCTAAAATCTCCAAAGGAACAATCCAAGAATCTTCAGGAGGCACCGGATTAATTTCCTCACAATATGCAATTATGTATTTTTCCATCGAATAATATGAAGACGAGTAATCATAGATCTGATTTCCAAAATGTGCACCATATTGGGATCGAAGCTCTGCCATAGCATGTGGACAAGGTATTTTGTCCAAGTCAAAAACTCTACATGTGCACGTTCTTCTTTGAAGATAGACCGTGGCAACATCACCATGAACGTTGATACTAAACTTGTAATTGGCTATTAGATGGGCCAATAACTTGTTTCCCAAATTGATATTCTTTGATATTTGTTTTTCCATTGAAGGAACAAGTATGTTTGGTGAGTTGACCAATTCCATACACCTCTCGTGAAATAATTTTGCAAAGCTCATATTTATTTCATCAAATAAAGCGACGACAATAAATTCTGTTTCAACTTCAAATATTGCATTCACGAATTCAGTAATGTTTGAGGTCATAATATTATACCTATACAAAAAAAATAACTTAATAAGATATATAATTATATAAAACTTAAACAAGATACACAATATATAATATTGTACCTATTTTCCGGACAAAATGCCCTGCTCCATCTATGAAATTCAACTGATTCGAGATGTACGACAGTCTTGGGTACCATATCCCTTATCTGATTGAAATGGCCATAGAACTTAACTTTATTGTATGCTTTCATTGCATTATAAAAATGAGATACAATCTTTGCATTGTGAAAATTGTTTCGAATATTTTCTCCAAGGTGCCTCATGCAACCCAGTGCTTTCCTTTTATTCCTCCCAAATTTCCCCAAAAAAATTTAGCGAAAATTTGGTGTATTTGATCCAAAACTTTTCTAGGTGGGTTCAAAGCTAATATCATATACACAAGCATAGATTGGAGCACATTGTTGATAAGTATCCATTTTCCCCCAAATGTCAAAAATCTGTTATGCCACATTAAAATTCTTTTGACAATTTTTTGTACCATTTCCGCATAATAAATCGATCTCCCCTTTCCATAGAACACTGTACAACCCAAATAAGTAAAAGGAAAATTTCCTTGTTGTAAAAGAAACTCTTTGATTTGTTAACTTTTTGCCCAGACACCATTTCATAGTCCTTAAGAATCCTCATCATTTTGATTATTGAACCTCTGTCTCCTGACCCAAATAGAATTGTGTCATTAGCATATGATAAATGATTTTTCTCCGGACACCACTTATGGAGCCCATAACCCTTTACTATCTCATCCCTATGCAAGATGTTTAACCCTCTGGATAACACTTTTGCAGCAATTATTAGACTAACACAGAGTAATGCCATTTACTAACACAGAAATTTTAATGACTAAACGAATTTAATGACTGGAATGTGATTGGAAAAAACCATGAGTAATGCCATTTACTAACACAGAGTACCAATTGTTAGAAATTATCCTCCACACCATATTTATTATCACCTCTGCAAAACCAAATTTTCTCAACACTTTTGTGAGAAAAATCCAAGAGACCTAATCATATGCCTTAGCTATATCTAGCTTTACCACCACATTAACATAACTTCTCACTTCTTCAAAAAAATATTGATATGAGGTATCACATTCTTTATCCACTACACAAAAAGCCACCAGAAAAATATGATTCTCTGCATCTTGTGCCACCGCCGATAGTAAAAATCCTTCATACTTGCTCTTCAAGAATATCCCGTCAACGGCTATGACTTTTCTCAATTGTTGAAAACCTTAAATCCAAGCCGCATAGGCTACAAAAAAGTACTTGAACTTTCCATTTTCATCAACGTGCAATGCCGTCTTACTTTCTTGATTTGCGGACTCAGGCATATAGCGGTATGCATCAAGCACTCCATATCCGTGCTCATGTGTTTCCCTAACCAAAGACTTTGCAATCTCCCTACCCTTATATATGTTCCAATAACTCACCTTACAACCCAATTCTGTATGGAGTTGATTGACAATATCTCTTGTAGATGGACCTTTACCATTAGGAAAGCTATTTTTAAAGTATTTACCAAGGATTTTTTTATGGCATGTGGATTATCACTCGTAATATGCTCTGAACCACATGTGTGATACTTTTTATAAATTTTAATACAAAATTTGTCAGAACTTATGAATTTCACAGTCTTCAACCATCATTTGCACTCTGGATGTGCGCATTTAAAACAATACACTCTACGCGAATTAATCACCTTTGCAAGTCTGAAATCTTTTTTCAAGCAAGCAATATGCAATGAAGTGACTAGTTCTTATTTGTTCTTGAATGTCATTCCTATGTAAAAACCTGTCTCATCATCTTGAATATTGTTCAACAGTTTTAACTGAGAACTGCCCCCTATATCAACAATGAGTGTAGGTGTCCACATCATGTCTAATCTCATCATCTGGATCATCACATTCGATCATTTAACAGATTTTGTTGGCCTTGTTCTACATTTTCATTCTCTATCGATTTTTCAACAACGTACACCCTTAAAACAGACCTAGTTGCATCACTCAGATAAGCACACAAACAAATTTGATTGCTTATCTTAAAAGGTAGGACCCTCTGATTTTCAAAAAAACTTGTGCATACAACTGATGACAAGATCATTTGGTTGACAATTTAGTCCACAATAACTAATGATTGAGTTCACAAAATAATTATACAAAATATTCCTTTGGGCGGTCATCAATACTGACTCTGATATGTCACCATCCTTCCAACGCTAAATAAATCGATTGTTCTTCTCAATCCATTCACCATAACAATCAACAACTATTGTTATTGATTCTTCCATTAATGGTACCTAGAGGAATTTATTAAAAATATTTAATAATGATTGTATAGTAAAGTTGAGTGGCTATATACAATTAAAAATCATATGCACAATTATTGTCCTAACAAGTCAATCATTTATTGCAACAAGTAGATCATCCGTTGCAGTAGATGATTCACTTGTTGGATACATGTCCAAAACCAAAAGTTTATCCAACATGTAAGTTAATTGTTGTAACAGATGAGTCATCTATTGCAACAAGTAATTGATCTGTTGCAATATATGACTTACCTGTTTGGATAAATTTTTGGTTTTGTCCTAGTTCGACCTGGTACTATAACATGTATTCAACGGGTAAGCCATCTGTTGCAACAGATGAGTCATCTGGTGCAGCAGATGACTCATATATTGCAATAAATGACTTATCTGTTGTTACAAGCTTCTGGTTCTTTCCCGGCTTGGCATGATACTGTAATATGTATCCAATAGGTAAGCCCTCTATTGCAACAGATGAATCATCTGGTGCAGCAGATGACTCATCGGTTGCAATAAATGATTTATCTGCTGGGACAAGCTTCTGGTTCAGTCCCAGTTTGACATGGTATTGTAATATGTATCTAATAGGTAATCTATCTGTTGCAACAGATGACTTACCTGTTGGGTATGCAGCTGTAAATTTTTAAAGAACACTCAAACTATCAAAATGAAAGATTAAAGTAAAAATCATTAGTTTACTTACAAAAATCACATATGATGTAATACCCAATGATATATTTATATGAATGAAAATTGGTCTGAAAGCAGCAGTACAATGTGAATATCAACTGAAGAAGAAAAATATGATGAACAACTAGAAGAAGATGGTGATGAACAAGAAGAAGAAGAATAAAAAAGAAGAGCAGCAACAATGGTCCCCAACAATGAAAGAATAAGCAAGAGAGAAAAAGGGAAAAGTGAGCCGTTGGTACCCTTTTTTTCCCTCAATTTCTTATTATTTAGGGTTTTATATAAGATGAACTAAAGTGTAAAATAAAAAAACTTAGAAATGAAAAATTCAACCCCTTAATTCTTAATTTAAAAATTATCACCTCTACTTAATAATTAAGACTTGAGTCACAGTTCCGCTTGTTCCCGACTATTGCATCTTTCCTGCCACACTGCTTCAACAACAGCTTCTTAGCGACCTACTGCCCTACCACCAAGACCGGCAAGAGCACCGGATGATTGAACACTATCCCAATCTCTAGAAAGAGTATTTGGTTACCCGAAGCTCATGTAGAGGCACCTACGGCAGGATCCGTCATCTTGACAGGAATTGCTTTAAAATTGAGAACCTATACCACGTATGAAGACAGAAATGCTCTCGTAAGATCTTTTACTTCAATAGTAGATATAGGCCTTTCAGCAGGTTAGTCCAATCCTAATTTTAATACTTTTCTATAACCCTTAATTCATTGTCCCAACACTCTCTTCTCACTTCTCTGTATAAAATAAAAAAAATAAATACTCCATCTTCTCACACTGATAGCAAAATTCCATAAAAATAAAAACAATGGAGAAGAATTTGAAGAAATCAAACTCAGACTCGAACGACGACATTCCGCCATCTACACATCCTTCTTTCTTCATTGGTTCATCTGTGATTCCAATAATCAATAAGCTTCAGGATATCTTCGCACCGCTCGGCGATATCGACGATCGACTTACCGGTCTCCGGCTGCCGCAAGTGGCGGTGATTGGTAGTCAGAGTAGTGGAAAGTCGAGTGTACTTGAAGCTTTAGTTGGCCGTGATTTTCTTCCACGTGGTAGTGATATTTGCACTCGCCGACCACTAGTTCTTCAGCTTGAGAAACGTTCTGCTGGAATTGGTAATGATTCGCTTGAATGGGGAGAGTTTGCTCACCTTCCTGAGAATCGATTCTATGATTTCTCTGCTATTCGCCGCGAAATTCTGGTCAGTTTTTTTTTTAAATAATTAATTCCCCGGGTTTTGCTTTGACTGTTCAAAATTTTAGTATATATTTCTAAGGGAAGTTGTTTTTTTGACGTATACCTAGTATAAATTTTTCTATATGCACAATATAATTTTTCGAAGTGAATGTAGATATGCTCCCTCCCACCAACCACCAACAAGTTATTTCTCTGTCCACTAAGGCTAAGGCTAAAACAGATGGTAAGAATTAAGAAATCTCGTAGTAGTTTGTCTCTGTAGGGAATTGAATATGAGACCATATTGTGCTCAACCAACTTCATTGACCACTAGGCTAACATGATGCTGGAAATAACTGTGAGTTAGCTGGGAAATTAGAGTTGCCAGGCTCTATGAGCACGTTTCCCTTAGTTTTCTTTGCAGCTTCTATGTTTTGTTTCTTTGCTTTTTCACGTGCTACATTTGGAAGAATTAATCCTCCTGGATATGCAGTTTTTTCTCCTGACTTGTATACTGTTTCTATAGATAGATGGTACTCCTTCCACCCACTTTTACTTGTGTTACTATACTAAAGATAGATGCCCATTTTTACTAGTCCAATTTAGAAAATCAAGAGATAGTTTACCACCTAGTTCCTAATATACCTTTGTTACTAACTATAGTCATTTCCCAATGATTTTTTTCACAATATTGAATTTATTATATTCAAAGGGTTTATGTAATAAAATTGTCATTCTATTTATTGCTTCTTGAGTGTGTGCCAAGTCAATACTCTACAAGTACATGTGTGCTAAGGGAGTAATATTTTCTGTTTGGTCTTTTTCTCCTTTCTTCATAGTTAAAAAGTATATTGGAAGATTAAACTATACAGTCAGTTAATCAGCGTTATAATTTGAATTCTGACTTGGGTGTGAATTATGGACTCTGAATCATTGAGCTGCCCCTTGAGAAAACATATGATGTTTCCTTTTGTACTTCTTTTGATAAGGTAAAAGAAAATACTTTCACAAAAGGGAAAGTTTTCATGCAAAAGCTACAGTGGAATGTGGTTATCTACAAAGTTCACCCAATATTCTATGCAGACTGGACTTTAAAGTGTATTTAATTTTGTGTGTTTATGTCATTCTTTTGGAAGTTTGACTCTAGATATTCTCTATGGAGTTATGCTGTGAATGTTTTCTAAGAGCTTCTCAAAATAGTGAGACTATTGACAAGTGGGGGCTAAATAATTAGCAGGAATAGATTGGATGGAAATGGAAGAAAAGAAAGAAGATAATTTCTGGAGAAGTTAAGGAGAGCTATTTTGTATCATAATCATATTTGAGACTACGTTAAACTTGTTGGGGAACCAGTGAAACCGGAATTGTCTGTTACTCTATGTGAGATTTTGAATGCAAGAAATGTTCAGGAATTCCTGCATGGTCATGGAGAATTGGAGATGCAACTTCGTTCATGGAAGCAGGATGTTCATCTCATTTACTGATGCTTATCAACTTTTTGTTGTTTTCTTTCTGACTACTAGGTTGAAGATATCTTTTTTTCTTTAAATTAGAACTTGTCAATATACTGGGACTTGCATCTTTTTCATGCCTATTATGTCAATACACTGATTTTGTTAGTGCAGGCTGAAACAGAAAAAGAAGTGGGAGTTAACAAGGGTGTTTCGGATAAACAAATTCGGTTAAAGATCTGTTCTCCCAATGTTCTCAATATAACTCTTGTTGATCTACCTGGAATTACTAAAGTTCCTGTGGGTGATCAACCTAGTGATATTGAAGCAAGGATCAGAAATATGATAATGTCCTATATAAAACAAGAAACTTCAATCATATTGGCTGTTTCTCCTGCAAATGCGGATTTGGCTAATTCTGATGCACTACAAATGGCCAAACAGGTAGATCCAACTGGTAGGTCTCTGGTGTAGGTGTGTAGCTGTCTGCATAGTTTTAACTTATTGTTTTAGTACTTAAATCATTTTTACATGCATACACGCAGACAAAATATGTTTTTGTCTGATTTATGATTTTCTTTTGATCTTTCACATACAGTGCCTTGACTTGATAACTTAATTGGCAGGTACACGTACAATTGGTGTAATAACTAAGGTTAGTTTTCAAATTGTTTATTGGAGGCTAAATAATATCTCCTTCACTTTCCAAAATAAAACTATGTCATGAAAAAGGAAATTTGTGCAGCTATGTCTTCATTAGAATCTTAGTGAAATCACCAAAAAGCAGTGTGTTCTTACTATTGTATTTTGGCTACAGCTAGATATAATGGATAAGGGTACCAATGCGAGAAACTTTCTGCTTGGAAAAGTTATTCCACTTCGTTTAGGTTATGTCGGTGTTGTCAACCGCAGTCAAGAGGTATATTCTAGAATCTGTACTCAACCATCTGCTGTTTTTACTAAAGCCCCATCATTTATCTGAACCATAGTAGTAGAAGGAGACTACTAACTTGCAGTATCTATCTCACTTCATATCATCAAAAGCAATTAAAAAATATTGTGTGATTACATCAAAGAATTGTGTATCAGGAGGTGAAGGATCCTCCTTAAGATTTTGTATCTTACACAATGTTGCATCTCATCTTAAAGTTTAAGCTGTTAGAGAGAGTACACGCCGATGGTTTCTGTTGCTGTTCAGTTACCAACATCCCTGAGAAAGAATTCCATTATCACATCTGTTTTTTGGTGATTCAATACCATTCCTACGAGATTCTTGTTTCAACTGTCTATGTTTTCAAAATAAACAAACTCAAGTTGGTTTCCCCTCTTTGAATTTGAGGGGAGATGGTAGAATATCACTAGAATGTATGTCTAGATTCATCTCTAATGTACTTGAATAAGAAAATCTTATAAAATATTCTACAGGATACCTTAGGACATTCTTTATTTAGTTATAAGTTATTTTCCTACATTCTTAGCTGAGAGATTGATTATCTACTGTATTACTTGTAACCTACTTGTACATTGTTACTTGATCAAGTCAATGAATTTTTTTTTCCTTTCTATTTCATTTACTCACCAATACATCACGTACTTACATGGTGTTTATAATTCTCTTAGAGCCAAGTACGATAATATATGTGCTTTGCAGGATATTAACAACAATCGTCCTATCAGAGAAGCACTTGCTTATGAGGAGCAATTCTTCCGTGATTATCATGTACATGTCTGCTATTTTTCATTTCATTTTTTTTTTTTTTGTAAATTCTTTACATTGATACATGGTAGTTGACATTTGTTTGAAGGTATACCGTGGCTTATCTGATCGATGTGGAATCCCGCAATTGGCAAAGAAGCTAAATCAGGTTAGAGCAAAAACTGATGGAGAAAGGATGGAGACACTCTCATATTTTCATATCAATGGTTCTAAATTATGTTAATTTACATACTGTAGACAAGTCTCTTGTGTTTCCTGAGAATCTGTTAAGTGCCTAGAAAGGCATTTTTAGATGCATTGTCCTTAGAGGCAAAATTGGAAGATGTAGTTGGAGTTAATGCAATTGTCCTTAGAAGACACTTGTCCTTTCTGGATTGTGGTCAACCTTTTAGGAATTATGGAATTGATGTTTGTTCTTCATTTCTTGTGAGCATTGCAATAATGTTTCATTCATGTTAACAATGTCTTTTGCGCCTTTCTGTAGATTGATGCAATAGTAAAACGGTAACTTGGTTTACACTAATGCTTAGAAAGTTGGAATACAAACATCAAAATGAAATATCCTGTTATCTAGAAGGAGATCATTAACTTATCTCCCTGTGATATAAATCTGTGGTTTAAGTTTAAATAGTATTAGATAAGAGCATTAAGCTTAAGGTACTTTTGTTTTGTTTCAGATTCTGGAGCAGCATATTCGAAATGTTCTCCCCACTTTGAAGACCGATTTAACTTCTCATTTGGTTGCTGTTGAAAAAGAGTTGCGTGCTTATGGAGAGGCTTTGGAATCAAAAGTAAAAACAATCTGTTATTTTATTTTAAACCTGTTTGCTGGAGAGTGATTCTTTATGAATTGCAGTGTCAAGCATGGAAAGAATTGAAAGAAATTCTTAATCAGATTTTATATCATAGATAAATGAATATTATTTAATTTAAATAAGATACCAAAATATGGATGGAGCAATGTATTTCACGACTAGAGACAAGTATGACATTGCATCTAACTTAACACCCTTGATTATCTTGTTGCATCCATGAGACAGGGAGAAAGAGGAGCGATGCTGTTGAATATTCTGACAAAATACTCTGAAGGTGAGAAGTATCTAGGTTACTTTTTACTGCGGTTTGCTAGTTCCTTATGTCTTTTGGGAGCTTTGTACCAACTTCTCTTTAGCCATCATATTTTTTCAGTTACTAGGATGATAAAATTAGTAATACTTTAACTGTATGGCCTAAATATGATCTGTTGAAATATGTGACAATCTCATCTAAAATTCGTTAGAGAACATATTTTTTATCACTTAATTATGTCTTCAACATGTCCTCTCACGTGCGAGCTTGGTTCAAGCCAAACACGTGAAAATCCTTTAAATAATGGGTGATGGTGAGACTAGAACCAAGGACCTCCGTCCGATCTGGTACCATGATAAGAAATAAATCTTGGGCCTAACTCAACACCAAAGGTAGCTTATGAGGTAAGGAATATCCAAAACCCCATAAAGAGACCTACCCATCCCTCTACAACCATTATGAGGACTAACACTCTTGATTAAGAAACGGATCTTGAGCCTAACTCAAGACCAGATAAAAAGACCTACTAATCTCTCTATGTATGTCGGTCTCTTCTATCACCCCCCCCCCCCCCCCCCCACAAAAAAAAAATCTCCGTATGCCTAAGACGGGATATTTGGAGCATGAACAATATAACATGGTGATTAAACATTGGTAAACCAAGAATTTGAATGAGCCTAGCTCTGATACCATAATGAAATGTAAGTTTACACTGTTAGAGAATTGTTTTATTTACTTGAGGAAAAGAGCTTGATATGCCCCTTAACTTTGCGATTTAGAGCTGATATACCCCTCCTTAAAAGAGTGGCTCACTTTTTTTTTTATGAAGAAAAGTGGCTCATATATATTCTCGCCGTCCAACAAATAGAGCGTGTTTTTCCTTTTCATTAATAGACTCATATTAATTGAATTAAAAAATCATCTTTTTTTTAATATAAATTTAAAAATTTGGCTTTTAAAAATAACTCCCACCCATTTATTTTTACTTCTCTAGACCCAACCCAACTAAAAAAAATACCCTACCCCCTCGTTGCCCCGTGTTTCATCGGAGCCGGCGGGCATGGAAGTATTTCCCTGTATCCTTGAACCTCTCGCCGTTGGAGTTGTTTAACATTCTTCTTCATCTTCAGAATCCTCTCTTGGCTTAGTTGAAATTGATCTCAAAGGAGCAAGAATCACAATTCCAGCAATCAGCCACTTCTTGTTTTCTTCTTTGCTCCCTTCCAATTGGCGCTTTTTTGAAAATTCCATCTTTTAACAGAACCCCACAACCCCTAATTGCATTTAAAACAAGAAAACGAAAAAAAAATGATCTCTATTGCTGTAAAGATTCAAATTTTGTCAGTATGCAAAGAAAGTTTGGAGAACAAAGACAACATATAACTCACACTCATATATTAGAACATGCTAAGACGGAGGAATACAGAGGATATCAAGTGAACTGAATGATGGTATTTTTTTTTTTTTTTTTTTTTTTTTTGCTGAAAGGCAGTAAGAATTACGAGAAGATGACCTATAGAACTAAAACAACATAAAACTCACACTCATATATGAGAACCTGCTAAGACAGAGTAATACAGAGGATAACAAGTGAACTGAACGATGTTTTCTTCTTTTAGCTGAAAGGCAGTAAGAATCAAGATAATATGAATGAACCAAAAGTATCTTTCTTGTTTTTTCAGATTCTGAATTTTCTTTTCAGTAGTAGAGATGAGAGAAAAAGGGGATTTGAGTTTTTTTATCAGTTGGGTTGGGTCTGATGGGGTAAAAATTAATGGGTGGGAGTTATTTTTAACAGTCACGTGACAAATTTTAAATATTTTAATTCAGTAAATATGTATCTACTAACGAATAGGACAAATACGCTCTATTTGTTGGACGACAAGGATATATGTGAGCCATTTTTTGATGATTAGCTCTAAATGCCAAAGTTGAGGGGTTTATCGGGCTCTTTTTCCCTTGCTTAATTATGTCTTCAACATGGTCTTATCGATGTTGAGCAAGATACTGTGTGGGAGTCTAATATGTATGTACCAGATTGACTTGTATGTGAAAATTAAGGGTTATTATTCAAATATGATAACATAGATTTAACTTTAGATGTGCATATTCTCTTTCCCAGATTGCCTGGGTGAAACTAGGCAATTATTTGTCTGTAGCCACATTTAGTTCATCCAGACTCCTTTTGTTTCATTTTGGTTGGCCTACTTTCTGTCTGAAAAGATTGATCTTTTCCTTGAAGTGGTAAAAATTGCAATTTTAAAAGGTCAAAATAACACATAGTATTACCTCTCCTGCATGGTTTGCAAGCTATTGCATTGGAGCGAGGGCTTTACCCTGTGCGCACTCAAAGGGTAGCGGATTCGGATTTCCCTTGTATAAAAAAAAAACATATAGCATTATTTCATTTTTAAAAAAATTGATAAACATCTTTACAATCTTGCCAGTTCTTCCAACAATCACTTCAACATTCTAACAAACAAGTTACACATTTTTATGTTGTTGTCTTGGAACATTTTGCTAGTCAAAGTAGGTTAATCAAGTTAAGATAGAGGGTGTAGAATTTTTGTTGCTTCTAACATTCTTGGATCTGTTGGTGATAAACAGCATTTTCTTCAGAGGTGGATGGTAAAAGTCAAGCAATGACCACTAAAGAATTGTCAGGGGGAGCACGGATTCACCACATATTTCAGTCAATTTTTGTAAAGAGCTTGGAGGTGCAAATTTTTGTTCCTCAATTAGTTTCTTGCTGCTTCTGATCTTTCATGGACTAACTTCTCTAGTGAAGGGCTTAGTTCAATATTGTTTTTATATTCTTGGTTTAGATATTCACAGGATTTTATACACTTAATAATGTTACTGATGGCTTTTAGAGTAGCAGTAAGCTTTTAATGTTACATAAGGCAGTTATGTTGCTTTTTGTGTCACTGTAGGAAGTTGATCCTTGTGAAGATCTAAGTGACGAGGACATAAGAATAGCTATCCACAATGCAACTGGTCCAAGAAATGCGCTATTTGTGCCAGAGGTGCATGCCATGACAGTAAATTTATGCTTCAAGCAGAGCACCTACAATTCTTTCTATTGTAGAAATTGTTGGGATGATAATAATGGTACAAGTGTTTTAGGTCCCATTTGAAGTTTTGGTTAGACGACAAATAGCTAGGCTGCTTGATCCTAGCCTCCAGTGCTTGCGATTCGTCTATGATGAGCTTATAAAGGTGATAAAGGGGTATTGTTGACCAATATGACATTTTTCAGTTTCAATATTTAGGTTTCTTCTCTTATGAGTATCATATGAACACTCACAAACGAGATCCTTGCGGCACAATAGATATTCAGTTGGATGTACTTTTAAATATTCTTGCAGATTAGTCGTGCTTGTGAAACAGTTGAAATGCAGCGCTTCTCAGAGTTAAGAAGGCGACTAGAGGATGTCACTGCAAGGTTTCTACGAGATGATGTAAAACCCGCCGAAAGAATGATAACAAATCTTATTGATATGGAGGTATCTGATCTCTGATTGCATATTTGTTTGACCATTCTGCTTAAGTAGTGTCTTTAAACTAAACATTCTTATGATTTATTCTCTTAGATGGTTAGGATAAACTCTTGAAGACAACAATTCTAGAGATATATGGAAGCAGCTATACCTCAATTCGGAACAAGTTGGGGTCGGCTATATGAATCCTTACTGATCATGATTCTTCATTTAAATCATGTCAAGCCGACATTATGTAGAATAGTATAGAGTACTAGAAGTTTTTTTTCTTTTTGCATAAGAATCTCTAAAAATGGCTAATAGACTCCTAAAAAATATAGGACCCAATGTAAATGTGCTAACATAAATAACAACAACATTCCCAGTGAAATCCCACAAGCGGGGTCTGGGGAGGGTAGAGTGTACGCACACCTTACCACTACCTCACGGAGGTAGAGAAGTTGTTTTCTCGGCTCGAGTACAACAAATCAAAGTAACATACATATTCCTAATTAATTGGTATCACCTATAAAGATCTTTTTCTTCCATTATGCCCTATGTAGCGCCAAGTCTTGCATGATTCCAAGAGATTGTAGTGATTCCAAGAGATTGTAGGTATTTTTAAGACAACCTTCTTTCGAATGATCATTTCCTTCTAATACCTTTGCATACCATGGTTTCACACCTGTGATGTGAACCTGTGCATCGTAGGATCATGACCAAACCATCTCAAGTGACCTCCTCTCATTTTATCTTCAATGTGTGCTACTACCTCCTCTCATTTTGCCTTGTTGATCACACATCCATCTTAACATCCACATCCTTTGGACACTCGTGCGGATATGTTGTACTTTAACAGCCTAACATGCACTCCCATCCATATAACAGTGTAATGTTTCAAGATTTTAAATGGATATAATAAGATTCAGTTTTTTCAACTGAAAGGTTTTTTTTCATTGGGATCAGTGGTATCTCATTTTTATGAAGTTTCTGAAAACTGATGTCCTGTAAATGTATTATGTATTTTAAGATTATTTATTCTCCTTTCTTTTATAGTCTACCTAGGACTATTATTCAAAAGTAAAAAGTCAAATAAGTTGTATTGTCAATTTTCTCCTTAGTTTTTGTATTTCTATGGTTTGATTTATACATTCCATGCTTATTTATAGGAGTCAAAAGATTAGCTTCCTATTTCTGATCAACCAACTCTTTAATTTGTTTTAGATAGATTATATAAATTCCTCGCATCCCAATTTTATTGGTGGGACAAAGGCGGTTGATATGGCGCAAAACGAATTGAAGACTATGCAGGTACCACCAACTCTGATTCTGTTTCATGTCTAAATACAATGTGCTTGCACATGAGAAGTGGAATATTATATATAATTCTGTGTATATTCTATAGAGTTCTCATAATTAGGAAATGCAATCGATGGTATGTAACCATGACCAAGACTTATATTTAATAAGTCTCATTACATAATAATTCAGTAAGCATTTTTCTCTTGTATCTTGGTCACCTGGTATTAGAGCAAGAGAAGGAATAAACACCAAACATGTTTTCTGGTGAAGTTCATTAAGTGCACTGCTACCTTGATATCAGTGCCTAATCGGTGGCCAAGTAAGTTAAATTATCACATCAAGGTCTTCTACTTCACGTATATAACACAATCATCAAAAGAGGTAGAAAGAAACACCCTATGTGCCACATGAAGGAACGTCACTCTTTGCGCCAAGTCACGTGCGACAATTGTCCCATCAGTGCCATGTTAGCACTAAATTAGTTGACTCATCAGTGTCTGGAGCAGGGGCGGAGGCAACATATAATGAAGGGGGTCATCCGACTCCCCTCGGCGAAAAATATTACTATTTATATATGGTTAAAATTATTATTTATACATGGTTAAAATTATATTTTAGGTATGTATAATAGATGTTGAACCCCCTTCCACTAGTTCATGTGTTTACTTCTCAGATTTTGAACCCCCTTATTAAATTTTCTAGCTCCACCACTGGTCCGGAGGTGACTTGTGTATCAATTATCACTTCCCTATCCTCTTCTTGTGATGCGACACTAAACTTGCACTCTGTTCTAGTTCTGCCCAACCTGAAGCCTTTAGACTTGAGGGTCTCTCTCCAAATCTCTAGTCTATCTTTAACTTCATTGCGTGTCCCGTCGATTAATACTATGATGTCTGCAAATAACACACACCATGGTAACCTATGTTGGGTCTCGATATTAAATGCCCATGCTTCAGATGTCCATCCCTGTTGTGTGTGTGTAGTCCATATCGGTGGATGAGGAGAAATTGATCTTTTTATATGGTTTTGGGCAATCTTCACCTCTTGATATAGCTTTTGGGGTTGAGTTCAACCTAAATTCCATTAACAAGGGTAAAACATATAAAATTGTAATATATAGGGACATATGTCAATTCTGACATTTAAAACTTATATGTTGCAATAGATGTCCATTATATTAGACAATTAGCACACAGACGTGTGCATTTGTTCTAACAAAATTGTAATATGTTTCAACAGATGCACATTCTATTGGAATAGATGCAAAATTATGTGTGGTAATTTCCAACATAATTGACATCAAATAACAGACTTGACACCTAACGAATCAACTTATGCACATAGTTTAGAGCCAAAAAGTACTACACAATTGAAAGATAAATTACAGGTAATTCTAATGCTTAGGCAAAATACTAACAATATAAGCAATTTCTAAATCACAACTACAAGCATGACAATGAAAATCGACATGTTCATCGTCATTATCAAGAAGCCAGCCATTTTTGCGAAACGACACTAATGTTGTATAGTGCAAGGAGCAGGTCTTTCTCCCAAAACTAAAGGATTCTTCACCCAAATATTTGCCAAGATTTCTACTAAACTCTTTCAACATTCTCTTGTTATTTTTCTGAGTGACTCTGTTTCTTTCATGTGCCAATCAATATTACCCCTTCTCGCCTGGATTTACTGCCCAAGAAGACTGAAGTTATGCCAATCATATATGATGCCCCAATGTGGCTTTCTTTTGCTGGTTGCTTCAGCAGTTCCGCTGCAAGTTCTGGCCTATCGTTTTTGAAAAAGTCCATCTGAGAAAAAGAAACACAATTAAGTATACATTAGTATTAATTTGGCTGAATGCATCGATAAACCGTTAAAATTGTCAATAATTATTACCACGCCATTTCTGTGTAAGACTTCTGTATTCCCACATTCTCTACATAACTCCATGAAAGAAATAACTTTATTTATTTTCTTTTCGTTCTGCACTTGTCATGAAACAATCGGAAAGTCGACCAGCATTACCTTCTGATATATGTATCATTCAGTTACAACTTCATTAAAAACCTTGCAACTAAAAAATAAACCTGTTAGGAAACAAAATTTAAATTATATATTGTAAATAATAGATTTAGAAATATATATACATATCTTAATTTGAGATTGATTAAATTTTTGAAGGAAAAAGAAGCAACCCTTCCAAAATTTCAGTAAACAGCTCTCTTCTTGGGAACGATTGATGAACTTTTATTCTTTGATTGAGTCCCTTTCCAAGCAGTTACTTACTGAATGTTTTTAAGGGTTGCTTCTTTTTCCTTCAAGAATTTAATCAATGTCAAATTAAGGTATGTATATATATTTATAAATCTATTATTTACAACGAAAAATTTAAATCTTGGTTCCTAACCGATTTATTTTTTAGCTGCAAGTTTTTTAATGAAGTTGCAAATGAACGATACGTATATCAGAAGGTAACATTGATAGACTTTCCGATTGTTTCATGGAAAGTGTAGAACAAAGAAAAGATAAATAAAGTTATTTCTTTTATAGAGTTATGTAGAGAATATGGGAATGCAGAAGCCTTATACAGAAAAGGCATGTTAATAATTACTAACAATTTTAAAGGGTTTATCAATGTATTCAACATAATTGATACTAATGTATATTTAAATATGTTTCTTTTTTCACAAATGGACTTTTTAAAAAACGATAGGCTAGAACTTGTAGTGGAATTGCTGAAGAAAGCAACAAAAGGAGACCACATTGGGGCATCGTATGTGATTGGCATAATTTTAGTTTTCTTGGGCGGTGAATCAAAGCGAGAAGGGGTAATGTTGATTGTCAGCATGAAAGAAACATAGTCTCTTAGAAATATAACAAGGGAATGCCGAAAGAGTTAAGTAGAAATCTTGACAAATATTTGGATGAAGAATCCTTTAGTTTCGGGAGAAAGACCCACTCCTTGCACTATTTAGCATCGTGTTCGTAGGAATGGCAAGCCTCTTGATAACGATGATGAACATGTCGATTTTCACTGCCATGCTTGTAGTTGTGATTTAGAAATTGCTTATATCGTTAGTGTTTTGTCTAAGCATTAGAATTACATAATAATATTTTCTGATTGTGTAATACTCTTTGGCTCTAAACTATGCGCATAAGTTGATTAGTTAGTTGTCCAGGCGAAGCCACTTTATATTGAATTAATTTTTTCATTCTCAAAGAAAGTCTATTATTTGATATCAATTTTGTTAGAAATTACCACACAAAATTTTGCATTTGTTCCAACAGAATGTGCATCTATTGGAACTTCTTGCAATTTTGTTGGAACATATGCACACTTCTGTGTGCTAATTTCTAATAGAATTGACATCAATTGCAACATATTAGTGTAAAATGTTAGAATTGACATTTGTTCCAACGTATTACAATTCTTTTGGAATAGGTGGACACTTCTGTGTTGTAATTTTCAACAGAATTGACATATGTTGCAATAGAAGTGTAACCTTACACATCTAATTATTATGTAATTCAATATGATTCTAATATAAAACAATAATTAATCATCATATATAGTATTATAACATTGCTTATATATAAGGTTCAATGTAATAATTTTTATCAAATTGGCCAATTCATCAATCCATTAAGGATAATATCATTGATTGATCATCTAATCACAATGTAATTCAATATGATTGTGATATAAAACAATAATTAATCATCAGATATAGTGTTATAATATTGTTAATTACTAAATAAGGTTAAATATAACAATTTTCATTAAATTGGTCAATCCATCAAATTGACATATGTCAATTATGTTGGAAATTACCACACAAATTTGACATCTGTCCCATGATATTACAATTCTGTTGGAACAGGTATACACTTCTTTGTCGTAATTTCCAACAAAATTGACATATTTTGAAAGGTTGTAATTTCCAACAGAATTGACATATGTTGAAACAAAAATGTAACTTTACACATCTAATTACTACGTAATTCAATATGATTATGATATAAGACAATAATTAATCATCGTTATATAGTGTTATAACATTGTTTATTACTCCCTCCGTCCCATTTTATGTGGCACTTTTCGGATTTCAAGATTCAAACAAATCTATCTTTGACCTTACATTTTTCATAGATCTTTTAAACATTTTGAATTATCAATTATTGTGACTTATAGTACTAAATTAAGGTTAAATGTAACAATTTTTATCAAATTGGTCAATTCATCAATCCATTCAGGATAATATCATTATTGATCATCTAATCAATATGATTGTGATAATTAATCATCATATATAGTGTTATAACATTGTTTATTACTAAATTGAGGTTAAATGTAATAATTTATATCAAATTGATCAATCCATTCGGGATAATACCATTGGTTGATCATCTAATCACTATGTAATTCAATATGATTGTGATATTAGACAATAATTAATCATTATATGTAGTGTTATAACATTGTTTATTATTAAAATAAGGTTAAATGTAATAATTTTCATCAAATTGGTTAATCAATCAAATTGACATTTGTTCCAACAAATGTCAATTTTATTGGAAATTACCATGCATAATTGACTTCTGTTCCAACATACTACAATTCTGTTGCAACAAAGTTTGCACCACCTTACACTTCCATGGGCAGTGTCCAACCCATAACTGGCCCAGACAACTAAAATGGAAAAACAACGAACTGCTCATTCCTTTGTTATCCGGAAGGGATTTTATATATATAGGGTTTGTTTCCTAATTAGGTTCCTTTTCCTTCATATCCTTGGCGCTTTCTCCTCTCTTCAACTTTACTCTTCTCACCATCTCGCCGATATGTTGTCACCTTGGACTAATCCAAGTCTCTGTTAGCAGTTGCTCTGGGTCATCAATGTTATGATGTTGTTCTTTATGAAAGCTGTTGTTTCAGATAACATGCTTCATTTTGTTATTAATATTTTAAAATATCCTTGCTGATTTTTTGCAATTCACTGTTAAGGTGGGTCGACCTCAATCTGACAATGATAGAATGTCATCAGCAGGTGAGCTCCTTCAAACTTATTTAACTGCCATGCCTTTTGAAGTTCTTCCCACGCCTGATCTCCCTTTTTTCATCTACTCTTATTTTGTTGCTGATAATGCAAGATGAATAGAAGAGAGCAAAACATTGAAAAGAGGTTGGTTAGAGTTTTCTTTTGGTACCTGGGTTGGGGAGGGGGGAGGGAGGCTTGGAGCAACAATGTGGAGAAGTAAGTTAATCTGGATATCTTAATCACCGGTGATTCATTTTGAAGCACTTGTTATTGTTTCATTAATAGAATATATTTACTCGCTTAACTGCTTAAACAGTCTATGATGTGGCTTCTTGGTCCACAGAGGACTCAATGACAGCATTGAATTGTTCGAATTAGTTTTTTCTTGCTATTGTTTGTAGTTCTCCTGGATGAATGAATCATCATCAATTTTTGAGAGTATCTGAGACATCCTATTAGGTTCTCGAAACCTACTGAAACTTTAGATAAGAACAAATTATTACCTAAGGTTTTCAACTTTTGGTACGGTTGCTATATTGCAGCTTTCGAGGTTTGTGCTTGCATATGTACCCAATGTGATTTCGAAGCCTTGCAACTCTATTGTGACATCTTGGGTTGACTTTGTAATTATATAGAGGTTGATAACTGAAAACTATGATTTGAAGTTCAGGATTGGAAAAATGAAAGCAGATCTCAAAGATTCTTATTCTTTCTTATATTCTATTTAATAAAGAATAATCCAAGCCTGTAGGAGTTCGTTTAATTTCGTGAGTGGAGATAATTAAGGATTATAACAATTAAAGACTACAGGGAGAATTAGCTGCTTTTTTGATGGCACAATATCTATGTAAAGCTTGCATATCTTTGTGTGATCTTTACACAAATAGCTGGCCTGATTCATTGTCTACTTTTCCTAGCCGGTATACATAAATTATTCACTGATTATACATGGGCTATATGCATATTATATATGGATAATACATATATTATAGGCTTAAGTCATGTACGACCCCTTAAAGTTGTCCGCATAATTCACTTAAACACCTCAACTAAGACTTGTACCTATTGAACACCTCTACCCTTCCGAATTTGAACTGTATAGACATTTTTTGCCTACATGCACATTGTTTTTGATTCACCTCAGATAGGCGCGTGAAGGTATTTAATTAGGCGTTTTTGTGGGAAAAAAAATACTCTTTCTTCTTCCTCACCTCTTTTCCATCTGTTCCTCTTACACCAATTTGCTACCGCCGGCCATACATCCTTCTTCTTTCTTTTTTTCCTCGGGACATTTCCATTCGTTTACCTCTGTCGTTGCTCCTTTTAATTTTTTCCCCATTGTCATTCATATTAAGATTGACATCATCGTCATTGCCACCTGCCCACCGCCATGGCTGCCATCATTACTGTCATGGCAGCCCTCTGCACAAGATTAAAATGAACTGCATTATCACTTTTTGCTATTGGTGTAGTTTGGAGTATATAGATGACCCTGGCTATTGTAGACATTCTAGGATCCTTGTAAAGATGAAAGAGGATCTAGGGATAGTTTTCTTTTTTCTTCTTTTCTTTTCTTTGTCTTTTGTTTATGTCAGACACACTAGTGTGGAGGGAGGATATGATGTAAATTTTTGGATACCAGCTTTGAGCTGATGATTGATATACAAATGTTGCCTTTATCAAAAAAAAAAATTGTTTCTTTAAATCAATATATATTTTATGTAAATGTAAGGTGTTCTTCAATAAAAAAAATTAGTTATAAATTTGACAAAGAAATTCGATGTAACTCCATTTTATCTGACAATGTCGATAAGAACTTATTAATTTTCCGATAGAATTCGTCTTTCTTGTACCAAAAATGGAACGAAGAAGAAAGTTACAATTTGTTTTGATTATTTAAGAGATCGACGAGAAATAACGTATTGGAGAAATTGATAGCCAATTCCTCACAACCCATCAAAAATAGCCATAAATTTTTCAGTACTTCTGCTTTTTCTTTTGATTCTCTATTGCAGAAGTACCAAAAATGTTTAAAAACAATATAACATGGGTGGGTTGCCATGTCGTGGGTTGCACCGCCGAGGAAAAGCTGGGTTACGTTTTGGGCTCCAATGGGATGACAGAGGTGGGGTTACAACCTTTATTTTTTCTTTTATTTGCAACTTAAAAATAAATCCTTTTTCATTTACTTTATAATACTTTTTTAATAATCTTTTGGACTAAAAAATAACAGATGTTATTTAATTCGTTGAAATGCCATGTCATCGCGTGTGTTCTTCATGCACTTTATATTTTTAGCTTATTGTCAAAAAAATGTTTAAATGGTTCAAATTCAGAGCAGTAGAGGTGTTCAATAGGTACAAATCTAGGTTCAGGTGTCTAAGTGAATTATCTGGACAACTTTAAGGGGCCGTAGATGACTTAAGCCTATATTATATATCCACATGTTTTTGTTTAAGCGCGGCTATTCAATTTATTGCTTCTATCTTTTTTGTAAGACTTCATATTTTGTATGGTAAGGTTAAAAATACACCTAGAAAGGCAAAATTGGGCCTTCAAGAGGGGCAAAGAGAAGTCTGAGAGCATGGAAAATTTTCCCACTAGTCATTATGTGGTTTATATGGAAGGAGAGGAGTAAGATAGGGTTTGAAGGAATTGACCAAGATTTGTAAAATTACGAAGAAATCTCTTGTTTCTAGTGTCTTTTTGGTGCATCCATGAGGTTGCTATTTCTATAGAAGATTGAGTTTCTTTTGAGAGAACCATGATTTGGTGTAGGTTCTCTAGTTTTTGACATATAGCTTATACGGGGGCTTCCCCACCATTAATAAATTATTTATCTTGATTAAAAAGCCTAGAATGGGAAATTACTGATTGATTGCTTTGTTTTTGTTGTAGAAGCCATTAAACGTGCCTCCTGCTCATACACTCATTAACGTTAAAACTCCGAAAGTGGAACATAAAATTTTTTGGTCACGTCTTTGACATGTTCATAATAATGTAAAATGAGATGATCAAATTTAAAACTTTAGCACTTGTGAAGAGACATATTGTGCGTAATTATTGTTGGTTGTTTTTTTTTAATGAAGTAATTAGTTCTATTGCAGGCATCAAGTAGATGCATAATAGTAACAAAAGCAAAGTAGCAAAAGATCAGCTCTCCTTTACATTGTTAGTTAAGAGTCAGGGAGCTGACAAAATTCAGAAATGAATCAGGGGAATCTAGATGGGATAAATAAACCCAACTATTCAAAAACATGAGGTAATTAGCTTTTAAAGATTGGTAGGTAGTTGATATTCCATCAAAGCATCCACTATTCCTTTCGTTCCAGAAACTCCAAAAAATGGCTGCAGGTATCATCTTCCAAATTCTCTTGATGGTGCTATCAATTTTCCAGCAACTCCAACTTATCAAAACATCCCTGATATTATGAGGCATGACCCATTTGAGACCAAAAAAGAGCTAAAAACATCTCCATCAGTCTGCTGCTATTTGACATTGTAGAAATAGGTGGTTGTGTGTTTCTGCTTCCTTCGTGTACATATAACATCTGGTAGCAATCTGAAACTTCCTTCTGGCCAGGTTGTCTTGGTTCAGGCAAGTTCCATGAAGTGCAGTCCAGCTGAAGCAACTAATCTTAGGGGGTAGTTTGATCTTCCATATAAGCTTCCAAGGCCAGTGGTCTGTAATTGCATTTTGTGGGCCTAGAAGCTTGAATGCTGCTTTAACTGAGAACTTCCCACCCCTTTTTTCTCCTCAATTGAGTTGGACTGGTGTTTCACTGTTAATTGCAACATTGTGAAGTGCTGCTAGTAGGCTGACCAACTCCTCTATTTCCCAATCCTGTATGTATGTTCCTTCTGAGGATGATGTTCCAAGAATTCCCTTCTCTATACTGCTGAGTAGTAGGTTTGGCTCCCTTGCTATCTGGAACGTGTGATAAGCGACCATTAAAGGGGAGTTGCCTATCCATTTGTCTCTCCAAAAACTGATATGTTGTCCATTCCCTGCTATTAAGCGTTTGTGTTGAGAGAACTCCTCCCATAATTTGCTTATACTTCAACAGAAACCAACTCCATATGGCTCTGTTGAAACATTAGAACACCAGTGGTTTAGGGCTCCATGGTTAGCAATAATCACATCCTTCCAAAGGCTCTACTCCTCTTGAGTGCATCTCCACAGCCACTTCATAAGCAGGCATTTGTTGTGCAGTGCTAAGTCTCTAATGCCCAGACCACCTAACTTTTTTGGTAACAAGACTGTTGGCCACTTGACCAAATGGAATTTATGGCTGTTGCTATTCCCTTCCCATAGAAAATTCCTCTAGTTTTGTCCAATTGCTTCAAAGCCTTAATGGATATGGGATGTTGATTGTGTTAATTAATAAACTAGATTTGTATACCATAATAAAGAGTTGATATTGGGCCGTCTCTCAATCCCAAAAGCTAGCTCAAGAGGTGAGATTGCCCAAGCCATATAAAGAGTCCAGAATCCCTTCACATTGCAGATGTGCGACTCAACATACGTATCTTCGAGTTAGCACAATTTAAGATAGATATTGCTATCTCACAAAGAAAGTATGCTTTGGATATGTTAGAGGAAACATGCATATTAGACTGTGCCGACCTATCAAAACTCCTGGGGATCTAAATGTTAAAAGTTGTTTCTGG
The DNA here is from genome assembly GCA_037074985.1 of Solanum bulbocastanum. Taxonomy (NCBI): domain Eukaryota; kingdom Viridiplantae; phylum Streptophyta; class Magnoliopsida; order Solanales; family Solanaceae; genus Solanum; species Solanum bulbocastanum. The sequence continues at coordinate 1,968,022 of CM073604.1, forward strand.
ATATGCGGAGGCAACTGGAAGGCTCTAACAAATATGGAGGACTGGTCGGCAGATTGAATTATCTCACAATCGATACAATCAAATATGTTATTCATAGTAAGTGTGGTATATCAGTTCTTCAAATTTCAGCTTAGTGGTCATTGTTATGCAGTAATCCACCTCCTCAGATACATTAAAAGAATTCCAGGATGAGGACGGTTATTTGAAGACAAGGGTCACTAATGACGTTGTTGGATTTACTGATGTTGATTGGGGAGGTTCTCAGGCAGGTAGACATTCCACTTATTGGATGTTGTATCATGATGGGAGGGAACCTAATCTCGAGAAAATAAAAAGCAAGAAATATTGAGTTATGGCGTTTACAACCTGTGTGCTTTTTTCGTGGTTGAAACTTCTCCTAAAATTAAGGCGTGCTTCAAATAGATTGATACGTGACAATGAAGCTACTTCCGCATTCCCGCAAATTCAGATCTTTCTTGAAAGAACAAAACATATAGAGGTAGATTTTCGTTTTTAAGATAGAAGATTGAGTCTGGAAGAGGTGACACTACATTCATTGGATCAAATGATCAACATGCAAATGCTCTTATCCAAATACCTCTAAGGACACCTTGGCTTTTTCGTACCTTTGCAACGAGCTTGAAGCCTATGAAATGTCGGCTACAACATGAGAGGCAGTGTTGATTGTGTTAACATAAGATGTGCTTATGATTTATATTGATTTAATTATTGTAAATCAGCCACATAATTGATTATCTAGATATTTAACTTCCATGTTGTAAACCACATTATTCCAACATAATTATAAAATTCCAACCACGCCTGAGTGAATTGTCTAGCTTTTGAGTTGAATTATCTCTAATTCCTCAGTTATTAACCAAACATCGACACCTTATATTCATCTCATTTTGACATTGTGTCTAATTGGTAACAAAAGAGAATGAAGTTCTATCCTAAGATAGTCTGAGGATACACACAAACTGTTTTTGTTCTCCAGACAATTAATCAAATTTTCTCACATTGAGTATCATGGTAAGAACCATGTCCGCCTTATGTTGTGTTTGATATAGTGCAAGTAGATATGTTAAATAGGGAACTGCTGTTGATGGTACAAATGGTTTTGTTTTACATATGAAATAAATTCAGAGACTGGGATATTTTACCAAAGATCTTGGCCTTAATAATTTTTTATTCGAACACTAGTGTGTGACTTCTACCTTTTCCTTCTGTTATAGTAACATGTGAAGCTGCTACAAAATGTATTTTAGGTACCTCAACCACAAGGACATGGGGTGTTACTTCCCTATTTGGAATCCGGGGATCATCAGCTGGGAATTCATCTAAGAGACATGCTGCTGAAGTGGTGCATGATATTAATCTGGCACCCCCTGTTATACAATTGAAAAATGTAAGTACATACTAATCAATTACATGTCTTAAAGAGAGGAACAGCATACATGGCGATGAAATATCTTGTATTTGTGATTGATTCTCTCACTCTCTTTTTAGCCACCGCCGGTCTTGAGGCCTGGAGAGACTGAAACAGAGTATCAAGTCGAGATTATAGTGACGAAACTGCTCATAACATCTTATTATGATATTGTGAGGAGGAATATACAGGATTTGGTTCCAAAAGCTATCATGCATTATCTGGTATTTTCCCCTCTGTTTAACTCCTTGGAGACGTGTATTGTGTTGCCATTTTTGTGTAAGTTTTTCCTTTGCGCTGTGTTTGCCGTTTGTTATCACTCACTTCTGATTTTCTCCAGGTCAATCATGCTAAGAGAAACCTTCTTGGCACGTTCATCGAGAAGTTGTACCGGTATGCTCATTGGGACTAGTGTTTATATTTAATATTATTGGGTTCCCGGATGTTATAAATCTCACGTAAATCGATTTGACATCCTTGCTAAACTTGTAACCAGTATGCTATAGAATCTGAAAATATGATCTTACTTAAACTAGGAGTACCTTGTCATAAGCAGGCAACTCATTCTCAGCTTGTGCTTTTTCTTAATCGGATGGTTTAGAGTTCCTTTCACCTGAGTCGATTATGCTTCTTGTTCTTGTCTTAGGTTTCCTTCTTAATTTGCTTTGATTGATGAGTTCGAGCAATCTTTCTTTGTCCACATTTGTTGTTAAGCTTTTTGGATTATTTGATTGCAACTAGATATAAATCTTTTCTAGATAGAAAATGGTAGAAGTTTGAGATAGGTGATTAATATGGACAGCCCAACCAGTACTTTCATGGGCTGCAACTGCCAAACCTAGCACAGCTGGTTTGATCATGTAGAATTACCTTGTTTACTACACACTTAAAGTTATAAACATTTTCTGATCATTTGACTGTTTCTCCTTGAGTCGCCCACAGCGAGAACCTATATGAAGATTTGTTGCGAGAGCATGATGATGTTGTCATTCAAAGGAGGACGACTGTAGAGATGTGCAATGCTCTGCGACAAGCTGTCGAGGTTAGTTAAACATGGTTGCTGTGTTAACTAGAAATCAGTTTTGCTCTTGTTTTGGACCACAGAAATTGCAAGGGTGACTTGTTTACCTTCAGAAAAGATGTACAAACAGTCAGTGTAAGGTTAGTATTGTTTTTGATGTGGCATGTGCATGTATGATGCCTAGGAAACCAAATTTTACTCCAGGCCTTCCAACTGCCTCTTATTGTATATAAATAATTTGAGACCACGTTTCTGCGAATCTCATTTATTTTGAATTCAAATTATTTACACATGATATAGGCATCACATTTCAAGCATTCTGCCCTGGAATCCTCCTCTTTTTGTTCTTTTTGCTAAAACACCAATAAAATTGCTAAGCTGAAACTTCTGTTTCTTCACATTTTTCTGTAGACACTTGATGAGTTCGTTGCTGATGTTTCTACCCTAAGTTCAAGCGATGGTATGGATGCATTGCCAAACTTTTCTTACCTTTCATCAAACTCATACTCTAAATCAAGCACTTAAACTCCAGGTAATCCAAATTATATACCCAACACTACGTGAGTTAATACAGTTTTGCCTCCAGCTATATCGATCGATTGGGAATTATTGAAGCATCTATTAGGTATATGAACTTGTATAGTAACCTGTTTTGAGTTGGTAGATGAATTGTATAGTAATATTTTTTGTGAGTTGCTTGTATTAAACAAATTATTACTCCAATGAAAAAGTTAAATTGCATTCTGAGCAGGTTCATTTCTAAATGAAGAAGTAATTGTATAATAGCTGGAAAAAAACTTTGCTAGATGAAATCTAGGAATAACTGTCACTAGCACCTTAGTTAAAATGTTACTTTCTTATCAAAACAATAAAAAATTACCAAAAGAAGCAAGATACAGTAAGAGCAAAGTTTGCACTTTGCACAAGCCTTTTCATATGTAACAAATTACTCTACAACGACTTGCACTTATATCCTGTTTTTCTGTCCTTTCTATTGTCTCCCAAGTATTTCTTAATAAATTTTTTTGAAAGGCATCATACATAATGATACATAGACATTTTAGTTTGGCTTCTACTGACCGTTGAACACCCCAACTCAAAGCTGGGGTGTTTACGATGCCAACTAAAATCAAGTTAAGGTATCTAGATGTACAGTTTTTATGTTGAGATGTTTATCCTTAGTTGGGGTGTTTACGATGCCAACTTAAATGAAGTTGAAGTTAAGGTATTTAGATGTATAGTTTTTAAGTTGAGATATTTATCCATGTATCATGTCTTTAGGAAAGTATCCTCTTTTATGTATTTTCCTTTTATTTGTTCAAAACAAACATTTGCTCCAAAGTTTTTTTTGATGTAATAAAGATGATATTACTTTACGCAAAAATGAATTTGAAGTTACCTAGAGAAGTTTAGTCGTAAAAAATTATTGTAATATGCTTACATTATTGGTTATAAAGATGATAAGACTTGTACGCCTTGAGCAACTAGGAAGAATGATTGAAGAGGAGTTGTTACTTGGGACTTTGAATTAAAGGTGACATTAATGTGTCAAAATAAAGGGGCAGTGACATAAGTCTTAATTATTGAGTGTAGGTGACAATTATGTGATTAATGATTAATGATTGTGTGGAGTTGTCCTCATGTTTATAAGTTGACAGTTTGGTCCATTGAATTAAATGAAGGGTAAAAGGATTGACTAAAACCTAATTTAACCAATTGGAGGGAAGCCACCAGCGAGCTCTACCAAAAGGGAAAATAAAAGATTTTCCCCCCCACCTCCCGCCGTATTCCTCTTCTTCTGCTTCATTCTTGCTTGCTTGCTTGCCTTTCTTCCCGTTCTCTTCATCATCTTCTTCTTCTTTTTGTACAACCTTCATCAATTCTATCAATTATTTTTACAGAGACTATTATTCCACTAGTTCATCATACAATGACCAAGTAACTCTATATGATAGTTATATAACACCCTTGTAAATCGTTGTTCCAAGTGTTATAACATATTTTTATTGCTTAATTATGGTCCAATGTACTAAAATTTGTCCAACTTGACATTTTTTCATTACTAAATTGCTCAAATTATCGATTAACTCATCCTTGAAGCGTCATATGTGGCAACATATGCACGTTCTGTTGGAAAAATTGCAACAGACATGTCCTATGTGGCAACATAAGTATATCCTAAAATGTATTTTTTGGGGTTAAGCTTTTTGAGATCAGATAATATTTCAAAAGGAATAACAACCCAACCATTCTACAAACAAATAAGTGATAAAACCACTAAAAACGTCCTAATTTAATACTAGTAAGTATTTCAAAACCCTAATTAAATTTTACCTGAGAAGATAGCAACGATAAACTAGAAATGATAAGGGCAACGATGCATTGTTGTAGAAGAGGATCGCAATAAATAACCACTGATGTTGTAGAAAATATCGCAACAATTTGATTTGTGAAGGAATAATGGAACGATAGAAGGGAAAGAAGAGAAAAGAAAACGGAAATTAGTAAAAATAAATTAAATTTGGAATATGAAACGAAACGACCTTTTATAGAGGAGAGGAGAGAGGGAAAAATAAAGGGACGATTGTTTTAATCTGTTTTTTTTTTTTTTTTTTTGAATTTGGACAATTCAAAGTGTGACATATGTTACCACATATATACTTTCTGCTGGGGCACATGCAGATAGTTTTGTGGTGTTTTTTACAACAGAGGTTATATATGTTGCCATAGACACCACATTTCTTCATTTCCATCATAATTGACATTTGTTCCAACAAAATAATAATAATAATAATAATAATAATAATAATAATAATAATAATAATAATAATAATAATAATAATAATAATAATAATAACAATAATAATAATAATAATAATAATAATAATTATTATTATTATTATTATTATTAATATTAATATTATCATCAAAAATGAACAATTGGTGACAATATAATGTTGCCACATATCTCCTTTCTGTGACATATGTTACTACATATCTTCTTTCTGTGACATATATTGCCGCATATATCCTTTCTGTTGGGGCACATGTAGATAATTCTGTGGTGTTTTTTACAACAGAGGTTATATATGTTGCCACAGACATCACATTCCTTCCTTTCCATCATAATTGGCATTTGTTCCAACAAAATTAAAAAAAAAAAAATCATTAATATTAATATTATCAGCAAAAATGAACACTTCACCAATTATTTTATACAACTTATCAACAAAAAGGTAATTCACAAAGGTATACATAACCATTACCTTTAAAATCCCATAATTCCATATGAGTGAAGCAATCTCATGCGAAAGGTTTCAGAACTAATTCCATAAGATGGTACTGTAGTCCATCACTCAAAAACTCAGTGTATGCAACAACAAAAAGTCCATAATTTCTGCATGGTATATCATCAATTAGAAAATATAGTATCACATTTCAATAGTGTTGAGACAAAAAAAATAATGTGATACTTACAGACTATTGCTTGCTTGTTGGGCAACACTAGTAACATGTCTGACTTCGAATGGGAGAGATTTGTTCTTTCCTTGGTAAGATTCAAGAACTGGCCAGTTGGTTCGATCTTTTTTTATCAAAAAATCCGCTGGATTCAAGATACTTTGGCAACAATGTAGACAACTTTTGAATTTCGAAGCACAATTTTCTATTAGTCCTAGATGAGGACATTGAATCATACACCTTTATGCACCGTTCCTTAAATACAACGACTGCCAAGACCCAATGAAACTCCCCATTACAATTTATAGGGACATAAACCTCATCTGTGAGGTGCCAAGGCAGTCCACCAAGTATACCAAACCCTTTGATAGTGTTAACGATTTTATTCTCATATTCAAGAACAATACTGACATTGTCAATGTATGTTTTGAAAAAACAATTAGTAGTGGTATATCGATATTTAGAATGATTCTATTGCTTTGACTTCTTCCGCAAATAGTATAAAATGACATCCGCATGCTACACAGATGCATCAACAAGTGTATTTCTATGTCAATTTATTTGAATGTATTCATGTCTTAATCAAAAGATAAAAGTGGGCATGGATTACCTCATCAGTCCAACACTTATTAGGTTGTGACATTACGTAGAACCAATCCTTCTTCTTTGGAAATGCAACTACAAAATCAAGTTGTTTGAACTCAAGATCCGAACAATTGGCTAAGTAGTGATCGTCCTCATCTCTTTTGCAATTGTATAATCAGTATAAATAATTATTTAGTGGACAACAAGAAGAAATACTGATAATAGTTTAACGACTTTACTTTTTTGCATGATGCTTGTAAAGACCCTCGTTTTTCCGTTGCGAGAAGGGTGACATTAGTTCAGTTGGACCCTCGCTGTCAATGTTAAAATCTTCAAATGGATATTATTGCTTCACATCACAACTGACGACTTCGACTTTCTTCTCTTTCTCTTTCTTTTTCACTTTCTCCTTCTCTTGCTCCTCCTACTCCTCCCCTTCTCCTTCTCCTGCTCATCCTCCTTCTCCTTCTCCTCGCCTTTTGGGTTTGAGTGTGATACTAGAGCAATAGTCATTAATTTTTTTATTTATAGATAGTGATTGGGGAATATATTTTTTCAACCTCCTACACTTCAAAGGTTGTGAAATCTTCTTGGATGTATGTACATCAATATTATAAGTCATTTCCTTAAAAATATCAGTGAGTTCTTTAACACGACTAATAAAATAATCATGTTGATGCTCACATTCTTCGCATAGACAAAAAAAGCATTTGATGTTAGAAGAGAAAGCAACACCAATAAACGATTGAGCTGTTGTCATGGATGAAACTTCTTGTATCATTTCATCTACAAGGTAAATAAAAAAAGGTTGAGAGTTTATAATTGATTATAAAATAATAATGGATAGCAATTTATACTTATGTTGACACAGATGGATATTATGTTGCCACAGATGTACCTTCTGTTGCCACGAATGAATCTTCTGTGACCACACATGAATCTTCTATTACTACATATGACCATTTTGTTGCCCTAACACAGGTGATAACAACTCTGTTGGAATATATACCAACATATCACTAAAATGTAGCAACATACGACATATCTTTCAACTAATGAAATATATGTTGGACAACTGAACAAGGCTATATTCTAAAATCATATGAACAAAATGGTCACAAAAAGAACAACAAAAGCAACAAAAAACGAATTTTCACTGAATGCAATACATATACATTTCCTCTAAATTAGGGCTTTTATGGGTTTGTTGATTTTCTTTCAAAAACAATAAATAATAGGTACCATTACATTATTATTCAATTTTCACATCTATAGAACGATTTATTGTTCATTAACCCAAGAAAAAAACTTAGTATTGTTTGAAAATTGTAAAACCTTTCAAAAAAATTGACTTAACCATTTTAAGTCGAACACAATCTTCAGTTCAGAAAGAGGAGAGAGTCACGACCAAAGATGAGGAGGAAGAAAATATAATGGGGAAGAATATTTGTTTTGATAGTCGCATTTTTGGATTTTCTAAGGAAGAAGAAGAAAAGAAGAGAGAAGTTGGGAGAAGAAGAAGAGAAAATTCTATTATCTTTTACTTTTTTTTAAATGGTTTGGATAGAACTATAAAAGTTGAAAAATGAAGTGTTTTTTTGTATTTTATAAAAAAATAAAAAGTTTTGAAAATGTTAATTTGGTCTCAGATTTATTTAATTACATTTTCAAGTGGAGTTGACCCTTTCTTGGTCGAAGTGTCACCAAAAATAAAATTCAAACTTAATTGACATCTTTCATTTAATTTTCTCTTGTTGTTTAGCAACTTGAAGGAAATATTTTGGTGAAAATTTTATATTACAAACAAATAACATTATTCAGTGTAATCTAAAGAAAAGTTTTCAAAGCATGATTTGAAAAATAATACGACAATAAAATAGCAAGATAGCACCATGTAGTAATACATATTAAAAAAAAAAAAGAGACTATACAATTACTAAATAACCTATGATAGTGCCACAATGCTCGACTATTTACCAAGTTATTTATCTTAATTTTCAACCTTCAAACCTTCTTATTAGACTCGTGTTTTCAATAAGATGAAATTGTATCATCTCTTATCTAATCACTTTCCATCGAGTTCTTTTTCGACCTTCCTCTATCGCTTTTATTTTTCGTTACAATCAACTTCTGACACCTCCTCGCTCTTTATATTACTCCATTTACTATTGAGTATAAAAAAAAAACATGATTGGAGTTTTTTCCACATTTCCTTATTTTGATTTTCAACAACACAAAAAACAAACTTTGTCTTGGAAAAAGCACCATTAATTTTTTTTTAACTTCTTTTTTTGGAAAAGGAATTTCTATCACTGAAATGCCAAAACAACAATGGACCCCAAAAAGGCACCAACGTATATAGATCTGTCAATTCATTTTCTAACGTATTACAACCAAGAAACAGCAAATTATTTCTAAAAAAAAAAAAAAAAAAAAAAAAAGAGTAAATAATTAAAACAACAATTCCAAGAATAAGAACAAAACAATCATAATCAATAGAAATTTACAACCACTACCTTTCGAATATGCATGGAATAAATTCGATCTCGTATAATTACTTATAAATCAAATAGAAGAAGATGTAAATTATCTGTTATCATGAAATATCATCTGTTATACTAACTCAATCGTCCATATCGAATACAAATTGTGTTTTCTTTTCTTATTGTACATTATTCCAAAGGCAAATGAAGAAAGAATAGTTATCAGAGGATTTATTCTATCTTTTGGATAATAACAGTTCAATTCAAAAGAGATTCTCTACAGCTGGATTCCACCAGCTTATTTGTGTTTTTTATTTAATTAAAAAATAATCTTAATATTATTTGATGTATGAATTAGTTAAAGCATACTTTATTTAACTAATCATGTGGAGCATTAAATATTCTATTTCTACCTTAGTAGTAATGGACATGACAAGGTATTGAAAACATCAATTTTAAAAATACTATATCATTATGATAAAATATTAAATTCAACTTTGATTTTTTATGATATATTTGTTCAATTTCGTCTTATTATATATACTCATATAATAGAAAATTACAGCTTCAATATTTCGTCAATTCATGTATAAACATTCATACCCCTATTCTATTCCACGAAACAATATATAAATTATCATATAACTTATACATATCATGATGAATTTTAAAACATAAGTGAAAAGAAAATACTACTGAACGTAATATTACTTATTCCGAAATAATTTAGCTCTTAACTAGCTACGAAGCACCTAGTCACAGTATTAGCTGTCGATCCCTCTTCCGTAATTTCTTACAAACTCAAGGGCAAATGTGTTACACCAATTCTCATATATATATACCTGAACACCCCACGCCCAGCATTACAATAAACTCCATAGCTACGGTGCCCGGAGGAGCTCCTCCATTTCTTCACTGAAATTCCGGTGAGCTATTTTCATCCAAAAATGTGCTCCGCAAAGCAGAAGCAGAAGCAAAAACTCAGTCAACATTGTCCGAAAGGCGGTGGAAGAGATTGGAGGGAAGAAGTAATTACCGGTGGGTCATTGAAATGCGTAGATTTGAATAACGGAACAAATGGATGGGCGTCACCTCCGGGAGATAATTTCAATCTCCGAGGTACGAATTACTTCACAAAAAAGACGAAAATACCCTCAGGTGAATGGCTTCTACAACCCGCCGGAGTTGATTGGCTCAGATCAAATTCAAAACTCGATCACGTCCTCTCTCGGAACGACAACCGTGTAATGCACGCGCTGAAGAAATCTCATTCACAAGGTGAGTTTCTAAAAACCTTTATACTCGCTGTAAACCTTCAAATCCCCGGTAGAGATCAGCACAGCGCGGTTTTCTACTTCGCTACTGAACAAAACCGCCCGCTCGAACCGGGATCACTCCTCTACCGATTTGTACACGGCGATGACTCGTACCGTAACAGCCGGTTCAAAATCGTGAACCGGATGATTAAAGGACCGTGGATTGTGAAAACCGCCGTCGGGAATTACTCCGCTTGTTTACTGGGTAAAGCTTTGAATTGCTATTACCATAAAGGACCTAATTACTTAGAAATCGACGTTGATATTGGTAGCTCGGCGATTGCGACTGCGATTTTGCATTTGGCTTTAGGTTATGTTACGTCGGTGACGATTGATATGGGGTTTTTGGTGGAGGCGGAGACGGCGGAGGAGTTGCCGGAAAAGCTATTCGGAGCGGTGAGGATATGCCAAATGGAGATGAGTTCCGCTACTTTTGTTGAAACGACGCGGTATAAGAAATTAATTTCTATTCATAATAGCAGCAAAGTGCAGGCTGAAAATAACGAAGACGACGATGACAAATGAGTTTATTTTATTTATTATTTATTATTATATATATTTTTTGTAATTTTAATGACGTTGAAATTCTTTTGGTTCATAATATCTCTGTTGTCAATTGAATTTTTATAAAATGGATTTGTCCCAATATTACAATACTATTTGTTTTTGTATTTTCTAACAATACGGTAGCGTAAGATTTATTAAGTTATTCCACATACATATGGAATAACTTATTCTCAACTAACAGCCCCCTATAGTTACCGTTTTTCTTATACCAATCGACAAAGTTACCATTCTTCTACGATTAATATAATGAAAAAATACCTCGGAAATGTTGGAATGTAGCAACTGTAGGATAACCATCATTGAAGAAAATCTTGTGTCTACAAACTTTTAACATGCTTATATGACTAATAATCCTCAAACTTCTGTTGTTGCAATTTTCATACTATATATAAATTTTCATACTCAACCTTTGTTTCTTGTTTCTCTTTGCTCATCTCTCTTCTATATTTCAATTTAAATTTCCTACCCTTTTCAATCTCCTTTTTGTACTTCCACGTTAAGCATCTCATGAAGAACAAGATAAAGTCGAGAAAATTTATGGTCCAATCTTTTTTTTTTTTGGGGGGTGGGGTGAGAGGTCGGAGCATGTAACAATATTGCTTTGTTATTTATTATCAATAACAAAGATGAAGAAGAGTAGAGTATGCAATAAAACTTCACCAGTTTTTTATTTTTTTTATTTTTTTTAAGAGAAAGCTATAAAACATAAACATGTTGTCACAAACTTGGTTTGTTATTTATTATTGTTTTTATCAATAACGAAGAGAAATAAGAGCATTATAAGTTATAAACTTTGTTTTCCTCATCAAGGAAGCGTAACAAACTTTGCTTTTAGATTATTGGGGATTATCCAGAAATGAAAAAGAAATGTGATTATTCGATCTACAAGTTGTTGAATAGAGTGAAAATGTTATTAAAAAGCTTAAATTGTCAAATAGGAGGCATTAATATTTATTAACTTTGTCTACAACACCCTCACTCACATGTGGGCCTAATTCTTTCTCTTGGCAAAGCGCATGTAAATACTTTTTTATCACTGGGTAACAACAGGGATCAAACTCAGACTCAGCTTAAACAATTAGAGAGGGGATATTTTTATTTCTTCATTTTCTTTCTACAAAAAGAAATAGAATATGAACATTCAACTCAAAATATTAAGACAGTGGATCTATGAGTGGAATTGGCATTGTATCATGTGAAAGAATTTGAGCATCCTTTCCCGAATATTAAGGAAACAAATGGAATCTCAACACCTTTACAAAATTCTTTGGTTGACCTTATGTACCCAATGTGGGATATAAATAGTTCAACATATGGAAGTAGTATTCTGAATTTGATGTAGGATTATTACTTCCTCCGTCTCACTTTATGTGAACCTGTTTGACTGGGCAAGGAGTTTCAGAAAGAAAGGAAGAATTTTGGAACTTGTCGTCTAAATCAAAGCAATAACATTTTTATGACTCCTAAGGGTTTTGGAAATATAACATATGTGTGGCTATAAAAACTTGACATTAAGGACAAATGGGAAGTTTAAGTAACAAATAGTTTCCTAATTTAGAAAGGAGTCATTCTGTCAAAAAAAGAACTAGGATCGCATAAGCTGGAATGGAGGGAGTTGGATGTTACATATCTTTCATTCTACATTCTTCTTTCTCATGTTCAGAAGCTTTAATAACATACTGATAGTTTATATTCTTGCACGATGCAGTCCTTACATCATGTTTTCTAGCAATCATCACTACAAAAGTCACACAAATTCAACCCCAACTCCACCTCCAAAACAATAAGAAAATTTAAGGACCTTTTCAGGCTTTTTCTCTTTAACTGGGAGTTCAGAATAACATCCCAGAAATCCTAGTTCATGACTTCTTTAAAAGCAAAACCAACATTAGTGTATCCACCAATCATCCATATTTATATTATACAAGAATGAAATTTCAAACCATAATAACAGATTCATAAATTATATTGTACTATCTTCTTTACTTAATCCCTGAATTCTATCAAACCATCTATGTCGACTAATAGTTTTGCCACCAGTCAGCAGCGCTTCTGAGATAAGTACTTAGCAAAGGGAAAAGAGGGGCAGAGACATGATGTTTTCAAGTATAGAGTGCTCATCAATCTCACTGGACATTATTTTAACAGTAACTCACCAAAATAGCTGACCTTTTGAAACTACCATGTCCTAAACATTACAGGAGACATAAAATGCTCTTAAGAAATTTTGGACTATGTTCCTACCAAACTCATCCAAAATCCACAAGAGTTGCAGAGTTTCTAAGGTTCTTTTATCATTAGAGGAAAAGCCTCTGAGAATTTATTAAAAAGAAGAAAAGTAGATATTGAGTTCAACAGAAGACCATAAAACTCATGCACCTAACACCAGATAAGTGCCACTAATCGCCAGAATCCCTTGTAAAGGAAATAGTTGAAGTCAACTGATGTAAATCCTAAGAAATTTGGGAATATTTTAGTATTTATCTACATCACATATTTATCATTATCCCTTGTTTGATTTTACCTACATCTTTTTCCTGTTTGTTTATTGAAACAGGAAAAAGGCTAGTAAATAGGATTGATGCTATCTATCTTTATCTTCTCATTCTTCTTCTCCTATCAACCTCGAACTCTTGACCAGTGGTGCGGAGAGGACTCCCTAACCACTACGAACAAGCAATGCCAATGTTATCTATCTTTAACTTATCTTAGCTTTTATTTTTATCTCTTATTTGGAGATAAAGTTCCTACTTTTGAGGATTCTACCTTGTGCAAGGTTCCCTACATGTAAACAGGAGCCTCCTTTTTCTTTGATGAGATTCTACCTTATGCAAGGTTCCCTACATGTAAACAGGAGCCTCCTTTTTCTTTGATGAGATTCTACCTTATGCAAGGTTCCCTACATGTAAACAGGAGCCTCCTTTTTCTTTGATGAGCATACTTCATTTAATAAAACACTATAGTTATGAGTTGATATCTTCTTTCACTTCTCCTATCACCCTCTCTTTATTATTCTCCTCATTCTCCTTCCTTCCTTTTGGTGCTACACCAATATCAGGGATAACATTCATGATTCTAATACCAAATGTTGCACTTCTTTAACACCATCAAGCATAAGAATTTCCAGAATACCCGTCACCTCTAAATAACCATCAATTATTTCCATTTTAAATTCAAATTCCCAAAGAAAAAAAGAAGAAGATAAAGCGAGTAATTCTAGCTCAAACGCTGCTTTGTGCCATTCTAAGTCACATCACTTGTCTTTTTTTAAAAAAAAATTGGGGGTAGGAGCAAGGGATAATGGGAAGGGGATTACAAGGTGGGGAAAAGCTCATGCTTTCATCATCCAGAGATTTAAGCAACGAAGCAATCACTTTCCATTAAGTTCAAAAACATTCTTCATAGTTCATACAGTTTTATGACTTCCTAGCTAAGTATGAAGCCACATCAAAAGAGAAAAAGGTTTTCACTATTGGAGAAGATTTTCACACTTACCCCCTAAGAAGATGTACAGGACTCTCCCCAACCTCATTTCGTTAATAACGTTCACCCCAATTACCTTAACTAAATTATCACTTCAAAAGATTTGATATGTAAGTTCACCAAAATAAGTTCCCTCTAGAGTTGGTTCCTTTCCTCTGCTTTTTTTGCTCATTTTTAAAAGGAAATCGCTACCTTGTCATCTAGTTAAACTATTGCTCATTTTTTGTCCTTAAACTATAAGATAACTAAAACATAAGCACCAGATTTCAGTAGTCGTTATATTCTTTAAACAAATAACATCCTTAAATTTCATTTCTGGATACTACAATACACAAAAGTGAATGGCAACTCTGCATATACTACCTCTTCTTAAAGTTTCAGCAGTGCTTAGTCTATTTCATTTAAACTGCAACAATTTCTGTACCATATTTAACTAATACACCAATTCAAAGAAATCAAAACTCCTAATATGGGTGAGGGGTAAACATCAAGAATCACATGATCAGCCCAAAAATGAAAAAGAAAACACTTTGGGGGAGGGGGGGGGGGGGTGTACAAGCATCACTCACCCCAAAAAAACTGTCAGCTCACAGTGTGATCTCTCATTCACAAAGTTCAGCAATGCTTAGTCAATTCCATTTTGACTGCAAAGAATTATTTACTACCATACTAACATACACATCATGTGTCCCGTAAGAAGCTCAATAGCAAAAGAAAAGAGTAATTCACTCAGCCCATGACTGTGCCATAAAATTTCATTCACAGTTGCAACCATGTTGGACATCAGGCAATATATGAGCACTCCAATTCAAAGAAAACGAGAACCCACAAAAATCAAAAATCATATGATCAACCGAAAAACAGAAAAAAAATAAAATAAACAAGCACCAATCTCCCAACAAATTTACAGCAAAATTGACAGCTCACTAAGTGATCTCTCATGCACAAAATTCCAACTGATATGACACAGATTCAACAAAAAATTATACTCACAATAACTCGAATTCTCGAGTAATTCAAATTCCAAAGAAGAAAAAACTGAGAAATAACTAGGGTTTACACCTTGCATTTTCCTACAAGCTGAAGCAAAATGAAATCAATCTATCTACATTTGCTAGTGCTTTTTACTTCTCTGAGGCTGTTTCTCAGTTGCTACCCGATAAATCCAGTACACCTACACACAAATTCAGCAAAACAACTCAATCTTACTAGTTCGACAAAAATACACACAGTGGGGACGAAAGCAATTTTTCAAATACCAAAGCGAGAACATGAGCAGCGATTAGTATGACTACTAGAAGAGGTAATGCTTCGAGAATCCATGGCCGACTCGATCCTTGCTGCTGATTCGCCATTTTCAACAATTTGTATTTCACAAAGACGATCACGGCAAAAGTTCACAACACTAAGCACAAGGTTTTCTTTTTGCAACTTGTATGAAGAATTTTAAAAGAAAAGAAAACATTTCATATTATTGATCTTATAAAAAGACTAATTTAGATTTCTTATTTATTTTCATGTATTTAGTGAGTAATAAATAAAAAATATTGTTTTAAAAGTATTTTCATATAATTTAATCATATACTATGGGATGTGGTAATGGGACAGAGTGTGGATTCGTGAAACTAATGTCATATGATGTTGATCTCGATAAGGGTAGAACTGATAGTAATAAATAGAGTTTAGTAATTGGTGTTGGTGAGTGGCTGGTGGTAGCTATAAAAGATGTACGATCATGATTGGTGGTAGTTTCTGAGGTAGTGGTTGATGGGGTGGCAGTAAATAGTCGTGCAATAGAAGTTTGGTGGTGATAGTGATAGTCGTTCAATGATAGTGCACAAAAGTAGTAATATTAAATCTCATATCCCTAAAATATTATAGAAAACCTAATTTATATGATGTTATGAGGTGGTAATTGGTAGAACTACTGGCTGGTGGTAGCTATAAATGATGTACGATCGTGATTGGTGGTAGTTTTTAAGGTTGTGGTTGATGGTGATATGTAGTGAGCACATATAATAGTAGGAGTTCAAGTAAATGGCGTTGTTTATAACGACGGCTAGAAATGATATATAATTGTGATTGATAGTGATTTTTGAAGTAATGGTTGGTGGGAATAACAGTAAATTCTTTAGTAATATTAATTGTACAATAGAAATTAATGATGGGCATAGTCATGAAAGTAGTATAAGTAACCTTTATAATAATTTTTAGGTGGATGTTCTAATAATTTCAAAGAAAAATTATAGAACCTAGTCGAAATTCCTAACTTATTTCAAAGATATCCTTTCAATTTAGGTTTTTAACTTTTAATTACTATACCTTTCTTGAGTTTTTTTTTTTTTTTTTTAACTCATATTAGTTCTCTCTCTTCTTGGTTAGGACACAACAATAGTTTACTTCAATATTCATATAAGTTTGTTGCAACAAAAATCATTTTTGGGACAAAAATTTTACCAACTAGCTTGGTGGATGACATATAATAGTAAATCTCATTATATTTCAAACAGACTCTTGCATAAATACAAGGTACAACATCAGTAGTGGCACAGAGTTCAAAACTCAATGAATAATGGGTCCGATTCTCCAAACTTTCTTCACTTAAATTCCGGGTTTTTGTATGTAGAAAGGTTTGAACTCCATGAAATGCCACACACCACGCAAGCACTCATACCTACTAACCAACATAATATATCGAGAGATAGAAAGGTTGAACTTAGTTTTCGTACAAGTACATGACCAACAATACATATGATGATAATGGTTGCAAATCAAACCACAAGCTTGATCATTTTAATGTTGGTGATTTTCCAATGCAAGGTCGTGCCATGTATCTCCATCAACTTGTGGAGCCTCTTGATCTGCAGAAGGATAAAATTCAATCATCCAAAGATGAGAACTGACGGAAAGTAGTCAGCATGAAAATAACCAACAAATTGATCTGTTTCTCAACTCATCGAATGTAAGATTCCTGATATCAGAACTCAACAATATGTGCGTGGACCAGAAAATATCTGAATTACATCTATGTTTAAGTGTTCCTGATCTCCATTTATGCCAAAACCCATTTCAGAAATAACCCAACTATAGCATCAAGTTCTTCTCATTAAAATTCCATCAAATGCTTAAAAGCAAAAGCCATAATGATAATAGTTAAAATGATGTATGCTACAAGGGTATCAACATCACAGAAAACGAGTAAGGAAGGCCCTTCGGTACACACCAATCGTGGATGAACAGAGGCTAGATTAAGCTTTAGGGTAAGTTATTGTAGGCTTGCAAAGCCTACTAAAGAAGTCTCAGAGATGACTTCAAATTTCAGCTTTCTTTTCAAAAAGCAATATAACCACATATGAATTGCTAAACTAAGGAAATTGTCTTACAGCGTAGCTGTCTAGGCTCTGCAACACTAATAAAAAGGTGGCTAAGAGCCATATAACAGCTACTTACTTTACAAGAAATCTATTTTAACTTCTAACAGAACATGTCGATAAATAACTTAAAAGTCTTAACTTGTCATCTTTTGTTCTCACATTTCATACCCAAACCAACGATTAAGTGATAAAACATTCCCACACTCTATATCTCCCAAGCGTATGAATACAAGTAATACTTACTTGAGTCTTCATTGTCATCAGTCTTAGGAAGTAGTACGGGTGGTAACGGGAGATCTGCAGAAAAAGATGAATTGAAAGTATCAACAGTAAATTCTACTATGCCTCAATTCCAAAGTAGTTAAGCTACCCAATATAAATGGAAAATGGAAAAAAATGAGACAAAAAAGTATAAGAATATACAATAACAATTATTATCCATCCAAATTGAGCTAAAGTATGTGATTTAGGAAACCTCTAGCTTTAGAGAATTCCGAATTTGCCCCAAATAAAAATTTATTTAGTATTGGAACAATTGGACCTTAATAGAGCGAAAATATGATTCACAATAGAAGGCAAAAAACCAAAAAAGAAAAGAAAAAAAGAAAAAAAAGGAGCTTATTCTCAGCAAGAATTGATGAAGAAAAGCCCAGACTAAGAAAATTTTTTAAAAAAATTAACTGCAAGTTAAGAATAATAACTATAAATACAATCAAATATTATATGCACAAGGAATTAAAAAAATTGAAAAAATATATAATTAAGTGAATTTTATTGTTTATACTGCTCTCTTCAAGATAGAGGCCATGTGTGATGCACAGACTTAACATCTAACCGGCAACTGGAGCGCTTCCCAATTGAGACAACACATCATCCTATCTTGGACCAAACTTGAAAGCCTAAGCACGCCAGGGTAAGCATTTGATAAAACTGATGCAGTTCGATTGCAACTAATTTGGATTAAAGCATAGTTGATTGATTGATATATAATAATAATAATAATAATTGAATGAGGATAGTACCATCAGCGGGCAGGGTATCTCGCATCCATTCTTCATCCACAACATCTATGAGGACTCCCAAGCTGAGGATTTGCTCTGCCATGCTTTGTTTTTTTCTATATACATTTCCATTTCAAAGATGAAATCTCCACTTAGATGAGAGAAATTCAAACAGGACAATCAACATCTACGCAAAAAATATCAAATTAAAGTCCAAAATAGACCCTTTAGCTTTGTACTTAAATTCAAAATCAACATTCTTTGACTTGGAGCCCTAATAGTCCTCATTGTTTGTCAAACTAGTGCACTTTCGATCTTTCTAGTTTTTAACGGAGAGAGAACCATAAGTTCATTTCCAAAGAAAATAAAAACAGTTCACCCCATTACTCCTCCTCCTTCTTCACTTCTTCTTCTTTCCAAAAGAAAAGAAAAGCCTCAACAGAAATAGATACTATGCAATTATGACCAGCAAAGTTGAATGATTTATTTTCTCTGTAAGAACAATGGGCATGATCAGCAAGGTTCGTTTTGTGTTCTTGCTCTATCGTGTTATCCAACTTGAATAGACTACACATTAGGATTTCTTACCTACCCTGTAAGTGCTAAATACATTTGATGTGTAGCGTGAATAGAAAAAAATGAGATTTATATGATACATGATAGGCATTAAATTTTGAATTAGATACTTTCTATTCTCACAACAGCTAACATTAGAGAGTCAAAAGACAGACCGCAAGTTTTTAGAATCAACAAAATCTTTTAAAAAAAAAAAAAAATACAGTGAAAAACAACTAATTTTACTATCAGGTATTAACACTAGAGTCTAGACCCTCCAAAGAGTTACTATCATAAATGATGAGTACAGAGAAAAAAATATTGCAATTGAACACAACTTAAGCAATCAAATATTGGCCAGTCTAGTCGGATAATCCCCAAGAAATGAAACTTAGAACTGCAAAGGCTATCAGAAACAAAACTAGCCGGAACTTTAGGAAATGATATAAGCAAATTAAGATTATACATACAACAGGAGTGATGAAATCATGGTACTCTCTATGATAACAAGTACTCCCTCAGCCCCAAAAAGTATCACTTTTCACTTCTCGAGAGTCAAACATGAACTTCAACCAAAATTTAAAGATGTATTTTTTCACCATATCAATATGAGAAAAATTGCAACTTACTCATTTTCGTACAGTTTAGAATATAGAAAATCTTAATTCTAAAATATTAAATTAAGTTGATTCATTCTAGCTTTGAAGATCAGTCAAATTAATTCTCGAGAAATGAAGAGTTATACATATTTTGGGACGGAAAGAGTGACAGTTTAGCAAACAATTATGATCATTTAGTGCTTCCTGTAAAAAAGAGATGAGTTTAAGTTTAAACTCAAAGACAATGAATTATATTGGGGAAACTTTAATCAAAACAATCTGTAATCTACAATTCCTCCTCTAATAATTGGTAGAAATTCGAAAAAATGATTAGGGCTAGGACAGATACTGAACATCAAGCTGTCTATCATGCAAAAGGTAAATTCGGAAATATTCTGGAGAGAGAAAGAGTGAACTTACAAGTCTTACTTCGCCGGAGACGGAGACGGAGAAGTTCGCCGGAGACGGAGATGGAGTTACAAGTATTGGGGATTATGATATTTTAATCAATTCGGGCTAATAATTGGGGCTTCGTTAAGGGCCCGTTTAGCCACCATTTGAAATCAAATTTATTTAAAGTAAAAACATTTATAGAAATTTTACTATTTTTTAAAAGATTAATTATTACTCTTTGTGGATTTTTTTATTGTGGTCTATAGTCTATAGTTTGTGTTTACTTTTAATAACTAAAATCACATCTATAGCTCTCCTTATCTCTCTCCTTCTCCATCTAATTTCGTCAGTTCAAGTCGAAAAATTTGATATAAAAAACTCTGTCGATATTCAAATCTAGCTAGAAAAAATTTCTTGTACAATAATTCATCTTCAATATGTTTTTGACGTTTTGCCCATTTTACATATAATACAATTTCTTATGTTCCTTTTATCGGAGATGCAACATATTAAATGATGCCGACTCATTTACTTAGAATATTTTAGGTCTATGTTTTAGCTATAGGCGAGCTCCTTTCGTTCTTGGAGTATATAAAGTCTGCTTGGTTGATTCAACGTATTATTATGACATGGACCTTGTCGTGATATACAATTTATTCATATTAGAAACTTCATAGATAGACGAGTCTAGAATATTCAACCAAGTTATGAGATTTCATTTTTGACCTTAGTGTCATCTTGTTTTGGAACTTAAAGACTTCATTAATTAAATGCCTTTTATTTTATAAATAAATATGTTTTGAATTATTTATTTATTTATTAAAGTATTTCTTACGAACTTCTATGTCTCATGCCATGTTAATGATTCGCTCAGACAAGTCAAAGATATTAAATACCAATCACATCTAGATCTACATTCGAGGCTTGACAATAATAATAACATGTTTATAGTCAAAAGTTGAAATTTTTTTTCTTTCTAATATTGAAAAATAACAAGAATTTTCATAAGATATTCCCAAAGAAGGCCTTAAAATTAGAATAAAGGCATGTGAGGACCTTTTGGGACATAGTTTCTTCCTTTATTGAACCAGCAATATGATCAACATTCATCATTTTTCAGCTTGCTCTTCAGAATATAAATCAAATTTTCAAATGTAAATGTTAAGTGTTAAATGTGTATAAATAAAATGCATAGTTTATATTTATTAGTTTGATATAAACACTCAATACGGATGATTTTTTTACTCAAAGCAGCATTCATCCCCATCTGAATATTGCAGAAGCCCATGTAAGGCCAGCTCCAAATCCAGCAGCAGCAATGACATGGCCTGGCTGCACCTTCCCGCCCCGAACAGCTTCATCCAACGCTAAGGGAATCGATGCAGCACTAGTATTCCCATAATTTGCCACATTTGATATCACACGCTCTGATGGCACCTCTAACCGAGTTGCTACACCATCTATAATCCTTTGGTTTGCCTGCGCGTAAAGTAGAAGACTAATATTGCAAGTTTACTCATGAACGTAACCAAATTGAGGTCTAAAACACAAACAATGTAGGTATATATCTAGGCTCGTTATTTCAAGAGAATACAGAGAACAAGTGCTACCGGAGTGTTATGTTGATAGAAGGATGTCTACAAAAGTGAAAGGTAAGTTATATGTAACGGTCAAAACTCATACCACCAACGGTGGTATATGGTAATGAATGTTGGGCTATTGCTCATAGTTGAGGGGAGTTCGATTTTTATAGCAAAGTTAGGAGGTGTAAATGATTTTTCACATGATTGACATAATATTGTATTCTCTGAGAAAATTATACCTGATGAAGGAGCAACCAATCGAAATTATTAGAGCCAGCTAAACCTGCTTTCTCTAAAGCTGCTTCGATTGATTGTGGTACTACGCGAACAGCAAACTTGAAAATCTCTCTGCCATTCATCTGGAGGTAGGAATAAGAGGAAGACTTGGGCGGAAAACTAGTCATGGAAGGATTTTCACTTGATGCATCATCTGTTTCATTCTCTTTGAAAGTAGAAATCAAGTGTCTGACAATGGAAATTAAACCAGTAGTTAGTGCCAATCCGAAGATGAGGACACAGTAATGTAATTCCTCGTATGATGAATAGACGTAACGTACCTTTTACCATCACCATCACTATGCAAGTCGAAACCAAACAAACCATCTTCTCCGATATCACAGGCCTAAAAAATATAAAAACATTCATCAACTAATGGAAATTTTCTTTCAGATAGTTCTAAACTCTCCTTTATTGGTACCTGCACAAGTACAGCACCAGCAGCATCACCAAAGAGAATACAAGAACCTCTATCCGTCCAATCAACGAAACGAGAAACAGCATCAGCCCCAACTACAAGAACATTCTTAAAACCACCAGCTGCAATAGGAACAAAAATATAATATCAATAGAGCATATCCAGGAACAAAATGCAGTTAGACTTCTCTATAACAATCATCCTTTATAACAACCAAGTCTTTTTTGGAACTGAGTATATTATATTTTGTCTATAACAGCCAAAAAACATCCAGACAAAGGATGCTGCTATAGAGAGGTTTGACAGTACAGAGGATCATTAGCTACAATATTCAACTATTAATACATAGTATATCATTTTAAGGATGATTATACAGTTCACAAAAATTTCACAATTAAGGAAAAGTTCAGAAGACTCTACCTTTGATGTAGCAAGAAGCAGAAAACAAACCCAATAAGAACCCGCTACAAGCAGCTGTAATATCGAAAGCCAATGGATTGTGTTTGCAGCCCAGTGCTTTTTGGATCTAAGAACAGAGAAGCTATAATAACTTTAAAAGATTCAACAAAATACTTTTTCCAAAGACAAGTCAGCTATGTTGCTCGGACTCTTCAAGAATGTTGTTGCATCTGTTTGGATCCTAATAAGAAATGCATTACTTCTGGAGGATCCAACACGTGCCTATCGACATTCTAAAAGAGTCCAAGTATCATAGCAAGTCCAAGTACAACAACATGTCAAGCCAGTAAGTGTAACCAGTAAACCGGAGAAATTGAGACGAAAATATGATCTTATCTAACTGGTAGAATGCTAAAAACCAATTGCCAGTTTCTCTTCATTTGGTTCACATATATGTATATGAAAAAGAAATAGTATATAATGACACGTTTCATGCACGGGAAACCATAAACCCGAAAGTTGTTCTTGTATTCTGTTCTTCTTTCAGGAAAGTTTAGTGATTACATTGCCCAAGTTTTTTCTTATCTAAGTTGTTTCCTACATTACTCGAACTCTTCAAAATGTTGCTTCAGTACCCTTGTCGGATCCTCCAAAAATGCACAGCATTTGGAGGATCTGACACAAACTTATTGACATTTTTGAAGAGTTCGAGCAATATAAGTTGTTTCTCAGCTTCACTTAGTCACGTTAACTTGTTAAGGGGGGATATCAGCTATTATCCTAGCAAACGCATGAGTATAAATTGGTAAATTATGTTGCTCTAATATGTAGAGAAATGTTACTACTCTACAAAGTCATACCACCGGAGCACTGCCAAAACGGTCATCTCCAGATGAAGAACACATCAAAATTAGATCAACATCTTTAGGATCAACTTCTGCCATCTCAAGAGCTTTCTGCGCAGCCTCTATAGCCAAATCCGTTAAATTCTCTTTGCCTGTAAAAGCTTATATCAGATCACTGCCTTGTGACATTTACATACGAAAATGTTTCGTATTATTTTCCATACACATCCAATAATACAGTACTAGTAATTAACACATCATGTTACTGTTAGTTCTTTGTCAAAGAACAGAACACAACAACATGTAGTAGGTTAGTATGTATCAAGATCAATGCAAGATTCACCTGAAAGAACTCTACGATTACGTATCCCTGTCCGAGTGGATATCCATTCATCATTAGTATCAATAAATTTTGCAAGATCATTATTGGTAACTCTCAGGCTTGGTACTGCAGAACCGCATCCTACTAGTTTGCAGCCCGTGTTAATTAATCTGTATATAAGATTAATGGGGAAGTAAGTAGTTCTGTGACAACAATCTAACATAATTTTGAGACAAGATATACAAGATAGAGAATGAATTCACATAGTACGTGCTTTTGGGCTCGATAATGTAGTCCAAAGCACGTACAAATCTATAAGGTCTGTTAGGAGAAAACCAGCAATACAGCAATAGGCTTGGGCTATGACAGATATCGTATTGAAGTTGGACTTTCGTAGCTCTTCGATGGTGGTGCATACATCAGTGAACATTCTTAAGTCCCTATGAGGAGTATATATGTGACGCCCCTGATGGAGGGCGATCGAGTTGATAAGGGTTGATCAATGTGAAGGACTTGACACTCTTCTAGGCTAGTAAGGGTCCTATTTCAGTTTTCACTATCTTGCTTGTGGCTGCCTGCCTATGTTGATCATATTCTCCATAAATGTTGCCGCACTCGCATTGGCTACTCTAAAAATGCGTTACTTTGGAGGATTTGATACGCACTTGTCAATATTTTTGAAGAGTCTGAGCAACACAGATACTCCTTTTGTTTCAATTTGTTTGTCTTATTTTCCTGTTTAGTCCGTTTCAAAATGAATGTCTCTTTCCCTTTTTTTGGCAACTCTTTCATTTCAACTTTCTAAAAGACATTTTGATACATTTTGCGAATCTCTACTTTAAGATCGCAAAATTCAAAAGGTCTTTTTTACTTTATTAAATTCCGTGTCATGCCAAAACAGGACAATCAAATTGAAACGGAGGGAGTATCTACTACTATCACTAGATTTTTCTGACTTCATCTTATGATGCAAAGTTGAAACACATATCTAATAACAGTTAATTAATCCTCATCAACATAAACTAACCACATTTAATTATCTAAGTTGTACAAATGAAGCATCAAAAACAGATATCCACATTAATTAAGAGACCTAATTTACAAAATAAACTGTTGATCAAACAAAAATTAACACATTACCTTGAAAACTCCTCTGCACCTTTAGCTGTATTGGAACACATTATCCTGTTGAATTTTCCATCAGAGGATTGATTTAAATATGTAGATTAAGTAATATATGTACACAAATATATTCAATCTATCACTAATTGAGTTGTTGTTACAGGTGTCAAATGGTGCGGGTTGAAATAAATTTGGGAGACTTTTACAACAGGTTGAGTTAATAAACGAAAGGTTATTGACCCGTCCAAGAAATCACTTAGCTACAACTCAATCGGCCCAACTATTACTTCATTATGAGTTATGACTATATATAATATATATTTCAAATAAAATAGAAAATATTTTGAGAAAATTTCTCAAGATCAATTTGGGTTATATATCATTCCAAAATTCGAAGAGATGAAATGAGTCGATCTATTTAATAAAATGAATCAATAATTACCCCAAACTTAAACAGATTGAGCGGATTATAATGTCATGTCATGATTTTGCAACCTCTACTTATAGTCAACCATTTAAAACGACAAAATTCAAAAATAAAATATTCAGCACTGTACAAGGAGAACTCATTTCCATTCAACAATATCAGTAATCACTGGTAGGATTTTGAGTGTATGAATTTTAAATTTTAGTAACGCAATACAGCTTAACAGATCGATTCAAAGCTACTGAATTATACTGAAATATTTTGCATTAACACATTGAAGGTACAACTCACAAAGTTGGTGCTGCTTGATGCTGCCTCATTCTGCTAATACCAAATATTTGCGCTGCAGCCATAGTTGTATTTGCCATAAAATCAATCAAAAAATCAATGTCGGAGCTACAATACTAGCTAACTCGTCTTCAATTTCTCAGTCAGAAATTTAGCTAAGAGTGTTTGAACTTTAAATAACA
The DNA here is from genome assembly GCA_037074985.1 of Solanum bulbocastanum. Taxonomy (NCBI): domain Eukaryota; kingdom Viridiplantae; phylum Streptophyta; class Magnoliopsida; order Solanales; family Solanaceae; genus Solanum; species Solanum bulbocastanum. Next base: position 1,994,149 of record CM073604.1, read on the forward strand.
CCAAATTATATAAGAAAAAAATTTTAAAAATTTCTAATGAAACAAATGAAGATATATAGAATGAAAGAATGAGAGTAATGTTATATATAACAAGGGAGATGATTAAAATAAAATAAAATAAAATATCTAAGCACATGCATGTATAATATTAAAAAAAAAAATAGTTTTGCGTGCATTAGTTGGCCTCAACGTCTATTTGAAAATTAAATTATGCAGATACGAATCTGTATATAGCTTGTTATAAGGTCAACGTACTAGATAGGTGGGTACGTATTTATTTGGCCAAATTTTTAAAATTATTTATTTCGTGTTAATTTACTTAGCGTAATTTGATTTGATTTGATTTGAAATTTAAGAAGGTAAAAATATGACTAAACATAAATTACGACAACGAGATAGTTGTCGTTGCCCCATTGTAAACTGTAAAGTCATTTTAAAAATACATTATACTACTTTCCTACTCTCTTCGTATCATATAATATGGGTACTTTCTATTTTACTGATTAAGAAATCATTAATAAATTGAACAATTTTACTCGCTCATTCTCATATTAAATGGACACGTTCAATTTTTATACAATGATTAAGAAATCATTAATAGATTGCTCAACTTTACTATTTTACCCTTAGGGGTTGTTTGGCTGGAAACTAGTTATCCCAGGATTAATTATCCTGGGGTTAGTTATCCTGGAATAACTTATTCCATCATGTATATGAGATAATTTATCCCATCACTATGGTATAAATAGTAGGATAAGTTATCCCAAACATGTCAACCAAACAAGACACCAAACTTTTATCTCAAGACTATTTTTTTATCCCAAGACTATATATTCTTATCCCTCACACCAAACGACCCCTTAGTTCATACTAATTAGCCTCTAGAAAAAAAAACTCTTAGATCTCTAAAATCGTTTTGAACTTTCGGAGGTCATATTAATTATATGGATAAAATGAGAAAAATAATTAATATTATCCTAATTTAGTAAGTAATCACATTATATGAGATAAATATTTTAATAATATGATCGTCTAATATGGGACCAAGGGAGTATTAATAAGGGCGAAAAGAAGTAAAATAGCATGATTTTATATTTATGGGTAGTCCTTTTTTGCGGCAGTTGGTGTAAAGATACTTTATTTCAGAGTAATGAGTTATTGAATTTCTTCAATTCATTAGACAATACACCTACCGTCTTAAAATATCTATGGTGATTTTTAAAATAATTATTTCAATTTGTTTATCATTTTAAAAATTTAAGATAATATTAATTATAATTGTTTTTAAAGAATATAAATACCTCAATTATGCGGAAATGACACATAATAAAATAAATATTCAACAAAGAAAGACTATATCTTAAGAATAGTCCAACTGTTTCCTAATTAATATTTTATAAAGAGACATATTAAAAAAAACAAGATAAATAATTTGAGACAGAAAATAGTATTATATGATGCAAACTGAATCAAGTTAATAGATTTACTCCTCACTGTTTTCTTTTGTTTTTCTATTTTTTACAAAATTTTTATTTGGATGAGAGATAAAAGTACTATTTTGAAATCAATTATTTGGATGTGATTAACATAAACTTCAAAACTAGTCACGGTTAGGAAAATAGATATTTCATACTATATAGTTTTTCAATTTTTTTTAACTTCCTCTTACAACTAGGTGGATCTCTAGCCCCAAAAAAGATTCACAGATATGTCAATCCTTTTAAATATTTAAGTTGTAATCTACCATGATGTACTTTTATAATAACTAAAATGTGATGTGACAATAACATAAAAGATACCTTAGTTTATTTTTTAAAATGTAGTTGAGCTATTGGATAACAAAAAATAAAATGTATATTATTTTATGCCAAATTTTAGTTCATGTTATATTGTGGTCAAAAAATTCCTAAAAATAAAATGTATACTATTTTATGCCAAATTTTAGCTCATGTTATATTGTGGTAAAAAAATTCCTAAAAAGAAAAAATGTATTTGAGTTATTATATAACCAAAAAAAAAAAAAAAAAAAAAGTGGGCCTTTTGTGCCAAGTTTTAGGCTAAGTTGTGATGATCAAATTCCTCTTTTTTTTCTAACATGATTATTTACTTGCTATCATTTGTGATACATCTTGTTTATAATATATTTTTCTCTTAATATATATTTTAGGACTTTGATACAGGCTAATAAAAATTAGTGTATTGTGAATTGTTTTTTTACTTGTAACAATATCATAAAAGGTCTCAATATTTGGCAATACAATGCCAAATATTTTAAAAATATGTATTTAAAGCGGACTTTTATGCCAAATTTTAGTCTATGTTATATTATCATCATAAAATTTCTATAAACGATTTAATACCCACCCAAAAATGTGGGGTATTATGCCAAATAATAGGCCATGTTATGATAACAAAATTCCTAAAAAAAATTTAACGTCTTTATATTTTGCTTTCTATCTTTTTTGGTACACTTTATTTAAAATATATTTTTCTATTACCATATATTTTAGAACTTTTAAATAATTAATTCTTCTAATAACTCTTATCATATATTTTAAGACTTCTTAATTTTTAATATATATTTTCCTCTTATCATATACTTTAGAGCTTCTTAATTTTAAATATTATAAAGATAATTAAATAATAATTTGAGAAAATAGTAAATGCAAAAAAAGTATATATTCTAAAGTCTTTTCATGAAAAACAAAATGTTCAATCAACATTTTTAACTATCTTAATGCTTTTAAAGTAGTATATATAGAGAGAGAGAGAGAGATAAATAAATATACATGAGACCAGAATTTATTTCACATATGAATATCATCGAAGTTTACTTACAATAATACCATAATTATAAATGAACAATTCTAAATTCAAATACATAAAATTGAATAAACCATATTCTTATTGGAGATAGTCTTTTTACAAGTAGTTAGAGGAAGACATAGATCAAATTTGTAATGAAAATTGTAAGTCCTATAAAAAGAAAATAGGCATAATCCATAAATATGTCCTTTAACTTGACTTCAGCTAACATCTATGTCCCCCAACTTTATATGTACACAAGTAGACACTTAAACTTGTATAAAAATGAACAAGTAGACACATGCGTCGTACGTGTCATAATACATGTAGGACATCACGTAGATTGTGACAGTCACAAGTACATTGGAGCACTTTTCATGCCTTCTTATGCAACTAAGAGAAAATATAACCTTCATCGCATGTGTCCTACGTGCCATAATACTATTAACTACCACTTGTTGTATTCAAGTCTCTTTAATGTGTTAGTACCTATCATTTTAATTTTAAAATATAACTTTGATTAAATAATTACTCAATTAATTAGGGCAAGATAATTACTAGAAAAAATGAGGAAAGATGAAAGACGTTAGATTTCTCATAGATGATGAGAATATTAAAGTAGAAAAAAATATTTTAAAAATGATAATTCAAAAATAAAGCGCAATTTTTTACTTACAATAAGAATAAGGGAAACAAGAAAATATTGAAATTAAATAAATAAAAAAATATAGGAAGGATCAAAGGAAGTAACAATTCAGAAAAATAAAAAAGAGGAAGTAGGATAAGAGAGGGTAAATGATAAGAGAGGGTAGGAAAGCGGAGATAATCAAAAAGAAAATAACGAAAATCGAGAAAAAGTAACCTATTTTCTAAACTAGAGCTTATTATTTAGGGTATATGAACAAATGAGGGGGAGATTAGATACGGAAATAAAAAATAATAATCAAGAAACGATATTAAAATACAATTAATTTCTACTTATATTTACCTTTATTTTTCATTTCATGCTTTACTTTTTTTTTTTATTAGAATAAAAATTTTAATGTATACTATTGATTTTGTAAGGATATGTACGAAGTTCATTTCTAAATTTATAAATAGTTTTTATGACAGCGCGAAGTTTAGAAATGTTCACTAGTAATACTATAATTATAAATGAACAATTCTAAATTCAAGTACATAAAATTGAATAAACCATATTCTTATTGGCGATAGTCTATTTACAAGTAGTTAGAGGAAGGCATAGACCAATTTTTTTTAATGAAAATAGTAAGTCTGATAAAAAGAAAATAGACAGAATACATAAATATGTTATTTAACTTGACTTTAGCTGACATTTATATCCTTCAACTTTGAATGTGCACAAGCAGACACTTAAACTTGTATAAAAATGAACCAGTAGACACATGTGTCTTACGTGTCAAACAAAATAAGTAGGGCTGGTTTTTCGATAGGGAAAGAGACAGGGGAAGGGGAGTTGGCTGTAATTGAGACAATTCGGATGGACGATATGAATTTTTTCGAGATAGTTAACCACTTTTTTCACCGTGAGAGGGCTGAAAAGGAAGCTCGACCTACAGGGAGAGGGAGGTCATTCAGAACCCGCTGGCTCCAGAACGGGGGCGGCTCCAGAGGCGCTCAGGTAGGCTGTGATAGTCACAAGTACATTGGAGCTCTTTTCATGCATTCTACTAAGAGGAAATATAACCTTCATCATCTCGCAAAGTTCGAGTTAAGGAGTTATGCTTTTACGGTAATATTATTAGAGCAGATAGATATATATTATACCTATTTCAGTGCAACAAAACTGTTTGATACAAATTTATCTTAGTTATAAATTATGATAAGAGTGCTGCTCCTCAAGGGAACAAACAGAAAGTGTGTACATTACATCACACAAGCATGGAAGTGTAAACAAACTATAATGTAAAAAAGGGCATAATACAATATAGTCCAGCAGAAGTATCTGTCTTGCTCTATTCATTCCTAATATATTTAACTTTAGGTTCCACGATCAGCGGTCAATTGATCGTAGACCTTTTCCAGCTTGAAGATATAGCTCTGGACTTTGAATGGTTTGATCAGAACTCTTGTTAGAAATGGCATTTCCAGAATTCTTCGTCTTTGCTTCACAGCCAAGATAATTTGACAATACTCTCTTCACTCCGAAGCCACGTCCAGTTAGTTTGTTACTATTTGCACTGAGAAATGGAGTTCTCTCCCCCCTTACCGGGCTTATCAGAGGCACAGGTGAAAAGTTTGGTGTTCTATATGGGGTGCCTGAATATGGGATTGACACTTTTTTGTGGCTAATGACTTTTCCTGTAGGAACAGACGAATTCCTAGTTAAGGCGTCCACGTGTAGTAGATCATCAATTCGTGCAACAATATTGAATGCCAGACTCTCAAGGACTCTTGAGTAGCTCTCTAAGATACACTTTCCTACATCCTGAGATATGATTGAAGAAAAAAATCTAGTCACCAAACTGTATCAGCAAGAAAGAAAGCATAATGCCTTTTTACACTAGTAACGAACCTTGTTGTACTGAATCTTGCAGGTGTCTAAAGTGGTTTGGGTTAGGCCGGGGAATCGCTGCTTCAGGCAAAGTAGGAGGTTTTCAGCTCTCTCAGCAAGTGACTCCCTCTTGTCTCCATCAACCACTAGATCCTTGACCATCTCCCAAGATGATTTTGCTGTGGAGCGATTAGGATTAGTTGGAGGTCTAGGATGATGTCTTCTTCGCCACACGTAAATTGAAGCCTCCACACGGTTTGCTATCTCTAAGGCAACACATTCAGTTGACAGATCAAGACAATCAAGTAAGCACTCAGAGGAGAAATGCTCTGATGTTATGTAGCGGTAGATGACATCCCCTAAACACGCTCTTCCATTCTAAAGACAAAAAGATAATCAATATCTATCTTTCCTCGACATGTTAGCGGAACAACATAACCATGGTGAGGCAGACAACAAGTTCAACAGAAAGCACGGAATTAGCTACTCTAGTAAATTTATTCACATATAAGTTCAGGAGATGCTATTTCAAAGATGTACCTTTGGAAGAGCATCTAGATATGATTCAGGCACTTCCATCTCAGCTAATGTAATGCTATTTATTGACATAGCAGCTTTCAGAATTTGACTAGCACATTCGCGTTTGTGATTTAACTGCTTCCTTGTATCTTCAAGCAAACCACCATGAGGCACCCTTGGAACAGGCAGCCACCACTTGTCTTGTTGCCGCTGGATAGCTTTCCGAAAAGAGGCTGAACCATCATCCTCAGCGGCGATTATCCCTTGATCCACATACCAAAACTCGGTACTGGTGAAGCTATCTAGTATTTCCTGCAACATACCAAGTGGATCATATGAAGATCTAATATTCTCTACAGGTACAACTGTGATAAAAATAGGACAGAGATTCTTACAATAAGCATATTGTCAAGTTTTCGTAGAGCTGGAAGATTAATAAAAAGGTCTGCTCTTGGTCTACTAGTCATAACCTGGAGATACACAAAGCAAATTAAATCGATAACACTTGCATTCGATGATCCCCAGCTTGATAACGGCAGCTAGAAAAGTAACACAATCACAAGAAATTCAACCAAAAGGCGGCTCAGTACCTCAAGCTTACTTCCATCATGAAATGTTTGCCAAGAAGGTTTTAATTCAACAATGTGGTCACTAACAGCAACAAGCCATTCTATCTCTCTTCGCCACATCGATTTCTTTTCCTGAGGCAATGGTTCTAGTCTCCACAATTGTCCAAATATAGTAGCTACACATCGAATTTTTCTCAAGAAAAGCAGCAAAAAAACTGATAATAATAATAAAAGTAGTCTCGAAAACGAAATTTTACCACATAGATTAGTTATCGCATTTGAAATAGCCAATGATGTGCAAACTCCTTTCCCACTACCAGACATGTCTTCTCCGAGCAACAATTTTGAAAATCTCTCTTTCATCATCTCCAATTCTGTTCAATGTAATGCGAATAACTCAGTTAACCTTCTAATTCAAAGCCAAATTGCTTAACCGCCATAAAATATTCAAATTTGAATTTGAAATAAAGCAGAATGTTTCCATTTAATCGAAAAAAATAAATATTAATTCACTAAAAATGAAAGTAAAAAAGGCAATTCTCCTTTTATCTTTTTCTTCGACCATAAAATTCAAACTAGCAAAAAAAGAAAGCGAACCTGAAATATTAGATTTCACATCATCTTTTTGAGCTTTTCGAATAGGCCATCCTAACGGAGAAGACGGTGAAGAAGAAGAATCCTTCTCTTTGCTCTCATCAGAACGGGATCCACTCCATACCGACGATTCACTCGATGACCTATTCTCATTCTCAGCTTTATTTTCCATCTCAGTTCGAAAATTTATCGAGGAAAACCAATCTCATAGTTCAAATATGGGTAACCAACCAACTGGTCCCCCTCTGATTTTACTCTATGTATAAATTATGTGTAGTTTGTCTGCAATTCTTCTTTTTTTTAAAATTTTAAGGTAACTGTCAAAGGCCAATTGCCAACGTCTCTCTACCGGACCCATTTTCAAATTATTACTATTAAAATAATATACTCTTCAACTTTGTGATTTAGATCTAGTATATATCATTTTGGTCTAACGAAAGTAAAAACATTAAAAATAAATGGGGAACTTTCGCAAAAACCCATTACAATAAATTAATTATGCTCCATAACTATAGTTTGCATATCTACGGGCTGTAGCTACAGTTTAAGCTGTCTCGTTGGTATAATTTGCGATTTGTATGATTAGTAGGTTTGTATAATTCGCAGGTACATGTGTATTTGTATAAATTTGAAATAACGAATTTATACAATTACAAACGTTAGAAGTGTAAACAATTATACAAATTATATTATACAAATTCTGAATTATACAAATTATATTATACAAACTTCGAATTATACAAAAGCTATACAAATTATATTATACAAATGTGCGAATTATACAAAATTAAAAAGCTGAGTCGCGTAATTATAATTAAAAGTAGGTCGTAAATTGTAATTAAAGCAAACTATAACTATGTTAACTAACTACTAGTATATGTTTACTTATACGCGTAATGATCCCCAAATTACATTAAGCCCGAAAACAATGTTGCTTTTTCATTGGGTTGAGATTTTGAGCCCAAAAGCTGAGCCCATATCAGCTTTTGCTATGGGACTTCTAAAAGGCCAAAAAGGAGGAGATTCAAACCCAAGGTACTTTTTCCCAAACTGCGAACCCACTCGGAGTCAAGTCTACTTTTAAGTCATTTTTAGCTTTTAGAAGTATTTGATAACATTAAAAATAACTTAAAATAAATTTACATTGACGTTAATAAAGTTAAAAACCAAGATAGGTTTTCTTACTTTTTAAGTTTTGACTTAAAAGTTATTTAAGTTTGACTTTTTTTATTTTTTTTAAAAGTTATTTTTTTTATTTTTAAAACCAATTCAACCGGGCTCTTAATCACTTGGTTAACATAAACATTTGAGAACTTAAATTTTGTCAAAACATTTGATTTTGAATTCTCTTTTTCTCTTTTCTCTGCATTGTTTCAAAATAAAGCAGTTCAAAAGTTGTCACAGTTTGAGGTATCCCTATTTTAGTAAAGAAAATAATCCAATACTACCTCGATATCGCACGATAAGGGGATTAAATTTCTTAAAGACACAAACTGAATTATGTGGACTTGGAATTGAACATTGGTTTTAATCTTGACTAGTTATCAAGTATGACTATAGTAGCCTTTTCTCTTTACATTCTTTGTAGTTTCAACTTTGATAGAGAAAAATTCATCTCACACTATGCTTATTCCCTGTTGAGCATTGTTTCGCTTTTTAGCGGGATTAGGCTTGGTGGAAGTCTTGAAGCACCGTGTCTATTTTAGTATTAGCCTTATTCTTGTAGTTTCTTGCTTTTGATATCTATTACCATTGTACTAGTTCCCTTACTAGTTATCGTGTTTTCTTCTCTGTTGTATTTCCTCTTTCATAACTATTTTGATTTGCTACACTCGAACTGACGGTCATTGGAAACAACCTCTCTACCTCCACCAGAAAAGGGTAAAGTCTACGTATACACTCCACCTTCCCACACACCACTTGTGGGATTATGTTTATGTTGTTTTTGTACCCTATGTGGAACTGCTCCGGATGCCATCACGTTTATATGTTCTCAGATAAGCTTCTGGTGCTATTTTCTTGATATTCTGTAACTTCCATACAAACTAAGACCAGCAAACTACAATTTTGGCACTTCAAATACGAATTTTTTGCTTGTTCCTTAACAAATTCTGCTTGAAGTTCACACGCCTAACTTATACTTGAATTAGAAATTAATCCTTTCATGGTGACACTTACATTACGTTTTAGGTCTTACGTTAGCCCTTGATCGTGAAATATCGATTGCTTATTGAAGTTCCTACAAAAATGGGAAATGTTGACCTACCTTTGAGTGTTGTTTGAACTATTAATACTATTGTTACAGGATTCAGAGTAGCGTTGTTAATGTGGGATAGACTATATAATCAAGAAAATAATTTTATTTATTTTCAACCATTGTTAGTATACAAAGTCTTTTGAGCCGAGGGCTTATCGAAAACAAACTTTCTATATACACCTAGAAAAGTAGGAGTAAAGTCTGCGTACATCCTACTCTCTCCAGATGCCACTTATGAGATTACACCGGGTATGTTTGCTGTATATATCTAGCATTCATTCATGTCTCTCCACTCTGTTCTATTCTTATTAAATTCTGGACACCGCGAAAATAAACCCAAAAGTAGATGAGGAAAGAGGTGCAGCCGATGATACAGACAGAAATGGCAAGAGCTGCTGAATGTGCTAACGTTGCATACATACCAGATACAAATGCAATTACAACTACAAACATTGCCATACCTTGCAGAAAGATTGCGTCGTTATAAAGTTTCCATAAAAGTGGATACATTTCTGCATAATCTTTTGATGAACGTCTTGTGTCCGCCATGAATATGTATATGAACATAGTCCCCGCGGAGCATGAAAAGGCAATGGCATCCGTAATAGCAAATGCACAGAAGGCTGTGTTTCGTATTAGAATCGCTGTTCCTTTATTAGTGCTATTAGGATCACTATCAAAACCTCCTGGCAATGTGAAGCCAGCTGCAAAGGTAACTGTAACTAATAAAGTAGCCACAACTAGATGTGTTTGAGATGCATTCATAATATTTTCGACTCTTTTTTCATATATCTTAGCTTTGTCCTGCCTCGACGTGCCTTCAATTTCTTCCATTCTTTTGAGGGATATATAGATATATTATCTCCAAATTATATATGATGATCTTGTGAGTCCATTACTTTCTCAATGTTATATATATATATATATATATATATATATATATATATATATATATATATATAGGAAAAGAATTAGAGCATTTGCCTTGATCAGGACTTAGAAGGAAGGAATGTGGTCCTTACTCCTTGCCTTTGATCAAAAGAAAGGGACAATTGAATTCATTAACAACTAACTAACGTTGGTAAAGACTTTAGCACTTTTTTGTTAATATGCATATTTATTGCTGCTAAAAACTGTTCTTGTTCTAGTAAAGGAGTAGAATAATTCCTTAGTTTGGTTCAATATTTGAGATTGTATCACAATTGGTTTTTGTTAACCTTGATAGGTACTATTATTAGGTAAGGATAATTTAGTGAATACACTTCTAACTTTTTAGGGGTGAGTGAATTTCTTAAGGGGTATGTTGATGCTAAAAATATCATATAATATGGACCGGGGGAGTAAAAAACTTTTTTGATATAAACGAGAAAATCTTAAGGCTAGTGACTCACAATTTGAAACTCGATGGATGATGGAGTTATCAAGCTTTTGTCCACAGTAGAGTTTGAACCCCTGACATGCACCTAATCTACCCATGGTGTATGCAAGGTCCTCCTGTTATTGGCTTGATATAAGAATTTGAGGTAAGGATCACTGGTTTTTTGAACAATTTATAGCTATAGACAGTACATGAAGTATAGGCATTGACTAGGGAGGATCCACTATATGACATGGTTCACAGAAATCCAGTAGCTTTTGTCTAGTCTCTGTATATCTATCAAAAAACCTATAAATATATGTATTAAGACGTAAGACTCTTTTTTCGTCTGTATTAGCTTTGTCCTGCCTCGACGTGCCTTCAATTGCATCCATCCCTTTGAGGGACATGCATATATATTATCTCCCAATTATATATGATCTTGTGAGTACATTACTTTCTCAATGTTATATATATAGCAAAGGGATTTGGGCATTTGCCTTTGATCAAAAGAAAGGGATTTGTTGTTTGTATGGCTCAAGTAGCAATATTGTCATTGTTCAAATACTTTAGTTTTCAAGTGCTTGTTTTACCTTAATTTGATGGCATGATTCAATATTTGAGATTCTATTATTTTGTTAGGTAATTTAGTGGAACACCTCTAACTTTTTAGGGGTGAGTGAATTGCTTTAAGGGTATGTCAATGCTAAAAATACCATATAATATGGACTTGACGGAAAGTAAAAAACTTCTTTGTTATAATCAAGAAATCTCTGAAGGTCAATGACCTATGGTTCAAAACTCAATGGATAAGAACTCATCCTTCTATCTTTCGAAACCATATGAATCTATATGGACAATATATTATGTGGATCTATCCTAAATTGGCTAACCAAGCTTTATTCTAACTTGAGACCAATAATGTGAGCAAACACATATAGGATCTATCTAGAGGGACAGATTTATAAATACACCAGTCTTGTTTGTTTTGAGAAATCAAAAGAATCATAATAAGAGTGAAGTAAATCTTAAGAAATGCTAATATAATTGCTTTAATATTCACTTTGATATTCTTTTTATGCAAACAGTAAATCCCTTTCTTTTTTGTTAAGGCAAAGACCAAATTCCTTTCTTCTAAGTTGTAATCAAGGCAAATACCAAGTTCTCCTTCATTTAAGAAATACAACAAAAAATCTAGAGCTTCGAGCCAATAAAGACGGAGAAGATTGACTCAAGAATCAATTTCATTCCGAGCTCTTTTATATACATATATACATAATATATAATAAATTATAAGTGTTGTCAGTTGCAAAGTCAGAAATTTTACTAAAAAGTTCAAAATATGAAGAAATAAATATGGAAATTAAAAGAGATTCAACATTTACTATATATACATAAAAAATTATTTTAATCATATATAAACGGTGTAAATTTTCTACATTGTGCCCCTGAGTGCTGCAATGGAAGACATGATAAGCTAGGACAAAAGCATGAAAACAGAGTGGAATATATTATGAAGGCAGCTCGATTATATAGTAATAATGAAATAATAAGTGATATTCTTAAATTTTTGTGTTTGTTTACTAAGTAAGCAAGAAAATATTATCAGAAAAATGTTTATATGAAATATAGAAAAAAACACTATGTAATTTTTCATTCATGAGAGTTTTGGATGAATCACTCCACCCTATCTAGCTCTGCCTCAAAGCTAGCAGAAATCAAAGCTATTTTTTTCAACATATAAAACACATCTAGTTATAGCCACTCTACTAGTTACATTAATCACCTTTTCAGCTGGTTTCACATTGCCAGGAGATTTTAACATCGATCCGAATTAATAAAGGGGATATATGGCGATTCTAATAAATAGATTTGCCATACCTTTATTAGGGCTTATCTGAATTGATACCTCTTGACGATGCGAAACCAATTGCGAAAATGATTGTCATTAATTAATAGACCGGCTATAACTAGATGTGTTTGAGTTGCCTTAGCTTCTTCTTTTCTTCAATGAAAGAATGAAATTGTTGCTTGCAAAGTAGAAGGGAAGTATATCTAAGAAGGTGAAAATTGAGACTCAATATATAGATATTGTTGGACGCTTGAAGTATGTGAAAAATGTAGATGAAAAGGTGTGTTTGGTAGGAACATTGAAAAATGTTTTTCTTGGAAAATAATTTGATTTCTTGTTTATTTTTTGTTATGTTTGGCACATAATAAAAAATATTATTTTAAAAATATTTGTATATAATCTGATATTAAAGAAGGTGGAGGTAGAAGGTAGGGGTGCGTGGTGTGGTAAGGATGGGGCGCTATAGAAGCAACGTGAAGATGATATGTGTTGGTGAGTGAGGTGGATAAAATAAATGTGAAATGTTGAGGAGTTTGTTTATTTTCCTATTTTGAAGAAACTCGTTTTGTAGAGAAAAAAAATAATTTTTTTATATCAAACGAGCATGAGAGAAATTCAAGATGTCATTTACCTAGCAGGTAAGTCAAGAAATATGAATTTTTTTTGCAATGTTTCAAAATTATTTTTAATATATTAAAATAATTAAAATAGAAGAATATGCTTTTGTAGACTAGTTGATAAATGAAAAGAATACAACAAATAAAATATTGAGGGGCCATTTGGTTACGGTATATGTGGACATTTTATTCATGTGTAAAATATTGTATTAGTTTTACTATGTTTGGTAAAAGCTTTTATTAGGTTGAAAAGTCAACATGAGTTATACTATATTTGGTTGATAAGTTCTAAATATTGTATAAAAATTATTCATGTATTAATTTTATACAGTGTTTGATTGCATTTTTTGTAATCCTACATAATTAATATCTACATAACTTATGTGGGAATCTATGTATAAGTTATGCAGGATAGAAAGTGGAATAAGTTATGTGAGTGTTAGTTATACATGTATTAAAAAGGTAAATTACACATTTATCCCTATTAATTTATTTTTAAATCTTTTTTTATTGAAAACTTTACATAACTATTCTATTTTCCCAACTATTTTTGTTTCTTATTTCTTTTTGTATACAAACGACTTTTTATTTGTTTTCATTTAAAATCAAAATATAAATATTTATTAATATTATGAATCTAAATGTATAATTTTATAGCGCATATGCTAATTATATATTCACAATATTTATTAGTAAATATATCCACATATTTAATTATCATGTATTAATTTTTAATTTAGAATATAAATTTATATATAATTTGTATATTTTGTATACTAAAAATGTACAAACAACACATGCAACATATTGATAGATATTTACAATATATAATATAGGATAGTATAATATACTTGAAATATATTAATAGTATTTTATTTTTATAAGCTTTAAACATTAAAATAAAACAAAGAGAATAAAAACACAGAATTTCTAGTTAAGTATAGAGAAAATTTCTTTCTTTATTTTTTTTAAGGGAGAATTTATACTACTTGCTTATTTATTTTATTTGTAAATAATATCTATTAAATTCAATATTCAAATAGTTAATAATTCATGTAATGTAATCTCTACATTGCTAAATAATACCTACATATAATTAATACTCGCATAACTAATACCCACATAACTAAACACTGCATAACTAATACATGCATAACTAAACCCTGCATAACTAATACCTGCCTAATTAAACCCTGCATAACTAAACTATGCATTACTAATACCTACATAACTAAACCCTATATAACTAATACCTACATAAATAAATCCTGCATAACTAATACATGCATAACTCTAATCAGTAATCAAACCGCCCTGATATTATTATTAAATATAGAGCTCTTAAATATATTAATAGAAAAATATATATTTTTTCTCTTTGTTGATAATCACGCCATCAATACCGGCAAAACCACGTTGAAAGTATAAAAGTGGATGTTTTAGCTAGTGGAGAATATGCAAAAAAGTAGATTACATTACTCTTTTCTTTATTGTTTCTCAATTGCTTTCTTTTTCCTCCATTTTCTCTTTTTTGACTTTGGTGGTTTGATTCAAAATCAAGTTATTCCAAATTATAATTTGGGTGTGTTCCATTTTTTAATTTAATTTTGGACAAATAGTATCCAACCGTTCAATCGGAATCAAAATAAAAATTTAGTTTGATTCAAATTTTTTTTTGTCCATTTAATTTAACATATAAGATAATTCAGATATAGTAAAATCGACTAGTATCTGGTATGTCCAATCCTATACGACAAATTCAAGTATAGTACGGTCATAGTAATAATAAACTCAAGGAAGGTTGAGGTTGATTTCACGAAGAGCATATGCATGTCAAGATGTGAAAATTGTATGAGTGTATGAATATGTGAATTTTCTAAGCTTATCTTCAAATAAAAGAGTGATTGAGTAATATTAATTTTAAAACTAAACTATTTTGTAAGTTAAAAATTTAATCGAACGCTTGAAATGCAAGAAAATATGATTTGTTTTATATTTTTTAAAGTGATCAAATGTGTAGTATCAATATGACATATATATTCATGAATATAAGTATCTTGCGAACTACAAGGGATTATATTGATTACGATTCAATTGAAATCTATTTACTAGAATTTTATAACTCAGTCCAATCAAATGATCGACCGCTGCCAATAGATGGTACTCCCTCCATTTTATATTAAGTTAATTTTTAATTAAGGTGTTTCACACCGTTTAACAAAAATAGATTAAGACATCAATTGAACCTAATTTTTCATTTTCACCCTTATTAATTATTGTCAAATTTATGATTAAAATAATTAAATATTAATTATTCACTAATTTCAATACTAAGTAATGAAGGATAAAATTGAAAGAACACTCTAAAAATAATCTTGAAAATTGAACAATTAAATCAATTTGAAAAATAAAAAATATCTTAAAAATTAACTTAATATAGAATGGAGGGAGTAACAAAAATGTATTGTTCGAGGATGGTGGGGTGAGATGGTCAATGGGTGGGAATTGGGAATATTGGGTAGCGAGAAAGGAGACAATGAATATGGAGTGTCACTATTAATGAAACTCGTATTTTCTATTCTTATTAGAGAAATTATTTTCCTCATTCTTAAGGAGCTTGATTTCCTAAAAATAATATTATCTAAATATTTTGACCAATCGAACATAAGAAAATTTAAAAACATTTTGTGAAAAATTCCTCCGTACCAAACACAAAGTCTATTACAATTTGCACGATGGGTATTTTAAATTCAGAAGTCACCATTCAAATTTTAACCTCCTTCTTTGGCAATATAAGTATGCAGATTTGTTTACAAGATAAAGTTAGTCGTTTATCTTAATGAAATAACTTATAGTCACATAAAATATAAATATTTAAGTTTTATTTTAGATTATAAATTTTTAAATTATTTTTTTAAAATTTTTTGTATCTAATTAAATAGCGTCACATAAAATTAGACGGATGAAGTA
The DNA here is from genome assembly GCA_037074985.1 of Solanum bulbocastanum. NCBI lineage: Eukaryota > Viridiplantae > Streptophyta > Magnoliopsida > Solanales > Solanaceae > Solanum > Solanum bulbocastanum. The sequence continues at coordinate 2,010,204 of CM073604.1, forward strand.
ATATACTCCCTCCATCCCACATTAGTTCTCCATTTTTTCATTTATACGTCTTTTAAATAATCATAAATAAAAAGGAGAGTTTTATTAATTTATCCTTAAGAAATATTTTTGCAACTTTACAAACTTGTTAATACTTTTATGACGAATTCATTCTCTTAATTTTGTAATGCAAAATTGTTAAGTAACTTGACAATTGTTTTTACCACTACTAGAAACAAAAGTTTTTCCTACCACAAATTAATGTGAAAATTCGTGTTATAGAACATGATTTTCCCACTCATTTCTCACCAAATTAGCTCACTAAAAAATATAGGGAAAATTAGCAAACTAGTCACAATCATTAACATAATTATTAAAAACATCTACACTTTAAAATAATTAGTAAAAATATCAATATTTTAGAAAATAAATTGTAGCTCAAATTAGACTCTTTTTTTTACTCCATCATTCGTAAAAAATAAAAAATAAAAAATAAAATACCCCCATTACCCAGTTACCCCTCTTTCTGGGTTTTACCCCAAATTGCTCCTTTCTCTCTACCCTTTTTCACCATTTTTATCTCCTTTCCTTGTTCAAGAAAATCAACTCTTCCAAATTTCTACACTTTGTTAAAAAATCTCACAATTAATTCAGAAGATTTTTCAACCATTGATAAAGGTAAATTCGAAGTCAAGAAGTATTTTGTGAGATTTCTTGTGATTTTGTTTTCATAATCACAAAGTATTTTGTATTTTGGATTTTTCATATTTAAACAATATTGTTTGATTTTATTGTGAGGTTTTATATTCACCAAGTATTTTATGAGATTTTCCTCTTTTATGTATTTCAAATTTTTCGTCTTTTAAACTCTATTGTTCGATTTTTTATGATTTTATTTTCATATTTGAGATTTAATAGATTGTAGTAATCTACATTAGCATTCATACATCATATACTGTTTGATTTTTTATACATTCATAATTAATAATTTTGAATTTTGCTTATAGGGTTACTAATAGATGCACAAGTGAACAGAGATTTGAATTTGGTTTTGGTGGGAAAAAAAATCTGAAAAAAAGGAACTAGAAGAAGAAGAAGAAGAAAGAGAGATAATAGAAGAAACTAGAAGAAGAAGAAGAAGAAGAAGAAGAAGAAAGAGAGATAATAGAAGAAAGTTAAATTGTATTCATACCATGATTGTATTCATATTAATTTTTGTTTGTCAATTGTTTTGTTTTTTTACTCAATATTTGTATTTTTATTAAGAGCATTGTATTTCTTTTTTAGTTTGTAATCATTCAAATATGTATGTAAAATTGATTTATATTTCTTAACCATAGATGTATTCTATATTTTCACAGCCAATTTGTATTTTTTTAGAATATTGTATCCTTCCCGAACAGATTGTATTATTTTCACTGTGTATGCTATTTTTTTTCTAGAATCTTGTATCTCTATTTCTTTCATAGTCAATTTATATTTTTTTTAGAATATTGTATCATTCCTCAGCAGATTGTATTATTTTCACCATGTGTGCTATTGTTTTTCAGAATCTTGTATCCTTTTGTAAATCATATTCATATGTAATGATTAGATTATGTTGAGATACAATCAGTAATATTTTTGTAATACAAATAAATGAAAAATATATTTGGCAATCATGTAATACAATTTTGATCACTGTGATACAATTTGTAGTTTCACTATGAAAGTAAAATATCAATTTTAATTTGAATGGTAAAATCAACACATAAAATGTAAAAATTATCGATATACAATTACGATGAAAACATAATAAAAAAGAAAGTTGATTTCTTTGAAATTGTAACTGATGAGAATTTTAAATGATATGTTCATTTTTTAAATATTATCTCCCTGATTTTCTCCTTTCTGTTATTAAATAATTGTATTCTTGCAAATCAAATAAATAAGAAAATTCATAAATCAGATACATAACAAACTAAAATATTGACATTTTAAATAAATATTGAAAATATGGCTAAGAGATCCTATTAAATGACATAATATTGACATTTTGAAATTTTCCCAAAAATATATGATGAAAAACAAATTCTTATTGAAATAGTGAAAGCCTTCCTAATTTTTTCAGAAGTAACAATTATTTTTTAACTGATTTCATCAAAATATCCATAGAAATAATAATTTGAGTGAGGACGATAATAAGTTTTTTTTTTTTTTTTTGGTTTCTCACCCAATATTCAGTATCCACATTTAGGGGTGTTCATGGTTTGGATAAACATCGATCCAAGCCAAAAAGCCAACCAAATCGATTAAGTAACCGATTTTATTTGAGTTTGGTTTTGTTTTAGATTTTTGACAACTGAAAGTATTTGAGTTATGATTTTGTTCGATGAAGAAATATCCGAATAGAACCGACAAATTCTATACATATATTTTATTATTATACATACATACTATATATTATTTTTATAAACAATTTTAAAGATCTTATATATGTTTTCATCAAAATTTATTTATAATTTACAAATGAAAACAAAAATGCGCAAGGTGATAACATTTATCTTATTGGTTTCATGTATATGAGTGTCTATGAAAATTCTTTGTGGGAATGAAAATGTCGTTGTCTCTTCCTTCTAGGCCAAAATAATGCATTTTGAAGCTTTATTCATGATAAATTTAATGATCAAAAGTTATGTAATATTAGTCATTCTAACTACTTTTCGTTTTGAATGTATTGTTGTCACTTTTTTCACTCTTTGAACGAATTGTTTCTTTTATTTTGTTGCGTATGATTAATAATTGAATAACCGAATCAAATCAAATTGAAACCGTAACAATCAAATCAATAAATATATACCATATTTGGTTTGGTTTGGTTTTGATAATATTAAAACTGATTAAGTTGATTTGATTTTGGCTTTCACTAATAATCGATCCAAACTAATCCGTGAACATCTCTACCCACATTGAAGTTCGATTAAATTCAAATTTGCGTCGAAAATTTCACAATAATGATAAAATGCTCTCCAACAAAGAAAACTTTGTATCCAAGGAGATTCAAACAATAATATAATTTAATAATGTAATAACGTGAACAACTAATATGAACAATGGAGTCCAGATATGGGGGGAAAATATTTATTGGTGGAAATTAATTCACTTCCCTTCTCAACCTGTGTCCATTGTCTTTCTTATCTGTTCTAAAATTTTCTGTTTGGTGGAAATGAATTCCATTCCTTTCTCCATTGTTACATACATTCCTTCAAAGCAGCCATTGTTACTCTGTACCAAAAATTCCCAAACAACAACTGATACAATTCCACATTTTATCAAATCCTCATCCTCAATACTCTCGTCTTCTTCGAAATCTGTGAATAAACTCGCAGAAACAATTAGTCCATTGTCATTTTCGTTCAGTAGAAGAGAAACCCTAAGTGCTTGCGGATTGGGTTTTTCGGCGATTTTGTTTGAGGCTCTTTTGCAGCCGCAATCGAATATTGAAGCAATTGCTGAAGAAGCTGCAGCTACGGAATGTGAATTCATAGTTACACCTTCAGGTCTTGCTTATTGTGATAAAGTTGTGGGTTATGGACTTGAAGCTGTTAAAGGACAATTGATTAAGGTAACTAATTATTAGTCTTTAAACTTCTCTTTGATTTCATAATTTGATTTTATTAATATTTTATGGTTATTAGTTTAGGGGAAAAAAACTTATTTGCACCTAGTTTTAGAAGAATTAACCTAAATAGCTGGGTAACCAACTTTGGTTGGTAGCTGGTTTGGAGGTGAGTTATGCAATATAAGTAATTGGTAGCTGGTTAGGAAGTAAGTTATTTATGTATAGAATTAATATGAATGTTTGAATTGTAATTTAGAAGCTTGCATCACTAATACATGTCTAAGTTATGTGAGAATTGATGTTTTTTTTTATGACCGTGGTGTATGAGTTTGCTTTCACACATCTTGACTACTTCCAATGAATACCTCCCACACCTCCCATTAGATACAAAATAACTATGTCCATCAATGCTAAAACAGATAGGAAGGATTACCTAGTGTTTTTTATCTTCACTGGATTTTGAACTTGACACCTGGTGACTCTCAATCACTTCATTGACACCTAGGTCACATCCTTGGGTGCAATGATGTATTATTTTATAAAAGGTAGACAATGAAATAACTAATGCATGAATAACTAAACTCTTCATAACTATATGTATATAAAATAATACATGAATTCTCTCATAACTAGTTATCTCTATATTACTCTAACCTGCTACCAAACGACCCCTAAGTTCATTTTGGTACGACATAAGTCATGTTTCGTGTGTTGGGTTGGTGAGTGGCAAGTTTATCCGGAAAACATACTGTATATATTTAGATTAATGATTACATTAGTAAATTGGAGCGTGTATTGATGACAATTTTGATTAGTGAAGATTAATATACTAGTGTCTAAGTGTTAGTTGGAGCAAGTCATATGAACTTAAAACCCAAAATCATTGTAAGGAATTTGACGTCCGTACATGTGTGACCGCAAGGGAAGTCATTTTTCCCCTGTGTGTACATTTATACGGTAACCAAAGACCAGAAAATGACTTCCGTTGTGCCAAAGAGGAATACTGGTCACACGTTGATACATAGATAAACCAAGTTAAGTGATAAATATTTCTGCAAAAGACACATGTATGCACAAATTTAGGTAAAAGTATAATTCTTTTTGTTGCCTCTCATCATTATAGCCAAGAAAGTAAATGGCTGCATTTTTGCATGAGCTTCTCAAAAAGTCAAGAGGTAAACTGGCAAAATGGGATCAACATAAGAGGAAAGTTTCGTAAAGTTAGTACATCCTTGGAGGCGCATTGAGATTCATATTTCATACAGAACCTATTAATACTTCAGAGATACTCGAGAAGTACCTGAAATACTGCATTACCCAAATTTTCCTGGATTGTTTTCGTCTTGAAGGAGTTCTGCTTATGTAGTTCTTAAGAAAACTTATTTATCTTTTGAAAACCAAAAGACAGCAGAATCAACAAATGCAACTAGCAATTCCCTCGTATCAACAGTCATGATTTTACTTCCCTAAGTACTAGTCAAACCTCATTCTTCAGGTAAAATCAATGCTTCAAGAATCATGAAGAACGTAGTCTTAATGTTCAAAATTCAAATATTAAGGAAAAACAGTTGAACTAGTTTAACACCTTTGCCCAATTTTTAAAATGGGTGTTTCGTATAGCTAACTCCTTAGTTTGTCCCACAATAATATATATAAAAAATACATGATAAAGGAATGGTTAAGTTATGTTGTTGATACAAAACAAAGCAAAGTGACTTTAGTAGATAAATTCATCAAGTTGAGTGACCATTTGAGAAATTTTCTCCAAAAGAAATTGATTTATAATTAGAGGAAAAACTTACTCTGAAAAAGCTATTTGGTATAGTAAGACTAGATGTTTGAGCTCTTCCTTAATTTTTTTTCTTTTCTATACTGAGTCGTATCACATTATTATTAAGAGATATATTGTTCAGGCACATTATGTAGGTAAACTGGAAAATGGGAAGGTCTTTGATAGCAGCTACAATCGTGGAAAGCCTCTTACATTTCGCGTTGGTGTTGGCGAGGTAAGTTAGTTTGTTATTCTATAGCAAATTAGCAGTACTATCAGCAGTAAGAAATGGACAAAAAAAAATTAGGTTTATCTCTATGACTATCTATTGCTCTCCTTGCAGGGCCGTAGAATGGTTCTAGTCTTGATTGACTAGATCCTTGTTCCCAGAGGTTTATCTACATCCAGTTGCTTCTATAGTACCGAATTAGTTTCCAACCTTGTAGCTTGATATAAAGACTAACTAGGCTAGCTGTTCTCTCCAGAAACTTATATCTTCAGCATGGAGTAGCAACCAGGAATATTAGTCTGAACTCCCCGAAACCCCCTTTTTGTAAGGCCTTCACTTTAAGTCACCCTTCATACAGCCCCTTATGAGCTGTATTTGCTAGAGAATTGGGCATTCCTATCATAATGCATGACTACTTAACGGGGGGATTCACCGCAAATTCTAGCTTGGCTCATTATTGCTGAGATAATGGTCTACTATTGACTCTTCCTTGAGTCACACTGTCCCCATTTGTACTACGGATCCTGTTACTGTATCGTCTAACGCTCCTTGTAACTTTATCCCGTAAGTAATAATAATATACTATGTTTCTTCTGGAACCATAAGAAAAAACAAACAAACTATTGTCCTATGAATATAACTTTACAATGTTGAACGGTAGATGGTTAACTCGTTCTTTCTGCTTATTATTTCCTGTTGTAGGTTATTAAAGGTTGGGATCAGGGAATTCTAGGAGGTGATGGTTTTCCTCCAATGCTAACTGGTAGGAGCAAATTTTGTACATCAAATTTCTTCATACATGTAGAATTTAAGAAAAAAGTTACTATCTCATCACTTAAATTTCAGGAGGAAAGCGTAAACTGAAGACTCCTCCAGAACTTGGATATGGGATAAGAGGAGCTGGCTGCAGAGGAGGTAAGCAAATTCAAAGAACAATTCCCAGTTACATAATTACTTTTTCTGTTTAACCATCCGATACCCAAAGTTCACTGGCCCAACTTGTACTAGGCCTGTAAAAGGGTAAATCGCTCTCTACAAAAAGATTTTCCATTCACCCTTCGGGGTGGCCCAGTGGTTTGGGCTTGGGACTTCCATGTTGGAGGTTTCAAGTTCGATACCTCTTGCCAGCAAAAGCAAGGGGTTTGCCTTCTGGGTCGAGCTCGTCGCACGGGGCTTGCCTAGTGCAGGTTACCTCTCCTATGTGGTTTGCGGGCTATTGCATAGGAGCGGGGATTTTACCTTGTGGCACCCAAAGGGTAGCGACTATGGGTTTCCCTTGTCATAAAAAAAAAAAGATTTTCCATTCTCAGAGTTCGAAACGAAAACTTTTGGTTAAGGGGAGAGGGATCCCTACTATACTACCACACTACTCTGTGGTGTTGGCCAGTTGTATATGTTCTTTTTCTGCTTAACCATTCAGTACCCTAAGTCCACTGACCTGATTATCTAGGCCAGCTAGATGCGTACAGCGCTCTCTAGCTAAAGATATTCCCTTCACAGAGCTCGAAACCGAGATTTCTGGTTAAGGTTAGAGGGACCCCAATCATCACGCCACACCCGTCTGTGGTACCTTGCAACTGCATATGTGGTGGGTGTAAATAATGTCCTAACTGTCACATACTGGTGGTTTAGGTACATGCATTATTCCTCCAGACTCGGTTCTATTGTTCGATGTGGAGTTCGTTGGCAAGGCGTAGATTTCAGCAACAGAGGTATAGTTTCTTCCGTGAAGCTATTCATAAAATGATTGATCCTCTTTGCAGCCAATTTATGAAGGACTATATATGTTAGGTTTACTGGTTTATCAAAGGGCAAATTTTTTGTAAGCTGCAGCGCAAATGATAATGTGTGTTAATACTTGAGATTTTTGCAGTACATACCATGACCTGTTTGTATATTTTTGGTTAGAACTATTATTTCGTACAGAATGCTACAGACTATATAAAGTAATTTTGCAGGGCAACCAACAAGGATTGTCGTGGAGTGGTAAGTATTCTTTCCTCCTTAACCAACACCAACAGGTGTCAGGTTCGAGTCCCCTAAGGTACGGAAGTCGCCTTTGTTTGGGAGCTTTATCCCCAATGGGACTTTCTAACACTTCTAGATCTCCCATAGTCCCATGTGTGCCATCCATTTACAAACAGTGTAGGATAGGACGGAATAGAAATAGACCGAGTGCCCGGCTCTAGCTCAATGGCAAAATCAATATCACGCTCATGAGGACGGCCAGGTAAGGTAGTAAGAAAGACGCCTGTGAACTCAGTGAAGGGCTCTCCCTATTTACACCGCATACATAAAATAAATTGAAAGGTATGTTATGATACTCGAGGACAGGGGCAGAGCTACATGGAACTTAGGGGTTAATCCGAACCCCTTCGTCGGAAAATTACACTGTGTATATATGATTAATTTATTGATTTACGAGTATATATTTAATAATGAACCCCCTCAGCATAAGTAAAGGCTTGGTTCAGTGGTAAATTTGGCTCAATAATCCGTCAAATCTTCTCGGCTGCGCTTGTTCGATTGCTGCTGCTACTTCCTTAATGCTACGTTTATAGTTCTTGTTAACATAGAATTGAATTTTATCTACTTACTTATATCCGATTCGATTCATTTATATCTGATCTGACTCTTTTACATGTTGATACTATTGGTGTGCTTGCTTTTTTTTTTAACCCCTCGATGAAAATCATGTGTCTGCCTGCTTAAGGAAAAAATGGAGTTGTTAGAATTTGTCATCTTGTCAACTATTCATTGGGGAATCATTAGTCAACCCGCATCTTCACGTGGTATTAATTATATAAATATAAACAATTTACAAGTTACCTAAACTACTATAATAATAGTAATATTTAAAAAAATGCTATGATATACTAAATCTCTCGCTACATGGCTTTATGTACTTCCTCTATTTTACTTGCCTTGTAATCTTTTATATTTATAACAGTTATTTCCTTCGTCTCAATAATGTGACATATTTTTTTTCTTTATCCTAAAAAGAATTTATGTTATCGTTCTACAATTAGGAAAGATTTAACTTTAAAATTTTTCTTTTTATCTTCAATGTAATAATTTATAATCAAACAAATATTATAAAAAATTTATAATCACAAAATTTTAAATTTTATTTTATTTTTTTTAAGAATTTGTATTTGCAGTACCACGTACATTAAGACTGAACGGGCGTAATATTATGACTTTTAGGGGTCTTTTGGTAGCTAGTAAAGAGGCAATTTTTTTATGTATTAATTTGTACATTAATTATTCAACATTTGTTAGTTAGTTAAAAAGTAAGTTATTCATGCATAAAATTAATATGGTGTTTGGTTTGCAATTTAGAAACTTACATAACTAGTATATGGATAAGTTATGAGAGAATTTATATATTATCTTATATGGAAGAGAAGATGAAATAACTAATTCCCACATAATTTATACTCAATAACTAATACATGCATAGTTTTTTTTAATTTTCCCATTTGGTGTCTGATACCCACATTGGAGCTTGACTAATTCGGATTTGCACTAGAAAATCTCACATTGAGCGCACAACGCTTTTTAACAAAGGCAATTTTATATAGAAAGAGACTCGAATTGAAGACCTCTTGGTTCACAATGATTTTAACCAGCTACCATACAATTCCTTAGTGCTCACACGTCCACTTGGAAAGTTTAGGATATGAGGAAATCTATTCAGCCAATAAGCTTTTAGATTTTGATATTAAAGTTGACCCATAAATTGATTATTAGTAATAATTATTTTTATGTTGATTTTTCTCTCACTTTTTCTTTTAATACTTTGGTGAGTAGCTTGCTGTAACTTGAGAGGGACTAAAGCGTTGCGTAAACAGTGTGTGGATGTGACTTTTAATATCATCCTAGATGTTGACTAGTGTAAATTTTCTGTCCAAACAAATTAAAGGTTAGAAAAAGTTCGTTGTATCAAGGGACAAGGGACGGATTTACCTTCAAACTTTAATAAATGGTACGTATATGCCCTCCGTTATACTTTCCGTCCGCATAAGCCCCTGCCGTCCAATTATAGGTACACATATACCCCTCTCACTAAAGGATCCCTAATTTCTTACACGTGTCTTACCTGTTCAATAGGATTAAGACACGTGTAAGAAATTAGGGATCCTTTAGTGAGATGGGTATATGTGTACCTACCTATAATTGAACGGCAGGGGCATATGCGGACGGAAAGTATATCGAAGGGCACATACGTATTATTTATTAAAGTTCGGATGTAAATCCGTCCTTTTTCCCTTGTATCAATAAAGTGTATTAATTAAAAATGTTTTTACCTAAGTTCATCAATGTGCTTCCATAAGTTGGGTAGAAAAGGGTGGATGAATTGTACCGAAATGTCTTTGTCTTATTAGCAAGAAAAAAAAGTTAGTATTTTATTGAATTAATATTGTGTTAAAGTCAAATGTTGATAACTACTATAAACAAACATATATTTGAAAAAACTTCCAAATCTTAGATAAATTAATTTATTTTTTTGTTTTAATGAGTTAAAATGGAATAGGAAAATAGGAGTACCGAAAGGGTGACTTTATTTCACAACAATAATATACTTGATGTAATTTTATAAGTGGATTTTAAGGAGGGTGGTGTGTACGTAGCCTTGCTTCTATCTTGTGGAGGTAGATAGGTTTTTTTGATAGACCTCTGTTTTAAGTAAAACTTATTAAATCAGATATGAGAAGAAATACATTAGAGAAAGGAACAGGAGGAACAACAAATAATATGATAATCGAAGTAAGAAAAACATGTAATAATAAAATCGAAGAAAGATAATAAAAGAGTAATACTCTGTAACCTTTTATCTATAGTTATATCCTTGATAATCTGCAGGCTTGTTACGTCTTGTATAATCATCTTTCTCCAACACGCCTTTGGTCAACCTCTATCTTTCCTCAGATCTAGCATAATCAACTTCTCACACCTCCACTAAGACATTTGTGCATCTTCTGTTTACATGCCAGAACCATCCTAATCTTGCTTCTCTCATCCTGTCCATCAAAAGGTCATTCTCACCTTGTCCTGATATCTTTGTTCATAATCCTCGATCCCTCCTAGTGTGACCACACATCCATCTTAGCATCCTTAATTTCGTTAGTTTCATCTTCTAGGTATACAAATTCTTGACCATTCAATACTTCGCTTCATATAACATAATTGTTTTACAATTACTTTAAAAAACTTACTTTAAGTCTTGATGGCACATTCTTATCACACAAGACACTGGATGTGAGCCTCAATTTCATCCACCCAGCTCTACTACGATGTGTAACATCATTATCAATCTCATCATTTCCTTGAATTATTGATTGAAGATATTTGAAACCTTTTCTCTTGGAATGACTTGTATATCAAATCTCACTATAACATCTGCCTTATCTCGTGAATTACATCACTAAACTTGTACTTCAAATACTCCATTTTATTCATACTCAATTTAAACTTTTTAGAACTCATAACCTATCTCCAAACACCAATCAATTGTTAACTTCATCACATGTCTCATTGATCAATATTATGTCATCTCTAAACAGTGACGGATCCAGGATTTAGAGTATGTGGGTGTCAAATAGACTTATCGATTAAATTAATTTTATATTTGATTAAATTATTCGTCTTTTCAATATATATCATAAACCAATCAATAAAATATAAATAATAAGATATTGCAAATCCACACTCCACACTAAAAGCATGAAGTTAACAAATTTAAAACTTTCAATAATATTACTAATATTATTAATATTCATCATTCATTTACAATTGTCCTTGACAAGTTTTCATATTTTGAAAACGATCGATAATGACATCATTACTACCATTTATAAATACATCACGCTCATTGTAACACACTAGACAATCATTTAAATATTGATTACCAATACTATTCTGCACTTCATTTTTTATGTGCTTCATTGACAAAAATGCTCTCTCCACAGTTGCCGTAGCAACAGGTAAAATCAAAGTCAACTTTACAAGTAAATAAACAAATGAATAAGTCTCTGCAAGATTTGTTTCAACCAATGCCTTCGCCAAATCACGAATTCCTTGCAAGTTGGAGAACTTGGGATTACCACTTCGCATATGAATAATGAAAGTATCGAGTTCTTAGCTCAAATCTCGAATTTTTCCATCATCAAACTCAATTGGATAACATTTTGCTAAAGTCATGATTTTACCTTTGTCAAAATTAAAGAAAGAATTGACCGGATTCAAGCTACTCATCCCAAGAAGCAAATCACTACTCACTACATCAAAACGGTCATTAAACTCTTGAAGTTGCACATCAATGACAACAAAAAAGACTTCAACATCCAAGTGGTGTGCATAACTAACACCCGAAGACTTACGTTTTGACTTTTCGGGAAAATAAGACTCATCCAACTTGGAAATCAAGATATCATGCACATCACAAAATGAGGAAACATTATCCAACAAAGATTCCCATCCATTTTCCCTCATATCTTGCAATCTTTTCTTTGTAATATTAAGAAACTCCACGGCATTAACAATATCTTGATCTTTTTTTTGTAAAATCTTAATCAAATCATGTGACATTGCCAACACTTTCAACATCAAGTGAAGCACAAAAATAAATTTAAATGTTTTAATCTTTGTCAAAAGATATTCCATTGATTTCTATCACTTGATATGGCCCCCTTCAAGTTCAATCACTTCAAGAAGACAAGAACATGAACAATAGATCAATAGATGAGAAAATAACAATAAAGTTATCTAAAGTTTTGAAATGTGATCCCCAACGAGTATCACCTGGTCTTTGAAGCCCACGTTCTTGATGTAATCCTTGGCCTTTTTTAATTGCACCAGATTCAAATAATTGCTCTAACTTTTTGGCTTGGTGATCACAAAGTAAGCCTCTACGTTTGAAAGATCCTCCAACAACATTCAAAACATTACTAACATGATTAAAAAAGTCTTCAACATCCAAATGTTTTTTAGCAATAACCACTAGTGTTTGTTGCAATTGATGAGCAAAACTATGATTGTAATATGTCAATGGACTATCTTTCATAATCAAAGTTTTGAGCCCATTTATCTCTCCTTTCATATTACTAGCCCCATCATAACCTTGTCCGCATATTTTGGATGGACTTAGTGAGTGAACGGAAAGCAAAGAATAAATCGCTTTCTTCAATGAACATGCCGATGTATCACTAACATGGACAAGACCGATAAATGGTTCAACTACTTCACCATTCTTATTAACAAAACACAAACAAGAGCCATTTGTTCTTTGTGAGAGATGTCTTTTGACTAGTCAACTAATATACCAAAGTAATCTCCATTCAAGTCCCCAATTATTGCTTTCAATGTTTCTTTGCACAAGCATTGACAATATCCTTTTGAATCATAGGACAACTCACAATATCATTTTGTGGGGCATTTTCTAATATCACTTTTCCCACATCCGGATGTTTGTCCTCATGCCATCACAAAAATCCTAAAAAGAAGCCTTGATTAGTTGAAGATTCACTTTCATCGTGACCTCGAAAAGATAATCCATATTGCAAAAGAAGTCTTGACACATCAATTGAGGCTTCCAAACGCATTCGATACTCATTTTTTAACTTTTGAGAATGCTTATCAATAACAATTTGAATTGATTGATGATGATTTGACAAATCTAGCATTTTGTTGAAACATTTGTCATGAATACTATTAACATCACCAATATGTTTACGGAATCTTTCAAGTGCCCTATTCCAATTCCTAAAACCCCTTTTTGTGTAAAACTCACTCGTACTTCCATGGAAAAATTATCTTTGAATAAATAACAACATAAACAATAGAGAGAATCTTTCTCCACGCTATACTCCAATCATTTAGAATATGGACCTTCAAACCAAATTTTACAAAATTGACGCATTCTTTTTCCAATTTCAGTTGGAGGATATGAATCCATTTTAGGTTGACAAGACCTTTTTTGAATATAATGTTTCCTCACTTCATCCTTTAATTGAGGGTTATAGTGAGAAATTGGTACTCTTTTTCCTGGATCGGTTTTAAGTGAATCTAAATTAAGGTAATCTATTAGATGAGAAGGATTGACATTCGTACTAGAACCTGTTTGTGAATGATTAAATTTCGCAAGAAACTTCTCCATCTCAATTCACAAAACTAGAACACTTTCCTACAAAAATTAAAATTCAATTCAACTCACAATTAATTCAAATTTAATAGGGTAAGTCATAGTTGATTCAAATTAACATGGCTCATATCACACAATTTTTAACCAATAATGTCTTACAATGTTCATTAGAAATTTAGAATATCAAAGTAAAATCAAAACTCTTGTCTAATATGAAATCAATCATCACTCATTAAAACTTAAAAGAAATCAAGAAATAGATATAAAAAAATCTTACAAAAATAGAATTACAAACTTACAATCTATAAAAGGTTGTGGATGAATGGAGAAAAGTGAAAACAATAGCACCCAAAGGAGGCTTAATTAGCCGTTGGACGGAATGCTAAGATGGGCTGCGGACGGCAACGACAACAAGTGAATTGGGTTCGGAATGAGGCAATGAAAATTTTGGAGAAGTTGAAACTTGGAAGAAGAAGGGTTTGGAAATAGTTGAAGAGAAAGAAAACACTCTTATTTGTATTTAATCAAATAAAAGAAAAGTCAAAGAAGTAATAATGTAATTAATTTAATTTAAGTCAATAACAATTATTAAAAAAAAAAAAGAAGTGCCAGCTGTTTTTCCTTAAAAAAAGGTGCTTGGAGCCTTTTTTTTTTTTCCTTAAAAGAATGTGTGCAGCAATTTCCTTTTTCTTAAAAAACATCTGTAGCAAATTTCTAAAAAAATAGGTACAAATGGGATTCGAACCCGCAACATCAACCTTTTAAAGTTACCCTCCTACCGTAGCACACTTTATATTGATATAAATATTATATATATATATATAATTTCCGTCGAAGTTCGAAAGTAGCGTGGCACCCCACCCCTCAATAGATCCCCCTGTCTCTAAATAATATACATTATTGCATGTCCTCAATAAATATAGGTTAAAGAGTTGATTCCTATTACAATTCCATCACAATTGAAAAATGTTCCAAAATCTTCTCACTCTACTCGATGTCCTTGTTTCACATAACTATAATATTCCCATATTAAAGTGGAGTGTGACTATCTCTATTTTTGTGTAGCATGTAAAGAAAAAGCATATTTTCACTAAAATCCAAATGGCCTAAAATCTACTATTTTCCTTTACACCATTTGATCGATCCATCAATTTTCTTGAGTTTGCTTTTCTCTTGGTATATTTCGTGAAATAATATTTTGAATGTTTTTATTTATGTAATATCATTTAATTTTGATATAAAATATTGAACATTTATGTGAGATATAAATTGTTTCATTAAAAATAAACTAAAAAAAAAATTAAGAATAAGTTATTTTTAATTAAAAGGTGGCATTTTAAGACAAACTAAAAAAGAATATTACATAAATTGAGATAGAGAAAGTAAAAAATTATGCATAGTTGATAATTATATTGAATCATGAAAACCTAGATATACAATTACAAATTAAAGTGAAAATATACACTCAACCATTATTTAAATAGTTAAGTGTGTTGAAATGTTGGGGCAGATTTATTGTATCTATAATTGGATCATCTTAACTCAGTATTTTTTATGTGAAATATAAATATATGTGTAAAAATTCATTAAACTTGCAATGAATACTATTTATAAATTCATAACTCTAAAAAAATTATTGGTTCAATACTAAATGCCTTAAAATAGAACTCATAAAATTGAATCTTGAATCCGCTTTTTTAATACAAAACATAAGTATTTTATACTTTTTTCGCTTATTTTTACTTGTCACTATTTGACTTGACAGTTGACACATCGTTAAGAAAATAATTATTGATATAAGTATTTACCACAATATCCCTAATAAATGATGTTTGGTATTACAGTATTACTTCCTCCGTTCACTTTTACTTGTTACTTATTTCTAAAATATATTTTTATTTTAACTTGTCACTTCTGATATATGAAAAAAGATAATTATTTTTTTTTCCATAATTTACCCTTAATATTAAATATTATTCACGGTGAAGTTGTTAACCTCAACTTTAAAGGTAGAGGCTATTCAAACTGCGGACTAAAGGCATTGATTGATGAAATACTAGCAAAATTTATGATAGCACCCACCGGCTAGCTGATGGAAATTAATTGACTATTGAATATTGGTGTTACTTTTCTGTACGATTTTTTTTTATCATTTTGAAAATGATTTGTGACATATTGAAACAATTTCATAGATAAAATTAATCATGATAGATTAGCTGATTTACCATGTTTGCACTCAGCATGCAATTTCTGTATAGAAGTTCCTTTGGTATGGAGTTGTATTTGTTAGGAAGCGTTTTACTTTCAAATATGATATATAGAATCTACTGTTTTTGGAATGGAATAAGTTGTGTCTTAACTAGATGTCATGGGGCGATAAGGGGTGCATTATCTAAACTAGGCAGGAGAACTTGACTAACTTTTCTACTCGCATCTCCGAACGGCACAACAAGTACCCACAATCGCCGTCACGATGGAATGAATATATCAAGTGGGAAAGAGTTCTTGTAAAGCCTCTCTTATCCCTTGCTTATGCTGAATCGGGATTTTATTGGTTTTCTTTGACTTTTCAGCGTGAATCTAAATTAAGTTAAATTTCAATGTGGATATCAAATACGGCATGAGAAATCAAAAAAATAATAATGAATGGGACTTTTTTAGTTTTGGGTTCAAACTAAGATTGAAAGAAATAGATCATGATAGAAAACGCTTTCCCTTATCACACAACACGAATTTCTATTAATCAAGGCCCTTAATATGAATACGAAAGAAAGATTGAAGCAACAAAGAGCTTTTTAATACCATAATTAATCAGTTTCCATGGAGCTAATTTTCTTTACAAAATAAGAAAAGTTCATTACATTACGAAACAAACAAAAATAGAAATGGAAATTCTACCACATAAAAAAAAATATGTACACATATCATATTACTAGCTACTCCATTTACCTTACCAACAACAGCATAAAAAAAGTTGCTTCTTAAGATTATCAAAATGACGGAACGACGCCGTACGAAGCGTCAAAGGCGACGAGGGAGTCTCCCACGTCGTTCTCCGTACGCTTCGCAAATCTCCCCTTGATTCGAGGTCGAGTCTCAGCATAGGCTTTTCTAGAAGCATATCGTATCGTCTTCTCGAATTTTCGATTCTTTCTCTTCTCTCTATACCTTAATACTCTTGCTTCTCTGTCTAAACTTGAAACCGGGTTAGGTAGTCCGTCAATGGCGGAGTTTCTAACAAATGTGTTTGATACATCTATCATTGTGTTATGGTCAGGCACAACTCCAACTTCCATAGATGATGAAGAGACCTATTGAAATAACATAATATTTCATTAGTACATTTACGTGGGAAATAAAATAATTGTGTAACTTTTATATAGTGACAACCAGCCGTAAGATCAAAGTTAAGGGCTTGGCCTGGGTTGCAAGGGATTCGTCCGAACCCCTTTCACTTGAAAGAGTTGACATGATGAAAAAATCATGTTTTATAACATAATTTTTTTTTTTTGCATATCATAAAATGTTAGTAAAAAAAAATGGACGAGGTAATATAAGTTTTTTCAACTTTATGTGAACTTTTATACTTCTCTAACAATTTTAGCTATTTTCTATAGGTTTCTTTTGAGTTAAGGCTCTAATAGAAACAATCTCATTAGAAGTAAGATTCAAATATATTTTATGCTTTTCAAACCTCACTTTTGAGATTATAATATTATCTCGATGTTACTTGCTATAGGTTAAAGCAATAAAATGAAGAGTTAAAAGGTGAAATATGGAGAGAAAAAAGAGTACATACACTTTGGCTAATGGATTGAGTAGTGAAGTTGTACATGAAAGGTTTAGATCCACCAGAAAAATCCGTTTCATAAGTTGGGTATCCATCAACAACTGGGCCTTGCAATTGGATCTCATTCTTATTGTTTTGTACATGAGGTACAACACAATCTTCTTTATACTCCTCTTGATTATGAAGCTCAGCAATATCAATAGTAGTTGAACATGATTTCTGATTTGCAATTATATCCATTTCCACATACGGATCCACATCGCTAAACAAATATTCCGCAGATTTATACTCAATTCCTTGAGTATTATTACTGCTCGGCGCTTCGAGTAGCCACGACTCCGCCTCCGCTTCTTCTTCCTCCGTCTCGTCCTCGTGCTGGTGCGGATCATTTTCATTCGCACCAGCACCATGAGGAGATCTAGCGGAGGCGGAGTCGTAGAATGGAACTATGGGGATCCGCTCGTGGCGTCGAGCTAAGGGATTGGCGGAGTGGATGTCCTGGTCGCAGGTGACGCAGAGTGCGGCGGCGTCGGCTTTACATGTGACGCTCGCCGGCGCGTGCTCGCACACTTCGCAGACCCAAACGCGCGCGTGCCTAGACGCGAGCTTGTTTGCAGCGTGGATTTTGGAGTCACAAGTTAAGCAGAGAAAAGCCATGTCCGCCTTGCAGAACACCGTGGACGGCGTCGCTTTGCAGGCGTCGCAGCGTTTAGCCGTCGTGCTCCAGCTCTCCGCCACCATTATTGTGAGTTATTTGTTTCTTTTGTTAACTTTTGTTACTTTCTCTCTCTAATGCGAAGTTTCTCTCTCTAAAATTGCAATAATGGAGATTGATTTTTTGCTTTGACGGAGTGTTTTGTTCCTTTATTATTCAGACAAAGTTTTATCTTAATAGGGAGGGAGGAAATCTGAGATACGACCAATGGGAGGATGACATGTGTACTAGTCTTACCCAAATAAGTTGGAATTAATTAGTACTCCCTCGTCTCATTTTAGTGACATCTTTTATTTTTTAGTCTGTTTCAAAATAACAGAGCGGCTTGATCGATCTACATCCAAAATTTTGACTTACCTTCTCTAGAGCGCATCTATGGAATAAAGAGAGCATGCACCACACTCTTATTTTATCAGGACCTTTAGCTTTTATCGAGAAGAAGAAATTAGTTCCGGCTAGCTTTTATTCCTAATCCTAAGTCCTAACCAATGAATAATAAGTCGGCTTAGAATAATTGAAAACAAATTTGATTTCAATAATCGAAGGCAGGTCAGGGGACAACAAGCACACCCCCAATTTCTTAAATTTAGGAATTGTGTTGGGCCAATGCTACAAGCTTCCAGAATCAAATAAAACCTTTCGCCTCTTATGCTTTGCTTTCTCGATCAACTACTATCTTATTAAAAAAAAGAATTTCAGACTCAAGAGAAAGAAAATAAACACATCCTCTGATGTAGATCTACTTCTTGTTAATAGATCTGTAACGGGTCGTTTGGTACAAAAATAAATAATACAGGGATTAATAATGCATGGTTTATAATTATCAAGTGTTTGATTCATTGTTTCCAAACTCATTTTGTGTTTGGATTAAAACTCTTTAAAAATCTTCTTTCTAATTATACCCTTGAATTATTATGTAATTGGATCAAAGTAGATAATTGCCGGAAAAAATTATTTTTATGGCCTTCTAACTAGCTATGAGAAGAACAATTTTGTTGTCATGTTTCCAATTTTCTACTTGAATTATTTGAGGATAAGTAATTTTCATCTTAATAAATTGATCACTCACAAAATATCAATTTCAATTTAAAAAAGATAAACTATCTACTTTTAAAATTAAAAAGACAGTCAACAATGGTAAAATTGAATAAATTATCTATATTTACACATAAAAATTGCAAGTTCTAGTTTTAATATGTATGTAATTTTTTAAATAGTTCAAAATACAAATAATTAGTTATATATTTGCCTTTTAATTAGTAAATGTTAAATAACTCACATTTCAAATTTGTATTAGATATATTAGCAACAAACAACTCTCTCTAAATAATTTGTAAGCTAATTTATTTAAATAAGTTTACTAGTACAAATATAAAACATAAAATCAAGAAAATGAACAAAATAATTAAAATGATTTGAGGGGTATTTTTGTCTTTATATAGACTTATCCCACGGTATTATATCCTATGTATTACTAACACCTTCAAATGGAATGTATTAGTAATGCATCCTATACATATACTCAAATTTCTACCAAACTTAGTACTAAATAATATCATACACAATACATGGACTATTTCTTTTAATGTTGCCTACCAAACGACCCCTAAGAGTCTTGTTCTACTTGTTGTAAATAAATTGATAAGACTCTTGTTTCGTAAGATATATCAAATAATATAATTTAAAATTTTCTTTACCTTTAATAAAATAATTTATAGCCTTATAGGTATCTAAAATTATTTTAAATTATAAATTTTTATTTTTATTTATTTATAAAAATATCGTATCAAATTAAATAATAACACATTTAAATGATACCAATGGAGTATTCGAAAAATATAAAGTTGTCGTGTTGGTGAAGGTGGGGAACTAAGAAAAGAGTCGTGTGTTGTTTAACACAAAGGTGTTAGTGGGGCTGTGGGGGTACTTAAGGTAGGGGCTGCAGGGCCGGGTATAAATATCAAAAATAAATTGAAAAAATGAAGTGAATCGAATTAATTGAATATTTTTGAGTGAAGGGTCAAAAACATATTTGTAATTATGTCAATTTTTAAAGTTTTATATTTGAATTATCAAGTGTGTTTGTTTCATATTTGAACTATCACTAAATAATTATTAGAACACATTTTAATTGTCAATTGTTATCTTTTCTACCTAAAGGATGTTAATATTTTACGTAGGAAAAAGAAACAACTCATAATTAAGGTGTACTTTAATAAATATGTGATGATAGCTTAAACAGGAAACTCCACATCTAATAATTCAAGTATTAAATTTGAAAAATTAAAATACTTCAAATGGTTGTTAGTCTTTTACAATTTAAAAAAAAAATCATCTCTTTATGGGCAGATAAGTAACAAATTTTAATTAATTATTTCACTCAAGTGAATTGAATTTTAATTAAAAAATTGATGGACGCTCTGTTTAGTGGTAACATATGAGTGTTTGACAACCACATCAAAATATTGTATTACTATCTTATAATATCGATGGTGTCCATTAATTAATTATTTCAATCATATGATTTGGAGTTTTAAAAAATATATTTAAGAGATTTGACCTTAATATTTCTCATTATTTAAATAGTTATCCTCTGTTCGTCATTCAAATAAGTAACAATTTTCTATATATAATATTAGATCAATATTATTTTATTTGACATAATTAAAAATTGAACAATCGAACAAAACCAAATTAATTTTAATTCGAATTGGATAATAACTTTTTCAAACCAAACTCTAAAAATGGAATCACACCCCTGATTTAGAGATGATGATGTGACATATTATGCCTTTTTTTTTTACTTATTTCTCACCTTTACTTATTTTGCCATCTTATTCCTGATTTTTAAATTATATTTTTTCTTCTTGTTATAAATAAGAAAATGTGGATGTCCTATAACAAATCTATTTCTCGTGACTTTTATACTCTATTTTATATCTTTTAAGTTTTCTTTATGATAATGAAGGCTTACGGTAAATGATCAGCAAATTCACTCCTGCCTTATTAATTCCTCTCATCTGCCAAGATTGATATAGAAATATTGGAAGGGAAGTTGCTACAAAACTATCTCTCTTTTGCTATTTAAGGTTTTAATATGCTGTCTTTATTTTATAACATGCTATCAACACAAGGTCTTCTATGAAGTATGTTTTCATTATATAACTATTTTTATTTATATATTCTAGACACAAGTATATATTTGTATATTTTTAGTTTTTATATTTTCTAAATAATATAAGGTGGCAGTGACATTTACCAAGGTTTTTGCCGGATTTGATCCTTGGTCTCAAGGATGGTTTCTCTAGTTTATACCAATAGTACAAGGGCATTCATATATTTTTCATGGGTGCACTGTTAACTATATCCTAATTTCTGCCAGTTTCTCAAAATAGATATACATATGATTTTTTTCAAAGTTAGGATGCACGTGCACCCCCTCTTAAAGGTATAGGTCCGCCTTTGTCTATGTAGACTCTTTCTTTTCTAAAATTTCTTTGTACATGTACATCCAGAGGTGTAGCTACCCTTTGCCAAGGGCTTCGTTAGAAAATTACACTATATTTATAAGTAAAATGATACTTTAAATGGTTAAATAATACATTTTGGACACCCTTGAAAAACAATAAAGTTTCTTAGCTCGGTGATTTTAGTCGTTTAGCTTAAGCTAAGTCATTTGCAACCTGATCTGCGCGGGTTCGATTACCCTAAATCTGTTATTTGACTTTTGATTTTTTTTCTTTTCATTAAAATTTTAAATAAAATTTAAAAGTAATTATTTAATTTAATGTTAATAAGCAAATCCTATTTATTTATTTATTCCATAAATCTATTAGAAGTGAAAAGGCTCTGTATAGAATTTCTTTTAATATAACTCGTTTGATTCTACTCTTTATTTTTTATTTCTCGTTTTAGTTATCAGAGGTTCGTGAAATCTTGAAGCATAAAAGTGATTTCATTCTAAACAGAATTTTTTCTCTCTCTTTTAACTTTGTCTGTTCACTTTCTATCAAATAAACGTGAACATTAAAGCTAAATTTATGTAGTTTGATTTTAAAATTTTTGATATATTTTTTAACTAAAAAAAATAATCATTAATGTTACGTAGTTTGATTTACAAAATTTAAGTGCACCCATTCATTAAATTATTTTTATTAGCTATGAAATTTTTGGACACCCTTCGTAAAATTTTTGACTACACCACTGTGTACATCCAATGAGGAGTATCGTAAATAAAGAAATGTGGATATCTGTGTTAATCCATATGTTACTATGTTTAGGTTTAGTTAATAGATTCCTATTAGGTTAGGTTTAGTTAATGGATTCCTATTAGGTTAGGTTTAGTTAATGGATGCTTATATATAGTCTTCCTATTCTTTTTGTATTGAGATGAATTCTATTATATTGTAATCTTGTTCTTCAATTAAAGTAGTTCTGTTAACATGGTATCAGAGCCTCTACGATCTTGGTAAACAATCAAAGAGCTTCCGCTGCTGGCGGGTGGCACCCATAGATGCTGCCCGTCTGGCCAATGATTACGTTAGCAAAAGTTGGGTCACCATGCTTTTTTTTTTGGTGATTGATCCATGCTCCTTTGATTTGTTTGTGTTCGGTTTTGATTTGTTTGGGTTCGGTTTTTGATTTGTTTGGGTTCGGTTTTGATTTGTTTGGGTCCGATTTTGATTTGTTTGGGTTCAGTTTTGATTTATTTGGGTTCGGTTTTTGATTTGTTTGGGTTCGGTTTTGATTTTTTTGGGTTCGATTTTGATTTTTTTGGGTTAGGTTTTTGATTTGTTTGGGTTTGGTTTTGATTTGTTCGAACTAGGGTTCGGCTTTTGATTTGTTCGATCTAGGGTTCCATTTTTTGATTTGTTCGAACTAGGGGTCGGTTTTTTTGATTTGCTACTTCCGCTGAGTTCTTGATTGCTGCTGCAAGGATGGGTGCAAAGCTTAATGTTGCCGGGTGGATATCTGAACAAATGGGTGGTGTAAGTTACTTGGGATTTCTGACGGTTCTTGAAGACCAAGTTGAGAAGGCCCCAAATAACATCACGCCGTGGCTTTCTTGCCTTTTGTTACAGGTTCTAAATTTGGATCTTTTGGTGTTGCAATGACACGCGGGACTGTTCTACAAGGATCGCAAGAAGATCGGCGTCTCGGTTTCAATTTTTGTGTGACAAACTCTCAATGCTTATTGCAGTTGCATTGTGAGTTTGAGGAGGGATGTTAATCCATATGTTACTATGTTTAGGTTTAGTTAATAGATTCCTATTAGGTTAGGTTTAGTTAATGGATTCCTATTAGGTTAGGTTTAGTTAATGGATGCTTATATATAGTCTTCCTATTCTTTTTGTATTGAGATGAATTCTATTATATTGTAATCTTGTTCTTCAATTAAAGTAGTTCTGTTAACAATCTGATAGCAAATCCACTCGTCGTGACTTTTGGGCCGTAACTTTTAAATTTTCTTGATGACTTTGACGGCTTACTATAGTTGTTTAGCAAATTGAAATTGAAGAGATTTTCCTTAAAATGAATATTATATAATAATCTGTCTCAATATTCACATATATTTTGCTTACACTTGTGGTGACAGTCTCACATATAAGCAACAAATACAATAGGTAAACTTTACACAACTTTAGATATAAGAAACCAAGTACATAAAATTGTTCAACTGTTTAGAAGTTACTATCATAATGTAAGGACCAGATCATTCTTGTACAAATAAGAATCAAACTTCTCTCCAAATGAATTTGCCAATAGAACATGATGAATTTGTCAAAGGAGGGATTTCACACACTCATGTTCTTGGGAGTATGTGAATGTTCTCCTTTATTCCAACTTACCTTTACGTATGTATTGATTGATTTATCGAAGAATTAGAACATACCTTAAGATGTTAGTCAATTCTTTCTAATATGTAACTTGTTGGGGTTTATTTGCCCTGATTACTTACCATAAATAAGTTTTCCTTTTAGGAAAAGGTTTTAATATTTTGACTAGTCCTTTTCTTGTAGGAAAGGTTTTAGTATTCTATAAATATAGACTTGTTCCTTCTAACTTAATTAGCATTCACAATGTAGTCCTAGGGTTTTGAGAGTTTTGGTTGTGAGGGAGAATTTTGTGTACCTCCTTGTATTCCGAGTGAATTGGTTGAGGTTGTTTCTCTCTATATTTTATACTCTCATATTTATAGTGGATTGCTCATCTCCTTTGTGGACGTAGGTCGATTGACTGAACCACGCTAAATCTGTCTTTTTTGGTGTGTTTCTCGTTTGTCTTCTTACTCGTGGTCTTTTGAGGTTTGCTTTGCTAGCTTCCGCATTACACCTGCTTATTTTGGTCCTAACATAACTTTAGTGATTGAGTGTTGGATGTAATTTGTGTTGTGGCTATAAATCTTCTAACAAAATCCAAGGATGTTTCTTCATCACACATTTATGCACCATAGCCTTTTAGATCCAAGAATAGAAGAGGGAAAAATACAAGTCTTTTTTGTATCATAGATTGATGCATATGGTTATTTTTGGAAATAGCTTCTCTACCTCTCACAGGTAAGGGTAAGGTTTGCGGTACACTCTCTCCTCCCAGACTCCACCTGTGAAATTACAACGGATATGTTGTTGTTGTAGATGCATATGTTTGTTGTTTCTTTTGCAATTTGTCAAGCTTTTCAGGATGTCATGAACGCTGGGCTTCCCATGGAGTATTGGTGGAGTTTTACTCGTCAATATGTTCACTTTCTTCGTCTCTGGAATCTAATTCTTTGGGTTTCCAGGATGAAACTAATAGTTAGCATCCTCAACTTCATTATGTTTCAAAGATGTATAAGCTTCAGCGCGAAGAAAAAGTAATAGCTTCTATCAACACTTGCCAGTGAGTGGTGATGAATTGATCTTCAGCCCAACAAGTACAAAGATCTTCAAATACATAAGCAGAAATCATCCAGGATTCAATGAAGATCAAAAGGAATCGTACAAGAAATGTCCTTTTGGGACAGAAACTCGAGCTCCTGGAATATCTCCCTGCTTGCTACACATTACCGCGATCTACGAAGCCAATTCTGTGTGCCTGAATATTTTTTATGTGCCATTACATTACTGTTATCTACTGATCATAGATCTCCAGTAGCTAAGCATTGTAATCACCTTCAACGTCGTGTTATAAATTGTTGTTCCTTGTTCTATCATTCAATGAATTAATGACAATATATAGTCAATTCAATCTCATGAGTTTCTTGCTAGCTATATTTGTGTATTTCAATTTGCAGATCTTTGGATTCATGAGCAATTTATTATAGTCAATGTCTTGGAGACTTTAAACTTCAAAAAGATGTCTAAACCAAAGTAGAAATGATGTTCACTACTTTATCATGATCAAGTGTCTTGAGAAAATTTTATTGGACACTTTTAAGAATGACTACAAGGTAACCTCAGTGCCTAAACAAGAATACAAGACGTCATGTTTGTCGAAAAATGACTACTACAAGAAACAATTGATTCCAAAAGATAACTACAAGAAAGTGGTCCTATATTCCTAAACATGAATACAAGGTGTCATCTTTGCCAAATATTGACTATTATAAGAAATTATCAGTTCCAAAAGGTAATTCCAAGAAGTGTCATCAATTCTAAAAGGTAACTACTACAAGGTTTCCTCGGTACCTAAATAGGAATACAAATTGTCATCTTTGTCAAAGAATGATTACTACAACAAACCATCAGCAGAAGGTAGAAGGTGTCATTAGTTCTAGAAAATAACTACTACAAGATGCTCTCGATGCCTAAATAGTAGTACAATGTGTCATTTTTGTCACGAAATGATTACTACAAGAAACCATTAGTTCCATAAGGTAATTACAAAAAGGTGTAATCAATTTCAGAAGGTAAATACTACAATGTGTCCTCAGTGCCTAAACAAGAATACAATGTATCATTTTCATCAAAGAATGACTATAATAAGAAGTCATCAATTCTAGAAGATAATTACAAGAAGGTGCCATCAGTTTCAAAAAGTAACTACTACAAGGTGCTCTTGGTGCCTAAACAAGAATAGAAGGCGTCATCTTTATCAAAGAATGACTACTGCAAGAAATCATTAGTTCCAAAAGATGACTACAAGCAGGTACCATCTGTTTCAAAAGTACCTTCATTGTCTAAACAAGAATACAAGGCGCAGTCTTTGCCAGAGAAGGATTACTACAAGAAATATAATAAATGTAAAGATCAATTTATTTATGATACACCATTAATATATGTAAAGATCAATTTATATGTATTCTGAATAAATATAATATATTATTATACTCAAATACTATATATTATACTAGTATAGATATGAATATTCAAATACCCATATATTAAATCAATATATTTGTACCATATCGTTTACATACATTTAACCATTAAAAATATTTTTTTTGAAAACAATAGTATATATGTTTTGATAATATACTCAAATACACATATATACATTATATTACTATTGTATACACTACAACAAAAATAATTTTTAGCGGCAATAAATACACACATTAATAAAGAGTGCAAAAGTCTTTATCATCATTAGTTAAGTGTCATTAGATCCACTATCGCTTAAGGCTTTAGGGACTACCAAGAGTGCTAATTGCCGCTAAAAATACATATTTAGCAACAATTGAGCTATTGCCGTTAATTAATTGCCGCTAAAGATCATTTTTGATGTAGTGATACCACATTGATTTAAGCATATACTTCTAACCATTAATATATGTAAAGAACTATACTATATATATATATATATATATTTATTTTTATTTTTATTTTTTATTTTTTTTTAATACATATCATATTTTAATATAAGCATCGAAATAGTAAACTGTGATTGCAATTGCAGAAGTTGAAGATGCCACATAAACTCAAGCCCTCTCAATCATATGTCCATATCTTATACCTGTATATTAATATCTCAATTATATGTGTCATATATAGTACCAGTATATTTATACAATATTATGTATATGCTTATCTTGCATATTGGGTCTTTCCTTACTATTAATTTCCTAACAAGTGTGAGGAAATTGTTTTGTCAATATTTTCTCGTAGATTACAAAACTCCCATGGCAAAAATTATATATACAATACGTATAATAGTATATTAATATCTATATTATACATTAATATATATATATATATTAATATGCAAACTATTTTTTTCAATTTCACAATATTTATTGTGTCTGGTAGAGGCTATACATTTGTTGTAGCCCACAACTCAATTACCATAATGATTTCCAAACACTTCTCCTATACTAAGAAAAAAATCTAAGTTATACTAGAGTCCAAAGGACTCGTTCGGTATGCTGGACAAGTATAGATAGTTTTGGGGAAAAAATTTAGTATTGCTTTGTTTATTGTCTAGTTACTAATTTTGAGCTAAGTTATACACATATTAGTAATCAATATCACGGTAAGTAATCCTTATTAGAAGATGGAATAATAGTATTGTAATTAGCTATTCCGACATAAAGTAATAGAAATGAAAAAAAAAACTTAAGGTTACTACAACTCTCTTTCTACTAAATGAGGCGGAGAAAATTTAAAGACAACTTCTTAAAAATTATGCGATATATATTATTTTTAATATAACATTTCAAAATAATCAATAAAAAATAAAAGCAAAATAACTAATTCCAGTACATATAACATATTCAATCATAACTTGCGTTCAAATCAAAGTTCAAACAACCTATTAAACTTATTCTCCAGATGGGACGGGACCAAATATTTGGAGGAAGATAGTTATGTTTAATGTAGAATGGAATAAAAACGTATTCCAATGTGCAAAGAACATTGTATAAAAATATCAAACATCTTACAGTAAAAAATTAGGATATATGGAAAAATTAAGATATTTTCTTTTATTTCTCATTTGATGCTCAGTATCTTGTATCTACATTAAAGTCTGATAATTAATTCAGAGTTACACCACGTAGGGTCTCATTCAGAGGAAAACTTTCACTATCAAGAATTTTTCTATACACAGGGCTTAAATCCAAAAATTCTGATTAAGAGAGGAGCAGTTTCATCCACTATACTACTGTAAGTACATAAGATGTTAATTAAGATATGTCAATATGGAATAAGAAAAAGGTTGACATCTTGAGATTTTGTTCAAGAATATATTCATTAATTAATTCTGCACTACGTATTAATAGTGTCAACCATATTTTTGTATTTATTCTATATGCTTTTGCTTTGGATATATATAAAGACAAAACAAGTGAAGAATTTTTCAAATATGATAGCAACTTTGCATGTTCCAATTTTATTGGGTTATATATATGAATTTGGATTTTTCTTTTAGTATTGTTGTATCAATTAGAACCATGTAAAAAAGATTCACTTATTTTGCATTAGTTTATCAAGAAAAATAAAAAAAAAATAGCAATTTATAGAATCTTTTAACAACTTTTATAGTTTTATATTTTTTACCTGCACATAAAAAATCATTATTTTCTCATTAAAATTTTTCTTCGAAAAATGCTTAATATAGTAATGTTTTATTACGAAAATATTAGAAAGTTTCACATTAACTCAGTAGTGGATTCAGGATTGTCATTATAAGGGGTGTTAATGGTTGTAGAAAAATATATAATTATAGAAGTAGAAGGATTAGAACACACGACCTCAAGAATTCTCATAATGTCTTAATCCCTACACTAAACTTTAACTTATGTCAAGAGGTGTCAATATATATATATATACACACACCAAAATTTGACCTCTATATACCATGTAATTTTCCAACGAAGGGGTGTTGCTTGACACCGCTTAGCTAAGGGTGAGTCCGCGCCTGACTAAGCTGGTTCGATGAGAAATGAGTGAACAAATTATGTTCTATAACTAAAATTTCCCACTAATTGACAACAATGGAGAAAACCTTTATTTGACCTGATATATTTTTATAGAAATAGATAAAAAAGGAATATTAAAAATTGGTTGGTTACATATACTAGTTTTTTCTGGCAAAAATATTTAAGTTTGGATAGAATTAAGTTATTTATACTATTATTTTTTTTAATTACTTCATTTATTTATACTAATTTATTCTTTTCATTTTATGCAAATTTATGCCAGACAATATCCAAAAGTTATGATCTTAATTCTTAAGAATCAAGGCAAGTTGTTTTTTACAATAAAATTTAAATAGTCAATAGAGTATATCATCTTTATAAAATTTAATATAGTAAAATATTAGTCGTTGGATTAATAAGAATTTTATTTAAAAGGAAAAAAATGTTGACTTTGCAGTTCTAACTAATATTAGGTAATTACATAGAATAACTTTTGTTGTTAATTATAATTTCTATATGATAATATATTCCACTTAAAAGGTACTTTTTAAATGGATGAGAATAACCTAAAATATCTAATCATAATCTTAGATAATTTTAGAATTTAGCTCAAAATTACACTTGCAAATTGAATTTAGATATATATTCCATGCTAATTCCTAAATGCATTTACATGATCTCTTATATTCTTTTATATATTTTTGAGGGATTCCAAATGGAGTCATTTCACTCTCCCCATATTTTACCATTATGTTTAAACAAAACAAAAAGATTCTTTATATTAAAAAAATGGATCTTAGGGACCCCATAGATTTTAAAAATCTATTACTACATTTTATTGGGTTTTTGTTTTATGATTTTAGTTCTTTGGACAACAACTATCTATAATTAACATCTCCAGATAGTCATAACCATCACTACTGTCAATCACTATAATCACTCGTCAATATTAATATTCATTATTATCCATTACTATTACACAATAATTATCAATCATTACTTGACAATCACCATCGTTAATCACCAGTATATACCGTCAATCATTATGATCATTAGTTATTTATTATTCGTCATAACCAACTATATAACCATTAACCACTGTGTCAATCACCATTGCCACTAACTATTACCACAACATAACCATTAGCCAAGATCATTCTCAATCAATAAGGATGCGACACCGTTACTTGTCATTATCATCACCAACCACCATATAGTTTTTAAAAAACTTAATAGATATAGTTAGACTAAATTTTGTATTTATTGAATTTCATATTTAATAATTTTTAAATAAAGACTAGTTTTATTTATTCAGATCTTAATATAATATCTAAATATTGAGATGCATGTATTCAAATTAAGATATGTAAATCTTATCTACACTGAACAATGTAGAAGTACGATTTGCACGATCAAACATACATAGAGTACAATTCCACATAACAATATCTTATATTTTAAAAAAAAATATTTTTCAAGTGACTGTGCCCTATCCACTCACCAAAATAATAATTATGTGATCCCATTTTAAGCTAGTTGGCCTGCATATTATTTGCATATTATTTTTGATTTAAACAGACAAGCTAAAAGCAAATGCCCTATATTAAAAAAAATATTAGTGCCATTATATTATTCTTTTTTGAGAACTCTATTCAACTACTAAGATGTGGCAACCATGCATGATTAACTTTATATAATAATCCTAATATGATAGATTATGACACAATTCATACATCAATGAACTTAAAAAACATATTATGTTGAATAATGAATATATAAATATGATTTTACAAAATCTACAATTTTATAATTTTAAAAATATATTAAAATATTTGTGTGACGATAATTTTTTTTTTTAGTAACAATAAAATGAAAAAAGTTAAAGTATTTTTGAATGTAAATAATTATGTTAATTCTTTTTTGAAATAAATTATTTAAAACATTGTCACATAGTACAATTTAGCATGGTACTTACCTTTTCAATGGTGACATGAATTTGAGTTAAATTAATAAGGAATATTTCAACTATAGAAACTTCTAAAAACCTTTTGTTGATAATGGCTTTTGATGGTGTTTCATCTATTAAACTATATTAAAAGTTATTTTCTACAGGAAAATATTTTTTAATTAAATAGACAAAATCCACTTTCATCATCAATATTCATCTTCTTCCAAGAGAAGCACAAGTTGTTTTCTTTTACAATGACTTAATCCTTGCCATTTTTGTCCTTCTTTATTTAGTGTCATTAGTTGTTTGGATTTATGGCCTCTCTCTCTTTTTTTTTACTCCCATCATAAAACTATAGCTTCTCAACAAGTAAAACATAAATCTATTCCAATTTTATTTTTAAAAAAAAAATATAATCACAGTATAAATTTTATAGCTAACAGCAAAATATGTCGTTAATTCTATTTAGCAACAAATTATAAAAGTATTATTAGCTACAAGCAATTTAGCAATAAATCATTAGCAACAAATTTTTGTAGCTAATTCTAATGTTTTATAATAAATTTCATGTATATGATTGTCTGACTTACATATTAAAAGTTTTCTTTTATTTTAATTAAACATCTTCACATAAAATGATTAAAAACGCGAAAAGAATTGAAATTTTCACATAATAAATGCAAAAATTATCTCAAGTTCTACTTGTTTAGTGGATATGTATGAGGCAATAACATCAAATTATAAAGCAAAATAATAATAGCATCAAATGGATGATTGTAATGTTTCACTTTACCCCACAAATTATATTCTTTATTCACCTCTTTAGGACTTTGATTAATGATTGTAAACTCTTTTTCTTAGCCCAATCACACTGAAAAACTTGAGTGCGGTTTCCCTATTTGCCACTAGGCCCAATAAAGGCCCACTAGGTGGGGATCCGTATTCATTTTCAATGAGATAATGTTGTATTTCATCATCATTATAGAGACACATTCACTTGTAGGAATATTACTTGGTGTATGATGTCAATAACAACATCCCCTTGTCGTTCCATATTAGAACTCAAAGACAATTTGAGATTTGTTTTTGTGCATCTACATTATTTATCGTGAATCTGTTACTTTCCATCAATATAGATATCACATAATTTTTCTTATATGAACTCAATCGAATTCAGATCGCACAATGCAGGGTCTATTAGGGACAACACTTTCAATATGATTTTCTCCATGATCAGTACTCAAACTCAAAACCTCTAATAAAGGATAGAGGAACCTCGACCATCTCACCACAGTTGGTTGAATTTTTTGGCTAATGATGAAAGAAAAACTCAAAGCAAAATGGAAGATTCTGATATTCTTGTGCACTTTAGTGTATGTTAGGTCTTATCAACAAGTCCCATAACATAAACCAAACAATTTTCACATATAAAAAGTTGTCAATATGAAAAGAATTTGTGTGTTGAACATGAAAATAGAATCCGTAAAGCATGCTTCATGTTTTTAGGTTCATTAGTTATCACGATTCTTCAATATTTAACAAATTGCACCCCTACAATAGTTGCAACAAAGAAAGGATGTTGTTCACCTTTAGCATGGCCCTATCCATAACCTTTACTTTGCTCACACAGTTCTGAACAGTTTTATTTTTATCATGAATTTGGATATAAAATTTTAATTTTTGAAATAAAAGTTTTCATATTTGAAAACTATGTAAAAAGATTATAAGTCAACTATCAAAGAAAGTGTTGATTGAATCTCGAATTCAAAAAGTATCTCATAAATTGAAACGGACGGAGTAATAAATTGTTGAGAGATGATGTGGAAGACTAAAAATATAATTGTAGTTAATTACTTAATTAGATATATTTATGTTTGACATTCATTTATATATGTGAAAACTTTGGGTATATCCACGTCAAGACCTATTGAGTTGAATCTGCCTAAAGATATTCTTAACATAGTGTAATATTGTTCGTACGATTTTTACAAAAGACTTCACACCATCAAGAGATCTTATATCTTATATGTGCTTAGTTACCAAATTCTGCTACACATGTGGGACTTTGTTCACACACCCAACGATCTCCTTCTCGAACTAAGTTTTACGTGGCCATCACCATGATCCCCTTGTCAATTTCTGAAATTATTTATAAGTGTAGTTCAAGACAACCGAAGCCCGCAACACAATGGGGCAGGGCGGTTGCGGCGCGGGTTATAGTATTTGCGGGGGCGAGTACAAAATAATTCTGGAAAAATATTTAATAGTTAATTAAGTTATGTACGTAGTTTGTGTCTTAATAAAAATCTTCAACAGTTATTCAATAACTTCATTGTTGTTACTATACTCAAGTATATATAGTAGCTTCCTAATAAAGGAGGAGATTAGCATTAATTGATGCCAAAGATCCTACTAGAGGATTGAAGTATTTCATATTGATGAAGGCATCCAAAACGTGAAGTTTGATGTATGAAAAGCACACTTTGCAAGGTGTGAATCAAATCCACTTCTAGCACGAATAATTTTTGTCACATATAGTGTTAGAAACAATAGAAAAATATTAAAGTTATACGGAGCGGGGCAAAAACAAAAATTATGCTATAAAAAGTGGAGCAGGACAAAGTCTTTGAGGATTTATGCGAATTTACTTCATATTCACCATGCATACTTCTTTTATTTTTTGTGTTCGGCTAAGAAAATAGTAATAACATTATGATCAATAGGGACCGAGGTTACCATTCAATTGTTTCAACCTACTTTGGTACCACTAAAATACAGTATTCAAGTTTACCTACCCAAAGGTCCACCCTCTTCTCAAATAAATAAAAAATTGTCTTGAAAATATAAATAAAAGGAAAGACAATTAAAAAAAAAAAATTCATTCGATATCGTATTAAAATTTGGAAAAAGGTAGAAGTACCTTCCTAGACTATGACCAAAATTCTAGAGACACACCTTAACTAAACCAAGGTCCTGTTATCCCTTGAATTCATTTTCTTGTAATTTTGTACACCTTTTTAGCTTACGTGGCATTCATTTGACTCCCACATGCCTCAACTGTGTAGAGTCACGGGGTGTGTCACATAAGTCAAAAGGTGTACAATATTATATATAAAATGAGTTTAGGGGATAATATGACCTTAATTTAGTTAAAGTGTGTTTATTTCAATCATAGTGTAGGAGGTATTTGTGCCTTCTCCCTTAAAATTTTGACTAAATTTAAATTCACACAAGAAAATTCTATATTCAAAGATGAAACATTTTCTAAAAAAGGCAACACATGTACAACTGAGTGAAAAACTACTTATCATTCCATCATAATTTTTATTGATCTCGAAAAAAATATTTCCCTTTTAGGAATTTTCAACTTTTCTCCTTTCCACTTGCTCTTCCTTCTATAAATACACATTCATCACTCTGCACTTCTCAAGCTCAGAAAACAAAGAGAGAGAAAAAACACCTCTCAGTTTCCACTAAACTTTCCAAACAACAAAAAATTTCAACCAAAAACAGAAAAATGAGAACAGAAATTGGCTTCTCTACAATCACATCAAATTTCGAACAATCAAAATCAGCCGTAAAAGCAACATTTTCACCGCCGGCGATGGTACAGAGATCGCCATGGCATTCTCCGGTACCGTATCTCTTCGGCGGTCTAGCAGCTATGTTAGGGTTAATAGCTTTTGCTCTTCTAATTTTAGCTTGTTCTTACTGGAAACTCTCCGGTCATTTAAGAGAAAACGGCGAAATTGATCACGATTTGGAAGTAGATCCTGAGTCCGGCGACGGTGAAAAACCGGCGATCGGAATTGTGAAGGCGATGCCGGCGTTTGAAGAGAAAATTGTTGTGATAATGGCTGGAGATTTGAGGCCGAGTTTTTTTGCTACGCCTGTGTTAAGTAAAAACTCTGTTTTGGGAGACGGAAGTGATTTGAATAAATTCGAGAAGAAATTGGAAAAGGTAACCGAAGAATTAGGTGATGAAAAGGAGAAAGAAGAAGTAGTGATTGAAGTTCGAGAAATGAGCCATGGAGAATCTCAAAACAGCCATCGACAAAATCACTAAAAGAAATTCTTCTATTACTTTTTGTGGTTAACAAATTTCGTGCAACGAGCTCAATTCAAAAACACATGCACATGATATGAAACTCAAAATCTACTGCTTGGAGTGTGATGAACTCAATCGAAAAACACATGCAGATAACATTGAACTCAAAATTTCCTACTCGATCAACTCGGCCACCATCACACATTATTTTGTTACTTCTTCTCCTCCTTTTTTTTACTTTTTTTTTCTTTTTGACTTCCTTTTTTTTTTCTGGGAAAGGGGGATTTCCAGTTTTGAGTTTACGGGAATTGTAAATTGTTGGTTGAGATGAGATGAGTGTAAATTTTTTTTTTTTTTCCTCTTATGCTATAGAGTTTAATTTTTAACAGTGCTGGCGTATTTAAAATATTTAGTTGTAACCTCCTAAATTTGTCAGTAAATTTTATTTAAATATTTAAACTATTATTATATCTTTCAATTGAGAATCTTATCACATGATAAAAAAAAACTTCATAAAAGGATGTGATTTACTTGTGTAGTTGTGTACATAATGAATATTTGAGAACATCCATAAAAAAATATCAATTTTTTTCCAAAATATTTATAGAAATATTTAATTATATGTTTAGGTGTTTAATTGAAAACATATTATAGTCAAAGTATCAAAATAATATTTATTGACAAATTTAAGATATACTATCAAGTATTTCGCTAAATATGTATCATGTCAAGTATATAATTTATCTCCGTGTTACATGAGTTTGAGCAGAAAAATCAACCACTAATTCTTTGTATCATGTCGTGGTTGTGGTAATGGTTATAAATGATAGTTAATAATGATGATGACAGATGATAGACATTGATAACTATATTGGTGGTTATGATTAAGAGAAAATGACCAAATGACCTTTCAATCTCAATTCTCAACTACACACTTATATTTTAGGAGGGTTCTACTATTTCCTTAAACTATTTTATAGTAGAATTATTTGATCCCTAATACTGAGTTGGCAAAGAAAATGTAATTCACTCTCTCAAAGAGAGTGAGAGGCAAAACTTTCTTACTTTTATTTTTCGTATTAATTTTCTGATCTTTTAATCTTATTTATGCAATAATTTACTTTTACTCCATTTATATTTTTCATTTTACTTTCTTTCTCTTCTTTCTCTATTTCTTCGACACTCCACCGGATTAAGTTGCCTGAAAAAAAAGTATGAAATTATCACACTATTAATAATTATTACTAGTGAGCTATCTTCTTATTTTTCTCAAAATAAATCGATTTTTTGCAAAAATTAGAAGAACATATGATCAAATTAAAAATCAACACTTTTCCATAGCTAAGTGTTCATAAGTTCAAGCACAAGAAAATGAAATTGAACAATACAGAGAAAATCCAGTTGAGCAAATAAAACTAAAGAAAA
This sequence comes from Solanum bulbocastanum, assembly GCA_037074985.1. Taxonomy (NCBI): domain Eukaryota; kingdom Viridiplantae; phylum Streptophyta; class Magnoliopsida; order Solanales; family Solanaceae; genus Solanum; species Solanum bulbocastanum. Next base: position 2,046,690 of record CM073604.1, read on the forward strand.
CATCAATGTCAAAATTAGTATCTTTTACAACTAAATTTTTACTACTTAAACTACAACAAGACACAAATTGAAGAAACCCAAATTTGAATCAGATTCCAAAGTTGATTACTATACAAGTATATCAACACAAATTCTTTAACATGAACAATCCAAATGAAATTTCTCTTTTTAGATTATTGTAACCCAAATCAATACGGTCAAGACTTTGAAAGTTCAAACTTTCAAGGATTTCACCAATTAAATTCAGATTGCATTCAAATATTTTTTTTTAATCTTCCCAAACTCTGACAATATTCTCACTAGAGAAAACCCATTAAATACCAAACCTAGATATTCAAAATTAGCTATGTTATTGTTTTTACCGGAAAAATAAGTTCATATGCATATATAAGATCTACAGCTCCGTCAAATTTTTGGTTGGCGACGGATATCTCTGATAAAATTATTTCTCCAAATCAAGATATTTTAGTTTTTGAAGCTGATGAATATCCGATGATATGAAATTCACAAATTAATTTTGAAAAAGGTTCAAATATTGCATGTTGAAATAGTTATATAAAAAAATTGAAAACTTAGATTAAGAAATTAAATTTTTTGAGGTTACAAATGGAACTTGGAATTTCATCATCAATGGCAGAAAACTTTTAGAAGAAGAAAAGGAAAGAAAAAGGAAAAAGAAAAGAAGAAACCGGTTGAGAAAGAAAAGAAAAAGCATTGAAGGGAAATAGAATAATAATATTTTTTATATTAAAAAAAGTACCATATATATGTTATGTGGCACCACGCATGCAACACACCACTCACCATAGATCTGGATATCTGGATATGACCTTTTAAGGGATGATATATTCCACTTTAAAAATATTTAGGGGAGTAATAAGACCTCCGTAAAATATAAGCATATAGTTAAGAATTGACTAATAGATGAGGGGATCATTTGGCCATTTTCTCTTATGATTAATGGTGTTGTTGATAATGAAAGGTAACAACAGAGATAGTAGACAATAGTGTTTGATGATGATAACGAATGGATGGAGTTGAAGAAATATCATTAAGATTAAATGCAAACAAATAAGATTTTAATTTAAACAACACTCTTTATAAATATTATTAAATAATTTATTTGATGGATATATAAAAACCTAAAAATTATTTACTGTGAACTAAAACAAGAATAAATATAAATATTATTTTTAAAATGCTAAATTCTTCCTTTAAAAAAAAAAATGAGCATTGTTATAAAGCTACTTACAATGAAACTCGAAATTAAAAGACAGATATTGGTTTTGATCTTATCCATAGTGTTTATGTAATTATAATAATTTAATAAATAAAATATTATTGCATTTTGATCCTCCACTAAAGAGGGGAATAATAAAGTGGAGAAGAAACAATAAAAGTATATATTCTATCTGTTGGATTCAAGTGAGTTCAGCATTAAAAAAGTTTTTTTAAAAATATATACTATATGTTAAGTGGAGTAAATTAAATGTTTCTCCGGTTGTATGGGAAGTGATGTTAGCAAATAGAATTTTCTCAGTTATGGATAAGGATGGCATTAAAATGAATAAAATTTCTTTATTTTTAAGTTTTAATTTTGGAATTTTAATCTTAAATATAAAGGAAATTACTGAATATATTATTTTTGTTGTTATGGTATATAAAAGAAATCATGTTATTAGAAGATGTTTTCCAACTAATATAAAATCCACGCAAAATTTAAATTAACCAAAACTCAATAGTAATATCAAATAACAAAAATCCCTTTATTTCCAATTTTTTGACGCTTTTATAATTCGAAATTCAAATAAATTTATCTTTGATCGTAACTTTTTCATATATATTTTCATCTGTCAGTTATTGTGATTTATAATATTTTTTTAATGTAATTTCTAAATATATAAATTTTAATTTTTTAAAAAATATTTATTTCATACCCTAATTCACAATTGAAATCAAATTATTTGACTCTTAAAATTCAAACTATGTAATACCTTAAAAAAAAAAGAGAGAGTCGCAATGTCTAAATTTTCTTGGCGGTGGTGATTTTCTTTTTAATTTTTCTTTATATTTAATATCTATATTAAAATTCGACTATTTCAAATTTGTGTCACGTAATTTCTATTCATAGTGGTGGTAGTTGAAAAACAGGTGAAGTGAAATAATTATGGCACTGTTTTCTTCGCAAAGTTGATGTTGAATTGGGCGCTGTGAGGCTGGTGGGTTGTCCGTGAAAGTGGGCGACGCGGCGAAAATGCGCCTGTGAAACCTTTTAATTTTGCTAAACTGTTAACTCATTTATTTTAGCGAGATGTGAGACAACTGTTTTAGAGATTTGAGATGAGGTGAAGTTTTGAAAAGTTGTATTAAAATTGTATTAAATATTTTTTTTTATTTTAAATTAATTAAATTGTTAAGGTGTTTTATATTCTTTAAGAAAAGAAGATTAAGACATAAATTAGATATAATTTTTTATTTTTATCCTTATTAATTAATAAATAATTCTAATACTAACTAATGAAGGGTGAAATTGGAAGAACATTCTAAAAATAATCTTGAAAATTGAACAATTAAGTTAATTTGAAAAATGAAAAATGTGTCAATAATTCAATTAATTTGAAATGGAGGGAGTATAAATTATGGTTGTAATACAATTTGAATTAAATATTATCCATGGTAATGAATTCGATAATTGTAATTCTAGGACAAATATAATCCATTTCTGACAATGAAAATTAGTTTAAGTAATACTGTAATGTTTGAAATTCTCATAAAATACTTATAATATATTTGTATTAAAAAATATCTTAGTTATATATCCATCATGTGCATTAAAACATGCTTATATTATGTATTATGTATTGAATTCAAAATGTATTACATTTTTATTTATTTTTTCTCTAATTAACGACGTTAAAAATGGATTATATATGAATCTCAAATATTCAAATATTATTCGAGTTAGTTTTTGTGTTACTATATTAAAATTGTTTTAAAAATCCAGTTATATATATATATTTGGGTAAGACTAATTTATGTAAAAAATATATATATATTCCATAATTCATTAATAAAATTATATAATAAATTATCTATGTAAATTTTGGCCAAATACAAATCAGCCTTTTTGTCCAACTTGTCAAAGAAAGAGAACAAATCAGCGTCCAAAAATCTTCATATTACCCTTCTTTAAACTTGAACAGTTTCTGAAATAACAAAATGCAAACAAAATTTCTTATCAAACTACATCACAAGTAAATTTTATAATAATATTGAAGATCAATTTATAAAGTTATTTGATACGCTGTGTAAAACGGAGTATCTGAAAGTATAATCAATAATAATATTATTTTATTTTATTTTAAAAAATAAAAAATTATTGAATACAATTGAAATTCATTCATACCTAAAAGTCTCAATATCGTGGCTTATAGCCATACTAGTTGCTCTAGTAAAAATAGTATGAACTACGCACGGGCCCAATAATATTAGGAAAAATACTTTATATTCCAAAAAAGAAAACTATCAAGCAGTTATCTCCTTACTTTCACACTCTCTTATTTTTAACTACTAATGCATATTTATTGCTTGATACCATCAACTGATCAAAGTGTGTGTCTATATATATATATATATATTTTTTTTTTTTATTTATTTATTTTTTTTTATTTTTTTTATTTTTTATTTTTTACTTTGATGGTATCAAAGAGGAGGAACCAATGCTTCGGTGAAAAATACTACTCAGTTACTTCTTAATACTATTAGAGTATATATATTTATACTCTGTTGGCATCAAGGAGGGTCAGAGAAAGAGTGCTTTAGCGAAAAGACTGATCAGTTATTGTTTGATACCATCAGAGTATATAGATACTATCAAAATATATATATATATATACTACGATGATATCAAAGAAGAAGAAGCAGTGGTTCAGTGAATAGAACAAGAGGGTTGCCGGTTAAATAGCTTGAGCCGTGGGCGAGTCAGGGTAAATTGTTTTGATTGGGTCTAATTTAGATAAATACTTTACTTAATGAATCCAATTTGTATTATAATTTTTTAAATAATTTTGTTATATATATGTGGGTATTTTCGAAATTCACTCAAACTATTGCTTTAAAAGTTATGTACATGCTACTGTCTCATTTACAAAAAAAAAAACCAAATGACGTTTCATAATTTCACTTGTATTCCATTAGTAGTACTACTATTTTTGGCAGTTGCCTTTGTACCCTTACTTTGACAGTTACCCTTTTACCCTTGCTTTTTCTATTTTATTTTCTTAGTTTTCGTATATATTTTGGTAATTATAATCAATTCTATATACTAATTAATTAACTAAAAAAAAACCAAATGACGTTTCATAATTTCACTTGTATTCCGTTAGTAGTACTACTATTTTTGGCAGTTGCCTTTGTACCCTTACTTTAACAGTTACCCTTTTACCCTTGCTTTTTCAATTTAATTTTCTTAGTTTTCGTATATATTTTGGTAATTATAATCAATTCTGTATACTAATAAATTAACTAGCGAAGTCATGATGACATTAGCCAATTGTAAGCACCAAACTGATCCTACATTTTACTTACTAATTCCTTTGAGCACCTTTTTTCTTCAAACATTATATTATTTCCTACCTCAAAACATTTTGTGATCTTTTTCTAATATGAAATTAACAATACGTTATATATCTATTTTCATAAGTAGCGTTTTAATCCAATATGCTATATACCCCTATTTTATATAATTAACAAAGTAAAATAAATTTAATTGACTAATATATATATATATATATATATATATATATATACTTTTATAGTATTATTGACTAATGAGTAATTTCTGAACAAGAAACCTTAATGATACCACAACATACATGTACTCTTATAGTATTATTGACTAATGAATAATTTCTGAACAAAAAACCTTAATGATACAATAATAATATACATCTACTCTTATAGTATCATTGACTAATGAATAATTTATGAACAAGAAATCTTAATGATATCAATATAGTATATATATATACACTGTATCAGTTAAGTGAAATTATCAGCCTTAATGATACTAATACAATATATGATACTAATATAGTATCAGTTAAACAAAAATTATCAGGCTCAATGAAGGGGGTTACGAACTGTAATTATTTATGAAAAAATGAGCATTTCTTAAATTATTTTCGATTTGAATATGAACATGTAATTATTTTGAATTTTTATTACCTTTTCCTAATTTTTTGGTCCCTTAATCCGAGCCCAACCTAAGACCCATTATTGATTTCGGGTTCAAAAGTCCGGTTGGGGCCTCGGCACATATTAAGCCACATGTTCCACTTGCGTGCCGCTCCATAAACCGTCCACGTAAATCTCTCTCTCTGCAATTAACCTTTAAAAAAATACACATAGCGTAAGCAACAGTATCAGTATACAGAAAAATCCAGAGATTTCTCTATTCCATTTCGCAGCTTTGCGATTCATTCATAGGTGAAACGGATCATGTCACGTTTAATTCAAGCTCGATCCTCTCTCTCCAGATTCTGGTAAACACATTTTCGCCCTAATTCTTCAAATGTGAAGTTTATTTTGTGCACAATAGAAGCTCAAATTCTCGTCTGTTTTTGTTTTTTGATGGCTCTGTTGAGTTTTCTGCATTGTTGATTTGTTGCTATATGTTGTGAAATTGTGGATTTTGTTAAATGAGTTAACGGATGTATTGTTTGAATAAAATAGGTTTTTAATCCTAAATTATAAGGGAAAAGATGGAAGGAAGATAAGTGTATGAGCAAATATCAAGCAACTGGGCTGATAAATTCTATCTATTGCCTGAGCATTTATTTAGTAGATACCCTTGGAGAGACGAGGCGAAAATATAGAACAATAAATGATAGTAATACAATCGGGCTTCGTGGCTCGTGCAATGTAGTGTCAAGCTATTTCAATAGTGTGAAATGTGTTTTAGTATTAACCAAGCCTTCCTTTATTAGTGTGAGCTGGAAAAATAAAATTTAGATAGCAAAACCAAGAAGTTGTGAAGTTGAGTAGTTGGAGTGTAGTTAGGCTAATCCTAAATAGTGTGAAGCATCGAGAACCTCCCATGTTTTCCAATTAAACATTGCCATGTGTCAGGAAGGCTATCCTGCTAATTTTCTTGTTTGAACTGAAAGAGAAAACTAGGTTCTAAATATTTTGATTGCATGCTTATTAGACATGTTGAACATAATGTTGCATATCTGTTTTTTATTTTAAAGAGTGATGTGTTTTGGCTGCAATACAATAATTGAAACAAAATATGATAACTTTTTTGAGCATAGTTTTCTAAGGTCGGATAAAATTTCTCATGCACCTATCGAGACATATAATGAAATGACCACTACTAAGTAACTGAGAAGCAAAAATCCTAGAAAAGAATATTTTTTCTTATGGAAATGATTTTCTTGCTTTTCTGGTTGATAATGAACCATCTACTTATTTTTAAGCTCTATCTTCTTTTTATGCTACATGTTGAAAGAGACAATAAAAGTTGAAATTGATTCTATCATGAAAAGTAAAACGTCTTTTGACTAGTTTACCTCTTGGTGCAAGATTTATGGGTTGTAAATGAATTTTCAAAAGAAAATTAAATCTTGATGGCTCTTTAGATAAATATAAAGCTCAATTAGTAGCAGAAGATTTTCTCAAAAATAAAATCTTGCACTCATAGCTAGAATTTCCTCTACTTGAATTTTAATAGGCTTATTCTCAATTTATAAGTTTTTTATTCATCAAATGAATGTTGAACCAACTTTATTAATGGTGATTAATTAAAAGAAGAGGTATATGGTTCAACTCAAGGGATGTATCGTTCCAAGACAATAAAATAAAGTTTAAAATTAATTAAATCACTTTGTTGCCTTAAACAAGCTCCTAAATAGTGGCATGAGAAACCGGATCAAGTCTACGGGCCAACTTAATGTACACCTCGACTAATTCAATGTGATGCCTGCCACTTTCCACCAGCAAAAAGGACTAGATAAAGGACTAGATAACTATGTCTACTAAGACTAGGATGGGTGGGAAGAAATCACTTAGTGTGTTTGTCTCCGCTAAGATTTGAACTTGAGACCTTATGGGTCTTAACCGCTTCATTAACCACTAGGCTACACCCTTTATTGAAAGGCTACTTTTCTTCCGATGAGGTGGATAAATGTGTTTGCGCTAAAGTGATAAGTGGAGATTAGGTGATAATATAGTTGTATGTTGATGCCATGCTTATGTTTTGTACAAGTTTAGTTATTATGGGAAGTATCAAATGATTTTTGTCAGCCAAATATGAAAGATATGACTGAAGTAAACATGATAATAAAGAGTCAAAATTATGAAGGGTGAAGATTGTAAAGTGTTGTCACAAGATTACTATGAGGAGAGACTTCTTTAAAAGTTAGAATGTTTTGATGTGGCACTTGTGATTACTCCTTGTGATGCTAACTCTCAATAGAAAAAGAAAGATGGTGACACAATTGCACAAATTTTTAGGAGTCTAAAACATGATGAATGTTCAGGGTTCAGGATTAGATTAATGAAATATTTGAGAGGTACCATGAATTATGTTATCTTGCATAGTGAATTTCCTTCTATTTATGAAGGCTACTGTGAAGCAATTAGATCTCTGACTCAATTCACTTGTGGTTATGTTTTGACCCTTGGTAACAGTGCAATATGTAGAAATCAGCTAAGCAAACAATTATTTCTAGATTGACTATGAAATCAGAGTCGTTTGTAGATGTGGAGTTAGCTGGTTCTGAGGATGATTAACTAGGAAATTTCTTGGCTAATATTCCTTTAATCAAGTACTTCTTGTTTATATATTCTGATTTTCAAGCAACAATTGCTATTGCCAAGAACAAATCTTATGACTACAGTAATAGACACATGAAATTGAGACATGATGTTTTTAGTCAGTTGCTAGGAGATTGAATAATTTTCCTCTACTATGTGAAGTTAGAAGTAAATTTGGCCGATCTCTCTCAGGCTAAACCTGTGGAATGTAAATTAATTCTTCATACCTAAAAAAAAAAATGAGGTTACAACCACCTATCGAAATGAAAAAAGAGGATACAGCCAACATGATATCAAAAGAGATGGTAAAGCGACCTATCTGATTTGAAACTCCATGAGGCATGAAGTAAGTTTATATAAGTAATAACAAGTCGATATTGACACTAAAGTACTAAAAGATGAGTGCTTAACTGCTATTAACTGTGAGGATGAGATACAACTCTTAATGAATGCATACTCCTTAAGAGTGGTGTATCTAAAGCAATGTACACCTGACGAATTCACCTAATGTGAGTGGAGTGGGGTTGCTTCTATGAGATTTTGGTTTAGTCTCTGGGGCTCTCACGAATAACCATGTGCATGACTTATTCGTGCTAAACTGCGTCAAGCACCAAAATTGTGGGGGTCACAATGTGGCTGATAAGATCTTTGACATACAATAGGAATTACTGGTTCATAGAAATATAACACATTTACATTTCGCCAGTAATTTTGTAAGTCATATTTTGTCTGTCTAAGTTTGGTTCATAGTGCATAAAGACACCAAGCTGATTGCATTTGGACCATACGAGTCCAACAAGTCTTATTCTTTGAATCCTAAAATGCTATTGAAGTATGTGAGGGATGGTTGACAATATTAGATATTTCAAAGGAATCTATGTTCAAATGTCATGTCTTGCGGACAAGTGTCTAAAGACTATTGACTACTTGGAATGGTTAGTGGCACTTTTTCCTAAGTTGGACAAGTCTCATTATTTAATTGGCCTAGTTGGGAGGTTCTTGATACTAGGTCACTATTTAGGACAAGCATCCTAAAGATGAACCAAAATGTGACATGTGTCATGGTTAGTGACGAGTTTCCTGGTTCTCTAAAAAGTGGGTCCATCTCGTATACCTGTAAATACCTCATTATGATTTCATCATTTGAATACCAATAATTAGCTAACTAGCACTCCCACATACCTAACTCTCTTTCATCACTTGTTGGGTTTTGTATCTAAATTTTGTTATTTCCCATCCTCCTAATAGAGGAAGGCTTGTCGAGTGTTAGGGAACTTTCACACTGCTGAATAGTTGTTAAGAACAGTGCACTGCATGAATCGAGCCCTATTTGTATTTTCTCGTAAATAACTAACATTTTATTGTTCTATTTAACTTGTTTCCCCAACAGATTCCCTTATAGTCTCTCTTATTGGTGCTTAAATACCCTGGTTTTGAACTCCAGTGATTCATTATATGCATAGGTGAAGAGAAACTTTTTGCTGCTAGATACCACCACATTACTAAAAATAAGGAAAGATACCACAATATTCAAGGTGTGGTCAAAATATGGGATGTGTTCTTGAGTTCAAATTTTTTATTGATTAAGAAGCCTAAAACATCTGAAGCAGTTTATTTCTGTTCCACATGACTAGAATGATCTTGGAAGTTTCAATCATGAAAGGAGTAAGATCATAGAATTCCAGATATGTTGTACCTCCATATTAGTCATTGAACTTCTGTTTAGATATTTTTGCTAGTCATGAGGTTATTTTTGCTTAGATATCTGTAAATTATATATACTTAGGAGTTACGACTGTACAACTGTCGAGTTGACTTGTTTTCATTTTTGCTTTATTTCTCAATTCCACTGGCAAACCATTAACATTTTTTGTTGTAAAATTGAGATATAATTTCATTCATTGGAGATATCCGTTTTAGTTTGGCTGATTTACAATTTTTTAACAGGAGTGTTGCATCATCTAGAAATGTTCGGTTTTTGTCAACTGAATCCAATAAAACAGATGAGCCCTTTAAAGTTGAGGAAGCAGAAACAGTAAATATGCCTCCACCCCCAACGGAAAAGGTGTTAATGCTTTAAGTTTTAGTGGGATTATATCACTGTCAATATGTTGCTGCTTGCACTCACTCATTTGAGGTCTTTTTAAAATTTCACTTCAGTTACTTGTGCTCGGTGGAAATGGATTCGTAGGCTCACATATCTGTAAGGAAGCTCTAGATCGTGGTCTTACAGTAGCTAGTCTTAGCAGGTATTTTGCTTCACTTCCATTGTCAGTTAGTTATATATGTCTGCTGTACTGGAGCATGAGCATTTATTTAGGAACTGTCTTGTTGGGTACTTCTAAGTTTTTGATCCTTATTTTGGTTGAAAGTGCAAGGGGGGGAGGGGGTTAAGCGGGATTGACTCTTTGACTAGAGGAAAGGATATTGCATTACAGGAAAAGGGGAATCATATTGGCATCCCTATCTTGCGTAATTCACATCCTTCAAATTAGATTACCTACTTCCTGCTTCCATGCATCTAAGCCACCTTCCGACCCTTTAAAGGTCTAGATAAAAGAAATAAGGAAAAGGTGAACTTACGAAGAAAGACCTAAGAAAATGGGAAGTTGATATATGACCAAATAACAAAAGAATATGAAAACTCTGCAGTTTGACCAAAGTAAGGGAGAATAAGTTCAGCAACAATGTTGATGCTCTTGGGGAAGAAGTTAAACCTAAAGCAAGAAAAAGGAATTGAAGGAAGCCATAGTCAAACTGCATGCACTAAGAGCTTCTTGTGACCTACTCCTAATTCTTCTCTCTCCCTCTTGGTGGTTGCACTGAATGTTGCAAGGAAGAGCACTGTATGCAGGGCAATGGTCTGAAGTTGGGGAGGAGATAAGGTGGTGGAGGAAATAGTTGATTTGGGAAGTAGGGGTCGGTGGAAAAAATGAGAAACAACATTGAGAGGTAGATCCTCTACTGCAGTGCAGAGACTCTCTTGCTGAGGCGGAATTTGCTGCTGAATATCTGAACTCTGTTTTAGCTACTCATTGTCCAGATACACTCATGTTGCTTCCCCAGCACGTTCCCAGCATCTTCACAAGCACGTGTAAGTGTTTACAAGACATCTCCAAGCCTCTTAACTCATATTCCACCAGAATGCACTTATTAATCTTCAATTATAGCACGACTAACTTCTCTTGAAGCTCTTTACCATGCGACCTCGTCATAGGACGTCGAGGTGACTCCTTAGCAGCAGTACCACGTGATGAACTTTCTTGGGTGCAAACAAACTCCGATATTTGGGACTATATCATCTCTAGTGACGAGTGACCTCTGATTTTATTCTTTATGTCTACCATTTGCATCTTCTGGTGAAGGTGATCATTTCTATTTTGTCTTATTTTGTAAAAGTGCTTATCAATCTTAACATCCGTATTTTATTTTAAGACTCATCTTGTAGAATATGTTTGACTTTATAGGTCCAAAATCACCCCTATGTGACATTATTGGTCTCACTATTGTTTTATAAAGCCTTCTTTTCAATTTGGTAGATATCTGATTAATATAATATCCTCTGCAAATAGTTTACTTCATGGGACTTATCCTATATAGTGTTAACTAGCTCATCCACAACTAGAGTAAATAAGGTAGGCACTCCTTGCAAATCCCTATTGTGAACTCATGGGGTAGAGGATTGTGTGTCCTATCACTGATATGACTGATCCTTCATACATATAGGTTTTATTATGAGATTCATATATTTAATATAAGCATAATACATAAATGTGCATTTAACTTGGCTTCAACTGACATCTATGTCCTCCAACTCTGAGTGTGCACAGGCAGTCACTTAAACTTGTATGAAGTTGAACAAATTGACACACACATCCTACGTGGCATATTACACGTAGGACGCCATGTGGGATGTGAATTGCCACATAGGGCGCCATCAAGGACGCATGTGTGTACTTGTTCAATTTGGTACAGGTTTGAGCGCCTACTTGTGCACCCGAAGTTGGAGGGCATAAATGCCGACGGAAGCCAAGTTAAATGTCATATTTATGTATTATGTATTATGCCTTCCATATAAATTTATTTTTTCTCCAGTCATAGCTAAGAACACTTTAAATATGCTTATTCTCCAGGTCAATAAATACCATGTATAGATCATTTTCCCCCTCCCTCTAAAGTTTCATTTTTCAGCAACAATACAACATCAGATCTAGCAGGTGTAAATCCAAATTGGTTTCTTTCTCTAAATCTAAGCACAATCATTATTTACCCACAATTTAATTGTATAGCTCATAAGTTTGACGTGATGAAGTTTGCACAACTTTGTATATCTCATTGATCTTATATTTTGGAATCAAGGTAGTCTTGCTCCACTCATTTGACATCCTTCCATTCCTTAGAATAGCATTAGGTATCTTGGCACACCTCACTAAAAATCTCAGGGGTTTATTTATATGGAAAAAAGTGTTCAGATGTGTACATAATTACTCTTTACCAATCAACTTGAATTAAAGTTGATTGATAAGCTTAATGAAGGACTAGAACTGGGTGTTGCATTAAAACTTAAATTGTTCTGAATATTCTATCTTAAAAGGCTTTCCTCTTGTATGAATCCTCCGTCCTGATGGAGTCTTTGTTTCCCTATCCAAAAGGAGACTGAAGAGGAATTATTATCTGACAAACTAAATGCAATTTGTTTATAATCATTTAGCAAAAGAGAATTTTCCTGTCATTCCTCTCAATTTTAGGCATCATGTTGTAGGTTCTTTTTTCCATGCCTTGTTTCAATATGTCAATGCAAAATCATGCATGACACAGTTTTTTCTTTTTACCTTTTGAGTTCATTGTGCATGCCGTCTATATCTAATATAAATGTACTTAAAATAGTTTTTGGACTTGGTCAAAGGGAGGGCCAGTCTATGTGTCCTATTGTGTCTTCTATCATCTATTGTATTCTGAGGTCCCTCTAGTCTATGACCCTTCTCTAGTTGGAAGTTTTGTGAGGTTGCCAATTGTGTTGTTCAAATCATTTTTTGGCCTTTTTGTAGAACAGGAAGGTCGTCCATACAAGATTCTTGGGCTAACAGTGTGATTTGGCATCAAGGTTGGCTGTTTCTCATCGTGCAACTTACGTTTAACTCTTCATGATACTGATGGGCCTTCTAAGCATTTTCTCCTCCTAACAGGAAACCTTTTTTCAACTGATTCATGGAAGGATGCACTCAAGGGAGTAACTTCTGTTGTATGTACTGCCTCTTGCCCTGAATTTTATTATAATTGCTAGCTGGTACTGTTACTTGGTTGAAGCACACTGAAGCAGAAATGCTGCTGCCTATCTTTTGTTGGTTCTGTCTGTCTTCCCCCTTTTTGCGGGGGTGGATAATTTGAAAGTAATGGTGGTTGATGGCAAGATGTTCCTCCTTATTTTAGTCGCTAATCCTACTAAGAAAGTTGTTGTTGGCTGTGATTTAAGGATTTTCCTTCTCTTTAAAGAAAAATAATTGGTAGCATGTTTCAATTTTTCACAAGATGTGTTGTTAATTTGTGGTATTTTCCTGAAGGATTGTTTTTGCGGCAAAAGATGCTAAACTGTGGTAAAAAACTGAAGAATATTTTTGGGTAATTGATGCTGATATAATCTGTGGGCTCTTGCTGATGGATTCTCTTCGTACTGAAACTTATCCTGAGTTATGTGCATGGTAATCGTAGGAACAGTCAATTCTCCACATTATGGAGGGACTATCTGGTTTATCTTTGTGTAATAGAGTGCAAGGAAGTTGGAACAGTATGCAAGTAATCAATCAGTCAGATTGGTTGTACCAGAGAGAGATGGGATGTCTGGGATGTTTGGTTCACAAGGTCTTTGGTTCGAGCCCTGAGAATAAGAACTTCTAGCTAGGGAGTGTTACTCATAGTGCCCTACTTGTCTCAGACACAGATTCTGGGGGAGGAGTTGGTTTCGGGTTTTGGATATTGGATGGTTAAATAAGAAAAAACAGAGAGAGGGAGTTTGTCTCTTATGCAGGTTGCTGAGCAGAGTGATAAAATAATTGGACCAATTAATGCAGGTCTATAATTGGTGTGGGACTAGTCCTCAGATCCACCATCTTTTTTTTTTTAATAACAGTGAATATTACCAAATGATAGCAACAACAAAGACAAAACACCTAAAATTACCAATTGACAGCAACAACAAAGACAAAACACCTAAAAATTACCAATTGATAGCAACAACAAAGACAAAATACCTATATAGGACCTAATCCCACAACCACCTTCTAGGAAGGGTGTTATGAAACTTAGGCCTTAGAACAGTCACTAATTTCACGGTAAATGCTGCAAAAAACCGCTAAATCCATGAACTTGCTTAGACAATTTAAGTTAATCTATTCTCTCTCAATTTCCTTCTTAATCTGTGTAACTACCACCTCATTATGTACATTTACTCCTTTAAACAATTTCTAATTCCTTGCTATCCACGAATGATAAGACTATAGCCCCCCAAATTGCAGCTATCACCTCCTTGAATTGCTTCCAATGCTTCCTTTTGATTCTGGCTAGAACTTGTTGCATCTCTCCAGCTTGTATCTGAATTCCAGTCCATTGTATAAGGGGATCCCTGACAGTTTAGTCCCAAGTGCAATCCACAAACAAGTGATGATTCATTTCAACTGCCTCAGTATCACATAAGCAGCATCTCATATCTTTCACAGGAATTCGTAAGTTGAGTAGTCTCTCCTTGGTAACCAGCCAGCCCTGAACCGCCATCCATAATATTTGAACATTCTGCACTCCAATTGAGTTCAGAAATCTCCATCTCCCTTTGAGTCCCAATAATGGTATTGTAAGTTCTTGTGATAGAATATTTTACTCCAGGAGTTGGGTTGTAGCTCCTATGCTCATATCATGTCCTCTTTCAGGGAATTGATATTTTTCTGGTACCAACTGCAGTCCTGTGGAGCTTTGTGTGTCCATACTGTCTAAATGTTATTCCATGCATCCATTTGACCCAAAGAGAGGCTTTGTTCTCAATTAGATGCCACACCAGTTTTCCAACAGATGCCATATTTCAGTTCCTGCACCCTTTAATGTTCGACCCCCTACACTTCTTAAGTAAACAGACTTTCTACCGAGCTACTGAAGAAACTTTCCTCTTCTCTTCAAAACAACCCAAAGATGATCACTATTTTTTCTATCAACTTCCTTCTCCCTGCATATGATAATTGTTTTAGAGTATGTGAAGTTAATCTGCTAGCAATCTTCTCAATCAGTTGGTGACATTCCAGCTTGTTCCATCTCTTGGGAGACAACAGCAAACCAAGATACCTTAAAAGGAAAAGAACCTAGTGAGAGGCCTGTCTTTGCCGACAATAATTCCTTTGTATGATCATCAACCCCAGCCATGAATATACTGGACTTCTCCATATTAGCAATCAACCCACAAGCTTTGCTAAAGTGTGTCAAGGCTTCAATGACCCTAGTCACAGAACCTAGTTCACCCTTGAAAAATATAGTCATCAGCAAAAATAAGATGAGCAAGTTTTAGCTGCTTACACATAGGGTGATATTGAAATCAGGCAATTCACTCGTACTCTTCAGAATTCTCGGAAGATGCTTCATGACTATTTTATTACCCTCAAAACTGAGAATTTTTTCTATGTGAATAAAGGAAAGTAAGTTGGATCCCTAGTGGTTTGAAAATGAATCTGGGCTTTACTTCATAGAGCTTCACAATATTCAGAAACAGTTAAATTTACCTGTACTTGTGGATCGCCTTAGCTATATTTTTTCATCCACAGCTACAAATTAAGTGGACTTACTGATGAAATATGTTTTCCCTCTTCCTAGGTTCAAAAATATTTGTCTATGCTTTTTCCGGTTAAAGTTACTGTTCCAATTCAATATGATTCTCGTGAAGTCTTTCTGAACAGCCGCTATGTTCACCACTTCTTTTTTATGCTATTTATATGAGAAGTTACGAGCACTGGTTGTTTTTTCGCTTATGCGATGGCAAAATATCTCTGCAGATCTCTTGCGTTGGTGGGTTTGGCTCTAACTCACACATGTATAAAATCAATGGGACATCTAATATAAATGCCATCAGAGCTGCTTCAGAAGAAGGTATTAGCTAGCTATAAAAGTCTACTTAAGCACTTCTCCATATTGGTATGAGATTTAAATTTAATACTTTTTTTTTCAAACCTTGAAATTATGTTCTTTCAATGCCATAAGAGAAGCTTAGTTATATATGTAGATAACTTTACCTGAATGTTAGAATAATGTAATACCATGAAGTCTTTAATTAATTGCTATAGATTGTATCCTTCCTCTTATTAATCAAAGCACCTTCCACAGCCGTTAAAATAATTCTTGTTTTTTTTATAAATAATTTTCTCACTGTCCTTAAATTTTAAATCTTAAGAGATGCCTGTTGGTAATTCAAATTGGTCGTAGACCACCTCTAGTTGCTTCTACAGTTGATTGCTTAGTTTTGACCTGGATTTTAAATATTTATTGCTGCCTCTAGGAGGTAAAAGTAGGTTGATTGCCTGGAAGGACCTGATGGTTGGTAGCACTTTTAAGTGATGTTCAACAGTTGGAAAGGTCTCTGTTATCTATGAGGAGCATATTTCTCTAAGCAAGCTTGTCAGCTCTTTTTAAAAAATCCCAGTGGGAGTTTTGAGTATTGATGTTATATGTACAAATTCCTTTTGATAGGTGGAGTTGAGGTATGTGGTGGAAGTGGGGGGGGGGGGGGGTTGATCTTGTTGATTGGACTTTGTGAGCGCTATCTAAGGAGGAGGAAATTGGGTCTGTGTAATCCAGCGTTGAAAACATTTCATTGTTAGGAAAAAAAGTTTTTAGATGTTTGAAAAAGACTAATCTCAGACTTGGTAATTCATAATGACTTACCCTGTTTCAACGCCACCTAAAAATAGTAATGGTAGATATATTGGTTAATGATTTAATTTTTTATTGCATAATTTTGGAACCCAAGGTAGTTAGATGACAATTTGGTGCAGTCATAGTATCAACTATCAAAAATTTGTGAAGTTTTCCATATTAGAAGGCATGATAGTTTCATTTCACGAGTTTATCTTCCCTTCTTCTGCCTATTGCCTGAAGGAGTGGATAACGATGACCTAACTTTCCTTCTGGAGGTCCCTTTAATTTGGACATCCCTTTCTACCTTTCAACTGTTGAACCTAAAATATACCTATCTTACCTTTCTGTATCAACTATCAACAATTTGTGGAAGTTTTCCATATTAGAAGGCATAATCGTTTCATTTCACGAGTTTATCTTCCCTTCTTCTGCCTATTGTCTGAAGGAGTGGATAACGGTGACCTAACTTTCCTTCGGGAGGTCCCTTTAATTTGGACATCCCTTTCTACCTTTCAACTATTGAACCTGAAATATGCCTATCTCGCCTTTCTGCCAAAGGGAACTTTTCTTCTCTCATTAGATTTCCTTTGAAGTTTGACGGTAGAGAAGTGAATAATCTCATAACTATTTTGGCGTTTCCCAAGTACCATGACCGTATTCCCACGAGAAGTCAATGAAGTGGTTGATAACTATGAGGTTTTGAACAATTGTTCTCACTGGCCTAGCCTTGGTGGACAGAGCTATCTAGGTAACCTGTTGTTGGTGGTGGGAGGTGGCAGGCGTCCCATGTAATTAGTCAAGGTATGCGAAAGCTGGCCCGGACACCACGGTCATCACCAAAAAAAAAATGTTTTGTACCTCAGAGTCATTTTGATTCTCTTCGAGGCGGTCTCAGGCCTACATGTGAACTAGGAAAAAAGCCTGTTATTTCCCGTGAATGAGGTTCCAGTTAGTGATAGCCACACACTTGCTGAAATTCTGGGTTGTAAGGTAGGATCACTCCCCTACCAAATATCTTTGTCTGTCCCTGGGACTCAAAGAACAAAGCCCTGGAGATTTGGAATGAGGTATTGGACAAATTTGATAAAAAAAATGACAACATGGAAAGCTTTATATCTATCCCTTGGGGGTAGAACCATCTTGATCAACACAGTGATAGATGTAATGCCCACCTATGTCATGTCCCTATTTCCTATCCTTGCCAAAGTGGAGAAAAGGATGGACACTCTTGAGGAATCAGTTCTTATGGAAAGGGAATGCAGAGAATAATGGGTGCAACCCTAGTGGTGATGGAAAACAGTCACCCAGTACAAAAGGGAGGGAGTAATGGATATCAGAAAAAAAAATGGATATCAGAAACCTGAGGTTGATGAGTTAACTGGCATTAGAGAAGAAAAAAGCCTATCGAGGGAGGTCATTAACATAAAGTATGGATCCCTTGGCCAATGGAGCACCAACACAGTCAACACCCCCTATGTAGTAAGGAAATCCATCAGGTTTCTATGTGATGTTTTTGAAAGAAACATTGTACTTTCCCCCGGGAATGGTAGGAAAATTGCTTTCTGGAATAATAAATGCAATGGACAAGAACCTTTGAGGGATAGCTTTCCAGGAATACATAGACTAGCTAGGAATACTGATGCCACTATCAGTGAAGTCTTGACCCAAAAGCTTTAACCTCAGAAGAGGGCTAAATGATTGGGAGATGGAAGGATTGTATACATTTCTTCAGCTTTCCGAAGGGATCAGAGCACTAAATGAAGATGTTCTGGTACGAAGGACATAGGGAAGAAGGTGTTCACAGTTGGGGGTACTTATGCTTACTTAGTAATGAGATTCAGCAGCAACCCAACTGGCCTTGGAAGTTGGAAGGCAAAAGCTCCGTACAAAGTGAACTGTTCCTCATGGTTGGTGGCTCAGAGACTTGTTTAACTATTGTAATCTTCAGAAAAGGGGTATGCAGTTGACATCCAGATGTTTTTTGGCAAAGCAACAGCAGAAGACAACACCCACCTTTTTGTGCACCGTGCTTGTACTTCGCAGCTGGAGCTTTTACTGATTCTGAATAACCTGAAATGTGTTATGTCTGGCTATACTTTTGAACTTCTGATTGCTTGGGACCAAGCTGGGAAGAATGTTAAATAGAAGTAATGGTTGAGGGAAATACCAATGTGCATATGGTGGACTATTTGGAGGTTAAGGAAAAACAGATGTTTTGAGAACAAGAGTAACCCAATCCAGAAAGTCAAGGTGAACTACATTCTGAGCTTGCATTTTTGGTGTAAAGAGCTGGAGGATGCTGACCCCATTCTAGATTTTTTGGAAGCCTTGTGAAGTGTACATAGGCTTCTTTTCTTTCTCTGTGTGATATTCTAGGTGCTAGTACAATCTTTGTACTGATGAATAGAAAAGAACTACCCACATACACTTCGTGTAAACGAAAAGAGGACCCCCCCTGCTGTATGGTAGTTCTGATATGTTGTTTTCATGCTAGAGTGGTCGATGTTATGTTGTTATAATAGACTTTATCTCTATGTGCAGGAGTGAAAAGATTTGTTTACATCTCTGCTGCAGACTTTGGCATTGCAAATTATGTGTTACAAGGCTATTATGAGGGGAAGGTATTAGCTCAATACTTTTCATTGATGTAGACGAATGACTATTTAAGAATGTGCAAAAGACGTCAATTTCTGTTACATTGTGTGGTATGTTTTTTTTTTGAAACTGGTAAGGTTGTATTCTTCAGCATTAAGGGCATGCTGGCCACCACCAAAAAGTGTCAATTACAGACTTCCTAACAAATCTATAATCTGATCTGTATCTACTATACATAACTGTTTACACTAAAAAAAGTAGAGATACTATACAATTCCATTTGACCTTGTGTATGGAATTGGATCTATTTTTGAAGCATCTACTATTCCTTTCCTTCCAAACTGACCACCATATACATGATGGTATTAACCTCCACCATCTCCTCTTACTCTTGGTGCCTCGTCTCCTTACCCAGCTCTTCAACATGTCTGATGTATGTTCTGGCATTGTCCAATTCAGATTTGAAATGCTAAGGAACAAATTCCAGATTTGAGCAGTGTAATTACAATGCAAGAAAAGGTGGCTGTTAGTTTCACTTGTCAAATTGCATAAAAAACACCTAGGGATCAGCTGTCTACCCATCTTCTGAAGTACTTCCTGTGTTAAACAAGCTCTCTTTATCACTAGCCAATTGAAGCATTTCACTTTTGTAGGGATATCCCCCTTCCAAAAATAGTTCCAGAGGTGTTTTGGTCTCCCTGCCATCACCTGGAGACCTCTTCTGTAGGCACTGTTGACTGAGAAAAGGCCATCTTTGCTGTGCTTCCACAACATCCTGTCTGTGGCACTTGCGTTTATGGTCTCACTCCACCTAGCATCCCTAATATCTCAGCCACCCTTTCCACCTCCCAATCATGGTCAGATATAGATGTAGTCGGTATCATTTGACTAATTAGAAGTTGTGCTTTTTCTTTCAGTTGGTAATTCGAAACCTCTAAGAAGAGGCTTTGGGATGGTTGTTAATTCCTCCAAGGGGTCCTCTGCTGTTTGGAAGCATTTTTTAGAAAACATAACAGACACTTTAGCACCAGTTTTCACTTATGCCAATAGACACTAGAGCACCAATTATGCCAATTCTGTCTCCATTCCCCATCTTTAAACGAAAAAAGAAGAAAGAAAGATAATAAGAATCTTCAAATGGACTTCTGGTACCTTTGATGGTTAAATAATTTTTGGAGGACTTGCACTGACAATTTGTGTAAAAATAAAATATTATGGTCTAGGATGTAATGGTGAGAGAGTAATTAAACTAGCACATATTGGTGGAACTTACTGTTAAGTAGGTCGAATGATTGGGAATGAAATCTAGAGAACTTCTGAAAGTGACCATTTTGTTCTTCTGCCTCATGTCTCTATTATGTTTGCAGAGAGCTGCTGAAACTGAGCTGCTAACAAGATATCCATACGGAGGTAAGCTGTTTCAGTTTTCATTGCGTAACCACTTTTTGGTGCACCCACTATGTCTATTAACCACACGACTTGCATTGAAGCAATATGCAAAATTGCAATTTGTCTCATATCGGGTTGTTGCAATTATTTTCTTTCTCAAACTTTTGATTAGTTATTTTCAGATAATTGTCAACAGATCATAAACATTGTGCTATTTAATCTACCTGTCCTGATCTTCACTTACTTCAAACTGCATGGGCATGTAACAAACTATTAGAGCTTTTTTAGGGGTTTCCATTTCCAAATATTCGTGGTATTTCTTCAAGAGCACATTATGTCACCCCATTAGGGGCTTATGCAACATATATCGTCCTTATTTAAGAGGGTTGGATGCAGGGGTAGATCTAGGGGGTCGGGAGGGTGTTCACCCGAACCCCCTCGGCTAAAAATTACAGTGTATATAAAAGGTGACCTTTTTATATATATATATATATATACACACACACACACACACACACACATATATATATATATACCCCAAGTAAATCCTAGATCTGCCATTAGTCGGAGGAGTGATGTGAGGAGCTTTTAGATGGATGGAAGACAATCATCTGAATTTGTGACCCATTAACAAGTGGCTCAAACTAGTGTGTTTAGAAAGTTGAGGATCCACATCTAGCGCTTGACCTAACTCTATAAACACAGGAAAAAGCCGCAAATGAGTGAATATAGAGGAACACTCCTTGTTTTAGAAGGAAACTTTCATGGAATGTTCGACTTGATGCTTTTCACCTTTATTGCACAAGGTTGTAAGTTTATTCTGCTTGTAATTGTATCTTTGTTTTAGTGATTTAAGATCAAGTGTTGAAGACTTACTCCACAAGTTTATAAAAATCCATCTGATGAATATCATATTTTTTCAGGAATAATCCTGAGGCCTGGATTTATCTATGGAACCCGTCGTGTCGGGAGCATGAAATTACCCCTCGGTGTAATTGGTTCTCCTCTAGAGATGGTGTGTACCCTTTGCTTAATTTTACTCCTTTTCAGGCACAACTAATGCACATACTGCTTCTTATCCTGGAAAATGAACAAAAGTTCGACTACTCACTGACCCTTGCACCTTTTCTTTTTAACATGCTACATCCAACAGAGATTAGTTTTTTTTTTGTTTCACCTAGCAGTCATTCCTTAACGAAACTCCTTCGGTTATTGAATTGAACCTTTGCTGTATTATCCAAAGATGCAAAGCCCCTCAAACTTCATTGTCCCATCTATGCAAAATTAATAATGTAATAAAATAATAGTTTAGATGGAAAAGAACGTGAATCTCTTTTTTTACTATGAATGGTCATTCTATATGAATCTTCCATCCATGCAAATTTTTCCTATTTGTGCATTGTGATAGTTTCTCTTTGTATGTTTATACGACGTCGGTTAAGTTTCTGTTGGTTCCATTTTCAGATTCTACAGCGTGCAAAACCTCTGAGTCAAATACCCCTTGTTGGGCCCCTTTTTACTCCTCCTGTGAATGTCACTGCAGTAGCTAAAGTTGCCGTCAGAGCAGCAACAGATCCTGTATTCCCTCCTGGTGTGATTGATGTTCATGGAATCTTGCGCTACAGCCAGCAGAGATCTGTATAAGGTGAATGATTTCATCTGAAAATAATGATAATGTGATACCAACGGCGGAATTCTTTCTCAATCCTCAAAGAACCAAAATTTCAAAATTTCATATATTTCCTTATGGTAAAGCATACATCTAGCGAGATGGATAAAGTTCCATTCAATAAATAAAATGATGCTTCTGAAATCGTTATTTTCTTCAGTGTATCTTGCTTGTAGCTAAATAGGTTGCATTTTCTTCAATGACATTCGTATGTTTGTAGCTCAATAGGCTGCACCAGATACTTATCCCCCTCCTCCTTTTGATACATTGAATTACAATTTTATGAGTTTAATTCGTAGGCATTCAGTTTGATTTTTGAGTTTATTTCGATTTATTTAGGAGTTTACAAATCTCTAACTTTTGAATTAATTGCAAATATCTCATTTTTCCTTCTCTCTCTCTCTGAATTTTGGGGACTTCACTTCATCTCTATTAGATAGATACATTACAGTTTTGTTCGTGTATAATGTGTCTGGTACAAATGTTCTTGTTGATATATATATAATACCTATTATTTCAAATCAAAGTTAGTGTGAATCTGGTTTAATGATTTATAATTATGTATTTGATATTTGATGCATAACTCTTGTATCATTTGTTATATATTGGGTGAAGAAGCAATGTATTGGTCGTGAGTTTTGAAAAGTTCAAAACTATTGTAATTTGAAAAACTTTCGAAATAGGGTATAAATTAAGCCCAAATTATTAGAGTATCGGTACTTTATGTTGAATGTAAACTTGTGAAGTTGATTAATACTTGTAAAAAATAATTTAAAAATTTGTGTGTACTAGCAATTAATATGAATGTTTATGTATGCGATGCAATATATTTTGTTCTCATGCAAAGGTGATTGCTCTTTTACTTGTATTGATACGTTTGAGTTGAGAGCTTTTCGAAAGCAGCCTTTCTATCTTTAAGGGTAGTGATGCAATTTGTGTATACTCTATCCTCTTTAAATTTCACTTAGTGAAGTTTAATTGAATACGTTATTTTTGTTGTTGCATGCAAAGGGGAGCATGAGGTTTAGTGAACAAACTTTATTGAATACGTTAGGAAGATCAAAGTTTTAGAAGCAAAGTAAATAGTAATCTTGCGTTTCTATTCATATATCATCCTTACTAAAAATAGATAATTCTCCCCGTTCTTATTCATATATCATCCCTACTAAAAATAGATAATTCTTAATATTAGTCATTTTACAAAATTAATGCATAAATGATATTATTCTATTTTTTTCTTGGTTCAAATCACTCGTGGATGGGCTTCATTTAATATTAGCTGACAGTAATCTTTCTATTGTATTTGAGAACAATTAGTCTTGAAAGTATGAAGTTGACCAATAAAGAAAACTACACGATTAATTCATGTTCATTGATCAATTAATTAATCAAAATAAGTCAATTTATGTTAATTTAATGAAAACTTGACTTCAAGAGAATATTAAATAAGGATATAATGATAAACTTACATAGTTCTTAAGGGACGTGAAATCTAAAATGGTGAATAGGAACAGAGGGAGTAGTAACTTTTCGTTCGCCAATTTCTTTTTTGATGAAATATATGCATCCACCAGCATTCAATGGACCACTTTTCGTTAGCCAATTCCTTTTTTGATGAAATATATGCATCCACTCACATTCAATGGACCAGCTTGACTTAGCAAGAATAGAGCAAAAAGTAATATACATAAAATAAGGAACAGAAGAGTTAACATGGAAACCCCTTTGCTCAAGGGAGGAGAAAACCACGACATGTCTCACATGATTTTAACCCAACTCCATTATCTTCAAAGAAGCCAATTTAAAGGAATTAAGCTATTTTCTCAATTTTTTGTGTGTTAGCCTACAAATTTTTTGGTGATACGACTTTCAGATGAATTCTTTGCGAAATTTTTATAGAACCCTCCATAGGGAGTTGGGAAGAAGTAAGTAAAATCTTACAATTTTCAGAGTTCATTTTGGGCATTTAGGAGTCAATTTACAAGAACTAGGCAATTCTCTTTGTTTTTCGTGTGTGTTATCCCATGAATGTTTTGGTGATATGACTTCCGAACGGTTTCTTTGTGAAACCTTTATGGAACCCTCTGTAAGGAGTTGTGCGAGTAGTAAGTATAGTTTCACCATTTTCATAGTCCATTTTGGACATTTAGGGGCCAATTTACATGAATTAGGCGATTTTCTCATTTTTTCGTGTGTGTTATCCCATGAATATTTTGGCTATGCGGCCTCCTGACAATTTCTTTGCGAAACATTTATGAAACCCCCCGTAGGGAGTTGGGGGAGTAGTACATATGGTCTCACCATTTTTCGAGTCAATTTTGGACATTTAGAGGTCAATTTACAAGAATTAGGTGATTTTCTAAGTTTTTCGTGTTTGTTTGCCCATAAATATTGTGGTGATACAACTTCAAGATGAATTCTTTGTGAAACCTTTATGGAATCTTCGGTAGGGAGTTAGGGAAGTAGTACGTACATTATAATCATTTTTAGAGTCTATTTGGGGAATTTAGGGGTGAGTTTACAGGAATTAAGCGATTTTTTCAAATTTTCGTGTGTGTTAGACAATGATTTTTTTTGGTTATACGACTTCCAAATGATCTCTTTGCGAAATCTATATTTCATGATTTAGCGTAAATACGGGTCAAAAATATGTATTAATTCAAGCTCAATTAGAAACTTGCAAATTATTTTAATCTTCGGCGAGAAATTCTCCTTCAAACCAATAAGAAACTATAAAACGAAGTACTATAATTACCATCCAACAACAAAAAGAAAATAATCACTAAGGTAGCCAACTATCCAGACATAATGGAGTACTATTTACAATCTTATATTGGATGAACCGAAATCATTAGTTATAACTATTCACTTAGATTTTCAAGACATGGTGCTTAATACACGTGCAACCTTACGAGGTAGTGATGAGTTTTACTCGCTCTAAGCCCAGCTCGCGGACGGTTAGGAAAATTGGCCACAGAGCTGTACCACCCACCCTATCCTAACACCTATAGGCGTATGGTGAATCCTGATTGTATGACAAATATAGTATGGATACAATTCAGGTTATATGAATCTCAAGACTAAGCTTTAATACCCGTGCAATATACGTATGGTGAATCTAGTTCACAATAAAAGAGAGTAATAATTTTATGTTGAATGAACTTATATTTTTTGAGGGAACTTTCGACTCAACATCTTGTTTAGAGTTTGTTTAGTTACGCGATATTTATCTTGGACGAGACAAATCAAGAATGTTACTGCTGAAATATTAGTAAAGATTATAACTTAATGGACTTGAATTTCCTTAGATAAAATGAGATATACACGCCACAATTTAAATATTTATTAATTCTTTTTTTTTTCAATCGAAATTTATGATGTTTTCACCAGACACTTTTTATATATCCAAATTGAGGTGCCTAGCTAGTTCGAAATCCATGCTTATAAGAGGAAGATATACAATTTATTTACTCACATAGTTGACATCTTGACACTTCTGTTCAAATTTATTTACTCATCTTGTCTTATATATTTGATTAGAATTTAAAATTTTATATACAGTTTGTAGATTTATTTTTTAGGAAAATAATTTAATAATTTAGCAATATTGTTATGCTAATTCATCAAGCGTCTACAAATCTCTGACTAGGACAAAATGATCTCTGAAAGGCCCTTTTATATTGTTTTTCATTTATTTACTTTTTAAAAAATAATTTATGATTTTTGGAGAAGAGAAAAGAAAAAATATAAATTGAAATAAATTTAGTAAGAAATCCTATTCAAAGTGACCAAATTAATTGTATTTTCTAAACAATAAGACTAAATTAAGTAATATATATATATTGAATAAGAGAAATAAAAAAAATTGTATTGACCAGAAAGAAAACGAAAATTATAAAAACAAAAAAGATTTTTTAGTAAGAAATTGACCAGATTCATTTTATTTTCTAAAACATAAGAATAAATCAAGTAAAATATTTATTTACTTAATAATGTAAAGAAAATTAATTGCATTGACCAGATTTTCTTTAATTCAGATAATACTTAACTAGCTATAAATAGGACCTTCTAAGTAAAAATAGGGTAAACCCAAATGAAGGAAGCAATAGGTGAATAGATCGGCAAGATGAATGTAGAGAGACTGAGCTACTTTTCAGAGATTTGAAACTTTGAAACGAAAATTCACACTTTTAGATTCACTGTCGAAATTGTCGATAAAACACCTTATTCTTCGAAGGACATTTTTTTCCCCGGAGAATGGTTCATAATAATATTTGTCAACTTTTCTTACAGTGGCTCTAGAGGTGCGAAGTTTCGTTTTGAAGTTTCAATTCTCTAGCAACCAGTTCGGCCTCCCTGTATTCATCTTTTCCTATCTATTCACCTGTCACACATGCGTAAAGCAGTGGCGGATCTACGAAGGGCAGTGGGGGTGCCACGCCACCTCCGAACTTCGACGGAAACTCTATATATACATAAAGCGTGTCACTCAATGAATAAAACTGGCTTGTGGTGCCACAGTAGGAGGGCAACTTTAGATGGCTAATGTTGCGGGTTTGAATTCCATTGGTACCTATTTTTTTTGAGAAATTTGCTGCAGACATTTTTTAAGGGAAAAAAAAAAGGCTCCAAGCACCTTTTTTTAAGGAAAAAAGTTGGTACACTAATCGATAAGTCTATTTGATACCCACGAACTCTAAATCCTGGATCTGCCGCTGGCGTAAAGGTATTGCCATTGATAGAAGGTGCTAAGTATCTTCAAATTTATATGTCTACTAAAGTAAAAAAAGAGTATTAACTTTCTTTATTTTTGAATCGCTCTTTTTATTTATGCCTGTTGAGTAAAATCTTATACATAAATCTATCGACATTTATACTTGCGGTTTTTTTTTTATGTATGCTAGCTAGCCTTTAACATGGATTATATTATGAACCGGACACCTCATCTTGCGCAAAATATAAGTTTTAAATGCCTTCGATGTTGATTATGCCAACATGATTTTGGTTTGAAATGTACAAAATGCATGTCCTTTGCACTAGGGGTGTACATGACCGGATTGGTTCGGGTTTTTCAAATATCAAATCAAATTATTTGTGTAAAATTTTTAAATTTATAAACCAAACTAAACTAATAAAATTTGAATTTTTTCGGGTTTTTCAACCTTGGGTTGGTTCGGATTTTTCAAATACCAGAGCAAACATTGGGTCGAATTTTTAAATTTATAATCAAATCAAACTAATAAACCTCGGATTTTTGGATTTTTTCGGTAAAGTTTGCATACAAACATATAATTAACTTGTGCTCCAAATATTTCTTTAGTCCAACCAAAATACAATTATCTAAGGTGTTTCTTAAAAAATAACACAAAATATGAGATGAGTATTGATGACACTAAAATATTCAATAAAAAATAATAATGAAATCATCATATAAAATAAATATTGCAAAGTCATAATGAAAATGATCAGAATTTAAAAGTACTAAATCATGCGAAAATAAGTTTAATAACCGATGTAAAACTAAAGAAAAAATATTCAATATTATTGTCATTCTTAGTGTTGAATTGATTTTCTTTTTGCATTAGTATTAATTTGATTTTGATTTAAGTTTTATTATAATTATCAACATCTATGAATTATAATCTTTATTGGACCATTCCGAATTCTAAGTTTTAAACTTGAAATAATATATTAAAAGATAACTATGAAATAGTATAAGAAATATTTTAAAATTATATCAAAGTAAATATTTTTACGTATAAAATAAAATTTTAAGATTACATATATAATGTCGGGTTAGTTTGGTCTCGGGTTTTTTTTTTTAGTTAAAACCAAACCAACCCAAATATTGTCGGATTTTTTTTTTTCAATACCAAATCAAGTCAAACCAAACCACTAGTCGGGTTTTTTTTCTGTTTGACTCAATTTGCGGTTTGGTTTGATTTTCGGTTTGGTTTTGTACGCCCCTACCTTGCACTTTTAAGAATCATTAATTGGGTGAAATAATCTCTACAACAGCTTAAAAAAACGTAACAATTCTTTGTAAGTTCATCATATATATTTATAGTGTTTATTTATACACAGAAGATTAAGTTAATAGTATTTATAAGTATAAAGTTTATGTATAAGTTCATCATATATATTTATAGAGTTTATTTATACACAGAAGATTAAGTTTAATAGCTTTTATAAGTATAAAATTTATGTATACAATCTAAGACATAAGTAGGACAAACCATCGCTATATGATTATACTATAAGATTAATATAATTTATTTTGATTATTGGAGCAATATAGTTGTAACTTTTTGTACTAACACATTTTGTATATATTGAATGGATCAGATAGAGACAAATCCTTATACCGATTAAATAAAATAAATTCTTTATAAGTTCACCAGATATATTTATACTTTTAATCTTGATACAATTATCATTAGTTGTGTACATTATTTCTTATTTTAATTTATTTAGATGTGATATTCTTTTATGGGTCAATATACTCGAGAAATTTGATGATATAACATACATTGGTGAAGTAATAATTAGTTGATGAAATTCATGTCTCAATGTAGTGGTTGATGATAAAATAAGTCATGCAAAATTTTTAATAAATAATAAATTAATTAAATTATTGATAATTTAATTTGATTGATTAACATCTGAATCCTAACGTGAGGAGTTAAATAATGTCTAAAAGAATATTTTTGAAATTGAACAACGTGCAATTACAATTTTTTAATGAAATAATTCATAATTTATCATATGATAAGGTTAATTCAGCAATATATGATCCCTATTGTGCATGAATGAATAAGTAGAATTTAATGAAATCAGGAGTCTTTTTTGTGGAAAGAAGACCTGATATATATGTTTTAGAAACAATTATGTTTTCGAAATGATTACGGTTGCAAAATTGTTAAGATTGGAAAATAATTTTAGAACCCTAAATTGCTAGTGTCATGATCCAAAAATGGATGTAATGACACTCGTCTTATCTCATCAAGACAAGTCATTCTAATCCAAAAATACTATAGAAATGTGGAAAATAAACTATCAATAGCACAAGTGCGGAATACTTAGTCAATCTCATAATACCCCCAAAACTTGGTTATCACGTGTACAAGCCACTAATATATTACAACAGAATGGAAAGATAAATACAAGTCTCATTGGCTTTGTTACTAGAGTAGAACAAGAACATAGTAAAAGAACAAGAGGGCATGCTGAAGTGACAAATATCTATCTCCCAAGTCTCCACATAAAAGCTTGGACACAGTAGGGAAGAAGAATAGTCACATAGATTTGAGCTTGTAACCTACATAAGTGTAGAAGCAAAGAGTGAGTACCAAACAACACAGTACTCAACAAGCAAATAGAATACGAGTACTCCTTTAATCCCAACGAACCTCCACAACTACAACTTACACAGAGATCAGCCCAACCTAACAATTCACAGTTCATAGAACACATAGTTCAATAACCACAATCCATCAAATATAGATCAGTCACGGTCAAATATTAAGCACATCAATCACAAGTCTCATGAGATCATCACAACTTCACAAATGACAATGATGTGCAATGCAATGATATGACAAATAAAGTACACATCCATTGAATCTAAGATCGGAATCCATGGGGAACTCACAAGGTCCATGTACCCACCAGAAGAAACTTCGGCCTCAATATCACTCGTTGAAATCATTTTCCATCCGAATAAACACAATAGCTCTCGTTACAGTATTTCAGAACCAAAATGCAAATAGGCATGTTCACACAATAATGACAAGATGACAACTCCATAACAATTCACAATCACAAACAACACCATCATGGTATTTCATCAATAACCGAGTCAATATCAAAATTCAAGTATTTCACAATATACCACACAACAAACATCATCACATTGCCTTTTCGTTATTCCCTTTGTTGACATTAAGATTAATCAATTTGAGCAATTCAACCCACCAATTCTCATTACTCCCCAACACATACAACAAGAAAAATACAAGAATCTATAAGCTTAACAAGAGTTTAGAAGTTCACTTGCCTTAATCAACAAATCACTTCAAAACTTGAGCTTTCCTTTCTAGATGGTATAGGAATCAACACAATCTAATCAATAAAGTAATCACGAAATCTTTGTAAGCTTTGGTAAATTTTGTTACCTCTATTTGAAATAGTACCATTACATATACATGAAATTTTGATAGATTTGAGTTTTAAGTATAAACATTATTAGGAAAGGATTATGAGACTACTTATATACAAAGAACTATAATTATACGTATGATTTTAGCATTATGTCTTGCACAATATCATACCATATCTTGCAAAATATCAGAAGTGTGATTCTACATGTAGAATATTTTATCAAATCTTTTAATATCAAATATGATATTTTAAAATTATATCTGATACAGTCAACATCTACCATTACTAAATTTTGACCAAATGAATTCAAAAGGTTCTCACCAAATCAATCAAATTTCTATTCGATTTGAACAATCAGATTCACTATAAAATTTAAGTAGAATATTAAATTGTGATTGAGGTAGTTAGTATTTTTTTTTTACAATAGACCTTAAATTTAAAGTTTTTGATTTTCTATTTTTGTGATATGAAAAATTCCACGTACTCTATCTATAAAGTTGTCTATATAAACTATTCTTTCATAAAATAATATTGGAAAAGATGGTTGGTCACCAAATGAAGATTTCATTGTATATCTATTATCTAGATAATTAGAGACTACAAAGACAATGGTTCTTCAACACATATATTATATTTTGATATTAATTGATGTTCTTTCACAAAAGGCGAAGCCAGAAATTTGAATTTTATGGGTTCTAAATTATAGGATAGTGATACTACGTGTTAGTGACTGAGTTTTAAATTTAATTTTTGTACATACTTAACAAATTCTTAACATAAATATAAGATTAGAATTAAACTATTGAGTTCGACCAAATTTGTACGTTGGCCTCTATAAATGTC
This sequence comes from Solanum bulbocastanum, assembly GCA_037074985.1. Lineage (NCBI taxonomy): Eukaryota > Viridiplantae > Streptophyta > Magnoliopsida > Solanales > Solanaceae > Solanum > Solanum bulbocastanum. The sequence goes on from CM073604.1 coordinate 2,078,050, forward strand.
CCTTAATGACAAATTTCAAAATAGAGTTTATTAGTCTAAACACTCATGTAATATGATGCGGTCGCACACATATACAGGGGCGGAGCTAAGAAGAGGATGATTCAATACTATGGAAGAGTGAAGTTAGAGGCTTACTAATACTAAAAGCCATCTTAAACCATTGGCTTAAGTCATCGATAGCCCCTTAAAGTTGTCCGTGTAATTCACTTAGACACTTTAACTAAGGCTTGTACCTATTGAACACCAAAGATGGCAATGCTATGTGTAAGTTGGGAAAGAGTAAACATCAATGGCCTGCGTTGATATCAACAGCAGACTCAACGACAATCTCTTGAGCACGTACTGCTACATTCTCAACACGCAAAGGTGAAGTCCCTTCCTCCGCTGGAAAATGTAACATATGCTCTGTATGACTAGAATTGCTTGGACTTGGTGGTCCAGTGGTTCGTGGAGAAGGTAACAATGACAAGTTACCATGAGGACTCCGTGAACAATCTAAATCATGTGTTGAATCTGCTAGTACATCTCTTAGTTCACTTTTCTTGAAAGTATGACAACTATAGTCCTTTGTGTCAAACTTCCTGGCCAAAATTCTGGTTCTTTCGCGCAATGAAAGATTAGATCGTCTTATGATGTGCCAATGCTCATGTATGAATTTTGTTAGAAAGATGACGAGAGCCAAAACTGCAGCAATTACAGCAATGACAAAGAGTCCCCAGAAGCTATCTAGGCCAAGACTGTTGGAGGAGAGTGATGTACTAGAATCGGAACATGTAGATTCACCAAACCATGCTCTCTCTATTTGTACCATCTTTTCACCTTCTGTCACATTCAACACTGCTCTCGAAACATCAGGTACTAGAGGAGATCCTATCGGGAAGGCCTGAATATAATTCATAACTGTTAGTGGAAGGAACTTTCTTGATCGAAAAAGGTGAGGTGATAGAGTATAAAGCTAATACGTTCAACTGAATCCAACATTTTCAAAAATATATGTGGAGTAGTATACACTGACACTTCAAATTTGCCTCTGCTTGTGATTCTTGTACTGAAAAAAGGAAAGAATATCGAGAAAAAGAAGAGCTACTTACAAATCCAAAGCCATCAGTCTTATACGTAGGTCCAATCGTGGTAAATTTCAAGCAATAATTTGCAAGGAAAAGCTTCACATAAGGAATCTCATCAAAAACAGCAGCAATACCACCATTTGAACTTCCTTTAGCGAGTAAATCAACGCATTCCTCTGGAGTGTTATATGCCTTAAGCCTGTCCTCATCAAAGTTCATTTTTCGTAATAGCCCTACTACAAAAGAACCCGGTTGGTAGCCCACATAGTCCTTGCTCTTTAGAAGTTCTTTTACATCTTTAACAGTTGGCTGAAGTTTTTCTACAGTTAACATTGATGTAAGACTCGCTGTATAGCTTTGAGTCAATATGAGTACCACTAGGAACCAGATGATCAACACAAACCTAGCCAAATTGCTTACTATCCTCTCCTCTGCCGATATCAAGAATCAAAACGAAGCATATGTTATATATAAGCACAAATAGTAATTCAAATTGAAGAGTGTGTGTATGTGTATACTCCCTTTGTATCATTTTAAATGGTTATATTTGACTGGACACAAAGTTTAAGAAATTAAGATTTCTGGCACATACCAAAAGTGACAACTTATGGTCTTCTAGCTAAACATACCATGATATCTCTATGGCTATAAGAACATTGTCATTAAGCGGAAAGCACAAATAAAGTGTGGGGTTTAATGAAAAAAGGTGCAAAGGGAGCAAAAATATACAAATATGTATGTGTTTAGTGAAAGACTAATGATTATAAGCATGAATGACAAATATCTGAACAAAAGAAATTGAATTTTTTTTACGATAACGTGAAATATCAATTGTTTAGTATCACATCTTCAAAAGAGGTTGATTGGCAAAGAAAAGTATGCATTAGAACATTGATAACGACACTAAAGTGCACATTAAGTGAAGCGGAGCGCTCAACAAATTTTGAGCCTCGCTTCAGGGCTTAAGCGCGCCTTTGATAACATTGATACTAATTCAAGAGGAGGAAAGGGAAATTACTCTGTGCAAAGACCATAGTTGAGAAGGAGAACCAAAAGATCATGCCAACTTGATGCCAAAAAGGTCCTCTGAAGTCTTCATTTACTCTATGTTCGAGTAGCCAAATGACGAAGCCAATGAAAACAAAAGACCAGAAGCTTGTTAACCAGAGCTCCCAAGTCAATGGCTTCAAGAATACCCATGTATTATCTCTATTATCATGTTTGATTGGCACCATCATCGTAACTCCAGATTCCGTGTATGGTAATGTAAAGTCAACAAATTGTGACCTATTCGAGACAATGGTAGTGTCCCCTACAACAACATCAAAGTTCTGTTCATCGGTTAATCTTTGTAGCATGTAAGAATCATCAAAGTATACAAGTGCAATATATATTTCCCTATAAGATCTCTTCGCATTGTCAGTATATATAACTTAAAAGTCGATAGTAGAGGAATCGGAGAAATTTACCCCAAGAAATACTTGATAAACCAGTTCGTTATAATCTCCTGCACTCTTTCCATCAGGAGCAGCAAAGGGAACATATTCATAAGGAACATAATATGGTAATGCTTCCATCACTGCATCAAAAACATCGATGCAGTATCCAGTAACTATCGTTGTGTTAGTTGTAAGATCTCTTGTAACTTTCACAAACTCGGTGAAGCCATCCTTCACCGGAACTCCAATTTTCAGTTTCTTCCCATTTGTTGGTATCACCCAACCTTTAGGAACAGAAGTAGTGTCACCAGGCCATATAATAGATCCAAAATTCTCCTTAGAAACAGAATATCCGCGTCTTGAATTCAGTTTTCTAACAATGCCATTTTCTCTTGTCCAAAATCCAATTTCTTTAGCACCATTGCCAATAACATTGATGATCTGATAAGGTGGAGATTGCAATTGTCCATCCACAAGTTGAAAGTCTCCGCTAAGGCCTTTGAAAGTAGTGTTTAGGATAGCTTGAAGAAGCTTTGGACCATCCCTCGAAACTCCAAAAGCTTCAAGATCTGTTGCATTTCCTGAAAATTTTAGAGGTGTCAAAAATGAACTTATTTCAGTATTGAGTTGCTCAACGTCTCCAAAAATGTGGATTCTTCAAAAATGCACTACTTTTGAAGGAGCTGACATGTATTTTGTGACATTTTTGAAGAGTCCGAGCAACAAAGCCCACCAGTCGAATTTGGTCAAGTTTAAACTGGTTGCATCACAACCTATTTGTTGACTTGATCAAGTTTATCAAAGGCATAATACATAAATGGTGTCCTTTAACTTCGACTTATTATGCATTTATGCCCTCCATTTTTTGGTGCGCACAAGTAGACACTTAAATTTGTATAAAGTTTTACAAGTAAGCACATGAGTCATATGTGGCATAATACATGTAGGATACAAATTTGTCACGTAGGATGCCACATAGGACATGTGTGATTTGTTCAACTTTATATAAATTTAAGTGCAAGTTGTGTACATTCAAAATTGAAGTGCATAAATATGATTTGAGTCCAAGTTAAAGGGCATATATCTATGTATTATGCCTAAATTTTAACGTTAAAATGGGCTCAAAATTGATTAAAGGTTCGTATGATCCGATTCACACTAAGTGTGATTTGGTCGGATTGAATTGGGTCAAAATATATCAAATAACCGGTTATAATTAATCATGAATTTTACGAGACAAAATTTATTTTGTTAAGAAAAAGGCATAATACATAAACATGACCCCTAACTTGGCTCCAACGGGTAACTATGACCTTTAACTTCGGGTGTACTCAACTAGACGTTTAAACTTGTATAAAATTGAACAAATAAACACATTATTCGTCCTATGTGTCCTGCATTGCATTGATGTGTATTATGTCATGTAGAACACGTGTGTCTACTTATTTAATTTTATACAAATTTAAGTGTCTATTTGTGCATAGTCAAAGTTGGAGGACATAGTTGTCCGTTGAAGTCAAATTAAGAATCATATTTTTATGTATTATGCCCAAAATTTAACCCAACCCGTCCATTTGTCGCTCTTACCTGAAACATTTGGTTTACGAAAAAAGCCGCCACTGATTCTCGATTTCTCCACAGCCATGGCTAATGCAGTAGCAGAATCATAAGCCCATAATCCATATACATCCAATTCCACATCAACAATCCTCGGATTTTCTTCTCGAAACTTCATCTTCCATCTCTGAGTAAAATCCTCCACTTTTTTACTCTTCGGTACATAAGGTTTCACCCCAATAACACCTTCCATAGATTCAATAACCGAAGCATCCATCGAATTCAGTTGATTCGCCATTGCATCTGTAACAATCCAAACAAAACCTTCACTCATCATACCAATTTCCTTCGCCATTGCAAAAAGATTCGATCCGAGTGAAATCGGCATATGCACAATAAAAACCCTAGTCTGCATATTCATCAATTTCAATAGCTCAGATTTGATCTGATCTAAAGTGGCGAATTCAGAAATTACACTTCGATAAGGAATACGAGTGTTGATTTCTTCCAATGCGTCTGCTAAAAAGGGGATTATTCCTTCTCCGAATTGATTGTCGATGTAAATTGGTACGATTTGCCGCCATCCGAATGATTGGATTATTGAACTGATAGGTTTTACTTGAGATGAATCGTTATGAGTGGTACGAACAAAATATTGATTGCGGAATGATGAAATTGATGGACTCGTTGCAGAGAAGGAGATGATCGGTACTTGTGATTTTTGGCCTAAATTGATAAGAAAATCAGCTTGCATTGATGAAATTGGACCTATTATGGCTTCCACTTCAACATTCTTCAATAGGTCAAGTGCTGCATACAATCAATTTAAACTACGTGATCACATTAAATTGATTCTTATACAAAAATGATATTTTTCGTGGTAACGTAACAATGAATTTAAATGAACTGATATGATGAAGTTTAAGTAACTATTGAAATAAATATTATATGAACCAACAAGACAATATAACAGATAACAACTATCCAAATGTAAATGACTGCAGACGATTGATCACAATATATGCTGCATAATTCACAATTGCAGAAAATAAGTTAGAACGCTATTGATCCTCTGATTCAGGTTGTATAGGGGTAAAATAAAGTAGTTAAAATTGTAGAATTATGCATGCATAATTAATACATGAATTAATTATGAAAAAAATTATGCATATTTTATATATGGATATATTAGTTATATGGAATCTAATTATTCATGTATTAACTAGTACATCTTCTATATATCGTGCATCAAATAATATATAATTCTTTTATAACTTGTATATCTGTTATTTATATAGATTTCTAATTTGAAAATCAAACACCATATTGAATGAGTTGACCTTTATAAATAGCATCGCAAATAAAAGTTATCGAACGTGATATTACTTATGCAAGTTATTTAGCTCCTGACTCATTCAAACTTTTCCATGGTATTAGCTAAAACATATTAATAGTAAATTATAGGAAATAGTTAATTTAACAAACAGAAAAATTGTAAACCGTATCTCATACTTCCTTTTTTTTTTTTATAATAATATATTATGGACTGTTGATATATTAAAATTTTTAATTTACCTAATCTAAAATTTTCTATATCATTGAAGAAGAAATCATGATTAGAATACAAGTCAGATGAGTCAGAACCATATGTTTACCAAGCATGCACCCATAATTAATTATGTAAATTTTCAATTATATATTAATAAAAGGTTATGTCAACGTAATAAACTATATTAATCACTACTGTTAATAACTTCTTGTTTAAGTTACTATATAAGTTTGAACCGGTCAAATGGACTAGCAACAAATATTTGTGGTACCACTCTATCATGATATTTTATATTCTCCTATCATAAAATATTTAGTAATACTCATCTATCTTACTGATGTAATTTATTTTATTTTGAGTTTAAAGAAAGATTTTTTTTAAAAAAATTAATGGTCGAAAATAAGTCACATATGACAGTATGACTATAAATCATTTTATTAAGGATAAAATGCATATTTTAAAGCTAAATTGTTACTATATATAGAAGTGTATCATTTTTAAACTCAATAAAAAAAAATAGGTCATATAAATTGAGACAAAGAAAATAGTATTTATTCTGAGAGATTGTTTGGCAGGAGGAATTAGAAGAAGAAAAAATATATATATGTATCAAATTTGGTAATATTTGGTCTCTTATTTGATAGTGTTTCAATTTACAATATATATTAAATATACACCTTATTCCATACTATTTTTTAAATTATGTCGTTAGCAATAATAGATATTATCTTTATATTATATTCAGTACTATTCTAATATCAAACCACCCTAAATTCTTTAAGTTTTGGTTGAAAAAGTCAGAAAGTCAACATAAAAAGACTTTAGCTATTTAATTCACTCATACGTACCAATCTACCACTTGAAATAAGATTAATAGAATGTCTAATTATAAAATCATGATGTGACTTATTTAACTAAAATCATGATGTGACTTTATAGTATATCATGAAAAGCTTTTAGAACTGTTAAAAAAATTCACAAGCTTTTTTAAAAAAAAATAAAAAATTGGAGGAGATTATTATTGAGTGAGAGCATATATATATTTGGCTATAAGTTGTTTAAATTAATTTATTCTAAAAATAAATTTCTTTTAAAAAAAAAAGTTCAACACGAATAACAATTTGTGTTTGACCATATTATTTGAGAAGCGCTTTCATTTGTTTTTTCATATTTAGATTATTTTCAAAAAAGTGTTTCAAGTATCAAGTTACCAAAAAGGAAATATACTTATGTACAATATTAGCAAGGTGACACACAAAACATGCATGGTTAAACACTTTTATATATATATAGAAAATGAGTTTAATTATTTAGGATACGTCACATTTTAGTTTTGCTTTGAACCACAATTTGACTCATCTTAACTAACCTAATCAATTTTGAATGAATCGAGTCATGACCCCATCTATTAACATCAACGGCACAGCTAAAATTGATCCAAGAGTGGTCACTCGAATATCATTTGTCAAAAAATAATATTGTGCATAGGGACAATAATATTGTGTATACAGGTCATGAATAATTTTTTAAAGATCTATAAAATTTTAAATACTCCTACCAAAATTTCTAGTTTTGCCATAATTAACATTAATAATTTTGATATTATCACAGCTTTACACACGTATGAAAACATATATATACAACCAAATTTATGTGATTCCACTTTTAGACATTTATAGATAACATTCTTATTAAATATTAATGTAACTCATATTCTTTTGATAATTATAGTATTTCCAAAAGAAAAAGAGCGATTTAGGGTCATGGATGATAAAATCATAATTGATATTTGAGTTTATCTTTAGTTTACTATGGTGAATTTTATTACTATTAGGTTAAATTGATCGACAATAATATATAACTTTTTATATAAGCGATGATATGAAAAATAGTGTCACAATTTACTGCAAGGTAATAAAAAAAAAATTCTTCATATTATCAATACATATATACGTATAGACGTACCTGCTGCAGCAGCACCAACAACATCTTTCTTTGAGTCACGAATATGGAGAACCAACCTAGTCTTATAATTAGAGCCATCAATGCTATAAAAGTCCGATAAAGCCATAGATATACAACTCAAACCCATTTTTCCAAACCATTCATCCATGTCCAACACAACTCCTACATTTATGGAAACTATTGATGATTTGTTTTGTGCCATAGCCATTTTCATGGAGAAAAATATAACTAAACATAGCAAGAAAAAAGAGAATGAAATTGATGAGAGAATAATGGATTTTCCTGTTTTCTTTCTCATCTTGACAAAAAGAAACTTTGAATCTTTGAGTAGCTGGACATGACTTAAGTTTTTTATATAGAGAGAGGGAGACTTGACTAAAAACAAATATACTATTATGTATCAAAAATATATATATTATATGTATATTATATATTAATATATAAAATATATATATTTGTTGGATATTATTTTGGTAGACGGTTAGTTATTTCAATTTGTCTTTCATATTGATAAAACGAAGCCTTTTAATTGAATTTTTGATTAGTTGGACATGACTTGAATTTTATATAGATAGAGGGAGACTTTGACTAAAAACAAATATATTATACTATATATATATATATATATATATATATATATATATATATATATATATATATATATATATATATATATATATATACCTTACAAAATATATATTTATTGGATATTATTTTGGTTGACGATCATTTATTCAATTGTTCTTTTAATAATAAGTTCGCCTACATAATACCTTACGAAATATATATATTTATTGGATATTATTTTGGTTGACGATCATTTATTCCTCTTGTTCTTTTAATAATAAGTTCACCTACAAAGGTTAGGGACTTGGGGTTAACTTAAACCACTGTCGATACTAAGAAGAATTTCCAACTATTTTCATGTTTATGTAACGATAAAAGCGGATTCAAGATATAAATTTAAATCTCTAGCATTAAACCTACTATACTAATGTTAAAGTTATGACATCATCACATCATCATATCTATTAGTTTAATAATATCAGTATCACACAAAAGAAATTAATTATATATAGATATACTAACATATATAATTAGATTGTCTCTTCATAGACAAATATGGAATTCTATAAACTTGTAACACATATTTCGTCTTCAAAAATATTTTATTTGAAGATCTATCAAAAATTATTTCTCTATTTAAAAAAAAAAATAATAGAGTGTGCGCAGATATCACCTACTCTAAACTCTACTTATAAAATAGCAATAAATATGTTATTGTTCAACCCCTTTGTCCTCAACTACATTCGTTCTTGTTCCTGATCAAAGGTGGAGCTGCTATATAAATTATGAATTAGACATGATCAAATAACTTTATGTTAGATTACATGTTTATATTAAAATAATTATTCAATATGCATAAATAATTTATTTGAATATATAATAATTTTTTTGTTACAATTAGTTCTGCGTGACTTTTCAATATGCATAAATATTCCTCTTACTTTTCTCTCCCTCTTTTCTAATTTCAACCGTCAAAGCCAAAAATGAAGTCCAAACTTTTAGGAAACAACTAATGAAAGTTACTAAATAAATGACTTTCATATAAGAAGTCAAACCCTAAGAAATATTTTTTATATATTTGTTTCAATTCGTGTGACACTATATTTGATTATATGAAAATTATGTAATTACACGACTTAAAATAACATAATCTACAAGAATTCCTACCATTTAAATTAATTACAAAAATTTTATTTTTCCTTCTCTCTTAACTTTTAGATACATCACTCCATCTCTATCAGATACATATTTACAACTTTATTTGTGTGGAATATATCTGGTAATAATATTATTGTTGATACGTAACTCTAATTATTCCAAACCTAATTAAGTGTGAATCTGATTTATAGTTATATATCTGATACGTAATTTATGTATCATTTGTTATATATTTGGCTAAAGAGCAATGTATCCGCGAAAAATTCGGAATTATTGTAATATGGGAAACCTTCGAATTGAACATGAAAAATAATCTAACTTTAACTCTTAAAGAGTGTGCAGGAAAACATTTTCTATTATTGTGGAAGATATTTTTTGATTTATCACTTTTAATTGGTCAATTCAAAATATTTTTTTTAAGAAAATAAGTTCTTTGAAAATATGAAATTTAATTCCTTGAGAGAGAAGGAAAAACAAAATCAATAAGTGATTTTCCATGTTGATTGTCTCCTACCTATCTCCACACTTCATCCCTCATAATTTTCACCGAAATTATATATAAATGTTCTTAGAATAATATTTTCACACCTAAGACTTATAAAATATAAATAAGCAACCCCTTTTTTTTTAGAAAAAATATTATTCTTTATACCAAAATTACTAAACTTCTCCTTTTATTCTTAATAATGACATGATTCTTACTTTCATTGTTGAGTTGTATTCATTGAATGGATGCTCACAAATCACAATCTCCCTAGTGATCATAAGAATAGGACTTTGCAATAACAGCAATGTATTACTTTGATATTATTATTAACTATTACTAGAAAATTATATAGTTTTTCATAACGATAATGATAGATTAAGCTTTATTTTTAATTTTTTATTTGATATCCAGTACCGACTTTAGAATCTAACTAATTCAGATGCATGTGGTAAAATATTCTCTATCAAAAGCTATCAATATTCAGTCCTCAGGACTCAAACCTGAAACCACTTAGTACTTACCACTCTACCGTAATGGTAGAAAATTCTAATGAAATGTAAAACTTTCTTTGTTGTGTGACTACGTTTCTTGTAGAACTTGCAATACTTGAAAAGATTCTTGATGTTAACATTGTTGAAAAAAGTGAAATAACAAAGGTTGAAACACAACTTTTGTAGAATTTTCTTTTATATTTTACCAATTGCAAACTAAAGATTAATTATTTTTTTAATGGTGCATCATATCACAGAAGTTTCCTTAAGTACCTCTTAATATTATCAAGTATAGTGAGTCTTTGTCTAATATGTCATTAATGGGTCCTTTGTTGTTGATGTACACTTAAAAACACTAAATGATTCATACTTCTTTGTGATTATTATATATTTTGAATATCAAATTATACAAAAATAAAAAATAAAAGGAATGTAATGTGGTTTATAAGAAACCTAATTTGATGCACTAATCCTTTGTACATTTGACTAGTCACTCTTTAATTTTAAGGGAAACAACACTATGATGATATGTCAATACATAGTTCTCAGTTAGTTGATTATCTGAATTTTTATTTTTTTAGGAGAGTTTGATTTTCATAATCCCCTTTCCTATTTCCCTTGTCCCTGCCCCAAATTTAAGAAATAAAAAAATGTCAATACATCCATTATAAATTTATAATGATGTCTAAGTCAACACCAAGGATTGTGACGAAATGGATAAGATGCCTCTATCTTTAACCAAAGATCTTGGGTTCGAGTCTCAGTGATGGAAATATTTCTTATAGGAATTGATTTACCTTCCTTGGGGATCAAATTCAAAATTTCTGGCTGTAGATACATGTATCTCATCTATCCCGACACATCCTTTTTGTTCCTTTAGACGTTTACTTTTGACCAATTCAATGTCTCTAGTCTCTAGGTTTTACGTGCATAATACTAAGATGCTCAACGTGATTTGCTTATTGTAGTCAATTTCAATAAAATATTCACTATTTTAAGTGATAAAATGTAAAAAAAAATGATACGAATGTAATCTTTCAATGATAGTAAATATCTTCATATACTATTATTTATGGGCATATTTGGTCAAACCGATTGAAAATAATTATATTTGTTAGTCAAATATTAAAAAAAAAAAAAAAAAAGACTCATGTTAGTAATAATACCATAAGGTATGTATATTGAATCATGGAAGTTAGTCTCAGGCTTAATCGTCGGGTTGTTGCTTAGTTTCAAGCTTCTTTGTGTGTTTACTTCTTATCATATTTTAAATTTTTTTAATGAAAACTTTGACTCCAATACTGTAATGAAATTTAATGATAAGTTTCCTTAATCTTATCTCAAGATATATCAACACATGAAGTTCTCAGTTAGTTGATTACCTGAATTATTATTTTGTCAATGAGAGTTTGATTCTTGCAATCTCCTTTCTTATTTCCCCCTGCCCCTACCCCCCCCCCCTCCCCCACCCAATTTAAAAAAGAAAAAAATGTCAATACATCCATTATAAATTTATAATGATGTCTAAGTCATCACAAAAGATTGTGATGAAATGGATATGATCCCTCTATCTCTAACCAAAGGTCTCGGGTTCGAATCTCAGGGATGAAAATAATTCTTGTAGGAATTGGTTTACCTTTCGCAGAGCTCGAATTCAAAATTTCTAGTTGTAGATAAAAGTATCTCATTCATCTCAACACATCCTTTTTGTTCCTTTTATTGATTCAACTAATTTTAGTTTTAATTTTATTTGCTTCTTGTAGTCAATCTCAATAAAATATTCATCATTTTAAGTGTTAAAACGTAAAAGGAAAAAAAAATGCAAATGTAATCTTGTAATGATAGTAAATATCTTCATATATTATTATTTATGGTCATATTTGGTCAATCAACTAAGAATAATTACATTTGCTAGTCAAATACATGAAATAAATCATGTTAGTAATGATATTACAAAATATGTATATTGAATCGTGGATGTTAGTCTCAGGCTTATTTGTCAATCGATGCTTAGTCTCAAACTTTTTCGTGTGTTTACTTCTAATCATATTTTAAATTCTCTTAGTGAAAATAGTAAAAATGGTCAGAAGCACATGTCTTTTCGCCAACCCTTGGCATGTGTTTCTTGGAAATAAAGTGGATGAAAGGGCATTTTTGTTATTTAAGTAATAAATTATTAAAGAAATTTTCAATAATTTATACATTTAAGAATTATGTAAAAATTACTATAAATTACAATAATTAATAACTTAAAACAAAATTAAAACATATAAAAAATTACTCTCAAGGAAAAAAAAAATTTGACTCTCCAAAATTTGATATATGTGCATAAATTGGGACATAAAGAGTAAAGACATTTCCAATAATTTATATATTTACAAATTCCGTTAAAATTACTTCAAATCTCAACAATTAACAACTTGAAATAATTTTTAAAATTAAAAAAAAATTCAATAAAAATAATTGAATGACTCTCAAAATGTTATCACTATCACATTAGTCAAAATAAAAAAAGTAACAAATATTGAGTTTATGTTGAAGACTTCTATATTCTAATTTATTACAATAAAAAAAAATTGATTGACTCTCAAAATTATTGTTTTCTTTTGTTTTTCCTTTATTTTTCTCCAACGATACTACCCTTGAATTATTTTACTATATGATAACGAGAACTGATTTTGGAATATCTAGAATTTGAAGTGCCCAACTGAAAAAGGAAAATATTATACTGATTTAATATATAATAATATCCTCTTGTTAATTAAATCTTAGCTAATTATTATATCACTTAGATTTTCCACATCAAGAATTAGTCAACACTACTGGCTTGATCATTTTTCGAAATAAAATAAATAAATAAATAAAATTTATTGAAAGATTGCATTTATTTATTCAAGTCACAACTCATAAGAGCCAAGAAGTATTGTTGAAAAGTCATTACCAAATACCAATTTTTTAAAATTGAGTAAATTTTAAAAGTAGCTAGGTTGAATGAAATTATGTATCAGTAAGAAAATTCAGTGAAACAGTATCAAGTGGTGTTAATGAAATTAAAGTGCTATAACAATTAAAATAACATAATTACGATAAAAATGACGTAAAAATAAAATAACTAGCAATAGACATGGTAGAAAGGGATAAAAAGATAGACGGAAGAAGTTGATGAGATGTCAAAAGAATTGAAATGAGACGTTATAGAATAGCTTTAGCGATTAATTCACGATTACCTCGTGAGAATATTACCCTATACTAGTTATTTAACGAGAATACAATGTACATTTGACTAGTCATTATTAAATTTTAAGGAAAGCAACACATCACAAATTTTAATAGCTCAATTAGTTGATTATTTGAATTTTTATTTTGTCACTGAGAATCTAGTTCTCATCTTGTAATCTTCCTCCCTATTCCCACTTGCCCTTGCCCCAATTTAAAAAAGAAAAAAATTGCCAATACATCCCTTAAAAATTTATAATGATGTCTAAGACAACATCAAGGATTGTGACGAGATGGATATGATCCCTTTACTATTAATCAGAGATCACGAGTTTGAATCCCGAAGATGGAAATAATTCTTGTAGAGAGTAGTTTACCTTCCTTGGGGCTCGAACTCAAGATTTCCGGTTGTAGATAAAAGTATCCTATCCATCCTGACACATCCTTTTGTTCCTTTAGGCGTTTACTTTTGACCAGTTCAATGTCTCTAGTCTCTAGATTTTGCGTCAAAACACTAAAATATTCAACGTGTTTGGAGAAATTCAAAACTATTATTGAGTGACTCTTAATCTCAATTTATTAAAAAAATAAAATTCTACATTCAACTCATTATAGTTTTAATTTTATCTGCTTCTTTTAGTCAATCTCAATATAATGTTCACTATTTCAAGTGATAAAACGTAAAACGAAAAGAAAATACAAAGGTAATCTTACAACGATAGTAAATATCATCATATACTATTATCCATGGACATATTTGGTCAACCAATTAAAAATAATTACATTTTCTAGTCAAATTTACCAAATGAATCATGTTAGTAATATTACCACAAAATATGTACATGAGCTATTTATGCAGTGATAGCATGATAGCTAGCATTTCCATTATTCAAGTAATAAATTTTTAAGATTTTATATATCTAAAATATGTAAAAAGTATTATAAATCACAATCATTAACAATTTTGAGTGAGCAATTTTGGACTATTACTGCTCTATATCTTGAGTGAAAAAAGATCTCGAGTTCGAATCTCAGGGATATAAATAATTCTTGTAGGGACTGGTTTACCTTCCTTAGGGCTCAAATTCGAAATTTCTGGTTGTAGATAAAAGTATCTCATCCATCCCAACACATCCTTAATTTTTACAGGTTACCAATTCAATATCTCTAGTCTCTAGGTTTTACAATCCCAATTATAAAAATAAAAAATAAATTGAAATTTTGATTCTTGTAACCCTCTACCCTATTTTCCCTTGCCAATGCCCCCCAATTTAAAAAAGAAAATACTTGTCAATACATCATTTTATAAATTTAAAATGATGTCTAAGTCATCACAAGTGGTTGTGACGAGATGGATATGATGCCTTTAACTTTAATCAGAGGTTTCAGGTTCGAATCTCAAGAATGAAAATAATTCTTGTTGGAAGTTGTTTACCTTCCTCAGGCTCGAATTTGAGATTTCTGGTTATAGATAAAAGTATTTCATTCATCCCAACACATCCTTAATTTTTATTGGTTACCCGTTCAATATCTCTACTCTCTAGGTTTTTTGATCTCAATTATAAAAAATGATCTATCAACTCAACTCATTTTATTTTAAATTTTATCTACTTCTCGTAGTCAATCTCAATAAAAATGTTCACTATTTTAAGTGTTAAAACGTAAAATTAAAAAAAAATACAAATGTAATCTTATAATGAAATATCTTCATATTCTGTTATTTATGGGCATATCTGATCAACCAACTAAAAATAATTACATTTACTAGTCAAATATACAAAATGAATCATGTCAGTAATATTACCATAAAATATGTACATGAGTCATTTATGTGGTGATAACAAGATAGCTAGCATTTCTGTTATTTAAGTAATAAATTATTAAGAAGAAATTTTTTAAAAAATCTATATATTTAAAAATTATGTAAGAAGTACTATAAATTACATTAATTAACAATTTAAAATATTTTTTTAAATATATAAAATAATTTACAAAATTGTCTGACTCTCAAAATGTGTCATATAAATTGAGACATAAGAAGTAAAAACATTTCGAGTCATTTCTATAATTATAAATTATATTAAAATTAGTACAAATCTCAATAATTAGCAACTTAAAATACTTCTAAAATTATAAAAAGATTACGATAAAAAAAAAATATTGTTGACTGTCAAAATTTTAAGATATCACGTTAGTTAAAATAGAAAATGTAACATATTGGGTATGTGCAGACACAGACCTATATATCTAATTTCTTATATATAAGTCACCTTTATTTTTCTCTAAAGATCCCAGTGGCCAGTACCCTTGAACTATTTTAGTATGATAATAAGAATTGACTTTGGAATATTTTAGAAATTGAAGTCCCCAACTGAAAAGGAAAATATTATACTTTTATTTAATATATAAAATAATATATGCTTGTTAATTAAATCTTAGCTAATTATTATATCACATAGATTTTCCACATCATGAGTTAGTCGACACTACTTTATTGACAACTTGTCGAAAATAAAATCTATTGAAAGATTGCATTCAAATAAAATCTATTGAAAGATTGCATTCAATTATTCAAGTCATCACAACTCATAAGAGCCAAGAAATATTATTGAAAAGTCATTATCAAATACCAACTTATTAAAATTGAATAAATTTCAAAAGTACGTTGAATGTAATTATGTTACAGTAAGCCAATTCAATGAAATAGTAGCTTATCAAGTGGTTTTAATAAAATTAAAGTGGGATAACATTTAAAATAATATAATTATAATAGAAAAATCATAAAAATAAAATAACTAGGGATATGTGGTAGAAAGGAATAAGAAGATACAATATATATGTGCCCTCGGTCTAAATTCCAAATTAATCTTGAAAAAATTAGACAAAACATTCATTGAGTCAAAATTTCTTATCTAAAATACTTAATTGTTATTTTATTTTTATTTTTACCAAAAGTGAGCATGCAAGCGAAGTGCAATTCGCGCTTTTTCTTCCCTTCTTTGGTCTTCTTCTTCTTCCTCCCCCTCGTCTTTCATTTTTTAAGCTCGACTTTAAGAATCTATGTGCGGAAAACGTGAATTATTTCAAATGAATAATATATCAAAAAATTAAAGTATTTAGAGTAGCCCATATCCACATTTTTGGGATTGAGATTTAAGTTGGTTGGGATTGAAATCTGCAATGTATATTTTATTGTAATAACGATGCATGTAGAATATATACATCTCTAATATATAGTTATACATCATCTATACATGATCAGTATACACTATTTATACAAATTGATATATTATATATACATTTCAATATGTTACATAGACATATGGTCATTTTGTTGAAACTATTTTTTGTTGCATGTACACACATTGCTAATTTGGACTATTTTTTATGTAAATGAAAATTTGATTATATTTGTTACAAATAAACTACTTTATTGTACATTTATGAAATCTACTCATTAACCTAGTTATAATTAAGTTGAAACTTAAGGATGATCTTTCACTTCACAAAATAAAATTAATGACATTTTTTTAGATTGACATTATACAAATATGCAATTACAACGTGAATTGAGGGTATACAACCCTAGAATCAAATAAAATTTCATGGGATGTCTTATTTTTGACACGTTATGATTCATCCATTTTATCAAGAACTTAAACATGACAGTTCAATTTGGGTAACATGTCATCAATTAACCACCTTGTTAACCAACTGTATGCTGCTTGTGTCAAATGGAGTCCATCCCAATTGAAGTGAGTACTAGGGTCATCACACACTGGGACTCCTTGAGCTCCACATTTTCTACTTTTGTCATAATTATAGTCTCCTCCTATTCCACAACATGCTTTCTGTAGAGAGTTTTTGTCAAATCCTGAAAATACATAAGAAAGTTTGTGAATACATATGGCTTTCTTTGCGTTTCCATTTACTCTAACCTCAAAAATAGGAAAATAAAACGATGCTTTGAGCACATACCAAGAGTGACCGCATTTTGTAGAAACCACATATACGCGTTGTAGTAGTCACCATAAACGAGTGTAATGTTTGTATACTCTTTCTTCATCTCATCAATGGCTTGTTGCAAATGATCATTACAGAAAATCGCCAAATTATTCAAGTCTTTCAAGCAATGGTACTCATCGTAAGAAGATGAGTCATTGGTCATGAATTGCGTTAGGGAAGCTGGACCACAACCTTTTGGGAAAGTCCCTGGAACTACAATTCGAGTAGCACCAAAACCAATAACTCTCTAAAGAAGTAGTGAGAATCGATCGTTATGAAACGAACTTCAGGCAAATGAAAGGGACAAATAACAATCATGAAAACAGAGAGATTAAAACTCACTTTAACACCATGAATGATGGTCTGAACAACATCGACAACCAATCTTCGCAACTCTTCCATGGTTTTACCTTGCGATAAGCCATAAATGATATCATTTCCTCCTATATGTCCAACTAGGAAAAGAGACTTCTTTAACTCTCCTGGGCAATCTAGCAAGCAAAAACTAGAAAATTATCAATTCAACTCGTTGTCAATTAGTTTATAAGTAGATACGATCCCACCATTTCCTTAATCGGAAGTACAACAACAACATATTCAGAGCAGAATGTACGCAGATGCTATCACTCCTTGATTGGAAGTATTACCAGGGAGGCAGGTAGTCTTGAAATGAGAAGACATCCAATCAAGTTGAACATCTAATGAACTATTTGTGAAGGACAAAACAATCTTCTTCTCTGCCATGACTTGGGCTGATAAAGCAGTAGCCCCTGCTACTGCAAAATTTGCACCATGTCTAAAATTTGCACTTTGATCCTTATAAGGATTTAGGAGAGGAAGACCAGATTCCAGGGCTGTATGAAAAAACACAAAATCAAACATACTGCCTAGAGGTGATAAAATTTGCTCATGAAATCATAACTCGCCCAACCTGTCCAAGGATGGATTAATAATTGACTCGCTCATTTAGTATCTCAGGCCTATGTTGTTCGGACTCTTTCGAAATGTCGATAGGTGCGTGTCGAATGTTTCAAATATAGTGTATGTTTGAAGGATCCAACGCGGGTGCGGCATCATTTTTTGGAGAGTCCGAGCAACTTAGTCTCAGGCCATAAAGCTTGATCCCAGATAAATCTTATCAAAATATTTTCAAGACAAAAAACACCGGTTATTCTTTCATCTATCCTAGCCTTGATGGATATGAAAGATGACAGATATCTCGTAAAATTAATCAAGATATGCGAAAACTGACTTGAAATTATAAAAACAAAAACAAAAATAGACATTTGATTTTAAAATAATTAATCCAATTAGCAGCCTATGATAGAAATAAATTCAAAATTGTCACACTTTTTTTATCAATTATACATATTGTAGCTGGTCGGTTCATGTTTATCTAGTATTTTATTAGATGCCCCTTTTCTCCTTCTTATCTCCTGCACATCCCTTTTAAAATAATAAAAGAAAAATATTTTTTAGTTTATCTTATATATATTCATAAAAAAAAAAATGATAAGATGGTTAAAAAATTTGTAAAAGAACAGATAAAACAATTGAAATTTGGTTAATTTATTAACTCAGTCAATTTTGACCCATACAATTAACCTCAACTCGCTCATTTGCCATCCATACATACATTATATAGTTACGAGTAATTTAGCAACGAAGTAATTGGGGATTGAGCTTTGCATACCTATGAAATCAATCATGAGCAAGCCATTAGAACAACGCCCAGTTGGTTTATGAAAAAAGTTGATTCCATAAGGAGATTTTGCACAGGAAGAATGAGATCCACAATAGCTTTCTCTGATACAGTTTCCGGTATCGGAAACTGAATCACCCAATTGATAAATTTTATCAAATCTGCAGTTCATCAATCGTCGTTTTCGATGGATTTGTAATTTTTGAGCATCGATTTTCAGTTTAAACACCGTGAAAATAACTAGGAAAATTAGCAGCACTCTGGTAGAGAACGCCATGGTAACCAAAACTTACGAGCAGTAGAGGTGGGTTTTTAGAGAGATAATTAGTGTTATTTGTTAGTTTAGTTAACAATTGTGACCCAAAGGTTTAATTTGTATTAGTTTATTATTAATCAATTTAGCTTTAATTTAATCTACTTCTATTTTCAAACAGTAGCAGCAGCTAGAGTCAAAAGGGTTATTTGAATCCTCATCGGTGAAAAATTACGTTATTATATATGGTTAAAAAGAATTATGTATATATAGTAAATGTTAATTTTGTTTGTTTGATTTTGAAGTTTATCGAATTGTAGACATAAACTATTAAGATATTGACTTATCGATTATTGGTTAACCATTAAGATTTTATACAAAATTTTTTTTTATTGAAAATCACATAAAAATAAGGTGGCAAACCAAATGAACCTTGTACATGAGTTGACATACAACTTCTTGCTAAAATGTAAATATTAGCACATTATAGAATAATCGAGAGTTTGAGAAAGTTGGATATAAAAGTATGAAACTAAACTCTATAAATCGCGAGGACTTTATATACCAAATGATAAAAATATAATAATTATTTAATTTATTATTGAATTATCAGTTAACCCATTAAAAAAAGACATCAAACCGTTAATCCAATAAATTAAGGAACTGATACATTATTCATCTATATATATGCCAATACATTCAAATGAACTTTTACTATTGAATTATTTTTTCAGAAAAGGGTCCACAATTAATACCCTTATACTTTCGTCTACTAGTTAGTCAAGTTTTTCCAACGTAACCTTGAGGTATCTTGACTATTTGATCTTACACTGAGGAAGTAGAGAGGTTGTTTTCAAAAGACCCTTGGCTTGAGTAACGAACATCAGAGAAGCTAAAAAATACGAAAGTAAAGATGACATAAAATAATGGGGAAACATAACATAGCATTCAAAAGGGGAGCACTCAACATAATTCACTAATGTGATAATTGAAGCACAGTGAATAACAATGAGTAACAAAAGTCACAAGACAAGCAACTACGAGACACTTGCTGCAACTACTGGTATAAACAGGGAAACAGGTACAATGCACCAATCTACTACCAAGCCTATCCCGCTAGGAAACGAGACAACGCTCAACTAATCCACATAGTTTATACAACGACAACCAAGCCACACTGAGTCATCGAGGCCTGGACAACCTAACGTCGTATGTAGTTTTTGAAGTTTACAACAAACTTTGGATCAACCAATATTCATTTTTAAATAGTCAACTTGCTTCATTGTTCCTCTCTCTTTGCAACCTTTCCAGAATATTTGCCTGCAAAACATCATTTTATATTACACCGTCGGAGCATAGAACTTATACTTGACAAAAGTACATTAGAACTAAAAGAACACTTACAATGGAATTGTGCTATAGGTATTTCCCCATTCTTGATGAGTTCAAACTTGTAAGCATTTCCTACTCGGAGTCCATTTTCTACTCGGAATTTTGTCCATCCGCGTGTGATTCCAAAATGATGTCCAACATTTCCAAGCCACACCGACCAGCATCTCTTTGCTTCATCTTTCAGAACCATCTTACACTTTCTATTCATCAATCCATTTGACTTTACAAAATCCAATGGAAGATACTACCATAATCAATCGAATCGATTAAGCTACCGTTGTCTAAAAAAAAAAAAAAAGGACTACAACAAAAGAGGAGTTGTATAATTTCTTACACCATCAGGTTAAGTTGCCTACATTATTGTATATAATTAACTTAAACCTTAACAAAAATCAGTTCAAATAACTTACCAAAACTGACTTTTTGAAGCAATAAGGTGTAAGGGTTGAAATAAAACAAGGATGATGCTCATCACCAGAAGTTGAAGCAACTACTTGTGCATTGAGAAGACTCATATTTGAGGGGGTTTTCATAATGTCTGCTTATTTAAAAAAACATAGCAAAAGAAATAAAACTTGATAAGGAAGTGTAAAATTAGGATAAAAAGGAAGATATAACATATATAAGTTTCGAAAATTAGCAGGGGACGCTTTCTAAATATGGACCTTTCGTGAACTCCTTTACAAACTCCAGATCATTTTGGAAGGAAAAAAAACAGAATAACAACTACTAGTACTGCTATACCTTAATGCACACTCAAATTACGGTCTGATATATGAATCCTCACTGAGGATGCCACTCTATTTAGAAAAAAACAGAACAACAACTAACACTACTATACAGTGGCGTAGTCAAAATTTTCATTAAGAGGTTCAAAATATGAAAAGTAAACACACAAACAGTGTATCTTTCCGCCAATGAACCCCCTTCACCCTACCTAGCCTTGACCCTGCTACTATGCCTTGATCCAAACTCAAATTGTGGTCCGAGATATGAATCCTCGCTGAGGATGTCGCTCTATTAAGAAAAACAGAATAACAACAACTAGTACTACTATGACTTCATCCAAACTCAAATTGTGGTGACCGATGTACGAATCCTCACTGAGGATGTCACTTTAATTAGAAAAACAGAATAACAACAACTAGTACTACTACTGTGCCTAAATACAAACTCAAACTGTGGTCTGATACGTGAATCCTCAGTTAGGATGTCGCTCTATTAAGAAAAAGAGAATATGATATCAAAATAAAGTTTACTGGTTTGGAATTGAACTTGACTATATTCTAAAACGCGCAATTATATAATTTTAACTATCAGCCCCCCTGATCAGTGACTTCGATATTAATTTTCAACATTACCGGCCATTACAGTTTTCAAGCTGCATTCTTGAGTGAATACATACAGCAAACTGCACTTTAGCACTATTCTACTAACACGAAGAAGTAGCTAAAAGGTACCGCATAATCGAAAAGAAATAACAATCATACATAACACTTCTATTTAATCACATGAAAACACTTTACATAGATAGATTATAATTAGTAGCAAAGGATATAACAACTACTATATTGATCGAAACAAGTGATGTGAAATACAAACAGAAACAAGTTAAAAGAATTCCGCCCATTTTTTATTTTATTTTTTTATTAGGTGAAAAAAGTAAAAGAAAATGGTTTACACACTTAAGAAAACGTACAAAAAAAAGATTCAATCCAAGACGTAATACTCATATAAACAATGCAGAATAATACACACATATGACGATGAAAAACATCATCAAAGAATAAGAGATTGATTACATAAGAAAACTTGCCTTGAAACTTCTGCAATGGAACTTCTTGATTAGTAACTTGAAATTTCCATATTGGTGTCTCTCCATTAGTAACGACCTCAAACATTATGCAATTTCCCTTCTTTAAGCAATTATCAGCAAAGAATTTGGTCCATCCACATCCAATATAGGTTCGATCTTTAGAAGAACTTAGCTTTACATTCCACGACCTTTGTCTTTCATCTCTTATAGTCAAATCACATTTCTTTTTGGTGAGACCATTTGCATATGCGAATTGTCGAGGAAGGTACTGACATGGTGTATAAGTACAACCATTTTAATAAGAAAAAAATAACAAAAGGAATTTAAATTACATACGTTGACAATGTAAACGTTTTTATAATGTGATTATAAATTAGTTACCGTGTAAGTAACTAATTAATGCTTATCACAGAGATTTACGTATAATTTATTAATAAGTGACCTAATTGTGCAACACATTCAATTGAAGAGTTCACAAGAAATAATGAGTTTTGAAACTTACCAAATAACCTCGCGAAAAGCAATATTCTCTAATAATGCATTCAAAATGAGGATGATCCAAAGACTTGTGATGAGTAGCAGCATTTACATGGGCAGAAGCCTTTTTTGACGACTTGATGTTGCGCGTTGATCTTTCTGTTGCATCCTCAAGAAATTAAATATGACAATTGTTCTTGAGAAAATTAGCAACATTCTTTTTGGCTAATTTGGAATTAGTTTTTTCTTACAAAATAATCATTTGAATTATGCAGTTTGCATAAAAATAATTTCCATAAATTAAAATTAACACCTTCTTACTACTGCCTCCATTTCATTTTGTTTAATTTGTCTTAATTTTCTTTTTAGTCTATTTAAAAAAGAATGCTTATGTCCTATTTTGGCAACGCTTTAGTTCTAACTTTCCATGTAACAATGTAACATGTTTAAGATCATAAGATTAAAAGACATTTTGGTACATTCTACCTATTTTTAATTTGCGACCACGAGATTCAAAAGCTTTTTTTTACTTTCTAAAGTTTCATGTCAAATCAAAATCAGATAAACAATTATTGAAATGAAGGAAGTAATTTTTAATATAAACAAGTTGAAACCTATGCTAAGATCTAAGGGAATTAACTAGCAAAAATCATCAAGCATAAATCAATGGACTCTAATGATATTACCTTTACACCAACAACAATATACCCACTGAAATCCCACAATGTGGAGTTTGATGAGGAGAGAGCTAGAGATACTGTTTGCAAAAGACTCTCGACTCAAGTGAAGCAAATCAAAGTAGTAGTGAAAAAAAAACACAATAGGAAATTAAAGCAGTCTAGAGCATATATGCAAGAAAATCGTAACGTCACAACACAACAAGTTACGATCACCTAAACACAGTAAACACCAGACGACAACAAAGATGTTACCTTTGAATTTAAATTTCTTGGAAATCTCTTCACTTGTATGATCTCCTTCCTCCATATACTCTACATATTCTTTATCACAATGAGTTGAATCAAATATGGAAACCTCAAATTCCATGTTTCCTTCATGTCTAAACATCAATATATCTCCCAATTTCAAACCATGTTGTTCTACAAATTCAACCCAACCCGCTTCAAATCGATGTCCATTCACCTTCATAGGCCACTTATAGCCACCCCTTTTCAATATTGCATGTTCAACATTGTCATTTCCCTTCAAATACTTCAAGAAACCTATTGGAATTTTCTACAATATACAACATAAACTTGCCCTAATTAATTAAATAAATACTACAGCACCTTAGAAAATCATGAATTCGCCGCTATTGCATGTAACATAAGATAAATAAAGGAAAGATGAGGAAAAAAAAAAAAAAAAGGGATGACTTACAAGACCATTCTTGAAACCTGGTTGAATAGGTTTGAAGAAATGAGGTTTTTTTGGAGGGATTTTCATGGCAGCCAAAAATGATTGACAATTTTTTTATTTTTTTTATAAGGAGCTATAGAGTCGCCATCAATGAGAGAAAAATGACGCACACATTGGGACAAAGCAAATAGTTCAAATCGCAATACTTAAAAGCAAATATTCGTACGTCATCATTTTAGATTCTATGTACATAAAGAAACTAAGTAACTTTATTATTCTACTCTTATTTAATATTTTTTTGAGTCAAGTTTTCAATTATTAAATATGAATTAATTTATTTTGATTAATTAATTTAACCAATGGATATTAATTATTTATTTAGTTTTTCTATATCGGTTAAATGTAATATTTTCAAGGTTAATAACTCATAAGGATAAAATAGAAAGAATAATGTCGTTAGTGCATTGATTTTGTAAAATGATGAATATTAACGACCATCTATTTTTAGTAAGGGTGACATATAAATAGGAACGGAGGAAGTACGTAATTTCTTCGAGCATGCTTATTATAATTTTAAAAGTTCCTCGTCAAAGTTTGTTTGATTTAAATAAGTAAACACACGCATTTTACATGGCATAATACTCGGAGGACATCACGTAGGAAGAATGTGTTTATTTATTTAATTTTATATATATTAAACTGCACTGTTCATGCATACGCAAAGTTAAAGATAGTTGTCGATTGCTGTCAAATTAAAGAATTTATTTATATATTATCCAAAAAAAATGAAACATAATTAATTATAACTATAAAATCATCAAAAACATTTACAAGTTTGACATAAATTATCGTTTTCATAATAAACTAGATGATACGTTATCCAAAAATTATAATATGATATTTCAATAAAAGCTACTACTAACACAATTATTAATTACTATAATTTGTTAAATTATATTTAATTACGTAGATATGTCCAAAAACAGTATGGAAAGATAGCATATTTGTCTCTACGAGAAAACAACAAAATGGGCAGTTGTGTTTGGAAGTATATTTAAATATTTTAAATATTACTAGTTCTTTAATTTTACTATCAAATATGAATACTTTGTGGCGCCCAAATTTTAATAATTTGGTGGCTGTTAGATTTAACGAAAATAGTAAAAATGAATTAACTTTAATTATGTAATTGTTCATGTAAAAATGTAAATAGATACTAATATTATATTAATTATATATAATATTTTTATCTCAAATTTTTTTTTTCGTGTACAAGAAATCAAGCAAGTTTCTATTTGTAACATCTAAAAAAATCCATAACATCTCAATTTTGAATAAATTACTCATTTTAGTTAATACTAATTACTATTATCTTTGGTTTAATTTATGCAATTTAGTTTGTATCGGTATAAAGTTTTAAAAAAAACAATTTTTTTCTTTTACTTTATTTGAAAATCAATGTTTGATCATTAAAAAATTTGATGATATCTTTTAAGTTATATTTGAAATTTGAAAAATATCCAAAATCTTGTTTCACTCTTAATATACTTATACTATATTTTTCTTTTCATTTCTTTAAAAAAGCTCCATTTATATCAAATTTTATGAGTTTTTTTAAATGTACATTTAAGCAATAAAATATTATTTATAAAATTATAACTAAACACAACTCCATCTTCAATTCCAACTTCTAAATAATTTCAAATAAAGTGAAAAAAATATTCTAATAATAAATAATAGCTCGTATATGAGATTTATTTATAGAGAAACTATTTATTTTGAAATATTACTCTTCTAGAACAAATTTAATTATACAAGATAAATTAATCAATTTGCATGAACTTACTAGTTTTTTAATATTCAAAGTATATATAAACCATATAAAAGCAAACTCAAATTTTGAATTTTTTTTTTATAGAAAATGAACAAACACAACATTAACTTAAAACATTCCAAATAAAATACTATCATAATTAAACACCTACTTAATTGTTTCTAAAAAAAAAAAACCAAAAAAAAAAAAAAAAAACTGCAAAACAGATAACATGAAACAAAAGAACCTGAAAAATGCAACTTCTTTTTGAATAAACACAGAAAACCGAAAAAAAAAGGTCCCTTTTTTTCTTCTTCGAGTTTTTAGCGACACCCTCTGTGAAAAATATCGCCATGGATTCTCGTTCTGGAGGAAAAATTGTAACTAACAGGCGAAAGAGATACGCCGTTGGTCCATATGACCGTCCACAACAACCACCACCGGCGACGGCGGCGGAAGACCCGTTTCTCAAAAGCCCTAATTGGCTCACCGGACATGTTTTTCCGGCGACACGTACGATTCTCTCCGGTGCTGCTAAGATTCTGACTTCTGTCTTCAATTCCGACTCTTCTTCTTCGTCTTCGTCTGGCAGCGATTCCATGTTTGGTACTCTTCTTCAAATCTCACTTATTTTTTCTTTGTGTGTGAGAGATCTAGAAAGTGATAAATTACGAAATTGCCACTCATTGCTCATCTCAAAGTAGTGATTTTTTTAAAAAAAATTTAAAAAATTGGTGCCTTTGGTTGATGTTTGTTTGAGTATTAAGTAAAAAAAACTCTCTTTTCATGTTTTTTTTTTTTCGCAAATTAAGTTTGTGTAGGTTGCTTTTAATTTTTTTTCTTTTAAAAATACTAACTTTTAATGGAAATGTTATAGTACAGGCTAGGTGATTTCAGTTTTCTTTTTGTGTGCGTGCCATTGGAATTTAGGATATTTTAGTTTAGTAAGAATGTGAGGAATATTTTTTGAAATTTCAGAGGGGAAGAGAGCTTGAGATTATTAAAGTTGGTTTTATGGATGTAGTTTCTGTCAGATACTGTTTATTGATGGTTATTTTTGGTAAGTACTATTGAATTGATAATTAAATGCTTTGGAGTATAAATGGTTTAATGCAAGTACATTATTGAAGTACTTATTAAGTACCGTACTCTTCATTTAGAATTAGGAGTTAGACTAGTTATGATGAAGATTTGTTGAACCTGTTATTTTGTATTTGGTTCTGATATGAATTTGAATGACCCGAATCTAACATAATGTGTTGAGGGTTGTTTATGAGATCCTGTAACCTAGAGGCAAATGCGTGATAATTGAAGCGGGGAAGCCAACTGAACCCAATTTTTTGGGGGAAGTAGAATTTATGTATGTAATTTGTTTTTGAAAAAGATAAATATAGTATGTGTAG
This sequence comes from Solanum bulbocastanum, assembly GCA_037074985.1. NCBI lineage: Eukaryota > Viridiplantae > Streptophyta > Magnoliopsida > Solanales > Solanaceae > Solanum > Solanum bulbocastanum. The sequence goes on from CM073604.1 coordinate 2,105,766, forward strand.
TAAAGGTTATAACCACTTGATAGTTGATGTCGTGCTTATACCTCACGAGTGAGGCTGCTTGTATAAAAATTTGCCCCCTTTGCCTTGTAGCCTTTGATTTTATATTATTACTTTATATTATTTTCTAGAAGGAAACCCAAAATAAGATAAAAATAAGTACAAAATATTGCAATGCAGGAGGGTGGTTTGGTAATATGATTTCCAAATACCACTTTTTGGTACAAACATATTGCAATTCAGAACATGTTGTTATAGGGGCGAGATGCATCTAAAATATAATTAATAGTAATATAACAAAAAAAGAAAAAACATATTGCAATTCATTTGAGTTTGGCAGATGCTCATTCACTGAAGCTGGTTCAACTGAGTTGGCTTTGCTTAGAACAAATTGCTAATTGCAGATGTGGATTGTATTAAAAAATAAAGTTGCATTATGTTGTAAAAAATAAAAATAAAACCAACAGGAAAAAAATTGAAGTTGCAGTATATGTCGTAAAGGTTGAAATCATTGATGTCTGTCTAAACATTTGCATAAAATATTAAAATTGTATTGTGTTCTCAAAAAAAGTGTGCAGTCTTAAACAGATGCGTTGAGACTTGCTATCCTCCCCCCCCTCTTCCCCCAACCCCCACCTCCACTCACACAAAAAGAAAGAAGTAGAAGGCAAATCTCGCCTATTATACCTGGTGCAGCCTTTAGTTTTAGTGATAATTAATTCAAAGTTACTAGTCAGTCTGCACGAGTGGAAGGTGAGAGTTAGGCGTAGCATTGGAATTGATATGTAGGCTTGTACATATCCAGTGCATGGCTAGTTGCATTGCTCTTCTTTGCAGACTCCGGCACTTGGAACTTGGGAACTCCCTTGGATTATTTCTGCAACTGGTTAATATGTATTCCTCAGCATAAATCATTAAGGACATGTGGGACGCCATCAAAAGTGTTAGATACATAAAAAGATAAAAGGAAATACTTACAAGATTCTTAATAAATCTACTAAATGGTCTAAATCCTCTAGTCCTACTTCTTTAAACCAAAAGTAGAAAGATACTATACAATTTCACTTTACTTTCTGAATGGAATTGGATCTATCTTCAAAGCACCTCCCATTTCTTTCTCTCCTAACTGTTCACCAGATGCATTGTGGGATTATCCTCCACCACTTCCTTTGACTCTTGCTACCTCCTCTTTCTTTTCCGACAACTTCGCACGTTTGCAGTATGTTCAGGCATAGTCCAACTTGTCTCTGTTATGTTGAGGAATAAGGACCACAGTTGTGCTGTGAATGTGCAATGTTAAAATAGATGATTATTGGTTTCATTTGTTTCTTTGCACAGGAAACATTTGGAAACTATGATGGCCACCTTTTCTTCAAGACTTCTTGTGCCAGACATGCTCTCTTAGTCACCAACCAAGTGAAGCTTTTACCTTGGTTGGAGCTGGACACTTCCATATGTTTCTCCATAGTGTTCACTACCCTCCATTCTGCACCAAGTCTTCCATTCTATATGCCTTGTTAACTGAGAATTGCCCATCAGTATTGTGTCTCTATCTCAAAGTAGCTTGCTCAACATTAGTGCCAAAGAAATCACCAATCTTACTTAACAGAGCAGCCACTCTTTCAATCTCCCAGTCATTTAGCATTCTCCTGAAGGATAAGTACCAGCCCTGTAGCAAAGAAACAGAAGGGGACATACTTGGATTCTTTATGCAGTCTTGGCACATGTAGCAAAGAATACCTTATTCAAGCTTTAAATAAATAAAGCTCTCTTGTACCGATACTATTAGCTATCTCTTTGAATTTTAATATTAATTTCATCTAGGTGTGAGCTCAAATATTATGGTGGCCAATGAAACTATTTTGTTGTGGCATGCTCTCATTTTTATTTTGTTTTCTAATAGCTTACATCTGGCTTTTATTGTAGAGGATGATGACAGAGAAGAGAATGATATTTGCTCGGAAGTGGATGAGTTAAACAGGGTAATGTATCCCATCTGATTATGTTATTAATTTTTAAGCATTAGGAATCAAGTGATTTAGTACCATGATTCTCCCTGTGATACCAATTTGTTCATTAGGAATATGAAAGTTAACAGTAGCATATCAGATAGGCTTTCCTTCTATGGGATATAGTTGGTCCGTTTTAAAGATATAATTAAGTAAATAAAAGCTATGTTGTATGAACTATTCAAAATCCTTGCCGCACCCATGTCAACTCGACATGATGTGGCCCTGGGATCCACACCGGATTTGGTCTACTCATCGTGGGTGTTTTGATTACATGTATAGCCGAGAAGTATACATTGATTGGGTAATTGGTTGGATGTTGTAGGTTTATGTTATAGATATATATAGTTATATAATATGAGTATGAGAATGCTATGGCCTATGCTATTACGAGATGTCTTATGAATAAAATATTAGATGTCTATAAAGAGTTAAATTTTATTAGCTTTAATTCAGTAACTTTAAAATATATACTGTATATATGTCACAACTCACAATATAAATTTATTGCCTGCATCCCAACATTTGTATCCATACCCCCAAATCCTAAAAGTTACGTTATGAAGATTCAATCTCTAGATTTGCACTCGTATCGGGTACCCACACCCGAGTGTGCAACATAGCTAGCAATGTAAACTTGTTGATGAGATGGTCTCAAACTTCAACATGCTATCAGAGTTGCTAAAGGTCCCAGGTTCTTGAGCCTCACTGCCACCTATTATTAAAAAATTCACGTGTTATGCCCGTTAAAATATTCAAGCTTGTATGCCAGGGGGCGCCTTGAAGATATAATTAAGTACATAAAAGTGTGTTATCTCTGAAAACAAAAGTTTTTCGATGAGACGGACACACAATTTAACAATTTGGATGCAACCAGAGGTAGCACAAAGATACAAGGGGACTGTAAAAACAACAATAGACTTCCACACGAAGGTCCATATATGGAATGCCAAAAAGATCGGTAAAGTCGTTAATGGTTGACATTGTCATTTGCCCTATGTCCAAATGAGAGAGAGAGAGAGAGAGAGAGAGAGAGAGAGCACATTTCCACTTTTTAGTTTTGAACTGTATGTCCTTAAGGAGATAAATACCTCTCTTTTGGTAGATGGAAAGATCATCGTCATAATCCAATATTCCGACTTATTCATGTACAACCTTTATTTATTTTGTATTCCGTCATTAGTGGTAAAGACTATCAAAAACTAGTCATGAATTTGCTATATGTAGGGTCTCAATGGAGAAAGATATTATTCTTCGGTGGAGTGGAACTAGGTGACCAACCCCCCATACCCACACCTTTTCTTTATATATTTTATAAGGAACTATGTGACTAACCCTTTGTTCAAAGGAAGCATAGGTACTCGTAAAAAGCTACTTTCAATAAAACATAGCTAAGGAAGTGGCAGATGGATGTTTTACTTGCAATGAGTGAATGGTTGTCAGAAGTGATGACATACTCATTTAGGGAAAATAAGCTGAAAAAAGACTCAATTCATTGATTTTGAAATAGGAAGTGGAAAGTAAATTAGGTTTTGGTAAGATGTTTGGTGTGGAGAGTTGGCCTCCAATGAAGCATATCCACATATAAATGGCATCACGTAAAACAGGTATATTGTAGTAACAAGTTTTCTCACTAGGAATAGAATTAACACCTTGTGAATCTAGGATTCAGGAGAACTTCCAAGCTTGGGAGCTAGATAGTTGAACTATTTTTTCGTAAAGATTTGTGATCATTCATAAATTTATCGTGGGAGAAAGTTGGTTGACTTACAGAGGGTCAAAAAGTGAAATTTTCTTTGGACCATTTCTTGGTTCCATGTTGACCTTCTCGGTATTGTTTCAATTTTATTGGATGTTTCCTGAAGAGACCTAAAAAATAATTTTTTCTTGGTAAAATCTTTTCATGTGTGGTTACAAATAGAAGGATATAACGTGCGTATGTGTTAATTGTTAAGGAGAACTTGCGCCTTGATGAAGATCTATTGCATGGTGTTCAAAAATGGAAAGTCATCGTAACGATCAATCAATCAACTTAGATATATGAATACTCTGTATGCATTGCACTCAATTTAGGCCAATTTTATTTTTACTGAGTATTTTGTCTCCTTAGGGAAGCTAGAGGTTCTCTAGTCCTTGACTTTTCCTTACATGGGCTTAGAAGTCTTTAAACTGGAACAAAAATAAATTCTCAGTAAATACTACCCCTTTTGTAAGTGTAACCGGAACAAGTCAACCTTAAGTTGCAACTAATTGGTGTTGTCTAAATGAATCCTTTTCCCCCGATCTCCATCTATTCTTAGCCAATTTCATAGTGATTCCAAGAGATCGTATGTATTTTAAGATAATTTCCTTCCTTACGGTTTTAGGTCTACTTTGTCCCACCTTCCATTATCATATTGTCGTGTTTACGAATGCTAAACATTATGAAGAGGAAACTCTTATTGTAAGTCGCTTCTTATGCAAAAAATACAAAATCAAAAAACAAGGAGGTTGTTCCCCCCGCCCCCTCCCACCCAAATTGAAGAGGATGAACTAGGCAAGGAAGGAAGTGTGGATCTAGTTGCAACATGTCTTTTATGGTGAATTTGGGAAGCAAGAAATAGAAGGGCTTTTGAAGGAGTCTAGAGCACATCATGGGCACCTAAAAGGTCCCTTTTGTCATCAGGGTATTGTTGTGGAAAAGGAATTTACCACTTCATGAAGTTGGGATAGATACTCTGGAGCTCAAAATGAAAAGATTTGAACTTTTGAGCTCAAACTTAGTGTATTATGAATACATTACTCTTGAAGTACAAAAAAGAAATTTATGTATTCTTTTGAACTTCTCTTTTGTGTGTAGAATCCTCAATTACGTGGAGAGAGAAGTCAAACCAAGCACCTAATTGAGCAATTACTTATGCAGGAGACATTTTCAAGGTTAGTTGCAAAACTTTCATTTATTTAATATGCTGAAATTTTTGTTTTCATAGTGTTTAAGTGATATTTCTTATATGTGATAGGAGACTTGTGTCTTATCGATGCTGTTATTTTTTATATTTTTCCACTTCTCACTTCTTTGTGGATATCCAACTAGATTATTCTTAAATCTTAACTTTATATTTAGCATTTGCATGTTGTGTGATATCTGTCTTGATTTGTTTGCATTTTATCAATTCATTGGGCTTGTCTGCTCCCTTTCTTGCGTCTTTAGTCCTTTCTAAGTTTTGCTAACATTTAAAACTTTTCACCCTGATGTAGTTTGTATAATTCTCCAGGAAAAGGACAATATGAATTTCAGATTTTGGACTGTTTCATGATTTATAATTTATCCTCATGAATTGAATTTTCGTTTTCTTTAGTGGTTTTAGCAGAGGGAGGGTAATTTTTTCTGAGATTTTATCGTTAGGCTTTTAATTTTTAGTTGTAAATGCAATTTGATGGAAATGCTGGGTGTCATTTGTCTGTTTTTTGGGTTGAGGAACAACATAATATGTTTATGGATTAGCCATTTTTAATATTCTTTCAGTAATAGGTATCTATTTCAATATTTAAATGGCTCGCAATGCCTCAAATTCATAGGAACAAATCAATACAGAATGTTTAAAGCTGAATAACTCTTGCACTTGACACTCGAGGGATCCACCAGTGATTGAAAAATACACAAGCACACATACACATGCTTGCACACTTTCAGTTACAAGCTACCATCTAAAAAATAGAAGGAATAGTCTTTCAAATTGTATGGATGTTGAATGTATGCACTGCTAATCTTGAAATGAAAAGGTAGTTATGATAACTTAATGAAGTCTCCACTAAAAACTGATTTATGATCACTTAATGATGAATCCGGGACCTTTGCCTGCTCCCGAATTAGATTCTTATCACCACCATTATCAAAAAGAATAGTTACGTGCTTGCTCCATGAAAATTGAATCAGGCCCGCACGTGAGGGGGCGTGTTGATGGGATAACTAAATAAATAATGTTCAACAACTGAAGTTTTTAGATGAGATAGTCACAAACTTCAATATGAGAAGAAATTGACATTGGGCCTAACTTAACCCCAAAAGCTAGCTCATGAGGTGAAGATTGTCCAAGACCATATAAAGAAATCAATTTCCCTCTCACAACTGACGTGAGACTTCAATACCCCTTCGCAGTCCCAAGACTTAACATTTGGAGCGTCGACAATAATATGGGGGCCCATCATCAAGAGTAAGCTGAGAATTGGGATGACACTGATACCGTGAGAAGAAATATATACTGGGCCTAACTCAATCTGCTCATGAGTGAAGATTGCCCAAGATCATACAAAGAGACCAATTTTTCCCTCCCACAACCGATGTGGGACTTCAATGTCGTCTATGATACTACTAATTGTAGAAGAGTGTCGAGCATTTTGGGGTTGAGTGAACGGTAAATCTTTTTCTTCTTTTGGTCAAGAACAGTATATTACTACCTCAGGAAACTAATTCTGCCTTCTTCTGTCTGTGTCCAAATTCTAAAGTTATCTTTGCACATACAGAGAGAGAGAGAGAGAGAGAGATCAATGAGTAGAAACAGGTCTTTGCTGCTAGCAATTTGGAAGAAAAGGTCTACACTTAATACTAGTAGGTGAGAGAAAAAAATGGAATTCATATTTAGTACATATGACAAGTGATCCAACTTGATAAGGCAGGTAAGGCTTACTCAATGGCTAACTGTGTCGGTCATATCAATACCAGATGCTGAGCTCATGTAATACTGGTGATTCCCGTCTTTACTTTGGATATGGTGATAGTCGAAGCTATTTCCTTGTACTTCCCCTGGAATCCTGGGTGTCGGTGTATTTCAAGCTGAGGAGCACTCCCATTGGAAAACTCAGTCATCCCTTTGCATTTTCAATTGTGAAGTGGTGCAGTTAGCTTATTTTGGCTTCTTTTTATGTATGCATGCCTATGTTTTGCTTGTCTTTTATGTATGCATCCTATCCTTTTCATATTAAGAGACTGTTAACTTCCCTCTTTTATGCTTGTATTCAATATTGTAGTTTTCTTTGTAGTTGTCCTTGGATTGGATACTTCTGTGACTTGATGAATCTTGAACAAAAAATTAAGTAGGGCTTTGACTCTTTGACAGCCAGATGACATGCATGTGTATCGAAAGAGCAAGATATGATGTTTGTCTGTAAATACGAAAAAAGAGGACAAAAGAAATATGATGTTTCTTTCTGAACCTAGTTATACTATTAACTTTGCAGGGAGGAGCGTGACCAGTTAGTAACGATCATCAACTCAAGGGTTGTGGATTCTTCATCACTTGAAGGGAAAGACAGTTTGGGTTTGCACTCGACACTACCTGATCAAACAATTGCAGATGATAATAACTTAATGAATCTATCATGCGGTTATAGCTTGTGTTCTTCCTGCAAAATGTTTGCATAAAGCTGAATAGTCTTCTATGTTTCATTCAGATACGTTGGACCACAGCAGTCAAGCAATTATAGAAGCGAGGAAATGGTTAGAGGAAAAGAGAGATGGACTCCGTTCAGATAATACTCTCGGAGATGTAAGCTTTGTAGTTAGTATAAGTAACTCGTTTTATCTGTCTCTGGAGTTCTAAGTGGCGGTTTCATTAGATATCTTACAACCAGAATTCCTCTATCCACATGGTTTACATTAATTTACAACATAATGATCTCCCAGCTTTATCAATTTGAAGTTGTTTGCATGGTACTTTTGATATTTTTCCCTTCATTGGCTTGGATGTCTTCTTTTAGTTTCTTGACCAGATCTGTCTCCTCTCTTTCACATACCTAAGTTTATGTTTCCTTGATTTTCCACTTACTTTAAAGATAGGATCTCATTGTTAGTTGACTCCTCATTAGAGACCGCACCACCATTAATAACCAGGCTGTTTATGTGATTATATTTTCGATGTGCATCTGCCATTTTCTGGAAAAACTTTGTATTATCGTCACCCTGCTCAAACCAATTGCTTCTTAATTTTTGCCTCCAAAATCTTTCCTCGAGTTTAGAAGATCCCCCTTCTTATTTAACTATATCTAATTTATGGTTCAATTTTGGCCCCGCTCTCCTTATTATACAGGAATTTGTCGAGTACTTTTTGTCTGTATTACATTAGTTCAATTATATTGTACCGTTTCTTAAAAAAGTCATCTTAATGTTGTTGAATTTGATTGTGGAAACTTGAACCATGAGAATGTTTTTCCTAATTGATCTGAATTAGTTGCCTAGTTTATATGTATTTTATCTATAATATTATTTCTACCTCGAGCTTTATGGTGCTACTAGTGTTTCTCATGTAATATTTTGTCCGCACAATGACACATATTTTACTGCTTTCAGCTATGTGATACCGAAATATAGCTATATAAAAATGTTTATTGATGCTCTTATAGGTGGATGATACTTTTGGCTCACCTGTAGAAATGGCCAAGTCATATATGAAGGTTCGTCCACCATGGGCGTCCCCTGCTGTTGATAATAGTGGACTTAGAACCCCCTCACAAATGAAGGCAAAGCTCTTTGACAAAGAAGCTCCATATTCTGTCAGTGGTGATTCTCTGTCTTCCTTGAAGGTATTGAAAATTTCAGTTTTGCTTTATTACAGCCTGTTCACTTTCATTTCAAGCCTTTGAGGATGTACATTTTATTTTGTTGAACGGTGGTTGAACCTTAGTTTTCTAAGATTATACAACAATGTCTACAATTAGCACTAGAAGCTTTGATGATTCAGAGTGCCAAAAGTTGGTAGTTTTCTGATAGAAAAAACTTAAATAGAAAAGTAATAAATTGGAGACCAGGCTACTTTCTTGCTAAAAAAAGGCCAAAAAGGGGAGACGGAGAAGAAAGGTTGCCTAGATGCATATCAGCTTGTCTTGCTATCTCAAACTTAATCTTGATTGTGCCCTCACTGTGTTTCAATCAAACGAATGTGCTTCTTGACTCCGCTTAACAGGTGTGCTTAAACTACAAAAAATACTTGCCAAAGAATGTTGCTGTGAGAAATAAAAGCACGAGAAAAATATTATCGAGAATGCTTTTACTACTATTGTTTTTAGAACCCTATTTATACCTATATTTACGTAATATATTATATATATTTTCCAATATACATGAACTATCTACATTGCAAAAGTTTCAAACTGATGAGATGATGAAAATTACAAAGCAGCCATGCACATGTTGATCTTTGGAATTTGATATGTACAATTGGGTTGTTGGATATTTATGAAGGGATCTTATTGCCTTGCAATGGTTTGATAAATTTATAACTTTTGAAAGAATTAAGCTCTTGGACTTGGATCTACTTACGAGAAATCGTTTACATTAGATCAAATTGTTATCAATCAAATATTAAAGAGCATTGCCAAGGTTACACCGTTACAAACTAAAGGTTGTAAACTAAAGAAATAAAATAAATTCTAAAGCAGCCATGCACGAGTTCATCCATGTAGTTTGATATGTGCACGTGGTTTAGAGGACATTGATATGGGATCTACTGACTTGCATCCAGTTGATAAACTTAGAACTGTGCTAGAAACAAGCTGGTTGATGCTTTGACTTAAGATCTACCCTTATAGCAACTTGTTAGCTTGAAATGCTATCATTCTAATAATAAAAAAGGGTTAGTTTTTGTGAAATTTATCACTCTCAACTTGATTAGTACAACTTCATAACAGCGACTTGATATATCGAACAGTTTCCCAAGTGACTAGTCCTTATCTTTGCATCTTTGGTTGTTCCATCACTAGTCTCACTTTTGGCGCATATGTGTTATTTTAATTTTCTAAATAGGTAGAACACTTCTGTTTACTCCTCTTGGCAATTCCTCAGAATACTGATTTAAATATTATGTCATGTTTCATTTATCAAAAAAAATAAAAAATAATAATAATAATAATAATGTTTCATGTGTGTGTGTGTGTCATGTTTCAAGCTGTACCTTTGATCACACTTCATCATTTTAGTGATTTGAAGGAGCTCTGTATTCTTAAACTTAGTTAGGCATGTCATGTCAAAGATGATGAACAATTACTTAGTAGTACTAAATCCATTTTCTTTATCAATTTTCTGTTATTTGCTGTGTTCTGATATATGCTTTTCTGCTGGATCACAGGAAAAAAGTTCTTATGCATCTGGGTCGTGGAATATTCATGAGGAAATACGAAAAGTCCGGTCAAAAGCAACAGAAGATATGTTACGTGCCCACCCTTCCAAGGAAACTGACTACCAATTACGTTTGGTAGAACGCAAAGCAGAACCAAAATCTGCAGCTGGTGGTTTAACAGGAACCAGTACCGCGGAGAAGATCAATGACTCAAGTTCTTTGAGACTTGCTAAACTGTCAGATGTACCCATTAAGTGGTCAGGTGTGTTGTGCTCTAATATGGCCTCTTAGACTGGTCTTATGGTGTTGTCTTGGTTTAATTTGTCTTCTGCTGTGAATTGCTAGATTTCTGTAGAAACCTCATTTTTTCTCTTTCAGATGTGGAAATAACACAAGATGGTGGAGAAAGTGAGAATGGGCCTTTAAATGCTGCCTCTTCTATTCAGCTGCAAGATCAGGTAACCGTTTGTTTTAGGGATTTCAGTACTTTATTCATCATTTGGCACATTTGGACTAAAAAAGATAGCATTTCAATATCTCTAATCTGGAATGTTCGGTTTCAAAACAAAAAAAAAAAAAGATAGCATTTCAATATGGACAACAAGATGTTGTGTTTACTTGTGTGTGTTTTTTTTTGAGAAACTTATGTACGTCTGTCCTCATACTGTTCAAACTTACAGGCAGTTCGGGTTGGTGAGCAAGCTGCTCGTGAATCTTACGTGCATACTGGTTCAGTTTTCCCCTCTGAGCACAATGATGGTACTTGACGCCATTCTTTAAGATTTTTTCTGTTTGTTTTATGTTGTGAAGCTAATTTGCTGTAACGGGTTCAGAAGTAAACTTATTACTACTTACTAATACACAAATATATGAAGTTGGCCGAGTGACATGTAATTCATATTTGATCATCTGGACAAGTCAAAATTGTTGCCTTCTATTACCTGGTCAGATAGGAGTTGAAAGTTAGCTTACTAGGTATGTGGGTTTTATCTTTTAAATGGTCTGATAGAGATGTAAACAAAGATGGAAGCATTTGATGCTTCCCTAATGTCTTTGAAGGTGGAAGTTGGTTTCTTGGCCACTTATCTCCTAAGCAATTCTCATGCCAATGGTGGATATAAATCAGGGACCACAAATCACAGCCATGATAGTGACAATATTAGTCTATTGATTGGGGGAGTAAGGAGGATATGTGAGAGAGAACCATGGTGACTGCAACGGTGTAACCAATGGCAGGCCTAGAATGGTCAGGATGGCACATGGAGGATTACAAATTTGAATTCATCCTATATCTTATGTAGTTATGACTTATGGGTGTAAAGGAGCTAGATGCAAACCAGGAAAACTTGTGACGAATGTGGTGTAATGGATTCTGATATCTGGTTTAGTTTAGAGCTATTTTGAACCCTAGGGCTCGACAAGGTGGTAAATTTGCGACACTTTGTGAACTTGACGATCAAATCCAGCTCTTAGTTTGAACCCTGCATTGATCGTCAAGTTTACAAAGCTGCTTGATTGACAGGCTCCACTAGCATTTGGCTACCATTACTGGTGGATGATCTAGGCTGAGACTACAGATGTTTAGCACTTCTCACATAGTGTGAACTATAGTTCTTGATTTGATATATCTTCTTGTAAAACATGTGCGTCCAATACTAAAATAGCTTGTGCATCATGTGCAAGATTAGTAATGAATCTCAGTTCACATTTGTTCCTCCGTTGCCCTTTCTTGTGGTTATGGCGGCGTGTATAGTTGGTTAATTATGTCCTAAAATATGCAAGTGACTTCTGTTATATGCGATTTTCTCTCTCTCTTTTTTCCTTGTGATCTGCGGGGTTGGGTTAACTGCTGATCTCTCTCTCTCCATTATAGCCAATTTAATTTCTCTTATATTTATCCATTTTTTCAAGTTCAGGTCTTCATATAACTGCCTATAACGCACATGAAGTGACTCGACCAAATTTAGCCCCAAGTTCTAATGGATATACATCATTAGAAGCTAGGTAAAAGAATGAATGATAAAGCTCTTTAATTTTTCTGGAGCTCGAATCCCAATAATGCTGGTTCTCCCTCGATAGTTTGTCTGCAGATCAAAGTAGAGGACAAAACGACTCACACATTGGTGGTGCGAAGCCAAAACCAGGAACGTCAAGTCAGGACAAGTCGACTAAATCTCACCAAGTAGCGGATAAGTGTGAGCTTCTTAGCGAATCTGCTGTGGATGTACCAGACATGAATGAAACAATAGAGAGTCCTACTGCTTCCATTCCTAGTGAAGATTTGTCGCAGGAGGAACCAGTCTTGGCACGTGACTTGGAAAAGAATGGGAAAGTTGTGAAGCAACAAGGAAAGAGACCGGTGAGAAATGTTCGAAAGACCACCAGAGCAAAGAGGTAAGTAATGATATATGTAGACCAGGCAGTCTGTAGACTTGAAATTGTTGTATATTAGCTTTACTTCAAGAAGAAATTTAAGCTATTGTAGGAGGATCCTTGATTCGTCTTTCCCTTCTATTTTTCGAAAGACCATGTTGTGTAGTATTTATTCGTAAGTTCATGTAGGAGACTCACCACTCTCTATCTCATTATAAATTTGAGGTTTTTAAACCTTTGGGCCGTACGTATATATTTTTTTTGGGTTGGGGTGTGTGGTTACCAAACATTCATACATAGTTAAAGAGGCATGTTTATGTATTATGTCTTTCGAAAACTATACACACTAATAAATTTTACAACACTCAATAGGAAATATTGCAAGATAATCCATAGGGAAGATACTAATATGGTATACTTTTAGGGAGGTTTCGAATAACATTGCTTTTCCTGCCAATCCCAGTGTGCATAGTATCCACGCCACATCTATTCATGGCCTTCAACACCTTCATTTTAACAATGTGCTCCCTCGATTACACGGTTTCTAGACCCATGTTTCGATACCTGAGATGAGAAAACGAATGTTGGCTCAGAAGTCTAAATATTAGTTGCCATTGTGTGCCATGTAACGAGTCAGATATGTACCTTGAAGCTAAAGCTCAGCTGTATCATTAGTGCGCGTAGGCCTTGGTTTCTGGCGATAATATCTCAAAAACTCTCTTGAACCGATTGATTTAACAGACAATCGATCATCGGTTCTTTTTATTATGAGTTCAGATCCACCACTTCCTAGTTCTACATTGTTGTTAAAATCTTCAGACGAAACAAGCTGCTTACCAGTTGCATCCCCATAGCTAGAATATGAAAAACAACAGATCTTAGTAAAGGATAACAACAAGTTTTACCTGCATGATGATGTTCTTAACCATCTGCGGATTTTTGATCCGTTCAAACTTTAATAAAGTTCCCATTGGGAACAACCTCTCCATCTCTACGAGGTAGGAATAAGGTCTGTCTACACTCTACCCTCTCCAAAGTCAAGACCTCACTTGTGAGATTACATTGAATATGTTGTTGTTCAAGCTTTAAAAATATAGGTTGCATCTTATCTTCTGCTCAAATGTACATTAGGAGCTATCAAACTACCAAGCATACCTGCTGCTATAGTCGTAAAACTCTTCTAATTCCGCCTCTTCATCATCACCACCATCACCATAATGTACTTTGCAATGATTTTTTGCATCCATATGCTTCCGAACTGCTTCCAAACTACTAAAAGGACGACATCTATCGTTGCAATACAGACACATATAATCCCTTCTAACCTGAGGACGTAAAGAGCAATTTTTACTGTGTTATCTAAGCGGACCTGAAGATCATACAAGAAAAAGGAAACCTAGAGTATTACCTTGAGACCAAGGTAGGTGAGGAAGCCTTCAGGATCCTTCAAAAACTCGATATCAGGTATGAAGAACCCGTGCTTCTTGTGCATATGAACCGCACAGTTTTCTACTGTATCGTGTTTCAAATCACACATGAAACAACTACGCGGATCCAACTCATCAACATTGCTACCTTCATCATCCATAACACCATTACTAGTACTACTTCCGTTCATCTTTAATTGCCTCAGTGAGTCATTGTCTTCACACGCGATCTCTTCCTCTTGATCAACCTCCTCCCACTCGCTCTCATCCCTTCCACTGATAACACTATTCTCATCGTGATGATGACCTGTCTCTTGCGAAGCTCGTGCTAAGTGAGTTTTAGATTTCAGATGTTGAGCATGAGCTTTAAAACTTCTAAATTCTTTGCCACAATGTCTACAGCTATATAGCAATGGAGTTTCTTCTGCAAGTGCAGACTGTCTGGCTATAAAGAGTGCCTCTGTCAATCCAGGAACTCCAGCAACCTGAAATAAATACCAAAGAAACAGAACAATGAACTCTAATCCATTCCACAAGTAGCAGTTTCACCGGAAATTTGCGCGTGAAATCTTCAAAATGAAATTTATATATTTATAAACTACAAAAGTACTATAAGTCACAATAATTGACAATTAAAAATAACTAAAAGATAGATGTATATAAAAAATTACGGTTAAAAATTGACAATTTCGAAATTCGAAAAGTGTCATTGGTACGGAGGGAGTAATGTTAATGCAATAAAATTCATTTTTACTTTCCAAAAACACAAAAAAAGGGTAAATTTAGCAGTTTACCTTGCGTTTAAGATTGTAAGTGTGCCATTCTGATTTGTAATGAATTTTTTGCTCATTTTCGTCAAAAAACTCCTTATTACAACAGTTACAAATTAAACTCCTCATTTTTCTTCTTTTTCTTCTTTTTTTCGATTCATAATTGTGTCTGTAGGTTTCTGTATATATAAAGGCAGCAGACTAAGGGCTTGTTTGGCGGCAAAGTCAAAGAAATATATATTTTGACCAAATGTTGTCACAAGCACAGACGTAAGCAAATTTGAAAAATACTTGGGACTCAAGGAATACTTGGAGCTCAAGGATGACTAATTTGATACCCTTCGTTCCATTTTATAAAAGTTAGTTTGACTTAGATACATAATTTAAGAAAGAAAGAAAGATTTTTAAATTCATGATCTAAAATAAGCGATAAATATTTGTGTGGTTGCAAATCATTTCATTAAGGGTAAAATTGTTATTTTAAAATTAATTTGCTATTTAATATAGAAATGTATCAGTCTTTTTGAGATAAACTAAAAAGGAAAGTGAGTTAGATAAAATGGGACACATGGAATAACTAATTTTAGGATTATGTTTAGTTGAGAAAAAATAAAATAAAATTTAAATTATCTTCAAATAAAAAGGTATTATTCATTTTAAAATGGACTAACAATATCTTTTATTTTAATAACCCATAAAGTGGAATAAAAGGGTATTAATTCTTGTTAGTGTTATGATTCTCAATTACTTGTGAAAGTTGTAACAAACATACATTTTCATCAATAAAGTTTTACTATATTTAATTGAAAGAGAACCACAAACAAACCACTTGATGGGGGAAAAAATGAAAAATAGAAGCAAACAAAAGTAACCATTAGAAGAAAGTCTAATTTTTGGTACTTTTGGTTGGATTGCCTACTTTAGATATATGAAAATTGATGCATCAACCTATTTGGACCAAAATGATCACCATTTCAAATGATGTTAGAGGGAACCTACATCCTTCCAACAACTCCAGTTAACTTCATCATTAACCAGAGGTCTCAAGTTCGTCCCTACTAAATACACATTCACCTTTGTTTTGTGAATCCAAATTTAGTCGTGCCTCAATGTAGGAACCATAATGTGGATAGAGTAGCATAACAAAATCCGGAAGTAGAGGTAGAGATGACAACACCAGTAAAGTACATTCCAGAACACTTTTTATAAGGATTTTTGAAGAAGATAAATATCAATGTTCATCAGCCATCACCACAAAGCCTGTATTGGGCTTGGGTTTATTGGTTTGATGTGACAAGAACTGTATATATATACAAAAGCAAAGAATTCAAAAAATGAACAGAAACACCCCCCACCCCACCCTTCAACTTGACGAATTTGTACATTAGGGAAACAAATTGAGCTTAAGATGGAGCTGCTGAAGCTTTGCATATAGGACACCAATTCTTGAGACTCAACCAATGTTTTACACACTCCACATGATACCCATGATCACATTCCAACCTTCCTATTTCATCTCCAATCACATACTCCTCCTGCGAAAAACCCGTCATTTACTTAATTGAGTCACAACTTTGAATTCATTTTGGTATGCATAATCCTAGATGCATGAAGTGGCGGAGACACCTTTTCATAACGAAATGATGTTATAGAGAACACATAATATAACATTTAAAAACGGTTCTAAAGATAACTTGATAGAAAAAGTGAAATGTTGTTACGATTATAAAGAGGTCTAACTATGTGTGTTCGCGTGCATGCATATTATAAAATATATTTCAAGAAACAATATGTATATAGAATAGACCATCACTGCTTGCAAGTATAATCAAATTGGGACAACTAAAGCATTAGAACCTCTACATAGAACCAAACAGACATGTGGAGTAGTGATTATACGCTAACACCACATGTACAAAGTATGGTGGCTAGATGCATGGAACTATGTCTAGAATGGGAAAGACTTGCCTATATTATGCAAAAACAGAACTAAATCTAGTGACATTCACTCAAATTACGGCTCTAATTATTAGGTCCAGAATTTTTCTACTTCATCGTGTTCAAGAAGAGAGTTTGACAAGGCATAAACCTAAAGAACTTTACTAAATAGAAGGTAGCTAATTGATGACTAAAACATCTTAGGATGAACAACATAAAACTAATGTAGTGTTAACTGCACTTCAAGTAATATTGCATCAGAAAATAAAAACAAAGTGACGAAGCAAGGTGCTACCTACTTAGATTTAAGTATAACACATCACAAATGATAAATTAGATTTAAGTATAACACATCAGGAACATTGGAATATACAAAATATTGCTTGAAGTGGGAAAAACCTGACAAATAGTGCATTTGACCTCATCTTCATTCTCGTCGCTTCCAAATTCCCCTATTTCTGAAGGCATAGCCTGATAAATGCTTTTCCGGATGCACTTTGACAATGCCTCCTCTGACAGAGCTGTGCTAACACTCCCCATTCTCTCCTCGAGAGCTAATAATTCCTGTTAACAGGCAAAAGATTAAGTTCTGCAGGGAGTAAAAGGTATAACTAACGGTGAGAACTTATCTTTTGTGTGACAGTGATCTTTAAGCTATTGGATGAACCTCAACCCACTACCCTCATAAAAAATCCTCGACATTTTGATGAAAATTAAGTTTGGATGAACATAGTCAGTAATCATATACTGAAGAGAATAAAGACCTCATAGGACATATTGTCTATATCCAGCCTCATTCCTCTATGCTGGTCGTAGAAGTTGAGGCCACCGAGAAACAAGTTGGTCTCCAACACAAGTAGTTGCTGTACATGAAAAGTAAGAGTTCATCATAAATACAAATAGGAAACACCTGAGTGGTACGAAATATTCAAAGGGGGACTACCTCATATGTTAATTCTTCATCTTGTTCCATTCTTTCAAGTGCCACTAATACCTGTACAGAAAAGCAGCGATCAAAGTGAAATACCGTAAAACCTGAGCCAGAAAAACAGAGACTGAGATTCTGTTGGGTAAAACACCTGAGCAACTCCATCCATGTTATATCGCTGCAAGGCATCACGGTTCGTTAATTGGTTTATACCTAGTTGTGCAGAAGATCCAGAAACTCCAGCAGGGAGATCTTCAACATCATTTCCAGGAAAACTAAAAGCACTTGAATCACTTGAAGAGGCATCTGATAAAAACTGACTTGATGACTGCAGACTGAAATTTGGAGATTCAAGCTGAGGTGAATTCTGGAAAAAGCCAGATGACGAATCTCGTATTGAATCTCTATGCCTAGGCACATTCATTGACCTGCGAGTCCTAACTGATACAGCACGACTATCCTCCCTAATATCAAAGTTTTTACTACTCCTTGAATCAGAAATTGAGATACCACGAGTCGGACGAATGACATCTCCTCCTTTTGGTAATGCCCCACTTACTTTCTTCCCTTTAGAGGATGAAGTGCTTTCACCTTCTGAATTTCTTCTTTTCACCATGTCCCTTCTACTAAATCTTGAATCTGCTGTTGAACAACTCTGTGGAGAGATATCTGATCGTGAGTTGCATTTTAGATTTCTCGGCACATATCCAGCCCCACTAGCAGTGCCCCTGGTCCCTGCACCAATGACTTTAGACGACGAAGAAACAGACGAACCTACTGCACTATTTTGATTGGAATACTTAGGAGTAAATAATCTACGAGGTTTACTGCTTGAAGCTCCACTAGAGCAACCTACTTCTTTCAATGTAATTTTACTTGATCCAGTATCTCGAATTACTGAATTGAATTGGGGTTGATGCACTTTTGATGACTTCATGTGTTCCGAAGCTTCAGGTTCACCATGTGAACAAGTCGTTTCTGATTGATCATTTCCAACATGAGAATATGCTTTCCTGTCCTTGAGTGATTTTTTCGCATTAGCCATTACAGAGGATGTCCTACATGAACTTCCAACTTCTTTCCCATTTGAAGAAGTGAAAGAAGGCCTGAGAGGTCTTGATTTCTCTGTACTTCTAACTTGCGGGCTCTTCATAGAGTTGAGCCGGCTGCTGCATCCATATCGAGAGCACAACTGAACATTTTCATCCCTGCTGTCAGCTATGTCCCTCAAATCTCTTCTGGGAACGTAAAGGCCATTACCAGCTCGTTTGCTTGAATATTCATCCATAGATTACATACAACCTCTTAGTTCTGTCATGTCAAAACCAAATAGCCTAATGTTACTACTAGTTAGAGCTTAAAATCGTTGAAGTCAAAGACTTACTTTTTAGCAAATGAGTACAGGACTACCATAACAATTTTCATTTATCATAGCAATCTGCAAGTTTCAAGAAGAACGATCAAGTATAAACCTCAAGCAAAATAAATTCACAAACTCATAATGATAGATGACGAGAACTTTCTCTAACCCCTATAATCAAAACTCAGTTTTACTGCAAGAAACTAAGAATCTTTCGATGGGAACACCAAAAGTAATACTATTACGAAGACGAGCAGTATCAGAAAAGGCAATTCGCAATCAAATCATTTGCAAGTTAATCAACTATCAACGATGTAGCATGTGTCTAGGAGATCATGACCCAATGCATTCATTATTATGATGATTTGTCAAAATTTACTACATTAGCTGCAATTCTTCCCCTTTCACCAGAATTGGAACCCTACGAAACTCACATAGGCAACAAGTAAACCTCAATATTAGTAAAATTGCTCACACAACTCTGAATATCACAGATACAAATCCATGAATATATGCCTTAAGTTGATCAGATGATTTGCCAATAAATAAAATCGTAAAAGATGGCTAATGGTATCACAGCTACCCAACAGTGAGCACGCCTGTCTTTCATCAAATTCTTGTAATATATTCGAAGAATCATCCAGAAATCAGAAACCAACTGAAGGAAAAACTCAAAGAGTCTTACAAACCAAACAAAAGGGGAAAGAAGACGGAGGGAAGCAATATAATCATAAGGATGACACCAGTTATGAATTCAAAGATAGAGCCTTTACAGAATCCAAACAAAAGCTATTCAGAAAAAACAGCAACTCCAATAAAACTGAGCATAACAAGAAACAATAAAAGGGAAATACCACCTTTTAAATTGAAATACCATAAGAGCCTATCAAGGAAGCCAGAGGACATCAAAAGTAGAAACTTGGAGACAAATCCATATCAAGAAAATCATATTATTGACATATCATCAGTTAAAAACCTATTCAAATTAGCTTTTTATACAATCTTTTCACTCAAACCTAATAAAATTGAGCATAAATAAGAAACAATAAGAGTGAAAAAGATCAAATTTTTATATGAAAATATTACTGTAAGAGCCTATCAAGGAAGCCAGAACACATCAAAAATATAAACTTAGAGACAAACCCATGTCAAGAAAATCATATTATTGACATATCATCAATCAAAGACCATTGAAATACTAACTTCTTAAGTTCTCTAAAATATCAAATCTTAAAGAGAAAGCAAAGAAAAAACACGATCTCAATAAAATTAAGCAAGTATAAGAAACAATAAGAGTGAAAAAGATCAATTTTTTATATGAAATATTACCACAAAAGCATATAAAAAAAGCCAGAGCATATCAAAAATAGCAACTTTGAGACAACCCCATATTAAGAAAATCATATTATTGACATATCAGCAATCAAAGACCATTGAAATACTAACTTCTTAAGTTCTCTAAAATATCAAAACCTTAAAGAGAAAGCAAAGAAAAAACACAATCCCAATACAATTGAGCAAATATAAGAAACAATAAGAGTGAAAAAGATCAAAATATTACCATTAAGGCCTATCTAGAAAGCCAGAGAACATCAAAAATAGCAACTTTGAGACAAACCCATATTAAGAAAATCACATTATTGACATATCATCAGTCAAAAAACCAATCAAATTAGCTTCTTTTTTTCTTACAATCTTTACACTCAAACCCAATAAAGTTGAGCATGAAAAAGAAACAATAAGAGTGAAAAAGATCAAATATTTATATGAAATATTACCATAAGAGCCTATCAAAAAAGCCAGAGCACATCATAAATAGCAACTTGGAGACAACCCCATATCAAGAAAATCACATTACTGACATATCATCAGTCAAAAGACCATTGAAATAAAGTTTTTTTCAATTCTTCACACTCAAACCCAATAAAATTAAGCATAAATAAGAAACGATAAGAGTGAAAAAGATCAAATTTTTATATGAAAACATTACCATAAGAGCCTATCAAACAAGCCAGAGCACATCAAAAATAGCAACTTGGAGACAACCCCATATCAAGAAAATCACATTATTGACATATCATCAGTCAAAAAACTATTGAAATTAGCTTTTTTTTCAATCTTCACACTCAAATCTCATATCAAATTTACAAAAATAAAAAGTGCATTACAGTTATCATATCATCCTTAAAAAAGATTAAAACTTTACTTTATTTGTTCCTCTTACTTCTTGTTGTTCTTCTCTTCTTCTTTACACAAAAGGAAAAAGAAAATACAAAGAAACAAACGAGGAAAAAAAGGGTCTTTTTAGAGAGAGAGAGATAAGGGGAGAGAGAGAAACGTGTAAATTATGTAAAGATGGGAAGGTGGTGGAGATTTAGAGAAAGAGAAATTAATTCTCAAACAGATAAATACTGAAATGCCGTCCTACCAATGTTTTTTTTTATGATTTTTTATTCGCTATCTCGTATTCATACGGAAGTTTGACTATTTTGAATTTACATTATATAAGCCCCATTCAGGAAAAAAAAAACCTATTTGGAGAAAGTATTCCTTACTAAAAAAATTCATACTCACTTGAATTCGAGAATTAAAAAAGAAACAAATTCATTCACTGTACATATCCTTCCAATATTTTAATTTTATTAACGAGAAATATCAGCCGTTGGATCAAATAATCTTGTTTTATTTACAAAGTCAAAAATTATGGACCACTTTTACTTATGTCCCCACTTAACTAGTAAAACAGTATCACTCACTCCCATAATTAATTTTTTAGGAAAGTGATAATATTGCTCCTTTTTTTTTTTTTTTTTTTTTTTTGGGCAAAGAGACTAGAAAAGGTAAAAATTACTATTCCCTGGTCTAATAATTAATATTAATTAGAAATTAATAGATAAATTTATACATAGTTCCTAATTTATTTTAATTATTAATTATAGTCATTTCTCTATTATATTTTTGAAAGCATTATATTTATTATATTTAAATGATGGTATAGTAAAATTAGTCTTCTATCAGGGAAAGTAATTCTATTTACATTTCAAAATATTTATTACAATTTTCATTTTAAAATTTGAAGTTAGGAATTTTGATCAATTTTTAAGATGTATTTTTTATCATATTGATATAAAAAAAATTATAGTTTATAGTATTTTTCCCACTTTTTTTTTGTAACCATGTCTCCATATTTGTGCTCGCACTTTTCTTGATAAGTTATTCACTAATCTATAATTATAAATTCAATAATTAAAACAAGTTATAAGTTTGATGACGATCCAAAACTTCATAAACTCTTCGTATTTGACCATTTGTCCTCCACTTTTCTTGATCAATTTTCTCAATATAATAATAATAATAATAATAATAATAATAATAATAATAATAATAATAATAATAATAATAATAATAATAATAATAGCAGCATTAAGAGGCTTTGACAAGTAGAATCGATCCATGTTATCATCAAAGGATGTACTGCTTTTTTAATTTAATATGAGGTTTTTGATTTAAGTTTGAAATATAATTTTTTTTAAAGAACGATGTTTTTTTAATATGGCGTAAATTAAAATTAATTAAACTTTAAAACAGATGTAAAATATCACATGAGAAATAAATATTAATCAAAAAAATTCATCCTTATTTTGTCTATTCATAAAAGTTTCAAAATTGAAACATTTTTCATAGTTTAAAGTTTAAATATGTGTCATCTTGTACATGTATATATTCATAATTGCGATTCAATAATTAAAACATATTAAAAATTTATTAATAAATAAATTCAGAACTCTTAAAACTTTAATTCAGAAGCTTCTTTCATATTAGTTCTACTTTTCTTGATCATTTTTCTCCCTACAATAAGGGGTCATTATATTTGCGAAAGAAAGTTATTTCATAATTTTAATCTTATCTTTTAGATAAAATAAAATAACATCAAATTTAAGATATAATTTTATCTTAGTATTAATTATACCTTCAATAAAAAATAATAATTTATTCTTGAGATATTCTATCTTACCTGATGAACTAGACAACTCCTAATAAATCATAAGTAGAATTTTATCTATGAATTTATTAGTGTTTTGTCGAAAAAGTTTCAATAATCAAACATTATTGATAGTATAAACATGTGTCATCTTTTATATGTCTTCTTCATATAATAACAACCAAATGGACATTGAATTTATCAAATGCATAATTATATACAAAGGGAAAATAAATATTTTTCTTAATATGTCATTTTCTTTAAAAGTAAAGTACAAATAATTGCGTTACTTTCAACATAAATAAATGGACAAAATAAAAGGATAAGTATATAGTTATATGAAGTCCAAAAAATAAGACGAGCCACCTACATTTAGTTTCTTTTGCTTTTTGTGGACATAACCAAACCCCACCATAACATGAAAGGGAAAGTCAAACAAAGGGCCACCTTATAATAAACTACTACTTCTACTTATCAATTTACGATATAAATATTAAAATTTGATTAAATCTAAAAAAAGTTATTGAAAAATTTCTAAAAAAAAATAAAGTGTTTTTGAGTAAAGATGATTTTATCTCTAAAAGGAAAATTTCTTTTTGAACAAATAAAAAGATTTTACTAATGTTTGATAATTATTTTGGGATTGAGTTTATTCGAATAATATTATTGTGAGATATTACTAAGAATTACTTCATTTATACGACTTGAACATGGTACACATAGTTTAGAATGAAGAGGTATTATACACATCCTAACAACCTTATGGCGCATTGATTTTTGGAATGTTATGACATCAATTATCTATTTATATTAGGCATTTCTTCGATCCATGCTTTCTAACGCGTTCTTCAATCAAATTCATAATTGTAATTATCAATTAACACTATTTTGAAATATTTTGATAAGACTGTATACGAGTTGTAAAATTTTTAAATTTTCATAAATTATAAAATTTATGTTTATAAAAAAAATATAATTTTAAAAAAAATTCAAATTATACACCTAAATAAAATTTAATTTTTAAATCATCATATATTTCATGCTATTTTTTTTTTTCTTTAAGAAGAAGATACAAGGCTTTATTTAAACTTTTTTTTTGTGATTGAAGCAAATATCCCGTTCGGTCTGTTATTCTAATTTGTTTTCTAAGTTAAAACTTTGATATATTTGTACACTTTTAATATTTTACAATTATTTTGATATAAAATGATTGAGAAAATATTTTTTCATACTAATAATAAGTACGAACAAAAGCTTTATTGAAAAAATTACGTGATACAATAAATTAAGGCCTGTATTGATTTGAATATATTTTTTAAGAAATTATTATAATATAGTAATAGTTTAAGATTTTATAATGGTTACGTGAGGATATACTTAATTACTTATTATATGTACAAAAATAGTTAGACAATTATAAATGTGCTAATACATTTATTAATTTTGCAAGTTCAATGTAGATATACATTTACTCGTGCAAATATAATAAATACATTCCATTATAGAGATATTATTTTGGCGCAGATACATTTATTATGGACGCACAAATACAATGTATTTCTTATATTTTTAATATTAAATATTGCTACGTTTAGAATTAATAAGTATATAATATTCGCTATTGTTCGTCAATCTAATGCAAATAATGCTATTTATAAAAAATTCTCAAACTTTATTCTCGTTAAAAATTTAATGTTAAATTATTAATTATAAAAATTAAAAAGATTTCAATCTTGTCATTGCTTGAACTAATAACATATAACACACCATTAATTAATACAATAGTTTAAACAAACAAATACATATTTAAAGCAAGATATGGAACGTGATTATTTAAATTTTAAGCTTACTCATACTTTGTATTAAGAAGGAAAATCCTTTAATGAAAAAAATATATTCATATAATATTCTGTGTCATAAATAGTGTAAATAATTTTATGTCAAATTTTAAGTTTAGCCACACTTCATATAAAGAAGGAAATATTTTTGATGAAAAACATATATTCATATAATATTCGTTGTATTTGATCAAAATTACTAAATATATCATTGGTAACCTTAGAGAATTTGTCTATATAAAATGGTTGATTAAGAGATTACCAAAAAAATGTAAAGCTGAGAATTTTTTTACATATATTATATATAAAATCATTTTACGTCTTCTTAAGTATTTTTTTAATTTTAAAATTAATTACCATAATTGAGTGAAAGAATATTTATTATTATTATTTTTTTTTGGTCTTTAGAAGATTTTCGACCCATAATGATATATTTACTTACGCGTTTTTTAACGTTTTACTTCTTATTAATATGTATTTATTTATATATGCTAAATTTCCAGCTAATAATAATAATGAAACAGAAAATGAGCTGTGCATTATCGAAATTTCCTTGTTTATATTTTCTTCACATAAAAGTAAGCTAAACTATTTTTCATTCTTACAAATAAAATATTTACCAGTTAGAAGATTTTTTTTTAAAAAGAAAAATAATCATATCTTAGATTATCTTTCCTTAAGTAGTTTTGAAAAATATACTTTTCAGAAAAAAAGAAAATTGTCTCTATATACATAGTTTTATAAAAATATATATAGGTTAATTAATTAATTACTCCTAAGTTTTGATTGAAGACCAAGGAAGAGTAAATCTAATACCAGAAAAGTTGGTGAGTGCTTGTTAGTTTTCTTCTTTATTCTTTTAGTTTAATACTCTTCTTTTTCCGTCCATTTTTACTCGTCATATTTCGTTTATCGAGAGTTAAATTATATGAACTTTGATCAACTTTTAAGATGTATTTGTTTTTATCGTATTAATATGAGGATCAGTACAAATTTGTAGTTTATAGTATTTTTCATATGATTTTCAAAAATCTAAATTTTAAATTTAGAATATTGAATAACTTTGATTTAATTTAGCTCTAAAAATTAGTCAAATTAATTCTAATGAAGTGAAACGTGATAAATAAAAATGAACGAAGAGAGTATCTTCTAACTATTTGTCTTTTTTCTAGGCAAGTTGCAGTTTTCTTCTTTATATTTTGAATAATTTCTATCTAAGTTAATTTTGAAATTCAAATAAGAATTTTTTTTTTCGTAATTTTTAAATATATATATATTTAAAATATTTTGAATAGTCAAACATTGTAACTTTTTTATGTAATTTCCAGATAAATAAATGTTATTTAATTTTTTTTAAAAAAAATTCATCACCGAATTCACGAACAAAATTAAACTGTAATTTTCTTGAAAAAAGTTTTTGTAGGGTGTGGAAGCATTCTTCAATGGATCCTGACATGATTCGTCCACGGAAATGCAAGGTAGAATACACTAATTGGAAAACTTGAAAAACCAAAATACTCCCTCCGTCTTAATTTACGTGATATCTTTCAGAATTTGGTTACTATCAAAAAATATTTTTAATTGTCAATTATTGTGATTTATAGTACTTTTTATGTGGTTTTCAAATATATAAACTTTATTTCAAAAAAATCTTGAAGATTCCATGTCCAAATTCATAATCAAACTTAAATTGTTTGACTCTCGCCATATAAACTGAGATAGAGAAATTAACTTTTAATTTATTTTTTTTTTTGTATCAATGCACAAAATTAAATTCTTACAATGTTTCTCTTGTGTGGTATGACAGCCTTGTCCACCACCACCTCCTCCGTCTCCATCGCCTAAAAAAGAGGAACCGCCACCACCACCACACGGTGAACATGTCGCACAAGCGTGTCAACATGATTGTTATGAATTTCGCGGACATCCATTACCTTTTTTGCAATTAGCACCACCATCACCTTGGCCATGTCATTTATCACCACAACCACCACCACACGTTAGAAACTATTGGAATGATGACTTAGAACGGTTTTCGAGAATGAGGAGGGTTGAGAGCCTTGAGATGGGCTATAGGATGAATTTTCGTGACCCTTTGGATGGCTTGCATGAGAATAACCATCATACTCTACGTCGGTTGGGGGGACACCACCAATGCCATGGACCACCGCCAATGTTAACAGGGCACCACCGTTATCAACCACCACCATCATTGGGGTACCACCGTGGACAACCACCCTTGTTGTTGGGGAACCACCGTGAACCACCAACACCCTATTTCCCTCAAGCCGGTGACTATTATGGCTACCAATATGGCTATGATAATCCAAATGGTTGCATGATCATGTGATGTCCTCAAGTTAAAATTATAGCATTTTTTTTTTATCTATATATTATTTCCTTTGTTCACTTCTTTTTGTCGATTATTATAATTTTTTTTTTATTTTTAATATATCAAGAAAAAGTAATTATTTTTAAAATCATAAGAGATTTTAGATTTTGCCACATATTCGATTTTATTCAATCTAATTCGATCAAATCTGCAAATAAGTCTTAAAAGCATTCAGACCTTAATATTTTAGTAAAGATAAAGTAGACCATGAATAAATATTTAGGTCTCGTAAAGAATATAATCGATAAGAATATGACATTCCTTGACCTTCAATCGTTTTGGTGCTCCTATTATTTACTATTTTGTTATCGTATTTCATGATAAATAATATTGATATTTTTCATATGTTATCATTCTAATGATTTTATTATGTTATATTAATATCTTCTCAAAAATATAATTGATGTAATATTTAATTTGAGTATTTTATATTTAATAATAATACTTCTAATTGTACACATTTAGACCTTAAGAAAAGTAGATTACTTTGACAAAATAAATTTTGATTACCAAGTATATATATGCTAATGAAAAACCTAAATATCCAATAATATAATTATCCATCATGTATATGAGATTGATGTTGAGACTGATGCTTTGATTGTCTCCCATATCATTCAATAATAAAAATTCACTACTTATCCCTTGCATCGAACAACCTCTTAAATATCAAATTAATTCGAACACCAACACTATCATTAAAAAAAAAGTGTGTGATTGAGTTGGCAAAGTGTATACAAATGTATAAAATAAATAAGCATTTGCGTACACGTACTATTAGATATCCATGAAGCATAACAACATTGACCCACCAAGATTGGTGTAACTCACTAATTTGTTGTCATCTTGCCTTTGGTCTATCTGTACAAGCAGAATCTCAATAATAATAAGAGGCTAGACACCTTTTTTGTTGACGTATCTGTTTCATGTTGAGAGTAATTTTGAAATTTTAAATCTTTTATTCATATGTTTGCTTTATATATATCATTCAATGTTTATATTTTAAAGGTGGTTTACAAAGGTTTTTCCACGATAGTTTGATCCCAGATCAATAAAGATTTTTTGCTAAATATATAAAATGTTAATAACATCATAAAATATTCATTAAATAAAAAAAAATATGTATTTTTTTTAACTGGCTAGATCACTTTGATCTTATTAGTGTGATTTGGTGAGCCCATGTTAGAAGAGGACTTTGCATCCTAGTGGTTTTACAAGGCTTTTGGTTTTATTTCTTTTAATTCAAAATAGTTGAATACTTTTATAGCAACATGTTTTGTTTTGATATTTTGATTGCTAGCAAAATGTTTTTATAAAGAATAAATAATATAATCGTAGATATTAAAATTTTGTGGGACTCTACAAGATGTGTTCAAATTCGAGTTGGAACTTTACAACACGTGTTCAATTTCAGTTGTGATTTTTGGAGGCTACTTAACCCTAAACCCTAGTTCATGCCTATATAAAGGGTACCATATTCCCTTGAAAAGGCATCTCGAATATTCCGCAATTCATGGAATATTCATAAAGAGATCAAACACAAATCATCCTAGTTCGAAAAATACGCCACTAACATCCCTTGAATCATGGATACATTCTATAAGAGAAGAATTCGAGGATAAATTCTTTGAGAGAAGAATCAAGGGATGAACAGAATTGTACCCACATTATTTATCAATAAAATCATGTTTCTTCATATTTTATTTGTGATTGTAGTTTATTTTTTGTCACTTTAAAATTTGTTGCAAACAATAACATAACATGAAAGATTGATTCAACGGAAAACATGATTGTTATAGTGAAATATTAAATCAATCTTTCATGTTATATTATTATAGAGAATGATTGTTATAGAGATTATAACTATATTAAAAATTAGGTGATATAAGAATCCGTTTACCCTTAAATTCTACTTTTGACACGTATCTGAATAAGTCGAACCTCAAAATAGAATTTCTTCAACAAATAGCATTTGTCCGGACATTGAGAGGTTTGATTCACTTTTTAGCCCAATAAGTAATGGCATGCCAAAACAATTTGACTACTAAATTAATGAATGCAATTAGCCTATATTTAATTAGTGGAATTTAATTTTGTAAGATCACATTAATTAATCATTATAATCGTTTTCCCAATTAACAATTCCACTTATCATTGATGGGTATTAAAGGGAAGAAAATGGAGATATTTTTCAAATTCAAACAACTTGCAATTGTTATATGTTGATCAAAATATAATTAATAGCGTTATTAAAGTCAAAGATGATATCTTATCAACTTCAATTCTTAACTTTGATATTTTTGTCTTTAAAGATTCCATTTCCTTTTGATTAAATTATTCGTGGTAAATTGGGTCAGTTACATATATTTGTATGACCGTCAAAATAATTACATCTGCTAGTCAATTATAAATATATATTTATTAAAAATATATATTTATTAAAATAATATTATTTTGAGACGGAAGAAATTATATTTTGAATCATCAAGAATATAGATAATCGAAAAGTTTGAGGCAACATTTAGCCAATTAAGTAATGACAACATTTTGACTGCTGCCTTAATGAATGCAATTAGCCTATATTTAATTAATAGATATTTTCTAATCACATTATAAGGTCGTTTTCCCAATTTGCAGTCCCACTTTATCATTGATGGATATATATGTAGGGAAGATAATGAAGATATTTTTCAAGTTAAGAAAACTTGTAATTATATTACGCTGATGTAATTAATTTTGGTGTGTCAAAGGAAATTTAATTTTGGAATTGCTTTCTTAATTGTGAGAAAATTTATATTCTTAACTTGATACCTTTTTTCTTTAAAGATTGCATTCCTTATCCTTTTGTTTAAGCTATATATGATTAATGATAAATTAACTAAATAATCATCCGCTCAGTTATTTAAATTAAAATAGTCAGCAAAATTATATGTATGTCAAAGTCATATAAAGAGGTCACTCATCTCGTAATGATTGAGAGTTAATATCTCAGATGGTCACTCAACTTATACTTCTTTTCATAGACAGTCACTCATTTTTCATTTATAATCTCAAAGTCATTCAACTACGGATTTTTCTCACAGAAAGTCACTCAACTAATAATTCTTTTCATAGAAAATCACTCAACTTTCTTTTATAACTTCAAAGTCACTCAACTAAATGAAATACCAATAGTTGAGTGACTTTGTAGGTAAAATATTCATAGTTAAGTGACTTTGAAGTTATAAAAGAAAGTTGAGTGACTTTTTATGAAAAGAACTATTAGTTGAGTGACTTTCTGTGAGAAAAAAAATCATAATTGAGTGACTTTGAGGTTATAAATGAAAGTTGAGTGACTTTCTATGAAAAGAAGTATTAGTTGAGTGACTATATGAGATATTAACTCTAATGATTGATGTGAGACTTCTGTAGCATCTTTATTATGTTCAAGATTGCACATCTGAAGTATTGTCAATTTTATATGAAACTCAATATCGAGAATAAAAATCGAAATAGGTATTATCCAGATACCATAATAAATCAACTAAACTATCTCATGCAGATAAGAATTATCCAAAATATCAAGAAACCACTCATCCCATAATTGACCCATACGAGACTTCTTCAACATCTTTCTCACACTCAGAACATAACATTTGAAGCATGAACAATTTTAATATGAGGATACAACCACAAACGGAAATGGAAATGATCCTACCTAAATACTATAATAAATGAATGAATCTTGATCTAACACAATCCAAAAACTAAAGTAACTAAAGTAAGATGTAAGAATTATGCCAGTCATATAAAAAGACCACACATCCTATAATTAATTGATGTGTGACTTCTTCAACACATTACTCTTAATGGGATGGTTGAGAGCTAACTTATGTCATTCTTGTTGTAAGATATTATTATGAAATTCATCCTTTGCAATTATTATTCTTGTTATGTCTAATCAATGAAGGTGAGATAGGGAACAATTAGATATATATATATAAATTAGTTTAGACCAAAAAGAGTGTACTTAATTAGAACATATACTTATAATTTATAATATGGTTGTTAGTGCAGATATACATTATTTTGAAATTGAGATACTCTGAGATTGTCAAATTATTATAAGCCAAACTTTGTCAAGTTTCTTTATTTTTTTGTTTAAATAAAATTTGAATTGGTCTCTCCTTTTAATAAGTAAAAATAATCAAAATATTCCATTATAATTTATAATTATATATATGCAGTCCCTTCTTTTTTTTTCTTTTCCATTTTTAATAATAATTTATTGAAGATAAAATATTAATGGATGACAAAATTGATACACTTGTCATATTCTCTCCACAATTAAATTAATGGATGGATTATAAAAACTGAAAATGTGTAGGTCCCTTTAGTTTATGGATTAAATGAACAAACGTAATTTGCCAAACTACTTATCTGTACTTATCGTTAAAAACAAAACAAATAAATAAATATATATAATATATATTTATAGTAATTAAAAAGAGATTAGTAATAAACAAAAATTTTAAACTAAGTGACGAGTTTTTTTTTTAAAAAAATAAATAAATTATCAATGTAATGATTTTAACTAGTGGATAATCTATTAATAAATAATAATAATAATAATAATAATAATAATAATAATAATAATAATAATAATAATAATAATAATAATAATAATAATAATAATAAGGAACAAAAACATTACTCCATGATTATGTGATTTGTTTTCTTTAATTTCTTTGAGATTTTATGTATTGATTTAATTACGTTGAGAAACTAGATGTCGAATATTTTAAAAATAATATGATTTGATGTACTCAAACAAATTATATTACAATCAAAATGTAAATATTCTTTTAAATACTATTTGTGCATTGTATTAATTTTTTTGGGTAATATTACTTGTGTATTGTGCAGATATTATATTACTATAAAGAAAAAAAAATAAAGAAAAGAAGATAGAGAAAAGAAAAATCAGTTGCTAAGATGACCTTTAATTTTAAAATTTAACGCCGGCAGTGTTTGGAATTTATAGTTTGTTTGGGATCAATTCTATTATTTTTTTAACCTCTTTGTACAAACAATTATTTTTTTTCTCCTATGTTTATTCGAGTCCACAGTTTTAAGATTGAATATAGAATATATTTATTATACGATGTCATATACTTTTTGGTTTGTAGCTTTAAAATCATGATGACCTAGCTATCTTGTTGGATTACTCATACGTCATATCGAATCGTTACAAGCTCTCTGTTGACTCGAACCAAAGCTTGCTTCGGAAGTTGGCAATATGTAAGCTTCTATTGCAAGGGAAAATATGTTAATTGAATTTTGAATACTAGAGACATAAGAGCTTACCCAAAGCAATTTCAAATTGAATTCAAATTAGTCAATAAGTGAACTTCGAATATCAAATAATTAAATTGAAAATAAAAATCACATATATTTGTGTGTTTTCCACAACCTTAGGTTGTGCATACTTTACGCATAAATGTTAACAACCAAACTACCAATTTTTCTAACCAATTAAAAAATAATCCCACTTCTTATAAACTATTTTTCCCTAATTTTTATTTTCTTTCTTTTTCTTCCTTCTTTTTTATTTCCTCTCAAATCCCTCAATTTCTTTTCCTATCAATTATCCATATATAATATGAAGGCTTTCATTCATCTTCTTCATTGAAAAGGTGCATTTTCTTTATCAATTTGTATATTTTCCTTTAATGATATCAAGAAAAGTATTATATGATTTATGATTGGAAAATTAAAATTGAAAAAAAGAATATTTAATGAAGTTCTTTTGTGCACAAAGTGCAGGACGAAAATGTATTTTCTTTCATTTTTTTTAATGAATTGGGGGATTTGAAGGAATGATTTTTGCTTCTTTTATTGAATTTTATGATATTTATATTTATGTGATAATGTTCTCCAGAAAATTCTTATAATTTTTTGTATTTAGCAATCAAGTCTCAAAGAAGTAGCACTCTTTGTAAAGTTATGGTGGAAAAAAAGATTCATGTATAATTTTCAATTATGATGAAAATAAATAATGAGAGAATTGATTTTGGCATTGAGAATTTCCATTCTTATTTTTCATTACTCACTGTGTTCTTTTATTGCTTAAAGATCGAATTTAACTTAAATATACGGTAATTACATTCACTATATAGTAATAATCATAGTTAAAACTAACTTGTTATGAAGATAAGTTCTTATTCACTATGTTCTTATTGCTTAAAGAGTTTAATTTATATACATCAATAGTCTAAAAGTATTAACACTGATCAAATCATTTAAAAAGGCCATTGCAAGTTATAATCATATAATCGAAACTAACTTCTTGTTACCTTTTTACAGGTCCAAATAGCCTTGTTGAGGACTTGAGGCAAAGGAATGGCAACAAAGACAAGGGACATTGCCCATATAGTAAAGGGCAAGAGGAGCCCTAGCACATCCAAGACAAGGTCTCTTGCACACACAAATGCCATTAATCTTATTGCCTCAAATAGGAAAAACACCTATCTCAAGTCCAAAGTTTCTTTTAGTCCTGAGAAAACTCAAGGCAAGAAACCAACACCATCAACTTATCCCAACATTCACCATAAACAAACCCTAGATTATAGAACATCGATCAATAAGCCTCCATCTAATTTTGATAATACTCAAGTCAAGAAGAATCCAACATTGTTGAATGATCTCAACATTGTCCACAATAAACCAAATGTAGCTCGAGGAAGTTTGTTCAATAATAGGCCTTCTCTACCTTCTAGTCTTGACAATGTTCAAGCCAAGAAGATAGCCTCATCATCTTCTAACATTCATAATAAACAAAATCCAGCTCAAAGAAGATTATCGTTTGATAATAAGCCTCCTCAATCTCCTAGTCTTGATCATAATACTCATGGCAAGAAGATAGCTAGTTATACCAACACTCACAACAAACAAAATTTAGCTCGAAGGAGATTGTCTTTCGATCATAGGCCTCCCCTATCGTCTTTTCATGATCATAGTCCTCAAAGCATGAAACTAGTCCCAAAAAGTGATCATAGCATTCATAGGAAACAAACTCCACCACGAAGAAGATTATCGATTGATCATAAGCCTCCCCTGTCTTCTCCCCTGCTAAAAAGCCGAACATCCTCTAATCCTAGGGAGAGAGTTCTCAAACCATCAATGCCATCTTCAAGTAAGAATTCCACTTCTCATAAACCCCTTTTGAATAAATTTCCCAAAACACCTCATACTAGTAGTAAGGATGTTACTGGAAAACAACATAGTGTTGGCCTCTATGCTAAGGCATTGAACATAAACGAATCTATCACCAAGAACCAAGATAGTCCTTTTGGTTTAACATCAAATATCATAGCGAATATCGTTCCTCATGAGGGTAAAGAGTTAGAGCAAGAGGAAGACCAAGAACTAGTGATTGAAGATAATGGAGAGCTAAGTGAAACTGTAAACATTGATGAATACCTCAAGGCTGCAGAATCATCCTCATTATATGTTGTGGAAAATCAAGAAGTCAACAAGAATATGGAAGTACCAAAAGAAGAACATCTATTGGTTGACGAAACAAGCATCATCGAAAACCATAAAGAACTAGAAGAAATCAAGAATCTTGAGCCTAGTAATCATGATCTTGAAGAGATCGAAAAACAAGAAAACGAGAATCAAGAAGAGAAAGAGAAAGATCAAGAAAATGAAACACCATTGGATGATTGTGAACAAAAGAAAGATGAGGGAAAAAAACAAGAAGAGAAAGAGGAAAGTGAAGGAAGAAACAACAAAGAAAAGGAAGAAAACAACAACAAAGTTAGCACTACTACAATGGCATTTGCAAAGGCTTATACACATTTGGTGCATAAGAAGGAAATTGTTGTATCATCTAATGATGTTATTGAAGAAACAGCAAGTAAACTTAGAGAGCAAAGAAAGAATAGGGTGAAAGCATTGGCTAGTGCTTTCGAAACTGTCATCTCTTTGCAAGATTCCAAGTGAGTTTACACTAAATTGTATGAATCATTATTCATTCTTGAACATTGTAACAACTTTTCTTAAATATGTTTTGGACAAATATGAAGTACAAAAATTTCCATGTATTACAAGAAAATGTGGAGAAATTGTTAATTCTAACCATGACAAGATTGTACAGTCAAATCTCTCTATAACGATGTCATTTGTTTCGATGTTTTTTAATTGTTATAGCGAAATGTTATTACAGAGAACATATAATATAGCATAAAAAATTGATTCAAAGAAAGATTTGTTTGTTATAAAGGATTACTATTATAGAGAAGTTTGATCATATATATTTGCAATTATGTAGTCATATGCCATTCATCCCATAAATAGAAAATTTATAAGTAAACAAATTCAATTAATGATCATCATAATAATAAATAAAGAACTTAAATACCAATTTGTTCATTAAAATTAAGATACAAATATAATAAATTATGTCCTCCAAAACTCTCAACATATTATTTATTACTTGCTCAACAAGAAATCTTCATGGATCATTTGCAATATCAAAGCTCCAAAGATATATGTCTTTCCAATCTAAGCTGCCTTCTAAAATTAGCAATAAACGTCTCTGCTCTCTTATCAACATCGTTTTCATCATCATAATTAACATCATAGGATGCTTCCTTCTAAAATTTAGGATTTTTGAAGTTAATTTCCATTTGTACATTTTAGAGCTAAGTAGAAAAATTATGTTCTTGGTTGCTTTGTTCATGAGTGACTTTAATAGAGACCAATTTTATGGCTTTGTTCATGAGTGACTTTAATAGAGACCAATTTTATGTTTTCATGGCTAAGTATTTTTGTTAGCTAGAGAAAAGTTGTAAGTAAAGGAAGTTAAGAGGTTTCTTATATAGAGAAAGAGGAAGGATTAAGAGAGCTAAAAATTGTGAGAGAAGTTACACGGTTTGGGCCAACCAAAAAAAACTTTCATTCATACTACACAAACTTTTTGTTATTTTGTTGTACTGGTTGAATTGTGCAATTGTCTCATCTTAGGTCTAATATGAGAGGTTGATTAAGGCCTTATTTATTTTTATTAAGACTAAGACATCTGATTCTAAATTTACATCTAAATATTAGGATGGTGTACAGAGGATAAAAAAAATATTAAGAGTGTCTTGTTTTTTTAATACCCTGAATTTTTCAATATTTATAAATCTTAAAGTAAAAGAAAATACTAATTAACCTAATACTATACTTCAACATTCTTTTAGAAATAATTATATAATGGTTTGTGAAGGTGATGGCTAACAATGGGGAGTGTGAGTGTCAATTGGGATAGTAATTGATGGTGATGATTGTAGATATATAATAGCTAGTATTGATGGTGGCCGTTAGTAATCGCTAATAATAATAATGGTTATTAGTGATTAATGATGGTAATGAACGTAGTTAGTGGTGATAGTTGATTGCTAATGATTAGGGTGATGGATAATAGATGGGTGACGATATATAGCAGTGATTGATGTTGAAAATTACAAGCAAAGAGTATATATAACTTTAAGCATGGTTAATTTTGAAGTTACTAAACGTGGGTTCCTAGGATAAACTTTAACCAAGTTATAGTTGGGTTTCAAAAGTAGGCAAATTGTATGGTCCATTGTGACTTAATAATATAATATTATGAAGTTATTAATCTTGGGCTCTAAGGACAAAATTATCACTTGATCCTTAACTTCATAAAGGTATTTAAAATTTAAATGTTGAAGCTAGTCAATAAGATGAAACCTTTTTCCTTTTCGTTTTCTTGGGTCAACCAAATTCATTAAGAGAAATTGTTTGATAATTGAATGTAATATATTCAAGAAAAAGAGAGGAAAAAATGATGCCATTATCTACTTAAATTCAATAGTAGCAATAATAACAACAATAATTATCATCAAATGACTAGCAAATTAAAGAAAAAAATTTAAACATCCCGTTAGTTCAATATAACTAAGACATATCATATATATATATATATATATATATATATATATATATATATATATATATTTCTATCTTTTTCTTTTTGGTTGTAGAACTCAATAAAAGAAGTGAAATTAAATAATAAATCATATCCTTCAAAAACTGTCAATAGTTGATCGATTACTTGCTGAACAAGAAATCTTCATGGATCATTTGCAATATCGAAGCTCCAGTGATATTTGTCTTTCCAATCTAAGTTGTCTTCTAAAATTAGCAATAAACATCTCTGCTCTCTGATCAACGTCCATTTCATCATCATCATTATTATTACTTTTGGTTCTTCGAATGCAATGTGTACAAGGACCTTCTTGTTCTTCAAATTCATCATCTATGTTGCGAATCGCATCGTATAACGAGCTCTTAGACTTCTTGAATAGCTTTATAGGATGTTTTCTTCTTGAAGTTAATTTCCATTTGTGTAGTAGAAAAGTTATCTTCATGGTTGCTTTGCTCATTAGTGACTTTAATAATGACCAATTTTGTGTTTTCATGGCTAAGTATTTTTGCTAGAGAAGAGTAGTTTTTTGTGTTTTGTGTTGGAGAGAGTAGTGACAATATATGAATGAGTTAAGTTAAGGATGTCTCTTATCTTATATAGAGAGAGAGAGGAAGAAAGATGGGAAATAGTTGATAAATTGTGAGAGAAGTCACACGGTTTAGCCACACAAATATACATTAAAAAATAAATGTTCCATTGAACCTAAATGTGACATTTCCTGTTTGTCACAATAATTCTCTTAGACAACAAAATATTCAGTGAAATTCACAAGTCTAGTCTACAGAATGCAAAGTGTACGTAAATCTTACTCTTATCTCGTGGAATAGAGCAGTTACTTCAAAGGACATTGATTCGAGTGCAACAAATCAAAATAGTTATGAAAAGAGAAAAGGACATTAACGTAAATATAATAACTAATAAAGAAGGCAGTGCAGAACATTTAGAAAAGGATTATTAACAACAACAAAATAGTATGCTGACGAAAACACCTATAAACACTACATGGTGCAAATATCAAAAATAGAACACAACAAAAATAAAGTTAATATTACGATAGACATGGTGCTCCAAAATCCAAATTACCACCGAGCAAAAGGTTATAATTCAATAAGTTACTTGTTGTAAAGCTTAGGTTGATAAATAAGATACTATTAATTCTATTTTCAGAATATTCATTTATTAGTAATATTTTTGTTTTAAAAAATAAAATTACTTAATCAAAAATTATTTAATTTATATATAAAAAATGTTACAAACAACGTGATTTGATATTTAAAGGTATTTTATATAACATTTTGAGGAAATCTGCTTGACTTTTTGAATATACTAAATCCATCCATTACATCATTCTTAATAAGAGAGAGTTTCGTCCGACATTCGGAGGGTAGTACCGTCATTTTATCTTGTGGCTCAATCATAAAATGCCACCTTAATAAAATTAATTTTAAAAAATAAAACTCCTAATAAATAATTCATCATTAATTCAAAACAATCAAAAAATGCCACTTGGCTCAATAAAAAAATGCCACCTTAATAAAATTAATTTAAAAAAATTAAACTCACCAAAACAATCAAAAAATGCCACTTGGCTTAATCAAAAAATGCCACGTTAATAAAATTAATTTAAAAAAATTAAACTCCTAATAAATAATTCATTAAGAAAAACGTCAAATTAATTTAAATCAAGTATATATTTATTAACTCGACGTAAGTATTGAAATAAGATTTTACCTTTGTGAATAAGTGGTGGTGCCTCCATTTTAAAAAATAAAACACCTAATAAATAATTCATCATTAATTCGAAACAATCAAAAAATGCCACCTTAATAAAATGAATTTTAAAAAATTAAACTCCTAATAAATAATTCATTAAGAAAAACGTCAAATTAATTTAAATCAAGTATATGTTTATTAACTCGACGTAAGTATTGAAATAAGACTTTACCTTTGTGAGGTGTAAATACAATTCAATATTATCATTCATTCTTAATAAGTTGTGGTTCCTTGGTCGGACCAAACCAATTAAAAAATGCCACGTAGGTAAAATCAAGTTACGACCAAACCAATCAAAAAGGCCACGTAGATAAAACTATGTTATATTTTAAAAATAAAAATAAAGTCGTACTATTTAAAAAAGGGCCACGTAGGTAAAACGAAGTTATATTTTGGTGGTTCCTTGGTCGGACCAAAACAATCAAAAAATGCCACGTAGGTAAAACCAAGTTAGGACCAAACCAATCAAAAAAGGCCACGTTGGTAAAAACTAAGTTATATTTTAAAAATAAAAATAAAGTAGTACTATTTAAAAAAGGATCACGTAGGTAAAACGAAGTTATATTTTAAAAAAAACCGTCGGACTAAACAAATCAAAAAAGACCATGTAGGTAAAACCAAGTTATATTTTACAAATAAAAATAAAGTAGTACTATTTAAAAAAAGGCCATGTAGGTAAAACCAAGTTATATAAAAATAACCGTTGGACCAAACCAATCAAAAAAGGCCCCATAGGTAAAACCAAGCTAGGACCTAACCAATCGAAAAAAGCCACGTAGGTAAAACTAAGTTATATTTTAAAAATAAAAATAAAGTAGTACTATTTAAAAAAGGACCACGTAGGTAAAACTAAGTTATATTTTAAAAATAACCGTCGGACCAAATCAATCAAAAAAGGCCATGTAGGTAAAACCAAGTTATATTTTAAAAATAAAAATAAAGTAGTACTATTTAAAAAAAGGCCATGTAGGTAAAACCAAGTTATATTTTAAAAATAACCGTCGGACCAAACCAATCAAATCATCAAAAAAATAAGTGGTGGTTCCTTCGTCGGACCAAACCAATCAAAAAAGGCCACGTAGGTAAAACCAAGTTAGGACCAAACCAATCAAAATCTTAATAAGTGGTGGTTCCTTGGTCGGACCAAACCAATCAAAAAAGGCCACGTAGGTAAAATTAAGTTATATTTTAAAAATAAAAATAAAGTAGTACTATTTAAAAAAGGGCCACGTAGGTAAAACGAAGTTATATTTTAAAAATAACCGTTGGACCAAACCAATCAAAAAAGGCCACGTAGGTAAAACCAAGTTATATTTTAAAAATAAAAATAAAGTAGTACTATTTAAAAAAATGCCATGTAGGTAAAACCAAGTTATATAAAAATAACCGTCCGACCAAACCAATCAAAAAAGGCCACGTAGGTAAAACCAAGTTAGGACCAAACCAATCAAAAAAACCCACGTAGGTAAAACTAAGTTATATTTTAAAAATAAAAATAAAGTAGTACTATTTAAAAAAGGGCCACGTAGGTAAAACCAAATTATATTTTAAAAATAATCATCGGATCAAACCAATCAAAAAAGGCCACGTAGATAAAACCAAATTATATTTTAAAAATAAAAATAAAGTAGTACTAAAGGCCATGTAGGTAAAACAAAGTTATATTTTAAAAATAACCGTCGGATAATACAAAGAATAATAACAGTTATACGCCCGTTGCTCGTGCCTTGCACGGGCACCACATATCTAGTATATATATAAGTGCGGATACCAGGCAGGTCAGGGTCGACATGCCTGCCTGGCAGCTACCCCATATATTCAATTTCTTTTCTTTCGTTTTAATTTATTTGTCGTATATTTAATTTCTTTTCTTCATTTTAATTTATTTGTTTTATATTTAATTTCTTTTTTTCGTTTTAATTTATTTGTTTTATTTTTTTAATTTTTATTATATTTAAAAATTACATAAAAAATACTATAAATCATGATAATTAAAAACTTCAATTATTTTAATTCGATTGCTTATAAAAAAAATCAATTCATTCATAAAATTAATCTATTTTAGTAATATATAAGTGGGGATACCATGCATGTCGAGGTCGACATGCCTGCCTTACGGCCACCCATATATTCAATTTCTTTTCTTTCGTTGTAATTTGTTTGTCTTATTTTTTAATTTTATATATTTAAAAATACTATAAATAATGATAATTTCAAATATTTTCTAAAAAACATATAAATAATTTGATTGCTTATAAAAAAATTGATTCATTCATAAAATTAATCTATTCGTGTCACATAAAATGGGACAAAATAGGCATTATGTGTTATTTAATTTAGAAACTACATAAAAAATATTATAAATTTCAATAATTAACAACATTTGACTGACTCTTGAAATTCTATCTGTGCTACATACATTGGGACAAAAGAAATAACATATATTATTTGAAAATTACATAAAAAGTACTATAAATTACAATCATTAACAACTTTAAATATTTAAAAAATAATATTAAAATTTAATTGACTCTCTAAATTCTATCTATATCAATAAAGTGAAACAAAAAAAAAAAGATATTAAACCCATGCTAGCACGGGCACTTGTGTCTAGTAGTATATATAAGATATAAAATAAGTAATAATGATAGAGCTGGTCATACGTAGGGTTGATCCTTTTTTTTCTTTTAAGGAAATTCGTCATAATAAATTAATAATATAACTAGTCAAAGTAATGTTATGAACTTCATTTTCATCGTGATAATCTGAAAAATGACTCTAGTATGTTGTCAAAATAATAGTCACAGGAATTTCAAACAAAGTACCATGATTTTACTCAGTTG
Source organism: Solanum bulbocastanum (assembly GCA_037074985.1). NCBI lineage: Eukaryota > Viridiplantae > Streptophyta > Magnoliopsida > Solanales > Solanaceae > Solanum > Solanum bulbocastanum. Next base: position 2,147,465 of record CM073604.1, read on the forward strand.
TGTGATAGACATACTAATGATTTTACATTGACTTATGACCTATTCAACCATGCTTTTAAAATCTGTACTAACTTTTTTAAAAATATATTTAACTAATAATAGTGTGTTTAACTAATCAATTGAAAAACAACTTTCATCGATATTAAAGATGTAACCCTGACTAGCAAAGTTGAGTGACAATTCACAGATATGCAATGAGATGTTTAATGTAATAACACCTAGAATAGCTTTTCCAAACAAATATATATTGTATAGTTGAAAAACTTAAATATTATACTTCAAACATCAAAAGTAGTAGTTTGTATCAAAAGGGAAATAGAAGAAATCCCCTCTTTTCTCAGAACATAATATCTGACCATTGAAAATTGGTGTGAAATCACAAACCTGATGACTGAGATTAGGTTACCATAAGTAATAAACATATTTCGAAGGTAAAGTTGCTTGAAAGTATCAAGCCATTTGAATACAAAATATATCATAGTACGCACTCAAAGCTCTAGCAAGCAGGCAATTTGAGAAGACGGAGGGGAGTCAATGAGACAGCGCTTTAACAACTTGAAGCTAGCAAAATCAAGCCGCAGGTGTTGTGGAAGGAGAAAATCGGGTACAAAGCAAGTAAAGCTCAATGACGTTTCCCATGGAGCTTAGTAGATTCATTGATCAAAAGCAGAGCAACAAGTACATCAGCTAATATGCAATGAACCAATCTAATATAGGTGCTTCAAATGACAATTGATGTACTCTCCGAAGAAATTCACCCTCTTCTAAAATTTTAAAGCAACGAGGATAAAATTTTGAAAAAGAAAATCATAAACCATTTTTGTCTCCAGCAGAAAGCAAAATAGAGAAACAGATTTTGCAATACAATACAAAATTTCAAGGAAATAAAAGTGAAAGAAGTTCAAAAAGGGAAGCGAAGTATAACACGGGTCTATACTTGGTATCACACCAATCTCATGCAAATCTTGAGTTTTAATAGGTTGCAAGGCAACTTAACAAAAAGGAAAACATCAAAATATGTTCGGAGAAGTACAGAGATGAAAGGAAATATTTTGATGAAATATTGTTCAGTTCTCCTTCAATGACGGGAGAGATAATGATGGAAAAAAAAGATTTTGATAAAAGAATATGAAGGAAAAGGGCACAGAAAAGTAGTTTAAAATGGCATAAAAAGATGAGCAAATAATTGATTTTAAAAGGGAGCAAAAAATAAGAGGCAAAGGGAATCACAGGACCTAGGATGTTACATGCAACCCTTGAAGCCATGAACTTCCACAAGTAAGCTTTCAGATACCGGCCCGATGACCTTGCTGATGTGGCGATCAATTGTTTAACAAGAATGTGAGTTTCTCAACCTCTCTGTAACAGACTAGGTACCTGCCATATGACTGTGATGCCATTCATCATCCTTAATATCTACTTTTAATATACCACTACACTTTGAGGTGAGGCGTGTCATAGCAGCAGAGATTCAATCAAACAGAAGAGCATCTAGTGATGTAGCTAGCTGGGATCCACAATCATTGAAATTGAAGATCCCACAGCAGGGCAGTGAAGAACGAAACCACAGAGTGTGGGAGCAGAAAACCAACGAAGCAGAGTACCGTGAAGACACCTCGACACAAGAAAACAAAAGTAAATTTTTAGCAGCATTCTTTAGGATATTTCTTTTCTAAAGATAATAGATACCATAAAGTACAAAAGGTCTATATCCCTAACATAATGGTTCTTAAAAAGGGAAAAAGTCGAGAAATTAAAAAAACACACTTATAATATCATACGAAAATTAAATCCGTTGAAGTTGAGGGCATGGCCTCACTTACACAGCTGTGATCAAGTCAAGCATAGTAACACACACATCGAAAAACTCCTGAATGAGACAAGTAATCAACTTCTCTTTCAGCTCCTGCTTCTGATTCGGTCCCTGACACCATTTCTGTATTACAAAGCAGAAGGATAAGGATAACAAGAGCATAGATAAGATTCATTATCAATATGAAAGTATAAATAAACAAACATATTTGTATAGCATAAGACCAGACAATGTCCCAAAATCAAAAACCCAAAACAAGTAGGTAGGTAGCAACACCGTCAATACACAAGGCCACAAGCTACACGAACTAAGGCATGAAAGACCAAACAGATACAAAATAATTCAAATGAAGATCCAAGAAACAAATCCTAAAGAGTGTGTGTGCACACACACACACACATTAGGATGAATCACCCAACTTTAATCAGGTACGAACAGTTGAAAAAGAATACCCAATCAACAAAGATGACACAATAAATGATGCCAAAGTTAGGAAACCCACCCATTGGAATAAGGAACTTCATCTCTTCCACGGTATGGAGATCGGCTATAACTACGGCCACGAGGTGACACGCTTCGGCGTCTGGGGGAACGTCCACGAGGACTATAACTCCTGTTTCAAAAAGGGCATTACAAGGGGGTAAAAGCGAATGTCATGTCCTACTACATATTTGAAAAGTTCTATTCTGACCTGCGACCATAACTTGGGCTCCTCCGATATCTAGGAGGGCTACGACTTCTACGTTTACCAGGACCTGCACCTCCTCGCACTCTGCATTCACGAGCAAAATGACCAGACTCACCACACTCATAGCACTTCAAATCAGAGCCTCCAGAACGACCACGACCTCCTCCACGGCCCCCACCCCTTTCTCCTCTAGAATTATGCGAGAGCTCCACTCTCCATCCATTCTTACCTATTTAATGTATCAGGAAGAGAAAAACTTCAAATGCTTCAGTATTTGACATTTTGCCAGACTTTAAAGATGCTGATGTATACAGCAAAAATATAAAATTGATAATGAAGCTGCAAAGTATTTTGAAAAATATTGAATTCGGAAACAGGCTAGATACGCGGCCATAAATAAGATAAGAACCCTTTCAGAAGGTTCAACTATATGCATGAGTAAGGGACAATACCATCCAGATCCCTGATTGCGTCTTGTGCATCTCTACGGTCATCAAAGTCAATAAAAGCATAACCAGGTGGGCGTCTTGCAACCCAAACACTGCAAGCATTTCAAAAAAAAATTCATCTAGTGTGTTATGCGCTAATCAGAAAGCATTATAACAAAGAAGGATGGAAAAACAAGTAGTCAAATTCCATAAATGAAATAGCCCCTAAATACTGAAGTTCTACGAATTTTCTTAGTAGCTGAATTTATATCCCAAATCCCTTAAATCTCAACATGTCACTTTATTTAGCATTCAATAATCAGTCTTTTTTTTTAAAGAATTCAAAACAATACATAGGAGTTTCAACAGATCAAAGAGCAACAAAGGCATGGATATCTTATACCAGATCCATTTCCCTAGAAACTTCTAACAAAAGTTGGTCATGAATATAAGGAAATAATGTGCTTGCAGTACAGCTTACAACCATTACATCTAAATACTGCTTTAGAGAGACAGGTATACTATTAAGTTGGAATAAAATTATCTTCTATCTGATAAAAAATTAGACTTAAAATCTCCTTCATGTCAGATTGTTAGTTTATGCTTCATTCATGAACTGAGAAGCGATATAAGCAATGAAGAATGGATGACTAGTAATCACTTATAACAGATTCTAGTTGTAAACTAAATATTTACTTGCTCTACTCAATAAGAAGTATTCAGCAGCCAATTACAAAAAACATTTGCACATCCTATTTTTAAGAGGTCATCAATGAATACAGATTAAAAATACAAATTTATTGTAGAGGTTGCTTTACCTTCTTATAACTCCAAAGACACGGAATTCATCTTCTAGTTCTCTTTCAGTGACCCTTGGATCAAGATTTCCAACATACACTCTTGACATCTCGGTATAATAACCTATACAGGAATACACACTTTGGTCACATATATATATATATATATGTATATATATATATATATATAAGTTAAATATTCATAAGGTAATTATAAGAAATTGAATGGTACAGTGTCTGGAATATGCCAAAATCATCAGAAACAAAAAGTTATTTTCAACTCTGTTTTCTTGGTAGCACTGTAGTATACTTAAATTATTAAGGATTTATGCTGTATACGCTGATGATTGCAATATCTGCAAACAATCTGTCTATCCTATTTCACTAAAAACAGTAAGCTACAGTTGTATGAAAGTGTGTACAAAATAGTTTTACAGCAATTGATTAAGAACTAAACTCCATCATCAATTATTCTCTGTGGCAAATACTACGCACTTTGGAATACTATTTTTCTAAGAAGTAGATATATATATATTTATGTTTTAAATTATATAAAGAAGGTGAGGCTACCTATTAAAACTCTTTCACTATGCAACAACAGCATACTCAGTGTACGCAACCTCGCACCTAACTTTTGAAGGCCGAGAGGTTGTTTCCAATAGACATTCAGGTTGACTAAATCATATACATAAAACGTAAGAAAAGGAAATACAACACTAAAGAAGTCATGCTAAAAATAAAGAAGAAAAAAACAGTAGCAACAACAAATAATAACCAGAAAAGACATTAACTAATGAGTTCAACAAAACACTATATACATCTACAAACCATAAAAAAGAAGATCTTTTTCATATTTTTTTTTCCCAAAAGGAGTAGGGAAACGGAAATGGCGTAGCAGATTACACCGACGAGAATCGAAAACCTTGCCAACAAGCTGAAAATTCAGGTAGTCAACTAATTGAGCTACTAAAATTCTCGTAAGATGTTCGAATTCAATAAAACGATTAATTTCTTCAATTCTATGAAATTTTGAACAAAATTAGGATTGGCGGAACCGCAAAATTCAACTTATCAAAAATAAAACTAGTCATAAGTTCAACATTAAACATCAGATCAAACATAAACAGATCTATACAAGTGAAAATTGAAGCAAGGAGACGGCAAACCTGAAACCCTAGTGAAGAACGCAAGAGAGAAAAACCCTAGGCCACCACTATGAAAAGGAGAAATGCTAGAGATATGAATAACTGGATTTGAACTGGGCTTAAAAGCTGCACTCATTGGGTTTAGGCCCAATAGAACTGATACAAATTTTGGGCCTAGGCCTTTTTAGTTGTGAGGCTGATCCAACTTACGTGATACCTTTTTGATTTTGAAATTCAAACGAATTTTTTTCACATGTCGTTTAAATATTTTAATGGTATACTATTGTGACTTATTGTATTTGTTATACATCATTTTCAAACATGTAAAATTTATTTCCGAAAAATTTCATGTCCGAATACACGATCAAACTAGACAGATTTGGTTCTCATATTTTGATCTATGTCACATAGGTTGAGACAAAAGAGGTAATATTTTTAGCTACTGTTGGAATATAATTGAGGAATAATCATAGCTCACAGATTAGAGTGCATCGCATTTGTAACGCTATGGTCATCAATTTGCTTCCGATAGCCGATATTTTCCCTATTCATTTTTTTATTTTATTTTTTAGATGATAGATAATGTTTCTTTGAAATTAAAGAAGATTGAAATAACATTTTCCTCCTTTTCCCAAAGGCCATAGCTATCAATTTGTTATAGGAACTTTCAATTATGTCAGAAAATGATTATACATAAAATAGAAGCAGTTTTTTTTGTATATTTATCCAACTCATCTCATCACATCATTCTTTGAAATATTATATTTTAATTTAATTTTGAAACTACTACAACTCCTATTTTTTTCTGCGGTTAGAGGGGCCTTCTGATTTGTTTTAAATCGTCAAAGAAACAGATAAAACATTCTAAAAATAGTTATTAACAAAACATTTATTTATTTAACATCTCAAACAGTAACATTTTCACAGGATGGGAGAAATAGAAGTGTATCCTATGGACCCAAAAAACAAAAACAAAAAAAGTGAAGATTACTGACCTTCTCCCATGCAACTCATGAACAGACCCATTATATTTTCCAATATGAACAAGCAAAAGTTTTCAAGTATATATAAGGTTTAAGAGAAAGAAATGCAAGTGAGAAGAGGATTGAATTACAATCGAAAGATGTGGTGCAGTGGATGAGGTTGCTTTTTATTTAATCAGAAATCTTAAGTTTGAATCCTTAATATTAAAAAATTCTTTGATAGAAAGTGATTCCCCTCGAATGGGTCCTAAGCAAAAACGAATTTGAATTAATCAAACTTCAATACAGATATCGAATACCAGACATAATTTTTTTTTATAAAAAAATAGGGGATTGAATTGAATTTGATTCTATCTTGTTTGTTTAATTGTCTAGGTGTGATGGCTACTGCAACCTAAAATTTTCAGAAAGCATCTGATTCCTAACTTTCACCAATCCTATCGAATATCTTGTTTGGTTCAAATATAATGTTATTATTTAGAGGTGAAATTAGAATTTTGTTAAGATATTTAATATTAAATATTTATTATGTATAACAATAATATATATATATATATATATATATATATATATATATATATATATATATATATATAAAATTGCAATAGACTTTTTGAAATTTATATCATACCAATAATTTTGATTGTCCTATTTTATATAAGTGAAATTTGATTTTTTGAAGTCGTCCAAATCATTTCGATTTTTCTTCAATATCTATATGCTTACTTCGGTGTGTTTTGCTGTCGCTTAGAAAAAATATCACAAGTAAAACTTGGGACATGATGGATATCATGCGTACTTATTTGAGAAACTCATATAAAAAAATTTGGGACCATCTAGAAGTGATTTGAGTTGATCGGTAATTGAATAATGAATCAATTATTGAGAAGGATGAACTACAACAATATATATACATACATATATATACAATATCGTTACATTACAAATATATGCCATCATTTAAAAGACTCAAAACAATCAAAAGGAGTTCATATTTAAAATTTAGGATCATCTCGAGGAGATTTGAGTTGGTGAAGATTGAAAAAAACACTTTATTAGGACTTAAGATATTTCATTGAAACAAGATTTAGTTCAAGCATCTAAACAAAATATTCTGATTGTCAATACAGAAAACATCTCGCGTTAACAGAGTACTCGAGAAAGAGTGAATAAGGTGTTTGGGGGTAGGCAAGCACACGTGATTACAAGTTACAAGCCATAATCAGTTTAGTTGGCTGGTTGGTCTCGAATTGGCTCAAGCAGTAGTACTGTTGTGTATTCTATGCCCGTGACTCCTCCGTAGACGACAGAGACTCTACGAGCAGAGCAGAGGCGGAGCTAGGTGGAGGTTCGTGGGATCGAACAATTCCATTAGCTTTTTCATAGATCATGTATTTGTATAAAAATTAAATAAATATATATGTATATTAATTTGTGAACTCCTAAAAAAATTGATTGACAATTCAGTGGTAAGAAAATGTGGTGAAAATGCTTTTTGCACTAGTATTGTGGATTCAAACCTCACTATCAATAAAAAAGAGTTCTTTTCCTTTTTAAAAGAAGCATGTTTTGCAGTATTTTTCTCTTCTATCCTAAAATTTAGAACCCCCAACTCCTAACTCTGGCTTGCCTCTGCGCACGAGCCTCATGGTTTCTAACACGACCACCATCAAATCTAAGTTATGCGAAGAACAAGTAATACTATTATCAGTCATCGTTTCAATTTGTATGATATAGTTAAAAAAAAATTGTAGAAAAGGGATTAAAGACAAAGGAGTTAAAGCTGTTTTTCAAATTCATTTCCTCTGAGCTAAAACGCAAGGTCATAAATTAGAATTAGACTTTGTAATAAACATTTAATTCAATTGATTTCCTTTTAGAAGGGTTTGAACTCTGAATTAAGTGGATTTAATCAAAATTACAACTTATGAATCTGTAAATCATTTTTTGTTTAGTTGGATAAGCAAGTGCTGAGTACAATATTTATTATTATGAACAAAATATTTTATATTAACAGGATCTATCAAAAGGTTGCATTCTAAAAAGTGTGATGTAGTAATTGAAGTCAACTTTTAATGCACTCGCAAATATACATGATCATTCAAGTAATATAGACCTATGAAATCTACATATAGTATCCAAATTGAGACAAATGTTTAAGTAAGCAATATAAGATTTTTGGTTGTTGTTGGAGTATAATTTACATCTAAGTTGATTTTTCTCCATACTTTTTCATGCAATTCATCTAATCACATGTTTTAGCTCAGTATAAAAAAAAATGCATCAAATGCAAGATAATGAACCATTATCATTCTCAAAATAAGGTGAAATGTGGATAAAATATGACAAATAGGTGTACAAAAACACCCAAGATCATAAAGACATTCAAATTTTGTGGTCATAATTTACATTCTCAACTCGTTTATCCTCGGAAAGGGAAAAATATTATTAAGAATGTTGTCCCCAGAAATAGACCCTCCAATGCGCAAAATCAAATTTAATCAGACAGAAATTTAAAAAAAAAAAACACATTTACTACTTCAAGGCAAGATTGCAGAGTCTACTTCATTCAGATTCATTGTTTAGTTTTCCAATTTGCATACATATATTATATACATATTATCAGGGGTGTATATAGGTCAGTTTGGTTTTATTTTTCATTAAAAAAAACATAAACCAATTATGCCGGTTTATTAAATCTAAAAACCAAATCAAACCACATAAAGTCGGTTTTTCGGTTTCGGCTTTACTCAGTTCTTTCGGTTTTTTTTTTGGTTTTTTTCGATTTTTTGGTTTTTTACAACTATACGGTGTTTGAAAAATATATCCAATATATTTTCACTTACATGTGTGATAAGCTAAACCTAAAAAATGTTAAATGAATAGAAATTTTCCAAAAGACGGTAAAATTCACATGAGTATAAAATATATTTTTTGAAATATCAACGTTCATTATATTAAATTAATAAGATTAAAGGCTACATACAAACTGAATACAAACAAAATATTTACAAAGTAAATTGTTAACTTTGAATTTCAAAAAGTATAACAATATAATTGCAACTTCAGATCTAAATACAAAATAAAATATTTACAAATTTTACAAGCCCAAATTTGAAATAAAATATATAAACATTGAAAACTATAAACTAACTAAAAATATATTAACAAAGTAGATTATAAATAATATTTTTTATCTATATATAATATTTACAAAATTTTCCATGCCCAAATTTGAAATAAAATATATAAACATTGAAAACTAAAAACTAACTAAAAATATATTAACAAAGTAAATTATAAAGAATATTTTTTATCTATAAATAAAGTATTATATATATATATATATATATATATATATATATATATATATATATATATATATATATATATATATATATATATATATATATATATATATATATATATATATATATATATATATATATATATTATGTCGATTTGATTTGGGTTCAGTTTGAAATTTTTTCTTTTAATACCAAACAAAATCAAGAGTGGTCGGTTTTTTTTCAATCGCCAAACCAACCAAACCAAACCACAAATCGGTTTTTTTTTCCGGTTTGATTTGATTCGTCGGTTCAATTTGACTTTACGGTTTGACTTGTACACCCCTACATATTATATATATATATATATATATATATATATATATATATTATGTCGGTTTGGTTTGGGTTCAGTTTGACTTTTTTTCTTTTAATACCAAACCAAACCAAGAGTGGTCGGTTTTTTATTCAATCGCCAAACCAACCAAACCAAATCACAAATCGATTTTTTTTTCCGATTTGATTTTGTTCGTCGGTTCAGTTTGACTTTATGGTTTGACTTGTACACCCCTACATATTATATATGAATTATACATCTATCAGTTATTTTTAGTTTAAGCTATTGAATGAACAACTATTTAGTTTCTTCAAAAAAATAAATAAAATTAGAACACAACTCAAACCTTTATAATAACAAGAGGATGTTGTTCGAATGGTAAACTCCTCATCTCCAATCCTATGTCGGTACTAGTCATCGAAAAAAATAAAAAGAGTAAAAACTCTAAGAAGGATAAAAAATTAAAATAAAATAAAAACTTTACAATATTCTTTTCACTAAAAGTTCCCAAAAACAACCCAACATAAAATATCAAAGACATAATAACATCACTTAGATAAGATACCACATAGTTACATGAATTACATATAATACCTATAGAAAAGACAAATAAAATTTATGATAATGTTTCGCTTAATGTGATGAACTCACTTGATCATCAAAGTTCTTCAAATTTCCTTTAGAATTTTTCTCAAATCTCTTAATTCTAAAATGCATCAACTCCACATCTTTTGTTTCTCCATCTATAACAAGATCACTTAATATTTTCCCCACAATTGGTCCCATTTTGAACCCATGCCCAGAAAATCCACCACCAACCACAACATCATCTCCAAACTCTCCACCAAGAAAATCAATCACAAAATCCTCATCTGGTGTCACCGAGTACATACACGACTGTGTCACGACCGGTCTCGTTGAATCAACGAGGTCTCCGAATTTCTCCTGGATCCACTTCTTGAGTGGATCCAAGCTCTGTGTGGGCGCCCATGTCCTATCAGTAGGCTCACAGGGACGCCCACCATGTATCGAGATTTTAATCAATCCCGGATACTCGAGTGACGGTGTGCCGTATATGTACAGCTCACCGTAACTAGCGAAAGTTGGAAAACCATTTCCAATAGTGAATTTTGACTCATACCCTCTTTTAATCTTCCAATAAACTACAGTTGCCTCCAATGGTTGAATTGGAATTACAACTCCTGTCATATTTCTAACTAATTTATTCATCCATGAACCAACAGTAACAACACATTTTTTTCCACAAAATTTTTCTCCATTTTTCGCCATAACCAAAACACCCCCTGTTAAACTATCCTTCTTGATTTCAACAACTTCCATGTTATCTTTCAAAAAAGCTCCATTCTTGATCGCGAGTGTTTGAAACATCGAAACAGCTTTCGTTGGCTTAATAACACCACCATACTCTGTAACAACACCAATCCAATTATCAGGTAATTGAATCAAATCATCGAATTCTTGAAACATTGTGTTACGATCAATAACACGAACAGGGATCGAGTTTTTCTCGCAGCTAGAAATGACAGCTTGAAGTGCTTTGTTGTTAGAAGGTCCTACATCGAATTGTGGAGTTTTGAAGTAGACTTTGTATCCGATTTGTTCTTCAGCATCTCTCCAAAGGGTCTCGGATTTTAAAACCATTTTCGGGTAGTAGTCTTCGGGGTAAGTGGCACGTATGGTTCTTGATTCGCCATGGGAAGAACCAAGATGGTGCAAGAAATCGAATTGTTCTAAAAGTAGTGTCTTTTGATTACGTTTTGATGTTTGATAAGCTGTACAACTACCCATTATACCAGCACCAATGACGATTACATCAAAAATTTCGATTGATTTCTCCATTTTTTTTCTCTTTTTTGTTTGTGTTTGCTCTGTTTTTTGTGTTGGAGATGGAACAGAGGAGATGAGTTTTTGGAGTTGTGGAGTAAGCATTAGGAGAGAATGGCTATGTTTTTAAAGGATTAAATTCCATGTATAAAATAGCATAGCACTCTTTTGTTAAGATTTTGCCCTAATTTTTTTTTCATATTTGAGGTTTTTTTTTTTTTTTTGGAAGAAAACTTAAAAGCATTACAATAATTGTTTTTATTTTTCCCGAAAAGAAAAAAAATAATTAAATCTCTTTTATATTTGGTTATTCTTTTCTCAGAGAAAAAAATTTGAAGATTTGTAAATTGAAGATCTCTATTCTATATAACACAATAGAATCTACAATATAATCATTTAGAGACTTTTGTTTATGAAGAAATTTTCTCTCTACAGTTTTTATGTTTTTTATTAGTTTTTAAATATGTAGGTGAATTGGTCATATCATATAATAATACATGTTTCTTTTAGTTTTAGTTTTATGTGTCGTCTAATTTATCATAATATGATTTGTAAATTATAAGCTTCTGCATGACGCCGTGATTCTTTCGAACCCAAAACACTTTATGCCAAGATACACTAATATGTTGAAAAAAGAACGTGGTGGAGCAGTAAGTATCTATCCATTCTTAATCAAAAATTTTGTGTTTGAGTCTTATATATGAAGTCATCTTTGATTAAGAAGCGTTTAACTTCCAAAGTAGGATTTTTCGATGTGAATCTGAAGTCACTTTCCAACATGAATCGAAATTTGAGTGGAAAAAATGAAAAAAATATGTTAAAAAGAAAAGTCCAATGTACTGAGTATTTTACCTTGAGCGTGATGTAGATAATTTATGCTGACACACATATTAATGGTTGGTTGATTCCCACTATTCGAGCTTGTGACATGTAAAGACAGAGGTAGGCTTTACCATATATGGATTTGACAAAATTTAATAATTTTGGTCCAAATTTTATAAATACATTAAATATGTATAAAAGTAAAATTTAGAACCTATTTGTTAACACGTGAAGTTAAGGTCTTAAATCACATAAAAATAATTTTACCTTTACTCTAAGCTCTCTCTACTTACAAATTGCCTACATAATTTAAGTTTTATCGCACCAATAGTCAATTTAATTATCACTTTAGCCTATTAAAAAAAATGATAAATACAAGATTTAGTGTACTAAATCATAATTTATTTTCACTTAAAAATAATCCTGATCTTAATCATTCATATTTCAATTCTTAAGTCTGTTTGGTTTTTAATTCAAAATTTAATTATTAGGTGTGTTTATTTTAATGATCTTACAATTATTTAATGAGACTAAATAGATATGAATAATTAAGATCTATATTTATAATAAAGACTTAATATTTTTAAGATGTCTATTCAAAGATTTTTAAGAAAACGACATGTACTTCCACCATGCAATCACCACCTTCAACTATCATCAATCATTGCTGTGTTCAGCCTCTTCTTAGTTAATATGGGGGCACAATAGGATGGTTAGTGGACTCTTCAAAAGTTACGGATCCGTATTAGTGTTAGCTCATAGTCAATACTCTTTTGATACAAATCCTAACGTTACGCTCTAGAATGAAGGATAATCTTGTCGTATAATGACAAGCTAAATAAATAAAGATAATCTCGTTATATAAAATATTTGAAAACATATTCCATATATATATATATATATATATTGCACTAAAGTCAACTTAAGGATGGCCACTAATCCTTTAATTAAGAAAGGTCAAGACTTTATAATGTATATAACATAATATATGTCATATCATTATACGATGTTTTGGACGATGCTATATGATAATGAAGAATATATCCGATCAACATATATTTGACGTTTGAAATCAAGAATTAACAATTCGTTTACGATCACAAGGCAAATTACTCTCTAACACATATGAGTGATTTATATATCTAGCATCAACAACAACAATAAAATATTTAGTGAAATTTCGTAAGTAAGGTTTGAAAAAAATAATGTGTATCTCGTCTTACTTCTACCTTATAAAGAGCAAAGGGATTATTTTGATAGACTCTCCACTCGAATAATGCATGATTCATGTAGCATCATCCCTATATATATATATATATATATATATATATCAACTCCTAGTCAAGCATACGTGGCAATGACTTCTTTGATATACAAAACGACAGTAAAAACCACCATTTTTGTTAATGCAACAACTGAAATCTTTTAATAAGAAAAGATTCCATCAAATTAATGTTCAAAAATATGTTGATATTTCTGTGTCTTTTTCCTCTATGACAGGACAACATATGAAACAAAGAGTTTCCTGTCACTCACATGAATCACGAGTACACATTTGTTTCTTTTCGAGTTTGTTACGATAGTATTTTTCATATCCGATGTTTGATATCTATTTTTGGATCTGATTAATTTGAACTTGCAACAGGTAATGATCTACTTAATACAACTTCATTTCTATTACTTGTTGGGTTTGATATATGCTAATGATACAAAGATTAGTAACATAAGAATTTAATTAATGAATTATAATCTAGAGAGTTGTCATTTAGTGATCTTAATCCATGTAATACTAATTTTCATTTATTTCACATTTTATTCCACGTAAAATAATATAAAAAAATTCTGCAAGTATTAGTTGTGGTATCTTTGTTATTGGAACCAACCATTTGTAATTTATATTATATTTGTAACGTACATGAAAAAACTGAAATATTTTTCAACTGATCAATCCCTTTCAAAGACTTGTCGCTATATTAACGACTTGACGTATACGTAGAAGGAATAAAAAAACCCCAGCCATATATACATTGAAGATAAATGAATTCATTTTTCTATAAGTTGAACTTCATCGATGTTATCATGTTATAATATCTACATCTACATGCCATTAATATGTGCATATTAATAATGGTATTAAGTTATTGTATACTTAATACAATAAATACACACTGATAAAAAAAATAAAAATATATGTACTTGAACTACCTTTGATTAAATCTCAAGTTTGAGCCTTGAAAATCGAAGAAACCTATGATAAGAAATTCTTTCTCATTTAATGGGTCATACACCTTTGAATTCTTCCATCCCTTGCCTTTTCCTCTTTCCTTCAAACCTCAAAGGCAAATTCGAGATTTTAAATTAGTATATTAATACCCATTACTTCTTTTCATTAATAATGAATATAGTGATGCGTCATTTTCTTAATAAATTATCAAGTACATATGCATAAATAAATAACATAATTTAGTTCTTTTTTGTTTGGTCTTTTGAAAATAGCTTGTCTACCTCCACGAGGTAATAATAAGATCTGCATACATTCTCCAAACCCCACTAAAATAGCTTGTCTACTTCCACGAGGTAGTAATAAGATCTGTATACATTCTCCAGAACCTCACTTGTGAAATTTCATAGGGTATGTTGTTGTTATATACATAATTTATTTAAACAAAAGGCATTGAATTTTGAAGTTAGTTTTGAATCTGCACAATTTCTGCCTATGTTAAACAACTAAACAGAATGATCATTCACATGAACATTTCAATAAATGTAAAATACAACCACAAGAAAAAAAGAAAGTAGATCAACCATAATTTCACATTTATATGTGTGTGGCTACATCTAAACCCCAAAATTAATAGACAAAAAGCAATGTGGTAGTACAAGTACCACTTACACATTTCTTATTGAGAATCAATAACAAATGGGTACTATTAAAAAATTACACACATCTTTTGACTGTGATCTTCACTAAACTAATTTCCCATCAATGTGCCCAGTTCCCTACTGCTATGAAATATCATATTGGATTACAGTACTATGGATTTTGCCTATATATGAGCGTGCAACCAAGAACGTGATTCACAAAAAAACAGAACAAATCACAAATTCCTTGATCGAGCAAAATAATGAAGCAATCAACCACAATCTAGTCAAAACTAACTTGGATGATTTACAGAAGATTGTGAAGACAGCCATGCACTATATCTTGTCCGTGACTCCACAATTAATCACAGTGAGAAAATCAGACAACGGACCTGCAGAATACGGAGACAATCAGCAAACCTGTATTTCATTACTCAATAAGAAATAAAGACCTGTAGAACATTCAAAATTCATGTGTGCGATGAAGAGAATAATTAAACAAGGCATTCCAAGATTCCTAAAAATCCAGTCTCTTACAAATATGGAGGAAGGATCAACAGTCCAAGTGTGTGCATCACAGATAAAACAATTAGGATCTTATCATCAGTTCATTTAGGGACTTAATTCTCCGATTACAGCAAGAAGCAATATGTAAGGAAAGCCCAGTACTTGGATCAAAGTACAGCAGATAACGAGAGGGGAGACAAGAAAAAAAGATCTGACCTATTCTGCTCTCATACTACAAATGTCGCAAGAAGAGCATGCAACACAACCCAATAGATGATCACACTTAGCCGTAGAACAGGCTGCCGCATAAGTGTCCGATCACAGGATACCCTAGTAGTGTTTCAAACACAATATTGTTTTAGTTAGATAACAACATTTCAGATGCATACAAAAATGAAAGCAGCAGATGGAATTTGTTTACCATAGACCATCTATCATGTCGGTTATGGGTCTTGTAAACCGTGGGACGATTCTTGATGTCGTCATTGACTTGAAACCATGAGCTGAGAGGAAACAAAGGTGTTATCAGCAGTTCGAAGATGTGAATACCAACCAAACCATAAGGAGAAGAAGACATGAAGACTGCGTAAATGAATGTAACCAAGACACAAAACATGTCATTAACAGAAAACTCCACAAATGCATACCTAGCTCAAAATATGACCTCATATACAGATGTAAAAAAAATCAAATACCCTTTCTCTTCCTATACCCTGTGCCCTACCACTCAGAAGAAAAAGCAAAGTAAAGAGGGAAGAAAGGACTTTCATATTTCCTAGTCAACCATTGAAGTGTTCTCTTGAAACCATAATGCCTTTCTAAGATTATATATCACCACAAAAACAGAATCTACCACTCAGCAAGAATGAGTATAAACCAAAAACAAAAAAAAAAAAAAGGAAAAGAAAAAAGACAAATTGACAAGGCATGAAACCCCACAAGGTTAAAAAAAGAAGTGAAACGATCGAGGTTAGTTTTTTATTGTTGAAACTATCGAGGTTATATAAGAGGAAAAAAATGTTACCGCAAAAATGATGTTTGAAAACCTTCATGCACTATGTTACATCCCTAACAAAACCACATCCACAATCACAGTGAAAGGAAGCTCAATCTCAAACCATTTGACATTATTATAAACACTGAACGCTACTCACAATATATGACCAGGAAACAAGACAATAGTATACAGTAAACATGCTTAACAATCAGAAAGACTCAAAATAAACTAGCAATAGGAAGTCATTACCCTTATCATCATCTTCATCATCTAGTTTCCCACTATCAGGATCCACATCTATAGCAACAGCTACTTGGTCATTATTAGTTTTTCGCAAACTGCGAACTTGAGATGCAACAGTTCCAGGCACTACCCTTTTGTTGGCCTGCATTGAAAATCAGAAGGAAGTAATGCCAAGAAGTATAGCCCCAGGAACATGAGGCTTAGTCATGAAATAATGAGGATATTTCAGAGATAAGATACAAAGAGCTTTCAGTGCAAATCCATAGCATGTAATTGTCATATTCCAATTCAAACTAGGTTTTGTATACTAAGTACACTCTTAGTCTTACTACAGGTCTATAGCTTGGTGATCCTATTTTTCTTTTAATTAGGAGGCAGTTCTAGTGTTTTTCTTCAGAACTCAAACTTTAGCGGACATCAGCACAAAGTACATATACTTTGACCAGAATGATGGGCAGACTCTATATGTGTCCTCAGAAATTCATTTATTAGTGTACATCCTTCACATGTTCTTTTTTTTTTTTTTTATAATGTGCATCCTTCACATGTTCTTCCAACTAAGGTGGATGATGGTAGTCTGTTTAGTTACTATGAAGGATATTGGCAGAGTCCATTCATATTAGTAGTCGAGTATTGCTCTTGTAATTTATTGGCCTTCGATTTCTATTACTACCTGTTGTTTCTTGTACCGCAATTATCATATTGTTTTGTTATAGTTTTTGTTTTGTTGCTATCGGTTGTTTTTATGATTATATGTTGTTTCTTGTACTTCCGTTACTCCTTTTTGGGACTGCTTTGAACTATTTTTCCTTAAGTCGAGGGTTCATTCAAAACAATCTTTCTACCTCTAAGGAAGCGTAAGGTCTGTGTACACTGTACTTCTCTAGACCCCACACCCCACTTGATGGGACTACACTAGGTATGATGTCATTGTTGTACTAAATGAAAAAAAGTGGATCGGCAATTAAGCATATTTAAATTTTGGAAAACAAAATATGCAGAAAGCAAATAAATATCTTAATATGCTACACTATTTATTTATTAGAAATTGAAATATGCTACACTTCAATTGGCTGCTATGTAAAATTATCAATGATAAAGCAGTTGAGGCAGCATGATGGAAACAACAAATAAAATTTAATGAATAGAACTAAATAAATGAAACGACATACCACTGGCTCTATCTCTATAATCTCTGATGAAGAATTTGCTAGTTGCCCCATGCCACTAGCACCTCGAAGCATGGTTAATTGAGATTCCTTGTCACGCAAAGAGTTCTCAAGAAATTCTTCTTTCCTCACCAGCTGTTCAACTTTATCTTTCTCTACTTTCAACATCAAATCTCTTGTCTGTGCCAGTGCACGCAGGTCCTCCACCTCAGATATTACAGCCACCACCTGTTTCTCTAACATTTCTTTATAATCATGAATCTGGTTAACTTTTGCATCATCATGATCCATATCATGAGCCTGGACTCGAGAAATCATCTTGTCTACCCATGTCAAAAAGTCATGGATTTCATCATTATCTCTTTTGCTACTCATCTGAGCAGAAGCTATTGCATCATTAGTGCATCTTGTAACTTCTTGCCTCAAGAAAGAAATCTCTGTATCTCGCTCTTGTAATTGTGACTGAAGATTCTCAACCTCGGACAGAAGGCTTTCAGATAGTTGATGAAGTTCATCAAATTTGCTTACTGTAACAGAAAGCTTCTTCATGGTCTTTCGCCGGGAAACTTCAAGGTTCTCCATATCTTTATTTTTTTGAAGCAGGAGTCTGTCCATTTCCTCAATCTTGTTTGTTTTGTCTTCCATTTGGGCCTCCTCCTCCTCAAGTGCTTGCATCAGTGCCTCGTTTTCTATTGTAATACGAAATGTAACTTCTACCAAGTTAGAGTTCAAATAAAAGCTGACAACAACAAAAAGATTTTAAGTTCAAAACTTCAATAAAATCACCTTGTTCCTTCGCCTCTAGCATGTCTTCAAGTGATTTAACTCTTAACTGTAAGTCAGCAAAGTTAGATTCCTGATCTTGCAGTTCTTTTATCCTGTGTGTCAGAGAATCTCGTTCCTTCTCCATCAGTTTCACCTTCCTGTGTAAATCATCCATCTGAGATTTTGCTGTCTGAAGATCTTGTAAATAACTCTTTGAAATAGATTCAGCTTCCTTAATCTGACTAACAAGTTCTGCACAAATTTTCTCTCTCTGAACATCTTTGTCCTGAAGTTCCTTCTGCAGACTTGCGATAGCAGCTTTCATATCCCTTTGACCAAATTCAGCAATATGATTTTGCACACTCATAATATCTTTCACAGCCATGAATAATCTCTCTATTACTGACCTAATACCGTCCTCAGTAAACCGGTCAGTCATCTCAGCCAAATCATGTCCTTCAGCTAAACTTTGATACACAGAATTGATTTTGGGAGCCCCAGAAGCTAAGCTGCTTCCAACCAATTGGGATTTTCTGCTTTCAATTTCCATGACCAAAGTGGTACAAGCTTCATAAAGCATAGTATTGTATCTTTGCACCATAAGCAATTCTGCATCTTTCTCCTTTTGAATAGATTCTAACCGCATCACATCTGTCTTCCATGAATTTGAGTGCTGCTTGTGGTGGGATATTTCTTCATGTATGGTTTTTAATATTTCAGATAAACGAGCAGCTTCTTCATGCAATAAATGTGAGTGCCTGTTTAACTTTTGGTTGATAGAACCAATTTGTTTCCCAAAAACCTGCAGCAAGTACACAGACATTCTTACTTCAATGGTCCTTTCAATTCTCCATCTAAGAATTTCTGGGAGAATCTATAGAATGGAATTGTCCTAAATGAATTTCAGATTAGAAAGGGCAGTAAACTGACAAATTGTTTGACACAAAAAGTAGAAAAGATCCGAGACTAACATATCTTTTGAAACGGCAGATGAGGATGAAAAATGCAGCAGCAAATTTCAATTTTATGTAAACAGTAATTCAACTTAAACAATGTAAACAGCTATTCAAGGCAGAAGTAACTAAAAGCACAAAAGAAAGCAGTCAAACAGAGACTGTGGAAGAAGAAAATGTATAATAGAGAGCGGTCATCTGACTATTACAAGATAGGAAGGGAACTCAAAAAAAATTATGTCAAGAGACAATTACACTGAAAAATTCCTAGTCCTAATCTGGTAATAACAATCAATGAGAACTGGTACAGTGTATTTCAAAAGGTTTGACACTAACAGGATTTACTATAATATGTCTGGTAATTTTCCCTGACATATGGTAAATCAATTGCAGGAGAGAAAAACAAATTTAGTGCAACATGAAAAAAATGAATTTCCTGCCCCCCCCCCCCCCCCCCCCCCAAATAAGAAAAAAAGAATCCTCCACCAGACCTTTTTTGAGAAGTTGAAAAGCAACTATTTTCAAATATTGAAGCATGTCTACCTTTATCAATGTATATCATTCCCACCCCAGAATCAACATCAAGAGGAAATCAACCTTTATCAACCTTAATTAATAAGATCATCAAAGTTCTTGATTATTAGATGCCACATCATTGATAAACTAGATTAAAAGGCTGATTGGGAAATCTTTTTGAAAAGGATTTTTCTTTTTTTGCAAAGGACTGATTGGGAACTCATAAAATGCAAAGAAAAGCTAAAAAACATAGAAATAAATATGAAGAAAATTCAAGTCAACCCCACAACCCAAGCAGAAAAAAATCAGCCGTAGAGCAAAAGGGCAGGAGAAAAAAGTAATCTGTTTTCTTGATGATCCTGTCACCATTTTCACAAAATAATAGGAAGATGATAGAATTGGAACTTCACTGCCCAAAGATATTTATAAGCATTAAGAAAAGTAACATGAAATGACATAAAACTAAGGTACCTTGTTTTCTGGTTCCGCAAAGGTAAGGCCACTTGAATCAGCCACAAGTAGAGGAAAGTGATTTTGATCAGTTGGTTCTTGGCAAACTTTCATACTAGAACCAAGATGGTGCATAGTCTCCAAATCCTTGGATAAAACATCAGTGAGCAAACGGTCAACAACATAGAGATCCTTCCCTAGCTGATCCACACCAGATTTTAGCATCGTAATTTCAGCTAATTGGTTCTTTCTTTCTTCTGAGTGAACGGAAGATAACTTTTCTAAGCGTGCAAGAGCTTCATGTTTAGCAACTTCAGCAGATTCTTTTTGCTTGGACAACCCAGAGAATTCACTCAGAGACTTTGCTAGCTCTTCTTGGAGGCCATCATTTCTTTCTTGCACCTCATTTAACTCGGCAAGAAGTAGCTCAGCTGCTCTTTTAGATTTCTTTGTTTCATGTTCAGAAGATGCAAGAGCTGATTGCAAATCATGGCATAATTGCCCAACTGTTTTTAGCTTCTCAACTGGATTATCAATGTTAGAGCCAACATTAACTTCATCCAGGGTACTCAAAATCATGCTCAAGGTGTACTCTTTTTCTTCCAACTGATCTCTCAGGATTGAACACTCAGATTCTATTGTCTTTATCCTCTCAGGGTATACAGATAAATCTTTTATCCTTCCTTCATAGTCTGAAATAGCATTTTCCTTCAATCTGATCTCGGACTTTAAGCGCTCAACTTCACTATTCAGTTCTTCAATTGATTGCTTCAGGCTGTCCCGATGTTGCACCAACGACTTACCTTTCCTAACTGCAACATTCAATTTTTCTCTTAAAGAAGATGACTTCTGTTCCTCTTGATTGAGTAGATGTTGCAGTTCTTTATTTCTGATACCCAATTCGTCCAGTTCCCAAACCAATGATTGATTTTTCAGCGCAATGCTCTCCTTTTCCTCCTTCAATGACAACAAGTCGCTTAGAGCATCCTCCAATTTTCTGTTGAGAGCACCTCCATCTGCATCTTCATCACAACTGACATTACTTTCTCTCTTTTCTTCATGAGAGAGATTAGCCCCTTTACCAACATGCTCAAGAGGAGTTGTATCAGACTCAGAAGGTTTCCCCAAAGAAAGTGTGGTATACTTATCTATAAGCTTCCTAATTAGTTGCTCCAAAGATTCAGTGCTACCAGAGCTAAATAACACATCATCTGTTTCAGAAGTCCAAAGGAAATCTTTGATTACATCTTCCAATCTTTTTATTTCACCTTCAAGATGATGAATACGCTCCTCTGCTCCAAGCATTTCATTCAGTTTCTTCTGCAAGTCGTCATTACTCGTTTCGGATTGGGCAGCCTTCCTTGATATTTCCACGAAATCAAAGTTCAGAGACTCCAAACTCTTCAAAAGTAACTCTTTCTCACTGACAGCCAATTGATATGCATTTTCAAGCTCAGATATTTTTCTATTCGACTCTTCAAGTTCAGCACTTGTTGATGCAAATAATGATTCAGAATTATCATACTTTTGTTGGAGAGAGTTGTACTGGTTTTCAGCTTCTGAAACAGCAAGCACTAACCAACCAATCCGATCTTCTGGCTCCAGAGATCTTAAGTGTGAAGGCATGTCTATCCTGTCCAAAATCTCTTCCCACTTCTGAACAAGGTTGTTTCTTTCCATCAAGGATTGTTCAAGCATCTCATTTTGTTCTGCCAACCCATAAAACTTGCCCTGGAGCTCCTCAAATCTTATTTTAAGGTCTTCGGAAGAACCCATGTTTGGCTGTGACGCCTCTTTCCATCCATCACCAAGGGCATATCCTGCATCAGAGTATGATCCTCCAATAGAGCTCTTGTGATCCCAATCAGTCAGAGGTAAAGAGTTCCCAGCGACTGACTTCGCCAACCAATCAACTTTATCAATGATATCCTTTGAATGGAAATGATCCGGAAGCTCCAAATCTTCTAAAATCTCCTCTATTTTCTGAAGAACAGCGTCTTTGAGATAGAATGTCTCCCTTAATGCAGTAGCAGAGTTGCGAATGTACGAGAGCTCAGATTCCAAAGCTTCCGTGCGCTCACCTGCCTCTGAATAGGTCTTGAGTTTCATTTCTACTTCCTGAAGCCTTGCATCTCTCAACTGTAACTCCTCAGAGCATTTCTGCAGTTCAGAGGATGTGTCTGCAAGAGACTGTTTAAGACTGTCACGCTGCACAATCAGACCTTTGCCTTTGGTGACTGCTATGCCAAGCTTCTCTCTTAGAGATGACACCCGTTGCTCAGACTGTTCAAATTCAGCAACTTTCTCTTGATATTGAGAACCAATAGATACAACATCCTCCTCAACTCTCTTCAAACTTTCCCTAAGGACTACAACTTCATTTTCACATTGAAGAAGTAATGAGCTCAAGTGATCCATTTGTCCTTGCAAATCAATCACTTGTGCTTCCTTGGAAGCACATTCCTCCCTGGACAACCTCACATCTTCAGTTGCCTCTTTATATTTCTGAACAAGGAGAGAGGTCAGGGACTCTAGACATGATACTGGCTCATTAATGTTGATTTCAAAGCTATCTAGAGAAATGACTCCCTCAACCACTTGAACCACCCTTAAAATAGAATCTGATCCAAGGGATCTTTTGCTCAGTTCTTCAAAATCTTTTGTCCTGGCCATCAACTCAGATTTCAGCTTTTCATTTGCAGACTCAGCTTGTGTTTTTTCATCAAGAAACCTTTGCAACTGCTCCAGTAGGTTATCAAAAGCACCAGGATGGGAAAGATCTACAGATTTCTTGGGATCGTCGACTTCATCTTCTTGTAGATTCCCTGGCATTTCAGTCACAAGTTTCTTGAGGTTACCATAAATCTTATATAAAAGACTGCCAGACTTTTCATTTTCAACTTGCAAGAAGTCTAGCTTCTCGTTGGCTTCACGGGAGGTACTCAACATTGACTCATGGCGAGCAGCTTCAACTTGACCCTGCAATGCCTCAATCACATTGATAGCAGCGTCAATTGATGCAGCAGTACAACTACTTAAGTTTATGCACCCTGGATCATGGTCTACTCTTGAAGGCAAAGAGGAGCCAACGGACTCAACAGATAAATCTAGCCTCCGCAGTGTCTGAAAAAACTGATTAATTGTAGAGTTCCATTCTTCTTGGAGTATTAATCCTCTGTCAGAAACTTCCTTGTAAAGACCTTCTACCTGATTAGAGATGCAAGAGCCCATTTCTTTGCAGCTTTCACGCATTTCACCCAGCTGGTTCTGCAAAATAGGAAGTTTTTCCTGAATGCTACTAAGATTCTCCCTTAACCGACTGTTCTCAGCTTTTGTAGTGACTTCTTGCTTGTGCAAAGCTTCATTAAGGACCATAAGCTCTCCCTCCCTTTCTTTAGCATTCCAGAAACATCCCCCTAAACTTTCATTGAAAACCATTAGCTCAATGTTTGCTCCTCCCAAAATGTCAATGTATTCATTCAGAGACTCGCATTTGGCCCTCAGTTCTTCAGCAGCAACCTCAGTGGCTGTTTTACTACTCTTCTCTCCTTCGAGAAATTGGTAGCCATTGCCAGCTGCCAGCACCAAATCTTTCAGCAACGTCCTTAATGTTTTGGTTAGCCCTTGAATCAGTACATAGGGATCTGCATCTGTTCGATTTTCAGACAACTGGAACTCCTCTGGTTGGTGCTTATCATCATGGTCTTTTGACTCAAAAGCTTGAATAAGTTTTGACACACCAGGTGAAACAGCTTTACCAGACGACCTACTCATAGAAATAAACTGAGAGTGCACCTCTTCAATTTCATTATCAAGCTTTTCAAGTACTCTATCTGCCTCCTCCATGTGTCTTTTCATAACTCCAAACCAATTTGAACCATCATCATCAATTAGATTTTCTGGTGCAAAGTTAGAGTGCCAAGAACCTTCAAGTTGATGCCCAGCTTCTTCCTTAGATTGATATGCAAAGCTACTTTGTTTAGGTGACTCTGTTTTCATTGTTTCAGACAACTCCAATCTTCTCTTCAGATGTATGTTCTCCTCAGTCAGATGTTCAATACGCAGACTTGCGTCTTTCAGGTCATATTCCACCTTATTGCACGAGTTCTTGTATTCTGCCAACTGAAATGACTGTTTCTCAGTTTCACTGAGAAGATACTTCTTCTGCTCCTCAAGCTCAGTTCTCTCTTCCATCACTGAGGTCAAGTGCCCCTTTGCTTCAGCCACTTCCGTCTGCAGAGCTTCAATTAGAGACTTCGACTCCGAAAACTCTGATCCTAGTTTCTCAGTTTCACTGAGCAAAGACTTATTCTCCTCCTGAAGCTGGTTCTTTGCTTCAGTTACAGATATCAAACTCTCATTTATGTACTTGTTCTCAACCTGAAGAGCTTCCACAACATTTTTGTAGTCCGACAGTTGAGCAAACAGATTCTCGTTCTCACTGATTAGGTGTTCCTTCTCTCCATGAAGTTTCATTTTCTCCTCACTCAAAGAAGTGAAGTTCTGCGATAAATCTTCATTATCCAACTGCAATGATCCAAACAAAGCTTTAGACTGTGCTAGATCTGTTCCCAATTTCTTATTCTCAAGAACAAGATTCTCCTTCTCCTCCAAAAGCTTTTTATTCTCTTCAGACAACAAATTAAGGCTTCCTATTAAGCTCTCATTTCGAACCTGTAAAGTTGCCACCAAATTCCGGCAGTCGACCATCTCTGAAGACAAACTTGCATTTTCACCAAGTGATATTTCCAATTTAGTCTGCAACTCATTTATTCTATCAGAAAATTCTCCAACCTCACCTTTAGAAATGAGAAGCTGCTTTTGGAGGTCATCCCTTTCAGATACAATCAATTGAAATTCAGATCTTGATTGTGCAAGCTGATCAGCAAGGACATCATTCTTCTCTCCAAGTTCAGACGATGAAGCTTTGGCCGCAGATATTAGATCAGTCAACTTATGATGTTGACGGCTGAGTTCCATCTGAATTTCTGACTCTTCAGATAGCTGCAAACAAGATACATCTTTTGCAAGACTTGCAAGGTATAGCTGTTCTTTGAGCTTCTCAAAAAGGTCAAAAAGTTTTAGAGAAGGTGCATTTGGAGCTGAGTCTCTGCACGTGAGCAAAAACTTAAAGTCATCTTCATCAAGGTCTCGGACCACCTCCGCCAGTTGACACAAGCTAATATAACTTGCATCTGACCTAGATGAGATGTTCACCATCTTATTCTCCGCAGAATTCTCAAAAACAATATCGCTGGAGTCAGAAATTTGAACCTCAGAAACTAGTTTTTCTTCCATGCGTGAACCAGAAACTGCATCTTCCATCTGACGGCCTATCATTTGAGAACTTATTAAAGAGCGTTCATCCATTTCAGATAAAGAGTAAATAGTATTTAGTTGCCTACCCCTTTCCTCAGCTATTTCAGTGTTCTGAGTTGCTAAAACAGTTGACGGAACATTGTTTGACTCGCTAAGTTGAATGTCTTCGGCTTTTATCTCCTCCTTGCCCTCATTTCCCACTAGAGTGTCTGTCTGGCTGATAAAAGTCTCACTTGGCTCGTTCAAAGGAAGCTTCTTGTCTCCTTCAATCTCTACCTCACTGCTTGAATCACCTTTCTTCGAACCTGAATTATGTGATTCCTGCATTGTCCCTACCCAGCAACAATGAGACTTTCATTACAGGCAAATATGCACAATTGGATATATGACACGCAAAGGGCATGGATGTCAAGAGAGAAGGCACAACCTACATCTGTTACCTGCTCCTGCACATGCAGCCTTTCCACTTCTACTTGGTGAGCAACTGCTTCATCAGCACTGGAATAAGATGAGAATTCAACAGGCACATCCGTTGCAGAACTTATAGTGGACACATCAGAAGCAATAATTCCTGAAGCTTCCGAATAATCAACCTTTACATCCTCATTTACCATTTTGGCATTAGCATGTTCAGAAATTGAAGATGAATCAGCAATACCCTGATCACCAGAATCTGAATTCAATGCAGCTTCAAGTCCCCCAGTATCCTCTTTTACCAGCTTGCCACTGGTTGGTGTTGTTTCAACTGTGTCAACATTGTTCGACTCATCAAGAGGAGTTCCAGCATTTTTTTTGGTGAGAGACTCCGAGGAAGGAGGAGTACCACCACCTCTCTGAAGTGGTTTTTCTCCATCAGGAACTTGGTCTGATTTTACCGTCACATCAACAAGATCTGGTGTAGCATCACCAGCAGATCTACTGGCTTTACTTGATTTACCACCTTTACCGTCTTTCTTCTGTCTGAATTGTTGAAGCTGGTAAACCAAAAAATATCACATTTAATCAGAATAAAACAAGATAGGCTTATTTTACGTAAGAGATCATACCGGACATAAAGAAAATCATCCATACATCGTCAGTGAAATCTTTATAATCTGAGTTTCCTCTAATACTAGCAGAGTCATAAGATACGAGTCTCACAAGTCCTATAAAACATTGAGTTACAAATGAATATGTGAAATCTTCCAAAACGAGATCTGTTTTTTCTTCATATTTTTTTTTTTTTGAATAATTTACATGCACGCATATCCATACAGAGACCATAAATAATTCATAAAATTGTGTTGATAACTAAAAAGAACATACAACACAAACTTTTTTTAAAAACTGGTACATTGAGAACATGTTGGACGCCATCAAAAAGTGTTAGATGTTTTTTTTTTTTAAAAACACAATACGCCGAAGGATGGAAAGCATGAATCAAATGTTTGATGAAAACAGGTTGTTGGTTGGGAAGAAGACCAGTGCTGAGGCTATGGTGGCCAAAGTAAAGAAGACAACCTCATCAAGAGGAAGAAATGTATTGTGAAGTGGTGAAACAAGAATAGTTTTGCATGCAAAGGTGAGGGTTACAATGACACACAAGGATTAAAGCATTGCGGAATATTCCGTCTTGGTACGATGTTTTGGGGATTTTAACGCTTTTACACTCTTAACTATATAAGCTTCAACCCTACTATGTATCAGGGAATTTTATAGTTATTAGCACTCGCTGGATAGAATAAGAATATTAGGATGAACATAATCAAGAATGAGATTCTTCAAAACTTAAAATTAAGGTTTTTTTTTCGATCAATGAAACTCGAAAGTAAGATTTAGACTTGAACCTTATGAGATTGGGTTGAGTTACATCATGAGTGTTCCTAACATCAAGATTAACTCACAATTAGAGTCGGGTTGAGCAAAGATTAAGGGAAAACGGCAGAATTTAAGTGTAATCCTATATTATTGTTCCTAATGATCAAATCCCTAATTCTCTGGTAATGTCAATATATTATAGAAATTATCACATTAATAGTGCAGTTAGAAGTAAAAAAGAGTTTGTAGAGCTTTGAAGTTGATAGCCTAATTTTCATTCTTCCATAAAGCATGAGGTATACAACATTTACACTGAAGTATTGTGCTTGAAAAACATGCTGGACGGTTTTAAATTTTCTTTTTTATTAATTTGTCAAAACGGGGATCTTAATACCTATGGTAGAACGTGGTCAGTAATCAGAGCAGATGCTCCAGTAATACTTGTGGAGAAAGAATTGTACTTAATAAATGTAAAGAAGAGACATATGATACCCCAATAGCAAAGAGATTGAAGTAGTTTTATCACTCACATCTCACACGTATTCTCTATCGTAACTTCAATGTGTAACATTTTTAAAAAATCACCCACAAACACAAGTGGGACAGCTAGTTGTGCACATATAAAAACTTTGCAGGTCAAAAGAAGCTACTCCTTCCATTTCACTTTGTTTGTCTTAATTTCCTTTCCAATCCATTTCAAAAAGAATGCATTTTTCCTTTTTTGATGACTCTTAAATTTTAACTTTCCACATGAAATGTTTAAGACCACAAGACTAAAGGAAATATTGATACATTTTATCTATCTTTAGTTCAAGACCATAAGATTTAGAAGTCTTATAACTCAGCATCAACTCAAACCAGACGAACAAATTGAAATAGAGGGAATACTAAGTACTAACAAGTAAAGGGAAGCACTAGAAGAAATGCCATAACCATTTACTTCTCCATTTTCTCTTATTGTATCAACTACACCACAATGCAAAACAAGTTCGGATTAGCTACACAAATCGTCATTTTCCTCTATAATACCGCACAAGCAGGTTTTAGAATTCAATATAACAAAGATTCAACATCATTTAAACTATTTCTAGTCTAACTCAATACTCCTCTATTACTTGGGCTTAGGACCAGCTTTACTACACTCCAATTTTCCTAATTTCTTATATTTCACAACAGCAATTATTACACAGCTTAGCAACACAATTATACAACAGGTACCTGCTACAACCACCCA
Source organism: Solanum bulbocastanum (assembly GCA_037074985.1). Taxonomy (NCBI): domain Eukaryota; kingdom Viridiplantae; phylum Streptophyta; class Magnoliopsida; order Solanales; family Solanaceae; genus Solanum; species Solanum bulbocastanum. The sequence continues at coordinate 2,176,422 of CM073604.1, forward strand.
TACCCGCACAAATATCGAGTAACTCTGCCACCTAGGCAAAAATGGTTACCTTTTTACGACCGGCAGCAAGCAGATCGGTTCGGTTCTTGTTCTTATCCATCCGATTCCGATCAGATACAGCTGCAATTCAATTAATGTTTTTCTAACACCATTATCCTTCAACAATCAAACTGAAAAATTCCAAAAATACAAAAAAAAAAAAATTAAAAAAAAAAAACCGAAGATTCAAATACAGAAAAATGAAATGAAATATACGATTCGATTACCTTTCGAGTTTCTATAATGAAATCTGAATAGTAATCTGTATGAAATTTCAATTATTTTTTGCTCTGAATATATATATACATATATATATATATATATATATAATTTCCCTTTTTTCGGTTGAGAAGTATGAAGACGACGGTGAACTATCTTAGATCTGACGCAAAAGTTGTTGGTTTTCTGGTGAAAAAATTGGGTTGGCCCAATTTTGGTTATTATTGGGCCTTATACAAATAACCCGTACCCGGCCCATTTTACTAGACATGGGTTGGAAAAAAGAAAATAAAATTTTTAATTAAAAACAAATCTAGAAGAAGATTAATGGACAAGTAAAATAAATGAAAGAAATAGTTTTCCTGAAAGAGTAATTTTCAAAAAAATTTGACCAATCAAAACTTTTTGAAGAAAATGTTAGACAATCAAGGGTATAGCCTAGTGGTCCAATGTTATTTTATAAAATTTAAGTTGAATCTCATTATAAGAGTTCAACCAATATATGTTGGTAGTTTAACTTTCTACACTATTATTGTACTTTGACCGTTTATAACATGTTATTCATCTTATTTTTCAGGTTATTAGGTTATTAGACAGTTATATCTAGAATAAATTGATAGATGAAGTGATAACGCAAAAAGATCAAATGTATAAGAATTAAAGCTAGAATGCAAATAAAACAATCCAATAGTCATAGCAAATGCCATCAATCCATACCATCAATAGACACTATCACAATTGTAGCTTGTTACATAAATAGCCAAATTGTTTTCGCCTTCCACAATAATAGGGAAAAGGTAAAGGAAGATTCAAGTCAAATTTCCTACTTAGAAGAAATAGTCATCAACTTGGAAATAAATTCTTGAATGTTTTTATCTGAACTTCCACCTTCATCCATGGCATTTCTAGCCATTTCTCTCCATTTCTTGGCATTTTCCCTAATCACTTTTCCTTCAACTTCTTCAATCACTAGTTTTATACATTCTTCTATAATTTCTCTTCTTACTATCCCTTTTTCATCTTGTTTGGGTCTAACTCCCATCTCCCAAACATCTTTCACAAGCTTTGCATTTGTTGGTTGATCCGTCCATTGTGGCATTGTCACCATTGGCACTCCCAAACTAATTGCTTCCAAAATCGAGTTCCAGCCACAGTGCGTCAGAAAACATCCTGTTGATTCATGTTCCAACACTTGTAATTGTGGACACCATGACACCACTAGTCCTTTTTCAATTTTTAATTCCTCTAAAAAGTTCTTGGGAAGTTTGGATTCTTCAGTAGACTTAACAACCCACAAGAAGTTGTTGTTGCTATTCTTCAAACCCCATGCCAATTCTTCCATTTGTTCAGCTTCTACTATGTTTAAACTTCCAAATGATACATACACAACTGAGCTAATTGGTTGATGGTTTAACCAATTTAGGCATTCATTTGTCATTGGTTTGAAGATACTAAGGCCATACTCTTTGTCATCATGTAGTCTCTTGTCCAAGTACATTGATGGTATTGTTGGTCCAATTGTCTTTATTGGATAAAGTTTGGACATATAATCAATTACCTACATGTCAAATAATAAAAATAGAATAAGATTTCCTGTAACTATTTGAATAATTTGTACAATAACATAGGTGACTAGAAGATGAAGTCTGAGGTATTATATAGTTTAATTCCTTCTATGTTTTCTTTACTATCCGTGGCAGAGTCAGAATTTTTACTAAACAGATTTCAAATATGAAGAAGTTAACACAGAATAGTTAGTTTGATGAACCCCTTTCCCCCACAGGACTCTGCCCCTGGCTACTACATAACACCTCACAGAATGAACGTTTTTTTTTGGTTAAACTTCTAACATGTTATAAGCTTTAATAAGTAGCTTATGGAGGAGCCCTAATACGAAATCAGGAGAAATCTTTTTCTTGTAAATATGAAAACTACAACAATCTTCATGAACACATGCTTTGTCGGTTCATTTTTTATATAACATCAAATTCAATAGCTAAGAACGCGAAGAAGAAACAGATCAACAATAGTATATATGTTACCTCTTTCTCCAACTCATAGAAGCTGTTGATTAGAACCCAATCAACTTTGTCAAGATTTGAGAATTGATTTGCTAACATTTCAATTATTCTTTCTGCTTCAGGACTAATAACAAAAGAAGGTACATCTGATGCCTTGATCGGACATGAAAATCCAGGAATTAAGATTTCTTCATCATTTTGATTAGGTGGAAGTTTTATTACCCCTTTATGAACATGGTAATAAATATCATCCACTGCACAATTTTGTGTGAAAAATGCAGCACTAATTAATCCAAAATTCTTTGCCACTTCAACAGCCCAAGGAAGGAATGGATCATATACTATGCAATTTACAGGACATCCACTATCTGCTAATTTTTGAATAAGCTGAGACAGAGTATCCGAGCCAACTTCTTTGAATCGTGTTATGTAGGCTACGAAAGTTTCTGCTTGGTGGAAACCACCATCATCGTATCCATCAGATATGGCCTCGATTGATACTGAAGTTGGCAATTCTTGCATTGTTTTCAAGAAGAATTTTGTGGTTGCTATAGTGATTTTAACATGTTTGGATTGTAAACGTTTAGAGAATTGGAGCATTGGGTTGATATGACCTTGGCCTGGAAATGGCAAGATCAAGCAATGAGCTTTGTGAGCAGTCATTTTTTATTTTGCAACTTCTCAATGAAGGAGTTGATAGATAGGATGAGAAAAATTATGTGGTTCTTATAGTTAGTTGATAGAGTTGAAGTGTGTCTTGGCTTCTTCTGCCTATTATTTTTATTGCAAACATGTGCAATGACATAAGAAATTTATGGGATACTACGCAATTATTATACCAATATATATTGTTGAATGTTTCACATGTGAAGCTCTGCAGTATATGAATGCTTCACATGAGTTACTAAACTACAAAGTTCATCACTGTCATCTTGATTGCAAAAACAATAAAATAATTATTTACATATCATAACATATCATCAATTTATACCATAGTCTTAGCAAATAAGCAGGAAATGACCCATTGACCATCAATTTATACCATCAATAGACAATATTACAATTAAGTAAGATACACTTGTTTATTTTTCTACTTAGTTGAAATAGTAACCAACTTGGAAACAAATTCTTCAATATTTGTATCTGAACTTCCACCTTCGTCCACAGCATTTCTAGCCAATTCCTTCCATTTCTTTGCATTTTCCCTAATTAATTTTCCTTTATCTTCCTCCATCACTAGCTTTATACATTCTTCTATAACATCTCTTCTAACTATCCCTTTGTCATCTTGTTTGGCTCTAACCCCCATCTCCCAAACATCTTGCACAAGCTTTGTATTTGTTGGTTGATCTGACCAATGTGGCATTGCCACCATTGGCACTCCCAAACTAATTGCTTCCAGGGTCGAATTCCACCCACAGTGCGTCAGAAAACACCCTATCGATTCATGTTCCAACACTTGCAATTGTGGACACCATGACACCACTAGGCCTTTATTATTACCGCTTGTCAATTTTAGTTCCTCTATAAAGTTCTTGGGAAGTTTGGATTCTTCAGTGGACCTAACTACCCACAAGAAATTCTTGTTGTTATTCTTCAAACCCCATGCCAATTCTTCCATTTGCTGAGCTTCTAATTTTGCTAAACTTCCAAATGATACATACACCACTGAGTTAATTGGTTGATGATTTAACCAATTTAGGCATTCATTTGTCATTGGTTTAAAGATACTAAGGCCATACTCTTTGTCATCATGTAGCCTCTTGTCTAAGTACATTGATGGTATTGTTGGTCCAATTGTCTTGATTGGATATATCTTGGACATCCAATCAATTACCTACATGTAAACAATTAGATGCATGATATATAATAAGTTTAATCTTGTAACAATTTACATCTGACATCTTTGAACACTATATAGTATTGCAACTTAACTTAACGAATATTCACTAAATATCATAGTAGTTGAGTTGCAATTTTTATTAGGTAATACTTATCTTTTCTTATTATGCTAGCATTAGTTTATTCATCAATTTGATTACTTTTGTTGTTTCCATTGGACATTTATTTTCTCTACACCGATTCAATCAATATATCTACGTAAATAGTCGCGGTTGAATTTTTTAATGGAAAATAGTGACTTTCTAGTAGTGAACAAACATAGAAAAGAACAAAAGTTGAAGAGTATTTCTCTTACCTCTTGCTCCAATTCATAAAAGCTGTTGATTAATACCCAATCAGTTTTCCCAAGATTTGAGAATTGATTCACCAACAGTTCAACTAATTTATCTGATTCAGGACTTGACTCAAAACTAGGCACATCAGAACTCTCAATTGTACATGATAATCCAGGAGTTAATATTTTTTCATCATTTTGAGTAGGTGGAAGTTTTATTACCCCTTTATGAACATGGTAATAAATATTATCCACTGCACAATTTTGTGTGAAAAATGCAGCACTTACTAATCCAAAATTCTTTGCAACTTCAACAGCCCAAGGGAGGAATGGATCATATACTATGCAATTTACAGGGCATCCACTATTTGCCAATTTTTGAATAAGCTCAGACAGAGTATTCGAGCCAACTTCTTTGAATTGTGTTAGGTAGGCATCATATGTTTTTGCTTGGTTGATGCCATCATCGTCGTAGCCATCAGATATGGCCTCGATTGACACTGAAGTTGGCAATTCTTTCATGTTTTTTAAGAAGGATTTTGTAGGTGCTATAGTGATTTTGACACGTTTGGATTGTAAACGTTTGGAGAATTGGAACATTGGGTTGATATGACCTTGGGCTGGATATGGCAAGATCAAGCAATGAGCTTTGTGAGTATTCATTTTATATAGTTTTTTGTAACTTCACAATGAATGGCAAATTAAGATTTGAGAAAGGATATTGGGAAAATCATGTTGTAAAATGTGTTCTTATAGTTTGTTGACAGAGTTGAAAGTGTCCAATTTGGATCAACATGCCCTACAAAGTTTGTTGGCTTCTTTCTATTGTATATACAAACTTTTTATTGCCAACATGTGCAATGACATAAGAAAATTATAGGGGTGGAACGGAAATTTTCATCTAGGGGTTTTAAAATATGAAGAAATAAACATACCAATAAGTTAAAGGATATTAATCATTGAGCTTTTACTAGTTCCGCCCCGGTTTTGCTAGTTGGGAGAGGGAAAGGAAAAAGTAGGGCCATCACACAATGTTGAAATTAAGTTGACAAGTATATTTTTTTAATAGAATTATATCATTTTATTCTCTTTAACCTAATTCAAATGGAAGAAATCAAGAAAATATTATTTTGTCGTTTTACATTCTCTTCTCCAATACTCACATTATTTTGTTCTTTTCAAGTCCTTTTGTACTCTCCTTTTTTAAAATTTTGATAAGCTAGAGTAATACTCTATCAAAAATATGAATCTTTTATAATAATCACTTTACTAAGAGGAAAAAATTACCTAAATACATATCTTATTTTATCATAATCTCTAAAATTTCTTGTCATTTAAGAAAATTTCAAAAATTCCCTCGCGTATACATAACTTCCATCTCGCTGATACATCCCTCCCCTCTCGGATACATCCCTCCCCTATGTATCCGGATGTCCTATCCCCTCTTTGATACATCATTATCCTCCTTCTGATACATCTCTCTGCTCTTGAATACATCCCTTCCCTATGTATCCGGAAGTCCGCTAATGTATTTGGAAGTCCAGTGATATATGTATCTGAAATTCATAAAATTTTAAGTAATTTGAAAAAAAAATTAAAAAAAATAATGTAATTAGCTCTTAACACTATGAGATTGATATAAATTATTCTAAAAAAATAATATTTTATAAAATATCCTAATGGGCCTAATTTGAAAGCAACCATATTGACATAAAGCTATTTGCTGATTCACATTTATTAGAAGTCACATACCTTCGTTTTAGAAGTCAAAATTGAATTTTTAACTACATACAACATACAAGTATTCATCATAAATGCATCGATATAATTACCTAAAAAAATAAGGCATGCAACATTATAGAGTACAAATTAAACTGATAAAGTTGAAAGAAAATTTAAATTTAATGATATATTTATCTGGTATATATAATTGATGAAAAGTAGCAAATATCTTATTATTAAATTAATCAAAATGCTTATAAACTGGTTCAAACATTATGATTACTAATTATATCTTAAAAATTTAATGTGGATGCTTGCTTTTATTATTGATACTGACCTTTCATTGCCAAGGGACACCAAATACCAAATATATATATTATGCATATCTCACATTGACAATGATGGTTTATTAAAGTGAAGAATCAAAAGTCTCGATGTGTTAATGCAAATCTTAAATGCTAGGAATAAAGTAATAAAGTGGAGTTCTCTTTACACAATAATTACTAAAATTTTATTTAATATAGTATCAAATGTCTTTTTAATTTATAATCGAATTTTCAATTATACACTTATATTTTATGAGTATGAGTGTTCTATTACCCCTTAAATTATTTTAAAGCAAAATAAATGCGCCCTTAAATACTGACATGACACAAAGTGTGTTCACTCTCTTAAAAGCATGTTATAGACAAAGAACTGATAAAAAATTATTTCACAAATATTTTAATTTTTTATTAAATATCATTTTTCAACTTTTGCCTTTAATTTTATTTTCTTCACTTTTTTCATTTCTTTTTCCTTTATCATTTTTCTCCCCCTCTCCCTCTCTCATCAACACCCACCCTACCTATAATTCTCCATCACCATTGTTGAACCACTATCACCATAGCAGCCTTATCTCCTCATCCACCTTCTAACACTTTTTCATAATTTATCTCACTATTACTTACATCCATTAACCATCAAAATCACCAAATAACTATCAAAACTATTATTTATGTAGTAAAAAAATAAATTAAAGTCATTAATTTTCTTGCTGAGGCAAAATATGTCAACCTTCAGATCTTATTTTTAGTCTTTATTAACGTCCGATGAATGAATCCAACCTACACATAATAAGAATTTCACGAAGTTGAGAAGCAACAATCAATTGATTCTACTCAATCCCGATAATTCAATTATTTCTTTAAGTGTAGAAGGCGTAAATCCTTCACTATTTAAAAAAAAATAAAATTGGTGTATTCATCCTCAATTCTAAGACGATTAGCGAGAACTTCAAGTTTGAAATTGGAATTACAATTGAAGAATTTGAGTGGGAGAGGTGAAAATGAAGGTTTAAATAGCTAATAAAATAATTGTTGTGGTGTTGCTGATGAATATTGATACTTAATTTGTGGTTTATAGAAGGTGGGGGTGGGGGTGGAGAGAGAAATAGGTTTTGGGGAGTTATAGTGAAAAAATTTGAAGCATGACTTATTGACAAGTGAAGAGGAAGAAGATGATGAAGAAAAGAAATATAATTACGTTTTTTCTTTAATTTTTTTTATATATGTGATATTTGACAACTGGCAACGCGTGGTGCACACTATATGAAAAAAATATGGTTGTCTAGTAGGGGTGGGCATAAATACCGGAAAACCGAAAAACCGAACCAAACCAAAAAAATTCGGTTCTTCGGTGTTGGTTCTTTGGTGTTTCGATTCGGTGTTGGTTTTTTTCTTCGGAACATTGGTTCTTCGGTTCGGAGTTCGGTGTAAGGCTCCCGAAACTATGGTGCACCGAAGAACGGAAGTTTTATTAAATAAATTTAAAAGTATTTATTATATTACTTAATTTTTAACTTTACTTGGCCCATTTCAATTTTTATATTTAGATCCTAAACTTAAATAGCAAAAATCTAAATAACAAAATAGTAAACCCTAAAGTCCTAAAGTCTAAACTAAACAAAACAAAACTCAATTTAATTCAAGTTTGAGCAGCAACTTGGTGTTTCTACTTTCTACTTTATGATTTTATCATTTTATGTTGTTACTTTAAAGTGTGAATAACAAATTGATGTTCTTACCTTTTATTGTTAGACGTTTAGTTGTTACTTTGAAGTTTGAAGTGTGAAGTGAATAGCAATTGTTACTTTATCATATTCTCTCTTTATTTTTGTTCACACCGAAAAACTGATTTAAAAACACCGAACTAAATCGAACCGAAGTAGAAAACACCGAACCAAACTGATCTAGTTTGGTTTGAAATATGGTGCACATATTTCTAAAACCGAATACCGAAGAATCGAACCGAAATTTGATTAAACCAAACCGAAGAACCGAACGTCCACCCCTATTGTCTAGTTTTAGGATTGTTTATATTCCGCTGTAAAATAGTTTAAGGGGGTAATAAGACTCTCATAAAGTACAAATATGTAGTTGAAGATTTGATTATAGATTAAGAGGTCATTGGTCATTTTCTCTAGTATTATATATAATCACAATTTTTTTCTCTCCTTTATCTAAAGACATAAAATTATAGGTAAAATTATTCGATTTAGCGAAATATCTCCCTTTTTGATAAAAATATATATACAAATTTGGTAAAATCATATAATTGGAAATACAAATAACACACTCACTTTGAAATATAAAATACATACTATATTCTTTTTCTTCCTTTTCGAATTTCAACCTAGAATATCAATCAAAATCAATTCTATTTTTTATTATAAAATTTTCTCAATTTTTTCATTTATACTCTAAAGGATATTCTCAACGGTTTGCAACAATCAATTTAAATAAATAACATTTTTATAAAATTTAATTTTTAAATTCAAAGCTTTAAAATATTTAACTGTGTCAGTGAAACTTCTATACCACGATCGACTCAATTTTCATTCGTATTAAATATGGATGATTCAGATGTTTTATTCCTTTTTGTTTAATTCAATTTCGTTATTTAATGCTTTTTGTTTATTATTTATTATATCATTTTATATTTTTTTTCTACTAATTTTGATAAGTGTTATTTAAATTGGGAGTCTATTAGAGATAATCCTCCTTCTTTCACAAGATAGTGATAAAATTTGTATACCATTTCAAACTCTACATGTTAATAACACTACATATGTTGTTCTTATTTAGTTTATTTGTGACTCACCCATATTCAGTCAACTGTTACTCCTCATATATATGGTTTCAGAATTTGAAATGTAATAAGATAATGATTAAGTGAAGTAGGTAATGATTTTAATATCCCTTCGTTGGAAAATTATAACGTGGTGATCCATTAAAAGCTTGCTATTTTAGAGAATAGTAATTAGTTGCCACAAATAAATCACTTTCGTGGTGACTACCTATTATCACAAATTCTACTCAGGAGATATTAAAATTTTACCTTAAAGATCACCGTAAAAGAAAATATAGTATAGTAAAAGTGATAATCATTTTATTTATCTTTTAAAAAAGTGGTAAAACAGGCTAAAAATCTCCTAATTAAAGGTGCTTTTTTCGATACAATTTTTTTTAAAAAAAAAATATTTATTTGTTGTGTCTGGTACATAAGTAAAAATTATTTATTTATCATCAACCCAAGTACTACAAGAGGTGAGGGTTGGGCTATGGGCAGATACAAGGATCAGGATTAGGAGTTCGAGGATTAAATTTTAGGACAGAAGAAAAAATATTACAAAACACGTTTTTTATTTTATTTTTTAAAAAAAAAAGAGAAACTTTTGTTGGTAGTGGGGTTCACCCACAACACTAGAGTGAAAGATATTTTTACCACCCATTCTTTAACATTGAGTTATCAGTCAATTTTGTTAAAGGGTTCACAAGTTAATATACATATATATTCATTTAATTTTCTAATATAAATACAAGATCTACAAAAAAAAACTAGTAGATTCGTCCGAACCCACAAACCCCCACCTAGCTCCGCCTCTGACTGTGGGGGGATGGATCTATGGACATGAAAGTGAAAATGAGATTTATTGAAAGATGAAATTTAATACATTTTTATACAGAGATTTTGTAACTAGTTTAATTTTGGGGCCTCATAGCTGGAAGGAAGTTAAAGAATGAGGTGATTTTTAGGTGTAATCGTTTTATTTGTATATAGTTATAATGTTTCACAATTATTACTTGTTATGTATGCGTCCATTTTCAGTCAACGGACTAGGTTTCTTGACTCAGCAAGAATAGTAGCTAAAGTAAAAGTGCATAAAATAAATTTCTCAAAGTAAATTAGGCACAATAATTTTACGTGGAAACCCCCTTGCTCAAGGGCGGTGAAAACCACGACCTGTCCTCACAGGCTTTTCAACTCAAACTCCATTTCACTCAAATAGAGCAACGATTCAGATTATAACTTCTTGCAACCTAGGAATTTACCTCTAAATCCCTTTCCCCTCAATGTAGTAACTCTACCACAAAGAAAGCAACTAAGCAGATACCACACTACATACTAAGCTACCTAACTCTAGATAACTTAGAATTTGACTAAGCATATACAACACTGCCCACTAAATCAGTTATCCTTAACTGACTTAGACTTTTAGATTAACAGAACAAAAATCTAATTCCTTTATAACATAGGAATATATTTACAATTTAAGCACATAAGATACACAACTCTAAATACAACAAGACACTTCAATACTCCATCTGGTCCCTTGTTGATATGAGCAGTGTTCTTCCTTGAAGACGACCTTCTCTTTTCAAGCTTGTGAATTTTTAGAGAAAATCCAAGTTTTATTTGTCAAATCTTGAGTTTGTGTATTTTGAAAAGAGATTATATCAAAATGAACACAAACTCCTTGGGACCTCCCATTGGATGAGAGCCTGCCTCTCTAGAAGGACGTGCACCTACCAGATCAGAAGTGACAACTTTTCTGACAGTTGTCTTTTCGTCCTTTCACATACGCCAGTCTTACAGGGACCAGGTCCCTTGCAAACTTTTCTTAGTAAGTTCTTGAGAAGACGTGCAAGCTCACTCTCCTTTTGAATGAATGAATTAATTTGTTGTTTGTCATGTTGACTAAGTCAACCATAAAGAGTTATTGATCGTTGGACAAACAACTTCATCCATTCTGATTGGTGTAGTACGCTGACGCCTTACCGAACTCTGACACGAAAGCTTTACCGTTGTACCCCATTATAGATCTGGACGAGAGAACTCAGCCAGAGACCGGGCCCCTGCAATTGTGAGCCACTAAAACAGACAGTCTCGTCCGCTCTTCCTATTGGTGCAGCACACTGCACTTTTCACCTACCATTTGAGATGACAATTTTACAATTGTACTCCATTTGAATCTAGAGGAGAGCACTATGCCAGGGACCAGGTCCATGCATTTGTGAGGATCATCAAAACACTTAGAATATAACATTACTCTCCTAAAAAAATGTAAAAATGTCTAAAGTTGATTTTGTCGTATAACGTTAAAACATAGGCAAAAATATTAAATATTAAATATTGACAAGATCACACTTTAAATAAAAATATATGAAAGTCACCAAACAAAATCAATTTTTCAAAACTTATTACAGTATATCTTCCAAAAGCGATATTTGCAAATACATATATATATATATATATATGTAGAGATGTGAAGATTATAGGTTACGATGGAATCAATGGTGGACTCATAATTTTCATTAAGGGGTATCAGTGATTATAGTAAAAAAAAAATTATAACATGGCTAGTAGTAGGGCTTGAACACATAACTTCATGAATTTTTTGCAACTCCTTAATCAGTAGACTAAACCTTCAACTTATTTCAAAAGATGTCAATATGTCTAAATATATTTATTAAATCAAAATTTGACTCCTATAAACAATATAATTTTCCGATAAGCAGGTTAGCTTGACACTCTTGACCAAGGGTCGGTCCGCCCCTGAATGGAATAAATGCAATAGCGGTATAGAGGGGTGAACATAGGTGTTACAAGTATATCTAGATGTTAACTCCAGTATTTATCTATATAAGATCAGGAATGAGGATATTCAAAATAAGGTAGGAGTGATTTTTGTGGTGGATAAGTTGAGGAAAGGGTGACTGAGATGGTTTGGACATGTCAAGAGTAGATGTGTAGACACATCAGTGAGTAGATGTGATAGGTTTGTTATAGAGGGTACGAGGAGAGGGAGAGGTAGACTGAAGAAGTATTAGGGAGAGGTGATAAGACAGGGTATGATGTATCTTCAGATAACCGAGGACATGACCTTAGATAGAAAGGTGTGAATGACACATATTGAAAGAGCAGGTTAGTAGGTATTGTAGGGTTGTCTGGCTAAGGAGAGTTGATGTTTGCCATTTTAATAGTTATTTTATTCTAGTTCTTGTTTCTTTTGATATATAACATTGTTTATTCTTGCTTTCAATAACCTGTCATAATATGTTGTTTATTGATTATCGTACTATTATATTGTTGTCTTTGCTCCCTTTTTTGGTAGACTTTGCACCGTTTTCTTGTTGCTTGCTATCTTTTCTTCACTGTTGCCTTCTTGTTCACTTGAGCTGAGTACCTTTTGAAAACAACTTTTCTACCACCACGAAGTAGTGATAAGATAACAAATACTATATAATGTTGAAATTTCATGGGGTATGTTGTTGTTACTGCTATTTCTCCTATATATTAAAAAAAATATTATTAAGCTTTCATTAATTACAAAATATTAATTATTTTCTTCTGCAATAAATTTTCAATTCCAAGATTTTAACTTTTTATTTCAATTTCGCAAGTCTTTTGTAGAGTTTTGTCTAATATTTTATGACTTTATATTAAACTACTCAAATTTTTATATTAACAAATAATTCTTTTGAGAAAAAAAATGTAAGATGTTATATTACAAATACATGGCTAATATATCATTAACTTGGAATAACATCAATTATATAAATATAATTAGTACTAACATTTAATGTGAAACTAGAGTCATGTTTTGTAAAAATATTATAACTAAAAAAATTATGGATAATGCTAAATGATCAGAAAATTTGGCCAAAATTTTTCAAAAACTATAATATTTTTTAATTTTGAAATAAATTGATCTTTTTTCCATTTTTTAGTTAAAAGGGTAACAATGTTTAAAAAGGTAAAATACCATTCTGCCCAAATTTTCTCACCAAAAGAATTTTTCCAAAAATTATTTCCTTCCATTTTATGTTTTGTGTTTGACTAAGCTCTGCATTTAAGAAAAAAAAGGCTTTTGAAGTTTCTGATCTAAAACAATTATAATTTAAGAAAAAAAGAAAACTTTTCAACTTTGTGATCTAAAACAATTTATCTTTAATTTGATTTGTCGACTATTTTTGAAAGACACTTAAACCGCATCAAAGACTTAACAGCAAGTTTTAAAAATAGTTCAATTGTGATATCATCAGAAAAATTGTAGGGTTTGTTGGACTAGCTTTCATCTTCTTTGCTGCCATGCCGGATAAATCTTCCACGGACTAATGTTGGCATTTTTCGTTTCTTTTTGAGAAAGAGCTACTTATATGATTAAAAATATGAAACTTTGATACAAACAAGGTAAGAAAAAACAAACAGGAAGTTTGATACCAACAAGGTAAAGAAAAAAAAAAACTAGAAACCTACTCGTACAAGAAAACAAAAAGAAAACTAGAATTTTGTTTTTATAAATAATAATGAGAAAATTTCATAAATAGCTAACATAATACTCTTAATAAAACTTTATAACTATAGTTTCGATAATTGTGCTCGATAGTTATATTTCCGTTTGCTATGGAGGTTGTGGTTTGTATATTTTGATTGCGGATATACAAATAAGATAGGTATATACAAATTCTGTATTTATACATTTATGAATTTTTCATAATTCTGTTTGTATATTTCACTTGCCAATATATAAACAGGATAATTTATTATGATTTTTTCAGCTAGGATAAGCATATACAAAATTCTGGATTTATACAATCAGGAACCGAATTATACAAATTCTGAATTTATACAAATCAAGTGAATAGCAAGAATTGGGGAAACTATAGCCGCAAATTACAATTTTCTTAAACTATAGCTAGGGGTGTACATGCCAAACCGAATCGACGAACCAAATCAAATTGAAAAAAAATCGATTTATGATTTGGTTTGGTTGGCTTGACGTCGAAAAAAAAAACCAACCACTCTTGGTTTGGTATTAAAAGAAAAAAAGTCTAACTAAACCGACATAATGCATATATAATTATATTTTATTTATAGATAAAAAATATTATAATCTACTTTTGTTAATATATTTTTAGTTAGTTTATACTCCCTATGTCCCTAATTACTTGTCTATTTTTCCTTTTATAGTTGTACCTAATTACTTGTCCATTTTGACAAATCAAGAAAAGACAATTTTTTTTTACCTATTATACCCTCAATTAAATGACTAATTACTTTGAAAAATGCAGAACTTTTCATCCGTTTCATAATTAATAGGGGTAAAATGGTAAACTCACCATGTCATTAATTGATTTCTTAATAGGTGTGTCAATTCAAAAGTGGACAAGTAATTAGAGACAGAGGGAGTAGTTTTCAATGTTTAGATATATTATTTCAAATTATTTTGTATTCAGGAAGTTACAACTATGTATAACGTTGTAGTGTTTCAAATCTACTTTGTAAATATTTTGTTTTGTATTCATTTTGACTATAACCTTTAATTTTCTTTTTGAAAAAGAGCTGCTTAATTATATGGTTAAAACGGGAAACTTTGATACCAACAAGGTAAAAAAACAAGCTCCATGCCAATTTATCGTTTAATTTGATTTGTCGACTCTTTTTGAAAGACACTTAAACCGCATTAAAGACTTAACAATAAGGCTTGAAAATAGCTCAATTGTGATGTCATCGGAAAAAATTGTAGGGTTTGTTGGACTAGCTTTCATCTTCTTTGATGCCATGCCGGACAAATCAAAAAGTTATTGGGAAATTTGAATTCTTCATTAGACCTAACAACCCACAAAAAGTTGGTGTTGCTATTCTTCAAACCCCATGCCAATTCTTCCATTTGCTCAGCTTCTACTATGGCAAAACTTTTCAAATGATACATACACAACTGAGCTAATTGTTTGATGATTTAACCAATTTAGGCATTCATTTGTCATTGGCTTGAAGACACTAAGGCCATACTCTTTGTCATCATGTAGCCTCTTGTCCAAGTACATTGATGGTATTGTTGGTCCAATTGTCTTGATTGGATATATTTTGGGCATATAATCAATCACCTACATGTCAAACAATAAAAACAGAATAAGATTTCATGTAAATATATATTTGAATATTTTGTGTTGGGTTTAGGTAAGGTGCGAATTGTGAAATATGAATTGAAAAACATGGGAAACTCTAATAACCTAAACCGTTGTTATTTAGGGAAGGAAAAACTTTGGGAGAAACTGGGTCCCTCTTTCTGCCAGAGCGGGATAAGTGCCGCTAGGGTGGCAGTGCTCTAACGGGACAAGGAGCGCCAGAGCAGGAAGGTTGGAGACATAACTTAAATGACGCAAAACCTTATTTTCTCCTTTTTGTTCCAAAACACCAAAAAGAGGCGAGAATCTCCCCAAAAACCCTCAAAAGTCTATTCTAGGCTTGGGAAGGAAGGATGAAGAGATTTCTAGCGCGAGGATGATGATAACTTGCGGATTCTCGGCCAAATCTACCGTTTCATCGTCCGAAAACCAGGATTGGAACTATAATCCCGTGCAACTGCTTGGTGCCCAGGTAGGCTAGGTTTATTTACTTGAGTAGTAGTAAATTCGTGCTCGCTGTGTAGTATATTGTTAATTGACGGTGGAATTCATGCGTAGGCCTTCATGCATTGAAAAGGGAGGATTGTACATGAGTTGTTAAGGATGATGTGTCGCGTGAGGAAAAGTGTCGTTTCGTGAACTAGGGTTAGTTGATGGTTTGATTTCCTGTTTGTGTGATATATGTCGGTTACTTGCTTCGTTGTATGCTTGCATGTAAGAGAACAAGGAATGTAAATCGAATCTAATGTAAATGAGTATATGTATTTGAATAATTACATGCCATGAAACCATTGCTTGATTGTGTGACTATGAGCATTGTTCATTATAGGTGTGATTGTGATTGTGGTGGTGCTGACCGGATCAGGTATCACGTTCCGATACATATATTGGATCGGATGTCACGTTCTGACACATATATTGAATCGGGTGTCACGTTCCGACACACTAACAGTTTGGGTGTGGGTTCCAGGAGAGAACCATTAGTGATTATTATGCTTATGTTTACTTGTCGTTGTTAATGGAAGACTGCATGTTGCTTTGAAATGATAATTGAATTAGGCATTCTGTATATGTGTATTACGGTGAATGGTCAGGCCCTATTTGGGATGTGGTATGACAAGTGGAGACCGAGGGTCTAAGTGTTACTGTGTATTACTCTAGATAGGTTGTCTATGCTCTTAAAAGTGGAGAAGTGGGGAGGTGTTTGTGTCATAAAATGTTAGGTAGCTGAGTCATACCTGGGAAGGGGATTCGTATTGAAACAATTAGTGAGCCTTGATAACATGCACCATGGGGTTAAGGGTTGAGTGGTGATGTGGAAGAGGTAAGGGTATGTTGGTAGTGGTTACATCCAGAACCTCTCTAAGAGGTAGGATGTCTAAGTTTTGATAAAGAATGGAGTGAGTAAAGGGTTAGAGTCAAGCATACTAGTATATGTTAAAGTATTCGAGAATGGTAAGGATAGGAGGATATGAACATTCTTATTGCATGTCTCCTACTAGTCAATTTTCTTATATTATGTGGTGGGTATCGAGTTGACCGATGATGCCTACCAGTACGTGTGGTTTGTATTGATACTACTCTGGCTATGTCTTTTTGGACATAGTCTGATTGTAGGGTCAGTGATGTTTCATAGGTGAAGACGAAGACAACCTCCAACAGCTCATATTTTTCCTTCCATGTGGTGGGAGCTGCGTCATTTGTTATTTGGTTATTACTATGTAATCTTAGAAGCTCTTATACTTGTTTAGACTAGATCCATGGAGTGTTAATTACTTTACAAGTCTTAACTTGAATCGTTGCAAACTCTTTATTTTATATAAAATCTCAAGAATGTTATTTATTCTCCAGTTTTCTTAATCTTCCGCATGCCTTTAACTGTTTGGTAATCGAGTGTTCTCCTACTTAGGTGTTAGAGTAGGTGCCCGCACAGCCTGGTGGATTGGGTGGTGATAGAACTAAGTGAAGGAAAATGAAAAGTCATTTTCCCTCGTATGTAGAATCATGTTGTGTAGGCTACAACATTTTCCGCTTGGTAGATGCCACCATCGTCGTAGCCATCAAGATATGGCCTCGATTGACACAGAAGTTGATAATTCATTCATGTTTTTCAAGAAGGATTTCGTGGATGCTATAGTGATTTTGATCACGTTTGGAGTGTAAACGTTTGGAGAATTGGAGCATTGGATTGATATGACCTTGAAGTGGAAATGGCAAGATTAAGCAATGAGCTTTGTGACTAGTCATTTTTTTTTCTCAATGGATGGGAAAATAATGTAGTAAAAATGTGGTTCTTATAGTTTTTTTGACCGAGTTAAAATGTCCAATTTGGATCAACATGTGCTACGACGTAAGAAAATTATAGGGGTTGATAGTGAGTTTATTCGAAAATAAGAAATCGTCGTTCATTAGACAATATCCATTATATTCATCATAAATGCATCAATTACCTGAAAATATATTGACATATCCAATCCATCCAATGGTTCAATTGTATTGTATTGACATATATCTGTTCAATGATCAACAAAAAAAGCCACATAATTCAAACAACAAAGTCGCATAATAGTTGGGCCTACACATATATTCTACTGCTCAGGAAAAAGAAATAATATGCAAAAAAAAACACACATATTGAGCGTTCATGAAAAAATTTGCACAATATTATCAGCCACTAGTCCTTTTTCAATTGTTAATTCCTCTAAAAAGTTCTTGGGAAGTTTGGATTCTTCAGTAGACCTAACAACCCACAAGAAGTTATTGTTGCTATTCTTCAAACCCCATGCCAATTCTTCCATTTGCTCAGCTTCCACTATGGCAAAACTTCCAAATGATACATACACAACTGAGCTAATTGGTTGATGATTTAACCAATTTAGGCATTCATTTGTCATTGGCTTGAAGATACTAAGACCATACTCTTTGTCATCATGTAGTCTCTTGTCTAAGTACATTGATGGTATTGTTGGTCCAATTGTCTTGATTGGATATATCTTGGACATATAATCAATTACCTACATGTCAAACAATAAAAACAGAAAAAGATTTCATGTAAATATATATTTTAATATTTTGTGTTGGATTTAAGTAAGGTGTGAATTGTGAGATATGAATAGAAAAATATGGGAAATTAGTGAAGGAGAATGAAAGTCATTTTTCCCTCATAGCTAGAATAGAGGAAATATTTGTCCTTAAATTAGGAAACAATTTATTTAGCTCTTGAAGGGTTAAGAAGAGGGTGTCAAATGATTGATTAGCATTATTTTAGATAATTATCAGTCTCATTAATTAATTTTATTTTGAATTAATAGGAAAAATGATAAATGTACTCCCAAACTATTATAAATGTTATGTCAGTATCCTCTGTTATACTTTAGGGCTATTCATACCCTTACCATTAATATTTTAGATTGTGTATACCCTTAAAGTTAACAGAAGACACGTGACTTTATCTAAATGGTTCGACTAAATTTATTTTAATTTTTATCCATAAACTAAAAACATACCCATAATCAAACCCACTCATGACCCGATAACTAAAAAGTCATACCCAAATCACCAACTTTCTAATTTCAGTAATTTTTCCTAAGATGTATGGGTCATGGGCGGGTCATATGTGTGGGTTTTTAATGTATATATAAAAGTTAAAATAAATTTAGTTGAATCGTTTAGATGAAGTCAAGTATCCCTCTATTAACCTTAAAGGTATACACAATCTAAAATATTAACGGTAGAGATATGAATAGCCCTAAAATATAATGAAGGGTACTAACATACCATATACAAATAGTTCGAGAGTATATTTTTCTTTTTTTCCTCAAGTTTGAGGTACAGAAATATGTTACCTCTTTCTCCAACTCACAGAAGCTATTGATTAGGACCCAATCCGCTTTGTCAAAGATTTGAGAATTGATTGACTAACATTTCACGTGTTCTTTCTGCTTCAGAATTAATAACAAAAGTAGGTGGAAGTTTTATTACCCCCTTTATGAACATGGTAATAAATATTATCCACTTCACAATTTTGTGTGAAAAATGCAGCACTTACTAATCCAAAATTCTTTGCAATTTCAACAGCCCAAAGGAGGAATGGAACATATACTATGCAATTTACAGGGCATCCACTATTTACCAATTTTTGAATAAGTTGAATTTTCAACTACATACAAGTATTCATCATAAACGCATCAATTACCTGAAAATATAAGGTATGCGACATTGTAGATTATGACTTGTAGAGTATAACTTATACTCTACAAATCATAATCTAACAACTAATTTTACTTAATATGTTAAGGTGTAAGAGTTACGTGTGAAATGTTTCAAAAATTTTGGATCGATCGGCTAAGTGGTTTAAATAGTCACTAGCCCCATCACTTTAATAAGTTTTTATTTATATATTTAATAGATGAATCTCGTATGCACTTTTTGTCTTATTTCTCTCTAACTTTTCATATCACATCGCAACATTAATTTTTTGACAAATTTAAAATTTTCCTTTTCCTTTGATTAACTTTTTTGATTATCTATCCTTTTTTAAATCTGTTTTCCTATTAATTTCTCCCTTAAAATTTTTCCCTCATATAATTCTACTTTTCTTTATTTTCATTCCAACATTATTTTTTGGTTCTTCCATTTTCCTTGCTCTCTTTTCATATATTTTGTTCCATCTTTTCTTATTCAATTCCTCCAAGAAAATAGTAACAGTTAGCATTGTCTTTTAAAATAATGAAGTTAACTTATCTTTAATTTTTTACTAATTTTATCAAAAATAAATTCTCTTAATTAATTTTTCCTTATTTCTTTCAAGAATTCATGTTTTATATTTAAAACAAAACTAAAAATAATTTCATAATAATTTTAATCGTCTCCCGCCATCAAAGTGCATCCTCAAGCGCACTTCAATAGCTATTGCAAAATTAAAGTAGAGGATAACTAAGCCCAAAACAAATATATTTGGATAGAAATATTATCTTGACGTAGTTTTAAGTTTCATAAACTTGAATTGAAGTAATTGGGGGTTACAAATGTATTAAACTTGAAAGTGATAGCTATTACTAATACTAATACTAATTAAGAGTAGAAATGACGAAGATGAAAAGACGTAAAGCTTTGGGGGAGAATTAAACAAAAAAAAAAAACGAATAAAAATGAGAGAAAAATCAGAAAAAAAAAAAACATAAATAGAATAGTTGGACAAAAAGTTCTCCAAAAAATAAAAGAATATTTGTCAAAGAAAGATGTCAACTCATCATTTTAGAATCACGGCTTAAGTTTAGTTAATTAAAAAAAAATCACAAAATGATATTATTTCTATAAATATAAGTATATCTCTAAATATGATTCTACTAATAAATATTATTTTTAATAATGGGGACAAAGACAAATATTATTTACGGTTAGTAATTATAGATATTTCTATCATTTGTGAACATTTTTTTTATTTCTATTTACGGTATTTTAAAAAATTCCCATGTTTTAAAGATGCTTTTTCGTGGGTACCCTACCGTACGAGCAAAGCCAAAGGAAGAATTTGATCTTATTTAGAGTATTAATATTCCAAACCCAAGAGGCGGGGAAAGCATTTGAAGGAACATGATTTATCAAATTATAGATCGATTTGGTGGAAAAAATTCCATTGGAGTTAATGGACCAGTTCTATATCACCAAAAATTATTTTACAGAATAAAAATCATGTATCACCATTTTCTTTTTCTAAAGAGGTAACGTGTCGAGAAATAACTTTAATTTTTTATATTCAACTGAAGTAACTTTTGAAGTCTTCAAATTATACGCAACTCATCTACTAAATAATTATTTTGACTTTGAAACACTTAAAATAAGTCATTTCAAAAAGACTCTAAGTGGTGTTTGTCTAGCTATGCAAAAATTAAACTATAAGAAGATCTTATGATTCGATATATGAAAAATTAACTAACATTTGATTGATCCTTACATTTAAATTGTAATGGCAGAGCCATAAATTTTATGAAGAGTGTCTAAGAATAATGGTACGTGTTTGTCAAAATAAAACAAAAAATATTGTGTCATTTGAGAATCAAACTTGGAACTCCTTAATTCAAATGAATACCTATTATCACTATATTAAAAACATAACTTTTGCTAAGAACGTTCAACTTTAAATATATAATTTAACATACTCACTTGCATGTGATATGTTTTTATTTTCTCCTTGATTTTGATCACTTTTCCTACCATATTATTTGACACATGTACATTGACATGACTCGAGCTAATGAAGTAGAAATTTTTACCATGGATAGGAAAATTTTTACCATGGATAGGTACACCAACTCATACTTGGTATACCTACAAAGTAATATATGGGACCTACAATGTCAATTCAACTTTTCCTCAACCATTTTTTTTCTCTTTCCTCACTTTTCTCTTTCATGTTTTGTTTCATTTTTTTTTTTATCTTTTTGGTAGTAACTATTTTGAAACCAATTTTATTACTACCTCATTTTCATTTTTGCTTACCATAAAAATAAAATTTTCTTTTCTCTTATGTATTTTATCAAATAAAAAATATATATTGTTTTTTAATATTATTTTATCACTAAATAAATGCATAAGATATTACTATTCAAACTTAATATTTTAAAACATAACTAATAAGACTAATTTAATAAAATAAACCTCTAATAAAATGCAAGTGAATTTATATATAAAATAAATAGTGGAACACATATTATTAAATTATATATTATTGGCATATAAAATATGAGCGTTACAATGATGATTATTATTATTATTATTATTATTATTATTATTATTATTATTATTATTATTATTATTATTATTATTATTGGGTTTTTGGCTATAAATTCTAAATATATATTTTTAGTTGCAATTTATGGAGCTGGCATTAAAGTTGAAGTTGTGTTGGTTATATATTTTGTAATGAATATTTAAAATGATGTTCATTTTTTAATGTACTTCGATACAATTTTAAAAGTGAACAATGAGTTTAAAAATAAATTATTAGATGTTCAATAATATATAATGATTTGTTTTTAGAAAACATTTTGGATTATTGTAGCTGTTCCCTTCAATGCATATGACCTGCTTATGTCACTGCACATGCTGACAATTTATTAACCTGTCTCATTTGGTTGGAAATAAATTATTTTACAAATTAGTCAATCTAGGATTGTTATATCACATTTAATACAATAACAATATTATACTCAATGAAAACTCATAAATAGAGTTTAGAGAGAGTAGAATGTACGGAAACTTTGCCACTATCTTTTAAAGATAGAAAGACTGTTTCCAAGAAACCCTTTGCTCAAGTCAAGAAGGAGATAGTGAAGAAAATATAGAAAGTAATTAGCAATGAAACATTGCAAAGTCTATCAGAAGAAAGCAAAAATAACAACAAAATAGTGCAATAATTCAAACATTATAAAGGACATATTACTGAAAAGAAGAATAAAAACAATGCTAAATATAAAAATAAGATTTACAATAATACAACTAGCTAGTACAATATAATACAACTAGCTAGTACAATGACTCTTACCAACTACCCTAAGCAAGACAGCACTACACTATTATATCTACTAATCATCTGTCATAATACGTGTCCTCTACACTTTTTTATCTAAGGTCATGTTCTTGGTAATTTGAATTTGTAGCATATCATGTCTTATCATCTCTCCTCAATACTTCTTCGTCTTACCTTTGCCTCTCCTCGTATCCTCTATAACCAGCTTCTCGCGTCTACAAATCTGCTCTTCATATGACCAGACCAACTTAATCGCACTTTCCTCATTTTATCCATCATGGATGTCACTATCACTTTTATGTGGGATAAAAATAACACTACAATCGTGAAATAAGTTGTCTTGCGATTTATCTCAATCAAACATGAATTATAAATATTAGAGCATACAATTCATACACGACGGAATTAAGCATGGTCATGAATCATAAAACTTACATGATGACCAAGAACATAAATTAACATGAAAATCAGAAAGCACAACTAACATGTTGAAGCTTTCGAAAATCTCATTTGGAGCCTACGAATTCATAAATTTTTGGTGATACGGAATTCCGACGAATTTTTGAACGAAATTTTTTATGGGCGTCTGTTAAGACCTTATTAATGACATGAGTTAGTCCGAAGAGGAAAACATCCACATTTTCAAGTTCAAAAAAGATTTTGTGTGGGCAAGTAATTCATGCTTTTTAAAAAAAATAAAAATATCTTATTTTCACTGCTCTATTGAAGAGGGGAAAAGAAAAGTTTTCAAAACACTCTTGGCCATTATGAACCATCAATTGTCATAAAGGACAATCAATAACAATTATAAGTAACCATAAAGGGTTGTCCTCTATTTCAAATATGAGATATGATTCTACTAACTATATTTCACTGATGTGATTTGTCATTCTCCAATCAATTAAAAATATATTGACTCATAATAGAGTAATAATAATTATATCAAAATTAAGAGTATAAGTACACGTAATGAACTAGAGAAGTGGTTTATAAATATCCAGAGCACAGACGAAATATCTCTACTTGGCCTGTTCAATACATACACGATATACTAGCACAAAAAGCTGAAATATGTCCACCCCATAACTAAGATCAAATTATTTAATCTTGTGCTACAATCATCAAGATGTTTATCCCACTTCTTCTTTGATTGTGAACATTAATTTATAACTTATAAGAATCGATAATTTTAATCTCCCGTGCATGAGTTTAAATAACTCCATACACAAAAAATCATCTCCTATATAAATAAAGGACACACATATTAACACAATGATCTATTTAAATAAAAACTTTATTATATATAGAAAAATGAAATAAACCGTCTTTACAAGAGATTAAAATGTAATACTACAATTTACCTACATGATTAATAGTATAACCTAACAATAAACTCATTCTAAAATTATTCGTTGATTAATTATCACTTATCCCTAATACCAAACGAACCAAAGGAACTAAAACTATAAGATCTGCATTTTCACTACACGATTTTCCCATCCTCAACAACTCACTTCTCTTCATCAATTGTGAAGTTGCAAAAGAAATGACTACACACAAAGCTCATTGCTTGATGTTGCCATATTCACTTCAAGGTCATTGCAAAGAATTTTGGATTAGTAATTGCTGCAGTTTTCACACAAATTTGTGCAGTGGATAATATTTATTACCATGTACATAAAGGGGTAATAAAACATCCACCTACACAAAATGATGAAGAAATATTAATTCCTGGATTTTCACGTCCAATTAAGGCATAAGATGTACCTAATTATGTTATGAAAATTGAAGGACCAAAAATACTTGAAGTGATGGTAAATCAATTTTAAAATCTTGACAAAGTGGATTGGGTCCTAATCAACAGCTTCTATGAGTTGAAGAAAGAGGTAACATATTTTTGGTCGTTTTGGTGCTTCTTCGGTCTTTTTAACCTTTTATATAGATGTTTAATCGAAGTTACATAAAAAAATGATCTTTCTTAAAGGGGGTGTGTGACGACTATTCAGATTAATTCTTTTTAAAATAAATGTTCTAAAAGAAACCTTTAATTCATGTTAGAAAGGAGTATTAGAAAAAAATAATTCAAGATACATCTTATTTTGCTTGTATTGTTTGTCATGTAAGTAATTGATTGGATGTCCAAACTTTATCCAATTAAGACAATTGGACCAACAATACCATCAGTGTTGTATGTATCATTTGGAAGTTTTGCCATAGTAGAAGCTGAGCAAATGGAAGAATTGGCATGGGGTTTGAAGAATAGCAACAACAACTTCTTGTGGGTTGTTAGGTCTACTGAAGAATCCAAACTTCCCAAGAACTTTTTAGAGGAATTAAAAAGTGAAAAAGGACTAGTGGTGCCATGGTGTCCACAATTACAAGTGTTGGAACATGAATCAATAGGATGTTTTCTGGTGGGTGGAATTTGATTCTGGAAGCAATTAGTTTGGGAGTGCCAATGGTGGCAATGCCACAATGGACAGATCAACCAACAAATGCAAAATTTGTGAAAGATGTTTGGAAAATAGGTGTTAGAGCCAAACAAGATGAAAAAGGGATAATTAGAAGAGAAGTTATTGAAGAATGTATAAAATTAGTGATGGAAGAAGAGAAAGGAAAATTAATTAGGGAAAATGCAAAGAAATGGCTAGAAATGTTGTGGATGAAGGAGGAAGTTCAGATAAAAATATTGAAGAATTTGTTTCCAAGTTGGTTACTATTTCCTAAGTAATAAAGAAGTTAATTAAGAGCCATAAAAAATAATCAAGAAATAGATTTGTATTTTGTAATTTCTTTTTTCTAATTTGAAGTACCAAAGTTTGATGACTATTAGGGGTTGTTTCCGTAGTTAACTGTTTTAGTTATTGTAAGAACTCAATTCTCTAGCTAGCTAGACTGCTTTACTTTCATTATGATAAACTTGATTTTCTTTTAATGGTGTTGGTTCGTTTTTGTGTTAGTCTTTGATTCTCTCACTAAGGGATTTAGTGTGGGTGTTACTCACGACGGTCAAAATCGTGGCATATAATGCTTGACATGATATACAATATTCTCCTAAATGACTACACAACAATTGTCAAACACGAAGAAGCAATATGTACACCAAGAAAAGAAAATAGAAAGAATACACCCAAACTCAGCTGTTGTCGGGACTTGAAATTGGACTCTGCTGACCGAGATTTTAGGAACACTCATTAAAAGTTTTAGTCTGATCCAACGGTTAACAAATTAGGAAACACGATCTAAAGGTTGCTGGACAGAGAAAAGGAGCAAAATTTCGATCATTTTTCAAATAAGATTAAAGTTCCATCTTTTCCAAATAGGATTGGAAACCAAAAAAAGAACAGAATCAGGTCATGGGCCTGTGACTGAAACATGAGCCATAATCCAACATTATTGTTAAAGAACGATGACTTTTTCACTTAGAGTAAAGTCATTGTCAACCTCTGCCCTACCTATATCACAAAAAAAAGGAATCAATCACTAAGTTGTGAGCAATAAAAGTTGGTATCGACAATATATTGTTACTACTTTATAGAAGAGTTTACAAGTATGCATGTCTTCGTCAATATGCCTACTCGTATGGCAAAGAGTATTTTTGATATTTTTCAATTCTTGTTCTTTAAAATTTGAGACAAGTGTTAAAAATATACTTAAATTATCTTTTGTTTAGTCTCATATCTAAATTGTGTTTGTCAAACTAATGAGTAAATTTTTAACTGTATTTCTCACACTCACAAGCCACAACAATTTAAATATGAAACTCGAAAAACAAATAGTTTAAATGTGTTTTCTCTGTTGTACTTGGACAAAAAAACAATACTTACATATGGACCTGTATTTCCCCACTAAAGATTTAGACTTTTTAAGTTGAGACATTAACCTTTTTTTTTCCTTTAATATTGAAAAAAGGGTTAAAAATATTCTTCAACTTTCATTTATTAATTAACTTTACTCTTACGGTTAAATTGAAGTTATTTCATGACATTTCATTAGGAGAGAGGAGTATATTTTGAGGAAAATAGGAATAGTTGGGTGATATATCCTAAAAGAAACAAAAGTGATATTATAGGACAAATTCTCAACATGGGTGACTATCTAAAGAAATTACTTCCAAATTTCTCCGCATGACATAAATTAAGACAAAAAAAATAACATATATTGAGTTTATGCTGACACGAGCTCCTATAACTAGTATTGGTAAGATTTAGATGTCACTAGTACATTGTACACAATAATTGTCTTACGTCATTGCACATGTTGGCAATAAAAAGTTGGAATATACAATAGGAAGAAGCCAACACTCTTTGTAAGGCATATTGATCCAAATTGTGCACTTCAACTCTATCGACTAACTATAAGAACCACACGATTTTCCAACCTTTCTCAAATCCTTATTTTGCCATTCCATCAATTGAGAAATTGCGTACGATTTTAAGAAGAACGAAAACGATTTCTACAGCGTACTTACTAGGGTTGATTTCTCAGATAATCATGCAACTAAGTTGTTATACATAAAGTCATCTTTCTTCTTGATTGATTTTTCCTTCAGCCATTAATTGAGAAGTTGCAAGAGATGACTACTGACCAGGCTCACTGTTTGATTTTGCCATATCCAGTCCAAGGTCATATCAACCCAATGCTCCAATTCTCCAAACGTTTACAATCCAAACGTATTAAAATCACTATAGCACCCACAAAATCCTTTTTGAAAAACATGAAAGAATTGCCAACTTCTATGTCAATCGAGGCAATATCTGATGGCTATGATGAAGGTGGTCGCGATCAAGCAGGAACTTTCCTGGCCTATGCTACACGGTTCAAAGAAATTGGCTCGGATACTCTGTCTCAACTTATTCAAAAATTGGCAAATAGTGGATGCCCTGTAAATTGCATAGTATATGATCCATTCCTCCCTTGGGCTGTTGAAGTTGCAAAGAATTTTGGATTAACTAGTGCTGCATTTTTCACACAAAGTTGTGCAGTGGATAACATTTATTACCATGTACATAAAGGGGTAATAAAACTTCCACCTACTCAAAATGATGAAGAAATATTAATTCCTGGATTTTCAAGTCCAATTGAGGCATCAGATGTACCTACTTTTGTTATTAATCCTGAAGCAGAAAGAATACTTGAAATGTTGGTCAATCAATTCTCAAATCTTGACAAAGTGGATTGGGTCCTAATCAATAGCTTCTATGAGTTGGAGAAAGAGGTAACATCGAATGGTTACCATGATTCTTTCTTTATTCTTTTTTGAAAGAAAAAAATAATATTCTTTGGAGTTTATATATATATATATATATATATATATATATATATATATATATATATAGTAGATGTTGAATTTCCTTTACTTCTTCGTATGTTTATTTCTTCATATTTTGAATCTTCTTAGTGAAAATCCTGACTCGACCACCGATAATAGAGAAAACATTGAAGGAATTAAATCACATAATACCTCAGACTTCATTTTCTAGTCACCTAAGTTATTGTATAAAATATTCATATAGTTACATGAAATCTTCTAGTCACCTAAGTTATTGTACAAAATATTCATATAGTTACATGAAATCTTGTTCTGTTTTTATTGTTTGACATGTAGGTAATTGATTGGATGTCCAAGATATATCCAATCAAGACAATTGGACCAACAATACCATCAATGTACTTAGACAAGAGGCTACATGATGACAAAGAGTATGGCCTTAGTATCTTCAAGCCAATGACAAATGAATGCCTAAATTGGTTAAATCATCAGCCAATTAGCTCAGTGGTGTATGTTTCATTTGGAAGTTTAGCCAAATTAGAAGCTGCGCAAATGGAAGAATTGGCATGCGGTCTGAGGAATAGCAATAAAAACTTCTTGTGGGTTGTTAGGTCCACTGAAGAACCCAAACTTCCCAAGAACTTTATAGAGGAGTTAAAATTAACAAGTGGAAATAATAAAGGCTTAGTGGTGTCATGGTGTCCCCAATTACAAGTGTTGGAACATGAATCAATAGGGTGTTTTCTGACACACTGTGGGTGGAATTCGACTCTGGAAGCAATCAGTTTGGGAGTGCCAATGGTGGCAATGCCACAATGGTCAGATCAACCAACAAATGCAAAGCTTGTGAAAGATGTTTGGGAGATAGGTGTTAGAGCCAAACAAGATGAAAAGGGGATAGTTAGAAGAGAAGTTATAGAAGAATGTATAAAACTAGTGATTGAAGAAGATAAAGGAAAAGTGATTAGGGAAAATGCAAAGAAATGGAAAGAATTGGCTAGAAATGTTGTGGATGAAGGAGGAAGTTCAGATAAAAATATTGAAGAATTTGTTTCCAAGTTGGTTAAATGTAAGAGTCATAAAAAATAATTAAGAAGTTGATTTGTATTTTGCAATTTCTTTTTCTAATTAAAGTAGCAACGTTTGACTTGAATCTTCTTTTATTTTCTGCTCTTTCTATTATTTTATTAATTCATTTTTTGTGGAAAGTAACAAACAAATTGTCATGGTCAATGAGTCATTCCTAACTTATTTGCTAGATGATTGAATGCTTTATTTGTCATCTCACTTTTCAATATAATTAACTAAAACTCTGTTAATTTAAATTTCAAATTTATGAATTAATTAAGATGAGCAAATGATTCTGGATTAGATCATCAGAATTAGGCACTAATGTTACTTGATGCAAGATAAATTATAGATATGTTGGATCCAGCTCTTCACTAGTATACAATATCAGTGATATACTGTGAGTATTATTTAACATACAAGTATTCACAGTATTCATGGTATATAAACTATATAATATACAAATATACATTTTGTATTCTGATATAAAAATAGTACTCTCTTTGTTTTAATTTGTTTGTCTTAGTTTTTCTTTTTGATCTATGTTTAAATGAATGTTTCTTTCCTTT
The DNA here is from genome assembly GCA_037074985.1 of Solanum bulbocastanum. Lineage (NCBI taxonomy): Eukaryota > Viridiplantae > Streptophyta > Magnoliopsida > Solanales > Solanaceae > Solanum > Solanum bulbocastanum. Next base: position 2,206,272 of record CM073604.1, read on the forward strand.
CTTAAAAATTCTTTAATTCTAATTTTCCACATGACATGTTTAAGACTATAAAATTAAAAGACATTTTGCTACGTTTGACATATCTTTAGTTTAGAACCACAAGATTCAAAAGTTTTTTTTTTTTTTTTAAAAAAAAACTTTTTATCAAGTTAAAATCAGAAAAAAAAAAAAACGAAAAAAATTTATACCATTTGTACAATATAAAATTGTCCCATTTCATGGTCAAAATTGGAGCATTAATCTTGTTTTGGAGTAAACGTCAGTAAGAAATGTATTTTTAAATTATTTAGCTAATTGAAGGGTATTTTTAACAGAAACTTGAAGAAATTTCACTAGTTTAGGAGCTTAGTACTTAGATACACTTTAATTTGCATTGTTACTAGTCTTACTAGATTTTGGTGCGTCCAGAATACAGATACTTCGAGATACACTGTATACAAGAGGTGAAAAATTAGATGCAATTTGTTCTAGATACACTGTATACAAGAGGTGAAAAATTAGATGCAATTTGTTCTAAATACACTGTATACAAGTGAATTTGCATGTATCTAGAATACATATACAAATCTCACTTGCCACTCACCTATGTATCTGATATAGACTAGATACATGTGAATCACATCAGTTACATAAAGATACATGTATTTAGTGTAAATCTAGTGTGATTCGTAAGTATCTGGATACATGACTATCTTGCTCGCCTCCTTCCCATCTCGTTCGTCTATTTCCCTATTTTAGTGTATCTAATAGCAAATACATGTATCTGGGTGTATCTTTCTCAATATATGATATAAAATTCTTAATTAATAATAAAACGCCTAATTATATATATATATATATATATATATATATATATATATATACACACACAAAATTAATATATATAGTATATGAATGTAGTGTAATAGTTTTGAATGGGCTTTTTTGGCCTTCTAAAAATGAATTTGGTCAAAGAGACTATAAAACTTGCTCCCAAGTATTAGTTTGGATGGACAACTAAATTAATGAATTATTAAAAGTAAAATATTCACTCCTTTTGAACAAATTAAAACAATAAAGTATCTCCTTTGAACTTCGAGAAGTCTTCTTTAATACATTATGAGTAAAATTTGAAAACTTATATAGTCAATTTCAATTTTTTTGAAAAAGTATAAGTAATTGTTATATTAAAATATTATATAAAAAATAAATACTAATAAAAAGTCAAACGTAGACCTTAAAAGTCTTTCTTGTACACGTGCCCCTACGTTGAGCACACTACATTAGAAACTAGCTAATGTAAAATTTAGGTTATATTTATATTTTACTCTTATTTTATTTGGCATAAGTAAAATTTGACTTTTTAAAATCGTCATATCATCTATGTTTCTTTTTTATATTCATACGATTTGATTAGTGTTTGTATTTTTGTTAAAATGTTATGTATAAGACTAGAACATGTATTGAAGTACATAATATTTATAGGACTTTGACAAGAATTCTTTAAACATTTTTAGACTTTAAAAAGTGATTAATCATGAACGAACGCCATAAAAAAAATGTAATGCACAACAAATTTAAGCAATCAATACTTATATATGGTTGGATCCAGATTTTCACTTTGACAAATTTAAAATATAAAAAGGTAAACACACAAAATAGTTAAGGAGCATCAATACTTATTATATATACATATAAAATAATTTATATATATATATATATATATATTATTTTAGGATTAAGAGAGTTCGAATGAATTCCCTTACGGAATCATGATACCGTCCCTGAATACAGTATGACTTGATCGATATAATTATTTTTAAAAAAAAAATATTTTTCAATTTTTTCATGTTCGATTGATCAAGTAATTTTGAAAAAGAAACTATCTAAGAAACAAATTCCTTAAAAAATGAGTTCCCTAAAGAAAGTAGGGGAAACAAATTCTTCTACTTATGACATTCCGCATTAATAATGTCATCATCACCCTACAATACACTTCATCTTCATCATCCCACACCTCTGTCTCTCATAGTATTTATCTTATATGTATACAAATATTTTTAGCATTATACCTTTTACTATCTATCGAATATAAAAATTTTAAAAATAAAGAAAATATTTTTCAATGCATTCTAAATATTTTTCGAGCTAGAACAATTTTTAGATAATTTAACACCACACAATAAATTGTTTGTATTTCAAAGAAAATGACCCCAAGAATTGGGAAAAAAGTAAACAAAAACAATCATAAAACACGGAGAAATTTTGCATGGTACAACAAACTTCATTTGGCACGTTAAATTGGTTCATTTGACTAATAACATATGAGATGGACCATATTTGTTTGTTTGAACTTTTATTAATATTTTATGATATATTTTTTCATTATATTAGTATAAGAAAAATTACAACTTATACAATTATACTCCCTTTATTCCTTATGCGGCACTTTTCATTTTTCGAAAGTTAAACAATTTAAATTTAATCGGAAATTTACAATTTTTAAAAATATAAAATTTATATACTTGTAAACTACGTAAAAAACACTATAATTCATATCAAAATATTTAAAAGATATTTAAATCTCAAAATTCAAAAAAAGACATAAATTAAGACAAAAGAAATAATATTTTTAGCTCAAAAAACTAATCTTGACCCATGTGAAACAAAACATGCGAAGTAAAAATGAACAGGAGTAAAAAAATTCAATCAAATATTATAGTAAAATAGATAAAATTCATTCACCTATGACCAAAGATTCGAAGTTTGAATCATAGTTATGATAACAAATTTGATGATAAAAACTTTTCACCTTAATTCAATCTTATACGAAACGAATTTGAATTAATCCGAACCTCAATATTGATATCTGATATCAACCTCCCAGTTGGTCAAGTCAACTCTATTTTTTCATTTGACTACTTTTCCTTCACATAAACCAATTTCTCTTTCTTCTTTTTTCCTTCAAAGGCGCATTAAGTTTATGCCTTTCACGTGTCAAGTTTTTATAGGTTTTTGAAGTTGACATTTTTAGATTTTCAATAAAAGTCTACGTCAACTCCTAAAATAAAATCTAACCGTCTGATCACTTTTAATATAATTTAACGATCAAGATTAAAGGAAAATAGTTTACCGGCTATAGCCGGTTGACAAAAGTTGGTCAACTAAAGAAGAAAAAGGATCTGTGCTGCCCATGTGATTTCCACCAAGAAGAAAAGTCAGCTTTCTTTTGCTTTATTAATTTTATTTTGTTATTTCTTATTTAAGTAAATGTTCGCTTTGGGAATCTATTTGTTGATTTGGGTAATATAAAAAGTCAAATCATTTAAAGATTTTATTCTCTATTTTTTATCCTGATATTTATATTTTTATAATATAAGTATCAATTTGACATTTCAAGTGGGCTTCCTTTTATTATTGTTAATTCTTTAATGTGCTACTATCACTTTAAAGTCAACTAGCAAAAGTAAGAGGCATAATTTCTATGGATGGTTGAGAGACTTAAAAAAGAAGTTATTTTCAGTAGATTTTCAATTTAATGGAAGAAACGTTTATAGCGGTTCATAGAAAAAGTAATTAAAATACGAGAAATAATATATAGTAATAAAAACAACAGATTATATAAAAATAAGTGAATAACAAATCTATAATAGTAAAAGTCTTTTAATCTAGAGGAATAAATTTTTGATTTACTTTAAATGTAGAAAACAGACCTTGTTAATTCAAGAAGATGAACCTTGATTAACATTAATTTTCGAGAAATGGATCTAATTAATTTGAAGCAACGAACCTTAACTAAAATTAATTTTTAAAAAATAAAAATAATTAAATCTTTAATTTGACATTACCACCCATTAATTAATACCAACAAGATTACCATAATCTTCATTTGTACAATATGGTGCTCTCTAAGTAACTAATTCACGCGTAAATACAACTCAACCTACTATTTTTATCCCTTTCTTTACCCATTTCAAATCTCCTTAACTTCAAAAAAAAAAATTAAAGTAATTTCAAATAATATAATAAATTATATTTCCTCTATTTCAATTTATAAGATTTACCCCCTTTTTTTTTTTTCTTTAATCACTAGTCAGTCTGTCACATATCTATATTTTTTTTAATTATGCATTGGATCCCACCATTTTCCCCTTGGAATAAAGCTAATGGAAGCTGTCAACTTGCATGCCACTATTTTGTCTTTTCTTTAATAAAATAGAAATATTTTAAAATAAATCTCAGCCGTTAGATCAAAAGATTTGACAACTTACCCGGTTAACCGGTCATCCTTTTCTACCTATATATTGCCTTCTTCTTCATCATCTTCTTCACATCATCTCTGCAAAAACAACAAAAATGGCTGTAGATTTGTTAAATTATTCAAATATGAATGAACAATTAGCTATACAAGAAGCTGCTTCAGCCGGTTTAAAATCAATGGATAATTTAATCCGGTTCGTTTCATTTCAACAACAGCAAAACCAAACGGTTCAGCCGGATTGTAGAGAGATAACTGATTTTACTGTTTCGAAATTTAGGAAGGTTATTTCTATTTTGAACCGGACTGGTCATGCTCGGTTTAGACGTAGTCCGGTTCAGATTACTGATGATTCATGTACGGTTCTTACTCTATCTCCGTTGACAACTCCGGCGGAGGAAATCCTACCGGCGGTGAAAGCGCCGGTGATTGTTCCGGTTGAGAAGTATCAATCGAAGGAGTTGACTCTAGATTATACGAAACGGAAAGTTGGTAAATCTATTGGATGTGAAGCTGTACCGGTGGCGAGTTCGACGACGTCGTCGTCGTTTATGTCGACGATTACAGGTGAAGGAAGTGTTTCAAACGGGAAAGTGTTTTCGTCGATGAACTTACCTCCGCGTCCGCCTGTTTCCTCCGGGAAGCCGCCAATCGCCGGGAAAAGGTGTCGCGATCATGATCTGTCTGATGAATTTTCCGGTAGAACCACCAGCTCCGGGAAGTGTCACTGCAAAAAGAGGTTGGTAATCTCTTCATAATCTCAACTCATTTTGGCCTCTCCGACGTAATTTCAGACTTCCTAATCTGTTTTTATTTATTTCTAACAGGAAATCTCGAGTAAAAAAAGTTATCAGAGTTCCGGCGATCAGTTCAAAAACCGCTGATATTCCGGCAGATGAATACTCATGGAGAAAGTACGGTCAAAAGCCGATCAAAGGTTCACCATACCCTAGGTAATTACACATACGCCATCATCAATATTTACGAATGAAAATTCCAGATCTGAAACTTAACTTCATTTATTGTCAATTTTCAGGGGATATTACCGATGTAGTAGTGTAAGAGGATGTCCGGCGAGAAAGCACGTAGAGAGAGCCACCGACGATCCAAGAATGCTTATTGTGACTTACGGCGGAGAACATCGTCATGTTCAAACCACGATTTCCGGCAACGTAACCACCGCCGGCGCTGGAGCTGGAAGTTCCGGCGAGAGAATGATGGCTTTTGAGTTAACAGGACAGAAAACTGGAGAGCGATTAGGGTTAGAGATTTAGGGGTTTTTTTGTAATTTTGAGATAGTGGAGGGGTGGAATTGACATTTGAGAAGACTTAAAAGATTAGAAAAGTCAATAGTTTGGAGGGAGTTGAGGGGTGTGTATGTAAATTTGGGAAATTTTGACTACTTTTTATTTAATACGACATTCGAGAAGGTTTAGAAATTTTCAAGTTTGACTATACTTTTACTTTTACTCGAAAATAGAAAAATATTCCTTATCTTTATTGTAATTTAATTTAATTATTGAGATTCGTCATGATTTTGTCTTTTTGGATGAATTATTCTTTAGTGTTGAAGGAATAACAGTATTTTTTTAATCATTGAGAAAAAAGTCTAAAAGGTTGGGCAATTAGTGGGGTTGGAATTTCAATTCAACTTACGTGATGTTTGTATCTAAAACATATTATTTTAAAATCACTTGATGATAATAATATATTCTATGCAATGTTAAGATAAAGTTTGAGAAGAATAATACTAACATATTCATATTTAGTGGAATTTCATAATGTTGGATGATTTGAGAATAATAGAGTGTATACACTATTCTATAGGGTAAAGAAATTATTTAATCGTCTACACAAATGTATCGAATCCAAATTAAAGGATAAAGAAATTATTTAATCGTCTGCACAAATGTATCGAATCCAAATTAAAGGGTAAAGAAATTATTTAGTCGTCTGCACAAATGTATCGAATCCAAATTAAAGAAGAAAAAAACAATGAAGGAAGCAAAATGATTAGAAAGAGAGATAGCATAAAGTTAGTAAGAGCAAAACAGGAACAACAATAAAATAATTTGATAATTGAGATGCAATAAACAACATATAACAAGAATTATAAATGTACAACAAGTATAATGTTGAGCTTCACAAGGCAAGACAACTCCCCATAAGCTATGTCCTCCTACATCCAATTTCTCACACGTCCTCAAAGGGGTGTTGGTGCACCTTCTTTGCACATGTTCAAACTATTTTAGCGTGGCTTTCCTAATCTTATCGCCACACAGATTATTCCCACCTTTTTCTGAGTAATCTCATTTCTAATCTTGTCACTCTTATTATGACCATACATTCATCTCAACATCCTTATCTTTACAACATACATATTTTGAAGATGCAAGTTTTTGATTGACTAACACTTCATCCTTTCACTAATTTCATTTCTTCTATTATTGAATTTTCTGAACTCTGCCAACCGGCCACGCCTTTCAACTCTTATATATTTTTCATTGAAAATTTATATTTTTAATATTTTTACTTCATAAAATCTACGTTGATTCTAGCCTTTCTAGACTTCACTTATAAAATTACATCAAAAAAATTCTTGTTATTCAATTTATATATGTCAACTAGAAAGAAAAAAGTCTCTTTATAAAATTTAATTTTACATTCAAGACCGTCGTGATTTCCAATAAATACTTGCTTCAAAGTAAAATATTACTAAAATCATCAATAGAAGAAAAGTATATTACATAGAATACATATTCAAATCTGAGTTTTCAACTGTCTACAGTCAAATAATCTTTTGACTTATCTAATTAGAAGTAAGTACTTTCAGAATCAAACTATTTTCAATATTGTCATATCATTGTCAGGAAGAAGTCTTAGTTTGTTTAACTAATGTTTCAGAAATTTTTATGATTTTTCTTTTAATATTCCCTCCTTTACATTTTGTCTTGTACTTTTCGAATTTTAAACTTTAGACAAGTCTATTTTTGACAATAAGTTTTTCATAGATCTTTAAACATTTTGAATTATCAATTACTGTGATTTATAATACTTTTTATGTAGCCTATAAATATATAAATTTCATTTCAAAAAAATTAAAGATTCCTTGTATAAATTTTCGATTAAACCTAAATCGTTTTGACTCTCGAAAAACAAAAAATGTCACATAAGGACAGAGGGAGTAAGAAACAATAACAGTCAACTTTGTATGTGAAAGTTGAAGTATTAAAAATGTACTTTCTTAGGGTGGGTGGTTTTGGTGCTACTATTGGTGAATTATTAGCTCTTCAACCTTATATATATAAAAATATATAGACTTTGGACCTAATTTATATTGGAAAAGGGTCTGAAAAATATCTCAACTTTGGCCGAATTTGCTATTATGATACCAAACGTTTATGAGGACTTATTACCCCTCTACACTATTTAATATCATATTTTTTACCTCCTGAATTATTTAATAGTGTATTTTAAAGGTATATATGTTCCCATGTGGACACATTACTATTTATAATTATGCAATATTTTTAATGTCCACGTGGGCACATATATATGTTGAAAATACGGTATTAAATAGTTTAGGGGGGTAATAGGTCATCATGAAAGTTTGGTATCGTAACAACAAATTCGGCCAAAATTGAGATATTTTTCAGACTCTTGTCCCATTTATATTCAAAAAATTAGCTCGAAAAAAGGTGAATTACCTAAGTCATATAAGAAGTCTAGAAATCTAATTTCGATCAATGTTGGATATTTTTTTTAGCATCACTCTCTTTCATGCTCAGACACTGTTTGGACGGAAGCGTGTACAATCATGAATTGTAGTATATCATCATTCGTGTATGGTTTAGGAGCCTACTTCAGTCATGAGCCTAACTCTGATACTATTTTAATATTTGAACCCTAAATACTAGTTTAAGAGACTTATGAGTTTCTTCTTAGCGAAAGCGAATCTTCAACAACCACGACTCATATTAACGGTCATTGGGAATAAACCTTACAAAGTAGATCAATCCCCATGATTTAACAATCTAGAAATTCCTTTCAACAATTCTCATCATTTGAAAAATAAATATGAAAATTTGTACAATAGATACATATATAATATATATGGGAAAAAAACTTAAATATACAAATTCCATGATTTACTCAAAGTGGTTATAAATATTATCTCCTACCAATAAAAGGTTTCTTAACAAATATAAAATTCTATTTCCATTCATTTTGATTGACTGTTCAATCATAAATACCAACAATTATTCAATCTTAATTCAACATAAAGGACGTTGGGATGCATCAGGTGTTAATTATACTTTCAATATATAATTGATATTTTTTAATCGTGTAATTGAAAAGCATGATCATTGTTGTTGTTGCTCATCAATTTCGTGATTTGGATTTTTTTTTTATTTTTTCTGATTTTTTCTATGGTTTTGAGATTCAGAAGAGAAATAATATTTAGTGATTGTCTTTTTCGATAATTGATTTGGTGAAAGTAATCTTTTTTAATTAACAAAATTATGGACTGCATGTTCAGTATACTACTGAATTTTTTTTTTTTTTTTTGTCATTTGGTATAGGTTTTATTGTTCATGATTATGGTGAACGTATTGATTAAATTTTGGTACATAATAATGGTTTAAACATCATATTTATGTTAAAAATCACTTTTAAAAAAATAATTTTTGTCTATCATGAGTTGTTTAATTAATGGTGTTTGATATTCACCCATTCCAATTTTTTTTTTCTTTATTAATTCTTTAGTTTTGGTGCATATTTATTGAATATTTAGTGATTATTTGGTTTGGTAATTTATTTGGTGAATTTAATCTTTTTTAATTATCAAAATGTTGGACTGCATTTGGAGTTGGTTTTATTTGGTGAAATTAATCGTTTTAATTTATTTGATGAACATGCTAATTTTTTTGGTGTCATTCAACGTTGGTTTTATTGTTATACATGATAATGGTGAAAATAGTGCTCATATATTGGTACATGATGTTGTTGTAAACACCATATTTAAGTTAAAAATTATCTAGTCAACAAAAACATGCTTTAAAACATACTATAAAATTTGCTTGGTGTATGTGTATGTATTTGTGATATATGTTGTTGATGGTAAATAATTTAGTAGTTTATGATGAATGTGATTTTTTATTGAATTAAGTACATAACTTGAAAGTATAAACTAGATACGAAAAATTAGTTTAATTAGTGATCAATTTGTGTTGGTTTATTCATACTAAGATAACAACCATACTATTGTACTAACTTTAAGAGGTAAAAGCATCTTGTATACCAATACAATTAGGAATTTTACAAAAATAAATCATATTGTATATCATTATTCAAACTGAACTTTTATGCTGAATTAAATTTAAAACACCATTATATGTTGGTGTATTTTATATATTATAGTTAATTTATATTATCTTTTGGTAGATGTGTTTGTGGTTTATATCGTTATTCTTAACTCTATTTTGAAATGTATCGCAGGAAGGTATGTAGATTTCAAAATTGAAGGAATCATTTATGACGTGAACACCAATTATAATAGGTTAACTAAGGGGGAAATTTTAGTAACTTAGTTGACTACTTGAATTATCACTTGTTGGTGAAAATTCGATTCCCCGCCTTGTAATTTTCTCCTTCTAATCAACAGTTGGAAACTCTTTTTCCTTTACCTCCGCTTTTGACAAATTAGGAGTAACATAGATAGACTTTTCACTATCCATGGCAAGATTTTATCTTCCATATTCACTCACGCAGCAATGCATTTAACTCGAAACTTGATCTCGAACACACTGTTAATAGTTGCTATCGGACCACCAATACCCAAGGTTCTTTCTAGGAAACGAATATATATGATTTGTCCTATTCATAATCGTACAAATCAAAGAAAACACGCAATTGTATTTCAAATTATAAATAAATTTGAAAAATAATATTAAAAAGAAGAACCAAAATTCTTGATAAGAAAAGACGAAGATTTTTACCAAGAAATAACAATGGCATAAGTGAGAGAACAAAAATTAAATGGTGCGATTTCATGAATAAGAAGTTAAGAGAGACTAAAACATTTTCTTTCTTTTTTAGAAAAAGAAACGTATTAGATTGTGATTGGGAATTAAAAATAAAATAGAAATTATCACTCCCAAAAAATCAGTCCACTATCCCCAAAAAATAGCAAATAAAACGGCATCCCACATAAAAATAAAATAATATGCATCTATCATGTTGTTATGTTTGTAATTAAAAAACTAGTTTTGTAATTAAAAAGGACTATTTATATATATATTGTTGATTAAAGTGTTAAATAGTATATTCTTGTAGGCAAGCAGTTGTAATTATTTTTGTCCAGCGGCCAAATAAGAAATGGGCTTTGGGCCTTAATGGACTAGCTTAGTGGATTGGTAAGCAAATAGGATAAAGACTGCAAAAAAGAGAAATGGGCTTTCGGCCCTATATACAATCCAAGTATAACTAGCAAGAAGGGTGTACAGAACCGAATCGAAAATCGAATCAAATCGCAGACCGAGTTAAACCGAAAAAAAATCCACTAGTGGTTTGGTTTGACTTGGTTTGGTATTGGAAAAAAACCACGACTATATTTGGGTTGGTTTGGTTTTAACTTAAAAAAAAACAACCCGAGACCAAACCAACCTGACATTATATTTGTAATTTTAAAATTTTATTTTATACATAAAAATATTTACTTTGATATAATTTTAAAATATTTCTTATACTATTTCATAGTTTTTATCTTTTAATATATTATTTCAAGTTTAAAACTTAGAATTTGGAATGGTCCAATAAAGATTATAGTTCATAGATGTTGATAATTATAATAAAACTTAAATCAAAATCAAATTAATACTAATGCAAAAAGAAAATCAATTCAACACTAAAAATGACAATAGTATTGAATATTTGTTCTTTAATTTTACATTGGTTTTGACAATTAAAATACATAATCTAATTTTAATTTTTCTTAAATATTTAGTAATGTAACTAATACTTATTAAACTTATTTTAGCATGACTTAGTACTTTTAAATTATGATCATTTTAATTTTGACTTTGCAATAATTATTTTATATGATGATTTCATTATTATTTCTTATTGAATATTTTAGTGTCATCGGTACTCATCTCATATTTTGTGTTATTTTCTTAAGAAACACCTTAGATAATTGTATTTTGGTTGGACTAAAGAAATATTTGGAGCACAAGTTAATTATATGTTTGTATGCAAACTTTTCCGAAAAATCCAAAAATCTGAAAAAATCTGAGGTTTATTAGTTTGGTTTGATTTATAAATTTAAAAATTCGACACAATGGTTTGGTTTGATATTTGAAAAACCCGAACCAACCCGAGGTTGACAAATCCGAAAAAATCTGAATTTTATTAGTTTGGTTTGGTTTATAAATTTAATTTTTTTACACAAATAATTTGGTTTGATATTTGAAAAATCCGAACCAAACCGGTCATGTACACCCCTACTAGCAAGATTCACTTTATTTATTTATTTTTGTGTCTATTTGTTTGGACAATTATGATGTTGGTATTTTTGTGGTTAAAGTAAAAAAATTATTCACACCCGAAATTTATGTTAAATGATATATTTTGAATATTTTTTAATCTATAAAAAAAATGATATCTTATTATGTTTAGGAAGAATTAAAGTTTGAATTACTCTCTCCGTCCATCTTTATTTGTCTAGTAAATTAAAAGTAGTTGTTTAACTTTATTTGTACAGTTTGAAAAATCAAGAAATAATTTACTATTTTGTGTCTATTTTACCCTTGATATTAAATACTATTCATTTTTCAATATTTAGATGGCTTATAATTAATAGGGGTAATATAGTAAAATTATCCCTCTATTTATTGTTTCTTAAAGAGTATGTAAAGTCAAATATGAACAAGTAAAGATGACAACAACACAATTATAGATACACGTGTGAAATAAAAAGACTTAAACCTATCATCAACTAGTAGCTATTGCCTATATGAATCTTTTTCTTTCATTGTGTCCTATTTTTAGCTAAGTCTGCATTGAAACCGAGCATTTGTAGGTTTTTTGATGAAACTTCCTTCCGTGTAATTTTAGGTCTATCCCATCTCATTTTAACAACTTTACTTGCTTTAGTTTCACACCTTTAGACAAGTGCATCTATAAGTCGATGCGGAACTTGTCCAAATCATCTCAAGCGACCTTCTCGTATTTTATCTTCAATGCCTATTACTTGCACCTTCTGACAAATGCATTGATCTCTAATCTCTTATCTAGTCTTATATTAATGTACATCCATTTTAGCATCAGCATCTCGATAACACTCATCTTGTGGATATGTTGAATTTTAGCAACCCAACATTCACTATCATATAATATTGTCAACTTACAAATATTCTATAGAACTAATTATCTTTCACTTTAATAGGTATTCTTCTAGTTTTTATTACATAACACCTCCGTAACATTTCTCCATTTCAAGTATCCGGTTATAATTCTATAAGTAACATATTCATTTATTATTCAATGTAGTAACAAAAATGCACAAGTTGTGGTACTAAAAACTCAAGATAGGACATGAGTTATTAGAATATACTCTCCACCTACCAGAGGCTCTATTCTTGAAACATTTTTAAAATATTGATCTATCATCTCAACATATTCTATCCTTTTCTTAGGTCTTCAAAATTGCCCTACTATTTCATTAACAAAATAGTACTCCCCCAATTATCATTCCTATTCATCAAGCTTAAAATCCCATTCCATTAGGGTGTTCATCTCCTATCTCAATAAATTTCTTATCATAAGCGAATTCAGAATTTAAAATTTGTAGAATATTCGTACAATAAATCCAGCTAATACTATAATAATAAATAAATTCACAGTGAAATATTTATAAGTATTCAATAAACTTTTTAATACATAATATGGCAGAGGACTCACCACTTGCTGACTTGAATAATGAAAATGTTAACCCTAGCTAATTCAATATCTTTTTTAGTTAACCAAGTCATGTATTTAAGTGAAAATGTGTGAGTGAAAGGACAACTCATTATCCACCGAGTTTTACAGTAAAAACATAGCGGTTTTTTCGGTTAAAAAGTATGAAAAGCATGAAAGAAAGTACATGCATAATTGACATAAAGGTGAAAAGGAAATTAATAAACACATACTGCCTAGCTGGAGAATATCAAAATGTCATTAAATGTAACATGTCAAAGGGGGAGGGGACTCATCACTTGGTAATGTGTCAGATCAAAAAAAATCCTTCCTAGTTGCAAAGACAGAGTTTTAATGGCATGGACCATAGGGAGTGTTCAATGAAAGAAGTAGACATATCCCAACAGAAACAATACCGCTCCACCCCGTGGCGGAGCCATAATTTTTAATAAGGGGATTTAAAATCTGAGAAGTAAACATACAAACTACTGGAAGGAGATTCGAAATCTATTATACATACCTAAAAAATAATTTTAACTATGTATAAATAGTAATATTTTCCGCCAAAGGAGGTTCGGATGAACCCCTAGGAAAATGCTGGCTCCGCCCCTCCCTCCACCCCCATCCTACCCCCCACAAAGACACAACAGAAAAATTAACTCTTGGTGTCTTTACCAAAAAAAAAAAAAAAATCTACAAATTGCCCACAAAAAGATATGTGGACCCTTATGTAAACAAATAAACAATGCCATAGCAAGTAAAATGAAAAGTTTGAAGCCTTGTGCTGACCTATATTTTTCCACTCAAGATTCATGTATTGTAGCTCTTTGTGCTGCCGACACCTTTTTTTTGTCTCAATAATGAATCAGGCCCTGTTCATGTACATCCTAGATAGAGGTGAAGAGCTCATCATTTGAAGGACCATTTTGAGGTCTCAATAGAAGAGCCATAAGTGTCTTTTTTCAATATATCTAAGTTTTAATTCTTAGGACCAAATAATCAAGTGTCAAGCAGAAGCTAGCAAAATAAACTTTGGAAGACCATAAGTAAGATGATAGAAGAGGAATATATCAAAAGAGATGCAAAATAAGGTTTGGTTAGTCGACCTAATCCACGAGAGGTCTCGAGTCTGAATCAAATCTTGAGTAGAGACCAAGGATTGGGTTAGGTCTCGAGTAAGGGTTGGGTCTCAAGAATCAGGTCTTGAGTCGAGAGTTGAGGCCAAGGGTCGAGGGTCAAGTTCTTGTTCCAAGGGTTGGTTTCGGGTTGAGTCTCGATGGAGTTAGAGGATCGGAAATCAAGTCTAGTCAAGGTTGAGTCTGGTGTCCCGAGGGCGGGTTGAGGCTTGATTCATGTGTCTTGAGTTAGGGTCTGATCAAGGTTCAGGGCTCGAGTCTAGAGTCGAGGTCAAATCTCGACTTATGGTAGGGGGCTAAGGGAGGGTAGGACCTAAGTAAACGGTGGTGTAGGGGAAGGTGGACCATTCAAACAAATTGGATGATACTGGACATGTCATGACCCAATCAATTTTTACTCTATTTCAGTCATTTCACCTCAATCCATTTATTAGCTCAACCTATTTTAATTTGCTCAATTTAAGCCTAATCCCCCCATTTGACACTCTTACTAACAGACAATGATGAAATCTATGGGAGCAGAGATGAAAAACACAAGGTGATTTTTTGTGTATCATTTTTTCCTATACGTCTATATAAGCTTTGATGAATAGAGTTATCTGATACCTACACAAATAAGAGGTAGCAAATGCTCTGTGATTCCAACATCCACTTGGTGCAACCACCTTTTCTTGAGTTGGATCCTGCTCCCTCCATCTTTTATTTCAATGCACTCCATGGTGATGGCTATTGCAAGTTTTACCCAAACATCTACGTAAAATCTCACTCATGCTCGATGTTTACACCAAATCACATCCTCTTGAGATGACAACATAGAGAAGGGCATGGCCTACATACTCTCCCACGTGGGGGCACGACTGTAGTGTCGCGGCTCTGCCATGAATAGTTATCATAAAGGCTTACAAGATCAGTCACTTGCTAAGTCACCTAAAGATAAGAATTACCCTACACCAGAGCATGGTAACCAAAGATAGCAAAACCAACAAAAGCAAATGTACATGGATGGTAAAGTATCTTATTCATTACAACAGAAAATTCCAAGAATTTAAAAGGCAAGTTTGACTAGGCCTTTTTAGGCCATTTTAAATCCTTATATACATAACACGATGAATGTGAAATGCCCTGAACAGCACAAGTACTGCTTTAAAGAAATCCCAAATGAGAAATAAATGAAGTAAAAAAAAATGAGATTGCTTCTACCTATAGTATTATTGACAAACAATTGACTCTATGTAAAAGACTGACAATAATTACCCTATCTAAAGATATTAGGGAACTCACACAGGCATGACATAATAGTCTCGCGTACAAAATCCTAATTGGCTTCATTTCATATAGCAGAAGTTGATAACTGGAAATATCCGAGCTATTCCCTGGACTCTGTTGTTCTGCCGGTACAAAGTTCAGATGAGAGGAAGTGTATCAGTTCTTGAACTACAATATGTAGGTTGCACTTTCTCCTCTCTTGAGCAATATTAACTAATCTGCTCTCCGATAAGATCAAGACCAACGAGGAGGAATGTCACTCCTTGGAAAAGAAGGAAGTAAAAGTGGAGACCATGAGCAGATAAAAGGCTTCTAGCTGACGCCGTTAAGAGTAAGAAAGCAAGAGCTAGCTCTTTTCTGTATATTTTGTTGCACTTCTTGACAGGTGTAGAAGTTTCATCTTTCTGTTTATTCAATTGGTTCAGCTCAGAAAGTTCACTTTCCGAAGCCCCTCTGCTAATCTGTGGTGCTCCAAATGCTTTCAAATCTTTTTCAGCAGCGGCCAGTAGGTCGGATTCGGAAGACCTTCCTGCTTTTTTGGTAACAACCCACTCATACGAACTTCCCAATTGGAAAAGTCCAGATACCATAGCATTGAACTTTGTCACTGACATAGTGTTTTCGAAAAGGAGGTAGGGGGCGATGAAAGGAATGGATTTTGGTGCTGGAAGAATGTTTAGAAGTGTCATAAGAATGGGTATGTAGCAAACAACCCAGAAAGGGAGCTCGGCTTCCGGGATGAACATGGTTAGAGGAAGAACTACACAAAACAATGTGAATGAATAGAAGGGAAGAATGAGCTTTCTCAACAAAAAGAAAAGTAGTATTAAGTTGGCTTTCTTCCATACTGATATCTGCACAAAAGTTCCAAAATAAAAGTTCCATTAGAATTTTATAACTACGCCTCAATCTCAAGCTAGTTGGGATTAGCAATATGAAGCCTCAATATTCATTTCATTACCCCTTCCATTCCAGTATTTAATATTGTAGGTTCCTTAACATCAGAAGAAAAACTTAAGGAGAAGAGTCAATGTACCTTGGAAGAAACAATAGCAGGAAGACAAACTCGGAAAAGTTGCATGGGGCCTGAATGCCATCGATGTTGCTGCTTCCTATAAGCTTCAAAAGATTCAGGAACTTCACACAGGACCTATTTTTTCCATGTTGATACAATGAGCATTGTGATTAGATTTCCAAATTCACAAAGAATAGTCTAAATAAAAAAGTTCAAAAGTTGTCGGGTATAAGACCTCGCAAAAGTTTCATCAAGCAGGATTTCGGTTTTTTAAAAGAAGAAAAAGACCAGAAGGTAGAACCAATCACACAGCCATAAAACCATGTGTTTCGTCAACCGGGTGCAATTCGAGTGAATGACTCGTTTTTTTTGTTTTTTTCAACTAAAAATCAAGATTTGATACCTGATAATGCAGATGTTGAGGGGTATGTTTTAAATTAAAGAATGGAACAGAACGAAAGAGGATGGAATGATTTTTATCTTTCAAATGAAAGAATGCAACTAATGAACAAAGTTATTGACCTTTGAATCTTAGTCAAGTCAATAAAACTCCAGCTTCTACTCGCAAGTACATCTCAATCCCAAACTAGTTCTATGTGCAACTAAATTCTCGAAATAATAAAACCGCTTGCAACAAATGCTAGTCAAAGTAGTAATATATGGTACCATTAGCACATTTAACAAAAATGTGAAAGTGGACAATCCTTACCCGCACATCATTAAGATATATGAACTTCCAACCGTTGAGATGCGCACGAACAGCAATATCCATATCCTCCACAGTTGTCCTCTCAAGCCAACCTCCAGACTCTTCCAAAGCTTTGATTCTCCAAATACCAGCGGTTCCATTGAAACCAAAGAAGTTCAAGAATACCCCATTCACCTGTTGTTCCACCTCAAAATGAAAACACAGATTAATGTTTTGTAGACGAGTCAGCAAGTTCTCATCCTTGTTAACAAATGCCCATCTTGTTTGGACCAATCCTAGCTCGGGGTTGTCCTGTGGAGAAGTTAAAGAATACATGTTAATTGTCAACAATAACATCCACGAACTCACGAAAGGAAGAAAAGAAGAAAGAAACATATTTCACCTTGAAATACGGGACTGTTTGCTTAAGAAAATCTGGAGTTGGTTGAAAGTCTGCATCAAAGATTGCAACAAATTCAAAATCCTTCACATAGTCACAACTCATTGCGGACTTCAAGTTCCCAGCTTTGTAGCCAGTTCTAACCAGACGGTGCCTGTAAATTATGTTTACACCCTTTTGGTTCCATTTCGCGACCTCTGACTTTATTAACTCTTGGATGCACTCATTGTCTGAATCATCAAGAATTTGAATCAACAAACAGTCTTTTGGCCAATCAAATTGGCAAACTGCTGATATAGACATCTCATATACCTGTGCAGCATCATTAACAAGAAAAACTTTTGAACACTTAACTCAGAACGAAAAAAAAATAAAAATAAATGTAAGACGAAAATTATATTTGTTTCATTGAAAAACATAACAACCATGTCTTTTTTGCATGTAGAACGCGACTAACTTAAGCCTCACATACTATGTGCCTAATCTAGACAAAGATCCGCGAAATACTCAAGTTCCTTGGTTGGTAATAAGATACTAAAAATCGCAATACTATTGTGCAGAGAAAAGTTAGTGCCAAGTACAAGCAATTGCTAGAGAACATGCCTGAACCACTTCTGTTACCTAAAACAGAAAAAGCAAGAAAGAGACCATAAAAATAAAGTGAATCAGGAAACTAAAGAGGAAACCATAAATATAAATTGTTTAGCACCACAACAAGAAAGAAGTTGAATTCACCTAAAATCTTCTTTTTTTTTGGTCATTTTTCTTTTATAATAGGAAGATCAATAGCGTTCCCACTTACCCTCCAGTATGACTCAAACCCTCAACTTACCAATTGATGGTAGAGGTGCTCAATCACTCGAGCAAGCCTCACTTGTCGAATTCACCTAAATCAACGCGTATATTACCAAATAAACTTCAACTAGTTCAAAGTCTAGAATTGATTCATGTTGACTCCTAACGAAAATTTCAAAACTTAAACAGGAATCACAGTACAAAAATGAGAAGATAAAATGATAAAAATTCAAAAGGTCAGCAACAGCAAAATTACCTCTTTTTCGTTACACATAGGAATCTGCACAAGAACCATAGGGTAGTAACTGTTGTTTGATCCCTCAAGATCATCTGATTTAAATGGATCCCCTTCAATCCTTGGCTTAATCTTCTTGCACTTAATGTAAAAGCAACCCAAACAAAGTACCAAACGATCTAACGACTGAATTAGGAATAAAACAGTACAGAATGTGGAGAGTTTTTGAACTGCAGGCGCGATATAATCAGCGCGAAAATCCAACCAGGCAACATATATTATATGAAACAACCCCAAAACATCAGAAGTATGTGGTATATACAAATTTGGATTCTGAAAATAATGCCAACCTTTGAAGTAAGCAATCACTTCAAAAGCTAACATAACCAAAGAAACCCCCAAACAAACTTTGATTATTCTGAAAAGTAGATTACTCTTTCCAAGTTTTTCACTTGCAAGAGAAACCCCTTTTCTCAAAATCAGCCTATTCTTGATAGTACCAATAAAACTCCACAAAATTGTTGCAAGCCAAGCAACACAACCAACAGCTTGGTTAGCCTTAAGCAACAAAACCCATGTCACTTGTTTAGCATTCTTGCCTCTACTCTTCTCTATAGGCTTAAATGCAGCATCAGGCCCATCAATTTCAACAATGGAGAAATTGGGGTTCTCCATTTTCACTATAACTGGTGTTCCCCTTTGTTTATCTTTACCCCACCAGTCAGAAAAATTCAATCTTGGAGCCATTTAAGCTACTTTCAACAACAAATTCACCAGATCTTGAAAAATTCAAGAACAAGTTTTTCTGTTACACTATAAAAGAAATTCAACAACTCTCCATTTTTTTTCTTACTACACCAAAATACAACAAAATGTTAAGATTCTTTGCATACCCTCAAAGGCAACTCAAGCAACTTAAAAAAATAAAAAAGAAGCAAAGCAACATTATAGAGGAAGGTACATACCATAAATTACACCCTCCCCCTCCCCCCCTACGTCCTGAAAATTTTTACTTTCCCACTTTTTTGGATTTAAGCTATGAAAGTTATGTACTAAAAATAAGTAAAAAAATAAATAAACACTAGCTGTCAACTTCATCCATTAGAACTGTAAATATGAAGAATGTTTTCATGTGTTGACTGAATGTAGAAAAAAATTAGGTGAAAGAAAAAAAGCCAAATCTTTAAGATAAAAACTTCATGTCCACTAAACTTTTAGCTCAATTGCTCTTCTGAATTTTCTACTCTCTCCTCTTTATTGTTTCGATAGGTTTATCTTACTCTTATTTTTAATTGTTTAACAATTTATATTGATAATTGTTTTTGTTTTTACTTTTTACATGATATATTTAAAAATTAAGACTATAGAATTAGTGAACATTTTAATACATTCGATGTATCTTTAGTTCATAGTCATAAAATTAAAAAAATTCTTTTTTCTCTAAATTACTCACAGAAATCATAAACAACTTCAATTTGTATCATGGCAAAACACAATTACCGATTTTCAAATTACATTTTCACTTTGAAAATAAAATCTTTTAAATTTCATAATAAATATGATGGAACGTCCCTAAATTCTATATCAAAATAAAATAAATAAATTGAAAGTGAAAGTATCTTTTTGTGTGGGGGCAGAGGTAGGGGTAGGGGGCCAAATTCATAATTAGGCACTTTAGACTAAAGAATGACTGTTAAGCAATTACTATTATTATTATTTTTCCTCTTAAAAGTTCTTTTGTTAAGTGCTTTCTCAATTATTGTCAGTACTATTAATTGTTTTTTGCTGTTAATTCTTAATGCTACTGCTTACTGCAAAAATGTTTGATCTTTCTGTTTGTTTCTTTATTTTGTTTTTTATATCATTGTTCATACATTATACTAAAAATAATTTTTAACGATAATTATTATTGACGCCACAAATTCCGCCCCCAAATATCATATTTGACTGCGCTCTTACTATCAACTGTATTTGAACGATTTAATTGAAGCTAAATATATTTTTGGGTAATGCTAAATGGTTAGAAAATTTGGCCAGAAATTAAAAAAGTGTATAATATTTTTTTTATTTTAAAATAAACTAATCTTTTTTTAATTTTTTAATTAAAAGGTATTAAAGTTAAAAAGATAAAAATGTTCAAAAAATTAAAATAACATAGCTAAAATACCATTCTAACCAAATTTTTCGATCAAAAGGATTTTTCCTATATTTTTTAAAAGAGAATTAATACTTTTTTAAATGTTCCTAAAACTTATAATGACATTAAATTCTGACAATTAGTTAATACCGATAAATACTTTCATTCATGAAATTATTCATGAAATTAGATTAAGTTATTAAGTATGTGTGTGACTACTGCCTATTAGATTTATTATTAATTAACATTAATTGTTTAGTTTCTTGGGAGCACAAATGACACATAAAATTCCTTTTTCACTATAAAAATTTTGTTATGTATATATAGGGATAAGTTAATAAAATAGTGCAGTGGCAGAATGTTTTCTTGTCCTCTTTTGCTTAGTAATTTGAGCTGTTTTGGGATTCAAAAATATTGGGGGCAAAACTGATTTTTGATTTTTTTTTTTCAAATAAGTAGCTGTTAGAGTATGGGCAGTATACTATTTAGGAAATAAAGAAATAAATAAATAACTATACAGGAATTATATAATTTGATATCTGAGTTATCATGATCCCTTTTAAGAGTTAAACGATAAGAACTTTAAGTAATATTTTATGATTTATTTTTTTATCATAGTGATATATAAAAATTGAAATTTATAGTACTTTTTCGTATAATTTTTTAATATCTAAATTTTTAATTTAAAATATCAAATTAATATAATTTAATTTAACTTTGAGAATTAGTCGAATTCACTTTAAAGAAGCACAATAGGACAACTAAAAAGGAAAGCGGGAGTACTTTATTTTATTTTTTTATCTTTTGTAAAAAATACACAAATATATATATCTTTCTTGAATTGATTGTCTATTTGAAATAATTTTATTTTTTTTTATTTTTAAGATAGTAATAAGATTTGTGTATATTTTATCCTTTCAAAATTTACTTTTGTGAAACTAAACTGAATTTAATGTGTTGTTATATAGTAAACATAAATATTTATAGTTGAAAAAAAAAACTCAATTTATTATACCTGGGGTGGGGGCCTGGGTAAGGTATTCAAAGTGTCTTTTTTTTAATCACGTTGTTAAAATAACGTGGTCCTTTTAAAATTTAAATAAATACTTGAAAAAGACATTTTAAAAATTGTTTTATGGTAGGAATGATTTTGGTTTACTTTTTTGGTGGAAATTTTTATTCAATCAAAAACGAAGATTCTAAAGTTGGTTATTTCAGTTGTATTCTAATATTCTTATTAAAAAGAAATTTGTTTTTTAATTCAAACAACTTGGAAAGCAACTCATTTGAAGATGATGATAATAAAAACTAATAATTACATCAACAGCAATAATAATATAATCGTAACAATTATAATGACAATACCTAAACACCTCGATGTAGAACCTTAAATACAGGTCAGATCAAGTATCATATTATGTGGACGAATAATGTTTTTATTTAACAAGTTAAAAAACAAAGATAAGAATGATAAAAAAAAAAAAATTCAATCTTTTTTGTATTTTAAACTTTCGAAAATTTTAATAGAGGACAAATATACTTCAACCGCACAAATAATAATAATAACAATGAAAACGACGATACCTAAACACCCCAAAAAATTAGATCTTGAATTTTACTTGTCACATCAAATATATATATATCTTACTTGGATGATGATGAATGTAAAAAGAATGAGATTTTGTTTCACAAGTTAGAGACAAAGTAAGAAAAAATAATAAAAGAATAAATTTTAAGTGAAACGCATATTAATAAAATAATTAATGAATATCAATTTATTCAATATAAAAATAAAAATTTTAAAATGAAACAAATAATTTGATACTTGTAGAGTTCTATATTCAACTTATTAATTTGATTATTTGATACTTATAATTCCATTATCAATTATGATTCGATTTTGATCGATTTTTGAAGAAAAGGGAGTGACTATTTAGTTCACCGACAGATGAAAAAAGGCATATGCTATTGCATCCTGGGCCAACTTTATATATTTCAATTGCTGTCGGTGCCAACTAAATTACTACAAGTTTCTTGCTTTTTAATAATAATAATATTTATTTATTATTATTATTATTATATCACCGCATAAAAGTATTTTTCTTTTTATGGCTCCCATTCTTTTTGAAAAATAAAACTAGACTATTAAGTGATAGAGGCATAATTTTCAATTAAAGTGTATAAAATATGAAGAAGTGAACATATGAGAAATTGAATAAATTTAATATTTATTATATGTATTAAAAAAAAATTAACTATGTCTAAGCAATGTAATTTTTTCATCAATTGGAGGTTCGAATGAACCCTATGATCTCTTCTGAAAGAATTCTACTTCTTGAATCCCCTTTTCCAACTCAAATGCATTATCTGATCTTATTTTCTGGACTTTATGATTAAATTTTCGTTCAATTATTATTATAAAAATCTTTTAAAATTGAGAATGCATTACTTTTCACAGTTTACAAGTTTAAGTTCTCTTATTGAAATCATCAATTATGGTAAGAAAATATTTATATTCATTGTAAGTAAATTTTTTGAAAAAATTTCAAGTCTCTATGAATTAAGTCAAATAGGTTTTTTTTAAAAGCACTTTAACTAATAAAAAGGATAGTATAGTTTGTTTATATATTAAATTATTTTTTGGATTAATGTGTTTCTTTCTTTCAAAGAACTTATTATTAGAGTATTATTTAAAGTAAATTTGATTGTGATGTTTAAACATTGTTGGATCTTATTTTTGGATAGATTTTAGGCTTTGATAAACTACTTGTACTTAGATTCAATACACCAACCTATCAAAAGCCTTGTCCCAAAGTAAAATATATAATACATTTCCCTTTTGTTGTAGCATTATCTTTTATCCACCTCCTCATCCTTCTTCCTTCTTCTTAAAAAATTGATGTATCGTAAATGTCAAACGTTTCGAGTGAATTATATATCAAAAAACTTAAAATATTAAGAGGGTTTCATAATTAAAATTTCAGACTGGTTAGAAGAGATTTTGAATTGATAGGGATTGAATAGGCAGTGTATACTTCATGTATGGTTAAATTATGTCCATTTTTTTAGTATATCATAATATATAGTTAATGTATAACACATGTATATATACTATATTCAGTTTTTTGATTATAGACTTTTGACTATCTTTATGCAAATAAAAACAAGACTATATTTCTTGTAAACTAATTACTTTATTAGTTATATCTGAAACTATCCCTATTTTTTAAATACTTAAAAAGATTATTTCAAAAACATCAACATATAGAAAACTTCATTCACCCCAAAATTAGGTGTATTGACCATCCTCTTTCAACATGTATAGACATGGGTTAATTAGCCCATTGAGAATAGGCTTTCTTACATAAATAATCTATATTAGATCATAATTATCATCTATGATCAATTGATCATAATTGATATTCAATTTATATTTATATGTTAGCAATAATTTTATAGTTCTATGATTAGTAAATTATCACACGAGTCAATATTGAGTGACATTTTTTAATTAGCATGCATTATTTTTTGATGATGGCCTTTTATTACCTCATTGCTTCCTCCCCCAAACTACAATGGTCCTAATTTAGATCCGCTAGAGTGTCATGTGACATTAATGTGATTTGACTTTTATTTGTAACACGTGAGAGCTAAAAATTAAGCCAATAACAACCAAATGATACTTTATTGATTCATGAAAAATTTAATTAATAATAGTAAAGTGATGGATAGATATTCCTTGAGTTTTATGAAGTTATTTGAAGTGAATTTTATGTGAAGTTGAAAATATTCTGAGTGGATATTACAAAATTGTGTGGTTTTCAATGTAAGTTAAAGATGGAAGAAGTCTCACTAATTTAACTCTATACTAATGGTATTTTCCTTGGTCACACAAACATATAAATATTTTTAAACGCACAAATTTAAAAGTTTTTATTTTTAAAATTTTATGAATAATTAAATACTACCACATAAATTAGACTGATTGACTATATATAATTGAAAAGGATCCTGAAAGTTATGTTGAAGCAATGTCTTATCATGATGCTCATTTCTAGTGTGAAGCTATTGATGATGAAATGTATTCTATTATGTCATATAATACATGGATTTTATCAGATCTCCCTCATGGATGTAAGTCTATTGGTTGTAGATGGATTTTTAGAAAGAAGTTGAAATCTGGTGGTACCTTAGATAAGTACAATGCTCGCTTAGTAGCAAAAGGTTTTACTCAATTGAAAGATATTGATTATTTTGATACCTTTGCACTTGTAGCTCGTATGACTTCTATTCGACTCTTGATTGCTGTAGCAACAATTTAGTCTGGTAATACATCAAATGGATATGGAGACTATATTTCTGAATGGAGATCTAGATGAAGAAGTTTACATGAAATAAGAAGAAGGATTTGTCGTTCCTGATCAAAAACACAAAGTTTGTAAGCTTCTTAATTTTTTTTTATGGATAAAACAAGCTCAAAATAATGTAATGAGAAATTTAGAAGAGTAATGATTTCTAATGGCTACTTAATCAATGGTGGTGATATTTGCATATTTAGCAAATTTCCAGAAAATTCTGGTGTTATAATATTTCTTTATGTAGATGATATATATTTTGATCTTTGGAACAAATATTGAAAGAGTCAAAGAAACAATTTTTTTTTTCTAGGTTCTCAATTTGAATTGAAAGATCTTGGAGAAGCTGATGTAATTTTGGGTATTAAAATCATAAGATCAACGAATGACTTGACTGTTACTCAATCAAGTTATATTGAGAAAGTTCTAAAGAGGTTTGGTCACTTTGACGACAAATTTGTTCCTACACCATTTGATCCTGGCATTAAACTAATGCGGAACTCTAGTAATGTTCTTGATCAACTGACATATTCTTAGATTGTTGGTAGTCTTATGTATGTCATGCATTGTATCAAGCCATATAGTGATTACGCAGTAGGAACTTTGAGCAAGTTTACTAGTATTCCAGAGTTGAACATTGGAATGCCTTAATTCGTGTTTTAAGATATATGAAAGGTACGATTAATGTTGGCCTACATTATTCTACCTTTTCAGTTGTTCTTGAAGGCTATATCGATACTACTTTGGAATTCTGATCCGAATGACTCTAAATCTATTACTGCTTGGATTTTCACTTTGACTGGAGCAACGATCTCTTGAAAATCAAAGAAGTAGACATATATTACTCACTCAACCATGGAGTCAAAATTTATAGTTATGTCTTCTGCTGGAGAAGAAACTGATTGGTTGCGATCTATGTTAATAGATATTCCTTTATGGAGTAAGCCAGTACCACGTTTAATTATCTATTGTGATAATCAAGCTGCTATATTTTAGGCTTCAAATGATTGTTACAATGTCAAGTCGAGACAAGTTTGTCTCAAACATAATCATGTGAGGAGATTATTGGAATATGGCATAATATCACTTAAATATGTGAAGTCCAGGTTTAATTTAGCAGATCATTTGTCTAAAGGGTTAGGTAAAGAGTTAGTGGTGGAAACTTGTAATGGAATAGGAATAAATCCTGTTGTAAATTAATTGTACTTTATTGTAACCCTACCTAATGATGCCATCTTGAGTTCAAAGGGAAAAATAAGTAAAGTTACAATTGTGAAGCACATCAATAAAATTTTCATTTTCAAATAAAATGAAATCACATGATTGAGATTCTTTTCTCTTAATAAATTTATAAGAT
Organism: Solanum bulbocastanum; assembly: GCA_037074985.1. Lineage (NCBI taxonomy): Eukaryota > Viridiplantae > Streptophyta > Magnoliopsida > Solanales > Solanaceae > Solanum > Solanum bulbocastanum. Next base: position 2,232,851 of record CM073604.1, read on the forward strand.
CGATCTCAGTTGGAGTTAGTAAGAAAACTCTTGATAATTTTTTTCAATATTCCTACTAAAGAGAAGAATGAGATTATATTCTCTTAATAAGTCTATAAATCGATTTCGATTGGAGTGTGTAGGGATTCTCTTGATAGATTTACCGATACTTTGATGTAAAGGAGGATGCGATTAATTTCTCTTAAAGAAATTCATAGACTATTTGGTCGGAGTATGCAAAGCTACTCTTGATGAATTCACTGCATTAAGTGCGAAGTGAAGACCGCTTCAATAAGCTTTTAATAGGGAAATCTTAAAGCACTTAGCTAAAAGAATTTAGGACACATGGCCGTAAGTTGTCAAAGAATTTTGATTTTCACCGAAACATAGTGATATGCGTGGAATATTTTTCTATTTCATTCAATGAACCACTTAGTTCAAGATTCGCTCACTAAGTAGTCAATGATTTAGAAACCCTTCACTAGCTAATGGTTCAAGTCCAAAAGACACCATTATTTATGCATATTGCTAGATTAATGTCTCAAAATATTTTTTGAATTTCACAAAGATAAAATTTCTTGAAACAAGTGGGGGATTGTAAGATTTAGTGTTTCAATTAATTTTAAAACAAAATCGTCCATTAAAGTTTTCAAATATACAAAACACATGAATGTGATTTGTAACATTCATTTTTGTTTTAATTCTACGTTACAGGATTTTTGAAAGAGGCTTTTTAATTCCATGTTATGAGTTTTTTAAAAGATAAGTTTTCTTTTCAATTCGTGAACCTATAATAAATACAATTTAATTAAAGTCTTTTCTTGTAAAATTTTTGTCCTATAAATTGAGTTTCTTTTGGTTGAAAAGATAAGCACTCAGAAAAAACTACTTTTCCTTGAGAAACATTTGTAAGACGTTAATCAAAAGTTGAAATCACCAATTCCAGAACAGAAGAACAACATTCTTTAATTCTACTTATTTTGTGGCTTAGTTGAATTCCGAAGATAGAGTTGTTATTTATTCTTCCGTTTGCTCGTGGGAGAGACTCCAACTATCTTCAAGAAATGTATTAACGTGCCTCTAAGCCAAGCAAATTTTGTTTTAAATTCCTTGTATTTTTATCATTCTTATTCAGTTGTTCTAACATATTAATGCTTCGTGTAAAAAACAAGTTTGACTTTGATAATGGACCATTTTAAGCCTTTTCTCTCGTTGAATGCATAAAATGAGAATCATTTTAATGATAAATATATACATTTTTTTATATTCTGAAAATCATAATTTTAGTTTTAATATCTAAAAAAATCTTGTGTACATACGATTTATCAGCAATTTATTTTTGCCTCTCTACAAAGTACAATCCAACACAAAAAACCTTTTTAATAGGGATTGATTTCTCATATCATCAATTCAACTAATAGTTAGTATCTAAAAAAAGACTTTTTGAGATAATAAATACTGATTGAGTGATCATCTCAGAAATCTAACTCTAACCTTTTGTTTTAATAGGCTGCAACCGTTGATGCCAAAAGAACAAAGAAACCAAAAGAAATCTTCAATTTCTCAGCTGATGATGATGATGGTGATTGAGCATCAGCTGGACGTGAATCAGCCGACGGCGAATCGGCATCCTTAGAGGGTGCAGGGGCCTCTGTTTCATCTTCCTTTGTAGGTGCCTCTGCCTCTTCTTCAGCAGGGGACTCTGCTTTTGGGGGCGAACTTTTAGGTGTATTCGCCTTTGGTGGTGGTGCTGACGATGGTGCAAGTGGAGAATCAATACCAGGTGTTACAATAGGTTGAGAAATTCCAAGAATTGAGATGTTGTAAGGCTGATTCATGACGGATTTCTCAAGCTTTGAATCGCGTTGAGCGTCTTTAACAGCTGATCCAAATACGAACGTATTGTCTTTAGCAGTAACATTCAAGAATCCTTGATCATTTGATGCTTTACCAGATTCTTGAAACATTGTTGTCAATTTAATAGTCTTGTCCTTCAATTTTTGAAGTTTCATTGTGTCGTAGTAATCCAAAACGACGTGTGTTGTCAAAATCTTCTTGACAACATCGTTTGATTTAGATGTAAGATCACCAATTGCACCATTTGGGATTGCTAAGAGTGTGATTGTTGACTTAGCGTTTATTTCACTAGCTAAGCCAGTTTTCGATATCAGGTCATTGAAATTGGTGTAATCGGGATATTGGCTAAGGATTTTTGTGATATTAAAGGCGGAGGCCGAGGAGGCGGAGAGGAGGAGGAAGGAACAAAGGAGGGGAATAATTGAACGATTCATTTTTGCCGGAAATATTGTTCAAGCCAAAGAAAGGGAGTAAAAAATAAAGGAAGAAAAATAGAACAAAATGTAATTTTTTTTAACCAGCAAAAGTGAGATTTATTTTTTTGTATTCTTTGGTTATGTTTCTTCCTAGATAGAACAACCAACTTTGACTTGTGAAAATAGAAAAAGATTGAGAGTTATATATGGTGAATTTGTGGAGGTGAATGATTGTGGGGTTTGTGAATTGGAGTGAATGTCTCTATTCCTTGCAATTGCATGCATGCATGAGAATCATTCATTAACAAAGAAAAATTACAATTAATGTATATTATCTTGTTTAATTAGAATGACAAAACTCTGGTCATATTTTGAGTTGACAAAAGTTAATTACCTATTTCTTTCTTAATTGTGGAGTGTAAGTACTCTTGAACTAATCAAAATGAGAGGATTCTGTCATCCATGACATTTTTGGCTCAAAAATACCTTATCAATATGAAAAATAGAATAGTTTGGTATAAAAAATATTCCTCGTTTTCATAAAAGTTTCACAAAAAATTCGTCCGAAAGCCATATCACCAAAAAAACTCATGGACGAATATACACGAAAAACTAAAAAAATGGTCTAATTTTTTGTAAATTGGCCCATAAATGGCAAAAATCACTCTAGAAATGGTGAGACTATATGTACTGCTCCCCCAACTCACTACAGAAGGTTCCATAAAGGTTTCGCAAAAAATTCGTTCGAAAACCATATCACCGAAAAATTCATGGATGAGCACACACGAAAAATTGAGAAAATTGCCTAATTTTTATAAGACATAATACATAAGCATGACCCTTAACTTAGTGTTAGCCAACAACTATGACCTTTAACTTTGGGTGTGCACAAGTAGATATTTAAACTTGTATAAAATTGAAAAAATAGACACATTCGTCCTGCATGGCACCCTACATGGCAATTTTGTGTCCTACATGGGGTCCTACATGTATTATGTCATGTAGGACACGTGTGTCTACTTCTTCAATTTTATACAAATTTAAGTGTCTACTTGTGCACACTTAAAGTTGGAGGGCATAGTTGTCTGCTGAGGCCAAATTAAAGGTCATCTTTATGTATTATGCCTTTTTGTAAGTTGACCTCTAAATATCCAAAAATCACTCTAAAAATGGTGAGACTATACGTACTACTTCCCCAACTCTCTACGGAGGGTTTCATAAAGGTTCTGCAAAAAAATTATCTGAAAGTAATATCACCAAAATATTCATGGCTAACACACACGAAAAATTGAGAAAAATGTCTAATTCTATAAATTGCCCCCTAATGCCCAAAAATTACTATAAAAATGGTGAGAATGTAAGTACTTCTCCCCAACTCCCTAGAGAGGGTTCCATAAAGGTTCCATAAAAAATCCGTTTAGAAGTCTATCACAAAAATATTTATGGGCTAACACACAAAAAAAATCCTGAGAAAATTGCCTAATTCCTAAAAATTGCCCCCTAAATGCCCAAAAATCACTTTTAAAATGGTGAGAATGTACGTATTGTTCCCCCTTCTTCCTACAGATGGTTCCATAAAGGTTCCACAAAAAATTAATTTGAAAACCATATTGTCAAAATATTAATGGACTAACACACCAAAAACTGAGAAAATTGCCTAATTCATATAAAATTGACCCCTAAGTGCCCAAAAATCACTATAAAAATAGTGAGACTGTACATACTGCTCTCCCAATTCCCTATAGAGGGTTATAAAGGTTTGGCGAAAAGTTATGTAAATGACATTCGAGGACATTTCTGTGTTTTGTGTGCTTTTACTGTTTTGCTCCTTCCCATAACTTTCTTATTGCTTTTGTGTGGTTCTGGGATAGGTGACATGCTTCTTGAGGTAGTCGGTTGAGTTTTGTGTGAGTTTTTTCAGTTTTGATTGCCTAATGCTTAAGGAGTTGACTTTAGTCAACATTCAAAAATTTTGATCTTGGACCAAAATTCCGCCAATCCTTAAACTCTCTACGGTATGTGAAGTCACACCATTTTTCAAACATATTTTGGACATTAAGAAGCTATTTTACATGAATTATGTGATTTTCTCAGTTTCTCATGTGTTTTAACCATAAATATTTAGGTGATATGACTTCTGGTTTATTTTTTTAGAAAACTTTTAAGGAACCCTTCGTAGGGAGTTTGGGGAGAAGTACCTAAAGCCTCACCATTTTTGGACATATTTTGGACATTTAGGAGTCATTTTACAAAAATTAGTCATTTTACATGGTGAGTTTGCCTACATGCGTATTTGGCTAATCAATATTGAGATGTGTTCTATTACAAATGAAACAATATCAAATTTATGTACAGAAAAAGGATCAAGTAAACCCGTAGTCATCAACAAAACTTAATATATTATTTTTATAATTCTTAAAATATATCTAACACTATCTAAAAGCGCCCATGATTAGAAGAGATTGAATGGTACACTAGTGGAGAGCCGATCTTAACGCTTTAACTCCATATAATAATTTAGATCGATAAATAGAACAATGAATAGTTACGATATAAAATTCTCCAAAAAAAGAAAAAAAAATCGTGGAAGCTTTTATCTCATCCAAATTTTAACCAATATTTTCTCTTCCTAAACTGTGCTATTCACAAGGAACATAAAAAATCACTCCCATCCACAAGCTTTCACATCCCTTCACTATATAAATTCCTCCATTTTCTTTAATTTTTTCAAGTCAGAGTTGGTTGTTTTCCTCTTAATAAAAAATAAATATATCTCTCATTTTTGCTGGTTTTTTTTTTTTAAAAAAGGAAAAAATCACCAGCAAAAATGAGTCTATCAACTGTTCCTTTGCTTTGTTCGTTGTTTATCTTGTTCGCGTCCTCTGCCTCAGCCTTTAATATCACAAGAATACTCGGTCAATATCCCGATTACAGTACTTTTAATGAACTTTTATCGAAATCTGGCTTAGCCACTGATATTAACTCAAGGGGTACAATTACACTTTTAGCTATACCAAATGGTGCAGTAGGTGATCTCACTTCGAAATCGGATGATGTTCTTAAGAGGGTATTGGCTACACACGTCGTGTTGGATTACTACGATCCAATGAAACTCCAGAAGATGAAGGACAAAACAGCTAAAATGACAACAATGTATCAACAATCTGGTAAAGCAGCATATGATCAAGGTTTCTTGAATGTTACTGCTAGAGATGGTAGTTTTATTTTTGGATCAGCTGTTGTTGGCGCTCAACGAAATTCAAAACTTGAAAAATCCATTATGAATCAGCCTTACAATGTTTCAATTCTTGGAATTTCTCAACCTATTGTTACACCTGGTCTTGATGGAACAATGGCACCAATTTCAGCCCCACCACCAAAGGCGAATACGCCTAAGAGTTCACCAGTAGCAGAGGCCCCTGCTGAAGAGGAGGAAGCAGAGGCCCCTGCTGAGGAAGAAGCAGAGGCCCCTGCTGAAGAGGAAGCAGAGGCCCCTGCTCCTTCTAAGGATGCTGATGCACCGGCAGGTGCACCAAACGCTGATGCACCTCCGGCTGATCAAGCACCACCACCATCATCTGCTGGAAAATTGAAAGTTTCCTTTGGTTTATTTGTTGTTTTGGCAACAATCATTCTTGCCTAAATCATTTGAGTTGTATTATGACAAAAAAGGAAAAAAAATCCCAATATTTTCGATATGACTTAATAAAATCACAATTGTAAGTAAAGTAAATACCTTGAAAGAAAGACGTTAGGTACAATTAAGCCTTAAAACAATCAACTTTCGCATGTAAGAAATAGATAGGTTCAATCAATAATCACAATAATTTACTAAATTCATCGAATTGTTCCAAAAAAATATCAAAATAGCACGGTTTCATTGGCGATTCAAAATAGAAAGCTTCATTGTTCAGTCATACTCTTGAATTTCCATATTGGTTTCTTTCCATTCATAACAACCTCAAACGTTATGCAATCTCCCTCCTTTAAGCAATTTGCATCGCGAATTTTATTCCATCCATCTATAAGATATACAGCTTTATCATATGAACGTAGTTTTACATTCCATGACCTCTGTCTTTCATCTCTGACAACCAAATCACGTTCCTTGGTGTTGAACAGACCATTTTGCGATGCAAATTCTTTAGGGATGAACTGAAATAATTTATGTATAATCAAATCAAATAGTGTACATATTTCATATTTATTTGACCTAAAAAAATAATCAAAGCTTAGACTTACCAAGGCATCCCTTGAGAGGCAATAGGGTCTAGCAATGCATACAAAATGAGATGCTTTTCTTGATGACTTGTTGTAGTGGTTTGGCTTGACTGTTACATAATTAAGAAAAGTAGTTTTTAAGTCAAAAATAAAAAGTCAAATTGTGACTTTTAAATCAAAAAAATAGAAAGTAGGGGGAGACGTACTTTTGGTTTTTGACTTATTTTAAGCCATTCTTGACCTTGTCAAACACTTTTCAACTTATTTTAAGTCATTTTTGACTTATTCTAAGTTATTTTTTATATTTGTCAAATACTTTCAGAAGTCAAAAACTGACTTAAATCATTTTATGTCGATTTTGACCAAGCACATTTAACTTTTAACTAATTGAAATATGTGCTTTTAGTCCATTGATGCATGAAGCTATGCTATACTTGTGATAGTTTTTGAACTATATTACCATCAAATATGAAGTAACATTATACGCTTAACATAACACATAGACTCGTAATTAAGTGGTGGAAAATATACTGACTATGCTAAATTTATATTCAAAAGAAATTAAAAGTGCATATTTCAATTAGTCGAGATTAAACATGCTTTGGTCAATATCACATATGTTCTTTCTTACACACTATTTCAATTATATTGATACACTACTTACCTTGGCCATACTAATTCCAAAGATTACTAAAGGAAACTCTACTAGTGACATTGCTTTCTTTTTCATCATAAATAACATTGATTAACAACATCTAGTATAAATGATAAGTAATTTTACATTAAATGTAAAAGCAAAAAAACACTACGAATCAAATAGAGTTGTTATTTATTAAACAAATATAAATGGACTACATTTTGAATATAAAATGTACATAAATAACAAAAAAAAGTACCTTTGGATTCGTATTCGTATTTGTATTCTCTCTCACATTGTTGATTTAAATCAAATATGGAAACTTCAAATTCCATATTTCCTTCATGTCTGAACACCAAGATATCTCTCAAATGCAAATCATGTTTCTCTGTAAACTTCTCCCAACCGTCTTCTAATTGTCGGCCGTTTACTTTTACTCGCCACTTCTTATCTGCAATTGTGTTAGTCATATAGAGTGAAGGATAGTTAGTTATAAGAAAAAATATATACATGTCAAAATTAATTTTTATTTATACTCTCTTTGTTTTCTTTTATTTACTCATTATAGTGATTATACATGTTTCATTTTACTGGTTCATTTTAATAAAATAATTTTTTTATTTTAATATAATTAATAAAATAATAAAATTTATTATATTACTTTTTGAATATAATAAATTTAATATTATAAAAAAATGACTATAGTAGGAAAAAAATATAAATTATATAATCAATTATCTCTTTTTTAAATTGAACAAGTAAAAAATAATATTTATGTTTTATATAATAAATAAATGAAAAATAATATTATATTATAAATATCCTTTATAAATTTCTGACTTCGATACTGTTTATACCTGCCCTTTTCAATATTGCATGTTCATACTGATCATATTTCTTCAGATACTTCAAGAAACCTTTAGGAATTTTCTGCAGCATCACAACAAATATGTATAAATTACATAATAATTGCATATCAGCAAATATGGAATGATTTAAAGAATTACTTTTTATTTATTTATTTAAAGAAATACTTACTAGTAAGGAAATGATTATTCCTTGATGTGTGTATTTTGCCTTATCTACTAACTATTTATCCTTTCTTGAAAGTCACAATTTGCACACCTTTTTAAGTATTAATTAAGGTATAAACCATTTGAAAATCTAAATTTAAATATTGGTATTCCAATAAGTTACTTTTTATCAACTTTGTTTTAAAAAATAAATTTTGATTATCCCGATAAATTTGAGAAATGATTGTTTAATTATAAAGATAAAACCTTTAAATATGTAATCAATTTCCTCTTGATTTAATAATTTAAATAAATAAAAGAAAAATATATTCTTAATATACTAAAAAAATAATCTATAAGAATATTCCGATGGAGTTAAAGATTACGATTTTGATATCTAGTAATTAGTACTTCTTTCACTACTAGAAGCAGATGATTTTTGTTCACCGCAAATCAATTAATTTTTATGTCATAAAACATGATTTTTTTCAAACTTATTTCCATTGAATAAGCTCATGCAAAAAAACACATAATGAAAAACAGATTCTCATTGAAATACTATAAATAACCACTTAATCTTATTCCTTTTCTCATTTATTCCCAACTTATTCATAGTGATGTTTTAGTAGTGTTTAGTGATATATAAACTTATTGTCTTATTTTTGTACTTGTTTTATTTAATGAAAAAGAATTTTATCAAGATCCGGATAAATACAAGAAAGTAAATATTGTATGGTAAGATTATAGAAGATTTTAAATGTTAATTTAAGGAGTCATTTATGGAATTAAGAAAAATATATGTAAGAGATAGATAGTATATACATATATTAGGTAAGAAATACTTACAATTCCTTGTTTGAAACCAGGCAAGATGGGTTTAAAAAAGTGAGGATTCTTTGGAGAGATTTTCATGGTGGTTAAGAAATATTAATTTTGTGAATAGAGAAAAGAAGTGAGAGATCATTCAAATGTATCTTTTCTAGTACCTATTTATAGGGCCACTTCAACGGTCAAAAGTTTTAAATTTTTATAGATCAAATATATTTAAATTTGACGTTTACGAGTCTTCATGACAATTTAAATTAATATATATAATAATATTTGAATTTACAGAATCGCAAAGTTATGACATGGTAATTATATATACATATTCAATTATTCGTGTTGATTTCATATAGTTTTTTTTTTTTTTTTTTTGCTTTAGATAAAAACGAAAGAATTAATTTAGAGAAAACTATACGGTTGCAACGAAAGTTAGTAGTAATAAAATTACTATTTATGTAATAATAAGTAATGGTGCACATCAATTTCACAATAGATCTCGTATTATTACTCCCTTCGATCTATTTTATTTGTCATGTTTGCACCATATATGTCATTTAAAAAAATATATTTTTTAAAAATTTTCATTATTTTCTTAAGTTTCATGTCAATTCAAACTATGTATCCCCTCCTTTCTCTTTTGCTTGTGTTGTCACTATTCACACTCCATTTTAAGAAACTGAAGGAGTTCAAATTTTGTGCACTATACGTAGTATATAATATTTTCTACACCATCATATCGAAATCATAAATAATTCTTCAATGCCACAAATAATATCTATTCATTGTTTACTAAATTCATCGAATTGTTCCAAGAAACTAAAATAGTATATAGTCATAGGCGAACCCAAAATATAATAATTGCGAGATCTAAGAAGGGGGTGGGGGTGTTCAATTGCTTCATTGTTGTTCTTTCTTTTCCATCATAGACAACTTCATTCGTTGTTCCGTCTATCCTCTTGAATGATTCTTGCAAGATCTTCTGAAATTTTGCCTGCAAAAAAAAAAAAAAAAAAACACTAGTGTACAAATAATATTTGTAACATTATTTGTAAGAAAAACTCAACAACATAAATACAAAAAATTTGGTCATAAGAAAACTTACCATGAAATTTCCATATTGGTTTATTTCCACCATTAACAACCTCAAATAATATGCGATCTCCCTCCTTTAAGCAATGTGCATCACGAATTTTTTTCCATCCATCTTTAATAATAACATAAGTATTATGTGTACGTAATGTAACATTCCACAACCTCTCGTTTTCATCTCTGATAATCAAATCGCACTTCTTGATGTTGAAGAGACCATTTGCCAATGCAAATTCTTCAGGGATTAACTGAAATGATTTACGAATTATCAAATCAAACACTGTATATACTTCATATTTTGACACGAAAAAAATTGAAGTTTTTTTTTTTTTGGACATACCAAGGTATCGCTTACGAGGCAGTAGGGACTAACAATGGTTACAAAATAAGAATGACCATGAGATTTGTGAGGAACAACTTCAAGGGGAGATGCCTCTTTTGATGAAGTGATGGAGTAGTTTGGTGTGTCTGTTACATGGTTAAAAATTAAAATTAATCATAATATATAGATAATATTTTCTATCACTTAACTGATGTGACACTTTGTTGTTGTTGTAAATATCACAATGAATATGAAATGAGAATTACCAAGAGGCTTGTGAGTAACAACTTCTATCGTTTGATCTTCAAAATTCTGTCTTTGATGAAGTCCCACCGATTTGGATTTAGAGGGCTCTGCCAGGGGAGATGGCTTGATTTTTTTGTGGTTTGATTTGTCTGTTACATGATTAAAGTTAAAATTACTCACTAACTAATGTGACAGCATATTATATTGTTGCTAAAATCAAACTAAATACAAAATGAAAATTACCAAAAGACTCGTGAGTAACAACTTCTAATGGCCGATCTTCAAAATCATCTCTTTGAGCACGTTTCCTTGAGTTAGATTTAGGGGGCTTAACAAGGGGAGATAGCTTGATGTTGTGGTTTGATTTGTCTATTACATGGTTAAAAGTTAAAATCACTCAGTACATTCAAATGATATGTTCAATCACTTAACAAACGTGACAATATTGTGTTATTGCCAAGAGCACATAAATATAAAATGAGAATTACCAAAAGGCTTGAGAGTAATAACTTCTACTTTTCGGTCTTCAAACTCCTGTCTTTGAGGAAGCTTTCCTGACTTGAATTTAGGCTTTGCAATGGGAGATGACTTGATGTTGTTGTTTGATTTGTCTGTTACATGGTTAAAAGTTAAATTTACTTACTACATGCAAATGCTATGTTTAATCATTTAACTGATATGCCAATATTTTATTGTTTCTAAAATCATATTGAATATAAGATGAGAATTACCAAAAGACTTGTGAGTAACAACTTCTAACGTCTGATCTTCAAACTCTTGTCTTTGAGGAAGTTCCCCTGACTTGGATTTAGGGGGCTTCGCAAGGGGAGATGACTTGATGTTATTTGATTTGTCTGTTACACGGTTAACAATTAAAATCACTAACTACATTCAAATGATATGTTCAATCACTTACCAAACGTGACAATATTGTATTATTGCAAAAATCACACTGAATATAAAATGAGAATTACCAAAAGGCTTGAGAGTAACAACTTCTACTTTTCGGTCTTCAAACTCCTGTCTTTGAGGAAGCTTCCCTGACTTAGATTTAGGCTTTGCAAGGGGAGATGACTTGATGTTGTTGTTTGATTTATCTGTTATATGGTTAAAAGTTAAATTTACTTACTACATGCAAATGCTATGTTTAATCATTTAACTGATATGAAAATATTTTATTTTTTCTAAAATCATATTAAATATAAGATGAGAATTATCAAAAGTCTTGTGAGCAACAACTTCTAACGTCTGATCTTCAAACTCATGTCTTTGAGAAAGTTCCCCCGATCGACTTGGATTTAGGGGGTTTCGCAAGGGGAGATGACTTGATGTTATTTGATTTGTCTATTACATGGTTAATAGTTAAAATCACTAACTACATTCAAATGATATGTTCAATCACCTACCAAATGTGACAATATTGTATTATTGCAAAAATCACAATGAATATAAAATGAGAATTACCAAAAGGCTTGAGAGTAACAACTTCTACTGTACGGTCTTCAAACTCTCGTCTTTGAGGAAGCTTTCCTAACTTGGATTTAGGCATTGCAAGGGGAGATGACTTGATGTTGTTGTTTGATTTGTCTGTTACATGGTTAAAAGTTAAATTTACTTACTACATTCAAATGATATGTTTAATCATTTAATTGTTATGACAATATTTTATTGTTTCTAAAATTATATTGAATATAAGATGAGAATTACCAAAAGACTTGTGAGCAACAATTTTTAACATCTGATCTTCAAACTCCTGTCTTTGAGAAAGTTCCCCCGACTTGGATTTAGGAGGTTTCGCAAGGGGAGATGACTTGATGTTGTTATTTGATTTGTCTGTTATATGGTTAACAGTTAAAATCACTAACTGCATTCAAATGATATGTTCAATCACTTAACAAACATGACAATATTGTATTATTGCAAAAATCACACTGAATATAAAAAGAGAATTACCAAAAGTCTTGAGAGTAACAACTTCTACTGTTCGGTCTTCAAACTCCTGTCTTTGAGGAAGATTCTCTGACTTGAATTTAGGCATTGCAATGGGAGATGACTTGATGTTGTTGTTTGCTTTGTCTGTTACATGGTTAAAAGTTAAATTTACTTACTACATGCAAATGCTATGTTTAATCATTTAACTGATATGACAATATTTTATTGTTTCTAAAATCATATTGAATATAAGGTGAGAATTACCAAAAGACTTGTGAGTAACAACTTCTAACATTTGATCTTCAAACTCCTGTCTTTGAGGAAATTCCCTCCACTTGGATTTTGGGGGCTTCGTAAGGGTAGATGACTCGATGTTGTTATTTGAATTACCAAACAGCTTGTCGGTACCATCTTCTAACGTCAGATCTTCAAAATCTTGTCTTTGAGAAAGTTCCCCCGACTTGACTTGTGGGGGCTCTGCAAGGAGAGATGATTTGATGTTGTGGTTTGATTTTTTTGTAACACGATTAAAATTAAAATCACTCATAATATTTATATAATATTTCTATCACTTAACTGATGTGTCAATAGTATATTATTTCAAAAAGCACACTGAATAGAAAATGAGAATTACAAAAAAGCTTGTCAGTACCAACTTCTAATGTCAAATCTTCAAAATTTTGTCTTTGAGAAAGTTCCACCGACTTGACTTTAAGGGGCTCTGCAAGGGGAGATGACTTGATGTTGTTTGTTTTTTCTATAACACAATTAAAATTTAAAATCATACATAATATTTAGATAATATTTATATAACTTAATTGATGTGCCAGTGGTCTATTATTAAAAAAATCACAATTAATATAAAATGTGAATTACCAAAAAGCTTGTCAGTACCAACTTCTAACGTCAGATCTTCAAAATCTTGTCGTTGAGAAAGTTCCACCAACTTGACTTTAGGGGGCTCTGCAAGGGGAGGTGACCTGATGTTGTTTGATTTTTCTGTAACACGATTAAAAGTTAAAATCACACATAATATTTAGATAATATTTCTATAACTTAATTGACGTGTCAATAGTCTATTATTAAAAAAATCACAATAAATACAACATGTGAATTACCTAAAATCTTGTTAATACCAACTTCTAAAGTTTGATCTTGATTCTGTCTTTGAGAAAGTTCTCTCAACTTGGATTTAGGTTTTTCTGCTAAGGGAGATGACTTGATGTTATGGTTTGATTTTTCTTATATGTGATTACAAGTTGAAATCACTCATATATTGAGATGATTTATTCAGGGGGGAACCCATCGGTGGCCCCCTAAACTTGGCACCAATTTTCACTTAGACACCTCAAGTAGGCTTTGTTCATTTTAAACACCTCAAGTAGGGGTCCGGTGTATAATTTAGACACTTTTTGTATTTTTAAAATCGCATATTAAGTGCGTACATCCAGACGCTCTTATGTGGAAAAATAAACGAATTGATATGTGACACGTGGAAATTTTAATTATTTTTTAAAGACTCAATTTTACTTTCTTTTTTCCTTTATTCTAGATCCCAAACCCCATGACCTCACCTCTTTTCTTCTTCTTCTTGCGTCTGGATGTACGCACTTAATATGCGATTTTGAAAATACAAAAAGTGTCAAAATTATACACCGGACCCCTACTTGAGGTGTTTAAAATGAACAAAGCCTACTTGAGGTGTCTAAGTGAAAATTGATGCCAAGTTTAGGGGGCCACCGATGGGTTCCCCCATTTATTCAGTTACTTAATTGATGTGACAATATTCTACTATTGCAATTAATAAAAATTGTTGGAAAAATAAGGTAATTACTTAAATGAGAAAACTTACTCTGAAATTGCCATATTGGTTTCTCTTCATTAGTAACAATCTCAAACATTACTTCATCTCCCTCCTTTATATCATTTGCAACACTAAATTCAGCCCATCCACCATTAAGAACGAATCGTTTTGGATTAAAAGAATTTAATCTTAAATTCCACGATCTCTGCTTTTCATCTCTAATAATCAAATTGCCTATCTTGTCCTGGAGATTGTTGTTCAATACAAATGCTATAGGAAGACACTGAAACAATTTATAACCATATTAATTCAATAATATATTGATAGTACAATACTTTTGTAACACAATTAAATTATGTAAATTTAAAAATAAAATAAAATTGGACTTACCAAGTAACCATATTTAAAACAATATGGTCTAATAGTACATACAAAACGGGAATGATCTAAATGCTTGTGCGTAGCAGCTCCTGCATGGTAAAATTTAAGTAATATTAGTATAGATATTTTTAAAAATTATTAGTGAATTTTAACAAGTAATATTAGGTTAAATTTTAAGATTAATCATATTACTAATGAGTAGTGTTTTTCAAAAGATTTACCTCTAATTATCTAATGACGATATAAAAGCTTGGAATATTATTGCATGGACTCTATTTAAGCAATAAATAATTAACAAACTATATATGATAAATGACAAGTAAATTTATATACACGTATATAAATTTCCTTAATTATTTAAGATAATAAGTGTTTTTATATTGTCGACATTTATCTTTTACGTTCTGTAATATAAAACCTTTTAAAGTATGAATGACAACTAAATTTTCGTTCCTTATTAAACAAAAAATATGAGCTTTGTTTTAAAAAAAATGAGTTTCAAGTTTGAAAAATTGATCCATATTTTTTCCAATCACAAAGTTTCTACCCTTTTTTTTTTTAGATTTTTAAAAACTATTTCAAGTTTCAAATACTCTCGTTTAACTTCTTCTTCTTTTTTCAAATATCATTTTTCACGTTATCTTATAGAACTTTTACCTTTGAATTTAGATCTCTCAGAAGTCTTTTCAACTTTTTGTGACTTTTGTTGTTCTTCTTTCTCACATTGATTAGATAAATCAAACATGAGAACTTCAAATTTCATATCTCCTTCATGTTTGAACACCAAGATATTTCCCTCCTCCAAATTATTTTGCTCTGCAAACTTTTCAAGACCGTCTTCTAGTCTTACACCGTTCAATTTCACCAGCCACTCTTTATCTGCAATTACGTAATCATATAGAGGGGAGGATAGTTAGTTATAAGAAAAATTATGCATAGATAAAACTACTTGTTATTTTTTTTTTTACTTGTTCATTTTAATAAATCAAGATAGATTTATTATTTTGTTTTAATAGTATCAACTTAATCATTAATTGTAAAAAATGCTATTGAAATACAACATTCACTACCTTAGGGTAGTTTAACCATAAAAATAGATCCCCTAATAAGAAATTTCTTAAATGAAGTATAAAGATAAAAAATGGACAAGTAAAATAGACAGTAAAATATATATATATATATATATATATATATATATATATATATATATATATATATATATATAAATATTCTTTATAAAATTTCTGACTTTGTTATTACTTACTAGCCCGTCTCAATATTGCATGTTCATACTGATCATGTCCCTTCAGATGCTTCAAAAGTTCATTAGGAAGACTCTGCAAGGTAACAATAATTGCAAAGGAAGTTAGAAAGCTATTGATGGAATTGTTATAACATTTTTAATATCACATATTTCAAAAGTTTTTATAGATTTTAAGTTACTACCTCCTTAGTCCTTTTCCTTTTACTCGTACCGTCACAATTGACACACCCTTTAAAAAAATATTAAATTGCACTTATTTTTTTGTTTTGATAATCTATAATTTGACTACTAATGCCCAAATATGTTATTGTTATTAACTTTGTTTTAAAAATTTTAATTTGGTTATACAAATATAAGAAAGTAAATATTGTATGATATGATTATGAAGATGTTAGGTGTTTATATATTGCTAACCACCATCATTAATCGTCAGATCATTAGATATCAATATAATTTTACTATAACAATCACCGTTAATTACTACTGTCAACTATTTTATCATATTGATATTATCCATAACCACCATTATTAGTCACCACCAACACCAATTGCTATATAGAATTTAAAAATATTTTATTGATACAATATTATATTAATTTATAATTTATTTAAATTTTATATTATTTAAAAAAAAAACGAAAAATTTTATATATTCAAATGATGAGAAAACAATCAATCTTTAACTATTTAATATTTAGATGTGTGCATTGAGATTCAAATGTGGTAATCTTAATGAAAACAAATGAGGCTTGTAACCATTTAGATGCCTTTTTGTGTAAATAATTTTTACTACCACTTTATTCACTATCATTGATCATTACCACTATTGTCATTGCCAATCACCAGTCACCTCCACCAATCATCTCTATCATTACAACTACCAACAGCGGCAAGCTTGCAACTACCATCCCTGTCAACCATTACTAAATCAGTAGCTACCACTCCGACCATCCCCATTATTATAAAAATATTCATTGCCTCTTCCACCACCACCACCAATATAAGTCACCATCACTAGTGTGGAAATCGCTACTATCAATCACCTCAACTATCACAACTAGCATTGCCTCCAACTATTACCAACACAACCATCACATATTCTTCAGCCACCACCAACTGCTAACAGCAACAAACTTCTCTTCTATAACCACAACCATCACTACCAACTGCTAACATCACATTAGTCAATACAACACCAACCACCTCCAAAATTATAACTATCATCTCCAGCACTATTAATAGTCACTAACACCAACTATTACCACTATCACAAAAAACTATCTCTATCATCGCTAGGAAACATAAATTTTCCCACAATCATAACTATCATCTCCACCACTATTAATAGTCACTGACACCAACTATCTCCATGATCGCTAAGAAACATAAATGTTCATTTTTAACCAAATAATGATTTTATTTTCTTAAATTTATATTTTCTAATATTCAATTGTTTTTCATTTAAATTGTGTATTTATTATGCTTACAAATAAATAAATGCACATCAAATATTGAAAAACAATTAGTCTTATTCATTCAGTTTTCAAGTTTAGAAAATAACATCATTTTAATTATTCTGATGTGCATTCAAATTCAAACGTAGGTCTTAATTTTAATAAAAATAAATTAGGCATAAATCAAGAAATAGATAGTATATATCCCCTAAAGTTAATGGTAGAAGACTAGCTATTATATATGGAAGAAAAATACTCTATAAAAAGAAAAGAAACAACTCAAGATTAAAATTCAAATTTAGAAGAATTGTTGTTAGATTTACTACAAGTAAAGAGAACTAAAATCATATCTAACCATTAAAGGAACATAAAATTCCATCCCAAGAATGAGTGTTCAAACCCTACCCCCAACAACCCTAAACTAGCATGTATATAGCATAAACAAAGTGAAGATGAAATATTTTAAAGCTTTACGTACAATTCCTTGCTTGAAACTTGACATGATGGGATGAAAAAAGCTTGGCTTCTCTGAAGAGCCTTTCATGGTGGCCATGAAATGTTAATCTTGGACTGAAATAATAGAACATGTAATAAGAAATGTAGAGAAAGAAGGTGATATTTCCTAGGGAAAAGAATGTCCTATTTATAGGTGAAAAAAACACTTCAAGGGGGTATATATCATAAATATAAAAAAAATAGGGGTAAATTACATAAAAGAATATATATTAAGGGTGCAAAATGTAAAATATTTATAATTACTAGATTCATTAAATCATAGTATAGATATTTAAAAACATATGTACATGGAAATGGCGTGGGAGAGTTTTAAAAAATGATTTTCCTCCTCTTGTCACGGAAATTGTTGTTGTTTATTTTGTTTTGAAAATAAGACAAAAATAATATTTTAAATCAACTGTACATGAAAAGGTTATGAACCAAACATACCCTAAATGGAGTATTTTATTTACTTTACTTTACTACTAGTAATAAGTAGCTAGAAGCACATATCTCATTATCGACATGCACTTGCAATTAAGTATAATGCTATTAAATTATCGAAAATGTACATTCAGTTATTTAACTAATTAAATTAGCCAAAAATTTGGTCTCCACTTTTATTTTTCTCTCTCCTGCACTTAAATTTTGATTTTTAAAATATTTTTTCTGATGAATTTTTAGAATTAATTGTAGAATTTAAGGGAAAATTATGCGAGTTGGCAAACATTATTAGGTTATTAGTCAATGAGGATATAGTTTAATTTATTTACTCTCCATGAATACAGTTTCAGTTTTTTTTGCCATTAATAATGAGACCTGCGATCTCCTTGTATACCGAAGATTTTAAACAAATCAATTTTATCTCTCCTCTCCCCAATTCCCTATCACTCTTACACTTTCAATTCCCTACTTTTCTCCTAAAATCACTCTTACACTTTCAATTTGAATTTCGAATTTCACTCTCTCCCTCCTAATTGCGTTTTCAATTTTGCATGTAACCGCATAAATTGTTGTCATCCTTTTTTTTCGTTTTTACCTTTGTATATGTATTATGATTCTTAGTTTTTGGTTATTTGATTCTCGAAATTTTCTCATTACTCATCAGATTATCAATTTTTCAAAAACAAGATGGATGATGCAAGTCTATCTAAGAGTATTACGAGAGGTACGACATTGCATGTCCAAGTTGTTGATAATCGACCTTCGTTTTCACTCGGTTTAACTCAAGATTGGAGTCAATGTAGGGTCTATTGCTAAATCTAAACAAATTCTAGAGAAAAAATCTATTGAAGAATTGAGATCCAAGAGGAAAAATGACCCAATTGCACTGCAGGAACTTATCAACAAAGCCAAGGCAAGCGACATTAAAATTGTTGAAGGAGGAAACAAGAGGAAAGCCAAAGACGGTGATTCTAATAGTAATCAATCGAGAACATTGGAGAAGGTTGTGTCTGGTTCATTAGATCAGGACAAATCAGAAGAACATCAAGTATCTATATAAAACATTATTGTATATAAAGATTTCTATATTTTGTTAGTTATATATAAAATTGATTTGGGCATATGTATATGTTTTGTATATTTAAGTATTATATTGGATTCATATAATTGAAAGTTCTTATGTATACAAATATTTTAAATACAAAATATTTGTGTTTGGTTCATCAGTTCAAGATAGAGAGAATTAAGTATTTGTATAAACCATAATTGTATAGGCCGATTGTATATTTTGTTAGTATATACAAAATTGTTTGATTTTTTTTTTATATTTAAGTATTACAATCATATACATATGCTCATATACATATAAAGTTTATAGTTATATACAAATAGTTTTTATGTATATTTGTATAAAGCATATAACTATACAAATCTAACACATTTATATATACAATTAACTAACAACACAATTTATCAAACCAACACATACCATTTTTGTTGACAATTCATGTATACAAACAATTTTTCGAACCAACAATTAGAATAGAATTGTCAAAATACAATTTCTCTATTTTTGTATAAACAAAAATACATAATTGCGAACCATTACAATGAACAAAATTAAAAAAATCGTTTTTGAGAATTTCAATTTTATACTAAACAAATCAATTGTATACTTTTTTTCCATTCATAACTTGAACTGTCCATGTTTGCAATGCTAAAATTCAAGAATTTTGATCAACCAGAAATAATTTCATATGATATTTGCTTCAGCCGTTTGAGAAAACCAATTGTTATGATGTTTGTATCGTTATAAAACTCTTTTTTGGAAAAATATCGGATTTAACACAATTAGCTTGAATCATGAGATTATGTAAATTTTTTGTTACCTTATTTTGCGCTCTTGTATCCATTTATTAAAAAAATAAAATATTGTATAAATAATAAACAAAAAACGCTATATACATTATTAATGCTCCATAGCAAACTAAACTATACCCATAGAGTGTAATTAGATAAACTATATCTATAGAGCGTTATTTCATTCAATTCGTTTACCATATATGAATATATGACCATTTTTTCCATCTTCATTTGATTTTGTGTATAATATATATATATATATATAAGCCTTAGTAATAGAGCCACTAGGTTCCGAAAGGCAAACGGACGCATTTTCAAGTTCAAACGAGCCCTAAAGTAGGTAAAATCATATTTTATCGATTTCATGCTATAGTCCATGAATTTTTTGGTGATTTAGGATTCCAGCTTGTTTTTGGCTGAAAGTTTTCATGGACGTCCGTTCAGACCTTACTAATGGCACCAGTTGGTACCGAGGGGCAAACGGGCGCATTTTAAAGTTCAAATGAGCCCTAAAGCAGGTAAAACCAGATTTTACCAATTTTCGTGTGCTATAGTCCATGGATTTTTGGTGCTTCGTGATTGCGGCTTGTTTTGGCCAAAATTTTTCATGGATGTCCGTTAAGACTTTAGTAATGGAGCCAGTTGGTCCCGAGGGGCAAACGAGCGCATTTTCAAGTTTAAAGAGCCCCAAAGAAGGTAAAACCAGATTTTACCAATTTTTGTGAGCTATAGTCCATCGATTTTTGGTGATTTGGGATTCCGACTTATTTTTGGCCAAAATATTTCGTGGACATCCGTTAAGACCTTAGTAATGGCGCCATATGGTCTCAAGGGGTAAACGAGTGCATTTATAACGAGCTCCAAAGCAGGTAAAACCAGATTTTATCAATTTTCGTGTGCTATAGTCCATGGATACTTGGTGCTTTTGGATTCGGCTTATTTTTTGCCAAAATTTTTCATGGACGTCCGTTAAGACCTTAGTAATGGAGAGTTGGTCCCGAGGGGCAAACATGCGCATTTTTAAGTTCAAACGAGCCCCAAAGCAGGTAAATCTAGGTTTTACCGATTTTTGTATTCTATACTCCATGGATTTTTGGTGATTCAGGATTCTGGCTTGGTTTTGGCCAAAAATTTTTATGGACGTCCGTTAAGACCTTAGTAATAAAGCTAGTTTATCCCGAAGGGTAAAAGGGTCATTTTCAAGTTCAAACGAGCACTAAAGCAGGTAAAATAAGATTTTACCAATTTTTGTATGCTATAGTACATGGATTTTTGGTGATTTGAGATTTGGGTTTTTTTTGGCCGAAATTTTTTATGGATATCCGTTAAGACCTTGGTAATTGTACCAGTTGGTTCAGTGGGGCAAACAAACGCATTTTCAAGTTCAAACAAACCCCAAAGCAGGTAAAATCAGATTTTATCGATTTTCATGTGTTATAGTCCATTGATTTTTGGTGATTCAAGATTCCTGCTTGTTTTTTACCTAAATTTTTCATGGACATCCGTTAAGACCTTAGTAATGGAGCCAGTTGGTCCCAAGGGGTAAACAAACGCATTTTCAAGTTCAAACGAGCCCCAAAGTAGGTAAAACCAGATTTTATAGATTTTCGTGTGCTATAGTTAATGAATTTTTGGTGATTCATGATTTCGGCTTGTTTTTTGCCAAAATTTTCCATGGATGTTTGTTAAAACCTTAGTAATGGTACTAGTTGGTCCTGAGGGGCAAACAGACGTATTTTCAAGTTCAAACGAGCACCAAAGAAGGTAAAACCAGATTTTACCAATTTTCGTGTGCTATAGTCCATGAATTTTTGATAATTTGGGATTTTCGACTTGTTTTTGGCTGAAATTTTTCATGGACATCCGTTAAAACCTTAGTAATAGAACTAGTTTGTCCCGAGGGGCAAACGGGTGCATTTTCAAGTTAAAACGAGCCCCAAAATACGTAAAACTAGATTTTACCAATTTTCGTGTGCTACAGTCCATGGATTTTTGGTGATTCAGAATTTCGGCTTGTTTTTGGCCTAAATTTTTCATAGACATCTCTTAAGACCTTAGTAATAGAGCCAGTTGGTCCCGAGGGACAAACAGATGCATTTTCAAGTTCAAATGAGCCTTAAAGCTGGTAAAACCAGATTTTACCGATTTTCATTTGCTATAGTCCATGGGTTTTTGGTGATTCTGGATTTCGGCTTGTTTTTGGCCAAAATTTTTCTTGGACGTCTTTTAAGACCTTAGTAATGGAGTCAGTTGGTCCCGAGGGGCAAATGGGCGCATTTTCATGTTCAAACAGCCCCAAAGCAGGTAAAATCAAATTTTACCAATTTTCGTGTCCTATAGTCCATGGATTTTTGGTAATTCGAGGCTTATTTTTTATCGAAATTTTTCATGAACATCTGTTAAGACCTTAGTAATGGCGCCAGTTGACCGCGAGGGGTGAACGAGAGCATTTTCAATCTCAAACGAGCCCCAAAGCAGGTAAAACCATATTTTACAGATTTTCGTGGGTTATAGTCAATGGGTTTTTGGTGATTCAGGATTTCGACTTGTTTTTGGCTGAAATTTTTCATGGATGTTCGTTAAGACCTTAGTTATAGTGTCACTTGGTCTCGAGGGTCATACGAGCGCATTTTCAAGTTCAAACGAGCCCCAAAGCAGGTAAAACCAGATTTTTTGATTTTCGTATGCTAGTCCATAGATTTTTGGTGATTTGAAATTCCAATTTGTTTTTTGCCGAAATTATTCATGGACATCCGTTAAGACCTTGATAATGATGCCAGTTGGTCCTGAGGGGAAAACGACGCATTTTCAAGTTCAAACGAGTCGTAAAGCAAGTAAAACCAGGTTTTACTGATTTGCATATGCTATAGTCCATGAATTTTTGGTGATTCGGGATTCTGGCTTGTTTTTTGCCTAAATTTTTCATGAACGTCCGTTAAGACCTTAGTAATGGCGCCAGTTGGTCCCGAGGGCAAACAGACGCATTTTCAAGTTCAATCGAGCCCCAAAGTAGGTAAAACCAGAGTTAATTGTTTTCGTGTGCTATAATCCATGAATTTTTGGTGATTCAAAATTCCGATATATATATATATATATATATATATAACTTTCCGGGAGAATAAGTCATTATATAACTATGAAGCCTATCCAACTTGAGGTTATAGATAAAACGAAAAATATAACCAAAAAAGAGCTAGAATTAATCTATTTAGAGTTTAATGTAGTAAAAATTATATAATTTTGTGTGAGTTATAACATATTAGTTTCATTTTTCCTCCTAGGCATTATTTTCGTTGGGCCTGATTTTTTTATGGGTAAATAAACATAAATTTTAGGGACTAGTTTAGTACTTATTTCCCTTCAATTTGCACAACTGCGGATCGTATCATAATATTTACCCGGAGACGTGTATTTATCACATACAAATACTTATATCCGAGATACATAGTAGTAAGATACATATCATTAAATCCAACTAATTAACAAATGTAAACTGAAAGCCATAAATAAAGAAGGAAATCACGCTTACATCAACTTTGTAATATTCTAGTGCATCACAATCTGGAAAAAATATAATTGAGTAATCAAAATTCTTCCATTTTTTTTGCGAGATTAAACAAACTTTACGCCTTTTTATATCACTATTTTGCGAGACATTCCAAAACACAATTTTTTTTTATAATATTTATGATGAATATAAAATTGAGACGGAGGGAGTAATATCTAGCAACTCCATCAAAATAGTGCACAATTGTCTTAAGTGTCGATTTGGGAGCATTTTTTTTTTGGTTATTCGACCTAGGGTATCTCAACACCAATCAAGATAAGTTTTTATACAAATTTTGTGTTATAAACACTTCATTAAACACTTGTATTAACATAAAATCTTCCACAGAAAATTTAATTTGTTAAATCATGCTAGAGATAAGGTATTTCAACACCAATCAAGATTAGAACTATTTTTACAAAATTAGCATGACACCTAGAAATTTGTTAAATCATGTTGGAGATATTTGACATTATTTTGGTGACATTCTTAATTTCTAAAATTGGTCACCTAAAGATAAATTAGAAAGGATCAGTAGATCAAATCATAAAAAATGGACAAGAGAAGTTGTCACTGGATCAAATCATAACATAATTATTAAGTAGTATTATTTATTTATTTTTTTTGGGGGGGGGGGGTGGGGGGTGATCGAGCTAGCTTACATCCTATACTAGTAACTCTACCCGACATGGTTTAGACAGATAGGAAGAAACCACCTATCATTTTTTGTTTATTGTCTCTATCGAGATTTGAACTCTAGTCTCCAAATTTCACCCACTTCATTGACCGCTAGGCAAGGGTATAGCAATTCAACGAAGTTATGGAGAAAACATAACATGCTTTGTTGAGGTTGTACACCATATAATTGAATCAACCAAAGAGAGATAAATTTTGTTTAATTGCCTCAGGGTTGCTTTTTCTTTTCCATCACCAACTGCTTCATTCTTCAATGATGCTTACATTCTCGCAAGAGATTTTGCCTGTAAAAAGTACATTGTTTCATGTTAATATAAAATCTATGCAAAGAAGCTATTAAAGTGTTTAAAATATTCACTACATTGTTCGAGCAGTGGAAACACTCATTAATGCTTGCATTGGGGTAGATTGTCTACATCACACCCCTTGGGGTCTAGCCCTTCACCAGACCCCTGCTAATGTGGGATGTTTTGTGCATCGGGATGCCCTTTTTACCTTGTAAGAACTTCCTAAGGCATGAAAAGATTTATCGAACCGAACACAAAAGTATGGGATAGAAAGATTTTAACCCAGGGTGATTTTGAACATTTAAGTAAAAATTGCATTATCCAAGATTCATACGAAATATAGTCAAAATGTGCATATATAAAATGATCAAAAAATAAAAGATGCTTCTTACATGAGAAAACTTACCATGAAATTTCCATATTGGTTTCTCTCCATCTGTAACCACCTCAAACATTATGCGATCTCCCTCCTTTAAGCAATATGCCTCGCGGAATTTATCCCATCCACCTCTAATACACACACTAGTACCATAAGGACGTAAAATTAAATTCCACGACCTTTGCCGTTCATCTGTAATAATCACATCGTATTTCTTCCTGATGAGACCATTTCTGAGTGCAAATTGTTTTGGAAGGCACTGAAAGGGTATATCACCATTTGCATTCATCAGTAGAACAGTTCTTAGGTTCATATTTTCGCCAAAATTAAATCCAAAAGAAAGAGAAAAGAATAAAATGATACGCATGATCACATTAGCCTGAACATTCTTGAAAAACTTGCATGAAATGGGGTTTTAAGCTTACCAAATAACCATATGTAAGGCAATATGGTTTAATAGTGCATACAAAACGAGAATGGTCAGAAGGCTTGTGATTAGCAGCTTCTACATGGGGAAACGCCTTTCTTGATGACATGATGCTGGGAGTTGGTTTGTCTGTTACAAGATAATTGTATACAAAAACTCATGTCAAGACATGAAGTATGACAGAGATTACAATTAAAAGAACGAACAATTTCCAAACATCTACCCCATCTTTTGGATATCTTTCAAAACTAGCAGGGCTCAATCTCCAAAGTAGACCTTTCTTGAAATTTCTTATGGCTTCCAAATATTACTACGGAAACAAGAACAATGTTATGGAAATAAAGCTTAATGATTTATATTTTAATTTAACTAGTCTAGAAATGCGAAAAGAATTAGTATACTTGTATTAACTGTGTTATGCTATCAATGCACACATTAATACAACATATTTAAAGTCACCACCCTCTCTCAACAAGGGAAGAAACAAAGAAAATATGGGGCTACGCATATTAGAGAAGAATAATATACATAAGTAGAGTTTACTAGGAGTTGTAAAAGTGCTCTTACATATGATTACTCAACCCTAGTTCTTTAAGCAAGATGTTTGTATAATTACCAAATAAAAAATACTGCCAAGGAAGGTTGAGGAAGAAGTGATAGAAGACTATCTTAATTGACTCAAATGCAAACATTCGGAAAAAAAGGCCTACTATTTTTCGAATAGCTGTTTTACTCTTTTCATGAAAAAGAACTTGTATAGATATATTCTTTAATATCGTTTTAAAGCATATTAATTTTCTGAACTTCATGAAGTACAACATATGAAAATTTATCCACATAGAACCTGGGACAGGGTCTTTAGAACAATCAATACATAAACTTGAGCGAACAAATAGAGCAAACTGCCAGTTTACAATGAATTATAACCTATGAAAGATGAAGCACAATTCTTATAACAAGAAAGATCAACTTCTAAAAAAAAAACTATAAAAGAAAGGACAACGTTATATGACACTTTAAATACACTATTTAATTACGGAATAGTGTGTATAAATTAGGCAGAATATATTCCACACATGGGAACATTTCACAAAGATCGTTGCATAAAACATTTTCCAACTGCATGGTTGATTAAATTTTTGAAAATCTAGTCGTTCATAAATTATGTGTATACATTTTTGAACAACCAAACACAAACAAATTTCATGGTGTATATTACAAAGTAAACAGATCGTTGAGGTCGCACAAATGAGAGGGTTTACCAAGAAATTTCCATTTTGGTTTTTTCTCCCTTAGTAACAACCTCAAACATCATATGATCTCCCACCTTAAAGTCATTTGCAACACAGAATTCATGCAATCTACCTCCAATATAGACTTGAGAACTTTAAGGTAGTCAACCTTAAATTGCCTTTTATCTTCTATCTCTAATAATCAGACCACATTTTTTGTTGGTGAGATCATTTGACAGTGAACATTGTACAGGCAGGTGCTGAAATGGCTTTGTAACATTTGCACATCTCATCAAACATTTCATTTTCTTCATATTTTCACCATAAATAACTCAAATAAACAAAGAGAGGGAAAAGAAAATGGTGCAATGTTTCATTTAGTCTGAATTCTAGATGGGTAAAGGGAGACTGAGTTTGAGACTTACCAAGAAACCATTTGAAAAGCAATACGGTCTAAAAGTGCATTAAAAATGAAATTGACCCAGCAGTTTGTGAGTAGCAGCTTTCGCATATTATTTCAACAAGAAGATGCCCAATGTGATCCCACAAGTGGGCTTTGGGGAAGGTGGGGTATACGCAAACCTTACTCTTACCTTTTGTGGGGTAGAGAGGTTGTTTTCGATAAATCCTCAGCTCAAGAGTTATTATTTATCGTATATAAATTCAGTTAAGTTTTCAGCGAAGTGGTGTCATCTAGGCAAGGTGCGTCTGCCCATGGTGTACATAAGAAAGTAAAAAGATCCTTGACAAAAGGTACATAGGTAGATATGTAAATCATTGGCTTAAATGAGAAACTTACCGTGAAATTTCCATACTGGTTTTTCTCCATTCACAACCACCTCAAACATCATAGAATCTCCCTCCTTTAAGTCATTCGCAATGCAGAATTCACTCCATCCACCCAATATATGGACTATAGAATTGTGGGTATATAGCCTTAAATTCCATGATCTTTCTCTTTCATCTCTGATAATCAGACCACATTTCTTGTTGATGAGACCATTTGCCATGGCAAATTGTTTAGGAAGGCGCTGAAATGGTTTATATTTTGCACTCAAACATATGATATGCTTCATATTTTTGCTGTAAATAACTCCAATAAACAGAGGAGGAAAAGAGAAAATGGTGCAAATGTGTCCTTTAGCCTGGACATTCTTGAAGGGTCAAAGGGAAATGAGTTGTGAGTGAGACTTACCAAGTAACCCTTTAAAATACAATATCGTCTAAGAAAGCATTCAAAATGAGATTGACCAATAGGGGTGTGAGGAGCAGCTTCTGCATGGGGAAAAGCCTTGCACTGTTAATTTAGACAATTCCATAAGAACTTAAATACGACTAATAATCAAGATAAATAGCATCTAAATATCCACTCCAACATTTGGCTAAGTTTTCATCTAGATTGAAACTTATTGTAAAACTAAGGGAGAACTAACTTGCAATTCTTCAAGTACTAAGCTAAAAGACTCTAAAGGTCTTACCTTTGAATTCAGAATTTTCGGAAGGCTCTTCAACAGTGCTGGGGTTTGTTAGGTCTGTTACATGGTAATACACAAACCCAAGTCACAAAATTAAGTATAACAAAAGGAATACAATTAAAATATGAATACTGCTAAATATCCACCCCATCTTTTTGCATATCTTCTCGATATTAGTAGGACTTCACTCTCCAAAGTAGACCTTTCTTAAAATTTCTTTTTGCTTCATGATGTTATAAAATAAAGTTAAATGATTTAAAATTTGAATCTGACCAGATTTAGATGTGCACAAACAAGATACTTATACTTTTATGAACTGTGCTGTGCCAACATACTGGAAATCACCATGACCCCCTCAACTTGTACAAGCAATGAAGAAATTCAAGGGCCAAGCAAGTTAGAGAAAGGATCACATACTTTGGAGTTTAGTAGGACTTGTAAAAGTGTTTTTATGGGTTAAAATGACTATTGGATCCATTGTTCTTTAAGCAACAAGTTTGTACAGTTACAAAAATGACCGTCTAGAAAGGATGAGGAAGAATTTATAGAAGACTGTCTTAATCAACTCAAACACAAACACACACGTACTTGGGTTTACCTCTGGGAGCCTCGAATAATGATCTTTCTATATGGAATTCGGTGCTTTAGAGGGTTGACAAGAGGCTTGCAGGTTGGTAGAAAAGAGTATTTGTCCAAAGGCGTGAAGGAGGTGATTATTAAGAGCACTTTATCAAGCATTCCCACTTATTTTATGCTCTTGTTTCATGCTCCTATCAGTGATACAGAAAAATTGAAAAGGCTTCAAAGAAACTTCCTTTGGGATTCAGCGGAGGGGAAAGAAAGTATCACTTGGTCTGTAGGGAGACAGTGACAGCTCCTAAAAATTGGGATGGCCTTGGAGTTAAAGATTTGAAGGTCTTCAACAAAGCTTTGTTGGGGAAATGGTTGTGGGGATTCAGGGTGGAGGTTCAATCATTATGGAGAGGGTGATAGTAGATAAACATGGTGAGATGGAAGAGGGATGGAGAACTACTGATATTATGTTGCCTTTTGGGTGTGGTGTGTGGAGGAATATCATGAAGGGTTGGGTAGAACTTTAAGATAATATCTCTTTCGGGGAATGAGATAGGAATAGAGTAAGTTTTTGGAGAAATATATGGTGGTGATACTTTGTTAAAAGATAAGTTTCTAAGCATTTATAGGGTTTTTGTTCAAAGGAAGGCGGTAGTCCAGCAAATAAGGGGGACACAAGGGAAGAATTGTTTTGGGATTTGAGGTTCAGAAGGAATTTCTAGGATTGGGAGGTAAATGAATATCAAAGTTTACAAGCTTTACTCCATCAACATTGTGAGCCTCCCCAAAGACGATGAGATGGAAGTTGGGGAACAATTGTGTGTTTTCTGTCTAAGTTCTTTTACTAGAAGCTTTTGGTGAGGGAAGGAGGAAGCTTATCCTGTCAAGTCTATTTGGATTCCCAAGGTGCCAAAGAAAGTGTGCTTTTTCACTTGGTAAGCTGCTAGAGGGGTGATTTTGACGATGGAAAACATTTCAAAAAGAAAGGTTGTTTGTATATGTTTATTTATGCAAGGAGGTGAGCGAAGATGTTGATCATCTTCTACTATACTGCACTCTGACCAGGAGACTATGGTAGGATATGTTTAGTTGGTTTGGTATGTCTTAGGTGATGCCAAGGTCTGTGAAGGACCTGTTGTTTTGCTGGAAAGCTGGAAGAAGCAAGAGAAAGAGCAGGGCATGAAATGTTGTTCCTCTGGCTTTGACGTGGATCATTTGCAGAGAGAAATAGGAGGGCTTTTGAAGGGGTTGAAACGAGTTTTCGGCAGTTGATGAGTAGTCTCCGGTGTCTTAGTTATTTTTGGTGTACCCATGTAGTCCTGGGATGTATAGAGGATTGGGTATCTTTTGTAGAGAACCATATTCTTTTGTAGGTTCTTTACTGTTTGGTATACTTCTTGTATCTGGCCCTTTTTGGCCTTTTGACTTGTGAAATGAAATTGTTTACCTGATTAAATAAATAAATACATAAGGCCCTTTTGCTATAAACTGAAATGTTCACTACGAAATATACTTCCATATGTAAAAAAATGTTCTACAAAGATCATTTCAAAAAAAAACTTTCAAACTGTTTGATTAGGTAAATTTTAAATGTGTAGCTGTTTATGCACAACACTCTTTACAGATTTGAACAACCATACACAAAACAAATATTTTTATCCCAGAAATTATATAGTGTCATGGTGTATATAACCTTTTTCTTTTTTTTTTTATACCCCCCGGTGCTCTGCCTTTTGCTGCCTTGGTGACTCGAACCCACGACCTTAGGGTTGAAAGTGAAGGGTGACCCTTGAGCCTAACTCAACCCCAGAAGTTAGCTCATGAAGGGAAGGCTGTCCAAGTCCGTATAAGCAGACCAAGTGCCCATTCCCCAACCAATGTGGGTCTTTAACCCACTTTAACACCCCCTTCATGCCTAGGCCCAATCGGACCGTGAACAATATAGCATGGGGTCCAAATAGGGAAGGACCTACCTCTGATACCATGTAACAGACCAGGTATGGGAGAATAAACTGATATATTATTGCATGGAGTAACAAGTATATATACATGTACATAGTATCCTAACTGTGGAGAAAAGCAAAAAGCAAAATCCCATAGATCTATTATCAATCCCTATAATTATCCTAATTATGTATACAAGGAATATGACTACATTAATTCTTTCAACAATAACAAAGTAAAATGATCGTGAAAAATAAGAAGTTGCTTTAAATGAGTAACCTTACCATGAAATTTCCAGATTGGTTGTTTTCCATTAGTAACAACCTCAAACATTATTTGATCTCCCGCCTTTATGTTATTCGCAGCACAGAATTGGCCCCATCTTCCTCCAATACAGACAAGAGAACAAGAGGTATATATCCTTAAATTCCATGACCTTTGTCTTTCATCTCTAATAATCAAACCACAATTCTTGTTGGTGAGACCATTTGCCTTCGCAAATTTACTAGGAATGCGCTGAAATTGTTTATAATGATTTGCACATTTCATCAAAAATTTCATATGCATCATAGTTTATCGTAAATAACTCCAACTGATAAAGAGGAAAAGAAACAAAATAGTGCGTATGTTCCCTTTGAGACTTACCAAGTAACCATTTGCAAGGAAATACTGTTTCACCGTGCATACAAACTGAGATTGACCAGAAGGGTCATGAGGAGCAGCTTCTGCACGGGGAAATGGCTTTGCTTTAATGAAAAAAATGATCACAAATAAAACACGAAAAAGCATCTACATCCACCAAATCATTTGGCCAATTTTCATCTAAATAAATTGAAACTTATGTTAAGATTATGGCAATTAACTTGCAAATTCATCAAGCATAAACTAATGGACTTTGAGATGTTACCTTCCAATTCGAATTTCTTGCAAGTCTCTTCAAAAGTATGGGCTTCGGTTTCTTCTTGTTGCAAATTCTTTGCATATTCTGTTGATCATAGTGAATTTAGAACCTTCTCACAAATGAAGCCAAAGCTCTTTGACGAAGAAACACCATATAGTGTCAGTGGTGATTCTCTGCCATCCTTGAAGAAATTTGAAGATTTCAAGTTTTTTTTTTTTTTCATTACTACCTCCAGTTCAAGCTTGGAGGATGTACACTCCTATTTATGGAACGATAATTGAACCTCAGTTTTCTAACATTAGACAACAATGTCCTACAATTAGCACTAGAAGCTTTGATGATTTAGAGCACCAAAATTTGGTAGGTTTTAGATAGAAAGAACTTATTTGTAAAGCAATAAATTGGAGACCAAGCTAATTTCTTGTAAAAAGAGGTCGAAAAGGGAAGACAGAGAAGAATGGTTGCCTCGATGCATATTAGCTGTTTTACTTGCTATTCTCAAACTTAATCTTGATTGTGTCCACATTGAAACAATCAAACAAATGTGCTTCTTGACTCCGCTTTACAGTGGTGCTTAAATTGCAAAAATACTTTCCAAGGAATGTCGATGTGAGAAATAAAGGCATGCAACAAATATTATTGAGACGTGTTACTACTGTTATTTTACGCTGAGCCCTATTTATACCTATACTTTATACTATATAATAAATGTTTCCAATGTGGGCCACTAAGTGTAATATTAGATATATGAACTATCTATCCCCTTGAAGCCGGTGCATACAGGTCATATGTACCGAGCTTGATACAGATGTAACTAATACAAGGGGACCAAGTAGTGAAAATCTCTACAAGTTGTTCATTTGACTTCACAAATTTTGTAATAATATTTTCTGAGAGCATTTTAAATGTGTAGCTGTTTACGAAGAACAATTTATTACAGATTTGAACAACCAGACACAAAACAAATAATTTTCTCCAAGAAGTTATGAAGTATCATGGTGCATATAACTAAGTAAAAAGATCGTGAAAAATAAGAAGTTGATTTAAGTGAGGATCCTTACCATGAAAGTTCCAGATTGGTTGTTCTCCATTAGTAACAACCTCAAACATTATTTGATCTCCCTTCTTTATGTCATTCGCAGCACGGAATTCACTCCATGTTCCTCCCATATAGACTTGAGAACAAGAGGTATATATCCTTAAATTCCATGACCTTTGTCTTTCATCTCTAATAATCACACCACATTCCTTGTTGATGAGACAATTTGCCTTCGCAAATTTACAAGGAATGCGCTGAAATTGTTTATAACGATTCACAGATTACATCAAACAACTCATATGCATTAGATGCTCACTTAAATGCTCCAATAAACAAAGAGGAGAAAAATAAACAAAATGGTGCATATGTTTCCTTTGAGACTTACCAAGTAACCATTTCTAAGGCAATACGGCTTAACAGTGCATATAAACTGAGATTGACCAAAAGGGGTGTGAGTAGCGCCTTCTGCATGGGAAATGCCTTGCTTTAATAAAAAAATGATTACAATTAAAACATGAAAAATCAACTAAACATCCACTCAATCATTTGGCAAATTTTTCATATAAATAAACCGAAATTTTAAGATTAAGGAGTCGTTTGGTTGCTGGTTAGGAAGTGAATTATCCATTTATTAAAATCAACATAATTAGTACCATGTTTGGCAGCATTTTAGTTGTTATGTGTAAAATTCAGCACATTAAGTACAGTGTTTGGTTATAGAACAACACATATATACGTTGTAGTCAAATACTTGTAATAAATTTAAAAATAAAATATTTCAGAGAATACCTGATGGACTTAAATCCCGCACCAGATATTCGTGTAGCTATGGGTAGAATAGTTCATAATGTAAAGCATCCATGGAGAACAACACACCTATTGAGGTATTCCCTTGCTTGAGAGGAGTGCTGAACGAGTCCAAATTTTACGTTTTAAAAGATTGACCATGAGGCAAGGTATTATTATACAGAAATGTGAGTTTGCTACTTTTGTCATCTTAAAAGAGCCACAATGAAATGTTATCTGTCGCTCCATTTTGTTATGTGTCTTGATACTTGTTGTCAACCTTTTCTTGCTACCCTTCTCCGAATAACTTTTCTTCTTGAACCGAAGGTCTATAGGAAACAACCTCTCTATCCTACCAAGGTAGGATAAGGTTTGCGTATATCTTACTCTCCCCACACCCCACTTGTGGGATTACACTAGGTATGTTGTTGTAATTGATGTAAGTACGGTGTTCAGTTACCAATTTACAGTCCCATATCATTAATACATGCATAAGTTATGAGAAAATCTATTTATTATTTATGCAAGGTAGAAAATGGATTAAGTAATACATGAATAACTAAACCCTGCAATATTAATACTTGCATAACTCTAACCAACAACCAAACGAGTTGTAAGGGTATTAACATAAACAATTGGACTCTAAAGATGTTACCTTTGAATTCAACATTCTTGGAAGTCACTTCAATAGTACGGACTACTTCTTCTTCTTCTTCTTCTTCTTCTTCTTCTTCTTGCAAATACTCTGCATATTCTCTATCACAATGACTTAAATTAAAAACGGAAACATCAAATTCCAAGTCTCCTTCATGTCTAAAAATCAACATATCTCCTAACTTCAAATCATGCTCCTCCGCGAACTGTCCCCAACCCTCTTCCAGTTTCTGTCCATTTAGCTTCACCGCCCACTTCTTACCACCCTTTTTCAGTATTGCATGTCCCTTTTCCTCACATCCTTCCAAATACTTCAAGAAACCATCTGGAATTTTCTGCAGTATAACATAAAACTTCACCCAAATAATCAAGCTGTTTTTTTAAAAAAAATAGTTTTTTTTTCTTTTCTGCGATAAATTCTTCCACCTCCATATACACATATTACTCCCAATGGCGGAGCTAGGATTTTCACCAAATATACCTAAAAAATAATTTTAATCACATATAAACAGTGTAAAAGGGGTTCAAACCCTACCATGCTCCGCCCCTGAGTTTACTCCCTACATTACAATTTATGTGTTCCGATTCAGAATACAAGAGTTAATCTAACTAATTCTCAGTGTAAATTCAAACATAGAATCCTCAAATTTTAAATTTACATTAAAAAAAAATGGCTTTCACTCTCCAAATAATAACTAAAACACATTAACTGAAACAAAGGGAGTAAAACATAGGGAACATTGAATATTTTAAAAAAAA
Organism: Solanum bulbocastanum; assembly: GCA_037074985.1. Lineage (NCBI taxonomy): Eukaryota > Viridiplantae > Streptophyta > Magnoliopsida > Solanales > Solanaceae > Solanum > Solanum bulbocastanum. The sequence continues at coordinate 2,267,792 of CM073604.1, forward strand.
AAAAAAAAATTACTCACAAGACTATTCTTGAAACCTGGAAGAAGGGGTTTGAAAAAGTGAGGTTTGACTGAAGTGATTCTCATGGCCGCAAAGAAAATGCAGCAAGTACTACTGTGAACAAATCATCCTTTTGTTTCTACAAATTTTCAATACAATTGAAAGGGAAAGCAAATTAGTATTTGCTAATTGAATGGAAACGTTGATGGCAGCAAAGAAAATGCAACAGATTTTTTAAAGTGGATTGTGTTGAAGAAGAAGAAAAAATGGAGAATTGGACTCAGTTTCATCAAATTAGACAAAATTTTTGTATTCTTTGGAGTTGGGACAAATAAAGGCAAAGAGAAATGGGGGACTTGGGGAAGAAAATTTAACAGAAAAACCCTTGTGGGTGAGTATGGTCAGTTCTATTTCGTTTGTATGTACTATTGATTAGATTTATTGGTTTTCGATTTTTTAAATGCGATAAATCAATAATAAAGTAATAAGATATTCTTTATCAATTTTTGATTTATCGATTTTTGGTCATTAATAGTTCGGTATTAGATTTACCTAATAAGAAAATATATGATTTTTCAATTTTCTAACAATTTGGTACGATACAGTGAGACAAACAAATCAGTTGTAAATGTTTTGAAATAGTAAAACAAGAAATATAATAAGAAATTGCATCAATAAGAGTAAATTTAATACGAAGGCTACAGTAACGTGTTACAACAAAAACATAATATGAAATTTCTGATGTAAAGTGGAAGTACTATGACGTGTGAAATATGTAGATTTTAGTGTAGAGTAATGATATAGTGTCTAGTTATATTAAATTATTAAGACTAATTTTTACATATAGCAATACAAAAATCATATGTGTATGTTATAGCTATAGTTTGCATAATTACGCTCCATAGCAAATTTTATGTTTGCTATGACTATTTCGCTATACATATATACAAAAGAAGCTGGCTATTTCGCTATACATATATACAAAAGAAGTAATTGTATAATCTGTTTCGTTATACATATACAAAAGAATAAATTGTATAATTTGTATTTGTATAAAGCAAGAAAGAGATAAAGGCAAAAGAGAATTGGGCAGGAAAATATTTATATTGTATAATTATAAGTGTATAGGACGAAATATATGTATTTGCATGTGTATATACGATTCTCTCTCACTTTATACAAACAGAAACGCAATTTATATATTTCTGTTTGTATAAAGAGAGAGAGGCGAGGGAGACTGATGAGCGTGATATGGGAGAGGGGAGTTAGGAGAGTAAAAATATATGTATATATACAATTTTCTCTCGCTTTATATAAACATAAACGCATTTTATACATTTGTGTTTGTATAAAAGCGAGAGAGGTGAGGGAGATTCACCAGGGAGTGAGGTAAAATAGCAACAATTTGCTACGGGGTACAATTAAATCAAACTGTGGTTATGACATTTAATTTGAATTAATATTTTGCTGTTATATATAATTTTTCCAATTATTAATAATTCATATTTATGAAGGTATAGACTATAGTAGTAACTTATTATCGTCTTAATAGGTTATCGGTTTACCCAATAACTCAATACTAAAAACCAATACCAAATTGATAACCAGTAATTATTTTTTTTATAAAACCATTAAAAATTCGTTAACCCAATAACCCAAATAGCAATGACCTAATAACATTTTTTCAGTTTGGTTTAATGGTAGGTTCGATTTTTGCACACCCCTACTTGTATGCGGGTAAATAATGTGGTGTCAAAATCAGTCAACATAATTATGACGTTTAAATTTATATATAATTGGACGATTTAATGTATTAATTGAGTTTATTTTATTTTGTTTCGTGTATAGCTTATTTTGAAATTATGTTGATATACCATTTAGATTGACTCATGAAAAAATGTTAAATATTTTTAAGAATACTTTTTTAAAATATCATAAAATAAGGGGGAAATTAATTATTAGGTATCCAAATAAATTATAATAAAACTAATTTTGAATTTAAAATTAAATAAAAATTGAATGAATTGAGTTATAACTTAAAATTTTAGTTTATTTCTGCCCAAATTTTTTAAAACAGAAATAGCATTTGAATAGATTATTGACATCATTACGAGATTCAAAAAAACGGCTGACCTAGGGTTCCTTCCTAGCCAGCAGTTGCGCAGCTCTCATGGCCATTACGGCCACTGGACGACCTCCTTTCGAGGCTGTTCAGCCCGCCCCACCACCATATACGCCACCCTTTTCAATTCTAATACTATATATCCTAAACAATCTGCTCTAATTAATTCAAAAACAATTGCAAAATCAATCGAAATAATTCATGGAAAACCTACTATCATGTTTTCAATGGAGAAAAGACAAGACTTTATGATTGAAGAGGGATTGCATCAAGTAGTGGTGTTTAAATTATCCCATGATGCGCCAGATTTAAAGGTATTAAGGTCAATTTTACCGAAATATCTTGATACCAAGGACAATTGTTTAATTGGCTTACTTGCTCCAAGACAAATTTTGTTGAGATTTGATCTATATGAAGATTATGTACTAGTTTTATCTCGTTCAGTTAATTATCTTCTCTACAATGGAGAGGAGCACCAATGTAGGATTTTTCCATGGTCCACTAGATATAATCCTAAGGAGGAAACAACGTTAGCTGTGGTTTGAATTTCTTTACTGAACTTATCTCCAGATTTGTTTGCAAAGAGGTCTTTGTTGTCTATAGCATCAGCAGTTGGGAAACCAATAGCTATAGATAAAGCTACGCAAATCAAGTCAAGACTCAGCACAGCTAGGGTCAAGGTTATACTTAATCTAATGGAAAAGCTTCCAAATCGTATAAGATTGCAGTTTGTGGGTGGAAAATATGGTAAGTTGATCGGGGTTTTTCAGGAGATTGTATATGATATCTACCTTTGTATTGCAATTATTGTAAGCACCAAGGTCACGATGAAGATAGTTGTCGTTTGATCTAAAAAAGAAATCAAAATAACAAACAAATTGATGATACCACTGAAGTTAATTGCTTCAAAAGGTACTATCGATGGTGAAAAGTATCAATGTGATGAGAGAGAAATACTAAATGAAAAAAGAAAGGTTGTAGATGTCGATCAAAGTAAAGCTACTTTTTTAGATTGACAATTGGTTGTTGTCACTTCTGAGCAAAATCATGCTCACTCAATGGATGTTGTTACAAATAATATTGGTGTCCAAACAACTATTGAAAACAAAGGGGAAACGCCAAGAGTTGGGATTGATGCGCCGCGAGTTGGTTCATACAAAAAAATAATTGATTCAGGACACAAACTAATGGATACATCTGATGTTGAAGATGCTAAAAATTATGGGCAGCATGTTTTGAAAGTTGAAACCAAGAATGCAACTAAAAATTGGACACTGGTTGCACACAAAAATTCAACTAGTAATCGAAGTCTTTCCCCAACTAGTCAAAATAATTTTTCATGTAGTGAAATGGGTACGCCTGAAAATTTCATGACAGTGAGAAGAGGCAAGATATTAGTAATGCCTCAAGAGACCTATTATGTTCGAATAACTTTGATGCTTTATCGAAGACTACGGGAAAGCAAGTAAAGTTAATAGAGAATGACAACAATTTGATCCAAGAAAAACAGGTCTCACCGCCTACTTTGAATAGCAAATTAAGTCTAGAAGCTCTTGTAGTTGTGCCTAAATGTGTGATTGCAAAGAAAAATGAGTCAGGGCCTTAGTGTCAAATACAATTGATTTGGGTGAGGATTCTCTTGATGAAGATGAGGAAAACAATATGCTTGATTTGGGCGATGATTCTCTTGATAAAGATGAGGAAGCTGTGCTGGACATATGCTTTGATAGAGTGGCTAGGAAAGGAAATATATCACCTAGGCAACATGGAAGTGGAAGCAACAAAAGCAAAAAGAAGACACATGGACAGTAAAATGACTGAAGAGTTTGTTCCAAGACACCTACTGATGCGATAGGAAAAACATAACTATTTGATAATATCAATAGGTTCAACAAGATCCAATAAATCCATAAAGAAAGTATGAATTATCAAGTGTTGTTGGATAGGTTTGAAGAAGAAGACAAGAGAAAAATACTTCAATTTACTTTTGATAGGCAATCAATCTTTTTTAATTCATGCGTTTGTAATAGAAAGTTTGAGGCTGATAACTCAACTTTCTTCTTGATTGACATATTTTTACATTATTTAAGCATCCTCATTTGTAATATCATTGTGGAGTGTATTACAAACTCTGTGGTGATCAGAAAATACTTAGTTCTCTCTAGCTCTTATTTTCTTCATGCTTGTTAGGTAGTAGACGTTAGGTACTTCATTAGGATTAGTAAGGTAAGGTCTAGCCCCCCTTGCTTGCACTTATCCCTATTGATAGTTTTTATGTTTAATAAAAGGCCACTAGACACTGTCTAATGGTAAATTTGCGGGAAAAAAAATAGATTATAGAAAAAAAACTCATAATATTTGAAACCCTTTGGATTCGGAAATAAAATTCTCTTATTTTAATTTATTTAATAAAAAACATTTAATTTCGCAGTGTAAAAAAATACTCATCAAGTGAAGTTGGGGTCAAACTAAAATTACAAAAAAGATAAATAGAAATGTTTTAGGGTTAGTAGAACTTTTGGTTGCTTTAATAGTGATAAATTCTAATTTTGATTCTTATAATACACAATATATTTAACTTTCAATTAATTCAAATTTTTGCGTTGTCTCTTTATATAGAAAAATGCCATATTTTAATTAGTTTTAGAAGTATATTACCCATAAATATAGATTAATAATGTAAACTTAACATAACACTTAAATATGTTACAATTTTTTTCATATTAATATGACGAAACAATACATTTCATATTAAAAGTGGATGAAATCATAACAACATGAAAAGGAAAAAAAAGTTATCAAATTTTTCAATGGAATTCATAGAAAAAGTCTAAAGGATGTTAGCATTCCCAGCAGATAAAATTAACAAGCTAATCAATATACATGAACATATTAGATTCTCGTCGATTCGATGCATAAAACATCTCACATTCACACCTAGGAAAGGGGTGTGACATGCATACATAGAGAGAGAGAGATGTATTCAATCGCACTCCATTGTTGAACCAATCTCCAGATTTTTTGTGCCTACAAAATACATTAGCTTATGTAAGTCAATGTAAAATTTGCAAGGAAGACAAATGGATTATATAGTTCACTATATTGTGTGACATACTTTCAAGTGCTCACATAATTTTCAAACTCTTATCCATGTAATTAATGAATTCCTTTATCAGAGTTAAATGGTCAATGGAACAACCGATAGTTTAGTAACTGATGATGATAATTTAGGTAGAAAAATGGAACAATTACTAGTTGACCTAGTCAGCCTCGAGGTTTTTTTCAATACATGAAGGATGATGGTTCACGTAGGAAAAGGGCAATGTTATACAAAACTTCATTCCAAGATGCATGCCAAATAGAGTTATAGTTCACTATGTAAGAGGCTTCTTAAATGAGAAAACATACCATGAAATTGCCATATTGGTTTCTCTCCATTAGTAACATCCTCAAACATTATGCGATCTCCTTCCTTTAAGCAATTTGTATCACGAAATAACTATCTACCCAAATTATGTTTCTTTTGTGAAACAAAATTCTTCCACCATATTCACTAAAACAAACAGCCTCTAGGAGCAAAAAAAAAATATGCACATTAACAAAGAGTGTTAAAGCTTTTACCTGCGTTAGCTAATTGTCATTGGATCCAATATCGCTGTAAGCTTTAGAGTCATTTACAAAAAGTGTTAATTACCTCCGGAAAAAAAATATATTTAGCGGCAATTAAGTAATTGCCGTTAACTAATGGCCACTAAAAACATTTTTGATGTAGTAATTCTACCACTAGAGCAACTACGCCTCAGTCACAAACAAGTTGGAATATCAACTATATGAATTCCCACTTCTTCCACGTATGATTATATACTCTTCATTTCAATTTGTTTATCTTAATTTCCTATTTAGTCCCTTTCAAAATTGACCTTCACGCGGCATGTTTAAAATATAAGATTAAAAGACATTTTGATATATTTTAGGATGTTTGTGATTTAAGACCATTAAATTCAACCCTTTTTACTTTCTTAAACTCAGTATCAACTAAAAACCAGACAAACAAATTGAAATTGAACTAGTAATTCATATAGTAGATATAAATGACTGAAAAAATTGACAAAAAAAGATTACTCACAACACCATTCTTGAAACCTGGTTGAATAGGTTTGAAAAAATGAAGTTTTTTTGGAGGGATTAATTTCATGGTAAGCCAAGAAAATGCACGCATACAGTGGACAAATGTATAAAGTTCTTTTTTTTTAAAAAAAAATTGTGACTAATATAATTGGTAAGTGGAACTTAGTGGCAGCAAAGGCACTTTTTCCAATTCAGTGGACTGTGTAACATATACTTACGAATGAATACAAATCCCAATCTTGACTCTTCAAGGCTAAATCCTAATCCCAAAGGGTGTCCAAGAGAAATACAACCGACGGCGTGTCAATTTACTGCAGTTTTAGGCATAAGTAATGTGAACGAAATTTTAGAGACACGTCTTAATTAGACTAAGATATTATTATCTCCTGAACTCATTTTCTTTTTGGCCTATGTAGTAATATTCAAACATCTTTCATGTGCCTCAACTACGTGGAGTCATTGAAGTGTGCCATGTAACCCAAAAGGTGTGTAAAATTACAAAAAAAATAAAAAGATATAAGTATGGGATAATAGAACATTAGTTTAATTAAGGTGTATCTCTAAAATTTCAGTCATAATTTAAGAGTTACTTGTGCATTATCCCTTTTTTAAAAGGGCAAACTACATAAATTCACTAGTTTAGATTCTAATTACTAAGATTCTCGATAAATTCACTAGTTTAGATTCTAATTAATGAGTCTAAATCCATGAGATATATATCTGCCGAATTTTAAAATTGAGGTACATATTTTTTTTGTTTAATTGGTTGTAACTGATTTTCTAGAGAAGTAATTGAGGATTTTCAAAATACATATACAATTAATTTTAAAAATTTAAATTAATCAAATCACTTAATATAAGTTGAAAATCAGTGTATTCATGTTTAATTAATTTCATTTTATTATTCTTTTGAAATAATAAAATTCCATTTGACTTTGCAAAACCCATTGGAAGATACTACCATAAGAAAAAAACAAATTCCATCAGGTAGAACAAGTTAAATAACATATTAAACGCAATTCTACAAGTGGAGTCTGTAGAGTGTGATGTATACGAAGATTCTATTCCTATCTTGTGAAGATACAAAAACTGTTTCTAATACACTCTCAACTCAAAATAAGTTTCAGTTATCACCAAAAAAAAAAAAAAGACATACAAAAAGAGTTCAAATTTTGTACAGACACTTGATGTTTATAAGAAGCGAATAATTGCAAGACTAATAATAAATTTAATTTATCAGTTAATTAACCTTGATTAATTAGTAATATGTATTCTCAATTAAATTTTTAATCACTAAGGTTAATTTTGCAAGGTTAGGTGTAAACACTAGGGGTAAGTGTATAACTTTAAGTTACCTACTACAATAATATAATAAGAAAATCGAATAAACAATCTATTATAACAGGTTAAATTTCACTAATAACGTAACGTAATTTTTTTTTTCTTTTGAGTGTGCATAATTATTTTAACCCAAATAAAATCAGTTTAAATAACTTACCAAAATTTGATTGCTGATGCAATAAGGTTTAATAGCTGAAACAAAATAAGGATGATCATCATCACCAGAAGTTGAAGTAGATACTTGTGCATTGAGAGGATTAGAGGGCTTTTTCTTAACCTCTGTTTATTAAAAAGAAAAGAGAAAACATAATAAGAAAGTGTCACTAAATAAAAAAATGATTTTTAGCGACAATTAATTAGCGGTAATTAGTACTCTCTATATATGTTCCTAAATCCTTTAACGATATTGAATCTAATGGCATTTAATTAATGCATGTAAAGACTTTAGAACTATTTATTAATGTGCATATTTATTGCTGCTAAAAGTTATTTTTGTTGTAATATGTAATAATTAGGATAAAAGGAAAATATAGCAAGTGGATATGTTTCAAAAAAGAAAAAATTACGTGACACAACAAACTAAAGTTCTATATTTATTACTTAGAAATAATAGTAGTTTTTAAATATTACAAAATATAACGATAGTTTAGGATTTTTATAGCAGATATCCGCGTGACTATATTGTATACACACATATACACTTATATGTGTGGATACAATGTATTTTACTATTGTTACACATGTGAATACAATATATTATTCATTACACATACTGCATACACATGAATATACTTATTTATGGGCATAAATACAATATATTCACTGTAGAGATACTACATAGTACATACACATGGATACACCTATTATTTATGGGTGTGAATGCTATATATCCTGCTATGTTTTGAAACCAAAATACCAAAAACAACAACATTTTAGTCCAAGATAAGAAAACATATATCCAACACAAGTGGATATATGTTTCAAAAAGGAAAAATTACGTGACACAACAAATTAAAGTTCTATATTAATTATAAATAGCAGTAGTTTTTTAAAGTATTACAAAATATAACAATAGTTTAGGATTTTACATCTCTTGTAATTAAATCGCATTTCTTGTTGTTGAGACCGTTTGAATATGCAAATTGTCTAGGGATATACTGAAATGGTGTATACCATTGCACACATAAATGTTTTTTATATTTGAACTAAATATAACTCTAATTAACAAATAGAAGAATAATATAAGATAACTTTCGAGTCCTATATGCTCACATTATTTGATATATAATAGGTTTACCTTTTTTGGGGGTTACTAACTAATGTGTACCATAGAGATGTACTTGCTATAATTGCTTATTAAGTAAACTTTTGGGTCGTTTAGTAGCTGGTTAGAATTATGTAGACATAAGTTATGCGAGTATTAGAAATGTATAGGTATAATTTATTTCATTTTTTACCCCTGCATATATAAGATAATAATACAAAAATTTCCTCATAACTTATATATGTATTAATTATGTGGGTTTTTAAATTGTATACTAAAATCGTCTATAAATTTTATAGATGAATAACTTATTTCTTAATCAGCTATTAAACATTGTGTAACTTATACAAAAATTAATAAATGTATAATCAAGTTGCTTCTTTAGTTTAAAAAAAAAAAAGGTGTGTTTTGATACGGAGGGAATACTTTTTTCTAAAAATATTGTTTAATTTTTCCATGTTAGTGACATTCCACATTAATTATATCGTTCTTCTCAATGCTTCAACGCCCCCACCTCCAATCCATCTCTACCCCCATAGTCCCCTATTCCCACCTACATAGTCCCCTTTCCCTATCTAAATTATATAAAATATTATTTATTTATTTATCAAGCACAATAAAATAAGCAAGAAACTCACCTATCTAACGAGAAAATATTCTCCAAGATAATACTTTCTTAAGTTCAATGAGTCTTGAGACTTACCAAATAACCTCTTGAAATACAATATTGTGCAATGGTGCACTCAAAATGAGATTGAATAGTAGCAACTTCTGCATGAGAAGAAGTCTTATTTGACAACTTGATGTTGGTGAGACCATTTACAATTGCAAATTGTTGAGGCAGTATCTGAAATGGTGTATATTATAAGTGCAAACAAACAGTCCATATTCTTCAAATTACAAGGGTTCAACATCTATTCTATATAGATAAAAAATAATTTCAATATATAATATATAAATAATATAATTTTCCTTCTGTAGAAGTTCAGGCAAACCCTTAGTCCCAAGTTAGCTCCGCTCATAACAAAGTAATACTACTTACACAAAATAATTCATATGGTATTACTTTAGCCTAAAAATTCTTAAAAAAGTAATTTTGAGACTTACCATACAACCTTTCGAAAGGCAATATGGTCTAACAATGCATTCAAATGAGGTTGACCATAAGACTTGTCATCATGAGTAGTCTCTTCCTCGTCCTCGTCCTCATCCTCATCCTCGTCCTTGTAAAGATACTCTACGTATTCTCTATCACAATGACTTGAATCAAAGACGAAAACTTCAAATTTCATATCTCCTTCATGTTTGAAAATCAACAGATCTCCTAATTGCAAATCATGTTCCTCTACAAACTCTTTCCAATTACCCTTTTCTAATAGTCGATCATTCATTTTCACTAACCATTTTTTACCCTTCCTTCTCACTATTGCATGTTCATATTGATCATGTCTCTTCAAATACTTCAAGAAACCTATACAAATTTTCTACAACATAACAAATAAATATTAGTAATTTAAATTAAAATAAATTATTCTATATCGTAAAGTAGCATATTAGTGTGTGTATATATATATATATAGAATTGGTTTGAAAAAATGAGGTTTCTTGGGAGGGACTTTCATGTGTGTTCTTTTTTGTTTTTCCTTAGAAAAAAAATGAATGAATTAGTCGAAGGGAAAGTTATTAATAGTAGTATTCACTCCGATTTATTATTTATCTCTCTTGTTTTCATTTTTAGTTCTTTATAAGAAGTATGTCTTTTTCTTTTAAGCAAATTTTTAATTTATTTTTTCACCTGATATATTTAAAATTATTAAATTTAAAGATATTTGAATATATTTTATTTATCTTAAATCTAATGTTTAATTTCCTTAAATTTTATGTTAAATTAAAAATCAGACAAATAATTTAAAACAAAGATGATATATATATATATATATATATATATATATATAATAATAATAATAATAATAATAATAATAATAATAGGCAAGTTGCTTTTCATATTCTGAGAGGACTGTGTTATCCAATGCTAATGAATAAATAATAATGGTGTACATCAATATTATTGCAATAAATGTTACCATGTTTAGTGACTCTCCCTCTCGTTTTATTTTAAGTTATTTTTTTCGACTCATATTAGATGATAGTGACACGTCTCCTGTTAGATGGTAGAGCGTAGTAAAAGACTATTAAGTTTTATAGTATATTATTAATAACTTATTTAGTATTATTTTTATTTTATTATATATTATATTGTATATATGTGTGGATTAGTAATACAATTCCTCCCAAGATATTTTTATTTTACAAAGCTAAAGAATATAGATGATATTTATATTGATAAATATTTTATCCTATATTTGAGCCATGGTGAAACTAATTTTTTTTATTAAGAATATTTAATTTTTATGCTGTACTACAAAACGTGTTTTATTTTGGGTATTAAACTACATATTTAATATTTAAAATTTCAAATCACAAATTTAATTATTTTTTCTTATTTTCTTAAATTTTATGTCTAATCAAACTTAAATGCATAAAATAAAAAGTTATTATTAGATTAAGAAGAGCAGAAAAAGTTATTATTAGATTAAGAAGAGCAGAGTTTATCTCTTTGAATGGCGTGTAAAATTAATAACTGATCGTTCCACATTTGATCAAGAGTTAAGTTATTTATACATTAAATATGTTATAATATTAATGTTATTTTTCAACCTGATATAAAATTCAACGCATCTAGTACATTATTCGATAAGCAATTAAAAGTTTTACATAACTAATAAACTCTCTATCCCTAATTACTTGTTCATCTTTGAATTGACATATCTATTAAAACAATAATTATTAATATAGTGAATTTACCATTTTACTCTTTTAATTATGAAGTAGATGAATTAAAAATTTAATATTTTCAAAATGTTCTACTTTTTTCAAAGTAATTAATTGAGGGTATAATAAGAAAAAAAAAATATCCTTTCTTGATTTGTCAAAATGGACAAATAATTAGGGACAACTATAAAAAGAAAAGTGGACAAGTAAATGAACAGAGGGAGTACTATAGTACTCCCTCTGTTCCTAATTACTTGTTCATTTTTTCTTTTTTAGTTATCTTTAATTACTTGTCCATTTTGACAAATCAAGAAAGAACAATTTTTTTTACCTATTATACTCTCAACTAATATTTTGACAAATAAAAAACTATTTGAAATTCTTAACTTTTTAATTCATCAACTTCATAATTAATAGGGGTAAAATAGTAAATTCACTATATCAATTATTATTTTCTTAATAGGTGTGTCAATTCAAAAATAGATAAGTAATTAGGGACAGAGGGGGTATAAATTCTAAGAAAATGCATTATTTTATACTCCCTTTGTCCCTAATTACTTATCCACTTTTAAATTGACACACTTATTAAGAAAACAATTAATGATATAGTAAGTTTATCATTTTACCTCTATTAAGTATGAGGTGGATGAAAAGTTCTATACTTTTCAAAATAGTTAATCATTTAATTGAGGGTATAATAGATAAAAAAAACTTATCCTTTCTTAATTTATCAAAATAAATAAATAATTAGAAATAACTATAAAAAGAAAAATGAACAAGTAATTAGGAAAAAAAACGTATAAGAAGAGTTAAAATAACTAATAGCTCTAGCCCCAGGCTAAACTGTCTCCTAAATTTCAAAATATATGATGTGCTGTATATTTTATTTATCTTAAATTTAATGTTTAATTTCCTTAAATTTTATGTTAAATTAAAAATCAGATAAATAATTTAAAACGAAGATAATATATATATAATAATAATAGGCAAGTTGCTTTTCATATTCTGAGAGGACTGTGTTATCCAATGCTAATAAATAAATAATAATAGTGTACATCAATATTATTGCAATAAATGTTACCATGTTTAATGACTCTCCCTCTCGTTTTATTTTAAGTTATTTTTTTCGTCTTATATTAGATGATAGTGACACGTCTCATGTTAGATGGTAGAGCGTAGTAAAAGACTATTAAGTTTTATAGTATATTATTAATAACTTATTTAGTATTATTTTTATTTTATTATATATTATATTGTGTATATATGTGTGGATTAGTAATACAATTCCTCCCAAGATATTTTTATTTTACAAAGCTAAAGAACATATGTTATAATATTAATGTTATTTTTCTATTTGATATAAAATTCAACACATCTAGTATATTATTCGATAAGCAATTAAAAGATTTACATAAATAATAAATCTTGTGTCCCTAATTACTATAATTATTAATATATGAGTTTATCATTTTATCCTTTTAATTATGAAGTAGATGAATTAAAAATTTAATATTTTCAAAATGTTCTACCTTTTTCAAAGTAATTAATTGAGGGTATAATAATATTTTTTTTTAATCCTTTCTTGATTTGTCAAAATTGACAAGTAATTAGGGATAACTATAACAAAAAAAGTGGACAAGTAAATAAGGACAGAGGGAGTACTATAATACTTCCTCTGTTCCTATTTACTTGTTCACTTTTCCTTTTTTAGTTGTCTTTAATTACTTGTCCATTTTGACAAATCAAGAAAGAACATTTTTTTTATCTATACTCAAAATTAATACTTTGACAAATATAGAATTTCTTAAAACTCTTAAGTTTTTAATTCATCCACTTCATAATTAATAGGGGTAAAATAATAAACTCACTATGTCAATTATTATTTTCTTAATAGGTGTGCCAATTCAAAAATAGACAAGTAATTAGGAACAGAGAGAGTATAAATTCTAAGAAAATGCATTATTTTATATTCCCTCTGTCCCTAATTATTTATCAATTTTTGAATTGACACACTTATTAAGAAAATAATTAATGATATAGTGAGTTTACCATTTTATTCATATTAATTATGAGGTTGATGAAAAATTCTATATTTTTCAAAATAATTAATTATTTAATTGAGAATATAATAAATAAAAAAATTATCCTTTGTTAATTTATCAAAATAAATAAATAACTACGGATAACTATAAAAAGAAAAGTGATCATGGAAAAAAAAAGTATAAGAAAAGTTAAAATAACTAATAGCTCTAGCCCCAGGCTAAAGCTAAACTGTCTCCTTAATTTCAAAATATATGATGTGCTGTATATTTTTTGAAATGATATATACTCCTCCTTCTGTTTCTATTTATATTTCTGTTTCTATTTATATGTCACAATTTTTTGTTATAAATACATTAAGAAATTAAATAAATTTACTATTTTATTTTTATTTAAATTTTTTTGAAGTGGACTTTTTCATTAATGAATATGAATTAATTTATTTTAATTAATTAATTTAACCATAAACATAAATTATTCACCTAATTTTTCTATATTTATCAAATATATATTTTTAAGGATAATAACTCACAAGGATAATATAAAAAGAATATTGTAATTTATTTTACGACTGATATTCAGTATCAATATTGAAGTTCAACTATTTTAAATATGAGCCGCGTTTCATATTTTAAAAATACTTCCTATTAAAAATAATTTCATACTCAAAATTTAAGCCGACATGATAAGGATAATTATAGGCTCTCTATATAGATGTTAATTATTTGATATTGTAGGGACGACAGTACGTGACGTATTGCAAAGGCAAGATCAATCAGACAAAGGACAGAGAAATTTATAATTACGACTTTTTAATATATATATATATATTAAAAAAATATATCCTTTAATTTTACACTTTTGAGGTCGTTCGATTAAAAACTATATTATCTTGAGATTAGTAAAGTCATAGTAGCATATCTAAGAGTAAATTGATACTGAGCTAGACAATTCTGAATGGAAATGAGTATATAGAAATATTTGATCACTTGATACTTTGACACCCTGATTTAGGATAAATCTCATATCGATAAAACACAATAGATATATTAGATATGCATAAATAAGCAAGTCTTACATTTTATTAACGTATTTTAAAGTTGTGCGGACCTACCTACTGAAAATAATATCACTCAAAAGCGGACCCACATGTATAAGTATGGTTGAACATGCACCCACTAATTTCAAAAAAATTATGTATATCCATCTTTAGAAACTGGTAGAAACTAAAATATGAAGTAATTAATAGTGCATTCATAGGTAGCATAGAAATGCACTTGAGTCGTTATTACAAGCCAAAGCACCTACCCATAGCTTGCTAGGGTTTTATCCCGGCTAGAACCTCATATTATAACACAGTAAAGTACAATTGTCATGAAAAGTTTTGCTAACACCTAAACTTAAGTTAAGATTGATGCAATTTTTAAATTCTGGATTCGCCTTTAATATCGTTAAGAGGCTGAGCCATTATAGATAATATCAGAGTCACTCATGTATCAACTTTATTGATGGTTCATTACAACCCAATAATTTCGGCCAAAACATTATAGTATTAGTTTTAAGAAATTCACTTAATAAATATCTAAATTCTAATAAATATTTTTTTCTAAATTTAAAACTCATAAACTCAAAATTTTAAATCGTCGACTAATATATATGTCCCCTGAATATGAAAAGCCGCTGCATTTTAATTCCATCAATAATAGTAAACTTTCTAACTTTCCTTACAAGTTACAATTATATATAATTCCCCCCTCCAATATTATTCTTACATTTAAATCGCCTCTAAAATAAGAAAATATTTTCTACAATAATTACATTTTTTGGTTTTCCATGGAAATCCCTCCAAAGAAACCTCACTTTTTCAAGCCCATTCTACCAGGTTTCAAGAATGGCCTTGTAAGTAACACTAAAAAAAAAAACGTATTTACTACATGTATTCGAAATAATATTATTCTTGTTTCAACATGTAATTAGCACCAATAATAGTATGCTTTTGTATTTAATTAGCAATATATGTATAATCTTAATGTACATTGTCTAATTGATTAATTTGTTGTACTATAGAAAATTCCTATAGGTTTTTTGAAGTATCTGAAGGGACATGATCATCATGAACATGCAATATTGACAAGGGGTGGTAAGAAGTGGTTGGTGAAAGTGAACGGACGGCGATTAGAGGAGGGTAGTTGGAAAGAGTTTGTAGAGGAACTTAATTTGAAATTGGGAGATGTTTTAGTGTTCAAACATGAAGGATATATGAAATTTGATGTGTCCATATTCGATTCGAGTCATCATTGTAACAAAGAGTATGCAAAGTACGAGGACGAGGACGAGGACGAGGATGAGGATGAGGATGTTACTCATGACAAGCATTTAAGTCAATCATATTTTGAATGCACTATTAGACAATATTGCTTTTCGAAAGGTTTCTTGGTAAGTACATTCTGTTGATGTAATATACCACAAATACAATAAATTACAGTTGAACTGTTAACTGATGTGTGTAATTGGCTATACACCATGTTAGTGGATTCCAAAACATTTTGCAGTTGCAAATGGTTTCATCAAGGGCAACAAGAAGTATGGTTTGATTATAATTGATGAAACACAAACAAAATTGTGGAACTTAATGCTCAAGTCTTGCAACACTAAAGTTTATGTTGCGGATGGATGGGGAAAATTCAGTGCTGATAATTGCTTAAAAGAAGGAGATCGTATAATGTTTGAGATCGTTACTAATGGAGAGACACCAATATGGAGATTTCGAGTTATTAGTAATGCAGAAACTCTGATAAGTAAGTTTCAAGGCAAGTTTCTCATCTTATAGTTAACTAGTACTCCCTCCGTCCTATTTTATGTGATGGTATTACTGTTTTGTTTGGAGAGTCGAATAGTTTTTTCTTTGAATTTCATCCTGTTTTCAGGGAAGGGGTTCTCTAATAAAGAAGCTGCTAAGGACATGGATCTCAGTGACTCTCATTTCATTTGTACTATTAGACCTTATTGCCTTTCAAAGCATTTTCTGGTAAGTTACATTATATATATTTTGATTATTTCGTTGCGAAAAGAAAAGAAAACAAGGCGTAATACATAAACAAACACTCAAATTTGGCCTTAGCTGACAAGTAAACACACTCCAACTTTGTGTATGCATATCTAGGCATGCCTCAACTCGTCTCTATTGTATTAGTTGAACACTCCAACTTACAAAATGATCATCTAGACACATTCAAAATTTATGTCATGTCAGCGTTGGGTTGAGTGTCCATGAGTTGGAGTGTTTATTTGTCCGTTAAGAGCAAGTTGAAGTGCTTACTTGCTTGTTGAGGTCAAGTCTGAGTGTTTGTTTATGTATTACGCCAAAAAACAAAAAACGAACACAAAAAGAAACTCATATCCTGCATAAGCTTATGAGAACAATTACATTTCTTAGATCAGAAGTGTAAACACAGATACATTTTGATTGTTTATATATGTCTACTGTTTCAGTATATTCCAAAACAATTCGCAATAGAAAACAGACTCAACGACAGGAAATGTAAGATAATAATGAAGGACAAGCAACGATCATGGACGTTTAATGTGTATACAGACGGCAAAACCACCTACATTGGAAGTGGATGGCGAAAATTCTGCATTACAAATTGCTTAAAGGAAGGAGACCGTTTGATGTTTGAGATAATTTCCAAGGGAGAAACACCTATATTTAGAATTCATGGCAAGTTTCTCATCTAAGCCCTTCTCTTAAAATATCATCCTGTTTACTTATTTACTTCTTTAAATTGAGGGGAAAAGGTCTAATATACTCCTTAACTTTTTGCGATTTAGAGATGATATATCTCTCGTTACAAAAGTAGTTCACATATACACTTACTGTTACAAAGGTATATCCGAGTCATTTGTGTAATGATAACGATAGGATCTATATGAACTACTTTTATAACAAGGGGTATATCAACTCTAAATCGCCAAGTTGAGGATGTAAATCAGGCCCTTTTCCTTTCAACTTAATGTGATTTCAGTTATGACATTGTTGTTTTCAATTAATAAAACTAGATTTGAGAGGAAGTTCATCCCTCCAGCCCGAAGTAAAGAAGAAAAAATTGAATGCTAAAAGAAAGTTGATGCCACAAGTATCTGCTTCAGCATCTGTTGATGCCAACTCTCATTTTATATCTACTATTAAACCTTACACCATCAACAATCCTGTTTTGGTAAGAGTGATTTTAAACATATTTTAGATTGTATAATATGTGTGATAACGCGTATTGATCTGTATATTGAGATAAATCTTAGCAGTATCTTCCCATGGATTTTGTAAAATCAAATGGCTTGATGAGGAGACGTGAGATGATTCTTATCGATGAAAAACGAAGATCATGGTCAGTGTGGCTAGGGAAAAAAGGACATAAATTTGCAATTAAAAGGGGATGGACACAGTTTAGAAATGCAAATGGTATTCAAGTTGGAGATACTTACAAGTTTGAACTCACCAACAATGGCACAATACCTATAGTTCATTTCCATTGTGAGTATTTTTTTTATGACCTAATAATACTATGTGTTATACAATTTAGCGCCAAAATTGAGGCTCTGTTTTGTTTTGAAAATTTGTAGGTAAATATTCTGGGAATTAAGGATGCCAAGCCAATCACAAGGATGTAATGTTTATTTGATTCCACATTTTGCTAAAATGCGAAAATACTGATGTTAGTTATATGTTTTGAAGATCATAAGATTCAAAGGTTTTCTATAGGTAGTCTGGAATCTCTCTTGTCTATTTTCCTTTTGTTTGATTGATTAGCTTGTAAGTTATTTTATGATCAATACAAACTTAATTTATTAAGTTTTTTCATTTTAAATAATCTTCTGTATATATAAAATTTTAAGTACAAACCGATATTACATGCCTATATTAAATGAAAAAAATTATTTATTTGTATTATTATAAATATTTATTTCAATTTATAAAATGAAAAGAAGAATGGTAGGTAGTACACAACATAGGAGATGTGTGGGTTTAACCTTTAGTTTCTATCCAAAAATGAACCAAAGGATAAATTTTGTCATTTTTAGGATAATTGGAAGAAAAAACACTTTGAATATCTTATTTTAATTAGTCAATAATTTGTTAATCAAACAATTTTTTGAAATAAGCCCCCCCCCCCCCCCCCCAAACATCATTTATTTATTCTTTTTTGTTTGACCATAAAAAATTCAGAATTGACTGATTCAAACTTAATCCCAAATTTAGGTCACTCATTTATGGCTCATTAAGGGAGTTTCACTCACCTATAATACTATAACATCAAATTAATTGTGTTGATTTTTTTTATATGTGTATAACTAAATCAATAAAATTTTGCCTATATTAAATGAAAAAAATTATTTATTTGTATTATTATAAATATTTATTTCAATTTATAAAATGAAAAGAAGAATGGTAGGTAGTACACAACATAGGAGATGTGTGGGTTTAACCTTTAGTTTCTATCCAAAAATGAACCAAAGGATAAATTTTGTCATTTTTAGGATAATTGGAAGAAAAAACACTTTGAATATCTTATTTTAATTAGTCAATAATTTGTTAATAAAACAATTTTTTGAAATAAGCCCCCCCTAAACATCATTTATTTATTCTTTTTTGTTTGACCAAAAAAAATTCAGAATTGACTGATTCAAACTTAATCACAAATTTAGGTCACTCATTTATGGCTCATTAATGGAGTTTCACTAACCTATAATACTATAACAGCAAATTAATTGTATTGATTTTTTTTATGTGTATAACTAAATCAATAAAATTTTGCCTATTAAGTTTCTCGATTTTTTTTAGGAACTTTTTGATGGTTCAATGTGAAGTATTTTACATTAAATTTTGTTTATATTTTTGTAAAATATGTTGTGAATGTTACTATTTGTTACGGTCATACTTGGTTCTGTTAACTGTAATCAATTACATGCAAAATCATCAATCACAACGATCATGATTCATGAAAGTAGAAAATTTTCATATATTATACATCAACAATTATTACATGTAGAGGTTGAACTCTTTCTAACTTTATAAACACAATTTATTCATTTTTTGATTAAATGGATTGATTGCTGTTACCAATAAGAAAAACATTATAAGTATATTAGTTGCATACTTGCATTTAATTTAAGTAAGTTAATATATATGAACAGAAATAATATTTAATTTTGGTTCGGACTTTATTTAAGTTAATTTGTACAAATAATTGGATAAAATTATAAGCCCAAACGTATTGTTAAAATGTTAAAGAAACAAAATATTCTGAAAACATTTACAAGTAAAAGTGTGTATTCTTATTCTTAGATATTAGTAACGCTTATCCGAAGGTTCGGTTCCATTTTTATACTTTAACAATTTGGTTAATTATTCAAAACGAGAAAACTATTGAAAACATTTTTAAACAAGACAAGTTATTAATTTTTTTTTTCAACTATTAACGGACACTAACTAAACTTAAATATAATTTCGATTTGATATAATAAGTAATCTCAAATTTTCGTAAAAACTCAACCTCCTAATAAAAAGTCTAAAGAATTATTCAAACACTAATCACATTGAATGCTATTGGTGCTGTCAACGTAGAATACAGTTAGCAGGCGGCAGTGGCGGATCCAGAATTTAAAATTTGTGAGTGCCAAATAGACTTATCAATTAATATACCAATTTTTTTTCTTAAAAAACGTGCTTGGAGCTTTTTTTTTTCTTAAAAAATGTCTGCAACAAATTTGTCAAAAAAAATAGGTACAAATGGGATTCGAACCCGCAACATTATCCATCTCAAGGTGCTCTCCTACTGTGGCACCACAAGCCAATTTTGTTCACTGAGTGACACGCATAATATTTATATAAATATTATGTATATATACCTATGTATATTTAGAATTTCTGTCGAAGTTTGGAAGCACCGGAATTCATAGATCCGCCCATGGCAGGCGGTGACACAAACTACACAAAAGTTGTCCTTTTTCCTGGAAATTTATCCATCACCGAGAACGAACAAAATCCAACATTATTTCAATTCGTCTCCATTTTTGTAAAACTATTCCTCGATTAAGGATGAATCGAAACAGATGTTTTCGATATCTATAATTCAATAACATTTTTTTGATTTGAATTATCGATTATGATTCGATTTTGAACAGAGATTCTGTTTATTTCAATTTTCATCAACAATTACAAGGCATGGAAGGAAGATCGGAGGCTTTAGCATAAGCCGTCAACGGCGATTTCTTAAATATCCTACTCCCGAAGACCAAAAACCCTAACGTATGACCGGCAATCGCCGCCAGAAATATACCGCCATTGAAGGACATCACAGAAAGCATAACCAAATAAGCCAATCCAATTCTGATTCCGTACAACGCCGTTTGAATCAACCCGGCCGCTACATGATTTGCACTCTCTTTGATGTAATTAGAGTGAGATAGCCACTCGACGAAGAAAGCAAGTAGAAAAACGACGAAAAGTGCGAAGACGTACATACCGATGTTGTTGTATCCAGGCCAACCGGAGAAGAGAATTTCGGCGTTTCCTCCCCAGAAAAACGTCATGTGCATCATCATGTGGTGGTTGTTGACGGCGGAAGCTGGTGCCGGCGGCGCCATATCTCCGTGCATATTCACAGTGTCGTTCATCTCTGCAAATTGAATCGTCTCTGTTTTGAATTTTCTTCCAAATTGGAGTGTGAAATGTGTGATGGAGGAGGTGTGTTAGTCTGTGTACATATTTTAGATAAGCCAAATTTTGATAGCAACAGTTCAGTAATAATAAATGTTCGTTTAGTACTACAAGGAAAGTATAATTTTACGAACCGAAAGATGAGGGGTAAAGATATAATAATCTCAAAATAAAATATAAAATTATTTAATTTCACTTCTAATTAGAGGTATTAGGTAGTTTTTATTCTATTGTTTTTGCTATAGTGATAAAATAATGTTAGATAAATTAATATAATATAATCTTAATCATTAAAATTTAAAGAAAAGACAGTATGTATGTGATATATACTTTCCAAAAGGTAGATTTATTTTTTTTGATTAAATAAAAGGGTTTCAATATATATTAATTAAGAATTATAATGAAAAATTTACATGGTAAAAACGTGTTTCACTGATTAATTGATACTCACTCTGCTTTTATTTATGTGTTATCATTTTATATTTCACGTCTATTAAAAATTAGGTAAATTTATTATTGTATTCTTATTTAGCGATCTCTTGAAGTCAAGTTTTCGATAAATGAACATAAATTAATTTATTTTGATTAATTAAATTGATCAATAAACCTGAATTAATTATTTAGTTTTTTTATGTTGTTCAAATACATACTTTCAACGCTAGTAACTCTTAAGGAAAATAGAAAGAATAATGTCATGTATGCGTTGATTTTGTAAAATGACAAATACTACCTCCGTCCAACGATAGTTGTCAATATAGTAGAGTATTATTTTGAAATGTTCAACAATATTTGTCTACTTTATGAAATCAATAGATAATTTTACACTTGTTCCTAATTTGCTCTTATTATTAATTATAATCATTTCTCTATTACATTTTTCAATACATTGTATTTATTATATTCAAAGGGTGATATAGTGAAATTGCCCTTCTAATTATAGTTTTTCTAAGAAGTGTATGAATAAACAGTGGACAAGTATTTTTGGACAGAGGAAGTGAAAAATCTATTATTATAAGGGTCAAAGTAAAGTGAAACAGAGAAAGTAAAATAAGATGGTACAACACATCATACAACATATTTAGCAAAATGTTGTCACTCTGACTCTCCTAAAATGTTGCTGCACTTGTATCGGATTTATCAGAAATGCATTACTTTTAAAGGATACGACAAGTACGCATCGACAATTTTGAAGAGTCCAAGTCATTAGGCAAAATGTACAAGATCCAAAAACATTACATTCACTTGCTTCAGTGCTTGCCCATCACCACCTGCTTCATATTATTTTTTGTCAATTGGTTTCTTTGATGCTTGGCATCCTTCCTAGAATTTTTACCTATAATTTTCAAAACAAAATTAATAAGGGAAGCTAATGCAGTAACTGAAACACAATAGACAACAAATGATAATATATATCAAACTCAAGATAATACATGTATAAAACTAATACTAAGACAGATACGGTGCTCCCAAACTCCCACCAAGCCTAAATCCGCCAAAAAGCTTGCTAGCCAAAAGCTCAACTACCTACTGACCTTCTACCTTAATCCGCATCATCCATAACCTCCCATGTCCTATCTAATCACTTCTTCGGCCTACCTCTACCTCTCCTCATACCCGCTATATTCAACTTCTCGCACCTCCTTACTGGAGCATCTACACATCTCCGAAGAAATGATACTTAACATACAAATCAAAGCCAGCGATAAGAACGAAAAGGAATTATGTTCTCTTAGAATGCAAAGTGCTTTCACCTATTCAAGTAAAAGTTGCCTCATCTGGGACATATATAAACCAAACAGAGTCATAGCTTATGTGAATATAAGACGATCGAAAAATAACACGATGCTTAAATGAGGGAACTTACCATTATATTTCCATGTTGTTTTTTCGCCATTAGAAACAACCTCAAACATTATGCAATCTCCTTCCTTTAAGCAATTTGCATCACGGAATTCACGCCATCCACCCTTGATACATACACTATTTTCATAAGAACATAACTTAACGTTCCACGACCTTTCCCTTTTATCATCTCTAATAATCAAATCACATTTCTTGTTGGTGAGACCATTTGCAAGAGCAATTTTTGTCGGAATGTACTGAAACGGTTTATAAACCAATTTACACATAATCAAAGAGTGGTATACTTCATATCTACACCAAGAAACAAAGAGGGGGAAAATGATATTCTTGAAAGGACTTTTTGAAGTACATTTTCGACTTACCAAGAAATCTTTGACGAGGCAATAGGGTCTAACAATGCATACAAAATGAGACTGACCAAAAGGCTTGTGCGTGGCTGTTCCTGCACAGGAAAATGCAGGACTTGTTATGGATTCTAATTTGTGTCATGGTGCATATAACAAAGAAATAATGTTGTTATAAGGGTTGCTTAAATGAGAAAACTTGCCATAAAATTTCCATATTGGTTTCTCTCCGTTAGTAACGACCTCAAACATCATGCAATCTCCCTCCTTCAAGTCATTTTCAACACGAAATTTACGCCATCCCTTTGCAATATAGACTCCATAACCATAGGTATCAATCCGTAAATTCCATGATCTTTGTCTTTCATCTCTAATAACCAAACCACATTTCTTATTGATGAGTCCGTTTGCCCGAGCAAATCCTCTAGGAAGGCGCTGAAATGGTTTATAAGTTACAGCAATTTGCACATATATATCATCAGCTTCATTTTTCCGCTGTATCATTACTCCAATAAACAAAGAGAGGAAACAAAGAAAATGACGCAGATGTTTTCTTTACGAACTCACAAAGTAATTTCTTGAAAGGCAATATGGCCTGACAATGCACTCAAGATGAGATTGACCAAATGAGCTGCAAGTAGCAAATTCTTCCTTCGGAAAAGCCTTTCTTGTTGACACGATGTTGGGGTTTGGTTTGCCTGTAGCAGAGTAATTGTGACAAATTCATGTCAAGAAATCAAACATGAAAAAAACTATAACAATTAGGGGTCGTTCGATTGGGTGTACAACAATAGTACTGAATAAGGTTTATTAGTAATATTGCGATTAGTTATGCTTACATTTCTTTTTTATCGATTATTTGGTTTATTAGTATAGTTGTTTATGAATAACATGTTTTACAGCCTACAGTACGGAGAACAAAACACCAAATAGTTTTGTCGAAGACGCAATATAATGTCATGGTGTATTGTACATAACAAAGAAAAAAGGATCATCGACAAAAAAGAGGAGGTTTTAATCTGAAAAGCTTACCGCGAAATTTCCATATTGGTTTTTCTCCATTAGCAATAACCTCAAACATCATATAATCTCCCTCGTTTAAGTCATTCGCAACACGGAACTCACGCCATCCACCTAATATATGGACTCTAGAATTGTGGGTAGCTAGCCTTAAGTTCCATGATCTCTGTCTTTCATCTCTGATAATCACACCACATTTCTTGTTGAAGAGGCCGTTTTCCAGTGCAAAGTGTTTAGGAAGACGCTGAAATGGTATATAACAATTCAAACATATGAATATGATTATACACTTCATACGTTTGCTGTAAACAACTTCAGTAGTTTTGATACTTACCAAGTAATTATGTGTAAGGCAATATGGTCTGACGATGCACTCAAAATGAGATCGACTGCTAGGGTTGTAAGTATCAGCTTCTGCACAGGGAAACGCCTCGCCTGATGACATAGAGAAATCCATGTCAAGAAAATTAAATATGACAAAAATTACTACAATCAAAACATGAATAGCACGTAATCGTCCACCCCATTACAATGTGTAAATGTTGAACCTCTTTTAACTTCTTCGTGTGTTTACTTTTCATATTTTGAAACCGTTAGTGAGTAAAGAACCTGGTTACACCACTGGACGCCACTAGTTAAGATTAAGGGATTCCAAAGATGTTACCTTCGAATTCAAATTTCTTGCAAGTCTCTTCAACATTATTGCATCCTGCTTCTTGTTGAAGATACTCTGCATATTCTCTGTCACAATGACTCGAATCAAAGATGGAAACTTCAAATTCCATGTCTCCTTCATGTCTAAACACCAACATATCTCCCAATTGCAAATCATTCTCCTTAGCGAACTTTTTCCAACCCTCTTCTAATCGCCAGCCATTCACCTTCACCAACCACGTTTTACCCGCGCTTCTCAGTATTGCATGTTCATGCTGATCATGTCCCTTCAGATACTTCAAGAAACCTATAGGAATTTTCTGCAGTACTAAACAAATTTAACAACAACATACCCAATGTAGGGGTCTAGGGAAGATAGAGCATACGCAGATCTTATTTAGGCTAACAAAATCATATCCAACCGGCGCAACCCGCCCAACCCGTTTAAGTTTGGACGAGTTAATAACTCACTCATTCATTAGCTCAACCCATTAAAAATTGGCTTGATATGTAACCCGATTGGCTAGTGAGAAATCTTGTCAAAATAGTTTTAAAAAACTTTTTCTTCAATTTGATTTGTTATATATATATATATATATTTTTGATATGTTATATAAAAAAGTTATGTTATATATATAGTCATAATAATGAAAAATAATAACTTATTAGGTAATAACATAGTTTAAAAGAAAATATAAACAATTAAGCTTAGTAAAAATTGAGTTGGGTTTGAGTCTTGACCCGTTATATAACTCATTACCTAACCCGTTTCAACACACAAAAATTTCGCTTGGGTTGGGTCTCGACTCAATTGCCCCGCCCAAATCTGACCCAACTCGCCAAATTACCACCCCTAACCTTATCCCTACCTAGGTAAATATTGGTTGTTCCACCGTAACACAAACATGCCCCAAATAAA
Source organism: Solanum bulbocastanum (assembly GCA_037074985.1). Classification (NCBI taxonomy): domain Eukaryota; kingdom Viridiplantae; phylum Streptophyta; class Magnoliopsida; order Solanales; family Solanaceae; genus Solanum; species Solanum bulbocastanum. The sequence continues at coordinate 2,294,033 of CM073604.1, forward strand.
TCTGAATTTCAATTAATCTATCCTACTTTTCTTTTTAGTCCGTGTTAAAAAGACTGTTTTTTTTACAAATTCTTTAATTTCAACTTTTTACCTGACATGTTTAATACCACAAAATTAAAGGATAATTTAGTAAATTTGACATATATTTAATTTAAGACAACAAGATTCAAAAAATTTTCTTTACTTCATTTAATTTTATGTCAAGTCAAAATAGGACAAACAAATTGAAACAAACAATTACTATTATGCTTTTGTTTTGGACCTGAAATTGTACTAATTTTCTACCCAATTAAACAAATGCTTAAAAGAACTATAGCTTTCAAATTTTAGTGTTTTTTTTTCTTTTCTGGAATAAATTCTTCCATCTCCACAACATCATACATGAAACATATAGTAAATAAAAGAAATATTAAAAAAAAAAAAAATTAAAAGGATTACTTACAAGACCATGCTTGAAACCTTTTTGAATGGGTTTGAAAAATTGAGGTTTCTTTGGAGGAATTTTCATGGCAATCAACAAAATGCCTCTTTCTGTTTTGCAATTCACATTTAAGAAAAATCACTAAAATTTCAACAAATGTAATGAAATTTCAACTTATAATGGAATTGTTGACACCTTTTCAAGGCAGTGTAGACTGTAAAAGCATATGACAACTAGCAGCTTCCCAAAGAGAAATTTGAACACATGGAAAGTTGTGTGGGTCCATTTGTTTATCATTTTCCTCAAAATATACAATTAAATTTATTTTAAAAGGTTAATATCTCAATCATATAATATCGTTGATTAGATCTCATATACAAGCTACTCTCTTTATTTATTTTTACTTGTTATTATTTGACTTGACATATTCATTAATTTAGACATTTTACAATACTATCCCTATTAGTTGATGTTAATATTAGATGTTGAAAAAACATTTGGAGAATTAGTATTTAATGCTAATGGTATTAAATTAAAAGAAATAATTATCTTTTTTTTATATGTCAAAATTAACAACTAAAAATGAAAATATATTAGTGACAAGTAAAAATAAACAAAGAAAATACTATATACTGTTATAAATATTTTTGTCACCTTATTTATTTTTTACTTCATTTGAGATTTTTGACGTTGGAACTAAAGATGAAATTGTGTGTGTTTATAGTTTTTGTAACTTAAAAAATTCAATTCAATCCGAATTTATATGAATTGTAACTTCTTCGATCTAAAAATCAAAATTTTCATATTGATCCAAACATTCACCTCCAGTTTCAACAACACAAACAAACCTTGAAATAATATTGAGCCCACAAAATTTACTGTCCTTTAAAGAATTTGATCTCCTAACAATACTGGAAGTATTGAATCACTTCCTACCAACAACAACAACATACCAGTGAAATCCCAAAATATACACAAACCTTATCCACTACCTCGTGGAGGTAGATATATTGTTTCTGAAAGATCTAGACTCAAGTGAAGAAAAAAGAGACGATAAGAAAAGGCAGTAAGCAACAAGAAAACGGTGCAAAATCTACAACAACAGAATAGTGCAATAACTAATAAACAACATACTAGAACAGCTGACTAAAACAAGAATCATTTCCTCCCAAAACAAAACAAAATTTACCAATATTGGAATAGCTTCCAAAAATTTATCAATCAATCAGATAATCGAAATCCAAATCCAAGCTGCGCGATGAAAAATGCTTGCCTTCTTCCTAACTCTTTAAGTTCTTTTCTATTTATTCCAAACTAATTCTTCTCTTTCCTCTGATAAGGAACAACATCAACTTGCTTCAGTGCAAGTTTCCTTGCCCATCACCAACTGCTTCATATTATCCTGTCAATGGCTTCTGTGATGCTTGGCGATTCGCATCCTTAACTCCCAGAATATTTACCTACAGTTTTCAAAACAAGATCTAGACTCAAATTCTGAGACTGAATTGTATAAAGCTTTACATAACACCATAGAGGTATAAGGTAGACCTTTATATATGGAAAATTTGATAAGCAATTGTTTGGACATTTGATACATAATAAAACATATACACAGACTTGCAGGCTCACACAGAGCACAAATTCACACACTGACAAATACTCCCTCCGTTTCAATTTGTTTGCCCTACTTTTCATATGTCGTTTCTCAAAGAATGTTTCTTTCCTTTTTTGACAACTCTTTAATTTCAACTTTCTACCTGATATATTTAAGACGATAAGAAGATTAAAGGATATGACAGTACATTCTACATGTCTTTAATTTATGACCACAAGATTCACAACTCTTTTTTACTTTCTTAAGCTCCGTGTCAAGTCAAAACTAGACAAACAAATTGAACCAGAGGGACTATAAAATTACTTCCAGTCTCCATTTACTCTCTAACCAGTCAGCTAAAAATTGACCATTAACGGTACAATCAACACAATTTGAGACCTTCAAGATTTTGGGCAACTTTAAAGCTAACATAACATTCAAAAATCTTGGTAAGAAGATGTTTATGGTTCCAAAATAATTTCCACATTCTAATAACAAAAGGAACAAAAAGGAAAAATAACAACATATACGAAAGAGAGATAAAAGAAATACTCACATGAGCTATAGGTATTGTGCTATTGTTGGTGAGTTCAAACTTGTAAGTATCTCCTACTTGAATACCATTTGCATTTCTGAACTGTGTCCATCCCCTTTTAATTCCAAATTGATGTCCAGTTCGCCCTAGCCACACTGACCATGATCTCTGCTTTTCGTCGGTAAATCATCTCACTTCTAATCATCAAGCCATTTGATTTTACAAAATCCATGGGAAGATACTGCTCAAATTTATCCCAATACAGCATTATCACAAAAAAACAAAAATAAGCAAAGGTTTTTACTAAATTTGTTCATATCACTCTTACCAAAAGAGCTTTTGTGAAGGTGTAAGGTTTGATAGTGGATATGAAGTGTGGGTTGGCATCAACAGATGTTGCAGCTGGTGTTTGCGATATTGGAGTAGTCACATCTGATTTCTTATGCCTATGACGTGTTAGAGCTTTAAAGTAACCAAGAAAAGAAGAAGAAAAAATCGTTATGCACATGATAGTTGCAACATTAATGCAGAAATCCAAACAGACATTGGTTTGCATATAAAAGTAAATATTATGATTATATCAAGTTGATTTTCACTCAATACTTCTAAAGTCTTCAAGAGTCTTTGCTGAAGCATACCAGAGACATTTAGTCAGCAAATGTGACTTGAACAGACAACATACATGCTGAACTTTCTCAACCAGTGCCAACAAAAGGTCAAGTCCAATTTCAACCATGTTCCTCTTAGGGTATCGAAAGGCCATCAAATAGAATCTATAACAAGCTTTAGTTCCTCATTGAAAATATTGTTTTTCATGTTCTTTAGGCAACATGTTTAAACAGTTACAAAAACTGACGGTCTAGAAAGCAGTTACCGAAGACCATCTTTATTAACCAAAACACAAACATTCACTGCAAAGGTCTTCTACAGAACTATTTTATGCATCTCTGTTTCACTCTTTTCAAGAAAAGAATAATCAATATAATTTGTCAAATATTGTTTATCCCACATGAATTTTCTTTGAAGATTTTAAATAACAAAATATGAAAAATTGAAAATTTATTCTGATGGAACCTGCGACAGGGTCTTTAATTTAAAGGTCTAAATACATAAACATGAGCCAAGGGCCCCTTTATTTTGGATTATAGCATATGAAAAATGAAGCACTTTGTTATAACAAGCAAAAGCAACTAAAATGAAAGTACAATATTGAATTCCAACTTTTTGGTTGGGTAAATTTTAAACAGTGTAGTTGTTTGTGAAGAACATGTTTTACAGTTTGGAGAACAAACACTAAATAATTTTGTTGAAGATGCCATATACTGTCATGGTGTATATATCAAAGTAGAAAGATCGTTGTAAAAAAGACACAGGTTGCTTAAATAAGAAAACTTACAGTGAAATTTCCATATAGGGTTTTCTCCATTAGCAACAACCTCAAATGTCATATAATCTCCCTCCATTAAGTTATTCACAACGCAGAAGATACTCCATTCACCATATACACGGACACATGAATCATAGGCAACAAGCCTTAAATTCCATGATCTTTGTCTTTCAGCTCTTACAATCAGACCACATTTCTTGTTGGTAAGACTGTTTGCGGTTGCAAAATGTTTAGGAAGGCGCTGAAATGGTTTATAACAATTTGCACATATGATAGGCTTCATACTTTTGCTGTAAATAACTCTAATGAACAGAGGAGGGGGAAAATAAATGGTGCAAATGTTATCTTAGCCTGAAATTTCTTGAAGTGTTGAGGGAAAATGAGTTTTTGAGACTTACCAAGTAACCATTTGAAATGTAATTTGGTCTGACAATGCACTGAAAATGAGATTGACCCCTAGAGTTGTGAGTAGCAGCTTCTGCACAGGGTTAGATTGTAGACAAATCCATGTCAAGAAAATTGAACATGACAGAAATGACTACCACCAACACATGATAGAGTTTAAGCATCCACCCCAGACATCTATTTGTTAGTTTTTAATCTAAGCTAGTTGACACTTATGTCAAGATTAAGGATGTTACCTTTGAATTCCATTTTCTTGAAAGTCTCTTCAGCATTATCACCTCCTTCCTGCAGATACTCTGCGTATTCTCTATCACAATGACTTGAATCAAAGATGGAAACTTCAAATTCCATATCTCCTTCATGTTTGAAGACCAAAAAATCTCCCGATTGCAAATCATGCTCCTCTGCAAACTTCTCCCAACCCTCTTCTAATCGCCAGCCGTTCACCTTCACCAGCCACTTTTTCCCCATCCTTTTCAGTATTGCATGTTAAATATGGTTCAGTCCCTCCAGATACTTCAAGAAACCTATGGGAATTTTCTGCAGTACAACATAAACTTGCCCCAATTAAAAGAACTATCGCTTTCAAAGTTGTGTTTTTTTCTTTTCTAGGATAAATTCTTCCACCTCCACAACATCATATGTGCAACATATAGTAAACAAAGTAAAGATGAAAAAAAACAAACATGAAAGGATTACTCTTTTTGAGACTTACCAGGTAACCATTTGAAATGTAATTTGGTCTGACAATGCACTGAAAATGAGATTGATCCCTAGAGTTGTGAGTAGCAGATTCTGCACAGGGTTAGATTGTAGACAAAAATTGAACATGACAGAAATGACTACCATCAACACATGATAGAGTCTAAACAACCACCCCGGACATCTATTTTTTAGTTTTTAATCTAAGCTAGTTGAAACTTGTGTTAAGATTAAGGGACTCTACAGATGTTACCTTTGAATTCCACTTTCTTGAAAGTCTCTTCAGCATTATTGCCTCCTTCCTGCAAATACTCTGCGTATTCTCTATCACAGTGACTTGAATCAAAGATGGAAACTTCAAATTCCATATGTCCTTCATGTTTGAAGATAAAAAATCTCCCAATTGCAAATCATGCTCCTCTGCAAACTTTTCCCAACCCTCTTCTAATCACCAGTCGTTCACCTTCACCAGCCACTTTTTCCCCGTCCTTTTTAGTATTGCATGTTTAATATGGTTCAGTCCCTCCAGATACTTCAGGAAACCTATAGGAATTCTCTGCAGTACAACATAAACTTGCCCCAATTAAAAGAACTATTGCTTTCAAATTTTTGTGTTTTTTCTTTTCTAGGATAGATTCTTCCACCTCCACAACATCATACATACAACATATAGTAAACAAGGTAAAGATGGAAAAAAAAAAAACATGAAAGGATTACTCACAAGACCATGCTTGAAACCTGGCTGAATCGGTTCGAAAAATTGAGGTTTCTTTGAAGCGATTTTCATCGCAGTCACTAGATGACTTATTGGTCTAGAAGAAAAACTTAGTCCTGAATCAAAATTGCAATAGAGTGATAAGTAATAATACAATATATAGAGACACAACAAAAGAATTTCAATAAAGGAAATAACCACTGTCGGGAAATTTTAGTAATTCACTTAATTGACTACTTGAACTTTCATCATGTTGATGGTGAGGGTTCGATTTTCCATCTTGAAATCTCCACCCAATTTCTCATTTTACCTGTACTTGATTCAGAAGTGACCGGTCTGGATCTGTGGAGAAGAAACGGAATTCTTCCGAATAAATGGAAAAAAGAAGTATTGATGAGAAATGGGTTTTGGGTTTACTAAGCGGATCCTCCAAGAAAACTAAATTTTCTCGTCAATGAACTGTAAACTCAGATTGATTCTTGCCTTAATCATGATTAGCCAAGTTATTGCTTGAATTGAACACACTTATCATAATTTAATATTAATGACCGAGATCTATTTGATTCTTGCCTTAATCATGATTAGCTTAGTCATGATTGGAATAATCTGTTCCTCCCCTACATTCCATCAGTTTATTTTTATTTGTTACTTTTAACATATCAAAAAAAGTGTCACACGCCTAGACCCTAGGTGGGACCGGCACTCGATGTCATTGCTAGTTCGAGCATACCCATAACATAGCACTAAACATGAGCAGAAACATAGTTTAAAACATTCGAAGAGACAAGTCTCGTAAAAGAAACACTTCTCATAATGTAAGTAGTACTGAAATTACTAACAAGGACACGAAGGTCCAAACTAAAGCATAACTAACTGTCTATCTATAACGCCTCTAAACGTAATTGAGTAATGTCTACGTGTACAAGGCCCCCGGCATACCTTAAACACATAATCATAAAGTACTATAAAACTATAAACTAAGCCCCTAGAAACATAGAGGAGATCACCAATAGCAAAAGATGTAGGACCTAAAGATGTTACCTTTGAATTCAAAATTTTTGGATATCTCTTCAACATTATTGCATCCTGTTTCTTGTTGAAGATACTCTGCATATTCTGTCACTGCCTCAAATCAAAGATGGAAACCTCAAATTCCATGTCTCCTTCATGTTTGAAAATCAACAAATCTCCCAAATTGCAAATCATTCTCCTTAGCAAACTTTTTCCAACCCTCTTCTAATTGCCAACTGTTCACCTTCACCAACCACGTTTTACCTGCCCTTCCCAGTATTGCATGTTCATGTTGATCGTGTCCCTTCAGATACTTCAAGAAACCTATAGGAATTTTCTGTAGTACAATGCAAACTAAACAACAACATACCCAACGTAGGGGTCTAAGGAATGTAGAGTGTACACAACAGACCTTATGTCTACATTGGAGGTAGAGAGGTTGTTTCAATATAACACAAACTTGCCACAAATAAACAATAGAAAAAGATACAAAAGAATGTCTTGCTTTCCTTTTTAGTCCATTTAAAAAAGAATGTATGTTTCCCAATTAACAACTCTTCAAAGACTAGTAAAGAATTACAGAGATCTTGATCTCTTAATGGAGATATAAAATCACAATAATTTTAGTCTTTGAAATACAAATGGTAAGACATACACAGAAAAAACACATGAATCTATTTCTTTCGAAATAAAACAAAATTTACCTGTGTTGGAACAACAATACTTCTAATTCCAACATAAATCAAGTGCCACGACCAAACAAAGCACACAATTCTATTTCTTTTGAAAACAATGCTTAGAGAAAGAGGAGATATATTTCAAAAATTCATAACAAATTCTGAAGCAATGCCGTAGTATATATATAGCTAACAAATAAGTATTGACTTATTGTGATGAAAAGGTGTAACCATTCCAACAATTAATCAATCAATCAGGTAATCCAAATCCGAATTCAAGCTGAGGGATGACAAAATGTTTGCCTTCTTCCCAACTCACTAAGTTACAGAGAAGTTCTTTTCTATTTATTCCAAACTAATTCTTCTCCTTCCTCCGATATGGAACAACATCTCTTCATTTCTCATTCACGGATCTAAAGGCTACCATAATCTAATTTCTATCATGCATAAAAGGGTACTTTGAAAACAAAAGTACAACACATGCTAATTTCTTTGCCCATCATCAAATGCTTCATATCATCTACAATGACTTCTGTGTTGCTTGGCAATTGGCATCCTTAATTCCCAGAATATTTACCTACAATTTTCAAAACAAAACATTGACTCAGTTCTTAGACTGAATTGTACAAAGCTTTACTTACATAACCATAGAGGTCTAAGGTAGACCTTTTATAGGGAAAATTTGGTAAGCAATTGTTTGGACATTTGATACAACATGATACAATATCAACACAAAATAAAAATCGTTTTTTTGTACACAATACAGGGACTTGCACTCTCACACAGAGCACAAATTCACACACTGACTATAAGAAATAAAATTACTTCAACAGTCTCCATTTACTCTCTAACCAATCAAGGTCAGCTAAAAATTTGACCATTAACAGTACAATCAATACAATTTGAAGCCTTCAAAATTGTGTTAAATGACATTCAAAAATCTCAGTAAAAATTGCTTTTGGTTCCACAATAACTCCCATATTCTAATAACAAAAGGGACAAAAAGGAAAAATAACAACATATCACACAGGATAGTCATGAAACTAAAGAGAAATAAAGCAATACTCATATGAATTATAGGTATTGTGCCATTGTTGGTGAGTTCAAACTTGTAAGTATCTCCTTCTTGAAAACCATTTGCTTTTCTGAACTGTGGCCATCCCCTTTTAATTCCAAAGTGGTCGTCCATTTGCCCAAGCCACACTGACCATGATCTCTGCTTTTCATCGACAAGAATCATCTCACTTCTACTCATCAAGCCATTTGATTTCACAAAATGCATTGGAAAATACTGCTCAAATTTATCCCAATATATAGATCAATACGCCGTTATCACAACAAAAAGAAAAAATTAGCAAAGGTTTTTACTAAATTTGTTCAGACCACTCTTACCAAAATAGCTTTTGTGAAGGCGTAACGTTTGATAGTGGATATAAAATGAGGGTTGGCATCAGCAGATGTTGAAGCTGGTGTTTGCGATATCGGAGTAGTCATGTCCGACGTCTTATGCCTAAGATCTGTTATTGTTTTGAAGTAACCAAGAAAAGAAGAAAAAAGAAACACACAATCATTATGCACATGATATTTGCAATATTAATGTAGCTCTTTCTTTACTTGGTTTGCTCATAAAAGTAAATATACCAATACTTATATCACATATATTTTTATTCAATACTTCTCAAGTCTTTGCTGAAGCATACCAGAGAAATTTAGTCAGCAAATTAGACTTGAATAGACAACATATATGCTGAAATATCTCTAGCAGTGCCAACAAAATGTTAATTCCAATTTCAACCATGTTCCTCTTAGGGTGTCGGAAAGGCCATCAAAATAGAATCCATAACAAGCTTGAGTCCCTAGTTAAAAGTATTGTATTTCATGCTCTTTAAGCAACATGTTTAAACAGTTACAAAAACTGACGGTCTAGAAAGAACTTACCGATGACCATCTTAAGTAACCAAAACACACACATTCACCGCAAAGGTCTTCTACAGAACTAGTTTATGCATCTCTATTACACTCATTTCAAGAAAAAGTACTTTTATTGATACTATTTGACAAATATTGTTTAATCCACATGAATTTTCTTTGAAGGTTTTAAATAAAAAAATATGAAAATTTATCCAAATGGAGACTGCAACAGCTGGCCTTTAATTTAGAGGTCTCAATACATAAACATGAGCCAAGGGCAGCACTTTGTTATAAGAAGTAAAATGCAACTAAAAAGAAAGTACAATTTTAAAATTTTCCACTATTTGGTTGGGTAAATTTTTAACAGTGTAGTTATTTATGAAGAACATGTTTTACAGTTTGGAGAACCAACATTTTGTCGAAGAAGCCATATAGTGTCATAGTGTACATATCAAAGTAAAAAGATCGTTGACAAAAAGACAGATGTTGCTTAAATGGAAAACTTACAGTGAAATTTCCATATAGGTTTTTCTCCATTAGCAACAACCTCAAACATCATAGAATCTCCCTCCTTCAAGTTATTCACAGCACAAAAGTCACTCCATCCACCAAATACACGGACACTTGAATCATAGGTAACAAGCTTTAAATTCCACGATCTTTGTCTTTCGTCTCTGATAATCAGACCACATTTCTTGTTGAAGAGACCGTTTTCCATTGCAAATTGTTTAGGAAGGCGCTGAAATGATTTATAACAATTTTCATATATGATATGCTTCATAATTTGCTGTAAATAACTCCAATAAACAGAGGAGGGAAAAGACAGAATGGTGCAAATGTTTCCCTTTAGCCTGAAATTTCTTGAAGTGCTAACGGGAAATGAGTTTTGAGACTTACCAAGAAACCCTTTGAAACGGAATATGGTCTAAAAATGCACTCAAAATGAGATTGACCCCAAGAGCTGTGAGTAGCAGCTTCTGCACAGAGTTAAGATTAAGGGACTCTAAAGATGTTAATCTAAACAACCCCCCCAGACATCTATTTAAATTTTTAATCTAAACTATTTGAAACTTATGTTAAGATTAAGGGACTCTAAAGATGTCACCTTTTTCCACTTTCTTCGAAGTCTCTTCAACATTATTGCCCTCTTCTTCCTGCAGATACTCTGCATACTCTCTGTCGCAATGACTTGAATCAAAGATGGAAACTTCAAATTCCATGCCTCCTTCATGTTTGAAAATCAACAAATCTCCCAATCGCAAATCATTCTCCTTAGCAAACTTTCCCCAACCCTCTTCCAATCGCCAGCCGTTCACCTTCACCAGCCACTTTTTACCCGTACTTCTCAGTATTGCATGTTTAATATGGTTGAGTCCCTTTAAATACTTCAAGAAACCTAGAGGGATTTTCTGCCAGTACAATATAACTAGCCCCATTTAAAAAAACTATCTCCACAACATCATATATGCAACATATACTACATCTACGCTATTCTTTTTAGTTCATCCAAAAACACCTTTCTGTAATTGGAAAAAAAATTACTTTAAATTTTCCCCTTTCAAAAATCTTACTTTAATTTCTTAAACTTTGTATCAAGTCAAAATATGACAGATAAATTGGGACCAAAGGGTGACAGATAAATTGGGACCAAAGGGAGTAGTAAACAAAGGAAAGATGAAAAAATACTTGAAAAGGATAACTCACAATACCATGCTTGTAACCTAGCTGAATTGGTTTGAAAAAATGAGGTTTCTTTGAAGCTATTTTCATGGCCGTCAAAAAAATGCCCTTCCTGTAAGATTAGTGGCCTAAATTAAAATTACAATAGATTGGCAAGTAGTAATTTAATTTATACAGACACAACATGAAAAAAAAAAAAAAAATCAAGTAAAGAAAATACCAAATAGTCGAAAAATCTTAGTAGCTCAGTTGATTAATTCTCCTAATCTCTTCTCCATTTCGAGGTTTAGGGATTGTTAAGCGGATCCTCCAAAAAAAACTCTAAAATTTCTCGTCGATCAACTGTAAACTCGGATTCTGCTCCTCCTCCATGGCTCCATTTTTTTTTCTTCTTTCCATTTTCGTCGAGCTATTGCTTGAATTAAATATACATAACGTAGTTTTAATATTAATAACTGAATTTAATTAATTAAAATAGAATCTTAATCATGATTAGAATTATCAATTCCTTCCATATATTTACAATCCCAAAAATTTAGCTTTATAATAAAAAAAATCTAAATATATTAAAAACTTCTTTTTTTTCTACCATGATTAGATTGTTTATGCTTATTGGACAGATCAAGCGGATAGTTGTACTCTATTTGTTTGGCTTATTGGATATCAAATTTTAAATATACTAATCTGCCAGTCAACCAATAAACTATCGATGGTTAAATATCGAATTAGCAATTAAGTTATCGGCAATGTATTGACTCAATCATTTCATACCCTTTTTTTTTTTTTTTTTACTTTCATTCACCAATAGTCCAATATATTAATGTCCAATCAAACAAAACAATTATATGAAAGTCTTAACTTTTGAGGATGTATGCACGTAAGCATTTATTTAACAAATATACTTACTATGAAAATGTAACTACAAGTTTATATTAACTCTTAGCAGGTTAATGATTTATCCAAAAGTTGAGTAATTCTTTTCCACAAATAAAACATTAACCTATTCACCAACCGTTAGTCCGATAACTTAATACCAATAAGTCAATAAGCTAATTTTGTGATTGGCTTATCCATTATTTTTCGATTTTGAACAACCCTAGAAAGAAGTATAAAACAATTTGATTGCAGCAAATTATCAAAAAGATATTCCTTTTGAAACAAACAAACAAAAAAAAAGTAAATAAGACGAACAAATTGAAACGTGGAGAGAGTAGTAATCATGCATTAGAGTATACTTCTTTTTTTTTTTTTTTTGGTTTCCCACCCAATGTCCGTTACCCACATTGGAGCCCGACTAAATCCAGATTCGCGTCGAGAAGTCCCGAAGGGTAAAGGGCTCCCTAACTAATACGATTCCGTACCCAAAGAGGCTCGAACCCGAGACCTCTTGGTTAAGGATGAAGGAGTACTTCAAAATAGAAGTAGAACATATCATACAACTTATCAAAGTTGTTTTTTAAGATATAGCAAAATGTAGTACATCCAAAAACATTACATCCACTTGCTTTAGTGCCTAGTTTACTTTCCCATCACCAACTGCTTCATATTTACCTACAATTGTTACAAACAAACATAGCCTCAGTACATAATCTAAATTTTGGAGACTAAATTGTATAATCATGAAAAAAAATCATATATCAATTGTTAGGAAGTTTGATACATTATGAAACATCAATATATAAAAACAACAAAGTCATGAAACTAAAAGAAGATTCAAAATATACTTACAATGGAAAAGAACTATAGGTATTGTGCCATTGTTGATGAGTTCAAACTTGTAAGTATCTCCTACTTGAACACCGATTGCTTCTATGAACTTTCGCCATCCCTTTTTAATTCCAAAGTGACGCTTGTCAATTTGCCCAAGGCACATTGACCATGATCTCCGTTTTTCATCCATGATAATCAACTCGCGTTTATCCAGCAAGCCATTTGATTTTGCAAAAGCCAATGGAAGATACTACTCAAATTTATCCCAAATATATAGATTAATACCGCATTATCATTAAAAGAAAGAAGAAAATTAGCTAAGGTAGTTGTTACTAGATTTGTTAAAATCACTCTTACCAAAACAGGAAATCTGAGGGTGTAAGGTTTAATAGTAGATATAAAATGAGGGTTGGCATCAGCAGCTTCTTGTGATTTAGGAGTACTCACGCCCGAGGTCTCAAGCATAGCATCTGTTATTGCTTTAAAGTAATCAAGAAAAGAAGAAACATTACAATCATAAATGTAACAAAAAGACGGGGGATATTTGACATAACTAGAAAGGTTCTTTCCAAACCTTCATCTGACATTCGTTCAGCATCCAAATTTTTCTTCTTTACTTCAGCCTGAAGAAACAGGCTTTCTCTCAAATCTAGTTTTGTTAATTGAAACAACATCAGTACTGAAACAGAAGATGAATTTAAAACCAAAAAAAAAAAGATTTAATCGAAACAGAAAGGAACTGCTATCTGTTGGGCATATACAGAGTACCTTTTCTGATGTTACTCGATGAAGTGATTAATAGCAACATACTTTTGAAGAGTACCAAGGTTAGCTCAAAGGGGTTTCTACCACACACTCAAAAGCTTCTCACAGTAACAGTAATTTTCTGAAGGAAAAAAGCAGCGAGTATTTCTAAGCAAAATACTTCCTTCACACTCTTCAGAAAAGAGAAGTCTCTAGACAGTAAGACTTTGTCCTCTGTTGAACCACGGGAATTTTGTAGGACTTACAAGAATTTGAGAAATATGTAAGATAAAGTAATAAGAACCACAACAGAATGCTATACCGAACAAGCAGGGGATAATGTACGACCAGGGAAACAAAATGGAATCGATTAGAAGATGGCAGAATCCTAGAGCTAAAAAAAAAGGCAAATGCAGATCTACGTTGAACAGAATATCAATCGAGGTCAGTTAACAGAAAAATTCAGAGGATCAGTGACAAAGACAAAGTAAGAGTAGATGAAGAACACAAAAAGACCCCTCGAGGCCCCTAAAACCTAGTCAACTGCTCTACCCCACATACTATCTGCGTCCCCACAACTCCCCCAAGCCATCATAGCCACCAACTTCTCCCTAATCTCCTGAGACTTGGCCTCAGTAAAGCCTCCCCATCTAATCCTTAGTCGGTCATATGCGACCCTCTTCTTCTTTCTCTTGGTCTTTCTAATGTGTGTCTAGCAATTATAATTCAAACCATAGAGATTGTGAATATACAAAAGTTAATAACTAGATAGGATCCTTGGAACTATAATTTCATCTCATCGTAATTAATTTAAATAAGTAAATAAGTAAACAGTAGAAAACTGGATGAGATAGGTTTTAGATGAGAAACTTGCCATGACATCTGAAGATAGGTGTTTCTCCATAGGAAACTATCTCAAACATTAAGATATCTCCTTCCTCTAAGCATTTCGTGCGGCAAAATTCACGCCATCCACTTCCAATGAAGGTGTTTTTGCCGCTTGTATGCACACCAAACGTCCATGATCGTTGCTCATCTCTCACAATTATCTCACATCTCCTGTCAATGAGTCTGTTTTCTTGTGCAAATTGTTTTGGAATACACTGAAACAGTTTATAAGCAGTAGCAAAAAAACTATCAATACGTATGTTTTAATCTTCCAAGTTGTCAAACAGATAATTGTTCTCATAAGCTTATGTAGGAAACAAATTCATCTTTTTCCGTTTCTTTCCAGCATAATAATAAAAGTATAATGTACTTGTGAAATTACCAGACAATACTTTGAAAGGCAATAAGGTCTAATTGTACAAATGAAACGAGAGCGACTGAGATGCACGTCCTTATAAGCAGCTTTTACATTGGAGAAACCCTTGCCTGATTTCTTGATGTTGGGCTTTGGTTTTTCTGTTGCATTTGTTAATCACACAAAGTCATGTCAGAAAAGAATATACATAAAAAGGAAGTTACACATTTGACTCCTCGGCCAATAATATTTCTATTTTGTTTTGGACGAACAACTATTTAAGTTAATTTCTCAAAAATAAAACTTCAGCAACAAATTACAAAACAATAGCTTCAATGAGATATAGCATGTCTTGAGAGGCTATCTTTCAGTTAAATGCAAATATTTTTCATATCCTAAGGAGTTGAAATAAACTACTCCCTCTGTCCCAATATAAGTGAAAGGGTTCCGAGTACAAGGATCAATACACCTAATTTTGGGTGTGAATTAGAGCATACATTCTCTATGTTCTTTTATTAAATAAATTTACATATTTGAAAGATACATGAAAAGTACTATAGTCATAAATTTATGTGTTACATCACCTTCTAATGTCAAGTCCTCAAGGAGTATGGTGTGGTGCGGTGGGTGAGATTTCTCCACCCTTAACCAGATGTCTCAAGTTTGAGTCTTGTGAATAGAGAAACCTTGCAAGGAAGTGTTTCTCTCTTTAATGGCCCATACTAGATCTGGATTTATTTTAATCTTTTCATCTCACTTTCCTATTACTATTTTAGTTTTTCTAAATGAAGTAAGCATCATCAAAATTGTTCCTTGTATTCATATCGGCAATGGAATTATTACTATTTTTATATAGTTTGCATCAAAATAAGAAAATAATTAACTTCCATATAGGAAACAAATAACAGAACAAAAGAAGTTCACCTTTGAAT
Organism: Solanum bulbocastanum; assembly: GCA_037074985.1. Classification (NCBI taxonomy): domain Eukaryota; kingdom Viridiplantae; phylum Streptophyta; class Magnoliopsida; order Solanales; family Solanaceae; genus Solanum; species Solanum bulbocastanum. Next base: position 2,309,700 of record CM073604.1, read on the forward strand.
TCCGATTTCTTGGAAGACTCTTCAACAATACACACTTTCTCTTCTTCTCTTCCATGAACTCCTTGTTCATATTCTCTCTCACAACAACTTGAATCAAAGACGGCGACCTCAAATTCCATGTCTCCTTCATGTCTGAATATCAAAATATTTCCCAATTGTAAATCATGGTCCTTTACAAACTCTTCCCAACCATCTTCCAGTCGCCGGCCATTCACCTTCACGGACCACTTCTTACTTGCCCGTCTTAGCAATGCATATTCATTCCCCTGTCCCTTCAAATACTTGAAGAAACCTATAGGAATTGTCTGCAATACAACAATTTGTATGATTAAAATGGTCTCGTCCCATCATTATCAATTCCACACACAATGCAAATAAGCATGTGAACATTCCTAAAATGTCAACAACAACATACCCAGTAAAATCCCACAAGTGAGGTCTGGGGAGGGTACGTAGACTATACACAGACCTTACCACTACCTTATGAAGGTAGAGAGGTTGTTTCCCAAAAACCATGTTACACTAAAATATCGACAAATATTAAATTCGTAATCCAAGATTTTGAAAGTGTATTGATCAAGGTTGAACCTACCAAGTTTAAACTCTGGATCATTCTACAATGCTAATACTATTTTCTAGAGGTGTCAAATGGACAGGTTGAACAAAATTTTAGCGGGTCAAAATAATTTGAGCTGCTAAATTTGTCCAGTCGTTAACCCACCCAAGCATAACTTGGGCTGAAATGTTTAAGTCAAAACTATGAATCTTAACCCAACCCTCACAACACTTACCAACTTTTATTCTCTATAACGACTATGATCAACATATCAAACAAATAAAAAAGATATTTTTTAAGGGAAAATTACTTGATCAAGCAAACACATGCACTATGAGCCTCATCATGATACAGTGTGGGTGAGTCTCACCCACACTGTCAGAACTTTCTTATACCTTACCAGGTAAAAAACAAACTCAACTAATGGATCCACTATAAAGTCAGTGAGGAGTCGTATTTACATGAAATAGTTACAACACAAAACAAGAGTTTTATATCGATTTGCTATGTATCAGTATCAACACATACAAGTATTTTCACCCAACTAATCAATAAAACTGTGATAAACTTCCTCACACATGCAGCAGACCCCAAAAAAAAAAACTGAAGGAAAAATTGAAAGTATTTTACTTACAATTTGTTGCTTAAAACCTGGCAAAACAGGTTTTAAAAAATGAGGCTTTTTTGGAGGGATTTTCATGTAAAGAAGTTGAAAAGTTACAAAAGGAGTGGAAAACCCTGCGCTTCAAATCTGGTACTTTCTCCGGTTCATATTATTGCTCTTTGGGTATTTATGTTTAAACCTTTTTTTTTCTCTTTATTTATATTTTCTAGGTAATAAGTTTAAGAAATTTATTAATTATATTTATGAGTTTACTTTGAATTATTTTTATTTACAAAACTAGTTTGACAATACCTAAACAAGGTAACAGTGGAAACTGATGTTTTATTTATGTCATAAATTTTTGTTTTCCTTAATAGATATGCATATTTTACAAATTCATAATATGGAACCGAACAAGTAACTACGAATTTAAATTATAATTTTTTTGGGAAAATGTACAAGTATCCCTTAAACTATGACCGAAATCCCAGAGACATACCTTAACTAAACTAAGGTTCTATTACCCTCCATGAACCCATTTTTTTTTTTGTAAATTTGTGCACCTTTTTGAATACGATTTGTTCTAAATTACGATTTCAAACTTTTTAAAATGTACAATTTTGACCTATAAATTTATATTTCATAAAAAAAAAATCATAATTTAAAACTTTATTAACAAAAAAAAGACTCATTCTCGAAGTAAAGAAATTGTTAGCATCATATGAGAGAATTCTGTCGAACAATAGCTAGTTACTGCTACTGCTAATTAGCTAATTCATTACACTAGTGAATCTTTGTAAATTTATTGATACATTATATTAGAATATTTGAATATTGTATTTATGAATTATAATTTGCTCATTTGATAACATAGTATGAGAATAAGGAAAATTTTGATAGGTTTTCATAATTGAGTTTTATGTTTATAAAAAAAATACAATTTAATTATGAAATTCCAATTATATATCCAAACAACAAAATTGGTCTTTTAGCTAAATCAACCATACTTAATGATATTATCGAAAATTGTTCAAATGACTTTTTAAATAGGTAAATAAGGACAAATCTAAAAAATAAATTTAATTGTTTTCTGATTATGTAAATGAACACTTGTTATGAGCTTGAGTTGGTTAAAATGCAACTTACAAGATCACTGAATACAACTTATTAAAATTTGAAGTAAAATGTACATGTCAGGTAATCAAATGAAGGGTAATAGAAGAACATTAAATCTAAGGTACATCTTGGACCTCGAACTTTAGTTTAGTGGTAAGAGCACAACACGTGATTTATGGGTTTAGTGCACGTTACAAGTTCAAAATCCATTATTCACCGAGCTTTGAACCATGCACCATTGGACCTCGAGGATTTCTCCGTTACGAAAAAAGATCTTAAGGTACAGTATCTATTGAGATTAGAGCAACGTGTAGTATATACAAAGCATCACCTTCAATGCTCCTTTCCCTTGCCCATCACCAACTGCTTCACTAACTTGTCAAGAGCTTTGCTTGGCATCCTTTCCAGAATATATACCTGAAAAAATTCGTCTAAGACAACATAGACTCTCTTTGCAATAGATCTATTTTCGTAGACTTGATTCCATAATACTAACAACAACGTGCCCAGTGTAATCCCACAAGTGGCCAAGAGAGAGCAGAATGTATGTAGACCTTACCCCTATCTTGGGAATCTTGGGAGGTAGAGAGGTTTTCAATAGACCCTTGGCTCAAGGAGTCTGATAATAGAAGTAAAGCTACATTTTATGTGTGTGTGTGCGGGGGGTGGGGGGGTTTGGGGGGAGGGGGGGAACTTGTAGGGCATTTGAACAATTGGTCTTTTTTCACAATACATGCAGACTATTTAAAACCTTTCGGCAGACGATTAATATCAAAGTAAAGTTGTAGGACAAATTTTAAAAGTTCATCACTCTTTCAAAGTGTGGCATAATTTTCATATGAAAGAGTTTAAAAGCGTGATGTATTGCACGGAAGAAGATCATGAAAATATGTAAATACTTAACCCCACATAATGTTTACACCAAATCAAGATGTTTAACTTTAGCACCTAAAAGTTAAAGTAACCATGGTTTGAGTGATGAATGTGTGTATGAACGATGCTTGTCATGCATTTATTGATTTGGTGTAAACACTATACATTGGGTGCGGGTAAATTGATATCATGAAAAATAAAGGGAAGTAATGAAATACTCACGATGGAAATAGGCTACAGGTATTTTTTCATTGTTGATGAGTTCAAACCTATAGATATCTCCTACTTGGACATCATTTGCTTCTTTGAACTTTCGCCATCCAATGTGAATTTTGATGTGATCATCTGACATTGGCCCTAGTTGAACTGGCCACGATCTCTGTTGTTCATCCATGAGAATCATCTCAAAACGTCTATTCATCCAGCCATTTGATTTGGCAAAAGCCAACGGAATATACTGCTCAAGTTTACCATTGCATAGATCAATATCGTGTCATGACAAAAAAAGAGAAACTCTTACTGAAGATCTAAACTAAACTGATTCAAATTAACATACCAGAAAATGTTTGAAGATGGAAGAAGGCTTAATAATAGAAATAAAATGAGGGGTAGCATCATTAGCAGATGATGAAGCAGGTAGAGCTTTCGGAGTAGTCACGCATGGGGTCTTAATCTTAACGCCTGTTGCTACTCTCAAAATACAAGAAGGAAAGATAGAATCAGAGAAATGAAAAGAAGAAAAATGTATTAGATACAGCAACAAAGGGTTCTGCTCTTGAAATCCATACCTTCCGTGGAAACACTTTTAGCATTCAAATTGATCTTCTTTCCCTCGGGCTGAGGTGATGCATTTCCTCTCATATCTAGTTATAAATTGATACAACAATGTTAGAACGAAGCAGAACATGAATATAAAAACCAAAAAATAAACATTAAGAAAAGTAAATCTTTTTGAGGGGAAAAGAAGAGATGAAAAGAATTTCACAAGAGCTAATTCAACTCTCAGAAACATAGAGCTTCTTTTCGGGACCGAGGAAGTCAACTGTAGCTGAAAAAAAGGAAATCCTATCTCATAATATACTACTCGGTAAATTTCTATAATAAAACCGCTATTGTAAGTTGCTCAAAAAGATCTTCTACAAAACTCGAAAGTTTTTTCAGCAGCTGGTACTCTCAAGAAAACAGAAAAGGCTTGCGTAAATACTTTTACTGAAAACATTCACTAAAAATCATCTAAGTAAGACACTTCATAAATAAGAACCTTCCAATGTGAGCTCGGGTTTTGTTGAACTTGAGAAAACGTAAAGGATATAATAATAAATGAACAAACATGGTGTGGTCCTGTTTCACCAAGACACTATATTTCTCACTAACAAAATTTGTGTCCAGTATTTTGAAATCCAAGATGTAGAAACTATGAGGTAACAACTAATAGAAAGAGAATCTTTAATCACTAGTAAGGATCCTTGTACAAAAAAAGTATGATGTTACTGTATTTATGATTTAAAGAAAGAAACAGGTAAGCAAAAAGAGAGGAAAACAAATTTTTTAAAAAGGGATTAGATGAGAAATTTGCCGTGAAACTTCAATATTGGCTTCTCTCCATTGTCGAGTATCTCAAACATTAAGTAATCTCCTTCCTTTAAGCAATTCACAATGCAGAACTTGTGCCATCCGCCAACAATGTAGGTGTGTACCCCACGCGCATATAGCTTAAATGTCCATGACCGGCACTTGTCTCTTATCGTTATCGTACATGTCCTGTTTTTGAGACCGTTTAACCGTGCAAATGAGACTGGAACTCGCTGAAACAGCTTATAATCAGTTTCGCAAAAACAGCTCATATGTATGCTTCACACTCTGAAATTTTTTCTCATAACGAAATGAGCTCTCTATTTTTCCTTTTTTCTTTTCATAACAATGGAAGAAAATTTTAGTTTCGATAACTTACCAGAGAACATTTTGAAAGGTAATATGATTTCATGGTACAAACAAAATGAGGGTGAGAGAGAGTAATGTCCTTTGCAGCTTCTATTTTGCGAAAAGCCTCGTGTGATGACATGATGTAGCGCTTTGATTTTTCTGTTACATTTGCTAATTACACAGTCATGTCAGAAATATTAATTGAACGGATACTTACGAACATGAACAAAAGAACATTTGAATAGTTAATTGTAAAGAAAAACATGACAATAAATTAATTATGACAAAAAGATTACAATTAAAGTATGAATAGCATCTAAACATGCACCTCATCCTTTGGCTAATTAATTATCTAAAAAAAAAGAAACAAAAAAAAACTGAAACTTCTTTTAAGGTTAAGGGAATTAGCTTGCAAATGATCGAGTATAAACTAATTGTACTATGATATGTAGCAATTTGTTAATATTTTTATGCTATTAACGTTCGTTTCAGTAATTACAGTATGTAGGACCACTTGCTGATTCAAAAAAGAAGTATGTAGAACTACTATTTTAAAGATCTTATTTCCTTTAGAAGATCATAAACTACTACTACTACACTCATGTCATCAATATATCTGCATAAAGGTTGAGGACTAAACTGCTTCTCTAAAGATTTTTATTTGAAATCAAATTTCCAACTGTTCAGTTGGGTAAATTTTAAAGTGTAGTTATTATGAAGAACATATTTTACAGTTTGAACAACCAAACACGAAATAATTTAACTGAAGATGTAATAAAGTGTTGCAGTGTGGTGTATGCAACAAAGTAAAAAGATTGTTAAAACTTACTATGGAATTCCTTGCTTAAACGAGAAAACTTACTATGGAATTCCCATATTGGCATTTCTCCATTAGCAACAACCTTGAATGTTATATGATCTCCCTCCTTTATGTCATTCGCATCACGGAGTTCGGCCCATCTACCTCCAATATAGACTTGAGAATAGGAGGTATATAGCTTTAAACTCCATGACCTTCGTTTTTCATCTCTAATAATCAAACTACATTTCTTGTTTATGAGACCGTTTGCCCTTGCAAATTTTCCAGGAAGGCACTGAAATCGTTTTGAACAATTTGCACAGTTCATCAAACATACAATTAAGCTTCATATTTTCACAGAAATACCACCAATAAACAAAGAGGGGAAGCAAAGAAAATGGTGCACACGTCTCCTTTAGCCTCTAGATTCTTGAAAGGTATTTTGAGACTTACAAAGTAACATTTTGAAAGGCAATAGGCTGTAACGTTGCATACAACATGAGATTGGTTGTGAGTAGCAGCTTCTGCACCGGGAAAAAGCCTTACATTGTTAATTGTAGACAAATCCAAATCCAGAAAATAAAATGTGACAAAATGATTACAATCAGAACACGAACAATCTAACACATGTCATCATGCAAGTTCACGGGAACCCAATAACTTCTGCACAAACATTGTGTATCTATTAACAAATCAGCTAAACATCTTTAACTATCGAATTGTGAACCCAGTTATTACTGTTTTACTAACTTAAAACAATTGGGGAACCCACAAACTTCAACCTCTGCAACCACCGCCCTTTCGCTAATTTTTAATATAAACAATTTGAAACTTATGCTAAGACCTAATTTAACATAATATCAGCTTGAATGGGTGAATTCACAGAATCATGAACTATTGGGCAATCCTCTTCGGTTTGAGCTAGCTTTTAACCCCAAAACCTAATTTAACACCAATTTAACTAGCAAACTTTCATCCAGTATAAACTAATGTACTCTAAAGATCTTACCTTTAAACTCAAATTCCTTCGAAATTTCCTCAACAGTCCGGGCTCTTCCTCCTCCTCCTTCTCCTTCTTCCTGCAAATACTCTGCATATTCTCTATCACAATGACTTGAATCAAATACAGAAACCTCAAATTCCATATTTCCTTCATGTCTAAACACCAATAAATCTCCCAATTGCAAATCATTCTCCTCCACAAATTTTCCCCAATTACCCTCTTCAAATCGAAGTTCATTCAGCTTAATCCGCCATTTCTTACCACCCCTTTTCAGTACAGCACGTTTAATATGCTCGTATCCCTTCAGATACTTCAAAAAACCTATAGGAATTTTCTACAAAATCATTTATAATTAGGGTTTCATTGTCCCAAAATGACATGAAATAGTTCAAAGTATTAGTAGTACAAAAATACTTACAATTCCATTTTTGAAGCCCGGAAGAATTGGTTTGAAAAAGTGAGGTTTCTTTGAAGGTATTTTCATGGAGGTTCAAGAAAAGTAAACTACTGTACAGAAAAAGTGTTCACTTTCTTTTTTACACATAAGGGTGTGTTTGGTTGTAATGAAAATGTTTCTCTATGAACATATTTCCCTTTTTAAGTTATTTTTTTTAAAAAAATATAACTTGGAATGGGAAGGGTAATGTTCTATTATAAACTCTTGAACGAAAAACAAGAAAAAGGGATAGAGATATATTAGGGATTTGGAACATTAAAAGAGGCGCTATGATTTTGAGTATTGTAAGTGTATAAAGGTTGATGAGATTAAATATGTTATTTGTACTATGCTCAAGAAATTAGCGATCAGGTCAAATTAGATTTCAGTGAAATTTTGAAAGAGCGTAAGCTGATAATTCGGTGATATACCTATGTATTACAAGTATGAATTGGATAACTAGATTGTTTAATGTCATTTTTAAGATGGTGAAAATGTATGAGGAACGGAGGTGGAATACAATGATTCTATTGAACAAGAACAAGGTGTTGTTCGGAGTTGCAACAACTAAGGGGTATCAAGTTGCTAAGATATTTGATTTGAATGATGAAAACATAAACTATTACTCCTTTCATTTTAATTTGTTTGTCTGATTTGACTTGATACAGAGTTAAAGAAAGTAAAAAAGACTTTTGAATATTGTGATCTAAAACTAATGATACGTAGATGTACCAATATCCTTTAACTTTGTAGTCTTAAATATGTCATGTGAAAAATTAAAATTAATGAGATGCCAAAAAGGAAAATGAAACACTAAAAAGAAAAGTACGACAAACAAATTGAAACGAAGGAAATATAAAGAATGAGAAGTTATAATGTCAAATCTCTCAAGAAAAAAAAAAAAAAAAAAAAAAGTAGCCATCCATATACACTCTTACATGGATAGGACACTCCATAATCATCTCTTCTTTTTTCTTCTATCGCCAAAAGTGTGACTTAATCTTAAGAGTTAATAATCTAACAGCATAATACAAAAACATGTTTGGCTTTTGAAGAACAAAAATCAAAGTACATTTTCTTTAGATTAGCCAACATGTAGTAAAATCCAAAAAAAAAACAAAACCATCATATTCTTCAGTGCTCCTTGTGGTTTCTCTCATGCTTTTCATCCTTCACAGCACATTTACCTGCAAAAATATATTTTTACATAACATAAGACTCTCTTTGCTATCAATCTAAGCTCATTTTCTTCGTTCAATATCAGAAGAAACACATTTTCAAAAACCTCATTTTCATTTCGCTACCACAGGGAACAGTCGTTTATCATGAAAACAAAGGGAAGTAAAGAAGTAACTCACAAGGGAAATACACTACACGCATTGTTCTGTTATCGATGAGTTCAACCTTGTAAGTTTCACCATTTGCTTTCATGAACTTTTGAAATCCCCTGGTAATTACAAAGCGATGCACCCTTTGACTTAGCTGAACTGGCCATGATCTCTGTTTCTCATCTGTAAGAATCATCTTACGTCGATCCATCAAGCCAGTTGATTTTATAAAAGCCATTGGAAGATACTGCTCAAGTTTATCCCAGTATGCGTATCAATACAAAAAAAGAGAAGTTACTACCGAAGATCTTAACTATTAAGGAGTCGTTTGGTAGCTAGTTAGAATTATGCATGTATTAGTTATGTCATCGTCTATACCCCGCATAAGATAATGCACAATTTCTGTCATAATATTAGTTATGCAGGTTTCTAAATTGCAAACCATATGTCATATGATTTTATACAGGAATAACTTCCCTTCTAACTAGCCACCAAATGTTGTGCAACTCATGCGGACATGAATACATGAATAAGTTGTCTCTTTACTAGCTACCAAACGACACTAAAGGCTTAATAAAAGTTAATTTGAATTGCTCACCAAATAGGACCCGCTGATGGTATAAGACTTGATAGTAGCAATAAAATGAGGTTAAGTGTTAGCAGATGTTGGAGCAGGTTCTTGTGCTTTTGGAGCAGGCATATCCGAGGTCTCAATCCCGAGGCCTGTTCTTCATTCAAAAAAGTGGATGAAATATAAGAGAAAAGGGCTTAGATGAGACACTTGCCGTGAAATTTCAATACAAGTCTCTCTCCCTTGGAAAACATCTCAAACATTACGTGATCTCCTTCCTTTAAGAAATTAGCAGCGCAAAATTCATGCCATATGCCTCCAATGAAAATGTTGAATGCAGTAGATAATTGCATGCACTACTTTTTTTGTTTGATTCAAGATTATGAATCCTTTCTGTGTAAATTTTATATGAAAATATTAACTAAATTGTTTAAATGTAATAGTATTATCAAATATAACATAATCAATCCATATTCACAAACAAACTAGAACTTAATACAAATGGTTGAAATAGTTCAACTGATTTGGCAGCATTAGGGATGCAACTGACTAAAGTGGTGCAATTTTCTAAAGGCAATGGCACAATCCTTGTTTATGATTATGCATATGCTATGTATATATGTGATGACAGTCTAAAGCCCAATTTGAGATTACTGGATCCAAACACGTAAGTTTAGATCATGTTGTTTGGTCAACATTAAGCTTTACTTTGTTTTCTAGTGAAAGCTTCTGCTATTATTTGGTCAAACCCTATAGCATGTAACAGTATAGTATAGATGACAAAACTCATAATGTTTGTATATAAGTTTGTTAGTAGTTACTTATCGGCTACAACGATCCATCTACTTCTATTACTCTTTTTATTCCAATTACAACCGTGCCTCAATTACACGCTTCTTAGAGCCGGCCTATGCATTCTCACTATTCATTTCACTCTATTTGGACCCATTTCATTCTAGTATTTACTAATAATTTATGGATCTTAAAAAATACAAGTTCTCTATATTTCCTAATGAGACAAATCTTAACAAACTAAAATGATTCCTAGTGAATTGGCCTAATATGTGTTTACCTTCTTCATGACTTAGCATAATTCCAACGATATGCCTATCATATTTATTATGTACCTGATGATGCGATGAAGAAGGGAAGAGTTCACAATTGCAAGATAAGATCTGAAACAAAGAAGAATAAACAAAAAATTAGTAATTAGCAAACACAAAGGCTAAGCAAATACAAGAAAACTATAAAAAAGATTAGAAGTAAAAAATGATAATTAATTTACAACATATATATAGAAAATGAAAATAACTATTCATATTTCAAAACTGAAGTGTCTATGCATTAGTTATACCATTCAATTAGTTAAATGAATAGAAAACTGAAAATATTTAATTTAATACGGAAAACTAACTAAATGCTTTGAAAATATAAAATATTTAATTTAATACAGAAAACTAACTAAATGCTTTGAAAACAGAAAATATTTAATTTAATACAGAAAACTAACTAAATGCCTTGAAAATAGAAAATAATATACGGTTTAAATAGTTGAAGTTGCATGGTTGTTGGAAAATGGGATTGAGCCATTGAAGAGACACAACTCATAATTGATAAATAAAAATTAACTTTTGAGTTGGATTAATAATTAATATATATAATTTATAATATTTTTATATAGTGTAGGGGTAAAATGGTAATTCAACTTTACACTTTGGAGCTTCCCACTTATAGTAATATATGATATGATATATAGTTAATTTATCTATATGACCAATATTTGAGAACATGTGCAAAAGAAATTCAAATTTAAATCAAATGTGTCCATGTGATACAAAGTTGTCCATGTGAAGAGCTTACATAGGAAGAACGTTAGTCCTTAGTGAAATATTATAGCTAAATGTGAAGATATCTCATGGTACATCTTAAAATATTATAGATTTACATGAAATGTTCTAGGATTATAGAATATTATATAAAAATGATTTATTTGTAAACATATAGGGACTTGTTTGATAATTATTATTTACATGTTAGCCCTTAAATGAATAGTATAAAAACAGTACATTTATTTATAAAATCATCAAACAAAAACCAAAGCTTTCTACCGTACAATCCTTCAACATTCCAAAACACAAGCAAATCACTTGCCATAGGGTGGTTAAGTAATATAACGCAAAGTAATATGACAAGTTGATCTCCCAAATGCATCCACTATTACGTTGAATTGTGTATTGGGTGTGAATGTCGAATATGAACTTAATTAATCAAGAATGCACTTGATCAATATCATATGTATCTTTTGAAATAGAGTATCCACTACTGTATATTTCACGTGTCATGTTATATACATCATAACAATTTGTTGCATTTTAAGGTGATCAACTACTGTTGTAGTTACTTGCGCACACAACCTATCCAAGAAAAAAACATGAAATATATAACTGTACACTTAATGAAAAATGTATTTCAAGGAGCTTATGATCTTGGGTATATGATGAAAATATTATCAGCAAGTGAGTGAGTTACCTGCTTCGTTGAGTGATTTTCTCGTTGAATTGAAAATATGGTTCGGAAAGTTTTATGATGTTAAATACATAATGAAGAAGCGTCATATGCATGGTGGTTTGAATAGAGTCGTGGAGTTGTTGGATTTGAAAAGAGTAGTAGGAGTAACTTATAACCACAGGATCAAATTGTCTATTGACTTGGAGAATATTTAAGAAAATAAGAGAAACTTTTATGAAGATGATCCTTCTAAAATGGAAGATGAGGCAGACATTCTTGCTTCTTATAATGAAGCAGGCTGAGATGATGCTATTTAATGTACAAGGCCTTAGTATTCAAGAAACAATTCACTCCTATTCTCTTTTAATAATTTTAGTATGGAGTATATAAATTGGTCCTTCTAATAGTCTGCATTTTCTATTTATTCCAAACTTGCTAAAATAATAAATCACATACTCTTAGGCTTCTACTTTAGACGACTACAATTAACTAATTAGGTGATCAACTACTGTTGTTGTTACTTGCGCACACAACCGATCCAAGAAAGGACATGAAATAGATAACTGGACACTTAATGAAAAATGCCAATTTGTTGTGTCCAACTTCCCATTTTTGTCTATTAGAGGAGCAACAACCAAGGCAATAATAATACATACTCTATAAAAGTACATTTGAATCTTCTAAGTCCCAAAAATGCAAATCAAATAAAGAAAACAAAAAATATCCTATTACGGCTACACCTCCCGATATACTCGCATGAATAAGTAGGAAATACGATTCTGGGCACAATTTGTATAATCTATATATATATTGGCTACAAAAAGTTGATAATGAATCCGGCGGGCTATTTGTGTAAAGAAAAAAAAAATTATATTCTTCTATGCTAGTTTTCCTTGTATATCACTAACTGCGTATTTATATTTGTCAATGGCCTCTCTGATGGTTTGGCATCCTTCCCAGAATATTTACCTGCAAAATTTTGTAAAAAAAGACACTAAATAATCATTGAAATCTTAGGTAAATTTTTTTCATACAGAAAATTTCAGACGTCCCTACTATTAAAACCTCTCAATAGAGTTGCATAATATTTTCGACAAGGCAGCATACCTCGAGACCCCCCTATTATTCAGTGCATATACTACGAAAACGTTGATATCTAAGGTAGATAATTCCATAACATCTTGACTATTAAGCCTTTTCAACAGAGTTGCATAACATGTATAAGTTGGAGGAACATAATGAAAAGAAAGGGAAGTATATACTCACAATGGAAATATGCAACAGGTATCGTGCCATTGTCGATGAGTTCAAACTTATAAGTATCTCCGACTTGGACACCATTTGCTTCTCTGAACTGTCGCCATCCCTTGGTAATTGCAGTGTGATGTCCCATTGGTGCTAGCAGCACTGACCATGATCTCTGTTTTTCATCTCTGAGAATCATCTTACAACGTCTATTCACCAAGCCATTTGATTTTGCAAAAGCCGATGGAAGATGCTGCTCAAGTTTTATCCCAATCAATGGCGCGTTATAACAAACAAACAAAAAAATAGGAGAGGAACTACTACGGAAGATCTTAAGCTAATAAGGGATTAACTAAAGCTAATACAATTACTTACGAGAAAAGGACTGTGGATGCAATAGGGATTGATAGTAGAAACAAATTGAGGGTTCGCGTTAGCACATGTTGAAGCAGGTACATCTGCTTCATTACTTCGGGCTGAAACTCTTTTAGAGTCCAAATTAGGCTTCTTCCCTTCGGGCTGAACTGATGCATTTGCTCTCGTAACTAGTTTTTAAATTGAGTTTTTTTAGTCAGAACTGAAACGAAAGACAAATTCTAAGCCATAAGTAGTAAGTTGAACTGTCGAAGTAGAATAGAAAATGAAGTTTGAGTGGAGAAGAGATGAATTTCGGAAAGACTAATTCACTCTTGATAGTAGTAAGAGCATAACAATCTTGAGATTGTATTTTTTTTTAGACAAAGAAATCTCCGAGGGTCAGTGGTGCAGAGTTCAAAACTAGGTGGACAATGGTCCGTCCCCCTAACCTTCTCCACTTAAAAAACTTAATAACTCTGTATTTCCCTGATTAATCGAAGATTTGAAAAGAATACGTCACGAACAAAAGAACATATCAATAATTCAGCATGATAGAACCTGTCTTTAGGCTATCTTTCCTACTGTATGCAGTTCATATACCTACTGATTTCCAGCTCTCTTAGACTATATCAGTCAGAACCAGAAAATGAATATCATTTAAAACCAACAGAACGTTAGTGAAGCAAAACAGAATTGTTATCGTCATAAATCAAAAGGAAAATAAATACCGAGGGGATAAAGAAAGAGATAAAAATGTATAAAACGGAAGGACTAATTCAACTCCTAATGGGGTCGTGATGAGTAACAAAAAAAGATGCTTCACACGGGCATTTCTCACTGGAGATAGATCCTGAAAATCTTATGAAGCGGGAAAAAGATCACGATGAAATAATCCTGGTTGACAACTATATTCAAGAATCTCACTAGCACTTGCAATTTGTAGCACAATATTATGATGCCATCACTATATACCATTTTCTAATAGCCTTAGTGGCAAGAAGAAGAAAATAAAACGTGTATCAGTTGGAGGAACGTAATGGAAAGAAAGGGAAGTAAGCATATACTCACAATGAAAATACGCTACAGGTGTTGTGCCATTGTCAATGAGTTCAAACTTATAAGTATCTCCTACTTGGACAGCATTTGCTTCTCTGAACTGTCGCCATCCCTTGGTAATTGCAAAACGAGATCCCACTTCTCCTAGTTGCACTGACCATGATCTCTGTTTCTCATCCTTGAGAATCATCTTACTACGTCTCATCAAGCCATTTGGTCTTGCAAAAGCCAATGGAAGATACTGCTCGAGTTTATCCAAATATGTAGATCAATTCCATGTCACCACACACGCAAAGAAAAGTACTACTGAAGATATTAAATATTAAGGGCTTAACTCAAATTACATTTAACAAAAAGAAAACGGAAAATGCATCCAAGGGTGTGACTCAATAGTCAATGAAGTGGGTTGAGAACCATGAAGTCTCAAGTTCAAAATGCCAGAAGAGACAAAAACACAAGGTGATTTGGGGGACAAAGTTACCTCGTACCTATTGTTGGTGGGAGGTGACAGGCAAGCTAGCCCGGACACCACTATTATCAAAATAGAAAACAAAACAAAAAAAAGTTAACTCAAATTACTTACGAAAAGAGCTCTGATGATGGCATAAGGCTGGATAACAGAAACAAATTGACTGTTGGCGTTGGTAGATGTTGAAGCGGGTACATTTGCTTCTTCCCTTCGGGATGAAACTTTTTCAGCATCCAAATTAGGCTTCTTCCTTTTGAGTTGAAGTGATGCATTTGTTCTCAAATCTAGTTTTAAATTGAAACAACAACGTCAGAACTGAAGTATACCTAAAGATGAATCTAAAACCAAAGGCAGAACATTAAGTTGAAGTGGAAAAAAAGAGTTGTAATGGTCATAATTCAGAAATAAAATAAAGTTCGACGGGAAAAGAGGTGATAGAATTAAAGTGCTAATTCATTGTTGATAGTAGTAAAGAACGCAACAATCTTGAGATTGGTTTTTTCCTTCGATGACCGAGAAATCCGAGAGGGCTAAGGTTCAAAACTAGATGGATAATGGCCCGTTCCTCTACCCTTTTCCACTTAAAAACCTTGAGATTGTTTTACAGAAGCATTTATCTCAGCAGATTGATTTTGAAAATTTGAAGAGGGAAAAACCTCGTTAACAGTTGTGTATTTACCCTGAATAATCAAAGATAAGGCAACACACACCGTGAAACTTTAAGGGTAGTTACAAAGACTTCAATAACTAGATGAATTGCATAAAGAAAAATATTAGTATTATTTAAAAAGGGAAAAGAAATAGGTAAAGAAGTGGAAAATGGATGAAATTTAAGAGAAGGGCTCAGATGAGAAACTTGCCGTAAAATCTCAATACAGGATTCATTCCATTTTCAACTATCTCAAGCATTATCTGATCTCCTTTCTTCAAGCAATTTGCAATGCAGAATTCACTCCATTTGCCTTTAATGTAGGTGTGTGCGCCAGATGAATATACTGTAAATGTCCAAGACCTTTGCTCATCCCTTATCATTATCGAACATTTCCTGTTCGTGAGACTGTTTTCCCGCGCAAATGAGACTGGAAGTTGCTGAAACAGTTTTCAAACCAATAGCACAAAAATAGTTCATGTTTATGCTTCGTACTTACAAATTATCAAGGAAAAAGTAGTTCATAACATAATGAGTTCGTCTTTTTCCCTTTTTACTCTTTTTTTTTTTTCATTGAGTGTAACAAATGAAGTAGAATTTAGTTCGAACTTACCACATGGTCCCTTATAAGGCAATAAGGTGTGACAGTATAAATGAAATGAGGGCGACCGAGAGGCATGTTCTCTGCAGCTTCTACTTTGGGGACAGTCTCATGTGACTTGATATTGAGCTTTGGCTTTTCAGTTGTTTTTACTAGTAACAAAAAAATACATATAAAAGATATGACAAAGAAGACGTACGAATAGTTTAACATGATCAAACATGCGTCGAAGGCAATCTTTCCTACTATGTACAGCATAGTAAAACTACTTTTTGACAGGAAACCTCGTACAGACTGTATTACCGTCTAGCCTATTATCCGAGTCCATGTACTATAGGGTGTAGCTAAGTGGCCAATGAAGCGGGATGAGAACCATGAGGTCTTAGGTTCAAATCCCGGTTGAAGGCAAAAAAAAGAAAAAACTAGTCATGATTTTGTCTCATTTACCTAAGTCTTGATGAGCAGAGTTATTTAGTATCTAGTGAAATAGTTGAGGTGCGCAATAGACGGGCCCAAACACCACCGTCAAAAAAGGAAATAGGAATCTATGGAAGGATAAGAGAGAATACTATTAACTCTCTCGAAATATTCAGGAAAAATGATATATATATATATATATATATATATATATACACACACCTCAAGTCTAACTACATAACTATAGAGCATCAAATAAGTGCTCATACTATATACAAAATTCGAAGTGGAATTGTCAAGCTCATCCAAGAGGACATACAATTTCACTCTCTTAGGACCATTATTGATTATTAAAGATAGCAACTACTTGCTCAAAGTCAATAAGGCGAATACGATTCATATCTGGAGGGAGGCAAATAAATGTTCAGATCTTTTGGCAAATGAAGATCACAGACATGAAAGGGAAGATGCGATCAATGAAATGGACTTATGCACGATTTTAAGTGGTTTAATATTTCCAATGTATAATTGAAACAAAAAAACACAAGAGAGCTTAAATAGAGAACAAATCCCAAACCTTGTGATATAATTTTCTTGCAAGTATGATTGATTTCCTCTCCTCCTTCCGGAATCTGTTCGTATTCTCTCTCAAAATGATTTGAACCAAAGATGGAAACTTCAAACTCCAAATTTCCTTCATGTCTGAAAATCAAGCAATCTCCCAACTGTAAATCATGTTCTTTTGCGAATTTCGCCCAACCCTCTTCTAATAACCGTCCGTTCACTTTTACCTGCCACTTCTTACCAGCCTTTCTCAATATTGCATGTTCTTCATTACATCCTTTCAGATGCTTGGAAAAAGCTACAGGAATTTTCTGCAAGATATATAGCATTCTATAAGTACTTAAAACCTATGTTGCTCAGACTCTTCAGGTGCGTGTCGGATCCTTCAAAAGTAGTGCATTTTTGGAAGATCCGACACGGATGCAGCAACATTTTTGGAGAGTCCAAGCAGCTTAGCTTAAAACACTCCAATCGACTAAATATAAAGATTATTGCAATTGAAAAATCATCAATAATCCTTAATAGATTCAAAAAATTTCTCAAATCACTCTGGCATTGTAACTTGAACACCACGTCACGAATAATTGGATTCGTAACGTGTAAAACCCATATATACCATGAATTTCTAACAAGATTTCAACTTTATCAGTTTTTGAATTTAAAACAAGTTCAACTAGTACTAATAATCGGATTCTAAATTTAGTATACGAATATATTGTTTGAGCAAAATCTACTCCTTTGACGACTTTTACATCCACCCCTTCGAACTCAAGAACAGATTTCCCAAAAAGAATAAAATTAAAAAGTAATTCTTTATCCCAAAATTCTCAGTTATATGAGGTAACAACTAATAATAACAACATCAACTCCCATAAAAAACATAAACAAAACTTTTGCAAATTCTTTGATGATTTCTCAGATGGTAACTCAATTAACAACTATTATCTAAGAAAGGTCGAATTTTTTCTTGATGCAATTTTTTTTCAACAATTAAGGTGAACTCAACTATCTAAGACTTTTTTTTTGTTATAACAATAACATATAAAAGACTTTAGCCCTATTCTGCGAAGACAAATATTATTTTCGATAGACCATTGACTTAACAATAACAACAATTATAATGGGATTTTGTATGTATACCTAAGAGATGAATAATCTTAAAAAAATTCAAAAGAACATAAAACATAATAAGAAAAACTCACAATTCCATGCTTGAAATTTGGCAAAATAGGTTTAAAGAAGTGAGGCTTCTTTGGAGCAAATTTCATAGCGTTCTTCGCTGTTTTTTTTTTTTTCTTAATAGAAGTAAATTTATATGTGTTGTGTATTTTTTTTTAACTTAATGATAATGATAACTATTAAAAAGAAGTTTTCTAACCTAAAATTATAAGTTTATCCAGTCATGATTTTTCAACTTATAAGTATCTTTTTGTATGATTAAATCTTTTTATTACTTTTATTTTATTCCTAATAACAGTTGTAGTTTTTGAAATAAACTTCATAAAAACGTAAATCATATTCTTTAATTGTGTTTGTGTAAGGAAAAACTTCCTTTTACCAAAAAAATAAATAAATAAATAAAAAACTTCTAAATTCATAACTTTAAAACTAGGGATAAGGTACAAGCACCCTTTAGATTATGACCAAAATTTTAAAGACATACCTTAACTAAACTAACGTCCTATCCCCTGAATCATTTTTTTTTTAATTTTGTACACCTTTTTAACTTACGTGGCATCCAAACATTTTCCACGCGCCTTAACTAAGTGGAGTCACATAGTGCGCCACATAAGCCAAAATGTGTATTAAATTACAAAACAAATGAGTTCAGTTAGTTAGTTAGTTCCTGAAAAAAAAAAAAAAGTTAGTTAGTTAAGGTGTGTCTCTTAAATTTCGGTTATAGTGTAAGGATACTTTTGTCTTATCCCTTAAAATTATTCAACATTTTAATTTTATCATAAATTAACCAGTTAATTATCAATTTCAAACCGGTTATACGAACATTTTAATTTTTAATATTATTGAAACTTATTTGGATATGTTTTAAATGACAATGATAATCTAATGCTCATATTTTTTAACTACAAATTTCGACTCCAAATGACCTCTAATCTTCTTTTAAATTTTGTATATTGCCTCATCTAGGTGTTCTCAACAAATTCAAACCATATCCATTGAAAATACTCGTTTTTCCTTTATGGTTAAAGAATCTCTTTCTAGTTGCTCTGGTTCTCCAGAAGAAATACGGAATTTGTGAATGTGGTATAACAATGGCAACTTTTTGCAGGCCAAAAATGATCAAATGGCATAAAAGGCTAAAGTAGCCTTAAGGATACCAAAATATGGCCATTCATGTAGTTCTCCATTGACAAAAAAGTAACAGGTCCAAATTCAGAGCATAACAAACAATTGCTCACACTGTAAAATACATATTGCTTTAGCAGTATAGCTAGGCAAATATCTCATGATTTAACAGAAAATCGAGTACATGATTATCGTCTCACTCTACTGAAAAATACCTTACAATAAACTTGGTATTATCCACAGTGGCAGCGAGAATGCAGAGTCGGATACATCTTCCTGAAGAAGAGGTTGTACACTGAGATTCTGAACGCGGTAAATACCCATATCATAGCCATGTACTACACTGTAATGAACTCCGGAGAAGTCATCTGTGAAGTATATGCAGTTACTCTCACATTCTGGGTACGTAGAGGATGGGATTGAGAAGGAATGATTGTTTCCCACAAAAATAGACCAATCACCCAAAGATTTCACTTCTTCACACTTCTCGTTGCAGATATCCAACTTGTAAATTTTGAAACACCAAGTGGTTAGACAAGGAGTATCTGTGATTCTTGTATCAAACAAAAGCCTCATTATGGCATATATTTGGCCATTTACCTCGACAAGATATGTAGTAGCATACACCAAATTATCCAAATCGCGAGATGGTGGAAAAGCTATTCTCTTCAACAAAGAGCCGGCTAAGTCCCACATCAGAATTTCGCCAAAAGTGTCGATGGCATAAAACTTCCCATCATGACACATGGCATCATCAACATGGCCATGGATGCAACTCAAAGGAGTCCAAGCAACATCACCTGGCTTTGTAAATGCCATCTTCCAATTATCAGAATAGATGGCAAAAATAACACAATCTGATGAAGAAGGACTAGCAGACAAGATAACTTTGTAAACAAACGAGTCGCGAAAGCTCTTTCCTGTACAAACCAGATTCAAATTAGGGCATTTATGCAGTGGTGGGAGTGAAATTTGGCCCCCTGATAATGGATTCAGCAAGTGCATCTCAAAATTGGCACCTAGAGTGACCAACCAACCATGAGAAGAACCCCAACAGCGTTTATCTAGAACATCTGGCAAACATATATCATAACTCTTACAGTTGAAAGGACTATGAAATCTGCGCAAGCTTTCATCTTTCCTCTGAGGAAGCATCAGCCAAGGAAGGAATGAGCGTGAAGAATTGCCATTTTGTATTACACAAATTCTCCATGACTTACAGACTGCACCAAACCGTACCCAGTCTTCAGCAAAATGCAGCCGACAAGCAATTAACCCCAAAAGTTCCACTGGCAACTTACACCAATCTGATGTTAACTGGAAAAACAAAAGAAGCAAAATTACAGAAAGGACAAGTAGAACTTTTTAAAACCTGATTAAAGAGTGAGAAGGACAAGTAGATTTTTTTTAAAAAAAAACTGATTAAAGAATGAGTATAATACACATCTTATTGAAATATCAGGGATATGCAAGACAATCAACTATGCGTTTTGATATTTCAGGTTTAATTCCCTTATTGGAATTTCAAAACTGACTCTCCTAACTATAGGTGTGGCCTCTATGGAGGATAATGTTTAAGAAAATTATCCTCGAAGATATTTTACCTTTGAAGAATTTTAAAAAAAAATCATTTTCAAGTGTTTGGATGGATATAGAAAGTTGAAACAACCCGTAGTCATACAAATTGTAGGATAAAGTATAAATATTGTGTTTTGATGATATTAACGGTTGATAATAGTGAAGTAAGTGCGTGGAGTCGAAGTCTGGATACTGATAAAGGAAAAATTAACTTCGACCCTAATTTTTGAGAAACCGCTTTGCATAACTCAAGATAACTTCTTTCCTTCATACCAAAAGCACCCTTAAATTCCTTTTCCTATTCACATTCCTTAAAGTTGTAAGTGGAAACCTTACCATTACAGTACTTAACCACCGAAAGAGTTTGCAACGTTTTGCTCTGAAAATCTTGAAATTCTGAAATAAATAAATAAATAAGAGACTTAAACCCAAGATACAACATATTAGAGAGACAAAATTGGCCATTATAACTATTAACTTCTAAATCCTAACACAAGTTGGAACAACCTTGAACTTCTCTTCAAAAAAAACATACAGAAAATTTCATGACCAATACAAAGAATTGTGTGGCTAAACGAAACAATATTTGACTTTGCACCAGAAATGTCTGTATATGTATGTGTGCAAGTAAATATATTCACATTCTCAACCTCACTGACTCTAAATTCTGAAATACATCAAGTCACACTCACACCCAACACCCTTATTACTATTAGAAGCTTAAGTAGAGACTCTTATCACTTCCCCTGAAACAAAGCTCACCTCATACTACTAATATTATCAGTTGTGAGAGATAAATGCTGTTCAGTCTACAAAAAGAAAGGAGTCTTTCCGCTGCAACAACAGACATTTTATCACCCAGTTGGGCGACTGTAAGGATCTCAAGTACTTGGATAACAAAAGGCAAAAGGAGTCTTTTTGCCTCAACTTCCACAGATACATAATCAATAATAGGGCGACAGTAAGGATCTCAAGAACTTAAATAACAAAAAGAGTCTTTCTGCCCCAACTTCCACAGACATTTTATCAAACAGTTGAGCGACAATAAGGCTTTCAAGTGCTTGGATAACAAAAAAGGGTCGTTCTGCCGCAACTTTCACACAGACATGTTATGAAACAGTTGGGCGACAGGAAAGGATCTCATGTACTTGGATAACGAAAAGGAGTCTTTCTGATGCAATTTTCAGACAGACATTTTATCAAACAGTTGGGCGACAGTAAAGGATCTCAAGTACTTGGATAACAAAAAGGAGTCTTTCTACTGCAACTGATACAATTGGGCTGACTAAGAATAGTTATAGGAGTATTATATGTGCATTTTCTATTTTATAGTTGAGCCTGGAATTAGTTATCCCACCATATATATGGGATAACTTATCTCATCACTATGGCATAAATGGGAGGATAAATAATTCTGGGACTAACTAATACCAGTAACTAAATGCAGGATAAAATAGTTTATCCCTTATCCCTCATACCAAACGACTCTATTCTCTTTACCACAAGCATACCACTCACCTAGGCTACATGAGTCAACTTTTGAGAAACAAGCCAAGGTAATGAAAAGCTCCTACACCAATATCCTAGCCACTTTCAGTAACCCAAACCCAAATTAATCATATTATACCATTTCCGAAACCACTACCACACTTGTCACACATCTATCTAAAGAGAATACAACTGTGTTGGACGAATAACAAGGCTAACCCCAGCTGAATTAAGTGAGAAAAGAGCTAAAGGATTATGCTATCGTAGTGATGAGAAATACTTGCCGGGGCATGTTGGTAAGCCTAAAACTCAGTTGTTTTTGTTGGAGCTAGCTTTTGGGGGTGGTTCTCCCAAGGTTATAACAATGGTTTCACACAAACATTTTATCAAACAGTTGGGTAACAGTAAGGATCTCAAGAACTTAGATAACAAAAAAAGAGTCTTTCCGCCACAACTTTCACACATACATTTTATCAAACAGTTGGGGGACAGACAATAAAGGATCTCAAGAACATAGATAACAAAAAAAGGAGTCTTTCTGCCACAACTTTCACACAGACATTTTATCAAACAGTTGGGTAATAGTAAAGGATCTCAAGAACAAAGATAACAAAAAAGGAATCTTTCTGCACAACTTTCACACAGACGTTTTATCAAACAGATGGGCGACACTAAAGGATCTCAAGAACTTAGATAATAAAAAAGGAGTCTTTCTGTTCATACCTCGGAGAAGCAGCGATTGCTGGCGGAGACTGATCAGATTTTAAAAATTCTTCAGCTTGTGGAATTTGAAAGTCCCTCAAAAAATAGAAAAAGGAAAAAAATAAGAAAATTTTTATAACTAGAATGTTGTTTAATCTGTGAGCAAAAACATATCTTAAAATTCCATTACTTTTTAAATTGACTAAAAAAGATGTAGTAAGACAAATAAATTGAAACAAACAAGTAAATAATCTCCAAAAATATCGATTTTCTTTTCAGAAATAATCCACATAATTTTAGAAAAAATCGTTTGTTCTCCAAATGTGTTAAAGAAATTAATTTTTCAACTTTTAACCATAGATATTGTTCTCTTTCTTATCTCAAAATGTGATCATTAATTGATGATTTTGTATAATGTAAGTTTGTTTTATCTTTTTAGTTAATCTAGCTTATTACCTCCGTGCTATCAATTAATAACTTTTGACATGATAAAAAAGCGTGTAATCCTACAAATGGCAACAATGTCAATGTCATGGATTCAATGCAGATGTGGGGTGATCCAGATTAGAGTCATGATTGAACATGACCCTATAATTGTACACACTATTTTTCGATGATGAAAAGATATTGCATATATATAACAGAAACTACAAGAGAGCACAGTGCACCAAAGAGTTATGGGGGAAGGGAAAATAAGGTGGGGAATCGAACCCTCACCAACAAGGTAAAAGTTCTTAGCCTAACAGTAGATACGACACAACTATTACTAGTACTTGTTCTGGGCAGCTATATTAGAAGGTAAGTGGGCAGTTAGGAGCATTTGTTGCAAAATTTGATTCCATTAACATCTCCTGGTCTGTTGTGATTGCTTCTCCACTCTCCAGTTGCCTGCACAGTGCACACTTGTCGAAGCTATTTGTCTTGTATGCATCCTTCCCACTTGGTCGTCCAACAAAACATCTAGTAACTGAGAAGGAGGATTCCGAAAAGTTGTATCTTCACTACCCAAATTTGTTTCGGAAGCCATACATGCATGTTTCGCTCCCTGTAGATATGATGCAGTGGTGGATCACCCAAAAGCCTGATGAGGTACCTGCAATCATTAAGAACAGGCGAATGAAGAACATTAGGAACATGTATCAATGTAATTACCTCCTAAGCATCAATATTAATCTGCATAGATGTAAACCCATGCTGCAGGGCTAGCTGTAGACCCCAAAGCAAAGCATGTATCTCAGTAGTGATAGCAGTTGTGTGTTTGCTATAGAAAGAAAACCCAATACCCATTCCACTTTTGTACTTCTGAATCTCCTACAGCATCGGAAGTATAATTGTTCAGAAAAAGAACTTTTTCTGATGTAAACCCGGTGTGTTATCTAAGTCTTTTAACTAGTCTAATGGTAATCTCCTCTATTGCAGCAAAAGTCAAAAAAAGGGGTACTCGCGCTGCAGCCTGCTTGCCTAAAATGAAAATCCTTACTAGCCGAAGTAAGGGACTTGCTTACTGGAGCATACATAATGGACAAGGACTTGTAAGAATATTCTTTGCCTGTTATTCAAGAATCTTTCCTCAAAATGGATGATGAATGGAAACGAGATTGGATTGACGTTTAGAAACAAACCAACCGTGTTAAGCATGTAGGAAGGGCCATTTTTGGGAGGTTCCCATTTGACATACAAAGGGACAGTTTTTTTTTTCAGGGGAGTCCGTAAGATGCCAGTATTTCGTAAAATTTTGAAGAATTACATTCTGATTTAAAGTGAAAGTGAGTCCTTCAAAGATGTATCTATTGTGACTCTTCCATGTGAGCGACAAGGTAAAGGATAAAATTAGTAAAAGAGGGATGTTGGAAGCAGTACCTTTGAGTTTTGGCTGCTGGAGTATTAGATTCATTAAGTAGAGCAGGCAAACAGTTGGCAACTTCCAGAGATTATGTATCAAGTTGGTTTATGAAAGGTAGGAACACCTACTTGAGCGAACCGTGGGACACAAAAGGAACAGATGATTAATAGTCTCATCACAGTCACTGTTGCAAAGTTTGCATTCTGGAGAAGGCACAATTGAGGAAATGCAAAAGGCTGGCTGTTGGGAGACGACCATGAAGACATTGCCAAGGGAAAAGGATTACTTTGGTGGGAGGTGCAAATGCCACAGCCATGAAAAGAAGTTGTTCATGTGAGTTGGTTGAAGTAGGCTGCAATAACAAGAGTTAAGAAATACAATTCATCTCACAGGATTTTGCCCTTGTGTTCTCCCTACAAGTTAATGCAACACTTCCAAGTTATGTTTTCCCCCCTCTCTAACGAAAAAACAGTTTGTAAATATTAGAATGTAAGGAGCCTACCAGATACATCATAACTAATACGTTATTCCAGAAAAAAAATTGCAGATTTCTAGTCGCATACGCATAGCTAGAATATAATAAATACAAATCATAGCAAAGAGAAAACATATGGTGAACCAAAATTACATGCATGATGTTCTTAGCACATCTACAGATTCAGGATTTAAATTTGATCAGTTCAACCTTTATAATTGTTACACTGACCCATTGTACTTTGTAATTATGGATTCAGAATTTAATGTTTGTTGAAAATTTCACACACAACACACATCTAATTTCTGTATAGAAACTATGGTATCCAGTTGAATCCATTAAATATAGGTCGCATCTGTTTCTGCTCAAATCTACATTAGAAACTATCTTATCACCAAGCATACCTGCTGCTATAGTCATAAAACTCTTCTAATATCTCCTCTTCATCATCACCACTAGGGGTGTTTACGGGTCGGTTTGGATCAGTTATTGATCAAAACCAAAACCAAACCAACTTAATCGGTTTTAAAATTATCAAAACCAAACCAAACCAAATATAATATATATTTATCGGTTTCGGTTTGGTTTGGTTCGGTTATTCGGTTATTAACCATACACAAAAATAAAAAAAACAATTCATTCAAAATGTGAAAAAGTGACAACAATCCATTCAAAACAAAAATAGTTAGAATGACTTAAATTACCAAAACTTTCGATCACTAAATTTACTATCAATAAGCTTTAAAATTCACTATATTGGTCTAGAAGGAAGAGACAATAATATTTTTAGTCCCACAGAGAATTGTCATGACACTTATATACATGAAATCAATAAAATAAATATTTTTATCTTGGACATTTTTGCTTTCAATAAGTAAATTATAAAGAAATTTTAATGAAAATATATATATAAGATCTTTAAAGTTGTTTATAAAAGCAATATATTAAGTATGTTTATTATTAAAATATATGTATATAATTCATCGGTTCGGTTATTTCTTCGGTTTTTTCGAATAAAACCATAACCAAACCAAACCAAATACTATCGGTTTTCAAAAATCTAAAACCAAACCAAACCCAAATAAAATCGGTTTGGTACGGTTTTTCGGTTTGGATCGGTTTTTATCCAACCGTGAACACCCTAATCACCACCATCACCATAATGCACTTTGCAATGAATTTTTGCTCTCATATGCTTCTGCACTGCTTCTAAACTACCGAAAGGATGACATCCATCGTTGCAAGACAGGCACATATAATACTTTTTAACCTGAGGACATAAGGAGAGATTTTTACTTTGTTTTTAACATCAGTTTTCTGATTAAATAATACACATAAATATCTAAGTAAACTCAAAGAGTAGAGAAGAAAAAAGAAACCAATAATATTACCTTGAGACCAAGATAAGCAAGGAATCCTTTAGGGTCCTCCAAATACAAGACATGAGGTATGAAGAACCCATGCTTCTTGTGCATGTGGACCAAAAATGCAACCACACCCATGTCGAATCCTTCAAGAATGAATAACTTTTGGAAGACCCAATATACACCCGGTGGTATTTTTGAAGGATCCGAGAAACATAGCCTCAAAATGTGTGTTTCTCAGCAGACATACTGCCCATGGGGTGCACATTAATACTGTTCTTCACATTCTCTCTAGCTAATTCTTTGTCCTTCCCATAATAGCAGAACTTCCTTCTTAATCAGCATGATGGAGTCCACTGTCCTCCATGTTACGAAATATACAGCATATCTTCCATGATCTGTTGCGGTGCAGAAAAAGAGTTGATGATGATTGATGACAGTTTTTTACCATTTTAAGCCATGAGAACTCCAAGCTGCCGCTTCAGTTGACTCTCTCAGAAAAATACTCGATGATATATAACTCACCAATCTTCTTTGCAGATGATTGAAAGTACAAGGAAAATAATCATTGATATTCTCCATCAATAACTTGAAACCATGCAAGTAGTCTCAACTTAAAGAAAGTAGGGCAAAGAAAACTAACGTTTTGATTTAGCTTGTCCATTGATCAACCTGTTATAAGTAGCAATATCAGGTATAAACCCCAAATCCAACATCTCTTCCACCAAAGCTGCCGATTCCTTCTTTTTACCCTCCCTCTTAAAACCTGATACCAAAATATTATATGTCACAGTATCAGGATCCAAGCCCTTGTTTAAACCCAATAGCCTCATCTTATTTGCTTCCTTTGCTCTTCCTGCTTCACACATGTCACTAAGAAGACAATTAAATGTTACACTATCCGGAAACATACATTCCTGCAGCATTTTCTCCATAATTTCATATGCTTCGTCAATCTTTCTTGTTCTCCTTAAACCTTCAATTAAGGTCGTACAAGCGATCGAGCTTGGAGAATTCCCATTCCTCCATAACTCATGCACCAATTCCATTACTCTGGCCACATTCCCTTCCCCACAAAGCCTCTCAACTAACCCAAAATAATCAAATGTTCTTGGTAGCACCCCTTTCCTTGAAAAGTCAACCAATAAATCACACGCTTTCAACACCATTCCTTTCCTGCAAAGCCCATCAACCAAAATCTCACAAGTCACTGCTGAAATCTCCCATCCCATCTCAGTCATCTCAAAGGCCATCCCAATCCCCTCCTCAATCTTACCATCCAAAAGAAACCATTTAATTAAAGTATTAAAACTAACTACATTTGGAGCACATCCATGAGTTTTCATCTCCTTAAACATTTGTAAAGCCAAGCCCAATTGCGAGTTCTTACAGTACCCAGAAATCAAAGTATTGAATGTAATTACATCAGGCTTTACTCGATCTCCAACCATCCTATGGTAAAACTCCAGAGCCCTATCAAAATGCTTAAACTTCACAAATCCATGAATTATTATATTGCAAACAGAAACATCAGGCTTCCCATCAATCAATCTTCTCATTGTGTCAAAAGCTAACAAAGCATCATCAAATCTACCTGCTTTGCAATAAGCATTAATGGCAAAACGAAAAATAGGTTCAGTTTTGGGGCAAGAGAAAATACCATCAGCACACGGGCAGGGGTTAGAAGAAATAAATTGGAGGAGAGTAGTAAGAAATTGGAGGCGGTGTGTGGTGGCAAGAGTGCGGACCATCCACTCAAAAGTGGTGTGATCATGGCGGAACGAATCGACAGAAGCAGCATAGTTGAAGAGGTAGAAGTCAAGTTTAGTGAGGATAGGGTGGTAATGGACACGGTTCTTGAGAAAAGAGAGGAAATCCTTGGCTGTGAAAGAGGGTTTGAGGTGGGTTTCCATGAGTTGGTTCAGTTGATTTTGGGCAACAGGTGTGAGGTTGTTAGTGGTACACATTGAAGAATCTATCGTTCTTACAGCAAGAGGTAGCAATGAAGTCCGATCAGAAGCTGTTGGTTTTGGAATGGATTTGAGAAATTTCTGAAATCCCATTTTCTCTTTGTTCTATGTTCCTTGGCTGAATTTATCCTCCCCCACTTCTCACATAGCTATATTTTCATGAAAACCCTGTAACGTGAAAAATGTCATTCTAAAATCATACTAACAATTAGTTACTTTGATCAAGAGATTGCATCACACACATTATAGCATGAGTAAAAAAAACCATGTTTTGACAATACCACTGGATACCAAAGGCTGGTACAATGTCTAAAGGTGTGTTAAATGTTTTCCAATTTTCCCATCTTAGATTGGTCAAATATTTTGGAAAACATCATCTCTTGGAAAACAAGCTCCTTAAAAATGACTTCCCTAACGAAAGTAGGGAAAACAAGTTTCACTAGTGACATTCCACATAGATTGTGTCATCCCCACCCTCCAACATTCTTCATCTTCACCAACCCACCCCATAGCCCTCATCACCACCCATATAGGAAGCCTAACAAACGCTGTTGTCACTTGCCGATAAACAAATCAGACCTCATACTATTGATATAATGAGCTAACGAGAAATAGAAATTCTGATGTGGGTGCATAAAAAAGAAGTCTTTTTGCAGCAATTTTCACACAGACATTTTATCAAACAGTTGGGCGACAATAAGGATCTCAATATTTGGATAACTAAAAACTTTCTTACCTCGGAGAAGAACCAATTGCTTGCAGACGAAATCCTGCCGGAAAACAACCAAATCAATGCCTTTCTTGCAAAACTGATCGGATTTTCAAGATTCTTTTGTGTGGCTTTTGATTTGCTTTCGAGTTTTGGCAGTCACGAAACAAATTCCCATGTTTTTAGATCCTTTTGGTCTAACTTTGAAGTTTTAGTATATAGAGTAGCGCGGAGCCAGGATTTTAAATAAGAGGTTTAAAATCTAAAAATATAGATATACGAAGTAGTTTAAGGAGATTCGACATCTTTTATATGTACCTAAAAAATATTTTAATTGTGTATAAATAATATAAATTTTAACTAAAACCTGTTCGGATGAACCCCTAACTATAACATGGCTCCGCCATCAGGTATATATGTTTTACCAAAACAAAAATAATAATAAGGAGAGATTTACTACCTATAAGATAGTGACACTCTATTCTTTTCATATCTTGCTCTCATAGAATTTCACTAGATATATGGTTATTGTAATAAAGAAAATTTACATAAATGATTACCAATTTTTTATTCTCTTGCTTAATACTCCTTTCTATCCATTGAGATTTGTAATGTTGCGTTTTTCGAAAATCATTGAATAATTTTTAAAGTTAAATTAGATTATATTAATTTGATATTTTAAACAAAAAATTTAGAAATTCAAAAACTATACGAAAAGTACTATAAATTTTTACATATCAATATGATGAAAAATATGTCGTAAAATGTTAGTCAAAATTTTTATAGTTTTGACTCTAAAAAAAGAAACTATGAAAATTAAAAATGAACGGATGTAGTATATTCTTTAAACTTACTAGGACAAAGATAGTGTGTATGTAGGCTATATTAGTCCAATCTTATGAAGGATTGTTTTCAATAGACCTCAAACTTTCATACAATGCCAAATTTTCTTATTTATTTGAAGGGAACAATCACGTATTTTAATATTAACTATAAAATTTTTATTTTACTTCTAATAAAATGAATTATGACCACACAAATATTTATGACATACTTTAGATCATATTTTTCTTAAATTTCATATCAAATTAAACTACATCATACAAATAAAAATAGAGATTAAATTTTGACTAAATATATAAATGCATCATTCTTTTTTATATTGACTAAAAAGGAAAGTGAATCATAAAAATTAGATGAAATAATATTTTTATGCTATCTAATATATTATGGAGTAAATAGTTTCAAAAATCCTTATTTGAGAGGGATAGTTAAAACTTCTCATAATTTAGGGGGTAAATAGTTTTAAAAATCCATATTTACAAAAATAATTAAGACTTCTCATAGTTTAATAGAGTGTGTCATTATCAGTGTTTTGTTTAAAATAGACTTAGACTGATTTTAAGAGTCGTCACTCAACTCTTAAGGTAAAATTAAAAAAAATATTTTTCCAAAAGATTAAAACAAAAATCTAATGAAAATAATGAAAGGGGGTTCAGGGTTCATATTAACATTTCTGGAAGGGTATGAAAGCACCCAAAATATCCACTAACACGCGGCTATCCAATAATTAACTATTTGGCTAGAATAAGTTGACTTAATAAAGTTGAGAGAATGAACGGTTTTGAAAGTTGAAACC
This sequence comes from Solanum bulbocastanum, assembly GCA_037074985.1. NCBI lineage: Eukaryota > Viridiplantae > Streptophyta > Magnoliopsida > Solanales > Solanaceae > Solanum > Solanum bulbocastanum. The sequence continues at coordinate 2,340,847 of CM073604.1, forward strand.
ATTTTAAAGGGGGGGGAAAGGGGGGAATATTAAGATATTACCTAAGTATAATAGTTTATAAATTTATGCTTTAGGATCAAGGGAAGTGAGTTCTTAATTAGTTAACTTTTGGAAAATTTGTCCAGAATGGCTATCTATCGGGAACATGAAATTGTAGTGACCTTAAGATCAACGAAAAATAACGACAGATAAACAAATACAAAATAAGGAAGTAAAGTGAGAGATCTGGGCCCAAGTCTAATTTTCTATCCGCCTGAGTCAGTACTTGGGTCTAATCTTGTTTGGATCTTTGGCACATTCAAGTCACCTGCACATGTCTTAGTTTAACATAATGAAAATATTGTTCTTTGGGCCTTAGACCCAACTTTTCTACCTGCCTAAATTCTAACAGGATAATAAGAAATAAAATGACAAGGGCTTAAGCCCAAAATAACAAAAATACAATTTTTGGAATAAAACGTGGGCCTTTGGCCCAATCTTTTCAACTCTCCGATCTGCTTCATATTCATTTAACTCCGAGACCTGTACATCGATTTTTATTGCTAGCTGACTCGATGGAGAAGGAATTTTAGCCTTTATGGCTCTCTCGAAATGCAAGAAGAAGATAGGAGTTCGTAGTGAACTCGGACAAATTTCACATGCGACAAAACAAATAAAATACTAAGTAATACTCACGATAAATCGATAGAAAAACAATGCAATACGATGGTGGCATAATGCAACAAACTACTATTAACATCAACTTTGTTGTCTCATAACTCATATATTCTAAATAATACCAATCGAAATGTTCCAATTTCACATTGTGGATAAGTGGAAGCATGAACAATATAATTACTTCAACAAAGAATACAATATCATACCAGGGAATAAATGTAGTTATGACATGTAACACCTCGGTGGTCATTTGGTTTGAATATGAGTTATGATGGGATAAGTTATGTTGGGATTAATTATGATGGGATAAGTTGTCATGGATTTATTTCTTATTGAGTGTTTGGTTTGTTATATTCAAAATAATATATATTGATAAATTTTAAGAACAAGTTGTTTCTTTACAAAATTACCCTTCACTTTATTTGAACTTTTTAAATTCTTCTTTGTGAACTTTAGTCATTCATTTTTTAAAATAAAATTTTTATTTTATTTAACTTAAATATTTTTGTTTATGTATTCCCATGATAAGTACCATGTGTATTTAAAAATATAACTTTTTTCTTATTTAGCTTAAAAATAGAACTTCCCTCTAAAGTTTATTAAAGAGAAGAAAATTTATGAGAACTCAAAATAAAATAAACATAAGAATTAGTCAAATAAATTCATAAATAAAAATTATATTTATATAGTATAATTTTTTAATAGAAAAATATGCATTATTATCATAAAAATAAGGAGTAGTAAATATTATTATACTTGATATTAAAAAAAATGTAAATATACATAAATGTGAAAAATGATGTATAAAAAGGATTTAAAGGGGCATATTTGTCATTTACCTATTTTATTCCGGGATAAGTTATCCCGGTATTACTATACCACCCATGGGGAGGGATAACTTATCCCGATACTAATTATTAATCCCGATATAAGTTATCCCGGACTTGCCAACCAAAGAACATAATTTTTTTTTTATCCCATCACTATTATTTTTAATCCCTCACACCAAACGAGCCCTATATGTCTAAACTAGCAGGGAAAACAAATAAGTATTAATTGGCTATGCGCAAGGAGGAACTGTGTTTAAATTAATTTTCTTTTAGGATTAAAAAAAAAAAACACACAGACACATTAATTCAAATTAAGCGGATACACATGAGACTAAGGGACTTGATGAGAAAATTTTAAAAGGAAAACATATTATGTCACATAAACCTACCAAGTAGGACTGCTGGTTTTACATTTAAGACAAAGCCATGTTATACCAAAATAATCTCAAACCGATCAGGGACCAAACAAGCTATGCTAATCGCGCTATTCAATGAAGTTGAGGGCTTACATCATCAAATACCCCCCGAGAACATCAAACAAAGGTATATAATGACCGAGTTAAAGAGAGAGACATAAAGCGATATACTAAGAACACATTTGTTTAACTTGCACCAAAACAAAATTATGCTTTCATGACGCTACAGTAAATCCTAGATTGCAAAGATTCTTTCTATCACAAAATAGTTACTGAGACAAAAATGAGTGTATTAATAATTTGATTGAAATTTTCAGATTTTGAGGACATCTTAACAATATTAAACAAACTTAGCCATACTTAGAAGTCAAAGAAGACAAGCGTATTCTCGACTACATTCTAAAATCGAAAACATCGATTAACAAATAAACTAGAGAACGAGTAAGAGATTTCTTTCCCAAAAAAATGGACATAAGCAGGTTGCAAGCATGCTATTTCACAACAACACAACTCCAAAGATCAACTTATTTTCATAAGAAACCAAATATGCTACTGTCTAACGCATTTGACATCTTCCGAACACATAGCAAAAGCAAGAATATTATTTCAACAAATATGATCGGAGCATATCAAGAAGATTGACAAATAAACAAACAAAATCGACGCAAACACAACTCGGCCAAGAAAATTGGCCAGTTGTTTACCTCTTCTTGAGCAGCGAGACAGCGGGACGAGCAACAACTTTCACACCGAAACGCGACTCCGAGAAACTCGAATAAACAAAAACAAAACGAGCGAGAGCCAAGACTGATCCGAACAGCTTCAAAGATTTTTGGTCTAGATATATTTCTTCCTCTCAACACTTAACTAACTCTTAGTGCTCGTTTGGTTTGAATTCAAGTTATGATGGGATTAGTTATGATGGGATAAGTTATAATGGTATTAGTTATGATAGGATAAGTTATGCTAAGATTATTTTTTATTGAGTGTTTGGTTTGTTGTATTCAAATTAATAAATTTTAAGAACAACATATAAGTTAACAAAAATACCCCTCATGGATGTGAAAAGTAATGTCTAAAAAGTGTTTAAAGGGATCTTTTTGTCATTTAGTCATTTTATCCCGGGATTACTATACCACCCATAGGAAGGGATAACTTATCCCGGTACTAATTATTAGTACCGGGATAAGTTATCCCGGCCTTGCCAACCAAACAACAAATTGAGTGGCACTATAATTTAATCCTGGGATTATTTTACCCTATCCTTCACACCAAATGACCCCAATATTTTTTCCATCCCAATCAAGAACAAGAAGAGGGTATTTATAGAAAGGGAATTAGGGTTTGGATTTTTTTTTGGGGGGGAAAAGAGTAGAGTCGGAATTCTGAAAATTTCACTCTCAATTTGAATTTTCTTCCCCAATGGATAGAAAAAAATTACTGCTTGCACAAGATTTCAACCGAAATCCCTTAAAATTTGGGTGAAGAGACCAAAGTGGGCGGCTGTTGCAGAGAAAGCTGTGGGAGCTGCTGTAACGTTAGAGAGGAGAAAGAAACATTGCTGGGTTTCTTTTGTGGACTGGAAATTGGGCCGGGTCGGGGGAGAAATGGGTAGGCTGAATAGGAAAACAAAAGGGAGTTGTTGGAGGTAGAATTGGAACGTTGGGTGGGTTGGAAATAAGGCTATGGGCCACTGGAAATTATTGAGTGAAGGGCCCAAACATTAATTTCATAAAGGGGTTGAAAAAGAAGGTTAGACTTGGCTACAAGTGTAATAGAAATTAATTAACAATTTAGCCAAACGGATTAAAGAGGTATCCAAAAAGAAATAATTTTAGAAGATTTGACTAGAATTCAAATAGGACCAATTAACATAATTAATTTATGAGCTCTTTAATCTTAACGAAATAAAATAATTAACTTAATTATAAACTAATTGATTTACATATAAACTTATTAACCCAAAATTAAAACCATAATTCAAACTAGAACTAAATTAATAAAATATTTATTTTAACAAAGTAAACATCTTTTGATATGATTTTCAATATACTAATTACGTGTATAATTATATGAGATACATACTTTTTATTCAAAATAATATAAAAATCGACTGAAATTATTTAAATTAACTTGAAACTATTGAATTTTATAAGGCTAGTTATTCTAAATCGTTTGTAAATTAAGAAGCTCGAAAATTAATTATTATCGGAGAGGGTCAAAATTGGGTGTCAACAATAAGGAGGTTTTTAATTAGGGACCTTTTACACCTTAGATAGTTGTTACCCATTGTATTGTATTGTTAATGTAAATATAATGTTTATTTTGATTGTTACTTAAATTTTATTGTACTGTATTGTATCGTTTAAATCCATCGTTACGTAATGACAAAAAGACTCATTTTATATGACAACCGATTCGGTGTGATCACATTGTTTTCTTAATAGTTTCTTCTCATTTTATCTTTACTTATTATTTAATAATTATATTTCATTTTTTATTCTATCTTTTCATAATAGCTCTATCCATACCCAACTTTTCTTATATGTTTATTATTTAAATTATAAATATGTCAAATGATACAATCCATTCAAACACTACATTCATTGAAACAATACCATACGATATAACATAAGATAATACAATACAATATGATACATTATGAAAACCCAACAAAATTTCCTTTGGATCTCCATTTTACGTGGCAATCCCTCATTGGCTACACCCATATCCAACCGGTCCCACTTCCGATTTCGCAAAAGCCACGTGTCTGGCTCAGAACAGCCATCTAAACAAAAACAAGTTCTCCATCGTTCCTCTTCGAAATGCCAAAATCACCATGGCCACTTTCGTCGTCGCCGGTACCGGCACCACCGCCACCGCTCTCGTCGGAAATACCCGCCGGAGATCCTCTTCAGCCGCTCAATCGATTTCTCATCTAGCTCTTAACTTCCCTCAAAACCGCTCTTACCGTCGCCGGACGTCAAAAACATTTTCTCCAATCTATGCTTCTGTATCTGCATCTCCAGCGCCAGTTACTAAACCGGATGACCTCGTTGGTGCCATTCTTTCTAAGGTACAGCTACTGGACTTTTATTTGCTGATGATTTTTTTAGAAGAAAAAGGGGAAATTGATGATTACATTAGTAAATTAGAGTTCCTTTTGGGTAGAACAGTAAGCTTAGTTGCTTTTTGTAGTCTATAACTAGTGAATAACCTTAATTTGGCGATTCAAACAGCTTGTATGTTTAATTTACTCACTGAGTTCAAACTATCATCAACATGTTAAACTAATAGTAACTATTTCTGTACATTGTGTGTGACCTAGTAGTCAATAAAGTGTGTTGAGAACTATAAGGTCTTGGGTGGTCTCAGGTTCAAAACTCATCCGAGTCAAAATTTAGTTTCTTCCTGTTTGTCCAAACCTTGGTTGAACAGAGTTACCCAATACCTATGCTAGTGGGAGGTAGCGAGTATGGTGGAATTTGTCGAGGTATGTGCAAATTGGCCTAGACACCACATTTATATATAAAAAAGAAGTTCTTCTTTTTAACCCTCCATAGGAGCTTCCGCCTTTTTGCTCTCTTACTGACTCGAACCCACAAACTTATGGTTGGAGGTGGAGGGTGCTTACCAACTCCCTTTTATCTGGTTCTTTGTGTTATGCAACCAAAAACCTGAAGTTCAACATCTTAACTTTGTTTGACATCTTAACTACTATTGCTTCTTGTCTGTTCCGAACTGTTGCTTAATGAAGCATTTCTGAAATTTTCGTTTAGTAACTTTCTATTTACCTTTCCTCTCATGGTCGTTAACCACTTACGCAAAGCCTCTTCAAATTAAAGTAGCAAAGTATGCCAAAATTCAGCACAACCCTGGCCTATCATGGCAATTTGCTGCACACTTAGGTGAAAAAACAGATACCTCTGTACTTCAGAAAGAACCCAAAAAGAAAAAAGAAGCACAATAATATCTCTCTGTGTGCATTCTATAGGCTCATCCACTTCAACACCAGTGGTAGAGTTTTGGGCCTCAAATAGTTTGAGAAAAAATAGGCCAGTGTTTCCTTGTAGATTTTAAATGCTTACCAAAAGATTAGGGGAAATCTTGATTAAGAGTCTAACTGGATTGTGCTGCTTCATAAAGTAGTGAACTAACATCTCGAGGTTAAAGAAGCACAGTAGATCTTACCTACCCAACCACATGGCAAATGCCTTATATTGTAGCAGTTAGCCAATTTGGTTGTATTTTAATTGCATGTGTTACTTACATCATAGTTGCATTCTGAGTACTTTTGTTTAGGAAGTTTTAATAACATCAGCTGAGCATCATCACTTAACCAGGTTATGCAAACAGATCGAGGGGTTTTGCTGACAAGGGATGAGCACAAAAGTGTAGCCGAAGTGGTTCAAGAATTGCAACGTTTTTGCGTGGATGAACCTGTGAAATGCCCTCTTATATTCGGAGGTAAACATGTTAAGAGAAAGAGTTCTATTAAATTTTCTATGTTAATATCTCCCAGTTTAACACAATAAATATCAGAAACTATTTTCTATGTCAACGTAGTATACCTGGCCTAGTTACGTATCTTATTTTCTCCTACATTGTGCCTATATCTAGTAAGGCATTGAGTGCACCATTCTTCTGAAGAATTTCCTACCAATTCTTTCTTTTCTTGTTTTGAACAATGTGTGCATGCAAATTAGCATACTCCCCATACATTTTAGATTTTCCACTTTATTAGTCTGCAGAATATGATCCCTGGAGAGATACTGTGTAAGAATGTATGAATTTGTATACCATAGAATAAAATGACCAAAATAGGGAATAACCTCTGTAGTTGTACGTGAACTAGAACCTGTTTAGGAAGTTGGGTGCTCACGTTGATTATTTGCTCTTAGCATGCATCAAATGTTTTGGATGATAGGTGAATTAACTTCTTTAAAAAATTAACACCCGTTCTGTGACTATCATGAAGTTATTAGTAATATGAGTCCGTGTGTGTGTGTGAGTGTGTGCGTTTGATTAAACCGTAAGATGTACTGCTGACGAAAGATGTTAGTTGTTTCTGCTTATCTGAAGAGCATAGTTACTGAAGTTTACTTTTAGCAGTTTGTTTTGTGCGTAAAGGCCATAGTTATGTCAACCATGTCTTATAGCAAATCAAAAGCTCCTAAACTGCAATTAATAATGAATTCCTTGCAGAATGGGATGTACTGTACTGTTCAAATCCCACTTCACCTGGGGGTGGCTATCGGAGTGCATTTGGACGCCTTTTCTTCAAAACAAATGAAATGATTCAGGTTGTTGAAGCCCCTGACATTGTAAGGAACAGAGTGTCCTTTTCGCTTTTTGGTTTCCTTGATGGTGAGGTTTCCTTAAAAGGTACGAAAACAGATGCAAACATGTCCTATTTCCACATTTATCTCTTCGTACACATTCTTTATCTTTTATAGAGGAGTAGAATTTGTGTGTTTATATGGTAAGCGTGATTTGCTGCATCAAATGTCAAACATAACAAGCGGAACACTTCCTTAGCATGTCACTGCTTGCAATTAGCTTACTCTACAAGAATAATATACAGACATCTGACTGTAATTCGGTTCGTTTTGTCTATACACATTTACTGTTTCTGGTTTCTAAGTTATCCGTTTTTAGTTCACAATCTGTTAAATCCTAAACCCTTATAAGGATGTTTTTATATGAAAGCTTTGAGATTGGTGAAGTACACAACAACTAAGCCTTAATACCTACTAGTTTGGTATCTCCTATGTGAACTTTTGCTTCTGTTATGTCCTATGCTTAGCTAAATTCGCTTACACTTCGTCTCATGAACGAAGGTGTATGACACCTTCTGTGCTAGGCAGCCAAGCACTGATGAATAACTTGCTCGTACATTATTTCTTAGATTTAGTATCATTGTCCTGATGTACGAGCGAGCATTTAATATGTACTTTCATGCCCAAGACGAAACTTGATACCTCAATTCAAGGTCTAGACTAGTTCATGATGTGGTGCCCAGTTCTTTTACCATTCTAGTCTGGGATTATTCTAACCACCAGCTTCATGATGCAGGAAAGTTGAATGTTTTAGATGAAAAATGGATCCAAGTTGTGTTTGAACCGCCTGAACTCAAGGTAGGAGGGTTAGATTTTCAGTATGGTGGTGAGAGTGAAGTTAAACTAGAAATCACATACATTGATGAGAAGATCAGATTGGGAAAAGGCTCAAGAGGTTCCTTGTTTGTGTTTCAAAGACGCAAACCTTGAAATGCTAGTCTTTCGAGTTCATTCTTATAGTATACAACCAATTTTATGTACAAACATATCGTAGAAAGTGAAACAAATTGGAACATTGTTCAAAGAGAACTCGTCCTGTTATTCTGGATGTGTAATGTAAAACTATCACTAACTTCCAGCCTTTGGAATCAAATTTACCAAACTCAGAAAGAAAGTGAATTGATCTTCTGTATCTCTTTGATTGAGGAGTTGAAAATTGCTAGAAATAACTGTTGTTTGTTATTGTGTGTGTACTCCCTCCGTTTCCAAATACTTACTATGTTTCATTTTACGAAGTCGGTGTGATTTCTTGGCTTCTTTTGGCAGTCGTTTGATGTTTAGTTTCTGCCACTGCTCGAGGTGCTGGTGTTAGATGATCGTCGTTCTTGGTTGTTAGATCATCCTCAAGTTGGTTTGTTGTCAATGGGTTGTTTCCCCCTGCAATCCACAAATAAGTTTTACATTCGGCATACAAAAGTTAGAGCCAAGTTGAATGGACATAATATTCAAACATGGATTGAGTTAGATATTGTTGTAGTGAACACTAGAGAAGACAAATTGAACAAGATTTATATATTACTAGCATACTTGTTCAATCTTGAAGAGCGCTATTCAATAACGATAATTACTTTTCCACACCTATGAACCATGATATCAATAAGGCATAATACAACACTCACTATGTCTCATGGACACCTGATGCTTATGTGGCATATCAATAAGGCATAATACAACACTCACTATGTCTCATGGACACCTGATGCTTATGTGGCATATCAATAAGGCATAATACAACACTCACTATGTCTCATGGACACCTGATGCTTATGTGGCATATCAATAAGGCATAATACAACACTCACCATTAGATTTCACATCTAGAGCTTTCCCTTTAGTCTTAACTTCCCAGCAACAACGTTTTCATAATCTGACATCTCACCTGATAGAGCAAGTTCAAATACATTAACCTCATAACTTAAACTGGCAATGTGCAACTACTTCTACACGGATGGAATTTCACTGTGTATGTTGTTGTTGATAATAACAGCAAATAGAAGAACAATCCATCTATCATATTCCAATGACCAGTTATAAACTTCAATTTTCGACAAAAATTGCTACTCCTATAATTCAACTTTCAAATAATTTCTTTATAAAAATAACATAAAAGAAAAGATCTTTAAACTCCCACACCAAGCTTCAACAAAGATCTCCACTCAAAGAAATCCATGAACATTTTAATATTTTTCATTTACCTTAACTAAAATCATCCATGTTAATTCTTCATCATTTTCAAAGGGCAAGTTATTCAACTTTTTTTTAAAAAAAGAAAATAAACCTTATCTTAAACGTCAATGAAATGAATTGAGAATCATGACATGTCAGGTTCAAATCCCCATGTATAAAAACACTAGTATCAATTGTACTAGCTTTGATTAACACACTCCACTTATGAAATTACACTAAAATATATTATTGTTATATTAGTCTTGACGATAGAGTTATCTTATATCATTAGAGGTGGGAGGTATACTCAAGTTTATCCAGATCCAGAGGATGTTCCTTTCCACTGAGTAAGTAATTAATTATCAAGAACGAAGTAATCTTTTACTTTGATTAAAGGCCCCTTTTCTGAGAAAGGAGAATAGGAATGAAATATAAAAAAAATCTAAATAGAAAGAAAAGAATTTAATTGCAAAAGCAAAAAGGAGGGACGTCTTTTTTTTTCTTCTTTTTTTTTTTTTTTTAATTCTTTCTTTCCTATAATTCAATTTTGATTTCTAGTTAGAGAGATAAAATTTTTGTCATGATTCATGAACTAATGTATTAAAAAGAACTTATCTTTACAGCAATTTCATGTACAATGTCATAAATACACAAACGAAATTAATTTTCTCTGATTTTGCCTAAAATTAACAATTAAATAGAAACTAATTTTATTATATATTATACTAAAATATAAAGGAGAACATAGTTTGGAAGTTTAAAGTTAAATATGAATAGATATTATTTCTTTTTAGAGAAACTAACAAGAAATGAAACACGTAAATTAAGATACAAAAAGTTGTTCTTCTAGATGAGAAGAGCTATTTTTAACATTCTTAGAGAAAGTAGCGAGTTGTATCACATAAATTAAGATATACGTACTATGTCCCTATTTACTTGTCCATTTTTGAATTGACACACATATTAAGAAAACAATTAATGACATAGTGAATTTACTATTTTACCCCTATTAATTATGAAGTGGATGAAAAATTCTACATTTTTCCAAATAATTAGTCATTTAATTGAAGATATAATAGGTAAAAAAAATAAATTATCCTTTCTTGATTTATCAAAATGGACAAATAATTAGAAACAACTATTAAAAAAAAAAAATGAACAAGTAGTTAGAGACAGAGGAATAACAAGTTATTCTTCTAGGTGAGACCTATTTTTAACATTCTTAGTGAAATTCCTAACTTGACTAGTATTCGCGCAGTTAGAATGTGAACTTATTCTCTTGCCAAAAGGCCTTCTAACTAGAAATAACTTATTAGAACCCCCATACAATTCTCACAGTGAACTCGGATTAAAAGTTTTGGATTGAAGTTTCAAACAGCAATTTCACTACATTAATCTGGTTAAAGCAAGGCATTTACCTTATTAGAACCCTCCTACAATTCTCACATTGAACAACTACATATTCCTCAAGTCATAATATTCATTCTATTCCAGTTAGTTTTCTTCTTCACGAGTCGGCGGCAACAGCAACTGCAGAAGCTTCTGGTAAGGAAAAGATTTTCACAGGTGAAGTTTGGGTTTTGAGTGGAATGTGTGAAGAACCAAGTAACTCCTTCTCCTTCTGAATCCCAGCACCTACGATTTCAAGAACTTTCCGAACTTCATTTGCAAGCTCTATGATGTAATCATCTTCGTGATCAATATCGTATAGAGCCTTCTCCATTTTGAATATGTATTCTCTGTTGTTTCCACAGGGACCATGAGCAGTCGCAATTTGCCTGGATATCAAATTTAGTTGCTTAAATAGTTGTATCTCAGCTAAAAGGACGGGAGATCTTCATTTTTACACATAAAAATCATTTCCACGACAAAAGACTGAAAATAAAGGAACCAGAGTCTTTTACCAGGCCATCTCTTCCAACGGGGCAGGCCCTAGATAGTACTTATTATTCACTTTGTCAGGAGTGGATGTAAACCTGAAATGGGAAATTGGAACAATCAACTCAATGTGTATTTTGTCCACATGAACGAACTATATGAAGTTCTTGCACTTAAATGGGGTACGTTTGAGAAAGTATGAAGGCATCGGCTAAAGAACTTACACTATTACTCCTGTTAAAGCTGGCTGAGCAGAGTCTTCATCCTGAAAGAGTAATTAAGAAAACATGAGGAAAGGAACTTGTTTTCTCTCTACCAGTTCGTTAACTCTCCTTGATAACTCGTGTTGTTCCCATTCCATAAAGAGATGCAAAGACTCAAATAAGTTATTGACTTACCGTGTAGAAGTCTACTAAGGTCTTGCTGTCGTACTCACACTCTCTTCTTTCAAGATACTGTAAAGTACAGATTAAAGATTCGACATTAGAGTCTAGACGTGCAAGTGCTATGAGAGGATGTCTAGACTAATTGAAGGAAATGGGACTGGAACAATCATGAACATTATGAGAGATCATTAAAGAATAGTTCACATACCTCCATTGCCTTCTTTTCCTTTTCAGGCCCTCCTCGCACACAATAAACAGCACCCCACTGAAAGAAAATGCACATATAAGTAAATTGACACAAGTAATGGCAAGACCATTCGGCGAGACATTGAAAAAAACAAGAAGAATTCAATATCAACAACGTTAACCACAATCATAGTCTAAAGCACTGAAAGTAGAGTGCAGCAATTATACTCGGAGCTACTGTTCTCACGTCTCACTACACAAGGATGCAACACAAAAGCGTCTTGCATTGCAATTGGCACGTTGAAGAGATTATGTTATACAATTATAGGTATTTAGAACATTAAAGAGACAGAGAAATAAAATGCAACATTTCTGCTCAAAGACATTCTCGTGTAGAATATATTATACTCTGCAGGTAAAGAAAGTAACAAGCTAACATCCACTTACGCAAATAGCTCCTTCGCTTTCTTCCAATGTGCAAGTTCTTGCAGGGTGTTCTGGTGTACCTCTATGATCAATGCAAGCTGAAGCATTCACATAAACACAATTAACATCAAATTAAAACTCTACGAACAAATATCAAAACTTAGCCTCGGGGTAACAACAACGTACCAAGATCAAACACACGCTTGTAATCCTTGATGTAACCAATCATTTTCTCATCATATTCAAAACCTGGATTCCATACCAAGGAGCCATAGCCAAAAATCCAGAAGACCATGATTGTGAAAGCTTCTTCAGGCTAAGAACTGCATTATTATCCCATAAAATGGATTATTCAAATGGAAATACACAAAAATATACTCTGTTTTCCCCTCAAGAACAACTATAAAAGTCAAAAGTTGCTTTGGGAAACTATTTTTCCCCCAAATTTTGCTTTTGCCACTAGAGATAGATTAACAAAATACAACTTTATTTGATTCTTTTCTATTTGTCTCATTGTAATGCACCAAAAAGGTTAAAGGGACCTTGTTTATTATAAAAACTATAAGAAAATAGCTACTTTATTTCCTAAACAAATACTATTAGTTTAACAGCTAAAATATATATTATCCTAAACAAACTCTTCCAAAGACAAACCCAAACCCAAAAGCACAAATTATATTCCCAAAAAAAAAAAAGTTTTGTTGCCATAAACTATGCTGCTTGGATTCTTCAAAAAACTGTCATTGGCTGCTCGGATTCTTCAAAAAAATGTCATTGGGTGTGTAACAGATCCTCCAAAAGTAGTGCATTTTTTAAGGATCCGACACCAGTTGGAGAGTTCGAGCAATAGTATACGAGTCATACAACGCACTATACAAGCTCTAAAACACAATAAACAAATAATTAGGCACAATGTACAAACATTGCAAAAAGATAACATTTTTGCACATTTTACTTGTCAGAATAACATTAACCTTACTGTTCATCCAAAAAACCTAATTTGAAGTAAAATAAACGTCCAGAAACAAAATTACAAGCTAAAATTGGGGAAAGGAAACCAAGAAACCTAAAAAACGATAACAAATTGCCAATATATCAGCAAAATTAGGAAGAAAAAAACAAAAAAAATGAACACCCACGAAAGGAAAAAATCGAAAAATCATAGTAGCTTGATTAATTAACTACGAACTTTCACCTCCATGGTGAGTTCGAGGTTTCGATTCCCTATCTTGTAATCCCCTCCCTATTTCCCCTTCCCCTTCACTTACTCCTACCCCAATTTTTTTGTTTTTCAATAAAATGGAGATAAAGCAAAGAGAGACTTACCAATATATGCTTCAAATGGATGAAAAGGCAATGTTTTATTTTCTGAAAAAGGATGAATTTGAGGAATAATAGAGAAACCCTAGAGGAGAGAGAAACAAAGATGTTTGTTTCTTTTTGAATTTTCTCTCTTCTCTAGAATGGGTTTACTGAAATGGAGGAGGAAACAAGAATTGAGAAAGTATATTTATAGGTGAAGCAGAAAGAAAGGGATTCTATACTTTTTTTTTGTACCTAGACACCATGTGGATGCCTGGTCCATCAACTTCAATGCATCTGTCCATTTTCATTAATGGAGTTTGGAGGTGGCGGTGGGATGATTGAAATATTTGTTTCATATTAGTTGTCAATATTTGCTTCATATTAGTTGTTCATATTATTGAAAATGAAATTAATATTTTTTTTTTTTATGTTTGCTTTTAATTGTTTTTTTTTTTAGAGTTAAATTGTAAAAAAATTGACTAATGTTTTACGTAGTTTTTAATTAAATTGATATGCAAAAAATTATAATTTCTATAATTTTTGAATATTTAATTTTTTTTAAAAATATCAAATTAATAATCTAATTAATCAAATTTGACTTTTAAAAACGCAATATAACAATTAAAAGTGGACGAAGAGAATTTTTTTTATGAGAATATTTTTTTATTTTTATTCTTATGAGTGATTCTACTTTTCTATTTTATTCTTATGATTTTTTTTTAAGAGTGTTAACTTTGAAGATAGAATTAATTAATATTTTTGTGTTTTATTGTTTTGATTAATTTTTTTAAAGAGGGTAAACTTTGAAAATAGGATTGATTCATATTTTTCTATTTTACTCTTATGACTAATTCTTTTTCTTTCAAGAGCTCTTGTAAACTTTGAAAATAGAATTAATTCATAATTTTTTGTTTTTTTCTTTTGATTAATTCCTTTTTTCAAGAGTTTAAACTTTGAAAATTGAATTAATTCATTTTTTTTAATTTTATTCTTATGATTAATTCTTTTTTAAAAAACATTTTATTTTTAAAAGTATTGTTTTTTAAAATGACTTTTTAGAAATGTTTTTGAAAAAAATAATTTTTGTTTAGCTAATTCTTGAAAATGTTTTTAATAAGTAAATTGTGTGAATTGACAAAGTGATACTTGAAAAAACCTTAATTTCTCTTTATAGTATCACTTAATTTCATGCTCATACATTTTCTAAGCTAATTTTGATAGCTTGGTAAAATATGCTATACACCAAGTCAAAAGAATATATTGATTTAATATTGTTTTAGTTGGATTCTTAAAATTTCCAAACTCTTATATAAAATATGTTTAATGTGTGCATGCCACATAACGGATTCATAATTTTTATTAAGAAGGTTCGAGATATAAAAGTATAGTGCTTGAGATTTAAATTTGAAATCTCAAGATAAATATAAAACATTAAGTCATTTCTATTCTTATGTTGAAAGAATTCAGAATCTATATAAACTCGCATAAAAAATAACTAAGGGATTCGAATGAATATCCTCCTCGAGTCCTAGATCCACCCCTACACATAGAGTAATAGTTTTGCAAGGAAAGTTTTGAATGAACCTAGACGGTTTTGTTGAGTAAATTCATTTCTGCACGTTTAAGACCGGAATTTGAGGCGGGTGCATAGGAGTGGAGCACCAATTTAGTAATTGACTTCAACTAGACTAATTACCCATAAAAATATACTTTTTCAGTTTTAAAATATCGTATTTTTCATTTATAAGTTTTTTTTTTTTTAAATAAAAAAACATTGATGGTAGGATTAGGAGGATATTTGACTATTTTACTCATATTATATTTTAAAATATAATTCATTTTTTATTAAATATTTACTTTACTTCATATGTTATAAATTGAAGTGTTTGTATTTTCATAAACAACTAAAGATACTTATTCCTTTCATTTTTATTTATCCTCTATTTTAAAAATATTTTTTCACTTTTGCTTTATCACCTTTAACATATCAAGATTTTTTTTTATTTTACTATGAATATTGTGGAAAATAATTATATTAACCATTGTTTTTTAAGGGGTGGGATATATTTAAAGTGGTTAAATAAAAGTGAACAGTACTTATCAATTTTAACATATTAAAAATAAATAAATTTTTACTCTCGATATTAATTACTTATTCACTAAATAATTTAATATGAATATTGTGGTATTGTGATATATTATTTCTTAAAGGGTGTGTAAAATTTAAAATGAATAAATAAAAATAAAGGAAAAGAATAGTTAATTTTGTCTTTAAATTTTAAAATATTAAAATATTTTTTATAAGGACTAAAAACACTTTGATATAAATATTTTAAGTAAAGATGATAAGTACTTTGAAATGGAGGCAGTAATAATAGAAAATCGTTTAACATACTAGATTCATTGAACCTAGACAATTGTGAAGGGAGAAGTTAAATAATTAAAATCTTAAAAGAAAGAAATTATAGGATAATTAAAGTGCACGATTTCTAAACAAAAAATATTCTTTCTTAAAAATAACTGATTCAAAATAGTTGTTATTTTAGAAAATCGAGTTATACTCCCTTCTTTGTTTTTTATTCGTCGTATTTCTCTTCATGAGAATTAATTTGATTAATTTTCAGAGCTAAATTGAACTAGAATAATTTAATATTTTAAATATAAAAGTTAGATATTCAAAAACTATATAAAAATACTATAATTTACAATTCTTCTTGATGAAAAATTACATCTTAAAATATTGATCGAAATTCATGCACTTTGATTCTTAAGAAACGAAATATGACAAATAAAAAGAAACAAAAAGAGTAATTAATGATTGATTTTCATCTTTATTCTTACTAAATAAATATGGAGAGAGATTAATAAAGGGAAGTACTCCCTCCGTCCCATTTTATATGTCACCTTTTTACTTTGCACTCGTATTAAGAAATGATATAATTTTACTCTTCTACCCTTATTTAATGTTTTCTTAAGTCAACTTTATTAATAAATGACAAGATTAATTAACTATTCTATCAAGGGTATAATAGGCAAAATATGGTAATTTATGTATAAATTTTATAAAATGACTAGTATTGTGGTCCAACTATTTATAGAAAGTAATGACATATAAAATAGGATGGAGGGAGTATTAAAAAATGTTGTGCACGAAGCTCTACAAATATTGTCGCATTCCTATTAAATTCTCCATAAATATGTAGCTATTGAAGGATCCAATACATATCAAACGAAGAAAAATATGTTTCTAACTTTCTATTTCATAATTTAATTTTTGGCCACAGTGCAAATTTTCAGTGTAGACTCATTCGAGTTCATAAGCAGATTCAAATTTAAAATTTATAAGCTTCTATAGTAATCTCAAATTAATATTATAATAATAACTGAATTAACAAACAAATTCTTCTTTCTCTTTACACCAAATAGCATTTACATCTTGGAAAAGAGGAAGAAAATGTTTTTTTTTTTGTTTTCCACCCGGTGTCCAGTACCCACATTGGAGCCCAATTAAATTCGAATTTGTGCCGGGAAGTTAGACATTGGGTTAAAGCGCTTCCAAACAAAGGCGACTCCGTATCCACGAAGAAAATGCTACTTACAAATAATAGGACCTAAAAGGGGAATAATGCAAGTCCTTTTTTCTTACAAGAAAATTAAAACTTTAGAACAAAATTCTCATCAATTAGATCCTTGTACTTTATTGGCTTTTCGAGCTCTCGTAGCTCGATGGCATTGTATTCGGATAGCTTAAGTTATCCTGCATAGATCATATCGAAAAAACGTTGTCAATAAAGATCTAATGAAGTTTAGTTTATGGATTTAACATTATATATACTGACAATGTAAATAAGAAGGTTGCATGATCAGTATATATATTTAGGTAACTTGGCTTATAGGTGATCTGATAGTGTATAGAAGCTAAACTCGTAACATATGCAAGTTGACTTACTCGGGAGAGGGAAACTTGGCTATGATTTGGTGAGATATTTAGATTGTACATAAGTGATGGACATGAATTTTCTTCAGCAAGTGCTCTCAATCTTTCTAACTCTGGCAACACAACTTTGCCAAGATCCGGTCTGTCTTTTCGTCTTAGCTCAGAGCACTGTAACGATAAGTTGGCAAGACGCATAGCCTCATCGTAGGGCCAATCATGAATTGCTGGATCAAGCATTTCGTTAAACGTCCCTTTCTCAATTGCTCTTTCAACATAGTGAGTCAGTCCCATTGGTGATCTCGCGGTTAGTATCTGCAAGAATATGATTCCTAAGGAGTATACATCAGATTTTACGCCAAGCATGCCGGTCTGTTGATATTCAGGATCGATATAGCAGAACGTTCCAGCAGTTGATGTCATTCTGTATTGAGTGACAGTGTCTGCTACTGATGGAGGGACTAGTCGGGCTAAGCCAACGTCACTTATCTTACTCACAAAGTTGCGATCAAGCAAAATGTTGCCCGGCTTTAAATCACGATGAACTAGTGGTTCCGGTTTGCTTTGGTGTAGGAAAAGTAGACCAGTAGCTATTTCAGAAGCAATCCGAAACCTCTGCTGCCAAGAGAGTGGTGGTGTCTTTCCTGGATGGAATAAACGGTCATCTAAGCTTCCGTTAGACATAAACTCATATACTAAGCATCCGTATTCGGGACAGGCTCCTAGAAGAAGCACCATGTTAGGATGCCGTATGCAGCTCAAAACTTCAATCTGCAGTGGAAGATAAAGAGTTTCCGAAATTAGAAATTGTACTATACTAGTTTAACAAGTTAATATATATGCATTATTAAATGAAGCCTTGAAGAAATGGTAAAATTGTCTCCGTGTGACCTATAGGTCAAGGGTTCGAGCTATGGAAGCAGACACTAATGCTTGCATTAGGGTAGACTGCCTGCATCACACCCCTTAGGATGCTGCCCTTGATCGGACCCTAGGTAAATGCAGGATGCCCTTTTTTTATATATGCATTACATTTGGAGCTTTCACTGAATTACCTCTTGTTGAAACTGTTGTCGTCCATGAGTTGCATCAGGACGGAGGACCTTAACTGCAACAGGTGTATGATCCAGATAGCATTTATACACTGGTCCATAGCCTCCTTCTCCAATTTTACGAGTTTGAGCAAAGTAGTCTGTTGCAGATTCGATCTCCTCGATTGTATATTTCCTGTACCTGACATCAGAGTTTGAAAGTTTATTTAGTATTTTATTCTTCTCTTCTGCTTCTTTTAAAGCTTTCATTTCCGCGCTGATTCTCTTCTGAGCTTCTAGCTCAGCAAGCCTCTGAGATGCCTCTGCATGCTCTATGGCTGCTCTAGACTTTGCCTTTTCCCTCTCTGCAAGTGCTAATGCAGCTTCCTCAGCTAAACGTGCTTCTTCTAATCTTCGTTTTTCTTCCATTTTCCAGCGTTGAAGTTCCATTGCCTGCAAATGGAGGCCATGTTAGTACACTCGTAGAATCATTATGAATATTGCATGAGGAGTAATAGTTTCCTTTATCGTGCCTTTTGTTTTGCTGTAAGTGCTTCCTTGCAAGCCGAACTATACATTTCCATCGTTTGCTTAAGCTCCTGCTTTAGCCTTCTCATTTCTGCTTCTATATCATCCTGTAAGCCAACAGAAATGAATTTTCTTTTATAGCCATTCAATGAATAAGAATGTTCAATCAGACAAAAACATATGTTGCAGACCATGAATGGTCTAGCAATTTACAAATGCTTACTCCTGGTCCTTGGGAAAATGATGGTCTATCACCGTCCAATAACGTAAGTGATAGCTCTGGTGGAGTACTGGTGTCCACGGATCTCCGCCCAAACTGTGTGGAATCGAAACTTTGACTATCAAAGTCTGAAAAGCCTGAAAGCCGAGGAGGGGTCGGTCCACCACTTTCATAGCTATCAGATAATGAAGAATAGATGTTGTCAATGCTTGGCCTTCCGGAACTGACATATGATATGTCAGTATCTGGCAAAGAGATTTCATATGGCTTTCCATTAGGTCCTTTCCTATGAGTGAATGGAGACCTGTTTAAAATAGTACATTCGACTTAGTCCTTCAGACGCGAAAACTATGCAAAACTATAAATGTCAAAATGTTCTGAAGAACTTGCATCACTGACTATGACATTCTGATCGCGTATGCAACAGATTAAGGTTATCACTTACTTGAAACTCATTGTGTCACTAGTGTCACTTTGAAGTGTAGAAGGCGGAGGATCACAAACAGGCTTCGGGCCTCCTGGATATGAACCTACACAAAGCAGTTATAGAATTAACTCAATGATGCAGCAAAAACTTGATAGAAGGACTTTGCCGTTTTCTAGTATTTGGCTCACTTCTTGAATTAGTAGAAGAGGGTGTTGAAGTATCAAATGGAGCAAATTTGGTGCTCACTGGCTGCATCAACTGGTGACGTAGTGGATGGACAAAAGGCGCAGAGCGAGAAGCAGCACGTGTAGATGAGATCTTTCCAGATTTGGAAATGACATGTACAGTACAGAAATCAGGAGCCCCTTTCAAAATGCCTCCTGGTATGTCTTTGGCTTTAAATCTGCAATTCAGAAAGATACATACATTCTAAGCCAAGTTTGTAGCATACATATCGACATATATATTCGTGTAGAGTGAGATGTCTCATAAAAAAGTCATTTTTAAAGTTCTATATGAAGCAATGTAAGGAAAATCTGCAGTATACAGAGTCATACCTGAGAAGACCGCCTCTCGTTGAAGCACCAACAATCAATACCTCTACTCCTGTTCGAGTCGCATATTCAATGACTGCTCTGGCTACATCCGTGTCATCTAGCACAATATCATAACATTGTATCTGTGTTTTTAAGGATTAGAAGAACCAAAGTTAGAAACGCGAAACCTGAAAGGAAATAATTAGTATGACTTGAAAAATTTTCTGAAATGCTTGTTATTCTTTTCACATATTTATAGGGGAATTCATCTAAAATTTTGAGTTACTAACATCTTTTCGTGTACAAAATACTCGAAAAGGAAGAAACAGGTCCTTTGTCTGCTGATCCAATTCAATATTTCCCGATCCACCATCATCAGTATTCTGGTTTGATTCTGAAATGTAAAATGTACACAGTTATCTCTGCAACTATGTGATTTCACACTAATTAGAACAACATAATGAAGTAGCAAAAAACATTAGGTGATTTCTTTCCATTTGTCTAAGTTTTGGTGGACAGAGTTATCTGGTATGCAATCACCTATAACTCAACTTTGCCATGAACTCCTAACTCTAACACAACCAAATCAGACAAAAAGTTTGATATAAGTCCAATAAGATTTCGACATGCAAAGTATCAATGGATGTGGCCTACTGGTCGATGAAGTGGGATGAAAACCAGAGAGAACAGGGTTCGAACTCATTAAGTAGACAGAGTTATCCGCTATGCAATCATGTTTTGATGTTGCAAATTTGCTTGCTTACAATAAGTAGCATAGATTTGATAAAAATGTAAATCGTTCATCGCACTTAAAGTTTTGCACCTTTTAGCTACTACATCAAAAACTCATCCACCATTAACAACATTTCTAGCACAACTTGAAGTTGATTCCTATCATGGGATCCCAAATGGACACAATTTACTCAATATCTTCATTTTGATTTGTACTAGTGGCCATTCTACCATATCAACATGCACAAACAAATACCATTACTATCTGGTACCCGTGTTGATGATAGGTAACATACATTCAATGAAATACTCTGCCTTATAACATACACATTCTACTTACTTTAATTTGTAAAAGTGGTCATTCTATGACATCAACATGCACAAACAAATCCCATAACTATATATCTAGTACCCGTGCGGACGGGAGGCAACATGTATTCAATGAAATAGTCCTTAATATCTTCATTATGATTTGTACAAGTGGCCATTTACAACATCAACATGCACAAACAAATATCATAACTATCTGGTATATGTGCTGATGAGAGGTAACATGTATTCAATGAAAGAGTCCTTAATATCTTCATTTTGATTTGTACTCGTGGCCATTCTACAACATCAACATGCACAAACAATACCCCATGCTGATGAAAGGTAACATGTATTCAATGAAATACTCTACCTAAACATACACATTCTGTTTATTTTGATTTAGGGTCATTCTACAACATTCAACATGCACAAACAAATAGCACAACTACCTGGTACCCGTGCTGATGAGAGGTAACATGCAGTCAATAAAACACTCCTCCTAAATGTAAACATTTCTACTTATTTTGATTTGCAAAAAAGTGGTCATTCTACAACATTCAACATGCACAAACAAATCCCAGAGTCACCCGATACCTGTGTTGGTAGGAGGTAGCAGGTATTCCGTGGGATAGTCGAGGTCCAAGCAAGCTGGTCGTACATACACTGTTATTAAAAAAAACATAACATGCACAAACAAACAAATATTTAAAAGAGAAAGATTAGAAGAATTACTTGAAGATGTGGATTGACCAGATGCATTAGCAGATTGCTTTAATTTGACATGAATCAAAAGAACAGATTGTCCTCTGGCTAATAAATGATCAACAGTCCATTTTAAAGCAATTTGGCTTCCTCTATCTTTGTCTATTGACACTGCTATTAATTTATTTGGTAGTGGCATTCTTTCTCCATTCATATTTGGTGGTGGTGGCCACATTTTCTTCAATTTCAAAAAAAAAAAAAAATGTACTCCCAAAAAATTATATATAGTTTCAACAACTCATGATCATTCTTATTCTATTATTAACAAATATTTATTACACAAAGAATTGTTCAAATCTAACACATAAAAGTGTTGTTGTGGCCTTTTGTTTCTAATTCTATCTTCAACCCATTGTATTGATTCTTGATGACAAAATTAATCATAGAATTGAAAATTATGACACTTAGTTGAATTTGATCTGTTCTTGAATTTACCATAGAGAAGAAAGATATGATTTTTAGTGATTAAAAAAAATTAGAGAATTTGAAGGGAGCTCCATTTTTGGTGGATACTTAGTTGGTTTTATGTAATAGTAACCACTACTAGTATTAATTATTATAACAAACTTCTAGTTTCAATTTTGATTTTAGTTCTTTGAATATTTGACCATTATATTTAATATGTGAGGTTGTTTAACTTGACACTGAATTCAAGTAAGAAAGATTTTTAAAACTTTTGGTCTAAAAATGAATGATTGAAATTGTGTGGTAATAAATCATTTCATGAAGGGTAAAATGAACATTTTAAAGTTAAATTGTTATTTCTTTTTGGGATTTATAAGTAACATAAATTGGGACAGAGGGAGTAGTTATTTCATCATTTAATTATCACACGTGTTTTGTTAAACTTGTTTAATTAATTATATTTGAGGGTAATATAATTTAAAATTAATCAAATACAACATATTTCTTTTAATATAAGAACCGAAATGATTAATTGGGACTAGAAAATTGGGAGAATTTACCAATAAGTGAGGAATAGAAATGTTATTAAGTATATTTTAAATTATATATGATACATTCCATTTGGATAATTATTACTTATTTTTTACAACACTTCAACTAACGAATATCTATTACCAGATAACTTTATTTGATTTAGAACTGATAAAAGAAATCACTTAGAATATTTTACTCACTAAGGTAAGAAGAGTGCTAAAAAAGGAGACCTATTTGAAATCAAATACTTTTAAATAAGTTGTGAATATGCCCACCAAGTAAGAGAAAAAAAAGAATAATTTAAAAAAAAAAAACGATTTTGTATAAAGTATACCAAAAATAGATAATTACAAATTCAAAATATTTTATAAAACAAGAGCTTATTACATGCTAAATACTCCTTTGGTTCACTTTTATTGAATCAGATTAATTCAATACTTTAAAATTTTAAATTTAGATATTTAAAAATTATACGAAAATTACCATAAATTACAATCCTAAGTAAAAAAAAAAAAAAAAACTTATTTAATCAAACGTGAATTTGTTTTCTTACTTGAGTTAATCAAATTTAATGTAAAATACCTTTCCTAAACCTTCAATAACACAAAAAGACTTGACTGACAAGTAACTTTATTTTCGCTAAATTTTCTCCTTCTGTTAGAACTAGGAAAACTTTAGTATGACTATATAATAACTTGAATATTTCGTGTATAATATCAAAAAAACTATACAATTCTCTATAGTTGTGTTGTTTTCTTGTGAATTAGAGTTATGGTTCAAGAAAATAATACTAATAGTGAGTTCATTGATGGTATTAAGGATGATGATCAATGTGAATCGCGGTCGAAAAGTATAAATGACTCTTCATCTTCTTGTGTTACACATGAATGTGTAACAATAGAAGAAATTTCTTTAGAAGATGAAGAAAAAGAAGCAGAACTGAAGAGGGAAAAACGTGAAGAGTTGAATCAATATTATATAAAACGAAACAAAGAGAAAAAAGAAGCAGAATTGATTCGAAAAGTGAAGGAAAAAAGAAAGAATGAGGTTTGTGTTGATGCTATTGAACACTTATATTACCTTATTCCTTGTAGGAAGAGAAGCAAAATACATAGAGAGTCGAGGTACAAATGTACCTCGAGTCTCATAGTTCGTGAAGAGAATGAATTTAGTGATACTGTTCAAGATTTCGAGGTTCCAATACTCCCAAAGATTGAATCTTTGAGTATGATCACCACAGAGCCAATTGAAAAAATTCAAGATTTCGAGGTTCCAATAATCCCAAAGATTGAATCTTTGAGTGTGATCTCAGAACCAATTGAAAAAATTCAAGATTTCGAGGTTCCAGTAATCCCAAAGATTGAATCTTTGAGTGTGATCACCACAGAGCCAATTGAGAAAGTTCAAGAAAAAGCGGAGAAAATCAAGAAAATGGTTCTGTTCAATAGGCAAAACAGAGTTTCACAAGCTGTTCTGCCAGAGGAGTTGAAGAACAAGATTCAAGAATTAGGGGTTTCGATATCTGAAGTGTCGTTAGTGATTGAGAAGCCACTCTATAGTACTGATTTAAGTGATAAACACATGCGTTTATCGATACCAGTGAAGCAAGTTGTTAATCCTGATGACTTCTTGAATGCACAAGAGAAGGAGATTTTGGATACAAGAGATAGTTGCAACAGAATGTCGAAGATAAAGTTCAATTTGATTGAGCCATCACTTGAAGTATGCAACATTCATTTGGCTAAGTGGTCAATGAATTCTAGTTCTAGTTATGTGTTGTTGAATGACTGGATGTCAGTGCACCAGAGAAATGGTCTCAAGGTTAATATGATGGTGCAGTTATGGTTTTTTCGCAAGGACGAAAATCGATGGCTGGCACTTGTTGTGGTTCCTGATGATCAATGCAGCAGTTAAATGTTCATATGTACTAGGCTAAAGTTTGGACATGTCTAATTATAACTACAGGGTGTTCACTAAGTGATATTGTATGATAAACTTCACTCTTTTCCTTTTTGTTGAACCTGATAACACTACTGTTTTGTAGTTTTTACTCTTTTCCTTTTTGTTGAAAATTTGTTTCAATTATTTGCTTATGTAGTTTTCTCTGCTTAGTTTTGTTACCTAGCATTTGGTTTGCATATGTGTGTTGATTACAGGCAGATGCGGCGACTAATGCAGATTAGCATTTCCATTTGATCCTGGCTCTCGTTTACTTACTATGTTCCTTTGAGTTACAAGAAACTCTGTATTTTGTGTTTCTTCGGACGACTTGGATCATGATAAGTTAATTATGTCAAACTTGTGGAATTCTTGCATTTAGGTTGATAACGTACTAGAGCAAAATCTTCCTGGTTTCTTGTCGTATGTATAAATCAAGAGTGTTTGGTAGGGAGGAGAAACTACAAGGGTTGCTTGAGGCATTTGCATCTCTTGTTTGCTATATTTGGTATAGTTCATATATCAAAGTCAACTTTGTCTTTGATTCTGATGCTAATTTCTTTATGATACCCATTCCTGTAACTACATCGTATCTTTTTGTATGGGATCGTGAGAAAAGTTTCAAGACCATGGCTCTATCAAGTTATCCAGTGAAAGCGGAGGTGTTACAATTACAGGGATGTTCTGATGAAGCCTACTGCCGTCATTGCAAATTTGATGGAACAGACACTAAGATCTTATATTTTCCATGGCACACTGATCTACTTCCTATCCTTGAGGTCCTGTTTTTTCAACTACTTTAACCACCTGTTACATGGCCTTGAATTTACACAAATCAATTGTTGTAATGAGTTCTGTTAAGGATTTGGATATTAATGATCATCAACCATAGCTCTGGCTTGGAATGCAAAAGGGAGTATCTCATGTGTTGCATCTTAGTTACGGAAGTGTTATCACACTACTCCCTTTACGAGAGTGATAGTCATTCATTGTTGTCATTGATCTACTTGAACTTTGAGGAGAAGGTTCGTATTCAGGAGGGGAGTTTTGTTATGAACGGGCCAGGACCAATATGGGCAAAACAGCCCAACACCGAATTAAGAGACTATGTTTGGGATCCGGGCTGATAAATACGACTTGGGAGAGCAAATTGGACTTATGCAAATTATTGAGAAAAATGTTTGGTCCTCTCATCCCGTTTCTATGAGTTCTTGTTCTCATCCCCTTTCTTCTACTTGTGTTCTTCAATTTCCATTTAGTTCTTAAATTCCTTTGTAATTCCAATTACGAGTTAGTGAAAAAGATTTGTCGGTTGTTTGAATTTGAATTGAGTTGGTCTTGTTATTGGGTTTGTTACATTAGTTCCTTAAGGTAAAATTTGGTGCTGTTTCAGTGATTTGCAATTGCTGTTTTGGGTGCAGTTCTGGTGCTTTATGGTTGTTGTTTTGGTGCAAATATAATGCTGTTTTAGAGGCTATTCAGATGCTGCTGTTTTGGTGCAATTCCGATGTTGTTTTGATACTTTTCTGCTGCAATTTTAGTGCAGTTTTGAATCTTTCTGCTCTGCTGTTTTGGTGCAATTTGTGTTGTATTATTGTTGTAAATCTAGCCCAGCTGTTTTGGTGCATTTTTTGTGCTGTTTTGGTGCTATTCTGGTGAAATCATGATGTTGTTTTGATGAAGTTTTGCTGCAATTTTTAGTGTTGTTCTAGTGCTAAAATCTGATATAATTTTGATTCTTTTGGTCCCTTGTAAATACAAGAGATAAGGCATGAGTATCCCTTTGATTTATGACCGAAATTTCAGAGACACGCCTTAGTTAAACTAAGGTTCTATTATTCCAAAATCCGTTCTTTCTGTAATTTTGTACACTTTTATTGGTTTATGTGGCGTCCAAACATCTCCCATGCGTCTCAGTTACGTGGAGTCATGGAGTGTGCCGCATAATCTGAAAGGTGTATAAAATTACAAAACAAATGAGTTCGAGGCAATATGACCTTAATTTAGTTAAGGTGGGTTTTTGAGATTTCAGTCATAATTCAGGAGGTACTTATGTCTTATCCCTAAATACAAGAGACTCGACTTCTTATAATTTGAAATACTTATCATGAAATATATTTTGTCCTAACTAGCTTTAATTCTATTAATATCATAATGAAGAAAAAATTGACCAATGTGTAATACTTCATCTTTAGAATGTATAACATATTTGCACCATCAAACACATACATTTTCAAGTTAACTTCTCAACAAATTGAAATCTAACATATATTACATACTCATTTATACCAAAATTCATTACATCGCAAAATGAAAAGATACATTTTCCTATACTACAACAACAATATTCAATTGAATTTAAAAGGCGAAAGAATAACTAGAATTTCCATTCAAAAGAAAACTTATATATTTTGGAATCAAAATTACTATGTTTTATTTCCTTTCTTTATATACATTTATGTTATTAACATAATAATAATAATAATCTTAAAAGAATTTTATATAAATTATGATTATAACTTCTTCTAATCAAAATTCTAATACTAGTGAAATTATCTGCTCTGCTCTAAAATTACGAAAATGATTAAAAATGTTATTCAAGTATGTGAAATTTATAACATTTGTTATTCATTAAAAGTTTGACTCTATCATGCCATAAATGTTATATAATTGAATCAAATATATACGCGTTTATTTAATTTTAATTTAGTTCCTAATCGACAAAGTCGAGGGTAACCTTTTCCCAATTAAAAATCTACACGAATTTAATACCCTTTTAGCCCATATTGCAAATAATAATTGGAATTCCCTTCTCCTCATCTTTCTCTCAACAAAGCTCAAAGGTATGTTCTTCAATTGCTGAATCTTCAACTAATTGATGTGTATAAATCCCTTTTCCCAATTTTCTGGGTTCATTTTGACATTGTTGATTTCTCAATTTTTGTTGTTTTCTTGGCTGTTGATTCATAGATTTGATAGATTGTAACTTTTTCATCCCTAGTTGAAATTTTTTTTATTAAGAAGAAAAATTGAATAGAAATGAAAGCCATATACAACAACAACAGAAACCCCCAAACCCATGTTCTGTATGGCCTCAAAACCTCACATTTAGGTATTTTCCATTTGTGTGTGCTTCAAAAGTTGTCAAAGTTTGGTTCTTTAATTGGGTAATGCAATTTGTAGATGGAGATTTAGTTTCTTCTTGTAAGTGGATAGGTAGAATGGTAGATGTGACCTTAAAGTTCGATCGAGTGTAGAGAAACCTCTAGATGAATGCTTAATTCATAACATAAAATCTCAAGAGTTTGAATGCCCATTATGAGCATTGTAGTTCTAGTACTGGTCGGCTATGTTGCTCGGAAAATTTTCATCGGGTGCGTGTTGAGTTTCATTTGAAGGGACATTTGAGGAAACAATACAAGGTAGAAGCTATGTAGGATTGACAAAGAGAGGAAGGCAATATGAGAACTACACCATTGTTTATCTTTTGGGTTGTCTGAAATGAAAGAAATAGAAGAATGTTCCATAATAGAGAAAGTGTAACATTTTGTTCACTTCTTTGGTGTGAAGAGAAAATCACTACTTCTATAGGTGATTTGGATTACTTGCTAGTTAACTGTGGTTGAGTTGAGCCACTCATAATAACTGTGTGTTTAATGAATAAATTCTTTGGTTTATCATAAAGAAAATTCTGACAATTGGGAGGGGTTAAACAAGGTATCTGATAATAAACTAACAAATTTTCTTATATGATATGATGGTAACAGTTCGCTTTGTAACCTTCAGAGTAATCCGTTATTTAATACGTCAATATTTTCAGTAACTTGTAGACTTTTTTGTGAGACTATTGTCATCTGCACCTTCTTCTAGATTTACTTGTTATCATATGATTATTTCTTGGATTTAAGGAGAAGTCATTGTAATTTGATTACAGTGATTTGTTGTGTTGAATAGTTTGTTGAAATTTGGATGGGAAAGAAGACAAGTGGAATGAGATATGAATTGTGGATGGATGATTAAGACTACCTTTACATTAGTTAAATAAGTTAGTTTATATGTTGTCTCTGCTGTGTATAGCGGACAAGTTAATTGTTTTTATTTGCAGCATGATTTTGCTTTGTTTGCAGCTTTCTTTGTTTCTTCAATATCTTCAAAACTCATGGATGATTTGCACGCTGTACACATGTTTAAGTTTTGATGTTTGAATTCTGGCTTATTTTGATATTCATTCTCTAGGACTAATAGGTTTTTTTTTAGGACAGTTACAGGCTTTTGATCTGGCAATTGGTCTTGCTGTAGGTTAATTTCCAGTTTCCTGATTTGGGTTTATCTTGTACCGAACTTCACAATGGTAAGTCAGAACTTTTACTCGTGTTATATTTTGCGTAAAACACATTAAGCCCCTCACTATTACAATTGGGTTTGTCTGACCAACAAAGTCTATGTATACCATTCTTTTATATGTACTCAGAAATGCATTTCAATAGCTGTTAATCCTGGTAATTGTTTTTTATTAGATTAGGATTTCTCATTTTGACTCTTCACCTATGTGAACTTGACAGCCTTACGAGTTTTTGTTGCATCTCTTTATGTTTTTATACATGCAAAATGTGCTTGCAAGAGAGAGGAATGCCAAAATGGTGGATCTGCCTTGTAAAGCAGACTTAAAGACATGTTAACTGATACTTAGCCTGGAGAGAAAGGATTATTGGTTTGTCTAACGTTTTCTCATTTTTAAAATTGTGGAGGTGTGTGGGAAGATGGATTGTTAGAGATCCATAGCAGCATCTGGAATGAGTCGAGAGACATGCTACTCAAGCTTAACGATGGCTGGTTACTAGGTTATCAGCACATCACACAGTCTTATAAATTTCATGCCACTACATATATGCATTACTTTGGTAAAAAGAATTGGATGGGAGTGGATTTAATATTGTTTTTCTCTTCTCCATTTCTTGCATTATTCTCATGTGAGTAACTGTTCAAGTAATCATAATCATTAATCACTGTAGGTTTTGTGTCGTAGCCAATCGTAATCAATAATCACTGTAGGTTTTGTGTCGTAGCCAAGGAAAAAGACTCAATCTTGGGTCTATTTTCCATGTTCAAGTTCTACCCTGTACAATTGTCTCGGAGTTTGTTCTTTTATCACTTACAGAAGCTCTTTCTTCCTTTACAGTGGTATGCTGATCTAAGTGTGAAACCCAGGAAAATCTCATATCAGTAGAACACTGGAGAGAGAGATGTTGAGTACCTTAGACCCTAGAGATGCGATTTAAAGTCGTGCATGCCTAGGTCTAGAACGGATAATATCAGTAGTGGTTGGGTGTTACGGATGGTGTCAGTCACTCGCTTGTAACAGAGGGGCAAACCTCTGCTTCAAGTGAGTTTAGGCTAATTCCATATCTTTAAGATGATGGTGGGCAAACCTCAGCGAGGATGCTGAGTCCCCAAGGCGGGATAGGCACCAGACAAATCCCTCATCGGTAATGCACAGGCGAGAGATGTTGGGTTATATAAGGAAGCAAGGCTTAGACCCTAGTGATGCATTTTAATCCCGGGGGGTCCTAGACAAAGTGGACAATATTACTAGTCGACAGGGACATATAGGTGGAAGAAAATTTATACTATACTCATGTCTCATATCGCCTCAAGCCAGGAGGAAATGAGAACACAGCAAAACGGAACAAATCAGAAGAATTATGCTTGAATAAAAATTATTGTTTCCAACACAAATTCCCCACCGAAAGTGGTTATTTTGGGGCATAAGCTTGGATAGTGTCACAGTTTTGGAAATGAGTTCCTATTCCTTTTCCGTATTCTCTCCTGAACCTAGTGGTTACTGCACATGTAGAAATGTGAAAGCAAACAAGACTTATTCTGACTATTGCTCTAACAGTTCATTTTCTTGTTACAGGCTGCAAGAATCCTTGCTAATATAATTGTCATGGGCTCTACAATATTGGCACGGTCTTTTGTTCAAGCATATCGTCAGGCACTGGCTAGTAAGTACTTTCTTACACCTTTTCCTCTCATCTTGCCATAAATTGATATAGGTGACTAATCTGGAGAGTTTGGTTTGAATAAACATTTCAACAGCTATTTCAGCATACTTGTTTTTATATATATGACCGTTGTGCAAGTCCTGAGGTAAGCAATGGTCAATTGCTAATTAACATACCATGAATCAGCCTATGTTGCTCAGACTCTCCTAAAATGTTGCTGCAACTGTGCCAGATCCTCTAAAAATGCTCTATTTTTGGAGGATCCGACACACAACCATTGACACTTTTGAAGAGTCTGAGCAACACAGGAATCAGCAGTGAGCACTTCTTGACTCTAATATTTCATTCCAAGAAACTGTAGATCAGTGTTAAAAAAGTGGGTCTATCAATTTATTTATTTTTTAATGGTCTATCAACTGATTCACATCATTACTTCATTCTAGAACTCCGGTTTATGTCACTTGAGTCTCATGTGGTCTGATTATCTTATCCCGAGCGTATACTACATTTTTATACTTACTTTTACCAAACAATGGCAGATGCCTCTAGGAATGGGGTTGCTCAAGAAGCAGTACAGAATATGAAAAGAGCTGGTAAAACTATGACTGATGCAGAGGCAAGGCAGATTCTCGGTGTCACTGAGAATGCATCATGGGAAGAAATCATGCAGGTTAGTCTAGTGCAGTGATATTTAGTAGTGGATGCTGCTATTCGTGTACGTGTGACCTCAATTTTGCTTCTTTCTGCAGAGATATGATAATTTGTTTGAGCGAAATGCTAAAAATGGAAGCTTTTACCTTCAGTCAAAGGTTCATAGAGCTAAAGAGTGTTTGGAAGCAATTCACCAACCTAAAGAACCAGAGGAAAAATAAACAACTATGTTCAGCATGTTTAGTGTATAGCTAGCTCTGCTGCATAGTTGGTTTACCTATAGTCAGTTTGTAATTTTTTGTTGTGAGAAAAACTGTAAATTCTTTTTGATGGAGGAATCGATTTTACTGAAGTAACTTGAGGTTACTATTCAAGTTTCATGAGTGGTAGATCTGGAATATACAAAAGCATTGTACAATAGCTGGATTTATCAAGGGTTGTTAACCATAACAAGTAAGTTGACATTGTGTGAAACACAATTGACAGGTCGCAACTAGAGCTCGACTACTCACTGATAATCCTAAACCCTGAACCCTGAACCCTTCCGAGGCTATCATGGTCAGAGTGTGGTTGTGGAAGAAGTCGCGTGTGCTTCCATTGACCATATGTAAATGGTGAAGCATCAAGAATTTGAAGATCTCTTCTGTCTTCTAAATATGCCTTACTTTATTCTTTACATGCTATAGTTTATTCTTTGCATATAACATGTAAAAGACTTGTTGGACCATAATTCCAACAGAAAAACAAGACAAAACAAAACCATTAACATCACTTGGACAAAATAAAAAAATTAAGATAAATTAAAAGTAAGAAGATAGAATAGGACATGTTTTCATCATGTCCACTTTCTTTCTCATTTCTTAATACCAAACAAAAGTGAAAAAGTAACTTTCATTCACTTTCTCATTCATCTTTCCATTCTCTATTACCAAACTCAAGTCTATTTTGAAGTGATAGAAAAAAAGAAAAGAAAAGATGTTAAGCCATCAAAGTTTACTTTTTTGGAACCATATGTTGTGTGTCATCAAAGAGCCAACATTTATCGACGTGAATTGTGGTGGAATGGTTGAAATTTTTCTACCCTTAACTAGAAGTCTCGAATTCAAACCTCTAGGAATGAAAACAAAAAAAAAATCCTAGTGGAGGCGTGGATCCATATGATGTGTGTCATCAAAGAGCCAATAATTATCAATATGGATTGTGGTGGGATGGTTGAAATTCCCCCACCTTCAATCAAAAGTCTCAAGTTTGAACCTCTCAAAATGAAAAAAAAAATCCTACTGGGGTTGTGGACCCATATGTTGTGTGTCATCAAAGAGCCAATAATTATTAGCATGGATTGCAATGAGATGATTCGAATTCTTCTACTCTTAACCAAAAGTTTCGAGTTCAAATCTCAGAGAAGTGAATTTTTTTTTTTTGAAGCGCTACCCTCAAAATTTAATTAAATTTTAATAAGAATATCAGATAGCCAAAAAAAAAAAGAGCCAATAGTTGAATACTACATGTAGAAAGAGGTTAGGTACTTACAAGCTACTCAAAAAGCATTAAAGTCCTATAAAGATAGAAAAAGAAATTAAAGTTAAACCACTTGTTTAACAAAAGAAAGGTAAAGATTGTGAGTCTTTATTGAAGCACATAAAGTTAATTCCAACAGAAAAATTCTTTCTTTAATAATTACTTCCTTTATTAGTTTACGTTCGTAGTATTCCTAATACATTCTTCCGTTCACTTTTAATTGTCACAATTTCTTTTTTAAAGTTAATTATAAGTGTGTACCTCTCTTATAAGAGAATATATTACCATTCCTTTCTTTGTGCATTCTTATTGACTTTTCTATTGCACGTTCAATCTTCTGATATGATCTTATTGATTTATTTTCAATTAAAATACGATAAAAATGACTAATTAGAACACGACTCACTACTTTAATATCTCAATACTAAATACATGTTATTTTTTACTTTTCAAACCAAGCTCTTGGTCCCTATTTTTAAAAAAATAAATAAAAAATTAACTTTGAATATTCTTTTCTTAACTTCAACCATTTTGTCCTAATGTTTATTGATTATTTCAATTTTGAATTGAGCAACTTTTAAGTATGTCTTTGGATCTATAGCAGCCTTTTAAAGGTCGGTGCAATTAGTCCCAATCAAGGCCCACTTATTTTTAAGAAAACCCTCAATATTTGTCTAATTTGCATATTGACCTCTTGATATGATGCTCTGAGATAATAGGATTCAAAACTCAATAATTGTTGCGTAATTGATTATCAACAAATTTTACAAGATAAATAATTTTTCGTGTTTTATAACTT
Organism: Solanum bulbocastanum; assembly: GCA_037074985.1. Taxonomy (NCBI): domain Eukaryota; kingdom Viridiplantae; phylum Streptophyta; class Magnoliopsida; order Solanales; family Solanaceae; genus Solanum; species Solanum bulbocastanum. The sequence goes on from CM073604.1 coordinate 2,374,768, forward strand.
AAAAATTCTATCTAAAAAGATTCAGAAAATTTTTTATTTTATTAATCATGATCATCATATTAAATGAAGACACTTATTTTTTCACACCTCATAATAGTATATTTATATGCTATAGGTAGGATTTAGGAGAATAATGAGTTAATGTGTTAATTAGCACTCCTTATAAGTGAACTTGACTTGATAGGTATTTTCAATAATTTTGTTTAAGAACATGGGATTTAGGAGGTGGACATGGGGAGATTGTGATATTTATTCTGATCGTATAAAGAAATTTTAATGTCAATAATATCATTATAGTTTTTTCTATTATAACACGTCATTCGTTATGTTTTTTAGATTATAAAAACATGTTATTCTTTTATAAAAGAATTTTTTTTTTAATAAGAGATATTCATTTAATTTTTATATAATTTTTTTTTGTTTTATACCTATTAAATCTGAAAACATCATTTTTATCTATTCAAATTATAGAGGAGCATCAAATTTCCTTTCCTGTTTATAAATTAATAAAATTATATATAAATCATACACCAACCATAGAAAAAGATTAAGCTAATTAATGAAAAGTGTTTTGGTTACATCAACCATGTGGATTTTGTGTTAATAGTATTTATCACCAAATGAATATTCCTCTTGTGGCAACAAGTATATTCCTTCTTTTTTCTATTTTGATGAATAAAATTTAGTTAGTTTATGATATTAATTTATAAAATGAAAAAAAATAGGTCAAGAATTTTCATTTATTTAGAAGAAAAGTCTTTAAATTCAATATCATAGTCTTCTATGTGGTGAAAATTAATCACAAATTTAAATTTTAGCAATATTTTCAAAAATAATTAATAAAATTATTTTTGTTGTACAAATTTTCAAAGTCAATTAGATAGGTCTTTGGAGAATATACCAACAAGGCTAATTCAATGGTCCAATCTTCTATCTTTTAAAGAGACAATAAGTTGAAATAATTAAACTAACCATATTAATATAATTTAATAAACTAATTAATTAAAATACATTAAGTAAAAATCAGTTATATGTTAACAGTTCCTTAAAAGACTATGGGATAATTTTATTTAGACACTGAAATTATATTTAGTTTTAAATTTAATATATGTACATATTTAATAAATTTCTTTACATGAATTTACTATTTTGTGCACAAGCTAATGAGTTCAATTGAATTTGTATTCGGGGTTCTAGCTCCACCATTGCTCTATTAAGCACTTCCGATTGAAATTTCAAAGAAACTTTTATTAGAATTGTTTCAAATGTTAATTTCGTAAATAAATTAGTCACTTAAAATATGTCACTTTTTAAATCATATGCAATAAACTATAAACCTTAAGTCTGATTCAATTGAGGCAGATTTGTGTAATCAAAAGAAATGATATATTTTATATAGTTAATTTAATTATCTAGTATATGCTTAAGAACACATATAAAAGTTCTGGCATAATTTAAATTAAAAATGTCTAATAAAACATTTTATTATTTATTTAAATGCTTAATTAAAATAAATTGTAATTCACATATTTAAATAAAATAGAACAAAAAGTTGTGGATCATTCGCGAAAAGTTTTTTTTTTTTAAAAAAAAAAAAACAAAACTTAAGGATTAAGAAACTTGAAAAGTAAAAAAAAAACAGTTTTTATCACTTCTTTCTTTTTTGTTTTTTCCATCTTTTTTATTATTTGGATTTTGTGGGACTGTGAAATGCTATGCCAAAAAAGGTAGAAAGGAATGAGACTAATTAATCAATAAGACTATCAGAGTTACGTTCTGATTGAATTGTAAGTAATTTTTATAACTTTAATTCGAAGATTTCAAATTTAAGCCTTTTAAATATTAAATTATTATTAAAAAGTAATTACACCGATCTTTCAACATATAATTAAATTTTACTGAACCTCAAATATATACCTATATATCTCCGGTAAGAAAATAAAAAAACAGAGAGAGACACACTAACCAATATACAATGAAATGAAATCATAAGACAAATAAAAAGTCACATTTAATTATAGAAAAATCACGTAATTAGGTATACTTCACTGCCATATATACTATTATTATCAATATTTTTAAAATATTATGTATTTTATCATTACTTAAGAGTTTTCTATGTATGTTATACTTAGATACATATATGTTTGCTATCAGATACACAAAAATAGAAAGAGGGACGAACGAAATTGAAAAGGAAGGAGAGCGGGATTTGTATGTATCCCAAAATCCCCACAGCTGTACAACAACAAAACAAATTAAGCCTAATTCCAAAATACCAAAAATAGAACTCCTTGATGATTTTTCCTTATAATTATTTGGTATTCAAAGTTTATTATCCAATTAATCCCAATTATGTCGCGTAAAATTTATTAAAAGAAAAAAATGTTCAAATTTGAGATCTCCATTTAAAAATATAAAGATCGTAATTTTTTTTTGAAATGGTAGTATCACGTAATTTATTTCTGAGCCTTTTTTTACACTTTGGTGGTAGCCTGGTAGGCATTACTTTTAATTTTAATTTGGTGTAATTTCCACTTGGTGCAAATTATATATTATTTCTTTATTTATCTAAAGTATCAAACACACCTCAATACTGTGTTAACTAAATATTTGTTCCGAATCGCCAACAAACTTAGGCCAACTCTGCATTAAAATGTGCGTAGAATTGCTAATATAATGAGTAAAAGCTATTGAATTTGATGAATTCGTATTTAATGAATTTCTTAATATAAATACATTATTTGAATAAAAATTACTATTGAATTTGACCAATTTTATATTCGGACTTCCAAACTCCAACCTTAAACTACTCTATAAAGTCCATAATAAAAGAAAATCTTGAATTTATTTTTAAAAATATTTCATGACTTATAATCAATGCTTAATTAGGGTGTCTATACTAATGCATGATAATTTAAATCACACATATAAATCATACAGTAGATACATAACATCTTACTTTCTTCAATTTAATTAGACATAAATGTGAACATCAATTTTAGCAATAATATTCATTTAAGAATCTATAAATCAAGTATAGGAGTATACAACTATATACTTTTCAGTTGACGAAGGTGAAAAGGTTAATTTTAAATTCACTTTATGATATTTTATATTAGAAAAATCCATATAATAATCGATATATTTGATCATTCATGCAAAGTTCAGAATTAATTATTTTCACCCATTTTTTTCTTCTCCTTTAATTCAACAATTAATTTGAGTTTATTATCCGTCAAAGCTATAGTTAGGCCTTTGAATCACGTTTCTCAAATAATAAAACCATATCTCTTAATTTACAAAAAAAGAAAAAAGAAAAATGACATTACTCAACAAAATTAAATAAGAAAAAAAAAATATTTCCTCTATTGATATTTTTCGTATTTCGAAAATCAAACAGTTTCAGTTTGACTTATAATTTACGCATGGAATCTTCAATTTTATTGAAATGAAATTTATATATGTATACTCTACGTAAAAAGTACTATAAATCACACTAATTGACAATTTAAAATATTTAAAAGATGTATGAAAAATTCACAGTTAGCGATAGATTTGTTTGAATCTCAAAATCCAAAAAGTGTCATATAGATTGAAACGGAGGGAGTATATAATATGGTAATTATAGCTTATTTCAAGGGTATATAAGTAATTTAACTACAAAAACAACTTTATTTGTTTCTTGGCTTTTTCTTTCATGAGGAACCTAGCTACTTTGGCTTCTCTACCTTTTGCTATATAATCATTCACTTGGCTTCTATTTTTTTCCCCCCCTTTCTTCCCTTCCCCCCTATTCCCAAAATACTTCCTTGTTAAGCATCTTCTTGATAATTTTTTTAGAAAAAAGAATAATATGGAGAAGAAAATGGCTAATTTTCCTAGTATAGATATGAAGAAAAGCCCATCTTTATTGGCTTTGGAAGAGTTTGTTAACCATAACAAATTATTTTATGGAGAAGATGCAAAAATTGGTGATGTTTTTGGAGGAAATGATCATCAACAAAATATCAATAATAATAATAATAATATTAATCATCATGATCATAACAACAATAATGGTCAACATCATGCTCAACTTTTTGATGATATTTGTTCCATTGCTCCCTCATTTACTATGAGTAATCAGGTTAGCAAACTTTTCCTCTTTTGGACTTCTTGTATGAATCTCTTTATAATCGTATTGTTTAGGTCAATTTACGCACATCTTAATTAATTTTATAGATATTTGTTATTTTTCACCAACACAAATACTGGTTGGTTCTTGAATATGTGTTTTGTATAAGGGAGTGTGTGTTTATTTTCTTTTCATGTCTTTTTATTAGTTATGTAACGAAATTTATATGATCAGTGTAATTTAACATGTTATACTTGATTTTGAGATATTCATTTGAAAGATTACTTGGAAAATTTAAATATAAATTGGAACAGAATATTTCTTTGATATGGTGTTAAAGAATCCATATTAAAGAACCACAAAAAATAAATTAAAGAGGAGAAATGAATTGAAATGAAGAAAAAAAAAGAGATGAATTTAATGTGGAAGAATAAATGAAGAGGGTGGGTTGATATTTAAAGAGAAAGATGCTACAAAGATTTTGGAATCTAATTGGGTGAAATAAAGTATAGTTAGTGATTTAATTTATTTTTATTTAATTATTATATTACGATATGTCCTAGCAACTTTATAATCTTTACAAATAGTATTAAATACAAAAGGGGGGCCAATCTTTATTTGGGACGTGCCTATTTATTAGTGGTAGTATATGTACAAGTGATACGTGACTACAAAAAATCATATTTCAAATAAGTTTTTTTGTGTAAAAATATAGAAAATAATTTAGAGGAAAATAATTTATAGGAGAAATAATGTTTATTTTTTTTTTTTTATAAAAAAAGATGGGAATTAAGGACAAAACATATAGTTTCTACATGAATTCTTCTCCCCTTTTAATTACGTTTGTGATAGAGAAAGCAAAATTTAATCAAATTAGAAGTATTATTATAAGTTGTTGAATATGAACTCGTGTATTTATTTGAGTCGATCGTTTTTGGTACTTTGTCTCTCTATCTCTCTACCTTTACAAGATATAAATAAAATATGTGTATACTCTACTCTTCTATACTATCTCACTTGTATATTATATTAAATATGAACTCGTGGAATCATTATTTAAAATTATGATATTTTAACTATAAAAATATAGTACAAATAAGGAGATTATAAGTTTTTTTTTTCTTCTTAAGTCCCTTCATATTTTGAAGATACGTTTTCAAATTGATTCCTTTCAATTTCTGACTATATTCATGGTGCTTAACTATACATAATTTGGAATCTCACTTTTTAATGAATAAATTAAGTAATCAAAATAATAGTTGAGATTTTTTTTTAAAAAAAAGTACTATAAAATATAAAATGAGTTTAATTAAATACTGAATTTCCATGTTACTGTGAATGGTCGGCTTGCTGTGTAACTTTCAGAGGAATATAATCATACCATATATAATATAACAAAAACTTTGAGTTTAAACGAGTGACTGTAAAGTTAGTCGCGTTAGTTGAACATATGATTTTTCGAATAGAGGTTTTGACCTTTGGTCAAGTTCATCGTATGACATTTTTTTAGTGCGATTTATCTATTTTACGTAATTTGTAAAATTATTACACTAAAGTAAAATTTATCTTGTGCGTCTTCTAAGTAATTATTTTTTCTTTTTCTACTTTTGTTTTTTTAGTGGAGAGTTGATTGATTTATGCCTTTGATTAGGTTCTACTTTTTGAAATTGTCTTACTTCTTTGTATTATATAAAAAAGAATTAGGTATAGATTGAGAATGACAGCATAAAAAAATTAATCAGAAAAAAAAAAGATAATAATTATATATTCCTATATCTCTTTCATAACACACACAAGTATAAAATAATAATTAATTAAATAGAGTATACTTTTAAAGCATAGTTTGAGAGTTGTTCCCTAGGGACATCTTTAGAAGATCTTCTTTTTTAATTGGGGGTGTTGGCATGAGGGCGTGGGGTGGGTTGGGGTAATAATTTGGAATAATTTTTTAACTTCCGGTCATAAATTGGGATGAGGGTTTATATATACGTATACTATATATAGATTGCTATTTTTTATTTTTTTTTTAATTTAAGCGGTTGCTTGAACAACTATTTAGATTAATTCTTTTACAAGAGATAGAAGAGACAAGATATGATATTTATTTGAATACTGAAATAGCCATTCAAGCTCTAAAAAGTCACATTTTTTTTTTTGATATATACCTTCCTTGATGATGCAACATAACCAATAATAGTTTTTTAGAATATCGTAGTGTTAATAATATCAAAGATTTATTTTCAGCTTCTCTGAATAGTTCGATTTTTTTTTTTACGGATTATTATTTTTATTTCTATTTCAAAAATAGATCTTTATATATCGAACTGAATATAGACGTGCACATATTTATAAATAAGAGATATTATATTAGTATTTGAAGGCCCTAAATTATTAACAGATTTTCCAGACACGTTAAAATTTCGTTCCAAAGTCACTCCCCTTAGTCATTTCATTTTATATTTTTTCTTTTTTCAATGGAAAATACTAACAATAATTTTTGCTAGTTAGTAGAACTAATTTTTTATTTATTACCACCTATTTTATTTTTTTGCATACTTATTTATTTATTTTGCAATGACAGGATATATTAAGTGGTTTCTCAAATTGTGCATTGACAGAAAAGCCCCTTTGGTCTCCAAATATTACTCCCAAGCAGTCCAGCATTTCTGTAACTGGGGATTCACAATCGTCAATATGTGGTATATATTTACTAATTAAAATTATATTTGGTACGACGAAAGTTATTTTTTAAAAAGTAATTAAATTACAAAGAAATTATTTTTTTGTATGTGTGTGTGTGTCAAAAGTATTAATGAAGGATAAAAAATTCACATAAAAAAGTGAATAGTAATTAATATTACCAATCGAACGCTGAAAAAAATATATAAATTCTTTTTAGAAGATAATATTTAAAAAATAACTTTCATCGTATCAACCACCCATTTAATTATTTCATTTATTTTACCTTTTTGATAGAAAAAATCTTGAATATGAATTTACATCAATTAAATTTCAGCTGGAAGTCCAACACCAACTATTATTATGCCCAAAATGAGAGACAATCAAGCTATGGGAGCTACTAGTGGGTCCTACCAGTCTGATGATGATGACCTGGAGGGTGATGTGGACCCATGCGAAGAAAGCACGGACCCCTTGGATATTAAACGTATCAGAAGGTAAGACTCGTACGACGAATTCACTTAGGGGTCGTTTGGTGTAAAGAATAGGGTAAAATAATCCTGAGATTAAATTATAGTGCCACTCAATTTGTTGTTTGGTTGGCAAGGTCGGGATAACTTATCCCGGTACTAATAATTAGTACCGGGATAAATTATTTCTTTCTATGAGTGATATAGTAATCCCGGGATAACTTATCCCGGGATAAAATGACTAAATGACAAAAATGTCCCTTTAAACACTTTTTAGACATTACTTTTTACATTCATGAAGGGTATTTTTGTAAACCTATATGTTGTTCTTAAGATTTATTATTTTGAATACAACAAACCAAACACTCAATAAAAAATAATCTGAGCATAACTTATCCCATCATAATTAATCCCAACATAACTTATTCCATCATAACTCATATTCAAACCAAACGACCCGTTAAAAGAATATGCAAAGAGTTTTGAAGTTGAGAATCCTCATTTACAAATTCTCGTTCAATTAACGATTTAATATATAATTATTATATAATAATTGTCAGGCAAGCCTCTAATAGGGAGTCGGCACGGCGTTCAAGAAGAAGAAAACAAGCTCATTTAGCAGAACTTGAAAGTCAGGTATTTAAATTATATAATCTTATTATTATTCCATTGGCAAAAAAAGAAAATACATTTAAATTAAGAATATATATTTTCACGAATCGAAAGAAAGATAAATAGGTTGATTTAATGTTTGATTATATAGATTTTATATTTCAGCTCTGTATCAAGAGAAATATAAATATTTATTATATATGAGTACATTAATAATATATTTTTTTGAGGAATTTTATTTTATTTTTTTTCCTCAGGTTGATCAATTTAGAGGTGAAAATGAATCATTGTTTAAGCAATTAGCAGATGCTACACAACAATATAAAGATTCTTTGACAAATAATAGAGTGCTCAAGTCAAATGTGGAAGAATTAAGAGCCAAAGTATTTTTCCTTTTTCTCTTACACTTAATTTAATTTCCAATTGAATGTTTTTTTTAAATGATTTTGTTAAAATTAGATGTTTAAATTTGGTCCGTGAAAATATAATATGTCTGATCTGTTTAATTTTTTATTAGTTTTGGATGGGCATATATATTCATTTGCGAGTCAATTTGGTATAATTTAAAGTTGGTTCAGCTAAACGGTTGAATCAATTTGAATGGTCTATTAGCTCAAATTGAACAAAGTCTAAAAGAAAAAATAATTAGAATACCTTAAAAGAAATATTTCTTTTTTTTGGATTTGATTGATTAAACATAGGCACAATTAACACTTACTCATTTAACACCTTTACAGTTAGAAGTGTTTAATAGCATCGGCCAGACACTTTTCGGACATGTTTTTTTAAAATAAAATAAAATAAACAGTTATAATGATTTTAAATTTAGTTCACTCATTTGGCACATCTTCAATGTTGAAATAGCATCGGTAAAGACACTTTTCCATCATGTTCATTGTTATTATATAAATAGTCATAGTAAATTTTAATTCAATTCATTCATTTGATGCTTGTAGAAGTGTTGAAATAGTTTTGACTAGACACTTTTTGGTCATGATTCACTTATTTGACACATGTACGGTCAGAAATGTTGAAATAAAATTGACCGATCATGTTCTTTTTTATTTCATAAGTAGTCGTAGTCATAGAATTTCAAATTCCATATATGGAACTTCATGACAATTTTGACGAATTTTACTAATGAAATTTGAAATTTCATGATTATCGTTATTTTTAATCATGAAAATCAAATAATGGTTATATTTATGAATTTTATTCATTTTTTTAATCAAAATTAATTTTTTTTTATTTGCATGCAATTATACAGGTGAAATTGGCAGAGGTTAGGGCAGCTAGAGGTACAGTATCCTCAAGTTTAAGTCATCTTTTCCTAAATTACTTGACCCCTCCTCAATCTCTTGGTACCAATAATAATAATAATAATAATACTATGTGTCGTCTCGATAACGTCTCTCCGACCATCAACGTCCCCGGAGAAGACTCGTGGGGTGGAATTTCCGGTCAGAATCCGATGATCGGAGTCGAAAATGTTAATGCATTCGATAGAAATCTCAATAATGGAACTATGAGTGATAATGCTAGCTGCATTTCAGAAGTATGGTCCTTCAAATAGTATGTTCATTTTATTTAAAAGTGAATTATGGATTTTAATTAATTACTTATATTAATATTATTATTATTGTGGTATTTATGTATGATTATAGACAATATATTTGTTGTATGTGAGACTTATCATAGTTGTATGTAACTATTAATTAAGGACTTTTATATGTTTGAGTTTGTTAACACTATGAACTTTAATATAATGTATTGTTATTTGATCTAAGAAAAAATATGGTTTTTATATTAATGTATATTGTGTTATTATTTAATTTTTAGTTCTTTTATTATATATGTGTTATAATATATTATGTCTAGATAAGTCAAATGGACAGACTAAATTATAGTTCATCATACTTGTGCCATTTTCCTTCTATCTCCATCTGTATCATGTTACTTGTGTCCTTCCATCACAAACACTAAAAAAAAACATTGTTATATAATGTAATTAATGTATATAGATTGTTTAGAAGTGTATACTCAACATGTTATACATGAAATATATGCCTATTATACACTATATATACACACTTGTACACCTTCATTCTAACACCATAATCATAGAGGGAGGAGGAGGAAGATAGTTTCAAAGGCTGTGTTCCATGCATGTGACTAGGGGTTCATGTTTTAGTTTAGATTTGTTTTTTTAAATCAAAATCCAAACCATCGATTTTTAAATTTCTAAGACCAAGTCAAATTAATTTTTTTTTTAGGTTGGTTGGTTTGGTTTGGTTTAGTTTAGTTTATGACTAGCTAATGATATATATAGATATAGATAATACTAAAACAACATAGACATGCAACAACTATTTCATTGAGTATTAGGAATCAATTAAACAAAATTACCATCACAAGATAGATGTATCTGAATCTTATATTATGTTTCAACATTATTTCAAAGATTTTGTATGTTGCAAATGTACAATTTTAAATAGAATGGTCATTCCTTCAAAAATCAACGAGCAAGTCATTGAAGAGTAAATGAATGTCTTAGCAAAGAAAAATAAAAATCAGCAATACACCACACCATACCACATATTCACAAATAAAAAATTAAACTTAAAGAGTGTTAGTTGGTTAAGTTTTAGAGTGTTGTGCTTAACTCTTGAGCATGCATTTTTCTTTTTGAAATGGGCTTAGTAGTGCTATAGTGCATGTGAAATAAGTAGACGAAAATTAAATTAATGATCAAAAGATATGAAATATTTATAAGTTTCGGAGCTAATTACTTAGATACACGCTAGTTTGTAATATTACTAATCTTACCTAATTTTGGTGTGGCAAGATACATGTATCCCAAGATATATGGAGTTAAAATTATGAGTAATTTAATCAAGATATACTATATTCAAGTAGATTTGAATGTATCTGTGATGTACAAACAAATCTTGCTCGCCTCCCTCCCATCTCACTCGCCACTTTCCTATGTATATGGTATCCCAGATACATGCGAATCACACTAGATACATACAAATACATGTATCTGGTGTGTTTCTAGTATGATTCACGTATATCTGAGATACACATACAAATCTCACTCGTCTCCCTCCTATTCTAGCTCGCCTCTCTCCCTATTTCAGAGTATTTGGTAGTAAAAATATGTATCCATGTGTATCTGACCTAATTTATGGTATGAAATTATTAATTAGTGATATAAAACATAATTATTTCAAACTAGGAAGAATTAATAAATATGGTAGGAATCTTTGAGTAATTAGGTAGTTTTTCCTATAGTTTATCAGTTTGATTAGTAATTTTTTAAAATCTTTTTAATAAAACCAAGATCAAATTAAATATTTTTAATTTTAAAAATTGAAAAACAAATCAAATATCATTTTGTTGCGATTGATTTTGACTTTTGGGTTTGAGTCGATTTTTCACCAAACCATGAACCCCTGCGCGACTCTTCTGTTTCTCCCTGCCATCAGAATATAGAGATCAAGAACATTAATAATGAAAATACAAATTAAGGAATTGATCAAGTACGGTTTAGTTCTCTCTAAATTATTATTATCTAGCTAACCCAATTAAACAAGAATTTCAAAACAATAAAACTATTGAACACTATATATATTAGTATATATTTTCTCCCTTTCAATTTACATAGCATAATTTGTAATTTAAGAGTCAAAATTTTTATTTTGACCATACATTCAGATAGAGAACCTTTTTTAAAAATTGGAAAAATAATTTACATATATAGAAACTACATTAAAAAAATACTATAAATCACAAGAATTAAACAATTTAAAATATTTAAAATGCATACCAATAAATCGCAGCCAATGATTATTTTTGTTCATACTCTTCAAAGTTAATTTCCACAGTAAAATCGACCTCCAAAAATTGTTATTTTATAAGTTTTATTTATTTATTTTCTTGCAAAATCAATCTCGAGAGGTCAATTTGTATTTTATAATTTCTAAGGCTAAAAAAATGACATCCGAAGATTAATTTTATAATAATAAGACTAAATAATAACTGTTTTTTTAGTAGTGAATGTAACAATATAACCAAGCATACATGTGATGAAATCAGCCATTTTAGCAGCATGTAAAATGAGCCATTTTGAGCTTACTTTATTAAATTGTAGGAAGTTTTACCTATTAAAATTTGTCTTATGAAGTAGGAGTTTTTTTAAAAATGAAAAAGGATTCATTATATAGGCCTATTATAAATTCTACACATATGCAATATTCTTGGAGCATATTTAATTTGAATTTGGAAGTCTGATTTAAGTTTTGATTTTAATATAAGTTTGTTTATGCCGTCAGTATAAATTTCAAATTATGATTTTAATTTTTTTTCTAAATATAAAACTTGACTCATAAGATTATATTTTACAGAATAGAAAGACCCATAATTGTAATTTTAAAAAAAAAATTATGATAGAGTAACACCATAGACAAATATGAGATTTGTTGAGAAATGCCTATCAAAGATGTTGAGTCTGTAAAGAAGGATGTATTAAAGAGAAGTACTTCTAGATTAATAAGATTCTAAAAAAGAGATGCATATCATGACACTTTAGCCGTATCCCACATGAGAATAAGAGAGGGAAGTAAAGAAATTTATAAGTTACAGTATAAATTTACGTGATATGCATATTTTTAACCTCGATAATGACATAGCCTAAAGAACGAAGGTGTGAGCTCTGTCAGGTCAAAACAGACAATACATGTTATGAAGTTGGATCATCATAAGTATGATATCAGAGTCTAATGCTTCCTTAGTACAATAATAGGGGAAAGCTCAGCAAGGATATTTTTCTTATTAGTATTATTTTAGAGGATTTTGACTTAACCTAATAGGTCACATTTCATGATCAAGTTTTACTTTTGATTATTCGTATTTGATTCAGATTAATTTAACTATTCTCAATAATTATATTATGTTAGTAGTTGATTTTCAATTAATTTAATAAGTCTTACAACTACATAAATATTAATTACAAGGTTCGATCTATATTATTAAAGTCAGGTGTCAATTACATCACTTTTCTTTTTTTATTTACTTAGGTTTTTTGTATTATTATTTTTGTTGTTAGAAAGTAATATATAAACTTCTCGTGTCGTCACCATGCACTTAATAGCAACAAAAAGGAGAAAGTAAGATTTTATTTAATTTTATTTTTGGATAAAGAATGTTTAATTACTTCAAGGTGTTAAGATATTATATTGTTTTTTTTAACTGCGAGTCTATCGCAAACATATTTTCTACTTCACATGATAAGAATAAGATTTGCATATACTTTATTTTTTTCGGAACGTCACTGAAGTCACACTAAATATGTTATTGTTTGAGGTTAAGACATGTTTATGAATTATGATCTTTTCTTATTAGTGTCTATTTTCGTAAATTTTTTAATACAAATAATTTTTGCCAATTAATTGCTACGTACAAGTACCTATCATGAACTAAATAGTAGTAAATATAGGATATATCAAATAATTTCATTTAAAAACTAATTTTTGTCATACTAAAGGGACCTTTATAAAAATTACATAACAAATTCACAGTTTATTTTTTCTAGCTAATATATTTAAATTATATGATAATAGAATATTGTTATAACATATTATATTTGAATAGTATATATTATATATCTATCGATTATTTTCAATTTAACTGATAGGGTGAAAGGGTAAATTTCCCATGTCTGACTATGATCATCTGTCAGGGTCAAATTAAGTTAGGTCATTTGCTAAATAAGGGTTATAAAAGCTCAATGGTAGTTAAGGGTCAAGTCCATATGATGGTCTTGATATTTTGTGTCTCGTAAAATAAATTTAATTAAAATGACTTTTATAAAAAGCGGTTTTGAATTTTTTTTTTGTTCAGTTATATAAATTTTTTTAAAAAATCACTTCATTTCCAAAAATTCTAACTTTTGTCTATACTAAGACGTTCAGAATATTTTAAGACAGTAAATCTTTTAATTGGCCAGAAGTTTTGACTTATAGACAATAGTTAGAGCTTAGATATGTTGTTCATCAACCACAAGTTCTAACTTTTTCCCGTAAGATAGATGTCCAAAACATTTTATTGTCTATTTGGATGTGCCTTAAAATGGTCAGCCCAACCCAACCTTAAAGACGATCGTGGGGTGATTATTTTTAAAAAAAATTACCAATAAGTTTTTGAATCTAAATTCTAATTAACCTGAAAAATACAAAAGCATAAATAATCACACTAAATTAGTACATATATTGCTAATCAAGCTCCAATTTAGATTTGTTGTCCATCAATCATAAATTCTTACCTTTTTCCATACGACAGATGTTCAGAACATTTTATTGGATATTTGGACGTACCTTAAAATGATCAAATCAACCTAGCCTTAAAAGGGTCATGGGATGGATCGACCCAACCTTTCATTATTTTAAAAAATATTTACCAATTAACATTTTTTGAATTTAAATTCTAATTAACCTGAAAAATATAAAAACATAAATTTCCACACTGAATTAGTACATATATTGCCAATCAAGCTGCAAGTTCACAATTAAAATATTCAATATTTTTTCCTTTGGGAAGATACAGGAGCGAAACAATCAACCTATTGATATTGAAAAACCCAACGGATTTTTCCAATGTATCATTTCTGGTCCAATGAAATTCATAGGTATAGGAAGAAGCCTATCAAATAGAAGAGGTCTGCGTACCCCATATAGAATAAAAAATAAAAAAGAATGCTTTTCATTTTTTCTCCCATGCTTTCTTAACAACCAAGCAAATTTCAGTCTCCTTGGGGAGGATGTGAACACCGTAGCTGAAGATGCCAAATCAACACCCCAAGCGACCATTTCCCTATATGAAAGCGGTAACGGCGAGAAGACAGATAGAAGGGAATAGGATTTTGAATCGGTGAAGGCAAGTGTTGACCTCGAGGCAAAGAAAATTCATATTGATGACTCTATTTTTAATTTTTGCGAGAAAAAGAAAAATTCACCAATGAAGACATAATTCAAGTAGCTGATAAAATTGAACAAAACCACATTACTATTTATTGATAATACATAGTTTAAATATGAAATTACATGGTTAAGCAAACATATACTACTTCAATAGTCATTATAGCTATAGTTTAATTAGTTAATTACCACTCGTGATCAACATTCAGTGATAATTACGTGGGCTAGAGTTTCGAGTTTGTATAATTCGTAATTTGTATAATATAATTTGTATTACTTTTGTATAATGTAATTTTGTATAATATAATTTGTATAACTGTTTAAAGTTCAGATGTTTGTTTTTGTATAAATTCATTATTTTGAATTTATACAAAAATAGCTCAATTATACAAAGATACCCGTGAATTATACAAACTCATCACCCGTGAATTATATAAATGGGACAACTTAAATTGTAGCTACAACCTATAAATATGCAAATTATAATTATGAAACATAATTAAGTTTATTATAATGGCTATTTACGAAAATTCCTATAGTTTAAATAGTCAAGTTTTTCATTATTTCAATTAAACATGAGACATTACAAAATCATCATCACCATTTCCCTTTCCATTCTCATAATAAACATTATGCTTTATCTTTTCCTTATGAAAGGAAAAAGAGATCCTTCTATTATAAGTTTGAAAGCGAAGTCAATAGTCATCGTATTGGTAATCATTACTCAAGCTCAAAATTAATTCTATACATATGATCAGCAACAAAAAATGAAAACAAATGCTATATTGCCAAAAAAAAAAAAAAAAGATACATCAATGAATAATTCCATATTACATAAAATTAAATAAACCACATTTTTTTATTGATAATATTTCATAGTGAAGTATCTCATTATAATTTGAATTAAAATCAACATCATTATTTCCCTTTCCATTCTCATAATAAATATTATGCTTTATATTTTCCTTATGAAAGAAAAAAGAGACCCTTGAAAGCGAATTCAATAGTTCTCGTATAAATAATCATTACTCAATCTCGAAATTGATTCTATACATATGATCAGCAACAAAAAAATTAAAACAAATGCTATATTGCCAAAAAATAAACAAATACATAAATGAATAATTCCAAATTACATAAAATTGAATAAACCCCATTTTTTATTAATAACATTTCATAGTGAAGTATCTCATTATAATTTGAATTAAACATGAGATATTACAAAATCATCATCACCATTTCCCTTTCCATTGTGATGAATATTATTCTTGATCATTTTCCCCTTGTGATCATCATTAGATATCACAAAATCAAGATTATAAAGCACAGTAACAAGACTAATAGAACTCAAAAAAACCAATACAGGACCAAATATCCAAAGTACTAGTGTTAATGCAGCATAGAACAACCTATTAGCCACAGCATTTAATATAAATGCCTTTTCAAGTAACTCACAAATATAGTCAATACTCAAGATGAATATTCCCAAATCATTATGATCTTGTTGTGGACAATTGATGAGAAAATTCACTTGGTTGATAAACCTAATTGATATAGAATAACAAACAAATGAGAAGAGAAAAAATAATAAAAGTGTAACATATTTTAGTGCAACCATAAATTCACCATGACCACCATAAACGGCGTCGTTTAACGGCTTTTTGACACTATAAGTGCTACTTATAACAGCAGCAAGCCCAGAACATAAAAGAATTGAAGTTGTTGCCATTAGGGTTGATCCCATTATTGTGTTTCTAAATGTTTGAACAGCCAATATATTTTTCTTCTCATTATCCTGCAAAAAAAAAATAAAAATCGTTAGTTACGAGTTATTTAGTGATAGATTAGCAATATATTCCATAGTCACGCTAACTGAAGGATTAATATTGTTCTCACTTACTCTCCAGCATGACTCGAATCTTCAACTTACTATAGTGATGTGTTATGTATAAGGAAATGATTTGTTTATCTTTAGAGAGTTTCAATATTTTAATTCATTTAAAGTATTAGAGTGACGTTATGATTTTACCATGTAACAACCCTAACAAACAAACCCTTTTTCCCAAAAAAAAAAAAAAAAAGTCAATAATTTTCTTTCTTTTTTCCCTATCATTTAAGGAATTTCATTAAAATAATAGATGGTAATATTTTAGTTTTTTTTTTTTTTCTAGATTCAATCAATTTTAATTTCTCAAAGTAGGTAGAAAATGAATTTGAGGAAAAACAAATGTTGTCTCCCAAGTGTTTTCTAAAAAAAAAAAAAGTAGAAATGTGAGATTTTCGACTAAAAATATGTCAGGAACATTTTTAACGATTCAATTTCTTACAAGTTTCATCTGAAAAATACGTTTTTTTTAGTAGTGGACTTAAGAATGTCTAAAACCTTTGGTAAATAAAAATTACTTGATTATGATCCAATTTGGATGATAAAAATGTCAAATAAACATGACATAAGAACCCAATATAATGTAAACAAGCAATTTAATTGAATATCATTGTATGTATCAATTAGCCTTTGCATAACTCCAGAGAAAAGAGAAAAGTATGAAAACAAAAAGGATATAACTTATATATACTGTAGTGTGATGTTAGTGTAATTTAATATGTTATAGTAATTTAGCGACTGACTTATTTTTAGATAATTAATTTTGTGAAAGGTCTTTTTATATTTTAAACTCAAGCAATCAAAAAAAAGAAAAAAACGTTTCCACCTTCAAACATGTTCTAGTGGCTACCTAATTTTTCACATTATTGATGAAGATTAGATTTTCACATCCAACCCCACCCCCCCTCCCCCTCCACACAAAACCAGGTATAATAAAGAATATTTAATCTGGACAGCCGCTCACTTAACCATTTAATCTAAAAACAATTTACTAATATATCATACTATATAATCCATATAAAATATATGTATAATATGTATATGTCTATGTATACTATTTTGAAAAAATAAATATTGAATCTGGCTTTATTTAAGAAAAGTACATTCCTTCGTACATCTTCATAAACACAAAAAATTAAAGATTAAACATATAAGGGAATATACCTTATAGTAGTATAACTCTAAAACACATACAAAAAACTCTTTGTTTTAATTTGTACGTGTTATTTTGACTTGACATAAAGTTTAAGAATGTAACGAAATTCTTTTGAATCTTGTGATTACAAATTAAAGATATATCATATATACCAAATATTTTTTAATCTTTTGATAGTAAACATTGTTATGTGGAAAGTTAAAACTGAAGACTCGACAAAAAAAAAAAAGGAAAGCAACATTCTGTTTTTGAAACAAATTAAAAAAAAAAACAAGACAAACAAATTAAAAATTAAAACGAAGAGTTTTTTTTACCTCGATAATAGCAGAAACCCATAAACGCCTTCCATTAGCATTGGTTCCAATAATAGTAGAAAGTGGTTGTGTTTTAACCTTGTGCCATAACCAAATATGATATGTCAAGCTTATCATAAACCCTAATGGAACTAATATTACATCCAAATAACACTTTTTCCATTCCATTTTTCTCTTTATATTTGTTTGTTTGTGTGTGTGTATTTTCACCTTTTTCTTCTTGTTGTGTTGGTAGAAAGAAAGGACTTTGTTTCTCCTTTCTACTTCATTGGGTATGTGCCAACAAGCAACCAATATATAGACTATAGAGTATAAGTTACATCATCATCATCAATATAACGTTAATATTTTTTTATATTATCATGTCATTCAAATGATATACATAGAGAAGTCTTTTTAAAATAAGATAAGTAAAATGTGAAAATGATCTGATAATATAAAAACTACGTACTTAGAGACACTGAAAATTATTAAAATTGATTTAGTGAACAATTATTCAATTTTAATCGTACAAGTATCAAAGTCACTAAATAACTTTTTCACAACTGACAAGTACCCACTCAATATTGCTTCAGTATCACCAAAGTCACTCAACTTTACCTAAATTTCATATAAAATCTTTAGGAGTGCAAGAAGACATTTTTTTTTTTATGAAAATTAGTTAAATTTAAGTAACTTTTTGTTAAGAAAAAAATAGTTAGTAACTTTTTGTGATAGTGGGATAAAATTGATAAACTTTTTTTGTAACAAAAAAATGTACTTCCATTCAATTACAGTAAATAAAAGAATTAGAGATTATTCAAAAAAAAATTATCAAAATATCAATGTATATAACTTAAATCTGGTATTCGATGCACATGGACTTGTTTCAAGGCAATATCCGAAATTCAAGGGAAAAGGGCTTGCATATAAAGAGGCATACCTACACATATGCTTTATAGTTCATATATTGCTTTGGTGTCTCAAACACTAAGAAAAAATCGATAATACTTTGTCGTTGAGTTATATCTTTTTCTTGCCCATCGAGAAATAAAATTATTTTTATTATAATTAATGAAAAATAATAAGAAATTCATAATAAAACACTAAATTTTATTAGGATTATTTTCTTCTGTTATTTTATTACCTAAAGCTCTATATACTTCTTATATCGTGTTTTCTCAAATATTAAACAACATAACCGTTTTTAGTTAGTTAGGTAAGTAAAATTTAATTTAGTTAGGTAAAACATACTGTTAGGTATTGGTTAATTTCATCCAAAAACTCAATCGAACCAAATGATCCAATCAATTATTATTATTATAAGATATACCATTACTATAATTTTTTAAAATAATTTTATCGTTAGTGATAAGTTACTAAATCAAAGAATACTAATCATTTATGATGAAGAAATAATTCTTAAATAACATGTCTTTTTAAGGATAGTCTTAAAATAGTAAAAAAAAATTGGATTATTTATTGATATTATATATGTAAAAGGAGTAATTTAATTTATCGATACTAAATTTCTGGTTTATTTTATTAACTTAAATAAAAGTTCAATATAATTTTACCACTTATCTTTGAACTAACATGTCATTTAGCTCATAATTGTCATGCACTATGATGTTTTATTTACGGTAAATACTTATTCGTATGATGTGTTTATATCAAATTAATGTAACTTACCGGAGTTAGAAGATGATTTAGTGAGATAAGAATGTATATGAAATAATCATGATTCAGTGTTGGAAGTATAATAAAAACGCATGACATGTATTCATTGATTTGATGTAAACATCAAAGGCAAATATAGTTTGAGTTTATTCTGGTTAAAAAATAAAATAAAAAATAAAAAAAAAATAAAAAAAAAAATAAAAATAAAAATAAATAAATATATATATATATATATATAAATGTACTTTAGAATCTCAACGTCATTCATTATAAAATAAAGCAAAAAAGAACTTCTACTTTTTTGACTCTTAGCAAAAAAAATCCCACAAATAAGAGTGTATTGAAGTCATAATTAAGTAAATATACATGTGTTGTCATTTAATGACATAAATTTTTAGATAAAATAATCACTCTTTAAACACTAATATTCCTTTCAATTTGGTACTACGAAAATTGAAAAGCACACTTAGCATTTTATACGAGCCTTCACCTATCAATTAGTTTATCTTAATATAAGTAATTTAATTTACGAAATTTGTGGTTGAAGTTGATCAACTTTTTAATAAACCTAATTTGCTTAAGCAAATTGCTGAGTTAAATTCCACTGAAAAAAGGCCAAAAATATTAAAATAAACTTTACCAAACTAGAATGGAGTTTGTGGCTAATAAGCCAAGGGTTGTGGTACGGTGGAGTGGTAAGTACTCTTCTATTTTTAACTAGAGGTCTCAACTCGAATCTTATTGATACAAAATTGCCTTTGTTAATTAGAGAACGTTTTATTTTCAATGTGAGACTTTCTAAAGCGATTTCAAATTCAATCAAACTCTAATATGAATATCAGACATCGAGTAAAAAAGAATGAATTTTGTGAGACAAAACTAAGAGGTAACACACCTGTATGTCACTATTAATCTTAGTATAATAACGTACAAGGGTCAAATTGGCTATTCAAGTTTCTAAAGCTTGCTATTTTTACTATCAACATTATATAGAAGTAAAGAATTGTCAGAAAAGAAAATATGCATTCTTTTTTAAATAGACTAAAAAAAAGTAAAACAAATAAATTTGACAGATTAATTATTTGTTTTACGCAGCCAATACTCATAATAGGTTAAAAAAGATATTTCACATCCATTAAGCAAATTATCAATAATTATTCGTAAAATATTTTTTTAAAAAAAATCGTAAAATATTCTTTACAACATCAACATTATGGATTTGTGGGTGAGACGCATAGGTGGAGTTTATTCTTTATTAGGTCAATACGTAATTACGTGATAATGATATAGTTTTCTTAATCAAGATAATTAAAAGTAGAAATACGGCTGTGCACTAATTTTTTTAAAATTAGGGTTAAGGTTGGCTTTCTTTCTTAATAG
This sequence comes from Solanum bulbocastanum, assembly GCA_037074985.1. Taxonomy (NCBI): domain Eukaryota; kingdom Viridiplantae; phylum Streptophyta; class Magnoliopsida; order Solanales; family Solanaceae; genus Solanum; species Solanum bulbocastanum. The sequence continues at coordinate 2,396,014 of CM073604.1, forward strand.
TAAAATAATATGAAAAGAAGGATAAGACAAATTAAGAGTGGATTAAGTGCTTTTTGGTTAATTGGCCACCTTCTTAGCACTCAAATTTTGATCTTCCTTATTATTTTAAAATTTCATACTTTATGTTTCAAAAATAAAAAATAAAAATCATACTTTATGCACTAACAATTTTAAAAATATTTATATAATCAGATTAATTATAAAATTACAAAGACTTTTTTTGTTAATAACTATTAATTACTAAATTTTTTGGTGTGAACACTAATTGATAATTTGCTATTATATTAAAATCCACTAGTAATATATAACAAAAACTTTATGTAGATAATATAATATAACTTAAATATTTTTTTCTAGGAGGCTCATTACGTTCCACATTTTTGTTGAGAGTTTTATTTTTCTAATTTGGCGTCTAACTTTCTCTTTTCCACCAATTCATACTCATGGAAGAGTATACTATATACTTTTAACAAATATAGGTATAACTTATACAGGTAGTGAATAGATGGGTTGAATTAAATTTGATTAAAACCTATCGAATTAACATATGGGCATGCATTGTTTAATCATGTCCAAAGTTTATGAGAGAAGTAAATGAATACTAGTTTTCTATATTACTATTTAATTAATATGTGTTTTTTACAAAGATTTGCATGTGTATTCACTTCAAACATTCAGACATAGTGTGTGAAATTAGTTTAGTAAAAATCATCTAATGTTTAGTTTTGTCAAGCATATCAGATACTACATATCAAAAGCGGGTATATGTAAAAAAAATAGGTATATATCATAAGGCGATGTCAAAAATAGATTGTCCCATGAAATTTTTACAAAATTTACATGAGCAAAAATGAATTGGATCGAAATGGATTGAAATAATAGATCATAGCACGCAACTTGACCCATCGTTTTTACAAGGAACGTACAAAAATGTACTGAAATCAACCTAATATTTACCAAAACAAATAATAAAAACTATTTATTCATTTCAAAATATAGCAAGAGTTTATTTACTAAATATATACAACCTCCAACAAAATTAGTAAATTTGGATCTTTTTTCTCTTTCTTCAGATCTTCTCTTCCCACAAATTCTAGCTTCCACAACTCCTTATTTCCATGTACATTTGTATTTCACTGTATAGTGTATACTATTGTATGTCATATGAATGTTAATATATACAAATAATATACACATGATATACAATAATATATATTGACATACACAAATATACAAGGTCATGCATTATCTAATATGGTTATACCTTCACCAAATATGAATTTGATATCATATATTTATTGTTATTAATTTAAAATTCTAGATTCGTCTCAATACTGAAATGCAAGAGTTGGTCCAAACCATAAGCTAGCTAGCTAGTAGCTATAGTTGGAGTCTTGGAGATCTCTTGAACTTTGAGATGAGAAGAATTTTCAAACAAGACTTACACTAATTAATTTATAATAAAAACTTTAGAAAGTATTCTTTATGTAAAAAGTATAATAAGTCATAATTTTTTTATAATTTAATATATTTGTAAGATATGAAACGTAATTATGATTATAATAAACTTTGACTCTATATCACATAAAGATGTCAAGTTTCAAAACAAATTGTCTTAAGGGTTAGTAGACAGTGTCGATCAAGATCAAGTAGTAGTTTTAGCATAATAACATTTTAGAGAATTAGAGTTGGATAAATTAGCGTAAAGATATTCTTAACATAATATGATATTGTCTATTTTAATTAAGCATCATACGATTTTTCATGAAAGGTCTCATACCTTTAACAGTGTCTCTATATACACCTTACGTATGATTTCCAAATCTCAATTATTTATGTGAATTTTATTCGCACACCCAACAATCTCTCCTTTGAACCAATTAAGTTTCATGTGGCCTGTAACAATGATCTACAGGTCTCTCCTTGAAATGAGTTCTATGTGACACATTACCACGATCTATGAAACAATCAACTTTCTAGATTTATTATGTGTCACCATAAGAGAAGCTAAGATTTTTAATTTATGAGTTTTGATCACAATTATTTTGTTTACTGAATTCTGAATATATTATTTATAAATATCAAATAACCTTTTTATCTGAAATACGAAGTTTAAGTCAAAACTACTCAATTCTGCCAAACCCATAACTAAAGAGGCTGGTCTACCCTATGTGTCACCCACATAACTGATGAGCATTTATGTCTATTGAAGCCCTGATCTAATTTCTATAGTGTTGTGCATCTCCTAGCTAGCTATTTTTGGCATAGTAAAAATTATAAATCGAGTTTTATGTCATCATTTTGTCGTCTCTATGCACGTCTCATAAAATCATTACCTTTAATACGATAATTTGGGCTAAGCCAATCCAAAAAATATTTTATGATAACATTCGTTTTGGACAACCTTACATAATTTTCTCCGATCCAAAAATCTCACATCATTGAAAATATCCTACATCTAACTAATTATATGTAACTTCTCATCAACTTTCAACTAATCTATATGAGATTCTATTCACATAACCAAAAAATAAAAAAGCTTAATAGGATTATTCTTTTGGTATATAGTTACACTAGTGCATGTGTTTGTTAGGAAAGGGGAATGTTTTTCAAGAAACATATTTTTCTAGAAAATGTCTTTTTTGAAAAATAAGTTGGTTTCTAACTTATTTTTTTATTTTTGATGGTGAGTGAAAAATATTTTTTAGTGTTAAATTGGTGAATGAAAAATATTTTCCAGAAAACATCTTTTAGTTCTTGTTAGAGAGTAGAAAATACTTTTTAAGGAAAATAGTTTCTGATAAAAAAATCAACTTCGATAATCAATCTCAAATTCGACCTGACACTCTAATTGGAACACGTCTCCAATGATCGATTCGAGACCTGACCCTGACATCGATCCAAGACCCGGCCCTGACTTCCAACCTAAAACCCGACATTCAAACTAGGGTCTGACCTAGATTCTAACATCCTAATCAGGACACAATCCCAATGACCGATCAAGGATCTGACTCAATACCTGACCCGGACTGCTAACCCAGAAGACGAATCTGACACATGACTTGGGACTCAACCTTGACTCTTGACCAAAAATCCGATTTTGACACCCATCTCGAAACCTGACTCGAGACTTGACCTTGACATTCGATCTGAGATTCGAGCTCGAATGTTGATCCGAGACCCGACACCAAAATCAAAATTTGACCCGGCCTGATCCTACTCGAAATTTGAGAGTTGGGTCGGGCATCGAGGTCAAAAATCGAGTCGTGAATCAAGAATCCAAAATCGGATCCCTAATTAGTATCGAAAATTGGTATTCGAGGCTTAAATTGGGATGAAAAGTTAAGGTGTGGGGTTTAAAAAGAGTCTGTCAATTTTTTAAGACTTATTCTATCTCACCACAGACGGAGCTAAGATTTTTAGTTTATGAGTTTTGAATCACAATTTTTTCTCGGTTACTAAATTTTGAATATATTGTTTATATATATTAAATAAGCTTTTTAACTTAAACGAAATTAAGTCGAAACTACTGAATTCTGTCAAACTTATATAACTAAAGAGATTGATCTATTCTATGTGCCACCCACATAACTGAGCATTTATGACCATTGAAGTCCTGATTTAGCTTCTATAGTGGGGTGCATCTCCTAGCTAGGTACTTTTGGCATAGTAAAGATAATAAATCTAGTTTTATGAGATCATTTTGTCATCTCTATACACGTCTCATAAAATCATTACCTCTAATACTATAAGACAATCAAAAAATATTTTAAGACAATATTCATTTTGAACAAGTCTACATATTTTCTCCAAAAAATCTCACGTTGTTGAGAATATCCCTACATCTAATATGTAACTTCTCATTATCTTTCAACTAACCTATATGAGATTTTGTTCACATATCCAACGAATAAAAAGTTCTAAATTTCTCCCTAATATGAAAGTATAATAGGAATATGATAATTTGGTATATAGTTACACTAGATGTATGATTTCAATATCATTCTTCTAATCATATCTAACTTGGCACTACTAAATATGACAATTTAAGATGTAGAATATTTATAAAAGTAAAATACACGTGTTTCATTTATTAAAAATAAAATATAATAGAGAAAAAAGTAGATGCACAAAATGTTCCAGAAAGGGGGAAAAATAGTTTCACATTGCTTTTAGAAATTACAGAATATATGTCAATGGCGTTCCATCTTTATTAAAAGGAAAATACTTCAAATTTGAAGTGGTTATATTTTATTCTTAATTAAGAAAAAATATTTTTTTTTGAAGAAATTGACTATACATATGTTATACGTACACTAGCTATGGTATTTATTCCTTAGTAAATATAGTGACGTCTCTTATTTTCCTAGGAGTGCTTTATATTGTTGCCTCTACTAGTTGTCGTAGGATTATTCTTATAGCTTTTTGTTCTTTAGTTTTTGTTATTGTTTATTAATTCATATAGTTTGATTGTAGTATTATTTTAGATTGTTATGCTATTATCTGTTGTTTTTGTTACTATTTATTGTCTCTTATACTTTCATTACGTCGTTTTCTAAATTGTTTGTGTCTTGAGCCGAGGGTCTATCAGAAACAATCTCGCTACCTCACCTTTGAGGTAGATGTAAGGTCTACGTATACTCTATCCTTCTCCAAACTCCATTCTGTAAGATTACATTGAATATAATGTTGTTGTTGTCGTTTTATTTCCAGAAGCAATTTTATAATTTTAATAACAATATTGAAAATTGGACAAAATCATAAAGATTTTCAAGTGGGACAAAAGTATTTTCTTGTTCATTGGGATTCTATTATATATATATATATATATATATATATATATATATATATATATATAAGATTGATAGATAGAAAGGGTTGGAAAAAATTTTAGAAAGTCATTATCTCTTTTTTAAAGTTGTACAAGGCGACCCCTCAGAACAAAGCCCCCAAAAAGGCTAGGTTTGCTCCCAGCTCTATGTCGATCGGCATCTTGCTCTCGAGGGGTCTAGAAAGTTCTTTCCCCCTTTCTAACAATGACAAGATAATAAAAAAAAACTATACATTTTGGTATTATATCATGGGACTTTCTAAGGGTGATAACCCATAAAACTCTTGATGATTTTTGAAAAGAGAAAAATGTTTAAAATGTAATTTATTTATTTTTTGATTATTTTATAAGAGCTTTGAATGGCATACAGCTGGTTTTGTCCCCTTTTAAGGAAAAAAAAAAAAAGAATAAGCTCCACCAATCTATATCAAGAACTAGATTTTAAAAGTTTGTTGTTTCCTTGGTCACCCATTATAGCTAACATTGTCCACAATACAATAATTTTCTAACTTTTTAAATTTGCATCCAATTGTATGTCCACATTTCATTTCATCATTAAATAAATGGAGGAAATGAAAACAGTTCTTCCAGGATTTTATAATTTGTTAAAAAAGGTTATGAATAAATTTGACAAGTGTTGCAAGCAATAATGAAATACTCCAACATATTTTTAAAATTTTAGCAAGTTCAAAGGTATTTGGGTCTTTGCTTAGAAACTTTCACTTTGATGTTCAACTTCCTACAACACGTATAATTGAGTGTCATCATATCAATGCCTTGAAGAAATGTCTACCTTTGAGAGAGATTATCAAATGTCAATGTGTTGCCAACATAAAAATACTTGCCAGAAAAAAGGGATATTTTTTGTAATCGTGGTGTCAAGATTAACTTGACTAGTTCCACAAGGTATCTTCTACCTCCCATCAAGTACAGATATCAAGAAACTTTATCCTCGTAATCTTGGATAGATAGAAGAAAATCACCTTGTATTTAGTTTGAACCGTGAAAAAGAACCATTCAATTTGCATCACATCAAATGCGACATCAGTACTACATTATTAAGAAAAAATAACCATGCATTTACACAATAGATCTTCAAATTTTTCATAGGTCAACAGTATATCCAACTAGATTTTAACTGTTCATACATATAAACTGTAGATATGTAGATCTGGAGATTTCCAGATTGTGCTTTCAGGAAGATCAACTGTTACAACTAAACGGAAGTTCCATTACTATTACCATCCCGCTTTAGCTACTCTCCGGTAAGTTGGTTGGCAATGAAGGTTGACCATAACAATAGTCCAACGAATTCACCACGATCAACAACTCGAACAATGAGATTACACATACTGCTTTAGCATGCTTCAAAAGTATGTCAGCCAGCAAGTGGATTAGCATGAATTGTCACCCGGTTGAGCCTGATCTCAGCAAGGGGTTTATCACCTGGTCCAGTTGGTGTCTGCAAAATTTAGATAAGAAGTGACTTAGGTGATAGCCAACCAAATGACACTAAAGGGTCCTATAGAGCAACAGATATACTGAAAACAGAATGTCATGCTATAAAGCCAATATCTGTGTCTGTTTTATAAGTAATAATGCTGAATAAGATCCAAGAATCACCAATGAACATAGCTGCTAGAAAACGGTAGCCAAAATGAGCATCAGTCTGCGCATACCTTTTCCATGAGATCAAGAACCTCAAATCCATGTATCACTTTCCCGAAGATGGTGTACAATCCATTGAGATGTGGTTGCTTGGCATACGTAATGAAAAACTGACTCCCATTGGTATTAGGGCCACTGTTGGCCATTGCCAACATCCCTCTTGCATTGTGCTGGATGAAATACAAAACACACAAGATTCAGAAAATTAAAAAGAAGCAGTCGCTGACAGTTAAGAGTGAAAAAAGATAAATCCAACATGCTAGACATAATGCATCATCGACATAGTGTAGTGCAAGTATAATCAGATCCATATTGACTAGTTTGGCATCAATTTAATCAAAGTAAGAGACCCCCAAGAAGCAGTCGAGGTGCCAACCGATTGAAAACAAGAATAAGGGAAAGCAGAAATCAGAACGTTCTTTCTTTTTAGAAATAAGAAATTTTATTAATGGCATCACGTAGATGCAAAGAAATAACAAAAAAGTGATGAGTACAAAAGATGATGTTAGCTCCAATGCAAGTGAGCCAAATTAATTCTTGGAGCTAACCAAAAAAAATGCTCAGGGGAATTTAACAAAAGACATCTAACCTTCAGTGCATGGTTTGTGAAACTACAGAATATCATTAATCAGACACCAAAGTTCTTATTTAATTTTTAACAACAGAGTATCATCATTAAATTACCATGAAACAAGCACACATTGCACTTGCAAAGCTAAACAAACTTTTGTTAAAGGTGTAACAGAGGCTACAGCCCATATTACAGAATCTCCTAGGTCTACGGGATCACCAATAACAATGTTCTATATCAAGAACAGGTCAAACTTGATACTGTAAAAGGATGATTAAGGAAGTTGCTGAATATATTAGACAAATATCCATAAATACAAATGTTGCAACAAGTACCTTGAGAGACTCCCTTATCTCGTCATTGAACTTTTTTCCCCAAATACTTGTCCCACCTTTCCCAGTACCTGTTGGGTCACCCCCTTGGATCATGAAACCCTTTATGTTTCTATGGAATATGGTCCCATCATAATAATCACTTGAGCATAACGCCAAGAAATTCTGCAACCAAAGGGAACTTAACGTCACTAGCAATGATATCTCTACCGTCCAATTAAAACAAACACCAAATATAACTAGTTTCACCACTCAACCTAATTAAAAAATAACTGCATCCAGATAAAAATGGAATAAAGTATAAACAACAACAAAAAAAATAATTCTGGAAGCAATCATGGCTTTAAAGGAGTAAGCAAAATATCACGATACGAGAGGACTTTCAAGTTTCAAGGAGGATAATTAGTCTACTTATACCATGAAGCTCATGCTTTTTTCGGTTATGAAATAATGTTTACCGCTTCATAAGTCCCTCTACGTACCCAAGCATATGGATTAGGAATTGGACATACTACATCATACACTTCGTCGCATGGGTTTGAACATAGGTATTATACAATGGCATACATCATACGCGAGAAATTTGAATTACAAATTTTTATGTAACCAAATGTAGAATAGGCTTATGGATTAGGAAATAGAAATACTGTATCAGACACTAGGTACTGGGTAGTACGTAAATGAATATAAGTGATGTGCAACGGTAAATATATTAGAAATGAGCAACTCAAAGTTTTAGACGTTTTTGATGTAGTTCAATAGATCTCAACAAAGACATATCGATATCCTAGCTGTTGAGCAGGAACATTGATGGGAGAAAACCCGGAAATAGATTGATTATAGAGATATCCTTCTCAAAAAATGTTTGATTACAGAAATATATCATTTTTGTTACTTTCTGCCATAATAGTGACATTAAAGAAAAAATGAAAAGCCGATTAAGCTAGATAGATCCATTTGCAGAATATACAGCATCCAATAAGAGCAAACAAATTTCTCTGTGCCTGCATGGGTGTGGGTGTGTATCACAGAATATATCAATCAAGTAAGCATATGCTGCGGGCATCTGATCTAGGCCTGACAAAGAAGTAATCATCAATAGTTGCCTATGTTCCATCATCATTTGTTTCAATTAACTACTATAAAAGAAATGTGGTTTCAATTAGTTGAGGTAAGTAAGTTCAGAAATGTAGCTATGATGTTTGTTATTTAATGCTTATGGTATTTTCTCAATTGTAACCTCTCATATTGAAGATATTATGATCTGTCACTTTGATTTGTGAGTTTACAATCATGGTCTATTTCTATCTTTTATAGACTGATGGAAGGAAGCACTTCTCTTTGTCTTGCAATGAAAAGTTATAGACATACAACAAGAAATGGTTTAGGATAGGGCTGCCTTGTCTAAGGACCTAGGTCACCTTAGCAATTGTTTGGGGTTAAGCAGCTAGAAGGATTAAATGGGTATGCACTTGAAATTCATATTAGGACTAACCTCAAGTCAATGATAAGGCTAATTTGGTACGAACTCATACTTCAAGTTGTTACACCTACTGTTTTTGAAAGCCAAGGCTTTGTCTCTTAAACTGATGAATCAATGTGAGGCAACGGGAATGAAATGATACACTTTAGAGGAGTGTGCGCTTCAAATAATGGTGCACAGAGTGATCTCAAGGGGAAACAGTCCTTCCTTTGAATCTCAACTTCGAGGAGTTTGGATAAATATCAACATTATAGCAATATATTAGGTGTTGAAATTAGTTGTTTGATTGAAATTTTATAATTATAGAGTACTCCCTCCGTTTTAAAAAGAGTGGCCTAGTTTGACTTGGCACGGATTTTGAGAAAATAAAGAAGACTTTTGAATCTTGTAGTCTTAAATTAAAGTTATGTCAAATGTACAAAATTGCCCTTTAATCTTGTGGTCAAATTAAAATGTTGCCAAAAAAGAAAGAGGTCAATCTTTTTCAAACATACTAAAAAGGAAAGTGGGTCATTCTTTTTTAAACAGAGGGAGTATAAATTTATATATGTTTGGTATCTTCAATTTTTCGTAAATTATGCGCTTCACTCCTTGCTTTTCGCCTCAAGCCATAAATTTCGTCTCTTTTTGTGCTTTTAGCTTTTAAAACCCTGGTCATAACAACCTTTTTAGAGTACAAATGAAGGAGTATATCTTTACAACCTTCCATGGAGCCTAGAGTGCAATGATCTCATTACTAATTATTTTGCCCTCCTTTTACCCCAAATGAGAAAAATCAAAGATCTAAATCAACTCTTTGCCAAGCACCATAAATAGAAGTTTTAGCATGTATTTATGAGGCCTCCTTGAAAAGTCTGATTACAAGGGTTCTCTTAATAAAAACTTTACAAGAGCCAACTCCAACGTGTTTGGGATTGAGATGTAGCTGTTGGTTGGATAAATATTTACAAGGGTCTTTCCCACCTTATGTTCTTTATAGTATCTCCTACAATTTGCGATCATCATGAGATAACTGTTTGTTCTTCTGTTCAGATTCTATCCTCAAACCCAAAAGAAAGAAAAGATTCCAGTTTCTATTGATTGCTTTAAACATTTATAAGAAAAGGAACTTTCAATTAGATGAGTAACAATGAAGATATCAGCAGGACCATTTTTCTCAATAGCTGAGAAAAAACCCCAGCTTGTTTGGGATTGAGATGTAGTTGTTGGTTGGGTAAAGATTTACAAGGGCCTTTTCCACCTTCTGTTCTTCATAAGTACCTCCTACAATTTGCCATCATCATGAGATAACTGTTTGTTTTTCTGTTCAGATTCTTTCCTCAAACCAAAAGAAGAATAGACTCCAGTTTCTATTGATTGATTCAAACATTTATTAAAAAAAGGAACTTTCAATTAGATGAGTATTGAGTAACAATGAAAATACCAACAGGACCATTTTTCTCAATAGCTGAGAAAACAATTATGCTTGTTTAACGAAAGGGAGATCTCGAGTAGAAACACTTCTTTTTTCTGGAAAGTTGAATTAGAATACCAACCCATCCTGCTCTAACACAAACAATTTGTTTTTGCAATTTAACAAATTCCCCAAACTCAGCTGCTTATTTGAGATGACATCATGTTTTCTTCCTTTTTTTTCCTTTGGTTATTTGAGGTAAGATCATTGCATTCACTGTAACTATATCTTTTTATCGCTGTTCCAGAAAACTGTTAGCCTACAGAGGTCGGATACACATACTCCTTGTGCCCCTTTGGAATAACTATTACTTCAAAGGAATATAGCAGATAACTCCTCCAGGCTCCTATGTCACTTACCAGATAGACTAAACTAAGTTTCCCAGGAAGATGCAGTGCTCCAATTTTATCTGATGTATCAGAAAGATAAATCATTTGATACACTTGAACAGGATATATTATGCAGTTGTCCCCCATCCCAATTATGTGATTCACTTTGACAGGGCATAGATTTTAAGAAAGAAAAGAGACTTTTGAAACTTGTGGTTTAAAGCAAGTAGTAGATATTTGTGTGGCTATAAATCGTATCAGGATAAGATTGGTAGTTTAAAATTAATTGATTTTCAAATATAATTTATTATTCTTTTTGGAAGGACTAAAAACAAAGGTGCAGCACATAAATTGGGACAGAGGGATCATAATCGGTTCTTATGAACTGCACTAATGACAAGCTTTCGAAGGAGGATTGATACAGCAACTACTGTTAAGCCCGCCTTGGTCCATTAAACTTACAAATGCAAAGTAAGAGAGACTTATAGTCAAACTGGAAGACATTTGGGCTAAATATGGCTTGTCAAAAGGAAAATTTAATTAAAAAGTTTAACATTTAAGCATGAAGAAGTTCAGCAGGAGAGAAGATGGAAGAACAGTACAGGCATTAGACAAAATATACAGATGAATGGTAAATCCTTCCTTAACAATGAATCAAAGCAGCATAAATAAATGTCCACGGATATTCATAATATAAAGATCTCATAAGGTCAACCCTGAGTCCCTGACTACGTTAAACCTGTTTTCAGATCCCCAAAAGTCAATGCCAATAGAAAAACCTTTGCATTTATATAATGGAGGAATAAATGGCTTTGGGAATGTTCCATGGATAATTATGATATCTGGAGGAAGCTGGTTATTGCTATATATTGAGAGAAGGATGAGTGTAGCCACTATAGATGAATGCTAAAGGGAGACTCTGGAAGGTAAAGATACATTTTGTCTTAGGTAAAAGCTGTTATAGTGTACTGTTGAAGAAGATAGGTCATACGGATAATATTTGGCCTAGGAAGATAATTTGGAAAACAAAAGCTCCAATAATCGTTAGCTTGTTCAGGATGGACAGCATTCTGGCGAGTATGTCTAACTCAAAACTATTTACAGAAGAGGGGGTTTTCTTTGTGTAATAGATGCTACTTATGTTAAGAAGACCTGGAAACTACCGCATTTTATTTGTGTCAGGAGCTTACTATGATGCTGGACATCTCAAAGGGTACCCAGAGAGTGAAGCAGATATAGAAGATTGCCCCACTATGCATCTTCTGGACCTTATGGCTGAAGAGAAACAAAGCATGAAGGCCATAGAACTCACATCTCTGGAGCCGAAATTAAATGTTCGCATGATCTGTTTTATTGGTGTAAAAGCAACTTATTAGTTGGTCTAGACCAATACATGGATTTTCTAGAGTTGTTAGGAAGAATAGAGTAGCAACTTGTCTGTTTGGTCATTGTATGAGTCATGTTTTCTTTTATACCAGCTAGGTAAACTTCCAATAAAATTTTACCTTATAAAAATAATAGTGAAGAAATAATGTAATCATTATTATCAGATGGATGCAACAAATGATTCCTCATTGCTAAATATCCAACACATATAATGAAGGGAAGAAGCCCATGTGTCTAGAGCTATGCCACTGAAGAATCACTAACATTTGGGGATTACAAAAAATAATGAATTCTAGGTGAGTAAGTAGAGAATACCTAGGGCAGGAGACAACTATCTCAAAGAAATTAGGCAAATGGCCCCCTAATTTCAAAGGACGGGATGCCTACTCACAAACATATCACAGTGACCAGGCTCGGACTACTTTTTACCAAAAATACACACCCACTCAAAGTCCTAAGACCATGTATGAGTAGGGCTGAAGCCCGCACAGTGCTCAAAGAACAAATAAGTTGGTGACTTGATGATAGGGGAGCACGCGACCAAAGCCCCCAAGAAAACTCTTTCTACTAGAACAAGCATGGGAATTAAAACTATTATCAAATGCGTCGATCAAAGGATTTTACCTCTGCTGGACCTAGCTGTAAAGTGGGAACGATAAAAGGTTAAGGCCAAAACTACCACCCACTACCATATTCCACCAAATTGGCAGAAGAACAAAACTATCAAATTGCAAACAAAGTTCTTAACTTTTTGCAAGCAATTTCAGGCAAACATAGAAACAAACAGCTAATGAACCCCCACCCAACCCCGCCCCACCCCTCCAGCCAGAGCTAGAGTGCCGCAAGGGGGTTAATATTACAACATATATACACTGTCAAAATCATTTTTTTATATATAATAGATGTTTAACCACCTTGAATTCTTATTATATTTTGTTCTTTATATTTTGAATCCCTTAGTGCAAATACTGGTTCTGTCACTCCCTCAAACGCCAAGAGTGAGTTCTCGGAGGGTAAAGACCCACCCAAGAATTGTTAATGTCTTTCAGAATTAGAATAACTAGTCACACTTTATGTCTACAATAGCCAGATTCTTCGAAACCCTTCTTAGAGAAAAAGTGAAAAAGGAGACAAGAATTCAACTTTAGTTTACTTACAACAAAATTAATATCATAAAAAAACAAACTTTAAAAGAAAATTAAGAACCTCTGCAGTTCTTGGCACTTCATCACAGAAGATTTCGCACTTGATGTCACCTAGATTTGTATGAAGTGTCACTGACTGCAAAAACACCAAACATTTATCAATTTCAATTTCAACAACAATAATAAAAAACAAAAAATATCGCAAAAACATGAAAAACACACCATGTTTTGCTGCTTGTGTATTCAGATTACTGGAGCTGACAGGGAGCTGTTCTCTTCTTAATAGAAAAGGAAGCAAACTTTGACCCGACCCGTTTTCTCAATTAGTCTTTCGGGTTTTTTCTTTCGGAAAAGGCTCAAAATTACTCTTTAACTATTGAAAATAGCTCACATATACCCTTAAACTATGTTTTGGCTCAAAAATACCCTTCCGTTAAAGAATTGGGTCACATTTACCCTTACTATTAATAGAGGTGTGTTAAGTGCCATGTGGATGCCACATGAACGCCACGTGGACGCCACATAAGCACCAAACAACTCTCACCTCCACATAGACTCATAAGACCTAATTACTAATTTTGCCCTCATTTTTCACAACAGATACAATTTCACCTATTCTCTTTTCTCTAATACATCATACGATTTCCCTCTTCTCTAATACAATTTCCCCTAGGGTTGGGATACAATTTCACAAAGTGAAATACGCATTTTTGTTGGGATGGGATTCCGTCTCGAGGTGCCTCGTGGTTAAGGGAGGAGCCCATTGGAGTAATTTGGCAATGTGTAATCTTAGTACCAGCTTCTGGCGGTTTGCTAGTTAGTTTTTTGAACACTTTCCAAGCTACACTGGACGTCTCAACGCAAGGAAATTGGACATCATCTGTTAAATCTGTCCTGAAACCAGTTTTGAAGACAATCGCTGCTTGTGTCACTTTAGGAACTGGAAATTCCTTAGGACCAGAAGACCCAAGTGTTGAAATTGGTACTTCAGTTGCCAAAGGAATTGGAGCTCTGCTCGATAAAGGTGCTCATAGAAAGCATACTCTCAAGGCTGCTGGATCAGCTGCTGGAATCTCTTCTGGTTTGTTCCCACATTATTCTTGATTCTGATTTAAATATGGTACATTTTTTCTTATACTTACGTGTAGCCTGTAAATGCGAACGTGTTTTCATCTCACAAACCAAATAAACTGTACAAAGGGTGAACCCCTTAAGCAAGCAGAAGCACTACAAAACCAACTATAAGTTAAGCTTACTTCTTGATTTCGAGGGGAGATGCAATATCAGCTATAATTTTTTTTTGATGACAAGGGAAACCCGCAGCCGCTATCCTTGGGTGCGCGCACCGAGTAAAACCCGACTCCTATGCAATAATTAGAACATCAATTTCCAGTGCCTACATTCTTCTCAGTACTATGATATATTTCTGAAGGTTTGTTTAACCAGTTCCTTGCTCTGTATGTTCAAAATGTTGGCTGTCAATAAAGTTGAGCCAGACAACTTCTTGGTTCCTGCAAGCTAATACTTTTTCCAGGCTTGTTATATAGTAGAAGTGTCATATTAGGAACTGTCAAAAGCAAAATACTCAAACTGAAGTTTAGGTAAGGAAAGTGAATGTACATTGATTGATGTATTCTTCTTCAGGTAAGAATCCAATCACTTACCCATAGTGTAGTTATGTTGCTTGAGGTCTCTTCCAGTTATGTAGTAGTAGAGTATTGAGATGTTATTGTGGTCTCAATGCTTTAAATTTGACGGCTTGGACTGATTTAAATGCAGGGAGAAGGTTCTACAAATGTCCAAAACCCAAAGTAAGTTGTAAATTTATTTGATGTTTGGATGCTTGTATACAAACTCTTATTGGTTAAATTAACGTTAAATATTTCTCTAAATTATTATGTAAACTTGATGGTTGAATTTGTACACTACATGTAGGTCACTTCATGTGGATATTGGGAATGGCAAGATAAACAACAACTCCCACCAAGAGCAGTAACTGTTATAATGAATTTAAAGGGTGAATTGGATGATATGAAGGTTGAAAGAAACAAATTGAAACGGATTGTCGATAGAATGGAAAGAGCTGAAAGGGGCAATCTGAAAATTTTGTTTGAAGAAATGAAATTTATTTCATCCCAAGAAGCTGGAAAAATTATGCTTTTGGAGAAGAAAATCAAAAAGTTGAAAACTATCATTTTCATTTCATGTACTTTGTTCGTTGTGTTTGTCGTAAGGATCATGAAGTGAATGTATGTAAGAATCAAACAATTTAGGAATTTGAATTGAATGTTTGTTATTTTAGTACTTATGGAGTTTGAATTACGAGTTTATGTATTATGGAATTTGTATTTTGTAATAAAGTTGTAGTACTTTTAGAGTTTGAATTATGTATTATGCATTATGGAGAGAAGTTGTACAGGGGAAAGAATATATATTCACTAGCTTGTCATCTTCTGTTACTGGTCATTTTGCTTTTGTCAAATATGTATATGGATTTTCCTGTCATTGTATCTTATTGTGACAGAAAGTGGATATAACTATCATGCACTGAATTTGGCATGTTGAGGAAAATTCATATACATATTGAACTTATGCAATGACTTCAGTATGCCTAAAAGAGACTGCACAGGGACTGCACAGATGACTATATCAGTCACTATGCTACTAGTGTAATAGCAAATGAATATATGTTCACCAGCTATTAATTAAGGGCAGTAAGCAATAATAAAAATCTTCACCAGCTATTTGGACAGTAAGCAATAATAAAAATCTTCACCAAACTCAACCCAAAATAATAAGAAATGCATTACCAAACGTTAAGTAAAGATTGAAAATAAACATCACAAAAATCTGGACAAAAAGGAAACATTAATGCTTCACCAAACTTCATAACTTAATACCGACTTCAAGGCAAAAACAAAAATAAGCATTCATTGTTTTGTATCTACCAAATTCAACACAAAATTAACATAAGCATTCATTGTTTTGCATCTACCAACTTCAACCCAAAATAAACAAAACACATGTATTGTTCTTGCATTTACCAACTTCAAGCAAAAATAAACAAAAGTAGACAACTTTTTGCACTATCCAGAACACTTCAAATCTGGGATTTTCCATTAGATTTTTTTGTCTTCAACTTGCCCACCTTCTTCTGTCTCTCTCTTTCCAATTGATTGCCAGTGACAGCTTCTTTTCCTTTCCAAGTAAGCTTAGTAGGCGAGTAAGGCAAATCCGTAGGCTCACTAATTCCAGCATGATCACCTCTAAAAGATATAACTCTATTTCTAGTTGCTCTTTGTTGATTCATCCTCATCCTCAGTTTTGTGCGATTTTCAGATATGACTTGAGGCCTTATATCTGGATCACTTTCAGGCTCTCTAGCAGGTCTAAATGGTTCATACTGTTGTTGTGACAGTCTTGGTGTGGACATGTGGTATTCTTCATCTTGTGTTAGTCTAGGGGCTGAGCTATTAACATCATAATCTTCTCCATGGGCTTCTTCAACTTCTTCTTCAAGTTCTTTTTCAGACTCTTCCTCAGTTCTGCCCCTTTTTCTCTTCAATGTTGCCCCTTGTTCTCCTTCAACAAACTGAAAATACAATGTTTATGTGCAGTTAACCACATAGTACTAATAACATTGAGATATGTAAATGAGTAATTTTCTTACATTGCATGTTCTTGCATTGTGAGTTGTTTCACCACACTTACTACAAGTTGTTTTAGTTCCTTTTCTTGAGTGAGCCCACTCTCCAGCTCTTTTAATTGCTGCATCATTTTCCCTTGTTCTTTTGGTTTTTGGTCTTCCCACTGTTTTCACAAGGTCGGGTGGATCCATTGCATGTTCTGGCAATACATTCCAGAATTGTTCACCTCTTACAGGCATCAACTTTGCCCTATATGTCATCAAGTAAGCTTCCTTACTGTACCACCAATTAATTTCATTCTTTGGTTCTATCTTCTGATACAACATAGCTTTGATGGCATGAGGACATGGAATGCCAGTCAACTGCCATGACCTACATGTGCATTTTTTCTCCACCAAGTTCACTGTGTGCCTATCTTCACCCTCAGACACTTCATATCCAAGATCACCATTGAAATCAACACTACATAATTGAGCTATTCTCATGTATGTAGTGAACAGTTTCATACACTTAGGACTGTAATCAGTAGTCCATTTGCTTGCATCCTCTTCCTTCTCTCTTAACCTGTTCATTATCTTGATTCTTATATCTTCAAGCATTTTCAGGATTGGCTTACCTCTTGCTTCCAGGATCCAAGAGTTGAAGGACTCTGTGAAATTATTATCCACCATTTGATTTTTGCATGTAGTATCCAAATATGCCCTGCACCATGTATGTGGTGGATACCTAAGCAAATCCTTGGCAGCACTTTTTGACAATGCACCAAGTGCACTCAACTGATCCTTGAAATCTTCTTCATAAGTACTCCAAGCAGCCCACCAAAGCAGTTTCTTCATCTCTCCTGACCTAAATCTCTTCATCCAGTTGGCCTCAATATGCCTAACACAATACCTATAATCA
Source organism: Solanum bulbocastanum (assembly GCA_037074985.1). Classification (NCBI taxonomy): domain Eukaryota; kingdom Viridiplantae; phylum Streptophyta; class Magnoliopsida; order Solanales; family Solanaceae; genus Solanum; species Solanum bulbocastanum. The sequence continues at coordinate 2,413,759 of CM073604.1, forward strand.
ATAAAAATGAACAATTAGTTAATATATTCAAGAGAACAAAATAATTAAAGTAACTTAAAATACCTGTGGTGAGATAAAGGAAGGACATTTTTTACTGCTTCTATCAGTCCCTGTACATGTCAAATAAGTAAATATATAGTTACAAGCTGTTATATAAATAAGACAAAATTATTCAAATAAACAGAAAAAATTATTTACCTTCTGCATATCAGACATAAAGGTGACAGTTTCACCATTTTTCAAATTTAATGAATTGTTCAAAAGTTGTAGAAACCATATCCATGTCCTAGTTGTCTCCTTATCAACAACAGCCCATGCCAATGGATAGAAACAATTCTGAGCATCTTGTGCCATAGCCACCAAAATTTGTCCCTTGCATTGACCCTTCAAGAAGGTCCCATCTAGTCCAATAAAGGGTCTCAAACCTTTTTTCCATCCCAACTTCAGAGCATTAAAGCAGATGTACATCCTAAGGAACTTTCTTTTACCTTGTTCCAATGCATCCTTTGATAAATTCAACACAATATCACTACCAGGATTGCTTAGCCTAAGCTCATTTCCATAAGCCTCAATTTTGTTGAAATCATCTAAGAAACTTCCCTGCAATTTTTGAAGGGCCATCCTCTTGGCTCTTTTCAACTTAGAGGTACTAGCATTCAAGTTGAACTGATCCTTCAAGTCTTTTCTCATATCCTTTAGCTTGTACTGAGGATTATTTTGCAATTTACTCTTGAAATATTGTGCTAAAGTACTTGTGCAAGCTCTAGGATTTTTAAATGCATCCTCACAATTGTGATTTATTTTCAGTGTTTTAACCTTAAAACCTGGACCTTTACCATCTTGTGAAATAAGAAGGACAAATGGACAACCAATCATGCATTTATACCTTAGTCTAGTTCTGTCACTTTTCTCCACTACTATAGGCTTGGAATTTGCAAGAGAATATAAATTCACAATTTTTCTTGCCTCATTCAAGTCCTTGAAAGTCATAGAGGGATGAAGTTCTTTGTAGTGACTGAGATCAACATTTACTTCTTTACATTTCAGCATCTTAATAAGCTCTAACTCATCAAAGTTATATTCATCATCACTAGAATGATCATCATCACTTTCTGTTTCAGCATCAGTTCCATATTGACACTCTACCAAGTATGTTTCACTATGGTGAATAATATTTGGTGCAGAAACAGTTTCTTCAAAATCATCCACAGCAAAGAAATGAACCACCTTAAATTGTTCATTTAATAGGCATTGGAGTGTCTTAATTCCTTCAGATCTCTCAAGCAAGTAAAATTTCCCAGAAGGCCCTTTTACTAGTATTTGTTTCACAAGCACAAATCCTAAGTTTTTTGTGTACTCTTCCACTATCTCATCATAGTCTAAGAGATCTGCACTAGTGTCTTTCCTAGTAGCAACATACTTCTTGTCATATACTAATAGTGGTTTTGTAATCCATTTACCTCCATAATGCAACATAAGGTTAACTAAAAGATCTTTCATATTGAACTGAGAAAAGCAAACAAAAGTAGACATAAATGAATAAGAAACACAAACACACAAGAGCTAAATAAATAAGTCATTACACTTTAGAAATCTATACTAAAAGAGAAAAAACAAACAGTGACCACAAATTTATTACAACATAATGAATGGAGTGAAAATAACTCAACAAACATACATGAAAAAGATACATAATAAATAAGTCATTTCACTTCATAAAACATACAGGAGCTAGATGGTTATTACAACATAAATCATTAAGAAACACAAACACACATAGGCAGTGGTAACTTAGTGAGGTCTAGTAGTAGTATGTATTATTGTTAACTTTCGCAAGTGTTTTGAAAGGTGTCAAGTCTATATGTTGCAATGTTCATGTACATAGTAGGACAACTAGAATAATTGCTTACTACGCTCAAATAATTGTATATTAGCATCAAAGAGTTCCTCAAAAAAGACTGCACAAGTTAACTCCTGCACAAGTTAACTACTGGTTAACTAAAAAAGCATCAAATTGCTTACTATGCTCAACTACAATGTTCATGTAAAGTTGTCAAGTCTATCTGCACAAGTTAATGCTCAAATAATTGCTTTGACCACTTCTTGAGCTAGTTGTTAGGATTTCGATATCCCTTTATCTTCTCTACTAAATCTCCTTATTGATTCAAGGAGTTTGTTTAACAAGTAGTTTAGTTTGATTTTGTTTAGCAAGTAGTTTAGTTTGATTTTGCTAGTCCTTTTTAATATATTCTTTTGCTATAGTACACGGTAGGACAACTAGACAAGCAAAGGACTCCTTTTAGGTTACTATTTATGTTCTGTTGTGTTTCTTGTTCAATGAAATGATGCCTCATATGAAAAAACTATTCCTTTTTGTTTCCATTTGATTTTCTTATCTTTAGTTTTTGTAAGCTGCAAATATTAGTATATTCAACTATTTCATAAAAATCAGTCCATAATAAACAAAGAGCATTTAAGATAAACAATAGGACCACAACATATAATAAGCAATAGGACCACAACATATAAGACAACATTCTCAAAAGATTACAAAAAGGCCATAATAAACAACGAAAAAGGGCATTTGGGATCACACACATCAAATTCAGATGAGGACTAAACAATATATATTCATATACAAGTCCATTAAATACTACTACTTTAACTCACGTATTCCCTAAATCTAACCTTAACAGAATAGGACTGCAACATACGAAACAACATTCCCTAAATCTAACCTTAACAGTTGCGAAGATCACTTCGAAAACCAGGCGCGAAATCAACTTTGAAATCCCACCGCGAAATGAGGAAAATTTGTGAACCCTAGAGAGGAATAAACAAAAGATTCTTTGCTCAACTCAAATAAACAAATAATTTTTCCCTAAATCTAACATATCGGAATATTATAAACAAAGTCGCAAACCCTAACTATCCATAGCTTTGAAATAGAAAAACACAATAAAATAAGAATAACGATTTACTAACCTACAGCCGTGAAAATCCACTTTGAAACCCCACCACGAAATCAACTTTGAAATCCAATGGCGTCCATGAGAGGTTTCAGGACAGATTTAACAGATGATGTCCAATTTCCTTGAGTTGAGATGTCCAGTGTAGCTTGGAAAGTGTTCAAAAAACTAACTAGCAAACCGCCAGAAGCTGGTACTAAGATTACACATTGCCAAATTACTCCAATGGGCTCCTCCTTTAACCACGAGGCACCTCGAGACGGAATCCCATCCCAACAAAAATCGCGTATTTCACTTTGTGAAATTGTATCCCAACCCTAGGGGAAATTGTATTAGAGAAGAGGGAAATTGTATGATGTATTAGAGAAAAGATAATAGGTGAAATTGTATCTGTTGTGAAAAATGAGGGCAAAATTAGTAATTAGGTCTTATGAGTCTATGTGGAGGTGAGAGTTGTTTGGTGCTTGTGTGGCGTCCACGTGGCGTTCATGTGGCGTCCACATGGCACTTAACACACCTCTATTAATAGTAAGGGTAAATGTGACCCAATCCTTTAACGGAAGGGTATTTTTGAGCTAAAACATAATTTAAGGGTATATGTGAGCTATTTTCGATAGTTCAAGGATAATTTTAAGCCTTTTCCGTTTTTCTTTTTACCCTTTCACCCAATACTATATAAAAACCTAAAACAGAGTAAAAAAAAAAAAAAAGTTGCCGCCTCTTCACAATTACCTCTTCCCACGCTTTTTCTCGCTTCTTCTTCCTTTCCAACTATCAATGGGGGACAAGATAACAATAGCAATTGATTGTTCCGGTGAATGGGTTGAGTCTAATTATAGTTACATTTGGCGTTGGAAAAACAAAGAAACGGCTCATACGGTAGCGATGCATGTGGATCGAGATGTCATTTATGAAGATTTTGTAAGCAAACTCATTTCGTATTGTAAATTAAATTGTGAACCGAAAGATCTTATCATCAGTTTGATGTATCGTTGCTTTGAAGACTAACAAGCGCTTCCTTTTAGGATAAGTAATCAAATGAGTTTGCGTACTTATTTGGAACATGGAGATAGAGCAGTTTTAAGTGTATATATAGGTGAAAGATCGATCGAGAATCGTCAAAATCGAAAAATGTTGAACGATGAATGTGATTGGGTGAATATCGATATTTCAGACAAAGAAAGTGCATGTGAAGTGTTTTCTTCTTCTGCTTCTATTTCTACTTCTGAAATTGTCAGTTATATATTGAAAACTGCGCAATTTTGCACAATATAATCATGTTCAAGATGATGAAACGGATTTGATGGGAAGAGGAGGAGCTAATAAGAGACGAAAAGAAATCGGAGAATCATGTGAGTAACGTTTTCCACTTATTCTGAGTAATGTATTAGGCTGAAAAAGTTGTTGTCTTATTCATTTAACGTCCCAGCTTCGTTAGTTTTTGTATGTTGATTTTTTAAAATAAAAAATACCCTAAAATGTTATTATGGAATACGTTTATATTAGTTTTATAAAAAAATTTAAAAACGTATTATTTTGATGAATTGGTTTAAATAATGGATTAGTTTGGTCAAAAATTCTTTGTTTTAGTAATGGTTGCACTTGCTTAGAAAATTCTTAGCAAGTTATTGAATTTGTTGCGATAACTAAAATACTTATTGTCATGGTTATAAATGAATTATTATCTTAATTAATTTAGATCACCACTAATTGCATGTCTAGAGTACTATGTATAATATATCAAAATATTTTATTCATTGAATTTAATATGATTAATACAATTAGATTATTTAATTAAGATTAACAATGCATGTAATGATGTAACTACTATGTAATTGTATAAGATCAATACTAAAATCAAATCTTTAAACATTTTTTTAATATATTTTTAAAATATTTGAAGTTTTGATTTATTTATCGTACTTTTATATAATTTTTAAATATTTAATTTTTTTAAAAAAAACAAAGTTTATATATCTAATTTTACAATCAAAATTTAAAATTTTAATTCTCAAAATTTCAATCGTTAAACATAGAAGAGAAAAATAGTCAAGTTGAGACTTGAGCCGTCTCAAAATCAATTTTTTTGGCCTTCTAAGTTTTAAAGGATGTTTAGCAAAGTGCAAATATAATCATTTTAGGACCCTAATTTAAAAATAACCAAAATTTGGATGATTAAGAAAACAATATATCTCGAAAGTTTAAATATAAAGTATTAGGTAAATTTGTATTATCTTTTAAATCTCTCGTTTATTTGAGATTCTTCTAAAGTAGGAGTAATTAATAATTATATACAATTCATTTTGAAAAATTTATCCGCCTAAAATTATGTTGACATGTTAAATCTTTTTACAAAAATAAGATATTGATTTTGACAGTGATATATTTACCTCAATTTAAATTTATTCGGCTGATTTTGATTTGATATAAAAAAAGAAATCTTGAGATTTTATAGTAAGCAACAATCTTGAAATGTGCTTCAAATATCAAATTGTTCATGAAATTTAATCACATTTTCTTTAAAAACATTCTTAAATTCCCCAAAATTAGCTTAGACTATGTTTTGATTTTTAATGCTTTTATTCACAAAAATAAAGTATGTTCACATTTCAAAGATTCAAATTTATGAAATTTGAAGAGATGAAGCAATGGTCACTCGACAGCTCAAAACTGACAAGTACAAAACCACATAATCTATCCTCGTTAGTATACTCCATTGGCACTAGCCTAACGCCACGCCTGTTTGTCTCCTTTAAATTCTATGATTAAACGGGAGCTTGTTGTAACTTAATCATGTGATCTTAAACATTGGACGGAGTATCAAAATGCCCTTATTTATCCTAAATCACAAAATTGCCACTAAATTACTCCCTTAACTGCCATAACAGAACAGACTCTATCAGCTAAAAACTTCTGAAAAATGAACAAGTCAACTCCCCTTTTTTCCTTACATGTAATTATAACCTTATCCATACCCTTTTTCGTCTTTTCACTCCGAACCGGACTACCACGCCTTTCCGACCCATGCAACCGGCCGCCGGCGGATCTCCGATCACTCCAAACCGATCAAACGACGGTACTAATCAATGGCTACTCCGAACACCGGATTCCACTTCTCCACTCAATTGCCGCCACTTACGCCGCCGCATCCTCCGTCGCCGCCGTCATCATCCTCTGGAGCAACCCTTCAACTCCGCCACAAATCCTCTCAGATCTCTCCCAAAACCTCTCCCTCTCCGCCGCCAGCGCAACACCAATCACCATCCTCCGTCAACCTTCCTCCAGCCTCAACCTCCGTTTCCACCCTCACACATCCATCACCACCCGATCTGTCCTCATCTGCGACGATGATATCGAACCGGACACAAGCTCAATAAACTTCGCTTTCAACATCTGGAAATCCAACACAGATCGCTTAATCGGATTCTTCGTCAGATCTCATAACTACGACTTAACCCATAAATCCTGGATCTACACAATGGAAACCCAGAAATATTCAATCATGTTAACAAAATTCATGATCTTAAACTTCCATTACCTCCATCAATACACATGCAACAAAGAATACTCAAAACTGAAACTCATAGTAGACGAAAAGAACAACTGTGAAGACATATTGATGAACTTTGTGATAGCGGAGCAAGTGAAAAAGGGTCCGATATTAGTGGGTGCGAAGAAAGTGAGGGATTGGGGAGATGCAAGGAATGAAGGTGAAGGTATGAAGGAAAGGGAAGTGGGTTTGAGTAGTAGAAAAGGAGAGCATAGGAAGAGAAGAGGAGAGTGTATTGGTGAGTTTCATAGGTTATTGGAAAAGATGCCATTGAAGTATAGCTATGGAAAAGTGATGGAAGCCATTGGAGAACAAGGTTTATGTGAAAAAGGTGGTAAGTTGGTGTATTGTGATAAACAAATTTTTAAATGAAATTATGAGAATTTTCCTAATTTTTCTTTTATTTTATATGTTTTTTTGTATAATTCAAAAAAAAAAAAAATGTTGTGTGAAAAACTTAATTTGGAGAAGAAACCATATCATTGAAAAATATACTAGTAAAGAAGATATAACAAATAATAGGAGATTTATTACATAATATTATTTTAAAAAGACAGTAATAACAATAAAATAATATGATAATACAAAATATAAGAAATACTATGTAATAGAAATCGAAAGACAAATACTTGAATAGTGCAAATACGATTAGTATGAAAGAAGAAATAGTTATGGTGCATCAAACTACCACCAAGCCTATTATGTGGGAAAGTGAAACGATGCATTACTATCTACTAATGTGCTACTTTAGTCTCATCTACCGATAAACACTTTATCTATGTGATAGTCAAATTTGTGTTATATTGAGTCATTGAAAATTGAAGTGAGGGAATTGGTGATTTCCCCAATAGAAGAGAAGACTGACCTAATCACTTAGGAAGAATCTTCTTATTCAAGGTCATGTCTTCGATAAGCTAAATATGTGCCATAACTTGTTTAATCACATGTCTCTTGTGTCTAAATCAGATGTCCCCAATAGAAGAGAAGAGTGACCTAGAAGAATCTTCTTATTCAAGGTCATGTATTTGATAAGCTAAATATATGCCATAACTTGTATAATCACATGTCTCTTGTGTCTAAATCACATGTCCCCAACAGAAGAGAAGAGTGACCTAACCACTTTATTTGAACATCAATGTTTGGTTATAAAATTTTCAAATTGAACCTGAATTTATTAAACTTGGAAAACAACTTATAACTTGTTTCGACAGTAAAGTGCTCCCTAACAAAATCAATTCGTATCCAAAGGAACTCAAACTCGAAACTTTTGGTTAAGAATGAAAAAATATTTACCCCTACACCAATCCTTATTGGTACTTCATATATTTTCGAGTACATTGAAATGATGAAAAAAGAAATCAAAGTCTTTCAAAAGCAACACCACTGCATTTTCCATTATTACAAATAAATTTATGTAGGCAAGGAAACTGCATATTGATTTAATCCATTCTTAAATTACATATGTACTTGCTTTAGTTAGAGCACAAGTACCACTCGGAGAATGTGATGGAATGGATAGTATCTCTTTGCCCATAATCAAATGTTTTGGGTTCGTCCAAGACATAAAAGAAAGATTATAATAAAAAATATTCCTCCTTTAATACGTCATGGTACACAACACGAATTTAGATTCATAAGGGACCCAGTATGGGCATGGGATATCGGGAGGGAACAAAAAAAAAAGAGTTAGAGTACAAGCACAATAGAAGCTACTCATTTTTGGAAAATACTATCTACAAATGATCCAATGAAGTTTACATAAGATGAAAAATAATCACTCCTATGCAACCAAAGGGTAAAAAAGCATTGCAGCAATATTCTGCAGTGCAAACTGAACATATCCATGTTACTAAGCTCAATTGCCCTCTCTAATTTATTACTATTTTCTTTTGGTGGATGAAGAGGGGAGGTGGCTTAGCCTTTGTTGCTTTATTAACAATATTTCCACCATCAACAAGCACCAGGTAACACTGTCCACCAAGACTAGAACATATGAGAAAAAATCACCTACTGTTTTTGTCTCCGCTATCAACTACAGCTATATCAAGGTTTGGACTTGTTCTCTTCCTGTGCATAGAAGGATTCATACGTTGCCACTCTGGTTTTTGATTCAGGTAGCTCCATTTCTTCACTGAATCCCATTGTCATTTTCAAGAAGTCTCCCTTGTGCAACACTTTCCATTCCTACAAAGCATTTCCATAGGCCAACAGAAAAAATTAAGGACTTGCTTTTACAGAACATTATTTAAGAGGAAGCAACTTTGACTCCCTATAATTCTCTCTCAAGCACATAATCTAAAGAAGAAGAATAAAGACTATACGTCTGGGGTATTTAAAAGTTTATCTCTATTAAACCACAAGAAATGGATTTAATTGTTAAATGTGAAGACAAGATATCAATTTAAGTTGGCCTAAACTTTGGCAATAGACTCCTATGTCTTTGGAGTTCAATGGAGAAGCTTTTCAAAGGTTTGATAGTCAGCCTTTAAATCTCTCAAGATTTTTCAGATTTTGTTATACCCAAAATCCCAAGAACTCAAATTTTCTCAACATGGTCCGTTGAACAGCAGTACTCTAGCATATTTTCCCCTAGTTTCCTTTTTGGTTGATCCGATGCACCAGAGGCTCCTTGGGAGGTATCGGGAAGGATTTCGAATGGAATAATGTCGACTCATGCACTCTTGCCATTACGAGGAAGAAAGTTCATTGAGTAGAAATGTAGAATGAAAAGAAAAGCAAGAAAGAGGAACTTTTACCAAAATGGCTCAAAGAGCATAAACAAGTAAGAGATTGCACATACCTAACAAGTCCTAAATTATATACGATTACGTTGTAGGTTTTGTTTCTACAGTAAACAAAGACTTTATATGTTGGTAACTTATGACACAGACACAACAAAACTCTATTGGAACCACTTGGGGAAGGAATGGTAAGAGGCCAAGATTCCTGTGTTTGAATTCATACATGGATCTTCCACAATTTTGTTCTAGATCTCACACTATCCTTTTATACACAGATGCAGAGGCACGTTCTTCCTGGTCTACTCACAGGCAGAGATATGTAGATTATATGCTTGTAAATTTTTTACCAAATCCCACCACCTACTTTGGGCTTAAGATCAGGCAACCAAAAAAGTAGATATAAACCTTGCAACATAATGCATTTTCTAAATGCACAGTCCAATCAAAATGAAAAGAAACGAAGACGGGACAGGAAAAAAATATATCCCTTCTTCATACATTAGTACAACAAGCAACGAAGGGAGAGGCAGATATGATCTCACAAATTTACCTCAAAGTCCCATTCCCCATGTAAATCTGGATCCCTCTTGTTAACCCAAACATATGTTTCAACCTGCAATGTCTTGGAACTATCCTGCAAAATGAAGACATACTCTATAAAAACTGAAAATAAATTAAACTATCACACTAAGTTCTTGCGACAATCAAACAAACTGGAGTGATCCCAAATAAATCACTGTAGATTTTAGTAAAGGGGTGTGTGTGTGTGTGTGTGGAGGGGGGGGGGGGGGAAAGCAAAACATAAATTGATCATGCACTAACATTAGAATATTTGAAATACGTGGGTTTTCCACGAAAGTTATAGTCCTTCATGGTCATCATTAATTCATTACAAACCTGCCCTGAAACCCCTAAAATCTACAATGAACTAGAATTTTCATTTTGTCAATCTCAAACTAAACTCTAAACCTATGAGGAAACAATGGTATAAAAGCTCAAAAATTAAATAGAAAAGCATTATATAAGACACGTGGGCGTAAATGCAAGTACTCTAGCAAGAACAGAATTCACTACGTGGTATCTTTTTTAGTAATTTATCATTTGCCTCAATAAGTCCACAGAAGTAATTATCTCCCACGAATAGTTCAGTAGATCCAATAAATAGGAACATTTGAACTATCAAAAAGATCGACTCATGCTCCATATCATGCTTGAGAGTTGAGCCATAAAAAAGAATACACATAAATGCCACATTTTTTAAGAACTTCAGTGAATCAATACCATCAGGGAAACATCAACAGTCGTCCTTTCATACTCAACGTCCTCAAATGCATCCAGGATATTCAATTCAGGAACAGTGATATCCAAAAGAACCTGCAATTTTGTTAGAACAAGCGTATTTAGAAGATCTGCAGGAGGGATGGATCCAAAATTTTCAGAAGGTCTCAATGACAAAGAACTGTATCAGTAATTTGTTCTCACTTGTAGTTAATTATAAAGTATATGCAATGTTCCTGGACCTCAATCCATCCTTCCATTAACCATTGAAATCATCAAGCTAGAGGACATATAAGCTATCTTATGACTTACTAAGAGCAAGGGCTCAATGGTTAAGCATGTAATGCTTCTTGATTAGGTTATCATCACACGTATGGACAAAAATGATTAAACGAAAAGTTTAGAATTGATGTTTGCAGCCACGATGCTTGAAAATGCTCTACAATAACAAAGTAGGACGCTTCAAAAGACCTTCCTGTCAATGCTCTACAAAGAAAGATAAATACACAAAAAACGTAAAAAGGAAACTCTACAACAAAAGAAAATATTTAAAAGTTTAACAAACCTTCCCATTAACTCTTTTGTTCTCAACTGGTAGAATGGCAGGATAAACACGCCCTTTGATGCTAAACCTATGACTGCACCAAAATAACAGAATCAGCGGTTACCGCTAGCAAAATACTAGAAAAATATATCCTTCTATCACTTAGGGAAACAATGCACACAACAACTAAACATGACTTGGCATTGCACACACGCAAAACAGGAAAAGAAATCCCATTACCGAGCATTTAGGTAACAGGCAAACACAACTTGAGAATGCATACAACCAAAACTAAAGCAAATCCATTACCAAACATCTCCTAAAGTTCCTATGTAGTCATATTGGTACACATAAGATCCGGTATTTGTTAGGAATCTTAATAATTTTGAGTCTTATCAGTTTGTTTAGAGTTTTATATGTCAATAGAAAACATAGAGAGCTCCAGTGTCCAACAACTCTTGATTTGACTTAAAATTATAATTTATAGAGAACTAAATTAAACAGCTCCAAATGGAGCTAGATGAAGATTTAGGACTCAAACAGTTGAGCTCGACTAGCTTAGGATTGAGGTGCAGTCATTGTCATTATTATGTCTCATTAGTCATTTCCAAGAAATATGAAAACAATGCTGAAGGTAGCTCAATCTCATAGAAAACTAAACACGAGCAGAATCAGTTGCATGAAATTTCATATAATCAGTTTCAAATTCACAAGACTCAAGTTCAAGTAATCATCACCAATGGCGGAGCTACAATAGATTTGACAGAACCTCGTAGATTTGGCTCAAACATTGTATTTATGTTAAGAAATTCACTTGATATAACGAAAATGTAGTAAGCAAAAACAAATTGCGGTCCAAAGCCCATAAATTTCAAATCTTTAACTTGTTTAGCTTGTTATTACCTAATTGTATTGTATTGCATTACTAGTTTAAAGAGCAACGTTTGTTTTGATTATTACTTCGTATCGTATCGTTAAATCCATCTTTAAAATCCCATTTTACTTGAGAACCAATTTGGTGTGATTGTGTGGCTACCTTATTTTCTTCTTCTCATTTTATCTTTGAATAGTATCTAATAATCCTACTTTCTCCTTTACACTACCTTTTTATAACACTTCTACCCCATAGTTTGTCCTTCAAATTGCGCATGTGTGGCAATATGTAACAATGGAAACTATACAAACCATTCACACACTCTATTCATCAACACAATACAGTACAATATGTAACAACCAATTCGAAACTAGCACCACAACTTCCCAATACCCATTAGATTTCCAATTTGTCTGCTTAAAAAACTGTGCCAATTCTCAATACCCATCAAAGAAAAAACGCATTTACCCTCATTTTCTACGTACAAATGGAACTATTGATGATTTTAATTAGAATAAAAAACTTACTAGTTGTGGAGGATAGCAGGCTTAGAAGGAGGGACGCGTTTGAGAAGAGCACGAACAATGTCGTCAGCTAATAAGCTGCCATAGACGAACACATTGAAGACGGACAGACGAGAAGACGCCATTAACAGTTCCCCAAGACGGAAAAAACTGCTTTTAAAATTTTATCCACTGTTAGTGGTTGCTTAAAAAACTCAGGACCCGATTTGGACCCAAAATTTCTGATTTAGGACTCGACTCTTATCCCGACTTGACCTTGAGACCCGACTCTCGGCCCTTACTTGGGATCTGATTCTCTTGGTATTAAAAAAAATTATATATTTGAAAGTTATTAAATTACACCATTATTTTGGACTAAAAAAATTGTTATGATTACTTATATATTGAATTAAAAAAAATAGTTTTTTTGTGTGTATAAATAAATATCTTTTATATCTAAAAATAAATTAAAAACAAATACGTAAAGATCTACAAGATCTCTTTTAAAAGCTGGCAAAATTATGTATTAACAACAATTAGTTTCATTAGTAATTTTTTAGTAAAGGAAATTCTTTTTTTTTTTTACTAAAAAGTAAAGGAAATTCTTATGTGATATTCAAAACCAAATAAAAAAAAATTAGTAACATGTTTCCCATAAAAATGAATCTATTCCAAAATTTCGATGAGTATATTATAAACATGAAATAAAACGTAAAATATTTTATATTATCACAACACAACTATAAATAATGAGTTTTGTATGTTAATTATTAATAATACATAGTACTTGTTATTCCATGTCCAATCACTTTCGGATCAAAACATTTGCCAAATGAATAAATCAATATGAATAATTGTGTTATATATACACATTTACATATAAACAAATTAACATACATCATTTTAGCGATAGTTTAAGAAAGTGGGGTAGTGATTTTAGCATGACCTAAAATAAAATAGAACATTATTTATTCATTAACATATTACACTTTAATTAGGACCTAATTCAAGTTTGGTTGCTCTTTTTTTTTTGTCAGTATTCAGATTCGTTTAATTTAAAAAAATTTAATATGTTTTTTTATGTTTTTATTACAAGATAAGAGGTATTTTTAAAAGAGAATTTTATTTTATATTATGACTCACCAAAATAATAACCGTTAAAATATATATTTTTCTGTACATTAAGAGTAATCACATATTTTATACATAATAATGCATAAATTTGTATATATAATTAGTGAATGTGATTATTTTTTATCGGCCACCAAATATATAACCTTCCCTTCTAAAAATCTTACAATTTCAACTTGTATAAATCAAAACCCTTTGGCATATAACAACTTTTTAAATTTTATTTTATTTTTACTTGATATATTTAATATCATAAAATTAAAAGTATATTTTATATATTTTTAGTTTAAGATCTTTATAATATGACAGTTCTTCATCTTATCAAATATATAATCTTAGATTTGAGGGTGTGAAGGTCGCAAGTAAAAATAGAAGATTAATAGATAATCGAATATTGTCTTAGTATCAACCTTTTTATGTGGTCTATGACTTTGGTGGTAGTCTAGTGCACAGTGTATGTCATATTATTAACATACATATTTATGTAGTCTTTGTCTTTAATATCTGTTATCATCTGTTGTTTATTATATTTACATGATCGCACTTTATTATTGATGTGATGATTCCATGCATATATTTATATTTTGATGATCGCACCATATTGTTGATGGGACGATTCCATACATATACGCTCCATACTGATTTTCTTTTAGTTGTCATATTTTTCTTTACTATTTGTTTTTCCCTCTTTCTATTACTATTTTGATTTGTTTTACTTAAGTCAATACTCTTTCGAAAATAATTTTTTATTTTTACAAGCTGGAACTAAGGTATGTGCATTATTTTTTAAAAAAATCCATGTCAAATTAAAATCGTCGAAAAAGAAATATAATCAGGTTGATTATACTTTACTCAATCTTGTTTTTGTTCATGAACATTCAAAAACGGTGTTTTTCTAATAAAAAGTAGCCATCGGAATTTTATTCCCCGTTTTTTCGCGCCGGAGTTTCTTCACGTCGGCAAAGTTGACCGCCAGTTTCCGTCGGCCACGGACCTCCTCCTTCCGATCTCCTTCTCCGGTGAAATCCACTCGTAAGTTCCCCTTTTTCTATCTACCGCCATCTCTCTATCGATTTAAACATAAGTAACTGTTCTCTTCCACGGATTTATACTGATAAAATACGATTGGCGATTCCATTGCATATAGAATGAACTCCAATTTACTAGTTACTATGCTGTTTACTTACTTTCCCTGTGATAAGAGGCTATAGTTGGTATAATACGAATTGGAGATTCCATTGCATTAAGAATGACTCCGATTTACTAGTTACTACGCGTTGTATTACTTACTTCCCCTGTGATAATGGCTATGAAGTTCTAATCATGTTTCATAAGAAATGTAATTGTTGTCGTTGTGGATAAAGGTCATAACTTTCAAGTTGTTTAGTAGATCCACATAATTTCAATTTATAGCCATTGGGAACCTAAGCATTTGATAGCAATCATTTAAGATACCCCGTAAACCCAAATTCCTTCTGTTAATTGACATGATTCTGGTATGCTAGAAAACTTGATGATTGATATTTTGTTAGTACTTTTTTTCCCCTGCCAAGATTTTGTTTTTAGTTGAAATTGATTTTTATTTCATCAAAAAAAGTAATTACAAATCAAAGCTGATGCTGACCTCCAGGCTTCAGCTAACTTTGGTAATGTTCCTACCCATTTAACTTGTAGGGGTGGAGTCAGTGGTGGAGCTAAGATTTTTGTTAAGGGGGTTTCAAAATATGAAGAAGCAAAGACACGAACTAGCCGAAGGGGGTTCAACATCTACTATATACACATAAAAAATAATTTTAACCAAGTATAAATAATGTAATTTTTTGTCGAAGGGGGTTTGGATGAACCCCGACATCATGCTTGCTCTGTCCCCCGAGCAAGGTAGGGCCGAGGGGGTTCCAAGCCTCCTTCAAAGGAAAATTACACTGTTTATACATGATTTTTTAAAAAAAAGTTATATATAGTAGATGTTAAACTCCCTTAAGCTTTTTCTTGTGTTTACTTCTTCTTTTTTTGAACCTCGTTAGTGGAAATCTTGGCTCCGCCATTGCTAACTTGTACATGCAAATTAGGAGATAAATCACTAATCACATTTTTCCTATGCAACAAAAATAGACAAAGGATAACAATCTATAGATGCAAGAGTCCTCTGCCATTTGACGTTGTTTCTGCCATTGATGTGGACATGTTAAGCAATTTCTCTGCAGATCTTATCAGGAAGGAACTGTGTATGTTGAAATCTGAGTAGGTTCCTCCCTCTCCAATCCAGGCCACTAGCATGCCAAAAATGCAGCAAATAATAGAGCTGTGGCCTGATTTCCTTTTAGCAGTCTGTGAAATCCACTGGATTTCAGCAGTACACTCACCAATTCCTCATTCGGATCCCAACCAAGACTATAGACTAACGTTGTTTGATATAATGGTGTAGCAGGGTTATGTTGCTCGGTCTCTTCAAAAATGTCGACGGGTGCGTGCCTGATCCTCCAAAAATAGTGCGGCAACATTTTTGGAGAGTCCGAGCAACTTAGTAGCAAGGAACATATATCTTCTTAGTTCTGCTATGGGTCTTAATGTTGCCAAGTCTCAAAGAAATGTAAATTTGGCAGTTTTTTTTTAAAAAAATATATATATAAACTTGGTACTTCATCTTAAAGTTAGGTAAAACTTGCAGTCAGTTTCTTTCCCCTGTTCTTGAATTCACTGTATGAACACACGTCTGGAGTGGTGTCCCACCTCCAAATTACATGGTTTGACGCCAGTCTATGGAGGCAATCTGTTTTTGATGTAGAAATGCATATTTGGGACCTTCCGTATATGAAGTAAAAAGTTATTTGGTATAGATGAATATGAAAGACAAAGACATATATTGTTCAAAACAATATTTTTTGTGGCTATTATTGTCTAGTTAGTACACTGACATTTCTCTTTATGCTCACTCAAGTGATAAACCTGCCAAGTCTGTGCCTCTTCTTTAGGTCAAATTGCCTCTCTCTCTCTCTCTCTGGTATAGATGAATATGAAAGAAAAAGACATATATTGTTCAAAACAATTTTTTTTCTGTGCCTATAACATTAACTGACCTTGACCTTCAAATAACCCTAGAGTTCCTGAAGATACATTTTAGATTCCTGGAGACAATAGCCCAAATAGTTTGACTTTTTCTGCCTTTAGTCACTGCTTTCATCTTCTACTTTATGTTGGACTATCGACTCCTCTAACAGTTCAGGGAAGAATCTAAACTTCATAAGATGAGGCTAGAATTAGGTTGTCCAATAGATGGAATGCATTATAAACTACAGAATGAGTCAATCATCTCATGCTTCATCTTGAAATTCTTTAAGATATTTCTGGTGCGTTAATTTCATTGGGTAATAGCGCTTAAATGATTTAATTGCTACCTAGTTTGGTACTAGGATCCCAAGGGCATAACGATACTGGTGGAAGTTGGCATTACATTTTTACGGGCTATCCAGAAAGAATGGAATACAAGATGTTTCAAAGATGACAAGGCTGCGGTGCAGTCTCTGAGTGTTAGATATTTTCTTCTGCTGCAATCATGGTTTAAAGAGGGCCGCATAGGACGAATGCATACTTCATTGCAGTTTATGGTTTCTCTATCATTAGCATAATTTTGTCTTCAGAATGAGTTCTTCATCTTCCATTTTTCTGCTTTCTAATCATTTTTAATGCTTTGCGTTAGTTCGTTATCATTAAAATCGAAGATTAGCTCTAAAACGTTCTAATAACCACTCTGTATCAGTGGTTTCCCAGTAAATTTCTACCGTTATCCACTTGTGTGTAGTGCTCTAGTCATGAAACCTTAAGGTCTTAATATTATGTCATTGCTTCTCTTTGTTATTTCAGCTATCGGAGATGGGTATATACCTGAGTTCTCCGAAAACGGAGAAATTTTCAGAAGATGGTGATAATGCTAGGGTTAGATATGGCTTATCATCAATGCAAGGATGGCGAGCAGCTATGGAAGATGCTGTGAGTAATCAGTAACGATTTTATCTACTTTAGCAAATATGTTGCAGCATGTAAGTTTGTCGAATAAAAGAAACTATATTTCTCATCCAATAGTTCTTTAGGGCATTTATGCCGTAAAGAAAAATGATTGTAATACTAAAACAGGAAACCTGCACACTATTACTCTATACTTTTCAAAGCTTTTGATGTAGGAAAAGATTAGCTTGTAGCATATGCCTAATATATAGTCTTTTCTGCAATTCGTAAATAAAAGGATTTTTTTAGACTCTCATATCTCTATCCATTATTTTATATTGAGTTATGTCATCTGACACATCAATCCTAGTTGGTCCCTGACCTGTACGGCGTGAAGTTACAGTCAGACCATGCATTTAGCATGTTTTTCATCTATTTGGGAGCAATTACAAACTGCCTTGTCTTTGCTTACTTGCTCTATGAGAACTAATGAACACATTTACAAACTGGAAATTTGTAATTCTCTGGCTACTTCATTGTTCCGGTTAACTACCCAAATCACTGGGTAAGACCCTCCTTGAAAGGAGAAAGAGAACCAATTAAGTGAAAACAAATCATTCTTGCAATGTGCAACTACCACACAACTATGGCAACTCTTTGCCTGTCTAGCTGGAATTGTTTAGGTGACGCCTCAAGGTACTTTTGACCTTATATGTAGTTGGAACAGTTTAGATGGAGAACAAGTCACAAGGAGTGGTGGAAGATTGTTCCAACTTGCATATGGTGGACCATTTGGAGAGAGAGGAATGCAAGATGTTTTGAAGGCAAGAGCAGATCAATTCAGGAGTTCCTGAGTTTCTTTTTTCTACTTTTGGTGTAAAGAACAATTAGTAGATGTTTGTGAATCCTTAGTAAACTTTCTGGTCTCATTGTAAGAATTTCTCGAGGGCTGTATTTGTAGATAGTTGATACCAGCTCTTCTTTTTGGGTGCTGATGAATATAACATGTTACCACCACCAACAACAACGTACACAGTATATGGGAGAAAATGGGATCTGGGGATAATATAACATGTTACCATTTTCATTAAAAAAATTAAAAAAATCGGAAGAATCTCTCTGTAAAAAGGTTAGATTATTTAAGACGTCGTTCTTTAATGTGATTGTTGGGAAGGAGAGTCCACATCCACTCAAGTTGTGATGTTTATTGTGCTTTACATTAGTTTGATCCACAGTACATGTTATTGTAGCTACTTTGGGGTGCCTTTTCATATGTAATTTATGCTATTATTTTGCAATACTTGATCCGCCTCTCTGTTTATCATAGTGTACAAGCTATGGAAAGATTCAGCTTGATGCATGGTGCGCTTTATTTTGATCTGACTTTTGCTCTAATTTATTTAGCATGCAGCAATTACTGACTTGGATGCTTCCACTTCCTTTTTTGGTGTCTATGATGGTCATGGAGGTATGTATTTTTATATATATGCATCACTGAAACTATGCTCCCCTCTACCTTTACTTTTTTAGGAAGTATGCCTCTCACCCTACCTTGATGTATGGCACTTCAATACTTATATCCTTGAACAGTTCAGTGATGAAATATTCTTGAGTATGAGTGAAGAAAAATATGGTTGTGATGCGTCCAGCATAAGTGGGGTGCTGTTCCATCTAACGAATGGAATTTTAATATTCAGTTGTTCATTCAGATGTATTTTCCTTCACTAGTCTAAGTCCATGGGAGAAATAGAGTCTAGTTTAGATCACTGTCACCATGAATATTTTGTGGGAATGTTTGCAATTATGGGATTTGCAGCTTTCAATTGACTTTTGAAGATCCACGCGAACTTGTTTGTTCTGTTTATAAAGGCATTACTTATTCAATCTATTTTTGTATAGAGTTTTAGCAGACAAAACAAAGGAGGATTTTCTCAACATAATTCCTAAACTAGACAATTTTCCACGATGATTCTCAGTATGACAGCAATTGGTATCACGTAGATGCCATGCTGACCAAAAGACTTCTTAACATTTTTTTGATGATTTTTTTTTCTTTCACAATTTGAAATTTAGACTTTTAACAGATGAAGTGGGATGAATGAACTGCAGGATAGTCTTTGTTTATACACACACATGAGCTCACTAAAGAAGCAAAACCCAAAATGTATAACAGAAAAAATGTAAAAGGTTATCTAATGAGGGGCCCGTGTGAAGTTTGATCTTAACAAAAATAATGAGGACAAAATGGAAATTCAACAACAACAACACGTGTAGCAGCTCACATCATCAAAGAAGTAAAATTTCTATTTTAGCCCTGTGAGAACTACAAAAGTTAGCTATACTCCCTTACATATAGTAGTAATGTATTAGTTATGTGAGTTTCTAAATTGCAAACTAAACACTATACTAATTTTATACATGAATAACTTACCTCCTAACTATTTACCAAACGTGGTATTACTTATGCAAGATTTGATACCTGCATAATTTCCCTCCGAACACGCTACCAAATGACCCCTTAATGAATTATGTTGTTTATGATGTTGACGATATTCTGCATGTTGGGATACTATGACATGAATTTGCTGATGGGTGATACTTCTTGTTGTGATATTCCTTTGGTGAGAATGGCATTTCTACATTTGGAGGTGTTCAGATTGTTCTACATGCTCAGCAGCACGTTTTATGTATTTCCCATCTAAATATTGTTCATGGTATGGTCTACTAGTAGTTTTGGCTTGTATGTAGTTGAAGTATATCTGATTTAGGATACTGAAGGTTCATTTGCTTGCTAAATTCAGGGGAGAAGCTCCCCTAACCTTGAAATTTCCTTTTCAACCATGATTATTAGACACTTTAATTCATGTAATTTTTTATGCACTAGAAAGATAAGTAGGCTACTAATGTGCATTATTAAAGATGTTTTGCATAACCAATATGCTACCTTTGTGATATGTGAAATAACTGAACTATTTTAGGTAAAGTTGTTGCCAAATTTTGTGCCAAGTATCTACATCAACAAGTACTCAAGCATGAAGCGTATCTACAAGGAGATATTGGAACTTCAGTCCAGAAAGCCTTTTTCAGGTGATTTCTTGAAGTTTTGGTTGTATATCTGGCTAATTAATATTTTGTATGTACTTTTATCTCATCTTTTAGCATCAATTTTTGTGTAGTTTTTTATTTCAACCTTATTCCAGACTTTCAGTTTGCTTTTTGTCTTTATATTCTGGTGGGCAAAAATGAAAATGATTAAAATGGTGTATGCCTACTTGGTTGGATGTTGAATTATCTCTGCCTGTCTGTTTAAATTAATATCTTGTAGCTGCGGTTTAGTCCTTATGTTCTTTTTATGACTCCTGAGATTTAAGTTCTTTTATTGGTTCTCCAAAAGTGCTTATCAGCTATCGAATCACATCCTTGATATTAGGATAGAAAACCCACTGTTGCATTAAGTTGTCGTACTTTGATAAAAAGTGAGAAGGAACAGAAGTGAAAGCTTTAAAGTAATACGCTGTAAGCTCGCAGGGCTTTGGTAAAAGCACTACATATGATGTGTGTGCTAGGCGTACGTCACGGGTTTGAACCCTGCCACAAACAGAAACAAGGGATTTCTCAGTTATCAAAAAAGAAAAAAAAAAGTATTAAGGTTTAGACGTGGGTTCATTCACCTCCTCACTTAAATCATGGATCATATGGCCCGTTAAAAAAAACTGTTGATCATATGATATCCACAGCATACTGTCCAATATCCTTCACCTCCTGTATTCTGCACAACAATAAGTTTTAAGCATGAAAATCTTCAGTATATTTATGATTTAGACTAATCAGGTTATTTTGATCAACAGTATTTGATGAGATTGGCAGAACAACAATCTCGTATTAGTTTATCTCTATCCCTCCTTTCTTTTTGTCTCTACTTTTTCCGGTCTCTCCCCCTAGGTGTTTGATCTAATTTGCCTGTTCTAGATTTCTATTGTCAAGATAGAGGAAGAACTCTCCCTTCTCTCTGTAATATGGAAATGTGAATTGTAAATACCAGACGAGAAAGGACTGGTGAACTGACTAAGCAGCAAGGATTCAACCTACTAAGTAAGCTTAACCTAATATATCATGAAATGAAAAATAGATTGAATTGATTGTTTCGCCCATAATGGATCCAAACTTGTTCTCCTGCACAGATACAGTTGTTTGATAGGTTGTGTTCCATCAGAAATTGGAGGGTTTTCTATTGCAGTTTCTGGAGAAGAAACCAAGAGAAGATTGTGTTTCTTACCCTTTAGGTACATGTTAGGTTGGACTGTTGGACGATTCAATCTTTGGATGGGTGAGATTGGTGCAACTGTGGAATGGTCAATAAGGGGATGGTAACCGCTGATTAAACTCAAGCTTGGCGGTGCATTATGGGGTGTAAGGAAGAATTGTGATCCATAAGTTATTGTTGGTCGCGATGATTAAGTTGGCTACTGTAATTAGTACTGACCAATTTTTATTTTAAATTTTGTTAGTTCCCGCTTCTTAGATTGCCACACTGTAAAGGGGGCTAACACTTCTTCTGTTTCTGCATTGCATATTCTTGCACCTCTGCATATACTGATGCTCTTTTGTTAATGAAACTTCTTACTTCACTTAGAAAAAAAATGGCGGTGGCAGTGGTGGTTGGAACTGGAGTTTGAAAGATGGAATGTTTGGTGGCTATAGGATAGAGTGTAGTGGCGTAGGAGGAAGGTATGGTTGTTTGGTGGGAAAAGATCTAGAGGAAGAGACCAAAAAAAGGAATTCAGAAGAGATGAGGAAAATATTTTCTTTAACCTTCACTTCTCTGCAGTGCACTTTTTATTTCTTGTTTGTTTATCATTTGGTCTGTCCAAGAAAGAAAAATAAGAGGATTTCAGTAAAATTCGACAGAAAATTAGCTAAGGATACTGATTATACAGTGTGTAAATTCTGAAGATCTATATACAAACTTGTTACCTTTTTTGTCAAAAAAAAAATATAAATCTGTGTCAGAACACAGTTTTAAGGGAACCTCCACATGCTGTAAAGATACAGGTTCTGACTCAACTATTTTTGCATGATATAGAAGCTCTTTTAGAGAGAAAAGTGCAAGATAAAGTATAAGGCTGATGCATCCAAGGGTGTGGGCTAGTGGTGAATGAAGTGGGTTGAGCACCATGAGGTCTCTGGTTCAATTCCCAATAGAGACAAAACACTAGGTGATTTCTTCCCATCTGTTCTAGTCTTGGTGGAAAAAATTACCTGGTACTTGTTGTTGGTGGGAGGTGGCATATATCCCATGGAATTAGTCTAGGTGCATACAAGTTAGCCCGTACACAATGGTTCTGGAAAAAAATTAGTATAAGGCTGATCAGAAGACCGAAAAGGCTGTGACTAACCAGAAAGAAAGAGATAATCTTCCCATATCAATTTGGAAGTCAATAACTTATTATCCCGCTGTTCCCCTGCCCCGTAACCATGCAAAGGAGAAACAAAGAAATAAATTCTAGTTCATTATATGCTACTCCTTTCGGTCGAAAGTAATTGATGTTTTAGCCTTTAAGCATTGATTCAAAACAATTGATGTTTCACAAACCAAGAAGGTATTTAATTCTTTTCCCCAAATTTGTCCTCGACGCATTCCTAATTCAATGTACAAAATTTAATGATAATTATGTCAACCTAAAAAGAAAAGGAAATCATAATTAAGGGTATTTTAGTCAGAACCTCTTTTAATTTTAAGGAATAACTTAATCCATATGCTCAAGCCTAAAACATCAATTATTTTGGATGGGAGTAGTATGTAAAATCTCAATTCTTGCTTGTGCGCACGTTTGGCATGGTGAATAGAGGGGGAACTTACAAGAAAAGAGGATTGAGAAGTGTTCTGAAGGAAACAGTGCTTCTTAGGATGATATCAACTTCCCAGACTGCTGTCAATCGTTTTACATCTAATACCCCTATGAGTTCAGCTTGGCTAACCTTCCACCAGAGCTCTTTTTGTATTAGATGCTCTGAAGATCTAACTCATGCTTACCATTTTTGCCTTTTTTTGTTTATGAAGTAAGATGTTTTATTTGGAAGGCATCAAGGAGATGCAAATTACATACACAAAAACATGGTTAACTCCTGGGAACGAAAACACCTATTTAATCAGGGAGTTAGCCACAAGCAAAAGAATGGTCGCTAAGCCATATTGAGGGAGCTAATGAAATCTAAGAGGGGTAATATATCGTTTACAGGGGATAAATTGCTCCAATGGAAGATGTTAATAAGGGAAAAGGATTTCAAACAGCTAATTGGAGCTGAGATACCATCAAAACATCTGAGATTCCTTTCCTTCCAAATGCACCAAAAAAAAATGATACAATCATCTGCCAGGTCTTCTTGATGTGGCTATCAACTTCTCTAAGACTCCAACTTCCCACTGCTTCTTTGACACTCTGGGGGAGAATCCAGTTGATACCAGCAATTGAAATGAACATATTCCAAAGAGCTGCTGCCACTGGACAGTGCAGAAACAATTGATTCACTGATTCCAGGCCATTGAGGCGCATGAAGCATCTATTTACTAGCTAAAGTTTCCTCCTATTTAGATTGTCCAGGGTTAGGGTAGCATTCCTGAGGATAGTCGAGGTGAAAGACTTGATTTTAGGGGGTAGTCTAGTCTTCCAAATCAGTTTCCCTGGCCACTGGTCTATCATGTCATTTGAAGAGCACAACTTGTGGTATCCTTCCTTCACTGTGTATATACCTGTTTCAGAGCTGCCCCATTTTAAGCTATCAGGCAAGTGAGGGGACATTGAGGCTCCTTCCAGAGTTCTGAAAAAATCTAAAAGCTCATTAAGCTCTCAGTCCTGGAAATTCCTCCTAAAGCAAGGTACCCTTACTCCATCTTCTATATTTTGAGCCACTGAAGAGTCTGTGTCAGAGGCTATCCTGTAAATAACAGGGTGGGTGACATTGAGAGATTGATTGTTAAGCCACCTATCTTTCCAAAATTTAACCGAGTTATGATTTCCAATCCTGAAGGACACCTCTTGGAAGAATTTCTCCCTTGGCTTGTAATGTACTTCCAAGGTCCAAATCGTAAGGGTCATTATTCTGCTTGGTTCTCCATCTGTCTTGCCTCCCATATTTGACATTCACTTCCAGATAGATACTTGTTGGTTCTTGAGCATATCTCCACCACCATTTCATAAGACCTCCGTGCTGCTTTGACATAATTACATTTTCCCACTTCACAAGATGGAACTTATTGCCCTCATAGCTCCCCCTCCATAAGAAAGAACTTCTGATTTTGTCAATCTGTACCTTGGATGGTATTGGGAGCGTTGACATAAAATATGTGGGGATATTGTCAAGTACACTGTTGATAAGAGTCGACCTGCCTCCCATAGAGAGATATACAATTTTTGCATTGTCAGATCACTAATTGTTTTTATGCTGCTAAGCTGTGTGTTGAAAGATTTTGTTTTGTTGTTGGTGCAGAATGGATGAGATGATGCGTGGTCAGAGAGGATGGAGGGAGCTGGCTGCGCTAGGGGATAGATTAAACAAGTTTTCGGGTATGATAGAGGGTCTTATATGGTCTCCAAGAAATGGTGATGGAAACGGAAATACTGATGACTGGGCGTTTGAGGAGGTATATGCTGTGCAGATAATACTGAGTTAAGAAGAAATTGGGATAGAATGTGATTTATTTCTGTCTTTTTGTTTTATAGTTGACATATAATTTTTTTTAAATTGACGCTAGGGGATTTAATTAAGGACACATAATTTTCTTTTCCTTAGTCTTTTCTCGTGGCTCATTGGGAGCTACCTGCATATTGCCATTGTCGTTGCACATTGCTTGATTGGTTTATGGCTGTGTTTGCCGTTATCAGGGTCCTCACTCTGATTTTCCTGGACCAACTTCTGGATGTACGGCTTGTGTTGCGATCATTAGAGAGAACCAACTCATTGTTGCAAATGCTGGTGATTCTCGCTGTGTGATTTCACGGAAAGGCCAGGTGGGATGCTATTGTAGTGTTAATTACTCTCTTTCCTGCCCTCTTATACTTTCTCCTTAGTGGATCTTTTATAGTGAAGTTGTGTTCCAACATGGCAGCTCAGCATGCCATGACACTGCACTTGCTAGGGCTAGGTCAGTGTTAAATGCGCAGTCATGGGATTTTGTTGTTACGATAACATTTATCGTTTATATGAAGCATTAAAATGAATATTCATGTGTTTTTTGTGCAGGCATATAATCTATCGAGGGATCACAAGCCTGATCTTGAGATTGAAAGAGAGAGAATTTTGAAAGCAGGTGGTTTTATCCATGCAGGGCGTGTTAATGGCAGCTTAAATCTTGCAAGAGCTATAGGTATTATGTGATTTTATTCATGAACCTTTATTAATCTGCTTAAATGCTAGCCAATGGAAATACAGTTTGCAACGTCAGTAATGGAGCAAGATAAAAAATGTAATAAGGATCAGAGGCGGATCCAGGATTAAAGCAAGGGTTCAATTTTTAAGGTTCTTAGCATTGAACTCATTGTATTTTTAAACTTATGGGTTTATATATACTATTTGTTGCATTTTTCGTGGATTTTTACGCATAAATTTATGCTCCACGACAGAAGTATTGGGTTCATACTCTACATACGCCTCTCGTTAGGATTTGTTTTCTAAGTGGTAAATTCAGAATTTGAACATTTGGCTATTTGATAAAAATATCTATTGGATGAGATAGTTAGCATATCTTAACTTCATTGCAGGTGATATGGAATTCAAGCAGAATAAGTTTTTGCCAGCTGAGAAGCAAATTGTTACGGCCGATCCAGATATAAATATTGTATGTTCCTTCAGGCTCTTCATAAATTGTGCAATGCCTTCTATCATATTGTTAAGACATCTATTCTCTGAGAAGTCTTGATGTTATTAGGTGGTGCATAATATTCTTTGTTCCATGTGTACAACTGTGTCTATTTAAGTGTGTTGGTCATTTGGAGACAGTTCTTTCCTTAAAAAAAACTGTCTTTGAATGGCCCTGAAACAGCAATCAGTGGTAAATCATGCTCTCATTTTTGAAGTGTAAAATAGCCAAGTGTCAATCCAACAATCATTGGTTGCTCTAATTTCTTATAAACTTTTTACTGTTCATCAAATTTCATCATCTTGTTGTTGCAGTAGTTTTATTTAGCTCAGTTGCTAATATCCATGTGATGAGAATAGATTGGAATAGTTCATTAGGCTCAAAAGAGGAATCTAATGCAGTGATGTCCAGTAAGATTGTTTGATTTGAGAGAAAATGGTCAAATGCCCCCCTAATCTATTACCGGATTCCCAACTACACACTTAAACTTCACGGGGGTCCTATCACCCCCCTGAACGGTTTAAAATTGAAATTATCATCTCCCTAAATGCTTATGTGGCCTAGTGAGTGTATTTCACTCTCTCTGAGAGAGTGAGCACCGAAAATAAATATTAAAACTTTATTTTTATTTTTAATATATATATATATATATATATATATTACTTTTTTCCTTATTCCTTTCTTTCTTCTTCATAGAAATCTCTTCCTTCTTTGTGATCAGATCTATCCATCTCCCGTCATTTCTACGTCGTTGCCGCCGCTGCTATCTTCACCGGATGTACCATAGAATTTTTCTATTCCTCTTGATTCGAATTTGTGTATGGAATTAGAAATTTTTGAAAATCAACTCTTTATCGATATTATTGGAGTTGTTAATCATCCTTGTACATGGTCAACCCACTAAGTTGATTCGGTTGGCAAATTCTTATTTTGGTTCTTTGGAGCTCCAAATTTGTAATTTTAATCCAAACCAACGAAGAATTTTGAGTTTTCAATGAAACCCAGATTTGATTTTAAGAATAATGAAAAAATTGAAAAAAAAACATTTTTTTAATGGATTTTCCACGTGTCAAACGCGTGAATTTCACCCATCAACATAAATGTGGTTGTGGCTTTTTAGGGGTACAATAATTTCGATTTTAAACAGTTCAGGGGGTGATAGGACCCTCGTGAAGTTTAAGTGTGTAGTTGAAAATCCGATAATAGATTAGGGGGACATTTGACAATTTTCTCTTTGATTTGATGTAGGGGTGTCAAATAGGCAGGCTGGGCTGAATTTGGGCAGGTCTAAATAGACCGAGTTAATAAATGGGCCGGTTAGTAATGTGCCCAAAGGTTGCTTGAGCTGAGGTAGACTGGGTCACGATAGGTTATAAACAATGGCTCGTTGTTCAACCGCCCAACTTTTTCTCGGTTTTAATTTCTTTTATGGTTTTCTTATAATTTGTTTGATTACCAGACAAAACTATTTTTTTTGTACTATACCTATTTATAACATGTTAAACAAAACAAAAGAATCTTTAAATATTTGACAAGGTTTTTCATGGGTCAATTTGAGTTGCATGCTTGCTTAGCTCAAATCAGCCCAACTTTAAATGGGTTGATTTGGGTGGGTCAATATGGGCTCAATCAGTAAACAGGGAGCCAACCAAACTTGGGCAGTTTATAGGCTGTCATATTTTCATGGACTATTTTGTCACCCCTAATGTTCTGATGTGCAGCCTACTATGGTCCTCCAGAACTGAGTTTATTTAACATCTGAAGCTTCTTTCTATTTTCAATTTCAATTTGTTTGTGGAAGTGTTAGTCTAGTAGTATAGAGGTTTAAAAGTACTGGTATAAGTCAAGTGTATATGTAAGAGCAGTCCAGTGCATAAAGCATCCCTGTTAACAGGGTGAAGGTCCGCATCCCAAGAGGTGTGATGTAGGCAATCTACACTAATGCAAGCATTAGTGATTGTTTCCATGGCTTCAACCCATGACCTATAGGGCACCCATACAATTGTACTGTAGCTCCAAGGTTCCCCTTCATCAGGTGTATATGTGGTTCTCGTAATATCTGAGTCACCAGATATCTCTGTTGGGGCCTTATTCTATTGGAGTCGTGTGTTTCTAATTAAGAATTTCTTTCTTGGAGTTGTCTGATTTCCTGGAAGCCTAGGATGTATGGTTAAGAACTAGATTGTTTTGGTTTTCAACAGTGTTATTCTTGAATCTATGAATAGACCTTGAGGCTCCCCTTGATTAAAAAAAAATAAACCTTGAAGGCCCAACTATTATGTAATTCTTTTGGACAAAAAAGCTCCAGAAGAATTAAGCCCCAGAACTGCTTTGTTTAATTCTTGGAAATGCGAAATGTTAGATTTAGTCTATAATTTGACATAGGAAAACCCCACGCTTATCCAATAACAATAAATGGAGACAAGTATCTAGTAGAGGCCGCACCAGTAGGTTCCTGCTTATGCCTCCATAGAATCAAGCTTATCTCTGATTTGGAATGTGCTAGTGACATTCCGAGTTACAGCTCATAGCTAAGGTTTATCAGATGATTGATATTGCGTCTTTTCAAAACAATCTTCCCGTAGATATTAAGCTGTTGAGCAACTTCTTATCAATATTGCACTCTATAGTAATTATCACACTTACGGTATTAACAAATCATATCCATTTGATCAAATCATAGATCAAATTTCACCATGTAAATCTGTTGCATAAATATTCCAACGGAAGATAGGCTTTGTTTGGTGGTGTTACATTTAACTTTATGGTTTGATGGAAAGGAAAATATTGGTATGAACTACTGAAAAATTAGAAGTTCTTTTCTTATCAACTTTGAATTGTGAAATAGTATTAATGCTGCATTGCATTTTCCCCATTCCCCTATATTTCTATACAACATATTCTAACATCTTTTGTTTTCTAATTAGGTTGATTTGTGCGATGATGATGATTTTATTGTCCTAGCTTGTGATGGTGTATGGTATGCTTTCTAGACTCTTCGTTTCAATTTGCAAGATCCGATAGGCAATAAGACTACAACAAAGAAGAATGCATATGGGCAGTAAATTGTAGGTCATTTCAAATTGGAACTAAAACCCAATATTGAAGTGGGGGAGAATTAGTGGACAATGAAGTGGGGGAGAATCATGAGGTCTCGGGTCAAATACCAGAGGAGGGAAAGGAAAATGTCACTAGGTGATTTCTTCCCATCTACTTAAGCCTTGGTGGGTTACCCGGTATCCAAACTTGATGAAAGATAGAAGGTATCCATTGAGGTGTACGCAAGCTGGTCCGGACACCATATTATAAAAAAAATGTTTTAATTACATAAAATACTTAAAAAGTAATGTTAGTATCAGTTTATCGTAAAAAAGAACTGAAGTATCAATAAGACAACAATCAATTGTTTTAATGAGTAGATGACTCGTTTGTTACTTTATTTATTTTTGCCATGAGGTGTCTTGTTCTCCGTATTTCACTTCTTGATAACAGGTGAAGAAGAATTAATCCGTTTTGAGGAAAAGGTAGCATTTTTAGAACATGTTATTGATGGGTAAATGAGATTGTAAAGATTAAACAGTTTTTAGATATGGAAAGATAACATTCTTTTTGGCAAGTAAAAAAAGGAAAAGAGTCGTACAAATTGTGACATGTAAGTATTTTGCTTGCTGATTTCATGTTTTCTTTTTAAATTTGAAATTTCGGTTGGACATCTTTTTATATATATATTTTTTTTCATTCTTACCATGTTTTCAATCCTTTCTTGTTCTAACAGCTATTCCTTTTTCCCATCATTCTTAAAATGTCTTCACTGGCTCTTTTGCATTCCTCTTTTTCTCGTTGTTCTTGAATATTTAGGTCGTATATTTTCTTTTTTGTTGTAATTTCTATCTTTTTCATATTTTCCCCATTTTATGTTCTTTGTCGAAATTTCTTCCTTCCCATTTTTCCTTGGGATTTGAAATTTAACGTTTGGGGTTGGAGGATACTCATTTTTTGTGGTATTCTATTACTAAAAAATTTATTCCGATGTTAAAGCAAGTATTGCATTGGATTAGATAGAATTATTGACTAGTTATCCTGTGCAGGACACCGAGTAACACATTGTGGACGAGCATTTGACATTTGAGCTATAATTACCTCATAACAATCTATTCTAGAGAGTAGACTGACTTAATCCCTCCAGATGTTTTTAGAGGGCAAAATTAAAGCTTGCCTAGTGCTAGCTTTTGAAGACAGAAGCAATTCTTTACATACTATTAAGATGAACAGTATTCTTTTGTTTCATTTCTGGTGTAAAGAAAGCTTTGTAGAGGAGGCAGAATCTGTGGTAGACTTGCTAGGCTCTCTGTTATCTTTGGGAGGATAGCTGGATTTCTGTTTCCCGTAAATATGGCTTGGCACTATTTAGTGCTACTTTTGTTCATATTAACTTATACATGCTACCTTCCTCAAAAAAGTGTACACCTGAAACTTACAATACTCATTCTTGGTTCTCATTTTTCAATTGTTCCTATGGTTTTTCTTCTTCTAAGCTCTCTATTCTATTGTCGGAATAATCAGATTATCACTTGTCTTTTTCTTGTTTTGCAGGGACTGCATGTCGAGCCAGCAGTTAGTGGACTTTATACATGAGCAGCTCAAGTCGGTTAGTCTGATAGATGATGCTTTGTACCATTAAGATTAATTATTGCTTAAGTACAAAGTTCAAATATGTTTTTTTAGCCATAGCATTGAGTTCTTTATGCTACGTGATAATATTCATCATGTTCACTGTATGGGTGTGCCAAAAGCCAAAGATTATATAAAGCCACTAAAAGTGAAACCTGCGGAAAAGCTAGTTGAGGAAGTGCATTGCCCATAGAAAAGATTTTGCTGATCTGTTTCTTTCAAAACGAATAGTTCTTTTGGCCATGCATTCTTGCCATATCTTGGAATATACCTATTTGCCACAAATGAAACTTTGCTACGAGAAGAGGTACAAGGCTGAAGGGGAACTTGTTTACTTCTGCAGTATCTTTGATTGTCTAGTTGACTTGGATCTCTTTGTCCTGATACATTCTGCTACTGGCTCCATTTAATGCTGTGACCGACCTCTGTTTTAGATATCTTTATTTGTTCTTAGTTTTTGCTCATTTTAGCCAGTGCAGGGGGTTGGGTGGATGTGATTCTTTGATGGGTATCGGGGTGGTAAAATTTGATTCTTTGATCAAAGGTTGCATAGATATCATGCAGCAATCAAATGTTGTTATATCACTGAAGATATACTTATTGACCTAGGAGGTTTTTGACTCTTGTAGGAAAGCAAACTTTCTGCAGTATGTGAGAGAGTTATTGATAGGTGTTTGGCACCGACAGCTGGAGGTGAAGGATGCGACAACATGACCATGATTTTAGTACAAATCAAAAAACCTGTTCCCTCTGGGGCTTCTCCGAGTGACGAACCATTAGCTTCTCCCGGTGATGATCCATCAGCTTCGAGTGAGAAACTCCCTGCTTCAGATGATGTAATTGCTGAAACAAAACCAGCAGAGTGTGGATCAAGTTCACTGTCACAGACATCCCTCTTATTTAATAAGAGTCTCACAGAAAATGATTGTGTTTGAGCTACAAGGATAAAAAACTATAGCTTTTACTGCTGCTGGTTGTATATGTTGTTTTGTGTTGTACTATATACCTCTTTGGATGACTTGTATAGATGATTTGACCAGATGTTCTTGACATGAAAAGTAAAACCAAATTACTTTTTTTTATCCAAATTGATTTTTCCTTTTCACAAACTACACAATCCCCTTGATAATTAATACTTCTGCAATTACATTCTTTTCTCCAATTGTATGTGAAAACTATTTTATTTTTTCTTAAAATCTTTTTTTTGTGACAATTATCAAGTGGAAACGCTACTTGAAAATAAAAGGGAGGGGAAGAAACGGGTAAAATGTATAAACGACCACTTTCAGACTCTATCATATAGTTTCACTTGTAGAAATTGAAATTCCGTAACATTTAATAGTTTCAAAGATGGGATCGAAAAATGGTGAATGAACGTTATTTCTACATAAAAGAGATGGAAAGAGGTGAGATCTGAACCCTGTCTAACTGGGATATATGAAAAAGAATAACTATTTCTAAGTTCACAACATTATTTTCTTGTGATACATAATGAGCTTAAGAAATGCTACACTCAAATACATAACCAATTGAAGATTATCGTTCTACTAGAGGTTGCTCCAAGCCATGACTGGAGATTAACGATGGTAGACCAGTTACAAATCCTGGACTTCCAATTTTGTTTTGATTTCTATGTATCAGTAATTCTGGTTTGTTTTCTTCATTTTCTCCGTAGGTCCCGGTAGGGTCCTTCCTCCTCCTGGTTCTTCAACAAGCCTAGGAAAGCAAGAAACCCGAAAAAGAAGAACCCACCTTTCCAATGGCCTCCACCACCCCCACCTCCACCTCCGCCTCCATCATCATCACAAGGGGGAAACCCAGTCCCACCATCATCCAGGTCAGGAGATTTCTCCTTTCCTGCATTCAGCCCCGACATATCTGCATTCAAATGATACTTTCCACTGGATCTTTATAAAGTGCAAAAGTAGCTGTTTTAACTTTTTTGTTGATAAACCTTGGTGAAAATCATTGGTCAAGATCTTTTTACAGCGGCTAGACAGAGTGCAGTGAAAACAACTAAGTTGCAAATACAAACTGTTTTATTTCCATTCATTGGTCTACCAGTTACAAATAAGAGCATGAAAAAATTACCTTGAACTGGTGCAACAGTAATAGTTGACGATTCTCGTGTAACTGTCTGTGTCTGGCCTTCAGCACATCTTGCATTCTGCATTGATGCAAGAACAAAAGGTCAAACGGAAATGCTTATTGTTGTATAGTTTACTTGAATGATACAGGAAATGGAAAACCAAATGGTGAATGTGGGTAGTAGTAGTAGTAGTAACAGCATCAAAAACAGCGATATACATATTAATCAGTTGCTTTTTCGGATTGTCTTGCCTGTAACTTGAAATGCTACCACTTACAAGTACTCCATTTCAATTTGTTCGTCTAATTTTTGGGTACTTTCTACGTATCTTTACTTTTAAGACCACAAGAGTCAAAAGTCTTTTTTGTTTTCTTAAATTCCGTACCAAGTTGAAACGGACGGAGTAATAAATGAAACATATATCTCCACAAGTCCACATGTTTACCTTCTCAAAGAAAATGTATCTCCATATGTTACATACCCATATCTATAAACAATAACTAGCAAATAGAGAAGCTGATAAAGATTTAGGGGTACTTGTTCCAGTAAATACAGTTGATTTTCATTATGCTGACTGCAGAACTGCATATAGCGAGACAGAGTCTGATCTGATAACTTATGCCATAAACAGCTACTTGCAGTAGCATTCTGAAGCTCCAAAGCTTCTCACAGCAAAAGTTGTACAAAATTAATATAAAAGACATGACAAGTACAGATTGACCCACTAGAATCGCTGGGGGCATGTAATTAGGTAAACAAGGCACTGGGAACAATTATACGAAAACAGGCATTGAAGAGACTGACACCAGAGCAGCAGCACATATTATTGAAGCAACACCTTTCTTGAACAGGACATCTCAAGCTTCTTCTATTGTTATTGAGTTGTAACTGCATGCCAACCGGATGGAGGCCAGCTGGAACTGATACTATTGGCTTGAATTGCTTCCGGCATTGATCCCCTGCTCTCACTGTGATAACAATATTCAATGATTAACAAATTAGATAGCATGACTTACAGGATGAGCAGCAAATATTTGAAAGGATTTTGCCAACATTGAATTTTAAAGTATCGAATGTCTTGGTGACATTGTTGTCACACCTTAAATGTAAGCGGTCAATTAGATTATCAAGAAAATGTAATGTTCAATTACATTAATTCAAAACCTAAACACGATCACATCAAGTTTAATAGAAAATCAAAGAGTACTTTTTTCATTAATTTTAAATCTAATGAGTCAAAATAACCAAATTCAATCAAGCTGGATGATAGATCATAAACCAAAATTTCACTTCAACTGATTTGCAGTATTAAGTTATTAAATATTTGACATGAACCTAAACGGAGCGACATGGGTAATGCTGAGGATTCATATATCTGGACCCCAACTTGCTTGAGATTAAGCAGTGTAATTGTTGTTGTCGTGACTCGTGAGTATTATATATTTTTGCTGTGAGTGGGTGAGTGTCAATTGATGTTTTCATGTACAGAGTTACAGACAAAGAAAGAGCTAAACAGTCTAATAGTATAAGCAGAAAAGCAACTATAATATTACAAGAGGATCATTACTTAATGCGACTGTCTTAACTCCTACAGCACTTAACAGCAATTGCTATTCAGATATTCTTACATCTATGTGGCAAAGGCTTCTCAGTGAGCTAACAGCAAGAGATGCTGATCTATTAACATTAAACAGGATCAACAATATGCCCGGTTTCACCATGTGATCCTAATGACATGCCAAAAAGCAATTCTGACATCCTTTCAGAAGAGATGCGGAGGTACCAATTAAAAAGAACCGATCGGGAGCATATAGCCACATACCTATTGGCAAAGTAGTTACACTCATGGTGGTACTGGCAGTTAACGACATCTTTTTGCAAGAATTCTGAGTCTCCCTGAAATTGAGCTCGTATAGAATCCTGAAATCCAAAAGGAAGAGTAGAATCAATATGCAAATGTATTAAATTTCTTTGTCATGAAAATGGAAAACCTTTCTCGCCTTTGGCGCACTTTAAGTGTTAGTCCCAAATGGAAGGATGGTAGTGTCCACTATCAGACTATAACTTCAGTCAATTATTTGAGTCATGAGTGTTTGATAATTAGTGAAGCTTGTACATATACAGAAAATCAGCCAATATTTTTTCCATATAACTGCTATTCCAGAAAAAGTCCAGTTAATGATCAGTGAAACAACTAAATTTTTTCTTTACCAATTTTCACATTTTCTTTCCAAAGTTAATAAAAAGACCACAAAATTAAGGAATGAACATAGAGGGCCAACTCCATCTCAACTGCCCACAGCAAACAACATTTTTCTCACATTTTCCTTTCTCTATCCATCCCGCTATATTAATAAGACAATACAAAGTTCAACTTGGGCACTACGAGAAAGTATATGCGACAGAATTAGATACATATGAGGGGAAAGCTAGCAAACAACCACGACGGAACCTAAACTCTGAACTTTGTTCAGAGACAAATCAGATTCTAATTTAAAGTCTGAGACAAGGAGAGATGTGCTTTAGCGGGTTCCATAGCTCCTAGCCTCCAACTCTGGAGGAAATAGTTATGCATTCCAAAATCATGTATCTTCAAAGATATTACTAGTAAAGTCAAACCAAAATAACAAACTTCATTACAAATATTATGTTACAATCTTATAAAACTGTAAAGATAACCATATCTTAGATCAGATATCCCGTGTATTCTGTAGCATAACTAAACAGAAATCATCCAAGTATACCGTCTTGAGACGAGGCTCATAATGGCTCCTTCTTTGGAACATAGGGTGTACTACGTTGACTATTTTAGACGTTATCGGCTTACCCAGGATTTTTCACTGTCTAAAGTTCAGCTTGTAAGTAGTTTGCGTCTAAGATTCTGTTGGTTTTAAGATCTTACTTCCTGTTTCAAATTGATATTTACTTTGTATTATTTTCAAGCAGTGACAGCTTATCTTATATATACATGATGTTACAAAAAATATATTTACACACACATATAAGAAAAATGTTCTGTGATGCTGTGTCACATGACACCCCCCTTTCTGAAGAGTCTCTCCGCCACTGCAAGACGCAAGACAGGGCAACCAACACTTGTTTTGTGATATTCCCAAATAGATAGATGCCTCTAGTTTAAGCATCAGCTACATAACTTTTCATCTGCCTTGACATACCCATGTGTAAAGGTCTTACACGGGGAGGGGGTGGGCGCATACTTCCAGCAGATTCTCCAAAATGTAGTAAAAATATGCTAAAATTGAATGTACCAGCTAAACCCCCTATTGATACAAAGTCTACCACTGCTAAAAATCAGGAATTAGGAACAGACAAATTCTATAGCTAAACAACATAATCCTTCACTAATCTATCAGAAATTCAGTTAGCTATGAGCAATGATGAATTTTTTATTTTTTTTTTTTTTTTTTTGTAGTGTTCCAAACTTTATGTAAAATAGGTTTAGCATCCATAGTATGTCAAGAACAAACTCCATCATCTACCAAAGAACACTCCTTGTATAACAGAACAAGGCAAATGGCTTTTACATGACAACAAAAGGGTGTTCAAATTACACAATCATCATCAATGGCATAGGCACTGACAAAATCCATTTCCTCCAAAAAACTATAAGCTACATCATGCTACAGCCTAAAAAACACAACTTTAATACTCCCTCCATTTCAATTTGTATATCTTACTTTTCCTTTTAGTTCATTTCATAAACAAACATAACTTTCATTTCGTTCACAATTCTTTAATCTCAACTTTCCACGTTACATATTTAAGATCACCGTATCAAACAACATTTCGGTATATTCAATATATTTTTAGTATAAAACATCAAGATTCAATAGTCATTCATTACTTTCTTAAACTCTGTGTTCGGTCAAAAACAAACAAATAAATTGAATGTATATCAATACCATTAAAACCCACAAAGAATTCATCAATATCAATGGACATATCCAACCTTTTTCACAAAAACAAAGTAAACCCAAACGATAATTCCACAAGAAGAGCAAAATACAAACCCCCACAAAAGAAAAATGGGAAAAATAAATAAAAATGAGTAGAAGCACGAACTTTTTTTTTTTTTTCAGATACCCAATATATTGAAGAAGAATGATAGGAAGAACGGAAAATCCCTAGTTTTTTCGTTGGGTTTCTGCAAAATTGGAGGAAGAACAAGAAGAGAAGAAAGAAAAGCTTTAAAGCTTGTTGGTTCTTTTTTTTTTTTTTTTCGATCGGTGTTTGGAGTTTATATTGAAGTTTTGATTAAATTTGAATTATGCCGTGCAAGACTCATTTGGGGTGTGCTCTCGATAGAATTTTCCCTAAAATATTAGAAATGACTTAAAAATACGCTAAAACATACTTTTTGCTAATTTTAAAAGGATACTCTATATTTTATTTATGTTGAGTCATGTCACGATCCAACTGATACTCATATTGTTCCCTACCTTAACAATTAATACATGCAATATCTAAATTACTAGACATGTTTAAGAAGCAAACATAATGAGTAAGAGTCTCAAAATAAAATAAATAAAATGAAGGAAAAATCTACACTATGTATCCTAGGATTCAAAAGTGTAACTCTAGCTAATAACTGTCTAAGAGTAGAAATATAAATAAAATGCATCAAAAAGTTGCATAAATATTTATGGATTGTAGTTTGCACTCAAAAGAAAGTGCATGAGTAATATCAGTACAAAGTACAAACACCATATACTAGTATGCATCATATGTTGAATAAAATTAGTAAAAAGTATATAATTATACTCAACAGAATGATAGTGATTGAGAATTTGAGGTCTCAAGTTCAAAATTTAGCGAAGACAAAAAGATATCAGGTGATTCTTCTCATCTGTCCTAACATTGGTAGTCTTTGAACAATTAAGGTACAAGACAATACAATAATCATCAACACTCTACAAATCACATAAAATCATATTCTTATTTTATTTTTTGTAGTTATACAACACCTGGATCTAAAATATACCATGTATTTTTATGGTATAAACATAATTTATAGAAAGACCAAATTATTGTTATATAGTATAAATAGGATAAATATTCATGATATAAATTATTATTTTGAAAGTATTTAACGTAAAAAATTATTAAATATGAATATAAATATAAATGGTATAAACTATTTATATCTAAAATATACCATATATTTTTATAATATAAAATTATAAATAATTTATGGAAACATTAGTGTTAAAAAGAAAAAGAAAAAGAGGCTAAGTCGGTTAGGGCCCCAAAAATAAGCCCATTAGTGAGGGCCCAATACTAAGGCCAAGTTCACCTAATTTATATAGAAGCCGAATCATTTTATTTCGACAAAAACCCTAATCGCAAATAGAGGCCAAGTGTATTTGAACACTTCATCGTCTTCACGGCCTCCAACCGAAGATGAAGGTTACTCAATAAACCATTATTTTCACCTTAATTGTGTGTTTTTCAGTGTAATAATGGAACTGATGTTATGTTTTGTTATGGATTTTGCAGTTCAACATTGCGAATCCGACCACTGGGTGCCAGAAAAAGCTTGAAATCGATGATGATCAGAAACTGTAAGATAATATAGTGTTTTGCTTTTCAATTTTGCCTACTTGTGTTATGGAGATGGAATTGATAAGAATTTGTTGTGATTGTATGTTTGTGTTGATGTGAGATTCTTGATAATGAACGAAATTGTTAGTGCAAGTGTTAGATCTTAAAAGATAAAACAAATTTATTGTTGGAATGAAATGGACCTAAATTGAGCTGATTTTTTGTAGTTTATTGCTATGATTGTCCCTTAATAGTTTGGAATTGAGTGTAGTACTGTGCTTCAATTGATTGGTTGATTTATGTTATTGTCCAGTGTAATCCTTCAACTGCATTTTGGGATTATAGAGTGTATGCAAACCTTACCATTTCCTCATGGTGTTAGATATGGGTATCAAATCAAACTAGTTTTGAATGAGTAAATACATCAATGAAGTAATGCTGTCTGCAATATGGGAAAAAAATGTTAAATTCATATTTACTGTGATTAATGAGACTTCTGTTTGCTTTTGGATGTTGGTGGAGCTTACAGTTAAACTGGAAGGAGTATTGTGTGATTTAGAGGATTAAGTGTTATATGACTCTTAATAATTCTCTTAAAGCCCATGTAAAATTCTGTCTTTTAAGACAAATGTTGAGTATTGGAATGACATGACTTTGGATAGAGTGGATATAGAGGATTCTTAGCCTATCACAACTAGTTTGGGATTGTGCCTTGGTGTATTGGAATGACATGACCATAGATAGAGCAGAATGAATATAAAGAGGATGC
Source organism: Solanum bulbocastanum (assembly GCA_037074985.1). Classification (NCBI taxonomy): domain Eukaryota; kingdom Viridiplantae; phylum Streptophyta; class Magnoliopsida; order Solanales; family Solanaceae; genus Solanum; species Solanum bulbocastanum. The sequence continues at coordinate 2,453,239 of CM073604.1, forward strand.
ATAGACAACCATAACTTAGTTAGGGATTGGGTCATAGTGTAGTGATGGTGTTATAGTTATAATTGTTGTACTTAGCTTTGTAGCTGTCGAGTAGTGGGTTTATGTAAGCAGTCTCTGTGGTTTTTTTTTGAGCATGCATGTCCAGTTTAGTTTGTCAACATTGATGTATTCAGAAGATACTTTTGAAATAGAAATAGAAATAGAAATATCTAAGCTGAATTCTTTATATGCAGCCGAGCTTTCTTTGACAAAAGGATCTCCCAGGAAGTTAGTGGAGATTCTTTGGGTGAGGTAGGCTTCTGTTCTCCTTACTCTGTGGCCTTTGGTTGGAAATCATGCTATTCTTGTTGACTCTTTTCCATAATTGTTATTTTTAATTGACAGGAATTCAAGGGTTACGTTTTCAAGATAATGGGAGGATGTGACAAGCAAGGGTTCCCAATGAAGCAGGGAGTGTTAACTCCTGGCCGTGTTCGCCTTTTGCTCTACAGAGGTATGTTTAGAATGAGCTTAATGGGCACACCTAAATGTTTCTTTTCATCAAAAGCTGTTATTTTAAGATCTTTATAAAAAGAAAAGCTGTTATTTATGTGTCTAAGTGCTTACACATGAAACAGGTACTCCTTGCTTCCGTGGTCATGGTAGGCGAAATGGAGAGCGCAGAAGGAAGTCTGTCCGTGGATGCATTGTCAGCCCTGATCTTTCTGTTTTGAACCTGGTTATTGTTAAAAAGGGGGAGAATGATCTGCCTGGACTGACTGACACTGAAAAGCCAAGGATGAGAGGACCCAAAAGGGCTTCCAAGATCAGAAAGCTCTTCAATCTTTCCAAGGAAGATGATGTCAGGAAGTATGTCAACACTTACCGAAGAAATTTCACCACCAAAACTGGTTAGTTGTTGCCCTTGTAGCTACTGTTTCATTAGTGTTTGCATTTTATTCAATATTTTTTGTTTGTGCTTTCTGATGTGGAAACCGTGAACTAGCTAAGTGTTGTGATCTTCTGTGGGGGCAGGTAAAAATGCAAGCAAAGCTCCTAAGATTCAGAGGTTAGTGACACCCCTGACGTTACAAAGAAAGAGAGCAAGAATTGCTGACAAGAAGAAGAGAATTGCCAAGGCTAAGTCAGAGGCGGCTGATTATCAGAAGCTTCTTGCTAGTAGGTTGAAGGAACAAAGAGAAAGACGTAGTGAGAGTTTGGCTAAGAAGAGGTCTAGACTCTCTGCAGCATCTAAGCCATCTATTGCCGCTTAAGTTCAGTGAGGAAAATGATGATGAGTGGGATCTAATTCCTGCTAATTTTTTGTCTGGTTCTTATAGTTGTTTCTGGATGTCTTGCGCAGTATTTGTCATTTCTAGTGTTCTCAGGCGATACTTTGATCTGATGTTGCCACATACAATTATCTTTCATGTTCCAGATTTTGGTTACTGTGTCCCTACATACAAGGATCAGCTGTTTTATGTTTTTCTTGATATTGATCAGTTCCTTTCTTCTTTACTTATCTGACATTAATGTATTTTCAACAGTCTTCTAAACTATATTGAGGTTGATGACCTTAAAATTCGTGCATTTGAGGATCAAACTTGTCATCTGTCTGGGTGTTGTGGCTTTCTAACTTGGTCAGTTTTTATTTGTTCTGGTGTTCTGGCACTGAATTGAACTCCCAGCTTGTTAGCTTAAACATGTTTTGGGTTAGGATTAGTAAATGGAACTTTGTGCTGTCGTATTTGGCTCTGCTTTGAGCATATTGGAGCTAAAGACCCTTCTGCTCCAACATGTGTTGCTGCTAGTTTTATTGGTTCTTAGAGTATTATGTTATTGTTATATATAAATTGGTATTATTGAATCCCAAATATATATACTCCCTCGGTTCTATTATATATGCTACAATTTGTTTTGACACGAAGTTTAAGAAATTTTATTATATACAATATAATTTGATTTGATTTGAGTTTAAGAAAGAATGAAAGATTGTTGAATTTGTGTTTTAAAATAAGTAATTGATGTTTGTGTAGATAAATCATTTAATAAATAAATAATTGATGTTTGTGTAGATAAATCATTTTATTAAAGGTAAAATATGAATTTTAAAGTTAAAACGTTATTAATATAAAAATGTGTTATTTGGGACAGAAGCATTCAATTTAAATATTTATAGGTATCTGTATAAGCAAGATTTTAATTGTAACACGTGTTTCTTGTAGTTTAGAAGATTTCCTTTTATTAAAAAGGTAAATTATCATGAGGTCCCAATGGTTGAAAAAAAAAGGGTTTGTAAAGTCAATTAGTGTGTACTTGAGCACCTGCTAGTAATAATAGTAATAGACATGAGGTCCCTTTTTTAACCAAAAAAGAAACAAACATCAAGTCCCAAATTAGGTTGCTCAGAATTGTACATTAGGCCTGGTTACTTGTACCTTAGTTCAATTTTGACATTATCAAGTCTCAAAATTCCAGGATCAACCAAAAATGATGTACGGATGAAGTTGTTTCTTCATTAATTAGAAGTTTTTGTTTTAAATTTTGAATATGAAATTGTTTCTTATAAGTAACTCAATTCCTAAATGGCCCTATTCAAAGTGAATTTTGATTAGTCGAGCTCCAATGCGAATATTGATATTATGACAACAACATTATATCTAGTGAAAAGTAGACAATTTTAAAAGAGTCTCGACTCAAGTGAAGAAAATCAAAATATTAATGAAAAGTAAAAAAAAATGATAGTGAAAAAAATATGACAACTAATAGAAAATTGACGTTGGGACTTAAATATACCCCCTCCGTCCCTATTTACTTGTTAGACATTTCCTAATTTGATTTTCCTTTTTACCTGTTATTTTTGACAAATCAAGAAAAAATAATTTTTTTTTCTTCCTATTATAGCCTCAGTTTATTAACATTGAGTTAATATTGAAAAATGTAGTGAGTAAATATAGTAAGACTTTATCAATTAATAAACTAACTATATTAATCATTACTTTCTTGATAGGTGTGCCAGTCAAAATTTAACAAATAAAAAGGAATGAAAAAATAAAAAACCACAAAAATAACAAAAAAGTCAAAATCTATGGATATCGAACCTCCAATGAAAAATGTAAAAATCTTAATATTCCAACATTAATTACCAGCCATGTACCAAAAAAGTAAAGAAACCAACAACCCAAACAATATAATATACACTATAATACTGCTACAACAAAGAATAACTTCATCATAATCAAATTTGTTTCCTTATATTTTGTTTAAGCTTTGTAAAGATTCTCATTCTTGGAAAGTCTGAACAAGATTTGCTTTTTGAATAGATTTCCTAATTAAAAACCCAGAAAAGCTCATTTTTTAGGCTGTGGGCTTGTAATGGCATCATCAATGAAGCTAATTTTCTTCACTTTATTGGTTTTTATTGCACTGATATTCACACAGATCAAAGCTGAAGCTGAGGTTAAATCTGTGGATGATGAAGTGGAAGTGGTTAAATCCCATGTTTCCACTTCTGCAGAGTTGGACAATCTTAAGTCCAAGATCCAATCTTTGGGTTAGATTTGAAATTTTTTCACTTTTTGTTGTGTTTTTGTGAAGTTTATGACTCTTTTTTCTTGTGCGTGTTTGGGAAAGTGTGTTTATTGAGTTTCTGTGTGGATTACTTGATTGAAAGACTGGACCTTTAAGGTGCATTTGAAAATGTTCTGCATTGGAGGATCATATTCCACTGTTTTGTTTAGTTTATGATTCTTTTTTCTTGTGGGTGTTTGGGGAAGTGTGCTTTTTGGATTTATGTGTGGATTACTTGATCAAAAGGCTAGCTTTTTAAGGTGCTTTTGAAAATATTTTGCATTGGAGATCATTTTCCTTTCTTTGGTGGAAGATAGTATTATGATGATAATGTTTTGGTTGAATATTTTGTTGTATTGATGATTGGTAATGATATCTATGAGTTGTTTAAAACAAGTGGTGTAAAGTATGAGATGGGATCTTTATAAAAGAAAATGATGTCTTCTCATAAGTGGTATAAGTAATTTGTTTCCGTTAGTGGAAAGTAACTTTGCCATATTTAGAAATATAGGCAGAGTCATGATTTTTATCTTTTTTGGGGTTTTGAATCACTATCTGGATAGATTATTTATGCATATTAAATGAATTTTTTTAACACGAATACAAAGTTTAAGCCTAAGCTATTGGATTCTGCCGAGCACGTACCCTTGTCCATATTCCAAGGCAAACAAATAGGGGAAAATGAAATCATAAAAGGAATTTCTTATGGGGAAACTGTTTTCGAGGCATAGGGAACTACCCTTAATCTTCAAATCTAGTGATGCAAGGGACTCTTGAGATATTAACTTGATTATTTAATTGGTTGACTGATTAAAGTTCTTATATTTTGGGAATTGAGTTAACATTGAGCTAGATTTGAAGACAAAAGTCTGTGATACAAGATTACAGGATTAAGAAATGTGAAGTAACTTTGTTCAATTACTTATATTGTTCAAACAAGGTGAAGAAATGGCTGGATTGAAGTTAAATTTAAAAGTTGTATGTTAGAGCTACTTTTGATCCCCGAAGAAATCGCAAACTTATATTTATGGATATCTCCACATGTCCAAGTAAATGATATTGTCAAGCACCTACTGCTTCAGCTTATTAATGTTCGATGCATCTCTTCTCTTTGGTGTTCTATGCTATGTACTTTTGTCCTTCGGGTAGAACTATCTATGATTTTTACTATCATGTATTTTGGTCTTTGCTGTAGGAAGTGAAGGAACAGTAGATAAAAACTATTGCTTCAATTAGATGCATTCGTCGAACAGAAATCCACTGCTTTACATACTGTGCCACTAAATTAGTTATGAAGTTTTGACATCATATACATAGAGCTAGTTCTTTCATTGGTTTTTGCTGTTAGACCAATGAAGCTGCAAACTCCAATTTGCCATTTCTCGCTGACATCCTTTCTTCACGCCCTATGCAGAATTATGTGCTATTATTTGACGGAGCATCAATAGTAATTAAAGAGCTTAAGATATGTAGTATTTATGGAGAATTAACCCACTGAAGATAGAATTTTTAACTGATGTAGTATAAAGACAGGTGACATTACCTCTCTGGCAATATTTTATTGAGAAAGCCATTGGGAAAAAAATCTCTTCTCAAAAAGATAATCCAAAAGGAAGGAAGCACAACTTGTTTGTTGGAAAGAAAATATAGCTAAAGAGATATCATTACATCCCTATAAGTATATCATCTCCATTATACTTTCCTGTTATGCCCATTAAGTTATCTATATTGGTATCCAGAGATAAAACGGAATGTTAGAAGTAGTCATATTTGTCTGCAGTAAGATGTTTTGGCTTAAGTAATATGGAGCTGTTCCTCAAATATTAGTTATCTACCATGTCCTCTAAAAAGTTTTTGCTTTTGAAGAATCAAATGTGAAGGATGCTGCCACGGAACTGAAACAGAAGGATGAAGTCATTGCTGGCAAGGAGGAAATGATAAAAGAGAAATCAGAGTCAATTGCTTCATTGCTAGCCCAAATATCTTCTCTCCAAGTGAGTCGACTAACTTCTTCATACAAGTGTTGGCTCTTACGTGCAGTTCGACACTAACTAAGATGTCTTAATAATGTTTCTATAACACACATTCTAAAAGTTTTGATTATTTGTTCTCCCAAGGAAAAAGGTTCATTGGATGCTGAGGAGAAAGTTAAAAAGGCTCATGCACGAGTTGATCAACTAGAAAAGCAAGTTGAGACACTAAAAAAGGAAGTTGATATGAAGAATAAGGAGAAAAAAGAGTTGGGAACCCAGATAAATGAAGCAGAGAAGAGCGTAACTGAATTAAATTCAAAAGTTGAGAAGGTAAGCTTCTCATGTGGTTACCTTTACCACATAATATGAACTTTTCTACAATTTTTCCACCATAATAAATTGTGTTCCCCTGTCCTTATCCGAACTCTTTTTGAGAATGATGTTTTCACATATTGCACTTCAGCTTAAGTTTCAACACGAATTATGGGTACAGTTTCAAAAGATGTTTCCTTTCTAGATGGTTTAGGTCTGCCCATCTCTAAGACTTGATTGTTGTATGGTATAGCTGATTGTAGATGCTTGAGTCGGTGCATTTTAATTTATGACTGTATACTGCAAGAGTATGGCTATTAATGGAATTCGATCATCCCCTCCCTCCTCTCCAAAGAAGTAAAATCAAGAAAAGGAGTTCTATACAGGATGAGCTCATCCTAACTGATAATGTATGGGATGAAATTCCACGGAGAACCTACAGAGGTAAATATAATATTAGATACCAAAAATCTTCATGGCTGACCAAGTAATTTAGTAATTTTGCCTATCATTTACTGGTTCCAGAAGTTTATTTTCTTTTTGCCGTTAACTAGACTTGATCTACACTTACAAATGACCAGAAGTACTCTCATCCTGTGAATGCTTAATCTTCCAGCTCTTTCATGCAGCTACAATTTACTATTTTTCATGGTACCTGCAGTACTAAGCCTAATTATAAAATGCCATTCCACATTCTTTTGTGTTTATGCAGCTTCAAAAGACCGTTGATGAGCAGGAGGCAAAATTAAGAAAAACTGAACGGGCTCTTCAGATTGCTGAGGCATGCTCTTGATAAAGACACAACTCCAAACTTTTGAAATTTGTACGGTCGGATACAATTTCTAATACCTCTCCTATATACTCTTCTTTCAGGAGGAAATGATTAGAGCTAGATCTGAAGCCACGTCAAAAGCTCAGCAGCTTGGAGAGGTATAATTACTTGGTGTATGCTTGGGCTGTATGCATCTTATCATGTGAATTCACCAAACTGTATTCTTCTTGAGAGGCCATAATTTCTACTCCTTCCATTTCAATTTGTTTGTCTTACTTTCCTTTTCAGTCCTTTTGAAAAATAATGCCTCTTTTCCTGGAATACCCACTTTATGTTATAATGTTATAACTTAATTGAAAGACGGAAGTCAAAGTATTTCAGCCAAATAGGTTTTGTATGATAAGTATGGTTATTTGGATTTCCTCTATTGCTGCCTTATTTCCATGTTTTCACCTTGATGTAGTTAGATTTCGATGAATCTTCCTACATGCCTGGAACTATGAGTTTTTCTTTTCTGAAAATTCAGGTGCATGGTGCATGGCTACCACCTTGGCTTGCAGTTCAGTTGACTCATTTCCAGGTATTTGGAGCAACAATCCGTGTTTTTCTTAGCAGAACTTCTAATGTAGCAGTAGTAATTATGTGTAATATGAATAACAATAAAAGAATCTCATGTAACATGAGTCATGATTCTACACGGATTTCTCATTGTATTGTGAACTGCAGTTTCTTTTGGAGAAGCATGGAAAACCTGCTATGGACATAGTGATACAAAAGGTACACTCTTCTGTTTCTTGTCTGTTTGATATCCGATTAGGCTGTGTGCTACTGTTATTAATGGATATTTGTCCAAGAAGCCATTTTGACCTGTTTATCTCTCTATTTGCTTTTCAGGCTACTGAAAAGAAGGCCCTAGCTGAAACATGGGCTGCACCACATGTGGAAACAATCAAAACAGTAAGCCAACTTGGCGTTATTAATGTTCAACATCTTCCTTTCTTATAAGATTGTTTCATGCACTTATATTTAAACATTTCCATGACCTTGAAAGAAGTTTATTCTTTATTTTACATTGTCGAAGTTTTTATTTTTTGATTTATTATCATTATAACTACTAGTACATATTTATTTTTAATTTGCATAATATTGGACTCGGATGATCCTAAATGGAGCGACATGGTTTGTGAGGATTCATATTGCCAACTTCTACTTGTTTGGGATTGACCCATAGTTGTTTTAACTATATTTTATGGTAAGTCCAACTGCAGTAGGCAAGGATGTGAGTATTTGCAGATATTGTTGCCTTACTTCTTATTCAAAATTGAAGAAATTCGCTCGAAATGAAACCTAGATTGATTTTAAATCCACGTGTGTACTGAACAAGTAATCATACAAATCTATCCTTGAGCTATTTGTTCTTGCAAGGTTAAATCTCGCGTGCTAAGATAGTTGACCACAACGAACTACTATATTTGTTTGAAATCCCTATTGCTTTAAAGAAACAAGTGATAATGTACATGCCGAAGTTTTCTCATTCCTTGTGAGGTAAAACCTCGTCTGCTAAGGTAGTAGATTATTAATAGATCTTTCTGGAGATAGCCTCGGTGGGAGGTGGCAGGTATCCCGTGGTATTAGCCGAGGTGCGAGAAAGCTGGCCCCGGACACCACGTTTATCACACACACAAAAAAAAAGATCTTCCTGGAGAAAGTTCCTTTAGAAATAGGAAGAGGCTAAATAGTGATAAGGGTGACTATTAAATTGTGTAGGATATTCAATAGTTTCTTTTTGATGGAGATTCATTTGTCTGAGTTTTACATTATTCAATATGTATTAGTTTTCCCGAGTGTCTTAGCTATCAAGTCGGGGTATGCGTTGACTCTCATTGTGCTGCTCTACTGTTTGAAGCAATGGATACCAGTTGCGAAGGAAAAGTGGTTGGTGATTTCCACTACTGCTGAGCCACATGTACAATTGCTAACTACAAGAGCTCTTGAAATTTACGAGACATCTAAAGGTGCCATAACTCCACATATTCTCAAGGTTCAAGAACTAGCTACTCCTCATGTTCAGGTAGCATTCCCAAGTCTCTTTAAGAAAAAACATTTTCCCAATTTCGTCATGCATGTATGAATGCATAGTGCTGAGAAAAGTTCTCTGACAGGAAATTAAGAAATTCAGCAAGCCATACATTGATGATGTTGCTGCTGCTGCAAAACCACACGTTGAAAAAGTTCGTGTTGCTGCCAAACCATACACAGAGGTGGCAGTTCATCATTATGGGAAGTTCCTTGAGTCTGCAACCACATACCATAATCAGGTATGAGAAAGTAATTGATACATTAACCCCTGAAATATGATCTCAGGCATATGTTTTCCATAAGTTTAAGAAGACAACTGTGGTTTGATTTTTTTTCCTAATATATCTGGTTGAAGTTATAAATGCCTCTATTAGATTAATGCATATATTGTTTATAGTATTATATTGGATTTTTGGTTCACCATTTGAAAAACGCCGTCTCATATCCTGTGAAGCTACAAGGCACAGTCAAAGAAACACTGGAGAATCATGACCTTACAAAGTCTCTCGCAACAAAGGAGCTGATTTGGTTTGCTGTATGTATATGTTTGCGTATCTCATTTACTCAGTCCTTTACGTCTCCACTTTTTCCTCCAATTTTATATCTGATAAATGCAAACTTGGTTGGTTTTATGTGCTGTAGGCCTCAGCATTGTTGGCTTTGCCCATTATAATTCTGTTCAAATTCTTATCTGCCATCTTCTGGTCAGTACACCTATTCTGTCCCTCATTTCCTTGCGTAGAGATTATCATTATGCAATGTGAGGCTCAGAGTTGTCTTTCTTAAATTGTATGTTGCAGTACAAAGGCAAAGGAATCTGATCACAGTGTTAATTCACCCAATTCACGCCGTAAGGCCAAGAGGGGACATCCGGACAAGTAGAGCAAAGGAAGTTGTCTTCTTTTTATCGAAACTGAGGCACACTTTAATAGTTCACAGGTATCACTTTCAGCTATTCCCTTTTTCCTGTATGCATAGCCGCCGTCTTGCATTGGATGTGTATGTTTGTCCCGTGTGATAAGGAACAGGTCAAATTACGGTGTTAAGTTCGAAAATCATAAGCTGGTGACGGTAGCTTGGTTCGGTTTTTTTGATTGCCCTCTTGGTAATGTTTAATAATGTGTTTTTGCCCAAATGCACCCCATTCTAAACCGCTGCTCCAGAGCCAAAAAAACAAAAGAAAATTCAATATTAAAGGAGGAAGGTGATTAAAAAGGTTTTAGAAATCTCAATTGTTGATTGGAGTAGGTGCAAACATAAAAGTAGACAACTCCCCTGTCTCAATATATCATTTACGTCGTGGATCATGATTAAATCTAAATACCATGCACTTGAGAGACCAGCATACACCATAAGATATTGCAATGTATCGACTTGGAGATAAATATAGCAACTCTAGATCTGCACATCCAAATAGCTTTGTCCTTTTAAATGCAAATTAACCCCTTTATATAGTGATCTTTATCGTTTAGTTTATACTGACACGGGAATGAAGCCAAACACTAGACTCTGTATCCCAATTTACGTGACACACTTTTCTTTTTAGTCTGTCCCAAAAAGAATGTCGTTGGGAACAATTTTACTTTATAATTTCATTTTACTCTTAATGAGATGATCTATTGCCGGTCAAATGTCTGAGGCTGGTTTTACACCACAAGTTTCAAAAGACGGTCTTTATTTCTTAAACTCTGTGCCTAGTCAAACAATACCGAACAATTGGGATGGAGAGAGTATAATGCCTTTTTCATTGCTGTAGAATGTGAACTCACATTCTTTCCCTTTACTGCTTCATGTCTTAATCTGAATTTTTTGTTGCAGATTGGCTGTCCTTTACTCCCTGAGCATACGGAGCTTTTAGTCCCACTACAAATTTTTTTTTGCTTGTTTATGAAGCTCTTGCCTAAGGTTTTTTTTCATTTTTGGGTTGTGTATAAGGCCAAAGAAATGGAGACACATAAACTATAGGTTTGAAATTTTTTGTGTTAGTGTATCACAGCTTTGGCTTTGGATAGTCATAGTCTCATTATTCATGTATTATTAATTTTTATTATTATCAATCCAACATGTTGCCATGTTTTCCTCATTGTCGTATTTCCGCATTCACAACTATTTTGATTTGATGCACTTGAGCTGAGGGTCATTCAGAAACAGCCTTTCTACCTCCACAAATAGAGGTAAGGTGCATGCGCGTACATTACTCTACCTTCTCTAGACCCCACTTGTGGAATTACACCGAGCTTGTTGGTGTTGCATTATCAATCCAACATATTGCTCTTAGGTTTAAGTTCATACATGGTTTTTTCCACAACATGGTCTTAGTTCTTGCCTTAATCTATTCTCAAACAATCAAAGATCTTTGTAAAATAGGTTCATTGCTTTGGCCTAGAGTATGATTAATCCAGCATAGGCTACATGAGTCCTTATGTTGGAATGGGGTTTTGGTTAAAAACAATTATTTTTTAAATTGACTTTGAACACTGACCTAGTGATCGACGAAATGGGTTAATTATGAGGTCGTAGGTTCAAATTCTAGTGGTGGCAGAAAAGACTGCGGTTTCTTCCTTTCTACCCTAGCTTTAGTGAGTAGAATTACCTCATATTTGTGTTGGTAGGATGTAGTGGGTAATCGGTGGAATAGTTGAGGTGTACAAGCTGACCAAAATATCATTATCATAAAAATATTGAAAAAGTTGTTTGTATGTTGTGATTTTGCTAACAAGAGAATTCACGACATATCAAGTCCTGGTAAGGTTTTTGGCTTAAAATTCTTAAAATTTTGCCTTTACTAATTTGTGTAAATTAATCAAGAGAAGAAGCTTTCATATTCTTGAGCACAATTTTTAGAGCAACAAATCTTCTTTATGTTTGTATCATTTGTTTGACAAAAAGTAGGCACATAACATTAGTTTGTATCCCTCCTGATATATGTATGATGGTACTATTATTGACTTTTAATAAATATTTACGATCTTCAATAATGACTTTTTAGCGGCCTCACTCCTCATCAATAAACTTGATCGCCGTTAGGATTCTATTTTCACTTCTAAATTTTGTATCCAATTTCTTTTATTAGTTTAACCTATTTTTATGCTCCATCATTTAATTTTAATAAAAAACATATAATATGAATATAATTAAGTGAAATAACCATCAAATGTTGAGATGGCCGAGTTGGTCTAAGGCGCCAGATTAAGGTTCTGGTCCGAAAGGGCGTGGGTTCAAATCCCACTCTCAACATGAGTTTTCATTATTTTATTTTTTTTGAGCCGAGGATCCATCATAATCAACATTTTTGACACTATAATGATAAAGGTAAAAAATACATATACCAGACTCTCTTCAAACCTTACTTATAAAACTACACTTGATATATTACACAAAGATTATTCAATAAAGCTACAAAGTCATTCATTCAAACTCTAGTGTGGCTTTGCCACAAAGTACTAATTAACACTCCTCAATAAACATTACAACATAATTTGTTTCCTAAGTAGAAGAAATTAATTATAACACTAGTGACAAACTAATATAGTCTAATTAACATTACTTCCAAATACAAGGCCAAAAAAAGTGGCTTTTTGTGTAAAAACCATCTTCTTCTTGATCAATAACTAGTCCAATAGTTGTCTAAATCAGCACAATTGTCCATGACACCACTATTCATAGTATTTGCATTATTCATTTCACCTCCATAACTTGTAGTTGCACAATTGGCCATCATAGAAGAAGCCACTTCTTGTTGACTCATAACTAGTGGTGGTACATGTGGCGCGGGTGCGGGCATTGACCTAAAAATTGGTTGAGAAGAGGCAACGACCCCACCGCCAAGATTCAAGTTTAAGCCTGAAATACTGAAGTAATTATTATTATTATCTCCTCCTCCCGCGCCACTACTAGTACTACCACCTCCAATATTGTAACTCATTTGGGATTGTGTTGGGAAATTGTTGATCATATTTGATGAACCACTTTGAAAAATAACCCTATTATTAAGATCTTGAATTTCATGACCATGATTATTCATGTAGTTATTATTATTTCTTCCCATTGCAAACTGGAACCCTTGATGATCATGAGGTAATTGCATCATTTGTGATGACATTATTGATGCATTATTTTGAGTGTTGTTGTGAGAGTAGGTTGCCCTTGAATATTGGTTAGTAGGATACTTCTTCAATCCTACACTCTTTTGGAAAATTCTACAAACCACCCATTCATCTTGCTGCAAAAAATAGAGTATAATAGCATGTTAGAGTTTAATTAATTTCAATATATATGTTGATAGTGTGAAATAAATTTAATATTATCGGTTGATCTAACAGACAACGAGTTTACGATAATGTAAAGAACTTTTATATTTAAAGTTATCAAAAAAAAATCAAAAAAATATGCATGTAATTTCTCATATAAGTGAAATTAGCTAACATTTTGAAAAACAAAGGCAAAGATAACTTGCTATAATAATTAAATTAAATTCTTTACACATGCATGAACTTTTTTAATGAATAAATTTTAATTCTGGGGTTTAAAAAGACGCCTTTAATTAAATAGATAATCCAAAACCACACATAACAGTTAACTTGAATGACTTAGGTAACTTTTTGATATATATCCCAAAGGGAATTCAATTTCACAAAAAAAATTACAACAAATTAAATAAGTTTTAATAAATTTTAAAACATATTAAACATGAAGGACATATATTTAATATAAAGGGAAAAAAAATAATAGATTCAACTTATATCCACCGACAATTAATATAGTATACAATACAGAACAACCATATTACTATTTTGTTGTAGGGTTCATGTAATGATTTTTTCTTTTTATTTTTCGCTTAGATATGTTCGATAAATGTTAAACTTAGAGTGCGATGACAAAAATTAATCTAGCAAAAAATCATCTATCATATATATCACATAGAAATTAAAAGAGAACATACAACAAGAAAACAATGAATTAGCGATAGACAGAAAACTCTCATGTTAATCTCATATAACTACGAATAATAATTAGATAGGAATTATCGATAAATTCATAAGGATACATACCTTGTTTGTTTTATAAGAAGATTTGGATCGAATTCTATATTCATGCATGACCCAATTTGATTTTTCACCTCTAGGTGCTCTTCCTTTATAGAAAACTAATGTTTTTTTCATCCCAATTAATTCTGAATTATTATTTTTGCTATTAAAAATCTCTTTATCTTTTCCAGTAGTTTTCCAATATCCACTATTAGTTGCTCTATTTGTTCTTACTCCTGTTGGATATTTTCTATCACGTAGGCTGAAAAAATACCATTCTTTTCCTTCCATTTTTGCCTTTCCTGTAATTTAATTTACACAAAAAATAAATAAATAAAGAGTTTATTAAATAAAATGATGGATTTAAGAACTTATATATAATTAACTGAGATAATGATAAAAAACACACATATGATATATCATTTTTTTTTTTGCGATTTTCACGGTACCCTAACTATCACACCACTAAAAAATTGTTACGAGTTTTGTGGACACACAATAGTTTATGTATGAAATTCACAAAACGATTAGAGAGAAATATCCTAACTGCCACTTGGAACTCTTTGAAGGAGCTATTGGAGTGTGATGTTCAAAGGTGAAGTCGGGATTAAGAGTTTAGGCATTTCACAATCACTTCTTTACCACTGAACCAGGTTCACAATTTAATATACATATATATTTATTTAAATGATACGTGAATATCACCGAAGCCACAAACACTACCCACCTAGATCTGCCTCTAATGATATTCATGTATCATGTCATATTCCACTAGAGGGAATTTTAATGAATTCATGATAGTTTAGAGGTAATGTGAACGCTGAATAATTTAAGTATGAAATTCACAAAATAATAGTGATAGTTTAGAAGATTTTTAACCTATTTATCTCTTATTTTATTAATGTTAAAACATTTTGATGAAGGTATTAATTTTTATAATAGCTTATAACTGCATCCCAAAATGAAAATAAAAACAAAAAACTGTAAAGTAGAGGGAAAGATCAAAAATTGTTCTCTTATGTTTATACATCAATCACTTCTCTGGAAATTTCTCATAATGATACGCAATTTTTTTAGGGTTTTCAATAAATTCAAGAAAAAAAACACTAATTATTTTTTAACAATTTACAGATATACAATATATATAAATACATCCTTTAATTTTTCCTAATATCAAGAAGATTCAACAATTTATATATACACGGAAAAAAAAATATTTTTACCTATAGCTTACATACCTATACCATAAATTTTAGGTTGAGGAGATTCAGTTGAACCCCTTTCGACATAAAAATCTAACAAAATAAGATTATGACTTCATTTGAATTCAGTAACTTTGGCTTAATTAAAACTATATATACACTTGTGTAGCAAAAAGATCCACTAAATAAATACAAATAATATATTTCGATCCCAAGTAAATTAGACATGCATGATATAGTATCTGAATTTAAACCCATGATAAAAAGTTCAAATCCTGGATCCATCGATGTAACTTTACCCTACATGGACTAGGTAGCCCTATTTTCAAAGCTAAATTCAAAAAAATTACAAGTTTGAGTTCAGTACTCCTTGACACACGAGCATAAACTACATGTTACTCCTGACTCACATGAGTTTAATTATATTGTACTATACGCCTCGAAAAAAAGAAAGTTTGAAGTTTAGTATTACCTGGAAGATCCCATGGCTCAGATTTGTTTAGATCAACATCAGCAATAGCTCTTCCGGTAAAATTAACATCATTTATTTTGTTCACTAAATAATATGTTATAAGCTCTTCATCTGTTGGATGAAATCTAAATCCTGGTGGTAATTGAGTTTCTTCTTTCACTTCTTCCATTTTTTTCTCAAATTCTTCTCAAGTTACTTATATAATATTTTGTGTTTCTATAATGAAACCCTAAAACTTAAATTTGAAAAAAAAAATGTTGCCAAAATTGGTGAAAAAACCCTAAATAGGTTTTCCAAAAAGAGGAAAACCCTAGCTGGCTATAATGTATAATAAATAAAGTTTGTTGTTTGCTATAGGTTGCAAGAAATATATATTTTCTTTAATTGGTTGCATGAATTCATGTCTAAAGGAAATGGAATTTCTTGGGATTTGTGTAAAGTTTTTAGCTAAAAGTTTAGGTTTGAGAAAGTGTTTTTTGCTTGAGAATTTAAAGAAGTGGGAAATGGTTTAAGTGTGTATTAGAAGCTCTCACCTACTATGGGCCTTGAGGTACACGGTTGTACTAATATTAATTGACAATATATTGAATAGACGTGGATGGTAAGATGGATGTGCGGTGATACAATATTTCAATGATCGCATTTACGAGAAGGTTCATATAGTAGTACACATGTTGAGGATAAAATGAGAAACAGACGCTTGAAATGGTTTGAGCAAGTTGTGTGTCAATTGATAGATGTATCGGTCGAGAGTTGATTTTTCAAATGGTCATGACTCAATTAAGTAGTTATTATCTTAGTAAATCACTTTTATTATTTAAGAAAATTGAAATTAAGAAAATAAAAGTAACTATCCCAAACATATATAGTAATAATTATTAGTTAAGTAACCATACGAGAAGTCTATCCTATTGATTGATGAGGTAAATCATGATAAGAGAAAGTGTTATGAGGGACGAAATAGACCCAAAATCACTTATGAAAATTGTACCTAGAAGAACCTATAGTTTCTTGGAATTAATCCCGTTAAGGTTTTGTCATGATTTTCTTATCTTATTTGAAGTTTATTTTTTTCCTTAAAGAAAAGCCAAAATATTATCATAAATGCTTGAATTTTTCTAAAAGAAAAATATATTTTTCTTCCATATTTGGTTTATTCTTTCCTTAAAGGAAAAGTTTGGAGATATATAAATTGAAGTCCCCTATTCTCATATCAACAACACAATAGCATCCACAATATAGTCGTTTAGAGACTTTTGTTTATGAGGAGATTTTCCAGCAACAGTTATAATATTTTTATTAGTTTTTCATATGTAGGCCGATTGGCTAAACCATATAAGAATGTTTTGATTTTTAGTATAAGTTTTTGTCATCTAATTTAATTTATCAATCATATTATTTGCACTTGTAAACTTCCACATGATGCCCTAATTACTTTCGAACCCAACAATTAATCCCACTACAAGAAAGTATAAAATTCTCAATAAGTTTTTTCCAACTATATTAACTTGTTGTATTGGAGTAGTTAGTATTCATTCATTAATCAAAGGTCTCAGATTCAAGTGTTCTT
Source organism: Solanum bulbocastanum (assembly GCA_037074985.1). Classification (NCBI taxonomy): domain Eukaryota; kingdom Viridiplantae; phylum Streptophyta; class Magnoliopsida; order Solanales; family Solanaceae; genus Solanum; species Solanum bulbocastanum. The sequence continues at coordinate 2,470,195 of CM073604.1, forward strand.
GAGTACGTAATCGCTTTTGTTAGGAAGCAATTTACCCTCAAATATAGAATTCAAACTTCAATACAAATATCAAACACCAAATAAGAAGAAAAAAAAAACACAGTTAATTCCCTTGTATCAATAAAGATAAATGAGTAGCAAAAAGCATGATCACACTACATCAAAATATCTTTAGCGGTAATTAATTAACGGCAATAGTTTAATTGCCACTAAATTATGTACTTTTAGCAGTAATTAGCACTCTTTGTATATGTACCTAAAACCTTTAGCGACATTGGATGCAATGACAATTAATTAATGCTGGTAAAGACTTCAACACTCTTTGTTAATGTGTATATTTATTGTTGCTAAAATGTGTTTTTATTACAGTGGATCAATTCATAGGTGCCACTGATAGGTTACTAGAATAAGGTGAGGTTTCACAATATTTATTTGTATATTCAATTAAAAATTTATTATTGTTTCAAAAAAAAAAAAAAAAAAAGAGGAAGGAAAATAGATGATTTTGAAACATCTATGGCCAATTATGTATAATAAAATACTTAATAGAATAATGATCATGTACCATCAAAACAAACTATCTACATTACAAAGGATGAAAGTACACTAACTTAATCATTCAAAGAAACAAATTATAGTGTTTTTTCTATAAATAAATTATAGGTTCCAATTTAAATCTACTACAATTTTCCATACGCCTCTTCTTAATAAGACTTCATGATGTTTGATGAAATAATGAGTATATTACTTTTATTTAGTAACTATGATTCGAAGACAAATTTGAACCTTTGCTTATATAAAGTGATGAATAATTTAAAAAGATTTAAATTTTCAATATTAAGTGTAAATATATAATCATCGCTTAATATTATGACATTTTATACAAATAACATTATTTTAATGTCATTAACGATTATTAATAATCATAAATAAAAACCAAAAGTCTTGATTTTTATTTTTAGTTTTCGTAAACACTCCTAGACTTTCACTAGCCTAATTGTAATATATTGTGACCATATGTATAAAAAAGTGTACAATCAATATACAAAATTTGTACGAACAATTTTTTTTTATATAAAAAAAAATAGAATTGTTTCTTGTTGTGATTTTTATTGAACTATTAATCCTCATATACAAGTTATAGTTACATATATAACTATCAACTTCAAATATTTTCTGTTTTATTAATTAATTAACTAAATAACATTAACTTGAACTATAAAGTGAATCAAGAGATTATTATCAAGTATATCAACATTATTTATTTATTCATTTATTATTATTTTTATTATTACTACTACTATTTTGTCGTTAATATTTTTCTTTTCTATAGTATTTTCATCATAAATTTTTTATTCTTGTATTTCTTTTTTCAAACATGTTATGAAAACGCTTATTTTGAGTTCAAAGTCAATTTAAAGTTCTATTTTATATAAGGTAAGAATAAAATCTGTAGAGGTCTTATTTTTCTCAAATCCTATTATAAAATTACACCGAATATATTGTTGTATGCAACAAACTTAATGTTTAATTTCAACACACAACTTATTTTCTCATAAACTAAATGATTTTTTTTTAATTAACTAAATCGGTCCAATTATCAATAGTTTATGATATTTTTTTTTAATTAACTAAATCGGTCCAATTATCAATGTATTAAAATCTCTTTATCCCTTTTGCTAGCCATAATTTTGACTTTAAGGACCATAACAACTACGAAGAATATTCTTTGTTACATAATTTTTTCTTCTTCTTTTTTTGAAGCATTCAATTAATACTGGAACATTTAAGTTTTATCATGTAGTAATCTCTAAAAATATCAAAATTTCTTACCAAAATTTAAACTATATATTGATATCAACATATTGTAAGATAATTTAAAATAACACATACTACAACTAATTACTTACTACTAATATTTTATTAACATTCAATCCAAGTTAGGAAACACCCCTTTTGCGTTTTGAGAGAGCTCATAATATATATATATATATATATATCGACACTCATATAAATTTAACAAGATTATGAAGTAAACACGTGTAAGTTATATTTTTATATCCATTGCATTTTGAAACTAGTCTACTACATTAATCTTGATATTCAACCCCTACCCTATGGTTTATTTTGTGTCCTAATCGACTATTTAGGAGAAAATAACAAAATTAGCTTCCTAGAAGATTGTTATATTACTTGTATCATACTTCAAGTACTCTAATATATATATTATTAGTATTGATGACACATATCCATATATAACCGTTCGACTTTTTTTTTTTTTTTTTATATTATATATTTGTAACAACGTTACATACTTATCGATCAAAATTGAGGATTATAATGTAAACGCATCTAAGTGTTTTACTAGTAATATATATATCTTATTCTATTGTCATGATCATCCTATCATGCATTGTATCTATTACATTTTGTTATGGTTGTAGAATTATGTTAAGTCTTACAAGCAATTGTGTCTACAATTAAATTAGGGTTTCGTGTCACTCTAGAAAAGTAATGCACGTGAATTCTAATATTCAAAGGTAGGTTTATTTGGGTTTTTTTCATTTGGTGTTAGATACTTGTATTAGAGATTGATTAATATGGATTCGTATCCCAAGGGCAGACCCATTTGGGGGAAAGTGTTCCTTATTAAAAAAAACTCCTTACCCCAGGCGAGAATTCGAAATCTTTAATTAAGAAAAGAACAATTACATTCACTGCACCACATTCTTCCATGGTTATTTGAAAAAAGGATAGAGATATGTATGGTGCACAATATATATTGTGTAGTTATTTAACGAAGACTTTGTGCACTAACACGCTAAAACAATCATTGAGAAAGAAGTAGGAAGACAGAGGCGGATCCAAAAATTTTATTTGATGAATTTAATATTTAGAGTTTTACTATCGCAAAGAAATCGATTTGATTGTTATATTTTTATGCTCATATATACATTTTTGTGTCGAAAATATTATTTATTGAAGACTTTGTCCACTGCTAAAACAAATGCATTGAGAAAGTAGCTAGAAAGGCTCCTCTAGATGTTTATCGTTGATCCGTTATATCTTAAAATTTGAGTTTAAAAACGTAATATTTATTTTATGATTTTAGTAATTTTCTTTTTACAAACATAGCTAAATTTCACAATGAAAATATTAAATTTAATTTAATCGAACTCATAACTTAGACACTACATCAACCTCTACTAGAAGTTTGAAGCCAAGGGTGCCACTCTAAAAACAAAAGAAGTATGGCTATCGGTTAATTAAATGAATGAAAATTATGAATAAATTCAAAATTCAAATGGAGACAAAATTCATACTCGGAGATTTAATTTCTTTCATCCGCTTAAATTTTGGTTGATAAATCATCCGGTATCAATGATGAAAAAATGAAGTATGTATTCAGTGAAATAGTTAAAATGTGCGTAAATTAACCCGAACACAGGTAAAAAGTAGTAGATGGGAGGTCTTTATCAAGAAGACTATCTAGAAGCACTAAGAAAGAAATTAACCCTAAAAGACATGCTAATTCATCTTTGGTAGACTTACTTGTCAAGCACTTCACCAGTGACACAACAAACAATTTTTACATTTGTTTAATTAATCCCATCAACACAATGATTTAAGAATAAAAATGAAGCTTAAAGCTGAAGAATTTATGTAAAAAAAAATTGTTCATTAATAGTAGTGAGACTCTTGCCATGATAAGTCTTTAGTTGACCAAAATTGGTAAAAGTTCATGTGTGTCTGGAGAAGATATAGACCACACACAAAGTTCATCACTTTCGTGAAAATAGAGAGACGGTTTTCAAAAGACAATCGATTCAAGTATCGCAAATCAAAATCGTAAGAAGATGTCCAAAATGCATACAAAACAAAACCCTCTTTTTCTAGGATTACAAATTACAACTATTACTATTTTGCCAAAACCCAACAACATATTTAAACTCATTTCATGTCTCAATCTCAATCAAGTTTCGAGATTGATCTTCACTGACCATGTTACTCTATTTAAACTCATTTCATACCAATATTGTACAAATATAAAAAAAAGTATCAAAAGTTCTCTACATTCTTCACATACAAATCTCTGAAAGGTCAACAAAAATCCTCAAAAACATAGGACCTACAATAAAAGTGTCAACATGCCAAAAACATATTTTCACATAATAATTATATATGTATAGATCCTTTTCTTCTATTGTACCCTATTTAAATAAACATCTTGGATCATCTAGAGGTCGAAGCAAGACATCACCAAATCACATGTAACAACCTTATCATATCCTCAATGTGTCTTCATTTAAAACTAAACTTAGGTCCTAAAAAAGTGAAGAGAAATCATCAAAATATCTCTACGCATAGTAGAAACAAGGTAAATGAAGCAAAGTTGAGCAACAAGAAGAAAACTAAACATTTTCTTACTAGTAACAATTGTGATTCTAAATTCAACTGTGTATTTTATAATTTTGTTAGAATACTAATAAGTCAATGTTCTGTACATCATAACTTGTTCAAAACTGTTGGCTATAGCTACCGATTTACCTTGTTAAATCACTATATATATGATAGTTACAATAACGTATACCATGACAATGAAAGCATGTGCAACTAAGGGAAGCAAATACTTCCTTGCATGGACAGGAAAGCCGATCCAACGTTCCATCACAAGGCCTTTTCGGACTTCAGAAAGTTGTGAATCTCCATCTGAGTCATCTCTTTGCCAGAGGACGGATCAAACTTGCATCTAATAAAGCTGCGTGACAAGTTGAACACATATCAATAATGTGACCAAGTGAATCTTACTAGAGAAGTAAATGTATGTAAACAGGGCAAGAGTGCATATTCCAGTCAATTTCGGAAAAGCTTAAAAAGTCATTCAAGCACATCCAAAACCATACATAGGAAAAACCAAATTAATAGTTGAAAGAGAAAAAAAAAATATGACTGTATGCATCAGCAAGTGTTTATGTGGGCGAAAGATACTTGAACAAACGAAGGGATAAGTTAGACGGTCAACCACACACGCCAAAAATATTCCGTAGGGAAAACCAGCTTTAGTAGTGGAAGAAGAAACCACAAAAGAGTTAGGAAGACCATATTTTACTTCTTTAGCCAATCTCTTTGCTCAGCCGGTTATTATTTTTGCTGCCCTATTTGTAAGTTCTAATTTTTGGTATTAAATCTATGTACATGAATTGAATTTATCTTCTTCACCCAAAAAAATGATGGTAAACCGACATATTAGCATCTTTTTACTTCTGAAGTAGCAGGTACTGAGAAGCTCATGCTATGGCCCTTTCTACTTATCATCCCTCTAAACTGTTTTCTACATAACCACTGGTAATAGGACACTGTGTATATATTAATACACAGGTAGGTTAAAATTCTTTATACTCTGTGGCACTTTGCACAATATTTTATCAATTTCATCTGTTAAAACAAGAAAAGCATAATAGAGACAATGTGAGGTCTGTGCTTAATTCTCTCTGACTGCGTATCTATCAATACACAGGTAGGTTTAAAAAATTTGTACTCTGACACGTTGCACAGAATTTTGTCAATTTCATCTGTTAAACAAGAAAAGCATAATAGAGACAATGTGAGGTTTGTGCTTAATTCTCTCTATCCTCCAACATGGACCTTTTGTTGGAAGTATATGTATTTACATGTCATACAAGAGAACTATTATGTAATATATGCCACAAAATTCTCAGAGAAGTGGGCCTACCTTCCATCCAAGCCAAGAATTAACAATGTATTTTTTTCATGACCAAAAGTAACAATGAATTCGGAATCTCCAGGCAATCTGAACTGAGCCACAGACCATTCTGAGCTAAAATACTTTGGAAGTACTCCTGTCAACATGAAATCCAAATTCAGAGCCTGTAAAAAGTAATGGGAGCAAAGAAGTTCTCGACTCAAAGTTTCATGTTAAACATTTTCAAGGCCATTTCAGAGAAGCAAAACAGAATATTATTGAGGATGCATGTGAATTACAGTGCATGGTAGCCGATCTCAAGTCCAATAAAAGAGGAGGCTGTGATTGGTTGACCACCAACTTAAAAAAAGTTATTATGAAAATACAGCCCCAGCTCTGTGATTAAGGTGTAGTTGATTGATGCATGTGGATCACCAAAGTCAAATATAAATCTTTTTCCATTTTAAACAACCTTATTACAAAGAGTTAATCACCTCTAATGATCCTCCAATATATCAGAGAAAAAAAAAGTAATCTCAATTCGATAGAATCAAATAAAGCAAAATTTGCCGGGCAAAACTTGTGCGCTAACACAGATCCTTCATTATTAGTCTTCAGGTGCATGAAAGTTAATGTATTTAATTGCAAAAGTGGGTGCTTAAATAAGCTACGGATAATACTACTGCACTAGAAAAAGCTACAATTTAACGAGTATTAACACCACCTTGAGGTTACAAATATTTATCTGTGGCTGTAATAAATAGACCAAGAAGGCAAACACTTTTGTGCAGGAAACTTCAGGGTATGTAAGATGTGTCCAATAAGGACCAGGAAAAAATATTTTTATAGGAGTGGTATCTCAATTCTCATATGAGCTGCACATGAGTAGAATAATGCAGAACTTAGAGAATCCTGAAAATAAAAAAAATGACTTGCATGCCGTTTGGACATAGTTACTTTAGATATACTAGGGAAAGGGGACTGTTAACGGGGAACGAGTGAACTAACATTCACAAAAAGCAAAATAAGAGAGAATCTAATCTAGAGGGTAACCCATATTGAAAGCCTTTTGAATGAATGACACGAAAGACGGGACAAGAAAGAGCCAAGTTAGTAGTAGTGCTATTTCCCGTTATTTGGTCTATCTAGTAAAAGAAAACTCCTCTACATTCAACAGAGAGGAAGTAACAAATGTCATATACTTCAAAACTGTACAGCGAGAAATCCAAAAAAATATATTGAAATAAATTAGTAAAATTATGAGTTTGTTTTCCCCTGCCCTTTATTTAGACTTCATTGAATCATATGCTTTATATGTTTTGAAGCTATAAAGAAAACTCCATATTGAGTGGAAAAGGGTCAAAAAAACTTGCTGTCTCCTGAGCTTGGTTGATGGCCCCATAAAAATGTTAAGAGACAAAAATTGATAGATGACATTAGATACAAGCTTAGATCTTAAATGAAATGACAACTATGGTTGTTTAAATGCAAGGGACAATTTACATACAGCAAGGTGACGGTGACAACCTGGACAGTTGTCCTTTTGGCAACTAAACTTTAGATGAATAAAAACTGTGAGTACCTAATGTAGGATTAGATATTTAGTTTAAGTTGTCTATGTCTTAGGCCAATTGATCAAGATGAAGTGTCTAATGGAAGACTAAGTTGGGTTTCTCATGGAAAGATATCAAGCAAGTAGGCTGTTACTGTCTATGCTAACTGCTCTGGAGCATTTGTCAGCTGAACAAGCCTACTACTGTTAACTATCATTCAAAGAATATTTGTGTGTGATAACTTGCCGTAGTTTTTTCTATAAGCTCATGGTCAGGACATCCATCCCTAATGCTGAACAACATTTACAAGCCATCCAGATCAAAGATCAAATAATTAGTGTTTATGGTTGAATTCTGCACAGCTGTTTGCAACACACACACACACACAGAGAAATCAGAAAATGTTAAATGTGTATCAGAAAGGAACCATACCTTTGATGAAGGATAGTGGTGAACTCGCTGCAGCCAAAGTACCACGGAAATTAGGAGTAGTTCTTGTCTTATCCTGATTCCCTAGATTGACCTTAAGCCTAAAAACATGGACTGTGCCTTTGTCACTAGAGACTGCTAGCCACTGAGCAGTTGGATCGAATGAAACACTGTGAATTTCTGCTCTATCAGCACCTCTCCTTACCTGAAATCATACGTGATGTGTGATTAACCAAAACTAAATATCTCAAAAACACTGTTTAATTGGTGCAAGGGAAAGTTAAAAGACTTAATCTAGCTTGTCATTTATGCATTTTTTTTTTTGAGACAAAGCTTGTCATTTGTGTATGGATGAAGTAAAACTCTTAGCAAGCAAAGTAGAAAATAAAACCATAAAAACATTACAATCTTAAACAATCTATATCCGATATGTCAACGGATATCAATAATAAAAATGACACTTGTAATTATGGGAGAATATGAAGAATAGAAAGAAGATACAAGGAATTGGCAAAAGTTAACAACATTATGTTCATTAACTCTACATCCACTTCAAGATAAAATAGGTGATGAAAAAACATCTAGATTCCCTCCATTCTAGAACTGTTCATGCAATATCCACATTTGACCCAAATGGAGATTGACAAGGAACGTTGCAAGCCAAAGGCACATATGGATGGAGATTTATATAGAAGAAGAAACTTCTAGATCCAGTTTTAATAAATTACAATCTGTTGATAACCAAAGGTTAATATTCAAGGCAGAGGCAAGCAAGGAATGCACGCTGAATATACAGTTACCATTATCAAAAAAAAAATTAAAAAAAGGAGTGCACTCTGAGTACCAAATGCATCCTAAGACTTTCTGAGTCATGAATCACGGGAAACACAGAATAAAGAATCAGTAGGTAATTTTGAGACATTAGAAAATGCTATATAGGTACAATTTACTTGAGAGTACAAGCAGAAGTCAAGGAATTTCACAACAACAAAGCCATTAACTTATCCGTGTTTAGCATAAGTAAATGACATCAAATTTTGATCAAGAAGAGTTACAAAATGAAAATAAAGACAGATATGCTGGATTGATGAAGTACTTTGACAAGGTCAGTTTTGCAATCCAGTAGCAACAAACTATTCATACTTGGTGAAAGAGAAAAATACGAAAAATGCTACTACTGCTTATGAAAGCTTTGGTATAAAAGAATTTGAAATATCTTGGACTGAACTAAACAACATTCAAAATCTTACCTCCTGTAACAATGTACCATCCTGCGTGCTGAAAATCCGGATAAGAGTACCCTTGATACTTGCTGTTGCCAGCACATTCCCCTCATGACTAAGAGCAAAAGATGCAATCCTAGAATCATGTGCAAAGATAAACTTAGTCCTTTTTGATGTGAAATGATCAACCCGAACTTGACCATTTTGCAACCCAGGGCACACCAGCACAGGTGATACCGCCGTTTGTGAAATTTCACAGAGTCCTTTTGGGTTTGAAATTGTCTCAATCTGGTGGACGAGCTTCAGATCAGCAAAATTATATATAAATATCTTCTGCTCAAGTATAACTACAATGCAGTCCCGTCGAAGCCGCACACCGCGCACGGCCGACCTGAAACGGAGCTCTCCGATGCAACGGATCTGATGGTCATCCCAAATTATGACCTTGTTTCGATGATACTGTGGATTATCTCCATTTCCCACAAAGACTAGTATATTGCTTCTGAAGAGCATCTCAACAATTCCAATACCACCTCCATTACCAAAGTATCGTCGAAACATCTCACAGTAAGGGTCACAACTATAGACACTAATGCCGCAATCAGTGCCAATGGCGAAACAACTACCATTTTGATTGAAGGAAATGCGGTATAGAGTTGAAATTGATTTATCGATGAAGCCATGGGTAGGGCATGGATTAAGGTGACTCTGCTTAGGATCATTATCTATCTGTACAACAGCAGCTTCTTGTGTCTGAAGCTGTTGTTTGTGTTGTTCATTCAGTTGCTCTACGCAAGGTTGAAGCATTGGTGGCGAACTAGTATTTGGGTGCTGAACTGGTGGGGGGAGAGGGGAAACAGTGGCCATGGACAGGGATTAGGAAGAAATCTTAGAGAGGTATAAAGCTAAATGGATAATGTTTTCTATCTCAACTCACACCACATAGATGGTCATCAATCTGCATCAGAAAGACAAAATTTAAAACTAGATGCAATATTATCAAACTGATGAGGTCTGACAGTAAACTTGATCTTAGCCAAAAGGCAATACAAGCATTGATTAATAAAAATCTTCAAAAGGCAAAAAATAAAAAGATCTCCGAAGGAAAATGCTACAACAAAATCAAAAATAGCTTTTTTTTGTTAAGATATGCTAAACAGCCTCAATCGGTTCTCCCTACTGATCGCCACACACTGTTCTTCCTAGTTACTTCTAATTTATTTTGACAGTACAGGGACTTCAAGAAGATGAATAAAGAAACATCCTGGTTAATTGGGGACTAAACACTAAACTCATTAAGCTTTTTGATTATACAACAATAAAATCATACTGGATTGTCAAAAAAAACGAAGTTCAAAACAAAATCATGAATCTCCAGTATCCTGCTCACAATAATGACAAACAAAAATTAAAATAAATTGCTAGAATTATGTAACCCCCAATTTAACAAAGCCATTGATCTCAACCCAAGAAAATACTAAGCTCATTAAGCTTTTTCAGCAATAACTTTTTCATCATACAACAACAAAACCGTATTGGGCTGTCGAAAAATATGAACTTCAAAAAGAAATCATAAATACTCAGTATCCTTCTCGCTATTGATTGACATAATTTTAACAAAAAAAAATTGCTAGAATTACATGATACCCAATTTAATAAATTTTAAAAAAAAAAATACTAAGCTGATTAAGCTTCTTCGGCAATAACTTTTTGATTATACAACAATTAAACCGTACTGGATTGTCAAAAAAATCATGAATACCCATATCGATGAACATAATAAGAAAAAATTGCTAGATTTACGTGAAACCCAATTTATTAAAACCATTAATTTCTACTCAAAAAAAAAATTAAAAATTATGCAGGAACATCAATGATATAGTAGACAGATAGTAAAACTTACATTGAAGATTTAAAAAAAATCAGAGAGAGATAATAATGGAGGAGTGAAGAATAAAGAGGGATTTGGGGTTTTGCTTTGCAGTGAAGAGAAGACTCAGAGAATTTTTCAGTTGTATTTTTGGAGTAGAAAACGGTTTGTTTTATTTATGTTAGAAGAAGAAAGAATATTTGGATTAGGAGTCTTGATGGACAAGCACTCGCGGTTGGACATGCAATATAAAATTATAATAAATATAATACATAAATATGATTTTTAATTTAACTTCAAAAGTTAATTATGATCTTTTAACTTTGAATAGTACACATAAATACTTAAATTTATATAAATTAAAGTAATAGACATATTCGTTCTACATGTCATTTTTATGTAGTACGTGAAGTTTTGAGTGTATTATGTTATGTAGGACATGAGTGTCTATTTGTTTAATTTTATAAAGATTTAAGTATCTATTATTCACACTCAAAACTGAAGGGTACAAATGTCAGTTGAAGCCAAGTTAAAGGACATAGTATTATGTTAATTATGATATGATATTAAATTAGTTTTTGAATATGCAATTTGGTATCATGAGTTGATATGAAGAGATTGTTATATTATGTGAAAGGCCATAGTAAATGGTTGTGCCTTTTAATTGACCTCATTTTATATTAATGCCCTTTAAATTTGTGTGATACTAGTAGATACTTAAATTTATATAAAGTTAAACAAGTAGACACGTGAATTTTACGTGTCATAATACATTTTGGACAAAAATTGTTACGTAAGATGTGTGTCTCTTTGTTCAACTTTATACAAATTTAATTATTTATTTATATATACCCAAAGTTGAAGGATATAAATACTATAAAATAAGGTCAAATTAAAGGATACATTTATGTATTATGCCAAAAATGAAAAGTAGGTCAAACAAATTAAAATCGAAATATATTACTTTTATTTTTTAATTGTCAAAACTATACCTAAAATATCCTTAGATTCTTAGTTCCAGCCCCATCATGATCTAGTCAACTTTCTGGAGAAAGTTCATCCATGTTAAAATGGATAAGAATCTTAAAACAAATTTGGTAGAAAAATAAAAGGAAAAAGAATCCTAAACAAATACACACTTTTATCATCCTCATTTATACGTTTGCTCAGCTCCAGCCAGCGTTGACAACTCTGGGTTTCCTTTAAATACACACAAAAAAAGATCAACAGATCTGCAGAATTATCATTTTTCTTCTCTATTGAACTAATCTTCCAAAAGGGTATGTTCTTTTTCCACTTTTCAATTCATTAAAATGTATGTAGTTTTACCCCCTTTTCATATCAAGAATCTAAACAGTCTTTTTCTAGGTTCTTTTTTATTATTATACTTTTGGGTACAATTTTGATGACCCCATCTGGCCAAAGTTTGGTTCTTTTTTGTATTAGAGACTGTATAATCTGTTTCTTGTTATAGTTGAAGTGATAACTTGTTTGATTTGGTTGTAAATTGGGATTTTCCTGGTAAATTTTGATGAAAAATGGTTTTTTGGGACTGAGAGGTGGTTGTTGTTGTTGTAGGTAGTTGATTAAAGGGTATGTTCTTTTTCCACTTTTGCAATTTATCAACATTGACTTAAGATGTTCACTGTTTGAATGTGTATAATTTTATCCCCTATTTCAAGAATCTAAACAATCTTTTTCTGGGTGTTTATCTTTTTGAATATTCTACTTTTGGGTACAATTCAGATAACCCCATCTTTTCAAAGTGTGGTTGTTTTTTGTATTAGAGACTGTATAATCTGTTTGTTATTATAGTTGAATTGATAGCTTTTTTGATTTGGTTGCAAATTGGGATTTTCTGCTAAATTTTGATGAAAATGGTACTTTTCTGCTAAAATTTGATGAAAAATGGTATTTTCAATTCATATAGCCTCCCTGAACTTGTTTGGAACTAAGACATAGTTGTTGTAGGTAGTTGCTGAAAGGTTATTTTCTTTTTCCCCTTTTGCAATTTATCAACATTGACTTAAGACATTCACTGTTTGAATGTGTATAATTCACCCCCTTTTTCATTTCAAGAATCTAAACAGTCTTTTTCTAGGTGTTTAGCTTTTTGATTATTCTACTTTTGGGTACAATTCAGATAACCCCATCTGGTCAAAGTTTGGTTCTTTTTAGTATTGAACACTTTATAATCTGTTTCTTGTTATAGTTGAACTGATAACTTGTTTGATTTGGTTGCAAATTGGGATTTTTCTGCTAAATTCTGATGAAAAATGGTACTTTTTATTCATATAGTCGACCCCGAATTTGTATGGGACTTAGACGCAGTAGTTGTTGTTGTAGGTAGTTGCTGAAAGGGTATGTCTTTCCACCTTTGCAATTCATCAACATTGACTTAAGATGTATAATTTACCCCCTTTTACTTTCAAGAATCTAAACAGTCATTTTGCGGGTGTTTATCTTTTAGATTATTCTACTTTTGGGTACAATTCAATTAGCCCCATCTTTTTAAAGTTTGGTTCTTTTTAGTATTAGACACTTCATAATCTGTTTTTTGTTCTTTGTTTGTTTGTTACAGTTGAAGTGATAGCTTTTTTGATTTGGTTGTATATTGGGATTTATTTGTGTTAAAATTTCTGTTAAATTTTGATGAAAAAATTGTGTATTTTGGATTTACTATGATGATGATATAATACGAGCTTAAATGAAGAAATTAAGATCCATATAGTCGACCCAAGTTAGGATTGAGACATAGTAGTTGTTAGTTGCTGAATGCTTGGCAATTCATCAACTTTGACTTAAGATATTCATTATTTGATATGTAGAATTTCACCCTCTTTCTTTCAATAATCTAAATAGACTTTTTCTGGGTTATCCTCTAGAGAGGAGCTTATGGAGGATACAGATTCGGGTAGAAGGCCACTAGGTAGTTGTGTGTTGTCTCGCTTATCCTTCCATACTAGTAGTCATTGTAGTATTCTTGTAGTTTCTTGTTTCTTCAACTTTTGTTACTATTTGTTGTTCCTTGTACTTCAATTATTGTATTATTTTATTGTAGTTATTATTCCTCTTTCAGATTGTTTTGTCTTGCTTTGCTTAGTATTTTGCCTTGGTTTCTTCACTCATGTTATTCTCTTGAGCCTCCCTGAGCCAAGGGTCTATCAGAAATAACCTCTCTACCTTCCAAGGTAGGGGTAAGGTCTCTGTACACACTACCCTCTGTAGACCCCACTTGTGAGATTACACTGGTATGTTGTTGTTGTTGTTGTTGTTGTAGTACTCTTGGGTACAATTCAGGTAACCCATCTTTTCAAAGTTGGTTCTTTTTAGTATTAGACACTTTAGAATCTGTTTCTTGTTACAGTTGAAGTGATAACTTGTTTGATTTGGTTATATTTGGGATTTTTCTGTTCAATTTTGATGAAAAAAATGGGCATTTTGGATTTTGAAATTATGTAGGTAGTCGCTGAAAGCTTGGAGGTCCAATGGCGATTGGTATGAAACAGATGTCTATGATAATAGCAACCCTTGGTGTTTTATCCTTTATATTTGGAGTTATAGCTGAAAACAAGAAGGTTAGTTGAATAAATCAAATGTGGGAATTCTTGTAAATCCTCTACTTAATCTTTTGCCAGCTATGTCTTATCCTTTGATTGTCTAAATTCTGGATGATATGCTTGCCTAGTTCTTTGTGTGTGTGTGTTTTCTCCTCCTTTTTCTAAATGGACTTCACGGCATTGGGTCCACATTCTTAATCTATATATGTTCATATTTTTGGAAAAATTCTCTAAACCTTCTATATCCATGTATATAGTTCGAGCCTGAGACTACCTAGCAAAGAACTACATAGGCACTGGTTGTGAGATAGTGTTGAATAATGCTACCAAAAATCACTATTATTAAGAACACGACTGATTTTTCTAGTAAACTAAAAGTGAAGAAGCAATTGAAGTGATGGGATCGCTTGCATTGCAACCTGATCTACCCTATTATGCTGTCCTCATGCTGGATGAAGCATTGATCATGATTCTTCTGAGTTATCCTAAGTAGTTATTTAATAGAGGAGTGGTAGTTGGTGTTAAATACAACACGAGACTTTTTCTTTGACGTACATCAGCATAGCGAAACAAAACTTGTTGGTGATTAACATTTCTGTTTTTATGGTTGTCGGCTTCAAAGGCTTGACCTTACTCTAACCATGTGATGCCTTGTATATAAAATCAGAGATAACATTATAACATGTTAGGATTTATGCTGATTCTTCATGTCTTAAATTACTCTTATTCACATGATAGATGATTGCTACTTTAGTGGTTGCGACTAGTGTACCTGTTGGTACTTGGGAGAGCTAGGTGTGAAACATATGGTTTTCTTAGACGTCTTGTGTGCGAGTATTCATGTAGTGCTTTATAATCTTATCAAGAACAACACAGAACAATTTCTTGATTTTCTCCTTCCATATTTGTGATTTCAGCATGATTTCTCCACTACTGTACTTTCTTTTCATACTTGTTTTTGATATGTGTTACTTGAGCCGAGGGTCTATCAGAAACAACCTTTCTACCTTCACAAGGTATGGGTAAGGCTGCATACACACCACCCTCCGCATACCCCGCTTGTGGGATTACACTGGGTATGTTGTTGTATTATATTTGTGGTGTGTCAGTTCTCAAGTAATATAACATTTTAATGTGTTTGTATATTGTGAAAATTGAAAATTTTACTGTGTCGAACAAGAAGATGTTATTCCTTCTTAATTTCCTGTCAGAAAAGTGGAGATTTTTGAGCATCATTGATGAGTAGATGCGCAGATAATCGATCAAATATGTTGTAGGTTTTGTTACTTTCTCCTCCCTTATTTAGGACTTTTTGGATATTTTTATTGCAGCCTGCAGCTGGAACTGCAATATCAGGAAAAGGCGTTGTTATTTGTAAATACAAGTCTGATCCTACTGTTGCCTTGGGCTATTTGTCTTTTGTTTTTCTTGCTGCATCTTCTGTGGCCGGTTTCCTATCTTTGTTTTATCCGTATCATGGGAAGTCAGTTCCACAAGCTGCCTTGCTGAGAAACTCTAGTTTCGTCGTGTTCCTAAATATTGCATTGTAAGTACTCTTCACCTCGTTTTTTTCTTTTTCATTGTGTTTTATGCGCAATGTCTTCATTTACCTTCTTCTTTATCCTAGTTCACTATCCCTATGTGTCTTACTATTGGGTGATTTTGTCCTGAAGTTGGTAAACACATCATTGTAGGTCACATACTTCTTGTTCCTTTGACCGTCATCATCTACAAATAATAGCACTAATATCATTTAGGAATTGCAGCTCTTGGATATATAGATATATCTGATGAAGTGATGAATTTTTGAAAAAATTGGATACCAACTACTTAAGACATGTGAAAGGGTGCAAATTATCCATGGTATCTTCAACTTAATCAAAATGCAGAATGTGTTCTTTAATATCCTTTAAGTAGGATGATTCGAACTGCATACAAGAAAATTAACCCCCTGCTGAAAATAAGGTTCATTATGAGATACTTAACCCTTGATGACTCGATGGTGATAGTTCAGGTAGGAAAAGGGAAGGAATAATTGAGGTGTGTTTTAATACATCGATGATGATAGTTCAGGTAGGAAAAAGGAGAACAACTGATAGTTGTAGTGTGAAACTCATGAAAAAGCGGTAGTTCAAGTGTCATTTAGGAGGAAAAGGGAACAACTAATGGTTAAGGACTTGACGTATGTTTTTAATACATGGACGGTGATAGTGCAGGAAGAGAAAAGGAACAATTGATAATTGGGGTGTGAAATTCGCGAAAAAACAGTAGGTTAGGTGTGTTTTTGACCATTAACTCTTGAACTTATTTGTTGACTACTTCGGAAATTGATGCATCACCATCAACTATGTGATTGAGTTCACCGCCTCTCTTGAGGGGTAGGAATCTTATCATTATTTCATATACTACTGTACTATTTTCTGAACCTTAGTGTTCTTTTTGGTGATTTTCTGCTGTTAATTCAAAGGGGCACAACTGGTTTAGCAGCAACATTGTTGTTGTGGCCTACAATCACTGAGCAACTTCATATCACACGCAACATTCATCACAACTTGCAGACCGATTGCCCAACTGCCAAGACCGGTCTTCTAGGTGGAGGTGCCTTCTTGTCTCTTGATTCTGCGCTCTTCTGGTTGGTGGCTTTGATGTTAGCTGATAACGCTCGTGAGGATTATTTCCAAGAAACGGATGTCAAGGGCGAGCCGAAAGCAAGCTATGCAGATGATGAAATTATCAAGAGCAGTGCTTAAAGTTGTATTCTACTTTCTCTTTGTTATTTCTGTTGTTGCAAAATGAACTTTCAGCACAAACTGTAAAAAAACATGACTTTCCTGCCTCTAAAGTATAATAAATAAAATATCATTGTAATTCTTCATTATTGATTGTGTTCCTTGGCCTCTTAGAGAAATGCAGGATAACCCTCCAGTCCTTTCTCGAACCCCACACATAGTGGGAGTTTAGTGCATTAGGTTGATATAATTTTCTTCTCATTTCTTGAAAAGGGTTAAAGTTGCTCTAGAATTATGCGAAATGGTCTAAATAGGCATCGGTTAATATCATGCTCTTGTTACAAAAAAATGGGTTTGTATTTGGTTTTATCAACTAACCGAATGATCGACATAATTTCTTTGTTACCGTGTCAAAAAAGTTAATAATGTGAAATGGTTAAATTTGTTCTTGAACTATGCTAAGTGATTTAAATATGCTCTCCATTAATAGTCGCGTCAATCATGTCCTTGTTATTGGGAAAAAATAAGTTATATTTACCTTTATTGATTAACCAAATTGATAACCATTATTTGTCTATGTAGAGAAGTTAATAACTCTAAACGTTCTTCGTTAATAGTTAGAGTCAATCATATCCTTATTGTTACAGACAAGGGATTATGCAAAATAGTCTAAATACACTCTCCATTAATAATTCAGGTTAATCATGTCATTGTTATTACAAAAATGGATTATATTTGTATTTATTAATCAACATGACTCGTTAGTCGTTATCACAAAATCTGTCAATTCACTCATAAACGATGTAAAAAAAAAGTAGTAAAAATATATTTAGTCAAATTTTCGATGTAATATTTTTTTTTAAAAAAAATTGCACGATGGTTATAAATTCATCTATGTATTGTGGATGAATAAATAAATAATTTTATTCTTGCATCATTTTTTACAGTATATTAAAAGGTATATATAATATATAAATATAAATGCCTCTATACAAGCCTTTACAACCTGTTAAAGGTGTAGATTCGTATGCATAATTTAATTGCCTCTATTTTCTAAAAAAAAAAAAGCAAGAGATTAAAAGAGTTCCATATTCCCCATTATTATTACCTTTGATTTATTTTGTTTCTAGGAGGACATATATAATTTGTTAAAATATATAAACAAATAAATAAAAATAGTCAATAATATTTTAGATTTTTTAATAATAACTCCATGTTCGCGAACAATTTATTATGCATACTTTGATTAACTCACATATATTTATTACCTTTCACTAACAAAAGATATCAAATAATTCTATCGATTCAATCTATGACATATCATAATTCATTTGATAAATAATAAACCTGTAAACTTTATTTTATGAAAGTTCAAATATATTAATAGAAATGTAGCATAACTTTTTTGAAAAGAAAATTTGATTCGATGTAGATTGATTATTTAATATTTGCTTTCTTTTTGGAAAGATTTTGTCCATTAGTTTGTAAACAATTGGTATAATAATAATAATAATAACAACAACTGCTTTATTCCTAAGTTAAATAAAGTTTATAAGGTGCTATACCTTAGAAAAAGTTCAAGTTACCAACAAAAAAAATGCTATAAAAAATATTCACATACCGATTAAATATTTATTCGTATGGATGTTTATACTATATTATTGAATGCTTTGTCTGTGTTTGAAATATATAATTATCACTTAATCAATAATTAGATAATGTGTATTTTCTTAAATTACTTAACTATAATAAGTTATAATTTGATGCAAGATATTAATCTTAATTCTTAGTTATCCAGATATCAGTCATTAAGTCTATTTGTTTTCAATATCTGAATATTAATTATTAAGTGTGTTTATTTTTCTTACTTTACAATGACTTGATGGGTCTGAATGATTAAAATTTATAACAAAGTCTTAATATCATTAAGATATTTATTTAAGAATTTTTATAAAGATGACAGTTCACCGTTACTCTATGTACTTTCACCTACCATCCAACCATCATTTCAATCACAACTATGATTTATCATCAATCACCACAACCTGCCATCTACAGCCATCATCCTCAACCCAACTACAACCACCACTCGCCAATTGCCAGTCAATCTTCATCACAAATAGTCATCATTTACTATCATCACCACCCATCATTATTACATCCATTAATTACTGTCGATAATTACCACCATTAGTTAACATTATATATCACTAACCGCCATTATCTTCACCATCAATATCATTTCACTACTTATTATCAGCCTTACCAACAACCACAATTAACCACTACTGTCAATCACTACACCATAAGATACTACCTACAATCATCATCAGCAAACACCATTCCAAATAAATGTCTTTAATCTTAATAAAAACAAATGAGATCTAAATATCTTATTTGGATCATTTTTTACTCGCATGTTGAGAATCAGTATTTGAAAATCAAATAATAATAAAAACTTACTCGTAAAAAGTATTCACACCAAATTATATTAATTTATTATTTTTAAATAAATTAATGTGATGAGAATGAATATTACTTAATTACAACCAAGCAATAAATATATTTATAAATATTGACATTTGATGTAACTATTTTGTGAATTTCAGTATTTATGATCATATAAATTCACTTAAAAAGGGACATCAGAATTATTAATTGCATATTAAATACACCATTGAAATTACTTATTATAATAAATAAATTTAATTTAATATAATTCACTTTGATTAAATGTAAAATAAAACTCAAATAGAAATAAATTCAAATGGTAGAGGATTATATGTTTAATATTTGTGCATCCTAATTTATATAATTCGCTTAGATTAAATATAAAATAAACTTAAAAGTTAAAAAATTATGATCTAAAAAATATTTATGTAATTAAAAATAAAATATATTTTATAAATTGGAATGAAAGTAATACAAATATCAATATTAGTTATTTGTAGAGTATTAAATATTCTTTTATTCTTAATTAGAGGTCCACTATTATAAAGTCACATTTTACCCGCTAACTAGATAAATAATGTGGGAAGCAATCAAATTTAATCGGTACTCAATATGAATATCAAACATCAGGTAGAAAACATTAAAATAAAATAGGAAATATAAATCATTACGACAAACAATAAAACTATATTTTGTGTGATTTAATAAATAAAGTTCGAAGAAGATGAGATATACGCAAATTTTATTTCTACCTTGAATAAAAATAGATAGACGATTTCTGATAAAAACCACCAATGAAATCATTTCTTGACTATAATTTGTGGGGTATGCATCTTTGACCCGTTTAGACGTCAAGGCCTAACTTATAGCTAAAAGACTAACACCTTGTTTGGATGGTTGTTATATGTCACATTGTATTGTATCGTTAGTTTAAATATATTATTTGTTTTGATTGTTACGTAAATTTTATTGTATCGTGTCGTTTTAATTCATCGTTAGGAAAAACTCATTCTATGAAACGACCGATTTCGTGTGATCGTGTTGTTACCTTAATATTTTCTTCTTATTTTATTTTTATTTATTAATTAATAATTATATTTCTCTTTTTCCCTACCTTTTCATAGTATTTCTTTTTCTTATACATTTATCATTCAAATTATAGATGTGTGATATTATATAACGATGAAAAACCTATCCATATTCATACGATAAAATATAACACAATATGATACATTATGAAACAACGGATAATAACCATCCAAACAAAGTGTTGAAAAGTATTTCAAAAAGAGAAAAAGAATATTTCGCTGGTTTTTTCTATAAGTTTTTTTTTTTTATGTTTTTGCGTAGATCGGAAGGGCATCATTTTCAATCCAATTCCCGCCGATCAGAGTTCTGGTGAGAACAATCGTTCGAAGATGGCCGGAAAATCCAAACCGAAGCCGTTGAATGTTTACCTCTATATTCCGAATATCATCGGTGAGTTCTCTTTCGAAATTTCTGTTTGAATATTCTCACTGATATTCACCTTTCAGCTCGGAAGTGTTGTATCCGTTGATTTATCTTTTTTGTGAAATTTTGATGCATTGGAGAACCGAAAGGATGAACTGAAAAGCAGAACGGAGTTCTGTGTTTTGTTTGTCGAAAGCACTGTTGCGTCATTTTGGCTCTTATCCCTGAAATTTCTGCTGTTTTGAATTTTTCTTTTCTATTAGGAAACAATATTTATCATATTTTGATATTGTTAGCATTAATTTTTGATGTTTCATATTGTTGATGTAGATTTTGTTAGAATCTCTTTTTCTGGTAATCATGATTCATGTCTACTATTTTTCAAAAGAGATCGGTGATATTCGGAATAATATAACTAGGGAAAGTTGTTTGGTGATGCTAGATGCTAGCTTTTCTCGTGGAACACTAACGCAAACCTATTTGGATTTGTTGGAGCTATTTTTTTTTAACAAATATACAAGTTCTGGATGCTATGTTAGGCTATCCATATTATTTGTTATGTCCTATTTGCTGCTGTATTTGCCTTTTCAACTGCTTTATTATTTGTTACTTGAGCGGAGGGTCTTTCGGAAACAACCTCTCTATCTTCATGAGGTAGCTTCACGAGGTAGGGGTAAGGCGTACACTCTAACCTCCTAGATCTCACTTGTGGGAATACATGGGATATGTTGTTGTTGTTATTGTATATACATTTGATGGAAATGAAATTGGCTTTGTTAAATTAAGCACTTCCCTAGTTTCCTTCCATTTTGTGTTTGATTTTCATTTTTTTACACCTCAATTCCTCTAATTTTTTGTTCTCATTTGTTCACATAAGAGATACTTTGCTGCACTGCAAGTTCTTGTGCTCTACTGAAATTAGGAAATTAGTTCATTATTCTTTTTCATGATGCTCTTGTGGTGGTCTTATTAACGAAGTAAAACCAAGAAACAAGCTCTACCTTATGTAGTTATGGATTTCTTTTTTCTGAGAATGAAAAAGAAAAAATGAAAATCCTTGTTGATTTTTATCAATATCAAACTTCACTTTCCATGTGGATGCCAAGCATTTAACTTCCACTATTTCTTTTTTGGGGATTTTTCATTTTTCCTGTAACCTTCTTGCACTATGTTGTTTGCACCTTTTCCTGTGACATCCTTGCTTAATTCGGCCATAATGAATTGCTTTATTTGTCTGTGTTACTTTCAACTGATCCAGTCTGTATATATTTTCTTCCTCTTATATTCATAGATGTTTTGATAGTTTATTCGTGTATCTTTGTTATATATATATATATATATATATTCAATATTGTATATTTTGGTTTCAGATTACTGTCAACTTTAGTAGAACTGATAAAAAGAACTCTGTACAAACAAATGCCACTTAAGTAACTCTTTGGATGTTAAAGTGGGTATATAGATATGTTGTGCTGAATTGGTTGCTACATATGTTGTTGGATGCAGGGTACCTGAGAATTTTGATGAATTGTGTTGCATTTGCTGTGTGCTTTGTGGACAAAAAGCTATTTTCGCTTCTCTATTTTGTCAGGTGAATTCCTTTGATATATGATTTTTTGGGGAGGAGTGTATGGAAGTGGGATTGTTGATTAATGGAGTTTTTTTTTTCAGTTTCGTCTGTGATGCTTTGGATGGTTGGTTTGCTCGTAAATTCAATCAAGGTAAGAGGTTTCCTCATTATATGTTTGATTGATACCATTTCTTCTAGGTGCGTGATAGTCTCAGTCCTTGATTTGCTAGGTTTGTAGTTTATTATTGTAAATGACAGGAGTCAAAATGCTAAAGTGACTAGGTCCGATTTTTGTCTCAATTCAGATTCAGACAAGGTGTGGCAAATTTTTGGAAGTAAAACTTATATATTCAGAAACTCCATAAAGAGTACTACGAAATACATTTTTTTATATATATGTTTAAGAGATTTAGGGAATAGTCAATAACAAAATTGTTGACTTGCAAAATAGTAATTTTGTCATATAAAATGGACAAATGGGGTTTTGGATTTGTAGCCTAACCCTGACGAACATTGTGGTTAGAAGTATGTTCATATTTGAAGAACACATGGAAGCAAGTCGTATTTTGAGCAAATAGACTATTCCTCATTCTACTTTTAGCTCTCTGCTTGGGAGAACAGTTGTAAGAAAGAAAAGAATTCAGAAATGGAGCAGTTATTAATACTGCACATATTCTTCTTTATTTTGGGAGGGGTTGGTATCTAATTTGAGATATATTTTTAACCAAAAAAACAACTATTAATATACCTTATATGAAGCAGAATGCTGCTGTAATCTTGTAGGCGAAAAGGGACGACTACCTTAGATTCAATGGGTCCGCTGGATAAATCTTCTATATCAATTAGTGTCCTGTTCAAGTTATCAACATCCTTTTCACAATGAGCTCTACACCTCTTCACTCCCATTGCCATCCTCTGTATTACTTTCCATTTTGCTTCACTTCTTCTCCCTTCCATGCACCTATTCCATATTGTCACCCCCCCCCCCCCCTAAAAACCTTAGCTTTCTCTCCTCCAAACTTCAATTTTTCTCCTCCCGCTTTTAATACTAGTAGGTAGTAGCCATATGGAGCAGGGGAAAGAAGTTTCCAGCAAGGGAGATAAGTCACAGGATAATGTTGCCATAATAGATTATTAAAAGAGCTACACTTACCTTAGTTAAGCAGCCTAGATTCTGAAATTGGCAATGACATAAAAAGAAATGCAGATCTTGATTAGAAAGAGTAGGAGTGTAGCCAAATCCCGAACTGACTTTGTTGCTACAATACTAGGGACTTGGCTTAGTGGAGGTGGTGCAGTCTAGCATACTAAGCTACCTGAAGACTGAACTGCTACATGTGACTGAGTAATAACTATGAGCTGAAGACAACCAAGATCTTATGAGTACAATTGTCTCTAAAAGCCTAAAACTGGTGCCGTTTGACTTCTATTCTCAGCATGCATTTATCGGCCAAGCATGACCAGGGAAAAACCATGGTGTCTGATGAGTCCTGGAGATTTGATGAAATGAGACTGTGAGGACCCAGCATTGATCTTGTACACTAGTCGTTCGAAGGGGAAAACCAAAAGGAAGAGAAATATTAGCTCATGTCCAAAATGTTAGCAGATGCTGGGAATACAATTCAGCTGACCAATTTCTGTAGTGTCTACCACTTTATCATGTCCATGATCACTCTTGTTTCCCCTGAGTTATTGTGAGAGGAATTTGACAGATATGCTATGAGTCTCATCCTGCAGATGGGACTAACACTGATAATTCATAAAAGGTGTACTGGAGTTCCTACTATGCATACACGACTAATACAAGGTTATGAAGCAAGTGCAACTTTTACTTCAGCAGCGAACCTCTTGCATCTTGTGATGTGTGGCTCCTCTGCGCCTCCTTTGCCCATCACACAGCAATGGGAACAATTACTGGGCATCAATTAGTAGAATGTTATGGCATGACTGAGTTCGATGGCATATGTAATCCCATTGGCGTGAAACACAGAGGAGGTACTGTTGGCAAGCCCTTTTCAGCTGTACAGGCTAATATATTCTTGAATAATGAGAGTGGTAGCGACAAAAAGGGAGTTAGGGAGCTTTGCATTAAGGGTCCATCGTTCAGAAATATTGGAAGCTACCTGTGCTAACTTGGCAATCATTTTCCAATGATGGGGTTTTCAAGACTGGAGGTGTTGTTAGAGTGGATGAAGATGGATATTCCATGATTTTGGGATGAACTGATACTGATACTATCAAGTCATTGGATACAAGTTAAGTATTGAAATTTGTAGTTCCGTTGGAGCATCCATGTTGGTGTGAAGATTACCTGGCAAAGACTATGGTGAAGTGGTGTGAGTAATTGTTGTCCCTGACACTGAGCTCAAAGAAAGAAAATTGAGGAATTAAAACTTGCACTAAGGCAAGAACTTTTGGAATGTGCTAAGGAGAGATTGCCACGTATAAGATACCTAATCAGTTGTCTGTGTGGAACTCGCTTTCTTGCAAACTATGGGGAAGGTAAAAGTAAAGGAGCTGAAGAGAAAGCTGTCTCTGAGGATCCACAATAAGTTTAAATAGTCAGCAATCGCCTAGAGGTCAAGTATTGAATAAAGATTATGTGTTACGGCGACAGTGAATAAAGGCAACCCTCCTTTATCTGAGATTAGAACTACAGTTTTTCCAATTCAGTTAGGCAGAGATGAAAATATTCCTTAGATTAAGTATTCTATAATGGATCTATTTGAGGCTGTATATTGCTGGTTTGGAACATACATGAATGTTTGACATTTTCTGTTTACATATTCTAAGTGTAATCAAACACAGTATAGAAGTATGGTATTATTGAACAGTTGCAATAAGCATTAAGGAACTTGTATCTACTCCACTTCTGCCCTTCTCCTTCACAATGTACACATGCACCTCTCTTTAAAAGGTAAGCATTTGTATACCTTTCTCGGCCTTTTGGCTAAGATAGTATCTATTCTTATCAGTTCAATATATGATATGTGGACCATCGGTCCACACAATATTAGCTCAATTTTTAAGAGGGGGGGGGGGGGGGGTAGTCTGTTAAGGTAGCTTGCTAACTGAGCTTTTGCTTGTTGCCCATGCGCTGCTCTACAGCACGGGCCTGGTGCACCCCACTAAATCTTTGTGGAGTTTAAGTTATTGGTTACTGGTGACATGTGGTCCAAAATTTTATACAGGTTAATAACTTCATTAAAAAAAAAGGTTATAGACGATAATAGCGTCTATCATCTGTGAGTTTGAATTCTTGTTGTCTGGCTTTGATAAAACTATATCTGAATTTCATATGTAAGACCCGCCATAAATTTGATTGTCAATTTTCCTCTCTGGATTCAGCTTCAACATTTGGGGCTGTTTTGGACATGGTGACAGATAGGTAGTGCCACATTTCTAACCCTCAACTTTAATCCCTGCCCCAAAACCCTTGTGGTTGAACATTTAATGCACAGCCCTTGCTTTTATATTAGGACTCAAATCCGCTTTTTGTTTATGTGGACCATATGATTTTTCAGGGTTAGCACTGCCTGCCTGCTGGTTATTCTTTCACAGGTTTATAGGTATCTTCATCAACTCCTGTCTGCGTAAGCTTTTGCACTGTTAAAGTTCTGGCATATTTAAGATTTATTTCCTCCTGTGTCTTCTTGCTTTCAGGCCTGGTTTAGTTTTCTTGTCGTTGCTTGCGCTTGATATTTCCAGCCATTGGTTGCAAATGTATAGGTAATCAACTCTCCAATAGCACATATCATTTAGGCGAAGATTGATTCTGCTTTGTGTTTTCTGTTGTAATGTGTTTAGACTTCTGATTATCATGTGTTCTCAACTGAGTTTTCTGGAAAAATTATTGCAGTACCTTTTTAGTAGGAAAGACAAGTCACAAAGATGTCAAAGACAGCAGCAGCTGGCTATTCAGGCTTTATTATGGAAATAGGATGTTCATGGGCTACTGCTGCGTGTCATGTGAGGTAATTATCTCTATCAATTCTGGAAAGCTGAGAACAATTACCATTTTTTAAAAAAAAAAATTCTGGAAAGCTGAGAAATTCTTCATCTGCACACAATTGTTATCTGATTTTAGTTCTTATTTACCAGGTTCTTTATATTACATTGTTCCTTCTTGCAAGGAAAGAGACTGAAAGTCTTATCGAAGTAAGATCTCAGCTATTATGATTGTCATATCTTTCTATTTTTGTTGCCTGTGTTTAAGAAGCTCATTGACAGTTTCTGCATTTCATATCTAGGTTCTTGTAAATACTGCCACGGCAAGTTGGATTTATCTCGTCTTACTTGCTCTTCTTCTGTTCGGATGGGCAATCAAGCAATTTGTTAATGTTATACAGGTAGATAACTACTAGCTATGCTAGTTTTGTAATATCTTATTTGCCTTGTGTAAAATGATGTTCTCAATATGACAATTATCTTCTGGTTCAGATGAAAACCGCGGCTGATGCTTGTGTGCTGTATGACATGAACAAAAAACAGTAGCACTGACATAGACGTAAAACAAGAGGCTTCTGCAATAATGTTTTTCTGGACAGTGCATTTTGGTTTTCTGTATACCGCCTTATAGTCACACATTCAATTGTCCTTCCAGGTAGAAGCTTCTTTGGTGATGACTTGAATTGGGAAGTTCTTTGATGCATCCATTCTGTAGGAAATGATCTGAGATTTTCAACTAACACTGCTTATGGCCTAAGACCCTAGTCATGTGTCATTTCTCCCTCGTCGTTGTGCCTAAAGTTGGATATGATTCTAACGGTGCCTTTGTTGTCGATTTTTTTGTTTTTGGTTTGTTTTGTTGGAATGTACATACTCTTTGGCATATCATAGTGATTTCAATTTACGAATAGCCATTGGATTTTGTCCCCTCTTGGTTCAGTAACTTTGGTTTCGATGATCAATATTTACTATTTTGTAGTTTTGATCTTGTTGTCTCCAATTTAAGTTTCTACTCTTTAATAACTTTAGAATCAATCTTGTATTGAAACGGGGGAAGACTCTCATTTATACTCCTCGCATTTGCGACTGCAACCAAAGATCATATTTCCGCAACAGGATTTTTAATGCTAATTGTGTCAAGTTAAAATTGGACGAACAAATTGACAGACAAAGAAACATAGAGTAAGAAACTTGCAAATAGGAAGAGAATGAAGATAAACAAATGAACAACTTGAAGATATCATCAATAATGCTACAAGATGAATCTCAATCAAAAAATATAATCTCAAAAAAAAAAAAATACATTACCTAATATTGAAGATAAACAAATGAAACGCACGGACTGCGATTAGTATAGACTAAAACCAAAAAATTGGCTGATGATTATAGCAAGGCCTAAACCAATTGCAATAAGGGAAGAAGCCCAAGTGAGTTTTTCAGTAATTCTAGGAACTCTATCTTTCAGTGCCTGACTACATGAGCCTATAAACACAGTATAGCTACCCATTGCCATAACAGTTCCAACCAAGAACATACCCAAGAAGGCAGCACCAGCCAACCGAGAAGGCAAAGCAAGAGCTGGCAAGATTATCAGTAGCGCGTCAGGTTGTAGCCCGTGGACAATGCCAGTTGCAAAGGTTGTGAACCCCACTTTCTTCTTCTTCCCGATAACTGGAGTGTTAATGCCTTCGTATACACTAACATCACTATCACTATTTTCCAGGGCAACAAACTGGGAATTAACTTCAGATGCTTCTTTAATTCCCATTGCTCCGATAACAAGAAGGGTGAAGCCTACTACTCTCGTTCCCCATGTACGAATCACTTCAATGTGGAGTCTGTCCTTTAAGAGCAGAAACAACAGGCCAAAAATCAACTGCCCAGCATCATGACCACAACCCCAGAGGGCTCCCACTACCGCACTCTCCATCCTTGTGCGGCCTATCGACAAAGGAGCCAAAGCAGCAAGATGGTCAGGACCTGATAGGGTGTGTAGGCAACCAGCAAAGAAACCAGTCCATGCACTGCTTAGTAATTCATTACGAACAAATCGACTCCCCAGTGCTGCTGCAGCCGGCCCACCAGCCTTAGCTGCCGTTTGAAAACTAGCAAAAGCTGGTGAAACAATGACCGGATGGATGAGCATAACAAACACGGCCGACAGAAGAACTATGGTACTTGCAGAAAGGACCTGAATGAAATCATATAAAACACAAAATAAGCTGAGGAAAAAAAACAAGTGTATTATAGAAGTAAATTGCGATGCATGGACCATCAATGACCTTTTAATAGTCAGTTACCTCGTGCTATGAAGTTCAATGTATGCTATGCAGCTGAACAAGTTATAAAGTTAAATAGTATCATTGAAAAACTGTATACTGAACATTTTTATTTTACACGACAGCAAGGTGAACCTTTCTGTAAACCCGGGTTCAACTTCCTAGTGTTTTATCCAACAGGTTTGACAAGTGTGTGTGCTGATTATGCTAAAAGCTCTCTACTACTGGCATCATCTTGACGTGTGTTAACTGTTTCTAACTTTCAACAACAACATACCCAATGTAATCCCATAAGTGGGGTCTGGGGATGGTGATGTGTTTGCTGCCTTACCCCTACCTTGTGAAGGTAGAGAGGTTGCTTTTGACAGACCCTCGGCGCAAGTGAAGCATATAGAAAATAATGGATAAAAAGGTATGTTTCTATCTGAACAGACGGCTATTGAATATAAACTAGTTCCATATAGAGATGAATAACCACTTGTAAATCAATAAACATTCTCACAGAAGGCTCATAAGATAAGATGATCATACAATAAAGATGACCATAGAATAAAGATAACAAGACCATGCAATAAATTGTTGCAGAGACCCCACTTCGTCCTTTTGTATAAATAGCAAGTTCAATCCTTAAGGCTGTGATATTTAATATTAATTTTCTTCTTTTTTGATTGCCAAAAGATTATTTTTTCTTCTCTGCTTTCATTGTTGAAAAATAGTCACAAAATTGAAAATTGTGCTGCATATCCATTTCCACATATCACTATCGATCATAAAACAAAATATATCCATTTCCACAAACCAATCAAATGACATTCTTCTATCAAAAAAACCTTCACACTTTTATGACAACTTGAGGGTCTAGTAATTTAACCCATGGAGAAAACGTATTTCCAAGTATTATTGGGGTAAAGTTACAAAATATACTCTGTGGTGACTTTTGATTTTTTATTTCAACTTTTTTTGCTATTTGTTTTTCAAATAATTTGATTGGTTTTATTATTTGAACAATGGTAAAGATTGAGTTATACTGCCTTTCTCAATGCTACGACTTTGGAAAGACTATCTGTGTTTTACTGTTTCAAATAGTAGATAAAAATTTCATAGATTGAATGTAAATGGCAAATAAAGTAGAGGAATAGTTGGGCAAAATTTTCATTGTTTTTATTTAAGAACATAACTCCAATATTGAATTTAATACTAGTTGATGTACCTTTACAGTACTTTCCAAATTGAATCTGGCAAAAGGATATAAGCCAAATCATTCTTAATATCAAATGCTTCATGAGAATTGAGATCAATACATGGAAAGTTAAAAAAAAATAACCAAAAAATTATGTCCAAAGTGCTATGTATTTTTCTTCTATTTATAGTACAGACACTATCTCAGAAAATATCTCCATGGGGTAACTCAAAAATAGAGCATTTAAAGATAATTCAATCCTTGTAAGGAGATTCATTTGGTTTGTATTGCAAAATGGTGGCAAATTCGTCAGCCGTCAATTTAATTGAGTCTAAGTGGGTCAACTAGTTTTTGAATGAAAGGTGAAACAGTTCTGCACCATAATTGCAATTACAGAAATGCAGGAAACAAGCAAAAGCCTGTAGAAAGCACACTGACCTACTTGCCATTCTGTACTGATGCCAGAACTTCGTCAAGTTTAAGAATGTAATAACTCATTTGACAGCATACATCATTGTGATGAGTGCATTTTATGCTTTTCAAGTACCCAAATGATCTGTCCCCATAAACCAGGCAACAAAAACACCTCATAAGCAAATAGTAGAACCTAAAATTGTTAAATCAGCGTTTTGAATTCTACCCCAAGTCAACAGTATGACATAGCAATCATGTTCTAAGAAACTAGCAATTTGTTTTATTGATATTCCCCTCCAATTAACAACCACAGATTTGGCACAACAACCACGGATAAAACCAAATTAGCGAAAAAGGATGCTTACAAACTAATCTATAATGTAACTTTCCCTGTCCAACACAAGAAGAAGCAAACTAGGGGTCCCCAGAAACCAGAATGCATTAACAAAATCAGGTAATGAATGTGTTCCATTGGCACTGAGAGTGAGAGCTAATCCCTTCTAAAGTTGGTATATCCAAATTGTGTAACTGTGTAAGGTCCAGCAAAAGAAATGACCAGCTAAGATGTTTTTTTCCGGTTACAGAAACCACTGATCTAAATGCAAAATCTACCAGAAAGCTCTTCAAGTACTTCATAAGATTTTAATGAAGATGAAATATCCAAAGAACTTGAAGGCATGAATACTACATTTGCAAATGTTTCATCACTATAAAGATTTTATTATCCCTTCTGCTATCATTCCTAACACCAGCTTAACTGCAAACTTAGTTTTCTTCCTGAGATTCAAAGATGCTAAGACATATCCTCCACAAAAAAGAAATGGAAGTCCACTGATGGCTAGAAACAGATTGCAGCTTAACTGTGATCATAGTTATCTTCCTGAGATATTTTATCTCATTGAGAGATGCTTGGGTATATACTTGCAAAAGAGAGGCAATACCATGAATGGGCTTGCACATAAGTTGCAGCTTAACTGCAGTCTTACTTTTCCTCCTTTGATTTTATTTCAAGATGTTAAATCTCAAATTCATTAAGAGCTATGCTCAAATCAAGATGGGAGTTACTTGTCTCCCTGACACTTATGTCAAGTTTGAATCCCAAATTCTTAATCACCACTATCAGACCATGAGACGACCACATGACCACTTCTTGATACAGCGCTTTTGACGAAATTGTGGATCATATAACACCCAAATCAAAGGGTTGGTTCACTTTCTAATTTAAAATCTTTAATGAACCAAAGGAGTCCAGTCACTTTCTACTTTTAACTTAAGAAAACCACTGCTAATCAGAAAGCACACCAACACCTTATACTTCTAGTTTTCACAAATAGAAGTAGTCTTCTAGAACTAGAGTTGAATATGGCAATAGATGCAATTATTCGAACTAAAGCATCAATATATATTTGACTTTTGAGATGGATAAATTTGAGCCTTCTACAAAGTTCAAATGTAATTGTTTCGGCTTATTTAGGCCGTTTATCGTATTCTTTTGTTCCATATGGCCCTTTCTCTTTTTTTTCCTTTTTTTTAAAATTTCAAGAAAAAGACCGGCCTAACCGAACAATGAACACCCTTAATGTGAGACTTCTAGTCTTTTGGTCTACGTGCACTATAACTCTTCACTTGAAAATGATCTAGAAAACATCATTAAAAAGCAAAAAATGACATTAAATTAAGCTTTATCCTAGTTAACTTTCTTCAAATGCACTGGAATTTTAAAAAAATGGATATTCGGGTCTGACCAACAGGGATACCAAGTAACTCTGCCCACCACGGCAATGGACTGGTGGAAAGAAACACCTAGTGTTTTTTTGTCTCCGCTGAGAATTGAACCAGATACCTCACGGGTGCTACACTAGAACAATTATGTGGATATCCAACATGAATTAATTGAGCATGGATGCAAAAATTAATACTTGGTCCATCCCATTTTGTTTTGACATTTTTTGCTTATGGCAATGTATATCAATCAATGATCCAGTATGGAATTTTATGGACTTTGGAAGCTAATGGGACTATTAGATTCAATTTTCTGAATTAAACAATAGAAATTATAGTTTGCAATTTCTACCACCAAAATCAACAACAACAAAGTACCCAGTGTAGGGTATGGGGAAGGTAGAGGGTACGCAAACCTTACACCTACACCTACCTCAGAGTTAGAGACGCCATTTTTGATACACCCTCAGCTCAAGCAAAAAAAAAAAAGTCTTAACTTGACACAAGAAAAAATACATTTTTATCTATACCAAAATAAAAATCCGAATCCAGTCAAAATGAACAGTTTAATTTTAGAAAGACAAAGGATTATTCATTACCTTGTTTTGCTGAGATATCCTTTCACCAATCAGCTTGAGAAAATGGGTCTTCGACCCGGATCCATATGCAGAACCCGGAAATACAGATGGGTTTTCCTCATACCCATTTTGTGTTCCGGAAAATGATGAAGAATCATGGCAGCACTTGATGTATAACGAGCTGACTCGACGCGACTCAAGACGCAACAGTGAAGGGAGCTTAAAATCTACATGACGAATTCTAGTGGGAAGAAGAGGATGAGAAGGATTTAGGTGATGGAGTTTAGGGGGAAATGGGGTTGTCGAATAGATGAGTTTCTCCATAACAATGGCGGATTTGAACTACACAATTTTGCCCAATTTTACTCTGTATTATCTTCTCCCTTCCTTCTCTGTAGTTTTACAGAAATTTGCAGCAAAGAGAAAGGAAGTTGGGTTGTCTGAGTTTGGTATGAAAGTGGATAAATAGCAATTTTTAAATTCATATTTTATTTCATAGAAATAAATATAGAAAACACCTCCCAAATTATTAGTCCAGTAAATTTTAAGTTTATCAAACATAAAAATCATATTTGTATGCTATAGCTATAATTTATATAATTACGCTCCATAACAAACTTTACTATTAATATGTATATTTCGATATACATATACATAAAAAATATGTATTTGGGTTTATTTGTATATTTTGGTATACAAATGAGTCGTGCATTTGTGTGTTTTGATTTATTTGTATATTTTGGTATACAAATGGGATGACAAAAAACATAAAATATTTGTTGCGAATTATAAATAAAAGAACCTATGGCTATATCATTTAATTTGAATTAATAGTTTGTTATTTCATATAATTTTTCCTTATTAGTTTCGTCTTTAAATTATTGATAGTTTTATAAATACTTCTCTATTTGAATAACTAAACTTATATACACTTTTGATATATAACATGATATAACAAGTGGTGTCAAACACTTATATGAGCAGAAGACTCTAATTAAAAAGCAAAGAGAAGTATTAAAAAACACCTCTAAACTTGACGAACATTTAGGGATGTATTTCACTCAAGATGCAAGATTGGGGTGTATTTAAATTCAGTTAATCAACTAAAGAGATGTTTTTAAGACTGTTAATAGTTCAATGATGAAATTAATAACTCACCCCGAGTTTAGGGGTATTCTATCTTATTTTATTTGGTTTGAATTGTTTTTATAGATGAATTTCGTATAGAGAGAAATACTGAAAAACACCTTTGAACATGATCATCTTTCGAATCAATTAGTGATCATTGAAAACACCCCTTAAACTTAGCGTGAATTATTAGTTTCATCTATAAACTATTGACGGTCTTAAAAATACATTTTTACTTAACTAGCTGAACTTAAATACACCCCCGATCTTGCAACATGATTGAAATACACGTGTAAGTACTTGACGAGTTTAAAAATGTTTTCAACACTTCTCTCGATTTTTTATTAACAGCTCATGCTCCTACACGAGTTTGAGACCATTTGTTGTGTCATGTGGCAGATGGAGAGTCTATCTAAGTTTAGTTATTCTAGTAGATGAGTGTTTTTAAGACTGTCAATAAGGTTGGAGACGAAATCAATAATTTGCGTCAAGTCAGGGATGTTTTTGATACTTCTTTATTGTTAGTATTATGGTGATCTTTAATATTCTGAAAAGAAATTTTTTTCCAATTTTCATTTGTGTTCGATGTGTAATAAGAAAAATATAATTTTAAAACTATTTATGTAAAATTTAAACAAAAAAAATATATTACTCCGATTTACGAAACCAATAGTTTGAGTCAAGTTCAAAATGTTTTCAATACTATAACAAAACCGAAATGGGTTAGATGAATTAACAAAAGTTTAAATTTGGCTATGAATCATAAAATAATCAAAATATTAACAAAGTACACATTTTTTTAAAAAAAATAACCGATCAAATTGAAAAGACGATCAACAATGGTAAAATTGAATAAACCATATGTATATACACATAAAAATTGCAAGCTATAATTTTAATATGTATGTTATTTTTAAATTGTTCAAAATACAATATATAATACATTCAATTAAGATCGCAAACGTCATTTAGTGATATATTTATTTTTTTAATTAGTAAATATTAAATAACTCACATTTCAATTTGTATTGGATTTATTGAGTAAATTTAAGGTTTAACAAACATAAAAATCATATTTGTATGTTATAGTTATAGTTTGTATAATTCGCTCCATAACAAACTTTATGTTTCCTATGGCTATTAATCTGTATATTTCGGTATACATATACATAAAAAAAATATGTAATTGGGTCTATTTATATATTTTGGTATACAAATGGGTCCTGTATTTGTATATTTCGATATACAAATGAGCCATACATTTGTATATTTCAGTATACAAATGGGTCTTGCATTTGTATATTTCGGCCTATTTGTATATTTCGGTATACAAATGGGATGACAAAAAACATGGATTGTTTGCTGCAAATTACAAAAAAAGAAACGGTGGCTATATCATTTAATTTGAATTAATAGTTTGCTAATTTATACAATTTTTCCATTTATTTAGTAACAGACAACTCTCTCTAAATAATTTGTAAGCTATTTATTTAAATAAATTTACTAGTACAAATAGAAAACACAAAATCAAGAAAATAAACAAAATAATTAAAATGATTTGAGGGAAATTTTTGTCTTTACATAAACTTATCCCATGGTATTATATCATATGTATTACTAATACCTCCAAGTGGAAGGTATTAGTAATACATCCTATAATACCATCTAGGATGTATGACTAATCCATGGTTTAATTATAATTTAAGAAAATAAAGAAGACTTTTGAATCTTGTGGTCCTAAATTAAAGTTATGTCAAATATATAAAATTGCCATTTAATCTTGTGACCTTAAACATGCCATGTGGAAAATTGATAGTAAAATGTTATCAAAAAAAGAAATAGATCATTTTGTTTGAAACAGATTTAAAAGGAAAGAAGGTCATTCTTTTTGAAATGGAAGGAGTACATAACTTATGAACTATTTCTTTTAATGCGGCCTACCAAAAATAGATTACCTTCCCTTTCGGCCCGGGTTTGTCAATCTGGTTTTGTTTCCCTGAAATGATCCGACCCGAGTAAATTCAAAAAAACCCTAGCAAATCCGCCTATATTATAGCTAAAACCCTTGCAAAACCCCGCCTTTCGTCTTCACTCTCGAGCTCCTTCAAACGCAGTAGAAGTTGAAAAATGACGCTTGGAGAAAGGCAAGGAGATGAGAAAAATGACTCCAAGTACTGCGGAGTGGAAACGGAGTTCAACGATGACATGCCTCAACTTCTCTCCCTCAACATTCATGGCGGATTCGACTTTGTCGTCGCACCATTGGTTAGTAATCTAAGTTTCAGTTCTTTTACCAAGAATTGATCAACCCATTTGTTATCGCATCATTATTTAGTAACCCATAATCCTATATCTCTATAAAGCACAAAGTTTTGGCACTATTAGTTTTTTTAAAAAAACTATACTTGGATATAATTGATTTAATTTGCAAAGTGTGATTAATGGCGACCAATTAGCCAGTCATATATGGGCCTGAATTGCCCAATTTTGCTATGTGTGAATGGTCAGTACGTCGCCTACAGTAAGACTAATGGTGTTGTCTAGCCCAAATTTTTGGTGAACTGTGATCTTTGTAAGTTCACTCAGGCTGTCGACATTACATTTCCTTTCCAAATATTAAGACTTGGTTTTCTAGCTGAATAATGATTGGGTAGATAAGTGATTTTTTGAGAAATGGAGGAATTTAACGATTGCAATTAGCTAAGCTAATGACAAAGGTTTTTGTCCTCTTTTGCAAGAATAATTTGAGGAATAGACTAGTGAGAGGACTTTCAAATTCCATTATCTTGCATAGGGGATTCAAGTCATCAAGGCAGCAAAGTGGAAAGAGACTGCTACTGACTTCTCGACATAGGGTTTGGAAGGGGTAGAGGTTAATAAAATAAACTTTGGGGTTTAAAAGGAGAAAGTTAGTAGCTAACATTTGTTTTTTTTGAGCAAAAACAGTTAGTAGCTTTCATTGACCATTGTATGCCAAAAAAATTTAGACATTGTACATTGTTTGACTTGCTATGTGTTTGTCAGTTTGTGTAACAACATATGATTCACATCAATTGGTAATTGCTTGCACATAAATACCAGCTGACATAGCCTATCCATGTTTATAATTTTCTGCTATATTTTAGTTTGTGTAGAGATTGACTAAGTGAAGAGCTAAACCTGCCCAGCAGCTTTAGGAACCATATTGTTAATGTGGGAACATGTAATCCTCTCTTCTTAATAGTATCGAAAAAGTCTCATCTCCTTCTACACCAATTCACGGCATACCTGTATCTTGCAACAATTATGCTCTTCCACAAACATACTGGCGCATATTTTCGCACATAAGAATAGATGAGCTTAGATGGTGCGAAATGGGCAATGAGGATCCATAGTTCAACTTGCTTGGGATCGAGGCGTTTTAGTTGTTATTGTACTTTTCTTCAATGCTTTATCGAAGCCATCTATCAGATACCTAGGTCTCAGTTGTGCAAACGTATTCCCATCTCGTTCGGTAACACAAGATGACACTTTTACACCTAATCTTCCTTTACCTTAAAGAAAATTCGTCATTAGGCTTTCTCGCCTTTTTGTCGCCTATAACGGATTTGGAATGAGGAGGGATATATGGTGGGACATCGCATTCGTGTTATGAGGATATTCTTGATTCCCTAAGACAATGTTTGGTTTATTATGATCGAGCACTTTATGTGTGGATATATAAAACCGGCCAATTTTTCTCCTCCTTGATTTGAAACCCATGTAGTTGGATTGTTACATAAGAAAAATTAGTTCACGTGGTAAGCAGCTCTATGGGTTGTTTGGTTACTAGGATTAGAAAAATGATATAAAATGCACGATTATTTTATCTCATACTTGATTAGATTATTGCTTATAATAGAAGATTACTGGATTATTGTATACGACAGTTGTGGTGTTATTTATCTAGGACCAATATTGGATTCTATTATTGTGAGTAGCAATCCTTGGATAAAACACCTTAAAGACTAAAAAATCAAAAGGCTCACCTGTTGTTTTAATCATGGGTTCTCTTCTTAAATCAAGATTGTTCACTATGATACTACCTGTATCTGTTAAATTGTGTGATCACTTCATTTAAAAGTGTAAGCTACTAGAAAGAAGACACTTTAATTAACTTAATCATATCATCAACACACCTCCACACCTCCACAAGGCTTGATTCATTTTTAAGGGTCAAACATGTGGATATTTGTTGTGGTAGTGATCCTTGAACATAAGATCTTTGCTTGCTCTAATACATGTTAAATTATTTGACCACCAGTTCTAAAAAATTAAGCTATTAGAGTAGAAGAAAAAAAGCTATTAAAAGGAACACACTTTTATTTACTTAATTATGTCTTCAACTAAATTAGTTGTTTTATTTGTTAATTTATGGTTCGACTTACGAGTTATCAAATGAGAGAAGTGTGGAAAAACATCAAGGTCTTCTAGAAAGTAAGTGCAAAGTGCAATTAAGGCGTTGGCTTTAGAAAAGAACCACACTAATTAAGGAAAAATAATAAAAAAATATCTCTAGTGCAAGAAAAAGTAATTATAACACTAGACACTTATTATTTTCACAAATTAGTTTAAAAAAATTATAATTTAAGGAAACATCTAGTAAAAATCATGCCAATTAAGTTCAATAACCATTTTATATTTTTGATTTAGATGCATAAATGTTCTTTGAATTTTCAGTGACTAGTTGTCTTATATTAAATACAATTTCTTAATTCTAAATTTCTAATCATTAGAAAGATTCAGCCATAATGTTTTAGTGCTTGGTGCCTTCACTTGAACTAGGTCATCTTTCCAACCTTGATATCACTAAGCTTCAAGGCTTAAACTTGCCTTAAATAGACTTATAATGTTGTGAATCAAGATAACTCTGTAAGGATATATGGGCTAGACGTGGTAAATAAGACTGATTCAGTTGATATTATTGGGTTGAGTAAAATGTTGGAGAGTTTTATATGGGATCCAGGCCCAATTAGCTATTGTTAAAAAGGTTTAGAGATTAGAAAGAACGGTTATGCAAATTATGTCGAAGCTTTGGCTTTCAGTTATCTCTCATCCCCTTCTAGTTACCTTCTTCTATGTTAATCTATCTGTAATTAGTGTGTTATTACTTTCTTGTGTGTATTATACGTTGTAACTTGTATTCATCAATAACAATATATATCAGTGTTTGTATTGGAAATTGGGTTTGTTTCATATAACAACACTAGTTTAGTAGTATTGTAGTATCTTATCATAGTGGTCAGAGTTTAGTTAGGTGAGCAATATATTATCATTGTGGCCAGCGTTTAAAAGTTTTAGGTGGATTGTCGGCTAATTACATATGTTTATGATCAAAATCATATGTTGTTTGTTGTAGGCTCAACAATGAGGTGATACTTGCAGGGCTATCATTATTTCCTCTATGTTTCAACTACACGTCTAAGTTCCCTTTTTTGATTCATAAATACGCATCTAAAATTTTCTTTTATCTTGTTTTAGTTAACATGTTGGGGTATTGATTTCATGAGAAACATGGGTAAAATCCATGCTCTTTGTATGCATAGAACACTTTAGCAACTGTAAGGTTTGACTTGATTTCAGGGGTCATCTGGTTCTTGGTATTGGGCAGGTTTTTTGGGGGGGGGGGGGGGGTTAATTTGGAAGGAGAGGAACTATAGAATTTTGAAGACAAAAGCAATCTTGTGCAGAAAGTCAAGATGAATTGTATACT
The DNA here is from genome assembly GCA_037074985.1 of Solanum bulbocastanum. Classification (NCBI taxonomy): domain Eukaryota; kingdom Viridiplantae; phylum Streptophyta; class Magnoliopsida; order Solanales; family Solanaceae; genus Solanum; species Solanum bulbocastanum. The sequence continues at coordinate 2,509,716 of CM073604.1, forward strand.
TTTGTTTCATTTTTGGTGTAAAGAAAACTATGTAGAGGAAACTGGATCACTAGTTGATGTGATAGATTCCTTGTGAAGCAGTTGTCCTAAGTATGTGGGTTTTATGTAATTGTAGATAACACTGTTATGGTGCAGATCTCTATATACACACACACACATACATGTTACCAGCTTAAAAAAAAAAAGGTTTTTTTTTTTTTTTTTTGGGGGGGGGGGGCGGGGATAAAGTGGCATCATTAGTGTCTATTTCTGTTTCGAATTTGGTTCGTGGGGTTATTTATCATCTATATTATTTAGTCAAGTAGAACTTTTTTCTTCAATGAGGGGGTTAATTTTATCTCGTGGGTTTGCAATGGAATCCTATGGCTAAGGGTGAAAAAACTCTTACTCCTATGCCGTACCCTTCCCCAACTCCCATCCCTCTTACCTCACCTCCTCTCTGGCCTTCAAAGTTCACAGTCCATAACTACCTGCCTCTTGCTTGGCATTCTTTTGTAATTTGGTTGATGATAATTATCTAAAGGAATATCTTAACGATCATTTCATATATAGTGTATGATCAAACCCAAGGAAAACTACCAATCTCATTGAGAGTCTTCCCAATAACAATCATTTCATAATAATACTACTCACTCTCGACTAGTCAATTTTTTCTCCATTCTTCGGTGTCATAATAATTCTCCTTTTTTCTTGCAAACCAAATGATCCCCATGAGTTAAAAAATGGATTAATATTGTTACAGCTTCCATATCATCATGAATATAAGAGTAGTAGTTGATTTCGTCACGGATGCCCTTTGACCTTTTAGCAAGAGAATAGTTCTAGATTCTCGAAAAGATGACTAATATTTATCAAATTATAATCACTTGCAATTTATTATTATCCTTTTCAAACAATTGCTTTTATAACCTATGATTATTGCCAAATTGGGTCATGGTTTAAAGGCAGATCAACTTGTTTCTATTCCAGTTGTCTAGAATTAAGAATGGAAAGACAAGACTTGTCTTACTATGTAGTTTTGGTAATATTGAGCTCGTTGTCAAATTCTGGTAGAGGAAGTTCAAACGATCTTTTCCTATCAATCCTTTAACAGGAAGCAATTGAGAAAATACCGTCTTTTGAAATCTCATTGATGAAGGTACAAAGAGGGTGGGTAAAGATGGGATAATTATTGAAGAGAGGGCTGAAAAAATAGAAAAATTGCTGATAGCCATCTGGTAAATAAAATTGAGTAATTAGTTGGAACTTTCCGATTCCTATGCTAGTGGTGATTGATAGATGGTCTGGAGATAGTAAGACCTAGCAAAGACAAATGTAGCACAAATGATCTTTTCCTATCAATCCTTTAGCAGGAAGCAGTTGAGAAAATACCGTCTTTTGAAATCTCATTGATGAAGGCACAAAGAGGGTGGGACAAGATGGGATAATTATTGAAGAGAGGGCTGAAAAAATAGAAAAATCGCTGATAGCCATCTGGTAAATAAAATTGATTAATTAGTTGGTTCCTCTGCTAGTGGTGATTGATAGATGGTCTGGAGATAGTATGGCCTAGCAAAGACAAAAATGTAGCATAAACATTGAGAAAGACATTGGAATTTGGAGAATTTAGTGAAAGATGACATGTTTTTCAAAGTGAGATGGCATGTAGCAACCACAAAATTTTATTACTATTGTTATATGGACTTTGTAGCCATAATTTACTAAAAATCATCCGTAACTTTATAAAGACATTTATTGAAGTTTATGTTGTGTGTGTTTGCTAAAGATATGTGTTCTCTTGATTTTTCACTATAAACATATCTTACTCATTAGAGTGTATTAAAATAGTGTATCTATCTTTGCTTGGAGAGCTAAAGTGATATATAAGGCTTGGAGTGCTAATAGTTAGGGAAAGCTTAAGGAGAGAAATCAAAGGGTCTTTCAAGGGAAAGAATGCTCTGTACAGAATATTGATTAAGTTATTATTACTTTTGGCTTTTGGTGTAAAGAGCAGAATATAGAAGAAGAAATCCAATTCGTGGATTTTATAGGTTCCTTATAACTATCCATGACTCTTTTGTAAATTTTGGAGGTGACCAGCATAGCCCTGAATGCTGATAAATACAATTTTTACCAATTTCCAAAAAAAAATAAATTAAAATGGAAATAACTCTTTATAAATTCTATCTTAAGCAATACATCTTTGTTTAATCCTTAATTTTGTGATGCAGATGGATCCTACTTACAGGCCTAGTTTACTGGTGAGTAGCAATGGTGGATCTGGGGTGCTTCCCTTCGCTGGGTCAGACTTGGTGCTAAGCCCTTCCCAATGGAGCAGTCATGTTGTTGGTAGAGCTTCTTTCTGTTCATTGTTAGATTAAATTTATATTTGTTGAACCAAGTGTTGTTTATTATTTTGCACGGGGAGCGTCTTCCCAATCCCCCCTATCGGTTTTGAAACCCTTTGTTAGTCTCTTAATGCCTAATTCACACATTTACTGCTTTTTTCATGATAAGTATTGACACATTTATTGCTGTTTCTTTCATTGGACTGCAAAAAAAGAATAGAGTACATGTGTTTATTCTCTTTGGGTTTACTCAGTGAATTAGATGCAGACTTGGTGTTTTTCCTCGAATTGTGGACCATTACATGGATCCTGAACTAGGGGGAAGAATCCAATTTTTATTTTGTGATGCTAATATTGTTTATTGTTGAGAGGATATACATTGTAATATCCATCGTTGACCTATCATTGTAAAACAAATTGTTTGTTAATTGTATCCCTGATAATCTCAACTCCTTACCATGAAGTCTATTCATGAAGGTTCTAAGTAGTGACTGATTTACTAATGGATCATTATTCATATTTATCTCAATTTTATTATTTCCTGGCATGTGTGATCTAGGTAAAATTAGCTCTTGGCTTGACTTGGATTCTGAAGATGAGATGCTTCGGAGGGATTCTGAGATTACATTGAAACAAGAAATAGCCTGGGCTTCTCACCTTTCACTGCAGGTGAGACTCTTGAATATTCTCTGTTGTGCAAACTGAATGGAAACTGATTTGCAAACATTTTATTTTCTCATTATCTCCAGATTTTTATAGTTTCTTGCAGTTTAGTTTCTATATATATGTTTCTGTGGCTTTTGTTCCTACAGTATACTGGGTTGCCACCCACTTGATCCCCAATTCAATAGTAGTCATTCACCTATGTACTTATCCAACATACAAAAGTGTGCTTCATTCACATGGAAGTGTATCAACATGCAAACTAGTATTGGATATTCTTCTAATAACAACTTCCCTTATCAACATGCAAACTAGTATTGGATATTCTTCTAATAACAACTTCCCTTTTTATGCCTAAGTGTCTTAGGGATGTAAGAAATGTGCTTGTTTTTCTCCATCAGACTCTTTTTAGCTGCCTTAAACAATGTTAGAAGTTTGACCAAAAGCACCGTGTTGACTTGACATGACAATGTACCAGTGGTGTGAAGATGGTATGTGGTTTATATGAGATTTTGTCACATCTGATCTTAGACTTTTGACTTTGCATCAGTAGATTAAGAAGATGAAGGGCAACAAGCAAGAACCACATGCTGCTGTTACTCTTCATTCTTTTCTGTCTATTACTTGCTCTTTTCCTGTATGTGATATGAAAGAAAGTCGGTGAGACAAGTTAGGCTGAAAGAGAGCATGTTTATAACCAAGGGATTTAAAAGAAGATGTTAACACTTTGAGTATATATATGTATAATTTTTACACTTGGAGAGCAGGGGTTATATCCTAACCAAGACAGAACACACTAGACGCTTTCTTATTATCTACCTAAGGCTTGGTGAACCAGAGTTCCTCGGTACTTGTGATGGTGGGAAGTAGCAGGTAGCTGGTAGAGTTATCAAGGTGTGTGAACGCTGGTCTGGACATTGCCATTATAAGAGGATTAGTTCTACTTCTTCAATTGTTCTCCTAATTCTCAGCCTTAAACTCATTGTATGTGCACCTGCATTGATTAGCCACTAGATTATCCTTGGGCAGACAACTGCTTAAGATAACTCAGTTTTTTTGGCGTTATTGTTTGTATTTGAAGGCCAACCTCCTCGGGCGGAGAACTGCTAAACATAGCTTGATTTATAGCATTATTATTTATTTGTGAAAGCCAACTGGTGGGGGTGGCCTAACTGTGGATGAAGCTAGAATAAAGACCATGTGAGACTAGTGTTTGAATACCACCAGCCTTGGTGGACAGAGTTACTAGGTATCAATACTGGTGTAGGTACCTGATGGAGTAGTTGAGTTGCAAGTTGATCCGAACACCCCTATTATGATTTATGAAAAGAAAATTCTAGCTGTGAATGCCTCTGTTGGGTTGGCACCTTTTGCATGTCTCTCCATGTTTGCCTGCATCAAAGAATACGGAAAAATGGGGGAGGGCAATGATTGGGTAAATGCAGTTACCATTCTGTTTGCTCTCGCAACCTTTATTTGCTTGAATTAAGCAGCATTTTTGTTTATTGCTTACACATTTTCTGATCATGCAGGCCTGTCTTCTTCCTGCACCCAAGGGAGTGACCTGTGCTAATTATGCTAGATGTGTGAATCAAATTCTACAGAATCTAAGCAATATGCAGGTGTCAATCTTGTCTTTATTTTGGTTTAGTTATTTTTCCTCTGTTTTTATTCATTTTAAATACTTGTTCCAGCATAGTTTGTTTTATGTTTCATATTCTCATTTTGATTTTATGTGGTTTGAAGTTGTGGCTAAGGGTTCCATTGGAGAAATCTGACGATGATGATGGAAATAGAAGTCCCAACTCTATGGTGAGTAATTGCTGCATTACTGCTTAGTGAAGATCTATAACTTTATATCCCCCTAGCTGTCAGACTGGTCATTACTGAAAATCAGTGCCAATGACAGATGTTATAACATTCATCATAATTTTAATGGTCAATATTGATGGACGATATGGAGAGAGAAATATGAGAGATTTTGATGGAATTGAGAATGATTTTGTATATTTTATGAGTTGCCTCTTTTTCCTTATTTCTTTTTAGTGTACCCATGAAATTCCTGTAGGTATAGAAGATAGGGTGTCGTTTGTATAAAATCAGATATTTTTGTAAGATGTGCTGCTTTTGGTATACTTGTCTACGGGTATCTTTTTGCCCATTGTTAATAATTTCTTTTCTTGATAAAAATTGGTTTATTCAGTGGCATTTTCTATGCTATACTTGGATCTTTCTGGCTGGCTCGTTGACCATGATGCTTTATTTCCCTTACTGATATTATCCTTCTGATAAGGACGTGATTCTGGTTTTCTTTTTGGTTGTACTGGGGCTGTCCTGGTAAAAGTGAACGGAGTGTTTTATCATTTTGTATTGGCTGCATTTATTCTCAAGTCTGACATTTAAATATTGTCTCTGATAAATCTCCCGAAAGCTCCTCTTTTCAAATTTTCATTTATGTTATTCGAGCTATAAGTCACAATGCTTGATTTTAATAGATAAGTTAGTGCTTTAGTTTGATAATGGGTTTCTTTATACCAAGCAGGGTGAAGAACATAGAGATTCATGGGAAATGTGGAACTCATTCCGCACTCTCGGTGAACATCACAGTCAGCTTTCAGTTGCACTTGATGTTTTGTATGTATATAAATTTGTGAAGTGTAGTTATTTTAAATTTAATGGTTTCTAGGTGATAAACTTTGAGGAAAATTCTCTGTTGAGATTCATTGTCGTGGACTCGTGGTTATGTCAGTACACTTACATGCAATTTACTTGCTGTGTAGATCCTCATTACCCTCTGTGAATTCACTTGCGCGGTGGTTTGGGGAGCCTGTTAGAGCTGCTATAATTAATTCCAATGTAAGAAATTCAAGGGGTTGGCCCTTTTTTCTTCACTGTAGTGCTTGATACTCATTTTGTTCTAAGTAAGAAAATGTTACTATGCTGATTCGACAGTCTTTTCTCACCAATGCCCGTGGCTACCCCTGTTTGTCAAAACGACACCAAAATCTATTGACGGAGTGTTTCAACCACTCAATTCAGGTAAGCACGTTACCATCCAGTTCAATGATTCAATATGGAGTTTTCCGTTAACAATATAATTCAATGCATATTTGAAAACGTGGGTTAAAAAGGTGGTGACTAGTTCATTGAGCAGCACTGTCTTTTGTTTTCTGATAATTTGCTGGTAAAGGCCATTACTTTGAACTGTTTTATCAATTATAGAGAAACTGCTCTTTATCTCTCTAAAACAAATTTGCTGATTTGTAGGGAAAATGTCTTTGCCCTGGGTAGATACATTTTAATTTTACAAATTGTTATTGTAACGTATGTACATATTCAACATGGGTGTCTGGAACTATACTGTAACAGCCTAACAGGTATACCGTATATGTAGTTTTCGCTCATTTTTAGTGTATAAAGAATCCTCCAGAAGTACTGTCACAAGTATGTGAAGGATGCATGTAACTTAAAGCACAATTCCATTGATCTTAACTGTCCAATAAGTATCTCTTTTACAGAGACGATAAAAATCCTGCCAGGAATATTCTAATATCATGTGGACATGGTTTTCTTTGGCTGGTGTTTGTGTAGTTTCCCTAACTGAACTAACCATTTCTTTTCGCAACCAAAGCAGAATTGCTTTGGGTGTCTTGGAAACTGGTGAATTTTGACCATTTGACACAATTATTACTTTGGCGACAAGTATGTAAGATAAGGCGATGGCTGGAAAGAGATAGAAGGATTAGTTGCCTAATTAGTAGATCTGGAAGCATTAGAATGCTAAAGCAGGCTAGCAAGAAGCATAATGACAACTGCCAAAATTGGTCTTTTTATCCTAAGATACTTCAGCCACGTACTGCTCAATGGAGATAACTCCTGTAACTCCGTTGTAGGGGAGAAGACCTTTGACATGATGGAATATTAGCATGGTACATGATCGCTAAAAATAGGAGGTTCAGGAGCAGGGTGAGTATTGATGAACAGAGTCTCATATGTTGTCTTCCATTACGCAGAGCACTGGAAGGATGATGATGCATCTGCCCTGTGAAGAAAAAAGAACGGTCTATCAGTATCAGGTGGCACAAAAAATTCAACCATTTGGTGGACACACATAGAATCATGCTGAGAGAAAAGAAGATAGAATCATCCAGTCAGAACTGGATGTGGATATGGGATAGTTAGTGATAACTGGGAAACTGCGAAGTATGTCTAGAAAAGAACACATTGACTATTCAAACAGTCTCTGATTGGTCTATGCCATGCACAGGCAGAATATTGTAAGGATTTTTAGCTATCCACCGAGTCTTGGATCTGGAAACAACCTATTTCTTGGTTATTACAAAAAGCACAAAAGAGCATATTGCAAGACAATTTTGAGCTGTAACTGTTTCTTAACAATGTGAAGTGGCCATTTGGTGCTCTTTGTGATTAAAAAATAATGTTAGCATATTTGGGGTGGGAAATAGGTTAAGCTGAATGAGATGCAGCAGAATAGACTACCCAATAGTCCGGGTTCCATGTTTACGTCAGATCTTCAGTAAGGTACCTAACCAAACTAACTCTGTCATGATAATTGACTCGTCAACCCTGAAGAGAAGTTTAAGGAAAAACAAAAATTATTGGGCGACATAACAAATCAACATAAAAAGTTTTCCATGTTTGATAAAATAATTCTGGGAAATGCTTTTATTCTCGGTGATTTGTCTTTGCCATATGTTTTATTTCTGTTATTCATTCTCTAGGAGTCTTGCAAAAAATAGTTTAGCATAACAATTGCTGCAAACTGGTGTGAAAAAGGAAATTGGGTCCCTACCAAAATGTGATACAGCCGCGGATGAAAACCCCTTGGGAGTGTTTGGTTTCACTGTCTAGTTTCATTAGGAAAGCAACTAAAAGTTATGAGTCAATCTTGGTGTAGGTACACAATGGTGGTAAACGCATGGACCACTTGTCGGTGACTCATTTCTGGGGAAGGGGATTAAATATGAAGAAAGAAAGCTCAGTAGCCTGGTCATATGAATAGCCAGTTACAAGGCAGAATCTTGAAAGAGAATTGGAGCATTGCCTGGTGGAAGAAAATTGCGTGTAGAGTATGAAGGAGAAATAGAAATGAGAATTCGAGTGTTGGAGGAGTTTTATTAACTTGATTAAAAGGGTGGAGTGTTTGAGGAGGTGAACGAAATTGGGATTCTTTAAACCTGAAGAGTAAGTAGGACACTGAATGTTAGGGGAGTTGAAGGGAATCGATGTTGTTTGAAACTGGAGAGTAAGTGGGCAAGTATTACTTACACTACCGCCATTTTATTTATCAAGATTTCTTGTGTTATGAGCACTTATGCCTGCTTTAGTCATTTTTAGTAACTCATTACCTAAATTTTGTATATAGCTTGTAGTTTGTGCTGATACATTGGTAAGTTTGTTCAGCTTGGTGCAAATCGGTTTTAAAAAAATTGCCTACAAATGAGTAACTGAAGTTTTTGCTCAAGTAACATGCACATGTATCGGTACTTGATGGATATGCAACATTTCTTGGATGGCTTTATAGTAATTCATCTGTTTATCAGGGGTTTCAATATTTTCATTAGATTGAATGATCTTTCTTAAGCTCACATATTTTTGTTTAATTAATGTGCTTAGGCTACCGATTTGAGTGTAGCATCTTCATAACATCTAAACATTTGGTAGCAAGTTGAGAATGTGTTATCTTGTTGTCATATCTACTCATTTTCATATATTGAGTTATCTCCTGATTTGTTATCTGCATTCGATTCTTCTACTTGTCTTGTTGGATAATCATATGATTTTCTTCATTTTTGGGATCTTACCATGAACTCTCTTGCAAATGTCTCCTGCAGATAGTCATCTCTGGACAACAAATGCAGAATTTCCCCACGGGAACTTCAGTGTCAAATTCTCACAATAGTAATAATCAAAGCGAGGGCGTTGAGGGTATGGCGTTGAACTGGATTTGAGATTTATTTTGATAATCAGAAAGTCACAGTGATGTATTTTAAGCTGCCCTAGTTTCACTCCGATATTTTGGTTTGTCCTACTTCGCAGTTTCTTTTTCCATTGTTGCCGGTAATACTCGTGATATGTTCGTCCAGTCAGGGCTAAAGTGCTACAAAAAAATGACCTGTATCCTACATATTCCATGTATATGGAATGCCAATTTACATATTCACCTCGGTCTCCTTAATTATTTGTCATCAATATAGCACCAACTACTAACCAAGCAGACCATCTCTTTGATGCTTTGGTGCGACATAATTTTGCTCTATCGCACTCTTGTCTCCTACTCTTAACTCTACATAATAAGATCTCACCATAAACGAGTTTGTTCCTATGAATTTTAAACCATACAGTTTTCCCCCCTTCCACCATCTCTTCCCCCCTGTCCTATTTGCATCTGAGTGGCCTTATGAAATTTGTATCCTTCGTGAACCCCTTGGTATCCCCATAATACAATTGACCACCATATTCTCTTTCTCGATCGTCAGAGCATGCACCTATGGGAATGCATGCATTAGGTTATCTATTCCTTTATGTTCAGTCTTATTGTTAGCAAGATTGCTTTAGTTTGTATTAACATTGTTCAGGCATGCAGCGACATCCGCTAAGGTCATACCTGGACTACATTGCTTATTTGTACCAGAAGATGGATCCACTTCCTGAACAAGAACGCTTTGAGGTAGTGTATCTCCTGTGCGTTTGGGGATGTTGTTGACCTGTTGGTTTGTTTGTATTAAGTTTCAATGACGCTCCAACTTTTTTCTTATTCAGCTTGGTTATAGAGATTACTTACAGTCTCCCTTACAGGTACATGCTTTATTCTCTATCTTCATAATTTTCTTCTATAAGTATAGGTAGCTGAACTTTTTTTAATTCATTTCTTTCCTTCAGCCTCTCATGGACAATTTGGAGGCCCAAACTTATGAAACATTTGAGAAAGACACAACCAAGTACATACAGGTACGTGTAAGCTTATTGTCTGGCAGTAAAACTAAACTTAGTCAGGGGCTTGTTTGTAGTTACTATAGTTTAGAATGTTCTGAAGTGCTAAGCAATGCGGCTTTTACAAAAGAAATTGACACTGGCATACTCCTGCTGAGTTCTGCAACTATCATATGCTTGTTGTGTGCTCCTTTCTGATTGAAAGAAAAATATCTGTTGAAATTTTATCTGTTTTCATCCATTGTTGTTTTTGGGAGAAACAAGGGGCTGCCACGTTAAGGAGGTATGCAGATGTTGACAACATGGTGTTAGCAAGAGATCATACTCTTGCATTGTGCTTGTGTATATTCAGATTTTTGGTAAGCACAAAGCGGAAAAAGGCTACAAGGCTCCGCTTCACGCTTTAAGCGAAGCGCTCGCTTCATTGAAGTGAAGCACAATTTATAAGAAAAAAGGCCAAAATAAATAGAGACAATATATAGCAAACATTCAAATCAAAAACTAAAAAGTAGATACCACACAATCCTTCATAGACCATAGGACAAACAATCAAAGATACTAACGGTTCAACAACTAATTCTTATTCTTCTATAGTTCTACCTCGACATGATTTTTTAAATATTGTATTCCTAATTATCATTATATTGCTCATCATCATCATCATCCTTTTCAATTTCATCAACCAGGGATAAACTTGTACTACTTCTTTTCTCCTCCTAAGTAAGCTTTAAGTATTCCCCTTAAATCATAATGGTCCTTCTCAACTCCACTTGCCTCTGCATCAACACCCCAAGTGAAATCAGAATCTCCCTAAAAGATGCTTCATCTTTAGCATTCCAACAACGATTAGTCATTCACTGATATCATCAATATTATCCAAAAGAATTGGATCAATTGTTTTGCTAGCATTGTAAAGACTCCTCAAAGTTCCATTGTATTTTATGAACACTAGGTCATTGAGGTGCTTCAAGGTTCTCTTCCTCAATCATCTAGTGTTCATAAATATAATAGAACATTAAGGCGTTGTTATAATGCTCGATATCAATGAATGACTAACTGGAGTTGAGAATGCTAAAGATAAACCAATTTTTGAGAGATGTTCTACTTTCACTTGGGGTGTAGCCGAAGAGGCAAGTTGAGTTCAGGAGAACCATTATGATTTAAGGGGGAGTACTTAAAGCTTACATAGGAGGGGAAATGAAGTAACTACAAGTCTATGCCTAATTGAAAAAAGATGATGGAGTTGAAGAAGACGATGAGCAATACAATGTTAATTGAGGAATACAAGATTTTGACAATCTTGTAGAAGTAGAGCTATAGCGGTTGAAGAATAAAAATTGGATGTTGAACCATTAATAGTTTTGATTTTGTTTGTCCTATGGTCTATGAAAGATTTTGTGATATCCACTTTTTAGTTTTTAATTTGAACTTTTGCTCATATATATTGACTCTATTTGTTTTGGCCTTTTTTCTTTGAATTGCCCTTCACTTCGAAGAAAAGAGTGCTTCGCTTAAAGCATGAAGTGGGGCCTTGTAGTTTTTTTCCGCTTCGCACTCCCCGAAACATTGATAAGAATGTACCCTAACTGCTTAACTGAAAACATCTGGGAAGGGCCTTTCCTTGAAAATGTCCTCGAACATCAAATATATATAATGAACTGCACATAGAGTCCAATATATGTGAGGGAACATTCCCTTCAACATATCATCCACTATAACATTTTCATTTGCATTATCTGTAACAATTTGAACAACATTCTCTGCACCGATCTTCTATATATTGTTCTGAAAGAAGAACATTTTGATGGAATCAGTAGACGAGTTCCTCGTATCAATGGATTCAAGAAATAAGCTTTTCTTTGGAGAACTCACCAAGACATTGATGTTCATTTTTCTGGTTCTTGTCGTCCTCTTATCCATCATAATGGAACATTCAAATTTGTTCCATTCTACTCGATGATCCTCCACAATTTATTTTTGTTTCTTCCACTTCTTTAGTTAGTTAATTAACTTCATGATAAGTGGCGGGCTTCCATCATGAAAAGGCCGCAGCTGCACGTTCCCTCAAATGTTCCTTGGCAACATCATGCAAACTTTTTTTTATTGCTTTTCCCTGCATCATCTCCTGGCTTCTACGGAAAATAATAATCTGAAGTACTTTTCCTACCAATTGATCCACAACTTGACGAGACTATTGCGTTCTTGCCTCTTTTTGTGATTTTGCAGGACGCGAAAAATCCGCAACTTCACCCTCTTCGCTTTCTTCTTCTTCATCATCATCAAGATTAGTCGCATTTGGTTGATCTGACATTTAACTTTTTAGCTCCTTTTTTTCCTCAACATGCTTTTTTATTTCTTCCCTCACAATCTCCGGGCATTTTGCACAATGTGCGACATCGCTATAAATTACCAATAAGATATTAAGATGTTTGTGGTGAAAAATTCCGCCTTGAAATGTATTGTCACAAAAAATACATGTGACGTGCTCCTATTAGTCTCACTAGCTCTTCTACCGCATTTCCAAGCCGGGTCAGACTGAAACACTTTTAATCACGGTCACTGTTAAGAAAAAAATAGCAACATATTTTATCACTATAGAGAAAAAAAGAATTCAGCACATATTTAATCACTTTTAGTTGTTAAGAAATTTTTTTATCAAGACAGTTACATTTTTTCCCCAGAACACTAGCAGAAGTGAAAAAAACAGAGCACTAGGAGACAGCAGTAGATGTCGAGAAAAAAAACAGAGCAGTAGCAGGCAGCAGTAGATGTCGAGGAAAAAAAACAGAGCACTAGCAAAAATATTCAGCAAGGCAAAAAAAAAAAAAAAAAGAAACAGAGCAGAACTGTTGATGTGAACAAGAATACAGAGCTCAAATTTTTTAGCAGAAGGAAAGACCTGAAGTCGAGAAAAAAGCAGAGCAAAGAAGAGAGTATTAAAAAAATAGTAAGAAGAAGAAGAAGAAGAAGAAAGAAGAACAAAAAGAAATCCTAGCACTAAGAAGACAAAAGAAGAAGAATAATTAATAATAGGAAGAAATTACCTGAAAGCAAAGAAAAAGAGCTGCAAAACCCTAGTTGAGCCTTTTGAAAGTCATGAAATAGGATTTCTGAAGTTGCGACTTATTTGTGTCCTTATAATTGACCTTCTAAAAAGGCATTAACACAAAACGACCGCTTCATTCATTGTGCTGAAGCGTGCTTCTGCACTGGAGGCAATCACTTCTCTTCAACAGTCTCATGTCAGGTCTTCAAAGAGACTTCACCTCGCATCTCCTTGCTTCATCTCTTTATGAAGCACTTGCTTTCCAGAACGTTGTGTATATTCCTTAGCTTTTCCTCAAATATTTTCTTGTGATGCTGTTTGAGGAATCTCATAGTTTTATCTAATTGCAGACTGCAATTCAGATAACTTAGAATTGATCTGATAATGAACAAAATTCTTCTAAATTGTACCTTATGGCCCTACTAAAGCAAAGGGTTATTTGAATTCACCATCCTAATAATTCATTCTTTTGCCCTTTTTTTTTTTTTTGACATAGGTAACTGTTTCTATTTCTGTATCACACTCATGTACTGAAACCATATTTACAAAAGAACTCAAAATCTACTATCCTATCCTTATAATGAGTCTAAGACATCAATGATAGAGACAGTATCATTAGAGTATATCTGGTTACACCAAAAACATAAAGTCAAAATACAATTCATTTTCACTTGTTCTATAGTATTCTCCATATTCTCAAAGACTCTAAGGTTCCTCTCCTTCCATATTGTCCACCATATAGCTGCAGGTACAATTTTCCAGTTATTTCTGTTTTTAGCGTGAACTCCTGCTTCTTCCCAACTGTGTAATGCTTCTGTAATTTTCCCTGGCATGGACCAAGATATGTTTTTGTGACATAGGAATAATCTCCATAGTTGATTTGTGACCTTGCAATGTATAAATAGATGAACCACTGTTTCTGCAGTTTCCCAACAAAAAAACATCTTGAACATAAAGGGATCCCCTTTTTCATCAAGTTATCCTGTGTCAGCACTACTTCCTTAGCCAATAACCAGACAAAGCAAGCTACTTTGTGTGGGATTTTGGCTTTCCAAATGTGTTTCCAAGGCCATCGAAGTATCTGCTGGTTTGGTTGATTCATCTTCCAGTAGGCTGCATTTATTCAAAAGTCCCGTTACTATTTCCCTGCCACTGTAGGATGTCTTGTCCAGTCTTCAAACCACTACTTCATTCTTTTGCATTTTGAGGACATTGAATGATGGTTGCCCTTTCTCTAACTTGCATCCTTACCAGTAAAAGCCAAAGAGTGCAATAAAATTTTCCATCTGAAGAAGCAAATCATAGGCTCTTTTATGGGTTGTGTATTTAATGTTTTGCCTCGTTAACATATAGTTGAAAACTATAGCTGCGTGATTGCTTTGCTGTTCATATTTTTATCATCCTTCTGTGGGATTATTATGGGTTTGTTGTTGTATCATCCTTCACAAAATACATACTTTAATCCACACACACATGTTATACCATTGTTTGGGAACACGAGCGCTTCATTGCTTTAAGCGGTGAAGCAAAGCTGAAGCGAGACATGTATAAAGAAGTGGCTGCTTCTGTGCTTGAATCGCGATGCAACCAGAAGTGGCGACGCGAAAAAAGCAGCGCTTTTATTTCTTTTAATTAATAATTGATTGATTTTAAAGAATAAAAAGAGTCGTGACTTACCTGGTCCTTAAGAAATCATAACAGTAAGGTTTCAGTATACTCTTTCCTTTCAGTACTTCTCTTTTCTTTCTTCTTCTTTCTGGTGCAGTGGCACTGCTAGCCTAGGATTTTTCTTTGTTTTTTCTACTCTGTTCGTTACTCTGTTTTCCTTTGCCCTGTTTAGCTTTGATTATTACAATTAAATGTTGTTGAATATTTTTTCCGCACAGTGATTAAAGTATATATTGTTGAATTATTTTGTCTCTTAACAACGACTAAATGTTGTTGAATTTTTTCTTAATAGTGATAAAAATGTAATGGTGATTATTTTTCTTAAATCTTATCCGTGATTAAAAGTGGCTGACCTGGCATGAAAATATGGGTAAAAAAGTTAGTGAGACCAATAGGACAACAATTGTATGTCTATCTTGTGAAAGACAACTTAAGGGGAACTTTTTTTTTCAGTTTTTAATATGAACTTCTGCTTATATATTTTGTCTCTATTTCTGGCAGTATCAAAGAGCAGTTGCGAAAGCTTTAGTGGACAGGGTTCCAGATGAAAAGGCATCTACAATCACTACTGTAAGGGTTCTCTTGAGAATTATCTGTCTTGCTTTTGATGTTAACTTACTCATTTAAACAGCTCGGGATGTTGTCTTGAGTTTGCTTTTAGTGGCATCCTCAGCTGTTAATATGACACTTTCAAATGCTTGTTGCAGGTCTTGATGGTTGTTGGGGCCGGACGTGGACCTCTTGTCAGAGCTTCACTGCAGGTTTAAATGCTTCCTCTAGAGATGTCAAAACAAGGAAGAAGATGAAAGATATGCATTTGGCTTGTGCCAATAAATCATCTTATGTTTTTTGTTTACCTTATTGCTGACAGGCTGCTGAAGAGACTGGACGCAAGTTGAAAGTTTATGCTGTCGAGAAAAATCCAAATGCAATCGTCACCCTACATGTAATCAATTCACTGTTGTCTTTTGTGATTTAGTTTCATGAACTTCTGATGTGTGGCCATTGTTGCTATTCATTTTCTTCTCATTTCTAGAATGTTTAGTTCTCATAATCTCCAGTAGCTATTCAAGATAGTTGAAAAAAGAAAATGCTGAAATAGCTGGATTTCTAAATTTTTGGGCTGTTAATATGCTAATGTGTATTTAATGAATTTGAACTCTTGACTCTTGTGAAAGTTGAATAGAAATGGAATGGTGTCAAACATGGTGACACATCCCTAAATGTGAAGTGTGCTAAGAGACATATTACATGTAACTGATGGTTATAAAAATGTTACCTGTAACTGATATGTGTAAATGGAGAAAATCATAATTTGCTTTCTAGAAAAAGTCTGATTTCCTTGCATCTAGCCTCTGCTAGGTTTGAGTTGGCCTCTTTGGCCATGTATTCATTCTATGGAAGTCCATATCAAATCTATCAAAACAAGAATATTACCTTATCTTCTTTCTTACTGGAGTAAAGAGTACTCCACTTGGTCTTCTAACAAAAGAAAATGATGATTCTGCTTGAATTAAGAATTTACTAGTTGGGGGCTCCTCTTGCGTTGGATATGTCTTTTGAGCTGACGGTCTGTCAGAACATGCCTCTCTAATCTCTACCTCACAAAGGTATGGGTAAGGTTTGCATACATCCTCCCCTCCCCAGATCCTACTTGTGGGGTTACACTGGGTATTGTTGGATCCTGGACAGTGTAGATTGGATTAGGGAATAACTAGTTGAGCTGGGACTGAATCCACATAGTTTCCTTAGTTTTGTGCATGTGACATCACTTATGGATTCAGGGTCTTTGGCTTTTTTTTAAACTGAAAAAATAATAATATAAAATCGGGGTCATCGTTGACTTCAAATTTGATGGAAAATCAATTTGTTAATTGATGTTCTGTTCTCTTTTCCATGAACTCTTTGTTGGAAGATCTGGGAGCAGACGGACTTCTACTTGACTATGTTACTGGACTCTCATTAGTGTTTTTATTTCTTTGGTGGACGCTATTTTTGACAGAGCTTACTAAAGATTGAGGGCTGGGAAAAACTTGTCACCATAGTTTCAAGTGACATGCGCTGCTGGGATGCTCCCGAGAAAGCTGATATTTTGGTATTAAACTGACTCTTCGGATGAACAAACAAACCATTTTATCCATAAAATATAATGTTTGATCTTTCATTTGCAAATTCTCATTTGAATTCCTCTCATCATTTTTTTTTTTACAAATACAGGTTAGTGAATTGCTTGGGTCATTTGGAGACAATGAGCTGTCACCTGAGTGTCTTGATGGTGCTCAAAGATTCTTGAAAGAAGACGGAATTTCAATTCCATCATCGTATGTGTTCAAATATTTTATAGTCATTTGCTTTTCATATTCAAGGATATATGCTGGTTTAACTCGATCCACAGAGTTCCATCCTTGGTGGTGAAAATCATGAGTATGGGTTAATGCTTCTCATTTGCAAGCATCTGTCGTAGGAATGTACTCATTAGTTCTCATGTCTGATAATTTTAGATTTGTGTGGTTCAGCTTGATTTTATTTGGAGAGGTGCAGTGATTTCAAGAGGAGCACTGAATTATCTTTTTGTGACTTAAACACATAAAATGGGGATTTGGGGATTTGTCTCCTTGACACATGATGTCTTTCTTTTCACTTCTCCCTGTAGTTTCACTAATTAATATAACCTTGACTGCAAATTTCTCAATCAACCTAAAAATGGAATATTTTCCTCTATACCTAGAAATACTTACTAGTATGCCATGATATTTAATTAATTTGCTTATCTCAGGTATACAAGTTTTTTCCAGCCTGTGACTGCTTCAAAATTATACAATGATGTAAGCACTCATCTTTTATATTTTATATATGGAGTTCGTTGACCTCCATTTTGAGTTGTTACATGGATTGATGCTATTGTCACAGATTAAATCTCACAAAGATCTTGTGCACTTCGAAACTGCTTATGTTGTCAAGTTCCACCGTGTAGCAAGGCTTACTTCTCCTCAACCAGTAAGTTTATTTAAGTCAAAAGAATTTTGATTTAAGTTCTATAATTTCCAGAATTGAGATCAGAAAATAACTTTATAAACTGTTGGAAAGACTAAACATTGCAAAGTGTTCAAAACTCTGATACGAGTTGCTTGTACTGCTGAACCAAGGGAATAGAGATTCATAAAGTTGTCTTTGTGAATTCTCTCCCTTCAAAATGTTGCACCTGTTATTGGAAAAGACAAAAAGAGGGTACATAAACATAATTATATTTGTACAATTAATTGAATCTACTTCATGTGTTCCATGAATGGTGAAGTCAGTAACATGAATCAGAATAACACCCATGTTTTCCACAAGAGCATGAAAGAAAAAAAGGAAAAATTAATGATGCTTGAAGAAGGAAAATGTTGACTCTATAAGTAACAGTGATTTTGGAATGTGGTGCATCTCATTTCTACCTCACTGTAGTGAACCACATCATATGTCCTATAGAATGTAAAGAGAACCTGGCGTTAACAGTGCTTCTTTCACTAGAGATTTAAAGAGGGAAGATCACACAAAAAGAATAGAATTATAAAGGAAAGAAGGCATAGGTTCCACCGGTGCCAACTCAAGTGTATTCCTTGATGCAATGTGTTCATGTATGCCATTGGGAGGAGCTTTCACTTTTGTAACTTACAGTGGTTATTCTATGTTTTGTTAGGTCTTTACATTCAATCATCCAGAGGACTCAACTAGGAAAAGCAATCACCGGTATACAAAGCTACGGTTTGAGATACCCACTGACACTGGATCAGCCCTGGTTCATGGTATTTGTTATGCTCATACTGATTTCGTGTGCTTTACTTTGTCTAGAAATGCCATAAATATGAAGAGGGATATTTGTAGTTACTATCAGCTACATACTCAGAAATTTGTGATCATGTGTGGCAAGGAAGAAAGGTTCGCATTGCGAAATTGTTGCTGGATAATATAGTCGAACTATTGCCTTAGTCTTGAAGTGTAATGATAGATACACTGAAGAAAATCGTGACATTTTAGAGATACACATTGAACCCAGTCTAATATCAATCCAGAACAAAAATTATGTTCTTGTGTTACTAGTTTCACAATTAACTCAACTGTTGAACCATAGCTTTATTTATTTTTGTTCGCCGGGCTAGTGGTTTAACCTTTTGGTTGGAGCATATGATATATATTTGTCTTTGATGGATAGCTTGGGCATGTCTGCAATTTAACTCTGGTTTATGTCTGCAATTTAACTCTGGTTGTGTTTCCTGGTTCTGTTCTCAATAAATCTGTTTGTGCAATTGTTTTAAATTCATTCAACAGTTTCCAATTGGACTTTTGACTTGACCCCTGTAAAACCTCTTTTAAGAAATTATAAGCATTGATTTTATGCAGAATAATATTTTATATATATCTTAGAACTTGAAAATTAATAGTAACTTGAGGAATGTGCGCTACTTCTTGTTTCCCGTCTGTTTTTGCTTTTAAGTGAGGAGAAGTCGTTCATCCTTGTGACCTCATTTTGTTGATGCCAATGGTAATGTACTGATGAACATATAGAGAAAAAGGTTTCCCTTTTAGTGTTTAATGCTGTCAAGTATTATCGTCTTGTTTAAATGTCCAGCATGTGGAATTTATCTTCTTCCCATGAGCAATGGGAATGGTAGAAAGTAGTACATAGTTCTGGGTGATCTTTTGAACTGATTTGGTGTTAGATTGTTGGTTTTACCAATGTTTGGTTTACTTAAAGCTTTATACAGGAATAGTTTCTGTTTACTCGACTTCTCATTGATTTTTCCTATGAATTAACAGGATTTGCTGGCTATTTTGATTCTGTACTTTACAAGGATGTTCATCTTGGTATTGAACCATCAACAGCAACACCTAACATGTTCAGCTGGTATGTTATTCTTTGTTCTGCCTACTTTTCCTAGGGGCTTGTAGAGGCATTTGACCTACAATTTTTTCAGTTGTCTAACCTTGTCTATCGAAAGTGATAGTTGTATATTCAAACACCATCTCTGTAGCTATTATTTTGGTCAGGGTTTAATTATTAACAATTTCTTATTCTTATCAGGTTCCCTATATTTTTCCCATTGCGGACACCTATGTGTGTTCAACCAGGCATTCCTCTAGAAGTTCATATCTGGCGATGTTGTGGTACTTCAAAGGTAACTACTTTCATGCATGTTTGTGTACATCCCATTCTGTATCATCTATAGAGTAATGGTTTTGAGGATATCTACATGATGAATAAATTGAGTTTCCCCAATCATCACATGTTGTAGAAGTAAGTATCCTTGAATCCATGCCCCATAATATAAATCTCCATACTCAAGAACCCCATCTTCATTGAAGTTTGAATTTGCTCCCATCTTCATTGACTTTTTGCTTGATGAAAAATAGGTTTGGTACGAGTGGGGCGTGACTTCTCCCAGCTCATCTCCTATACACAACTGCAATGGTCGCTCATACTGGGTTGGCTTGTAAGAGTTTCTTCAGTGTGATTTGAGCTTTCGAGATAGCATGATGTGACATTGAACTTCAAATGAATAACAAGTCTAATGTTACTTGTTAAAACTGTCGCAATCATGGGTTCGAATCGCTTATCTTTCGATGAAAGTTGCTGGAAATGCCAACTGGTGCTCAACATGCCAAATTGTTTGTCTGTGCACTTCATGGTGCTTTAAATTTTTGTTCAGTAGAAATTTTGTAGAGTTTAGGTTCAGATAACCTTAAACTACTGTAGTAAAAATAATCTTTTGCTTTTAATGAATGTATTTTGGGTTGTGCTATATGTGATCTTTTTTTTTTTTTTTTTTTTTTTAATGTAAAATCCTACAGCATATCGTCGGTCAATACCATCTTAAATCGACACACAATAACTATGGTTAGTTGTCACCATCATAAATTATCATTTAAAATATTTTGTTGATATAATGTTAAATCAGATAAAACAAACCGTCTTAACTATTTAATATTCATATCTTAATATAAACATTTTATATATTGGAATAAAACCTAGTATGAAGACATCTTTGGACCTTCTCAGAAGATATTTAAATTAAAGAGAGACAAAATGCTCATTGATTATAATTTATAACGATAATGACTATATTTTTTTTTCTTATATTAAAAAATAAAATAATGAATCTACATTTTTTTCTTTTATTAAACAAAAAAAAAAAAAAGGGAAGATAATGACTGTAGATATTTTTTTAATCCTCACGCAGAGTTCATCTCACATTTGTGTTCCCTAGAAATCTACTATGATCATTTTTGGACATGTCAAAAAAAAAAAAAAAAACATTTTAAGCTAGCGGTAACTTTGTTCTTTTGTAATAAATGTAATGAATGTAATGATGGGTATGAATTTATACCTAAGATATTTATATATTTTTAAAATAAAACTTCCACATTATAAATTATATTAAACATACTATAAGTTATAATAATTAATAATTTAAAATATTTTAAAAAAATTATATTTAAAAATAAATATTTTTTGACTGTTTAAATAGTAACTAAGATAAATAAAAGAAAATATATTAAATATGCCATATTGGTTGGTGTGCATTTTGTATTTTGTTCAAGATATATAATCTATCTTATAAATATACAGTATAATTTCTTGTCGAGAGAGTTCGGGATAACACATGTGGTACATACTAAGCTAGGTTAATTTGTCCTAGGTTGTTTTTGTCTAAGAATTGGACCAACAAAACTCTTGTATTTTCTTCCAATTTGATATGGTGTAGTATTGATATTTGATAATATTTAAAATTAAAATTAAAATTAAACAAAGTTCATCAGTTTTCAGATTTTATTTTGATTTTGTTATTTAATTATTAAAATTTAGTAAAGTTTAGACGAGTACATCTAGAAAAAATATTGTTAGTAAGAAACAACAATCATGTGTTTAATAGTACATATGTTTGTTAATTACTACTAAACATGTATTTGATTTATCAAAACTTTATCTATAAATCCAAAAAAAAAAAATTGAAAAAATATTCATGTGAAGAAAAAACTGACCAAATCGATTCAAGTTGTTAGGTTTTGATAAAAAAATCGAATCAAATCGCCCTCATTTACTGTCCGTCCATTTAAGTGCATGTCAATTGTTTTATCGAATATCTGCTATTTTCTATCAATATATCTATTGAATTACTCAGGGCTATACTATATGGAAGCCCGAGTTCGAGGCACAATGGCAAACCAACAATGATTCATCTTATTTTCTTTCCTTTTCTTATAAGTCAAGATAAATATAGATGGCAAATGAGCGGGTTAGATTGAATTTAGGCTAGATATCAATTCAAATTTTGACGAACTAAAATAGGTTGAATTGAAATAGATTAAGCTAATAGATGATGGATCAATAATCAAAACTGATTAATTAGTCAGGCATAGTAAGGATCGTAGACTTATTAACCAATGTTTCCAATTATAATATTAATTCACAAAAGAATGAATTAATCTTATAATAATAAATTACAAATTATTCCATTAAAAGTATGTAATTACATTCTTCAATTTAATTGCAAAATCTATACAAGTCAAATTCATTTGATTATCAATTGAGTTTCACATGATCATGATATCACGACTTCAATCAATGACACATATTATCTACTTTGAATTATACAAATTCGACTTTGGGGCTAAGCTACACCGAACTCCAAAAACGCATGTTTATCATATAAGCTTGAATTTTGCCTTTCTAAACCTTTTTACTTTTTTTCCCATTTTCAATCAGGTGCGGAACCAACTTGTGGTTCGGGGTTCATTTGAACTCCTTCAGTGGATAAGATTATTTTTTATGTCTATATACTAGATGATATCGAACTCTAATCAATTAATTCGCGCATTTATTTCTTCAGATTTTAAACCTTTTAGTAAAAAAAATCTTAACTCTCTTACTATTTTCAATATGAGATTCGCTTAAACTGTCACGTACGTGTTATTACTTGTCGACCCGTCCTCCCTCACATGAAATAACAATGTTGCACATGAGGTCATGTAACTTTCCATCTCTCACTCCTACTTACCCAAAACAAACTAGAAATGCAACTATTTAATTTCTTTCATTTTCAACACAAATTCCATAAAAATAGAAATAAATTGAATCATAACTAAAAAGGATCATTTTTTATGGATAAACTCCAAAAGAAAACAATCACTGCTGATGAAACAAAAAGATAATAATTATTATTTTTTTACAAAAAGAGGACCCCTCAATCACTAATATAAGGAGGACAAAAAACATATGGTACCATATACAGATAGCCCATTGTTTTTCTCCAGAATTATGTGTTCTAATAATTAAATTAATTAGCTGGAAAGAAACTGATGAATATTAATTAATTAATGGATCAAAAAATTCAGAATACAACTTGTGTATTCATAACAAACCTCCAAAATATTGGCTGCGTTTTCTGCATAGAGCCAAAGATAATAACATAATGTCACATGGGTGCCTATAATTTCTCTATCTTGTGTGTATTATAACACCAAAATAAATAAAGTTCTAAGAATTAATTCTACTTTTGGTTAATTTTTTTTAGCATAATAATAATAATAATAATAATAATAATAATAATAATAATAATAATAATAATAATGGTGCCTCAATCTCAAGCAAATTTGAGTCGATTATATAATTTTGCTTATATTCATGTCACTCTATTTAATGCGTAAAATTAGCCGAGAGATACTAGTATTTTGAACCAACAATCAAAGTTTTAGTCATTGTTTCAAATGTAATTATAAAGTAATTTTGTGGAATAGGATTTGATTCTGCAAACGATTTTTCTACCCGGAAATAAAATTAGAACAACTATATTCCTAGATAAAACATGGACTAACTACTGTAATTAATGTTAGAGTTGGAAATTTAAACCTAAGAATTGTCTAATTTTGTGAATTCACTTGGAGTATTACCCAAATAATAGCATGTTTTGGGTAAATGAAATTAGGTTAACTATGTTATGTGACAAAACAAAAATATTAATTAAAAGAAAAGCAGTACCCTATTGAGAGTGGACATAAAGAAAAATAAAAAAATACTCTCATGTTATTTTAACTGTCGTTTTAGCTCCTTTTATTATTATTAAGAACGACAAATATAAGTTATAATTTACTAGATTATTCCTATTTATTAATGGTAAACTAATTTTGCTTCTTAAATATTGTGCATATTTCTTTATTAAGAGTATAGTTGGACATAATTACAACTTTTAAAGTGATAATCATTTTACACTATAAATAATGATATAATTTTAGCTATATTATAATTGGTGTTAATAATAAATATGAGTATTTAAAATAAAATATTTTATATAAATGTCGTTAGACTTAAGACTTTGGATATAATAACATGAACTTAATTATCGCTAAATATTTTTATGGCATGAAATAATACTGCGCACTAAGAGAAAAATATACTGTCACACTAAATATCTCATTTGTTATAGTATTAAGATAATTTTTTAAAGATAAAACCATAGTTAAAATGGGACAAACTATATACACAACATCAAAAATGGTCTTTAGCGGCAATTAATTAACGGCAGTAGCTCAATTACCGTTAAATATGTATTTTTAGCAGCAATTAGCACTCTTTGTATATGTCCCTAAAGCCTTTAGCGACATTAGATCTAATGACACTTAACTAATGTTGGTAAAGACTTTAACACTCTTTATTAATGTGTCTATTTATTGCCCCTAAAAGTTATTTTTGTTGCAGTGATATGATATATATCTACTATCTCAACCCTATAAATACCTCCATCCATTCACAAATCATTCACTCACCATTTCTCCAAGAATACATTTAATTATTTATTTTTCACAATGGCTTCCAAGAAGTTTTTCTCTACTCTTGCTCTTTTCCTTTCCCTTAACCTAATTTTCTTCACATTTGTTTCAAGTTGTAACACTTGCCCTAAACCTAAACCAAAACCAAAACCATCATGTCCACCACCACCATATGAACCAAAATACAAAACTTGTCCAATTGATACCTTAAAATTAGGTGTTTGTGCAAATGTTCTTGGATTAGTTAATGTTGTTGTTGGTTCACCACCAGTCACACCTTGTTGTAGTCTTATTTCTGGACTTGCTGATGTTGAAGCTGCCCTTTGTCTTTGTACTGCTCTTAAGGCTAATATTTTAGGGATTAACCTTAATGTCCCTATTTCATTGAGCTTGCTTCTTAATGTTTGCTCCAAGAAAGATCCCTATGGATTCCAATGTCCTAATTAGTTGAATTGTTTCTTTTAAGATTTAAGATAGGTAACATCAGCACCGACTCTATAAAGTCAGAATCGAATTAATCTTTCTTTTTATTGACTTTTTCAAATTCATTCGTGAATAATAATTTAAGGGTGCTTCCCTTTTCATTGTTTGTATTTTCTTGGAGAGTTTTTTTTTTTTATGATGGGGTGGGGATTGAAATGGAATTGTGGGTTGTGCCTAAGTGTTGATTGATAAGTGTCTTGTTTATCAATTGAAAGTTGTTTATGGTTAAGATTGTATTCAAGTTTTATTTTCTTGGAGAAAAAATAATCTAATTTCTATATATTTTGAATATCGACTATCATATTGTTTTTTAATTTGATTGTGATTTGAGTTGAAAGGTTTTTGTATTCGACTATAAGCTCTATATATTGACGGTGTAAAAAAATATCTATAGGATCGATCAGTTTTACATAGAAGACGATTGTATGTAGTTCGTTAATTGATAACATTAAATTTTAAAAATTGGAAAAAAATATATTTTTTTTATAATAGATCACATTATACTATTTGTGTAAAAAAGGATAAAAGTTTTCCAAAAAAGAAAAAAAACATGGAGAGAACAAACATAATCATACTTTTCCAAATTAGCTTAATTTGAGAGGGAAAAAGAATAATAGTTTCATCTTAGTTTAAAGAAACTTTGAGGTTAATTATGTTAATATATTCAAGGGGAAAAGATCAAATTAATCTTCTACTTTCAAATAATATTTAGGTCTAACCTTACAACTATTCGCACATAAAATATCTCACATCGTTATCATTTATTATAAAAGAAAATCTACGATATTTCTCACTAGCAAAATATGTATCAGAAATAAGTTTAAAATTATGGAATAATAAAATAAAATATGGTAAAATAAAGAAAGAAAAGATGAGAGTTTATATACCATAGATTTTTTTTTTTTTTTAAAAGTTTTTCATATAATCTTAATTTGAGAGGAAAAATAAAGTTTTATTTGTGGAAAAAAAATAAAAATGAAGATGTTATAAATAATTTAAGGTTGTTTTATGCCATAATGTGAATTAAGTTTCTTTAAAAAAACAAATAAATTTTGTTCCCACAATGATAACCAAAGGCTTCGTTGTAGCACTGGTAATTCTCATACTTGATGATAGAATCCGGGTTCGAGTCCCGGCAACGGAATTTTTTTTTTGGTTTTTTATATGAATTTCCATGGGATATGACCTATTTAGGGTAGCGTTCTCTATCAAGAATTTTTCCTTACCCATGGTTTGGAATCGAGACTCTAATTGACACTTTGTTTAGGTGATTGTTACATATTATTACATATCATATTGTATTGTATTGTGTTGTGTTGTATCGTACTGTATTGTTTTAATGGATACATTATTTGTATAGATTGCCTCATTCTCCGATATTACATAATATCACATATCCATGATACTAACTCCACTTCTACATCAATATATGTTAATAGATTTAAGGGAAAAAAAGACTAAATTTACTCCTCTACTTTCAAATATTATCTATGTTTAACCTTATACTTCTTTCGTCTTAATTTGTTTTTCCTACTTTTTTTTTGTTGGTAGTTCTTTAATTTCATTTTTTCATATAACATGTTTAAGACCATAAGATTAAAGAATATTGTAGTATATTTAACATATCTTTATTTATAACCTTAAAAAATCCTTTTTTTTTTTTAAAAAAAACTCTGTATCAAGTCAAAATATAAAAAACAAATTGAAACCAGTAATACTTTACGGATAAAACTATCTATTGAGTTACCAATATTATATTCTTCAATATCCAACAAAGTTCATTAGAGTTGAAATATATTTTGTATAGGCATCACTTGTGGAATCCGGGTTCAAATCCCGGCAGCGAAATTATTTTTTAGAGGTCTCAGGAGTCATTTTTGATTGGGTCTTGCAATGTACAATCCGAATTTAGTAATTGAAATTTTAATGGAGATTTCGAATATTGAGAGAGGGAAACCATAAAGGAAGAAAAAGCCTTTTTCACCAATTTCCATGACCCTCTCCACCCAATCCATTTCCCACTTCATTTCATTGATTAATAACATAAAATTTAAAAAATGGAAAAATAATCTTTTATAATAGATCACAATATACTATTAGTTGTAAAAAAAGTTTGAAAAATAATCTTAATTTGAGAGGAAAATGAAGTTTCATTTGTGAGAAGGAAAAAAGATTAAGATGTTATAAATAATTTAAGGTTATTTTGTACCATAATGTGAATTAAGTTTTTTGTACGCTTACAAATATATTTAGTTCCTACAATAATAACCAAAGGTTCCGTTGTAGCACTGGCAATTCTCATATCTGATGAAAGAATCCGGGTTCAAATCCCGGCAACGGAATGTAGTTTTTAGTTTTTTATTTGGTGTCTGCTATCAATATTAAATCTAGACTAATATGAATTCCCATGGGATATGACCTATTTAGGGGTAGCTTTCTCTATCAAGAATTTTTCCTTACCCATGGTTCGGAATCGAGATTCTAATTAACATTTTGTTTGGATGATAACGATTGTTTCATAATGTATTGTATTGTATCATATTTTGTTGAATTATTTTAACGTAAAATATTTAGATATATTGTATCATTCTCCGTCGTTACCTAATGAGTTTGGAAGTTAAAAAAAATGTCTGAAGTTGTCTTTAGCTAATATTTATATGCTTGAAGTCACATCAAGAAATTGTAAGATATATTTTATCCTAATTTGAGAGAGCATAAAAGTTTCTTTAGGGAAAAGAAAAAAATATTATGTATGTTTAACTTTATACTTCTTTTGTTTTAATGTTTGTTTTACTTTTCTTTTTTTGATAAATTTTTAATTCTAGTTTTTTATGTAATATTTTTAAGATCATAAGACTAAAAAATATTGTGGTACATTGACATATCTTTATATAATATAACCTCAAAAATTCAAAAGTATTTCCTTTATCAAACTCTGTATCAAATCAAAATATAACAAACAAATTGAAATCGATAATACTTGACGAATAAAACTATTTATGCAATTTCCATTACTAAATTTTTTAATATCCAACAAAGTCCACTATAGTTAAAATATATCTTGTTTGCAATAAAATGCTAAAAAAACTCCGCTGTAGCAATGGCAATTCAAAAGTTGATCATAGTGACGGTCATAATCTGGATTCCGGGTTCAAATCCCGGCAGCGGAAGAATTTTTTTGAACCGAAAAAAATAGTTATTGGTTTAATAGTAATGCGTAGATTTGAATTGCTTTTATCATTTAGATTGGATTGTTCAAAATCGAATCGAAAAATAGTTATTTTGTTTATTAGTAATGAGTTATTGGTTTAACGGTTTTAAAGTTTTTTATTATCAAATTATCGGTTCTTAACGGTTTAAGATTTTTTCTTAACTGATAACACAATAGTAAACTACTCCCTCCGTCTCATATTAGATGTGCATCTTACTAAAATTATTTGTCTCATATTACTTGATCACTTACCCCTTCAATTAATATGACTTTTTGAAAGTTTAAATAGATTTTGAAGATTCAATTTATTTTTTTCAAGAGGCTAATTATATGGACAAATGGTAAAATAGTAAAATTGATCAATCTATTAACGATTTCTTAATCACCGTATAAAATAGAAAATACTCATCTATTGTGGGACATAGGGAGTAATAAACTACATTATAAGTAAAAGTTAAACTTTTGATATGTTGCCCATTTTATGTAAGTTTTATTTTTTGCAAAAAGTAGACGTTCAGGATATCTCGAGACAATGAACCTACTCAATTGATTAGAAATTTTACCTTATAAGCAAAAATTAGAACTTAGATAGAACTTATTTGTAACGACCTGATTTCATCATTAGGGAAAAGTCAATGGGGGTCAGAAAACTTTTTGGTAGTAACTTGAAATTTCCTAACCTAGTCCAGATTTGGATGAAATCGGAGTCAGTAAGGCCTATGGAAATCTGGTAACGAATGAGAGATCTAATTATGAATTGGATTACATGAGTGGATAGCTAAGTCGTTAAGGAACCCGTACGACTTTACGGAATCAAATTCGGGCCAGTAGAACTCCCAAAAATGATCTTAGCGTGAACCGGTAGTTGTTGAATGTCGAGGGTTGAAGATGTGTGGTGAAATGGGGGCTTGGAACTCAAATTTCAACATTCTATCTTCTTTAGGGGTGTGCAAAAACCGAACTGACCGATAAATCGAATTGAAAAAAGTGTTATTGATTTATTGTTATTGGGTTATTGAGTTAACGGTTATTTAATGGTTTTATAAAATAAATATATTGGGTTATCAATTTGATATTGATTTTTTAATATTGGATTATTGGGTCAACCGATAACCCATTAAGAATATAATAATTTACTATTTTAATTTTTAATCATACATAAATATCAAACAAACAATATTAGTATAATCACTATATTAGACTATAACTATAAGGATCCTACACAATTAACATTACTTAATTAACTTTCTCTCTGCATTTACCCTTTAGGTTTAATATTACTTTAGTTTTTTTGTTCACAACGTCAAAAACCTAAAGAACAAAGAACGACGACGTCTAAGGTTTGCAACGACGACGACAAGGGTTAGGCAATGACTAGGGTTGTGAATTGTCAGTATTTGCTAGACTTTTACTACACTAAGAATAATTTTTGGATTGAATGAGTAATTAGATTTTTCTCTTTTTTATTTCGCATTAAATTATTGGACAAGTCGTATATTTATTTTGAAAGCACTTTCTTATTGGTTAAACCGAAAATCGAACCGTTAAAGACCAAAACCAATAAACCGAAAATCGATAACAAATATCTTATTGGTTTGGTTATCGGTTTAGCATATTTAAAAATCGATAAACCGAACCAATAATACTTAAAACCGAACCGAATCGAACTGACCGATACACACCCCTAGTCTCTGTGCATCCAGCTGTAGCGGGATGGTCCCACCGTAGCGGGATAGTCGTGACTTAAATAGGGTAAAACCCCCCAAAAACGTTATTTTATGCAAAAGTTCGTTCTTAAGAGCTAAGAAACGACCCAGTGCTATTTCTTGAAGGTTTTCACCTCTTCTTGCACTAAAGGTAAGGATTTTACTCCCCTAATTCGTTTTTTGATCCCTAGAACTTGGATTCTTGGTTAATTACTATTGAGGAAGGGTTTTGATCTGAAACTAATGGTGGAAAAAACCCTAAATTGGGTATTAGGATCTTGAGTTTGGTCTAGGGTTATTGGGTTTGTTATAATCCGAATAATTAGACATTTGATTGTTGATCGTTGCGTATATTAATTGTTTGTAGACCTAGAACAAGCGGAAAGAAACCGAAAGGGGAAGATTCAAGTGCCTTAGGGGATTCAAGCTTGGATTCGAGGTAGGTGATGATTGTGATTTCATGATTGTGTGATGTAAGCTTGTTCTTGCTTCATTATGACGCATGTATGTTTGAGAATGTTGCATTGTTGATCACACTAATTGTAAATGTGTATGAACGAATAACTATATGCCATGAATCACTTTTTAATTGTATGATTATTGAGAATATACTTGTGATTGTGGTGTGTTGAATGGATCGGTTGTCACGTTCCAACATATTAATTGGGATCGGTTGCCACGTTCCGACATAAATATGGGATCGATTACCACATTCCAACATAACTATTGGATTGGGTACCATGAACCGGTGCACTAACAATTTGGGCTTGGGTTCTATGAGAGGACCAATGACTTGTTATAAATGTATATTGTTGAGCATGTGATATTCAATATTATATATGCTCGGTATTTTGCATGATCTTAATGTTGTATTAACTTGTTTATGTTACACTTAGTGGGATAGCTATGTGATCATACCAGTACACGGTGGTTGTGTACTGATACTGCACTTGCTCTTATTTTTGTTGAGTACTGGACATCTTCCAGCGGCTATTGACAGACCTCGCTTAGAAGATCAGTGATCGCCGATTCGAATTCAAGGGTGAGCAAGTTCTTTCGAACTGCTTTGAGTTCTCTTTTTGTTTAGTCCATACTATTCGGACTTAGACTAGTTCTTTAGATGAATTTCTTGTTTAGACTTATGAATCTTGTTAGAGTTTTGGTATATTGACTTTCAGGTTCTAGGTTATTTCTTCCGCATTTGTTTAGTTATTTAAACCTGCTTCCATAGCTTTAAATTGTTAGTTAGTTAGTAATTATGATTCTTCTACCGAAAGGTTAATGTGGGTGTTAATCACGACTGTCTGGGTCATGACATTCCTGAAGGCCAAACATAAATTTGGCTGTCCTTCACCATAAAATAGTGGGCCTTCAAATTGGTTAAGCCCAGAAAATCGTGAAGATAGGACCACTATCGTGAGGAGGATATATAATACATGTATATTTATTATTTTTTATATATGATGTCTGAATTTAATTTTAAAAAGTTTAACTTCAAATATTATGTCTGAAGTATTATATAGCTGAAATTTAATTATTTTTGTTTGACTTAAGTTATATGTACATTTTATGCAAAAATAATCAAAGTTGAAGTCCGATATTGTCAAATCTAACTTCAGATATTTCACATTTAATCAAAGTTGAAATCTATATATATACTTATTCATACCAGTCTTCCATTAAATTTAAATATAGTTCTAGGTCGTGTAATTATAAAGTCTCTAAGCTTTACAAAATTTTAAATCTGAAATTGGAAAAAAATTTAAATAGGAAAAGTTAAAAGTACTAGCGCTGTCCAATTTTAAATGTATCAACTTTTTTCCTCTTCAAATTTAGAGTAGTAAGAACACCTTAAAACTCAATGTAGATTATTAGTATTATTCTTAAATTATTGACAGTCTTAAAATAATCTCTTTATTTGATTAGCTCAATTTAAATACACATTCGATCTTGCACTGTGAGTGAAATACACCTCTAAATTCGAACCAAGGTTAGAGGTATTTTCAGCATTTCTCTCAACTTTTATTAAAAACTTCATGCTCCTACAAGAATTTGAGACCATTTGCTGTCATGTGGCAAATTGGAGATATATCGAGGGTATATCTAAGTTCAACTCGTGCCAAATACAAAGGTGTTTTCAATATTTCTCTCTCAAATTTATATTTATTAGGTAAATAACCTTTTATATAATCAAGAAATTATATTAAATAGTGTTAACAGAACTACTTTAATTGAAGAACAAGAAGTAAGAGTTATATTATAATATAATAGAATTCGTCTTAATACAAAAGAATAGAAAATATATAAGCATCCATTAACTAAACCTAACCTAATAGGAAATAGGTCCAATAATAAAAGCCCAAACATATGGTCTAACATCCCCCTTCAAATTCACAATGCAACAACAATAAGCATTGAGAGTTTGTCACACAAAAATCGAAACCGAGACGCCGATCTTCTTGTGTTCGTTGTATAACAGTCCTGCGCGTCATTGCAACACCCCATCCACCATTTGGACCATACTGTTCCACAACAACTGAAACTGCAACTATATCACCTCTTTCAACATGAGCACTGCATGCCAAAACACCAGGCACATAAACTTGGGCACCACGAAGAACTGCTTCTGCACACTTTCGGCTCACAATTACCTCCTTAAGAGGTTTGCCTTTGTTGTCCCCTTAATGAATTGCAGCAAATCAAAAACCGAACTCTTGTTCGAACGAATCAAAAAACGAACCCTAGTTCGAACAAATAAAAAACCGAACCCTAGTTCGAACAAATAAAAAATCGAATCCTAGTTCGAACAAATCAAAAAAACTGAACCCTAGTTTGAACAAATAAAAAAAACGAACCTTAGTTCGAACAAATCAAAAAAAGGAACCACAAATCAAAAATCGAACCTTAGTTCAAACAAATCAAAAAACGAATCCTAGTTCGAACAAATAAAAAAAATGAACCACAAATCAAAAATCGAACCGAACAAATCAAAAACCAAACCGAACAAATCAAAAAACCGAACCGAACAAATCAAAATCTGAACCGAACAAATCAAAACCCGAACTGAATAAATCAAAAAACTGAACCCTAGTTGCTCCACTCGGAGATGGGGAACAACCAATAAATTCTAACATAACAAGCATACTAGTTCTAGGAGAATCAGCTTTTATACCCATATCATCATCCATACCAGGAGAACCTTGCCTGCAAACAATATACTTGTAAGGCATTAAATTCATTCCATCCCTTACAACATTCACTAGGCAACATTCAGCAACAGCATAGTATGCAGTCTTCTCATAGCGAGCAACTGGACGATCAATCAAAATTACAGGCTCATAATTAGATCTACCGTAAATTTTGTTGATCCTTTCAGCAGTTGAATATGTCTCCCTCTTTGCTTCCTGAACATCTTTGCCCGAGCTACGAGCAGGATTTACTATTTGAACAAGAACAAGTTTCCCCTGCAAGTTATGGTTCTGCTGTAGTAGGTACTCAAATGCTAGCAATTTCAAAATAATGCCTTTAAAGATGTCCATATCATCCACACCCATAATTACCTTCTTCCCCTTGAACTGTCCTTGAACTTCTTTAGCTTTATCAAAAGTAGAAGACAAATTCATCACGGACTCTAGTCGTAGTTCGATTGGTGCAATAGATGACTGCTACCAAATCTTCAACCAACAAATCAAGGAGCATGGATCTTCACGGTGACCCAACTTTTGCAAACATAATCATTGGCCAGACGAGCAGCATATATGGGTGCCACCTGCCGGCAACGGAAGCTCTTTGATTGTTTATCAAGATCGTAGAGGCTCTGATACTATGTTAACTGAACTACTTTAATTGAAGAATAAGAGGCAAGAGTTATATTACAATATAATAGAATTCGTCTTAATACAAAAGAATAGGAAATATATAAGCATCGATTAACTAAACCTAACCTAATAGAAATCCATTAACTAAACCTAACCTAATAGGAATCCATTAACTAAACCTAACCTAATAGGAAATAGGTCCAATAACAAAATCCCAAACATATGGGCTAACAAATAGATCATAGATATTATTCTACTAAACATAATTAAAGAATATATCCAAACTAATTTAAAACATCATATAATATGCTTCGATCGATGTGAATAAATTTTATTTATTTGTAAGATGCAATGTTTATATATATAAATTTATTCTTCCTATGTCTCTCAACTCCCATTTCTCCACCAATCTTTTAGACCAATATTTTTTATTCCAACACTTTGATTTTTTGCTTTCACACAACAACCAACACCTTAACTCATTATTAGTTTCACATTTTTCTTAATATAAAAATAAAATATCCAACCCCGTATCTCCATTTTTTTTCTTGATCTTAATTAGGTTTAATGGATTCATCAATTATAATTAATGATGATGATGAACCTCAAGTAGAAGAAGATCAATTAATTAATTATACTTCTTCATCATCTATGGTTGAGACAAGTACAAGCCCTGTTTCAAGAAGTACAACTAATCATTTTGTTATGGGCAAATATCATATGGCTGCTGCTATTTCTTCTCTTGATCAACAAATCCCACTACAAAAGGAAGCCCAATTACCAACAAAAAAAATTCGTTGGTAAATTGATCAAATTGGTTGGCAAATTGAGTTACCAACCAAATGCCAACTTATATTAATCCGTTGCTAAAAGGCTCGTCGGTAAAATATTACCAATCGATTTTAATTTGTTGGTAAATTTACCAATCAAAAATCAGTTGGTAAACCCCAAAAGATGTCGTTATAAAATTTTGAAACATGGCCCTGAAATTCCTGTTGGTAAATTCACCAACTAATTTTTGGTTAGTGTATCGTTAGCACCTTTACTAAAGAATTGAAAAGGAGTTAGTAAATTTTTTTCTTCATTATTTGATTCCGTTGGTAATTATAGTAACAAATGTCTGATAGTAAACTTTTTTAGGTACATTGGTAATTGGTTGGCAATTTTAGTAACAGAAAATTTATGTTGGTAATTTACCAATAAATTTTAAATACTTTTTTTTGTTTATTTTCCCATCCGGTGTCTGTTACCCACTTTGGAGCCCGACTAAATTTGAATTCATGCCGGGAAGTCCCACATTGGGGTGTAAAGCGCTCCCTAGCAAAGGCGACTCCATACCCAAGGGGAATCGAACCTGATACCTCTTGGTTAAGGATGAAGGAGTACTTATCACTCTACCACAACCCTTGTTGGTAATAAATTTTAAATACGTTAGTATGATTATTTGTTTTTCTAATAAATTTACTAATTGATTGTTAGTTTGTTGGTAATATATCATTCAAGGCGACTCCGTACCCATGGGGATTCGAATCTGAGACCTCTTGGTTAAGGACGAAGGAGTACTTACCACTCCACCACAATCTTTGTTGGTAATAAATTTTAAATACGTTAGTATGATTATTTGTTTTTCTAATAAATTTACTAATTGATTGTTAGTTTGTTGGTAATATATCATTCAAGTTCAATGTTAGGTTAGTAATTGATTGACAATATATTCAAAATATTATTAACTAAACGATTATCCAATAGTAAAATATTTATTAATTTATTGCATTTAAAAATCTAAGAGCACGAATATAAATCCAAAAATATTAATATCAATTTTATAAATCATATTTGAATGAAACAATGCAAAATCTATGATAACAAGTTAAATTAATGACAGATATCATTATATCAAAAATTTTAATTTGAGCACGTTTATCAAAAATATTGACCAAATCTAAATTTTGGCCAAAACTTAAAAGTTAAAACGCCTAATAGTACAAACTGAAAATGAAAGCCTCAAAACCTGAGCAAACCATCCTATTAGATATAAAAATGACCTTCCGAAGCTAATCGCGCTGACGAAATTCTCATCAGAGCACGTTTACAAAAAATGTCAAGCAACGTCAAATTTTGACCAAAAGTTAAAAGTTAAAATGCCTAACGGTACAAACTGAATATGAAAACCTCAA
Source organism: Solanum bulbocastanum (assembly GCA_037074985.1). Taxonomy (NCBI): domain Eukaryota; kingdom Viridiplantae; phylum Streptophyta; class Magnoliopsida; order Solanales; family Solanaceae; genus Solanum; species Solanum bulbocastanum. The sequence goes on from CM073604.1 coordinate 2,545,576, forward strand.
AATCCAAATCAACCATCCTATAAGACGAAAAATGACCTTTCAGAGTTAACTGCGCTGACGAAATTCAAATTTGAGCATGTTTCCCAAAAAAATTGACCTAATTCAAAATTTAGCCAAAAGTTAAAAGTTAAATGCTTCACGACACAAACTGAAAATAAAAGTCTCAAAACCCAAACCAACCATCCTATGAGATCAAAACTGAACTTATATGGCTAACCGCGGTGACAAAATTTCAATTCGAGCATGATAACCAAAAATATTGACTAAATTGAAATTTTTGCCAAAACATAAAAGTTAAAATGTCTAATGGCACAAACTAAAAATGGAACCCTCAAAATCGAACCCTCTATCTTATTGCATCAAAAATGACCTTCCGCATCTAACTGCACTAACGAAATTCTCATCTGAGCACGTTTATCAAATATATTGATCGAAGTTAAATTTTGGGCCAAAATTTACAAGTTAAAACACCTAACGGCACACACTAAAAATGAAAGCCTCATAACCCGAACCAATCATCCTATTAGATAAAAAATGACCTTTAGAGTTAATTACGCTGACGAAATTCTCATCTGAGCACGTTCACAAAAATATTGATCAAAGTCAAATTTTGGACAAAACATAAGATTTAAAACACCTAACGGCACAAACAAAAAACGGAAGCCTCAAAACTTGAATCAACCTTCCTGTTAGATCAAAAATGACCTTTCGAAGCTAATGACACTGACAAAGTTCAAATCTGAGCACGCTTATTAAAAATATTGACCAAAGTCAAGTTTTGGCTAAAATTTGAAAGTTAAAACGCCTAACAACACAATCTGAATATGAAAGTCTCAACACTAGACGCTGATTTACCAAAAATTTTAACTTCAATTGATAAATTTACCAACTATTCAAATATAAGTTAGTAATTAATAATTTACCAATAAATTTTATCACAGTTGGTAATAGTTACTAATCAACTAAATATTCATATGTAATGTAACCAACTATTAATTAATATGTTGGTAAATTTTATTAATGAATTAATGATTGGTTGGTATATTACTAACTACAATCTTTATTCGTCGGCAAAATTTTCAACTAATTGGATATTGGTTGGCAAGTTTACCAACAAATTACATTTTGTTACTAATTTACCAACACATTTATATTTGGTTGGTAAATTTAGCAACACAATCTTGCCGTTGGTTAATGTTTAGTTAGTAATTCACTGGTAATATGTTAATAAATTATATAAACAATGTTTGTCATATATATTTACCAACCGATATATACTTCGTTGGTAATATTACCAATAAAAGGTGTGCGTTAATAATATTTCAGTTGGTAATCCATTGATAGAATGTTCATAAATTTGGCGCCATTTTTTTCCGCTGTATTTACCAACTAAAATACTTCGTAAGATTTTGGTTGGTAATCTGTTAGAATTTCGTTGTTAAGTTTTAAAATATAATTCAGTTAAAAATATGTTGGTAATTTGTTAGTAGAATACTAACCAACTTAAGTTGTTAGTAAAATATGTTGGCAATTTGGATTCTTTTATCCAATTTATTCGGGTTTTTTTAATTATTTTTTTTTGAATTTTGCCCTTTTTTCAACTTTTTAGAAAGGTTGGGTTTATCAGGTTTTAGGAAAGGTAAAGGTAGGTAGAAGAATTTGAGGAGTTGATTAGACGTACAAAATATGACATATTTTTAATTTATTAAGGACACGATCCTCGATAAAATTGGAGATAATGATATTGGGGATTAGGCCTTAGGGTAGAAGGTAATAGCTAGTTGAGTATTCTCGTATTTTTATGTGGGAGAAGCAGGGGCTAGTCTCATCTTCTCCTTATTTAGTATATATTCACGTAGTATCTTACTCTTCATTTTTACTTAATATATTGTTTTATTTGCTTTGTTTATCTTATTATTTTATCGTGGGTATTTTCATTTCAGTGCTGATTTGATTACACTTCTTTTAAGAAAACAATCTATTGAAAATGCCCTTTTTACCCTACAAAGATAGGATTTTTTTTTAGCTTTCTAATTATCGATTAATATTTATTGTAACAAAATACTTGTAATTACTTTATAAAATCTAATTGTATTTTTTTTTTTTAAAAAAGGTTTAAAGTTGAAGTTTTATGAATGGTAATGCAGGAAGAATTGGACAAACTTGAATCATATGGAGAGACCTCTATGGTATGCAAAGAGTAAGTTCTAGACTGTTCATTTATTTTCCTATTCACAATTATCTCAACGGGTTTTTCTTTCATGTTTGTCAAATTCGTATCGGATTTGAGTTATAATGGAATGATTGAGATATTTTTAGTTAGAGGTTTTGAGTTGGGAATAATTTTTTGTTGTTGTTGAAAGTGTCACCCCAGAAATAAACACTGCAATGTACAAATTCAAAATTAGTAGAACTCTAATTTGAATGTTTTACTGTACATAATATTTAAAATCCGTACCACACTATGTTGACACGACATAGGTGTGTATGAGTGAGGGATCCATTGCGGATTTGATCAACTTACCTTGGATAGTTTGATCACATTCTATGACTTAGAAGGATAGATTAATGAATTGGGTATTTTGTTTAATTTTTAGATTTACGTTATATACATCATATATATATATATATATATATATATATATATATATATATATATATAACGTATTAGAATTTTTTTTTTATTACGTAAGATAAGAATAAAGTATTGGTATTTATATAGAATGAAGTTTTGTAAATTTTAGTTCAAATACTTTAACTAATCAAAATATATGCTTTATACATCATAATATATATTTATTTGTCGTACCCAACACACAAATGTACACTTAGATCAAGAATTTGATTTCTAAATTTATATTCGGATCAAGTATTTACACCTATATTTAAACAACGTAAAATATCGAGCCTTAGATCAAAATATATCTATTTATTCTAAATGAGTGAAGTATGACTGCTTATTTCTCCTTCTATTTATTGCAGATTTATTTCAGTGGTAGAATCCAAACCAGATGCTCTGCTTCCAGTGTAAGAATTATTAAAATTTTGCATTTTTCTTTTTATTTGATACTCTTTTTTAATTTATTACTAATTTTTCAAAATAATGATCTATTTTTATTTTGAAAAATAATTTATAAGTGTGAAATATTAGGGCAACTACCTACCCAATATATATATATATATATATATATATATATATATATATATATATATATATATATATATTTATTTTATTTTTTTAATTATTTTTTTAATTTTTTTATTTTTTTTAATAATTGGAAGTCAATAGGAAAAGTTCAAAATAGATAAAGAATTCGTCTTTATAAGTGTTTTGTGAGTGGTCAGAAAAGATCGTTTGTTCTTTGTTATTTAGTTTTAAAAGTAAGACTTATTTAGCACCAACAGGTACAAAAATTTTACTTTATTCTGAATTTTGACTTTAATATATCTAGTATTGTCTAGTATCGTCAGTAGCATCTAAAATACAAATTAAACGCAAGCCACAAATTTTTTAAATCCGTCACAAACAAAATCTTAAATAAGTGAAGAGACAAAGAAGGATGAGTTATTCATGGATCGGGCTTCAAACTGTACTTGACTAAATTTCAAAAAACATATGATTTAAAAAGAAGAGAGTTAGCATAATAAAAAGGAAACTTTCATAGAGATGTGTATTCCATCAACCAGATCGATCAACATATGATGGGCAATAAAAATAAACTCATTGGACTAATTAGTGTGTGATACAATATTCTTAAAATGTTTTTAATTTTTTCCCTTCCTTCCTTCCCTTTGAAGAATTAAACTTATCAATATATAATATAATCTATATATATTGATCGAAAAAAATAAATAGTGAATTTAATCGACTAATTGAATAAATAGAGTAAAATGATTGTTGGTTCGGTTTTGCAGGACAAAAGGGCTAGTAGATGTTAAATGGGATAGATGGTTTCAAAGAGCCAATGGGTCAAAACGTAACAAACGGTGGATCTAAATTTCTATATAAATGAAAGAGATACTACTTTTGTTGATTCGAATGAAATGGTGTTATAAAATTAATTTATATTTCTATAAAATTATAGATTCGTATAAATAGAAAATGAAAAATAAACCTTCTAATTTTATCAACAATTATGAGTCGTGTTTATCAACGTCATGATCATGAGAAGTGAATTATTTAAGGTTTGGTTTGATATTTGAAAAACTCAAGAACAACTCAATAAAATTAGTAATCTAAAACCAAAATTATTAGAAAGAACCTTACACTTATTTCATAAAATTTATTCAATTATCCGACATAAAATAAACTGATGGATAAACTCAAATACATAGTTTGCAAATCATTGAATTTGTCTCATTAGTCTAATACCGCAATCACATGTTTATAAAACACGAACTACGCCAAAATAATCATAGTCTGTAATCGCATATTTGATAGTTACATATTATTGTTCCCAATATTCGTAGATGAATCTTCAATCAACAACTATTGAAAAACAGTCCTTTTATAAATCTAATGAGATACAACTTTTCATAAACATTCTAATAATTGTAACATAAAATTGTTTTTCTCTATCACATAAGCAAATTCTTTGTGTTCATAACATTATGGTGTTCACAAGTACAAATATCTCCAAACTTTGTGGGCTCACAGAAAGCTCTTATCAATTTGGGCCCCCAATTTTCTTTGCATAATTTTGTGCAAGAATCTTGATCACATTTATAAATAATAATGTGAGCTTTACCTTCGACAAAATAATAATTTCCTCCATTCACAACAAAAATCATCAAAAGAACCAAATGAAATATCATTTTTAGATCCATTTTTTTCTTCTTCTTTTTGCAATATTGAAGGAATAGTTCTTGTGGTCTCTCTCTCTCTCTCTCTCTATATATATATATATATATATATATATATATATATAGTCATGTATCCATTGTATACATATTAAGATTAATAATTAATTTCTTACCATTGAATGAATAGAAAAAGGATCCACACATTACCAAAAGAAAAAATGGAAGATTAATTAATAAATTACCAAGTTTATATAATTTTAAATTGAAATTTTGATCTAATTACTTAAATTGCTTTTATGGAGTCAAGTTAAATGTTTTTCTTATTCAAGCACCGTCTAGTCAAAATCAAGTTTGAATAGTTTTAATAATTTTTCCTCACACACAAATTACAAATAAGATGGGGGAGATGAATGTTGAAACAATTTTTTTCTTTAATTTTGTAACAAAAATGTCAATCACTTATTGGAATCATTTTCTTTTTTTTTGGTTGTAGAAAAAAGTGATTTTGTTATTTATCATATCACACCAAATATATTACTAGCTAGCAAGTGTATTTTAGATAATGATTTAATAATGAAGTACATGTTGTTTGAAGTAAAAATACTAATAATTAGAAAATCAACCATTTTAATCATATAAAGAGATCTCTTTTTTTTTTTTTTCTTTTTTTACGTCTGATGTAGGACTCTTCAACACCCCATCTTACCATCTTACACTCAAGACTGGACATTTGAAGTATGTTTAATTTAATATGGGGCCCCAATATTGTAAATATGAATTGAGATGATTCTTGCTCTGATATCATAGTTTTAAAAAGATTATCCAAATCATATAAAGAGATCACATTTCATAATTGCCTGATATTTGGAACTTCTTTACCCCCCCCCCCCCCCCCTCCTTCCCATGTTCGGGATTGAATGTTTGAAGTGTGAGAAATTTCACTATGGGAGTCCGATATCGTGAATGAGAATTGAGATGGGTGTACACCTAAAGGTGATATGAACTCTAAGTCAGAGGTGTTGTTCTCAGTTGAACAAAAAACTCTAAGTCCATCTAAGGCGCTTTGGGCTCAATAATGTGGATCGTACCAAGAACTTGGCTCTAATCAACTTCAATAATAAGTCGGAAAAAGAGTAAAAAATACTACCCTATTTTTGTTTATTAATTAAGTTTGTCATCCGTTATACTATAAGGCAAAATATATCCCTAATGTTATTAAATTATTTTAAAATACCCCTTATTTGAAGGGTCAAAAATACATCCTTTTGTCAATAAAATGATTTGGAAAAAAAGATAAATATACTCTTAAACTTTGTGATTTATAAGAAAATGATACATTATATCCTATGAAACAAAACTAATTAAACCTAGGTTGAATCATAGGCGAAGGCATCAACTTTTTTGACATGTTTCATTGGCTCTTCCTTTTGGTTTAGTCTCTTATCTCAATGGTATGATTCTAGATATGATATGATATGAATTTTGTCTACTAAGTATGTGAAATTAATCGTTTTGCTGATTCAATCAAATTTATCATGATTTTACAAGGTCGAATCAATGATATTCTTGATATTTATATTAAATTTATTTAGGCGCGCATTACAAATTAATTGAATAGTCACGAGCAAGGGTACTAATTATATTTAGTCATTGTTTTACATGATATTTTAAGAGCGGCTCAATGAAGTTGATAACCCTGAATCAAAATATATTAAAAGACCTTAACTTATTTCATAAAGTATAATTCATCAAATATGATACATAAAAGAAACAACCAAGACTTTCACCTAGTGATAATAACGTACAAAAATACTGTATTGAGTGAAAAAAGGTAGAGAATTAATGGATATCTATGTTATATAGTCACTTAGTTTCATATCTTGCACCACTAATATCGCCCTCCCTTAAAACTTGTGAGTATGTTAAGAACCCTTTTATGAGGGAAAACTTATAAGGAAGAAACAATAGACTCCATTATTGATATGCAAGTGCAGATTGAAAGATGTATACATGAATTAAGCATGACGAAAAATGAAATAGTTGTTTCAGAGAAATCGAACTGGTATATTAGAGTGTGCAATTATAAAAAAAACATGAAAAAGAAATAATAATTTGATTTTTCTAATGAGCAAATTTCACATATAGCAAACATAAAAATTATTTGTATGTTATAGCTATAGTTTGCATAATTGTGCTCCATAGTAAATTTTATGTTTGCTATGGAGCTTTTGATTTGTATAATTCGCTAGAAACATCCAATTTTATCCAAATTGTTTGGTTTTGATAAATTCATTTATACATTGTAATTTGTATAATAAGATCTGTATTTGTATAATTATAAGTATATATGACGAGAAAATATATGTATTTGTATTTGTATATATACTTTTCTCTTGCTTTAACAAACACAATTGCATTTTATACATTTTATACCGAAATGTATAATATGACTAATTGTATACCGAAAATGACTAATTGTTTATCGAATCAGATGGCAAAAAAATGAGATGTTTGCTGTGGATTACAATTAAAATAAACTATGGCTATAATATTTAATTTGAATTAATAGTTTGTCATTTCATACAATTTTCCCTTTTCTAATTTCATCTATGCCATAAGTAAACTCTTGCTTGATCCTTTATGGATGAGTGGATTGTGTTCACAAATACAAAATTTAGTGATTTCTCAATTAAATTATATGAGACACAAAATCCTTCTCTTCCTATGTATATATAAATTAAACATGACAAAATAAAATAGTTAATTCAGAGAAATCGAAATGAAATATTAGAAAGTGAAATTATATAAAAAAAAAAGCCATGAGAAAGAATATCAAACAAATAAGAAAAAAGATTTGTAAAAATAAAATAAAATTCATCTTCTCATCTATCACCATATATTTAAAATAAGAAAAAAGAAGAATACTTTGTAAAATATCCCCCCTCCCCCCACCTATATATCAATTTGGATCGAGAGGAATATCAAAAATTTTCTAATACACGCGTCTGACACTATATATATTATTTAAATATTGACTTGCAATTATTCCAATGAATATGAAAATTAGGGACTTCAAATTTTATCTAATTATTCCAATGAATGAATATAGATGTAAGTTCTAAATTTCTAATGCTATTTTAACTTTAAGATTCAAAAATAAAAAGAAGAGATGAAATTAAAGAAAACAAAAGGTTAAATTATTGAAGTTGAAGAGAGAAATTGCGGTGCTCAATGATTTTTCGATTTATTCATATGTATTTTGAATATTCTCAATTAAATTATATGAGACATAAAAATATAAGGATCCTTCTTTTCCTATGTATATATAAATTAAACATGACAAAATAAAATAGCTAATTCAGAAATTAAACTCGAATTAAAATAGTAGAAAGTGCAATCATCAAAAGACATGAAATATAAATAATTTTCTTATTTCATTTATAACATAAGTAAACTCTTCCTTGATCCTTTATGGATGACTGGATTGTGTTCACAAATACAAAAATTTCCAAATATTGTTTTCTTACAATAAGCTTTTATTAATTTGGGTCCATAAGCATCTTGGCATTTTTTTGAGCAAGAAGCTTGATCACATTCAATAATGATTGTTTGACCATTTGCAGCAACAACAAATATCATCAAAAGAACCAAGTGAAAGATCATTTTTTGATGCATTTTTTCTTATACCAAGATATATAATATTTTTGTAATGTTGTAAAAAATTATTGTGCTGTCTTTATATTATATATAGATGTGTCTAATATATATATACATTGTACATATTGAGATTAATAATTAATTTCTTATTAGCATTTATAAAATGTCTATAACAATCTTAGGACTCTTTTGGGAATATTTTGAATGGGTTTTCAATATGTTTATAGTGAAATCTTCTTTAGTTGTTTAAAATTATTTTTAAATGTTTTTGCTATTCAAGCAATGTATAGTCAACACTAAATTTTGGATTATTATTCTTACTTTATTAGGAATATTTTGTTTTCTAGAGAGAAAGAATAAATTAATCCTTTTTTTTTTTAGGAAATTGTATAAATTGAGGATCCTTTCTTTCCAGAAGAAAATAATAGCATGAACCATCATATAGTATTTAAGAGATAGTGAATTTTGTTTTAGAGGAAAAGTTTTTGGTTTTTGATAATTTTATTTTCTTTTATAACATTAAAATTGCCTATTTTCTTCTTTTATCTTTTAAAAAACTTAATACGTAGATAATTTTTTAAACTAGTTCAAATATTTCACTTGAACATCCCAAGAGTCTCAATCACCTCGATGCTCCAAGAAGATTTTTGCACTCAAACATAAAATAAGTAAGCAATCTACACACCAAAATAACAAATAAAACAAGGACACGTGAATTTTAACTTAAATAAATAAGAAAAGATTTTTTTTTTTTTTTTTTAAAAAAAACACATTGTTCTCTCAATTTCATCTTCTTATCTATCACCATATTTTATTGGGGTCGAGAGGACAAAATATGTCGCGGATCATGGTAAAGGTGTGCATACTTTCCCCCTAGGTCATTATGGACAGTATTGTAACGATTTTGGAAAACAATCAATCGAAAATCATATCACCAAAAAATATTCATAGACTAACACACGAAAAATGAAAAAGTCATGTAATTCCTGTTGAGTAGCCCCTAAATGCTAAACAAATATCGTGGATCATGGTAAGACTACATGTATTGTTTTCCCAGGTCATTATGGAGGGTCCCGTGATAAAATATCAACCAAAAAACATGTCACCAAAATATTCATGGGCCAACACACAACGAAAATCATATCACCAAAATATTGATATGCTAACACACTCAAAAAATAAGAAAATCGCCTAATTCCTATTGAGTAGCCCCTAAATGCTAAAAATATGTTGTGGATCATGGTGAGACTATATGTACTATTTCCCTAGGACATTACAGAAGGTCCTATACATGTTTTGGAAAAAAAAATCGATCGAAAACCATATTACCAAAATATTCATGACCTAACACACACGAAAATGTGAGAAAATCATCTAATTCTTGTTGGTTGACCCTTAAATACTAAAATAAGTCATGGATCATGGTGATGCTATACATACTCCCCCCCCCCCCCCCTCCCCAAGGTCATTAAAGAGGGTCATGCAAAGGTTTAGGAAAGAAATTGATTAAAAATCATATCACCAAAATATTCATGGGCTAAAACATACAAAAAACTGAGCAAATCGCATAATTCCTGCTTCGTGGCACCTAAATGCTACAAATATGTCATTGATCATGGTGAGGCTATACTTAATTTTCCTCCCGGTCATTATGAAGGTTCTCGTAAAGATTTTGGAAAACAAATTGACTAAAAATCATATCATCAAATATTCATGGGCTAACACTTGCGAATTTTTTTTTAAATATTATCTAATAATTATATTCAATCGAATGACCCCTAAATGCTTAAAATATGTTGTGGCGTTCTCCATCAATAACACCCCTCCTCCTTATCTTTTCCTTATTACTTCAATAAGCCTTTCTCAACCCGAATTCAATCGGGTAAAAATGACCCCAAACTTCAATTCTTCTCGGATTAAAGTTTCAATTTTAGATAGTTTCCTTAATGAAGATATTGGATCAAGTTTTATGAAATTTATTCTATTTTTTTATTAGGTCACAAACTTCAATTAGATGCAGTAATCTAAAATTTTAAAATTCAAACTGAATATCTTGAGTTTTTGAGGATTGAAGTGATATAAGTGGTTATACAGGTCTTAGATAGTGTTAAGATTATATTTATTACACTTTAAAATAATTTCAGAGGTAATAGATTGAACTCATGTATAATCGAGATGTCTCACTGAGATTTCACCTATAGTTGAAAGGGATACTTATTTGATATAATCTCAAGTACGGCTCAACAAATTAATGATCTAAAATCAAAATATATTTAAAGACCTTTAAACAATATGAGAGATAAAAGAAACACCCAAGACTTTCAGCTAGTGGTAACAACATCAACTGTTGATATACGTAATAATTTTGTACCATGTATTGAGTGGAGAAGGATAGATGAACATGCCTATTATTAATGAAATTTTGTATTTCACTTTTTCAAATCGAACATGACAAAATGAAATAGTTAATTCAAAGAAATCAAAGTAAAATTAGAAAATACAATCGTCAACAACATGAAAAAAGATGTATTACATAAAATTCTTAATCACTTCCATGACATTTGATTTTCTTATTTGACATAAGTAATCTTTTTATTTTTTTTATTTTTTTTGATACTTTATGGATTGTGTTCACAAATACAAACATTTCCAAATACAGTTTGCTTACAATAAGCATTTTTTAATTTGAGCCCATAAGCTTCTATGCATTTTTTTGTGCATGAAACTTGATCACATTGAACAATGGCAGGGGTGTCACCTTTTACAAGGTAATTTTCTTCAACAACAAACATCATCAATAGAATCAAAGGAAAAATCATTTTTAGATACATTTTTTGTGTATACCAAGATATATATTTTTGCAATATTGGGAAATGTTCTAATGTTCTTTTATTTATATAATAGAGAGAATTCATTTGGTATTTATTATTAAGATACGCTTATAGTTATCAGTTTGTTAAGAATATATTTAGTTAATTTGAATTAGTTTTAATTAGGTGTCTAATCATATCTACAAGATTGGATGTTAAATTAGTTCCTTAAAATTAGTTTTCCTTAATTTTACTTGAGTTAGTTACATTTACTTATATTTAAATAGATGTTACAATTGAATAAACTCATTCAAATTTGCTTTTATTCTCAATCTCTTTATTTATACAGATAAATAATGTCTCTATTGTACATATTGGGATTAATAATTAATTTCTAACCATTGGTTAAACTTTCTATAACAATCTTAGGACCCTTTCGGAGTGAAGGGGATAAATAATATGACAAAAAATTAAGTTCAAGAACCCCTTTCATAGTTTGGAGGAGTAAATAATACAAAAATAAATAAATTTAAAAATGATAGGACCATCACATAATTTAGGTAAATAATTAATAATTTTACTATTATTGTAATATGCTTCTATATCTTTTCCCAAATTTCTATAACAATCTTAGGACCTTCTTAGGAATACTTTGAATGGATTTCCTATTAATTATCATTTCTATCTGTCATATATAATTGATAACATAATATTAGTATAGAATATTCTTTAATTATATTTTTACCTTCTATAGTACTTATCATATGTGATTTTCTTATCGCCGTATAAGGAGAAAATCTCCTTCATTTTAGAGGAACAAAAATCAAGATTTTTCTCTTGTTCATATTTTCGTGGAACAAGATTATGTTAATATGAAGTTTAATTTTTTTTTATGGAGTCAAAATAAATATTTTTCTAATCCAAACAGTGTCTAATCAAAACCAATCTAAAAGGTTTTAACATTAATTTTGCTATCCGTAATTGTATACAATCAAACTTCTTTATTTTCTTAATTAATAAAGACATGATATTTATGTATTTAACCATTTGACTTTCTTTTCGTTGTTAGGTAAAAAAAAACTCATTTTTTATCATTCATATCCTACTATTTGTTGGGGGTGTGGGAAAGTGGGTGGGGGGGAGGGGGGAGGGGGGATAATAATTTTGAACTATAATAGATAGACCTTAAAAGTGGTCCAATAAATTTAAGTATTTTAAAAAATAGGTTTACTTTTGTAGAAGCTAAGGACCAATTTTGTTTTATATTATATTTAGAATTAATTAAAATTAGGCAGATGGAGAGATTCAATCATGCTACTTTATGAATAGACGGTATTGTTAATTAAAAATATCATACATGATTTAATTGAGAATCATATGGCTTTGTCAAGTATGAAAATGGAATTAATCATTTGTTCGATACAAAGGATAATGTTTTAATGGAAAAAAATATTTTACTATATTCCCAAAAACTGATGGTTTGATGGACTTTAAAAGTGGCCCAATAATTAAAAGTAAAATTAGGTTGGGTCTAATCTTATTATTATTGTTTAGTACTATTGGTACTGCATCTTTAGAATTAATTAAAATTAGGCAATATTATTATTATTGTGTAGTACTGCATATTTAGAATTAATTAAAATTAGGCAGATGTAGAAAATGTAGGAAATTAAGCTACATAAAGGAGTAGTAATTTTTTTTTATATGTAATTGGGTGATTTTACAAGGACTTGAGATCAGTAAGATCCAAGTGCAATATATATTTGATTGCTGGATCATTATTTAAGTCATATTTGTAGTATATAAAAATTTGTAATTTTATCCATTTCGAAATAACTTAAAACATCACTAAGCTTGATAATACCTAACTTCAGACAAAATATTTAACATTACATATAGTTGAAATTTTAATCAATTTTACCTTAATAACTTCGGTCATATGATGAGCTTTATCTACATATGGTAGAACCTCAAGCACATATATAGAGTCCTAAATTTTCCATCATTAAAAAATTGAATAATTTTATCAGTAAAGACTTAAGCAAATGAAATTTTTTTTACCTTATACCTAACATTTTTATCGATAAAAGGAGAGAAAACTCTCTCTTTTTATAATGATAAGATTTACCTTGATCTTTTTTCTAGAGAACCATTTTTCATAATATTTCAAAATGATATAAATTATTATTAGGAGAATAGTGAACTAATTGCATAAAATTTAAAAAACAACTTGATGGATATGAATTATATAATCAAGTAAACTTTTGGGATATTGTTTGTGTGAATAATCGACTAAATTTTTCATTTACTTTTTCTAACTAGTATATATTATATATTGACTAACTATTTTTAATTTAAAAATTCATATAGCTTTGCCTAGTGTACTAAAGCTAAAGGCAAAGTGGTGAGTGAGACTTTTAGATGTGAAATTTAGGGTAGGCACTTAAAGATTTTGAGAGAATTTTGGTCAGACTAAAGTAATAACCTATCGTCAGTATAAATATTTTTTTATATTAATAGATTATTCAAAAAAATATTTATATATATTTTTTGTTAAATATGTGAAATTTAAAATTATTTATATTAACAGATAATATATATTACTTAAACTCTTTCCACACACATATATATATATATATATATATATATATATAATATTCATGGCTCTTGGTATGCTCAAGAATGAAAGTGACAAAATGGTGGATAAAATAGAGGGAGGAAGCACCAATAAAATTGTCAAGATTTTCATCTTATTCTTCATTGTTGCTATTTGTTGCCTTGTTCTTAATTATCATTCAAACACATATATTTTAGAATTTTTTCCAAATTCAAACAAATCCATTTTGTCTAAAAATTTATCAACTTATGACTCCAATATTAGTGGGAAGAAGAGCTCTACACAAGAAAATTATCTAACTTATTCAAAGGTGAGTTATATGTTTCTTTTTAATTAATCAAGAGTAAATTCAATTTTTATATTTGATAGGTTTAATTTTTAGATTCTTATCGCAAGATATTCAGTAACTTGGATGATTATATTGAAAAAACAGTTGTGTATACCATATTTGAAAAAAGAATGATGTGTATAAGAAGAATCGCCTAACATTTTAACAAAGAAAGTTACATATTTGACCATTCAGTTAAAAATATGTGCATGCACAAAATCACCTACGAATATACATTATACATTGAGCAATTATTTATGTCAATTGACTTATAATTATTTCCAATTATTGCCTAATTTTGTTGTTATTTTTTCAGAAGCAGAAAATTAAATTAAAGAAAGTGTTAAAAGAGACAGCCATGAGAGATAAAACAGTAATAATAACAACACTAAATGCAGCATGGACAGCTCCAAATTCAATTTTTGATATTTTTTTGGAGAGTTTTAGAATTGGAAATAATACAAAATCATTATTGAAGAATTTATTAGTTGTAGCTTTTGACCAAATTGCTTATTCAAGATGCTTGGAGATTCACACACATTGCTATGCATTAATCACCAAAAATGTTGATTTTTCTGGAGAAAAAAAATATATGAGTGGTGATTATTTGAAGATGATGTGGAGGAGAACTGATTTTCTAAGAATTGTTCTTCAAATGGGATATAACTTCATCTTTACGGTACACATTTTATAGTCTGTTTGGTCAAATTTTTAGATGTTAATTGATCTCATTTTCTTATAAAATACTCTTTTTGACCTGTCTCGATTTGTGTGATATTTTCCACATTTTATAGTCTGTTTGATCAAATTTTTAGATGTTAATTGATCTCATTTTCTTATAAAATATCCACATTTTATAGTCTGATTGGTCAAACTTTTAAGAAACGAGTTAGTATCGGCGTTTGGGTAGTAACGTAAGTTGTTTCTTGAAAGCCGAAAAAAATACTGTTGTTTTCCCAAAAGCATTCTTGAAATCTTGGTCAAGAACAAATTTTTTTTTTTTTTTGTTCTAATATTGGCAAAAGTACTTTTAAAATTCATTCGCTAGCACAAATTGCTAAAAATACTTTTTCGTGAAGAATTTCGAACGAAAAATACTTCTCAAGATATGTCAATTTTGAAAGCTTCGCCAAACAAACTATCTTTGTTCTTTTCCAATATTCAAATAGTGCTTTTAGAGAAAAAAATAATTTGAATTGAATTAGCTTTTACGAATTAAAAAGAAAAGTATGACAGTTCAAATAAAGGAAATAAATACTTTTAATTTTTCAAAAGTTTGGCCAAACAAAAATGAAAACAACTTAAACAGGTGCGCAATTTGTATCTCTTTGTGATTTGATGAATTTATTTTCTTTCTTATTTTTGGTTCTTTTTAGGATGCAGATATATTATGGTTTCGACAACCGTTTGCACATTTTTATTCACATGTTGATTTCCAAATTGCTTGTGATTATTATCTACACAACTCATCCAACCCGAATAATGCTCCAAATGGAGGATTTAAGTTCGTGAAGTCAAATAATCAGACGATACAATTCTACAAGTTTTGGAACAAATCAAGAAGAACTTATCCAGGAAAAAATGAACAAGATGTGCTCAACATAATCAAATATAGTCCTTTTATCAAGAAAATTGGATTGAAAATGAGATTTTTAGATACTTCTTATTTTGGAGGATTTTGTGAACCTAGCAAATATCTTAATTATGTATGCACAATGCATGCAAATTGTTGTATAGGTCTTGATAACAAAATACATGATTTAAGAATGGCAATTAATGATTGGAAAAATTATATGGCTTTGCCAGATGATGAAAGGAATTCATATAAATATACTTGGAGTCTTCCAAGAATATGTGGATAAATGATATATTTGATCATCTCAATGAACAACTATTTCTATGTTTCAATTTTTTTTTGTCCTAGGTGTCTTTTTTTTAGCAACTATTACAAGATTTGTATCGTGCAGATGATCTATCGAAAACATATGATTAAATAAATAAAAAATTTACATCCTTCAACAACTTAATGATCATACAAATTCAATCTTGTATACTGCATGTGCAAATTTCATTGTCATCCACTTATTGAAAAGAATTCAAAGGACGAAAGTTAAACAACTTAGTTCTTAATTTTTCGTACCATCTTCATTCTTCACGCTAACTAGAGGTCGAGGGGATAATGTTGAAACAACATTTTTCTATGTTTCAATTTTTTTTGTCTTATATGTCTCTTTCTTTTTGTTAGCAACTAATACAAGATTTGTATCATGCAGATCTATCGAAAACAGGTAATTAAATAAATAAAATATACATCCTTCAACAACTTAATGATCATACAAATTCAATCTCGTATACTGCAAAGTGGAAATTTCATCATCATCCATTTATTCAAAAGAATTCAAAGGACTAAAGTTAAATAATGTAGTTCTTAATTTTTCGTATTATCTTCATTTTTCACGTTAACTAGAGGTCGAGGGGATGATGCTTGTGGTAATGAACCTTGAATGGAGCAAAAACTCTTAAGTGTTAAAGGGAAAAGTGAACTAAAAGGAAAAATCTTAGGCCAACAACTATCATGAATATCTAATACAGCTTTGCAACATTGAGGACCAATTAGTCGAAGTTGAGTTCTTAGGAAAGATGTTATAATCTCTTCGATGCATCCAGGAACATTTAATATTGATGCGACACATTTGGAGATATCTGGAAAAAGAACATTATCGACCTGATCTTTTGAACCTGGCAAAAGGCCTCCTCCTCCTCCGAGTAATTGTGAGATGCTTGGAGAAATCTTAATGGATATGCACAAGAAAATAAGTGTATATGTATAGACCGAAGTCATTTTACTTATCGAATATATAATTTAGTTGATTTTAATTGTACTTTGGGTAGAGAAGATTTGGAATTCGATGAAAATTCGAAAAGAGAATATGCCATATTTATATTATTGTAGGATGTATGGTGACCTTTTTTCGCCTTTAAATTTCTTTAATATGAGGACTTTATTGTACATTTAAATAGTTGTAACTTGCAACTTGTAATTAATTGTCTTTTTAAGTTTTAATTGGCACTTAATACGATTTTTACTTGCATCTATGTAACATTAAGAAGCAGCATTTATGATATTTATCAGTAGATAATTTAATAAGTAAATGGTACTCCATTTATTTAATAATAATTGTCCACTATTGACTTGGTATATACAGGGGCGGCTCAAACTCGTTGGTGGCTAAGGCCAAAATCAAACTAGAGGCCTTGAAAAAAAATTAAAAAATTATATATGTTTTTATTTTAAATCTATTTTTCTAGCTTTTTGAGATGCAACGCTGTTAATAATTTGTGTGTAGTCAATCTCTTCTAATAATTCTTTTTCAATCGATAATATAGACCAAACCACTTAATCTTTCTTGAGAAATTGTTGATTTTAAATAAGATTTTATTAGTTTTTTAATTTTGAAAAACTTCTTTCTAGGGCGCCTGTTACAGGAATTGTTGATATTATTCTATAAGCAATGTAAGCATTTGGAAAAGAATCAAATCTTTTATTTGATTGAGTATCTCAATTAGAGCATCGTCTTCTATTTTTATGATTTCCTTTAACACTTTTAATTCAGAAAATAAGTTTAAACCGTCAATATTGGATTGCGTATTATGTTTTAAGGAAAATTCAACATTAAGACAATATTTTTTTAAATTCTCATCGTCTAATGATCTCAATTTTTCCCACTACACAGAAAATCAAAAATATTTTCATATACTTCAAATTGTTCAAATCTATTTTGAAGTGAAAAGATAGCTTGAAATAACCAACTCTAAATGATTGTTCAAGAGATCTTGTGATTTCATTATTAACATTCTCATCAAATTGTTTTTTTTCTATAAATTACACGTTTCTTACGAAATTCCGGTTCTATATTCATCTCTAATGCAATTTCCTTAGCCGAAATCATAGCACTTGTAAATCCTTCTTCTCTATATGTTTTAAAAAAAGAAACTAAACCTCTTAATTGATCTATAGCGACATCAATATGCATATCTTTTGATTGTAAACTTTTGCTAATTGAATTTACAACAAATAACACATCATACCAAATAGTCATACCCCATAAAAATTCAAAATTTTCAAGCTTAAAAATTGCTAAACAATTTTCTTCACTTTTAATTTTTGGATCATCACTAACTTCCAATTTAAATAAAGCATCTCCTATTTGTAGAGTTTGAAACATTATTGCTTTAACACTTTCAAAACGACTTTCCCACTGTGTTTGTGACAATGATTTAAGAGTTAAACTAGGTACACTATTTTTTTAAATTTTCCACCGCTTAGTAGACGAAGAAAATAGTGAATATATACGTTGTACCACTCCAAAGAATGATATAACTTTCGTACAAGAATTAACCATATCACAAAGTACCAAATTTAGATTATGACAACCACATGGTGTAAAAAATGATCTAGGATTTATATCAAGAAGTCTATTTTGCACTCCTTGGTGTTTTCCCTTCATATTAGGCCCGTTATCATATCCTTGTCATCTTAAATTATCAATATCAAGTCCAATACATTTTATTTCATCTAAAATAACTTCAAAAAGGCCTTTTCCACTTGTATCATCCACTTTTAAGAATTCTAAGAAATATCCAATTACATTTATTGGGGTTGTTGAAATATCTACACTCCGTATTATAAAAGACATTTGGTCTTGATGACTTGTATCTGGTGTGCAATCAAGTATGATAGAGAAATACTTTGTTTTTATAATTTTTTCAATAGTCTTGTTCTTAATTTCACTTGCCAATAAATTTATTAATTCATTTTGTATATTATGTCCAAGATAATGATTATGAATTTCATCAAGTTTGATTCGTCAAATATGTTCTTGCATAATAGATCAAATTCTGCAATCATTTCCATAAGACTCAAGAAGTTTCTGTTATTTTCTTGATAGATTTTTTCATTTTTCCCCCCTAAACACCAAATTATTTTTTTCAAGAGTTTTTATGATAGAAATAATTCTTGACAATACATTTTTCCAATGTTCTCTCTCTATTAATTTGGTCTTGAACGTTTTTATCGATTGTTTTATTATTACGCAATCTAAATTTTAAATCAATCCATGAACTCATATTAATAATATGTTGGTTAGTTGTTTCATGAGTTCTAAGCTTAGTAGTAAGATTTTTTCAATCTCTACTACCTTCATGAGCTAACTTATACTTTTTGCATTAAAGGTCGTATTCAAATCTTTGGAATAAACTAACCATCTTCTTTCATGTTTTTCTACATTTGCCAACTTTTGAAGATAATATGTAGTAGAAAAGTGCCTCAAAAATTTATCCTTTGAAAAACTTGTGTTGGTAATTCTAATTGGCCCCTTTTCTACTAATAAGTCTCTTAACTTTGTATCAACAATATTTCATTGACTAGGATCATATATATTTTTAGGAGTATGATTATTAAATTCATTTATAAGTTCTTGATTTTCTTGGGAATCTACATCTGACTTTTTACTAATTTCCTCTCTTTCTTTTTGTTTTTGGTTTATATCATTATCTAACTCAACTTCAACTAAGTTAGTGACTTGTTCTTCTAAAGAGCATTTCACTACCTTTTTTTATTTAATTTTAACATTGTTTTCCAAAAATTTATCAAGAGCACCTTTTTGAGATTTTATCAAGTTATCGACTTTTCTTTTTCTTTTAAGTTTTGAATGACCGAATTCATATTTTCTAGTTGACATATTAAAATCTAACAAATATTTTAAACACTATTTACAATACCAAGTAAAAAAATATAATAATCATAAGATGCAAAACAAAAATAATATTAGAAATTAGAATGATATTACTGGATTCAAGAATTATGAAGACTTGCTTTTAGAAAATGAATTGGGTTGCTGCGTTATATTTTTCTCCAAATTTAAAACATAAACTATATTTTTTTAAAATTGAAATTATCAATAGAACAAGTAAATTCTTAAGCTTTGAATAAGAGAGAGATGTAAGATTAGAAAAGAGAAAGTGAGAAGAAATAAAAGAGAGGAAGAGAGGAGGATGGAATATATAAAAATAAAATTAGAAAAAAGAATAAGGTAAAAGAAAAGATTAATTGGAGAGGTAAAAAGTAATAGTCATATCTATCACTACATTAATGCCGTTTGGATTTGGAGTCTTACTTTTAGTTTTATTATTTTTAGTTTAATCCTACCTAATTAACTAAAAAATGGGGCCCTCTAAAATTGGGGGTCTAAGGCCAAGGACTTTTTTTCAACCTTTACCAGCCGCCCCTGGGTATATACCTTAACAAATAATTAATAATAGGGTTAATATTACTATATTATCCTTTGAATATATTAAATTAAATGTTTTAGAAAATGTATTAGATATTGAATTCGGACAGATTAAAATGAGTTCATGTCACGACCTAGACCGTCATGATTGGCACCCACACTAACTCTCCGATGGGAGAACCACTACTACAACCCAAACCAAACAACTAACCCAAAACTAAGGCATTTAAGTTACAAAAGCAAGTTAAATACTAAGGAAATAAATAGAGTACCCATAAACTCTAACAAGAGTCTAACAATAATAAACTAACATTGTGGAAGTAATGCCTAGAACCTGAAAGTCAATGTACCAAAACATCTAAAGTTCAACAAGTCAAAACAAGAAGGGATGCAACCCCAATCTAATGAACTAATCAACTAGCTAGAACATAGTCTAAGTCCGGAAATGGTGGACATAGACAAAAGAGAACCCATGACAGCTCAGAAGAATTGGCTCACCTTTGTATTCGAACGATCACTGATCTCCTAAGTGAGGTCTGTTAGTAGCTGTTTAAAGATGCCCTGCACTTAACAAAAATAAGAGCAAGTGTAGTATCAGTACACAACCACAGTGTACTGGTAGGATCACGCGACTATCCACTAAGTGCAACATATATAAGTCAAACAACAATATAATTATATGCATATACTGAACATATACAATATCATCAACATTTACAAACAACGAACAACTTCACATGTCTCAAAATACACAATTAAGACAAGTCATTGGTCCTCTCATGGAACCTAAACTCAAACAGTTAGCATACTGGAACGTGGTACCCTCTCCAATGATTATGATGGAACGTGGCAACCGATCCCATAATTATGTCGGAACGTAGAAACCGATCCAAGTTAGTTATGCCAGAACGTGGCAACCGATTCATTCAACACACCACAATCACAATCACAAGTATATCCTCAAGATCATACAATTAAGTCATGATTTCACGGTAACCATCATTCATCTACCTCATTTATAACAAGTGTGATCAATAATGCGATATTCATATATATACATGTATCATAATGAAGCAAGAACAAACATACATTACACAATTATAGAATCACAACCATCACCTACCTCGAAACAAGCTTGAAACCCTAAGAAGCTTGATCCTTCCTTTTTCGAATTCGTTCCGCTTGTTTTTGGTCTACAAACAATCATAATAACTTCCTACACCTTAATGACTCTGATTTCGTCTAAATCTGGACTAGATTGGAAAAATCCAACTATTACAAAAAAGTTTTTCAGTCCTAAATTTCCCCCCGTTGGCATTTCTATAACGACGGAAACAGGTCATTACAATAGATAGCAATTTATCCATCAGTCGTCCCCAAGTGACAAAACTTAGGAAAAATAGGCTAAGGAAAGAATGAAGTAGTACTTAAATCGACGAACAATTGGGGATACTTGTCTCGCATGTCCCTTTCGGTTTCCCAAGTAGCTTCCTCAACTGGACGATGCTTCCATTAAACTTTCACGGACTTAATCTCTTTGGTCCTCAACTTACCACATCACGATTAAGAATTGCAATCGATTCCTCCGTATATTGGAGGTATTTGTCTAACACAATTAAGTCTCACTTAATGATATAATCTCCGTCACCATGATACCTCTTTAACATGGACACATGAAATACTGGATGAACACCCGATAGATTAGGAGGTAACGCCAAATTATACGCTACCAGCCCCACAAATTCAAGAACCTCAAATGGACCAATGTATCGCAGACTTAACTTGCCCGTCTTGTCAAATCTTATCACCCCTTTCATGGGTGATACATTAAGAAGAACATTCTCACTGGTTTGAAACTCCATGTCTCTTTCCTTATGTTCCGCATACTTCTTTTGTCTACCATGGGCTTCTAAAAGCTTAGCTTGAATACTCCTCACTTTATCTTAAGCATCCTTTACTAAACCAACCCCCAAAGGTTTCACACCTCCAGCCTCGAACCATCATATGGGTGATCTATATCCCTTCCATAGAGTGCCTCAAATGGTGTCATATTTATACTGGAGTGATAATTATTATTATAGGAGAATTCACACAAAAGTAGGAACTTATCTCAATGCCCTCCAAAATCAATCATATATGCCCTCAACATATCTTCTAACACTTGAATAGTCCTCTCTGAGTTCCCGTCTGTCTGTGGATGGAAGGTTGTACTAAAGGTAAGTTGTGTGCCCAATTCATCACGTAAATTCCTCCAAAACTTGGATATGAAACGGGTAGCACAGTCTGAGATGATAGAAAGAGGCACCCCATGCAATATTACTATCTCTTTCACATACACCTTAGCCAATTGTTCGGCATTATAATCTATTCTTACCCGGATAAAATGGGCTGATTTAGTTAATCTATCAACCACTACCCAAATAGAATCAAACTTCCCTAAAGTCTTGGGAAGACCAACCACGAAATACATGGCTATCCTCTCCTACTTCCATTCCGGAATTGGCATTCTTTGAAGCAAACCTGCAGGCCTTTGGTGTTCATATTTCACTTGTTGACAATTTTGACACTTCGCCACAAACTCCGGTACGTCCTTCTTCATGCTCGACCACCAATAAATTCGCTTCAAATCTCGATGCATCTTGGTCACACCCAGATGGATAGAATATTGCGAACCATAAGACTCTGCCAATAATTTCTCAATCAAGTCATCTACTATAAGGACACATATTCTCTATTTAAAATTGAGCACACCATCCGCATCAAGAGTGGTCTCTTGTGCCTTACCAATTGCAATCTTATTTCTAAGTTCCTCCAAATTTTCGTATTTAAATTGTTTGGCCTTGATCTTCTCAATGAATATGACCCTTACTTCAATGCTAGCTAACACCCCACCTCTTTTTGAGATGCCCAACTGCATGAACTTATACTCTAAGGTCTGAATTTTCTTAGCCAAATGTCGCTTGGATGCACTCAAGCAAACTAAACTACCCATACTCACCGCCTTTCGACTCAAAGCTTCTATCACTACATTAGCTTTACCCGAATCGTATTGAATGATGACATCATAATCTTTAAGTAACTCCATCCACCTTCGCTGTCTTAAATTCAGATCCTTTTGAGTGAATACATGCTGCACACTGCGATGATTAGTAAACACTTCATACTTAACACCATAGAGGTAATGCCGTCATATCTTAAGAGCAAACACTACCGCTGCCAACTCCAAATCATGTGTTGGATAATTTCTCTCACGCACCTTTAATTGATGCGAGACATAAGCTATATCATTCTTATCCTGCATCAACACAACACCCAAAACAGTATAAACAATAAAATTTTTACCTTCAACCGATAATATTAAAATAGGTGCAGTAGTCAAAAGAGTTCTGAGGTTTTGGAAGCTCTCCTCACATTTTTCACTCCATTCAAATGGTATCTCCTTTTTGGTCAAATTGGTCAAGTGAGTGGCAATATAAGAAAAATTCTTCACAAATCGATGATAGTAGCTAGTGTGCCCCATAAAACTCCTAACTTTCGTCACAGAGCTAGGCCGAGCCCAATTCTTAATCGCCTCAATCTTTTAAGGATCCACTATTGCCCTTTTTTTCCAAACTACATGCCCCAAAAATGCAACGGAAGTCAACCAAAATTCACACTTAGAAAATTTAGCATACAACATTTGTTTCCCAAGAACACCTAGAACAACACGAAGATGGTTGGCATGCTCTTCCTCACTTTTCGAATAGACCAAAATATCATGAATAAAGTCTATGACAAAAGAATCAAGAAATGGCTTGAACAACCATTCATTAAACTCATAAAAATTGTAGGCGCATTGGTCAAACCAAAAGACTTAACCAAAAACTCATAGTGCCCATAGCGAGACCTAAACGCCGTCTTGGGCACATCCTCAAGCCTAATTTTCAACTGATGGTAGCCAGAGCTTAGATCAATCTTAGAGAAAACGGATGCACCTTGCAATTGGTCAAAAAGATCATCTATTTGAGGCAAAGGATACTTGTTTCAAATAGTGACCCTATTCAATTGCCGGTAATCTATACATATTCTCATACTACCATCTTTTTTCTTAACAAACAAAACTGGAGCACCTCATGAGGAAGCACTAGGACGAATAAATCCCTTATAAAAAAGTTCTTGGATTTGAGCCTTAAGCTCTCTTAATTTTTCTGGAGCCATGCGATATGGAGGGATAGAAATGGGATGAGTACCAGGCTCTAAATCAATGGAAAAATCTATATCTCTATTTGGAGGCATACCAGACAAGTTACTAGAAAACACTTCTCTAAATTTCGACACCATAAGAATAGACTCAATAGATGGAGCCTCAATCCCAACATCCCTAATATGAGCCAAATAACCCTGCTTTACTAATTTACTAGCCCGAATAGAGGATATTATCTTAGCTTGCTTATGCTTGTACACCACTTACCACTCTAACTTTTCCCTTACTGGAATTTCTAGAGTTACAAACTTAGTATTACAATTAAGCACAGCATAATAGGGGGACAACCAAGTCATGCCTAAGATTATATAAAAGTTAGTCATATCCAAAATCACTAAACCAGCTCAAGTCTGAAAACCCATAAACAAAATAAGACAAGCACGATAGACATGTGTTACTATGACTGACTCTCCAACTGGGGTAGAAACATGGATAAGGGCATCAAGTATATCACAAATCATATCAAATTTTGAGGCAAATCGCACGAATATATAAGAAAAAGTAGAACCCAGATCAAACAATACATTATTTATTCAGTCATATATAAGAATAGTATATGTATCACTGTGTCAGACGTCTCTGCCACATTCTTGCCCCGAAATGCATAACACTGAGCCCTAGCATCTTGACGAGCCACTTCCCTGCCTAGTTGCGCGTTACCCCTGCCTGCATTACCATTTCCTCTACCTCCACGCTGATTACCTCCTTGCCCACCTTGTAGACGTCATCTACCATTATTACCATTCCTCGGGGGTACCACTACTCGAGACTGCTGCTGCGCGGAATCTAACACACGTGGGTTGGGACAATCTCTCCTCATATGCCCAGGTTCACCACAATTGTAGCAAGTACGATCAAAAGATGGTCTGCCGCCCATCGAAGGCGCGACTCCATGGATATCCTGAAAATTATGAAATTGAGTTTTCGAGTAACTACCTGCAGAGGCGGGCATAACATATTGAATTGGCTTGGCTGCAAGTGTTGTCCTTTTGGACCCCTAGGAATAAGAACCTTGAAAGTTACCTGAGTTCTTGGCCCTTTTTGCCCATGCTTTAGCTTGACCGTCTCACCTCACTTCCTCCATTTTCTTAGCATAGTCTGTTACCTCATTGAAGCTCCTCCCAGCAGAAGTCATATGAACAGATAATACTTACAACTCAGAATTTAGTCCCCTAATAAATAACCAGATCCTCTCCTCCTCAGTAGTCACCAATTGAGTAGCATATCTAGACAAAGCATGGAACTTGGCCTCATAAGCAGCCACAGTCATACCACCCTGCTCCAAAGCCATGAACTCATTCTTTTTGCGGTCCCTCAAGGTCCTAGGCGCATAATTCTATAGAAACAGAGCATGAAATTGGGTCCAAGTAAGTGGAGGTAAAGTAGAAGCTCTGCATTCCATATAAGCTCTCCACGACTGCTTAGCCTCACCTTGAAATTGAAAGGACACGAACTCTACCCCATGTTGATGGACAATTCTCAACTTATGAAGCCTCTTATAGCAATCTAAGATAAACTCATATACATCATCATTCTCAGAACCAAGAAACACATGAGGCTTTAGGTTAAAAAACTTAGTCAACATTTCATACTCATTATCAGTCATAACAGAACCCAACAAAGGACGGAAGAAAACATCATTACCTCCAGTCCTACCCATCTTGGGCGTAGTGCTAGCAACAAGAGGGTTAGAAGGAGCTTGAGTTGCTTGAGCAGAAGGAAGCACTCCAGGACCAACCAACCCTTTCAAGAATGATATAATCCATCGAGCCAACATTGGGTTTATGGGGGGAACATCGGTAGTCTCAGTCTGCACCTCTTCCTCTTGTCCCACATCCTCAATATTCTCAACATCAACATTCTTCTCTTTAATTTCTTCATGATGCGCATGAGGATTCTCATTCACATGATCATTCTCAACAGGAGCTCCATTTCTAGCAAACACTACTCTTCCACGGCCTCTACCCCTAGCCCTTTATTTATCCTTGCCTCGACTATGATCTCTCGCTGCAGATTCCTCAGCTGGAGCATTAACGGGAGCTACGGGCCTAACGCCGTTAAATCTAGTATTAACCATCTGCGAACAAAAGAGTGAAGGAGGTTAGATGATAATTTAAATCGCCAGATACCAATTGGAATTAAGTCATAGCACGAAAGGAGACAAGAGAAAACAAAGAGATTTTCTAAAGTCCTAAAGCCTCTCGAAAAAAAGTAAAGGTGTCCCTGTACCATTCCGCGAGACTCTATTAGACTCGTTTTGGTACATTGAGATCAATGAACCTAGGCTCTGATACCAACTTTGTCACAATCCAGACTGTCATGATTGACACCCACACTAACTCTCCGGTGGGAGAACCACTACTACAACCCAAACCAAGCAACTAACCCAAAACTAAGACATTTAAGTTACGGAAGCAAATTAAATACTAAGGAAATAAATAGAGTTTTCATAAACTCTAACAAGAGTCTAATAATAATAAACTAACATTGCGGAAGTAATGCCTAGAACCTGAAAGTCAATGTACCAAAACATCTAAAGTTCAACAAGTCTAAACAATAATGGATGCAACCCCAATATAATGAACTAATCAACTAACTAAAACATAGTCTAAGTCCGAAAATAGTGGACATAGATGAAAGAGAACCCATGATAGCCCGAATGAATTAGCTCACCCTTGAATTCG
This sequence comes from Solanum bulbocastanum, assembly GCA_037074985.1. Lineage (NCBI taxonomy): Eukaryota > Viridiplantae > Streptophyta > Magnoliopsida > Solanales > Solanaceae > Solanum > Solanum bulbocastanum. The sequence continues at coordinate 2,573,008 of CM073604.1, forward strand.
AACGATCACTGATCTCTTATGCGAGGTATGTCAGTAGCCGCTTGAAGATGTCATGTACTCAACAAAAATAAAAGCAAGTGCAGTATGAGTACACAACCACAGTGTACTGCTGGGATCATGCGGCTATCCCACTAAGTGCAACATACATAAGTCAAACAGCAATACAATTATATGCATATATCGAACATATACAATATCAACATTTAGGAACAACGAACAACTTCACATGTCTCAAAATACACAATTATGACAAGTCATTGGTCCTCTCATGGAACCCAAACCCAAATAGTTAGCATACCGAAATGTGATACCTGATTCAATGATCATGCCGGAACGTGGCAACTGATCCCATAATTATGCCAGACCGTGGCAACCGATCCAAGTTAGTTATGCCAGAACGTGACAACCGATCCATTCAACACACCACAATCACAATCACAATCACAAGTATTATCCTCAAGATCATACAATTAAGTTATGATTTCATGGTAACCATCATTCATCTACCTCATTTACAACAAGTGTGATCAATAATGCAACATTCATATACATATATGTGTCATAATGAAGCAAGAACAAACATACATCACACAATCATAGAATCACAACCACACCTACCTCGAAACAAGCTGAAACCCTAAAACACTTGATCATTTACTTTTCGAATTTGTTATGCTTGTTCTTGGTCTATAAACAATCATAATAACACGAAAATCAATAAAAAATCACTAATTACCCGAATTACTAACAATTCTATCAACCCTAGATCAAACCCATGATCTCAAGTATCCCAAATAGGGTTGTTTCCACCATAGAATCTAGATCAAAACCCTCCCCTATTATTAATTACCCATTATATTACGTTCTACGCATCGAAAAATGGATTCGAGGAGTGAAAAACTTACCTCTAGCCTCAAGAATGGTGGAAAATTGTTAGGAGTCACCTGGGGTTTGCTCTTTAGCTCTAAAAATCGATAAGTGCAGAATGAGGTCGTTTAGGGGCATATTTACAACCTTAAGTCGTGTTGAACCCGTCACAGCGGCCCTCACCCCGCTATAGCGGCCTCGCCAGAGCGACCAAAAGCTCCACCAAAGCAAATTGCACGAATCGTGAGCTATTTAAAAAATTCCAAAATCCTCATTTAACAACACATCTCTAACCAACGATGCTCCAAAAATACCCTTTACGCGAAGGTCGATTTCGAGAGTTCTACTCGCCCGAATTCAATTCCGTAAAGTCGTACAGATTTCTTAATGAGTTATGTATCCACCCATGTAATCATAATCATAAATAAATCACCTGATTGTTACCAAATTTCCCTACACCTTAATGACTCCGATTTTGTCTAAATCTAGACTAGATTGGGAAAATCCAAATATTACGAAAAAAGTTTTTTGGTTCCAAATTTCCCCCCATTGACATTTATCTAACGACGAAAACAAGTCGTTACAGTTCATGAGTTAATAAATAAATGGATTATTGATCCGTTCAAATGTTAGTTGGTTGAAATAAGCTAAAAAGTGGATTAAAATCCAACCCGTCCATTCATCACTAAATTTTAATTGCTTTATTTATATATATATATATATATATATATATATATATATATATATATATATATATATTTTTTTTTTTTTTTTTTTTTTTTTTTTAATACAAAATTTATTTATATATTTATATTATTATTATTATAGAAAATTAAAATATTTTGAAACTTTTTTCATAGAGCATTTTGGATCAGATATCAGCCTTTAGGCTGAAATAAATTGACTAAAATAGTTTGAACTTATAAATAAGTGAATCAATAATCAACGTAAACTTAAATAAATTGAATGAATTATAGTTTAACAGGCTAATAAATGAAATGTATTATCGATAACTAAATTATATAGTAGGGGTCTTCAGATTAATGTTTTTCTTTCTAGTACAACAATAACTCATTAGGTAAAACTAATTAATATCTTAAAACTTCACGTTCTAGTCAAGACAGAGTGAGTGTATTTTTATGTTTCCATTTCATTCATAAATAAATAAAATATTTTTTCGTGACAAAATTTTATTCTCTTCGTTCCTTTTTATTTGTTATATTTCGATTTTTTTTCTTTTTATTTGTCATATTTTGATTCTAGAGAGTCAGAGTGCATAAATATTGATTAATGTTGTAAAATTTAATTTTTCATCATGTTAATACGAGAAAGATTGCACATCAAAGTAATTTCATATAGTTTTCAAATAAGAATAATTTTAGCGACCCCTCTTCAAATTTTGCTCTATCTCACTCACCTCCTCTGTAGTTTATGAAATTACTCTTACTTTCCCTATTTTTATTTTCTTGTAACCATTCTTTAATAGTTATGCAATAAAGGTGTAATACATATTATAATTCTTAATTACTTGAAATTACTATTTATATTTTTTTGAGTTAGGGTCTGGACTTAGCATGGACCTCCTGTAGCTTGTTTTATATAGATGAAGTGTTTAAACTTTTGAACAAAAATAAAATCTTTGATAATTATAATTAAAGACTTCGGGCAAAAAACCACTAATTTTTCCAATTTCTAATTCATTCATGGATTAAGTTAATGCATAATAATATATGAAAAAACTATTTCCTCTACGATGAGATGCAAACACAATCACTAAATCTTTGTTCAAACAAGATAATTCAAGATAAAATACTAAAATTTTTTAGAGTGTCGATGTATATAACTTTTTGTCTGATTTGATTGGTGCAGCTACAGGACGATCTGGATCAGGTTCACCTGAAATCACACGGTATGAAAAAATTTTGCCTGACTTGATTGGTGCAGTTACAGGACGATCTGGATCAGGTTCACCAGGAATCACACGATATGAAAAAATTTTGCCTGACTTGATTGGTGCAGTGGCAGGACGATCTGGATCAGGTTCATCAGAAAACACACGGTATGAAAACTTTTTACCTAACTTAATTGGTGCAACTGTAGGACGATCTGGATTAGGTTCACCAGGAATCACACGATATGAAAACTTTTTACCTGACGTACTTGGTGCAACTACAGGACGATCTAGATCAAGTTCACCAGGAATCACACGGTATGAAAATTTTTTGCCTGTCGTAATTGGTGCAGCTGCAGGACGATCTGGATCAAGTTCACCAGGAATCACACGGTATGAAATCTTTTTGCCTGACTTGATTGGTGCAATTGCAGGATGATCTGGATTAGGTTCACCAGGAATCACACGGAATGATAACTTTTTACCTGACTTAATTGGTGCAGTTGCAGGACGATCTGGATCAGGTTCACCAGAAATCACACGGAATGTAAACTTTTTGCCTGACTTGATTAGTACAGCTCTAGGACGATTTAGATCAGGTTCACCAGGAATCACACGATATGAAAACTTTTTGCCTGACTTGATTGGTGCAGCTACAGGACGATCTGGATTAGGTTCACCAGGAATCACACGGTATAAGAACTTTTTGGTTGACTTGATTGGTGCTGCTGCAGAACGATCTGGATCAGATTCACCAGGAATCACACGATATGAAAACTTTTTACCTGACTTAATTGGTACAGCTGCAGGACGATCTGGGTCAGGTTCACCAGGAGTCAAACGGTATGAAAACTCTGGCCCTTGTGAGATATCATTCAACTTTCTTGAAATCTCGTGAACCGCTAAAAAGGTTGAGATATTTTTTTCACTTTTTGCTATTAAAATATCATGTTGTTGAATAGCTTGAACTATTTTTTCACAGCTAGGAATAAAAAGAGCAACAAGAATGAAAAAGATTAAGTGAAAGAAATTCATTTTTGTTGATGCTTTTTGCTTTTGTTTTTGTATTTTTTTTTATAGATGAATGGTCCTTAAATACTTGTTAAAATTTTCCTAATTAATTAATGCAGTATTATCTCCACGTATCTATAGAAAATTCTGGAAAACAGAAGTTATATTAAATTTTGGATTTATTTCTTTCATTTCAATTAATTTTAACAAATCTGAATATCTTTCTTCAGCTTAAGAATTTGAAAATAAGGACCATTTTGGCTTCAAGTTTTATTTGAGAATATTTGAAAAAAGCTTTGGAAAAATTTGGTTGTCGGCGTTTGGCCACATAACTTGGCAAGTTTTTTTCCAAGAATCTCAAGTTTCCAAATACTAGAAAAAACTAGTTTTTGGGAACTTTGGAAATATTTGGGAACTTTAAAAAATTCAAAAATTACCCCAAAGAAAAAGAAGATATTGTTGATGTTGGTTTTCGGAATACAAAAGGATTTCTAGCTCCATACAACGGAATGCGATATCATTTGCAGGACTACAGGAGAAGTGAAAGAGATCCTAAGAATGACAAAGAGTTATTTAACTATAGACATGCCTCTTTGCATAATGTAATTGAAAGAACATTTGGTGCGTAGAATAATAGATTCAGAATATTACGACAAGGCATGAAAACCTATGAATTAGACTTGCAGGTGAAAATAGTAGTTGCTTGTGTCATATTGCATAATTTTTTGCGTGAAAGTCAAAGCAGTGATGAAATATTCAATGAACATGAACTTGATGATATGATTATTGATGAAGATGACGAATAATCAACTCAAAGTAACAATATCATTTCATCTTCTCAGTCATTTGATTTAGAAATAAAAGCTTGCCGGGAAGAGATTGTTCGTAGAATGTAGGAATATTATAAAAAGGAATAGTTTGTTACTACCTCCTCTGGAGGTTGTTATAATTATAACTGAATCAATGACAAGTTTGAATATGCATTAATGTATTGCTCTTGCCTATATTGTTATTTTGTTGTTGTTGATTGTTATCAATTATGTTATAAGGTTATTTTTAACGAAACATATTCATTATAAATAGATAATACAAACTTATGGGTATTTTTAATAATTTTTAGAACTTATGGATATAAATCATATTTTTAAAAATAGTCAAATATTTTTGGAGAAACTTGAGACCAAACACAGGGTGTTAACTTGGGCAAAACTTGGCTCAAGTATTATTTGATAAAAATACTTAGGAACTTGAGGTCAAACGCTAGCTAAGTACTTCAAAATCTGAACAAGAAACATCTCACTTGGTTAATTAGTGGAAAATAAAACCAAAAAAAAAAGGTGAAAATAAATTCCCCCCTTTAACCTTACCTTAAAAATCAAATTCTCCCTCCATCATTAAGTTATCCTAGTTCCTTTTTATATTATTTATGTAATGTAATTTTTTCTAATTATATTTTATATTACTTTTTCAAATTCTTTTTATCTATAATATATATGATATGAAATATGATAATGAAATTGATTGATTTTTATGTTCTTATTGTTTTATTTAAAAAAGAGAAAACGATGGGTTTTTAAGAGTCGCCACTTAATTTTAAAGAAATATTAAGAAAACTATTATTTTTCAGAAGATTAAAACAAGAATCAATTGAAAATATTTAAAGAGTTCGGGGTTCATATTAGTATTTTGGGAAGGGTTTGAGAGCATCCGAAATACCCGCTAACACGCGATTATCCGGCAATTAACTATTTAGCTAATTGGTTTTAAAATAAAAGTCTGCTTGACAAGTTTAGAAAATAAACGACTTAAGACTTGAATTATTTTTTAAGAGAGAGAGATAGTATAAGGGATTTACTTAAATAAAATATTTTTCAAAGTAACTTAGGTAGTAAAATAAGTATGATTATTTAGTCATTAGAAAATCTAGAAACGACTATCTTTTTTGGGGAAAACTCGAATTAGGACAACCTTAAAATCGACTAACAAATAAACAATTTAAGCAAATACGAAACAGATAAAATAAAGAGAAAGAGAATTTTGAGCCCAAATCTGATTTTCTGTCCGCCTGGACCTGCACTAGAGCCTAATTTTTTGTTTTGGGACCAAAGGTCCAATATTTAGTACGTGTCCTAGACTAATCTTTGAAATTTTACTTTTCTTTGGGCCTTTGGCCCAATTCTTCCCCCCTTGTACCTGTCCTAATAACTAACAAATAATACCAAAAAATAAATGGGCCTTTGGCCCTATTACAATACAATGTAATAACTGAAATTTGGGATTTTTGGGCCCATTTCTGCAGCGTATACAATGCATGTATACTGCTGTATATAGCACGTATACAGCCCCAATTCGAGACTTTTCGAGATTGGTAACCAATATCCAGCCCTGTTTTTGTGCTTCCTTCTGAATGGGGCAGACTCAACAGAAAGTGATTGGTTTTGATCCCTATCCAAAATGCAAGGACGATATAAGAGTTCGAAAGTAAAAATGTATGAATAATCAATCACTCAGTATGTGCTACTTTGATAAATATAAATCATCCCATAAAGTGACATATAACAATGTTCACATTAAAGATAATGTAAAGTAAAATACTCAAAAGGCATAGGATAGAAAACCAGCAACAATTTCATCCAATCTAAATAACCATTGAAGTAGGAGTAGTCAAGGCTCAGAAATATCAAGGAATGAACAAAACAAATCGATGAAAAATGGATATAAGCTAACCAGGCTACCATGTTATCATTTTCGAAAATGGTGAAGAAAGCAAATCGGAGGCTAATCCCAACATAAAATCAATACAATGCTCACAAGAAAGAAGATGATGCTAAATAAGAATGAAATACAACAGAGAACCAGGAAGAAACGAAAGCTCACGTACAGAGAACCAGGAAGAAACGAAAGGTCACGTTAACACAAATTTGACAAGAAGTAATCAGTTTTCGACCAAAAATTAGGCAGCATGAAGGCACACAATCGATTTAAGCAGGTCACATTAACAGTAATATCACAAAGATGTTCAAGAAATAGATAAAACTAAACTATAGGAATGAGAATGCTACTAACACTACATATATTTCCATGTCATTCGATTCTGAAAACTTAGACCTACGAATAGCAACTGATATTTGAAGGCTGTAAACATATTATACACATCAACAAGATCAGCCAGAGAGTAGCGATTTTTCAAACAATAACCGAACGAGATAAGAGAAGAGATGAAGAGAAAATAAACCACATTAATTGAAATCTTAATCAAATTGGTGCAATTGTCTAAATTCGACCCAAAAATTAAAAATAAGATGAATTGTTCTCAATTAATTAACTAGCTTCTTAATCTTTAACAAAATAAAATAATTAAACTAATTAATTCAAAAATATTAACCAATAATTAACTAAACTAATTGACAAAAGTTTAAGAAGAATTAAAATCTTTTTGAGACGATTTTTGAATATTCATAAAATATACTAATTAAACACATAATTATATAAAAATCATATTTGTTATTTAAAGATTGTAAAAATCGACTAAAATTACCTAAAATAACTTTGAAACGTGTTTGAATTTTATAAAGCTAATTGTTCTAAATCATTTGAAAATCAAGAAGCTCGAGAATTAATTATATATTGTGGAGGTCCAAAATTGGGTGTCAACACTTATCATATTAGGGGTGTACATCAGCCAATTCGGTTGGAATTTTATATATTATCAATTTGATTTATTGATTCTTTTTATTTGTGAACACGCTAAATCGATAAACAAATCAATATGATATTTATTATCGATTTCGACAGATTGTTTTTTGATCCTTAAACGATTAGACTTTTTTGTTTAACCGATAAGAAAATACTCATATAATTCTATAGACATACACGATATTCGTAAAATAGAAATAGTAACAAAAATAGAAGTGTAATACAAATTTCTATATTTATTACTTTTGTTTAAGACAAAATTGTTCGAATTTCTTCTAAATTGACTTATGCAATAAACTTCAAAAACAACATTAATTATTTGTATTTATCACAATCAAATCAAAAAATTGAGAAGAGAGAGTGTAACACTAGTTTATGTCAAGATGAGATAGGATCTCACAAAAGAGAGGCGACGAGGCTAGTTTGTATTGCCTACAACCCAAAATAATTCTAAAGTTTAGAAAATATAGTTCGTAAAATGTTAGAGTCACCCTTGTATAAGTAAGTAAAAGTAAAATAGTAACTTTAATATAATTTTATTGGATTATCAATTTAACCATTAACCAAAATCATAGAATCAAAACCAAACAGATAACCCAATAAATAATTTTACAAAACCGTTGAAAACTGCTCAATAATCTAATACTAATAAATCATTAAAAAAATTAATTTAATTTATTAATTAGTTCGATTTTTACGCACCCCTCAATTATTGAATGTATGCTTTTTGTCAGCACCATTTTAGAAAGGGCAAACTTTATACTCACTATATTATTTCATTGATAACAAAAATTTATTTTTAAAAGTTCTCCCAAAAATCCAACTTATTTTATTTTGTTAACTTTTATAATCGTTGTAGCTAAACTTTGTATTTTTGGAGGAGAATTATATTATTGACGTGGTCTTTTAATTATGTCATGTAATCTCTTTTTAATTTCTAACTCGAATATGTTATTTGTGTGAAATTTTGCATAGGCCACTCGAATATTGATAGATAAATACATGCGGCCTTCAACGTTTAAGGGACAAAAATGTACCAAGGGATAAAATCAACTTTATTTTTTTTATTTTTTGCAACTTTTCACTTGTAATATTTATGTCCACCTTAACTTTTCTGTGAGTGTGACTCATCAGCCACAAATTTATTTTTTTTCTTTTTAAAAAAAAAATTATTTTTCTCAATTTGCCATTACTTTTCACAACCATACAATTAGGTGATTGTAACCCACGAGGATGTTGATTTGACTTAAAGAGGGGTTGCATGGGGAAATTATTGTTCGAAATTTTGAATGAAATAATGACGGTAAACAAATTAAAAGTTTAAAAAAATTAAATTTTGTAATTTTTAAATTAAAGATATATAAATGTATCAATATATTCTTTAATTTTATGATATTAAATATTGTGAAATGTTTTCGAATTAACAAATTATAAAAATACAAATGTAAATAAAGCAAATAAATTTAAAAAGAGAATATTATTATGAAAGGGGCTGACAATTGGCTGAACAAATTCTATATGACAATATTTGACTGATCACAAAATTTGAAGAAATAAAATAAAATAAAACTAATGCGAAAACAAGTCCTAAATATTTTTTTAGATATAAATCATCTTATTAAAAATAAAATTAAAAAAATTAAAATTAAATTATCTCTATGTAAGTATAACATCCTTTTTAAAACAATTAAGCTGAAAGAATCACCATGAATTGTGGTGTAATGGTAGAACTGCTTCAACCCTTAATCAAAGGTGTCGAGTTTGAAATTTTAATATTTGAAAATCTCATTATGAGCACCACATCCAAAATGAGCTCTACAATGTATGATTCGAATTTAATTAGAGCTTTAATGCAAACATCAACACAAAATGAAAAACAAAAAAAAGCTTTTACAAAATAATAACAAATAAATTGAGAAAAGTTAAAATATTATTTTAGTAAATGGAGTTGGAGCTAGAATTAGAATTGTGGTTTCTATAATATCTTAGAATTTTAATATAGAACCAAAATAAAATAAAAAGAGAAACGTAGTGGAGTTGACTAATATTTTAATTATGTTTTTTCAAGATGATGATAACTAATTATGAAATTTGAATCTTTTTGTGATTAGACTTTATGAATCATCACAATAATTCGAATTCCTCCCTCCCAAAATCCGAATAAGGATTAAACTTTTTCATTTAATCGGATCGTTTGGTAACAGATTAGAGTTGTGCATCTATTAGTAATATAAGGATTAGTTATTAGTGAATTTATATATTACTTTATACAAATATTAGGTATACATAGATTATTATACATATATTACCTTTCATCCTACATAAAATAATACATTAATTTCCCCATAAATCATCATCAAATGTTTATCGAAACACACCTCAACAATTAGTTGTTCACTTTTCTATATGAAATATCATCATTGTTCAGGAAGAAAAGTGAATAACTAATAATTGAGGTGTGTTTTGATAAATATTTGGTGATGTAGTATAGATTAAAAAAACTCATGTATTTATAATCAGATACAAACTCAAAAGGTCGAGATATTTTTGATATATTTTTATCCTTTAACTCAAAGTTAAAGAGTCAAAATCATATTATACAAGTTATTTATAACTAAACAAAAAAGATTAATCTATATTTTTTTGAAAGATGAATTACTTAAATAATATATGAAAATATTTCTTTTAAATGGAAAATCAACTCAAGACGTGACAAAATACTGAGATAATTATTTAAGCTTATAGTCATTTTCATAATGGAAGAAAAAGTCATCAAATCTTTAGAAGGATAACCCTATAAATTATTGCTTTGATTAGCATAAAATAATAGTTATATAGTCAAGAAAGAACAAATTTGTCTCACCCTAATATTATTTTGGAATAAAATTTTAATCAGTCAAAATAATTTTTTTATTACCACTTACAAATTAAATAGTAAAAAAATGGCTTTTTCTGATTTTTTACAAGTATAAATAGGAATCTTCAATAAGAATTATATTCATATCATAATATACTACTCCATATTAATATGAAAAGAAAATAATTTCTCAAATAGTTACTCGTACGGATAAAACACTCGTCATTTTTTGCCACAATAAAATTATCTAATCAAATTACTATAGCCGGCCGGAACTTAATTGTTTTTTTAATTATTATTATTATCATCGAATTAATATTTAATCCTTCTTATTTGTGTCAAGAGTATAGATTAAAAGCAAAACCAAACAAAAGGTCAACTTTGGTCCCGTTGTGTACTATAAGGTTGATTTCTTTAGAAAATTATCTTTCTTTTTAATACCAATTTTCTTCGAAAGAAAATAATTTTCTAATATAATAATTATTAATTGAGTAACCATCTAAAAGATCTAACTATATAGTATTAAAAATACTAAATTCTAATGTATATGTTGTTGAAATTTTCTAAAAATCTTTTATCAATAAAGGACAACTTTGTCTCATCTTAATATTTTTAGAAGAGATTTTAATTGTGTGTTAATAATAGTATATAAAATGAATGAAAATTTCTGTAAGAATAGTTAAGGATTGATTTTGGATTCTCTGCTAATGTTTTTTTTGACAGTTAACCTCGTCGCACAAAACTTATTTAGTGCGTTTAATATTTTTCTTGTTTTTTTGGTCCTCAATTGAAAATAGTAGCAATTTGTCATGTACATTTAATGACAAAACATATACACCATGTGTCCTTAATTACTTGTCTTAATTTTCTTTTTTAGTTGTTTCTAATTACTTATCCATTTTGAAAAATCAAGAAAGGACAAATTTTTTTTTTATCTATTATGTCCTCAATTAATTATTTTTAAAAAGGTAAACTTCCTAAAAATCTTAAATTTTTAATTCATCTACTTCAAAATAGATTTCACGTTCACATTGTTAACATTTAATAAATTTGATCTCTTGCAAAGTTGTCACAAACTAATGGACCATATAAACAATGTGATAAATACACTTATGTCTCTTCAAACTTGTCACAAGTTCATGGACTAGATAAGACAATGTGAAGGAAAAAAACAGTAATTTTCAATATTTTTATAAGTTTAAGAATCTTGTCAAAATTTCTTTATTTTACTTTTTAAGTCACAATTACAATTATTTTTCTAATTAATAAAACCATGTAATATAATTAAGATATTTTAATTTTTATCTCTCTCTCTCTCTCTCTCTATATATATATATATATACACACCCCCTTGAATTTGGTGTAAATTATTAATTTCGTCCCCAAATTATTGATAATCTTAAATGCACCTTTTTATTTGACTAATTAAAATTTTTAATGGGATAATTTATGGTCACACATAAATCTCTGATTTGTTTTAGCCCATAAATTTCAGAACACTTTTTTTCCTTAAATTTCGTATCAAATCAAACTATATCATATAAATTGAAATAAAAAAAATACTTAATAGTTAAATTTAAATTTTAAAGTACAATTTTACAAACTATTTTAATAAAATTAATAATCAAGTTAATATGAACCATGTAAAATAAAACGGAGAAAATATGTACTAAAGGAGGTCACAAATATGGAATATTAGTGAGAATAAAAAACAAGAAGAGAAGGTTAAAAGAGGCAGAAAAAAAGAGAATATTTGGTAGAAAAAGGGGTGTACCAGAAAGGGTACTTTTAGTTAACCACTTTCTTTCCATTAAAATACAAACCACCTTTTCTCATTTATTACTCTTTTTATTTATACTACTATTATTTATTATCTCATCCATATATTCAAACCTCTTTATCACAAGTATTGATTGCAAAAAGTTGTAACCATTTAATTAGTTGTATCCACAAACTTCCTAATTTGTTGAGTTACTTTCTTGCCCTTCTTTTACTTTGGTATTCTCATGCATACCACATTTGGAGGGACAATCATGATATTGATATTCGAGTCTGTTTATGTTAATCAAAGAGTGTTTGATTTAGGGTTATGCAAAAAAAAACTTGAGTTGCAAATTAAATTTAAATTTCTATATTGGTGCTTTTGTACTCGATATAATATTGACGATCTCATAATATATCATTTCAAAACTGTAAGTAATTTATATGTGAATTCCACTTCAGAGAAGACGAGTCGACTCTACAAAGTAGAAAATGTTATGAATATTCTAATCTTTTATGAGATATACAATGTAGTGCAGATGTATGATCATTATGCTTCAATCAGGTTATTCCAAAATTACATTTAATAATAATGTTTTTAACATAATTGCTGAATGAGGTTTAGAAAAAATAACTTTTAATAGGAGATATTTCATGTTTTGTAAAAGTCATAGGACAACACAAATAGGATGAAGCTAGTATTTTAATTACAGATTCGATCGAATTAAATAATTGTGACATAAATCTTTTTATCTAAACCTTTAAAACTACAAATTTAACATCTTAACACTCTCTACAACAAACATATTTCAAAATTTCACAAAAAATAATGATTCATGCATAGCCATGACAAAAAATTTAACAGATAATAAGATTCCTTGTGGGTTCTACTTGTACACATTCATTTAAAACAGTCACTAATAATTGAATACTATCATAATTTCTTATATTATAAAACAATATAAACATACTTAATATAGGTTGTGCTTGATTTGAATATTTGTTATTTGATGTGCTTTATTAAATTTTAAAAAGCATATTTAAATTGAGTGAAATATTATTAAAAATAATGACTTTGGTACGCCTTAAGCTTTGAAAAGTTTCTTATAAGATTAATAATAAAGTATTTTTCGTAATATTCAATATGACAATACAATGCAATAGGTCGAAAATCTAATTGTTTCTGATGATGAAAAGAGCTTTTATCTTATATAAAATTTATAAAATATCAAAACATTGATAAAAACTTCCAAAATCGAACACTCACCAACAAATAAACATTCAGATAATCAATCAACTAAACTACTAAAATTCTCCAAAAATAACTAAAATAAAAAAGTTATAACAAAAAGGAGGGAAGGGGTATTCTTGTTTTATACTCATAATAATAATAATAATAATAACTTGTGTCCAATATTTGCCTTTTACTTCACACTATGTCCACCACATCACTTTTTCAACTCTATTTATTATCCCATATCTCTTCACTTTCCTACTCTTTATCCACAAATGAACAACTCCACCACCGCCTGCGCCGCCGTCAACTGCAGCAAAACCCTCCGCCACCGCCATCACCGCCGCCGGAATAACGATGATCATCAATCCTTGATCCCTGGACTTCCCGATGATATAGCTCAAATTTGTTTAAATAAAGTACATCATCCTTCTACACTTTTCTCCGTTTGTCATTTATGGCGTAAGCTTATATATTCACCTTCTTTTCCTCCATTTTTATCTCTATACGCCTTATTATTAGCTAAAAATCAAGTTGAATTTGCTTGTTTCGATCCAATTTCATCGAAATGGCACCTTCTTCCTCCTCCACCACCAGATCCGCCACTTCGCATCCTCGTTAAACATCCTTCGTTTATCTCCAGAAACCTTCCGATTCAATCTGTAAGCGTTTCCGGTAACTTAATTCTCCTCGCTGCAACCGCCGATCAGTTCCAGCCGGCGATTTCTCGTCCGTTGATTTTCAATCCGACGGCAAAAAAATGGACTTACGGTCCCCCTCTCGCTGCACCCCGCCGGTGGTGCGCTGCTGGCGCGTTGGGTAATTCGGTGTATGTAGCGAGTGGAGTTGGGTCCCGTTATAATGTCCAGGTAGCTCGATCAGTTATAAAATGGGACCTGGATAACAGTAGTGGGCCCGAGTCTAATCGGGCCCACTACTGTTGTTATCGTAACGAGCGAAATAGGAGATGGAAATGGGAGGAAATGAGTGGATTAAAAGATGGGAAATTTAGTAGAGAAGCAATTGAAGCTATTGGATGGAAAGGAAAATTATGTATGGTGAATGTAAAAGGTGATGCAGCTAAACAAGGGATAATTTATAATGTCAAAACGGACACGTGGCAGGATATGCCGGAGGGGATGCTATCGGGGTGGAGGGGTCCGGTGGCGGCGATGGCGGAGGAGATACTATATATGGTGGATGAATCAAAAGGAGTGTTGAGAAGATATGATGAAGAGGGGGACGTTTGGGTGGAGATATTGGAGAATGAAATGCTTAAAGGTGCGGAACATGTGGTGGCGGACGGTGGTAGAGTTTGCGTGGTTGGTGGTGGCGGTAGTGGAATAATGGTGGTGGATGTGGTGGTGGAGACCCCGAGGTTGGTGGTGGTTGAAATTCCGGTAGGGTTTCAAGTTTTGAATATACATGTTTTGCCTAGGATGATCCATTGATAATTTTTCTCAAATTTTGCACTCCGAAATATGAAAAGTATATACATTACACATGCGTTCTAACTTATACGTAGCAATTTGCGTGATATATATTTATAACATGTTTGTGTATTATGTTTTTGCCTAATTTGTGCATGTGTAAACGTACAAGTTCCAACCATGAGAGCTAACATGACTTTATGCTAAAAGATGAATCTCAAGTACATGGATTATATCAATTATCAAAGATGTTTTTGTAAGAATTATTATTAATTATTATTAATTATTTCTTACCTATGATCTAAGTTTACTTGTAATCCAAATAATATCATAAATAATATTTAATAAGGAATAGATCTCGTCCATATATTAGCTACTTGATGAATGTGCCAGATTAAGTCATAATCTCTATAATTGATCCTCTCTCCACCCATTAGGATTATCACATATTCTCTACATTTAATTACATCGCTGACGGTTGTGGTAACATAAAGTTGGGCAAGGTAGAAACTAATTTAGGACTAACGCTTCCACTTTTTTGTGTGATGATGTCTTCCACATCAGGTATGTGCCCCTAACGATCTCTATGTAAGATTATCGTATTCAAGATCCTGATATTATGTTATTAAAGTATTTAATCTTACATGTGACATCAGAGTTTGAATTGTTTGAATGGATAATCTTCATAAATTATATAACTGCGTCAGCTTAATAATGTGATGATTAATTTCTCATTAAAAAAAAAAACCTGAAATGTCAGATTTTTTTTCCCTTTTCTTTGCCCACCAGAATTGACACTTTAATGTTGGATAGCATTTATTGTTGATGTCATCTTAGAAATTTTGTAGTTATTAATTAATTAATTAATTAATATTTGATTGGGAAAAGTTAATAGAGTTTACTGCTTAAAAAAAAAACACAAAAGAATCTAAATAATTTGTTGGAGTTTAGTGGTCAACACTAGAATTTAGTGCCACTTAATGATGTTCGACAACCGCCCGACTCACTCGATTTAGTTGACCCTAAGCACTGCAATCAAATTATGTTCAAAATTGTTGTTGAATTCTTTTGTAGTATCGTAATTTTGTGCTTGACTATTTAAGGTGTTTGGACTCTTATGTTGATTAAGTGTTGTTAGCAAAGTTTAATTTGCACAAACTCTAAAAAAAAAAATCTTAATCTTCCTATAATGTAATAATTGTGTTTTGCTTTTAAATTGTGCAATAAATTAAAGTGGTCGTTATACTATTTAATAAATAATATGTGTGTATTATATTTCTAAAGTTTGTTAGTCACCAAAGTGTCCAAACTAAAGAAATTAACATCTACACATATAATATTTATGATCACTTCACATATGTGGATTAGTTCAATTCATTATTTATTGGTATATTCAGTATTTCAAGAGCGATTGAGTCTGATTTTTCAACCTAATGCATGTATTATGTTTCTATAGTTTGTTAGTCACCAAAGTGGCCAAACTAAAATGTATAAAATTATTCACATGCACAAAATTTTTGATATTATGTGTGAATTTGTAGTTATGTAGTTTGTTAGTCACCAAAGTGACCAAACTAAAATGTATAAAATTATTCACATGCACAAAATTTTATGATATTATGTATTTGTATTTATATAGTTTGTTAGTCACCAAAGTTGTCAAACTAGTATGGTTAAGAAAAATCTGCATTCATAAAATTGTCATTTATCTATAAAAGTTAATTAAATGCCTATATACTGAAAATAAATAGATAAATTGACTTTCACTATTGCTAGAACTTAAGAATTTACCCAAAGGTGAATTAATCATTCTACGAATAGTGAACATTATAAGGTAAATTAATATTTTCAGTCAAACATATATTGTATATTCAAAGATGTCGTATATGTTTGGTTAAATATATTTAATTGCCTATTAAAGATTTAAAAATGACATTTAAATTATAATAGTGTGTCCTAGTATCTACCCAAAGGAGAATTACGATGTACTTTTATCGTTTTACTGAATACACATTATTTTTTATTTGTGAGCATGTATATCTATTTGCAGTTATTCCTCTTCATTCACATATTTTGTCTGTTATTGTGTTCAATGGATTGAACTTCTCTGAATGGCATAAACAAGTCTAGTTTCATTTAGCTATAATGGATCTTGACTTGGCTCTACTGAATGATAAACCTACTGTCATTACTTATAAGAGCAGTAAGAATGAGAAGTTTTTCCATAAATCATGGAAGCGCTCTAATAGATTGAGTCTTATGCTCATGCGAATGATTATTGCTAACAACATTAAGAGTACTATTCCACAAACAGAAAGTGCTAGGGAATATCTGAAGTTTGTGGAAGAACGATTTCGTTCTGCTGATAAGTCTCTTGCTGGTACACTAACGACGAACTCACGACCATGAAGTTTGATGGGTCGCGCGGTATGCAAAATCATACTATCGAGATGACTAACATTGCAGCAAGACTTTCGACCTTGGGGATGAAAGTAAATGACACCTTCTTGGTTCAGTTTATTCTGAACTCATTGCCTCTTGAGTATGGACCATTCCAAATGACTATAACACTATTAAGAATAAGTGGGATGTTAGTGAATTGTCTAGTATGCTTACTCAAGCAGCGGATACTCTCAAAGTGTATGTTAATGAGGTTGAAATACAATTAGATAGAAAAGTGAAAATCATTAAGTCAGATAGAGGTGGTGAATATTATGGAAAGTGTAACGAATCAAGACAATGTCCAGGTCCATTTGCAAAATTCCTTGAAGAACATGACATATGTGCACAGTATACTATGCCAGGAACACCTCAACAAAATGGTGTTGTAAAAAGGTATAATCGAACATTTATGGATATGGTTAGGAGTATGATGAGTAATTCCTCATTACCCAAATTATTGTGGATGTATGCTCTTAAAACCGCTATATATTTATTAAACAGGATTCCTAGTAAGGCAGTTCCAAAGACCCCTTTTGAACTGTAGACGGGAAGGAGACCTAGTTTAAGACACTTGCATGTTTGGGGTTGTCAAGCAAAAGCTAAAGTTTATAATCCACATGAAAAGAAATTAGATTCTCGAACGGTAAGTGGTTACTTTATTGGTTATCTAGAGAAATCTAAAGGGTATAGGCTTTACTGTCCAAATCATAGTTCGAGAATTGTTGAAACCGGTAATGCAAAATTCATTGAGAATGGTAAAGTTAGTGGGAGTGTTGAACGACAAAGTTTGAAAATTAATGAGGTAAGGGTAAATATTTCATTGCCCATAAATGTACCTACTTCCACACCAATAACAAATGTTGTTCCTCTTGTTGAAGAACACTTTAACAATGTTGAACAATATTTGGGTGAAACACTTCAAGAAAGAACTAACTCACAAATATCTGACGCAAATGAACCACAAACAGTGCCATTAAAAAAATCGGTCATTTCTGATGATTATGTGATTTATTTGCAAGAGTCAGATTTTTGACATTGGAATTAATAAAGATTCGATTTCATTTTCATAGGCAATAGAAAGCAGTGAGTCTGATAAATGAATTAATGCCATGAATGAAGAGTTAAAATTCATGAAACACAACAAAGTTTGGGATCTTGTTCAATTACCAGAAAGTTCTAAAATAATCGAATGTAGATGGGTCTTCAAGACCAAACGCGATTCTAATGGTAATATTGAACGATATAAAGCCAGACTTGTTGCCAAGGGATACACTAAAAAAGGAGGCATTGATTATAAAGAGACCTTTACACCGGTCTCAAAGAAAGACCCATTAAGAATTGTTTTGGCCTTGGTAGCTCATTATGATTTAGACTTACATGAAATGGACGTGAAAACTGCCTTTCTTAATGGAGACCTCGAGGAGGATATTTATATGGACCAACCAGAGGGTTTCAAAATTAAAGGAAAAGATCAAATGGTGTGTAAGCTAAAGAAGTCAATATATGGACTCAAACAAGTCTACCGACAATGGTATATAAAGTTTAATGATACCATAACATATTTTGGATTTAAGAAGATTACCGTTGATAGGTGTATATACCAAAAGATCAATGGGAGTAAGTTTATAATTTTAGTGCTGTATATTGATGGCATTTTACTTGCTGCTAATGATGGCATATTAAGTAAAACGAAAGACTTTCTCTCTATGAACGTTGAAATGAAAGTTATGGGTGAGATTGCCTATGTGATAGGGATAGAAATATTCCGTGATAAATCACAAGGATTATTGGTGCTGTCTCAAAAGGCTATATCGAAAGAGTTCCTAAAGAGAATTAACATGAACAATTGTTCAGCAAGAATAGTTCCTATTCAAAAAAAAAAAAAAAAAAAAAAAAAAAAAAAAAAAAGAGGACCAATTTAATCTCATGCAATGCCCAAAGAATAATGTAGAACGTGGAAATGAAATCAATTCCTTAATCTTCTATTGTTGGAAGTTTGCTGTATGTTCAAACTTGCACAAGACTAGATATTAGTTTTTCGATCGGAATGCTAGGAAGATATCAAAGTAATCCTGGAATTGATCATTGAAAAAATTGCAAAGAAAGTTGTGGCATGTTATGAAGCCATAATTCATGCATATGCTTGCAGAACTTTATTTCAGGACTTGGGGTTGTCGACACCGTTACCAAGCCGCTGAAAATTTATTGTGATAATAATGCAATAGTATTCTTCTCCAAGAATGATAAGTACTCCAAATGTGTCAAACGTATGAAATTAAAGTACTTTATTGTTAAGGAAGAAGTTCAGAAACAAAGAGTGTTACTTGAGAATATTAGAACTGATATCATGATTGCAGATCTGTTAACAAAAGGCTAACAACCAAAGACATTTAAAGAACATGTTCAAAGAATGGGTCTTGGTTGTACTTATGATTGATACATTTATGATGTTTTTACACTCTGAGCTCAATAATGTGTTTCTGATATACATTAATGAATTTCTTGTTTCTCATAATGGTGTATATATTATTATTTTGAGATATTACAAGATAAGTCTCTATGAGACATTATTGTGGACCGTAATGTTATATGTTTTTATAGCTTATGAATCTAGTATGATAAGTTGTTAATGTAGTAGTATATGGAAGGAAGTATGTAGCTTAAAATTTATGTACAACCGTCATAACTTGCATTAGTAGTTTGTTATATTGTGGTATGTATGATGGACATTATAGAAGAGATTTATTGTATGCGCAACTAATGTTTATTAAATATTAATGTTATATATGGTCATTGGGCCAAGTGGGAGAATGTAAGAATTATTATTAATTATTATTAATTATTTCTTACTTATGGCCTAAGTTTACTTGTAATCCAAGTAATACCATAAATAATATTTAATAAGAAATAAATCTCATCTGTACATTAGTTACTTGATGGACGTACCAGATTAAGTCATAACCTCTATAAATTGGTCCTCCCTCCACTCATTAGGGTTATCACATATTCTCTACATTAATTCCATCACTGACGGTTGTGGTAACATAAAGTTAGGGCAAGGAGGTAGAAACCAATTTACGACTAACGCTTCCGCTTTTCTGTGTGATGATGTCTTCCGCATTAGGTATGTGCCCCTAACGATCTCTATGTAAGATTATCGTATTCAAAATCCTGATATTATGTTATTAAAGTATTTAATCTTACAATTTTTTTTCTTAATTTTAGCTAATTATATCGTTAAATCTTAATTAAAAAAACACATGATAGATTTAGGTATCATTTGTTTTTGTTTGTACTTAACAAAAGTCTTAATTAATCATTCATATTGTTTCTTCGAATTCAATCTTAATCATTAGGTACATTTATTTTCATAATTTTACCATCACTAATTAATGAGGCTGAATACATAAGATCAATAACAAAGTTTTAATAATATCATTCTGAAATACTACTTCATTCACTTTCCCGGCTAACTATCGCATGTGGATATTGTCCATTATTACCTAGTATCATTGTTATCGTCACAATCATCAATCATTAAGGACAATCACCACAATCAATAACTGCTATATTATCGCTAATTAGAGGCTACTCTAAAATTTCTTAAAGATAGATATATTACAAAAGATAAGAGAAAAAAAATGCATCAAGCGGAAATAGATCCGTTTTTAACTCTGGATAAATAACTTAGCTTTTAACCAAATGCATCATTAAGCCTATTTTAACATAGGTGTAAGAAGATAATATTAGATTAATTCTTAAAAATACACCCATAAAATACTTTGATTTGTGAAAAGGCCACGAATTCACTTACCCCATGAACTGAGGGAGTAGCACCTTCAACTTTTAAAATTAATTTCAGAAGTCAAAAAACCTAACACAAGATAAAAGTAATGAGCTTCATGGGTTACCTTTTTTCTTTTCTTTAATATTCGTACAAACTACCTCGGTGTGGTAAGTCTACTTTTGATCTATATATATATATATATAGTATTAGTATAAATTAAATGTTTAGTATATATATATATATATATATATATATATATATATATATATATATATATATATATATATATATATATATATATATATATATAAATTAAAATACTAATAAATATGTAACGTAGTATTAGTATAAATTAAATGTTTAGAAGTTGAAACTTTGATTACTTTATTTTGATTGAAATGTATTTTAAATGTAATTGACGAACAAAAGGAGTTGTTTGTACTTTTTTTGAATATATATATTTCTACATGTGTAATGTGTTAGTATGATACAATTGAGAATTTTTTTTTTATGAATTGTGAAGTCATAATACTCTATTATACAAGTATATATTAGTCAAAGTTGAACAAAATATGGTTAACGATCACTATACTGCAAAATATCAAAATCAAACTTCAAAATACCTAACCATACTGAATTAAATTGGTATGGTAATGGTAATGTATAATAGTATCATACCATGTTCACCCCTAGTTAAGATGGTTCGAGCATGTAAAGAAAAGATGCACAAATATCTCAAAGAGGAGGTGTTCAAGATTGAATTTAGTAGGCATAAAGAGAGGTAGAAGTAGATTGAATAAATCGGGAGAGGTAAATAGACAAAACATGATACACCTACAGCTTAACGAGGACATACCCTAGATAGACTAATATGAAGGTCAAGAACAATGGTAAAAGGTTGGTAAGTAGTCAAGTGTTGTCTAGTTTTCTTATTTATTTGTTGTACCTACCACATTATCCGTTATTATTATTATTACTCAACTACTATCTTATCCTTCGAGTTGATCAATATTATATGGTTTCCCTTTGTTGCCGTTGCTGTACTATTTGTTGATTGTCACTTGTTCTCTTGTTAATTGTTTTCAGTATGACTTTTTCACTATCGTATTTATTTTAGATATTTGATTTTTTATTGATTTTTAATATGCTTTACTTGAGTTAAGGATCGATCGGAAACAATCTCTTACTTTTCCAAGGTAAGGGTAAGACCACCACATTCTCTAGTCACACTTTATGAAATTACACAAAGTATATTATTATAGTCGTAGTACATAACTATTTACCCATAAAATTATTATTTTCAATATCAAAATTTAATATTATTACTTTCTCTATTACAATTCATTTATTTTTAACCCTCCTTTTTGGTGTGTTTTAAAAAAAAATATTATTTTTTAGAACTCTTTACGTGACATATTTAAGACTACAAAGATCAAATGACATTTTGATACATTCTTCATATCTTTATTTTAAAAATCACAAATTTCAAAAATATTATTTACTTTTTAAAATTTTGTATCAAGTCAAAACAGGACAAATCAATTAAAACGGAGGAAAACTTCAATAATTATTTATAATCACCTAACCCAAATGTCCCTTGGAATACTTCAAAATGCCTTTCGATCTAGGGCACATAAACGGGCAATTTTTTATCCGACCCACCAAATATAAACCCACAGCTCAAATTCTTGTCTTCACTTTTGCTGATTACAGTATTGCAAAATTGCAAGCCATTGCTCAAAGGTAACTAACTACATTTATTCTTTCTTTTTTTCAAAGTTGTAAACTTTAGTTATTTTGTTAAGCTTCTAATTTGCATTTGTTTTTTTTTTTAATGCTTCAAGGGGATTTATTGATTGAAATTAGATATTCTTGTTTGTGCCTTTGATTGTTAAATCCATAAATTCAGAGGCGGAGCCAGGATTACGAGAGAGATTTTTTACTTTGTAAATAGTGCGATTCAAACCCACAACTGTAGTGTGGAAAGTATCTCCTCGAGACCACGACACATTCTTTACTATTGAGCTGTCAATTAGTTTTTGTAGGAGTTCATGAGTTAGTATACATATATATTTATTCAACTTTCTCGTACAAATACAAGATCCACGAAAAAGCTACTGGGTATGTCCGAACCCACGAACCCTCGGCTAGCTCCGCCCTTGGATCCATTTACCATGATTTTTTGATAGACTGATTGAAAGTGAAACACCATTATTATAAGTTAAGCAAGAAAATCTGTGTGGGTACGGTGTACGTCATGGGATCGAACTCCGCACAAACAAAAGATTGGTAGTTGAGAAGGATAGAGAGGTGGGTCCATTATCCATTGAGTTCGGACGCTGTCTCCCTGGGGCTCTAGGATTTCTGGGTTCTAAAAACTAAAAACAAAAAGTCGGTGAGCTTGGGCCATGTTAGTCCCTTGTTAGTGTTTAATCAGGGAAGTCATCCTTTGAAGATATAATATAATCCTTTGGGCTCATACCTATTATTTTTTACAGTTCTAGTGGATTTTTAAACATAAATTTTAATGTTATGTCGAAAATATTGGGTTCAGATACGTGGGTATCAGAACTGTGGATGTGGATCCATCCCTGCTTCCTTCATATTTGTTTTTTCTTACTAAGTTTGCAAGCATGTTGATTCATTTTTTGTTCTTAAGGGCCTTATAGCATCTCCAACTGGCCATTGAATTGTTGCAATTCTGCATTTGCTTGAGGTACATGGCCGACAGACATTCGGTTGATCAACATCAAAATATTGAACCGCAGATAAATTCTCCTACTTCAAGGGATGACTTGACCGCCTTTGTGGTTGCATTAGAAGCTGCCTTTTACCCTGTTAGCCGGCACGAGAACTCCAGGCAATAGACCGTTCAGCTCATCCATATCATCAGAGTGAGTAATTTCTGGTATATATTTGTGTGTATCTAGAGCTCAGTTACAAGTTCACGTGAATCCAGTAGCTTTTGTCCAGACCCTCTAAATACACTTAGGAGGTTTAATGAATATTTGATTGTGAATCCAATTATTATTATAGTATTAACTTGAGGTGATGGTAGGAACTCATAAATTTCAAATCATGGTTCCACCTTTGGTGCAGCTCGTACCAGTTTGCTTTAATAGGTGCAAATGTTGTGTCTTTGAAGGAAAAGCACAGTGATGAATCAGAAGAAAGCAATAATACAGAAATATTATACTTATATCCTTCGTATTCAAAACTTCTGGTTTGCTTTAGAATCTCCTCTATCAGTGTTATTTTTGAAACTTTATATCAGGTATTTTGTCCATGATTGTCTATTTTTTTTTTCTTTGTTAAGATTTGAATTATGGTGTTCCATTGTTGGTTCCAGCTTCATTTGACGCTAGGCTACACCCTTGAGTTCAATATGAATCCAGCCAGAGTTGGAACTAATAAGGATATTGAACCCATTTCGTCGAAGAATTATATTTGTCATATATGCTCAACGCGACTTTTATCTACAACTAGTCTTGAGTCGTTCTTTTTCTTTGGATGAGTAGACATACAATGTTTTAGATTGAAGCGTGGTTACGGTTGATGTTTGAGTGGATGATTACAACTAGTCATCAATTGTTTCAGGCTCTTCAATGTACCAAATATTGCACATTTATGGAAATCATTCAGGCTTCTCTATATTGATGAAGCACAATCTCTTCTCTGATTCTAAGATTCCTTTCTGTATCTAGATAGTACGAATACCCAAGCACTGATTAGCGGAAAGCAGCAGAGTTTTCGTAGCAGTACATTTCCTTGTGATGTTATTGGAAATGGCAACATTGAGCTAAAGTTTTGTTGCTTCACAGTTTGTATCTTTTGGCTGATTGAGGTTCAAATTTTGTTTTTGTTCCACAGTCGATGTTGAGAGACATACTAGAGATTTCATGGAAGCTGCAAAAAAACTTCAACTTAATTTGGTTGGGTTGCAACGTGAAGATCTGCCCACAAGGCCCGAGATGCTTCGGAAGGTAATTTGTAGGAAACTCTTCCATTGTTAGAATTAGCATCAACTTTGTATTGAAAAAGTAATGGTAATGATTGATGTAATGGTACCAAAGGACTTGTAATTACTACCCCTCCCCTTTTTACTATTGCTAATGATTTCAAATTATGTAATTTCTTACCTATAGGAGATAGAGAAGATGGAAGAAGAGTTGGAAACAAAAACTGATCTCATAGCTAAACAAGAGAGATGATCCAAGGATGGAGGAAAGACTTAAAGGACCAACTAGATAAACACATCATGGAGTTAGAAAAGGTGTAAACCATAGATAACTTTTTTTGTACTATTTGTGATTCAATTTGAATACTTAAGTTGACATACATGTGATTGACAAAACAAGTCTTGTTTCTTTAGGTAGAAGCATTCAAGAAGACATTTCTTATTTTGATTTTCCGACTCTCATCTTGTTAACTGACTTAACCACCATACTTATTCAAAGACACGTATTTGTCCTACATTCATTCGTGAGGGTACTCCTAATGAGTTGGTTCATTTTTAGTGAGGGATTGTTTGGTATGGAGTAACTTACACCATTTCTGTGGTATAAAAGGTGAGATAACAAATTCCAAAACTAATTAATACACCTAAACATAGAATAGAACTTCATTATATTTCAAGATTATTATCCCTTATCCCTCGTATCAAACAATCTTTATATGCTAAATCCATGTCCACAACTATCAACAAGGGTTCTCAACAGGATGAATGCATATGCAAGTCATTTTTCATGAAAAATTGAGTACTCAGCATCCATACAGGGAAGCAGAAGATAAACTGCAGATCACTTTTGAGTCAAACAAGAACAGTTCTAAGGCAAAATTTTTTAGAACTCGCAAAACCCACAATCATATTGTATAATTTTCACATTTGAAATGTTTTCTCGACGACATGTCACACAGCTATAGCAGATGGTGAACAGATACAGATTGTTTACAGTGACCTGAGTCACAGTAACAACTACTTGGTAAAATGCCAAACAC
Organism: Solanum bulbocastanum; assembly: GCA_037074985.1. Classification (NCBI taxonomy): domain Eukaryota; kingdom Viridiplantae; phylum Streptophyta; class Magnoliopsida; order Solanales; family Solanaceae; genus Solanum; species Solanum bulbocastanum. Next base: position 2,598,982 of record CM073604.1, read on the forward strand.
GCAAACCACAAAGATAGAGGAACATAAAATCCAAATGCAATACTTGAGTAGACTGACGACAATACTTAATATCTAGTAGACTACATTGGGAGGAGTCCATCCTGAACTCTACACACCAACACTTGGGAACGCATTCAATTCCACTTCAGTTTTCCGAGCTGTAGGAGGCCTCGCCAGATGATGAACTCTCTAGCTGAAGCAGCTTCATCTCCTCATATGCCCATTCAAGACCAGGACAATAGTGAAGTGGCGGATTGAACCTGGTGTCAGAGATGTCATCTGGCAAAAATGCACCATTTCTAATCAAGAATTTAATCGCTTTCTTCTTTTTCTCTTTGGCAGCATGATGGAGAGGAGTCCCTGAACAAACAAAGCAATATAAAGATAACAGAAAGGATTAGAAAAGAAGAAAGAGCATAGCCTTATGTTAGATATTACTAAGAATAATTCAGGCACTTACATGCGCATGCACCCTTGGCTCGAGCATCGATATCAGCACCTCTCTCAAGCAATTCATCCATAACTCTCACGTGACCTCCCTTAGCAGCAAGATGAAGTGGGGTCATACCAAATGATTTTGGCCCCCCTGCCATCACATTTGCATCCATGCCTTCATTAAGAAGCCTTCTAACCTGTCTCAAGGAAAAGAAGAATACAATCAGAAAAAAGTGTAAAGTCTAAACCAACATAAAGATGGTGGAAGAGAGAATGCATTCAAAGATGTATCTGTCTGATGAATTCCGTAACACCAAAAAACTTTTATAGCATAGGAAACTTGTAAAAAAGAACTTTAAAATAAAAACCCAGAGAAGCTAAGATACTGTGTATCCAAGTTTTCTCCCAATCTAAGATTTTGTCTTATGTTCCATTCTATTTTAAATAATACTAAAGCACTTTCTGGATAGGAGGCAACCACAAAGGTTTGGTGACATTTGACAACCATAGGCAGGTAGTGGTGACAACGAGAATTAAAGGATACACGAAAAGGCAGGGTGAGGGGACTCATACATACGATCAGGGGCCTGAATTTGGTTGTGACCTGTCATAAGCACAGGATAGGAACCAACAAACATAATTTTGCTTATATGCTAACAAAACTCATAGGTCAATGAGTTACATCACAAGCCACAGCCATACTTATATATGACTTTAGAAGGTTAGTTGTGTTCATTTTTCTTTTCCATTAAGTACCCCTAGCCCACTAATAAGAGGGCTTTGGTTCCCCCACCCCCACCCCAGACACACACAAAGACAAAAAAAGAGAAGCTGAACCTAACTCATACTTCCTCTCCCATCTGCCCCATCCCCCAAGAGTTGTTGGAGATGTTGATTGAAAGAGTCACTGATTTTGTGTATTATGAAGTACTCCATTTGTTACTACAGAGAAAATATGTGCTTTAAAGGGGAAGAAGAAATGAACCAAATTAACTTTTAGTCCTTCTTTCACTCTGTTGGTACGACACTTGGAGACAACAAATCGATGTCAATGCAGTAGCTAAGCACAACGCCAAGATCGTACTGATATTTGAGTCCTTTATATACAGTAGGACTATTTTTGCATTGACAACCCTCCCCCTTAATAAAAACCTATTATACAATGAAAAGGCTTTGATGTTGGGCCTATCTCCTTAGTTATCATCTCACAATCCTTATGTTCCTATTAGTATTAACTCAATATCATATATTGTATATTTATAACAAATTGTCCAATAGTAAACCATAATCAATAGACATATCTAACTATTAAACAGCAGTAATTGCACACGAAATTAAGCATCTGATACATGCTACATACATGAAAGATAAATTACCTGTTTCAGGTCACCTTTCCGAGCAACAATGTGAAGTGGAGTCCAACCGCGATCATCCGTATCACCTGCAGTCATACGCATTCTTCTTGATCGTCGAGTCGAACCAACCTGATCCTCCTCCATTTTTCTCTTCTCCACTTCCCTAATAAGCAAAGCTCCAAAATCCAATCCTTATTGCCACAATTTGAAACAAATACTCAATCCAATTCTATTCGTTCTTGCAGAATCTTCTTCCAGCAGTGTCCGAAAGATAAATTTCGAAAAACTAATCAACAAGAAGTCTAAAGACTCTACTTGAATATCAGTTACTGAATCTCAATACACCAAAACAAAACCTTTTTACATAAAACTAACAACTTTGACCAACAAGATTGATCTGTCTTCCGACTACGAGAAAAACCCAGAAAAGTCTTCAATAGACAAGACCCAAAACAAGTGATAATCTTCTTAAACACCCTTCAATTTTACATGATCCAGGGGCAAACAACCAAGAAAAAATTAGGGCTTTAGCGAGAGGAATGATTAGCCAAGTTGTAAGGACCAAAAGGGTTCAATCCAGGACCAAAAACACGAAGATTTGTAAGCTTATTGAACACACAAGATGAAGTGAAACGAAGGAATGCAGAGATTATCATTATCAATACAAAAAACCACGCAAACAATATATATATATATATATATATATATATATATATATATAATAGCTGTTTTTTTTACGGGAAAAAAAGGCTATTATATGAATCCTTGATGAATTTGGAATATGTTTGGAGGTTGCATATGTGTTGATAAAGGGATTTTCTTGTTTGATTAGGTTTGGGGTTCGAAGGAATTGAGAGGAAGAAGGAAGAAGAGAAACCCTAGAATTTTTGAGGAGGATATTTGAGAATGGATGGTTTACGATCTGTATTGGGCTTTTTTGTATGTAGTTATATTCCAATTTTGCTTCAAAAGTTTTTTTTTTGGCTAGATTAGGAAAGAAAGAAATTAGTCAATTTTTTTTATATTATATAAATATTGATCACCAATCCTGAGATCCAAACCTGACCCCAACCTTGAGACTCAACCTGACCTGACTAGAGACTTCAATTCGATAATGAGATTTGACCCCTATCTCGAGATTCATCTCTACCTCGGGATCTTACTTATCTTGAGACTTGACCCTGACAGCAATCCAATACTTGATCGAGTCTAGGTTGGGGTTTGATTCTATGTTGATGTGCGGTCGGACCTTATTTCTGTTCGAGGTCAAGGGTTGAACTAGGGTTCATGGTCAGGGTTGGGTAGGGTCTGGGATTGACTATCAGATCCCAAACTAGGGTTGGGTTGGGGTTAATTCTTGGGTTGGGTCCTAAGTCGGGGTGGATCTCAAATTCAGTGAAAAATAGTAGAGCTCTGAGTTAGTCAAGGACGGGGTAGGACGTGTTACGAGGTGGTTGAGGGGCTAGGGGTTAGGGCGTTTGAGTTTGGGGGGGGAGGGGGGTGATCGGTTGGCGTGATAAGGTGGAAAGAAAGTTTTAAGAAAATGTTGTTTCTACTCTTAGGAGGAAAGTCATTTTTTTTAAATTAAAGAAAATAAGTTCATTTAATTTGTTTTTTAGAATATTTAAGCCAATCAAAAAATTGAAAAATATTTTCGTCCGTACCCAAATACCCGCTCATCCAAAAGATCATTTTAGTCTGCAGCTAATTTGACTTCATATTTTGCAGGGATCATAAGGTTGGTTTCATTTACACTCTATGATCCCCAATACATCTTTTCTTCCACTCTTACAAATAATATATCAAATTAACAAAGTGTTTAAGTTATATAGATTGTTAATATAAAATATTATTTACACTGGATATCTAATATATCCACTTTCATACTTTTAGATCACTTATGATATTCCTCTTTCTTAAAATTTTAAGGATCATTTGGTACACGGATTAAATTATTTTAAGATTATAGTCCTGGAATTGTTATTTCTGAATTATAATTATCTCACTTGAGAGATAGGATAAAATAATTTCAAATTGAATGGGATCATAAAGAGAAATATCCCATGATTAAGTCTAGATAATTTTTTTACTATGTATAGTTAATTATATATAAATATATTCCAAACTTAATCGTAAGATATCTCTCTTATTCTACGTATCAAATATATAAGTTAATCTCTTTGTTAGTTTGGGGTCACGTTCTAATCTATTCCATATAGTGCTTAGTCATTCTCGACCCTATACAAAAAATTGAGCTTCTTTTCATTGCACGAAGGATTTAAAAGATAATTTCTATCATTATAGTTGTGTTTTTCTAGATTAAATGTGTTTCTTTTCTTACCATAAATGCATATTTGGAATTTTTAAAACATGGGTATATCACTAAAAAAAAAGTATTAAGTAAAATTGATCCCTATTCATTTACATAAATAACATATCATTCAATCTAGTGATTCATTTAACATTTTCAAAACATAAATACCAAACATCAATTCTAAAAAAGTATATTCATAAAATATAAGTTTTTTTTTTTTTTAAAAAAAAAGAAATCATAAATTCATATGCATCACAATTTTGAATTTAATCTGCCCCTAATCCTCAGTGATTGTCTTATAAATGTCTAGCAATATTTGACTTTATGTATTTTCTTCATAGTGTTTGATGTACATAAAGTTCTCCACTTAGACAAAGTCCAAAGAAGTAGAGCACATTACAATGCAATTGACAACCTAATGTTGTGTAGCCATAGCCATGGACGCAACATCAAAGCTTATGGGAGAGTGATAATAATTGATTTTAGATGTTTTGACTTTGAGTATTGAAAATGAAATTGCATTTGATATGGTGTCTTTACTCTCTTCTCACAACATGATTTTGTGATGAATAATTATCACCACCACATTCTAATTTCTATTCCTGGCCACCATTACTAACCACATGTGTCATCATTACTACCACCATTATCGTTGCTACCCACCACCGACCACCTCCTACGTCACAACTAAAATTAATGCAACCACCATCATTGAACCGCTCTTGTCAGCCACTACCGCACCTACCATCTTCATCATTGTGATTATATTAATTATCGCCACCACACCACCATTACCATATATCATCAATCACCACACATAGTTCAACTATCACCACCAGTACCACTAACTACTAATATCAATCAGCTTCATAATCACAAAACACCACTACCAACCGCCATCATAACATCAATCACCACAACACCAACCACTCTTACCATCACAACTATTAATGATCAAGACGTTTATTCAAATTCAGCCGTCATAATCTTAATGAAAATAAATAAATCCTAAATATTGCGTTGGTTGGTACATTTTTTTAAAATGTCCAAATTACCCTTTCAAACCAATCATTATACTTTACTTGCCTATTAAGAAAAAAAAAATGTCAAAAATATATGACTTTAATAAAAAGTCTTTTTCTAATTTTATCCCTAAAACTCTCCTTTTTTGCTCTTTTTTTCCACTTAAATAAACCAAACCCCTTTGCCTTTTTCAAAAAAAAAAAAAAATATCTAGTAAAGAAAAAAAAAACTCTATGTTTGGTGGAAACAATGAAAATCTCGGTCCATTTACCCAGCGTTTGATGCTTCCGCAGCACCCCCTCCACCTCCTTCCCGGCGCCGGTGGTTCTTCCGGCAGCGGTTTGGGCGGAGACGATGAGTTTCCTAAGCGGGACGAGCGTGTTCCGCCGTGGAGTAATCAGGAGACTAGGGATTTCATAGCTATTCGAGGTGAGCTTGAGACAGAATTTTCTTCGGCGAAGCGGAGTAATTTGAAGAATCTATGGGAGATTGTAGCTGCTAGGATTAATGAGAGAGGATACAGGAGAAGTGCTGAACAATGTAAAAGCAAGTGGAAGACTTTGATCAATCGTTACAAGGTATTATATTATCTCAATCCCTAATAAATTTAGTAAGCTATTCAATCCATTTCAATTTGTTTGTCTGATTTTGACTTGATAGGAGTTTAAGTAAGAAAGAAGTTTGATTTGTTTGTCTGATTTTGATTTAACATGAAGGAGTTTAAGAAAGTAATGAAGAACTTTGAAACTTGTTGTATTAAATTAATGGTAGGTAGAATGTACCGATATGTCCTTTAATCTTGTAGTCTCAAACATGTTGGGTGTAAAGTTAGAATTAATGCCTTGCCAAAATAGTAGAAAGGCACTCTTTTTTGGAAGAGTCTGGTCTAATGACCACATTCATCCACCAGTCTTAGTTTCATGTCTCCTTAGAAATCAAGGATACAGTTGTACGAGCCTATAGAAATTGAAATGGGGTGAGTATGTCAAAAGTATCAAAAATTAATTCTTTTATAGTTTGAAATACCTAAAAATGTTACTACAAAATTCCAGTTGAAGAGAAAACTGTTTGGTTACTCAAAATAGTAGTTGCACCTGACAAATTAGAACAGAGAGGGTATCTAGTGTAAATGGAGTCAGAATTTCTTAGTTTATTTGTTCATTTTGGTCGATTGTTACCTTCCCTTGGTAGGATATAGTATATACCACCTAAGAGATGTTTTACCCAATAAAGATGTCATATCATTATGTTCACATATTGTGGATTTTCTAGCTTGTCATTTGGAATAGCCGAAGGATGAGGAAGTTGAATGTATCTTGCATTTTTGTGTGTTCAAAACCATCTACTGACTTTGTAATCCCAATGAGGTTTAGATTCATGTGTGTCAAGACTGCTCCTTTTGGAAGAAGAGAAGGGACAATGGGCTTTGGGAAAAAAAGAGGAATTATAATAATACCTAATTTAGTTGTCGTTTTGGTTTAGATTCTTTAACAGTCTACTTCACAACTATCTGATGCTTTTCTAACAACTATATTTTCATGCTACTTTCGAAGTATGTGTTTTGGGGATGGGGGTGTCAGCAAAGAATGAAAGAAAATCTCATTCTTTTCTGAATTGGTTGTCAACATTGAGTGATCTACTGTTAAATTAAGAAAATATCAAGATAGAGAATAAACTTCATGGTTTCCAAATGGCACATACTTGCTGTAGACTAGTGATAATAAATGGTCAGAAAGGAGGTAGCTGTATCTTGCCCCTTCTTTTCATTTGCAATAGTCAGATTGACACCATTTTTGTTCTCAGAGGGGAAGAGAACTCTTTGATGCTTCTCCTGTGAGAAATATTTACCCTACACTTCAAGTTGTTCCATAAAACTGGAAGGATAGGGGAAAAAACATTTACTTGCTCCTTCCTTTCCAACTTTGCAGTCATTGAGAATGCTAATGTTGAGGGAAAGTATTTTCTGCCCTTGTACTTTCTAACCAAACAAGGGAAATATCAACATCTTACCCTGTCCTCCTTAGGGCAACGTATATTGCATGAGATCCAATAGGGATAAACTTAATTTACCTAGAAAAAAAAAGGTTGGTTGCCTGGGATCTAATAGTGATAAGTTTACATCTACTCCTTTGCTTTAATCCTTCATTGCTGCTGTAGGATAATACAGTTTGATACTCATTCGAAGAATAAAGCCAAACATCACACCTTCAAAAATTCATTCTTCTTTTATCTCCTTCGATTCAATTAGCTTAACAAATGTGTTTTCTAGACATTTCTTGCAACTTGGAGGAAACAACTCAAGAAATAGTATGAATGATTTGCTTGCTGGAGTTGCAATATATATTCACGTATTCATTCTTCATCTTATGAAAAGATAGAAAAAAGTGGAGTCGGGACAAGAGCGAAGTTATAGTTGTCGAAGGGTGGTCCAACTAACATTCTTCGCCGGAAGATTATAGTTTACGTTGGTCCAGTATTGCTACTTTTTATACATATATATCGAAACTTGAACACCCTTGGGCCTTGACCAATTGAGAGAGGTAGCCCAACGATGAGAGGGTATTTAAAATGACTTGAAAGTTGCGGTTTGTTCTTTGTGTCCTACAACAGTTATTTTGCTACGTTGACCTACTTTGAAAGAAATAAAACAGACCAAAGCAACATCATTTGGTTTGTTTGCCTTTCCTTAAAATTATAAAAATTGGGTATTAACAGATCCATAAAAGTCAATTTTGAAAACCCTCTCGTCGCAAATGCGTAGAAACTGTAAGAAACGAACCTCTCTCGAGTCTAAAGACCCTATTGTCTCCGCTGAAGCAGGTTCAATGCTGTTCTCTCTCTTTTTTTTCCTTCTTTTATTTGATTCCAATAAAACTGATTTGTGTTGCCTATTACCGTTTGGATTATGATTTTGACATGAAATTCCAATAAGCTTTTGTCACGACTCGATTTCTCGAGTCATGATGGCACCTACTATAACCCACCAGTAGGTAAGCCAACCCGTAACCCGGAACAACATGTAATGGGTCTGAGGGCAGAAACTAAACAAGAGCAGACAAAATTTAATATAACAATAAAACAAGCGGGCGCAAACCAAAACATATATACAAATAAAGATACCTCCCAAAACCTGGAAGTCACTAGTACAGAGCTACTAACAAAAGAGTACAAGTCCCAAAAGTGGACTACAGAGACTCGACTGTCTTGAAAGGCAAAAGACAAGTCTATATATATAGATGGAGATTGAAATAGTACAGAACGCCGTGTGCTCACCCCCGTCTCCGGATCAAACTACTCCAAGCTGGATCAACGCTGGCCACTGGTGCTCGGACCTGCATCACGAAACAGATGCAGAGCGTAGCATGAGTACCAAAACAACAGGTACCCAGTAGGCATCATAGGCCGATTGAACTTGAAAAGTAAATACAATACGAAAAGAAGGAACAACACAAACAGAGGTCTAGAACGAAACTAAGACTAAGTAACAATGGAATGCACACGAGTGTAGAAATAACTAACTAAAGTAATCTATAAGCTAACTACACCTAACTGGACCCCCATAAGCCCAGAAGGTACACTCGTGCGCAAGTTAAATTAAAAACCCGAATGGACCCCCATAAGCCCGTCAAGTACACAGAAAAACTATAGCTAAAGAGATTTACATAAGAGAATCCAAGAACACAGAACATCGAACCAAAACCTCAACCCCAAATAATAGAATCTGAAGATACAGAGGCCGGAACTCGAACCGGATGCTCTATATAAGTATCTGAGCGATAGAGGCCGGACCTCGAACCGGATGCTCTATATAAGTATCTGAACGATAGAGGCCGAACCTTGAACCGGATGCTCTATATAACTATCTGAGCGATAGAGGCCGGACCTCGAACCGGATGCTCTATATAAGTATCTGAACGATAGAGGCCGGACCTCGAACCGGATGCTTTATATAAGTATCTGAACGATAGAGGCCGGACCTCGAACCGGATGCTCTATATAAGTATCATGAGGTCTAAACTGGAGCTCGAATCCGAAAACCCGACAAAGGTGTCAATGTAGCTGCTGAAAGAGTCTCAATCAATCCAGGTGCAAAACTGTTCGTGGAACACCGTCCACACTTAGCCAATCAATGTAATTTCTTGGAACCGAATGAAAACCAACTTCAAATCGCGAATCAGAACCAGTGTCGCCGACGTAACTCGTGAAGCCGCAATATCGGGGAAAAATAAAGATAACTATCGTCGAAGTAAGCGTATCGCCTAACTAAGGTTCAAACTATCAGACTCTACTCTGCTACACCAGTCTACAAGGATCTAAGCCGGCCAAGCGACGTCGGGGCAAAACTAAGGCCTAACTATTCCGAATCATGAATTTCTAAGGCAAGCCCTAGTCAAACCTAAATTAAGGCCCAACATGTTTCAGGTAACATAGTAATCAAATATACAAGCCCTCTACATAGCAAGGAGGGTTAATTAGTAACACCAAACATGCTCACATTTACCCGATAAATTTCGAAAGGGGCCAAAACATGATTTCTAAACACCTATGCATGATTCAATAACTACCAACCCAAATCCTAACTAATCAACATGCATTCACACTCTCAAGCTCAATCTAAGAGAGGGAAACCGTAGCCTACCTGTACGCCGATCACGCGCACTCCAAGAGTCACTTCTCCGGAGTTTTCCCCTTTCGAACAGCCTCGAAATGCTGACACGCTATCAAAAATAGAGTCACAACGTTATTACGGTCGTTTAGACACTAAAATCGCAAGAAACGGAGACGAACCAATTTCGGGGTCAAAACGGGGAAAGTGGGGCCCGCGCTGAAAATCCCGGAATTAACCCCAAAAATAGGTTCTAAAACACCTCCCCGAACTTGTGTCCCAAAATAGAACACAATTCGAGGCTCGGAACAGCCCAACACGACATACAATGAAAAACACAAAACATACTAACAATGAACAGTAAAAGCAGCAGCTAATCACGAGAAAATACCAGAAACTAGGGGTCTACAGCAAAATCCGACAACACCACAATGTTCTCCTCGGAAAACCACTCAAGATAGCCTTAAGAATCACTAAAATCGGACCTAAAACGAGTGAGAAATCAGCTTCCAAAACTGCCCAAAAACTGAGCCCGAAAATGACTGTGACAGCAGTTAAAACACAAATTTTTACCTCCAACGAAGCTTTGAATATGAAATCTAACTACACCGACGCGTTCCTTGTGAAAAACCATACAAGATGCACCTTTGGATCACTTGATTTGGACTAGAAATGAGAGAGTTATGAGGGTTTGAAGTTGGATTAAAAACCAGAAAATGGCTGCACCAGATTTGGCTGCCATATATTTAAAGTCTCCGACGGGGGCTCGGAATTCGATCGGGACCCGATAAAATTAAAACAGATATGCTACCCTACTAAATTCAACATTCCAGACTCAATGGTGCAGTCGAAATTTTCATCAGAGGTCATCTCGATAAAAAGTGGGTCCCACTTCCAAGAGTCATTTTAACCATAATCCACCGAAGGGCTCGAAATGAGTTCGGAGACCTCGGGAGTCAAACAAAAGGTTGTTCTAGACCAAAATCAACATTCCGGAGCTAACCGCGCTGACGGAATTTTCATCCGAGCACGTTTTCCAAGAATGTTGACCAAAGTCAACCTTAGGCCAAATTTCTAAGGCTAAAACGCCTAATCGCACCGACTCACACTGAAAACCTCGGGGGTCATGCCGACCATGCTACTAGCCTAAAATGACCCTTCCGGAGCTGATGAAACTGTCAGAATTCCATTCTGAGGTGGTCTTCTTGAACTTTTGATCGAAAATGATCGTTCAAGGTTCATAAGCTCCAAAACACTAAAACTCACACCAAAACCAAACGAACGACCAGGTGACCGAACTGTTAGTCCCAGCAAGTCATAAATGACTTGGGGTCGCTATAGGAATGCTCTAAACGACACACAGAAAGCAAGATACAGAAATGACCAAGAGGGTCATTACAGCTTTGGACATCCGTGCTTGCTTTTACCTTTTGTTTGGGTTATGATTTTTGTGTTGTGTGACTATTCTTCTAATTACAGTACTTTTCAATTCATTTTGAAGTTACAATGGATAAATATTCCATTGAAGTACAAAAAGCAAATTCGGTATCTCAAAAACCACCTCTTACCGAGAAGAAAATGTTGACCAATCAGAAATGTCTCATTCTTATAAGAAAATTTAAAATGCTATGAAGATTGATCCACTTGAAAGAACTCCAATTTTTATTATCATCCAAATCACTGTAATGAAATAAGAATGATATGCATACAATATGGTCCTAACCAACCTCGAAATTATGACTTCCCTCAATTTGGCTTTTGAATTAAAATTTTTTATTCCTAAGTGATTTGATGATTATTGTTAATGGTTGAAGTATGTTTAAGTATAAAACATATTATTTGTTTTGATATTTATTTATAAGCAAAAGATCTATCAAGGTGAAAGTGATATATTTTCAAGTGGAAGGTTCAAGAATTGACATAGAAGGACAACTTTAAAAAAACATATTGGTGCGTCAAATAACTTCAATACCAAGAATAAGTATTTGTGAAAATCTAATGCAAGTGCTACTACAATAGTTGATCCATGTTGGAATTTACATATAATTTGATCAAGTTAATCATGAATACTGGCTTCGCTTAAATGTTTCGGTTGATGTTAAGACTTTCTTGAACCAAAGGTTTGACATTCCATGATCACGATAAAAGTGTATCATCATTGAACAAAGGTACTTTTATTGAAATTCTTTCATGTTATGGGGATAGAAATGATAAGGTTGAACTTTTTGTATTGAAAAATGCTTCAAAATACAATAAAATGGCTTCTATAGATGTTTAAAAAGAAATTATGTTCATATGTGAGATTGAAACAATTAAATTTGTTAGTTGATAGATCTTTCAATGTGTCCTGCAAAGAGCAAATGACTAAGTTTTATGATATGCAAATAAAGAGGGATTTGCGATAGAGTTGTTCATGTTCAAGATACTAGTATTTTATGTCTGAATAAATCAATTGTTAATGTACTTGCTCATAATTCTGGAAGTTTTTCTTATGTACGTGGACATTGTTATTGATGGTGCAAAAAATATGACAAGTGATATCTGTGATCTTAAAATATTGATTAGACAGCATAGTGGATCGGCCTATTCTATTCATTGTTTGCTCATCAACCAACCATCCCTTGTTGTGGATTCGAAGAAGAGTGTTCAAGTGGAGAAACTTGTATTATTGGTACTTTGGATGTTTTGGGTTTCTTTAAGTTGTGTGGATGAATTTTGAGAATATCAAAAGAAAAACTCCAAAGGACATTAAATGTAAGTTAGCTAGAGATCATAGGTGTTGGAATCTAGAATTTGGTCTTATTAAAACCGGTTATACTCATTAGGGATCTCACTACAAGTCGTTTGAAAACTTTTTTCCTGTGGGATATATTGTTGATGTGCTTTATATTTTTGTTGTAGATCTAAGTATTTTATATAAAAGAGCTAAAGTGTCGAGATGTCTCAGAAGTAACAAATAGCAAACATTGTTGTTTGTCTTAGCTCTTTCATATGAAGTATTTGTATCTTCAACTAGAGTATAAATACTTTGACAAAACAACCAAAGTTAGGAATAATGTTTTTGAATGACTTGTAATAATATCCTCAATGGTATCATTGGCTCTAACAAGACCGAGCTCTTGATTCAATCCTCTATCCGTTTCTAGCTTACCTATATCAATGCCTCTTGGAGTTTTCCCTTTTGAGATATTCAAAGTTTATCCACACGTTGAAAAAAGAATCTTCCAACACATCTCAAAATATTAGAAACCAATAATACACACACTCTTAATGGAGCACATTCTCTTAGAGATTACAACAATAGTTAATTGAAGTTGATTGAACAAAACTATGAATAGAATGAGCTGATCTGCTTTCTTGTCTAATCAACATTTTAAGACTCCTGATATCACCTTGCATATTGTTTGTGTCATCATAACATTGTCCGGGTACATAAGAAAAAACTTGAAGAATGATTAGCAAGTACATTAAAACTTATTTTCTTTAGAAACAAAACTAGTATCTTGAAAATGAACAGTTTCAATAACTATCATAGATCCTTTTTTATCAACATGTTGTAGAACAATAACCATTTGCTCTTTGCTTGACACATATAAAGATTCATCAACTAATAGAGAAGCTCAACATAGTAATCACCTTTTAGATCCTCTGTTGTAGCCCAAATTGTTTCTATCTTATTTGAGGTCAAAATTTCTTTTTGGATATATGAAGAAGTCATCCTATTATTTTTTGGAGCATTTTCAACACAAAAGATTTGATCTTATAACATCTATACTATGAATAAATTATCCTTATTCGGTGACGATTTATTTTCATCGTGACCGGGAAAGGCCAATCCTTTATTTGGAATAAGTCTTACTACATCAAATGAAGTATTTAAGCGAAACCACTATTCATGCTTAACTTGATTAAATTACTGTCAAAAGTGCAACTTACATCGACTATTGTTGCTGCATCAGATCTTCATAAATCCTGTTTGCTTGATTAATGATATTCGCCACCATTATGCTTTTCAAACCAATCTTTTCTATGTCAATTCCTAAACTCTCCACATGAAATACGTCACCTCTACCTTGATGAATATAATCGCCGTTAAGTTAATAACAAGGCAAACAATATGCTGTATCTGTACTTACACTATGCTCCAACCAATTACCATGATTTTGAGGTTAGCTAGGACCATTTTGAATGTATGCCTTCTTTATTGAATCACGAAGGTTTGGATAATATTCCAAAATTGAAGTACTTTTAGCTTGACCGATCTGTAGAGTATTTGAATCAATTTCTTGTCTTTGAGAAGGGTGTGATGGTATTTCTGATTGATCGGCGATTTATTCTCAGTTGGGTTGATTTTGAGATACTGAACTTGTTTGTGATGCTTTATGAAGATATTTCTCCATTGGAACTTCAAATGAGTACAAGTATTTTAACGAGAAGAGTAATTGCACAACACAAAATCATAACCCAACCATTGATGTTCAACGCTTTACTATGTTTCATCTCAAAATCATAATTCGTACAACAATTGCTAAAATAAATCAGTTTTGTCGGAAGAAAATAAACAAGAGAAGAAAAGTGAACCAGCTTCAATGGACACTGTCGGAGTCAGACAAACAAGCCTCGCAGAATTAGGTTCAGACTGCAGTTGAGGTGGCCACACACGGTGTAGCGGCATCTGTAGACAATTGGAGAGGTTCTGATGCCTGTCAGAAAGCTAGAGAAGAGAGGCTTTTGAGACTTGACAGAACTCTTCTTCTGGTTTCTGTGTGTTTTAGAGGTGTTCTAATCTTGAAATTTTTTACTCTTAGGGATTTTCTAATTGCCTAATATTTAATTAAAAAAGTCAAATTGACCAAATGATGCCATTTTGATCTGTTATTTTTCTTAGAAGTAGTTTAATGTAGCAAAATTACAAGGTTGGTCAATTTGACTTTAAATCATGAAATCCTTTTTCATTGGGTTACCTCTCCCAATCGCGTCAAGGTTATTCAAGATTTAATATATCTACATAAAAGTAGTATTTGACCTATATACAAGTATAATTGTCCAACGAAGGATATTCAACTAATCACCCTTAAGCCACAGTAGCTTCGTCCTTCGTTGCTTATTGCCTTACGTAGAAAGAAAATTGCTTAGTATCGTTCCTTATGAGTTTATTGTAAAAAAAGTTGAGACCTGCCGAATACAATTGTAATAACATATTTGAATTTGCTAGTCAAATTTCTTTTATTGCTTATGTTAGTTTTGATTTATTAGAATTGTTGTTCTATTACACATGTTTTTATGATATAGATAAATATTATGCAGTTAGATTAAAAATTTTGGTGCACCCATTGCCAATATTTTTTCCTTATATACTCCAAATTTTGAACACCCTTAGCTAAATTTCAATCTTTCCGGCTGGTTGAGGGAGTGAGGAAAGAGGTGTATACTATGATATAGAAGGCATAGTTTGTACTTCCACTCGAAGTTCATTCTTGTAACCTACCTAATTTTAAAGAATTGAAATGCATCCTGAGGAGGACTCTGATGTAGTTATTTTCTATATAACACAATTATCCTGCCTTGGTAGAGAGATGACCATGTCTTGGCTTAATTTGTGGTGCAGGCTAAAAGATATTTTTTCCATCATTGGAAATATAAGTTGGCAAAATATTATACAAAAGAGAAGTGGGGGCAAATACATCAAGTTTATGTCTAGAATTACCACGACAACACCCATTCTACAAGGATAGGATTTTAGAAAAGTTAGCATATCCAAAAATAGTACCTGCTTCATGGCCTTCTTATGATATTTTAGCCACAGTTGGCCTGCCTGCAAGGCATATGTCAGCAGGTAAATGGATTGAATCAAGTTAAGTTCACAATGAGCAGTGATCCGATTTGAATATACTCCATCTATTTGGATGCTTACTACTGTGCTGTAAGAGGCTCAAGGAAGAGCAGAACCAGGATCAAAGCTAGTGTATAAACTATAAAGTTGGTTTTATTTAAGTTGCAGCCTTAATGAATCTTAAAGTCCTCTTTTCTTGCTGCTGTATACTCTGTTTGCTGCTTTCTTCTAAGTTAGGTTATTGGTAAGATCTAGTGTCATCTTATTCTGTTTTGGCTGAAAGGTACTCCCACACTGGGTCTTATCACATCTAGAATTCCATGGTTTTGGTAACTCAACACAGAGAACCCGACTCTTGGTCATGTATGTAAATTGGTCCTATTAGTACAAGCCTGAAATGTGCAACTCCTTCATGGCATTATTAAGCCCTTCATTATGTCACTTCGTCTTTACTAGTCTATCAACTATTGATTTTCAACTCCGTAGGAGTTTCTATTTATTATTGTATTGAAAAAAAAATTCCAAAGGTTTCTTTAGTTTCATCAAGGTCTTGGAAGTTGGTTCCTCTTTATTGCTTTCTTGTAGTTGAGATGAGTCGAGATGATTTATAAGAGGATCACAATCTTATCATCAGATTTTTGATCTCTTAATAAAGAGCTTTCACAGTGGATATTACCTACCAGATTATCTCATTAAGTCTTAATTTACTCTCGAGAAACGTGCCTTTCCTTTTAGATTTTGTTTTGATGGAGGCTGTAAATTTTCACAGGGTAAGGAAACATCTGATCCAGATAATGGCGGACAATTTCCATATTTTGATGAGCTGCATGCACTCTTTTCATCAAATATGAATAATGTACAGCGAGTACAGCTCGAATCAGAGGCTGGTTCCCAACAGGCAAGGAAGAGGCCTCGCGGAACAAGTAGAGACCGATCTTCAGAGGAAATCTCAGAAGATGAAGAAGGTTATGCTTATGAGAGTGATGAAGTAAAATTAGCCAGAAGCAATGTTGCTCCCAAAAAGAAAACTGAAAAAGAAAAGCGTCCAAGAACAAGCAATGCAGAAAAAGCTTCAAGACAAGCCAGCTTTGGGAGTATTAACAACAACACTGGTAGAGCTGTTGATAATATTCAAGAAATGCTTAAAGAATTCTTTCAGCATCAGCTGAGGATTGAAATGCAATGGAGGGAGACAACAGAGAAGCGTGCTCGTGAAAGAGAAGTATTTGAGCAGGAATGGCGATCGTCAATGGAGAAGCTTGAAAGAGATAGGATGATGATTGAACAGTCTTGGAGGGAGAGGGAGGAGCAAAGGAGAACAAGAGAGGAGACCCGAGCTGAAAAGAGGGATGCCCTGTTGACAACACTTCTGAACAAACTCATCGGTGAAAATCATCCTTGAGATGATTCATCGTGTACTCTGTTTGTTGTTGATTCAAAAATATTTTGGGAAAATTATTTGTTTAGCTTACATAGAAATAGGAAATTTCCAATTTGTAGAAAGTCCCAGCTAGATAGATATGCAGGCTTGATGATACATAGTTCATGTTCTCATTGAGCTTTGGAGAAGAATGAATTTGTTTGTAATTTAATCAAATTTAATGGTGTATTGTAAAGCATTCACAGTATTGGCTTCATTATTATTATTTTTTGATGACTGTGGTGTTCACACTAGTTTGTGAGTACCTCGACTAATTTCATGAGATATCTGGTGATGTATCAGGTAGCTTTATCCATCAAGGCTACTATATATGAAAAGAATTCACCTAGTACTTTTGTCTAGGTTGTGATATGCTATATAGTTGCAGGAGTGTTAAAAGTCGAATCGAAATTGATAATTTGAATTATAAATTAGTTATTGGTTTAACGGTTATAATAATAATTTTGATTTTTTTAATTATCAGATTATCGATTCTTAATAGTTTGAGATTTTTTCTTAACGGGTTAACTAATGATCTGATTGTACATTAAATAATTATATTTATACGATTTTAGTATATAAAGTCCTTGACTTAGATTTTTGTTTCATACTTTTATTTTTGGGATCTCAAACTCTTGGTTATCCTTATAATGTGTTAAGTGTTTTTTTTATGCAAGATGCAATCTGTCAACTCATGTACATAGTTAATTCGGTTTGTTACCTTATTTCTAACTGATTTTCAATGATTGTTTTTGTGTCTCATCTTAATGCTTAAATGAATAATCAAACCAATAATGATTAATAACCAATAAACTAATAACTAATAAGTTAATTTCTTAGTGATTCTATAATGATTTAGCATACCTTCAAATCAATAATTGATCATAGTGTTTTGAGACAATTTATCTCAAGTGACCCCACTTACCTCACCTCATTTTGATTACACAACTGTATGATATAGTTTGATTGATATGAAAATTTAAAACTATAAGAAGCTTTATAATATTTTAAAACTATTCTCAACACATAAAAATCAATTTTTAAATTAAAAAAAAATACATGAATCCAACCTGAATAAAATATAAATAGTGTTATTAGAACGGACAAAAAAAAAAGTATGTCTCCTTCACTAGAATATGAATTCAAATTCATATATATAGTCCATGCACCATTATAGGTATAATGAGACATATTAATGATTTAAGATTATAAGATTAAAAATAAATAAATTACTTTTTTAAAAAAATTTTGTGTCGAATGTAAATTAAATAAATAAATTAAATGGATGAAATATTATTTATACTGAATTATAATGATAATAGTAATATTTTTAAAAATTGAAAACAAAAATACGAAATTAAATTTTCAATATCGTACCATGCCCCTACCTAATCCTAAATCATTGGCCTTAAAAACTTCAATTGAATCATTATTACCCCACCACTTGCTTTTATCTCCTTCTTCCTCATAAACTTCAATTGAATCATTAGTACTCCACCACTTGCTCCATCTCTTTCTTCCTCATAAAATGGAAGAAATTCAAATCATTTCCACTAGTTTAATTGTAGCAACTTCAAATGATTCAATTTCATACCAAAACACACCAAAATTTTCTAAAATTGAAATGACACCATGGGATTTAAAACTCATCCTTCTTGACACCATCCAAAAAGGTCTCATTTTCCACAAACCAAAAAAAGATGAAAATAATATTCACAAATCATCATTTATTGACCACTTAAAAGAATCCCTGTGTCACACTTTACATTTCTTTCCACCCTTAGCCGGTCGATTTTCGATCGTTAAAAATTCAAACGATGCCACAGTTTCTTTCTTTATAAAATGTAATAATGCTGGAGTGGAATTCATCCACGCCAATACTCCAGAAGTAACTGTATCTATGATTCTTGATTCTACACACGTACCGAGTATTATTCACTCTTTGTTTCCATTGAATAATACTCAAAATTTCGAAGGTGTTACTAAGCCTTTATTTGGGGTTCAAATAACGGAGCTAGTTGATGGTTATTTTATTGGATGTACTATGAATCATACCTTAGCTGATGGTACCTGTTTTTGGCATTTCTTTAATTCTTGGGCTGAAATTTCTCGTGGATGTAAAATCATTTCTAAAGTTCCAATTTTAGAACGTTATTTTCCGGAGAAAATACATGTTCCAATTCATTTTCCCATGAATTTGGATGATGAGAAATTGTTCGAAAAATTCGAAGTTCCAACGTTGATGGAAAGGATATTTCATCTTAGTAAAGAAAATATAGCTAGACTGAAGAATAAGGCCAATAATGAAATGGGTATTAACTCGATTTCCTCTTTGCAAGCTTACTTGGCTCATCTATGGCGATGTGTTACTCGATGTCGTAAGCTTGATGCTGGGAAAGAAGTCATCATCATCATTCCTATAGGTGAGTTACACTGTTAATTTGAGATCATAATGGACGAAAAACGTATTTGAACGGTCACTTTTTGAGCTTAGTTTTCAATCATTTCTTTTTATGATCTGAACTATCATCATTCGTCTGTTACTAAGAGCCTGTTTGGATTGACTTTTAATTACTTAAAAAATATTTAAAATAAGTCAATTCAAGCAGACTCTAAAACACGCAGTTGAGTTGATGGTGAGGGTTTTAGGTAGGAAAATGGAATTGTGGATTGTTGGTTTAGTTAATTATGAGGTGTGTTTAATTCAATGGATAGTGATACTTCAAGTATAAAAAGAAAAATAACCAATAGATGAGGTGTGACTTGTAAGAAAATGATACGTCTAGTTATGTTTTTTACTATTAATTATTTTGATTTTTTGACTCATATATTGTGAAAATGTTTAAATATGTCATTGAATTTTGGAAAGTGATCTAGTTTATCATCGGGTAATACTCCCTTCAGCCCTATTTATTTGTCAAATTTTGATTTTACGACACTTATTAAGAAAATAATGATTGATATCGTATGTACCATTTTATCACTATTAATTGATATGATCCCAACATATTTTACTCACTACATTATTCAAAAACATTAACTAAGTGTTTATAGAACAAAAATTATTCTTCCTTTATTTGACAAGTAAATAAAAATCAAAAAAGTAGTTTTATGATAAAATTGATCCAAATATGTATTATTCAATAATGATGATAACTTTTCAGTGTACTTATTCATTTGCAATAATATTGTGACAGTCAGGGTAGGGTATATTTAAACTAATATACCCTACCTATGTTGGAAAGCTTTTGCCCTTAGTAAATAAAGGCATATTTAAACTAATTTTTTAGTAATATATCAAGGAATATTTTAATCCAACTATATTAATAAATGACATATTTGAGTCAGTTTTCAAAGTTTAATGACATAATTAGACTTTTTCCTTTATGTATATAACACGATCGTCACATGTAGTCTTAACTTTTTTATTGTTAAGACAAAAACTCATGATTGTTATTCTGTTTTAATATCATATTAAATTATGTTATCATTACATCTAAAAATTTAAACAATTAAAATGAAAATATATACTTTAAATAACTTAAGTATGTCTTCCACTAGTCCCATTACTATTTTAAATAACTTAATTATGTCTTCAACAGGGACAAGATCAAGACTAAATCCTCCTCTTCCAGAAGGGTATTTTGGAAATGCAATTCATGGCAAGCAAGTAAAGACAAGTGTAGGGGAGCTACTAGAAAATGGACTAGGATGGGTTGCAATGCAAATAAACAAGATGGTTGTTTCTCAAAACTCTGAAGAAGTGATGAAAATATACAAAGGATGGGTTGAAAATCCAGTTATATTAAAAAAGGGGTCTTTATATGAGGGGAATACTACATTGCTCATTAGTAGTTCTCCAAGGTATAATATTTATGGTAATGATTTTGGTTGGGGAAAACCAATTGGTGTGAGGAGTGGAATAGCAAATAAATGTGATGGGAAAATTACTTTATTTCCTGGTGAAAAAGAAGGAAGTGTAGATATTGAAGTTTGCATTTTGCAAGAGACTTTGGAAGCATTGGAGAATGATCAAGAATTCATGGAGTTTGTAACCAAGACTTAAAAACTTCCTTACTAGGATTAACTTTTTTGTGTTGTATTGGCTTTTTATTTACTTCTTGTTTAAAAGTATTGTCTCCGTTTTAATTTGTGTGATGTGATTTGATTGGTTACGGAGTTTAAGATCATAGATGGAAAAACTTTTGAAACTTGTAGTCTACAATAAGTTCTGTAAAGGTTTTGCATAAAAGTCTACCGGAAGTCATATCATTAAAATATTAATGAGCTACACACATGAAAAAAATGAAAAAATTGCTGAATTCCTGTAAAATGACGCTCATAAATGCCCAAAATGTGTCAAAAATGGTGATGCTTCACGTACTGCTCCCTCAACTCCATAGAGGGTTTCGTAAAGATTTTGCAAAAAAGTCTATTAAAAACATATCACCAAAACATTCATGAGTCATACACGAAAAACTGAAAAAATCGCCTAATTTCAGTAAAATGGCTCCTAAATAACCAAAATATGTCCAAAAAATGGTGACGCTTCATCAATTTCTCCCCCAACTCCTAAATATAGAAATGTATCATTTTTTTACGACTAACTAAATAAAAATCATATAAATTAAAACAAAAAAAAATATTTATATAAAAAAATATTTTTCTTAAGATTTCCAACAAAACAGCACAAGTCAATTGGAATTTTGCTTGAATGTTTTGAAAAGAGTAAACGTGCATTAATATTTATTTGCGGAAGAAACCATATCTACATCCAATTTCCTTATTGAATAAAACATAGCATGAGAATAGTTTGTTATATTTTTTTAATTATTGATATATCTTCCTAAAAAAAGTCAAAGGTCAACGAATTCCAATCCTGCATTATCGTAAGTCAAATTTAGTCGAAGTTCTAATACACGCTCGGATCATCAAATGGAAAAAAAATAAAATAATACTAATGAATATAGACAGAATGCTGTTGTTTTAATTTTTTGATGCACAACATGAAAAAGTGGTGTACGAAATCAATATTTATATTTTAAATAAATTGTTTGAACGTTAGTTGAATATAATATATGTGTGTCTTAATTATTAAAGTAGTCTATACATTTCCATTTTAGAGTTCAATGAATATAATATATGTGTGTCTTTATTTCTATCGACAAAAATAAAGTGATTTAATTCACTGATTGATTGAGGTGGATAGATAGACATTTAGTGGGCTCACCTAGGCAATTCACACTTTAGCTTTTTTCTGTATTTTTATTACTTTTTCCCTTGGTTTTCTAATAATGTCAAATTTCGTATTAAGTAATTGACATGACTATATCATTTTTTTCTAAAATAAAATAAAATATGTCTATATTAAAGATGGTTATACCCTCATCCTTTTCAAATTTTTTATCTGTCTCTATATGGATGTAATCTTTTTATAGTTAATCAAAGGTTGTTTGAATATATAGAATTTAAATTATGAATTTTCTTCTAATTCTTATAATGATATCAAGTTAATATATAATAATAATTAGGTTCATAATCCAATATATATTATATAAATTTCTTATTATAAATATACCGTCTGAATAAAAATTACTGAATTTATATGAATCAATACTTTATATGTGAACTAATGAAAGTTTTATAATTAATTGTTAAATAAAATTAGATAAAGGATAAAATGACCGTTCAATTAATTTTGACAAATATTTTTGTAATTCAACTTTAAATTAGATGGGTATTGTCTCGATTTTTTCTTTGCAAGCTTACTTGGCTCATCTATGGCGATGTGTTACTCAATGTCACAAGCTTGATGAAAGGGAAGAAGTCTTTATCGGTATTCGATCTCATAGGTGAGTACACTTTTAATTACTTTCCGTTTCTCGATTTTGATGACACAATTGAAATTATGACAGTAAATTTAAACATAGATTCATAAAATTTATATATTTGAAAATTATATTAAAATATTATGTAGAAATGTAATAATTAATTATTTTAAATATTTAAAAGACATATAAGAAAATTTGCTTTACAAAAAACTTGATTGATCACTGTATTCTTGGAAATGATCTTCAATAATTGGGGTAAAATATGGGACTACTTTATAAAATTGATCCAAATAAGTCCTTGTTCACTAATGTCATAATCTTTTCAACATGTTGCCTTTACTTATTTACTTATATTTAGAGTGAAGGATAAAAATTATACTCAAAAGTATCTCAAGTTTTTCATGAGTTTTAGGTGTGTGAGTTTGTTAACTAAATTATCATCAAATGTTTATTTAAACATATTTCTGTTAAATTAGGTCTTAGGTCTAACTCACATCCCAAAAGCTAGCTCAAAGGAAGGAGGATTATCTAAGCCTTATAAGGAGTCCACCCATCTCATTAACCATAAATGTGGGACTTTTGTCATTCTTTAACAATTTCAACTATCAATTGTTGATTTCTACCTAAAATATCATTATTGTTCAGGTAGCTCTATTTCCACAAATATTTGGTGATAGTTCAAGAATTCAGGTAGGAAACTCACACATAGTTCAGATATGAAAGTCAAAAATCTGGAATACTTTAAGTAGATTTTTGACCCTTGGCAACAATATTGTGGCGGTCAAGAATGGATAAAAATATACATCATTCTTTTTGAGACATATTAAAAAGAAAATAGTATCATTTAATAAATTGAGACAGACATAAGGAATACTTAATTATGTCTTCAACAGGCACAAGGTCAAGACTAAACCTTCCTCTACTAATATTTTGGAAATGCAGTACATATCAAGATAGTAAAGACAAGTGCAAAGGAGTTACTAGAAAATGGACTAGGATGGGTTGCAATGCAAATAAATAAGATGGTTGTTAAGAAGTGATCAAAATGTATAAAGGATGGATTGAAAATCCAATTATATTTAATAAGACTAGAGTATTTGTGGAGAACACTAGATTGCAAGCAATGGAGAATGATCATGGAGGTGGTGACTAATTAACGCGACACTTTTTCTTTTTTAGTTTGTTTTAGATAGAATCGTAGCTTTTTATATTTATTTTTAAATTGTATTTTGGGGATTTAAAAGTTTGACATACTTCATGTCCTCATCACCATTCCTATAGGTTAGCATACTTAATTTGAGATCATAAAGGTCGAAAATACTTGGACTATTACTTTTTTGTGCTTATTTATCAATTATTTCTTTTTACGACCTGAACTATATATCATTATCTATCTATTACTAGGAGTCTATTTGGATTGTTTAGACATTATCTTTGTTTTTATTTTTTATTTTTTTTTAAATTTATTTGAAATATAATCAAATAATCTTAGAAAAAAAATAGAGTATATTTTGGATCCTCGTCTGTAAATGAAATAAACATTGAAGAAAAGAAATAGAAACGTAAAACAATCGAATTAGAAATCGTAAAATAAAATAAAGAGGTTACTATTCATGACTAAATTCATCTAATAAGTGCTAATTATTTATTCAAGCGACTATTAGAAAAATTTAAAAATAAGCACTTAAATAAAACAATCGAACTAACAAACTTATCAAATATGGGAGCTAAATACTGAAATGATATTTGATAATTTATAATAATTAAAACAATTTGACAAATTATTGCAATTTAGGCCATTTGTTATGTTAAGCTCCTTGTGAGGTAACATTATTGTCATCTTCTATTGCCCATCCTTTAACTCGTTGTTGAGTGAGTCTTACCTACAAAAGAAAATTGCATTTTTTTTCGTAAAACATATATTTACTTGTTCAATTTATACGAATTTAAGTGTCTACTTGTACACATTCAACGTTGGAAGACATGGATATCAGATAAGGGAAAATTAAACGACATGTTAATATATTATGCCGTAAATCTAACATCCAAAGTTTATTAAATTTTTTACGAGACAACTTAAAGGATCAAAGTTGTCCGCGATATATTTAAATTTACCTCCAAACATTAGGGATTGTTCTTATTATTTTCTCTAATTCTTTTCATTGAAAGAAAACCACATAATTAATTCGAAAAAATAAAAGTTGCAAAGGTACCTGTTCATCCCAATCAGTTTTGGAAGTGATTATAACTAGTGCAATAGTTTGAACAAGTGTGCCAATCAACATTCCAATCCAAACTCCCTACAAAACAATTCAACATGTCATAATATTCATATCTCTATAAGAAATTCATATTAAAGATAAAATTAAATTATTTGCAGCTGAAAAGGGACTGTAACACTCAAACTTAAGATTAGAAATTCCACGCCAGTTAAATATAAGAGAGGTGTTGAGTATATAAGTAAGCAAACCTTACTAATTAGTGACACATTTTAATTTCGTGCAGGCCCAGGTCCAAAGCAAACAATATCACTAGCGGGCTGAGCCGTGACAAATTTGATATCCGAGTCACTCCTGTGTCAACCTTCTCGATGTGGGATGGGATTCAACTTTTAGGCAAATCCCGATAAGGCGGGGCAAACCTCAGCGAAGACGTTGAGTCCATAGAGGGGGTGTATGTAATACTCTTGTAACATCTTGCAATTTGAAATAACTAGGAAGAAGCTAATAATTGGAAATAGTCATTTTTGGAAAGAATGAAAATCTGAAAATTTTGTGAAGTTAGAATAAGTTGAGTTTTGGCTAACTTCAAATGGCCATAACTTCTAGCTCAGGATGAGTTAGAGGTGCCTATACATATTGTAGGAAAGCTCTTGGAATTATCTTTCCAATGCTGCTGAGTTTGTGCGATTTCGAATTCGTATGAGTGAGTTAGCCTGTTGGAAGTTGGTCTATTGGAATAAGAAAAGTCCAATCTGGATTTTAAAATGATAGTTTGGTCTTTTCCTTGCCCAATTATTTTATTTCATTTTTGGTAATTAAGTTAGGGTCTAATCAGAATTAGATTAGTTTATGCTTTTACCAAAATACGCTAGGGCTTGGAGAGAAGAGAAAAGAAGAGGAGAAAGGGGAAGAGAAGCAAGATTCGTCGAGATCATAGAGTTTAGCTTGTGGATTTCGTCGGGGGTGATTCCTACAAGGTATGTGAGATCACATAGCGTTGGGTTAGTTCATCCACGCGTCAATCATGATTTAATTTAGCGAAATAAAGTTTGATTTGAAAGTAAATCCTTTGAGTTCTTGGTGAAATTCGTTTGGATTCCTATAGGTTGTGTTGTTGAAGTTTCTTAATGATTTGATTCATTTTTTCAGGTGAAACTTTGAGTTGAATCTATTGTATATTAAGGATATTAGTGATTTTCAGTGTTTGGGGAAAGAACTAAGTGAAATTACAGGGTTTATAGATGAAAAACGAAGGAGAAAAGTCGGAGTTTTCTGGGCAAGGGCTTGGGGCGACGCGCTAGCCAGAGCGCCACATCTTCAGTTCTGAAGTTTGTGCTCTGGCGCCCCATGCCTCTCAGTGAGCCAAGCTTACTAGTTCTTCCCATTTCTTCCCCAATCTTTCGTACTAGTTCCTTAACAATGTACATATGTTTTCAAGTTGATTCCAACACTATAAGGTACATCTAAAAATCATGAAATCATCCATAAACATGAGAACATGAACCTTGAATTTATAATCCAATTCAAGGAAAGTTAAGATCAAAGTCAAGAGAAGTAAGAATCAAGTCAAGAGAAGTTCTTAGAGTTTTCCAAAAGTCTTTCCCAAATGTTTTAACTTTGTTTTAAGACTTAAAGTTCAAGTTGAGTAAAGATTTAAGAGTACATTTTGAAGTTCATTTCTTCAAAAGTATATAGCGACTATGTATTTCCAAAGGGTTTAAAATGTTTTCACATTTAAACTAGAAAGGAAACCTCGATTTCCAAAGAGCCTTCGGGTTAGTTTTCAGAAAAGAGTAATCGCTTTCTAAATTAAGCAAAAGAGGAAACTATGATTTCCAAGATAGCCTTTGAGCTAAGTTTTTGAGCACTAATCTCAAATCATAGAAAGAAGTATGTTTTTAAACATAAGAGCTAAAATTATATTTTTGGAAGTAGTATTGAGCACCGATATGGGGGAAAGTTCAGACAATTCACAGTCCCCATAAACCATGTAGTCATCATGGATAAAAAAGGGTCATACTTTTTAGATGATTCCTTTAGTGCTTTTTAGCATAAACTAGTGGATCAACTTAGTAGTTCAGGTTCTATATCCTCGGCAAGGTATAGGACGACCTTGGCAGCGCGAGGCAAAACGTTGTATCATCACAATAGCTCTTACGTGATGGTTGTCGGTTAGAGAAACTCCCATAGAAGTAATTGTATTCTTATATACACAGTTATTTGTATTTTTACATACATTTCAGAGTTATGTTGTATCCTTGCATACACACAGAGTTGATATCATGTTTTAAACAACTTTTCTTTATATTGCACTTATTTTAAACTGATTTATATTGAAATGAGTTCAGTTATGTTAAATTGACTTGAGCGAGGTAAGTTCTTCAGATTCCTTTCAAGCCTATGTTATGTTTAGAATTCCAACTCACATGCTCGTACATTCAATGTACTGATACCAGTTGACCTGCATCTTATTATGATGTAGACACAGGTAACTAGGATCGGCATCCAACACATCGTTGATCTAGTGAGCACTCCAGAGTCAGTTGGTGATCCTCTTTGCATTCTGGAGGACTCCTTTTTATTGCTTTCAGTTATTTTATTAGTTCATTAGGATATCGTGGGGTTTGTCCCGACATCCATCTCAGTTGTTTTAAAGGCTTCATAGACAGTCAGATATTAGTTTTTTCATTGTCATTATCTTATGTTAAGACTTGAGTTTACCTTAATGGCTAGTTGAATGTTCCTTTATAACATTTCAATTTATTACATAGACTTGTCTTTGTTGAATTAAGTCTTCCGCTGAGTAAGTAAGTCAGACCAAGGGTTCGTTTGGGACCAGCAATGGTTCTCGAGTGCCAGTAACGTCCGGGTGTTGGCTCGGGGTGTGATAAACTTGGTATCAGAGCATAAAGTTTAAGAGTCCTAGGGAGTTTATGAAGTCATGTCTGTAGAGTCCTAGTTATCGATGTGAAGCGCGCCACATTTATATTTAGGAGGCTGCAACATCTAGGAAATTTCTTTACTTCTTTCATACTCACTTCGTGCGATAGAGTGTATCTCTAAAAAAGTCTCTTTCTAACTCGTGCTTACGCGTAACCAATTTTGAGCTGGCCTATTATCGAGAGTGCTTTCATAAGGCGTTTCTTTCATCGTGAGCTAAGAGAAGTAAATAGCTGGTTGCTGACATAAAAGTAGGGTGAGTTTATTCGTAGTTGATTTGACTCGTCGGTCAAGTAAGGAAAGTAAGGCAGCCATGCTAATAGGTTACATGGGCATAGTAAGGTTGATGATCTATGTGCAACAAGTTGAGAAGGACCAGCTGAAGGATAGATAATAGTTTGAGAATAAGAGGGCTAAGATATCATGGAATGAATTCGGGCAGCAAAAGAGTAATGTGAATCGGTCTTCTTTCCAACATAAGCAGAAAGGACCTACTCCATCATCTGCTAGTACACCTGCACGAAGGAATAAATGCAAGTACAATAGTCAGAATTCTCAGAACTTCAGAGCTAGCCCTGCACATTCGCAAGGTAATAAAGCACAAGGAGGTACTAAGACTCCTGCATGTGCTAAGTGTGGTAGGAGCCACTTAGGGATGTGTCGTGATGACTCCACTAATTGCTTCAAGTGTGGCCAGAATGGTCATTTTATGAGAGATTGTCCTAAGAGCAGACAGAGTAATGGTAATGGGGGCAATAGAGCCCAGTTTTCTTCAGTTGCTCCACCAAATAGAGCTGCATCGAGATGAGCTATTTCAAGGGCAGATGGAGAAGGAAATCGTCTTTATGCTATCGCTAGTCATCGAGAGTAAGAGGATTAGCCAGATATTGTCACTGGTATGATCCAAGTCTTTAATTTTAATATTATTCCTAAGCAACTTCTTGAGCCCTTCAATGTTTCTACACCTAATGGTGAGTCTATTCTAGCAGAAAGATTCTATTATGATTGTCCCATTTATGTGAATCACAAAAGTACCATGGCTGATTTAATTGAGTTAGACATGGTAGATTTTGATGTCATTCTTGGTATGGACTAGCTTTATGCCTGTTATGCCTCAGTTGATTGTAGAACTCAAGTTGTTAAGTCTCAGCTTCCAGTGAACCAGTTATAGAGTTGAAAAGTAGTTCAGCAGTCCATAAGGGTCGTTTCATTTCGTACCTTAAGACAAAAAAAGTTAGTTTCTAAGAGGTGTGTCTATCACTTAGTCCGAGTAAATGAATCTAGTGTTGAGATACCACATATCTAGTCAGTTTCAGTAGTAAAAGAGTTTCCAAAAATCTTTCCTAATGATCTTTTCAGAGTCCCTTCTGAGAGAGAAATAGACTTTGGTATATACCTTCTTCTAGATACTAATCCTATATCTATTCCGCCATACAGGATGGCACCAGCAAAGTTAAAGGAGTTGAAAGAGCAGTTGAAAGTAAGGGAATATGATATCCCAAAGACAGAATTTAGGACCCGTTATGGTCATTATGAGTTTTTGGTCATGTCCTTTGGTTTGACCAATGCACGTGCAGCGTTCATGGACCTTATGAATAAAGTTTACGCTTAGGAGTCCGACTAATAGATTTCACAGAAGGAGAAGTAGTGGTGATGAATGGAGCTGAATCTTTATTAGTATCAGAAGTGAAAGAAAAGCAAGACCAAGATCTAATTTTGCTTGAATTGAAGGCAAATGTTCATAAGCAAAAAGTATTAGCTTTTGAACAAGGGAGTGATGGAGTATTGAGATATAAAGGTAGATTATGTGTACCAATGGTGGATGGACTCTAAGAGAGGATCATGGAGGAAACTCATAGCTCCAGATATGTCATTCATCCGGGTTCTACAAAGATGTATCGTAATTTGAGAGAGGTGTATTGGTGGAATAGTATAAAGAAGGGCATTGCAGAATTTGTTGCTAAGTGCCCAAATTGCCAACAAGTTAAAGTAGAGCACCAAAGGCCTGGTGGTTTGGCTTAAAATATAGAACTTCTGAAATGGAGATGATTAACATGGACTTCATCATAGGTTTGCCAAGCTCTCGCAGGCAACATGATTCTATTTGGATGATTGTTGACAGAATGACAATATCATCCCACTTTTTGCCGGTAAAGACTACTCATTCGGCAGAAGATTATGTTAAGTTGTATCTTCAAGAGGTGGTAAGACTTTACGGGATTCCGATCTCCATTATTTCATACAGAGGTGTATAATGTATTGCACAGTTTTGGCAATCATTCCAAAAAGACTTAGGTTCAAAGGTGAACTTAAGTACTACATTTCATCCTCAGAAAGATGGGCAAGCAGAGCGCACTATTCAGACCTTAGAAGATATATTGAGGGCTTGTATGATTGATTTCAAAGGGAATTGGGATAATCACCTACCTCTCATTGAGTTTGCTTACAACAATAGTTACCACTCGAGCATTCAAATGGCTCCTTGTAAAGCTCTTTATGGGAGAAGATGTAGATCTCATATTGGATGGTTTAAAGTTGGTGAAGCAGGGTTGATAGGACTAGATTTGGTTCATCAAGCTATGGAGAATGTGAATGTGATTCAAGAAAGGTTGAAAATGGCGCAGAGTCGTCAGAAATCCTACACTGATCTTAGGAGAAGGGAGTTAAAGTTTGAGGTAGATGATTAGGTATATCTTAAAGTTTCACCCATGAAGGGTGTTATGAGGTTTGGTAAGAAGGGGAAACTTAGTCCCTGGTATATTGGACCTTATTGAATATCCAAGAGGATTGATAACGTAGCTTATGAGTTGGAGCTACCACAAGAGTTACCAACGGTTCATTCGGTGTTTCACACCTCCATGTTGAAGAAGTGCGTGGGTGATCCTTCATTGATCATACCAACTGAAGATATTGGGATCAAGGATAGTTTATCTTATGAAGAGATTCCGGTTCCAATTCTAGATTGCCAAGTTTGCAAGTTGAGAACAAAAGAGGTAGCATCAGTCAAAGTCCTTTGGAGGAACCAATTTGTTGAATAAGCTACTTGGAAAGCTGAGGAGGATATGAAGAAGAGATATCCACATCTTTTCGAATCCAAAGAAGTTTCGAACGAAGGTACTAATCATTTCTTAGTATTTATTTACAAGTTGGCATGTTGTTTTGCATTTGCTTGTGGGTGCTTGAACTGAATGTTGCATGTTGTAAGAGTAATATCATTTGAGGACGAATGTTCCCAAGGGGGAGATATTGTAACATCTCGCAGTTTGAAATAACTAGGAAGAAGCTAATAATTGGAAATAGTCATTTTTGGAAAGAATGAAAATCTAGAAATTTTGTTAAGTTAGAATAAATTGAGTTTTGGCCAACTTCAAACAGCCATAACTTCTAGCTCAGGATGAGTTAGAGGTACCTGTACATATTATAGGAAAGCTCTTGGAATTATCTTTCCAATGCCACTGATTTTGCGCGATTTCGAGTTTGTATGAATGAGTTATGCCCTTTGGAAGTTTGGCTATTGGAATAAGGAAAGTCCAATTCGAATTTTGAAAGGATAGTTTGGTCTTTTACTTGCCCAATTATTTTATTTTATTTTTGGTAATTAAGTTAGGGTCTAATCAGAAATAGATCAGTTTACACTTTTACCAAAATACGCTAGGGCTTGGAGAGAAGAGAAAAGAAGTAAGATTCATCGAGATCGTCGAGTTTAGCTTATGGATTTTGTCGGTGGTGATCCCTACAAGGTATGTGAGATCACATAGCATTGGGTTAGTTCACCCACACGCCAATCATGATTCAATTCAGCGAAATAATGTTTGATTTGAAAGTAAATCCTTTGAGTTCTTAATGAAATTCGTTTGGATTTCTATAGGTTGTGTTGTTGAAGTTTCTTAATGATTTGATTCATGTTTCTAGGTGAAATTTCGAGTTGAATCTATTGTATATTGAGGATATTAGTGATTCCAAGGGTTTGGGGAAAGAACTAAGTGATATTAGAGGATTTATAGATGAAAAATGAAGGAGAAAAGTCGGAGTTTTCTGGGCAAGGGCTTGGGGTGCCGCGCTTCTCAGAACTCCCCACTTCAGAGTCTACAGTTTGGGCTCTGGGGCGACGCGCCAGCCAGAGCGCCACAACTTCAGTTCTGAAGTTTGTGCTCTCCACGCCTCTCAGAGCACCAAGGTCACCAGTTCTTCCCATTTTTTCCCCAATCTTTCGCATTAGTTCCTTAGCAATGTGCCTATGTTTTCTAGTTGATTCCAACACTCTAAAGTACATCTAGACATCATGAAATCATCCATAAACATGAGATCATGAACCTTGAATCCATAATCCAATTCAAGGAAAGTTAAGATAAAAGTCAAGTGAAGGAAGAGTCAAGTCAAGAGAAGTTCTTAGAGTTTTCCAAAAGTCTTTCCCAAATGTTTTAACTTTATTTTAAGACTTAAAGTTCAAGTTGAGTAAAGATTTAAGAGTATAGTTTGAAGTTCATTTCTTCAAAAGTATATGAGGACTATGTATTCTCAAAGGGTTTAAAATGTTTTCACATTTAAACTAGAAAGAAAACCTCGATTACCAAAGAGCCTTCGGGCTAGTTTTCAGAAAAGAATAATCGCTTTCTAAATTAAGCAAAAGAGGAAACTATGATTTCCAAGATAACGTTTGAGTTAAGTTTTTGAGCACTAATCTCAAATCACAGAAAGAAGTTGTTTTTTAAACATAAGAGTTAATATTATATTTTTGGGAGTTGAGCACCGATATGGGGGAGAGTTCAGAAAAATCATAGTCCCCATAAACCATATAGTCATCACGGATAGAAAGTGGTCATACTTTTTAGATGATTCCTTTAGTGGTTTTTAGCATAGACTAGTGGATCCACTTAGTAGTTCAGGTTCTATACCCTCGGTAAGGTATAGGACGGCCCTGGCAAAGTGAGGTAAAACGCTGTCATCACAATAGCTCTTACGTGATGGTTGTCGATTAGAGAAACTTCCATAGAAGTAATTGTATTCTTATATACACAGTTATTTGTATTTTTACATACATTTCAGAGTTATGTTGTATCCTTGCATACACACAAAGTTGATATCATGTTTTTAAATAATTTTTCTTTATATTGCACTTGTTTTAAGCTTCTTTATATTGAAATTAGTTCAG
Source organism: Solanum bulbocastanum (assembly GCA_037074985.1). NCBI lineage: Eukaryota > Viridiplantae > Streptophyta > Magnoliopsida > Solanales > Solanaceae > Solanum > Solanum bulbocastanum. The sequence goes on from CM073604.1 coordinate 2,632,113, forward strand.
TTATGTTGAGTTGAGTTGAGCCAGGTATGTTCTTCAGATTCCTTTCAAGCCTATGTTGTGTTTAGCTTGCATACTCGTACATTCAATGTAATGATGTCAGTTGACCTGCATCTTATTATGATGCAGACACAGGTAACTAGGATCGACATCCAACGCATCGTTGATCTAGTGAGCACTCCAGAGTCGGTTGGTGAGCCTCCTTGCATTCCAAAGGACTCATTTTTATTGCTTTCAGTTATTTTATTACTTCATTAGGATATCGTGGGGTTTGTCCCGACATCCATCTCAGTTGTTTTAGAGGCTTCATAGACAGTCAGATGTTAGTTCTTTAGTCTTTTTATTGCCATTATCTTATGTTAAGACTTGAGTTTGCCTTAATGGCCAGTTGAATGTTCCTTTATAACACTCAAGTTTATTACATAGACTTGTCTTTGTTGAATTAAGTCTTCCTCTAAGTAAGTAAGTCAGGCCAAGGGTTTGCCTGGGGCCAGCAATGGTTCTCGAGTGTCTGCCACGTCCGGGGTGTAGGCTCGGGGAGTGACAACTCTGGCTTAAGATTAGAAGTTTCACATCGGCAAAACATGAGAGAGATGTTGGCTATATAAGCTAAGTAAGCAGACCTTATTAACTAGTGACGCGTTTTAAAGTCGTGCAAATCTAGGCCCAAAGCGGATAATATCACTAGCGAGCCGAGTTGTGATAAAAACACTTACTGTAACTTGTAATTGTAGAAAATAGCCAAGCATTACTCCAACAGGAATTCCCACCAAGTAATAACATATAATGTTAACATAGGCCACAATGTTCTGCCACCCTGCCCCAACAGCCACACCTATAAAACAAAAATTAATAATGCATGAATTATTAAGGTATGAATTGTATTAAAAGTTATATATATAGAAATAAGGCATAAGATATAACTATGTCTTTTAACTTGATTTTATCTGATATTTATGCTTTTCAATTTTATATGTGCACAAATAAACACTTAAAGTTGTATAAAATTAAACAAGTAGAACTTTTACATGACATAATACACGTAGCCTACGTGACGTTGGGCGCCACGTAGGATACTTATAAATTTTCATGTAGGATGTCAGCTAGGACGAATGTGTCTGTTTGTTCAATTATATACGAGCTTAGTAACTACTTGCCTACTCAAAATAAGAGGACATCGATGTCATTTAAGGTAAGTTAAAATGAATGAACATTTATGTATTACGTCTAGAATAATTAGTAAACTTACCAGAAAGTACAGGTTGAACACTATTCAATAGAACTGAAAAGGCCAAGAGAGGAGATAAACTATCTACTTCTTTTACTACTTCTATACTTTTTGTGAAAACAAAAGCCAAACGTCCCTTTAGGAAGAAGAAGAATAATGCTAGGGTGAATCCAATAGCAGAAGATATTAAGACTATTGTCATAATTGAGAATTTTGCTGCCTTTGAACTTCCTCTTCCCAACTCATTTGCTACTCGCACACTGAAAATCATAATTAATTAATCAGCATTACACGATAATAATAATATATTCAGTATAATCTCGTGAAGTTTTTTTTAAAAAAGGTATATGACATCTTATCTTTATTTTTGTGAGATAGAAATGTTGTTTTTGATAAACCTTTTGAATTAAATGCAAGAATATAAAAAGCTATTTTAAGTAGCATTGTAATTTGAAAAGATCTTTGAAACTTGTAGTTTGATATCATTCTTAGATATTTGTGTGGTTGTAATTTGTAAATCATTTTACTAAAGGTAAAAGTAAAATTTGGACCTTGAATTGTTCGAGGTGGTGATGTCTGTTGAGATTTAATATCATTAAATAATTAAAAATTTTATTTTTTTAGTAACTTAATTTTTAAATGAAATGTTTATACGTAAACTTTAATATGATATCAAAATAAATAGAGGTTATAAGTTCACATGCAATTTAAATTCTCAGATGAAATGATTACGAAAACTACAATAATAAAGTCATAGCATTTTTTGTGAGACAGAATAAATAGAAGGAGCATTACCATGCTGCACTCATGAAGCCAAGAGCTATCATCATTTCCCAACCATTGATGTTAAGGCTGCAAAAGAGGAAAACTTTTTAACCTAGCGGTAACGGATTCATATGAATTCAATAATTTTAATGCGTAGTATAAATATACATGTAAAATTTTATTAATAACTATAATAAAAATAGATATCTATAAATTTTAAATATAATGAATTCAATATTATTAAGACCGAACCAATAAAATTTAAATTCTAAACTTGTCTTATCGACCTTCCCTCACTACAGAGTTACAGAATGTAATGAGAAAAAGGAACATACCATATAGAAAGGGCATCAATTTGAACCTCAGCATTTTTGAAATTTCCAGTCAGAAGAACAAGTATACTGTTGTACCAAAGCTCAACACTTGTACCCAAAAATAAAATAAAATAAGGTTATGACATGCTCAATATTTGATAATTTGTACCTTCCACCTAAATTGGATGCCATCATTTTATATTTTATGGATTCTCATCTTTAGTTATCTTTTAGATGATTAGATAGTATTATAGCATGCTTTAAATAGTTAAATTACTCTGAGCTGATTGGACTACGACTCAATATTTATCTCATATTGTTTCAGTAGATCTCAAATCAAGTATCGTTATCTGACTATTTTTTAACTGAATTCATTTGAATCCAACTATTTTCAACTCAACAAAATTATTAGACACCCCTACAAATAACTCTGAGCTACCAATGTGCAAATGAAGTTTATAGATTCACCAAAGCATGATAATAGAGTATGCTCTAAATAGTGAAATTACGCTGAGCAGGTTAGACTATGACTCAGTATTTCATATTGATCTAGTTCATCTCAACTCAAGTGATCGTGATCTCACTATTTATTAACTCAATTTATTTGAATTCAACTATATTCAACTCCATCAACTTATTTGACACCCCTACAAATGACTCTGAGCTACTAATGTGCAAGTGAAGTGTATATATTCACCAAAGCATGATAATAGAGCATGCTCTAAATAGTTAAATTAGGCTGAGTTGGTTGGACTATGATCAATGTTAAGCTCATTTTGATCAAGTCCATCTCAACTCAAGTGAGTCCAACTATTTATTAATTCAATTTATTTTAATTCGTCTAAATTCTGCTCAACCAAGTTATTTGATACCCCTACAAATAACTCTGAGCTACTAATATGTGCAACTGAAATGTATAGGGTCACCAAAGCAATGACATTAGAGCACGCTCTAAATAGTTAAATTACGCTGAGCTGGTTGAACTATTGACTCAAAAATGTTTTGCTCATTTCAATCTAGTCATCTCAACTCAAGTGATCTTTATCCAACTATTCATTAACTCAATTTATTTTAATCTGCTCAAATTCAACATAACCCTGAGCTACCAATGTGCAAGTGAAAGGTGTAGATTCATCAAATTAAATCATGACATTATTAGAGCATGCTCTAAATAGTTAAACTACACTGATAGTATAAAAGTTTGCGCATGGACTCACCAGAGCATGACACCAGATGATAGAGAAAGTTTGACAACAGGCCACAAATCCTTGAAAGCCAATAATGAAAAGCCAATCCAAGTATCTTTGCACCATCCACCCATAACATACACTAATTGCCCAATATTAGGTATCCAATATGCCAAAATAGTTGATATCATAGCACCAGTTAGCCCAAATTTGTACTTGATTGTCAAAAGCCAAGACAAAAATGCATGGATTATCAGTGTAATTGCAGCTAAGTATGCAATAATTATGTTCTTGCTTTGTGCTTGAAGGAACATTTGGCAAGTAAATGACACAACATATGCATATGCCACTGGGATGAACCAAAGTGAAACAACTCCAGCCACTTGTGCTATGTCATTTTCTTGGCCTAATGCTTTTAAAATTGGAGTTGTAAATAGAAATAATGGGAGTAGAAGTGTTGTGGATATTGTTAAGACAATCAATGATCTTTGAAGATGTAAGCCAAGCATATGATATTGTTTTGCTCCATATGATTGACCACATAATGTCTCTAGTCCACTTGCCATACCTAGCTGTAAATTAAATTCACAACATTAATTTATTTCAACAAGTCCAAAAACATAACATAGCAAAAGTTTAAGTTTTATGTATTGACTGTATCATAATAACGAAAGAGTTATTTAGTGGCAATAGATTTTTTTTAATGTTAATATAGCGGCAATTGAATGTCACTGCATTCAGAGTAGTTAAAGCATTTAGCGATATCTATAGAGTGTTAGTTATGTATACTAATGTTTAATATTGCTAATATAATATAGCGGTAATTATATTATTGCCGTTAAATAGTTGACACTAAATCCTTTATTGATTGTAGTGTGTAAAAGATATTTTTATTGCTATGATATTCTCGATATAACTTTATACATAGTAATCCCCCGTTCATTTTTACTTGACCTTTCTTGACTTAGAACTTCCTTTAAGAAAGTACTCCTTTGTTGACGGAGTTTAAGAAAATAAAAGAGATTTTTGAATCTTATATGGCCTTAAAATTATTCTCTCAAATTCAATTTGTTTGTCTTCTTTTTATAATCTGTTTATGTAAGAATAACTTTTTCCTTTTTCGAAAACTCTTAAATTTTAACTTCCGTAACATGTTTAATCACAAGATTACTGAACATTTTGGTACATATGTCAAGTCAAAGCCAGACTAATTAATCAAAATGAAGGAAGTACATGCATTAGTTTTGGTATTATTTAATTTCCTATTTAGTGTTTTCAGCCTATGTATAATTAATAGGTGTGCTAGTTATACATATTATACGTAGTAAACTATGACATTAACATACAATATACTATTGCAATTATAATATACTTTATTCAATATTATTCTTATCCTAATACATTATATTCATTTATTACAATAAATTAAATAGTCAATAGAAAACTATCAACATAACTGATTCCAACATTACTAATACATCATATTTAGTACTTCATTTGTCCTAATTTATACTTTATATAATTCAATTTTCTTTAGTCATTCAAAAAGAATAAAATATTTTTATATTTAGTAATAATTTAATTTTAAAATATTCAGGACACGTGTGATTGAAAACTTACAAGGATGCCAATGCAAAATCTGAGGAGGACAGTGAAAATTAATGCATAAGCTGCAAGTTCAGTAGCTCCAATATGACCAATAAAAGCTAGACTTATAACATTTACTCCAAATGTTGAAAATCTTGTAAATATAGCTGGAGCTGCCACTACCCATAATTTCTTATTTTCATGTAATATCATATCCTTCAATTTCTCTTCTTTTTCCACAATAATAATATTATTTCCTCTTTCCTCTTCTTGGTCCTCTCCATTTTTAATCAGCCTCTCACTTAGATAATCAACCATTTCTGTAAAAAAAAAATTATATATATAACATAAGTATTCAGTTACAGTGTTGGAATCATAATTTTCAATGTAAATATTCATTATTGATTGTATATATACCAAAGAAAAGACCTTTGTATATATAGTGTGATTATCTCAGAAAAAAAATGTACTATGGCTTGACGGTCAATCAAGTGAAATGAAAACTATGAGACATCAACATTCAATAATCTCAATGAAGTAAAAAAAAACATTTGGCTCATGAATTATTTCAATTTTGAGAAGAAGAAAAAGCATTAAACATAATAATTGATGTGTGTGTAAGATAATCTATAAAGTGGTTAAAAAAAAAAAGAAAGAGTGGAACTAAAACTATGAGAAATTATATATCATTCGTATCTCAATAGAGTCAAACAAACACTTACTGAATTTTTTAAATTTTGAGAGAAAAAAAAGCAGGTATTAGATAAAATAGTCAAAGTTGAGTTTTAAAAATATAAAGATTAAAATTGGATCTATCAAATGAATAATCAAATGTGTAAAAGTGTAAGAAACACTTAATCCAAGTAGGGTGGGGGTGACTGAAAAAACTTTATTTTGAGAAAAAAAAAAAGTAGTTATTAGATAAAATAGTCAAAGTTGGTTTTAAAAATATAAAGATTAAAATTGGATCTAACAAATGAATATTCAAATGTGTAAAAGTGTAAGAAACACTTAATCCAAGTAGGGTGGGGGTGACCGAAAAAACTTTATTCTTGTAAAGTGAATCATATTATTGTGTTTGTAGATTACTATCCTTTATGAACTCACTTGACTGAAAGGAGAGGGAACAATCACAACGTTACATTTTAAAATTACACGATACATTTTCCAATAGAAGAAAAGCAAAGAAGGTACACATAATTAAAACCAAAGCAAGCAAGGAGAAGAAGATTAACAAAAACTCACCTACCCAAGAAGAGAGCAAATGAAGGAGAGAAGGAAGCAAAAGATGGAAGTGGAAGAAAGACACTTCCTAGTAATTTATTGTGATGAAGTGAGCTACTTCCTCCGTTTCTATTTATATGTCACTATTTTTTATTTCACATGCATTAAGAAATTAAGAAAGTTTACTATATTGTACTTATTTTTATTTTTTTTTTAAAGTCAACTTTTCAATCAATGAATATAAATCAATTAATTTTGATTAATTAATTTGACCAATGAACATAAATTATTTACTTAGTTTTCTATGTTGGTCAAATGTATATTTTCAAGGCTAATAACTCACAAGGATAAAATAAGAAGAATATTGTGATTTATGCATTGATTTTATGAAATGACAAGTATTATGGACCAACTATTTATAGTAAGGATGACATATAAAAAGGATCAGATGGAGTAGTAATTTATTTGTGAGGGAGTAATTTGCATGTGTATAAAATTTAAGAAATATAGGAAAATTTTGCGATATTTCAAAATTGTCCAATACATAAATAGATTTTTAAATAGAAGAGTATATTTTTATGAATTTTTTAATAGATTTTTTGTCAAATAAGTATAACTTAATATGGATTTTTTATGGATTTTTTTGTCAAAAAGAAGTGTGATTGCCGTTTAGACTTAAAATATGATAGACGTGTTTGTTTTTTAGCAAAAATGTTGAGAACATGGATCAAAGGGAGTTATTGTAACTGTAAGAAACTAGAGTAGTTTTATTGGCCCAAAAGATTTTTACGGTAAATTATTATTAAATGTAGAAATATATTATTATATTTAAAACTAACTAAAAAAATAATCATAAAAATAAAGACGATCAACGAAAATCATATTTAAGTTGTCTCATACATAATTTGATAAATATATCCAATTCATCAAGTTACCTTAAAATGGTTTTATAAAGATTGAGTCAATGATCATATAGATACATTTTAGTTTACAAAAAAAAAAAATCGTGCCACCAGCAGCATTTCGTTATTATTATTATTATTATTATTATTATTATTATTATTATTATTATTATTATTATTATTATTATTATAGAACTAACCATATGAAATGGAGCTGGTAAGATCCAGATCTAGTTGTAAGTATAATAAAAATAAAATTACTTTCAAATAGCTAAATAAAATATAATAATTTTAAGACGTATATGAAAAAATCATGAAAAATCAATGACAATAATAAGTGAAAAAATAAAATTTCACTGTATTTTAAAAAGAATGAGTCCCAACAAAAAAAAATTAAAACAATGATTCAAATGACGATGCCATTTATAGTTAGTATATTAGATTAGAGTTTATGTCAGTAAGGATTACATTTTTTTTTGTCTTAATTTATTTGATAGGGGTGAAATTTGAAGATTCAGTTAAGTTTTTTAGATGTTTATTTTTAAAAAATATTTTAAGTTTTTAAAATTATAGTCTCTTATAGTATTTTTTATGTCATTTTCAAATAATATATATTACTTATTTTATTTTAATTTAAATGGCATAAATAAATTATGAATACTAGATTAATTTTTTATATGATTTTTATTTTAAGTTATTTATTATTCTGATTTATTATATTTTTACGTGCATTTTTAAACAATGTGTTACTTTTTTTTTTGTTCTAATTCACGTGATTCATAAAATTTAGAGAGTCAAACTAATTTTATATTATTTATAAGTATTCCAAGTTATTAATTATTATAACATATAAATTTTAAAAAATAAATAAATAATAAACTTAAAAAAATACTAAATAATAGTGAGATTATTTCACCCTTAGTCAGTGGTTTTAGGTTCGAGCCTTGGATATGAAGAAAATCTTCTTGGAAGCGTCACTACCAAATGAATCCTATAGTGTGTGATTCGAATTTGATCGAGGCTCTAATGTAGAGTACAGACATTGAATAGAATAAAAAAATGAAGAGCGGAATCAAATCTGTGCTTCTAAAAACTTGTGCCAAATTTTTAAGTGATACTACAATTCTTTGAGCTAAACATTTTTTAATTGCATTGCTAAAAAAAATGTTATTAATTACGCTTCTACTAGAGCTCCATTAAATTTTAAGAAATTATTAAAGGTTATACCTAAAATAAACACAACAATAACAAAAAAAGATTATGGTGTGTTTGATAGGATGAATTTTTATAAAAAATATTTTTCAGAAAATTGAGTTTCTTATATATTTTCTTGTAATTTTTATGTAAGAAAAAAAATATTATTTTAAAAATATTTGTATATAATATAGATAAATACTATTAGAGTTGGAGGTGAAAAGGTGGTGGGTATGAAGAAGGTTACGGTAGTAAGGGATGAAGATGATGTGTGTTCGTTTACTTAATTATTTCTGTCTTGTTATATCACAAACTTCATATACAGTGTTCGTCAATTATCAAAATCAATTTCAATATAACTAACATACATAAAGTTTAACGTGTCAAAAAATACTGCTTTGAAATGTATTAGAATATAAAATTATATATTTTATGTTTTAATTTGTCTGACTTACTTTTTTATTTCTATATTTAAAAGAAAATGTCAATTTTGTATTCACTATTTTTTACTCCAAAAGCGTACCGACATATTTAAGTAGTACAACTTTCTTATAACTTTTGACCATATATGTCATGCCTTTTTTTTTTTTTGGTCAAAAAATATTTAAAGTTGATGGTCCAAATAGTTCACTTTTATGTTTTTATTTTTTATTTTTTATTCAGTATTTGATATCTATATTGAAACTCGACTATCTCAGATTCACACTATATAAATCCCATTTGGGGAGAAGCACACTCTATCAAGAATTTTTTCATATTTAAAGCTTGAACTTAATACCTATGATTAGGCCTGGGCATATTTTGATTCAAACTAAAAAAATCGACCAAACTGAAATTTTTTTAATTTCAGTTTCGATTTTTCGGTTTGATCGGTCGGTTTCGATTTTCAATTTTAAAATTTCAGTTATTCGGTTCGGTTTTCGGTTTTTAACAAAATTAATTCGGTTTAACCGAAAAACCGAATTTTAATACATTAACACTACTAAAATTTCGGTCAGTTTTTTCAGTTTTTGGTTTTTTCGGTTTTCGATTTTTCGGTTTGGCTACAGCCCAACCTATCCAATGTCAATAGCCCATTAAAATTTGGCCCAATTTGGCATTTAGGAGTGACCCACTGTATCTCCTACACTTATGTTTTTTACCTTTCACTCCCTTTGTACTCTATACATTCACATTATCCTTGTAATATAATATTATTTCATATATATTGTTTATTTTACTACACGCTTTTGTTCCACGATAATTGTACCTTTTGAGGGTAATTTATCTTATTAGTTTTTGTTTCTATTAGAGAAAATAATATTATTTAATTTCTTATTTAGTACTTAGTATTTTTAATTATTATATAACCAATATAAGTATTTATTAGTTATACATCATATTTAATGTCATTTTTATATATAGTAAATTATTAAATTAATAATACAATATATTATTTCTATTAATACACTATTCGTACTATCATGCTTATTATATATAGTTAGGGTTGGGCATAATATGGTTAAAACCAAAAAAACCGATCGAACCGATTTTTTTAAATTTCGATTTCTGTTTTTCGGTTATTTCGATTGGTTTTGATTTCAATTTTCAATATTTTAGTTTTTCGGTATAAAGAAGGGTGTCCACTGTCATGAACTTGTTGATTTATGGGTCTTGATTCTTGAATATGGTATCCTCTGGGAGCTCATTGCATTTATTTAACTGCCAAGAAACAACTTGAATGGTTGAAAGTCAAAACTTAATGAAACAAATTAAGGCTAAAAATGTCAAATTTTGATCAGTTTATAATCAAGCCAGCAGAAAATAATTCAGATGCTACAGCCCACAGGTCGTGTTAATTAAATTTGGTTAAACTGAAAATCAAATCAAAATAAATCGAATAGAAATTGTAATAACCGAACCAAACCGAATTTATTTCGGTTTGGTTTTGTTTCATATTTTGCCAAACCGAAAACCGAAAAAATCGAACCGAAATTTACAAACCGAACCGAACCAACTGAACACCCAGCCCTACCTATGATTAAAAAATAAACAACCTCATTCACTACACGATAAAACATTCACTATTCACGTGGAATATATCTTTTTTCAAGATGGTAGTATATATGCAATAATAATGTGTTAGGTGACTTAGAGAGTGTTTGGATCGACTTAAAAGTTGGTCAAACCTATTTTTAAGTTAGTTTTTGACTTCTGAAAGTGTTTGACAAATATAAAAAATAATTTAAAATAAGTCAAAAATGACTTAAAATAAGTTGAGAAGTGTTTGGAAGGTCAAAAATGACTTAAAATAAGTTTTAAATGACTTAAAATAAGTCAAAAATCAAAAGTAGGTCTCCTCCTACTTTTTATTTTTTGACTTAAAAGTCATTTCAGTTTGACTTTTTATTTTTGACTTAAAAGCTACTTTTTTTAAGTCAATCCAAACGAGCCCTTACTAGCTTTACTCTACATCAATTGTCAAATTATTGTCATTCAGTGTTTTAAAAGGCAAGTGAGACAGAGCGTTTTACTTAGTAAAAAATGAGGCGTAAGCCTTGATACATGAGACCTAAGCCCTATGAATCTTTACGAACAAAAAAATACACTTCTACAACTGTTCTAAAATGTTAGTGCTTCAATCAAGTAAACTCAATCGAGAATAGGACAAATATATTTGTTAATTTTATGACTTAAGAATGGATATATTTTTTATTAAAAAAATAATGTGTATATATTTTCTATCATCTAATAAATGATGCATATATATTTTTATCATCTGACAATTAAATAATGCATATTTACACTTTTTGTTAATAGATCTATATTTATTGAATTAAAACTAATACTAAAACTTTTTTTTTTTTTTAGTTTAAAAAATGACACAACATGAAAAAGAATGCCCCAGTCATTTTGATTTACCCCTTCAAATCCGAACCAACTCAAAAAAAATAAATCTTGAATCTCGAATTTCTAAATCATTAAGGTGATCGAATAAAAGAGGAATTGAATTTTTTTTAAGTTGGGTCATATATAGATTGGATCTCGAGTGAAACAAATGAGTGAGGTAATTTTTTAAAGTCACGTGATATATGAAATTAAAAGAATCAATTTTAGAATTTATTTTAATTCAGCAAATACAAGTCTATTAATAAGAAATATAAATATGCACCATATGTTAAAAGATGAGAATATATATGCACTATCTTTTAAACGAGGATATATATATATTATAAAACTTGAAATTCAATGGTATATTTACCCTTTTCCCCTATACAATTTGACTAGTCTGATTGGCTCATTAAGATGAGTGAGCAGTGAAGATATTTTTTAATTTCTTTTTTGAGAAAAAAGTTAAGGAGTAGGGGAAAAGATTACAATATGAATATCACTAATAAGAATATGAAAAATATCAATCATTTTTGAGTGAATTATCAATAGATTTTTTGTTTATAGAATTCAAACATGTGATATTAGATTTTGAATGAAGAAGTTTTAACCATCTCATTATACTTTATCATTGTAAATTAGTAAATAATTATTTGTAAGATCGTGAATTGATGATATTAAATTATACTAACTTGCAATTGTTGGGTGATTTAATGATTTAAAAATATTGTTTTTAATATTTTATTTTATGTGATCCTGTTTGATTGAATATTACTTGCTTAAGAAGTATAAAGATAATTTTAAAATTTATAATTTTACATACATCACAATATTTATGTGATTATAAAATTATGAAACTTGTGATATTAAACATATATATGTGGCTATAAAAGCTCGTCAATACGAATAAATGGGAGCTGAAGTTAAATTGTTTTCCACCTTTTATATGGGATAATAATTTTATCATTTTAATACAAATAATTGAATAAAATAATTTCAAAATTAACTAATACCTCAAACTTAACATAAAATAACGCTAATCTCAAATTTTATTTCAAAAATATTATTTTTATCACATATACGAAATAGCATTACAAAAAATTCTAATATCATACCGACAACATATTAAATTGACATACAAAGGTTAGGTAATTGATTAAATGCAGTGATGTTATATTAGAACAACAAAATGAAAAGTTGGCCCGGTTAGTTTGGTGATAGGTTGATTGATGGGTCATTTACGGGGTGTATTAGAATAGTGTCGAATATTATGTATTAGTTATATTTGAATTATTATTTATTTCATATGTAATATTTATTTTGATTTATTAAAAATAATATATAATACATAATTGTTTTTTTAAAATTGTTGCTTGCAAAAATACTTTCTACAAACATTATAGAAAAAGTTTTGAAGGAAAATTGTATCTTTAATTATGCTAATACATGTATTAAAACCTTTTACATTACTAATATCATGATTTTTCATATATTAATATACATTTTATAATATTAAATAGAGTGTATAACTAATATTTGCATTAGTTATACATGAATTGATAAAATATATCAAACAATATACTAATAATACATAATAGTAATACATGTATTATTTTTCTAATACACTCGATCAGACGATCTAACTAGTATAGTAACACAAATTAAAGAGCGACACCACTCCACTCCAAGAAATATGAACCATCTATAAAGAATTCAACTCAACTTCACTTCTCTTCCAATTTATAATATATCCACTCATTATAGAAAAGATAAAATTCTATAGTGCATACTTATCAGTTAATATTTATTATACCTATATTGACCTAATTTATGAGACCTGAAAGATATCAAACTGAAAAGTTGTCCCCAGTTAGTTGGTGGTATGTTTTTTGGTCCATATTAAATGAATGGTTGGAAAAAAATATTTTAGAATGTAAATAAAATGTTGTTTTATTATTGTTTCTCTCATTATTTTTAAATTACTCTCCTAAATAAATTTAAAGTAATTATGAATTTCATTAAATGAAAAATAAGTACGAAAAACAGTTCCAATAATTTATGTGAATTTTGAATGATTTACTTATTTTGAACTATTAAAAGAATTTCAACAATTCACTTAATATGAATCAGAAGGAATATTGATTGATACAACTATGGTTCTTTTGTTAGGGTGTATGAGAAGTAAGAACAATGTTGAATATAATTTAGGCCTAATTCATCTGTGACCCCTTAAAGTTGGCACGATGTTTAACTTAGACATCTTAACTAGGCTATGTTTATTTTAGACACCTGATATAGGGTCCCGCTATATCATTTCGACACTTCTTTTAATATCAGCAAAAATATATAATGTGTGTGTTATACTTGCGAATGACGTGTAAAGTGACGAATTAAATGGTGACATTTGTCATTTGTATCAAAAGTAATTATTAAATAATTAATTTTGAATAGAAATCCCCCCCTCCCCCCCAAACGATCGTCTTCTCCAAAGTCCCCAAAAACCCAACCTCCAAATAACCCCCCAAGCCCCCGCCTCGAAAATACCATACTGTGCACAAGACTAAAATTTTATTTTTCATCATTTTTGTTGAAACCTTCATGTATAATGGATAAAATTTAACTTGGATAAAATGGTCGCTAAAAATGTAAAGAAGAAAATGACCAAATAACCCCCAAATCTATTAGTCGATTCTCAACTACACACTTATATTTTAGGAGGGTCCTATTACTCTCTTAACTATGTTATAGTAGAATTATTTGCTAATGCTGAGTTAGCAAAGAGTGTAGTTCACTTTCTCAAGGCAGTCTTCTTATTTTTCTTTTTCATACATATTATATTTTTTATTTTTTAAATTTACTTATGTTACCTTTACTTTTATTTATCTTTTCATTTTACTTTCTTTTTCTTCTTTCTCTATTTCTTCAACAATCTGTCTGATTTAAATTGTCTGAAAAAAATGTGGAATCACCTCACTATTAATAATAGCTACTATTAACGCTATCTCCTTTCTTCTTCACTTGAAAAAATTAGAAGAATACGAGATCAAATTAAAAATGAACACTCTTGCATAGCTAAGTGTTCATAAGCTGAAGCACAAGAACACAAAATTGAATAATATAGAGGAAATCCAGTTGAGTAAATAAAACAACAAAGCATCAAGGCAAAATTAGTATTTTTTATAGCTAAATTTTTACTACTTCAAGTACAACAACGCACAAAATTGACGAAACCCATATTTGAATCAGATCTGAAAGTTGATTAGTGATTACTATACAAGTATATCAACATCAAATTCTTTAGAAGATCATTTTCTCCTTTTAAATTATTGTAAGCCAAATCAATATGCTTACGACTTCGAAAATCCGTAAACTTTCAAGGATTTCACCAACCAAATTCATATCTCATTCAAATATACTTCATTTTTTAGCTTTCCAAACTCCAACAATATTCTCATCGGAGACCCATTAACTACCAAATCTAGATATTCAAGATTGGCTAAGTTATTGATTTTTACCGGAAATATAAGTTCATATGCATGTATAAGATTTACAGTTCCGTCAAATTTTCGATTGGCGGTGGATATCTCTGCTAAAATTGTTCCCCAAATCAAGATATTGAAGTTTTTGAAGTCGATGAATATCCAATGGTATGAGATCCAAAAATTAATTCTTAAAAAGTCCAGTATTGCATATTGAAATAGTTGTATAAGAAAATTGAGAACTTCTCTGGAAATAATTCAAACAAAGATTAATAAACTAAAATTTTTAAGGTTAGAAATGGAACTTGAAATTTCTACTTCAATGGTAGAAATTTTTTAGTCAAATAAAATGAAAAAGAAAAGAAGAAATGCGCTAAAATAGAAAAGAAAACAAATATAAAAGGGAAATAGAATAAAAAAGAAGAATAAAGTAATATTTTATTTAAAAAAAGTAAAATATATTTACGTGGCAACACGCGTGCAGTTCGTTACCTACCATAAATCTGAGTGTGACCTTTTAAGGGGCAAAATATTCCACTTTTAAAATGTCTAAGGGGGTAATAGAACTCTCGTGAAATATAAGTGTATAGTCGAAAATTGACTAATAGATTGTGGGTTCATTTGACCATTTTCTCAAGAGATAATGATCAAAAATATACTTGAACTTTTTTTTTTTAGCTTTACACTCTAATTATTCAGGTAGAAAAAACAAGAGCCAAAAAACAACTAATAAATGACTTAATTAGTTTCGAGATGTATTTTAGTATATAAATATTAATAGTTTAAATTAAAAATGAAAATTAATAATTAACATGTGAAACTCGGGGAAAAAAACATAACAATTATTTTTTACGATGATACATGTCTTTATGTTGTACTAATTGTATCAATCAAATAATCAATATATCACCTACCTAGGGACAACTTTCCATTTGTTCATTTGTTGTACCATATTTGTCCTTGTCAATGCAATTGACTTGTAGTTATAAAAAAAGGTTTTTGAGCTTAGTACATAAATACACACTACTAAAAAATTGTGGACCGCTATTTCACTCGTTGCTAACGAAAATTTGTCACTAAATCATTGCTAAGTAGGATTAGCAACAAATTTCATTGTTTAGTAAAAAAATATGTCCGTTCCAATCCTGTTTTTTAGTAGTGATACATTTATTAATTTATGTAAAATGACAATATAAAATAGGGTAAATTATGCAATCATAAACTTTACTTATCATCTGTCTAGTCTAATTTATAAATATTACCCAAAATGGTCATTCGATCATATATTTTTCAAAAAAATAGCCACACAAAATATATATTTTAAGAAAAGATAAAATATATTATTTACATCACACGAACGAAAATAAATCAATCAAGATGAAACTCAAAAATTGATTTACTTAATTTAAGTATCCAATAAAAACAATTTAGTAAAACATAAGAGAGGGAAAATATCTACTAACTTATAGCTTGTCACTCAAGATAGTTGGATACCTTGTAGTTTACTAAAAAATTATGTGAAGTTTGATTAAAGAAAAGTATGATATTGTATTTTTTTTTTCATCATATTAATGTGACAAACATTTCAGTTTCTAATATTTAGGGCTCGTTTGGTCAGAATAAATTATTCCGAAATTATTTATGTCGAAATCAATTATTTCAAAGATTGTTATCGCATATTTAATGTGTGATGAAAATAACATTATAATTTTGGGATAAGTTATGTTGTGATTTTATCCCAATCAAACATGAAATAAACTCATTCTAAAATTAATCCCGAAATTAGTTAATCCTTATCCTTCGTACCAAATGAGCTATTAAGGTGTGGTATGAAGACTTGAAAAATATTTTCTTATTTCTCATGTTTGGTTGACCAAAATTTTTAGAAAATATTTTCTCTAGGAATTGTTTTTTTTTTAAAAATAAGGAAAATAACTTTCTTTATGAAAATAGGGGAAAACAAATTCAATAAGTGACAATCTATGTTTATTATATCATCCCCGCTTACTCAAATTCCTCAAACTCCAACCTCTTGACCATCTCACTCTGCCACCCTCGAGGCCACATTTCCATCCTCTCCCACCCCATAATATTTTTCTAAATTATATATATATATATAAATACTCACACAATGATACAACATTTTTTTTAATTTCCCTAACACTTAAAAATATTTTCTATGAAAAATAATCTCCTTCTACCAACACATCCTAATATAGTAAAACATAGCTTGTTATCGTATTTATGTACGTTGAAAAATCAACCCACCAACTGTCATTGTTTTGCAGGCCAAAAATAATAATTAAAAAATAGAAAAACATTGATAATGATAATAATCCATATTTTCCAACCAATTTTTTTTTTATAAATAAATGGGAAAGAAAAATGTGAAAGAATTAATACATTTTAGTTGCCACTAAAGTCAAATAATTTATTTTGGAAAGATATTGATGGAATATACCGTAAAATTGGTGTACAAAATTATTTTTAAAGAATTAAAATTGTGAACAAAATGCCGAATAGATAGCTCTCTGATTGAATCGGATCAGAAGACTCGACGAGTTAGAACTTAGAATATTATGACGCCACAACTTTGGGTGAACTTCCGATCACCAAGTGAGATGGTCGATATTGTTTTTAATTCCATAAAAACATAAGTATAAATTGCATGTTTGTTCTTCAAATGAGTTGATCTTTAATTTTTGCCCTTCGAATGAGCTGCTCTTTAAATTTTGTCATTTAACTATCAAATTACTTTTAGCTAATATTGAAGTTAAGTTCTTTAGAAACTAAAGTCATAATTAAGTTTGTTATGATACAAAAATATAAATTTATTTCTCTTAAAAGAATTATTTGTTATGAGGGATATAAATTAATTAGGGCATAAATTAATGACCACCACAAAGTAGGAAAAGAAATGCAAATAATCCAAATTTGATATGTTTTGGAGGGTTAATGACCCATTAATTATCAACTCGATTCATATTAACCTCCCCAATTAATCATCTAAATGTTGAAGTGATTTTTTGCTTTAGATAGGCCAATGAAAAACCTGGTAAAAAAGATGTCACAATATGACCTTAATAAAGAATTTAAATGCTAATTGTGGTGGGTGATTAAATAAATTAATAAAAAAACTATTAAATTTGAAAAAATTAGAACGAATTGAGTTATCATTCATATTTAGTCCATTTTAGTCAAATCAAAGTCCAAGTAATCTTTTTATCTATTCAAATTCAGCTTAACCGGTTTATTTGCCTACAAGTGACGTCCATAAAGTTGATTAAGCATCGATCGAGCTGATTAAGGGAAATTATTTTATAATATAAGATTTTAAAAGGGTACGAATCATATAGTGTGTTGACACCCAATTTCGACCCTCCACAATATATATTAATTATCGATGCTTCTTCAAGTTCAAACTATTTAACATATTTAGTTTTATAAAATAAAAAAAATATATAAAAAAAAAGAAAAAGAAAAAGAAAAAATTATAATATATATATATATATATATATATATATATATATATATATATATATATATATATATATATATATATATAGTTTTGTCACTTTTTATAATTTTTAGATAATGTACTGGTTTCACATAATTATGTATTTAACTCACGTTATATTATAAATATTTGAAAATTATCACAAAGATTTTATATTTTAGTTAAATATTTTATTACTTTAAGTTATAGTTACAATTTAGAGCTAATTAAATTAACTATTCTTATAATGGAAATAATTATTATATTTCATTAAGAATAAGAAGCTCGATAATTAATTAATATTAATTCATCTAAATTAAATCCGATATTTTAAAAAAGGATTTAACCCCCTTTGTTATTTGGGCCATTTTTTCAAATGGCCCATATCAAATTCCCCCTAACTCTCACCAGCTGCCTGCCCACAAACATCCAACAATTCCCAGACAATACAATTCCAAACACTTCAACGGTCCATACAACAAACCCATATACCAGGCCCAATGCCCTTTCTATCCTCAACATAGCAGCGTACAGTTCCAGCAAACAACATCCAAACCGACCCCCACTTGCTTTCTTCTTCCTCAGAAAATTGCAGAATAGCAGGCGCGTCAACAACGACCCCATTGCCCATACCGGCCTTTCTTCTCCTTCACGCGAGCTTACCCTCAGCGAGAATTGCGGAAATTCAGTAGCAGCAACAACTGCTACCAACCGTTCCAAGCAGACCCGCCTGTCAAGCCATCTGACTTCAATCTCTTCGTTCGGATTTCACGGGATTTCCGTTGAAATCTTGTGCAAACAGACGAAATTTCAAATAGAGGTCGAATTTGAATCCCAATTCTATTTTTTTCCCTTCCAATTTGAACCCTACAATTCCCCCTATATATACTTCACTCTTGCTCACCGAAAAGGGGAGATTTTTTTTTGAGAAAAATACCAAAAGCTATTTTAGCCAAAAAAAAAAAAAAAAAAAAAAAAAAAGTAAGAATACAAACCAAATACATTCGAAATCAAAAAGAGGTTAATGTGACCATAGTGTGGTTTCCTTGTTCATTCGTAAGAAGCCTTGTAATCTCGTTTTGGTGGTGGAATCGTCTTCGTGGCTAGCTCGTCACTGCCCCTGCTTCGCTGCCCAAAAGAAGGTAATAACCTCATCCTCATCTCGGTTTGTCGCTTTTCTTCTTCATGACTTCAAATGTTGTTATAATCTTGTTTGTGTGGTCGTTTCCTTCCAAAAGTGTTATTGCGGTCGAGTGTGAGTTGAATGATGGTGTTATCTTCTCCAAACGCTAGATTAATATGTTGTTGCCCATGTTAAGTGCTTTGAAGGCCCTATATACTCTTGGCTCTGGAGTTGTCTTTTGTTTCGGGCTGCTTGCTTTGTTTTCTGGTGGTGTCATTTTTATTTTTAGAAAAGACTAGCACTCTGAGGTTTTCTTGATGTTTGGAATTGATTGTTCGATTTAAGCATCAGGCTGTTGAAATTTGCTTTTGATGAACACATCTTTTATTTTCTTAGAAGATTTAAAACCTGCGTTCTGCCATTTGAGATCATTTCATGATATAAATCGTTAGACTCATTTAATACTTGACGATTACATGTTGTTAGGACTCATTCATTCATTCTTGTTTAATTAACCAACCTCATTAAGATGAGAGTTAGTATGAGTACATTTTCTTTTGTTAAAAAGTGTTATATAGCAGCGCTTTCTTTTACATAAAAGTGTGTCTACCTTGGGTTAACACGTGGCTGTCAACTTATTATTTTTTCCCTCAACTTTTAAATGTATGCCTTAGTGAATAATTGTGCTAAAGTTCATTGAAATCTCTTGTTGCCCTTGTTGCCTTCTCGTTATTAATTATTAGGAATAAAATTGTTTTGGCCCTTTAAGTTGATTAGTTGAGAATTGCCTTCTCTTATTCCGTCACTGTTAAATGAAGGTATATGAATCATATTTCCTTTAATGTATTGTTGGGTTTGTTTGGTAAGATGCAATAGGCTTCATTTGTACTCTATGAAGAGTGTACGAAAGAGCTTCTGAGTGTTATGCATTGCTAAGTTTGGTCAATGTTCTTTACTTTTTTAGTTGCATACTTTAGAACATAGTCCCCTTCAAACCTTGATGCATATATGCGAGTAGTTATTTCTGCTTGTTTGAGTTTTGTTGCTGAAATCAGATTGAAAGTTATATCAAATCAATATCTCTTTAGGCACTTACCACTTACTCTCTCTTTGTTCTCTTGCATGAACTCCCTCGGTTTGAGTCCATTTGACTCCCTCTTATTCCTTTCCTTGCATCTCGAGTTGGTTCAAAATCCAATTCTCATCTTGAGTCCGTCCGTTCATCGAGAAGTCAGAGGACAGGTTGAAAAATGCAATCAAAGGCTGGAAATTAGAATTACATGCCCCGGAAAGGTCCGAAAACAGGCAGTATACACCAGTATACATCGCAAAAATATTGATATACAGGTCAAAAATGTGAAAATACAGGTCTGGGGCAGTGTACAGGTGTTCGGGAGCAAGAAATGCGTAAAAAACGCTGATATACACGTTGATATACACTGATATACAGCCAGTGTATACCAAAAACGGGATTGGGCAAAAGTCCAAAAACTCCCGATGAAATAGGCCCAAAAGGCCCAAATTTAATTTCTCTCTTACTCTTTAATTATTTATTTGTGATTACTTATTGTTTGTTCCTTAACTCTAACTTTAAAATTATTAACCAACTTAATTAGAATCTCCAAAAGATGAGTTGTTTCCGTTGTGTTAATTTAATCTCAATGTGTTTCAAGTCTTAGTGTTCACTTATTTTTATCAATCACATATGTCGATTAAATTATGTATTTTAATTAAGTTAAACCTTTTTGTCTTGAAAAAAAAATAATACTTTTAAGCCTCTCATTTAATTAAACTTTATTCATTTCACACTTGTTTGTGAGTTAAAATATATTCTCTTCATATAAACTTTACAAATGTTAATCAAAAACCTCTTCAAATAATAATAATAATAATAATAATATATATATATATATATATATATATGCTTACTTGATCATTCTTGCAAAAGATTTAGTTAATTAATAGAAATTGATTTTCATGCTTAATTTATTAAAAAAATGAATTACATGAACTCTAATTAACCTAGTTTTATTAAAATTTTATTCACGTGCATTTTAATTCGATTGTTCCATATTTGGGTCCCTTTTAATAAATAAAATAAAATATGTCATTTATTTATTTTCTTAAGGGTAATCAAATATTGTGAATTATTATTTTTTATGTTGAACCATTTTTCTAACAATTAGTCAAAAAATGCTTTAGTCAAGTCGAAGGATAACCGCGTGTTAGCGGGCGTTTCAAGTGCCTTAAAAACCTTCTTGAAGCGTAAATAAGAAACTTCTTACCCATTTTCTCTAATTTTGAAGACTTAATCTGTTAGAGTCTTTTAAAATTAAGTTTTCTTAATTTCTTTAAAAAATTAAGTGGCGACTCTTTTCTAAGTATTTTTCTTAAAATGTTTTATACTTGGAACATTTCAAAAAGTAATTTTTCTACAGATAGAAAGATTACGGTGCAACATAGTGAAATGTTTTTTCATGTTTATTTAATTTGTGAAAGATACCAAAAAAATTGTTTTGAATTTAGCACTCTTTGAAAAGAATGCATACTTTGGGGTTTTCTTTTTCTTTTCAATACAAATTTAGTAACTTACAAATAATTTAATCTCAACATAATTACACAAAATTTCGTGTTTGAAGAAAATCTTGGCAAGAAATAGTATAGTTAATCATTATACATAATTAAGTACTTAATTTCAGAATGCAATATTTCTTTCGTGTGTTTGGTACGAAGGAGTATGGACAATAATAATCCCCCCACCCCACCCCCACTCCGACCCCACGAAGTACAATAATTTTCTCAAATTAATATTCGAAAAGATTATGTAAAAGACATATTGATCATGATATGTCATTCAAATCACAATTAAGGTGTGTGGGATATAGAGAGAAATACCCCTCCCCCCACGCCAATGTCAGCTGTAGCCCAATACAACTACAATAGGTCTGTTGATTGACATGATATATTGAGTGGAATCAAATCATACACTAAATGATACAAAAAGGAGTTTTTTTGAGGAGAGCAGAGAACTCTGCTTCTTGATTAGGGGGTTAGAGCCTTGATTATGAATAAATCGTAATATGAATGGTCAGCAGCGAGGAAGTTGCTTGTTGATCGGGGGACTCATCCTCAATGCCGTTTAGGCTCTCCAGTTCAGAGACTACTAGACGTCTCGTAGAGCGATTCTCAATGAGGACATTGAGACTGTTTAAAAAAAAAGGTGGAGCCAGGGTATCGACAGGAGTATGGACAATAATAATCCCCCCACCCCACCCCCACCCCCACCCCCACCCCCTCCCCGACCCCATGAAGTACAATAATTTTCTCAAATTAATATTCGAAAAGATTATGTAAAAGACATATTGATCATGATATGTCATTCAAATCATAATTAAGGTGTGTGGGGTATAGAGAGAAATACCCCTCCCCCCACGCCAATGTCAGCTGTAGCCCAATACAGCTACCATAGGTCTGTTGATTGACATGATATATTGAGTGGAATCAAATCATACACTAAATGATACAAAAAGGAGTTTTTTTGAGGAGAGCAGAGAACTCTGCTTCTTGATTAGGCAGTTAGAGCCTTGATTATGAATAAATCGTAATATGAATGGTCAGCAGCGAGGAAGTTGCTTGTTGATCGGGGGACTCATCCTCAATGCCATTTAGGCTCTCCAGTTCAGAGACTACTAGACGTCTCGTAGAGCGACTCTCAACGAGGACATTGAGACTGTTTAAAAAAAAAGGTGGAGCCAGGGTATCGACAGGAGTATGGACAATAATAATCCCCCCACCCCCACTCCGACCCCACGAAGTACAATAATTTTCTCAAATTAATATTCGAAAAGATTTTGTAAAAGACATATTGATCATGATATGTCATTCAAATCATAATTAAGGTGTGTGGGGTATAGAGAGAAATACCCCTCCCCCCACGCCAATGTCAGCTGTAGCCCAATACAGCTACAATAGGTCTGTTGATTGACATGATATATTGAGTGGAATCAAATCATACACTAAATGATACAAAAAGGAGTTTTTTTAGGAGAGCAGAGAACTCTACTTCTTGATTAGGCGGTTAGAGCCTTGATTATGAATAAATCGTAATATGAATGGTTAGCAGCGAGGAAGTTGCTTGTTGATCGGGGGACTCATCCTCAATGCCGTTTAGGCTCTCCAGTTCAGAGACTACTAGACGTCTCGTAGAGCGACTCTCAACGAGGACATTGAGACTGTTTTAAAAAAAAGGTGGAGCCAGGGTATCGACAGTATAAGAAAATAAGAAATTAGTCACATAATTTATTAGTAATTCTTAGCTAATGATGTGTCGCTAAAAATAATTTTAGCCAATTGAATTTTCCTATAACTCATCGTTAATTCGTAGTTAAATGAGATCAGTATTATAGGACTTTTGTTGTTAATTAGCTATAAAATTTTGTTTGTCCCTAAATTTTTTATTTTCTAGCAGTTTGAAAGAGGTTCATCGTTGAAATACTATATTATATACAAGGTTAATTTTTATTTTTTTCTAAAATTATATATAATAAATATTGAATCTCTTTAATCTCTTTTATGTTTATCTTTTAAATTTCAATATCCCTTAATAAAATTTTTTACTCTGTAACTGCCACTCCCTCAGCCCAACCCCTTCATACACTGATACACCTGCTATTTTGAAGATGTTGGTAACTTTTTAACAATTGGTACATTTTTGTACAAAGGTGGAATTTTTATTTTATTAAGATATTCAATTGAAACTAAGTTAATTTAAATATTTAAATGAAATATCTTAACATATTTAATAGATTAACTTCATACTACTACAAGTAAAAATATTTGTTATCATAAAAATGCAAAATTAATATCATAATAGCAAACACTTTTTTGTTCCTATTAACAAAACATCTTTTTTTTTTCCCAATTTTTCACCTAGCATGATGAAATTGAATTTACTCCATTTTTGAAAAATAAGTGGTCATGGGTCGAGGTGATTAAAATTTGAATCTCAAATTGGGGTTGGAAGTCTGACTAAGGTAGGAAATCGGAATCCCATGTTTGAACCCATTTCGGGTGGTGAGATTTGAGAAATTTTTTGAAAATATTCCCTAATTTTAAGGAAATTTCCCCCCTTAATTACATTATGCATGAAATTTATTTTTCTTAGATTAGAAAAAAATAAGTCCATTTAATAATTATTTTTCAAAATATGAGAAAATTAAAAAGTATTTTTCTTTATAACAACCACACTCTTAGAGGTTTCTACACCCATATGACATACGTAATTTAAGGGGAGTACCGAGTACGATTAATGAATACTCGTGTATTATTCATATTTTATGATAGATAATATGAATTAATCTATTTTTGACCCACTTTTTAAATGATTGTATAACTAACCCATTTAAAATGAATTGAATCGAACGAGTACGCCTAAATTATATCCATTTTGCAATCCCTATATACTCCTAAAGTTGCTATGCATTACCTACTCATACAATAAAATTTTTCTAATGATGTCAAATGACAAAAATACCCTTAAATAAAATAAGATGACAAGCTAACAACCCTAAGCTCACCCTTTGTGGCATCTATATAAGAGATAATTTTGTGAAATAATGAACATGTAGGGATTTTTACCTAAAAATAGATAATATTATCTTGTATTATTCCTAAAATATATATGTTTACATGCAAATAACCTAAGTGCAAATATTCGCATAACTTAGGCGTGTTCGATTCGATACCATAAAATAAATTTTTCGCAAAAAAAAAAGCAGTGTAAAATGGAGAAAAAAACATATTGAATATCATACATCTAGTGTGAAATCAAAAAAGTAAAAGAATTTTCTGTCAAGCTAAGTTGAAAAAAATAGTTTCATTCAAAAATTTGTCCTATAAAATTGGGCAAAGAATGTTTTTCCTTAACTAAGAAAATGATTGATTATAACGTGCAAATCAAATCACAATTAACATTCGATCAGAATGAAAGCTAGAATTTTAATTTTATGAATTTTATAATAATCATTTTAAGAGATAATAACTGAATTCCAAATTTAATATTTATACATATTTAATGAATTCATTAACACAAATATATTATTTAAATAAAATCTACTAAATTTAAACTCGCATACAAGCTACTAGCTCCGCTCGTGAAATTGACTAAAAATCATAGAAAAAACAATATTTAATAGTGTTGCATGTGTTTTCACTCATAGTGGTATATTATTCTCTATCAAGAAAATGTACCTGTTTTTGATCCCTAACTATCAAAAATCACCTTGGAAGAGTCTTACCTTATCCAAGATATAAGTTTAACAAGTGGTTGACATAATTAAAAGCGTAGTCAGAATTTAAAGGTTATGATTAACATTCTAGAAGCAGAGACTTAAAATTTTATTTTGAATTGTCTTTGATAAAAAAATATTTCTTAAATTTAATTGATGATTATATATCAGTATTCATCAGTATTCCAATAAATTGATGGTAAAGAACAATAGAAGCAAAATAGTCATTTCAAAATGCATATAAACAGTTTCAATTCTTTTTCTACTCTGAGTATATTAACTCTTCTTTTTTCACCTCGTGTCCGATATCTATATTTTTTCTTATGAAGGTTGATATCTATATTGAAATCCGATTAAAACTGAATTTACGCTAAAAATTTGCAGCGTTATTCTTCTTTTCTCCACAAAAGGTGGTAGTTTGATGAGAGTTTTTTCTTGTCGCTTGAATCGTTTAAGATTCATTTTTTTCAAAAAAATGTGAATGATGTCACATATTTTCAATTTATTCACCACCAATTTTCAACAATCGAGTACACAAAATTCAAATGAATCTTTCCATTTAAAAGTTTAATGATTAACTAATTTCTATTTTTCATCAAATTATCAGAATCGTTAAACAATAATCAATAATGTAATTTGAGGAGAATATGTAGCCACGTGAACATATATTTTGACAAATTCAAAAATAAAATTTGTATAATTTTAAAATGAATAGATATAAAATGCTAAAATTGTCCTTGATCGTTGTCCCAGAATTTCACTCTTCTATATAGTCGAAATTAGAGTTAATATCGCATATGATCACTCAATTTTGGATGGTTTACTTATAAAGTCATTCAACTTAGATTAATTTATTTAAAAAGTTACTTAACTTTATTTTATAACTCAAAAGTCATTCAACTATTGGTATTTTACTTAAAAAGTCACTCATCTATTAATTCTTTACTTAGAAAGTCACCCAGCTATTTGAAATGATTTTTTCACTAAATTTTGTTTTAAACTAATTTTTATTTAAAAATATAACATGCTCATTTTAATTATTTTATTAAATTTAGTGAAATGCAATTTTTTTTAAAACTATTTTTTGAAAAAAAAGAAGATAAGATTAACTGTGTGTTTGTTTGGATTACTTCTTAGTTAGTAATTACTTCTTGATTCCAACATCTTCTCTTTTTTGGGATCATTTTTAGCAGCATTAATTTGAGTAACACAGTTGCTAGAATGTTAAAGATTTTTTTTTCCCGTCAACTGCTACCGTATGTTTTTCAAAAACATTATAACTAAATAATTGGAACGGGTAAATAAGATAATTGAAATGGATATCTTATTATCTCTTAAAAAATAGTTTTAAATAAAAATTAGATTCAATAAAATTTAATTAAAAAATTATTTAAATTAATTGGGTGACTTTTTAAGTAAAATATCAATACTTGAGTGACTTTCTAACTGAAATACCAATAATTGAGTGACTTTTGAGTTATAAAATAAAGTTAAGTGACTTTTTAAGTAAACTATCGAAAGTTGAGTGACTTTCTGAGTAAACTATTCAAAGTTGAGTGATCATTTGAGATATTATCTCGTTGAAATTATTGATATCAGTTAAGAATTTATCAACTTTAATTCTAAAAAATTATTTGTAAAAATTTCATTTTTCCTTAACGTATTCAATATCCTTTTATGAAAAAATTAACACATATTTTGGAGGTGTGTAATGCAACTGCTTCATTTGCTTGGCTTTTCAAATGGCAATGAAATATGATCTAACAATATAAAATACTTTATATTGTAGGAATATATTGAACTTTAATATGTTTTTTTTCTTAAATCTCAATTTATGTAATATTCTTTTCTTGTTGAAAGTTAATTTAGTTAATGTCTTAAGCTAAAATAACTAAAAAAAAACTCAAAATAAAATTATTATATTAAAAATTATACAAAAAACACTTTAAATTACAATTTTATTATGTTCCGATAAAAATTATACTTTTAAAATATTAATATCATATAATATAAATTATTATTATTTTAAAAAAATCACGTACACCCTCTGTTTCTTTTTAGTTATCAATTATCATGGTGCACTTTTCAAAAGTTAACTTGACTAATTTTTAAAGCTAAGTTAAATTACATTAATTTAATATTTTAAAATAAAATTTAACTATTTAAAAAATATCATAAAATACAACTTTATTCATATTAATATGATAAAAAACATACACAATATAGGTGAGAGGATCGTTGAGCTGGTCACAATGACACACAAAACAACTGAAACTTAAAATTGCATAGATGGTGCGTATAAATTGAGTATTTTCGATATCGTAAATTTATATAAAAAAATATACTAATAGATAACGAATATTTAATGCACGTTAAGAACTTTGAAGATTTAACTCATAATACTTGAATTTTAAATCCATTACTGCTCAAAAATGACATGAATTTTCATAAACAAGTTGAAAATACTGTTCATAGATCTCCTCAAATAACATATGGTTTTCATTATTATTGAACTCTACGCATTTTTCAGGTGGAAAAAGGCAATTATCATTGAGGAGTAATTCATCTATCACTTGAAGTTTCTCAAAAATTCCATCTTGGTTTTGATCTTCAATATTTTGTGATGAAGAATGGATTTCACTAGTAGAGGTTGCACTACTTGTGCCATCTTTATATCTAGAAGAACCTAAAAAAAAAAAAAAAAAAAAAAAAAAAAAAAAACCATACGCCGATAAAATTTTGTAAAAAATAAATAAATCATATATATGAGTAAATAATATTATTTTTTTAAAAACTATACTATATTTAGCGGTTTTGATATACATCACCTAATAATTAATTTGTTTTAAATAACCGCTATTTTTTTTATTCTTTTTAAAATGTGACACAAAGGTTCCATTAGAAAATCACATATGCACTTACTAGTGAAATTGTGATTATTATCTAATACTGCTTGCACGGAATCCTGTGTATGTGGTTGCTCCTCTATCTTTGTTGCTGCTTCATCTTCAA
Organism: Solanum bulbocastanum; assembly: GCA_037074985.1. NCBI lineage: Eukaryota > Viridiplantae > Streptophyta > Magnoliopsida > Solanales > Solanaceae > Solanum > Solanum bulbocastanum. The sequence continues at coordinate 2,660,776 of CM073604.1, forward strand.
TATTATGTATTTCGACAATCTTCTCCTTCTTCTTCCTCCTCGTCTTATTTTCATCGTTATTTTTTTGATTAATTTGGGAAGAGACGTTCGATTTTTCCTTTTTCCTTCTCCTTTTTTTTGATTGAGATTTGTGTTTTCGCGGCTCATTTCCTTGAACTTTGAGTTTCTTGAGGAGACTCGTGTTCCAATAGTTCTTGATGTCATTGTCTGTTCTACCGGGTATTCTTCCGGCAATGAGGGACCAACGACTACCCAAAAGAGTATAAAGTCGAACAATAAGATCGTCCTCTTCGGGTGTAAAGGTCCCTCTATTGAGTCCCGGCTTAAGATAATTCACCCATCTTAATCTACAACTCTTGCCGCATCTCAGTAGCCCTAAAATATGTGAACTACATTTAATTAATTAACTAACTAGTTTAAGTTAAGTGCATTGATAAAATAAATTTTTTATATAATTCGATCGGGGTGATCAGAGGTGAAATTAACCACAACTTTCTTGAAAATGGTGTTAATTGATACCCTATTTGTCAGAAAACTACCTTATATAACTAGGTAAAGAAATTCTTAGGTACATATAATATGTATGGAATTCCCTTGACGTTTTCAGATATTGTTTATTTTATTATATTTTGACTTTGATCGTATTGAAAATTCTAACTTTGACACTAAATATGACCTACATAAACACAAATAATTCTATGAAACAACTTTAAAAACAGAGTAATTCATAATATTACATACATTTTGAAGCTACTTTTTCATTAACTCAAAATTCACAACGTCTAAATTTTGATTCGCCACTATATGCAAATTCGAAACTTGACAAAGATATTGCATCGAATTGATCAATACTCATTACTAGAAAATTATTGCATTCTTCTACCTTAGCAATTAAACATAAAATTCAAGATATTTCATCGAATCATAAAATGAAGATATTGTACTTGTCGAAGGTAGATAGACTGTTTTCAATTAATTTTTCTCAAAAAAATATTGTTTTTTTTTTAAGTGATTACCTGCTTTCTTAGGAAGAGATCTCCATCCAGTACCTTCACCAAAATCCTTAATATATTCAGTAAGAAGTAAATCTTCTTTTTTAGTCCATGAACCTTTCTTTAAACCTTCTTTAGAACAACAAGGTTTTCTTCCCATTCCTAATTCCTTCACAAAATGATAATTTGATTTTTAGACAATGAGTTCCTTTTTTTGTGTGTGTTATTAATGTATGAAAAAAAATGAAAAAAAAAAAGACAATTGAAATGGATGATCTAGAAGTTATTAAATAATCCAAGCTCCTTTCAAAGAGTTTGTCGGTATATATATAGTATATATGTTATAGTAGACGTTGAGCTAGGTCTAGAAGGCATTTCCCACATGTATATTGTTGGTTTACACCGACGGTTGGTCAGATTCATTATTTATTTATTAGATATGTAGTTTATATATATTATACTTTTTTCCTTCATTTTTATTCGTTTGTTTTGAATTTTGTATGTTATTTAAGAAATAATGATTGATATGAGAATATTTTATTATACTTTTCATATTAATTGATTTTTAGTATTAATGTTTACCATTAATTTTAAAAATAAGTAACTAATATTAATAATAAAATATATTTTTTTAAATCTTCTTAGTATGCTAAAATTGACAAGTAAAAAATGAAAATATATTTATAGTATAATGGATACATGAAGGCAAACGGAGAAGTATTTTTGCCAGCTATTTTTAGTTTAAGTTATTGAGTGGACAACTAGTTAGATTATTTATTTATCTGAAAAATATCACGTTTTTTATATAATGTTCTTATTTTATCCTCCATAATACTCATGTTTAAAATGAATATTAATTGGGTGTTAGATACAACGTATCTTTAGCATAAAAATTCAATGTTTTGTTTGTATGCACTTCTTTTATATTGGAAAATTTTTTTTAGCTAGAAAATTTTGTCATATTTTATCTTTATTATTTTATCTTTTAAATATTTTTATTCTTTTAATTTTAGTACCTTTTAACTAAAAAATGAATAAAAAGATCAGTTTATTTTAAAATTTAAAAAATGTTATAGTTTTTTTAATTTTCTGGCCATTTAGCACTTTCTTATAATTATTATTAGTTTAATTTTCATTTAAGCATAAAAATATATAATTTGAAAAACTAAATAATAGGAGTTTTTATTTTCAGGTTAACAAATCATATCTAAAGTAAAGTGTGTTTGAATATGAATATAAATTAAAGTTCATTTTTTTAGTTTTTTTTTTCTTGAGTAACTATTTGGTGTGAAAATAATTCTTTTTTCAAATTCCGTAAAATTTGGGGATTCAACTTCAAGTTGAATTTTGAAACATTATATTATTTTTTCAAATTCTGTAAAATTTGGGGATTCAACTTCAAGTTGAATTTTGAAGCATTATAACAATTTTATGTTCCGAATTAAAATTTTGAAAAGGTAAAAACTATCCATAACTAAATGAGAATATTTAAAATGATTTAATTTTTTTAAAAAAAATATTTTTATCTTATTGAAGTGATTTATAATTGTTAAAAATATTTTTTTCTCTTAAACTTCATATCTTGCAAAAATGTATGACATTAATTGAGTGGGACGGAGCAACTTTTGACTAATCAATTCGTTTTACTTAAATAATAATAGTACTTTTTTTGACATATTAATTAGACTAGACATAAAATATAAAATGAAGTGCTAAATGGTCAGAATTTGGTCAGAAAATTAAAAAAATTACAACATTTTTTTTATGTTAAAATAAACTGATCTTTTTTCTATTTTCTAGTTAAAAAATATTAAAGTTAAAAGAGTAAAAATGATTTAAAAGATAAAATAACATAAATACAATATCATTCTAGCCAAATTTTTTGGCCAAAAAAATTCTTTCATAATTATATTTAATTCTCACATGGATTTTTAGTAATATTAGCACTAAAAACAAGAAGCTAAATGTTTCACGTGTATGAAAAATTAAAGACTATGAAGGTTCTCTGCCATCACATGAAATGGGGCAGATAAGCTTTTCAAATATTGCAACAACTTTTTTACTTTTTAAAATTTTTGCAGTGATAACTGTTTACACTTTACACCAATATTGAATTATTATATTCACGACAAATGAATGAATTGGATCGAATATCAATCAATTTTGTCAATACATGATTTGATCAGATATCAATTGATTATTATCAATATACCAATGAATTGGATATCAATCGATTGAAAATATATAGAATAAATGAAAATCAACATAATATAATATTCGATCAATTCATATTCAATAATGATTTTTTTTTTTTTTAAAAAAAAAAGGAGAGGTGGGAGGGGGTTTAACCAACGAATAATATAAATATTTACATTCCTGATTTCAGGAATGATTAAGTGAAAACACTAGCTAGAAATAAAGATAAACATATGTCACTCTCCGAGCCTACACCCTGAACGGGACTGACATTCGAGAACCATTGATGGCCCCAAGCGAACCCTTGACCTGACTTACTTACTCAGCGGAGGAATTAGACATAAGAAAGAGAATCCAAATGCAAGATAATTCAACATGTCTCAAACTGAACCCATAATGTTTTAAAAATAAACATTTAACTTAGCCAAAATGGAAACTCAAAACTGAACATAAGTCAATAACAAAATGATGACGAATGAACTAGCATCTAACTGATTATCTATGAAACCTCTAAAACAACTGAGATGGATGTCGAGACAGGCCCACAACATCCTAATGAACTAAAATGATAAAGCAATAAAAAGGGGGATCCTCTGGAATGCAAGAAGTCTCACCAACAACTCTGAAGCTCAACTGGATCAACGATGCACTAGATGTTGATCCTGGTTACCTGCGTCTGCATCATAAGACGATGCAGGCCAACTGGCATCAGTACATTGAATATACGAGTATGCGAGTTGAAATGCTAAACAAAACTTACGCTTGAAAAAAATCTGAAAGGAACTGAAAAACTTACCTGGCTCAACGCAACTCAACATAGCTGAACTCATTTCAATGTAAAGCAGTTTAAAAACAAGTGCAATATAAAGAAAAACTGTTTAAAACATGATGTCAACTCTGTGTGTATGTAAATATACATATAACTCTGAGATGTATGTAAAAATACAAATAAACTGATGTATATAAGAATATAAAATATTGTTGTGGGAGTTTCTGTAATCGACAACCATCACTTAAGAGCTATAGTGATAATACAAAACTCTACCTCACGCTGCCAAGGACCATCCTATACTTCGCCGAGGGTATAAGACCTAACTCACTAAGTGGTTCCACTAGTCTATGCTAAAAAGCATTAAAGGATTCATCTAAAAAGTATGACCCTTTTCTACCCATGATGGCTACATGGTTTATGGGGGCTGTGAGTTCTCTGAACGCTCCCCCATATCGATGCTCAATACTACTCCCAAAATATGATACTAGCTCTTTATGTTTAAAAACGTATTTCTTTCTGTGATTTGAGATAATTGCTCAAAAACTTAGCTCAAAGGCTATCTTGGAAATCAAAGTTTCCCCTTTTACTTAATTATGAAAGCATTTACTCTTTTCTGAAAACTAGCCCGAAGGCTCTTTGGAAATCGAGGTTTCCTTTCTTGTTTAAATGTGAAAACATTTTAAATCCTTTGGGAATACATAGTCCCCATATACTTTTGAAGAAATGAACTTCAAGCTTTACTCTTTACTCTTTACTCAACTTGAACTTTAAGTCTTAAAACAAAGTTAAAAGCATTTGCAAAAGACTTTTTGAAAAGACTCTAAGAACTTCCTAGACTTGGCTCTTAACTTTCCTTGAATTTGAAGTTATGGATTCAAGGTTGTAAATCATGTTTCTAGATGATTTCTAGATGTTTAGAAGTCATTTAGAGTAGTTAGAATTAATAGGAAGTGTTAATACACTTTAGAAAGGCTTAAACGGACTGAATGACAAAACTGAGAGAAAAACGACGATTCGGGCGCATCCGGGGCGCGCCGCGCTAGGCCCCAACTTTCTGGGGCTCACTTTGGGCGCACTGCTGGTGCGCCGCCCCAACCTCCTAGCGCTATGGGGCCGCGACATGCCTGGCCCTCCCCAGGTGCGTCTGATGAGTTTTTCAACTCATTTTCTGATCCTAAATTGTTTTAAATCGATTCCTTTTCTCAATACTTTCTTAGATTCAGATACCCAACACATGTACACTAGAATATAACTCAAAACAACTCTTAACATCACTAAAACGTCTCGAGAAAATCCATCAATCAAATGTAAGTTCAAGAATGAAAATAATTCAAGAACACAACTCAAGAACATCAAATACCTTGTAGGGATTTGAATGGATCCAACGAAAATCGCTAAATGGATCCAACGCTATGTGATCTCACATATCTTGTAGGGATCACCCCCGACGAAATCCACAAGCTAATCTCGACGAATCTTGAACGAATCTTGAACGTTCTTCTCCTTTCTCCTTTCTCCAAGCCCTAGCGTGAAATTCACTTTTCTAAAACAGACTAAAGTTTGACTTTACCCCAATTAAACTCCTAAAAAGGACTTAATTAAGTTGGGTAAGGAAAAGACCAAACTACCCTTCCAAAATCCGGATTGGACTTTCCTTATTCGAACACCTCAACTTCCGAAGGGCATAACTTACTCATATAAACTCAGAATCGCTCAAACTTGGTGGCGTTGGAAAGATCATTCCAAGTGCTTTCCAACCATATATGGAAGTACACCTAACTCATCCTGAGCTATGAGTTATGCCGTTTGAAGTTGACCCAAAACTCAACTTTTCTTAACGTGAACAAATTTCCAGATTTCCAAAAAAAATGACTATTTCCAATTACTAGTTTCTTCCTAGTTACTTCAAATTGCGAGATGTTACAACATAGACTCTCAAAATCAAAAACTCGTGAAAATAATAAGCAAATAAATGGATACTGGTAGTATGACTGTTCAAATTATTCATCTTGATATTTATTTGTTTTAATGAATAATATTTATATTTGATCGATTTTAAAAAAAATTAGTTATCCAATTTATTTTGTCGATCATCTTAAAAATTAGTTCACTTTCACTCTAAGTAAAGAGCTTTGAATTTTAATGGTGTATAACAATAATATATTTAGTATAATTTAAAAGTAAAATTTAAAAACAAATAGTGTATACATATATTCTACTTCTACCTTAGGACTCCACGACGAATACGAAATTAAATGAAAAGATAAAGCAAACTTTTACACACACAAGCCAAATGTATATCCAAGATATAGCAAACTTTTGATTATTTATAATTGCATTAAATAAAGGGAAAATAGTATGATATAGCAAACTATTAATTCAAATTAAATGTTATAGTCATAGTTTATTTTAATTGTAATTCGCAGCAAATATTCTCTCCTTTTGCCATCTGATTCGATATACAACTAATCATTTTCGGTATACAATTAGCCATTTTATACATTTCGGTATAAAATGCGTTTGTGTTTGTATAAAGTGAGAGAAAAGTGTATATATATATATATATATATATATATGCAAATACATATATTTTCGTCATATACACTTATAATTATACAAATACAGAGCTCATTAGATAAATTACAATGTATAAATGAATTTATACAACATTGAACAATTTGTATAAAATTGAATGTATCTAGCGAATTATACAAATCAAAAGCTCCATAGCAAACATAAAATTTGTTGTGGAGCGCAATTATGCAAACTATAGCTATAATATACAAATATGATTTTTATGTTTTCTATATGTGAAAGTTGCTCTTAAATAAATGGTTGCAAGAATTTTGGTGTGTCCCTTTATTTTTTCACTTGGTGTCCGACGCCTACATTGGAGCTTCGTCTAAATTCGAATCACATTTTGTAGGGCCCATTTGGGGTGACACACCCAACAAGATTGTTTTCCGTACTCAGGGTTTGAACCCCAGTCCTTTGGTTAAGGGTGAAATATTCACACCACCGCACCACAACCTATATTGGTATGTGTCCCATTCCTCAGCAATAATAGAATTATGATATTTTTTTAATTCAAAAAATATTTAACAAGTACTGCTAATATTTATTTATTTTATAAAAAAAGTACTCCATTATTTTCATATAAAAGGGAAAGAAACTTTTTCTACTGAGGAATCAAGTAAAAATTTGATTTGCTTAAAATTGGACAATTAGATTTTGATTTGACAAATGAGATGACTATTTCTCCTTTTTACATTATGATTTGCGTGGCTATAAAAAAATATTTACTTATTTGGAGTAGCTATTTTTTATTAAAAAAATAATCTTTGCCTGTGAAACATTTAACTTCGGTTTTAAATTTCATTCTGTATTTAAAAATAATTTATAATATATTTTAATTCATTTTTAAAATTGTACATAAAAAATATGTTCAAAGTATAAATGATAAGATCCAAATATTTTAAGTAAACACAAAATTTAAGCTTAATAAATTCCTTGTATACGTTTCACGTGCAAGAAAGATTAGTCTTCATGTGCAACAGGACATCAATTTTCTAAAAGCAATTATTTTTTTTACATTGAAATTTTTGCACTGATAATACTATTCAATTAGAGATTGTTTAGTATGCGGTATTAAATAGATTATTATAGATTTAATTTTGGAACATTTCATTTATTATACTTAATTTGTAATTATTTTATTACAATTTTTAGATGAAATAAAATAATTTAAAAATTATAACTTCAAAATAAAATCAGACTATTAAACTACCCCCTTACTATTATATCCACAGTGCTTAATTTTCTTTTAAGTTCTATGCAAAATTATTGATTTAATGTCTTGCCTTTGAATGATTAGAATTTAGTAGTGGCAATTGGCAATTGGCAAATGGCCGGTTCGAGAATAAATTAGATAAAAAAAAAATATACTATTTAATTTATTTATATTATTCGTGTTTTCGGGAATGATCAAGTAAAAATATAAGTTAAAATTTAAAGTAAGTTTAAATTGTTTCAAAAAAAATCACGAAAAGTTAAGCTAGGTCTAGAACTTGTTTTCGGGAATTAGTTAGATCATTTTCACTCTTAAGTAAAGAGACTTGAATCTTTAAATATGTATAATAATAATATATTCAGTATAATTCATAAGTGAAATCTAAAAATAAGTTACGCAAGATATAACATATGAATCTTTAGACGAATACGAAATTAAATTAAAAAATAAAGCAAATTTTTACACAAAAGCTAAATGTATATGCAAGATATAACTTTTAATTCTTTAAAATTGCATTAAATGGATGGTTGCAAGAGTTTTGGTGTGTCCCAGTGCTTAGCAATAATAGAATTATGATATTTTTAAAAAAAAAATATTTAACAAGTACTATTAATATTATTATTTTTTTTAAAAAAGTACTCCATCCTTTTCATGATAAAAAGGAAAAGAAACTTTTTCAACTGAGGAATCAAGTAAGAATTTGATTTGTATAAAAATGGGACACTCCCAACATATGATTGGATTTTTTATTTGATAAATGAGATGACAATTTCACCTTTTTACTTTTCACCTTTTTACTTTTCTTTCAGTAAAAAATGTGTCCTCATCCTTTATTTTCAAAAAATTATCATATTGTATTTCCTCATGTCTCATATTCTTAGAATTGCTTGGCAATAAAAAATACTTCCTTATTTGGAATAAATTTTTTTAATTAAAAAATGAATATTTGACCATGAAACAGTTAAGTTCTGTTTAAAACTGTATATTAAATTAAAAATAATTTATAATATATAATTTTATTTTGAAATATTTAAAAAATAATAATACTTGACCATGAAATATTAAAAAATACATTCAAGTATAAATACAACAGCTGACATTGTTAAGATGTCTACTTGATTATTTGTGACAATTTTGAGGGATTATGTAAGTATCAAACATTCGAAATGTCTTGTCACGCTCCGTGCCTACACCCCGAACGTGGCTGGCACTCGAAAACCATTGCTGGCCCCAAGCGAACCCTTGCCTGACTTACTTAACTCAGCGAAAGACAATATTCATATTTATAATGATCAATGAACTTAACTGAACAAAATAATAAAATAATTGAGAATGTTTTAAAGATTAAACATTCAACTTGGCCAAAAGTGGCAATCCAAGTCTTTAACATAAGAATGATAATGCAAAGACTACTGGACTACTAATTGTTTATGAAGCCTCTAAAACAACTGAGATGGATGTTGGGACAACACTTCATCCTTCTTTAGCGCTTGTTCGTTCTATAAGACTTCCTTCTTGTTCTTGGTGAAGGAATCGGAGCTGCTATAGAATCAACATCTTACTTTTTAACGGCAAGCACAACAACAAAAAGTTTTCCTCTGCTGGAAAGCAGTCCTTCACGGATATGGGAGCTTACTCCGCTGTTGCTGGTTTAGTAAGCTAAGCATTTCCATCCTTTATGATTATGAAAAAGGAATGGATAGAGAGGAAGGCTCCAGGGTTTCTTTTTCTTGGTGTTGTTGTGCCGTAATTTTTCTATCTGTAGAAAAAATTACTTTTTGAAATGTTCTAAGTATAAAACAATTTAAGAAAAATACTTAGAAAAGAGTCGCCACTTAATTTTTTAAAGAAATTAAGAAAAACTTAATTTTAAAAGACTCTAACAGGTTAAGTCTTTAAAATTTAGAGAAAATGGGTAAGAAGTTCTTATTTACGCTTCAAGAAGGTTTTTAAAGCACTTAAAACACCCGCTAACACACGGTTATCCTTCGACTTGACTAACAAAATTTTTACCTAAAAAATTATAACTCACAATATTTGATTAACTTTGAGAAAATAAATAGATGACACATTTTATTTCATTTTTATAAAAAGGGACCTAAAATGAAACAATTGAATTTAATCATGAGTGATTAGAATATTCATAAAACTAGATTAATTAGACTTCATGTAATTCATTTTGAAATAATAATTTAAACTAATTTGATGAATTGACGCATGGAAATCATTTTAAATTAATGGACTATGACTAAGTGGGCATATATATATATATATATATATATGTATGTATGTATTTAATTGAAAAGGTTTAGACTAGCATTTTTAAAGTTTATTTGAGAAAATACTTTAACTTAAAGAAACATTATTTGCTTGATAAAATGAATGGACACAAAAGAAATGTGCTAAAAATAAATCAACACAAAGAAATAAACTCATCTTTGGGGAATCTAATTAAGTTAGTTAATAATTCTAAAGTTAGAGTTAAGGAACAAACAATAAATAATCACAAATAAATAATTAAAGAGTAAGAGAGAAATTAAATTTGGGCCTCCTTTTGGGCCAAATTGCTGGAATTTTTTGGGTTTTTACCCAATCCCGTTTTAAGTATATACTAACTGTGTATCAGTGTATATGAGCGTGAATTTCAGCTCTTTTTATGCATTTCCTTCTTTCGAACACCTGTACTGTCTCAGCCCTGTATTTTCACGTTTTTGACCTGTATATAAGTGTATAATTCTGTATACAGCGTGTATACAGCCCCTGTTTTGGGCCTTTGAATTAATTTCCAGCGGCAGTTGAGCCACTGGGATCTGTAACAGCTTCCAGATATATAGGGGGGCTGACTCGAGAAATAGGGAAAGCAAAAATCGCGCCTTTATGGCTCAACTCCGAAATGCAAGGTAGACAAGTACATCGCAGACTCGAGATGACATTTGCGGCAAAACAAAGAAAACATAAATATATAAATTAGCGAAGTAAAAGGGTACATTCAACTTTAAACTTCGAAACTCAATAAGTATATGTGAAAACAATAAGCTTAAATATACATACGACGTCAATAAGTAAAGGTAATAACCAAAAGTATTTCCAAATGGTTGCCACATTATCTAAAATAATTCCAAACCTAAAAGAAGAAAAGTTCTAACAACCTATATGAAAATTAAACTTACACAAACAAGGGAGGGAATTGATCACAAACCAATTAATTTGAACTTAAACAAATCCCATTTCCACCCAACTAACTAGGGAATTTGGCCATACACGAGGGCATAATCAAATGCTTGCACTAGGATCTCATCGAGAAAACGAACACATGAGGGATCGAAATGCTAGCATGTGATGACTTTATGAAAACACCGCTTAGTTCCATATTGGCATAATGTAAAAGTTGGATAGTGACCGATTCTAACTACCAGCTTTGCCAATTTTGAACAATAATTCACAAAATAACAACTTTGGGAAGAATAACAGAGGTTTAACAGGCCTTAGTGAATATGATTAGGCTATATCAAACTTGATGAATTAGCGACTAATATCTAAACCGAAGCTTGACTCGAACATGACATACAGAACAATAGTACAAAACATGAGATTTAAAAAAATGAAGAAGACGAGCTACTGCAGTCAAGTGGCGAACAGACAAATAGATAAAACAATATTCGACTTGCATATTACACGATTTGCGAGATTCTGTCTCATTTTTGAAAAGCAAAGTGATGCTATTAATGGCGAAAATTAGGAGCTATCAATGCTTAGGAAAACAGAGATTCCACTACATCTAGATAAGCAGGTGAACAGAAAAACAACACAGCAGATTCCAACGAAAGAATGAAGACGTAACGACACTAACTGCTAAGCGGCAAGTCTTTAACTTGACAATAAGAATGAACCACAAAATCGCCCGAGGTCACACATATCACATTATTATCACCAACAACTAGTATTCAACAATAAACGACCACAAAAGGTCTTTCGATATAGAAACGCCACATCGGAATACGAAAGAGAGGATCGAAAGAGGGGCGTACCTTTCTCCGGGCAGGGAACTGAGACCAAACAAGCCAAAAAGTAGCCTCTTATCACACTGATTCGAACTCGAACAGTAAACTAGAAAATTTAAAACAACCTTTAATGCAACCTTTCTCGGAACTTAGAATTAGAAAGGTTTGGGAATTCCTTAAGTGTAAACCACTATATCCTCAGAACAAAATTTAAAAACCCTCTTCTTCTCCGTTCCCCTAACACCAAAGAAGAAAGAGGTTTATATAGAGGAATTTGGTGTTGATTTAGGGGGGAAATCCGTTGGAATTTCAAACGAAAAAAAATTAATTTCCCCTACTCTTTTCAAAGCAACAGTTGAAGGGATTTCAAAATCCCTTGAAAAGGGACGTGAGGGTGGTTGGACGCTGCAGGCGAGGAGGATGAGATTTTCGGGGGTTTGCAGCGCGATTTGCTTGCTGTTGTTGCGTGAAGAAGACGAGAAAGGTGGGGTCGTCTGGATGTTGCGTGTACTGCTGCAACTTCTCAATTTGCAGCGTCTTGAATTTGGTTCTCGCTTTGAGGAAGAAGGAGAAAAAGGGTCGGATCAAATTGGCTTGCTGGATTGTATGCTAAATGTGAGAATAAGGAATTGGATTGGGTTTATTGAAAAGTTGAAAAGGGAATTGGGCTGGGTATTTATTTGAATTAGAATTGTAGTTGCTGGAAAATTGCCCAAATAAAAAAAGGGTTAGTTCTTTTCAGAGATAAAAATTGAGTTTAATTTAGATGAATTAATATTAATTAATTAACGAGCTTATTAATCTTAGTAAAATATTATAATTATTTCTATTATAAAAATAATTAATTTCATTACAAATTAATTAATTCTAAATTATAACTATAGCTTAAAGTAATAAAATATTTAAGTAAAATGTAAAATCTTTATGATGATTTTCAAATATTTATAAAATAATGTAATTGTAAAAAATATATATATTTATTATTAAAATTATTAACAATGATAAAATTACTCTAAAACTAACTTGAAAGTATTTTGAATTTCATAAAATTCATTACTTCAAAATTATGACCCTTACTACTAATAAAGTATTTAAAATATAAAATTTATTCAAGATGATTTTTGAATTCTCATAAAATGCATTAATTATAAACATAACTAAATAAAGCATATATTATTAAGAAGTGACAAAACTATTTAAAATAACTTGTAAACTATGTTTATTATTTTTATTTTTATTTTTTCTGAAATTTTTATAAAACTAATTATTTTAAATCGTTAGAAATTGAAGAAGCTTGATGATTAATTTATATTGTAGAGGGTCAAAATTGGGTGTCAACATAGGAATGGGAGCAGTTTGAATGAATGCCCTTTTCCCTTGTTTGTTGAATCAGCCAAGTCAGTAGCCTTTCTTTTATGCGGGATTACCTATTGATGCAAAGAATAAGGGCTACTAGTCTTTACGGAAACTGCTGCTAAGATCCAAAGTTACATATATTTCTCTCTTTTAGTGTGGGAGATTAGTCTACTAACGTCAACAATCTCTTTCTTCATATACGAGACCATCTGCTTTTATATCCTAAACTATAGATATGAAAGAAAAAAGAAAGATAGATATTCCCATGGTAGGAATAGGGTAGTTGTACTAAGGAAGAGAGCTAGGGATTTGATAAAGGTGATAGGACAGGGTTCCAAACATGCCCTTTCCTTACCTAAGAAAAGACCTAGAGGAAGAAAAGAAAGCCTCATAGACTGAAGCCTTTGTTCAGTTCTTGCTCCGGTTGGTTTACGAATCAAAGAAGACTAACAAACTACAACAAAAGCAAGTGCGTCGGTCGGATTGACTAAACCAATGCAACAATCAAGAAGGTGATCGAAACCAACCTTCCATGGTCTAGGTTCAAGGACAATATAGATTGTGGCTTGGAGTATCTAAGGAACGGTAGTCGTTTAGTGCGACAGCACTCTGGCTTCATGGACCTAATTTTTAAGGACGAACTCGCTAGTGTCCCAGGGGTGACACTACACACTGAATTGTGTCGATTACCCCCCGAACCATACAAGATAGTTACCACCTATCATACGGCTTTCTAACTTAACTTCTTTTTCTGGTCGTTCTGCGCTGTCAATCGATGGTAGTATAAGAGATCTGTAACCTCCCGAAATTTTTTACATAATGGTTCCTGCTTCCTACCCATAGTTAGCATGTATCTCCCCCAGCTATACTTTAGTATCACATCGTAGACCCCCACCCCAACGCTATCTTCCTTATCAGTGAACCGGATGGCTGGCTACATACAAGTATAGCCAAATCAAGATGAGATGGGACGGTTGTTCAGAGGCCGCAGCGGGACTAGTTGAGGCGAGAGCTATACCTTTTAGAATCGGAGCAATAACTGCTATAAAGTAAGGAGATGCACATGAACGATCCCTAAAGCAGAGGAACCAAACTAGAAAGCAAATAAAAGAGTCCTCCGGAATGCAAGGAGGCTCACCAACAGACTCTGAATGCTCAACCTGGATCAACAAGGCGCTGGATGCTGATCCTTGTTACCTGCGTCTGCATCATAATACGATGCAGGCCCTAACAAACATAGGCTTGAAAAAGATTATGAAAGAAACACTTACCTGACTCTTCTCAACTCATGGATACTCAACTCAATATAAAGCAATAAAACACATGTGATATATATATATATAAAGCTTATAAAACAACTGAAAACAGTCTTAGTTCGTTAAAGATAAAGCAATAACAAACTTAACTTTATTCATTTAGAAAGTAATTTAACTTCTATGGGAGATTCTCTAATCGATAACCACCACTATGAGCCTAAGTAATGGTATAATGCTTTACCTCACGTTGCCAAGGACCGTCCTATACCGCCATCAGTATAGAACCTGAACTACTAAGCGTATCCACTAGTCTACGCTAAAAAACACTAAGGAATCATCTAAAAAGTATGATCCTTTTTCTGCCCATGATGACTACATGGTTTATGGGGGATTGAGTTAATATGAACTCGCGTTCCCATATCGGTGCTCAATACTACTCCCAAAATATACTTAGTTCATATGTTTTTAAAACAACTTTTTCTCTGCTTTGAGATAATTGCTCAAACTTAGCTTAAAAAAGCTCTCTTCTAATCATTGTTCCCTTTTGCTGTTCAAAACTCTTTTGGAAATCTCAGTTTTCTCTCATCTTAAATGTGAAAACATTTACTCTTGGGAATACTTAGTTCTTATATATCATTTTAAAGAAAATGAACTTCGCTCTTACTCTTTACTCAACTTCAAAACGTAAGTCTTAAAACAAAATTAAAAGGTTTGTAAAAGACTTATGAAAACTTGAAATGAACTTCTCTTACTTGACTCTTGACATTAATCTTAACTGCTCTTGACTCGACTCTTAACTGATCCTTGAATTGAATTATTGATTCAAGGATTATGATTGATGTTTGGAAAGATCTCATGTTTTTTGAGGAATGATTTTAGATAGCTAAACATGAGAAAAGACCGAAAATCAAGATTTGAAGGTGGGTCCGTGACACGGAGGCATAATTAAATTTTGATTTCGAAACGTCTTTCGAGGTAGAACATCTCATGTTAGCTCCGCGACGCGGAGCAGCATTTTTCAATTCTGGGAACAAGTCGCGCGATGCGTTCCCACACTCAATTTCGTTGGACGAAATTTCTTCTTCGTTTTCCAGCCCCGAATCACCCAACCTCGATTCTTTTTCTCAAATTACCTTTAGATACATATACTAAGCAAATGTACCTAGGAATCTAACTTGAAACGACTCTGTAATGTGACGTAATGAACTCAGAAACTTCTCAATTTATCCCAATTTAAGAACAACATTCAAATTCAAGAATTCACGTCAAGAACATCAACTTTCAAAATCTTTTAGGACGAATTTCGCTGAACTAAACATGTTTGGCGCGTGGGTGAATGAACCCAACGCTATGAGAGACTCACATACCTTGTAGGGTCAATTCCTTGGCGAATCCGCAACCAAAATCGATCATTCTTGGCGAATCTTGTTTTTCCTCTTCTCCTTTCTCTTGCGTTCTTTCTCCAAAAGCCTTAACTCTATTTCTCAAAAGGGTAAACTGAACTAACTCAATTTTGACCCCAATTATTTTATTAAAAATGGATTTAATTAATTGGATAAGGAAAAGACCAAACTACCCTTCAAAAATCCAGATTGGGCATTTCCTTATTCGAGCATCCCAACTTCCAAAGGGCATAGCTCACTCATATGAACTCAGAATCGCGCAAACTTAGTGGCTTTGGAAAGATCATTCCAAGAGCTTTCCGACCATATCTTGAAATACACCTAACTCATCCTGATCTAGGAGTTATGGTCGTTTGAAGTTGACCAAAAATTCACTTTAACTTAAAATTTTCCAGATTTCCTTATACTTTTCAAAAATTACTATTTCGAGATTTTAAACTTCCTTCTAGTTCTTTCTAGTTGCGAGATGTTACACGTCTATACTAATTAGCATAAGATACATGTATATTGCGCATCTTTGAAAACTAGTTTAATATAAATATGTAGTGCGGATATGTCCATCATATGTTTTTATGTTAATAATTCTTTTCAAAGCAAACACGTTGTCATCGTCCATTACAAGCTTGTAAATGGTATCAAATGCCCCAAAACCAATTATAGTAAACCTCATTAAATTAATATTCGATAAATTAATAATCTTTCTAAGATAATATTTTCTTTCAGTTTCGACTTGAGCCAATGGAAAAAATTACTTGTTTCGATAAGATAATAAGATAATATATTTTCAGAAGACCCTTATATAAATAGATGGTCCCATTAATATTATAAATTAATAATTCTTTAAAAGTTCAAATATATCTAAGATGATTTAGTGAAATGTGATTCTATTGTGTTTTATTTTTTTTGTTAAACTTTAAATCTAGTTGAAGTTCATCTCTAACTTTTCTTATTGCACCTAAAAGTTCTGGTGTTGTCGTTTCGAACTGCACCATAATAGCGTGAAGAGTTCTAGATACGATGAGTGTTTTCTTACGCATAACTAGTTCTAAAGGTATTGTATTATCTACAATTTTATCGTCAACATTGGTTTTATGGTATCGACAATTTCTTCTAAGCTTTGAACCACTGAATATGTATCATTTTCACTTGGATAATTAGATAGGTTATTGACGTCCACTTTATTGTGCTAACCGAGATCATTAATCATGACCTCAAGTTCATAAATAACATTTTTCTCAAGTGTGTGAGTTCATTTAAATTCTCTAAGGTTTCATCCTCCAAATATATTTTGCAGTGTCGAAAAATAATTTGTTGCTGTCATTTGTTGAACATTTGTCGTCCAAGTCCGGATTGCAAAATTCATAGCATCAAAACATTAATTTTTCCTGAATCGGTTTCATGTCCCACTTCATAGCCTTTTAATATCCTATGATAAAATCTGTTCCAATAATACATCTTGAAAGCTTTTATTTATCTGAGCATCATAAGGTTGAATCTCCGAACACTCTATAAATTAATAATTATTAATTTATCGATTAAATAAATAATAATATTTCACGGTTCCAACTATATTAATTTAGTGAGATTTTAGTGTACAGGTTCTTCATTTAATGCCTCCCAATTTTTTGATGATATCCTTAAAAAAGTAATACAAATCTTGATAAAACATCACAATGAACGCACTTGAAGAATAAAGGAGTCGTTTGGTTACTGGTTAGAGTTATGCAAATATTAGTTATGTATGTATTAGTTATGCAGGTATTAGTAATGTAGGTATTCGTTATGCATGTATTGGTTATGTAGGTATTAGTTATACAAATATTGGTTATGTAGGTATTGATTATGCAGATATTAATTATACAATTATTAGTTATGTAGGTATTGTTTATGTATGATTTAGTTATGTAGAAATTATAATACATATATTATTATTGATTATTTAATTTATTGTAAATTAATAGGGGGGGGGGGGGGTACAAATATTGGTTATGTAGGTATTGATTATGTAGATATTAATTATACAAATATTAGTTATGTAGGTATTGTTTATGTATGATTTAGTTATGTAGAAATTATAATACATATATTATTACTTACTGATTATTTAATTTATTGTAAATTAATACATACGTTATTTTAAACAAAATCGGAAATTATAAAGCTTGTTATCAAGATAAAATGTAACAGGCCCGGGGGGTGGGGGGCGGGCGCAATAACGAAAGTAAAAAAATTGAGTTATGCCAGTCCTTTTTTTTTTAAAAAAAAGTGACTCCTTAATCCTGTGAATTAATATTTAATATACATTATTATTTACAAACAAATAATTAAGTAAACAAATTAAATGTAATTTTATTATTTTAATCCATGTATAACTAATATCCTCATAACTTATTCCACCTTCTACAAAATTATACATAGATTTCATCATAAGTTATGTGAGTATTAACTATGCAGAATTACAAAAATGCAACCAAACACCACATAAAATCAATACATGAATAATTTTATTTCTATTTACAAACCAAACATGGTATAAAATTAATACATGAATAACCAAGTTATTCATGTATTAATTTTGCCCTTATCCAGTAACCAAACGGCCCCTAAGAAATCGGATAATTAACCAAAAGGATTTAGCGTAAGACATTGAAAGGATGAAAAAATAATAGTCCCTTCATTTAAAAAAGAATGACCTAATTTGAGTTGATACGAAATTTAAGAAAATAAAAAAGATTCTTCAATGTTATGGTCCTAAATTAAAGTTATGTCAAAAGCACCAAAATGCCCTTCTTCAATCTTGTGACCCTAAATATGGGAAAAATGATATCAAAGTGCTGTCAAAAAAAGAAATAAGTTTTTTTTTTTAAACAGATTAAAAAGGAAAAGAGATCATTTCTCTTGAAACAGAGGGAGTAAACTTCAAAATATTCATTTACCAAAGAAATCTTCGAAAGGTCAATAACATAAAGATGAGTTTTGATGTTTTCAACAACTAATTAAATAGACACCCTAGACAATTTGAGAAACATCACAAAACTCATTGGTGCACCAAACTCACCAAAAATACGCATGAAATTATGCAAATAAGATCCGAGGAGTCATTTGGAAGATGCACAGTGCTATACAACTTATGAGAAAAAAGTTTTGAAAGATGCACTATTCTATAAAAATCAAATATGAAAAAATAGTCATTGAAAAGATGCACGGTGTTACAAAAATTGGAGATGAAAATATAGTTACAAAAAAAATACACAATGCTACACAAATTATACATGAGAAAGTAGTTATAATAAAGATGCATGATGCTGCGCAAAATTAAATCTGAAAAAATAGTAACCAAAAAGATGCACAATGTTATTTAAACCGAATATAAGAAAGTAGTCATATGAGAAAGCTCTCTGCCAAAGTTAATAAATAAACATCAGTTTAGTTAAGTTGTATGAGCACTAACTACGCTCTCCATCTCTACCCTTTAACAAGATCTTTGCATGGTGGCAACTGAAAAATAAAGACAAAACTAGCTAGCAATATACCATAAGGACTAACACCTTTTACAACTTGTATAACCATACAAAGAAAAGATGCACGGAATGTGCACTTGTTAAAGAGTGTGTCAAGTCAATCTCGAATAAGAAAAAAATAGACTAGGCTTATCTTCTTTACTCTTCCTGTTTCCCTTTATTTATAGTGCTTCACATGACCTCTCATCAACAATCTTTTCAGGGAAATACCAAAAGACGAATAAGTATTTTGTACTCATAAGTGTCTCTATCGATGCACTGCTACTGGTGGCGCTAATATGTTTCTGCGGCTATTTCCTCTACAAGAAACTATGTAAAAATGACGGTAGAAGCCTCATAGTGGATGTTGATACAAGTCAGAATTACTATTTTTTTCAAGTTGTATTTTGTTTATTTCCATCCTCTTGTCCAATTTCTTAATTCTTTATGTGCATCCATTGTGATGTTTCATGGAGATTTTCCTTACTCTTCTAAGGATATCATCGATAAGTTAGAGGTGTTAAATGAAGAACAAATAATTGGCTTGGGGCATTTGGAGCCACTTACAAGCCCACGATGGATGACGACAATATATTTGCTTTGGAAAGAACCATCAATATAAACGAGGGATTTGATAGATTTTTTTCGAGAGAGTTTGAAATTCTTGGAAGCCTTAAACACCGTTACATAGTAAATGCAATGCTCCAACATTGAGGTTCTTGATATATGACTTCTTATCCGGAGGTAGCTTAGATGAAGTTCTGCATGGTGAGATATTATTCCACTGTTAATTATCTTTCTGCTTATAGTAAAGTCAGGATATATGTTTTTTTTTTGAATTCAATAGGACTTCTGACAGCTTTCATGGAAACCATGAGTTGTGCGGCCAACAAGTTAATGTGGTGTGCGATACCATAAATCCTACGACATTTTTTTTATCAAATATGATATGTAGGCTATTTGCTACATATCTTGGCTCGCTACTCTAAGTTATATTTTTCTGGACAGGATGCCAAATCTTTTGTCAAAAAATGTGACATATGCCAAAGGAATAAATGTGATTTGCTGCATATCCTGAGCTCCTTCCGCCTTTGCCTATCCCTAAAGTAGTTTGATCTCAAATTAGTATCCCTGAAGTAGTCTGATCTCAAAAGTAATACTCATTGAATAAGGAACTCGACAAAATAATTGAAATTGAGCAACAAATATGCCATGAATTAATCACACTTGTCTAATTTAACATATTATATTACTAGTAAAACATAGCCTATTAACCGCATGGACAACTTAGGCAAGAAACCAAAGACAAAACTAACACTATACCATGAGGACGAAGTGTTTTTACAACTTGTATAACCATACAAAGAAAAGATGCACAGAACGTGCACTAGTCAAAGAGTGTGTCAAGTGAATCCTGAATAAGTAAAAAATAGACAGAAGAAATAATTCTCCGGCCTTCACTATCTAAGCTCAGTTGTAGAAACAACAAATACAAGATAGACAACTTCTTCTTTTTTAACCATACAGTTTATTAATACAAATTGTAGAATCTCTCAGTCCTGAGGGTGTGTGTTTTAGAAAGTGGGAAGTCACCTACTAGATGGGGTGACCTTGACAAGTGAAAATCTTAGAAAACAGTGTTTTTCCTAGTCTACGATCCCTTATTTTCTCATAGAGATCCCAATTATATAGAAGATCATTTGCTGATATGCTAGTTTTTCTGTTGTTTTCCAGAGTACATGCAGAGTGTTAGAGCTACTAAAAAGACTGATGTTTATAGTTTTGGAGTTTTTGTTCTTGAAGTAGTAAGTGGGAAACGGCCCACTGATGTATCATTCATTGACAAGGGCATCAATATTATTGATTCGATTGTCTCACCTTGCCCCAGTGATTCAAACTCCGACTCATGATTCATGGTCTGCCTCATGCATGTGTGTGCTGCGTATGTTTATATTAGTGAAGCTTTTTATTCTTAATTAATTTGTAAGATAACAACATATTAGTAGTGTGCTTACTTAGTTTACAACATTACACAACTATTTGATATGGAATCTATTTTCTACACTTGTGTCTATTAGAATATATGATAAATATATTCTCACTAATTGTATATATCATCTTTGTTAAGTGAATATATTTAGTTCCTACTTATAGCTAGTTAGTTTCCTTAATTATAGCTTAATTATACTCTTGTATTTACTGTATATAAACGGATGATTCTAATGAAATGAATCAAGGGATTAATCTCTTTCAGTGTCATTTTTTCTTTTGCTTATAGCTGTGGAGGCTAGCAGAGATATGAATAGATAATACAAGAAAACTAAACATGACCCTGCTGAAAATTTGTAAAGAAACTTAAATGTAATTAATAGTTGGATAGATCTCTTGGAAGCTCAAAATGGGAATGCAATGTGGCTTAAAGTATTCTGAAGATTCACATGGGGTAGTACGTTGTGTTGTGTGTTTTCAATTTGTAGTAGACATTATTAAGTGATTTTTATAATTTAACATTTACTTTGCTAACAGAAAAAAAAAAATACAAAAAGGGGAGTTACAGCTTGTTAATTAAAATGGTTGTTTGCCATTGTAGTGTGCTAAATACAATACAACTTTATTTTGATTGTTATTTAATTATATCATATATCAAGTAAAGATGCCACTCGTTAAAGATGCACAGAATAAGCACATGTTAAAGATGCACGGAATAAGCACTTGTTAAAATGCACATAATAAGCACAAGTAAAAATGTGCACGTGTTAAAGAGTCAATCCTGAATAAGTAAAAATGAGATAGAAGAAATAATATTTCATATTAAGTTACTTTAGGTAGATATTTTCTTCCTTTTGATAAAATTTGTGATAGAGAACTCTAGCTATAGTGTATGACCAGTAAGAATTATGTGAAAAAACTTTTTAAACTAGATTTTGACCAAACAATGCTTGAATAGAAACACTACTATACCTATAAATATCGAACATTTTTTTAAATATATACGAGGGATAGTTGCGGGTCAAATCTGAACAAGAGAAATATATAGTCGAGGTGAGCAAGAAGATCATACACATTCACTACAACGATCACCGCCAACGCTACCAGCAACAAACCTAAACCGGATAATTGCTCTTTTGAGAAGTGAGCAGCAAACCCACTCACCAGCAATATAGACACGCGTTGATGTACTCAAATCGATTTCGGGTCAGCCATTATATAACTTGGAGAAAATGGTGAATAAGAAGAAGAAAAGGGAGAAGATAGAAATATATGTGAAAATAGAACATTAGAGAGAACTAATACTCTATAACAATTGAGACATACAATTGTTTATCTTTGATCATACATAATATTTAGAACATAAGCAAGTTCTTTCTTGATCCTGTATGTGTCACTGAGGCCCAATGTTCAGAGGTACATTGATCTCAGGAAAATTTTCAAAATGTCAATATTTTAACATTTAATAGGATTTCTTGGCCACATTTTCAATATTTATTAAAAATGTCAATATTTTAGTTTGTTATTTATCTGGTGCACATTGGAAAAATTTAGGGGAGAGAATATTTTTAAAAGGAACATATCATTTAAAATTATCGTCAGTTACAAATTTAATATTTTAAAAAAGGAACACATCATTTAAAATTCTCATCAATTACAAATTCAAAAATAAATCACAAAGAACTCATCCCACTTGTTCATCAAATTTCTAATATCTATTTTTAAATTTCCATTGATAATACTCAATCTCTGTTGAAGTGATACGATTAAATTTGTGTTTTTTTTTCTGTTTTGGGAAGAAGATTTTGAAACGGATATAATTTCGTGGCATCCATTTAAAGAATTATCTAAGATTATGTTTCAAAAACTAACGTGTACATAGTTGAGTTCTTGATAAACTTTGCGAGCAAATTCATCAATGAGAGTAATATTGTATTTTTATTTTTTTTTAGTTTGTAGTCAGTTCAATAGATATGCCAAATGGATTTGTATTTCGTAAAAATATAGGTGTATTATATTTCTTCCACATTCAATTTGTATGTTTTTTTAAGAATAATGTATGATTTCTCAACAGATTGTATTATTTCCACTATGTATGTAATTTTTTTCAGAATATTGTATCCTTTCTTAAATCGTATTCATATGTAATGATTAAATTATATTATAGTACAACCAGTAATATTTTTGTAGTACAAATAAAATAAAAATATATTTGGTAATCATGTAATACAATTTTGATCACTGGGATGAAATTTTTAGTTTTCACTGTGAAAATAAAATACCAATTTTAATTTGAACGGTAAAGTGAACACATAAATTACAAAAGCTGGTATACAATTATGATGAAAACATAATTAAAAAAAAATACACACTTGTTGTCATTAAAATTGAGATTGAAATACAAAATGAGCATAATAAATACTCACTTCAATTGAAATACAAAAGTGATTATGTTATTATACCATTATGATGAATACAAAAATAAAAAGAAATTCAAATTTGTCTTTATAAAATGCGAGAGTTAAATACAAAATGATCACAGTAAAATACTCACCTCAATATGATATTCAATTTTAATTTAAATGGTAAAGTAAGCACATAAAATACAAAAGTTGTTGGTACACAATTATAATGAAAACATAATAGAAAAAATACATACTTGTTGTCATTGAAAATTGAGATTGAAATACAAAATGAACACAATTATACTCACTTCAATTGAAATACAAATGTGACTTTGCTGGTATACCATTATGATGAATACAAAATAAAAAGTAAATACAAACTTGCATGTATATAGTGTGATATTGAAATACAAAATGAGTAAAATAATAATACAAAATTTGTTGTCATTTGTGTTCTGAGTGGTCGATGATTGTGAGGTTGGTGGCGAGAAGCACCCATCTCAACTTTTGTAAAATGCACAGAATAAGTACTTGTTAAAGATGCACGGAATGATGGACAATTGATTTTAATATAATAGCCAAGTAAAAATGCGCACGTGTTAAAGAGTCAATCCTGAATTAGTAAAAATGAGATAGAAGAAATAATATTTCATATTAGGTTACTTTAGGTAGATATTTTCTCCCTTTTGATAAAATTTGTGATAGAAAAGTCTAATTATATTGTATGACCAGTAAAAATTATGTGAAAAAAACTTTTCAAATTATATTTTGACTAAACGGTGCTTGAATAAGAAAAGTATTTAATTTGTTTCCATAAAAATAATCTAACCAAAACATACTTAAAAGAGCCTTTATTTTGGTAATTAACTAATCTCAATACTTTTCAAACTTGATTTTGACGAGACGATGCTTGAAGAAAAATATTTAATTATAAAAATAATTTTAAGCTAAGTAAGAGGATGTTTGACATTGTTGCTAAAAACTACTTATTTTTAGAAGCGCTTTTTTAAATAGCTTTTCAAAAAAAAAAAAATTGTGTTTGGCAAATTTATTTGAAAAGTGTTTTTGATAAGCAATTTGTGTTTGAATTATTTTTATAAAAAGTGCTTTTGAGAGTCAAATTACGAAAAAGGACAAGTATCAATGTTAATTAATTAAAATGTGCATATTCAAATTTTCAATCAATATTATACATAGATAAATATTGTTGAAAGATATTGAAAAAATGAATCTTTTTGTTATTTGTTACATATTTTTTGGATTCAATCTTAGCAATTATCCTTTTTTTTTGTTATAATACTCTAAAGTTTTAAGAAATTCAAATTAAAATAAAATAATACATAGATTAAGGAAAAGAAAAATTTGTTATTTGTTACTTTTTTGGGAGACTCTAAATCTTTAAATATTACTTTTTCTTTTTTTTTAATCCTGCAAAAATATTGTTGTTACTTTTTTTTTTTCTAATTTTGCAAAATAATACGTAAAATAATATATACAATATAAAATATAAATAATAATATAAAATATGAATAAAAAAAATTATCATATAAAAATAAAAAATAAAAAATAAATTTTTTGGATGAAAATTAACCAAACTTGTGAGATATGTTAATTAATTAATAAGGGATGTATTGATAAATATGTATGTACGTAAAGGATATGTTAGTCTTTAAAAAATAATTTTCTGCTTTTGCTTCTACTTTTTTTTTAAAAACAGAAATTTTTAGCTTCTTTCCAATAGCAGAAAAACTGCTTCTACTTCTCTTTAAAAGCAGCTTTAATGATTTGCCAAACACTTAATTTTTCAAAAAAAATATTTTTTTTTTTCTAAAAAGAAAAACACTTCTGTCAAACAACCTCTAAATCTATATTTCATTTTAAACATACCAAAAAGAGTCCTTATTTTTGGTAATTAATCTGTCTACTTAATTATTCATGTGTTTGGTATTGTATGGGTTCACCTTTTCTATTCATTCATACATACCAATGGAAACACTACTATCCCTATAAATATCAAATATCTTTTTAATATATTGACATAGAACTATTGCATTTGAGTTTCGTTGTCTTCTGTTATAAAAAAAAAATGAATCTTAGAATGATATTTTCTTTGATTGTATTGATTGTTCTTGTTATCGAAGGAAACTACATTGTAGAAGGTGAAACTCAAATTGTTATTTATATATGTGACATAAACGCGTGCACACAACAATGTAAAGATCTTTACGGGGCCAACCTTAGAAGGGCTTTTTGTGAGCATAAAGTTTGGAGATCGATGTGCGTGCGACCATTGGGCCTCGATGAACCATAAAGGATCAAGAAAGAGTCTATTTACTTAATTATGTCATAGATAAATAATTTTACGTTTGAATTATTATAGAGTATTTTTTTCTCATATGTTTGTAATGTTCAATTTTAACATTTTATATTGGAACTTAAGGTGCGTTTTGCATTTATCACAAAACGTTTTCAATTTTTCTATGTTTGGTTTAAGCTTTTTAAAAATGAGGAAAATAATTTTCTTAATGGATATAGAAAAAACAAATTGCATTAGTGATATTCTGAGTTTAATTATTTCCTCCCCAACCCTCACCCCTGAACCCCCATCTCTACTCGCCTCCATAACATTTTTGCTAGATAACATATAAATGTTGTTGAGATAATATTTTTTTGTTTTCTTGAAATTTGTTCTGTAATTGCAAATACGTGAAATTGTTGGACAAAAACTTCATACATAAAGGTACTGCATTCACCGTTACAAATGTTCAACTAAATTATTTAAACATAATGCAATGTTTACTTTCAGGCGTCTTTTGACTGCACTTTACAAAGAAGGCTATGAGCTAGTGACGAGATACGATTCCTTAACCTATCCGCCAGAGAACTCTCCGGCTTCGGTACACTATTTATTAGCCATCGATATTCGGACAGTGTCTTTTCTGGTAATGGCTCTATCAGTTCACATTTAGCCAAGATATCAGATGGAGGGACTCCAGCAATGAGGTTTGTCTCAAGTTTTGGTCTACCCCTAGTAAGCTCTTCGGAGACTTTAACCGAGGATCCAAGGGTGTTAGGTGAAGCACCAGGGACAACGTCGTCTTTGAATCTTTCAGCTTGCAAGCAAAATTCTATCCACTGATGCACTACTGGTGATGGTCCTCTAACTCTTCCACCAATTTGATCAGTTGCAATTCTTGAAGCAGCAGGTATTGCCTGAGAGAGATTTTACGTTATTTTTGTAGAAACAATGATCCCATCTACAATAAATCTGTATTTTAGCTGTCATTTGGTAATACATACTACCACAAAATTGTTTCTATTGCAAGCACGTTCGAGAGATTTAGTAGTTAACTCCACCAATCTATTCAGTCTGATCTGACAACTACAACGAACAAAACTTAAGGAAAAAAGTGTTACACAACGGTTATACTAGGGTCTTTGTGAAACAGCAACCATAGGAGGGGGAGGGATCTATTTGAGAATAATTCATGTATAAAAATATAATTATCAACATTAAGAGTTCATGAAGCATTAGACAAGCAATCTGAGATAGGACCTGCACCAGTCGGAGAATTTCGGACAGAAACAGAAAAGTGTTTTGTCGTGACTGAAGCGTGTTTTTTTTCCTATTCTTCTGTCTAGATTCTGCTAAATTTCTCAAAACAGGAGAGTTTTTCTTACACTTGGTTGTTGTTTCAACTTCACACTAGTGAAGCCTTTATGGAACCTAGTTATAAAATTTCAAACGCTTTAGACTTTAAGGGGTCGTTTGGTATGAAAGGCTAAATGATAATAATACCGGGGGATAAAATGCAGGGTTATTTTATCTTGCATTTGGCTAGGAAAGTTATCCCATCACTCGTACCAAACAACCCCTAAAAGATATTTTACTCTTAACCAGACATGTATAAACCAAACACTAACATTAAAGAGTGCACCAAAGAAAAAAAGCTAACAAAATCAATTCGAAGGAAGAAAAATTTTAAAAAGATTAGACGAAACATTAGGATGTACATAGAGTGAGATAATTCTGGACATACCCAGCAATCAGCCCACAAACTTGCACCAGATTTGGGAACAATAACAGCAATATTTGACAAGCGCTTCGCAGCTGGAATAACATCATTGCTCCATCCAACAGCTACCCATACATCTCCAACTCCGAAGGCTTTAAGATAGTGGCGACTATCAAATAGCCGGACCTGCCAAGAGATACAAAATTTAAATATAGAAATAGTGACCAGGAAATTTTGTTTGGTGCATATATGTTACTTTGCATGTAAATAGAGGTCTCACATCAAAATCATAACATCCATGAATACACTTTTAAAGGATTTTAAATCAGTCAGCATAGATATCATTTGAAATCCTAACATCAGTTTGACATAGAACTAGCAGACAAGGACTCAATCAATCAACTCTTTCTAATAACCAAGTATTCAATATAACCATCAGAAATATGATGTTGCAGGTCTCCATATTCTTGCAATCGTTTGGGAAATCTCATTGCTATTACTCAAACAAGCACGAATTGTATGCTTGCATGTTCGTCCTTGAAATCTATAAATCCAATTGCGGGCTTTAAATATTGGGGAGGAAAGCCATAACATTGAAGCACATGATAATACAAGAAAACTGAACATGACCCTGAAAAGCAAGGAAACATAGATGTAGTTGATAGTTTGATAGATCTCTTGAAACTTGAAAGCTCAAAATGGGAATATTTAATTGTCAAATTTTCGATAGCAGATTGGTGCAATATCAGCGAATTACTTCTGAATTACCAAAGAAATTTAAGAAAATTGACAAGAATTGTACTTGGTGAGCTTATGTATGACTAACTAAAGCATTTCATGTATGACTAATCAAAGAAATTTAAGAAAATTAACAAGAATTGTACTTGGTGAGCTTATGTATGACTAACTAAAGCATTTCATGTATAGCTGTGTATCTTGCACTAATAATTCCACATTTATTTCCTATATCTGTGCATATTATAAACTCTCTTTGAAATTCTTTCTACCACTACATTTAACTCATAAATCACAACTTATGTGTTCAAGATCAGTTAAGGACTAGCTGAATAATCTGTGTTCATGACTCAGTACCCAGCTATTTTGAAACATATACAAACAAGTACCCAATGAAAGTCATGGCATCATATGTAGACACCATAATTAATAAGTTTTATAATTGTCCAGTAGTGCTATGTCCGCAAGGAAAGCACAGGCAGTACCAGATAATTTTTGCTGGACACAATAATTCGAATCCCTGTCCATTATTTCCTTTGGATATTGTGTCCTTGCAGATTCAGCTCCTCTTCCAGACAATTTTGTAGATTTTTTGCTCTTCTTTTATTTTGTAGAAATAAAGAAACACTTAAAACTCTTTCATTATAGTGGAAGATTTGTCGGAAACATATATCACCAAGACACGACATACCACAGAAGATTGAAATTCTTCAGTACAAAGAACAGAAAACATACCCCATAATTAACCTTTCATAAGCACAGCCTAGACAATTACAGAGATTTCCCTTAACTCACCTGCTTAACAAGTGATGCAAGATTCTGCTGCACGGCCTCTCTCCCACCAGCGACTTCAGACAAGTCTATTGTGTTGTATGACGCTCCCATGCACTTTAACACTGCACCAACAATCTCTCGTGGTGAATCAACCATTGCAATCTTTCCAGCAAGCTCAGGTCGCCATAGATCAGCCCAGTCCTGCATAGGTGGTTTACAACCCTGTGTAAGTTAGCTGCGATACAGAGTTTAACATTTTGAAGATGACATTAACAGCAAAACACGCAGAATCTGTGTACTTTAACACTCTTCCAACATGAGCTTGTCCAAGACAAATGAATAATCTGTATGATGTAGCTCATGGGGAAAAAGTAATACTATGCAATAATATTCATATTTTCATTGGAATAGCATTCAATAACTAGGGGTAACAAGATTCTAACAAGGAAAATGGCATAAAAGTTAACTGCATGCTGAAGAACTGCCTGAGAAATGTTGGAAGAGAACAAGATGCTCAGTGGCTCCCGGAATTTCACGAAGAGGGTCCAAAAATTAAACAACAAAAGCTCTTTTAAAAAAGGGGAAAAAATGGTGCAAGTGAGATTTGAACACGCGAGCACTGACTCATTAAAGATGTCTAAACACACATTCAAGACATCTTAAACCACTAGGCTATAACAACCTATTATGTCAAGGGTGTCCAAAATATGTTATTTAATCACTTCATGTATCATTTTACTTGTATATGCGGTATCTTTTTCTGATGAAGGGTGTCCAATTGGACATCCTGGCATACATGTGCCTACGCCCCTGAAGATGCTAACAAGGAAAATGGCGTAAAAGTCAAGAACACGTTGAAGTACTTCCCAAGGATGTTTCTTTCAATTAGTTCCTATTGATTTCTACCTAAAAGTGAGAATAACACACAAAACAAAGGATAAAGAAACAACAAAATAGAAGAAAAGCAGAAAACAAGGATAACAGAAATTATTGTAATATAATAAGCCCATTAGCTTACGTGAGAATCACACCAAGGAGATGTATCCTCCATGGTAAAAAGAAAGAAACAAATTTAGAAGTTTCAACTGTAAGGGTCTGGCACATGTTCGGTAGGACATTGAGAGGAAAGCGGAATGCCTTCATAAAGGTGTTTGTGCTTCACTGAAAGCATAGTGAGCTAATGACAATAGACTTGGTAGAGCTGATACTAGTCTTTTAGTCACTGGAACAGAAGAACAGTTTCAACGGAATGCAGAAGAAAATACTGTTAATGCATGATTCAGCTGGAAAGACAATATGATTAATTTAGAATTGCAAGCAATGAGAACAAAAGGAAAGCATCAGGCCTCATGGTTCCACTTTTAAAAGTGACACTCTCAATTCAAAGACAAGTTACCTCTATAGGAGCCATTTTACGCTTTTGAAATTCACTTTTCTTGTAAGCTATCACTATGCTTCCCCATCTATATGGAGCCGCCCATATTCTACCACTAGAATCCAGTTTCCCTTCATCACTCCTGCGCAAATATACCTGGCATTATTTTAAGTCAAAGGGAACTATCAAAGGAATCCGAGCACAAGATAGATGCCAAAGTAAATAAGATAATGCTTCCAATACAGGACTATTGAAGAGACAAGTTCCTTTTCATTTTTCCACAAAAGAGACAGTTCAGTATTAGATAATCTACCAGCAGGCATGTAATGTTTTGGTCAGATGTAAGGTATCATCTAAATAAAATATATAAAGGCCTCAAAACAAAGTTCCTCCTGCATAAAGTCAGGTGATGGTCAACAAGGTGTACAACTCTTTTTTTTAATAACCGCAATGTCCGCACCAGCTTGCACACACCTCGGCTAATTCTAATGGGTACCTGCTACGTCCCACTAGGTACTAGATAACTCTATCCACCAAGGCTTAAACATATGAAAAGAAATCACCTAATGTTTGCAGGGATTTGAACTTGAGACTCATGGTTCTCAACTCTTCCCCCTTGTGAACTAAAAAATGATGCATTGGGTTTCAGGGCCCGCTATGTTGAGTGAGGGTTCCACACCTTCCAATAGTGATAGGTGTGTTATTTCTTGCACTCTCTTTCTACATCATTCCAGGTACAAGAGTGACTACAGTATTGTACATTGCAGCCACATATTACAGACTGGCATGATAATAGTAGACACATAGATGCTTTTATGCAGAGTAAAACTCATCTAAGATATTTCTAATAGTTAAGAAGGTTTCAACTTAAAGTATAACATGGACAATTTGCATAGCATTGAAGTGAACGGATGTTTATGCAACCATTGATTTAAGAGCATCACCAATGACATCAATGCTAAGATTTCAAATCAAAGACAGATTTCAAAGCCTTGTTCAGTTTTATGCCTCAACAGTTAATTTTTGTTGCAACAAGGCAATCTGGCAATCCTGAGAATGAAACCATCTTTTCAGAAGATTATAAAAGGAAAAAAATAAGTTAAAGGTGAAAACACCTGGAATGCTACCGACACCCTGAAAGATCACATTATGCAAATGTCACTCCTCATAAAAAAAAAAAAGAAGAAAAAGACAGTTTTACCTTCCATTTCTCATTCAAATTCTCAAACCAATCTTGATCTTCTAAACCGTCCATCGGCTCAATTAACCTCTTCTCAATGGCATGACTGAGCCATGTATCACCAAGAGTGACAACATCAGCTGCCAAAGCAGATTTAGGATTAATTTTTCCTTTCTGTAAAGGTATACAAAGTTCATGAAAGATGTCTTGCAGGCTTTGACGAAACTCAGAACGTAATTTCACTCTTTTCCCTTGAGATCGCAAGAAATCCTACATCAATGGGTAAAAAGAGCCATTATATTTGAGACGTACAATTTTGTCATCATATCAATGAAAATTGGATCAGTTCAATACATATTAAATAACACAAGTCCAGTGAACTATGATTACTTTTGTCAATGTGTAACAATGAACAGAGTTCTCATCCCATAGTTAACAAATTAAACTAAATTACTTATAGTTTTGTCTCTTAACAAAGGTGGGCGTGTGGGTGTACATAAAATAAGTGTTTTAGAGGGAACACAGGGAGACCTTGAACAGGAACTGATATCTAGAAATATCCTAAAGTTAGAACTCAGGATCATTTTCAAACTATAGCAATCCATATTGGCGAAGTACCTCAAAAGTACTGTAACTTGGATTTCATTCTTTAGTTAACCAGATACAATATCAAAGAATAGAAGATTGAAAGTACATAACCACAATCCAAATGATAAATGCCTCTTAAAGCATTGACGAGCGTACATATTTGAAAGTTCCTAGTATTATTGGGTCGAGGTAGCAATGAGGACATCATTATTACAGTAGCTTTTCTATTGTTTTTCGTTTTTCGAGCAGATTAGTCCTGCACTGTTCTATAGAAGAGATTGATTTCAAGCCACAATCAAATAACTCCTTTTTGTTTAAAAAGCTCTTATTATCCAAAGTAGAACTTAATTTATAGATCCGTAACCTATATCATCCAATGTGCACGTCAATATGAAAACAAAATAATGTTGATATTGATTTTTCCTCTTGTTTTTCTTCCTTTCCTTTTAAGTTGGTGGTCTGCAAACAAACACAAATCCTAGACTTCTGCCTCATTTACTACTACTCTCAGATTTCCTATGCTGCAATTAAACCAACTATTATAGTATTTCTCGTGTAACTTGCAACCTTGGAGCCCATTAGTACTTACATTTTTCTCCACTAGATTAACTCGTTTCCGTGCAACTAGAATCGAGGAGCAGCATTTAATTGTACAATAAATTTGAGACAAAAATCTACAGTAGTGGCACACAAAATACTGGTATCTCCAACAGAAAAAATCATTGGCCAAAAGAGGGGTCAATAGTATAGCAAGAGAAGACCAACGTAACATCATAATTTCTCTTTGATCCTATATTACAACTTATAATACAACCTTAACACCACACAAGGTCTGAAATGATCATATCCTTGAAAGTAAAAAAGTGAGATATGGAGCAGGGTAGCAAACCTTGAGCCATACAGGAGGAAAAGAGTTACTAAGAGAAACAACTCTTAAAGGTACAGTCAGAGCATATGTCTTAGACTTCCATTTCTCAAATGCTGCTTGAAGTTCTTCATTATCGATATCCTCCACATTTTCTGATTTTCCAACTCCAGTGCCTGTGTAATCCAAAGCCCAAAGCACCATAAGTAAAATAAGAAAATAAAAAGGATAAAGAAAGAGAGAGAGAAGAGAAGAAGAAGAAGAAGGAGAAGAAACTCTGATAGATCATAAACAACAAGACATTTATATATCAATACTATCAAACGCCAACAGCAAAATGAGTGCAACACTCAATAACACTAAGAAGAAAAACATTAAATGCAACAAACAAGAACAACAATGATAATTCATATGTTTCACACTAAACATCATGGTTTGACGTGATAGTAGTCCAACTCTTAAACACATGAACATCCTTCTTTACTAATATTAAGCTGACTAGAGAAGGAAGGACAGAACAACTGTTGCCAAATGCCAGTATATGAGTTTCTATCTTTTCTAGGTTGCCTATACTCGGGGTGATAAGGGTGGCACCCTTAAACTAGCTTCTAAGAGTAAACAAAGAAGAAACAAATAATACCCACTCTTGCAATTAGGTCTAGACTACTTTCCCCATATCTATGACAAAATTGCAACATCGGCTAACATGTAGAGCTTAATCTTTTTCTACTTAGCCATAATTAACCCAAATAGCTAAGCTAATACGATCTTTGTATAGCTCTAGTGGTGCCACTTCTCTCCCTCCCCCCTCTCTTCTCACTCTCTCGGGCAAACCTTTTTATTCTTTTTAATAAAGTGATAATCTCTTTGGAAAACCTTCGACAAGGACACAAGGTACTTGCAGTTTCACAACATAGTCTATATAACCTACATTCTCAGACAATCCGCTGTTGCGTTTCACCTGCAGTTCATTTGCTCTATATGTTCTAGGAGAAAATTACTCCTTTCTTTCCGTGCTATATGACACAACATTTGACTGGATAAACTCTCTTTCTCTCTGTGGTAAACCTTCGACAAGGTACTTGCATTTTCACAAATTAGTATTCTATACGACCTACATTCTGGAAAACAATTCTCAATCCACTCCTAAGTTTCACCTACAATTCATTGCTCTGTTTTTTTCGAGAGGAAATAACGCATTCCTTTCCATACTAAATGACA
The DNA here is from genome assembly GCA_037074985.1 of Solanum bulbocastanum. Lineage (NCBI taxonomy): Eukaryota > Viridiplantae > Streptophyta > Magnoliopsida > Solanales > Solanaceae > Solanum > Solanum bulbocastanum. The sequence continues at coordinate 2,695,190 of CM073604.1, forward strand.
CGACATTCGTCTAGATACACAATTCAAGATGTTAGTTTGACATATATCTTACTTACATAAACATACCGACATTGAGATAAAATACTACTCCCTCCGTTTCAATTTATTTGTCTTACTTCCCTTTTCAGTCTATCTCAAAAAACAACGCCTCTTCCTTTTTTTCGGCAACTCTTTAATTTCAACATTTCGCCTGACATGTTACCACGAATTTTATAAGACATTTTGGTACATTCAACATATCTATAGTTTAGTACGACATGATTAAAAAGTCTTTCTTTTCTTTCTTAAATACTATGCCAAAATCAAAATCAGACAAACAAATTGAACCGTCAAAGAGTACTACTAAGTAAAGTAATAGTTGGGAAATCAGTTTGACACAAATATCACATCATAGTTTAAAATTTGAATAGTTCAATGAATTTGAATTCATGAAAAATGTATAGAAATGTCAAACATTTTAATAATTTGGAATTTTCAGAAAAAGCATTACCTTGAGATTCTTGTTCCTGAAGCTGAGTTACACAGGGGTCTGAAAGAGGAACATGGGTTGAAGCAACAGCCCTAAAGGCGAAAAGGGTCGAACCCAAACTAAGAAAAAGAACAGCAGAAGCAGCAATTCGACAAAGAACTTCACCGGACGCCGGAAAATTCGCCGAGCTCCGGTGAACGGGACCTGCAGAAGCTCCGATGTAAAGCTTAAGGTTTCTGTGCAAGTGTAAAGATGGAGACTTTTGGAGATTAACAAGACGAAGGGTGCTATAATGGTGTGTAGAGCTATGGAGAATTGGGATTGGGAGAGGAGGTGAAAGCAAAGACATTCTCTATGCAAAGTGATTAGAAATTGTCACTCTTTTGTAAAGTGGAAAATATATGCAATAAAAAAAAAAAATTATCTAAAATATGAGTAATTATTATTATTATTTTAGAAAATGAGTAAAATGATTTTCTTAAAAGTATAAAAAAATATGTTATTCGAGTGACGTTTCACATTGATAGGTTAATGATAAAATTTGATGCCCCTAGAAAAAGAAAAGTTGAATATCGAACAACAGTTTTTAAAATTTATCTATTTATTATTGTTACTTCAAATTTGAAACTAGTGGAAACATAAAATTCTAAGGAATTTATTGATAATTCTGATCTAATTCATAGCTAAATAGCTCATAGCTTAATGAATTTTCTTATATTTCGAAGGTAAAGGAAATTAGCATGAAATTTTTGTTGTTTAGTTACATAATTTTGTCGAACGTTAATTACATATTTTCTAGAGAAGTTAAAGTTTAAGAAACATTTCAGGTGAAATAACGAATTTTCATTTAAATAACTTTAATTTTTTCTTGAATAAAATTCATGTGTATATTCAAAATCAAATACTTTTAAATTTTCAAATTCAAATTTTCTTTTTCATCAAATCAAGTAATTAATTAATGCAGTGATCACTTGTGGGTGCTCAAAATTGTATATTTCATCTGCTCTATCTTAAAATTTTAATTCCGCTACTACCACTAATCTTGTCAAACATTTCATTCAGAAAAAGTAACTACATGACGTATTAAACATCTAATTCCAATTTCAAATCATTATTGAACACATAAAAGATCTCTAAGCATCATATGAAATAAATATAATTCTCAAAAGGGTAATAAAAGATTAATATATAGTAGCAAATTAGGCCAATAGCCAAATTCATTACATGAATAAGCATATATAACTTGTCACCCCACATCCACAACTAAAATCCTTAATGCTTAGTGCAATCAGCTGGTAAAAATGAAACTTTGTTGGCCACAAGATCAAATCCAATTAAGAAATTCATTTGTGCCAAGTTCCCTAAAATTGAAACCTCTTCATCAGGCACCATTGTAAAACAAACCAAACCTTCAGCCACTTGTATAAATGTGTTTGTTGGTGGCAACTCTAAATCTGCATTTGTAAAATGTACAACAATCTTAGGAACATCGATAGTGCCATTCTCAGACGCGTAACATAAGTTATAGGACTTAGATGGATCTTGTTTCCTAGTAGCATTAATAAAAGCCACCAATGTTTTCTCTAAATCCGCGTAAAAATCAACAGGGACAAGCGTAAGTGTTGTACCTGAATCAATGATAATATTACCTTGTGGAGGGATGGAACTAAAATTAGATGATTTGAATGGCAAAGTCTCATTTCCAATGCTAATACTTTCCAAAGACAGAGTATAGAAGGTTTGAATTCTTATCAAGGGAGTTGAAACGACCCCAGGGCCTGACACGACGGCAATGTCACCAAAGTTGATGTGATTAGTTATGCTGAAATTAGTTGTTGATGATTCAAATGGGATCAAACAATAAGAGAATTTCCCTTTGATTTCGTGATTTATTTGGTTCACAATTGAGAACTTGCCACCACCTAAGCCAATGATGCCAGAAGTGATATTAGTGAAAGTGCCCCTATTGGTATGTCCACAACCAAAGGCAATGTTAGGAATTGAGACATTTTCACCACAAGTAGAAGCAAATGTGAAAGTTTCACTAGAAAGTGTTAGCCCATATGTTTGGGCTTTTGTTATTGGGTCTATTTCCTATTATATTAGGTTTAGGTTTAGTTAATATATATTTCCTATTCTTTTGTATTGAGACCAATTCTCAAATATTGTAATATAACTCTAGTTCTGTTAACATGGTATCAAGAGCTAAATCGATCCATGCTCTTTGATTTGTTGGTTGAAGACCTGGTAGCGGTTATCTGTTGCGCGGATCGATTTGCTAGGGTTTTTGATTGGTGTTGATGCTGCTATTGTTTAGATCGGTTCAACCAAGGTAGTTTAATTTTTTTTTGTTTTGGAATTGTTCGTGTCTTGTTGTGTTTGCTTTCTTTTTTTTTTGACAATATGACTGGAAAAGATGATTCTCTTCAGTCCATTAATGCTCAATTAGATGGTAAAAATTATGCGTATTGGAGTTATGTCATGAAGAATTTTCTTCGTGGAAAAAATATGTGGGGTTATGTCACTGGGGTTAAAATTAAACCTAAAGATAATACAGCTGCGGATGTTGCATTGTTGGTAGACTCATGGGAAACTGCTAACTCTAAGGTTATCACTTGGATTAACAATTCTGTAACTCAGTCAATTGGTATGCAATTGGTTAAGTATGACACAGCAAAGGAAGTTTGGGACCATTTGAAGAGACTGTATACTCAGTCTAATTTTGCTAAGCAGTACTAGTTGGAGTATGATATTCGTGCTCTTCAACAGAATGCTATGAGCATTCAAGATTTCTATGCTGTAATGTCGATCAATTGGCTCTTACTGAATCTGCAGAGTTAAAAGTTTTTGAGCCATACATCGCTAGGAGGGAAGAATAGCGTTTAGTTTAATTTTTGATGGCATTATGTTCTGATTTTGAAGGATTACGTGGAACAATCCTTCATCGATCTCATCTCCCCACAGTTGATTCTGTTGTTCATGAGTTGATTGCAGAAGAGACCCGTATCAAATCTCAAGTGGATAAAGGGTCTAAAGCAACTAATACTCTTGATGTGTTTGCTGCCTCAACTGATCAGTCTAGACCACCACGTCCTCGTCAATCTCCAAAAGTTGCATTTAAAGAGTGTGCATTTTGCAAACAGAAAAATCATTGGAAGGCTCAGTGTCCATTTTTACTTAATAAGGCAAAACAACCTCAATCTGGACAGCCGTAGATGTATGGGCAGCAGAAATATAGGTCACGATCCTTTAATGCTCGTCCTCCACAATTTGCTGCTGCACCATCTGTAGATACTGAGTCTGCTAGCACTATGCCACCTTCTGCGTTGGATCCTCAGATTTTCGAACAGTTCAAACAATTTATGGCTTCTAATCCTACTGCCATGTCAGCATCTAGTCCTTCAGGTGTTCCGTCCTCCTTGTGGATTTTGGATTCTGGTGCGTCTCATCATATGTCACCTTATTTGTCATCGTTTGGTTTTTTGTCCCCTATTTCACCAATCTCTGTTATGTCCGCTAGTGCTGCATCTATGACAGTCGAGGGTGTTGGTTTTGTTACTACCCCTAACATTGTTCTCTCTGATATTTATTACGTTCCTAAACTTGCTTCGGTCAGTCAATTGTGTAAAGCTGGTAATTGGGTATTCTTTTATGATTCTGTTTGTGTTGTACAGCACCAACACACTCAGAAGGTGATTGGGATAGGTCGTAGATTGGGGAAACTCTATGTCTTGGAGATTCTCAAAGTGTCTTCTGTTGTTGTTGCTGCCTCTAGTATTGATTTGTCGTCTTTTCATTTGAGTCCTTTGTCTTCTCAGTTTTATCTTTGGCATTCCCGTTTGGGACATGTGTCAGTGTCACGTTTACGTTTCTTAGCCTCTACTGGTGCTTTGGGTTATTTGAACACTTCTGATATTTCTGATTGTAGTGGTTGTAAACTGGCAAAATTCTCAGCTTTACCGTTTAATAAAAGTGTGTTTTATTCTGTTGCTTCTTTTGATATTATTCATTCTGATGTGTGGGGTCCATCACCAATATCCACTAAGGGTGGCTCGACATATTATGTTTCGTTTATAGATGACTTTACTCGTTATACATGGGTGTATCTTATGAAACGCAGATCTGATTTCTTTGGCATTTATAGTAACTTTAGAGCCCTTATTAAAACACAACATTCGACTGTGATAAAGTGCTTCAGGTGTGACTTAGGGGGCGAATATACCTCTAATGATTTCACTCAGTTACTCGCATCTGATGGCACCATACACCAGTCATCTTGTACCGACACTCCTGAGCAGAACGGTGTTGCAGAAAAGAAACACCGCCATATTGTTGAGACAACACGCTCTTTACTCTTATCTGCAGAGGTTCCTAGTATTTTTTGGGGAGAAGCAGTCCTAACTGCTGTATATGTGATTAATCGTATTCCTACTGCATTGACTTCAGGGATGTCTCCGTTTGAGAAATTATATGGTCACCTACCGGATTATTCTGCATTACGAGTTTTTGGATATACTTGCTATGCTCTTCGTCCTCATGTTGAACGAAATAAGCTGGGGCCAAAATCAACTATATGTGTGTTTTTGGGGTATGGTGTTGGACAAAAAGGATATCGTTGTTATGATCCTGTAAGTCAGAAACTATATGTTTCATGGCATGTCACATTTTTAGAACATATTCCTTTTTATTCGATTCCAGCTAAATCCCATGATGTAACGAAATCAGATCTTCAATATATTGATCCTTTTGGCGTTGACATGGAGGTTCCAGTTTCGGATTCATCCATGCCACCTGATGATAGTGCTTCAGCCCCACCTGTGCCTGAGTCTGCTCCTTTAACTATTGAGACTGGAGAACCACCACCTCCGAGGAGGTCTACGCGTCCTTCTAAGTCCACCAAACTACCAGATTTCGCATACTCTATATATTCAGCCTCATTTTCTTCCTTTATTGCCAACATACATCATTTGTCTGAACCTGAGTCGTATCGAGAGGCTGTGACTGATCCTCTTTGGCAGAATGTTATGGCTGAGGAACTCACTGCTCTTTATCAGACACATACATGGGATTTGGTTACCCTCCTACCTGCTAAACATACGATTGGATGTCGATGGATGTATAAAATTAAATAAAGTCTGATGGGTCTGTTGAGCGATACAAGGCCAAACTTGTGGCAAAAGGGTACTCACAAAAATATGGTATGGACTATGAGGAGACTTTTACCCCGGTGGCAAAGATGACGACTGTTCGCACTATAATTGTTGTTGCATCCATTCGACAGTGAAAGATATTTCAAATGGACGTCAAGAATGCATTTCTGAATGGTGATCTCCATGAGGAAGTTTATATGACTCCTCCCCCAGGTATTGACCACCTTCCGGGTAAAGTTTGTAGGCTTCGAAAAGCTTTATATGGTCTCAAGCAAGCACCTCGTGCTTGGTTTGAGAAATTCTCCACTGTGATTACTTCTCTTGGATTTGCCCCGAGTAATCATGATTCGGCATTGTTTGTTAGATGTACGAGTGCAGGGAAAATTCTTTTGTCCTTATATGTAGATGATATGGTTATTACTGGTGATGATTATGGTGGTATTGAGTCATTGAAGCGTGATTTGGCTCATCGGTTTGCTATGAAGGACTTGGGCTTGCTGCGTTACTTTTTGGGTATTGAGGTGGCTCAGTCTAAGAAAGGGTATCTTCTTTCTCAGACTAAATATATATCAGACTTGTTTAACGGGCACGCCTTTCTGACAACAAGATTGTAGATACTCCCCTTGAAACCAATGCACGATATTCTCCTAGTGATGGTGTTCCGTTATCAGATCCGAGTCTTTATCTGACTGTTGTAGGTAGTTTGGTTTATCTTACGGTTGCTCGCTCGGATATAGCTCATGCAGTTCATGTTGTTAGTCAGTTTGTTACTGCTTATACTTCTGTTCACTGGGGAGCTGTACTTTGTATTCTGAAATATCTTCGTGGTACTCAGTTTCAGACTCTCTTGTTTCCCTCGATGTCATCTCTCGAGTTACGAGCCTATAGTGATGCTGATTGGGATGGCGATCGCAATGATCGTAAATCCACCACTGGTTTTTGTGTGTTTCTTGGGGACTCTTTAATCTCATGGAAGAGCAAGAAACAAGATGTTGTCTCTAGATCTTCCACGGAGGCTGAGTATCGTGCTATGACTGTGACTACATGTGAGATTGTTTGGTTACGTTGGCTTCTTGCAGATATGGGGGTTCACATTTCTTTGCCAACTCCTCTATATTGTGATAACAAAAGTGCGATACAAATTGCAAAGAATTCTGTTTTTCATGAGCGGACGAAGCACATTGGGATTGATTGTCACTTCACCCGTCATCATTTACAGCTCGGAACCATATCACTTCCGTTTATTCCGTCGTCCTTACAGATTGCTGATCTTTTTACGAAGGCACAGTCGGCATCTCGATTTCGATTTTTGTGTGACAAACTCTCAATGCTTATTGCTGTTACATTGTGAGTTTGAGGGGGGATGTTAGCCCATATGTTTTGGCTTTTGTTATTGGGTCTATTTCCTATTATATTAGGTTTAGGTTTAGTTAATATATATTTCCTATTCTTTTGTATTGAGACCAATTCTCAAATATTGTAATATAACTATAGTTCTGTTAATAGAAAGTTCACCTATGGTATAAGAATTGTCACCATAAATCTCTTTATAATTACATGTATCATTCTTACATAAGAAAAACCCTACTTTTTTTTTATCACAAAGTTCATTGTTACAACCAATAGTTTTATAAGAAGAGCTATTCTTGGGTTTGAAAATAGGTGCCAATTGTTTGAAGCAATCAACACAAGGCTCACATTGTGTCCATGTTAAGTCACTTCCAGTGTCAGCAAAGGCAAAAATATCTATTGGAGGAGATTTTCATGACGTATTCACCATCGTTTGCAGTAATAGTCGATTGGATTGAATTAACATGAGAGTTTTTTTTAAAGAAGGAAGCTCGGGAGGATGATCGATAGAAGGCATTTTGAAGGCGTTCAAATGGAGTGTTTGATGGATTGTGATAAGGCGAGAGAGGAGAATCATGGTGGATAAGATCCAGAGTGAAGCCATTTACACTTTTATGACAAGAAACCAAAGAAAGATGAAAAAACGATAAAAGAACTAACATAGGGATAAGAGTAAAAGCTTTAGTATTAATCTCCATGGCTAGGGATTTGGAGACTTGACAAGGTTTTTGGAGAATGATAAGAAATGATGAAAGAGGAGACAATGTTTAGTACCATTTTATAGGTGACAAAATGTATGTCTAAGACTAATTAACTAATTAAGTTGTAAAAATTTAATAGTGGAGAAAGTGAGATTTTGTTGTCATTACAAAACGTAATGACTCATTTGGTAGAGTGTATGTAAAAATAATGCTAAATAGAGTGCATTAGTAATGCTTATATTAGTTATGTTTGCATTGATTATACATATATACTTTTTATGCATTTTTTGGTTTGATGTATTAAAAATTGCATGTATTGCATAAAAATATTAATTTACAAAAATATCCTCCACAATTATAGTGGAAAATATGTAAAAAGGGTTTTGAGGGGTAATTTAGTCTTTAACCATGCTAATGCATGCATTAAATTCGTTGTATTACTAATACCTAGAAATCCATGGTATTAGTAATACACATTTCAATACATAATAGAGTGTATCACAAATACTTGCATTAGTTATATATAAATTGAAAAAGTGTACAAAATAAATACTATTAATACACAAAGCTAATAGATACATTATTTCTCCTAATACATTCTACCAAACGACCCTGACTGCCTGAGTATGAAGTGGATTTTTGAAAGTTAAGTGTCCCTCTCCATAGGAAGGCATTGATATGTAATTAAGTTACTATATCTAATTAGATTTATGAGATATATACTCCTTATTTTCCTTTCATATTTTGTACTAGTAAGAATTTGTAATTAATGCAATTCATTGACTTTGTAAACACTAAATTTGAACTTTCTTTTGTAGTATAGTGATAATTAATTATAACAGCGGACATAATTCAAGAGACTTCTCTCTAGATTTGACTTCTAATATATTCTCTTGTTGTTTGCCATATTAAGCTAACCTTTCAAAACTTTTTAGTCAAAATTCTTTGAAGTAATTTTCCCTTTCTCCCTCCTCTTTCCAAGAAAATAATTGCTAAAGCTTTGGTGAAAGAAATAAAATTTTACCCCTTTTTTTATATATAGATTTACTATATACGGTTATAATTTAAAAGAATTGTAATTCGTAGTTATAGTTAATATTTTTCTCTCCTATCTCTCTCGCTCACCTTTCTCCTTCCATTCTGCTGTCTCTCGCCTCCTCCCCCCCCCCTCCCCCCTCCCAAACAATGTTCAAATAGATATTTGTATCGATTGTATCAATTCATACAATTGATTTACAACTTGATACAACATGTATTTCATCATCTCTGTGAAATATAGGTGAGGGATTTTTTTTCTAACTATTTGTATCCAATATCAATTATATATTGACAACTGTATTTGTATTTTGTATCAATTGTATTTTTATTTTGTATCAATTGTATCATGATGATTTGTATTTTTCCCCTTGTATAAGTTGATATAATTGTATTCGTTAATATAAATTATATTTGTTAATACATTTAATATAATTCTATTCAATGATACAAATAAATTGTATCAATAGTATTCATGATAATACAACATGTCTTCATACTTTCTCTCTCTTCTCTTCCGCAAATCTCGCTAGTCTCTCTTCTCTTTCTAACATATAAGAATTACAAGCTAATTCAATACATGTATAGATAACTTGTCACCCCATTTTAAACCAAGCCCTTTAGTGCTTTGTGCAATCAGTAGGCAAAAATGAAACTTTGTTAGCCACAAGATCAAATCCAATTAAGAAATTCATTTGTGCCAAGTTCCCAAATATAGCAATTTCATCATCAGGCAACATTGTGAAACAAACCAAACATTCATCCAATTGTGTAAATGTGTTTGTTGTTGGCAACTCTATATCTGCATTTGTAAAATGTGCAACAATCTTGGGAACATTGATAGTGCCATTCTGAGACTCATAACATAACTTTAAAAACCCAGACGGATCGTTCTTCCTCGTAGCATTAATCAAAGACACCAATGTTTTCTCCAAATTCGCGTAAAAGTCAAAAGGAACAAACGTATATGTTGTCCCAGAATCAATTATAATGTTGCCTTGATCGTTGGGACTAATTTTAGAAGATCTGAATGGCAAAGTCTTATTCCAATGATAATACTTTCCAAAGTTAGATAATAGGAGATTGGATCCTCTTCACTTAATATCAAGGGAGTTGAAATGACATCAGGACACCTGACACGACAGCGTTGTCACCAAAGTTGATATGACTAGACATGTTGGAATTAATTGATGATTCCAATGGGATGAAACAATATGAGAATCAAGACAAGGCTCACATTGTGTCCATGTCAAGTCACTACCAATATCAACAATGACAAGAATATAATGTCTATAGGGGGAGTTCCAATTGAGATTTTCATGAGGTATCCATCAACAGAGGTTGTAATAATACTTGGTTGGATTGCATTGACAATTTTTTTCTTGAAGAAGGAAGCGTGGGAGATTGAGTGGTGGAAGGCATTTTGAAGGCATTCAAATGGAGCGTTTGATGGATTGTGAAAAGGTGAAAGAGGAGAATCGTAATGGATAAGATCCAGAGTGAAGCCATCTAACATTTTTACAACAAGCAATCAAACAAAGATGAAAGAAAGATAAAAGGACTAACATAGGCATAAGAGTGAAAACTTTAATCTTCATGACTAAGGAATTGGAGAGTTGACAAGATTTTGGAGAATGATGTAAAATGAGCCAATGTTTGGTACCATTTTATAGGTAACAAAATCTAACTTCTTCAGTAATTTGCCCTATTAAGTATGTTTTTATCTTATTTTAATTTTTAATAATAATAATCTTTTAACTTGTTCACCATCAATGAAAAATAATTATAATTTAACTAATTATTTCTTTATTCCTCCTCTTTCTAAGAAAATAATTTAAGCTTTGTACAAAGAAAAAATAATTCTTTTAATGACACTTTTCTTTTTTAGCAATCGCTTCCTTTTTCGTTATTAGGATTTGTCCAAAATTTCTTACCTTATTTAAATTCTGTCATAATTGTGTTTCAATTCAAAAATGGTTTCTAATTTGTATATTAAAAGGTTTTCTTCGTGCAAAAAATATTGATCTTCTTCTTCTTCTTTTTCTTTTGTAGAAAAAGTTTTGAACTTCTATAAATAAAAGATTTTTTGTTCTCATACAAGACACAATTCAGTTTTTTAGAGTCTGAAATATTATATGTAGAGATATAATTCCAATTATTTATTCAACAATTCAACTACTCCATCTTTAAAAATAAAAATTAATTTTTAGTCCTCGATAATTTCAACTTATGTTTACTTTTAAAGCGTGAATTTTAGTTTCAACCCTTCTCAAATTTAATATATGATTTTACTTTAACCATTCAACCAGTTAAAGTAATTATCCTCACCCCATATATGTTAGCACATAACATTTGACAATTCCATTATAAATTAACTTCTATATATCCATACGTTTTAATTTGATGAAAAGTCATAATTATCATTTTCCTCACTTAAGCAACATATATATACACTTATACTACAATAATATGATTCAATTGTCACTAAATATATTTTTTAGAGGCAATTAACACTCTTTGTAAATATCTCTAAAGCCTATAGTGACATTAATCTAATGCCGGTAAAGAATTTAGCACTCTTTGTTAATGTGTATAGTATTACCGCGAAAAGTTGTTTTTGTTGTAGTGGTACACCACAATTAGAAGAAAACACATTTTTTTTCCATTTAAATAAATATAATATTGCAAATATTATAACATATATACTTTATTCATTTTCAATGCAAGTTATTATTATAGTGATGTGATATACATGTGTAACACGCGTACACTAAAATAGTTCTATTCAAACCTAGGAACAAAAAAAAACATTGGGGGAATTATAACAAAAAGATGAGATCTCCATTAGTAAGCATCACATAGAAAGTATATAAGACATCAAGAATTGACGAATATAATTTGAATTAATGCTAACAACATTAATACTTATAAGTACAATCTGTAGGTTTAAAGGACACTTTGTTAGCCTTAAGATCATATCCAATTAGAAAGTTGGCTTGTGCTAAATTTCCAAAAATAGAAATTTGATTTCCTCCTGGCACTATTGTCAAACAAACTATATCTTCCTCCACTTGTGTAAAAATGTTTGAAGTTGACAACTCTAAATCTGCATTTGTAAAATGTGCAACAATCTTTGGAACATCGATAGTACCATTCTCATTAGACTCATAACACAAACCAAAAGAACTCGAAGGATCGTCCTTCTTAGTAGCATTGATCGAAAGCATCAACATTGATTCCAAATTCAAGTAAAAAGTGTCAGGCACATAGGTTAATGTCGTGCCAGAATCAATTATAATGTTACCTTGATCATGACCACCACCACCAACGGGAGGAGAAATTGGAGAAGATTTGAATTCTATTGTCCTGTTTCCAACACTGATACCTTTCAAATTTAGATAATAGAATGTAGATGGTTCCTTTTTAATCAAGGGAGTTGAAACAACGTCAGGACCAGATACAATCGCACAGTTGCCAAAGTTGATGTGACTAGTTGCATTGGAATTATCTAACAATGATTCCAATGGGATCAAACAATAAGAGAACTTCCCTTTGATTTGTTGGTGCATTTGGTTGAGAATTGAAGCATAGCCACCACCTAAGCCAATGATACCAGAAGAGGCATTGGGAAATGTGCCACCATTGTCATGTCCACAACCAAACACAATGTTAGGAATTGAAACATTTTGACCAGAAGTAGAAGCAAATGTGAAAGTTTCAATAGAAAGATCACCCATAGTGTGAGATTGATCACCATAACTCACTTCATAATTACATGTATTATTGTTACATATAAACCCTTGACAAAGTTTATTGTTACAACCAATAGTTTTATAAGAAGAGCTATTCTTAGGATTGAAAATAGGTTCCAATTGTTTGAAGCAATCAACACAAGGCTTACATTGTGTCCATGTCAAGTCACTACCGGTATCAACAATGACAAGAGTCTCTATTGGGGGAGTTCCAATTGAGATTTTCATGAGGTATTCACCTCCATTTGGAATAAGAGTCGATTGGATTGGATTAACATATTTTTTCTTTAAAAAGGAAGCTCGGGAGAATGACCGATATAAGGCATTTTGAAGGCGTTCATATGGAGTGTTTGATGGGTTGTGAAAAGGTGAAAGAGGAGAATCGCGATGGATAAGATCCAGAGTGAAGCTATTTACATTTTTACACAAAATCAAAGAAAAATGAAAGAATATTGATAAAAGAACTAACATTGGGATAAGAGTGAAAGATTTAGTATTAATCTCCATGGCTAGAGGAGTTGACAAGGTTTTTGGAGAATAATGAGAAATATTGATGTAAGACGAGACAATGTTTAGTACCATTTTATAGATTAAAAAAATGCATATCAAGAGACTAATATAGAAATTAATTAAGTTAAACAGTATATGTCAAGAGACTAATATAGAAATTAATTAAACAAATGTATGTCAAGAGACTAATATAGAAATTAATTTTTTTTAAAAATGTATGTGATCAAGAGACTAATGTAGAAATTAAGTAAAAATAATGGAATATGGGAGAAGGTGAGATTTTGTTACCATTACCAATTTTGTGAAGTTGAATTTCACTTCCCATAAAATTATGTAATTAAGAAAATACTATATTTTATTAGATTCATTCCATATATATCTTTTCTTTTTCATCCATAATTATTTTCTTAACTTTCTTACGCAATACAACTTGATAATCATAAAAATAGTGATTATTTAACAAAACAACCATTCAAATTTGATTTCAAAATAGTAATTTGCGATATTACGTTTACCTTACTGTGATAATTAATAAAAGATAATTCATTCATTAGCATAAGATTGAAATATATAAAAGACATCAAGAGAATTGATCAACAACATTAATTTGTATTAATACTAATTATAATAACATTGATCAAAAGACCAAACAAGTAAGAAAACTAACACTAGTTAGCAAACACAAATTACTTAGTACTTAGTACAATCTGCTGGCTTAAAGGAGATTTTGTTGGCCACAAGATCATATCCTATTAAGAAATTTCCTTGTGCCAAGTTTCCAAATATAGCAATTTCATCTGCAGGTACTATTGTAAGACAAACCAAACCTTCCTCAATTTGTGCAAATGTGCTTGATGGTGATAACTCTAAATCCGCATTTGTAAAATGTGTGACAATCGTTGGAGCTTTGATAGTACCATTCTCAGACTCATAACATAGACGAAAAGTCCCTGATGGATCTTCCTTCCTAGTAGCACTAATCGAATCCACCAATGTTGATTCCAAAGAGGAGTAAAAGTCGTTAGGTAGAAAAGTCAACGTTGTGCCTGAATCAATTATAATGTTACCTTCCTCACCTCTAGAGCCAATTTTAGAAGATTTGAATTTCAACGTCTTATTCCCAACACTAACTCCTTCCAAGTTAAGATAGTAGAAAGTGGATGGATCTTTTTTAATCAAGGGAGTTGAAACGACGTTAGGGCCGGATATGATGGCACTACTCCCAAAGTTGATGTGACTTGTGACATTGGAAATTGATGAATCTAATGGGATTGAGATTAAACAATAAGAGAATTTTCCATTTATCTCTCTATCCAATTGGTTGATAATTGAAACTTCACCACCACCTAAACCAATAATACCAGACGTATAATTATTAAACGTTCCACCATTGTCATGACCGCAACCAAATGCAACGTTGGGAATTGCAACATCTTTACCAGAAGTAGAAGGAAAAGTGAATTTATCAAAAGCAAGATCACCAATAGTGTGTGATTGATCACCATAACTCATTTGATATTCACAAACATTTCCTTTCACACAAGATGAACTCCCTATTGATGTACATTCTTCCGTGTCACACCCCGCGGTTTTATAAGTAGAGCTTTTCTTCGAATCAAAAAGAGGGGAAGATTGTTCAAAACAATTTTCACAAGGCTTGCATTGCGTCCATGTTAAGTCACTACCTGTATCAGCTATAGCTACAATTTCAACCGGGGGGGTTCCAATTGATAATTTCATAAGGTATTCACCAGGGATTGGTGAAATATCTGATTGAATTGTGTTGGGAGTAGCAAGTGAACTCTTCTTGAAAAAAGAAGCACGTGAAAATGATCGATGAAAGGCATTTCTAAGTCGATTTGATTGAGTGTTTGATGGGTTATAAAAAGGTGAATGAGGAGAATCACGATGGATAAGATCAAGGGTGAAGCCATTTTCAACACGACCACTTATTGTTTTGCGACAAGAAACCAAAGACAGATGAAAGAATGTTAAAAAGACAAATGTAGATAAAAAAAAGCTAGCTTTAGTATTCATGATCTTCATTTTGACTATAGTTTTTATGAGAATTGATGAAGAAAATTAGATTGTGATTAGTATCATTTTATAGGTAAAATTAACTTAGTGTGAAGCATATAAGAATATGTAAAGTTGAGGAAAATATGGGATTTTGGGGGAATGAAATTAATTAATTTGGAAGAAATATTTTATAAAAGATATATACCAAATGCAGGGTAAGTACATGAAACATTTTTATATTTATTTTGAAATTAAGTTAAATGAAGAGTTTCACTTACCATAAACATGAATGTTATTAAAAGACTATACGTAAAAAAAAAGATTCATTTAATATAATCTTTTCCTTTTATCATATCAGTTTGCATTAATTGATACGTATATATACTATGCATTGATTAGTCATTTTTATTTGTCAAGTATTAACTTGGTATATTTTTAAAAAAAATAGAATTATAATTTTATTATATCACTCATTAAATATAATAAGTTTAATGTTTTAAAAAATAATTATAAGAACTAAGTGATAACTTGTCTCTCGATTTTTTAAAGGAGTACTATTTAGATTTCTTTAAATAAAATCATATCATATGCCACTCTTTTGAAAAAATTACCAAAGCGGATATTAAGGTTTAATTGATTTTGAACCTTAATTACAATGTGAAATAAATTCAATATCACAAAAAAAATCAGTTTTATTAAAGGTAAAATATATTTGGAGGTTCTGATCACATCTAAGAAATAAATGTGGAAATAATTTTGCGTATATTTATTTAGTAAATGATTTTTTAAAAATATTATAGACCACGGGTTCATTTTAAGAAAACAAAATAAAATCTTACGAGAAAAAGTTAGATTACGGTCTAAAAAAATTTTGGTAGTCCAGTTGATTAATTATATGAACTTTCACTTATTCGATTCATTTCTCGTAATTCTCTCTCCCATTTTTTCTGCCCACTTTTGAAGAAAAAATTCTTCTATTTTTTTTTAAAGTTATTATAAACGTTAGATAATAATATAATATTTTATAAGTAAGATAGAAAAAAATGCTAGTAAACATTAAGCCTGAGTCTAACATTGTCCAGAATTGAACATTTTTTTTTTAAAAAAAAAGATAGATAAAATCTTAATGAAGTCTATAAAAGAGACACTGAATAAATTAGTTGGAATGAAAATTGCATGTGTATTTATGAGCAAACAACACAAATCTCACTAGTTTAGAATTTAATTATGTGTCTTCACTTTAGCTTTCGAAATTATCTTTCGTATCACATTTACTTCACTAAATACATGTATCTGTGACACTCAAACACTCAAATACATGTATCTCGGATACATGCAGGTCTAGCTAGGTGTAATTTATTTCAAATACACTGTATTCAAGTGTGGTTCGCATATATCTGGAATACACTAACTCTCTCATCATTCACACCTCCCCTTTCTCACTCGCCTCTCTCCCAATGTAATTGTATTTCAAAATGTATTTGTAATAAAAAAAAATATGTATCTAGTGTGATTCGCATGTATCATGAGATACACTAACACTCTCGCTTATCTCTCTCCAACCTCACTTGCTTCTCTCCTTATGTATTTGTATTTTAGAATATATATGGTATCAGAGATAAATATATATAACATTTTTAATAAATGTATATGGCTTGAAATCTAAAGGTATAGTGTATCTAACCTGAAATATGATACAAAATTATTAATTAATGAGATAATATATAATTATTTCAAACAATATAGTAGATTAGTATTTATAATAATATTTGTGTAATTAGATAATTTTTTTCGTTTATTTATTTGTGTATAATTTCATATTCTGACAGTTGACAAATTGTAAAAATCGATCATTAGCATAAATATAATTAACAGAATTGTTAGAAAAATAAGAAAATATAATCAAAGAAAAAAGGCTTTGATATGATATCAATGTCCTTAAATAAATATTGCCCCTTATATTTTTAAGGGATGTATATAAGTGATTCTTTTCAAGTTTGAATTAAGTCCTATTATACTGTAAAATTTTCTTACGCTATTTAAAAGAAGTCCTAATATATATTTATATAATTTAAAAAGATAAGACTTTTCAGAATAATAATGATATTTCATGAATAAATGTGTAGACCTCCAAATTTTACAAATTAATTCAACAATTCTCCCACAAATTTATAATATATCTCACAATATCATGCACAGTATGAAGCTAGTACCTTGCACAAATTTGGACTTTTCATTAGTGTAAAGAATTTGAAGTTCGACAAAATTGATGATATTTAAAGATTTGACCATGCGATTAATCCAAATTTTATAAATATTTACAAGATCAACCTTTTAAATCTTATTGGAATTAAGTGACACCACTTCAATATTTACTATTCTTTTGATAAATACTTGCCTACCATCAAACGAAGCCCAGAGCGGGAATAACCAAATTTATCATTTTACATGTGCTATATATTTTGGGTACCTGATTCGAAGGGTTTTTGGTCGAATTTTTTTGTGGGCATCCATTCAGACCTTATTAATGGCGTGAGTTGGACCCGAGGGGCAAACATCTGCATTTTCAAGTTCAAATGAAACCCAGAATAGGAATAACTAAATTTACCGTTTTACATGTGCTATAATCCATGGATTTTGGGTGATACGTGATCTCGATGGATTTTTGGATGAAAGTTTTCATGGGCATTCATTCACATCTTATTAATGGAGTGAGTTTGTCCCGAGGGGCAAACGCCCGCATTTTCAAGTTCAAACATTGTCAAGGGTGAGAATGACCCAATTTACCGTTTTACGTGTGCTATAGTTCATGAATTTTGGGTGATATATGATCCCAACTTGTTTTTGCCTGAATTTTTTTGTGGGCGTCCGTTAAGACCTTATTAATTGCGTGACTTGGTTATGAAGGGTAAACGTCTGCATTTTCAAGTTCAAACATGGCCAAGAGCGAGAATGACCCACTTTACCATTTTACCATAGATTTTGAGTGATACATGATCCCGACTTGTTTTTGGATGAAAGTTTTCATGGGAGTCCGTTAAGACCTTACTAACTGCGGACTTTGTTTTGAGGGAAATCGTCCACATTTTCAAGTTCAAACATGGCTAAGAGCGAGAATGACCCAATTTACCATTTTACGTGTGCTATAGTCCATGGAATTTGGGTGATACATTATCCTGACTTTTTTTTTTGCCAAACTTTTTTGTGGTCGTCTGTTAAGACCTTATTCACTACGTGAATTGGTTCCGAGGGGAAAACTTATGCATTTTAAAGTTTAAACATGGCCAAGAGCGAGAATGACCCAATTTACCGTTTTACATGTGCTATTGTCCATGGATTTTGGGTGATACGTGATCCTGACTTGTTTTTGGCTGAAATTTTCGTCCGTTAAGACGTTATTAATTATGTGCCTCTTTTTCGAGGGGTAAACATCCGCGTTTTCAAGTTCAAACATGACCAAGAGCAAGAATGACCCAATTTACCATTTTGCCATGGATTTTGGGTGATACGTGATCCCAACTTGTTTTTGGATGAAAGTTTTTGTGGGCGTCTGTTAAGACCTTACTAACTGCGTGACTTTGCTTCGAGGAGCAAACGACTGCATTTTCAAGTTCAAACATGGTCAAGAGCGAGAATGACCCAATTTACCATTTTACGTTGCTATAGTCCATGAATTTCGAGTGATACGTGATTCCGACGGGTTTTTGGCCAAAATTTTTTGTAGGCATCCGTTAAGGCCTTATTAATGGCATGAGTTGGTCCCGAGGGGCAAACGTCCGCATTTTGAAGTTCAAACGAGGCTCAGAGCGGGAATGACCAAATTTACCATTTTACCGGTGTTTATATTAACCCAATAATTTAAATTTAATAGCTAAAATTCAAATTAAAATATATATTACTTAACTAATTATATCCAATAAATTTTTTATTTGAAATATAAGAGTTAGTTTTCATTCCATACTAAATATTATAAATTTATATACTAGTAATTAATAGTCAATGATGAGTTTGTACAAATTATATAAATCCAATTTTCAGTGATCTTATGGCCTATTTCGAAAGTTTAAATTGGAAAAAGCTTTTCCAAAATTAATGCAATCATATCTATCACGAGTTTCTCAAGTAGAGAAAATTATTTTGTATCATGGTTGAAACGTATATACAAACATATATGACATGTATGACATGCATAATTATAGTGATGTAAGTACGTATTTCTAAAGCCAAAGCTAAATAATTTAATGTCCAAAAAATAAATGCATTAGTATTGTTCGCACTGTGAATATGGAAAATGGGGGGAGGTAGATATTAAATGAATCATTTTGGAAGTGGTCTCTTTAATTATATTCTAGAAAAATGTTTCATTTCTAATTAATCTGAACTTGGTGTTTTTAACATTTATTCTAAGTTAATATACATTCACCCAAAATCACAAATTTCTCTTGACTTTCCACATTCTTTCATGCATTCTGACTCTCTTAATTTTACCTATAAAATGATGCTAATCACAATCTAATTTTCTTCATCAATAATACTTGTCATATCTCATAAACAATATGGTCATGAAGATGAATACTAAAGCTAGCACTCTTTTTTCAACATTTGTCTTTTTAACATTTTTTCATCTTTCTTTAATATCTTGTCGCAAAACAATCAATTATCGTGTTGGAAATGGCTTCACTCTTGACCTTATCCACCGTGATTCTCCTCTTTCACCCTTCTATAACCCGTTAAACACTCAATCAAATCGCCTTAGAAATGCCTTCCATCGATCATTTTCACGTGCTTCTTTTTTCAAGAAGAGTTCCCTTGCTACTCCCAACACAATTCAATCAGATATTTCACCAATCCCGGGTGAATACCTTATGAAACTCTCCATTGGAACCCCCCCGGTTGAAATTGTAGCTATAGCTGATACGGGTAGTGACTTAACATGGACGCAATGCAAGCCTTGTGAAAATTGTTTTGAACAATCTTCCCCTCTTTTTGATTCGAAGAAAAGCTCTACTTATAAAACCGCGGGGTGTGACACGGAAGTATGTACATCACTAGAGGGTTCATCTTGTGTGAAAGGAAATGTTTGTGAATATCAAATGAGTTATGGTGATCAATCACACACTATTGGTGATCTTGCTTTTGATAAATTCACTTTTCCTTCTACTTCTGGTGAAAATGTTGTGATTCCTAACGTTGCCTTTGGTTGCGGTCACGACAATGGTGGAACGTTTAATAATTATACATCTGGTATTATTGGTTTAGGTGGTGGTAAAGTTTCAATTATCAACCAATTGGACAAAGAGATAAATGGGAGATTCTCTTATTGTTTGATCCCAATTCCATTAGATTCATCAATTAATTCCAATGTCACAAGTCACATCAACTTTGGGAGTAGTGCCATTGTGTTTGGTTCTAATGTCGTTTCAACTCCCTTGATTAAAAAGGAACCATCTACGTACTACTATCTCAACTTGGAAGGTGTTAGTGTTGGAAATAAGACGTTGAAATTCATATCTTCTAAAATTGGCTCTGGAGGTGAGGAAGGTAACATTATAATTGATTCAGGCACAACGTTGACTTTTCTACCTAACGACTTTTACTCCTCTTTGGAATCAACATTGGTGGATTCAATTAGAGCTACTAGGAAGGAAGATCCATCAGGGACTTTTCGTCTATGTTATGAGTCTGAGAATGGTACTATCAAAGCTCCAACGATTGTCACACATTTTACAAATGCGGATTTAGAGTTATCACCATCAAGCACATTTGCACAAATTGAGGAAGGTTTGGTTTGTCTTACTATAGTACCTGCAGATGAAATTGCTATATTTGGAAACTTGGCACAAGGAAATTTCTTAATTGGATATGATCTTATGGCCAACAAAATCTCCTTTCAGCCTACAGATTGTACAAAATACTAGGCTTGTTTTGTTGGTTTATTATGAGTAAATATAAATGTTAGTTCTATACTTAGTAATTGAGACCTTTTAATTTTGTGTTTTCTTAAACAGAGGCAATGTGCCTTGGAGGGTGTTTGAATTGGCCTTTTAAAAATAACTTATTATAAGCTAAAAGTCGTATGGTAGTTTTTAGCTTATTTTTCATCTTTTTCAAACACCATGAGGAATTAAAAAAAGAGTAATTAAAAGTCAAAGCACCTAAATAAATCCATTCAAACACCCTCTAATTAGTTTTACCTTGCTAATTTAAATGAGGGACAAACCCTTCAACATACTCTTTCATGTGACCTTAAAAAGTTGCCTCTTTTTTTTTAAAGTGAAACTTATCGAAATTCCAGTATAGGATCTAATTACTTAGATATTTGCAATATTACAAATTTTACTAGATTTGGTGCATTCATGTATTTCATAAGGTCAAAATTAGGTATACTTTACTTTGTATACACTGTATCTAATTGGATTCAAATGTACCTAGGATACATGAACAAATCTCTCTCACTTCCCTCCCATCTCGCTCGTCACTCTCCTATGTATCTGCCAGATACATGCGGATCACGACTAAACACATATAGATACATGTATCTAATATGTATTTAGTGTGATTCACATGTATTTGGAATACATGACTATCTTTCTCCCCATCTCGCACGCCTCTCTCCCTATTTTAGTATATCTGATAGCAAAAATACATGTATTTGGTGTATCTTCCTATTTGAACTACTTTGTTTATGGCAGGGCGATCGATAGAGTTCGTTTGAATGATCCTTCTATGTGTTGAGTCACTTCCTTTTTTCTTTCCCAACAGGGCCGAATTTGGAAGAAGTAACTAACTTTCGTTGAAGTCAAAAATAACAATTAAAACTCTTTACTTTCTATTAACTTCATCATTAAGGTACACCCTGACAATATTGACATTGAAATCACTCAGCCTATAAATATCCCTCTAAACTACTTCAATTCCTCATTACCTCAAATTGCTGTCACATAAATTGCTAAGGGACTCATTTTGCCAATTAGGAGAAATTGCTACAAATTAAAACTTTTGGAATGATCAAATTGAATAAATGAAACACATTAACCATATAAACTGTTGTGCAGGAATAGAAACACATTTTAAAGATATTGAAATTTCTTAGCTAGTACGTATTTGTTAGATATTACTATCTCCATTTAATTTTGGTCATTGAATAAATGAAACTTTGATGAATAAACCAAATAATAACAAGTGCTCTTCTTCACACAATTAACCAAGAATTTAACAATAATAACCATATTCCATGACTTCTATTTTGACAGCAGAGAAGAGAACTGATATTCAAATAGGGTGTTTAGAGAAGTTGTGAGTTGAGTCGGATATTGTGTACATAGAGACAACGTATCCAATTTTTTCGTTTTTATGATCTTTCAATTTTATGAAAGTCTACTGTAAATTTGATGACATTTGACATTAATTTATATTAACTTCTTCATGATTTATCAAAGCTTTGTACTTTTTATTCCATGAGATATTAATTTAATTACAATTATGAATGTATTGGTTTAATTACAAAATTAGCATGAAGATTAGTTGTAGTTTAATTTTATGTAAACTACAACCTCTATGAAATTGAATATTAAAATTTCAATAAAAAAAATATAGCGGAGGTTATAACCCTCACAACATAAAGTACTAAAATTTAATTGTTGAGGTTATAAACCCCCACAAAATTAAATAGAATCATTTGTCTGACCAAGATTACAGAGGTTAAAACCCTCGCTATTTGTTGATTGTGGAGTTCGTCTAAAACTGCCACAAACCAACAGCGACAAACCTAACCATGGGAGTTTAAGCAACCCCATCGACAGTAAATTGTGGGGTTTAAAACCCCCACTATTTGTAATTTTAACCCCCACAAATCGACATTTATTTTGTAGTGTCTAATATATCCATGTATTTTATGTAAAGTGAAAGTCAACTTTACGAGATGTCCCACTTCATACTTTAGTATTTGATAATTAATGGTAACAAAGTCTCACTTTCTCCCCTATTACATTTTTCTTTTATTAATTAGACTTGGACATACAATTTGCTACCTATAATTAATGGTAAGAAAATCTCACTTTCTCCCCTATTACATTTTATTTAATTAATTAGACTTGGACATACAATTTGGTACCTATAATTAATGGTAAGAAAATCTCACTTTCTCCCCTATTACATTTTATTTAATTAATTAGACTTGGACATACAATTTGCTACCTATAATTAATGGTAAGAAAATCTCCCCTATTAAATCTTTATTAATTAATTAGACTTGGACATACAATTTGCTACCTATAAAATGGTACTAAACATTGTCTCCTCTTCATCATTTTTCAACCATGGAAATTAATACTAAAGCTTTCACTCTTATGTTGGTTTTTTTATCGTTCTTTCATCTTTCTTTAGTTTCTGGTAGTAAAAGTGTAAATGGCTTCACTCTAGATCTTATACATCGTGATTCTCCTCTTTCACCTTATCACGATCCATCAAACACTCTATTTGAACGCCTTCAAAAGGCCTTCCATCGGTCATTCTCCCGGGCTTCCTTTTTTGGGGGAAAAAGTGTTCATTCAATCCAATCGACTCTTAAACCAAACGAAGGTGAATTCCTCATGAAAATATCCATTGGTACTCCCCCAATAGACACTTTTGTCATTGCTGACACCGGTAGTGACTTGACATGGACACAATGTGAGCCTTGTGATAATTGTTTCAAACAATTGACACCTATTTTCAATCCCAAGAATAGCTCTTCTTATAAAACTATTGGCTGTCACAATAAACTTTGTCAAAGGTCACGATGTAACAATAATACATGTAATTATCAAGTGATTTATGGTGACCTATCTCACACTATGGGTGATCTTTCAAGTGAAACTTTCAGATTTGCTTCGAGTTCTGGTAAAAATGTTTCAATTCCTAACATTGTGTTTGGTTGTGGACATGACAATGGTGGCTCATTTACTAATGTCACTTCTGGTATCATTGGCTTAGGTGGTGGCAATGCCTCAATTGTCAACCAAATGCATCATGAAATCAAAGGGAAATTCTCTTATTGTTTGATCCCATTGGAATTATTGTTAGATAGTTCCAATGCAACTAGTCACATTAACTTTGGTGACAATGCTATCGTGTCTGGTCCTGGCATCATTTCAACTCCCATCTTTAAAAAGGAATCACCTACATTCTACTATCTAAATTTGAATGGTATCAGCATTGGAAACAAGACGTTAGAATTCAAATCTTCTCTGATTTCTCAACCCGATTATGATCTAGGCAATATTGTAATTGATTCTGGCACAACTTTAACCTATGTGCCTGATGGTTTTTACTTGAATTTGGAATCATTGGTGATGAGTTCGATCAATGCTACTAGGAAGGATGATCCTTTTAGGAGACTTGATTTGTGTTATGAGTCTAATGAGAATGGTACTATTGATGTTCCAAAGATTGTTGCACATTTTACAAATGCAGATTTAGAGTTGTCAACTTCAAACATTTTTACACAAGTGGTGGAAGGTATAGTTTGTTTGACAATAGTGCCAGGAGGAAATCAAATTTCTATTTTTGGAAATTTAGCACAAGCCAACATTCTAATTGGATATGATCTTAAGGCCAACAAAGTATCCTTTAAGCCTACAGATTGCACTAAGTACTAATGTTTTTTTAGCTAGTTATTAAAATTTTATTGATCAATTCTTGATTTCTTATATTTACTTGCATTTGATGCTTACCAATAGAGATTACATTTTTATTGTGTATTCAATGAAGGAAAATGAAATCAAGAAGTGACCTTTACAAAATCTCAAGATTATAATCTGAATTACTTATTTCACCTTCTATATGAAAAAATTGTTTCCATCTATTTTTACTTGTCCATGTTTGATCAGTTATTTTCAAGACCATAATTCTATTATGTGTCTCTGTCTTATTCCACCATACCCCTACGTTTGTTACGATAGTAATCAATGAAGTCGAATAAAGATCATGACGTCTCAGAGTTAAATGAGGGACAAACCCTTCAGCATATACTTCCATGTGACCTTAAAAAGTTAACTTTTTTTAGTGGAACTTATCAAAATTCCACTCGCTTAGATCTAATTACTTAGATATTTTTAATATTAAGAATCTTACTAGATTTTGATACATTCAGGTATGTCCAGATACTTATATTTTGGGATACATAAGGTCAAAATTAGGTATCATTTATTCTAGATACATTGTATTCAAGTGGATTCACACGTATCTAGGAAACATAGACAAACCTACTCACCTCCCTCCCATCTCGCTCGCCACTTTCCTATGTATATGATACATGCGAATCACAACTAAATACATACATATACATGTGTTTAGTGTGATTCACGTGTATTTGGGATACATGACTATCTTTCTCCCCATCTCGCTCGCCTCTCTGCTATTTAGTATATCTGGTAGCAAAAATACATGTATTTTGGTGTATCTTCCTCAATATATCATAGCAAACTCTTAATTAATTGTACCATCAGTTCGAGCCTGATTATCCCTAAGCCCAATGTGAGTTTTTCTAGTTGGATTTGCTCCCTCGTACTTGCTTAGTGTGCCCCCCTTTCTTCGAGTGCCCCGCCCGATTCACTGGGCTGTTGGCTTACCAAGCACTTGCCCGCTGCTCCCGGTTGGGCAACATGGGAGTGCGAACTCGGTTCCCCGTACGACACACACAACTATTAAAATACATAATAATTTAAAAGTATAAGTAGAACTAGTATACATGGTATGAATGTATGTCTAATAAGGTATTTCCTCCTTTTTTTTACCCCTTCAGACCCGACCAAATAAAAATAACTTAATCCATCTTCTACACGGTCATAAAATGGATTTGGGTCGGATTTTAGTAAAATAGAAATTGATTTTTTTTTTAATTGAGTCAGATCTGTAATTTGCATCACTTTTTTAACGAGTATTGCGGAGAAACATATTAGTTCATTTTCCCAAATGATGACATTGTTATAAAGTGGATTGTATTGCATGAATATTTTCAGATAGTAGAAGGTTAAAGGATTTTATTAGGGTAAATTTTAGGTTTAGCAAACATAAAAATCATATTTGTATGTTATAACTATAGTTTATATAATTGCGCTTCATAGCAAATTTTATGTTTGCTATGGCTATTAACATGTATATTTCGGTATACATATATAAAAGATCAGCTGTATAATCTGTTTCGGTATACATATACAAAAGAATCAATTGTATAGTCTGTGTTTGTATAAAGCGAGAAAGAGAGAAAGACAAAAGAAAACTGGGCAGGGAAAGATCTGTATTTGTATAATTATAAGTGTATAGGACAAAAATATATGTATTTGTATTTGTATATACAATTTTCTCTCACTTTATACAAACACAAACGCAAATTATACATTTGTGTTTGTATAAAGTGAGAGAGGCAAGTAAGAGTGGCGAGCGAGATATGGAAAAGTCGCGAACGAGATTCTTTGGGGAGAGAGGTGAACAAAAAGATATGTATATATATATATATATATATATATATATACAGTTTTCTCTCACTTTATACAAATACAAACACATTTTATACATTTGTGTTTGTATAAAAGTGAGAGAGGCGATGAAGAGACTGCCAACAAGAAAACAAGAATGGCGAGCGAGAAATTCAGGGAGAGAGGCGAATGGCAACAGTTTGCTACGTGTTGTAATTAAATCAAATTGTGGTTATAGAATTTAATTTGAATTAATAGTTTGCTATTTGACACAATTTTTCCATTTTATTATACTCATTATTATTAGTAGAAAATATGGAATGTAAATATAAGGAGTATATATGACATGATCAAATAAAATCTAATATATCCATGTATTTTATGGAAAGTGAAAGTCAACTTAACAAAATGTCCCACTTCATACTCTAGTATTTGATAATTAATGGTAACAAAATTTCACTTTCTCCCCTATTACATTTTCTTTAATTAATTAGACTTGGACATACAATTTGCTACCTATAAAAGGGTACTAAACATTGTCTCCTCTTCATCATTTTTCAACCATGGAGATTAATACTAAAGCTTTCATTCTTATGTTGGTTCTTTTATCGTTTTTTCATTTTTTTAGTTTCTGATCGTAAAAGTATAAATGGCTTCACTCTAGATCTTATACATCGTGATTCTCTTCTTTCACCTTATCACGATCCATCAAACACTCCATCTGAACGCCTTCAAAAGGCATTCCATCGGCAATTCTCCGGAGCTTTCTTTTTTGGGGTAAAATGTGTTCATTCAATCAAATCAACTCTTAAACCAAACGAAGGTGAATTCCTCATGAAAATATCCATTGGTACTCCCCCAATAGACACTTTTGTCATTGCTGACACTGGTAGTGACTTGACATGGACACAATGTAAGCCTTATGATAATTGTTTCAAACAATTGACACCTATTTTCAATCCCAAAGAATAGCTCTTCTTATAAAACTATTGGTTGTTACAATAAACTTTGTCAAGGGTCACTATGTAACAATAATAGATGTAATTATGAAGTGAGTTATGGTGACCTATCTCACACTATGGGTGATCTTTCAATTGAAACTTTCACATTTGCTTCTAGTTGCTGACACCCAATTTTGGACCTCTACATTATAGATTAATCATTGAGCTTCTCCAATTTCAAACGATCCAAAATAATTAGTTTTATAAAATAAAAAAAATTATTAAAAAATATAATATAGTTTGCAAGTTATTTTAAAGAGATTTGTTACTTTCTATAATTTTTAAATAATATATATGTTTTATATAATTTTGTATATAATTAGTATATTTTATAAACATTTCGAAAATATTTTAATTTTAGTAAGTATTTTATTAAATTAGTTTAGTTTAAATTATGGTTAATTTTGAATCATTGATTAAGTTAATTATTTTATTTCGTTAAGATTAAGAAGCTCATTAGTTAATTATATTGATTCGTCTTATTTAATTTTTAGTCGAATTCACTAGTTTATTTAATTTAGTTAATTTTTAAATCCAATAGATCTTCCCTTCTTTAAAATCAATTTTGGGCCCATTTCCCGCAAGACAAAACCCATCAGAAAACCCACAATCCCAATTCAAAAGACCCAATTCCCTTTATCCAATTCAGCCGAGCCCAATGCCTAAGTAACCCGACCCAGCCCATTTGGACAGAAGGCCCTAGTTGAAATTATTTCTTCCTTCCTTGATTATTATTTGCTTATTATTGTTTGTATTAACTCTAAACTTTCTCATTTGGTTTAAATTTAATTAAATCCCTTAACGAGGAACCTCTTGGGATAATTAAATCTTTTTTTAGTGATTTTATTTGAATTGTCCTACTTAAAGTCATTTTTGACATAAGTAAATTTTCTTTCTAAAAAATTATTTTCTAAGTGTTTAATATATACATTTCCAAAATAATTTTAAATTTTTACTTAGTAATATTTTTTAAAAAAAAAAAATTAGTCAAATCATCGATCAATCGCAAGTTAGCAGACATTCCAAGGGCCTAACATCTTCTCAGAATGTACATTGAACTTCAAACCCTTTTATTTTCAATTGATTTTATCAGTTTGAGTCTTTCGAAAACCTTAAGTTTTTTTCTTGATTTTTACTAAAAAAATTAATTGGCGACTCTATTTCTTTTGGAAATTCTATTTCTCTTAAATCATAAGTTTAATCAATTTTTTCGAAAAATTATACTTTTATTTTATTTTATTTTTCGAGTAAAACACTAGTCCTGGTAAACATGTTTCAATTCCTAACATTGTGTTTGGTTGTGGACATGACAATAGTGGCACATTTACCAGTGCCACTTCTGGTATCATTGGCTTAGGTGGTGACAATGCTTCAATTGTCAACCAAATGCATCAACAAATCAAATGGAAATTCTCTTATAGTTTGATCCCATTGGAATCATTGTTAGATAATTCCAATGCAACTAGTCACATCAACTTTGGCAACTGTGCGATTGTATCTGGTCCTGACGTTATTTCAACTCCCTTGATTAAAAAGGAACCATCTACATTCTATTATCTAAATTTGAAAGGTATCAGTGTTGGAAACAGGACAATAGAATTCAAATCTTCTCCAATTTCTCCTCCCGTTGGTGGTGGTGGTCATGATCAAGGTAACATTATAATTGATTCTAGCACGACATTAACCTATGTTCCAGACACTTTTTACTTGAATTTGGAATCAATGTTGATGCTTTCGATCAATGCTACTAAGAAGGACGATCCTTCGAGTTCTTTTGGTTTGTGTTATGAGTCTAATGAGAATGGTGCTATCGATGTTCCAAAGATTGTTGCACATTTTACAAATGCAGATTTAGAGTTGTCAACTTCAAACATTTTTAATTGGAAATCAAAAATTTCTATACTTGGAAATTTGGCACAAGCGAATTTTCTAATTGGATATGTTCTCAAGGCCAACAAATTGTCCTTCAAGCCTACAGATTGCACCAAGTACTAATGTTTTTTAAGCAATTACTCAAATTTTGTTGATCAATTCTTGATTTCAGATATTTACTTGCAATTGATGCTTACCAATAGAGATTACATTTTTATTGTGTATTCACTGAAGGAAAATGAGATCAAGAAGTGGCCTTTACAACATCTCAAGATTATAGTCTGAATTACTTATTCCACCTTCTATGTGAAATACTGTCTCCATCTATTTTCACTTGTCCATGTTTAATCCGTTATTTTCAAGATCATATTTCAATTATGTGTCTCCGTCTTATTCCACCATACCCCTACCTTTGTTAGGATAGTGATCAATGAAGTTGGTTAAAACCGTGACGTCTCATAGTTCAATTCCAGCAGAGACAAAAAAAAATAGGTGAAGAAATTTCCTCCCGCCTATCCTAGCTTTGGTAGACAAAGTGACGTGATACTTGCTGCTGGTGGGAGGTAAAGGTATTCCGTAAAATTAGTCGAGTTGCACACAATTAAGATCCATCCTAGATCTTTCATATTTAATTTAACTTCATTTGGTGATACTTCCTCTTTTGATATCTTTGTTTGCTCAAAGCATATATGAAACAAAGGATACGAAGTATTCAGTTAGCTTCGAAGATTAGTCAAACTGACACTCAATAAGCAAAAAGTGTGACATAAATAGAGGCAGAGGGAGTAGCATGCACCAAGAATTATTGACTATTACATTATAAGAAGATACATAATATTAACCTCAAACAAGATGATACATAATAGTTTCTCTATGGGGAAACCAAAACACACAATTCTGTGCAGAGTTGGCTTTCCCTTATTGTGTTACATATTTGATACACTTCATCAATTCCATATTTTTCTTTTACCCCCTTACAGAAAATTTGCTAGTCTTGTGTGTATTGATAAACTTCTCCATCAATCATCTATGTTATCCGTATCTAACGGACGAGCATTCTATTCAAAATTTCTGTTCTTGCAAGTTTTGTTGCAGGGGTAAGGACAATCGATCTCTTGGAATCGTTTTCTTTCATAATACCAATCTCCAACTGCTTTGGCAATCGTCTGTAAGAACACAATTTTTTGGAAGTGTTAATAGTTGTCTATAACGGAATGACAGAATTTTGTGTAAGATAAACAACAATAACAACATAACCAGTATATTCCCACAAGTGGAATCTCAAAAGAGTGGAGTGTATGCAGATCTTACCCCTACCTTTACGGGGGTAGAGAGGCTTGTGTATAATAAATGTAATTTTGAAATAGTTCTGTGTTCATGATTGCATACCGTGCCAGATAATACTGGTGAGTCGTCCCTTAGCCATGTCTCTTGTGTTCCGGTTTGACAATGGGCGTAACAAGAATTGATATAATACCCTCGCGTTGAGGAAGGGCCGAGTGAATTCAATGCTTTCAAGAATTCTGACCTAAAAGCTGTGAAATTACACCATGTATTAGACACAAAGTGTAAAAGACATCTTCTAAATGTAAATATTAGATATAATTTAGCTTCTTCACGCTTACTATAACTAGTTATTTTTAGTTTGAAAGTGATAGCCCACAATGGACAGGCTGATTCAATATTGTTGTTACTATAATTTGGTCGAGGTTGTTTTCCTTTACCAATATTAAAGTGTATAATCATCTCATCCAAAAGCCTAAGAGCTAGATATGATCACACACTTCAATATGGGATCGGATCTCGTTGCACCCATTATTAAAATGAATTCCCACTTGTGTGGCCCGTGGTTGGAAGAATTAGGTGTGCATGTGAGGGGGCGTGTTGAAAATATTATGTTTTCTCCACTAACAACTTAAACTTTTAAACAAGATGATCACACACTTCAATAACCAACATATAGGTACTCTGAATTCCCATTGATCAATAGCTTAACGGTGTACTCCGAGTGAATGAAGGAACAACAAAGGGCTTAAGAGTCTTAACCTTGCATCGTTTGGAGTTGAGCAGACGAGCATTTCAGTATGTCGAGCTTGCAGTTGCGCCAAGTTCCATGAGGATCGGCAACACCAGGAGCCAAAATATTTTTTATCTGAAAAATTAAGAACAATAAATAAGCAAAAATCAACAATTTAGTGCCAAAACGTACTCATATATAGTGTATCTATATATAAAATGACTTTGATATAACGAAGACTAAATTCTAATGCAGCGGAAAGTCAGACATGAACTGACCTGCCAGGAATCATAGGCTGCATTTACTAGGAAAAGTGGTGTCTGAATTTGTTGCGCAACGTTTTGTGGGAAAAAACACTGCAACATAGCGGTGTTTTCGCATAAGACGATGCATCAAATAAGGGAAAGATATATTTTTGTGGAAACAACTCCTCTTACCAATCCCGGTTTCAGTCTTGAGGTACACGATTGAGGCAAATTCTTCGCAGAACCCTGAATCCAAGATAATGTAACACACTTAGTACGAGTAAATTTGAATCAATAGAACTTCCTTGCTGACTTTACACGAAATTTTACAGTTCATTGTAGGTCCGAGCATCATTTTTGGTATGAAGAGGACATATTTATAACAAGCAGATTATATGTGAGAGAGAATCACCCCTCCGTCAAATTCATGTGAAGGTGTTTGATTGGGCACAAAATTTAAAAATGAAAGAAAAACTTGTGAAACTAGTTGACTAAAACAAGATATTGTTAGTACTAAATATAGAAAGTTGTCATTCTTTACGAGGGTCGAGACTGACTAAAAAAGGAAAGATTGTCGGAGCCCGGAGGGAGTATAGGTTAAAGAAGTATACATGTGTGTTAACAACTTCACTGTAGAACTGCTCGATATGAGAGGTACCGGAAATAGTCTGCCTGCAACAGAGAACCAATTCTTTTATAGAAAATCGGAAATCTAAATTTCTCACAATTTTTGAGAGTTGGCCACGATTAAAATAACAAACACGAACGCTTACGTGTTGATAAAGAAACCAGCATCTGAGAGACATTTTACTTTAGCACCCGGTGGAAGGAGACCTTTAAATCTGTCACAATGTAGAATTGCAGCCAAACTACCAGCTGAACATCCCGCAAGAATAGCCTACGATTAGAAAAAACTTTCTATCAGCAACTAAACAATGTGTCACGACGAACATATATAATCGTCTGCAATAATTTGTAACCGGTTGATGCATCGATCGTACATTCTGAGCGTTCTTCATTCCTTTAGCCAAGAAATCCTCCATAACAGCTGAAAAAATCCTGGCTCCTCTGTAGAACACTTTTGTTTTCTGTCATAATTGAACATGTCCATTAAGAATCAACGATATAAAGATACTAGCACAACTCGTCGTTTATACCAAATCAATAATTGTATAGTGTTTTAACATAGAATTACCGGATCGGCTGCTTCAACATCACCAGTAAAGGATGATCCATCACAATATCTAATTCTAATTCTGTTCCAATTGTAAAAGTCTACAATTTCCAAAACACAATCAATCAGAATAATGTTTAAAAATAGAAAGGCGTTGAAACGATGTATATGAAAAGGGTGAAAAGCTCTACCTGGATTGAACTTAGCCTTGTTGCTCAAAATTCCTGAGAAAGACACTGTCTTTACCATTAGTTTCGATGATCCCAATCGTGTTTTTGTACGTTCAAGGCAAGTTGTGGCATTATTGCACCATGCTCCTCCCTGAAGTCATCGGATGAATTCAAATGCAAATTCATGTAGGCAGTCCAATATAATTGTGCGTAAATCACCAGCAAAAGTTCAATCTAGTCTTTTTTTCCTCATTTTTGATAACGAGGTATCTAGGACAGCTTACGCATATCTCGACTACCTTAGTTCAAGAATTTGAAGGGGAAAGGCTAACAATTGGACTGAAATAAGACTACGAACCACAGAGATGATTGGAATAATACAGAGAAGATGAACATAGCCCCTAACAAAGATGATACGAACAAATCGAGAAATGATCCAAATTGATATAAAGAGACAAACCTCAAGTTGGATAAACCAATTGTTAACTCCAGCTCCAAATCCTTTATCAAAATGGTATGCTGGTGGACTTCCATCCAAACATACTGCAAAAACACAACATTGACATAAAAAAAATCAAACACATTTTCACATTCTTGAATCTTTTTTCGCGGAATCCGTGGTGAATTCAGGATTTAGACGTCATCAATTCTAAAGCCAAATCTACATGCCATCCATACTTGTTTTCACAAAAAATATGCATAAAGTTCGAACCAAAAGTCACGGGTTCCGCCAAACCCGCAACTCTACATTATATCTAGAGTCGGAGCTACAGTTCTGCTTACGAGTTCAGGTTTGCTTTGGCTTGTATTAAAAAATCCATAATTATTTAGAACCTAGTAAGTTGTAATTTTTTAGAATTCAGAACACATAAACTCAAAATCTTAATTCCGTCTCTAGTGTTACCCCCAACCCCACCAAAAAAAAAAGGATAATTAAAATCAAAATATGTACACATCCGTAAACTCTTTTCGAGAGTTAGTGGCGGATTCCGAATTTAAATTAAAAGTCACGGTCAGCCAAACCCGTGACTTCTACATTAGATCCAGGGGCGGAGCTACAGTTCAACTTACAAGTTCGAAACTTTACCCTTAACCTTGTATTTGTGTATAACTAATATATCTAAAACACACTAAGCTACCTTTTCTAGAATCCAAAACTCGTAAACTAAAAATCTTAGCTCCGACTCTAATAGAAAAAATAATAATCTTACCAGCTCCTTTAGCTACTGCACTTTGTAGATAAGTAATATCAACTGGATGTCCTTCACTAATTAAAACAATTAGCAAAGTAAATATTGCACGTAGCCATAGTTGCATTGCCCCTTTTACCATCCTGCATATATTAATTACTAATTATGTAAACAAAATAATATAAATAACCCAAAAAACACAAAAATCCTAAAAATTTAAGTGAAACCAAGAAAAGAAAAACATATCATTTTTAGAAAGATTTAATACTTTCTATATTACAAATTTAGCAAAAATTTCATTTTTTTAAACCATTAATGTTACTACTTTCTTCTTTTATTCCATTAAAACATATGATACAGAAAATGCAGAGAATAATCAAACAAACCTATTTCAGAACCAACAAAATTTTTTTTACTAAAAATACAGAACTGAAATATTAGTTCAAGATATGATTAATTACCTGGTATAGCAAAGATTTTGAGGAAGAAAAAAAATCTGAAAATGAATTATTTTGGGTTGAAATCTGCAGTATAATAAATCCAGCTGTGAGTATTATTATTTTTGGACCAAAAAACCAGGGGTCCCAAAAGCAAATGGTGGATGACACTAGAGAGTAGAAACATATCTTTATAGTACTAAAAAAGAAAAAGTTCTATACTTTCCTCCGGTTTTAATTTGATACAAAATTTTAAAAACAATTAAATTTTCCAATTTTAAATGAAAAATATGTTATCAAAATATCATTAATTTTGTGTCTTAAATAAGTAATTTTAAAAGTAACATTAAAATATTATTAAAAAGACATTTTATTAAAAATTGAATAAATAAATTAAAACGGAGGGACTATTTTATTTATTTGTAATGACTTCGTGAGTTCTTTTCACTACTAATGGAATTTAATGTCATATTTAGTTTACATGTTGACCTAATTTGTAACATTTAACGGTTTTTTTTTGTTTCATATTGAATTTAATGTTGATTAAATTTGAATTCATGTCAAAAAATTATATTAGGAATAAAACATTCTTTAACAAAGGCTACTCTTTATCTAGGGGGACTCAAACCAAAATTTTTAATTAAGAATGAATAAATTTTTACTGCTCCACCACAATCTTTATCGGATAACTTATAACGCTTAACTTAGTTGTACAATTCTTGAAGAATTCTTATGAAAACTTATCCAAAAATATTGTACGTTAAAGATTCTCAAAAGATATATTTTGAAAGCTTCTTTTAAAACTTCCTTTCGTAAAGTAGTATAGTAAGAGAGATCTTTAACTTTTGTAATTTATGTTTTTTTATTTTTTTTGAAATATTGTAATTTAAAATTTTAAAATATGTAAAATATATATTTTTTTAAATTCTATCTTGTTATTTTAAATACATTATATGATATTAAGAAAATTTATCCCTAGAAACTCTTTAAATAATTAAATAGCATCGTAAACTATGATGAACCTAATATATATTGTGAATTTAAAATCAATAACTATTGTTCAAATCACCAGATTATATATATTAAAAGACATTAACTACATA
Source organism: Solanum bulbocastanum (assembly GCA_037074985.1). Taxonomy (NCBI): domain Eukaryota; kingdom Viridiplantae; phylum Streptophyta; class Magnoliopsida; order Solanales; family Solanaceae; genus Solanum; species Solanum bulbocastanum. The sequence continues at coordinate 2,730,841 of CM073604.1, forward strand.
TTTATAAGTATTTCATTATGAATTTATTTATTGTTGTACATAAACTTGAAATTATCTAAAAATTCATAAATTTTATAATCTTAAATTCATCACTGACCGAAAAATACATTTACACTAACAATGTATCAAACTTTATAAAGGAAAATAGTATATCAAGAAAAATTAATTCAATTAACTCACTTATCAAAAAAGTTAAATAAATAACAAAGACTCCATCTTAATTAATTAACGTGCTTTTTACTCAGTTTTTTAATGTTGTATTGTAGAATAAGAATCTTTTCAAAAGTTTTCTTGTTTTGCTATATCCAAATTGAAGAAAGAGAAGAGAAAAATCCAACCTTAAAAGCTGTTTTTTTATTCTCTTTTTTTTTTTTAATTTATGAATAATAAAGTGCATATAGTATAAATGCTTTTTTTAATATGTCAGAATAAAGAAAGAAATTAAATTATTTTAAAAAAGGAAGCTGCCGACACACATTTTCTTCGAAGGTGATTTAATTATGTACTTTTTGTTTAAGAAAAATTAATGTTGTTAAGTTTCGAGGAAATAAGATTTTTTGGCCAATTATATATATATATTTGTGTAAGTGGCTTAAAAAACTAATTTCACTTATTATTATTTTTTGTGTTTCAATTATCATATTATTATGTTATTATTATTTTTAATTTGGCACTTTTGTGTTTTTCTCTTTTTAAACTGCTTTGAACTGTTTTTCGTGAATTTGAATCAAAATTAGTCTTTTTATTCTCAAGAAATGGATAACATCTACATAAGCACTAACCTATTTAGCTTTTACGCTTTGGAATATAATGAATATGTTGGTATTGTTATTTTTCTATTTTTCTCTTTCCAAGCTGCTTTAAAATAATTTTCTTAAGCTTAGCGGTTTATCAAAATAATTTTTTTATCCAAAAAAATATAAAAGTATATATTTATATATTTAAAATTATCATAAAAATTATATTAAATATTTTATTATCGAAGGTATGTTTGGATTAGACAAATACCATGTGCTGAGTGATGGAATCTTATCGGCTCACGCGTTCTCCATTCAATGAATGACAAAACAGTTGAACTGAAATTTGAAAAATTGAGAGATGGATTGATGTCTTTTCTTCTTTTTTTTTTTTTTCTTGTGATGAGAGTTTTTCCTCTAAAAATTTATAATCCTATTTAATGTAATTAATAGTCTATTTGAAAATATATATATAAAAAAAAAAATTATGTCAAAATGGACCCTTGAAAATGGAATAATAGACGTTTGACCATAAAATATGGAGAAGTATTAAAAATATTTTTAAACTTGACGTGAATTATTAATTTCATTCTCAAAGGTAGCATTAAAAATATCTTTTTATTTGCCTAACCCAACTTAAATACACTTTTAATATATCACATGGCATACAAAGTGGTCTCGAACTCTTATAAGAGGGTGAGCCTCTTATAAAAAGTCGAAAAAATGTTGAAACATCCCTAAATTTGACGAAAATTTAAGAATATATATATATTTTTTTGGTTGAATAAGAATGTATTTCATCATGTTGCTACGATCTAGGGTGCATTCAAGTTTTGTTAATCAAGTAGAGGAGTGTTTTTTAACTTTTAAGGTAGTTTGGAGATAAACTAATAATTTGTGTCAAGGTCAAGAGTGTTTTCAATACTTTTATCTAAAAAAATAATACTTTTTTCCTAGAGTTGAACTCTAAAAATACGTTTGGCCATGAAATTTCAGAATTCAACTTGAAGTTAAATTTCAGAATTTGAAAAATAACAAAAAATTAATTTTACTTTTTTCACTCTAAATTACTTATAAAAAATTTTAAAATATTATTTAAAAAAAAAACTTACAATAAAATATGATCAAACGCCCGCTAAATTTTTTAATTTCATTTTCGACATTTATTTTCTCCTTTCTTTTATTTCCATGTATCACTTTTTCCAAGTAGGACTATAGAGAGAGCTAGAGCCTAGGAAAGCCTATCCATGATTTAAAAGGATTTTAAATTCTTTAGGCATGCACATGAATGCCGGTGATTCTTTTAAAGCATACAAGGGATAAGATCAATATTTAAATTAATAGATTGGATGATGCTTGAATTGGTTTATGTTAAATATTTTTTGTTTTTGTTTTTATTTTTTCGGATATTTAACAAAAAATATGTTTAAATACTTATTTTTAGGTTCAAAAAGGTACGAAAAATAAGCTATTAAGCTAAAAGTTGATATGACAATATTTATGCTTTTTAGCTTATAGCTTATAAGTTATTCCCTTCGTTTGATTTAAGTTGTTATTTTAAGTTTCAACGTCTCTTAATAAATTAGGTAAATTTATTGTTATACATTTATTTAATATCTTTTTAAAGTCAAGTTTTTAATAATGAAAAAGAATTAATTTATTATGATTTATTAATTTGACCAATGAATATGACTAAATTACTTAATTTTTATATATTGATCAAATTTATACTTTCAAGGGCGAAATAGGAAGAATAATGTCATTTATGCATTAATTTTGTGGAATGACAAATACTCTTAAGGAACATCTAATTTTAGAAAGAACGACATGTAAATAGGAACTAATGAATTTTTTTGAGAAGGTTTGATCAAATACTAATTGTGGCTCAAGAGTGTTTTTTAAAATTTATAAGACAAATGCAAATGACTTTTCATCAAAGATGCATTTCTAAAAAACAATTTCAAAATAAGTTGATTTTAAAAGTTTGGTCAAATCAGGGGCGGAGCTATACTCTTGTTTGAGACACCCTTCATTGAAAAATTATATTGTATATACAAGTAAAATGGTAAACATAGTGGTTAAATAACGTATTTTGGACACTCTTAACACAATACAACGTGTTATAGCCCAATGGTTTCAAGTAGGGGTGTGGACTATTCGGATTAAACCGAATAACCAAACTAAATCAAAGCGAATTTTTATTTGGATTGGTTTTTTGGTTTTTCAAATTGGTTTTGGATTAATAAATTACTTTGTTTGGTTTTTTGGTTTGATTTCGGGTTTTAAAAAATAAAAACTGAAAAACCGAATAAAAAAACGAATTATATATATAATGTTTAGGTTTAGAATTAAGTTGGAGTTAACCACTTTTTTCCCTTTTTGGTTATTGCCTTTTATGATAATTACATTTATATTTTATGTTTGAATTACATCTATAATAGGTATACTTATAAGTATTGTGTTTTAAGTTTTACTTGTGATTTATATAAGTACATTTTAAGGGATTAAATATTATTACTTTGGTGATGTTATTAATTATTGATATAACTGAATAACCAAACCGAAAAAAACCGAACCGAATAGAGGAAAACCAAACCAAATCAAATTTATTTTGAATCGAATTGGATTACACATTTATAAAACCAAAAACCGAAAAATCTAAACCAAATAATGCAAAATCAAATTGAAAAACTGAATGCACACTCCTAAATTTTCAAGTTCTTTGATTTATATGTTCGAATCTTATTAATTGCAAACTTTTTTGTCACTTTTAGGCTCCACATTGGACCATTTAATTATATTAATATCCTATCAAACTTAGGATTATTTTTTCACTTCTTTCGGATGGGATTCGAAATAATTTAGTCCGTTAGCTATTGTTGAACCAAGCTGTCATTCACCAACTGTATGTCTTTTCTTTGACTTTGTTTTTTAATGTTTTAAATTTCGTGATTGATATTTTTATTAAAATTTAATTAAATTTAAATTAAATATACAATTTCTACTTAATAATGACAGGAATATTTATTGCTCTGTTGCATATTAACCTTATTCGAGAAAATGATTAAAAACTAGTGATATTAAACTTACAATAGTCTTATAACTATAGAAATATATGATTAGGAGTAAAATAAAAGGTGTCCTATAATTATAGCAATCTAAAAGGTGTCTTTTCTCATTCCTTTGGATGGTTGTTATATATTGTATTGAATTGTTAGTTTAGATACAATATTTGTTTTGATTGTTAGTTTGTTATTTAAATTTTATTGTATTGTATCGTATCGTTTGAATTCATCGTTAATTAGTAACGATCGATTTAGTGTGATCGCGTCGTTACCTTAATATTTTCTTCTTATTCTATTTATTATTTAATAATTCTATTTCATATTTTACCCTACCTTTTCATAGTAGCTTTTTACACTATACCCTAGTTTTCTTATAGATTTATCAATCAAATTATTGATGTGTGACATTATGTAACGACTGAGAACAATACAATTCATCCAAACACTATATTCATTAAAACAATACAATGTACAACACGATACGTTATGAAACAATACCTAACAACCATCCAAACAAAGTGTTCCCAACATTGAGCACGATTGAAAAATACACAAAAGCTCATAAAACTAAATGCATAAATCAATTGCTTCTTCTGAAAATAATGCATATTTGAGATTTTTGTAGATATTTTAGGGGCAAAAACTTGTAATAGAGGGAAAATTGTAACAGTTTAATGGCAAATATGGCTTGTCTATCAATTGTACATGACTTCGATCGAAGTACCAATCGCTAAATGTCTCTGCAATTGTCTGCAAATAGAAAAAAATAATTATATTCTATAAGTTTAACTATAATTTTTTTTTAGATCAAATTAAAATAAAATAAATTCATTCAGTAACTAAAATTGACCTTATTATGTACGGAGAATCCATTCCAACCAACACCACTTGTTATTTGGGAATGAATCAAGCAAGAGTCAATAAACATTCCTCTTGATGAAGAATTACTTTGTTTGGGTAATGCATTTAAAAAATCTTGTTTGAAATCTGAAATAAAACAAAAAAAAGGTTAAATCTCAAAATTTCACATTTTTAATTCATAATTAATTAAATACAAATTTGACAATTAGGCATAGCTAATTATGACGTTATTACTAACCTTGTAAAGTTTTAACAAGAGAAGCTGAGCATGTATTACTAAAAAGATCTTCATAATAACCAGGAAAAGTCTTGTTTATCTGGAAACATTTCAAGATAAATAATTTTAATCCAAGGCAAGAAATATAATAAGAATTAATCTAAATAGTCGCTTATTCATCTGCTTAAACTAAAAATAATCTCAGATATATATCATATATGTATAACCTATGCATATCATAGGTGTCATGATGTTGCGCATGTGAATATCAAACACAAATAATCAGACCTGTTAGATATATAATTAAAAAGTTTGATTTTTATGAATTAAGAGACTTAGATATCAATTAAATTCTAATTTTTTTTTTCATGAACTTAATGGAGAATTGAATTGACCTGAAATGTATCAAACATTGAGTTGACTATGAAAAATGGTGTCTTGATTCCTTGTTGAAAATATTGTGGGAAAAGGCACTGCAAATTCATTAGACATAACATTAGTTTCATTATGTTTCGATGAGCTCGATCGAGAAAATAAATAACAATCGATACTTACCAAAGATGGGTTCATTTTTGAAGTACAAGATGATGGCAACATATTGGTTGAATGCTACATTTGATTAAAAAATAAATTAGACAAACAAATATTGAATATTGTGAGGATATATATATGGAATATTATATATATTAAAAAAAAAGAAGAGGAATTGTACATGTAATTTGATCAGTCCTTCATTAACAGTATCCATGAATGTCATTTCCTTCTTGTGTTTCCTGTTACACAAATTAACAATTAAGGGGTTCGTGCCTCTTCAAAATACTATACGATATATATGAGGTTAAAATTATATTTATACATATATAGTAGATATCATTGACTGGAAAAATGGGCAAACGTTGTGCTTTCTATACTGTATATATGAGGTCGAAATTATATTTTATACATATATATAGCATTGACTGGAAAAATGAGCAAACTTTGTTGGTTATGAATTATAAGGGATTATTATTTCTATCGATATTTTGTACTGTTTTTTATATAGTGAAATAGTCATCTCGTTAACTTATTGTATCTCCTTTGATATTATATATATTTGTTGTCTGATTTATCATCTTTCTAGGTTTGCTTTATTATTTTTCTGCATACAACACCTAATTATTTTAATCTAACAAGATTAACCTGACGAGTGCTTACGATCCGAGCAACTCCCTCTCATCGACTCTTAATTAGGTTAAATCTTACCTGTGGAGAAAATAGCTACCATCAGCAAGACACTTAACTCTAGCTGAGTTAGGAAGAAGAGCTTTAAAACGATCACAATGGATTAAAGCAGGCAATCCTCCAGCTGAACCACCACTAAGAATGGCCTGCCAAATAAGAGTAGAACATCTTAACACTACACTGGAAAAATGCTCGTAAAATTAATTTAAATAGTCGTCCACTCAAAATAATAGCTATCAAATGTACGATATTTAAATAATTAACTGTATATATGAGTAGTCGTGTAAAATTGGAGTACAATAATATATGTATATTGACTAGCTATCGTAAATATTATCGGCTGAGTGGACAAATGTGCAACTTCCTCAAAAGGCTTATGTGTACTCATGTGGTGTTGACTAATATTGAGACAATAATAATAATAATAATAATAATAATAATAATAATATATTTAGTGTAATTTAACATAATGTGGAGTTCGAAGATGATAGAATTTACACAAATATTAGCGTTATCGAAAGATTATCTGCTCAAATAATATATAACGATATAGCGAATAACAAAAGACATTACATAAAATTCAGAAAACAAGGGACAGTAAGAACAACCAAATAAATATTATATTAAAATATAAGATAATTAAACAATTAATTAAATGTGTACTTAAAAAAATAATACTTCAGAGACATACATTTTTAGCATTCTTCATTCCTTTCTCCAAGAAATTCTCAATCAACGCAAGGAAAATCCTTGCACCTCTAAAATGAAGGTTAGTAATCTGATAAAACATTAGCATAATATCAGAAAAATGCTTAGTTGATTAATTATAATAATAATACATATAAAAGCAAATATGTTCCATAGAAACTATTTTTTGGAACATAAATGGTTTTTCTAATTATATTCAAAATATTTGATAAGTAAATAGTAAATACTATCCCAAAAATACTTTTTATATATAATCTACTTAAATACGATAGAAAGTGGAGGATGAGGGGATAAAAAGGGAGTCGGGTGGGAGTGAAGGGGTTGAGGGATCGGAGGAGATAGTTATCAGTAGGGAGTACTACTTATCGAATTTATTTTTCATATTTTTAATTAAAAAATATTTTGACCAACTAAACTGAAAAAAAAATAAAAAAATAAATACTCCAATACTTTTAATATTTATTTTGTAAGAAATTAATATATGCAAATAATTGAGTTTAAAGATGGTGTACCGGATCAACTATTTCAACATCTCCTGTGAAGGATGATCCATCACAATAAATAACCATAACTCTATTCCAATTGAAGAAATCTAAAAAAAAAAAAAAAAAATTAATATAATTAAATGAAAGCATGATTATTGTCTTATTATTATTTTAAGTACTAATTAAATATATTTTACCTGGATTAATTGTTTTATTGTTGCTAAGTATTCCATAAAATGATCTTTGTTTTGGAGCATATTTTGAAGAACCTCTTTCTGACGTTGTACGAGCAAGACAATCCATCACATTATAACACCATTCTCCACCCTAAATCCAAGTATAAAAGTTTGAAATAAAATTTTAGTCATTTTTTTAAAAAAATTACTATTTAATTATAAAAATTCGATAAATTATCACGTAAATTAAAACGAGAAAATTATTTTGCATGACGCTTACCCTAAAGTAGATAATCCAATTATTAGCGCCTTCTCCATGTCCCTTCTCATAATAGTATGCTGGAGGAGTCCCATCCAAGCAAACTAGAAGCATATAATAAAATGGAAATAAGAGTGGTAAAATTAATTTATGAATATGTGATTCGTCAAATTCGTTTAAGTTTTAACAGATTAAATGACTCGTTTATTTATTAACTCATTCTATCTTAATCAAGTTAGATTTAGTCCAGCTAAAACTTAAAATCATTATATATTGACTCATTGTTTAGCTACCTCATATCGATCACTAAACTCATTTCAGCCTATTAACCAGGCAGAGTTAGATAATGACTCATTTATTAGTTTAACTCATTTTAGTTTATTCAATCATCTATTAATTTGATATTTGTAATTGCATAAAGTATTATTAGGAAAATAACTAAGGAATTCAACTCAAGTATATATACACATTATGACTTGATGGTATAAAAATTCTTATAAATTGTTTTAGTATATGAAAGTTAACATCATATATTAGTCAAATTCTTATAATATTTCAAATATATATATATATAAGAAAAGATTTTTACCAGCTCCTTTTGACACTGCACTTTCAAGAATAGTTAAATCAACCATGGTTTCATCCTCTCCAATTACAACTTTGTCATTTAGCATAATCAAACAACAAATCATGAGTAGGCACAATCCTTGCAATATTTTTGTAATTTTCATGCTTCTACTACAAATAATTAAACAAAAAATAAATCATCAGAGACTTCATAAAATCTATAAAAAATAATATATATATATATATATATATATATATATATATATATATATATATATATATATATATATATATATATATATATATATATATATTGTATATTTAAAAACAGCGTGCATTAGCCTATTGTTTAATATGTTTAGGTAATATACATGATTAGTGCACTGAATTAACATATTTTTATTTTTCAAAATTACAGATACTTATTTTAAGATGGATTACCTGTTGATATTTGAAATATAACATAAACTCTTGTTTAATTGAGGTAAATTGCATCAATTAAACAGAATAAGTAACGAAGAAATAGCAACATTAATTTGTTTTTTCTCTTCAAAATGCAACATTAAATTTGAGAAAGTTTTTTTGAAAAAGAATAAATGTGTATTTCTTACCTCGTGATTAAAATAAAACCTTTGATTCCACGAATAATGTGATGGAAATAAATTTTATCGTGTTTTTTTTAAAAAAAATTCTGCAACTTGCAGGCATTTTTATATTGATAACGTAGGTGAAATAGAGAAACACGAGCTAAAATTTCATATGTCCATACCAAAAAACGCGTAAATTCTAATGTAATTTAGCTATATTTACACATTCACTTACTGACCGTTCATTATTTACTATGTCTTTCGGTTCATAATAAGTGGTTTTTAGCCTTTTAGAATTATTCAAAATAAGTGCTTTTAAAAAAAAAAAAAAAAAACTAAGAATATATACAAATTTCACCAAAATTATCTTACAAAAATACTCCACACAACAACAATGTGATTTTTAACATATTCATAATCCAACTATAAAATTATAATTTATACCCTCTAATAATTACTAATTAGTTGAAGTGTCTTCAGGACATACTTTCTCAACCAAAAAAGCAAGTCATAGAGTAGCAACAAAATCAATATAACAACAAATTAATTTAAAGTTAATTAAGGTGATGTTTCACCAAACTTCAAGCTACTCACAATATCTCAACAAAATAAATTGAAATAAAAATTTAAAATTTATGTGCAAATCTTGAAGCTTTAGTGTTTCTTAAGCTCAAATAAAACATAGGGATAAGAGTCTAAAAAATACCTCTAACTTTGGTCAAATTTGCTGTTGCGATACTGAACTTTCATGAGGACCTATTACCTCCCTAGACTATTTAATACAGTAGTTTAAACATATATTTTGCCCATGTGGACATAAAAAATAATGCAAATTATAAATAGTAATGTGTCCACTTTGGCACATATATACCTTTAAAATACACTGTTAAATAGTTCAGGGGGTAAAAAATACACTATTAAATAGTTTAGGGAGGTAATATGTCCTCGTGAAAGTTTAGTATCGCAACAGCAAATTCGACCAAAATTGAGGTATTTTTCAGACCCTTATCCCTAAAACATATATAAATGAATTAAAGTTCTTCAAAACCAAGAAAAGAGGAAAATTCCTAATGTCTCTTGCACCGTATAAAACACATAATCAAATACTTGTTAAAGGTCTAAAATTGAAGATATCTTTTGAAATTAGTCGAGGAAAATGCCACAGTTATTCGGAAGAACATTACTAACTATTGTCCAATTGCAAAAATGAGATTAAATCCCTTATTTTCAAGATCTCAAATTCTCTAACAAAAAACTTAATTATTTCATGAAAAATTATGTTGAATAAGAAGCTTACCACAAATTTGAAGAAATTTCTCCACAGGTTCCAAAATAATTGACTTTAGTCATCTTGATTCTTAAAGGCAACCTGTGGGGAAATTTTAAAGAGAAAGTTCGAAAACATATTTATTCAAATAGAAAATGCTTGCACTATCATGTATATCATATTATATCATATGCACCTGAATTTACATATGGTAATGTCCATCTCTATATTACCAAAAATAAATAATTTATAGATATTATTAGGAGGGGGTGGGGATGAATTTGGGTGCCTATTCTTCCAAGATACATGCATGTGATAAAATTTACTAATTTAATTGTAGCATCTGCAATACTGAAATACTATTCTTTGCTAAAAACTTTTTGCAATTTTGTTTTTTAATCTCATTTTTCCTGATAATAACACATATAAATACATGAATTGACCTGCTTTTAAGTTTTACCTACCAATTTTGGCCTTATAAGTCAAGGGTACTATTTAATGAAGGATACCTTATACAAGCCTATAATAGAGCCCTAGTAGCTCAATTCATTTTATTTCATTAAAATTTGGATTTATTTTTAGCTCAAATTAATATGGGAGAAATCTTGTTAAAAATATATTTTATTTTATCAAATATGTTATTTATATATAGTCATAATAAATAAAAAATAATAAGCTTATAAAATACTAAAAACTTATAAAAGCATAAAATAATTAAAAATTAGTAAGAATTAAGTAGATTAGGTTATAACTGATATTTTAGCCCAAATAACTTTTAGACGAATGAATTAACTCAACACAATTTGATCAGTTCAAATTCAGCTCAATCCCCCCTCCCCACCCACCCAACACACATTTGCCGCCTATAATTGTTGGACAAAGAGATATGGACAAATCATCTTTAACTTGATTACCAAAAAATGTAATTCAATGACTATTTTATGTGATCCTTCCTTCCCCAATTTTTTTAGCTATTTTTTTTAATTTATTTTTATTTTAAAGATTTATGTTTTAATGAATTGATTCAATTATAATTATTGGGCCGAGCAAAATATTAGAGAGTTTTATTTGCGATCCCGGCTCAATTACCATTTGTTAAAAAGGACTAGGAGTTAGAAATTATGTGGAAGCTTTGGCTATCAGTATGGGTGTCAAAAATGAACCCAAACATAGGTAACCCGCCCAGAATTTTAAGGGTTGAACTCAACATAATTTGAATTGGGTTCAATCTCAATACATTCAAGCCTAACCCATTTTAAGAGAATTCTCAATTGAGTTCAATTTAATCTCCAATTTTAACCCGCTTTAAAACTCTTTACTAAGATATGTTCCTATATTAAATGTATGAATTATTATCTATTTAACATCTTTTAGGATTTATCTATGAGTAAATGGTCTAGAACCCCCCCCCCCCAACCTATACCCAAAATCCCAACTACACGCTCCAACTTTAATAGTGTCCTATTACCCACCTGAACTTCATATTTCCCTATTTTCTACACACTTAAACGCTGACCTGAACACAAAACCAAATAATTAGGCGTGCGTGCTTCCACGCGCTGGGTCCCATGTCTTCAACCCGAATTTCTTCTTTTTTTCTCCCATTTCGTAAAACATAAAAGAACAAAAAAAAATCCTCCTTTCCCATTTTCAATTCTTCTCCATTAACAATGGATTTCTGGTGATCATCAAACAAATTTGCTATCATTGAACGATTTTGTTGTGTATTGTTAACATTATTTCGTAGTTTATCAACTGATTTAGTAAAAGGTTAGTTCTTTATCCCTTATTTCAAGTTTGTGATTTATCCTTTAGGGTTTCTATTGATTCGTGAAATTAAGAGTAACATTGTGTGAAATCTTATGTGTTGCTTGCAATTATAGTGTTAGGTGTTCATTTACACCATATTATACCACATTTTTCATGAAATTAGGTTTTTCCCTTTCTCGTCTAAGTCGCGTAATTTTGTATTCTGTTCGTCGTGAAATTAAGAGCAACATTATGTGAAATCTTATGTGTTGCTTACGATTATAGTGTTAGGTGTTCATTTACACCATATTATACCACATTTTTCATGAAATTAGGTTTTTCCCTTTCTCGTCTAAGTCGCGTAGTTTTGTATTATGTTCGTCTTAGTATTATGTTCATGGAATGTTGTATTTATGTTCATAGAGAAGTTGCTAGTCTGTTATTGTGTTGTATTATGTTTATAGATTATGTTCATAGAGAAGCTAAGTACTATGTTGTATTCTGTTTGTTTGCTAATGTGTTGTATTTTGTTCGTTTTTAAGTACTATTCTATTTTTTGGATTGTCCTCATGTTAGAGTATGTTTATAATTACTATTCTATTTTTTTTTTATTGCCTTCAGGTAAGAGATGGATGGGTTTACTTTGATTACTCTAAGGTGGTACCATGGTGGGGTGTTAGATTTAAGTAGTGGGGAACCAATATATAATGGTGGAAAAGTTACAGAATTTTTGGATGTTGATGTAGATAAAATGTCATATTTTGAGTTGAAAGACTATATTAGAGAATTGGGATATAGTACAAGTTGCACCTTTAGTATTAAAGCACCTAACAGTGGCCTTTTGGTAGATGTTGATAATGATAAGGATATTTTAGACATGATGTCTTCCTTGGAAGATGGGGATGAAGTGGAGGTATTTGTTAGGCATTTGGTTGATGAGGCAATTGTGGGGCCCATGTTAATAGAAAATAATAGTCATGTGGATATGGGAGAATCTGGTTCAGCTTTTAATAAAAGACCTAATGAGAGTGAAAACTTTAACTTTGGGGTAGGTGAAGACCATATAAACAGTGAGGACTCTGTTGCTACTTTTTCAACCTCACCTTCTTTCACTACCACACCTCTTTTCACTACCACACTTTCTTTCAATACTGCTGCTGCAGATGGTGCTACTGCAGATGGTGCTACTGATGATGATATAGATATTGGTCCTGCTGGACCTGATTTCCCAGAAGAAGTAGAGGGTTCTGATTATTCAACTGAGGATAGTGTTGAGTCTGAAGCTGAATTAGTTGGAGATGATGATGAGGAAGAGTATGGTAGTGATGTACATGATAAGGTTAGGGAGTTGAGGGCTGAAAAAAGAAGTTTTCAAAGGAGGAAAAGAAGGGAAAGACTAACAGCTGACAATGAAGATGTACCAGTATGTAAAGTTGGACCAGATCTAGGTTTTGATGAAAATGAAAAAGGTAAAGTAAGTCATGAAGGAAGGCTAGGAGGTGATGAACCTTATTTTGCAAGTTCTGATGAGGATAGCTTTGAGTTAGATGAAGATGAGTGTTGTAATAATGATGAACATGAATCTGGTAGATTAAGAAGGGTAAAGTTGTCAAGAAAGAGGAGTTTAAAAACTCCAAAAACCATTCATGATCCTACTGCAAAGAAAGTTGTGTGGCAGTTGGGCATGGTGTTTAAAGATGTGAAAGAATTTAGACAAGCAGTAACTAAATATGCAATTAGAAGGAGGGTTCAGGTGGAGAAGTGGGTGAATGAGCCAAAGAAAGTTAGAGTTAGATGCAAAGATGGTTGTCCATGGCTTTTGTTTGGATGTCTTGACAAGACAACAAATAATTTCATGATAAAAACTTACAATCCAAAGCATACTTGCAACAAGACAACTAGAAACTACTTGTGCAATGCAAAGTTTTTATCTGAAGCCTTCAGAGAAAGAATAACTGAGCAACCAAACATAAGAGTCTTCAAGTTGCAGGAGATGATTAGGAAAAAGTTAAAACTTCATGTTGGCAAGACTACTGTGAGAAGAGCAAGAGCTAAAGTGTTGAAAGATATAATGGGTGATCATGTTGTGGAATTTGGAAGAATACTTAACTACAAGGATGAATTGTTGAGGACCAATCCAGGGACCAGTTGTGTTGTAAAAGCTAATGAACATGATACAGAAGGCAAATCAATATTTCAGAGTTTTTACATCTGTTTTGATGCTTTAAAGAAGGCATGGATACATTGTAGGAAGTGCATAGGCTTAGATGGTTGCTTCCTTAAAGGTGTTTGTAAAAGCCAACTGTTAGTTGCTGTGGCGCCAGGGATGGTAACAATCAGATGTTGCCACTTGCTTGGGCAGTAGTTGAAAAGGAGAAGAAACACATATGGACCATGTTTGTCAAGTGCATAAGGGATGATCTGGGACTTGGAGATGGTGAAGGTCTCACCTTGATCACAGATATGCAAAAGGTATGTGAAGTTATTTTGTAATTCTCAATTTATATATATATATATAATTGTGACCTAATCATCATCTATTGTAGGGAATGTCTGCAACAATTACAAATGTATTACCTAAGTGTGAACATAGAATGTGTGCTAGGCACATATTAGCTAACTGGGCTAAGGATTTGAGGGGTCTTCAAAGAAGACAACAATTTTGGAAGATAGCTAAGAGTACATTTGAGTCTCAATTAAGGAACAATATAGAGAAGATGAAGCTGTTAGGTCCAGAAAAAATGATGGATAACTTAATGTACTACAACATTAATTTTTGGTGCAAAGGTTACTTCACTACTAAAGTAAAGTGTGACTCTGTAGACAACAACATGTCTAAGTGTTTTAATGCATGGATCTTGGCTGCTAGACACAAGACCATCATTACTATGCTTGAAGAAATAAGAGTGAAGATGATGACAAGAATAGCCAAATTAAGGGAGTTCCCAAGTACTTAGAAGTGTAATTTCTCTCCAATGGCTCTGAAGGTTTTAGAGGAGAACATTAGTAGGTCTATGGACTGTACCATTGAGTTTAATGGAGCTGCAGGATTTGAAGTGAAAGAAGGGCTTTGTCAACACAAAATGGATATTGCTAAGAGAACTTGTAGTTGTAGGGTGTGGCAGTTAAGGGGCATACCATGTGCACATGCTGTGGCTGCATTATACTTTAAGAAGTTTTCTCTTTATGACTATATAGACAGCTGCTACAGTAAGGAAACTTACTTGAGGATTTATGCCAATGTTATTGAACCACTCACAAACATGGAGATGTGGCCAGTTTCTACAAACCCAATTATTGAGCCACCAGAAATCACAAACATGCCTGGTAGACCACCTAAGGCTAGAAGAAAAGAAGCTGGAGAAACTAAGAAATCTGGGAAGCTTCATAGGACTGGACTTGCAATGACATGCAGTATATGCCATGTCAGAGGCCATAACAAGAGGGGGTGTCCTCAAAGAGAAGGTGTTGAATCATCAACAAGACAAAGTGCACCATCACCTACTGCATTAGTATGGGCAGAACCAATAGATTCAGGCAGGAGAAGAGGCAAACCAAAGGTAATATTTGAACTTATTTTACTTTTTCTTAATTTATGACTTACTTTTTCTCTTATATGTATAGAAAACTCCATCAACACCATCAGAAGGTGAGCCTCCACTAAAAAAGGGAAGAGGAAGACCAAAAAAAACATCATCAATAGCACCTAGTGCACCTCCCCTACCTACTGCACCTACTGATTTTCCTGCAACCTCTTTTGCTCCTCCTACTTATCAAGCATCATCTTCATTAGCTGGTACTACTAAAAGAGGAAGAGGTAGGGGCAGGGGAAACACATCTCCAGAGAAAAGACCAAGAGTCATGGGAATGGGTGTGTTCGAAGCTGCAAATGGCTTCAAAGTCATGAATATGAGTCTTTGAAATATTCTAACAGCTTAAATATTGAATTATAATCCTAATTTTATTTAATTAAACAGCTTAAATATTGATATAATCCTAATTTTACTATAGCCTGACATGCCAAGTACTAAGATCTACTCTACTGGACAAACAAAAGTGACAAGATCATCTAATGTAACTGGTGACATTGGTTATACACCAAGTAATACAACCAAGCTGAAATGGAATGGTAAAGCAGCAATCTCAACAAGCAAGCTTCATGAGCTTAGAGAGAAGCAAAGAAAGAAGACAATGGGAAGTAGTTCAAGTCAAAATGACACTTCTTCACAGTCAAAGATGTCATGAAAATAGTAGTGATGTTGATGTATTTAAGCACTTTTAAGCACAGTCACAGCCTGCTATTTTGAATTTTGTTTTTTGCCTTATGTGAGGGCTTTTAAATATGACATTATGACTATTCAGGTATGGTTACATATGTTGTGTTAGTTATGTGTTTTACAAATGGTGTTGTGTTTTCTATGTTGAAGTATGAATGTATAACTAGGTTGTTGATGAAATGTTGCATATTAATACAAGCTTCAATTGACATCATAGATACAAAATGACACACATACATTGAACTACTGGTTGCTGATGAACATAGCAACAACATAAATCAAAATAGAAATCCAAATATGCAGCACTTGAACTACTGGTTGCTGATGAACATAGCAACAACACAAATCAAAATAGAAATCCAAATATGCAGCACTTGAACTACTGGTTGCTGATGAACATAACAACAACACAAATCAAAATACACAAAAGTATCTTCCTATTGAACCTACACCATTTCAACCTTCTATTGAGTCTCCTCTCCAATAACAAATTAGAGTTCCTCAAGTTGTCAATATGAACTTGTCTAGTACAAAATTCTTGCTCCAACTCGTTGATTTTGTTCACCAATCTTAGAAGGATAAAACTTGATCTTGGATCCACTTCTTCTTTGTCCCTCCATCGAAAAAATTTGCAATTTTTAGACTGAAAATGATCCAAATAGTACATTAGCATCATTCAAAATAAAATGTAGCAAGAATACAAGAAAAAACACATACACCATAGCATGGGCAAGACCAAAATCTTCTCCCCGGATTTAATTTCGACCAAGAAGTTTTCAAATTTAGCAAAATTTCGTGTTTGTATCTCACTAAAGTGTTGAGCATTGGGTCTGATTCATCCATACAAAGCTTATTCAAGTTTTCATTTGCCATTTTTGATGAATTTCAAGAAAATTCAAAATTCAAAGTAGAGACCTAAATAAGAAATTAGAGCTGATTACAAACTCTAAATTCAAAATTTGAAGTAGAAATGAACATTAACAACTAAACCTTACTTAATATTGAGAGGAAATTGTATTTTTTAATAAAACAAACAAGGGTTAATGGCTTCCAAGAAGAAATAATGGTTTATTTAAAGGTGGAGAAGATGACCATTGGAGAAGGAGTAATTTTTCATCAAAATTACCTTCTCACGCGCTTAGAGGAGGTGAGAACACCTCCCATGACAGGTCAGTGTTTAAGTGTGTAGAAAATAGGGAAATATGAAGTTCAGGTGGGTAATAGGACACTATTAAAGTTGGAGTGTGTAGTTGGGATTTCGGGTATAGGTTAGGGGGGTTTTAGACCATTTACTCTTTATTTATCAATTTGTTACTTTTTTTAAAAAAAAATCTTGACCTGAAATTCAAATTGTGATTATAAAAGTAAAATATCACTATGTTAAAATTATTGAGATTAATAGGGTCAAATTGAGCGGGTCAAGACCCAACTCGTTTTTTAGTCCATTTGAACCCAACGCATTTGAGCCCAAAGTAAACTTGGGCGGGTCAAGACCCAACCCGATTTTTATTTCAACCCATTTTAATATTTCCAATTTCAACCCATTCCACCGATTTGACACCCCTAGCTGTCAGTTATCTCTCATCTCCTTTCTCTATTTTTGTATCTCATCCCTTCTAGTTACCTTCTTCTATATTAATCTTTCCTTTAGTTAGTGTATTATTACTTGATACGTCCCAACTCAATAGACAAATTTAGCTATAACATTGATATGACATTAAGATTCAAATTTGGAAGATATGAAAGAAAGGTTAGAAAAGTTTTGGTGAATTGATATAATATAATACTTGGGGTGTGTTTGGTATAGAGATACTTTCTTGAAAACGGAATTGTATGTGTGTTTTGGGGTGGGTTGTGTGAGTCGAGAAAAGATAATAAATTTGCAATGTTATTGTAACATCTTGTTAATTGAAAGAATTAGAAAAAGTTAGAATTGGAAATAGTCATTTTAGAAAAGAATGAAAAATCTGTAAATTTGTTAAGTTATGTTAGGTTTGGATTTTTGGTCAACTTCAAACGACCATAACTCCTAGATCAGGATGAGTTAGGTGTGCTTCTAGATACCGTAGGAAAGATCTTAGAATTTTCTTTCCAACGTTGCCGAGTTTATGGGATTCCGAGTTTGTATGAGTGACATATGCCCATTAGAAGTTGGGTTGTTCAAAGAAGGAAAGTGTAATTCGGATTTTTGAAGGGCAATTTGGTCTTTTCTTTACCAAATTACTTAATTTCATTTTTAGGAGTTTAATTGGGGTTTAAACTGAACTTGGTCAATTAACGCTTTTGAAAACTAAGTTAGGGTTTTCAGAGAAGAGAAAAGAAGAGGAGAAAAGAGGAGAAAGAGCAAGAATCGTCAAATTCTTCAAGAATCGCTTGTGGATTTCGTCAAGGGGTGATCCCTACGAGGTATGTGAGACTTTCATAACATTGGGTTCGTTCACCCACGTGCCAAACATGTTTACTTCAGCGTGAATTCGTCCAAAAAGATTAATGTTCTTGAGAGTGTTCTTGAATTACTTTCGTTCTTGAATTTGGGTTGAGTTTGAAGAGTTTCTCGAGATTAAAGTGTTGATTCCTGAGTTGTTTGGGTTAGATTTTTGTGTATATGTTTTAAGTATCTGATTCTAAAAAGAATTTCAGAAAAGGGGTCGAGTTTAGTCGAATTTAGATCAGAAAACGAGTTAAAAAGTTCACTGGGTTTGCTTGGGGAGGGGCTAGCGCAGCGCGCCCCCGTAGCGCTAGGAAGGCTGGGGCGATGCCCCAGCAGTGCGCCAGAAATGAGATCCCCAGTAACTTAGGGGCTGGTGCAGCACGCCAGGAACGTGCCCGGGTCATCTGCCTCCACCCGTTTTTCGTCGTTTAGCCCATTTAAGTCCTTCTAAAGTGTACTAACACTTCCCATTGATTCTAACTACTATAAATGACTTCTAAACACTTAGAAATCATTCATAAACTTGAATCATAACCTTGAATCCATAAATTGAAATTCAAGAAAAGTTAAGAATCAAGTCTAGAGAAGTCCATAAAGTATTTCGAAAGTTTTTCACAAACGTTTTAGCATTGTTTTAAGACTTAAGCTTTGAGTTGAGGAAAGAGTAAGAGTAAAGTTCATTTCTTCAAAGATTATACGGGAATTAAATATTCCCAAGAGTTAAAAATGTTTTCATATTTGAGCAAGAAGGGAAACACCGATTTCCAAGAGAGCTTTTAAGCTAAGTTTTGAGTAATTATCTCAAACCAAAGAAATAAGTTTTGTTTTAAAAACATATGAGCTAAGTATATTTTTGGGAGTAGTATTGAGCACCGATATGGGGATGCGAGCTCATTATAACTCAAGTCTCCATAAACCATGTAATCATCATGGGTAGTAAAGGATCATACTTTTAAATGATTTCTTAAGTGCTTTTTAGCACAGACTAATGGATCCACTTAATTAAGGCGTTCTATATGACGGTAAATTATAGGACAGTTTTGGAAGCGTGGATAAGACATTGTATCATCACTTAGGCTCATAATCGTGGTTATTGGTTAGAGAAACTCCCACAATATTACATTACTTTATTATATGAGTAAGTTGAGTTGTTATTGCATTTTCTTTAACAAATTGAGTTGTTTTCTACTATTTTAAAAAGCTTTCTATATATTGCATGTGTATTATTACTTTATATTGAGTTAAGTTATTCATGAGTTGAGTAAAGCCAATGTAAGTGTTTCTTTCATATTCCTTTCAATCTTATGTTATGTTTAGTATTCCTCTCGCATACTCGTACATTCACTATACTGATGTCATTTAGCTTGCATCATTCTATGATGCAAATACAGATAATCAGGATCAACATCCTGCGCCTCGTTGATCTAGTTGAGCACTCAGAGTCTGTTGGTGAGCCTCCTTGCTTCTGGAGGGCTCCTTTTTATCTTGCTTTCTAGTATTTCAGTTATTAGGATGATCGGGGATCTTGTCCCGACATCTCTCCTTGTTTTAGAGGCTTCATAAACAATTAGTAGTTCAATTGTCTATACATTTCTATTTCATATGTTAAGACTTGAGTTGCCATTTTGGCCAAGTTGAATGTTTGATCTTTTAACATTCTAAGTTATTTTATTAAACAGTTGAATAGAAATGCATTTGTTCATTATAATAATGCTTAGAGTCTTCCATTGAGTAAGTAAGCCAGATCAAGGGTTTGCTTGAGGCCAACAACGGTTCTCGATTGTCAGACACGTCCAGGGTGTAGGCTAGGAGCGTGACAATTATTTATATAACTTGTTTTCTCTACTTTAACTAAAAAAAATATTTTTCTTATTTTTAAACAATTGATTTTCCTAGAGAAAATTATTGATATGATAAAAGATTATGTTATGATGCATTTTTATGATTCAAAGATGAATTTCTATTATGATTGATAATGCTCACATGATTTTGAGGGAGAACCCATCGGTGGCCCCCTAAACTTGGCACCAATTTTCACTTAGACACCTCAAGTAGGCTTTGTTCATTTCAAACACCTCAAGTAGGGGTCCGCTGTATAATTTTGACACTTTTTGTATTTTCAAAATCGCATATTAAGTGCGTACATCCAGACGCAAGAAGAAGAAGAAAAGAGGTGAGGTCATGGGGTTTGGGATCTGGAATAAAGGAAAAAAGAAAGTAAAATTGAGTCTTTAAAAAATAATTAAAATTTTCATGTGTCACATATCAATTCGTTTATTTTTCCACATAAGAGCATCTAGATGTACGCACTTAATATGCGATTTTGAAAATACAAAAAGTGTCAAAATTATACACCAGACCCCTACTTGAGGTGTTTAAAATGAACAAAGCCTACTTGAGGTGTCTATGTGAAAATTGGTGCCAAGTTTAGGGGGCCACCGATGGGTTCCCCCTGATTTTGATTATCAAGTTCATGTGTTTTGAATCTATGTTATATTTTGTATATCATATATAATCGATAAATGAAGCATTTATGCTTTAAGAATATTTTGTTGAGGCTTTAATTTGATTTACCGTATACATTATTTCACAGTATAAAGTTTATTTCAGGTTTAATTTTAAGATATTTCATTTTATCTCTTCTAACATGCAATTATGTATGTTATCCCATTTTCTATGTGAGATAAATTAATTATAATCTCAGGATAATTTAATCCGCATATCAAACGATTATTGTATATACATATTATTTACACATATTTTATACTCAATTTGAATTTTTACTAGTAATATTATACTTTTCTATTTTTCTTTGTTTCTCACCTAATATCCCATACTCATATTGAAACTTGCCTATTCATATTATATTATTGCAATACTACAGGTAACTTCATTTCCCTATCGACCGCCATGTTGATACTCCCAAATTCCAATGTGAATGCTACATCATCATCATCATCATCATTATTATTATTATTATTATTATTATTATTATTATTATTATTATTACTACGTTCTTTCAAATAAATTTTAAAAATTAAATTTCACCTGCAAAGATGCATATGTATATATATTTTTTGAATAAGAGAAAATGTTAAAAATATTTATTTCGTTTCAAGTAGATTAAAAATAGTCTCCTAATAATATAAACTCTTGAGCAATTTCAATTTTTTAAAAATTTAACAGAAGAAAGCATTAGGACCATTCCAAAAATGCATAATTTTGATAGTTGTTCATAAGAAAAATGCTAATTCATATTTATCAAGAATTAAATAATTTTAGAATGATAGTCAATTTAACACAATTTTGCCCCTTTTCAAAATTGAAATTAGATGTTTTCATGGTTCGATGTACGTCAATTTTTCCAAAAAAAAAAAAAAAACTAATCAACGAAATCTTTTTTAAATGTTGGAATCAAATTAAACCAATTAAGTCAATTTTTCACTTTGATTTATTCAGATTTTGTCGTTTTCTCAATTATAAATATATATATTCAAGAACACATTAAGGTTAACTATATTACAACATAACGCTACTGAATCACTTGCTCTTTAACAAAAGAAGGAAGCATTATATATAATTAAGTTGTGATATATCAAAATATGTTAATGATAATTAAACAAAACTGAAAACACTAAGACAAACAAACATCTAGATTACGAACACATATACATATAGATCGATTTTTACTAATTATTTTTCACTTAATTTAGTTCAATTTTAATTTTAATTTGATTCGATTCGATTTTTCGGGAAAGCCCTAAAATTTGGAACTATAAAAGAGTATAGAGGAAATTGAAGAAGACATGCAACAATGAGCAATCCCCATTCCCATCACCACATTTCGAATACCCAAGATCCGGATCCCCAATTCCCCAACCCGAATGATGATCCAAACCCGAATCACCCTCTTCAGCGCCAATCCCATCCCCAACCTCGCCGTCCCCGCGGCTTCGCCGCCACAAGCGCCGCCTCTGCTGCTGCCGGAACCATAAATAAGAGCAGAAAAGAGAGAGAGAAGGAGAAGGAACGAACGAAGCTACGAGAACGTCACCGGCGAGCAATTACGAGCCGAATGCTTGCTGGACTTCGTCAGTACGGGAATTTCCCACTTCCTGTTCGTGCTGATATGAATGATGTCCTTGCTGCACTTGCTCGGCAAGCCGGTTGGACTGTTGAGCCTGATGGTACCACCTTTAGACAATCTCCTGCTCCTGCTCCTGCTCCGAATAATACTTCAAATATGGTGAGTTCATATTTACTAAAATTACTCCCTTGGTTCTAATTTATGTGTCAACTTTCACATTTACCACTGAATGGATTTTTACTTTATGTTCTTTTGCCAAAGTTTGAGTCTTTCACAGTTTACCTTTGATAATTTTAGTGTTTTATGCAATGCACTTTCTGAAACCAATTTGAGAGATAGAAAAAGTACTAGTTATTGAAGCATACCTTGAATTACACTTAATCCATTAAACTGTACCCTTTTACCTCTTCAATGGGATAGAGAACCCCTTTGACCCAAGTGGTGTAGCTTAGGTTTCAACAAAGTGGGTAAAACTCTGGGAGATGTGGGCCGGGGGGGGGTTTCAAATTTTTGCAGAGACGAGATGTTAGGTGATTTCTTGCTATCCGCCTAAGCGTTGGTGGGAGAGAGTTACCAGAACTTGTGCAGGGGAGATAATAGGTATTTGGTGGAATAGTCAAGGAGCACGCAAAATAGCTGGACACTGCTCTTATAAAAAAACATCATAGATTGATATGTATTTTGTGTTGACGATTGGTCGGAGGTTTGGAGACAGGCCCTGGAGTCTAATGGGTTCAGTTTGAGCAAGACTAAGACGATAATTGAAGTGCAAGTTTAGTGACTTAACTCATGAGGTTTGATAGACAAGTCATCTTCAAGTTTCAAATATCTTGGGTCAATAAATACAAGGAAATGAGGAGATTGATGATGATATTACATGTCGTATTGGATTGAGGTGGATGAAATGAAAGCTTGCATCCGATGTTGTATGTGATAAGAATGTTCATGAAGTCTATGAAGTCTTAAAAGTATGTTTTATAAAGTGGTTCTTGGATCAACTATGTTGTATGAGATGTTTTATAAAGTGGTTCTTAGATCAACTATGTTGTATGAGGTGGAGTGTTGGCTTGTCAATAACTCACACGTCTAGAAGATAAAAGTAGCGGAAATGAGGATGTTGAGATTGATATGTGGGTAGAGTAGGAAAAATATGATTAGGAACGAATATATTCGGGATAAGGTGGGAGTAAGGTTGCGTACACACCACCCTCCCCATACCCCACTTGTGGGATTAGACCGGTTCGTTGTTGTTGTAAAGCAGTAAAAATTATGCAATAGTATTAATTTAGATTGATATTCATGCCTTTGGCTTTATCGCTTTGTGCGATTTTTTCCTAGAGTTTCAAAATTTATTATACCTCGACCCTTCTTTCAAAGGTGTTACTCTTTGCAAGTTTGAAAATTTTACTTTAGCTTGTCAACATTGCGGACAAGGTTTTTAGTTTTAGGTCATTCTTCCATATTTCTTGGTCTTGTGAGTTGTGAGAGATCTCACTACATTTTGTCCTTCTGGCATTCCGGTGAATGACTCTTATTTTTCTCCTTGACTTTGAGGTTAATGAGATTCTTTGTGCTTTCTAATCCGAAGGAAGTACTGTTCCCCAAACCTTCTAAAGTACTGTTCACCAAACCCAAAAGGTTAATGGGTTAAGCTGAATTTACCCTCGAGTATATTGAATGTGAAGTCTTTCCTAGCTTACTCATATTTATGCCGTAGAAGATATTGAATTTACTGGAAAAAGGTAAACAGTTAAATGTATCTAATTTAATAGAGAAAATGTTGGATGATTTTGACCAGCTGCCATCTTGAACTATACTCGACCAAAGGAATGATCTATGGTGTAGTTCAGGGGCGAATTTATGTATATTTTTTGGGTCACCCGAACCCGTGGTCATCCGACTAAACTCGATATATTACTTCTATAATTATTAAAGAATATATTAAATTAAAACTTGTTGAACCCGTTCTCAAGATGACTAGATGGTTCACTGGTACGACTGCAAGATTTCAACACAAAGGTCGCAGGTTCGATTCCAGCCAGCCCCAATTCGCTTCAATTTATTTTTACTAACTAAAAACATGTTTTTCATTAAAAAAAAATAAAAGAAGCTAAATTCTGAAAGTTTTGTGGTAATGTAATTTTTATGTATTGCTCGCTTAGTTATTGTTATTATAAATTTTTTGATCTTATTTTTAAAGCAATGGTGCACCCGTTTGTGTAGTTTGCTGGATGATGAAAAGAGAACTGAAGTTTCTTTTAATAATTAGAAAAGAAACTTGCAAAGTATATGCTATCAAAAAAATAAAACAAAATAAAACAAAGAAAAAACAACGTACAAAGTATAAATGATGTACCTAGATAGTTTGGTGTATGTGGTGCTCTAACTGTAACTTAATGTAATAATTGAGGAGATCATTATTTTCTTTTGTAGAATGTACAGAATAAAAATGTAAATACAAGAACCAAACATGTTTGTTATTACCATTTACTACTAACAGATATTACACTTTTTCTTGAGATTGTAGATTTCATTGTTAGGCATGTTACCTTCAATCAGTCAATGCGTTTGGAAGATTCTGAAGTCTTGAGTCTATGTTTATATGGTCTTTTTAAAGATGTTTTCTGAAAATACATTGCTTTGAAATAATGCATACCAATTCATATTTTATCTTGGAGTTATTTTGTTTTCACTGTATCTGCTGCTGCAAAGATAACATCTTGTCTCATTGGCATTTGATCTTCTTGATATTCTGTTTAAACATTAAACTGCCAACAAAAATGATGTCATAATTATCACTACCACTGAATAAATTTCATAGGGGACTTATCAGGTGATGTCTGTTGGGAGCCCAGTTTCTGGCAGTTCCTTTAGAAATTGCTCAACCAGAGCATCTGTGGACTGTCAGCCATCAGTTCCAAGGATCAATGAGAGTTTATCGCCAGCATCTTTTGATTCTATTGTGGTCACAGAAAGTGATACGAAGGTTGATAAATTCAGAGGTACCAGTCCAATGAATTCTACAGGATGTTTAGAGGCAGGCCAGGTAAATCAAGTTCTTATAAGCTGAGGATGATGTACATTAAAAGTAATGTTAAACGTGGTTTTGGGGTTTATTATTTATCATGGTGTATTCCACCATCTTAAACGTTTCCCATCTTTTCATTTGACTGCAATGTTGCACTGTTAATACAACTAATTGAATTGTTTTAGCATAAATGAGAACTTATGAAGATACAAATTGTCCATTTTCCAAATCAGAGGGGAGGCGGAGACTTGCTACTATATTTGAGTTGTTTAGTATCACGTTTTATGTTCTTTTTGTCTTTTGGGAGGATTTTAGATGCATTTTGTTTTCACCCTCTTTCTCTCTCTGTCTCTCTATTTATTACTGATGTTGACTGACTTAAATATAATGCAGGAACCTGTGAAATTAATGTTGGATTTGCAGCTCATGTTTTCATTTTGATTTTTTTTTTTGGTAGATTGAAGCTACATATGAAGTCATATATGAGGATGTAATGCCTTTTCTTGTTTGTGTCATGCCCGCAAATTCTCAAAAAATATTTTCTGTGTCTTTGTTCATGCTACTTAAGCTGCGTATGAGATGACATAGTTGATGTAGTAATTCCTTGTTCCACTTCCGACATATTTATTTGAGTGGTTTTGACTTTTCTCCCTACAACAATGGAAGATCTTAATGTTGACTTTCTTCTTTCAATATCTCACATTCATTTTGGGAAGTTTATTTTGAGATTAACTCTTCATGCTTCAAAGACCCTAGTAGTATGATTTTATCTCAGCAGCAGAGAACAGATTAGGTTGTTCTTGATACAACATGGTTCCTTGTATATTTGTAAGCTATTTTTAATTGAAGGTTGGTATACTGGATACATTTGTTCTCCTGTCGGAAAATATCTAACAAGTTATTTGTTGCAGCTCATGCAAGAACTTCACTGTGGGGAGCATGGAAGTAGTTTTTCAGAGACTCAATACGTCCCTGTTTTTGTTATGCTTTCTGTAAGCAGCTTTTTCCTTAATATATTTTTGCTCCTCATTACATGTAAAAGGAGGAGGCCAAGCTTTCAGATTTCTCTCTCATTTTTAATTGTCTTTCCATGTTCACCATTCAAAATAAAACATAAGGAAACAGTTGGCATCATATCTATACACATTCCATTTTCATTCTAATTATCCATACTTAGATCATGGCTTTGTTTGTGGCAGAGTGGTGTAATCAACAATTTCTGCCAGTTGATGGATCCTGATGGTGTTAAACAGGAGTTGCAACAGCTTAAGTCCTTAAAAATCGATGGTGTTGTGGTAAATTGCTGGTGGGGCATTGTTGAAAGTTGGGTGCCTCAAAAATATGAGTGGTCTGGCTACAGAGAATTGTTCAAAATAATCCGTGATTTCAATATGAAACTGCAGGTCTTAAACCACTCTTTGTTTATATTATACTCGTATTGATTCGTCAAATTTCTAACAAGTCTTAAACTAGTCATCCGTTGGTGGAAAGAACCCTGGCCTTTCCTGCTTTAGTCATGTCAGTGTCTTACTAACAAGTCATTCTTACGATGCCTCATTACATCTATATTCGGGAATATTATTCCCCTCACTCCTTGAGGGGAAAGTAACCCAACCAGAACAAAGCGGCAATTGATATATGTTCCCACTTTATGTTTGCATTAAGACATTTCTTGAGCTTGTTTAGGCTATTTATGGGCAGATTCCCAATAATAGATATGTAATTTCTTCTTTTATCCACAAAGGTTGTAATGGCATTTCATGAAAATGGAGGAAGTGATACCAGTGGCATGTTCATATCCCTTCCTCAGTGGGTTCTGGAGATAGGCAAAGACAATCAGGATATATTCTTTACAGATCGTCAAGGAAGAAGGAACACTGAATGCCTATCTTGGGGCGTCGACAAAGAACGAGTATTAAGAGGTAGAACTGCCATCGAGGTATTAATTTTTCCTTTTATTCCTTTCAAATGAGAAAAGCTAACGTTCCCTGATTCTTTGAAGGGAATATCTCTCTAATACATATCATCCAATCATGTAAATTGTATTGACAACTGGATAGTGAATAATTTGTATTTCTGAGGAACTTTCCACAAGATTAGGTTTAGAAGTGAAAGGTAATGTGGCTTTTGTAAATAGAAGTCTGACAGCTTTTCTATTAAAAAAATAAAAATAGAAGTCTGAGGATATATCATTTCCTACATAAAAGAGTGTTTTCTCCGTTTGATTGCCTTTGCTGATGCTGAGACAAAAGTGAAAACTAAAAAGAAATAAAGTTGTAATAGTCTAAATTGTAACTAAATATTAGTTATTTTGATCACTAGTTTGAAATCCAAAATTGCAGGTTTACTTTGATTTGATGAGAAGCTTCCGCACTGAATTTGATGACTTGTTCACTGATGGTCTAATTTCTGCTGTTGAAATTGGACTTGGAGCTTCTGGGGAGCTAAAGTACCCTTCTTTTTCTGAAAGGATGGGATGGAGGTATCCTGGTATTGGTGAGTTTCAGGTATCTGTTATAGGAAGGCTATGATGTATGAATAGTTACGTGATTTGGTCATATTACTTGGTCTTCACCAACTTTAGTTTTAGAAAACAATCTTATCTTGTTCCCTGAGTCTGTTTGATAACCTTGGTGTACCTGAAAATGCGTAGTCTGACTGTCTGATATTGTTTAGTTCTTCATTTAACCTAAGTGGATAGTTTTTATGTAGTTAATCATGTAGTTATTTTTTTTTGGTTTCTAAGGAGAAATTTCATATGATGTAATGGTTTCTATGATATAGTTATCCATCTTGAGTCAACTTATTGCATAGAAGTGATGAGGGACCATCAATTCTATCTATCTTAGATTGTAATATTTGTAGCCAAAGAAATATCCTACAGAACTGTACCTAACTAACGCGTAGCCTTTTTAAGGAGACGAAACAAACAGTAAAAAACATTACATAGAGATTTTCTGTGATTCCTCATCAGCACCTAATATCTAGAGCTAAGTCACAGGGCATTACTAACAAAGCTGTTATAATAAGATACAGGAAAGTTGAAAGGAAAGAAGTGACTACCAAGTAGACATGTCTATAATGTTGGGATGGGAAATACAAAAGGCTTGAATATGATGTGGCAATTATCTTATGAATATGATGATAACTTTTTTCGATTTGTGTATCACATTGGTATTTTTGTATACAGATTAATAGCTTGTATCCTTTAAAAAATTTAAACTAGATAACTATTATAATGGTGTCCTGAAGATGAATTTAAAACCTTTTTATTTTATTTGATTGTCCCCCCCTCTAATTGGCTTCAACTTTTCCTGTTTCAGTGCTATGATAAATATTCTCTGCAGAATCTTCGAAAAGCTGCAACATCAAGGGGACACTCTTTCTGGGCCAAGGGACCTGATAATGCTGGTTATTACAATTCTAAGCCACATGAAACTGGATTCTTCTGTGAGCGAGGTGATTATGATAGCTACTATGGGAGATTTTTCCTCCATTGGTATAGACAGGTCTTAATAGATCATGCTGATAACGTTCTCACCCTGGCAACTCTTGCATTTGAGGGGATACAAATTGTCATGAAGGTAAACATATGGGCCTAAATCAGCTCGTCATACTTTCTGACTCCTGTTTCGCTTTTTTTTTGTATTTCTTAACTTTTATTCTTTTCATCTCCAATAATTCAAAATTGGTAGTTTATGCTCTTGGCTTCCAAACTCAAGAGCCTTTCTTTATTTTGGATCAATTTGACCAGTTTTTGAAATGCAATCTCTAAATTCTATCCTTTTGAATTAAAAAATTTGAGTTTGAAAACTAAATAATAATACTAAAGTAGCAAAATTATTGTAGTTCAAAATATTTATGATGTTTTTGGTCAAATATAAATTGGATTGGCCTTCATGAAGTGGAATTGATTATACCTTCTGGTTCAGGTCGGGGGAGGGAGGGAGGGAACAACAACTTACCCAGTGTAGTCCCACATGTCAGGTCTGGGGAGGGTAGAGTGTACACGGACCTACCCCTACGTCTTGGAGGTAGATATGCTGTTTCCAAAAGACCCTTAACTCAAGTAACACATCAAAAAATATACAGAAGTAAAGAAGACATAACAGATAATAGAAGAAGTGTTACAAAGCATTCAGGAAAAAATGAGCATGACAAAATAATGAAAGACTGCACTTGTGACATATTTCCTATGAGTTATTTGTTGCTATTCAAATTGATTTAGTTGGTGCACATTGATGGTGTTCTAGGTAGTTGAACAAGTGAAAATGTTCGTCTAGAAGATTGACAGTATCTTAATGAAGAACTTGGATAGTGTCATACTTTTTCCTGGTGAATTAGATTTCTCTTTTTTCTGCAGATTCCAGCAATTTATTGGTGGTACAGAACGAGCAGCCATGCTGCAGAGCTCACAGCTGGATATTACAACCCAACGAACCAGGATGGCTATTCTCCAGTTTTTGAGGTTCTCAAAAAGTTCTCTGTAACAATAAAGTTTGTAAGCTCAGGGCTTCAGGTTCCAGAAACTGATGACGCGTTGGCAGATCCAGAAGGCTTGAGTTGGCAGGTTATTGGCTTCTTAACGTTCCTCCGAGAACTCTCTTAAAGAGGCAAATAAAAGAAGTTTGATTCGTAGATACACACCTTGGGGCATATCACTCAGAGAGCAGTGAAGCACGGGTTCAATTTTTCTTTTCTTGCGTCTTAAACTCCTTTCTGTTTCTGCAGATCATGAATTCAGCATGGGATAAGGAGATTAATGTTGCTGGTCATAATGCATTTCCATGTTATGATAGAGAAGGATTTATGAGGCTGGTTGAGACTGCAAAGCCTAGAAATGATCCTGATCATCACCGTTTCTCTTTTTTTGCATTTCAACAACCGTCGCCTTTGGTTCAGAGTGCAATATGTTTCTCGGAACTGGACTACTTCATCAAATGCATGCATGGTATTGTTTTCTAGATATTCAATCCCCCCAAACTCATTTTTTTTTGGCTTGGTTAACTTATATGAAGCAAATATACTAAATATGTTTGAAGTAATGTTGAAGAATATTTGATTCTTAGAAGTATCCAAACCTAAGTTGCTTGTGTTCTCCAAAAATGCCGCTGCACCTGTGTCGGATACTTAAAAAACACACTACTTTTTGGAGGAATTGACATACAACCATCGGCATTTTTGAAGAGTACGAGCAACATATGTAGATCGAAACCCAAATCCATTTGATTTGTGATCATGGAATAA
The DNA here is from genome assembly GCA_037074985.1 of Solanum bulbocastanum. Lineage (NCBI taxonomy): Eukaryota > Viridiplantae > Streptophyta > Magnoliopsida > Solanales > Solanaceae > Solanum > Solanum bulbocastanum. The sequence goes on from CM073604.1 coordinate 2,761,810, forward strand.
GGTATACACTATATCTTCACTGTCATTTCTTAATCAAACTGTTTCATTCACAGTGATCAGAAAAGAAGTTAAAATTCTTGGTTAGATGCCTCAGTCCAGGCTTCAATATGTTTTCTTAGTTTTTTTTTCTTTAGGTAATACTATCTATCTTTTTTTGGGGTAGGGGATTACAAATTGGGGAATCGAACTCACTAATAAGGTGAGAATTCAGATAACCAACCAAGTTACTAAGATTGCTCCAACGCAAACGTTTTATTAGTTTATAGTGAGGAATCTTACTAAATACATTGATATACACAATGTTTGAGTTTTTAGAGCTCTAGTAGATCCATGTAACTCTCACTAACTTGTTTTGCATTCTTGTTTCTATTTTCAGGAGAAATCAACAATGTGGAATCTTAAATCTTCATAAAATCTTTGCTTGAAAATGAGATGGATCTTTATTTACTTCAAAACTTTTTCCTTGTACTTATCCATATATGTGTGTCAATTTATGTAAATTGTAAATGGAATTCAGTTAATCTATACATAAAATTACCATTTGTGCTATGTTTGTCTGCAAATTGAAGAGACACAAACAAGCAGTTTATTTTTTCATAACACCATCACATAAATTGAAACAGAATACTAAAAGACAAGACAAACAAGTACTTTCAAATAGGAAGAAGCATTACATCTTTGAAATTATGTTGACTGGTTCAATATTTCTGAAAGTCATCTCGTAGATATGTTGAAGTTTTTTCATGGCTAGTGGAGGCAAACTTACAGCTATCAAAATACCTTTTTTCTCCCTTATCATTTTTAACAAACACACCAAAACTAATTAAATTTATCCAACATTTTGTAGTAGTACATCTATCATCTCAAAATTCTAAATACGCAACGTGACAAATTAAATGAATCAGATGGAGTAAACACTTGACGATGAAAGAGGGAAAAACAAAACGTCTTGGAATCTACTTTCTAGTTAAATGTTTCTAGACTAGTAGTCACAATAACCGGCAAGTTAAGGTTCCTTTGTTTTAATGTATTAATTAATCTGATTTTAATTTCACACTAAGTTTAAGAAAGTAATTTTTTTTTAAAAAAATTTTGTGGCCTGAAGTGCAAGTTATGTATCTAAATATTTTTTAATTTTATAATTTTACATATACGTGAAAAGTTTGAATTAAAAATTAATTAAAAAAGATAAAAGAAAAAAGAAATTCTTTTTTAGACGAAGTAAAAAAGAAAATAAGATAACAAACTGATAATGAAGAAGAGCATATGTTAATTTCATTCTATACATTGATCCTTTAAATGTCTAATATGACGAAGTTGCGTACTTTTATATTGTTTCTTACACAATAATGTAGAACTCACATTATATGTCTTTTATCTAAACTTTTAAATGTGTGTATCGTAGAAAAAGGAGTTAATATCTCATATGATTATTTAATTAATAGTTTTTTTTTATAGAAAATTACTTCGAGAAAAGACTCATTCATATCATCTGTTTAAAGTTTGACTCATCTATGTTATTTTCATTTGAGAAAATGCTCACTCATAATCATGTCATCATTTATATAGTTGATCATGAAAACAATTTCGATTTTGCAAAATCATTTTTTACACGTGCATGGACAATTACGATTTGGCCACGTCATTAATTAAATCATTTTTTAAAGAGGAAAAACTCAAATATGTCATCGAATTTTGAAAAGACATAAATAAATCTTTTTCTCAAAAGAAAATTGCATAGATAAACCAAACTTTAAATGTACAGCATAAATAAACCTTTTCTCAAAAGAAAATTGCATAGATAAACCAAACTTTAAATGTATAGCATAAATAAACCTTTTCTCAAAGTTTAATGACATATTTAAGTCTTTCCTTTTTATTAAAAAAAAAATTACTTTCCAATCAAACATAAAACATATACTTTGATTTATAAATATATCATACATCATTACAAGTACTTTTTAATAAGAAAATGATGAAATATAACAAGCTCCATAGTTTTAATTTATTCACTTTTACATCCTTTAAATTATGTTGACTCCTTTCATATTTTCTAAAGTCATGTTGTAGACAACCTCTTGAAATTTTTTCATGGCTAGTGGAGGCAAATTTATAGCTATCAAAATACCTTTTTCTCCCTTGTCATTTTTAACAGGCACAATAAAACTAATAAAAGATTCAGCTTTTGAAACCCCTCCAAAAATGGGTTTTCCCCATCCAAAATCAAATTCATCAAATCCAACATATCTATTATCTGACACAATAAAATTCCATGATTTTGTTAACTCTGGTCTCCCTTTAATCACAATTAAATCTGTGAATGATCTAATATACTCTTCATTTATTTGATTTTTAATTTTCTTTACCAATTCAACTGCATATGTAAGTCGATTTGAGCATAACAATCCTGCTTTTGATACTATAGCTGGAGTAACAAATGCATTGCCATAATATCCAGGTGGCACTTCAAATTCTAGTGACTTTCCTCGTAAGTTAATAGGATATGTCAAATGAACAATTTCTTCAGGGTGCAAATCAAGAGCAATGGTACGATATTTCCATAAAAATGCCACTAATAACTCGAATTTCGTACATCCATAATTTGAAGGAACTTGATTTTTAATGACTTCCATCTCAGTATTTCCAAAGAAAAATGATTGTTGTATCAACTTGTCTTCGATAGATTCCCATGCAATTTTTGATTCAATTTGCTCATCAAATTCATGGTGAGTACATGTAATGCATGGTGATGATCTAGCACTTAGGAGATCCCTTTGCCATACAGGTAATATGGAAGGTGTAGAACCTCCTTGAATTAATTCACTTAATGCATTTAGAAACATTTTGAAGCCATAAGCATCCATCATGGTGTGATTAAGTCTAAATCCAACAGCAAATCCACCACAGGTAAAACGAGTCACCTATACATAGAGATATTCTAGTTAGTAAATAATTTTTTGGAACCTACAGCAGCTACAACCTTTGCCACAGCCTCTGCCTTTCGGGTGAGCACTTTGTGTGCACGGGGTAAACCCCTCACTGTGTAATAGTACACATGGATGTAAACCGTATTAGGCAAACACTATGCGACAGGCTCAACTCAGAAGGCATTGAGGAGGGATCGATCCCAGGTCATCCGTGTGGATAACCACCCTCCAAACCAACTTAGCCATCCCGAAGGACTAGTTTAGTAATTTTACCATGTAATAGATTTTTTTTTTAATAAGAAAATCTAAAGAAGATTTAAATAGAATGTTATTTACCTGAATTAGCAAAAGAGGGCAACCAATAATCCCATCAGAACCAGGAACATTGTGAAGTAGTAAATCCAAATATGGACATGGTGGTTTAATAGAGTCACCTAATTTGTCAAGCTCTACATAAGCATCAGCTTCAATAAACAAGACTCCTTCACCATTGCAATTTACCATAAGCTTCTTATTAGGCCCTTCAATGAGTCTACCAGCTAATGGATAATAAAACACAAGTGTTTTCGATAATCCATCTTTAATAATTTTTGCTGGATCTTTATCTTCCATTATAGAATTATATTTATAAAACATTAATATAGAAACATGGAAACGAGTACTCCCTTGATCATCTATTTCAGAAAGATGTTTTATCTCATGGGGTGTTATAATTGATGGAACAACTAATTTTGGCTTGTGATGTGTTACTGAAATTGGCATAGTCTTGTGCGCCATACGTGTAATGTGCTATTCGGTTAAAAGAGAGGTTTAATAGAATTTAGAGTGCTAGTAACGATCGATGAGTTGTTATTTTGAAATATGAATGATTGGTAAGCATTTGGAATGAAATTTATAGAGTGTCAATTACATCAAGTAAGAGATGTGTAATTGATCATTATTCAATCACAAACACAAAAAATGTGTGGTGTGGGAACGTTGGACTATCCAGCCGGCCATTCCTTTTTTTTTTTTTTTTTTTTTTTAACATAACGTTTAACACAACCACTATTAAAATTGTTTTTGTCTTAATTTCAACTCGAATTTATAAATCATTATGCTTTATAGTTACATTCAAATATTTATGACTTATTTTACATTACAAATTTCGAAATTAGTTGTTTCTTAAACTTCTTGTTTAGAAAGGAATAAGCACATTCATTCCCCCGTCTAGTTCACCAGAGATAACGTTTTACATCTCTCTTTTATATGTTGAAGGAAGCTTGAAGACTGATGGAACATGTCGAAGGAACAGGTCCATCGAAGCAGGCTGACAAGTTAGAGTTAGAGTCATACTAGGACTAGACTACTAAATCCTAAGTTATGTATGACTAAGCTACTGAATATTGTAGGAGTCGACTAGGATAAATTATTTGACTTGTAATACAATACTACTCATGTAAATAATTGTGTTGTAGTAGGATTTCTAGTATAACTAGAATATGACTCTTCTCCTATATAAGGAGCTTGTAACTCAACATTATAATTATCAATAAAATCCTTGATTTCTCCATACTTACGTGAGATTTCTACATTATATACTCCAACTATTTACTTTTACTTGTCCACTTTGAATTTTACATGCCCCTTAAAAATTAATATTTAATATGAGCATTTTACTACAATTCTCATATTAATTAATGTTATAGTGTTAGATTTTGAGAAATAACGAATGAATGTTAAGAATAAAAATATATTTCTAAAATAGTACACAAGTAAAAGGCGATCCATCGATTACTATTTTGTTGGTGATTAGAAAATATGTAAGGAATATGTATGTCCAACCATTTTTAAGAAAACGTTTTTCTCATTAATTTCTTTCTTCGTGAACGTTACATTAATAAGTCCAAAAAAAAAAAAAAAAAAAAAAAAAGAATATCAATGACCCTTCAACGTCAAAGTGTAATGATTCATATTAGTTTGATAGAATATTTCTATGTTTAATCAAACAAAGAAACAAACAGCTATGTGGGTTGTTAAACCAAATTAAAGATGAGAAAAATGTGCTTTTATATAAGTACTACCCCTTCTGTTGTAATAAATTGAAAAGGTATATAATAATAATAATAATAATAATAATAATAATAATAAAAATTATTATTATTATTATTATTATTATTATTATTATTATTATTATTATTATTATTATTATTATTATAAAATAGTTGGGGCGTTGAGAATGTAAATCATTAATTGTATTAATATAGTTCCAACATATTAATATTTCAGAAAGATGCTTATTACTACGAGGTCTTACCCTTGCTGTAAATATCCAACCATTTTTTTTTAAAAAAAAACGTTGACACAAGCACGATTAAATTTAAAGGTATTAATATTTTTATAATTTAATTCTCTGATACTCGAAAATAATAATTAAACTAAAATTAATATATAAATATAACAAAAATATAGAAACTAACATGTTGATAAATAATAGAAAATTAATATTCATTCTGATTCGTATTCAACCTTAAAAAGATTGTCTAATTTTGAAAATTTAATTTGGTTCAATTCAACTCAAGTTTAATTGGTATTATTATTATATTTTAATCACAATTTATGCGTCATATTCAATCTTACAAAGGCTAAACATCCTTTTTAAGATCCCTTGTTAACTCAACCAAAACATCCAAATGTCTTGACATTTCATCCTTTTATGTATATTTGCCCCGTATGATAATCATCTTAGAAAAATGTTAGAGAAAAATTAACTAAGAAAAATTGAATAATAATAATAATAAAATATTATGTGTTTCAAAAGTCTGTCTTTCTATCTTTAAAATTTAATTCCAATAAAACATAACATATACTTGATTTTTTAAATGTCATACATAATTGGCAAGTATTACTTATTAATGGGAAAAAGGGTGGACTATTACAAGCTTCAAAATTTTGATTTATTCACTCCCAAAACATATAAATGCAGAAAAAAAAAAATTACATCTTTAAAATTATATTAATTCCTTCACATTTCTTAAAGTCTTGTAGATAACTTCTTGAAATTTTACCATGACTTGGGGAGGCAAATTTATAGCTATCAAAATACCTTTTTCTACCTTGTCATTTTTAACTTGCACCCCAAAACTAATTACAGATATAACTTTTGGAATCCCACCAAAAATAGGCTTTCCCAATCCAAAATCAAATTCATCAAATCCAACATATCTATTATCTGATATTTGAAAATTCCAAGATTTTGACAACTATGGTCTTTCTTTAATCACCATTAAATCTGTCACTGACTAGCTCAACTGCATATGTTAATGGATTTGAACATAACAATCCTTCTTTTGATATCGCAACTGGAGTAATAAACGCATTACCATAATATCCACATGGCAATTCATATTTTAGTAATTTTCCACATATGTTGATAAGTAACGTGAAATGAACAATTTCTTTAAGGTGCAAATCAAGAGCAATGATATGACATTTTCATAAAAATGCCGCTAATAACTAAAATTTCATACATCCATAAATTGAATGAACTTGATTTTTAATAGATTATTTTCTTGGGATAAGGCACAAGTAACCCCTAGACTATGACCGAAGTTCCAGAGATACACCTTAACTAAAGTAAGATCCTATTACCCTCCCGAACTCATTTTTTTCTAACTTTGTACACCTTTTATCTTACGTAGCACACTCCGTCACTTCACCCAATTCAGGCGCGTGGGAGATATTTGAATGTCATGTAAGCCAAAAAGGTGTACAAAATTAGAAAAAAAAAAATGGGTTCAGGGGGTAATAGGACCTTAGTTTAGTTAAGGTATGTTTCTGAAATTTCAGTCATAGTCTAAGAGGCACTTGTACATTTTTCCTATTTTTTTAATAAGAAAATCTAAAGAAGATTTATATAGAATGTTATTTAGCTGAATTAGCAAAAGAGGGCAACCAATAATCCCATCAGAACCAGAAACATTATGAAGTAGTAAATCTAAGTATGGACATGGTGATTTAATAGAGTCACCTAATTTGTCAAGCTCTACATTAGCATCAGCTTCAATAAACATGATTCCTTCACTATTACAATTCACCATAAGCTTTTTATTAGGCCCTTCAATGAGTCTACCAGCTAATGGATAGTAAAACACAAGTGTTTTAGATAATCCATCTTCGATAAATTTTGCAGGATCTTTGCCTTCCATTAAAGAATTATATTTGAAAAACATTATTATGGGAATTTGAAAACGAGCACTTCCTTGATCATCTATTTCAGAGAGATATTTTATCTCACTAGGTGTTACGCTTGATGGAACTACTAATTTTGGTTTGTGATGTCTTACTGAAATTTGCATTTTGTCCCAAACATGTATTTTTGGTAAGCATTTGGAGTTATATTTATAGAGTGTTAAGGTATCAAGAAGGACCACACACTTATTAATTTTCAACCAGTACCCACATTAGAACCCGACTAAATCCTGATTCGCCCGGAAAAGTCCCAAAATGAGGGATAAAAAGCTTCCTAACAAAGATGACTCAGTATATGACTATATGATGATTAATAATTGGGGGATAAAGCGCTAACATAATCATTGTATATGACTAAGGCTCAAGTACCTGTAATGGCATGATTCCATCGTTAGGGAAAAGCCAATGGAGAAAGAATTGAGGTCAGAAAACTTTTGAGTAGTAACCTGAAAATTTCCAACCTAGTCCAGATTTGGACGAAATTGGAGTCATTAAGGTGTAGGGAAATCTGGAAGCAATTAGGTGATTTAATTATGAATTTGATCACATGAGTAGATAGATAAGTCGTTACGGAACCCATATGACTTTACGAAATTGAATTCGGGCGAGTAGAATTCTTGGAATCGATCTTAGCGTGAACGGTATTTTCTGAGTGTCGTTGGTTGAAGGCATGTTGTGAAATGAGGGTTTTGGAATTCTTTAAATATCTCACTGTTTCGTGCAAGCCGCTAGGGGGATTTCTACCGCCAAGGCGGGGCCGCTGTAGCGGGGTAAGGATCACTGTGGCTGGTCCAACGTGACTTAAGATCGTAAATAAACCCCAAAACGTTTTTATTCTACACTTTTTGACTTTGAGAGCTAAGGAACAACTGTAGACGAGTTCTTGACCCTTTTTCACCATTCTTGAGGCTAAAGGTAAGGTTTTAACTCTCTGAATCCGTTCTTCGATTCGTAGAACGTAATCTAATGGGTAATTATCAATGGTGGAGGGTTTTGATATGAAACTAATGGTGGAAAAATCCCTAATTTGGGTATTAGGATCTTGGGTTTGGTCTAGGGTTATTGGGTTTGTCATAATCTGGATAATTAGACCTTTGATTGTTGATCCTTGTGTTAATTGTATGTTTTTAGACCACGAACAAGCAGGAAGAATCTGTAAAGGAAAGATTCAAGTGTCTTAGGAGATTCAAGCTTGGATTCAAGGTAGGTGATGGTTGTGATTTCATGTTGGTGTGATATATGTTTGTAATTGCTCATTATAATACATGTATGCATGCAAATTTTGTATTATTGATCACCCTAATCGTAAATAAGGATAATTGAATAATTGTATGTCATGAATCACCTTTTGTTGTATGATTGTGAGAATATACATTGTGATTATGATTGTGGTTTGTTGAATGGATCGGGTGTTACGTTCCGACACACTAACTTGGATCGGTTGTCACGTTTCGGCATAATTATGGGATCGGTTGCCACATTCTAGCATAAACATTGGATCGGATACCACGTTTCGGTATGCTAACAGTTTGGGTGTGGGTTCCATAAGAGGACCATTGAATTGGATCCCGTGAGAGGACCATAAATTGTGTTGTGTATCTACTTGTGATGATTAAATTCATATCTAATGATGATTGATATTGAAAGACTGTATGTTGCTCTAAATTGATAACCAATGTGTATTATTGAGAATGTGTGATGCTACATTAATCCTGAAAAGATGACTAATATTGTATATGTTCGGTATTTTGCATGTTTATAATGTTATGGTTACTTGCATGTGTTTCACTTATTGGGATAGCCACGTGATCCTAACAGTACACTGCGGTTGTGTACTAATACTGCACTTGCTTGTTCTTTGTCGAGTACAGGGCATCTTCAGATGACTATCGATAGACCTGAGCTAAGTGACTATTGATCATGACCGAATTCAAGGGTGAGCCAGTTCTTTCATGCTGCCATGGATCTCTCTTGTTTAAGTCCATTCTTTTCGGACTCAGACTATTTGTTTAAGGTGTTTGTTTAGTTTTGGGGTTGTGCCCCTTGTTCTTAGACTTATCGTTAGTAGAGTTTTAGTACAATGACTTTCAGGTTCTTAGGGTTGTTCTTCCGCATTAGTTTGGTTAGTTTTTTGGTAAAACATTGGAGTTTATGGGGACTCCATTTTTGTAGTTATTTAAACCAGCTTCTGTATCTTTAAATGCCTTAGTTTTCATAAAATTTGTTTGTTTAGGTTGTAGTAATGGTTCTCCCATCAGAGGGCTTGTGTGGATGCCAATTACGACGGTCTGGGTTGTGAGAAAGTTGGTATCAGAGCCCTAGGTTCGTTGATCTCATTGTACCAAAACGAGTCTAGTAGAGTCTTGCGGAATGGTACGATGATGTCCGTACTTTTCTTCGAGAGGCTATAGGACTTTAGGAAAAACTCACTTTTTTCTACTCCTTCGTGCTATGACTTGAATCCAATTGATATCTGGGTGATACACATTGGTATCTTTCCTCCTTCACCCTATGGTCTGAGATAGAGCAACAACAACATCACTAGCAAGAGAGGATGTGTATAGACTACCGACTGTTGAATAGGGTCACCATTCAGAACAAGTATTCATTGCCTCGGATAGATGACCTTTTTGACCAATTGCAAGGTGCATCGGTTTTCTCTAAGATTGATTTAAGGTCTGGTTACCATCAGTTAAAGGTTAAGACAGTTAAGAATTGGGTTCGACCAAGTTCTGTGATTGAAATTAGCAGTTTTGTGGAGCTCGCTAGCTACTATTGTCGTTTGTGGTATGAGTTGAGTCCAATTGGTATCTCCCAATTCCAATTGGCATCTCAACAAAGTGAACTAGACATTTTGATAAAAACGCCGCTAATAACTCAAATTTCATACATCCATAATTTGAATGAACTTGATTTTTAATGAATTCCATCTCCGTATTTCCAAAGAAAAATGATTTTTGTGTCAACTTGTCTTCAATAGATTCCCATGCAATTTTTTATTCAATTTGCGCATGATCAAATTCATGGTGAGTACATGTAACACTTGGTAATGAACTAGTACTTAAGATATCCCTTTTCCATACAGGTAATATAGAAGGTCAAGAAGCTCCTTGAATTAACTCACTTAATGCATTTAGAAACATTTTGAAGCCATATGCATCCATCATAGTGTGATTAAGTCTAAATCCAACAATAAATCCACCACAGATAAAACGGGTCGCCTATTCATAGAGGTATATATATTAGTTTAAGAATTTAACTTAATCGCGTAAAGTTCACCTAAAAAATTACTATAGATAATAACCATTTATAGGAGTATGATTAATAACTTGAATAAAAAAATGCTTTTTAAAGACAATCCATCAATTCACAATGATTTCCTCCATAAATGAAATTTTGAAAGAAAAAAAAAAGATGAAGATATTTACCTGAACTAACAAAAGAGGATAACCGATGATTCCATCAGAACCAGGAACATTGTGAAGTAGTAAATCTATTTATGGATATGGTGGTTTAATATGTATATTTATATGTTGTTTTATTTTTCTTTCTAAATTTGGTAACACCTCTGATCGTTATTGATAGATCTTTATATATAGACCTTTAATCTTTCATAGTTTTCAAGTTTATCACATTGAAAATTCTTACGTTTTTTAGTACTGTAGTTTTTTCAACACGAAATATATATATATATATATATATATATATATATATATATATATATATATATATATATATATATATATATATATATATATATATATATATACACACACACACACACACAAAAAAAAAAAATCAAATTCTATTTGAATAGATAAGAATTAATTTTGAACCCATAATTTTAATGAATTTTAGTGATAAGAACTTAAATGTCGAATCAATCAAATTTATACTCATCTTAGATCCAACATTTTGTAATAGTACAGCCATTATCTCAAAATTCTAAATACGCAACGTGACAAGTTAAATGAATCAGATTGAGTAAACACTTGATGATGAAAGAGGGAAAAACAAAACGTCTTGGAATCTACTTGCTAGTTAAATGTTTCTAGACTAGTAGTCACAACAACCGGCAAGTTAAGGTCCTTTGTTTTAATGTATTAATTAATCTGATTTTAATTTCACACTAAGTTTAAGAAAGTAAATTTTTTTTTTTAATTTTGTGGCCTGAAGTGCAAGTTATGTATCTAAATATTTTTTAATTTTATAGTTTTACATATATCATGTAAAAAGTTTGAATTAAAAATTAACTAAAAAAGAAAAAAGAAATTCTCTTTTAGACGAAGTAAAAAAGAAAATAAGATAAACAAATTGATAATGAAGAAGAGTATATGTTAATTTCATACTATACATTGATCCTTTAAATGTCTAATATGACGAGGTTGCGTACTTGTGTATTGTTTCTTACACAATAATGTAGAACTCAAATTATGTCTTTTATCTAAACTTTTTAATGTGTGTATGGTAGAAAAAGGAGTTAATATCCAATATAATTATTTAATTAATATATATTTTTTTTTTATAAAAAATTATTTTGAGAAAAGACTCATTCATGTAATCTGTTTAAAGTTTGGCTCGTCTATGTCATTTTCATTTGAGAAAATGCTCACTCATGATCATGTCATCCTTTATATAGTTGATCATGAAAACAATTTCGATTTTGCAAAAGCATTTTTTACACGTGCATGGTTAATTACGATTTGACTACGTCATTAATTAAATCATTTTTTAAAGAGAAAAAACTCAAATATGTCATCGAATTTTGAAAAGACATAAATAAATCTTTTTCTCAAAAGAAAATTGCATAGATAAACCAAACTTTAAATGTATAGCATAAATAAACCTTTTCTCAAAGTTTAATGACATATTTAAGTCTTTCCTTTATATTAAAAAAAAAAATTGCTTTCCGATCAAACATAAAACATATACTTTGATTTATAAATATATCATACATCATTACAAGTACTTTTTAATAAGAAAATGATGAAATATAACAAGCTCCATAATTTTAATTTATTCACTTTTACATCCTTTAAATTATGTTGACTCCTTTCATATTTTCTAAAGTCATGTTGTAGACAACCTCTTGAAATTTTTTCATGGCTAGTGGAGGCAAATTTATAGCTATCACATTATCTGTCTTGTAATTTTTGTAGGATCTTTTCCTTTCATTGAGGAATTATATTTGTAAAATATTAATGTGACTATGAAAACGTGTACTCCCTTGATAAAAGATATTTTGTCTCATAAGGTGTTATTATTGTTGGCACTACTAATTTTGTTTCTTGATATGTTATTGAAATTGGCATAGTGTAAGCCATATAGTCATTGTAAGCATTTGGAATTATATAGAGTCAATTGCATCAAGATGAAATGTAATGCAACACAAAAATGTAGTGATGGAAAAGTTGGACCCTACCATTGGTTAAAGTTGTGGAGATGGTTGTTAAACCCAAAAGATAACAAAATACAAGTGATTTTTACTTGTGACTCTAACATGACAATTTAAAAATATATATAAAAAAATTAATCAAATCATATTGATACCACTAACAAAAAGAAATCAAGATGATAGGACGTTGTCAAAAAATCTAACCCAAAATAGTATAACTGAAAAATTAGTATGATGTAAATTTTATAATATAACAAGCCAAACCATCTCAACCAGCATATGTGGACTGTCAGCCATCAGTTCCAAGGATCAATGAGAGTTTATCGCCAGCATCTTTTGATTCTATTGTGGTCACAGAAAGTGATACGAAGGTTGATAAATTCAGAAGTACCAGTCCAATGAATTCTACAGGATGTTTAGAGGCAGGCCAGGTAAATCAAGTTCTTATAAGCTGAGGATGATGTACATTAAAAGTAATGTTAAACGTGGTTTTGGGGTTTATTATTTATCATGGTGTATTCCACCATCTTAAACGTTTCCCATCTTTTCATTTGACTGCAATGTTGCACTGTTAATACAACTAATTGAATTGTTTTAGCATAAATGAGAACTTATGAAGATACAAATTGTCCATTTTCCAAATCAGAGGGGAGGCGGAGACTTGCTACTATATTTGAGTTGTTTAGTATCAGGTTTTATGTTCTTTTTGTCTTTTGGGAGGATTTTAGATGCATTTTGTTTTCACCCTCTTTCTCTCTCTGTCTCTCTATTTATTACTGATGTTGACTGACTTAAATATAATGCAGGAACCTGTGAAATTAATGTTGGATTTGCAGCTCAAGTTTTCATTTTGATTTTTTTTTTTTTGGTAGATTGAAGCTACATATGAAGTCATATATGAGGATGTAATGCCTTTTCTTGTTTCTGTCATGTCCGCAAATTCTCAAAAAATATTTTCTGTGTCTTTGTTCATGCTACTTAAGCTGCGTATGAGATGACATAGTTGATGTAGTAATTCCTTGTTCCACTTCCGACATATTTATTTGAGTGGTTTTGACTTTTCTCCCTACAACAATGGAAGATCTTAATGTTGACTTTCTTCTTTCAATATCTCACATTCATTTTGGAAGTTTATTTTGAGATCAATTCTTCATGCTTCAAAGACCCTAGTAGTATGATTTTATCTCACCATCAGAGAACAGATTAGGTTGTTCTTGATACAGCATGGTTCCTTGTATATTTGTAAGCTATTTTTAATTGAAGGTTGGTATACTGGATACATTTGTTCTCCTGTCGGAGGATATCTAACAAGTTATTTGTTGCAGCTCATGCAAGAACTTCACTGTGGGGAGCATGGAAGTGGTTTTTCAGAGACTCAATACGTCCCTGTTTTTGCTATGCTTTCTGTAAGCAGCTTTTTCCTTAATATATTTTTGTTTCTCATTACATGTAAAAGGAGGAGGCAAAGGGCCAAGCTTTCAGATTTCTCTCTCATTTTTAATTGTCTTTCCATGTTCACCATTCAAAATAAAACACAAGGAAACAATTGGCATCATATCTATACACATTCCATTTTCATTCTAATTATCCATACTTAGATCATGGCTTTGTTTGTGGCAGAGTGGTGTAATCAACAATTTCTGCCAGTTGATGGATCCTGATGGTGTTAAACAGGAGTTGCAACAGCTGAAGTCCTTAAAAATCGATGGTGTTGTGGTAAATTGCTGGTGGGGCATCGTTGAAAGTTGGGTGCCTCAAAATAGTAAAGTGTCAATTATGTGAATAGTAAGAGTCGGTTACTGTGTAAATAGTAGAGGTCAAGTACTGTGTAAATAGTAAAGGTCAGTCACTATTCATGAATAGTAGGTAAAATGGTGGATAACTAAAAAGGTACAAGATTCAGTTACAACAAAGGAAACACATAAAGCTAAAAATATAAAAATACAAATATGGGATAAAATATTATTAATAGATGAAATATATAGTTATGAATTTACAAATAAGCTAAAAAGGTACAAGATTCAGTTACAACAAAGGAAATAAGAAGACTAGTAGTCAATATATTGAACTTTTCATTTGATCCCTCATCTCCCATTTCCCTCACTTCTCACTCTAATTCCGCAACCCCCCTATATTGGTATCAGAGCTAGATAAAAACAAATACTTATGGAGAAATCTAACCACAACCAGGAAGCTATGAAGGAGTCAATTCCAGAAACTCTACAAACTAAGGTATGTTCATATTTCAATATGAATAGCTAAACTGCTATATTCCTAATAATCTCTTGATTGTTATTTGATAATTATCATGTTATAGTATTGTTATACTGTATGAATTCGAAGTAGTTTGCTATGAACGAAGGTAGGCTGAGAATAGGTAAGCCCAGACTATGCCATCCAAAACCGGAAACCCAGTTAGGCAAGAGAGAAGCCGTTTTAGGGGAAGTACGAAGTTGTTGAAGGCGCTGTTAGGGTAACTGATTGAAGCTGAAAATCATAGTAGTGACCAAAAAATTTTGTTCAGAATAACTTTAATATAATTTGATGATTGATAATAATAAACTAAGAGGTTAGAAGGAATAAACTGTTTAGTAATCATGAAAATGATGAATACATATCTATTAGATGACGATTATAACTATAAAATACTTATTTTATATATCCTTAGAACACTTAATATAGACATAAAAAGAAAAATTTATGACCTTTTAATTACTGAAGAAATGGAAGAAATAAACCGGACATTTGAATTAATAACACAAAATTGGCACGAACTAACTATTCAAAGTATATATGAATTATATGACTCGTATTCAGATTAATGATAAACTACGACTATTTAAAATATTGGCTACAAACCATGGAAGATTTAGATCTACTAAATAAAATTTTAATAGATAATATGATAACATATCTAAGAACCCAAGATATAGAACACTTAGAATATATCCTAGAAAATACAAAGGCAATACGAAATCTTATAATAAGAAAACAAGAATATTATGAAAAGATATTTTCACCAGAAAATTAAAATGGATGAAAACTATAAAGAACAATTATTAGAAAAAATTAATGAAATAAAACACGAAATAGAATTTAGACAAAACAGATTAGAATATAATATATGTGCAGGAGTATGCCACAAATCTATAAAAGCACAAAGAAAAACGATATTCTTATTAGATCTACAATTACAACACTTAGAATATAAATACCAACACGATTTATAATGAATAAAGAAGAATACGCTGTAGAAGAAAAAATATATAAAAGCCAAGATGGATTAGAAATAAAAATAATACATTCAAACTTAGAACGAAGATATAAAAAAATAGGAAACCAACTATATCTAATGCCAGATAAGGAATCAGCAAAATTAGAAGATAGTCTAACAACAATGGTACGATTAAATAAAGAAAATGAAGAAATAGATAGGAGAAAAGAAATTGAAAAAATTAGAGAACAAGCGAAAAAAGAAATTAAACAAATAGAAGAAGTAAAAGATACTAGAATTCAAGAATTACAAAAAGAATTGGAAAGACTTAAACAATTATATGAAGAAAAATTAAGAATAAAAGAAGAAAATAAGAAAAGAAATGAAGAATTAAAATTAAATCAAGAAATAGAAAAAATGAAAACAATGTTAGAAGAAACAGAAGAATTACCTGAATTAAAAATAGACGAGTTAAGAGTAGATGAAATGAATGAAGAAAATGAAAATGATAATATTTCAGAAAATAATTCTGAAACATATTCAGAAACATATACTGATCTTATAGAAAAAGATAAAATAGAAATAAATGTAGGAAATTTAGATGAAAAACCAAGTACTTCAAATACTAAAACACGAACAGATACAACCCCAACATACTATACTTATGAAAAAGAAAATAGAGATAAAGTTTTATGGGATAAAAGATTAAATAAAAATTGGATACCTAGATAAAATACAGATCAAAATAATTTCTTAGACTTAGACTGTGTAGCTGATACAAATAAAACAATTCAATTATGGATAGGCTATATATCAAAACAATTAGTAGATAACAAAATAGCAATAACAGATGCCCCAGGGTATATAGAAAGAACACTTATAGGAACAGTTAAAATATGGTTACAAAACTTAACACCAACAAGCTTAGCAACACTAAGAAATCATAATAGACCTAATAATGAAATGGCAACATCAGCAATAGATATATTAAACAAATATGAAATATCAATTAGAAATGAATTTGGTAGTATGACAACAGAAATAGAAGAACAACAACAAGATAAAATAATAAACAGAAATTTAATGAATAAATTAGCAATATGTAAAATGAGTTACATAGATGAATATACATGTGCATTTAGAGAATATTACTATAAAGGAATATACACAAATGATGAAAGTAGAGAAATAAGAAAATTATATTACACAAAATTACCAGAACCATTTAGTTCAAAAATAATCAAAGATTGGGAAGAATCTAATACAGTAGATACACTAGGAGCTAGAATAAAATTCTTACAACAATGGTTTATAAAACTATGTGAAAAACATAAAGAGGAATTAAAACTAGAAAAAATATTAGTAAAAAACCTAAAATATTGTACAAATAAATTAGCACCCCAATTTGGATGTAAAAATCCATATAAATATAAGAAAAGGATAAAGAAATATAAACATTTCAAAACAAAATATAAAAATAAAATTCCAAGAAAAAGATATTATATAAAAAATTATAAACAAAAAAGACCACATAGAGTTAAGAAAAATATAACAGAATGTAAATGTTATAATTGTGGAAAATTAGGACATTTAGCTAGAGATTGTAAATTACCAAAAGACTTAAAAAAGAAACAAATAACTGAAATAATAATAGAAAACGACACATATAAGTAGATAGATTATTTAGATTATGACTTAGAAAATGAAGATAGAATATACGAAATTACAGATATTGAATTAGAAGAAGAAATAGAGTCATCTTCTGATTATGATTATGACTGAAAGCGACATAAAAATAATAAGTAAAGAAGAATACCAAGATAATGAATATACAGAACAAAAAATAATATTTGATAATAATATGTTTGAACAAATAAAAGGAAAAGAATTAGACTTAAGTATAGATAAAATATTAGAAGTACCAAGATTAAAAAATCTATTCAAATTACAACATGATGAATATTATGTAGTAAGCCAAAAAGAACACGTAATAGATTGTAAATATATTAAAGGAAAAACTAAAATACCCATCATAAATAAGAAAATAATTAATAAAGAAATCCAAGATTTAAAATCGAAAAATCCAATAAAATATGTACATTTAGGAGCAACAGAAATATTAATAAAAGCATGTTTTAGAGAAGGAATAGATACACCGATAGAATTATATTTAGCAGACGATAGAATAATTCAACCTATAGAAAAAAGTATAATAAGTGCAGTTAGAGGAAATTTAATATACCAAAAATTTAAATTTATTATAAGTGCAAATTATTCAGTAGCAATAGAAGACAAAAACATAGATAAATCATTAGTACTATACTGGAAAATGTCAGGTATAGAACTAGCACCAGGAAGTAAGATATTTACAGCAAGATGTAAAAATTTATATGTATTAACTACAAAACATAAAATAACAGCAAGAAATAAGATTCAAAAAATCAAAATAGAAAATCCATTTGATCAAATAATTACAGTAATAGATAATAATGATTACAGTTATAAAGAGATAGATATTGAAGAAGATTTAGAGATAGTAAAAGAAAGACTAAGTACATCTAAAAAATTAAGCTACGATACACCATCATCATCAAGAAATAGTACATCTAGAAGATTAGATTGCGACCTAATATCTAAGTTATTAGAACAAAAGAATGATGAAATACAACCATATCAATATTACATCACAGGAATATTAGATCAAAGAAAATATTTAATAAACATAAATACAGGACAAGTAGAAAATCAGATTATAAGAGAACTAGTAAAAGAACATGAAATAATTACAGGAGAAAATATAAACAATGAATTACCTAGAGCTTTGGTAAATATAGAAGAAACTACTGAACAAGAACTAATTATTGGAGGTATACCAATAAAAATAAAATTTAAAATACACCAAGGAAATAATAATATTACTTTAGGAATAAAATGGTTAGAAACAGTTAAACCATATAATATAGATGATAAACAACTAACAATACATTACGAAAACAAAAAGGTAATTATTAAAAGAACAATTATATGATAAAATAACATCCTAATATAATGACAAAAATATATATTTTAGCAAAAATAATTATAGAAGGATATTATAATAGATATTACACACCTATGATAGACACATGAGCAGAAGCAAATATGTGTAAACATAATTGCCTGCCAGATAGTAAATGGGAAAAGTTAAAAAAACCATTGATAGTAACATGATTTAATAATGAAGGAAGCATGATAACACATAAAGCTAAAAATATAAAAATACAAATATGGGATAAAATATTATTAATAGATGAAATCTATAGTTATGAATTTACAAATAAAGATATATTATTAGGAATGCCTTTTTTAGATAAACTATATCCACATACTATAACAAAAACACATTGGTGGTTCACTACCATATGTAATCATAAGATAGGAGCAAAAAGAGTTAATAATAAAATTAGAAAAAATACACCATGGATAAAAGGAAGTGAAAAAATTACCCAGAAACTAGAAAATATATCAAATAATGATCATAAAATAGAAATTATAATATTCACAATAGATAAAATACAAGCAATAAACGATAAATTAAACTCATTATATAATGAAAACCCATTACAAGGATGGGATAAACATAAAACAAAAGTAAAAATTGAACTAATAGATGAAAATAGTATAATAACACAGAAACCATTAAGATATAATTTTGAAGACCAATCAGAATTTAAAATGCATATAAATGAATTATTAGAAAATAAGTATATACAAGAAAGCAATAGTAAACATAATAATCCAGCATTTATAGTAAATAAACATAGTGAACAAAAAAGAGGTAAAAGTAGAATGGTTATTGATTATAGAAATTTAAATGCAAAAACTAAAACATATAATTACCCCATACCTAATAAAATATTAAAAGTAAGACAGATACAAGGATATAATTACTTTAGTAAATTTGACTGCAAATCAGGATTCTACCACCTAAAACTAGAAGAAGAATCTAAACATTTAACAGCATTTACTGTACCCCAAGGATTTTATGAATGGAATGTTCTACCATTTGGATATAAAAACGCACCAGGTAGATATCAACATTTTATGGATACATATTTTAACCAGCTAGAAAATTGTATAGTATATATAGACGATATATTATTATATTCAAAAACAAAAGAAGAACATCTAAGGTTATTAGAAAAATTTATACACATCATAGAAATATCAGGACTCAGCTTATCTAAAAAGAAAGCTGAGATAATGAAAAACCAAATAGAATTTTTAGGAATACAAATAGACAAAAATGGAATAAAAATGCAAACACATATTGTACAAAAAATATCTAAGTCTGAAGAATTATTAGATATTAAGAAAAAATTGCAATCCTTTCTAGGATTAGTTAATCAAGTACGAGAATACATACCAAAATTAGCAGAAAATTTAAAACCATTACAGAAGAAATTAAAGAAAGATATAGAATATCACTTTGATGAACAAGATAAAAAATACATTAGAAAAATAAAAATTATGTGTAAAGATTTACCAAAATTATACTTTCCAGATGAAAATAAACAATTTACTTATATAGTAGAAACAGACTCTAGTAATCATAGTTACGGAGGAGTATTAAAATATAAATACATAAATGAAAAAATAGAACATCACTGCAGATATTATTCCGGATCATATACAGACCCACAAATAAAATGGGAAATAAATAGAAAAGAACTATTTGCCTTATACAAATGTTTATTAGCTTTTGAGCCATATATTGTATATAACAAATTTATTGTTAGAACAGATAATACACAGGTAAAATGGTGGATAACTAAAAAGGTACAAGATTCAGTTACAACAAAGGAAATAAGAAGACTAGTAGTCAATATATTGAACTTTTCATTTACAATTGAAGTTATAAAAACTGACAAAAATGTGATTGCAGATCACCTCTCAAGAGAAAAATACTGAACAGACAAATACAATGGATCAGATACTCAACCTCCTAACTACACTTTGCAAAAAAGTGGATAGTATGGACGGTGAGATACAGAAGCTAAAGGAGCAAGCTAGTAGTCAGCAGCATGACTCTAAAAATGCGGAGCTACGTCGATCGGAAGACGTTAAAATTCCAGAGCTAGAAGGAGACGTTGGGAAACTCCCTAAAACCCATAACGTTTGTTTAAATGCAGGTGCAGGTACATCTGGTGGAGCTACAAAGAAAAATACAGAAGAAAAAAGTTATGCAAATACAAATATGAATAAACTTTTTGATAAACCATATACAGCTCCAAAGATACAAAAATCCGTGCCTACTCCACAAACAACTACTTATAAAAACAGCCTAGCCCAACAGAAAAATACATATACCCATATTACCCGTACATATACAGAAAATATTTATAAAATCCAAACTTACCTAAATAAAAACCCCAGAGCTATAAATCCAAAAGAACCAAATACTGATTACATTACTCAACACCTACAAGGTTATAACAAACTAATTGCCCTTCCAGGTACAAATACAAACTTAGTTACAACTTGTTACAATTATGGACTACTCAGTACAGTGTACACAGCTACAGGAGACGAAATTTCGAAGATACCCGAACTATACAAAGCATTCTTAACCTACAAACGAATTACTAAAGGAACTCTATTTTTCATAAAGTTCTATACAGCTACAGCAGAAATACTATATGACGAAATAAAACCAGTTATACAGGTAATAAAGATTGGTTTGACCAGAGATATGTTAATTCCGGAAAAGATAGAAAAACAAGATGAGATACCTATTGTAGATATTCCTGATTTCTACGCCAATAAAAGAGTTATCGGAATAGCTACAATATTAACGGAGTTAGCAAATAATTATCTAAATAACAATACAATATGGAGTTACTATAGTAGAGATAATACAATGATATATTCGAACTGTCGAGAAACAAGAGAAGGAGATATGGAGGAAATACGTCAATGGATACTAAGCCTCCTAAAACCAGAAAATACACCAACTACAAGAGCTATACGGAAAAATTTCATTTCACCAGCACTATTGACAAGATATTGTACAACTATTAGCAGTAAATACTCAGAACATATATGTTCCAAGTGTCACGGAGAAGATAACGAAGTTCCAACCGTACAGCTGGAATAAAATACCAAAGACAAAAGACAAAGAGATAGCCGGCAGCCTGATGAAGACAGCCGACAAAACAAAATATGATGAAGACACATATGTAAAAAGTCAAAAGTAGGATAAGCATCTTATCTTACTTTCTGTAAAGTTTTTGTTTTCTTTTTGTAAAGTAAAGTAGAATCGTTTGTTTTTATTTGGAGTCACCCGACATGATACTGTTGATGAATAGTAAAAGACAAAAAATACTATTCATAAATAGTAAAGTGTCAATTATGTGAATAGTAAGAGTCGGTTACTGTGTAAATAGTAGAGGTCAAGTACTGTGTAAATAGTAAAGGTCAGTCACTATTCATGAATAGTAGAAGTCACCTACTATTCATAAATAGTAGTCATGTAATATTTGTCTATAAATAAACTTAAGGAGAAGAGGATCATGATCCCTCATCTCCCATTTCCCTCACTTCTCACTCTAATTCCGCAACCCCCCTATATATTATTTGTATTCCTAAAAATTCTATTTGGTTTTTCATTATCTCAGCTTTCTTTTTAGATAAGCTGATTCCTGAGTGGTCTGGCTACAGAGAATTGTTCAAAATAATCCGTGATTTCAATATGAAACTGCAGGTCTTAAACCACTCTTTGTTTATATTATACTCATATTGATTCGTCAAATTCCTAACAAGTCTTAAACTAGTCATCCGTTGGTGGAAAGAACCCTGGCCTTTCCTGCTTTAGTCATGTCAGTGTCTTACTAACAATTCATTCTTACGATGCCTCATTACATCTATATTCTGGAATATTATTCCCCTCACTCCTTGAGGGGAAAGTAACCCAACCAGAACAAAGCGGCAATTGATATATGTTCCCACTTTATGTTTGCATTAAGACATTTCTTGAGCTTGTTTAGGCTATATATGGGCAGATTCCCAATAATAGATATGTAATTTCTTCTTTTATCCACAAAGGTTGTAATGGCATTTCATGAAAATGGAGGAAGTGATACTAGTGGCATGTTCATATCCCTTCCTCAGTGGGTTCTGGAGATAGGCAAAGACAATCAGGATATATTCTTCACAGATCGTCAAGGAAGAAGGAACACTGAATGCCTATCTTGGGGCGTCGACAAAGAACGAGTATTAAGAGGTAGAACTGCCATCGAGGTATTAATTTTTCCTTTTATTCCTTTCAAATGAGAAAAGCTAACGTTCCCTGATTCTTTGAAGGGAATATCTTGTTAACAGAACTATAATTGAAGAACAAGATTACAATATAATTGAGTTGGTTTTAATACAAAAGAATAGAAAGGTTATATATAAGCATCTACTAACTAAACCTACTCTAATAGGATTTATAAAGCTAACATAGAAAATAGGCCCAATAACAAAAGCCCAAACATATGGGCTAACATCCCCCCCTCAAACTCACAATGCAACAGCAATAAACATTGAGAGTTTGTCACACAAAAATCGAAATCGAGACGCCGACTGCGCCTTCGTAAAAAGATCAGCTATCTGCAAGGACGATGGAACAAATGGAAGCGATATGGTCCCGAGCTGTAAATTATGACGGGTGAAGTGACAATCAATCTCAATGTGCTTCGTCCGCTTATGAAATACAAAATTCTTTGCAATTTGTACCGCACTTTTGTTATCACAATACAGAGGAGTTGGCAAAGAAATGTGAACCCCCATATCTTCAAGAAGCCAACGTAACCAAACAATCTCACACGTAGTCACAGCCATAGCACGATACTCAGCCTCCGTGGAAGATCTAGAGACAACATCTTGTTTCTTGCTCTTCCATGAGATTAAAGAGTCTCCCAGAAACACACAAAAACTAGTGGTGGATTTACGATCATTGCGATCGCCATCCCAATCAGCATCACTATATGCTCGCAACTCGAGAGATGACGTCGAGGGAAACAAGAGATTCTGAAACTGAGTGCCACGAAGATATCTCAGAATACGAAGTACAGCTCCCCAGTGAACAGAAGTAGGAGCAGTAACAAACTGGCTAACAACATAAACTGCATGAGTTATATCCGGGCGAGTAACAGTAAGATAAACTAAACTACCTACAACAGTCCAATAAAGACTCGGATCTGATAACGGAACACTATCACTAGGAGAGTACCGTGCATTGGTTTCAAGGGGAGTATCTACAGTCCTGCTGTCAGAAAGGCGCGCCCGTTTAAACAAGTCTGATATATATTTAGTCTGAGAAAGAAGATATCCTTTCTTAGACTGAGCCACCTCAATACCCAAAAAATACCGCAGCAAGCCCAAGTCCTTCTTGGCAAATCGATGAGCCAAATCACTCTTCAATGACTCAATACCACTATAATCATCACCAGTAATAACCATATCATCTACATATAAGGACAAAAGAATTTTTCCTGCACTCGTACATCTAACAAACAATGCCGAATCATGATTGCTCGGGGTAAATCCAAGAGAAGTAATCACAGTGGAGAATTTCTCAAACCAAGCACGAGGGGCTTGCTTGAGACCATATAAGGCTTTTCGAAGCCGACAAACTTCACCCGGCTGGTGGTCAATACCTGGGGGAGGAGTCATATAAACTTCCTCATGGAGATCACCATTCAGAAATGCATTCTTGACGTCCATTTGAAATATCCTCCACTGTCGAACGTCTGCAACATCAATTATAGTGCGAACAGTCGTTATCTTTGCCACCGGGGCAAATGTCTCCTCATAGTCCATACTATATTTTTGTGAGTACCCTTTTGCCATAAGTCTGGCCTTGTATCGCTCAACAGACCCATCAGACTTTGTTTTTATCTTATACACCCATCGACATCCAATCGTATGTTTACCAGGTGGGAGAGTAACCAAGTCCCATATATGTGTCTAATAAAGAGTAGTGAGTTCCTAAGCCATAGCATTCTGCCAAAGAGGATCAGTCACAGCCTCTCGATACGACTCGGGTTCAGACAAATTATGTATGCTGGCAATAAAAGAAGCAAATGAGGCTGAGTATGTAGAGTATGCAAAATCTGGTAGTTTGGTGGACTTCGAAGGACAAGTAGACCTCCTCGGAGGTGGTGGGTCTCCAGTCTCAACAGTCAAAGGGGCAGACTCAGGCACTGGTGGGGCTAAAGCACTATCATCAGGTGGCATGGATGAATCCGAAACTGGAACCTCCATGTCAACGCCAAAAGGATCAATATGCTGAAGATCTGATTTCGTTACATCATGGGATTTAGCTGAAATCGAATAAAAAGGAATATGTTTCAAAAAAGTGACTTGCTGTGAAACATATAATTTCTGACTTACCGGATTATAACAACGATATCCCTTTTGTCCAACACCATACCCCAAAAACACACATATAGCTGATTTTGGCCCCAGCTTATTTCGTTCAACATGAGGACGAAGAACATAGCAAGTACATCCAAAAACTCGTATTGCAGAATAATCCGGTAGGTGACCATACAATTTCTCAAACGGAGACATCCCTGAAGTCAATGCAGTAGGAATACAATTAATCACATATACAGCAGTTAGGACTGCTTCTCCCCAAAAAATACTAGGAACCTCTGCAGATAAGAGTAAAGAGCGTGCTGTCTCAACAATATGACGGTGTTTCCTTTCTGCAACACTGTTCTGTTCAGGAGTGTCAGTACAAGATGACTGGTGTATGGTGCCATCAGATGCGAGTAACTGAGTGAAATCATTAGAGGTATATTCGCCCCCTAAGTCACACCTGAAACACTTCATCACAGCCGAATGTTGTGTTTTAACAAGGGCTCTAAAGTTACTGTAAATGCCAAAGAAATCAGATCTGCGTTTCATAAGATACACCCATATATAACGAGTAAAGTCATCTATAAACGAAACATAATATGTCGAGCCACCCTTAGTGGATATTGGCGATGGACCCCACACATCAGAATGAATAATATCAAAAGGAGCAACAGAATAAGACACACTTTTATTAAATGATAAAGCTGAGAATTTTGCCAGTTTACAACCACTACAATAAAAAATGTCAGAAGTATTTAAATGACCCAAAGCACCAGTAGAGGCTAAGAAAGGTAAACGTGACACTGACACATGTCCCAAACGGGAATGCCAAAGATAAAACTGAGAAGACAAGGGACTCAAACGAAAATACGACAAATCAATACTAGAGGCAGCAACAGCAACAGAAGACACTTTGAGAATCTCCAAGACATAGAGTTTCCCGAATCTACGGCCTATCCCAATCACCTTCTGAGTGTATTGGTCCTGTACAACACAAACAGAATCAGAAAAGAACACCCAATTACCAGCTTTACATAATTGATTGACCGAAACAAGATTTAAAGCAAGTTTAGAAACGTAATAAACATCAGAGAGAACAATGTTAGGGGTAGTAATAGAACTAATACCCTCGACTGTCATAGATGCAGCACTAGCGGACATAACAGAGATTGGTGAAATAGGGGACAAAGAACCAAACGATGACAAATAAGGTGACATATGATGAGACGCACCAGAATCCAAAATCCACAAAGAGGATGGAATACCTGAGGGACTGGATGCTGACATGGCAGTAGGATTAGAAGCCATAAACTGTCTGAACTGTTCAAAAATTTGGGGATCCAACGCAGAAGGTGGCATAGTGCTAGCAGACTCAGTATCTATAGATGGTGCAGCAGCAGCAAATTATGGAGGACGAGCATCAAATGAGTGTGACCTTGTGGAGGACGAGCATCAAAGGAGCGTGACCCATACTTCTGCTGCTGTCCAAATTGAGGTTGTTTTCCCTTGTTAAGTAAAAATGGACACTGAGCCTTCCAATGATTTTTCTGTTTGCAGAATGCACACTCATCAAATGCAACTTTAGGAGATTGACGAGAACGTGGCGGTTTAGACTGATCAGTTGAAGCAGCAAAAGCAGCAGGAGTATCAGTTGTTTTAGACCCTTTATCCACTTGAGACTTGATACGGGTCTCTTCTGTAATCAGTTCATGAACAACGGAATCAACTGTGGGGAGAGGAGATCGATGAAGGATTGTTCCACGTAGTCCTTCAAAATCAGAACGTAATGCCATCAAAAATTGAACCAAACGCTGTTCTTCCCTCCTAGCGATATATGGCTCAAAAACTTTTAACTCTGCAGATTCAGTAAGAGCCAATTGATCCCATAAATCTGACATTGCAGCATAGAAATCTTGAATGCTCATAACATTCTGTTGAAGAGCACGAATATCATACTCCAACTGGTACTGCTTAGCAAAATTAGACTGAGTATACAGTCTCTTCAAATGGTCCCAACCTTCCTTTGCAGTGTCATACTTAGCCAATTGCATACCAATTGACTGAGTTACAGAATTGTTGATCCAGGTGATAACCTGGGAGTTAGCAGTTTCCCATGAGTCTACCAACAATGCAAAATCCACAGCCGTATCATCTTTAGGTTTAACTTTAACCCCAGTGACATAACCCCACATATTCTTCCCATGAAGAAAATTTTTCATGACATAACTCCAATATGCATAGTTTTTACCATCTAATTGAGCATTGATGGACTGGAGAGAATCATCTTTTCCAGTCATATTGTCAAAAGAGAAGCAACACAGCAAAACACGAACAATTCCAAAACAAAAAATTAAACTACCTTGGGTCAAACGAAAACCCTAGCAAGTAAAAAAAAATCAGCGGAAGCAGCAGCACCAATCAAAAAACTGTCAACAAAATCAGCGGAAGCAGCAGCACCAATCGAAAAATGTCAAAAAAATCAGCGGAAGCAGTAGGACCAATCGATCCGCGCAACAGGTGACCGCTACCAAATCTTCAACCAACAAATCAAGGAGCATGGATCGATTTAGCTCTTGATATCATGTTAACAGAACTATAATTGAAGAACAAGATTACAATATAATTGAGTTGGTCTTAATACAAAAGAATAGAAAGGCTATATATAAGCATCTACTAACTAAACCTAATCTAATAGGATTTATAAAGCTAACATAGAAAATAGGCCCAATAACAAAAGCTCAAACATATGGGCTAACATATCTCTCTAATACATATCATCCAATCATGTAAATTGTATTGACAACTGGATAGTGAATAATTTGTATTTCTGAGGAACTTTCCACAAGATTAGGTTTAGAAGTGAAAGGTAATGTGGCTTTTGTAAATAGAAGTCTGACAGCTTTTCTATTAAAAAAAATAAAAATAGAAGTCTGAGGATATATCATTTCCTACATAAAAGAGTGTTTTCTCCGTTTGATTGCCTTTGCTGATGCTGAGACAAAAGTGAAAACTAAAAAGAAATAAAGTTGTAATAGTCTAAATTGTAACTAAATATTAGTTATTTTGATCACTAGTTTGAAATCCAAAATTGCAGGTTTACTTTGATTTGATGAGAAGCTTCCGCACTGAATTTGATGACTTGTTCAATGATGGTCTAATTTCTGCTGTTGAAATTGGACTTGGAGCTTCTGGGGAGCTAAAGTACCCTTCTTTTTCTGAAAGGATGGGATGGAGGTATCCTGGTATTGGTGAGTTTCAGGTATCTGTTATAGGAAGGCTATGATGTATGAATAGTTACGTGATTTGGCCATATTACTTGGTCTTCACCGGCTTTAGTTTTAGAAAACAATCTTATCTTGTTCCCTGAGTCTGTTTGATAACCTTGGTGTACCTGAAAATGCGTAGTCTGACTGTCTGATATTGTTTAGTTCTTCATTTAACCTAAGTGGATAGTTTTTATGTAGTTAATCATGTAGTTATTTTTTTTGGTTTCTAAGGAGAAATTTCATATGATGTAATGGTTTCTATGATATAGTTATCCATCTTGAGTCAACTTGTTGCATAGAAGTGATGAGGGACCATCAATTCTATCTATCTTAGATTGTAATATTTGTTGCCAAAGAAATATCCTACAGAACTGTACCTAAATAACGCGTAGCCTTTTTAAGGAGGCGAAACAAACAGTAAAAAACATTACATAGAGATTTTCTGTGATTCCTCATCAGCACCTAATAGCTAGAGCTAAGTCACAGGGCATTACTAACAAAGCTGTTATAATAAGATACAGGAAAGTTGAAAGGAAAGAAGTGCTACCAAGTAGACATGTCTATAATGTTGGGATGGGAAATACAAAAGGCTTGAATATGATGTGGCAACTATCTTATGAATATGATGATAACTTTTTTCGATTTGTGTATCACATTGGTATTTTTGTATACAGATTAATAGCTTGTTTCCTTTTAAAAATTTAAACTAGATAACTATTATAATGGTGTCCTGAAGATGAATTTAAAACCTTTTTATTTTCTTTGATTGTCCCCCCCCTAATGGGCTTCAACTTTTCCTGTTTCAGTGCTATGATAAATATTCTCTGCAGAATCTTCGAAAAGCTGCAACATCAAGGGGACACTCTTTCTGGGCCAAGGGACCTGATAATGCTGGTTATTACAATTCTAAGCCACATGAAACTGGATTCTTCTGTGAGCGAGGTGATTATGATAGCTACTATGGGAGATTTTTCCTCCATTGGTATAGACAGGTCTTAATAGATCATGCTGATAACGTTCTCACCCTGGCAACTCTTGCATTTGAGGGGATACAAATTGTCATGAAGGTAAACATATGGGCCTAAATCAGCTCGTCATACTTTCTGACTCCTGTTTCGCTTTTTTTTTTTTTTCTTTCTATTTCTTAACTTTTATTCTTTTCATCTCCAATAATTCAAAATTGGTAGTTTATGCTCTTGGCTTCCAAACTCAAGAGCCTTTCTTTATTTTGGATCAATTTGACCAGTTTTTGAAATGCAATCTCTAAATTCTATCTTTTTGAATTAAAAAATTTGAGTTTGAAAACTAAATAATAATACTAAAGTAGCAAAATTATTGTAGTTCAAAATATTTATGATGTTTTTGGTCAAATATAAATTGGATTGGCCTTCATGAAGTGGAATTGATTATACCTTCTGGTTCAGGTCGGGGGAGGGAGGGAGGGAACAACAACTTACCTAGTGTAGTCCCACATGTCAGGTCTGGGGAGGGTAGAGTGTACACGGACCTACCCCTACGTCTTGGAGGTAGATATGCTGTTTCCAAAAGACCCTTAACTCAAGTAACACATCAAAAAATATACAGAAGTAAAGAAGACATAACAGATAATAGAGGAAGTGTTACAAAGCATTCAGGAAAAAATGAGCATGACAAAATAATGAAAGACTGCACTTGTAACATATTTCCTTTGAGTTATTTGTTGCTATTCAAATTGATTTAGTTGGTGCACATTGATGGTGTTCTAGGTAGTTGAACAAGTGAAAATGTTCGTCTAGAAGATTGACAGTATCTTAATGAAGAACTTGGATAGTGTCATACTTTTTCCTGGTGAATTAGATTTCTCTTTTTTCTGCAGATTCCAGCAATTTATTGGTGGTACAGAACGAGCAGCCATGCTGCAGAGCTCACAGCTGGATATTACAACCCAACGAACCAGGATGGCTATTCTCCAGTTTTTGAGGTTCTCAAAAAGTTCTCTGTAACAATAAAGTTTGTAAGCTCAGGGCTTCAGGTTCCAGAAACTGATGACGCGTTGGCAGATCCAGAAGGCTTGAGTTGGCAGGTTATTGGCTTCTTAACGTTCCTCCGAGAACTCTCTTAAAGAGGCAAATAAAAGAAGTTTGATTCGTAGATACACACCTTGGGGCATATCACTCAGAGAGCAGTGAAGCACGGGTTCAATTTTTCTTTTCTTGCGTTTTAAACTCCTTTCTGTTTCTGCAGATCATGAATTCAGCATGGGATAAGGAGATTAATGTTGCTGGTCATAATGCATTTCCATGTTATGATAGAGAAGGATTTATGAGGCTGGTTGAGACTGCAAAGCCTAGAAATGATCCTGATCATCACCGTTTCTCTTTTTTTGCATTTCAACAACCGTCGCCTTTGGTTCAGAGTGCAATATGTTTCTCGGAACTGGACTACTTCATCAAATGCATGCATGGTATTGTTTTCTATATTCAATCCCCCCAAACCCATTTTTTTTTTGGCTTGGTTAACTTATATGAAGCAAATATACTAAATATGTTTGAAGTAATGTTGAAGAATATTTGATTCTTAGAAGTATCAAAACCTAAGTTGCTTGTGTTCTCCAAAAATGCCGCTGCACCTGTGTCGGATACTTAAAAAACACACTACTTTTTGGAGGAATTGACATACAACCATCGGCATTTTTGAAGAGTACGAGCAACATATGTAGATCGAAACCCAAATCCATTTGATTTGTGATCATGGAATAAGGTATACAGTATATCTTCACTGTCATTTCTTAATCAAACTGTTTCATTCACAGTGATCAGAAAAGCAGTTAAAATTCTTGGTTAGATGCCTCAGTCCAGGCTTCAATATGTTTTCTTAGTTTTTTTTCTTTAGGTAATACTATCTATCTTTTTTTGGGGGTAGGGGATTACAAATTGGGGAATCGAATTCACTAATAAGGTGAAAATTCAGATAACCAACCAAGTTACTAAGATTGCTCCAACGCAAACGTTTTATTAGTTTATAGTGAGGAATCTTACTAAATACATTGATATACACAATGTTTGAGTTTTTAGAGCTCTAGTAGATCCATGTAACTCTCACTAACTTGTTTTGCATTCTTGTTTCTATTTTCAGGAGAAATCAACAATGTGGAATCTTAAATCTTCATAAAATCTTTGCTTGAAAATGAGATGGATCTTTATTTACTTCAAAACTTTTTCCTTGTACTTATCCATATATGTGTGTCAATTTATGTAAATTGTAAATGGAATTCAGTTAATCTATACATAAAATTACCATTTGTGCTATGTTTGTCTGCAAATTGAAGAGACACAAACAAGCAGTTTATTTTTTCATAACACCATCACATAAATTGAAACAGAATACTAAAAGACAAGACAAACAAGTACTTTCAAATAGGAAGAAGCATCACATCTTTGAAATTATGTTGACTTGTTCAATATTTCTGAAAGTCATCTCGTAGATATGTTGAAGTTTTTTCATGGCTAGTGGAGGCAAACTTACAGCTATCAAAATACCTTTTTTCTCCCTTATCATTTTTAACAAACACACCAAAACTAATTAAATTTATCCAACATTTTGTAGTAGTACATCTATCATCTCAAAATTCTAAATACGCAACGTGACAAATTAAATGAATCAGATGGAGTAAACACTTGACGATGAAAGAGGGAAAAACAAAACGTCTTGGAATCTACTTGCTAGTTAAATGTTTCTAGACTAGTAGTCACAATAACCGGCAAGTTAAGGTTCCTTTGTTTTAATGTATTAATTAATCTGATTTTAATTTCACACTAAGTTTAAGAAAGTAATTTTTTTAAAAAAAAATTTTGTGGCCTGAAGTGCAAGTTATGTATCTAAATATTTTTTAATTTTATAATTTTACATATACGTGAAAAGTTTGAATTAAAAATTAATTAAAAAAGATAAAAGAAAAAAGAAATTCTTTTTTAGACGAAGTAAAAAAGAAAATAAGATAACAAACTGATAATGAAGAAGAGCATATGTTAATTTCATTCTATACATTGATCCTTTAAATGTCTAATATGACGAGGTTGCGTACTTTTATATTGTTTCTTACACAATAATGTAGAACCCACATTATATGTCTTTTATCTAAACTTTTAAATGTGTGTATCGTAGAAAAAGGAGTTAATATCTCATATGATTATTTAATTAATAGTTTTTTTTTATAGAAAATTACTTCGAGAAAAGACTCATTCATATCATCTGTTTAAAGTTTGACTCATCTATGTTATTTTCATTTGAGAAAATGCTCACTCATAATCATGTCATCATTTATATAGTTGATCATGAAAACAATTTCGATTTTGCAAAATCATTTTTTACACGTGCATGGACAATTACGATTTGGCCACGTCATTAATTAAATCATTTTTTAAAGAGGAAAAACTCAAATATGTCATCGAATTTTGAAAAGACATAAATAAATCTTTTTCTCAAAAGAAAATTGCATAGATAAACCAAACTTTAAATGTACAGCATAAATAAACCTTTTCTCAAAAGAAAATTGCATAGATAAACCAAACTTTAAATGTATAGCATAAATAAACCTTTTCTCAAAGTTTAATGACATATTTAAGTCTTTCCTTTTTATTAAAAAAAAAATTACTTTCCAATCAAACATAAAACATATACTTTGATTTATAAATATATCATACATCATTACAAGTACTTTTTAATAAGAAAATGATGAAATATAACAAGCTCCATAGTTTTAATTTATTCACTTTTACATCCTTTAAATTATGTTGACTCCTTTCATATTTTCTAAAGTCATGTTGTAGACAACCTCTTGAAATTTTTTCATGGCTAGTGGAGGCAAATTTATAGCTATCAAAATACCTTTTTCTCCCTTGTCATTTTTAACAGGCACAATAAAACTAATAAAAGATTCAGCTTTTGAAACCCCTCCAAATATGGGTTTTCCCCATCCAAAATCAAATTCATCAAATCCAACATATCTATTATCTGACACAATAAAATTCCATGATTTTGTTAACTCTGGTCTCCCTTTAATCACAATTAAATCTGTGAATGATCTAATATACTCTTCATTTATTTGATTTTTAATTTTCTTTACCAATTCAACTGCATATGTAAGTCGATTTGAGCATAACAATCCTGCTTTTGATACTATAGCTGGAGTAACAAATGCATTGCCATAATATCCAGGTGGCACTTCAAATTCTAGTGACTTTCCTCGTATGTTAATAGGATATGTCAAATGAACAATTTCTTCAGGGTGCAAATCAAGAGCAATGGTACGATATTTCCATAAAAATGCCACTAATAACTCGAATTTCGTACATCCATAATTTGAAGGAACTTGATTTTTAATGACTTCCATCTCAGTATTTCCAAAGAAAAATGATTGTTGTATCAACTTGTCTTCGATAGATTCCCATGCAATTTTTGATTCAATTTGCTCATCAAATTCATGGTGAGTACATGTAATGCATGGTGATGATCTAGCACTTAGGAGATCCCTTTGCCATACAGGTAATATGGAAGGTGTAGAACCTCCTTGAATTAATTCACTTAATGCATTTAGAAACATATTCAAGCCATAAGCATCCATCATGGTGTGATTAAATCTAAATCCTACAGCAAATCCACCACAGGTAAAACGAGTCACCTATACATAAAGATATATATATAGAGTAGTTTGAGAAATTATTTATAAAAACAAAATATAATACAATAAAACCTTATTAAATTAATATAGATGGGACCATGAAATATTATTATTTTGTAAAAGAGAATATTATATATTTACCTGAACTAACAAAAGAGGACAACCGATGATTCCATCAAAACCAGGAACATTGTGAAGTAGTAAATCCAAATATGGACATGGTGGCTTAATAGAGTCACCTAATTTGTCAAGCTCTACATTAGCATCAGCTTCAATAAACATTATTCCTTCACTATTACAATTTACCATAAGCTTCTTATTAGGTCCTTCAATGAGCCTACCAGCTAATGGATAATAAAACACAAGTGTTTGAGATAATCCATCTTTGATAATTTTTGCTGGATCTTTATCTTCCATTATAGAATTATATTTATAAAACATTAATAGAGAAACATGGAAACGAGTACTCCCTTGATCATCTATTTCAGAAAGATGTTTTATTTCATGGGGTGTTATAATTGATGGAACAACTAGTTTTGGCTTGTGATGATTTATTGAAATTGGCATTGTGTGTGCCATATGTGCTAAGAGAAATTAAGAGTAGTAGGCAATAATTAAAATTAATATTATATTTAAACTCATAATACAATGCAATATATATACAAGTAAAAAGAGAAAATATGACAAGTTAAATGAATCGGACAACAAGTAAAAAAAGAAAATATGACAAGTTAAATGAATTGGAGGAAGTAGTGGGCAAAAGGTAAACGGGATTTATTTTGTCACAATAAGATTGAAAAGGAAAAGATCACATTTGATGATGAAAGCGGGAAAGAAAACGTCTCCAAATCTACTTGCTAGTTAAATGTTTCTAGACAAGTTAAGGTACTCCCTTCGTTTTAATTTGTTTGTCTGATCTGATTTTGATTTCACACGAAGTTTAATACGGTAATTTTTTTTAAAAAATTTTGTGATTTTAAATTAAAGTTATATATATAGTATACCAAAATGTTCTTTAATCTTGTAATATTAAATATGTCGTGTGAAAAGTTTATACTAAAGAATTATAAAAAAAGAAGAAGGAAAGAGACATTCTTTTTTGGACTAATTAAAAAGAAAAGAAAGATAAATAAATTAACACGGAAAGAGAGTTAATGCTAATTTAATATTGTTCATTGATCCTTTAATTGTCTAATATGACAAGGTTGCTTATTGTTTCTTATAATGATCTTTGCTTAATTAATGTAGAATTCACATTATCTGTCTTGTAATTTTTGCAGGATCTTTTCCTTTCATTGAGGAATTATATTTGTAAAATATTAATATGTGACTATGAAAACGTGTACTCCCTTGATAAAAGATATTTTGTCTCATAAGGTGTCATTGTAAGCATTTGGAATTAGATTTATATAGAGTCAATTGCATCAAGATGAAATGTAATGCAACACAAAAATGTAGTGATGGAAAAGTTGGACCCTACCATTGTGGAGATGGTTGTTAAACGCAAAAGATAACAAAATACAAGTGATTTTTACTTGTGACTCTAACATGACAATTTAAAAATATATATAAAAAATTAATCAAACCGTATTGATACCACTAACAAAAAGAAATCAAGATGATAGGACGTTATCAAAAAATCTAACCCAAAATAGTATAACTGAAAAATTAGTATGATGTAAATTTTATAATATAACAGGCCAAACCATCTCTGTGACACCCCTACACTAAGACTCGGTTCCAATAATTTAGAAAATTTACTTTGGTTTGATTCAACGTTGAGTTTAGTCTGCATTGTTACATATTTTTTTTTTATCAACTTAGATGTCATATTTTTCGTTTTAATCAATCTTAATATAGTTATACATACATCCTTATTAATTAGAAATAATTTCAACTTTAAATTACTTCTTATTATAATCTTAATAAAATGATTTGTCACTTACTTGAATATCTATGACATATATTAAATTTTAAAATAATATATTTTTGTTTTTTATACTTCATGTTTGGTAAGGGATGAGCATGTTCATCCTCCATCTTATGTCCCTCTCTTTTATTACCACTATATAAATTGGGACCAGATGAGTAGATCGAATGCACAATGCCTACAACTTTGTCCACGTCCTCTCAAACTAACATCTTTCAACCTAGTGTTTTCACTTCTTGGATTAATACATAATAACTTTACAGGATGGTTTAGAAAAATATTAAAAAGATTAATCAAATCGTACGGATATCATAATGAAGAGAAACCAAGATGGTGAGATGATTTGGAAAAGTCTAATTTTGATATACTAAACAAAATAACTGGAAAATTGGTATGATATAAATTTTATAAAATAATCGGCTGAACATCTCATTGACACCCCTAGATTAAGGCTTGGTTCTACTAATTTTGGAAAATTAATTTGGTTCAGTTCAACTCGAGTTTAGCTCATATTATTACATGTTTTATCTCAATTTATGTGTCATACTTTTCTTTTAAATCAATCTTAAAACGGTTATAAATGTTTATTGAGAAAAAAGCTTTAATTTTAAGTTACTTCTCATTTTAATCCTTATAACTCACATAAATATTTATAACTTATTTTAAATTATTTTCTTCTTTTTTAAATTTCATGTTCAGAAATCGAAAAATGGATGAGGGATACATATGTATGGCTCTAAACAAACACACGACTCCAAATGTCTTTTTCAGAAAACTTTTGTCTTTCTTTCTTTCACTAAATAAGAACCAAAGATTTAAAAAGTTTTGTTCTTTACTTAACCCTTCAACACCAAACTATTGGTAATGTGGATTGGTTGTTAAGCCAAAAGATAAGAAAGTATAGGTGATTTTTATAAATATCACCCCTTTCAAAATAGTGCTAGGGTAAGAGAAATGTCAAGAATTTTTTTTAACTATAGTACTTGATTTATAAATATCATACAAGATGGACAAGTAGTTCTACATCTTTGAAATTATGTTGGCTCCTTCCACATTTCTTAAAGTAAGGTTATACACAACCTCTTGAAATTTTTTCATAGCAAGAGGAGGCAAACTTATAGCTATCAAAATACCCTTTTCTCCATTATAATTTTTAACAGGCACACCAAAACTAATTAAAGATACAGCTTTAGGAACTCCACCAAAAATAGGCTCTCCCCATCCAAAATCATATTTATCAAACCCAGAAGACCTATTATCTGAGATAATGAAATTCCAAGATTTTGATAACTCTGGTCTCCCTTTAATCACAATTAAATCTGTTAATGATTTAATGTACTCTTCATTCATATGATCTTTAAGTTTCTTGATCAGTTCAACTGCATATGTTAGTGGATTTGAACATAATAATCCTGCTTTCGATATTGCAGCTGGAGAAATGAATGCATTGCCATAATATCCAGGTGGCACTTCAAATTCTAGTGACTTTCCTCGTATGTTAATAAGATATGTCAAATGAACAATTTCATCGGGGTGCAAATCAAGAGCAATGGTACGACATTTCCATAAAAACGCCACTAATAACTCGAATTTCGTACATCCATAATTTGAAGGAACTTGATTTTTAATGACTTCCATCTCCTTATTTCCAAAGAAAAATGATTGTTGTACCAACTTATCTTCAATAGATTCCCATGCAATTTTTGATTCAATTTGCTCATCAAATTCATGGTGAGTACATGTAATGCATGGTGATGATCTAGCACTTAGGAGATCCCTTTGCCATACAGGTAATATGGAAGGTGTAGAAGCTCCTTGAATTAATTCACTTAATGCGTTTAGAAACATATTCAAGCCATAAGCATCCATCATGGTGTGATTAAGTCTAAATCCAACAGCAAATCCACCACAGGTAAAACGGGTCACCTATACATAGAGATATTCTAGTTAGTAAATAATTTTTTGGAACCTACAGCGGCCACAACCTCTGCCACAGCCTCTGCCTTTCGGGTGAGCACTTTGTGCGCACGGGGTAAACCCCTCACTGTGTAATAGTACACATGGATGTAAACCGCGCTAGGCAAACTCTATGCGACAGGCCCAACTCAGAAGGCATTGAAGAGGGATCGATCCCGGGTCATCCGTGTGGATAACCACCCTCCAAACCAACTTACCCATCCCGAAGGACTAGTTTAGTAATTTTACTATGTAATAGATTTTGTTTTTCTTTAATAAGAAAATCTAAAGAAGATTTATATAGAATGTTATTTACCTGAATTAGCAAAAGAGGGCAACCAATAATTCCATCAGAACCAGGAACGTTGTGAAGTAGTAAATCCAAATATGGACATGGTGGTTTAATAGAGTCACCTAATTTGTCAAGCTCCACATTAGCATCAGCTTCAATAAACAAGACTCCTTCACCATTGCAATTTACCATAAGCTTCTTATTAGGCCCTTCAATGAGTCTACCGGCTAATGGATAATAAAACACAAGTGTTTTAGATAATCCATCTTTGATCATTTTTGCTGGATCTTTGCCTTTCATTAACGAATTATATTTATAAAACATTAATACAGAAACATGGAAACGAGTACCCCCTTGATCATCTATTTCAGAAAGATGTTTTATTTCATGGGGTGTTATAATTGATGGAACAACTAATGTTGGCTTGTGATGATTTATTGAAATTGGCATAGTCTTGTGCGCCATACGTGTAACGTGTTATTCGATTTAATAGAATTTAGAGGGCTAGTAACGATGAGTTGTTATTTTGAAATATGAATTATTTGTAAGCATTTGGAATGAGATTTATAGTTTCAATTACATCACGTGAGAGATGTGATCATTATTCAATCACAAACACAAAAAATGTGTGGTGTGGGAAAGTTGGACTATCCAGCCGGCCATTCGGTTTTTTTTTTCTTTAAAAATAATGTTTAACACAAGCACTATTAAAATTGTGTTTGTCTCAATCTCAACTCGAATTTATAAATAATTTTAACTTTTAATTACTTCGCATTATGATTTATAGTCAATTTCAAATATTTATGTCATGATCCAGACCGTTGTGATTGACACCCACGCTAACTCTCCGGTGGAAGAATCATTATTACAACTCAAATCAAAACTACAACTCAAACCAAAACTAAGGCATTTAAGTTACGAAAGCAAGTTAAATACTGAGGAAATAAATATGGAGTTCCCATAAACTCCAACAAAATTCCAACAAGAACTAACAATGCGGAAGAAATAACCTAGAACCTGAAAGTTAGTGTACTAAAACATCTAATAATGAACCAAGTCTAAACAAGAAGGGATGCAACCCCCAACTAATGTACTAATAACTAATAGAACATAGTCTAAGTCCGGAAATGGTGGATATATACGAAAGAGAACCCATGGCAGCCCGAAAGAATTGGCTCACCCTTGAGTTTGAACGATCACTGATCTTCTAAGCGAGGTCTGTTAGTAGCCGCTTGAAGATACCCTGTACTCAACAAAAATAAGAGCAAGTGCAGTATCAGTATACAACCACAGTGTACTGGTAAGATCACGTGGCTAACCCACTAAGTGCAACATAAGCAAGTCAAGACAACAGTATAATCACATGCATATATATCAACATATACAATATTATCAATATTTACGAACAACTTCGCATTTTATATCAAATCATTGGTCCTCTCATGGAACCCAAACCCAAACAGTTAGCATATCGGAACGTGGTACCTGATCCCATAATTATACCGGAACGTGGCAACCGATCCAAGTTAGTTATGTCGGAGCGTGGTAACCAATCCATTCAACACACCACAATCACAAGTATATCATCAAGATCATATATTTAAGTTATGATTTCATGGCAATCATCATTCATCTATCTCATTTACAACAAGTGTGATCAACATTGCAACATTCATACACATACAAGTATCATAATGTAGCAAGGAGAAACATATATCACACAATCATAGAATCACAACCATCACCTACATCAAAACAAGCTTGAAACCCTAATAAACTTGATCCTTCCCTTTCCAGATTCGTTCCGCTTGTTCTTGGTCTACAAATAATCATAATAACACAAGAATCAATAAACAATCACTAATTACCCAAATTACTAACAATTCTATGAACCCTAGATCAAACTCATGATCCCAATCATCCAAACTAGGGTTGTTTCCACCATAGAATCTATAATAAAACCTTCCCCCCATCAATATTCACCCATTCTATTACATTCTACGGATCGAAAAACTAATTCAGGGAGTGAAAATCTTAGCTTTAACCTCAAGAATGGTGAAAAACGAGTAGAAGTTGCCTGGGGTTCGTTCCTTAGCTCTAAAAATTGAAAAGTGTCAAATAAAGTCGTTTAGGGGTTTATTAACGACCCTAAGTCGCGTCGAGCCCGCCACAGCGGCCGTCACCCCACTGTAGCTGCCCCGCCAGAGTGGCAAAACCCAGCGCCAGAGCGGGTTACGCGAGACAGTGAGCTAATTAAAGAATTCCAAAATCCCCATTTCACAACACACCTCTAACCCACGACGCTCAGAAAATACCCTTTACGCTAAGATCGATTCCGGGAGTTCTACTTGCCCGAATTCAATTTCGTAAAGTCGTACGAATTTCTTAATAAGTTATCTAACTACTCATGAGATCAAAATCATAAAGATTCACCCGATTGTTACTAGATTTTCCTACACTTCAAAGACTCCGATTTTGTCCAAATCTGAACAAGATTGAGAAAATCCAAATACTGCGAAAAAGTTTTCCGGCCCCAAATTTTTCCTCTGTTGGCTTTTCTACAACGATGGGAACATGTCATTACAATTTGTGACTTTTTTTACATTACAAATTTCAAAATTAGTTGTTTCTTAAACTGCTTGTTTAGAAAGGAATAAGCACATTCATTCCCCCGTCTAGTTCACCATAGATAAGGTTTTATGTCACTCTCTTATATACTCCAACTATTTATTTTTACTTGTGCACTTTGAATTTTACATGTTCCTTAAAAATCAACATTTAATATGAGCATTTTACTACAATTTTCATATTAATTAATGTTATAGTGTTAGATTTTGAGAAATAACGAATGAATATTAAGAATAAAAATATATTTTGAAAATAGTACACAAGTAAAAGGCGATCCATCGATTACTATTTTGTTGGTGATCAGAACATATGCAAGGAATATGTATGTCCAACCATTTTTAAGAAAACGTTTATCTCTTTAATTTCTTTCTTCGTGAACGTTACATAATAAGTCCAAAACAAAAAAAAAATTATCAATGACCCTTCAATGTCAAAGTGTAATGATTCATATTAGTTTGATAGAATATTTCTATGTTTAATCAAACAAAGAAACAAACAGCTATGTGGGTTGTTAAACCAAATTAAAGATGAGAAAAATGTGCTTTTATATAAGTACTACCCCTTCTGTTGTAATAAATTGAAAAGGTATATAATAATAATAATAATAATAATACTAATACTAATAACAACAACAACAATAATAATAACAACAACAACAACAACAATAATAATAATAATAATAATGACAATAATAATAACAACAACAATAACAACAACAACAACAACAACAACAACAACAACAACAACAACAACAACAACAACAACAACAACAACAACAACAACAACAACAATAATAATAATAATAATAATAATAATTATTATTATAAAATAGTTGGGGCGTTAAGAGTGTAAATCATTAATTGTATTAATATAGTTCCAACATATTAATATTTCAGAAAGATGTTTATTA
Source organism: Solanum bulbocastanum (assembly GCA_037074985.1). Classification (NCBI taxonomy): domain Eukaryota; kingdom Viridiplantae; phylum Streptophyta; class Magnoliopsida; order Solanales; family Solanaceae; genus Solanum; species Solanum bulbocastanum. The sequence goes on from CM073604.1 coordinate 2,803,601, forward strand.
CTACGAGGTGTTACCATTGCCGTAAATATCCAACCATTTTTGAAAAAAAAAAAAAAATGTTGACACAAGCACGATTAAATTTAAAGGTATTAATTCTCTGATAATCGAAAATAATAATTAAACTAAAATTAATAATAAATATAAAAAAATATAGAAACTAACATGTTAATAAATAATAGAAAATTAATAGTCATTCCGATTCGTATTCAACCTTAAAAAGATTGCCTAATTTTGAAAATTTAATTTGGTTCAATTCAACTCAAGTTTAATTGGTATTATTATTATATTTTAATCACAATTTATACGTCATATTCAATCTTACAAAGGCTAAACATCCTTTTTAAGATCCCTTGTTAACTCAACCAAAACATCCAAATGTCTTGACATTTCATCCTTTTATGTATATTCGCCCCGTATGATATTCATCCTAGAAAAATGTTAGAGAAAAATTAACTAAGAAAAATTGAATAATAATAATAATAAAATATTAAGTATTTCAAAAGTCTGTCTTTCTATCTTTAAAATTTAATTCCAATAAAACATAACATATACTTGATTTTTTAAATATCATACATAATTGACAAGTATTACTTATTAATGGAAAAATGGGTGGACTATTGCAAGCTTCAAAATTTTGATTTATTCACTCCCAAAACATATAAATGCAGAAAAAAAAAATTACATCTTTAAAATTATATTGATTCCATCACATTTCTTAAAGTCTTGTAGATAACTTCTTGAAATTTTTCCGTGGCTTGGGGAGGCAAATTTATAGCTATCAAAATACCTTTTTCTCCCTTGTCATTTTTAACTTGCACCCCAAAACTAATTACAGATATAGCTTTTGGAACCCCACCAAAAATAGGCTTTCCCCATCCAAAATCAAATTCATCAAATCCATCATATCTATTATCTGATATTTGAAAATTCCAAGATTTTGACAACTCTGGTCTTTCTTTAATCACCATTAAATCTGTCACTGATTTAATGTACTCTTCATTCATATAATCTTTAAGTGTCTTGACTAGCTCAACTGCATATGTTAGTGGATTTGAACATAACAATCCTGCTTTTGATATCGCAACTGGAGTAATAAACGCATTACCATAATATCCACATGGCAATTCATATTTTAGTAATTTTCCACATATGTTGATAAGTAACGTGAAATGAACAATTTCTTTAGGGTACATATCAAGAGCAATGATATGACATTTTTCATAAAAATGCCGCTAATAACTCAAATTTCATACATTCATAATTTGAATGAACTTGATTTTTAATGACTTCCATCTCCGTATTTCCAAAGAAAAATGATTTTGTATCAACTTGTCTTCAATAGATTCCAATGCAACTTTTTATTCAATTTGCTCATCAAATTCATGGTGAGTACATGTAATGCATGGTGATGATCTAGCACTTAAGAGATCCCTTTTCCATACAGGTAATATAGAAGGTCGAGAAGCTCCTTGAATTAACTCACTTAATGCATTTAGAAACATTTTGAAGCCATATGCATCCATCATAATGTGATTAAGTCTAAATCCAACAACAAATCCACCACAGATAAAACGGGTCACCTATACATACAGATATTCTGATATAGTAATTTTACTGTGTAATAGATTATTTTCTTGGAATAAGGCACAAGAAACCCTTAGACGATGACTGAAGTTCCAGAAACACACCTTAACTAAAGTAAGGTCATATTACCCTCCCGAACTCATTTTTTTAACTTTGTACACCTTTTATCTTACGTAGCACACTCTGTGACATCACGCAATTCAGGCGCGTGGGAGATATTTGGATGTCATGTAAGCCAAAAAAGTGTACAAAATTAAAAAAAAAAAATGGGTTCAGGGAATAATAAGACCTTAGTTTAGTTAAAGTATATTTCTGAAATTTCATTCATAGTCTAAGAGCTACTTGTACATTTTTCTTATTTTTTTAATAAGAAAATCTAAAGAAGATTTATATAGAATGTTATTTAGCTGAATTAGCAAAAGAGGGCAACCAATAATCCCATCAGAACCAGAAACATTATGAAGTAGTAAATCTAAGTATGGACATGGTGGTTTAATAGACTCACCTAATTTGTCAAGCTCTACATTAGCATCAACTTCAGTAAACATGATTCCTTCACTATTACAATTCACCATAAGCTTTTTATTAGGCCCTTCAATGAGTCTACCAGCTAATGGATAGTAAAACACAAGTGTTTTAGATAATCCATCTTCGATAAATTTTGCAGGATCTTTGCCTTCCATTAAAGAATTATATTTGAAAAACATTACTATGGGAATTTGAAAACGAGCACTTCCTTGATCATCTATTTCAGAGAGATATTTTATCTCACTAGGTGTTACACTTGATGGAACTACTATTTTTTTTTTAATTGAAATTTTTGGCTTAGAGCCTTTTACTGGGAAAATTAAACAGTAGTCCATACAAAAAATGGCCCAAGGCCCAATAATAACAAAAGCTAACTTTCCTAATTGCTCTCATCTAAGTACTCTTTTCCTCCATCTTCTATGGTGAGTACACATTACTCTTTTCCTCCATCTTCTATACTTTCCAATTGTTTAGGGTTTCCTAATTGCGTCCTTTCCTTTCAATCTTCGATCTCGCCCTCTCCATTCTTCTTTCCATGTTGTCTTATAACTTCTGTATTGCAGGTGTTGATTGATTTAAAGGCTTCAATCCGGCTCCTCTTTGTGCATCCTTCCCTTCCCCTTTATCTCATTTATGGTGATACTCTCAAATATGGGATGTTTAATTTATCGCTGTTAATTATTCTCCTTCCTCTCATATCCATGCTTTGAAAACTTGTGAAAATACAATCACCTTCTTCAATGGCTTTATTTGCTAAGTAGTCCGCGAACTGATTCTCTTCCCTCATTATATGCTGAACATTATGTTGTTTTCCTTCAAGGCAAACCTTTATTTATTCAACTGTATCAGCTATGTTCCAGGGAATTTCCCACTCTTCTGTTAGCACTTTGTACATTAGCTTCGAGTCTGTTTGTATGATAATTTGGTTGTGATTCTGCTCCTTACAGTGTTTGCTAGCTTCTAGGATCGCTTTAGCTTCCGCCACTGTACTTGTAGTACTCCCAATAGTTGCTCATTCTGCATATATAATATCCTCTCTATCATCTCTTAAACAAAAAGCATAAGAACTTACTCCCGGATTTCCTCTAGATGCCCCATCCGTATTGTATTTCACCCAACCTTTTGGAGGATATTCCCATTTTACCATGATGGTCTTCAGCATTGTTCTATTCTCCTCCAATTCACTTAGCATTTCTGCCCAGCTTCCTGATACATTCATATGAGGCCTTCTTACCTTAATCAGCATATACATGTTTCTGGTAACATTATGGATGATTCTCGGTAGTGATAAGCTCTTCTCTTCATGTTTTTTCTTGTTCCTTCTTCTCCATAATTCCCATATAATAAAGCTTGGTAGTGCTCTATAATATGATTTTATATCAGTCTTGCATTGTGCTCCCCACCATTTCATGATGCTTTCTCTTAGAGATAAACCTTCAATATTAATACCTGAAAAAGATGAAAAGTAGGACCATCCCCTGTTAGCTATATCTAATCTCAAGAACACATGTGCTAGTGTTTCTTGATCAGGATGTACACAACACCAACACCTGGATGGGCCTGCAATGCCCCATCTCCTTACTCTGTCATCCACTGGTATCTTAAACTTACATAGTCTCCACATTATAAAAGCCATTTTGAAAGGTAGTCCTTTGGTCCATATCCGTTTATATATTTGATTAGGTTTCTCTTTGTGCCGTACGTAATTCTATGTTGACTTGACTGAAAAAATTCCCTTTGTGTCTAGCATCCAACATGGCTTATCAGTCTCAATTCTCCCTCGAAGTGGTTTGATGTTGCTTATTATATGCTCTACCAGCTCAGTCGGAAGTAACTCATGTATAACTTCCTCATTCCATTCTCCCCTACTAGTAATATCTTCAATCTTTTCATATCTGATATTCCACTCGAATTCTTCCCCTATGATTGTGTATAGATCTCCCAGACCTGTCCAATTATCATGCCATAATGATGATGATCCTTTCCTTATTTGCCATAAAATCTGGTGTTCAACTAATTCTCTGGCCTGCAACATTTTCTTCCATACCTGTGATCCGCCCTCTCCTATCTTCCACATTACTACATTAGGATGAGTTCTCTTGCAGTATGTATTCATCATGTATTCACTCCAAATAGATTTCTTAACTCTAAAATTCCACCATAATTTACAAAAGAGGGCCATGGATATATCCTTCATTTGTCTAAACCCCAGTCCACCCTCTACCTCAGGTAAACTCAAGTTTCTCCAACTACTCCAATGCCTCCCTTTTCCCCCAATGCAACTACTCCAAAAGAACTGAGCCATCATTCTTTCTATTTGGGTTAGAACATTAATAGGGGGATTCATTACTGATAAGCAGTGAATAGGAGTGCTCTGCAAAACATGTTTTATCAGTATTGCTCTTCCTCCATATGATAACAATCTGCCCTTCCATCCTTGAATTTTTGCCCCTATTCTCTGAATTAGCTGTTGGTAATACACATTTTGTTTCCTTTTATAAAAAATAGGACAACCTACATAATTGAAAGGAAATTCCTTTCTCAAAGTTCCAGTTGCAACTTCAGCCACAACTGCTTCCCCTCCGGACACTTTATGATGTAAATAGATAGCACTTTTGTCTTTATTCACCTTCTACCCTGATATCGCTTCATACTCTCTAAGAATATCACTAATCAGCTTCATTGTTCCTACCGTTGCCTTGCACATAATTATCATGTCATCTGCAAATGCCATGTGATTTAACTTTAGACTTCCCCTAGGCATGCCAAATCTTTTAAACTCCTTCTTCTGCATGATAGCATTTAAGGATCTAGCTATGACCTTTGCTGCCAATATAAATAAAGTGGGAGAAAGTGGATCTCCCTGTTTAAGGCCTTTATAAGATTTAAAAAATCCTTTTGGTTGCCCATTCAATAAGATCGAGTACCAATTGTAGCTAATCAGTCGATACACCATATCAATGATTCTATCTCCACATCCCAATCTTCTCATCACTCTGGTAAGATATAACCATTCTACTCTATCATATGCCTTCATCATATCCAGCTTGATTACCATGTTAGGGGTTGTTCCTCTTTTTCCTATCTCAGAAACAATTTCCTATACCATTAGTACGTTCTCAGCTATACTCCTCCCCTGAATGAATCCTGCTTGCTCCGGAGATATAATATGAGGGAGTACTACTTTAATTCTTTCATGAATTATTCTTGAGAAAATTTTATTCACAAAATTGCTCAAGGATATAGGTCTCAAGTCCGAGAAATTATTTACAGTCAATTTTTTAGGAATGAGAACCAAGTTTGTGTGAGTGATATACCTTGGTAGATTAGCACCACATACAAAGGCCTTAACCATTTCGTGGATATCCTCCCCGATTATTTCCCAAGTACTATGATAAAAAGCTCCCGTCATTCTATTTGGTCCTCCTGTACTATTCTTGTTTAGTCTCATGACTGCCCTTTTTACTTTATCTAAAGTTGGCATCGCTTCCATTTCCTCGTTCAGATTACTAGTTATCACCCTTGGTAGTTCTTCCAATATTCCAAATTCTGCCTTAGCATCTTCCTGTCTTGTGAATTGTTTCACATAAAATTCCACTGCCGCCTCCGCTATATCTGATTGTTGTTCCAACCAATCTCCTTCTTCATTTTGAATTCTATTCACCCGTAATCTACTTCTTCTGCCCTTGACCACTGTATGAAAGAACTTTGTATTTCTTTCTCCTTCTTTAAACCATTCCATTCCCGCTTTTTGTTTCCAGAATTCCTCTTCCCTATTGAGTTGTTTTGTTAGTTCTACTTGAGCTTTATGCAATCTCTCTCTATTCACTGTCGTTGAGAACAGTTCAAATTGGGCCTCATAGACCTTTATGACTTCCTCGAGTGTGATAATCTCTTGAAATATATTGCCAAAAGTAGCCCTACTCCATTGTCTTAAGGCCTTTTTTACTCTCTTAAGCTTATGGTGAAATAAGCTAAAAGGATCTCCTTCAAAATCTGTCTTCCAATTATCCTTAACCAGATCCATGAAAGATCTCTCCTTGATCCAAAAATTTAAAAATATAAACGGCTTAATCATCTCCTCCCTGCTGGATTTGAAAGTAACTGATAGGGGAGCATGATCCGATCCACTTCTCACCATATGCTCAACTTCTAGAACTGGAAAAATATCGTTCATCTTATCATTAGTTAGAACTCTATCCAGTCTTTTGAAGATACACTCCTAATCGATTCTACCATTCCACCAAGTGAATTTGCTACCTCTGAATCCTCTATCCTCCAGATCACAAACATTCAAACAATGATTGAAATCCCTTACTTTATCCTCCGTGACTGCCCTACCTCCAAGTTTCTCACTTTCATTAGAGATAACATTGAAATCTCCTCCTATTACCCAAGGAATGTTTACTGTCCTGGATAATTCAGCAATTGATTCCCATAGTCTTAGCCTCTCCCCTTGACTACATTTGGCATATACCATCGATATCATTACAGCCGTACTCATTTCTGAATTATGTATTTTGATTGTTAGTATTTGCTCTTCATCTCGCAATATCTCATACTCCAAGGACTCGTCTATGAAAACCCATATCTTCCCATTAGAGTTTGCCTCTGCATAATGCATTCCAAATCTCCTCCTAAACTTCTCCAATCCTTGTTTACCTTCAAATGGTTCCATTACTCCCACAAAGTAATATTGTTGTCTCCTATGCATCTGAATCAGCCTAGTAAACGCCTTTTGAGTATTTACCGACCTAATATTCCACATTAGAGCTCTCATTGATACTTAGAGTTTTTGATAATCACTCTTTTTGATTGCTTAGATGAGGCCTGTGCCCCTATAGTATCTTTATCTTTGTGATTTTTCTGTCTGGTATGTGTATCTTTTAGTTTGCCTACCTGCTTAGGCGATAAGTCCCCTTTAAGCATTACTTTATTAATGATCGACGTTAAATCACCCTTATCCAAATTAGTCTTCTGTTCTTGACCACCATTTTGCTAATTAATATGAAAGGCTAGAGGTAGTATCTTTGCATTATCCACTCCATATACTACTATTGCCCCTTTATCTGCAACAACTACTACCTCATTCAATTCTATTTCCTCCCCTTGTTTGTTATAATCTTTTTGAATCAGGCTCTGTGTTTGTTCACTCTCCTCTTCTATTTCTTGTTGCAATATAGGTTTCCCTACTTTTTCTTCACATTGTTTTGTCATTGTTTGTTGTTCTACTTTCTTCTTGCTTTTCTTAAAAGTTTTGCTAACCCATTTCTTCATGCTTTCTTCTGCAATTTTGTCTACTGTGCTTTCTGGACCTGTTTCTACCTTCTCTCTTAGTGTGTCATAAGTATTTTCATCATGATAGTCTACTTCACCTTCAATGCGTCCAGTTTTGTCTCTAATATACCTATTTTTCCTGCTTACCATCCATTCTTGTTTATTTGATTTGTTTCCAATCACTTTACCACTTGTTAGTATTCGTCTATGCTCCACTGCAGTTCCCTGTTTCTCCATCTCCTTCTCCATCCCGTCATCCTTGTTCCCTACATCTCTTACATCATACAATTTCGGATGTAATGCCCAATAATTGTGTTCATCATGTCCTTGTAGACAACACTCAGTACAGTACTTTGGTATATAATCGTATTGAACCTTAATCCACTTGCTTTTGATTTGCCCCGTGTTGTCATCTTCCTCATTGATCTTCACACGTTGAGGTAGTGTAGCCGTAAGATCCATTTTAATTTTGACTCTTGCGTAACTTGGTCTGGTTTGGTTCTTTGTCACCATATCCACAGTAAGGGGTTTTCCAACCGCACTAGCTATTGAAAAAATTGCCTCCTTGGCAAAGAAATTTGGTGGAAGATCTGGGAAGGAAATCCATGCTACGCCAATTGTAGTTTCAACCTCCGGTTCAAACCATGGATCCCATTTAAGAGTTCTCATCTGCCAATAGGTTTCCTTCACCTTAACATAGAATGCTGCGATTGATAATAGATGCACACAGTTCTCCATCGTAGTAAGTCTGATTAGAATGTGACTCTGGTCCAAAACTCCTATTGTACATTCACTTTTGATTCCATATTGTCCTGCTATCGATCTCCTTAAATCGTGTATCTCCGATTTACCATACGAGAATTTGCCAATAATGGCATATTGCAGATTTTCTTGAACTATGAGAGATTTGACTTCTGATGTTTTTCAAGTAATATTGGGTTCTCCATGAATAATTACTACTGGTTTAAGGGGAACTTTAGGGATCGGGAGAGTATTGGGTTTTGGATTAAGGATCTTTGCATATTGGGTAAGGTTTGGCTCTATATGGGTTGGTTGTATTCCAGGTCTGTCATGCCTGGGGAGAGGTGGAAATTCATCCGGTGCAAAAGCCCCACCGGCGGTGATTTTGGCCATGGTGGCTGTCACTGGTGCTAGTCAGAGGTTGAATCCTTTTAGAACTCTCGAGAAATCCTGGAACTACTAATTTTGGTTTGTGATGTCTTACTGAAATTTGCATTTTGTCCCAAACATGTATTTTTGGTAAGCATTTGGAGTTATATTTATAGAGTTTCAAGGTATCAAGAAGGACCACACACTTATTAATTTTCAACTAGTATCCACATTAGAGCCCGACTAAATTCTGATTCTCCCAGAAAAGTCTCGAAATGAGGGATAAAAAGCTTCCTAACAAAGATGATTCAGTATATGACTATATGATGAATAATAATTGGGGGATAAAGTTCTAACATAATCATTGTATATAACTAAGACACAAGTACCTGTAACGACATGATTCCATCGTTAGCGAAAAACCAATGGAGAAAGAATTGAGGTCAGAAAACTTTTGAGTAGTAACCTGAAAATTCCTAACCTAGTCCAGATTTGGACGAAATTGGAGTCATTATGGTGTAGGAAAATCTGGTAGCAATTTGTTAATTTGATTACATGAGTAGATAGATAAGTCGTTACGAAACCCGTATGACTTTAGGGAATTTAATTCGAGTGAGTAGAATTCTTGGAATCGATCTTAGCGTAAACGATATTTTCTGAGTGTCGTTGGTTGAAGACATGTTGTGAAATGAGTGTTTTGGAGTTCTTTAAATAGCTTACTCTTCCGTGCAAGTTCCTGGAGGGATTTCTGCCACTAGGGTGGGGCGGCTGTAGCGGGGTGAGGACCGCTGTGGCGGGTCTGACGCGACTTAAGGTCGTAAATATACCCCAAAACGTCTTTATTCTAAACTTTTCGACTTTGAGAGCTAAGGAACAACCCCAGACGAGTTCTTGACCCTTTTTCACTATTCTTGAGGCTAAAGGTAAGGTTTTAACTTCCTGAATCTGTTCTTCGATTCGTAAAATGTAATCTAATGGGTAATTATCGATGGGAGAGGATTTTGATCTGAAACTAATGGTGGAAAAAGCCCTAATTTGGGTATTAGGATCTTGGGTTTGGTCTAGGGTTATTGGGTTTGTCATAATTCAGATAATTAGATCTTTGATTGTTGATCTTTGCATTAATTGTATGTTTTTAGACCACAAACAAAAATTCAAAAAAGAAAGATTCAAGTGTCTTAGGAGATTCAAGCTTGGATTCGAGGTAGGTGATGATTGTGATTTCATGTTGGTGTGATATATGTTTGTAATTACTCATTATAATACATGTATGCATGCAAATGTTGTATTATTGATCACCCTAATCGTAAATAAGGATAATTGAATAATTGTATGCCATGAATCACCTCTTGTTGTATGATTGTGAGAATATACATTGTGATTGTGATTGTGATTGTCGTTTGTTGAATGGATCGGGTGTTACGTTCCGACACACTAACTTGGATCAGTTGCCACGTTCCAGCATAAATATTGGATCGGGTACCAAGTTTCGGTATGCTAACAGTTTGGAAATGGGTTCCATGAGAGGACCATTGAATTGGGTTGCGTAAGAGGACCATTAAATTGTATTGTGTATCTACTTATGATGATTAAATTCATATCTAATGATGATTGATATTGAAAGACTGAATATTGCTCTAAATTGATAACCAATGTATATTATTGAGAATGTGTGATGCTACATTGATCCTAAAAAGATGACTAATATTGTATATGTTTGGTATTTTGCATGTTTGAAATATTGTGGTTACTTGCATGTGTTTCACTTATTGAGATAGTTGCGTGATCCTACCAGTACACTATGGCTGGTTATTCAGGCTGCCATAAATCTCTCTTGTTTAAGTTCATTTTTTTCGGACTGAGACTATTTGTTTAAGGTGTTTGTTTAGTTTCAGGGTTGTACCCCTTGTTCTTAGACTTATCGTTAGTAGAGTTTTGGTACAATGACTTTCAGGTTCTTGGGGTTTGTTCTTCCGCATTAGTTTGGTTAGTTTTTTGGTAAAACATTGGAGTTTATGGAGACTCCATTTTTATAGTCATTTAAACCTGCTTCCGTATCTTTAAATGCCATAGTTTTCATAAAATTTATTTGTTTGGGTTGTAGTAGTGGTTCTCCCATCGGAGGGTTTGGTGGATGTCAATCACGACGGTCTGGGTTGTGAGAAAGTTGGTATCAGAGCCCTAGGTTTGTTGATCTCATTGTACCAAAACGAATCTGGTAGAGTCTTGCGGAATGATACGATGATGCCCGTACTTTTCTTCGAGAGGCTATAGGACTTTAGGAAAAACTTACTTCTTTCTACTCCTTCGTTCTATAACTTGAATCCAATTGATAACTGAGTGATACACATTGGTATCTTTCCTCCTTCACCCTATGGTCCGAGATAGAGTAACAACAGCGGTAACACCATCACTAGCAAGAGAGGAAGTGTATAGACTACCGACTGTTGAATAGGGTCACCATTCAGAACAAGTATTCATTGCCTCGGATAGATGACCTGTTTGACCAATTGCAAGGTGCATCGATTTTCTCTAAGATTGATTTAAAGTCTGGTTACCATCAGTTAAAGGTCGAGATGGTTAAGAATTGGGTTCGACCAAGTTCTATGATTGAAATTAGTAGTTTTGTGGGGCTCGCTAGCTACTATTGTCGTTTGTGGTATGAGTTGAGTCCAATTGGTTTTTCCCGATTTCAATTGGCATCTCAACAAAGTGAACTAGACATTTTCATAAAAACGCCGCTAATAACTCAAATTTCATACATTCATAATTTAAATGAACTTGATTTTTAATGAATTCCATCTCCGTATTTCCAAAGAAAAATGATTTTTGTGTCAACTTGTCTTCAATAGATTCCCATGCAATTTTTTATTCAATTCGCTCATCAAATTCATGGTGAATACATGTAGTACTTGGTAATGATCTAGCACTTAAGAGATCCCTTTTCCATACAGGTAATATAGAAGGTCGAGAAGCTCCTTGAATTAACTTACTTAATGCATTTAGAAACATTTTGAAGCCATAAGCATCCATCATGGTGTGATTAAGTCTTAATCCAACAGCAAATCCACCACAGGTAAAACGAGTCACCTATACATAAAGATATATATAGTAGTTTGAGAAATTATTTATAAAAACAAAATATAATACAATAAAACCTCATTAAATTAATATAGGTGGGACCATGAAATGTTTGCTATTTTATAGAGATATTATTTAATCGATAAGTTAATATTTACTATTTTAAATAGTGTTTGGACACGCAAAATTCATTCAGAAGATAATTTGAATGAACCCGCTTGTGAAAACGTCGTTCATGAACTTGAGGATATGATTAATGATCTCAGTTGCCGCATTAAAAATGAACGTTAATAACATTTTGGATGGGTAAAAATGATATATGTTCATAGGGCTAGAGCTTTGAAGAAATTGTGGATACCATTGGAAAAAATATTGTTGATGATAAAATTGAAAATGATACAATACCTTTGGAACCAGTTATACGTAAGAAAACACTTATAGAATGTAGAACTCTTCACAATTTTATGATTTAGTTTGAAAAAACAACACTGAAACTTTTGGATACAATTAAAAAGAATTAAAGATAAGGTTTAACTAAATTTAAATTTCAACAAAAAAACAAAAAACAATATAATCATATTTCAATAAATTGTCTTAGATATATTTGTACTTTTAAAGAATTATTAATTTTATAATATTAATGGGACCATATTTTTATATAGGGCTGAAAATATATTATCTTATTGAAATGAGTGATTTTTTCCATTGGCCCAAGTTGGGTCCGGAGGAAAATATTATCTTAGAGAGATTATTAATTAACCGACTATTAATTAAGTGAGGTTTTAATGTAAAAGAGAATATTATTTACCTGAACTAACAAAAGAGGACAGCCGACGATTCCATCAAAACCAGGAACATTGTGAAGTAGTAAATCCAAATATGGACATGGTGGTTTAATAGAGTCTCCTAATTTGTCAAGCTCTACATTAGCATCAGCTTCAATAAACATTATTCCTTCACTATTACAATTTACCATAAGCTTCTTATTAGGTCCTTCAATGAGCCTACCAGCTAATGGATAGTAAAACACAAGTGTTTTAGATAATCCATCTTTGATAATCTTTGCTGGATCTTTACCTTCAATTAAAGAATTATATTTATAAAACATTAATAGAGAAACATGGAAACGAGTACTCCCTTGATCATCTATTTCAGAAAGATGTTTTATTTCATGGGGTGTTATAGTTGATGGAACAACTAATTTTGGCTTGTGATGATTTATTGAAATTGGCATTGAGTGTGCCATATGTGCTAAAAGAAATTAAGAGTTGTAGGCAATAATTAAAGTTAATATTATATTTAAACTCATAATACAATGCAATATATATACAACAAGTAAAAAAAGAAAATATGACAAGTTAAATGAATCGGACAAGAAGTAAAAAAAGAAAATATGACAAGTTAAATGAATTGGAGGAAGTAGTGGGCAAAAGGTAAACGGGATTTATTTTGTCACAATAAGATTGAAAAGGAAAAGATCACATTTGATGATGAAAGCGGGAAAGAAAACGTCTCCAAATCTACTTGCTAGTTAAATGTTTCTAGACAAGTTAAGTTACTCCCTTCATTTTAATTTGTTTGTCTGATCTGATTTTGATTTCACACGAAGTTTAATACGGTAAATTTTTTAAAAAAATTTTGTGATTTTAAATTAAAGTTATATATATAGTATACCAAAATGTTCTTTAATCTTGTAATATTAAATATGTCGTGTAAAAAGTTTATACTAAAGAATTATAAAAAAAGAAGAAGGAAAGAGACATTCTTTTTTGGACTAATTAAAAAGAAAAGAAAGATAAATAAATTAACACGGAAAGAGAGTTAATGCTAATTTAATATTGTTCATTGATCCTTTAATTGTCTAATATGACAAGGTTGCTTATTGTTTCTTATAATGATCTTTGCTTAATTAATGTAGAATTCACATTATCTGTCTTGTAATTTTTGCAGGATCTTTTCCTTTCATTGAGGAATTATATTTGTAAAGTATTAATATGTGACTATGAAAACGTGTACTCCCTTGATAAAAGATATTTTGTCTCATAAGGTGTCATTGTAAGCATTTGGAATTAGATTTATATAGAGTCAATTGCATCAAGATGAAATGTAATGCAACACAAAAATGTAGTGATGGAAAAGTTGGACCCTACCATTGTGGAGATGGTTGTTAAACGCAAAAGATAACAAAATAAAAGTGATTTTTACTTGTGACTCTAACATGACAATTTAAAAATATATATAAAAAATTAATCAAACCGTATTGATACCACTAACAAAAAGAAATCAAGATGATAGGACGTTATCAAAAAATCTAACCCAAAATAGTATAACTGAAAAATTAGTATGATGTAAATTTTATAATATAACAGGCCAAACCATCTCAGTGACACCCCTACACTAAGACTCGGTTCCAATAATTTAGAAAATTTACTTTGGTTTGATTCAATGTTGAGTTTAGTCTGCATTGTTACAAATTTTTTTTTTATCAACTTAGATGTCATATTTTTCGTTTTAATCAATCTTAATATAGTTATACATACATCCTTATTAATTAGAAATAATTTCAACTTTAAATTACTTCTTATTATAATCTTAATAAAATGATTTGTCACTTACTTGAATATCTATGACATATATTAAATTTTAAAATAATATATTTTTGTTTTTTATACTTCATGTTTGGTAAGGGATGAGCATGTTCATCCTCTATCTTATTCACAAGACGTTAGGTTTATGTTGTTGGTGATTAATAGACACATATAGGCTTATGTCCCTCTCTTTTATTACCACCATATAAATTGGGACCAGATGAGTAGATCGAATGCACAATGCCTACAACTTTGTCCACGTCCTCTCAAACTAACATCTTTCAATCTAGTGTTTTCACTTCTTGGATTAATACATAATAACTTTACAGGATGGTTTAGAAAAATATTAAAAGATTAATCAAATCGTACGGATTTCATAATGAAGAGAAACCAAGATGGTGAGATGATTTGGAAAAGTCTAATTTTGATATACTAAACAAAATAATTGGAAAATTGGTATGATATAAATTTTATAGAATAATCGGCTGAACATCTCATTGACACCCCTAGATTAAGGCTTGGTTCTACTAATTTTGGAAAATTAATTTGGTTCAGTTCAACTCGAGTTTAGCTCATATTATTACATGTTTTATCTCAATTTATGTGTCATACTTTTCTTTTAAATCAATCTTAAAACGGTTATAAATGTTTATTGAGAAAAAAGCTTTAATTTTAAGTTACTTCTCATTTTAATCCATCTTTGATAATCTTTGCTGGATCTTTACCCTCAATTAAAGAATTATATTTATAAAACATTAATAGAGACACATGGAAACGAGTACTCCCTTGATCATCTATTTCAGAAAGATGTTTTATCTCATGGGGTGTTATAATTGATGGAACAACTAATTTTGGCTTGTGATGTGTTACTGAAATTGGCATAGTCTTGTGCGCCATACGTGTACTGTGCTATTCGGTTAAAAGAGAGGTTTAATAGAATTTAGAGTGCTAGTAACGATTGATGAGTTGTTATTTTGAAATATGAATTATTGGTAAGCGTTTGGAATGAAATTTATAGTGTCAATTACATCAAGTAAGAGATGTGTTATTGATCATTATTCAATCACAAACACAAAAAATGTGTGGTGTGGGAACGTTGGACTATCCAGCCGGCCATTCGTTTTTTTTTTAACATAACGTTTAACACAACCACTATTAAAATTGTTTTTGTCTCAATTTCAACTCGAATTTATAAATCATTATGCTTTATAGTTACATTCAAATATTTATGACTTATTTTACATTACAAATTTTGAAATTAGTTGTTTCTTAAACTTCTTGTTTAGAAAGGAATAAGCACGTTCATTCCCCCGTCTAGTTCACCAGAGATAACGTTTTACATCTTTCTCTTATATGTTGAAGGAAGCTTGAAGACTAATGGAACATGTCGAAGAAATAGGTCCATCGAAGCAGGCTGACAAGTTAGAGTTAGAGTCATACTAGGACTAGACTACTAAATCCTAAGTTATGTATGGCTAAGCTACTGAATATTGTAGGAGTTGTTGACACCCAATTTCGACCCTCCACAATGTAAATTAATCATCAAGTTTCTTCAATTTCTAACGATTTAAAATAATGAGTTTTATAAAATTTTCAGAAACAAAAGTAAAATAAACATAGTTTGCAAGTTATTTTAGATAGTTTTGTCACTTTTTTATAATATATATGTTTTATTTAGTTATGTATATAATTAATGCATTTTACGAATATTCAAAAATCATTTCGAAAATATTTTATATTTTTAAATACTTTATTAGCAGTAAGGGTCGTAATTTTGAGTTAATGAATTGTATAAAAGTCAAAACGCTTTCAAGTTATTTTTAGGGTAATTTTATCATTTTAAATAATTTTAATGACAAATATATATATACATTTACAATCAAGTTATTTTATATAAATATTTGAAAAATCATCATAAAGATGTTACATTTTAAGTAAATAGTTTATTCTAATTGAATTAACTATTCTTATGATGGAGATAATTATTATATTTTGTTAAGATTAAGAAGCTCGGTAATTAATTAATGTTAATTCATCTAAATTAAATTCGATATTTTAAAAGATTTAACCCCCTTTCTTATTTGGGCCATTTTTCCAAATGGCCCACACCAAATTCACAACCAATTTCCAGCAGCAAACAACTCCAATTCAATAATTCCCAGGACCGTTCTAAACAACATCAAGCAGTGCCCATTCCAACAATTACATACAACAGCAACAATGCAAAACCAACTACCCAAGCTCCTTTAAAAATTCCTACCAAGCCCACTTCTATCGTTCCAACAACAAATCCAACAGCCCAACCCATTTCTCCCTTTGACCCGGCCCAATTTCCAGTCCACAAAATAAACTCAGCAGCCTTCTTTCTCCTCTTTCACGTCAACAGCAACCAGACGACCCTGCCCATACTTCTTCTTCTTCTTCACGCCAAATCCACCCGGAAATTGCGTTAACTACTCTGCAGAACCCACACCCTGCAATCTAATCCATCACCCTCACATCCCTTTCCTCCATTTCAAGGGATTTTCAAAAGGATGGAGGGATTTCGATTTTGGGATTTGAAAATTTCATCCGTTTTCCCTAAATCGACCCCAAGTTTTCCCCTATATAAACCCCTGTACCCATCGTATTAAAGGGGGGAATTTTTTATTTTCGGGGGTCATACACTAAGTAGCTTATAAAGAGGAATATAGTTTAGTCCTCTGGCAATAGTCGTTATATACTTAAGAAAATTCGAAACGATTTTCCTATCCTTGATTCCAAGAAGAAGCTTTGATTGAAGGTTGGTTCAAATTTCTTTATCTATTGCTCGAATCTGAACAGGAGTAGGAAGTCGCTCTCTCTTCGGCTCGTTTCGTCTTCAGTTCGCTACCCTAAAAAAGTTAATGTCTCTTCCTCGACTTATTTTCCGTTTTAGAAATCATGTACCTAGTTTGATTTTCCATGTTCGATTCTCGCCCTGTTTCGAGTTTCCTTTTGTGGTATGTTGAGCTTGTCCGAAATTCTTAACCCTGTCATATGGTTGGTTGCTGATTTGTCATGATATTTCCACTTTTGGCTTTAAAAAATGAGAAGCATATCAATAGCGACTCTTCTTGTTAGCGATGGGTGTTTTGGTTTATTTTATGATCTATTATCGTAAGCTCTCGACAACACTAGCTTAATCAAATATAATCTCCATTTCTTCGTCTAGTCGTAATATTAATGCCAAAATATTCCGTGTTAGTATTCATGTAGTTGAATATTGTGAAACTGGTTTAAGTATTTAATTTTGTGACTCATTCTTCTCCGTTTGAATTTGGCTTTTGTGTTGTTTCGAATCATATGTTTGTCTTGTTTTGATTCTCATGCTTAATACATCCTCAAGCATCAGCGAATGTTCTTTTGTTATTATGTATTAGTTGTTGGATTCGTCGGCATGCCTGCAAAAATTGTATGAGACACTCCAAATGTTGGAATTTTCAGATTTGTTTCGACTGCAAATCAGTAGTGTATTTGGCCTACTTTGAGTGTTAATAGTTGGTTGTGTGCTTGAAGTCTTGAGGAGTCCATTTGGTCTCGAGTTCATCCCCCCCTTGTCTGGTTTGGACCCTTTTTTTTTTTGTCTTGGATCTGTTGATTCTGACTCTCACATATTTGTATTGATTTCATCTCCAAGATGTTGTCGTGTTAAGCTTAAATCTGGGAATTTCGGATTGATCGTAATCGCTTGTCATTATAATTAATTTCAACTTGTTAAGACTGTCAAAACAACATGTACCTAAGCCTTACTTGAACTATGTATCTGATTTGTTTTTCAAGAATATGCAGTCTTATTTTTCATGTGTACATGTATGCGTCTTGAATTTGTCTAGGCTTAGACTTTTGATAGCTTAGTGTTGGAAATTTTTTTTTTTTTTTCCTGCTCAGTTTCTTAGTACTGTTAAAATTAAAATGGACCATGATTGATTGTTTGATACATAGTTATTCATCTCTTTTATTTTGGCATGGATGAAGTGGTCAACCGTGACTTTGTTCCGTTATATATGCAATCATGTTGTTAGTGTTTCTTCAAAAATGAGAAGTGTTCTATTCCTTTCTTGAATACCATCACTGTTAATCGCTCTCTCATTTGATGGTGTCATAATTCAAAAATGTCATATTAAGTATTTTTATGCGTTGCCATGAACATTAATCTTCATCCTTCTTTCCTTGCATGAGCCCCCTCGGTTTGAGTCCATTGGATTCCCTTTGTTACTCTCCTTGCATCACGGGTTGGATAGAAGCTCAACGTTTTCTCCATCGAGTCAGCAACCATTTTGTAGGAGCTGGAAATTGAAAACAGGTGTACGAAAAGTCCACAAACGGGCAGTATACAGTAGTATACACTAGTATACACCACGAAAAATTGATATACAGGTCAAAAATGCATAAATGCAGGTTTGGTGCGAAATACAAGTCCTCGGAAAGTAGATAAACGGGCTGTATACATCCTATATACACTGATATACAGCCTGTGTATACAAAAAGGGGATTGGGTTAAAACCCAAAAATTCCAACGAAATTGGCCCAAAAAGAGGCCCAAACTCGATATTCTTCCTTACTCTTTAATTATTTAATTGTGATTATTTCTTGTTGTTTAATTCTAACTTTAGAATGGTTATCTAACTTAATTAGATTCCCCAAAGATGATTTTATTTCGTTGTGTTGATTTATTTTAGCGCATTTCTTTTGTGTCCATTTATTTTATCAAGCATAATGTTTTCTTTTAAGTTAAAGTATTTTCTCAAATAAACTAAAAAAAAAATGCTAGTATATATATATATATATATATATATATATATATATATATCCACTTAGTTATTTTCTTAAGGGTAGTCAATTAAATAAAAATGATTCATCAAATTAGTTTAAATTATTATTTCAAAATGAATTAAATAAATTCTAATTTTATCCCTAGCAATTTAATTTAAACGTTTCATTTTTAGGTCTCTTTCCCTAAAAAATAGAATGGAATAAAAATGTGTCATTTATTTTTTCAAAGTTAAATCAAATGTTGTAAATTATTTCTAAACAATTAGTCAAAATTCATTTTAGTCAAGTCGTAGGTCAACCGCATGTTAGCGGGCACTTCGAATGCCTAAACCCTTCTCGAAGTGTAAATTGAACCCCAAACCCTCTTTGGTATTTTCAAATGATTTTTTTTGTTTAAATCTTTGAAAATTATAAGTTTTCTTAATTTCTTTAAAAAATTAAGTGATGACTCTTTTCTAAGTATTTTTCTTAAAATGTTTTATACTTAGAACATTTCAAAAAGTAATTTTTTCTATATATAGGAAAATTACGGCGCAACAGAAATTTTGAAAATTATAAGTTTTCTTAATTTCTTTAAAAAATTAAGTGGCGACTCTTTTCTAAGTATTTTTCTTAAAATGTTTTATACTTAGAACATTTCAAAAAGTAATTTTTTCTACAGATAGAAAAATTACAGCACAACAGGAGTCGACTAGGATAAAGTATTTGACTTGTAATACAATACTACTCATGTAAATAATTGTGTTGTAGTAGGATTTGTAGTATAACTAGAATATGACTCTTCTCCTATATAAAGAGCTTGTAACTCAACATTATAATTATCAATAGTATCCTTGATTTCTCCATACTTACGTGAGATTTCTACATTATATACTCCAACTATTTACTTTTACTTGTCCACTTTGAATTTTACATGCTCCTTAAAAATTAATATTTAATATGAGCATTTTACTACAATTCTCATATTAATTAATGTTATAGTGTTAGATTTTGAGAAATAAAGAATGAATGTTAAGAATAAAAATATATTTCAAAAATAGTACACAAGTAAAAGGCGATCCATCGATTACTATTTTGTTGGTGATTAGAAAATATGTAAGGAATATGTATGTCCAACCATTTTTAAGAAAACGTTTTTCTCATTAATTTCTTTCTTTGTGAACGTTACATTAATAAGTCCAAAAAAAAAAAAAAAAGAGTATCAATGACCCTTCAACGTCAAAGTGTAATGATTCATATTAGTTTGATAGAATATTTCTATGTTTAATCACACAAAGAAACAAACAGCTATGTGGGTTGTTAAACCAAATTAAAGATGAGAAAAATGTGCTTTTATATAAGTACTACCCCTTCTGTTGTAATAAATTGAAAAGGTATATAATAATAATAATAATAATAATAATAATAATAATAATAATAATAATAATAATAATAATAATAATAATAATAATAATAATAATAATAATTATTATTATTATTATTATTATTATTATTATTATTATTATTATTATTATTATTATTATTATTATTATTATTATTATTATTATTATTATTATAAAATAGTTGGGGCGTTGAGAATGTAAATCATTAATTGTATTAATATAGTTCCAACATATACGAGGTCTTACCCTTGCTGTAAATATCCAACCATTTTTTTAAAAAAAAACCGTTGACACAAGCACGATTAAATTTAAAGGTATTAATATTTTTATAATTTAATTCTCTGATACTCTAAAATAATAATTAAACTAAAATTAATATATAAATATAACAAAAATATAGAAACTAACATGTTGATAAATAATAGAAAATTAATATTCATTCTGATTCGTATTCAACCTTAAAAAGATTGTCTAATTTTAAAAATTTAATTTGGTTCAATTCAACTCAAGTTTAATCGGTATTATTATTATATTTTAATAATAATTTATACGTCATATTCAATCTTACAAAGGCTAAACATCCTTTTTAAGATCCCTTGTTAACTCAACCAAAACATCCAAATGTCTTGACATTTCATCCTTTTATGTATATTTGGCCCGTATGATATTCATCTTAGAAAAATGTTAGAGAAAAATTAACTAAGAAAAATTGAATAATAATAATAATAAAATATTATGTGTTTCAAAAGTCTGTCTTTCTATCTTTAAAATTTAATTCCAATAAAACATAACATATACTTGATTTTTTAAATGTCATACATAATTGGCAAGTATTACTTATTAATGGGAAAAAGGGTGGACTATTACAAGCTTCAAAATTTTGATTTATTCACTCCCAAAACATATAAATGCAGAAAAAAAAAATTACATCTTTAAAATTATATTAATTCCTTCACATTTCTTAAAAGTCTTGTAGATAACTTCTTGAAATTTTACCATGACTTGGGGAGGCAAATTTATAGCTATCAAAATACCTTTTTCTACCTTGTCATTTTTAACTTGCACCCCAAAACTAATTACAGATATAGCTTTTGGAATCCCACCAAAAATAGGCTTTCCCCATCCAAAATCAAATCCATCAAATCCAACATATCTATTATCTGAAATTTGAAAATTCCAAGATTTTGACAACTATGGTCTTTCTTTAATCACCATTAAATCTGTCACTGACTAGCTCAACTGCATATGTTAGTGGATTTGAACATAACAATCCTGCTTTTGATATCGCAACTGGAGTAATAAACGCATTACCATAATATCCACATGGCAATTCATATTTTAGTAATTTTCCACATATGTTGATAAGTAACGTGAAATGAACAATTTCTTTAGGGTGCAAATCAAGAGCAATGATATGACATTTTCATAAAAACGCCGCTAATAACTAAAATTTCATACATTCATAATTTGAATGAACTTGATTTTTAATAGATTATTTTCTTGGGATAAGGCACAAGTAACCCCTAGACTATGACCGAAGTTCCAGAGATACACCTTAACTAAAGTAAGATCCTATTACCCTCCCGAACTCATTTTTTTTTAACTTTGTACACTTTTTATCTTACGTAGCACACTCCGTCACTTCACCCAATTCAGGCGCGTGGGAGATGTTTGAATGTCATGTAAGCCAAAAAGGTGTACAAAATTAGAAAAAAAAAATGGGTTCATGGGGTAATAGGACCTTAGTTTAGTTAAGGTATGTTTCTGAAATTTCAGTCAGTCTAAGAGGTACTTGTACGTTTTTCCTATTTTTTTAATAAGAAAATCTAAAGAAGATTTATATAGAATGTTATTTAGCTGAATTAGCAAAAGAGGGCAACCAATAATCCCATCAGAACCAGAAACATTATGAAGTAGTAAATCTAAGTATGGACATGGTGATTTAATAGACTCACCTAATTTGTCAAGCTCTACATTAGCATCAGCTTCAATAAACATGATTCCTTCACAATTACAATTCACCATAAGCTTTTTATTAGGCCCTTCAATGAGTCTACCAGCTAATGGATAGTAAAACACAAGTGTTTTAGATAATCCATCTTTGATAAATTTTGCAGGATCTTTGCCTTCCATTAAAGAATTATATTTGAAAAACATTATTATGGGAATTTGAAAACGAGCACTTCCTTGATCATCTATTTCAGAGAGATATTTTATCTCACTAGGTGTTACACTTGATGGAACTACTAATTTTGGTTTGTGATGTCTTACTGAAATTTACATTTTGTCCCAAACATGTATTTTTGGTAAGCATTTGGAGTTATATTTATAGAGTGTCAAGGTATCAAGAAGGACCACACACTTCTTAATTTTCAACCAGTACCCACATTAGAGCCCAACTAAATCCTAATTCGCCCGAAAAAATCCCAAAATGAGGGATAAAAAGCTTCCTAACAAAGATGACTCAGTATATGACTATTTGATGATTAATAATTGGGGGATAAAGCGCTAACATAATCATTGTATATGACTAAGGCACAAGTACCTGTAATGGCATGATTCCATCGTTAAGGAAAAGCCAATGAAGAAAGAATTGAGGTCAGAAAACTTTTGAGTAGTAACCTGAAAATTTACAACAAATTTGGACGAAATTGGAGCATTAAGGTGTATGGAAATCTGGAAGCAATTGGGTGATTTAATTATGAATTTGATCACATGAGTAGATAGATAAGTCGTTACGGAACCCGCATGACTTTACGAAATTGAATTCGGGCGAGTAGAATTCTTGGAATCGATCTTAGCGTGAACGGTATTTTCTGAGTGTCGTTGGTTGAAGGTATGTTGTGAAATGAGGGTTTTGGAATTCTTTAAATATCTCACTGTTTCGTGTAAGCCGCTGGGGGGATTTCTACTGCCAGGGCGGGGCCGCTGTAGCGGGGTAAGGACCGCTGTGGCGGGTCCAACGTGACTTAAGGTCGTAAATAAACCCCAAAACGTCTTTATTCTACACTTTTCGACTTTGGGAGCTAAGGAACAACCCTAGACGAGTTCTTGACCCTTTTTCACCATTCTTGAGGCTAAAGGTAAGGTTTTAACTCTCTGAATCCGTTCTTCGATTCGTAGAACGTAATCTAATGGGTAATTATCGATGGGGGAGGGTTTTGATCTGAAACTAATGGTGGAAAAAGCCCTAATTTAGGTATTAGGATCTTGGGTTTGGTCTAGGGTTATTGGGTTTGTCATAATCCAGATAATTAGACCTTTAATTGTTGATCCTTGCGTTAATTGTATGTTTTTAGACCACGAACAAGCGGGAAGAATCCGTAAAGGGAAGATTCAAGTGTCTTAGGAGATTCAATCTTGGATTCGAGGTAGGTGATGGTTGTGATTTCATGTTGGTGTGATATATGTTTGTAATTGCTCATTATAATACATGTATGCATGCAAACGTTGTATTATTGATCACCCTAATCATAAATAAGGATAATTGAATAATTGTATGTCATGAGTCACCTCTTGTTGTATGATTGTGAGAATATACATTGTGATTATGATTGTGGTTTGTTGAATGGATCGGGTGTTACGTTCCGACACACTAACTTGGACCGGTTGTCACGTTTCGGCATAATTATGGGATCGGTTGCCACATTCCAGCATAAACATTGGATCGGATACCACATTTTGGTACGCTAATAGTTTGGGTGTGGGTTTCATAAGAGGACCATTGAATTGGATTCCGTGAGAGGACCATAAATTGTGTTGTGTATCTACTTATGATGATTAAATTCATATCTAATGATGATTGATTTTGGAAGACTGTATGTTGCTCTAAATTGATAACCAATGTGTATTATTGAGAACATGCGATGCTACATTAATCCTGAAAAGATGACTAATATTGTATATGTTCGATATTTTGCATGTTTATAATGTTATGGTTACTTGGATGTGTTTCACTTATTGGGATAGCTGCGTGATCCTAACAGTACACTGTGGTTGTGTACTAATACTGCACTTGCTTGTTCTTTGTCGAGTACAGGGCATCTTCAGATGACTATTGATAGACCTGAGCTAAGTGACTATTGATCATGACCGAATTCAAGGGTAAGCCAGTTCTTTCATTCTGCCATGGATCTCTCTTGTTTAAGTCCATTCTTTACGGACTCAAACTATTTGTTTAAGGTGTTTGTTTAGTTTTGGGGTTGTACCCCTTGTTCTTAGACTTATCGTTAGTAGAGTTTTAGTACAATGACTTTCAGGTTCTTAGGGTTGTTTTTCTGCATTAGTTTGGTTAGTTTTTTGGTAAAACATTGGAGTTTATGGGGACTTCATTTTTGTAGTCATTTAAACCTGCTTCTGTATCTATAAATGCCTTAGTTTTCATAAAATTTGTTTGTTTAGGTTGTAGTAATGGTTCTCCCATCGGAGGGTTTGTGTGGATGTCAATCACGACGGTTTGGGTTGTGAGAAAGTTGGTATCAGAGCCCTAGGTTCGTTGATCTCATTGTACCAAAACGAGTCTAGTAGAGTCTTGCGGAACGGTACGATGACGTCCGTACTTTTCTTTGAAAGGCTATAGGACTTTAGGAAAAACTCACTTCTTTCTACTCCTTTGTGCTATGACTTGAATCCAATTGATAACTGGGTGATACACATTGGTATCTTTCCTCCTTCACCTTATGGTCCGAGATAGAGCAACAACAACATCACTAACAAGAGAGGATGTGTATAGACTACCGATTGTTGAATAGGGTCACCATTTAGAACAAGTATTCATTGCCTCGAATAAATGACCTTTTTGACCAATTGCAAGGTGCATCGGTTTTCTCTAAAATTGATTTAAGGTCTGGTTACCATCAGTTAAAGGTTGAGGCAGTTAAGAATTGGGTTCGACCAAGTTCTGTGATTGAAATTAGTAGTTTTGTGGGGCTCGCTAGCTACTATTGTCGTTTGTGGTATGAGTTGAGTCCAATTGGTATCTCCCGATTCCAATTGGCATCTCAACAAAGTGAACTAGACATTTTGATAAAAACGCCGCTAATAACTCAAATTTCATATATCCATAATTTGAATGAATGTGATTTTTAATGAATTCCATCTCCGTATTTTCAAAGAAAAATGATTTTTGTGTCAACTTGTCTTCAATAGATTCCCATGCAATTTTTTATTCAATTTGCGCATGATCAAATTCATGGTGAGTACATGTAACACTTGGTAATGATCTAGCACTTAAGAGATCCCTTTTCCATACAGGTAATATAGAAGGTCGAGAAGCTCCTTGAATTAACTCACTTAATGCATTTAGAAACATTTTGAAGCCATATGCATCCATCATAGTGTGATTAAGTCTAAATCCAACAATAAATCCACCACAGATAAAACGGGTCGCCTATTCATAGAGGTATATATATTAGTTTAAGAATTTAACTCAATCGCGTAAAGTTCACCTAAAAAATTACTATAGATAATAACCATTTATAGAAAGAGTATGATTAATAACTTGAATAAAAAAATGCTTTTTAAAGACAATCCATCAATTCACAATGATTTCCTCTATAAATGAAATTTTGAAAGAAAAAAAAAAAGATGAAGATATTTACCTGAACTAACAAAAGAGGATAACCGATGATTCCATCAGAACCAGGAACATTGTGAAGTAGTAAATCTATTTATGGATATGGTGGTTTAATATGTATATTTATATGTTGTTTTATTTTTCTTTTTAAAGTTGGTAACACCTCTGATCGTTATTGATAGTACTTTATATATAGACCTTTAATCTTTCATAGTTTTCAAGTTTATCACATTGAAAATTCTTACGTTTTTTTAGTACTGTAGTTTTTTCAACACGAAATATATATATATATATATATACACACAAATCGTATTCTATTTGAATAGATAAGAATTAATTTTGAACCCATAATTTTAATGAATTTTAGTGATAAAATCTTAAATGTCGAATCAATCAAATTTATACTCATCTTAGATCCAACATTTTGTAACAGTACAACCATCATCTCAAAATTAATGTAATAGTACAACCATCATCTCAAAATTCTAAATACGCAACGTGACAAGTTAAATGAATCAGATTGAGTAAAGACTTGAAGATGAAAGAGGGAAAAACAAAACGTCTTGGAATCTACTTGCTAGTTAAATGTTTCTAGACTAGTAGTCACAACAACCGGCAAGTTAAGGTCCTTTGTTTTAATGTATTAATTAATCTGATTTTAATTTCACACTAAGTTTAAAAAAGTAATTTTTTTTTTAATTTTGTGGCCTGAAGTGCAAGTTATGTATCTAAATATTTTTTAATTTTATAGTTTTACATATATCATGTGAAAAGTTTGAATTAAAAATTAATTAAAAAAGAAAAAAGAAATTCTCTTTTAGACGAAGTAAAAAAGAAAATAAGATAAACAAATTGATAATGAAGAAGAGTATATGTTAATTTCATACTATACATTGATCCTTTAAATGTCTAATATGACGAGGTTGCGTACTTGTGTATTGTTTCTTACACAATAATGTAGAACTCAAATTATATGTCTTTTATCTAAACTTTTTAATGTGTGTATTGTAGAAAAAGGAGTTAATATCTCATATGATTATTTAATTAATATTGTTTTTTATAAAAAATTATTTTGAGAAAAGACTCATTCATATAATCTCTTTAAAGTTTGGCTCGTCTATGTCATTTTTATTTGAGAAAATGCTCACTCATGATCATGTCATCATTTATATAGTTGATCATGAAAACAATTTAGATTTTGCAAAAGCATTGTTTACACGTGCATGGTCAATTACGATTTGACTACGTCATTAATTACATCATTTTTTAAGGAGAAAAAATTCAACTATGTCATCGAATTTTGAAAAGATATAAATAAATCTTTTTCTCAAAAGAAAATTGCATAGATAAACCAAACTTTAAATGTATAGCATAAATAAACCTTTTCTCAAAGTTTAAAGACATATTTATGTCTTTCCTTTATATTAAAAAAAAAAATTGCTTTCCGATCAAACATAAAACATATACTTTGATTTATAAATATATCATACATCATTACAAGTACTTTTTAATAAGAAAATGATGAAATATAACAAGCTCCATAATTTTAATTTATTCACTTTTACATCCTTTAAATTATGTTGACTCCTTTCATATTTTCTAAAGTCATGTTGTAGACAACCTCTTGAAATTTTTTCATGGCTAGTGGAGGCAAATTTATAGCTATCACATTTATCTGTCTTGTAATTTTTGCAGGATCTTTTCCTTTCATTGAGGAATTATATTTGTAAAATATTAATGTGACTATGAAAACGTGTACTCGCTTGATAAAAGATATTTTGTCTCATAAGGTGTTATTATTGTTGACACTACTAATTTTGTTTCTTGATATGTTATTGATATTGGCATAGTGTAAGTCATATAGAGTCATTGTAAGCATTTGGAATTAGATTTATATAGAGTCAATTGCATCAAGATGAAATGTAATGCAACACAAAAATGTAGTGATGGAAAAGATGGACCCTACCATTGGTTAAAGTTGTGGAGATGGTTGTTAAACCCAAAAGATAACAAAATACAAGTGATTTTTACTTGTGACTCTAACATGACAATTTAAAAATATATATAAAAAAATTAATCAAAAAGAAATCAAGATGATAGGACGTTGCAAAAAATCTAATCCAAAATAGTATAACTGAAAAATTAATATGATGTAAATTTTATAATATAACAGGCCGAACCATCTCAATGACACCCCTACACTAAGACTCAGTTCCAATAATTTAGAAAATTTACTTTGGTTTGATTTAACTTGAATTTAGTCTGCACTGTTACATATTTTTTTCTTATCAACTTAGATGTCATATTTTTCGTTTTAATCAATCTTAATATAGTTATACATACAACCTTATTAATTAGAAATAATTTCAACTTTAAATTACTTCCTATTATAATCTAAATAAAATGATTTGTCACTTACTTGAATATCTATGACATATATTAAATTTTAAAATAATATATTTTTGTTTTTTATACTTCATGTTTGGTAAGGGATGAGCATGTTCATCCTCTATCTTATTCACAAGACGTTAGGTTTATGTTGTTGGTGATTAATAGACACATATAGGCTTATGTCCCTCTCTTTTATTACCACCATATAATAACTTTACATGATGGTTTAGAAAAATATTAAAAGATTAATCAAATCGTACGGATTTCATAATGAAGAGAAACCAAGATGGTGAGATGATTTGGAAAAGTCTAATTTTGATATACTAAACAAAATAACTGGAAAATTGGTATGATATAAATTTTATAAAATAATCGGCTGAACATCTCATTGACACCCCTAGATTAAGGCTTGGTTCTACTAATTTTGGAAAATTAGTTTGGTTCAGTTCAACTCAAGTTTAGCTCATATTGTTACATGTTTTATCTCTTATGTGTCATACTTTTCTTTTAAATCAATCTTAAAACGGTTATACATGTTTATTGAGAAAAAAGCTTTAAATTTAAGTTACTTCTCATTTTAATCCTTATAACTCACATAAATATTTATAACTTATTTTAAATTAGTTTCTTCTTTTTTAAATTTCATGTTCAGAAATCGAAAAATGGACGAGGGGATACATATGTATGGCTCTAAACAAACACATGACTCCAAATGTCTTTTTCAGAAAACTTTTGTCTTTCTTTCTTTCACTAAATGAAAACCAAAGATTTAAAAAGTTTTGTTCTTTACTTAACCCTTCAACACCAAACTATTGATAATGTGGATTGGTTGTTAAGCCAAAAGATAAGAAAGTATAGGTGATTTTTATAAATATCACCCCTTTCAAAATAGTGCTAGGGTAAGAGAAATGTCAAGAATTTTTTTTAACTATAGACAAATTGAATGATATCAAACTAAAATTTCATCTTCAATCGAACATAAGACAAATACTTGATTTATAAATATCATACAATATGGACAAGTTGTTCTACATCTATGAAATTATGTTGGCTCCTTCCACATTTCTTAAAGTAAGGTTATACACAACCTCTTGAAATTTTTTCAAAGCAAGAGGAGGCAAACTTATAGCTATCAAAATACCCTTTTCTCCATTGTCATTTTTAACAGGCACACCAAAACTAATTAAAGATACAGCTTTAGGAACTCCACCAAAAATAGGCTCTCCCCATCCAAAATCAAATTCATCAAATCCAACATATCTATTATCTGACACAATAAAATTCCATGATTTTTGTTAACTCTGGTCTCCCTTTAATCACAATTAAATCTGTGAATGATCTAATGTACTCTTCATTCAGATGATCTTTAAGTTTCTTGATCAGTTCAACTGCATATGTTAGTGGATTTGAACATAATAATCCTGCTTTCGATATTGCAGCTGGAGTAATGAATGCATTCCCATAATATCCAGGTGGCACTTCAACTTCTAGTGACTTTCCACGTATGTTAATAAGATATGTCAAATGAACAATTTCTTCAGGGGGCAAATCAAGAGCAATGGTACGACATTTCCATAAAAATGCCACTAATAACTCGAATTTCGTACATCTATAATTTGGAGGAACTTGATTTTTAATGACTTCCATCTCCTTATTTCCAAAGAAAAATGATTGTTGTACCAACTTATCTTCAATAGATTCCCATGCAATTTTTGATTCAATTTGCTCATCAAATTCATGGTGAGTACATGTAATGCATGGTGATGATCTAGCACTTAGGAGATCCCTTTACCATACAGGTAATATGGAAGGCGTAGAAGCTCCTTGAATTAATTCAATTAATGCATTTAGAAATATTTTGATACCATATGCATCCACCATAGTGTGATTAGCTCTAAATCCAACAGTAAATCCACCACAGCTAAAACGGGTCACCTATACATAGAGATATTCTAGTTAGTAAATATTTTTTTAGAACCTGCAGCGGCTACAACCTCTGCCTTTCGGGTGAGCACTTTGTGCGCACGGGGTAAACCCCTCACTGTGTAATAGCCTGCAAACCACACATGGATGTAAACCGTACTAGGCAAACTCTATGCGACAGGCAGAGGCGAATTTAGGATTTTTCGAACATGGGTGCACGAAGAGACCATGGATTTAGATAATATAATATAATACAAATTTTAGAAAATATATACATAAAATACCTAGTTTTACGAAGAGACCACGAGTTCAGATGCCCTATTATTTGCCTTTAAATTCGCCACTGGCGACAGGCTCAACTCAGAAGGCATTGAGGAGGGATCGATCCCGAGTCATCCATGTGGATAACCACCCTCCAAACCAACTTAGCCATCCCAAAGGACTAGTTTTGTAATTTTACTATGTAATAGATTTTGTTTTTTTTTATAAGAAAATCTAAAGAAGATTTAAATAGAATGTTATTTACCTGAATTAGCAAAAGAGGGCTGTTGCGCCGTAATTTTCCTATCTGTAGAAAAAATTACTTTTTAAAATGTTTTAAGTATAAAACAATTTAAGAAAAATACTTAGAAAAGAGTTGCCACTTAATTTTTTAAAGAAATCAAGAAAACTTATAATTTTCAAAGATTCAAACAGAAAAATCATTTGAAAATACCAAAGAGGGTTCGAGGTTCAATTTACACTTCGAGAAGGGTTTAGGCATTCGAAGTGCCCGCTAACATGCGGTTGACCTGCGATTTGACTAAAACATATTTGACTAGTTATAATCTAGAAAAAAGAATAATACTTTACAATATAATTAACTTTAGAAAATAATTAAATAAATGACATATTTTCATTTTTTTAAGAAAGAGGAACATAAATATAAAAACAATTGAATTAAGTCGCAAGTGACTAGAATGTTAATAAAACCAAATTAATTAAAATTCAAGTAATTCATTTTGAAATAGTAAGTTAAATCAATTTAATAAGTTAAGCATGAAAATCAACTTTAATTAATTAATCCTTTTGCAGAAATGATCAAGTAGGCATGCGTATATATATATATATATATATGTATATATTTTATTATTATTATTTGAAGAGGTTTTTGATTAACATTTGTAAAATTTATGTGAAGAGAATATATTTTAACTCACAAATAAGTGTGAAATGAATAAAGTTTAATTGAATGAGAAGCTTAAAAGTATTATTTTTTCAAGACAAAAAAGGTTTAACTTAATTAAAAATGCATAATTTAACCGACATATGTGATTGACAAAATAAGTGAACACTAAGACTTGAAACACATTGAAATTAAATTAACACAACGGAAACAACTCGTCTTTTGGGGACTCTAATTAAGTTGGTTAATAATTCTAAAGTTAGAGTTAAGGAACAAACAATAAATAATCACAAATAAATAATTAAAGAGTAAGAGAGAAATTAAATTTGGGCCTTTTGGGCCTATTTCGTTGGGATTTTTGGGACTTTTGCCCAATCCCGTTTTTGGTATACACTGGCCGTATATCAGTGTATATGAGTGTGTATATCAGCTCCTTTCACGTATTTCTTGCCTCCGAACACCTGTATACTGCCCCAGCCTCGTATTTTCACATTTTTTACCTGTATATCGATATTTTCACAGTGTATACTGCTGTATACGGCAGATATACCATCACTTCTGAGCTTTTTAAAGGCCTGCAACCAGTACTTAGACCCTGTAAACCTGTTCTAAATTGAAATCCGCTTAAGGCCGACTCGATGGAGGCTCATCTCGAGGATGCAAGGGAGAAGGAAAAGAGTCCACAATGGACTCGGGCAGATGTCACATGTGACAAACAAGAATAAAGACAGTTAGAACCAACATCCTTTCAATGCAATTTAAATAACTAAAGGCAAGGAATTAAAACATAAACTACTGTATCATTCAAATAACTTTTTATTAGAGGGTGACATTAGATATGAGAATGGAACACATTTCCATGGAAAAAGGTTGTTCTTACGGAGAAAGAAAATACCATTAACTTAAAAATGAAAACAAGTTCAAATATTATACAAGCCACTGCCTTAAAGCTTAACCCAAATAAACTATATATTAAGCTACCAAAGGTCACATATTTATCTATTGCGTCACAGGAAGAGCAACTCATTATTATTTTATTAGTTTTGCAAAGCTAAGGCAAATTCTTTTAAAAAACTTGCACGATAGAGTAAATGCCTAAAACCAATAACTTGACTTCATTAAAAAGAAAAAAAGTGGTTAAAGCTTTTAAACCCAAAGTCACTGTTAAACCAATTCATCCATGATTTTCTTAGAAAGAATAAAAATCGGGATTGTCTTATGTTAACAAACAAATATTTATGGTGTCTATACTACAACTGAACGGTAAAGTAGATGAGGAAACGCAACTCAATAGTGCTACATCCAACTTGGTATGATGAGAACTTAATACATGAAGATGAAATATTAGTTCTAAAGCTAATTTTGCTAAGAGACTAGGCACGGAGAAATTTTTAATTCATGGATAGGAAATAGAATTTAAACACTACGTTGTCAAGGGACTAAGAATAGAGGAACTTCAAGACATACACATAAATATCATGCTTGGAAGGACCATATATGAATGTACTAGATATAAATAGAAAACCTCAACAAACGGCTCCCAAAGAAAAGTTAACACCAATGTCTTAGCTATGCGGGCAGTCAACTAGATGCAAGATGGCAACTTATAGCTACTGACACAGCTCATTTGTATAATAATGCTAGCCATAGTAAATTTTATGCTTCACAAAGGACCCTTTGAGATAAGACATCACAGGGTGCAGATTTCGAGGAGGGGTTAGTGAACATAAACCTAGACGTGAGTATTCAAAAACAAACAACAAAGCATGTTTAAATCTTTAATACTTAACAATTACAAAAGAGACTAGATGTCTTCACACAAAATCCGAAACAAACATTTTGCGATATTTGATTAAAGGGGCATCGTAGGATGGCTATTTAAAAGAGTCATACAAATAGGAATAAGCGGCAAACCCATAAAGATGGGCTGAAATTTAAGAGAGGTAGACTAAGTAAACATAAAGATGGTGCAAACATGTTATGAAACAGATATATCCCTACAAGCTAATCAACAAACATCAAGGCTATGTTTTTGACATAACACATATCTAAACATTAGATATTACGACGTTAACACTTAAGCGGAAAACTTAGATTAGAGCAACTAACTAAATTAGATGGATAGATATTGCAAACATAGCTACTCTATAAAGAAAACACCTAATCACATAAATAGAAACATAATTCCAAAAGAGGGACGGAGTACTACTCGAGCTAAATTAAACACAAAGCTGAAGAGATGAACATTTTTACAGCTAAACTAGAGACAACAATCAACAAAATTTAAGGCTAAACAATCCACGAAATCGGATTGCCAGACTCAACATTAACAATATAACAAACTTTATATTCTCCATTTTTTAAAGCTAGGACAACTGAGATTTTCTATAACTTAACAGGCAATCAATCTAATTAAACTATATTCAAAGATTAAATTAGCGAGACATCAACTTGGATACTTTAAACCGATACAAAATTATGCGAGCTAAGGGCAATCAGGTTTAAATAAGAGAAAGCAAAACTTAAAACACATTTTAACATTTTGGTTTAAGCCAAAAGCCAGCTAGAAAGCAGTCCATAGGTCCAAACAGGAAAATGAATAACTGACACCATGAATCTCAATAGTTCGAAACAACAGCTAATTCATCCAAAATGAATAAATGATAATAATAATTTGAAATTCATAACAACACAGGAACAACGATTATCAGCTTTAGCATAGAACAATAACAAACTAGAAAGCAAGACTAAGCTATAGAGAGGAAATGAGAAGTTACCTGTTTCGGTGCAGCGAAACTAGGGCAAACGAGCTGAGAGCAAGGACTCTTCTTACCATGAAATCTTAGTATGAACAGCAAGCCAAGAGCTCTCGGGCAGAATCAAAGCGACAAACTTCTCGAAACTTAGGATTAGAGAGTTTTCTTGAAATTTCTCAACTATCCGACTAATTGCTCAATGGAAATTCGAACTTCCAAAATCCTTTTTATAAGCTATTTTTTCATTTTTTACCTCAAAATCCAATTGTTCTCCTTCTCCCCCTTTTCGAACTAGAGTAGAGGGTATTTATAGGAAAATTCTAGGGTTCGGAATGGGGGGAAAAGGGTAGAATAGGAATTTGATTCCTTTGTCAATTTGAAAATTTCTTCCCCAAGTGGATGGGAAAAAGTTGTCTATTGCTCCAAATTTCAACCAATATCCCTCAAAATCCGGATGAAAGATCAAAGCGAATTGATGGGGGCTGCTGGAACGGTCTCTTCCTCGCGTGAAGGAGAAGAAATTATGGGCAGTGGGGTCACGTTTGGTGCTGCTCTGCGCTGAAGTTGTTAGCCTGTTGTTGACGTTGTGGGTCTCTGGGAATTCACTGAAAGAAGAAGAACAAAGGGCATAGGGGTGGGGTCGATTTTGGTGTTGCTGTATGTATTGTTTGGGGTCTTTTGTGAAGAAGAAAAAGGTATGGGTCGGGTATATTTGGGAGTTGTATGGGCTGTTGTTGCATGTTGTGGGAATTAAGGGAATTTGTTGAATGTATTTGTTGTGGGCCGTGTTGTTTGCTGGGAAGGGCTGGAATGGGTTTGTGGGCCATTTTTCCAAATGGCCCAAATAAGAAAGGGGGGATTAAATCTTTTAAAATATCGGATTTAATTTGGATGAATTAACATTAATTAATTACCGAGCTTCTTAATCTTAACAAAATATAGTAATTATTTCCATTATAAAATAATTAATTTAGTTACAAACTAATTAACACGACATTTAAATTATAACTTAAAGTAGTAAAACATTTAACTAGAATGTGAAATCTTTGTGATGATTTTCCAATATTTATAAAATAACGTGATTGTAAAAATATACATATTTATTATTTAAAATTATTTAAATTACTACAATGATTAAATTACTCCAAAAACGACTTGAAAGTATTTTGAATTTCATAAAATTCATTAATTCAAAATTACGACCCTTACTACTAAGAAAGTATTTAAAAATATAAAATCTTTTCGAGATAATTTTTTTAATACTCATAAAATGCACTAATTATGTACATAACTAAATAAAACATATATATTATTAAAAATG
Organism: Solanum bulbocastanum; assembly: GCA_037074985.1. Lineage (NCBI taxonomy): Eukaryota > Viridiplantae > Streptophyta > Magnoliopsida > Solanales > Solanaceae > Solanum > Solanum bulbocastanum. Next base: position 2,839,076 of record CM073604.1, read on the forward strand.
ACAACTATTTAAATAATTTGCAAACTATGTTTATTTTTTTTTTTTTTATTTTTTTTGAATTTCTTTTATAAAATTTATTATTTTGAATCGTTAGAAATTGAAGAAGCTTGATGATTAATTTATATCGTGGAGGGCCAAAATTGGGTGTCAACAAGGGCAACCAATAATCCCATCAGAACCAGGAACATTGTGAAGTAGTAAATCCAAATATGGACATGGTGGTTTAATAGAGTCACCTAATTTGTCAAGCTCTACATTAGCATCAGCTTCAATAAACAAGACTCCTTCACCATTGCAATTTACCATAAGCTTCTTATTAGGCCCTTCAATGAGTCTACCAGCTAATGGATAATAAAACACAAGTGTTTTCGATAATCCATCTTTAATAATTTTTGCTGGATCTTTATCTTCCATTATAGAATTATATTTATAAAACATTAATACAGAAACATGGAAACGAGTACTCCCTTGATCATCTATTTCAGAGAGATGTTTTATCTCATGGGGTGTTATAATTGATGGAACAACTAATTTTGGCTTGTGATGTGTTACTGAAATTGGCATAGTCTTGTGCGCCATACGTGTAATGTGCTATTCGGTTAAAAGAGAGGTTTAATAGAATTTAGAGTGCTAGTAACGATCGATGAGTTGTTATTTTGAAATCTGAATTATTGGTAAGCATTTGGAATGAAATTTATAGAGTGTCAATTACATCAAGTAAGAGATGTGTAATTGATCATTATTCAATCACAAACACAAAAAATGTGTGGTGTGGGAACGTTGGACTATCCAGCTCGTTTTTTTTTATTTAAAATAACGTTTAACACAACCACTATTAAAATTGTTTTTGTCTCAATTTCAACTCGAATTTATAAATAATTTTAACTTTTAATTACTTCTCATTATGCTTTATAGTTACATTCAAATATTTATGACTTATTTTATATTATAAATTTCGAAATTAGTTGTTTCTTAAACTTCTTGTTTAGAAAGGAATAAGCACGTTCATTCCCCCGTCTACTTCACTAGATATTACGTTTTACATCTCTCTCTTATATGTTGAAGGAAGCTTGAAGACTGATGGAACATGTTGAAGAAACAGGTCCATCGAAGAAGCTGACGAGTTAGAGTTAGAGTCATACTAGGACTAGACTACTAAATCCTAAGTTATGTACGACTAAACTACTTAATATTGTAGGAGTCGACTAGGTTAAGGTATTGTGTTGTAATACTTTGTAATACAATACTACTCATGTAAATAATTGTGTTGTAGTAGGATTCCTAGTAGAAGTAGAATATGACTCTTCTCCTATATAAGGAGCTTGTAACTCAACATTATAATTATCAATACAATCCTTGATTTCTCCATACTTACGTGAGATTTCTACATTATATACTCCAACTATTTACTTTTAATTGTCCACTTTGAATTTTACATGCTCCTTAAAAATTAATATTTAATATGAGCATTTTACTACAATTCTCATATTAATTAATGTTATAGTGTTAGATTTTGAGAAATAAAGAATGGATGTTAAGAATTAAAATATATTTCTAAAATAGTAGACAAGTAAAAGGCGATCCATCGATTACTATTTTGTTGGTGATTAGAAAATATGTAAGGAATATGTATGTACCATTTTTAAGAAAACGTTTTTCTTTCTTTAATTTCTTTCTTCGTGAACGTTACATTAATAAGTCCAAAAAAAAAAAAAAAAAATTATCAATGACCCTTCAACGTCAAAGTGTAACGATTTATATTAGTTTGATAGAATATTTCTATGTTTAATCAAATAAAGAAAAAAACAGCTACGTGGGTTGTTAAACCAAATTAAAGATGAGAAAAATGTGCTTTTATATAAGTACTACCCCTTCTGTTGTAATAAATTGAAAAGGTATATAATAATAATAATAATAATAATAATAATAATAATTATTATTATTATTATTATTATTATTATAAAATAGTTGGGGCGTTGAGAATGTAAATCATTAATTGTATTAATATAGTTCCAACATATTAATATTTCAGAAAGATGTTTATTACTACGAGGTGTTACCATTGCTGTAAATATCCAACCATTTTTTTTAAAATAAAAAAACGTTGACACAAGCACGATTAAATATAAAGGTATTAATATTTTTATAATTTAATTCTCTGATACTCGAAAATAATAATTAAACTAAAATTAATATATAAATATAACAAAAATATTGAAACTAACATGTTAATAAATAATAGAAAATTAATATTCATTCCGATTCGTATTCAACCTTGAAAAGATTGTCTAATTTTGAAAATTTAATTTGGTTCAATTCAACCAAGTTTAATCGGTATTATTATTATATTTTAATCATAATTTATGCGTCATATTCAATCTTACAAAGGCTAAACATCCTTTTTAAGATCCCTTGTTAACTCAACCAAAACATCCAAATGTCTTGACATTTCATCCTTTTATGTGTATTCCCCCGTATGATATTCATCCTAGAAAAATGTTAGAGAAAAATTAACTAAGAAAAATTGAATAATAATAATAATAAAATATTACGTGTTTCAAAAGTCTGTCCTTCTATCTTTAAAATTTAATTCCAATAAAACATAACATATATTTTTGGTAAGCATTTGGAGTTATATTTATAGAGTGTCAAGGTATCAAGAAGGACCACACACTTATTAATTTTCAACTAGTACCCATATTAGAGCACAACTAAATCCTGATTCGCTCAGAAAAATCCCACATTGAAGAATAAAACGCTTCTTAACAAAGATGACTCAGCATATGACTATATGATGATTAATAATTGGGGGATAAAGTGCTAACATAATCATTATATATGACTATGTATGGCACAGGTACCTGTAACGACCTGATTCAGTCGTTAGGAAAAAGCCAATGGAGAAAGAATTGAGGTCAAAAAACTTTTGAGTAGTAACTTGAAAATTCCCAACTTAGTCCAGATTTGGACGAAATTGGAATCATTAAGGCGTAGGAAAATCTGGTAGCAATTGGGTGATCTAATTATGAATTTGATCATATGAGTAGATAGATAAGTCGTTAGGAAACCCGTATGACTTTACGAAATTGAATTTGGGTGAGTAGAATTCCTGGAATCAATCTTAGCGTGAACGGTATTTTCTAAGTGTCGTTGGTTGAAGGCGTGTTGTGAAATGGGGGTTTTGGAATTCTTTAAATAACTCACTGTTTCGTGCAAGCCGCTAGGGGGGATTTCTGCCGCTAGGGCGGGGCTGCTGTAGCGGGGTGAGGACCATTGTGGCGGGTCCGACATGACTTAAGGTCATAAATAAACCCCAAAACGTCTTTATTCTACACTTTTCAACTTTGAGAGCTAAGGAACGACCCAGACGAGTTCTTGACCATTTTCACCATTCTTGAGGCTAAAGTTAAGGTTTTAACTCCTCGAATTTGTTCTTCGATCCGTAAAACGTATCTAATGGTAATTATCGATGGAGGAGGGTTTTGATCTAAAACTAATGGTGGAAAAATCCCTAATTTGGGTATTAGGATCTTATGTTTGGTCTAGGGTTATGGGTTTGTCATAATTCGGATAATTAGACCTTTGATTGTTGATCTTTGCGTTAATTGTATGTTTTTAGACCACAAACAAGCGGGAAGAATCACGAAAGGGAAGATTCAAGTGTCTTAGGGGATTCAAGCTTAGATTTGAGGTAGGTGATGGTTGTGATTTCATGTTCATGTTATATATGTTTGTAATTGCTCATTATAATACATGTATGCATGCAAATGTTGTATTATTGATCACCCGAATCGTAAATAAGGATAATTGAATAATTGTATGCCATGAATCACCTCTTGTTGTATGATTGTGAGAATATACATTGTGATTGTGATTGTGGTTTGTTGAATGGATCGGGTGTTACGTTTCGACACACTAACTTGGATCGGTTGCCACGTTTCGACATAATTATGGGATCAGTTGCCACGTTCCAGCATAAACATTGGATCAGGTACCACATTTCGGTACGCTGACAGTTTGGGTGTGGGTTCCATGAGAGGACCATTGAATTGGGTTCCGTAAGAGGACCATTATATTGTGTTGTGTATCTACTTGTGATGATTAAATTCATATCTAATGATGATTGATATTGGAAGACTGTATGTTGCTCTAAATTGATAACCAATGTGTATTATTGAGAACGTGTGATGCTACATTGATCCTGAAAAGATGACTAATATTGTATATGTTCGGTATTTTGCATGTTTATAATAATGTGGTCACTCACTTATTGGGATAGTCGCGCGATCCTACCAGTACACTATGGTTGTGTACTGATACTGCACTTGCTTGTTTTTTATCGAGTACAAGGCATCTTCAGGCGGCTATTGATAGACCTGAGCTAAGTGACTATTAATCGTGACCGGATTCAAGGGTGAGCCAGTTCTTTCAGGTTGTCATGGATCTCTCTTGTTTAAGTCCATTCTTTTCGAACTCAGACTATTTTTTTAAGGTATTTGTTTAGTTTCGGGGTTGTACCCCTTGTTCTTAGATTTAACGTTAGTAGAGTTTTGGTACAATGACTTTCAGGTTCTTGGGGTTGTTCTTCTGCATTAGTTTGGTTAGTTGTTTGGTAAAATATTGGAGTTTATGAGGACTCCATTTTTATAGTCATTTAAACCTGCTTCAGTATCTTTAAATGCCATAGTTTTCATAAAATTTAGTTATTTGAGTTGTATTAATGGTTCTCCCATCAAAGGGTTTGTATGGATGTCAATCACAACGGTCTGGGTTGTGAGAAAGTTGGTATCAGAGCCCTAGGCTCGTTGATCTCATTGTACCAAAACGAGTCTAGTAGAGTCTTGCGGAACGGTCCGATGACATCCGTACTTTTCTTCAAGAGGATATAAGACTTTAGGAAAAACTCACTTCTTTCTATTCCTTCGTGCTATGACTTGAATCCAATTAGTATCTGGGTGATACAAATTGGTATCTTTCCTCCTTCACCCTATGGTCCGAGATAGAACAACAATAGCGGTAATACCATCACTAGCAAGGGAGGATGTGTATAGACTACCGACTGTTAAATAGGGTCACCATTCAGAACAAGTATCAATTGCCTCGAATAAATGACCTTTTTGACCAATTGCAAGGTGCATTGATTTTCTCTAAGATTGATTTAAGGTCTGGTTACCATCAGTTAAAGGTTGAGGCGGTTAAGAATTGGGTTCGACCAAGTTCTATGATTGAAATTAGCAGTTTTGTGGGGCTCGCTAACTACCATTGTTGTTTGTGGTATGAGTTGAGTCCAATTGGTATCTCTCAATTCCAATTGGCATCTCAACAAAGTGAACTAGTCGTTACAGTCCCAATTGAAGGGACACAATCAAGTTAATTGGAACTGAGAAGGTTCCAATTGATATCTGGCCTTAAGAACCGTATAAGGCATGACTAATTGTCGTTTATGGAACGAACTAATTAAAGAAATTGGACTTGTCTGCGAGTTGTAACTTGGAAAGGTGAATGTATGCTTCTGGTTGTCAAAAATTAACTATGAATGTGAAGGGTGTAGTACTTAAATACTTTGATATGATTATGTGCCCAGTATTATTTGCCTGAATATTGATATGTGCAATGTGCTAGCCTAAATGTTAAATTTGTGCTAGTTGTAACCGCTTGAGTGTCGTGGAACTAGTTGTGAAAAGAAAGTCATCACGAGATTAGATGCAAAGATCTAGATAAATTACGATGTGGTTCATAAGCGAGAAATCTGGACATACGTTAGCGACCAACTGATAACCGTGTGAGAGTCTAGGTATATCCTGGGGATATGTGTGTGGTAGTATTGAAAACGATAAAAATGATTCTAAAGTGTGTACTTCGTTGGGCTAACCGGGGGGTATACAATGATTGTCCTAGCTAAAGGGATTTTCCTAAATGCCTAGTTATTGCCGAAAAATCTAAAGGAAATATAGAAAAGAGAGGAACCCTATAAATTATTGGTAGGGGTTCTGTTTTCGTCGAAGCCGTTGGGGCGGGATAATCTCGCCATTGCAAGATCGCTAGTGCAGGATTTCTCTCGCCAATGCGGGACAGGGCAAGACAGAATCTCAGCCTTATCTCCCTTGTTTTCCCCTAGTCACAATTATAGACCCCGAATCGTACCCGAACTAACCACCGCAATCTAATTCATTGTTCAACAATCGAATATAAGTTATAAAGTGTGTTAAAATTGTGGAGAACCTAGGCATATAAGGAGAAAATCAGCAAGGTCGTGGAGGCTAGGGAAATGGTAATGCAGGTAGAAAATTAGTGCAGTCAGGCGAAGAGGTTACCCGCCAAGACGACAAGGCTCAACTATATGTCTTAGTGCTTCCTCGTGGGGTGCTCTTGTCTTTTTTTTTTTAAGAAGAAGGAGGGTAGTATGAGGACTGGTGATTTTATCTTAAGCCATAAAGGAATGGATTGATACCAGAATAACAAGCTTATGGATAAGGAAGGTCCTAATGAGTATACTTGGGTAAAGGAAATTGAAGTATTTTAGTAAGAAAGTGTGTATAAATTAGGTTAGTCCTCTGAATTTGATGAGTATACCTGAGTTTGAGGTGTCGTGTTGATGTAAAGGATGAATTCGTAGTTATAGTCAAGGATGACGGAGCATAATGGTAATAAGAGTCGTGATGGATTGTGATGGGATGCAACTATATAATAAGATTATTGGTCGAGCAAAGTTTGTATAGTAATTAAGACTTGCGAGTACCTAAGATTGTGGTTTTCTAATATTTGTTGAGTAACGTGGTTGTATGGAAAGTTATAAAAGATGGTAGGACACCACTCGAATAAAATGTTAAAGAGCTAGAGTTATAATGGAGGAAAATATAGTAGAATGCAGTACACCCTTTAGAAAGAGGCAAGAGCAAAAATGTTTTATTTGATTACAAAGGCTAAAGAGATATCTTTAGAGGGGTAGATAATTAGGTTCAGAGATACGTGATTTCATTCATTTTGTTGTGACTATGGTAATAGTGTCACAGGTCTATTAGGTTGGTCAAAAACTATCGAAAAAGACTTGAGAAAGGAGTGTGCGGACATTAGCTTGAGTGTGATGACAAGTGCTTGATTTTGTTTTTGAGTCTAGTAATGAGTATGATTGAAATTTTAGCGAAATATATGGTAAGATCGATGGAGATGCGATCAATGATAAACAGAGATCCATGAATTCATAAAAATCTTCAAGGTACAAGCTAATGTTGATAGAGAAAGGGATTGTGTTATATGATGGAAATTACAATATAGATTTGTCATTGTGAGTCTATATTCGTGGTGATATATTTTGTCAAGGTATGAATTTGCAACGTGATAAATGATCAATTGTATCAGGTATTGAGTATTTGAAAGAACTTACACCTAATATGAGTCATAAAGTTTGTTACTTTTGATTGTTAACGTACCTAAGAAAGATTTCATTTTTAAAAGTCTTGATTTGTAAAAGGTCAGAGTGTTTATGATAGTTGTTAGTATTATGAGTATGATTCACTATCTATGCTCTCGTGTGTTTTCACTTTTATGGGTGGATCCCTAGTGGTGGATCAGGGGTACCAAATCCTATGATGTTCTCTTGGTTGCATGGGAAGATTGGGAAGATTTGGTTATTTTGAATGACATAATTGGTGGTCTTGAAGTTGTTAAAGTATTTTAGTGGTTTTACATGTACTACCTTGCTTATGAAAGTTATAAAAGAGCTACCATGCGTATTTGTAGTTGTCCGACAACCTTAATATTCCTCTAGTCGTCGAGGTCATGTATCGTGTACGTGTGGTTGAATATGGGGATCATTGGGTCTAATTCTACTATTCTTAAGAGGTAATCTACAATTACTAAATCTAGCATTTCGATAGTGTTGGAGGGGTTGTATGCTTGGACATATCCCTCGATGAGTATTTGATTTCTAAAGATCAAATTTGTTATAACTTAAACTCATAGGAATTTATGTTGTGGGATGGAGATATTGTTAAGAACTATGATTGTTTGGGTATTATGAGTGTGTGTTGGTTGATTCAGGTTCACTTTTATTTGTAGCGAGTATTGGCTTGAAATTTTATCATGCGTAAGTGCCAAAGGATTCGTTCGGATGATTGTGACAAGATCCTTGATAACATGTTGTAGACGTGTATACGATCAACTTTGATGGTTTTTGGGAATCACTTTTGTTGTAGTTATGTTTACATACAATAATATTTATCACTCGAGTATTAAGATGATTTCATTGAGACATTGTATGGGAGGATGTGTAGGTTCTCAACAGTTGGTTTGAGGTTGAAGATGTGAAACCTTTGAGAGTTGATTTGGTGAAAGATGTTCATGGTAAGGTGAGAAATATCCAATCTAAGATTCTAGCAACTCAGAGTCGACAGAAAAAGTATGTGGGACAAGTATCCCTAGTTATTCGACGATTCAGATACTGTTATATTCTCTCTTTAGCCCTTTTCTCCTAGTTTGTCACTCAGGGATGAGTGATGGGTAAATTTGTATCTATTGTAATGACCTGATTCCGTTGTTAGGGAAAAGCCAATAGAGAAAGAATTGGGGCTAGAAAACTTTTGAGTAGTAACTTGAAAATTTTCAACCTAGTCCAAATTTGGACGAAATCGGAGTCATTAAGGTATAAGGAAATCTGGTAACAATTGAGTGTTCTAATTATGAATTTGATCACATGAGTAGATAGATAAGTTGTTAAGGAACCCGTATGACTTTATGAAATTGAATTTGAGCAAGTAGAATTCCCAAAATCGATCTTAGCGTAAATGATATTTTCTGAGTGTCGTTGGCTGAAGGCGTGTTGTGAAATGGGGGTTTTGGAATTCTTTAAATAGCTCACTATTTTGTGCAAGCCGCTGGGGAGGGATTTCTGCTGCCAGGGCAGGGCCGCTGTAGCGGGGTGAGGACTGCTGTGGCAAGTCCGACGCGACTTAAGGTCGTAAATAAACCCCAAAACATCTTTATTCTACACTTTTTTGTCGTTGAGAGCTAAGGAACGACCCCAGACGAGTTCTTGAGTATTTTCACCATTCTTGAGGCTTAAAGTAAGGTTTTAACTCCCCGAATCCATTTTTCGGTCCGTAGAACGTAATCTAATGATAATTATCAATGGGGGAGGGTTTTGATCTGATACTAATGGTGGAAAAATCCCTAATTTGGGTATTAGGATCTTGAATTTGGTCTAGGGTTATTGAATTTGTCATAATCCGGATAATTAGACCTTTGATTGTTAATCCTTAAGTTAATTGTATGTTTTTAGACCACGAACAAGCGGGAAGAATCACGAAAGGAAAGATTCAAGTGTCTTAGGGGATTCAAGCTTGGATTTGAGGTAGGTGATGGTTGTGATTTCATGTTGGCGTGATATATATTTGTAATTGCTCATTATAATACATGTATGTATGCAAATGTTGTATTATTGATCACCCTAATTGTAAATGAGGATAATTGAATAATTGTATGTCATGAATCACCTCTTGTTGTATGATTGTGATAATATACATTGTGATTGTGATTGTGGTTTGTTGAATTTATCGGGTGTTACGTTCTGACACACTGACTTGGATCGGTTACCTCGTTCCGGCATAACTATGGGATCGGTTGCCATATTCCGACATAAGTATGGGATCGGTTGCCATATTCCGGCATAAACATTGGATCGGGTACCACGTTCTGGTACGCTAACAGTTTGGGTGTGGATTTCATGAGAGGACCATTGAATTGACTTCCGTAAGAGGACTATTGAATTATGTTGTGTATCTACTTGTGATGATTACGTTCATATCTAATGATGATTGATATTGGAAGACTGTATGTTGCTCTAATTGATAATCAATGTGTATTATTGAGAACGTGTGATGCTACATTGATCCTAAAAAGATGAATAATATTGTATATGTTCGGTATTTTGCATGTTTATAATGTTGTGGTTACTTGCATGTGTTTCACTTATTGGGATAGCCGCGTGATCCTACTAGTCCACTGTGGTTATGTATTGATATTGCACTTGCTTGTTCTTTGTTGATTACAAGGCATCCTCAGGCGGCTATTGATAGACCTCAGCTAAGTGACTATCGATCGTGACCGGATTCAAGGGTGAGCACGTTCTTTTAGGCTGCCATGAATCTCTCTTGTTTAAGTCTATTCTTTTCAAACTCAGACGATTTGTTTAAGGTGTTTGTTTAGTTTCGGGGTTGTACCCCTTGTTCTTAGACTTGTCAAAAGTAGAGTTTTGGTACAATGACTTTCAGGTTCTTGGGGTTGTTCTTCCGCATTAGTTTGGTTAGTTGTTTGTTAAAACCTTGGAGTTTATTGGGACTTCATTTTTATAGTCATTTAAACCTGCTTCCGTATCTGTAAATGCATTTGTTTTCATAAAATTTGTTTGTTTGGGTTGTAGTAATGATTCTCCCACTGGAGGATTTGTGTGGGTGTCAATCACGACGGTTTGGGTCGTGACAGTACCCCTATAGACTATGACCGAAATCCTAGAGACACACCTTAACTAAACTAATTTTGTACACCTTTTGGCTTACGTGACACACTCCGTAACTTCACTTAGTAAAGGCATGTAGGAGATGTTTGGAGACCACATATGCCAAAAAGATGTACTTACTTAGGTGTTGATTTTTCATTTTTATTTATCGCTACGCATCTAAAAGAAAGTGTAGCTATACTCTTTATCACATAAATATCTAGAGGATAAAGACTATAACAAATTTCAAAGAAACAACTAAAGTGATAATTTAAATATATAATTTAGACCAAATTTAAAGACGTCTTTTAAGTATTTTGTCTAATAATTTCAGAGACCCACTCCATTAAAGATTGGCAGTACTAATATAATGTACAATAAATAAGTTAGGTCTGCTGCTGTAATTCCACAGATTTTAAATGAAAACCTGGAGAGAAAATCGGAAAAAAATTGCTGTGGGTCTTGTCCCGACGTTTATTTTAAAATAGTAGACGATTTATAAATAGACAATATTAGAGAGTCTCTAGATATTTATTTTCAAATATTTTGCTAAACTATTACTGTTTACATTAAGTGTTCTCATATAGTTCAGACAATATTTGATTTGAATGTTTTCCCTTCATTTATTTAAAACTAAAAATGCTGGAGTAAGTCTTCCGCTAAGCAGTCAATCAGGCTACGAGTTCGCTTGGGAACCAACAATGGTTCTTAAATGTCAGCCACGTCCAGGGTGTAGGCTCAAGGTGTGACAATGGGTCACCTAACTCTTTATATTATGGTGATCATTTGAAGTTTACCCTTATATGAACTCATACCAAATCATAGCTGATAGAATTGCTTTGAACTTGATTTGGTGTTTGAGGTACCTTACGACCCCAAACCATATTTGATACACTTAGGAATGAACCTTAACACATGTACAAATATGATATATATGTTTCCAATTTGAATAAGCTTCAATATATTTCACTTTTAAGTATTACAACATGTCTCAAAAATTAACAATGGCAATGAGAAAGTAAAAGAAATTAAAGAGAGAAAGCAATGTGTTGTTTTAGAATTACAATCACATAAGAATGTTACTAGGCTTTCTGAAAAAGAACTTTGGATATGTGATGGTTGATTGTGTCCTCACTAACATGTGCAGTGTAATAAAAAGTCTTAACCACTGCAAAGAATGTTTGTTTAATGTCTTGATTGATGTTGTTTGAGGAGGTGTTACTGAACACTAACTTAACAAGAGCTTTCATGTAGAATTCAATGTCTCTAGCCTTTGAAGAATTTGAAATCTACAAACAAAAAAAATATAAATTTAATTTCACAAATTAATCATTCAATTTTTTATGAAAAAGAACTTGTGGTTGTTATTTTTTGAATGCACACATCATAAATTTCACTGCATTGTAGTAACTTGCAAGTCGTATAAAAAACTAAATCACATTAAATAAGCCTGGTGTAACGAACTCTAAGGAAAGTTATGATTTATAACCTGGCCATTTTGGAACTCATTAAGCATGTGACAGACTTTATTGGTGTGCTTGGATAATATCTCATCATGTGTCATATGGCCAGCAGCAAGATTAATTGTGTGCACTAGCAATTCTGCTTCTTCTTGACATGGAGTATTATTTAATGACATGAACCATTCTTCCCACTACGTTAAAAAAGAAAACAAACAAGCAAAAATATTTAATTAAAACATTTTAAAATAAACAGATTTTAAAAGTTTTGCCAAATAGACTATAAATAGGATAAAGTTAATGATGAATCTAATTATAATAAAATATCCTTGTATACTCACAACATTGTGTAGTTGGTGATGGATGTCTATGCCTAGGTCTTGATAAGTTTCTTTTCCAAGTTGGTGCAAAAACTGATAAAGATTATTGAGAACCATGATTTCTTTTGTTTCATTACTGCAACAAAAAATTTAACTTGTCAAAGCTAAGTTTTGATATATATAATCCAAGTCAACTGTCAAATAATGCATATTTAATTTGTGCAACTTGCAATGTATATTTTGTAAATTTGTTTCCAAAAACAATTATTATGAGTGATTTCCATGCATAAACTTGGGAACATAATATATAGGGATGACAATGAGGCGGTGCAGATTGAGCTTAACTTGCAAAATGTTTAATCCACCCCGCATAGTAACTTTTTTCATATTCAAAAATGTTCTTGAACTGTGTGAAATTGAACAAAAAGTTACTCGTTATTTTAAAACCAAACTATCAACCCATAAACATAAAGTAACAATAGGGGCATTCTTGGACCAAACTATTGAGCATAGGGGTATTTTTAAACCAAACAATTACTTGAGGGTATTTTTATTCAATTCTACATAGTTCTAGGACATTCTTGACCCTTTTTCATAATGAATTTAAAACCTAATTTTTAGCAGGTGAATTTTTTTGTTCTAAAATGAAGAACCATAAAATTGAAATTTAAAGGACTAAGATGGACATACAAGTGTATATATATACCTTTTTTTTCTACTCATGTCACTATAGTTGTTGAACTCCATCAACAATGAATTCCAAGTTGTAGCCTCTTGATTTATGTAGAATGTAATCATCTTACATAGTATACAAGATTTAGCCCATGCAAGTCGTTGTCTTGACTTCTCGACCTCAAATATACTTGAAGCAGCTAAAAAATAAGAAACTAGGACTTCCTTTTTGCTTATTCCAAATTGTTGAAAGTTGCACTTCTCAAACCACCTATTCATCGACTCATAAAGTCACTCAACTAATAAAAATTACGCAAAAATAAATAAATCATGTTTCTTTATTTTGCAATAGAAATTGCAATTCAATTTTTAGCACTCTTTATTAATGTGTCTATTTATTACGGCTAAAAGTTGTTTTTGTTATAGTGTATATATACTCAAGTGATACTTTCGACCACTTCCTGACTTGGCAATATTTTATTGTTGTCAAAATCACTCTTGTAGTAAAGATATGACACATGAGTCTCACTCAATCTTCAAAAGTTAGCTACTACACGAGGTGAGGCTGTCTATATAAACAGATTGTCAATACATTCCCAACTAATGTAAGACTTTAACCCACTCTAACACATATAACTGGTGAAAAATCCAATGCTAAAACAATCCGCTCTGTACTTCCTGCGTTTCGATTTGTTTGTCTTACTTTCTTTTTTAGTCTGTTTTCGAAAAGAATGTCTCTTTTATTTTTTGACAATTATTTACTTCTAATATTCTACATGACATGTTTAAGTCCACAAGATTAAATGACATTTTAATACATTCTACATATTTAGTTTAAGACCATAAGATTCAAAAATCTTTTTTACTTTCTTGAACTCCATACCAAACTAAAACCAGATAAACAAATTAGAACAACGAGACTATCCTTGCTTATATATCAAAGAAAAGTTTCTAAGTGGATGCTTACTCTTGCATAATCAGCCATTCAAAGCGATGTTGACTTTGACATCTGTTGTAATCTAGTTTTGCAGCTTCTAAATAAACATTGTTGCTCACATCTGGCATTCTACATGAATAGGCAAAATATAAACAATTGGCACATCTTATTCTATGATTATATACAGTATGATTAACCAAATGAAAATTGACATGATAATTTATGGGTAGTTCAGTTTTCACCCTTCATCGAAAAATTATGTGATATACACAGAGGATAAATAATGTTACTAGTTATTATGAGTGTATATTTAATAATTTGGTACACCTTTAACACAATTGAGAAGAAAATTTGCGTTCTAAACTAAATTTTTGACTCCACCACTGCATGAGACAATTTAAATTGACTAGACATCATATATTATATATGTATAAACATATTTAAAGAGGTATACATATACCTGTATAATGTCTTGCTGATCCAAATTTCATTTGCTCCACCATATTGATCAATGTATAGTCTAGATTCCACTCGAGGTAAACTAGCATACCATTGAAATTCTATTGCATATTGTATCTATGAACAAATATTTTAACAACATATAATTTAGTGAATTATTCAATGTAAAAAATATATATAGAGAGAGTATTATATTAAATTCATTATGTTGCTTAGAATCTCCTAAAATATTATTACACTCATATCGAAGTCTATAGAAATATATATATTATACTTTTGAAGGATCTGATATGAATTTGTTGACATTTTCGAAGAGTTTTGAGCTTACCTCCCCAGGGATGTCCTTAGCTATAACCCATTTGTCTTTGGATTGATTGTTTGCAAGATATTGGTGCAAGAAATTGTATGTAAAATTCTTTGCCTCTTCAAGAATCATCTCTCCTGGGAATAAAGCTTGAGAACATCTATAGAGATTAAACATAACTGTTGCTGACTTGTTGGATTCACCTCTTAGGCAAAAGAATTCATCACCATCTTTGAACTTGTTTAGCACATCTATGACAAATAAGAAATTGGATTAAGCCATCAATAAATGCTAAAATTTTTTGGTTTCTCACTCAGTGTTCGGAGCCTGCATTGGAGCCCTGACTAAATTCTAATCGCGCATTAGAGGGCTTATTCGGGTTTGGCTCTTCCAACAAGTTTTTTTTCGTACTCAAGGCTCAAACGTGAGACATCTGGTTAAGAGTAAAGTAGTCTCACCACTGCACCACAACTCATATCGATCTCTGTCTTGTTTTAAATCATAAATTTCAAGTTCCTTTTTTTATTTCTTAAACTTCGTGCACACAAACACCACAACATAAATAAGGACAGAAGGAATAGTAATTATTTTTCATTGACTTGCCTGGACTAACATCAAACCCATGTTGCCTTAGTAACCTAATAGCCATGCATGTAGTATCAACATCACAAATATTTGAATTCCTTGCTGAAAAAAATCCATTCTCCTTGTCCCAATTTCTATGGTTCAAGAACAAAATTAGACAATTGTCACAAGAAAATGAAGAACATTGGTACAAAAAAAAAAAAATATATATATATATATATATATATATATATATATATATATATATATATATATATATTTATATTTTACCTGAAAACATATTCTAAAAGGTCCTTAATTTCTTCCTCAAAATAATAAGAGATTCCTAGGCGTTGTAATCGATCAATTCCCCAAAGTCTTGCTTGTATGTCAACTGGGTAACTACGTGGAACTAAACATATATACAAGAAAAAGGTTCATTAGAAATACCCCGATATGCAACATAACATAACAAGTGGTCTCAAACTCTTATAGGAGCATGAGACTTGTAATAAATAGCCGAGAGAAGTGTTGAAAACACCCCTAAACTTGGCGAAATTTTAGGGGTGCATTTCACTCATCTTGCAAGATCAGGGGTAGGGGTGTATTTATATTCAGTTAGTCATTTAAGGTTGTCTATAGTTTAGGAATAACATTAATAGCAAGTGGCCGGCCTCAACATAACACAGCAAGTGACTGGTCTCAAACTATTGTAGGAGCATGAGACTCTTGATAAATAGCCGAGAAAAGTGTTGAAAACACCCCCTAAACTTGACGAAAATTTAGGGATGTATTTCATTTATGTTGCAAGATCATGATTCAGGGTTATATTTATATTCAGTTAGTCATTTTAAGGTTGTCTATAGTTCAGGAATAACATTAATAATTCACTCCGAATTTAAGAATGTTTTCGATACTTCTCTCACTTAAAAAATAAATGTCCAATTTAGAAATCTAAGAGATAATGAATCAGCAAAAAAGCATTGTACCTCCGCCATTAAACTTTTGAACAGCATTTTGAAGAAATGTCAAGCACTTGACATCATTTGTTTCCATAAATGCAATGGCAGTAGATGATGGGGATGTTAAGAATGAGCCATCCTCCATTTGAAGCTTCAAAAGCCTTTGCCAGTCCAAGTCCTTCAATCCTTCTAATGAAAACAATACTATTGTTGGAATGGTATGGATGAGATCTTTAGGAAATCTACAAGATAGAGATGTATATCAATAAATACTGAGCATCGTATCAATAAGATTGGTGGCTTAAAATCAAATTTCATAAAGAGATCTTAATTTTTTTCTTTCTAATTGACATATATAAATTGAAGAATAATAACATACTCAGTTTAAAATTATAAGTGAGGTTTGGAGAGAATAAAACGTGTGCAGACCTTATGAAGTAAAATGTAATCAATGTAATTTTTCAGTGAAAAATATAATTGAAAGTATAATAAAATTTGGATCAAGAATTTGAGAAATTGATTTAATTATATCGAAATAATGCTGCACTAAATTGATAAGTTGATATAATAATATTGAAATACTCGAAATTTGAAGAAGACACCAAAAGGTAAATTTGGTCATTTTATAAAAATACAATAATTAATTTTGTAAAATGCAGAAAGTTTGACCGTTTGGAAGACTTCATAATATCAATAATAAGAGAATAAAAATAGTGAAAGAGGAATAAAAAAGATAAATATAGGAATAATAATATGAATTCATGTTAATCTTCTGGATATAAATGGGGCAACAAAATAAATAGCCACATAAGAAAGGATACTACTATTACTTAAAAATTATTTTATTTTGCAATTATGACGATGATCCCCATATTAAATAAGGGGAAAAGTATTATATTTCTATGCATATATATAATTAGGCTGGACTAGAGTGTCAGCTATATATGAGTTTAACCGCACTCAATAGCTTTGATTCAGATAAAAATACATTAATTATATTTAAACTATTTGTTTAAAATTTAATAACTTGAAATATATTAAAATTTATAACCTATAAACTTCAAAATCTGATTTCGCCACCGTAAATGAATAGTGAAATCATTTTACCTTGTAAACTTTACTTCTCTCCTTGCATAAATATCCTTAATGACAGAAGCATCATATGGAATATTGTCAATGTGTAATTGTTGAGCTTTCTCAAGGAGTGAAGGAAACACAAAGTCAAATCCACTAGTCATGTTTACAACTTCCCCTCCCTCTAGCTTCCTTAAGTTCTCTTTGATAAACATCACTCCTAAAGAACAAGAATGGCACATGTTAAATAAGTATTCTATTCTGATTCAATTTGTTTTGTCTTTACTTTTTCTTTGAGTTCATTTTCAAAATAATGTCTTCTTTTTTTCTTTTTTTTTTTGATAATTCATTAATTTCAACTTTCCACATGACATGTTTAAGGCCACAAGATCAAATGACATTTTGGTATATTTTACTCCCACGAATCACTTTTACTTATTTATTTTAGACTTTACAAGTCTCTTAAGAAATAATGATTAATATGATAGTATCCTGTTTGGCCAAACTTTTGGAAGGTCAAAAGTGTTTTTTTTAATAAAATAAATGCTTATTTTAAAGAATATATATATATATATATATATATATATTCTCTTTATATGTATTTTTAGTATAGCGAACAAGTAAAAATGAATGGAATGAGTACATAAATACATACCTTTAATCTATTACTACATAATTCTAATATTTTATTAGTTTCTTAAATTTTGTATCATATCAAAACCAGATAAATACATTAAAATCAAGGAAGTATAATATGAACAAATTAAATACTCTCTCTGTCCTTAGTTACTTGTCCACTTTTGAATTGACACACCAATTAAGAAAACAATTAATGACATAGTGAGTTTACCATTTTACCCCTATTAATTATAAAGTGGATGAAAAGTTTTATATTTTCAAAGTAATTAATCATTTAGTTGAGGGTATAATAGATAAAAAAAAATTGTCCTTTCCTGATTTGTCAAAATAGACAATTAATTAGGGACAATTATAAAAGAAAAAATAGACAAATAATTAAGAATACAGAGAATATAAGTTTTAAGTTCACCTTTGTTTCTTTTATGAAGGCAAGTGTTCCATAAGGTTAATGCAACCACACATGCTAGTGTATTCAAGAGCCTATCATATATGCAAAAAACAAGCTCTTCTCCCCATGAACCATCATCAAGTTGATTGTCTATAATCCATTTAAGACAAGATGGAAATAGGGGCCTCTTGCTTGTTCCATTAATATTAGTATGATCTATGATAAAGGAAGCCCAAGCTGTGTCATAGGGTGAGACACTTGACCTTCCATCTCCCATGGAACTCAACATATTTTTTATCTCCTCTCTCAAATTGTTCATCTGTATTCAAAGACAGATTCAAAATTTAAAATTCGTGAATTTTTAAAACAATTTCAAATTAATATATAATAATAATAATTGAATTTATGGTTAAAATTATTTTTAATAAATTTTCTAATACATATTTACATGATCTGGACAAATGTTCCTATAGGCTCACGTGAACCCACATATTTGTATTGTTTGAGACAATTATAGTTTATTTATAATTTGATTTAAAAAATATAATATACTTGGTATGTCAAAAAAGATTTTTAGCGAAAATTGATTAATGACATTAGCATAATTTTTAGCACTTACTAATATCAGATACATTTTACCACTCTTTGTAAATGCAGCTAAAATCTGTAGTGATATTGAATATAATGACAATTAATTAATAACGGTAAAGGCTTTAGCATTTTTCGTTAATTTGCATGTTGATTACCGTTAAAATTTATTTTTGTTGTAGTGACTTTTAGTGATGTTTTTCTCAAAGACATGGAAAGAATTAAAACAAAAATGATACTCGTTTGTGTCCCAAATTACTTGTCATCTTGTTTCACTTCTTGAGAGTAAAATTATATGAATTTTGACTTAATTTTTCACCATATTGATAAGAAAAGAATGGTAACTTATAGTTTTTTTTTTTTTTTAATATACAAATACTATAATTTATAAAATACAATTTAGCTATAAAAAGTAGTTAAATAATTGATTTTCGAGAATTTGAATGTGACAATTATTTTGAGACAGAGGAGTAGGCTTTTAATTTAGGTATGTTTACAACGAATCAATTTCAGAAAAGTGTGTTTTTTTATAACCAAAAAATCAATATTTTGGTGTTTGGATACTAAAGAAAATTAAAATGAAAATCCATCAAAAAGGACAAATTATTTCCGTAGCTTAAGGATGGAAGTCATTTTTCTTACGAGTATTTTAGCTTTTAATTTCATATTACTTACCCCCACTAATATTTAAACATTATTATCATTTTTTAACACACAAAAGTTTCATCAAAATACTGCCTAATTTGCTAATATTATTGTTAATTATCGTTAATATTTTTCACTCATTATCAAATACAAAAAAAAAAAAAAAAAAATTCTTGAAAAAACTATTTGTCACACCAAATAAACTTTAAATTAGATGCAGACCATAAATTAAATTTGAGTGGAATAATTTTCTTACCAGCTGAATATCCTTTTCTTCATACTTGTTGGAGTGATCAGATTTTAAATCACTGACGTAACCTGCAAATTAATCAAAATTATTATTATTGTTAATTAATTATCGCTAAAAATTATTTTTGATATCAATTTTTTTTTATAGATATACTAGATGTGAAGCACCATGTCAATACAGATCAAATAAACTATATTAAAAGTTATCATATACAATTTGTTATGTCTCAAATTATGTGTCACATTTTCCTTTTTAATCCGTCCCAAGAAAACGACAAATTTCTTATTTACAAATGTTTGATAATGTTATCAATATACCAAAACAATTCTATCTAGCTCAATAAAATGTTCATACCAAAATAGCTTTCACAATTGAGACGAAATGGGAGTAAGCCTTCAGTTTGGAATAGCCAATTTCCTATAAATATACCAAATAAAAAGACGATGCCATGATAATAAATATAATTATTTTATTTATGTTATATTTTTACTCATAAATAAATAGATTGTTGAGAAAAAATATAACATGAATAAATTAAAACGAAAGAAGTAGATAAATTCAATATGAAAAGTATAAAACTTACTAGATCCATGTCTTTTAAATTCAGCTTGCTGAGTCGACAACAAGTTAGGACTTTTTAGTTGATGAATACGGCAATAAATATTTGTAATTACCAACATTTTGTGATTTTGGAGAATTGTGAAATAATGAATGCTTATATTTATATACAGTCTAATATAACTGCTTAATAAATATTTGTATTTGCACCGATTTATTATTTTAGTCCTTCAACTTCTCGACGTTTCATTCAAACACCTACCTATGTTCAAAATTACTACGTTCGTAACGTATGCATCTTTAAGTTTCGTTCAAACGCCTGACACATGTTTAAAAGTATTATCTAATTACACGTTTTCACTCTCGTTGATCGTTCAAATGCTTAAACGTGTTCAAAATTACTATCTAACTTATATATTTTCACTCTTGTTGATCGTTCAAATGACTGAATATATATGTTCAAAATTATTATCTAATTTTACACAATTTCACTCTCGCTAATGTCAGAATCCAAATTAGGTAGAAATATGTCACATCATTTTTTTATTTTTCGTTTACAATAACCATATTCTATTACATCTCCACATCAACCCAATATATATATATATATATATATATAAATTACGAAGAGATCATATATTTACTTGTCCAATAATTAGGGAATTCGTTTGGTTGGAGGACAATTTATTTCGGGATTAGTTGTTCTAGGAGATTAGGATTGTTATTCCACTTTCGATGTGAGATAAAAATAATACTACAATTCTTGAATAACTAATCTCGAAATAAGTTATCCCATAATTTTATTGATACAAAACATGAAATAAGCTTATCGTAACATTAATATCGAAATAAGTTATCCTACAATTATATTTCTAAGGAATATGTAATAAACTCATTCTAACATTAATTTCGAAATTAATTATTTCTTATTCCTCATACCAAACAACCCTATGAGCATAAATTCGTCCCTGCTATGAGTAGTGATGGGCCGCAATCCCTATAGAAATCTAACAAGCTATGAAATATGTACTACCTTTGTAATTTTGTTATATTCCCCCGTTTTTATTTAGTTGTCATTATTATAGATTTCATTGTTCTTAAGAAATTAGATAAATTTGTCTTTATATTCTTATTTAGTGTTCTCTTAAAGTCAAATTTTCAATCAATGGACAAAATTAATTATTATTTTTTTCATTTTATCTTAAATAGTAATTGCTATTGAAAACTACAATTACCTCAATAAAATAAATATTTAATAAATTGAGATTATATCTTATGACATAAATAAGAATAAAATAATTTTAGAAAAAATTCTTAATTAATATTTTTTCTTAATATAGACCTATTAAGATAATAGCAATGAATCCAAAGTTTGTTTTGTTTGTTAGCTAAATTCCAACATGTGCTTAGAATTGCTGCCTTATTTCCAAATTTTTAGGAACTGTCCGGGATAAAATGTAGGATTATATTTATTTTGTACTCTCTGTGTTCCTAATTACTTATCTATTTTTTCCTTTTTCTAGTTGTTCCTAATTACTTGTTCATTTTGAAAAATTAAGAAAGAATAATTTTTTAAACTTATTATACCCTCAATTAATTACTTTGAATAACAATCTTAAGTTTTTAATTCATCCACTTCATAATTAATAGGGGTAAAATAGTGAACTCACTATGTCAATAATTGTTTTCTTAATAGGTGTGTCAATTCAAAAGTAGACAAGTAATTAGGGACGAAGGGAGTAATTGATTGGAGGTATTGAGCAGTCATAAAATTATTTATCTCATCATTTATACCTTAGTAATGGGATAAAGTATCCAATATACATGGTGGAATAACATATTCCAATAACTAATTCTGAAACAATTAATTTCGAAATAACTTGTTCCCAACCTACTATCCCTTAAATTAGTAGTTCCCCTATTGACTTAGGAGTGAGGTGGACATGGTATGGTATGGTATAGGATTGAAAAAATTGGTTCAATAATTTTGATTTACAAATTTTGAAAATTATCATACCAAAATTTTAACATGTAATTAATTAGTTACTAGTTTTATATAACTACATATATGTGAATTTTACATGTAACTATATATATTTTGGTAAGGTATTTGATATTTTGATATTTTTTATAAATGTCAAATATCAAAACAAATACTAAACTTTTTAAAAATGCATATCAAATATCATAATATGGAATATTAAAAATGCAGATTTCCCTACCATGCCAACCCCTTCTTAGAAGTCATTTACATATTTTTCCCAAGAAATGAGAGCCCTTTTGGTGATAATATTGGTCCCAAATCAGTCGAAACTTCTACACTGTGATTCAATAGCTTGCAATACCTTCTTAGGCATGATGAAGAGTTTGGACCAATATGCCTTGTGGCAAACCTATTTTCAACACAAACACATAAATTTATCTATTGAACTCGAATTATAATTTAGAATTCGAATAACTAATAGCAACACTAACCAAGGAGAAAATAATAAAACAAGAAGATAATCAGAAGGAGATGAAATACTAGAATATAGAAGGGAGATCATGAGAGAAGAGATAAAATATAGCCAAAATTTAGACATAATTGTATAACCGTTTTTTGTAATCCCTAGTCCTTTTCAACAAGGAAAAAGACTCAAATATGCCATCAAACTTAGAGAAAGGCTCATCTATACCATCCATTAAAAGTTTGGCTCATCTATGTCATTTCCATTTGAGAAATGGTCCAGCCATGCCATTATTTGTTAACTAAAAATTGTTTCCGTTTTGCAAAATCATGGTCAATTATGATTCAGTCACATCATTAATGAATTCATTTTTTAAAAGGGAAAATGTCATCAAACTTTGAGAGAAAACTCATTTATGTCATTCATTAAAAGTTCGGCTCATTTATGCTATTTCAGTTTACAAACAATTGACATGAATGAGTCAAACTTTAAATAGATAACATAAATGAGCCTTTTGTCAAAATTTGATAACATATTTGAATCTTTTCCCTTTTAACAATAGTTTATTGGGTCTGAATCCTTAATAAAACTTCCAGCATTTTACTTGACCCAATAATATCAGCTGAATCAATCTTATTTACCACATGTCCATCCCAACTATGCTAATCATTTGTGTAATGCTCATATTAGAGTAAGCTCTCTACATCACACACCTTTTGGGTGTGGCCCTCTCCAAATCTTATCTAAAAACATAAGATTTTTCGTGCATCAAACTATTCTTTTTATTTTATGGTATTTGGTCGGAAAGAGGAAAATGTTTTCTCACATGAATGTTTTACAAAGTTCTGAAATGAGTGTCTTAAGCAATATTGTACCATGATGGTAGGATTGACTCCTTAATGATGTGCTATCTTACAAGATAACATTACTTCTAAAACTACTTTATCTTTGCTTTTGGAGTTGATTTCTCAAATATAGTTATTATCTTCAAATTTATTTTTATTTTGTTGAGAAAAAGAATTGCAATCGAGAAGAAAGATAACTTTTTAAAATAATAAAAAAAACATATAATTTCGGAGACTTCCCCTCAAATTTAGTCTTATAACACCAATTTTTCTTATAGTTTCAGATATTATGCTTACTTTCCTGATTTTCACATTTATGTAACCAAAATTCCCTTGTTAGAATAAAAGTTTTCCTTTATTCAACTTTGGTCAACAAATGTTTGTTGAGAAATGAATGGATATAATAATAATAACATGGACAGGCTAATATTTAAAGAATTTTCATACATTTAAAAGTTTACCTATTGTCCATACTTGTCAGTGGTCTTATATCTTTGAAATCTTGCCAGCAGCAACATATTCCCATTCCTGCCTATATCAGTCCAAGAGGATATATCTATTTTCACAGAACAAATACAAAACATGCAGCACCATAAAGATTCCCTGCTTTACATTACATTCAACAAAGACCAAACAGAAAACATTGCCTATTTGGCCACGGATAATTTTCACTTTTTTCAGGAATTGTATTCCAGGGAATCATGTTTGGACATAGAATTTTCGGAATTTAAAAAACTCCCAAATATCCGTTTTCACATTTTGTATTCATGTCCAAACTTTTTTTTTAACAAAAAAGGGACTAAAGAGGAAGTACAACACTAACAATATACTCAGTGAGATCCCACAAGTGAGGTTTGGGGAGAGTAGAGTGTACGCAGACCTTACCACTATCTTGTGGAGGTAGAGATACTATTTACTAAAGACTCTCGGTTCAAGTACAACAAATAACAAGAAAACAATGTAGAAATCATAAAAACTAAACAGTGCAAAGCGAAAGGAACAGACCTAAAGAGAAGTGAGACAAACAAATTGAGACATATTCAATTTCACATGTTTTATGTTCAAATACCCAATAAAATTTTTAGAGAGAACAACGAGAAACATTTTAATAGTTGGGGCCAAAGGGAAAACTGACGAGACAAATAGCAAGTAGGAACCAACTCTATATGCAGAGCCCTTATGCATGAAAATTATAATCAATAACATACTATGTATAGAAAAAGATAATAGAACTGGCTGTAAGAAAAACAGATGTTTTTTTTCTGTGGGAACATTTTTATATGATATGCATTGTTCTGCACTATAAAATAAAACTAGTAAATGTACATAGCATAAGACCAAGTGTAGCTCAAATCCCACAACAGAGTAGCCACACATAACGTCCATTTTCATTTGGTGGTGATTTTGCAGACAAAATCTGCAGAATGACACTATTACATGTTTAATTAATAGATTAAGAAATCTGCTTATTTGCAATGTTAGTTGCCATTATCTAGAGGGATCAGATTAGATCCCAGACTGGTAGATTCATAGAAGACAGAGTATGCGAGGAGTTTGCCATCCACATATATAGCAGAGGGTACCAACATTAAAAATTGGCAAGCTACCATGGACACTCTCATCTCCTTCCTCTGATGGCATAGCTGCATTTGAAGTTGAATGGATCTGTAGTGAGAATCACAAGTAGTATTAGGTGATGAGAGTGAATTGTAGTAAGATATCAATATTAGCCTGAAACATCTACCAACCCTTAATCAAATTCAATTCAAATATTACAAGGCCAAAAAATTTCCACCCTAAAAATCTACCTTATGCCAGTACCATTTTCAGTCTTGAGAAGTCAGAATCAGGCACTGAGACCAAGTGAAAAGAAAACCTGTTGGTCAGTCATTTTGATAAGATGTATCTTTGATTTTCTTTATGACCATGACTCTCCACCTAAATCAAATCCATTTTTCTTGGACTCTCCAAAATGCCAATGAGTGCGTGTCCTCCAAAGGTACTGCATTTTCAGAGGATTTGATACAGATGCAGCAACATTTTGGAGAGTCCAAGCAAAATAGGTTTAAATACAAACTATAATCTTTTTCCGAAGTTCCATCCCAGTTTCACAGCATCATAGCTTGTCTAGTCAGTGAACTCTATGACCAATTAGAGTATAAAACCTGGCAAATGACCTAAGCTCAACAGTATCCAAAACATTGTTTAGGCATTAGTTTCACGAAAATTGCTGCAATCCCAAAACAGAAATGAGTGTTAGGAAAGCAGAAGTTTTTAATTAATTTTCTCTTAAAATCCACATTCATCACAGATACATTAAATCATCTAAACTTGATGCTAACAGTATCACCAGAACTCAAAGATCAAATCTTTATAAATTTGTCGATCAATCTATCAGATATGTGTAACAGTAAGGCCTCAAATCACAGAAGGCATCAGTAAAATCTAGGAGGGTGTTATGAGCAAACGTTTCTAGATATATAAAAGTGTTCACAAGAAACCAAAGATCAAATCTTTATAATTTATGCAACAGTGTGGCATTAAATCACAGAAGTTTTCAGTAAAATCTTGGAGGGTGGACATTGATAATTTAATGAGGAAGAGTTATCTTACATGCTTCTTCATGTCAAATCACCAAATATGATTTTTCCCTGTTCATTTCATAAAAGAAAGACTTGGAACGTGTTACGGTAAAAGAGTTTCCATATATATAAAAGTGATCAATAAAATCAAAGACAAAACCTTTAACATTTTGCCACTTAATCCATCAAATATATGTAACAAGGCATCAGTAAATCGCAGAAAGCATCAGTAACAGCTTGGAGGTTAGAAAGATTATCTTACATGCTTCTTCGGCTAATAAAATCAGTAAATCAACAAACATGATCCTCCCCTGTTCATTTCATACAACCATGATTGACCAGGAGTTGAAAAAATAAATACTTTACAAAATCTTATGATTAAAGATCCCAACTATAACTAGAACTTGAATCATATAAAAAGGATAAAATAAATTGTATCTCTAACTGCAATCTAAATCAAACATCGACAATTCATTATTGGCATCACAATACACAAATCTCACTTCCAGCATTTACTACTCAACTAATGAAAACCTTCTATGTCCCGTGAACTACTCCCTCCGCTCACTTCTACTTATAAATGTTTTGCTTCAGAGGAGTCAATTTTACTAATTTTCAGAGCTATATCGAATTAGATTAATTCAATATTCTAAGTTTTAAATTCCAAAGTTTGACAACTATACTAAAAATACTATAAATTGCGATACTTTTTCATAACATTCATCATAAAATATTAGTCAAAATCTCCGTAATTTAACTCTGGAAAAAGTAAACAAGTAACTATATACATGTATGTGTGTGAGTCTATATAAAAACAAGATCTAGCAATTGAATCACATGCTCACCAATCTACAAAGTCAGATCCAGGCAAATCCAATCTGAAATGCAAATTACAAAACTCATCCACCTATACACACAGACATAATTAATAATCCGAATCAAATCGAACAAATTAAACCTGAGGCGAAGCAAATCGCCAATACTAGATCGATCTAAACCGAATCTGAATTAGCTGAAATCAATCCGAAATCTTCAATTCACAGCTGTCTCCAATTCAGTTGATGCAAGGCAGGACCCAAATTTCACCGCTAATCAAAATATATTTGTCGTTGACAACTTAGTAGAATTAACACCGCCGTTATTTCCGGCGCCGGCGAATGAGGTCCCGACCTGCACCAAGCGAATAAGAGGCGGCCGCAAAAAAGTTAACTGAGCAAAGGGCAGAGACCAGAGTTATGGCTAAAGGAAGAAAAGATCTTATTTATAGATAAAACGAACGAATAATAGGAAGACACGTGGAGGGAAGATAGATTTTTTTGGGCAAAATTTGGAAAAAATCGAGAGGGAGAAAAAGGGTTTAAAATTGTGACATACTATCTCTTGTTCACTTTTCATTTTCATAATTTTTTTTTTAGAGTCAAATAATAAATATTTTGACTAACATTTTACGATATACTTTTTTATTATATTGATATGCAAAAAATTACAATTTATAGTATTTTTCGTATAATTTTTTAATATTTAATTTTTTATTTAAAATATCGAATTAATGTAATCTGATTTACTTTGAAAGTTAGTGAAATTTCACTTTTAATTGTCATGTTGTGCTTTTCGAAAGCCAATTTGACTAATTTTCAAAGTTAAATTAGATTACATTAATTAGATATTTAAAAACTATACGAAAAGTACTATAAATTGAATATTTTTGTATATCAATATGATAAAAAAAATACATCATAAAATGTTAGTCAAAGTTTTTATAGTTTGACTCTAAAGGAAATGATAACAATTAAGAATGGACAGAGTAAGCATATTTTCAATAAACGTGTCAAGTGTAAATATGATTGGTAAAAGTAAACGAATAAAGTAGGGAACTCAATTCCCATTATTGACAGATGCTTGAGCCATATCAAAAGAAGAGTTGTTAATATTCCAAGTTATGATTTGTCTATCAAAAAAAAAAATTCTCTATGATATTTTTCGATTAAAAGGTTAAAGAAGAGATATTTTTTAATAAAAACCAAAAATAAAGAATATTTTTAAATCAAAAAATAAAAAGACACATATTTTTGAGTCATTTCTTCTCCTTCAAGTTAGATTCTCTCTCCCAATTGGGAAAGTAAAACAAAGAAAAGAAAAACAATTGATTGTGACCTCACTGGTTTATTAGTCAAATCAATGAATATTCATGTATATCTAATTTTAGTAATTCCTTCCTAAAATGAAAGGTTGTTACTTTAAGAAATTGCAATTACTCAAATTCATTAATAAAAGGAAAGTCTGATACACAAAGTATTCATACATTTATGTAGAGATCGAGGAAAGCATGGACTTTAAAGGGTATAATAGTATATTCTGTTTCTGGAGTGTATTATAATGTATAGACAATGTATAATTTTTATGATCTTTGACTCTTTTTTTTAATGTAAATAAAAACATGAATATATATGTGGTAAACTAATTACTTTATGAAAAAATTACAGAAATCCCACCTTTTAGTTTACTTATTACCATTATCCCTTATAAGTTTTACAAATCTCCAAAATCCCTCATTTTCGCGCATCAGATTAGTATATCTCGCGCATCAAATTAGTGTATCTCGTGCATCTGATTAGTGTATCATATATAAAATGTACATCAGATTAGTGTATCATGTATAAAATATAATGTATCTTACTTAACGATTAATGTATCTCGCGCATCAGATTAATGTATCAGCACTTATATTATTGTATCCATTTGAGGGATTTCTGTAATTATAAACTTTTAAAAGATAGATTGTAATTTTGCCTTAAAAATATGTGATTTATGTAATTTACCCTTACTTTATTAGTATATTATCCTAAATGGGATATGTTCATTACCGGAATTGACTCAAACTTCAAGAATAATTGAATGGGCCTTAATGAAAAAGGCCCAAATAAACTTTGACAGGTGGGAAAAAACAATAATTGATCATATTGTTATTAAGAATAATTTGAAATATTTGAAATTGGTTGTCAAAGAAACTCTAAACCTTTCATTCTTATTAGAATCGAAATAATCAAAGTGTCCTGCGTCCTACTGGTCCATTGTCTTTATCAAGAGAATCAACAATGATGAAAGGGACCCCGAATATTGGGGCGATTCGGAGAAATTTTACCTAATCGATTTAACAATTATGTCGATAACGATGATGATGTGAAAATCAAAGGATCATAAAATCTTCCTATGGAGTTTTTGGTATTTGGATTTGGAAAAAGAATTTGTCTAGGAATGTTATTTGGTGTAGCAAGCATTGAGCTTACACTGGCTATATTACTCTACCATTTTGTACTTGATTGCTTCACCATATGACTAACAATTGATTTGGTCTTCTTAGAATTACTTCCTCTGTTTCAATTTATGCAGCATGCGTCTTTCGGATTTAGGATCGTCAAACTAGTTTTTTAAAAGTCGTGCCTTGTAAATATCTTAATTATCAATTATTATTTATTTTGAGTGTATGGACTAATTTTTCAACACTTGTTTCCTGATAGGTGAGATGATTAGCTTTCTTTGAAAGAATATGTGAGTGAATTTAAATTTAATGAGTTAGAATCTGTCAATAAGGTTAGGTGGTTCAAAAATTTATTGTTTGATTGTGTTAGCATCTTGCATAATGATCAATAAATGTATTTGACATTGTGAATTGCTACCGGGCCTAACTTTTACTGGTATCAACTAAAGTAGAAATGTTTCCTATATTTGATTTATTGAGATTGGTTAATGCTTGCTCGAGGATGAATAGGAGTCAATAAGTGTGGGATTGTAATGTGGTGTCAAACATATGCAATTAGGGTTGTTTGGAAGGTAAAGCTAGTATATTTGATAAAAGCTTTGTCTCATCTAGGAGCGAGTTTAAACTTGATGTCCCTAGTAATCTTCAAGAAGTTAGGCCTTGAGAATCCTAAATCTACTCCAATAAGGTTATTGATTGCGGATTGATCCCAATGAGAATATTATTTGACGTCTTAGTCAAAGTAGATAAGTTTATTCTTCCAGCTAACAAATCGATATTTTTGAGTACATACATAATAGATTCAACATATCGATATTTATTATTTTAGAATAAACACATAAAACAAGAGATACTAGAAATCTTTTTTCCTTCCTTAATATATGTGTCCACCAAAACGTCTATGGCTTTGTTGAAAGTTAAGTATTGCCTCCTTAAGATCTTTCTCTCTAAAATCAGGAAACAATGTGTTGGTAAGGTAGAATTCAGTATAAGTCAATTGCCACAACAAAAAGTTACTAAATCTTTGTTCACCTCCTGTCCTTAAAAGTAAATCAGGATTTGGACACTTGCTTTCAAGTTCTTGCTCAAATAAATTCTTGTTGATATCTTCTACATGTAATAAACCATTCATTACTTTATTGACAATGCTTTTTGTTGCTTGCAATATGTCATAATATCCACCATAGCTTAGTGCAATCACAAGGTGAAGTCCTTTGTTGCCCTTTGTAGTCTCTTCTGTTAATGCTATGCATTTTTGTAATGTTATTAGAAGGTTGGATTTACAGCCAATAACAGACACTCGCACTCCAAACCTATTGATTTGAAAGGGCAATGAGAAATTAAATCAACCATTCACTATAATAAATAAAGAATTTTACGGCAATTATTTAACGATAATGTATAAACAGTGTGTGTGTGTATATATTTATATATATGATACTGTCACAAGTCATGATGGCACCTATTATAACCCACCAGTAGGTAAGCCAACCCATAACCCGAAACAACAAGTAATGGGTCTGAGGGTAGAAACTAAACAAGAGCAGGCAAAATTTAAGATAACAATATAAACAGGCGGAAGCAAACCAAAACATATATACAAATAAAGATCCCTCTCAGAACCTGTAAGTCACTAGTACAGAGCTACTAACAAAACGAGTACAAGTCCCAAAAGTGGACCACAGAAACTGAATTATCTCGAAAGGTAAAAGACAAGTCTATATATACAAATGGAGATTGAAATAGTACAAAACGCCGTGTGCTCACCCTCGTCTTCGGATCAGATTGCTCTAAGCTCGATAACAACGCTGGCAACTAGTGCTCAGACCTGCGTTACAAAATCAGATGCAAAACGTAGCATGAGTACCAAAACAACAGGTACCCAGTAGGCATTATAGGCCGACTAAGCTTGAAGAGTAAAGGCAATATGAAAAGAAGGAAGAGCACAAACAGAGGTCAAGAGTAGAAGTCTAAGTAAACAATGGAATGCACACAAGTGTAGAAAGAACTAACTAAAGTAATCTATAAGCTAACTACACCTAACTGGACCCCCATACGCCTAGAAGGTACACTCGTGCGCAAGTTTAAATAAAAACCTGAACGGACCCACATAAGCCCAATAAGTACATATAATAACTATAACTAAAGAGAACCCAAGACCAGAGAACATCGAAGTAGAACCTCAACCCCAATTAGTAGAATCTGACAGTATGGAGGCCGGACCTCTAACCGGATGCTCTATATAGGTATCCGGGTGATCAAGGCCAAACCTTGAACCTGATACTCTTCGAAAATATCAAAGAGGTCGAGGCCGGAGTTTGGATTTGGATGCCCGACAAAGATGCCAATGTAGCTGCTGAAAGAGTACCAATCGATCCATAATCATAAATGTCCGTAGAACACCGTCCATACCTAGCCAATCAATGTAAGTCCTTGGAACCAAATCAAAAACCAACTTCAAATTGCGGAGCGGAACCTAGTGTCTCGACGTAACTCGTGGAGCCTTAGTATCGAAGAAATAAGGATAACTATCATCGGCGCAAGCGTATCGCCTAATAAGGCCCAAACTATCTGACTTAAGTCTGCTACACCAGTCTACAGGGATCTAAACTGGTCGAGCGACATTGGGGCAAAACTAAGGCCTATCGATTTCGAATCATGCATTTCTAAGGCTAGCCCTAGTCAAACCTAAACTAAGGCCCAATATGGTTCAAATAAATAGTAATCAAGCATACAAGTACTCTACATAGCAAAAAGGGTCAATTAATAATACATAGCATGCTCATAATTACCCGATAATTCCTTAAATAGGCCGAAAACATGATTTATAAACACCTATGCATGATTCAATAACTACCCAACCCAAATCCCAACTAATCAACATGCATTCACATTCCCGAGCTCAATCTAAGAGAGAAAAATCGTAGCCTACCTGTAGGCCGATCACGCGCACTTCAAAATTATTTTTCCAGAGCTTTACCTTTCCGAATAGACTTGGAACACTACCACTCTATCAAAAATAGAATCACAACGTTATTACGGTCGTTTAGACACTAAAATCGCAAGAAATGGAGACAGACCAATTTCGGGATCAAAATGAGGAAAGTGGGACCTGCGCTGAAAATTCTAGAATTAACCCCAAAAATAGGTCCCAATCAGATCTCCGAGCTCATGTCCCAAAATGGGACACAATTCAGGGCTCAGGAACATCACACTATCAACATGAAACCAAAACCCGAATTTTTTCAAGAACTAAAAATGGGACAGCAACTGAAATCAGTAAATTTACCAGGACAGGAAGTATACAGTGAATTTCGACTATCCCATGACGTTCTCCTCGAAAAAACACTCATAATAGCCACTGAAATCATCATCTTCGGACTTAGAACGAGGGAGAAATCAAGTTCCAAAATATCCCACAAATTGATTTCACAAAGTAGCCATGGCAGCGGGTGGAAATGAGAATTTACCTCAAACGAAGTTCCCAAAGCATCTTCGGAGCTCACGAACACGTTCTCCTTAAAAAATTTCACAACGTAGCCTCTTGAATCACCCAATATGGAGCTCTAAAGCTCAAGATATCATACTTTTAAAATGAGGGCCGAAAGCTGAAATGCTGCTTTTAAAAGGCGAATCTGGTCGCTAAAAAGCCCAAAAATCTGGTCACTAAAAGCGCTGCACCAGATTTCAGCTTTTGCTAGTTTTTTTTTTAAAGTCTCTAATGGGGTGCTCGAAATTCGTTCATAATCCCGTGTGCGCATATGGACTATGCTACCCCACTAAATTCGACGTTCCGGACTCAATGTGGCAATCAGAATTTCCATCAGAGGTCATCAAACTATTGATGACAAAAACATTTTTAGATCAAACTATTAACTGAAGACATTTTTATTCAATTTCACATTATTCAAGGAAATTTTAAACTTTTTTTTCATTTAATTTATATATTCTTAGACCAAACTATTAACTAAAGAAAATGTTTAATTATCCTTTTTGCTATTTCGACATTTTTTATGTGTCATTTTCCAAATAACAAAATACAGACACACAAATATCATTATCCCTTAATGACATTTGTATATTTTAATCGAAAAATTGCAGTACCTCAAAAATTCGTTAAAGAATTCTTCAAACAATTGTATCAAGAAATCAACCTCCTCCTGCTCCAAAACAAATGGTTATATATGCTTCAACAAAAAAGGTACAAATACAAATTCTATAGATTAGATTTTATTCATTTCAATTTGTTTGCCTTACTTTTCATTTTAGTGTATTTTAAAAGGAATGACTTTTTTTTTTCTTTCAGTGATTCGTTAATTCCAGCTTTCCACCTTTCATGTTTAAGAGTTATGACCATAAAACTAAAAAGACGTTTTGATACATTTGATATATTTTTAGAAGGTCAAACATATTTATTTAAAAATAAAAAAGATATTTGATCAAATTTTTAATATCGAGGTAAAAGAGAATTTGTCGAAACTACTACGGAAAAATAGAATTTGTCGACAGAAAAGTTATATAATTAAATAATAAAATTTGTCGCTAATTCTATTTAATTAATAGTGACTTAGCTATGAATTTTTATTAGCTAAGAATAAACTAGCGATGAAGTTCCTAGCTAAATCCAATTTTGTTTTGTACATATTGCAAAATTTACTTTTTGCTTATCGTTAATTTCAACTATGAATTATCTTTTTGTCTTTTACCTTGATTTATTGGGAAGAACAAAATGACTATTATTAATGCTCTATATAAAATAATAAGGATGATTTTAATCTAAATTCAAACATAAAAGACTATTTTGGGCTTTTACTCAAATTCAAATATGAAATATTTAAATATTTTGAAATAAAAATATTTACATAAATGAAAACAATATAAAAATACTATAAGTTATAATATTAACAATTTAAGAATATTTTTTTAAAATATGAAGAAACGGCCGCCACTGAATAGCTCATTTGATCAAAATCAAAATATGATTATTATCACATAAATTAAGACAGAGAGCATAATAAACAAATGCATCCATAAATTAAACAAAAGCAATGATAACTTGTATTCCCAATTTAGAAGAAATGTCACAAATCTCTTTTAATTTTGGAATAATAAGTTTGTGACCTTCATATACTTCTAAACCCTTAGCCTTTGCCCATCTCCTATTACCATCCATTATCAAAGCAATGTGTTTAGGCATAAGCTCTTCATAAAGCTCGAGATCATCATAATCATTATCATAACAAAGCTTTTCAGTTAATAAGCTGAGTGACCTTAGCTTGAAATCTTGTTGAATCCATAAGTAGACATTGTTAGAGGTGGATTCAGGATTTGATATTTATGAGTACCTACAATAATTTTAAGTTAATTTACAAAATTAACTGAGTTCAAATTTAAATATATTTTTTTATATATATGTATGTATATAACCTTTGAATTCACCCTTGTTACCATGTATTTTTTTAGTGAGCTAATTTAATGAGAAATGAATAAAAAAAAAATTATGTTGTATAACATAATTTTTCGCGATTCGTGATGACATAACTTTTTTTTTTTTAAATAGTGAAATGAGGTACCAAATAAGAAGCATAAGTATTTTAGGGGAGGATTGGAAGCTAAACTGTAAAAGTAGTTAACATTTGAGTATACTACAGCTTTTAAATAGAGTAATTAATACCTAAAGTCTTCCCGCAGAGTGAATTTAGAACGTTTAATACATTAATGAATCATCATTAAAAAAACAAAAAATAAAATATTATGTGGAAATTACTCAACCAATATTCAATTAAATACACCTTTTAATATTTTTCGCATGAAATTCAACTAATAATACATATATACATATATATTATAAAATATCTAATTTGATGAAGAGACGGTTGATCGTATCGTATCGTATCCAATGCTCTTTTTTTAGAGAAGTATTGAGAACATTTCTAAACTTGGCGCGAATTATTAGTTTTGTCTCCGAACTATTAACAACCTTAAATACACCCCTCCACTTGACAAACTAACTTAGATACATCCTGATTTACCACATTATATAGCAAGTTGTCTCAAACTTCTTGTAAGAACATGTGTCTCTTCGTAAAAAGCCGAGAGAAGTACTAAAAACATTCCTAAACTTGACAAGAATTTAGCGGTGTATTTCACTCATGTTGTAAGGTGGGGGGTATATTTAAGTTCAGTTAGTCAAGTACAAAGGTATTTTTAAGACTGTCAATAGTTCGAAAATGAAACTAATAATCCGCATAATTTAAAAGTGTTTTTCAATACTTCTCTAATTTTATTTTATTTTTTAAAAAAAGTGATTTGCCTTTGTTCTTTGAGTGATTGTCCCTTTTTTAGCTGCCAATAATTAGAACAACAATATTCTTGTGCAGAGAAATCATTTACTTATCAATTAGTATTAATACTATTCTTTATTAAAAAAAAAAAAAAAAAAAAAAAAGATACTGTGTTCTTTGTTTAGCATGCAACTATTGGATCATGATATTGTTAAAAAACATTATCCACTAGCCAACAGCTAGCTAGATCTATTATGAAATTCGATATGATATATCATCCTTAGTTTTCCAATGTTTTATTATTCATTATTCGATATTTATATTGAAAATCAAATAAACTAAATATATATTCATTGATCTACTTTTTTGTCTCGCAAAAAAGAGCTTCACTCAACTAATTTTTAGTTACATGAGGTACATAATATAAAAATCTCAATTCTATCTCTAAATCAGTTGATTTTGTGTTAGTATATACTAATTAACAATGAGAAGAATTAAATTTAGTAAAGGATTGTTTTTTAAAGTAAATATGCCCTATTATGCGCATAAAAATATTCTTCCATGTCATATTACTTGTTTATTTATTTTTTATAAGCTTTTTAAAGAAATTTATAAATGAAGATACTTTTATTAATTTATCCTTTGATTCTTTTTAATTCACTCTGTATTTATATGCTATATCCACCAATACCAAGAAAAATGAATGAACTTTTTTAAATTTTACAGTATTATACTTTTTAAATGAATTAATATAAGGACACAATGGGAAAATTTAAATTAATTTTTTATTTTAATTTTATAAATTAATAAATAATATAAAATAAATATTTTTAATAATATGGACAAATAATATGAAACGGAAAAAATATATAAATGATAACTAGTTTCTTGATTAGGTTTGGTGTCCACGTGAATCAAAGAGTAATAATTAAAAGAAATTTCCTCTTTTGGATTGTTGTTCTAAGATTTGCACAATAATGTTTGTATACTTTTTCTTATTTTAATTGAAATAAGATATGCTCGAATGATTGGCACAATAATGCTCAACACCTGTTTTACTTTGATACTCCTTCATTTTAATTTATTTGTCCTATTTTAATTTAATATAAATTTTTAAAAAATAAAAATAATAATTTAAATCTTATAATTTTTAATAAAAATATATAAAATAAATCAAAATGATCTAACAAAAAGAGACATTCTTTTAAACGGAGAGAGTAATATACGTAATAAGGTATATACATATTGATTAGAGAGATGTGTCAATTTTAGGGGAAAAAATTACTATACGTCTCATACAAGATGATTTGACTTGTCACTAACTTTAAGAAAATAAAAGATTTCTAAATCTTGTACAATATTGCATTAAAAATATGTAGAATTTATTAAAATAAACTTAATCTTATAAATTTAAATATGTCATATATAAAATTAATTAAAATAACAGAATTTTATTTTAATAAAAAACGAATTCATAAAAAAAAAAAAAACAAATTAAACAGAGGGGGAGATAATAGTTTCTTGATTAGGCATGGTCTCCATGTGAGTAATTAAAATAATTTTCCTCTTTTGGATGGTTGTTCTAAGATTTGCACAATAATGCTCATATACCTTTTCTTATTTGCAATAAGATATGCTGCCATGATTGACACCTAACTTTTTGTATTCTACTCAGTATTTGATATGTACATTAGAGTATGATTTCAGGAGTGCATCACATAGAGCCTCATTCAGAGGAAAGTGTTTCCTACCAAGAATTTCTTCATATTTAGAGCTCAAATCCGAGACCTTTAATTAAAGAAGAAACACCTCCATCCACCGCACCACCGATTCTCTTTTTACTTCCTTTGATATTAGGTTATTTCTTTGTTTCAAATTCATTGGTTTCTATTTTCCTTCTAAATTAATCCTTTTAAAAAGAGTGTTTTTTAAAAGATTAATTTTTCGATAATTTTTTAATTTCAAATTTTATATGACATATTTAAGATCATAAGATTAAAGGATATTTTGATACATTTTATATATATTTAGTTTAAAATTACAAGATTCAGAGCTTATTTGGATGAATTTATTTTAGACACTTTTTAAGCTAAAAATCTTTCTTAATTCAATTTGGTTCAATTATTCCGTCTGTCGTTAATCATAAAATCAAAAAATAAGGATGGAAAATAGAAAACAAATTAATCAAATCTTGCCAAGACATTGTTGCCAAGACATTGTTGTATAAATTAGAAGAGATATTGGTAAATTAAATTAGCCCCTCTTTTATTTATTTAGTCAATTTAACACATTATGGAAGTGTCCTCCTTCATTTTCACAATTTTTCTCATTTTCCTACCTTCACTTCTTGCGATCGTTAAAAATCACAATAATTCGAAAAAGTTGCCTCCAGATCCATGGAACTTCCAATCATCGAAAACTTACACCAACGCGGAATTTCGCGACCTTACATCACACTCAAGGAGTTATTGAAGAAACATGGACCATTGATGCACCTAAAACTCGGTGAACGTTCAACTATTGTCATATCTTCATATAAAATACTTAAAGAGTTGATGAAAACAAGTGACACCATCCTCTCTCATAGGCCGGAGCTCCTTGTCTCGAAAACCATGGCTTACAACGGTGGAGTCATTGCTTTTTCTCCCTATGGTGATTATTGGAAATAGATGCGCAAAATTTGCACATCAAAGCTCCTCAGTACAAAAAGAAATCACTCGAATTTCCTCTTATGGAAGAGGAGATTTCGCGCTTAGTGAAAAATATCAAGGAGTCATCATCTAAAGGTACCCTAATTAATGTGTACGAGTGTCTCAACTCGCTCTTTTGTGCTATTATTTGTAGGGTAACCGTTGGAATGACTTGTAACGATTTGGATTCATTGATATCTACAATAAGAAAAATAACACCTCTAGTGGGACTTTTTAATATATCGGATTTGTTCCCTTCCCTCAAGTTTCTCTATAGGTACATTACAGGATCTAATCAAAAGTTACTAAAAATGCATCATGAATTATGTGATCACCTTCTAGAAGAAATTGTCCACGAACATGAAGAAGGTATTCGAAAAAATGTTGATGAGGAAGATCTTTTGCACCTTCTTCTAAAGCTTAGAAAGAAGGAGAGCCACAATTTTCAAGTCCCTACAACAAGAGATAACATCAAAGCTATTATCTTGGTAAGTTCTTATCCCACTACATATCTTATGGGAAGTGTTACATTTTTGTTGGATACTAAGAAATCATCACTCATCAAAATGTTATCATTACATCGAAAATAAAATTGAATAAATAGACATATTCGTCCTACATAGCGTCATTCTATATGACAATTTTAAGTCTTATGTGACGTCCTACGTGTATTATACCGCGTAGGACGCGTTTGTTTATCTGTTTAATTTTATATACAAGTTGAAATGTCTAATTGTGTATACCCATAGTTAGAGGGTATAGATGCCAATTGAAGCCAAGTTTAATGGCATATTCACTCATCGAAAGGTTAAAAACTGGGATATTTAGTCTATTCCGTCCTCTTTTATGATTTTTTTTCAATTTTGATTTTAAATAAAATTATCGATAAATAGTTATATGATCATTTATTAAAATTTATCTAAAATACAGGATATGTTCATAGGTGGAACGGACACAACATCAATTTTAGTGGAATGGGCCTTGGCTGAATTATTGAAGAATCCACATAGGATGAAAAAAGCCCAATTTGAAGTAAGAGAGGTTTTAAAAGGGAAAAAAAAGGTTCATCATATTGATGTACAAAATTTGAAATACTTGAAATTGATTGTGAAAGAAACTCTAAGACTTCATCCTCCAGGTCCCTTAGCTATACCAAGAGAATCAATTGATGAAATAGCGATTAACGGGTATGTTATACCTAATAAAACAATAGCCTTAGTGAATTTGTATGGAATGGGAAGGGATCCTGAATATTGGCGCGATCCAGAGAAATTCATGCCTGATCGATTCAACAATTATGTCGATAACGATGTTGATGATGTGAAAATGATCAAAGGATCATCAAATGTTCCTATGGAGTTTTTGGGATTTGGATTTGGAAAAAGGGTTTGTCTAGGAATGCTATTTGCTACGGCAAGCAGTGAACTTATATTGGCTAGATTACTTTATCATTTCGATTGGAAACTTCCTAATGGTATGAATCCAGAAGATTTAGATATGACTGAAGGTTTTGGTGCTGCTGCTATAAGAAAAACAACTTGGGTTTGGTTGCTACACCATATGACTAACAAGATTTGGTCTTTTTAGAGTTACTTCGTTTGTCTTAATTTACGTGGCGTCTTTAAAATTTTGAAAGTTAAACTAATTTTGACATGTCTAAATTAACTGTCAAAATTTAAAAGTTTGACTTTTGAATTCTGAACAATGTCACAAAAAATGAGACAGATAAAATAA
Organism: Solanum bulbocastanum; assembly: GCA_037074985.1. Classification (NCBI taxonomy): domain Eukaryota; kingdom Viridiplantae; phylum Streptophyta; class Magnoliopsida; order Solanales; family Solanaceae; genus Solanum; species Solanum bulbocastanum. The sequence continues at coordinate 2,879,229 of CM073604.1, forward strand.
TAAAAGTTGCCTATATGGTGCTTAGTTATAGTAACAAAGAAAAGTCACCATTGTCACGGACTTAGAGTCTCACTAATGTTTTGTGCAACACTTGACAACTTACTCACGAATCTTTCATGATCTTGTAAGCTCAAGTAAGCCCTTTGAAGCTCGATCACTAAGAAAATGAAAAGAAAGACTTAGAAAGATTTGGAAGAAGGCTTTGTATTACTTAAGAATGCTTTACAACTTGTTTGATGCCTTGTAAATGAATGACACCTCTATTTATACTACCACCTAGGGGTTAAAGTGTAATTAATACTTACTTTATAAGTCACTAAAGTATTTACACTTTGGTCCTATCTCTAGAATACTCTTCACATTCTGAGGATATTCTAAGGTTTTCTTGAAATATCTAAGGGATTCTAGAGTTCTCTATAAACCTCTCCACAACTCTAAATTCTTCCGCCCCTATTCGGATGCAAAATTTAACTGTGAAGTGGCGGGACGTGACATTCACCCCCAACTATTGATGCAACGACCGCGTCGCATTGCCGCTGCATAATCATCCGAGTCTTGCGCATGCGCGACCAATAGTCCATTGACTCGATCAAGGCACTCGCACAACTCCTTCAACGTCTTCCATATCCCTTCTGTTGACACTCAATTTTGGCCTAACATTTTCAAAATTTGTAAATTTAAAGTTTTATTTATTTAATAGTTCAAATCAATTTTTTTTTATAATTTTAAATAAGTTTATCGATAACTATTCTTATTTATCAACATTTAGAATTTTTTATCGATTAATTTTAAAATTACATTTTTTGCATATTATTAGTTAGGTTCATTTTTTTTTAAAATTCATTTTATTTGTTATATTTATTACTATTCATCTTGATATTGTACACAGTCTAAAAATTCATTCAAATACGAATAAAATTTGCATATACAAATTGACCGATGCTTTTGGGCCACAATCCCAAGTCCATAATTTGAGTCCATTGCATAATTATTTTCCTATTTAAGTTATTGATTAGTTCAAAATTAGGGGTGGTGAATTTATTTTTTAGAATATGCTTGAAAAATTGTCAAATTTGGATTCACAAAAGGGGTTTCATTGTTGATCAATTTTTCGATCACCACCACCCCGGATTTCGGCCAAGCTCCGGCAACCCCAAAACCCTCTTCTTTTTCTCCTTTTTTCGGTGTAATAGTCATCGGAAACGACCCATTTCCCCTTTCCTCTTCTGCAGCTGAAACAAACAACACAAATAACAACTAAACTGCCTCCATTTCCCATCTTTTTCCAGCGAATAAGCTCCAACAATAACAAGAAACCAGACCCCCATTTTCTCCTTCCTCATTTCCAGCCGTCCGACCACCAAATCATCGCCGGAAACCACCTCAACGCCGCTACAACTCCAGCAGCAAACAGCAACCCAAAACCACCTCCGTTTTCCAGCAAATACAACCAAAAACCCCCCACCAAAAACTTAAGCCAAACCCGATCCAAAGCCCCACCGGAAACAACTACCAATGTCTCCTGAAAACAACGACCAAACGACCATCTGAAACCACCGTTTTCAAGCGAAACTCCAACGTCGGCGTGCTCCAAAGCTCGCGAACAACAACTAGCAACAAGCCAGCGAGCTCGTAACCACCATATCTCCACCCCCGAGGTCCTCCAAGCAGCAAACAACCCATCTTCTCCAATTTCGGCGAGAACCAGTAGCTTCAAGCCCCATCGAAATATGTCCGTTCCGATAACACGAATCTTACCTGACTCTTTTTATTTTGCTATTTTTAATCATGTTTTATTTTATTTATTTTGTTTGTTTTTCCTTAAAATGTCATATTTTTGTTAGATTTTATCTCTTACTCATTCAAAACTGGCTGGCGGAGTTCAAACTCCGGCCATTGTTATTTTTTCTTGGCGTTAAACTTTGTTCACTGTATTTTTTGGTTTATATCTGCTTATATTTTTAGTGAGAAAATGGTCAAATACCTTTCTAACCTATAGTCGAATTTTTAACTACACACTTATATTTTATGAGTGTCTTATTATCCTTTTAAACTATTTTAAAATGGAATAAATGCACCTTAAATGCTGACATGACGCAGAGAGTGTGTTCACTCTCTTAAAAACATTTGAGATAAAAAACCAATCAAAAAAATATTTCAAAAATATTTTAACTTTTTGTTAAATACATTTTCCAACTTTTACCTTTAATTTTATTTTCTTTACTCTTTTCATTTCTTTTTCCTTAATATTTTTCATCCTCTCTCTCTCTCTCTCTCATCACTCAACACCCTCCCTACCTATACATCTCCATCACCATTGTTGAACCACTATGGCAGCCCCATCTCCTCACCCATCTTCTAATACATTTTCATAATTTGTCTCACAATTACTCACAACCCGATTTATAGATTTCAAACTTCAAATCTTATTTTTTGTCTTTATACATTCAAGTTTTCTTTTTGTTTTTGTTTTAATTTTTCTTTTTACCTTTTTTTTCTCTTTTTGTTTTCTCTTCACCGGAGCAATACTGTCGGCCTCAACTCCACCACCAAGTCGCCACTCGCGCCGTCAATCGTCATCTACCTCTATCGTGAATCGCTGCGTTCATTTTTAAAGTTCCTAAGCTCTCAATAATTTCAACCGAAATTCAAAACCTACTTTGAAAAATCAAATTTTGAAGTCTCCAAATATTGAACACTATCACTCTTTTTGTGTTCATCACTAATTTTTCACTCAATCCAATGATGAATTTTCAGATGTTAAGAAGGTTTATGAAGAAAATTTCACTCAATGACTTCTAAATTTAAGCTTGCTTTGTTAGTTTGAAAAATAATTTGGTCAAAGTAAAGAAAAAATGGAGCAAAAAATGAAAGAGAAGAGAAAGAGAAGAAGGATATTATAAAAGGAAAATTAGAATAAAGGAAAAAATAATATTTTTTTTAATTTTTGAAAAGGTAAATGATGTGGCAAGCGCATGTCATTTATTTTTTGATATAAATCTGGGTGTGAACTTTTAAGGACGTAAATATTATACTTTTAATATGTTCAGGTGTGTATAAACTAGAGAAATATAAAGTTCAGGTGGGTAATAGGACACCCGTTAAGTTGGAGTGTGTAGTTGAAATTTCGGGTATAGGTTGGGGGTATTAGACCATTTTCTCTATTTTTAGTTTATGATATGTCTATCTTACTTTACTCTTATAGCTTTTGTTTTCTCTCTCTCTTTATGAGCATTTGCATATTATATTCCTTTGTTGATTAGTTTTATGGTTAAATATATTTGTTCTCTAGTAGTATCTTTTTTTTTATATTCAATTTGTCATTGTTAATTATGTTAGTTGCCTTTACTGTTTATGTTAATTTGGCAAACAAGTTATTAATATTTGAATTATTTTGATGGGTCTGACATGAAATGTTATATTATAAGGTTATTTCCTTTATTTATTGTTATTGTTTCTAAGTTGTTGTCTTTCTTGGATTATTCTAGGGTCATTTTAATTACTTATTCATTTTATTAAATTGTTAATAAGCTATTTAAAATTGGCCAGTGAAAAAAATCCCTCCGTTGGTTTTTGAGATCTCTCCAATGTTAAAAGACGAAAATTTAGTTTAAGTTTATATTTGTTACAAGTTGAAATTGGCCGATGAAGAAATTACCGTCGATTTCCAAGGCCTCCCATGTATATAAGATGTATATTGTTGTTTATTTCATTTATTTTTATTCATATTTATTTATCACTAATACTTTTACTATGTGTCTTTACAGGTACACCAGAGTCGTTTTCCATTGAAGTTAATCGAATGGAGTTCGAATATGTTTAATTATGTATATTATCGATATTAGGCAAACCTTAGGCTGTTTTGATATTATTGTTTTCTTTTATTACTTGTGCATATCGTATGTTTGTTATACTTGTACACTATTTAATCTCCTCCTCAATTTGAAAAGAATGAATTCAATCGAGAATCACATTTGTGGATTTCGAAAGATGCCTAACATCTTTTCTTCGGAATCACATGAATTTCTTATCTAGAATCTAATGGTTTCGTAGACATTTTTAAATTGGTTTCCTAGTTTTTCCTAAAATTAGGTGGCGACACCTTTAAAATTCGTTTATTCTTAAAATTATTTTAAAATTGATTCAATTGATTATTTTTTGAGTCACCGCGATGTTTCGCCCTATTTGAATAGAGTAGAAATGTGAACAGAATGACGACTTCGCTGGGGATATAGAGGTTCTAACCATTATAAATTCATATTTTCAAATTAAAGACTTTTCTTTTTTTGTGTTATATCTTGTATCTTTTGTATTTTGTTGATTATTTGCATATTATACTTGTTATTTATTCATTATTTTTTTATTTGTATATATATTGGCATTGCATCATGTCATAATTTTTGCCATTTGGTCTTTCTTATTTCTTATGTAAAGGATGATTATGCGGGTTGCAGTCGTTCATTATCCAAATTGTTTATTGGGATACCTTGGCGAATGTAGTTGGCCACTGGATGGTCAACGGTCGCTAACTTTCCCAACCTAAGTTGTCTGTTTGGCTCATCTGTCCACTTCAATAAAGCCCATTCTTAGCGAACTAGAGTAGAGCGAAGCCAAAACCTTGATTTAGCGCATTGGCCTTAGATGATCCAACACCCAAGGCATATTGGGCCCATTAGAAAGACTACATTGAGTCCAAAATGACATCTGGCCTAAATGGACGGTCATGATTATGTGCTTAAATTTAAAAAATGTATATGTCATTTGACAATTCATTGTCTATAGGGATTGAGGTTTATCTTAATAGCTTACTCTATTTGAAGAAGGAACTCCACAATCTTTTATTCCATCTAAAGGTGTTGACATTCAAAGATGAGAAAAAAAAAATCAAGAAGGAAGAGCTTTCCACAAAGACTTAGTTTAGGATTGTACCCTTACATGAGACTAATTATTTGTATCGATTTTTCCTCAATTTGTAATCCTATTTGATTCATTCATAAAAATTTTATGAAGTGTTTTGGGGCAATGAAATGTTGTAAACACATTCTTTGTGTGATATTTAGCATTATACATTATTGACACGTATTAACACTCTTGCCTTTTGAGTTTTTCTCTTTTTTAAGCAAAAGGTTGATTTATGTCTGAATTTGAAAGTCATTATTCACTTGAAGTTGCAAGGGACAAGAGGACTCGCAAAATTCGAGTATTTGTATCTCATAAGATATTAAAATTAAGTCAAAAGATAAATCAAGGGAGTCTTTAATTATAAAGTCACTCATTTGTTTTTTCTTATTTTGCATGATTACCCTGGTTTCACACATTTCACATATTTTTGCAGGAAAATTGTCCCCGATAACAGTCGGGGATGGTCATAATAATGTGTGCTTCTCGTAGATAATTGAGAGAACACACAATTTCAAGAGATATTTAGAAAAGAATACAATAACAAATGGTTACTGTTGGAATTCGGAGACCACATTCAATAAATAGTACAAAGATGGAAAGTTAAGAGGATGCAAAACGTATTGGTGCAAACAATCAGAGTGCACTCTTTGACTAAAGATGTCAACAGCACTATACTTACGAGTTTGTTGACACCCAATTTTGGACCCCCACAATATAAATTAATCACCAAGCTTCTTCGATTTTTAACGATTTAAAATAATTAGTTTATAAAATTTTCAAAAAAAATAAAATAAAATAAACATGGTTTGCAAGTTATTTTAAATAGTTTTGTCACTTTTTTATAATATATATGTTTTATTTAGTTATGTATAAAATTAATGCATTTTTACGAGTATTCAAAAATCATCTCGAAAAAATTTTATATTTTTAAATACTTTGTTAGTAGAAAAGGTCGTAATTTTAAGTTAATGAATTGTATGAAATTCAAAACGCTTTCAAAATATTTTTAAAGTAATTTTATCATTTTAAATAATTTTAATGACAAATATATATATATTTACAATTAAGTTATTTTATAAATATTTGAAAAACCATCACAAAGATTTTACATTTTAGTTAAATAGTTTATTACGTTAAGTTATAGCTAGAATTTAGGGCTAATTAAATTAACTATTCTTATAATGGAAATAATTATTATATTTTGTTAAGGTTAAGAAGCTCGGTAATTAATTAATGTTAATTCATCTAAATTAAATTCGATATTTTTTTAAGAAAACAAAAAAAATTTAACCCCTTTGTTATTTGGGCCATTTTTTCAAATGGCTCATATCAAATTCCAGCCCTTCCCACAATGCAACAACATTCCAGCAGGCCACAAAAATTCCCAGGCCCATTTCCACCAAAACCCATTCCAGCCAAACCTGCCCAACAACAAAACAAATACACAGCAGCAACCAAACGATCCGACAAAAAGCAAAAGCCCACCGCCCCAACTTCATCTTCTCCATCTACTTCACGCTGCAAACCAGCAGCACCAAACCCAACCCCACCCCTGTGTTTTTCCCCTCTTCCCCACGTGAACAACAACGCCCACAATCTTTGACGATTACAAATGTCAACAACTCCCACAGCTTTCTCTGCATCCAGATTTTGTGGGATTTGGGGTAAAATCTAGTGCAAACTCAACTGCTCCCTGTCTCTTGAAAAAGTATTTTGAATTTTGGAACCAAGGGGGAATTCGGTTTTTGACCCCTATTCCTATCGGTTCTTCACCCTTTTCCCCTAAGAGGGTGAACTCTAATTTCACCCTATAAATACATCTCTTCTCTTCTATTGTGAGAGAGGGGGGGATTTTTTTTTGAAAATAACTAATACCTACAAACACATTTCAAGAAAGAACAGAGAAGGTACTCGTTTCTTTTGCGTTTGGGTTGGTATTTTTGCCCAAACTTCTCGGTCTGCTGTTCGTATTCGAATTGTGTGGCAAAAGAATCGTCGTTCTCAAAGCTCGTTATTGTCCCAGTTCTCTGCTCCGCAAGAGGTAATATTCTTGTTCCTACCTCTCTTTCTTCGTTTTTGAATAATTTGTGTGCTGTTTTTATCACTGTTCGAGTAGTAATTCTCTTCAAGATTTCAAGTATTAACTAGTGGTTTGTTACACCTCTTTATGTGATCTGAGTATCAAGTGTGTTGTATTTTCCATTTGTTGTTGATTTAATGCGATTCGAATTTGCATTTTTATCAAAGTATTACTTAGTTTTCTTCCATAGTAGTCTTTTTTTAAAAAAAAATTAGAATGGCCAAACCGCTTCATCCATGACTGCTTGCTTCGCCTTCGTATTTTGCTGTTTTCCTTCTTGTCGAACTGAGATTGTCTTTCGATTAGTGAATAGAATATAGCTTTGAATGATCAACTTATTTGGATACTAGACGAGTCAGAACCAGCCGAATTTCACAGTTTCTAGTTGTTCTGTGTTAATCTTTAACGTCTTGCGATAATGTGCATTTTGAGCTTTTCTCCTCTATTCTGTCCCTTGTTTATCTCTTGGATTACATATGAATAGAGAACAATATGTTGAAACTGTAGGATTGAACCAGGCTCGCTAAAGTTGTATAAATTATATAGTAGTTCTCATTTCACATCATTGTTTTAAATGTTAAGCATTTAGCTTGTGTTCCAATATGATTATTTATTGTTGCTTACCATGTGAATTTAAGTGGTTCATTTGCTTTGATCAATTTTAGCATGTTAGGTTGAAGGTAAAGATGTGTTATCTAATTTGTTTTATATGATTCATATGCTAATTTTGCATTCTTTCTTTTGTTGTATGAACGGTTCCCGAGTTCGTGGGGGACTCTTTCTCTCTTGCATCCTCAAGATGAGCCCTGGAGGCTCAATCTCTCTCTATCGAGTTAGCCTTGAGTGAATTTCGAATTGAGAGCAGGTTTATAGGGATTAGGGACTGGTTGCAGGTCTCAAAAGGCCCTAAAAAGGGGCTGCGCACCTGCTGTACACATCAGTATACACTGGTATAGATGGAAAAAATACCGATAAACAGGCTCAAAAAATGAAAATGTTGGTTTGGTGCGAAATACAAGTCCTCAGAAAGCCGAAATAGGTCTCGAAGACTAAATAAAAGGGCTGTATACATCCGATATACACTGATATACAACCAGTGTATACAAAAATGGGATTGGGTTAAAACCAACGAAATTGGCCCAAAAAAGAGGCCCAAACTCGATATTATTCCTTACTCTTTAATTATTTAATTGTGATTATTTATTGTTGTTTAATTCTAACTTTATAATTATTAACTAACTTAATTAGATTCCCCAAAGACGAGTTTATTTCGTTGTGTCGATTTATTTTAGTACATTTCTTTTGTGTCCATTTATTTTATCAAGCAAATAATGTCTCTTTTAAGTTAAGGTATTTTCTCGAATAAACTTTAAAAAATGCGAATCGAAACCTTTTCAATTATATATATATATATATATATATATATATATATACACAGACACACACACACACACACCCACTTAGCCATCTTCTTAAGGGTAGTCAATTAAATAAAAAATGATTTTCATATGTCAACTCATCAAATTAGTTTAAATTATTATTTTAAAGTGAATTAAATAAATTCTGATTAAATATTCTAATCACTAACAATTTAACTGAAACGTTTCATTTTTGGGTCCCTTTTCATAAAAAAATAAAATGAAATAAAATGTGTCATTTATTTATGTTCTTAAAGTTAATCCAATGTTGTGATTTATATATTTTTATCATTTTCTAAAGAATTAGTCAAAAATTATTTAGTCAAGTCGCAGGTTAACCGAATGTTAGCGGGCACTTCGAATGGCTAAACCCTTATCGAACTGTAAATTGAACTCCGAACCTTTTTTGGTATTTTCAAATGATTTTTTCCGTTTAAATCTTTGGAAATTATAAGCTTTCTTAATTTCTTTAAAAAAAATTAAGTGACGACTCTTTTCTAAGTATTTTTCTTAAATATTTTTATACTTAGAACATTTCATAAAGTGATTTCTATAGATAGGAAAATTACGGCACAACAGAAATGGCGACTCTGCTGGGACTTAATTAAGTTCTAACCATAAGATTTGACTCTTTGACTAATTGTTATTAATTGCTGAATTGTTTATTTGTGCTTTATGTGTTTAAATTGCTATAAACTGTTGCATTCATGGCATAACATATTCCGTCAAACGATACTTATTTTTAATTTTCCATTTAAAGGACGATTATACGGGCCGCAGTCGTTCGTTAACCAAATTATTTTTGGGGTACCCTGACGAATGTAGTTGGCTACTGGATAGTCAACGGTTGTTAACTGTCTCAGCCCAAGTAGTCCGCTTGGGTCACCTATCTATTATAAAGAAAACCCAGTCTTAGTTAGACTAGGGTAGAACAGAACCAAATCTCTAAAATTTAGCGCATTGGCTTAAGATGACCCAATACCTAATGCATATTGGGCCCATTAGAAAGACCACCTTGAGTCCACAATGGCCCACGGCCTAAATGGATGATCATACTTATGTGTTTAACTTTGAAGGATGTATACGCCATTTAGCAAACCATTGTCCCTTGGGGTAGAGTTTTAATCGTGTGTTTAAGTCGAAGAAGGATCAAGTTATCATAGCATCCCGAAAACGTGGACATTCGAAGATGACCAGAAATCAAGAATAGATGATCTTTCCTTGGAAGCATAGATTAGGATTGCACCCCTGCGCGGGAGTGATATTTTGTATCCATTTTCCCTATTATGTATCCCCATTTAGTTTATTCGTAAAATTTGTATAAATTTGGGTTTCGAGGCAATACAATGTTTCAAATGCCGTATATTCTTCAAATCGCTAAGCCTACCCTTGGCATAAAAAGGGTCACGTATCTGTTTAGAGTGTGCAGTATTTGCTTATGTGTTATAACTGTTTGTGTGAATATGTTGCTTCATTTGGAGATATTCTAGCTCACTCCTCTTCAAACTTTTTTTTAGAACCCCTAAGCACAAATCTCAAGTCATTATCGAAAGTACGTCCAAATATTCTTCGAGTCTTTAGTTTCCCAACAAATTTAAATTTTATTTTTTTTCCTGCTCTTTCATACCAGAAAAAGATTCATCGTCTCAAAAGAGATTCAAGGGTCAAATTACGTAGGACCTGAATTCTCCCTCATGAGATACGTAGACAACCTTTCAAGGCTCGGTCCCTATTTATGAGAAATTCTATATTTTTCAAAAAAATAAAAAAAAAATTAAAATTTAGAGTTACATCTCAATCAAAAATTAAAAGTACGACAATAAAAAAAAATACAATTGACTTGGTCTCGACTTAAGTTGACGTTTCTAATCCGCTAAGCTCAAAATCAAATAGACAAATTCCTGTCTATTTAGTCATTTCTCTAAATTCATGGGCTAGTTTATTTTCAAGTGGAGTAACTCTTATGTGTTTGTGGTCATATGTGTGATATTTTGTACTATTTATCATCTATATAAGCTAACACGTTTATCTTTTGAGTTATTTTTCTTTGTCAGGTCCTTAGAACTGATCTGTGTTGATAAGCTGGCTAAACACCCTTGTTTTACAAGATCTAAGACTCTTAAAGATTCCTTCCCCGATCAAAGTTTGCAAAAAGGAAAGGCAATAATGGGTGATAACAACGAAGAGATTGGCCTGACTGATATTGTCGTGGCTCAGCCCACTGTCACTGATCCAAATGAATTAATTATGCAGTTAATGCAATAGATCGCTGAGATGCGGGTCGAAATGCAGAAAAGGCAAGATTTGCCTAATCCATCTTTTACTTTCATTGCTCCAGCAGATGGAAGGCTTCCACTTCACATTCCTCCTTCAAGCGCGGAACAGGTTCAGAATCCACCACCCTCTAACCCCGCTCAAAATTCCCCAATCATCGATATAACCGCCCCAAATCCCCATCATGCCTCCGTCTCTTACCCAGAGCCACCTCCTCCTCAAGGTACCAACCCTCAAACCTTCCCCCCTCATCAAAATGTCAACCCGCAAATTTGCCCTCCCCCGCAAAATCAAAATGCTAACAATCCGCAAACCTTCACCCATCACCAAAATCAACATACCAACCCTCAGACTTTCCCCCAAAATTACTAAGCCCAGAATCCCTCCATTGCTCCACCTCTGCCTCAAAGGACTACTTTTCAAATTCCAATTCCAAGTGAACCCTGTGACGATTGTTTCGAGCTTGATCACTATGAGGAACATGAGAGAGAGTGGAGGTCAAAGAAATAGGCAACCAAGCGGAACATGAAAGAAGAGATCAGGAAAGCCATGAAAGAGCTGCACTGTATTCCTGAGGTCAATGGGTTGAGTTATGAGGATCTGTGCATCCACCCGAATCTGGACCTCTCGGAAGGGTTTAAAGTGCCGAAATTCGACACTTTTGGAGGAATCGAAAATCCATTGGCTCATCTAAGAGCTTATTGTGACCGACTCGTAGGAGTTGGCAAGAATGAAGCCTTGTTAATGCGTCTCTTTAGCCGAAGTTTAAGTGGAGAAGTGTTAGAATGGTTTACCTCTCATGACATAAAACAACGGTCTAGCTGGAATGCACTAGCTAAAGATTTTGTCGAACAGTTCGCCTACAATGTGGAGATCGTTCCTGATCGCTACTCTTTGGAGAGAATCAAGCGAAAATCCACTGAAAGTTATCGTGAATATGCATATAGGTGGAGGAAAGAGGCCGCTCGAGTTCGACCTCCGATGACTGAGAAGGAGATCGTCGAAGTGTTCATACGCATTCAAGAGACAGAGTATTATGACAAGATAATGTTGCTCATTGGAGCAAAATTTGCAGAGATAGTCAAGGTAGGTGAGGCTATCGAAGAGGGGATTAAAACTGGAAAGATTTCTCGCTTTAGCGCCCTAACTGAATCTTCTGGATTATTGAAGAGGAAAAGAAAGGATGTGTTTTCCATTTCCTGCGTATACGATGGGAAAAAACACTTTAGAAAATCTTTACCTTATAGAGGTTACCCCCGAGCGCCACAAAAATCATATTCGGCTTATTATACCCAATCAGGTTTCCAAACTCCACCACCGAGTTACCAAATTCCACTTTCAAATTACCAAACTCTATCACCGAGTTACCAAATTCCCCCTCCTATCTATCAAACTCCGCTTTCTATTTACCAAACTCCACCTACACATTACCAAAATACCCAAGCTCCATTAGTTAATTGTTCAAATATCCAATCAAGTTACCAAATTCCACCTCCGCACTACCAAAACACCCCTCCTAGCTACCGAGCTCCACAATACCCAATTTTCCAAATGCAAGTGCCAAATCACCAAAATCCTCCAAATTCCCGTCAAGTACCTTCACATCCAGGAAATAATTACTATCTTCCTCGCCCAAATCTTGAGAAGAAACCTTCTACAGTCTTTACTCCTTTGGTTGAGAGCCGAACATAACTTTTTGAGAGATTGAAATCAGCTGGCCTGATACAGACAGTTGATCTAAAAAATATCAATGTCAACTCCAAGCTTTATAGACCTGATCTTCACTGCGCTTACCATTCAGGAGGTGCTGGGCATATTACTGAGGATTGTATCAACTTGAAGCATAAAATTCAAGACTTGATAGATCAAAATGTCATCACTCTTCAAACCGCCACTCCTAATATTAATAGTAATCCTATGCCGAATTATGGAGGGATAACTATTAATATGGTTGAAGTGAAAGAAGATTTGAATGTGAAGAAAACTATAATCTCAGCCAACCTTGAAAAGCTTGAGAAAGTTGTAGCCTCTCCAACCAAAGAGAGAAATCCAAATTTGTGAGCATGACACCTTATCAAGCTTTCGCTTTAGTGCAAAAGGAGGGTCAGAATAAGCAGAAGTTCAATCAAGCTTTTTCAAAATCATTACCTCACTTATATCAATCTTTCCCAATGCAAAATGGTCTAGGGGAAGGAATCAAAAATTTGTTCAAAGAAGGTGATATTGTGCTTGAAGAGATGATCGAGACACTTGTCATATTAGACAGTGAGTCAAAGAAGAAAATGTGTAATTGGACATCCAGTTCACTCTTGATTCCTTGCTCGTCTTGGTAGACATAAACATTTTTTTTCTTATTGCTAAAATTGGTGGCGTTCCGAATGAGGCTTGAGACCCATCCTTTACTCTATTTTGTCTCACTATGTTTTAATCTCCCTCCTCATATTTTGAAAAAAAAAATGATTTATTGTCATGGTCAAATTTCTAATTATCTTGTTTCAAATGAAAACCTCATTTAATGCGGAAATTTGCCTTACTTGATTTATATTTGCTACCTAATAGTATCTGTCTATGATTTCAGTAAAAATATTTTCAAATCTGCCAATAGCATGTCATGTCACAAGCTGAATGAACAAAATGAGGTAGATGCAGAAGAATTTGGGGACTACAATGAGAAGACCATGGTACCCAAACACCTGGTTGAGAAGTTCAGATAGTTCAAAAGTCATGATAAGCCGAATTTATAAGAAATCAGAATTGTGAACCAAGAAAATGATGAACGAATCAAAGAAATCAAAATTGGTGCCTATGTGACAAAAGCATAGGAGAGAGAACTCATCAATTCGCTCAAAGAACACATCGATACATTTGTTTGATGACATTACAGGGTTGAGCATGAAAATTGGAGATCACAAGTCATTAATCTACTTAAATGTGTCAAAAGGGTATCATATTTGAAGACTCGATTTCTGTCATTTCCATTTAATCGTGCTATTTGCTTGTAATCGCTCTGTTTAAATTTTTATCCCTCTTGAAATAAACTACGTTTGACCTGAATTCTCAAGAATGAGATACGTAGGCGGCCTATGTCGGCCTCGATCACTCCTTTATCCCTTTTTAATACTTCATTTATGTTTGAACTACGTTCAACCTAAATTCTCAAGAATGAGATACGTAGGCGGTCTATGTCGGCCTCGGTCGATTTCTTTGTCATTTTTGTTATTTTGTTTATCCTCGAGAGGAGAACTACGCTTGACCTGATTTCTGCCTCAACAGGATACGTAGGCGCCACAAGGGCTCGGTTATATTTTCTGTAAGATTTCTATCTCTCTTTACAATAGAAATTGGGACAGAATTTTTGAGAGAGAATCAAAAATTCTCAAGAAGAAGATCTCTCCAACAAAATCGAGACTAAAGTTACTTTGAGATTTGTAACTGGGACATTTTTTTTAAGAAAATCTCAAAAATTCAGTAATTTGATCACCAACGATTAAAGATAAGCCAAGACAGTTAACAGGGACAGAAATTTTGAGGATGACCTCAAAATTTCAATAAGGTTCATCGGCAGCTTAGAACAACTTTGAATGCTTCTTAACAAGTAATCAGATAGATTTTGAGACCTCAACTTCAAAGATGTTCATTAAGCTTGACGTGACATGACACTTGGCAATGACCTTTTCCAAATAAAACTTTTGAAAATCTATTTTCCTTAAAGCTTTTCTTTCATTTTTCAATTATTTTGCATAAAAATATTTTGTCTTATCTATCAAAAAGAGGAAGATAAGAGCAATCAACCGAAGATAGCGAGACAAAGAGCAATCAACCGGAGATAATAAGACAGGGAGCAAACAATCGAAGAAATCAACACGGATCAGTTCACTTAAAACTAACAAATTTTCTTTGGATGCAGAAAATAGTTCAATGCTTTTGATTCCAAAAGAAGTAATCGGCGATATGAGTAACACTGTCTTCGCTCAAAACCCCAACAAGGCAGGTGAACATACAAATGTTCGAAGGTAAAAAGAAGAATACATATGTTCAAAATCCTACCGATGGATCATTTTTTTTATTTTGTCCTACCGATGGACATACATTTAAATTCTACCAATGGATCATCATTTTCATTTGTCCTACCGATGGACATACATTTAAATCCTACCGATGGATCATCATTTTCATTCGTCCTACCGATGTACATGCATTCATATCCTACCGATGGATCATCAATTTCATTCGTCCTACCGATGTACATACATTCAAATCCTTTCGATGGATCATTATCCTTCGTCCTATCAATAGACATGCATTCAAATCCTTTCGATGGATCAATATTATCCTATCGATGGACATGCATTTATATCCTACCAATGGATCATTAACATATACTACCAATGGATCAATATTATGCTACCGATAGATCTTCATTATAATTATCCTACCAATGGATCATTAACATATCCTACCAATGGATCAATATTAACCTATCGATGGACGTGCATTTATATCCTACCAATGGATCATTAGCATATCCTACTGATGGATCTTCATTATAATTATCCTACCAATGGATTATTAACATATCCTACAAATGGATCATTAACATATCCTACCAATGGATCTTCATTATAATTATTCTACCAATGGATCATTAACATATCCTACAAATGGATCAATATTATCCTACCGATGGATCTTCATTATAATTATCCTACCAATGGATCATCAACATTATCCTACCAATGGATCAACATTATCCTATCGAGGGATCTTCATTATCATTATCCTACCGATGGATTAACATTATCCTACTAATTGATCAATATTACCCTATCGACGGATCTTCATTATCATTATCCTACCGATGGATCAACATTATCCTACCAATGGATCAATATTATCCTACCGACGGATCTTCATTATAATTATCCTACCAATGGATCATCAACATTATCCTACCAATGGATCAATATTATCCTATCGACAGATCTTCATTATCATTATCCTATCGATGGATTAACATTACCTATTAATGGATCAACATCATCCTACCGACGGATCTTCATTATCATTGTCCTACAAATGAATTAACATTATCCTACCAATGAATCAACATCATTCTACCTATGGATTATCGTCATCTTACTACTGAAGAATCATCATTGTTCTTTTTATTTGCAAGAACGATATCAAGATAACTATCAACATATTATATCAGTCTATTTCTTATTACTTCATATCAAAGAAAAAGTACATTGAAGATTATATTGCACATATGAAATACGAGCTTTATTTGCTTTACGTCAAAATAAATGAAGTTGATGTCAAATGTCCAAGTGGAGCAATTAAGTGTTGAAACGATAAAAGACACTATCTCCTCATTTGGGATTACATTTTTATGCTAATGAGTTTTATCTCAGTCTTTGCCGAGAGCATCCGAAAAGATAAATTCTCAAAACAAACCACAGGTGCGGATTACATCAAAAAGGATGCAGCACAACGTGGAACTTTTTCTTAGCAGCGAACTGGGACATAGTCCGAAAAGGAGTGTTAAACTCTTAGGACACGAGCAGAGAAGCGGCTTCCACCACAATCAAACCACACCCCTATCAAATGGCATGTGGGTTTTTCCATAGGTTTATCGGTTTCAGTCTCGCATTCGAAAAATGTTGGTCTCTACCAAAAGCAGTTTTCCAATCTGAGTGGCAATGCTCCAAGAGTTTTGGAAATTATGTCCTTGTAAGTTCTTAATTATGGGTGTGAAGCGCGCCACATTTATGGCTAAAAGGTTGCAAGCCTTCTTTTCATACTCGACTTATTTTGTCACTCATTCGAAACCAAATGTTATCTTACATAATAGATTTCCTTTTCGACCGATCTAGTCAAACTACAAGTAATCTGATTCCATAAGTTGAGGGATATGTAGGCAGAATCAATGTTGAAACTCGACTGTATTCCAACATTCGCACTTAAATCTTATTCTCGAGCATTCCTGTCTCCTCATAATCCGATGTCGAAATAGCTTTTGAATTTTTTCAAGATCGTGCGTCAAATCAAGCTTATCGAGCTACAAGTGGCTTGAATTCTCATATAGCCTAAGACATGTGGGAAACCTACTTCCAGGATTCGGCCATGACTCTTAAAGTCCGTACCAAATACCTTTTCCAAAAGATAAAGATGTGGTTAGTCAAAATTGGATTGGTCAATTTCATTTTCCTCGAATTTCTTGCATCAATCCAAGTAAAACGAGGGACAGCTGTTGACACCCAATTTTGCACCCCCACAATATAAATTAATCACCAAGCTTCTTCGATTTTTAACTATTTAAAATAATTAGTTTATAAAATTTCCAAAAAAAATAAAATAAAATAAACATGGTTTGCAAGTTATTTTAAATGGTTTTGTCACTTTTTTATAATATATATGTTTTATTTTGTTATGTATATAATTAATGCATTTTTATGAGTATTCAAAAATCATCTCGAAAAGATTTTATATTTTTAAATACTTTGTTAGTAGAAAAGGTCATAATTTTGAGTTAATAAATTGTATGAAATTCAAAACGCTTTAAAGATATTTTTAAAGTAATTTTATCATTTTAAATAATTTTAATAACAAATATATATATATATATATATATATTTTTACAATTAAGTTATTTTATAAATATTTGAAAAACCATCACAAAGATTTTACATTTTAGTTAAATATTTTATTACGTTAAGTTATAGCTAGAATTTAGGGCTAATTAAATTAACTATTTTTATAATGGAAATAATTATTATATTTTGTTAAGGTTAAGAAGCTCGGTAATTAATTAATGTTAATTCATCTAAATTAAATTCGATTTTTTAAAAAAAAAATAAAAAATTTAACCCCTTTGTTATTTGGGCCATTTTTTCAAATTGCCCATATCAAATTCCAGCCCTTCCCACAATGCAACAGCATTCCAGCAGGCCACAACAATTCCCAGGCCCATTTCCACCAAAACCCATTCCAGCCAAACCTGCCCAACAACAAAACAAATACACAGCAGCAACCAAACGATCTGACAAAAGGCAAAAGCCCACCGCCCCAACTTCATCTTCTCCATCTACTCCACGCTGCAAACCAACAGCACCAAACCCAACCCCACCCCTGTGTTTTTCCCCTCTTCCCCACGTGAACAACAACGCCCACAATCTTTGACGATTACAAATGTCAACAACTCCCACAACTTTCTCTGCATCCAGATTTTGTGGGATTTGGGGTAAAATCTAGTGCAAACTCAACTGCTCCCTGTCCCTTGAAAAAGTATTTTGAATTTTGGAACCAAGGGGGAATTCGATTTTTGACCCCTGTTCCTATCGGCTCTTCACCCTTTTCCCCTAAGAGGGTGAACTCTAATTTCCCCCTATAAATACATCTCTTCTCTTCTATTGTGAGGGGGGGGAGGGGGATTTTTTTTTTTTTTGAAAATAACTAATACCTACAAACACATTTCAAGAAAGAACAGAGAAGGTACTCGTTTCTTTTGCGTTTGGGTTGGTATTCTTGCCCAAACTTCTCGGTCTGCTGTTCGTATTCGAATTGTGTGGCAAAAGAATCGTCGTTCTCAAAGCTCGTTATTGTCCCAGTTCTCTGCTCCGCAAGAGGTAATATTCTTGTTCCTACCTCTCTTTCTTCATTTTCGAATAATTTGTGTGCTGTTTTTATCACTGTTCTAGTAGTAATTCTCTTCAAGATTTCAAGTATTAACTAGTGGTTTGTTACACCTCTTTATGTGATCTGAGTATCAAGTGTGTTGTATTTTTCATTTGTTGTTGATTTAATGCGATTCGAGTTTGCATTTTTATCAAAGTATTACTTAGTTTTCTTCCATAGTAGTCTTTTTTTAAAAAATTTTAGAATGGCCAAACCGCTTCATCCATGACTGCTTGCTTCGCCTTCGTATTTTGCTGTTTTCCTTCTTGTCGAACTGAGATTGTCTTTCGATTAGTGAATAGAATATAGCTTTGAATGATCAACTTATTTGGATACTAGACGAGTCAGAACCAGCCGAATTTCACAGTTTCTAGTTGTTCTGTGTTAATCTTTAACGTCTTGCGATAATGTGCATTTTGAGTTTTTCTCCTCTATTCTGTCCCTTGTTTATCTCTTGGATTACATATGAATAGAGAACAATATGTTGAAACTGTAGGATTGAACCAGGCTCGCTAAAGTTGTGTAAATTATATAGTAGTTCTCATTTCACATCATTGTTTTAAATGTTAAGCATTTAGCTTGTGTTCCAATATGATTATTTATTGTTGCTTACCATGTGAATTTAAGTGGTTCATTTGCTTTGATCAATTTTAGCATGTTAGGTTGAAGGTAAAGATGCGTTATCTAATTTGTTTTATATGATTCATATGCTAATTTTGCATTCTTTCTTTTGTTGTATGAACAGTTCCCGAGTTCGTGGGGGACTCTTTCTCTCTTGCATCCTCAAGATGAGCCTTGGAGGCTCGATCTCTCTCCATCGAGTTAGCCTTGAGTGAATTTCGAATTGAGAGCAGGTTTATAGGGATTAGGGACTGGTTGCAGGTCTCAAAAGGCCCTAAAAAGGGGCTGTGCACCTGCTGTATACATCAGTATACACTGGTATACATGGAAAAAATACCGATAAACAGGCTCAAAAAATGAAAACGTAGGTTTGGTGCGAAATACAGGTCCTCAGAAAGCCGGAACAGGTCTCGGAGAGTAAAGAAAAGGGTTGTATACATCCGATATACACTGATATACAACCAGTGTATATAAAAACGGGATTGGGTTAAAACCAACGAAATTGGCCCAAACTCGATATTCTTCCTTACTCTTTAATTATTTAATTGTGATTATTTATTATTGTTTAATTCTAACTTTATAATTATTAACTAACTTAATTAGATTCCCCAAAGATGAGTTTATTTCGTTGTGTCGATTTATTTTAGTACATTTCTTTTGTGTCCATTTATTTTATCAAGCAAATAATGTCTCTTTTAAGTTAAGGTATTTTCTCGAATAAACTTTATAAACTATTATTTCAAAGTGAATTAAATAAATTCTGATTAAATATTCTAATCACTAACAATTTAACTGAAACGTTTCATTTTTGGGTCCCTTTTCCTAAAAAAAATAAAATGGAATAAAATGTGTTATTTATTTATGTTCTTAAAGTTAATCCAATGTTGTGATTTATATATTTTTATCATTTTCTAAAGAATTAGTCAAAAATCATTTAGTCAAGTCGCAGGTCAACCGCATGTTAGAGGGCACTTCGAATGCCTAAACCCTTCTCGAAGTGTAAATTGAACTCCGAACCCTCTTTGGTATTTTCAAATGATTTTTTCTGTTTAAATCTTTGGAAATTATAAGTTTTCTTAATTTCTTTAAAATAAATTAAGTGGCGACTCTTTTCTAAGTATTTTTATTAAATTGTTTATACTTAGAACATTTCATAAAGTGATTTTTCTATAGATAGGAAAATTACGGCACAACAGAGTTATCACTCTAAGTTTGTCTAAATTTTTGAATAATTTTATACCCTGTTTAAATGAGCTACCGTATCTGATTCTCATCTCGGTAAGATATGTAGGCAACCCTTCTTGGGTTCGGTATGTATTCTTTAAAATTTCAAGAAAAAAAAGAAGAAAGAAATAGTTTGTGAATATTTTCAAAGACATATTTAAACGAACTATGTGTACCTGATTCTCATCTCGGTGAGATACGTAGGCAGCCCTTCTTGGGTTCGGTATGTATTCTTTAAAATTTCAAAAAAAAGAGAGTAAAATAGTCTGTGTATATTTTCAAAGACATATTTGCACGAACTACGCGAACCTGATTCTCATCTCGGTGAGATACGTAGGCAGCCCTTCTTAGGTTCGGTATTCATTTTTTAAATTAAAAAAATATGTCAATATTTTGTGAATATTTTCAAAGACATATTTAAACGAACTATGCGTACCTGATTCTCATCTCGGTGAGATTACGTAGGCAGCCCTTCTTGGGTTTGGTATTTATTCTTTCAAATCTCAAAAAAAAAAAAAATTAAAATAGTTTGTGCATATTTTCAAAGACATATCTGCATGAACTACGCACACCTAATTCTCATCTCGATGAGATACGTAGGAAGCCCTTCTTGGGTTTGGTATTCATTTTTTTTAAAAAATGTTTCGTACATATTAAAAGAATCATGTCTTCAGCTCAAATGGGACCAATTCAGTCAGGAGCATGTAAAAATATTCAATATGGTGAAGAGGATTGACATTGTGGTAAACCATATATTCTTTTGGTACCTCTCATTTCTACTTTTGTGATGTTTAAAAATTCTCTTGCGTGTACTCAAGATAAGAATAAAGCCAACCTCATGTTTTCATGTGCATTGTGTAGTGAACATTTAGATCGAAATTCAATTGCATTGCACTGTTGATCCAGAACTTAAAAATTCAAATCTCAAGTATGCTAATAACCTTTATACATCTTGTCAGTTTGCTCTTATTGTTTCAGATCCCATGAATTATGAAGAAGCTGCTGGAAAATAAAAATGGAAGAAAGCAATGGTGGAAGAAATGAAATACATCGAAAAGAATGGAATATGGGAAATGATGGAGTTACCAAACGAAAAAAATGCAATTGGATTGAAGTGGGTGTTCAAAACAAAGTTTGCAGCTGATGGTAGCCTACAAAAGCACAAAGCTCATCTTGTGGCAAAAGGGTATGCACAACAATATGGTGTTGATTTTGAAGAAATATTTTCTCCAGTAACTCGATTTGAGACAGTGAGGTTGGTTCTAGCATTGGCTGCACAGTTGCAATGGGCAGTTTATCAATTTGATGTCAAGTCGGCATTCCTCAATGGAGACTTACAAGAAGAAGTCTATGTCACACAACTCGAAGGTTTCACAAAGGAAGGCGATGAAACAAAGGTGTACAAGTTGAAAAAGGCATTGTATGGCTTGAAGCAAGCCCCTCGAGCATGGGTATAGCAAGATTGATAAATACATCCACAAAAATGGATACATAAGAAGTGAGAATGAACCCACTTATATGTGAAGAAGGAAGTTAATGATTTCATTATTGTATGCCTTTATGTTAATGATATCATTTACACTAGTTGTTCATGTTCTCTTCTGGAAGAGTTCAAGTCTCAAATGATGAATGAGTTTGAGATGTCAGATACATTACTTTCTTGGCCTTCAAGCACAACAAACTGAAGAGGGAATATTTCTTTCACAAAGGAAATACGCTAGAGACCTACTCAATAAATTTGGCATCCTTAATTGCAAGCCTGCGGCTACTCCAATGAATATCAGTGAGAAATTGCAGCAAGTAAATGAAGAAGAATTGACAGATGCAAAGAGGTTGAGAAGCTTGGTTGGAGGTCTAATATATTTGACGCATACTAGACCAGATAATCATATCATGTTGATGTTATTTCTAGGTTTATGCAACAACCTTCAAAGGTACACTATGGGGCAGCAAAGAGAGTCTTGCGGTACATTGCTAGAGCTTTGGACTTTGGTATTTGGTACTCCAAAACTGATAATTTCAGATTGTGCGAGTACACAGATAGTGATTGGGCAAGTTCATTGGATGATAGACGGAGTGTTTCGGCGAATGTTTTCACTCTAAGTTCAGGTGTGGTGACTTGGAGTTCAAAGTAGCAAGCTACAACATCATTGTCAACTTCAGAAGCTGAGTACATTGCAATAACTTTAGTAGCTTGTCAAGCCGTCTGGCTAAAGAGAGTGTTAGTTGATCTTCAACAGGAGAAGAGAGAAGCAACAGAGATATTTTGCGACAATAAAGCAACTATACCCATGACAATGAACCTAACATTCCACAGCAGGACAAAACATATTGATATTCGTTATCATTTTATCCGTGATTTGGTAGCAAAGGAGGAAATATTCTTGGAATATTGCAGCAAACAAGAGCAGTTGACTGATGTATTGACAAAGGCTTTATCAAAAGAGAAATTCTTCTATTTCAGATGAGTGTTTGGTGTCTGTAGTTTTGAATCAAGAGGGCATGTTAAAGAGTGATTCAAAACGATTGACTGAATTGAGACATGGAAAGTTTAGTAGAACTAGTCTTTGGGTCTTTGAGTAGTTTCCTATATTTACTCAAGTTTTGTTAGTGTTGCTGATTAAGTGTCATAGTGGGTTAGAGGTTCTATATTTTAGGATTAGTTGTTTATCTCTTAGCCTATATATCATGTAGGCATATTTTGTTATTTGAGTACTTCTAATTAATCAGAAATTAAATGCAGTCGCAGTTTTCCTTCTCTTTTTATTATTTCCAGATTTCTCTGTACTTTTTCTCCAACATAAAATCTCCTCAAAGAAAGTTCCACCTAATATATCCAAGATTAGTAATAGAAGAAAAATATAGTTCGATACATAAAATATCTTGTAATTACATATAATTCAAGGAAGAATCGCACCTTAAAGAAATGAGATATATGTATAGAATATTATAAAATTATTCTTTATAACGAAAAATAACTTTAAGTACTATTTATATCATCGCCACTACTACCCTTCATCGTGTAGTGGTACCAATATTATCTTTGTATAAGTTATAATTTCAACATCTCCTTCTATCGACAATTCTGATGAGATGATATGTTTAAAATCATAAGTTTCAGAAAATATTCTTTGTCGTACATGTAAGCCTTTAGTTTATATAGATTATAGGATTCACAAGTTATCTTTACGTTCCCAAATTTTATGCACGATATAAAATACCTCCTTCTTTGACATCCTATCGATGAAGCCATTGTTTAAGAGTTTTTGCTCCGTAAAAGTTCTTGTTCAATTGTTAATTTTATCCAAAATGTCATCTTTCTCATGATCAATAACCAATTGTGGTGCTTTGTGGAGTTCAAGAATTTCAACATGACTTGTATATTTCCCACTTGTTGTAAAGTAATGTTCTTCAACCACAAATTCTGCTAGTTCATCTGCAAATTAATTGAATTCATTAAGGCAAACTACTTTGTTGTCGGAGTTTTTAGGGTTTAATTTTTCAGATGGTAACTCAGCTAATATTGAAGTTATTATCTCAAAACGTAGTATGTTTTCTTGATTTCAGTTTTTTTCAACAACAAAATTAACTTTCTGAGAAAATAATTATTAGTTAAGTGATCATCTGAGAAACCAACTTAAGTTTTTAGTAACAAACCTGAGGAGACATCATAGTTGCTCATCCTTAGAAGTCGAAAAGCCATGGCACAATGGGTGATACTTGAGAAAATTTCTTCATTCCTTTGTTGCCATAGCCTAAAAATAATTGACATTATTATATACTATAGGCTTAACAAAATAGTAAAGGTGAAATACCTAGATAGCCCCTTAAACTTAGCATAATTTATAATCTAGACCTTTTAACTTTTATACTGATCAGATAAACACTTTAACTTAACAAAAGTGTATTTTTTGATGACGTGACAAATAATGTGTATCAAAGACATTCACAAGATGCACTTTTGTCAAGTTAAAGTATCTATTTAGTCACGACAAAATTAACATCATGTATACATTAACTTATACTATCAAGTTTAAGGAGCTATTTAAATATTTAGCCAATTATATTATAAAATATAATTGTGATTAATTAGATTTAATTTACCTGTATATTTCATCTAGAACTTTCTTTATTTCTGATTTAAAATGCCGATGTACACCAAGATTTTGAAGTGTATTAACCAAGCAAAGCAATGAAGGTATCTTTGTTGGATACATAGTGGGAACTATGAGAACATAAAAGGCCAAAAAAAATGTTAGAAAGCAAAAAACAAGATTATTAA
This sequence comes from Solanum bulbocastanum, assembly GCA_037074985.1. Taxonomy (NCBI): domain Eukaryota; kingdom Viridiplantae; phylum Streptophyta; class Magnoliopsida; order Solanales; family Solanaceae; genus Solanum; species Solanum bulbocastanum. Next base: position 2,903,707 of record CM073604.1, read on the forward strand.
TTATATATTAATTATTAAACCATTAAAATAAACAAGATATTTATTTTTTAACCATACAATCTTTTAATTTTGTTTTTTGTCTATGGATTTATAACGGTTAGAAAATACAATTATCCCTCATTGATTACGTACGAACTAATACAAGGTGTTTGACATCTAATATATATATATATATATATATATATATATATATATATAAAAATTAATTTTAACCATATATAAATAATAATATTTCTTGCTGAAAGGGGTCGAATGAAACCCTGGCTCAGCCCTCCGTAAGATAGTTGGGCTAGTTAAAGTCCTGAACCTCGTAGATCGGCCCATGTTCTAGCTTAGGGGTCGGAAAAAGACATTTAAAAGAAAATAAAAATAAGACAAATAAATTAAAACAGATAGCGTGATTTTTCATATGCATAACTACAAAAAAAAAAAAAAATGTTATGTTGATCATGGTACGTACCCCAATTTTTGTGTTGTTGCAAGATTGAATTAAGGTATTCATAGCATTTTTGATCATGTTGATGATAAATCAAGGCAGCTGCAGTGGTGGCTGGTGAATCAAATAATGAACCATTTTGTCTTTGATGTAACATTATTATTTCCTTCCAATCACATAATTCACCAAGTCCTTCACCGATATATTCAACATTCCTTGTAAAATTATTTTGTAACACTCTAGTAAATGTTTAAATTATTTCTAGAAAATATATTTACCAACCGAACATAAAAAAAATATTTTTCCTCCATGCCGAACACATAAAATTATTTTTTTAAAAAAAGCAATGTGAAATATGTACCTTTTAATTGTTGAATCTCTTTTGCAATTCACCAAATTTACAAGATCAAGATCCAAAGGCAAATTTAAGTTTAATTTCTCTGCAAATTTGATCATACTAGAAAATATAATTTCAAAATCCTAGAGGTGAAATTTGATCCTTATTATCTACTGCCCAACCATACGTTTCAATGAAGCCAAGACCTGAAAGAAAATGAAGGAACTCTTCAAGTATATAATATAAATTATTTTGGAATTTTTTAAATAATATACCGTCCAACATAATATATTATAAATTGTATTCGCGTAATATACCTGCATATATTATCAGAAGTAAAGAATTTTGCGGCAATAATATAATATAAGTATTTGTATTTATAATCAGCTATATAAATATTGTTAAAGAATTTAGTGACTCAGAATGCAGTGACGTCAACTCAATTACTATTAAAAAAATTTATGATAATAAGATTGTCGCAAAAAGAATTTTTTTAGTGGATTACCACTATCTTTTTTACTATAATAATAAAATAAATAAATTAAAACGAGAATTACGGTTGCCCATCTCTCATCTCTAATTTTGTTTTGTTATTTTTGTGACATGAAGGAAGGACACATAAAATTCAATTATTCGTTAGCAGAGCACGCTATTCAAAAAAGCATCACGAGTATTATTTTTTATTCAAAATATTTTTGCATTGTTAATTATTTAAATTGTCGTGCTTATTAAAAATTGATCAAGATAATTATTATTTTTAAAAATAAAAATATAATTAATTACCCTCTTAGATCATTTTATTTGTCACATTTTTATTTACACGTTCCCTTAAAAAATGTGTTTTGATTAATTATTATATCCTTGTTAATTATCTTCAATTATATAAAATGTTAATAATTTCTCTTCAATAAATATTTTTTATAGCTTTAATCTCTCTTCAATAAGAGAATTAAAATATGTGTATATACTTTTCATTTATGGAAATAATGTATTCATTTAGGCTTTGATTTTCTAAAATTACAACTATTTTGGGTCATATATTTTTAATAAAAACGACAAAAGTGATCCGGAGGGAGTACTACTAGTTTTCACCTTTACTCTTACTCTATTGAATTGAGATCAAGATTAAATAATGATAATTTTGTTTATTTAATATCTTCTTAAAAAATATGCAGAAATAAATATGACAAATAAAAATGAACAGGAAGGAATAACATATTAGTGATGACTTGAACAAATAATAAAGTCCATTTACCTCTTTTGATTTGCTCATCTCCAACTCTCCATTTGCTTAGTGCAAGCAAACATGCAAGAGTGGAAGGAAGTGAGTCCTTGAGAATCAATGGATGGCTAGGGTTTAGTCCCCAAGATCCATCTTCTCTTTGATTTTCAATAATCCAATCCAAACATTGTGGAAAACATGGCTCATTTAGTGAATGTTTTGAAGGGACCATTGCTACCCATGCTGTATCTTAAGAAGGAGGAGATAACTCTACTTTCCCAAAATTTTCCCTTATTCTCTCCCTTGCATCTTCAAAACCATCCTGCAACGAAAAATATATTCAGTGTAATTTTACATGTAAGATTTGAAAAAGATATGTGTACATTATTTGAGAGATAGATAGGCTGTTTCTAATAGACTGACAGACCAAACTAAAGAAGTTCGAAAAAAAGAAAACAATGGAAGAAAATAAGTCTAAGACAAAATGATGTTAAAAAATGACTTAGTGTACTAAAAAAGAAACAATCACCATGACAAAATAATAGGATAACGGAAGTGCAAGAAATACTATGTAATGACAAGAGTCTCCTCACAAATGCTTTAATACTAACTTTATTATGAGTTTGATCATTTGAATCAAATAGTTTTGTCTTAGATTTTATATTTGTTTTAAAAAAATAAATAAATAAGTACAAAATAATAAATTTTAAACAAAATAGATTATACACAATGTGGTAGACAATTTCCAACCAGAATTCATAAAGTTAAAATCATGAATCAGTTTCTGAAAGGTGCACGACTCAACTTACCATTGATGAAGTGGTACTGTGGCTACATCTTACTCTACATGGTCTCTGGAAAATTGCATCTTCTTTCAACAAGGAAACAAAGAAAAAGAAAAAAGGTAAACTAAAGTTGATTAGGGCATGGTGTCACAAAAGATAATTATGTAAATGCTACTTCTTGCAATGATCAAAACTATGTGTGTTACTGGATGAAATTGTTTTCCCAAATCCTAGTTTATGATGAGAAAGGGTTATGATTTTGCTTCTATAGCCAATTATCATCCTTGAATATTGTGTGTGTTGTTTATGGGGGTGGAGGGGTCAAACATAAAGAAATTCCTCTTAGTTAACTACCAACTACCATCCACATTTATGGAGGTGAGGGTCATTTGCATTTTTTTCTTATTTTGTGTTATTCTTTAATTTTTATTTGTCATTATAAATATTTTTTTAGCAGAGAGAAGTATTGAAAACATTTCTGAACTTAGTGCAGATTATTAGTTTCGTTCCTCAACTATTGATAGCCTTAAACAAACTCTTTACTTGACTAACTGAACCTAAAATATTCTTGTAGAAGCGTCAGACTCTTTATAAAAATCGAAAAAGTGTTAAAAATACCTCAAAACTTGGCGAGAATTTAGGAATGTAGTTCACCGATGTGGCAAGATCAGGGATGTATTTAAGTTCAATTAGTCAAGTAGAGAGTGTTTTTAATGTTTTCAATAATTCGAAGACAAAACTAATAATTACACCAAATTTAAAACTGTTTTAAATACTTTTCTCTTTATTTCATAAAATGTCACAAGTTTTACCCCAGAACATATGTTTTGTGTTAGATATAAACTTGATGTGTAATTAAATGTAAGAAATTGCACGTTTTGGCCTATGAATGACTAGTCTTTAATTTTTATTTGTCAATCATTGCAGCATATCTTATGTCAAAGCAGAAAAAGTATATAAGCATTATTGTGCAAATCTTAGAACAACAATCCAAAAGTGAAAAGTTCTTATAATTACTCTTTGATTAACGTGGACACCATACCTTTTTGTTAGAAAATGTTTCACCTTTTATAATGTAATTTTTTAGTACAAAAAGACATAAAGTCATTATTAAAATTACCTCAAATTTTAAAAAAAATATCTTAATTTTGTGGGTGTCATATTTTCCCACTTTTCACCCATCAATTGTTGTTTGCCACGTATTAAATTCTTTTAATTTTTAATTTTTAGTTTCATTTTCATTATTTCTATTTTTATTAACTTTATTTTTATTTTTTCCCTCTTTCTTCTTCAACCTTCATTACTCAAATCCTTTGTTCTTTGTTGTAAATCCTCCAAAAGTAGTAGCCATTGTCGCCTTCAATGTAGCCTCCATGATGCCTCCCTGTTATAGCACTATTTTCGTCACTAAATCATCACTAAAAAAAAAATCAATTCAACTCTCAAGTTAGTAAAGCAAGGTAATGGAGTTATATATTCAGACCAAAAATAAAAATAAAAATGGAGTTTCATAGTACTCTCTAATCAATGGAGTTCACATTTATTTTTATTTTTTAAAAAAAATAAAAGGATAAAAGAAGAAAAAGAAACAAAGAAAAGGAGACAAGAAAAAAAGTGACAAAAATGGATGAAGTAAATGGATCTTCTAAGTTGAAGATGATGAAGAAAAGGTAATTGGGTTTTTGAATTTGGGTGAAGAAGATAATGGAAAATAATGAATTCGTCAAAGAGAGAGCACCAACGTTGAGCTTGCTTTGGAAAAAAAGTTGAAATCGATTTTAGGGCTACCAACGGCTCTTTTCTCTTTAAATTTAGGGAAGATGATGTAAATAAATTAAATAATTAATAATAAATAAATAAAACAACACATTTATAGCTAGTTAATGACAGTGAAAACACTGTCTCACGTGCCTCATGTGTGTGGCAACAACCCAGACGAGGAAATGGGTCAAAATGGACCATTTACAAAGATATTAAATAGTTCTGTGGGGTGAAAAGACACTTTCAATGTTAAGGTGTCTTTATGCAAATACGGGACGACTTTAGTGGTAACTTTATGTTTTTTCTCAAAATTTAACAATAAAATGATCTCTTTATTTTGTTTTCTTTCTTATTTTTGACAAAGAAGCGGGTATGAATTAATAATTAATTGATAAGTATTGATATGAATTGTGGTGCAGTGATTAGACTATTCCATTCTTATTAGAGGTTTTGGATTTGAATTTTGTGTATGGAAAAATTCATATTAAGAGTGTCATCTCCAAAAAAACCTTGCAGGAGAAAAACCAAAAAAATAATAATTGATAAGTAAATGATTTCTCTGGACAAAAATTGTTTCTGATTCAGATAAAAATCTCTAATAGATTGGTGTGCTAATTATTGCCAGCTACACTAACAAAACATAAAAAGGTAAGAGGACAAACAAAATTGGACCATTTTTTGAAATTAAATTTACTGAAAAGAACATTGGACGCAATTATGAATAATTAATTTAATATTATCGATTAGATCTTATGCTCAAAATAAGTAGAACAACGTACTATTTAGGTTGAAAGCCATAGTGCTGATACCTAAAATGGTAAATCAAATACCTATTATAGGCCAAGCAGTTAGGAAGAAGTGTAACAAATGAGTGTTGTTGAAACTAGCATATTGGAAAATCAATAGGCCAAAATAATCATGAGCGACTACAATATTACAAGTTTCTTCCTCTTAATCGAATCTGTAACCTTCAATACCAAATTCATTTTCTCTGATTTTCCTGATAAAACTAGAAGTTACCAAGGAATCATGCATAGCACTGAATAGGGAGCCGCTGAATACCCCAGCAACACGTAACACGTGAAATGGGGCATAAGGATGTTGTGCTCAGCCTGGAATACAATCATGAAATTGAAAGCACCAGAGATTCTTAGAGGCATACCATCAGAAAAACATCCTTGACCGATTGGGTAGATTAAGAAAACTGCGGTAGCAGCTGCAACAGGAGCTGAATATGCAACAACAATCCAAATAATACAAAATTCAAACACGTCAAGTACAAAATTGCTTCATGATTTGTTTGAGAATAGACACCCTTAGAAGGAAAGCGGATAAAATATTTCATCGAAGTATAATATGCAATTTAGATGATCTTATTAAAAAAAAAGAAAATGACAAACTTAGATTTAGCCAAACTTTGAAGTTTGAAGCAAATTCGTGCTTTTTTGTTTGAAGTTTTGAATTTATATATGCACAATATGTATGTGTTAAGATTTTTTATGAATATGAGGCCCAAACTATTTCGTGTGTTTAAAACGTTCCCAACAACATCTTATACTTTGGCCCATAAAAAAAAATGTGACATGAAATTACGTTGAATGACTTGGAAATTGGTGAGTTTGAAATCTTGACTTCCGTTTACCTTTTGAGCAAACCTTTAAAGTCAAATTAAAGTTAAAAATTGTTGAATGGAAAAATCCTTTTCGCTAGAAAATTTGATTAGAATAGTAAAATATCATATCTCACATTATGTTATTTTATTTTTTAAATATTTTTACCCTTTTAACTTTAATACATTTTAATTAAAAAGATGAAAAAAAATCAGTTTATTTTAAACTAAAAAAAATATAGACTTTTTAAATTTATGGCCAAATTTTTTGGCCATTTATTATTATCCTTGTTGAATTTGAATCATGTCTATGAATCAACCTCCCTAATAATTTTTATAAATCATTCTAGATGATTTGGAATTTTTTTCATTCAATAGTCGCAGACTTTTCCAATGTCATGACAAAAAATGCCCTATTATTAAAAACTTGAGGCTAATTCCATCTTGTAATTAATGTATCACCTTATTAAGCATTGAAACTTAATTATTTAAATTTATTTATTTCTTTTTATATAATTTTTTTTATTAATATTTTCTTGAAGCCAAAATTCTAAACGTGTATTTATTATGTTCTAGAGAGTGCTACTAATTTCAACAATATTTCTTTATTGTTATGCTCTAGGTCAGCGGTGGAGCCAGAAAATTTAATAAGGGGGTTTAAAATCTGAGAAGTAAACACACGAACTAGTGGAAGGGAGTTCGACATTTATTATACATAGCTAAAAAATAATTTTAACCATGTATAAATAGTAATATTTGTCGCCGAGGGGGGTCAGATGACCCCCCTCATCATATGCTGCCTCCGCCCCTGCTCTAGGTGGCTCCGTCCTATAGTAGTTGTATGAGAGTTTTAAGATTTAAATTTTATAGGTTTAGTTTTAAATTATTAAAATTGAATCAATTATATTTCTAAAGTTATAAATTTATATTTATAATTATTTTAATAATTTTTATATATACATGTTCAAAGTTATGGGTTCAAAATTGAACACGTAACTATAAATTATAATGGTACCGTTTAAGTTGAATTCTTTGAAAAAAAAAATCATGTAATTACCTTCTTTCAATAATTTTCATATAAAAAAGTTGTTTGCATTTCAAAAGATAATAGACTATTATTTAGTTGAAATTTTAGTTTTATAATATAATTTGTTGATATAGTGTTTAAATTTATATGCATATTCAGATATTAAAAACAAATAATTTTAATTATTTAATGTTCATATCTTAAGACATCATCTAATATTTAAATATGTATTTAAATTTAGACATTTATATCTTAAATCATATTTTAATATTTAAATCAAAAGCCATAAATAATAGGAATAAATGTGGCCTTACACTTATACGTTTTGAAAGCTAAATCTCAGAACTTTTGGCTTTTAGCCGTTATATCGTAATTCACATTTTTAATAGTTTAAAAATTATTTATATTCAGACGTTTTAATTAATGAAAAATAAATAAAATGATCTCTTTATTTTGTTTTCTTTCTTATTTTTGACAAAGAAGCAAGTATGCATTAATAATTAATTAATAAGTATTAATATGAAAGATGGTGCAGTGGTGAAACTGCTCCACTTTTATTATAAATTTTTGATTCGTGTTCTGTATATAAAAAAAAAAAATCTATTGAGAGTGTCACCTGCATGATCTAAATAACTAGGCGAAAAACAAAAAAATAAAATAATTGATAAGTCAATGATTTCTCTGGACAATAATTATTGGTGTGCTAATTATTGCCAGCTAAAAAAACATAAAAAGGTAGAGGACAAACAAAATTGAACCACTTTTTAAATTAAATTTACTGAAAAGAGCATTGGATACAATTATGAATAATTAATTTAATATTATCGATTAGATCTTATGCTCAAAATAAGTATAACAACGTACTATTTAGGTTGAAAGTCATAGTTTTAATATTTAAAGCGGTAAATTAGATACTTACTACTGGCCAAACAGCTAGGAAGAAGTGTTATGAACGAGAGTTGTTGAAACTAGCATATTGGAAGATCAATCGGCCAAAATAACCATGAGCGGCTATAATATTATAAGTTTCTGCCTCTTAACCGAATATGTAATCTTTATTAGCAGATTCATTTTCTGTGGTTTCCCTGATCAAACTAGAAGTTATCGAGGAATCATGCATGACACTTAATAGGGAGCCACCGAATACCCCAGCTACACCTAACATGTGAAATGGATGCATAGAGATGTTGTGCTCAGCCTATAATACAATCATGAAATTGAAAGGACCAGAGATTCTTAGAGGCATACCATCATAAAAACTTCCTTGACCGATTGGGTAGATTAAGAAAACTGCAGTACCATCTGCAATAAGAGCTGAATATGCAACAACAATCCAAATAATACAAAATTCAAACACATCAAGTACAAAATTGCTTCATGATTTGTTTGAGAATAGATACAATTAGAAGGAAAGCGAATAAAATATTTCAAAAGATAATAGAGTATTATTTTGTTGAAATTTTTTTTTTGTAATATAATTTGTTGAAATGCATATTTAGATGTCAAAAATAAATAATTTTAATCATTTAATGTTCATATCTTAAGACATCATTTCAATATTTAAATATATATTTACATTCAGATATCTAAATCTTAAATCATATTTTAATATTATATTTAAATTCAAAAGTCTTAAATAGTAGGAATAAATGAGGCCTTACACATTTACGTTTTGAAAGCCTAAAATCTTAGACCTTTTGGCTTTTAGCCGTTATATCGTAATTCACATTTTAATATTTTAAAAATTATTTAAATTCAGACGTTTTAATTAATGGAAAAAAATAAGCATTAGATTTTTACGTTTTAAAATCCTAAGCTTAAACCTTTGGCCTCTACATCTAAATTCATATTTTAATATCAAAAAATTTATATAAATTCAGACGTCTTGATTAATAATTAATAAAAAAAAGACGTTAGACTTTTATATTTTAAAAGCCTAAATCTTAGACCCTTGGGCGCTCTCGTTAGACTTGATAATAACAAGACGTAAAAGAAAGTATTTGAGAATATCAACGTGTATGCCTTTGCTCCGCATACATAATGCGTCGATAAAATTAGTGATTTAAAATCAAATATTGATATGAAAAGTTTTACATAATTTTTTTAAAAATTTCAATTCAAGTAAATTTGTTTAGGTCAGCACGAAACTTAAGATTTAAAAAGATTTTTATAATAAGTGATTTTAAGCATAATAAATATTTGTGTAATTATAATATTTTTAAAACTTGTAGTCTTAAAATGTCATACCATTTAATTGACTATAAAAAAGCTCTCATGAAAGTTAGAGTAGAAAACTAAATTAAATTGTTTTTAAATTTGAAATATTGAAACGTCTCTTCTTTCGTATTGAATGGTGCGAAAATATAATTGTAATATTTAAAAATGAAATAATTTATTGCGTGTTGAGTTATTTTATTGCAATGATAGAAAGATGATATTTTTCCCTATATACAAACTTATATACACCCTACATCAAACCAATTTACTTTTCTATGATTAAGTAATTAATTAGATGAAAATACACACTTATTTTCAAGTCTTAATTATAGGGTCTATTTGAAAAGTTATCATATAATTGAATTTGACATTATTATACAATTTAGTAATTACGAAAATATATTTGTTTGTTTATCATAACGTACATATTTACAAATGTAATATTTGATTATACAAATATAACACCACACTTGGATCTTTAATTCGAATTATTTTGAAATTTCTCTTCTTTCGTATTGGGTGGTGCAAAATAATAATTGTAATATCTATAAATGGAATAATTTATCGTGTGTTGATTTATTTTGCTGCAATGACATCTATGTAGATATAAAAATTTCAAATCTAAATTATTCTCTATAAAAATGATATCTTTTCTAAAACAAAATAGAAAGATGTTTTTTATGAATTGAACGAAATTTAAGTTGGACCTACACTCAACACCAAACCAATTTACTTTACTATAATTTAGTAATAAATTAGGTGATACATTTTATTTTCAAGTCTTAATTATAAGGGCCTATTTGGAAAGTTATTCTAATTGAATTTGATATTATTGTACAATTTAGTAATTATAAAAATATTTCTGTTTATCACAACATATATAATAATTACAAATATAATATTTGATTGTACAAATTTGGATCTTTAATTCAAAATATTTTGAAACGTCTCTTCTTTCATATTGAGCGGTGCAAAAATATAATTGTTATGTCTACAATTGAAATAATTAGTTGCGTGTTGATTTGTTTTACTATAACAATATTTATGTGGATATAAAAACTTCAAAGCTAAATTATTCTTTAGAAACATGATATTTTTTCCGAAACAAAATAAAAAGGAATAAAAGTTTGCCTATACCCTACACCAAACTAATTTACTTTACAATGATTAAGTAATAAATTAGATAGAAATACACATTAATTAATCATAATTAGCTTATAAAGGTGCAGTGTTGTGTCGAGTGTATGAAGGTCGAGAATTAGAATAAAAGTTTATTTTTATTTTTGTTATCATTTATTTATTTTGGTTAGAAGATCAATAGGTAGTAGAGCATTGTTTAATTTTTTTAATTAGTCTCTTACCATTTTATTCTTCAATTATTTCTTTATCACTTATTGCTTCTTTGCTTCGACTGTTGTATTATTTGCCGTTGTTAACGTCTTTTTCTTCATTAACTTTTTATATACTTCTTTTACTACTATATATATCTTATTAATTTTAATATATTTTTACTTGAGTGGATGGTCTGTTGGAAACAACCTAAACCTTTACCAAGTAAGAATAAAATTGCGTACAAATCATTCTTCCTAGTCACATTGATACTGACGTGAATATGAGTATGTTATTGTTATTTTTAGTTGACAAAATTGTATGCTAGAAATTTAAAAAGTCTATAATATTCTTTTTATTTTAAAATAAATTGATCCTTTTTTCATTTTTTAATTAAAATATATTAAAGTTAAAAGGGTAAAAATATTTAAAAAGGTAAAATAACATAGTGTGAAATATGTTATTTTATCATTCTGGCCAAAAGGATTTTTCCATTTTGATATACCTGATAAAGAAGTTTTATAAAGGAGATCAAGATAATTACTTGTAACAAGGAGTAAACAACAAATAAATTTTTCATTTTCTCTAGAAAACAAAAAATCCAAATAATATTGAGAGGAAAAAAATGAAGAAGCTTTGTTTAGATTAGTGAAGAAGAAAAGAGAAACTACATAAGTATTTATACATGTGAAAATTAGCTTTATTATTAATTTCTAAAATTTAAATTTTATGTATAAATTTTTTAAAGAAAAAAAATTTGGCAGAGGTAAAAGACAAAATAATAATTATTTAAGTTTTGAAAGTCTGTTTTTTGTAAATATGTACTGTAGTTGACGTTACCAACCAGAAATTAGCGTTATAATTAATTTTTTTGTTTGGTAAACGTGTTTTAGTTAATTTGATTAGTCTTTTATATATATATATAGAGGCAATTGTATGCATGTGAAGTATGGGTATTGTATTATTTTATCAAAATTTATTATTTTCTTTCTTTCGATTATTATTTATTATTGTTGTTCATTCCTTCATTGCTCGAATTCTTTTTCTTAGGCTCGCTAACTTGATTAAGTTTGTATACTTACAGCACCCCACAATTAATTTTTAGTGTTAACACCCAATTTTGGACCTTCACAATATAAATTAACCACCAAGCTTCTTAAATTTCAAAACAATTTGAAATAATTGACTTTATAAAATTCAAAATATTTTTCAAAGATATTTTAAATAGCTTGGTCACTTGGTCACTTGGTCACTTTTTATAATATTTTAAATGATAAACATATTTATATAATTATTATATTTTATAAATATTCAAAAATCATCTAAAAAAAAAGATTTTTGTTTTGCTTAAATATCTTACTAATTAGTTTAGTTATATAATAGTTTACACTTTTAAATTAATTAGTTTACAATTAAGTCAATTACTTTATTTTGTTAAAATTAAGAATCTCATTAATTAATTTATATTAATTCTGTCTTATTTAATCACTAACCGAATTTTCTAAATGGAATTCAATTAGACTACATTCTTAATTCATTGGCTAAATTCGTAAGGCAATTGACCACTCAAATCGGTTAAAATTGTAACATATTAATCAAATCCCTTAAACTCATTTGACCAAATTTTGGGCCTTTCCTCTCAATTTCAGCCGGCCCAGTTTTAATTCAATGCTCAGCCCAATCCCAAACAAAACAATTCATATCAATACAACACGTATCAATACCAAAGAACCTAGCATACCCGACCCGACAGCGTACAACATCACCCGACCCCTGTTCATCTTCTTCGATCAACCCAGAATTGTGTTTCAACAGCTCAGAATCGTGCGAAATCCAGCGGCCCGCGAGAACTCAAGACCAGTCCAGCAAATCGTGAACCGACATCCCTGCTCACTCCCGCGCAGTTCGTGTCGTCTTCCTCAGACCCGTGCAGCTTTACTACCAACAACCAGTTTTCGCCTTGTTGCAGCCAGATGGAGTGATCTCCTTGTCTCTTCGTCCTTGCTCAAGGAATCGGACGGCTCCCATCGTTGTTCCATTGAATAATTGTACAATTTCGTACAAAATTTCAGTTTCAGCCTTAAACTTTCCAAGAATTCGAATTTCGAATTGAATTTGGCCCCCATTTATCTGTCTGATTTCCCCCCATTTTTCCTGAACCCTAATTTCCTCTATATATACCCTTCTTCCTCTTCATTATAGGGGTTGGAAATTTTTAACCAAGGGATAGAAAATCACTTTAGCAAATAGCTGTAAAATACATCCGAAAAGGGAGAGAAAAGTTAGTTTTAATAAGAGTCTCATTCTTCTACCTTGTTCATCATTTTACCCTAAGTCGGTTCGAATTCAAGTTGCTTCCTAGGTCTCTCGTTTGCTGTCCATATTCGACTTTTGTGGTGGTGGAAGCTCCGCTCGAGTTCCTCGTCCCATTTTGCTGCGTTGAAAAAGGTAAGCGTTCTTCCTTTGTGGCATTCTCTTCGTCTCCTCTTCTATCTCCATGTGTTGTTTTCGAATGCTATAAAGTTCATATTCTCTGGCTGTTCGCTATTAGTTACTATTGAGTTTATGATATTTTCAATGTGATATATATGTTCCTATTCGATTCCATGATCTGGCCGAGTCAAAGTTTTTGTAGGTTTGCATCTAATGTTGATGTTTTTTTGCCACTATACTCGAGCTCTTGTTTGGTTATTTCTCTTCTCAAGCCTGCTGCTTGATGTCATTGAGTCTATACTATTTTATTTATATTGTGTTTAAGTGTCAGGTGCGTTGCATTTAGGATTGCTACGATTAGTGTTGTTATCCATATAGGTCTAAGTTTTTGAGGTGTGGTATAATTGCATTTTGTTCCATTAGCTTAGTTTTCTCTATTTCTGGAATCTCTTATTATCTTACTGCCTGAAATGATCTGCTTGAGCCATTTTTCATGTCTTCATTTTGCCTAAAATTTTGATCAAAAATTGCCTGCCATTTGCCATTGAGCTTTTAAAATGTGGCATTGTTGCTTTATAAATTTTTGTGAAATGCACCAAGAAAGCAGATCTATTTTGGTGTTGTCCATAAGTCAAAATCTGGAATTTTGATAAAGGCAATATTTATCCATTGTTTTGCATTCTTTTCCATTCTAGTATTTCTTTATAATCGTTGGTTTGTTGTATTATCGTATGGATGCAACTTTATTTTGGCTTAATCCAAAGCAATGTGTTCCTAACATTATATATATATATATATATATGCGCGCGCGCATTCCTTTTGATTTATTCGGTGTGTATCTTTGTCCAAAGCCTTGAATACCATGTAATGATGTAAGGTCATAAATTTTAATGGTTAGTTGGGATAAGGTGATCTGTTTGGCCACTAATTTGTGTTTATGATTTGTTAAGCCGTCCCTTAGTGAATGACTTTTCTTGGATAAGTTTTGTCCCCTTATCTCTTACTGACTATTATGCCTATGTTTGCTCAAAAATCATTTAGTTTAGTTTTCTTGCTATGTCATATGTGGCCATTAAATTCAATATCGATGCATCAATACTTATATATTTATTTCCTTTTGTTGTATGTGAAATTCAATTCGAGCCTATTTTGGACTCCACCCTTGCATATCATTTAGTTTTTTCGAGTCAGGCTCTCTTCTATTTGGATCGTTGGAAGCTGAAACACAATCTCAGAAAGTCCAAAAGCAGCTTGTATACACTAAATATACACTGGTATACGTGTCGTAATACATAAATACGGGGCCCAAAAATTGATACAGGTGCTCAAAAATTGAGTTAGGTTGTACACATATAGAATACAGCTCAATATACAGAAAAAAGGGCCAAAATACGGCCAGTATGCAGCAGTATACACCAAATGTATACACAGATTTTTCAGGAGCAAATGGGCCTAAAGCCCAAGGAAATTACAGCAGGTCCAAGTAGCAGGAAAATGGGCCAAAGCTCAATGAGACAACAATCAGCTATTTTGGATTAAAATGGGCCAAAATCCATAATTTTGGTTTTCTTTAAGACTTTAGGACACGTGGGCCAAAAGGCCATTTTAATTGGATTTGGGCCAGAAACCCCAAGTCTAATTATTTCTTTCCCCTCTATTATTATTTTTGTTGTTATTAACTAACTAACTTTATTGTTTTTTATGGTTTAATTAGTTAAGTTTCCCAAGATAACCTTTCTTATTTTTTGAAACACATTTTATTTTATTTATATACTTGGTTACATATTAATTATTTTATCTCAATATGAATTATGCCCAATTTCTTCCTCGAAAGTAACAACTTAAAATTTTCGTTCTTTCTTAAACTTATTGAATTTTTAAAAGTTAATTGAAAAGTCATTTTAGTCAAATCGCCGGTCAACCGCAAGTTAGCGGACATTCCGAGGGCCTAATACCTTCTCGGAATGTATATTGAACTCGAACCCTTTTTATTTTCAATTGATTTTATCTGTTTAAATCTTTTGAAAACCTTAAGTTTTTTCTTGATTTTTTTACTAAGAAATTAATTGGCGACTCTATTCTTTTGGAAGATCTATTTCTCTTCAAATCATAAATTTAATCGATTTTTTGAAAATAAGTCCATTTTCATTTTTATTTTTTGAGTAAAACATTTAGTATAAAGTACATAAATCTCAACATCCTATCCCGGAAGTTTTCCCAATTACCAAAATTCTTGATTTTTCATTGCTTTGGGATACATTTCTAGTTGTCCAATACATTGCAAATAATATAATACTTAATGGGAGAGATGTATCTGAGAGGGGCTAGGAATGTACCCGAGAGGAGATGGATGTATCCGAGGGGAGATACGGATGTATCTGACAGGAGACTTTTGTAATTTTTTTTAAACAGTAGGAACTTTAGAGATTATGATATCTTAAATTGTGTATATATGTAATTTTTCCTAATTTTAATTTTTAACATGACTTTGGCATTATTGTATTTTTTTTTTCGACCCGCTTTGAAATATTGTATTTAGGTCAAAGATCTATTAAAACTAATTTTTTTACCTTTACAAGATAACATAAAAGTTATATATATATATATATATATATATATATATATATATATATATATATATATATTATCTTTTGAATTATACCGAATGCGGAATGTTGTTATTATTTCTGTTGTATTTATCAAAAGGAGTCAAAGTTGATAAGAGTTAAATGAGATACTTATTTAAGTTTATTATGAAAGGCTGGTTTATTGTATTTACTGTAGTGGCCAAAATAGTAGTTGGTATTTTAATTAATTTGATTAGTCTTATTAATTTTAAAACAGGAAATTAAGTAAATTATCTTGACGATTCAAGCTTCATGCATGTGTTTGCTTCAATACTTAATTAGGCCATTAAATATGTTTAGTTATATTAAGAAACTCAAACACTTATTTATCTTAAGATTCACTAACATGCTGTCTATAAACGACATCAATTATCATCACTAACCACCTCTTTCGTCACATTAATTAGGTGAAAATACACACCACCAAAAGATGTGGTGCAGTAGATGGGGATGCTCTTTTCTTAACCAGAGGTCTTGGTTGAGCACTAAGATTTGGGTATGAAAAAATCCTTGGTATGGAGCGTTTCCCCCGAATGGGGCCCTGCAGGGTGCGAATCTGAAATAGGTGCAAATACACATTAATTAATTGTAATTAGCTGATAAAAGTGTGGTAAGGGTATGAAGGTCAAAAATTAGTAGAAGGTTAGCTATATATCTTTTTTAATTACTTCTTGTTTTCTTTTCTTTGGTTGTCATATTATTTGTTATTGCTACAGCCCTTTTCTCCGTTATTTTTTACATAGTGTTATTACAACATTTTCTTTTCTTACTAATTTTGATATGTTTGACTTAAGCGAAGAGTCTGTCGTAAACAACCTACACCTTCATAAAATGAGGTTAAGACTGCGTACACATCATCCTCTTCAGATCTTGCTTGCCGTTATTGTTGTTTTTAGCTTATAAAAGTGTATGCTAATGATAATTTTGATATATCTAATAAAGAAGTTTTATAAAGGAGATCAAGATTTACTTGTACCAATTCTTTAAGAAACCAATTTTTCTACATGGACCACTCACTATAAGGTACGTCGATATTATCTAGAACACAAGAAATAACATCCTCTCCCTATAATTGAGTTAGGTATACTCTTTTTCATTCTATAAATTCACATAATTTTCTTATCAAATAAAATAGAAGAAAAATAAAACTATAGAATATGGCTTATCAAAATGGTGGAAATATGGAGAAAGGGAAGGATATTGTTGCAAAAAATGGACACTTTGGCTCACTTTCATTTAGTCAAATGGATTCACTTAGTGCTATTTGTGACACTTTCTTGCCATCCATTGATACTAATTCTCTTCATCAAGAAAATATGGATGATTCTGTCATCAAATTTCTTCACACTTCTGCTTCCATGAATGGAACTCCTCAACATGTAAGACTTCTCAAATTTACTTCTTTTTTTTTTTTTTTTTCATGTTTTTATTTTCTTTGGTGGGGTGGGGTTGGGGAATTAAAGTATAGGGAAGAGAAAAAACAAAAATTGTTTTACAACACTCATATTATTTCATTTTTTTTTTTGTTGGAAAAAAGGCATAAGAACACCCTGAATAATAATTGAATTTTCAGCTATACACTTATACTTTACGAATATCTTATAGCTCTTTGGACATTTTTGAAGTGTAATTTAACTTGACGACCTGAGCCAAATATATTCATAGGAAAAGTAAATTTTTTGTCGCACGAAGGGCGGAGCTACATGATATTAATGGATGAACTCTTTCCGTCAAAAAATTATATTGATCAAGTAGGATAATTAAAATAACCTCTTCAAGAATTGTTTTATTGATCCCTAGTATCACATCCTTTTTTTAATCTCCTTGTTATCATCCTTTATTAGGTACAAATTTCCCATATATGTTTCTAATTCCCCTATAAATCTTTTTAAATTGTTCTTTATTATACTTTGTAGCTTGCATGGATGATAAGTGAAAGAATACAACACCCTAAGCTAAACTTATGCAAATTAGCTCTATGGTTACTATCAACAAGGATAGGAACTTTCATACTTTGTGGTAAGGCAAGCTTGTCAAGCCAATTCCCATACTTGCAAAACTTCTCTAGAGTTTCACCCAACAAGAGGGAAGAAATAGTTCAATCATGGTCATGCAGCAACTTCAAACTCATCAAGCTTCTCTTTGTTGCCTTGAAAGTTCTAACTCTCCTTGTATTCTTCACTCAGGTATGAGTTTAAGTTATATGCATTGACAATATAATGTGTAAATTTATGTGTTGTCGGGGGTGTGGCCGGATTTTAAGTCATACTTCTTATCTTTAGCTGAAGTGTTACCAAACAATGTATATATATGAGATATGTTGAGTCACTTTAGGGTCAGCCTTGCCGATGTGGGTCAGAATTCAAGTGAGTTTAGGCAAATTCCGATAAAGTGGAGCAAACCTCAGTGTTGAATCTAGGAAAACTATATGCAATGGGGACAAACCTTGCGAGGATGCTGAGTCAATAGAGGAGGTGTATGTGACACCTTAACTTAAGATAAGAAGTCCCACATCGACAAAACACTTGAGATATGTTGAGTATATAAGCAAGCATGTCTTACCTACAACAATCTATTAGGGCCAACTGTTATAGTTCTGTTTGTGCTTTAATGGTGAACGTACCACTTACACCAGCCACCTTGAAGGCCTACTATTTTCCCAAACTACTCATTCATAAAAGTGCATTCATTGTACACCAACGCATTAAATAGAATTATGTTTTCAGAATGCATTTTATGACATCCTTTCCACATGCATGGTCCCTGATTTTCTTCCTCGTTAATTAATACCGTCGTGTCTAATAATATTTGTTCACTATTTATTTTACACACTTCTTAAAAAACTATAAATAGAAGGGTAATTTTACTATATCATTCTTTGAATATAATAAATATAATGTCTTGAAAAATATAATAGAGAAATGACAAATTAATGATAAGAATAAATTAGAAGCTAAGTGTAAAATCATTCCAAAATAATATAGTGAATAATTATTGTTGGACTGGGATAACAAAATGACTAGGGAAGCATATTTCAAAAAGTAGAAATCAAATTGTAAACACTTACATAACTTTAAATTTGAGTACTCCTAAAGAAATTTGAAAATCAAATTAAACAACAAAAGAAGTACTCTGCCACAATGAGGGGCAGACCTAGAAGTAATGGAGGGGGCTCACCTGAACCCAGTCAATAAAAACATCACATTGTATATATAAGATATTTTTAAAAATAATTAATGTCTATATATTGGAACCTCCTAAATATAAAACTAGACGTTGATTTAGTGGTTAAGGTGTTCAAACCTCATCTTGAGGTTTCAAGTTCAAATCTTAGACACTACTCTTTTTTTTCCGAACCTCCTTAACGAAAATGTTAAATCCAATATTGACCACAATCTTCTTTTCGTTTTTTGGTAATAATTGTCCGACTAAGTCTTAGATTGATGAACAAAAGCTACTAAGTTCACGTGAACTTGTAATCAGGCATGTATCTAGGCTCTTATTACAGGCAGGGGCAGAGCAAGCCTTCTGTTAGGAGGTTCATCCGAACCCCCTCGACGAAATTTTTTATTATTTATATATGGTTAAAATTATCTTTTATGTATATATAATAGATGTCAAACCCCTTTATTAAAAATTCTAGCTCCACCACTAATTATAGATAGTTACACCAACAATATATATAGCTATATTTTTATTTAGAAATGTACTTAATTGTATATATTTGTTATAAAGTACAACGTGGCTATTTCTCAGGCCTAGTAGTTACAAGAGGTACAACTTCTTGAGGGTATATAAATTACTTAATGTACATGTGTATTAAAATTTAAAAATATAATGGACTGCCTACATATAGTAAGTAGATCTGAAATCAGTTATGAAAAAATAATATTTTGTTTTCCTTCCTTTCAATTAAAGTTGCCAACTCACTTTGTTCTGTCATGAGTTGCATTTGAGATTCTTTGGTCCCCTTTTCTGTTATTCTGTATCCTACACTTGAGGGTAGTTATGATTATTATTATCTTTGGTCCTAAGGATAGTTTTATAATATTATTTATCGTTGCTATTATTTTTTCCATTGTTTTCGGTAGGGGTGTACATGTTGGTTCGGGTTTTTTAAATATCAAGCCAAACCATTTTTGTAAAATTTTTAAATTTATAAATCAAACCAAACTAAATTTTTTTCGATTTTTCAACCTCGGATTGGATCGAGTTTTTCAAATACCAAACCAAACCATTGTGTCGAATTTTTAAATTTATAAATCAAACCAAACTAATAAACCTCGAATTTTTTCAGATTTTTGGATTTTTTCAGTAAAGTTTGCATATAAACATATAATTAACTCGTGCTTCAAATATTTCTTTATTCCAATCAAAATACAATTATCTAAGGTGTTTCTTAAAAAAATAACACAAAATATGAGATGAGTACTGATGACACAAAAATATTCAATAAAAAATAATAATGAAATCATCTTATAAAATAAATATTGCAAAGTCATAATGAAAATGATCATAATTTAAAAGTACTAAATCATACTAACATAAGTTTAACAAGTATTAGTTACATTACTAAATATTTAACGAAAATTAAAATTAGATTATGTATTTTAATTGTCTAAACCAATGTAAAACTAAAGAACAAATATTCAATATTATTGTCATTCTTAGTGTTGAATTGATTTTCTTTTTGCATTAGTATTAATTTGATTTTGATTTAAGTTTTATTATAATTATGAACATCTATGAACTATAATTTTTATTGGACCATTCCGAGTTCTAAGTTTTAAACTTGAAATAATATATTAAAGAGAAAATAGCCAAAAGCCCCCATAATCTATTGTTGGATTCTCAACTACACACTTATACTTTACGGAAGTCCTATTACCCCCTAAACATTTTTAAAGTGAAATATATAACCCCTTAAAACATCATAACCACACATCTGTCTTGTAGTGAAACACACGCACCTGACACGTGTATTTAATTAATTAATTATTATTTTTTCAGTTTTTTCTCTCCTTCATCTTCTTCCTTTCTTCTTTAACCATTTTTTCAACCCTAAGATTTTACAGATATTGATTTGGGGAAAACATTGGTAAATGCATTGGGGTGTTCCCCCACCCCTCTTCCACCCACCACCTCCACCTCCTCCTTTATGATCTCCCCCACTTTTACCATTACTTTCTTCACCTATTCAAAATCTCTTTACCATCTCTTCCTAAGAAAAAGCTTTGAAAAAGAAATATTCAAGCCACCATCAAAACCATTACAAATCAATTTGATTCCATCACCAAAGAAAAAAAGAACTTAATTGGGAGAAGATGCCGGGTTAATGATTGTAGATCGTGTGCTTGGTGCAACGTCTTGCAAATCTATGTTGTGCTTCTTTTTTTTTTTTTTATAATCAAGAGATTTGAAATTGATAATAACTTTTTGGGGATTCAATTGAATTTGACGTGAACCCAAATTGATTTTTCTCAAATCCGATTTGAACTCTTTTGGGGTGATTGAAGATGGTTGACATTTTATTTGTAGTGGATTTAATTGATTTTGCAAGTATTTTACATGAGAGCTTGAAATTAATAATGGTGAATCCGATTGCAACGATGGCTGACGATAGCTACTTAGGGTTGGTGAATGGTGGAGGTCCATATTGTTTTGGGGAAGAAAGAAAATAAATAAGAAAAAATAAAAAATAAAACTACATATGTTTATAAAAATAATTAAAAATAAAATTTCAGTAATATTTATTTTTGCTGCTCACTCTCTATGCCAACTCAGCACTTAACGAGTTATTTATTCTATTTTAAAGTAGTTCAAGGGGGTAATAGGACTCCCGCGGAGAATAAGTGTGTAGTTGGAAATTCGGTAATAGGTTGGGGGGTTATTTGGCCATTTTCTCTATATTAAAAGATAAAACTATGAAATAGTATAAGAAATATTTTAAAATTATATCAAAGTAAATATTTTTATGTATAAAATAAAATTTTAAAATTACATACATAATATCGGGTTGGTTTGGTCTTGGGTTGACTTTTTTTATTTAAAACCAAACCAACCCAAATATAGTCGGGTTTTTTTTCCAATACCAAACCTCTAGTCGGATTTTTTTTTCGGTTTGATTCGATTTACGATTTGATTCAATTTTCGGTTCAATTTTGTACACTCCTAATTTTTTGTATGACTTTTACTATTATAATTATTTTATATACTTACCTTTTTGATATGGTTTCTCAGCCTAGAAGTCTATTAGAAATAGTCTTTTGATATTCACAAGACAGATAAGCAGCATATATATCATTCTTTTCAAATCTCACGTATAAAATTACAATAGATATATTGTTATTGTTATTATTATAACAGGATAATTACGATATTCCTCCAAGTTCGGTGCTATAATGAGGAATATATCTAGACACTTCTATTTATAAATGGAAAATAGTATTCGTGGTCCCTAAGTTAGTGGTAAATATTATTTTTGTCTTTATAATATTATGACTTGACATATATTTATTTTTGTCTTTATGATATTATGACTTGACATATATTTATTTTTTAATTAATGAAAGTGTATATTTTCTATTCTTTAACGTAAACACTATATGTTATATCACTATTTATAGAATTATATTATCGTCAAATATGATGAAGCATCACAAAATTTAACATATCACATAATTATGTGATGATAGATGTGATTAACAATTATAAATTTATGATTATTTACAAACAAAATATATCCCTTATATGATAGGTTTTTCTATTCAATACCAACAACAATCATGTGGAATATCATATATTTTTCTATTGCCACCAGTCAGTGCCCTTGATGTAGACATGCTCCACCCATCACAATCCACACCCATAGATTATAAGCCTTTTGAGCAATGTTCCACACGTATTTTGCTATCGCAACTTCATTTCATATCATACATTTAATTATTTTTTATTACGATTTGAGTCTATATCTTTGGTGTGATTAGTATTCAAAATAACGAATAACTTCAAATGATACTTCGTATTGACAGACTGCTAATGAACTGATATGACATTTTATAAAATGCAAGCAAAAATTAAAATTCATTTATCTGAAACATAAACTTAATATAGGCTAGAGTAAAATAATCAACATATCCACAAGACTGAACAATTTATGTCTGAATATAAGTTTCTACCAATTGGGATATAGAAAAGAGTTTGCTACCATAAAGTCCTCGAATGATGCAGACTCAATAATAGTTGATTGGAACGTTGCAACCTGTCTAGCCACAAGGCTGAGTGTGGATGTCTAAATCTACATTATAAAAGGATGTAGTTAAGAGAAATATATATGATCAGTATGTGGAATATGCTAAGTATGTAAGATGTAACCGGACATAATCATATATATTAATATAATATAAATGAAAGGTTTCTCGGAATCAGTGTGTGAATGTCATATGTTACAAAATCTTAATAATGACACAAGTACATAAAATTAATAGTATTTTTACTCAGGAATTTCTTACGACCGACAAATACCATTTGATCTGACGATGTTCAATCTAAGATCTCAATTGGATGAGTTACCCTATACCTTGCTAGAGTACGGAACCTATCCGTTTAAAGTGGATCTACTAACTGAGCCTCAAAGGTCTAAGGAGTTGACTATCAAAGCAGCATACTCATAAGTACCTGAAAAGTAGTGCCCTTTTTTGGTACCAAATTAACTCACAGACATCATTTACACAGTGACTATATATTCGCTCCATAGATATTTGATTTTGTGCTGCATTTGTTTCCAACCCAAATACATTAGAGAAACTTTTCAATTAATTATAAGTAACTATATATTTAAATTAATTATAAGTTTTAAACTTCTCATTTTACTTTCCTCATAAGTTGTAAAAGTTTTTATTTACTTTTTAAATTTTGTATCGAATTAAATTGCATTACATAAATTAGAATATAATCAGTGTAGAGAATATTCTTTTGTGCTGTTAGTTAATTGTTGTAGGAGACAATCCGTCTTATTTTCTAGTTTACTAATTTCATTTTCTATGAAAACTTATCTAGAGTTATCTTAAATATCTTAATAATTTAAAAATTCTTTACATTGTTTGTACGATAATTAAACATATTCTTATAACTTATCCTTTCTTGGTGAGTTTTGCAGGTGGATGAGAAAGGCCAGAACCCATCATGGAAAGCACTAGGCTATTGTGGACAAGACCCGGATTTCAAGAAACAAAAACAAGAAAAAATGAATAGTAAGCAAGGCAAACACGAAGAATTTTCAGACAAACAAGACGAACATCTATATGGACCACTTTACAAGGGAGTCATTACCCTAAAACAACCACAAAATTCCCTATTCAATAAGCTCCAAAAACTAGGGTTTCATGTCTCAAAACCATATTCAGCATCAAATTGTCCTTCTTTCATCATAGAATGTGATGCAGTGGTAGTTGGTTCGGGCTCTGGGGGTGGAGTTATAGCCGGTGTTCTTGCAAACGTAGGACACAAAGTGCTTGTTTTAGAAAAAGGAAGTTACCTAGCTAGAAAAAATCTTTCCCTTCTTGAAGGACCTTCATTGGATCAAATGTTCCTTGGAAATGGACTAATGATGACCAAAGACATGGATTTTTTTCTCCTAGCGGGTTCCACCGTTGGTGGTGGCTCAACGATAAATTGGTCCGCCTCAATTGACACCCCATCACACGTTCTAAAAGAATGGTGTGACATCTACGAATTGGAAATGTTCCAAAGTGAATTCTACAAGGAGGCATTAGAAACCATTCGCGAAAAAATGGGAGTTCAAGATAAGATTGATGAAGAAGGGTTTCAAAACATGATTTTGAGAAAAGGTTGTGAAGAATTAGGGTACCATGTGGAAAATATACCAACAAATGCACCCTCAAATCATTATTGTGGTTGGTGTAGCATGGGATGTAAAGATGGTAGTAAAAAAGGGACAAATGAGACATGGCTAGTTGATTTAGTGAAATCAGGCAATGGTGCAATAATTCAAGAATGTGAAGCTCTAGAGGTAATTCATGAACACAAAAATAATTATAACAGAAGTAAAGCTATTGGAGTTGCTTGTGAATTTCAACATGAAGGGGTAAAAGAAATTTTCATGGTGAAATCCAAAGTCACAATTGTAGCATGTGGTGCACTTAGCACCCCTTCATTGCTCAAGAGAAGTGGTTTAAAAAATCCAAATATTGGTAAAAACCTACATGTCCATCCGGTTGTATTCGCGTGGGGATACTTTCCAGATACAGACAGTACTGACAACGTGAAGAATTTTGAAGTATGGCCGGAGTCAAAGAAAAAGAGCTATGAAGGGGGGATAATGTCAGTAATGTCTAAAATTGTCTCGAATTTCGAGGAATCAGGCTACGGTGTGGTTATACAAACACCATCATTGCACCCTGGCATGTTCTCAGTAGTAATGCCATGGATTTCAGGCCTTGATATTAAGATGAGTATGTGTAAATATTCAAGAACTGCACATATATTTGCTTTGGCAAGAGATAAGGGCTCAGGAGAAGCAATTTCGTCAAATTCAATATCATACAAATTGGATCAAATTGATGAACAAAATCTTAAGGTATGATTAGTTATTTACTAGTATTATGCTAGCATTATCTTATGCTTCAATTTTATTACTAATGTTATTTATTTACTCTGATTATCCTATTATGCTAGCATTATCTTATTCGCTAATTTTATCTTTTTATGTTGTTATCCTTAATATTTGTATAGTATTTTTCTTTCTTCAATATTTTTGTCAGAACTTTTTACTCTTTCATTTCTTTCAAATCATTTTTTGTAAAATAATTTTCTGGAGCCAAGGATCGTCTATCTTAAACAACCTTTCTACCCCACAAAGGTAGGAATAAGGTCTGCATCTACCTTACCATCCCCAGACTATAATTGTGGAATTATTCTAGGTATATTGTTGTTGTTGATATTTTAGTTCTAACATGAAGGCAAGGAGCATAACTAATATGTATGTCGAAGGGTGATCAGTTGAACACTCTTCGTGAGAAACCTCTACCGTGTACTATATATAGGTCAAATATTACCCTTGAATACCTCTTAATGAAATTTCTAACTTCGCCATTGATGTAGGTCGGTATAGAGAAGCTGTTAAGAATCTTGGCAGCTGCTGGAGCAGAAGAAATTGGAACTCACCATGTAAAAGGAAAGAAATTGAAAGTGAAAGAATCAAGTGTTGATGAATTTGAGAGTTTTGTGAAAGAAGAAAGTTCAAGAGGATTTAAAAATCTCTCAACACCTCTATGTTCGGCACATCAAATGGGAAGTTGTAGAATGGGAATTGATCCAAAAATATCAGTTGTAAATCCAAAAGGGGAAACATGGGAAGTTGAAGATTTGTTTATTGGTGACACAAGTGTTTTTCCAACTGCCCTTGGTGTGAACCCTATGGTCACTGTTCAAGCAATTTCATATTGCACTGCACAAAATGTGTTTCAAGTACTTAAGTCTAAGAAGATGAATTAAATGGAAAAATTACTGCTAATGGGTTGAGGATGATGAATTGTTACCTATTGTATTGTATTGTTGAATCGTTAATATATAGCTATGAAAAATGTTATTTTATGTAATGATTAAATTAGTGTGATCACAACGTTACACATAGTTTGGATGGTCGCTCCATTATACCTAAGTTTGTTTATAAATTAATAAGACTAAGATCACCTAGACGGATAATTTTTTTTGGGAGTAGTAGTCTGTCCAGATTTTTGTCAAGGTAAAATCCAAGGTTCAAAATCATTTTTTTATTTTTTATTTTTTACTCGGTGTTCAATATTTTATTGGGTCTGAGTAAATTTGGATTCGCTCATTGCAGGGTTCATTTTTGGAGACGTCCAGCGCTCCCAATAAGATCTTTTTTCATTCGGAGAAGCTCGAATTTGAGATCTCTAATTAAGGACGAAGGAATCTCAACCATCCCAATACTGCACCTAATTAAATCTCATACAAACATATTGCATCAAGATGTTATCCACTAATACAAATGCCAAGAGATATTGTAATCAACATAGAGATTTTCTTTCCTTTTATTCACTATGAAACACAATTACAACCATGTTTGAACTAAGATACACATAAATACACTCACTCTTTCTAGTATTTTATTGCAAAGAACCATGTTCGTACAAGGACAAATTAAAGAACTTAAAAGTAAAATAAAAACAAGTTTATTTTTCGAGTTCAAATTGTATACCTCATCAGTATAAAGATTTTTCACACTATCAGGTCATTTCAAATGTTATCTTATCCATTAATATCATTATTTGAGTGACCTGATGACATAAATATCTTTCTACACTAACGTCCTATAAAAACATAAACTCTTTATTTTTTTAAAAGAGAGAGTTTATTAGCTCTTTAATATTTAAGGACATTTAGGTTTGCCCTTAGAGTTCAACTTGTCTCTATAACAAGGACATTCAGACTTGTTTCCATATGTGCCTGAAGGAACACAATTGCACGCAACACAACATATTCCACAATACTTCAAACAACGTTTCTTTAGTCCTGCCTTCCAACATCTTGCACTGCACTTTTGGTCACAATAATCTATCATTGACCACAAAAAAACAATGATCTTACTCTCTCTGTTTAATGTATGTGATGTAGTTTGAGTTGAGTACACGTAGCTTAAGAATAAATTGGCTTTTGAAATTTGTGGTTAAAAATAAGTCATAGATATTTGTGTGACTATAAAATCATTTCATTAAGGTTAAAATGAATATTTTGAAGTTAAATTGTTAAGTACTGAATATATATGTCTTTTTTTAAAAAATGACAAAAAAAAAGAAAGTAAATCATAAAAACTGAGTAGTACATAAGAAGAATACAAAGCATATATGTGAAAATTGAAAAATATTATTTGCAATTTTTATTTTATTTTTAAAAAAAGAAATAATGGAAAAAGAGTCTTACTTGAAGTAGCCATTGCTGCATTTTCAATGAAAGAGGAGCTAAAGAGTATAACAAGAAGGAGCAAAACACCAAATGAAGTATTCATTTTCTGTAGAAAACAAAAATTCCAAACAATATTGAGAAAAAATATATATGAAGAAGCTTTGTGTAGTTTAGTGAAGAAGAAAAGAGGAAATTACACAAGTATTTATACATGTGAAATGTAGCTTTATTATTAATTTCTAAATTTATATACGTATTAAAAAAGGAATTAAAGTTGGTAGAGGTAAAAGACAAGATGATAATTATTATCAAAAGTTGTTTTATATTGTACATAATGTTGTTGCCAAAGTAGAGAGTTGGTGCTTTAATTAGTTTTCTTGTGTGTGTGTGTTTTTTTTGTTTAAATAGAGAAGCAATTATATAAATGTGGAGCATGGTTATCGCAATATTATATAATCATTTTTTTTTTTAACTCCAAGTATCATTTATTTATCGTTATGATTGTTTTTTTATTCATTATCTTCGACATGACTTATTCACTATTGTATTTTCTTTTCAAATTTGTTCTGAAATGTTATACTTTCTACATCAAAAATGATCTTTAGCAACCATTAATCAACGGCAATAACTCAATTACCGCTAAATATGTATTTTTAGTGGCAATTAGCAATTTTTGTATATGTTCTTAAAGCCTTTAGCGACATTGAATCTAATGACACTTAACTAATGTTGGTAAAGACTTTAGCACTCTATATTATTATGTTTATTTATTGCCGCTAAAAGTTATTTTTGTTGTAGTATTAAATTGAGGATCTATCATAAACAATCTAGCTGTCTTCATAAGATTGAGATGACGTTTGTATACATATTGTTATTTTTTTAGAATTTATCAAAAGGAATTCTAGTTGGTCTTAATTAAAGGGGAAATTGACAATTATTTAAGTTTATGAAAGGCTGTATTATTGTACATACTGTAATTGCCAAAGTAGAAGTTGGTATTTTAATTAGTTTGCTTGTTTTTTTTTTTTAATATTATATAAATAGAGAAGCAATTATATGTGGAGCATGGGAATTTTCACCTTCTACGATAACAATCTAACATGATTATCATACAGGCTGGCTTCAGTCCTTTTTTTTTTGTCTAATAAAAAAAAGAGTTAAATTAAAAATAGAAAAATTAAGGATGTTATCATGATAAGTCGGCCCAAAATTAATGTTTTCTCATAAACATTTTAGTTTGCTTAAATATGATCTTTAGACCATGATTAAATGTCCACAATTTACGATAAAAAATTTAAAAGAATAATTTACTAAACAGTTACCCAAAAAGAATCCATTAGTGAAACTTTCACCTAGTATGAGTGTGTGTTATTTCAGTAATATTTATAGGCTCACGAGTTAGCTTCTTGGGCTGCAGCCCAAGCTCTTAAGGTTATGCTATGCAATGGGCCTAACCCACTAAGACCCATAAAGAGAATGTTCTTTTAGATTTAGGGGTAAAATATATTTAGGGACATATAGTTCAAAATTGAGTCATTTAAATTTTTTATAGTCACACTATGTCATCCCTCCTCCCCCAAAAAAAAAAAAATCCTAAATTTAATCAGAGAAGTATTGAAAACATTCCTAAATTCAGTGTGAATTATTATAAGTTTCATCATCTAACTATTGACAATCTTAAAAACACCCCTTTACTTGACTAACTTAACTTAAATACGCTCTCGATCTTACAACATGAGTGAAATATACATCTAAATTCTCGTCAAGTTCAAGGGTATTTTCAATACTTCTTTAGGTTATTTATTAAGGCTCCAATCTCCTACAAGAGTTTGATCACTTACTATGTCGTGTGGAAAATCGAGGGTGTATCTAAGTTTAATAAGTCAAGTAGTGTGTGTTTTTAAGAATGTTAATAGTTTGAAGATAAAACTAATAATTTGAGCCAAAGTCAGAAGTGTTTTTAATACTTCTCTCTAACTACATTACTATTCTGATTTTATATTATGTAAAAACTTTATAAAGAAAAATCTCTTTTTTTATAGAATTTTTTTTCTCTGAATACTAGGTAACAATCTTATCTGAATGTTCTAGCCCCAATTTCCAAGATAGGGACATGATAAGAGTGTAATAATTCAGTACACTTGCCCAAGAAAATAGGAAAACCTTTATCCCTATTGAATATTAGTATCAAATAATCAGTAGAGTATTGGAATGATTCAAGAACATAAATTTATGTGGTATAATTTTATAAAAATTAAAATTATTATGAGATATTTGTACAATTGTATAATATTTATGATTAATAAATCATTTAATCATGATAATTAAGAAAAATTTTAGTGTAAATATTCGATGCGTATAAATATTTATTAAAAAAAATCTCATAGAAAAATGAAAATATGATAGATTTTCACGTGATAATAAGGGAAGAAAAAAGAGGACATGAAGCAGGAACAATGGACAAGTGTTCCAAAATTCATAAATATAATAAAAAGTGTTTTCATGAATTAAAGTCATCTACTTTATTAAGCAATTTAATCCATCAAAAAGTCAAATTAATTAATTAGCATTGGACCACTGGTGATAATTAAGTGATGAAATGTGCAGTTGGACACTAGGTAGTTGTACAATTTTATTTTATTTTTTAAAGGATGCATGTGACATTTTAGATAAATTTACATCAGATTAGGGGAGTAAAGTGAAGAGCAATAAGTAAACGGTCTATCTGTCCTTTAATGGTATTATCAGTTATTTTGGAGATGGTTAATTTAACAAATTTAGTTTTTATCTATCTGATACGCGCTTTATAAAACATAACGCAAGTTCATAACGTGCACTTTTGAACTCGGTGATGGCGTAGTCCAAAAAGTCAATCCATGAAATTTGTAAAGCCAATGCGATAATACATGTCACGGGCTTAGATCGCGATAAATATTGTATCAGAGTTTGGCATTCCGTTAGTACAATGGCGGGGCCAGTGGTGGACTCAGAATTTTCATTAAGGGGTGTCAATGGTTATAGTAAAATAAATTATAAATAGGCTAGTAGGACTTGAACACATGAGGAGTGTTTGCAAGCCTCTAACTAATAAACGAAACCTTCAACTTGTTTCAAGAAGTGTCAATTTATGTATTTATATTTATTAAACTAAAATTTAATCACTATATATAATGTAATTTTCTGACGAAGGGGTGTCGCTCGACACCCCTTGAACCAAGGTAGGTCCGCCACTGGGCGGGGCAAACCTCAATGAGAATGGTGAGTCCTTAAGAGGAAGGTATATGTGATGCCTATGATGGAGAGTTGGTCGACGAAAGCTAATTAAATTAAATAACACGTGTTATGAATTTGAATTGTGATTTGTCAAATTTATACCTAACGATATGATAAAGTCTACGTCAATATTGATCAGAACGAGAGCTAGTTATATCGAATAACACGTGCTATAAATTTGAATCGTGATTCATCAAATTTATACCCAACTATATGATCAAGTCAAGTCAATACTGATCAGTAGTATGATTCAAACTTGTGCTATTGAAAACTATTGCCTCTTAATTAATTTGACATAAGGTTGTTCACCTGTCATACATATATATATATGCACTTTTCACTTCTCAAAAAATTAAAGTTGCAAAAGTATAGGACGTGACTTATTCATTAAACATAACATGATTCATCATGTTTGTGAAAGTCCAGTCAAATATATACATTTAAGTCATAATTCTAAAATGCAACAGTTTGCTATATATCCCTATCTTCATTAATGTCAAATTAATTGTTATTCAAATGGAAAGATATAAAAGATGGAAGTTCAACTGAATCTAGTATTTTTAACACGAAACATATAAAACATAAATGTTATAATAACTATTAACAGTGCATATGTACATCTTCAAAATTTCAAAATTTAGAACATGGTTGGTTCTTCGTTAAGATGAAATGTTTATTATACTCTATTTATAACTATATAGATATTTATTATTTGTTTTAGATTACAAATTTTATTAAAATTTTGTGTCTAATCGAAATAATATCCCAAGGAGTTTGTAAAGTTCAATTGAGTTTACATAATGATTTTTGGCCAAAATATATAATACCATCCCTATCATGAGCTTTTTCGACAATTGAGTTTAAAATTATGTAAAATTTTCATTACTTGCCATTCACCGAGAGTGGATGATTGAGATTTTTTTACTATTAATTAGAGATTTAGGTTTTGATCCTTGTAAATAGCAATACTCGTATCAAATTACAAGGAACAACTACATCTCAAATGAATCTTATACACAATACAAATTTAAACGTTAATTGAGTCAATGAAGCTTCGAATATCAGATAATATACCAAAAAGAGCCTACTAGACCAAAAATTCATAATATTAATTTTTTTTTTTATAAATCCAATGTCACATTCAGTAAAGATTTATCATACGTATTAAAAAAAAACTAATAGGTAGGGTTGCTCTTTCTTTTCCTTCCCCTTTTTAGTTTGTTTCTGGGTGAAGGTTAGGTTGGTTCATCATTTGTATTTATTGTTTTAAAAATAAATAGATATGTAATTGTTAAGTTGGTATACATATCAATTAATTATAAAAGTAAAATATATAAATTTAGATTTGAAAACTATATAATAATTCAATTTGCCTGAAGGTCAGAATTAATTAGAGTTCACTTATAAAAAATTGGGAAATCAATTATTTGGTTAGTTAAATTATTTCTATTATTTAGAAATTAATTCATGCTATTGTAATTTTTTTTTTCCAGAATGACTCATTTTATCCAATTTTAATCAAATTTAGTTGTATAAAAATATTGTATACGACATTGCAAGCAAATGAAGAACTAACAACAACATTGTATACAACACTAAATTGAATGATGTGATGGTGTAAATGGTGAGATTCGAATTTGAGCCTTGGATAAGGAAAAAAAATTGACAGGGAGGACTACCATCATTGAGGCCCTACCTAGGGCCGATTTAAATTAATCGGACTTTAATGTGGGATTGCGGGTATTGAACACCCGATGAACCCCTTAAGAATTTTTTTTTTTGTGAACAATGTAATCCTGCAAATGAGGTTTGAGTGAGGGTAAAATATATTTAGATTTTATTTCTACCTTTATGGATAGAGATGTTATTTCCAGTACACTTTCGACTCAAAAGAAAAGTACCTGAAGCAGGATAGCAAGAAAAATATGACAACAAAATGACAAGATATAAAGCAAATAAAGTAACATATAGTAATATTCATTGAAGAGTAAGAGTCAACTAAATAATAATACTAATAATAATAATAATAATAATAATAATAATAATAATAGGAGAGGAGGAGGCTAACCCCCTATCTATCCCATATAAAGTGCGACAACATTCAATTATCTACTAATCTTCTATCATAATCATACACTTTTAAACATTCCAATCTAAGTTCATCCCCCGTCTAATCCCCCCATTCACTTTTGACCTACCTTACATCTCCTAATTCGTGCTACAACCAACATTTCACACACCTCCGTACTGGCACATCCGTGAACCTCCTCTTCAAAGCAAATGAAGAACTTTACATGAGAAAAAAAGACACTTAAATATTCCATTCGTCTCAAAATGATTATTATACTTATCAAAAACATTTTTCATTTTAAAAGCTCGAAAGAAAATTAGTTAATTAATTTTTATTTTATCTTAGTGTTATTTGTTTTTAAAGACCACAAACACTTAATCATAATACATAAATAAAATAAATATTCAATTAAAAATATATCTTAAAATATAAATAAAAATAAAATAGTCAAACACGCCTCCTAATTAGTAAAGTACTATTTTAAGAGACATGTAAATAATAATAATAAAAAAAACACCACAAAAGTATTTTGAGGACAGAGGAGGACAAACAAAATGTTGTTGGATTCTTTATGATTCCAGAATTAATTATAAGAATTCAGTACAAGTTGTACTGTACAAAGTGTATACTCTTTTTTTTATTTATTATATAGTAGTTTTTTTTTTCCTTTATTTATTTATTTTTTGAGGAAGAGGAGGCAGCTGCATCCAAAGGATGAGGATGTATATGTATCTATCAACTGAAAATGAATCTTCATAGCAATAGCAAATAAACAACAATAATCTTAAAAAATTGACAAAACAATGTGTTGTCTTAATCAACCTTTCATTAATTGCCTTGCGGACTTCTTTTACATGTCAGAATATTTTAAAAACTAAAATATTAAAATAAAATTACAAAAAACAAAGTTAAAAAAAAAAAAGAATTCCTCTTACTATATGTTATACACTAATAAATTACCTTCTCCTTATTTTTCTCCTTTTCTTTAAGGAAAAAAAATGAATCATACCATTTGTGGTGCAATAATATGGGAACTCTTTGTATTTACAATTTTAGGTCCTCAACTTATGATGCTTGTCTAGGTCTTGGTCGTGCCTTTTGGACTGATCAAGCTCGTGTAATGCCTGGTCGAGTTTTTTAGACTGATCAACCTCGTATGATGCTTGTTTTGTCCTTGATCATGCCTTTTGGACTGGTCAAGCTCATGCTTGTTGTCCTGATGTGGATTGATGCCTCTATGTGACATCCCAAACTTATTTTTGTATAATATTTGTGTTTTTTTTTGGAGGAAAACCCACAATTTTGTAATTTTTTTTTAATCTCAAATGGTTATTAGGCTTATGTTGATGATGTTTTGAGAGAGAGTTTAATGGGTAAACCATTTTGGGGAAGAGCAAATGGCCCATACTGAATTCCATTTTGTGGGCCCACCATAGACCACCTATCATAAAATGAACAAAAAAAGAAAAATTAGAATAATAATATTTGATAAACTATTTTTTTTAATTTTTTTTTTTTTAGATTCTTGAGGTATTTTCAGTTCTGTTACTGACCTGTACTTTGTGGTCAGATGGTGTACAAAGATCAAAATCTCCAGCTTGGCTAATTCATTCCCTGGACATGAGTGGACCCCATTGCCAAATGGCATGAAAGTATTGGGTTTTGGTGACACCTATCATATTACAAAAAAGATTAGAAAAAACTAAATAATTAATAAACATTTTTTTAAAATTAAAGATTACAATTTTTTCTTACCTCAAATCTTGAAGGATCAAATTTCTCTGGTTCAGGAAAATTGTCTGGACTATGATGAATATTCCTAAAGAGTGGTAATACTTTCCATCCTTTAGGTATTAAATATCCTGAAAAAAATCATCACAAAATTACAAAAAAAAAATTTAATAAAATATCTAAATTGGAATATAATAGTTTTGACTTTTTTTTTTTTGTTAAAAAAATAAATCTATGAATATTCACCTTCAAATTCAACATCTTCAACAGCTTCTCTAAATGTGAATGATAAAATTGAAGCAACTCTAAGTGTTTCTTGAATAACTCTTCTTGTCATTGGCATTTGTCTTGTATCTTGCCAATTTAGAACTTTTTCTTCACCATTCACCTCTTTTGTTCTCATTACATTCTCTTGTTCTTCCTGTAAAATTCACATAAATATAATTAGATTTCATTCTGAAGTCGTATTCTGAGCAACAGAAATTGGGAATTTTCTTGTTTTATTAGTAAGTGTATGAGATCTTACTGTGACAGCTTGTAGGACACTAGGATTTTCTCCAAGGTATTTGAGGATCCATGTAAGTACACTAGCAGTAGTGTCTCGAGCTGCAAAGATGACTCCGATGACATTATCTGCAATTTGTTCGTCAGTGAGTCCTTCTTTATCTCCCATGAAAGACCCGAGCAAATCGCTATGATCAATCTTCATTTCTCGTCTAGTCGAGATGATTTTGGCAACAATTTTTGCTAGTTCTTTCCTCGCTTTCATTGCTTTGTTGAAGAGTGTACCGGGGAGATTAATTGGCATAGAATTGTATCCTTTTTCGAGAATGTAGTAACACTTCTTGAGTTCCTCTCTATATAGAAATTCATCTTTGCCAAATATTGAAATCAATGCCACATTGAATGTATACTGCAAAAAAGTCGAAAAAAAGTTCAGTAAAACAGAGGATCAAAAACAGGGGACTCTGTTTTTTATAGTGAAAACAGGGGACTCTGTTTTTTTTAGTGAAAACAGGGGACTCTGTTTTCCCCTGTTTTTTTTTTTTTTGATAAGTTGGAAATTCGAGAACATACTGTTTTCATTTCTTGATAAGTGTTGATCAATCTTCCTTCGAATGATTCGAGTGATGTTATCGCGATGGATTCAATGTCCGGGATGATATTTCTGATCGAATCGGGCTTGAAAGCCTGGAGGACTAAGTTTCTCAATTTGGCATGGTAATCACCTTGATGAAAGAAAATTGCTTGTTTCCCTAGCATTCTTTCTTTGCTAGCAGGAAATGTAGGCTTAAACAAATTAGCCCTTGTGACCAAAACTTGTTTAGCTGCCTCTGGACTTGATATCATTACACAAGGACAACCCAATATGTAAGTCTTGAAAATTGAACCATACCTAAACAAAAACACAAAAAAACAACCAAACCCCATTTTTCATTAGTAACTTGAAATCAAGAAAACAAAGAGGAAAATCAAGAAAGTGAATGAGTTTTATACTTACTTTTTGACTTTGGAAGCAAAGAAAACATTGGGATTTTGTGAGTAAAGTTGGAAGGTTTCTCCAATATAAGGTAAACCTAAAGTACCAGGAGGAAGTGGCAATTTCTTGGAAGCAAAAGCCAAGAACTTGAAGATTGAATGGATAAGAAGAAGAGTGAAAGAAATGAATGTAAACAAACACAACATAGAAACAAATTCCATGTTTAGAACCAAAAGTAGGTACTTCAAGTGTTGTTTGTTGCTAGTAAGGTGTACCTAGTTTTAAACTTGATGGTTTGATGAATGAAACAAAGCACAAAGGGTGTATATATATAGGTAAACTAGAGGCAATAAAATAATAATATCATAGGGTGGGGTGGGGTGAAGAGGGGTGGGGGTAGGGTAGGGTAGGGTAGGGGTGGGGGGTCCTTTAACATACAGCTTGAATCAACACACGGAATCTCCCTCCAGCTCATGTTTTTTGTTCATATATACACTAATAAACAGAAACAGAAGAGAAAGAGAGAGGAAAGTAGAGGGCGTGTGGGGCACGTGTAAGTTTTGGATATATGTACCAATATGAGTTGTGGTGACACTACTTCATCTTTAATCAGCGATTTCGAATTTGAGCTTTGGATATGAATAAAATCATATTGAGAGCGTTACCTCCAAAAGAGTCATGCAGTGCCTGATTCGAATTTAGTCAAAACTTCAATACGGACTCCAAATATCAAAAAAAAAATGTTTTGGATATATGTAAAAGAGTGTGTGAGTAAAATAGGGTAGGTGTAGGGCTAGAATTTCTTTTATGAGTTCAACAATATTCAGTAATTTTGATTTAGGAAGAACCACATTAGGGAGGATGGCTGCTGAAAGAGAATTCAATAAAAGTATGATAGCGGAATGAGTTAGAGCTATGTTCAACTGGGTAAATCTACGCAAACAGAAACTCTTTTTGATTAGGGATGATAATCGCAATGGCGAGGGAAGCCCTTAACTACTTCTATATCTTAGAACACCTGCTCTCTGATCGATGTTTTATAGCCTTCATATCTATGGAAAGAGGAAACTAGGAGAGGATTCTAAACAATTCTATCGAGCCGAACAACAAAAAGCGAAAGATAGAATACCTTTCTTAGTTAGCCTAGCGTGCTATAAACCTACAGGGAACAAGAGCCAGATCGAAGACAACTTCTTATATTATATTTATCTTAAGTATATCAATTGAATATATCGGAGACGAATTTAGGATTTCTAAAACATTGACGCACTATTAAAAGAAAAATGGAAACAAAGTATCAAGTGAAATTGATCCCTCTAGTTCGTTAGTTAAATAATGTAACATCCAATGAAGTGTATCATTTAACTTTCTTATAGCATGAGCGCCAACAAATAATATGAAATCAATTTTTGAAATAATATACATAAAATATCTAATTTTACAAAAAAAGACAACACGTTTATATGTTCTTTATAACCTATAAATTCGCCACCAAAATAGTAAAACTAAAATTTGAATTTATAAATTTCAAATTTTAACTTCACGCTTCGATATTAGATTAAGTGGGGTTGGGTGGGGTATAGAAGTACAAGTTGGGGGAACGGGAGTAGTTGGTTGACTTCATGGGCTTCAATTGGCATATTATGAAAGGGAAGAGAGGGGGAAAGGGTATAGAGGGGATGAACTTACAATCCGTACCATCGTATAGGAATTTAAAACAATGATTAGTGAAGGGAATCAATAAATTTAAAAAAAATAAAATTAGTATATTATTTTATTTCAAAAGAAAATTAAAAGAAAGAATACACCTAGAGACTATTTTATATGAGGGGGTTTGAACCTCTTTTTCTTAGGTGAGCTTAACTATTTGTTATACTTACTTAAAAATAGTTATTTCAAAATATTTTTGTTATTTTAGAAAATCAACAAGGAATTAATTAGATTTTTTAAACCATTTAATCCTTAGCAATTAGCAATGATAGAGAGTATTTATTGAAAAAAGAATAACATCATGGAAGATAAAAGTAAAGCCCAAATAGTCGAATTAATAGAAAAATTGAGTTGGGATCATATTAGATGAACTAGATTATGATCTGTTATCTAATTCATTTTGATTTAAGTAAAGTTTAAACATATTAATTTGATTTAATATTAAATACTTAATATGAAAATAAAACTTGTTTTTGTTTTATGTTGCCAAGTGTTGGGTTAAAAATTTATCAAATTAAAGTTTGATCTCACTATCTTCTACCTGGATTGATTTTGGAACTTGACAAAATCCCATCCAATGTGTTGCTGACATCATATATTTAATTTTAATTACTATAAATAGAAAGAATTATCCAATATTTGTTGAATTCAATACAGTAAAGTCATAAAGTGACCTCAACAAGGAACTACCTTAATACTCCCACTCTCCTAATTACTTGTCTACTTTTTCATTTATAGTTCTTAATTACTTGTCCATTTTGACAAATCAAGAAAGAATAATTTTATTTTACCTATTATATCTTCAATTAAATGACTAATTACTTTAAAAAATGCAGAACTTTTCATGCACTTCATAATTAATAGAGGTAAAATAGTAAACTCAATATGTCATTGATTGATTTTTTTAATAGGTGTGTTAATTCAAAAACGGACAAATAATTAGGGATACTAAAAAAATCTTACACTATTAATTCTATCATATTGTATCTGTATAGGGATAGCAATGGGCGGGACGGATGTGGGGCGGGGTGGGTTTAAAGCTATGCGGGGCGGTTGAAGTGGTTTTTTTTACAATTAATGCGGGGCGGGGCGGGTTGCTGGTATATGTGATTTTATGTGGGTTCAAATTTAATTTTAACTTTTTACATGTTATAAGAGTGATAAAACATTATTTATTAAGATAATTTCTATAAATCTACTAAAATATTCGAGATAGTATATGAAAATGGTTCTATAAAAAATAATACAATTCCTAACATGTTTTCCAATTGACCCCTACAAAACAAAATTTTAAGTCACTATCCAATTAAATTAATACAACTTAATGAAAAAAAGAATTTATTGTTATGAATTTTCATTTTAGTATCAAACTTAATTAGAAAAAGAAAATATTAAAAAAGTTATGCGGGGCGGGTTGAAAATTAAAAAAAAATTATTATGTGGGGCGGGGCGTTGAAGATTAAAAATTTGTCGGTTAAGCTCAACCTGCCCCACCCCACCCCGCACCCCATATAGCAAAAAGGGCAAATTTGGAATTGAACTTTGAAACTTTATTTTATTACTTTAAAATATGCATGACTCTATTTTTTTTTTAATGGTGTTCATAATACCATTTTGTTATGGTGTTTATCGACAATTACTTTAAGTATATAATTCCTAAGAAAGACACTGCTTTTACATAAAACACCATATAATATGAGCTGATGGTGAGAATTAATATTAGAAAATCAAGATTAATTACGTCCTTTAGAAAACAATAAGAACCATCATGAATAAAGTGTTTCTTTAACTGCTTAATTTGTAAATTTACAATTATACTTATTAGAATTTCTCACTTTTCAATCTTATAAGCATGAGCTAACAACTTTGATTTTTCAACTTCTTGTTTCACCTAAACTTCTTTGTTTTTTTTACTTATTAAAATAGAGTAAGAATATATTCGGTACGAAGAAAATAGGGTCAGTTTTATCTTTGAGAATAATCACTATTCGTAAAAATAACAATTTTGCTTTAAGATTTTGGTTGGTCATTGTCGGTGGTGGATTTAGTGTGTAAATTACAGATTCTATGAACTCAATAATTTTGATATAAACTAATTATTGTACTTATCTTAAGAAGTCCATTATATATGCGCAATTTTTAGTTTTGAACATCCAATTCTTAAAAAGAGCGAACTAAAATCTCACATGTACTTTTAAATTTTGAATTTGCTTCTGATAGCCGTAATATATTTTTGGATTAAGTAATAAGTAGCAAAGCTATGTAAGGGGAAAAGCTAGGTAGGAATAAAGGGGTTCATCCAAATTTTAGTCAGTAAAAAATAACATTATATATAAGGTTAAATTATTTTTATGTATATATAAAAGATGTATGCTAAATTTCCTTGATTTCTGGATGTATTTATTTCTTTATATTTATGAATTTACTAATAACAATTTTGACTACTAGCAGTATGTGTTTATCACATGTAATTACTGTTTTCAGTACTTAACAAGTCTCGTGAACTAACAACTAAAAGTACACTAAAATATCTTCAATAATTCAAAATGTATCAAATATGAAGAAAAAAATGTTAATGCCATTTTGCATTCAATACAAAAAGGCAGTCAAAACTCAAAAATCACCATTTATTAAATTCATTAAAAACACACATAAAAAAAATGTCTTCTCAGCAAAAATTCTACAAATCTTTTGAAAAACAATCCTCCCTTCGACTCATATTAATTAATTATTTTACAAAAAATAGATGTCTCATATTAGTTGTCCACCTTATTAAATTCAAAAAACAATAATTAAAATTTTCCTATATTACACTTGCAATTAATTTTTTTAAAAAATGTTCACATTTGTTTGTAAAATTCAAAAGAAGTTTTTTAAGAAGTGAATTACTAAGATTATCTTCTTATTTATGATTTCTTAATAAGCGCGTAAAAAGAAAAACAATCAACTAATATGAGATGGAAAGAATACTATCTATATATCGGTTTGAGAGGTTTATTGTTTTTACCTGACGGGGTAAAAAATTAAAATTGAAAATATCTTGTGTTATTTGCTTCTTCCTTCTCATATTATTGATAGTGTTTTCTTTTATGCTTTATTTTTAAAAAAAATATCTTAAACTATAATCTCTGATTATTTGCATTTTTGCCTCTATTTTTTTCGGGGAAATTAGTTTATAGTTTTTCGCATTATATAATATTCTACAAGTTATTCACTACATCCTTAAAAAAAGGTATTCTTCTCTAGGTATAAGTTTGGTGGCTAAGTCCAAAAATTAAAGACCTCTATTTAATGGATAAATCATACAATTAAATATATAATCTTCCTTCATTAAATAATTACTCTATTGAGATGTTTATAGTCTTAAAAATTAATTATTATTAAGAACAAAATAAAAAAAATATCTTTACTTTAAACTTCTAGCATAACAAATAAACTGAGACAACTATTTAAGTGGCCTCTCTTTCTTCTATCATGTTATAGTAAGGTTCATAACCGCGTCAATATTGAATAAACATCTTAAGGGAATATTTGGCTATAGTCAATCAACAATAGTGAAAATATGATTAATTCTATCGATCAAATGAAAATTGCCCCTGTAACATCTCTCAATTTGAAATAATTAGGAAGAAACTAATAATTGAAAATAGTCGATTTTGGATAGAATGAAAATCTGGAAATTTTGTTAAGTTTGAATGAGTTGAGTTTTGGTCAACTTCAGATGACCATAACTTCTAGGTCATGATGAGTTAGGTGTACTTTCAGATATGATAGGAAAACTTTTGGAATGATCTTTCCAACACCGCCGAGTTTGCGCGATTCCCAATTCATATGAGTGAGTTATGCCATTTGGAAATTGGCTTGTTCAAATAATGAAAGTCTTAAACCGGATTTTAGAAGGGTAGTTTGGTCTTTTCCTTAACCAACTTAATTAATTTGTTTTTAGGAGTTTGATTGGGGTAAAGTCAGATTTTGGTCAGTTTAGAAAAAGTGAATTTCACGCTAGGGCTTGGAGAAAGGAGAAAAGAGGAGAAAGGAGAAGAGAAAGCAAGATTCGTCAAGATTGTCTAGTTTAGCTTGTGGATTTTGTCAAGGGGTGATCCCTACGAGGTATGTGAGATCACATAGCGTTGGGTTAGTTCACCCAAGCGCCAATCATGATTCAATTCAGCAAAGTTACATTGATTTGAAAGTAAATTATTTGAGTTCTTGATGAAATTCGTTTGAATTCTTGTGGGTTGTTTTGTTGAAGCTTCCTGCGCTTTGATTCATGTTTTCGGGTGTAATTTCGGTTTGAATCTAGTATATATTGAATGATTCTAAGTGTTTAGGGAAAGAACCATTGAAGTTTAGAGGTTTAGAGATGAAAAACGAGCAAGAAAAGTCGGAGTTCACCTGTGCAGGGGCTTGGGGCGTTGCGCCTCTCAGAGCCCCATGAGAGGCTCTCTGAACTTTTACCTTTGGGGTGCCGTGCCAGCCAGAGCACCCCAAGTCAGTCTCTGAACTTTGAGGGCTGGCGCCTCGCGCCTCTCAGAGCGCCAGGGACGCCAGTTCTCCCCATTCGTTCCCCACCTTTTAGTACTTGTTCCTTAGCAATGTACCTATCTTTCTAGTTGATTCCAACACTCTAAGGTACATCTAAACATCATGAAATCATCCATAAACATGAGATCATGAACCTTGAATCCATAATCCAATTCAAGGAAAGTTAAGATCAATGTCAAGAGAAGTTTATAAAGTTTTCAAAAGTCTTCCACAAACGTTTTAACTTTGTTTAAAGACTTAAGTTTCAAGTTAAGCAAAGAGTAAAGAGTTGAGTTCATTTCTTCAAAAGAAGTATATCGGGACTATGTATTCCCAAAGAGTAAAATATTTTCACATTTAAACAAGAAAGGAAACCTTGATTTTCAAAGAGCCTTTGAGCTAGTTTTCAAAAAAGAGTAATCGCTTTCTAAATGAAGCAAGAGAGGAAACTATGATTTCCAAAATAGCCTTTGAGCTAAGTTTTTGAGCAATTATCTCAAATCATAGAAAGAAGTATGTTTTTAAACATAAAAGTTAATATCACATTTTTGGGAGTAGTATTGAGCACCGACATGGGGGAGAGTTTAGACAACTCACAACCCCCCATAAACCATGTAGTCATCATGGGTAGAAAAGGGTCATACTTTTTAGATGATTCCTTTAGTGCTTTTTAGCATAGACTAGTGTATCCACTTAGTAGTTCAAGTTCTATACCCTCGACAGGTATATGGCGGTCCTGACAGCGTGAGCCAAAATGTTGTATCATCACAGTAACTCTTACATGATGGTTGTCGGTTAAAGAAACTCCACAGAAGTAATTGTATTCTTCAATACACAGTTCATTTGTATGTTTACATACATCTGAGAGTTATATGTATCTTTGCATACACACATAGTTGACATCATGTTTTAACATCTTTTCTTTATATTACACTTGTTTTTAACTGTTTTATATTGAAATGAGTTCAGTTATGTTGAGTCGAGTTAAGCCAGGTAAGTTCATCAGATTCTTTTCTAGCCTATGTTGTGTTTAGCATTTCAACTCGCATACTCGTACATTCAATGTACTGATGCCAGTTGGCCTGCATCTTATTATGAT
Source organism: Solanum bulbocastanum (assembly GCA_037074985.1). Taxonomy (NCBI): domain Eukaryota; kingdom Viridiplantae; phylum Streptophyta; class Magnoliopsida; order Solanales; family Solanaceae; genus Solanum; species Solanum bulbocastanum. The sequence goes on from CM073604.1 coordinate 2,947,324, forward strand.
GCAGACACAGGTAACTAGGATCGACATCCAGCACATCGTTGATCTAATGAGCACTCTAGAGTCAGTTGGTGAGACTCCTTGCATTCTGGAGGACTCCTTTTTATTGATTTTAGTTATTTTATTAGTTCATTAGAATGTGGTGGGGTTTGTCCCGACATCCATTTCAGTTTTTTTAGAGGTTTCACAGACAGTCAAATATTAGTTCTTTAGTCTTATTATTGTCATTATCTTATGTTAAGACTTGAGTTTGCCTTAATGGCCAAGTTGAATGTTCCATTTTAATATTTCAGTTTATTACATAGACTTGTCTTTGTTGAATTAATTTTTATGCTGAGTAAGTAGGCTAGGCCAAGAGTTCTCTTGGGGCCAATAATGATTCTCGAGTGTCAGTCCCCGTCCAAGGTATAGGCTCGGGCCGTGATAAACTTAGTATCAGAGCTAGAGTTCAAGAGTCCTAGGGAGTCTATGAAGTCGTGTTTGTAGAGTCCTAATTATTGGTGAGAAGCGCGCCACATCAATAATTAGGAGATTGCAACATTTACTAATTCCTTCACTTCTTTCATACTCACTTCGTACGATAGAGTGTATCTCTATAAAAGTATCTTTCTAACTCGTGCTTATGTGTACTCGATTTTGAGCTGCTTATGGTCGAGAGTGCCTTCATGAAGCGTTTATTTCCTCGTGAGCTAAGAGAAGCAAAAAGATGGTTGCTGACATAAGGAGCAGGATGAGTTTATTCGTAGTTGGGTTGCCTCATCTGTCAAGTAAGAAAAGTAAGACAGCCATGCTAATAGGTTACATGGGCATAGCAAGGCTGATGATCCATGTGCAACAAGTTGAGAAGGAACAACTGAATGATAAAGAAGAGTTTGAGAATAAGAGGGCTAAGACATTAGGGAACAAATCCAGAAAGCAAAGAGTAATGCCAACCGGTCATCCTTCCAACAGAAACAGAAGGAACCTGCTCCATCATTTGCTAGTGCACCTGCACCTAAAAACAAATGTGAGTACAATAGTCAGAATTTCAGAGCTAAGCTTGTGTATTCTAAGGGTAGCATGGCGCAAGGGGTAGTAAGCCTCCTGCCTACGCTAAGTGTGGTAGGAACCACTCAGGTCCATGTCGTGAGAGCTCCACTGGTTGTTTCAAGTGTGGTCAGAATGGTCATTTCATGAGAGAATATCCAAAGAACAAGTAGGGTAATGGTAATGGGGGCAATAGAGCCTAGTCTTTTTTAGTTGCTCCACTAGACAGAGCTGAACCTAGAGGGGCTACTTCCGATACTGGCGGAGGAAAAAACCGCTTATATGCTATCAATAGTCGCCAAGAGCAAGAGGATTCGCCACATGTTGTCACTGGTATGATCCAAGTCTTTGAATTTACTGTTTATGCTTGCTAGACCCAGGAGCGAGTTTATCTTTTGTAACTCCATATGTTGCTATGAATTTTGATGTTATTCCTGGGCAACTTAGTGAACCATTCAGTGTTTATACACCTATTGCTGAGTCTATTCTAGTAGAGAAATTCTATCTTGATTGTCCCGTTTCCATCAATCACCAGAGTATCATGACTAATTTAATTGAGATAGACATGGTAGATTTTGATGTCATTCTTGGTATGTACTGGCTTCATGCCTGTTATGCCTCAGTTGATTATAGAACTCAAGTTGTCAAGTTCCAATTTCCAAATGAGCCAGTCTTAGAGTGGAAAAGTAGTTCAGCAGTGTCTAAGGGTCGTTTCATTTCGTACCTTAAGGCAAGGAAGTTAGTTTCAAAGGGGTGTATCTATCACTTAGTCTGAGTTAATGACTCGAGTGTTGAGATACATCCTATTCAGTCAGTTTTAAGAGCTTTCAGAAGTCTTTCTAGATGATATACCCGGAGTCCCTCATGAGAGAGAGATAGACTTCGATAAAGATATTCTCTCAGATACTCGTCCTATATTTATTCCGCCATATAAAATGGCATCAGCAGAGTTAAAAGAGCTTAAAGAGAACTTAAATGATCTCTTAGGTAAGGGCTTTATTCGACCAAATGTCTCACCTTGGGGTGCTCCGGTCTTATTTGTGAGAAAGAAAGATGGTTCCCTTAGGATGTTTATAGATTACCGTCAGTTAAACAAGATAACCATCAAGGACAAATATCCTCTCCCAAGGATTGATGATCTTTTCGATCAAATTCAGGATGCCACTTGTTTCTCTAAGATAGATCTCAGATCTAGCTACCATCTCTTAAGGGTAAGGGAATATGATATTCCAAAGATAGCTTTCAGATCCCGTTATGGTCATTATGAGTTTTTAGTCATGTCCTTTGGTTTGACCAATGCGCCTGTAACATTCATGGACCTTATGAGTAGAGTATTCAAACTTTATTTAGATATGTTTGTTATCATATTCATTGATGACATACTAATGTATTCAAGGAATGATAAAGATTATGCTAGTCATCTCAGAATAATTCTCCAAACTCTAAAAGATAGAGAGTTGTATGTCAAGTTCTCTAAGTGTGAGTTTTGGCTTGAGTCTGTGGTAGTCTTAGGCTACATTGTGTCTGGAGAGGAAATTAAAGTTGATACCCAGAAGATTGATGCAGTGCAGAATTGGCCTAGACCCACATCTCCAACTGATATTAGGAGTTTCTTGGGATTAGTTGGCTATTATAGAAGGTTCATAGATGAGTTCTCATCTATTTCATCCCCTTTGACCAAGTTAACTCAGAAGACAGTGAGGTTTCAATAGTCTGAAGCTTGTGAGAAAAACTTTCAGGAATTGAAAAAGAGGTTAACTACTGCTCTAGTTTTGACCTTACCAGAAGGTACGTAAGGCTTGGTTGTCTATTATGATGCGTCTAGAGTTGGTTTGGGTTGTGTGTTGATGCAGAATGGCAAAGTCATAGCTTATGCCTCCAGACAGTTGAAAGTTCATGAGAAGAATTACCTAACCCATGACTTATAGTTGGCTACCGTAGTATTTGCTTTGGAAGATATGGCGTCATTATTTGTACGGTGTTCATGTTGATGTATTCACTGATCACAAATGTCTTCAATATCTGTTTACTTAGAAAGAGATTAATCTCAAACAAAAGAGTTGGTTAGAATTACTTAAGGATTATGACATGAGTATTCTTTACCACCCAGGTAAGGCTAATGGTCTTACTGATGCTTTAAAAAGATTGTCTATGGGTAGTACTGCCCATGTTGAGAAGAAAAAGAAAGAGTTAGCGAAAGATGTGCATAGACTTGCACGCTTATGAGTCCGACTAATGGATTCCACAGAAGGAGAAGTAGTGATGATCAATGGGGTTGAATCTTCACTAGTGTCAGAAGTGAAAGAAAAGCAAGACCAAGATCCAATTTTGCTTGAATTGAAGGTAAATGTTCATAAGCAAAAAGTATTAGCTTTTGAACAAGGGGGAGATAGAGTATTGATATATCAAAGTAGGTTGTGTGTACCAATGATGGTTGGACTCCTAGAGAGAATCATAGAAGAAGCTCATAGCTCCAGATATTTCATTCATTCGGGTTTCACAAAGATGTATCTTTATTTGAGAGATGTGTATTGGTGGAATATTATGAAGAAGGGCATTGTAGAATTTGTTGCTAAGTGCCCAAATTGCCAACAAGTTAAAGTAGAGCACCAAAGGCTCGGTGGTTTGGCTCAGAATATAGAACTTTTGGAATAGAAGTGGGAGATGATTAATATGGACTTTATCACAAGTTTACCAAGGTCCACAGTCAACATGATTCTATTTGGGTGATTATCGACAGAATGACAAAATCAGCCCAATTTTTGCCGATAAAGACTACTCATTCGGTAGAAGATTATGCTAAGTTGTATCTTCAAGAGGTGGTAAGACTTCATGGGGTTTCGGTATTCATTTTTTCAGACAAAGGTGCACAATTTACTACACAGTTTTGGAAGTCATTCCAAAAATGCTTGGGTTTAAAGGTGAACTTAAGTACTACCTTTCATCCTCAGACAGATGGGCCAGCAGAGTGCACTATTCAGACCTTAGAATATACGTTGAGGGCTTGTGTGATTGATTTCAAAGGGAATTAGGATGATCACCTACCTCTCATTGAGTTTGCTTACAACAATAGTTACCACTCGAGCATCTAAATGGCTCCTTATGAAGCTCTTTATGGGAGAAGATACAGATCTCCTATTGGATGGTTTGAAGTTGGTGAAGTAGGATTGATAGGACCAGATTTGGTTCATCAAGCTATGGAAAAGGTGAAAATGATTCAAGATAGGTTGAAAATGGCACAAAGACGTTAGAAATCCTACACTGATGTTAGGAGAAGGGAGTTATAGTTTGAAGTAGATGATTGGGTATATCTTAAAGTTTCAGCCATGAAATATGTTATAAGATTTGGTAATAATAGTCCCCGGTATATTGGCCCTTACAGAATATCGAAAAGAGTAGGTAATGTAGCTTATGAATTGGAGTTATCACAAGAGTTAGCCGCGGTTCATCCGGTGTTTCACATCTTTATGTTGAAGAAGTACATAAGAGATCCTTTATTGATCATACCAATTGAAGATATTGGGATCAAGGATAGCTTATCTTATAAATAGATTTCGATTCAAATTCTAGATCGCCAAATTCACAAGTTGAGAATAAAAGAGGTAACATTAGTTAAAGTCCTTTGAAGGAACCTATTTTTTGAAGAAGCTACTTGGAAAGCTGAGGAGGATATGAAGAAGAGATATCGACATATCTTCGAATCTGGAGAAGTTCCAAATTAAGGTACTAATCCTTTCTTAGTATTTATTTATAAGTTGGCATGTTGTTTTGCATTTTCTTGTAGGTGCTCCCTTAGTCTAGTAAGAGTAATCTTATTCAAGGACGAATGTTCCCAAGGAGAGATATTGTAACATCTCGCAATTTGAAATAACTAGGAAGAAGCTAATAATTGGAAATAGTCATTTTTGGAAAGAATGAAAATCTGGAAATTTTGTTAAGTTAGAACGAGTTGAGTTTAGATCAACTTCAAACGGCCATTAATTCTAGCTCAGGGTGAGTTAGGTGTACTTCAAGATATGGTAGGTAATCTCTTGGAATGATCTTTCCAACGCCACCGAGTTTGCACGATTCCCAGTTCGTATGAGTGAGTTAATCCCTTTGAAAGTTGGGTTGTTCGAATAAGGAAAGTCTTAAATCGGATTTTAGAAGGGTAGTTTGGTCTTTTCCTTACCCTACTTAATCAATTCGTTTTTAGGAGTTTAATTGGGGTAAAGTCAGATTTTAGTCAGTTTGGAAAAAGTGAACTTCACGCTAGGTCTTGGAGAAAGGAGAAAAGAAAAAAAAGGAGAAGAGAAAACAAGATTCATCAAGATCGTCGAGTTTAGCTTGTGGATTTCGTCAAGGGGTAATCCCTACGAGGTATGTGAGATCACATAGTGTTGGATTAGTTCACCCACGCAACAATCATGATTCAATTCAGTAAAGTTACATTGATTTGAAAGTAAATCCTTTCAGTTCTTAATGAAATTCGTTTGAATTATTGTGGATTGTTTTGTTGAAGCTTCTTGCTCTTTGATTCATATTTCCGGGTGTAATTTCAGTTTGAATCTAGGATATATTGAGGGCATAACTGATTCTAAGTGTTTGGGGAAAGAACTATTGAAGTTAAGAGGGTTTAGAGATGAAAACGAGCAAGAAAAGTCGAAGTTCACCTGTGCAGAGGCTTGGGGCGTCGCGCCTCTCAAAGCCCCATGAGAGTCTCTCTGAACTTTGAACTCTGGGGCGCCATGCCAGCCAGAGCGCCCCAAGTCAGTCTCTGAACTTTGAGGGCTGGGGCCCCTCGCCTCTCAGAGCGCCAGGAACCCCAATTCACCCCATTCGTTCCCCACCTTTTAGTAGTTGTTCCTTAGTAATGTACCTATCTATATAGTTGATTCCAACTCTCTAAGGTTCTTCTAAACATCATGCAATCATCCATAAACATGAGATCATATACTTTGAATCCATAATCCAATTCAAGGAAAGTTAAGATCAAAGTCAAGAGAAGTAAGAGTCAAGTCAAGAGAAGTTTATAAAGTTTTCAGAAGTCTTTCACAAAAGTTTCAACTTTGTTTAAAGACTTAAGTTTCAAGTTAAGCAAAGAGTAAAGAGTTGAGTTCATTTCTTCAGAAGAAGTATATCGGGACTATGTATTACCAAAGAGTAAAAATTTTTCACATTTAAACAAGAAAGGAAACCTTGATTTCCAAAGAGCCTTTGAGCTAGTTTTCAAAAAAAGGTAATCGCTTTCTAAATGAAGTAAGAGAGGAAACTATGATTTCCAAGATAGCCTTTGAGCTAAGTTTTTGAGCAATTATCTCAAATCACAGAAAGAAGTATATTTTTAAACATAAGAGCTAATATCACATTTTTGGGAGTAGTATTGATCACCGATATGGGGGAGAGTTCAGGTTCTATACCCTCAGCAAGGTATAGGACGGCCCTAACAGCATAAGGCAAAACGTTGTATCATCACAATATATCTTACGTGATGGTTGTCGGTTGGAGAAACTCCAACAGAAGTAATTGAATTCTTAAATACACAGTTTATTTGTATTTTTACATACATCTTAGAGTTATATGTATCTTTGCATACACACAGAGTTGACATCATATTTCGAACAACTTTTCTTTACATTGTACTTGTTTTAAACTGCTTTATATTGAAATGAGTTCAGTTATGTCGAGTTGAGTTGAGCCAAGTAAGTTCTTTAGATTCTTTTCTAGCCTATGTTGTGTTTAACATTTCAATTCGCATACTCGTACATTCAATGTACTGATGCCAGTTAGCCTGCATCTTATTATGATGCAGACACAGGTAACTAGGATCGACATCCAGCGCATCATTGATCTAGTGAGCACTCCAGAGTCAGTTGGTGAGCCTTCTTGCATTTCAGAGGAGTCTTTTTTATTTCTTTTAGTTATTTTATTAGTTCATTAGGATGTCGTGGGGTTTGTCCCGACATCCATCTCAGTTGTTTTAGAGGCTTCATAGACAGTCAGATGTTAGTTCTTTAGTTTTTTCATTATCATTATCTTATGTTAAGACTTGAGTTTGCTTTAATGGTCAAGTTGAATGTTCCATTATAACATTCCAGTTTATTACATAGACTTGTCTTTGTTGAATTAAGTCTTCTGCTAAGTAAGTAAGTCAGACTAAGGGTTCGCTTGGGGCTAGCAATGGTTCTCGAGTGCCAGTCCCGCCTAGGGTGTAGACTCGAGGCGTGACAGCCCCCTCCCCTGCCGTCCCTCGTCTATCCGAGACACATTTTATTACCATTCAGTAAACTCCAACTCAAAAGCAAGAAGGAATACATATACTTAAATTATGGGAAAATATTGTATAATAAGTAATTACAAATAAAAGAAAGACCCGTAAGATAATCAATATCCACATATAATTATTCATCATATAATATTTCACATATTACTAATTGTTGCGTAAATACATATAGCCCCTAAACCACATCATAAACTCCTAAGAGTTACACTAATTAATATTTGTTATGTATATAATACAAGAAAAGGCAACCAATTAGTACCTTAAGGTGTACAATATACTACCAAGGCCTTTTCTTGATGACATAATACACATAAAACTATATATCAAACAAGGATCACCTTTTTCAATCATAAATGTCATGCCATAACCAAACTTTCTAAAGGGGAAGACAACAGATTAGGTGATAAATGCAATGCCATGAATTTAGCCATACCCCTCATGCTCACCCCAACCACCAATTAATCTATAATGAGATGAGGTACACAAAACCAAAAATAAAGTCAAAAATACTTAAATGCTGCTCTATTCATGCATGGAATTATTAAACTTTACATTATAAAGGCAGATTGTCCCCAATGTTATAATGCCATGACAATTTTTTGCCTTGACCAAATCCGTCTATTATGTCTTGCGGTCGAATTATTCGTTAATGATTGACCAAATTCGATAGATTCATCTTCCTAAAAAATTAAAATAAAATAAAAAAATTGAATCTATCAGTACAATGAATGGACAAAACAACAGTGGAGAAATCATGATCTTTATTAAAATGATATAAAATATTAAAAGTAAACATATATAGAAGTTAAGCGATTCAATATTTATATTATATATATGTTAAAGATTGCTTTTCAACATTATATTGTAACTTTTGATGAGGGGGGCTCGCGAATGTACCCCTTCTGGCTATCTCCATCCATAGACACATTGATCACCTTATTCAATCGCGAGTATATAACAACACTGTTTACGTAAAATCCTACGTACCATCTTCAAGTTAAATGTAATGTAACCAAACATGTTGTGGGGAAAACAATAGGAGCCGTACAAGTACAAAAAATGGACAAACATTAAAAGAGGCCTACTGTTAAAGGGTACACGTGGCTCCAGAAATTTAGATCATAATCTTTTGTAGATTCTATTGTTAGTTATGAGTGGGTTCACTAGCATTTGGTCAAGATTCACTTCTATTTTACTTTTCAATTTTAATGAATTTTGCTGACCAAATCTTTTTTTGGAGGTTATATAGTTAGTTGAGTACATGGATCATTATCTTTTGGGAAAAGGATCTGAAAAATACTCCAACTTTAGCCAAAATTGATATTACGATATCAAACTTTGTGGAGGACCTTTTACCCCCCGAACTATTTAATGTTGTATTTTAAAGGTATATATGTGCCCACATGGACACATTACTATTTATAATTATGTAATATTTATGATGTCCGCGTGGGTACATATATACCTTTAAAATACACTGTTAAATAGTGCAGGGGTAAAAGGTTCTTTTCAAAGTTCGATATCATAACAACAATAGTGGTTAAAGTTCGGATATATTTGAGACATTTTTCCCTTTTATCTTTTTGGTTGTTGAATGAAGTAAAGACCCCTATGATCATCAAAATAGTTCTCTTCCTTCATGATTGTAGATAAATTACTACTAAAAAAAACATAAAGTAGCTATGGATTAAATTCGTGACTAATAATAAAATTCATCATTAATGTCTACAAGAAAAGAATAATAACAATAACAAAATAGTAAGATAACCAAAACACAATAAACAATAATAGATGAGGATAGGTAGATATTGCAAGCAATCAACCTTTCATTACCTACTAATCTTCTACTCTAATATACAACCTCCACACCCTTTCATGTAAGGTCATATCCTCGATAATCTAAAGTTGTGTCATGTACTGTCTAATCACCCCTCTTCAATATTTTTTGACCTACGACTACATCTTATCGCACCCACTATATCCAACCTTTCACATTTCCTTATAGAGGCATTTGTGCATCTCTACTTCACATGTCCAAACCACATTAGTCTTGCTTCTCTCATCTTATCCACCATGAAGGTCAGTGCCACCTTTTCTCGAATATCCTCATTCCTAATCTTATTTATACTATTATGCCCTCACATCCATCTTAGCATCCTCATGTCCACAACTTGCATTTTCTGATCAACATGAGAGTTCTTGATTGGACACCACATCCTCACTTCCACGTATACCTAATGCATTGCATCACTAAGTTTACATTCCAATATATTTTTAGCGTGTCTCATCAATCATTATTATATCATACGTAAATAACATACACCATGGCCCCTTATCTTGAAAATACCACGTCAATTCATTCATTACTAAGCAAAATAGAAATGGGCTAAGAACAAATCCCTAGTGCAACTTCATCTCAAATGAAAAGTGCTCCAAGTCTCCTTCGACCATTCTAACTTAAATCTTTGTCTTCACATACATGTACCTTATCGCCCTAATGTATGTCACTGGCACACCTCCAGTTCCTAGGCATCCCCAGTGGACTTCCATCAGGACTTTGTTATAGGCCTATTCAAGGTCAATGAACATGTCACGTCCCGAGCCTACACCCTGGATGTGGCTGGCACTGGAGAACCATTGTTGGCCCCAAGCGAACTCTTGACCTGGCTTACTTAACTCAACGGAAGACTTAACTTAACAAGATAATCTCAAGACATAACTTTAAAGAGATATAACACTTAGCCAAAACGGCAACTGAAGTCATTAAACAACATCTGAAGATAAAGTTGAGACAACTGAACTACTAACTATCTATGAAGCCTCTAAAACAAGGAGGGATGTCGGGACAGGACCCCCGATCATCCTAACAACTGATAACTAGAAAAACAATGTAAAAAGGAGCCTTCCGAAAGCAACGAGGCCCACCAACTGACTCTGAGTGCTGAACCTGATCAACGAGGCGCTAGATGCTGATCCTGGTTACCTACGTCTGCATCATAAGACGATGCAGGCTAACTGGCATCAGTACATTGAATGTACAAGTTGGAATGCTAAACACAACTTACGCTTGAAAGGAATCTGAAAGAAACACTTACCTTGGCTCTTCTCAACTAATGAATACTTAACTCAAAATAAAGCAATGAAACACATGCAATATACGAAAAGCTTTGTAAAACAGTAAAAGGAACTTAGTTTGCTAAAGGAAATGCAATAACAAACTCAACTTTACTCGTATAATAAAGTAATATAGTTATCGTGAGAGTTTCTCTAACCGACACCCACCACTATGAGCCTAAGTAGTAATACACCGTCCTGCCCACGCTGCCAAAACTATCATATACTTTGCCGTCATAAAGAACGCTTAACTTAGTGGATCTACTATCTTATGCTAAAAGCATCTTAAGGAGTCATCTAAAAAGTATGATCCTTTACTACCCATGATGGCTACATAGTTTATGAAGACGTGAGTTATCTGAACTCAAGCTCGTCCCCATATCGGTGCTCAATACTACTCCCAAAATATACTTTAACTCATATGTTTGTAAAAACAGAACTCTTTCTTTAGTTTGAGATAATTACTCAAAACTTAGCTTAAAGCTCTTTTGGAAATCTCAGTTTCCTCTTTACTGAAAAACTAGCTCAAAGGCTGTTTTGGAAATCAAAGTTTCCTCTTTACTTTGAAAAAAAACTAGCACAAAGGCTCCTTTCGAAATCTCAGTTTCCTTTTTTGTTTGAATGTGAAAACATTTAATCTTTGGGAATACATTGTCCTGATATACTATTTTGAACAAATGACTTCAATCTTTACTCTTTACTAAACTCAAAACTTAAGTCTTAAAACAAAGTTACAACATTTGTAAAAGACTTTCGAAAACTTTATAAACTTTGTTTTGACTTGTTTCTTAACTTCCAAACTTGACTCTTAACTTCCCTTGACTTTGATCTTAACTTTCCTTGAATTAGATTATAGATTTAGGGTTCATGATCTCATGTTTATGGATGATTTCATGATGTTTAGATGTACTTTAGAGTGTTGAAATCAACTAGAAAACATAGGTACATTGCTGCGGAACAAGTACGAAAAGGTGGGGAAGAAATAGGGAGAACTAACGTCCCTGGCACACTGAGAGGCGTGAGGCGCCAACCCTCAAAGTTCAGAGAGCTTGTTGTGGTGCTCTGGCTGGCGCGGCACAGCAGAGCCCAAAGTTCAGAGGAACTTTTGTGGCACTCTGGGAGGCGCGGCGCCCCAGCCCCATCCCCAGAAAACTCTGAACTTTCTTCTTCGTTTTTCAACTCTAAACCTCTAATTTCACTTGGTTCTTTCCCCAAACACTTAGAATCATTAAAACCCTCACTATATAATATATTCAACTCGAAATTTGTCCCGAAAACATAAATCAAATCATCAAGAAACTTCAACAACACAACCTATAAGAATTCAACGAAACTTTAACAATGTTCATCAAGGACTCAATTTCTAAACTTTCAAAGACTTAAATTCACTGAATTGAATCATGGTTGGCGCGTAGGCGAACTAACCCAACGCTATGTGATCTCACATCCTTGTAGGGATCACCCCCGACGAAATCCACAAGCTAAACTCGACGATCTTGACGAATCTTGCTTCCTCTTCTCCTTTCTCCTCTTCCTCTTCTCCTTTCTCCTCTTTTCTCCTTTCTCCAAGCCCTAGCGTGAAATTCACTATTCTAAAATTGACTAAAATCTGACTTTAGCCAAATTAAACTACTAAAAACGAATAGAATAACTAGGTAAGGAAAAAACTAAATTACCCTTCCAAAATCCGGATTAGACTTTCCTTAATCCAACAACCCAACTTCCAAAGGGCATAACTTACTCATACGAACTCGGAATCGTGCAAACTCAGCGGCGTTGGAAAGATCGTTCCAAGAGCTTTCTTACCATATCTATAAGTGCACCTAAATCATTTTGAGCTAGGAGTTATGGCCGTTTGAAGTTGACCAAAACTAAACTTATTCTAACTTAAACAAAATTTCCAGATTTTTTTATTATTTTCAAAAATCACTCTTTCTAATTCTAGTTCTTTCATCGTTATTTCAAATTGCGAGATGTTACAAAACATCATACATATATACCTCTTTCATTCTTATATTTCTCTAGTGATCCCCTCACAAGATGGATGACTTCTATAGTTGATCATCCCGACATGAATCTAAATTGATTCTCAAAAATGGACAAACCTATTCTGACCTTTATCTCCACCATCTCTCTCAAACTTTTATTGTGTGTCTTAGAAAATCAATAATCATATAATTGATACAATTCAAATATCACTCTTGTTCTTGTACAACAAAATCATTATACTCCATATTTGTTCTTCAAGTACCTTCTTAAAATGACATTAAATAGTCCAACTAGCCACTCCATATATTTTCTATTAGTGCTCTTGCAAAACGCCTTTAGAATCTCATCTGGTCTAGTCTTCGATCCTTTTCCCTACTCATCCTACTAATAGCTTGCTCTGAATCACCTAACACATTGTCTATGTCCCATTTTTCGTTTAAAAGTTTGTGGAAGTATGCTTGTCATCTTTGCTTAGTGAAGGGTTTTTCCACCAATATCTTGTTTCCTCACTCTTGATGCACTTCACTTAATTTAGGTCTCGAGGCTTCCTCTTTTCTCCTCTTCACAAGCTTGTACAATTTCTTAACTCATCCTTTGTCCCCTAGTTCATATGCAATCGTTAATTAAAAAACAATTATATTTTCTATCGTAACCACTAAATTAACCTTTGCCTTCACCGCCTTATAAATTTTCTTATTAATCTGCTTATCCTTCTTGTCTATGAACTCCACCAACTTTGCGTAAATAACTTTTTTTTATTTTCACTTTGTCTTAGACTTCTTCATTCCACTATCAATCCCTTGGATGACTGCTAAAGTTACCCCTTGACACCTCTAACACCTCACTAACTACTTTCATAATGCAATTAGTTGTGTTATCTCACATGTTGTCTGCATCCCCACTACTTCTCCAATCCTCCATTACCATAACTTTCCAAGCTCAAGTGTTGAGTTGCAATTTACTATATTGATTGAGTCGTTTATTGGTTAAATTATTAGTAACTATATCATCATGTACATATGTCGTAAATATTTCATGATGTGAAATTTTCAAATCAAGTTTTTTGTTTGGAAATTTTGAGATTTTATCTCATGATATAAAATCACAAATATCAATTTTATCTCATAATTTTTAATCACGAGATAAAATCACATATTCAATTCTCAACTTGAACTTTAAAAGAAGTCATTATGTACTGTAGAAATCTCATGTCTAGGATTAGAGAAATCAGGGATTGTATTGATAATTAAATTGTTGAGTACATGCTCCTTATATAAGGAAAGAATTGTAGAGTCCTAAGTTAACTACGCTTAGAGCCCTACTACAATACCTATTACTATTATAACAATAAATCAATTATAAATAACCTAATCATAGTTGTAATATAATCCTAGTCGACTTCAGCTAGTACAATAAGTAGCAACGTAGTCGATATAAATAGTCTAATCCTACTATGACTCAAACTCCGTTATACACGTTGATTGGACCAGGTTTTTTAACTTGTTTCATATCTTCAGTTTCATATTACAAAATATTAATAAGTATTATAACCATAGTTAAGTCAACAAATTTTTTGAATAACTATTCTCTAAATTTGGTAAAAACAAAATATTCCCCACAAATTTAATATTTATTAATATCATTAATTTCATCTTATATTTTTATATTCAAAAATTAAAAAGTAGAACATGAATCTAACAATATTTTTATTTAGCGTGATAGACAACAATCTTCAAAAATATTTGGCTTTAAATACGTTTTCAAAATTCACAAAAAATAACGAAGAAGATAAAAGAATATTTCTTAAGAATATTTTTTAAAAACGTATATATTTCTTTTTTTTTTTCTTCTTCAAACACAGCAGCAACACTTTCTCCTAAACTTTAGAATTTTGATATTTCACGTTTGTAATCTTGATAATGTCTCAACTTTTTTATTATTATGTTTATTTCCCGTTCATTTATTTTATAATTTTTTGTCAACATTGATAATTTTTCACCTTCTTTTTGTTTCTCAACATAATATTCAAAAATAAATTTTAATGGCACAAAATTATTTTTGGTCGATTCTCATCTTAAATATCACATAGTTTAATATTTAAATAAAAAAAATATAAGATGATAATAATGATATTAATGGATATTAAAATTTATGTGGAATATTTTGTTTTTATCAAATTTGGAGAATAGTTTACCAAAATTTGTTAACTTAGCTATAGTTATAATGCTTATTAATATACTATAATTTTGACCTTTAAAAATTAAATATGACACATGTCTCTCATCTAAAAGTGTACTTGACGAAATGGAGAGAAAGTGTAACGGACAAAGCCAAATCCCTAAAAGTGGGGTTTCTGGACCTTTAAAAAAAAAAAAAAAACCCATAATTCATTTCTCAATATAGCAGCAACTTGAGGGTCATAAGTGATTAAAGAAAATAGGACCAATAAAAAAACAAACACTAAAGGAACTCATAAAGTTTTGATGTGAGAAAGATACCTGTCTGCAAAGCAATTTGTTTCATTAATTATTTGTCATAAATACACACGTCTAGGACACATTTGAAATTTATAGCATCATCCCGTCTTTTGATTACATCTAATATATCAAATTCCACAATTTAAAGAATGCAAATAAAATAAATAAATAAATAAAGAAAAGTCAATACTCTGAAATTAATTCCTCTATTCAATTTTTCTTGTTGTTGGATATAAAGTACATCGATAGGGATAATTCTTGTGTTAGTGAGTTGTAATGAACTTTTAAAAAAACCCAAAAATCGCATGGTCGAGTAAAATTGATGTCTTGGCCGAATGGATTGGAGGAGAAAAGTTATTGTTAGGAATGAAATGGTAACTCAGTTGGTTGAAACCTTTGGTAATTCATGTGTAATTGAAAAATTCACACCGACCCTCATTGTTCTTGGCCACATGCTTTGCTCTAACACATTGTTCAGTAAAACGGTCATAACTTTAATCTGAATATCTAAATGAACATAGGATCTTGTGTTTCGAAATCAAACTCAAAAGATATGTAATCTAATAAATTATCCATAGCCTAATTCATTTAGAAATTTGGACTCTTTGAAGTTAGATTATGTATGGCTTGTTTGAAACTTTAATTTATCGTTAGTTCTGAATTTGACTTGGTCCTAGAGCTCTTTTTAGAACTTAAAGTATTTGTCTTATTGAAGTCAACAACAACAAATATTAATTAATATTCTATTGGAAAAAAGTCAATGATAATAAAATCAAGGGGCCTCCATAACCATATTGTTTAAAATTGATTTATATGAAGTCAAACTATTGAGAAGTTACAAACATGGTCCATGATACAATACATCTCAATCAAAAGTTCATAAATTGTTGTAAGAGTCAACAAATTAAACAACTATCTAGTTTTCAATTGCACCCCACAAATCCATTAGAAAGGTATTGCATGAAACAATTAAATATTAGAATTAAATTATACAACCGTCAATTGATCAAATAGTAATTCAACGCAATTTTTAATATTAGAATCTAAAAATTAGATCTATTATTTCAGTTGATTAATGATAAAATTTGAAAGAGGTGATTTAATAAGATATAACATAACTTTAGCTAATTGAGGACATAATTTGAAAGAGGTGATTAAATATGACATAACATAATTTCAGTTGACCAAGGACATAATTTGCAAAAAGGTGATTAGACAAGACAAAACATAACTTCAGCTGAGTGAAGACAGTACATTAGATAGGAAGATATATATGGATATAGAGAAATAAAATAGAAGATTAGTAAGTAACTGACTATTGTCGCACTTTATATGGAAGAGTTAGAGGACTAGCCTCCTTCTACCCTCTTCATTATTTAGTTATTTCGTAAGTTTTTTATTTTGGAAGGACCCCATATTTTTAATTCAATAATAAATTTGACAATAGCTATAATAAAATAAACTCCTTCAATACAAAAACATATCCTATTATCACAAAAGTCATACTATAAATAATAATTTTTAAAAAATGAAACAGTTAGCTTTCTACAACTTGAAAAATAAGTGCATGCATGTTAATTTTGCGGTTACTTTATTTGTTTGCTCAATCATTCACTTCACACTCTTTGATATTCATTCACGCGTGAAGACCCTACACCAAAAAGTAGCTTTTGTCTTGTTTTTGAACACTCCCCCCTAGGGGTATGGTTGAGTGGGGTCATTTATAAAATTTATTTTTGAAATTTTATCGCTAATTTGCTCGTAACTAATAGTATTTTTTTGATAATTTGTCGCTATTTTATTATTAAAGAGGATTAAGAATGAATTTGTTATTGACTACATAATTTATCTATGGCTAATTTTTATTCTCATGGAGATATTTAGAGGCTAAAGGTGTGTACATAGATTATAATATCATACTACTCAAGTTCTAAGTCCCCCTCTTGACTTAATACTTTAGTTTATAATATCATAACAAGTTGGTTAGCTGTTAGCAATTAACATACATAATTAATTAGATGGTTATTACCTCCAGCTTCATGCGATACAAATTATTTAAGGAAAAATTATTTTGGCCAGAAAATTTGGCTAGAATGGTAAAATAACATATTTAACACTATTTTATTTTATCTTTTTAAATATTTTTATTCCTTTAACTTT
Organism: Solanum bulbocastanum; assembly: GCA_037074985.1. Taxonomy (NCBI): domain Eukaryota; kingdom Viridiplantae; phylum Streptophyta; class Magnoliopsida; order Solanales; family Solanaceae; genus Solanum; species Solanum bulbocastanum. The sequence goes on from CM073604.1 coordinate 2,964,349, forward strand.
AATACCTTTTAATTAAAAATGAAAAAAATTAGTTTATTTTAAAATATAAAAGATGTTATAGACTTTTAAATTTTCTAGAGTATGAGAGACACAACAAGGATGAAAACAATGAATATATATTGTAGTACTAGCGAAGTAGAGTCTAATCCCATTCTTTTGAAATTAAAGAAAAAAGTAGTTCTTGGTTAAAGCAATTTATTTGGAGTGATGTTGAAAGGGACATTGCCAATTTGCAAAATTTAAATTATATAGTATTTGGAACTAAATGGAGTGAAGGATTTGTGATAGAAACAACAAGATCCTTCCTATTCTCTATTGGAAATGACAAGGCAATCCCTTTTAGAGGATTTAGTAAATATTATTTTCAAGATTCTTTCTTTCAAACAACAAAAAGGCAATTCATTTGATTGGAAGGAGACACTTGGTCACTTTTATGTTTTATAAAACAAAAATAAGCAATATAATTGTCCTCATATGCAATTTTATTTTAATTTATATTTTTAATAGGGATGGCTTAAGTATATCCAATCATATAGTAGTGTATATTTTTTTGGACAAAATTTCAAAGCCCATAGCCCCATACCCCATATTTATTAAAGAGCAACAAAGTTTCCTAGAAGCTAAGGCACATAGGTATAAGATAATCATTGCTTTCTAGTTAAAGAATGTCAATTTGATAGTGTACCAATTTGACTACATCTTTATGCTTTTTTGCCTTTTTCTATGACCAAAAGGTCTTCTTTTTTATCTAAATTCTAGTGCATTCTTGCGCGTCCCTTATGCTATAAATAAATATAGCAAATAGTAAATAATAATTAGCAACTTTCACATATAGCAAATATGAAAATTATATTTATATATTATAGCTGTAATTTATATAACTGTGCTCCATAACAAATTTTATGTTTGCTATGGAGCTTTTAATTTGTATAATTCACTAGATATATCCAATTTTATACAAATTGTTCAATTTGTATAAATTCATTTATATATTATAATTTGTATAATAAAATCTGAATTTATATAATTATAAGTGTATATGACAAAAATATATGTATTTGTATTTATATATATACTTTTCTCTTGCTTTATACAAACAAAAACACATTTTATATATTTTATACATTTGTATACCGAATGGGTAATTGTATACCGAACCAGATGGCAAAAAAATGGAATGTTTGCTGCGAATTAAAAATAAAATTAACTATGGCTGTATTATTTAATTTGAATTAATAATTTGCTATTTCATACAATTTTTTCTCAATAATATAAATCATAAAAAAGAAGACCCTCAGGCAATAATACTTGATTTTAGTGTATTTTCAATCATAGAATTATAATATTTGAATGCTTAGGAATTTGACCTAATGAATAAATTCAAAATAAATACTTGATTTTAGAATTGGTATTATAAGCTTATAGGTTATCTTGCTCTATAGTTTATTTCAGGATTCGACTAGTTTAATTAGGAGTTGACTCTTTATCGATTTGACCTAGGCTCGACTTAAAAATGTGATTTTTTATCCTGACTAATATAATTGACATCGTTCAAGTATGTTTTTAAATTGAGGTTGTTGGATATTGTTTTAGAGGAGATAACTCCGTGTTCTGAGAAGACTTACCATCCGTTAAGTTTTGCTTTAGAAAAGAGTAGATTTTGGAATAGGAGGTCTTGTCGGTATTGAACCTACCCTTCTGGAGTGAAGGATTGTCACCCTATAACTGAGTGCTTTTAATTTGGTTTAGAGTCAAGCGATGGAGCTTATGATTTTGTCGTTAATAAGAAGCAAGTAATTCTATAGCTCTAAACTAAAGGAGTGGGTCAAGTTCGTTTAGCTTGAGAGATAAATTACATGATTGAACCGCCAATCCATCAAATATCATAGTTTCCTTAAAAGGAGGAGGTTCAACTTAGATATTGAAGCGCACACCTCAATCACCCTACCTATGTGAATTGAATGAACTTAAAAGCACAACCAGCTTAAGCTGGATGTTCACTGATTTTTTTTTAGTGTTCGATCATTTCTAGCAAAGTCTAATGGACATATTCACTGTCGAATTTGAATTATGGTGGAAGATACAGGTGAGATTATACACTAAGTATACAAGTAATTCTACTATAGCACACCCAATTTATCTCTGAACTCCCAGAGATATTCCCAGCACGTTGAAGATCTGTTGAGAGTTTGTCTCGGTAGGAACTATATATACAATCTTTTCCTTTACTATATCAAATTAATAAAAATAAGAGGTTTGTGCTATGACCTCATATTGTTTAATCTAATATTGACCGAACCCCCACTTTTATAGATTCTTGATTTGACCTCCTGTAATAATTGTTTTTTGACCTCCCGTAGTAAGAAAGCGGAGTGCGAGCAATTTCTTGTACTTGCTCAAATGCTCCCTTTCTTTGAATGTGTCGCACGGTTCACTGAGTTGTTGGCTTACCAAGCACTTTCTCAATGCTCTTGCCACTTGTTTGGCGGGTGGAGCGGTCATTATCAGTAGAGTGCTCGTTATCCTTACTTTTCTCTTTGTTGGGACCCTCCTATTGCTATATAGCCGTAAGCTATGGGAAATCCAGCTCGCAACCACAAAGGCCCGCTCCGCGAAGCTCAACATTGAGCCTCCATTCAAATTATGTTATGGGGTATTTTGCTTTTGCCAGATTTAGAGATATACCACAAGTCCTCTATTCCAGATTTCATCCTTGCGGCCATATGGTTCATCGGTACTACCAAAAATTCTCATGCTTACGTTAGTGTTATTGATGGTTTGATTATCTTAAACCATGAGGATCCCAGTTGTGCTTCTGGTTTCCATTTTAATCGTCGTATTGATAATAAATCTTTACATGCTCAGTGATAAAAACTTGGAGTCTGTATCATGGTAAAGGTAACGTGATCAGGTTGTGATTCTTGTTCAAGAAACAGACTAAACGCCTTCGAGTTATTGGCTCGTCTAACTTGGCAACATTCTTGAATTGCTAGTTCAACTGTCTCTCGGAAACAAGGTCAAGAAGTACCATTCATGGTTGTCTCCAACCCTTTCTTTCTATCATTCTCACCCAATAAGTCACCCAAATCCTACCGTCAAAAAAAGTGAACGCTGACAGGCAAACCTCCTTTATTAAATTAGTAAAGTCTTGCACATTTCGAGTTTAGGAAGCTTTCAAGGTAATGAAGACTTTAACCTTCATATAACTTGCGTATATTTTTTTAGAAGCATGATTTGGAAACTTAATAATTTCTTTGAAAATATGTTATGGGGGAGAGAATGCGTATTTTGAGCTATTAGTCTATGATATATTTTCTCATGACTATAACATGGTATATTATTGAGTTATAAGAATATTATCTAAGCCTGTTTTATGATATATTGAGCATAACAAGTGTGTAGTCAAATCCATTTTGCTTTAATAAGTCAAATGCAAAAGCTTATATAAACTAATTTAATTTGGTATTATAAAATGGGAGAACCTATGGATGAATGGGGCAAATCAAATTGTTTTGATGCATGTTGAGATCATTAATTAATGGACAAATCCATCGGTGGCCCCCTAAACTTGGTACGAAATTTCACTTACACACCTCAGTTGAACGATGTTTATTTTAGACACCTCAGGTAGGATTCCGTTGTGTCATTTTGACACTTTTCACTGACATGACATGGTAAGTGTAATGCACCCAAAATCAGCTCGTGAAGGGGCTCTTTTTCAGGACAAAAAAATAATATTTAAAAGGTTTTTACTATTCTTCTTCCTCATTCTCTCCTCCACCACACACCATCCATTTATCACCGCTACCACCATCGCTATTAATACAATCAAATTAATTTTTTTATTTATTCAGTTCCAAAAATCACCACAACTATTGTCATCTTCTCATTCTTATTCTTTAAATCCAACAATTACAACTTTTATTGCAATCTTTCAAGTTCAGTGCTACACACCATTGTACATCTATTACACCCATCAAGTTCATATATGCAAATATATCATTCTAAACGGCAGGGACTACAACATACAAATAATACATAGTATTCGTATCTGTGCTCCTTTTATAGTTTTATTCCTTTTGGAGGCATTGTAATATTAGATACACACTTAAAAAGCATGAAATTGATAACATACAAATTAAATCTATAACAAACAAAAAAAAAAAATGAAAATCTGAATTTAATAAAAACCCCCAAAATGAAAAAGAGAAAAATAAGAAATTAGGGGTAAAGAGGAGGTGCCGGAAAAGTTTGGAAAAATGAGGAAGAAGGGGTGGGGTTTTAGAAACTAAATGCTTTTATTTATTATTTTTGGCTGAAAATTAATTTTTCCTTATAATGTATTTTTAAAGTATTATTTTGTATTTAAATATCACGTGTCTTTCCTTAATTAGCTATTATATTACATTATTCGCGAGTGTGTTACACGCACAATATAATTTTTGAGGATTGTCAAAAAAGTGTCAAAATGACACAACGGAATCCTACATGAGGTGTCTAAAATGAACATCGTCCAGTTGAGGTACCTAAGTGAAATTTCGTGCGAAGTTTAGGGGCCACCGATGGATTTGCCCTTAATTAATCAATCAATTCAGATGTACTTAACCCTATTATTAAGAAAAATCAAGAATGGAATTCAATTCCATGTATATGCATATGGAGAATTAGGAATATGCCCCCTCAAAACTATGTATATTTTAATCAATGTGCTAGACACAAAACCAGGGTTGTGTCCTTGTTTTATTAGAAAACCATCCTAACATTAATTATTTGCAAGTTGATTAAAAGTTATGATGCAATATTTTTCCTTCTTTTTGTTGTTTTCATATGGTATGGGTCCATAAAATAATTTTGAACCAAATGAAAATAAAATAATGGTTTCCTCACCTTGCCACAACTTAGTCACCTCACACGTTTATAAATTTGTACCTCAACTACTTAACAATCATTAATTCCCCCTCGCCCCTCCCCCCTCCCCCCCACCCCTATACACCGCAAAAATCAAATAAAAGTGATTTTTATTAAATATTCCACAATTAAATTTGTATTTTTTTTAAAGATGATAATTATATAAAGACAATACGGATTTGAGGTGTAAATAAGGCTAAATTTGGAAAAAACAAAGTTAGTAATGTATTCTTGATCAGGCAAACAACTTTGTTTTGAACTAGAATTATTAAAAAAAAATCAAATAATATGAAGTGAAAGGAATTTTTTTAAAAATATTTTAGTGAAGGTAATATTTAGAAATTTCACACATCTTTGATAATTTTAATGGTTGTCTAGTTTGCATCAATATAAAGAAAATAAATAAAAGCAAAAACCATTTATTGATTTTATATACAAGAATTTGATATTTTTAAACCATTGAAAAATCAGACAATGAAAGATGGGATGTGATTTGAAAATTCCATGCACCATGCACAATGTATAAAGAAAATAAATAAAAGCAAAAACCAAATAAAAGTTCTATTATTCTAGAGGTCCCACATTGACATAATTATATACTTTTTTTCTCCCTTTTTGTACTATTTTTTTCTTCCTACAACTTGTGAAGTGGAAACCACTCATTCATATGATGTTTTTCAAATCCAACTATACAGAGTGATTTTTATATTCTTTCACAATTGAGTTTACTAGGAACTTGTCCATAAGTGACTCTGAAGAGTCCACTTTTCCATACTTTTGACTCTAGCTATATATTAGCATAAATAATCATATATGTATATATATGCTTTGGTGTTGGGTGGGTGGTTTGTTTGTTTGCCCCCGGGGTGGGGGGGGGGGGGTAAGTAGGGAGTTGGAGGTTAGGGTCATATATTTATGCCCATCACTTTCAAAACAAGTCATTTGTATACTTTACAGATTAGGTGTGGCTGTTTTATAGTGTCTCATTGAACTCTACAATGTCTAATCTAACTTATTCATGTTCATTAATTAACTATATTCAAATATTTTTTTTTTGTAATTAAGGGAATCCACAAATTACACGAGAGATATAAATTGCACTAAACAAGCTAGTGGGAGAGCCAATATATATAGTTGAGGGGGGTGTCGACCGATTGTGTAGTTAGAATAAAAATAATTTTTTCTATATGTATATTACATATTGACACTTTTGGGCTTCTACACGAATTACTTCTTTATAATTTGACACACATTAGTTGATTTAAAATTCAAATTTAATGGGTTTAACTTTTAAGATTCTTAACATTTATAAACTTGTTGTAAAGTTAAATTATGAATTCAGATGAACTTGAACCCGTAGCCGAAAGACTACATTCGCCTTTGTATACGACCACTGCGATTGAAAAAACCATGTAGGTAATAATAAATTTAAGAACTCCCTATTAAAAGATCTCATGTTTAATCAACTCGATCACCATAGAATTAGTTAATTAGAGATAAAGTGACTTTTATTTATATAAAATATATCTTTCACTAATTTTTAGAGTCATACCTCAGCTGTCATGTTTTAGGTTGTTTATTTTAAAATATCTGATTAATACATGGATTAGTCAATTTAATTATTTAATTAGACTGCTGAATTAATTCACCCGTGGACACGTGCTCGTGTTTCGAGTACTCATGCATGTACGTAATACGTACATACGTATACGATTAATCAATTAATGCCAACTAGCTTATTTGTAATTTGAGTAAATATTATAATATAATATCATACTTAATACAATATTGCGTGTTAGAAGTAATCTCCTTAACTAGATTTGTATATTCTTGAAAAGTCAAAAACCAAAAAAAAGGTGGGGGGGTGGGGGCTGCGTGGGGTGGGGTGGGACAGCTTAAAATAAATAGATTAAAAATACATATTAAAGAACCTTAGGGTCAAACTCTTAATTTAACCAAAAAAGCCACGTGTACACGTCTACTACGTAGTATAATAAAACAAAACAAAATAATAATAATAATAATAATAATAATAATAATAATAATAATAATAATATTATTATTATTATTATTATTATTATTATTATTATTATTATTATTATTGTTGTTGTTGTTGTTGTTATTATAAGTTGCCAATAAACAACAAATAAGTTAGTAAATTATTATTGGAGATGAGTCAAAGCCAACAAATGCCACTTGGTGTTGGCTAGTGACTTAATGAAGTCATAGCTAACCATGCTTATTAATTTAATTAATTAATAATTAATATTCAATAATTTTCAATTTATCACTAAACATTAATTGATTCTAAACATGCTCAGTGTTCAATTTGACTCAATTAAAGTCAATTAGAGATCTAATGTGGCTATAGAGGAGTTGAGAAGTTAGAGTGTTTTTTTTTATATAACTAATTTAAAGATTCAAATATATTAAAATGTAGAAATTATTTTAAAAATTCTTGATCCATGAGGTTATTAATGTGATTGCTTAACAACTAAATTTATATTACTTATTTGGTAGTCAATGAAGAGTTTAATGGGATCAGGTGCCACATCGAACACATCCAAATTTTATGGGGCTCTACACGATATGCTCAATTCCGTTTTAGATTTTACAATTCACGTTCAATGCCAGTTATGGTTCTTGAACGTCATTTCATTCTAAATCCTACTTTATGCTTATATAAAGGATACTATATTCCTTTGAAGAGACATCTCGAAAATTTCATAAATTCGTGAAATATTTACAAAAATTAATAAATAAAGATCAAATAAATCACTAGGTGGTTCACATCATCCTAATTCGAGAAATACACTACTAATGACCGTCGAACACGAAAATCACTAGGTGGTTCACATCATCCTAATTCGAGAAATACACTACTAATGACCGTCGAACACGAAGAAATCTTAGGAGATAAAAATCAATGAATAAATAAATTTGTACCCACAATATTTAATAACAAAGCTATGTTTCTTTATGTTTTATTTGTGTTACAATTTATTTTCTATCACATTAAAATTTATTGCAGAGATATCATAAAATAAATTCAACTTTTATTTTTTTTATGAAAAATTAATTTACTTATCAAATAATTTAAGCATTGACTTATAGGATAACATAATTAAATAAATTTTCTAATAATAAAACTTTTTCTTATATTTGGGAACATACATTATGTAGGTAGGTCCTTTCTCAATATAGGTCAAAGGCTTTAATTAAACCTTCTGGTACAATGAATATTGTGTTGGAATTACAAGTTTGTGGAATTCAAATACTATATATAAAAAAGTAATGGTAGAAACTGTGAGATGAATATGATTTCTACATTTTTTACTAGAGGTTTTCTCAGGTACAAATTCTAAGTATAAAAAAATTATGATATAAATTGTGAAATGAATATAATCTCTCTCTATATTTTCAATTACAGATTTTACATTCAAATCTTGAGTATGAAATTTTTTTCCCTTAAAATGTATTTTTCCTTAATAATTTTACTTATTGTAAATCTGGCTTATTAGAGCCCTAATATAAATATCAAACATCGACCGAAAATGTATAAAAAAGATGAAGAAAGAAAGAAAAGGGAATGTGCAGACAATCAAACACAAGATCAAAATATAATTCATAAATTTAAATCCCCCCCCCCCCCCCCCCAAACCCACACACACATTTTTAATAGCGCAACTTTTACATATAGTAAACATAAAATTCATATTTGTATGTTATATCTATATTTTGCATAATTGCGTTCCATAGCAAATTTTATGTTTGCTATCGAGCTTTTGATTTGTATAATTTGCTACAAACATTTAATTTTATACAAATTATTTAGTTTTGTATAAATTTATTTATACATTTGTAATTTGTATAATAAGATCTGTATTTGTATAATTATAAGTGTATAGGACGAAAATATATGTCTTTGTATTTGTATATACACTTTTCTCTCGCTTTATACAAACACAAACGCATTTCATACATTTTATACCGAAATGCATTAAATGGCTAATTGTATACCGAAAATCCCTAATTGTATACCGAATCAGATGACAAAAAAAGGGATGTTTGCTGCGAATACAATTAAAATAAACTATGACTATAACATTTAATTTGAATTAATAGTTTGTTATTTCATACAATTTTCCCAAAAATACTCAAGTGTAAGAACATTAGTGTGACTTTCATAAGAACTAATAATAAGACAATTAGGCAATTTATGCACTGTTGATAATCAAAATTGAAATCAGAAGCTTTGAGCCTTCTTTGATATTGGCCCAAAATTGAGTTTTTCAAAATTAACCTTGGCCCAACATGCAATCATAATACAAACTTATTGGGATGAAAAGAAAACAAAATTTCAATTCCTATAAATTAAAACAAGGGAAACTAATGTAAATGTACTCATCGTCATCTAGTTTACCAATGTGACCGAAGTATATACTATCTATACCCTTTGAATGTATATGTAATTATGTATGTATATATGTATGTATGTACATACGTATGTATGTATGTTATATGTATATTTATTATAAAGTATACGTTAGCTTTTCATGGAGACTCATTTAATCTCGATAACTTTTTTCATTTCTTTTACTTTGTGTGGGGGTAATGAATGGAATGTCCATATCGATGAACGAAGGGAATCTTTTTTTTTTTTTTTTATAAGATTTGAGTAACCTCACTTCTTTGGGTTAGCTTTTGAAATGCGAATAAGACCCATAACTTGATTTTACACGGGGAACAAGCATATTATAAAATAAATTACTTCTTATATATATGAAAATGTAATTAACAAAGAAATGTAATACATCTCTTTTTTTTTTTTTTTCAACCAAGGATAGAGAAAATAGAAATCACTCGGTGAAGGATTAGGCCCAAGAGCCCAAAAAAAACAGAATCCTTCATCAATCACGTGCAATAGATATTCTTGAAAAGCTTACGACCATTGCAATAGGAACTTTTTTGATTAAAGACATCAAAATGATTATGCTTTGAACCCCATAATAAGTTACAGTGAAAAAGAGTGGCTCGAAATATATTCATACGAAATGAGAAACCAAATTGGTCACTCGGTTTAAGTGTACGAACTCCAATATCATCATCTTTAGATTGCCAATGTATGAAGGCATTTGTTATTTGCATCATATTGATGAGTGATAAAATAAATAATGAACACTGAATTTTGGTGCAAGGATAATAAGCCATTTTGAGAAATTATAATATTTCACGAGAGAACAAATTTTTCAATTTATAAGATGATGACAAAACGGTTTTGCATTGAAGTAAATTTTCTTTGCCATTGAATTTATTTTGGATCCTTTCGAAAGTTGAGTTAATTTGCATCCTTCCATTCATAAAGAAAGATAAGTGCAATGTAACGCTACTTTGACTATAAAATGAATGACTTGAATTCCATTTTGTAATTCTAAGAAGGAATTTATTTTGACAATTTTTTTTAGAGATTTATGAATCAAATCAAACTAATAAAATTTAGATTTTTTTGATTCTTGGATTTTTTAGATTTCTTTTGGTGAAGTATTTAAACAAACAAATTATAAATTTGTGTTCCAAATATTTCTTTAGTCCTACCAAAATATAACTATCTAAGGTGTTTCTTAGGAAAATAGAACATAATATGATATGAATGATGATGCTAAAATATTCAACAAAAAATCATAATTAAATCACATAAAATAAATATAGCAAATTACTAAGGCATAACGAAAATGATCATAATTTAAGTATTAAATCATGCTAAAATGAGTACTAGTTACATGATTAAACATTAAAGAAAAAAATTAGGTTATGTATTTTAAATATCTAAATTAATATAAAACAAACAAATATTTTCAACATTATTGTCATTCTTAGTGTTAGAAATTTTCTTTTATTAATAAAATGATTTTAATTTGAGCTTTATTAGAATTACTTTTATTTGATTAAATTTGCAGTTTAATTCGAGTTTCAATTCGATTAGTCAAAACGCAAAATATCATACTTGGTGGTTTAGTTTTATTTTTTTTCAAGATCGTTCATATTGACCAAACCACTTGGGTGGCCACCTTGATATTAAACTACCAATTTTCTGTCATTAATCTTTCAAAAATAGAATTGGTCTTTTCACCTATTAATATTTGCAACAAGGTGAAAAGACCAATTCATCAATCTCAATTTCACATTAAATAATAATATAAAATTTTTCTTAGAATCCCAATAGAAAGTGCGTGCGCATCTCTTGACTAGATTAAAAAAAATTTGAAAACAAATATAACATAAACTAAGCAATACATTACTTATAATTTATGAAGATATTAGCATTTAACACTTAAATTTATTAAATTCCTATTGTTTACAGCCATGGGTAGACAAATCTGAAGTTATCAGGTGAAGGATTTGGAGTTTTAGTACGAGCAAAATATATACCAGAATCCTTCATCAACCAATAACAAAAGATATCAGACTTGAAAAACTTAAACCTACAAGGGCTCTTACCTTTATAGAAAACATCAAAATCATTATGTTTTGGACCCCATGTAAAGTTACAATAAAAATGAGTATCTCCCCAGAAATTCTGATGGAATGAGAAATCAAATCTTTCACCCACTTTAAGTGTGTGAACTCCAAGATCGTCATCTTTAGATTTACAACCAACATCGAGTAGAGGAGTATCATTTGGGAGACCATTGATAAAAATTTCAGTAATTGTTGGATTGAACTCCACAGCATATGTCATCATCACAATGTTGATGACAAATGAAATTAGTAATGAAAGTTGAACTTTGGTATAAGGATAATAAACCATTTTAAGAATAAAAAAATAAAGTTGGCTTCCTCACCTTATAAAGATGATATATATATTTGGCATTGAAGTATGAATTTAATTTGGATAAGTAATGTAATGCTAAACTAACAAGATATTAATTAATCAGAATTGTTATTAAAAAAATTTGACTACTTTCTTGACCTTTTTGGGTTTGATTTAATGATCATTCATAATTTTTTTATTTTATTGCATCAAAGTCATTGCATTATTTTCTTTGACACAAAAATTAATTAATTTTGCTTAAGTATCATAAAAATATGGTTAAACTATTTTATATAGCAAAATACATAATTCAATTTTGTCTAAGAATCACAACAAATCACTAAGCAAATTTATTTGAAACAAAAAAAGTCGGTCAACTTTGCATGAGTATCATATATATAATGTCTTTTTTGCTTTCTTATGATGATTTTCTGCAATATTTATGCAAAGTTAACTTTTTTTTTTAATTATTATAACAATCCAATCTGCTAGTGATATTATCTGTTCTGAGCCTACGCTTGCACGACTTTAAAACATGTCACTAGTTGGTAAGGTCTACATACTTATATACCTAACATTTCTCATATATTTTGTCAATATGAGACTTCTAATCTTAACCTGGGGTCTCACACTAAATTTCTTTTTGAATTATCTCAAAATTTATCTTCGATCTTCATCGCAATTGACTTGACAAAAAGATTTATTCTCGCCTTACTTAATAATGTAACTCCACTATTGCTAACAATATTTTCTTCTTATTTTTTTTTTTTTTCATATTCATAAATCCAACAAAAGGATTGGTGTTCAATTATTGCTAAAGTTCTAAGTTTCAAAGTTTGACAATTAAATTTATGCAAATAAGCTTTGTTTCAAGTGGATATTGATACAAAAGATTGATCACATATTGAGGAGCCAAAATCTAAATTTTGGATGATTTGATGTGGTTTTTGAGATATTGTTGGATGAATTTGATGCTTGAATTCAAGAAAAAAGATCAAGTCAGATTTTTGTATAATAGTGTAGAAGATTCTAAATTATTGTATATGAGTGTATTAACGTCTCTTATAATTTTGTATGATACTGTATATTGAGTATATCATATTGTATATCAAATTTTAAAATATTTTCATAAAAAATAACATATGAAATTTTGTGTGCTATTGAATATTGGAGGTGTATTATTATATATTGAATTAAGTTTTAGGTTAAAGATTTGTAAGGTGAGTCTTGGACTATATTTTTGAAATGTAAGTTAGAAATTTGTACTTTACTGAAAATTCTCCAAAGAATCATGAAATTTTTCTTTAAAATCACACTAAGCGAATCTTTGTGAAACAAAAAAAGTCAATCAACTTTGATAACCAAAAGAAGTCAAAGAAAATTGTGATTTTTTAGTAGGTTCAATCTCACATTAAATAACATTATAAGTTCGTCTCAAATTGAGAGAGAGAGAGAGAGTCTTCCTTGACAACAAAAACATGTATTAAAAAAATTACTTCTTATTTATAGGCATTGAAATTTATTTGTAATAAATCTCTAATATTTAGTCCCAAGTACGGACATATTCGAAGTCATGAGGTGACGGAGTATTAGTACGAGCAAGATATATAGCATTATCCTCAATCATCCAAGTACAATAAAGATCTGTCGCAATTACACTAGTATACTTGCAAGGACTCTTATGTTTATAATAAACATCAAAAGTAGTAGTATTGGCACCCCATGTAAATTTGCAATAAAAATGAGTAGTGTCCAAAAGATTCGGATGGAATGAGAAATCAAATTTGTCTCCTGGTTTAAGTGTACGAACTCCAAGATCATCATCTTTAGATTGACAATGAACATCGAGTAGAGGAGTACTTTGAGAGATGGCACTAGTAAAAGTTTCGGTAATTGCTGGATTCCAAAATGAAGCATTTGTCATCATCACAATGTTGATGACAAATAAAATAAGTAATGAAAGTTGAACTTTGGTGGAAGGATAATAATCCATTTTATGAGTAAAAAATAAAGTTAGCTTCCTCACTTTATACAGATGATATACAAATTTGTCATTGACTTATGAGTTAACCTTTTAAACAGAAAAAGAAATAATTTTAATCCGATTTTGCTATTTAAGTTGAACTTTTTACCTTTTATACAGAGAAGGAAAGAATTTTAATCTAATTTTGTTATTGAAGTTGACTACTTTTTGCCTTTTATACATAAAAGGGAAAAAAATTAATCTGACTTTGCTATTAAAGTTGATTACTTTTTACCTTTTAGACAGAAAGGGAAAGAATTCTAATTTTATTATGAAATCAAGCTCATAATAATATAATAAAGAGAAGAAAGAAAATAAGGATGAAGGAGAGAATTCTTATTCAAGTGTCTTTCAAATGATGAGTGATATTTCTATTTATAGTGTTGAGATATAACTCCCAAAAGTCATCTTAACTAATAGATACATAGTTATCCCTAAATGTACTTATCACTTTGGAAGCACCCATACATGAATTCAATTAATTGTTGGATAAATCTAATGAATAATCCACACAATACAATGGACAATACAATGGATTTATAACACTCCCCCTTGGATGTCCATATATAATGTGCTTCGTTAAAACCTTACTAGGAAAATCCAACTTGGGACAAAACCATCGTTAAGAAAAAGAGTACAACACGTACCTTCCCCTGATGAAAACTTTACTTGATATCTCGGAGACGACACATTTCAATCTTGTATCTCAACTTCTCAAACGTTGATTTTGGCAATGCCTTAGTGAATAAATCAGCATGCTTATCACTTGAACGGATCTGTTGAAGTTCTATCTCACCATTTTGTTGAAGATCATGTGTGAAAAAAAATTTTTGGTGAAATGTGTTTTGTTCGACCTCCTTTGATATATCCTCCTTTCAATTGAGCTATACATACAACATTATCTTCGTACATTGTGATCGGTATATTCTTTTTTCTTAAAAAAATCACACATTTCCTGAATATGGTGGGTCATTGATCTCAACAAGACGCACTCTCGACTTGCTTCATGGATGAAAGTTATTTCTTCATGATTTGAATAAATGGCTACCAACGTTTGCTTCATTGACCGCCAAGATATTGTTGTGCCTTCACATGTAAACAAATTAAATAACATGTTTGAGACCGAATTTTATACGGATCAGATAAATATCCTGCATCTGCGTAACCGATCATTCATCAGAATAGAATAAGTCTATGTATATGGCTCTTGAATATATCTATATATGTGTTCAACACCATTCCAATGCCTTTTCATTGGGGAGGAACTGAATCTAGCCAGTAAACTCACTGAAAAACAGATCTGTTCGAGTGTTGTTAACAAGGTATATTAGTGCCCCGATTACATTAAGATATGGAGTTTCATCAACAAGAAGATCTCCATCTTTCTCTTGAGCAATCTTACCACCATTGGGGTACTCAATGGATGTGATTTATCCATGTTAAATCACTTTAAAATCTTTTTATGTGTATGTTGATTGATGGACAAGGATTCCATTTGGCAAATTTTTAATCTGTAGGCCAAGACAAAATTTTATTTTTCTAAGATCTTTCTTTCCAAATTCCCTTTTCAAACACTCAACAACCTTCTAAAGCTCTTTACGAGTGCCAATGATGTTCAAGTTATCAACATACACGATTATTATGACAAATTCAGCAAATTGGGTCATTTTTGTACCTTTTCTTTAGCAAATATTCACTCACACGATTGTACCACATCCTCCCTGACTGTTTCAATTCATATAAAGATTTTTGAATCTTTATTGAACAAGTTTCTTTTGAATCTTTGTATGCTTCAGAATTTTTATAAAAATGTCGTGGTCCAATGAGCCTTATAGATAGGCTGTGACAATGTTCATTAGGTATATTTCAAGCTTTTCATAAACTGCCAAATTTATTAGATATCTGAAGGTGATTGTATCTACCACATGAGAATGTCTCTATGTAATTAATGTTACGTATTTGAGAAAAACCTTAAGCAATAAGTCAGACTTTATATTTTACGACTTCACCTTTTTCATTTCTTTTTCGCACAAAAACCCATTTGTACCCCACTTGTCATGCCCCGAGCCTAAACTCCGGACGTGCCTAGCACTCGAGAACCATTGTTGGTCCCAAGCGAACCCTTGACCTGACTTACTTACACAAGAAGTATTACTCATGCAATAACTTTAAGAAATAAAAATCTTAGCCAAAATGGCAACCAAAATCTTAAACGAATACGACTGAAATGAATAAGAATGGAGAACTAAAACTATCTGTTTATAAAGCCTCTAAAAAAAAGAGGGATGTCAGGACAGGACCTCAATCATCCTAACAACTGAAAACTAGAAAACGATTGATAAAAAGAGTCCTCCGGAATGCAAGGAGGCTCGCCAACTGATGAGTGCTGAACCTGATCAATGAGGCGTTGGATGCTAATCTTGGTTATCTGTGTCTGCAGTATAATAAGATGCAGGCTAACTTGCATTAGTACATTGAATGTACGAGTATGCAAGTTGGAATTCTAAACATAACATAGGCTTGAAAAGATTATGAAAGAAACACTTACCTTGGCTCTTTTCAACTTATGAATAACTCAACTCATAATAAAGCAATAAGACACATGCAATATATTAAAAGCTTTATAAAATGGGAAAAACAACTTAGTTCGTTAAAAAAAATGCAATAACAAATTCAACTTTACTCATATAACAAAGTAATATAGTTTCTGTGGGAGATTCTCTAACCGACAACCATGACTATGAGCCTAAGTAATGGTACAACATTTTACCTCACATTACTAAGGACAGTCCTATACCTAGCCGGGGGTATAGAACCTAACACACTAAGTGGATCCACTAATCTATGCTAAAAGCATCTTAATGAGTCATCTAAAAAGTATGATCCTTTACTACCCATAATGGCTACATGGTTTATGGAGACTTGAGTTAATATGAACTCGCATCTCCATATCGGTGCTCAATACTACTCCCAAAATATACTTAGCTCATATGATTTAAAATCAAAACTACTTTCTTTTGTTTGAGATAGTTACTCAAAACTTTAGCTTAAAAGTTCTCTTGAAAATCAATGTTTCCCTTTCTTATTCAAATGTGAAAACATTTAAAACTCTTGGGAATATTTAGTTCCCTTATATCTTTTTGAGAAATGAACTCATCTCTTTACTCTTTGCTTAACTTGAAACTGAAGTATTAAAACAATAAAACGTTTGTTAAAGACTTTCGAAAACTTTAAAAACTTTGCTTTGACTTGCTTCTTAACTTCTAGACTTGACTATTAACTTCTCTTGACTTTGATCCTAACTTTCCTTGAATTGGATTATGGATTCAAGGTTCATGATATCATGTTGATGGATGATTTCATGATGTTTAGATGTACCTTAGAGTGTTGGAATCAACTAGAAATCACAGGTACATTGCTAAGGAACAAGTACTAAAAGGTGGGGAACGAATGAGGAGAACTGGCGTCCCTGGCGCTCTGAGAGGCGCGTGGCACCAGCCCTCAAACTTCAGAGAACATGTTGGGGCGCTCTGGCTGGCGCATCGCCCCAAGGGGTAAACTTCAGAGACCCTTTTGGGGCGCGCTGGCTGGCGCAACGCCCCACCCCCTTCCCAAGGTGTTTGACGACTTTTCTTGCTCGTTTTTCACCTTTAAACCCTCTAAACTTCAATGGCTCTTTGCCCAAACACTTAGAATTATTAATACCCTCAATATATGATAGATTCAACTCTAAATTGAATCATGGTTGGCGTGTGGGCAAACTAAACCAATGCTATGTGATCTAACATATCTTATAGGGATCACCCCGACGGAATCCACAAGCTATCCTTGACGAAGTCGACGAATATTGCTTCCTCTTCTCCTTTCTCTTCTTTTCTCTTTTCTCCAAACCTTAGCGTGAACTCTAACTTTTCTAAATTGACCAAAATCTGGTTTTACCCCAATTATTCTCCTAAAAACGAATTAAAATAATTAGGTAATTAAAAGACTAAATTACCCTTCTAAAATCCAAATTAGACTTTTCTTAATCCAACAGCCCAACTTCCAAATGACATAACTTACTCATACGAACTCGGAGTCGCGTAAACTCGGCAGCGTTCGAAAGATCATTCCAAGATCTTTCCAATCATATCGTAAGTACACCTAACTCATTCTGAGCAAGGAGTTATGGCCGTTTAAAGTTGACCAAAACTCAATTATTCATAACTTAGACAAATTTCCAGATTTTCATTCTTTCAAAAAGTGACTATTTCCAAATATTAGCTTCTTCCTAGTTATTTCAAATTGAGAGATGTTAAAATATCTCCCCCTTAGGAACATTCGTCCTTGAATAAGATTGCTCTTACTAGGCTAAGGGTGCAACAAGCAAATGCAAACACCCAACAAGCAAATGCAAACAAATAACATGCTCACTCACAAGTTTAAGGAGTACTAAGAAGAGAGCTAATACCTTGGTCTAGATTTTCTCCGGACTCAAAGAGATGTGAATATCTCTTCTTCATATCCTCCTCAGCTTCCCAAGTAGCTTCCTCAACAAATTGGTTCCTCTAAAGGACTTTGACTGATGCTACCTTTTTTGTTCTCAACTTATGAACTTGGAGATCTAGAATCTGAACAGGAATATCCTCATAAGATAAGCTATCCTTGATCTCAATACTTTCAATTAGTATGATTAATGAAGGATTACCCATGCACTTCTTCAACATGGAGATGTGAAACACCGAATAAACCTCGGCTAACTCTTAGGGTAGCTCTAACTCATAAGCTACATTGCCAATCCTCTTGGATATTTGATAAGGTCCAATATACCGGGGACTAAATTTCCCCTTCGTACCAAACTTCATAACACCTTTCATGGGTGAGACTTTTAGATACACCCAATCATTTACTTCAAACTTTAATTCCCTCCTCCTAACATCAATGTAGGATTTTTGACAACTCTGTGCCGTTTTCAACCTCTCTTGAATTACTATCACCTACTCCATAGCTTGATGAACTAAATTTGGTCCTATCAACCTTGCTTCACCAACTTCAAACCATCCAATAGGAGATCTGCATCTTCTCCCATAAAGAGCTTCATATGGAGCCATTTGAATGCTAGAATGATAACTATTATTATAAGAAAGCTCAATAAGAGGTAGGTGATCATCCTAATTACCCTTGAAATCAATCACACAAGCCTTCAACATATCCTTTAAGGTCTGAATAGTGTGCTCTGCTTTCCCTTCAGTCTGAGGGTGAAAAGCAGTACTCAAGTTCACCTTTGAACCCAAACCCTTCTCAAAAGATTTCCAGAATTGTGTAGTAAATTGTGCACCCCTATCTGAAATAATGGAGACCGAAACCCGATGAAGTCTTACCACCTCTTGAATATAAAGCTTAGCATAATCTTCTGCCAGTAGGTAGTCTTTACCGATAAAAAGTAGGCTGATTTTTTCATTCTATCGACAATCACCCAAATAGAATTATGCTGACTGCGAGACCTTGGTAACCCTGTGATGAAGTCCATATTAATCATCTCCCACTTCCATTCTGGAAGTTCTATATTCTGAGCCAACCCACCGGGCCTTTGGTGCTCCACTCTAACTTGTTGGCAATTTAGACACTTAGGAACAAATTCTGCAATACCCTTCTTCATACTGTTCCAGCAATATACCTCTTTCAAATCAAGATATATCTTTGTGGAACCCGGATGAATGGAATATCTAGAGCTATAAGCCTCCTCCATGATTATCTCTTGGAGTCCATCCACTATTGGTACACACAATCTACATTGATATCTTAGTACGCCATCTTTCCCTTGTTCAAAAGCTAATACTTTTTGCTTATGAACATTTGCCTTCAGTTCAAGAAAAATAGGGTCTTAGTCTTGCTTGCCTTTTACTTCTGACACTAATGATGATTCAGCCCCATTCATCACCACTACTCCTCCTTCTGTGGAATCTATAAGTCTGACTCCCAAGCATGCAAGTCTATGCACATCTTTTGCTAACTCTCTCTTTTCTTCCTCAACATGGGCGGTACTACCCATAGACAACCTGCTTATGGCATTAGCAACAACGTTAGCCTTACTTGGGTGGTGAAGAATACTCATGTCATAATTCTTGAGTAATTATAACTACCTCCTTTATATGAGATTAAGCTCTTTCTGAGTGAACACATATTGAAAACTCTTGTGATCACTAAATACATCAACATGAACATTATACAAAAAGTGAAGCCATATCTTCAAAGCAAATACTACGACAACCAATTCTAAGTCATGTGTTGGGTAGTTCTTCTCATGAACTTTCAACTTTGTGGAGGCATAAGCTATGATTTTGCCATTTTGCATTAACACACAACCCAAGTCAATTATAGATGCATCACAATACACCACAAAACCTTGAGTATCTTTCGGTAAGGTTAAAACTAGGGTAGTAGTCAACCTCTTTTTCTATTCCTGAAAGCTTTTCTCACAAGCTTCAGACAATTGAAACTTCACTGTTTTCTGAGTCAACTTGGTCAAAGGAGACGAAATGGATGAGAGCCCTTCTACAAACCTTCTATAATAGCCAGCCAAAGAAACTCCTAATATCAGTTGGAGATGTGGGTCTAGGCCAATTTTGTATTGCCTCAATTTTCTGTGTATCAACTTTAATTTCCTCTCCAGACACAATATGACCTAAGAATGCCACAGACTCAAGCCAAAACTCACATTTAGAGAACTTAGCATACAACTCCTTATCTTTCAAAGTCTGAAGAACTATTCTGAGGTGACTAGCATGATCTTCTTCATTTCTTGAATAAATTAGTATACCATCAATGAAGACGATAACAAACATATCTAAATAAAGTTTAAACACTCTATTCATAAAATTCATGAACGTTGCAGGTGCATTAGTCAAATCGAACGACATATTTAGAAACTCATAATGACAATAACGGGTCCTGAATGCTGTCTTGGGAATATCACACTCCCTTACTTTCAATTGATGGTATCCAGATCTGAGGTCTATCTTAGAAAAACAAGAAGCACCCTGAAGTTGATCGAAAAGATCATCAATTCTCGAAAGAGGATATTTGTTCTTGATGGTAACCTTGTTTAATTGGCGGTAGTCTATACACATCCTAAGGGAACCATATTTATTTCTCACAAATAAGACCGGAGAACCCCAAGGTGAGACACTTGGTTGAATAAACCACTTTTCTAAATGATCTTTCAATTACTCTTTAAGCTCTTTCAACTCTGTTAGTGCCATTCAATATGGCGGAATAGAGATAGGACGAGTATTTAAAAGAACATCTATATCGAAGTCTATCTCTTTCTCAGGAGGGACTCCGGGTTGATCATCACGAAAGACTTTTGGAAACTCTTTTACTATAGGAACTAACTGAATATGAGGTATCTCAATGCTAGAGTTATTAACTCGGACTAAGTGATAGACACACCCCCTGGAAACCAACTTTCTTGCCTTTAGGTATGAAATAAAATGACCCTTAGGCACTGTTGAATTGCTTTTCCACTCTAAGACTGGCTCATTTGGAAACTGGAACTTGACAACTCGAGTTCTACAATCAACTGAGGCATAACAGGCATAAAGCCAGTCCATACCAATAATGACATCAAAATCTATCATGTCTAACTCAATTAAATCAGCCATGGTACTCTTGTGATTGACGAAAACGGGATAATCACGATAGACTCTCTCTGCTAGAATAGACTCACCAACAAGTGTAAAAACACTAAATGGTTTACTAAGTTGCTCAAGAATAATATCAAAATTCATAGCAACATAAGGAGTTACAAAAGACAAAGTCGCTCTTGGATCTAGCAATGCATAAATAGTAAAATCAATGACTTATATCATACCAGTGACAACATCTGGAAAGTTCTCTTGATCTTTACGATTAGTGATTACATAAAGACAGTTTGCTCCTTTGCCAGTACCAGAAATAGCTCCTCTAGGTACAGCCCTGTCTAGTGAAACAACTGAAGAAGACTGGGCCTTATTGCCCGAATTTCCATTAACTTGCCTGTTCTTAGGGCATTCTTTCATAAAGTGACCTTCTTACCCATACTTGAAGCAACCTACTTGTCCATCACGACACTTACCTTGGTAGGTTCTACCATACCTAGCACATGCAGGAGCCCAGTTACCTCCTTGTGCCACACTACCTTAAGATTGTGTTGGTCTAGATATGAAGTTCTGCGAATTTTGGCTATTATACTCACCTTTGTTTCTGGGTGCAGGTGTACTAACAGATAATGAAGCAGGTCCCTTTTGCTTTTACTGAAAGGATGAACGATTTACGTTACCCTTCTGCTGCCCGGACTCATTCCCGGTCTTAGCTTTTTTATTTCTAAATTCCTCTCTATCCCTCAATTTCTCTTCCTCAACCTGCTGCACATAAGCCATCAACCGAGAAATATCCATGTGACTTATTAGCATTGCAGCCCTACCTTCCTTACTCAACAGATGAGACAACCCAGCCATGAACAAGCTCATCCTATTCCTCATATTTGCAACCATTTTCAGAGCATAGCGGGACAGCTGGGTGAACTTCAACCCATACTCATGAACACTCAAAGAATCCTGCTGCACTGCTAGGAATTCTCGTTTCTTAGCCTCTTTCAGTTCTCCGGGAAAGAAACACCCCAAAAAAGCCTCCTCAAAACAAGCCCAACTCGCAGGTGGTGCATCCTCATCTCTACCCCCTTTCCACTAGTCAAACTAAGTCTTAGCGACATTCTTTAGTTGATATTCAACTAGCTCAACTCTCTTGGTATCAACAACATGCATCACATCAAACATTTTTTTTTCAGTTCATCAACAAAGTTCTCCTAATCCTTAGAAGCACTTGAGCCAGTGAAACTTGGAGGATTTATCTTCAAGAACTCACGAATTCTTGAAGTGTCAGCCCCTTTTTATCGAGCTCCTCTTTGCTGCCCAACCTGGTTAGTCACAGCTTAACTCAGCATCATAATTGCTTATCTGAACTCAGCGTTAATGACTTCCCCTTGAGGTTGCACTTCATGTGCATTTGGTAACTCTTGCTCCTCAATATTATGCCTAGTAGGACGACCTCTCACAGCTTTTAATGGAGGCATGATTATCTAAAAACACGCGCAACACGAATTAAAAGGAAAATTTTTAGAGATGAAACTCTAATGCACAAAATGAGTGTGAAAGAAGTGAGAAATTTTCCTAAATGTCGCAACCTTCTAGTTATAGATGTGTCGCACTTCACACCGATAAGTAGGACTCTACAGACACGGCTTTATAGACTCCCTAGAACTCTTGAAATCTGTGCTTTGATACCAAATTTGTCACGTTTCGAGCCTACACCCCGGACATGGCTGGCACTCGAGAATCATTGCTGGCCCCAAGCGAACCCTTGACCTAACTTACTTAACGAAAAACTTAAACACAAGAAGTATTACTCATGCAATAACTTTAAGAAATAAAAATCTTAGCCAAAATGGCAACTAAAGTCTTAAACGTATTCAATTGAAATGAATAAGAACGGAGAACTAAAACTATCTATCTATGAAGCCTGTAAAACAAAAAGGGATGTCGGAACAAGACCCCCAATCATCCTAACAACTGAAAACTAGAAAAAAATCGATAAAAAGAGTCATCCGAAATGCAAGGAGGCTCACCAATTGACTCTGAGTGCTGAACCTGATCAACGAGGCGCTGGATATTGATCCTGGTTACCTGTGTCTGCATCATAATAAATGCAAGCCAATTGGCATCAGTACATTGAATCTACGAGTGCGTGAGTTGGAATGCTAAACATATCATAGGCTTGAAAAGATTCTGAAAGAAACACTTACCTTGGCTCTTCTTAACTCATAATAAAGCAATAAAACACATGCAATATATGAAAAACATTATAAAATGGTAAAAGCAACTTAGTTTGTTAAATAAAAATGCAATAACAAACTCAAATTTACTCATATAACAAAGTAATATAGTTTATGTGGGAGATTCTCTAATCGACAACCACCACTATGAGCCTAAGTGATGGTACAACGTTTTACATCATGCTGCCAAGGACCGTCCTATACCTTGTCGGGGATATAGAACCTAACTTACTAAGTGGATCCACTAGTCTATGATAAAAGCATTTTAAGGATTCATCTAAAAAGTATGATCCTTTACTACCCATGATGGCTACATGGTTTATGGAGACTTGAGTTAATATGAACTCGCATCCCCGTATCAATGCTCAATACTACTCCCAAATATACATAGCTCATATAATTTAAAATCAAAACTTCTTTTTTTTGTTTGAGATAATTACTCAAAACTTTAGCTTAAAAGCTCTCTTGGAAATCGATGTTTCCCTTTCTTATTTAAATGTGAAAACATTTAAAACTCTTGGGAATACTTAGTTCCCTTATAGATTTTAGAGAAATGAACTCAACTCTTTACTCTTTGCTTAACTTGATCAGAAGTCTTAAAGCAAGGTTAAAACGTTTGTTAAAGACTTTTAAAAACTTTAAAAACTCTTCTATGACTTGCTTCTTAACTTTTAGACTTGACTCTTAACTTCTCTTGACTTTGATCCTAACTTTCCTTGAATTGGATTATGGATTCAAGGTTTATGATATCATGTTTATGGATGATTTCATGATGTTTAGGTGTACCTTAGAGTATTGGAATCAACTAGAAAACATAGGTACATTGCTAAGAAAAAATACTAAAAGGTGGGGAACGAATGGGGAAAATGGCGTTCCTGGCGCTCTAAGAGGTGCGTGGCACCAGCCCTTAAACTTCAAAGAACATGTTGAGGCGCTCTGGCTGGTGCATCGTCCCAAGGGGTAAATTTCAGAGACCCTTTTGGGGCACGCTGGCTGGTGCAACGCCACACCCCCTTCCCCAGGTATTTGACGACTTTTCTTGCTAGTTGTTCATCTCTAAACCCTCTAAACTTCAATGGTTCTTTCCCCAGACACTTAGAATCATTAATAACCTCAATATACAATATATTCAACTTGAAATTACACTCGGAAACATGAATCAAATCATCAAGAAACTTCAACAACACAACCCACAATAATTCAACTAAACTTTCAACAATGTTCATCAAGAACTCAATTTCTAAACTTTCAAAGACTTAAATTCGCTGAATTGAATCATGGTTGGCGTGTGGGCGAACTAACCCAACACTATGTGATCTCACATACCTTGTAGGGATCACCCCTAACGAAATCCACAAGCTATCCTTGACGAAGCCGACGAATCTTGCTTTCTCTTCTCCTTTCTCCTTTTTTCTCTTTTCTCTAAGTCCTAGTGTGAACTCTAACTTTTCTAAACTGACCAACAACTGGTTTTACCCCAATTAATCTCTTAAAAATGAATTAGAATAATTAGGTAAGGAAAGGACTAAATTACCCTTCTAAAATTCGGATTAGACTTTTCCTAATCTAACAGCCCAACTTCCAAAGTGTATAACTTAATCATACGAACTCAGATTCGCGTAAACTCGGCAGTGTTGGAAAGATCATTCCAAGAGATTTCCAACCATATCTGAAAGTACACCTAAATAATTTTGAGCTAGGAGTTATGGCCGTTTGAAGTTGACCAAAACTCAATTTTTCCTAACTTAAACAAATTTCCATATTTTCATTCTTTCCAAAAATGACTATTTCCAATTATTAGCTTCTTCCTAGTTATTTCAAATTGCAAACTTCATGTTTTTCTAGTGAAGCCAACTCTGCTTGAATTGTGTTCTTCTATTTTGGCCAATAATTTTTTTGTCTACATTCGTCGACAAATTTTGGCTCAAAACCTTCATCTACAACATTATAGGAAAACATGTTGTCAATCACAACATTATTTCGGTTCAACCTCTTTCTTGTCGAGACATAGTTCATTGAATTTTTTTAATTCTCATTATTTTCAGAAATTTAAACCTCCTCGGAAGTTTCATCATGTGTTATGACTCGGGTCCCTTCTTGAAAAATTTCTTTGACCTCATGATCATATTGATCATTTATTCCTTTTCTCTTTCGGGGATTTTTATCCTTAGAACCCTTTGGTCTACCACACTTCAAATGTGGTCTAGACTCATTTGCCTTAACAATTTATCCCATCGGGACATCAACTCGAACTGGAGTATTAGCAATTGGAATATGCGATCTAGTAATTCTTGGAAGATTAGTAAAAAACCATTTGGCAATTGCAATATTGTGTAAATAAATCATTTTTTAAACTTTTTGCTCACATTGATTTCTTCGAGGATCCAGTGAGATAGTGATGATAAATTTCTATCTATCTCTTTTCCCAACTGCTTTTGTTCTCCCATAATGTTGGATACATTGAATCATCAAAATGAAAACCAACAAATCTTGCTTTAAATAAATCTCCAATCATAGGCTCCAAATATTTTATGATAGAAGGAGATTCATATCCAGCATATATCCCCAACCTTTTTTGGGGCCCATCTTTGTGCGTTATGGTGGAGCAATCGTAAAAGATGCTGCACATCCTAAAATTCTAAGATGGAAAATATTTGGCTCTTGACCAAAGGCCAACTGTAATAGGGAGAATTCATGATAATTGGTTGGCCTTATGAGCACAAGTGTTGCTGCATGGAAAATAGCATGCCCCTGTATAGACACATACAACTTTGCTCTCATTATCAATGGTCTAGCTATCAATTGCAGTTGTTTAATCAATGATTCTGCTAGATCGTTTTGAGTATGAACATGAGCAACCGGATGTTCAGTTGTTATTCCAGTAGACACACAATAAACATTAAATTTCTGAGGTGTAAACTCACCAGCATCATCTAGATGGATTGTCTTTATTGCATAGTCTAGAAATTGTGCTTTTAATTTGATTATTTGAGCCAACAATCGCGCAAAAGCCATATTGCGAGTTGATAATATGCACACATATGACCATTTTGTAGAAGCATATATCAAGATCATATAATATTTAAAAGGTCCACATGCAGAATGATTGACCCACATATATCATCGTGTTCTAGAAATATAGAGGATTCAATTCCAACCTTGACCGTTGATGGTTTAATGATCAACTTTCCTTGAGAACAAGCAGCACAAAAGAATTCCTTTGATAATATGCACACATGCATATGACCATCTCGTAGAAGCATCTATCAAAATCATATAATATTTAAAAGGTCCACATGCAGGATGATTGGCCCACATATATCACCTTGTATACGTTCTAGAAACGTAGGGGATTCAATTCCAGCCTTGACTGTTGATGGTTTAATGATCAACTTTCCTTGAGAACAAGCAGCACAAAAGAATTCCTTTGACCAGAGGATATTTGGGCTCTTTAAGGTGTGTCCCTGTGAATTCTCAATTGTTTTGCGCATCATATTAAAATCGGGACGGCCCAACTGGTCATGCCAAATGAGAAAATCATTAAAATTAGCAAACTGAACCCCAATTTTATGAGAATAATCAACGCTATTGTCTAAAGAGACTTTTTCTTTGAATAATTTTTACCGTCTCCATCTCAATTTATATACTAGGTTTTGAATTTTGCGAATCAAATAAATTATTTTTTTATTCACAATTATTTCATATACTTAATAAATATTTAAAATTTTTAATTATTGTAATTTAAAATACTTCTTTACGAAGTTTCTAAATATGGAAATTTTATTTTAATTTTCTTAGAGATTTATGTCGAAATTAACATGTGAAAAATTAAGGAATTTAACTTCATTGAAATATAAATTGTTGCGCATAAATTGAGATATAGTAGTACTACATTAGATGTCTAAACATATATAAAAATTTTCTAACCAGAAAATAGTGATTTTCTTAGTAGGTTCAATCTCACATTAAATGACAATATAAGTTCGTCTCAAATTGATATATATATATATATATATATATATATATAGAGTCTTTCTTGACAAGAAAAACCTGCATTAAAAATTACTTTTTTATTTATAGAGACATTGAAATTTATTTGTAACAAATCTCTAATATCTACACCCAAGTATAGGCAAATACGAAGTCCCGATGTGAAGGATTATCAGTACGAGCAAGATAAATAGCATAATCCTCAATCAACCAAGTACAATAAAGATCTGTCGCAATTACACCGGTATACTTACAAGGACTCCGATGTGTATAATAAACATCAAAAGTAGTAGTATTGGCACCCCACGTAAAATTACAATAAAAATGAGTAGTGCCCAAGAAATTCCGATGGAATGAGAAATCAAATTTGTCTCCTGGTTTAAGTGTACGAACTCCAAGATCATCATCTCTAGATTGACAATGAACATTGAGTAGAGGAGTACTTTGAGAGATGGCACTGATAAAAGTTTCAGTAATTGCTGGATTACAAAATGAAGCATTTGTCATCATCACAATGTTGATGACAAATAAAATAAGTAATGAAAGTTGAACTTTGGTGCAAGGATAATAATCCATTTTATGAGTAAAAAATAAAGTTAGCTTCCTCACTTTATATACTCCCTCATATTAAAAAAGAATGATCTTCTTTTCTTTTTAGTTTGTTTAAAAAAGAATGATCTCTTTTCTTTTTTGGTAACATTTTAATTTCAAGTTTTCACGTGGCATGTTTAAGGCCACAAGATTAAAGGTCAATTTTGTATATTTAACATAACTTTAATTAAGGAACTAGATCAATCTTTTTGAAACAGAGAGAGTATATGATATACAAATTTGTCATTGACTTATGGACTTACTTTTTATACAGAAGAGGAAAGAATTTTAATCTGATTTTGTTATTAAAGTTGACTACTTTTAACCTTTTTATACAAAAAAGGAACGAAGTTTAATCTGATTTTATTATTAAGTTGATTACTTTTTACCTTTTATACAGTAAAGGGAAGAATTCTAATCTGATTTTGTTATTAAGGTTGACTACTTGTCACTAAAATTTTGTTTTATTGCATCAAAATCATTAAAATATTTTCTAAACACAAAATTAATCATTTTTTTTGCAAGTATAACAATATAGGTGACTTTATGATACTTGGGAAAGTTGAGTAAAGAATTCTTGACAAACATTATAAAGTGAAGTTGAGTGAACCAACCCAATTTTATGGGAATATTCAACATTATTGGCCAAAAAGAGTGTCACTCACCTTTTAAAAAAAAATCATTTCTACTCTCCATCTAGCCCAATTTTAAATTTTGATAGTCAAATAAATTCTCTTTGATCATAATTATTTTATATGCCCTGTAAATATTTAAAATTATTTATTATGTTTATTATTGTAATTTATAATACTTCTTTATGGAGTTTTTAAATATGAAAAATATATTTTTAGAAAACTTAAAGATTTATGTCTGGATAACATGTGAAAATTAAGGAATTTGATTTTATTGAAAAATTCCAATGGAAAAATATTGTATTTTTAGCATGGTCAATCTCACTTTAAATAACTATATAAGTTTGTCTCAAAAAAAAAATGTCTTTCTTGACAAGAAAAACATGTATAACAAAAATTTCTTCTAATTTATCGAGACACTAAAATTGATTTGTAATAGATCTATATTGTTTACACCCACGTATAGACACATTTGAAGTCACTAGGTGAAGGATTCTTCGAGAAATACAACGAAATCATTCATCGCCCAAGTATAGGCAAATATGAAGTTTACCAGGTGAATGATTCTTAACATAAGCAAGATATATAGCATAGTCCTGTACCAACCAAGTACCACAAAATTCCAATGGAAAAATAGTGAGTTCTAAGGTCAATCTCACATTAAATAACCATATAAGTTCATCATAAACTGATAAAGAGAGAGAAAATGTGAACGTGTTTTTCTTAACGATAAAAACCTAGATAAGTAAAGTTATTTTTAATTCATAGAGACATTGAAATTGATTTGTAATAGATCTCTAATGTTTACACCCAAGTATAGACAAATTTAAAGTCACTAGGTGAAGGATTCTCCAAGAGATACAACAGGATCATGCATCTACCAAGTATAGGCAAATTTAAAGTCGCTAGGTGAAGGATTCTTAACCAAAGCAAGATATATAGCATAATCCTGCACCGACCAAGTACAATAAAGATCTGTCACCTTAAAAAATTTATAGTAACAAAGACTCTGTTTCTTATAATAAACATCAAAAATAGAAGAATTTCGACCCCAATTTAATTTGCAATAAAAATGAGTGGTGCTCAAGAAATTCTCATGAAATGAGAAATCATATTTATCACCCGGTTCAAGTGTATGGACTCCAAGATCATCATCTCTAGATAAACAATGAACATCGAGTGGAGGAGTACTTCGAGAGATATTATTGATAAAAATTTCATTAATAGCTGGATTGAAAACAGAAGCATTTGCCATCATCACAAGGTTGATGACAAAGAAAATAAGTAATGAAAGTTGAAATTTGGTGCAAGGGTAATAAGCCATTTTCAGAGTAAAAATAAAGGTGGCTTCCTCACTTTATATTAGATGATATATATAGATTAGGAATTGAATATATCAATTTTCAATTTATAAAAAAGAGAAAAGAGTAATTTCAATTCTAAACTAACAAGATTACATTAAATCTGATTTTGTTTATTAAAGTTGACCACTTTCTTGGCCTCTTTGTAATATTCATTCAAAGTTGAATATTGACTATTTGTTTGGTAATAGAAAATAATTTTTACATTTGTAATACTTAGGCCTTATTAATTTATTTGCATCTAATAGAGGTTTGAATTTGACTATTTCAGATATTAGGCCATTAAGTATGGAGAGACTTTACTTACTACTGCCAGAACTCCTTACGGATGATCTCTTAAAGGTTTATTTTTTCAAAAAAATCGCGCGATGTTATTTTACCAAATATTTACGAGCTAACATATGAAAAATTGAAAAAATCGCCTAATTTCTATAAAATGGCTTCTAAATATCCAAAAGTGCCACAAATTATGGTGAGGCTATACATACTGCTCTCCCATCTCCTACGGAAGGTCTCACAAAGTTTTTTTTTAAAAAATATCGCCAAGAATATATTTCACCAAATATTCATGGGCTAACACACACATGAAAATTCGAAAAAATCGCCTTATTCTTATAAAATGGTTGATAAATGTCTAAAAATGCCTCAGATCATGGTGAGGCTATAAATACTGCTATCCAAACACCTTACAGAGGGTCTTGTGAAGTTTTTTCAAGAAAACTGCTTAGAAACCATGTCACCAAATATTAATGGGCTAACAGACGCAAAGAATTAAAAAATCGTCTTATTCCTATAAAATGGCTCTTAAATGCCAAAAATAATCTCGGATCATGATGAAGCTATACGTACTGCTCCTCAACTTCTCAAGAACGGTCTTGTAATATTTTTTTAAAAAAATTGCCCAGAAGCCATTTTACCAAATATTCATGGTTAACACACGAAAAAAATTGAAAAAATCATGTAATTCATATATAATGGCTTCTAAATGCCCAAAAATGCCTCGGATTATGATTAGGATATAGGTATTGTTCCCACAACTTCTTGCAGGTAGTCTCGTAAAGTTTTTTTTTACTTTTTAAAGAAATCACCCGAAAGTCATTTCACCAAATTTTCATGGGCTAATACACACGAAAAATTAAATAATCGTCTAATTCTTATAAAATAGCTTCTTAATGCCCAAAAATCTCGCGGATCATGGTGATACTATCTCGCCTGGAATCCATGTCACCAAATATCCATAGACTAACACATACAGAAAATTGAAAAATCGTTTGATTCCTATAAAATGGCTTATGATGTCCAAAAATGTCGCGGATCATGGTGAGGCTATACGTACTACTCCCCAAACTCCTTACGGAGGGTCTCACAAAGTTTTTTCAAAATAATCGTTCGGAAGCCATTTGACCGAATATTCATTGGCTATAACACACGAAAATTGAAAAAATCGCCTAATTCCTTTTAAATGGCTCCTAAATACCAAAAATTCCTCGGATCATGGTGAGGTTATATGTATTACTCCCCAATCCTTACGGTGGGTCTTGTAAAGATTCTTTTTTTAAAACAAATCACCTTGAAGTCATTTCACCAAATATTCATGGGCTAACACACATAAAAAATTGAAATAATCGCCTAATTCCTATAATATTGACTCCTAAATGCCCAAAAATGCCTCTGATCAAATGAGGCTATATGTACTGCTCCCCCCACACCTTACAGAGCATCTCATAATGTTTTTTTAAAAAAAAAAAAAATCGTCCGAAAGTAATTTCACCAAATATTCATGGGTTAACACACATGAATAATTGAAAAATCATTTAATTCCGATAAATTGTCTCCTAAATGCCAAAAAAGCCTCGGATAATGATGAAGATATATGTGCTGCTCCCACAACTCCTTACGGAGGGTCTCGTAAAGTTTTTTCAAAAATATTATCCAGAAGCCATTTTATCAAATATTCATGAGCTAACAAACATGTAAAATTAAAAAAAAATTGCCTAATTCGTATAAAATGACACCTAAATGTCTAAAAATGCCTATGATCATGGTAAGACTATACTTACTGCTCCCCCAACTCCTTATGGAGGGTCTCATAACTTTTTTCAAAAAATTCACTCATAAGTCGTTTTACCAAAAATTAATGGGCTAACACACACGTAAAATTGAAAAAATAGTAAAATTATTATTAAATGACTCCTAAATGCCCAAAAATGTCTCGGATCATGGTGAGACTATACATATGCCTACCCCAACTCTTTACGGAGGGTCTCGTAAATTATTTTTAAAGAATGGCTTAATTCCTATAAAGTGACTCCTAAATGTCTAAAAATGTCTGAGATCATAGTCAAGCTATACATACTTCTCCTCCAACTCGTAATGGAGGGTCTCAAAATTTTTTTCAAGAAAATCACGTAGAAGCCATTTCACCAAATATTCATGAGCTAAGAAACACGAAAAATTTTAAAAATTGCCTAATTCATATTAATGGCTCCTGAATGCCCAAAAATGACTCAGATCATGGTGAGACTGTATGTATTGCTCCCCTAAATCCTTATGGAGGATCTCGTATTTTTTTTTAAAAAAAAAAATCACCGGAAAGTCATTTCACCATATTCTACACACACGAAAAATTGAAAAAATCACCTAATTCCTGTAAAATGACTCTTAAATGCCCAAAATGTCTTGGATGATGGTCAGACTAAACATACTGCTCCCCAACTCCTTTCGAAGGATCTTGTTAAGTGTTTACAAGAAAATACCCGGATGCCATTTCACCAAATATTCATGAGCTAACACACATGAAAAATTAACAAAATAGTCTAATTCCGATAAAATGGATCCTAAATACCCAAAAATGCCTCGGATCATGGTGAAGTTATACGTGTTGCTCTCCTAATCCACGACATATTTTAGCATTTACGGTCCTTTCGACATGAATTTGATGATTTTCTCAGTTTTTCGTATTTGTTAGCTCATAATTGATTATATGGCTTTCAAACCTTTTTTTTCCAAAATCTCTGTGGGACCCTCTATATTGGCAGAGAAGTACGTGTAGAGTCACTATAATCCACGTTACATTTTAGATATTTAGGAGCCACTCAACAAGAACTAGACGATTTCAATCATAAATGATTGTGTTCTTGATATTTAATTGTTTAGTAATAGTATTATAAAAACCTGGTTCCTGTAACCTACTGGTCATAAAAACATTTTCAATCAGCTTATCTTCAATGCATGAGTAGTATTACTGATGATATCTCTCATATTATATTTAGATTTTTTAATATATATATATTTTTTTTAATCTTTGTTCATATTTGTCACTTGTGAGGAATGAGTTCGAGTCACCATGACAATAAAGGTGGATGCTTCTAGAGAGGGATAAAAAAAATATCAAAAAATCTATTTGAAATATTTTAAAATATATAGATGACTTATTAACTAAATATTTATTACAACCACAATTAAGAGATATCAAAAATGACTTTATCAACCTTGGATTCGTTTGGTCTGAGGTATTATGTATAATAAATATTTCAGGGATAAACATATAGGACTATTTTATCCTATGTTTGGTTGGAAGTATTAAGCCGTACTGGAGATTATTTATCTCACCATTTATACTTTAGTGATGGGATAAGTATTCTATATACATGATGAAATAATTTATCCCATTATAACTTATTTCCAACCAAACAACTTAGAGTCAAATTCAACCAAATGCATAATACTTTCTGTAGAATTTTCTACACAATCAGTCATACTTTGTTAGACATATTTCACTTCGCCTTATGCCAATTTAAAGTTCCAATGACTTATTTTCAATAATATAATTTCAAATTAAAACCTTTGATGTTTAAAATCGCGATAATAGAATGAGATCATGAAACTATATAAAAGATTTTAGATGTTATTAAGAGCTTGAGTCAGAAAAAAGAGATATGTCATATAAATTGAGATTTTAGCGTCAATTAAAACATAGATTACGAGTCGATCATCACACTATTAAAAACAAATATTTTTTCCACCACGAATCAATGCGAATTTTGAAATCCCCTAGGTAAAAGATTCCCCAAGAGATATAGCAGAATCCTTCTTCAACCAAGTATAAGCCAATTTGAAGTCATCAGGAACAGGAACTCCAGGGGGCGAGCAAGATATATACCAAAATCCTTTACCAACCAAGTACAATAAAGATCTGCCACAAAAGAAAATTTATATTTACAAGGGCTCTTTTTTTTTTTTAATAATAGACATCAAAATCATTATAATTTTGACCCCAATCGAATCTGCAATAAAAACGAGTATTGCCCAAGAAATTCTTATGGAAGGAGAAATCAAATTTATCACCCGGTATAAGTGTGCGAACTTCAACATCATCCTCTTTAGATTGACAATGAACCGTGAGTAGAGGAGAATGCATAGGGAGGCTACTCTTAAAAAATCACGAATTGCTGGATTGACAAATGAAGCATTTGTCATCATCACAATGTTGATGACAAATGAGATTAGTAATAAAAATTGAACTTTGGTGTAAGGGTAATAAGCCATTTTAAGAGTAAAAATACAGTTGGTTTCCTCACTTTATGAGTTTTTTAATATATAGAGGAATAAAAAAGAATGAGTAATTTCATGCTAAACTAAGAAGAATACATTAATTTGATTTTGTTATTAAAGTAGACTACTTTATTGACCATTTTGGGTTGATTTTATGGTCACTTAATTTTTGTTTTATGGAATCAAAGTCCATAATTTTTTTTCTAACACAACAATTAATTTCGCAGAGAAGACATTAATTAAACTATTTTTATAGCAAAAAAAATAGATCATTTAATTTTGTTGAAAAATCATAACAAATCTTTTTGAAACGAAAAAAAAATAAAGTCAATCAACTTTACCTCATATCATGCAGAGGAATGTTAAAAACACTTCTGAACTTGACACAAATTATTAGTTTCGTCCCCGAATTATAGCGGACCTGACGGAATCAAACCCTAGATAAAATAATATCTTTACTTTTGTTCCCACTGTTTCCTGAAAAAAATAGGAGAGGGTTACTCTAATAATTCTCCTAAGCCACGTTTAAGCTCGGGAGCAATGGAGGAGAGGAATTTTCATGAAAGGAACGGTGAGACCTAATGATTCCCGACTAGGCATTCGCCAATATTTGCCTCTAGGAGTCAAAAGCTTGCATTCAAAGTCTTCAGTAGTTGCTTCGCGCCCATGTAGGTTAGGTTTTCTTAACTGAGTAATTAGACCTGTTTCCAATTGCATAGTATCTTGTAGATTGTCAAGAATTTGCATGCATAGGCCTTCAGACACGAAATCTGGATGGTAGAATGTATGGTTAGATATGGTCAAACTTAGCTTGATAAAAATTTGATTTGTTATTGTTGGTATTATGATGTGGCAAGGTGTTATCCGGGAAAGGTACTTGTGGGTGATATATATATATATATATATATATCGCTCGGCTTCTATAGCAACTTTGAATATTTCTTCAGTATCAAACACTATAAAAATATTTTCAATCAACTTATGTTCTTGAATTAACATTGTAAGTGATGATTTGATTTCGAATTAAGTTTCATGGACGTCCAATAAGACCTTAGTAATGGAGTCAGTTGGTCCCGATGGACAAACTAACCCATATTCAAGTTCAAACGAGCTCTAGAGCAGGTAAACCTCCATTTTGCCGATTTTCGTGTGTTATAGTTAATGGATATTTGGTGATTCGAAATTTCAGCATGTTTTTGCCCAAAATTTTTCATGGATATCCGTTAAGACCACAGTAATTGAGCCAGATGGTCCCGACGGGCAAATCAACCCATTTTCAAGTTCAAATGAGCCCCAAAGAAGATAAACCCCCATTTTGCCAATTTTCATGTGCTATAGTCCATAAATTTTTGGTGATCCGGAATTTCGGCGTGTTTTTGGCCAAAAATTTTTAAGGACGTCCGTTAAGACCTTAGTAATGGAAACAATTGGCCCTGACGGGCAAACCGACCCATTTTCAAGTTCAAATGAGCCCCAAAGCATGTAAACCACATTTTGCCAATTTTCATGTGCTATAGTTCATAGATTTTTGGTGATCTGAAATTTCAGTGTGTTTGATGTGTCAACAAATTGGACTTATTTAGGGCTATATTTTAATAGAATTAGTGTCCTCAAATGCATATTTTGTCTCAATATCTGATGAAAATACTTAAGTTTTAGGTATATAGGCTTGGAGATAAAGCATGGACACAATCAAGCGAAAAAGGAACAAAGGCAACTAAAAGAACGAAGAAGCGAGGACCTGAGGATCACCGAACCCATTCGGCGTGTCGCCAACATGTCCCATCCTCGTATTTTGCTTAAGTGAGCTGAGCCCTAAAAGAAAGGATCAAATCGACTGTAAAAAGGAGCAGTTGGTGTGTCACCGAGTAGCTCCGTGAAGCAGTACTATGTCGCCCAATGATCGAAAATACGACGATGCGGAAGGATAGAGCAAGACGGCGATGAAACCTACCAAAGGGCGGATCACCGAGTTGATCGGCGATCCCGACTAACGACACTGAATGATCCGCTGCAGCATTGATTTTTGGAAACTATAAATACTCATTAAGAGTTGTAGTAATACATCGAATTTTTTGAGTTGAACAGTAATTTTTCACACTTTGCTTCTATTTTTGAGTTTTAAGTTTGGAGAGGGTTTTGAAGAACTCTAAGGTTCAAAGGGTTTCAACTCAAGATTTTGGGTTTGGGTCTCTTGGACTCTTCACTTTTTGCTGGTTTTAAGACTTAAATTTTGCATAACCATTTGAATGCAAACTCATATGGGTATAAATTTCTATCTCTTTTATATGTGTAGCTAAAACCCCAATTCATTGAGGTGTGATTTTGTGAATATGGGTTAGATTATCTATTGGGTCTTGCTTGTTGATGATTCATTTGTTGTTTATATGTGATTTCGTTTAGTAGTTGTGAT
Organism: Solanum bulbocastanum; assembly: GCA_037074985.1. Lineage (NCBI taxonomy): Eukaryota > Viridiplantae > Streptophyta > Magnoliopsida > Solanales > Solanaceae > Solanum > Solanum bulbocastanum. Next base: position 3,001,482 of record CM073604.1, read on the forward strand.
GGAACTTAATGAAATGCTAGTTGCAAATACGATTTCACCTTTGTGTTTTCGACTTGCTCGAGAAAGAGATAATAAAACTAAGACTACTAAATTGTTGGTCGGTAGGAGTGGGTCGACATGTGGTTCATCTCAAAAGAGTGAACCCTAGTCTCATTCCGACACACTCAGCTCGAAAGAGTGAGTGGGCTAAGGCGGAGGCTGTTCTTCATGCGGCAAGTGGGTGTCCAAGAGGAACCCATTTGATTCGAGATAAGTTGCTCCAGAGAGAATTTACCCCCTCTATAGTCAAGCCTAGTCATAAATATTCAACAGATTTGTTGTCAAAATCATGTACCCAATAGTTTAGTTTTTCCCGTATTCCTATCACATCCCAAGAACCCATCAGTTCAAACTGGAAATTTTCAAGTTCAAACGAGCCCTAGAGCAGGTAAACTTACATTTTGCCGATTTTCGTGTGCTATTGTCCATAGATTTTTGGTGATCCGGAATTCTAGTGTGTTTTTGGTCGAATTTTTTCATGGACGTCTGTTAAGGCCTTAGTAATGGATCCAGTTGGTCCGAACGAGAAAACCAGCCCATTTCAAGTTCAAACAAGCCCCAGAGAAGGTAAACCCTCATTTTGCCCATTTTTTGTGTTCTATAATCCATGAATTTTTAGTGATACAGAATTTCGGTATGTTTTTGGCTGAAATTTTTCATAGACGTTTGTAAAGACCTTAGTGATAGAGTTACTTGGTCCCGATGGGCAAATCGACCATTTTTCAAGTTCAAATGAGCCCAGAGCAGTTAAACTCCCATTTTTTATGATTTTCATGTGTTATCCATGGATTTTTGTTGATCCAGAATTCCGGCATGTTTTTGGCTGAAATGTTTCATGGACATCCGATAAGACTTTAGTAATGGAGCCAGTTGGTTCTGACAGGCAAATCGGCCTATTTTCAAGGTCAAAAGAGCATCAAAGCACGTAAACCTCCATTTTGTCGATTTTCGTGTGCTGTAGTCCACGGATTTTAGTGTTCCTGATTCCGGCGTGTTTTAGGCTAAAATGTTTGATAGACATCCTTTAAGACTTTAGAAATTGAGTCAGGTGGTCCCAATGGGCAACCCATTTTCAAGTTCAAACAAGCCCCAAAGTAGGTAAACCCCCATATTTTCAATTTTCGTGTGCTATTGTCTATGAATTTTTGGTGATCCGAAATACCAACATGTTTTTGGCCAAAATTTTTCATGGACGTTCGTTAATACCTTAGTAATGGAGCCAATTGGTTTCAACGGGCAAACCGGCCCATTTTCAAGTTCAAATGAGCCCCAGACCAGGTAAACCGCTATTTTACCGATTTTCATGCACTATAATCCATGGATTTTTATTAATTCGAAATTCTGGCGTATTTTTGGTCAAATATTTTCATGGACATCTGTTAAGACCTTAGAAATAGAAACAATTAGTCCCAACGGGCAAACAGGTCCATTTTCAAGTTCAAACAAGCCCAGAGTAGGCAAACCCTCATTTTGTCAATTTTCATGTGTTCTAGTCTATGAATTTTTAGTGATTCGAAATTCCAGCATATTTTTGCCAAAATTTTTCATGGACATCTATTAAGACTTTAGTAATAAAGTAAGTTGATTCTGACGGTCAAACTACCCCATTTTCAAGTTAAAAATAGCACCAGAGCAGGTAAACCTGCATTTTGCTGATTTTCGTGTGTTATAGTCCATGTATTTTTGGTGATCCGAATTTTGGCGTGTTTTTGGCTAAAATGTTATATAGACGTCCTTTAAGACTTTAGTCATTGAGCCAGTTGGTCCCGACGGGCTAACTAGCCCATTTTCAAGTTCAAATAAGCCCCAAAGTAGGTAAACCCCAATTTTGCTAATTTTCGTGAGCTATAGTCCAAGGATTTTTGGTGATCCGAAATTCTGTCGTGTTTTTGGCAGAAATTTTTCTTGACGTCCGTTAAGAACTTAGTAATGGAGCCAGTTGGTCCTGACGGGCAAACCTTTCCATTTTCAAGTTCAAACGAACCCCAAAGCTGGTAAACCTCCATTTTGCCGATTTTCGTGTGGTATTGGCGATTCGAAATACAGGTTGATTTTTTCCGAATCTTATCATGGATGTCCGTTAAGACCTTAGTTATAGAGTTAGTTGGTCCTGACGGGCAAACCAGCCCATTTTCAAGTTCAAACTAGTCCATTATAGGTAGATCCCCATTTTGACGAATTTCATTTGCTATAGTCCATGAATTTTCGATGATCCAGAATTCTAGCATATTTTTGGCCGAAATTTTTCTTGAACGTCCGCTAAGACCTTACTAATGGAGTTAGTTGGACCCAACGGGCAAACCGGTTCATTTTAAAGTTCAAACGAGCCTAGAGTAGGTAAGACCTTATTTTGCCAATTTTCGAGTATTATAGTCCATGGATTTTTGGTGATTTAGAATTTCGGCGTGTTTTTGGCTAAAATTATTTGTGGACGTCCATTAAGAACTTAATAATTGAGCCAAATGGTACAGACGAGAAAACCGTCTCATTTTCAAGTTCAAACGAGTCAGAGAAGGTAAACCCTCATTTGGAGATTTTCATATGCTATAGTTCATAGATTTTTGGTGATTCAAAATTTCAGCATGTTTTTGGCCCAAATTTTTCAAGGACGTCAGTTAAGGCTTTTGCATTGGATATTTGGTGATTCGGAGTTTCGGTATGTTTTTGACCGAAATTTTTCATGCACTTCCGTTAAGACCTTAATAACGGAGCTAATTGGTCTTGATGGGTAAATCGGCCCATGTTTAAGTTCAAATGAGCCTAGAGCAGGTAAACCCCTATTTTGCTAATTTTCGTGCGCTACAGTCCATGGTTATTTTGTTAATTCGAATTCTAGCATGTTTTTAGCCAATATTTTTCATGGACATCAGTTAAAACCTTAGAAATAGAAACAATTGACTTCAACGGGCATACCAGCCCATTTTCATGTTCAAATAAGGCCCAATGCAGGTAAACCATATTTTGCTGATTTTCGTGTGCTATAGTCTATGGATTTTTGGTGATCCAAAATTTTGACGTGTTTTTGATCGAAATTTTCATGGACTCTCATTAATACCTCAGTAATTGAGCCAATTGGTCCCGACGGGCAAACCGGCCCATTTTCCAGTTTAAACGAACCCAGAGCAGGTAAAGCCCCATTTTGCCAATTTTCGTGTGCTATAGTCCATGAATTTTTGGTGATTCAAAATTACAGCGTGTTTTTGCTGAAATTTTTCATGACGTCCATTAAGAACTTAGTAATGGATTCAGTTGGTCTCGTTGAAAAAATCGGCCAATTTTCAAGTTCAAACGAGCCCCAAAAAAGGTAAAGCCCCATTTTGTTGTTTTTCATGTAATATTGTCCATGGATTTTTTGTGATCCAGAATTCTGGTGTGTTTTTGGCCAAAATTTTTCATGGACGTCCGTTTTGACTTTATTAGTGGATTCAATTGGTCCAGACGGGCAAACCAGCCTATTTTCTAGTATAAACGAGCCCTAAAGCATGTAAACCTCCATTTAGCCAATTCTCGTGTTCTATAGTCCATTGGATTTTGGTGATTTGGAATTCCAGCGTGTATTTGGCTAAAATTTTTCATAAACGTCTGTTAAGACCTTAATAATGGAGCCAGTTGGTCCTAACGGGCAAACCGACCCATTTTCAAGTTCAAACGAGCCCAGAGCATGTAAACTCCTATTTTGTCAATTTTCATGTGCTATAGTCTATGGATTATTGCTGATCGAGAATTTCAACGTGTTTTTGGCCGAAATATTTCATGGATGTCCGTTAAAACCTTAGTAATTGAGCTAGTTTTTCGCGATGGGCAAACCGACCTATTTTCAAGTTCAAACAAGCCCTAGAGCAGGTAAACCCCCATTTTGCCAATTCTCATATACGATATAGTCCATGTACTTTTGGTGATCCGTAATACAGCTTATTTTTGTTCAAAACTTTTCATAAACGTCTGTTAAGACTTTAGGAATGGAGTCAGGTGGTCTCGACGAGCAAACCGGCCCAATTTCAAGTTTAAACGAGCCCAGAGTAAGTAAACCCCCATTTTGCCAATTTACATGTGTTTATAATCCATGGATTTTTGGTGATTCGAAATTTCGACGTGATTTTGGCCAAAAAATTTTATGAGCGTTCGTTAAGACTTTAGTAATGGATCCAGTTGGTTCTGACGGGCAAACCGTCCCATTTTCGAGTTCAAAAGAGCACCAGAGTAGGTAAACCTCCATTTTACCAATTTTCTTGTGCTATAATCTATGAATTTTTGGTAATTCAGATTTAGGCGTGTTTTTGGCTAAAATGAATTATAGACGTCCTTTAAGACTTCAGTAATTGAGCCAGTTGGTCCTAATGGGCTAACCAACCCATTTTCAAGTTCAAATAAGCCCCAAAGTTCGAAAACCCCCATTTTGCTAATTTTTGTGTGTTATAGTCCAAGGATTTTAAATGATCCAGAATTCTTGCGTGTTTTTGGCTGAAATATTTCATGGACGTCCGTTAAGAACTTAGTAATGGAGCCAGTTGGTCCCGACGGGCAAACCTTTCCATTTTCAAGTTCAAAAGAGCTCAAAGCTAGTAAACTTCTATTTTGCCAATTTTCCTGTGCTATTATCCATGAATTTTTGGTGATCCGAAATTATGGCGTGTTTTTCGCCTAAATTTTTCATCGACGTCCTATAAGACCTTAGTAATGGATCTAGTTGGTCCAGACGGCAAACCAATCAATTTTCAAGTTCAAACAAGCCACACAATAGGTAAACCCCCATTTTGTTGATTTTCGTATGCTATAGTCCATGAATTTTTGGTAATCCAAAATTTTGGCGTTTTTTGGATGAATTTTTTCATGGACATACGTTAAAACCTTAGTAAATGAGCTAGTTGATCCCCACGAGCAAACCAACACATTTTCTAGTTCAAACGAGCCTTAGAGCAGGTAAACCCTCATTTTACCAATTTTCATTTGCTATAATCCATGTATTTTTGGTGATTCAGAATTCCGGCGTGTTTTGGCCAAACTTTTTCATGAACATCCGTTAAGACATTAGTAATGGAGGATTTGAACCCGACAAGTAAACCAGCCCACTGTCAAGTTCAAACGAGCCCAGAGCAGGTAAACCCCAATTTTGCCAATTTTTGTGTGCTATAGTCCATGGATTTTTGGTGATCTGGAATACAACTTGTTTTTGGCAAAACGATTTTATGGACATCCGTTAAGAGCTTAGTAATGGGGCTAGGTGGTTCTGACAGGCAAATCGGCCTATTTTCAAGTTCAAACTAGCCTTAGAGTAGGTAAATCCTCATTTTGCCGATTTTCGTGCGCTATAGTCTATGAATTTTTTGTGATCCAAAATTTCAACGTATATTTGGTCGAAAAATTTCATGGATGACCGTTAAAACCTTAATAATGGAGCCAGATGGTTCTGATGGGCAAATCAGCCCATTTTCAAGTTCAAACGAGCCTACAGTATGTAAACTTCTATTTTGCCAATTTTCGTGTGCATAGTCCATAGATTTTTTTATCCTAAATTCCAGCATGTTTTTGGCTGAAATTTTTCATGGACTTACGTTAAGTCCTTACTAATGGATCCAGTTGGTCCACACGGGATAATTGGCCCATTTTCAGTTCAAACAAGCCCAAGGGCAAGTAAACCCCCATTTTGCCAATTTTCATGTGTTATATTTCATGTATTTTTGGTGATCCGTAATTTTGGTGTGTTATTGATCGAAATTTTCATAGATATCCGTTAAGACCTTAGTAATGAAACAAGTTGGACCCGACAGGCAAACTGACACATTTTTAAGTTCAAATGAGCCCAGAGCATCCCAACCCTCATTTTGCCAATTTTTGTGTACTATATAGTCCATTGATTTTTGTTGATCCAAAATTCTAGCGTGTTTTTTGCCGAAATATTTCATGTACCTCCGATAATACCTTAGTAATTGAGTCAGTTGGTCCCTACATGTAAACTGGCCTATTTTTAACTTCTTACAAGCCTAGAGCAAGTAAACCCCCATTTTGCTGATTTTTGTGTGTTATAGTCTATGAATTTTTGGTGATCCAGAATATGACGTATTTTTAGCCAAAATTTTTTAAAAACATCCGATGAGACCTTAGTGATGGAATCACTCTGTCCCGACGGACAAATCGGCGTATTTTCAAGTTCAAACGAACTCAGAGTAGGTTAACCCTATTTTGCCAATTTTTAGGTGCTATAGTTTATAGATTTTTGGTGATTTGGAATTCTGACGTGTTTTTGGCTGAAATTTATCATGGACGTCTGTTAAGACCTTAGTAATGAAATCAGTTGGTCTCGACTAACAAACCAGTCAATTTTCGAGTTCAAATGAGCCCTAGAGAAAGTAAACCCCCATTTTGCCGATTTTTGTATGCTATAGTCAAATGATGTTTGGTGATCTTGAATTCCGGTGTGTTTTTAAACTAAATTTTTCAAGAATATCCGTTAAAGACCTTAGTAATGGAGCTAGTTAGTCCCACTGGGCAAACCAATCCATTGCCAAGTTTAAATGAGCCCTAAAGTAGTTAAACCCCTATTTTATCGATTTTCGTGTGTTATAGTCTATGTATTTTTGGTGATCTAGAATTCTAACCTGTTTTTGGTTGAAATTTGTTCATGGACGTTTGTTAAGACCATAATAATAGAGCCTGTTGGACCCGACGCGCAAACCGGCCCATTATCAGGTTCAAATGAGTTCTAGAGTAGGTAAACCCTAATTTTACTGATTTTCATGTGCTATAGTCAATGAATTTTTGGTGATTCAAAATTAGTGCGTGTTTGTTGATCGAAATCTTACATGGACATTCGTTAAGACCTTAGTAATGGAGCCAGTTGGCCCAAAAGGGAAAATCGACCCATTTTCAAGTTCAAATGAGCCCTAGAGCTGGTATTGGCAAATTTTTCCAATTTTCCTATGCTATAATCAAGTTCAAACTAGCTCAGAGCAGGTAAAACCCTAATTGCCAATTTTCGTGCGCTATAGTTAATTAACGTTTAAAAGACACTTCATCCAATTTTAAGTGTCAACGATCGTAAATCAGTATAAACCCAACTACATGAGTTGGGGTCAATCTCACAGAGAGTAACATTCTTTTGAATTCGAATATGAAAGTATGACAATGACCTCTTCAGCTAGACAAACACCAAATTTAAGAGTTTAGAAATAAAATTCCAAGTTTTAGTTAATAACCCACTTCAACAATCAACACGGAACAATCAAACAATGAGACAACACTTGGGGTATTAACTAACCAACTATTAAATTCAACTTAATGGGTGAACATCATTACCAACAATGCTAATTTGTTGTGGGTAGAATGGACTATGTGTAAAGAAATTTCCTCTCGAATAATTACCTTATTTCTATTGAATTCTCTCGAACATCAACAACAGTCATAAACGGCCAAGCCCACTTTCTCATCAAATCTACTCTTTTGAGATAGACACAAAGGCTGAATCTCAAGTCTCACTTTCTCAAGCTGAAATCGTAATGACCCAGTACTAAGGATGCCAAATTACTACGTTGGCTCTATGTTTCTCTGTTGAGCTAGCACAAAACTCTGAAGTATATTGCCTTAAACATGCAATAATGAAGTTAAACCATGATAATAATTCAGACCCACTTCAAATTAACACCAAAATTCACTAATTGATAACACCCACATAGTCAAATGCAACAACTGGTCACATTGTCAAACCCTAGCCAATCATGGGAAAAAGATGAAATTCAATACCTTCCATGCTTTCCATAGCTAGGTAAATGAAATTCGAAAGTCAAAATTCAATAATATATTCTCTATTACAATACCCAAATGAAGAATATTGTTAAAAATCATTCAAATCAACAATAACAGTGTTTTTGCTCTCTATCTTTTGTTCCTCACATTTTCTGAATGCTTTCTCACTCATGCAAAAATCAATTTATACAAAATCTTGTGTGACTTTTTGGGGGCACTTAGCGAGGAAAGTCGGGCTTTGCCGACCGTTTGGTGACTTGCCGATTGTCCTTTCGTCTCGCCTTCTTGCTTCACATCTTCTTCATCCTACCACTGTAATTTTAGGCGAGCCAACTCAGGATCGCCGTTTCATTGCGCGATGCGCCCTTCTGACTTTTGTCTCGTTTATCTGTGATTTTCTAGGTCTCATCGATACTTTCAGCGACCTAGTCATCTATCGCCGATGCGATTGACGTCACACCAAGTGAAACTGTTGCTCGCTGAAATTATTCCTAATTCAGCCTCAGCTTTCTGTAACTTTAGGCGGTAGAGGGGCAACTTGGCTAGTCGCAGAGTGACATCGGTGATCATCAGGCTTGTTTTTCCATTCTCTTTTTCGCTCGTGTTGTCTTTATTGTCCATTATGTCTTAGCTTTATTCCTCAATCCATATATCTGAAAATCAAGGATTCTACATCAGTTATTGGCACAAAATAAGCATTTTACGACACTAAATCATTGTAACTAAAGTCCTAAATGAGTCCAAATCTTGTACTTATCAATAGTCCATGGATTTTTATTGATCCAACATTCTAACGTGTTTTTAGCAGAAATTTTACATGGACATCCGTTAAAACCTTAGTAATAGAGCCAGTTGGTCTCGACGGGCAAACCAGCTAATTTTGAAGCTCAAACGAGCCCCAGACCATATAAACCTCCATTTTACCGATTTTCGTATGCTATACCGACGTGTTTTTCTCCAAAATTTTTCATGGCCGTACGTTAAGACCTTATAAAAGGATCCAGTTGATCGCGACAAGCAAACATGCCCATTTTCAAGTTCAAACGATCCTGAGAGACTATAAACCCCATTTTTCTAATTTTCGTGTGTTAAAGTCAATGGATTTTTGGTGATCCAAAATTTCGGCGTGCTTTTGGCCAAAATTTTTCATAGATATTCATTAAGACCAATGTATTAAATCCAATTTGTCCCAACGAGGAAACCGACCCATTTTCAAGTTCAAACGAGCTCCAAAGCAGGTAAACCCCCATTTTGCCGATTTTCGTGAGCTATAGTCCATATTTTTTTGTTGATCCAGAATTCCAACGTGTTTTTCACTGATATTTTTTATGGATGTCCATAAAGGCCTTAGTAATTGAGCCAGTTGGATGCGAAGGGCATATCAGCTCATTTTCAAGTTAAAATGAACCTTAGAATAGGTAAACCCCCAATTTACCTATTTTCGTGCGTTAAAATCATTGAATTTTTATTGATCCAAAATTTTGGAGTGTTTTTGGTCGAAATTTTTTATGGACATCCATTAATATCTTAGTAATTGAGCTAGTTGGTCTCGATGGAGAAGTCGACCCATTTTCAAGTTCAAATGAGCCCTAGAGCAAGTAAACCACCATTTTGCCAATTTTCATGTGTTATAGTCCATGAATTTTTGGTAATCCCTAATTCTGGCATGTTATTAGCTAGAATATTTCATTGACATCCGTTAAGACCTTAGTAATGGAACCAGTTGGTCACGATAGGCAAACCGGCCCATTTTAAAGTTCATACAAGCTCTAAGGTAGGTGAATTTGCATTTTGTTGATATGCGTGTGGTATTGTCCATGGATTTTTAGAGATCTGGATTTTTGCCTTGTTTTTGGTAATCAGGAATTTCGGCGTGGTTTTAGACAAAATTTTTCATGGACGTCCATTAAAACTTTAATAATAGAGCTAGTTGATCCCGATGGGCAAACCGACCCATTTTCAATTACAAAGGGGCCCTAGAGAAGGTAATCCCCCATTTTACCAATTTTCGTATGCTATATAGTCCATGGATTTTTGGTGAACTAGAATTCTGGCGTATTTTCTGCCAAATTATTTCATGGACGACCATTAAAACCTTAGCAAAGGAGCCAGCTGGATCAGATAGGAAAACCAGCCCATTTTCAAGTTCAAACGAGCCCTAGAGCAGGTAAGCTCTCATTTTTGCTGATTTTCGTTACATATAGTCCATAGATTTTTGGTGATCCAGAATTTCAATGTTTCTATGGCTGAAATGTTTTATAGACGTCCGTTATGACCATAGTAATGGAGCCAGTTGGTTCTAATGGGCTAATCGACCCATTTTTAAGTTCAAACGAGCCCCAAAGGAGGTAAATCCCTATTTTACCAATTTTTGTGTGCTATTATCCATGGATTATTGGTGATCATGAATTTCAACATGTTTTTGGTAGAAATTTTTCATGAATGTCCGTTTAAACCTTAGTAATGGATTCAATTGGTCCCGAAAGGCAAACCAGTACATTTTAAAGTTCAAACGAGCCTCAGAGTAGGGAAATCCCATTTTGCCGACTTTCGTGTGCTATCATTAATAGATTTTTTATGATTTGAAGTTTCAACGTGTTTTTGGCCGAAATATTTCACGGACGTTCGTTAAGACCCGAATAATTAAGTCGGTTGGTCTCACGGGCAAACCAGACCATTTTCAAGTTCAAACGTGCCCAGAGCAGGTAAACCCTTATTTTGTCGATTTTCCTCTGATATGTTTGTGGATTTTTGGTGATACGAAATTCTAAGGTTTTTTAGGCTGAAATGTTTTATGGACGTCTATTAAAACCTTAGTAATGGAGTCAGTTAGTCCCGACGGGCAAATTGGCTCTTTTTAAGTTCAAACGATCCGTAAAGCAGGTAAACCCTCATTTTATCGATTTTCGTGTGCTATAGTTCATGAATTTTTGATGATCCACAATATGGCGTGTTATTGGCCAAACTTTTTCATGTATATTAAGTAAGACCTTGGTAATGGAGTCAGTTTGTAGCGAACCCTCTCCACTTACCATATGCACATAAATTACAATATATATATATATATATATATATATATATTTTATTGTGCTAGTAATTAATGATAATAAAAATTATCCACTTTCGAGTATCCAAACTAGTTGAGTCCATGCTTCATCCGATCATTCCAAACAAGTAGGAAAGGGAACATATTACAACACTTGGGCTTACACGTTCCAAATAAACCAAACATGTAGCCATACTTAGATTACAACCCATGGACATGATCCGATTAGACTTCAAAATCGACGGCAAATATACATCACATAGATCGTGTATATATATCAAAATTTATACAAAATATATATGTCTATATGCAAATGTGATCTTCTTAAAAGTTCTCAAAATTTTCATCTCTCATGGCCATCTTCATGCCTCCTCTCGATCAGCCCCTACAATAGAAACAACTATCGCTAAGCATATGGCTTAGTGGTGTAAAAACTATAGGGTCGGAGTCCTCAAAATTCACCAAGCTACCTTTTTCAAGTCAATGATCATCATATTTGAAACATAATAAATAAATCAAGTAACAATAGATAACAAGTATCAAGTTCTATATTCAAAGATACAAATGTCAAGAAGCTCTTAGCACCATTTTCCAGGAATTTCAATAGCAAGGCTCGCCCCATATATACTTCATGTCGTCACACCCGGCACAAGCAAGTATCAAGAAGGGTCGCTGCCCTGTATCAAGAAGGATCGAAGCCCTGTATCAAGAGAACCAAGAACCATATTAAAAATGGATTTCTAGTTCGTACTTAAAATGGATAACTTTCATTCCTAAGACGAACTACAAATCCAAAGTCAAGATGGCAATTGATCCGAAACAAGAGGCCTGCCAATAGTGACAAAGCCGCAGCCACAAGAAGGACATAGTCCCAACAAGAGTGCCAAGTTACAGAAGCATCATACCAACATGACAATGCAAAGTGACAAGAGGTAGCTGAGGTATCGAAATCAAATTTCATTTATACCAGCCATCACAAGAGTTCCAGTACAAGTTTATACACAAACCTCAATACTTTAGCGTAGCAATAATCCAATAAACTTCACAAGCTCAAACCGGAGACCAACCAACGTATCAAGTTCCTCAACTTGTTCACAAGTCTATACAACCTTAAAAATGCAATTAAACAACTTCTTTAATTCCTAATATCTCAATAATATCAAAATAAAACAGGATTATCATCATAAGTAAGCTCAGCCCACACAGACAAAATTCGTTTCTCAAAACAGTGATTCTGGCTAGTTTAGTACCACATGTTGCAACTTAAATTTGAATAGGAAATCAGCCAAAATAGATTTTGTAACCTTCATTAAAGTTGTAGATACAACTCTTAAGATTGCAACGCAACAAGAATCACTAAAAAATATATTTTTTACAAAAAGATATCATCAATACGCTAACAGTGGTTCCTACCGGAATTCTAAACCCAAAATCTAGACAACACTTGTCCTGTGTTGCGTCCCATTTTTCACATCTATAACAGCTAAATCAAACTTTAAAATAAACATAAGAGTTGTAGATATATGAACCAGCTTTCCAAATCATATTTATGCACCCAAAATGGAGTTCTAGATACTGAGATATTCTAAACGTAACACAACCTACTCAGCTACAACAACAGAGAAATCTGGACAGAACTTGTCCTGAGTTGCGTCTCAGTTTTCACATCCATAACAACTAAATCAGACTTTCAAATAAACATAAGAGTTATAGATATATGAATCAGCTTTTCAAAACATATTTATTCACCTAAAATGGATTTCCAGATCACAAGATATACACAATTTACCAAACACTGCCTAGTTCAGAAACAGATTTTCAGCACCTACCAAACAAGACGATTTGTATCTTGAATTTCAGCCAAAAGACCAAGGTTTTTCTTGTGATTCTGATGAAGAAAAGGTTAATTTAAGTTCTAAAGTTTTTGTGGCTTTGAATGGACCGAATTTCACTAGAGAAATGTCCATATATAGCCACACAAGTTATGCTTATCACTTGGGACACTTGGCTGGCCAAGGTGCTGCCCAGAAATAGTGTTGTGTGCTGCCCCAAATTGTGTACATCTACACTTATATATATCCTTCATTTTCTTTTTTTTTTTTCAACTATACAAAATTCCAAATAAACTCTTACGTAAATACCCCCATACAATCCCATAAATTACGGTTACAATCTAAGCTAAGCAAGTTTGCTAATATCTCAAAATTTCAAGTTCCCAAAATGTGAATAAACCATATTGAAGTAGTTTAACGAAGGTAAATGGCATTTAGGGGTGTTACAACTCTCTCCCCCTTAAAGAAATTTCGTCTCGAAATTTACCTTAGTCCCGAAACAAGTTCGGATATTGGGTCCTCATGTCTTCTTCTCCTTCCAAGTAGCTTCTTCTCCCGAGTGGTTCCTCCAAAGTACCTTTACTAAGGGGATTTTCTTCTTTCTAAGTTGCTTCACTTTTCGAGCTTGAATCAAAATAGGTTCTTCATTATACGTCAAGTCAGAATTAACCTCAATAGATTCAACTGGAAGAACAAGAGATGGATCAGAACGGTATCTTCTGAGCATATAAACATGGAAGACATTATGTATCTTGTCTAACTCAGGTGGCAAAGCCAATTTATATGCAACCGGTCCAACCCTTTCAAGTATCTCATACGGCCCAATAAATCGAGGACTAAGCTTCCCTTTCCTGCCAAGTCTCATAATCTTTTTCCATGGAGACACCTTTAAAAATACTTTATCTCCCACTTGATATTCAATGTCACATCTTTTAAAATCAGCATACGACTTTTGTCTATCCGAAGCAATCTTTAGACGATCCTTCATAATTTTTTACCTTGTCTTTTGTTTGTTGCACAATTTCAGGACCAATGAGTTTCCTGTCACCAACTTCACTCCAACAAATAGGGGTCCGACATTTTCTTCCATACAAAGCTTCATAGGGAGGCATTTCAATACTCGATTGGTAACTGTTATTATAAGAAAATTCTATCAAAGCCAAATGATTGTCCCAACTACCCTCAAACTCTATAATGCAAGCTCGAAGCATATCCTCCAAAACTTGTATCACCCTTTCCGACTGACCGTCTGTCTGAGGATGAAATGAAGTGCTAAATTTCAGCTTAGTACCCAACGCTTCCTGCAAGCTTTCCCAAAATCTAGATGTAAATCTTGGATCTCGGTCAGATACAATAGATATAAGGATCCCATGTAGTCTTTCAATCTCATTAATGTACAATTAAGCTAATCGCACAAGTGGGAAATCCATCCTAATTGCTAAGAAGTACGCAATCTTGGTCAGCCTATCCACAATCACCCATATTGCATCATGATTTCTTTGGGTGCGAGGAAGTCCAGAAAAAAAGTCCATAGTTATCCTCTCCCATTTCCATTCCGGTATTAACAAGGGCTGTAGCAACCCAACTGGAACCTGATGTTCTGCCTTTACTTGTTGACAAATCAAACATTTAGAAACGAACTCCGCAATGTCTTTCTTCATACCATTCCACCAATAATTTGCTTTGATGGTTTGGTACATCTTTGTACCCCCAGGATGCATTGCATAGGATAAGGTATGTGCTTTATTCAGTATCTCTTTCTTCAAATTGTCATCATTAGGGACACAAAGTCTATCTTGATAAAATAAGACACCATCCTCTGATAATGTAAAATTAAGTTTTTCCCCGTTTTGAACTTCTCGGGTCACTTTGACAAGTTTCTCATCCAACTTTTGTGCTTCTTTCACCTGTTCAAGTAATATTAGCTTTACCTGTAAATTAGTGACAACTGAACCGTTTAAATCAAGTGTCAAACAAACATTCATGGCTCTTAACTCAAGAAGCAAGGGCAAAGGCCTCAGAGAAATACTTGCAAAGGATTTTCTACTTAAGGCATCTGCAACCACATTAGCTTTACATAAATGATAATCAATTGTGCAATCATAATCCTTAATGAGTTCAAGCCATCTACGTTGTCGGAGGTTCAGCTCCTTCTGAGTACCCAAGTACTTTAAGCTCTTGTGATCAGTGAATATATTACATTTTTCTCCATAAAAATAATGCCGCCATATTTTTAAAGCAAACACTACCGCAACAAGTTTAAGATCATGAGCAGGATAATTCAATTCATGCGGTTTTAATTTTTGAGAAGCATAAGAAATAACCTTCCCGTCTTGCATCAAAATACATCTGAGACCATTGTGAGAAGCATTGCTATATACTACATACTCCTTCCCTTCAGTAGGTAAAGTAAGTATAGCTGCCTGAGTCAACAAGGATTTGATAGTTTCAAAGCTTTCTTGGCATTTGTCATTCCAAGTAAACTTTACTTCCTTCTGCCATAACTTAGTCAATGGAGAGGCGATAATAGAAAAGTCTTTTACAAATCTTCTGTAATATCCTGCTAAGCCCAAGAAACTTCTTACTTCGGTTTGACTTTTGGGAGGTCTCCACTCAACGACTGCTTGTATCTTACTAGGATCCACCTTGACGCCTTAGGCCGATACAACATGCCCCAAAAACTTCACTTCATCAAGCCAAAATTCACACTTGGAAAGTTTAGCATAAAGTTCTTTCTTTTTCAAAATTTGCAAAATAATCCGGAGGTGTTTATCATGATCTTCACTACTTCTAGAAAATATTAAAATATCATCTATAAAAACAACCACAAACTGATCAAGATAAGGCTTGAATACTCGATTCATTAGATCCATGAATACTGCAGGAGCATTTGTCAACCCAAATGGCATCACCAAAAATTCATAATAACCATACCGAGTTCTAAAAGCAATTTTAGGAATATCCTTCTCTCTAACACGCAGTTGGTGATATCCAGACCTTAAATCAATCTTCGAGAATTCTTTAGCACCCTTAAGTTAGTCAAAAAAATCATCGATCCTTGGTAGTGGATATTTATTCTTGATTGTGATTCTGTTCAATTGTCTGTAGTCAATACAAAGCCTGAGAGTGCCATCTTTCTTCTTTACGAATAACACCGGGGATCCCCAAGGAGAAACACTAGGTTGAATAAAACCCTTCTCAAGAAGTTCTTGCAATTGAGATTTGAATTCACTTAATTCTACCGGAGCCATTCTATAAGGAGAAATAGAAATAGGGGCAGATCCAGGAATAAGCTCGATAGGAAATTCAACCTCTCTTTTCGGGGGCAATCCCGGAAGATTTTCTAGGAAGACTTCTGGAAAATCACGCACAGCAGGGATGTCCTTGATACCAGGACTCTCTACCCGTGAATCAACTATGTGAGCAAGGTATGCCTCACAACCTTGATGCATCAATTTTCTTGCCAAGGCCACCGAGATAATACTAGCTGTCAATGATCTTTCTCCTTGAACAATGATATGTGAAAATGTAGGATCTTTAAAAGTCACCTGCTTAGACCTACAATCTACAACTGCATGATATTTATAAAGCCAATCCATCCCGATAATAACATCAAAATCCTTGAAGGGCATTTCAATCAAGTCAGCAGGGAAGACTAAATTTTGAATCATGAAGGGACAATCTTGATAAACTCGATTACACACAACCTGATAACCCAAAGGACTTTCAACCAACACATCAAAATCAAGTCTCACAGATTTCACATTTTCAGGAAGAGCAAGTAATGAACAAAGATAGGAATGTGTAGAACCGGGATCAAACAATGTAAACACACATAAGCCAAATAAGTGAAATTTACCGACAACCACGTCTTGCCCATCTTGATCCTCCATCTGCCTCACATCATAAGTGCGTGCAGTAGCCCGTGGTCCACCAGCTTTATTCGCTCCACTTGCACCTATTGCTTGTGTATTTTTAGGTCTTGAACCTTCATTAGTTCGAGCAGGATTAATTGAAGGCTTATGAACTGAGCCTTCAGTTCTCAAGGAACGAACATTATTAGGATTAGTACAATCTTTCACTTTATGATCAAAGCTCCCACAATTGAAACATGCACCAGAAGCTCTCCTGCAAGTACCATAATGATTTTTTCCACATTGTGGACAAGCGGGGACACGAGACCTACCTTGGCCATAATTTGAAGTGCTAGCTGTAGAAAATTCTGATCTACTTTGTTTTTGCTGAGGTGGGCTGTTAACACTACCAGCTTAAGAATCATCAAACCTTCCCCTTTTGGATGGACCCCCAAAATCTGATCTTGGCTTTCGGAATTTGTTTTCATTTCGACTAGCCTCTTCTTTATCAAGTCGTTCCCAAGTAAAGGCAACAGACATTAACTTACAAAAGTTCTCATGTTGCAAAATTGCCACATTCCTCCGAATGGAATCATTTAAACCATCTTTCAATTTTCTACACATGTCTTTTTCTTCTTTAATAATACCTCCAGCATAACGAGAGAGCCGTAGGAACTTCTGTTGATACTCAGCAATAGACATGTCTCGTTACCTTAAATTCAAAAACTCTTTTCTCTTTGCATCACAATAAGCAGGTGGGACATACTTCATACGATATTTCCTAAGAAAATCATCCCAAGTAAGAACATGAGGTTTTATCTTGGCATTCGGAACACTTACCCACCAATCATAAGCATCATTTTATAGGAGTGAAATAGCATACTTGAATTTGACAACATCTGAACACTCTAACTGCTCAAATGCCCTTTCCATGCTCTCCAGCCATTGTTCAGCAACCGTGGGATCAACGGTGCCTTCAAATTTCACTCCACCCATTTTTCTCATTTTCTCAAAGTTAAGCACATTAGGATCATGGATCGCTTCCGCCATGTGGTGGAAGAATTCAGCCATTTGTTGAAAAGGATGATTTATAGCATGAATACCCCGACTCAAGTGAGGACGTGAACCATCTCTGGCACCCTACTGGTTTCCCACTTCAGACCCACTAGTGTGGGAAATATAATGATCCGATAATGGTTCTCCAACCTCTTCAAGTGCATTAGGTTGGGAAATAGAGGCACCAGAACCATCACGAGCAACCTCTATAGGTCGGTCAGCAGAAGAGGCCATAATCTAATTCCTTTAAAAGGGAATATCACATTGCATTATGGACATGTATATGATGCACGTGCACTTTACATCCGATAAAATATTATGAACCATGCAAATGAACAAATAATCCACATAACTTTTGTCTCCGAAATGAATAAGTATACAAGTACTTTACAGCCAAAGTCCTAAAACAACAAGAATCACTGAAAAATACATTTTATACAAAAAGATATGTCACCAGAGAAATGTCAATATATAGCCACACAAGTTATGCTTATCACTTGGGACACTTGGCTGGCCAAGGTGCTGCCCAGAAATAATGTTGTGTGCTGCCCCAAATTGTGTACATCTACACTTATATATATCCTTCATTTTCTTTTTTTTTTCAACCATACAAAATTCCAAATAAACTCTTACGTAAATACCCCCATATAATCCCATAAATTACGATTACAATCTAAGGTAAGCAAGTTTGCAAATATCTCAAAATTTCAAGTTCCTAAAATGTGAATAAACCATATTGAATTAGTTTAACGAAGGTAAATGGCATTTAGGGGTGTTACACAGTTGGTCCCGAAGAAAAAATCGACCAATTTTCAACTTCAAACAAGCACCAGAGCCAGTAAACCCTTATTTTTCATATTTTCATATGCTATAATCCATGGATTTTTGGTGGTTTGGAAATCTGGCGGGTTTTTTACGAAAGATTTTCATGGACGTCCGTTAAAACCTTAGTAATGGAGCCAGTTGGTTATGACGGGCAAAACTGCTCATTTTCAAATTCAAACAAGCTCAAAGTAGGTAAACCCCCATTTTGCCAATTTTCGTGTACTATAGTGTATGGATTTTTTGTGATTAGGAATTTCGACGTATTTTTGAACGAAATTTTTCATAGACGCCTGTTATGACCTTAGTAATGGAGCTAGTTGGTCCCGACGGGTAAACAAACCAATTTTCAAGTTCAAACGATCTCTAGAGCAGCTAAACCTCTATTTTGTTGATTTTCGTGTGCTATAGTCCATGGATATTTGGTGATCCACAATTTCGGTGTATTTTTGGCTGAAATTTGAGAAGGCAAACCCTCATTTTGCCAATTTTTGTGTGCTATAGTCCATGAACTTTTAGTGATCCACAATTTCGGTGTATTTTTGGCCGAAATTTGAGAAGGCAAACCCCTATTTTGCCTATTTTTGTGTGCTATAGTCCATGAATTTTTAGTGATCCACAATTTCGACGTGTTTTTGGTCAAAATTTTTCAAGGACGTCCATTAAGACCTTAGTAATAGATCCAGTTGGTCGCGATGGACAAACCGACACGTTTTCAAGTTCAAACGATCCCCAGGGCAGGTAAACCCCCATTTCGTCGATTTTCGTGTGCTATAGTCCATGAATTTTTGGTGATCCAGAATTTCGTCGTGTTTTTGGTAGAATTTTATCATTAACGTCCGTTAAAACCATAATTATTCATCCAATTGGTCTCGAATGGTAGGCCGACCCAAATTTAAGTTCAAAAGAGCCTCAAAGCAATAAGCCCCCATTTTTTAAATTTTTTTATGCTCTAATTCATGGATTTTTGGTGACCCAGAATTTCGTCATATTTTAGGCAGAAATATTTTAAGGACATCCGTTAAGACCTTAGTAATGCAAACAATTGGCCCCGATGGACAAATCAACCCATTTTCAAATTCAACTTAGCCCCAAAGAAGGTAAACCTCAAAATTTCGTCATATTTTTGGCAGAAATATTTTAAGGCCGTCCGTTAATACCTTAGTAATGCAAACAATTGGCCCCGATGGACAAACCGACCAATTTTCAAGTTCAAATTAGCCCCAAAGCAGGTAAACCACATTTTGGTTATTTTCGAGTGCTATAATTAATGGATTTTTGGTGATCCAGAATTTTGATGTGTTTTGCTGAAATTTTTCATGGACGTCCATTAAGACCTTAGTAATGGAGCCAGATTGTCACGATGGGTCAACCAATCCATTTTCAAGTTCAAATGAGCTCCAATGCACGTAAACCCCCATTTTACCAATTTTCATGTGCTATAATCCATGAATTTTTGGTGATCCAAAATTTCGACGTATTTTTTGCAAAAAATTTTTATGGACGTCAGTTATAACCTAAGTAATGGAGCTTGTTGGTCACGATGGGCAAATCGACCCATTTTTAAGTTCAAACAAGCCCAGAGTAGGTAAACCTCCACTTGTCGATTTTTGTGTGCTATTGTCTATGGATTTTTGGTGATCCAAAATTCCGAGGTGTTTTTGGCCGAAATTTTTTGTGGAGATCCGTTAAGACTTTCGTAATGGAAACAGTTGGCTCTGAAGGGCAAACCGACCCATTTTCCAGTTTAAACGAGCTTTGGAGCTGGTAAACCCCTATTTTGTCGATTTCCGTGTGCTATAGTCCATGAATTTTTGGTAATCCAAAATTTCAACTTGTTTTTGGTCGAAATTTATCATAGGTGTCCCTTAAGACCTTAGTAACAGAGACAGTTGGACACGACGGGAAATCTAGCCCATTTTAAATATCAAACGAGCCTAGAGCAGGTAAACCCTCATTTTACTAATTTTCGTGCACTATACATGATGGATTTTAGGTGATCCAGATTTCTGGTGTATTTTTTGCTGAAATTTTTCATGGACGTCCATTTTGACCTTAGTAATGGATCTAGTTGGTTCCGATGGGAAAATCGATCAATTTTCAAGTTCAAACGAGCCCCACGGTAGGTAAACCCCCATTTTGCCAATATTCTTGTACGATCGTCCATGAATTTTTAGAGATTCATAATTCTAGCGTGTTTATGGCTAAAAATTTTAATAGATGTCCGATAAGACCTTAGTAATCGATCCAGTTGGTTCCAACGGGCAAACCAGCCTATTTTCAAGTACAAACGAGCACCAGAGCAGGTAAACCCCCATTTTTCCTATTTTCGTGTGCTATAATTCATGGATTTTTGGTAATCCATAATTTTGGTGTGTTTATGACCAAAATTTTTCATAAACGTTTGTTAAGACCTTAGTAATGGAGCTAGTTGGTCCCGACAAGTAAACCTACTAATTTTCAAGTTCAAATGAGTCTCGAGGTAGGAAACCCTTATTTTGTCGATTTTCATATGCTATAGTCCATGAATTTTGGTGATTCGAAATTTTGATATGTTTTTTATCAAAATTTTTCACGAACGTCAGTAAAAACCTTAATAACGGAGCCACTCGGTCTCGAAGGGCAAATCGACCTATTTTCAAGTTTAAACGAGCCCTATCATAGGTAAATCCCCATTTTGCTGATTTTTGTGTGCTATTGTCTAGGGATTTTTAGTGATTCAAAACTCAGCGTGTTTTTGGCCGATATTTTTCATGGACGTCTGTTAAGACCTTAGTAATGGATTCAGTTTGTCGTATCGGACAAACTGACCCATTTAAAAGTTCAAACGAGCCTAGAGCAAATAAACACCCATTTTGTCAATTTTCGTGTTCTATATAGTCCATGAATTTTTGGTGATTAAAAATTTCGGCGTGTTTTTTGTTGAAATTTTTACGAACGTCCGTTAAGACCTTAGTAATGAATTTAGTTTGTCCCGACAGGTAAACCGGCCACTTTCAAGTTCAAACGAGCGTTAGAGCAGATAGATTCCATTTTGCAGATTTTTGTATGCTATAATTCATGGATATTTGGTGATCCAAAATTTTGGTGTGCTTTTGGCCAAAATTCATAGACGTCTGATAAGACCTTAGTAATGGAGCCAGTTGGTTTCGACGGGATAACCGGCCCATTTTCAAGTTCGAACGAGCCTAGAGCAAGTAAACCCCCATTTTACCGATTTTCGTGTGCTATAGTCTATGAATTTTTGTAATTCAAAATTTCGATGTGTTTTTGCTGAATTTTTCATAAACATCCATTAAGACTTTAGAAATGAAGCCAATTGGCCCCGACGAGCAAACCGACCTATTTTCAATATCAAACAAGCCCAGAGCAGATAAACCTCCATTTTATCGATTTTCGTATGCAATAGCTTCCTTGTTCGTAGACAAAGCGGATTCGAAATTGTCTTTCATTCCAAGGCATAACTTGTATCCATGCGCTTCATATTCGCCCGAAGTTCGCTCCCAGAAATATAGTCATCCCTGCCCCCTCATGTCAATCCCACGAGCCTCTTGTATCCATGAATTTTTGGTAATTTGGAGTTCCAGTGTGTTTTTTGCCGAAATTTTTCATGGACGTCCGTTAAGACCTTAGCAATGGAGCCAGTTGATCCCCACAGGCAAACTGACACATTTTCATTCAAACGAGCCCTAGATCACATAAACCCCAATTTTGCCGATTTTCGTGTACTCTAGTCCATTGATTTTTGGTGATCCAAAATTTCAATGTGTTTTTTGCCATAATTTTTTGTAAACGTCCGTGAAGACCTTAGGAATTGAGTTTGTTAGACCCGATGCGCAAACCGACCCATTTTAAAGTTCAATCGAACCCAGAAAAGGTAAATTTTCATTTTGCCGATTTTCATGTGCTATAGTCATTGGTTTTTTGGTGATCCAGAATACGACGTGTTTTTTGTTGAATTTTTTTAGGGACTTCTGTTAGAACCTTAGTAATGGAGCTTATTGGTCCCGATGGGAAAACTGA
Source organism: Solanum bulbocastanum (assembly GCA_037074985.1). Taxonomy (NCBI): domain Eukaryota; kingdom Viridiplantae; phylum Streptophyta; class Magnoliopsida; order Solanales; family Solanaceae; genus Solanum; species Solanum bulbocastanum. The sequence continues at coordinate 3,023,894 of CM073604.1, forward strand.
CCCATTTTAAAGTTTAAACAAGCCAAGAGTAGGTAAGCCCCCATTTTGCCCATTTTCATATGCTATATTCTATGAATTTTCTGTGATTCAGAATTCCGACGTATTTTTGACCGAAATCTTACATGGACGTCCGCTAAAACCTTAGTGATGGAGCCAGTTGGTCCTGACAGGTAAACTGGTCCATTTTCAAGTTCTAACGAGCCCCAGAGTAGGTAATTCCCAATTTTAATGATTTTTTTGTGCTAAAGTCCATGGATTTTCAGTGATCCATTAAGACCTTAGTAATTGAGCTAGTTTGTCACGATGGGCAAACTAGCCCATTTTCAAGTTCAAATAAGACCAGAGAAGGTCAACCCACATTTTACCGGTTTTCATGTGATATTAATCATGGATTTTTAATGATTCAAAATTTCGGGGTGTTTTTGGTCGAAATTGTTCATGAACGTCCTCTAAGATCTTAGTAATGAAGTCAATTGGTCTCGATAGGCAAACCGGTCCATTCTCAAGTTCAAACGAGTTTCTAAGAAAGTAAACCCCCATTTTAATGATTTTTGTGTGCTATAGTTCATGAATTTTTGTGATCCAGAATTTCAACGTGTTTTTGGCAGAAAATTTTCCTGGACATCCGTTAAGACCTTAGTAATGAAGCTAGTTTACCCCAACGGGTAACCGACCCATTTTTAAGTTCAAACGAGCCCCAGAGCATGTAAACCTTTATTTTGCCAATTTTCGTGTGCCATAGTCCATGAAATTTTGGTGTCGAATGCATGCGTGTTTTTTGCCGCAAATTAGTTAAGACCTTAGTAATGGAGTCAGTCCTGACAGGAAAACCGACCTATGATCAATTTCAAATGAGCCTAGAGTAGGTAAACCCCATTTTCCTAATTTTCGTGTGCTATCGTCCATAGATTTTTTTTTGATACAAAATTCCAGCGTTTTATTAGCCTAAATTTTTCATGGACGTCCGTTAAGACCTTAATAATGGATCTAGTTGGTCCTAACGAACAAACCGACCCATTTTAAAGTTCAAACGTGCCCCAGAGCAGGTAACCTGTACTCTATCGATTTTCGTATGCTACAGTCCATGAATTTTTGGTGATTCGAAATACGACATGTTTTTGTCCAAAATTTTTATGGACATCCGTTAAGATCTTAGTAGAGGAGTCAATTGGTCCCGATGGGCAAACCGACCCATTTTCAAGCTTAAACGATCCATAGAGCAGGTAAACCCCCATTTTATCGATTTTCGTGTGCTATAATCTATGGAATTTTGGTGATTAGGAATTACAGCATGTTTTTTACCAAAATTTTTAATGGACATCCATTTAGACCTTACTAATGGAGCAAGTTGGTCCCGATGGGCAAACTAGCCCATTTTCAAGTTTCAACACGCCTAGAACTTATAAACCCTTATTTCAATGAATTTGTGTGCTATAGTTCATGAATTTTTGGTCATCTGAAATTTTGATGAGATTTTGGCATAAATTTTTCATGGACGTCCGTTTAGACCTTAGAAATAGAGCTAGTTGGTCCTGACGGGCAAACTGACTCATTTTCAAGTTCAAATGAGCCCTAGAGGCAACAAACCCTATTTTGCTAATTTTCATGTACTATAATCTATGGATTTTTGGTGATTCAAATTTCGACGTGTTTTTGGCCGAAATATTTCATGGACGTCCGTTAGGACCTTAGTAATAGATCCAGTTGGTCTCGACGAGCAAAGCGGCCCATTTTCAAATTCAAACAAGCCCAGAGTAGGTAAACCTCCATTTTGCCGATTTTCGTATGCTACAGTCCATATATTTTTGGTGATCTCAAATATGTCATTTTTATGACTGAAATTTTTCATAGACGTCCGTTCAAACCTTAGTAATAGAGCCTGTTGGTCCCGACAGGCAAACCGGTCCATTTACAAGTTCATACGAGCCTAGAGTAGGTAAGCCCCATTTTCTCAATTTTCATGTGTTATCGTCCATAGATTTTTAGTGATCTAGAATTCCAGCATGTTTTTGGCCAAAATTTTTATAGACGTCCGTTAAGATCTTAATAATGGATCCAGTTGGTTCTGACGGACAAACCGACCTATTTCCAAGTCCAAACGTGCCCAGAGTAGGTAAATTGCTATTTTATTGATTTTCGTTTGCTATAGTCCATGGATTTTTGGTGATCTAAAATACGACATGTTTTTGGCCAAAATTTTTCGTGGGCATCCATTAAGACCTTAGTAGTGGAGTCAGTTGGTCCCGACGGACAAATTGGCCAAATTTCAAGTTCAAACGAGCCTCAAAGCAGGTAAACCCCCATTTTGTTGATTTTCATGTGCTATATCTATAGATTTTTGGTGATTGGAATTCCGACATGTTTTTTGTCAAAATTTTTCATGGACGTCCATTAAGACCTTACTAATGGAGGAAGTTGGTTCTGACGGGCAAATCGACCCATTTTCAAGTTCAAATAAGCCCAGAGCAGGTAAAGCCCCAATTTGCCGATTTTCGTGTGCTATAGTTCATGAAATTTTATTGATTAAAAATTTTGATGTGTTTTTGGCCGAATTTTTCATGGACATCTGTTAAGACCTTATTAATGGAGCTAGTTGGTTCCAACGGGCAAACCGGCCCATTTTCAAGTTCAAATGAGCCCTAAGCATGTAAATCCCCATTTTGTCGATTTTTGTTTACTATAGTTCATGAATTTTTAGTGATCCGCAATTCAGGCGAGTTTTTGGTCAAAATTATTCAGAGACATTCGTTAAGATCTTAGTAATGGAGCCAGTTGGTCCCGACAGGTAAATCGGGCCATTATCAAGTTTAAATGAGCCTAGAGCATGTAAACCCCTATTTCGATGATTTCATATGCTATAGTCAATGGATTTTTGGTGATTCAAAATTCCGACGTGATTTTGGCTAAAATTTTTCATGAACGTCTGTTAAGACCTTGGTAATAGAGACAGTTGGTCCCAATGGGCAAACCGGCCCATTTTCAAGTTCAAATGAGCCCTACAGTAAGTAAACCCCTATTTTGCCAATTTTCATATGCTATAATCTATGAATTTTTGGTGATCCATAATTCTAGCGTGTTTTTGGCCGAAATATTTCATGGACGTCCGGTAGGACCTTAGTAATGGAGCCAGTTGGTCCCAACGGGCAAACCGGCCCATTTTCAAATTCAAACAAGCCCTAGAACAGGCAAAATCCTTATTTTATCGATTTTCGTGTGCTATAGTCCATATATTTTTTGGTGATCCGAAATACATCATTTTTTGGTAGAAATTTTTCATGGACGTCCGTTAAGACCTTAGTAATAAAGAGAGTTGGTCCCGACGGGCAAACCGACCCCTTTTTAAGTTCATACGAGCCTAGAGCAAGTAAACCCTTATTTTGCCAATTTTCATGTTTTATAGTCCATGGATTTTTGGTGATTCAGAAGTATTTTTGGGCCAAAATTTTTCATGGACGTCCATTTAGAATTTAGTAATGTAACTAGTTGATTCTGACCAGCAAACCGACCTATTTTTCAGTTCAAACGAGCCTTGGAGCAGGTAAACCCACATTTTGCTAATTTTTGTGTGCTATAGTCCATGTATTTTTGGTGATCTAGAATCCAGTGTGTTTTTGGCTGAAATTTTTCATGGATGTCTGTTAAGACCTTAATAATGGAGTCAGTTAGTTCTAACGGACAAACCGGCCCATTTTCAAGTTCAAACGAACCCAAAGCAGGTAAATCCCCATGTTGTTGATTTTCGTGTGCTATAGTCCATGAATTTTTGGTGATTCAGAATTTCGGCATGTTTTTGGCTGAAAGTTTTCATGAACGTCTATTAAGACCTTAGTAATGGAGCTAGTTGGTCTCAATGGGCAAACCGACCCATTTTCAAGTTCAAACAAACTACAGAGCAAACCCTATTTTTGTTGATTTTCATGTTCTATAGTCTATGTATTTTTGGTGATCCAGAATTCCAGCGTGTTTTTGATCGAAATTTTTCATGGACGTCCGCTATGACCTTACTAATGGAGCTAGTTGGGCCTAACGGGCAAACCAGCTTATTTTCAAGTTCAAACGAGCCTAGAGTAGGAAAACCCCTATTTTACCAATTTTCGTGTGCTATAATCCATGGATTTTTGGTTATCCAAAATTTTAGCGTGTTTTTGGCCGAATATTTCATGGATGTCCATTAAGACCTTAGTAATAGAGTCAATTTGTCCCGACGGACAAACAGTCTTATTTTTAAGTTTAAACAAAACCCTAGAGCAGGTAAACCCCATTTTGCCGATTTTCATGTGCTATAGTCAATGAATTTTTTGTGATCCCAAATTCCGGCGTGTTTTTGGCGGAAAATTTTTCATGAAAGTTCGTTAATACCTTAGTAATGGAGCCAGTTGGTCTCGACGTGCAAACAATCCCATTTTCAAGTTCAAACGAGCCCATATCAAGTAAACCTCCATTTTACCGATTTTCTTATGCGATAGTCCATGAATTTTTGGTGATCTGTAATTACGACGTGTTTTTGGCCAAACTTTTTCATGTACGTCCACTAAGACCTTAATAATGGCGCTAGTTGGTCTTGATGGGCAAACCGACCCATTTTCAAGTTCAAATGACCCCCAAAGTAGGTAAACCCTATTTTATCAATTTTCGTGCGCTATAGTCCATGAATTTTAATTGATCCAAAATTTCGATGTGTGTTTGCCTGAAATTTCTCATGGAAGTCCGTAAAGACCTTAGTAATGGAGTTAGTTGGTCTCGACAGGCAAACCGGCTCATTTTCAAGTTCAAACGAGCACTAGAGCAGGAAAACCCCCACTTAGCCGATTATTTGTACTATAATACATGGATTTATAGTGATTTAGAATATGGTGTGTATTTGGCTGAATTTTTTTATGGACGTCAGTCCAGACCTTAGTAATGGAACCAGTTGGTCCCGATGGGCAAATCGTCCTATTTTCATGTCCAAACGAGCTCAGAGTAGGTAAACCCCCATTTTGCCGATTATCATGCGCTATAGACAATAGATTTTTGATAATTTGGAATTTCGACGTGTTTTTTATCGAAATTTTTCATGGACGTCTGTTAAGACCTAAGTAATGGAGCCAGTTGATTCGAACAAGAAAACCAACCAATTTTCAAGTTCAAACGAGCTCCAGAGCAAATTAATTTCATTTTGCTGATTTTTGTGTGCTATAATCCATGAATTTTTGGTGATCCAAAATTTCGACATGGTTTTGGCTGAATTGTTTCATGGACGTCCGTTAAGACCTTGTAATGGAGTCAGTTGGTCCCGATGGGCAAATCGGCCCATTTTCAAGTTCAAACGAGCCTAAAGCAGGTAAACCCCAATTTTGTTGATTTTTGTGCGCTATAGTCCATAGATTTTTATCGATCCAAAATTTCAGCATGTTTTCGGCCGAAATCTTTCATGGACATCCATTAATACCTTAGAAATGCAGCCAATTGGTCCTGACGAGAAATCTAACCCATTTTCAAGTTCAAACCTAGTTTGTCAATATTCGTGTGTTATAGTCCACGAATTTTTTGTGATCCAGAATTCTAGGGTGTTTTTGGTCGAATATTTTTCATGAACGTTCGTTAAGACCTTAGTAATGAAGCTAGTTGGTCCCGACGGGCAAACTGACCCATTTTCAAGTTCAAACGAGCCCCAGAGTAGGTAAATCCCTATTTTGCCAATTTTCGTGTGCTATTTCTATGGGTTTTTGGTTATCTGAAATTCCGGTGTGTGTTTGGCCAAAATTTCTCATGGAGGTTCGTTAAGACCTTAGAAATAGAGACAATTGGTCCCAACGGGCAAACCGGCCCATTTTCAAAGCAGGTAAGCTCTCATTTTATTGATTTTCGTGTGTTATATAGTCCATAGATTTTTAGTGATTCGAAATTTCGGTCTATAGCACACGAAAATCGGCAAAATAGGGGTTTACTTGCTTTGGCGCTCGTTTGAACTTGAAAATGGGCTGGTTTGCCTGTCGGGACCAAATGGCTTCTTTACTTAGGTTTTAACGAACGTCCATGAAAAATTTCGGCAAAAAATATGCCGAAATTTCGGATCATCAAAAATTCATAGACTATAGGACATGAAAATTGGAAAAATGGGGGTTTACCTGCTCTAGGATTCGTTTGAACTTGAAAATTGACCGTTTTACCTGTCGGGACCAACTGGCTCCATTACTAAGGTCTTAACGGCGTCTATGAAAAATTTCGGCCAAAAACACGCTAAAATTTCGAATCAACAAAAATTTATAAACTATAGCACACAAAAATCAACAAAATTGATGTTTACCTGCTCTGGGGCTTGTTTGAACTTGAAAATGGGTTGATTTGCCCGTCGATACCAATTGGTTCTATTACTAAGGTTTTAACGGACGTCCATGAAAATATGATTTCAAATTGAGTTTTTTTAGAGTTACTAATATTTATGAACTATAACCTTTATAGGACCATTCAAAATTTTAAGTCTCAAAATCTTCAAAAATTATGTCAAAAAGATAAAAATTATGAAAACGTATAAGTAATATTTAGAAAAAACACCAAAGTAAATTTTAAAAATTATATAGATAATGTCGGGTTGGTTTGGTCTCGGATTGACTTTTTTTAGTTAAAACCAAACCAACTCAAGTATAGTCGGATTTTTTTTCCAATACCAAACCAAGTCAAACCAAACCAAACCATTAGTCATATTTATTCGGTGTGACTGATTTGCAGTTTGATTTGGTTTTTGGTTCAATTTTGTACACCCCTAGTTGAGATTGTTGATGTTTTTTTTATCTTTTATCATGTTTATCACTTGCGAGGAATGAGTTCAAGTCACCAAGAAAATCTTGGTGAGAGCATTTTGCATCAAATTGTTTCACGTCTAATCATTAATTGACATTTTGCGACGATGACAAAATTTTGATGAAAAGTCATTAATCTCACATTAATTAACAATATAAATGCGCCTTAAAGTGCTAAATAGTGTAAGGAGAGTAAGAGAGAGCGCGATTTATGGTACATGTGTACATCTTTCTTGACTAGAACAAAAAAGATAAGATAGAAGTATAACAAAAAGTACTTCTAATTTACAAAGACATTGGAATTTAATGTAATAAATCCCTAACGTTTACAACCAAGTATAGATAAATCTAACGTCACTAGGTGAAGGATTTTTCATACGAGCAAAATATATAGCGGAAGAATTCACCAACCAATTACAATAAATATTTGTCTTAAAGACCTTATGAAATAAGCCTGCAATAAAAATGAGTAGTGCCCTAGAAATTCTCATGGAATGAGAAATTATATTTGTCACCTGGTTTAAGAGTGTGAACTCCAAGGTCATCATCTCTAGAGTGACAATGAATATTAAATAGAAGAGTATTTTGAGAGAAAGCACTGATGTTGATGACAAATGAAATAAATAATGAAAGTTGGACTTTGGTCTAAGGATAATAAGCCATTTTAAGTGTGAACATGAAGTTGATTTCTTCACTATATATATAGAGAGAGATTTAACATTGAAGTATTGAGTAATTAAACTAACAATATTACATTAATCTGATTTTGTTATTCAAAAAGGGTAGTTTGACATAAATTTTGTTGGGTAATTGATTTTGCAGATGAGCACTTAAATTTTTATTGCATCAAAGAATCAAATTAGTTTGTAATAAAAGTTAACTCATATTTGGTCAAATATTACAATGAGTTGCTTAACTATTTTTTTATATATAGTTAAAAACAAAATATGGTTAAAAATACACTCAAACTATGAAAACAAGTTCACATTTATCATCCGTTTATTTTTATATCAAAAATATCTTTTCGTTAATTTTTTGGACCACAAATACTCCTACGAGTCTACGACATTAGCCTTGCCACATAAGTCATTTAAATACTAACATGTGAGCTGTTTTGAATAATTGGAAGGTTACTTTTACCTTTTCCGTAGTTAAAAAAATCACTAATCACAATAAGTCATTTTTTTTTAACTTTTCTAATTTTTTAACGTGGACTTTTTAAGCTTGATTTTTACTGCTTTTAAGATGTAGTGTTCAAAAACATAATTGTTGACCAAATAACTTGACAATAATTAATGTCATTTTTTCCTTTACATTTATTTTATTTTAAAAATTCTAGATTCACATTAAATTATTAATACTTCTTGATTTAAGATTTTTTTATTTTTTTAATTATTATTTATAGAACTCTTCAAAATTATTATTTTGAAAAACAATCTCTAAATTAGTAATATTTTGATCTGTTATTGGACAAAGTTATTTTCTTTTACTATTCTTTTAGTAATGTCCAAAAATTAAAAAAAAATTACCAAACGACTTGGGTTGGCACCTTGATATTAAATTATCAAGTTTTATTTTTTTTAATCATTAGCCTTTCATATAACTGAATTAATATTTACAATAACGTGAAAAGAGCGACTCCAAAGTTTTTTTACTTATTCGTGACTATTTCTAATCTCAAATTAATATCTAAATATTCACAATTTAGATAATAAAGTGAGATGGAAGCATATATTATAAAGCATTTGACTGTAATTAAAAAAAAATGTATCACACCAATTAAAACAAAATCAAAATCACTATCACTTTGATGCATTTGTATGTTTATATAGGATAAAACGAGGATTGTATCAATTAAAACATTAATTCAAAATCATCAATCTCACATTAAATAACAATATAAATTTCTCCCCAGAATGCTAAATAGAGAGAATATATGATATATTTTTATTGGTGTTGTTTACAACCAAGGATAGGCAAATCTGAAGTCACCAGGTGAAGGATTGGGATCTCTAGTACGAGCAAAATATATACCAGAATCCTTCACCAACCAAGTACAATAAATATCTTTCATAGGAAACTTAAATCTACAAGGACTCTTTCTTTTGAAAAAAACATCAAAAGCATTATTATTCAAACCCCATACAAAAGCGCAATAAAAATGAGTATCGCCCCAAAAATTCAGACGAAAAGAGAAATCAAATTTTTCATTCACTTTAAGTGTGCGAACTCCAAGATCATCATCTTGAGATTGACAATGAACTTTGAGCGGAGTAGTATTTTGAGGGAGGTTACTGACAAAAATTTCAGTAACTTCTGGTTCAAAACTTTTAGTAACATTTGGTTCAAAACTAGAAGCATTTGTCATCATCATAAGATTGATGATAAATGAAATAAGCAATAAAAGTTGAACATTGGTGTAAGGATAATAAGCCATTTCAAGAGTGAAAAAAGAAGTTTGGTTTCTTCACTTTATAAAGATGATATATATATATACAGAGAGAGAGGGAAATATTTTACATTGAAGCTTTGAGTTTAATTTGAATTAATCTGATATAATTATTAAAGAAATGTCATTTTTGACTTATATTTTGACTGGTTGATTTCATAAATGATCACTAATTTTGACATAAAAATTAATTACGTAATTTTACTCAAATATTATGAAAGGTCTCTTAACTATTTCAGTAGTTAAAAAAATCACTCAATTTTGCAATCATAAGTCATTTTTAAATAAATTATCTTTACCTCCCAATTATAGAGGGTTAAGTATAGACCCCTATATCATATTATTACATAAAATAAATAGTACACAAACAAAAGGCGGGGACATAAATATCTATAAAATTTTATTGGAGATAGTTTGGTAACATACCTATATTATTAATTATTTTTTTAATGGTGTGTCAAGGCAAAATATGATAAGTAAAAATAAATGGAGGGAGTATTATTTTTTGGGGGAAAGGGACCATCCTCCAAAGGTTGTTTTTTGGGTCTATTTTTTAACGAGGACCATTTAGCTTGAATTTTACTCCATCTGTTCAATAATAGTTGTTCACTATTGACTTGACTCGCCCCTTAAAAAACAATAAATAATAGAGGTAATATTACTTTTTTATCCTTTGACTTTATTATATTTAATGCTTTGAAAAATATGTTAGATGATAAATAATATTTAATAGTAAGAGTAAAATAGATACAAAATATAAATTATCACTTGATTTTCTAAGTTGGACAAAAATTATTGGGCAACTATTTTTATTATAATGGACAAAAATATTATTGTTGACCAAATAACTTGGTCAACAATAATTGAGCATTTTTTTACTTTCTTTAACGGTATCCTTTTTGTATTTTAAAAATTCTAAATTCGCATTAAATTATTGATACTTCTTGATTTAAGACTTTTTTTGTTAGTATTAATATTATATTATCGTTTGTAGTACCCTTCAAAATTATTATTTATTATTATTTTTATTTATTTATTTATTTTATTTAAAAAAAAATCAATCTCCAGAGGTTAATTTTTGGCCTTTTTCTTTTACTATTCCTTTAGTATTGTCCGTAATTATATATTTTTTACCAAACGACTTGGGTGGGCACTAGGCACCTTGATATTAAATTACCAGTTTTTATTTTGTTTATCATTAACCTTATACATAATTGAATTAATATTTGCAATAAGGTAAAAGGAGAGACTAAGTTTCATTACTTATTCATGACTATTTCTAATCTCAAATTAAAATCTTAATATTCACAATTTAGATAATAGTGAGACGGAATTATATGTTATACAACATTTGATTCGAATAAAAAAAAATGTATTACATCAATTAAGACAAAATCAATACCATAGCACTTAAATTCAGAATCATCAATCTCACATTAAATAACAAATATAAATTTCTCTCCAAAATGTTAAATAAAGAGAATGTGCAGAAAAAAAAGGATGGGCCACAAGTATAACATAAATTAAGTAATATATTATATATTATATATTCGTAATGTTTACAACCAAGGATATATAGACAATTCTGAAGTCACTAGGTGAAAGATTTGGATTTTTTTTACGAGCAAAATATATATCAGAATCTTTCACCAACCAAGTATAATAAATATCTTGTTTAAACACTTAAATCTACAAGGACCCTTTCCTCTTAGAAAAACATCAAAATTGTTATTCTTCGAACTCCATGCAAAAGCGCAATTAAAATGAATAGTGCCCCAAAATTTTTGATGAAATGAGAAATCAATTTTTTCATTCATTTTAAGTGTGTGAATTCTAAGATCGTCATCTTCAGATTGACAATGAACTTTGAGTGGAGAAGTATTTTAAAGGTAGGTCATTGACAAAAATTTCAGTAATTGTTTTATAAAAACTAAAAGCATTTGTCATCATCATAAGATTGATGATAAATGAAATAAGCAATAAAAGATGAACTTTGGTGCAATGATAATAAGCCATTTCAAGAGTGAAAAATGAAGCTGGTTTCTTCAATTTATATATATATATATATATATATATGCACACACATTTGAGGCATTGAGTTTAATTTGGATTCAACTCACTGATGATTCTTGTAACCTGATGTAGTTATTAAGGAAATGTCATTTTTGACTTATATTTTGACTCATTGATTTGGTAGATGATCACTGAGTTTAATATAGTGATACATTTCTATATTTAGTAAAAAAAATACTCCTAATAAAATAATTTTTAAATTTTTATTTTACTCCTAATAAAATAATTTATAGCTATACAAATATTCATGACTTAGACCACATCTTTCTTAAACTTATGTCAAGTCAAATTATATCATATAAAATGAACAAAAATTAAATATTTACTAAATATAGAAATGTGTCATCAAAAAATATTTTTTTACTAAATATAAAAATGTTTCTTTTCTTTTTGGGATTGACTGAAATGAAAGTGAGTCATATAATTTGGACGGAGTTATTTTTTTGGACCATGTCACATATTAGGAGGTAATTTTCAAAAATTCATGTTTGAGGGAATAATTAGAATTAGTTAAGTGAAATTATCAACCTTAATAATACCAATACAGTATATGATATTGATTTAGTATCAGTTAAACAAATTTATCAACCTTAATGAATGAAGGGTATGAGTTGTAAAAATTTTTTGAGAGAATGAGAAATTGCGGTATGAACATGTAATTATGTTGAATTTTATGGCTCATTTACGTAGTTTTTCCTTAAAAAAAAATTTATAATTTAGGTGTGCATTTAATAAAGTATGCCAAATTTTTTTTTTTTTTAAAACTATTAACCCTTTATTAAATAAATCTTTTGTAACAACAAGGTGAACTGATGAAGTATATAATATTACATTAAATCTATAATATGTAGTCTTATTTATTTGTTTTTTTCTGTCCCTAATAAACTGTGAAATATTACCTTTCTGTTGGTAATAAACTTTCCAAATTTCCCCTTGTCATAGTTGTATGGGGTACAGTAAATATCCCCTTGTCATATTTACAAAGACGCTTTTGTAAATAAAAAACATCAAAAAGATTATTTTTCAAACCCCATGCAAAAGCACAATAAAAATGAGTACTGTCCCAAAAATTCTGATGAATTGAGAAATCAAATTTTTCATCCACTTCCAAAGTGTGAACTCCAAGATTGTCATCTTCAGATTGACAATGAATTTTAAGTGAAAGAAATATTTTCTGAGAGGCTATTAACAAAAATTTCAGTAAATTTTAGATTAAAAGTAATAACATTTGTCAACGTCATAAGATTGATGATAAATAAAATAAGCAATGAAAGTTGAACTTTGGTGTAAGGGTAATAAGCCATTTTAAGAGTGAAGATAAAGTTGGTTTCTTTCACTTTATAAAGATGATTCCATTAATATCTGATGTTGTTATTAAATAAATGTCATTTTTGACTAATATTTTGACGGGTTTATTTCGTAGATGGTCAATTAAGTTTTTATTATACCAAAGAAATAAATTAATGTGTGACATAAAAGTTACTCAATTTTGTCCACGTATTATAGAAAGTCTCTCAACAATTTTAGTAGTTAAAGAAAAAATACTTAAAATTCTCCTTAAATTTGACATATTTTATTAAATATATATTTAAATTATGAAATGTCTAATTAGTTATCCCTTCGAATATGGATTTTTGAAACTATTTACTCTCTAATATGTCATATGGTACAAAACAATTATTCCGTCATAATTTATATTGACTCATTTCTTTTTATTCAATTTCAAAAAGAATGACATATTTTTATATTTAGTAAGAAATTAACTTTAAATTTATTATTTATCTTTAATAAAATGATTTTTAACCACACTGTTATAACTTATGTCAAGTCACACCACACCATATAAATCGGAACGAAGATTAATTTTTTTACTGAATATAGATATGTGTCATCGAAAATTGAATTTTTTACTAAATATATAAATGTGTCATTCTTTCTGAAATTGACTAAACATGAAAGTAAGTCATATAAATTGAAAGGAGTAATGTCACGTGGCATATTAGGAGGTAAGTTTCGAAAATCCATATTTGAGGGGGGTAATTAAGACTTCTCATAGTTTAAGGTGGTAAATAGTTCCAAAAAACCATATTTGAGGAGGTAATTAAGATTTCGCACAGTTTAGGTGTGCATTTTCAATAAAGTATGTCAAGTTTACGATTTTATTTTTTAACTATTAACTCTATATTAAATAGCTCTTTTGCAACAAGGTAGACTGATCTAAAAGACTCTTATACTTATTGATACTCTTATACTTATTTATATTTGTTATCTCGATTTCTACATTTCAAAGCTTTTCATCTATATTTGATATTATGTGTATGAGAACGACTATGAATATGATATTACATTAAATCAGATTTAATGTAGTCTTATCTTTTTTCTTTTTTTAATAAACTATAAAATATTACCATACCAATAAAACGAGATTCAATACACCTAAAAGAGCACTCACCCCTTTAAGAAAGGGTGCCAAGAGGGATGAGCCTCAAAAATGAAAAACTACTAAAATAATTACATAACTGTGTAAATACGATATATAATTATGTATTTTGAAATCTTCTCTAAACAATTTTGAATTTTAGCTATGTCAAAATTTTCATTAAGGGGTATCAGTATTTGTGGTAAAAAAATGTATATGAGGCTAGTACATTGGGCTTGAACTCGCAATCTCAAGAAATTTTTACAACCTTTTAATCATTAGAGTAAACCTTTAACTTATTCTAAAAGGTGTCAACACTTATACATATATATATCGCTTAACACCCTTTGGCAAGGGTAACCCCACATCTGAGCTCCTCTCTATATTTCGAGTCTTTTAATATATTAATCACTCATGTGTTGCCCACGGGTGTTACTTTACATCTAGACCCTTGCTGCTAAACCAAAAGAGCTTCTTACATAATTGTGCAAGTAATAAAAAAATTCAACAAAATAATGGAGTATATGAATATATAATGTATCGATATTATATATATAGTTAATGTATCGATATTGTATAAATAGTTATATAATGTATCGATATTGTATAAATAGTATATATGATATATATCATGAGGTCATATATACATTCATAGACACTATTCATACATTACAACAATTTATACTCTTGAACGAGCTAATTTTTTTTTTCAATCAAGACTAACTAAAATATCTTCTAAATAGTTTCAAAATTTAGATTTGTGCTCTCACGATTTAAAATATTATACTCAAAACAATTCACATTTACCTGCACTTTGTTGACCAACCATATTTTATATAATAAATGATGATTGGATCATTTTAAATAAAGAGGTTTGACTCAATAAATAGTTTTATTTAAAATTGTTTCAAAGTAAAACTCCTTTTAAATGATAAAAGTCAATTCAAGTAATTATCAGATTACACATATTTTTCTTGAAAGAAACTAAATTGACTCAATTTCAGAAGAATCCAAATCCAAATACAAATACAAATACAAAGTCAAACAAATTTTAATATTGGTTGAATCAATTATTGCATCATTTTATAAATAGTGCAACCAATTTCATTTGCATTTCTGAAACACCATGTCTCTCAGAATGGATTTTTACTCTTACTCAAAAATTCTACTTTCATTATTTGCTTTATCACTCATCAACATCAACGCTAAGCCAATAACAAATTCCCCCATTCATTTAAATCCAACAATTTACCAACGTTTTGCGAGTGACCTTCCTGAAAATACACCTTTACTCAACATTCATTGTAAATCTAAAGATGATGATCTTAGAATTCAAACACTTAAACCGGGTGATCAATATCATTTCAAATTCCATATGAATTTTTGGGGCACTACTCTTTTTTATTGTTACTTTTCATGGGGTTCAAAGCATAATAATTTTGATGTCTTTAAACAATATGGTGGCATTTGCTCAGATCATGGCGAGCTACTCAAAGATTACTATTGCAATTGGTTGATGAAAGATTCTGGTATTTTTTTGGCTAATGGTCCTAATCCTGCACCTGACGAATTCATATTTGTCCGTCCTTGGTTATCATAAAAAACATTTCTTTATTAAATACATCTTTATATACTTGTGCACCCCCTCCTATTCTCATCCCCGAACATTAAAAGAAATGACAAATTTTATAGAGATTAAATGAGTCTCCAAGAAAGAAGAAGATCTTGCATCGGATTAATAATCGATACGATTATAATTATCTTAGTTATGTGATTAAACACATTTTTAGTTTCAGATATATCAAATGCTTAATTAATTATGTGTAGATTGTGATTTGTGAATATGATAGATGTTAATTTGAGATTAAGTTAACATTAGCAACAAATGTGAAGTTGAAACTTCAGATTGAAATTAGGCAAAAAGAAATATCTAGATTTCATAGTATGAAAGTAAAATTATAGCTTTTTGGATTTTATAGTAGAAAATAATTAACAAAACTATAACATCAAGAAGTCACAAACCTACAAAAGAAAGGTTTTCTCAATCAAGTTCAAGACATAATTAACAAATTTTTCCCATAGTTGACTTGAATTATTTTCATGTCTACTCACAACACTAACATATAAAATATTACAAGTGCAATTACATTGAATCTACTATATGCAATCTTACTTTACACTTCTATATGAGGTTGTTTTCATAGGCTGAGCTTAAATATGTAAGACCTTTTGGTCACACGAGGGAAACTCTGGGGTCGTTTGGGTGTGAACAAGTTATTTCAGGATCAATTATCCCGGGATCATATGCATAACTTATCTCATCACTTATCATGCCTATCATGAAGTTGAAGTAGTTTGACTAGTTAGTTACTTCCACTTCTTGAATTTGCCTCCATGATTCTTGCCAAATTTGCCTCGTTTGTATTTGCCTTTCCCCTTTCCTTGCTTAAACTTGCCATGCCCCTTGCCATGCTTTCCATGATCACAATGTCCATAATGAGCGGTACCTGGTGCAGGGTAATGACCTCCGCCGTGTCCCATATGATGAGCACCATACGCGGCTGCTCCAGCCGCTGCTACTCCAGCAACTGCTACTCCCGCCATCATTCCATGTGCTACGTACCAATACAAATTCATAATTTAAACTTTGATAAATGGACAAGTTGAATGAAACGAAGTTAATAACACTGTGCTAGCTTTGGAAACATTTTAATTTTAAAATTACCTTCTTATCCTTAATGAAATAAACACAAATGATCAAAAAGTGTTTACTCCACAATTTTCGGAAATCTTTTCTTTTTTTTTCTTGAACTTTGTACCAAATCCAAGATCACTTAAATTGAGACGAAGGAAAGTAATTGTGAGCACTTGTTATCATTATATTCCTTCTTTTACCTTTTACTTTTGTCATTTTTTGTCTTTTAAAAGTGTTTTGTTACAATAATCGTCTATCAAGCACGTCTAAAAGTAATCAAGCAATGGTACCTGCATGGTGTGGAGCGGGTTGACCAGGATAGCCCGCCTGTGGATACCCTTGTGGAGGATATCCTGCAGGCGGATATCCCTGTGCTGGAGGATAACCTTGTGGTGGATACCCTTGTTGAGGAGGGTAACCCCCTTGCTGAGGAGGGTATCCTCCGGAGGCTGGAACATACTGTCCCGGAGGATATTGACCTCCAGGAGGGAACTGCCCTCCTGGAGGATACTGTCCTTTCCACCTCCCATTCTTCTCAAGTACCTAGAAATGTCAAAAAAAGGCAAAATGGAATCAAGTTTCAATATCATAGAAATGATCAAAGAACCACATGAAATCAAATTGTTGCACTTGCAATACTAACACTATGTAAGCCTACAAATAAGTGAAAAATTAAAAGATAGCATGAAGTAATGTATATATGTCACCATTTTGCATGTGACAAAGTTATACTCTAGCTAGAAATTGTAAGAACTAATATGTTACATATGTTTAAGCAAAGCAAGTGAATTGGGAAAGAATTGTAACAAGACAAATGAATATTAGTTACTCTTATTATCACAAATCACAATATTCTCAAAGGTCAAATTCAAGACCAAAAGATCCCTCAATTCTAGATGAAATTTAGAGATTACATAATAAATTCCTAAATAAGAAAAGTTTCAAACATGATAAAAAACCAGCAAATGTCTCAAAAAATTCCTAACATAAAATCGAGAACATTATATTTCTTACCGTACAAAAAAAAAGTACTAACATCGAAAATTCATATACACTAACCACAACAACAACAAAATCACTGCAATCCAACCGGTGGAGTCTGAGGAAAATTCATATAAACTAACAATAAATAAAGAAAATAAGAAAAATTCATGAAGTGGAGAGGGTCCTTACAGATTTCCTTATGAAGATAAAAAAATAAAATAATATTAATTAATTGAAGGAAGAATTTGACAAGAGTGGATATGGATGAGTATTTATAGGCCATTTTACTCTTTTAAATATTTTCCACGTGTTAATTACACCATATATGACGTGATTAATTAATTCCTATTAATTGAGGTGTTCAATATTTTTCTCCTCAAGAATTTCTAGCTTTTCAAATTTTTATATAAATATATTAACTAGAAGGCAAAATTAAATGATACTTTTGGTCTCTTAATTATTGGTGAATTCAAATTTAATCCTTGTGAAAAACGCATTTAACCTTTTATTAATTGCAGTGTGTGTTTTTAGTCCTTTTATATAAGAACATGTTATGTTTGAAATATTTTTATAACTATATTATTGTCGGAATAGAGTTAAGGGTCAAAAATACAATTAAAGTATTTCAACTTTTTGAGTTTTATACCTCAACTATCACTAAATGTTTATTAAAACACACTAAAATTACTAATTTTTCACTTCTACTTGAACAATGGTTATATTTCAAATAGGATAAGTGAACAAATGAAGTTTTGATGTATATTCCGATAAACATTTGGTGATAGTTTAGATAAAAAATTCACGCGCCTAATAGTTCAAGTGAAACTCAAAAGCTCAACATCGTACACAAGTAGTTACGTGGTGGAGCAATTGATAATCATAGTAAATGTGTGAATATTCATAAACAAAAGGAATCAAAAGTGCATGTTTCAATTGATTAAAGATTAAATATATTTAATCTAATATCACAAGGACTAAAATTATAACTTAATAACTAAGAGACCTAAAACACTATTAACCCTATACCTAGAACTATATATTATTACAAAAGAGTAGGTCAACCTTTTTCATAGTAAATTGACTTTTGTTGTCTTTGTTATGTATACCATTTTCTAGCCTTGTTTTCTTCTTTTCCTCATTAATTCTAATGTTAATTACATAATTCTTTTCCTCATTAATTCTAATGTTAATTACATAACACAGGCTTTTGACTTGTTCCCCAAATAAATCTTTTTTTTTTTTTTCAACCTTTGAGTTTTGAACACCTCTCCACATTTCAAGCCTATACCTTATACTAAATAGAAATTAAACTTTATGTTTCTTTCTCTAATGATAGGTCATTAGAGAAAAGCAACAACCAGATGCAGGAGAATATTAAGTGCAAAACTATATACGCCTTGTAACAACTTAAATTAATTAATCTATCCTACATAAAATTATATAATCTACAATTACATGATAGACTAAACTGTAATCATTCCATCTTTGAACATGGAGAAAATCCAGCAGACTAACCCGAGCGTGCTGGAAAGGCACGCTATGAGGGGAGTAAAGTTATTCCTACCAAGACGTTCCATGTTAAGAAACTTGAGTTTGAGACCTCTAGTTCAAGGTGGAAGGAACCTTACCAACCCAGCACAGCCTTCAACGGTGATAAACAGTTGAATCAGCAAAAGCGCAAAGCAGCTTTCAGATCCTTCTCATCATTGCAGTTATATCCCAGTAAATAGGCTCGAGCTGAAGCAGTATAAGCAGAAAAAGAAGGTGAAAAGCAGTTGAGTGATTAATAACCAGAAGATAAAAATACAACTAACATACCAAAAAGACCAGAGCCCATGAACGGTTCTAATTCGTCTGTCGTACCAGCTTGTTGTTGGTCCTATATTTCAACAAACAAACGGGAAAAATTAGCTAAAGTTCATTATAATGATTTATATGGATGCAAATATAGCATAAGTAGTGAGATGCTACAAGATGTTTTTCGAGGCTCATTATACAAGCATCAGGTGTAAACCAACCCTCAAAACATATATTTTGACATAAAACTATACTGCCAGATGTATTAGATCCTCATCTATTAAAACTAGTTATTAACAACCTATGTGTACACTAAGACGTTACATAATCCTAGCTGCTGCAAATGATAAATAAGAGATTCCTGGATGGATGGACATGGAGATATCACTCCTATGGGAGTTAGGATCTAAGGGTAAAGGCCACTAACAAAACACAATCCAACAAACAACTGACTGATTGTTTATACCTTTCTCTAACTCAGATTATATGAAAGTGAAAAAGATATACCAGACATCTACATATAGACACAATTTTCATTTTAGAATTGCAACACTTCTTTTTAGAAGAATAGCACACTTTATCACCTTCAGAAACAAGTGAACTTTAGCACGTCCGTATAACCATTGTCTACTTACTCTCAGAAAATAGAATTCCAAAAATTGGCACACATAAGCTTTTCATGTGTCCTTAAGTTGACCGTTCACACTGTTTAAAAGAATTGTCAATTCCAGAATCGCTGTAAGCTACCAGTAGGTTCTTACCACATCTGGTTCCATTTCATCTGGTGACAACAACATACTATCAAAACAGTGGCCTGAAATAGTGCACACCAGCAGACCATTTGTAGGATCAGGTACAACTTCCTTGCATGTGTCATCACAAACTGCACCCACACACACAAGAGAAAACCAATAGGCACAAAGCAATCACCCATAGGGATCCATCTTTCGAATTATCGAATGACTGGTTTGCACTGTTGCAAACATTTTCTTACCATGAACGTTTCCAGTTTTTTCAGAGACAAATACATCGCCAATTTGATGGTAAGCGCACATCTCTCCAGAGCAGGCATGACCATTGACCACATTATCACCAAGACCTTTGCTTTTTTTCCAAATAGAGACTTGATCAGCAACAGTCTTATCGAGAATCATACGGTCATCATTTATCTGTATATTAATGTCAGAAGGTAAGACAAATACCATAGAAGATTGTTTTTTTGATGAGTAATACCATAGAAGATTCTTGTCGTATGCACCAAAATGCAAATTTAAGGACGTGGGATGGATCAGTTCCTAATACTTATATTTTTATCTTTTGTTTAGTATTTATTTTCACAAAACACATTGAGATAAGTAAATGAGCATACTCAAGGACACAGGAAAAGTCCCCTCAATCCACTGCATTCACTCAACTTCTAGATGGAGTTTCTCAATAAATAGAGATAGCACAAACTACTTCTCAGCTGGCTAATCACCTAATTAAAATAACCTAGAATCCTTCCTTCCCTTTGGTATTTTGAATGGTCAAATACTCCAATAGGTTTGCAACTTTGTTTGAGATATTGTTTAGGTCCTATTACCATCTATTCCCCCAATCCCTCTGTCTTTTTAATTTCAGTTTCTGTTTCGGATATTTCTATGGAAAATCAATAGTTCTCCACTGCCTTGTTTAAGAGGAATGCTTGATGCATGAAAGAAAATACTCCACCCAAACAAGATTTCTACAAAAACGAGAACAAGAAAGCCCAAAAAATGAAATTCAGAAAGTTCCCACAAGAAACACTAGAAAATGTTACGTAATAAAAATCTCAATCAGTGAGTCATTCCTCAAGAAACACATATCTAAATATCAGAGATGCAACATCCAATTCTCACAACGCCCTTTCCTTACACATCCCTAACCTTGGGCCTCACCTTACCCCAAGTTCAAAAATGAAAAGAGCAAAATACATCCACCCAAATATAATTTATCGAGTAACAACTTTATCCCATAAATCCAGTCAATAAATTCAAGATTATTTGTGATTATATTCAGGTTTGGATGAAGCAACTAGATGCTTCAAATACAGAGAAAAATAATTACCTGAGAAGGAAGAGGGGCTTGGCTTCTTTTAGCAGCTTGCATTTGGATGTAATACTCCTTCAATTCCATTGGGCAATTCCTGACGAACTCCACCATGTCATCTGCATCACGCTGCAGAGAATCCATTTCTTTTTATCTAAAGTAAATTTTATCTACAAGATGCATACACCATTTCACAACTAACGAAAAATTCCAAGAAGCCAATCGCTCACTTTGCAACTTGCTCTCTCCATTTCTTTCAAGATCCCATTAATTGACCTTTTTCTCTGAATAAGAAAAATATCATTTTTTTTTTGGCGGGGGGGAGTTTAAATCCAGCCATTCTTGGTGACAGAAATGAGAAATTACATCTCCTTAGTCCTTTTCCTAATTTGATAATGATGTTACTCATTTAAGCCTAACAAAATGTTTTTAGTGCTCAAATCTGAAATCTTCTCAATTCCACAAGAAAACCATATTTACTTTAAAAATTATAAAGAGCTAGCAAATGTTACTCAGCCTAATCTTGACCCACTTTGGCATTTGAATTTGGTTCTGGCTTAATTTTTCGACAATTGGTTTACATGTTTGGGTAACATTTGTTAAAATCAATTCTTCTGTTCAATTAGGACTTCGATTATGTTTGGAAAAGGTTTTTTTATGAAAACAATTGATCGAATCAGACTATTTTTAGAAACAGCAATATGTTGGTTTGGGAAAATTGGGTTGTTGATTTTTGTTTCTGGATTTAGTCTTCAAAACCACATAAGCTGGATTTTTTAAATACTTTTCGAACGCATGATTAGTTTTCCTAGAAAAGTTCCCAGACACACTGCGAAAACCAGTCATTTTACAACTAAACCAAACCCTTACCCAAATGTCACCCAAACATTCAACTTACACTGGGATCTACTTAACTACAAAATTATAAGTTTTTAACTTCCAATTTACACTATGATGTAGAGAATACAATTTGCAAGTTAGATGTAAAAGATAATTAGATTAGCTGAAGTGCTTGGTCGATGGCAAGTGAGAATTTCACATTCGAATAAAAGTTACCTTGCTGTAAAGCTTTTTCCAAGCACACCCCCGTGGCTTTTTTGTTGGGAGCACCAAACCCCATCGCAAGCAATAGCTGTACCAAAATTTTATCAAGAAACACCAAAGTCAAATGGATGAGAAAGATATTCTGAACTTCTAATTTTTACCGAATTATGAATCAGTAAAAGAATAAGAAGGGTTAACACAGTTAAGCAAATAATTTGAATGAATGAGGACTTTAGGGCATGGCAAAGGTATAAGACTCGATACAAATAGATAAGTGTAAAAAATACTAAGTCAACCCTCTTTTTTTTTTAGCGAATTAAAGCTAAATGTTTGCAAAGTAAATCACATTTTGTCAATTTAAATTACTCGTGAAGAATGATCGATTTGCAAGAAAGTATCTCCTTTGAAATATCAATTTGCAAGAAAGTAGTGATTATTCCTAGATGGCACGTTGTTGATGGTCCAGACCCATAGTTGTCGAAGGGATCATACCCGGGGGGATCAGATATCGAGCCTAGAGAGAATGAGGATCGGATACTTGTGATCTCAGGAAAACTGGAATGGACGTTGGCGGCTCTTGGCCATTGGCCCAGGCTTACCACAATTGTGCCATAACATGTCTCAGCATCTGATTTTCCTCGACACTGGCTGACTCTCTTGCTGTCAATTCAACTGGAGTTTCTACCTGGCTCACCAAAGATTCAGTATTGGATGTCATTGGTGCTCTTCCCCGTGGTGAGCCTGGTAGAAACTCCAGCTGAATTAACAGCAAGAGAGTCGGCCAGTGTATAGGAAAATCAGACGTTGAGACATGTTATGGCACAATTGTGTCAAGCTTGGGCCATTGGCCAAGAGCCGCCAACGTCCATTTCAGGTTTACCTGAGATCACAAGTAGTATTTTATCCTTATCCTCTCAAGTCTCAATATTTGATCCGTTCTTCCTGGTCTTCTATAATTTCTTACCCGGTCTTTTATTTTCGCAGATCAAAAAATAAAGTCATTTCTTTTTTATTAGGTATTCATAAGGTGGCTTGGAACACCAAAAAAAGACGATCAATTTTGTAAAATAAGCGGCTAACACAATATTGTTTTGTCCAAAAATTATTTTTAGCCAAATAAAATTCAATGAAGCAATCGTGCTAAAACCATGGGACTCAAGGGTGACTTACACCTTCCCCAATCAACAAAATTACTTACCTGGTCACTAACTTTCGCAGACCAAAAAATATAAAGTCATTTCCTTTTGATTAGGGATTCATAAGTTGACTTTGAACACTAAAATATTCAATTCCAAGTGCAGACTCTAAATAAATAAATAAACCCTTTTTCAAAACTGTCACTTCAAATGAAAAAACCCTCAATCGAATAAAAAGGGGTGTGACAATATGAATACTAGTACAAGCAACCAAGTGTAAGGCATAGTAATACTAAAGTGGGTTAAAACTTTGGAGACCAAGGTTCAACTCTCAAGAGAGACAAAACATACTAGATGGTTTCTTCCTGTTTATATAAGGTTTGGTGGTCAGAGCTACTTGGTACATGCACTCTCAATACTTATGTTGGTGTAAGAGACAGCACATACCTGAAAGAACAATCGAAGTACGCATAAGTTGGCCCGAACACCACCCTTTTCAAGAAAAAAAAGTAACTAGTACAACCTATAACACCAAGACACATAGATAATAGATAAGCATATGCAGCATGAATGAAGAGGCTACAAAAAAGGAGTTACAAGGGGAAACGCAAGATGCGTAGTACTTACAGCTGACGCCATAAGGATTCATCAGAAGCAACACCATTTAGAAACTTACAGACCAATGAACATGCAACAAGATCCTGCACATTGCCATAAATAAAAAAAATAAAAATTTGGTCAATATGAAATAACCATGGACACACAAAAGCATAAAAATAGCTCTTATTGTCCTTTCTTTTTCAGTCCTTCTCTGTATAGGTTATAATATGATGAGCAAATAAAACTGAAACAACATGAATTACCTCTGAGGAAAGGAACTTGAGAATGTGATGGAGCTGCTCAGGAGGGATTTTGCTGAGAATACCAGTTTCTATTGACCTTGGAGCACGTCTTATGTTGTTGGTACTAGCACCATCACACTTACCCATAAGAGTCTCACACATCTTTGCAGGTGAAGATGCACATTCCCCTTCATCTTAAAATTCAATTGGCAATGCAAGAGATTGAGATGATAATAATGCATTTACCTTTTTCTCCCCCTGTTTTTCCTCAAATTTCATCCGTTTTGCTCCTCTATTTTCCTCCTCCTCTCACACCGCCTCTTTCCCTCATCCTTCACATCTCTTAATTTCACAGTCACATGATCCTCTTCTACGCCAAACTTATCATTATCTTCCTCAACTTCCAGTTGCTTCCATTCATCCTGAACCATATCAACCTAATTACTTAACTTCAATTAAATCCATCCCAAAATACAGCAAACAGTACCATCTCGTGCCCAGTAACACAAAGTCAGAAATATCAATAACTACTCTGTACACTCATAGAGACGCGGATTTTAAGATTACGGTTTACAGATTGCAATTTTACTGATTCTTGTTCTTTTTTGTGAGGCGCCTACTACAGTTTGAGAGCAAAAAAAATTAACAATTATCTTTTATTACAATTCTGTGGAGCATATTTCAATATCACTCTCACCATCCCATTGTTTGTATTTGACTGAAAATGGAATTTAATATGTTAATCTTACTTCTATATTATGGTAGTGATAAAGGAAGAAAATATCAAATTAGTTGTTGAAAAGTCAGTTTGACAGAGAAAACATAACATTGAAGTTTATATTTTGAATAGTTCAATGAATTTGAATTCTTGAAAGTTGTAAAAGTTATATAGGAATGGAAATGTATCGAACATTTTGTGTCAGTACAAGAAGAAAAGATTGTCACATAAATTAGGAAGGATGACTAATCTACTGTAAGAAGAATGTGACTTATAGTAATCTTTTATGCCGAATAAAAATATATAAATCCAGTTCAACAAAAATAAAAGGTCAATGCTCAAGTCCACAAGTAAAAGTAAATGCATTGACCCTCCTAATTTGATGGAACATTCCTTTTATGAAAGAGAGTAAAAAAATATATTGGCACATGATAACCTTTTGCCTTCCCTCGTTTTATAACCAAGAAATTCCCGAAGACCAGGGGTGTCCAAAGTTCGAAACTCAGTGAATAATGGGCCTGCCGCTCTAAACTTCTCCACTTAGATACCAAACTTTTGTCCAAGGCAGGGGTCAAACAACGACCATCTCAGTTCTCACACATGTCACATTGCGCTCTTAGCACTAGACCATAGCTGTGAGGGTAACCTTTTGCCCATTTCTTTTCGTAGAAATGAATCGTACTACCCTCGTAAAAATTAACAATATCCCATAATCCATCACAGCGGCAAGAGAGGAAACAAAATGTAACAGTATCTTAATGCAAAAGATGGTACACGCAAGACATTAGGTAAGAGCTGTTTAGACAACTTTCCAAAAGTGTGTTTTGAAATAATAAAAATGTGCCAAAAGATAAGATGGTGTTTGAAATAAAACTATTCAAATTGTTGCATTCTTTTCTTTACTATTCAGTGAAAAAATGAGTGCAAACCACTTCAAAAAGAAAAAGCTTTTTGAAAAATCATTTTTTGCAAAAAAATTTTCAAGAGAAGTTGTTTCCGGTTACCCAGACCAAGGAAAAACAGATAGTAGCAGCACAAAAACTAAAATACTACAATACAACAATTGAGGTACAAACAAAAATAAAAAAAAACATCAACACCAATATTAGCCGAGCATAGCCAATCCAAAACCCAGCTAAAAGAGCAAGTAGAGTAAATTTGAATTCACCTAACGAATATAGCAGAATAGTTGCATAGTATTCATAAATCTTCCCGAAATCATTGAGATTTATCGAGCGAGGTAAATGTTATAAATTACCTGATCGGAGAAAGCGAGAACTTCGGATTCAAGGAATTGAGCGAGTGGTTCATCCTCATCGTCAGAGATTACCATGACTGTAGCCTAAAAGGTCGAATATATAATTGCTGGTTTGGCCGGTAACTGAACACCGGCGACCGGAGAATGACGTCGGCGAATCTAAGCGGTGGATTAAATCGGAGAGACATTGATAGAAAAGGAGAGAGGGGGGTACTCAGCTGTTTGGGTAGCGTAAGAATCTGAGAGAAAGGTATCGGGTCGGGTCGGGTTGGATGGATCCGGGTATACGTGTCCGATGAGGAGTGATTAATATTATCAAAATGATCCTTAATATATGGAATTTGGTTCAATTTGGTCCTTAAGTTGTATATCTATGTATGTGTTTGTGTGATTAATTATATGTGAATGTACGTGTTTTCAAAGCAAAAGTTGGATATATGTAATTGCATATAAAGACATCAACTATATATGTGGCGAACTGGATCCGATATATGTGTTTTCAAATCGTATATGCACAGCATTAGCCAACCGTATGTAAGATACGTAAAGGGTATGTAAAGTGTGTGTGAAGATGGCAATCTCTGGCTAAGCAAACCTCGATTTTTCAACGGGCTAGGTTTGTTAGATACACGTGTGTACAAGTGTAATTATGCTATAAAAATTACCTAATCAAGAACCTATATACATGTCCTTCAATTGTATCTTCTACATCAACACTAACAATTCATCCTTCCTCTCCACTAGAGGGTTTTAGTAAATAACCAAATAGGCCAAGAAGTTGTACTGATAACATATTTGATTTAACGCAAAAAAAATATCCAAGAACCTAGTAATAATAAGGAACAACTATAACTATTAACACGCATCAATCCTGAGAAAGTTAGAATCAGCTATATAAACTGTGGATGTCACTTGATTAAATCCGGCTCAGTTGAAAATACAGCAAGGAACAAAGTGAATAACAGGAAAAAGAAAATGTGGACCATTGCAGGCATAAAACACTGCAAGGTTCCAATTTCAGATCTATGCACCACAACTCACAACAAGAGTGAATGGATGCAAAAAGGGGAAGTTACTAACTACAATGTTCAGTACCAAGACAAGCCCCTAATGTTTACAGGAACTGCAAATTGGGAAACTTAAGAAGCCTTTTGAAAATGAAAGGATAGCAGCTTTGCAATCTCTAGAAATCCAACTTTGTCCTTGCCAGCAAATATCATCTTCAACTTGTCATCGCAATTTATCTCCTTCTTGTTTGCAGGGTTCTGCAGATCATGAATTTTACTTGTCAAAAGAAACTAAAGGGTGTATATATTGTATATGAGTACACAACCTACTTCACACATTAGTTCAAGTGGATTAAACATGTGTCGACTCAGATTAGATAATAACTATTAACTAAAGAAAACTTTTTTTCTCAAACATCAGAAGGATGTGGATTGTCCTCAACCTGATAAGAAACTAAAAAAATCAATAATTTTGATAGTTTGAAGAAATCAATGACAATCATCTTGTTATAACAACACTCACAATAAATCTATGCCTCAAACAACTAGTAGAAGGAATGCTAAATGATTATAAATCATCATCTCAAAGGCCATAGTGTAATATTTTTCCTAGAACCCCAAGTGTTGGTGACTGTTGATCAGTCACATGTTAACTACATTACTGTATTTTGATGAAACAATACCAAATTTCAATATGAACAAGCAAACAAAACTCTGCCCTAAAAATTGTTGTTGTTCTTTGCATCTAATTGTATCTCAAACAAATGAACTAACATGAAAAGGCAACTTTTACAAGAAAACTAACATAGAAAAATAGTAGCAGGGTAAGTTACCAATTTCCAAAAAAGAAAATAGTAGAAGTGTAAGCAAACGGACAATATAGAGACTTATGATTGGCTACATTGTGTTTTGCTTTTCCATCGAAAACACTTTAAGAAATATCTCATATATATCCACAACGAAACTATACTTTTAAGTCTTAATATTGGCATAGATTGTTAAACGTGCTTGAACTGCTGGTTTGTTATATCAGCAATTATTTTCAGCTTGGCCTTATAAAGGATGCCCCAGCTGGTAATACAAAGTGTTGACGTAGCTTGAGAATAAAAGCTCAGGCATTATTCAGCACACGGCAATCAAATCAGACATCATACTATTCCAGGGCCCCAAGCAATGAGCATCCTACTTCTTCATATAAAGTGCCGCAAAGTCTATACTTATCAAATTATCGTACATTTTGAAATAGCAGAAGACAATATCCTACCAACCAGTTTATTCATTACCATGTAGTGTAATAATTCTATTCTGGACCAGCCACTAATCACCCAAGAGCTATAATGACCAACCAAAATAAGCTCAGCTCTTAGTATATGTGCAGCTTTCAGGAAGTCCCGTAGGACAGAAAGTAAAATAACAGAGAGGGAAAGAGAATTGATCATTTGATATCACATGTCAATCAGTAGCCTAACTCGTAACAGAGGTCTTACAACCTCAATGCCAAAATGTTTCGGATCCCTCACCCTCTTGTAGTCTACTCTCACAGGGTCCTTTGTTCCATTATCAGCCAGTCTACTAGATAGGAAAAACAACAATATCTTTTAATCCGGTGCATATTTTCAAATCATTTGCAAGACTTCCTAATCTTGCAGAAACAACTAGACTTTCCAAGAATGTTAAAATTTCCTTCTAATATGTGATTGAGCAAAAAGGTTCAACTATCTTATAACCAAGAAAGCTAGTCAAAGGACCAGACAATAGACTGATCGTTAACTGCATCTGACATTCTAGAGCAGTCACTACTGTATTGTTAATTGTTGATACATCTTCCAGAAGCACAATAAAAACAATCATTCCTGTGAAAATTGTTTCATTAAAAGAAAACACAATATCTTCCCGTACCATGTTAACTATACACGTCACTTTTAGCCCCTCAAATCGTCATATTGTCACACCTACAAACCTGTGCATTTGGATTTCTGCTAGGATATGGTAAACTATCTTAAATAACTTCTTTTATTTTATCATCTAATGTGCTAGTTACTATACATCTATACTAACATTTGCATTTTACGACATTGTAGTTGATATAGCTGATACAAACACCGGGTATCCATACTTGACATAGCTCAAGCAAAAACCCTCATTTTAGCAAGGAGTCTATTTCACACCTCGAATCCTTAACAACTTCCCAACTTCCCAGTTACATTTTTACAAAAAAAGGCTACTCCATAGAACAATACTGTCAACATGCAAGGATTTATTCTCTATCATAAGTAACATAAAGAGGAAATGGAAAGTGGACCTGAAGGTTATTGGTTTTGATGTAATCCCAGATTTTCTTAACAGCATCAGTACGTGAGATTTCAGAAGTACCGACAAATTTTTGTAGAGCAAGTGAAATCGGTTGAGGTTTCAGTATGCCTTTAGAACGACCTTTTCCAGCCGCGGTTGTTGAGGTGGCCGGAGGTGTCTTTCCGACGGAGGTCTTTGCAGCAGCCATTAGAGTTCGGCAATAGTTTCCGAAAACCCTAGAAGATGATGCCATGGTTTTCCTTGGATTCTGCAAAACCCTAGAAGCTAACAATGGAGAAATGGTGAACTCGAGGTTTTTGGTAAGAAGAAATGGCAAATTCGTAGTTTAAAGTGGAAAATTTTGCTTTTTCGGGTTTTACTGTGTTTTTTTGAAAACTTTGACCTGTTGGGCTGATTTAGTGGGAAGAAGGCCTTCGGGTCGCGTCACTCAAAATTTAATTGGGCTCTCCCCCGTTACTTGTTGAAAAATTTATTTAAATGTACTCTTCGATTATCTAATTTATAATTATAATGATATGGTCGAAGACTCGAAATATATAGTATTTACTCTATTATTCATGTGTTTCGCTTATATATATATATATTGTATATAGTGTGTGTATATATATATATATATATTATAAAGATGGTCAAAAACACATTTGAATGGCCGTCTTTTACGAGATTCATACTTGAACTATTAGGTGTTCGCATTTTCTATCTAAACTCAAGGCCGACTCGACTATAAGACTACTAAAGCATTATTTTGGTCCCTAATTTTTTGGGATCCTCACTTTTCTTTTAAAATGTTCTATATATATTTAAAAAAATCTCATGGTTAAATTTGAAATGAAAGGTAGATATATATGTAAGGATCGTTATATTGATAAATGGAATAGTTTTTATGTAATTGCAGTATCCTTTTTATTGTGGTTATTTATCTTGTTTTCTCATTTATATCATGACAATTAACATGAACATACATAATTATTCCTATATTTACATTTTTCATTCTCCTTTCACTATTCTTATAGTCTTATAGTTGAATATTCTAAATCTTTCTAGACGGTCAAACCTTCTGCATTATACAAAAACTATTATTGTCTGTTTATTCAATTTACTCAAAAGAGTGACAAAGATTTATTCTCCAAAGCATTTCAATTTTCCCAAGTAAGTTGTATGCAAAAATATTGCCAAGAGTAGTAGTAGTAGTAGCACATCAAAAATTGTGTTACATGATCAAAATCTAAATCTAACATCCTTACTTCCTTTGTTGCAGAAAAATTGAACTCTTTCAACTTTGCTCCTAAATTATGTAATCTTTCTCATCGACTCATCATCGTACACGAGTGAGTGCTAGATAAGCCACAACTCTGTATCCTATCAACATCACAGCCATGACCGAGACATCGATCCACATATTGTTTAAGCCTACTGATTCAATGGCAGGTAAGTTTGCAATTTGGCAATAGACTCCTTTTGAACATTCATAGTAGTCATTGTCATTGTATTGAACCCCTAGAAGCAACTTGTAGCTATAGTAACTATAACTCAAGTATTTTAACCAAACGATGAACGGGGGAATCTGTTGAATGTAGTATCCTCCAGCAATAAGAAATACTAATGTTGTTACTGATGCTAATGTAGTGGCTTGTTTAACATCCATTAGTAAGGCACCAAAAGCTAGTCCGAGGCTTTGTGAAACGAGGACGTTGTAGAGGACTACTAGGAGAGATAGGATGAAGTTAGTTGGATCAGGTTTGAGCCCTCCCATCCAGTAAAGGATGAACGTAAATGCTGTTGGTAATGCTAGTTCTAAAGGCAAATCTCCCACGGTTTTGGCTAGAAAGTATGACGAGAGGCGATACATTCCTGATGATCTCTCTTTGATGAGCATTCTTCTTTCTTGTGGAAATGTGAAAACTGCATTGTAGAGAGGATAGAACCCCCAAAATACCGTGAAAAAGAACAACATTGCAATCTGCAAAACAGGAAATCAAGTGTCATTGTTATTATTATTAGGATATTGTAACATGTAACAAGGCCTGATTGTTGAAATGGCAAAAGATTAACTCTGTTTACTTGACCAACCTAGCGTAAAGATTATAGGAAATTATATGTTTTCGTATGTGCAAATGACATAAGGTGAACGGATAATTTCTTACTCGATCTTCAATGTGGGATGTTGGAGTATTCCACCACAATAGTCCTGCAAGAAATGCTACACTTATAACTTGGAAGATCCTAAGCCTGTTGAAGCTCTCGTGTCTTCGCTCCCTTAACCCTCTCATAAGTAGTACTTTGAATTGATGCATCCAACTTGTGCACCATTGCTCTAATTTCACACCATTTCCTGCATCGATAGACCCCACGATAGCTATTGTTAGGCACTGAATAAAGGCGATGAACGGTTTGAAGTTGCTTTTTTTCATTGTAAATTGTAAACTTACTTGTAGAAACATCCTTTGTGTAGCTGTAACTACTGTTATCTAAACTGCATACTTCAGTTTTCAACCTTGTAGAAATGTTCTTTTCATACGCGGAGATGAGAACTTCTCTCACCGACTTCTTTTCCTGTTCAATACTGTCACCTTGATCATTGCCATTCTTGGTATCCGGTCCAATTCCTGAAAGACCAATAATAGATTTTAAGAAGCCAAAAATACCGTAATGAAAGGAACATACGAGTTTGTCCCTAGGTATTTGACCAAATTGGATCCTTTATGTTTAGTTTTGTCAGAATTTGGCATTTATGTGGAAACATGTTCATTTCAAGTGTGTTAAAGTGGAATGTTTTAATTACCATTCGCAAGATCGAGCAAGAGATCAGCTGGATTGATAGTGATGGATATGGAAAAACCAATAGAGGAGAAGTATTCCAAGGCAGTTGATGCAGGACCATAGTAGATAGGACATCCCTCAGAGAGCAACACTACCTTATCAAACATATAATAAAGTCGACTAGACGGCTGATGGATCGTTGTGATCACAGTTCGACCACCACTTGCTAGTCGTTTAACAGTGTTAATGATCCGGAGTGCTGTTGTCGAATCAAGTCCTGACGTTGGTTCGTCTAAAAGTAGTAAACTCGGGTTGATCAGCATTTCTTGACCTATACTAACTCTTTTTTTCTCTCCACCTGATATCCCTTTAAACAATGGTCCTCCAATCATATTGTTTCTACACTTGTTTAATCCAAGTTCTGCAATAACATGCTCTACATGTCTCACTTTTTCGTCCCTTTCGAGGCTTTGTGGCAGCCTAAGCAGAGCTGTGAACAGAAGTGTTTCAATTACTGTAAGATGAGGATACAGGACATCATCTTGTGACACGAATCCTGTTCTACGTTTGATTGAACCCGAGAATGGCCGACTGTTGTATGTAATCTTCCCGGATAATTTGCCCGAAAGACGCCCTCCTAGTGCTGTTAGGAGGGTGGTTTTGCCACTACCTGATGGACCTAACATAGCTAGCATCTCTCCTGGATACACAATGCCTGTCACTCCATTTAGTATAGTCTTTTCTTTTGTGTTTAATGGTCCTCTACAACACATTCCTTTGTTTTGTTGAATAATCTTGTAAACAATCTCTTCAAACTGCACATTTAAAATGAAGACATAAGCAAAGATTACATTGAACCTATGTTGCTCGGACTTTTCAAAAATGCATCAAGGTGTCTGTGTGTCGGATCTTCCAAAACTTATACATTTTGTGATGATCTAGCTAGTGTCAATGCCAGAATTTTCACTAAGGGATTCCAAAATATAAAAAAGTCAACTCTATTATATATAGATAAAAAGTACTTTTAAACCATGTATAAACATGGTAATTTTCCATCAAAGAGAGTGCCTCCAAACCACCACTTCAGTCCTACCTGGCTCCACCCCAAGATCATGCACGGGGCCTACAACACTTTTGGGAAGATTTGAGCAACATAACATTGAACCATTAAAGAATTACGATAAGAGCAGAGTCAGAAAACTTCTTTTACTCTATTTATACAGTATAATTTTCCAACAAAGAATGTTCAGTTGCCGCTTCAAAATACATGTAGCTCTGCCTCTAAATCAGAGCACATAACTGACACAATCTACTTGTTACATGTAAAGCAACAAGTAAGTACTAAAAGGTTAACAAGAGAAAAAAATAGACCTTCAAAGTTATAGGGTGCATGGCCTTTTGTAAAAAAGATTGTTGTGACTTGTTCTGGACAGGGAAACCCATACATGACTTGTCATATTGCTCCGACGAATTAGGCGAATTCGTCGAAGCTTCCATCAAGTCTGTACCACCATTTTCTGGTTTTGGTGCTACACAATGAAGATGCATATTGCCAAATATAGTTGAAACAACTTGGACTATATATGTTTGGTTTTTTTTTTTAGTATTTGTGTTTTGGCTAGAAAAATAAAACACTTGGGAAGGACAAGTTAAAGAGTTGGTTTTAACTTGAGATTGTTAATTGGACAGACATATAATATATAAAGAAAGAAAGACACACAAAGGAGTATGACTATTTCACTTTCTTTTTCTTGTGGGCTCTCACCTCTTTCTTAAAGTATTGTAACACAATCAAATTATTACACTAATCTTCTTCATGTTAGTTTTCGTCTTAGGTGTGTTTGGTACGAACAAAAATATTTTTTTACAAAATATTGTTTAAGTAAATAAGTGATCATATTACTAGTAACAATGGCATCATGGGCGGAGCGATCTTCAGCGTGATTAGCACGTTTTTTGCTAAAAACTTGTGTAGTATATAAGTTAAATGCTAGCTATTATTAGTGTTTTTTTAATTTTTTACATCCTTAATATAACTGAGAAAAAAAATTGAACACATGATTAAATCTCTGACTCTGATTATGACACTATGATAGTTTACCTTTAGCATAAACTTGTCATTAGATATTAATTAGCTATAATTATGAGTTTAAAGTTTGATATATGAAAATGAAAACCAAATTTATTGGTGCATTACCCTAGTAGGATAATAGGTAATTATTGTCGGGTTTTTTTTTTTCCCAATTGGTATTCATTTATACGGCTACTTTTTAAATTTAATTGAATCATGAATAATAGACAATGATAGTGCTTCCCAACCTTTTAACTTAATAAAGCTCTCTTTATAAATGGAAAAAAAAAACTTGTAAATGAATGCAAAATTGTGCATACCACCCATGGGAAGCATTTTGCATTTATGCTTCTCACAAGTTGTTCCACAATATATATGTAGGGAATAATAAAGTTTTTTTCGATCATTAAGTATGTGATGAGATGAATATGATTTTTTCTTTCTTCATTATATATTTTCGATTTAATTTCTGGAAATATATAGTTATTACTAGAAAAAAAGTCAAAATTTGCGATGGACCACCTTTCCATATGAAACAATTGCAACAAGTAAAATTTCAATAGATTTCTAATGAAAATTAAATTCGTTGAAAATTTCAATAGTATTAAGAGAAATGTATTGTAGGAATCATGTCCTCTTTAATGTGTCTTGCATAACATTAGAAAGTTTAATTAGTCAGACTAGTAAATTTTGAATATCACCTAATAAACCAAAAAAAGAAGATGAATATCCAATGTATTGTAATTGATAGTAATTAAGATATGTAATTAAATTAGGTGATTTTTTCTTTGTGTATTGTTAGGCAAAAGAATAAAAAAGATAAGGTTCTTTTCCTTGTTTTTGAAAATTGATTCTAACACTCTATTTGGATCATTATTATCCATTGTTTCATAATATACTGTATTGTATTGTACTCTCTGTTTGGATCATTGTTATCCATTATTTCATAATATACTGTATTGTATTGTACTCTATTGAAATGTATTGTATGGTAGATACAATGTTTGATTAGACTGTATTGTTTGTTGTTGTTTAATAACATTTTTATCGTTTGGTTTGACTGTATCGTATTGTATTGTAATTTATAAATTTACTAAAATATCCTTAATTATTCTAAGGTAGGAGGTTTGACTAGAATTAAATAATATAGGGTAAAGGGTAAAATAATATTATGAAATATTATGTAAGGATATAATTGGAAAAAGAAATTAAGTAACAATGGAACACACCAAATCGGTTGTTCCATAAAATGGGGGTTTTCATTGTTATGTAACAAAGAAATTTAACAATACAATACATTTTAAGTAACAATCAAAACAAACATTGTAGGTATGGTAACGATACAATACAATACAATGGATAACAATGATCCAAACAGAGTGTAAATATATTCCCCAACCACCACCCTCCGGTTAATATTCTTGAAACTTAAATATCAACATTTGTATCATCTTGTTGGTATAATTTTTCTAATATTCATTAGAAAGTTGATGAAGTTGAATTGATTCTAAAAAAATTGTTTTGATTCTTCGTTTAACATATATATATATTAGTTATTGTATTATTTGTTATTTCTATTATTCTTTTCTTCATTATTTTCAGTATGACTTTTCACTACTATTTTGCTTTACATACTTAATTTTTTATATGCTTTACTCAAGCCGAGGGTTGTAGAATTTCTATCACCATAAAGTAAGAATAAGACTACATACACTCCACCTTTCATATATGTACTTGTGAAATTACACTATCATGTGATCAGTGGCATAGTCCTTCGTTGGAAGAAAATATTGTATATTCAAGTAAAATGATACACGAAATGATTAAATAACATATTTTGGACACCGCTAACATAACAAGTTGTTATAGCCCAGTGATTTCATCTTCTTAAAATGAGGAAATGCTCGTATGTTCGAATCTCACTAGTTTTACTTTTTGAGATATTCCTGACTCCGCACTGCATGTGATTCTAATTTATCTCACCAATAGATAATTGCATTTTGGAATCTAATCTTTTCCAACATAATGAATATTCTTAGATGCTTAAAAAAATCCTCTTATAATTCAAATTCTGGATAAGTCGATTGACTTGTGTGAAAACAACCACAAAAATAAAAATAGAACTTTACATTGTTCGGGATATTTTTATCAAGTAATTTAAAAAATATTTTTTGAATTTGTTTTTCAATATATGTATTTTGATATTTGGTTGGTCATTATTCTGAAAATATCTTTGGTAAGAAAATATATTACTTAAAAATCAGAATAATAACGAATTATCTCGAGAAACTGTGAAAAATAAATCATATAAATGACATTCGAAATTGATTATCAACACCCCACCTCACCTCACCCACCCCGACTACCATCACCTTTATAGTGTTTATCTAAATGGCTAAATTATATATAAATATTTCTAAAAATAATATTTTATTTTCGTTTGTACCAAACAAACCCTTAAAATAAAAATAAAAAAGGAAAGAGCCTTGGTTCTTCCTTGTTTTTTTTTTAAAAAATGAATCGTGAGTCTAACTCAAATTATATTCAAAAACTAGTTCAAGAGGGGAAAATTTTCAAGACCATATGAGGAGGAGACCATCATCTCATTAAACATCGATGTATGACTATATCACACCCTCCTTCACGATCAAAATTGGACATTTAATGTGTGTGTTATTTCAATAAGGCAACCCATTATCGGATGGAATCACCTTTAATCTGATATTATATTAAAGAAATGGACCTTAGTTAGAGTGTAACTAAACCTTAAAAACTGAATTGTTCAAAATCATTTTATAAAGAAATCACTCATCTCATTAACAACACACTTTTTCTCCTTCTTTTTGTTTTTAATTCATTTAAACATATTTTCATAATCACTTAGACCAGATGAGAGAGAGGAAATGATTAAAGGAATAACACATCAATAATGAGATTCCAATTATTTGTGTCCATAAAAATATAAATTTCTGTACAGCACTTTAACATTAATTGTGGAGCCATGCATTTCTTAGGTGTTTTAGTCTTTGGAAAAAGTGGATCGCTGAGGCATAAGCCCTACCCCCGGCCCCCCCAAAAAAAAAAAAAAACATTTTAATAGTTGAAAAAGTTGGTAATCTACAAAACTTTTACTTTGTTTATTTGTACGTTGATTAAGAAAAAATTGATTGGAGGGTGTGGTGGGATTATGAACTTTTAAATATTTTTATGTAAACATAAAATAATAATTGAGCTCATGATAATTAACTAACTATAAATATATTGTGTCAATTTCTTAATACAAATGCAGAGCATAAATAAAAGTTATTGAATTTCTATTATCATATATCTTAAAGGCTAGATCCGTGCGTCCTTATTGAAATAATACTACTTTTTATGTGTAACAATTCATCCTAAATATTGTTCGCTTTGATCTTAGGTCCTTTACTATTATAAATACATTCTCAAAGCACTCAAAATCAAAATTTAAGAATGGAAAACCTCTTATAAAGGAGTACTTTACTAGGTGCCAATTTAAATTAGTCAAATTTAAATTATTACTTTTAAAAAAAATATAGAATACTCAAATAAAGAAAAAAACCAAAGGAATTTTTTGCACTTGCTTTTTTGACATAATTTTACATATAATATATTCTCTCTTGCTTTACTTGGAAATCTTTTATCTATATATGTAGCCCCATGTGGAAGATATTCTTTGCTCCCTACTCTTCCTAGCATCCACTAACACTAAATCAATTTGAGCTTTAGTAAATAAAAAAGTAAATTAAATGTTAAAAATAATTAGATGTCTTAAGTTTGAGTCTCACGATTAATTATCATCACAACAAATTTTTTACGTGTTTGAACTACAGAAGAGAAACATGATTACACGTAAGAAGAAATGTTGACAATATAATTAAAATAATAAAAAATGTAGTCTATTAAACACAATTTAAATTTTTAGATGAAATAGACTCACACTTCGATATGATATAAGCAAATATAAATTTTGAATTCGAATCTCATAGCCTATCATTATCGAACAAAATTTTCACGTATTTAATTATAAAAAATTAACAGATTGACACGTAAAGAAATGTGTTGAAAATAGCATATTATGTAATTTCATTGACAAGAAATTAAATAGAATCATCGTCCACATTTTCTCTTCTTTTTTTTTTGTTCTTTTTTTGTCTTTAATTTAATTCTCAAAATACCTTTTTCAAAAATAAAAAATTCATAATTTTCTCTCCATTTCATTTTCTTTGTTCTCCTTTTCCTGATAAAGATACTTATAAATTCATGTTTTTTTTTTGGTAACAAAATCGAGGGCAATTTAGTTATTGTACGAAAAGTACAACTTATCACCATATTATTTATTCATAAAACCAATTTTAACACTTGATAATATTTATCAATAGTACTCTTTATAATATCATTAGGTGTTTATTGGTCTGTATTAGCATGAGTTCAATATTATGAAGTTATTTGATGATATGGTGTATATAGTTGATTTAAGATTAATTTATTTACGTAATAAATATTTGAAAATACACGTGAAAAAAATTCAAAATTTTAATTAAAAGTGTCTAAAAATGTATTTTATTTTTTTCTCAATTAAAATACAATTATAATCTGAATATTTAAATAAAACTTGATGACAAATTCAAATTTCTTTATCAATATATTAAGACTTTTTTATAATGCCATTAAGGAATTAATGAAAATGATAAACAAGCAAATGAAATGATTAGTGGGATGTGGATTTTCTATCATCATTATCTACTCAATTATTATATAGTCTTTCGTTTGAATTTATTCTATTTTCATATTAATTTATGTAATAATATTAGTTGGATACAAAATTTAAAAAATAAATTAAATTTATTGTTACCTCTCATCTCTTTTTTTTAAAAGAAAAAAAATATTTATAGCCTAATTAGGTGGCACTTAGAGATGCTAGAGTGTGGCTTTCTTTGAAAATAATAGAGAATTAATTAGGGATCAACAATCAATTAAGGTTGTTAAAGTGACAATGATTAGGACAAATTAGCTAAGGTTGGAAAAGCCAATATGCACAAAGTCTAAAAAGGAGATATCCTAACACATTAAGCAACAAATTAGTTCATAAATGGAGCAATACATATCATAACACATTTGCCAAAATTAGGAATTCTCTTAATTATTATACCATGATGAGACACCATTAATTAAAAGAAATAATGTAGGAGACATCCTATTGTAAGTGTTAATATTGTTGATTTTTATGCATGATTCCTTATGCCATTTGGTAAAACCTTATCCTATGAATATTAATTAATTTTAAAATTATTTTA
This sequence comes from Solanum bulbocastanum, assembly GCA_037074985.1. Classification (NCBI taxonomy): domain Eukaryota; kingdom Viridiplantae; phylum Streptophyta; class Magnoliopsida; order Solanales; family Solanaceae; genus Solanum; species Solanum bulbocastanum. The sequence continues at coordinate 3,063,624 of CM073604.1, forward strand.
TCCGATCCTTTATTTAAACGATATAATTATACCACGTATCAAAATGAACCCTAAGTTATGCTTATAAGAGGTGTTTGGTTAATGAAAAACAAATTTTAATCTCGGTATCAAATCTTTTTCACCTTGGTATTAAATCAAAGATCATATTTATTAATTGTTTTGTATACCTAAAGGTATGATAAGATAATTGAAAGTCATTAATTCTTAAATAGAGATTTTAATTATGAATTGTGAAAACTAAAATTCTTTTGATAAAATAAATTTACTTAATTATTTTCTTTCTAGACTAATATCAAACGGTAGAGGTGGAGTTAGAATTTAAAATTTGTAAGTTTTGAGTATGCATACAATTGAAATCATAGCTCATTTTAGTTAAAGAGATAGTCATTAAATATTTATACATATTTAGTAATTTTTCTAACACAAAAAAGGATCTATGTAAAAGCAGTCAAATTGATCATTCGAACTTGTATCTAATACTATAGTTTCGAGCTTATGTGACACAAATCTAAATAATTAATTGAGGCGAAAAATTTTAGTTACCAGATAATTTATATCCCATTAAATAAAAGAAAGATAACTGAAGATCGGGACGCAATCATGTCAAATCTAATCATTTAGATCATGTATTTATATTTAAAAAGCTATTAAATATATACAAATCTTTATCTTGAAATCCAATTCGTTAGATTCAACTATTTTATAGAATTTATAAACTTAAAATTTTGAATATGTCTCCGGAAACAAGTGGAGTGATGTGGAGAAGAATTACTTGGTGACATTTAGGTACATTTACTATGGAGACAACAAAAACCCACAAAACCACGCGTGAGCCCATATGCTTACAAATCATTGAACACTTGAAAATCCCACTTCAATTTTAGTAAAAAAGAAAAAAAAAATCTATGGTGTACGCGTTTGAACATGAATAGAGTGATATTATTTAAGAAAATTACATTTAAAGATAATTTTAAAAAATATATTTGAAAGTTAAAATTTTACGTGGACATGGATTTTACTATATTAAAGTTTTGTTAGGAAAAAAAACCAAACATTTTTCAAGTTAGAAGTGAAATTAACACGATGTTAAATTAGAGGCAAATTCAAAAATTTAAAATATATAGATTTTTACTATAGTCTCAAGTCTCAACTTAACATTGAAGTGATGTTTCTCTTCAAAATTTATCTGACTCGGATTTTGAAAACTTCAAAATATTTGAAAATTAAAATTTCAAAATCTAATTAAGTTTTATAATCAAATAGACATTTGAAGATAAATGTTCAAAATCTTATCTAATTTATAATCAAACGACGGTTAAGAGAGATTATAGTGTTGTTTCAAGTGGAAGAAAATTTGATAGTTTTGGTATCTTTACAAAATCTTTTATATGCGCAATATTAATAAGCTTGAAAAGCACGCCTACAAAATTATGTCCTTATGAGGCCCCATGTATGAACATTAGAGATCTTCCCTTCTTATCATGTTTTCATCATTCATTTATTTATGGGGAAAAAGATAAATATAATCATGAACTATTGTAAATGATATGCAGACATCTTTAATAATATTTTTGGGACATTGGTGTCCTTGTCGTCCAAAAATTAAAGCATATATACCTTTATACTAACGGACATACACATGTCATAATCTTATCCACCGATCTGACATTTATTAAATATCGGATCGACGGATAAGATTGCGACACGTGTCCCTATTTAGTCTTCCGTTAGAGTGAATAACATCTATGCTCTAGTTTTTGGACGGCAGGAGCACCAATGTCCCAAAAGTATGACGAAGGATATCTACATAACATTTATGATAGTTTGGGGGTATATTTGTCTCTTTTCCCTTTATTTATTTAGACTTTCAACTCGCTTCGTCCCAACTTAAGTGATTAGTAATTATAATATGTAATTATTAATATTTTTATTTAATAACTATCTTTTAATAAACACTATTAAAACACTCTTGTAGAAAGCTATGACTAAAAAAAAACATAAAGTACTAATTTTCGTCTTGAATTTGTAGAAAAACAATCAAAGATCAAATTTTAAAATGTGAATAGATTAATAAATTTGAACTCTTGAAAGTTGTTATAGAATAAATTTTTTTAGAACTTTTAGAATGTAAATAATGTTGTATAATTTATCGTGGAGTGTGTTTATTTTATAGCAATTAGAGTGTGATCTCATTTTTAGGTTGCTATCTTCTCATATCATACGTGAAAAAGGAGACATATACACTCAAATATATTGGACTTTTAACACATTTGACAACAATAATTACAATCGGTAGCTAAATATAATACATTATTATGTATAAAATATTTATATTATATACTAAACATATGTATGTATCAATTATTATTTTGGTGGAAAACATATGTATATATGGATTATTATTTTGACGAATGGCTATACAGTGTAAAAAATTTGAATATATCCTTTAGGACTTGGGCCTTAGTCTCGACCCATATACCATATTATTTTGGGCTATATTATTAATACTTGATATGCACAACTAATGGACGATTTGCATGAATAGGATGATTTGAGGCTATTTTTATATTTAGTCCCAATTTAAGAAAGCTTTATAGAAAGAATCGTAAAGCTATACATTCGAAATATAACTTGGTATTATCTTTATTCTATCTATTTCTGTATAAACTTTGGATTTTGCACAAATAGACTCCGAATTTGCACAAAAAGCTATTTTTGTGGCCACAATTTAAATTATGTCCCAACAATATGGTGAGCTAAATTTATCTTAAAAAAAAAAATACCATCCACAATTTTTATTAAGAGAATGATTGTGTTTGGATTTGGTTGGAGATATGACTAGTTGGTGCTATTCTATTTTATATATTTTGTTAAATTTTTTATAAGTTATTTTTGGATTTGTTCACAAATTTTGACGACAACTGTAATTTGATATTATCTGCATTTTTATCTATTTTGTTTAATTCCATACAATTTTTTTGAATGGTTAAATTTCGTCTGTATTGTTAACTGTTCACAAGTTTTGTTGAACAAATTAAATTTGATATTATTTTTATTAGATCTATATATCATAAATCGTTCACAAATTTTACCAAATAGGCATATCTTGTTTGTGTTGCTTCTTTATATTTTGAATCAACTAACGAAGACGATGGTTATGCGGTGTGTTATACGCATAATGAGAACACAAGAAAATCGAGTTTCATGGTTATGGATGTCAAGTCTCATGATCGATCTTGATATTGTGGGTGTTGTGAAATTGCCTCTTAACATGCTATAGGAAAGTCGAGGGACTCCGATTGTTATAAGTTAAGATCGACTATATAAAAGTTTACTATTTATATCACACTCCATTTAAGGTTGTTAGTCTTAGCACTCTTGTATACATGTATAGTAGATGTTCTGCATAATTGCATTTCGATGTAACAATAAAAAAAAATATTTAAATAAATTACGTAAAAAAATTATTTAAATAAATAATGTCGTTATTGAGTGTTTTGACTTTACCTATGTTCATACCAATCATATTAATTTGTTACTAGGTAGGGATCACTATAAATAAGAAAAATATGACAGTGTTAGGTACTTATATTAATACTATCTCTTAACGAAAGTTTGTCAAAATCATATATATATTTTCTTGATGTAACTTCCTTTTCCTTGCAAAACTATTGGAAAATTTCATACAACCATACACTTTTCATTGTTATGAATGATTGAGAAAGTTTTCAGTTTTCTATCTCCCTTTGGCCAACTCAAACATATGGTTTTTACCGGCGAAATCAGAAATTTTGATAATTAAGAATGTTCAAAATTTAGTATATATGCATGAAAAATAATTTTTAATCTATATACTTCATATAATTTTCTATACACATAGTATAATTTTCGGACAAAGGGTGTTCAAGTGGTTACTCTGCACTACATGAGGCTAGGCCACTGATCATTTTGAAGAAACTTATCTAATATGTTATAACTTGGTCTCGCTTCACGTAGTAATAAAACACATCGTCATAGAATTTTAAAATAGTAATCTATTAAAATATTACGAAATGACAAAAAAAAAAATCTTAAATATTCTTTTTAATCTAGGTGAAATGAAGAAAAGAAATAAGAAACAATGATCTTCTTATCATCTTATGTGCATACTTAATAAATTCAAGATCAATATTTTTTTTACGTTGTACATTCGATGTGTACAGTTTTATTAATACAAGTATAAAAAACGTTCCTACTATATATAAGAGAACTAAATTTTAAAGCTTTCACAAATTTTTACGTTAACACCAACAACAAATATTAGGTAATTTTTGTCCATCAAAGTTAGGACAAATGATAAAACTTACCTAGTGTTTTTTGTTTTTCACTGAATTTTGAACCTAAAACTTCAAGATTGTCAACCACTTCATTGATCACTAGACCATACCCTTGAGTGTACTTATCCATAATACATGGAAGTATAATGCAATTTTTATAGTCATTTTATCTGAATATTACGTGAAGAACATAATCCACATAAATAGTAAAAATTTATACAAACAACCCAAACTCTGACAACTTTCCTATAGCATATTAAGATCACTTTCCTTCACAAATATCCCATGAAAACCATAAGGCACACGATGAGGCAATTTCACAACAGCCACAATTTCAAGATCATGAGTCTTGGCATCCATCACCATGAAACTTGATTCTTTTGTGCTCTCATTATGCATATAACACACTACATAGCCATCGTCTTCGTCAGCTGATTCAAAACATAAAGAATTAAATATATAATAAAGCGTTAAAATAATTCAAAATATATAGTTCATATTACACATTAAAGTAATTTTTTGGGATAAGGCATAAGTATCCTCCTGGACTATAATCGAAAGCTCAGAGACACACCTTAACTAAACTAAGGTCCTATTACCCCTAACAATTTTTTTTGGTAATTTTGTACACCTTTTTGGCTTATGTGAAATATCTCCCATGCGCCAATTACGTCGAGTCACAGAGTGTGCCACGTATGCTAAAAGGTATTCAAAATTACAAAAAATGTTTAGTTCAGAGAGGTAATAGGACCTTAATTAAGTTAAGGTGTGTCTCTAAAATTTTGATCATAATTTATGAGGTAGTTATGCCTTATCCCCTTTTTTGATATATCTATGTCGTGCAAATTTTCTCACAAAGAGGTGTCAATTGACTCCCCTCTGAACAAATGTGGCTCCACCACAATCTCAATTATTTAAATGTGACAAAAATAGTTGTGACATTACTATAATAGGTAACAACATTAACTTTTTTTAATCGATACATAAAAGTAATTTTTTGGGATAAGGCATAAGTGTCTCCTAGACTATAACATAAATTTTAGAGACACATCTTAACTAAACTAAGGTCCTATTACACCCCCCCCCCCCCCCCAAAACAATTCTTTTTGCTAATTTTGTACATCTTTTTGGCTTATGTGGCATCCAAATATCTCTCACGCGCCTCAACTACGTGGAGTCACGGAGTGTGCGACGCAAGCCAAAAGGTATTTAAAATTATAAAAAAAGTTTAATTCGAAGAGGTAATAAGACCTTAATTAAGTTAAGATGTATCTCTGAAATTTCGAAAATAATTTATGGGATACTTGTGTCTTATTCCTTTTTTAATCTATCTATGTTGTGCAAATTTTCTAACAAAGAGGGTGTCAACTAACTCCCCTCTTAACTAATGTGGCTCCACCACAATCTCAACTATTTAACGTGACAAAAATAGTTGTGACATTATACTATTATAGTGAATAACATTAATTATTTTTATCTATCTATGTTGTGCAAATTTTCTGACAAAAAGAGTGTCAATTGATTCTTCTCGAATAAATGTGGCTCTACTATTGTAACGATTTGTTCCCATCTTTATAAAAAAGTCAACGGGGGAAAATTTGGGATCGGAAATTTTTTTCGTAGTAATTGGATCTTCCCAATCTAGTTCAGATTTGGACGAAATCGGAGTCTTGAAGGTGTAGGAAAAAATGGTAACAATCGGGTGAATTATTTATGATTTTGATTGCATGAGTAGTTAGATGACTCGTTAAGGAACTCGTACGACTTTACGGAATTGAATTCGGGCGAGTAGAACTCCCGAAATCGATCTTAGCGTAAAAAGTATTTTCTGAGTGTCGTTGGTTAGAGGTGTGTTGTGAAATGGAGATTTTGGAATTCTTTACATAGCTCATTGGTTCCGTACAAGCCGCTTTAGCTGGATTGGTGTCGCTCTGGCGGGGCCGTTGCAACGGGATGAGGGCCGTTGTGGCAGGCTCAACGCGACTTAAGGTCGTTAATAAACCCCTAAACGATCTTATTATGCACTTTTGATTTTTAGAGCTAAAGAACGAACTCCAGGTGATTCCTAACAGTTTTCCACCATTCTTGAGGCCAACTGTAAGTTTTTCACTCATCAAATCTATGTTTCGATCCGTAGAACATAATAGAATGGACAATTAATGATGGGGTAGGGTTTTGATCTAGAATCTATGGTGGAAACAACCTTAAATTGGGAGATTGGGATTATGGAATTGATCTAGGGTTCATAGAATTGTTAGTAATCTGGATAATTAGTGATTGTTTATTGATTTTCGTATTATATTGATTGCTTGTAGACCAAGAACAAGCGAAACAAATCCAAAAAGGAAAGGATCAATTTTCTTAGAGTTTCAAGCTTTGTTTCGAGATAGGTGATGGTTGTGATTCTATGATTGTGTGATGTATGTTTGTTCTTGCTTCATTATGATACATGTATGTATGTATGTTTGTTTGTTCTTGCTTCATTATGATACATGTATGTATGCAAATGTTGCATTATTGATCACACTTATTGTAAATGAGATAGATTAATAACTATATGTCATGAATCACTTCTTGATTGTATGATTGTTGAGAATGTACTTGTGATTGTGATTGTACCAGTATACTAATTGTGATCGATTGCCAAGTTTCGGCATAATTATGAGATCGATTTCCACGTTCCGACATAAACATTGGAACGGGTACCACGTTTCGGTATGTTAACAATTTGGGTTTGGATTTCATGAGAGGACTAATGACTTGTTATAAATGTATATTGTTGAGCATGTGATAATCGATATTATATATGTTTTGTATTTTGCATGTTTATAATGTTGTATTTACTTGCTTATGTTACACTTAGTGGGATAGCCGCATGATCCTATCAGTACACTATGGTTGTGTACTGAACTGCACTTGCTCTTTCTTTGTTGAGTACAGGGTATCTTCAAGCAGCTATTAACAGACCTCGCTTAGAAGATCAGTGATCATCGTTCGAATTAAGGGTGAGCCAGTTCTTCCAGGCTGCCATGAATTCTCCTTTCTTCTATATCCACATTTCGAACTTAGACTTTTCTAGTTAGTTATTAGTTGTTAGTTTAGGGTTGTGACCCTTCTTGTTTAGACTTTGGTTCATTTTTAGATGTTTTGGTACATTGACTTTTAGGCTCTAGGTGTAATTTCCGCATTGTTTAGTTGTTAGATCTTTTGAAAGTTAATGGGAACTTCAGTTTTTAGCTATTTAACTTGCTTCCGTAACTTAAATACTTTAGTTTTTGGTTGTAATAGTGGTTTTCCCACTAGGGGTTAATATGGATGTCAATCACGACGGTTTGGGTCGTGACAAAGTTGGTATCAGAGCCTAGATTCGTTGATATTGATGTACCAAAACTAGTCTAGTAGAGTCTCGCGGAACAGTACAGAAACACCTTTACTTTTCTTCGAGAGGCTTTAGGACTTTAGGAAATCTCTCTGTTTTCTCTTGTCTCCTTTCGGAAAAAAAGTTTGAAATATATTCGAATTTTGACTGAAATTGATGTAACAATGCCGAACTTTGGAAAGGACCTTTTACCCCCCTATACTATTTAATAGTGTATTTTAAAGGTATATATGTGTCCACGTGGACATCATAAATATTGCATCATTATAATTAGTAACGTGTCCATGTAGGCACATATATACTTTTAAAATACACTATTAAATAATGCAGGGGGTAAAAGGTCCTCCATAAAGTTTGGTATCGTAACAACAATTTCGGCCAAAGTTAAAATATTTTTCAAACCCTTTTCCCTAAATTTTCTGATAAAGAGAATGTCAATGGACTCTTCTTAAATAAATGTAGCTCTACGACAACTTAAATTATTTTAAGGAGGAACCCATCGGTAGCCCCCTAAATTTGGCATCAATTTCACTTAGACACCTCAAATAGGTTTTGTTCATTTTAAACACCTCAAGTAGGGGTCAGTTGTGTCATTTTGACACTTTTTCTATTTTCAAAATCACACATTAAGTACGTACATCCAGACGCTCTTATGTGGAAAAATAAACGAATTGATATATGACATGTGGAAATTTTATTTTATTTTTTAAAAACTCAATTTTACTTTCTTTTTTTCTTTATTCCAGATCCCAAACCCCATGCCCTCACCTCTTTCTTCTTCTTCTTGTGTCTGGATCTACGCACTTAATATGTGATTTTGAAAATAGAAAAAGTGTCAAAATGACACAACGAACCCCTATTTGAGGTGTTTAAAATGAACAAAGCCTACTTGAGGTGTCTGAGTGAAAATTAGTGCCGATGGGTTCTGCCTTATTTTAACCTGACAAAAATAGTTATGATATTATACTATTATAGCGAGTAACATTAAAGTTTTTGATTGACATGTGGCACTTAATTTTTCTTATAAAGATTATATCAATTGACTCTTTTTGAATAAATGTGGCTCCACTACAACCTCAATTATTTTAACTTCACAAAAGTGACATTACTATTATAACGGATAACATCAATTTATTTGATTGATATGTGCCACTGTGGCACTTAATTTTTCTGATAAAGATTATATCAATTGACTCTTTTTGAATAAATGTGGCTCCACCACAACCTCAATTATTTTAACTTCACAAAAGTGACATTACTATTATAACGGATAACATCAATTTATTTGATTGATATGTGCCACTTTATTGTTATAGTGATTAAAATTCAGTGACCTTACGTGATATTAACCCAAATAAAATAAATAAATAAAAATATATATAATGATTGGTTATATGAATTTTACCTGCAAAAACATTGTCATGGTCCTTTGGCACAAAAATGGGCTCACTACAGAAACAATTTTGTCCAAAAATTCTTGTGGCCACTATGCAATCATGTTGTCGATCAATTTCTAACATGGATACATCCAATTTTACCACACCTTTTGCCTTTGGCAAAGGGTCTGCAATAGCTGCATATATGTACCTTTAATAATGAAAACAAAAAATGCATAGATGAGTTAACCACTAGTCCACTACCACCATTTTATTATACCTATTAATCTCAATAAATCGTAAAATCTCAGGTTTGTTTCAATTGAGACTGATATTTAAAATTATAGGGGGTGATATATCTTTTGTGGTTAACTTATCTACGTGATGGGTGCTTGAAATCACACTCATAATCTTTTTCAATTTTTTTGTATAATAATTCGAGTGTCAAAATGAAATTTACTAACAAGTTTAAAAGACCATCACTTCTTCCAAAAGAGAAAGACCCCGCACTTAGAGAGAGTGTAACTCTTGTGATGTGATGATGTATAAATTTGATTAAAAAATATTACTATTTTCTTTATTTTAATTTAAGTGGTTTAATTTAATAAAACACTAAATTCAAGAAAATAAGAAAGAATTTTGAATTTTTTAATTTTAAATTAGTCATACAAAATATTAAACTCGAAAAGTTGCAAAATATTGAAAAAAAGTATTCCTTCTTGTAATAAAATAAAAAGGTAAAATACTTAAATTGAAACCGACTAAATATAGTATAAAACTGAGGGGGAGAGGAAAACAAGAAGACAAATATTAGAAAAGACATATTATGAATGAAATCATGTAAAGGTAGCATTTGAATTAATATATCAAATTCGAAAGAACTTCTTATTCTTCTTATTAATTACTACTTAACCTGATAATTTTTTTTAAAAAAATTAAATAATGCGATACAAAAATTAAAACAAAAATCATAATTAATTGTACGTACGTACTTGTTCTTCTTGCCAGTATAAGCCCGGTTGATACATGCCAATTCAAGATTCCTCTTGGACATTAGATTTCTACTTACCTTCCCCGTCTTCAAGTCGATTTTTACTTGCTCAATTGTTGCATGAACTAGGTCCAATCTTTTCAAAAAGTGCTCTATCGATAATATATTAGGAGCAATCACTACGATTGTATCACCATTATCTTCTTCCCACGCATTTATTGCATGCATCATATTGAACCCTGGTACTTCGAACCACCTCATTTCTGACTCATCTATTGCATAACGAGGAATCACCCCAAGTCGAGGTACTTTTCTCAAGTTGGTACCCACCGGTGCTCCACCGGTGATGAGCCCTAAAAGGTTCATTTCAATTTGTATATCGGGAAATATGGCATAATTTTTTGTAATGGCAAAGTCATGAACGAATGATGGACATGTCATAGAGAAAATTGGTAGGTCTTGACTTTTGACCCCGTTAGGGTGAATTCGAAAATAAGTTAAGTATGGAAATAATATTGGATCGTATCGAAAGGCAAAAGCTTCATTAGTATTTGGATCGATTTTAGGATGGGCTGTCATATTTATAGAAAGATTTTCATCAAAATTGTGACTGCCAATAGTTATGATATCACCATTTGGGGCTAATTTTATAGCATAAGGAATATCGGATTCATAAAGAGCAAATAATTTGCCACCAAATAGTGCCAAGCTAGTATTTGCAGGGCCAAAACCATTGCTTGGATTGAATTGACCAGTTATAATTCGAGTTATAGACATTGCTCCACGAATCACAAGGGCAATAAGGCTATTAAAGTCAGAGAAGACATTGGGAATGACTGAATATCCTGCTTTTTTCTCTACCAAGTACTTGTAAGTTTTGACATAACGACTACAAAATATTACTTTGCCTTGAGAAATTTTAGTAGAGTGAAGCATTCCATCGCCATCAAAGAAATGGAAAGGTCCACGAGGAAAATATTGTGGGTTTGGGCCATTTCTAATGTAAGCACCGTTGAGGCACGATGGGAGGGTGCCTTTTACCACCTCACATTCTGTTGGAGGAAGTTCGTCAACAGGAGCAAAGTTGTTAGAGAGAACACATTCTGGATCAAGAAAAGGATGACGTGGAGGATCGATGTACGTGTCGATGAAATCATCACATGCATTCAAGAAAACTTCTAGAAATGAAGGCTCTAATAAGGGTTTCTTTAGGGGTTTAAGTTTATTATGTTGTGTAGATGATGATTTTTTTGGAATGGCTTGTGGAGATACATATGAAGATTTCCTATTAGGAGAAAAAAGAAGAGTTTTCGGGTATGGTAATAATAATGTATAAGTGAAGGAAAATGTGAAAGCATTCATAGCTTGCACACTTCTAAGAAAAATAGGCAAGAAAACTAATTAAGGAGCCTATTACATTTTCTTTGATAAAGGAAATATATAAGTTGGATGATACAAGGCCAAGGGGCCAGGGCTAATTTGTAGGGGGCATAACTATATAATAAATTCTACCTCAGTGACAAAATATCAATATTTTGGTCCTGCCTCTTAGCCTAAATGATTAAGCACCAAATATGTGAGTTAAAAAAAAAAAAAAGGGAATTCTAATTTCATGGTTCTTATTTACAATACTAAATAAATATCGCCCACGTAAGCATGGGCCCGTTAACTGTTTGTAGTGGTTAATTTTGTGTCACTTTGAAACTACATTTCAATATAAAGTGTGTCTCTATTCCGTACTAATTGACAATTGAACAGTAAAAAGTAAAAAAAAAAAAACAAATAATCATCACAACAATCAAAATATAGTTTCGATCACTTAACATGTCATGTTCAATATTGAGGAAAAACATTTATATCAACAAGAAGGACGCAAAGATTTTACACCAGCGTAATTTGGGAGTGAAGTCTGAGAAGTGGGAGATGAGGGATGAGGATCCCTTCTCCTTCATCTTATTTATATATATAAATTTACATACTATTCATGTACTATTCATGAATAGTGACTGACCCTTACTATTTACACAGTGACTTGACCTTTACTATTTACACAGTAACCGACTCTTACTATTCACATAATTGACATTTTACTATTTATGAATAGTATTTTTTGTCTTTTACTATTCATCAATAGTATCCTGTCGATGACTCCGAATAAAAACAAACTACTTTACTTTTCTTTACAAAAGAAAACAAAAACTTTAAAAAGAAAGATAAGATTCCTATCCTACTTTTGACTCTTTACATAGATGTCTCCGTCTTATCTTTTGTTTTGTCGGCTGTCTGCATCAGGCTGCCGGCTTTTTTGTATCTGTTTGTGATAGTTTATTCCAGCTGTACGGTTGGAACTTCGTTATCTTCTCCATGACATTTTTAACATATGTGTTCTGAATATTTGCTGCTGATTGTTGTACAATATCTGGTTAATAATGCTGGTGAAATAAAATTTTTCCTTATAGCTCTCGTCGTTGGTATATTTTCTGGTTTCAGGAGGCTTAGTATCCATTGTCATATTTCCTCCATATCTCCTTCTCTAGTTTCTCGACAATTAGAGTATATCATAGTGTTGTCTCGACTATAACAACTCCATATTGTATTGTTGTTTAGGTAATTATTTGCTAGCTCCGTTAATATTGTAGCTATTCCAATGACTCTTTTGTTAGCATAAAAGTCAGGAATATCTACAATAGGTATCTCATCTTGTTTCTCTATTTTTTCTGGTATTAACATATCTCTGGTCAAACCTATCTTTATGACCTGTATAACCGGTTTTATCTCGTCATATAGTATCTCTGCAGTGGCGGTATAGAATTTTATAAAGAATAGCGTTCCTTTAGTAATTCATTTATACGTCAGGAAAGCTTTATATAATTCGGGTATCTTCGATATTTCATCACCTGTAGCTGTGTACACCGTATTAAGTAGTCCGTAGTTATAACAAGTTGTAACCAAATTTATATTTGTACCTAGTAAGGCAATTAATTTGTTATAGCCTTGTAGGTGTTGAGTAATGTAATCGGTATTTGGTTCTTTTATATTTATGGCTCTGGGATTTTTGTTTAAGTAAGTTTGGATTTTGTAAATGTTTTCTGTATAGGTACGGGTAATATGGGTATATGTATTTTTCTGCTGGGCTAGGCTGTTTTTATATGTAGTAGTTTGTGGAGTAGGTACTGATTTTTGTATTTTGGGAGCTGTGTATGGTTTATCAAAAAGTTTGTTCATATTAGTATTTACATAACTTTTTTCTTCTGTTGCTTTTTCTTTCTTTGTAGCTCCTGATGTACCTGCAGCTGTATTTAAACAAACATTATGGGTTTTTTGGAGTTTCCCAACGTCTCCTTCTAGTTCTGGAATTTTAACGTCTTCCGATCGACGTAGCTCCGCATGTTTAACGTCATGCTGCTGACTGCTAGCTTGCTCTTTTAGCTTTTGTATCTCACCATCCATACTATCCACTTTTTTACAAAGTGTAGTTAGGAGGTTGAGTATTTGATCCATTGTATTTGAGTTCTCAGTATCTTTTCCTTGAGAGGTGATCTGCAATCACATTCTTGTTAGTCTTTATAATTTCAATTGTAAATGAAAAGTTTAATATATTTACTACCAATCTTCTTATTTCTTTTGTTGTAACTGAGTCTTGTACCATTTTAGTTATCCACCATTTTACCTGTGTATTATCTGTAATAAATTTGTTATATACAATATATGGCTCAAAAGCTAATAAACATTTATATAAGGCAAATAATTCTTTTCTATTTATTTCCCATTTTATTTGTGGGTCTGTATATGATCCAGAATAATATCTGCAGTGATGTTCTATTTTTTCATTTATATATTTATATTTTAGTACTCCTCCGTAACTATGATTACTAGAGTCTGTTTCCACTATATAAGTAAATTGTCTATTTTCATCTGGAAAATATAATTTTGGTAAATCTTTACACATAATTTTTATTTTTCGGATATATTTTTTATCTTGTTCATCAAAGTGGTATTCTATATCTTTCTTTAATTTATTCTGTAATGGTTTTAAATTTTCTGCTAATTTTGGTATATATTCTCGAACTTGATTAACTAATCCTAAAAATGATTGTAATTTTTTCTTAGTGTCTAATAATTCTTCTGAATTAGATATTTTTTGTACAATATGTGTTTGCATTTTTATTCCATTTTTATCTATTTGTATTCCTAAAAATTCTATCTGATTTTTCATAATTTCGGCTTTCTTTTTTGATAAGCTAATTCCTGATATTTCTATGATATTTATAAATTTTTCTAATAATTTTAGATGTTCTTCTTTTGTTCTTGAGTATAATAATATGTCGTCTATATATACTATACAATTTTCTAGTTGGTTAAAATATGTATCCATAAAATGTTGATATCTACCTGGTGCGTTTTTATATCCAAATGGTAGAACATTCTATTCGTAAAATCCTTGTGGTACAGTAAATGCTGTTAAATGTTTAGATTCTTCTTCTAGTTTTAGGTGGTAAAATCCTGATTTACAGTCAAATTTACTAAAGTAGTTATATCCTTGTATTTGTCTTACTTTTAATATTTTGTTAGGTATGGGGTAATTATATGTTTTAGTTTTTGCGTTTAGATTCCTATAATCAATAACCATTCTGCTTTTACCTCGTTTCTGTTCACTATGTTTATTTACTATAAATGCTGGACTGTTGTGTTTACTATTGCTTTCTTGTATATACTTATTTTCTAATAATTCATTTATATGCATTTTAAATTCTGATTGATCTTCAAAATTATATCTTAGTGGTTTCTGTGTTATTATACTATTTTCATCTATTAGTTCAATTTTTACTTTTGTTTTATGTTTATCCCATCTTTGTAATGGGTTTTCGTTATATAATGAGTTTAATTTATCATTTATTGCTTGTATTTTATCTATTGTGAATATTATAATTTCTATTTTATGATCATTAGTTGTTATATTTTCTAACTTTTGGGTAATTTTTTCACTTCCTTTTATCCATGGTGTATTTTTTCTAATTTTATTATTAACTCTTTTTGCTCCTATCTTGTGATTACATATGGTAGTGAACCACCAATATGTTTTTGTTATAGTATATGGATATAGTTTATCTAAAAAAGGCATTCCTAATAATATATCTTTATTTGTAAATTCATAACTATAGATTTCATCTATTAATAATATTTTATCCCATATTTGTGTTTTTATATTTTTAGCTTTATGTGTTATCATGCTTCCTTCATTATTAAATCCTGTTACTATTAATGGTGTTTTTAATTTTTCCCATTTACTATCTAGTAGACAATTATGTTTACACATATTTGCTTCTGCTCCTGTGTCTATCATAGGTGTATAATATCTATTATAGTATCCTTCTATAATTATTTTTGCTAAAATGTATATTTTTGTCATTATATTTAGGATGTTAAAATGTTATTTTATCATATAATTGTTCTTTTAATGATTACTTTCTTATTTTCGTAATGTATTGTTAGTTGTTTATCATCTATATTATATGGTTTAATTGTTTCTAGCCATTTTATTCCTAAAGTAATATTATTATTTCCTTGGTGTATTTTAAATTTAATTTTTATTGGTATTCCTCCAATAATTAGTTCTTGTTCAGTAGTTTCTTCTATATTTACCAAAGCTCTAGGTAATTCTGTGTTTATATTTTCTCCTGTAATTATTTCATGTTCTTTGACTAGTTCTCTTATGATTTGGTTTTCTATTTGTCATGTATTTATATGTATTAGATATTTTCTTTGGTCTAATATTCCTGTGAAATAATATTGATATAGTTGTATTTCATCGTTCTTTTGTTCTAATAACTTAGTTATTAGGTCGCAATCTAATCTTCTAGATGTACTATTTCTTGATGATGATGGTGTGTCGTAGCTTAATCTTTTAGATGTACTTAATCTTTCTTTTACTATTTCTAAGTCGTCTTCAATATCTATTTCTTTATAACTGTAATCATTATTATCTATTACTGTAATTATTTTATCAAATGGATTTTCTATTTTGATTTTTTGAATCTTATTTTTTGCTATTATTTTATGCTTTGTAGTTAGTATGTATAAGTTTTTACATCTTGCTGTAAATATTTTACTTCCTGGTGCTAGTTCTATGCCTGACATTTTCCAGTATAGTTCTAGTGATTTATCTATGTTTTTGTCTTCTATTGCTACTGAATAGTTTGCACTTATAATAAATTTAAATTTTTGGTATATTAAATTTCCTCTAACTGCACTTATTATACTTTTTTCTATAGGTTGAATTATTCTATCATCTGCTAAATATAATTCTATAGGTGTATCTATTCCTTCTCTAAAACATGCTTTTATTAATATTTCTGTTGCTCCTAAATGTACATATTTTATTGGATTTTTTTATTTTAAATCGTGAATTTCTTTGTTAATTATTTTTTTATTTATGATGGGTATTTTAGCTTTTCCTTTAATATATTTACAATCTATTACATGTTCTTTTTGGCTTACTACATAATATTCATCGTGTTGTAATTTAAATAAGTTTTTTAATCTAGGTACTTCTAATATCTTATCTATGCTTAAGTCAAATTCTTTTCCTTTTATTTGTTCAAACATATTATTGTCAAATATTATTTTTTGTTATGTATATTCGTTATCTTGATATTCTTCTTTACTTATTATCTTTATGTCGCTTTCAGTCATAATCTGAAAATGACTCTATTTCTTTTTCTAATTCATTATCTGTTATTTCGTATATGCTATCTTCATCTTCTAAGTCATAATCTAAATAATCTATCTGTTTATATGTGTCGTTTTCTATTATTACCTCTGTTATTTGTTTTTTCTTTAAATCTTTTGGTAATTTACAATCTCTAGCTAAATGTCCTAGTTTTCCACAATTATAACATTTACATTCTGTTATATTTTTCTTAACTCTATGTGGTCTTTTTTGCTTATAATTTTTTATATAATACCTTTTTCTTGGGATTTTGTTTTTATATTTTGTTTTGAAGTGTTTATATTTCTTTATCCTTTTCTTTTTAGATAGACATGTTAATATCTCTAGATTGAGTAAACCATGATCTAATTTATAAGTTTCTCAGATCAACAAATGTTTGGTCATTAAACTTCTTCCAAGGTTACATTTTAAATTGTAAGATTCGTTTATTTCAATATTTATACAGATTGCATACCAACTTCATACATTTTTAAAAATACTTAATTCACGCTTATTAAGACAATATAATTTACAATTAGGTTGTAAATTGTCCAGGATGAAAAAATGTAAAACAAAAATGTAATTGAGGTTGTTACAAAATACAATTATCACTATTTTACATTGGCATAATCGTTTATACAAGGTATTTATACATGTTGGATACCAACTTCATTTATTTTTTATTTTTTATATTTTTTTTGTGTTAGAATATGAATTTGGATGCCAAAGGTGTACAGTTTGGATACCAATTATAAGTCAGAGTTATTTCGTGAACTCTAAATTAGTAGTATGATTTCTTTCTAGTTAATAAGACATTGTAAAATCATAAACTCTAAATGTTGAATCCAATTTGTATGCATTTTGTATATAACTGTTATCCTGAGAATTATTAATTTATCTTTAGAATGGTGTATCCATTTGGAATGCAATCTGTATATAACTAGTATCTTGCGATCACAATAGTCAATTTGCAATTCATATGTAGTTGGTATCTTTTTGGAATAAAACAATGGATATTATATATATCAAATACTTAAAGCTGTAACAAAACAAAAATATCGTCCAAAAGTTAAAAAAATTGTAATTCTAAAAAGTCTAAAGTGCAATCAACTATCTCAAATTTGATCTCCGTGGTCCTGGTGTGAGATAATTGCTGGTATTCAGAGCATGTTCTTTTGCTATGCGGGGTCCACCAAATTTGCTCTCACTGGTCACGCGATCATCATTTTTGTTTCCATAATGTCATATGATTGTGGCATACCTTTGACGATGGTACTTTGCATCGATATAAACAGAACGCATATTAAAAACTTCATTACTGATGTATTCAGCAAATAGACTGTTGGGTTATGAAGGTGATTAGGCGTCATGTGGAAGCTTACAATTTGTAAATCATATAGTTGATAAATCAGATAATAAAAAAAAACTTATACTAAAAATCAAAATATTATTATATCAAAACTAATATAAAGAAAAACATTGAAACTTTAGAGAGAATAAATCTCCCCATAAACAAGACTCTTAAACGACTACATTGTGGATTCTATTGTTGTTTTGTTAGAAGAAATAAACCTATATTTATAGAGTCCTAAAACCTTTTCTTATTAGAAAAGGACTCTAGCTAATTTAAAACTCTTTTCCTAGAAGGAAAGAATAAACCAAATATGAAAGAATATTATATTTTCCTTTGAGAAAAAGTAAAAAACATTTATGGTAATGTTTTGTCTTTTCTTTAAGAAAAATTAATTCTTAAATTATGGTAAGAAAATCAAGGCAAAACCCTAACAAATCTCCCCTTTTGGTTGGATTTTCTTGACAAAGCTTGATCTGTCTTGTTCATTGCATGATAATCTTGTTCTTCACAAAATCTTCATCACTGTTGCTTGCCATGGTTAAAAATAAAGTTTAAAATATATGGGTTAAAAGTGGGTTAAAAATATTTTATTTTTATTCTTAAAAATTGCAGCAATAGGAATGTTGAAAATATGGTTGAAACTTCTTCTCCACATGTAGCTTGACAAAAAATCTTCATTATCATCAAATTGATTGTAAATTGGTTTGAAACCACTTGAACCTTTCTTCAATCTTGTTGAACCATTGGATCATTGAACCATGTGCTCTGATACCACTTGTTGGGATATGAAAGGGTGAATAGGGCGTTATGCGGAAGCTTACAATTTGCAAATCATATGATTGATAAATTAGACGACACATAAAACTATACTAAAAGAAATAATATTATTATATGATATGACCAATTGGTCTACATAATTAAAAACTAATAAAAAACATAAAAACTGTAGAGAGAAAATCTCCCCATAAACAAGACTCTTAAACGACTACATTGTGGATTCTATTGTTCTTTTGTTAGAAGAAACAAACCTATATTTATAGAGTCCTAAAATCTTTTCTTATTAGAAAACGACTCTAGCTAATCTAAAACTCTTTTCCTAGAAGGAAAGAATAAACCAAATATGAAAGAATATTATATTTTCCTTTGAGAAAAAGTAAAAAACATTTATGGTAATGTTTTGTCTTTTCTTTAAGAAAAATTAATTCTTAAATTATGGTAAGAAAATCAAGGCAAAACCCTAACATAGACATGCGTACAAACCACAATCACTGAAAAAAAGTGAAAGAAAAATCATTTTATACCATTTTCATACCAATGTTAAAAATTTAAATACATTAATGAAGAAATTGAAAAAGAAACCTTCCTATTAGAAAAAGTTTCGAAGCAACAATAAGCATAATGTGATATTTTTAGCAAAAAAATAACTAATTTGAATAATGTGAAAATAAATTAAATATAATACTTATCCTAACAACTTTTTTGCCTTTTTGGGATATTGAGATTTCTGATTTCTTCTTTTTTGTTGTTCATCTTGTTGATGGTTTTGAAGATTGAGCAACTTCTACATTTGTTGCTTTTTTTGTTTTTTTCTTTTTTATTTCACTAACAAAATCAGAATTCGAATCAAAAGGGGTTTCTACAATTTTCCTCTTCCTCTTCTTTCCCTTTTGATTTGCCGGACTCACCCTTTTCTTTGCTTAGTTTTTTCTCTCCTTTTGATCCTTCGACTGAGAGGAACCATACTTTGCAGGAATTTCAACATTCTTCATGTGTAGATCTCTTCCCACCATTAAATAATATAAATGTGGAAGAGTTCTACTGATTTTCTTTTTGAATGAAGAAGATGAACACTGAAGATGGTGAGAGAGAAAAAGTTAGTTCTCTGTAAAAGATAAACGTGGGGGTGGGGTGTGGGATTTGCATATGGGTAAAAGAGGAATGTGGGGGTTGCTGTGTGAAATATGGAAAAAAAAATCCCTAAAATGGTGTAAGAGATAATGACAATTGATTCTCTAATATTAATGTTATCCCTAAAATGGTGTAAGAGATAATGACAATTGATTCTCTAATATTAATGTTATTTCTCTTACTTATTAATTATAATGTAATTATAAAAATAATAACTAATTAATTAAATAAAATAAATTAAATTATAAATTAAAATTAATCTGTTAATACTTGTAATTAAACTGTTATAAGTAGTAATATAAAAAAAGTACATCTAAAGGCTGTAATATTAAGCCTTAAATAGATATATGGGGTGATTTTTACATAAATAAATCAACTTATCTCGCTGATAGACATAATAATAGACATATCTTTTAACCTGGTCTCACTAACATCTATGTTGATTACCAACTCCCCAAAACCCAAATTCTAATGTACACCAAAGTTTGGCTAACCCTACGCATGAAATACAATTGTGTTGACGTGTTAAATGGACAAATCAACAATTAACATGTGTTATATAAAAGTTTGAACTCTTTTCATATTCAACTTGACACGTAAGAAATATACCTTTTTTCATATTGAATTTAAATAGCCAATGACTTCAGGGTTTTCAGCGATAAAAGCTAATGTACTGAATCCAGTGAATTTAATCTAAATATATAAATCATCATATATCATTAAAAGTGGAAAGAAATTTAGGCAAAAATTAGATATTATTTTACCCTTGTATTAAATTAAAATATTATAAACATTTAATAAATTAAATATTGAAAGGTAATCATCATATTAATACATAAATATCTATTTCTACTAACTCTCCATTGTGCAAATATAATAACTAATTCTCCATTGTGCAAATATAATAACTATCACTAATTATGTTTATTATTATTTTTTACTCCCACCTTCTCATCCAAGATCTCAAATGGGCTAATGTCACAGTCATGACAATTGTTCGTGGACTGTGTTCCTCAATTCTATCCTATAAATAATGATATTTGACACAACATTGTACACATTTAAAACAGTTGAAACAATACTAATAAAATTATATACTCTCTTCTCTTGTATCTTTTTATTTGATTTATGTAATGTTTATGTTTCTTGTTTGTTATTATTGTATAGCATTCTAATATTTTGTTATTGTTATTATTGAGAATTTATAGTGATTTGTTACTTTGTATTCAGAAGTTACTGACCCTACATTAAATTAAAATGTTATAAATTGTTTAATAAATTAAATATAAATGATAAATTATCATATTAGTGCATGACTCTTTCTATTTACACCAACTCTCAATTATGTAAATATAACAACTCCACCTAATTATGTTCATTATTATTTTCAATTATGTAAATATAACAACTCCACCTAATTATGTTCATTATTATTTTAACTCCCACTCTCTCATCTATGATTTCAAATGGGTTAATACAGGGGCGGAGCTACTGTAGCGGAAGGGAGTTTGATCGAACCTACTGACTTTTCTGTAGACCCTATATTTATAGTAAAATATGAAGTATAATGTGTATATATATTTCCTGCGAACCCATAAAAATATTGAAAAGTTTGGCCCAGTGATCGCTGAGCACCCATCGAGAACGTTTACCCCCCGCGGAATGGGGGTTCGAATCTCGGTAGTCACACAAATTTTTTGGATTAATTTCTAAACGCGTGTTTATATAAAAAATAATTAAAAAATAGAATATCAGTTAGAAAATAGTATTTGTGTAGTAATTAATTTTTTTAAAAATAAAAATTGGTAAGGATTAATTAAAAACATAGGTGGGTTTATATAAAAAAAAATAAAATTAAAAAACAAAAAATTGTTAAATGAAAAAAAAAAAGAAAGGAAAATAGTATTTGTATCGTACTCTGAAACTACAATATCTGACTATTGATTTCTACTCACATTCAAAAAGTTTGACTCAATTTTTTTTCTCCAAAAGTTAGGATTCTAACTTTTATTGTTGATATAATTGCTGCTATCTAACATCTAGCCTCTGGTGTGTACTCTTGTCACTTTTCATTTTTTTCCTTACTCGTTTTTAGTGAATTAAA
This sequence comes from Solanum bulbocastanum, assembly GCA_037074985.1. NCBI lineage: Eukaryota > Viridiplantae > Streptophyta > Magnoliopsida > Solanales > Solanaceae > Solanum > Solanum bulbocastanum. The sequence continues at coordinate 3,085,761 of CM073604.1, forward strand.
TACTTATATTTGTTCGTTAATTTGATGATTGTTACTTTAGGTTAAGATCGTTGTTCTTTTTAAAAATTTAGAATCCACTGACATGAAATCTTGGCTCCGCCTCTGGGTTAATATCATATTCATGACCACTCTTTTGTACACATTTAAAATAATTGAAAAAAATGAGAAAAACTCTATGCTCTCTTTTCTTTTTTCTTTTTATTTGTTTTATGTAATGTTCATGTTTCTTGTTTAGTGTCATTGTATAGCATTCTTATTATTATTATTATTATTATTATTATTATTATTATTATTATTATTATTATTATTATTATATTGAGAAATTGTTACTTTGTGTTCAAATGTTACTGTCAAGAATAAGTTCTATCAGAAGCGTTATTGATAAATTGTTACTTTGTGTTCAGATGTTACTGTCAAGAATAAGTTTTATCAAAAGCGTTGTATATTTATATTTATGGGGAATTATATTTAAAACAATGATACGGAAAGTTGTACAAAAATTCAAAAAATGGATTTTCCGAATATCAAACCCCATTATCTTTAATCTGCCAATTTTTTTTTTTTTATTCTTTTGTTACATCATATTGCTACTTAGAAAAACTATTATATCGTCAAGTTTGAAATATAACGGAAAATGAATACCTTAAGTTTTTATGTATTTAAATTACTAACAAAAAGTACAATAACATATTGTTAGAAAATTAAATGTATGCATAAGTTCTACATATTTTTAGACTAGACACAGCTGCCCGTGCAATGCATGGGCTCAATATATATATTTTTTTTTAATTTTAATTTATGTGATATAAGAAAAATTTAGAAAGGTGATTTAATTTTAATATGTTATTTAGACATTTAAGTTGTTAATTACTTTTGTTTGCGCAAATTTAATGTGAAGAGGTTCATTAAGATGTCCATATTTAAAACATTTTTGGTCATTGATTATTAATTTTTTACTCAAAGTAGTTACAAGATATAAATAAATATTACCGAAATTCAAAATAATAAAGCAATACCTATAGAATATGAATTTAAAACTAAAAGTCTTAGCTAAAACGTTCCATAATTTTGAAAAAAGTATACACTAATTAAAGTAGAACAAAAGAAATATTTTTAAAAAATTTTTCCCCGAAACACGCTGAAGCAGACACATCAACAGACATGTGCCTGCTTCAGCGTGAAGTCTTGAATTTAAAACTACAATTCATAACTAAAACGGATTCCATAATTTCGAAAAAAAATTATACACTAATTAAATTAAAGTAGAACAAAAGAAATAAATTTTTATATTTTTTTGGAAAGTAGAACAAAAGAAATAAATTATTAATTTTTTTTTGAAAAAAATTATACATTGATTAAATTAAAGTAGAACAAAAGAAATAAATTCATTAAAAAAAATTTCGAAACACGCTGAAGCAAGCACGACGGAGACGTGTCTGCTTCAGTAGAACTCTCTCGTATATAATAAGAGAATATACAATATATGGGATACATGTGCAACGCACGTGCTCTAAATCTAATTATCCTAAAAGTGGAAAAAATATTAAGCAAAACTTAGATTACCAATTTACTTGTAACGACCTGTTCTCGTCATTATAGAAAAGCCAACGGGGGAAAATCTGGGACCGGAAAAACTTTTTCGGAGTATTTGGATTTTCCCAATCTTAGTCCAGATTTGGATGAAATTGGAGTCTTTGAGGTGTAGGGAAATCTGGTAACAATCGGGTGAATCATTTATGATTTTGATCTCATGAATAGTTAGATAACTCGTTAAGAAATCTGTACGACTTTATGGAATTGAATTCGGGCGAGTAGAACTCCTGAAATCGATCTTAGCGTAAAAGGTATTTTTCTGAGCATCGTGGGTTAGAGATATGTTGTGAAATGAGGATTTTGGAATTCTTTAATTAGCTCACTGTCTCGAGTAACCCGCTTTGGCGCTGGATCGTGCCGCTCTGGTGGGGCCGCTACAGCAGGGTGACGACCGCTATGGCGGGCTCGATGCGACTTAGGATCATTAATAAACCCCTAAACGACCTTATTTGGCACTTTTCGATTTTTAAAGCTAAGGAACGAACTCCAGACGACTTCTACTCGTTTTTCACCATTCTTGAGGTTAAACGTAAGTTTTTCACTCTCCGAATCCGTTTTTCGATCCGTAGAACGTAATAGAATTGGTGAATATTGATGGGGGAGGGTTTTTTTATATATTTTATGGTGGAAACAATCCTAATTTGATAATTAGGATCATGAGTCTGATCTAGGATTCATAGAATTGTTAGTAATTCGGGTAATTAGCGATTGTTTATTGATTCTGGTATTATATTGATTGTTTGTCGACCAAGAACAAGCGGAACGAATACGGAAAGGGAAGGATCAAATTTCTTAGGATTTCAAGCTTGTTTCGAGGTAGGTGATGGTTGTGATTCTATGATTGTGTGATGTATGTTTGTTCTTGCTTCATTATGATACTTGTTGACACCCAATTTTGACCCTCCCTGATAATAATTAATTTTCGAGCTTCTTAGATTTCAAAACGACTTAGAGTAATTAGCTTTATAAAACTCAAATAGTTTCAAGGTTATTTTAGGTAATTTCAGTAGACTTTTTATAGCATTTTGAATAATAAATGTATTTCATATAATTATATATAATCAATATATTTTATAAATATTTGAAAACCATATCAAAAGATTTCTACATTGTTTTAGTAAATATTTTATTAATTTAGTCTAGTATAATTTATAGTTATGATTTTGAGTTGTTGAAATCGGTTAGTTTATATTCGAATTAATTATTTTATTTCGTTAAGTTTAAGAAGTGCACAAATTAATTATATTAATTCATCCTATCTAAGTTTTAGCCAAATTCACTAGTGAAATTCAATTTGGTCTAATCAATAATTTATTTGGCTATATTAAAGGACCAAATTTTGGGCCTTCATAAAATATTATTCTGCAATTCTTTCCTCCAATTTCCAGCAACAACAATCCAACCCAATTCTTCTCCTAAAGACCCAACCCAGCCCAAAACTCTATTCAAAAGAAGACTTCTGGGTCTTCAGCAATAGCGACCAAATAGAGTAAAACCACGGTGTAACAACAATGCTCACGACGATCCAAACGACAACGCGCGTGAACGACACCACTTGACCCCATACGCGCCTCATCTTCTCCACACGAAGGAGAGTTCACGGGAGCAGCAGCAACGGCACTAAACAGTGTCAATAGTAGAGAGGACGCGTCCTCAGTCTGAGTATTGTTCCTGTGCAGTTTTGACCATGGCAGATTGGGGATTCGTCCTTGCTCGCGCGAATGCATGCCACGTCGAGTCCCAAGGACGGAAGATCGATCCCAATCGTCCATTCCCCTTTTCTCTTTCGAAATGGGTTGAAGATCTCAGAAAAAGATGTTAATCTCGAAATGGTGAAAGATTTTTAGGGGTTTGAATTTCAAAATAGGCCCTTTCTATTCCGATTTCAGCCTTTTCCACCCAAAATCCAAACCCTAATTTCCATTCTATAAATAACCCCTTCTTATTCATGGTGTGGGTTAGAGATTTTAGTTGGAGATTCTTTACTAAGGCAGAGGAAAAAGCTTAAGCTATTAGTTACGAAACATATAAGAAATACATCCAAAAGAGGGTAGAATTAGTTTGAGCTTAGATTTATCCTTATGCTCGTTCATCTGAACTCTCGAAAGTTCTCGTGTGGTGGTGGAATAGTTGTCTCCAAGATCGTCACCGTCCCTTTTTCGCTGCATATAAGAAGGCAATGCCTCCTCCATTATAATATCTTCCTTGCCTCTTTTTCTGTTTTAAAAGTGATAAATTTTTTATGTCGAAAATCCTCATTAAGTGACTGGTTCGCTGTTAGTGGTCGAGTTGGTAATTTATTAATGTGATATTCTGTTCTTTATAGATTATACTGATTCGGTTTTTGATGTCAAATTAATGTCTTGTTCCGTCTTAGAATCGTTGCTCTTATGCTCCTTTGTTTGAACTCGTTTTTGCTATTTTACTTCTTGTATGTTTGCCCTTGTGTCTTTGAGTCTATATCTTCTTTTTTCTTTTTGCAGTATGTTGGTTTCATTCATTTTTCTATCGTAACGTCGTCCTTCTTTTCTTTTATTTCAAAACATAAGGCAGAATCTAAAAAAAATAGTTGATATGGAGGTTGTATGTCGTGTCGTGTTATTCATCAATAGTTGAACATAGTAGTCACTTAGCTTCTATTCAATTTTTTTTGTGTTTGTTTTTCATGCTTGTTTTCTGTGTTTTAAGCTCAGTCAACAGTCATTTGGTCAAGTCCCATTTCAGTCTTCTTTATCTAAAATATGGCGTGATTCTTTGGTTTGTTTGAAGCTTATTTTTCTGTTTGTAATGAATTTGGTATCAATCGTTAATTGTTTAAGCTCGTTTGGGTTTCTCAATAGCATCCAGATTTAGGTCATGTTGAAATATTTTTAGAGAATATCAAATTTTTATCTCCTACCAGTGTTATGGCGTGCGTCTGTTGTGGGTTAAATAAGTGTTAAGTCGATTTTAACATCGAGATTAGTTGCTGTCCAATTTCATTCTAGATTTCGATAAGGGATTTTCATCATTTTAGCCTGAAAGTTCCCTGGAGAATCTGTGCTTTGATGCCTAGACCCTCTGGTCCTAAGTTTATATTGATTAATGATTGTTTGTTATATGACTACTACTGCCTATTGACATCTAGTCCGTAATTGCACCTTATGAGCTGATTACTTAATATGAATTGCTCTCGAGATTATGTTACTTGGTTTGACTATGAAGATTAATTCTAGTCTTATGGGTTTGTAATATACATGCATGTATTTGTTGGATGGTACCTTACTAGTACTCCTTTCTTTTTTATCTTTTTTTTAAAGTATATGTAAAGTTGGTCATGTTCTCATATTTGTCTCCTATGAATTGATTTCGAGAGCTAATAATTTCTTAACTGTCATAGCTTTACTTCTCCCTTGCTAACTAGTTTTATTTTCTCTTATTTATTATGAACAACTATGGAGGAGTCCATCGGGATCCAAATCCCTTTCTTGCATCACCAATTGGGCCACTTAGGCCCAAAATTATTTTCGAGTCAACCCATTTTTGGGTTAAAGGCACTGATGGACAGGTTTCGGAAGTCCGTATATATTAAGAATACGATAAAGTGCAGCAGATTGGAGAATTAAAATTTTGGGTCAATGGCCCACTCTTTATTTCAAAATTGTATTTTGTTATTTTGGGCCTAAACCCACTTATCTATTATCTTGCTGGAACTTAGGACAGCTGAAAAATTAGGCCTAAGGCCCAAATAATATTTTATTTTATATACAGGTGCACGTGATTCAAATGGACCAAAGACCTAAAACGATAGTGGGCCCAAGTAATGGTCCAGGCGAACAGAAAAACCAAACTTGGGCCCAAACCACTTTCCCTCCTTTCTTTATTGTGTTTGTTAACTTGTCAATACTTGCTCAATCTTAAGTTTATCACGATTCAATTTTCCGACAGATAGCTATTCTGAACAAATTTTCTACAAGTTAACTAATTAAATACACTCTTCCTATAATTTTGAAACATAATCTATCTAAATGTTTAACTTAGATAATATCTCAATACTTCCCCTTTTTCCCTTTTAAAAATGGTTTTAACTATAAAATAGTTCAATTTTGTAATTCAAGTTAAGTTAAATTATTTTAGCCAAATAATTAATTGCCGGATAACTGCGTATTAGCGGGCATTTTGGGTGCCTTAAAATACTTTCCGAAATGCTAATATGAACCCTGAACCCTTTAAATATTTTTAATTGATTTCTGTTTTAATCTTTTGCAAAAAAAAGTAGTTTTTTTGATTCTTCTTAAAAATTAAATGGCGAATCTAAATCAGTCTAAATTATATTTTTTAAATAAAACAGAAAGGCGACTCCGTTGGGGACTTGCATGGTTCAAATGACAATTATTTTTGCTTTTTACTTAAAGGATGATTATGCGGGACATAATCGTTCGTTAACCAAACTTTTCTTGGGGTACCCTGACGAATACAGTTGGCTACTAGATACTCAACAGTCGTTAACTGTCCCAGCCCAAGTAGTCTGCTTGGGTCATCAATCTACTATAAAAAAACTCACTCTTAGTCAAACTAGGATAGAGCAAAACTAAATTCCTGAAATTTAGCGCATTGGCTTAAGATGACACAATACCCAAGGCATATTGAGACCATTAAAAAGACCACCTTGAGTCTGAAGGGCCCACTGCCCAAACAGACGTTCATACTTACATGTTTAAAGGATGTATGCGCTGTTTGACAGATTGTTGTGCTTTGGTTTGGGGGAGTATCTAATTCCTTGTATGTTTTTGTAGATGACCAAGCAACACTTGAGTTTCAAAATGGTCACTGAGAAGCCGAACCTCCTCCGTGTATGGTGGAGCAATCTCAATATGTATTAGAAAAGAAAATTTTTCATTCACTTGAGCTACCTCATATCGATAATGAATCTCAAAGTTTGGCCTAAGTTCATTGAGGTGGTCACTCGATTTTGGGATGATGAGAGGATGGTGTTTTGCTTTGGAGATGTCGAAATGACACCAACTGTTGAAGAAATCAAAGATTGTCTAGACAATGTCAGAACGTGCCAGAAAAGAAAAAACTATCCAGATCATCATATTTTGCTACTGGATAAGCCGACTAGCACAAAACTGAAAAACATGTTGTTACTGGTAAATGCAGACTGGCTAGACACCCCAATTATTCTATTCGTGAAGTTCTATAAATGATGGGGACACGAAAACTATTATAAGAATTTTCCAAATAAGTTTCTCGATCACGGTAGTTGGAGTCAGATTCAAACTCTAGCATTTGTCGTATGCCTATTAGGTACGATGGTATTTCCTCAAGACGGAGGGAATGAAATTGATAATCGGATTGTCATGGTACCTTACGCCATCTTTGAGGGTGTCGGTAAATAAGGACAATTCAAACAGTACTTTAACCTAGCCCCGATCATTTTGGCTGACATCGATCTTTGGGTCAATGCAAAAATGGGTTTTCATTTTTTCAAGAGTGTAATATTTTGCTGCAATGGTAGATGTCTAAACATCTAGTAAAAACATACGAGACTAAGAAACAAAATTGGCCGAGCCGAATGGATGTTTCAAGTTTTCATATTAGAAAAAATAGTTGTTTAGGGGGCTAAGTGTCATTTCCTAATTCTTCCAGGCATTAAAGGGGTACGACCCTACAACCCTAGTAGGATAATACGGCAATTCGGTAGAAGATAAATTCTACCTTTCAAAGAAGACACTAACCGCTACGTCTTTGACTACAACGGGACCGATAAGAAACCTTACGCCAATGATATTCACCAAGAATGGGCTGGGTGGGTCAACCTAAAAGAAAGCATGGCAGAAAAAAAGTATGAAGTCGGGTATATTGATGTATACAAAAAAAGGTTGCAGGACGATCTACGTGGTACACTTGACCCGACGCCACTCACGGGCCGATAGATTGAAGACGTCCAAGTAAGGCTCCAAATCCAAGCATAACACTTTCAGCAGGAATGGAACCGAAGAGAGCAAGAGTTTCAACGTAGGGAGCAAGAATACCTGTGTAGGGAACAAGGGTTCTAGCATTGAGAATATGAAATCCAAAGGGCCTTAGCCTTTGCCACACAAGAGTTAGCCAATGCAACAGCCTACCTGATATGTTTGGATTCAAACTTGGATGATCATCTTAACACTCTTCAAGGCGTATCGATGGCTTTTAAAGCTGTGTTCGCCGAGCCACATGTGATAACTAACAAGTTCCTCATTTGTGAAGAAGTTGAAAAAGCAAGAGGAGAGGCGAGACCTTCAACCTTTTAGTTATCTTATTCCCCTACATGGGATTGATTTTATTGTATTTGCAATTTATCCCTGCTCCAAAAGAAATATCCCTTTTGTTAATTTTGTAATTAGAATCTAATTATTTATGAATCTTACTTTGGGGGGTGCAACAATTTGCTTCAAATGATGCAATATATCCTTCAAAATCACTAGGCCTATCCTAGGCACAAAAGGGTCACATATCTATTTAGGACGCGATATACGCTTATGTGCTTTAACTGTTTATATGATATGTTGCTTTGAATGAGGACATTTTTAGCCTACTCTTTTTCAAAAAATTTCTGAAAATCTCCGCAATTCTAAATACAAGTCATTACCAAAATGTTTGACCAAAATTTTCCGAGTCTTGAGTTTCACAGCTAAGAATAAAATTTTACTACCAAATCCTAAGACATTACTCTATCATCTCAGGAAAAGATAACTTGATGTTAAGTTGAAAAAAGGCAAGAATGTCAAGAGGGAGCTAACTAGGGAGTATTTGGGGATGAAACTGCAGCGGCTCAAATAGGAGATCCAAGAAACTAGAGAAAGGAGAATAGAAGTGGAGCTTGAAACCTCAGTCGCACGAGCAGCAAATACGACACTAGACGCGGAGTTGGCAGCACAGATGACAAGATATGCTGTTAAAAATGAAGAGACAGATGATGTGCAGAAGGAACACGATATCTTCAACAATGATATAACAATGAGGCTTCAAAAGCTACGTAGAAAGTACTCTTTCTTCGACCAAGGGGCCAACATCAGTGGTCCCGAAGGTATTAGACCTTAAGCTATTGAAGAAGAACCCGAAGAAGAAATCATCTACAGGCCTCCTTTCCAGGGACGTTGGAAAGAAGGGAATGAGAAAATCACCTTCAAGGTATATTTGCAGGAATATAGTGTGGGAGCAAAAGTCGTCCCATGTGCTCTTATTTACGAGCGTCTTCAGACTGAACGCATCCTAAAACCCTTCAATGGAACTACTTTCGAGGGTGAGCTTGGGGATGTACATAAGACATGTGCCTACCATCTAGACTAAAATGGGCATACAACAGAAGAATGTGTGAAGCTCAAGGCCAAGATCCGCAACCTAATCAGGATTGGGAGAATCTCCCATATGTGGGGTGACAGCACTCTCCTTACTTGTGACCAACCGGAGCCCAGTGTATCGATCATAGAGCATAATGTGTTCTACTGTTACTTCTTCACGCATTTTAACAAATCGTTGTTAGATATCTATTGTAAGTTGGTTCGAAAGAGGGTCTTGTCCCCTATCAAAATGGATGATGAAACATTTGATCCCTTTAGGATTGAAATCTGAAAATTGTGCCCTTATCACGACGCCATAGATCATGACATTGGAATGTGTCTTGGGTTCCGCTATGATCTGGAATCTCTAATCAACAAAGGAAGGATCCAAGTTGAGTTTCTCCCCTTATCAGCCATGCAGCAGCTAGAGTGCTTTAACGAGTCAGAAAAAGAAGCATTTCTGAAGGCACAATCTTTGTTTTAGGAGCTTTATTGCATGTTTCCTTTTCACTTTCCTTGTAATCAATCGAATGAATGAATGAAGATAAGAATTCCCTTTTATAGTTGAACTACGTAGAACCTGAATTCTTCTTGGGAGATACGTAGACAGCCTTCAAGGCATGGCCACCATCATTTTGAAATTTTATTTTCCCCTTCATTCTACAAGGAAATATTGAATTCACATCAACAGATGCCGAGAGATGCAGCAAGATGACCTTAGCTCAACACAATTTAACCTTTCTGAGCCACTAGCCTCAAAATAAAGTGAGCAAATTCCTACTTATTCAAAAAATCAGTCCCCATTATTCGTGGGACATGTCCTTAAACAAAGCAACTTTCATGTGTTTACATGCTTTCTATGTGCTATTTTACATTATTTGTCCTGAATCAAAACTAACAGATTTGCCTTTGAGTTGTCTTCTCCTACAGGTACTTAGAATTGGTCTGTTTCGGTAAGCTGGCTGATCATCCCTACTTCACAAGATCTAAGGTTCCTAAAGATTCCTTCCTCGGTCAAAACTCACAGAAAGGAAAAACAGTAATGGGTGATAACTATGAGGAGATTGGCCTTACCGATGTTTTTGTAGCTCAGCCCGTCATTGCTGATAAGAATTAACTAATCATGCAGTTGATGCAACAGATCACCAAGATAAGTGTCGAAGTGCAGAGAAGGCAAGATTTGCCTAATTCGGGTTTTGCTTTCAATGCTCCATCAGATGGAAGGCCTCTACTTCACTTACCTTCTTCAAACACGAAATAGGCTCAAAACCCACCCTCCGATCCCGCTCAGAATCCCTCAATCATCGACTTAACCACCCAAAATCCTTATTATGCCTCCGTCTCTTCCTAAAAGTACCAACCCCAAAGCTCCACTTCCTCCTCAAAATGCCAACCTTCAAGCTTGTCCGCCCCCCTCAAACCAAAATGTTAGCCACCCGCACACTTCCCTCCACCACCAAAATCAGTATACCAGCCCCCAGACTTTCCCTCAAAACTATCAAGCCCTTCAAAATTCCCAGAGTTCCTCCATTGCTCCACCCCTACCTCAAAAGGCCACTTTCTAAATCTCAGTCCCCAATGAGCATGACGCCAATAGTTCTAAGCTCGACCACTATAAGGAGCGAGAGAGAGTGGAGGTCAAAGGAAGAGGCCGCCAAGATAGACATGAAGAAAGAGATTCGAAAGGTCATGAAAGAGTTGCAGTGTATCCCTGAAGTTGCCGGTTTAAGTTATGAGGATCTTTGCATTCGTTCAAATTTGGATCTTCCGGAAGGGTTCAAGGTGCCAAAATTCGATGTTTTCGGAGGAATAAGGAACCCCTTAGCGCACCTGAGGGCCTACTGTGACCAGCTCGTGGGGGTTAGAAGAGATGAAGCTTTACTGATGCGGCTTTTTAGCCGAAGTCTAAGTGGAGAGGCTCTGGAGTGGTTTACATCTCATGAAACGAGATAGTGGCCTAGCTAGAACGCTCTGGCAAAAGACTTTATCGAGAGGTTTGCCTACAATGTGAAGATCGTTCCTGATCGTTATTCCTTAGAAAAAATGAAGCAGAAATAAAATGAAAGTTACAGAGAATTTGCATACAGATAGAGAAAATAGGGAGCTAGAGTTCAGCCTCTTATGTCTGAAAAGAAAATTGTCGAAGTATTTGTGCGGGTTCAAGAGCCCGAATATTATGATAGACTTATGCTGCTCGTTGGAGCAAAATTTGCTGAGATAGTCAAAGTAGGTGAGACTATGAAAGATAGATTAAGAATCGAAAAGATTGTCCGCGTTGCTGCCTCGCCTGGATCCTCGAATTTGTTGAAGAAGAAAAGAGAAGATGTGTCATCTATCTCTTATGAGGAAAAGAAGACCCCAAGGAAATCCTCATCATATTAAGGTCGTTCTCGACCTTCACAGAGTTCATACCCAGTTTGTTATGCACAAGATGATTACCAAAATGCCCCTCCCCCCAGTTATCAAGATACCCCGCCCCCTTCCTAGCTACCAAACTCCCCATCCTATCTACCAAACTCTCCCTTCAGTTTACCATACTCCACCTCATCATTACCGAAGTGTCGCCCCCAACTGTGCCAACGGTTCAAGCAAATTACCAAACTCCTTCCTCAGTGTACTAAACCCCAACTCCACTTTACCAAAATACCCCCTCGAACTACCAAGCTCCAAAGCTAAATTACCAAACCAACTCATATCCCAAATATCAAGTCCCTTGTCCAAACACTCTAAATTATTGTCAAATCCCTCCTCCTCAACAAGGCAATTACGATCCACCCCGTCCTAGATTTGAGAAAAAGCATACTAGAATTTTCACTCTGGTCATTGAAAGCCGAACAAAGCTTTTCGAGCGATTAACTGCGGCAGGATATATTTATCCAGTGGAGCCCAAGCCGGCTGGCACTAGCTCAAAGTTTTACAGACCTGATCAGAGGTGCACATATCACTCCAATGGTGTTGGGCATGATACCGAGGACTTTATTAACCTAAAGCACAAGATCCAAGACCTGATTGACCAGAAAGTGGTCTCTCTCCAGACAGTTGCGCCTAATGTCAATAATAACCCTTGCCAAATCATGCAGGCGTCACTATCAACATGATAGAGACGGACGATAATTGGTGCGTGACAAAGGCAATAGTTTCTATTGCTCTTGATGAACTGGAAAGGGTTGTAGCTTCGTTGAGCATTAGAAAGAAGAAAGAGTTTGTGATTTTGACACCCGAGAAGGTTGTTATTTTGGTGACACGAACAACTCTTGTCCGATCAAAGTTTGTGATTGAAGCAATTGTTATCCAGGGTATGACCAGATCCGACAGGTGCTACACACCAAAAGAGTTAGCCCATGGAGCATAGAAGAAAAATCAGTCTAAAAGGCCAATTAGTGAAGCTGAAGTAGAAGAGTTTTGGAGAAAGATGCAACTGAAAGATTACTCGATCGTGAAGCATCTGGAGAAAACGCCAGCTCAGATTTCTGTGTGGGCCCTGATAATGAGTTCACAATTGCATAGGCAAGCTTTGATGAAAGCTTTGGATGACACTTACGTACCCGTAGGTACTAACAGTAGTAATCTGGCAGCCATGATAAACCAAGTTGTACGAGGCACCGAATCAGTTTCTGTGACGAAAAGGTACTCTTTGAAGGCAAGATGCACAACAAAGCTCAGCACGTCACCATTATGTGTTGAGACAAGAAAATTAATCGCGTCTTGGTCGATGACAGATTCGGTCTTAATAATTGCCCATATTTGACTTGGGAAAGCTTCAGCAGAACCAAGTCAATGTGAGGGCTTTTGATGGAGTACAAAGAGACACATTGAGTGCGGTTAACTTAGATATTCAGGTGGGTCCTGCGGAATTTAATATGGAGTTCCAGGTGTTGGATATCAACACCAGTTACAATTTACTTCTGGGAAGACCGTTTATCCATATGGCTGGAGCTATGCCGTCTACCCTTCACTAACTAATAAAATTTGTTTGGAAGGACCAGGAAATTGTCATTTATGGTGAAGGAAGTCATTCCAACGGGTATGCACCGATCGTTGATGATGGCTCTTGAGGTTGTGATTTCTACACGGTGGAGCAAGTAAATACCACCGGTGATGACTTGGCTCCACAACCTCCTATGCCTTCTGTGTACAAGATAATTGCTACTGTTATGCTCCGGAGTGATTTCGAACCAGGTTTCAGATTGGGAAAACACTTTGAAGGAATTGTCGAGCATATCCAAATTCCCGCCAAAGGAGCAAAGTTTGGTTTGGGATATGTCCCCACAGATGATAAAGCAAAGATGAAGAACAAGCGTGTTGATCAAGCATTGGCAAGGCCAATCCCTCATCTGTACCAGTTATTCTCGGTGCGAGAATATGTCAATGATAATCGTCTCGAGAAAGGAATCTGGGGTCTTTTTGAGGAGATTGATGCGGTCATCAAGGAAGAGACTGGGACATCGGGCATCCGTGATACAGAACCTCATGAGCAATTGCAAAATTAGATCTCCACACTGCTTCTTATTTCCCGTGCAGCTTGGTAGAAAAGACATGTGTTTATGTTTGTTTTTAAAAACGGTGATAGTCCGGAAGAGGCTCGAGGCCTACTTTTTATGCAGTTTTTACTTGTTTGAAGTTTTTAAAAGTCCCTTGTGATGTTTAAAAAGGCAAAATAGCCCTCGGCCATGGCCATAGTTTGTGCTTGTTTTTCAAGTTAAATGAAAGTCTCTTTTATCAAAAATTTGTTTACTTATATGTCTATATTTTACTTTCCTAACTTTGTTCGTTTATGATTTCAGTAATATTAATTTAAAACCTGTTAATGTCATGTCATGTCACGAGCCGAATGAACAAAATGAGGCAGGTGATGATGAATGCGAGGAATACAAATAAGAAAATGAGGTACCAGAGCATGTTGTTGAAGAGTTTCGACAATTCGAGAATCAACACAAGTCGAATTTAGAAGAAACTGAAACTGTAAATCTCGGGTATGAGGAGTGTGTCAAAGAAGTAAGAATCAGTGTCCATCTAACTGAAGCTCAAAGAAGGGATCTAGTCCGCTTGCTTAAAGAATACATTGATATATTTGACTGGTCATACAAAGATATGACGAGGCTGAGTACGAATAAGATGTCCTACAAATTGCCGATTAATCCAAAATTCAGTCCAGTAAAATAAAAGACTCGGAAGTTCAAGCCTGACTACAGTTTAAAGATCAAAAAGGATATTACCAAATAGATTGAGTCTCAAGTAGTGAAAGTGATGCAATATCCGACTTGGTTAGCCAATGTTGTTTTGATTGCCAAGTAAGACGTAAAAATCAGAATATGTGTTGACTACAGAGATCTCAACAAAGCTAGCCCGAAAGATAATTTTCCATTACCAAACATTCACATTCTCATTGATAACTGTGCTAAGCATGAGACGCAGTCGTTTGTGGATTGTTATGCGGGTTATCACCATATCCTGATAGATGAAGAAGATGCAGAAAATACAGTTTTCATCACGCCCTGGGGTGTACATCATTATCGGGTGATACCTTTTGGTCTCAAGAATGTCGGTGCTACTTATATGAGGGCCATGACAACCATTTTTCATGATATGATTCATAAAGAGATTGAGGTGTATGTAGATGATGTCATAATCAAGTCCCGCGAGAGTTCGAATCACTTAACTCACTTGAGGAAGTTCTTTGAACGCCTGTTTTGATACAATCTAAAGCTAAATCCCGGTAAATGTGCTTTTGGAGTAGCAGCCAGAAAGTTGTTGGATTCATAGTTAGCAGAAGAGGCATTGGACTTGATCCTTTCAAGATCAAAGCAATTCAAGAGTTACTCCTCCGAAGACCAAGAAAGAGGTGATGAGTTTTCTGGGAAGGTTAAACTACATCAGTCGATTTATAGCTTAGTCCACTATGGTGTGTGAACTAATCTTCAACTTGTTGAAAAAAAATGCCTTGACCAAGTGGATCGGAGAATGTCAAATTGCTTTTGATGCCATTAAGAATTTGTTATTCAATCCTCCAGTGTTGGTCCCTCCTTGAGAAGGAAGTCCTTTGTTGCTATATCTATCTGACTCAGATAATGCATTTGGATGCGTGCTTGGTCAACGTGATGAAACTGGGAAGAAAGAAAGAGTCATTTATTACTTGAGTAAAAAATTTACTCCATATGAAGCCCGTTACACTCTTTTGGAGAGAACATGTTGTGCTTTGACTTGGATTGCTCAGAAGTAGAGACATTATTTGTCTTCTTATACTATATACCTTATTTCCATAATGGACCCGCTGAAGTATATTTTCCAGAAAGCAATGCCAATCGGGAAGTTGGCTAAATGGCAAATGCTTTTGAGTGAATTTGACATTGTGTATGTGACTCAGAAGGCGATAAAAGCACAAGCCTTAGCTGATCATCTTGCGGAGAATCCAGTTGATAAAGAGTATGAACCACTCAAGACTTATTTTCCCGATGAAGAAGTTGCATTTGTAGGTGAAGATATTTCTGAAGCATACCCTGGTTAGAGGGTATTCTTTGATAGAGCAGCGAATCACCAAAGAAAAGGTATCGGAGCGGTCTTAGTGTCAGAAACTGGTCAACACTATCTTATGGCGGCTAAACTCTGATTTGATTGCACGAACAACATGGTTGAGTATGAAGCTTGCATCCTCAATCTGAAGATGGCAATTGATATGAACGTTCATGAGTTATTGGTTATTGGAGATTCAGCTTTGTTAATCCACTAAGTTCAAGGAGAACGGGTCGTAAAGAACCCAAAGATCACATCGTACGTGTAGTATATATAGAAGTTGTGCAAAAGGTTCCGCAAGATTGAGTTCAGACACACTTCTAGGTCACAGAATAAGTTGGCCGATGCTCTCGCCACCATTGCCCCGATGATTAAACATCCAGATACAAGTTATATCGATTCCTTAGATATAGAGGTAAAAGAGCAGTCTGTCTATTGTTCACATTGAAGTGGAACCAGATGGCTTGCCTTGGCATTTTACATCAAGAGGTATTTAGAGACCAGGATTTATCCTGAGAATGCAACGTTCAACCAGAAAAAGTTGATACGCCGTATGGCCCTTAATTTCTTCACAAGCGAGGAAATCCTTTATAGGAGGACTCCAAATTTAGGTCTTTTCAGATGCGTTGATGCTAGTGAAGCCGCAAAGCTTCTGAAACAGATACATACCGGAGTTTGTGGTACTCACGTGAATAGGCTCACTTTGGCGAGGAAGATCCTCCGGGCCAATTATTTCTTGATGACTATGGAGCATGATTGTTGCAAGTTTGTGCAGAAATGTCATAAATATCATGTGCATGGCGATTTGATTCGAGTCCCGCCTCACGAACTCAATACTATGAGTTGGCCCTGGCCTTTCGTAGCTTGGGGCATGGATGTTTTATGATTCTTATACCAAAGAATTAAGAATATGAGTAGCACTATTTCATTCAAATTCTCAGCAAAGCAAGGATCATAATGAACATTACAACTATGTTCGGAGATGGAACAAACGAAAACCGCAAAGAGAGCAATATTATTATTTTCCAGCAACTAAAGATACTTGGAAGACGTTTATCTGCATTATATTATCAAATATGATAATATTCTTACCCGGAGAGTCATATATATCGTATTGTCAAATGAGATGATACCGCTACTCCAAGAGTCATTTTTATTGTATTGTCAATTGAGACGATACCGCCACCTAGAGATACCCAGAAGATCACCTATGTTGTTCGATGAAGCATTATCCACGTTCGGTATCAAGGATGGAATCATCAGAATGAAGTCAATGCATAGTAAGAGAAATAAGTCATGCATTGCAAGAGAAAGAGATCATGCACAGTAAGAGAAGAAAGTCATGCATCGCAGAGAAGTCATGCATAGCAAAAGAAAGAAGTCATGCATTGCACGAGAATGAGGTCATGCATAGCAAGAGAAGAAAGTCATGCATCGCAGAGAAATCATGCATAGCAAGAGAAAGAAGTCATGCATAATAAAAGAAAAAAGTCATGAATTGCAAGAGAAGGAAATCATGCATAGCAAGAGAAGGAAGTCATGCATCGCAGAAAAGTCATGCATCGCAGAAAAGTTGTGCAGAGCAAGAGAAGGAAGTCATGCATCGCAAGAGAAAGATTCATGTATAGCAAGAGAAAGAGTCATGCATCGCAAGAGAATGATTCATGTATAGCAAGAGAAGGAGTTGTGCATCGCAAGAGAAAGATACATGCATCGCAGGGAAGGAAACCATGCGTCACAAGGAAATCAACATCGACTGTATCATTTTCATTTGCAAGAACAATGACATCAAGAGAAACTATCAACATATTACATCAACCTATTTTATTATTTCGACATTAAAGAAAGAGTACATTGAAGATTATATTGCAAATATAATCTACAAGCTTTATTTGCTTTACGTCAAACTGGAGGAACCTGATGTCAAACATCAAAGGAGAACAATTAAGCGTCAACACGATAAAAGACACTATCTCTCCATTTGAATTGAATTTTATGCTAATGAGTTTTATCTCAGTCTTTTTCGAGAGAATCCCCAGGGGATGAATTCTCAAAGAAAACCACAGGTGCGGACGACATAAAAAAGGATGCAGCACAACGTGTAACTTTTTCTTAACAGCGAACTGGGACATAGTTTGAAGAGGAGTGTCAAACTCCTAGGACGCGAGCAGAGGAGTGACTTCCACCACAATCAAACCACACCCCTATCAGAAGGCATGTGGATTTTTCTTTAGGCTTATCGGTTCCAGTTTTGCATCTGAAAGTGTTCGTTTTCACCGGAAGCAACTTTTCAATCTAAGTGACAATACACCAAGAGCTTTGGAAATTATGTCCGTGTAAGTTCATAATTATAGGTGTGAAGCGTGCCACATTCATAGCTAAGAGGTTGCAAGCCTCCTTTTCATACTCGACTTACTTTGTCACTTTTCCAGAACCGAAGGATATCTTACGTAAGAGATTTCCTTTTCAACCGATTGAGTCGAACTACAAAATGCCTGATTCCCTAGGTTGAGGGATATATAGGCAGAATCAATGTTGAAAACTTGGTTGTACTCCGACATTCGCTCTTAAATCTTATTTTCGAGCATTTCGATCCCTCCATAATTCGGTATCACAAGGACTTTTGAATTCTTTCAAAATCGTGCGTGAAATCAAGCGTATCGAACTACAAGTGACCTGGATTCTCATATAGCCTGAGATATGTAGGAAATCCACTTTCGGGGTTCGGCCATAATTCCTAAAGTCCGTACCAAATCCCTTTTCCTAAAGATGAAGATGTGGTTGGTCAAAATTGGATTAGTCAATTTCATTTTCCTCGAATTTCTTGCATCAATTCGAGTAAAACGAGGGACAATTGTTGACACCCAATTTTGATCCTCCCTAATAATAATTAATTTTCGAGCTTCTTAGATTTCAAAACGACTTAGAGTAATTAGCTTTATAAAACTCAAATAGTTTCAAGGTTATTTTAGGTAATTTCAGTCGACTTTTTATAGCATTTTGAATAATAAATGTATTTCATATAATTATATATAATTAATATATTTTATAAATATTTGAAAACCATATCAAAAAATTTCTACATTGTTTTAGTAAATATTTTATTAATTTAGTCTAGTATAATTTATAGTTATGATTTTGAGTTATTGAAATCGGTTAGTTTATATTCGAATTAATTATTTTATTTTGTTAAGTTTGAGAAGCGCATAAATTAATTATATTAATTCATCCTATCTAAGTTTTAGCCAAATTCACTAGTGAAGTTCAATTTGGTCAAATTAATAATTCATTTGGCTATACTAAAGGACAAAATTTTGGGCCTTCCATGAGAGGACTAATGATTTGATATAAAATGTGAAGTTGTTCGTTGTTCGTTGTTCGTTGTTCGTTGTTCGTAAATGTTGATAATATTGGATATTTTGATATATATGCATGTGATAATAATGTTATCTTGACTTGCTTATGTTGCACTTAGTGGAATAGCCGCATGATTCTACCAGTACATTGTGGTTGTGTACTGATACTACACTTGCTTTTATTTTTGTTGAGTATAGAGCATCTTCAAGCGGTTACTGACAGACCTCGCTTAGGAGATCAGTGATCGTTTGAATTCAAGGGTGTGCCAATTCTTCCGGGTTGTCATGGATTCTCTTTCGTCTATGTCCACCATTTACGGACTTAGACTATGGTTTAGTTAGTTGATTAGTTCATTAGATTTGGATTGCATCCCTTCTTGTTTAGACTTGGTTCATCGTTAGATGTTTTGGTACATTGACTTTCAGGTTCTAGGTTATTTCTTCCGCATTGTTAGTTCTTGTTAGACTTTTGTTGGAGTTTATGGGAACTCCCTATTTATTTCCTTAGTATTTAACTTGCTTCCGTAACTTAAATGTCTTATTTTTTGTTTAGTTGCTTGGTTTGGGTTGTAGTAGTGGTTCTCCCACCGGAGAGTTAGTGTGGTTGCCAATCACGACAGTCTGGATCGTGACATTACCCCTATACTAAATCTAAATATCATAAAATATTTAATTAATTAGTAAATACTAAATAATTACAAATGATATTACTAAATCTCTTATTATATTCTTTATTAGTATTATTTATGGTATATAATAGTCTCTATTTAATTGCATAATGTTACCTTTTAACTCTTTTAATTTCTGAAATATGTTATTATCAATTAAAAAACTTTAATTATGAGAAAAAGTTTAGGAAAAATGAACAATAGGTCATCTTGTCTTGTTGCAACTCTTTTTTTTTTTTTTTTTCATTTTTAAAAACTCATTTGTATGCAACGTTTAAAAAAAACACAGAAGGTTTTCTCGTTTCTTTTGTCTGCGTAATTATACGTTAAGATTTCAATTAATCCACTATGTTAATATTATTAAAATATGATTTTTATTAGATGAAATGAATTTTCATAAGTTGCTAAAATGATGACAAGCTAATAAATCTCTAAAAAGTCGATGTTTGTAATTACTATTGTGTATTCATCAGTAGAATTTAAGGCATTATATTAAATATTTCCAAATAATGAATATCTCAAAGAGAAGATAAGAAGACACATCCACCAAAAAAAGTGTGTTTGAAGAAAAAAAAGGATTCATTTTCCTCGTCTTGTTTCTTATCTTTTTAGGCTCCACTAAAGTTTTCTTCAAGTTATCATAATTCTTCTTCCTACAGTTTAATTAGGTACGCGTATGTGTCTATTATATATATATATATATATATATATATATATATATATATATACATACATATACACATTATACTAACTAGCATGTAGTATTTTAGCTTCCTCATTTGAATATTGTATTTGTACAATTGTTAGTTATTTTTACTTTATGCACTTTAGTCAATTTTATAATTAAGGTTATATTCTTTTTAATAAGAACGGTACTTTCTAGCATAAAAATGATAATTTTTTTAATTTCTTATTTAGTAAATACCAATAGATTTGAAGGGGATAAAATATATCATTTGCAATACAAAATTTAGTATTTTGAGATAAATATACAATGCACGTTCCCAGAACTAGTAGAAGAATCAGCAAGTTATAATGCTTTCCAAACAAAGGTAAGTACAAATTAAAATAGTGTGAAGAGAAATTAACTTTCAATTTTTAAAGTGAGATTAGAAGAACCATATTCAAATTTGGTAGGGTAACTGTAAAATTGGTCACAAAATAACATGATATGAGCTATACAGTCATCAAACTCAGATACAGATCTTCACCATCTATCTCTCACCAAATTATAATCCAATCTAAGCATGTATGCAAAAGTTCTACAAAACTAACAAGTCGTTAACACGAACATGCTCGTTCATTAGCACAAAAAATTGAAGGTAACAGTGCAAAAATGGCGATCAAACTCGACTACTTCATCCATCTCCCACTATGCTGCAGGGAAACAGAACATCCCACCAAATCTCACCCCCGACTCCAACTTGATGGAGATTCTAGAGTAAAGTTTTTTGTTTTTGTTTTTCGATAGAGTTAAGTGTTTGCTCTGGCCTCTAGATGTAAATTTTCTTAACAGGAAAATAGGAGTAAGAAGATAAATGGAACTTCTAAGCTATTGACAGAATAGCAAGCAGATGGGCGGCAATGAAATCAAGCATTCAGAAACAAATGCGGATACTCACCCCATTCAAAACCAGCGTACTGCATCGTCCAATTCTTGATCCATGACACCATTTCAGGCTCATTGTAGAGTCACCGAAATGGGTTTTACCAATTGTTTTCAAGCACTGCTGCCTGCAGATGCAAATCCAAAGTGAACCCATCATGATGGTTTGGCAGCTATACAGGGTATGAAGGGTTGACTTAAACTGGGGAACGACAGCTTGTTCAGAGGAACTGTGTCTTGTAAAATACGATCAACCTTCTGCAACAGAAGATACAGCTGCATAATCCAAGCGAATCCGATTTGGCAAAGGCCTCGCGATGAGACTGTCGGTTACCCAACCTGCTACCTCACCATCAGTTTTGACATGGTTAAACTCTCTCTCAACATACTCCAAAGACATCTGCAGCCTTCCCCCAGGCCTGCAGTCATTAGCTACACTGCTCGACTTGATTCCTGCATTTGTCTCCAACCAGTACAGGTAATTGACATGAAACAATGACTTCAACATATCTTGTGGTGATGAACTTTCTTTCAGCACAATCTGCTCCAACAAGTGCAAATTAAATGTAAAAATGTTAGTTAAGCATAAGGTCAAACTACCACTCTCCATCCATTTCAATGAAGAAATGGAAAGCAGAAGTGAGATAAAGACGGGAATTGAATCAGGAAATTTCCAAGTAAAACAAGCCTACTAACGATCTACTCATGCTCAACTCCCCCTCCCTCTCTGATATTTGTCTCTCACTGGAGTATTCACTTTTCCTGCTAAGTGAATGATATATATGAGTCATTCATTTTCCCTTCAGAGAGTTTCTCCCTTATTTATACAGTTCAATATCTCTAAATGACATTTCATTCTACCAACACTACTCCAATAATTCACATTTAAGAAGGCCAACCTTAAATCTCAATCACCATTTTTATGAGGTTCACCATACTGCTTGGTGATCAACTTAAGGTATTTTGGGAGCTACACTGATGCAATTGCTGAACAATTTTTGTACTAAGAAGAAGAGCATGTAGTTCTTTGATCTCTTATCACAGAACTTCCCACCGTTGTTTGCTAATATTGGCATAAAATTTTGGATTGCCTTTAACTCAAACAGTGTCCATCATAACTCTATAGTGGTGATTGCAAGTTACAAAATGGATTCTGCAGAACCATCATATTTACTTTTCTCTTTGTTATATATACAAGAAAAAAAATGTAGGTCAAAATAGCTGGGTTGCATCTGAAGTGGAGTTCCACAGAATGAAATAAACACTCTGGAAGAAACATAGGAAGGGCAATATTATTCTTTCCACTCAAAGCCTAATACTTGTTATGACTAAATTTAGCTTGTTTAAATACCCAACATTCATAGTGAATGTCCCGTTGGGAGGTCAATCTTTCTTTAGTTATAGTAACTACAATCACCCTCTGGAAAGGCCAAAATATGATCAACTGTTCCTGATAAAAAGAAAGGTTCCTTAAGAAGATCAATCAGAAATTTGAGCTCTTTACACTTTATTCACCAGTTTTTAGGAAGTTGACTCCTATTGCAGAAGGTAGATCAAATAAAATCTTTAGCTGGAATTTACAGGTTAGTCTAAACAAGTGATGTCTCAACACTGAAAATACTGAGGGGGAGCAGAGAGACTGGATTACTTACGCAAAATCTTCCTTCATGCTCAGTCAAAATGTAACCTTCATTCTTGTACAGTTCAAACAGAGCAAGCACATCTTCTTGGCTTGTAGCAACATCAGAAAGTTTAGAACCCAGCTGCAATCGTCGCACAATCCCTGCAGCTGCTTGCTTAGCATGAACAGAAAGCACTTCCGTTTGTGTCTGAAAAGACCAATAATCAGAGAAGATGGTCTATTTTTATAGTTTGCAAGTCAAAACCAAATTATATCTTCAACTGGAAGCTGGCATCAACAGAGAAATTTTTCTCCCATTCCCAACAAGGAACAAGGGTTATAGTTAGGGCCATCCCTAGTCACTATTCACTAGGTCATCCTTGGTACTCATTATCATTCAAGTTTATGCCTATCTTGCGAGTTGTTAGTTATTACTATTTTTTTG
Source organism: Solanum bulbocastanum (assembly GCA_037074985.1). Lineage (NCBI taxonomy): Eukaryota > Viridiplantae > Streptophyta > Magnoliopsida > Solanales > Solanaceae > Solanum > Solanum bulbocastanum. Next base: position 3,108,864 of record CM073604.1, read on the forward strand.
TCCATTTGTATTTGAATAAGCATATTTTTTCTTAATTTCTTCAACTGTTCTAAGATTTTCCTAATCTCATTTGATGTTGGTAGTTGCACATGAGAACACCTCATTTGTCCTCTATAACTTGATAAAACAGTTAAGCTGGACAACTGCTGCCCCCCGTCACCCCAACCCACACACACAAAAACACAAAAGAAACACGTTTTACTGCATAAACATAGACCAGAAATCCCTGCAGTGTATTTTATAAATTTGGAGGATAAATGAAAATTTGTTTACACAGTAAAACATCAACACACACACAAAAGAACTTAACAGGTTCTGAGGTTTGCATAGATATGAGGGAAGATGTCTTACAAAACTAGTAAAAGTGAAAGCAAACTCACTTCATAAGCTGCCTTTAAATTTAAAATAGCAGCTGGAAAAAGTGAAAGCAAACTCACTTCATATGCTGCCTTTAGATTTAAAATAGCAGCTGGAAAAAGGGGCTCCTCATCATTGACCTCTTTAACAGAAGGAACTAGACCACTGAGCAGATATTCACTGAAGACTAGACCTATCAAAAAAGAGTCGCTAACATAAGATTAAACAAGGACAGATTACGTGACAAGTTTCAGCTACCTCTTATAACTTAGTAAGATTTTTATTAAATTAAAGCAACACTTTTCCAGCAGTTAATAAATAAAGCTGATATATAAAATCGTTATCCAAATTGTAATGATAATATGATCTATGCTGCAAGGTAGATGTCATATAAGTTGTCAATGCATATGCACATGTTCCATAATTAATCACTATAACATCTTCTCCTTCACTTATGTTACATCATTCAGGACAGAAACTTAGAACTAGATCTGAGATGTACTTTCCAACAGTAAAAGCGATTGTGTAATAGGTCCTCTTGAACACTCATTCTATCAATGGAAGCGAGAATAATAGGCCACTCTCATGTAAAAGAATCCACTGAACAGTTTAACACACAAAATACAGAATACAAAGTAAGCTTCCTTGTGCTTTTCAAATTAATTGCTTGTATCTTATGATATAAGAAATAAAAACTCAAGAGAAGAGAAGTACTTGCACGATAAGGATTTAAAGTCCTTAGTTGAATTGAGTGATATGACTTCAGATTACAGAACATGTGGATCCAAGTTACCACTCCAAAAGAGGCAAGAGCAAGAGATGTAGAAGAGCGGGTGCAGTTAGCCAGTGCAATGCCAAGCATGATTCCAATAGCTTTGCTCACCATTCCTTGAGCTTCACCCTTTGCAATCACCTGCTATTAGTAACTGATTCAGAATGGCATTCTTCTGGTAACTCCTCGGTCCTCACAAGGCATATGTGCACAAATACATGAGTGGCTCTTGTAGATAATCAAGAGAGGCTGGAACATTAGAAGTTTCATGACCCCAACATATTTTGACAACCAAAGTAAGAATATAGAAGTAAAGAAATTACCTCAGCGAAATTCCTCTGAGCGGCAAAACCCGCATAGAAGCAGCTCCTTGTAGCAGCCTGTAAGACAGAGGTTTTGTTTATCATTGTTTACTGTATGAACATTAATCTCTTTTTTTTTTTCTTTTTTTCCTTCAGGGATGGGGGTGAGGAGATGTGTTTGGGCATAACATCCCATTCTTCTCTGTAATGAAGATAAAAATTACATAAATTTAATGAAACACCTGAGAGAAACTTGCAGCATATGTTTGACACACAATACCAGTAAAACAGTGGATTTGCAGTAGGGCATGCAGATCAGAACCGTGCCCTTTTTTAATCATGATCAGATTAACACTTGGCTTCAAAAAATATTACCTGGATTAGGGAAGCAGCTGATCTCCCTGCTCCAGCAACAGCTCCGATAGGAACAAACAGATGTGGGAATGCAGGGGTCAAAATCTCTAGGCCATAAGCAGCATTCTCCAAAAGGTCGGCAAACAGCCTCCAGCTCTTAGGATTGACATCAAAATGCCTGCCATAGTTCGACAAAAGAATCTTGCTTAGATATCCAATGCCATCCTTAAGCACCCAATTGACAGCAGCAGCAGTAGGAATAGCCCCTTTCCCTAATCCAACAGCATAAAGCAAGGCCTAGACATAACAGAGTATGAAAAATCAATCAGCATTGTTCACTCATATGATTTTCTTCCTCAGATGATTCAAGACAACAAAGGTGAAAAAAGAAATAACAAACAAAAGTATATATAATCTATTAAACTTTCAATGATCCACGAGCTCTCTTGCTAGTTGTTACTCGTTATGAATCTTGGTATCTTTTTGAGTTATGAGGAATCCTGTTAATAGTTGTGGAAGAGAAAAGAATTGCAATGAGAACAAACTCTTTTCCTTTGACCTTTGATTTGCTTGGTTGACTTGAATCGCCCAACCAATAAGATTGAAATAGTGAAAACTGACAAGGCCACCTATTTTTGTTGATAAGGTAAGTATTTTATTAATAATTGTGGGGACCTCGTATACAATCCATACACCAAAAAAGAGAACCTACACCATAATATGGTTCTCAACATATAGGAACCTCGAAAGTACAGCAAAAGGAAAGTAGAGGCAAAAAAGTGACAATGCCACATTTGACTGGACAAAACATGTCACTTGTACACATGACATGTTTTTATTGGTCTTTGATTTGACTAAGTATGTCATGTCATTTGGCATGTGGAATCACTATCTCTCCTTGAATTATTTGGCATTCTAGGCTTGAAAGGATGCTTGTAACATTCAATTTACGCTGGTTAAGAGTCTGAGGAGACCACATTTTAGATAATCGAACAGAATTCTAGTAATGTTCTAAGTCCAATCGACCAATTAGAGAGAATTCCTCTAAAATAGCCATGAACTCGCAACCCAGCCGATTAGTGGAGTATGAGTCACCAACTTGGTTAATGTCCCACTATCTTCAACTTCAATTAGGAGATGTGTGTTTGAAAGACGGGGTATACACTCTCTGTCGTAAATCTTCTTAAATTTGCATCACTAAAAGAAGCTTGGTTAATCTTAGGTTGAAGATAATCAAGTGCCTATGAGTTTTATCTAGAACATGATGTATTTTAATCCATGGGTTTGAAGTTTGATTTAATTCTTGATCTTTGAATGCTAAAACACATGAATGCTTGCATGCAGAGAAATTCATTTATTCGACTAGGTATGTCACATCATTTAGCATGTGACATAATCCTATTTGACTCTTTCACTCGATTTGGTGTGTCGCGACATTTGACATGCTCTAGGATAAGACGACAGCTTGAGCTAACAAAGTGGTTCATCATTTTAAGTCCAAATCAACAGACTATCCCAACAAGCTTAGACCTTTTTAATCAAATCCAAATTCATTAGACTCAAATAAGGACTTCAACAACATTAGCTCGTCATATTTATTTGGGCTAATATATCTTTAATTAACACAAGAGCAGTACCTGAGTTGCAAGAACACCACTAATTTGTGCAGCAACACCTTGAACCCCTCTCCAAAGGGCATACTCCAAGTAATCACTTGTAACACTCTCCGGAAATCCCTCAGGAAGCAACAAAGTCGTCGTTAGTTCCTTGCATTGCATCCACAAATTGGAAACAAAACTCCCCGATTTCGAATCAGGCAATAACCGTGACCACATCGTCTTAGTAAGAACAAATTCATCCTTTGAATAATCTGGCACAAGTTCAAACCGTTTTCCTCCTCTAATTTCATACACAATTTCTCCATTATTAGTTTTTGCTTGTACAAATGAAGCTAACAGTAAGCAGCAAGTAATTGAAGAAGAAGCTGATACAAGGAACAATAACAATGGTTTACACGATAACACGGAATCGATAAAAGTATCTTCATTTCTAAAAATAGGAAGGAGGAGAAGAGATCTTCTCTTATCAAAATTGAAGAAATTGCTCCACCAATCACCGCCGCCACTACCGCCGTTGTTTTTACCATTTCCACCAGCACCGCCACCGCCGTTTCCGATGTAGTTATCTCGGCTGCCTGAACTCCGAAGAAGAGACAGCCTATGGAATTTAACGGGAGAGAAAAGAGGAGTGTAACCGGTGGCGGCGGAGAACACGGCGGTGGTCGGCGGAGGAAGGAGGGGAAACGGCGGTGAAGTCAAACGGGAAAGAGAGAGAGGGTGGCCGGCATAGCTCATGACTAGTGAGGACTCCTCCAAGGGGTTGTTAGGTCGCGCTTTTTTTTATTTATTTATTAACTTTAGTAATTTACATTATCTTTTTCTCCATTCTTTTTTTTTTTTTTTTTTTTTTATAAATATGAAGAAACATAATTTTATTCATCAAGATTGCGGGTATAATTATGTTCCTTCCTTGATTCTACTCTCCTAGATTTATTTGAGGGCCGTTAGTGGCGTATTTCTCGAACTAGGATGGTTTAGAGTTGACCTCTATATGTGTTGACACCCAATTTTGGACCTCCACAATATAGATTAATCATCGAGCTTCTTAAATTCCAAACGATTTGAAATAATGAATTTTTATGAAGTTTAAAATATTTCTCAAGTTACTTTTAATTAATTTCGTCATCTTTATCATTTTAAGTAAAACATATGCTTTATATAATTTCGTATATAATTAGTACATTTTATAAACATTTCGAAAATCATATAAAAAAGATTTTAATTTTAGTAAATATTTTATTAAATTAGTTTAGTTTAAATTTTGGTTGTAATCTTAATTGTTAGTTTACAATTAAGTTAATTATTTTATTTCGTTAAGATTAAGAAAATCATTAATTAATTTATATTGTCTTATTTAAGTTTTAGCTGAATTTATTAATTTAACTCAATTTAGCTATTTCCTAAACTCCGAAATCTAACCAATCTAATTTTATCTCTAACCCATTCGAAAGACCAAACTTGGACCCTACTTCTAAATTCCAGCAGCCCACCAATTTCAACCAAGAGACCCACCAACAATTCAATACAACAATACAACGATCCAAACAACATACAACAGTCCAAACATTGACCCATTCCAGCCCATTTTCTTTTTTAGCAATACAATATAACAATTATATGTACAACAACAGCAAAAAAAGGAGCCGACCCCACATACTTCTTCTTCTCCACAGATTCAAAGAAACCCAGAAACAGCAAACTTCCAGCAATTCCCAAAGGACAACAGCAACGCCAACAACACGGCGTGAACAGCAGAAGCCCATCAATCGAAACGCGTGAGCAGCAATGTCACGGCGTCTACGAGTACAACAGAAGACAGCAACTTCGTTGTCTTCTTCCTCAACGTCCCTTTCAATTCGTACCGTCGCAGCAGCAGCGAAGCACGCGTCTTCCGTCCTTTTGGCTCGAGATCGAGCCACGTAGCATAGCAAGGACGAGGATTGCAAACCAACCGTCGATTCTCGCCCTTTCGTCTTTCGAAATAGGGCGAAAATCTCAGAAAAGGGTGTTTGTCCGAATTGGTGAAAGAGTTTGATTTTTGAATTTTGAAATGGGCCTCGAATTCGGATTCGTTCATTTTCCCCCCCTCCAATTCGTGGACCCTAATCTCCTTCTATATATTCCTTTTTCTTTTCAATATATGGGGGGGGACGGAGATTTGAGAAAAAGAAAAAAGTTGGAAAATTGGCAAGAACTTACTGAGGAAAAATCACTAGGTTGCAACAGTCCTATAAAAATACAAGAAATACACTTTAAATACAGACGTTTTTTTTTTCTCTCCATGTTCTTGGGTTGCTGGGATTCATAGGATTTCTTCAAGTTGAAGTTAGTGCCAAGCTCATCTCGTCTCCAGTTTGCCGCCTCGAATAAGATATACATCCTCGCTTTTCTTACCGTTTTTCTTCTTAATCCGAGTCTTTATTTGTTGTTTAGTTGATTGCACTGTTCTGGTAGTCCATCAAGGATATGGATTCCTCATGTAATTTAAGTTTTGGTCGTTGGCCTGTTGAATATGATCCGAGTATATATATGTGGATAATGAATGTATTCCGAAGCCGTCTTCTAGCCTAAAATTGTTACTTTCTTATTCTTTTCGAGGCTTCACAACTGCATTTCGTTCGGTTTCCAAACTGTTCTACCTACCTTAGTCTACCCCTGTTCATATTGGATTTGTAGTATTGTTTAGTGTTCGGGGTCACTCTCTTCGTTCTTGCACCACAAATTGAAGGAATGAAGCAAGACAACAACATCTCGAGTTCGCTTAGTGCTTTATATCTGGTGTTTTGAATTGTAGGAGGTTGATTCAGTCATGTTAATTCCCTTTCATGCCCTGTCTATTCGAAATATATTTCGTATGTGATATATTGGTCGAGTTTTTTGTTTTGTCTAGTTAGACATCTCTCCATGATACATTACTGCCCCATTGCCATATGCTTTGTTAAGCATGAGTTGTGTTCCTTTCCTCCTTCCTAATAGTCTCTGCCAATAAAGCTTTATCTAGAAAGGTTGTCATTTACGGTTTTGACTCCATTTATTTTATTTTTATGTGCAACTATAGTAGCTAGAGTTAATGTGAGCACTTAGAATGAATAGCGTTTCAATGCTTATAGTTGTTTATTCCTTTATTTTGTTACATTTTCATTATCTTAATAATGAGGTAGTAAGTGGATTTCTTATAGCAATTGCATTTGGATATAAATTTATGGTAGTGAATGACATGCTCTCTTGAATTTTAGTCATCTTATCACCAATAGTTCGAAATTTGATACTACTGTCCCATCCATGCTCTTCTTGCTTGGTGCTTTTCCCTTTTGGAAAGGTTGAGTTTGTTGAATTTAAAATTACATGATCTTTGAATATTGTTAGATCAATTAAAATTTATGTGGTTACTTTGCTACTGCCTTCGCAAATGAATGCTAATGTATATTTTCTTTGTGTTCTTTTCTTGCATGAATCCATCCGAGCCTTGTGAGCTTTCTTCCTCCCTTTGCATTTCATTTGGGCCATAAAGGCCCCAAATCCTCTTTTCCCTTCGAGTCAGCCCCCTATCGCAAATCATGAGGTAGATGAACAGGTTGAAAGCAGCAAATAAGGCAGGAAATCGGATTTACAGGTCCCAAAGGCTGGAAACAGGCTGAAATATGGCATATATACAGCTGTATACATCGGTATACAGTCAGAAAATATGGTATACAGGTCCAAAACGTGAAAATACAGGGCTGAAGCAGAATACAGGTGTTCGGAAGCAAGAAATACGTGAAAAGAGCTGATATGCATGCTCATATACATTGATATACAGAAAATGTACATCAAAAAGGGATTGGGCTATAACCCAAAGACTTGCAGCGAAATTGGCCCAACAAGGGCCCAATTTCACTATCTCTTTTACCCTCCTACTTGCTTTGATTATGTTTGATTAATTTTATTTAACTCTAACTTTAAAATTATTAATTAACTTAATTAGATTCCCCAAAAAGATGAGTCATTTCTTTGTGTTGGTTCTTTTAATACTTTTCACTTGTCATGTTCGCTTATTCTATTAATCAAATTATTAGTCGAATCTTGTATTTCAAAATCAAGTTAAATCGGTGTTCTTAAAAAGATAGTTTTAAGGCCTCTTCACTTGATCACATTTATTTTAAGGTGTTTTTCTCAAATGAACTAAAAATATTCTCTTTTTACTTAGACATTTTCGCCAAAAGTTAGTCAATTAATTTAAAATGATTTCCATGCTTTAATTAGTTTAAATTATCATTTCAAAATAAATTAAATAAATCCTAAATTAATCTAGTTTTGTTAAAATTTTATTCACATGAAATTTAATTCAAATGTTTCATTTTTAGTCTCTTTCTCTTATAAATAAATAAATAAAATAAATGTGTTATTTACTTAACTATTTTCTAAAAGTTAATCATATTGTAAATTAATATTTTTTTATAATTAATCAAATCATTTTAGTCAAATCGCCGGTCAACCGCAAGTTAGCGGACATTCCGAGGGCCTAGCACCTTCTCGGAATATACATTGAACTTCGAACCCTTTTTATTTTCAATTGATTTTATCTGTTTTGGTCTTTTGAAAATCTTTTAGTTTTTCTTGATTTTTACTAAAAAATTAAGTGGCGACTCTGTTCTTTTGATAATTCGATTTTTCTTAAACCATAAGTTTAATCGATTTTTCGAAACTTAATCATTTTTTCGTTTATTTATCTTTTTTCGAATAAAACAATATGAATATTCCACGACTTTTGTGGAATATTTGAGATTTTGATCTTAAAAAATACTCAAGAGTTTATTGGATATTTGAGATGTCTTTTAAGGAATTTAGTTCCCTTTATATAAACATAAACTATAATTTAGGGTTGAGTAGCCTCTAAGAATTCTAATTGAAACTGAACACACTTTCTAGAGTTTCAATTCGAAGTGAACACGTCTTGTAGAGTTCACAAAATTTCAATGTCTACAAATGCCTCCTGCTTCAAGGCTTGTCGGAGTGTAGACCCGATGAAACTCAAAGACGAGGCCTGAAGTACTCATTCTTCCACCTTTGCAATTTCAGATTTTCAGACTTGATTTAGGAGAGAAGAGATGAAGGGCAGATTTGGTTCCACTGGGCGTGCCAATTTGTTTGCAACAAATTTAAAGTGACAGAAAATAAATTGCAATCACAAATAAATATAAAAAAAACATAGTTTTATTCATCAAGATTGCGGGTACAATTTTGTTCTTCTCTTGATTCTACTCTCCTAAGATTTATCCATGATTCAAGGACCGTTAGTGGCGTATTTCTCAAACTAGGATGATTTAGAGTTGACCTCTATATGAATATTCCATGTAGAATATTCGAGATCTTGATCTTTAAAACTACCCAAGAGTTTATGAGATATTATGAGATGATTTTTCTCCGTTCGATATTCGTATTGAGGCTTATTAAATTAAAATCGCATATTATAAAATTCATTTTCCAAGATAACGCTCTCAAATAGTATTACTCCCTCTGTCTCAATTTATGTGACTGACTTTCCTTTTTAGTCAGTCCCAAAAAGAATGCACATTTCTATATTAAATAACAATTTAACTATTAAATATATATTTTACCCTTAATAAAATGATTTACAGCCACACAAATTTCTGTCATTTATTTTGGACCACAAATTTTAAAAGTCTTCATTTTTTTCTTAAACTCCGTATCAAATCAAAGTACAGTAAAATCTTGATAAAGTAATAATCTCACTAAATGAATATTTTTCTCCGGTCCCAACTTGGGCCAGTTATATTAAAGTAATATTCTCGCTAAATGCATTAGATAATAATTAAAAATAAAGTATTAAAGGCCCAGAAAAATATAAAGTAATAATTACTAGAATACATCAAGAATTTATATATATTTAATCAGTCAATAATACTAGACCAATAATTATTTCTTTTTAAAATATGATTCTATAGTTGATTGCTTTTTCTTCCCACCAAAATCAAAATTAATCTCATCCTTAACTTTTTGAAGAGCGAACACAATTTCTGAAATATTTTATTGGTGTTGTACCAAATAATTTAACAATGTAGTCATTGCTTGAAATGCCTCCTTTGACGATACATGTGGGACAATGTTACTATCATCTTGTTCGGGATCATTCTCATCATCATTATTCATTACAGATTGAATAATCTCTCCCTCTGTAGGTGATTCCATAACTATATCATTCTCGTTAGGGTAGTTCAAAAGATGTAATACAATTAGAAACATTAAACTTCACTAAATTCGTTTAGCTTTCTTAGATTTAAATAATAAATATGCAAAGACTACACTTTTTAGTTTTCTAGACTTAAACTTTTGAAATTCTTAATTCAAATATATTTTTTTTCTTTCTTATGGTACATACTGCAAAATACTCTCTAAAATAATAAATATTTATTTATCGATAATAAATATTTTATGCATTTATCAATAAACTAATAATCTCGATAAATAAATATTTTTTTTCAGTTCCAAGCATATACATTTATAGAGGTTTTACTGTACATCACATAAAATGGGACAGAGAAAGTACCTTTTTTAAAAAAATCATTTCTAATAGTAATGATGTTCATGACTTGATTTAAGTCGATTTTTCTCTAAAAGATGACCAAATGAATTTAGTTGATTTTTCAAATATTAGAATCAAATCAAATCAAATCAAATCAATCAAATCATTTTTTTTTCGCTTCGTTTTTTTAAGGTTTATTCAATTTATTATCGATTTTTATTTAAATATATGAAAATATAGTGTCACAAAAATATAAAATGGACTATATTTTAGCATAACATATCAAAATTAATTAATATTTGAAAAAAAAAAAGAAAGAGGAAATATATACCTAATCAAGTTATATATGTGACTTTCTTTTAAAAAAAATTTGTGTATATTTTTAAGCATTTAACCATTTTTAAGGAACATAAAAAAATCTTACAATGAATTTTATTTTTATGCAAAAAAAATTAAAAATCTTGACATAATATACCAATATATTTTAACGATAATTGAATTGAACAGTAATGAATAAGTAAATAATTACAGATTAAATTATTTTAAACATGAAGTAGATTTTTGAATTTTATCAAATAAAAACTATAAATCATATTAAACAGTAAAGTGATCACTATAAAGACAAACACTTATATTATAAATTAAGAGTGCAATTATGCATATGTACGCTCACATGCAAATATTTATGTAGTCGATTTGGTTAGTTGTTTCAATTATTATTTTTTTTTGTTTTAAATCAGAATCTAATTAAATTCTATCGTCGTTTAAAATATAAAATTACCAAATAAAAAATATCGTTTTATGTTCATTGATTTAATTTGATTTTCTAATTTCCTTGTAAACCCCAATTCAAAGGCTTGAGACCGCGGTTTACATTATAAAAATACGATATTATATATACATATATTATAATAAGATATTTTACATGTTATAAATGATTATTATTTTTTAACTTTACGGGTGGTGTTTGTTGTTATAGAATTGAAAGACAAATATGTTTTTTTTTTGGTTTGAGGTTTTTAAAATTTGCCAAATTGTTACAATCTATACAATTATTATAACAATCATCTTTTGTCCTTGCGGCAAATTAATTTTTTTTTGTACTCTTCTATTATTAGTAATATAATATATGTCATTTTGTGGTCTTCTCCAAAGCTATGCCGAATATGAGAATTCTCCAATTTCCTCAGATAGTACCTACATTCAAAGATTATATTAGTAAATAACAATTATCTCTGAAAACTCCTCTAATATTGTCGATAGAAATTTGATTATAACAAATACCCTCAAAATTAAATCTAAATTTATCATTGATATATAGGGTGTAAGCTATTTGATAGTAATATCGAACTTACTATAATTGTTAGAAGTGACAAAATTCGAAGTGAACATATAATCGAGAACCCTAATAGCTATAGATTAATTAATGTAATCCAATATTAAAAAGTTAATAAGGATAGATTATTTAAATTAGTCTTCTTATATTAGTAATATCGGAAAGATATGGGTTCTTTTTATTTTATCACTTAAGAGTTAACAACTAGGAAGTACTTAAATATATGGTTTTATAATGGGATAAGGGTTTGAAAAATATCCCAACTTTGGTCGGATTTGTTGTTGCGTAACTAAACTTTCATGAGGACCTAAACTATTTAATATCGTATTTTTTACCCCCTGAACTATTTAATAGTGTATTTTAAAGGTATATATGTGCCCACGTGGACACATTACTAATTATAATTTTGCATTATTTTTTATGTCCACGTGGGCAAATATATATGTTTAAAATATGGTATTAAATAGTCTAGGGAGGTAATAGATCCTCATGAAAGGTTAGTATCACAACAGCAAATTCGACCAAAATTTGGATATTTTTCATACCCTTATCCCTTTTATAATCATGCAAATGTTTACAATTTCTCTAAAAAATTAAATTAAATTCAATATATTTCTCTTAAACTCTAGATCCAATCAAATATCATCACCTAAAATGACATAGAAGTAGTATTATTTTATGGTAATAATACACAAAACAAACATATCACTTGTGTTTGAAAATGTTTTTCATGAAAATATTTTTTAAAAAAATAAGTAATTTGTTTTTTACTTATTTTATAGTGTATGGTAAATTAGTAGAAAATGTACATCATCAGTTATTTTCGATTCTATTTTTGAGAAATAACTTTGATCACGGAGTTTCAAATTTTACTAGAAGAATTTCTAAACTATTATGTTGACGTTTTACCTGTGAAATCTAAAATCTCGTAACAATGAAGTTTCACATTAATGAATAGATGCATATTAATAATCTATGAATCTTTTTTCTTGTCGAGAATAGAACTAAAAAAAAAAATCAAGAAAATAAATCCCATTTATTTTAATTAGGATTTTGTTTATACGATCTTTTGGCCCCCTCTCGATCGTTTTCTTATTATTTGACAAATATAAAATAGAGAATTATGATAGATTGATAATCAATAAATAAAAAAGTCCTACATTGTTTAATCCGTCAATATTTGGAGTTAATTAACATGACAAAAAGTCAAAAAGTGTGAATTTATGCCTAACGTCCAACTAACTTCGTAAATTAACCTAAGTGACACCAAATTCTATTTTGCCCTTTTCCTTAATAAAAATTGAAAAGGTCAACTATCTATTAAATTAAAACAATTATTGCTACCTAACTATTTATATTTATGTAGTTTGAAAATAAATTCTTGTTATCTAGAAGTTGTTAAAGTTGTACGTATCTTCATTCAATTGTCTAATTTGATCTTTTCTTTGTTAAGAACCATTTAATTTAAAATTTATTTTATACGTTTCATAAATTATTTTATCAATTATCCCCTTTTTAGATAACTATTTAATAAATGATTCTCTTTTTCATTTCTCTTTCAACTTATGAATCTTTTAGATCACAATCTAAATTTTTTTTATGGTAAATTAAAAATTTTATGAAAAAACCCTAGATCATGTTGTAAGTTAATTATTGCAAATATTAGATGATGCTCAAAATATTTTGTTTGTATAGTTTGAACGCTATATTAACCAATATTAGACCTGAGTTTAACATTGTTTAGATTTCACAAGTGAAGTTAGGAGAGGGCAGTTTGTACGACTTTGTCCTTCCAAAATCTAGACCATTATCGATACACCCCTAACCTCAAAATAAGCAAAGAAGAAGCATATTCTTCCTCTCTCTTTTTCCCTTTTAGTATCTAAACTTTAGTCTTCTAAGTTTGCATTCACTTCACTAACCACTAGATCACACCCTTTCTTGCAATCTATTTGTACATCCGCCCCCCTTAGACCCTCTAGCCCTATGGATCAACAATAATCCACCACAAGCCCATCGTTGTTCTCCAGGAGAGGGAGGGGGACGGGGGTAGTCGCGGGCTTGTCAATCTTTATCTCCAACTCCAACTAATAATTAGGGGTGTACAAAATCGAACCGCAAATCGAGTCAAACCGAAAAAAAAAACCCGATTAGTGGTTTGGTTTGACTTGGTTTGGTATTGGAATAAAAAAAACCGACTATATTTAGGTTGGTTTGGTTTCAACTAAAATAAACCAACCCGAGACCAAACCAACCCGACATTATATATATAATTTTAAATTTTTATTTTATACGTAAAAATATTTACTTTGATATAATTTTAAAATATTTCTTATACTTTTTTGTAGTTTTTATATTTTAATATATTATTTCATGTTTGAAAGATAGAATTCTTAATGATCCAAGATTCAAGAATGATGACACACCATGGATTAGGACATTAGTAGAAGAAATTCTAAACAATTACAATGATTCTATGATGGAAAATAACAATAATTGGTATCTATATTAATATATATATTTTTTAATAATATCATTATTGATCTGTTAAATTATTATCAGATTATTTTAATATATGATTCTTGGTAAAGCTTCTTTAACAACCTTATCAACTTTTTATAGCTTAGATAAGCAAAGCTACAACTAGCTTATGTGCTTGCTTGAGCAATAAATTACTTTCTATCTATAATCCTCAAATCAGCCATAAGCTTGTTTAATTAGCCGCATAATATAACAATAAACATGGTATGATTTATCCTGAATTTTCTACCTTATACATTAAAATTTTACTATGATTATGTTTCACATTGAAAAGGAAAACTAACCGTTTTCTTGGAGGAAAAAGTTTGAATTTCTATAAATTCAAGATATTGAAGTTTATATGTATTTTTAGAGGATCTGACACTGATATAACAACTTCTCGGAGGATCCAAGCAACATAGACCATGAGTCATAGTCTAAGCACTATACTCAGCTTGAAGATACAACAATAATGTCACAGTCCTCAAATGACCAAATGAGCACCAGTAAGCAGTGGCGGATCAAGAATTAGATACTACGAGCATCGAGTGGGTTCTAAAAATGTATATCTAACACCACTTGTACTTGTTTTTTCGCTCATACATATAGCGTTGAGCTTCTCAAGTTATGTCATTCATCTCATTTTCGAAACAAGGAAAATATTTACACAAGTCAAAAAAGGAGGTTATTACAGCTAAAGTTCTATAGGTTATATTCTTATAAGAAAAGCTAGAAAGAGCACAAGTTTTTGTAACAAACAAGTCAAGTAACTGTTAACCGACCTTTACGTTCCAGATTCTTCCATGATGACTCGAGCCGTAGTAGGTGTAACTTCTCAACAAATGCCTCTAGAACTTCAGCCTCTTCTTCTGGTGCAAAGACCATGCAAATGCTAAGCTCCTGGACCGCCTCCTCGTATTCCCTGGATATTTGTTCATTTTTTCAAAATTTGTTGATAGCATGAAATGTTTCAGCAAAAACGAGGAAAAGAACAGAAACGGTTATATTTCATTCGAGTGTCATTGTTTACCTGCTATAGTACAACATCATGCCGTGGTCTCTCCTCAGAGCCCAATTGTGTGGCTGCAGAATCAGCAATCTTTGTGAAGCCATAATAGCCAGCCTAGAAAATTGGTACCATCCCAGACATATTGTCATTACAAGTGAGAAATATATTGCGCACAAAAATTAATACCTCGATAGCTAAGGTCAAAACTTCTACTGAATAAAGACATTCTTACTCGCCTAAACTAATAAAACGAACACCTGAGAAACGTTGTCAAGCATGTTTCTACATTTCGGATAAAAAGTTAATGCACTAGAGATGATAATCAAATGTCAAGTCGAGGTAATCCCATGTTTGATGTAAACAAACTATCGAAATAGGATGCAGAAATGGACATGGATATAACACTGATGAGAACTCGAAAGATTTCATTCTTAACAGTCGTATCTAAAGATTAGTGCAAGTTAGACATATTTGGCAGACCAAAGAAATATCAACTGGTGAATATGCTGGATCCTTCAAAAGTAGTGCAGTTTTGGAGAATCAGACACACATAGATGCGACAACATTTTTGGAGAGTCCGAGCAACATAGATATTCGGATAGACCACCGAGTTTAGATATGGAAAGCACTTTGTCAAACCAAATGTTGCTATAAATGAGAAGGTTCCCGGGACCTAATTATGCTCGACTAACTAAAAAACCAGATGGAGGAATTAAAACTCATGCAATATTGCAGCAAGGTAGATCAAGATTTTTTTTTTGTAGGAAGTTAGAATCAATAAGAATAATAATGTGGCCAAAATTATTCGCTGTTCTCCTTTTCTCATGCCAAAATGTTGCATATTAGCATCTTGAACCTGTAGGGACAACACAAAGTGGCCTGCTTAATCAGGAACGGGAACCAGCGGTAGTAACAAAGACACAATTAGAGTATATGATCTTTACCTCAAATCTTGAGGCCTCAGCAAAGGTACAGTTGAAGCATCGGTCTTCTTAAACTTCTCGTCAGACTTATCCACAGACCTAAGTGGAGAAGTCAGCATCAAACCATGATTTGCTCTTGACGCACGTTTCCAATGAATCCTCTGTATAGGAACCTCCGATAATGTCAGGAAAGGATTATGCATATAATAGAAGGGGTTCTGTGTATTTGTCCAATTCATTGCGTTCTTCTTTTCTTTATAGTAATAGTACGAGTACACTATTTCAGTGAGCTTCACTTCATTTAGTTCAGTTTAGTTTTAGTTTAGGAAAAAGAACTATGTTGCCAAATCTATGAATGGCGACATTAATATTCATAAATAACACCATGAGATGTATAAATACAAGCTTAAAACTTCCAACAGACTCTACCTTTTAGAAGAACAAAACTCACCATGAGATTAGCCAAAGCAATTCCGATAATATCTCGGTTTGTTGCAATCTCAAGCTCCGACAGTGAATTGCTATTGATGTCCGAGGCCATTGATCTAGGGTCATCGACGCACTTCCCGTTAACAATACCAAACAAGCTGTGACCAGAAGTAACCTTGAATAGCTCCTACAACAGTTGCAAATGTAGACAGACCAACTCAATGAGACTAGAGATCAACGTAAATTCTGAAGGAATATACCAGAAGTAGTATATGGACATGCCAACGAAAAGAACAAGACATCCATTTGCTCAGATCAACATACCTCAGGGTTTCCGGTTTGGGGCCATATCAAGAATTCTTCTCCAATTCGAGATCCCACAATGGTTAGATTAAGTCTTCGACAAACTTCGATGTAAATGACGCTAAGCAAAATTGCTGTACATAAGTTAAACAGCGTGTCAGATTACATTAATAAAAATGAAGCAATCAGGAAAGAATTCTGAATTTCATGAGTCTTAAGAAATACGCAAAATAATGAGGATATTGGTGAGACAAATTTTAAGATATACCGCTACAATATCCGGAGCTTAACACTGAATGCAGGTATGAACATTTTGAGTCCACTATCACAGATGACCTTTTGAAACCCCTCGACTTAAAAAGAACAACGTTCACTGCATCCAAAACTTCAACCAAATGGCATCCTATATCTCTCGGAACTAGCTCTGCCACAACTTCCCTTGCAATGGAATCTAACTCGGCCATCCACTCGCTCATATTCTTTCCAGCCAGAGGCATGGCTTCTACGCATTTCCAGTCTAGCGTATCAGATGGCAGTGAAGTAGATCTTCGTTCATTTTGGAGTGAATAAGAATCCATTTCCCGGTTGAAATCCATAAATGCCTCGTCTTCAGAAGCAACGTAGAGCAAAGCCTAACCCGAATAATAGAAAACAACAAAACAACCAAATGAAGAATGCAATTAATACAAGTAAAAGAACGGATGAAATATGCACGTTACTTGCGAAATGATGGTTTAACTCGTATGCTGAAAGCCTCCGTTCATATACAAACAATTTTTTACTTATTTGCATTTATCTAAAAGAAAAACGACAACGCCGGAAATTATTTATGGACAGAACATTCCAAAAACAAAGAGCCACTTCATTTCTGTCCCTTTAAACCAAGAAAGTGGTTATATTCAAACCAACAGATCAACTGCATTGTACGAAAAGAGCTTATCAAGACAAATTACTACCTTTGCCAGGGATATATCTTTGTCCTTGGACTGAAATGATATCTCCTGTGTAAACTTTTCCCTAGCATCTTTCAAAACCTGCCAGATCGCAAAATCTCAATCAATGATCAAAATTTAGACCGAGATACTCCAATAGACAAACAAAAATAGGCCTATTATGTACTCTCTCTATTTCATTCTTACATGGTGGTCTTTGACTGGGCAGTGGGCACAACGTTTAAGACCAGAAAGATCTTAAAACTTGTGCTCTTAAACATATCATGACATTTATATGGCGAAAAGAACATGTCACTAAAAGTAAGGTTTCCAAATACAAAAAGGTGTCATTCATCTTTTAACAGGCTAAGACGGAAAGGGTATCCCATAAAACAGAACAGAAGAAAGTATCTCTATTCACTGATTAAACAAGTATCAAATAACCATTTTGACAGCAGGAATTGATCTATAAAGCAGCATATAACAAGAAATATAGTCCCAAACCTCCTTATAGAACTTGGCTCGCGAGGACCATCGGGTTTCTGCTAGAGCAGCAGAGGAAGCCAAAGGTGAAATGCTCATTCCCAATTTAGGTGCCTTTGTACTTGCAGCAGCAGCAGCCAGTTTGCTCCATTTTCCTTTCTCATTCCCAATCCAAAATCCAACGCGACTATCAAAATCACACCTGATGATCCTACAGAATAAAGGGTTTGGGAATTTTCGCCTAGTACTAGGAGAAATTCTTCTCCAATCCACAAATAACTTCACATAAAAAAAGTACAATCAACAACAACAACAAAAAAAAACAGCCCATCAAACAACCTTCTAAAGCTCACATTTTTCCTGATAAATCAAAACAAGAATAAAAATTCAACAAACACCCTTCTAAAGCTCACATTTTTCTTGGTAAATCAAAACAAGAACCAAAATTCAACAAACGTCATTCAAAAGAAACCAAAAAGAAAAGAAATAAAGCTCACATTTTTCTTGATAAATCAAAACAATAATCAAATTTCAACAAACACCTTTATAAAGAAACCAAAAATAGAAGAAATAAAGCTCACATTTTTTCCTGATAAATCAAAAGAAGAATCAAAATTCATCAAACACCTTTCTTAAGAAACCAAACAGAAGAGAAAAAAAAAAGCTCACATTTTTCCTGATAAGTCAAAACAAGAATCAAAATTCAACAAACAAACACCCTTCTAAAGAAAATAAAGAAAAGCTCATATTTTTACTGATAAGTCAAAACAAGGACCAAAATTCAGCAAACACCCTTCTAAAGAAAGCAAACAGAAAAGAAATAAAAAAGTTCACATTTTTCTTTATAAATCAAAACAAGAACCAAAATTCAGTAAACACCCTTCTAAAGAAACCAAACAAAGAAGGAAAAAAGCTTGCATTTTTTCCTAGATAAATCAAAACAAGAATCAAAATTCATCAAACACCCTTCTAAAGAAAACAAAAAAAGCTCACATTTTTCTTGAGAAATCATAACAGGAACCAAAATTCATCAAACACCCTTCTAAGGTAACCATAAACAAAAGAAAAAAAGATTGCTTTTTTTTCCTGATAAATCAAATTTCATCAAACACCCTTCTAAAGAAAACAAAAAAGTTCACATTTTTCTTGATAAATCAAAACAAGAACCAAAGTTCATCAAACACCCTTCTAAAGAAACCATAAAGAAAACAAAAAAAGATTGCATTTTTTCCTGATAAATCAAAATTCATCAAACACCCTTCTAAAGAAAACAAAAAAAAGTTGCACATTTTTCTTGATAAATCAAAACAAGAACCAAAATTCATCAAACACCCTTCTAAAGAAACCATAAACAAAACAAATAAAGATTGCATCTTTTCCTGATAAAATAAAACAAGAACCAAAATCCAACAAAACCCAAATGCAGTTCTTAAATGTTACCTGCTGCAAATGTCTATAGAAACCATAGCTACTGAAGATGCTTTCACACCACTGATAACCATTCCTCTAGTCCAAGAAAACTAAAAGAGGGGAAATCAAAAAAGAAGAAGAAAAGTTGAAATCTTTGATCAATTTAATTGTCCACTTGTTCAAGAATCAAAATTGGAGTTTTTTTTTTTGTATGAGTCCATTTTGGTAGTGAAATTGAACAAAGGAACTGACAAATTGAAGTAACTGAAATTATTATGACAAGTGTAAGAACAAAAGTGGAAGCTGACAATATTACTATTACACAAAATTCCAAGACCCATGGTATTGGAGGATACTTTTAAAATCGTCTCTTTTCACACCATTGAAATCTCTTATTTTTAGTGACTTGCATGTATAATCAAATGTTGTTTTGAAACTATTTTAGAAAGAAAGAAATCCATATGCAAACGCGCCTTTAATTTATCTTATCATCAATGTTTAATAATATTATATTTTAGAGCTAAAATGGACAAATTCTTTTTAAGAAAAAAATTAAAATTATAGACATATTAATTTGTGTGAAACATAAAGATTAATATAGACAATAGAGGATCTTTAATAATTTATCTAAAACTCAATAAGTGTTGCATTTAATAAGATTTAAAATTCAATTTTATTATGTCTTCATATACTTCATATTTGAGAAAAATGTGAATGTATCAAGTCACCAGAGGCAAAGTTATAATTCTGCTTATGAGATTTTCAAAGATGAAATTATATTTTTACTTGTCATCGGAGACAAAGTTATAATTCTTTTTATGTGGCTATTAAAGACAAGTAATAATTCTGTTAAAAAAATTGATAAAATTCAATAATTTTAATTATATCTTATAAATATTTTATCTGGAACTCAGTAAGTTACCTTTAATAAAATATACATAATACACAGACTTTACTACTAACTTTAGGCAATATAAATAGTAGACTATGTTTATGAATATGCTGAGCGGGTATGAGAATCTTGTAGATTAGCATTATGAAGAAAACAAGGTAAGAGAAGTGAAGTGAGTGCCAAGGATGAGGTTGTTAGTGTTTAGTTAAAAGAAAGAAAGAGTGTGAGACATAAAGTCATCACAAAAGCAACATCACTTCCCACCAAGAAAGGGTGGAGAACAAAATATTAGTATAATATATGGTTTCTTCTTTTTAGTGATATTATTTGATTGATGAAATCATAGTAATTTAGTTGATTAATTATTTAAAGTTTTGAACTTGTATTTTATTGATGACAAATTATTCTTTTACTTAGTATTTTTCTTAGGAAAACTATCTGATTATACATACATTTATGTCATATATACTAATTCTATCTATACTTTTAAATAATTATGTACGCAGCTTAACACTAACTAAGAGTTTTCTATCAAAGATACACTTAGATACATATATTTTTGCTACCAAATATACTAAAGAAAGGAGAGAGGCGAGTGAGATGGAGAGGAGATAGTGATGTATCTCAGATACATTCAAATTATACTAGATACACACTAAATACATTTGTTTGTATGTATCTGGGATACTAGATAAACAGAAGAGTGGCGAGCGAGATGGAAGGGAGGCGAGTGAAATTTGTCTATATATCCCAGAGACATGCGAATCTATTTGAATACAGTGTATATAGAACAAAATCACACCTAATTTTGACCTCGTATATTTCGAGATACATATATTTGGATATATCTAAATGAACCAAAATCTAATAAGATTCGCGATATAATAAATTAGAGTGCATCCAAATAATAAAGTCCTAAACTAATAAGATTTCTGTAAATTTCTTCTTCTTTTTTTCGATACACATCTTTTATTTATTATATTATAAAAAAAGATAGTATTATCCAACCCAAAATGGAATAAGAATATCCTGTTGCTATCAATACTGTAGAATAATTCATTATTGGATCTAAGTTCTAGACATTACATTATGGATAACATCCCATGCCCAGTCTTAAATAGTCTATCCTAAGAATTTTATTATGTATTTTTTCATCATATTAATATGTAAAAACTTGTAATTTATAATATTATTTGTATATTTTTTTAATAATTAAACTTTTTGCTTAAAATATCGAATTAAATAATATAATATAACTTTAAAAATTAGTCAAATTAACTTTCGAAAACTATAAAATAATAAATAAAATGAACGGAGGAAGTATTAATATTAACTATTAAAAATAATTTATTGGGGGACCACCGAGGCGATATCATATCAGTATGTTTATGTCAATTGGTATATACCCACTTCATATTTTTCGTCCATATTTTTACATCAAATTGTACAATCATAATTAAATGACAAATAAAGATTAAAAAAAAAATTTATTACTTTTTCTATTTTAATTTATATAATTTTTATGTAGAAGAATAAGTAATCTGTTTTTATGTAGATCATGGTGTTGAGAATGTCATAATAATTTTTTTATTATATAAAAATTTATTGAGATAAATAAAGTTAATTATTTCAGAATTTAGAGGTAATTATTCTTCTTGAAATGTATTAAAAATGAAAATGTGTCACATCAACTTAATTAATTAAGTAATTAATGGTATGATTAAGTGTTAAAAGTTGATATTGTAAGAACAAATGTTATATTATGCATATATTGATTAATTTGGTGTTCATTGAGTACGTATAAAAAAAAAACAAAGTTAAAGTAGCTAGCAGAGTTTGACATATTTATTTTCTAATTCTAATAAAAATACTTAGAAAAAAGTATAAAGATATTATAAATAAATAAAAATATTTTTTAAAAATATAGCAATTGACTTTCTAAATAACAAAACAGTCATTTTCTTTGGTAAAATAATATACGACTCCCAATTATTAGATTCAATAATTTAATGAATTATCATCACCACCCAAAATATAAAATATGTTTGAATTGACTCAGCATATCTACGTCAAGACATATCCACAAATATAGCATACAACAAGTTGTTTAAGAATTTTTGGTTATATATATATATATATATATAATTTTATTTTTTCTTCCTTTTTTTATTTTATATATTTTAGTTTCAATCCCTAATAGTTTTGGACATTTGACTTCTTGAGGGTTCTCTAAAGTTTGTTTGACTTTTTCTTTCTTGGAACTTCTATTTTATTCAATTAAGACTCAATAATTGACAAAACATGCCCTAACCTCAGTAGAATAAAATTAAGGACTCAATAATTGAGAAAACACTTGCACTTTAGTGGACAACAAGAGTTATATGATATATGATATTGATAAAAAAATAATATATATTTCATAAAATTAATTAAAGTAGCCGAAGAGTACTAGGGTGGAAAAGGGGGGCGGGGTAATTCTTTTTTTTGGGTCTTAATATGTCATAGTATGTTATTTATTCTATCTTTCTTTATTATTTTAAAATTTTAAAATAATAATTTTTTGAAAAACAATTTTTTTTATTGTTAAAATGATAGTTAATGAAACGAAAAATGAAAGGGAGTAATTAACTGAAGCGAGGCTTGAAGCAAAGATTTCATCATCATTACAAACTTAAAATGTAAAACAAATAAGATTAAAGAAAACTACTATACTATATATGTGAAAAAGAAAGATATGACTCATTATTAGAACCCTTAAAAGCAAATAATTTTTTTTTGGTAAATCATTTTTTCCATTAGAAGCAAAGCTATCCAACACTATTTTTTATTTAAAGATTCATTAATGCCCTTTTGTTCTGAGCCATTTGATTATCAAATCCAAAAAATAGATCTACAATAAAATTAACCTCATTATTCATCACAACCTTTCTCAAACCCCAAATTGATAGAGTTTTAATACCCATCGATCTTGATTTAAATATTTTTCACACCATTTCGTTACTTTACCAATTTTAGCAGGCAAGTTGTTGTATTTTAATTTAGATAATAAGTTACACTTTTTCTAGACGATTTAAGTTGTTTCGAGTGACATCATGACAACAACAATAACATATTAAGTGAAATCCCACAAGTGAGGTTTGGGGAGGGTAGAATATACATAGACCTTACTATTACCTCACGGAGATAGAGAAAATTTTTTTGAATACTATCTGTAGTTCTGTACGTGTATATAACTTAAACTCTGAATCTGTTCTCTTTTTTTTTTTCTTTTTAATTTGTATATATGGCCAAAGTGCCTTCTCCATTGATCCCTCTTCTCCTTGTACTCACTTTAGTGTTACTTCTTTATGGTCATAGTCTTATAATAAATACTATTTCATTAACAAAAGATTTAAATTTCACTTTTTTCATTTTAATCCCTCTTTTAGCTATCTTTTTAGTTTACAATACAATTCAATCAATCATACTACTTCTTTCTTTTATACTATTATCTTATACATTTTCAAAAATCCTTATTGTCCCTCTTGTATTGATCATTATAATATATTTAGCGAGTTTCTATTTACCTTCTTTCCAAGAGAATCGTTATCAGCAGAGTCGTGTTTATGGATATGAAGATGAGTTCGGAGGATTGGGATGGTTGCTTCTTATTTTGATCATTTTAATTTGTCAAGTTATGTCTTTTAAGACGGAAGAAAATGTCTGGAGGCTTGTAGTGGTAGTTGTGATTTTCTTTTTCTTATACAATTGTTTTAGTGACTAAAAATTAAAGTCACTAGATTTAATACAATATAATTTTTTTTTACACGATTTACTTATTTTAATTTATCGTAATAGATAGTCTATTGTATTGTATAGGCTATTAATACATTTTATATATGTATGAATACTTGTAGTTATGACCATGTAAAACTTCGCTATGATATCACATTTAATCGAAGGGATTAAGTGAGTTATCTCGTTATAAAATTTGAAATTAAATCTATCATGCATTTAATTAAAGATATTAGTTAGAGTATTATGGAGGTGAAAGTACTTAGAGAAGTAAATAGATGTTGCATATGAAGGAACAAAAATTAATGAAATATTGAGTTAGCATTGGTCCAAATAAGGATCGATGAGTTAGCTTCACGCAAAAAGAAATTTAATACTCCCCTGTTTCTAATTACTTGTTCATTTTGACAATTCAAGAAAGAATAATATTTTTTTATTTATTATACCTTCAATTAATTACTTTGAATAAAATATAATTTCTTGAAAATCTTAAAATTTTAATCCATCCACTTCATAATTAATAGGGGTAAAATGGTAAACTCACTATGTCAATAATTGCTTTCTTAATAGGTGTGTCAATTCAAAAATAGACAAATAATTAGGGACAGAGGGAGTATTATCCTGTAATTAATTATTATTATTATTATTATTCAAAGGAAAACAAGACATGAAACCTCAAGTGGACATCTAACTCCTATATTCTTCATGAAAGTTCCAATCACTTTTTAAAAATTTAATTCAGTTTCTCAAGTTATTATAGAAATATTTTTAAAATTTTATATTAAATTATTTATAATTTTAAATTAGTAAATGATTTTTTCATAACAAGATCTAAGAGAATTAATTATAAACACATGACAACCTCTTCTTAGTTTAAATTTATCTTTTTGCTATTATAAATAAATATTACTACCATATATTTATTAGGAAGTTGAAGGATAGGTGGCTCGTAAAAATACTACAAGGTAAATAACAAGTATGAAAAAAAAAGCGATACCAATTTTTTGCATGTGTATAAATAAAATACTATTATATTTCTATAAGATGGAAGATATAGTCTCAATATGTGTCCTATTTGTCATTAAATTTAAAGATAAAGGTCAATTTAGTCATTGATGTTATGCATTTTAGGATATATACTTGATTTATATTTTGTTTTTAATACACGTAACCATTCTCTTTGATCTCTATCACTAATCACATTTTCTCTGCTCTATTAAACAAAAGAAAAGAAAAGCAGTAAATCATTTTCCTTTCTCCAATCAGAGGCAGAAGTTAGCTGATCAAGAATTCGAAAATCAGAATTTAATCTCAGTTTTATACCATGACAAAGTATAAAGCCTAAACTATTGTTTAATCTCAATTTTTACCTTTAAATATATTGTTCACGGCTTTATACTACAACCTTCTGTTAAAGATTATATTTTTATGTGATTAAATCAATTATATTTGAGTTTGATTTTGTCCGAAAAATTAGATGAGGTTAAAGTTATTTGTTGATTTACATGTGGCGTAGATGTTAAGTGTGAGTTTATTTTGTTGATCCCAAATTTCTTGAAATTAGGAATTATGGATTTTGCAAACAATGTTTAGTGTGTGTTGTTGATCCTAATATGGAACATGATTCTAAAAATATTTCTATTGATGATTTTGATAACCACATTTTTTTGTTGAAACTTTACCAAAACTTATTTTACGAATAGGTAGCCTAAGTTATTGAATATATGTTTCTTTTTTCATGAAATAAATATGTGCAACTCTTTTTCCAAAAATGCCTTGGGACTAAATTAAAAATAATGTCATCCAATTGTTTAAAATATATATCAAACTATATAATTACGAAAGGCATACAAATATAATTTCGTAAGACATATATATATATATATTCCTCAAAATCTGATTTATTGATAGTATTATGATAGAAGAAGAGATTAGTTGAAGTATTAGATTATAGATCTTTTGATATTACACTCGACATAAAACTCCAAGCAAAATCATTGGACGCAGGTTTAGAAGAAGATATCATCTAAAAAAAAATATGAATGAGATTATATATTATTGATAAAATGAACATATTTGTCGTAGATTAACCAAAAACAATATTTTGACGAAAGAAGTTATTCCCAAATAATCATTGATCCTCTCTTATTATAATAACGTCATTATTTTATTAATGTTTCAATAACTACACTGAATAATATTTATTAATAATGCTAGACAAAAAAAAAATTACCAAGCTTTATTTTAGAGTATAATATTAGTACCAAATTGTTGTCTCAGTGATACCCAAGTGGAGCTGGACTGTCCTTCAGTTCTTGTCCACGGTAATAAATATCCTGCCATCAATTCCCACAAGAATTCACTTTAATTCATCCCTAAACAATATTTAATTTATGCAATAATTATACTAATATTACAATTTTCTATGATACAAATATTGTATGTCTTATTTTTTAGGTAACTAGGTCCATTTATTGTGGATAGTTATTTATTGAAGGTTATAAAAAATAAATTCATTTTCTAGTAGTTTGTTAAATCTATTCAAGTTTAAACGGGTTGAATTGTGGACTCTATATTGATTTGATCCAATGAGTTGAGCCTCAAATAACTCATTAAAGTATAGATGGTAAAAACGGGCTGAAGTAGTGTAACTATAAATAGGTCAATTACAATTGAAACCCAAACATATGATTGAATCGCAAAGTATGTAAATACAAAAAAAAATTAGCTTTTACATACCTTTTTCGAAAAGAAAAGCAAAAAAAGAGAGGGGTTGAATCAGGTAGAACAATTACGTTATTAACTTATTACTTGACTCAATTTATTTTTATCCTAGCAAATTTTGGTTGTTGAATTATTGACCTATTTGTTGATTTGACTTGTTTTAAATGTTCAAGTTTAACCAATGTCACAAGTCATCCTTGTGACACTTTTACTTATCTTTTCAAGAATGAGATACTAATCAAACACCGAAAATTTCATCCATATTAATTCTTACCGATGCAAAGTGGTTGACATCGCGATGATGAGCCTCATCCGCCCTAACCACCATGACAACATCTTTAAGAGTCGCGTCTTGCGTCAAACGCCAATAATCAATAGCAATAGCCGGGGCAGCTACATTTTCAATATTTCCCTCATCTAATTCTTTAAGAAATTGAGTGTAGGAATGAATAGCTTCTTCTTCTAAGTAACCAACAATTCGATGTGCCAATTTTGGTGATAAAATATACGTCATAAAATAAACATTGAAGAATATGCCTTGTGTTATTAAGACAAGTACACGTTCATACCATTTTGGTTTTGATACTTCTATAAATGTCATTAAGTGCATTCTTTCATTTTCTGCTTCTTCCAATAGTGCTTTGATCCAACCACCACTGTGCTCGAATCGCCTTAAAGATTTA
Source organism: Solanum bulbocastanum (assembly GCA_037074985.1). Classification (NCBI taxonomy): domain Eukaryota; kingdom Viridiplantae; phylum Streptophyta; class Magnoliopsida; order Solanales; family Solanaceae; genus Solanum; species Solanum bulbocastanum. The sequence continues at coordinate 3,136,209 of CM073604.1, forward strand.
CAGTGTAACAACATTGCTCCTACCATGCCGGGGACTGCCGCCACGGTTTCCAGCATCATTGCACGACAACCATACCTCCTCTGTAGCACATTATAATTACAAATCGACTGAAATTTGTTTATATAAGATTAAGTATTCAAAATAACCAATCAAACCCGTGCTATTGACTTTGGGCCGGTGTCAATAGGGTTGGGCCGACCCAACCCATTGAAGTGAGGCTCTTCTAACAGGTTGGGGGCTGGACTAGATAAAAGTTTAGTGGGCCGGGCTAGGGATGAAGACTAGTGTCCGACCCGGCCCAAAACCCATTAAGCGATTAACAAGGTTATTTGGTTGGATTTTTTTTGTTTTTTCTTGTTCTTACTGAATTACTAAAATTAACATCGACATAAGTTACGTGAAGCTATTTTAATATTGAAATTTATTGATTAATTTTCACTAAAATTTATAAATCAAAAGATTAAAATCCATACTAATTTGTTGTGGGGGGGGGGGGGGGGGTGTAAATTGTAAGTGACAAAAGATAATTTTTCTCAAAATTTGGCTTGGCAATCCACATAAATCTTGAAAAATACACAAAATCACATAAATTAGACAAACTAGCATAATGTTATGACCATCTAAAGTTTGTCAATAACAGCCTCCTACACTGAATATATTGTTATAATAATAACTAACAATATCGATTTTCATGTCAAATATGAATAATCTTATGTTAACAACCTCGTATCTACTTAGGATCGTTGGTTCTTATTAAATAGTAAAATAAAATACAACAAAATTTACCTGAAAAAATAAGTCTGTGGGTACCCTAAGAGCCTTGACAGTCCAATAAGCCACTTTATCCAACAATGTAATAGGCTCATGGTGTTTTTTCATATCAATCAATAAATCTGCCTTGTATGTCTCCCATGGCTATATTCAAAATCCATCAAAAAAAAAATATATATAAATATATATTTAAATAATCAATATATTAAGAATATCAAATTTTTACATAATTAAATAACATTAAAATCAAATATACATAAGTCAAATGTTCACATATGACATATATACAAGGACTTAAGCGTACATTACTTATATTTCTAAGAAATTTAATCCGATAAAAATAGAACTTACGTACCATAAAGCAACTCCACTTCCATGGTGTACCATCTTCTTTTGTAACCTTAGGAGGTTGAATACCCCAATAGCTAACAATACCTTTATTATTATTATTTCCACCACTACTAAGAGCGGTGGCGTTGACTTCAGTGCCATCGCTCTGATCAACTTTTCTTTGACCATTGTGTTTGTCATTTTTCTCCTTGTCACTCGAATTCATTGTACTTGTGTTATGCGAATTCATAGTTGAAAAGTACCTAACATATGTCACCATCGTCTTTTCGAAACCATTGGTAGAATTTACATGCAAGAAATTAAACGGTGCACCGGTAACAACTCCGTTTCCAGCTTCATTTCCGGCCACCGGACGTATAATTGAATAGTAACGTGGACCAACGTGAGACACCATAGATCGCGCCAACCTCGATGCACCACGTGTAATCATGTTATTTGAACTAATTTAAATTAAAGTGAAATTAATTGAAGAATTGCAAGAAGTTTGGAAAGTAACTTGGAGGAAAAGGCAAAGTTTAAGACACTTGTTTATAAACAAAAACGGTTTAAGACACTTGTTTATATAGGATTTGTAATTACTTTTTCTGTTTCAATCTATTTGTGCTATTTTTTTTTAAGTCCGTTACCAAAAAAAAATACATACTATCTTTTGTAGGTAATTATTTAATTTTAATGTTCCACATGACATGTTTAAGGCCACAAAATTAAATAATTAATTTTTCATATAATATGTGATCATAAGATTAAAAGATATGTTAATAGTATATTTTTAATTTAAGATCACAAATTTAAAAATATTTTAAACTTGTGAAACTTTGTCTCATATTAAAACAAAATAAACAAATTGAAATAGGAAAAATAACATTATTTTATGAAAAAAAATATTATAAGGTACATTAAGTTTCAAATTAAGGCGGTGGAAAACGATGTCTTATTTACTTGTGATTTCTAGACATAACTAGAGAAATCGTAATTGACTATACTTTTCTCTCTTAGAATTAAATGACAAAGTTAAAGTCTAATTTATTTTTTTTGGTTTTGGTAGGGGCAAGTAATTGAGAGTCTAATTATTTGTATTTTCGTTGGAGTTTGATTATTTTAAATTCGTGCGATATAAAGGCTTTATTTGAGAAAAAATATTCTTTACAACAAATTCTTTCATACCTAGGGCTCGAACTCAAAATCTTTGACAAGAACAGAGTAACCTCTGCTACACCTTAATCGTGTATGGAAAAGAACTTTTGCACTTAATAAGTGTGGAAATAATTTAGCCACGAAGTAATTGTAGAGTCCACCACTAGAAACTTCCCCTCGATTGTTCTACTTTCTAGAATAACGAAAAATTAATATGGACTCAAATCATTTGTAGCTTTAAGTGAGTTTTTTATTTATTTATTATACGTATTTAATTAATATGTAAAAACATAAAATTTTGAAAATATTTATATATAATTTAGATGAAGATTATAAAAAGTGAAAATGGAGTAGGTTTGGAGTGGTGAGAATGGACAATATATGGAGATGACGTAAACATGAGTTGTGTTGAAGAGTGGAGAGGATATAGTTAATGTAGAATGTCACTTGTGAAATTTGTTTTTTTTTTTGTAATTTCACTAGAAAGCGATCATTTTTCTCATTTTTAAAAAACATAGTTTCCAAAAGAACACAGTTTCAACTAGTTTATCGAGAACATAATTGTAGCTAGGAAGTTATGAATGATACAGATTATAGTACAAAATTCCTATGTGGGAATGCATCATCTAATATTCTTGTTCTCTCACCATATTAGTAGTTATAGTATTATTGTAAAAGTTTTTTATTTTTCGATTTTTGTTATTATATGTTGTTTTTTACTTTGACTATCATATTGTTTTGTTGTAGTACTGTCCTATTATTATCTGTTTATTTCTTGTATTTCCATTAATTCTTTTTTGAATTATATTTTTTAGCCAATCAAGGGTTAATCAGAAATAACTTCTCTATCTCTGAGATAACGATAAGATCTACGTACATTTTATCCTCATCAAACCAATTAGGTAACCAACTCATCTAAAATGGATTGAATCGAGTAAATAATTATAAATTTTACCCATTTTACTATCTCTATGCGAAACTACAATTTCTCAACAATTACATTTGGCCAACTTTAAAAATAGACGCAAAATCTTAAAATGGGAACCTAAAAAGTGTGACATTTGCAAAAGGCATAATACATAATTAAATATGATATTTAACTTGACTTCAAATTTTAATTTTGACCTTTAACTTTGATAGTATACAAAGAAATACTTTAACTATTCAAAATTTAAATAAAAAAAACACTCATATATTTCAAACAAAACGCGTGATATACAAATGTTCTGGCGTGGATAAGTGAACCACTCAGTTGCTAACTAACTAAAATAAATACACCTAGATTTTAAAAATAATAAAAATAAATTATAATATAGAATAAGGTTAAAGTGAAAACAAATTCATTTTTGGGAAAATTTTTTACTAAATTTCTAAAATTCATGCCCCTTGTATTCAAATCAAAGAAAAATTTGTTCAAGATATGTGCTGAAATTTCATATACTTGAACGATTACCTATTCTTCTTCCTTAATTTAGTCAAGATATCAAGGTTCAACACTTTACAAATAAGAATTGCATACTGTTGGTCAGATGTTCAAGCCAATATGGGAATCACTAGAGGAAACTAACGATTTTGTTGCAAAATTATTTCAGTGCAGCCCATAGATAGGAAGACATGAAAATCAATCAACTTTTTCTTCTTTGCTTTAGTTTGAAATGTCCTTGTGCTTTAAGTTGTCAAATACTTAGTGAGAAAAGAGGATATTTTATGTATTATGATTGTCATTACGAATTTTCGGAGGCTAATAGATAAACATAGGTGCTAAAAATTGTTAAGTAAAATGGTGCACTTAAACTGTTTGATAAAATGTCTAAATGATCTTTTCCAAGATCTTTGTCAAGTTTGAGTAGCAATCTGATAGCTAAGTAAGGAGTCCTTAAGTGTGGATCGGAGTGGTTGATTGAGAGTCTTCGAACTTAGATTGCGTTCGATTTTTACAAATGTATACTCACCCCATCTTGCTTACAATAGATATAGGAAAAAATAAAAAAACTTCATTATAACTCTTTTTTCACAATAACAAAAAATAATTAAATGTCACTTGCAATTTGTGCATTTTGCAATGAACAACAAATAATGCAAAAAAAAAGAGGGGAAAATGTTGAAAAAATTAGAAAGAGAATAAAGTGAAATTTAATATATATATATATATATATATATATATATATATATATATAAAAGGATTGATTAAGGATTTAATTTGGGTGTATTTCACGCATTTTGTCAGGTAGGATTCGAGTGTTTTTTGTTTAAGTTTTGGATAGTTCCTTGCCTACTTGTGCAGTGACAAAGTTAAAGGTCAAAGTTATAATCTAAAGTCAAGTTAACGGTCCAAATTATGTATTTTGCCTTTGAAAATCAGCCTTAAATACAAATTAATTAGGGAAAAGGTAGAAGTACCTCCCTAGACTATGACTCATATTTCAGAGATACACCTTAACTAAACTAAGGTTCTATTACCCCCTGAACTAATTTTTTTTGTAATTTTGTATACCTTTTTGGCTTACGTGGCATCCAAATACCTCCTACTCGCCTCAACAGCGTGGAGTCACGGGGGTGTGCCACATAAGTCAAAAAGTGTATAATATTATATATAAAATGAGTTCGGGGGTAATAGGAACTTAGTTTAGTTAAGATGTGTCTCTGAGATTTCGGTCATAGTCTATGGGGTACTTGTGCCTTCTCCCTAATTAAGGCCCAGTTTTGTTTGGGTTAAATTATATAGTTGGGCTTCACTATTGATTAGTAGGCTAGCCACACATGATAAGCTTAACATATTGGTCGATTGGTCAAAATAATTATAATTACGAGTTGAAATATATAAAAATTATACATTACGTATGTACTATATTTATATTATAAATTAATTATATGTATATAATATATATTTTTATATATTATTTTGATGTATGACTGTCACGACCCAGACCGTCGTGATTGGCACCCACACTAACTCTTCGATGGGAGAGCCACTACTACAACCCGAACCAAGCAACTAAACCAAAACTAAGACATTTAAGTTACGAAAGCAAGTTAAATACTAAGGAAATAAATAGAGTTCCCATAAACTCTAAACAAAGTCCAACAAAAATGAAACAATGCGGAAGAAATAACCTAGAACCTGAAAGTCAATGTACTAAAACATCTAATAATGAACAAAGTCTAACAAGAAGGGATACAACTCCATACTAATGAACTAACTAAAACAAATGTCTAAGTCCAAAAATGGTGGACATAGACGAAAGAGAATTCCATGGCAACCCGAAAGAATTTGCTCACCCTTGAATTCGAAGTGAAGATTACTGATCTCCTAAACGAGGTCTGTCAGTAGCCGCTTGAAGATACCCTGTACTCAACATAAATAAGAGCAAGTGTAGTATCAGTACACAACCACAGTGTATTGGTAGGATCACGCTGGTGTCCCATTAAGTGCAATATAAACAAGTCTAAGACAACATTAAAATCATATGCATATATACCAACATATACAATACTATCAACATTAGGAAAACAAACATCTTCATAATTTATATCAAACTATTGGTCCTCTCATGAAACCTAAACCCAAACAGTTAACATGCCGAAACGTGGCAACCGATCCCATATTTATGCCGGAACGTGGCAACCGATCCCATTTTTATGTCGGAACGTAGCAACCGATCCATTCAACACACCACAATCACAATCACAAGTATATCATCAAGATCATACATTTAAGTCATGATTTCATATCAATCATCATTCAACTATCTCATTTACAACAAATGTGATCAATATTGCAACATTCATACATACAAGTATCATAATGAAACAAGAACAAACATACAGCAAACAATCATAGAATCATAACCATCACTTACTTCGAAATAAGCTTGAAACCCTAAGAAACTTGATCCTTCCCTTTTCGAATTTGTTCTGCTTGTTCTTGGTCTACAAACAATCAATATAATATGGGAATCAATAAACAATCATTAATTATCTGGATTACTAACAATTCTATGAACCCTAGATCAAACCCATGATCCCAATTATCTAAATTAGGGTTGTTTCCACCATAGAATCTATAACAAACCTTCCCCCATCAATATTCATTCATTCTATTATGTTCTATGGATCGAAAAATGGATTCGGGGAGTGAAAAGCTTACCTTTAGCCTCAAGAATGGTGAAAAACGAGTAGGAGTCGCTTGGGAGTCGTTCCTTAGCTCTAAAAGTCTAAAAGTGCATAATGAGGTCGTTTAGGGGTTTATTAACAACTTTAATTCGCGCCGGGCCCGCCACAACGGCCCCGCCAAAGCGGCAAAACCCAACATCAAAGCGGTATTCTTGAGACAGAGAGTTATTTCAAGAATTCCAAAATTCTCATTTCACAACATACCTCTAACCCATAACGCTCAGTAAATACCCTTTACGCTAAAATCGATTTCAGGAGTTCTACTCGCCCAAATTCAATTGTATAAAGTTGTACGAATTCCTTAACGAGTTATCTAACTACTCATGTAATCAAAATAATAAATGATTCACCCGATTGTTACCAGATTTCCCTACACCTCAAAGACTCTGATTTCGTCCAAATCTGAACAAGGTTGAGAAAATCTAAATACTACGAAAAAGTTTTCAATCCCCAAATTCCCCCCGTTGGCCTTTCTATAACGATGGGAACAGGTCGTTACAACGACTATACGATATAAATCCTCTCATACACAATAACTTGCACTAGATTAAGATTTTGTACAAGCCTTTCAATTACCGCATTATAGTTACAATCGCTAGTCAAATATATAAAAAATATACATTCAATGTATATTTATACACAATAAAAAATTAAATCTAATCATAAAATTTAATTACTTTTGACTTTAGCTATTGGTTGAGCTTTAATTTGTTCTTCATGCAATTTAGTCATCAAATGTAAGTTAAGTAGTTTAAGCACAAAAATCATATGATCATCAAATTAAATTATTTAAGCATGTAGATTTGAATTTGCGCATACACTTTATCACTTAATCATGGTTAACTAATGCATGTTTCATTTTATTAAATTACATAATGACGATAAAATTAATTATTCAAAATATCGGAGTATTTATCCATTGAAGTTGTAGCTCTCACCTAATAACAACAAAAGGAGGAAAAAATAAGTGCTAAAACCTAGAAGTAATAATAATAATAATAATAATGATGCATGATCCACAATGGAGGCCCTTTTTCTTTTCTTTTTTTTTTTCCGTTCGGTGTCCATGTTTAAGTCCGACTAAATCCGAATTGATGTAGGAAGTCCCACATTAGAGGGTAAAGTGCTCCCTAACAAAGGCGACCTCTGTATCCAGGGGACTCGAATCCAAGACCTCTAATTAAGGATGAATGAGTACTTACCAACCCACCGTGATGAAGACTCTTAGTACTCAACAATTGAATTCCTTTTTTACATCAATTAAATCTTCTTTAATTTCTTCTTATTCTTCTTATGTTGTCCTCTAACTTTTTGACAAAATTATGAAAGCTTTTTCTAATTGTGTTTTGGCTTTATGGATATATGAAGTGCTAAGAATCTTCAAAAAGCTTTAAATAAAGTCACGCGTGGGATGAATGAATTAACACTAAAATAAAAGTTGTTGCCCTACCACCACCAACCCCCCACCCACCCCACCCCCACCCCAAAAAAGGGGAAAAAATATAGAAATTTGAAAAAATGTTAATCATGGTTAACCTCCTTTCTTGTTCATTAATTATGATAAGTGACATTTCTCTAAAATATGTAATGTTTATAAATTAATACGAGGTATCTTGGAATAAAATACAATATTTAGGTTTGGTTCAAAGGTCGATTCATGATTTAAAATTTATGAACTCTATAGCTAGCAATTTTAAGTTGACATATAATAATAATAATAATAATAATAATAATAATAATAATTATAATAATAATATTAATAATAATAGTTGGATTGATAGTTAAATAGATATTCAGTAAATTTCTTAAAATGGTCTAAAACCCCCCCAACCTATACTCGAAATCCCAACTACACACTCCAACTTTACGGGTGTCCTATTACCCACCTGAACTTTAAATTTTCCTATTTTATACACACCTAAGTGCTGACATGTCATGGGAGGTGTTCTCACCTCCTCTAGGCGCTTGAGAAGGTAATTTTGACGAAAAATTACCATTATTTCTTCCCCACCTTTTTTTCCTAATTGTTTTTATCTCTTTTAATTTGTTTTCTTCTTCATAGCAACTTGATACAACATATATGGCAAGCATCAAATTTCATCACCATTTTGAAATCATCGCCAACACTACGTCAATCATACACCACAAAACCATCAACGAAAGCAGCTCCCAAATCAAGAATATAGATCCAATAATTTCACATGGAAGCTCATCGATTTCCATGGAATTTCGGCTATTCTTTAAATCTAAAAATCTTAGCCATGAACTCAGTCAAACTCATCATGTTTAGCTTCAAATTATTACCAACCATCTAAGTTATCAACAAGTTTCAAATTTGAAGATCCAAAATACATCCATAAATTTGGCATTGTGACCTTTAACTAGACAATAAATCAAAAAGGAAAAAGAATAAAAAAAAAGTTTTTAATAAGTGGATCCAAGATCAAAAAGGACAAAGAAGAAGTGGATCCAAGATCAAGTTTTATCCTTCCAAGATTGGTGAATGCTAATAGAGAAGGATTGAAAATGAAAAAAGAGGATTTTTTTTTTGTTCTTTTACGTTTTAGGAAATGGGAGAAAAAAGAAGAAATGGGAGTTAAAGAGGCGGGACCCGGCGAGTGGAATCACGCATGCCTCAATTATTTGGTTTTGTGTTGAGGTCAGCACTTAGGTGTGTATAAAATAGGAAAATTTAAAGTTCAGGTGGGTAATAGGACACCCGTAAAGTTGGAGTGTGTAGTTGGGATTTCGGGTATAGGTTGGGGGGGTTTTAGACCATTTACTCTTATTTATATAATTTGGGCAAAATGTTTTTGAATTCATGTGAACACATAGATTACATTGTAAATCCGCTTGGTGGATATACATGTAAATGTAATTAAGTTTGTGTAATTTTTTAAGAAATGTTTATGAAGTATTAATTAGTATAAGTTATGGTGCACTAAACGTATATAAATTGATAATACTTAATATCAAACATAGAAATATCCTTAATGGTGTTTCTGATTTATAAAATATATCTATCAGAAGTAATTTTGATTTATATAAACAATATTTTTTTTATCCACGTAATTTTCGAACAAAAGATGTTTAACTCACCAGTTATCACCCTTCAAAACTATTTTTGTAGAATAAAAATTCTTTAAAGCATGTCGCATCAAAGCGGTTAGAAAAGAAAATATAAAAATATAAAAGTAACTAATATAGAAATGAACAATAACAACCATACATAATATAATAACGGGTGTGTGTGTGTGTATATACATATATATATATATATATATATATATATATATCCCCCTTGGAAAAAATGTGTTGAATAGCATGCCATTTTTAGTGCATATGCAAAAGCAAAAGTTGGTCAATATTATGCAATTTGGTTTGACTAATCACAAAAATATAGAACAAAGTACTCTATGTGCTTGCATTTCATAATTCATATGGGTCATATCTATTTGTGTTCTTCAACATGTGCACAAATATTTAATTACTTATAATACTTAATATTTCTTATTTTACAAAAAAAAAAAACATGTAGTATAGCTATGTCTAGACTTTTTGTGGTGGGTTTTGAATATTTAACAGATTTAATTAATAATTAAAGGAAGAAAGTAGTAGCCATTCTTTTAACACATGTTTACAAATGTAGAGGTATTGTTTTTTTAAATGACTTTGGACAACTTACATCATATAAACTAATTTTTCGAGTTGGATTGAGCATAATGTCTTTTATTTATTTTATCAGGATACTTATTTTTATTCTTGATCTACTCAATATTAAGCTTATATTATATTATTTACGCTTTATATATTAATCCTAAATATCAAAAGGCTTGTATTATTAAGAGAGGTTCATATTGATCAATAAAACAAAAATATCGTATACTCGTATTATAAAAAACATCTAAAAAAAAAGACATGTTCTCCCTAAGGAAGAAATTGTTCAAACATAATCCTTTATAATTTGAAAGACAATAATCCTCCAATATTTTAAATATATATTTTATCCTCAAATCTCTTATGTATAAATAAAAAATATATTTTGATCATAAATTTGATATAAAAATAAATAAATTTATAAAAAGACAGGCATCACAATGGACCCTTTTCTTACTTTTCGAGAAGGCAATATTTGAATTGGCTCAAAATTTATCGAAATCCCCTCCATCAAAATCATTTTCTTTTTGTGAACTTATAATAGACGTCGAATCTTATTACTTAAAATCTAATAGTATGAGAATTGGTTGGTAAGAGTAGGTAGAAGGCATTTGCACAAAATCCTCAGAAGGGGGGAAAAGTGGAGAGGTAAAAAGCACACAAAATTGCTAAGTTTGATAATCCTAACAAAAACTAATACTTTGACGGGCCGTTTGGTACAAAGATATATAATGCAAGAATTACTAATGTATGGATTAGTAATGTTGGAATTAGTAATGTAGGATTTAGTAATGCAGAGATTAGTTTTTATCAAGTGTTTGTTTCATGTTTCCCATTTAATCTTAATTATGTTTGGTTTAAAATTTATGAGATTTTATATTTCATTTAATATGTCAAATTAAATACTAAAAAAGTATTATTAAATTTTGAGGTGTGATATGCCACCATAGAGATTCTTGATAGCACGGTATATTAACCTTAAACTTAACATAGATTTAAGACTGCTTAAATTGTTCAAATACACAAAGCTTATTTTTAAAAAAAAAAATAGTTCAAGTGGTCAATCAACGAACTACATTTAAAAAAAAAACGAAAAAACCAACTCAATATAACAAATCAAACATGGAGAAAAAAATATTAATTTATGAAATCATCAAATTACATGGAACGAATTTGGATAATTTAAAAGAATATTTATAAATATTCTCATATAAATAAAAAAAAGCATTAAATTACAAAAAAAAAAAATTAGGAAAAAAATATTTGGGGATAGTTTAGTCATTTAGGGGTAAGGATTGTTAAACCTTGGATTAGTTATCCCTCCCTTTTCTAGGAATAAAATAAGACCTTGTATGAGGTATAACTAATCCATGGATTAGGATAAATAAAGTAACCAAACAATGTTTTTGTTGGACTAAATTTAATCCATGAACTATTTGATTAATACCTCCTACCAAACAGGTCCTGAGAGTTCACAAAACACTCTCTCTCTCTCTCATATATATATATATATATGAGTTCAAGATGTGAAAATTTTATTTAAGATCACAAGAGAATTTATATTATAAGATATAAAATATAAATATAATTTTAAATTAAACCAAACATACCTCTAATCAGAGGCGAAATAATTGTATGAATTCTGAATTTTTAAATCACGATTTGAAATAAAAATAATGGAGTTGTAGATTTAATATGTGAATAAATTAATAAATTCCTTTATGATTTCCAGATAACTTCAAAATAAAGCATCATTCCCACTTATTAATTAATTGTTAAATTAAATTAACCAAAAACACCCCACCTAGTACCGACCACCCTCCACAATCAGAGAATAAAATAGACAACCATACAGCTTGATCATGATGGGATTGGTTCAAATTTATAACAAATATTATTTAAATTATTATAAAAATAAAAAGAGAAACATCAAATAAATAAATTATTATTGGATTTAGAATTCCCAAATACATGAATAGATCTGATAATGTCTACTGTGCCTTTGACTTCTTGCCTCTATTTGGAACACAAGAAAGAAAGAATGACACACCTTCCTAATTTTGTTAATGTGATATAAATATAATAATATCATAATTGTGGTATAAATAATTACGAGATTGTTAACTGCAAAACTAAAAGCTCAACCAAATGTGGATAAAATAGTAATTTTTTATTCTAGAATTATTATTTTTTATCCTTGGTAGCTTATCTCACGAATCAAATAATTCTTTAATTAGGGGTATAATTGAAGCGTATAAAGTGAGTACGACAGGGAAAATTACGCAAATAAGCAAATATATACTAATTAATTAGCTAACATAGCTATAATTTGAATTAATTACGATCAGCACCTTAATTTTAGTTGTAATTACGTGTGCCTCTCTCGCCTCTCTTCTCGCTTATACATATACAAATTATTCATATGCATATAGACAAATGCAATCGCCTCTCTCTACTTCTGCGCTCTCTCGCTCGTCTCTCTCCTCCATGTCTCAATCTCGCTTGGCAGATATACAAATACATATGTACATCAGTTACATATATATAATTATCTGACAGATATACATATATAACTCGCCTCTCTGCCCTCTCTCCTCCCTCTAACATGTAGCTACGAATCTTAATTAGCAAACTATAGCTATGAAACCTAATTAAAAATATTTTAGTGGCTATTTGTGAAAATTGCTCATAATTTTAGGTCAAAGCTTATATTGTCTTAAGAAATTTAATATGCATAAATTATTAATATAAGAGTTAGTAATTCAAAAACAAAAAGCTTAAAATCCTATTTTACATTTACCTTTAATGACACGTTTTTAGTAATTCAAAAAGACTACATAACTGAATTCATAAGCTTTAAATACTGTTTCGCCTTGTCATGTAATAACTCAAAATAACTAAAATTTTGAATTCATAAGTCTCAAATTACTTCCTTTTTTTTTTTTTTATAATGACAGGCCTTTTATTTAAAAGACTTGAAATCCTGAATTCATACGCCTTAAATCTTGTTTTATCTCTATTTTTAATGACATGTCTTTAATTAATAACTCAAAAGACTAAATTCTGAATTCATAAACTTCAAATCTTAATTTCACAGTTATCTTTAATAAGCATGTCTGTTTAGCCACATTAATTTCTTAATATATTTTAAAGTGGACAAACCCCATCAATTAAACTCTTTAAACAACACTCACTTTCTTCCTAATCACTCACTCTATATAAGTCTCACCTTCATATCATCACCCACAGCCCTCTCCAATTTTCTTCTTTTAAGTCTTATTATTATTATTATTATTATTCCATCAAAACATGAAAATATCACAAAATTCCTAACCTGTCTCTCTATTTTAATTTTAATTTCTTTCACTTCTTAACTAAGAAATTAATTTTTTTTTCTTCTCCTAGTTTGTGTTTTTTTTAAAAAAAATAATGACAACAAAATCAGAAACAAAATCCTCCATTGAAGTTCTCAATGCTCAACAAGAAGTTGCAGTAGCTGAAAAAAAACCAACACAAAATGATAAATTTGTGCAGAATGGTGATGATCAGGTAATTAATTAATGAATTTATATATACTAATAGCGTAAAAAATATTTTTCATTTTTCACTATCCATATTATTCAACATGTTTCAATATATAACTTTTGTCTTATTTTTCAAGTTACTAATCTTACTGACGGTGCCGAATCATTGCCCTAAAAAATGGCTAAATTCCTACTTTTCTTTGTTCATTTTTTTCTCATGTGACGAGTGAGCTGGAGTCAGGATATCATAAAGGTTTAGAATTCGATCTTTTTTCGTTAAAAGATTATCTTAATTCTTATATATATATAAAACTAAATTTCTCCGTTCGTTTACTTTTATTTGTTTACTATATAAAAGATAAATATTTATTTTTACAAATTCAACTTAAAATTAAGACTTTGTATTCCTATAAACATAGGTGAGATAAGTTGCATTCCTCTTTTATTTTTATATTCCTATAAACGCTTTATATCTTTTTTTTTATTCAGCGATTCAATACTCACGCTAAAATGTTGATTAATTTAAATTCATGTGGATATGTCTACTAACTAAAGGGTGGTATAGTATGTGTTAGTTATACTTTACGTATATGTTATTTATTTTAATTTTTGGGAGTAAATCAAGACGTGTTTATATCATAAAGATAAGAGTTATTCATTTAAGCACATTTGACTGTCACTTTAGCTGTTTTTTTCTCCATTAAAAAATAATAAATACAACACATAAATAAAATTAAATTGATTGTTTTGTCTTAAATTTTACGCACTCTACTTTAATGTAAGGATATACTTAAAAATAATTATTCATTTTAATTTAGTCATGAATTCCAAAGATGATTATCAATTTGGAACTAAGTTTTTAAAGCTATATATAGTAATAGCTAAAATGAGACTGAGGGAATATAAATTTACAAAAGTTAACCAATATGTAATGTATAGTTAATGCAGTAGCAAAATCAGAATTATTATTAAAGGAGTTCAAAAATATAAAAATATAATTACATAAATAACCAATGAAATTCAACATTTATATATATACATATTTAATGTTCGAAAGGACAATATATAATATGTGCATAATCAATATATATACACATATTATACATTATTTAGATACTTATTAAATATTTATTTATTCATAAAGAGTTTTTCTAATTTAACTTAACATTATTATGTTACTTTGTGTTGTGTGTTTTTGTTGAATGTTATGGGATTTGGTGGGGTTTACATGTTGGTTGGAAAATAAAAAAGAGTATTTTCTGCACGCCCAATGAGTGCACTAATTTTAAATAATAATTATCTTTGAATTTTGATGGGAAAAAAGAAAGAAAAGAAAACACACATGCAAAGACATATATTATTATAACAAATAATTGACGCATGCTTAACTTAGTTTACTTTATATAATAATCATGACAACAAATATAACTACTCTCCGTAATTTAATAAAAAGAAAATTTGTGCTAAAATAAATAGCGCTTTAAATAATTCTTGTTTTAAACCACACTCTTCTATTAAATAATTGACTAGTTCTTCTTAAATATATGATCTTTAATTAAAATATATCAATAGTTAATTACTTGATGGGCTAAGGAAAACATTGTTTAGTTTTCGAGAAACATCTAATAAATAGAGAGAATTTTAGTAAATTATATCTTGTGTTGAACATTTTTCTTAATGAACGTGACATGAAGTAAAACAATACATATTTTGTGACGACGAGAGTATATAAATAGTGTGTTGTTTTTATCAAGAAACGAGGTAAGATATTTATAATTCTCATAAACTAGAGGAGAGAGAGTTTTAATTAGTCCAATAAATTCTTTGTTTATTGTTGTTTTTTACAAATTACTTTTGAAAAAGATTATTAAAATTGTTTTACTAAATTAAGCTACAAAAGCACTTGAGAATAATTATTACACATGTTTCTTTTCTTAGTTACAATGTAAAAACTTGGTGTCTATTGCCTTAATTATACATAGATAGCTTTAAGGAGATAATGATGAAGTTTCATGGTGTTGAGAACAATAGGGCCTCTAATGTCTCTTTTTTTAAAGAAAAATAAGTTGGAGTGCCAAAATTTTAGTATCTAAATTGTGGTATAAAATATATTGACTTACTATACGAACAAACATTAAATTTAGCCTCTGACAAATAAATATTTTAACTTTTAGAGGGTATGTACTTCTAATCACCTCAACTTGATCTTGATTGTGAACTAAGAATTCTAACTCGTCTCTGTTGTATCTTGTGGACACCCATAATACTTAAATTTTGAAGGTGTTAAATAATTATTTTGTTACTTAAAGTGTTCATCTAACAGAGTGAAAATGAATTGAAACGTCTAGTATGCTTACGTGCACTCCAAAAAAATTGAAATACTTACTAGCCTACTGAAGTCAAGTATAAATATATGTTTATGTATTAAGTCAAATTAATGACGGCCTAAGCTCAAAGCAGACATATAAAATATTTTTAATAATTCCATTTTACCTCTACTTTTTCTCTTAATTTCAAAATCTCCAATAATCTTTCATTTAATCTCTACTTTATCATTTTAAAAATTAATTAATTAACTTAAAGTCTGTAACTTTACACAAATTTGATGATAAAAAAATATATAAAAGCCTAATAAATACATACCTTTTCTTAAAAAGACAAAAAGTGAAAAAAAAAAAATTTAAAAAAATTGTAATGGGGGTGACTGTGACTTGTGAGTGTACTTAGCAGAACAACAACAGAGTGTTGCAGAACAAAGTATCATGAAAATATTCACTACTCATAGAATTTATCAAAATAGAATCTATGTTTTCTCTCAACTTTCTGCAAATTTTTTATTTTTTTTAATCTCAGCAAAGAACAGATTCAAGAACTAAAGTTGATGAGTTCAGTTTAGGTAAATTATTAAACTTTTTTTTTTTAAAAAAAACAAAACTTCCATTTGTATAACATAGTTTGAGTGGATATATGTTTTTTTCTTTTCTAATTGTTTTTTCTTACTTCTTGTTCAAGAATCTAATGACCCACTGAGCAATTTTGTATTTTTTGTTTGTTTGCTTTTGTTTGTGTATAAAGGTTTGATTTTTAGTGAAGAACTATGTCATAAGTTGGTAAAGTTTGCTCCTTTATTTGCTTTAGCTAGATGATTCTTGGGAAGGATTTGACACAACTGCATCGAGGACATGACCTTAGATGGGAGTAACAACCTTTTATTTGCTTTAGCATGATAATCAACATGACATGGCACAACTATAGCTTAGCGAGTGCATAACCTTAGATAGGAGGTTACAGATTAGGGTAGCAACCTTTATTTGCTTTAGCACGATAATCAACGGGACATGGCACAACTATAGTTTATCAAGGAAATGACCTTAGAAGCTTATGGAGAAAATGGATTAGGGTGGCAACCTTTATTTGCTTTAGCAAGATTATCACTAGGATATGGCACATCCGTAGCTTACTAAGAATATGACCTTAATAAGAGCTTATGGAGTACACAGATTATGATAGAAAGTTAGTGACGTACATTGAGTGTTATGTGGCTTATCTTTTTCATGCTAGTTATTGTACTATTAGTGTTGTAGCTTGTTGTTATTTGATTTCTATTACTTTTTATTGTTTCTTGTACCCCGATTATTGTCTTCTTTTGTTGTAGTTATTGTTCCTTTTGTGAATGTTTTGTCCTTTTTTCTGTAGTTTTTTTTGGCCATGACTTCTTTCACTCTCCTTTTTTTTTTAATCGCTTTTACTTGAGCCGATGATCTATTGAAAACAGTCTCTCTATCTTCTAAGGTAGGGGCAAGATCAGCGTAAACACTAGACCTCACTTGTGGAATTACACTGAGTGTATATGTTGTTGTTTACTTAATTTCAATGAGATGGTAATGTTAAAAATTTGATTCTAAATGCAGAAAGTAAGGGACTTACCTCAAAGAGAAGCTACAATTCCAATGGGAGAGTGTAATAATGCAGAATACATAGAGATTAATGAAGTTGTTTCTTCTTCAAGAGCAAATAATGATAGGAAACTTTCTCTATTGCCCTTAGTTTTTCTCATTTTCTATGAAGTATCAGGTGGACCATTTGGTGTTGAAGACACTGTACAAGCAGCTAGTCCACTTCTTGCACTTGTTGGTTTCTTGGTTTTCCCAATTATATGGAGTGTACCTGAGGCACTTATAACAGCTGAACTAGGCACCATGTTCCCCGAAAATAGCGGATATGTTGTTTGGGTTTCATCTGCATTAGGTCCATACTGGGGCTTTCAACAAGGTTGGGTGAAATGGTTGAGTGGAGTCATCGATAACGCTCTTTACCCTGTCTTGTTTCTTGATTATCTGAAATCAGGAGTTCCTGCATTAGGTGGTGGACTTCCTCGTGTTATCGCGGTCATAGGCATTACTTTGGTCCTTACTTACATGAACTATAGAGGTTTAACTATTGTTGGATGGGTTGCTGTTCTGCTCGGGATATTGTCGATTCTTCCTTTTGTTGTTATGGGGTTGATCTCGATTCCGAATCTAAGGCCCACGAGGTGGTTGGTGATGGATGTGCACAGTGTGGATTGGAACTTGTATCTAAACACTCTCTTTTGGAATCTGAATTATTGGGACTCTATAAGTACTCTAGTAGGAGAAGTACGTAACCCGAAGAAAACTCTGCCTAAAGCTCTGTTTTATGCTGTGATTCTAGTCGTTTTATCGTATTTTTTCCCTCTATTAATTGGTACCGGAGCTGTTCCACTGGAGCGTAACCTGTGGACGGATGGCTATTTCTCAGATATTGCGAAAATACTTGGTGGAGTGTGGCTAAGATGGTGGATTCAAGGGGCTGCTGCATTGTCAAATATGGGTACATTTGTAGCTGAAATGAGCAGCGACTCATTTCAGCTACTTGGTATGGCTGAGAGAGGGATGCTACCCGAGTTCTTTGCCAAAAGATCACGTCATGGAACACCTCTAGTCGGGATCCTCCTCTCAGCTTCAGGTGTGCTTTTACTTTCATGGATGAGCTTTCAAGAGATTGTAGCTGCAGAAAACTTCTTGTATTGCTTTGGAATGATCTTGGAATTCATAGCATTCGTACGATTAAGGATAAAGTTCCCAAATGCATCGCGCCCTTTCAAGATACCTGGTGGAACAATAGGAGCCATTCTACTGTGTATGCCTCCAACCATACTCGTTTGTGTTGTTTTAGCGTTTTCAACAGTTAAAGTCATGATAATAAGCCTTGCTGCTGTTGCAATTGGGTTGGTTATGCAACCTTGTCTTAAACACATTGAGAAGAAGAAATGGTTGAAGTTCTCCATTAGTCCTGACCTTCCTGATATTCATCGCGATAATGGAACATTACTTCATTGATTGTTTAGAGAAATAGACAATGATATGGTTCTCTTAAAAGTTTCTCAATGTATCAAAATGTTTACACCCTCAATTATGATCTCTTTTTACTGTATTCGTTATTTGCGTTATGAAAACTGCAGTAAAAGCAACATTCATCATGGATATCGAATTTACAATTTAAGCACATAAGACACAAAGCACAGGAATTAAAACTCGTTAATTCCTTCCCCTATATGTAGCAATTCTACTACAAAGGAAAATTAAGCAATAACTCTATTGCTCACTAAACCAACTCTAGTTGATTTAGACTTTAAAAACCCACTCAAAACAATACTAACTCTAGTTGACACTACTCTATCCAAGAGAACATCAAAACAATGATGTAAAAAGGCTTGACCAAAACTTAGATGATTCAACTAACTCTAGTTAATACGGCTCAAACTAAATACTTAGACAAACAACCGATCTACTATCTTTTATAACTTAGGAGTAGATTTACAATTTAAGCACATAAGACAAAGCTCAAAATACAATAATGCTTCAGCACTCTATCAAGTCCCTTTGTTGAGCATGAGCGGTGTTCTTCCTTGAAGATGACCTTTTCTTGTTGAACTTATGAATTGTTAGAAATTCACAACTTTGTTTGCCAAATCTTGAGTTTGCATTTTGGAGAAGAGACTATATCAAATGGATACAAACCCCTAAGGACGACACCATTGGCTGAGAGCCTGCTATTCTAAAAAGTTGTGCACCCACCATATCAGATGTGACAGCTTTTAGACAACTGTCTTTTGACTTTTTCATGTACACAGTCTTTTCGGGACCAGGTCCCTTGCAGTGTTTTCTTTGTGAGTTCTTGAATAGACTTGCTAGCTTTCTCTTCTTTTTGAATGAATAATGTTTTTTGTTTATTGTTGTATATATCAATCACTAACAAGAGTTTTGACCACTAAAACAAACAACCTCGTCCGCCCTTCTCATTGGTGAAGTACGCTGCACTTTCTACTTTACAGTTGTACACCACTTTGAATCTGGACGAGAGCACTCTGCCAGGGACCGAGTCCCTGCATTTGTGAGGATCATCAAAACACCTAGAATATAACACTCCTACGTCATTTCACCTACGCGATGAAAATATAATTACATACAGTGAAAAAAAATTATGAAAACTGCAGTACAAGCAACATTCATCATGGATATTGATATTCACTTCAAATTATAAGTTCATGCTATAAATTTATAAAAATTGACGTGCAAAGCCCGTGTTTAGAGACTAGTCTTTATATAAGAAATATCATCTTCTGCATATGTTTCTCTTTGGCGATAGTGATATATAATGGACACTTTTCTGCTCGCAGATCACAATAACATCTTCAGTCATCCTTCCGATCAACTCCAACAAAAAAATCGACATGCATTTGGAGACTTTAATTATTTAGTCCACCTTCCATTCTTGAAACCCCAACTTCCTAAATAAAAATTGTATACATGCAAAAGAAAATAAATAAGGAATAAATGATTATGCAGCTGATGTAGTAAAACGGGAATCAAAAGTTAAGAAGGAAAAGAAATTCCAGAAAAGAGAAGTATTCTGAGGTGTAAAGCATTGTCCCCTCTTGATGATCTTTGCATGAGACTGAAAAAAGAAATTACATGCGTAGCTGCCGTTTTAATTGCTACTACAAGCCAGATGTTTGATTGCCTTTGACAAGTATCAGTGAACTTTCAAAAATTCACATGCATATAGGCACCTAAGAGAAACCAAATTTCTCCCTTTTCTGTCTTCTTAACTACAAATACAACCTACAAAACATACTCAACACAACTAAATTCTCTGGCAAATCGGTCTCATTTCCCCAAAATATCACACTGCTATACATGGAAGAAGAAACCAAGGAAATTTCAGGGAAGGTTCAATGCAAGACAAAGGTGGACCTGTAGTTGCACTTACAAAGGTGTTTGGCAACGTACGTGGGGCAAATGAGTGGCTAAAATCCATGATGATCAATCTTCGATAAGTTTGCATTCAAATCTTTCCACACTCCACCAAATCCTACATTTTCACCATTGTTGTCCTTTTCAACCTTTCTGTTGATATCCGGTAATGGAAATGAAGCTTGCCCTGCAGAGAAGCAGTTCCTTTCGAAATCATTGTCACCATATTCAGTCTCTCTGGAACTCCAGTGTATGTCAAGCTGCTTAAGTCAATTGAATTCTAGGTTTGGTTTTTGGTGTGCACATGATCAGAAAAATTGAGTTGAGCCTTATTACCATAAAGTTTATATGGAAACAACATCGTAAGAAGTCTCAAAAGTACCGAGCCAAAGGCGAGGGCCACGGTTTCAGCCATCCATTTACCCTATGTACGTTAGAGAACATCCTTGTAGCTGTAACTAGCATTTCCAGGGCCACCTTTTCTTCACATGCAACCTTTCTTGAAAGTTGCTTGGTTGATTTTCTTCTTCCATGTATAGAGGTGTAACATTTTGGTAAAAGAGATGGATTTGCAAGAGAATTGAGTTGAGTTGTTCAACATGTTTTAAGGGTTGTATTTGTAGTTAAAAAGGCAGAAAATAAAGGAATTTGATTTCTGCTGTGTGTCTATATATACATGTGAACTTGTGAAATTTCCTAATACTTCTCAAAAGCAATCAAACATCTTCTTTATATAGTATTTAACATGGAAGTTATGCATGCAAGTTTTTTTTTTGGTCTCATGCAAAGTTCGCCAAGAGTGGACACTGGTTTACACTTCTGAATAACAATGCAATGCCAAACTTAAAGACATGTGATATCTTTAAAAGAACAACAAAAGAGAACAACTTATCAATTCTATAAACAGCACTAAAATGCAAAATGAACATAGGCTCACCTTCTCACTCTAATATCAATAAAAGGAGAGGATTTTCGAAAACATACCAGTAAAATTCTACAAGTGGGGTTTGGAGAGGATGTAGTATACACAAGCTTTACCACCTCGTAGAGTTAGAGAGGTTGTTTCCCAAAGACCCTTGACTCAAAACACAGCAAATCTAGATATACAGAAAAAGAAAATAGTGAAGTAAACACAACAACTAATAAGAGAAGCAGTGCAAAGACTACAAGAACAAAACAACAGAAACACAATAAACAGATGATGATAGATATCAATAGCAAGAACAAGAAGAATACAAAGCACATGGGTGAAATTACTGACCACAAATGAGCAGCTGGATTCACACAACTGTGTATCCAGGAATTCTGCTAACAGTAACTTGGCGCTCAAGCATGGCATTTACCTGTTATACAGAATTACAGATGAATAGGAGAATTAGCACCAATATTCTGTCTCAAATCCAAATTTAAAAGGAAATCAATAATCATTCCATATTTACCACACAAAAAAATGCACATACGCAATCAATGTACTAACAACTAGTAAACAAGAAGTGTCACTAGGCCTGTGGTGTGGTTCGAATCCCTTACCTTGTAATCTCCTCCGTCAATTTCCCCTTCCCCTTCCCCTATTAACACCTCAACAAAGTAAGTACATCATAAGATGGACTAAATTTGAGCCCACACATTTCAATTTTTTTTAAAAAAATATTATATGAAGGTGCTATTTACTGAATTGATTCTTCAAAATGAATTAGAGAATCACTCTCTAAACCTTAGGAAATCAAGCCAATTTAGATATCCATTGGGGAAAAAATTTGAAAACTGTAGCAAAATCGAAATTCATTTTAGACTGGCTGATAAATAGAAAAATATAGGCTTCGACTTCTATACAATGACACATTGATAGATCTACACTCCACGGAGAAAGAACTGCAGTTTTTTCATACTCACCTCATATTTGGCTTTTGGGAAGATATCAATCAATGAAGAAGAGGTGATGATTTCATCAACAGTCACTATTCAATGAAGCTGCAGAATTAAAAGCTATTACATTGATTGCGTAGTACAAAATGTAAATTGATTACGAAGCAGACTTTTTATGTCCTATCGATAGAGTTTATCTGAACTATCAGTCGAAGTTACAAAAGAACAATTGTGCAACAAATAGGAAAAAAAACATAATCAGCTGATCTAGTAAAACAGGAATAAAAGGTTAAGAAGGAAAATAAGTAAGTAAGATATTTCATTATCATAGATTCATGCCCTACTTACCTCTTGTATCTTTTTCCATCAGCAATGCATTAACATCTTCTCAAGCTATTCTTTTTTGTCCTTCAACGTTCATAACGATGATCAAAACAGCCACATGGTATATAAGAACTATTAGATTGATTTTTTTATACGCATCCCCAATTCTATTGATGGAGTTTGTCTGAACTGTCAACCAAAAATATAGAAACCAATTGCACAAGAAATAATACATAGAATTGAATAGTTCAAAAAGGAAAAGACTAAGACTTTAACACCAAATTCATAAAGAGTTCATCAGTTATATATTCATAACATTTTAGCTAAGACAAAAAGGAGGAAACAATAATTTAGAAACACCTCTAATATAAACACCAACGTTAATTTATAGCAAAAAATATTGACTTTCTTAGTGCAGGTCATTTTAGTTGGTTTCTAAGAAGAAAGAAAATAGCATCTGAGCTAAAAATTCAAGAAAAAGAACACACCAGCAAACTACGAGTCCGTAACTAAATATCAATGTGATACTTTATGTGCAACCCAATACTATAATGTTATTTCATTTATGAGATTGATTTTTAGTGTTGGAAATAGAAGGCTACATATCCTTCTCTTTCCCTTGTCCCCAGATGGAGATGGTATGACTTATGAGAGCTTGTATTTATCATAAGGTAGCTTCAGTGTACATTTACTCAAAGCACCCATCTTTCAACTCAAGTTCTCTAGTCCATAATTATCCACATTCAACTTTTTCAGCACTAACGTTAGGGTTTACTTCATTTTTTAATATAAACATTCAAATTCATTCACCTTTAAATAAGACAAAAAAAGTAATAATTTTGGTCAGCAGTGTTAAAAATGGAGAAGTTTGAAAAGGAAAAAAATTCAAGAAAAGAAGTATTCTGAGGTGTATTGCGTTGTCCCCTCTCGACGATCTTTGCATGAGACCAAAAAATATGCATGCGTAGCTTCCGTGCTAATTACTACTACAAGCAAGATGTTTGATTGTTTTGACAAGTATAAGTGAATTTTCTAAGTTCATATGTATACAGACACATAGGAAAAAACAAATTCCTCCATTTTTGGTCTTCTTAACTACAAATACTGCCCCTAAAACATGTTGAACAACTTAACTCAGTTCTCTTCCAAATCAGTCCCATTTCCTCAACAATGTTGCACTGCTATACTAGGAAGAAGAAAATCACCTTGGCAAGTTTCAGAAAAGGTTGCATGCGAGGCAAAAATGGCCCTAAAAATGCCAGTTGCACCTACAAAGGTGTTCTTCACCAACGCACCAAGGAAAATGGGCAGCTGAAATCCGCGACACAAATCATAGTCCTCTCTAGAACCCCATTGTGTGTCAAACTGCTTGAGCCAGTTAAACTCTGAGCTTGGTTTTTGTGTGCACATGATTAGGAAAATTGAGTTGGACCTTATCACCACACGGTTGTATGCAACAACATCGTAAGAAGTCTCAAAAGTTCCAAGCCAAAGGTGAAAGTCATAGTTAGGCTCATTGATTTCAGCCACCCTTTTTCCCATGTATGATGGGCGAACACCCTTGTACATGCAACTAGCATTTCCAGGACCACTTTTGCCTCACATGCAACATTTTCTTAAACTTGCTTGGATGATTTTCTTCTTTTCGTAATAGTAGTGTAACATTTTGGGCAAATGGGATTGATTTGGAAATTGGAATAGAACTCGGTTGAGTTGTTTAGCATGTTTTAGTGCTGTATTTTTAGTTAAGAAGATAAAAAATGGAGGAATTTGATTTCTCCTACTTGTCAAAAGCAATCAATTATCTTCCTTGTATCACAAATAACATGGAAGTTAAGCAATTTTTTTGGTCTCATGCAAAGATCACCGAAAGTGGACAATGTTTTACACCTCATGGTACTTCCTTAGGTTTTCTTCTATTTTAGAAATTTTTTCCTTTTTAAACTTTTTTATTTCTACACTACCGACTAAAATCAATTTTTTTTCTTCTTCCAAGGTGATGAATTTGGAATATTTTTTTTTTAAAAAAAGATTAGGTAAACTCTGACATCAATCCTAAAAAAAATGAATATGGATAAGTATGAACAAACCTGAGACAAAATATGGGTGCTTTGAACAACTATAGTAAATGCACTTTTAGAAGAGTGTACATTTACCGCCAAAGCTATCCTCTGATGAATACAAGCTCTCATACCATGACCATCTATGAACGAGGCAAAGAGAAAGAAATATAGGCTTCCATTTTCAATACTAAAAGAGCAATTCATAAATTAAATGACATTATAGTGGTGTTTTGTACATAAAACATCATATTGATGGGGTTAGTGTAGGGTAGAGTGTATGCAAGCTCGTGGAGGTAGAAAGAATGTTATTGAAAGACCCTCAACGCAAATACAACAAATTCAAGTATACAGAAGAAGAAAATAGGAAGTAAACATAACAACTAACAAGTTAAGCAATGGAAAGCCTACAAGAAAGAAATAAAAACAACAACAATACCAGATGATGATAAATATCAAAAGCGCCAAGACCTGATCATGTTGGTGACCTTCGATTCCATACCTTATAATTCCTCCCCAAATTTCCAAGTTCTCGTTCCCATTCTCCTCCCCCTCCGCCTCTTAACACCTCAACAAAACAAGTACGCCATAAGATGGACTAAAATTGAGCCCATTCAATTCAAAAGTTTAAAAATATAAAATTAAAGGAACTATTTTTAGTGAATTGATTCTTCAAAAGGAATTAGAGAATCACTCTCTAAACTGTAGCAAAAACATAACTCATCGTGGATTCAAAGTTTAAGACGTGATTATATTCTGATTCAAAAAAAAAATTGACAAAGCAGAAGAAGTTCAAACTCACCAAAATGCTGCAAAGAATCCGAGAGAACACTAGGAAATTAATCCAATTTCTTCTACGCCATCTCACCTACTTGATATAAATATAATTAACACAAACACAAAAAATGATTTTTTTTTTTTTTTTTGAAAAAGGTAGCAAAAAACAAAAGTTATCATGGATTAAAAGTTCAGATATTGAATTCTCACTTTGAATAATAAGTTGTGATTGCGTTATGAGTCAAAAAAAATAATGGAAGAAGTGCTGGAAGATCAAACTAACCAAAATGTTGCGGAGAATTCGAGAGAAATGAGTTTTTGTGGTTTTTCAGTTTGTGAGGGAGAAGCATTATTTGTAGTGTGTTTACTGCTTGGGAGGTGAAAAAAAGAAAACAAAACCAGGTTCCAAACTCCACGGTAAAAGCATGACTAAGATTTGACCCATTTAGATGAATTGGGTTGGTTTAAAAGATTTTATTATTTTTAACTTATTGTTTTTTAATTTTTGTTCATGATATAAAGTTGTAAAAAATGATGTGCGAAAAATGTGCAAATCCCGTGTTTAGTGACTAGTCTTTATAAGATATATTGTCTACTAAATATGTTTTTCTTTACTAGTGATAATGGCCATGTGATACCTAAAAGCTCTTATATTGATTGCATTTTGAACTTTTCAAGTCAAATTTATTTAAACATGCTATGATCAATCGGAAACATATAAAATTATTACACAAAAATAGGAGAAGAGGATAACATTATAATTGTGAAATCAATAATTTAAAATAAAAGGTTTAATGAATAAAGTATGATCTTAATTTGCTATTTGTCAAAAAAAATCAAAACATTTATTTATATATGTATAATTGACTTTTCTTGTTTTATCAATAGAATTTGTCCGTTAAAAAAGACACTAAACAATTACCATTAATACAAAAAATGTATTCAATGAAGTGTATAATATGTTGTCAATATCTTATACAAATGTTAAGAAGGAAAAAGAGTTAAGAGTAAGATATTTCATTATCATAGATTCATGCCCTACATACCTCTTTTATCTTTTTCCCATTAGCAATGCCTTAACATCTTCTCAAGCTTATCTCCTTTGTCCTTCAACATTCATAACGATGATCAAAACAATCACATGGTATATAAAAGCTATTATATTGATTTTGTTATATGCGTCTCCAATTCTATTGATAGAGTTTGTCTAAACTGTCGACCAAAAATATAGAAACCAATAGCACAAGAAATAGTAGAATTAAGGTAATGATAAATAAGAATTTAATTGTTCAAAAAGAAAAAAGAGTGAAGACTTTGACACCAAATTCATAAGGAGTTCATCAGTTATATATGCATAACATTTTAGCTAGACGAAAAGGATGAAACAGTAATTTAGAAAATCCTTTGATATAAACACCAACATTAATTTATAGCACAAGATATTAACTTTCTTAGCACTGGTCATTTTAGTTAGTTTCTCAGAAGAAAGAAAATAGCATCCGTCTGAGCTAAAAAATTCAATAAAAAGAAGACACCAACAAACTACGAGTCCAGAACCTAAATATCAACTTTTTCAGCACTGACATCAGGGTTCACTTCATTTTTTTATAAACATTCAAATTCATCCACCTTGGAAGAAGACGAAAAAAGTAATGATTTTGGTCAGTAGTGTCAAAATTGGAGAAGTTTAAAAAGGAAAAAGAAATTCGAGAAAAGAAGTATTCTGAGGTGTAATGTGTTGTCCCCTCTCGGCGATCTTTGCATGAGACCAAAAAATATGCATGCGTAGCTTCCGTGTTAATTGCTACTACAAGCAAAATGTTTGATTGTTTTTGATAAGTATTAGTGAACTTCTTAAGTTCACATGTACACAGACACGTAAGAAATCAAATTCCTCCATTTATTGTCCTCTTAACTACAAATATTGCCCCTAAAACATGTTGAATAACTTGACTCAATTGTCTTCCAAATCGGTCTCATTTCCCCAAAAATGTTACACTTCATACAGGGAAGAAGAAAATCACCTAAACAAGTTTCAGAAAAGGCTGCACGTCAGGCAAAGGTGACCCTGAAAATGCAAATTGTCCCAACAAGATTGTCATCCAACGTACATGGGGAAATGGGTTGCTAAAATCCATGAGCCAAACTATAGCCCTCTCTTGAACTCCACTGTGTGTCATCAAATAGCTAGAGCCAGTTAAATTCTGAGATTTGTTTTTGTGTGCACATGATTGGGAAAATTGAGTTGGACCTTATCACCACAAGGTTTGTATGCAACATTGTACCATGCCAAAGGCGAGGGCTATAGTGAGGCTCATGGATTTCAGCCCCCAATTTGCCGATGTATGACGGAGGACACCCTTGTCGGTGCAACTAGCATTTTCAAGTCACCTTTGTCTCGCATGAAACTTGCTTGAGTGATTTTCTTCTTTCCCATGTAGTAGTGTGGCATTTTGGAGAAATGGGACTGATTTAGAAGAGAACTCAGTTGAGTCCTTCAGCATGTTTTTGAGGCTGTATGTATTAGAGCAAGCTCAAACTTACCAAAATGCTGCGGAGAACTCGTGAGAAGATGTAGGAAATTAAACCAACTTCTTCTACGCCATTTCACCTACTCGATGAAACTAAAATTTCACAAATAGTAAAATTTCAGTAGTCCATTTCACCTCCTCAATGAAAATTTAATTAACACAAACACATCCGGTTTAAACTGTAGCAAAGAAAAAAGACAAAATTCATCATGAATTCAAAGTTTAGATATAGAATTTTCACTTGTTTTTATTTTATCCGTCGGAAAAAAAATTGATGAAGCGCAGATAGATCAAACTCACCAAAATCCTGCGGAGAATTTGAGAGAAAACTTATTAAATTAATCCAATTTCTTCTACGCTATTTCACCAACTTGAACAGTGAAAAAATACATGAAAACTGCAGCAAAAACAACATTCATCACAGATTCAAAGTTTAGACATCAAATTGAAGTGCAGGTAGATCAAACTTACCAAAATGCTGCAGAGAATTCGAGAGAAAACTTTAAATTAATCCAATTTCTTCTACGCCATTTCACCAACTTGAACAGTGAAAAAACACATGAAAACTCCAGCAAAAACAACATTCATCACAGATTCAAGTTTAGATATCAAATTGAAGTGCAGATAGATCATACTTACCAAAATGCTGCGGAGAATTTGATAGTAAATTAATCCAATTTCTTCTACTCCATTTCACCTACTCGATGAACAGTAAAAAAACACATGAAAACTGCAGCAAAAACAACATTCATCATAGATTCAAAGTTTAGATATTAAATTGAAGTGCAGGTAGATCAAACTTACCAAAATGCTATTCCAGAGAAAATTAGTAAATTAACCCAATTTCTTCTACACCATTTCACCTACTCAATGAACAGAGAAATATACCTGAAAACTGCAGCAAAAACAACATTCATCATAGATTCAAAGTTTAGATATCAAATTTTCCCTATTTTTGAATCTAAAGAACAATTGATGAAGAATTCGAGAAAGTGTCTCTTATTTTGGTTTCTCAGTTTCTGAGCGAAAAGCGTTATATATATAGTGGGATTACCGCTTGGAGGAGAAAACGAAGAAAAAAAAACCGGGAGCCCAATCCACGGTATGAAACCCGGTTATTTAATTGAAATAAAAAACAAAAACGGTTAGGTTTTTTAAAATTAAAAGTGTGAGTAGGTTAAGAAAAAATAAATTAAACTATTATTGTTTGGAAAAAAGTATAACGTATTACACGTGAACATCACGTTTTAAAAACTCTTCCAAAATGCTCTAGAGAATTCACGAAAAAAAGATCTGTACTTTTATGTTTGGGAGAAATGTGTTTTTCTTTTTTTGGTTTTCCTTTTGATGTTTATTGCTCGATTGAATCTAAATCGCATATTGCAGGATCTATTTTGGAAGTGACGCTCTCAAATTCTGATGAAAATATAAATTAAAACGTAAATATATAATAAAATTACATATATAGAACATGTCGTCTTTGTACCTTCATGTAGAGAATATTTTCCAAATTAAAAGATGAGGTTTTATTTTTCAAATTTTTGTGTTCTTAATTTTTTTTTATAAAAAGTTAGAAAGATATCCACGCAACACATATATGATGAGTAGCATTATATAAGATATACTGTATCTTCTTTTGTAGCCTCTTCTAGCAAATATTTTTCACAAAAGAGATGTTTTATTCTTATGAACTTTTTGTTCTTTAATTGTTATTTCTTTTATTGATTTATAATAATTGAATGTGTGATAAATGTGCAAGATCCATGTTTAGTGACTAGTTTTTTTATAATAATATATAAGAGCTAGTTTCAAGTTATTTGTCTTTAAAATTTAATATATATATATTTTATAACATTAAACCTTTTTGGTTTTAAACATGTCTGTTAATTCAGCCTCGCTTCTAAAGATTTTATATATATATATATATGCACAGATATTTTGTTAGCAATTATGGCCGGGGAAAGTTGAGGCGTTGGGCGATGAGATAGAAGAAGAGTCTCAAATGTTGGGTAGGTCCTGCGGACCAAATTAGAAACCATTGAAAAATAAATAAAAAATTTACTCGTTTTTGAGTAAATATTTTGGCTAAAAACATTTTTCGTAACGTCGATATGAAACACACCCATGATGATGTGATATACTTTTCATGAGCAAAAATACATCATATATATGCATGTGAAAATACATTTCTAAGTGTTAAGATTTAGGGTGTGATACATTTTTTTATGTAGTTTTTTAACTCTTTTGAAAAAAAAAATCATTTTTTTCAAATTTCACAATAAAATATGATTAATGTCTACATAATGTTGCTTACTTATCCATGTCCTTTAGCTCATCTTAATTCCAACAAAATTCACTTCTTAATTTTTAATTGTAGCCTAGCTAACTTCTCTCGAAGCTATTTAGCATGAGACCTCCTTATAGAATGTTGAGGTGATTTCTTAATAGTTGTGTCACATGTTGATGATCTATCTTAGATGCTATCGTAAATTTTGAGTAATTCTTTAGATTTTATTTTTCTCATACATTTTTATGATCACTCTAAATCAATCAATATCATAATAATTTGAAATCTCCGCTTGAAGATCATTATTATTCCATGACTAAGTCATTTCGACAATACACATATAACATAAAAAATTTCCATATAAAAACTATGTACTACAGTCAAATGTCTTGCTCACACCTTCATTTTTTTTCCCCTTGTGAACACTATTTTTACCTCTGTCAAAAGAACATTTGACTCTCAACCATTAAGTATAACTTTATCTTGACCATCATAATATTAATGCAAACTATTTAAAAGTTAAAATATTGTGTACCTAAGTTTATTTTAATATTATGAGCTCAATGTGGAGCTTTGGCATCAATATAGATGAGACTGGCGAGCGGTTAAGTTATATTGATGGAGTTTTATTAGAAATAAAGATTTAACAGTTGATACGATTGCTTATTATTTCAGTTTTATTTGTGATGATTTGAAGCTTGCAAATGATTAATTTGAGTGTGGGGCTTAAGACATTGTCGTTGAAGGTTCTAAGTATTGAAAAATACAATGTTATAATGCCAAGATAGTGACTCTCTTCTTCAAAGTTTAACGGCAATTTACACTATCCCACCGTTCAAGGACAAATTTAACTATTTTCCACTATGCAAAATACTGATGTATTGGAGAGCTTCCATCGTTAATAAATGAGGACATATTTGGACCAACCTTGTAATTCCTAGAATATTTTTATGACCACAATTTTCTCAAACACTCGTATACATAAACAAAAACACCTAAATAATCACCTTCTTGCGACTTTTACACCTCAATCATTTATTACTTTATCTACCTACTTAAATAATCACATCTTCGTAAGCTTCATAACCAAACAATTCCTTCATTTGTATTAAAACACCTTAATACTGAATTGGCCTAAACGAGCCTATTATTGAATGGAAACAAACATTTTAATCATTTCATCATCAAAGTGTATTTAATATATAAACTGAGTAATAATAATTTAGATAAATACGAAAAATAATAGACCAATAAGATATGAAATTCGCTAAAAAAAAATAAAGTATAACTAGGCATGTATTTGAGGGAAAAAAAAGACATAAAAATTGCTTCCCTCTCCTCATTCTACAAAATCTTCCCTCTTTCCTAAATTGCTTCACTCCCCTAAAGAAAACTTCATCTTTCAGTTCCAAGCTCCAATTTCACAAAAATGGGGAACCCTAAGAGACAATCAAGTGATAGGAACGAAGAACTGCACGCGGCGGCTCGATCTGGGGATCTTAACGCTGTTCAAACACTATGCAGCACCAATCCTTTAGCTGTCAATTCTAGGGATAAACACTCTCGTACACCGTATGTTTTCGTTAATCTCCTTCTTCAATCTTAGAATTTTCTATTGTTTATATGTTTGTTTTGATGAATGTAGACTTAAAAACGAAATGGGGTTTCACAAAATGGGTTGTTGGAGGTGGGAATTTACTATGAGGGTCTAATTCATTGATGAAACATCTATATTCGGATTTGTTGGATTTAATAAAATGATTGAAGATGTAATTATGAAGCTTTTTGATAGTGGGTATTTCTAGTTTGGGACTTAACTAAGAAAATGAAAAGGAATTGAGAGCTAATTAGGGAATGTTTATTTGTGGCAACTGCACATTTGTACTATCCTGGCGAAAGAGTAATGAGTCTGCATCCACTGGTTTAAAATCTAGGGTCCCCCGTGGAGTAGTTAAGGTGATAAGCAAGGTGGGAATGGGGTTTCGCGAGGTAGCTAAGGTGAGAAGTATCTGAGAGCTAATATGTTGTTTTGTGGAAACAGCACATTTGTACCATTGCGGCGAAAGAGTACTGAGTTTGCACTCACTGGTTTGAAATCTAGGGTCCATCGTGGAGTAGCTAAGGTGATAAGCAAGGGCAAAACACTTGTCGTTTGTAGAAAATCATATATTTTTGTAGGTGGGAATGCACTGTGAGGGTGTAATACGTTGCTGAAATATCTAAATTTGAATTGTAGAATTATTTTTGAAGATGGAATTATGAATCTTTTTGATGGTGGGTATTTCTAGAATTTCACTTTAAGGAACTTATCCAGAGAAAAAGGAATTGGGAAGTGTTAAGGAGCTAATTGGTGAATGTTGTTTTGTGGCAACAGCACATTTGTACCCATTGTGGCAAAAGAGTAGTGGGTCTGCATCCACTGATTTGAATCTAGGGTCCGTCTCTGGGTAGCTAGTGTGAAAGGGCAAAACACCATTTTGTCGTCAACGCTGGTGTATTATTAGCTAAATTTTGATAGAAGTTGAGAGTATTTGGTTTCCTTAATAACTGTTACTTTGTATTTCCTACTAAGAGGACTGTAAACCCACCAGTTTTGATAGAATTTATACTAAGATTCTACATTATTTTACTTTTTGAGGCGTTTCTGATTTTATTTCCCACTGTATATGCTGTTTTCCTTTGTACCTATGACTTTTGTTATGATAAGAGACTTCTGATTGATTTTAGTTTTGTACACTATTGACACAAAACTTTGTTTATGCTGGAGGGTGAATGTTATTCTGAATGTATATATTCAAGTCTGAGAAAATATATAGATTTCTGCAGACGGTTTTCAAGTCAAACTTCTGCTGGCTTTGGTATTGAGAGATTATTCACATCCCTTTTTATCATATTTGATGTCTCCTCCATCTAAGCTGTAGTTATGCTTAAAAAACTGAACTGTTAGTTTTAGGTCACATTATATGTCATTTTACAAACAAACTTCTCAGTAAATCTGAAGGAATTAGGAAGGCCTTAATCTTTCACAACTTCTGCTCATATGTATATTACATTTTCTGACTCTTTTTTTTTTCTAACTGAGAAATCCATCTAAAGCAGACTGTTTGGGCCAACTGCAGCCCCCGAAACTCGAAGATGATGAGTCCACCCCTCTACCCTTATTCACTTAAATACCAGAGTTAGTTAGCTTCAGTTGTGGCAGGGCTTGATTCTGTGACCTAAGATACAAGTCTCCCAACCTTTGCCGATTGAGGGGTTAACCCCCGGGGCAATATATTTCATTTTATTCTCTTCTACCATACTTTTAGCTTTAAGAATTACTTCAAGGGCATGACATCTGTCAAAATGAGGCTGTCTTTACCCATTTGGACGCTTGTTCCAATAAATAATTTCTAAGGTTTGGTCATTGTATCTTCTTTCATTTATGGAGAGACATCCAAACCTCAGCTGCTAGAACTTTATGACCATGTTTCCTGCCCCTTGAGGAGTGCTACAGACCAAAAAGAATATGTAAAATTTTCCTTTGTATACTTTTGTGTAAGTGCTAAAAATTCTAACTTGCAATCTGAAGGAGTGATTGTATTGATGTCTGCCCACAGAGATAACCTTATAGGATATCCATTGATATATGAGAAAACTTCATTCAATGGAGCTTACATCGGTCTCCTCATGTACTTATGATTTTAGAAGTAGGGAAAGGAAGTGCCTAAGGTGGATATATTGTAGTAAAACTCAAACATATGTGAAGAGTTTGGCATGACAAAGAAAGGCAATTTGTGCTGTTAGCAATACTGAAAGGGGATCTTCACAAAGTTTTTCGAGCAAAGATTAGTCTTTTGTGATTATCACAAGCCTAAGGTTGTGTGATTATCTTTTCTACTTTCTTAGCACTTGCTTTATGAGTGGTTTTATGCCTTTGCATGTAAACTAATGCTCCAAATATATTCTGTGGCTATTGGCTATTGTTATATTTTTACTGGCTTGTAACATTCACTCCCCACATTAACATACTGTTAGGTCAGAAAGATCTGCTTTGAGTTACCAAGAATATTCATCATAGAAAAAATCTACTTCTTCTTGCTGACTATGAATAGATTTTCTCCCTAGGCATAAGTATTACACTCAAAGAGTGCTGTTTGATGGCCTAACAAAGATGTTGAGATAATAGAAAAAGAAACAAGA
The DNA here is from genome assembly GCA_037074985.1 of Solanum bulbocastanum. Classification (NCBI taxonomy): domain Eukaryota; kingdom Viridiplantae; phylum Streptophyta; class Magnoliopsida; order Solanales; family Solanaceae; genus Solanum; species Solanum bulbocastanum. The sequence goes on from CM073604.1 coordinate 3,171,123, forward strand.
GATATACATTGGAAACTCTAACAAAACGATTCATAACACTACATTTACTAGCGGGTTAGGTACTCGATAGAACAGTCGAGCTGGATGCAAACTGGACATTATCATTAAACTAAAAGAAAGTGAAAATTTATGATAATTCTACCTTTTATAGGTTCAATAAATTCATTTTTCTATAACTGAGAAGAAAGGATGGACATATATTGTTTTATGATATTGCTTTATCTCTGTTTATCCCCTTTGTATCTGATTTGGTTCTCACCACTATCACTAACACTTCATTACCTGATATATGTCTATTTTCTCATCAGTCATGTCCTTTTTTTCTGAAGATATTTTATTCAACTACTTAATCAATGTCACTTTTGTGGTTCAGTTTTCAATTTCTTTCCTCTTGAGATTCTGACCCCTGCTGACTTCAATACTACCATAATGTGGCCAGTTTTGGATGTCCCTCTGTGCTTTATTTTGGTAATAACTGGTAGTGTCTTCCCTTTTTTCCAACCCTCAAGTGAGTCGAGTCACTTTGATCCAGTAATTTCTTATATCACTTTGCTGTACTTTTTTATTTGTAAATTATTTTGCCTTATTAATGCATTTTAAAATGGTCTTTAGGCTCCATCTAGCAGCATGGTCTGGCCATGCCCAGATTGTGGACTGTCTCTGCAAAAACAAAGCTGATGTTGGGGCTGCTGCTATGGATGACATGGGTGCAATTCACTTTGCTGCTCAAAAGGGTCATTTGGAAGTTGTTAGGCTTCTTGTTAGTTCTGGAGTGTCCGTCAAATCATGCAACCGTAAGGGTATGACTGCCCTTCATTATGCTGCCCAAGGGTCTCACTTAGAACTCGTCAAGTATTTGCTGAAGAAAGGTGCAAATGTTAAAACTAAAAACAAGGCAGGGAAAACCTCCATTGATCTCGCAAGCAATGAAGAAGTCAGCTCCATTTTATGTCAACCTGAAACTGCATCCTCCAAAGAAGTTCTAAATGATGAAGAGAACAAGGTTGAATCAGAATCAAAGTCATCTTCGCAGGAGGAGAAGATAGAGAGAGCTGATGACAAAGCTGCTGCAACTGAGGAAGGGGAAATTGTGGCTGAGAAAGATGAATCGCTCAAGAGAAAGGGTGACGGAGATGAAACCGAGAAGTCAAAAGAAACAAAGAAAGCGAAAGTCGCTTTAAATCATCTTCTAACCTCAGATGACAACCAGGAAGATGAAGAAAACTTTTGAGAACCTCTAATGAAAAGTGTTACTGACATGTAAACTAGTTATTCTACTAGCAGAGTAGTTCACTAAGAGAATCTTATAGATATGTGTTCTTTTCATTTAAAAGAAGAACCATTATGCTATCGTGTGATTTGAGTAGGTGAATGGAAACTTTCCTCCGACTTCATCATCAATTTTGATTTCGATATATAACACCCCTGGAATTGCAGTTCTTCCTCAGACCCTGCGTAAACACGGGATTGTTTTGTGCCCAGAAACAGGTTCATGTTACCCTACTAGAAGTAAGTTGTTTTTGCCAAGTGTGAAAGGAAATTTAAGTCAATGATTTCGACATCTAATGTATATCTAATATTTGTTGAAAATTTTAGTAGGTTTGCACATATATATTATGTTCCGCTTCAAAAATACTGGGTTCAGATGGACATGTTGTCAGGAGGCAAGATCTGTCAGTGGAATGGGTGAGTGGCTTCATTCCGAATAGCATGTGTACTTGCATCGACTTATTATGTAATATAGATTCCTAAGGCACCATTCTCTTTTAAAAAGATTCGCAATTGTCAACTCCAATAACGTTCTTCGCTTTGCATCAAATGAAACCACTCGATTCATTAGCAAGTATTTATTTACTTTGCATCAAATGAAACATCTAGTATTTGTTTAATTATTCAAATAGTGACTAGCATTATACTTTTTTCATATCATCCATCAAATACATGCTGAAATAATATTTCAACATTATTAATGCTGCTTACCCATCCACCACTTCATCATATCCTCCACTTGTTTGAAAGACTAAGATTGTTGAAAATTGTTGTTTAAGGTCTTGTCTTGGCAAATAGTAAATATACTTATCATAAATGGTATGTAAATATCCTCAATTATACTTTTGAAACATTGTTGGCCCCATCATCTAAAAATAAGAACATGTATACTTTAAAACATTGGTGGCCCCGTCATCTAAAAACAAGAACATATATATATATTTTATATTAACAGACATACACGTGTCATTATCTTATCCACCAACTCAACATTTATTAAATATCAATATATCGGATCGACATATAAGATTACACCTCTATTTAGTTTTCCATTAAAGTGAAGGATATACTCTAATTTTTGAATAATTCAAGGGTATATTTGTCATTTTCCCCTCCATTTAATAAGTAAATTCTACTGTAAAGTTCTTTTTGTTGAACCAATGAATCTTGATTACTGTTTGTTCATTGAAACAAAAGTCAAGTGGCAGATCAAATTCCAGTGCCTTTGCACGTACATGTCGTTGAAGGTGTGTCTCGTGTTATTGTTGTTTGTTTATGAATTTTTCATTATAAATTGTGTTCCACCAATGCATTTTCCAGTTCAACCACATAACAAAATCCCTGCATAACTCTAACAAACAACCAATCAATCCCAAAAAAGAAAATAAATTGTCTGCAAAACATATCAGTCTCTAGGGGATAGTCTTCCTGATTGAAACTCAAGAAAAGACATGAACAAGGAACCCCTAATGGCTTTTCAATATAGCTTATGTATTTTTGTTAAGTACTGTTGTTAATTCATCTAAACAGCACTTGACCGTCCATAAGCACAATTCACATTTTCACAAAACCACAACATACCCGGTAAAATCATACAAGTAATCCCTCGACTCGAGTACAACAAATCAAAGAATATTAGTTAAGTTTACACTCTAATTATCAAATGGCCTCAGAATTGCAGAATTAACATCAAGGCCGTAAAAAGACCATTCAGTCCCGAAAGATGGTGTTTTTTCATAATAGATCTCCTCACAGGCCAAAATAAAAAATTAAAACAACATGAATTTTGATTATAAAAAAATGTACTTCTCATGGCAAATCCCAAATAGTAATAGCAGAGATTCTGCTCTACAAGGCTATAGGATATGAGAATACCATTTTCGGACAATAAAGCAATATGATTCTTTCAAAGAAAGACTCATACTGTTAAAAAATCAACAAAAATGGCTTAATTTCTGATGATTTTTTCACATTTTGGGTTATGCGGCTATCAAATCAAACCCGCCCCAAATTCAAAAGTGAATCATCATGACTAGAAATAGTGCGCAGACCTTCTCCGATGGACTATTTTCGATAAAAACTCAACTCCAAAAAAAATAGCAGACAAAATATACATAACTAAGCAAACACAACTCAACAAATTAGCTTAGAACAATCGGAAAGAATGGAAGATTTAGATACCAGCAAAGCCGGCGATGGAAAAATGGAAGGGACGATGTGAGAGTTTTATAGATGGGAAATTATGTTATTATTAGGTCTGGATGGCGGCGTAATTTTGGGCTTTTTTCAAAGCATATTAGGTCAAATTTGAACGTGGGCCGATTTTTCAGTTTTAGATATGTGTAAGTGAGTAAGGCCCTAAAGATATTCACAACAACAACAACCATTCTGCGGAGTCTGAAAAGATAGGTATACACAAATACATTATATTATTACGTTGAAGTTAGACAGACTATTTTTGATAGATTCTTCATTCAAAGAAAAAACAATTCAAAATATTAGGCATGAAGAAAATCATGACAAAATAGCATAGCCATTTTGATGATAAACGAAGTTCAACAAAAAAACTAGAAAATAACCAAATTAAAAGAAGAAAAAATTATAAGAGTAATACTACCACTAATAATACGAATAAAAGTATAGAAAATAAGTGAGACATTGTTCAACTATCTAACTAACATCTTACTCTGATTTTGGGACTCGTTTAGTACGAGGGATAAGAAATGATTCATTCTAGATTTTTTAGAACAAGTTTATCTCATATTTTAAAATTACAATACACACTTATCTCGAAATTAGTTATTCTAAAATTATAATGTCATTTATATTCTATATTGCAGATAAATAACAATCTTAAAATAACAATCTCGAATAACTTGTTTCCGACAAAACATATCTCAGTAGTTTGAGAATCCATCCAAGATATAAAACCATTTTCAGCCTCTTCTTCTTTCCCAAAGGCAAAAGTGTCCATGTAGATTTACAACTTAATTTTTTTTAAAAAGAAGAAGAATTTTTTTTTTTGTCATGTTGGATACTTATATTGGACGATTAAATTCAGATTTACATCGAAAAATTGGATTTTAATGGCCACCTATGATTTAACACTTCAACCATCATTAGTAGGTAATTTCTATTAACATCTTCTTCCTCTACTCTTTTCTTCTTTTAAATTAAATGCAGTTGTGGTTGATTCTTCAGTTCTTCTATTCCAAAAACCAAAGAGCAAAATAACAAACCCTTTTGAGGCTACCCTAAATGGATTTATCAATGCGACTTTGAATTAGTTGCACTTTAATTTGGCTATCGAACACCAAGCGAAAAACTAAAATAACATCAATCGTTTGGCTCACCCACTTTCGTATTAAAAAGTTAATGTTGCTCTGATCTGTCGTTATCTTCAATCAGGTGTTGTCAGTGACAGAAATAAAGTACCTTTTTTTTTTTTCTTTACAGCTTCATCCACTTGTACTTTTAGCTGTTCATGGTGTACATATTGCTGTGGAGTTTGAATCCATTTAGGGTGCACATCAGGTGGGTCTTCTATTTGACTTCAAAGTTACAAATTTTCTACATTGTTCCTTTAGTTACGTAAAGAGAATAAGTGATAGTTTTGTAGTCAAGGTCTGATCTAGTGATTAATAAAATGATTGAAAATTTTAATTCAGGGGAGGAAAAAATATCAGGTGATTCTTTTCATCTCTTCTAGCCTATGTGGACAGAGTCAATTGGTAGTGTTGCCGGAGGGAAGTGGTAGCTATATCATGTAATTAGTCGAGATGCACCAAAGTTAGTCCGAAAAATCTACCAGTTAGTCGGTCCAATAGCAATAAATCCACCCCATTTGAATGATTTAACTATTATCATAACCACTATCTGTCCGATCCACACTGTTCTTTTCTTTCTTCTCAAGTTTCAACTAGTTAACTGAATTAATGGCATCATTTAGTAGTTCACAATCCTGTCTTCAACGGAAGTATGATGTCTTTCTAAGTTTTAGAGGTGAAGATACTCGTAGAACATTTACGAGTCACTTGTACGAAGGTTTGAAAAATAGGGGAATATTCACCTTTCAAGACGTGAAAAGGCTAGATCATGGTGATTCGATTCCAGAAGAACTCGTGAAAGCTATCAAAGAGTCTCAAATTTCCCTTGTCGTTTTCTCGAAGAATTATGGTGCATCGAGGTGGTGCTTGAATGAACTAGTGAAGATCATGGAATGTAAGGACAAAAATGAACAAACTGTTATACCGGTTTTCTATGATGTGGATCCATCACATGTTCGAAACCAAAGGGAGAGCTTTGGAGAAGCATTTTCCAAACATGAATCGAAGTATAAGGATGATGTCGAGGGAATGCAGAAAGTGCAAAGATGGAGGACTGCCTTAACTGTTGCGGCAAATCTAAAAGGATATGATATCCGTGACGGGTGAGTTAAAAACACATATTTGCTTTTAATGGAAGAGTTCCATTCAAATGCTTGTACATTTTTTTTCCCAAAAAAAGAATGGTGGTAGATTATAAATGTTCCTATCAGTAAGAAGGCATATATAGTCCTAGAGAAAACATAAAAATCGTCATAAACTGTTTAACTGAAATCTTAATCAATCTTCTTATTCATGTAGGATTGAATCAGAGAAGATTCAACAGATTGTGGACCACATTTCTACCAAATTATGCAAGAGTGTGTATTCTTTATCTTCTTTGCAAGATGTTGTGGGAATAAATGCTCATTTAGAGAAACTAAAATCCCGGCTTCAGATAGAAATCAACGATGTTCGGATTGTAGGGATTTGGGGAATAGGCGGAGTCGGTAAAACGACAATAGCAAAAGCCATCTTTGATACCCTATCTTATCAATTTAAAGCTGCTTGTTTTCTTGCAGATGTTAAAGAAAATGCAAAAAAGAATCAAATACATTCTTTACAAAATATCCTTCTATCTGAACTGTTAAGAAAAAAATATGATTACGTTAATAATAAGTACGAAGGGAAGAGCATAATTCCGAGCAGACTTTGTTCAATGAAGGTTCTAATTGTGCTTGATGACATAGATCATAGTGATCATTTGGAGTACTTAGCAGGTGATCTTCGTTGGTTTGGTAATGGGAGCAGAGTTGTTGTAACAACTAGAAATAGACATTTGATAGAGAAGGATGATGCAATATATGAAGTGCTTACATTACCTGATCATGAAGCTATGCAATTGTTCAATCAACATGCTTTCAAAAAGGAAGTTCCAGATGAGCGTTTTAAGAAGTTCTCGTTGGAGTTAGTAAATAATGCTAAAGGTCTTCCTTTAGCCCTCAAGGTGTGGGGTTCGTTGTTGCATAAGAAAGGCCTGGCTCAGTGGGGAAGAACTGTAGACCAAATAAAGAATAACTCTATTTCAGAAATTGTTGAAAAACTCAAAATAAGTTATGATGGACTGGAGCCCGAAGAGCAAAAGATATTTCTAGATATGGCATGTTTCTTCCGAGGATATGAAAAAAAAGAAGTCATTCAAATTCTTGGAAGTTGTGATTTTGGTGTTGAATACGGATTGGATGTCCTAATCGACAAATCTCTTGTTTTCATCTCCAAAAATGATACGATTGAAATGCATGACTTGATTCAAGATATGGGTAGATATGTGGTAAAAATGCAAAAAGATTCGGGAGAACAGAGCAGACTATGGGCTGCTGAAGATTTTGAAGAAGTGATCGCCAACAATACAGTAAGTAGGCAAAACAATGCAATAATATTCACTTTCCGGTTTTCATATTCGAAAGACATATAGAGCAATCATCTCCAGTTATTTGTTCCTCTTGCTTCATATTCTTGCACGTACACCATTTTTAGTTGTTTACTTTAGTAGGAGAAGCAAAAGTAATATAAATTTCATAACGTGGCTAGTTCATCATGTAGCCATTTTAATTAAAGCATCCTAATTCTTTTATCTTATGTTAGTAAGCAATGAATTAGTCTAGTAGCCGTTGAATATGTTTAACCCAATTTCATTCTTTGGATTAACTTCAAAGTTGTACGATATTTGGATTCAAAGTTATGCTGTGTAGACTAATGATCCTTTTATCAGGGCACGAAAGCGGTGGAAGCAATCTGGCTACATTATATTCAAAATCTATGCTTTAGCAAAAAAGCCATGAAAAAGATGAAAAAGCTTAGAGTACTATACATCGGTCGTTTTCATACACATGATGACACAATTGAGTACCTGCCCAACAACTTGCGTTGGTTTGAGTGTATTTGGTATCCTTGGAAATCATTGCCAGAAAATTTTGAACCCAAAAGACTTGTTCATCTTGATCTCCAGTACAGTTTGCTGCGTTATTTATGGATTGGCACAAAGGTACGATTGCTGAATTCAGTTTTAGTTTTTTTCCTTTTTGGTTAAATACATAGATAGACACTCAATGTTGACAACACGTGTTAATTAAACATCTTACTATTCTAGCGACCATAAATACACCTTTGATTGATATAACTCGTAATTGTCTTTTGAATACCCCAACCTGAATTGGCGACGGCGTAAATTGCTTCACATTGAGTGATTTAATAACCAGCAACAGCTGTTCAAATAATAGGAAGGGGATTGGTATGTAATTTGCGAGGAGAGTAGGGGATACGTAAGACAATTGCAACATTCAAGTGTGCATTGAATAAAACATGTCAAGTTTAAGGGGGTTTTAGGTATTCTACCTTTGTCTGAACATGTAATTCCATATAACAATAAAATTAAACAATTTCTAATTTCACATGTTGACTCTCATAATCTAAATGTTGTTACTTATTTTTAGTCCAAGGAGTAAATTTAACACAAAGGCCATTCTTTCTGTGTTTTGAATATATAGCAGCATTTTCCTTCTCTACGAAGGATAAATCTCAACTTCTCTAGAAGCCTGATACGAACACCAGATTTCACGAGGATGCCAAATTTGGAGTATTTAAATCTGGAGGGATGTAGTAATCTTGAAGAGGTTCACCATTCCTTGGGATGTTCCAGGAAACTCATCGAGTTAAATTTGAGTTGGTGTGTAAGCCTTGAGAGGTTTTCATGTGTTAATGTAGAATCTCTTGAATCTCTGAATCTACAACATTGCTCTGGTTTAGAGAAATTTCCTGAAATCCTCGGAAGAATCAAGCCATTGGAGTTAGATATTCAAATGAGAAAAAATGTGGTAGGGGAACTACCATCATCTGTTTTTCAGCACCAAGCACGTCTTACGGAGCTAGATTTGAGCTTTTTGATCAACATTATAGCTCTTCCAAGCAGCATTGGCATGTTGAAAGGTTTGGTGAAGCTACATGTGCGGTACTGCTCAAAACTTGAAATCTTGCCAGAAGAGATAGGTGATTTAGAAAACTTGGAGAAGCTTGATGCCAGCTATAGTAGGCTAATCTCGCAGCCTCCGGCTTCCATCATCCGCTTGAACAAACTTAAATTCTTGAGTTTTGAGAAAGGAAATACAAAAGTAGGCCATAAAGATGGAGTGTGCTTTGTGTTCCCGCATGTGAATGAAGGGTTATGCTCATTGGAATATCTGAATCTCAATTACTGCAATCTAATAGATGGAGGACTTCCGGAAGACATTGGATGTTTATCCTCTTTAAAAGAGTTGTATCTCTGGGGAAATAATTTTGAGCATTTGCCTCGAAGCATGACCCAACTTGGCGCTCTTAAATTCTTGAATTTATCACACTGCAAGAAGCTTAAAGAGTTGCCAGGTTTCACGGGGATGCCAAACTTGGAGACTTTGAATCTGATAAAATGTATGAATCTCGAAGAGATTCATCATTCCCTGGGATTCCTCAAAAAGCTCCGTAGATTAACATTGACAAATTGTATACAACTTACGAGGTTTCCAGGTCTGTGCATTGATTCTCTTAAGTATCTGTGTCTACGGGATTGCTTTAGTTTAGAAAAATTTCCAGAAATCTTCGGAAGCATGAAACTGAAGTCGGACATTCACATGCTAGACAGTGTAATGAGGGACCTAAATTCAATGTATATTTCATTTCCACGTTCCTTGTCTCAAGATATCGTTTCCTTGCAGCAAGGCATGATCTGTGCTTCAGATTCCTTGTCACTAAGACTGTTTACCGTTGTGCATTGTGGGAATAGGATCCCAAGTTGGTTCCACTATCGGGGAACTGGTAAAACTGTATCAGTCAACTTGCCTGAAAATTGGTATGTACGTGATGACTTGTTGGGATTTGCTGTATGTTACTCTGGCAACCTAATTGACACCACAGCTCACTTGATTCCCTTATGTGATGATGGGATGCCGTGGATGACCCAAAAACTAGAATTATCCTCTCTTCCAAAATATGATACAGGATGTACTATTCATTTTTTCTTGGTACCTCTTGCTAGCTTATGGGATACATCTACGGCAAATGGTAATACACCACATGACTATGGGCTTATTACATTTTCTTTCTCCGGAGGAATGGAGGAGTATGGATTTCGTTTGTTGTATAAAGATGAACTCGAGGAAAAATACTGATGAGCATTGCATTGGGACAAGGACGAGCAGATATGATATTATCAGGTACCTTAACTTTCCAGAGATTGATCAATGGAGACAGTAACTTTTAATAAGAATTTTATTTTCCTTTTTTATATCCCGTTCAATCCACCCTGCTTATGTGTTACTTCCGAACAGGTGAGATCGAATATGAAAATCACCAGCCTTAAGACACTCAAACTTGATCTCAGATGACAAGTAAGCACCCTAACTTTGAGTATGCACATTTAGACACCTCAACTAATAAAAAGTAGATTTCTTTTTAGCACATTCCAAGTTCGTTAAAGGCCTTTTTATTATATTCATTTGTTGTAGTTTTCATAACTACTTATTCTCATGACTCTTCATTTTCATTCTTTATTCTAGCAATAAATAAATTAACATTTGTAGATAAGAATGAATGAATATGAATGAATGAAATGATGATGATAATATCATATTTAATATATGGAAATAAATGGTTCATATACTAATATGATAATTTACTATTTAATATTTAATTTATTAAATAGTTTCTAATATTTTAATTTAATGTAGGAATAAAATGGTAATATAACTTTTGTTTAATATTCTTTTCACTTTTAATAATAATAATAATATTATTATTATTATGATATGATGATACATAATGATGAGTATCTCCCAATTATTGTACTCTTAATGTCCTACACTAATATTTAAATGAATTTTGGAGTCTCTATTTTCTGACTTTCTTTACTTTAGTTGTAACAAAATAATTGAAGGTGATTATTAGTTTTGGAAAAGTGAGCAATGTGGTGGAACCCAAATAGCAAAACATGCATCAAAATCTTGACTTAGACTTAGTGGTCACTGTACAAACATTATCCCCTTTTTTTTTTTAACTAAAATAAAGACATGGTCAATAAAGTGGATTGAGAATCACGAGGTCCTGGGTCAAATTCCAACAAAGACAAAGCTCTATGTGATTTCTTTTAGCAAATATTGCTGATGAGAGGTGGTAGATATCATGTAGAATTAATCGAGGTGCGTGTAAATTAACCCGGACGCCACAATTATAATTTTTTTATTTATTAAAATAAAGGAAGTGGTGTCTGAACACTTTTTCCTTTTTTGTTTGTAAATGAATGATGTAAAATGGTGTCTGTACAGCTGTACTGATAGGCTTATATGTGTTGCAATATCTTGTTTCCCTTTTTTTTAGTTTTGTATTTTATCTTTTTTCCAATGACATTCCAGAAAGCTTCATATATTTAAACTCAAATTTCAAATCTCTGTAGGTAGGATTCTCAAGTACTACAGGGATCCAGAATATGAACCATAAAAGAAATACTTATTAAACGGATTACAAGAATACCAGCTACAGCCTACAGTACCTATTATCCAAAGAGGAATCCTTCCAGTAGTATCGGCCATTTATTCCACTTCCTTTCAGATTTTATCAAATGATCATGCTAGAGACATAAATAATCATGGATAATTAAATTATGAGTTCCTTGCGGATGAGCTTTCGAAATAAAAAATAAAAATCAAGAAAACGTGAATGCCCAGCTTTAGGAAACATAACAATTATTCAGAAAGACAACCTTTATTATATTGACAGTAACATAATAGTAGTGCTTCTACTGTTTATCACACTTTATCATTTCCAGTGTGCAAATTGCTTCCATATTTAACAGTGTTGTCAAAGGGGCACTTAAGCCCAAAAAACAAGGCTCAATACGTGTTGAGCGCTTCATCTCGCTTAATGTGCGCTTCATTGTTGTCATCAAGGTTCTAAGACATACTTTTCCTTGTCAATGAGCCTCTTTTGAAGAGGCGACACTAAACCATTGATATTTCACTTTTTTTTTGTTCATAGAGTTGTCATTCATGCTTATATTTATTAGTCTTGGACTAATTAAACATATATATATATATATATATATTTTCGCTCCCTTTGCGCCTATTCGTGCACGTTTTATTTGCCCTTTGCACTTAAAACCCCAATGAACCTTTAGAGCTTTTTTGCGCAATTTGCTTTTGTTACACTGATTTAAAGAAAACAAATCTTGTTTGTTTGTATTTCTGCAGAAGCAGCAACAGAGATGGCTGCTTATGCTGCTGTAACTTCTCTGATGGGAACAATACACCTGATTTCACAATCCAACTTGGATTTCCTGGAGGGTAACAAAGAACATTTGGAATTACTCTACGACAAGGTTGGTTCTCTGCAAGAACTAATTCTTGATAGTTGTGATGATGAACCAATGAAGGATTTGTCAAAAAAGATCAAATATCTAGCACATGAAATAGAAGATGAAGTTGAATCACACATTCAAAGAGAGTCCGTTAAGACGCTTCCTAAGATGTTGCAACGAGCTACAGAAATCTTCCGCCTTCCAACATCTCAGGAGAGTCTTTTTAAGACCTTTCAACGAGCTACAAAGATTTTCCACATTCCAACAGCTCATGATATGCTTCATAAGATCTTGCAACGAGCTACAGAAGACATTGATTCCGTGAAGGAAGATGTCCTAAAGCTGAAGGAGAATAATAATATGCGAGCTGTAGATTGTTCAATTGGTGGTACAATTTCACCGCAATTGCATGTTTCAATCATTGAGAATGATATGGTGGGGTACAACATCGAACAAGAGTTCATGCGGAATCAACTTAGGGGATACTCATCTCAATTAGAAGTGATCTCTATTGCTGGGATGGGCGGCATAGGTAAGTCAACTTTTGCCAACAAGATGTTTTATGATCCCTCAATTCTGAGCTTCTTTGATGTTCGTGGATGGATTACCGTGTCTAAGGACTACAGTTTAAGAAAGATGCTTCTATGCCTCCTTCAAGATGCTATTGGGGTGAAAGAAGAACTTGATAACATAAGCGATGGAGATCTAGCAGATCGCTTGCAAAAAAGTTTAAAGGGTAGGAGGTATTTGATTGTTGTGGATAACATTTGGAGCACGGAAGCCTGGGATGAGATTAGACTATGTTTTCCAGAAAACAATAATAGAAGTCGGATATTGTTGACTACTCGAGACATGAAGGTTGCTCAATATGTAAGTTATCCTAAGGATCCTTTTCCAATGCGTTTCCTAGATCCAGAGGAAAGTTGGAAATTGTTTTACCAGAAGGCATTTGACAAAAAACCTTTCCCAATTGAATTTGAGAAACTCGCCAAGGAAGTTGTAAGTAATTGCAAAGGATTGCCACTAATGATATCTGTGGTCGCAGGGACTCTATCTAGCAAGAGGACATTGGACGAGTGGACTAACGTAGCTCAAAGTGTGAGCTCTTTAGTAAACCTTGATGATTATCAACGTTGCTCAGGAGTGCTCGCTTTGAGCTATAATCATCTTCCTTCACATTTGAAAGCTTGCTTTCTGTATTTTGGAGTTTTCCCAAAAGATAGAGATATTTCTATGAAAAAGTTGATTAGATTATGGGTTGCAGAAGGGCTATTAGAGCTAAAGGGGCTTGAGGGATTTGAAAAAGTGGCTGCTAATCGTTTACATGATCTTATTGATAAAAGTCTAGTTGTTGTTGGAAAGCGAAGTTTGGATGGAAAAATCAAGACATGTAGGATTCATGATCTTCTCCATGATTTATGCTTGAGAGAATCTGAAAGCAATAGTCTTTCGTATGTCGTAAATCCCTCGATCTCTAGGAGGCAAATAACAGATTGTCCTCATGGTCGTCGGTGGGTGTCAGTTCATTCAAAGAGAGGTTCTTTCTCTCCCATTCTTTTTGATACTCTTACTCACAACAAAACGCGATGTCTTCTTTTTTCATCTAACCAAATCGATCGGTGTTGTGATTTAGGACTAGTCCATTTCAAACTTCTTAGAGTATTGGACTTGGAGACAATGAGATTGGGTTTATTCCCTAGTGAATTAGTACACTTAGTTTTTTTAAGGTATTTGGCTGTGATGATTTTCGGGATTCGTAAAGATCTACCAATTTCCAATCTTTGGAATTTACAAACTTTTATTTTTCCTCAATATACTCCACAAACCGGAACCATATATTTACCTAATGGAATATGGGAATTGTCTCAATTGAGGCATCTCCGCTCTACAAGGATGTATTTGTGTTCTCCTCCGAAGGTATCAACTAATGAAGTCAAGTACCAAGTTTTGGAGAACTTGTTAAGTGTTTCCGGGTTGAGTCCTCGTTGTTGCACGAAAGAAATATTTGAAGGGATTAAGAAAGTGAAAAAATTGGGGATCTCTGGAACTGAAGATGAATTTGATAGTGACCCCGGAGGCCTAGAGAATCTAATATATTTACATGAGCTTGAGGCACTAAATATTGCATCATACAGCTCTGTCAGAGTTGATTTTTTTCTTAGGCTTCCACGTCTGAGTTCTTTCCCACCAAATCTCAAGAAGCTGACACTTTGTGGTATGAGTTTACGATGGAAGGACATGACAATCATTAGCATGTTGCCGAAACTCGAGGTGCTCCAATTGAAGGATCATGCTTTTGTAGCAAACACAATATGGGAAGTAACAGAGACAGGATTTCCTGAATTGAAATTCTTGCTCCTTGAAGAGTTGATTCTTAAATATTGGAGAGCCGATGATGATTATTTCCCATCCCTTGAGCGCGTAGTTATCAAAAATTGCAGTTTCTTACATGAGATTCCTCGGGGATTTGCAGATAGTGTGACATTGGAGCTAATTGAGTTACATCAATGTTCTCCTTCCCTTGTGAGTTTTGCTGAGCTGATCCGAAAAGAGCAAGAGGATTTGGGGAACGACATGCTTAAAGTTTATGCCTTCGACACAAGAGGTAAGTAAAAAGTTTAGAATGAGCTTTCAACATCCATTATAAGTTTGACTTCTGATGAACTGTGTTAAATCAGTAGATAGGAATCAACTAATAAGATACAAAAATTTAATAGTCACTACAAAAAAGGAATTAACGATGGACAAATTCCATTATTGAACAAAAAAAATTTGTCGCTAATCTTATTTAATGACGGGTTAGAGATGGATTAGCAAAAAATCCATCTTTCTCCTTTATTTTTGTAGTGAGTTTATAATGTACGTTACATATGATTGTAATGTTAGGGCCTCTTCACCTCTTCGCCTTTTTAGTAGTAGTATTTAGTAGTCTCTTGCTTTTCAATGTGTATTTCAATTTGTTGCTTTATTTACTTTTTTATCTTGCTATGTTGCTGCCTCTTCTTTTTTTCTCTCAGTCCTGCTTCGAACATATTTCTTTTGAGTCGAAGGTCTATTAGAAACAACCTCTCTATCCCCACAAAGGTAGTGGTAAGGTGTGTTTACATCCTACACTCCCCAAACCCCACTTGTGGGACTACACGATGTTGTTGTTATTATAGGTTTAGTGAATGGGTTGTATACCAATCGTTGCACATCGTATCTAATATTTCTGTCAAACTAGTTTTATTTATATATTTACTTATTTATTATCAGAACATTAGGAAGCGCAAATTTTGCTCAACAAGGACTTGTATAGTTCATGATTTTCATATGCAAGTGAATGAAATATACTCGAAGTGATTTTTCAGGTGCCAAATGTCTTCTTTAGTAATATTAATCTTCAAAAAAAAATAAAAATCAAACCTTTTCATTAAAAAAGAAATTTCCTGATCCATTTTTATGTTGTAACTTAGCATTATACTGCATGTATTTTGGAGAGTACATTATATATTCTTCAGTTGGATAAATATGAGAACAAGGACTAAATTCAAATTGTTGGCACATGATAAACAGATGTTTTAGATCAATGGTAGTTCGGTTGAAGTTAGACATGTTAGTAAATCTTTTCTGTAATTGACACCGTCAAATCTTATTTTTGTGCAGATTGGTAACAGTTGACTACGGTTGCACTCAGTCAAAGAAGTATGTAAATATGTGTTACAGTGAGTTTCCGACTCTAGGGGTAAGGCTGCATACACTTAACCCTCCTCCCCATACCCCACTTGTGATATCTCATTGTGTTTGTTGTTGTTCTTGTTATTGTAATTCTTGTTTCATGTCAACAGAGGTTTAGCTTATCATCAAAATTTTGCAAGAACAAAAACTAGAATATGTATAATACCACTCTGTAATGTTGGTCTGAGATTTTATATTCAAATTTGGTTTGTCTGAACTTTGAAGGAGTTATTCGAAGATTATTGCACATATTGTTTATAGGATGTTATTTGTAAATATTCTGTATCCTGTTCAGCCCCTTTGTTACTCACAGGAAAATGCACTCTCTTCATATTTCGTTCAGCATAAGCATAGAATGTGTTGCATTAAGACTAAATCATTTCAAACTTCTTAGAGTACTGCACTTGGAGAAAGTTAGCTGCTACGATTTACCTAGTGAATTAGTACACCTATCTTCAGAAAGGTATTTGGCTATGATGGTTTGTACGATTCCTAAAGATCTATCAATTTCCAAGCTGTAATCGAATAGAAGTTGATTTTTTATTCCAATAGATAAGCAAGATATAAATACAATATACTAGGTGCTAATTTAGGAAAGAAAATAAAGAGGGATTCCTACAAATCTGCTAACTAATTATGAGGGATTCCTACAGATCTACTAGCTAAAAATATGCCTATGTATGCTACTAAAATGATGTCTATATACATTTTGTAACACTCCCCCTCAAGTTGGAGCATAGATATTAACCATGCCCAACTTGTTGCAAAGGTAATCGACTCGAGTTCCATTTACCGCCTTTGTAAGCAAATCAGCAAGTTGCTCTCCTGTCTTAACGTAGCTAGTAGAGATCAAGTTTTCTTGAATCTTCTCACGAATGAAGTGACGGTCAACTTCAATATGTTTAGTTCTTTCATGATACACTAGGTTTGAGGCAATATGAAGAGCAGCTTGATTATCACACCAGAGTTTTGCTGGCATATGATGCTTCAACCCTATTTCAGTTAAAAGATGTTGTATCCACATAATTTCACATGTAGACTGTGACATAGCTCTCTACTCAGATTCTGCACTGGATCGAGATACAACCCTTTGCTTCTTACTCCTCCATCTGATCCTCCAGAACAACTTGACCTCCCTATTGCTCTTCGTAAAGGTACAAGGACTTGCAAAATCCACATATTCTATTGCTAACTTTGTTTCCTATGATTGCTTATCTCCTACATCTAGATCCTTGATTGCTTCTCTAGACTCTGTTTCTGTACCAAAAACAGTGAAGGAGACTTTGCATCATCCTGGATGGTCAAATGTGATGCTTGAGGAAATACATGCATTAGAGGAAAATCACACATGGGATTTCGTGGATTTACCCATTGGGAAGAAACCAATAGGCTGTAAGTGGGTGTTCACAGTTAAAGTTATGCCAAATGGTTCTGTGGCAAGACTTAAGGCCAGGCTTGTAGCTAAAGGATATGCTCAGACTTATGGGGTGGACTATTCAGACACCTTTTCTCTAGTTGCTAAACTCAATTTTGTATGCTTGTTCATTTCTCTAGCTACTTCTAAGAATTGGCCTTTACATCAGTTGGATATCAAGAATTCATTCCTTCATGGTGATCTTCAAGAGGAAGTGTATATGGAACAACCACCTGGTTTTATTGCTCTAGGAGAGTATAAGAAAGTTTGTCATTTGAAAAAGTCATTGTATGGCTTGAAGCAAAGTACGGTCCACGGGCTTGGTTTGGCAAGTTCAGTGAGGTCGTTCAGGAGTTTGGACTGAAAATGAGCAAATGTGATCACTCTGTCTTCTACCGACAATCTGAAGTTGACACTATCCTTCTTGTTGTATATGTTGATGACATTGTCATCACAGGAGGTGATTCTGAGGGGATCTCTTCCCTTAAATCGAGACTCATATTCATCAAGGATATATAGACCATCAATTACATGTCCTTTACCAATAACCTTATGCGTCGCAAGATCACGAAACAAACAATGATTAGGAAAGAATGAAACATAACAATTAAGATCTCTAGTAAGTTTACTCACAGAAATCAAATTGAAGGCCAACTTTGGTAGATTTAATACAGAGGACAAGGTAATAGAGGAGGTAGCTTTGACGGTTCCAGATCCCACAATGTTACATGTTGACCCATCAGCTACTGTTACAAGAGAGGGAGCTTTGTGTGATTCAAAGATAGAAAATATGTTATGATTACCTGTCATGTCATCTGTAGCACCTGAATCAATCACCTAGTTGTTTGAAGATGAGACCAGACATGCTTTTCTTGAATCAACAAGGGTAGTAACTGCAGTGAATTCTTTAAGGGATTCTTGATACCGAGAGAACTCTGCAAACTGATCTGCTGAAACCAAAATTGTCTTATCCTTCTGATTTGTAGCCATATTTTCTCCTTTCTAATTGTTTGAGTTATATTTTCCAACTCAAATACCCAAAGTAGCAATATAGGAGAATACAGCAAACACAAATAACAAATACAATCCAATACCAACAAAATAATTATAGTCGAGGCTCAAACTTCAAGAACAAAGCAAGATGAGAGAGAACAAACGAACCAGAAATCAAGAACAAACATTCGATGAGAGAGAACAAACGAACCAGAAATCAAGAACAAACATCCGATGAGAGAGAACAAACGAACCAGAAATCAAGAGCAAGCATCTAGAAAACACTATTAATTCAATGTTTTAACAGTATTCAACAATCGCGGCAGCACCAAACAGAAGACCAGATCTGAATCGCAGAAGCTACAGGTAAATATGAACCTGGAAGGGAAAAAGTGTTCTCCAAACAGTGTTTCAACACCAAACAAAACTCGGGTATGCCAGAAAGGATGATCTGCCTCCTCCTACTATGGCAGTGACACAAATTGGCCACTTTGAAAGTGATCGATTTGAAATCTGAGATTGTTTCTGTAAGACAACAAAACGAGATCGAGCTGCCTTTCAAAACAGAGAGAAAACAGGATCAAGGAGCCTATAGGCTCTGATACCATGTAATCGAATAGAAGTTGATTTCTTATTCCAATAGATAAGCAAGATATAAATACAATATACTAGGTGCTAATTTAGGAAAGAAAATAAAAAGGGATTCCTACAAATCTGCTAACTAATTATGAGGGATTCCTACAGATCTACTAGCTAAAAATATGCCTATGTATACTACTAAAATGATGTCTATATACATTTTGTAACATAAACGTTGGAATTTACAAACTTTTTGTATTCCATCAACAGTATCGAGAAAAAAACCCTACCATTACTTTATCAAATGGAATTCCTGAAGGATTTGCAAATATCATGACACTGCAATAATGAATTTCATTAGATAACTAAGTCCATCATCTTATCTATTATATGTTTGACTTTTGATTAACTGTGTTAAACCAGTCGATGCATGTGATTAGTCATGTTAGCCTGTTAGGGCCTATAATTATGATGCATTAGCTTTGTAAGACTATACAATCTCCATACATGGTACATAATATTTTTGTTCAACTAGTTTATTATTCTGCAAGAGTATATTCATTGAGAGCCATTAACTATTTTCACATTGTTCATGATTTCACTGCTCATTTGTAAAACAACTAATCCCCAAATCATAAAATCGTTGTAAAAGTAGAGTTGAGAGAGCAATTCTCTTAGGTGTAACTGTGATATTTTCCCTTTCTTTGTTGATAATATAAAAGCAGTTGTTCTCTGATGGACGTAGGATCACGATCCGAACCACGTTAACTCTTATGTTTTTTCTTTTACTTCTTTGCTAACAACCAGCTCCTCTTTTCTTTGGGGCTGGGTAAGGGTGCGTAAACCTTCCAGAAGCCAATCAGGTTAAAGAAGACTCAGTAGCTTGAACAAGATAAATTTTTCCTTAAAAATAATCAAGTCAACTATTAGAAATGGCTAGTTGATTTCTAATAGTTTTATAATATGCTAGTTGACTTTCCAGTTTCATTAGAAAATGGCTAGTTGATTTCTAATAATTATATAACAGGGAAAAGGGACGGATTTACCCCCGAACTTTAATAAATGGTATGTATATGTCCTCCGTTATACTTTCCGTCCACATAAGCCCTTGCTGCCCAATTATAGGTACATATATACCCCTCTCACTAATGGATCTCAAATTTCTTACACGTGTCTTAATCCTATTGAACTACCCGTTTGACCCTTTTTTTAACCCATAACCTAACTATCCGCCCCATAATCCAATACCCACCCAATTTCCTCTCAAAGGAATCCTAATTAAAACACCCAAATTAACACACCAAAATCCGTCCCTTTTCCCTAGTCGGAGGTCCCCGCGTATCTCACACACCAAAACCCCAATCGTCGCCCGTATCCAACTATCTGCCGTGATTCCAGTTTGTCTTCGTCGATTTCACCTTGTCTTCATCGAATCTATCGTGTGTTGGTCATAATTTTGTAGTCAATTTTTCATCTATCTGTCGTCTCCCTCAAATCAGACCTAAAATCATGTCTGAAAGTTCTTGTGATTCAATTAGTAACTCCATGATAATGACTTGTTTTTATGGTGAATTGGCTCATTGTTTCACTTCAAGGACTCCATTGAACCTCGGAAGAAGATTTTGTAGATGTTCTAAACCTAAGGTACATTTTTCGCTAAATGTAAATTAAGATGATTTGTGCTTGTATTTTAGTGATTATGAGTTCTTCTCTGTTATTTTTATTAGATGGAAAATTGTGAATTTTGGAGGTGGGAAGACAGTTTTTCAGAAAATTCTTCTATTGAAGTTAATTTATTGAAGTCTAAATTGGAAGTTGCTAAGTTGAAAATAGAGAATTTGAGAGAGTCGTTGAATGCAGTGAAGATTGAAAGAGACAATTTGAAGAAAAAATTGGAGAATTTAGAGAGTTTAAACTACTTCAAGGTGAATAAATTAAGAAATTTGGGTGCTACAGTGTCGAAGTTGAAGATGTTGTGTATATTGTCATTTACTGTGTTTGTGGTATTTGTTGTTGCAATTTTCAAGTGATTAACTGGTAGCATGACTAATATATATTGTTGAATTGTAGTTTCAAGGGTTAGTTATTTCAAGTATTTATAGTTTCAAGTGTTAGTTATTTCAAGTATTTGTAGTTTCAAGTGCTAGTTATTTCAATTGTTCCTATGTATTAGTGAATCTTATGTTTGAATGTTGGTCATTATTTAGTGTAGCTATTGCTTCAAACGTATTGTGAATTTCAAGTGTTGGCTTTTTTGCCTTAAAGTTTGTAGTATTTATTTGTGTTATATTAGTCATTATGTTGAAGTTGGATAAACTTTCTGGTATTGCCATTATGTTTTCCTTGAATTTAGAGAATCTGAAAATGAAATGAAAGTTTGTCTTACCATTGTTTATGAAATGTGTTTTCAGGTGTTATTAAACTTGCACAAAGACACTATCAAACTGTCAACTTGAAAGTCACTAACTTTTTTTTTTTAAAGAGAACAAAAATTCCATTAATTATCAGACAACATCAGAAACTCGGTTTAATATCATCCATGAAGTCTTAAATTTAAAAATCGTGCTTTGTTTGCTGTGACTGCTTGGTGATTCTTCAACTCACAACATCAGCTCTGTGACTGCCATTAGCTCTAATAAATCTAGGACTTGGAAAGCCATTCAACATGGATGACAATATTGCCAAATTGGACTTCTTTGAAAACCTGCGAACAACATACACATTAATTTTTGGAATGCCTCTTGGATTCGACCAAATACCCCTCTTAAATCAACATCATCTTATCACAACAGTCAATAAATTTACCTCTAAGTAAATCATCATCTACTTATCAGTTCAATATAGAATCAAACGAAAAAGAAATTTACCACAGCAATCGACCATTGATAGAGAGAATGGTCTCAAAAAATGTATATACCACACCAAAATACTATTGTACATCAACAGAACCCAAC
Organism: Solanum bulbocastanum; assembly: GCA_037074985.1. Taxonomy (NCBI): domain Eukaryota; kingdom Viridiplantae; phylum Streptophyta; class Magnoliopsida; order Solanales; family Solanaceae; genus Solanum; species Solanum bulbocastanum. The sequence continues at coordinate 3,192,735 of CM073604.1, forward strand.
AAATACAAAACAACATTCACATGGTCATATATAAGCAAAACGACAGTTAGTTTTAGCTGATACACTCAGCCTATACAAACAGTAAAAGTAAAATAAAGTACCAAAACTACAACTTTAACCTTAAAGGCATAAGCCTATAGTATTACCAAAACATCACAAAAACGTCATTTAAGGCACCAACCTACACAAAATATACCAAAAAAATAAGTTTAGCCTTAACATCATTTAAGGCACCAGCCTATACAAAACATAGCAAAAAAACAAGTTTAGCCTTAACATCAATAAAGGCACTAACATATACAAAACAGTACCAACACAATAGCATCATCCCCTTCTTGGCCTCAACTTTTGTAGTTGGTTTGTAGTAATTGCACCCTGTCCATTCCAAGTTAAGCCAGTTGGTCCTATGGGAAGAGTTGTAGGTTCACTAACACCAAATTTGTCACCTCTAAAGCCCATTACTTTACTTCCAATTGGTTCTTATGGGTTCTGTTTCTTTCTCAATCTTGTTAGAAAAGCTTCTTCTGAGATTGTTCTTGGCCTTAGCCTAAGGTCTTCATCATCATCCTCAGCTACTGGAAAATAGCTGCTAGAAGAAGCATATTCAAACTGACTTTCTTGAGTTGGTTGTGGGGCTGTGCAATTGACGTCTTCCTTAGAAGCTTCATCTTTATCAACTAAACCTTTCCTAAGCTGCTTCTTTTTTCCCCTACCAGATTCTTTTCCTTGCTTAACAGGTTGTTTCCCCTGCTTCTTAGTAGGTTGTTTCCCCTGTTTTGCCTTATTAATCATAATAGAAGATATAGAATTAAATAGTAAAATAGAATAATTATTTGATGAAATTAAAGATAAAATGAAAATTACCTTTTCACATCCTCTTGCATTATGATTTTGTTCTCCACAATTACTACATGTCATCACTTTTCCTTTTCTTGTTTGCTTCCATACTCTTTGCCTCTTAACAACTTCATCCTTTTCTCTTTCCCTCATAAGCTTAGGTCTACCAACAAGCTTGAACAATTCTGGTGGTTCAATGGCATGCAAAGGATCATATTTCCAGAATGGTTCCCCCCTAATAGGTTGTAACTTGTGTTTGTAAACTGCCAATGCTGCCTCCTTACTATAATACCAATGAATTTCTTTCTTTGGTATCATTTTCTTGTGCTTCATGGCCTTAATTGCATGTGGACATGGAATTCCAGTCAAATCCCATGTTCTGCATGTGCATTTTTTCTCTCTTAAGTTGACAATGTGTATATTTGTACATTCAGTAGCCTCATAGCCATTATCCCTATTGCCACTCATCTTACAAACCTTGGAAATCTTCAAATACTCAATAAATAACAACTCACTTTTGGGACTAAATTCATCATCTTTCCACTTCCTCACAGCAACCACTTTTGCTGCCAACCTCTCAATTATTTTGACCCTGTTGTCTTCCAACATTCCAATAATTGGCTTGTACCTTGCTTTATGTATCCAGGCATTGAATGATTCAGTAAAGTTATAGTCCACATCCTGATTTTTGCACACTGTATAAATTGGCTTTGCACCATGCTTTGGGAGGATACTTGTCTATTAAATCTTGTCTAGCCTCTCCATTAGCATCCTTGATCTCTTAAAGTTGGTCCTCAAACTCCTTTGTAAATGATGACCATGCAGCCCACCATAGCAACTTTTTCCGCTCACTTTTACCCCATCTTTTGCACCAATTTGCCTCAATATGCCTTGCACAATATCTCTGATATGCTTCAAGTAAGACTGTCCTTACTGCTTCAAGCAGCCCCTAAGTATCAAATTAAAACAACTAAAATTAATAAAAGAAACAGTATCAAGCAAAGGTAAATAAATTGCAAATTAGTAGTATAATATTACCCTCTGCATATCTGATATGAATGTCTGTCCTTCACCATTTTGAATTTCAAGTAAATGTTGCAAATGTTGCATAAACCATGTCCAAGTCCTCTTAGTCTCTTTATCTACCACAGCCCAATCTAAAGGGTAGAAAGAGTTATTATTGTCTTGGCCAACAACACACAATACCTATCCCTTAGTTTTTCCTTTAAGGAATGTATCATCTAACCCAATAAGTGGTCTTAACCCAGACTTAAAACCCAACTTCATTGCCTTGAAGCAAATATACATCCTAAGAAATTTTCTCTTACCATTAGATAGTGCCTCTTTAGACAAATCTATCACAATGTCAGACCCTGAATTACAATTTCTCAATTCAGTAGCATAACCCTCTAATTTGTTGTAAGAGTCTATAAAACTACCTTCTAAACTCTCCAGTTTCTCCTTTTTGGCTCTCTTGCACTTTGCTTCACTTACATTTAGCTCAAACACTTTATGTAAATCAACTTTCATTTCTTTGACCTTATACTTGGGGTCACTTTGCAATTTGTCCTTAAAATACAAGGCTATTGTTGAGTAATCTACTAAAGAGTTATCATATGTTGTTCCACACTCTATATGATCTACAAGTGTTTTGACACTAACTCCAGGAGTGGTCAAATCCCCAGAAATAAGAAGTAAAAATGAACAGTCATCAGCAGCACATGTATACCTCAATCTTTTTTTATCACTCTTCACCAAAACTAGTTCTACCTTCTTAGCTAGAGCATAAAGTTTACAAAACTGTTTTGCTTCAGCTATGTCCTTGAAGGCCATACCCTTAACAATGTCTTTATAATATTGCAAACTATCATTTATATTCCTCTTTTTTTTAGTAACAAAATTTTCTAATTCATCTGTATCATAATCTGAACAACTAAACACCATTCCATTATTACTGTCATCTTCACTTTCACTACAGTCTGTGTCCTCATTAACAATTGGTGAAAGTAGAAATGACCCATCATACATGACAATATCAATTACATCAACAGACAATCCACAATCTTCAGTAGCAAACAAGTGAATAGATTTATACTAAGTAGAGATAAAAGATGTTAAGGTCCTAACTCCCTCATCATTTATTATTTCAAAATATTTCCCAGTTGGAGCAAGTACAATAAGTTCTTGCACACCAACAAAATCTAACTTATTAATGTACTCATTCACTAAGTCAATAAAAGATATTAGGTCAGGATCATACCCTTTCCAATAAGTCACACATCCTCTATCATAATGTAGTTCTGGGCTGGTTAGCCACTCACCACCATGATGAAAGTATATGGTAACCTCAACCATGTTAATGACCTATAAAGAGTTATGAAATAACATAAGTAACAGTGAGTATAAGTCACATTAGTAAATAAGTCACATTGAGTCATATTGAGTTAAGAAAGTCAATTAGTAAGCATAAATAAGTAAGTTAATTAGTAAATAAGTAACAGTGAGTTAAGTCACATTAGTAAATAAGTCACATTGAGTTAAGAAAGTCAATTAGTAAGCATAAATAAGTAAGTTAATTAGTAAATAAGTAACAATGAGTATAAGTAACAGTGAGTATAAGTCACATTAGTAAATAAGTCACATTGAGTTAAGAAAGTCAATTAGTAAGCACAAATAAGTTAATTAGTAAATAAGTAACAGTGAGTATAAGTCACATTAGTAAATAAGTCACATTGAGTTAAGAAAGTCAATTAGTAAGCATAAATAAGTAAGTTAATTAGTAAATAAGTAACAGTGAGTATAAGTCACATTAGTAAATAAGTCACATTGAGTTAAGAAAGTCAATTAGTAAGCATAAATAAGTAAGTTAATTAGTAAATAAGTAATAGTGAATATAAGTCACATTAGGATTAGTAAGTCAATTAGTTAGTACATTAGGATTAAGTAAGTCAATTAGTTAAGTAAGTCCAGTTAGTTAATTAAGTCACATTGAGTTAAGAAAGTCAATTAGTAAGCAAAAGACAGTAAGTTAAGTAAGTCAATTAGTAAGCATAAATAAGTTAAGTAAGTCACATTAGGATTAAAGTAAGTTAATTAAGTCACATTGAGTAAGTTAAGAAAGTCATATTAGTTAAGTAAGTCACATTTGGATTAGTAAGCACATTAGGATTAAGTAAGTCAATTAGTTAAGAATTCACATTTGGATCAAGTAAGTTAGTCACATTAGGATTAAAGTAGGTAAGTTAGTTAACTAAGTCACAGTGAGTAAGTTAAGAAAGTCATATTAGTTAAGTAAGTCACATTTGGATTAGTAAGCACATTAGGATTAAGTAGGTCAATTAGTTAAGTAAGTCACATTTGAATAAAGTAAGTTAGTCACATAAAGTAAGTTAGTCACATTATGATTAAAGTAGGTAAGTTAGTTAATTAAGTCACAGTGAGTTAAGAATTTCAATTAGTAACATTGAGTATTATCTCTTATTAACTCGAAGTGGGCCACAATTAACAATTAAAGAAGCATTATCTCTTATTAACTCAAAGTGGTCCACAACAAAAGGCATGAATACAAACAAAAAATAAAGTAGTGGAATAAAGTAGACTAAGTAATGGAATAAAGTAGACAAAGTCAAGGAAATCTGAAATTATACTTTTCCAAACCAACAAATCAATAAACTAAAGGTCCACAACATAAAGGCATGAATACAAAAAAAAACATTTCTTTAACACAAAAATTGGAACGTGAACTTCATATTCTGGAAGTGAAACCCTATAAAGTGTACTTTATTTTCACTCTAAAACAAAAAAAAAAAAATAATCTTTAATCCAATAACTAGAACGTGAACCTTAGAAAGATTTTCACTATAAAACGCATATTTTACACAATAAATAAAGAAACAACAAGAAAACTACCGAAAAAACAGCAACAACAGATTTATTTACTATTTATGAAAGCAAATCGAAAATAGCAAAACAAGAAAATTATGAAATCGAATGGGATATTTGGGTACCTTTGACGAACACAAGTTGAATCGAAGAACACACAATAGATTCGACGAAGACAAACTGAAATCGCGACGGATAGTTGGATACGGGCGACGACTAGGATTTTGGTGTGTGAGATACGCGAGGACCTCCGACTAGGGAAAAGGGACGGATTTTGGTGTGTTAATTGGGTGTTTTAATTAGGATTCCTTTTAGAGGAAATTGGGTCGGTATTGGGTTATGGGGCGGATAGTTGGGTTATGGGTTAAAAAAAGTGCCAAAGGGGTAGCTAAATAGGATTAAAACACGTGTAAGAAATTAGGGGTCCGTTAGTGAGAGGGGTATATGTGTACCTATAATTGGACGACAGGGGGCTTATGTGGACAGAAAGTATAACGGAGGGCATATATGTACCATTTATTAAAGTTTGGGGGTAAATTCGTCCCTTTTCCCTATATAATATGCTAGTTGACATTCCAATTTCATTAGAAAATGCAATTTGCAATATAGATATATTCTAGGAAACTTCGAGCAATTACTAGTATTTAATACCCTTACCTGCTCAGTTATTATAGTGATATACTTGTAAATCAAATCTCTTCATTCACAAATCTTGTATAATATTAAAATAGGAGATGGCAGTTTATGCTGCTGTAACTTCTCTGATGGGAACAACGCACCTGATTTCGCAATCCAGCTTAGACTTTCAGGAAAGTAACAAAGAATGTTCGAAATCACTCTACCAGAAGGTTGCTTCTCTGCTAGAGTTTCTTGACAATTCTGATAATGAACTGATGAAGGATCTGCAGAAAAAGGTGAAAGATCTAACAAATGAAATAGAAGATGAAGTCGAATCGCAAGTTTTGCAGGTTATGGAGAAGGATGAGCATATTCGAACAGAGGCGAATGAGAGGCTTTGTAAGATCTTGAAACAAGCTATAGAAGACATCGATTCTGTGAATGAAGAGCTCATCAAGCAGAGGAATAAGAATAACAATTTGCAAGCTGGAAATCATTTGCTTGGTGGTTGTACTTCACCACGATCGCGTGTTTCAACCCTTGAGAACGACATGGTGGGGCACAACGATGAACAAGAGAGAGTGCTGGGTGAGCTTACCAGCCACTCATCTGAACTGGAAGTCATCTCCATTACTGGGATGGGCGGCATAGGCAAGTCAACTTTTGCCAAAAAGATGTTTTCCGATCCCTCAGTTATGGGATTCTTCGATATTCGTGGATGGATTACTGTGTCCAAGGACTACAGTTTAAGAAAGATGCTCATATCCCTCCTGCAAGACGCTATTGGCGTGAATGAAGAGCTTGATGAGAAACCCGATGATAAACTAGCTGATTGCTTGCAGAAAAGTCTCAAGAGAAGAAGGTATTTGATTGTTGTGGATGACATATGGAGCATGAAAGCCTGGGAAGATATCAGACTATGGTTTCCAGAGAACAACAATAGAAGCCGAATACTGTTGACAACTCGGATCATGGAGGTTGCTCGAGATGCTAGCTCTCTTAAGAATCCTTTTCCATTGCGTTTCCTAGATCCAGAAGAAAGTTGGAATTTGTTTTGCCAAAAGGCGTTTGGCAAAAATGATTGTCCAGCTGAATTTGAGAATGTCGGAAAGGTAATTGTAGGAAATTGCAACGGATTACCACTAATGATTTCTGTGGTTGCAGGGTCTCTTTCTAGCAAGAGGACGCCGGACGAGTGGAATGAAGTAGCTCTAAGTGTAAGCTCATTAGTAAACCTTGATGATTATCAACGTTGCTCAGGAGTGCTCTCTTTGAGCTACAATCATCTTCCTTCCCACTTGAAAGCTTGTTTTCTGTATTTCGGAGTTTTCAAAAAAGCTAGTGAAATTTCTGTGGAAAACTTGATTAGATTATGGATGGCAGAAGGACTCTTTAAGCTGAGGGGGATTGGGGAATTGGAAAAAGAAGCTTCTAGTCTACTACATGATCTTATTGATAGAAGTTTAATTGTTGTTTGCAAGCATAGTTTGGATGGAAAAATCAAGACATGTAGGATTCATGATCTTCTCCATGATTTATGCTTGAGAGAATCTGAAAGTGAGAGTCTTTTGTATGTTTCGAATCCCCCAATTTCAAGTACCAATGTTCCTCAACATCGTCGGTGGGTTTCATTTCGTCAAGAGCCCGTGCGAGATTTTTTTTCTCTTCCCTTCCTTACTTATGGTAAAACACGTTCTCTTCATTTTCTTGCGGTAAGACCGTCCAGTCTTCAATTTGAATTAGGATTAGACCGTTTCAAACTTCTTAGAGTATTGGACTTGCTGGGATCAGGCGTGTGGCATTTACCTAAAGGATTATCAAACCTAGTTTCCTTAAGGTATTTGAGGGCTATTTGCAGTGGATATCCACCAATTTATAAACTTCGGAATCTACAATTTCTTAGTTTTCGTCAAGTTCGTAAGTTTCGACCCATTGAGTTTCACTTACCAGATGGAACCTGGAAAATGTCTCAATTGAGGCATCTCGACTCTGCAAGTTTTTATTTGTGTTCTCCTCCAAAGGTATCTGGCAATAAGTACCGGGTTTTGGAAAACTTGCAAAGTGTTCATGGGTTGAGACCTGTTTGTTGCACAAAAGAAATGTTTGAAGGGATTAAAAAGGTGAAAAAATTGGGGATTTGTGGCAAGACTAATCACTTCAATGATGCGCCAAAATGCCTAGATAATCTTATATATTTACCTGAGCTAGAGATACTAAAAATCTTATTATACGACCATTACGGAAGTGATTTCCTTCATCAGCATCCAGTTCCATGTGTGGGTTCTTTCCCACCGTATCTCAAGAAGCTGACACTTCAAGGAACTCATCTATTATGGTCGCAACTGACGGTCATTAGCAAGTTGCCCGAACTCGAGGTGCTCCAATTGAAGGCATTACAGGTGTTTGGTGATGAGCTTGGAGAAACTGGCTGGGAAGTATCAGAGATGGGATTTCCTAAATTGAAATTTTTGCTCATAGAGAAGAAGGGTCTTAAAAACTGGAAGGCCACCGACGATTCTTTTCCATGCCTTGAGCATGTAATTATCAAAAACTGTCGTTTCTTACAAGAGATTCCTAAAGGATTTGCAGATATTATGACACTGAAGCGAATTGAGTTATGGGGATGTACTCCTTCCCTTGTGAATTTCGCTAAGGAGATCCAAGAAGAGCAAGAGATTTTGGGAAACAACATACTTCAAGTTTATGCCTATGACACAATTTGAGGTAAGTAAAATAATTAAGTTTTGACTTTTGATGAAATGTGTTACATCAGTAGATGAGAATTCTAAACTGTCTTTTGGTGTTGTGGTATAGGTTACACTGCCCATATCGCCAATAGACATAAGAAAAGTTCAAAGCACAAATTGTCAGTAGATTAAACCTAAAGGTAAATAACGAGGGATGTGTAAAAAGCATTGGCAGCGAATGATTTTCCTTATCATACTAGATGATTTAAGGGAAGCTATAAATTAGGATCATGTAGGTGTGCCCCAATCTGAAGATTTCGCAAGAAGCAATGTAATTATAACTTCTCATAAGCAATGTAATTATAACTTCTCATTCTTTGGAGGTTTGTAAGCAAATGAAAATGAGAAGAGACATTGAACTGAATGTTTCCACATTGGAGGCAGATGAATCTCGACAACTGTTTGTCAAAAATGCAGGAGATGAAGCCAACTTTTATTGTAATTCATATTTTGTTGCCTCATTCAGGAGTAACTAAGCAGATGATGGAAATTCCTGTCCAAGAGAGACACGAAATTTCAAGCTAAAGTTAATCAGTCGTGTTTGCTGTGATGTATTTTCTGTCAGATGTCTTAAGTTTTTTCTGCCAATAATTGTTCCTTGTTTGTACCATTTTTTCTTTCTGGTTTTGATTGCTTGATTATACACTGAGTAACTTCGTTTTTTGATTGTGTTGTAATAAACTGGTATTCTGGAGTTGCTAGGGAAATGTTGTAAATAAACCTCAAGACTTATTAAAACAAACTGGTATTGCTTCTGGCATTGTACATTCAAAATTTAGCACATGCTCTTGCTTTTCCATGTTTTTGGTCTCATGATAACACTTCAGATTGTGTTTGATGAAACTTTTAAAGTTAGAAATTGATAACAATGTCCAAATGTTGGTTACAACAATAACATTAAACTTATAAGTTGGGATAATTGTGAAGAAAAACGACTTCCATCCAAAAGTGTGAGGAGTCATCTTGAAAAAATAAACAGAATACATAGAGTTACTTACTGTGTTATACTGTTACGGTTTTTTATATTCAAATTTAGCTCTGGTTTACCAATTTGTTATCCCAAACTCACTTGCCTGACTAGTCCCAGCTCTTTTCCAGAAGTTCCTTCATTTAACTTCTATTGTGATGATCTCTTAATGATGACCAAAAGGCAACATAATCATCTTCTTCAGACACAGAACAAATCATTGTGAAGACTCTTAATGATACGCTTGGGGAAATACACTGAGTTTGTTGTTGTTGCTGGAATCCTTTTTTTTTTTTTTTTTTGTTCTGCTGTCTGCAAAGGGAATGACAAGACTCTGTCCACAATGTGCCAATGACTATTGCAAAAAGCTTCATATTCAAAAGTTTTGGTTTTCTGTTGGAGGTCTATCATGAGACGCTCATTGGGAAGGAAATATATGTCTTAGAGCCTTTATGACAACACTAAAGGGCACATTTCGAGTAGAAGCATTCAACATGTTTCGTGCCTCGCTTCAGAGCTTAAATGCACCTTTGACTATGCTGTTTGAATTAATTTCCTGATGACAAATTCTTTGGATTTCATAAAATTTAACTTCAGTGTTTCAATAAATATTCTGTAAGTCTATCCAGACTAGCTCTCAGTCCCTCTTGGTTATTAATAAAACTATAATTTTGGTAAAAATATTCTAGTTGTTGAGGTTTAATAATGGTTCTTCCTTTTTTGTTTGTTCTGTTATTCTCTTATGGAAATAACTAGACGTATTGTTTGTTCTGTTATTCACTTACGGAAATAACAAGACGTTTTGTTTGTTCTGTTATTAATATCTTTTGCTATGTGCAAACATTGTGCCAATGATTTGGTGTTCTAGGAAAACTTCATGAGAATTAACAATTGCTTAGAAATTAACGACCACCTATGTTGAGTTGTTGACTGTGATATAATTAAATGTATCATAGTTTGTTGTTTCCAGTTTGCAAAATGCTTAAATATACTTAGCATTTGTTGTTAACTTCTTACTTCTTATCGATCCTTCTCGAGTGCCAACATTCCGCAAATCTATTCATTAACAAATCTTGTATTGATCTCTGAAGGTACTTAGCAATAGAGATGGCTGCTTATGCTGCTGTAACGTCTCTGATGGGAACAATGCACCTTCTTTCGCAATCCAGCTTAGACCTTCAGGAGGGTACCAAAGAACATTTGGAATCACTCTACGACAAGGTTCTCTACTAGAGTTTCTTGACAATTCTGATAATGAACTGATGAAGTATCTGCAGAAAAAGGTAAAAGATCTAGCAAATGAAGTAGAAGATGAAGTCGAATCACAAGCTTTGCTGATTATGGAGAAGGATGAACATATTCGAACAGAGGCGAATGAGAGGCTTCTTATAATCTTGCAACAAGCTATACCAGACATCGATTATGTGAAGGAAGAGCTCAGGAAGCAGAGGAAGAATAACAAGCTGCAAGCTGGAAATGGTTCGGTTGGTGGACCTTGTTCACCATCGGATGTTTCAACCATTGATAACAACGTTGTGGGGTACAACATTGACCAAGAGGTCATGCTGCGTCAACTTACCGGAGACTCGTTTCAAATGGAAGTCATCTCTATTGTTGGGAAGGGTGGGATAAGCAAGTCAACTTTCGCCAAAAGAATGTTTTCTGATCCCTCAGTTGTGAACTTGTTTGATGTTCGTGAATGGATTACTGTGTCCAAGGACTACAACTTAAGAAATATGCTTTTATCCCTCCTTCAAGACGCTACTGGGGTGAAAGAAGAAATCAATCCTCAAGATCAGGGAAATGATGAGGTAGAAATTGATAATACAGAATTAGCAGATCGCTTACAAAAAAGTTTCAAGGGTAAAAGGTATTTGATCGTTTTGGATGACATATGGAGTAGGGAAGCCTGGGATGAGATTAGACTATGGTTTCCAGAAAACAACTAAATGAGTCGAATATTGTTGACTACTCGAATCATGGAGGTTGCTCGATATGCTAGCTATCCTAAGAATCCTTTTCCAATGTGTCACCTGGAACCAAAGGAAAGTTGGGATTTGTTTTGCCAAAAGGCGTTTGGCGAAAAAGATTGTCCAACCAAATTTAAAACTTTCGCCAAGGTAATTGTTGAAAATTGTCAAGGCAGTGGTTGCAGGGACACTCTCTAGCCAAAGGACACTGGACGAGTGGAATCAAGTAGCTCAAGGAGTGAGCTCATTAGTAAACGTTGATGATTATCAGCGTTACTCAAGAGTTCTCACTTTGAGCAACAATTATCCTTCCTTCACATTTGAAAGCTTGCTTTCTATAATTCGGAGTTTTCACAAAAGCTAGTGAGATTTCTGTGAAAAAGTATGGATTGCAGGAGGACTTTTTGAGCTAAGAGGACGACGATTCAGGGATTTGGAAAAAGTGGCTGCTAGTCTTCTACATGATCTTATTGATAAAAGTCTAGTCGTGGTTAGCAAGCGAAGTTTGGATGGAAAAATCAAGACATGTAAGATTCATGATCTTCTCCGTGATTTATGCTTGACAGAATCTGAAAGTGAGAATGTTACTCCACAAGATCATCGGTGGGTTTCAGTTCATTCAGATCAAGGTTTTACATCTCCCTTTTTTACTTATAGCAAAACACGTTCTGCTCAAAACTGTAGAAGCCTTTATTTAATATTTAATAACATACCTCAAAACTTGAATCATAATGTGATAACTATAAGAAAAATCCTAAATCAAAGTGAAGTAACGTATCCAGTAACTTCAACCACATACTTCAATTTTTCAGAAAATCCTTCGAAAACGTACATTAATTTCTAGAAATTTTATCATGGCATGGCTGCTCATGATATGCACCTTACAATACTCCTCCCCGCCACTCACTTATGCAATCATTACACCCACTAACTCTTGTCCCCTAATCTTAAGAATCAATATGTGTTGGAGCAACAAAATTGGAAAAAATTTAAGATTGTAATAGGCGATCAATAATAGTTGTGTGAAGTTTCACTCAATTTTTAATATTTGGATTTGTGGGTTCATATGTACTCTTTTACCTCCCCCCACCCCACCCAGTTTCTTTATCCACCCACCCCTCTTCTTTTTTCTTTTTCATTTTTCTATCTAATAATAAAAATAAAATTAACTTCCAAATACACTTTAAAAAAATCAATTTTAGATTGAATTTATGGTATAAATACTTCACTTTACTTTACAGATTTGTCTTACAAAATAAAATCGAAATAGAAAGGAAAAAAAGTTCTTCTTTTTCTTATTTTTATTTATGAGTTCGCTTGTTATTTTTGAATAAGTAGTTATGGAGAAATTTATTTTTTTTAGTCAATTTGCTAATTATTGCATGCTAGCTAGTTAGATAAATAGTTTACATTTATTAAAAATAATTGCATCTAATTAATTTATATTCTAAAGTGAATGAAACACAATTAATTTGAGTTTTGACTTAGTTTAATACTATTATTTGTGTTTTGTTCTTTGTTTGATACTATTAAAAATATTGGATAATAAGTTTATTTTTAAATATTAGCAATTTTACAGACATTTTAGTCATTCCAACAAATAAGTTATTAATCAATATTCTTTTTAATAAAATACCTTATCTCTGCTTCAACATTTTTATCTTTTTATTTCTAAATTTAGCTTAAGCACTTAAAAGTGTTTTTAAGTATATATACCTAAAAATTACCTAAATCCAAGTGTCAAAAATTGAATTGAGCCTTACACAATTATTGTTGATTGTGCCTCTACCATCTTAAAATTTTTCACAAAATTCTTGCAATTCAATTTCCCCATCCAACTAATACAATAATAACAACAATACTAATAGATTATATAATCTACCCATCAATTTATTACACAATTACGAAGACAAGATCTTTCAGTAAAATTTAACCTGAACGCTCACCACTTATTCTTTCGTTTTCCTCTCCTTCAGAGTTTGAGTTGGCCGCCAAATTTGTTGCAACGAAAAAAAAAAAGGAAACTAAGCAAATACCTCATAAAAGCATAATAATTACAAACATATACTCTTTTACATTCAAATCTTACTAAATAATTACATTATATATCCCTAAATAATTTAGCTTAACTAATACTAAATCATTATCATATACTGTATTGGTATCATTAAAGCTGATAATTTCGCTTAATTGATATAATATATATATATATATATATATATATATATATATATATATATATATATATATATATATTGGTATCATTAAGGTTTTTTGTTCAGAAATTACTCAATAGTCAATGATAATATAAGAGTATATATAATCAGTCTTAATGATATAAATACAGTATATCATACTGATTTAGTATCAGTTGAGCGAAAAATTACCAGCCTTAATGAATGGAGGTATGATTTCTAATTATTTATGAGAAAATAGGTATTTCAGGTTTTACATTGGGTTTGAATATGAACTTGTAATTATTTTGAGTTTTATGGCTCATTTATGTAGTTTTTCCAAAGGAAAAATATTATTAAACCCTATTTACTCCAATTCATTCTTGCACATGGGTTAAGAGATATAGGCTAATAATTATATTATTAATTTGGCCCATTAACCATCAACTAAAATAAATTATTTAAAATTACTCATAAATTAATAATCATACTTAAATAAATAGTTTGAATTTCCATAACCAACTTCATCGATTGATCAAGAAATTACTACTCGGGGCAACTATCGAGAGGGTAAATAGTAACTTTATGAAAATTTTCAAAAATGACCGGGTCATTACAAGCTCCTCTTTTCTTTGGGGCTGCGTAAACTTTTCCTTAAAAATAATCAAGTCAACTAATAGAAAATGGCTTCAATTTGCAATAAGGATATATTCTAGGAAACTTGGAGCAATTAATAGTATTTAATACCCTGACCAGCTCAGTTAATATAGTGATATACTGTAAATCAAATCTCTTCATTCACAAATCTTGTGTAGAATTAGAATCGGAGATGGCTGTTTATGCTGCTGTAACTTCTCTGATGGGAACAATGCACCTGATTTCGCAATCCTGCTTAGACTTTCAGGAAAGTAACAAAGAATGTTCGAAATCACTCTACAAGAAGGTTGGTTCTCTGCTAGATTTTCTTGACAATTTTGATAATGAACTGACGAAGGATCTACAGAAAAAGGTGAAAGATCTAACAAATGAAATAGAAGATGAAGTCGAATCGCAAGTTTTGCAGGTTAGGGAGAAGGATGAACATATTCGAACAGAGGCGAATGAGAGGCTTTGTAAGATCTTGAAACAAGCTATAGAAGACATCGATTCTGTGAATGAAGAGCTCATCAAGCAGAGGAATAAGAATAACAATTTGCAAGCTGGAGATCATTTGTTTGGTGGTTCTACTTCACCACGATCGCGTGTTTCAACCCTTGAGAACGACATGGTGGGGCACAAAGATGAACAAGAGAGAGTGCGGAATGAGCTTACCAGCCGCTCATCTGAACTGGAAGTCATCTCCATTACTGGGATGGGCGGCATAGGCAAGTCAACTTTTGCCAAAAAGATGTTTTCCGATCCCTCAATTTTGGAATTCTTCAAAATTCGTGGATGGATTACTGTGTCCAAGGAGTACAGCTTAAGAAAGATGCTCATATCTCTCCTTCAAGACGCTATTGGCGTGAATGAAGAGCTTGATGAGAAACCCGATGATAAACTAGCTGATTGCTTGCAGAAACGTCTCAAGAGAAGAAGGTATTTGATTGTTGTGGATGATATATGGAGCATGAAAGCCTGGGAAGACATCAGACTATGGTTTCCAGACAACAACAATAAAAGCCGAATACTGTTGACTACTCGGATCATGGAGGTTGCTCGATATGCTAGCTTTCCTAAGAATCCTTTTCCATTGCGTGTCCTAGATCCAGATGAAAGTTGGAATTTGTTTTGCCAAAAGGCGTTTGGCAAAAATGATTGTCCAGCTGAATTTGAGAATGTCGGAAAGGTAATTGTAGGAAATTGCAACGGATTACCACTATTGATTTCTGTGACTGCAGGGTCTCTTTCTAGCGAGAAGATGCTGCGCAAGTGGCATGAAGTAGCTCGAAGTGCAGGATCATTAGTAAACCTTGATGGTTATAATCGTTGCTCAAGAGTTCTCGCTTTGAGCTACGACAATCTTCCTTCCCACTTGAAAGCTTGCTTTCTGTATTTTGGAGTTTTCAAAAAATCTAGTGAAATTTCTGCGGAAAATTTGATTAGATTATGGATGGCAGAAGGACTCTTTAAGTTGAGGCGGATTGGGGATTTGGAAAAAGAGGCTTTCAGTCTACTACATGATCTTATTGATAGAAGTTTAATTGTTGTTTGCAAGCATAGTTTGGATGGAAAAATCAAGACATGTAGGATTCATGATCTTCTCCATGATTTATGCTTGAGAGAATTGGAAAATGAGAGTCTTTTGGATGTTTCGAATGCCCCAATTTCAGGTACCAATGTTCCTCAACATCGTCGGTGGGTTTCATTTCATCAAGAGCCCGTGCGAGATTTTTTTTCTCTTCCCTTCCTTACATATGGTAAAACACGCTCTCTTCATTTTCTTGCGGTAAGACCGTCCAGTCTTCAATTTGAATTAGGATTAGACCGTTTCAAACTTCTTAGAGTATTGGACTTGATGGGATCAGGCGTGTGGCATTTACCTAACGGATTATCAAACCTAGTTTCCTTAAGGTATTTGAGGGCTATTTGCAGTGGATATCCACCAATTTATAAACTTCGGAATCTACAATTTCTTAGTTTTTGTCATGTTCGTAAGTTTCTACCCGTTGAGTTTCACTTACCAGATGGAACCTGGAAAATGTCTCAATTGAGGCATCTCGACTCTGCAATTTTTTATTTGTGTTCTCCTCCAAAGGTATCTGGCAATAAGTACCGGGTTTTGGAAAACTTGCAAAGTGTTCATGGGTTGAGACCTGCTTGTTGCACAAAAGAAATGTTTGAAGGGATTAAAAAGGTGAAAAAATTGGGGATTTGTGGAAAGACTAATCACTTCAGTGATGCGCCCAAATGCCTAGATAATCTTATATATTTACCTGAGCTAGAGGTACTAAAAATCTTATTATACGACCAATACGGAAGTGATTTCCTTCATCAGCATCCAGTTCCATGTGTGGGTTCTTTCCCACCGTATCTCAAGAAGCTGACACTTCAAGGAACTCGTCTATTATGGTCGCAACTGACAGTCATTAGCAAGTTGCCCAAACTCGAGGTGCTCCAATTGAAGGCATTAAAGTTGTTTGGTGATGAGCTTGGAGAAACTTCCTGGGAAGTATCAGAGATGGGATTTCCTAAATTGAAATTTTTGCTCATAGAGAAGAAGCGTCTTAAAAACTGGAAGGCCACCGACGATTCTTTTCCATACCTTGAGCGTGTAATTATCAAAAACTGTCGTTTCTTACAAGAGATTCCTAAAGGATTTGCAGATAGTATGACACTGAAGCGAATTGAGTTATGGGGATGTACTCCTTCCCTTGTGAATTTCGCTAAGGAGATCCAAGAAGAGCAAGAGATATTGGGAAACAACATACTTCAAGTTTATGCCTGTGACACAATTTGAGGTAAATGGAATGATTCTTCAACATCCATTATATGTTTTACCAGTAATTAATTGACCTGATGACTTTGATTCAAAAGTTTATGTGCATAACTACGTACTAGTATATCTTTTGATTGTAATAAGATAGGTAAAATTGAATATTTCATACGTATAGACTCTGTAAAAGTGGAAGGGAGGGGGGGATGGAATTCATTAGATTGAATAAGTTGATCACATCTCTCTTACATCTTGAGAGGCCTAGTTTAGTCCATTATATTGTTGGGACATTTGGATATAGAAATTTGTTGGAAATGAAGACACTTTTGAAAGAGTAGCATGCCAATTATTGCAAAAAAAATGTGCCCTTCCATCTATGATAAGCGTAGTGGGGAGATGTGATTAGACAGAACATGGTGCAGCTTCAGCTTATGGAGGACATGACCTTAAATCGGAGGGTGTAGATGTCATGGATTAGGGTAGAAGGTTAGTAGGTAGTATAGTGTTCTCTTGCTTCGGAAGGGTTTAGGCTTAGTGGTGTGTGTATGTTGTAGTATTTGTTTTATTCTTGTAATGTCTTGCTTTTGCTTTCTATCACCATCTGTTTTTGTTATGGTGTTTCAATTATTGCATTATTTTGTTCTTATTACTGTTTCTTTCCGTATTAGTTGTTTCACTGTCTTTTTCCTAGCTATTTTATACATACTTTGATTTGTTGTACTCGAGTTGAGAGTCTTCCAGAAACAGCCTCTCTACCTCCACAAGATAGTGGTAAGGTATGTGTACACTCTACCCTCCCTAGACTCCACTTGTAGATTTCATCACTAAGTATGTGTGTATATATATATATATAGACATATATATTGTTGTTGTTGTTACATATATGATCAGCAGGGTAACGTTTTCAACAATGGTTTAGATATGCTCTTCAATAACGTTTTTAACAATGGTTGAAGCTAGCTAGATATGTTAAATCTCTTTAAAATATGTGCAGAAGTATATAGATGTCCTACCGAGGAAGATGCAAAGGAAGAAGCTGGTGAAAGAAGCTATTTTGGTTTACTTAAAAACTGGTTGCGGAAGATGATTGTGTGCAAATGAGTTTTAAGCAAGATATAAGTTTATTTTTTCATATGATAATATTCTACAAGCTATGTTTCTGCACTCTTAAAGAATGTATGTCTGCTAAGTATAAGTTTGATTGCTAAGGGTAAAATTAAAAGATCAATCCATTCGAAGGGAAAATGGTGTTATTTCTTCTCATTAATTACCATTTTTAGTTGATTCATAAGCTCTTGTGAAAAATTGGTCCAGTAATTTGATTTTTCTTGACCTATTTTTTTAAACTACAACAAATTATCCTACAACAAATGAACCAAAAAATTCTATCTTTGATCTTGTTTTTATGTCACTTTCAAGAAATTATGACTCTTCTTATAGTACTGTTTGCTCCTCTTCACAATTTTACAAGCATCAAACAAATATAATAATATCAATAAACCAAGATATAAATGTTACAGTAGAATTTCTTGATATTATCACAATAAAATAAAAAAAATAACAATAAAAAGATTGCAAGTTTAAGTATTGACAGCGTAATGAATTTTTGGCAATCATCAGTAGGTAATAATTGAAAAAATTATTTTAACGCCATTGTATTTTATAATAAAAAATAAGATTATATTCATAAAAAAATGATTTGAAATGTATTTATTATAAATAACTCGCCTCAGGTTTTAGGTTAGGCCTCAATTATTTGCGGTTAATAAAGGTATGAATTTGAATGATTTAGATCTTAGGTTATTAAGTGCATTTGCTTTGAATAAGCCTTTGATCATTAAAGTATTGAGCTGAGTGTCATAGACTTAGAGTTCTCACTAATGTTCCGTGCGGCACTTGACAATTTACTCACGAATCTTTCACGATCTTGTAAGCTCAAGTAAGCCCTTTGAAGCTAGACCGCTAAGAGAATGCAAAGAAAGACTTGGAGAATTTTGGAAGAAGGTTTTATATTGATTGGAAAATTGCTTACAACTTTCTTGAATAGTTTACAAATGAGAGGCCCTTCTATTTATACTGTCTCCTAAGGGCTTAAGTGTAAATAATATTTACTTTATAAGTTCCTACTTATTTACACAATAGTTCCTCTCTAGAATTCTCTACACATTCTAGGGAATTCTAAGGCTTTCTTGGAAAATATCTAGCCCCCTACCCCTCCCTCTAAAATTCTCTACTAGTCTAGAGAATTCTAAGGCCTTCCAAGATATTTTCTAAGTTTTTCTAGAGAATTCTAAGGAAAGATCTAAGAAATTCTAGAGTCCTCCACTAACCTCCCCACAACTCTAGATTATTCCCCCTTCTTTCGGTGCCAAATTTGAACTGTGAAGTGGTGGGACGTGACAGAAGGCTTAACATTATTTAAGAACTATTTCTAAGTGAATAATTTTCATATCACTCTATTCATAATTACTAACCACCATCATTACCACTTGTAGCATCACAATTATCACCATTATTATTCGATCATCATTTACGTCGCTAACTACCAGCCGCCACACCAACCAACAGAGCCATCAGACCGTCACGAGCAACCACTTCTTTCAATCGTTGTTATACCTATCACTTAAATCATTATAATGATATTCACTTCCACCATCATCGTCATCATCGCAATTGCCACCTCTATCAGCCTCTACCATCACTAGGGTCGATCTCTACTACCAACCACCCCATCATCACAACTAGCATTATTGTCAACTACCACCATACACTGTTCAGTTACCACATCAACACTATCATTTACTAGCATCAACTTCACCATCACAACCACCATTATCAGTTGTCACCATTACTTCAGTCTCTACAATACCATGCCACTATTTCCATCATATATAGTATCACTACCACGCCATTATCAGCCACTAAGAATAGTCATTATCATCATCACCACTACATTCCGTCTCTACCATTGCTAGTAACATAAATATTTTATTTTTTATTTAAATTATATATTTATTATTTTTACAAATAAATAAATATGTATATTCAGACATTGTAAATCAAATAATCTAGAAATAACATCTTAATTGATATACATTTTAATTTTGACACATTAATTTTAATAAAAATAAATAAGACCTTATACACCTTTTTTTTACAATTTTTTTTTTTCAGTAAAGTAGTAGAGAAAGTCGGTGGCACGTATAATAACGTCAGTTTGTACCATGGCATCAATGCATTTAGTCAGCGACAGCTCTATTTTTATTTATTTTTTATTTTTCGTTCGACGTTCAATGCATTTAGTCAGAGAAAGGTTTTTTTTTTCACAGTGCCAATAAAAATATATATTCTTAATTAATATAAAAAAAATTAAAGAATTGGTCAAGTCAATAACTATTTTACATGTTCACATTGACTTGACATAATACTTCAATCATGCTTGAATTGACTTAAAAAAGTAATTTTTAAATTAAAAATAAAAAATCAAATTGAAATGGCTTATAAGTCAAAAAATAAAAAGCAGGAAATACCTATTTTTGATTTCTGACTTATTTTAAGTCATTTTTATTTATTTTAATAATTTTTTACCTTGTCAAACACTTCATAACTTATTTTAAGTCATTTTAGACTTATTTTAAATTATTTTTTATATTTGTCAAACACTTTTAGAAATCAAAAACTGACTTAAAAGTAGGTTTGATCAATTTTTAAGTCAATTCAAATAGGCTCTTAGAAAACAATTAGGGGTCGTCGGTTGGGAATAATAAATTATCTCGAGATAAGTTATTCTACCATATATATGGCGTAACTTATCTCATCATTAATTAAGGTATAAATCATGAGATAAATAATTTCAGGATTGTCTGATACTTTTAAACAAACACACATTTTATTCCTGAATTACTAAACTTTGTCTTTCACACCAAACGACTCTAAGTTGCATGATAATTTTATTATATCATTTTTTATTATAATAAATTCAATGTTTTATATGTTGTTGGTGGTGCTTTGGAAATGCATTGAAAATTATAATTAATGTAATAAAATAAAGTATGAAATAAGTAATATATTTTCTCTTCATTTTTTTAAACTGGTAGAGTAAAAGGGAATATTTCTTAGTATATATATAAAAGTGAACGAATAAAATAGCATATATATGAAACCGTATATATGTATAAGATTAGGGCAGAAACAAAATTTTAGTTTATGAATTATAGACTTCAGGGGCGGTTCTAAAATATAAGTTTTACGAATTCAATTAATAAAAATTTTATTTAATATTTATGACTTTAGAATTAATAAATTTTTAGTTACCATATATAAAATATTTCTTTGTTTCACAATTTAAAAAATTTGTATTTTTTCCATGCCACCTTCTGGAATTAAATATTCAAAAACATATTTATATATCACAATAATATATATTTAACTGCTTAATTTTTTTAATTTCTCATAAATATTTTTTCTCTATGATCATGAGATTCCTTCAAATATTAGTAAAACGATTTATTAGTTTATTATGTTCCTACTCGTAAAGTCATAATAATTACGTGTATTCAAAAAGCATAAATTAATAATGAAAAATGCATTTATCCTCCACCTGCCTCTTTTATTACAATTGCTCCATTATCACTTCTATTTATTGCCATCTTAATAAAAATAAAACACTAAAAATGCCTAAAATTAGTTAGCAGTTAGATAAATCTATATGTGAATCGACATGAATAAGTAGAATGATTGAAATTTCTTCACTTTCAAAGGTCTCGTATTTAAATTCATGAGAATGAATAAATTTTAGTGTAAGTGTCGTCCTCAAAAATAAATTTTGTAGCACGCAATTCAAATTAATCAGATCTCAATGTATTTATCGGATGTCGACTAAGAAAAATCTATAATGAAAAGACATTGGAAAATGATAAGTCTCAATTTTTTCAATGAAAATGATGTATGACGTTGAATTGCATGTGAAATATCTTTGGAACCTAACATGATTATGATTAGCATGGGTACATAAAATTATAAATAACTTTGGTTTTCTTTCTTTTTCTTTGTAACTTTGTTTTTCTTGCTTTTTCTTTTTGAGTTAGGTTGCAATTTAAAGATATAATATTTCGTTGATATCAAAGTATCTTATCGTAATTTGTAAATAGCTAAAAAAGTATTTAACGAAAAAAGAGAGGAGGAATAAAAAAGAGTAAGATATTTATACTTGTATGATGTGGTCCTATGAAGGCAAATATGAGAATTATTTAAATTATTAACATTTACGCACGTAGCCCTGCAAGTAACACCAACATTTCGTAATTAAAAATTATAGGGAAGCGGTAAGTATTTTTTTATTATTAATTAAATACTTTTATTTTAAGTTTAAGCCAAGTGTACAAAGATTTTGATAAGAAACATTTTATTCTAAGTGAAATTTTCAATGAAAATCTAAATTTAAATAAAAAATGAATATCGAACATCAATTGAAAAAAAAATACAAGCTTCCAATTTCTAAATACTCACTTTGGATATGATAACAAAATTCGAAAAGTCAGTCAATTAAACACTACACGTATCTGCATAATTTACAACTTTTTAAATTTTTATTACTCTTATTGAAATTATTGAGAATAATAATTGTCAATCATTATTTTGACTATGAAAAATAATACTACGTACTGAACTATATATTGACTATAGTATGGTCCAAAGTGGACAACTAGTTAATTGTTACTCCCCTTTTATTCTCTAATCAATTTGATGCAGTGGTACATTAGTGGGCCCAACCCCCAAAAAAAAAATTCCATCCGATGTTCGGTATCTGTTTTTAGGGGTGGACATGGTATGATATTAAGATTTTTAATTCATCAATTTCAGTTTTTGATTTTTAAAAGTATCATATCATTATCATATTAAATTCATTCGATATGATTCAGCATTTTAAAGTTCGATTTTGATATTTTGTGGTACAACAATTGATAATTATAATAATTTATTTGACTTTGAATTACATATTTTCATGTCATAAAGAATTATTACTTCAACAAAAAAGTCTCAATTATATCATACTAATGTCTTACACATATAATAGTATTCAAAAGAAAATACTAGTAATTTGTTTAGTTATTCAATAGCATATGAACGACAGTTCAATCAAGATGAAGTAATCAAAATTTAAACATTTAATAATTAGTTTTGTACTAATAATTTATTTTATATTTGCTAGTATTATAATAATATGTATTATCATATCACTTGTATACAAATCATATTTTTCTTGTAATCCTTCTTCGAATAAGTTCTCTTTTAAATCGAGGGTTAATATAAAATAATTTTTTTATCTCGCAAATATTAAATACTCAAAAGTTATCTACTAATACGCATTCTTAAAATGAAAATTTGCAATCTTAAAAATAAAATAAATTACCAAATATAACATATAAAAAATTTTTGGAGGAGCAGCAAAACATTAATATCATTTTCATTTTTTTTAGAATTGGGGAATAATTTTTCTATATAATGGCAAGAAGACAATTACCAAAATTTTAGGAATCTCTATAGAGATTTGGGAAGTTTTCTGAAAAAAAAGGTTCTAAAGAGACTTTCCCTTTTGATGATAGTTGTTATAGTATTTTATAAATAGGCAAAGCAAAGTATAAAGTAAGAAACTTTGATGACAGAAAAACAAATTTGTCAGTGCTCAAATTTCCATTTTTGTAATTTTATATACATTTACTTTGAATATTAGTTACAATTACCTAAGTTCTATTTTGTTAAGTTTAAAATTGACGTTTGAATATGAATATATATCTTTTTAAAAAAAATTTAAAATATTTGAAATTTAAATACATAAATATGCTTAGAGGTAAAGATAGTGAATAAAATAAAACAAAACACACATAGTATTTGCCAAACTACATGAAATGCACAAATCAAAAAAGTCAAAAGTCATGGCACATGTTTCATAATAAAATAATAAAAAGAACATAAAAGGTTGGAAATTTTCAAATTGACCATGAAATGAGATTGAGAAAAAAAAAATCCACACTAATTGTTCACATCAAATTATACAATTTAATTAGTTCATGTTTGGAAGGACACGCTAATAATTAGATTTGATATAATTGAGTGTAGTTATATTGTCTGTCTTATTTGGTTGGACAGATAATTACTTGATCAATATGAAATTGATGTAATTGACAGAGGTAATTACACTCTTCAATTCACATCCAGCTGATTACTTTTTAATTTTTTTTTCTATCTTTCTTACTTCTATTATTTTAAGTTCTTTTTATTTTATTTTTATTATTCTAAAAATTTCTAAAAGTTTATTTTTTATTTTATATAATTATATTTCATTTTCTTCTCGTTCTCAACCTTACTTCATGTGATTCTATGCAATTTTTTTGTATTATCTATTTCTTTATGCCATGCTTATTTTCTCATTAGCATAATTCTATTAGTATTCTAATTTTTAAATTAAAATATAATTTATTGTTAAGTAAGGTTATAGGCTTTTGTTTTCTTTAAAAAAAAAAAATATTTGTGTATGCTATGTTGAAATTTACGATAAGAGTATTATGTTAATTTTTTATTTTGAACTTGTAACTTATTTTATATTTTCAGTTTCATTTGTTTTAGTAATATTGAATTCACATTGTAAGTTATTCTTTAATTAGACCTGATAGATTATATTTTTGTCAAACATTTTAATAATTTATGACATTTTATTTATATATTAATCTTTTTATCAAACATGCATTTCACGATGTTAGTAGATACTTCACACTTTTAGTTTTTATGATCAATTCAACTGAAATATATTAATTTGAAAAAAATATAAATCAATTATTTTTTCATAATATTAGTTAAGAACATATGTTTATTAATTAATATATTTTCAAAAAAATAATATATATCTTAAATATTTAATTTAATATTATTTATATAGTTTCTTATTTGTCTAGTATAAATTTTAAATAATTAACTTATATTTTTAAAATTTAATATAATATTATTATTGCAATTGTGCATCAAACCAGAACATGTGTAATTACACTATGACATCCAAACAGGACATGTGTAATTACATTGTAGCAACCAAACAGGTCAGTATAATTACTAGGCTGGTAATTACTACCCTAGTAATTACACCAATTCCAATTACCAAGTGACTTTCCAAACAGACCCTTAAAAATTAAATTATAAATAGAGATTAAAAAAAATACAAATAGTATAATGTTGCCAAGCTTTAGATTTTACTAGGTGCGTGTTTTGTAAATACATACTCAATTAATTTGAATTATGTGATACATTTTTTTTAATTCGTTTTTTAAGAAAATGATACACTACTAAATTTGAGAATACTTGATTTTACACTTCTTATTTATCCTCAGTGGGAAGCTTTTTTTATCATACAAGTAGTTGTCATAAATTCAAATTTAAGAACATAAATTTTAAAAGTTTTTATTTTGTTCTTAAATTATATATTAATATAAAATTATATCACATAATTAAAAAGTAATAAGTAAGGAAACTTGATAGTATCACATTTATGATTGAGTAGCATAATTGAGTGCGTATAACTAAATTTAATCATAAAAATTATATAAAAACATGTGTCATATGTTCATTAGATTGGTGAAAAATATTAAATGCTTATCAATATTACTTATATGTATATATAATAACTATTCCAACCATATACTATCAATAACTCTCTCACTATAGTAAGAAAAAGTCAGAATAATTTGCAATAATTGATTAGATCAATAAATAAAGTTAGAAATATATCTAGCAATAATTGATTAAATCAATTACTACCTTTTAAACTTTTTTTAAAAAAAAAATATATATAGTGTATTTTAACCATTTTATAAAAAAAAATAAAAAAAATAAACTTAGCATTATTTTTTACCACCATCAACATGATATAATCAATTTCAGTATGTTTTTCCAAAATTTACTACCTCTCTTTCGATTGTTATGTTGCACTTTTTCAAAGTTAATTTGACTAATTTTTAAAGTTAAATTAAATTACATTAATTCAATATTTTAAACTAAAAATTTAGATATTCAAAACTTATATGAAAAGTACTATAAATTACATTTTTTTTGTATATCAATATGATTAAAAAATATATCATAAAATATTAGTCAAAATTTTTATTATTTGATTCTAATAAAATAAATCATGATAACTAAAAAGGTACGAAGAGGATAACTTCTTATCTAATAAAAAAAATTTAATTCCCATATTGTGTGGCTCTGATTTCTTTTCCCAATAATAAACACAAGGATCCAAAACAAGAAAAAAACCAAAAAAAAAAAAAAAGAAGAAAGAAAATCTCTCTCTTTTTTAATATTGTAGAATTCATTTGCTAAGGTAAGAAATCACTCTCTATCACAACAATAAAAACTTATATGGAATAATTTAACAAAATAAATATATATATTCTATATTCACACAATATATATATACTGACTCTATAAAAATAGTCTATATAATCAAACAATACATTAAAGTAAAATTTATAATAACTGTATTTCTACGGGAGGCTGTTTAAACACCCTTGGTGAATTCCCTAATAGGTACAAAAGGGACACCATATATATGTGAAAAAAGGGCAGTAACAGTTATGGCAATAAATTCCAAACCCCATAAAAGAGAAAAGAAGACAGCTATTCAGAGGGGGCAACAAAGCCAAGAATCTCAAAGAGAGTAGGATAAGAACATGACATAAAAATAGTTTTATTTTTTTTTAATATTATAATTTCCTTCAATCAAAAAATAATAATAATAATTAATTTAAGGTTGTCTGTTTTCTTCTTCTCGTTATGTAATGTGAGTGTGTGTGTGTGTGTATATATATATATATATATATATATATATATATATATTTATCTGTATATCTCTTCCTCTACTTTTTATCTTTCTTCCTACATCTGGGGTTGGTTAAAAATTGAGTCTTGAAAACAAGATTCTGGCCCAGAAAGTGAGGGGAAATTTTGGGTCTTTCAAGATTTTTCTTGAACATACAAGGTACTTTACTGTTTTCCCTTTTTGGGTTCTGTTGTATGTGTATTTATTGTTTCATCAAGAAGCTGATTAATGGGCTCTACTCTGTTTATGTAGTAAGTACTTGGTTTATATCATTTTCTGTGTAAAATCTTTTTCAGATCATTGCATTTTTTGAGTCATTTCTGTCACTTTCTCATTTATATCCACTGTTTGTCATCTTGGGTTTCTTTGATTTACTGTTATGTTGCTGCTTTTCAGCATTTGTGGTTTCTTAGTTTTGTTAATAAGATCTTGGGTTTCATTTATTTTCTTAAATTAACATGCCTGTATAGTGCAAGGTTTGATCTTGGATTGAGATTTGACTGTAATGTTCATAAAAATTGAATCTTTTTTGCTCACTTTCAAGCATTTCATGTATGGGATTACTGTCGGCAAGTGTATTTGTGTGTGTAGTAACAAATGAAGTATTCTTAACTTATCTTTATTGTACTAAGCTTTACACTATTCTTTTTTCCTTTCTTGTATTCATGGTTGTTAGGTGCAAAAATTCTTTGGTTTGGTTCTTTTCTTCATACTTCCTCCCTACATTATTGACTTTAGTGGCTAAGAGGGCCCTCATTGTGACAGCATAATTTGATAAAGTTTTGGGCCCTATATCATGTGGAAAATATAAAGATAAAGTGAACATGTTATGTTAGTTCTAACTTGACCCCTACTTTCAGTATCAGCAGATCTAATCTAATGGTTTTTAAGAGTTGTAATTAATAGCCTGCTTTTGAGATTAGATCTGTTAATGGTCCTCTTGTTTTGTGTGGATTCTAGGATTTTGTATCTAGTTTATTCAGATATCTAAGTATTGGAGTACTGGATTTTCAGTTAGTGGCTGTTGTTGTATACTTTTTGGAGGACTTTTTGTCAAGTTAAGCATTTATACTATCCTCCTTTGGCTTCTCCGATTACTCTATAGTTTCCACAAGCACAAATTCAGCTTCTTGTAGGACCAAAAATGCTTTCACAAGATAATCCATCTTTTTCCGGTTTACTAGTTCTGTAATGAGTAGTGTAGTGTTTTGTTACCTCTCGGATTATCTACCGATTTTGCTCTATCTCCCTTTCTTTTTGCGTTGAAATCAGGATATTGTTGTGATGTCACTCCTTTTTCGTTATCCTTCATTTATATTGGAACCATTGCATTCATTAGATAATGATTCCGATCTTGAAAACGTGTTTTCTCCTCTTTGATTTCCTAGCTGCTCCCATTTCTACTTTTCATTATAACAAGATGATGGGTATCATATTCTTAACAGAAAAGTAGTGATTGCCGATCGGTATCATATTTTCCCCTCTCATTTGCTTGATTGCTCTTTCCATTCGATTGTTCTTCTTGATGATTCATTTTGCCAGAACAGTCACTTTAAGAAATTCCAAGTGAGAGTTTGCATGAAGATTTTACTAGTTGAAGAGTTGGAATGATTTACCTGGTTGTTTTGCTCTTATGCAGGTAGCTGATAAGGAGGATCAGGAAACATGAAGCACAAAGATGGAAAACCTCAACAATCGGATAAAAGTTCGTGGAAAGTCCCAGTGGCATTAACAGTTGTGCTGCTGTGTGGGCTTTCTTTCTACCTTGGAGGTATTTTTTGCTCTGAAAGGGAGAGATATGTAGCTGAGGCTGTTAACAAGGCTGTTGACACTCCCACGGGAACTGCTACTGTACCTGTCCAGATTAAAGCCGTTTCGTTTCCTGAATGCAGTGCTGAGTATCAGGACTATACTCCATGCACAGATCCAAAGGTATTATGATTTGTAGTCTTTTTATTCTTGAATTTTGTTCATTAAGATATTTATTTGTTATTATCATGTGGTTCTGTCCGTTGTGTTAATAACCTTTTGTTGATATCACAGAGATGGCACAAGTATGGTCGCCATCGTCTTGCTTTCTTGGAACGACATTGCCCTCCTAGTTTTGAAAGACAGGAATGCTTGGTACCCCCACCAGATGGCTATAAATCGCCTATTAGATGGCCAAAGAGCAAAAATGAGTGTTGGTACAGGTAATACTTCATGTTCTTGAACTTTCTTTGTCAATACTTTGTTCGATTCATTTGTGGTCATTGAACCTTACTGACGCTACTGGTCGGATCTGGCTACAGGAATGTTCCATATGATTGGATTAACAAACAAAAGTCCAATCAACACTGGCTTAAAAAAGAAGGGGAGAAGTTTCTCTTTCCTGGTGGTGGTACAATGTTTCCTAATGGAGTTGGTGCCTATGTTGATTTGATGCAAGATTTGATTCCGCAAATGAAAGATGGGACAATCCGAACTGCCATTGATACTGGATGTGGGGTGAGTCTTTGTCGTGGAGCTTCTGTTCCTATTATGTTTCCAAATATGAACAACTTCTCCAGCAATTTAAGTTTGTTTTTCTTCTTGGGAGTGTTTACTTGCAATTCCACACTAGCAAACAATAACTGGTTCAGTCATATCTATATTATATCTTAGTCTTTGGGTTCCATAGCCTTGTTGAAGTTAACTGAGCACTAACTCATCAAAGCAGTCCTCGTCTATTATTGACAGTCGAATGAAGAAATCCCTATCCCTAGGCATCGTCCTTCAGTGTGTCTTTGGTTGCCTTTTGCTATTTCCGTCCTGAAATCATACTGATTCTTTTATTACTGATTTTGGTACATTATCTCTGATTGCAATATCGTGTCTCAACTAATTACTAGACAGGAAAATAAAATATACTAACAGAGATGTTTCTCCTGGAAAAACTTATTTGTAGTATCTGATTCCGAATTCAGGTTAAGCCTAATGTTCCTCCTTCATCTTCCTCTAGGTAGCAAGCTGGGGAGGTGATTTACTGGATCGTGGAATTTTGACGGTCTCTCTTGCCCCAAGGGACAATCACCAGGCTCAGGTTCAGTTTGCTCTGGAACGTGGAATTCCTGCAATTCTGGGCATCATTTCTACTCAGCGTCTTCCTTTCCCTTCAAACTCTTTTGATATGGCTCATTGTTCAAGATGCCTAATTCCATGGACTGAGTTCGGTAAGTGATCTACTTAGGTATAGAAGGTGTATGGTGTCTTAATTTTGCATTGTGTGGCTTTTCCAATTTGTAAATAAGGATGTATCCAAATTCATGCTGTGCGCCTAGTGCATAGACAAAACAAACTAGATATTAGCAGTGATGGTTATACTAATTCAACCTCATTATTTTCAGGTGGAGTTTACCTTCTTGAGGTACATCGCATACTCCGACCTGGCGGTTTTTGGGTCCTCTCTGGTCCTCCAGTGAACTATCAACGTCGTTGGAGAGGATGGAATACCACTATTGAGGAGCAAAAATCAGATTACGATAAGTTGCAAGAACTACTAACTTCAATGTGCTTCAAATTATTCAACAAGAAGGACGACATTGCTGTGTGGCAGAAGTTGTCTGACAATAGCTGCTATAAGAAGCTTGATAATCCTGACAACTATCCATCAAAATGTGATGATGGTACTGAACCTGATTCAGCGTGGTACACCCCTCTTCGTCCTTGTGTAGTTGTGCCAAATCCAGCTGCTAAGAAAGTCAAGTTGGATGCCCTCCCCAAGTGGCCAGAAAGATTGCACGCTGCTCCTGAACGCGTTTCTGATGTTCGTGGAGGTAGTGCTGGTTCCTTCAAGCATGATGATGGTAAATGGAAGGCTCGGGCGAAACACTACAAGAAACTGCTCCCTGCACTTGGGACTGACAAGATCAGAAATGTAATGGACATGAACACCTTGTATGGAGGTTTCGCTGCTGCTGTGGTCGATGATCCGTTGTGGGTCATGAATGTGGTTTCATCTTATTCACCGAATACACTTTCTGTGGTCTACGATAGGGGTCTCATTGGAACAATTCATGACTGGTAATTACAATTTACATGCAAAAAACTCAAGTCTAAACTACTACAATTGCTCTTTTTCATTATGCTTGGTGATGAGGTCTTCGCTTATTTATAGAATTTTTTTGTTTGCTGTTCTATAGGTGTGAGGCTTTCTCAACATACCCTCGGACATACGATCTTCTGCATCTTGATGGCCTCTTCTCAGCCGAAAGTCACAGGTAAATGCATTTGCACCTCATGTTCACACTGCTTCGTGTCTTAATTGCATTTTGTCCTTCATCATTTGCATCTTCGCCAAAAGTCTTACCCTTGATTGAGTCTTTTAGTGAGTCGTTTGACCCCCTCTCAATCAGAGCGGAGCTGAAGTGTTGTCTAAGTGCTAAGCCGAACCCAACGTCTTTGGTTCAAACTTCAAACCCTGTATTTGTCCCCATTGAATATGTACACATTATTATTTAGAACCAATTATCTTAAACAAATTCCCAGCTCTGCTTCTGCTTCTAACTAAATGCCAAGCATCTACGTTTAAGCTGTTCCCTCCCTCTTGACATAAGTTACGTGTATCGTGCAGATGTGAAATGAAATATGTTCTGCTGGAAATGGATCGTATTTTACGGCCCAACGGATATGCTATAATCCGAGAATCCAGCTATTTCGCAGACGCTATTGCTACTATGACTAAGGGAATGAGATGGAGCTGTCGTAAGGAAGAAACGGAATACGGCGTAGAGAAGGAGAAGATATTGATTTGCCAGAAGAAGTTATGGTATTCAAAGCAAAATTCATGAAGAACTTTGAACATCATAGCAAAAAACACAATTGCTGATAATGGAGAGAAAAAGTTATATATTTTAAGATTGGCATCATAGGAGCTAAGTAAGTCCACACAGCTCATATATTATATATATAATTTGTTAAACAAATCATTGGAAATTGAGATGTTGAATTGAAGAATCAATAGCAAAAATTAACCATATGCTAATATTATGATGGCTCGTTCATGCAATGTATTATTTGTAAGGCCCAAAGCTTTTGCTTTGTGCACCAGCTGACCCTCAGAGATTTCTCGATTATAAAAAACGGAGTGTTGTACTCTTTTTGGTTGTATTCTATTTTATTTTATTTTTTGGGGGAAAAAAACATTGCAGCTCCTTATGTACCTAGTTAGATTTGTTCATTTTGAAGACTTCTTGGATGTAATAATTAAAGTTCAATTTTTCTCGTCAAAGTGCTTCTATCTAGCATTAAAAGTAGTAGTATAGATGTTTTGTGCACTCTTTTATACTTGCACTTTTGATTATTATGCTTGTGAGTTTCCCAATTAATGAATTCATTAACAGTTGCATCATTAAATTATTTATGTGTTGTGTTAATTTTGGATTGTTATTCTAGATTTTGAGGATATCTAGTTCAATAATGGTCTAAATATAAGATATTTTTTATACATGGGGACTAAAATCACATAATTGAATATAAAGGATTGTTTGGGTTGAAGACAAGTCATGATTGAATTAGTTTATCATCCACTTTATTTAGAAGAAAAAATATTTGAGAGACCTCAAGGGAGTTTTTGTTATTTTATTTTTTTCAGGGATAACTTATCTAAATATTAATTACTAATCCTGATATAATTTATCCCCAAAATAGTACTGAATTGATAAGACAATACTTATATTTTAAAAGAGTTTGACCAATATGCCCTTGCTTATGTGGTAAGCCACTTATATGTATCCTATTCTCTTCACTATTTTGAGCAATTGTTGAATTTGTTTGAACCTTGAGATGACGAGATTGATTATTGTATACAAAGGGATTCAACATATTGATCTTGACTAATGGAGACTTGCTTTAGTTGTTTGATGTTTGAGTAGTGTGAAAGTTAAGTAAGGATGTTAGTAGTATTTATCAAACAACAAAAATCAACTTTGAGATCATTTATTGGCCAAAAATGGAATCCACCAAACCCCTAAACAAGTCCAAAAGCTTCTATAAAACAAAAGGACTTCACACTCTTTTCTTTTTAATCGATATTTAATATCTGCTTTAGAATCTCAATTAATTTGAATTGAAAAAGTAATTCAAATAGTCGTCACATGAACTAAAATAGTTGATAGATGTATACATTATGTACAATATCTTTATAATCATGCAATATGCTATCTTAAATTAAAAATAGTTTATGAATATACATTATTGTGTAATAGTGTATAATTTATGTATACCTGCTAGGAAAAGTAAATAGTGATTTGATCAGTTATTTGTGTAAAGCTCTCAGTCGGGTTCGCATGCCCATTAAAAAGAAACTCTTCTCATTAGAAGTTTTTTTTATTAATCTTATGATTCGAACTTGAGACTTCTGATTAAGAATAAAATGATCTCTATCTATTCGATCACTTTGGTGGCATCCAAAACAACTGATTGGGCTTTCCTGGTCCATTTATGCTATATCCACTAGATTAGATTCCAGAAATGTGCTTTGGTCTTTTCTTTTAACCCATTGTTTAGATCTTAGTGGTATCAAAAAATAATTCTACCTAACAAAAGTTTTTCCTAGGGATGACAACGGGGTGGGGTTAAATCATAAATAGGATGATTAAAGAGAGTTTTTTTGTCATCTTCACCCACCTCGCCTTGTTTTCCCCCCGCCCATTCTCAATTGATAATTAGGTCATTATTAAAGATTATAAATATCTTTTGAAAGCGAAAATGACAAATCATAAGTAGGATGATTAAAGAGAGCTTTTTGTCATCGTCACTCACCTCACCTTGGTGGCTTGGTACCCTTATCCCAATCTCGATTTATAATTAGATCATTATTAAAGATTATAAATATTTGTTGAAAGCGATTTGTTAAGTGATTGTTATTGATATTATTTCTATTATGTACAAATTTGACCTATTTGAAGATGGATAACTAGTTGTTAAGACTACCGCAACTACTAATTCAAGACATACATCTAAGATTATAAAATTATTTCATGTTTAGCTGTTTAAAAATTAACTTCTAATTGGATTGAAGTTAAAATCTTGAATATGAAATTTGACACATAAATATGAGTATGAAGTTGGGTTCGTATGTCAGATATTAAATTTTTATTTCGAAAGAAACATTACAATGGAT
The DNA here is from genome assembly GCA_037074985.1 of Solanum bulbocastanum. Taxonomy (NCBI): domain Eukaryota; kingdom Viridiplantae; phylum Streptophyta; class Magnoliopsida; order Solanales; family Solanaceae; genus Solanum; species Solanum bulbocastanum. Next base: position 3,226,351 of record CM073604.1, read on the forward strand.
ATATGATATATATTAATGACATTGATTTTTCTATTTATAATTTTTACCTAGGAGAAAGAAAAAAATTGGGTTTGAAATTTGTCAATATTAAATAAATATTTTTTTTATTACATTGATATTTCACCTTTAGATGAGATTCTTAATTTTTATTTATACCTATTGAACTTATGTCTAGTGAATATAATTAAGTTCTTTAAAAATCAAAGTTATATTTTAAAATAACTTATGAAATTTTTTACTTCTCATGCATATTTTGACGTGAAATTTATCTAAATAACACACTTTATTTTTAAAAACTTGCTAGATTAGACATCAATCAATCTATCCGTTTGTTCAACTTACTCCTTATTAGGACAGTCACATACACCTCTCTTTTATAAAGACTCAGTGTTCTTACTAAAGTTTATCATACCATTACACTTAGCATGATTTCATACACATATTATTCGTTTTGGCCCAACAAAAATCTCATAATTTTTTCTATCACTTAATATCACATTCAAACCTCAAAATCGTGATTATATCTTATAAAAAAATTCACTTTCCTCTCTTATTCCGATGAATGAATTAACCTTGACATGAATCTAACAAAATACATTTTTATATTCCTTTGGATAATATTGGGAATTGAGTTAGAAGAAATATAAGTAGTTAATTTATTTGGCAATATTTTTCTAACACGTTGCACTAGTTGTACACCTCACCCACCCACCAATTTGCCAAATGCCAACTACTATTCACAATATGCCACCTCTTTCTGATACAAAAGTACTCTATTCTAGATAACATATGGTATCAATGAACTTTTTATTTTTTATTTGGTGTCCGATATATCACATCAGGAAATAACTAAATTGTAGAGCTCATTTTTTTGAAAATTTTGCCAATTTCGAATTTAAGATTTTTAATGAAGTATAGAAGATCATAATTATTCTTTTGTGACCTCCCTTTAATTTACATTATATGTGTTCGTTGATATATATAGACTATGATGTGTCAAGTAAATTTTGTCAGGAGCGTTATACTCAAATAGATTATGTAGTGTGCGAATTGAATTTAGTCAGAATTTCAATGTGAACTTTGGACAGTGAGAAATTAAAAAAAGAAAGTTAATATATTTATTTTAATTTATCACAATTTAATAGAATTCGTGATAAATGTGTTCGTTGAAAATTATTTTTGATAGATTTTGATAAAAATTCACTGATAATCAACAATATTCTGCTAAGTGTGTTCGGGAAAAAATCATAAATTTTTAATAGTATATCAATAAAATGATGAGACGAATGAGCTTCTTTTATTTTAATCACAAATCTTGTACTTGAACCTTCATTAATGAAAAACTTGGGAAATTTTGAAACAGTAAATTTAGAATATCAAATAATCAAATCAAATCTATAATTTAACATTAAAATTTTTTAACTATGGAGCTCAGTAAATATTTAAAATTATATAAATAATTGGGATCGTCTATTATACGACTCACTAACTTTGCTTTTGGATGGGAGTAAAGACAGTATTTTTTTATTTGAATTCTCAAACAAAAAAATTGTTTTGAATAAGACAATTAACTCCAACAGAAACTTGGTATGCTCACATGGGTTGACACCTGTTTTTATTGAGAAAAACTAAAAAGACAAAAAGTAAATGACAGATATAAAAAAATATTTTAAAAAATAGTTTTTATTGTATTGTAATTAATTATTTTAATAATGTTTACATTTAAACAAAGAGAATTATTGCACTTTCGATAGTAAATTGATTGATAGATGAATAATGTTATGCTCTGAAGTCTGAATAAGACTTATTCATAAGTAGAGATTATAATACCTGAGCTATGAATTAACTTTACCATAGTATTATTTCACATTTATCCATATGAATGAATTAATACATAAAATTTGAGAGTTAATTAAATAAAATGGCAAAGAGAATAATTTTGTTTTGCATAAAACAATGAATTTGTCTAGGTTGAATACTTCTTTCTTGTGCATTCAACTTTGTTAGTGTCAATCACTCCTTTGATCAAGAAACTATTTTTTTTTTAAATATTTTGATATTATTATTGAATATTAGGTTCTTTCTTTAATATAAAATTGATTTTTTTTATTTGAGAAAAAAGAAAATAAAGATTTTGTTCATTATATATACACAATAATAACAAACTTACTGTAATTTCACAAATAGGTTATGAAAAGGGTAAACTATACATAATCTTACCTTTATCTTTATAGATAAATAGATGATTTTCGATTAATCCTCGATAACTATATATTTACTTCTTTATCTAACATCAATAAAACAAATAATTAATTTATTTATTTTTCGAGAAAACATTTTGTATTGTATCAAACACGGCTAAAAAGTTAAACTTTAAAGATAAGATTGGTAAAGTAGAAAATGATATTGGGTTCATTGTATTTAGACATCTATAAGATGGCAACTTTATTTCATGATTTAATTACCACTTGCTTATAAAAAGGGTTAAGGCTTTAAATCGAATATTCTTTAATTCACAGAAGTAGTAACAAAGAATTCTTACGTGAAATGGCACGTCACTTTTTGTGAAATATTCTAATCCAAAGCAAAGAGAATACATTAAGCATCTAATCATTTATTAAAGTAAAATTAGATCTGTTTTAGCAATGTAACAAACCAATACAACATACTATTTAACATAATTAATTTTTTTTAAAAAATCATGTTCGATATCTGCATCGAGGCCTTGTTAACTCGATTTGTACATTGATAGACTTATTTCTGATAGAAATACTTTCAACAAGATTTTTTTTTATTTTCAAAAATTCGAACTCGAAATCTCTAATTAAGTATGAAGAAACCTAAAAATATCCCAATTTATTTGTTAAAAATTAAAATTATACTAAACAAATGTATGTCGTCAATAAATATAGTTATTCCTAATATATTGAGGAATTTTGGGATCATAGCACCGTCCAATATGTCAATTCATTAACAATTGGAGGTCGTAAAATAGTAGGCATATATTCCAATTATCGATGCGAATTGTGATGTAATTGTAATTGTTGAGATTTCTTCACTTTCAAATCATGTTTTTAAATTTAAGTTTTCGAATTTTTTTTTTTTATTAAAGTGTGCCCTCTTAAAAGAAAAACTATATAGTACACAAATTTAAATTTACTTAGATCTCAATATAAATATCAGACGCTAAAAAAAAAAAAAGGTATAGATCCCAATTTGGAAGATTTTTCTTAAATGAATTATTGCAATAATATTCTGGTGATTACCATTTGAAATTATCAACTTATAAAAAGTAAAATTAAAAATTAAAAAAAGGGATGTTATCACTTTTGAGTTCTTAATTATTAATAAACTTGATTTTAATTTTCATGACATATGATTTATATTTCATCTTTAAATAATTACAATATGTATTTATGATTTTTTTTTATAGAAAATATGTTATATTTGACTGTTTATAAAAATCAGTTACTATCAAACAGAATGACAGTATAAATTTGACATAAAACTTAAGTTATGAAACAATTAATAAAGATGATTACTTTGTGAATGTTTCCAAATAAACATATTAAATGAACAACTCAATTTATTGAAGATTTAATTTGCTTAGCACGATATCATAAAGACTAAAATAATAATCTATCACTTATTTATGGACCAAAATGTTTTTTATTCTAAACTTGAAAAAGGCCAAAATCGAGTATTTCAAATATGTAAATTAACCTTTAATAAATTTTAAGAACCAACACTAAGAGTCACGTTGTCTTTTCGATTTAACACTATTAAAGAGAAAATAGTCAAAAGCCCCCTCAACCTATTAGTCAATTTTCAACTACACACTTATTCTATATGAGGATCCTATTACCCCCCTGAACTATTTAAATATGGAATAATCACCTCCCTAAAAAGGCATAACCAGTTTTATGTCAAAGTTGTGCAACACACGCGATGAGTCACTGTACATTTATTTTTTTTCTGTAAATTATAAGCCTAATCAAAATAATAATTTAATAATCCCCTGTAAAATTATGTAAAGTTTCCATTTTTATCAAACTTAGAAATTGAAATTTACAAAAAATAGCTTTCAAATAGAAATTGTTTTTCCAAAATACTAATGATTTCTTTAGAGAATAATAAGAGAAAATGATGAAAAAAATCTCTACACCAAATTAAAGAAGAAGAACAATTCCATAGCTAGTCTACATAAACTTTCTATTAGAGAAAGCGTTACTTAGCAAATATTGGGACTAAGCTGTAATTAATGAAAGTTAGAAGTATTAGTTTGTAAGTTGTAGAAACTATTAGAAATTTAGTTACGGAATAGTGTATATAAACACATGTATGGTGATAGCTAAAGTCAGTTCAAGTTGAATGAAAATTGTGCTTAATAAACTTCATCTTCTTCTTTCTTAGCTTGAATAGAAATATCCTTCAATAGCAAAATCTAACAAAGTATCAAAGCCTGTAGATCTTTGAATTGAGTGATCGAATTAGTCATGGCAACGGTTGATAATGAGTTGCCAAAGAAGCTTGGTCATAATCATCCTCTGTTTCTTAGCACCATTGATAATTCTGGCGCGATGTTGATCTCGATTCAACTGACAGGGGCAAAAAACTTTTATATTTGGAGTCCTAGAATGAGAATCGCGATTCTAGGTCGAAACAAACTTGGATGCATAGACGGCACTTGCGTGAAGGAAGGATTTGGCCCTAATCTAACATCTTTATGGGAACGGTGCAATGCAATTACGCTTCCTTGGATAATGAACTGTGTATCCAAGGAACTTCTTGGAGGAATTGTATGCTTAACAAACGCAACTGCTGTTTGGAGTGATCTCAAGGAGAGATATGATAAGGTTGATGGTTCACGAATTTTCCAACTCCATAAAGAAATTACATCAATCAATCAAGGTACAAACTCAATTTCAGTCTACTTTGCTCGATTAAGAGATCTCTGGGTTGAATTTAATAGTATTACTCTTGTACCTAGTTGTACTTGTGAGAAATCAAGAGATTTCATTCTGTTTGTTCAAAATCAGAAGTTATTGCAGTTTCTTATGGGGCTTAATGAGACATATGAACAGGCAAGAGGTCAAATTCTTATGATGATTCCTTTGCTTTCATTAAGCAAAGCTTACTCTATGTTAATTGAACGAGAAAGTCAAAGATCCATCTCTCAAACTCACAAATTTGGGGGTCAACCTGATATGAATGCTTTAGTGTCGATTAGATCTGGTACAAATCCTGTGAATAAGCAGAAGAGACCTTATTCTCCTTATAGTTATGATCCAAATGTTACTTGTGATCACTGCAAATGTAAGGGTCACTCTATGGCTATTTGTTTTCGTTTAGTGGGCTATTCTTCTGATTTTAAGAGGAGGAGAAGAGAGAGTCAAGTCAACAACTACTCAAATAAAGGGAATAATTATTCTAAGAGAGAAGGTAATACATATAATGCAACTAATAATGTGGTAAATAGTCCTGTGAAAACTCAAGAAAATCACTTCTCAAGAAATATGGATTATAATAAAGGTATGGAGGTTATACATGAACAATACAATCAGATCTTGCATATGCTTGGAAAAACTAATCTACAGGGAACACAAGATATGGGTACTAGCACACAGGGCCAACATACAAAGCTCCAACACTGCAGGTAATAGTTTCAAACTCACAATAGGAACACATGATTGGATTGTAGACTCTGGAGCCACCAACCATATGACCTATAAGTCTGCTATGTTAGTACAAAAGAAGTCCATACCTCTTAACAATTGTAATCAAGTCTATTTACCTAATAGAGACACAACTACTGTTGCTCATACAGGGTCTTGCAATATCACAGAACATGACAATGTTGACAATGTGTTAGTCGTACCAAAGTTCAAAAATAATCTTCTATCTGTCTCCAAATTCACTCAAGATCTCAATTGTTCAGTCTCTTTCTTTCCTGATTTTTTTTTTGTTTTTCAGGATTTTTACAATGGGCAGGTGAAGGTGATTGGTAGAGAATCTAACGGTATCTACTTCCTTCCTGCTCCAAAACACAGAAAAGAGTCTACTACTCACATTCAATCACACAATGCTCAGGATAATACTAACTCAGCAACTTCTTCTGTTCTGCTGTGGCATCAAAGGCTGGGACACATCTCTTCAAGTGTGTTAGCACATGTTATTCCTTTTTCTTCCAAGCATAGCTCAATAGAAATTCAGAATTGTACTATCTTTCCATTAGCCAAACAACACAGATTACCTTTTCCTCATAGTACTTTAGTATCTTCATCACCATTCCAATTGTTACATATTGATGTTTGGGGTCCTTTTAAATTTCCTACATATTATGGGAATAGGGTCTTTGTTACAATTATTGATGATTGTACAGGAATGTTGTGGTTGTTTTTAATAAAGCTGAAAAGTGATGTTTTTGTCATTCTACAAAATTTCTGTAAATTGGTTCATAATCAGTTTAGTGTGTCAGTTAAGGCCATTAGAACAGACAATGGTACATAAATTGTTAATGTTGAATGTCATCACTTATGTACATCACTGGGGATAGTACATCAAAGAACTTGTATTCACACTCCTCAGCAAAGTGGTATTGCTGAGAGGAAGCACCAACATATTCTTGAAGTTGCCAAGGCCATCAAATTTCAAGGGCACATTCCTCTTAGATTTTGGGGTCACTGCATCTTAAGTGCAACCTACATTATTAATAGGTTGACTACTCCAGTTCTAAATGGAAAGTCACCACATGAAGTTTTACATAAGTGCAAACCATTACTACAACAACTGAGAGTAATTGGATGCCTATGCTTTACCAAAAATATGTATAGCAGTGATAATTTTCAGTCAAGAAATGTTGTTGCAATTCATATAGGGTACAATGAACAAACTAAAGGCTACATTCTCTATGACATAAAGGACAAACATTTTTTCCTCAGTAGAGATATTGTATTCAAGGAAACTATATTTCCTTTTTCACTCCATCCTTTAACTGCCTGGCAACTATTTCCTACCACTAATAGTCCTGCTAAAGATGTTTTAGGTAGTGTACCAGAACCTGAAGTTCCTGAATTATTTCCTACTCACACAGTTCCCACTCAACCTGCTAGACCAAGGAGGTCTCTAAGAACAAGTAGTACTCCACCGTGGATGAAAGATTATGTGGCATCTGTCCAAAGAATCCCTGCACATGCCAAGCCATTATACTTCATTGATCAATATCTTAGATATGATCATTTGTCTACTAATTACCAAGCATATATATATCATCTTTTGGGGCTGATATTGAACCATCTAGTTTTGAAGAGACATGCAAGGATCCTAGATAGGTTGATACAATGCAGGTTGAAATCAGTGCTTTAGAGTGCAACAATACCTGGCAGGTTATACCTCTGCCTTGTAGCAAGACAGTCATTGGATGCAGATGAATTTTTAAGATCAAGTACCAAGCTAATGGTCAGATTGAAAGGTTTAAGGCCAGATTAGTGGCCAATGGGTATAATCAGATAAAAGGACTAAATTATCAGGAGACATTCTATCCTGTTGTCAAGATAGTGACAGCTATGAGTGTTTTAGCAATTGTTGCAGCAAGTAATTGGCATGTACACCAGATGAAAGTGTATAATGTTTTTCTGCAGGTAGATCTGTATGATGAAGTATATATGATACTACCATAAGGTTTCCAGCTGCCACAGGGATTTACTGGGCAGGGGGAGAAACCTATGTGTAAGCTTATTAAATCCCTCTATGGCCTCAAGCAAACTCCCAGGCAATGGAATGTTAAGCTCATTGAAGCTCTCATAAAGTCAGATTTTGTACAGAGTCATCTTGATTATTCACTGTTCACTAAAAGAGTTGGGAATGCTTTAGTGATAATCTTAGTGTATGTTGATGATATGATGATCACAGGTAATGACATCAATTTGATACAGAAGACTAAGCAGACCTTGCAAGATACATTCAAAATGAAGGACCTTGGAGATCTTAAGTATTTCCTAGGGATAGAGTTTGTCAGATCATACAAGGGGATAGTTATGCATCAGAGGAAGTATACTTTTGAGATTATTTTTGAGGCTGGCTTAAGTGCAGCAAAACCTGCTACTACACCACTTGATCTCTTTGTGCAATTAACTACTAAGGAATATGATGAGGTGAATGATATATGTCATACTGACAAATTACTAGAATATTCTAGTGTATACAGAAGGTTAATTGGCAAACTCATGTATTTGACTGTTATTAGGCCATATATCTCCTTTGCAACTCAGACATTAAGCCAGTTCCTTCAACAACCAAAACAATCACATCTTAATGCAGCACTGAAAGTAGTAAGGTACATGAAAGGACAAGCAGGGTTAGGAATACTATTATCCAGCAAAGGTGGCAATCAACTAAATGTTTATTGTGATTCAGATTGGGCTACATGCCCACATATTAGAAGATCAGTGACTGGATTCCTAGTGAAACTTGGAGACTCACTCATTTCATGGAAGTCTAAAAAGCAGGTACTTTCTCAGGTAACTGTCTCCAGAAGTTCAACATAAGCTGAGTATAGAAGCATGGCAACCTCAGTAGCTGAGGTGGTATGGATAGTTGTATTGTTCAAAGAGTTAGGAGCAGAAGTTGAAACTCCAGTGGCTCTTTACAGTGACAATAAATCAACAATTCAGATAGCTGCCAATTCAGTACATCATGAGAGAACAAAACATATAGAGTTGGATTGTCATTTCATAAGAGAGAAGATACAGCAAGGAGTGGTTGAAACAAAATATTTGAATACAAAAGAGCAAATAGTTGATCTGCTTAGTAAAGGCCTAGGCAGGTCACAACATGGTGTATTGAACTTGTTCATACCCTTAAACTTGAGGGGGAGTATTAGAGAAAGGGTTATTTAGCAAATATTGGGGCTAAGTTGTAATTAATGAAAATTAGAAGTATTAGTTTGTAAGTTGTAGAAACTGTTAGAAAGTTAGTTACGGAATAGTGTATATAAACACATGTATGGTGATAGCTAAAGTTAGTTCAAGTTGAATGAAGATTGTGCTTAATAAACTTCATCTTCTTCTCTCTTAGCTTGAATAGAAATACCCTTCAATAGCAAAATCTAACACTTTCAATTTGAAATCCAACCCAAAAACAAAATTCCACAAATAAGTATTCACAAATGTGGGAGTGAAAAACAAATTTGTTAATAATGAAATTAGAAAGTGAAATTTCAAATTCACTATTGTTAGTTCATTGTGGTTTGACTTCTTTTTATTTATTTATTTTTGCTGAAATTATGAGGGGTTTAAGAAGAAACTTGAACTCCATTTTTGAGCTTCATACATGAAAGTTTTTTATGAGTTAGGTGGTTGTTGTTGCTAAAACCAGTTGATGTATGATTAACTAAGCATAAATCAGTAGCATAAACTGATTTGGAGCTCCTAGAGACGAAATTTAGATGACCACCATTGAAGGACTTTGAGGAAAACTTGAAGAAATCATGAAATGGGTATAACAATTTTGTGATATAAAAAAAGGGAAAGAAATAAAAAAATGAATTAATTATATAATCTCCAATGAGATATTGCCACATGGATTCTTTAGTTCAATTTTAGTCATTTTATGTCTTTTTGTTGAACCCTTACGCGCCTACAAGAGGTGTATTCACCTTCTTGGACAGGTCAGGGTTTAAGGGTCACAAAATATATAAAATAAAAAGTTCGGAGGGTAATGTGACCCTCGTAAAGTATAAGTGTGTAGTTGAGGATTGACTAATAGGTTAGAGGGCATTTAACTATTTCTATCTTATAAAATATATAGTTTGATATTGAAATGTACCTAACTTAGGTCCTTTGGTTCCCCAATATTATTGTCCCCATTACTAAAAATTTGTCAAAATAGTCCAAGTAATTAGTTAGTAGTAGTATTATTAATTACCAAAAAATTAAAAATAAAAATAACTTAAAGCTTATTTGATTAGATTTTTAAAATCAGATTCATTTTTAATTGAAAGTGCTTTTTAGAAAAAGTACTTTTGATGAAAAGTTGTTTGTAATTGACTAATTAATTTGAACAATAATTAGTACAAAATCAAACTTTTTTTACAAAATGATTTTAAATGTCAAAAATGTTTTTCAATAAAAATATATTTAGGCAAAAATCTATTTCTTTAAGCTTATGAAAAACTAATTTGTGCTATTTTTCTCTTAAAAACTTGATTAAATATTTTCCTTTTAAAAAATAATATAGTTTTAACCTCTCAAAAATTTAATCAAATAAGCTACTCATCGTACATTAAAGAAATTTAAGAGAATCTATTTCACCATAATCTTTAATAATAATTGATATTTTTTTTGATAACTTCAAGAATTTTAAACACATTAATGAGGAAAGAGATATGAAAAAATAAATTTATTGAAGAATATAAAAACCTTCTACAAGGAGTATGACTTCTTCTTTAGTTTTTTTAACACTTCTTTCTCAAATATAATTCTCAATTTTTTCCCTTATTAGTATTATTATTTAGTAGTTGTGTAATTTCTTAGCTTTATTATGCATTAATACATGTTATTTTTGTGTTTTACTATTTTACTGTTATTTTTTTAAAAGTTAAAGAACCTATTAAAACTAATTTTTCTATTTTATAAAAATATAAATAAAATCTATGTCTATTTTATCCGCATAGTTTTCCACTAAACAATGGGTATCCTAAAGTATTGCAAACTTTAATAATATCCCTTTACTTAGTAAAAGAATATTATTGACAATGTCTTTCGTTCCAATTTTTCTCTTTTTGAATTTCAATCTTTTTCATACCTTTATTATTTTAATATTAATAGTGACCGATAGTTTGAATTTAAAAGAAGTAAATGAAAAAAAGATATTAAACAAAAGTGACCAATACAAAAAGAGATAAATATTATTTTGTTTTTTAAATTTATTTATTTGATTTAATTTGACTTGTAATTTAATTTAAAAAATGATTTTTGAATTTTATAATTTTAAAATAAAGATATATAGACCTCAAAATATTTTTTAATTTGATAATTTTAAGTATGTCATGGCGAAAAGTTAAAATCATAAAATTGTAAGAAGATAAAGCATTCTGGTTAGAATGCTGAAAAAAAAAAGTAAGACAAACCGAAGGAGTATGAAAAAGTAAGTTCAAAGGGGTAAATAACACAAAAATATTAATCCATTATGTCATAAATTAGCGTTGTGCAAATATTAGTCTAATCGATTTTTTTTACAAGAACACTATTGATTTATTAGTACTAGATTAACAGTTTTTAAACGATTTGTAGCATTTTTTAATTGAGTTATCGATTTTATGATTTTGTTAATCTATTTTACTCCTAATTATGTACCAACGACTTTGACATTTTATCAATTCTATTTTCTAAATTTTAATATTACTTTCAGAGGTAAACAACACAAACTATCGTCTTAGCCTCTCATTTGGAACACCTTCTCTCTTGTCGACACAAACTAGTATTACATTCTCTCTTCTCATTTTAGATTTGATTATAACAAACACAAACAATTAATTAATGTTATTTCCACAATTTATTGCATGAGTCTTTATAAAGAACTCAAACAATTCTATCTTAGACAAAAATGATCAAGGTAGAAATGTTGATCAACTTTTTATTCTTACAAATATTTCTATTTTGTGAACATTTTCTTATATATTAAATAAAATATCGAAATAGTTAATAACTAAAAATCGACAATTAAAAACATACCATAAATATTTTATCAATTTGATTATCAATATAACATATTAATAAACTAAAATCCAATAAATCAAATAAAAAATACATAAAATCCAAACCTAACCGAACCGAACCGAACCCTCCACTTTTTTATCTTCCATAAAAAAGAAAAATAACCAATAAAATAAAATATCACACACGGTTTATAATAATTAGGTTTTATTTTATTTTATTTCCACTTTTTTGTATTTTTAATTTTTAACCTTTTCTTGCCCACAAAGCGAAGATTGGCATCATCATCACCCTCATATATTTATTTCATACAAAAATAAATAGACTCAATGCCATCCTAAAACTTCCATTTTGCAGACAGGCGAAAAATATATATATATCACACAGAGAGAAAATAAATATTCAATTTCGAAAAAATAATCAGTTTGTTAGGGTTTGGTATAGTTAAGCTCTGGATTCTCCTTTTCTCTCTTCCGTGGCTTCCCTAGGTTATGCCGTTTCACCTACAGGTTTTTTTTTTTTTTTGAATTTTTGTGAATTTTTTGGTGTTTTTGTAAGAGTTTGTGGTCGGATCTGAATGTATTTGTTTGCTATGGATCTGTTTGTTTGAGTTTGAATTATGAGAGCGAGGTGTTGTTGATTTATTGAGCGTTTTGAATTTGATGTTTATGTGATTTTTGTTTTTTCCTGGAATGTTATGTGTTTATGTGAAATTTATGTGAAGATTTGCGTGATTGAGTTTTATTATGTGTTTGTGTGAGTTTCTTCAGTTATGGAGTTGTTTTTGTAAAAGAAGATTGATTTAATCGATTTTGATTAAGTGATTCCGGTTCCTTTGTATTGAGGTTTTGTTTTTTGTCTCTGTAATTGGTTAAGTTTCGTTTGAATGGAGTTTGTGGTTTGTAATGGTGATTTAGAGATTAGAGAGTTTAGTTTTTACTCGAATTGTTGAGTGTTGGAATGAGATGTGAGCTTAGATAGAGCTGAATAAATGTTGAGGATTTGTGCAACTAGTTTGATTTAGGCTTGGTTGATTGGTTTGGCAAGCCATGGTGAAAATTGTGGATTTTTGGCCTTTTGAGGGTAAAAACCAAGTTGTTAAAAGTTAGAAAATTGATTGCTGTTCTAGGTCTTCAAAACACTTGCTCTGGTGTTTTAAGATGTTTAATTTTGGTGATGTAATTGTTTGCTGGATATTAAAGGCTATGAGGTGCACCTTACTGTAGTGTTTTATGTGTGCGTGCTTTGTATGACTATTTCATAATGGATCTAATGTGCATAGATGTCAAAGTGATTCTTTTGTCGATCTGACTGCTTATTAGATAGTCACTGCAGTGAGATGCACCATAATGTAGGCTTTTACATGTATGAACTTGTTATGCAATTTAATGATTTGATTATGTATGCATGTTGTGAGTGTTCCTTGGTAATATTCAGCTTTGAGATGCCAAAGTTGATGCGATTTTCATGAGATTCACAATGTAGTATTCATATTTTAAATATTTGTTACTGCCTTGTGTATGCTTAACGGCATTTATAAATGTCTCAAATATGATCATGGGGAGAACAGGTCTGTATGCCTGCTATTCCTGTTTAGTGTGCACTTTGTTAAGAAAGTTGATGAGGTCCCTTTTGAGTGCTGGCAAGTTCTTGCATTTTTTTAGTTAGTTAATCATCATCTTTCTTAAGTTTTCCCCCTTGGTTATGCTTTTCCAGGATTTGGTAGAGTTCAATTCCAGGGTATTAATATTACTTAGGACATGGAGCAATTGTACCTCTGCTCAGATCGCATCGAGTGCCGAGCCTTTTCATTTCAGGAAGTCCTTGATTGGCGGTTCCTCATCCCTGGAGATTTTCTTCTTGTTTCTTTTGTCAATTGCACTTAGTGAACAGCCTCTATTGAATTATCAGTACAGGAGGCCAAATGCGAATTCTGTATGAGCTAGGTGTTGGATGTTTTGTTCAATTCCACAAATAAGCTGCACTCCTTGTTATGATGTCAGTTGTTGCTGTACTGTTAAGTACCTCGGCAAGTCTACTGTTGCTTGTTCATCACCAGTACAACACCCAACCTGGATCCTTTGAGACCTACCTCTGAGGTATTGATATGGGTTTATTTTGTTTGCTTATATTGTCGTTTATGTTTGTAATAGCATCACCCTAATTCTTGCTGTCTCTTCTGGTCAAATGCAGGGTGAGCAAAATTCAGCAGATGTTTCCTTGCATCGTTGAGTGTTAGATTGCGTTTGTACACACTTTTGTCATAGTTTCTCTAAAAATCTTCATCAGGATTCCGGTTAACTGGAGTATTGGTATCAGATTAGTGCATATTTTGAAGCAAGGAGCTATTGACTTTTGAGAAACACTTCCAACTAGATCTTGAGTTGATAATTCATCCTGTTGAATTGGGCTTGTTTCGGGTCTCAGTTAGTTGTGAAGTGAGATCAAAATGCTCTTCAGCATCTATGTTTCCTTGCTTTCTCTGCCTTGTTGTGATAGTGGTTTTGTTGATGCGGTATATTTGATGAATAAGGCTGTGAAGCCCATCCATCTTATCACTACTGGTTTTGCCTTCGTCTGTGCTTCAGCAGAAAACTAACAGTTGATTTTGCTGAATCAGCCAGGCTACTAGTTCCTATTTAGTAATTTCTCTTTTCCGGTCGACTAGTGAAGAGGAACAACTCCACGTTATTTTTATTGTCTCTACATCTCCAATAAACAGGTGTCCTTTGTGCTACTGAAAAATCAGCAAAAATGGAAAGGTGTGATGGGTTCATGTTTTCCTTACATTAGCATTATTTGTTCTCAGTTTATGCTCAAATTTTTCCAATTATGGCACAGGTACAAGGTAATTAAGGAAGTTGGTAATGGTACATTTGGGAGTGTGTGGCGAGCTTTAAATAAACAGTCTGGTGAAGTGGTAGGTTTAATTGTCTTAGCAAACAAGAAATAATAACCGATATTTGCTGCATTTGAAAGTTCTTCTAAAACTATTACATATGTACTACAGGTTGCAATTAAGAAAATGAAGAAGAAGTATTATTCATGGGAAGAATGCATCAACTTGAGAGAAGTCAAGGTAAAACGATATTCTGTCTTAACATAGATACCCTTGCGTTTTCCTCTTCAGGATTTCAACTAATGGTTAATTCTTTTGCAGTCATTGAGGAAAATGAGCCATCCAAATATCGTTAAGCTCAAGGAAGTGATTAGGGAGAATGACATATTATACTTTGTGTTCGAATACATGGTACATGGTGGTTCTTGACAATCTACATTTTCTATGTATTAGTTATATTTACTTATCTATTTCTTTGTGGACTATTGTCAGGAGTGCAACTTATATCACCTTATGAAGGATAGGCCTAAGCTTTTCTTAGAATCAGAAGTGAGAAATTGGTGCTTTCAAATATTTCAAGGTCTTGCAAACATGCATCAACGTGGATATTTCCATCGTGACCTTAAGCCAGGTGATCATTGTTGATTTCCTTTGTCTTAGTTTGATCTCAGCTTCTATGAGTTATCTCGTCAGTTGTCATTCATGAAATTAAAGAGTTAAAGTAAACTGGATCGTGGATATAATTTCTATTTTGATGGTGAAAAGACTAAAGCTGGATAGTGCTTTCTCCCTTTTGCATTTCCCCTGCAGGATTGAATTTCAAACTCTTCTTTTCTTATTTTGGGTCTGACTTTAAGCCCATGACTTGCATTTTTTGGCACATTTCATCAGACTCTTTTTTTTTTTTAATTACGTTTTTCTAGATGCTGAATGCTGATCTGACAAGTATTTACATGTACTTCTGATTGCTGTACAGAGAACTTGCTGGTTTCAAAAGATACAATAAAAATTGCTGATTTCGGTCTTGCTCGGGAGATCAATTCTAAGCCCCCATATACAGAATATGTCTCAACACGCTGGTCAGTGCATCCCTGCGCTGCTTTATCTTATTGGAGCATTTTACTGGGGTGATATTCTTTTTTTCCTTTTTTTAAATGGCTATCACATGGAACTGCAGGTATCGTGCCCCTGAAGTTCTTCTACAATCACCAATATATGGTCCCGCTGTCGGTGAGTATGGAACTATATATATCTAGTTGAGAATCTTTTGGTCTTTCCCCTTGTTGGGCAATCTATTGCTTTCCTTCTGTTTATATTGATTGCCTCTCTTAAATACAGATATGTGGGCAATGGGTGCAATAATGGCTGAACTATTAACTCTTCGTCCTCTATTCCCTGGTTCAAGGTGTGCATTCATCTTTCTGATTCTTTGTCCTCTGTTAATACATTTTCTTCTATATTTTTTGGACTACTGGTGAATTTTAGTTTAAGTTATGCACTGGTATTTTTATATAGGTTGGTTGACAGAGTTGGGATGGTTTGGGGTTGTAATGTTCCTTTCCTGTATCAGCGCTGTGTTGCTGTTAACTTCTATAGATGTTTACTTTCATAATGGGTTTTTGGGGTTCGGACAATCTTTATTTTTTCATATGTTTTCCTTTTGCTGATAATTGTCTCTCATTTTCGGTGCAGTGAAGCAGATGAGATTTACAAAATATGCAGTGTTATAGGTACTCCATCAAAGAGTGAATGGGCTCATGGGCACGAACTTGCTGGTGCTATTAATTATCAGTTTCCACAGGTCCAATTTGTTCTCCTTGACACATTTTCTCCCCATCATGCAGTTTTGATTTTTTAATCCTAGGAGTTTTCTTTCTCCCCTTTTCCATATATATTTCGACATATGTAGACATTACAATGTCTATTGGCGATACCTTTGTATTTGGTTAAATTTGTTTGACATCCTCCTTTATGGTTTGGTATGGCAGATACCTGGTGTAAATCTGTCTGTGTTACTCCCATCTGCCAGTGAGGATGCAATTAATCTAATCACTGTAAGGACTTGATGACGCAATTACATTTATCTTCTGAATATGTCTGATACAATCATACATCTTTGCTGAAAGAAAGAAAACCCTCCTTTTTTATGTACATTCCTCTTCATGATGTTTTGCAATATGGAACGTGAAGAGGAGAATGGAGCTCATGTTACTTGGCATTTCATTTTTTCTTTTTTCCTGCAGTCACTTTGTTCGTGGGATCCTTGCAAGAGGCCAACAGCGGTTGAAGTTCTTCAGCACCGTTTCTTTCAGGTGGCAAACTTGTTCCCCTTGTTCATGCATTCTCTATATCAATTTTCTCTCTTGTTTAGATTTAATTGAACTGATATCGTTTATGATATTGCAGAGTTGCTTTTATGTACCTCCATCATTACGCTCTAAGACTGCTGTCGCTAGGACGCCTCCATCTGGTTTGTTTTTTTAATTATTGAAGCTCCTCCTTGAAAGTAATTAGATTTTATGTATATGAAGTACTTATGAAATCTTTGGTGGTTGCAGCTGGAACGAAGGGTTGCTCAGAGCAAAAAACCAACAGGTGGTCTTCCAGTACTTTAACCAACCCAAAGCCTAGTAGCAACTTCTCTCCCATCAAGTCGCAATTTAGCCCAGGTAATATATAAATATTATAGGAGCTATTATTCTTCCTGAAGATCTTTTAAAAACACCATCTTCTTTTTCAATTCCAGACATGAAAACACCATTGTTCCATTTTAGTTTTGCACAAATGGTTTATTTTCTTTGTTCTAATGCATATACTGTTTTTTTCTATATAATCTCTGTGCAGCAGGTGTCCAGAGGAAGTTGCAAATGAATTATCAGGTATGTTTCCTTGGGAAACTTCTAATTATATCAGTGTATATCAGTGCCGTAGGTATGTATCAGTGTCATACTTCATCTAATTATTGCCCAAATTGTTGTCATCCAGGATGCAACTAGGAATGATAAACCCCTGAAAGGGTCTTCTATTAAACAACCAGCAAAATATCGTCCTCCTGCAAGGAATGTCCCTTGTGAGTTTCAACTCTTGAGCTTTACTTTTCAACTAGTAGAGTGTTCCTTTATGTTTTCCGTTTATCTGGATAAACGGACTTCCATGTTACTTGTTGTATTGGTTTTTAATTAACTGTCTTATGTGTCAGCGGTTGGTTCTGCGGCGAAAACTCGTGCCTCTGATGCTGCTGAGAAGCTTGCCAACATGACCATTGGCTCTGGTAGAGCATCTATAAAGCAGCCATTCCCTCAACCCATGAAGGCTGGAGGGTTACATGGGCAGCATGACCTGTTCTTGGGACGATCTCAAGATATTCTGCCTGGAAGAAGCTATTCAAGGAAAGTCGCTGGATAAATAAATGTCGTATCTGGAGTATGTTGGCTTGTTATGTTTTTCTACTAATATTGTTGTGTGCCTGTTTGGTGAGTGACTGTTGTGTATGCTGTCAGTTTGTTTCCTTTCGGTTACACAGTACTTGTTAAGTAAATGTTGTGGTTGTGTTTGAAATAGCCGACTAGTATTTGCTATAAATAAATGGTGTGATTGTGTTTGGAATAGTCTTTTTCTATGAGCATTGGTATCTGGTAGAGACAATATTCGCGCTGTGATTTGATTTGATTTGATAATCGGCATATGCACTGTTTCCTGTGTTATGTTATGCTTACTCATGTAAATATGTTTCAAGGGAGAATGAGCAACATGAAAAATATTGGGTATAAATATTTAAAAAATGACACCGCGTGTCATTATAGTAATTTGTTAGTTTGTTCACTACATAATATATTGACATTCCTTATGAAAAAAAATCTTATATACGGCACAACTAAAGTAAAATTAATTGCATAGGTTAACACACACAAATTGAGGTATTTTGGATTATGGGTATGGTTCACTAGTTTATCACGGATTGTCCTAACATTTTTGAACTAACCTATACGAAAAATTGAGAAAATCTATGGTCCTAAAAATATGGACCAAACATAGTTAGTCAGTAATATCCCAAAAATTAATGAACAATTACCTACGAGAAATTGAAATAATCTTGAATTTCAATCTAGGACACTTAAATTCCAAAGCAAAACGACTTCTTTCGATAATAATGAATATCATTTGATAGGTAATTAATAATGGACTCATAAAATTTAAGATTCAAACAGAGTGTGTCACATATATTTTGAAAAACTTGTGCACTAATACTTGGAAAAAAAAATCCTAAATTTCTATTTCATAGCTCATAAACTTCAAAAAAGCATCTTAACCTTGTTTTTATCAAAATTTTTAATGGACATCTGTTACGACCTTATGAACGGTGTGAGTTGGTCCCGAGGGACAAACAAACGCATTTTATAGTTTAAACGAACCTCGATGCGGGAAAAACTAAGTTTATTGATTTTCGTGTGCTATAGTCCATAGATTTTTGGTAATACGTGATCCCGACTTGTTATTGGCCGAAATTATTCATGCACGTCCGTTACGACCTTATTAATGTCGTGAGTTGGTCCCGGGGGGCAAACAAACGCATTTTCAAGTTCAAACGAGCCCTAATGCGGTAAAAACAAAATTTACCGATTTTCGTGTGCTATAGTCAAGGGATTTTTGGTGATACGTGATCCCGACTTGTTTTTGGCCGAATATTTTCATGAAAGTCTGTTACAATCTTATTAAAGGCGTGAGTTGGTCCTGAGTGGCAAACAGACGCATTTTCAAGTTCAAACGAGCTCCAATGCGTGAAAAGCTAAATTTATCGATTTTCGTATGCGATAGTCCATAGATTTTTAGAGATACGTGATCTCAACTTATTTTTGACTGAAATTTTTCATGGACGTCTGTTACGACTTTATTAATGATATGAGTTGGTCCCGAGGGAAAAACAGATGCGTTTTCATGTTCAAACAAGCCCCAAAGCGTGAAAAACTAAATTTATCAATTTTCGTGTGCATACGTGATCTCGACTTGTTTTTTGCCAAACTTTTTCATGAACGTCTGTTACGACCTTATTAATGGCCTGAGTTGGTCCTGAGGGGCAAACATACGCATTTTCAAGTTCAAATGAGCCCGAATGCGGGAAAAACCAAATTTACCTGATTTCGTGTGCTCATGGATTTTTGGGGATACGAGATACCAACTTGTTTTTGGCCGAAATTTTTCATGGACGTCCGTTATGACCTTATTAATGGTGTGAGTCGGTCCCAAGGAGCAAACAGACACATTTTCAACTGCAAACGAGCTCCAATGGGGGAAAAACTAAATTTACTGATTTTCATGTGCTATTGTCCATGAATTTTTTGTGATACGTGATCTCGACTTGTTTTTGGCCGAAATTTTTCATGGACGTCCATTACAACCTTATTAATGGCGTGAGTTGGTCTCGAGGGGAAAACATACGCATTTTCAAGTTCAAACAAGCCCCAATGCGGGAAAAATCAAAAAAACTTATTGATTTTCGTGTGCTATAATCTATTGATTTTTGGTAATGCGTGATCCTGACTTGTGTTGGCCAAAAATTTTCATGAACGTATGTTACGACCTTATTAATTGCATGAGTTGGTCTCGAGGGGCAAACAGACGCATATTCATTTCAAATGAGCTTCAATGCTGGAAAAACCAAATTTGTCGATTTTCGTGCTATAGTTCATGAATATTTGGTGATACGTAATCCCGACCTTTCGAAAATAATGAGTATTATAATCAATGGAATTTCAGTTCAAATAGAGTCGATCATACATATTTCAAAAAATTAATGGACTAGTTCTTAAAGCATCCTGAGCTTTTGATTCCATTTCCTTTAATAGAAAGCTTGTGTTACAAACATCTAAGTAAAAACTAGAAGATTCACCAAGCCATTCAACCAAAAAACTGAAGGCAAAATAAAGCCCAAAAAAAAAAAAAAAGAATTTGTCAAAACAAAAAAAGTCATGTATAATTAGAGATCAAAAAAGTGACTAGGAGCTTTCTTCTATAGAATGAAGCAATCCAACTGCCAAAAAAACTATATACTTCAATATGAGTCTGGTGTAATCTCTTTCAATGCCAAGAATGGTGCTTGAATCGCCCGATGATATCGTGCAAGGTGAGTTTTAAGTTAATCACTATGAAGAACCAATGCTCGAGAGATAGACGTTCATACACTGATAAGGGATGTATGAATTCTCAAGAAGAGAGGAGTTGTGGTGCTCCAACCTGAACCTTCTCGATCACACGAGTGAATCGATAGTTGAATCTACATTGGATCTCAAATGTTGCATTTCCCAGGGAATACCTTGATAATATTCTTAGGATATTGGCAGCAACTTAGTATGGAAAAAAAGACATGCTTTAAAGGTATTGATCTTGTATTCTATCCCTGTTTTGTTCCCACCACTGCTTCGCGTTCACCTCCCCAAATTTTTCGCGGCTGCATAGACGAAAAAGAAGTTAGAAGAAGCTATTTCAAGTAACATTAACATTTAAGGTTCTAAGTTCCAGCAATGTTTGAAACATCTAATGTGAAATCCAAAAACTTGTTCAATTCGCGCTCAAACTTCTTGCTCTTTATTACATTAGTTAACCAAAGGACTAGTGTCAACTGAATGTCTAAACCAACCGGACTATTAAGATTCTCCTGTCAACTGAATGTCTAAACCAGATTTTTAACGCCCCGCCTCTTGTCCAACTGAATGAATAAAGCATGCTAGAACAAGGGAACTTGAAAACAACAACAATAACAACCATCCTTCAATCCCAAACAAGTTAGGTTCGGTTACATGAATCATTGTTCATGTTGAGCCCTATAAACCCATGTAAGTCCTCTGCATTTTTTTCCACCGGCAACGACACTATTCTATAGTTGTAAAAAAAATGTCCTCCACAATGTTACGGACATACAAATCTCTAACAAGACTAAGCCTATAGTAATCGCACTAACTAGGGAGCTAGAAAAGAGTTAAAAATATGAAATACCTGAATCTTACACGCCGTAGCTCTCTAGTGCCATCAGCTAGTTGTCTGATGGTTATATATACCCCTGGCTCATCTTCTGCTATCCATTCAGACTCTCCATCACCAGCAATGCTCATGGATACTGAAGCGTCGTCTCTTGAGTCAGTTGTCATCCTTGATGGATCCATAGATGACATCTCACCCTTTAGAAAGCCGGAGGCATAAGAACTGGGTCCTCCATAGTTATATTGGCTGCTGCTGGATGGTCTATAATTCTTCTGAGTCCACTCTTTGCTTTCCCTAGGTGATCCAAGCCTTGAATAATTAGAATCTCTCTGCAGATGACAAAAGACAACATGAAACTTAAAATTTTAGTAAAAGATAATGCTTAGTAGTTAGTACATTTGAGGTTCTTTTGCAGAACTATAAAAAAAAATTGGCATGCGATTCATAATATGCATAATACATAAACACACACTCAAACTTGGCCTCAACTGACAAGTAAGCACTCCAACTTTGAGAGGACACATTAGATACCTCAACTTGGTCTCAACGGACAACCAACAACGGACAACTAAACACTCTAACTCGTCCCCACTGTATCTTGTGGACACCCGGCGTTAATGTGACACATAAGTTTTGGAGGAGTCTAGGTGATCATTTTGTAAGTTGGAGTGTTCAACTGGCATAATGGAGATGAGTTGAGGTGTCTAGATGTGTATACTCAAAGTTGGAGTGTTTTAGTTTCTAGCTGAGGCCAAGTTAAAGTATCTATCTATCTATCTATCTATCTATCTATCGATCGATCTATCTATCTATCTATCTATCTATCTATCTATCTATCTATTATGCCTTCATAATAAGATGTGTTGGGCAATGCTGGAGGTACTTGTACTTCTACAAGGAATCATAATCTTTCAAAATTTTATAGCTGAAAACAGTGCTTACGGTTTAACTAGGCCCGTTAATTCTAACGTACAAAACGGTATAAAGCAAATTCTATACAGCAAATGAATTCACTCTCAAGTTTTTACCTTTAGAACTGTTCCATTCAAACCAAATTTTGAGTACTTTAAACCGATCCCTTTGTTGAAACTGTTAAATTTCTCAACAGAACTTCCCAAGAGTGAAGTTAAATTCATTCTACTGTTCAATCCAAGTTGTACTAGTGCTAGCCATTTACTTTTGAATAAAGACTAGAAAATCAAGATTCAATGTTAAAGGGGCAACTGAAACAGAAAAGATACCCCAACTTGGGAATTCTTGTTGTAGAGTCTGATGCAATGATGAATAGAACTTATCAACTAGAAGATGTTGAAACATTTGTACTAGAAAACCAAAATCTGCAGCGGTAACTTGAAATAGTTCATGAATACCAGTAGAGCTAATATTTTCAGAAGTTTAATAGGTGATGAATATCACAAAGCAGCATCAAGATGATGATGAATATCAAAGCAGGAGCAAATTGAAGATGAGTTTTACACATAAATACGAATAAATGGTGCAGCATTCTTACTCCAAGCTCAGACCGCCCAG
Source organism: Solanum bulbocastanum (assembly GCA_037074985.1). NCBI lineage: Eukaryota > Viridiplantae > Streptophyta > Magnoliopsida > Solanales > Solanaceae > Solanum > Solanum bulbocastanum. Next base: position 3,249,409 of record CM073604.1, read on the forward strand.
GAGTGTCCATAGCTTGCTGATTGAATTTCTGGACATTGTAGAGCTCCATAATTCTGTCAAAATTCTCACCCCACCATCTTTGAGCTTGCCATTTATCGAACATATCCCGACTTCAAGTTAACGTGTGAAACTAATGTCAGTACACTTAGGATAGTTTTATAGAGACAGTTGGAAAGCTACATGCCATGTGCACATTCAATCAACTAAGCTAGTAACTCAGATGTTACCTTATTCATAAATAAGATAAAATAACGGTAATAGTAAACATGCAAGAACTTAGCAGAACAAAAGAAAACCATCCTATGGTACATTATCTTTCGTCTGCTTTGACATAATGTCGATATGTAGCACAAGCTATGGGATTTAATGCAAATTGATAACTTCACTAGAATTAGCAAAAATTGTGTGAAGTCCAAATTTGTCTCTTGCACATCCATAGCAGATATGTACCTGTTCTCAGATACATGTGACATGTACTCACTAAAACTTTGAACCAACTTACGGAGTTAAATGCGTTGGTAGAGGAATCTTTACATCAAAACTTCATAAAGAACAAGAATGAATAGAAGTATAAACTTATATACATATATATATAATGAATATTGTACCAAATGATTCATGAAGACACAAATCCCTAAAGAACTGGTGTGCATTGATTCTACATTGACAAAAGAATCGAATATTCGTTGATGAATGGAAGGGACTGAAGGTGGTCATGCTTCTATTTTGAAGGGTGTGAAAGATGAAAGTTCTAAAGAAAGTTTAATTATAAAAGACAACATCGAATATTTCACATAATCAAGTTTCAAGACAGAAAGGTTCTTGATATATACCTAAAGCGGATTCGTTTGAGATCATTTCCACCAGTTGGAAGTGAGACAAAAGTAATCTGAACACCAGGTTCCACCTGAGCTATCCACTCTTTTGGTCCCTCCTCATCTGGCAGCACCATATCACCTGTCTGAGAGTAGACGGATTCTCTCTTTTCATCGTCCCCACCACCACCACCATATCCTCCGACAAATCTTGGATCTGCTCGAGGAGTTCGATGATTACGGGTAAAATCCCAAGCTGGAGTAGAACTTGAACTTCCAGGTTGATATGGAACTTCCTCTGAAATTGTTTCAAAATCAGGATATGCTCTGCCCCCTCCTCTCCTGTAACCACTTGTTGGTGTACTAGACTTGCTGCTTTTACCAGAGACCTTTAATGCAATATCTTTGATCTGCAAATTTGTAAATCCATAAGTTTTACAAGAAGTACAAAGTAAGATGAATGCTTTGTTTGAAGATCAACAGAAATATCTTAGCTTAAAAGTAGTACATGTCCAAGATTATAAGAGCAGACTTCAGTAGCTAAATTTGGTATGGGCAAGCACACGTTAAAATTCGAGTTCGGACTATAAGTTAACATACTTCTGTGTTTTAACAATTGAATTACATATTAAAATATTGTTGTTTGTTGTTGACATTACATTTTAACCTTGGTGTCTGAATCAAACCTCTACACACCTCAACTATTTCACCTTGTTACCTTCCACTAGCATTGTTATCGAGTAACTAATCCTACCAAAACTTAGATAAATGAAACCCATTTTCACAAGACAAAAATACTACTCCCTTCGTCTCAATTTATGTGTTAGTATTTGACTTGCCACAAAATTTAAGAAAAAAAAAAATATACTTTTGAAACTTGTGATCTAAAACAAGTCATACATCATCTCTCTAGGATAAAACAATAAGGTTAACATTATAAAGTATTTCTAAACAACGAAGCATGCTATTCTTTTCTCAACGACTAAAAAGTAAAGTATGACACATAAACAGAAGCACTGCACCAAAAATCATCTTTAGCGGCAGTTAATTAACGGCAATACCTTAATTGCCGCTAAATATGTTTTTTTAGTGGCAATTAGAACTTTTTGTCCATATCCCTAAAGCCTATAGCGACACTGGATCTAATGGATTAACTAATGTCAGTAAAAACTTTAACACTCTTTATTAATGTACATATTTTTTGCCGCTAAAAGTAGTTTTTGTTGTAGTAAAGGAGTAGGTGATTTTCCTCATCTTTTTGAACTTTCTTGAGCTAAGTAATTTGCCAAATAGTCGAGAGTATTTACAAGTTGGCCCAACACTACATCTAAAAGAAGAAGTGAAACCAGATTGGTCCAAAAGCAATGGCATTATTGATTGGTTGTCCTGAAAAATATATAAAGTCACTTACTTTCACAAGTTAGCTCTCCACTGAGTGTTAATCAATTTAATAATTGAAAGTATGCAAGATTGAGTAAGCAGAAGGCTGGAGAACAGTAAATCATGGGACAAAAATTCAACAGTGGGGCAGGTAAAAGAAACTTAAACATGTCTTTTCCAGACATGCATGCTGTCTTTTTCCTCAGAATCTCTTCTACTTTGGATTTAGTGGTATTATTGACTTGACCAAAAAAACAAAAAACATGCTAAAGAATAAAATCAACTATCTCATGATGGGCTAAATCAGACATGACAAAAGATGATTTAATCTGTACTAAAATCTATGTTGTGTGGGAAAAGAATAGAGGTAGGCTTATATAATGTTGTTCAGTGTACTAATCTGGAGAAAATGACAAAAAGGGTCCCATATATTTGAGGGTAAGTTCAAAATAGTTACTTTAAGTATGCATTGAGCAGTTTTGGTCCTTTAAGTTTGTCGAAAGTTAGTCTCCGCCAAATAACAAACTATGTCTGTTAGGAATCGTTTGGTATGAGATATAAGGTATAATAATCATAGGAATAAAATGCAAGATTATTTTACCTTGCATTTAGTTGGAAGTGTTAGACAGTCCTGCAATTATTTATCTCACCATTTGTACCTTAGTGATTGAAATAAATTATCTCATATACATGGTGAAATAACTTATTCCGAAATTAATAATCTCGAGATAACTTGTTTCCAACCAAACGACCCCTCAGTGTTAGTGCATCCTTAGGAAATTATTTTGAACCTACTCTTAAACATAACGGATCATCCGCAACTTCTCCTAAACCCCGCACATAATGAAAAGCTTAGTACATGAGACTTCCATTTAGAAAGAATATAAATTCTTGATTGCTCAACCAAAAGAGATAAAGGTGCAGCAAGGCGGACTCAGGTCTAGAAATTCTTTGAGTTTCTGAACAATTTTTTTTTTTATATATTTAGTAGATTTTAAAGGCATATATAGAATTTTGACAAAAGCTATTAAGCTGTACAAAATTTCTAATTATAACTCTAGCTCAAGGGTGGCTCAACGTAATTGGGGGTCTAAAATGAAATTTCAATTCGAGGCCTAAAATATAAACAAATTAAGTATACGTATTTATTCAAATTTTATTTTTCTTACACTATTTAGGTGAAAATTATTAGTATTTAATATTGTAGTTTTAAGTAAGATTTTATCAACTCAACATTGAAAAACATGATTTCAGTGAGGTAATTATTATATGAACTGTTAACATAATTCTATAAGTAATAAGTTGACAAATATTAAATAAAGATAAGAATTAGAACCATAGAATCTCAAGAAATTGATGACTTGGTATACCCTCATTTGAATATACTTGAAACTAAAATTTAACAAATAAAAAGAATTTGTAATTCACTTTAATCAACAACATTTCATTATTAATTCTTATTTTCAACAAATGTTAAAGTGATTAAAATAATATATTTTCTTAAATATTATATTTTTTATCATAAATAATCCATTTTATCTATAAAAATTTTAACACATAATTCATTCTTTATAAAAACTTGGGGCTTCCAACATTTGGGGGCCTAAGGCATAAGCCTTATTTTACAAAGCATAGAGCCGCCCCTGCTTTAGCTCCGTCCTTAAGGGGATTAGTGGTGAATGAAAACTATGAGAGATTAAAGTAAAATGCTCATTACTTCTTTTCATATATTTAATCTTAGTGAACAGAGTTATTCGATGGCCGATAAAATATAATGAACATTCAATAAAATATGAAATACGTGCAAAGAGACGAGAACACTATTTGTGTTTTTAGAAAGAAAAAAAAAGATAGTGTAGCATGTGATGCTTTCAATCTATTTTTTTTAGACGTTTACACAAGTGGCAATATGATTTGTCTACATCATCTCGAAAATACAATCAGCATGTAATATTTAAATTCTTAAAAAGCTTCCCTGTAGTCCAGTTAAATCAACTTACAGTTATTTGTGCTTTTTAGTAAATGATGACTGTTTAGAATATTTCATTTTTTAAAACAAATTATTTAAAATTGTGTTGTTCGAATTTTTTAAAAATATCAATAGGTGTGAGTTAAATTCTTTAAAAAATGTTAGAGTATTCGAACATAAGGACAACTCAATATACTAAACTCCCTGTATGTGCATGGTCAAGAGAAGGATTGGACTATAAGAATTTATTGTGCGAAGTCTTACTGTTTTCACAACTTAAACTCGTGACCTTTTGATTCTGTGACAATAATTTTACTAGCTTAGCCAAATCTCTTATGATGACTAAAAATTAAACACATGACACTATAGTTCTAATTAGAGTTTTAGACGCTAAATTGATAAGATATCAAAGATATTTGAGGTTAGTGAATATGTTATATAAGATTACATACTTCCAACTAAAGATCTTTTTCAATAAATACTTTTACGTCATGAATATTATATAGTCTACCAAAAAATAAAAAATAAAAAAGAATATTGTGGCTGAAATTTAATACAAAATAATACATTCTAGTACTTTTTATATATTTATCTGGTAAATATAATTATTTTACTGGCTAGATGTTTAACTTGCCCATTAATTATTAGAGACAATAACAACATACTTAAAAAATAATAATAAAATATATACCGATCACTTTATCTCATAAAAATAAAAAAATTATTTTCGAAGAATCTTCAACTCGAGCACTTCATATCAAAATAGGAAATCATGAAGACAAAGACTTATAATTGAATGGTGATGAAAAAACAAAGAAGATAAAGTTGGAACATTATGGGACCAATTTAAAAAATTAAACACATGATCCAAGAAATAGCATGATTATGATGTCAAAAAAAAATTAAAATGACCCTAGTTGTAGGGTAAAGTAAGTCAATTTTTTATTGATATCATGGTGCCCACAAATAAAGCCTTTATTGATCTTTGGGCCTCTCTTGGATCGAACACATACAATGGTCCGCCCCACACTTACCCAAGTAGCCCAAAAGTTTTTATTCCATTTTATGCTCAATTCCAAAAATAGCCTAGATTCAATTGGGAATTTGGGATGTGGGCCCCACCAATTTATATAACACGCTTTCATTTTAAGTCATTTCAAAAAGAATGTTAGCTTCGATATTTTAAAAATAATTTTATTTGAAAATTTTGATTTTATTCTGAATGAGTTCTTTTAACCATATAAATATAAAAGACTTGGTTTACACCATATATTTCAACTTTGTTTCTTAAATTTTATGTTCAATCAAATAGTGCTACATATTAGAAAAGAGGAAATATGTGGTTCACATTTTTCTTTTGTGTAACGATGGTATTCTTACGTACAGCTCAAATAATTTAATGGAGTACCTAATCTCATCAGCATAAGAACTAAATAATTATATCCATCAAGATAAAATCACTTAGTGTTTAAGTTTTCACGAACTTTAAACACGACACTCTATAATTTTCAACTCATTTTATTGATCAAATAGGCCATACCTCATTGATTTAATATGTTTAAACTATCGAGTGATACAATGGCATGATTAAAATCTAAATCTCATATCTCTTAATTTAACTCAATTTTAAATTTTAAAAAATATAATTCTACTTTTATAAAAATTATTTATTTATTTAATTAACTTAATCACGCAAATTCAAAATAATCGAATCAATAAGAGAAGGGAAGGTGTAGGATTAGAACCTGGGCAGTCAAGCTTTTGACTGATTCTTTAGTATTGGGGGTCCCACGTGGACCTTCTTCTCCTCCATCATCATCTATTTTTTGCTTACAAGTTATACACGTCAGCATTTCCCTTTAATTTTTCTTCTACTTCTTTTTTTTTCAAAAAAAAACTTTCTTTTTCTTGGTACTCTGCAAAAATTAATTAACCATTAATATGCTAGTATGTCAATCGAGAAGAAATTTCATCAATAAATTGAACAATAGATAAAAAATTAGACAATACTTTCAATGATGTATTCAGTATAATTTATGAATAAGAAATAAAAATCATCTTCAATGAACCTTCGATTCAGATAAAACATAAGATAACCAGTATGAACAAAGAAATATAGTAACAGAGAAAAAAAAATAGCAACATATATAATATAATAACCAAGCAACACATTAATTTATCTAGACTTTTATATTCATTTAATCATTTAGGCTTATTTCTTAGGAAAAGATTATTAACTATTACAAAAATGTGTCACCCTTTATTTTTCTTTTAAAATTTTAATAGTGACATTTTAAATGTGAAATGATATGACACCTCTTGTAATAAAGGGTTTAAATGTGTACTATACATTTTCCCGAAAAAAATATATATAGAGACAATAATCCAATATTTAATTCAAGAGGAAGTCACCATCCGCGAATCAATATAAGGGGAAATAAAGTGAAAAATTAAAAATATTCTAATCAACATATCACTTTTTAAGAGTTTGTCTTTTTGTCTCAAACAAGAATACTTATACATAATTAAATAAAAAAAAAAAGACAAAGAATTCCTTTCTTTTTAATTGTTGCATATGCGAATTCTTTTTAATATATTATCACAAATTTAAGTTATATACATAGAAAATAAATATCTATATTATTATGTCACCTCAAGAATACTTGAAAGAATCTTCATTAAAAAAAATGAGATCTACAATCTTAAAAATGGAGAAAAATGAGATAAATTTTTTATTTTAACATATAAAAATATCCGATCGTGTAAGTTCTACTAACTAAATATATAATTTAAACCATAATTTAGACATACCTTAAAAAAAAAATATGTGAAATGAATATGTAGTTTGTAAAGCTTTTAATTCAAAAGGTATTATCACACATGACAAAGGAAAAATAGTTTTTTTAAAAAAAATAGCAGCAACCATAAAACAAAATATTTCCACAAAGAAAAGAAGTGTGAAAATCCAATGCTAGTGCAATATACCCTTTATTTTGTACTCTACTAGTAAATCAATTCTTTTTTATGACAAGAAATCATTATATTTTGAATACGCATAAAGTAAATTTCGTTTTAATGTAATAGCATACCGATCATACATAAAAGGTGAATCACACTAAATTAATATTGTATGATGAGCTCGAAGAAAAAAAAGGTTAAAAAATGGGCTCAGAATTCGAGGAAGTGAAATTAATAAAAGGGGAAAAAGAAGAATTGGAATTTTTGGGAGAAGAGAATGAAATAGTAGTCACTTGTTGAATTCCAATCCCAAAGTGATTTCCTCTATGCGTTCTTTAAAGCATATAGACACCCAATAAAAAAAAAAAAGCAAAGAATAAAATTAAAAAAAATAAAAATAGCAAAAAATCTTTCTATTTTCTTTGAAATTATTCCATAAAATAGTTTAAAATATTCAATTAAACTATTATTAAAATTAAATTAAATTTAACTATTCAAAATTATATAAGAATAATATTATAAACGGTAATTCTTCTCAAGTTGACATGATTAAAAAGTTCATATAAGTTGAATTTAGAAAAATAAAAAATATCCCCCATTATTATGCAAATCAATAATTTGTTATATGGTTTTTTCCATTTTCAATAACAATTTTCACTTCTAAACCTTTTTAACTTTTTTTTTCAGAGAAAAGATAACATTCAATACTAAATTATGTCATTTTTACGTCAAAAATAATTGTACCTCAAAAATGTGACATACACATTTATAAATATGCAAGCATTAGTGGCGGCCGACTCAAATCGAAAGAAAAAGCAAATAAAGTGAGTGTGTAGTAGTAGTACTTGCAGAAGTAGCATAGTAGGGAGTTGGAAAAACGATTGACCAATCGCTATTGAAATGAATGAGCAATCTCCAGTTGAAAATTCGTATTATCTTACTTTTGATTTATTTAATTTTATTTATTAAATCAGTTGTAAGGACGTGATAATTTAATAAAAATAATTTTCATATGTGCATACTAGTGTACTCAAATTCAGATTACAAGACAAAGAATCGAAAAATAACAAACTAATTAAGGTATTAAAATTTTTTGAGACATTAAATCAGAAACAACAAACATAATTTTTTTAAATAAAAACTCAAACCCAGAAAAAAAAAGTTGAAATTAATCAAACAATTTTCAAATTAATCACAAAATTCATACCTGAAATAGTCACAAAAGCTCTAATTCATCAAAAATCTACTCGAAATCAGTTGAATTTAGCATCTGCATCCAAATCGCTAATTTTCTCTCTTCCGTTTTGTGTATTATGAACCAAAAATGGGAACTCAAAACCCTAGGTAAAATCGTAAACAATATCAAATCAAATCAATGAGCTGTGACCAAAATCTCTTCCAACGAATCTTCAGCAAAAAAAAACGGAATATTCGCCGGCGTCGGCGCAAGTCACCGCCGGCGAATTTTCAAAGAGATTCTACCGAGCGTTTCAAATCGGGAAAGAAAATCAGATTCTCTTCTCCTGGTTTTGCGTTTATAGTGACGAATCAGAATCTGCAGATACTATATTTATATATATATAAAAAAAAAAATTATATATATATATATATATATATAATACACACAGTGAGTGTGTTTGTGTGTGTAATTTTGTGAAGAAAACAAATATAGAATGGAGACAAAGTAGAGAAGAAATCGGGATAATGTTTGAGGTATTTATAGAACGAACAGAAGTGACGCCGTCATTTTTTGTGGTGTCGTTATCTAACGGAAAACGTGTATTTGTGTACTCCATAGATAGGTTGTCGAGCGTGGTACGGATTCGCGTCGAAAATTCTACATTGAGGTAAAACGTTTTCAAATAAAAATGATTTTGTGCTCGGGGGGACATGAATTCGAGACTTCTCATTAAGAATAAAATAATATTTAACACTCCATTACAATTCTTATTCGTAATGATACACAAATCTAAGGTAAGTTAAAAGTCATGACTCATAAGTAAAACTAAGCATTTTACTTTGAAATAATAGAAAAGATTAAATATCTTGTTATTTTGCAATTATTATTTTTTCTTTCTATCATTGTTTTGATTATATTTATTTTTAATTTTAATCTATTAAAAAATAGTTTCTCTATCTCACAAAAATGACAACGAGATTTATGATCCCAAATTTTATTTGTATAATTATATTCAATATGTTATTATCATCGAGAAGGCGGAGGGTTGGGGTTGTGCATTGTTGTGTTGTACGTCGTGCTTAAGAGGGTTGACAATTAAAATATTGTGTTTTAACAAGCTTAAAGATTTAGTTGATAAAGTACTGAGTAGAAAGGTTCAGAACAGAAACTCATACAAATATAAAGCTCCATCAAACCATTTCGCTTGTATGTGATCTTGATTGGGTGGACCAAATGGGCCCACCTGTCTAGTTGGTAAAATAATGTTAAAACATAGGGACACGTATCGATGCAGAATGATTTAAGACCACGAGGGTGCATTTTCTCTTTTTGTCAACCATTAAGGGGATCTAATATTTTATTTTTTATTTTTATTTTATTTTCTCATTTGATGTTTGGTGTAGACCCTATAGTTTTTCGAATTTTATATTAAACACATAATATAATTAAAATTCGTCAAATTTTATTTGAGCATATCTATTTTGAATTCATAAAGTTTCATTTAAGAAGATTAAATGCTTCTTATTAATGGTGAGGCTCTTTAAAATTTAATTTTAAATTTTTTGATGAATGAAGATTAGAAAGTATTATTTCACTACGATCTGAAATAAATTTGAAAAATTGTTTCTACTATTACCAAAATGATTGGTGATTTATTTATAATCAAAATTAATATTATCTCATTTATATCATTTCTTACTATAAGATATGTAATTGTGGAAACATGTTTTTTTTCTAGGGATCATTTCACGTTTGGTTGATTGTATTAGATTAATTAATCTAGCATAAAATATTGAATAAGATACTATAGTGAAAGTTAGTGGCATTTTTATTTTTCTTGGCTACCAAACTTGTTTGAAATTTATGCCCCTCTTCATAAGTCATTAACTTCCCCATTAAAATTTTTGGGATATATTTATCCATTCACTTTTACTTGTCACTTATTTCTAAAATAGGTTTTTATTTTTACTTGTCACTTTTGACATATCAAGAAAAGACAATTATTTTTTCCATGTTTTACCCTCAACGTTAAATACTTATTTTCCAAGATATTACTCCCTCAACTCCATATTAATTGAATTTTTGAGGTGTTTTACACCCTTTAAGAAAAGTAGATTAAGACATAAATTGAACATAGTTTTTCATTTTTATCCTTATAAATTATTGTCAAATTTATTGAAGTCATCACATTGAAAATCCAAATGAAGGATAAAATTGAAGAACACTCTAAAAGTAGTATTGAAAACTGAACATTTAAGTTAAGGGAAGTGCTAAATGACTAGAAAATTTGGCCAGAATTTGGCTAGAAAATTAAAAAAACTATAATATTTTTTATGTTAAAATAAGCTGATCTTTTTCACATTTTTTAGTTAAAATGTATTAAAGTTAAAAGGGTAAAAATGTTTTAAAAGGTAAAATAACATAAACAAAATATCATTCTGGCCAAATTCTGACCAAATTTTCTGGCCAAAAAGTTTTTTCCTTAAGTTAATTTGAAAAATGGAAAATGCCTAAAAAATTCAACTAATATGGAATGGAGGGAGTATTTAATAAGTGATAATCTGGTAAAATACATATATTATTAATTATTTTCTTAATGGATGTGCCAAATCAAATTATGACTGAACGGAGGGAGTAACTTTATCCAAACTAATTCAATAAAAAAGAAAAAAAAAATCCTACGCGTAATTAATGTATTACTAATTATTTTTTTGTTCTTTTTATATTGCTATGTTTTTTTAAGCTCATTCGTGATATTTTATTGTGTGTATCAATCGGTTCGGTTCGGTTCGGTTCGATTTGATTTTAAGTATTATTGATTCGATTTATCGGTTTTTGATTTTTAAATATGCTAAATTGATAACCAAACTAATAAGATATTTGTTATCGATTTTCGGTTTATCAGCTTTGGTCTTTAACGGTTCGATTTTTGGTTTAACCAATAAGAAAATCTTTCAGAATAAATATATGACTTGTCCAACAATTTAACGTGAAATATAAAAGAGAGAAATCTAATTACTCATTAAGTGCAAAAATTCTGCTTAGTGTAGTAAAAGTATAGCAAATACTCACAATTCACAACCCTAGTCGTTGCCTAACCCTTGCCGTCGTCGTTTTTAGTTCTTTAGATTTTTGACGTTGTGAACCTAAAGACTAAAGTAATACTAAAACCTAAAGAGTAAATGCAAAGAGCGGAGTTGATTAAGTAGTGTTAATTGTGTAGGGTCCTTCTAGTTATAGTCTAATATAGTTATTATATAAATATTTTTTGTTTGATATTTATGTATGACTAAAAAATAAAATATTAAAACATATTATTAATGGGTTATCAGTTAACCCAATAACCTTACCTTAAAAAATTAATATCGAACGGATAACCCAATAAATGTTTTTTACAAAACCATTAAATAACCGTCAACCCAATAACCAAATAACAATAAATCAATAACACTTTTTTCGGTTAGATTTATCGGTTGGTTAGGTTTTTGCACACCCCTAGTTAGGTGTTTGTAGATGAATATTCAAAATAGGTTTCAATTGAAAAAGTAATAATTTCTAAAATAAAATTGTGTTTGACCTAGAAATATAATGTAACAACCAGTTCTCGTCGTTATAGAAAAGCAAATGGTGAAATAATTTGGGCCAGAAATTTTTTTTGTAGTAACTTGGAATTTCCTAGCCTAGTCCAAATTTGGACGAAATCGGAGTCACGAGAGTCTAGGGAAATCTGGTAATGAATAATAGATTTAATAATGGATTCGTTGGCATGACTAGATAGCTAAGATGTTAAGGAACCTGTACGACTTTATCGAATCGAATTCGAGAGAGTGAAACTCCCAAAACTGAACTTACCGTGAAAGGGAGGTTTTGAATGTCATGAGTCTAAGGTATGTTGTGAAAAGGGGGTTTGAAATCTAATTTCGACTTTCTGTTTCCGTGCAAGCCTCCAGGGTGGGGCCGCTGTGGAGGATTGGGTCCCGCTACAGCGGGCCAGTCGCAACTTAAGTAGAAATTAAATCCCAAAAACGTTATTTTCTGCAAGTTTCGTTCTTGAGAGCTAGGAGACGACCCCAAGTGATTTCTTGACAGTTTTTTGATCCGTAGATCTTAGATTCTTGGTTAATTATTATTGGGGGAGGGGTTTTTGGACTGAATTTAATGGTGGGAAAAATCCCCAGCTGCACCTTAGAATCATGGGATCTAGGGTTATTGAGGTCATTATAATCTGGATAATTGGACCTTTGATTGTTGATCCTTGCATATATTAATTGTTTATAGACCTAGAATAAGCGGAACGAATTCGGAAAGAGAAGATTCAAATGCCTTAGGGGATTCAAGCTTGATTTCGAGGTAGGTGATAGTTTGATTTCATGTTTATATGATATGTGTTGGTAATTGCTTCATTGCAATGCATGAATGTATACAAATGTAGCATTGTTGATCAAACTTAATGAAATGAGTATGAATGAACAAATGTATGCTATGATTCAACATTGAATTGTATAATTATGAGAATGTACATTTGAGTGTGATTGTGATTGTGTTGAATGGATCGGCTGTCACGTTTCGGCACACTAACTTGGATCGGGTGCCATGTTTCGGTGCATATATGGGATCGGGTGTCACGTCCGGCACACTAATTGGGATCAGATACCACGTTTCGCTACACTAACAGTTTGAGTATGGGTTCCACGAGAGGACCATTGAATTGCCATATTTACTTGTTATTGAGAATATGGAATTTGTACATTGCTCTTGAAATGATAATTGTGTTACTTTTTATGCATGTCATGTTTATTTTGTGGTGACTGCTTATTTATGTTGTGTTTATTGGAATAGGCGTGTGATCCTACTAGTATACTGTGGTTGTGTACTGATATTGTGCTTGCTTTTTCTTTGTTGAGTACAGGGCATCTTCAGGCGGCTATTGATAGACCTCAGCTAGGAGACTAGTGATCGAGATCGAATTTCAAGGGTGAGCCAGATCTTTCAGGCTGCCATGGAGTCCTTCATTCTGTTTAGTCCATTTTGTTCAAACTTAGACTATTGTTAGATACTTTTATGCTTGGTTGAGGGTTGTACCCTTGTTTTTTTCCTTAGATTCGTTGAACATTAGAGTTTTGGTACATTGACTTTATGGTTCTAGCGATTTTTTTCCCAATGTTTTGATAGTCATTGTTAAATTTCGGAGTTTATAGGAATTCCTTGTTTCGTTTCTACATTTAAACTTTCTTCTGTATCTTTAAATGCATAATATTTTTGTTAAGTTGTTTAGTTAGGGTTGTAGTAATGGTTCTCCCACCGGAGGATTAGTGTGGGTGTCAATCACGACGGTCTGGATTGTGACATACAATTGAGGTTTTATGATAGGAAACTCTAAATATTTCCCAAGACCTATTTCAAGAACTTTAAATATTTCATATTTCAAGTTTGAAATTTCAATAATAACGTTGATTTCGATAAACAAACACTCATTTACAATAATCTACATATATTATTTCAAATTTCTAAAACAAAATTTATGAATAAATGAGAGATAATTCGATTAACAATTTTTCAAAGAACATATCCTAAACTCAAGGGCAAAAAATACAACATTGGATACGAGTTCAATAGAATTTAGTAAATTTATCATAAATTTTAACATTCAAAATTTTATTTCGGTCTTAATTACTTGAGGGATAATTCGATTAACAATTTTTCAAAGAACATATCCTAAACTCAAGGGAGAAAAATACAACATTGAATACGAGTTCAATAGAATTTAGTAAATTTATCATAAATTTTAACATTCAAAATTTTATTTCGGTCTTAATTACTTTACAAGTGTTATTTGCATTTTCTTTTTATTAATGATGATTTTCGGTCCCTTTTCAGAATTCAAGATATTGGGGTCGAAAGATCTTATCAGAAATTTTAATCCCCATGTGTTAATTTTCCCATATGTGTCAGTGCATTCACAATACATATTTAATGCCAGTTTGATTATGAAAATGGTAATACATATCTCTTAATTATGATAATGAAATAAAAGTTTTTATGCGTAATACATGTATCACTAAATTATAATTAAGTAATAATTAGGTAAAATATGTGTTTTATAATTATTTGCTTTTATATAAATATTGAAGAGGAATAAATTATATTTGCTACGATCTGATTATACTTTAAGCTTTATTGTCTCTAAAGAGAGGGTTCATACAAGATCTTCTTAGGCATGAAGAAAAGCATAGTCAAAAGTTCACAAAGTAATTTCTTTCAGACATCCTAAACTCTTTGTCTGGCTAAAATTACCCATTTTAGTTCAAATCCAACAATTATTTGAATGAGAAAGAGATGAAAAAAAACTTTATACTAATTTTTCAAATTCACATTATCTTTATCAAATGGTTCTTTGACCAACATGAGTTATGATGGAATTGTTGAAATCCCTTTTTCTTTCAATAAAAAGTCTCGAGTTTAAACTTTTAGGAATGAAAAACATCTCGTTGGAAACGCAGCTTCCAAAAGCAATATGCTAATCCAAATTTAATCGAATTCTAATATAAATACCGAGTATTGAGTAGAAAACTAAAAAAAAAAATCTCTTTGATCAACATAAATTGTAGCAGGATAGTTAAAGTTCCTCCATTGTTGATTAGAAATCTTGAAGTTCAAGCTACCGGGAATGAAAACCCCCAAAATAGACCCTACAAGATATGTGAATTTGACTTTAGTCAGACTTTAATACAAATAAAACTTTTTTGTCTTACGTAGATTTTTGGCAAAGTGTGTGACCAATAATGTGTGGCAAAGACATAACAATATATTAGTAAATGGGGCCTAATAATCTTATCCATATATTATATGCTTTTGCAGCAAATGCCAATAAATGCCTTTAATTCAAAGTTGCAAACATTGAGTTTTGGCTAATTGTTGAACACAAATAAAGTAGTTTTAATTAACACAATCATTAAGTAATGATGTGAACATTTCTAATCAAAGAATGTTTCAATCAATCATTTAGAGTTCCCATTTTTAGTTCATTCCATATCTTTTGTAGTTCAATCATGAAATTTGTCTGTCTTTGTATTTTCGGAATATGAATATATGACTTATTATAATTAATCTTATTTATAGTACAATGAACATATACTATGAATTTTCTTTACAAAATATAAAAACACATACACAGTAGTCATATCATAACTTCTTTTTGTATAAATGATAAATGAGTTAATAAATATTACATTAAAATAAAGAAGATAAGCATCATATCATAAATCACACGGAAGTTTACAAATTATCTTCTCTTTTTTAATTAGTGATTATGGTACATTTTATGTTGTTAAAGCGTTATCCATTTCGGTAGTACATGAATATTATAAAATAGAGCTTTTGGATCAACATTTTGATCAATTTTTTTTGCTTTAGTAACAATGATTTTGCTATTTTGGTATATATTTCTGTGGTGTGATGAAAATTATGAAAGAATCAAAACAATATTTATTTTCTCAAGATGGAACGATACTTTGAATAAAAAAATATCATGGTACATTTTCTCTTGCTTCGATTGATAAAATCCAAGATAACGGAGTTTGGGTATGATGATTCCAAAAATTGAATCTTGCGAATTTATTCCAACAAAACATGATATAAATTCATTCTAAAATTAATCTCAAAATTAATGATCTCTTATCCATTGTACAAAACGAGCCAATTGTCTATAGAGAAAACAAGAATGATTTATTATTGTATCAAACCATAGGTATTTCATCGATGTTCAAATCATAGTAGAGGGCAAAAAAGAGCACCAAGAGATATCTTCTCATCTATTTAAGCCTTGTCGAACAAATTTATCATATACTTTGTGCTACGAGAAATAACATGTATCCCACTAAATAATTGAGAGTATTTGAGCATGGTAAAAAATTTCACAAAGGGTATTCAAACTTCGAATTGTAAATAAACTATGATATTGAAAGGCTACATAATAATACAATTAAGGCTGAACCACGAGGAATCAAACCTAAGCATCTTGTGTTTGCCAAACTACTACTCTGCGCATTGTGTCAAAGGGGGTTCAAAATGCTATATATACAAATATAAAGTAATATTTGACCTATATAAACAATGTAATTTTCGACAAAGCATGTGCAACTAACTACCCTAGACACCACCATAAATCCACCCCCAGGTAGGGGCAACTTCTTAGTTTTCCTCAAAATGAA
Source organism: Solanum bulbocastanum (assembly GCA_037074985.1). NCBI lineage: Eukaryota > Viridiplantae > Streptophyta > Magnoliopsida > Solanales > Solanaceae > Solanum > Solanum bulbocastanum. The sequence goes on from CM073604.1 coordinate 3,265,921, forward strand.
CAAGTAAAAAAGAAGAAGGGAGAATCAACAAGTGATTTAGAAGAAGCCTTTTTCCTAAATTGTAAAAAAGTACACAAAGTTTAACACAAGTGGAGAATAGACAGATTAGACTATCTTCTAACGTTAGGAATGTGCAACAAAAAATCAAAAACAATATAAGCAAAGTTTGAAAAAGTGATTTATATTTGAAAAGCCAATGCATTGATCATCAAACTGTAAAAGTATATAATAAGATATCCCTTTTAATTGATCTCTCACAATTCCCAGGTCCTTTCCCTATTTCCAAGGTTTCTTTCATTTACACTTTGATTATATTCTTAGCTTCTTTTTCTGGTTTTCTTTCTGTTTTTTTATGAAAGAAAAAAAATTGTTAAAAGAAGATACCAGGTGCCATTAATTCTTTTTTCTTTTGTTACTTTGTTCTTTTAGCAACTAACTAGTTTTTAAGATCTTGCTTGTTAAGATTGTTCCAACTTTAACACTCTTTCTTTCACTTTGTTTGGACCAATAAGCTTTTTGGCGTCTAATGTTCTTTAGGTTAACTGGGCTTTTTACCAATTCTCTTCAAATTGGTGCAAGGCCTAGGCCTAGGAACTTTTTATGAAGAAAAATGCTATGGCTGTGGTATCGAGGCCAGTTGCACATGCTACCTTCCACCAACACAGATGAGCATTTTCATCCACTTCATTAACGACTAAGCTACACCATTTTAGTGGTACTAAGTAGTAGAGCTTTAACCTATTGAGGTGGAATGAGGATGAGAAGTTCTGACCATGCTACTGAACCAATAGATATAGTCATTGGTAACATTAGTATAAATCTTCTCTAATTTTCGTTTACTTTCTGCATGTAAAAAGGTAGCTCACAGAAAGCAACATAAATGACCCACAGTTGTATATGATGGGGGTTTGAATTAGGTATTTATACATGTTTTATGAATTTCCTAATACAAATATAAGGTGTACGAATAATTTCATATTTAAGTGCCAAACTGGTTAAACCGCTAAAGGGTGTAGTATTGGAAACAACCTCTTTACACCACAAAGGTAAATGTAAGGTTGTACATTCTACCCTTTCTAGACCCTGCTTGTGAGATTACATTGAGTATTGGTTGAAGGGTGTCCAGATGCTTAGAAAAGATATCTGATTCTATACCAGACAAAGGAAAGTAATGTACTTCCAACTTTTGTTGAATTACTTATTCCTATTAAAAGAAGAGTTTATACTACTTTGGGTTTCGACAAAGGAGATTACAAGTCACATTAAGTGCTTGAAAGAATCACTTAGTAGATCATATGACCAGGTGCTTGAAGATTTTGAACTAGATTTGGCAGTGGCGGAACCAGAAATTCTGACAAAGGAATTCCCAAAAACCCAGCAATGTCACATGTGATATTTGGGGGCTTCAAGACTTTTAAACTTTGTTTTTATCCTACTTCCGCGGTATAACCTTCCAATTAAAATGATTCAATTGAATCCTCACCCTTATATGTGGCTCTGCCTACTTGTTATGATTTACAAACTCAAGATCTCAACCTACTATTTAAAGTAATTTTGGAACACCCTTTACTGATTCACTAGGTTCCTCTGATGTCATGAAGATTCAACAATAAAAATTGTTTTTAACCAACAACAATACAATTTTTCCAACGAAGAGGATTCATTTGGATCCCCTCCCTAATAGATGGCTCAAAGCCCACACTTCATCTATTTCCACCAAGTACCTCCGACCTCCAACTAGCACAGTTACCGAGTAATCCTGCTCACCAAGGTTCAAACAAATGACAAGAAATCACCTAGTATTTTTATTGTCATTGGAATTTAAACCCGCGTCTCTAAAGTTTGTACCCACTTCATAGACCACTAAGCTGTTGGGTTTGATAAATCTAATACATCTCATTCACTAGATATCAGTGTTCTTCTTGGAGTTTGTATCACCTATGGCCAGCACACAGATCCAGAACTGGAGAAGTGCTTCAAGAAGGGAAGGAAAGAAGACTTGTGTTGGGTGCCTAGAAGTGCTGATGCTACTCTTCCTTTGCAACTACCAGATTTGCAAATCAAGCAGTTTCTGGTATTTTAGTTTGTTAAGAAAACTGTTCTACTGCTGGTGTCTTCCAGTAACTTTTGCCAGCTTGACCCTATGATCTTTTCTTTTTCAGGTGATTAACAATATTGAGTATAACCAGAAATCAGAGTGCACAACATTTGGAATACAATTCCTGGAAATATGAAAAAAATAACGAAGGCTCTAGCACAATCAAATATTAAAGGATACCGTAACATATTTCTAGAAAAATTTAAACACATGATGTTGATCAATATGGTAAATATAGGGCTCATATATCACTTCAACTAATACCACCCTATGAAGTTGCACAAGTTGCGGATTGTAATTAATAACTCCACAAAACCTTCAAACGGATAACATGATGCAAGTTCAAGAAGGATAGCAATATCCTGAATAACTGATGCAGTATTGCAACATCAGTTGAACAATACTCAAGACCATGAAGGGAAAATTACAAGCAGACGAGTGTTTGTTGAGGCAAAAGATAAAAATAGACAATGACAAATACACACAAAGTTCCTAGATAAGCAAGTTCCATAGAAAGAAATGGACCTGCAATCCAGATAGTAGATGATAAATCTCCTTTCAGGGGTACATTACTGCTCTTCATCATCATGACGTTTCCTGCTCCTCTTCTCAGAACGTTTTTTGTCCCTGCCGACTCGTGCATCATCAGAGTTGCTGGCATCAGAATCAGATGCTGAGGTTGCTGCTCTCCTGCTCCTACGCTTGTGCCTTGGAGGCGATTCATCACTTGATTCAGCAGAACTGTCTGCATGTCTATGACTTCTCCTCCTCCTCTTCTCCTTCCTACTTTTTCTCCTCCTCCGACGATCCTCCTCCTCATCTGACGAGTCATCCCGTTTCCTCCTCTTTTCCCTCCTCCTCTTCCTGCGCTCCTTATCTTCATCATCATCCTCCGAATCACTGTGTCCCCTCTTCTTCCCACTCCTCCTCCTCTTTGATCTACCCCTCTTCTTCCTTTTTCTACAGTCTGACTCGTTATCGTCATCATCTTCAGAATCTTTCTTTTTGTGCTTCTTAGATGATGACTTTAACTTTCTACTCACCTTCTTACCATACTTCTCAGCAATTGCCCTCTCCATTTCAGAATCGTAATCAGAATCGGAACTCTCACTCTCCTCCTCTTCTTCACTGCTATCCTCATTTTCTGCTTTTCCCTTCATCTTAGAACCATGCCCCTTAATCTTCTCCAATCCAGACAACACGGCAGCTTCAATTGCCTCTGCATCCTTATCCTTGTTATCATCCTTAACACTCACGAAATTCCTACATTGGAAAGTGAGGTGGCCAACCCGCCCACACCTCTTGCATGCTCCACGGGTCTCATCAGCATTTGATCCAGTGATTCGAGCAAGTGCAAGCAAACCCTGAAAGCTCGCATAAGCATTTTCGGGATCTGCAGCCGACGACGCCTTCTGGGTAGATGATTTCTTGTCTTCATCCTTGCTAGGAGCATATGGGTCATAACCGATAGCACTTTGCCAGATGCCGTGCGTCTGTAGGGCTGCACTACTGTGAACCCTATTGTTCGCAGGCATGCGAACTCTACCTGCTGTGGCCGGCATGTTGACTGTTTCTCACCTGAAAGCTGTATACACCAAGAAAATAATCTTTAAGCATTACCATTCGAATAGAATAGTTTCCACAGTAACAAAGAGCCAAAACCAGAAGTAGAACAGCTGTATACACATAATCAACATGTAAGCATCAAGTTTCCAAACCCTAGCAGTTTTTAAAGCTCCAAATTCGGTGCTAAAATCAGAAGTGAAAAGGCTGTATTCACTAAAAATCTAACATGTAAGCACCAGATTTCCAAATGTTAGCAGCCTTCCAAAGTTCCAAATTCAGAGCTAAAAATCATAACAGTCCATTTACACTGAAAATCACAACATCATCAACACTCCCAACCCTAGCTTTTCGAAGTTCAAAACGTGGATCCTAAAATAAGAACAGTATTAGGATGTGTACACCAAAAATCAGTAGTTAAGTGTAAAAAAATTGAAGCCCTAGCTTTTAAACAATTCCCAATTTGAACTAGAAAATCAGATCAAATACAGATAAGTTTCAAAATTAGGCTGACAACAACAATTCAATTCCACAAAGATATAACCACCCAAAGTAGTTGATTTCTAAGGTAGAGCAATTTGAAAAACCGACAGCCAAATAGCGAAAGCCTCCCAAAAGACCAAAGATACAAAAAATTTAAAGCCCTTACAATGAGATAATTGACAAAGAAATGGACCTTGAACCTAACTCAAGCCAAAAAGCTAGCTCAAGAGAATTGCCCAAGCCATATAAGGAGACCAACACCCTGCTTGGACGGGTTTATAGTTTTTGACTTATAAGCAATAAGTTAGGGATTCTGACTTATATGACATTTGGCTTATTTTTTTCTTTTTGACTAAAAAAAGTTCTTAAAAGCAATTTCAACTTAAAATAAGTCAATCCAAACAGTATCCGAGATGTGGGGGACTCAACAATAATTGATGTAAAGACTAATACAAAAAAAAACCAACAAACAGATAGTACAAGTTCCCAAAAGACCAAAAAAAGTACAAAACTTTAAATCCCCTTCAATGAGATAATTGGTGTAAGCGATCTAAAATAGTTCCTAGGGTTAATAAAGATGTCTACACAAATTCACCACAATCTCAAACTACTTTTGTTCGGGTATATGAATCGTCAAATTTCGATTCCGTTCCATCTGCCCATTTATTCCAATACTCAATAATTTTACTTAAAACAAGCTATAGGTGATTGCACAATCAATTCAAATGAATTTAAAAAAGAATGAACCCTAAAATCGTGTTTTTTCTGCTATATCTCTAGGGGTTTGCAGATATAAACTGTTAGTAAAAGTGCAGATTACACCACAATCATCATTATCAACAACAACAACAAGCACAATTTCACCTCAATCTCAGACTAGTTGTATTTAGCTATATGAAATCCTCAATATTTAGTAATTCATCTTGAAACAAGCTAATAGTGATTGCACCATCAACAAAAAAATCTTCTTTCTTTAAAAAAAAAAAAGACAATTAGGGCATAAAAATCGTGCTGTTTCTCTAGGTTTTTTTTTGCAGAAATAAACTGTTAGTAGAAGTGCACATCACACCACAATCATCAATAACAATTTCACCTCTATCTCAGACTAGTTTGGTTCGGCTATATGTATCCTGAATACTCAGTAACTTGTCTTAAACAAGCTATGGATGATTGTACAATCAACTTAAACAAAAATAAACCAAAAAATAGTGCCTTTTTATGCTTTTTCTCTAGTTTTTCCAGATATGATCTGTTAGTAAAAGTGCATATTACACCACAAATCATCAATAACAATTTCTCCTCAAATCTCAAACTAGTAGGGTTTAATAAAGGTACAGATTACACAATTTCACCTCAATCTCAAACTACTTCGGTTCGGCTATACTTATCATCAATTATCAATTCCATTCAATATTCCCGTTAAAACAAACAATCGATGACTGCATAATCAATTATAAAGTTTAAATAGAAGAACGAAACCATAAAATCGCGTTTTCCAGCTATTTCTCTAATTGTTTTTCAAATACAAAGTGAAATTTTGGGATCTGAAACTTACCTTTCCGGCGATTTTATCAGTTCTTTCTCCGGTGAAGATCGGAAAACTATGTCCGGTGATTTTGAGTCGGAGCTCCCAATTTCGAATTGCAAATAATGAAAAAAGAGGAGAATTTAAGAAATCTTATCGCGAATAAATAGATTTTACGACCCGAAACGACGCGTTTAGTATGAGTCGGTGATTCCCTGCTCTTTTTTTTTCTTTTGATATTTCAAATTTGAATATTCATTTAGCCCAAGTAGTTGAACAGGAGAATCACTATTATTAGCCATTGGTAAGTTTACCAAAAATGAAAATGATTTATTTGATATATGAATGACGGGTGGTGGAGTAGGGTTGTTCAAAATTGATAAATTTATCGATAATGAGTAACGATTTTTGATTTTTTTTATTATCTGATTATTGAGTCTTAATGGTTGGAAGATTTTTTTAATGATTTAATCGATAATCCGATAGTAAATTAAATAATTATATAATATGTTTATACCATTTGGTATAAAAAGTCCTTGACTTAGAGTTTAGTTTCATACTTTCATTTTAAGTTGTCTCAAACTTTTGATTATTCTACGATTTGACAGTGTTTGCTTCTGATCAAGATGCATTCTGACAACTCATGTGCATGATTCATTTGATTTATCACCTTAAGTGATTTTCCATGATTTTTTTGGTGTCAAATCTTAACAATTAAAAAATCAATAACCGATAAATCAATATCATGAAATGAACATTTGCCTCACTTAGTGTAGTCTCCGTTGCACATTTAGCATAGCGTTCGGACTTATATGCCTTCAAGAATCAGGGGTATTGGATTTTTCATTCGGTGTTCATATTTGTATTAGGACCCAACCTAATTCAAATTCGCGTGAGTTCGAGTTGGGCAACACTCATAATAAGATTTTTTTCCATTCCTAAGTACTCAAACTTGCGAACTTGATATCTAGTTATGGTATGTGAAAATAATAGAAAATGAGTAATTTCTTATGATTTTGCACCTTGAATGCTTGTTCATATAGATGAAACCTTTGTTAACACATAAATCACCATTAGGCAACATTAGTCCTGTTTGATAAACTTGTAATTGACAGGAACATCTAAAAGAAAAAAGACTTGAACTTTGAGAATTTGGTTTAAGCTTCAACAATTAATGATTTAACTACATTTTATTGTAAAGTTCTCTATGAAACAAAATACTTTGAGATTTTCGCCTACACGCCATGCTAGAGCCTATTGTAGAGGCTAGAGACAAATTCAAGATTTAAATTTTATGAATTCATTCTTTAAGATTTAACAACAAACTCATTATATATTGTTAAAGTCACCGGTTCATATTTATTTATTGTAATTTTATTGAATTTTTACACATAAATTTATGTTTTGCTCATAAGTACTGGTTTAGATGAACTCCGATACATTAGATCCGCCCCTGATAGGCTTATTGAAAAATGGCCGCACTGTTGCAGGCTTGCAGCAACAAATGATTCATGTTTTCATCAACAAATTGTTCATATGTTCATATTACAACTCACACTTGTATTTTACACATATAAACGCAAATAATAAAACAGCATGTACAGTGATGATTCATATGGCCGATCCAAACAAGCACCATTGCACTTCACCTAAATCACACTAGAGGAAAACTAACCAATTTGAAGAATTATTGGTAGAGAAATAGCTAGAAGGGCACTTCCAAAACCAGTAGAAGCACAACGCGTTCACCATAAGAGATGTAGGAGGTCTATTGCAAGGTTCCACGCCAATCTGTATTTTGAATCAAAGTGTCAGAGCTAACATTTCTGAAGTAATAAGGCTACAGATACTAAATCATCAAGTATGCAATTAGTTATACTGCTCGGATTCTTCAAAAAATGCTATCAGGTATGTCTGATCCTTCAAAATAGTGCATTTTTGGAGTATCCAACACGAGTACAATAACATTTTTGGGAGATCCGAGCAACATAGTGCATTAGTAGAGTTTGTGCCAGAAAGTTATCATTGTGATTAGGTGATAGGAGAAGCTTGAATTTTCAATAAGTACATAAAGCAAGCTTAAAGTAGATTGGTGAAAGAGAGTTTAAGTTATGAGGCGTGGAAGTTACAACTTGATTGTATGCCTTTGATTGTTTTGGTGATTGTGAACTTCAAATTACGCGAAGAACATGAGAAAATGTATTGTGTGTAATGCACGTGCTCACGATTAATCATTGTTATCAAGTCATTAGCATAGGTTGATGCAACATAGACTTGTGTGATGCACGTGAACGAGACAAAGGTAGCTCTCCATAGCTCCTCTTTTCTTGAGAATCCATACATCCCTTATCAGTGTGTGTACAACTATTTTCGAGCACAAGTTTAGGTTCGGCCTCAATGGGAAATACAACGGAGCACCTAACTCTTCACAATCAATTTCTCAGAATGCTATAAGAATTGAAGAAGAAAATGAAGTACCTGTTGGACACAATGTGTTAGGATAGACTTTCACATGAATGCTGACCATCTACCTCATAGTAATGTTTGATGGATGGGATCCGTCCAACCTTTGAACGATTGATACTTCCTTTGCCACGGATATTCTCAACGAGTTCTAATGAAGCTGCTTTCAGATTCATCTGTTCCAAATTGGTAAGATAGTCAAGTCCTTGAGGAACCACCTTCAGTTTAGGACAATCGTGTATATGCAGGCGCACAAGTTTTGGCATAACTCCTTCCAGGAATACCATTTCATCCAACTCTGGCAAACAAGAAATGTGCAAGTCCTCGAGCTTTTGGAATCCTGATTCAAAGTGCAGCTGTTTCTGGCTGGCGTAGGCATTAACCAGCACAAGATGCTCCAAACACGGAAGCTGACTGATGGAGGGGATAGGATCCTGATCTTTTGGGAAGTGGCTCCAATGCAAATGCAAATGCATAACGTTGAGCATCGAAGAAAACCAACGAGGAACTTTGCACATTCTTCCAACTAAAGTAACCTTCCGTAAAATGGATGGAGTCTTCGAGAGATCATCTAATTTAAGAATTGCATTTGCATCCACTGTCATCACAAGTAGATGGTGAAGGAATTTAAGTTTGTCGATGGATGAACATAAATTCTTCATATGTTCTTCTTTGACATTTGTGAGCTCAATCCTTCTAAGCTTAGTCATTTTCACTATCTTACGTGCTATATCTGTGTTTGCCTGTATGCAATTAAGAACTTGTAAGTTCTTCATCTTCCACAGCTTGCCCGGAACTTGCACCCCTCTAACATATGCAAAATGTTCTGCTGCTATCTCTTTGCCATAGGCCAGAAGATGTCGCAGATTATGCAGCTCGGTGATTCCATTTGGGAGTACATTCACTTCTGTTCGCCTAATATCTAATGTCTGTAGGTTTCTCAGTCGATTCACAGACGTTGGAAGCTCTTTTATTCCTGTACCACCCAGACTTAAGTACCTTAAATTGAACAAGTTACCTAGTTCATTAGGTAGCGAATCAACTTTGGCATCGTTCAACTCCAACACCCTCAGTAGTCTAAACCTGGATAAAAGATCATCCAACAAAAACTTGGATTCCCCTTTGTCATTGAACATAGAGAAAGATCGAACGTGTGTCAAATCGCCTTTCATCTTAACCGCTCCATCAACATTGTACACGGACAATCTACGTGCTCTTATCTCATCTTTCTCCAGTACTTCTTCATCACATATAGACAAGAAATTCTCCTTCTCTGAGATTGAACGAGCTAGCTCCCACATCAGATCATGCAACTTGCAAGTCTTCGGCCTTATAAAACTCTGATGCTTTACAACCTGGAGCAAGTTCCTAGAAATCAGTTCCTTGAGATAGATTTTCCCGACTTCTTCTGAATTCAGGCTGTTCTTTTCTTCCAGAAAACCTTCAGCCATCCACATTCTAACGAGTCTGCCAGCTCCTATCCATTTTCCCATCGGAAAACGACAACAATACAAAAAACAGTTCTTAAGATAGTAAGGCAAATCATTGAAACTCAACAACATAACAGTTTTAACCTCATCCAGTAACTTATTGTTGCTGATATGCCAACTTAAGCTGTCGTAAACTTCCCTCCATTTCATTTCCGAGCTATCCTTAGACCCCATTAGTCCTCCAAGAGCAACAATTGCTAATGGTAGACCTTCACATTTTTTCGCCAATGCCCTGCCTATTTCCTCCAGTTCAGGAGGACACTCGCAATTAGGCCGACTCGAAAACGCCTTGTTGCAAAATAGCATCCACGCGTAGTCATCAGCTAAAGGTTTAGAACGAAAAACATGTGTGCCACCAGGACCATAAGGGTAAGCTGCAATATCTTCATTTCGCGTTGTTATGATGACCCTACTCCGGTTTTTATCATCGGGAAGAGCAACACTTACTTGTCTCCAGAAATTGTTGTTCCATACATCATCAAATACAGCAATATACCTCTTTTTGTGCAAGAACTTCACAAGAGTCTCCACCAATTGCCTGTAGTCCATTGACTTCAAGTTTTTCGGGATCAGATCTTCCTTCTCATCGAAAAACTCCGAGATCAGCTTTTTGAGCAGGTCCTCAATCGTGTTGTTTTGTGAGACGGAAACCCAAGCACAACAGTCAAAATTCTTCCTCACAGTCAGGCTAGTATAGGCTTTCGCGACTAAAGTTGTCTTACCTGAACCACCCATGCCCGCGATAGAAATGACAACACGGTGAGCCTCCTCTCCCTCCAAACTTGACAGCAACGAGTCTTTAACTTTGTCGATCCCTATAACTTCGTCGTTCTGAATGAAGAGTGAAGATTCTCCAATATTTTGCACACAACTAGAACAATTTAGTGAATTTGATCCATCGTTAGACGATGCTTCCATGTGACTTAGATCATACCTCTTGCTTCGTTTTGCAATGTCTTTGATCTCAGATCTGATTCTCTTCAACTCCAGGGCAGTTTTGTACCTCAACCACAGTATCTTTGGAAGGTAAAACACACCAGCTAGATGCCCTCTAAAACCGCTCTTTTTCATGCTATCCACACGATACAAGAACTCATCAATGATATCTTCAGCTTCAAACGCTACGTCCCTCACTTGTACCACCCAAACACACACACCTTCATTAAGGTTTTTACACTTCTCAGCATCTTTTATGAATGAACCTATGCTCTCTAACTCAAGTTTCACCTTCGAGATCTCCTGACGAACTCCTCCAATCACATATCCTGGATTGTCAAGCACAAACTCCATGCTCAATATCAAGATTTTCACTGCAGATTCAGCCATTTTTTTTTTGGTCTTTTCTCAAAATTTGTTGCTAACTAATCAAAACCAATAGTAAAGATTCTCATGTATAATATATTTCATTTCCAAGTATAAATTGTATATAACTGCAAAAAAATACCAACAGTAAATATATGCCCACAAACAATGAATAAGTATGTATATATCTATTTGAGTCACATTGAGATAAAATTGAGTAAAATAAGTCACAATTCTAGAAAGTAACTAAAATAAGCTTAGTGTAGTTTTCTCTTCCGCTTTACTCAAAAATATAAGCAGCAAACGTTAGTCTGTTAACCCCTCTGTATTTTAACATAAAACGAAATATTTTCTTACGCTTTATAAAGGGTATGTAACTTTTCCATAATCTTTTCACTTTCATCTTCTCAAATCAATTTTTTAACTCTTCACTGGTCCCAATCCGACCCTACAATTTTTTTAAGGTATTTTTTTTTTCATCATATATTCATTGATTCATGATTAATATATAAATTAGTGAAAATTTTGAAATCATAGATCAATGTCTATAAAATGAAAGAAATAAATACCTTAAAAAAATTGTAGGGTTGGATTGTTGGTTCATGGACGGATTTACCTTTGACCGAGGTGTGTCACGTGAGACAACTTGATCGGAAAATTTTATTAAATAAGTATAAAAAACTGAACATCAAAATAAATAGGTCATAACAACAAAGTTACACTCCTTATACCAAATAGGGGTGTAGCTCATTTGGTCAGATGCCTTAACTTTTGGTTAGTTTTTGGGGATTCGAACCTTAATTAACACTTTTTTTCTTTCTTAGTTAATTTTTTAATTTAAATTTATGTCGCTACACACATAAAAATACTAAAATATAATTTTTTAATATAACAGTATAATTTTTTATTTTTTCTATTAGAATGTGACATCGCTTATGAACATTTTTGCGTATGCCACTAGTTGGGTTGTTGGATTGTGCTATGTATCTCCAATCTTTCGAGAATTCAATTTTCGTTGTGGGTCAATTGGTTTGTCAGATTGGGACCTTCACATTTTGAGAAGATGAAAGTGAAAATATTTTGGTAAAGTTAACTATTTTATAAAGGGTAAGACCGTTTATATTTTTGGGTAAAACGAAAGAAAAAACTACATTAAGTCTATTTTAATTACTTTTAAAATTGTGGCTTATTTTAGTCAATTTTATCTCTTTGTGGCTCAAATAGGTTTCGGACTAATATAACACCTATCTAGATATATAAATATGTATACACGATGGTCTCACATAGCACCTATTGCTTGAACTCTCCAAAATAATGTTCCTCAAATTAGAGGTAAAAAAAAGAAAGAATTTGCAAAAACACCTATAGAGGTGGGTATTTTGCAAAAAAAAAAAAATCAACAAAAAGTGACCTCCAGAGATCGATTTCCATTTTCCTGGTTTTTTGCTCTAAAAATTAAAAGATAATAAAAGATGACTACTTTTTTGAAAACTGACCTTTTCTTAGGCCAGTTTTGGAGGTAATTTTTGATGTTTTTAAAGTAGCGGGAACACTCACTAGCTCCTTCATATATTTGAAAAATCCAAGCAACATAACTCATTTTATCTAGCTTGATGAGTCAATAGACATCCATTATTTTTTGGAAATGGACCCTTCTTGCTCTCAAACAAGGACTAAGAAACCCCAAATAGAAAAGTTGTTTGATAAAGAGTAAATCATGACAACGAATTGGGATGAAAGAAACCTAATTACCATCTTTTCACTACTGATAAATTGTAATTTGTAACATAAGAAACCCTAAGGCTTTGATTAAGTGGTGAGACCGCAGTGTGATAATGTGTGAATTAGGTACACGTGGCAATTTCAAACCCTACTGCAACCAAAAGTGTGATATTATAATATTTAAGTGAAGAAGAATAGAGAGACAAATTCATTATCTATCGAATTTTGAATGGGTAAAATTCACAAATAAAATAGCTACTTTTCAGTTCAATAACTAAACAATAGCTATTGTCATGAAGTTTCAAATTTTATAAATAAAACGAATCTGAAAGAATCAAATAAAAAAAGAAAGATTGTCTTAGCATATGCTAGATTTTTACTTTATTTTTTTAATCAGATAATTAGTGGAGGGGTAATTCCAAGGATATCATAAAACTTCAACAAAGATAAGTAGTTGATAGTTTTATGTTGTCTTTTTGAAATTAAGAAGACAATATTCTACTAATTTCCATATGTGACTTTGATAGCTTATCAAGATGATTGACATCATTATAGAAGAAAACTATATGAAAAATATAGTACAACTTTTATAGAAATCTTAAAAAAAAAGATAGATTATCCGTTATACATCAATTAAAATATATTGATACTACAATTTTTATTCTAGCATTATCATCGTCAAGCTAAATTTTTTATACAATTACTTTGTTCATTGCTTAAACAGTCATAAAACTACTGGAAATAAGTGAACAAAGTCAAAATTATTTTTTGTTTGAGCGACTCTTTGAGAAGAATAAAACATAAATAATGATTCTTCCATTAAATAGTTGAGTAACCAATAAAACCCTAACATTATAAAAGGTATCATGGGTTCCAGCCTACCTTTTTTTTTGTTTGGTTTTCTATTCGGAGTCCGGAGTCCATATTGAAGCTTCGATTAAATTTGAATCGCGCTCTGTAGGGCTCATTCGAGGATGGCGCTCTCAACAGGATTTTTTTCCATATCCAGGGCTCAAACCCGAGACCTGTGGTTAAAGGTAAAGCACTCTCACCAGTGCATTGGTGGGTTCCAGCCTACTTGACCCCAAATAAAGTTGAAATTATTCTACTCATATCATATTTTAAAAAGTAGAAGGCAAATACTACTAGGATTCCTACATAAAGACTTTGAAAAAGAACTTATTATCAACATGATTGACAAAAGATGACAAAGTTGTTACAATTATTGAAAATACAAAGCGCACTCATCTCTCTTTCTTTCTTTTATAGAAAAAGGATGAGTTTGATATATATATTACATTGTTGTTATGTGTGGAATTCGAGGAAGGATCGAATGTATCACAATGATATATTGTACGTAACTTTATCTTATATTATTTCAAGAGGTTGTTTTTGTAGCTTAAACAAGTGATCTCCTGATTACATGATATTAACTTTATTTGTTATATCAAAACTCGTTTTCAATAATTTTCCTAAAAATTACATAAAATTCTATAGTGTTAAGAGTTAATTATATTATATCCCTATTTTTTCTCAAATCACAAAAATCCTTTAAATTTATAGGATCTTGGATACATCAAGAAACCTGTGAATATATAGCTCATGAATTGCGAATGATAGTTCACTTAATGAGAGGAATGTATCTGAGAAGGAATAAAGATGTATCCGAGAGGAGAGAGATGTTTTCGAGAGGAGAGATGGATGTTTTCGAGAGGCATAGGGATGTATCAGAGAGGGGATAATGATGCATTCGAGAAAATTTTTTATAATTTTTTTAAATGATACGAATTTTTAGAAATTATAATAAAATATAAAATGTGTATTTATATAGTTTTTTCATAATTTTGATATATAATGCTTTTTTTGGTCCCACTGTCAACACCATTTCTGATAAAATGGCACTACTAAATGTGATAACCTTTTTTTCCTATGTAATATCTCCATCCACTTTGGGTAATATAATATTCCAGATTAGCCAGAACAGAATAATTGAGTATTTAAGGGTGGTCAATGACCTGGAAAAACAATAATGGGAGATTAGACAAAAATAAATAAATGTTGTTAGGTGATTTTATTACATCTGACTATATTTTGGTGTGCATAGTTATTTGAATTTGTGGGTGAGACATTACAACAAATATCTACTAAATAATTGAGATAGGCATAAGATATTTTAAATGCTATTGATATAAAAATATATAGATATTGGTGTATAATCAAAATTATATAACATATTGATATTAGCTAGAGATTATACACAATCCAATTGATTTGTTCAAAGGAAAATTCTCAAAATAAAAAATATTGAATAAAATACAGCACTTTATTTGCAACAAAATATACCCCTCCCACTCTTTGGGGTGGCCCAATGGTTTGAGCTTGGGACTTTCATGTTGGAGGTCTCAAGTTCAAAACCCCTTGCCAGTGAAAGTAAGGGGTTTGCCTTCTGGGTTGAGCTCGTCGCCTGGTGAAGGTTACCTCTCCTATGTGGTTTGCGAGCTATTGCATAGGAGCGGAGATTTTATTCCTTGCACACCCAAAGAGTAGTGGCTATGAATTTTCCTTGCCATAAAAAATAAATAAATATACCCCTCCCACTCTTTTCTCAAAGGAAATTATTAATTTTGATAATTTTTAAGACTTGACTTTCCAAGTCTTCTTATCAGTCAAAAAGAATGAGAATAATAATCAATGTTGTATGACCAACATGTTGTTTTCCAACTAACCCAACTAAATGAAATGTTCATAATTCTCAAAAATAAAAATGTATGTGGAAACCAATTTTGTTTTTTCATAAGCTATTGAGGTACTATCGAATTAAAAATGTAAAAAAAATAATGATATGTGCTTGACCTTGTTTTCGTGTGTTTTGGTAGGAAGGAGAATATTTTATGTGAAAAATATTTTTTTGAAAATAAGTTGATATTTTATCTATCTTTTAGTGTTTGGTAAGTAAGCAAAAGAAAAATATTATCTCAAGAATATTTATATATAATTTAGCAAAACACTATAGGGGTGGAGAGTGGGACCTGGAAGGTGGCAGGAGTGGAACGGTCAACGGGTAGCGGTTAGGGTGTTGGTTGGGTGCGGAGGATGTAATAAACATAAAACTTTTTTCCTCTGCATTCATTTAAGGAAGTCATTTTCCTCATTCTTAAGAAAATGTGTTTCATAGAGAAAACGTATTTCAAAATTTTTGTCCAACTAAACATGAAAAAATAAGAAAACATTTTCCAAAAAATGATTTCCTCCGTAACAAACACACTACTCCTACACCAACAACAAAAACAATAGCGTATTCAATATAATTTCATAAACAAGATTTGAAAGAAAAAGATTTACGCAGATCATATCGATGTCTTTATGGAATAAAGAGGTTAGAAATAATTAACAACACCATCTGAATTATTTAACAAATCATAAGGATCCTTAATTGGAAGCTCTTTTTATTCCAACATAGTATGACCTATCATAAAAGTAAGGGTAAAATCTGTGTATATTTTATTTTTTCATATTCTATTTATGAGACTATATCGGGTAAGTTGTTGTTGTATAGTAAGGGTCGAAGGGCTACCATTTTGTGTGCCTGTTATTATAGTATACTTGCTTCTTTTCGTTTTGTAAAGATAGATCACATTGATCGAATCACATCAAATATAAATATACCTCCTTTATTTTTTTTTTTTAACTTATTATTATCATCATCTTTGTTTTTGTCATTATAACATCAATAGACTAAATTTAACACTAACATTCCATAAAAAGGTGTTGGTCGATTAAGACAACATGATGATATCCATAAAAGTCATAATCAATAATTATTTAAAAAAAGAAAAATTGTGTTAATAGCTTGTAAATAAAAATGAAAAGAAAATGGCCCATTCTAGCCGAAGGGATAATAGTGTTTAGTGGTAAAAGAAAAGATTCTTTTAGATTTCTCTTTAGTCATTTTATTTTTATGTCAATAAAATGAAAGAAAAAAATATACACTATCTTCATGTACTTGAGCCTTATCCATATCCCCTCCACTCCACCCACCCACCCCACCACACACACCCCACGTTTCATCTTTTTCCTAAACTTCTAGGATATGTATACACATATATACTCTCAAATAAGTTACATAGTTGAGATCAATTCATCTTTAATTAAAAATTTTGGATTCAATATTTTGATCAATAGGGTAAAGTCTATCTCCTTAGTAGAACTATTTAAAAAAATATATGCATGAATCAGATAAAAAAATTCTGAATAATGAATAATTAAAACCAAAAGAGACGTAATGATACTTTTGGTTACTACACTAATGATAACATTTGATACTTGTGATATATCTCTTAGCTTTTCTAACATTCAACTTATTAATGATATAAGCAGACACTCAAATTTGAACTCAGATAATAAGTGAACACTTCAATTTTGAATCATTTGAACTCTCCAACTTATAAATTGGTCATTAAGGCACTTTCAAAATTTATGAGTCACGTTAGCATCAGATATCCATAAGAAAAATTGGAGACAAGTTGGAATGTTTAGTTGTTAATTAAGATGTCTAAATATGCACTCTTAAGAGTTAGAGACTTAGTTGTGATCTGAGGCCAATTTTGTTTGTCTATTATTATGTGCTTTTGGTCCCTTTATATAGAAAATATTTTATGCTTAGTGATTGTTTATGTGTGCCTTTGGTCTCGTAACACTTCAATTTTGAAAATGCATATCTAGATATCTTTAAGGAATGTACTCTAGAAGTGTATTCTCAAAATTGGGGGGTTTACGGAGCAACTTAAGTCAAATTAAAAATTTTAAATGTATCAAGTACCAAGTGACTTTGTCTAACAAAACTTAGATATATGTATAAAATCAACCAATTATTTTACGTCTGTTGAAATTTAAACCAACCTATTACATACGCATCTTGATTAATTTTATGGTGTATCTACTATCTCCTATGAGTACAAATATTGAGTAACTTTGTCCATCAAAATCAAGATACATGTATGAAATCAACCAAAGTTTTTACATCCAATGAAATTCAAACCAACCTATTACATTTAACACATGTTTGCTCAAATTCTTTAAAAATGTTGATGGGCAAATATGGGGATACTTTTTTTTTTTTTTGAGGATCCAACACGGGCATGAAAACATTATTAGAGAGTCCAAACAACATAGCATTTAACCACAAACTCAAGCAGATGATTTCCAGCAAAAAATTAGTTCGACTCCCACAGCAGGAGCACACAAAATTGATCATCTCATCCAGCAACTTGAATAAATACATTATTTATTTTATGGCAAACTTGTGCACAACACTTGTCTTGTAAGCCATACATTTTTTGCATAAGAAGAGTATTGAAATTGAAATACAACTACAAACACAATGCAAGGACTAAATGTACCAGTAATATAAAAAGTACATGTAAGCTCATACAAGTAGAGGTTACAACTTGATGAGTCGATCCACCTACATGTCTTGCTTTTACTGCTATGTCGGGAGTTTAGCACTAGGACAACCATTCCTCTGCATAGCACCAGAGACTGCTAAGAGTTGAAGCAGCCGCAGCTTCCTCAAGCATCTGCATGGGCGAAAAAACAAAGTGTAACGTTAAGCTTGCTACAGACACTTGCTTGCAACTATAACGGGACAGAAAGTTTGATAAAGATGCTGAAATTTCACCATTTAGGGGAAGAAGCACTCCTTGAAGAGAATCCAGAAGGAGCATTTGGAATGGATATGGAAAGCTGAGTGGTGGAGAAATTATTTTTGCCAGATCCCTCACCAAGATTGGACCATGATTCTTTGGATGTAGGCCACTCGTCAAAGAATGAACGCATTGGATGCTGTGGCTCCTGCTTTACTGTACCAGGTGAATCTATGTCACTGCTGAAGAAGCAATGTTGGGGTTGCTGTTTTGATTCAATCACAGGCTCAAACGGATTAGGTGAACTACCCAACAGCTGGGAATCATTTTTCAGATTGGGTTTTGACGGAACTTGTGATGGCATCAGACGCCACATGTTGTCTGTGTTAGAACCCGTACCTCCTAGTCCCCTCACACTTGAGGAAGCTACTGGCAAGAAATTGTGGTCATCCGCATCAGGAGCCATTCCGTACCTGTGTAGCATTTCATGAAACTGGATTTTATGCCATTTACACCAAATGCAAGACCAACAATACACCATATCAGACATATTCACTGAGCAGTAACAAGAAAACATACATGGAACTTCGAACAGTACCCAATACCCTAACGGTTAATGTGAAGAGCGAACATCGTCTTAAGAAAAGGACTTAAAAGAACTAGATTTTATTGACAACCACCAATTTTTTCCTTTTTTTATAAAGATTGACAACATCATGAGTGTATTAAGTAGGGGATAGCAGGGGAAACTTGGTCATATTTTGCCCTCTTGCATAAAAATCTTGTCGTACTTATAAGAATCTAACAAATACTAAACGATTCTAACTATGCTATACTTTTTTGAGCTCAAATTGATGAAGTGGATGATGAGATAAGATTTGAGGTAATATCATGATTAGTGATATCCCCTCTAAGTACTCATGATCACTAGTCTTTTCACTGATCTATGTAAAGATAATTTGGACCTAAAATAGTTTTACAAAGGGAAGATGGTAGCTGAATATAGGAGAGAAGAATATCTCCCCTACTTGACAGTTTTAAGTTTGAAACAATTGGGGAAAAAAGAAGGATTGACGGTCACCCATGTCATATTTAGCATCCGTCCAAATGTAAAAGATTTGAGCCAGCAACTCTATCTTTCATCAGCAATAGAAAACACAGAATATAGGAGCAGAAGACTTGCCACTTGAAAACAGTATTAAACAGCTATGCGGCAAAACACCAAGATTTTATGCAAAGCTGCACAAGAATTTAGATGAAAGTAACAAAAATGACATGCCAACTACTTGAGAACTCTTTTATAGAGTCACGTAATCAAGGTGCACTACCAGTAAAGGGCAGGCCAATGCACAAAGTATCCCACAACCCACATTTACGCAAGGTCCGGGAAAAGGGCTGCACCCCAATGGGATGTAGTGTAGGCTGCCTACCCTAACGCAAGCACCACTGTTTGAACCTGTGACCTATAGGTCATGCATAGACAACTATACCATTGTTCCGAGGCTCCAAGTTGCACGGACAGTATGAGAAAAAAATCTATTTAAGGAGAACATGAACCATAGAGGACAAAGAGGATGTACCTATACTCCTTATTATTTATCCCATAGGAGGCAGGCTCCATCTGCAGTTTCGTGGTGGTGCTTCCGTAACTTATTCCATCTGAATTAGCAACGGAATATAATGGCATATTTTGGAAGCTTCCACTGCTATTGCTTTGGAAACTTCCACTTCTATTGCTGCTCCCAGTAGCAGTGTGTGATATACTTGTCGACAAGGACTGGGAAGTAGTTTGAGATTCCACAGGCTTTCTTGAACGGTTGCGGCCTCGATGCATGTGTCGTTCACAATATTTGGAGTCAGGATGTGCATCTTTGGAGCACCTCCATTTCTTTCCATCCGTCCTTCTACATCTTCCTGGCTCGGGGTCAAACTTCTTCCCATAATAGGAACAATAACCCACTGCACATGTAAAATACATTACCACATTTACATTACAAGCCCATCATTCACCAACCAAAAAGAAAGACCTTTATCATGCAAAATGCATTTTTTCTTTTTTTGGATCAAGTACGGCCAGAATTTATTGATATTGAAATCCAGTATCATGGAATTTCGATAGCTACACTGCCATCAAAATTCTATGAGACTGGAATTTCTGCAACAGACATTGACATTTAAGCACAACCTTAACAGAGTACTACATGAGGGAGACGTTGAAATTTAATACAGATGTAAAACTATGAAATTATATGTAAAACAAAAAGAAAGAAGCAAAAATATGCCAACCATGGATTTACTGCCATAATGGAACACAAGGCTTTAGTCCACCAGATGTCAAGAGAGTGGATATATGTTAAAAGTAAGCGCTTGGCCAAAAAATAAACTATTTATAAACGTAAATGACATTTATATACAATAGTACAATTTCAAATCAAATATCAAATCCACATGACAGAAACTATTGGATTTAGAACATTGATGAAGGCTAGAAGCCTTTTAGATAAGGTCGGGTTCGAATCACAAAACCTGGGTGTTCTCTTTTCCCCCCTTTAAATGAAACAATGTTACTTTCGCACAGCATCTTTTTAGGAAGTGGGCATGGATCATTTTTACCAGCCAATTCAAATGATAAAAGAAAAGGAGCACATGTTGAAGGAATCAAACCCATGATCTTAACCTACAAGTTCACTCCTTTGCAATGCACCTGTGTTTAACTTCTGTTTAAGGTATTGAATAAAAAGAAATTTTGTTCTTAAACTCCCTGCCCAATTAAACATCATCACCTAGATTGAGACAGAGGGAGTAACTTTTTTTTTTTTTTTATGACAAGGGAAACCCGCAGCCGCTACCCTTTGGGTGCGCACAGGGTAAAACCCCCGCTCCTATGCAATAATTCGCAAACCACATAGGAGAGGTAACCCACACTAGGCAAGCCCGGTGCGACGAGCTAAACCCAGAAGACAAACCCCTTGCTTACGCTGGCAAGGGGTTTCAAACTTGAGACCTCCAACATCGAAGTCCTAAGCCCAAACCACTGGGCCGCCCCTAAGGGTAAAGGGAGTAACTTTTTGTTGTTGTTTTGTTTTATTTACTCTACAGATTTTGTAATCCTGTGTTGCATAATCTTGTTTATTTATATAAATCATTAAAGATTGATGTATTTTAATAATTAAAATAACAAAACATAAGAAATTGAGAACTTTGAAGTAAATTATGAAACTTGAAAATGTGTAAAGATTTGAAATTTTACAGTAAATAGTTAAATTCGTTAAGTTATTTGTGCGTCGAGTTTATAAACATTTGACTAGTTGCACTAAAATATAAATTTGTAAATGACTCTGTCAAATTAAACATATCTTGGCTCTCTGCTTTGCTTTTGGCCTGTCATCAGCCATTGAACCAGCTTGTACAAAACCAAAATAGATTCCTCTAACAAATATTTTTAGAAAAAAAGAAAATAAAATTGTTTTTTCCTATAAAAGAGAAACCCACGAGGGACGCACGGTTGAAACTAGATGGATAGTGAGCCCGGCCCTCTATCCTTCTCAACTTAAATACCAAGCATTTGTACAGCAAGGTTCGATCCAGTGATGAGCACCTAAGCCACAAGTCATCATGTGTTGCGCCCTTACCACTACACAACAGGGCTAATAAGATGAATCGTGAATGTTTCTAGCACATATAAAAATACTTTTAAAAACGAATCCATAATATACTTCCAACCAAGATCTTAGAATCAAAATATAGGGATGCAGTTCTTTATTATACTGCCTTAACAAATCTAAAGTTCCTTTTCTTTTTAAAGCAAGGATTAATAGAGAAAAGCAATGAAAAACAATGTTCATCGATCTGCATGCTCCAATTTAACCATTAAATTATGGTAAACTTCCCCACTCTCATAAATGAAAACTCTATAAAGAGCTCAACTATAATAAACTAAAATTAACAAACCAAACGAAAAAAAGAACAATGTTTTCATGTAACCGAGAAAACCCTAGAGGGTAGTGGCGGACAGTTTGAACCTAGGTGGATAGCCTCCTCTATCCTTATCCTTCTCCACCTAAATCCAAAGCTCTTGTACGAAAGGTTCAATCCCGTGATAAGCACCTATGTCACACATCATGCATTTGCACTCTTACCTCTAGACAGCCACGCTAAAAGGATGAATGCTTCTAGCTCTTATAGAAATACTTCTAAAAGTGAATGGATAGTATTCTTCCATCCAATATTTTAGAATCAAAAACAAAGGGATGGCAGTTCATCATTTTTCTTCATCTTTAAAGGTAATACTCCCTCCGTTCCCTTTTGATTGTCTTTCCATTATAGTCGTTTAATAAAGAACGTATCTTTCCCCTCTTTGGCAACTCTTTAGTTTCAACTTTCCATTTTTGAGCACAACATTAAAAATCATTTCGGTACATTATATATATCTTTATGGCAATACCACAAGATTCAACCGTCTATTTTAGTTTCTTAAACTTCATGATAAGTCAAAACCAGATTAACAAATTGAAACGGAGAGAATACTAGAAAAAAGCCATGAGAAACAATGTTCCTAGATCCGCATGCTCCAATTTCACCATTAAATTACATTAACCTTCCCATTCACAAAACACCATAAAATGCTCTATCACTACAACAAATCAACCAATTAACAAACAAACAAACAAACCAAAAAAAAACTTTAAACTGAAAAAAAAAAAATAAAGAGAAAAAGAAAGAAGAAACTTACAGCTAGGATGATTGAAGAACCTGGCTGAGATAGCATCAAAACTCCGGCGAATAGGTACTACTAGGTCCGGTGGCACAGGTAGCCCAGCTACTAAATACTTATAAATCATAGCTTGATGCTCCAATTCCTGCCACTGCACCGCTGTAAAAGGTGGCCGGAATCCATAATCATTATACCCCACCTCCCCTCCACCTCCCACCAACCCCACCCCCACCACTGATGTCGTTGAGGTCCCACTCATCTCCTCCAAGAACCAAAAAAGACTTCACCTTTTTGCTTAATTTACACACCCTTTTTCCTTTTCTTCCAAAAGCTGCACCCAAAAATGAAAACAAACGTCAGTTAAAATACAAACATATTAGTAAATGCTCAAACAGAAAGAAAAAAACATAATCAAGAAAAGCTTTTTTTTGTGTTTCTTGAGTGTGGGGGTCGGGGGGGTGGGGGTTAGCGGGAGTAGAGGTTGTTGGGGTTTCCCAAAAGGGGGACAGATCTAGGGTTTTGGATAAACCTGCAAGAAGAACAGAGAGAGAGAAAAAAAGTGAAGTGAGAAAGAAGAGTGTACTAGTACTTGTTAATGGTTTTTTTTTTTATTAAGTAGTGATTAAGGACTAATCAAATGGAGATTTGAAGGTTGACATTGTGTATTAGCAATGGAAGAATGGAGAGTTTAAGTTCATGAAGAGTGTTTTATGAGTGTTGAGGTTAACGGAAGCATTGGGACATGGGAATAAGGATGCAGGGGGTTGAGGTTTGAGGGGACCTTGGGGTATTGTGGGGGCCATGTCTTTGTTTTTGTTGTGGTCCAATTGATGCAATGCAAACATATCTTCTCCTTTTTATTATCTTTCAAAAAAAAAAAAAGTTCATATGATTGTATTTTGTTTTTTCAAAGCGTAGTGATAAAGCTAATTTTGTTATGAAATAATAAGACTTGTATCACAGAGGAGGAAGAGAGATTTTTTTTTTTTTTGTTACAAAATGAATTGAGTTGGCTTCTTATTTATTAAAGAACCGAAGCAGTGTATAAAGCTACTTACAAGTTGTTTGCAGAGCTTCTTATAAGGAGTTAACTTACAAAGTTGTTTATTGAAGCCTACTTGCAAACCTGCTTGTAGAAATCTGCTGACAAAGTTGCTCGTAAGATGTTTGCAAACTTCATCACGAAATTGCAAGAGTATTATTTAATATACTTTAATTAATTCTGCGAAATATAATAATGTTTATCAAAACTTAAGACATATGAAGAAAAGTCACCTAACATGTTTTTGTCTCCATTAAAATCAAATATCAACAATATAAAATTAATACAAAGAATACAAATTCAAGAGATTTTATGGTGGTTGATTCATATACTAATATGACGATTTACTATTTAATATTTAATTTATTAAATAATTTTATAGTAACATTTATATTTAATGCAGGGTAAAATCGTAATTTAATTTTTGCAAAAAATTCTTTCCACTTTTAGTATAACTAGTTATGTGTGTTGCACTTTTATCCCCTACTCTTGTATAAAATTTATATAGTGGGTGATAGAGTTATGGTACTTTTCAAACATAAACAACTTAACACAATAAGTTAACTAAAATATATCCTCAAAAAGCAATTCAAAAAAGATGAAGACACTCAACCAATATCAAGGAGAATTCTTCTTGCCTTTATATTACAAATCTTAGAATAAAAAATATTTTAAAGTTTCTTTCGTCATTTTCTCCTATTCAAAGTGTTAATTATATTTATATCCTAAAGGTGAAAGAAATGAATAATACAAAAATATAATAACCAATTATGAAGTTATATTTGAAAACTAAAAAAGATAGAAATATTAAATACAAAATTACTTACAATTTCATATCCGGAAAATTTTCATCTTGATGACAATTTACACATTTCTCAATAAAAAGAAGATACATATGCATGAAAGAATACAAATAAATGAATTAGTAAGGATTTTTACGATTACTATCCATGATATATGATATAAACAGTTTATCTAATCTGAGCCAAGTCAAAAAATGGCTCTAGCTTTCTCTTTAGCACAGGTTTTGTCTCTTTAGGATTCCCAAAAACATTCCATAATCTTAGTGTCTCATCAGCTGCTGCAGTCGCGACGGTATAGCCATCTGGGCTCTGAAATATGTTAAGATGAAAAGTCCGTGAACTGTAAAAGCACCGTGAAAATACGAGAGCATAAACGAACAAAATGTGACAGTTTCAGTTAACCAATCATACCTGAGCCATATAAAGAACTCTTGATGTGTGACCCAAAAGTTCTGAAATTTTCGTCATAGAAGGATATTTCCAAACAGTGAGCTGGTTGTCAGTAAAGCCGTGAGAACTCAAAAGCTCGCGATCATGTCTGTTCCAAAGCAAGGAACAGACTTGTGAACCTGTATTGACAGAGTTCAAGCATGCCCCCGTATTGGTGTTCCAAAACTTTATGCATTGATCTCCAACGCCACCACCTGAGGCGACCATATTACTCTGGAAAGGACACCAGGAAAGAGCTTTTACAGCAGCTGTGTGATCTGTCATACGGTGGACCCATTGGTGTGTAGAGTTAGCAGACCCCATCGATATGCTCCATATATGGACCAAATTGTCATTCCCTCCACTAGCCAATTGCTGGCCTGAAGCAGACCACTTCAATCCACATATCTCCTGATTGTGTCCCCTGTATGTTCCGACTATGTGGGATCTTACACGCACGTCATTGTTGATGATCATACTGTCCATGCCCCCAGTTGTCAGTATGTGTCCATTCCAATCGAGTGAGCCAACCCTTAATCTGTGTCCTCGTAAAGTCCTCAGCTGTGTATAAAGGCAAGATGTTAGACTTCTGATTAAGTAAAGTAAAAGATAAACTCTCTGCATATTTTGATTTCCACGTAATTTGCTGTATAATAATTAGACTATAAGAAGGAAGACGAAAGAAACTACTCACCAATCGGCTAGACCCCTGCAAGGTGTTCCACAGCTGAACGTGCGAATTATTCAAGCCCACAGCAAGGTGTCTTCCATCTGGTGACCAGCTGACAGCAGTCACGGGCCCAAAATCATCATCAACCGCGAGAAGCTCAGTAGCAGACCCATCAGAAGCATCCCATAGATAGACAGAATTTCCTAAGGCAATGGCAAGTACGTTATTGCTTCCCCAGTCTAACAAATTGAGATAAAAATCATCTAGGATGTCAGGAGCATCCAGGGTCCTCTCCGAAGACTGTTAACAAGCAAGGAGTTCTCTAAGTTAGGAACAAACGCCAAGATGAAACATCTATTTACACTAATACAATATGTATGGTTAGCATGGGCAGACACAAAAACAAAAAGATAGTAAAAAGGGGACGAAAGAAAAACTCACTTGGGGAATGTATCTCCTCTTTTTAATGGTTTTTGACTGTTGTATAGATGATGGAGATTCAGAAACTCTCTCAGCCGAATGTGGAAGCTTATTCTTAAAAGCAAGGATCCTCGTTCTATTCATGTTGAAAATTTCTGCTAACTGCTTCGAGTAAGCTTCTTTAGATGGAGAATTTACTCCATAGTGTTCCTTTTTAACCTTCCCACCACTGAGCATGTAATGTGCATAGTCAAAATCCATTGCAGAACGATTGGGTATAAACCTGTCCAGCTGCATTTTCACAAACATATCATTTAAAATCCAACCTTGCAACAAATCTCATATAATGAATATCAAAACATAACTCAACACTGACACTGTAAAACAACGAAAACAATCATTAGAAATACAACCAAAACCAGGATGACGTGACGCAAAGAGCTGACATCCATACATGTTAAAACACCTAGTCCAAACTTTTCTCTAGTTTGAATAATGAAAGCTCAAAAACGTAAAATCGCAGCCTTTTACCTATCTTCCCTGTTTCAATTGCCTAAGTTTGATGGACATATCACGAATAAATTTTCAACAGCTTATTCACCCAACCTCTTTCTCTTTATCACAACAAACAACATACCCAGTGCAACCTCTTTCTCTTAATAAAGAAGTAAAAACATCATCAAAATTCGATACCCGAAAGTAGAAGTCATCAGTTAACCACATCCACCATACCATTTAACATACATAACAGATAAAACTGGAAAAATATATAGCGAAAGCCGATCAAACAACATTGTATTCATAATTAAGACTGCATAGTGGAAAACCCCAATTTGCAAATTTAAGCGAAAAATCAAAACCCACACAAACAAAAATTCAAAAGGAGACACTAATCTACTTCAAATTCAAGAGCCCAGAATCTACCTATCAATCAATCAATCATCATTTACACCTCAATTCGTCTCTACTATGAAAACCCCATTTTTCAAAATCTAAACAAATCGCAAAACCCACAAAAACCCTCATACAAAATCAAAAAAAGAGACGCTAATTCATCGCAATTCATAATTTTATCAATTAATCACACCTCAATTTGGCTCGACTATAAGAATCCACTAAAATCCAGTCCAAGAAATTACTACACAGAATGAAGAAAAACAGTAGATGAAAAAAAAAACGTACATTCTCTCGAGTTCTTTTCTTGTGAGACATCTGATCAACGAGAGGAGGTCGAAACTTTCTGTATCTGCTCCCTGCATCCATAGATACAGAAAAAGAGAATTACTCTATCAAATACAAAACGGCAAAATTGCGAAACAATAACAGAGAGAAACCAATTAACAGTGACAATAATGGCGGCGGCGTCTTTAGTAGATCAATATGAGAATTTCTTGATAAAGAGCGTCAATGGCGTATTGAATTTCTTCAGCGTTAATGGGAAATTCTTTTTGTTTTCTAAGAAGTGTTAAAACTGTAACGGCTATATATATATACATTTCGGAGTCGGGTTATTGGACCGGGTTCAAATTCGGGTCAGTTTTTTTGTGATCCGGATCTATTGGTGGGAAAGAGATGCTATTTGAAATTTTTTTTTCTTTCTCTAATTTTTTTTAACACGGACTTTTCTTTTCATAAGTGAGTTTCTAATTACATATTTTCTAGTGTTTGGTAAGTACACGGAAAAAATATTTCAAGAATGTTTATATGTAATCTAGTAAAAAGCTTTGAGAGTGGGTGTTCGAGGGTGGTGGAGAGTAGGACGATGTCGAGACACGTGAAGGGTGGAGATGAAACAATGAACTTGAAATATCACTTATGAAATATTATCCGAGTTCGATATCTGTATTAGAGTCCGATGAAATTTAGATTCGCACCAGAATGTCCCACGTCAAGGGTAAAACGTTCTCTAGCAAAGATGACTTTGTAGCTAGGGGTACTCGAACCTGAGGGCTGAGATATTTGGTTAAGGATGAATGAATACTTATCACTCAACTACAACATTTGTTGGTGGGTGTCAACCACACCCTATCCCGATCGAGTGCAATAACTTTAATTTTTGACCAATCAAACAAGAAAAAGAAGTTCATAACCAACCAATTTAATCTTACTATTCAAATAAATATCATAAAACATACGAGATAGATAAACTATAGCATAAACTCTGAAAATTCTAAATTATTCATGCCCTCCTCTAAAAGTTCACAAGAAATTAAAGGACACATATCATATTTATCCTTATTTTAATTTCTTTTAATTTATAGGTAATATTTTGAATTTTTTTTTTTCTTGCTATGTGGATTCGCTTGATAGATTACCCATACATATTAAATAGTAATATCTTAACTCAAATACAGAGTTTTACCCAAAATCAGTTACTTCTATCGAATTCATATAACTATACCTCTATGACTTCGTTCTTGATAAGTTGACACATGTAATTTAAGAGTCACATCAACGTGCAAAAAAAAAGGTAAAGAAAATAATAAAATTTGTTCTCACTTTGCTAAAGAAGAAAAACAAGAATTTTAACATTGATTTTCTTAATTTTATTTTTTTTAAAAAAAATTACAAACAAACCTGTTATTGAATCTAGTGGCCATAGAGTCTCTCATATTATTCACCAACCATTTTCCCGGTAATTTAATGGCACAAATGTTTCTAATTCACACCTCTTCCTTCTCTATACCTATACATACATATTTATTATATCAAAAACATGCATGCATGTGGTTACGTTGGTTATGTTCTTGGGGGCTCGTATTCGAGTTTGAATTGTTACTCATGAAAATATAATGAATATGGTTGCATAGTAATGTTATTCGAGTAAGTATTTGATTTCACTCTGAGTTTTTTTTTGGACGATTTTTTGAAATAATAATGTATGGAAGGAGAGAAATATGTTCGTAATTGTGTAGTATAGTTCGTGAATTGTGAGGATCAAAAGAGCATATTATTAGAGACGTAAGAAGGAAAAAGGTGAAAAAACATGTCGAAGGTGGTGCACGAGGGATGGATGGTGAGGTATGGGAGGAGGAAGATAGGAAAATCATTCCTTCATATGCGTTATTTCGTTCTGGAGACTAAGTTGTTGGCCTACTTCAAGACGAAACCTCAAGGAAACGTGGTGAGTTCAACTTACAACGCATTTCAATTTTGTTTGTTTGTTTGTCTAATTTATATGTCCGAATGTGAATTTGATAGTTAAGTCGTACATATTCAATGAATTTCATCGGACAAATACAGAATTTGACTAAAACTACTAAGTTCAACCAAACACTAGCTCCGCATGCCCTTGAGTGCACGACTGATGGAAAAATGATACTATGTTAGTAATTTTAAAGGCTTTTAACTTATGATGTTACAATAATTGCTAGGCTCCAATCAAGACTCTTGCAATTGATGGTAATTTTCGAGTGGAGGATCGAGGCTTGAAGACTCATCATGGACAGGTGAGTTGTTCTTATTGTTGATATTTGATTTCTTGTGTAAATCTATAAGCTTGATGAACATTCATATAACATAATTTTTTTGTTGAGAAATTGATATGTTATGTACTCTTTACAATCTGCAGATGGTTTACGTCCTATCGGTCTATAACATGAAAGAGAAGCATGACCAAATCACGGTACACGATCTTCTTTAGTCCTTCTTATCTGTTCTCTTGCCCCAAAGATTGATTCACAGTGCATATCTAGACACCTCAATGTGGTCTTAATTCACAACTAAACACTCCAACTCATCCTTACTGTGTCTCATGGAACACCCAAACACTAAAGTGAAACATAAGTTTTGGAGGTGTCTAGATAATCATTTTGTAAGTTAGAGTGTTTATCTAACACAATAGAGACGAGTTGAGGTGTCTAGATGTGCACTCTCAAAGTTAGAGTGCTTATTAGTCAGCTAAAGCCATAGCCATGTTTGTTTTGAGACTTTTGTATATAAAAGGACACGTAAAACAAATTTGTCCGGAGGCTTCCCCATCAAATCGATATAATTTATCATGTACAAAGAAAAATGAAAGAAAGAAGAAGATAGATATATGACGCGAGAGACACTTCCGCGTAGTTTCTGGAATGTAACTGCAAAATTTTCAACAAGTTCAAGTTTTTTTTTTTTTAAGATTTGGCATTATAAATGTGAATTTCATTGGCTGGACCAAGAACTAGTTGTCATTTTGGGAGATTAGCCCATATTTGGATATATATTATTTGGCAAGCTTTAGAGTTTGGTGAATTTAGTATCAAGTGAGAATAATTCTGGTTATATACATTGTTATATATAGTGGATGTTGTATCGATTTAACCTCTTCTTCATGTGTTTACTTCTTTATATTTTTGAAATCTCCTTGCGACTGTGCTTTGCTGCCTGCTCTGAGTTTCCTGTTTTGTGTGAGAGAAATTATTCATGTTAATCATAATGTTCTTCCAGATGGCAGCTTTCAACATTCAGGAAGCACTAATTTGGAAAGAAAAAATCGAATCCGTGATTGATCAGGTTTTTTTTCCTTATTTCTTGGTATTCTCTTCTTCCCTCATCGTACGTAGATGCTGATGGTGATAGTAACATGTTGACTGCTATGCAGCATCAAGAGTCAGTAGGTGGTAGTCGTACCAAATACAACGAATTCAAATCTGGGACGGAGAGTACTGGGAGGATGGCTTCAGATCAGGAAAGCCCGTAAGCACCTGTTCTCTGTTTAGCTCTGTATCCGTAATTCCCTTTTTGATACTTATATAATTTTTTTTAACTCTTGACTAGCAATTCTTAGACTAGTGACGATCGCAAAACACACTATAGATTAAACGTTTTTCTAGTCAAAGATAGTATAGTGTAGTTATCATCTCCACTGGATTTTAAAATGATGACTTCAAATGCCACAAATATATTGTTTGAACAAAATCTACTTGGTTACCTATACGTGGGCTTCTAACTCCGCCCCTAACCATAAATTGTAGCTATTACTTCTATAGTCTAAACTTCATAGTGCAAGTCACCCTATTTTGTAGGTTCAGTGCTGCTGAGGATGAAGATGAATCTCAACAAAACGTGCTGCGAGGAACAACAATTGCAAATGGTTTGTTAATTTCCCCTGTGCTTATTTGATTTCTATACATGTTTTTTAAGTTCCTTATTTCTTCTTCAGCGATAGCTCCTCCGGAGTCTGTAGTTGACTGGACAAAGGAATCAGAGTCAGATTTGGCAAACCCGAAGTATAGGCGCTTACTTTACTGCCAAAATGGTCAGTCTAATTCTCAATTTCCCCTTTTTGTTTCCTCAGTATAGCAATTGGCTGGATTTTAAGCTGTAGAATATGCGATTACGGACATTTTCCTGGACTAGTATTGATGACATTTCTCTACTTAACGGGTGGCTGCAGGGCTTCGCATTTTCGAGGAGCTACTCAATGTTGATTTACTAGTATGAGCTCATTCTTATGCTCTTTTCTGCTATGTTGCTTGTACTCCCCAAAAGTGTTGCTGCACTCATGCCGGATCCTTCAAAAATACATAGCATTTTTAAGATCCTACACTTACACTGCAGTAATTTTGAAGAGTCCGAGCAACATAGTTTTTTTGTTACTCATAAGCTTAGAGTAATTTAGTGAAGTAGGTTGCTTCAGGGTATTTTGAGTGACGGACTTTCTTGTTGTTCCTGCAGCCAAAGGGCTGTAGTAGAGCTATGAAGGCGGTTGGCGTAGTGGAGGCTAGTTGTGAAGAAATATTTGAGCTTGTAATGAGCATGGACGCAACACGGTTTGAGTAAGTTTCGTCCACTTGACCTTGTATATACACTATACAGTGTGATCTTTCTGTGACCCTTACTCCCCTCTAGCTCCGCGTCTGACAATAGGCTTTACTTTTACATCACAATGCCTTTTTTGGCGTAACAGGTGGGATTGTAGCTTCCAGTATGGTAGTTTGGTTGAGGAGGTAGATGGACACACAGCAATACTCTATCACAGACTTCAACTCGACTGGTTTCCGAGGTAATATTTTTTCCTTGTCAAAACAATTTTTGCTGTAAATGCTTAAATGTATATCTGATGAACTATTTTGTAGTTGTCATTTGACTTTTGTTTTAGTTGGTTATACAGCTCCATTAGTAAAATTGGTTGAGTCACAGTAGCAAAGGCAGGATTTTCACCGAGGGGCTATGTTGCTCGATCTCTTCAAAAATGTCGACCTGTTCGTGTCAGATTCTCCAAAAATAGTATATTTTTGGAAAATACAACACAGGTGCGACATCAAAGGTGAAGAGTCCGCGCAACTTAGCCAAGGAGTGATTCAACATCTAGTATATACATTCATACGAAAGAATTTTGAACTTGAATATACAATGT
This sequence comes from Solanum bulbocastanum, assembly GCA_037074985.1. Taxonomy (NCBI): domain Eukaryota; kingdom Viridiplantae; phylum Streptophyta; class Magnoliopsida; order Solanales; family Solanaceae; genus Solanum; species Solanum bulbocastanum. The sequence continues at coordinate 3,298,627 of CM073604.1, forward strand.
GATTTTCCATAGGCGTATATATCCACATAAAGTGAAGGGTGGTCAATTGAACATCCTTTATAATTTTAGTGACAAATCTTTGGTGTACGCTGTGCAGTTTTATCTGGCCTCGTGATCTTTGTTATGTACGATACTGGCGTAGAAATGATGATGGAAGTTACGGTAAGTATAACCACAGCTTCCTGTTTATTCTTGTCGAAACAATCGTTTCTCTTTATCTAATTAAAATTCTATTTGTTTGTTTTTTCATTACTATGGTTGCAGTTGTGTTATTTCGTTCTAGGGAGCATAAGAATTGCAATCCTATACCTGGATATGTTCGAGCTCATATCGAGAGTAACTTCTGTCTTCCTTCATAGCTTTTACTGAATTCATTTACATTTGCACAAACTAATCGATCTTTTACGTGTACAGGCGGTGGATTCAATATTTCACCCCTCAAACCGCGTAATGGGAGGCCAAGAACTCAAGTACAGCAACTTATGCAGATAGATTTGAAAGGGTGGGGTGTAGGCTTCATCGCGTCATTTCAGCAACATTGTCTGTTTCAGATGTTAAATAGTGTTGCTGGTATGCTTCTTCTTATGTTACATGAAAATTACATTCCTCATAAACACTCGTCGAGCTTGTTGTATCCATTGATTCTCGGTGTGGAACTGATGTTTACAAAATTCTATGTTAGGACTTCGTGAATACTTTTCTCAAACTGATGAGAGGGCAGCTGCTCCGAGAATTCCAGTTATGGTTAATATGAATCCGCCATCTATCTCCTCCAAGAAGAGCCAGAAACAGTCTCATCATCGTACTCCGTCTTTAGACCAAATACGTGCTGCAAATAGAAATGCAGTATCGATGTTGGACGAGTACTCTGATGAGGATGAAGATTTTCAGTGCACTGATCAAGAGGTATGAACTATATACATACTTTTTCGTATTATTTTTTCATCACCTCCTTCTGAGTATGAGCTTGGACTCCTCCTTGTAGGTATCATCACCCGGTCTTGAAAACGATATGATTAAAACTGGTAGGTGTTGGACCGTAGTTTCATTTGTTATTGGTGTTTCGCGATTTCTTTATTGAAAATGTTTTCGATACTTGTGAAGCTCTTGAAGAAGAACCTATGGAGCATATTGATATGTCAACTTTTTCGAGTAATCTACGACATGATGACAGTGATAATGGCCGTGACTGCTGGACAATATCTGATGGAAATAACTTCAGAGTTCGTGGCAAGAACTTTTGCAGCGACAAAACAAAGGTCCTTATCGCTTTGTTTCTTCAATATGTCCTTGGTTTTAGAGCTATGTTTCTCGGACTCTACAAAAATGTCATCAGGTGCATGTAGAATCCTCCAAGGTAGTGCATTTTAAGTGGATGGTCTGACATGAGTGCGGAAACATTTTTGGAGAGTCCGAGTGACATTGATCTTAGGTGGATGGTCTATGTCATGTGATCTGATATCACTTTGTAAATTGTATATGAAGGTTTCAGCTGGTAAATCTCTCATGGATCTTGTTGCAGTCGACTGGTTTAAGGATACTAAACGAATGGACCATGTCGCTAGGCGTCCTGGTTGTGCAGCACAGGTAAGTTTAAAGGGAATGTCAAACCATTTAGGACATTACTCCCTCCATGTCGTTTTATGTGACACTGAACACAAATTTGAGAATCAAAGTAAGACTTTTGAAACGTTTGGTCTAAAATAAACCATAAACATCCATGTGGCTATAAATTATCTCATTACAAGTAAACTGAAAAGTATAAATATAGAAAAGTGTCGTTCTTTATGAGACAGACGGAAAAGTGAAAAAGTAAGTGTGGCACATAAAACGGGACAGAGGCAGTACTAGTTTCTAGCTTGTCTTATTTAGTAGTGTTATCTTTTCAGTTATCTTTATACATCTTTTTTTTTTAGGTTGCTTCAGAAAAAGGACTCTTTACTTTGGTTATAAATTTGCAAGTATGTTTATTCCTCCCCTTCTTTAAAATTTTGAGTGAAGGGTCAAAAACACTAGTGAAGTTTCTCAATTTTTCGAGTTTTCTATCTGAACTATCATGTGTTCACTTTTCCTACCTAACTAACAAATGTTTTTAAAAACACAACTTAACATCAGTTGTTCTTTATCCTACCTGAACGATAGTGATATTTTTGGTAGGAAAAGAGAACAACTTATAGTTGAGGTGTGTTTCGATAAACGTTTGGTGATAGTTCAAGTAGGAAACTCACGCACCTGATAGTTCAGGTGTGTTTTTGACCCTTCACCCTTGAATTTTTTGATTCAAATTTTTTCAAGTCATATAGGAAGAAATAAGTGGACAACATTTTTGTCTTTCTGTAGGTACCTGGATCAACACACTACAGCATGATTTTCTATTTCGTCATGAAAAAGTTGATACCTGGTTCTCTCTTGCAACGGTTTGTTGATGGAGATGACGAATTTCGTAATAGTAGAATGAAGCTAATCCCATCAGTGCCAAAGGTATCTTTTTTTATGTCTTTAAACGGCATAATACATAGATAGACACCTAAACTTGACCTCGACTAGCCACTAAACATTCCAACTTTGAGAATACAGACCCGATGTTGACGTGGCACATATATTTTGGATGTGTCTAGATGATCATTTTGTAAGTTGGATTGTTCAAGTGACACAGTGGAGATGAGTTGAGGTGTCTAGAGATGCATCCTCAAAGTTGGAGTGCTCAGTTGTCAATTGAGGCGTGTTATGCCTTCTTTAAACTATCTCAAAGAATGCTTTCTGTTTTGCAGAATGTTAATTAGACAACAGTTGAATATATGGACAAACAGAAAATGAACATCACATCATCATCCAAACCCCCTTTGCGGGAAATTTACATTGTACATACAAAATCAGAATTATTTTCTATGTATATATAGTAGATATTGAATCCCCTTGACTTCTTCGAGTAACCATTCAATAACTCTCTGCCTGTTTGCATTTGTGTAAAATCTTTACCATTTTTCATCTATCATGCAGGGTTCGTGGATTGTGCGTCAGAGTGTTGGAAGTTCCCCGTGTTTACTGGGAAAGGCAGTCGATTGCAACTACATCCGCGGTCCCAAGTATTTAGAGGTGAAAACTCATATCCTTTTTCCTTCCTAGAATAGCAAATACTGACACAATGCATATAACAAGTACTATACCTCAATCCCGAGCAAGTTGGAGTTAGCTCTATGAATCATCATTGTCCATGTCGCGTCTTAGTTCAACATCATAAAAACTGAAATTTCTGCCATACATGTATATATATTTGATTCTTGTATTGCTTGCATTCTGTAGATTGATGTTGATGTTGGTTCTTCTACTGTTGCAAATGGAGTTATGGGGCTGGTCATTGGCGTAATCACTACACTAGTCGTTGACATGGCTTTCGTTGTACAGGTACATGGATAGACCATCATCCATAAGATTACTATGAACAGTTACATGTAGTTATCTTTTAGTCGACAATATAGTACATTGTTTGGATATGTCACAATGAATGATTCATTTTGGAAATTTTCTTTTAGGGAAACACCCCTGATGAGTTACCAGAGCCACTTATAGGCGCTGCACGCGTCTGTCATATAGAACTATCATCTGCTGTTGTACCAAAGCTTGAACCTGAGCCATCGACAACGGAGTAGGTCATATTATGACTGTTGTCAATGTTGCAGAAGGTGTTTTTTTTGAATATATGTATAATTATACTTGCATGTATTTTTTTTTGTTCATTCTTTAGTCTAAGCTCTGAGAAAAGTTAAAAAGGAGCAAAGTTTTGTATAGCAATTGTAAAGACTTGATGATTTTGTATTTCTATGATTCTTTTGTCTTCCTTATGTGTATTAATCAGTTGAGTTATGGAGTTATGGTGTGCAGTTTTTACCAAACAGAGGGGTTTAGTTGGTAAAAGTTTCACGGCTACCCTATTTGAACGTAACTAGTTAACCTTTATCTGACTTGATAGCAAGTATTGCCTCCCTACCCAACTTTATCAGTGGGCCCTTTGTTTTGTCATATAGTCTTCGCTTTTTAAACTTTAGATATCGCTTGTTTTAAGTTGTTCTTAAGTGGGTAAACTTGCAAATTTTTGTGCACTACGGGTATGGCTTAAATGATGGTCCCAAAATTGGGTAATTGAGGAATTTCTGAGGGCCAATGGCTCTTCTCAGCTTAAATACCTAGTTTTTGTTTGCAGCAAGGTTTGAACTTTGATCCAGTGACTTACACCTAACCCACACATCATAAGCGGCACTCTTACCATTGGACAGAAAATTTGGGATAGTCAGGGGGTTGGGGTGGGGGGCAACTTTGAAAACTTATGCTAGTAGTAATGTTTTCATCTAGACATGCAGTTAAGAGTGTTTATTTGCCCGTTGAGGCAAAGTTTGAGTGCATATCTACGTATAACGCCAAACAACTAACACTGCAAACACCAAAAATAAGCTGTTCAGAAAGGAGAATTTATAAATACAAGGAAACAGGTTCACATCAAAGGAATGCTAGTTCATTGATCAATAAATTTATCAACTTAATCCAGTATCTGTTCTGTTCAATAAAAGTTCATACTAGAAAAATGGAGTAATCTGCTTAGGATCAGCAGTAGCTCCGAAATCGCCAATGGAGGAAAAAAATGATGAATATGAGCTTATGTTTGCAAGACAACAATGTCATCAATTGGAGGCGTTAAGAATGAGAAATTTGATGGCAATTTAATAAGAGGCTCATTTCCAGCTAGCCTCTGATAGGCAAGTCCAAGCGCGTACCCAAGCGCGCGACTAACAGGAACTGCTACAGCATTCCCAACTTGGCAATATCTACACAAAGTGAACAACACAATGAAAACCAATTTATGAAGTGGCAGAAGATACAAAGCATATTTTGAATAGTTTTGACTCATTGATCATGTAAATAGCATCAAATCATCGTGTGTTAGGAGGAATTAATCGCTAGTTCTCTACAACTTCCGAAATGTACATGTAAGAGGAAGACAATTCAAGGTTAGTGCATTTACTGCGAGGGTACATATGTACCACTTTTTTAACAAGGGGTTTAATCCGCTCTAAATAACAAAGTTTGGGGTATATATGCCCCGCCCCTTTTCCCTATAATGAGAGATCACAAAGATGTTTTTTTTTCATATTCCTCTCTACATAGAGATGAAGGCTGCATTTACATATGTTTTTCTTTTCCTGGTCTTTAAGATCTTTGATTAGTAATCGAAATCAACAAGCTACTAGAACTATTTTCATCAGAAAACAAGATACCTTTCCTTGAGAGTACCAGTAAACCTATAGAAATCTGGAAAACCTTGCAATCTTGCATACTCTCGTATGGTCAGAACTCGATCTTGCTCTGGGTGTAAAATAGCCTGAAAAATATTAAAAAGCTCAGAAAATGCTACAGTTCTATATTGCATATTTGATGGTAAGAATAACACAACGTACCTGAGCGCGATGATTAGGAAACGTCACTAATGTTGCTACTGTTTCATCCCACCACAACCTTGCAAATGGCCTAAAATTCAAAAAGGATTTAATTTCTGCTGGATATTATCAATTAAATGGAGAAACACGAAGAGAATATGACAAGCTTATAAGAAAACATGCATAACCTCTTAGACTTTCCTTGCTCAAAGTTGAAGGCACAGTCAGGAACCTATATTGCAGAAGAAAAATTCCAATTAGCAAGAATGATACGCTATTTGTCTAGGTGTCATAGACAAGTACTTTTTAACAGAACAGCAGAAACAAATTGCCTACCATGGGCTTTCCGTTTGGTAGAACCTTTGGATCTTTGGTATCACGACGAGCCACATTATCCCCTCCTACAATTACACCAGGGAGATCCCTGAAATTTGCTCCCTGCAGTGGAAATATGTTTACAAGGGGGCAAACATCTGAAAAACTCAATTTTCAGTAATGTTACAACTGTCAAACCTTTCTGCGTGGGACTAGACAAACTCGCAAGTAATCATCCTCGTTTAGTTGGCAAGGCCGATGATCAGACAAAACAGGTTCTTTTGTTTCCGTAACTCCAGTAGATGAACAACTCATTATCTCTGAAGGAATCATTTCCACATGTAAAAATACACATTCAGTTCATAGAGTCTAGCATAAACTTAAATTGCACACTTCTCATGTGTTTAGCCGTAGTCTAACAAAAAAAGCCATTAGAGCTAGTGTGCAGAGAGAAATTACCATGTTTAGATAATCTCATGTATTTCTGGAACTCTGTTTCTGGGGGCACCTCATATGGCCTTTCTTCACGAGTTTCATGCCATGTGACCTATAAGAAAGTACATCAATTATTCCATTAAAAAGATAAATTTCCTAATAAACACACAACATATACCAAAATTAAAAAGGACTTCTAATGAAAACAACAACCATACAGCTGGCATATCAGATATAGCATCACGAAGAACAAGAGCTTCCTCAAGGTCACGTGGTTGTCCTTCATCATAAGCAACAGTATTACGCTGCAAGAAGGAAAACAACTGTAATAAATGCAGACCAGCAGCATAAAAAGCCTATAACTAAGAGAAAATAGAAAGAATGCCACAAGTTCTCGGGTAAAAAAATAAGGGCAGTGTAAATGTAAAAGGTACCTCAAATTCAGGTGAGGGCCAATATTTAACAATCACGTCATGCGAAGGAAGTGGAAATGGGGGCAACCTCTGAACAAGAGAGGGAATGAATGAGATTAATTGGATGTCACAAAGCTATAATCACCAAGTATGGACCGGTATAAAAAAGAAAAACCATTCCTATTCAGTAACTCTGATGATAACAGGCATACTCACCTCACTCGGAAGTGCACCCCAAAAGAAAACTCGCAATCGGAATTGTGGGAGACCATAACAACCAGCTGCCATAGTTCCAAGTCTTGCTTGGTATCTCATGTTTACCAAACGACTTAAAGCATATCTTCCAAGAGATGCTTTATCGAACCTCAATATGTCAGCAACATTTTCCATCAACACATATTTAGGCCGTAGGAATTCCACAACATCCATAAATATAATAATTTGACGATTTTTCTCATCAGACAATGGGTCATCAGTATTTCTGTGGCGATTATATCCACTGATGCCCTGGCAAGGAGGACCTCCACATATCATATCAACATCACCCTACAAACATAATTAGTCAGGACCGGAAATTAAACAGGGATGATGACTCCAATGTCATTTAGTGATAATCATTGCAAATGCAATGGGGAGAAATAACTTACTGGTAGAGGCAGAATTTTCAACTGTTGCCCCCTTCGAACAAAATCTTTTATGCTGTCTCCGCAATTTCTGAGACAAAATAATTATTGCACATAAAATTGAGGATGTGATGAAAATGCATAACAAAATGTTGAGATCTTCTGAATTTTCTCAATCTCAGGAAAACTCAGAATTGCACTTCCTGCTTGCATTAATTCGTTGAAAACCAAATATGATAAAGGAGAGTGTTAAGAACCTTCATATTCAGGAAGAGAAACAGTGCTTCTAATTTTAGCTAATCAAACTTTTTGAGCAACCAAAACTGAAAGATACTATTAAAACGATGGAAGGAACAGCATTTAGCAAGTACTTACTCCAAGTTCACAATTGGCTCCCAAGTATCTTCACTCGGACTATAACCTTTCCATCGCACCTATAAGAGCACTCGCAAGAAGAAACATCATGCTCAATATCAAAGTCAAGATCAAGAATCGAGTTTGTAGAATAAAACCGTCAAAGTATAAACAATACAGAAAATCAAGAATTAAACCTCACTCCTCCAACATTAAATCTCATAACTTCTGACGGAATCACCTCATCACAGTAACATACTTCCACTATTTGGTTGTTTGGATAAATCAATTCAGTTCATTGATGATACACCACGGTGGTGCCAAATTTGTGATAGTGAATGAGTGGCTCAACCACGTGTAACAACTATGTCATCCCAAAGATATTGGTGTCCTCTTTTTACACCAAAAATAAATAAAATGAAAAAAAAAGGACTTCTTAATACATCTTATCTCCTTTTCTTCACTATGGAAAAGTTTGTTGTTCCTTTCACTCCATATTCACCCAAAGTAAAAGCAGATAGTATTATTTTCAACTGCCCTCTTCTCCTAGTTAATTGGTCTCAGTGTCCAACTAAAACAGGGAGATAGCTAGATTCCAATGCTGTGATGTGTACCTTCAATGCAAAGTATATGGTCTGCATCTGAGCTCTAGCCCTTGCACAAGCAACACCAGCTTTACTGCAGCTCTCTTCCTCAGTTTGTCTGTCGTTAAGAACTTAAAATGAAAACCTTCACCATGCACCAGGTAAAACGACAACTCTTTTTGGTACTTTGGTATCCCATACTCTCCTCTATATCTTCATCCTAGCTAACTTTTCCAATATTTTTATGTAAAATTCAAAGCTGTGGCAAAAATGGGGGCAGCTTTCTAACCTTTTTGATCAACTTGCATCTTTAATTCTCAGTACACATTTCAAGATTCTCTAGATAAGTTCATCAGAGCGCGATCCACACTGCTTGGGTCAAACCCCGACTCACATTCCTAGGACTTAAGAGTCCATGTGCCATTTTTTTAAAGTCCTTCAAAACAAATTAGAAGTTTACACCTTGTAGTGTGACAGAATTTGAGTCCACATCAGCTTCTCAACATTTTTGAAGTTTCCTATGGCAAGTTTACATAAGAAGAGTGAAGTTCTTTCTTTCAGATTTTTTTTGTTTGAGAAGGAAAGAAAGTGAATTTTAGGTGAGATCAGATAGATTGGCCCCCTTGGATATGATGGATTGTTGTGTTCTTCTAGCACGATATGTTGTAGATAGCCGAGAGAGTAGCATTTAATGTGTAATTTCTACATCACTTGTCTTTCCAGAAATCGATTCTATTTCCATCCCTAACTTCTAACATGACATTGCCACTACCCTCTTCATATTCCTTTAACATATTTCTCCCAGGTCAAAATCAATAAGGTAATGTGATACTTCCGGATCTCCATCACCAACCTGTATACCGTACTTGTTTCCAACCACTGTGTCCTCCACATATTCTATATTTACCTCACTACCAAACCTCCAAAGCTACTTTCCTAAGAGTGCTTTATTGACTCTCAAATCTTTCACTCTGAGCATCCACGCTTTATTGGGGTGATGACCACCTCCCAAGTCACTAGATCCAATTTTCAAGGAACGTGCGTGCACAAGATATAATTAGTAACCATCACAAGTTATATAGTGTGCTAATGAAGTCAATCAAGATGTGGAGGACAAACCATGTTGGATTTACTCTGGTAACGTGTATAATTTTGAACATAGAAAATTTTGGCTAGACTAAATGTTTGGCTAGAATGAATGTTTAGGCAGGATAATGGCCGGGAAAATGAAACCAGGAAAAGAAAAATGAAACATTAACCGGTAAGGTCACCTGTAAGGAGTAGTGACTTTAAAATACTAAAGGGATCCAATAGGCTCTTGTACCATATTGAAATCTGTAAGGATAGAAAGAAAGTAGAAAAATAATTTTCTACCACTAATACACATTCTTACTAGATACACCTATTAATGGGTGTGATTTTTTTTGAAAATCTAAATACATGGGTGAACATAATACATAAAAGAATGCAGTGCATTTATTGCACCACTTGTTACCAGTTTGTTAGGTCAATACTGAATGTTGACGCGCAAAACTTAAAGAGTTCAATTTATTTCAAAATGTATTCTTTATTCATCAATTTGGGTCCATTTTTCTTTAAGTAACTCGTGGTTTTTAACTGTAGGATGTAACTATAAGTGCATTAAACTAGGACAACCAACATATAATTAATATGAAAGAAAAGCTTATACCTTAAAATGAAGTCCAGATTTTCCTTCGTTGTTGGGATCCCCGTAACATATGTCAACTAATCTTAATACCTCATACTCTCCAGAAGATGCATTGGAACCAGACTGGGAATCATCATTGTTTTCACCTTCATCTCTGTCGTCTAGCTCACCATTAGAGCTTGTTTTGATATCACTACAGCTGTACGATTTAATTAGCTTCTCCCATCTTTTTAGTAGCTCTAGAAAATTCTCAACACCTTCATTCCTAACCTAAGAAAAATGTTAACTATGATTGAATATTACATACCGATAGAATATATCATGCCTTCCACAAAAATAAAAGCTTACATATGTCTGAGGATGATTCAGTTTCAGGCTATCACAGGCAGCTCTATTAAAATCAACTGCCCATTTCTAGTAGAAGAAGAAGAAGAAGAAACAAATGAAATTTTAGACACATAACTTAAAAAGATAACTAGACATTAATAGGATTTTTATAAATTACCGTCACAAGATTAAGACCAGATAGTTTGGTGCCAAGGCACAATCCCATTGACATGCCGCCACAACCAGCATATAGATCCAATAATGACAACTCCACTTTCATAGGTTCACAACTTGGCGATACCTCCAGAGGATATGTAGTGATAGGCTTATATGACGCATCAACTAGCGAAGGGGAAACAGAGCTTTTGACTGAATAGGCCAAAAAAGATAAAAGTGAAGTATTAACAAATATCGGTAGAGAAAATGTAGAATCAAATTAGGTATCATTACAAGCTTCATGCAACAAACTGCTACAAGAAGTTCATTAATGATAACAAGTGGAAAATAGGATGTTTGAAATTTTTTATGTCATGTACAAGTAAGCTACAAAAGGTAACTTTTATTTTGGAAATTGTTAACATAATAAGATTTAAAAGGTAACTTCACATTCAAGATACAACTCAAATATCATAAGCAAGAAAAACTTGACAATCATGGACACTTTGAAATGCTCCTTTGCACTAGAGTAGCAACGTCAGTATCTCCTTCAATTGTACAGAACCTACCCAATTTCACTAGCCATCACATGGCATCAACTAATGCCATCCATTCTATGGATCAACTATATGCGATAATTTTATGTCGTCTAAAAATAAGACCAAATACACACAACGTGTCAATCTGACTTATTGTGACTGAATATGTTCTTTGTGAATCTAAGATAAGATTCTCACTTTCTCATAGAATTTGTTCTTACTCACTTATGCACCTCACATCTCATCCTTAACAAATAAAGTTAAAAGTATAAATAGATCCATGTGAATAGAAATTTTCTTATGAAAATTAAGGTTTAAAAGTAAAATAATGGATAGAACAGTCATGTTCCTAAACCACTGCAAATAGAAGTTTTGAGCATCGTATGCCGCCTATTTTAATAAAGATTTACTACAAAAGATATATGTCATCAGGTGTTTTCTCCAGAAGCTACGTTGTTTGAACACACAGGACCATTTCAAGATTACTGTAACAATATAACTTACCATTATGCAATGTACGGAATGTGGAATAATCAACACAGTATTCCATGTCGTAATAAAAGTGAGCAGGTGGAACATCCTTCTTATTCAAATCATGCTGCAGCAGTAACAAAATGGCACAAGAAACAGTACGAGCACAGTAGTCAATATAGTGAATAATGGAACAAACGAGAGTAATCACAAGCAATTTTAACAGAATTTGAAAAAAATATCAAGATGAAGCATACCCTGGTTGGTAATTCTACCACATTGACTTTGGAAACTATGCAGTCTAGTAAATTATCATTCTCTAAAGTAGAATAGAATATGCGCTTTGGGTCATGGAATGAAGCAGCACCTTGCAACACCTGAAAATATTTTGTAGATAGAATGTCCAAATGAATAAATTAGAAAAAAAGGGGCTTCAAAGTATACAATACAAAGTGAAAAGAAAATACTCTAGCAATAGTACAAACCGTATCTTCAGCTCTGAAGAACCATTGTACCCTAAAATAATCTTCCCCCTCTGTCGTCTTGAAAAACTCCAAGATCCTGCCAATATGTTTTCTCTTGCCTTCACCCTAAAGGAATTGCCCAACATTTTTCAAGACATAGCCAGATGAGTGATTCATTAAGGTCACATAGCTGGCAATGAAATTTCAACATTTTGCATCAGTTATCAAAATATTTTTTTCTTAGAAGAAAACTTTAAAACCTGACCCTAATTGCCGTGTGAGACGTGTAGGAGATCCACATTGAAGAAACGATTTGAGTTCACACATCAGGTCGTTTGATAAAATTTAACATCACGGAGCATAATTATACCAAGTTATATCTGCTGAGATCTAACTTCTCATTCTAACTATGTTGCATGAATCCTTTTGTATTATACAAATAGAGGATCAGATAAGTTGAATTAGTCAGCGACAAAATCACATTATGTGTGGCAGCAAGAACTTCCAGAGCATTAACTTCAAATGAGGAAATACTCGAAAATAGTATAGACCCCAAGTCATGTATGTTTTGCTTATGCACCTAAGCCTACTGCTGCGCATTTTTACTAACTATTACATCAAAATAGACAAAAAGTTCAGTAGCATTTTCCATTTAGCTATTCCCTATAAATTTCAGTAGCTACAGTCTGAAACTTGTGTACAATCCAGTGTGATACCTTTGACCATACCTTTACCTATGCCTATATGAATATCTTAAAGTTGCATATCCAAAGCAAGTCAACGTGGGAAAAAGCTCTCGATGGCCATAGACCTGAATGGTTGGAGTGTGCAGGATCACCCTTGAAACTTTCATCCTTTATCTTTATATAAGGAATCCTCTTGGTTGTTCGAAGCTAGAAGACGGCCTGACGAACTGCTATTTTGCATAGGGGGAGTAAGATAGGCAAGGTGCTTTTACTTGACTCATGATGGTTTATTTCTAGATAGTAAGGATAAGGAAGCAAAGGTAGAGTCCTTTAATAATATGTCTGTCATTATGTGCGACTATCTCCACTATAGAAAGAAAAAAAAGGAAAAAACAACACATTTATACAAATAAGTCTTTATTATTATATTGGCATAAGTAGTCAACATTTTCAACTAGGGTTTTGTCATACATGCAAATGTAATAAATAAAACCAAACGAAGATAGTTAGCATAGATACGATTCTATCTTTAGTAGGTATCAAAGTAAATCTCCACTAACAAAGAAAAAGAACACCAAAAAATGAAAACACATTACAAAGCATCTACAGACACTTACTTAAACCTTCTTAAACTCTAAGGAGTCGACTAACTCTTAATAATTTCTGTTCAGGAGACTATACTAAAAATAATATCCTCCTGTTTTCAGGAAAGGGTCCGTCCCTCTACTTCCAAAGTTTTAATTTGGTTTAAGAGCTGTTGGACTCGTTGCTCCACCACCTCTGGAAAAACAGCACGCACATGTTCCAAAAAGGCATACAGAGTGGGATGCCATTCACGCTTTGCATTTTCAACATTGAAAATTACTTGATTAATTTGAGAAAGTCTTTCACATGGTTGAATCCATATCTCTCTTTGCTTTGCCAAATAGACAAAGTTGTTTCTATTTAATTATAGACGTTGTAAGTCATTCCTTTTTCTTATTATATTATTTGTAACCCTATTTTTATTAGGTTGTCTTGGTTCCATAACATGGATTAAACCTGGCTTTTCATGAATATGGAACCCCATCCATTAGATTTTAGTTCGCTGAGAACCTCTACTGAACGAGAACGAGTGATAGACTTGGCAGCCCAACTTACCTTTTCACATTGGTAGGCATCCTCCTATCACATAATACCTGGTAGCACTTCTCTATTTCGAGTATCCTATTTTGATTATCTCTATATTATCTCAATATTACTTCATTCTCTTAGAATAAAAAGTGTAGATACTACATATGTTGTCTTATTCTGCTCATCCAAAAGCCTTGCTCTCAAGAGAGTTTCTCCAGTGTTCAAGCTTTTGGTTGATAGCATAGATAATTTCGTCAATTAGCATAATATTATCAGCAAATGCATACTCCATGGGACCTCATCTCGTATTTGTGTAGGTTAGCTCATCCATAACAAAGGGTGAATAAGTATGGGCTCAATGTTTATCCCTAGCCTAAACCCACAATTATGAGAAACTCTGTTGTGTCACTTACTACCAATGATGGCTCCTTCGTCTTTTATGATATTTATAATAATTTAACATGAATTCCCTTTTTCTTCAACACCCACCAAAAGATTTTTCTTGGTACTGTTATCACATGCTTTCTCTAGGTCAATAAACACCATGTGTGATCATTCTTCCTCCCACGCATCTTCTTAGTAGAATCTATTAGAAAATCTACTGGCCATAAATTAAAACTGATACTTAATCATCCTATCAGTGTCCTATGCTTACATTTAGTCACTCCTTCACATAGTATCATCGTATGACGTAAGTTCAATACAAACATAGTAAGTTTAATACCACGATTGCTCATACACCTAGAGAAGAAACAAAATTCAATTCTCCTTTAAGAGTTTTACTTTTAGATGAGATAGTGACACAATTCCACATAATTTTCAAGTAAGCAAAAGCTCTCGGTACAAGTCTCACTATCACTCATCGACACTGTTTTCACTTGCTTAGCCACAAAACAAGAATAGTCTCATACATGAAGGGACATGTTACAAAACCTAAATAAATAAATAACTAACCTTTACAAATGCACAATCTCCAAGATTGAAAATGAAACCCGCAACCTTAGCTTGAGCATAATGGCATTCCACATTTAATATGATTTCATCTTCTTCGCCAGAACTACAATAAAAGGCAAGCATAAAATTAAGGAGTGAAGACGCGCAACGAGTTTATAAAAAGGAAACATTTTTACCACCAAAAATGACAAGTTCAGATAGTATCACTCACTTTAATTTCCACCCTTGACGCTGCGTTTTTCGATTCTGCAATTTCCAATATACATTTAAACTCAGAATGAGAAAACTTTAATGCCATGTATGCCAGACAGAGAACTAAATGTTGCTCAAATGTTGAAAATAATCCAGAATTACCGCTTATAAGAGCACAATGTAATCAATTAAAATGGCCAACAAATAATAGTTAGGTTATAGGAGCTGATAAAAGGTTCAAGTGATTATTCAGATTTTTTGGCTTATGATATCCTTAAGTCAACTACTTTTCCGTTCTGTATAATCTTATACATTGCAACGTCAACTTCTTATTCATTATATATAATATTATACTTTCAGTGAATCTTCTATGCACATTTTCCTATAAAGAATCAGGATAGATATCTAGGGTGTTATGTATACAAATAGAAGGATGTCTACCTGTAACGATCCGACTTTTCTTTTTTCAGAAGAAGAGTTGCTTCATTAATTATAGCTTTACTACTTTTAACAGGTTTCATGTTGAATCAGATAATTACGGAATATATTCTCATAGCATGTATGTATATTTATTATTCTTGAAAATACTATTTATATCATATAATGTATAAGTTAGTGAAGTACTTTAAGTGGTTAGTTCGCCTACTTTACACTTTTACATGTCAGTTGGGTGATCAAGTAATTTATAAGAGTGAAGAAGTGTGGTAGTCCCATTTATTCGTGGCCTACATATGAGGATATGAGATATTATAAAGTAAAAGAGCTGTTGGCTCTTTGGAAATAAACTTTTTGCTCGAAGGGAAAGACTGGAACTTTAGATGAGCCAACAGTGAAGCTCTCGTCAATTTATGCTTCAGGTAAAAAATTACTTAGTCAAGAGCTGTATCAGACTCAATAACAATGTAGAGTCCAAATGGAATATATGTGAGCTTAAAGAGAAGCGACACATCAGTAACGATGGTCACGCCCATTTTCCAGCAATGTAACTGCTTTATTGGTCCTTTGAAAATATTTTTTGTAGTAAGAAATGATAAGGATTTAATGATTCGATAATGGTGGTAATGATTAGGGTACATACGATCGAAGCAATGACAATGGCAATCATGAGCTTATTAGCCTTTTTAAGAGTTTAGATTAGGATATTAGAAGACACTGTTTCAATTTTTATTCGTATACTATTAGTCATCATTTGACATCAAGATTGAAACTTGATTATAGATTTGGACTCTATGGCTTATGGACAGCGTGTCCATCTAATCAATTTCGGATTTTGGACAGTAGATCCGAGGGGCCGATTTGAGTTGATCAAGAGTTGACGTTGACCCTGAGGTGTCATAAATTACGGGATTAGTTCCCTAGACTAATTTGAACCTGTTATTTATATTATTGAATAGATTGAGGCTATTGGAGGTCATTTGAAGATAAGTTGGCATTTCAAGAGAGGTTTGTGTACCGGTTATAAGGCAAGTAAAGGCTTAAACTCTTAGATTACTTGTTTATCATTAAAAGGGTGTGATTTGTATTTTATATACGCATTTAAACCATTTAGTTTGTGTGAATGGGCGAACATGATCTAAATTGGATAAACTTTCAAGTATCTAAAGTAATTGCCGTTTGAGGTAGATGAACATTTACTCCACTTTATCATAACTTCATAGGAGCATACCAGTGGGTTTGGTCGGAGGTAGATGCTAGAGTTATAAGTGACCCGGGTAGGATTGTGGGTAAATAATTCTCACTCTAGTAGACAGGGTAAGACATGGACATATACATACTGGGACGGATCCGCAGCTATAGTTATCGTCAGAATGCACATTTAATGTTAAAAATCCACTCAATATGTATATTCTAAAATCTAGAACTTGTAAACTCAGCTCCGTCTATGATACTGGTGCAAGTCTTCCACCAAACAGGCCTGAGTTCGATTTTAACTGTTCCCAGTCTCCTCTCCCATCCTCCCCTCCCCTTCCCGTTCCATTCCGTTCCTCACTTCCTCCCCTCAATGGGAATGTTCAATAGTTGCTTATAGATATAACAGCCTGAAGCAACACTCAATTCAGCCATCCGGAGCAGATATATCCGATATTCGTGCTGGTTGGCCGCTCGAAGGATTACCTCAAATTGCACCCACATTTTCCAAGATACCTTTTTTATTTAGATTGGGGACAGGGGAAGGGGATTACAAGGTGAGAAATTGAAATTGAAATCGAAATCTAATCAACTGAACTTTCCCGTTTTACTAAATGAAATAAGAAAAAAGAAATCAAAGTACCAACCTTCAATTCGTATCGCCATTGCCATTTCTCTTGAGCTTCCTCTGTATCTATCGGCTCTCCGATAAAACATGCATTACTCTTCTGCTTACTCACACTTTTCTCTGCTGAATCTGCTGAATTTTTTATCCGTTTCATTTCCGATCCTTTACTCTCATTATTATTCACACTCCCTTGTATTTTTCTCGATCTTAAAGTCCTCTCCCCCACTGAATTACTCTCAGCCGTTATTTTTTCCGATGTTCCCGGCGATTCAGCAAAAACTGGACCTTTCCTCCGAGATCCTCGTGAATTGTTCCCTGCGTTTACTGAATCACTCCCCCTGGCGGCGCGTTTCTTCGACG
Source organism: Solanum bulbocastanum (assembly GCA_037074985.1). NCBI lineage: Eukaryota > Viridiplantae > Streptophyta > Magnoliopsida > Solanales > Solanaceae > Solanum > Solanum bulbocastanum. The sequence continues at coordinate 3,315,968 of CM073604.1, forward strand.
CGCTGCTGTTTGCCGGTGGCGTCATCATCAAAGCCAGCAGTTCCCGCTTCGTGCCGGTTCTTCCGCCCGCGGCGAGTGCACCACACGCGCTATTCTCCGGCAATGCTAGTAGCTCTGGTTGAACTCCATTTGATGAATCGGAATTCAACCTCGGAGATTTTCGGGTTTTTTCATCCATTTTTGAACTTACCGATTTCCGTTTCCTCGATAATTCCACTTGTTTTATTATAACCTCTGATTTCCTTGAATTTACTTTTTTGCCCTTATCCTCCGCCGTCGTTGTCCTAGTTACCACTCTCGGCGACCTCCTCGTACCTTCCTCCGGAGTTTTTTTTCCGGCCAATGTAGGTGGTGATGGAAGAAGAAAAACTGTTCTTTCAGGTGAAATGCTCTTCCGATTTTTCCTCATGAATTCAGTAGCAGTAGTAGCGCTAGTACTGAATTTGTTTGTAGTGAATCTAGAAGATCTTCTCCTAACTGATGGATAAAACACTATCAATGGAACTGGTTCTTCATTTTGAGGAAAAGACAGAGCTAATGCATCTGGATTTGGTGATGGAAATGAAATGGGTTTGGTTTTTTTGGGTGATGGAGTTAGATTTGTAGAAAATCTTGAAGAATTGTTTTGCATTTTCGCCATTTTTATTTGGAAATTGCCAAGAATAGGAGTTGCTTCACAGAAGAAAACAGGGGAAGAGGATTGGTCAAAATAGTATAATCTAAAAATGGAATTTTAGTTAATACAAGGTTATATTTGTAAATATGTCAGCCTTTTAAGGTAGAAAAATGGAAGTACACTATACTATTCTATTTATTTGGTATTTTCATAATTCGATTTTCTATATTTGATATAAATAATTGAAAATAGATATCTAATATCAAAAGTAAAAAAAAAATATTTGATTTAGTATTTTCACAGTTAAATTTCGATACTTTCATATAACTAATCAAAAGTAATTATCATATATGAAATTTTTAAAATTAGGTTTGATACTATAATTTCATTTTCGATAATTTATACTCTTGATTTAATTAGGAGTAATTATAACCCTATCATTCAAATTGCATTATGTTATATGTGTTTGTTACGCATATATTTCTTGTGACTTTGAATAGAATGATGTTTTTAAAATATCATATGAAAACTGTTGTTAATACTGGAATTTGCCTTGATGAAATGTGTTGATATTAGTAATACACTTAGGTATAATCATCACAATATATCTATGACTATTTCACAATATGAATTATAAATTGTTTTTATCATGTTTACTTATTTAACTTTATATAAATTTAAATATTTATTTATAAATATTTATGTATTACTCCTGTATCATTAGTAGTATTTAACAAAAGCAATTAAATTTACTTAAATTTAATATATATAAAAAAATTAAAAAAAGAAAAAAAATTATTCATGGGAAATCGCGCAAGTGGAAAAGTGGGAAAGGACAGTTAATCTCACGTGTAATGTAAATATGGGTTGTGGTAAATTTTAGTTCTAAATTTAATTTTTAGTCTTTGCTCTGACTGAAACTGAATAACCAAATCTTGTCCACTTTTGCTTCCAAAAATTTCGAAAATCAAATTTATGGCTCCAAATTTTATTTTTATTTTTTTAAAAAAAAAAGTGGGACCAAAAAGATAAGAGTACTTTTTAAAAAAAATTATTTTTATTTTGTTCATTAATAGATTTTGTTTTATTTTACCTCTTTTAACATATGAAGAAAAGATAAAAAAAATTCCATATTTATTTTTACATTAATTGCTATTCGTTAAATTATTTTTATGATCTAATCACACATCAATTAATAGGATAGTATGGTAAAAAAAGTCATGTTAATTTTTGTTTTCCTTATTTCTGTGTCAAGTCAAAATATAACAAGTAAAGTAACTTAGTTTTTTTCTTTTATGAAAGTCAAGTTCAATTTGTTTGTATGATTTTAACTTGAGGGAGAGTTTAAGAAAGTATAAAAAATTGTTGTATGCTATGTTTTTAAATTAAAGATATGTAAAATATATCAAATTGTCCTTTAATTTTGTGATTTTAAACATGACATGTAAAAAATTGGATTAAAAGAGTAATTTGAATCTGCTATATTGAATCATGATTTAAAATCAAATTGATATAAAGTTAAAGTTTTGCTTGCAATTTATATATTTCAAGTTAGCATTTTTTCTTGGGAAAAAGGACAAATATACCCCCAAACTTTGATAAATGGTACGTCTATACCCTCTGTTATACTTTTCGTCCATCTCAGTCCTCGTCATCCAATAATACATTTGTCCCTCCCACTAACGGCTCCCTTTTTGTGTACACGTGGCGAAATCCTAAGCCACTACCCAGTTGACCAATTATTTTAACCAAATCCTATGAATCCGACCCATAACCCAATAAACCCACCCAATTTATGGGTAAAATATACTTTCTAAGAGAATTGGTCAACTGGGTAGTGGCTTAGGATTTCACCACGTGTACACAAAGATGGTGTTGTTAGTGGGAGGGGTAAATGTGCACTGATTATTGGACGGCAGGGGCTGAGATGGACGAAAAGTATAACAGAGGGTATAGAGGTGTCATTTATCAAAGTTCGGGGTATATTTGTCATTTTCCCCCTTTTTCTTTCAAAATATGAAAACTATTACAATGTCCTTAAATTCTTACACAATCTTATCAGATTAACAAACAATAGTTCATTAATAAGATATCGAAATATCCTAAGGTACCGCATTGACAAACTGTATATCTCCATGTTGCTTTTATTTATAAATATTTGTTATTACAAACTTTTAAATCATACACAATTTCATAGTTATTTTAATATAATCATTTCACACCATACGAACAATCTTTTCATGCCAAACAAGATTTTTTAAAAAAAATATGAACTTATAAGTCAAATTTTATATCAAAAAAATAATTAAAATCCCTAATCACTCTTTTTGAGAATTTGATTCTATAAATCATGATCTTAAATCTCACATTCAGATAATGATTTAAAATCTTAAAATCACGACTGCATATCACATATCCAATTGCAAGCAAAGAGTCACTAAAAGACAAATTTGAGATTTCAACTCATGATCTTATATAGCGCATTCAATTGTTGATTTAAAATTATGACTGCATATTGCATATCCAAATGCATTTTTTTTGGCCGTTGCAGGGGACTTCTTTGGCTAAAGCAACAAGGGTTTTAGGAGTTAGACCGATTTGCCTTCTGGCTTGATTGAATGGACTGAGACCAAGGAACATCTATGCATTACTCCTCTTTTCATTCCAAATTCAAGAATACGACCGATACGATTAATTGGTATGTGTGCCTCTCTTATTACTTTTTTGTATCCTCCTGTTACTTCGATACAATTTTATCCTTCTATGACAAAATCTCAATTTGTGGAAAGCCTTCAATGACAGATGCGTGTTTGTTGTCAGCCCCAATCATTCGATTTACAGATTGAAATAAAGAGTTCCATGTTCATACTGACACATCACTCTATGCCATGTATGTTGGTGCTAAAAAGGATCGCTTGATCACTCTATCTACTTTTTAAAGTATACAACTTTTCGAAGTAAAAATATTACAAAGAATGCAGATAAGCATTTTTCTAAAGCAAATAAAAAAGAAAAGCGAGACAAACAAATTGCAATCCGAGCAGTGGCAGAGCAAAAAAATTAATAAGGGGGTTCAAAATCTGAGAAGTAAACACACGAACTAGTGGAAGGGGGTTCGACATCTATTATACATAGCTAAAAAATAATTTTAACCATGTATAAATTGTAATATTTTTCGCCGAGAGGGGTCGGATGACCCCCTCATCATATGCTGCCTCCGCCCCTGAACCCGAGTATGTATATATATATATATATATATATATATATATATATATATATATATATATATATATATTCAATAAAAGTCTTTATTACAAATGAGTAAACCAAATTCCCTCTTTTGCTTCTTGTTATGAAATTCCGTCAGTTCCCAGTTTTCTTCAAGTTCCAATCTTTCCCTCATTTTCACAAGCTATTCTTTTCCTCACAACCAAAATGGAATTCCAACCACAACCCAAATCTTGTTATCACCCACCCAACTCTTATCCTCATAGAATCTTGCAATTCAATTTCACACATAAAGCAAATTCAAGCCAATATGATACACACTGGCATGATTTCACACGTTTTCCCTATCAGTAGACTTATATCATTTTGCGCTTTGGATGTTAATGGTGATATAAACTATGCAAATGCTTTGTTTTCAGAAATTAACGAACCTAATGTGTATATTTGGAATACTATGATAAGGGGTTTTGTTAAAAATCAGTTCTTGGAAATGAGTTTTTGTTTGTTCAGGAGAATGGTAAGGGGAAAGGTTGAAATGGATAAGAGAAGTTATGTTTTTGTGTTGAAAGGGTGTGGGGTTTTGAAGGGGCTGGGGGTGCATTGTAGGATTTGGAAAGTTGGGTTTTTGAGTGATTTGATTGTGAGGAATGGTTTGGTTCATTTTTATGGTGGAAGTGGGAAAATTGTTGATGCACAGAAGGTGTTTGATGAAAGTCTTGTTAGGGATGTAGTTACTTGGACTAGCTTGATTGATGGGTATGTGAAAATGAATATGGTTGATGAGGCATTGAGGTTGTTTGATTTGATGTGTTCCAGTGGTGTTGATTTTAACGATGTTACGTTGATAACTGTGTTTTCTGCGTGTTCTTTAAAGGGGGATTTGAGTCTGGGGAAATCGGTTCATGAACTTGTGGAGAACAGAGGTGTGGAATGCAGTCTTAATTTGATGAATGCCATATTGGATATGTATGTGAAATGTGGTTGCTTGCCTATGGCTAAAGAGATATTCGATAAGATGGAGATCAAGGATGTGTTTTCATGGACAAGTATGATCCATGGCTATGCAAGAAATGGGGAGGTAGACTTGGCAAAGAAGTGTTTTAGTGTGATGCCTGAACGAAATGTAGTTTCTTGGAATGCGATGATTGCTTGCTACTCGCAAAATAATAGACCTTGGGAGGCCCTTGAACTCTTCCTTGAAATGGAGAAACGAGGTTTGGTTCCCATGGAAAGCACTTTGGTCTCTGTGCTTTCTGCTTGTTCTCAATCTGGTTCTTTGGATTTTGGTCGACGTATTCATGATTACTATATTAAGCAAAAACGGATTAAATTCAATGTGATCCTGGCAAACGCATTAATAGACATGTACGGAAAATGTGGAAACATGGATGCAGCTGGAGAGCTCTTCCACGAAATGCCAGAAAGAGATTTGGTCTCCTGGAATTCAGTAATAGTAGGATGTGCTTCTCATGGTCTCGCCGAGAAGGCTCTCACTCTTTTTGAACAAATGAAATGCTCGGGACTCAAGCCTGATAGCATCACATTTGTGGGTGTTCTATCAGCATGTGCTCATGGTGGATTGGTCAATCAAGGCTGGGAGTACTTTAGGTGCATGGAATTAAATGGCTTGATTCCCGGGGTGGAACACTATGCTTGCATGGCTGATTTACTTGGCAGATCAGGGCATCTGAAAGAAGCTTTTGAGTTCACAAAGCAAATGCCGGTGGAACCTGATAAAGCTGTTTGGGGTGCTCTGCTTAACGGTTGTCGGATGCATGGAGATGTTGAGCTGGCCAAGGTCGCTGCTGAGAAACTTATAGAACTAGATCCTCACGATAGCGGTATTTATGTGCTTCTTGCAAGCTTGTGTGCTAATGAGAGGAAATGGGCTGATGTTAGAGTGGTTAGAAGTTTGATGAGAGCTAAAGGTGTAAAGAAGAATCCAGGACATAGTTTGATAGAGGTCGACGGTAACTTCTACGAATTTGTGGCTGCTGACGACTCACACCCCGAATCTCAGGCAATACATAAAATGCTTGATGAGATTATATTGCTCTCTAAGTTAGAAGAATATGTTTCTGATGCACAGCCAGAACAAACATGACAAATACACTGGGATCCAGCCAGTAAGTCTTGACAGGCATGGAAGTTCTTCCAATTCCTCCAGTCAGTAATTACTAACTCGTGATTGATCCATTTAACACTGAAGCTGGTAAATAGGTGAGTTTCCCCATAGAGCTTGCTGCAAGTTTGAAGGTGGAATCAGCTTGCAACTCTTCGAATAATCGGGATGTTGTATGAAGAGGATGAAGCACCTTCTCGAAGCATTGGACCAAAGATTGCTGGGAACATTATATGCCAACAATTTTCAGGTATTGGACACCTTGTTTTAGTTCTAGTAAATGCTGAATCACGTAAGATTTGTTTTCTGATCTCGGTGAAAAGAGGTCTTCCTACATTTGAGTTGTTCGGGGGAATCAGAATATGGATAGGGCAAGCTTGGACACTTGCATAAATTTTTGTTACTCCGTTAAATATGCACATAACTTAAATTCAATAATATGTATCTTGATGATTACATTTTTAGATAAAACTATTACCATACAGAACATAGCTTGCTTACCAAGTCGCCCATTTGATGAGTACACTTTTAGATACAATATAACTATTACCATACAGATCATAGCTCACCTACCAAGTCACCCATTTGAGTAGTTGCCAAGGAAAGGAGGAAACGAAGTTGTCCACGAAGCTTTTGAATGTCCCTAGAAGGGCCTTCCTTAGCTTTCACCTATTTACCTACAATCTCAACACTGAGTATTCTACTTATCTAAATTACATGTCATACTAAACATTAGTTAGCTTTTTCCAACAGAGAATTATGATTTCAATCAAGTTAGAATCAACTATCTGAATCATGTATATATTGTTATGTTTAGTTGACATAATACCCTTTGATAACTCCTCCTCTAGTAAGAGTCTCATAATTCGGATTATATTCATGAAGAACCCGCTCTTTGTCCATGGGATTATAGCGAATACGTGAAGTTCTCATCAAACTTCCATTCACAAGGCACCGAATGGCTAACGCACTCATAGTCGGATTTAAACGCCACAAATGTTCCTTTTGTGGGACTGATTAAAAAATAAATAAGTCATATAAATTGGGATATAGGGAATAACATTCACTCTCTATTTTTAGACTTCTCTACTTGATCTCATTTCACAGTTATACCCTCCTACTTTAGGCACGCACAAAGTAGACACTTAAACTTGTATAAAGTTGAACAAAAAAGACAAACATGTCATAAGTGACATTGTACATGTAGGACACCACATAGGACACAAATTGTCGTGTAGGATGTCACGAATGACATGTGTGTCTATTTGTTTAATTTTATACAAATTTAAGTATCTACTTGTGCACACTTAAAGTTGAAGGACATAAATGTGAATTGAGACCAAGTTTTAACAGACATATTTATGTATTATGCTTTTTTTTGCGAGGAGAAAGCCGAAGAAAACAAGGGGAAAAGTGTATCATGAATGCGTCGAAAATTTGGAAGGTGAAGGTGACACTATTAAAAATAAATGTTTTTTCACTACGTATCAGTAAAGATTCATAATAGGAATAGATGAGCCAAATTTTTAACTGATGAAGTAGAAAGCCTTTCTTAAAGTTCGATGTCATATTTGAGCCATTTCTCTATTAAAAATATAATTTAATTAATAACATGGCCGATTCATAATTGAACGCGTGCAAAAATGGTTTGCAAAATCGAAAAGATTTTCAGTTAACAAATAATAGCATAGATGAGCTTTTTCTAAAACAAAAATGACATTTATAGATGAGCCAAACTTTAACAAATGACATAAATAAATATTTGGGAAAATTTTCAAACAACAATATTTTAGCTTTTAGTGGAACTCCTTAGCAACCGTCATTATTTAGAACAGAGAAAACCATGGAACAAAAAAATTCAAAAAAGGTAAAAAATATTTTAAATACAAATCAATTATGTTTTGAAAAGAGCATAAATAGCCATCTTTCCGTCGAGCATTTTTTTGCTTTCTTCTTAAGAACATCAAAAAAAAAAAAATTAAAATAATTTAGTTTGTCTTTCGAATCATTCATCTGATAAGTTTCAAAGCTTCTTCAAGCTGAATACGAAATATTTTTGAAATTGAATTTTTCAAAATTGACAACTATAAATTTGTCGCATCCAGTGAACAATCGAAAAACAATCATGTATTTTTTTCGATTCTTTTATTTGTTTGGATGAGATATTTGTACATGTCGAGTACAAGAATTTTTTTTTTTCCTGATTGAATCAGTGAAATCTTTGTATGCATTGAGATTTATAACTTTTTTCAAATGTTTTGTATCCAAATTATGATGTATAATGAATGAAATTGTTTTTTTTTTTTTTAGTTTAGTAGCTGTTTTTTCTATTTGAATGCATACAATAATTTGTATCCCATTAAGTTAATGTAGCTAATCGATCATGTACTATATGTTGAATACAACAATATATGAATATAAAAGTGAGATGAAAATACTAAGTTATAAATACAAAGTGAGATTGAATATAAAGTTGTGAATACAAAAGAAATACTCTCTTCATTTGAAATATAAAGTGACTCTGAAAGATTGGTATACAAAAGTAGGCACATAAAATACAAAACTTGTTGGTATACAATTAGGTTGTATACAAAACAAAAGAGAAATACAAACTTGTTGAAATACAGAATGAATACCCAATAAAATACAAAATTGTTAGCATACAGTTAGGATGAATACAAATTAAGAAGGAAATACAAACATGTTGGTATACTAATTGAGATTGAAATACAATGTAAAAATAAAAAATGTAAAACTTGTTGATATATAGATAGAATGGATACACAAATAAACTGTTGATTCAGACATAGTAGACAGACAGATGCTTTCCCCAAATCTAAAACCCTAAAAGCAAATATAAATGTATTAAAAATCAAACAAAATAAACATATGAATGAATTTGTAGATTCTAATAAATCTGAAATATTAAAACGAAATTAGAAAAAAATCGAAAAAAATTTATTTAATCGACTAAAAATCTAAAATACATAAATTTACATGAATATGTAAACAAACTTGCATAAAAATTGATATTATCAAATATTAAAATGTATTAAATATCAAACAAAATAAACATATATATGAATTTCTAGATTCTACAAAATCTGAAAAATTAAAAGAAAATCGCAAAAAAAATTGAAAATCATAAATATTTGATGACTATCTAAACAAAATCACATAAAACTCAAAAAATTCGACTGGAAATCTGTAATATATAGAATCCGAAATATACACCATAATCGGTGATTTTAAACAACAAATCAAAATAAATCTAAATAAATAATGGAAATTACCTTGCCGATCGAGAAATCTGCTTGAATTAATAAAGAGATTACGTTTAACAATCGAGAAAATTTCTTGAATTAAAATATATATTTTGATAAACAATTTGTGAGCACCTTGAAGAAAGAGAATATGAAAACGTGAAAAAGGGGTAGAAACATGAAAGGTGAAGAAGGAAGGATAATGGGTATTGGTTTACTTTTTTTTTTTTTTCCTTTTTAAACAATTATTGGTTTAGAATTTGATCAAATGTAGGACTGTTTTCATAAATAAAATTAATTTTAAATACTAAAATCTGAATACATAATATTTTCCAAAATATTGTCATTCTGACATTTTAAATAAATATTTTAAAGTGTTGTTATTTTGATTAATTATATTAGGTATTATGACTTAATTGCTAATTTTCCTAAATATTTTTCCTCAGAATTGATTAATAGCATATTTAAGTTTTTCCCCCGAATCAAATAATATGCATGATATGCATGTAGTCGACAAGAAAGAAATGAGGGATGAAGCTATCCATAAAGCTTTTTGAGTGTCCCTTCCCCACCCCCACCTCCCACCCCACCCCAAAAAAAAGGATCTCCTTAAATTCATCCATTTGTCTAAAATGTCACATTGATTATTTTACATGTCCTTAGTTAACATAATACCCTTTGATGACACCTCCTCTAGTAAGAGACTCATAATTCGGATTGTATTCATGAGCAATCCACTTTTGCTCCTTCGGACTATAGCGATAGGTGAAATTCTCATCAAATCTCCATTCACAAGGCATTGAACGGCTAACACATCCATAGTTGTATTTAAATGCAACAAATGTACCCATATTTGTGGAGCAATTGTACATTGTTGAAGAGGAGAAGAAATTTTTGATTTTGACAGTGATGTTGAAACTGCCCATGGTACTTAGGTGCTTAACATCACCATCTTCTACGAAGGAGAAGCAACGGACGCTAAGATAATTTGTATGGTTATTGGTTATAACAACAATTTTTTTATCTGGTAATCCTACTGCAACGTTTAAGAGAATTATATTGATCATCAACATGAACAATATTGTCGTTGAGGTGAAAGTTGCAACAATTTTAGCTTCTTCCATTATTTATATATTTCCTTTTCTTTTTCTGTTTTCCTCCTGAAATTTCAAAATGTTGAAAAAGATTAGAAGAAATTAAACAATCATGAATGAACATTCAAATTTTATATTGGCATAAAAAATATTGAATTTTTCTAGTAATGTAAAATTTGCTATGCATTGCCCTATTCTCATTTGTTTTGTTATATAAAATGAATATTGCCTAAGATTTTTTTTAAAAAATCTTTGATTCCCGATGGACAACATGAATCGTATATAATTGCAAATGTATATTCATATATGGGGTTTATGGAAGGGTTTATTTTTATCTTATGGTAATCGATTCGTCATATTGGAAGAAGGTAACACGATTTTTTTCTACTACAGATTCAAATATAATACCGGTCAATTTTATTTAGATATATCAATCAAATAATTCATTTATCATATTATCTTTCTGGTAAATGGAAAAAAATTAACAAATTAAGAAACTACCGTTGAAAGAGAAAATGTACCTTCAAAGACAATTTACTTGATGACTAAAACCAAAGTTTTGACAATATTTTTCTATGAAAGGGTTTTGGAAAGAATCTTGAAAATGGATTTTTTCAAGAAAGGATTAACAAAGATGATTTCTTTTCTTTCTTTTGATTTGTTAAATGATTAAACCTCTCTTGCTATATATTCATAGGTCAAAAATGAAACGAGGGGGGTAGAGTTCTTCTAGGAGATCTTAAATATCTAAATACTATTTTTAAGTATTTACTATTTAATTTTTGAACCTTCAAAAGAATTACAAAAAATTCTCAATTTAGATGATAATGACAAAAATAATCCCTTGAGTTAGAGGGTAGATTAAAAATAGTCCCTTAAGTATGTATTAAATAATTTTGATCCCTTAAATTTATCAAAAGCGAACACTTTTAGCCTCCATAAAATATTTAACAATATATATTTGTTGATTTGATACAAATAGTGAAAAAAAGATTTAACCATAAATACCAACAAAGTCTCATCAAATTCTTAAAACACAATACATAAACATACATTCAAATTTGGCCTCAACTGGCAAGTAAGCCTTCGAGTGTTAAGAGTCCAACAAAGACTTCCATAAAATGTCTCATTCATTTGTCTGAAGAGTTTCTTGCTGACTGCTAAACCTTCTCTACTTATGAAGATAGACTGGAAAGCAAGCTCACATGATAGCCAAGTCGAAGTCACAGACTCCCTTTTTTAGGAACTTAAACTACCTATATGTCGATAAACTCTACCTAGACTGAGAATAATCAATTCGATCATTATGTTTGTGCCCTAACTCCTAAGTCATATATCCTTCAGGAAAGGATCAATTCCTTATCTATTCTCTAACATCTACTTGGGTCACTATCCTCAGAAAGATTCTTCATTAGAGTTAGGCTTTTCTTTTTGCTCCTTCACCCTTGACTACATTCCTAAAAATGTCATTTTCATCCGCTGAATCTGCTCATTTTGAGAATGGTTTTACCCCGATCACCAGCTTGAGCTTTGAGAGTGCACATTTAAATACCTCATTTTGTTCTCAAGTAGCAACTAAACACTTCAATTCCTCCTCACTGTGTCTCGTGGACTCCAAAACTAACACGGAACATAAAATTTTGAAAGTGTCTAGATGATTAATTATTTTGTAACTTGGAGTGTCCACGACACATTTAAGACATTTATATTGATCATGAACAAGAACAATATTATAGTCGAGGTGACAGTTGCAACAGTTTTAGCTTCTTGCATGGTTATATGTTCCTTTCCTTTTCCCGTTTTCTTCCTGAAATACCAAAATGTTAAAAAAGATTTTAAAAAGACGATCATTAATTTGGTGTATGAATAATATGCCAGATAAGACGACTGAAGAAGACGCCGGAGACGACTCCAAAGTAGACGGTCAGATAAGATGACCGGAGAACGGTAGGAGAAGACAACCAGAACACAATTTATCAAAATGGGAAAGGTTTAGTGGAATGGTTTTGGAGTCTATTAAAAATAGAAACTTGTACCTATTAATTACTTTTAATTTATTTTTTATTCTTCAATTGTTTGCGCACTCTCTATGTCACATCAATATTTATGATGTATTTATTCCATTATAAAATAGTTTAGATAAGTAATTGGACCCAAGTTAAATTTAATTAGCGTGTCATTGAAATTTCAGATATAGTTTGAGAGGATACTTATACCTTATTCCAAAAAGAAAATCCAAATAAGATAAAATTAGGGAAAGCAATTAACATGTACCGTTCTATTTCAATAATCTAGTGAGTCTCAAATAAAAGATGAAGCTATTATAGACATATGAGAACACTCTTTTTTACTTATATACATTCAGGACTAATACTTACTCTTGTGAAAGTTCTTTTTATTTAATTTTTACTTAGCACAAAAATCCCTTTTATAAGTACTCATGATCATGTCGTTTTGTATCTGAATCTTCATATTGTTTTGAAATATGTTACTACAGTTTAGTTTATGTAATACTTTTGATGACTCCTCTAGTAAGAGATTCATAATTTGGATAAAATTCAATAATGTGTAACTTCGTGCCGTTAAATATATACATAACATAAATTCAATAATATGTAACTTGACCAGTACATGTTGTGACCCAACTATTATCATACCGATCATAGTTTGCTTACCAAATCACCCATTTGAATAGTCTCCAAGAAATGAGGAAGAAGCAAAACTATCTATGAAGTTGTTGAGTATTGTGTAAGGACATCAACTTCACCTATTATTCTAAGATCTCACACTAAATATTTTACTTTTCTAAATTGCATTTTATACTACCTTTTTATGATAAAGCATTCTGACAGTTCTTCTAAGTTGGAGTCAACTAACATAATCTTCAGTAACGTAAGAAATTTATCATTACATTTAGTTAACATAATACCCTTTGATGACTCCTCCCCTAGTAAGAGACTCATAATTTGGATTATACTCATGAGCAACCCATTTTTCCTCCTTTGGACTATAGCGATATGTGAAGTTCTCATCAAACTTCCATTCACAAGGCCGTGAATGGCTAACACACTCGTAGTGTGAATTAAACGCCACGAACGTTCCCATGTTTGTGGAGCAATTGAACATTATTGAAGTGGGGAAGAGTTTTCTGATTTTGACGGTAATGTTGAAGCTGCCCATGGTATTTAGGTGCTTAACATCACCATCATTATCGAAGGAGAAGCAACGGACACTAAGGTAATTTGTATGGTTGTTGGTTATGATAACAATTTTTTCGTTTGGTAATCCTGCAACATTTGAGACATTTATATTGATCATGAACAAGAACAATATTATTGTTGAGGTGATAGTTGCAACGATTTTAGTTTCTTGCATGGTTATATGTTCCTTTTCTTTTCCCGTTTTCTTCCTGAAATACCAGAATGTTAAAAAAGATTAGAAAGAATTAAAGAATCATGAATGATCATTCATATATTATATTAGCATCAAAATTGTTTAACTAATTTTTTGATAATGTAAAATCGTTATCACTGAGAGTAACATTGACTATCATGATACTTACATAAAGTTGAATGGTTATTTCATCATAAAAATTATTTTTGTGATTTTTCCAGTGGTTTTTGTATTTCATTAAACATCCATTCCCTGGTGGTTTATTGAAAAAAAAAAAAAGGATAAAAATGTTTATTTATTTCATAAACAAATAGAATGATGAGATTCTTTTGTTTTAATTTGTTATATCAATTAATATTGCGCATGTCATTATCATGCTTAAGAAATTTAAAAAAAAAAAGAAAAAAAAAAAGAGACCTTCGATTTCCAATGGACAACAAGAATTATATATAATTGCAAATTGTTATTCAAGAATGATCATGTAGATGCTTAGGGAGGGGTTTGATGTTGCTTCTAGTAAAGATTCAAACATGATATTGATCAATCTTATTCAGATGTGTTAATTAAAAAAATTGTTTATCATATAATTTTTCTAGTAAAATGAATTTTTTTTTCCTAACAAATTAAAAAAGTCTTGTTGAAAGTATTGAAAGAGAAAATGTATGTACCTTATATTTATTGACCGCAAAAGAAGGAAATTCTAGTTATGAATCAATTCCTTCAAAAAAATACTTCTCTTTGGTTTCTTGAAATGATTATAATTAAGGTTTTAATGTTTTTTTTTTTCTTTAATTTTATGAAATGGGTCTTGGAAAGAAGATTTTTTCTATCAAGAATTTAAAAGAATTCTTGATTTCTTCTTCTTGATTTGTTGAATTATTAAGTCTTTCTTGTTATTATTTATAGGGAAATTAAACAAGAGGGAAATGGTTTTTGAAAAAGGTCTTAAATCTTTTATACTATATTTAAGCTTTTACTATTTTTGAACCTTCCCATAAATAAAAGAATATCTCAATTCAGATGAGAAAATGATAGAAAAATGATCTCTTATATTTGAGGGAAGGTTCAAAATGGTCCATTTAGAATGTAATAAACAATTTTGATCTCTTAAGTTTGTTTTTAAGCATAAATACCAACAATGTTTTATCAAATCATAAAGTACACAATACCCAAAAAAAACTGCACTAGATACTAACAAGATAGAAAAAAGAAAACAAAAATTACACCTTAATTGCTAGACTTGAAAAAAATTTTCAGCAAAAACTACAAAAATTGCACCTTCTAATGTGAATTTTGGATAATTTTGATTTCCGATTTTCCAGTTGTTAAATTTAATAGAGCAAATTCAATAAATATTTGATAGAGATCAAAAGTTGCATCTTTTGATAATTGAAACAAAAAAAATTGTTAAATGAATACTTAAGGAACTATTTTGAATTAATCCTCAAACAAAAGTAACAATTTTGATACACAAACTTGTGATTCCTTTTTTTTGGTCACAATATTAAATGCAAATGACATAGTCTTTAGAGATTTAGAAGGGTATATAACAATTTACGTTCTAAACAATAAAAAAGAGATATCAGGGAGATGAATAAATTAGGAATAATTTATTGGGATCAAAATTGTAAGATGTTATGTGCAAACAAACAAAACAAACTTTAAACGATCGATAAATAATATAACAAAGAAAAATATGCTAAATATGATAAAATAAATTAACATAACTTAGTCAATTAACCTACATATGAAAAATCAATAATAAAAAGCGACTAGAAAAATATCAACAAATACTTCTTGACCTAAATAAAACTCTCCAACCCTAAAAGAGTATATTATGGATATTGTAGTGAGGGGGATTATGACTTCCTCCAAGAAAAAAAAAAAATTTCCTTATAGAAAAAATTAAAAGTCAATTTTGATTAAATGAATATTTTTCCCTTTATTCAAGAAAAAAGAAAGGAATAAGACATAAGGTATAAATAACCCGTGAACTATATTCAAAATTCTAGCAATATATCTAAACTCAATTAAGGTTTTATTAACCTCAAAACTATTTTATAATAGAATAAATTTCATCTTAAATGCTGACGTGATATAAATAACCAAATGAGTATCTTTTGTGTGTATCACACGCGCTTCACATTTTTTTCCATTAAAATTAATTTTTCTCTTTCTTAATTCTGAATCTTTTTTTCTGTTTATTGATTTTTGAGTAATTTTATTTCATTGGCAATTGATTATAATGGTGAAGCTAAAGATTAGTTTCCTAAGACCGGAGAAGATGTCCGGAAAAACATAGGAGAAGATAACTAGAACACAATTTTTCAAAATGGGAAAGGTTTAGTGGAATGGTTTTGCAGTCAAATTAATTACGTAACGTCCTATTAAAAATAGACACTTGTACCTATTAATTACTTTTAAAATTATTTTTGTATTCTTCAATTGCCTGCATTCTCTGTTTCACGTCAATATTTATGGTGTATTTATTTCATTATAAATAAGACACAAGTTAAGTTCAAATGCTATAATTTCAGATATAGTTCGAGAGGATATTGATGTACACATTCAGATAGGACTAACACTTATTCTTGTGAAAGTATTTTTTTTTTCTTTTCTTTTCTTTTTTTAATTCACACAAAAATCCCTTTTTCAAATAATCATGATCATGTCATTTTCTATCTGAATCTTCATATTATTTGAAATATATTATTATAGTTTAGTTTATGTAATACTGTTTGATGACTCTTCTAGTAAAAGATTCATAATTTGGATAAACTTCAATGTATGTAACTAATGTCGTTAAATATATACATAACATAAATTCAATAATATGTAACTTGACGAGTACATGATGTAACCCAACTAGTATCATACTATCATAATTTGCTTACCAAATCACTCATTTGAGTAGTCTCCAAAGAAATGAAGAAGAAGCAAAACTATCTATGAAGTTGTTGAATATCTATATAAGGACCTCAACTTCACCTATTTTCTAAGATCTCACACTAAATATTCTACTTTTCTAAATTGCATTTTATACCACCTTTTTATGTTGAAGCATTCTGATAGTTCTTCTAAGTTAGAGAGTCAACTATCAGAATCTTCTGTAATTCCATTTAGTTAACATAATACCCTTTGATTACTCCTCCCCTAATAAGAGACTCATAATTTGGATTGTATTCATGAGCAACCCACTTTTCCTCCTTTGGGCTATAGCGATACGTGAAGTTCTCATCAAACCTCCATTCACAAGGCCCCGAATGGCTGACACACTCGTAGTGAGAATTAAACGCCACAAATGTTCCCATGTTTGTGGAGCAATTGAACATTGTTGAAGTGGGGAAGAATTTTCTGATTTTGACGGTGATGTTGAAGCTGCCCATGGTATTTAGGTGCTTAACATCACCATCATCATCGAAGGAGAAGCAACGAACACTAAGGTAATTTGTATGGTTGTTGGTTATGACAACAATTTTTTTGTCTGGTAATCCTGCTGCAACATTTGAGACGTTTATACTAATCATAAACAAGAACAATATTGTTGTCGAGGTAATAGTTGCAACAATTTTAGCTTCTTGCATGGTTATTATATGTTCCTTTCCTTTTCTTGTTTTCCTCCTGAAATACCAAAATATTAAAAAGATCAAAAGAAATTAAAGAATCACGAATAAGCATTCATATTTTATATCAGCATTAAAGTTGCAGAAGAACCTTTTTTTTGATAATGTAAAATCCTTATCACCTAGAGTAAACTATCTTTTTTAACAAAAAAAAAAAAAAAAAGTGTTCAACTTTGCCTAATATCATAAAAAAATCCTATCGAGTAACACTTTTTTTTTCTAGAAACTCATTTAACTGTGTTAAGTATTATGTAAATATCTCTTTTGTTTCCTTCTCATGTCTTTTGGTTATGTTTAGATAAAATTGAGTAAGAGATAATTTATCGACTATCATGATAATTACGTAAAGTTGATTTTCACTATAAAACTAAATTTTGTGATTTTCCCAGAGGCATCTGTATTTCATTAAACATCCACCTCCCGGTGGTTTATTGCAAAAGATAAAAAAAAATAAAGAAGGATTAAACAAATAAAATGATTATTAAGCCGAAGAAATTAAAAAGAAATTGTCGATATCAATGGACAAGAATAAGATATAATTGTAAATGTTTATTCAAGAATGATCATGAAGATGTTTAGGGAGGGATTTAATGTTTGATATTGAAGAAGGTAATTAAAATTTATTTCTAATAAAGATTTAAACATGATATGGATCAATTTTATTCAGACATAATAATTAAAGAGTAAATTAGTTTAGATTATCTGGTAAATTTTTTTGACAAACTAACAGAGTCTTGTTGAAAGAGAAAAAGTACCTTATATTTATTGACAGTAATTGGAGGAAGTTTTCGTTATAAATCAATTCCTTCAAAAAGAAATTCTTCTTCTTTTGTTTCTTGAAATGATTTAAAACCAAGGTTCTACTAATGTTTTTCTACGAAATGAGTTTCGAAAAGAATCTTAAAATTGAGAGAGAGATTTTTTTCAATCAATAATTAACAAAAAATTCTTGATTTGTTGAATTATTAAACCTTTCTTGTTATATACATATTTTTAAAATTAAACAGGTGGGATAGAGTTTTTGAAGGAGATCTTAAATTTTATATACTATATTTAAACTTTTACTATTTTTGAACCTTCCAATAAATAAAAAAATATCTCAACTTAGATGAAAATGATAAAAACAAAAAATAGTCAATTATGTTTGAGGAAAGGTTCAAAATAGTCCCTTAAAAATGCAATATGCATTTAAGCACAAATTCCAACAAAATTTTATCAAATTCTAAATATACAACACAAAATATTGCATTAGACGCTAATAAGATAGCAAAAGAATAACAAAAATTACACCTTAAAAAGTTATATTACAATTAAAAAATAAATCAAAAATAGTAGAATGTTAAAAAATTGCACCTCTCAATGTGAATTTTGGATAATCGTGATTTTTCCTAGTTTTTGTTAAATCTACTCGATAAAATTCGATAAATATTTGATGAAGTCTAAAAATGTTATTTTTTTGGTAACTTAAACAACTAAAATTGTTAAGTGAATATTTAATAGACTATTTTGAACTTATCCTCAAACCAAAGAGACTACATTAATCATTTTCTACAATGTTAATACACAAACTTGTGATTCTTTCTTTTTTAAATCACATATGCCATAGTCTTTAGAGATTTAGAAGGGTATTAGCCATCCAATGGTAGGGAAATAGATAAACCTAAAATCACATATGTCCTACGTGACATAATACATGTAGGACACAAAGTTGTCATGTAGGATAAATATCTCAATTTGTTCAATTTTATACAAGTTTAAGTGTCTATTTGTGCACACTCAAAGTTAAAGGTCATAGTTGCTAGCTTACGCCAAGATAAAGGGTCATGTTTATGTATTATGCCAATACCAAATATGTAGCTAGGGATGACGGCGGATGCATTTTTTTTTGGGTTCCTTAGCTGCCTAAACTGAGTTTATTTCTTGATAGCAATAAAAATATGTACTATGTGAATAAAACTTTAAATATTAGTTTAAAAAAACTTTGTATAGAGTATTAACCATCTTTGTTAGACTACCAATCTACTTATAATTAAACAGTTAAAATTTAGGCATAATACATAAATGTCTTTTAATTTGGCATCATTTCATATTTATGCTCTTTCAACTTTGGGTGTGCACAAGTAGACACTTAAACTTGTATGATGTTGAACAAATAGACACACACGTCCTACGTGACATCCTACAAGGCAATTTGTGTCCCACGTGTATTATGTCACATAGAACTCATCTGTCTACTTGTTCAACTTTATACAAGTTTAAGTACCTACTTGTGTACACCCAAAGTTTGAGAGCATAAATGTGAAATGATGTCAAGTTAAAGAGCACATTTATGTATTACCAATCATTTAAAAAGAAGTTCAAGAGTATTGAATGAATTTGAAATACTTGACATTATGTCTCTTGTGATAATAGAGATTAGAGGTGAGATTATTAGATTTGGATTTATCTGTTGCTAATTTCTTATCATGTATTGCTTTAATTGTTGTCCCAATCATTTTCTCAAGTCAATCAGTTTTTTACTATTTAATCTCACAAAAAATTACCAAAAAAAGGTATTTCAATAAAACTTGGGGAATTGTAATTCCACGAGTGGTGTTTGGGGAGGGTAGAGTGTACACAGACCATACCCTGTCCCATGAAGGTACACTTTCAAGTATACATTTTAACATTTGATTCTGTAACTTCACATTTAACATATTCTACTTTGCAGACAAGTACCCATTGTTATATGCTCCCTCTAAAAGCATTAAAAAGGACCATCAAACATTTAGATTGTGTGATTGCCTCTTTGGAGAAAGATTCTACAACTGTATAACATACCAAATGACAAAACTGAAACAAAAAGATGGTAGCAAACATAAACAAAATATTGAATTATATCGTTAAAGATCAAAATGATCAGCATAAAGAACGAAATGGCAACGATACTAACAGTATCAAACTTCAAATCTCTAGAGTCTACTTAACTACCCTCTACGGATTCTAGGCTTTCGACATAATTTATGACTTTAAATCTACCCTCTGAAGTTCTCCTTTGAAAGCTGTGAGTTCTTTTTGTATAAGGATTGTATGATATGAGTTCAAGTGACAACTCATTTGGGTAGCCTAAAAGAAGTTCACCTTTCCTCCATGATCCAACGGGTCGTGCTAGATTAGAGAACGACGAAAAAGCAAATTGCTTAGTCCAAAACTCAGCTGCGCCTTGTTGTTCAGACATCACCCATACCTCATAGTTGTTCAAAGTTATACCATTCCCAGAATATGTAATCATAGAAAGACAACCCTTAAGTATCACAAGCTTCTGAATAGTGAGGTTAGAGACAGTATTGAGAATCGGTAGCTCAATCCTAGTAAAAACTTGGTTATACAAATCAAAACAAGTAATTATATCGAGTTCAATATCGTCGAGTTCAATATCGTCATCATTGCTATACGATAACCAATATAAGCAGTGATTAAGAATTACTGCAGACCCACCTTTGGGAAGCAAATCATGAAGAATAGGAGCTTCAATTTCTTCCCAGGAATCGGAATTCAGGGCGTAAACCCAAACCTTAGGGTTCTTACTAGATGATGGAAGCTTAATAACCTTGTAATCATTAGTTTGAGGGACGAAACCAAGCATTATACAGGGGAAGAAAGGAGCAGAATAAAAGGAGGCACAATCAGGGGATTCAAGCAATTTATACTTTCTAGTTGCAGGATTCCACAAAATAATGCTTGATCTCCTATTGAAATGAACACATAATAAGCCATTACAAGAACCAACAATCCGTACGTCATCGTCGTGACTACACGGAAAGGGCAAATCAACAACGACAACAGACGGATCGGGATCGGAATCGGAATCGAAATCTCCGAGTTCGTCAATTTCATCATCAACTACAACAGTCGTAATTTTCGGATCTAGAGAGAAGAAGGAAATAGTAGGGATGCGTCTAGGACCACTATCGCTTACTCTGAGAGGCTTTTCGTGTATAGGTTGTCGACGGTGCATCTGAATAAAATCGCGGCTGCTGATGTAACAATACCATGACTTGGAAACCGATCGGAATCGGAGCAGTGATTTCACCGGAAGCCGTAAAAGGATTTCGAAGATTACATCTCCGGCCAGAGAGCAATCGGCAGTTTCATCACTCATCGGAAATCGGCAGAATTGCTTTTCCGATTTACAGCAAAAACCATAATAGGGTTTTTATTTAGTCCTAAATAGTAAAATAAAATACCTAATTTTGTAAATGCAGAAATTGAGTTAAATTAACGAAGAACAACTTTCACAAATAACAAATATAAAAATCATATTTGTATGTTATAGATATATTTTTCATAATTGCACTCCATAACAAATTTTATATTTACTATGGAGCTTTTAATTTGTATAATTCGCTACAAACATTCAATTTTATACAAATTGTTCAGTTTTGTATAAATTCATTTATACATTGTAATTTGTATAATAAGATATGTATTTGTATAATTATAAATGTATAGGACGAAAATATATGTATTTGTATTTGTATATACACTTTTATTTCGCTTTATATAAATACAAACGCATTTTATACATCTTATATCGAAATGTATAAAATGGTTAATTGTATATCGAAAATGACTAATTATATATCGAATCAGATGGCAAAAAAAGGAGATGTTTGCTTCGAATTACAATTAAAATAAACTATGGCAATAACATTTAATTTGAATTAATAATTTGCTATTTCATACAATTTTTCCAATTAATTAAACTAGTTTATTTTATTTGGGTTTGTTTTTAAAAAAACTAATAATATTTGATTTGATTTTTATTTTATTTAAATTAATCAAGAAAACGATCGAATCAAATAAATAAATTTTGATCTCAATAAAAGAGCCTATGAAAAGAAAATTGAAAGTTCCTTTGTCATATATTTCGAGTTGACAGGATTCGTGACTTTACGAGACACAAGCAACTTTGCTATTCAAAGGGATGGATCAACAAAGCAACTTATAGACAACATTTTTGGGGACTAGAGCCCCCTTCTCATTACTGTAATAGGACAATTCTTCGTACATAATTAAGGGAGTCATTGAAATGTGTGACTAAAACATCGAAAATGAGAATTATCCAAGCTAATATTGGAGGCAAAAACTCTTTTGGTCCAAGTCTCATTAGTTGATCTTAACGAAATCATGAAAATGTTGCGCGAATCACCTTGATATGTATATGAAAAGAAAATAATCAAGTTGATGATAAATCAGATTGAGAAATCTTCTTAGAAATAAAAAGATCTAGGATAGGCCCTCTTCATATTTGAACTTGACCCACGCTCTAGCCCTCTTTTGTTGTTCAAGTCGCATACCTTCTAAACAATTTAACATAAAATTTGTTAATTATAAAACAGGTCATAATCTTATGAGATTCACAAAATGATCAATATTTAGTGGACTTTAAGCTAAAGGATAGTTTAATCATAAAATTTACCGTATTATCAAATCAATGAATTCATCATTACCACATAAAAAAATTTGTCATATCCATTTAAATATCTAGAATTATGACATAATTATATTAGATGTTGCTACAAATAAGAGGAATCACAAGGTTATGTATCTAAATTGAGATATATTCTTTTTATTCTTTAGAAGGTTAAAATAATCAAAAATAATAAATAGCTTTAAAATAGTATAAAAGATTTAAAACCTTATGCAAGAACTCTATCCCTCTTGTTTGTCTTTTTATTTTTATTTTATAAATATATACCAATCATGGAAAAGTTTAATCATTCAACAAAACAAGAAGAGAGAAAAAAAATTCTTAGTTAAGTTTGAAAATCCTTTCCAAAACCCTTCATAAGAAAAATATATAAGGTATATTTTCTCTATTTTATTTTAGCACTTTCAACAAGATTTTCTACATTTTTATTCGATAAATATTTATAATTATGTTTAATTAATGTTACCGATATTATACTAAAATTGTGGATGGTACATCAAATCTAATGGTAATATAGTTCTAAAATCTAAATCTAATAACATATTTTATACGTAAAAGGAACAAAAATAATTATGTTTTTATAGTTAATTTAAAATTAAACATAATGCATCATATGTTAATTAAATAGTTTAAACCAAATTATACTAATATCTGGGAACAAAAAGCGTTATATAATATATCCGTATAATTTAAGAGAATTATTAAACACCTGTAAAAAAAGTGTTAATTTTTTTTTTTAATAATTTCTCTTAATCATTCTTTTACATTTTGATATTTCAGAAGGATAGTGAAAGAAAAAAGAGAAAGAGAAGTAAGATACATCATGGAAGAAATTAAAATTATAGCAACTGTCACATCAACAACAATATTGTTCATGTTTATGATTAATATAAATATCTCAAAGGTAGTAGCAGGATTACCAGATGAGAAAATTGTTATCATAACCAACAATCATACAAACTATCTTAGCATTCGTTGTTTCTCTTTCGATGAAAATGATGATGTTAAACACCTAAATACCATGAACAGTTTCAACATCACTGTCAAAATTAGAAAATTCTTCTCCACTTCAACAATGTTCAATTGCTCCACAAACATGGGGACATTCATGGCATTTAAATCTAGCTACGAGTGTGTTAGTCATTCAATGACGTGTGAATGGAGGTTTGATGAGAACTTCACATATCGCTACAGTCCCATGGAGGAAGAGTGGATTGCTCGTGAGTACAATCCAAATTATGAGTCACTCACTAGAGGAGGAGTCATCAAAAAATATTATGTTAATTAAATGGAATGATAAATATTTAAGGTTTACTAAAGATTCAGATAATTGACTCACTTAGTAGTACTGTCAGAATGTTTTGTCAAAAAAGATATTATAAAATGTAATTAGAAAAGTAGAATATTTGATGTGAGATCTTAGAAAAATAGGTGAAAAAGTTGAGATCTTACACGCACATTCAAAAACTTCGTAAATAATTTGCTTCCTCCTCATTTCTTGGAGACTTACACAAATGGTTGATTTGGTAAGCGAGCAATGTCCGGTATGGTATAATCGTTGTATCATAACATATACTTGTAAAGTTACATATTATTCGATTTATGTTATGTGTATATTTAACGACATCAAGTTACACACTATTGAATTTAATCCAAATTTGTATGCCTTTGAATATATTGAATTGTTAATTATCATGATTTATAATAACTTTTACGTAGTTTTCAAATATAAAAAGTCTAAGGAAAAAAAGCATAAATAAATTAAAACGAAGAAATCACAGAAAAATGACCAAAATGCCCTTAGATGCACAAGCATCCCTCTCAATTTTCATTTGGAGGTGATGTTTAATTTCAATAGAAATTTATGAGCAAAAGATGAGTTGAGAAAAAAACCTAAGAGGAACTGTTCCTTCTCAACTGTACTCCATGGAAATGCAGAGGAAAATCACAGCGATTGGAGATAGACTCAGTGATTTGCCTGATTCGATTCTCCTTCTCATCCTCTCTAAGTTACCGGACAGTAAACAAGTTGTGCGAACCAGCTTATTATCATCGAAATAGCACTATCTTTGGAAATCCGTTCTAGTATCACTAGAAATCCAGTTACCTGGCCGACGCGAAAATCGTTATTTAGCTTCCACTGATAGAGACCTTTATTACTGGAGATATTTCGAAAAAATCTCAACATTCAGGGTTATGTTATTTGGGTACCTGAAGAAACTTCTTAAAGATGTTGATTATGTGTACATTTCGCAATTAACGATGCTAATGTTGAATGTTTTACTCTTGTATTTTACAATTTTGAAGACTCAGAAGAATATACGTTTCCGCAGTTTGCATATAAGAATACCTTGTTGAGGAATTTGGTTTTAGGTAGATGTCAATTGAACCCTTTTGGTACTGTTAATTGGACTAATTTGATTTCTCTTTCACTTGAGGATGTGAAATTGACACATGGTTCTATGAAAAAGATATTAGCTGGTTGCCCTAATTTGGAGTGCTTGGAACTAAAGACATTTTATGGGATCAATTGTTTGGAAATTAACAATGTGAAGCTGAGAGAAGTGACCATTAAAGATTACCGAGATAACAAAAATGGCCCTTGGCTAGAAATATTTGCTCCACATATTCAAAAGTTGCAACTTTTAGGGTATTGTGGTGAGATACGCATCCGGCAAAGAAATGTGGCTTCACTTGTCACTATTGTCATCAAAGCAGTCTTCTGTCTATATATTGATCATGACGATGAAGAATACAACTTGAGGATTTTTACAATGAAGAACAACAGAATTTGGAGAAGGAGTGTCGCTATTTGAAGGAACTTCTTCACGGTGTTGCCCATGTCGAGAATCTTGACTTGGGTACCTGGTGCATCCAGGTTTATTCATACTCCTCACCACCCAAAATTTTGATTTTATTTTTTATTTTCATTTTGGGACTTTTTATTTGTTGTTGGATTTTATCAGTTTAGTATCATTAGAAGTGCCACTACTTAGGATAACTAGGTTGATAAGTACTAAAGAATTTACATTCTCATAGCTAATTCGGTTGGACAATGGAAGGTGATCGAAATGAAACATTTTGAACAAAATTTTGGAAGATGAACTGTGAGAGTGAAGTGTTTGCAATGGACAAAACAAACTAATATAAATTTGGATAGTCTTATATTGATCATTCTCTTTTAAGTCATATGAATGGGTTTTTCAAAGTGTTCAAAAGTCCATCTTTGGCTTTCCAAATCAATCTTTGAACACTTTGATGTGGCAAAATGCAGTCCAAGCCATTTTTATCATGTCATTTGTTAAGTATGTTACATTTGCCTGTTTTAACATATTTTTGTTCATCTATTTTTGGTTTATAAGCATCTGTCCATACTGGAGTGGAAAGGTTGGCAGTCTCCACCATCAGGGCAGAAATTCTAAAAACTTAGTGCATGCTTTGAATCAGTGGGCTTCCTTGGAATTTGCAGCATTTTACAAAGTTCGTTGGATCTTGAGAAATTGGTCATTAACTGGTATGGAACAGGAGTAAGTTTCCTCTGGACCTTTTTCTTTTTGTTATACTTCATGTTATCCATATCAAACAATTATCATTGGCAAAAAGACTCTATATATCAATATACTTCTGGTCTCAAGCACATTAGTAAAAAAACTCATAGAACTTTAAAAAGAACTTCAAACCATCTTAGTGGTATATTCAAAGATAATGGTAAGACCGTACAAAGAGGAGGACTTGACTTCCTTACCTCTTCAAAAAAAGTAAGACTTGAACCGGTTCAATCGTCAAGAAAAGAGAAAGGTTGAGAAAATTCCGATCTTTGAAGATTGTAGAATATAACCGTTTTTTAATGACAGTGGTGTTAGGGCCAGCTTGGGTGCACCTTAACTATTCCATCAGATATGTGCTACCTCCCACTAGCACACGTACCTACCTGGTAGCTCTGTTCAAGGGTTAGGAAAATGGGAAGATATCACCTAGTGTTTTTGCCCCGAGACCTCATGGTGTCGAAGATAAAACTTAATGTGCATGCAAAAAGTGTGCTTCTGTATAGAAGGACAACTCCTATCTACAATGTGAAACATAACTAGCCTAAGTACTTGATGAGCTATACAACAATAGCTTCTAATCTGTGTAAACTCGCTCCCCTGTACATTGTTCCCATAAGAACAAAAAAGTAGAAAAAGTGAGGAGTATCCTCAAGTAACATATGTGCTCACAAAAGATCTAATCGGGAAGTTCATCTTGTTACCTGATTGGAGGTTAGCTTTGGGCTTTATTTATTTTGAAGTACCTTTTCTTGATAGTGACTTAAAGATGGAAAATTTATTCTCTACGTCCAATAGGTGAGTATATCCAGCTAAAGAATCAGCCACACCATTGGCTTCTCTGGAAACTCCCTTGACAGTCTTCACAGTAAGTAAAGAGTCAGCTTCCACCCAAATATTTCTAATACCATGTCAAGACATCATTTAAGTCCATAGGAAAGTGCAAAAGCGTAAGCAGTGTTGTTTGTTCCATGGTCTAGTGGAAGAATTCCTTACTAATACTATGCTACCTGGTCTACATTGTCCTGGTCTTCAGCTTCCATCCGTATTTAGTTTTACCCATCCTAGATAAGGTTTGGATGATTCTTGTAATGACCCTCCTAGTCATTTTTGTTTCTTGCCTTCTGTGTGTCGTTTAGAGCGTTCCTGTAGCGACCCCAAGTCATTTATGACTTGCTGGGACTGACAGTTCGGTCACCTGGTCGTTCGTTTGGTTTTGGTGTGAGTTTTAGTGTTTTGGAGCTTATGAACCTTGAATGATCATTTTCGATCAAAAGTTCAAGAAGAACACCTCAGAATGGAATTCTGACAGTTCCATCAGCTCCGGAAGGGTCATTTTAGGCTTGTAGCATGGTCGGCATGACTCCCGAGGCTTTCAGTGTGAGTCGGTGCGATTAGGCGTTTTAGCCATTGAAATTTGGCCTTAGGTTGACTTTGGTCAACATTCTTGGAAAACGCGCTCGGATGAAAATTCCGTCAGCGCAGTTAGCTTTAGAATGTTGAGTTTGGTCTAGAACAACCTTTTGTTCGACTCCCGAGGTCTCTGAACTCATTTCAAGCCCTTTGGTGAATTTTGGTTAAAATGGCTCTTGGAAGTGGGACCCAATTTTTATCGAGACGACCTCTGATGGAAATTTCGACTGCACCGTTGAGTCTGGAATATCGAATTTGGTAGGGTAGCATATCTGTTTTATTTTTATCGGGTCCCGAACGAATTCCGAGTACCCCGTCGGAGTTCTTTTTAAAGCTGAATTGCAGAAAAATCTGCAACTTTTTCCCATCTTTGAAAGGGCAAAACTCTCTCATTTCTAGTCCAAATCAAGTGATCCAAAGGTGCATCTTGTGTGGTTTTTCGCAAGGAACGCGTCGGTGTGGTTGGATTTCATATTCAAAGCTTCGTTGGAGGTAAAAATTTGTGTTTAAACTGCTGTCACAGTCATTTTCGGACTCAGTTTTTGGACAGTTTTGGAAGCTGATTTCTCACTCGTTTTAGGTCCGATTTTAGTGATTCTTGAGGCTATCTTGGGTGGTTTTTCGAGGAGAACGTTGTGGTGTTGTCGGATTTCGCTTTAGACCTCTCGTTTCTGGTATTTTCTCGTGAATAGTTGCTGTTTTTACTGTTCATTGTTAATATGTTGTGTTGGGCTGTTTCGAGCCTCGATTTGTGTTCTATTTTGGAACACAAGTTCGGGGAGGTGTTTTAGAACCTATTTTTGGGGTTAATTCCGGAATTTTCGGTGCGGGCCCCACTTTCCCCGTATTGACCCCGAAATTGGTTTGTCTCTGTTTCTTGCGATTTTAGTGTCTAAACGACCGTAGTAATGTTGTGACTCTATTTTTGATAGCGTGTCAGCATTTCGAGGCTGTTCGAAAGGGGAAAGCTTCGGAGAAGTAACTTTTAGAGCGCGCGTGGTCGGCCTACAGGTAGGCTACGGTTTCCCTCTCTTAGATTGAACTTGAGAGTGGGGATGCATGTTGATTAGTTGGAATTTGGGTTGGTAATTGTTGAATAGTGCATAGGTGCTTAAAATTCATGTTTCGGTCTCTTTCGGAAATTATTGTTTAGTAGGGAGCATGCTTGGTGTTACAAATTAACCGTCCTTGCTATGTGGAGTACTTGTATGCTTAATTACTATTTATTTAAAGCATGTTGGACCTTAGTTTAGGTTTGACTAGGGCTTGCCTTAGAACTTCATGATTCGGAATAGTTAGGCCTGAGTTTTGCCCTGACGTCGCCCGGCCGGCGTAGATCCCTGTAGACTAGTGTAGCAGACTAGAGTTTGATAGTTTGGACCTTAGTTAGGCGATACGCTTACTTTGACGATAGTTATCTTTATTTTTCCCCCGATATTGTGGCTTCACGAGTTACGTCGGCGACACTGGTTCTGATTCGCGATTTGAAGTTAGTTTTCAGTCGGTTCCAAGAAATTACATTAATTGGCTAAGTGTGGACGGTGTTCCACGAACAGTTTTGCACCTGGATTGATTGAGACTCTTTCAGCAGCTACATTGACACCTTTGTCAGATTTTCAGATTCGAGCTCCGGTTTAGACCTCAGATACTTATATAGAGCATCCGGTTCGAGGTCCGGCCTCTATCATTTTTATACTTATATAGAGCATCCGGTTCGAGGTCCGGCCTCTATCGCTTAGTTACTTATACAGAGCATCCGGTTCGAGTTCCGGCCTCCGTATTGTTAGATTCTATTATTTGGGGTTGAGGTTATGTTCGATGTTATGGGTTCTTGGTTTCTCGTATGTAATTCTTCTCTTTAGCTATAGTTTTTCTGTGTACTCGTCGGGCTTATGGAGGTCCGTCCGGGTTTTAATTTAACTTGCGCACGAGTGTACCTTCTGGGCTTATGGGGGTCCAGTTAGATGTAGTTAGATTACTTTAGTTAGTTATTTCTACACTCGTGTGCATTTCATTGTTACTTAATTTTCATTCTTGACATCTGTTTGTGTTATTCCTTCTTTTCATATTGTATTTACTTTTCAAGTTCAATCGGCCTATGATGCCTACTGAGTACCTGTTGTTTTGGTACTCATGCTACGCTCTGCATCTGTTTCGTGATGCAGGTCCGAGCACCAGTGGCCAGCGTTGATCCAGCTTGGAGTAATTTGATCCGGAGACGGGGGTGAGCACACGACGTTCTGTACTATTTCAGTCTCCATCTGTATATATAGACTTGTCTTTCGCTTTTCGAGACAGTCGAGTCTCTATAGTCCACTTTTGGGACTTGTACTCTTTTGTTAGTAGCTCTGTACTAGTGACTTTCAGGTTTTGGAAGGTATCTTTATTGTATATATGTTTTGGTTTGCGCTTGATTGTTTTATTATTATATTAAATTTTGTCTACTCTTGGTTACTTCTACCCTCAGACCCATTACTTGTTGTTCCAGGTTACGAGTCGGCTTACCTACTGGTGGGTTATAGTAGGTGCCATCATGGCTCGAGAAATCGGGTCGTGACAAGTTGGTATTAGAGCCCCAGGTTCACCGGTCTCACTTGTACAGAGCTAACGTCCAGTAGAGTCTTGTAGATCGGTGCGGAGACGTCCGTAACTTATCTACGAGAGGCTACAGGATGTCTTAGGAAGAATTTCTCTTTTGTTTCACTTTCGTGCAATTTGTGTCTTATTGTTTCCTTGAAATCTCACTTATTTCACTCTATCACAGAATGGCTCGCACGCGAGGTAGCGCGGCCGGGGATGATGCACCCGAGCATGCAGACGGAGCCCCAACTTGGGGTAGACGCCGACCCCGAGGTCGAGTACCTGCTCGAGATGAAGAGGAGGAGCCACAGGCAGCATATATACCCCCGCAGCCAGTGGGGTCGGGACCAGTCCAGCCATCACCTGCACCTGCACCTGCACCAGCTGCAGCGCCTGATCTTCATTCCCTTCTGACTCAGATATTAGCAGCTATTGGGGAGATGCGTCAGGCACCAGTTTCAGCTCCCGTTCCAGCGCCGCAGGGTCAGCCTGCCGCAGCAGCACCAGAGGTTCAGCCATCACCAGTTCAGGTGGCCGCCAAGCCAGACTTAAAGGATAGGGAGATACCACTACGCGAGCAAAAGATGCTCGGGGTATTCCAGAGGTTGGCACCACCGATATTCTCAGGGGCGATTGGAGAGGATGCCCATGAGTTCCAGCTCACTTGTCAGGAGCAGCTACAGTCTTTAGGCCTGTTGGAGTCGAGAGGAGCCGACTTCACCGCTCACCAGTTTCGTGGGCCAGCCAGGCAGTGGTGGCGCTCGTATCGAGAGTCCAGGCCAGCTGGATCGCCTCCTATATCTTGGAGTGAGTTCTCAGAGGCTTTCTTAGCCCGATTCATGCCACGGAGCGTCAGGGATAGGCTTCGTGATCAGTTCTCCAGATTGGAGCAGGGCCCTATGACTGTCTCAGAGTATGAGACGAGATTTCATGAGTTGTCTCGGCATGCTACCATGATTCTGCCCACGGAGGAGGAGAGGGTTCGTTGTTTTGTACGTGGGTTGCGGTACCGTTTGAGGGTCGACACAGAGCATTTAGTTTCGGCCGGTCGTTCATTTGTTGATGTGGTAGATCATGCTCGTTCCATGGAGCATATTCATCGTGAGGCCCAAGGGGGCAACGATAAGAGGGCACGCTACCAGGGCAGCTTTAGTGGGTCCCAGACTAGGGGTAGGGACTTCTATGATAGGCCCCGCCAGAGGTTCCAGCAGAGTCAGTCTAGTCGGCCTATTCAGGCGGCATTACCTGCTTCTGAGGGAGGCCAGCATCAGCAGGGTAGTCCTAGTACGGGCCAGAGTTCGAGAGGATCAGATTCTCTCCCTTCATACCGCGGTCGAGTTTCTACAGGGCATTCAACTTCGGGGTGTTATGATTGTGGTGCTCTTGACCATTGGTCTAGAGGGTGCCCCCGGCGAGGGCGAGGGGCGATTATACCAGCTCCCCTTGCACCTAGATCGATTTCAGCAGTATCCTTTCCGGCTAGAGGTGGTGGTCAGGACCAGGGCCGTCGGGATAGTCGTCAGAGTACCAAAGGTGGAGCTCGGGGAGGCAGGTCAGGTGGTAGATCGGACGCACCGGGAAGAGGTGCTCAAGGCCATTTCTACGCTGCCCCGGCAAGGGCGGCGGCTGAGGCATCTGACGATGTCATCACAGGTATGCTTTTATTATGCCATCAGCCTGCTACAGTATTATTTGATCCTGGTTCCACATTCTCGTATGTATTTATTTATTTTGCTCCCCGATTGGGTATGAGGTCTGAGTCTTTGGCAGAGCCAGTTCATGTTTCGACCCCGGTGGGTGAGTCCTTAGTAGTGGATCAGGCATTGCGATCCTACTTAGTGACTATCCATGGTTATGATACTAGAGTTGATCTTATTCTGCTAGATATGATTGATTTTGATGTGATTCTGGGCGTGGACTGGTTATCCCCCTACCATACGGTCTTGGATTGCTATGCCAAGACTGTTACTTTAGCTATGCCTGGCATTCCCCCAGTGTTGTGGCAGGGTACTCGTAGTCACACACCGACAGGGATCATCTCTTGTATGCAGGCTAGACGGTTGGTTGCTTCTGGGTGTTTAGCTTATTTGGCCTATGTGAGAGATGTAAGTAGGGAGGGCCCTTCAGTTGACTCAATTTCTGTGGTTAGAGAGTTTGCAGATGTGTTCCCTACAGACTTACCTGGCCTACCCCCAGAGCGTGACATTGATTTTGCTATAGATTTGGAGCCTGATACTCGTCCTATTTCTATTCCGCCTTACCGGATGGCTCCTGCAGAGCTCAGGGAGCTCAGTGTTCAGTTAGAGGACCTCTTAGGTAAGAGGTTCATCCGTCCGAGTGTGTCGCCTTGGGGTGCTCCTGTTTTGTTTGTGAAGAAGAAGGATGGGACTATGAGGATGTGCATTGACTACAGGCAGCTGAATAAGGTGACGGTGAAGAACCGTTACCCCATGCCTCGTATTGATGACTTGTTTGACCAGCTTCAGGGTGCCGCCGTGTTTTCTAAGATTGATTTGAGATCCGGGTACCATCAGCTGAGGATTAGGGCAGCGGACATCCCTAAGACCGCATTTAGGACTTGTTACGGCCACTATGAGTTCCTTGTGATGTCTTTTGGGTTGACTAATGCCCCTGCCGCCTTCATGGACTTGATGACACGTGTGTTCAGGCCATACCTTGATTCATTTGTTATCGTCTTCATTGATGACATACTGGTATACTCGCGGAGCCGGAGTGAGCATGAGCAGCATTTGAGGATAGTGCTCCAGACTTTGAGAGATCATCGGCTTTATGCCAAGTTCTCAAAGTGCGAGTTTTGGCTTGAGTCTGTAGCATTCTTGGGGCACGTGGTGTCCAAAGAGGGTATTAGGGTTGATCCGGCGAAGATTAAGGCTATTCGTGATTGGGATAGGCCTACTTCTGTTACTGAGGTTCGTAGCTTTGTTGGGTTAGCGAGTTACTATAGACGCTTTGTTGAGGGTTTTTCTACTATTGCAGCCCCTTTGACTCGGTTGACTCGTGTTGATGTTCCCTTTGTTTGGTCAGAGGAGTGTGAGGCGAGCTTTTTGAGGCTCAAGGAGTTATTGACCACCGCTCCTATATTGACTCTTCCAGTTGAGGGCGAGGGTTTCACAGTTTATTGTGACGCATCCGGCGTTGGTTTGGGTTGTGTATTGATACAGCAGGGTCGGGTTATTGCTTATGCATCGAGGCAGCTTAAGATCCATGAGCGCAACTACCCCACTCATGACTTGGAGCTGGCGGCGGTAGTTTTCGCGCTTAAGATTTGGAGGCACTACTTGTATGGAGTTCGATGTGAGATCTATACCGATCATAGGAGTCTTCAGTACATTATGAGCCAGAGGGACCTTAATTCGAGGCAGCGTCGTTGGATTGAGCTCCTGAAGGACTACGACCTTTCTATTCTTTATCATCCTGGCAAGGCGAATGTGGTAGCAGACGCCTTGAGCCGAAAGGCGGTGAGTATGGGTAGTCTAGCCTTCTTATCTGTTGAGGAGCGACCCTTGGCTTTGGATGTTCAGTTCTTAGCTAATAGCATGGTTCGGTTGGATATCTCAGATTCCAGGCGCGTCTTGGCCTATATGGGAGTTCAGTCTTCTTTGCTTGATAGGATTCGTGGTTGCCAGTTTGAGGATGAGGCATTGGTGGTCCTTAGAGATCGAGTGTTAGCGGGTGATGGTGGTCAGGCTACCTTAGATACTGATGGGGTGTTGAGATTCGCCGGTCGCATCTGTGTTCCGAGAGTTGGGAATTTGATTCAGTTGATACTTTCTGAGGCCCATGAGTCTAGATACTCTATCCATCCGGGCACAGCGAAGATGTATCGGGATTTGAGGCAGCATTACTGGTGGAGTGGCATGAAGAGAGATATTGCTGACTTTGTTTCCCGTTGCTTGAGTTGCCAGCAGGTGAAGGCCGAGCATTTGAGGCCTGGTGGGGAGTTTCAGAGATTACCCATTCCGGAGTGGAAATGGGAGCGTATCACTATGGACTTCATTGTGGGGTTGCCTCGGACTTCTAGAGGTGTTGATAGCATTTGGGTCATCGTGGATCGATTGACCAAATCAGCACACTTCCTCCCTGTTCATACTACTTTCAGTGCCGAGAGGTTGGCTCGTATCTACATTAGAGAGGTGGTTCGACTTCATGGGGTGCCGACTTCTATTATATCAGATCGGGGTTCTCAGTTTACGTCTAGCTTTTGGAGGACCTTTCAGGATGAGTTGGGCACTCGGGTTGACCTTAGCACAGCTTTTCATCCACAGACGGATGGCCAGTCGGAGCGTACTATTCAGGTCCTTGAGGATATGTTGCGAGCCTGTGTTATGGACTTTGGAGGTCAGTGGGACCAGTTTTTACCTTTGGCAGAGTTTGCGTATAACAACAGCTACCATTCTAGTATTCAGATGGCCCCGTTCGAGGCCTTGTATGGTAGGCGTTGTCGCTCTCCGGTGGGCTGGTTTGAGTCTACAGAGCCTAGGCCGCGAGGTACAGATTTGATTCAGGAGGCTTTGGACCAGGTGAGAGTGATTCAGGATAGACTCAGGACTGCTCAGAGTAGGCACCAGAGTTATGCGGATCAGAGGCGTCGACCTTTGAGATTCTCTGTTGGCGATCAGGTATTCCTCCGTGTGTCGCCCATGAAGGGCGTGATGAGGTTTGGGAGGCGGGGTAAGCTTAGCCCCAGGTACATTGGGCCTTTTGAGATACTCCGGACAGTTGGGGAGGTTGCTTATGAGTTGGCCCTACCTCCAGCATTTTCAGCCATCCACCCGGTTTTCCATGTCTCGATGTTGCGCCGGTATGTTCTTGATGAGTCTCATGTGCTCCAGTATGATGCAGTTGAGTTGGATGATCGTTTGACATTTGTAGAGGAGCCAGTTGCCATCTTAGCCAGAGATGTGAGGAGATTGCGCTCGAGAGCCATTCCTGTTGTTAAGGTCCGTTGGAGGCATCGTCCAGTCGAGGAGGCTACCTGGGAGACCGAGCAGGAGATGCGTGAGCAGTTTCCCAGCTTGTTTGAGCCCTCAGGTATATCCATATTTTTTCTTTCGCGGACGAAAGTCCTTTTTAGTAGTGGATATTGTAATGACCCTCCTAGTCATTTTTGTTTCTTGCCTTCTGTGTGTCGTTTAGAGCGTTCCTGTAGCGACCCCAAGTCATTTATGACTTGCTGGGACTGACAATTCGGTCACCTGGTCGTTCGTTTGGTTTTGGTGTGAGTTTTAGTGTTTTGGAACTTATGAACCTTGAATGATCATTTTCGATCAAAAGTTCAAGAAGAACACCTCAGAATGGAATTCTGACAGTTCCATCAGCTCCGGAAGGGTCATTTTAGGCTTGTAGCATGGTCGGCATGACTCACGAGGCTTTCAGTGTGAGTCGGTGCGATTAGGCGTTTTAGCCATTGAAATTTGGCCTTAGGTTGACTTTGGTCAACATTCTTGGAAAACGCGCTCGGATGAAAATTCCGTCAGCGCAGTTAGCTTTAGAATGTTGAGTTTGGTCTAGAACAACCTTTTGTTCGACTCCCGAGGTCTCTGAACTCATTTCAAGCCCTTTGGTGAATTTTGGTTAAAATGGCTCTTGGAAGTGGGACCCAATTTTTATCGAGACGACCTCTGATGGAAATTTCGACTGCACCGTTGAGTCTGGAATATCGAATTTGGTAGGGTAGCATATCTGTTTTATTTTTATCGGGTCCCGAACGAATTCCGAGTACCCCGTCGGAGTTCTTTTTAAAGCTGAATTGCAGAAAAATCTGCAACTTTTTCCCATCTTTGAAAGGGCAAAACTCTCTCATTTCTAGTCCAAATCAAGTGATCCAAAGGTGCATCTTGTGTGGTTTTTCGCAAGGAACGCGTCGGTGTGGTTGGATTTCATATTCAAAGCTTCGTTGGAGGTAAAAATTTGTGTTTAAACTGCTGTCACAGTCATTTTCGGACTCAGTTTTTGGACAGTTTTGGAAGCTGATTTCTCACTCGTTTTAGGTCCGATTTTAGTGATTCTTGAGGCTATCTTGGGTGGTTTTTCGAGGAGAACGTTGTGGTGTTGTCGGATTTCGCTTTAGACCTCTCGTTTCTGGTATTTTCTCGTGAATAGTTGCTGTTTTTACTGTTCATTGTTAATATGTTGTGTTGGGCTGTTTCGAGCCTCGATTTGTGTTCTATTTTGGAACACAAGTTCGGGGAGGTGTTTTAGAACCTATTTTTGGGGTTAATTCCGGAATTTTCGGTGCGGGCCCCACTTTCCCCGTATTGACCCCGAAATTGGTTTGTCTCTGTTTCTTGCGATTTTAGTGTCTAAACGACCGTAGTAATGTTGTGACTCTATTTTTGATAGCGTGTCAGCATTTCGAGGCTGTTCGAAAGGGGAAAGCTTCGGAGAAGTAACTTTTAGAGCGCGCGTGGTCGGCCTACAGGTAGGCTACGGTTTCCCTCTCTTAGATTGAACTTGAGAGTGGGGATGCATGTTGATTAGTTGGAATTTGGGTTGGTAATTGTTGAATAGTGCATAGGTGCTTAAAATTCATGTTTCGGTCTCTTTCGGAAATTATTGTTTAGTAGGGAGCATGCTTGGTGTTACAAATTAACCGTCCTTGCTATGTGGAGTACTTGTATGCTTAATTACTATTTATTTAAAGCATGTTGGACCTTAGTTTAGGTTTGACTAGGGCTTGCCTTAGAACTTCATGATTCGGAATAGTTAGGCCTGAGTTTTGCCCTGACGTCGCCCGGCCGGCGTAGATCCCTGTAGACTAGTGTAGCAGACTAGAGTCTGATAGTTTGGACCTTAGTTAGGCGATACGCTTACTTTGACGATAGTTATCTTTATTTTTCCCCCGATATTGTGGCTTCACGAGTTACGTCGGCGACACTGGTTCTGATTCGCGATTTGAAGTTAGTTTTCAGTCGGTTCCAAGAAATTACATTAATTGGCTAAGTGTGGACGGTGTTCCAC
Organism: Solanum bulbocastanum; assembly: GCA_037074985.1. Classification (NCBI taxonomy): domain Eukaryota; kingdom Viridiplantae; phylum Streptophyta; class Magnoliopsida; order Solanales; family Solanaceae; genus Solanum; species Solanum bulbocastanum. The sequence goes on from CM073604.1 coordinate 3,353,299, forward strand.
GAACAGTTTTGCACCTGGATTGATTGAGACTCTTTCAGCAGCTACATTGACACCTTTGTCAGATTTTCAGATTCGAGCTCCGGTTTAGACCTCAGATACTTATATAGAGCATCCGGTTCGAGGTCCGGCCTCTATCATTTTTATACTTATATAGAGCATCCGGTTCGAGGTCCGGCCTCTATCGCTCAGATATTTATATAGAGCATCCGGTTCGAGGTCCGGCCTCTATCGCTTAGTTACTTATACAGAGCATCCGGTTCGAGTTTCGGCCTCCGTATTGTCAGATTCTATTATTTGGGGTTGAGGTTATGTTCGATGTTATGGGTTCTTGGTTTCTCGTATGTAATTCTTCTCTTTAGCTATAGTTTTTCTGTGTACTCGTCGGGCTTATGGGGGTCCGTCCGGGTTTTAATTTAACTTGCGCACGAGTGTACCTTCTGGGCTTATGGGGGTCCAGTTAGATGTAGTTAGATTACTTTAGTTAGTTATTTATACACTCGTGTGCATTTCATTGTTACTTAATTTTCATTCTTGACCTCTGTTTGTGTTATTCCTTCTTTTCATATTGTATTTACTTTTCAAGTTCAATCGGCCTATGATGCCTACTGAGTACCTGTTGTTTTGGTACTCATGCTACGCTCTGCATCTGTTTCGTGATGCAGGTCCGAGCACCAGTGGCCAGCGTTGATCCAGCTTGGAGTAATTTGATCCGGAGACGGGGGTGAGCACACGACGTTCTGTACTATTTCAGTCTCCATCTGTATATATAGACTTGTCTTTCGCTTTTCGAGACAGTCGAGTCTCTATAGTCCACTTTTGGGACTTGTACTCTTTTGTTAGTAGCTCTGTACTAGTGACTTCCAGGTTTTGGAAGGTATCTTTATTGTATATATGTTTTGGTTTGCGCTTGATTGTTTTATTATTATATTAAATTTTGTCTACTCTTGGTTACTTCTACCCTCAGACCCATTACTTGTTGTTCCGGGTTACGGGTCGGCTTACCTACTGGTGGGTTATAGTAGGTGCCATCATGGCTCGAGAAATCGGGTCGTGACAATTCTACAATAGTGCTTGTCCATCCAGGTGAGTATTTCTCAATGTGTTTACAGTGTTGCTCCCGGAATGCGTAGTTTAGATTCTGAAAATTTAATTTGAATCCTGCTTTCCAAGGATTTCAGAATATGCTTTTAATCTTGAAGGTTGATAGTTTCTCTTTGTTGAATCAACATGCTTATTATTCCCCCCACCATCACCCATCCCTTATTTTTTTTGCAAGACGTTAAGATGATTGTTCTCTCAATTTATCTTGAAAAAACAGTCCAACTTGAGTTGCTTTGACAAAAAATTCATGTTGTCACTGACAAAAGTGATTGAATGAGTAAGCCAAGTAATTCTACAATCAACTTCTTTTTGCTAGTTGTATGTAAAAGATGTTTATGCGAGGAGATAACAAGACCAACTTCGATGAAAGCTTTGAAGCATTTTGTTGTTGAAATAAGCATGTACCATTTTGAAACATTCGCTAAGCACTGGACTTTGTTCCTTGAATAAAAATTTTACCACCTTTTTATTTTATCCAATCAACTCCCTTGGCTTTCTACTTCCATCTAAGGAGAGAATGACCATCTAATCATAGTGGATCCTTTCCTGCAGGACCTGGTGGCAAGGTTTGTGGATGAGGATGAACAGAGTAGAAGGTTTGAGACACATAATTTTGACTGCTCATTACGACATCTGAAGACCAGCAGTATCATTACTTTCATGGAGCACCAAGTGAAAATAAGTATATACTTCCATTGAAAAAATATTTGCTCAAGATTGCAACGGTGCTAGAAAAGGTCACCATCGTTCTCAGATTAGGAGGGAATGGTTTGTGTCAGGATTTTGTTAAAATGAAACAGGAGTTCTTGAGTTTTCCAAGATCTTCTCCGCATGTTTCAGTTGGATTTTCTCATGTTTGAAACTTGTTTCTAGCTGATAGACACGGTTAGCACGCACGCACGCTCTTGTTAGTAGTTAAGGAGCTGTAATAGTTCATGTGTAAGTATAACAATGTGTTTATTGAAATTTGGTTGCAAATTTCTTATAAGACCGTTGATCCTTGTTCAGAATGTTTGTTATTGCATCTTGAACGTTTTCACGAGGCATGAAGAATTGCTTGTTACCAACCATACTGTTAGTGTATGTAAGTTAAAATCGTAAGCAATTCATTTACTGAGCCCCTGTGACTGATTTGAGACCGTCAATCTACACAAACAAATCATGAGCGTGTTAATCATTCAATGCCTTGTGAATGGAGGTTTTATATGAACTTCACATATCGCTATAGTCCCTAGGAGAAAGAGTGGGTTGCTCATTAGTACAATCCAAATTATGAGTCTCTTACTTGAGAAGGAGTCATCAAAGGATATTATGTTAATTAAATGGAATAATAAATATGTAAGGTTTACTAAAGATTCATATAGTTGACTCAACTTAGTAGGACTATCGAAATGCTTTGTCAAAAAAAAAGGTAGTATAAAATGTAATTAGAACAGTAGAATTGAATATTTTAAGTTTCTTTTCCATCAATTAAAATAGCCTAGGCCAAAGAAACAGGTCCTGCACAAGTAGTCAATCTTGAAGATTACTTAAATTTTCAGTATAAAAGCATGATCAGGAATCAGGATACAACAATATGAACTGAAATCACAAGGTCATTTGGTACAAAGATTAATAACGCAGGGATCAATAATGCAGTAGAACAAGCTTTCTTACATGATGATTAGAGAATGAACACATTGTTTACTTAGACAAGAGAACTACTAATAACTCCTTGGATACAAACAAGTGCAAACCAAGGCTTGTCTATCAGCTCAATCCAGTTTCAAACATAAAGTGACAGATGTTAAGTATGTTGCGATTAATACAAACAATAGTGGCCAAAGGTTATCTATAAGAAAAGATAACTGAAGCTCGCGGAGAGGATCTTGGAAAGCGCAGGAGCTCCCGTACCATTTTTACATCCAGAGACTCATCACTCCTTTTGCTTCTGCAGGCAACAATGACAAATTTTTCTAGCACACTTGCATGCTTGAGCAAATATTTTACAAATGGCAGCATGGACCCAGAAAAGTCAAGGATCTTGACGGTCTTCAGATGTGGAAATGAGCCACTAAAATTATGTATCTCAAACCTCTTGATCTGTTCATCCTTATTTGTGTAACATAACAGCTGGGCCTGTAGGATAATCCAGGCCCTCTCTCTGATTAAACCCTTTTGCAACAAGTCGTGCCTTGAATCTGTCAGTCTCACCAGAGACATGATACTTGACTTTAAAAATCCACTTACAGCCAATGGCTTTCTTATGAGGAGGTAAGGGAACCACCAGCCAGGTCTGATTAGATTCCAAAGCTGATATTTCAGCTTGCATAGCTTCAACCCACCTAGGGTCTTTACAGGCTTCCTCAAAGGAGGTTGGTTCAACCTCAGAGCCAAAAGAAGAAAGAAAAGCTTGATAAGAGGAGGACAGGTTGTCGTAACCAATGTACTTGTCAATAGAATACAATGGCCTAGTGGGGCTGAGATGTGCAGAAGCAACATAATCTTGGAGCCATAGTGGAGCTTTGCTACTTCTTTGGGACCTTCTCATGTTAGGAGGATCTGGAACTGAAGGTGCATCAACTGAGTCAGTAGAAGTAGTCTGAAAAGGAGGTGGAGGATCTGAAGGTGTATCAATGTGAGGAAACAATTGCCAGGCAGTGGACGATGGAGTAGCAAAGGGAAAGATGGTTTCTCTGAACAACACATCTCTGCTGACAAAGAAAGTTTTGTCATTAACATTGTATAAGATGTATCCCTTTGTATGATTACTATAGCCCATGTGGATAGCAACAACACTTCTAGGGTGAAATTTATCATGAATGTGCATATTCTTGGCAAAGCATAAACAACCTAGGACCCTCATGTGGTGCAGGGAAGGCTTACTTTTGTGAAACACTTCATATGGAGATTTGCCATGTAGGACAGGTGTAGGCAACCTATTGATAATATAAGCAGCATTAAGAATGCAATGCCCCCAAAATCTGATAGGAATATGACCTTGGAACCTGATGGCTCTAGCAACCTCAAGTATGTGCCTGTGTTTTCTCTCAGCAGTACCATTCTGCTGAGGAGTATGCATGCAGGTTCTTTGATGTATAATGCCCAGGCTGGTATATAAATTGTGACACTCAGAATTAACAAATTCAGAACCATTGTCAGTTCTAATGGTTTTAACCAAGATATTGAATTGAGTTTTGACTAGAGTAAAGAAATTTTTCAGCACAACACAAACATCACTCTTCATCTTTATTAGAAACAGCCACAACATTCTAGTACAATCATCAACTATGGTGACAAAAAATCTATTTCCATCATATGTAGGGGTATGAAATGGACCCCAAACATCTATATGAAGCAATTGAAATGGACAAGAAGATACTGTAGCACTATGTTGAAAAGGGAGTCTGGGTTGTTTAGCAAGAGGACAGACAGTGCAGTTGTGAACCTCCTTTGAGCACTGATTAGGAGGAAGATCAAGAGCTCTGGCTAGAACAGTGGAGGAAGTGTGACCTAGTCTTTGATGCCATAGGACAGTTTGTGATTCTGATGAAGTGAAGCCATCATGAGCTAGGTGAGAGTATGTTTGGGAGGTAGTATCTTTAGTAGATGAGTGAGTAGGGAGGAGATATAGGCCAGCATGCTCTCTACCAATCACCTTCACCTGCCCACTGTAGAGGTCCTGAATTGTCACAAAGTCAGGAAAGAAGCAAACTGCACATTGTAGTTCCTTAGTATTTTTAGTAACTGCAGATTGAATTTAAATTCAGGAATAAGAACATTATTGATGTCCTGTGAGGTCATATTACTGGAGCCTGTATGAGTGATTAGTGTAGTGTCTCTATTTGGCAATTGCACACTTATAGGTGTATCAGTTGGCAATGGATGTTTATTAACCAGCAATTTTGAGTGAGGAGTCATATGATTGGTAGCTCCAGAATCTATAATCCATCCTGTATGTGCTGTACTAACTGTAAGAGCAGTGGCATTACCTGTGGAAGGGTAAGTGTCTTGGGCTAGATTTGCACTGGAATGTGGTGTTGATGCAGAAGTTGAACCTCCTTCTCCCTGTAGATTGGACTGATCAAGCATGTGCAAGATTTGATTGTATTTTTCATGCAGCACATTCATTCCTTCGTGATAATCAACATGATCATGCTGTCTAGAACCTCTGCCATAACTCTTGAGTCCTTTGATTCACACCCCTGCTATAATCAGAATGATCAGCTTCACTAACCTCATTGTGAGCAGATGGATATGATCTTCTGTCATTGTTTGGTCTTCCTCTTCCCTGGTAGGTGTTAGTAGGACCTTTCTTCTTCCTTTCATACCCAGGTGGATAACCATGAAGTTGGTAACAAACAGCCTGAATGTGACCTGTTCTTTTGCAGTAGTCACAAAATGCATTTGGATCATAACTTGAGCTAGGATGAGATTTAGGCACTGGTGGTGGTCCAGCAGTGAACAAGGCATTTAACTCAGATGAATTAGAACTACTAGATGTCCGTGACATGGTACGCTGACTTTCTTTCTCAATTAAGAATGAATAGGCCTTATTCAGTGTAGGTAAGGGAACCATCGTGAGAATTTGACCCCTAGCTTGTTCATATGAGTCATTAAGTCTCATGAGAAACTGAAGTAATTTCTGATTGTGCATGTACACTACAAACTCTCTTGAATTCACACATTCACAGCCAGGAACAGGTGCTAAGGTATCATATTCTACCCACAATTCACGCAGCTTAGAGAAATAGATTGAGATTGAACTGGTACCTTGACTGATCGTAGCAATCTCTTTATGTAATTGAAAGATACGCGATCCATCAATCCTGTCATACCTTTCACATAGATCCTTCCACACAGCAGCTGCATTTGTGGAGTAGACGATGCGTCCAAGTAATTCCTTCGAAACACAATTCATAATCCATGAGAGAACTATGGCATTGCAGCGTTCCCATAGATTTGTCAAATTAGGACCATAGAACTCCTTTTTGCAGGTGCCATCAATGAATCCAAGCTTATTTCGACCTAGAATGGCAATTTTCATGGCTCGACTCCATACTGAAAAGTTATCGCAGCACCAGTCAGTCGAATTGAACTGAGTAGAACACCAGAATTGTCGATTGAATGCAAAAACAGAGGATGATTGTGACTCAGCTTCTGGCAACTCATTGTCGACAGTCGCCATGGTTTAGCTGAGATACTCGAAGCGCTACAGTAGTCACTGTGGCTCTGATACCATGTTGAACTGCTTTTCATTAACCTTCTTAGAAGTTCTGTACATGTATTTATACAAAAACAGAGAAGTATACAGTTATAACTAACCTAACTAACTTCTTGATAACTAATCCTTTAACTTCTAATATTTACACAATGGTCCCATACTCTCTATGTAATCCCTTCTTCAATAGTTTGCATATAAGAATACGCCGTTGAGGAATTTGGATTTACGGTTCTGTACAGTAAACCCTTTAGCTAATGTGAACTGGAGCGATATCGTTTCTCTTTCATTTAAGAACATGCGTTCGAAGATATTATCTGGTTGCCCTAACTTGGAGTGCTTTAAATTCTACCGTTCTCATGGATTTCATCGTCTGAAAATCAACAGTGTGAAGTCGAGAAAATTGGTCATAAAAGAGTCGATATATGATGGTGAATGTGACGAATGGCTTGTAATAATAGCCCCATATATTCAAAATTTGAAAATTATGGGGCCGTGCGAAGGGATACGCTTGAGAAATGTGGATTCGCTTGTCACTGCAGTCCTTAAAATTAAATTTGATTTCAAATTTGAGGAAGACCCATTGTAAAGGAAGAGGAAGGAGTCTACCTGTTTGAAGGAACTTTTTCACAGCGTTGCCCATGTTGAGAAGCTTGAATTAGGTCACTGGTGCATCCAGGTTTATTCATACTCTTCACTATCCAAAATTCAGAGTATTTATTTTTCAATTTAATAGACACAGTATTTAGGATAATCTGATAACCAATCTGACACTGTTTAACAATTTGCATGTCATTATTAAGTTGCATTATTTCCTTGTTTTGACATATTCTGGTTTCTCTATGTTGTTTTTAAGTACCTGTCCATACTGGAATTGGAAGGGTGGCAGCCTCCACCATCAAGCTGGAAATTCTTACAACTTAGCACAACCTTGAGCCAATTAGATTTCCCTGGAATTTGCGCAGTTTTCTACAGCGTTCATCGGATCTTGAGACTTTAGTCATTGATGGGTACAAAGAATTAAGAGTAAGTTCCCTTTGGACCTGGACCTTTACTTTTGTTACTTCATGTAATCAAATATAAAACAGCTGTTAGTGGAAGAAGACGACAATATGTATCCACATATTTCTGATATCTAGTACACTAGGAAAGGAATCACAAAACATAATGAAAAGTCACCTTCGTGATATACTTCATAGTCCATAGATAATGCTAAAAGGTTACAAGGAGGGGGGATTCAACTGATGAAAAGATTTGTAAGTACTTGATGGGAGAGGAATGGAAGTAGTCGTCTTGCTTTTTTTCTTTGGATCCGCTAATGTCTCTACTTCTCTTGATTCTCATGCCAGTGGACTCCATGCTCTGTTTTTTCGCCTTATTACTTGATTTCATAAGTGAGCATTTTAAATTGAATAGATAGGAAGACCTCTGACCTGGTTGGGGAGGGATTGGGGTCGCTTTTCTTTAGGACTTTGGTCCGTAACATGGCTCGAAGACCACCTTCGGCTTTGAACATCTCCACATTGTAACATTTGTTAAGCTCTGAGATGTTCCTTGAATTTGAAAATTCAACACCTTTTTATTTTATCCGCAATAAACTCCTTGGCTTCCTGCTTCTATCTAAGATAGGTTAATATAGCAGATTTCTTTCCTACAGGCCCAGCTGTTATGTCACACAAATAAGCATTAACAGATCAAGAGGTTTGAGACACATAATTTTAGTGGCTCATTTCCACATCAAGATCCTTAACTTTTCTGGGTCCATGCTACCGTTTGTAAAATATTTGCTCAAGCATGCAAGTGTGCTAGAAAAATTTGTCATTGTTGCCAGAAGCAAAAGCAGTGATGCATCTCCGGATATCAAATTGTACTTGAGCTCCTGCGCTTTCCAAGATCCTCTCCGCGAGCTTGAGTTATCTTTTCTTATTGATAACCTTTGGCCAGTATTGTAGGTACTAATCGCAACATACTTAACATCTGTCACTTTATGTTTGAAACTGGATTGAGCTGACAGACAAGGCTTGGATCCAAGGAGTTCTCTTGTCTAAGTAAACAACAATGTGTTCAAAGCTTACATGCAACTAGAAAAAAGAAGTTGATTGTAGAATTGGCTTTACTCATTAAATCACTTCTGTTACATGAAATTTCTGTCAAAGAAGTTCAAGTAGGACAGTTTGCTTGAGATAAATCGGAGAACAATCCTCTAAGCGTCTTGCAAAGCAGTTTTCAAATTAAATTTCCAGAATCTAAACTACGCTTTCCAGGAGCAACATCTGCAAACACATTGAGAAATACTCACCTCAATGTAGAATTATCCAAATCTGATCTAGGATAGGTAAAAACTATACAGGGATGCAGTTGAAGACAAGGACAACGAAGACCAGGTGGCATAGTGAGGAACTCTTCTGGTGATATCATTATGTGGCATATGTAGTCCCACTAGGTCATGGTGATATCATTATGTGGCAAAGTAGGTCTCTTCCTTTTTCTTGTCTCACTTCACAACCTAACTTATATACTACACCTCATCAGCTGTCACTCGGTCTATTGCCCGAGCTTGCCACACAAACAGCTTTCTATCTGTGAGAGAAGCATAGAGGTCTTTAAACTTCATTGCGACTGGTTACTATGGTGAGTCCCGCACTAGACTGGAATCGCTGAATCACTCATAAGAGTCCAATGGTACACGAGCGACCTTCTCCTCAAACAGATCAGACTTGTTCAAGATTAAAACAAATGGAGTCAATGGAAAAAGGGGGGTGTGACCATTGTTTCAAAGAGTTGTTTGATATGTCATCTTGTTCTGAAGTAGTGGCCCTCTGTCCTCCGGAGCAAGCCACATCTGATCATAGTCACTCAGGGAGCCACACAAGATGCTACAATACTAACATCTCAACCCATTTGAATCCACCACTAATTCCATTGGCATTTAGCTAGTACCTGTCAGGAAGGACACAGAAACATACCTAAATGATGGCATTTGAAGAAAATGATAACTTATCGCACATACAATTTTCAAGAGGATGGCTCCATCAATGTAATTACAATTGTCAGTCCTAAACCAGAAATTTTTCCACCTGCAGTCGTTCTATTATCATATTTCTTCCAATAGATGTTGCATCAAACATTAACTATATTTATCTTTACAGGGAAGAACTTCTTCGGTTGAAGTTTGCTTTTAGTTACTGCAGTAGTTTTTAGCAAAATAAGTTAATTAGTTTAAAATGAATTTGAATTTTGAATTTTAGTTAGGTTGTTTGAATTATTGCTATTGAAAGTCATTTCAATCCATAAGAGAAATTTTCAATCTTTTTGTGCTGCCCCATTTTTAAAAAACATCAACATCTTCCATGGATCAGTGGTCCCTTTCTGGATCGTTTTAAGTACCAAACTAGCTTAATGTTTTCTGCTTTTTGACAAGTTAAACAAGATTTTAGTAATACAACTGCACCTGCTCAGCATAGCTGTGGAATAGAAGAAAATGAGTAAATTATGGAAAGCAAGGAAGTTCAGACAAGCACTAAAATGACTAAGGAAATTCATTATTAACTAATGCATTTCATTTCACGTGTTACTTGACAATAATCTTCTCACTTTTTCTCTATTTTAGCACTTACGGGAACAATGAACAGGGGAAGAAATCCACACAAGTTCGAAGTTATTGTTGAATAGCTCATCAAACATTCTTTTTGGTTACACATTCAAGGCTTATCTCTTACACTTTTGTCAAAGATTAACCCTTTTCTATCTTAATCCTTACTTGAGGTAACCAGTCAAGTCCCCCTCTTTGCAACTTTTTATCATTTTCTAACAATTATACCAAAATGATTGTTTACATTAAAAAAATATATGATAATTTTCCTGCAGTCCTTAAGTTCAGAAATTTGTTGATATAAAGGAAACTTACTCTTGGTTTCCGGTCGATCACCAACGTCTCAAGATCTATAGAAAGCTGTCAAATCCAGGAAAGTCCAACAGTACTATGGCTGTATTAAGTAGTAAAACTTTCCGGCTAGATGGTGGAGACCATCACCCTTTCAACACTAGTATAGAAAGGCACTGACAAACCAATTATGTCAAAACAAAGAAATGCAACATACTTAACAAATGCCATGAAAATTGTGAATACTTTGTAAAAGTAACTTGGACTATAAGACCGTGCTTTGCCACATAAAAGTGTTCTAGGTTGGTTTGAAAATTCAAAGATGACGTTTTCTTTTAATGAGGAAAAAGTAGAACTTCATTCAACAACATTCAGAGGATGCAAAATGCAGTATATAAACAGAGAGCTATTATTCAACAATGAACTTTAAGAACTTTGGAAAACTACATAATCATAAATCAACCAAAATTTTTAATGTTGTTCTGTCCATTGAAAACTCTTTATTCTCATAGTTCATCCTCGAAGATTCAGTTCAAAAGGTCTTGTTTCAATCTTCTTTTCAACGAGATAACTCCATTTAACTCTACCACAAGGGTTTAGTTGACAATGTCATAAAACCAGATTCCACAATGATGAATTTTTATATGCAAACTGAGGAAACTCATACCTTTAGTCATTTATGCAGAAAAGTGCAAGTGTAAAATCTTAACAGTAGCAAGTTGAGTAGAAACATGATCCATAAATCAACATTTTTAGGATAACACTTTTCATACCTGAAATTCTGGATTTTCTCACCATTTTGATTTTCACTACTGGGGAAGGTGAAATCGAGTGATAGTGGAATAAACATCCAAAGAAACCACCATCGCTTAGACATTTATGGGTATATTCTGCAACTAAACTAGTTAATGTTGAACGGATGTGTAACTAGACCAATTGAAAGAGAAACTAGACTACTCCATAATTTGAAGAGTAAAATCTTCAACATCATTAAGTTTAGTAGCAAAATGCACCCATATGTCAACATCTTAACTCATCTGCATCCATCATCAATTTCATTGGCATTTCCTCTGATTAGCTAGTACTGTCAGGGAGGACATAAAAACATGTACCTAAATGATGGCAAGTGAAGAAAATCATAACCTATTGCACATATGATTTTCAAGAGGCTGGCTCCATCAATGTAGCTAGTCTTTTTCACCTTAGACGTGTACATAGGTAACGTATGTTTTGTATTTAATTTTATGAATATAACTGACCGAGCACCAAGACTATGCTGGTGAGCCCCAGAAGAAAATGATTGCCAAAAAAGGGTAAGAATTAAGCAGATTCGATCCTCAATGAGATAAGCCTCTAATGTGTACGTAAGAAGAGTATCTCCATATAGGAGGACTCCTATTTGCAATATGAAACAAAACTAGCTTAAGTACTCGTACAGACTTGCTCAACAGTTATAGACAAAGCACCTAATATAATCATTTCTTTCTTTGCTGTCAACTCTTATTTCTCACAAGCCTATCACATGCTTCTTCTTTTTTCCCGTTCTTTTCTTTTTTTGGAACAAGTATGGTATATCCTATCCTAGACAAACGATAAAGTGTGATTACTAGGGTAGGTGAATCCGCCTGAATAGTATATCTGATTTAAATATAGTTGATTCAATCAAAATAAACGTCAACTTCACATACATTAAACGCCTTAGCATACTTATATTGAGTTTGAAGGTTCTGGCAATGGACATTGATTTGGTCAATCAATGCCAACAGGCTCTGCCGGGCATTCAACAGGCTTGAACTGACCAAGGTAGCTCTAGCTATATTGTTTTATATAATAGTATTTAACACGATATTGAATATAAAAAAAGAAATATATTTGACAATGCAATAATGCAAATATGTATAACATGTCAAAAAATGCTCCTAACCTAGAAGTCCCAAGCCCAAACCTCTGGGCCACCCCGAAGGGTCTGGTTTTTCTCAATTTTTATTTTTTATATCAAGAATATTAAATTGTATAGAATTAATTGGTTATAATTCACAAAAAACATTACAAATCTACAACTTGGAATAGCCTACGTTGCTCGGACTCGGGTGTTGGATACGGCTGCGGATCTAAAGGTAGGATCCTTCATGATCTAATTTTTAAGATTCGGGGATATGGATCCATGTATGATTACGGGTGCGGGGTTCACCTAAAAATAATTAAAACTTCTAAAAATAGATTTATAAAGCCTAAATTATGAGATATTATCTTGGAGAACTTGAGAAGAATCTTGGAAGGAGAATAAATGAAAAGGAGTCACATAGAAATTTCTATATAAAAGGTATTCCATTTTCTTCAGTCTTACCTTAGCTTTTGTATTGATTACAAAAATCATTAAAACTGTCCAAACTTTCCCCATTGATTTTGGTCAAAGTACCCAAAATTGGTTGACTGAATCAAACACGGATCCCACACCCACACCCATTTCGCGTTGACAAGGGTGCGACACCAAAAGTGAAAAGTCCGAGCAACTTAGGGAATAGCTATGCTTTCACTTGTCTTTCACAAAATGGTTATCTTGTTATAGAATTCATATAAGGAAAGGATCTATAGAAGATTCATAATAGGACTTTCTGACAGTTCAGATAAAGCAATGATTTGATGCAAAAAATGTACATATCTGAAACAGATAATGTTCATCCTATTTAGCTAGCTTAATAAATGAAGAAACTCTAAAGGTCATATGTGAAATAGAATGAAATAATTAAGTTTTATAATTAATTGTAATTACAATTTTCTCTAACATTCTTTTTTAGCGGAATTCTCTAATATTGAATGCACATACAAAGAAAGGTAAAAGAAAATGGATAAAATATTATGTGTTGAAGTTTCGTGCCTTTATATAGTTTAGATAGATAGATTGTGCATTTAGAAATTGGAGTTCATTTTCTTCCATTTTTCAGTAATTTGGTTTTACTTGCCGTATTTCTCATTTCACTTTCATTCAGCATGATTTCTATTATGGTGCACCGAAGGGTATGGCCTACTGGTCAAGAAAGTGGTTGAAAACCCTGAGGCAGTGTTGTGAAAGGCGATTGCCTCATCGCCAATGGTGAGAGGCGAGGCAATCCCTCATCGCCTTTTACCTTTGTGGCGACGCGATCTTCAAAAGGCAACGCCATGGCGACAGAAGGCGAGAGGTGAGAGGCAAGAAAAGCGAGAAAGGCATCGCCTTTTGTATTTTCTTAAAAAAAAAAACAACCAATTTAGAGTTTTAAAAGTTAAAAGGTAATTTTAGGATTTACGACTAGACTCCTTCGGCAACCAGCCAAACTTTTCCGATTACTCCAAAGCTCAACCAATACATATTTCTTCTTTTCTTCTTCCTCAGTTTCTTTTTCCTTCTTTTTCAGACTTCAAAGTCACTTCTACCTCTGTTTTGACTTTTGTTTTGTTTTTTTTCTCATTCAAGTTCTAGAATTTTAGTATGTACTATCTATTTTCAGTTTTAGAATTAAAATATTTGTTAATATGTTATTGTTGTTGAGATTTTCATTATTTACATATGCAATTAAATATTTTTTTTTAAGTATTAATTGGTGCCGCACTTCAAAAAAGTGAGCGCCTCGCCGCTCTCTTCACCTTGTGGCGAGGCAGACCCTTGTCGCCTTTCGCTGTCTAAAACACTGCCTTGAGGTCTCAGGTTCAAAACTCAGTGGAGAAAAAAAACACTAGATGATTCTTCCCATCTGTCCTAGGCTCCTAGCGTGGGTGGACAGAGTTACCTAGTACCTGTTGTTGGTATAAGGTGGGAGGTGGGAGGTATTCCGTGGAATTAGTCAAGGTGCACAAAAGCTGACCCGAACACCATGGTCATCAAAAAATATGATTTGTATTATGGTAAAAAGCTATAAATTAGATCAATTTTGAGTGCACAAAGAACAAGTTGCGGCTTGTGGATTTAGCTCCAAGTGAGAAACTTGCAATTAAATAGGTCGGAGAAAACTCATAAAAGAAAGAAGGTATTTCTAAGCTATTTCAAACAATGAGGGATAGTTAGTAGTAGAAATTCAGAGAGAATGATAGACATGAAGACTCTTTCATACATTCTAGCATCCTTGTTATGTGACGAGGATAAGGTACAAAGTAATATAAGAGTAGTTCGGTCATCGATACCTATCTATTAAAATAGATTTACTTACAATGCATATTTACAAACCCCTCCATGCAGTGGAGGAACTAGGTGAAGGGAAGGTGAAAAACTATACTCATAAGTAGGATAAAGTTGAACATATTTGGTTACATATAAGTTGTTGAATCCCTTTGACATAAGGAAAATTTCTAGTGTACTAGTAAAGGGGGTTCAAAAATTACTTCGAGTCACAGGTTCAAATCCAAGCTATCAAATTCTGGTATTTGTTTGAATCCCGTATATAAGTTTCTAGTGGAAGGCTTTTAATGCAAACTAAATCGAAAGCTAATGAAAGACCAGAGAACTTGGCCCTCTAAGTTCCTCAATTCATTTTGAAATCACTTCACTCCGGATTACCGCACAATCCATTTCAAGCATCATAATGGTAACACTATTAAATAATCCAGAGGAAGCGGAGCAACCACTCCGAGTCTGTTTTCTCCATTTAATTACTTTATCCCCTTTATCAAAATGGTAAAAAAGTGTTACTTATTATATAATTGATTTAGTGCAATATATGAGAAGCACATAATGTAGGTATGTTTTTCTATCAGAAGTGTACTTTCAAAGTTCATATAAGCTTGTGAAATACTGGTCAGTAACAAATTGGGGAGGAAGATCAGAATTAGAAATTGATAGAAAAGCAAGGATATGGGCTCGTGTAAGTAGGAAAAAAAAAATATCTATTCTAGTTCTATTTGACAATAGCAAAGAGAAGGAAAGGAGCTGAAAGTCACTTGACTTTAAGAAGAGGGCAGAGTTTGTATTCTCAAATGATATTAGAGGGATTTGCACACAATCCTATGAATTTACTCTTTCTTACTAATTGCAGTGCAGGATCTCATATGTTTGTGTTAATAACATAAGCTAACAGAAACAAAACATTGGACACATAATGAATCTAGAAATACTAATTTTTTTTGCAAAATGAGCAGGATTCAGCAATATGAATATATATCACAAAGCATTTGGAACAAGAGTTCACACATGAACATGATGATCATATAATAAACACATTGTTAAGTACTTAGATATGAAGAAATACCAAAAACTCCTTGGATACTGATTACTGACAAGTAGAACCCTAACCTTGTCTATAGCAACAAACCAATTTCAAACATAAAAGCAACAACTGTTAAGCATGTTGTGATTGATGCAAAAGTAGAGGTGGCAAAGATCTTTGATTGGAAAAGGTAACTGAAGCATGCGAAGAGGATCTTGGAAAGCTCAAGAGCTCCTGTTCAATTCTAATCTGATCGAGACGCACATCAATCTCTTTGCATCTGGCAGCAACGTCGAACTTTTCTAGCACGATTGCATTCTCAAGCAAATATTTAACCAATGGAAGAACAAACTTATTTACACTTAATGGTCCAACCAAGTTAATGAACTTGATAGTCTTCAGATGTAGCAATGGGCAGTTAAATTTATGTGTCTCAAACGTCCTGATTTGCCTTTCCTTATCCTTAAAATAATACGCATATAAGTACTGCACGAAAGAATTTGCAAACATTAACCAATTATTCTCCTCAGATGGACGTAAAAGCCAATGAATTGATAGTTAGATAAAATAAAAAGGTGATGAATTACTTTTTAGATTCAAGGAACAAGTCAAGTGCTTAGCAAAAGTTACAAAGTGGTATAAGCAAACAACAAAAGAAAAATGATTCTACGCTTTATTGAAGCTGGCCCTTTATCTCTTTGAGTGAAGGTGAGTACTATTCCTTGTTAAACTTCTTTTTCACAAAAAAAGGCCATTATAGAAGCAGATTACTCATAGAATCAACTTTGACAGTGACAAATCTCTGTTAAAGAAACTCGAGATGAACTATTTTCTTGAGGAATATCAGTGTTTTGGGAAGCGAGAAACGGAAAAAAGCGACGAGGGCTCGCTTCAAAGAAGCGAGAAGCGTGAAGCCAGGCAAGGCGCAAAAATACTCCTCAGATCTTTCTGTGAGCTCACATGCTACTTGAAAATACTCCTCAGTTTTTATCGTTTTTAGTTCTTATGGGAACAACGAACTGGGAGCAAGTATCCACAAGTTAGAAGCTATTCATCAAGTAATTTGGCTAGTTATATTTCACAGTGTATATAGGAGCCCACCTCCTATACAGAAACCCGCTTTTTGCTTACACATTAGAGGCTTATCTCCCACGCTTTTCTCCAAGATTGAACCTTCTCAATCTTCTCTTTACTCGAGGATTGAACCAGTTCCTTTGTTACCTTTTCGTAATGAGGTGGGGCAGAGAAATTTACAAGCAAGGCGGTTTAAATTTTAGGAAAACATATGATCTTTTTCTTCACTTAAGATCAAAAATATGTTGATATATATAGTCATCTTCTTCCATTAATAGTTATTTCTTATTCCATTTCAAGAAAAAATAAAATAATTGTTTGATATTTCTAACGTGAAGTAACAGAATTGAAGGCGTAAAGAAAACTTACTCCTCGATCTTGATGGTGCCAGTCAATGATCAATGTCTCAATATTTGATGAATTCTGTATAAAGCTGCAAATTCCTGGTAGGTCCAGCTCTTCATTGTTTGTGTGAAGTTTTAAGAATCTTGAGCTCGATGGTTGACACTGGAAGCCTTCCAATGCCAGTGTGGACATACACTTGTAAACCAAATAGATAACCGGATTATGTCAAAACTCAAAACTAAGAAATGTAACATACTTAACAAATGACATGTGAATTGTTAAACAGTGTTCAAGCTTGGTTTGGAGATCCAAATTGATATTAAACACTTTGAAAACCTCATTCACATGACTAAAAGATTATGATCAATGTAAACGAATCCAAATTTTACATGTTGTTATGTCCATGGCAAACTATTTATTCTAAATGTTCGTCATCGAAATTTTTGCCCAAAAGGTCCTGTCTCAATCACTGCCTAACTAGATTGGCATAAGAATGTAATCATTTACTAGGTACATACCAAATTGGTTGTGTTAATAAACTAATGAATTCAATAGCAAATAAGAAATTCCAAATCGAGAAAAAATATATTCTGAATTCTATATAATGAAGAGTATAAAATAAACCTTTATGCACCAGTGACTCAATTCCAGATTCTTGACATGGGCAATGCTGTGAAGAAGTTCCTTCAAACAACTAATCTCATTCTTCTCCGATCTGTCTACCTCTCCAAAATCAAACTGAAAATCTATGCGAAAAAATGCAGTGACAAGTGCAGCCACATTTCTCAAGCGTATCCCACTGGAATACCCCAAAAGTTCCAAATTTTGAATATGCGGAGCTAATATTTCAAGCCAAACATCACAATCACTAGTTTCATAGCTGTTTATGGTCAACTTTTTCAACTTCACATTGCTGATTTCGAGACGATCAAAGCCCCAAATGAAGTCCAATAGCAAGCACTCTAAGTTAGGACAACCTGACAATATTTTTCTCATGACACCCTCAGTCAATTTCACATGTCCAACTGAAAGAGAAACTAGATTACTCCAGTTCACATTAACGGAAGGTTCCAATTTCAACTTACAGTACTGTAAATTCAAATTCCTCAACGACGGACTCTTAAACGCAAAGTGAGGTAACTTGTATCCAGATAAACACTCAAGAGTAAAATCTTCAACATCAGCTTTCTTAATCGCAAAATAAACCCACAAATCGATATCTTTATCGAACCTCTCCGGAACAGAAAAATTGACAACCACATTAAATTTTCTGATTTTCTGACCAGACCTCCAATATAGAAGCTCTCTATGGGTGGAATTCACGAAATCGAGAATCTCCAATTCCCCACTCTCAGGGAGACCTAAATAAGTATCCTCGGGAAAGCTAAAATCCAGTGAGATTGGAACATACCTCCAAAGAAACCGCCATCGCTTAGATAATACACTACTTCTCACAACATCTTTACCCTCCGGCAACATAGAAAGAATGTGAATTAGAATTGGCTCAGGCAAATCACTGAGTCGATCTACCATCGCCATGATTTTTTTCGCCATTGAAGAAATGAAGAACTGATTTGGGGGTTAGGTATGTGGGATCATGATGAAGTGACAGAAATGAGAACTTAATTGGATTTTATAGGGAAGTAGGTGGGTCGGGTCGGGTCGGGTTTGCACGTCAAATTTAATTCGGGATAATTACGTAACGTAGATCATTTAAATGGATAACACGTGTATTATTTGACTAATTGAGTTTGTTAGTAAAGAGATTGATAATATATGTGTATAATCTGATTATTTGAGTTTGTTAGTAAAGAGATTGATAATATATGTGTATAATCTGATTATTTGAGTTTGTTAGCAAAGAGATTTATAACACATGTATTTTTTTTTATTTGTATAGTTTATTAGGGAAAAGATTGATAACATGTGTATTCGAGTTGTTGGTGAAGAGATTGATAATTTGTGTTTTTGATTTGTTAGTGATGAGATTGATAATGCGTATATTGTCTAACTATTTGAGTTGTTAGTGAATAGATTTATAGCACGCGTATTTTTTGATTATTTAAGTTGTTAGTGAAGAGATTGATAGCATATGTGTTTTTTAATTATTTGACTTGTTAGTGAAAATTTGATAACACGGTATTTTCTGATTATTTAA
Source organism: Solanum bulbocastanum (assembly GCA_037074985.1). NCBI lineage: Eukaryota > Viridiplantae > Streptophyta > Magnoliopsida > Solanales > Solanaceae > Solanum > Solanum bulbocastanum. Next base: position 3,372,237 of record CM073604.1, read on the forward strand.
TTTGTTAGTGAAGAGGTTGATATTTGTATTTTCTTATTATTTGACTTGTTAGTGAAGAGATTGATAACACGTGTATTTTTCTGATTAGTTGAGTTGTTGGTGAAGAAATTAATAAGTTGTTAGTAAAGATATATATAACATGTGTATTTTCGGATTAGTTGAGTTGTTAGTGAAGAAATTGATAATACGTGTATTTTCTGATTATTTGAGTTGTTAGCAAAGAGATTGATAACATGAGTATTTTCTGATTATTAAGTTGTTAGGAAAAAGATTGATAACACGTGTAATTTTCTTATTATTTAAGTTGTTAGTGAAGAGATTGATAACACATATAATTTTTTATTATTTGAATTGCTAGTGAAGAGATTGATAACACATGTATTTTCTAATTATTTGAATTGTTGCTAAACAGATTGATAACACATATATTTTCTAATTATTTGAGTTGCTTGTGAAGAGATTGATAACGCTTGTTTTTTCTAACTATTTGAGTTGTTAGTGAAGAGATTGATAGCACGTGTATTTTTCTGATTATTTGAGTTGTTATTGAAGAGATTAAAAACACGTGCAAGTTTTTATTACTTGATATTTTAGTGAAGAGTTTGATAATACATATATTTTTTAATTATTTGAGTTGTTAGTGAAGAGATTAATAACACGTATATTTTATTATTATTTTTTGAACTGTTAATGAAAAGTTGCACAAATTTTTACATTGTGTCACGACAAATGCACAAATAAACTTTAACTCAACTATTAATGAATTGACATATATAATTAAAAGAACATATTTGAGTTTTTCTCACTTCTTTTTAATGTAAACAACATTAATGATATATTTATATAATATAGGATATATGAATATTTTCAACCTTAGTACATGTTCCGGTCCTCACATTCGAGGAACGTAGTGGAATATAAATTAAAAGAATGTAGGATAAATAAGTTTTGAGTCTAATAAAAGATTATCTTTTTTAAAAAGAATTTAATTTTCTTGTAATTGTCTAAATTAGGATTAATTTTTTCTATAATACTACGAAACATTATTCTTCAATACTAATAATTGAACTCACAAAATTTCAACGATTTCAATAAATAATAGTAGACCACAGTATCATTTACTTTGTTTTGTTTTAAAAACAATGCTCATAAGAGAGAAAAGAAATATTAATCCCAACAAATATTTTCAATACTGATAATTAAACTGACAGAATTTCAACGAACTCAATAAATGATATCAATTTACATTATCATTAAATTTTTTCTGTTTTGTTTTGAAAATGATGCACACAATAAATGATATCAAATTTTATTATTATTTGAGTTGTTAGTGAACAGGTTGATAACACATGTAAATTTTGATTATTTGAGTTGCTAGTGAAGAGATTGATAACACGCCTATTTTCTAATTATTTCAATTGTTGCTGAACAGATTGATAACACATGTATATTTTAATTATTTGAGTTGTTAGCGAAGAGATTGATAACGCTTGTTTTTTCTGACTATTTGAGTTGTTAGTGAAGAGATTGATAGCACGTGTATTTTTCTGATTATTTGAGTTGTTAGTGAAGAGATTAATAATATGTGCAATTTTTTATTACTTGATATTTTTGTGAAGAGTTTGATAATACATATATTTTCTAATTATTTGAGTTGTAAGTGAAGAGATTAATAACACGTATATTTTATTACTTTATTTTTTGAATTGTTAATGAAAAGTTGCACAATTTTTACATTGTATCACGACAAATGCACAAATAAACTCAACCCAACTATTAATGAATGACATATATAATTAAAAGAACATATTTGAGTTTTTCTCACTTCTTTTTAATGTATTTAAACAACATTAATGATATTTATATAGGATATATGAATATTTTCAACCTTAGTACATGTTCCGCTCCTCACATTCGAGGAATATACTGGAAATAAAAATTAAAAAAATTTAGGATAAATAACTAATAAAAGATTATCTTTTTAAAAGAATTTAATTTTCTTGTAATTGTCTAGATTAGGATTATTATTTTCCATAATATCACGAAACATTATTCTTAATACTAATAATTGAACTCACAGAATTTCAACGAATTCAATAAATAATAGTAGACCACAGTATCATTTACTTCGTTTTGTTTAAAAACAATGCACACAAGAGAGAAAGAAGAAATATTAATTCCAACAAATATTTTCAATACTCATATTTGAACAGACAAAATTTCAACGACCTCAATAAATATTATCAAATTGCACTATCATTTACTTTTTTCTGTTTTGTTTTGTAAATGATGCACACAAGAGAGAACAAAGCAACATCAATCCCAACCAAGTTTGGGGGTTAGGGGTTTGAATTATGGCTGATTGAAACAACTCAGTTGGGTTAAAAGGGAATTAGGTGGGTTGGGTTATCACATTTGGGCTGGTCAAATTTAAATTGGGCAACATGAATTATTTAAACAGCAAAATGACAAAATTACCTTTGAACTATTTGAAATGGAGCACATATACCTTTCGTTTAATTTTATATAAGAAATACCCCTCCTGTCTAACTAAAGGATCACAAAAACCTTTTCTTTTAACGGACTACCGCTAGATCTTACTACTTGACATTCAACATGTCAAAAAATTGCTTACATGATTGTCCACATGGGTAAAACATCCTCCCTCTTTAGATGGATGTTTTCTTCACCTATTAGGTGTTTTAGCCACATTGATTGCCAAGGTGGACAATCACGTAGGCAATTTTTTGTCACTCCACTTGTCAAGTAGGATTCAGTGATAGTGAGTTAAAGAAATGGTATTTGTGGTCCTTTAGTTAGACGGGGAGGGGGGCAGGGGGAGCATTTTATACCAAAAATAAACGAAAGGTATATGTGCTCCATTTTAGATAGTATATTTGATGTGTAATTTACTTCGCTCTATCTATTTTTATTTAATATATAATAGTTTAAAGTCAAGTTATCTTGCTAAATGATAATTTCTTTATTTGCATGAGCATTTTGGAAGTAAAAATGGAATCTCTTTGAAAGACTCTCACTGCCGTATGGTCTCTTGTCGGCTGCTGCCACTAGACTTGGAAAATGTGCATTTCCTCTTTCACTTTGTGTCTCTCGCTTCCTCAAACTCTTCCGGATAGAAATGGAAAAAACGAGCAAGAAAAATCGAAAATTACTCATTTATTTATTTAGTCGTTAAAAATGTTATGTTTTCCTTTAAATGATGTTTAATGACACATATTATGGGATATTTTGTTAATTTGTTCTTTGATTGTTACCTTTTTTGGGGTTAATTAATTTAGAATTTCTTTTATATTCTCTCTGTCCCTAATTATTTGTCCACTCTTAAATTGATACACATATTAAGAAAATAATTATTAATATAATAAGTTTACCATTTTACTCCTATTAATTATGAAGTGGATGAATTAAGAAATTAAAATTTTCAAAAAGTTCTACCTTTTTCAAAGTAATTAATTGATGGTATAATAGATAAAATAAATTTGTATTTTCTTGATTTGTTAAAATGGACAAGTAATTAGTGACAACTAAAAAAATGTGGACAACTAATTAGAGATAGAGAGAGTAATTAATTAATCTAAATTTGGCCGGTTAACCCATTTTTGATAGATTTTAAATGATGTCTTACACCTTCCCTTTAGGATAAGTAAAACATGTTTAGATTGACTTAAAAATTGGTCAAATCTACTTTTAAATTATTTTTAGCTTTTGGAAGTATTTGACAAGCTTAAAAATAAGTTTAAAATGACTAAAAAAAAAGTTAAAAACTTACTTTTTATTTTTTGACTCAAAAATCATTTAAGGTTGATTTTTTGTTTTTTGACTTAATAGTTATTTTTTTAAGTCAATCCAAACGGGCTCTTAAAACCTTTACCTAGAATCGCATTAAGTTAAGTGGACTTTAGTTTAGAGTTTATCGAGCATTACCTTAGCAAATAGGTGTCCTAATTGGCTTTTAAAATAAAGGTGGTGACTCTTAAAATATTGAGGTGTTAAACCAAACTTTTAGAAAAAATAAAAATGTTTTTGCATAATAGCAAAAGTTTTTTATAAAAAAATAAAAAGGATAGCTTTTTCTCGAGGAACACTCATGAAATCTTGATCAAATACAAACTGCGCTCTTTAAACACTTTAAGCAAATTTTGCAATTTTGACCAAACAATCTATCAAAATTGTCATAGTGCAAAACTTACCTCTCATAAATCTGTAACCTAATCATTTTTATTTACCAGAATTAGCACATGTGAAGGAGGCTACAAAATGAAAGTGATTATCAAAAACACTATAACAAAATATGAAAAATCGATTCAAAAAATTTGATCGTTATAGTAAAATCATGTTGTTATAGGAGGTATGATATAAAGGAATACAATAAACATATCGAAGTTAGAGAGGAATGAGTCCTTTTGGCTTGGAATAGAAAGGAAATGTGCTTCATCACATGTTTAAAAAAAAAAAGTTAAAGAAGAACGAGATGTTTCTTTGCACGACGAGACCACTAAGCTCAACGAGTCTGTTAAAGCAGTCGAGCAAACGACTAAAGAAGCAAGGAAAGAAAACTACAACACGAGAGACATCTTAAAGCAGGTTGTCGAAAACAAATGTTGCAAAAACTATAACTGACTTAAAAATAGGATGAATCAGTGCCCCACACATATAATAGCAAAACTTAAATTTTCAGTATAAAAGTATGATCAAGATTCAGTAATATGAACTGAAATCACAAAACATTTAGAATGATAATTAGAGAATGAACACACGGACAAGTGCAATACAAGCCTCGTCTATCGGCTCAAATCAGTTTCAGACATAAAGCAACGGATGTTAAGTATGTTGCGATTAATACAAACAATAGGAGTCCAAGGTTATCAATAAGAAAAGGAAACTGAAGCTTGCGGAGAGGATTTTGGAAAGGTCAGGAGCTCCTGTTCTGTTTTGACATAATCTGGAAACACATCACTCCTTCTGCGTCTGGCAGCAATGATGAACTTTTCTAGCACTGTTGCATGCTTGAGCAAGTATTTCACCAATGGCATCACAGATCTAGAAAAGTTAAGGATCTTGATGGTCTTCAGATGTGGAAATGAGCAGTTAAAATCATGTGTCTCAAACCTCCTTGTCTGTTCATCCTTATTTGTGTACTTTAACAGCAGGTCCTGTAGGAAAAAGTCCGCTATATTGACCTATTTTATGATCCTTAGAAGCAGGAAAAAGGTGATGAATTTTTAAATTCAAGGAACATCTCAGTACCTAGCAAAGGAATAATAAGCACGCCGCTGCAACAGATTTAACAAAGAGAAATCACACACTTTTGAGACTAGAAAAGCAAAATTTGAACAAAAGATATGACTGAAGCATTTGCACTTTCCTATGGGCTTAAATGGTTTCTTGAACATTGTGTTAGAAAAATTTGGGTGGAAGCTAACTCTTTACTACTTGTGAATGTTGACAAGCAAGTTGCAAAACCTTCTTGGCAATATGAACCTATTATTGGAAAGCATAAAGAGTTGATTCATAAGTCGAGGTGACACTATTCTTTAGTTGGATATAGTCACCTATTGGACACAAAGAAGGGTTTACAAATGGCAGCTCCCTTCCCAATTATATCTTTTTGCAAAACTCCTCACTTTTTCAAGTTCTTATGGAAACATTGCACAAGGGAGCAAATAAGTCTCCACATATTAGAAGCTATTGTATAGTTCATCAAGTACTTACAAATCTTTTCATCAGTCAAATCCCCCCTCCTTGTAACCTTTTAGCATTATCTATGAAGTACTTCACGATTCACGAAGGTGACTTTTCATTAAGTTTTATGATCCCCCCCCCCCCCCCCAAACGAAACTTACTCTTGATTGGGAATTGTACCCGTCAATGACCAAAGTCTCAAGATCTGATGAACTCTGTAGAAAACAGCATATTCCAGGGAATCTAATTGCTTCAACTTCGTGCTAAGCTGTAAGAATTTCCAGGTTACAGTGGAGGTTGCCACCCTTCCAATTCCATTTGGACAGGTACTTATAAACCACATAGAGAAACCAGATTATGTCAAAACAAGGAAATGCTGCATACTTAATAGTGACATGCAAATTGTTAAACAATGTTCAAGGATGGTTTGGAGATACAAAAATGGACTATTAAACACTTTGAAAAACCATTCACATGACAAAAAGATTATGATCGCCTATTTATTCTCAATGTTCTGTCCATTGCAAACTATTTATTGTTTCAATCCCCTGCCACTTAGCAACCAGATCAGTAAAAGATTCAATTATTGAGTACTCACCAAATTGGTCATTTAGATTATCCTAAATACTGTCACTATTAATGTTAATAAACAAATGAATAGGAATAAACCTGGATGCACCAGGGACCTAATTCAAGTTTCTCGACATGGGCAACACTATGAAAAAGTTCGTTCAAACAGGTAGACTCCGTCCTCTGCAATGGGTCTTGCTCTTCAAATTCAAAATCAAAATTAAGGACGACAGTGACAAGGGAAGCCACATTTCTCAAGTATATCCCGCGGCAGGACCCCTGAATTTCCAAATTTTGAATATATGGGGCTATTATTTCAAGCCATACATCACATTCATCAGTTTCTAAGTTGTCTATCATCAATTTTCGCGACTTCACATTGCTGATTTCCAGACAATGAAATCCCTAAAAACGTTCCAATTGCAAGTACTCCAAGTTAGGGCAACCAGATAATATCTTTTCCATGGCACCATCTGTCAAATGAGTATCCAATTGAAAGAGAAACGATACCACTCCAGTTCACATTAGCTAAAGGGTTCAATTCCATACAGAACTGTATATCCAACTTTCTCCAGGACGTATTCTTATATGCAAACTCAGGAAACTTATATCATAAGTTCAAAATGTTCAACATTTGCTAGTTTACTTGCAAAATACACCCATATATCGACATCTTTAACGAAATTCTTTCGGTGGCGAATATCGTATACCACACTGAATTTTTTGATTTTCTGACAACTCCTCCAATAATTGAGCTCCCTATGGCTGGAAATCAAGTAATCGGATACATCCCTTTCCCACTTACCAGATGGGCCGAAACAGGAACGATTGGGGAATCGGATTTCAAGTGATACTGGAACGGACATCCAAAGAAACTGCCATCGCTTTGATAATACGCTGCTTCTCACTACTCTTTTACCGTCTTCATGCAACATAGAGAGAATGTGAATTAGAATTGAGTCCGGCAAGTCACTGAGTCGGTCTTCTCTCTTCTTGCTTTTCTTCGCCATTGGAGAAATGAAGAACTAATTTGGAGGTTAGGGATTTGGGTTATGGCTGATTGAAAGAAATGAAAAGCTTATTAAGGGCGGTTCAAAATTAAATTGACGGCTGCCTACTTGGCATCTAAGGGCATTTTGGTCATTGTGATCTACGTTTTAATTCGTTTATTTTATTTCTCCTAGTCTTTTGTATATTTGAAAAATTACGTAAAAGAAACTATAAATCATAACAATTAATAAGTTATATATTTAATAGACATACATTTGGTTGCTCTTGAAATTATATTGGTGTTGTCAGGCCCCAAATTAGGGAGGCTCGGTTGACACACGATACTGTATTTGATCGAGTTAGCCATTGAAACATACTAGCTAACTAAACTGTGGGTCCAGAAGATCGGACAACACAACATCTGGAATATCATGTCCACAATTGCCTCTACGAGTGAAATAAGCATTGTCGAGACAAGTCCCCAACTATACTCAAATTGTACAAAAAAAGTAAACATATTTTGATAGCCTCGTGATAAGATGGAGATTACTAACTCACAGTTGTACCTTGAATCCTAGCGAAGGGGTCGATGTTCATAAAAAAGCTTAAAATATTTCACTTAGTTTCTATACTTGGTTACGCCATAATTTATAAAGAAAGAAATTCAAAAATCAAGTGTTTTAATAGTTTAAACATACAAGTTATATTTGAGAGTTTTGAAAATCAATGTGTTACTTTAAAGATTTTTCAAAATCAACATCAATATAATAGGCATCATAAAAATAATTCAAAAGGTCTTTCTAGCAATATAATAATAAAATATCGCATTTGCCATTTTAGGAAAATTCCCAGGAGTAGTGTTAAAAGGAAGGACAAAGCTTAGCCTTAACCTATATTTCTAACGAACGTCTGAATGCCCGTAGTTTCTTCACGAAAGTTATTTTACCTTCTAAGCTCCGCAAACACTATATATAAGCCCCTATAAACAATTTATAATTGAGCTTAAATTGGCATATTCGTCATATGGTCCTAACTTGACGAAATGTCAATAGAACATCGTAAAAACAATCATAAAAGAGTCTCGAGATGATTACTTTACCAAACAAAGGGTAAACCTTGAAGAACCACCAATAACTATAAATTCTATCTTTCAAAACTACCTCCAAACACAACTAATAGAAGGGTAAAATAATTGTCACGCGTAGAGATGACTTTTCTAAGCACGGGGGCAAACTTTATCAGTAGAAATCACTAAAACACAACTTCATCACTCAAAAATTCCATTGGAACCCTTAAGATTTTTCTCTAGTTATGAACTGAAAAGAAATGTATTTTATGGTTTAAAATGTCGAATAGCCGATTTAAAATATTGTTTGATCCAACCTGGTTCATGACTCGGATCTGCCTATACATACCACAGTAAAGCACTCATAATTTCTTACTTCAAAGTCGGTTTGCTGTAAGGTTTTGTGCGTTGCAAGCTAGACTAGTAGATCTTCAATTTAATAGGTCGTAGATCCTTTAATTCCTTATATATTGGAAGAAAACATCTGAGACATTTGACCCAAAGTTCAGAAAATTTATTAGAGAAACTTACGATAACTTTTGCCGACCTTTGTTTCGCTATTTTGCTTAACGTCAAAACTTAACATACGACCATTGTGCTACTATAATACCTCATAAACATTATTCTTAGCATATTAGACATTCATAGGCTTATTCCAAAGGTACGTGTTAATTTAAACCTTTCAAACATACAAGGTGTTACACGAGCAATTTCTTTAACTCCGAACCTTTGTTTGAGGAATTCCTTTAACCTAAAACTTTAGTTTAGTTCCTCGATATTACCACGCATTTGCAGTCTTATTCTCCAACGTACCATATCAAGTCATATACAACTCATACAACCATGCCTTGTCAAATGTATTATACAAGAATAGAAAAAAATGGGACCTCACAAGTGCCACATAAATTGGAACAAAGCAAATAGCATATTTAGAAATGACGTAAAAAACACTATAAATTTCAATAATTAACAACTTGAAATTTTATTTTTTTTTAAAAAACATATAGTTTTTTTTGGTTAACTCCTGAAATTCTATCTTATCCACTGAACTAGCTAGAAGCTATCGCTTCGGGTCGAAGCACTAAAAGAAAAGTCTGTTGCTGATTTTAAATCAAAAGAGTAACAAGACTTCAGTCTTTTAAGTCTTAAATACTACAACAGATGTTCTTGGTTGAATGTATACCGTCAGTCTTAAGACTTGATGGTACAATCATAGCCCTGGACAAACCACAAAAATTGAGAAAGTTGTGTGTGTAGCAACTGACTGCTGCTCAGTGCTCACTGTCATATCATATGCCAGCAAAAGATGTATAGAATAATTTAGAAACATTTTTCTCTATAATATTGGACTATGATAGTCTTCAATGGAGCTATATGAACAATGACAATCCAATTCAAATAGTCTTGCAACATACTTATGTCTTTTGGGAGATCGAGTGGGGTAAAATGATTTGTTTGTTTAGATTGATCGAATCTCAAATATAATAACAGTGACAATTCAAATAGCTAATCCCATTTGTAGAGCATGAACGTTTTAATAAATATAGATATATTACAATGGAGACTAGAGAAGATAAATAAACTAGAATACTTTTTTCGACAAGTGAAGAGAACTCATTTGTTTATGAATATAATTGGTGGAGCACCAGGACCATGCTAGTGAGCTCAAAAATTATATACAACTCATGCTACTACTGTGAGTTAAGTTTATCACCACAATAGATTCCTCAGTTTACTACTGTTGCGCCCAAATCGCACACCCAAGTGTATGCGGTAGCACAAGTAATATAGTGATTTTTAAAATAACTGGATTATCGAATCCAAATGACTTGTCAATTAATTATTCTTACTAAATTATATTAATTCTAATTATTTATTTAAGGGGAGGATTTCAAGAGATGAATATATTAACTAAACTAAAAATAAAGATAAAATAACTAAAAAAAAATTAACTAAGAAAAGATAGATGTTTACACAATCAATGAATGAATCGATCTAGGATTATAATTTAACTAACAATCATGTTTAGCATCAATTTCATCAACTTATTTGATTATCTAGTTATTGATTCACAGGGTTAAATGTATGATCATGGTCTCCCGACCAATCGCCTGCGATAAATGATAACCTAACTACATCGTTGAGCGGGGATAGATTGGATCAAGTACCGAGCATTACGATTTCTTCCTGTATAATGACCAAGCATGGTTTCTAGGTATACCTCTAACCTAGATACAAATTAACTCTAATTATTAAGAGAAAATCATGCTCCTTATATTTCCACATTCTATCCTCTTATTCCTCTCCCGAGTTCAATTCAGACAATATGTTTATTTCAATGGTGATCAAGCATCAAAATAGTAATCACAAGAATATAAGAACAACTAATATGATAAACAAATCATGCTGAATCAAATCACTAAACAATCATATTGTAAGTAAATATAATCCAAGAACGAAAAGTTTAACTCTACATAGACATAGAGCAATTACAACAAATCATTCAAATAAAAAGTGTAAAGTAAAATAAAATAAAAGAGAAGAAAAGAAGAAACCCTAAATCAAAAGTTATTTTCTACATTCATCCTCCTCCCTTAATAATTGTTCTTATGAACTCTTTATAGACGTTGGAAAATTGGAATTCTTGAGATGCTGCCACGTGGCACAACTCCTATGAGGTGCAGTTCTTTACTTTCTCGTAGGGGTGTACAAAATCGAATCGAAAACCGAACCAAGCCGCAAATCGAGTCAAACCGAAATAAAAACCTGACTGGTGGTTTGGTTGACTTGGTTTGGTATTGGAAAAAAAAACCCGACTATATTTGGGTTGGTTTGGTTTTAACTAAAAAAAACCAACTTGAGACCAAACCAATCCGACATTATATATGTAATTTTAAAATTTTAGTTATATATAAAAATATTTACTTTGATATAATTTTAAAATATTTCTTATACTTTTTCATAGTTTTTATCTTTTAATATATTATTTCAAGTTTAAAACTTAATTAGAATTCGAAATGGTCCAATAAAAATTATAATTCATAGATATTGATAATTATAATAAAACTTAAATCAAAAATTAAATTAATACTAATGCAAAAATAAAATCAATTCAACACTAAGAATGACAATAATATTGAATATTTTTTGTTTAGTTTTACATTGGTTTAGACAATTAAAATACATAATCTAATTTTAATTTTCCTTAAATATTTAGTAATGTAACTAATACTTATTAAATTTATAATTTTAGCATAATTTAGAACTTTTAAATTATGATCATTTTCATTATGACTTTGCAATATTAATTTTATATGATGATTTCATTATTATTTTTTATTAAATATTTTTGTTCATCAGTACTCATCTCATATTTTATATTATTTTTTTAAGATATACCTTAGATAATTGTATTTTGATTGGAGTTAAGAAATATTTGAAGCACAAGTTAATTATATGTTTCTATGCAAACTTTACCCAAAAAAATCGAAAAATCTGAAAAAATTCGAAGTTTATTAGTTTGGTTTGATTTAAAAATTTAAAAATTCAACACAATGGTTTGGTTTGGTATTTGAAAAACCCAAACCAACCCGAGGTTGAAAAACCTAAAAAAATCCAAATTTTATTAGTTTGATTTGGTTTATAAATTTAAATTTTTTTCACAAATGGTTTGGTTCGATATTTGAAAAACCCAAACCAACCCGGTCATGTCCACCCCTACTTGCTCGCCAACTTCTACATATATAAATATTATAATAAAATATTCACTTTAATCTATTAAGCTATTTGCTTAATTTCCTTCTTCAATCTTCCATCTTTAATTATTTTTAACTACAAACTTCTTTATTTTTCCACCAATTTAATCCTACAAATAAAATATACTATTTAGCACAATTCAAGCTCAAAAAGGACAAATATAAATACTAAATGTGAGGCAAATAAAGATTAAAAATATGTATTTTGGCCTCACATCAACTAAAAAAAAAAACTTTTCCTTCAAAGCACCAGATATTTCTTTCCTTCTGTAGAACCCAGCACACACGTTGTGCCAAGTTTCCGCGGCTTAGCTTCCTTTACAAAATTAGTTTGATACGTTGCAATCTGTTCAAACGATAGGAGCCTAGGGTTATCAATAAGAGAAGACAACTGAAATGTGAGGAGATGATCTTGGAAGGCTTAGGAGCTCCTGTGTCATTTCAGCATGATCCGGAAACGCATCACTCCCTAAGAATGATGCAGCAATGACAAACTTTTCTAGCACGATCGCATGCTTGAGCAAATATTTTACCAAAGGCAGCACAAACTTATTTTCACTTAGTAGTCCCCAAAGGTTATCAATCTTGACGGTCTTCAGATGTGGAAATGAGCCGTTAAAATTATGTGTCTCAAACCTCATGGTTTGTTTATCCTTATTTGTGTACCTTGACAGCAGGTCCTGTAGAAAAGAATTTGCTATGTTAACCAGTTACTCTCCTTAGATGGAAACAAGAAACCAAAGAGTTGATCGTGGATAAAATAAAAAGGTGATAAATCTCATCTAGGATGGGTAAAACTAATTAAACGCAGACGGCAGTTGCAAATAAGACTGCAGCACTTATTTTCCTATGGGATTAAATGGTGTCTTGAACATTGTATTAGCAACATTTGGGTGGAAGACCACCCATAATTTATTGTGAATGCTGTCAAGGGAGTTACAAAAACTTTTTGGCACTATTAACCTATTGTTGAAGATTCTAAAGAGTTGATTCAAAGTGATATGTACAATTTTACAGAGAAGTCTGTGTGGCTGATTCTTTAGCTGGGATACAATCACTTATTGGATGTAGAGAAGAAAATGTTTTAGGCTTTAACTCACTATCGAGAGAAGCTAGAGGTAACTTAATAATTGACAAGTGGAACCTCCCTTGTTTCAGAATTCGGAAAAAAGCCCAAAGCTTATCTCCAATAATGCAATAAGATGAACTTCCCGGTTTGATCCTTTTGTCAGCTCACATGCTACTTGTCTAACTTTTTTCTCCTTTCTAGTTCTTGTGAAAACAACATACACGGAAGCAATCTACACAAGTCAGAAGATATTGTTGTGAAGCTCTGTTCTTTTTTATAATGAAGTAATAGGTTTACTTATAGAAGGCATCAGAAGATGCAGAGATAAGCAAATAGAGAGTAAGGCTACATTGTAGCCACAAAAAGCAAAAGTGAGACCTTGTTAGCTACATCACTTGTGAAGGTCATAATTAAGTACTTAAACTAGTTATGTTTCAAATTGCAAATGAGAGTCCTCCTTTTATATATTAACCCTCTTTTTTGCTTACACATTAGAGACTTATCATTTTTGAACAGGTAAGGAAGCCACGCCCCTCTCTTGATAACAAAAATAAAGGTCTAAAAGAAACTTACTCTTGGTGAATCCCCAAACCAGTCAATGACCAATGTCTCAAGATCCAATGAGCTCTGTAGAAAGCTGCAAATGCCAGGAAAGTCCAACTGGTCTTCAGCTACGCTAAGTTCTAAAAATTTCCGTCTTGATGGTGGAGACCGCCACCCTTTCAACTCCAGAATGGACAGGCACTTATAAACCAAAAAGATAAACCAGAATATGTCAAAACAAGGAAACATGACATACTTGACAAATGAGATGCAAATTGTTGAATAATTCATTAACAAAAATAGCTTGGACTATACGACTGTGATTTTACACATCAAAGTATTCATTGTTGTTTTAAAAATCCAAAGATAGATGGACCTTTAAATACATGGAAAACCCCATCAACAGGACTTAAATGTAAGATCAATATAAATCAAACCAAAATTTACACGTTCTATCAATTACAAACTCTTTACTCTTTTGTACTTAGCAACTTAGTTATCAAATTATCCTAAGTAGTGGCACTATTAATGTTAACTAAAGTAATATTCAATGGCAAATAAAAAGAAATTCTGATTTATGGATAGTGAAGAGTAAATAAACCTCGATGCACCAGGTAGTCAGTTCAAGATTCTCGACATGGGCAATGCCATGAAGAAGTTCCTTCAAATAGCTAAACTCCTTCTCCAAGTTGCTTTCCTCGTCCTCAAAATCAAAACTTAAACGAAGGATTGCATAAACAAGTGAAGCCACATTTGTCTGCTCAATGCGTATCTCACTGCACATTCCTATAATTTCCAAATGCTTAATATGTGGGGCTATTATTTCGAGCCAAATATCATGATTCTTATCGTAATACTCTTCTATCGTCAATTCTCTCAGCTTCACAGATCTAATTTCCAGACGCTGTATGCCCGAAACTTTTCGTAGTTCCAAACACTCCAAGTTAGGGCAACCAGATAATACTTTTTCCGCAGCACCATCCGTCAGTTCAGTATTCCCAATCGAAAGAGAAACTAAATTACTCCAATTAACACTACCACAAGGATTCAATTGACAATAACTTAAAGCCAATTCCCTTAAGGACGAATTTTTATACCCAAACAGAGGAAACTCATAATTTTGTTGACTTGAATAAAAATCAAGTGTAAATACTTCAACATTAGCAACTTTAGTAGCAAAATGCACCCATAAATCAACATCTTTAGCATAAATCTTATCGTACCTAAGGCTGCTCACAAACAATCTCTTGATTTTCTCGCAAGATTTCCAATAATAAAGTTCTCTGTTGATCAAAGCCAGGTAAGCAAGAATGTCATTTTGATTTTCACTATTGGGGAAAGTGAAACCGAGTGATAATGGAACGGACATCCAAAGAAATCGCCATCGTGTAGAGAGTATGCTGATTCGCACAACTTGTTTTGCGTCCCATAACTTAGAGAGGATGTGGAGTAGAATCGGCTCCGGCAGATCATTCAGCCGGTCTCCTCCTCCGGCCGCCGCCATGATTTTCTTCTGGGTTTCCATGGCGTGTGCAGTTTTGGTAAAGTTGGCGCGAAAGGGGAAACGAAAGAAAATTATTTAGGTCAGTTCATATATAAATTAAGAAAGAAAAACGAAAATGATCAAAATATCCTTTGAAATTGAATTAAAATATACTTTTGAAATGATTTAATATAAATTATCGATGAAATGCTCTAGTAGACTCTTATACTTGTATCAATTTGTATTCTGAATCATTCTACTTAATCTTTTATCAACTGAATCCTTAGACTCAATTAAAATGAGACTTTTAAGCCTTTCCAACCATGTGTGTAGCTCACTCTCCTTTATATAAATGATATGTCATATCCATGTCAAATATATTAATGTCATGTCATAATTATTACATAACTATTTTTAAAAATTATTAACCAAAATTATTTAATAAAAGGTAAAATAATAAAATTTTAATTTATTCTTTAGAGTATTACTGACCAAAAATTGTAACTCCGACAAACTTCACCATTTTCTGTTCAACTTTTTGGTGAGCTTCATTTCTCCGATTTCATGTTCTGCATTTTCATATGTTTTTATGTGTTCTGTTTGATCTATTGATATGTTTGTTTAATGAGCGAAAGCAATGGTGAAGCTCTTGGTGAGCTATAATGGAAAAAATGAGAACTCCATACATCCAATTCTCCCCATTTTCACGGCCAAAATTTACGGAGAAGCCATCGCCACTTTTGCCGGCGAAATGGCATATACTCTCTCCTTCACCTGTCTACATCTCCACCACACACCATCACCATTTTTCTTTCCTTCTCCAACCTCCACAAAACCAACAACCTAAGTCATCACACCACCAGATCTGGCCGAAAGACCTCTTCGCTGCCATGACCTCGCACCCTCGCCTACTTCATTCTCCTCTACATTGATCAGTGCCACCTCTCTCTCTCTCTCTCTCTCTCTCTCACTTCACTGTGAAATAGTGGTCTTTGGCGTGCACCACCAACACCGCTTCTCTCTCTCTCACTCCACTACGATTCAGTGCTCCGACGAGTACCACCAGCGCCGCTTTCTCCCTCCGCGGTGAATCAGTGGACTCAAGATGTGCCCACGATCTGGTAAATTGATCTTAATAGATTGTGAAGAAGGAAAAAAAAAAGTTGGGTTTGAGATGAAAATGGCTGAAAATGATGGGATAGTTGGCGAAGAAGGATTTTTTTAATTAATTGTTTTTTAAAAAATTATTTCTTTTATAATTTTAATATTTTTAAACCCAAAAATGCCATTCACTCTCCTTAAGAGCTTGTAGTTACACATTTTTGCCAACTCAGACATCCTAATGCCACATAAGTCTGATTAATGGTTAGAGAGATTTGTTAAATTGTGTTTTATTGGGTCTAAGGGCTCTATTGACAAATGATTAAATAAGAGGATCCAGAATACAAACTAATACAAATACAAGGGTTTATCAGACCATTTTCGCCTAAATTATCCATATAATCTATACTTTAGTCCAAAAGTGTCAATTCCATTAATAGTTTGGTTAATACTGGCGTGTATATGATCGGGTTAGTTCGAATTTTTCAAAGAGCAACTTTCACATAGAGCAAACATAAAAATCATATTTGTATGCTAGAGCTATAGTTTGTATAATTGCGCTCCATAGCAAACTTTATGTTTGCTATGGCTATTAATATGTGTATTTCGCTATACATATACAAAAGAAGCAATTGTATAATCGATTTCGGTATACATATACAAAAGAATGAATTGTATAATTTGTATTTGTATAAAGCGAGAAAGAGAGAAAGACTAAAGAAAACTAAGCAGGAGAAGATCGTATTTGTATAATCATAAGTGTATAAGACAAAAATATATGTATTTGTATATACAATTTTCTCTCACTTTATACAAACACATGCAAAGTATACTAGGGAGGGAGACTGCCCAGCGAGAACAGAGTGGCGAGCGAGATTCACTAGGGAGAGAGGCGAAATGACAACAGTTTGCTATAGGGTACAATTAAATTAAACTATGGTTATTACATTTAATTTGAATTAATAATTTTGTATTATATACAATTTTCCCTTTTTCAAATATCAAATCAAACCATTTTTGTGTGATTTTTGAATTTATAAACCAAACCAAACCAATAAAACTCAGGTTTTTCAACCTCCGATTTTTTTGGATTTTTCGGATTTTTTGGATTTTTAGTTTTTTTTTTGTTTTTCCGGTAAAGTATTCGTACAAACATATAATTTACTTGTACTTCAAATATAATTTTAGTCCTACCAAAATATAACTATCGAAATGTTTCTTAAGAAAATAACACAAAATATGATATGATTAATGACACTAAAATATCCAATAATAATAATAATAATAATAATAATCGCGTAAAACAAATATTGCAAATTAGTAAGTCATAATGAAAATGAGCATAATTTAAAAGTACTAAATTATGCTAAAATAAGTTTAATAAGTATTAGTTACATGACTAAATATTAAAGAAAATTAAAATTAGATTATATATTTTTAAAACTAAAGAACAAATATTCAATATTATTGTTATTTTTAGTGTTGAATTGATTTTCTTTTTGCATTAGTATTAATTTGATTTTGATTTAAGCTTTATTATAATTATCAATATCTATGAATTGGGTCATTAAGAATTCTAACTTTCAAACATGAAATAATATATTAAAAGATAAAACCTATGAAGTATAAGAATTATTTAAAAATTATATCAAAGTAAATATTTTTACATATAAAATAAAATTTTAAAATTATATATATAATGTCGGGTTGGTTTGGTTTGGGGTTGATTTTTTTTAGTTGAAACCAAACCAACCCAAATATAGTCAGGATTTTTTTTCCAATACCAAACCAAGTCAAACCAAATCACTAGTCATGTTTTTTTTTTTGATTTGCGGTTTGATTCGTTTTTTATTCGATTTTGTACACCCCTAAGTCCGGCCACCTTGATCCAAGTAA
The DNA here is from genome assembly GCA_037074985.1 of Solanum bulbocastanum. Taxonomy (NCBI): domain Eukaryota; kingdom Viridiplantae; phylum Streptophyta; class Magnoliopsida; order Solanales; family Solanaceae; genus Solanum; species Solanum bulbocastanum. Next base: position 3,390,413 of record CM073604.1, read on the forward strand.
ATTAAGCATTGATAGTTCGGTCCATATCTAGTGTGGGCAATAGAGCATTGAGATGATCTTTTCCTAGTACAAACGGACCGGGAAGGTCCCACCTCTGATGTACCAACTATCGTGTCCACAGTAAATGCTGGGTAGCCAAGTGCGGAGCAGATAACTACTTAAAGCATTTACTACTGAGTGCTCTCCCATTCCAACTTTCCCAAAGCTTCTGGTAGCATACAACAATTCTCTGCTCCTGTGGGGATAGAGCGATAGAAGTTTTTTTGGGAATTCAAAAGAAGATTATAGCGAGACGAGTCATTTATCATTACGAAATGTGTCACAAGGAAGCATAGTGATGTACTTGTTGTAATCATAAATTTAACTCAATTCGCCACATTTGACATCCTTAATTGGGAACTGTATTTGAGTTGAACAATTTGGTTCCCTTCCATTCAAGTTTCATCGGAAGAATTAAGCGAAAAATTAGGATACATACAAAGAAAGTCAAACTTCCATCGAAGAGAAACAAATGAAAGGTTTTCAATGAAATTCTCGTAGACATGAACAACTACAAAAAACTACTTGGATATTCATGAGTAGAATCCAAACCTCATCCATCAACTACAAACCAGTTTCAAATTGAAAGTATGAGGTTATGTATGTATGTCGTGATCACTACAAAAGAGAGTGGCGTAAATCTTATCACACAAGGAAAGACAACTGAAGCGTGCAGAGAGGATCTTGGAAAACTTAGGAGCTCGTCCGAGACACAGCACTTCCCTCTGAATTTGCAAACAATGACAAAGTTCTTTATCGCTGTAGCATTCTTGCGCAAACATTTGAGCAATGCTAGTACAAACATATTTTCACTTTGTTCTCCATAAAAGCTGATTAACTTGATGGTCTTTAGATGTGGCAATGAACATTTAAAACTATATATTTCAAATCTCCTCCGTTGTTCATCTTGATTTGTGTACTTTGACAGCAATTTCTGCAGGAAATATCCGATATATTAACCAGTTATTCTCCTTTAAGTAGAAAGCAAAGGAGTTTTTCATTGTCTATGAAACATACCTAATGATCAGAAATATATTGACATATATATCTTTCACTAATAGTTATTTTATATTAATTACATTAACAAAAATAAAGGCCTAAAAGAAACTTACTCTTGATTTGCCATCGCAACAGTCAATGACCCATGTCGCAAGACCTGATGAACTCGATAGAAAGCTGCTAATTCCAAGACAGTCCAACTGTTCTAAGGCCGCATTAAGTTTTAAGAATTTCCAGCTTGATGGTGGAACAGGCCACCCTTTCAACTCCAGTATGGACAGGCACTTATGAACCAAATAGATAAACCAAAATACATCAAAAACAAGGAAATGCAACATACTTGGTAAATGACATGAAAATTGTTCAATAATTCGTAAAAAACAACTTCAACTATAGGACTGTGTTTTGCCACAAGCCACATCAAAGTGTTCAAGGTTGGGTTGGAAATCGACAGATCAATTTTTAAACACTCGGAGCACAAAGGTAGGGGTAAGGTTTGCGTACGCCACACCCCCTCCGTAAACCACAAGTAATGGGATTACACTAAGTATGTTAATGCTTGGAAAAACACATTCGCATGACTTTGTTTGATAAAAGTGGTGTTGGGGCCAGCTTGCGCGCACCTCGATTAATTCCACAGGATACTTGCCCCTTCTTAGCCACAACAGATACTTGGTAACTTTGTCAACCAAGGCTACAGCAGAGGGGGAAAATCACTTAATGTTTTTCTCTGTTGGGAATTGAACTTCACGGTGATCAATCCACTTCATTGACCACTAGTGCACACCCATTCACATGACTTCAACAATATGATCACTGTAAACCAATCCAAATTTTAAACAATCTTTTTGTTCTAATAGGAAACTCTTTAAATGCTATCCATCCTAATAGTAAACTCTTTATTTTCAATCACATGCTACTGTCCAACAAAATTGGCCATGAGAATGTTATTCCAGCAAAATTGGCCATGAGAATGTTATTCTTCAGTACATACAAACATAGTTATAATATTATCCTAAGTAGTGATATTGCTAATGTTACTAAACTGATGAATTCAATAACAAATAATAAGTCGCAAAATGAAAAAACACAATCTGAATTGGATAGCCAAGAGTAAGAATAAACCTCGATGCACCAGGGACCGAGTTCAAGATTCTTGACATGGGCAACGTGGCGAAGAAGTTCCTGCAAATATCTACACTCCTTCTCCGAGCTATCTTCAAGGCCAGAAAAATCAACACTTTAAGAAAGGACTGCAGTGACAAGTGAAGTCACATTTCTCAGCTGAAAGTGCATCTCATTGTAGAACGATCCCCAAGTTCCAAATGTCGAATATATGGGGCATCAATTTCGGTGCAATAGAATTCATCATCATATTCAAGTCTTTCATACATCGTTACAATCAATTTCCTCAGCTTCACAGAGCTGATTTTCAGAAGACGAATACTAACAACTTAATCTAATTCCAAGCGCTCCAAATTAGGGCAACCTGATAATATTTTCTCCATTACATCCTCTGTAATATCGGCATCCCCAATTGAAAGAGAAACCAAATTACTCCACTTCACATTACCAAGAGGTTTCAACTCGCAATTCCGTAACACTAAATTCCTCAAAACCGTATTCCTATACGCGAATTCAGGAAAATTATACATACATTCTGGAAAGGCCGTAACACAAAATTTCAACGTGAACTCTTCAACCTTAGCAGTATAAGTAGCAAAGTGCAACCAGAAATAAAGATCAGAATCCATAATCAACCCATCGTATGTAAAAGGACAAACACTTAATGATTTAATCTTCTCGCAAGACCTCCAATGATGAAGCTCTCTATTAACAGAACATACGAAACCGGAAAGATCTTTATCATCTGTTGAGTCGAAATTGAGTGATGCTGGAATGGATTTCCAAAGAGATCACCATTGCGATGATAATACGCTGGTTTGAACAACTTGTTTACAGTTTGGTAGCATAGAGAGGATGTGAACTTGAATCAACTCCGGTAGATTACTCAGCCGGTCTCCATCTCCGACCGCCGCCATGATTTTCTGTTGCAGTTTCGGTAATGGCGATTTGATAACCGCAAAATTGCAGTTTCGGTTCATACTATGGTATATTATTTAAAATATGCTCTCCAACTTTGGCATGAGTAGACACTTGAATAAATAGACTCATCTATCGTACATGGCATCTTACATGTTAATTTTGTGTCCTATGTGGCATCTTATGTGTATTTATCACGTAAGTCGTGTGTGTCTACTTGTTCAATTTTATAAAAATATATATTTATGCACACAAAAAATTAGAAGACATAACCGTTAGTCGAAAGTCAAGTTAAAAGTCATATTTATGTATTTTGCAAGAGTATAAAATTAAAAAGAGAAAAGAAAAATGTCTTATATAAGAATCAAAAACCTCAAATATATTTCAATTGAAGTTGATAAGATAATTAGGGGAAAAGAGACAAATGTAACTCTGGTTTAGATCGTACCTCTTTGTTGCGAAAGTGGTTCATATATAGTATTAGCGTTAAACATATTATACATACATAACAATGGCATCAAGTGAGTAATATAGCCCTTCAAAAGTAGGGATTTTGGATAATATTTTTAGAATCAGCAACTCATATGACGTTTTAGAAACCAAATAAGTTGTAGAGTGTCTTCCCACACAAATAGAGCTTTCTACCGGTAAGAGAAGCATAGAGGTCTTTAAACTTCACCGCGACATAATAATATGCTTGGTTTTGCTAGTGAATGGTTACTATGGTGACTGAAATCGCTGAGCAAGAGCCCAATGGTACGTACACAAACGATCTTCTCCTTGAACAGATCATACTTGTTTAAGATTAAAACAAATGGGGTGATCTCTTTGAAACAGAGATGTCTGGCCATTTTTTCAGAGTGTTCTTTGACATGCATCAGGGTCGCACAAAATACTACAACGCGAACATCTTCAAACATCTCCACTTTCCATTACATAGGAAACAAGCCCATTGAGTCATAATGAATCTAGAAATACTATTTCTGCAAAATGACATTCAACCTTAGAGCAAGCTTTCTTACATGATTATCAAAGAAAAAATACATTGTGCTTTAGACATGAACAACTACTTGGATACTGATTAGTAGAATCCAAACTATGTATGTTGCGATCACTACAAAAGAGTCAGCAAGGAAAGAAAACTGAAGTGTGCAGGGAGGATCTTGAAAAGCTTAGGAACTCCTGACAACATGACAAGTATGCAGGGAGGATCTTGAAAAGCCTAGGAACTTCTGACAACATGACTCCGCGATATATCACTTCCCTCTATTTTTCCTAGAAATGACAAACTTTTTTAGTGCTGTTGCATTCCTTTGCAACCATTTCACAAATGGTAGAACAACATTATTTTCCCTTGGTTCTCCATAAAAGTTAATGAGCTTGATGATCTTTAGATGTGGCAATGAGCAGTTAAAATAACGTGTCCATAATCTCCTCATTCGTTCATCCTCATTTGTGCACTTTGACAGCAGTTTCTGCAGGAAAAAATCCAACATATTAACCAGGTAGAAAGCAAAGTAGTTGATTGCACACAGATTGAAAAGTGTGATAAAGAAACTTACTCTTGGTTTGCGATTGAATCAGTCAATGATCCATGTCGCAAGATTTGATGAACTCGATAGAAAGCTGCAAATTCCAGGGTAGTCCAACTTTTCTAAGACTGCGTTAAGTTTTAAGAATTTCCAGTTTGATGGTGGAATAGGCCACCCTTTCAACTCCAGTATGGATAGGCACTTATGTACCAAACAGATACGTCAACATAAAGAAATGCAGCATACTTAGTAACAGATACTGATGAATTCAATAACAAATAACAAGTCACAAAATCTGAGTAAGAATAAACCTCGATGCACCAGGTGCTCAATTCAAGATTTTCGACATGGGCAACGTGGTGAAGAAGTTCCTGCAATATTTGCACTCCTTCTCTCCATTCTTAGGAAAATAAACATTTAAAGAAACGACTGCAGTAACAAGTGAAGCCACATTTCTCAGCTGAAAATGCATCTCCTTACAGCACAATCCCCAAATTTCCAAATATCGAATATACGGAGCATGAATTTCAAGGCAATGGCATTCATCATTATCATGTTTTAGAATCAATTTCCTCAGCTTCACAGAGCTGATTTCCAGACGACGAATACCAACAACATTATCTAATTCCAAGCACTCCAAATTAGGAGAACCTGACAATACTTTTTCCATTACATCCTCTGTCATATCAACATCCCCAATCGAAAGAGAAACCAAATTACTCCACATCACATCACCAGAAGGTCTCAATTGACAAAATCCTAACGCCAAATTCCTCAAAACAGTATTCGTATACGCGAATTCAGGAAACTTATACGCCAAATCTGGATAAGTAATAACATAAAATTTCATCGAAAACTCTTCAAGCTTACCAATATTAGTAGCAAAGTACACCCAAAAATCAATATCACGATCAATATTCACGTAACTATGAATAAAAACCCTAAATAATTTAATTTTCTCGCAAAACCTCCAATAATGAAGCTCTCTGTTAACAGAAGCTACGTAAGCGAGAATATGTTTCTCTCTGTAAGCTTTAGGATCATCTGAAAAATCGAAATCGAGTGACGCTGGAACTGATTTCCAAAGAAATCGCCATTGCGATGATAATACACTGGTTTGAACAACTTGTTTACTGTTTGGTAACATTGAGAGGATGTAGAGGAGAATCAGCTCCGGCAGATTACTCAGCCGGTCTCCTTCTCCGGCCGCCACCATGATTTTCTTCTGCCTTTCCATGAAAATTGAAACGAAATGAATAAAAACTTGACTTCAGCAAGCATCTATTTATTCCGTGCTCAAAACAATTAAAAATTCAATGCTCTATGTTTAAGTTCTTTGAATTTAAAAGACAGTTAATAATATTATTTGCATCTCTACATATGCTTAATGTTTATTAAGTTCTTTGAATTTAAATTTAAAAGGATAAATGTTCTTAATTCATTGGGTATGGAAGAAAAATAAATTTGTTACTATAGTTCAATAGTAATGGGAAAAGAAATAATCATAAATGATATTCAAATTTATTACTGTAACATTTTTTGTGGTATGTGGAAAGGTTTATCGTCGGTTTTATCCAAAAAAAAAAAAAAAAAAATGGAAAAAAACTGACTGCCTGAGTTGGTTTCATCTTGGTTCTTTGAACAGACTCGATGCTAAAATTTTAAAAGATCGTTTGATACGAGGGATAAAGAATATAATTGTAGAATAAAACTTGGAATTAACTTTATCCCATACTTAGTTTAAGGTATCAACTAATCAGGATTATTTCACACCATTTGTATTGAAATGGTGGGAATTGGGATCATCATCCCATATAAAATGTGGGACAAAATAATCCCAATTCGAAATATGATTGTTTATCTCATCTCACATATCAAACGACTACTATTTTTTTTTTGAATAGGTAACATATGTATTATAACTCAGCACTTAGGTAGTGTGCTAAACCCTTTACAACAAGTCAAAGTATAGCAATATATCAGAGGACTCCCAGTTCTAACACATCTAGAATATTTTCTGCATCTATATGAGAGTTCTTTGTACACCAAAAACACAAAAGCAAAATACAATCTGTTTTTATTTTTTGTACTGTTCTACTTCTGTCTTCGAAACACCTAGCATTTCTCTCCTTCCAGATGATCCACCATATACAAGATGGTATGGTTCTCCGGTAGCTCATGTTTTTAGCTCCCTAGATTCTTCCCAACTAGATAGAGTGTCAACAATCTTGCTAGGCATTGTCCGTTGTATGCCTCTGAGATTAATAAAAATCTTCCATAGTTGGTCAGTGATTCTACAATGCAAAAACAAATGTCCCACCGTCTTAGTTGCCTCACCACATAAACAACAGTGCGTGACTAAGATAATGTTTCCTCTTTCTTAGGTTTTCATGTGTCAAGACAACTTCTTTTGCTAACAACCATGAGAAACACGCCACCTTCAAAGGTGCTTTGGTTCTCCAGATTTGTTTCCATGGCCATATGGAGTTCTGTGCCACTGTCGAGTTCAGAAGTTTGTACCCTAAACTTACTTTATATGCCCCTTTGTTGTGCCCATTCCACCATAGTATGTCCACTCCATTCTATAGACCTTGAAAAGCTTCAAGAATTTTGAAGAACTTAATCAGTCTAGGAATTTCCCAATCATTCAAGTTTCTTCTGAAGTTTAATTCCCAGCCTTGGAATGCCCACATGTCAGTTATTGTTCTGTCCTGGTGGATAACTAAATCAAACAGATCAGGGAACTTCTTTGCAAGACTCCAATTACCTTGCCACCTATCTTCCCAGAAAATGGTTTTATTGCCATCACCTGCACTAATGGTAGTGTGGTTCAAGTAAAACAGGCCACCAGTTTCTGATAGATCTCCAAACAGTGACACCATAAGGATTGGATTGTTTGCTTCTTCAGTCATCCACCCATCCAATTCTCCATACTTTGTTCTGATCACCTTTATCCATAGAGGGTGTCTTATGGGCATATCTCCAAACGACTACTATTTTTATATGCAAGCTCGTCTTGAGAATACATTTCTGAGGCAATAAATAGGAAAACTTCAGCGAAGGAATAAAAACCAATCAAGGTAACCACTGAGCTACAATTGTTACTAAAAGCCACTTACAAGTTACAACAAAGATCATACAAAAGGATGATACAAGTATTGATTTCCCTAAAACTTACAATGCCATCCAAGAAACTTTCACTATTAATATACACTGGAATAGCTACACAATTGTGAAAAAAGATTGATTCAAATTTATTTGACATCACTTTTTTCTTTGCCAAATCTACAAATAGCAAAATATGTCTAAGCTAATTCATTCCTTGTTGGATAAATGGTGAAGAGCTAACATCAGTTGTACTGTAAAATGAGTCCTCTGCTCCACCATAATAGGTGTCTTCCTTTTCCTCGTCCCACTTCACGACTTCTCTTATATACTTGAATGCCTCATCAACTGTAACTCGGTCTCTTGCCCGAGCTTGCCATACAAATAGCTTTTTACCAGTGATAGAAGTATAAAGGTCTTTAAACTTCATTGCAACATAATAGTATGCTTGGTTTGTTAGTGATAGGTTATTATGGTGAGTCCATACTGGACTGAAATCGCTGAACCACTCGCAAGAGTCCAATGGTACACGAACGATCTTCTCCTCGAATAGATCATACTTGTTCAAGACTAAAACGAATGGGGTTTCTTTGAAACAGGGATGTCTGACCATTGTTTCAAAGAGTTCTTTGATATGCATCATCTTGTTCTGAAGTAGCATACCGCTACCAGAGTCCTCCTGAGTAAGCCACATCTGATCATAGTCACTCAGGGCCGCACAAAATACTACAACACGAACATCTTCAAACATCTCCACCCATTTGCACCCTTCATTCATTCCGTTGGCATTTATTCTAATTAGTTGGTACCTATCAGGATATGCAATGAGTCTATGTCACATAACCATCAAGCTAGAGTACATTGAGAGAATTTTCAACATCTAAAACTAAAAAGATAATTATCACTTAGCGGCTAACGCGATAAAATGTAATTGTCCTACTAGGAGAAGAATGGTTACCTAGTTAGAGGTGGTGCCGGAGCATCCAGATTGTCTCCATAGGTTTCAGACATTGGGCTACGATCATCCAAGGAGAACTCCATAAAAGCCAAACCATTGCCTTGGGTTACTCCTTCAGCATACAGTATATCTCGCTCTGAAGGTTCATACTCATTACTTGATACCTCAACAGCCTACAAGACGGGAAAAAAAACAATGTAGTATCCGTTATCCATCTTCTGTAGTGGTTGGCATTAATCAAACTAAGAATCTATTCACTAGTAGGTATACTCCAGAAAAGTAAAATGGGTCTTACGTCCACCTGAAATAACTTGTCTCAGGAAAGGATTTAGATTCAATATTACTCAATTAAAAGAAATAACAGTATATAGCTGAACCATGAGAACACTACAAATCTTGAGGGAGATATGTTACCAGGAGAGCAGAGCCAAATGCATATAGAAGACATATGGTCGACAACTCAGATTAACTAGATAACCAAAACAACTCATTACCTGTATACGTTTAAGATAGTGCAAAAATGAGTTGTGTAACTACATTGCTCAAGAGACTTTTGACAAGTTGATTCAATAAGACTACTCCTCAACAACAACAAAATACACAATGTAATCCCACAAGTGAAGTCTGGGAAGGGTTGAGTGTACGCAGACCTTACCCTTACCTCGGAGAGGTAGAAAGGTTGTTTCCGAAAGAGCCCCGGCTCAAGTGCAGAAAATTCAAGTATTTATGAAAGGAGGGAATATGACAACGGGGGAAACAAATAAGAATACTCCTATGCTCCAAAAAGTACCTTGCTCAAGAAGTAATCTGCTACATCTGGAAGGAAATGAAGCTCATTTCTTCTCTTGTATGTTTCTTGTATAGCAGGATCCTTCCACACCTCTTCAACCAGAGGAGCATATTCACGTGTTGCTGCAGGAAAAAATGCATCTAAATCTCCTGTGGCAATGATGTCCAGTAGCCAATCAGAGAAATGCTTCAACCTCGGGTTCAAGGAATAGATGCACTGGTTAGTTTCGGCAGATCCCACGTCACCACCTGTAAAGTTGAACTTAGTTACTAAATTGCAGCCAGCAGTTCCTTTCACCGTGACATTGTGAATCATCAATTAAATTTGAAACTATGTAGTCGATACAATTCCAAATAGTGAAGGTTATTAATGTACCAACGAGGATATTTGTGACCTTAGTCAAGTCGCAATATCTTTCTAGTAAGTGGCATGCAGCATATAAACTCCATATAATAAGACTGTAGGAGACTTCAAGTCTTTGAAATTGGTCAACGATGAAACAAGTAAATAACTGAAAATTGACAATGAAATAACTCCCTTGAAGATTCCTCTCTGTGACTTCATTTTACCACTCTAAATTGAAACTTTACTCTTTACTAACATCAAGAATTGAAAAGAACTGCTCTATCTTTACATATTTTATTGCAAAAAGACATCCCAAAGGAAAATCCATGACAAAAGATAGCTACTTTACGGAAATCAGGATAACTCAATTTCACTTCTCACAAATCTAGTTGAAGAAAAATCCCATTAATTTTTTTTAAGCGACTTTGACTATTTGAGTATGGGTGTAAATTTAGAGCAGTAAAGTAGAATATTTCTGCAGTTCTTTTATTTCTTCTTCCTCCGCAATTTGCTAAGTAGGACAGGGATTCCACTACAGACAAAACTATCACTAGTGGAATAAAGTCCTTGCCACAGAGGCAAAGAGGACCAGAGCTCCAAGTCCAATGGTATGATCACTGATCTACTCGACTGGTGCAAGTACTTTTGTAAATTAACAGAGGACTTTTTATCACTAATTTTAGAGATGTATTTAAAAAAACCTTCAGCCTCTATTCTTGACAAAGCCTCCTCTTCAAAGCGTTCCCTTCCATCAAGAAGAATGCTCAAATATTTGTACATGTTGCTTTGAATCATCAGCTTTATATCTTGAACTTCTTCAGTACTGAACTTGTTCCCATACAAAAATTTTGCCTGCTCAGAAGGTTGTCAAAAATGAGTATAATAACAGAGAGCAAGGAAGTACAATGAATCACTAAATGACTAAGAAAAGTCAATTTCCTTTGTTGATAACTGAAAAATCCCCTAGAGCAAGTGGCGCACAATTCGAAACTCAGTGTATAATGCATTTGTCCCTCTACCCTTCTCCACTTGAGGAAAGTCAATATTAACCATTGAATTTCATTGCATCCGCTAAAAAGTAATATGCAACAAGGCAGAGCAAGAAACAGAGACAGAGTCAAGAAAGAGAAGAGAACTGAAATTGTATACAAACAAGCACATAGCCAATTGCCAGGAACTCATTTCGTTTCAAGCTAGCTTCTTCAGCTTTCTTCTTTGTTCTATCCCAAAACTATGTCCATGTGTGTTCAATTTAACATAAGGTTCTAATTCGTAATATACCATAAGATTCCTGGATTTCAATTCAATTTGGGTTACTTGTGGAGGCACTACGTTCAAGCTTCCCAACGATAAGTTTCTAGAGAACTGGTAATCTCTATTATAGCCAAAAGGAACATAGTATTGAGAAAGAAGTGAGGAAGTTGTCAAACATGAGTAGATGGACTATACCAGCCCACACTGCTCATCACACTTTCAGACCAATCTTCCTATATGGCCGATAAAATTGAATCAGTAATGAAACAAAGGGCATAAAGTTTTCTAGTAAACAACAACCCCTAACTAGTTTGGTTAGAGAGAGAAACTTTAAACTCAATCAGAAAAAATAAACACACACTACATATTTCCCCCTTTTAGACTACCAGAAGTGGACCATCTAAACTTTTGTGCTGAATTGTCTCCTTCAAAAAGCAAGCAAGAGGCTCTGGTTTGTAAGATATCCAAGCCAGTATCGCACACTAAATGAGGGATTTCACTCTTTCATCCAAGCCTCAGCTTCTTGTCTTTAATGATACTCCTTCAGTCCCATTTTATACAACGATGCTTGAGGGAACATGGAGTTTAGGTATTAATTTGACATATATATTATATAGTTGTATTGGAATAAAACATTAAAATAATGGCTGAAAAGCTAGTTCGGCAGAGAACATTGCTTCAAAGTCTAAAGTATGAATCGTTAAATGAATTGAATTCTTGAAAGTTGTATAGAATATTCGTAATAGTGAATATCTTGGGACATTCAAAGATGGAAGAAGTCATATTAGTAGGGATGGAGAGAGAAAAAAACTCTATATTATTTTATCTCTGCATGGCTTATAACAAAGTTTATCAGAATATTCCATAATAGAAGCTTGACTTCAGATTAAAAAAAAAGAACACTAAATGAAGAAAAGGCATCTCCTCTATAAAGCGGTATGCTATAAATAACTTGGACAAATCCAATACGGCAATACCTGCTTGAAAATAGTGCTTGTTCCGGAACTTTCAAGTCCAAGTAAAAGTAGCTTCTGAACCCTTTTTTGTTCTATATAAGTTGTAACAGTAGTATAATTGCTAGGTTCATCCCTCTGTCCATGGGGCTGACCAGTAGGTACTGGTAGCGACAACAGGGAGGAGATAAACCGCGTAAATGCCTGTATAACAAACAAATATTAGATATTTAAGAACCAACTAGTCCTACTTACAGAGTAGGATGAATCCGAAATCAACTTATTTTTGCTACCTTTTCCCATATGTTACCCCGAATATTATTTTGACCTTCTTCCTCATAGCGACCATCATCATATACCCAAAAATGAGTGTCGCGGGGACATTGCACATTTGCAAGCTGAAATAAAAGATAAGAATGATTTTTTTTTTTTTGATAAAGATAATGTTGTATTCATCAGCATATCCTTAATGCTGGAGACCTCCAAAAATTGGTTTCCAACGAGAGAAAAAACAAAAAGGCTAATATATTACAAAGTGCCTATAAAATCCAAAATTTGTGCAGCTTCTTCTATCCCTTCCTCTTTACACCAAAAATAAAAAGTAGTCAAGCAGTTCCATTTGACTTTCTCTATTGAATTAGCTTTGTTATCATAGCATCTGCTATTTCTTTCTTTCCAAATACAGAAAAGAAACATCTAAAAGATAAGAATGATTCAATGCAGAAAAGTTGTTTATGACATGATAACAGTTCCATTTTGATAAGATCCATTTTCGCGAGAGTCTTAACTTAATGTGACATAGACATGAGCACAGTTTGTCAAATAAACATCTCATATCAGCATCACTGGACACTTTTTCATTTTCTGGCTCCGATTTTGTGTAACCTCAATCATGAATATGTTGGAACTTGAAAAAAGAAAGATACATCTCTTCCCAAAAAAAAAAGAAGATATATCTCATTCAGATTTCACACTGAGCTTTTGATATATGTGTCCCAGTACTAATCCAAAGAAGGGGGATACTCAATAAGAAAACAGAATGAAAAAAAAATTGAATCTAGTTAGAATGGATTGACCATACCTATCCAATCAATAATTGTTAATGACTGACTTGTTATTCACTCATTTTGAGTCATAATCACTATGCTTTTCCAAGCAGACATTTTTTACAGTTTTATTTCCTCGTTGGACTTCTGTTTTCTGATAAATTAGGTAAAGTCACAAACGTTATATATCCTTCAAAGATTTTCAGGACAACAAAGACTTGGGTAATAAGAGACATTCCTCGTCGAATAATGCAATCTACTATTCATGAAAAGAATAACTGCAGCCTACTAAAACAGGTACCATATTCCTGACCAATAGGCAGCCGGTCTCTCTAAGTAAGGATAGCAAAATTACAATTAATTATGAGCGTGGACCTACTTTATAGTTTTACAGTTGTAGAAGACAACAACAGATATAAACATGAGGGACATTTCATTACCAAATCTCTCTTAGAACGGTAATCTCAGAGCTATAAATGTTTACTTGGATGTAGATTTTATTCAACTTCACAGTATATCAGTAAAATGATTGCAGCCGACATAGGGTCAGAAAAATCAATGCTGCAGGCAACATTTGGTGAAAGAAATCCCTTAAGGAAACAGCAAGACAACAAGTGACAGAATTGACCAAAAAAAAGAGGAGAAATTATTCACCACCTTAAACAGGAAAACTTCAAGTGAAAAGACATAAACTGTGGCTAGTAATAGAAAGTAACCATTAGCTTGGCATTTAAATAGTGTATAGTAATTATTCTGCGACAAGTTATTGCCTCCAAAATATGAATGGGAACTTTGTCGTATAAACAATACCTTCAACACCCTGAGTTCCAGTTTAGTTATCTCTCGGCCATTAATATAGACCTGTGTGGTTCCATTGCTTGCATGCGGACTAAGTTTCCCAGTAAAATTCAGGTTTGAACTCACAATTCTGTCAGGTTTTTCTCCTTCCTGTTGAATTAAGAAGCCAAAGCTGCATCAACTTTCTTATTTCCTGATAGGGATTACAATGAATGATTAGTTTAACTTCATTAAACAAAATTACCTTTCCCCAAAGTCCAGATTCCTTGTCATACCAATAACTTCCAGGCTTTAACTTCTGAGGCGGTAAAGGGCACCCAAAGAGTTCTGCCATCTCATCAGGCTTCAAAGGAAATCCATTAATAATCAACTGCTCTGGTCGGAGCTGATTAGCAGCACATTCTTTTTCTGCTTTCATTATTTGCTTGACTTCCAAGGGACTAAGCAAACGTGATAATACTCTTGAATGTTTGCCAAGCTTGAACCTCTTTGACTCATCAATTGGCTCACTGATGCAACTTACACATTTGCGCCCCTCAGGCATTGAACCCATTGCTCTGAGCACACAATTGATGCAATACTTTGCATCACAAACCAAGCATGACTCTTTATTTTCCCACTTCCCTTTCCCACACCTACAACAGAATCTTGATTTCATTTTCTTCTTTCTTTCCTTGGAAACTCCAACATATTCCGGAAAGACTCGGTTCTCAATGTCCACCACTTTTCTTTCAGATCTATTAACAGAATTGAAAGTGACCATATGGGGTCTTCTCCCCTCATTGTGCTTTGCAGCATTCTCAGAGGGATTATGCTCGGACCTAGGGGACGCTGAGGGGGAACCTGAAGAAGAATCAGGGCTCTGCAGTACAGACACCTGGGACTCTGAACTACCAGAAATCCTTGGACTTTGACTTGGTTGCTGTGACACGTGCAATGGGATTGGCTCTATAACAGGTGCAACATCCTGGCCTACGGATCTTCTACATTCTGAAAGAGGTTCTGCTGTTGATGCTGTGGGAATTGCACCAGATTTCACATCAACAGGTTCTACTCTAGGAAGTTCATATGATATTGGAGGACCAGTATACTCTGATGCTATTGAGTAATTCATTGAATCCTCCTCAGGGAAGGGAACTCCTGGAGGAAGCATCCTCCTCACCATCTCCCTCCAATTATCTCCACTATTCTTTTCCATCTTTATTTAATGCGAAAATCGCCAATCAGCTAGTGTAGTATTACCAATTGAAGCCTCAATTTCTCACGCATCTATCACTTCTAAATACAGCTGATTCCACCTTCATCCAGTAAACAGAAACATCTAAGTCAAATAACAATGTTATAATTACTTTTCAAGGAACTATTGTTAAGCATTCAACTCATGCTGATTTTACATAGTCAAAATTCCCCCAAACACCTTCAATTTGGAAAAAACTTCAATCTCACCATTTGATCGAAAGTTCAACACTTTGAAATCTGACAACCAAGCAATCCAAGCACAAAACTTAACTACTCAAACAACCAGACAAGACCCACAAACACATTTTATTAGAACAAAATCAAAGCTTTTCAGAACCAAGGATGTGCTTAGTGGTCAATGAACTGGGTTGAGAACCATGAGGTCTCAGGTTCAGACAACTTCAGTGATTTTACTGGTGGGATGTAACAGGTATCCTCTGGAATTAGTCGAGGTGCACGAGAGCTGGCCAACACACCACTGTTTTCCAAAAAACAAAAAATCAAAGTTTTCACGAAAATTAAAACCAAAGTTCATATCTTCAAGTGGGAATCTAACAATTTTGAACATTGAAGTACTGAAAGTTTCAGAATCAAACTTAACCCAAGCTAATCCACAGTTTCCAACCCTAAACTACTTTGCAACAGTTTCAACCCAAACATACAAAAATACAAGTACACAAACTAATATAAGTATGCAAAAATGACAAGAAAAGAGGTGAAATCTAGAAAGGTTTCACCTTTAATTTAAAAAGAGGAAGAAAACTGAAAAGGGGTTGAGTTAACTTTACCTGTGAAAGTGACTAGCAAGATGAAAATATGAATCTTGCTTAGAGATGATTAAAAATTGCTTTCACTTTTTATTGAGCTCCAAAAAGTTTGAAAAACTCAAAAGGGGTTAATTCTTAAAGCCTAATCTTTTGGGGGAATCAACCCTTTTGAACAAAAAGAAAGAAACTTGCAAAAAGAAAGATATAGAAAGAGAGCAAAAGACTGGTGATATGCTGAATACAACCAAGATAGAGAGTTGGGGTACGTAGGGTGGGTGGCATGGGGTAGTGGGGTGCGTGGGCGTAGGGGATGAAGTGGGTCCATGTGAAAGAGTGCACGGTTTTGGACTGTGTTAAAGAAGATGGTGATGATGAAGAAGATGGACACAGGGGCAGGTGAGAGAGTGTCAGTGCAGGGAGCGTGAGTTCACGCTTCTACGAGCGAGTGGGAGTTGGTGACCAGAAAACAGAAATTATATTTAATGCATAAATTATTTTTAAAAAATATTATCCGACTTTATTGTCTTCTTGTTTTCAATTTTATATTTTTTTTAAAAATGTTGTTCTACTCCATTGTTTTAGTATGAATTCTTTATAATTGTAATTGTTTTTACTTATTTAATTTTTTTATTATTTATTTAAGTCAAAAGTCTATTGAAAATAGTTGTTATTTCTTTTTAATATACGAAAAGGATTACATAAACATCATTCTTTTTTTGAAATCGCTTATAAAATTACATTGAACTTCAATTTCTAAATGTTACCATCAATTTTTAAAATAGTTTATGCTACATTTTAACTAACGTTACATGTGTAAAATATTTTATGCCACATTTAAAAATAAATAACTTATTTTTGAAAAGTATTAAAAGTAAAACTAATTCAATTAATCAAAACAACTAATTTTGCAACTATTATTAATTAAATATTAGAAGTACCAACATAGAGATCATTTGTGGTTTTGTCTTAACTTAAATATTGTATTAATTTCCAATTTGATCTCATAAGTCATAACTAATAAAGATAAAGTATCAATGGATTAACAATATTTTCCCTATTAGATCAGACAAAGCCTACTATTTAGGCAGTTGCAAGATCTCAATGATCATTAATAATCCATGTGGTCTTTTGTACTTCTTTATTATTGTGTGTTTTCTTTTTAAAAAATAGGTATTCAGCTCCAAAAATTATTTTTTTGGTGACCAGAAAACAGAAATTATATTTAATGCATAAATTATTTTTAAAAAATATTATCCGACTTTATTGTCTTCTTGTTTTCAATTTTATATTTTTTTTAAAAATGTTGTTCTACTCCATTGTTTTAGTATGAATTCTTTATAATTGTAATTGTTTTTACTTATTTAATTTTTTTATTATTTATTTAAGTCAAAAGTCTATTGAAAATAGTTGTTATTTCTTTTTAATATACGAAAAGGATTACATAAACATCATTCTTTTTTTGAAATCGCTTATAAAATTACATTGAACTTCAATTTCTAAATGTTACCATCAATTTTTAAAATAGTTTATGCTACATTTTAACTAACGTTACATGTGTAAAATATTTTATGCCACATTTAAAAATAAATAACTTATTTTTGAAAAGTATTAAAAGTAAAACTAATTCAATTAATCAAAACAACTAATTTTGCAACTATTATTAATTAAATATTAGAAGTACCAACATAGAGATCATTTGTGGTTTTGTCTTAACTTAAATATTGTATTAATTTCCAATTTGATCTCATAAGTCATAACTAATAAAGATAAAGTATCAATGGATTAACAATATTTTCCCTATTAGATCAGACAAAGCCTACTATTTAGGCAGTTGCAAGATCTCAATGATCATTAATAATCCATGTGGTCTTTTGTACTTCTTTATTATTGTGTGTTTTCTTTTTAAAAAATAGGTATTCAGCTCCAAAATAATTGTCATATTTGACTTTTCAAAATTTTATTTGATTAATTCTCAAATCTAAATTAGATTTGATTAGTTTTATATTTTAATACAAAAGTTATATGAAAAATCTTATAAATCGTAATTCTTTTAATATCTGATGAAAAAAATATAAGTGTTGACTAAAGTTGACTCTAAAAAAAGATTGTGACAAGTATTTTAACACAGAGGGAGTACAATCGAGATAAGATGCAAAGGTGGAGATGGTTCAGACATGTGTATAAAAGAGTACAAATGCTCTAGTATTGAGGAAGTGCGAGAGGTTGGTGGTGATAGATTTGAAGAGAGGTAGGTAGGAATGGATCGAAGAAGAATTAGGGAAAGGTAATTAAACAAGACATGATTCATCCTTAACTCACCAAGGACATGACCTTAGATAGGATAATGTGAAGGTCGAGCTAGAATTAGAGTACACAGTTAATAGCATTATCTTATACTTCGATTTTATTACTGTTGTTATTTCCTTTATTTTGATTACAAAACCAAATCTCCCTTTTAAGTCCGCAACTCTTCATCAAATCATAACATGTTGATCTGATTGTGACATGCAATTCCTTTAACAAAAATACATTCATTGTGGCTGTATTCAGAGAAATATGAAATACAGAACTACTTCAGAAGGCGCATGTCACGAGTTTGAACCCTGCTATACATAGAAGTATTGATATTTAAACGGAGAAGGGTAAGTTTCAAACTGTGTCACTGACCCTTGGAAATTTCTCAGTTATAAAGAAAAACTCATTCAGAAGGTTCTTTCTTGCCCGCCTACTTCCAGATTTCTCAACCAGAGCTCAATATGAGAAGGTGGAGACATATGCAGCAACTTTCCCACTAAATCCAGCCTTTGGATTTTCATGGTTAATAACCCGACCATGAAAATCCAACTGTCAAATTGGGCGGGTTATAATTTCATGAGCTAATAAACTGTTAACCGATCTCTTGTCCTAGAAAAAAGAGGCAATGCAGCTAGTTCAGATGCGCAACCACACTGTTGTATACAGAAGATGCAACATATACTTTATGGGATCAACTGAACTCAGTACCTTAGACACAAACTATATATGTGTCAACTAGTAACATTTCAACAAACATCCATTTTTGAACACATAATTTCAGAAGTACAATGTGTTGAGTGCTAAGAACAAGAAATGTTGAACCGGTCAAGTTTAAACCTTGAATCCGCCTCTAGTTGTGTAACATTTCCATCTACGGAAGAGAAACTCTAGCTTGCTTTTGCAACATAAGGGACTATTTATGGTATATATTATATTCAACCTTGAATCTGCAGACATGTACAATTGCAAGTACTAAACGTTGCAAATGTTCCTGTATAAGAAAATCAACTTTTAATGACCAAAATAAAGATGCTACTGTATAAACAATTACATTCAGGGAGGAGAAATGAACTCTCTAAAATCTAAAGGTAGAAATGAGGTCTTCCAAGAAATTGTCCTCACTACCTGGGATCGATCTGCCACTTGCTCCTCCTGCTGGTCTAGAGACATTGGTGATTTCTTCTATGTGGTGCATCTTACGCTTCCCAGACCACTTTGACACACTTAACTCGGACATTGTTGCCAACTACAATTAACATCGAGTTAAACATGAAGGTGGAAAGAGTGTCTTGAATATCAAGAGGACTCGGCAAAATAATTTTTTACAAGGAATACACTCCTTTGCAAATGTTCTACTAAAAAAAGAACCTTTCTTGTATAATTTAAGGTGCTTGGTTCGGACTAAGCGTGCCCGTAGGGAGAGAGAGAGACGGGTGGCCCCCTTACCCCAAAAAAACCATAATTATGATAACTTAGGGATAACAGCCTAGAGCTAATTATCTTCTGGGGGTTCATAGCCTCATTGTGTTTCGGACATCCATCCAAAGTGCTCTAAATAGAAGAGCTACTCAAAGAAGGAAAGGACTCCAATTCAATTATTAAGCATAGAGAGCAATCTATAATCAGGAAAAGGCATGAAATCAAGAATAATGATAATCATAAAAAGCAATAGAGCTCCATATTTTCCTCAGTAATTTAATTGTAACAATGTTGCTACTATAAATCTCTTTCTATCTCTTTTTTTCTTTGGTGGTGGTGGTTGGGGGGTTAACTAGGGGAATTTTATCAACCGCTAAACAAGGTGGTGCAAATGTGGAAGTGTGATAAAGACCAAAAAAAGCCATGTTGATCTGATGTTTTGACCATCATTGGTTGTTCTAAAACAAGGATGACAAAGAAACCAGATTCAATTTAATAAGTGGGCAAAGTACTTTCTAACAACAGATAAATTTAAACGAACATCATGCTCAATGCAAACCATATTTACCTAAATGGGTGCTCAATAGGTAATAGCTCAGTGCAAGAAGTCCATTTCCATCTGATTCACATACTCTTTAACTCCCCCCGTTAATAGCTAGAAACTCACGAGGCAATGAAGCGTGATCCAGTTCCCAACAGTTCTTGGAGATGTTTGAGGCTTCTTCATCAGATAGCTTCCTTGCAGGAATCCGATGCGAAAACAACCTAAGTTCATCCTTTCCTAATAACTTAACAGCATGAGCCCCAACCTCTCCCCTTTTGAAAATAGTCCTGAAACCATCAACTCTTTCAAGATATGCGATACTCACACCATGTAAGTCAGTGTAACTACTCAAAGATATAACAATATCATAACATTGGTTATCCTCCATTAGAGAACTGCTGCCAGTACCTAAAGCATTCTCTTTATACAATGCCCATATTGAACCTTTCAAGGGGTAAATCCTATACAACTCTCTTGCTGCTCTTTCACTATCAACAACATGTGAAAACTTCTTCAATGATTTAACCAAAGCCTGTCGAGAAACCTTAAACTTCCCACAAGAAATGTGAAAACCCTTTTTCCCCCAATGCAGTAGTGCGTGATCACTATTACTTTGAAATTCCAACCAATTCAATCTCACCTCAAAAGGATGCGCAGAAATAACATCATCAATCAAAGCATAATCCCTTGGCATTCCATCATCATCATAAACAGCCCATACATGTCCTTTCCTGAAACTCCTCTCTACTCTATCCTTGTCAAAATTATAAAGATCAAAACTTTCCACTGCCTTATCCAAATCATCTCGCCTAGGCCCTTTATCCTTCTTGCTACTTTTTGACAAAGTACCCTTTTTGACCCTTGAATTCCTTCTTCTTTCTCCATCCTCTAAACCATCTGCCTTTAGCACCTCGCGCCTTATCCTTTTCTCTCTCACCCTTGCGATCGGTAACTCCATCTCCACTTCGTCTTCCTCTTCTATTAAACTCAAATTTGTCTCCTTTCTTTCCTCACTTCCCTTTTCCATTAAATTTAACCTCATTGTCTTCTCATTCTCCGCCATTCTCTCTGAATCATCCTGCCTTGACCCTTTACCACACCTCTTGCTACTTAAATCCCTTCTTCTTCCTCCATCCTGCAAACCATCTCCCTTTAACGCCTCTCGCCTCATCCTTTTCTCTCTCACCCTTGCAATCAGTGTCTCCATCTCCACTTCATCTTCGTCTTCTGTCAAACTCGAATTCATTTCCTTTCGTTTTTCTATATCCTTTTCTGTTGAATTAAGCGATGCCGCCTTCTTGTTATCTTCCTTCCCATTCTCCACCATTCTCTCAGAATCATCCTGCCTTAACCCTTTACCACCCCTGTTGCTACTTAAATCCTTTCTTCTTCCTCCATTCTCCAAACTATCCCCCTTTAATGCCTCACGCCTCATCCTTTTGTCTCTCACCCTTGCAATCAGTGTCTCCATCTCCACTTCATCTTCCTCTTCAATCAAACTCGTTTCCTTTCTTTTTTCACTTTCCTTTTCCATTAAATTAAATGCCATCACTTTCTCGTTCTCCTCCTTCCCATTGTCTGCCATTATCTCAGAATCATCCTGCCTTGGCCCCTTACTGCCCCTGTTGCTACTTAACTCCCTTCTTTTTCCTCCATCCTCTAAAACATCTCCCTTTAACACCTCTCGCCTCATCCTTTTCTCTCTCACCCTTGCAATAAGTGTCTCCATCTCCACATCATCTTCCTTTTCTATCAAACTCAAATCCATCTCCTTTCTTTTCTCACTTTCTTCCCCCTTATCTTTTACCGGGATCTTTCCCTTATTCACCTTCTTCTTCACTAACAACTGCATCTCAGCTAATGTCATTGTATCTTCCCCTTCACCTACACTTCTCACCTTACCATTAGTCTTTGATCTCAACTCCTTAATCAAACCATTGTCGCTCTCAACATCTCCTTCCATATCCACCTCAGTTCCAACACCAATTGCATCATCATTTCTTGTCATTTTTTCATTTTGCCTCTCCAAAACCTCCGCAACACTCGCCACTTTCCTCTTCCTCCCTAACTCACTATTTCTTGCAGAACCAAAGCTTTTCCTAGCCTTAATCCTAGCACTCCCTCTTGTTTCCATCAAACCTTCACACCCCTCTTCATTGTCACCATTTTCTGAAACTTCAATTGCCTCAAAAGTTTCTTTACAGCTTGGGCACATCAAATTATGCCCTAAATACTTCTCTTCAAACTGATGCAACAATCGACAAGTCGAACACGCCGTCCAAAACGTTGTCGTTTCACCCTCCTCAGCCATTACAGCTGACTGCATAGCAACTCTAAGCTTCACATCATATTCCTTCCTCCTAATCTTATCCGACAAAACCCTAAACGCTTCGCCGACAAGCTTAAAAGCCTCTTCTGATGCCGCAAAAGGATTCTTATCAGGGTGAAGGGTTAACGCCAGCTTCCTGTACTGCTTTTTAATAGTGTTGATGTGAGAGAATCGTTCTATTTGTAGGATGTTGTAGTAATCGAGCAGAGTTGAAGTTGAAATAGTTGCTGCATCTCCGACGGCAGCGACAGCTGGGGTTACCGCCGGAACAGTACCTGTATGGAGGATTTTAAAAGCGGTGAGCATTTCAGAAACACCGTCTACGGCGGGGTGGAGACTGAGGGCTCGCTTGGCGTACTTGAGAGCTGATTTGAGGTTGCCCGAGTTGTATTTCTGCTCGGCTAAGGCTTTGAGTCGTAAAGCTTCCGGTTGGTCTCCGGCTTCGGCTTCGGCTTGTGGTTTCTCTTCGTCGGCGGCCATTTTTTCGTCGCCGGAGTAATTGTGTGGTGATCGGAGACCGGAGAGGGAAGAAAATGAGAGAAGAAAGAAAGAACAGTTATTATATTCCCACTCCCCACAAAATGGGTTTAAATGAAGTTTAGTCCCTAAAATTTTGAAATTTGACTATTAAGTATCATTAATTTTTCATCTCATTATCGCTCCTCTTTGTATAAAATATAAATAATAGATTGTTAAAAAGGTTAGAATTTCATTGAATTTTTGTAATTTCTTAACAATCTTATAAATAAAAATTCATAGAAGGAAAACTGTACATTTTGCCTATTCAAGCCTTACATTGTTGCTATACATAGAAAATAACATTATTTTTTTTTTCTAAACGACAACACTTTATGTTTATATCAAATTATATAATATTTATCATGATTATGTGATAAACTAAGATAAGAATACATAACAATTAACCTTAATTAAGTAACTAAATTGTACATAGAAAACGAATATCAAAATAGTCATTGATTTGATACGAACATCAAAAGTATTACATGAAGCATACAAATAGTAATTACATCACTAACTTGAAAGTTGAAACCTATCAAATGAGGAATGAAAATTAAAATGATATCAGCTACCTTTCCTATCTTTTGATTCATCCACTTATTTGTGACTAGTTTTATTTTAGAGGCTTATAATGTTGTTTCTGAAAGATTTTGGCATAAATAAAACAAATTGAAGTTATAATAAAAAGAAAAAAATATAGTGAAAAAACACAAGACAATTAATAAAAAAATAGTGTGAAACATATATGTAGGTAATCCCTATGTATCCATATGAATTTTTTTTTGTTATGAGCCTCATCTTCCGAATGAGCCTATAATGCACTATTTAAATTTAATTGAGACTCTAATACATATAACAAATATCAAAAAAAAAAAAAAACTAACCATATTTATCTATGAAAAATAATACAATCCATTCAAATTAGTTGAATATTTTACTAACCACCATCCCAACAATGCTAATTGTGATGTTAAGAAAATAGTCCACCTGTTCTTTTTATAACACAAATCTGAACCGTTGAAATTAGTCTACGAAAACAATCAGCAAAAACACAAAGCAAATCGAAAAACTTCACAATTTCTTCTTCTCTTTCTGTCTTGCAAATCATCGGAACAGCAACATCGACAATTTCACAAACAAATCCCTATTTTTCTTTTATTTTTTTCAATTTTTGGGGATTTTTTTGTCGTTTTTTATCCCTAATATATCTTGAAAATTCAATCTTTGATTGTTTTTTCCTAATTTTGAGGTATACCCAGATAGCTGGGTACTAAATTTTAAACTGGGGTTGACTGTAATTGGAGCTTTATAGCAGTTGAAGCTTACCCAGTTCTTCAGATTCACCAGTCTTTGTATATTTTTTCATGGTAAGCTGAATCCTGTCATTATTTTAATTTCTGTTGTGTTTTTAGCTTATTTTTGTTGTTGAATTTGTTAATTGGTGTTTTGGGTCGATTCTTTTTCTTGTTTACGGAATTCTGTAGCTAAAATCACCAATTATTTTAGATTTAAGGGTGAAGAATGTACTTAAAGTATCACTTTTTTTTGGAGTTTCATGCATTTTACTATCAGGACTGCGAGTTTTCTACATGAATTATCACCAACTATTTATCACAAAACACATTTTTCCTACTTGACATATCACCATTGTGTACGTAGGTAGGAAATGAGAACAATTGATAGTTGAGATGTGTTTTGATAAATAGTTAGTAATAATTCAAGTAGGAAACTAGCACAACGGATGGTTCAGATATGAACTTGAAATCTATTGAAGTTGTTAATGGGTGTTTTGGGTCGCTTTTTATTCTTGTTCACATAATTTTGCATGTGGATTCATTATCAAAAGGACTATATTTATATTGGTTTTGTATAATTTTCTTGGTAACAAAATTCGCCATTAATTTAATTTCTGTGTGTTTTAGCTTATTTTTGTTGTTGAATTTGTTACCTGGTATTTTGGGTCGCTTTGTCTTGTTCGTATAACTCTGTATGTGGATTCATCAGAAGCATTATATTTGCATTGGTTGTGGACTTACTGCAACCTTCTTGCTTTGCCTTTGTGAAATCAAATTAACATTGATGGAGCACTTTCCAGTATTCGAAATGGATACCAATGGGTCGGAGGATTGGGATTGAGGTGTAGTTGTGATTGATTGATTATAAATTCTGTATGTGGGATGTGGACTTGAACTTTACCCTTTTTTTTAGTTTTCATTTGAAAGTTAGGAGATAGTAATAAGCTAATAGGCAATTTGTTTGCATGAACTATTGGGGTTGGTGAATACTGCTGATTAAGTCCAATTATCTGGCGATGTTTGACAACTTTATAGAGCCGTTTATCTGTGGTGCTTTTGGTCTATTTCATTAATTTTGACAATTTCATGTGTAGAATTTTTGTCAGTTAGAAAGTGATTAAAACTGATTCTTGATTTATATGGGTGTATGTGCATGACAGAATGGTTTGAGGAACTTTTGAAGTAGTACAGTTGAGCCATGGGTAGCAGTGAGATGGATAAATCCCCAAAAGAGGCGAAGGAAGCAAAAGAGTCAAAGCCCCCCAATTCACAGGTAACTGTTGTTGGTGCTAAGAGAGAATACTGTGTTGAATGGGTAGCTCGTAAATTTGCCTGTGGGTGACTCAGGTTGAGACATATAAATGATTTCCACATACTCTTGTCATTGGCTTGGTGTTCAGTTAAGAGACTTCGTATCAAAAACAAAAATCAATTTTCCCCTGAACAAGTATTTTTATGTGAGTAGATTGACTGATACCACCAACTAATGTGTTTTGCTTCTTGATACTATCTAGGAGCAAACTTCTACTACTACCGCTGGCCCAGTTAATCAAGATTGGTCTGGCTTTCAGGTTTGGTTTCTCTGTAGCATAGTTTCTCAGCCTTTTGTCTCGTTTATTGATTTTTCCTTGTTGGTAATCAAAGGAAGTTGATGATCATTATGCAGGCATATTCTCCTATGCCTCCTCACGGGTTTATGGCGTCAAGTCCTCAAGCACACCCTTATATGTGGGGAGTTCAGGTATGCAAGTTTCACTATGGCTTGGCTCTGATTCACGTGATGTTTTGAGTTTCCTTCAAAAATCAGATCTGTTAGCTAAATGTAAGGCTAATTTGATCATGGCATCTTATTGAAAAGTGTGTAACTAAAGATATCAAACTTACTTGGTGCACATAGAGCTGTCTAAGATATAATTTTTGATACTTATGAGCTTGAGCTATAGCGATTTCTTGAAAGATATTTGTCTTTTAACAAGTTTCATACTTCAGCATCTCTATTTATTAGCTCAATTACTTAGGTCTATTTGATAAGCCTACTTTTCTACTACTAAAATTCATACCATGCAGTGAAGTTGTAAAGTAGGTTCTTTTGGTAAGATGTTTCTTGCTTCAATTATATACTCCCTGATCCACCAGAGTTAAAATAAGGTAAGATGCTTCTTGCTTCAATTATATACCCTCTGATCCACCAGGGTTAAAATAAGGAAGAGATGATTTAAGTTCATTATATTTCAGTGATTAGTTTATAATGACTGTGGTTCTATGATGATATGGTAATTTGTTAAGTTGCTTGGACTCTCTAGAAATGTTGTTGCACCCGTGTCGGATCCTTCAAAAATGCATTACTTTTGAAGGATCCGACACACACCCAAAAACATTTTTGAAGAGTCCGAGCAACATAGGTAATTTGTTCTTGGCGTTTCATCTTGCCTGTTAGTGATAAGA
Source organism: Solanum bulbocastanum (assembly GCA_037074985.1). Classification (NCBI taxonomy): domain Eukaryota; kingdom Viridiplantae; phylum Streptophyta; class Magnoliopsida; order Solanales; family Solanaceae; genus Solanum; species Solanum bulbocastanum. The sequence continues at coordinate 3,417,127 of CM073604.1, forward strand.
GTAAAGATTAATTTTATTTTAGTACAGTGTCCTAGTCCCAAATTATCAAGAAAACAAGGAGATTTGGTAGAGTATCGCTCAAATGGTTCTGTGTGTAGTCTCCACTGTTTCTGAAATGTTAATATGGTTAACTGACAGAAGAAAACAAATTTGTTTCAGACTGCAATATTGCATATTGCATTACTAAGAACAAAAGCAATTGAGGCTTTCATTTCAAGTCCTTGTTGAAGTTTCTCAATTTTCCTTCCGAAGTCTAGATGAATAAGTTTAGCATATTTCTGTACAATAATTTGCTGATTTATTTTTAACTTCATCTGCATGGTTTGTCAAAGTGTACAGATAATTCTGATATGGATAATAGTACCAAAATTTTGTTTTTGTGTTTTAGGAATTATTTCTAATCAGTAATTTTTTTTGTGGTTTATATTGCCTTGGTCTAGTTTTTGGTTCTATTTTTACATGCGAATATTCTACTCGGACAAGTTGCTGTCATCTATCTTTAACGATTTCTGCTGGCTGTTATTTCAGCAATTTATGCCACCCTATGGTACTCCACCACATCCATACGTTGCAATGTATCCCCATGGTGGTATATATGCTCATCCATCTATTGCTCCGGTATAATCTTGTGGCCTGAGTCCTCTGTCTTACTCTATGCATCTCATTTTTTGTTTTGCTAACCAGAAATGGATATTTTCCTAATTGATCAGGGATCTTACCCCTTCAGTCCTTTTGCAATGCCCTCTCCAAATGGCGTCGTTGAAGCTTCAGTGAGTATCTATGCTGAACATGCTAAACAACGTTGTCCATGTAATCTATGCTTTAAGTATCCTGTTCTTATACTGCTTTGTTCATTTTTTCTTGTGCAGGGCAACAACTCTGGTAATGTTGAAGTGGACGGTAAGTCATCTGAGGGAAAGGAAAAATTGCCGATTAAGAGATCTAGGGGAAGCTTGGGTAGTTTGAATATGATCACTGGGAAGAATAACGGACCTGGTAAGACATCTGGAGCATCTGCAAATGGAGTCTATTCTAAAAGGTATCGTGCTCTCTCAACTGAATGTTTCATTTGATCATAAAGAAAGATGTGGGTGTGACTGGTTTGTAGTTGGAGGAAGAACTCCAGAATATGAAGCTAAGTTGCTTGGACTCGGGTGCGAGGTTACGATATGGGTGTGGATCTAATTTTAAGATTTGGGGATATGGATCCAGGTATTGATATGAGTGCAGGGATTCAACTAAAAATAATTCAAATATCTACAAATAGAGTTGTAAAACCGAAATTATATGATATTATATGGAAAACTTGAGAAATATTGATAGGAGGAGAATCCTGAAAGGAGATAAAAGGAAAAGGAGTGACATAGTAATTACTATACACAAGGTATTCAATTATTTTCAGTTTCACCTTAGCTTTTGTTTTAATTACAAATATCATTGAATCTGTCTGGAATTTATCTGTCGATTTTGGTCACTGTACCCAAATTGGTTGACCAAATCGGGTACGGATCCCAAACTCACACCCATGTCGTGTCAACACAGGTGTGGCACTGGAAGTGAAGAGTCCGAGCAACTTAGCCATCAGGATAGAAAGAATGATATGCTTCATGGACCAAAAGATTATCACCATTCTTCTCACCTTCAGTGACACTCCAAAAGTATCTTAAACTTTCTAGACATGGTAGTTCTGCATAGTTGTGGCAAGAAAGAAGATAAAATTAGAGAGAGCATTATCTAGGATCTCTATTAGCCTTGCTCAATAACTGACCAGCGACTTTGATTGTAACCAACAACAGTGCATAATATGAAAGTTTTGGGATATTGAAATATAAGTATAAGCAAAAGATTGGTTATTAAATGGGCACGTACGACCCCAATTGCCTTATTGTTTTTTCTGCTCAATCAACATTAGCTCTTGAAGATACTGCTTCAATGATAGACACCCTCGTTTTTTTGTTAGGCTGATGAAGTAGTTTGTTCTTCTTTTTCACTTGTAAATATGGTTTCAGCATGTAGGTGATGTATTGATAAATATATACAAATTGTTACCTTCTCAAAAAAAAAAAATTAGCTCATCTTCTTGCTGTGACTTTTATAAATTGAATAATGTGAACCAAGCCAAATGAGACTTCTTTGTTTTGTGTGGCCAGCTCAGTGTGCATTTCCTATTGAGTGGATTCTAGTCCTTTGATGACTGTAACTTTGCAAGTCATGCTCCTTTTTTCCTAGTTTAGCTTACTGTTGGCACTTCGTGACTGCCTTAAGATTTGTTTGGGATAATCAGTGTTATAAACAAGTTGTTAGATAAGAGTATGGTTCTGATTGGGTTGGAGAGATCTCCTCATGCACTATTTTCTGGTACATACTGTTTTGATACAACAACAGCATAACCAGTGTAGTCTCACAAAGTGAGGTCTAGGGAAGGTAAAGTGTACGCACGCCTTACCCTACCTTAGAGGTAGAGAGGTTGTTTCCTATAGAAGCTCGGCACAAGGAAAAAAAGTCCAAAGCAGTCCAGGAAAAAGAAGTACAAGAACAACAGATAGTGACAAAAACTACAACAAAACAATACCTACCGGAGCAATACTATGACAACTAATGTGAACGGACTGCAAGACAACACACTGCCACCTACTCATCTTCTACCTAAATCCATGTCCTTCGACGTCCTTCCATCTATGGTCAAGACAACAAATACTGTTTTGATTAGTCTTTTATTTTTGGAGATGATTTTATATGCTAGTGCACAAATGGCTCTGCAAAAACCATTTATACAGAAGAGGAAACTGACAAATTGATGTCCTATACAACTTACAAAGATTCAAAATCTCTAGGATAGGCAATGGGAACTTCTTTACACCAAAAATGAAATAACAATAGGGGAGTTCATCTTAATCTTCTCAATTGGACTACAACTATCCTTGTCTTCAGAGCATCTCAGATTCTTTTCCTTCCTAATGGTCCACCAATATGTTTTAAGCTTTTTCTGGGCAAGATACTCTGTCCAGGAATATATACTTATTGGTTGGGTTGAGTACAATAATATTTCACAATATCAGATAGTTAATTATGTTGTTACTAATAATTATATTTTCTTTTCACATGAGAATGCATTTCTGCTTAAATTTTTTAAAGTTGTCAAGCTTAAATACCACCTGTATCAGTTCATGAGGCTTAAGACCTTTGCCAATGTTGGACTTGCAGTGCCGAGAGTGGAAGTGAAGGGTCAAGTGAAGGAAGTGACGCTCATTCTCAAAATGTGGGTATTGTATGATGTATTTGGTTTATTTCTATAATTATATGATAGAGGATAGTTCTTATTTCCTGTTTATGGAAAGTATAATATTTGTAAATTAATTCTCATCTTAAGGAATTGGCTTCAGGCATGTATGTGCTTTACACAATTCAATGAAGTCAAAGTTATGTGCATGTGTGTATATGTATATATATATATAGCCTCTACGCCACGTGCGTCGCATGTGTAGCCCTAGAATTATTATAAATTTAGATCTAAAATGAATAAGCTTTTAACATAATACATAAATTAAAATATTTATTTATTTAACTTATAAATATCAAAATCACACCCAAGGGTATGGCGTAGTGGTCAATAAAGTGGTTAAGGACGATGAGGTCTCAGGTTGAAATCTCAGCAGAGACAAAAAAAACACTAAAACACTAGGGGATTTCTTCCATCTGCCCTGGCCTTGGTGGATAGAGTTACCTGATACTTACCTGATACCTGTTGCTAGTAGGAGGTGGGCGGTATCCCGTTGATACCAAAGCCAAATACAGAATGCGTTTGGTGTTCTCTTCCAAAGCGTTAAGTTATTTATTGTTCAGTCAGAGGAGAAACTAGACAAAAAATAAACTCATCACCATGTTTTATAGGATAATTGTGGAAGGAATCTAATTTCATTAGGAAACTGAAATCGAATGAAATACATAATAGATGTCAAAAGGAAAAAAAGATGCAAATAAACACACATGTGAGATGACTGCTTTAAATAATGACCTGTTTTGGTTGAAAAACAACGAAGGCTTCCCCATGCATATGGAGCTAAGTTGGAGCTAAGATTTCTGTACAAGAAGTGTTAGAGGACGAAACAAGCTGATAGAGATATCATAAAGTTTATGATAAGATATGGTAAAAGCACTACACAAATAGATGTCCAAGTGCATAATCCTAATCAATATCAACACAAAAAAGAAAAAAACAATATAATGTTCTCAATATTTCAACTGCCCCTATTAATTAAAATGTGCAAAATATCCAAGGGAAGAAATCCAAAACCTTGGTAAATGGTGCGAATTCATTGCTCTATTTGTTGTTGTATGAATCCCTCTTGCTTCTCCAGTTGAAGGGCATAGTCGGTTCAGATATATATCTAAAGTTGAATATTTCACACTATAGAAGGGAGTGAAAAATAAGTAAGGGAAATAACTTAGGTTGTTAAGTTAATTGAAACTCAAAGTTGATTGAGACATATAATTGAACTCATCAAAATATGTGAGCACGAGAAGGATGCAATCTTATAATAAGCACCAAAATCTTCACAGAGAGAAATGAAAGAAGCTAAATTTTCAACTGTAAACTAATTAACTATGGTTACCTTCTCAAAGATGGAATCATATTAGATTTAGTGAGACAAAGATCGAAGTACCAACCTATTAATTAGAGCAACAAATATCTCTTAAATAGGTGGTAATTATTTTGATTGTTTTCGAAAAGAATTAAAACGTTTGAGTGAGGAAAAATTCTAATATCTCTGTATTTATAATGATATGAATCCTTGTTTGTTTATATTAGTATTTTAGTTTTTTTATCAGCCCGTTCTTTGTTTTGTTAGAAAATTTTGAAAAATAAAAGAAAGCTAAAATGAACTTTAAAAACACACTCCTGAAAACCCCAACTCCCAGCCAACCCCTATCACTTCTCCCCAACCACAGCCCAAGAATGCCTAAGTTTAGTAGTAGTTGTTGTACGTTAGTTTCAAAGGGTATAAAATACCAATTATGAGTGGACTGGTAAGAGAAGGTAGGAGAGAGGAACTTAATTAAAGCTGTAATCTGTGCCTGATTGCAATTCATTTCAATCAATGAAGATAAAATACCAGGGTATTAGCCGAGCTATTCTATTTTTCAGGGGGAGAATGTATCTGCAGTCAATTGATTAGAGTGTGGTTGACGACTGATTCTAATTCCAATGGAAAGAAAACAGGAGTGGAAAGAAAAATACCTCTCTATTTATATTACATCTGATTATTTGTCGTCTTGATTTTGTTTAGGAGTCACCAATGAATTCAGGAGGCAGGCAGGATTCAGGTATGGTGATGTGAATTTGCTTTGAATATCTGGTTACTATTTTGGCAATGAATATAGTTGACGGAAAAGTACTATGTTGTCTTTGCTACAGCTGACACATCTCAAAATGGCAATGCTGCACATGGTTCCCAGAATGGAGGGACTGGTACTCCTCATTCGATGATTAACCAAACTACGGCTATCGTGTCAGCTGCTGGGGCTGGAGGTATTCCTGGCCCCACTACCAACTTGAATATTGGTATGGATTACTGGGGTGCTGCCACTTCATCGTCTATTCCTGCAATGCATGGAAAGGTACCTGTTTCAGTTGCTGGAGGGTTGGTTACTGCTGGATCACGAGATAGCGTCCAATCACAGATGTGGATTCAGGTATCCTTTTGGTGTCTCCATTTGTTAAGAAATTTTTATTCATTATTTTGATTTAGCACTTGGTGTATCAGATTCTGTACATTGAATTGTGAAAACAAGTATCTTGTAGCTGAATTGACATATGTAAATATTCTGTGATGTACAGCCAAATAAAACACATGTAAAGAGCATGTGTTCTGGTTACATGAGAGAAGAATGGACTTAAGGTTCAATATAGGCATCAAAGCAAACTTCTGGGATCATTTTATTTGCACTGTATTTATTTTGTTATCATTAATGCCTTAATGTTAATGCAGACATATTTGCCTGGGATTGTTTGTACTGAGTTAGGATACAGAGTTGGAAGAGAAAACCAGGGGCCAAGATTTCCATGAATTCTATTACGTATTTTGCTTCCGTCATTATGTGCTGAACAGAAACAAGTCTTAGTACTATCTACTAAATAATTACATGTTTCCACCAAAGATCCCAGCACCAAAATTCCATTTTTTGTCTAAGTTGCAGAGTAAATAGGCTTCTAATGAGGTGTAATCCTTGCTGTTCACATAGTGCTGAGCACCTACCAGTCTTGTATGTTTTGAAAGGGGGGACTGCACATATTAGCAGATCATCTGATTTTTCTGATGTCATTTCTGTCGAACTAATGTTTTTCTTCCTTTCCAAATGAGGATGTATCTCTTTTAACTTGGTGTTTCTTCTCTTTCTGGATGTTTTAATGCATTGTCATTGATGATCTTTTCTTTTCAATCGAGTTCAGGATGAAAGGGAGCTTAAGAGGCAGAAAAGAAAGCAGTCTAACAGGGAATCTGCTCGTCGATCTAGGTTAAGAAAGCAGGTATAAGTTATCCTTCAGTGGTTTCCTTTGTTAATGTTGATCAACCCTGACTCCACTTTGTCTTTGGGAACCAGGCAGAGTGTGATGAACTTGCACAGCGTGCTGAAGTTTTGAAGGAAGAAAATGCCTCTCTTAGAGCTGAAGTGAATCGTATCAGGAGTGAGTACGAGCATCTTCTTGCTCAGAATGCATCTCTTAAGGTATTTTCCTCTACCCTTAAAAAGGATAATTTTAAAGACCTCCCTCAAGGTTTGATTGCATAAACTAACCATCCTTGTAGTGTACAATAATTCGTTTTCCTTCTTTGTTTTGATTTCTTTATAACAATTCTTTTATCCTATTTATAATTATTGTATAAAAAGTTGTGAGTTGACTAACTAATCCTTTTCAATATACACCTCTGTTTAATTAATTTTGTAAACATATTTTTTTCTTAAATTCCTTTAGAATAAAAATGAGAAGGAAATGGTAGAAATTTGATTGAAAATAATCCTTAAATGAATATCTTCTCTTCTGCTTAACTAAAATTACAAAGGTTGTTTGTTCCTGTTGCTATTGGTTTTGTGTTTGTCCTTGAAATCATGGGATATTCGAGTGGATGTTGATGATTCCTTGACTGACTACATGACATTATATGTCATGCTTATGAGGCCTCAAGGGTTATAATCAAACCATCTTCCAGTTCAATTAATCCTGTATGAATGTGTTGTTGCTGTCGGCTGTCCCTTTCCCTATACATCTCTTCCATAAACAACATCAGGCATATCACAGAAATAAAAATATAAGAAATGATTAAAATCCGTTTGTGCATAAAACTTCCATCATGGATTTGACTCTGAGGAGTATTAGTTTTGATACTTCTATGATAGCTGCCCAACACGATTTTGGTCAATTTTCTACTCATCACCCATTTCCAGTCCTTCTCTGTTTAGAATACCACAATAATTGCCTTTACGGTTTTTTTTTTTTTTAAGAAGTCGGGATCCTTAGATCTTCAGAAATAGACTTACTGTGGTGAAGGAAAACTCATTACTCATGCCAAACAGGACTCTACATGATTTGTATTAGCTTTTAGGCGTTTTAGGCAGGGATATACAGAACAGTAGTCTCAAATTGGTTTATTCCAACCTGAAGTAATAATATGTAGTGCAATCTCAAAATAGAATCACACAATTATGAATTATAGCATTTTGTATAAGCAGAGTATGAATGTCTTCATTTTCTTCATAGTTGGTCCATCACCTTGTTGCTCTACATCTTCATTCAGTTCATTGGAGTGCCTCCGTCTTGATCGTGATTCTGTTGATTACCGCCTCCATGTTGATCAGCATTTTTCTCATTAGCGCCTCCATCTTGATTAACATTTTGCTCATTAGCGCCCACTTCTTGTTCTTTAGGAACCTGTTCATTGGCGTCTTCATCTTGATCAGCATTTTGCTCATTAGTGGCTAAATCTTGATCAGCTGGGTCTCCATCTTGATCAGTAGTGTCTTGATCAGTTGTGTCTCCATCTTGATCAGTAGAGTCTCCATCTTGATCAGCATTTCCCTCATTAGCTTGGAAATTTTGTTCCTCAATTGAACGAAGCAACAGTATATGATTCGAAAAAGTAAGCTTGTCCAGTCTCATACAGAATTTTCATTCTCTAACATACATGTCCGGTTCTTGGACTGTAATAAATTTCCACCCTATCATCTTTCCACATTGGCGACAGTAAGTGTTGGCTACGATAGTCCCACTTTCTGAAAGACGATAACTGATGTTGTCTGGTACATGAACATTAAACACGCTATTAAAGATCCCTAGTACTCCTGATTGAGTCATCGGAATATATTCGTTGAAGGATGCAACTTGCATTCTGCACCAATAAGTATGACAGTGGATGGTATCATTAGAAGGGATCACATCAGTGTTGTATTCAAGTGAATAGTATCTATTCATTGTTCGATGAAGAAGCAGCAACTCAGAGATAACCTTTATGTTATTTATTCTAAACGAATTTAAGAAGAAAAAAAAGATCTTCAAAAAATTAATGAAACGGAAGGTTTATTTAAAAATGGCAAACTGGTCAAACACTATACTTTTACATTTAATATGGATAGGTTAAAAATTATTACAAAGAAATTAAAACAAGGGAGCAAAATGTAATATTGTAAACTAAAAAGGAGCTTAGTATTACAAAACCAATCTGGAGGAGTCTCTGAAATTCTTTAAGAAGTTCTGTGTCTTGTCACACTTTAATTGTTGAAGTTTGTTTTTCTTTTTCTCCAACTTCTCTTCTTTCTGTCTTGTTTTTTATAAAATAGCATTACGAGTATAGAAAAGAATGAGGATTTATATAATATATCAGACGGAGATGAGCTTAAATGGAGCGACTTGGCCAGTAAAGATTCATTTAGCCAACACCAACTTGTTTGAAATTGAGGCCTTCTTGTTATAGGGTTCTTTTCTAATGCTATGAGTCGTCGAATTTGATTTTGCAGGAGAGGCTTGGGGAAGTTCCGGGGGAAGATGATCCAAGAACTGGTCGAGAGGACCATCTTCCAGGCAAAAATGCCCAACATTCTTCACAAACCGAGTCCCAGTAGGGTGGTCACTAGCTGCATTAATGTGGATTGATGATTAGGAGTTTAACCTAACAAACTTTGTAAAAGAAAAGGTTTAATTTGCATATTAAGGTAGTTCATAATTCGCGAAAAGCTCACCTTTTTTAGTATCAGGATCTGTAATATGCCTAACGTAGTCCATCGTTTCTCTGTCGGGCCAATCTTTTATGGTCGAGAAACCTGGATGATATGTAGAGAATGTGATCGTCGCATTAGGCTGTATCCAGCAGGGAGGTGTTCCTACAAATTTTCTCAAATTTGTATTTACTAATATTGAGTAAGGTGACAGGAGTGAAGAAAGTTGCTTTTGCTATGCTCCATAGATGTTTGTATGATTATTGTGGATTTTGGTTGTATTTGAATACATCCTGTCATTTGGTACGACAATAGTGACAAGTATTCATATAATGTATTTAGCATGATGTTGATGATATGAGCTTAAATGAAGAAATGCAGACTTATATAGTCGATTTTAATTTGTTTGTATTTAAATCCTTTAGTGGTAGTCCTCATATTGACATAATACATAAATATGTCTTTTTAACTTTTTAGTTGATATCTACGTCTTTCAACTTTTGGTGTGTACAAGTAGGCATTTAAATTTGTATGAATTGAATAAGTAGATACACATATCCGGATACAAAATTACCATTAGGACGAATGATCAAAAGAATTAATTTTATATGCCAGTTTTCAAGTGCTATTAATTTGGCCAAAAAATTTAGTTATGTATTTCATTAGTTAAAAATGGCAACATTCAAATGTTTGACTAAAATATTTCATTGCCTTAATGACAACATTTTCCACTCAACAATTTTGTAATTGGCAACATATTTGCAATTTATTCTAGCTGTTTGGTCAAATGTTGTTAATGACATTTATTTTCATCTGTAACTTTTCGTTTTTCGAGATTACATAATTTAAGTTTGATCAGGAACTTGTGCATGAAATTTTCAATTTTTTTGAAATGAAACTTATATATTTTTTAACTACATAAAAAGTACTAATTGACAATTCAAAATGTTTAAAAAATCTATGAAAATATTACGGTCAAAGATAGACTTTTTGAATCTCAAAATTTAAAAAGTACCACATAAAATGGGACGGAGGGAGTAGTGGCGGAGCCACCTTATAGTTAGGGGGTTCATCCAAACCCCTTCGGCGGAAAATTACATTATTAATATATGGTTAAAATATTATTTTAGGTATATATAGTAAATGTCGAATTCCCTTCGGCTATTTCGTGTGTATATTTTTTCAGATTTTGAACCCCTCAATAAAAATTCTGGCTGTCCCACCATTTGAAAATGTGAAAGAATCAATTTCACTACTGTAATTTGAGGTTCTGATTACACAACAATCAATTCCCTTTGTCCACTTTTCTCCACATATCAAAGAATAGAAATCAAGAAAAGATAACTAAAAGAATAACTTTGAATTGATAGTGGAATAAGTCTAATTGAATAAACAGAATTCCATACTCGATCTTATAGATACATATAGAATTCTGCAGAAAATCATATTCGATGAAAGTTGTATGCCAGTATAGAAAAAATGTTAAGGGAACTGAAATGAACCTCCAATTTCAGTGTTACCTGCAGGGGGGTTAATTGCAACCCAAAGGAGGGAAATGGTGATGGCAATGAGCCCGGACCAAACGAACACGATGGTTGGTGTTCTTCCTCTTCGTCCCATAAGTCCTTTCGCAAAAGGATAGAGATGAGCCAACACCCAAAAGCTGAAGAAAACGCCTCCTAACAGACGGCTCCATTGTGGTATTGTGCTGTATATAGTTCTGCTGAAGCCAACTGCTATCGCGACTAAGTTGACCATCATGATTGTTATAGGAGGAATCATCAATGATGTCCATTTGATGACGTAGAGATCAGCAAATTCATCGTCATTTTCATCACCGGATGATTTTGATGTCAGAGTGAATGAAATTTCAATGCCAGCAACCACTTTTAGTAGACCTTGAAACACAGCTGCAAGATGTGCACTCGTGCCTCCGATTAACCAAAACTGCTCATTACGCCACCAATCTTCCAAAGCAATGCCAGACCACTTGATCTCGAGCAAAGCTAGAATGCAGAGAGTTAATGAGATGACAAGGAGGTACACGAGAAATGTGACATTAAGGCTCTGAACAATGAATTGACCGGAGAAAAGTGAGAGTGCTGGGAGGAAACAGTAGACAATCAGGAATATTGAAGTGAACGGGTAGATGCCAACGTTGAGGTAAGCAATCCGTTGTAAAATTTTCATCTTTGGACTAGCAAGAAAGGCGTTATTGCGTGAGAAGAAGATCTCAACCGAACCAGTAGCCCACCGTAGGACTTGGTGAAGCCTATCAGTGAGATTGATTGGTGCAGTGCCACGGAATGCATCTCTTTTTGTCACACAGTATATCGATTTCCAACCTCTATTATGCATCCTGTATCCTGTTACCACATCTTCAGTAACAGATCCGTAAATCCATCCAACTCGATTGCCCCATTCAGTTTTGTCTTCGTACCAACACGAAATGACACTGACTGCTTCAGCAACAGTGGAAGCATCAAGAAGTTCTCTTGGAATAGTTAGTGCACCGGGAGGTCGTCCATTCTTTACAGAAGGGTGATCAGCGAGAGGTCTACCTTGGAATTCAGCCACCGGGATTGAATCAATGAGGACACTAGAGTTTCCAAATCTTTTAGGAAACAAAGCAAGATCCATATCCTCATCATCAATGTCTCCCATTCTAAGTCCCCTCGTTTCGTCAGCAACAATGACCTTACTCTTACCCCTCCCAAAGCAACAACTGCAGCAACCAGGGTGGCGGTCCTTTGCTCGTGGGGGATCAAAACCATACAGAGCAGTCCGGCGGAAGAGGCAACCGGTGCCCACATAAAAAGGACCTTGAAGTCCATCCAGTGCACGCATATTCACATCAAAGAAAACAGTATTGTGATTTGCATAGCGATCATTGGGATCAATCCCCTCAAACCGCTGAGGGAACTGGACATAACAAAGACGATCCCCACCCCGGTCCATCATAAAACACATGCCCTCCCTTATTGCCTCTGAGTTGTAGATGTAGTGATCACAGTCAAGGTTTAGAATGAAAGGGCCATTGGACATGACAGCTGACGCTCGGACCAATGCATTCATAGCTCCAGCCTTCTTGTTGTGATCATAGCCAGGACGCTTCTCACGAGAAACATACACCAGCATGGGGAGCCGAATATCAACTTCCGTAAAATCAATCATACTGCTATCAGCTGTCGCACCATGCAAGGCTTCATCACTTGGAGGTTTTAACATCACCTACAGTTCATAAGGAAACCAAAATATAAAAGCAAACTAATAATTGAAATGGAGGGAGTATATAAAAAATATAAACTAAAAATCCTAGCTCCGCCTCTGGATGCAATTAGATGCTACGAACAAGCATGATTGATACCTGTATGATTCCTGCATGATCACCCCGAGAGTGCTCGGGAGAAGCTACCATCCAAGTTCCGGGCCAGTGAGTTCCATCTGCCATCCAAGTGGCCTTAGTTATCTTGATAGGTTCCAAAGGTTCATCGCCGGCTCTCTCTCTCTGAAGCTTCAAAGCCTTAATTTCCTCTCGAGCATTGTAGGCATCAGAACGCCGGCGAATAGAATCAGTAAGGCCATTGGTTCGAACCTTAAATTCATCATATTCGCGCTTCACGCGTCTACGATCCTTGACGAAATCTTGACGTACTTTGTTCTTGTAAGGATCTTTCTTCAAGCTGAAGTAACTATCCGGGTTCCTCGGTTCAATATCATGTTTACGACAAAATGGGACCCAAATGTTGGCAAAACTTGCAGCTTCTGCCATTGCTTCAAAAGTCAAAAGAGCACCTCCATCATCAGACACATAGCAAGAAAGTTTTTCAACAGGGTAATCAGCAGCAAGAATAGATAGTATTGTGTTTGCTGTAACGAGTGGCGGCTCTTTCTCTGGATCTGCTGTAGAAACAAATATATCCATTCCTGGAAGATCAGATTTTCCAGTGGGATTGGTTGAGGTCGGAGTTTCAAACTTTTCTTTTAAGACAGTAAGATCGGTAGCACGATTGACTGGACATAACTTTGGAAGCTGATCAAGCAGCCATGAAATTGCAAACCAAATCTCACAGACTATGGACATATACCACAGCCATATAGCATCATTGTTGGGATGGCTGATCCTCCATTGAAGAAATAATCCAAGTACAACAACACGAATTAAAATCAAAAGCCTGTAAAATGAAAGATATGTCAGGACAGTTTCTCAAAGTCTCAAACATCTTGAAAATAACAACAAAAATGATACTACTATTAATGTATATTTTGAGATATAAGCACCATGAACAGATTGAATATCGAAGTCATTCAATCCTACTATTAGGTAAATGATCGCAGACTTAATACGAGACCATTAAGCATTGGACAATCAACCTAGAGCATAGTAGTATGCAAACATAGTTGGAAAAGGCAGAATAGTTGGATCTAGTCTGTCAAACACGCTAATAGGCGCGGAGCTAGGGGGAGCAAAGGGGTTCACCCAAGCCCCATTCGCCAGAAAATTACATTGTATGTACAAGGTCACAATTATCTTTTATGTATATATATCAGTTGTTGAATTCCCTTGGATTCTTCCTGTGTTGACTTCTTTATATTTTGAGTTCTCTTAGTGAAAATTCTGACTCAGCTACTGCATAGTGCACGCTAAGCCTTAAGAAACTAAATTTACAACACACCAAAAATGGCATTGATGGGTAATGTCATTAGATGGTGATATCGAATTTGGATTACGAAAAACACATTAAGCACAATTTGCCAAGGTAAATGATATGTCCCCTACAAGTTGCTTTAGATTGATCAAAGTTATAGAAGAATTTGCAGTTAGGAAATATTATATGATTGTTTTTATATTATTTATTCGTTTAAATTAGAAGATTAAGGCACTATGCCGTTAGATTTAAAGTTATTCGTCTAATATAGAAAGAAAATAGTCATTGAAACTACTTGGAACAAGAAATTACCGGTATGGGCTGAGTACTGCAGCAGGTATCTTCAGCTTACGCGTAAGTGGCCTCCAAGGCTTGTCGAGAAGTTCAGAATGCTCACCAATGTTATCATCTTCGTCATTTCCAAATACTTCATCCTTTGGCCATATAGCATTCCCATATCCATATGTTCCTTTAGTCTCAAATAACCATCTATTATGATCAAAGTCTCCTGTTTGACTCCTCATCAACCCTGACTCACTCCTTATTAAGGCCGACTTATTAGCTGATCGCATCAAGGACAACATCCTTTCATTTTTAGACATCCCAACATTTGAATGCAATGACAAAGGTTGTCTAGAGGGATCCACATCATTCTCAGCTAAATCAGTGTTCTTGTATGGCTCTTTACAACCGGGACACATCCCATCTCCGATTTTGACTGCATCAATATAACAATCCCGACAAATTTTGAAATCACATTCGCAAGGGAGGATATCATCACCCCTGCCATCACTCATGACCTTTCCATCACAACCTTGTATAGCACAAGAAGACCCTTTAGTACCAGCCATCTGAGGATGATTGGCTTCCGAATCAATCACCTTATCCATCAAATGTGCACGAGTAGCACTGTTATATCCACCACTAAACAAGGAATTCGACACATATTGCTCTTCAACCCTCTGTGAAATGGAAGGATCAAAAGGTTGATTATCAGGTGTCGGAGGCATATGCACCGTGTAGTTCGCAAACTCTAAACCACTGATCTCACTATCCAGGGAGTCCCTAGACAAGTTCACATAGCGACCAGACGAAGTCCTCCTTGCAAAGGTCACCCCCGGAGGCTTACCTTGTTGCGAGTCTGAAGGTTTGAAGGATCTTCCAGCCATTTAGCTAAATATTGAGCAACAAGATCTCACCAGAACCTGAAAATGCAAAAGGCCAATGAAGAAAACAGGAACTTTTAGCTAGATGGAAAGTTTACACAATTAATACAACATCTGAAAGGCTCATGTCTCAAGATCTCAGCTAGCTATAAGTATGCATCATTAACACTTCCATTTGAAACAACAAAAAAGAAGAGTTGGAAAGAACCAAAATATCATTTGCAGGTCACTAGAACAGTGAAAAGTAAAATTGCAGGGGAGCCTTAGCGTAACTAGTAAAGTTGTTGCCATGTGACCTAGAGGTCCTGGGTTCAAGCAGGGTAAGGTTTCGTACAATAGACCATTGTGGTCCGACACCGCTCATAGCGGGAGCTTAGTGCACCGGCCTCCCCACAGCAAAAGGTAAAATTATGACACAACCCTCTTCCACTTCCTTAATTTCCCAAGGCATACTACCTTTTCAATTTGTTAAAGATTGCACCTTTTATCCATTTATATTGCTCGGACTCTCGAAAAATACTGCTATGCACGTGTTGGATCCTCCAAAAGATGCACTACTTTTGGAGACTCCTACACCTATCCATTAGTATTTTTGAAGAGTCCGAGCAACATACATCTAAAACACAAAAAGAAAAGTATAAAATACAACCAGAATCTCACACGGAAAAATACCTATTAGCCTTGATGAGGTACTCAGCAAGAACAAAGGATCAACAGTGTCCTACACCATATCAAAGAAAGGACAGAGGTTTTTCAAAAGGAGATAGCAGTTCAAATAGACATTCAAATGGTTCTTCCAATACAAATCAGTTGATAATACATCTAAACTATATTTTGACATGCATAAGTGGAGAGATATGGACCTCCACTCCTTGTCCAAAAACTATATAAACAATTCCAACAAAATCTTACAATAAACTTATAATACTAAATAATCTACCTACCAAAAGGCCTGTAAGAAACATTCAAGGCAACTACTAATTAAAAAAATTCAAGATTCTCAACAACATGCAGCAGCACAAAGATACATGTATACAATCATCACAAATTACAACAACAACAAATCCACTATAACTCCACCAATGGAGTCTGGGGAAGGTCCGCATAACAGAAGTACAAGAAACAAACAGATGACAAAAAATAGTAACAGAACAGAAACTACAACAAAATAAATATAATATTAAGAAAAGTTTTCATGGGGTCCCATCAAAATATTACAACTAGACTCAGTCTTAATTATCCAAAATTAACAACTAACACCCTTAAACCATTTTCCTCTCTCTTTCTCTTTCAATGTTTCTCCTCAAGTCTCAAACATGACAAAAATTGAGTCTTTTTTAAAACTTGGTAATTGGTATTATCAGTAGAAAAAAATAAGTTCTTTATTTAACAGTTACCAACCTCAGAATTGAAAAAAAGAAGAACCCCAAATGAGAAGTAAAACTTTACAAAGTAAATATTTAAAGACTCAATTTTTGACATGGTATTATCAGTAAGAAGAAAAAAAAAGTGCTTTATTTAACAGTTACCAACCTCAAAATTGAAAAAAAGAAGAACCCCAGATGAGAAAGATTTAAACTTTATCAATAAAAAGATTTAAACTTTATCAATAAAAAGATTTAAACACTCAATTTTTTACCAAATAGCAGCAAGTTATGCTTATGACACCCAAAAAAGAACACAATATCTAAAATATTCAAAGGTTTCAAGAACTTCGTGTGTATATAAAGTAACAGAGTGAATAAATGAGTCTCCTTTTTTTAGGACATGAAAAAAACATTTTCCTTTTTTGGTTGCTTAAGAATTTCAAGAAAATAGGAAATGGTATATTTTTTTAACTTATTGTGCATGTATTTATTATTAAGGTTTTATTAGGCAATTTATGAAGAAAATGTGAAATTTAATGGCTATTAAAGATGTTCATATGAAGCTTTTACTTTCTTGCTGAATTTGGGGGAGGAAGAAAGAACACTTTTTTTTTTTTTTTTGGAGGGACGGGGGGCCTGAGGGGGTACAGAGGGAGAAAGAGGAAGCTTTGGGGTTCTAAAAGTAATTAATGGGAATTTAGGGGGTCATGAGATATTTTCACAATCTTTACAACTGGAACCAGTAAGGAGAAGTGGAGAACAATTAGTAAATTGAAAATAAAATAATAAAAAAAAAAAAAAATTTAAAATGTTTAATATGAAACAGTTATTTAAAAAAAAAAACTAGTCCGTTTACATTTGTTTTCAAGTCCAACCGTCAATAACAATATCTACGACCTCATTTATAAAATTACAACAAGTATATTATAACTTTGTTAGAATCCTATTCAGTATTTTTGTATGTTAGAAGATGATGTATCATGACACATCGACATCAAACTTATTTGATTCAGTATATGAGACACGAGTTTATCAATTAAAATTTTAATAAATGTTATAATCTCAACTAATTATTTTTAAAATGAAATGAATTTAGTGCTACAAAATTGAATCGTATTTATCAAAATTTAAATTTCAAATCCATGTTTGTACGTGAACATAATCGTTATGGCAAAAGCCCAAACTCATGCATAATTCATGAATGCAACAAATGAAGTAATTTAAGGGGTCAATATGTACATTCAATTTATAAATGTTTTTTATTTATTTATATTTTATTTGGTGTCCGATATCTGTATTAGAGTTTAATTATATTTGAATCGCATGTTGCATGGCCTGTTCGGGGGCAGCAATCCCAACAACAACAAAAGATCATATCTAGTACTCGCACGTTCTAAAATAAATAATTAAGAATAAAGAGATCTCAACTATCTCATCCAACTCACGTTGGTCAATCCATAAATGTCAATGAATTCAGCAACAAAATAATATTATCAAAGTCCCACACGTAAAAACAACCATTCATTAACTTGTTCCATTATTCTGGTCATGAAAACTAGACGTATGGCAAATTATACCCCTTGGCCGTACCCACCCACCCCTTTTGGCGGATGTACAGCCTGGTTGAGTAATTTATGATAACTTAATGACTTATGAATTCAATTGTTAAGATTATATACTTTGACTTGAAATTAATGTAGAAAACCATAGAGTTTTAATTTTGAATTTGTTTCAGCCCATTCCCAAGTATATGAGCATGAATATCAGTGGAAAAGAATTAAAAAATAAAAATATAAATTTTTAAGTTACGAATTGAATCCGATTTTCACCCAAGTATGATTTAATGATCCAACTCGCAATACTTGGTTTTCCTATCTATCAGGCAAAAATGTTGGCTATGCGTTGTTTATCTGAAGAAATGAAATATTAGCAACAACGCTCTTGTAGCTCAGTTGGTTAGAGCACCCGTTTAGTAAGCGGGAGGTCTTGAGTTCGACTCTCAACAAGAGCACAAAATATATTGTATGAAGTGTATAATTATGAATTTTTGTTGCTGTTGATGTGATGTATGAGTATTTGATGAAACGCCTCACCTTATTAAAAAAAATAAAAAGCTTGTTTTAAAAAAGTAATAAGTAATTTTAACTTTACAAAAACTTAACCAAACAGATTATTGTTTTTCAATTTCTTTCTAAATTATTGTATAAATAATGCAAAACATCAAAATCAGTTTTTTTCAATGTCATTGCAATTAGCGCTTGGTAGCATCTTGACCTCATCCAAATTTTGGGCTGATTCCCCTTTCATATAACCAAACAATAAGATTCTTATTGAATTCACGTTTATTGTTCTTAATTAATATCAAATTAACATATCTTTTGTTTAATACTTCATGTGCTTATGTACTTGTGTTGAGTATAATGTTAACTTTCTAATGAATCAAATTCCAAAAAAACATTTAAATTAGTATTATTAATAATTGACCTTATAGCTTCTTTTTCAATCGTCGTATATAGTGCTCAATATTCATATATTATTTCCAAAAATAAAAATATGTTGAAGTCCACATGGATGGGGCCCATTGGAACAATGTAAAAGGTCAAAATCGTAATTTATTGAGCTGGACCCAAAACCTGCGGAAGAATGTTGCCGTAGGTGTTAGCCACGTGTCCAGATCTCTGATTCTCTTTCCATTCGTGCGTTGCATGTCTTAAAAAGTTTTGTTCTTAATGGGCCAACATCATTCTCGTCTTTCTATTTAATTAGAAATTTCGAGTAAAAACTCTTTAAAATAAAAAAAAATTATGTTTGGAAAAAACACCTTAATTAAAGTATTTGTAGTTTTCAAGGCTAATAATAAAATAGGGAAAACTAACTCACTTTATAGAGAACTTCTAAAATGACGACAGATAATTATAATGATAGGAGTATATTGAAAGTCAAAAATGATAAGTTGGTCATCCCAAAATTATAACTTTTTCTCTTATCAAATACTTTGGATTTGAACAAAATTCTAGCTCTTCAATTGTGGGGCGATGACACAAAAATAGAGTGCATAATGTGTGTATTCATATTTAATCAGACTCGATACAAATATTGAATAATAAAATAATTTTTTGATAAGGATCAACATAAGAAGTCAAGCAATATAGGTTGAAATCATGGTCTCCATAACATCTTAATCATTGTTGTTAATAATTATTATTCATAGAATCTCTACGTACCAACAATTTTTTGTATTTGTTGATGACCATATACTTGAAATATATATCAATTGTTAGAAAACATAAAATTTGTAGATTAATGCTAATCTTTGATAGTCTAATCATTGTTCTTAAAAAAATTAAACTTAAGTTTCAATAATTAACTCGAGTTTTGCAACTATGTTGCTAAAAAGGGTCATGGCACCAAAAGAACTGCCTTATAATAAGGACGTCAAATCAATGGCGAAACTATATTGTTGCAAGGATGGTCGGATGAATATTCATTGCAGAAAATTATACTATATAGATATATCTTAAAAGAATGAACACTCTCGCAATAATTAATTGCATGAATCATTTTTAAAGTTTGAACTCCATGGAACGTTCATGGATCATGAAACTCCAACAAATAGATCCACCTGTCAAAATCTTCAAGCTCCAGGACAAGGGTCATGTTTGGATCAATTTGCACTCTCCTTGAGCACTTGAACTATTCCATCGAGTATTCTTCAACTGTTTCATTGGGTTTCTGCATCAATACAAGTACCAAATAATACTATTCACTATAACTTAGATAGGAAGAATTTTTCTCTATAGAGATTTAAACTCAATTTTTTCATGATTTCTCCCACTTTATTTGTGAGTTCCGACTAACAAATGATCATATTCATAAATGATATATCGAAAAGGGCTGACAAAAAAATTTCACATGGCTAGAGTGCTAATGAAACCTCATGCATTGCCTCAGTATCCTTACAAGACAAGAAAATTTTGAAAAAGCAACATACTCTTGAGGTTAGGAACGTCAATCTATCCAAGGAAATTCATGATCACCAAATGGAGCACTAAATTGCTGAGAATAAAGTCTGCATAAGCACGCTCTGGTGGTAAATCCTGCAATAGTAATGAAATATAAGGCAGAAACAACAACAGCATAGCCGGTGTAATCCCATCCCATCAAATGGGGTCTGGGGAGGGGTGGGAGGGGTGGGTGTATGCAGACCTTACCCCTACCTCGTGGAGGTAGAGAGGTTGTTTCCAAGCGGATGAAATATAAGATGTCGAGAATAAATGACATATGTTGCCATAAGTAACAATTTAAAAAGAACAAAGCAACATAGCCACTAGCTCCTCTTTTCGCTTCAAAATTATCCACTTGCATGAGTAAAAAACACGAGCATTGTTATTAGAAGCTCAAGGTGAGAAGGTCATACACTCATTTGCTAATGTGAAACTAAAGTTTCTCCATTTCAAGTAAAAGTAGATGGAATAATGAACTGTAAAACTATATTAGAGAAGATGGTCCTCAAGAGAAACTGAGAAATCTTACCTTGAATTCCTTGTTTTCTTTGTTTACTTGAATTCGGAGACAAACTGCAACAAAAATACCAATTAATCAATTGAACTCAACATTTTCCAAAGATGAAGTGTATGGCAGAGAACAATTAGCTCACCAGCAAGGACTGCAGTGCCTATACAAGAGAGTACCCCAGAAAGAAGAGTTGAATGGGAAGGACCCAACAATAGCCATGTAAACCACCTGATAAAGTGAAAAACACTTGTCAACCATCCCCATTTTGGGTTAACCGAGCAAGATGATATCTTACTTTCAAAAGCACAACCAATTCTTAATTCTATAGGGGCAAGCAGTAAAAATGCTGAAAGGCTCTCCACACAGACATGAAGTAGCAGAGAAACTCTAATACATAGGTAAACTGCTCTGTTCTGAAAATGGCATGGTATCTGTGGCCTTCCCGAAGAAGAGAAAGTATTTTAAGTCATAAACACGACCTAATAGCACACCATTCTTTGTTCCAACTTTTTTGTGAACTCCACATGGACTAGAACGGAGAATGGTGGTATAGAGAAAAAGATGGTGATTCACATGAAAGAAGGACTCAGTCTTTGCCTGGATACAAAAAAAATATTGTTATGTCAAAATTCTTAAGAAATAAAAGATGAAAAAGATGTTACGACTTTTGTGAAATAGGTGGAAAGGAAAGCCCCTTTTCTTAATTTAAAAATCTCGACGAACTATTTTAGCTATGGGGAGGTAAAGATTCTTTTGATTCTATTGTAATTGGGGCTCTGTGGGTGGGGGTAGGCACTAGACTGTATCTTGACAACAACTGTGTTAGCATTCTTGTTGGGATTGAGATTATTTATCCATGTGGAAGGAGAGCAGTTGGAATTGAACTGTTGCCAGGCGTAAGTTGGCAGATTGTGAAGGTGCTTTAAAAAACTGTTCCGACTGTTTCAATTGAAACATTCTGCCAGAGACATCGGTCCATGCATGACCCATCAGATGTAGCACCCTTGTAATAAACAGCATAAAGAGCTAGCCTAGGTGCATGAGGTTTCGAATGATCGGTTCTCAAGGAATGAGTGGTGGAGATGGTGCATATGACCCATTTGACAGCAACTCATCTGGTGGCGGTGCTGGTAGTAGCAGAGGATAAAGATTAAAAGAGATAGGTTGATACCCGCCTCTTTTTGAGGTTCCCTGGAGAAGCTCTCACTTTCATGCTATATGTTCTGCCGATATTTCAAGGGAAAAGGATCTAAACCAAGTGCTTTTAGCAAATTGTTAGTATTCTTCCAGAGACATCAGTTTATCCATGATCCATCACATGCAGCACCATTGTAATGAGTGCAATGGCTTTGTGATGAATGTAAGGGCACTAGTGAGACCATCCCACAATGTAAAGGTGAAAGTTGTGCAAGAGTAGGTGGTGGAGGTCGTTATGGAGAAGGGTATGATGAATAGACAAAAGATAGCATTTCTAAGCGAGTCTAATAATGCACTAAAATAATCACTGGAGACATCATTCTGTCTTACAATAGGAAGGCAAGTCTCCACCCTCAAGTGTAAGCGCAAGGTAGATTTCTTTATACATCATAGCCTGACCTTGGCTGATGCCCAATTGCTTTTCTAGTATTAACTCGCAGATGGATTGTTCATTAAATCCCAACCAGGAGAAGTTGTGAATTCTGATGAATTTAAGGCCATAAATCATTAAGGAACACCATATTGTACAAAGACCATTCATGAGGAAAAAGATGTTCATTTATTTTAGCATAGACTTCTCAGGACACATTGACTCTAGATTGCTGCAATAACCTTAAAACAATGTTGCTGCCAAGATCCAACACAAAATTTCAAATAAGGGAATTGGATAAGTGCTAGTGACCCCATTGTGTGATGTGAGCACAGAAGAGGAATTGCTTCGGAAGCAATGACAGGAAGCAGTGGCGTACGCCTAAGATGAATATATTAATGGTGGTGTGTGGAGAGTCCATATCAAACACCGATAATCTGAGTCCTATTTTGGTTAAGGAGTTCCATCGAAGAAGTAACAGTTTAGAATATTTCCTTGGTTTGACGATAGCTTTGCTAGGACAGAATGCTGCTTCTTTAGTACAAGAAAGATGACTAACTAATGATTTGGCTACTTTATTTATGCAAAATTTTTGGCTTGTTTTTGTTATTTTGACTTTAAAATAAATGCTTATAAGTATTTTTCAATTTTATCCATTCATTTCAAAATTGCTTAAAAGTTATTTTGACTTAAAAACACCTAAAATAAGTCAATCCACACGGGCACTACATCCTATTGTAATGTTTTGGTATTCCAGAAATTATCAGTTTAATTTTATATATATATATATATATATATATATATATATATAAATATCATATGAAAGAATTATATTAAAAAATAATTAGTTATTAGTTTTATTGATCATTGAAATTTTATAAAATTATGTATATTTGTAAATTTATAATTATAAATATTTATTTATAAAAGAAAATATAAAGACATGTAATGTATTAATATGATGTGTTAAATTATTTTAATATCTTGATTATGAAATATGATTTGCTCATTTGTAAGATGTATAAGAATTTGAAAATATTTTTGTAACTTTTGAAATTTTCATGTTTATGTGGAAAAATAAAACTTTAGAAAAGTCAAATAGCATGTTTAAATGAAAGTTCAATTTTTAAATTAATTTGATTTCAAATTATGATTCAACATCGCATGTTCAAATGGAGCTTTATAGTTTAAATACCATATTTATTTTGATTGTTACTGAGTTTGAATATGATTGTGAAATCGATTTGATGTTCACTTTGTTGCCTCCCCCTCTTATTTTGTCTTTACATATTATTTAATGATTTTATTTTATTCTTTATTGTAACTTTTTGTAACAATTATTTCTTATGCCCTATCTTTTTTGTTGATTTATTATTTAAATTATTGATGTATGTCATTATATAATAATAAAAATAAATCAATTAAAACAGTATATTTGTTAAAATAATACAATATGATATGATACAACACATTACAATATAATAAGACAAATTATGAAATCCTATGTAACAATAATTCAAACAAAGTGAAGTTTGTTTGGAAATAATTTCTCATGAGTAATTGTCAAGAAAATTCTTAAAAGAAATTGCCAAATGTGTCCTTAATTAACCAGCCAATTACTAACTACGTGATGACTTAGTAAGTAAGCAATTCGTTGTGTGGGCGTCAACTCCAAATTTCTTATAATTTTCATAAATTTTATATTACTCTTTTGAATTATTTTAAAGTAAAAATAATTTTACCTTAAAATACTATAATGAATCACATATTTTGAACTAAGGAATTTTCATTTGACCCCAATTTAGATGAGAAAATAAATAAT
The DNA here is from genome assembly GCA_037074985.1 of Solanum bulbocastanum. NCBI lineage: Eukaryota > Viridiplantae > Streptophyta > Magnoliopsida > Solanales > Solanaceae > Solanum > Solanum bulbocastanum. Next base: position 3,441,423 of record CM073604.1, read on the forward strand.
TGTACACCTTGATATAAATATTTTTATAATATCATATCATAATATTTACATATTAGGATGAGTAATATTTATTTCTTGTGTTCAAGATTTTAAATCTCATAAAAATATTTACATGTTATTCGTTACAAAATTGTGTCTAATAAATCTAGTCACTCACCTCGCATAAATATTAAAAAGTGAAAAAAATATTCTTACCCATTATTAAATACTTATTAGTTTTGTACCTAAATTTTGAAATATATGAAAAAATATGTAACTTTATAAAAAATGATAGAGACTCGAAACAAAGGAATAATAAGGGGAATGGAAATCAATATTCTTCAAATTTTGAAAAATCATAGTTATTGTTCAATAAGTAGGAATCGATAGATATATAGACTTTTATAATTTATTGTTATCGTTTTTGTTTCATAATTTTCAAATTAAAGAAAAAATAGCAAGTCTAAATATGATGTATGTTTTGAACTTTTTTATGAGTTCTATTAAATCGTTGAAACGGAATGTAATTCGCTTGGAAGGACGATCAAAATGATTCTAAATTTCCATATTAAATCTATTTTTAATGAAAAAGTTATCAAAATTTTATTTATCATGTTTCGAATAACATAAATATTTACTTGCAGATTTTATACTTTTCGTGTGAATTTATTTTCTTATTTAATTTTGAAATTTTGACATACAAAGTCAAAACAAGAGGCTCATTCATGCAAAAATGCTGAATAATCTCTTCATATCAATAGATTAACAACATTGAAAACATCTCTCTTATAGTATGTGTGTTAGTTTTTCAAAGCCCATTTGTTCTTTTTCAATCCACCATAAACATCTTTCATACAATAGGTGTGTTAGTTTTTCAAAGTCCATTTACCCTTTTCCAATCCACAGTATTATTTATGTAATATTGTACGAACTTTAAGAGTTAAAATTTTTTATACCCTCCAAAAATATTATACATAAATATGCTATTATTCGAATTTGATCATAATTAACACATGCATCCCTTAATTTTAGATGTGTATAAATAAATAATTAAATTTGCATATATGCTTGTTTAATATGACAATTTATATCTTAATAAAACACATATATCTATTTATTCAAATACATATAAATTTATGTATTTATCTCTTGTGCATAACTAAAATTAAGATATAATGCCAATCAAAATACACATATACATGATATACTTTTCATATAAAATTAGTGCAAATAAAAAATAAATAACTCTCGATATTCTAACTGTATCATAAATCGAGATCGAAAAGGAAATAATAATAAGGGAAAATTGTATGAAATAACAGACTATTAATTCAAATCAAATGCTATAGCCATAGTTTATTTTATTTGTAATTCGCAGCAAACATCTCATTTTTTGGCCATCTGATTCGGTATACAATTAATCCTTTTATACATTTCGGTATAAAATGCGTTTGTGTTTGTAAAAAGTGAGAGAAAAATGTATATACAAATACAAATAAATATATTTTCGTCATATATACACTTATAATTATATAAATACATATCTTATTATATAAATTACAATATATAAATGAATTCATACAAAATTGAACAATTTGTATATAATTAAATATATCTAGTGAATTATACAAATCAAAAGTTTCAAGCAAACATAAAATTTGCTATGAAGCGTAATTATGCAATTATAATTATAACATATAAATATAATTTTTGTATTTATTATATGTGAAAGTTGCTTCAATAATTATAATTTGATGAATAAGCATCGGTCTTATCCTTTTGAACACACAAAACACGTGGGACCCATATCGAAATTATTTTTAGCAACACGCAGATTCATTGAGTCGGTGAAAGTAACCGCCAAACTCCGGGTTCGGGCTGTTATTCGGGCTTAAAAGGCCCGATTAATTTCGACCGATTACCAACATTACCCTTCTTTAAAACGCAAAATAACAAGAATATTATAGTCGGTCTCGGTCCATTGGATAGGTTGGAGGGCATCTTCGTCCACCTAAATATCTTTGATCTCTGCGCATACAAGGAGGTGAAGACTTGGTAAAATTTTTTGGGCCGACTTAGGGTTTGACATCCACCACCACCACTCGTTGCAGGAGAAGGAGGAGGAGGCTGAAAAATCATTATCCGTCGACTTCTCGTCATCGATCCTTGTAGTAATCGATCGTTGATCTGTGTAACAATTTCAGTTTTTTCTTTTTAATGTAAGTAATCTAATGGTTAATTTAATATATACAAATATATGTGTAGAGATTATCATGTATATTGCTTAATTATATGTGTATGTGTGTGTTTGGTGTGGATTTTAGTGTATATGATGTTTTTGTTTAAGGTGAAAGCTATCTTATTTTGTTCATGTAAGGTGTAGTTGTGTTGGTCAACACTTGGATTTTGTTGATAAAACTGGTGATTGATGTTTCTGAAATTGGAATATCTAACTGGCGTTGGAAATAGGAAAATTTTAATCTATATGATGTATTTTTTGGGGTAAATATAGCATGTTTTATTGTGATGTAAGTGGAAGCTTTGTTATTTTGTTCATGTAGCTTTAACTGTGTTGTTGAACACTTGGTATTTGTAGGAAAAAACTGGTTTTGTTAGTAAATATTAAAAATATCATGTTTTATCGTAGTAAGGGTGGAAGCTTATCTTATTTTGTTCTAGCTGTAATTGTGTTGTTGAACATGTGGAGTTTGTCGAAAAAACTGGTGGATGATGATTCACATTCCTGAAATTGTAACAATATCTAATTGGTGTTGAAAATAAGAAAAAATTAGGGTACTTGTATTTGTAAGTTGCTCAATTCCCAATGGTGACAAAAAAATACTAGGTGACATGTGTTCTAGCCTTAGTGGATAGAGTTACCTAGTACCTGTTGCTGGGGAGATGGTAGGTATCTTGTGGAATTTGTTGAGGTGCGCGAAAGGTGGCTCAGACACTACAGTCATATAGAAAAGATCTTTTTTTTGCTGAATTTGTTTAGATGTCTTGTAACTTATGAATCTTTTTGTACGTTACCTGGAAATACATCTGCTTTACTTGTCGTGTAGTTGTGTTTGATATCATTAGGTGTGTTAGTTCATTTATGTTTATATTGTTGCTTAGGAGATCAATTCAGAGCTGCTCTTTTGTATACGTTCTTGAGCGTGTCATGTAGTTGTAATTGTGTTATTGAACACAGAATTTATCGAAAAAACTAGTGAATGATGATTCATGTTGCCAAAATTGGTTATATTCTCTCCTAACCGGCATTGAAGAAGTATTCAGGGTACTTGCAAATTGCTGAATTTGTTCACAAGTTCGGTAACTTGCGATTTTTTCAATATGTTATCTGGAATTAAAAATCAGTCTTTCTTATTCATACAGTGAGTTTTATGTCATTGGTGGCATTAGTTCCTTTAGCTTTTATTGTTGATTAGGAGATCAATTGAGAGCTGCTCTTGGATGCATTTTTTGAGCTGTTGTGACTAGTTCATCACTGGTAATCTTATCTCATTTCCTCTTTATGTTTTCTTCCCACCTGTTATACATGTACACACCATCAGATTATGATCATTATGTCTTTTTCCCTGTCTACTTGATTTGTTTTCTTCACACTAAGGTTAATTTTTGTGTTCTACCACTAGGCTGTCTTGAATTCTATCAAAAAAAAGGATTGTGATTTTCTTGATATGTTCGCATGGGAGTAGAGGCATTGCTGTATTAATATCTTCAAAATGGTTGGAAGGTCTGGAGGGTTTCTTTTTTTCTGTTGAATCTTTGGGTGTGTCAATTTTACACTTTGGGCTATTTTGTTAGATTATATTTGATGCGCATACCTACTGGATCTTATTACATACGCTTGATTTCTTTTATCACATGCCAGACTCCATGTCAATGGCATTTAGCACGGAGATGAATCCTAGGTGCGCTAAAACAGAAGTTCTTACTTCATTTTCCCAATGAACTGAGATTTTAGGAATTGCATATGTCAGAGGTTTTTAAAAAATTAACGATGTGTAGTGCATGTGAGCGGGGATAGGGTGGGCATAGAAGCAAAAAGACTGATTGAACAGAAGTTTTCAGTTTTGGTTATCAAAAAACAGAAATTTTCAGTTTTGTCCCCCCTTTAAAATCGGATGTGCAAGTTTCCTTTCACCCGGCTCAAGTTGGTACATGTCTTTCCAGTTTTTTTTTTTTTTGGGTCAGTTAACAGTTGGTATTTTTTCATTTAATAATTTTGGTTCTTTGGTTCGGTTTAAATTTTTTACTGACAAACCGAAGTTTTCTAAAAGAACTTTTGGGCTCCTTAACATCTTACTTAATTGTTCTTGGCTTTTACTTAATTGTACTTAGCTTTGCCTTATAACCCAAAACCGAATCTCATTCTGAAGAAGCCCAAACCTCCAAGTCCAAGTCAAACTACTGCTATTGATGTTACCCGTTTCAAAAAAAAAGGAAGTCAAAATTGTTGCTATTTCTGGTCGCCTGCTCTGTGCCTTACCATTCGGCCATCATTGTGACCCACAATCTTATGTTGTCTCTCAATCTCTTCCCAGTTACTAAGGTTATATCATGTGTGCATTTGATTTTCTGTTCTGTTCGTTTGCTGTGGTGATAAAATTACTGAACATAGCACTCAAATTTGTGTTTTATTTTAGCGAAATTGCAGTGTATGCTGATAGATTATATTAAATTCTTAAATCATTCAAAAAGAATAATCAATGATCAATTTAATCACTTACCACAAACCATGTCATTTCTCTGTGTTGTGGGGTTAAGCTTATTTGTAGATCGTTTAAGTCGTCCATAAGTTTTTTTAATTTTCATATTAGTTGGCATTTTATCAGGTACATGTTTTTCATTTCAGTTTCTTTATTTTCAAACTTCAAACAGCTATCAGGTCATGAATTTATAAGAAAAACAGATTAAGTAGTTTTTCACCTATTAGTTTCTTGGGGCTTTTATTGCCTCAAAATTCTTAGTTTTCTTCGTCAAGATTTCCCTAAAAACTGAAGTGAATGTATTTTGTATTTGCCTTGAAGTTACGTGTCATTGCTATGCAATATCTATGAAGAGAAAGAGAGAACAAAGAAGCTTCTATATACTACCTAAGATCTATTTGACTTGGAGTAAATCCTTTTCTCATAAAAGTATTTTCTGGACCTTTTTTTGTCGCTGTCTGGGAAAAAGGCCAATTTTACTGGCCCAAAACCAAAAAACTGGTACGTTCAGTTCGGTTTGGGTGAACCACAATTGTGAAAAACCAAACCGTACTTCAACAAAACTGAACTGAACCGACTTGACACCCACTCTTGAGTGGAGACATCTTATTGTTAAGTTGAAAGCTCTCTTTCTTTTAGCAGTGAAACTGTTAGGGTGAGAGATCCGGTTGTTTTGTTCATGAAGTTGTATATTGTGTTATTTACTTGTGGAACTTGTCGAACAAAATGATTCACGCTCTACAAGTTGGTATGTTCTCTCCCAACTGGTGTAAAAAAGGGTATTTCTAAATTGCTTATTTTGTAGGTGTTCTGTATCAACGTTTTGTACATCATATGGAAATAATATATGTTTTACTTATTGTGCAGTGGAGTTTATATTGTTAATAAGGGCGCTAGTTTCCTTAGCTTTTATTGCCGATTAAGAGATCAATTGAGAACTGCTCTTGGATGCATTTTTGGGCGTGGTATGTTATGAAAAGTTCATCACTGGTAATCTTACCCAACTTCCTTCCATTTTTTTTTTTCAAATTATTATGCAACTTTATAGCTTGTAATATTTCATATGCTGTTTTTTGGTTAGTAATATGTTATTTGTAGTTTCTAGATCTCCTTGTATCAATTTCAGAAGCCTAATTTGTCCACATCCAGTTTGACTAGAAAATTTGTTATGTTGATCTTTGAAAAAGCTAGACATATTTAGATGGAGGGACTATGTTTCATTTAGTTATGAATTATGTTGGATGCAATCTTATGTGCTATCTAATGGTTGTTGTTTTGAATTTTTCAGGTTTATCAACTTTTATCAATGGCATATATGTGGTCTGTCTGAGGCGAAACTGAGGCCGGTTTGTATATAACTGTTATCTTTGAACCTTTGGCTTTAAACCAGTGGATAGGGATTGATCCTGTAGGTAAAAATGGAAACAAAATTCGAAAAGGTATTGGATAGAAGCCGGAACATTGTTGTTGACTTGAAGAGAAAGCGGGAAGCTCGATGCGAGACCCATCTCTCTGGGGCTACCCACATGATATTGCCAGTTCGACCCTTGCTGAACTCATCAATCCGCCCGCTTGGAAAGCGGACGAAGCTGAATGGATCTAGAAGCAGGTGTGGTGGCTATGAATTTCACCAAAAAGAATCTCTACTTAGATATTATCTTAATTTTAGGAGAAGTGGGCTTCCACAACGTTTGATGTACTATCAGAACAGTCAATGGACTGATTTCCCTGAGAACATTGTGTCAATGGCTAAGCAAGATCTCCGGATAAAGAAATCTGCGACGGAGGTGGTGTTCAATGGTAATAACTATGTGCTAGATTTCTTCCATATGATGCTGTTGGACCTGAAGTCAGGTATGCAGCAACCTATTGCATGGATTGATGAAGCAGGCAAGTGCTTTTTCCCAGAAGTCTTTGCTTGTTGCGATGAACTGCATGAGCGTTGTCACTGTGAAGACAGTGACTGCGTAGACGTGGATTCTGAGACAGAGGGATCCAATGATCTGGAGTTGCGACTGGAGATTGAAGTTAATGGGGCAGATATATCAAGTTCGAAGGAGTCTAGTGGAGAGTCCAATGCTAATGTTGAGCAAGTGAACTTTTTTCATGAACCTGCAGCAAAAAATCGCATTGCAAAAGTTGGTGATAATCATGTCAGAATATCAGATACAAAAGCCAAGGACAACTCTGTGGAAAATTATCAAATGGTGGAAAATGCTGTCGGCAGGTACGACTCTAAGTGGGAACATATGGACCCTGAAGCTGTGAGTGAGATGTTCCTCAAGGGTATCAGTTCAGCTGCAAGTGCAAATATAATTGAATTGCAACGTATTTCAAGTACTTTCATGGAAGTTCGAAAGGAACTCTTTGAAAAGCAGGTGGAAATTACGAGGAAGCATCGTGGGGATGCCCTTCTTAGTTATGCTTGGCTTCCTTCTTCTAAAGGAATGATTACGAGTATTATGAAGTATGGGCTTGCTAATTATTATCCATCCAGAACCAACTCCAGTTACGGCATTGGTGTTCATCTTTTCCCTGCTAATTGTAGTGAGATCAGGTAGTGTTGTTTCCACCTTTTGATTTTCAGTCAAACTGAATTTTTGTGCAATATGGACAAAGTTGAAGGAGGACATTACAGGTGCATTTTAGAAATAAGTTCTTTTGGTTGGTAGAACGTGTAATGATACGTCAGCTATGTTTTTCTGAAAAATAGTGGGCTAGTGACAACATTCATAAACCTCAGGGGGGGGGGGGTTGTGTGGAACTTCCGTATTGTTTTGCTGGTAAAACGGGCTGAATGCTTGTTGTATTGTATGCCTCTGCCTTACATGCTATGGTGATACAGATTTTGAAAAGTAGGAGCAGTCTTAAGCTTATTGATTTCATTTTTTGTTTAGTCAATTTATAATTTCCCTAGTGCTTATCATCAATAATAGAGGAATATCAATCAAGCTTGTCAGTTAATTTTCACAGAAGATCCTTCTTGTTGGTATTCCGGTTTTTAATACTAGACTAGATTGGTTTTGGTCCAGTCAGTGTTAATGATCTCCCACATTATTCTATCCATTTAATTGATTCCTTGGTGCTTGTCAAATGTACAAACCTGGCATGTAAAAGATGCAAACAATGACCTGTGTTATGTGCTGATATAACCATGTTCAAGTAATTTCATAGGGTTTTAGAGGAATTTCATGTACACAGTCGGTATTCCATGCTAGCCTTTTGTGTCATTTTTTGTCTTGACATTCCACTTGTTATAGTTGTCTTGGTGATGTTTGATAAGATGTTCTTTGATCCTTAAAGGAGTTTGTTTTATTTGGTCGCTTCTCCTTGTTGGTTTGAATTTTAGGCCTTCTGTGGCTGACCTGTGCCATTATCACATTTTTTTTTTTTCGATTTGTTTGTTCTCATTATGAAGTTTATTGATGTTGCTTCTTTCATCTTCTTTACAGTGCAAAGTATTCTGATGTTGACGAAAATGGTGTACAATACATGATATTATGCCGTGTAATAATGGGAAACATGGAACTGGTTTGTCCTGGATCAAAGCAGTTCCATCCCAGTAGTGAGGATTTCGATAATGGTGTCGATAGCATTGAAAATCCGAAGTGTTATGTAGTCTGGACTATGAATATGAGTACACATATATTTCCAGAATACGTCGTCAGTTTCAAGTTCTCTCCTGATTCTGAAGGTGACTATTTAAGTCCTATGGTTACTGTTTTCAATTGTCAACAGAAAGTTGTTCCCCTTGTTAAACTCGAGTTAGATGTTCAGGAACAGTCTCTGAAATAATCCGACAATTTAAAGGCTGCCAAAGGATAGACATATTTTTCATTTTTGCAGAAAAGGAAGCAAAAGATAATGCCAACTTTATTTGAGTATTCAAACCCCCTTCCAACTTTTAAATCATCAAGTCCATGCCCATTTCATAAAATTAGTGGATATGGATTACAAACAATAAATATAATTTTACTAATTATTTAGTTGATTGTTCTTTAGTGTTATGGCATTTGTATTTGTTATTCTGTGTCATGTTAATCCTGTTTAGACACTTACTAGGATTAACCTTAGCGCCATGGTATTTTTTCTTTCATCTACTATTTTTTCTTCATGTTGTACTGAATTTTGTGTCAAGATTGATTCTTAATGTGTTAATCTCTATATGTTGGGTGGTGGGTGACTTGAAACTGAGGTAATGCGACATAATCTAAATGTTTTTAAAATTTTGGGAGGGATTGCTAATTTGGTCAATATAAGAAGAGAATTTGATTTTGAGAGTTTGAAGGCGATCATGTCTGTGGCCTCTGCTCTACTTATCATGTTAATCAGTTGTGGGATCTTCTATTTTCAGGGTCCTGATTCAACTTAGACCTGCCTACATGTTGGATGCATATATCCAGTTTCTTCTTCCTTTTTTTGTCCTGCCATCCTTCACTGTACTTTTCATCTTCTGCGTGGTGTTGTACAAATAAATCACGGGCCCATCTCTTTCGGATTTTAAATTTGAGGAACACTTGATAGATATTGTCTTAAGTCTTGCAAAGTAAGATAGCAGTTGCATTGTCTTCACCATGTTTATCTTTACAGGATATCTTGTTGGAAACAAGAGCCCAAATGTCTCTGCTGTCACTAGTTGTCAGGGCCCTGTGGATCAGGTACCGGCAGATACACTTCCTGCTGTCTTGGTGAGTCTATTGACATTTATAGATGTGTCGACTTGGGCAGATTTTGTTTTTTGGTTTTCATTTAACAAAAGATGGGAGATTGGAGGATGTTTTTTGGATATGAAACAAGTGTGAAGGATAATATGAAACAAGTGTGAAATTGTTTAGCAGGTGAGGCAGTAGAACTAGGTTTTTTATGAACACTTTTTGATGGTGTCCAGCATGTCCTTAGCTGAGGAATACACATTTACCAGTTTTAAAAAAAAGAAGGTTTTTTATCAACGTTGAGAGAAGTCGAGCTACAGAGGGGGTCTTCCAAGACCACTCCATGAATTTCTCGGCAAAATGAGTGTGTATTGAGGCCTGAAATTCTCATCCTACAGTGGATATGATTTTACAAAATTGAACACCTCAAATCATCTCCCTAAACAATACTGAGGTTTCTATTTCTTAATTGCATGATAGTTCCCTAGGGGACACAGTTGATGCCATAGGCATTGCCTTAGTGCTACCTTGGGTACTTAAGAATGTGTTTTGCGCATGCAATCACAGAATAAATGCTGCCACTGAGCATCTGCATTAGCTGCTGGAATGATTGTTAGTTCAATAAACATGCATATAAACCTCTTATTTTTAACTGGCAACATATTCAAACTTGCCTTCTGCAGGGTGTAGTACATTTCTTTAGTTCTTGAACTCGGTTTCAAAAATAGCTGATACTTAAGTTGTTAGTTTCTACACGCAGCTTCCCAAAACTCGGACAGTTATGTAGTTAGGAATAGGTATATTATAGTGTGAGGTTTTGGGACATATCCTTTTTTGTGTTTTTTTTCCCCTTCATATTTTGGACTACTCAGCCTCATCCAGTGAGCCTGACTTTTGAACCAAACTGTGGAGAGGGAGTGGATGCCGTGCTAGTATGACAATTCTGCATCTTCAGCAACATAGTCATTTACTCATTTTAGTGCTCCTCATTAATTTGGTGGAGATCCTTTCAGCTAACAATTACTCTATGTTCCTTTATAGGGAAGTGATTGCTATCAGAATTCACTAGGCTTGGCCTCAAAAAAGGCTTCAAGGACTCCGAAGTCCCCTTGGATGCCATTCCCCATGTTGTTTGCAGCAATTTCAAGGAAAGTGCGTCAAGAGGATATGAACCTTGTTTGTAGCAATTATGAGTTATTCAAGGTATATGCAATTGCATCAGTTGAAGGCCTTGTTTTTCTAGAAAAAAAGTCAAATAGTTGCTGGATAGCTTGAATTGTTACTTTGATATTTTTCCTCTCTTGTGTTCATGACTTCATGTATTATGGCATTTGGCAGGGCAAGAAGATAAACAGGGATGAATTTGTTCGAAAGTTGAGGTTGATCGTAGGGGACACTTTGTTAAGGTCCACTATAACTAGTCTTCAGTGCCAGGTATGCTCTTTGCTTTTTTCTAAGAAAACAGGTGCTACTGAGCTAGCTCGTCAATGCTTCATTCATAATATCATACCCGTATGTCCAAGATTTTTTCTCTATGTTGATTTCCAATTGTTGAGTTACATTTTTGTCAGAGACAGGCTTCAACACAATCTTTGATAAAATGTTCTTTCTTTGGGTCCAAACTAGTAGCGATTTCTGTAACATTGAACATTTTGTCTTTCCAAATTGCGTTGTTAAGTGTTTTACATTCGTTGAGGGAAGGCGTTGTTGTTGTCTGTGTACTTGAACTATCCTTAATTATGAGTTAGCTTTTGGGTTGGGTTACGGTTGAGGTTCATTTTCTTTGTGTGCTATCAGAGGTGGATCTGTCCCTCTTTTCGGTTCACAAATGTTAGGCCTCCATGTTATGTTGTTTCACGCCAATGTCTAATATCGGTTGATGTTGAGCATCTTAGTCCAAGTCTTAACCAGCTTCCACAAAATCCTAGGTTTTTGTGGGCTTTATTATTGCCTCAGTTTTTTATAAGCTAAATAATTTTATTAATGGAAGGGAAATCCCCGTATACAAATAGTATACAAAAATTTAGAGCAATCTAGACCAAAATATGTATCTCTCTGGCTACCAATCATCTATACAAACAAGTGCCTCATGGGTACATCCCCCAAAAACTAGAGATTGGAGGCTACTGCTAACATGTACAAAATCATTCTCGATCTCCTCAGACGCTCTCCCTCCAAACAACTTACATAATTGATAGTGGAACTATATCCCATGCCTTGTGACAAACAAAATCATTCTTGATCCTCGTTATTCTGAAAGGTCAGCTATATATTGCCTCCTTAACTGTTCTCGGCATGACCCAATGTACTTCAACCAGTTCAGGGCCCTTCCCTCAGGGGTGTAGTTACTTGACAATGTAATAGTAAGTGGCGCACATCTTCTTCTTAACATCTTCACTATAGCCAAACTCTCTATGTGAATGTTACTTCTTTAAATGTTCACAAATATTAAAAAGAATGTTGTCAAATATTTGATATTAACAATATTAGACAATCAGCAATAAAATAGATTTAATGAATTAACGATGATGAGTCTGTACATTTTATGAGGTATAGTTATATTTTGGAACTGTTAATGAGGTACAATGATTGTAATAGCCATTTATTAAATTGGTGTGGTGTTATGACTTGTGCTATAAATCATGTGAATTATTGCGTTACTGTAAGTGAATTACTCTCTTAACTCTTGCACAATATTTCCATTTTAACATTGAGTATATTTATTTAATTTTACGAGGTATAATTGTTATACATTGATTCTAGAAAGGGGTGTGATTTTATGCTATAGTAAGATGTGAACTACTACTAGTCCGGCCGGGGGGGGGGGGGGGGGGGCAAAAGGAGTGATGTTTAAGTGTCCCATATTGGTTGGGGGAAATGGAATGCTTTCTCCTTATTTGTCTTGGACAATCTTCACCTGATGAGCTAGCTCTTGTGGGTTAAAGTTTTGATTTATTTCTATTTTCTTTACCTGCCCAATCCTTTATCTAAATCTATGCAACTCTTTTTTTTTTTTTTTGATAACCGAGAAATCCGTCTATGACCCGCCCTTTGGACCAATCACAGCCTTCTAAACTCGGTGGATAATGGGCCCGCCCATCTACCCTTCTCCACTTAAATACCGGGCTTCGCTTTGCATGGTGTGGGGCTTGAACCTGCGACCTAAGCCACAAATCCTCCACCTTTTGCCACTTGAGCTAGGCCTTGGGGGCAATCTATGCAACTCTTAGTGGTGCTCCGTAACATTTTTCTCTCTTCCAGTTTTTTTGGGAAGTGGCAAGCACTTCTGATGTTAGTAGTACTAAGAGAGTGCTGGATGGCAAAAAAGGGAGAAGAAAAATACTATCGAAAGAGAGCTAGTAGCATAAAGGGTTGAGCACCCATATTGGTTGGGGGAATGGAATGCTTTCTCCTTATTTGTCTTGGACAATCTTCACCTGATGAGCTAGCTCTCGTGGGTTGAGTTTTGATTTATTTTCATTTTCTTTACCTGCCCAATCCTTTATCTAAATCTATGCAACTCTTAGTGGTGCTCCGTAACATTTTTCTCTCGTCCAGTTATTTTGGGAAGTGGCAAGCACTTACGATGTTAGAAGTACTAAGAGAGTGCTGTATGACAAAAAAGGGAGAATAAAAGTACTATCGAAAAAGAGCTAGTAGCATAATGGGATGAGCACCTGCTCTATACTGTATGAAAGATTCTATGAACTGTAGCAAGGGCTCAACACTTGTTTGCCCATTCCAATTTCCACTAAAAGGACATCGGAATTATACAGTAATATGATTTTCAGTATGGAGGACCACAACTCCTACAAAAAACATTGCTTTTGTTAGATTTTAGAATCCCCATCGGCTTTCCAGTAAAAACGTTCTTCTGCCCCTTCCATACAGGCTCTTTTGCCCCTACTGTACCAACTTATCCTCACAGTTATTTGGCTCTTCGAAAGATGATAGGATACTGAGACATTTCTGCCACTCTAAGCACTCACAATCATTGAAGTACCTTCAAAATTTTAAATTCCAACCATTGCCTTCCCTGCCCTGTGTGCTAGACTGTTAATATCCTGCACTATGCTTGAACGGGAGGGGAATTGGTTTTTTAATGGAGCATGTCCAATCGACAAATCATGCCAAAATTGAACTCTTCTATTGACAATTTTGATGTTAATGTTCTGTGAAAACCAAGGCCAGGATGCCTTATTATTTCTCCATATACCATGCCCATGTGGAGTTCCATTTTGGTGTGCCTTTCATTATAGGCCACCCCTATTCATTATAACATTTCTCCATATCGTTGCCTGAGCCTTAAACATTGAACTTACGTAACCAGGATATGATATAGTGGTCAATGAAGTGGTGGTTACCTTCTCAAAAAAATAAAATTAAAAAATAGTGGTCAATAAAGTGGGTTGTGAATCCATTTAAGCGAAGTCTTGGTGGACAAAGTTACTTGTACATGTGCTGGTCTGGTGGGAGGTAGTAGGTGCGCCGTGCCATTAGTGGAGAAGTGCATAAGCCACAAACCAGGCCTGGACAACGGTTATAAAAACAAAACCAATTTTGTTTGATACGTAATCCCCACTTCTGTTACTAAAAATAAAATTGTAGTGTTCCAGTTGACCAAGTTGAGAGGCTGGCCTTCTTTGCTGCCTTGACACAAGAAATCTCCTCAATTTGTCCAATTTTCTCCACTTCCAAAGGTATTGGAAACAATGGCATGATGTATGTAGATATAAAATCCAGGACACAATCCATTCTCTCCTCAGTCTCAGTATAAAGTTTCTCATATAGCTCGATTATTTCTTTTCATTGACTCTGGTTCTTCCTTGATTATTTGCATTAACTTCTATCTTGTCAATGTGGTTGCATCTAATGTTTGCATTGGGCTTCTTCTGGAAGAATTCAGTGTTCCTATCACCCGTTTCAACCATAAACATCTAGATTTTTGCCACCATTCACTAATATCTAGTCAATGTTGAATTTCCTAGATACGATTTTGGGATCTGATAAATTTTGATTTTTGTGTTGGTATATGTAGTATTTGAGAACTATAAGCTGTCTGTTTTGACTATTAAAATGATAATATTCTTGTGTTGCATTACTTTTGTCATTTTATTGGATTGCTACCTCTCCTAATAAAGGCTTGAGAACTAAAACGAGAAGTCAAACGTGGGCAATATTTATAGAAGAGACGGAGCAATAATACATCAGTGACTTTGTTGTTTTAAAATGTGTATGGTTCCGGCTTGGTTAAAAGGCGGTTGAATTTATATGGCGAGTATAGCTGGGTATTCTATTGTTATTTTTGGATGATGTGAATATTATATTATATTGTGATCATTTGAGATTCAGGATACTGAAGAAAGTATCTATGAATTAAAAACCCTTTATGTCCTGGTGCTCCATGCCCTTGGATGATGAGTAGTTATCCGCAATAGACGTGGATAAAGACCTCAGCTAACATGTGAAGTGCCTAATAGTGGTGCATATTTCAGTTCTACGCTCTGCATTGAAGTTGAAAGGAGTTAAATGTTTCATCTTTATGCAATTATACATATTTTGTTCTCATTGATTAGAAATTTAGAATTTACTTGGCGAGCTGGGCATGTTACTTGGTGGAGTTTTCTGTTTCGTCGTTCTTTCTTTTTAAAACTTTTCTTGTGATGCCCACTTGTGTGGGACTACACTGGGTATGTTTTGAAAATTTTCTTTGGTGCTCTTTGGCAGGTACCACCTAAATCAATGGAAATGGTCACTGTAAAGCAAGAACAGGGGAGTATCTGCCTGGAGTGATGGTGTCTCTTTTATTTTGTTGCTTTTATGAATAACTGTTTTTTGCTTAGCTATAGGAACTGTATTGGACGTATCTATTACTTTTTACTTGAATATGTTATATGAGGTAGCTTGATACTCTGGAGAAATATGATGAGAGTTTAGTTTTCACCCGTCCAGAACTTCCAGATTTGGTCACTGAAGTAAGTGCCTACGGAGTTGCAGCCTCCAGGTTACAGTGTCTTCTATATCTAGCGGGTAGCTCTGATGCATAAAGTTGGTTATACATAGTTCATCCTGAATTTGCTTGCTACAGTTGTGACAATGTATTAAGAATTGTGGTTATATGCAATCTTATGTACGCATGGTGTTGTTTATGCCATTTTGTTTATATGCAGCTGTGGATGTAGTATTTCGTTGCAGTAGTTCATCGTCTTTCTTTGGTTTTGTGGACGGACTTGGTTCGTTAAGAATGACAGTGGATGATATGTTTTGAGTAGGGGTGTCAAATCGGTGTGTTGAATTTTGGTGTGCCAAAATGATGTGGTTATAGGCTTAAAATTCATGCTCCACTTGTCAGTTTAGGCCACAACCTATAATTTAATAGGAGGTTGGGTTTAACATAAGCATTTGTTGAGTTTAAATTTAATTTAAATTTATGATATGTGGATTTGGAAGGTCCTTTGCAATGGTCCGGCTGGCCATATTGGAACGAAGTAGGAAGTTAAATTGTGGTGTAGTGGATGGGGTTGTTTAATGCTACCTCTGAATAGCGCCTCTATTCAACATGGATTAGAATTAGTTGGGTTTCAGTACAAAACAGATGGGAAACGAAAACAAACAGAAAGAATTCAGATTGTTGGAAATATAGATGAATATTAGTTTTGATTCTGTTGGAAATGAAACTAGTCATTTTGGTTCTGAGAAGTGATCTTAGAAACCAATCGTGTTGTGCTCCCTCTGTTTTAATTTCTATATTTTAGAGGGTATATGCTATAAGATTAAAGTATATTTTGATACATTCTACATAGAAATTGAGAGTTGTTTTTGTTCATGTTCATGAATTCTCTGTATTTACCACCCAAGAGGATATTTTCTTTCAAACAATTAAAACAGCTCCACGCACAGATCCTCACTAATGGAGAATTTAATAACACACCACTTCTTACAACCTTCCTTTCTTCCTCTTATTATCACTCTCATAAACAACTTGTTTTGCAACATTTTCCCAGACACAATAATCCATCTTCATTATTGAATTCAATGATTCGTGTTTCCTTACAACATGAAAATATCAAAGAAGTTTTGGATTTGTACAAAGGGTTGATCAGGAGTTGACACCCACTTCTTTCCAAACAGAGTCACCTTTTCTTTGATTTTACGTTCTTGTGCTAATCCAAACGCAACCCATTTAGGGAAATCGTTTCATTCCCAGATTGTGAAAATGGGTTTTGAATTTGATGTAATTTTGCTAACTGGGCTGCTTTATTTTTATGGAGAAGTTGGGCATTTAGGTTCTGCAAGGAAAGTGTTTGTAGAAATGCCTGAGAGAGATGTTATTGCTGCTAATGCTATGATTTCAGCTTTCAGTAGGTATGGTTGTGTTGAGGAGGCGAAACAGCTGTTTGAAAATATGTCTCAGAGGAATTCGGCTTCTTGGAATTCGTTAATTACCTGCTACTGCAAATCAAGTGAAGTTCATAATGCTCGATTGATCTTTGATCGAAATCCAATCAAAGATGTGATCTCATGGAATGCAATGATTGATGGATATTGTAAGTCGGAACAAATGGTCAAGGCGGATGAATTGTTTGTTGAGATGGGGTTCATGAAAAACGTTGTGACTTGGAATACGATGATTGCAGGATATGTTCAATGTGGGGAATTTGTTAGAGCCATAGATTTGTTTCAACATATGCTAAGCGAAGAAGTAAAACCAACTGAAGTAACGATGGTTAGCTTGCTTTCTGCTCGTGCTCATTTAGGAGCTTTAGATATGGGTGAATGGATTCATGGTTTTATTAGAACGAAGAAAATCAAGATTGATTTTGTCTTGGGAAATGCGCTTATAGATATGTACTTCAAATGTGGGAATGTAGAATCTGCTATACAAGTCTTCCATGGCTTGCATGATAGAAACATCTTTTGCTGGAATTCTGTCATTATTGGGCTAGGAATGCATGGGTATGGGAAGGAAGCTGTGGATGCTTTCATTGCAATGGAAAGAGAAGGGATAAAACCAGACGGTGTGACTTTCGTAGGGCTTCTATGTTCTTGTAGTCATTCTGGATTGATTTCCGTTGGGAGAAGCTATTTTTCACAGATGAAGATCGTTTATGGCATTGAGCCCGGAATTGAACATTATGGCTGCATGATCGACCTTTTAGGTCGATCAGGATGCCTTCAAGAAGCACTTGAACTTATAAAGCGCAAGCCAATGAAGCCCAATGCAGTTGTCTGGGGTGGCCTGCTCCGAGCTTGTCACAAGCATAAGGATGCAAAGCTAGGTGAGCAAGTGACCGATAATCTTCTAAGTTTGGATCCACACGATGGAGGAAACTACGTCTTCTTGTCCAACTTCTATGCATCTTTAAACCGATGGACTGAAGTTGATCAATGTAGGAAGTTAATGATCAAGAGGGGTGTGCGTAAAACGCCTGGATGCAGATCAATTGAGGTTGAAAACATGTATATGAATTTGTAGCTGGAGATACTTCACGTACTCAAATTAACGTGTTCTTGGATAAGATTGTGAAGGAAGTACAGGCTTATGGCTATGAACCAGATACAACTTTGGTGCTACATGACGCTGAGGATGAAGAGAAGGAGAGTGTGGTTCGATATCAGTGGGAGTATTGCTGTTGCGTTTGGACTTATGACGATGCAACCCGGAAGGATAATTCGAGTTGTGAAGAATCTCAGGACATGTGATGATTGTCATATGAATGAAGTTCATATCAAATGTCTATAAAAGAGAGATAATAATGAGGGATAGGAACAGTTTTCATCATTTTAGGAATGGGTATTGTTCTTGTAATGACTACTGGTGAAAATAGGCAAAATCTAAATGACATCATGTTAGTGCTCACCGGGTCTCGAGTCGGGAGTTGGGAGTTAGGTTTCATGGTGTTGGAAGTTGGGAGTCGGATTCCAGGTCGGAGTCAAGTCCCAAGTCCTTCAGTAGATTCAACTCAAGAATTAACTTTTTCAACTTTTATGAAAGAATCCATAATTGTGGGTAAACTGTCAAGGGCGGCCCAACAAAATTGGTGCTTAAATAATGACATGAACTTATACATCTTATCAAATTATAGTTTTGATCCGTCTTGTAAATATGTTAATCAGTGATGGATGCAGCATTCAAAAATTGAATTTACCTGAATCCGATACTTTTATTTGGGAACATAAATTTATATTGATAAAAATTTATTAAAATGGCAACAAATAGTAAATTTGAACTAATAAGTTTCCATATACAATAGGTTCATTGTCGCCTTTTTTTTTTTTTTTTGGTTGTTAGTTGATTTCTTGAACCTAGGTGATTCATTAGGATAGAAACTAGAATATGTTATCGTTTCGTAGAGTGTATAAAAATGTATAAAAATAATGCTAAATAGTGTGTACTAGTTATGCTTGTATTAATTATATATAGATTCTTTCTTATGCATTGTTTGATTTGATATGTTAAAAGTAGTATGCATATAAAAATATTTATTTACAAAGATATTCTCTACAATTGTGGTGGAAAAAATTTAAAAAAGGTTTTGAGGGTAGTTGGGTCTTTACCATGCTAATGCATGCATTATTAATATCTGGAAATATCTATACATAGCATTACACCTCAATACACAATAGAAGAGTCCGGAGTCAAAATGATAACTTTTTTCCTTCAAAAAACATAAACGGTATATAAAAAAAAATTAAACCAAGAGGGTAAAATCACTCCTGAGGGCTAAACAAAGCTATTAAAGGGATGTGCTCAGGTTTGGAATATCCTTCTTTCGTACCCAAGAGTAGCCCTATTTCTAATAGGAGCAATGGAGTGATATCTTTGGTATAAAATTGACTCTGTTTATGCCGCTAAAAGAAATTAAAATCGCTGCCACAACAGCGATTTTGTCAAAAAAAAATTATTTTTTAAAACTAAAATCGCTGCACCAGCAGCGATTTTTTCAAAAAAAAAAAATTAAAAAATTAAAATTGCTGATCCAGCAGCAATTTTCTTAAGATTTTTTTTTAGAAAAATAGTAAAATGAAATGCTGCATGAGCAGCAATTTTCCTCAATTTTTAAAATTTTTTAATTATCTTTGCTTTGGCCTATTGTTCAAAAAAAAAATTGCATGTATCAACTGCCTATTGTTCAAGTACTACTGATAAATTTTTAAAAAAATGTTTGAGGAAAATTACAGCGATTTCATATTTTAAAAAATTTAAGAAAATCGCTGCTTTATTTTATAAACGATATCACTGTTAGGGAAGCAATTTTAATTTTCTTTTTTTAACGGCGTAAACGGAGTCAATCTTGTATTAAAGATATCGCTCCCTCAAGAGCGATGATACCCTTTTGGTTTAATTTTTTTTTTTGATAAACCGTTTATGTTTTTTAAAGAAAACATAAAACAAAGTATTATTATTAATCTTAGTGCTAATACATATATTAATTTTACTGATACACTCTACTGAATGATATCGAGTTTCATTTTTGGTTGAACAAGCTTCACAACACAATCTTTGGAAAAAAATGCATTTCCTTTATCCTAAAGAAGAGACCTTTTGGAACGAATCTTAGATTATTCAAGCCCCAAGACAAATATCCAACATCGAATGAATTTTTTTTTTTCTTTTCGGCAACTTTGAATTAATTTTTTTTTGCTTTTACGAAATAAATTTTTTCTTTCCCCTCCAGGATAAATACATTTTTTTTAAGTGGACAATGATAATAAAGAATATATGTAGGGCATTTTCTATGAGGTTCACGTTTTAAAGTCTTTAGAAGATTCAACATGTCTAGAATTTATTGGGGCTTTTTGCTAGTCTTATTATAAAAAGGATCCTATACCTAAACCAAAGTAAAAAAAAAGGACCAAATAAAGAAAGGGTGGAAATTTACTACTTTAAGTACTGTTTTGTTGGTATATATGATAAGGAAAATGTTCGAACTTTTCTTCTTCTTTTATTTAAATAGCAACAAAAAGCATTTTGTGATCACGTAGAATCTAGAAAAGAGCAACAATGATATAGACAGTCTATTCTTATAGTACAAACATTCATAACTGATTTCGTGGCTCTGGAAACCTATAACTCGTACGAATTGAAGACAACCTTTTAATTTGTTGCTCGAATACTCCCCTTCATATATGGTCAAGTCTTCTTTGAGAATATTTCATTTTTGCTTGTTAGGAAAGGATCACTTTGCATCATTCATTCTTGGAAAGTGTTTCAAATCCTCAAGAAGAATAGGGGAATATTTTGAGAAGGATTTATGTTACTCATCCAATTGTTGTCCTTTTCCATGTATTAAAACTTACGGGAACAATTTTTTTTTTACTCGATGTTCAATATTCATTTTGAATCCTGATTAATCTATACTTAAAAAAGTTTCACCTTTTTGGGGCAGAGGGTAAATCACTGTGTAGCAAAGACCTTTCTCGAAGTAAAAAATGGAGTGATTCTTACTTAACCTATCATTTTATATATTATTATTATTATTATTATTATTATTATTATTATTATTATTATTATTATTATTATTATTTTGTTTTGTTTCAAAAATTTGAATGTTCCATATCTGAATTCACAGTTAAAACTAAACTATCTGATTCTCAAAATTTAAATTGTGTCTAATAAATTGAGACATTGGGAGTAATAATGAAGAACAAGCCAATATAAATAGTGCATTACAAAACTCAAAAGATTATGAAACACATGATATGATAAAGTAAGTCAAGAATATGTGTCAATGAGAAAATATGCCCCTCTATATATTCCTTGCAATTATTTTTGTTAAAATCTTATCACTATATTACATCTTCTTAAGTTGTCAATTCTTATGTCCCTTTTCCTTTTTCACCTTTCTGGAATCTAAAAGTTGTGTTGGATATAAATACTCTTGAAAAAATATTAAATTTTTGTGAGTGAATATGAGTGAAAAATGTGAAAATTAAATAAATATTTAAAGTTTTTTTGAATTTAAAATAAAAGTCGGAATTTAACTTGTGAATTTCAGAAATTGTAACAAGTTGACATTAAATTTTATGTTGATTGTGTTCTTTCCATCCTCCGACATATGCACACCTCATCTTCGCTCCAATTCCTATCACCCCACCCCACCTTCCATGCTATTTGTGTAAACTATATACAAACACTTTTAGGATAATATTATTTGCTTATGTACCATACACAAAAAAATAAATAATAAACTCACTTATTTTTTCTTAACATTATTTTTGAAGAAAAATATTTTCCTAGGTACCAAACACACCCTAAATGTGAAACAAAAGGAATAAAAATCAGATTTTTTTATTTCTGAAAAAAGATTTGATCTCATAATAAAGATATCCACTTTCTGAGGTAACTATAAGTCCTTTTTAAAATGTGTTGCAACTTATAAGGCTAAGTCTAAGGTTATAATTGGATGTTCCCTTTAAAGTTATTCATCCAATTTATATGGTTCTTTTTTCAAATGAAAGTATATATAAAGCTTTTGAGTACACACATGCATAAAAACATAAATAATCCTATAAAAAATGAAAAATGTTCCTATATAATGATATCACGATCAAATTTTGAATGAGCATTGTCACGATGTATTAAACTCTCATCGAGCTAATTATTAATGTTTAAACTCATGATAAATTGTACATGTCTTGGAAACATTGCATAAGTTAAAGTTCATTGACATTTTAAACATGTAAAACTCTATGCATAAATTATAAAAAATTTGAAAGAAATAGGCAAAAAGAGATTTCAAGAGGCTCATAATTATCAAAATAAAAGTAATTAAGACAACTGCGCCAAATTGAAATTTTAATATTATCGCCATAAACGTGGAATAAGAAATTAATAAATTTTAAACTTTTGATTCTACATTTGTTGCAACTAATATTTTGGTGTTTTTTTTATAGATAAAATCGCATATACAATTCTCAAAAGGGAAATTCAACCGCTTATTTCAATATATATATATATATATATATAATCACATATACAATTCTTCAAAAGGGAAATTTGTATATCCGTTATATCATGTATATTTGTAGATATATGTTCAAATAGGTGTGTGGTATGCAGTAATATACACGATATACATAAGCAATGACTTTTTCCAAGTCGACTTCAACTCTAAGTGAAAATTCATAGTTAAAGTCAACTTGAAAAGTGAATGAAAATCCTCATTCGTTAGATATCACTTATGTATATCACACATAAATGTTAATTGACACGATTGAAATTCATTAAAACGATATGAACAAATCTATATAAAAGCATCGAGGAAAATGAATGAAAAAACTCATTGGTTGGAAATACCTAGACGAATCTATATAATTTCTTTTTGGTCTATTTCATCACACAATATTCTTTGACAACTCCTAATTGTTGTCATTTACTATTATATGATTGAATAATGAGTGAAAATGAAAGAACACAAAATAGTGACATTTCATTAGGACTTCAATCAAAATACTAGTACTAGTATTAATTCTTGAATTGGGTCCAAATGTTCAAATTTAGTGCCATTTTGTGGCTCAAAGGTAAAGCAAAACATGTTGATGACCCATTGGTTTATTTATTAATGACAAACGTTGTCACCTAGAGATAATGACATCTAATTATTTTGTCGGTTGTTTAATTTTTTTTCTTAAAAAAGAAGAAATAAAATTATTCTTGTGATTTAATTACTTCCATATATCTCCAAGTGAAGACAGGGACGTGGAGACGAATCTTTGTAGCTCAGTTGGTTGACTATTTGAATTTTATTTTGTTGATCAAGATTTAAAAAAAGGAGGACATGAACATTGTACGAGGCAATACTATAGCAAATAATGGATTTTGTGGTAATTATTTGATGGTAATAATAATTATCGTCACATTGTATTTAATTATAATAATATAGCATGCGTATTTATTACCATCATTTTATATAAATGTCGTTAAAGACTTTAATGACTCTAAATATAATGACATTAACTCAATTAATGTTAAATATTCTTGGGTCAAGAAATATACGTTACAACAAAAACACATTTTAACGGCAATAAATATACATTAACAAAGAGTGTTTAAGCCTTTATTGACATTAGTTAATTTCCATTGGATCCAATGCCACTAAAAACTTTAGGGACATACAAAGAGTGCTAATTGCCACTGAAAGTACATAATTAGTGGCAATTAAGCTATTGCCGTTAATTAATTATCGCTAAAAATTATTTTTAATTTAATAATAACTGCTAAAATATGATTGTTGTCACTAAATATCTCTTTTATTATAGTGCACTTTAGAGTATTTAAAGAGTACAAAATTTAGCGTATTGTAGTAATATACATTAATTTTGGGTCGTTTGCATTTTGCCCTTATTAAGTTTATATTTTGTATCATAATATTTTACAAATTCTACCTCACGTTAATAAAGAATTTATGCTTCACTAAATATAAATTAGATTACTAAGAATAAAAATTAAAAATCAGGTACATTTGAAGAATAAATCGTACAATCAAATAATTAATTTTTGGTTAATTATTAATTACACTAACATCCCACGCCCTTTTATTGCTCAAATTATTCCACTTTCACGTGACTTCAACTCTTATAGCTTTCTTGTGATTTACATTTTTGGTTAATTAAGGGTGTTTTTGGAATAGAAAAAAATATTTTTTAATTCCGTCATATATGGTTGGTTAAATTGTTTCAAAAAATATTTTCTATAAAAAATATTTTTTCTAGTAAAATTACGAAAACAAGTTTCACCATCCTATCCCATAGTATTCTCCTATATTATATATAAATAATATTGAAATAATATATTTTTTTTTTACTTATCAAATATAAAAAAAGTAAATTATTAATAATTTATTTTTCAAAATGATATTTTTTTTAAAAAAAATTTCTCCATACCCAATACGAACGTTTATTAGACTAACATACACCCTTTTTTTTGCTCAAAATATATATTCCAATCTTTACATTAATTCTCGATGTTTCAATTAACACTCTCACGTGACCTTGACTCCAAACAAATCCTTATTATATAACTTTAATTTTAAGAAATAGAATGAGTTTAAAGAAAGTTTAATTCACTAGACATTTGCACCATATATGGGTCTTGTCAGCGTTTATTCTGAAAATTCATAATAAATTTTAATATAAAAAACTTAGAAAATCAAACTATATACTTAAATGATAACCACCTAGTGGACGGTCAAATGACGCGGGTTAAAAATTATGAGATGTCAAAATTCAAATCCTAATAATAAGAAAGTATATTAGGTATTATTACAAACATACTAAATACGTGAAATTTGTTACGCCTAAACAAATAATACATAACATAAATTTGAATCGTTACAAGGTTCTTGCAAACTAATCCAAACACTATTATAAGCAAATAAATTATGTGATATAATTACTTCTTATAAAATAATTAATTATTTAAAACGTCACTTGTGTTTGAGTACATACTTGTTACTTGCTGTATATTCTAATCTTTTTATTATTTTTGTGAGGAATAAACGGATCTTATGATTTTAATAAAAATGACATTTATAATATGATATTATTGCTTGTACATTGAAACAATAACAGTATTAATGTAAGATTCCTTCTTGTGTCTCTACCATAATCTATACACAATGTATTGGAAACTGAGAATTAGCATGAAAAAAGGAAGGATTTTATTTCTACACACATAACATAATTCTACCTTGATAAAAAATAATATTTCAATCGAGAATTAGTTGTACATGATTCAAACACATTATATTTGTTTTTATATTATCAATATATATAATTAAATAAAATAAAACAACTCTTGATATCAAACAAACTTGGATGCTTCCTTTCATAAATCCCTAAAAATTAGGAATATATGAATATTATTCTCATTACCAAGGAATGGTTGACATTAATCCCACTACTATATGGTATAAAAATTATATTACAATTAATCCATTTGCAGCAAAAACCAATGTTGTCAGTCTTATAAATATTTTTTTTACCGTATTGATCGCTTCCATGATATTTAGTTAAATATTTTTGATTAATAAATAGATTAATACATAAGTTAATTTATTAAGTTTTCTTAATCTTTGTCTGTACGTTGCTTCCTATGCTGTTAGGAACTCTAGAAATTCCAAATTGTAGCATTAAACAATTTTGCTTAAAAAAAAAAAACTGATTTTGCTTTTATAAAATTTGAGAATTAAAATCAATATTTTCCCTTGAAATAACAAGTAAAACATGAGTTACAGATTTATCTATCGAAAACATTTTTTTTGCCTCATAAAAATAGAATAAGATCTACTTATCGTTTTATACCACATTAATGAAATAGCACTCGATATATTATTATATAATTAGTGACCGTAAAAAGTGAGATTTAGAGACCTAAAAAATGAGATAGGTTGTTATCTAGTTTCTACTACTACAACATGTTAAAATATATCGATGATATAAACTTTTATTATAATCTTTGTGCGTATATATGTTGCATCATTTAAATATACAGGGAGAAAAAAATATTATTATGGTAGGATATAATCACTTTTTGCAAACATGTTCAAATTATGAGAATAGATAACTTCTTCATGAGGAAATGGTTTCCCTCAGTGGATCTATTTGATATTAATTTGAATTAATCGATCGAGTTGATAACTTTTGAATATAGAATATGATTGGGAAAAAAAAAAATACGATTTTGTTTGTCCTAGACATTCTAACTCCTCTCTTACACTTTTGCCCTCATTAATAGTTTCCTCGTTACTAATATGAGTTGTAGTGAGATAATTGAGATTCCTCCACACTTAATTATATGTCTCAGATTTAAGCCTTTAGAAATGAAAATAATAATGTTGGGAGTAATATCTCTAAAAATGAACCCTGCAATATACGAATTCAAATTTAATCAAATTTTTATATGAGAATATATCAAATACCGAGTGGAATATAAAAAATAAATTCCCCATTATATATCCCCCATTGCACTATTGTTTTCATTAGCATATTTTTTCCTTTCCTCAAGGAAATATCCATTTTGAAATGCACATAATTAAAGGGTATAACCCATTCACTTATGGGTCATTTGGAAATAATATAATTTTATTATTTTTAATATTTTGTACTTCCTCCTATCTAAAGTATTAATTTGTTATGTATATGGTTATAGAAAATAATTTTTTTAAATGGCGTGCAAAAATCATAAAAGACAAATAAATGCATATTTTATCTCTAAGAATTATTTTATGGATACAAATTCAATTATTACAAGAATACATATGGTGGAATTTTTATTTTATTTTCAATATCTATGGATAAAACAAGGTACTTGTACTTTCTTCTCTTATTTATTCCTTTTGTGCATATTTATTACTTAGTTCATATTTGATATGAAATAATTTTTTAAAAAATAATTAAGTAAAATAAAGATGTTACAATATCATGCCGAGTTTTTACTCTCTCCGTCCAAAATAAGGTCAACACAAAAATTAATAGTACTAAATATTTTCAACTGTACCTTTATATTCTATTTTTTTTTATAGTGATCAATTTCAAGAGATATATATTAAATAAGGACGATTTGGTAAACTACATACTATACTTATTAATTTTTAACTTGAAACAATTTGCTAAAGCGGTATTTACTTTTGGATCGAGCGTTTATAAGTTATTTAACCTGTTATATCCTTAATTAATTACTTTGAAAATGTAGAACTTTTTGAAAATATTAAGTTTTTAATTCATCCACTTCATAATTAACAGGGGTAAAATGGTAAACTCACTATGTCAATTATTGATTTCTTAATAATTAGGGATAGAGGGAGTAATAAATTAGAAAAATATAAAATAATAAAATTGAACATAAAAGTAATTTTTAATCTAATATGGGAAAATAAAATAAAAAGGTCCAAACAGTATGGCCTATTGAAAATTGGACTTTGAGGGCTTCAATATTGATGCCTCATAAAGGATGTTGGTTGAGAGTTTGGCCGTCCGTTAAATGAGGAAGAAAAAAAAAAGAAGGGTGGGGGGAGGGGGGGGGGGTTAAGGGTAAATGTGTATTTAAAATTTTTATCTGCAATCGATATTTATGTCAATTTAATTAATAACAAAATATGTGTCGTGTATATAATTTTTTATAAAATTAAGAATGATCAAGTAAAATATCAGATATTGATAAGTCTTTTATCATATATCCTTACAATAAATGAGGAATTCTGCGACGATTATTTAATGATAATAATATGACATAAGTATTTTTATAAATATCGCTAAAAACTTTAACAATTTTAAATGCATTTTGATATTGACTCAATTTACACTAAATATTTTTTATGATATTAAATATTGTTGCTAAAAGAAAAATCTTTTATAGGGTAGTGTACATGAAAACACAAGTTTATCAATAATCAAAGAATTTTCACTATGATATGGAAAAATTTCACAAATCGTCATTTTCAGTTCTTTTAATTAGAAATAATTATGATCTTTAGTTTTAACTTCTATGATTTAAATTTAAGATACAATAATAGAATATCACTTGTGAAAGTTGAGATTTCCGCACAATAATTTTTGGAAGCTTAATTAAGAGTTGAAGTTATTGTTTTTGAAATTTTACTCGTAGTAAATTTGGATATAATAATATTTATATATTTAATGATATCTTTTATGAAAAATATAAAAATTTAGATCAAATTTATTTAATTCAATTAAATCCATAATTCATATTCTAAATTTGACCCTAATTACTATTTCTTCCTATATTATATGATTGAACTTTAGCCATGATTATATATTGGGGTTTGGACTCAAAAAGTTAATCATTTTACTATGTATAAATTTAAAGGTGTCTTATCCATGCTTTTCACTATCATATACACACACTTAGAATTCAAGATGGAAAGGACTTTAAAGCTTTTCACTATCTTATCTGTTTGCCTAAAAATATATTCTTATCATTTTAAGTTTTGCATCGTATTTTTTATTTTCATGTATTTTAAAATATGTTAATTGATTCTAAAAAAAGTTATTTTAGCTTTATTAATGTCTTAAGTCATAATCCCTCTATATTAGATATTTATTCTCTTGATTAGATTATCAATCCCTCTTTGATATGTATATTTTAACCTTGTTGATTAAGAATTATATTCGAGGTAATAGTTATTTTATCGATATATTTGTCTTTAATAATTAATTCTCACCGATCAAATGTTATTGAGTTCAACGAAAATCCTATTTGAAGAAGCTCATATATGAAATGATGTGAAATAATGCTCAGCATGACAAATTCATTAATTTAAATTCAGAAACTGAAATCTCTCCTCTATCATCAATAGGTTTAGTCAAAGCATTTGTAACACGATCCAACTTATAAGCCTCATTGAGTATCTAAACCATTTTTTTCGTTGTTTTTACAAAACTTCTTTCTTGTATCAACAAATCATTGCTCTTAATAACACAATACCAACATTAAAAATAAAAAAATGACTTTAAATATTCGGTGTAATATTCTTTTAGCAAAACTGGTACAAATAAACCCCTTCCGCCCTAGATATGACATGCACCTATTGCTGATTATCTCAACTTGCAAATAATATTTGACATTCAAAAGAAATATGAATTCAAGATCCAAAGTCGATAAATCTAGAATGAACATGACCTTTGCAATATGCATAAATTTTGAATGTGTTTTTTTTTTTAAAAATAAATATATATATTGTTTGCACCGAAATCAACAAATTCAACTAAACTAACCCACGAAACCCTCTCTAAATCCGCCATTGGACATCACTTAATTAAGATTAGTTCTTTATCCATTGTAATTCAAGTTTTTTCTAATTAATTAATAAAAATAATTTAATTTAATATTTTTATTGGGGGAAAACGATTGATTCAGACTTTAATTTTTTTTTCTTTGTAAATTGAATTGTAATAGGACCAGTCATTTAAATCTAGTTAATATAATGGACCATTAGTGAAGCACCAAATAAATAGTCATTGCAATAATTATTAATTCTTGTTACGTTTACGTTTACTATTTTGTCTTTCTAAGGATGAAGAAGGGGAAATAAAATCTTTGCTTTATTTTTTTAATTACTTCAAATTAATCTATAGCTTAAGGAATACTAATATACATTTTTAATATTGCTTTAGTCTTAAACATCAGTATTTTCAATTAAGAAAATACCCTTTATAAATAGAAAGTTTGTAAAACTTCAAAGTGAAATTTAGACATAATTAAGATGGGGTATTGGTGAAATATTTTTCACTATTTGCTTATATTCATATACGACATTCTTATCACTAAATCATAATTAATTAACACAAATTGTTACCTTAATTTGTGACTTTACTATAATGATTTAATATGATTTGATGTAAGTATTCAATGTGGTTAAGTTTCTATTCCTATCGGTTATCGATCTGTGAAAATTATAAATAAAATAAAATAAAATTCAAATCTCAATAGAAATAAAAATATTAAAAATACTTTTACGGAAATGATAATTGATATCGATAGAATCATTAACGTACATGCAAATTAATCTAAACACCACCGTTATAAAAATAAAAAAAAGGTTCTGCTTTATTATTTGTATATATTTGAGGAATAATCAAAGTTTATACCACTTTTTTTTTGTCACATATATCATGACGTGTTATTCCAATTAAAATGTGGTTCTTTTTACATGATTATCAAGTCTATATTCATATGTCTCATCCAAATTCATGGAACAAAAAAGACGATAACAATTTATAACACTAAATAGTAAAAATTCATCCTAATTCTTTATTAAATAGAAATTAGCGCGGTATTATTATAAAAAGAATTATTAGCTACAAGTTATTTACCGATATATTAATAATAAATTATGCTCCCTTATATTAACCCATTAAAGACAAAAACCATGTTTAAAATAAGTTGTTGAAATTTTATGGATTATGATCAAAGGTTGGTAGGCAATAAAACGTTATATATCTTGCTTATTCTTTTATAAGTTTTGTAGTATTTCTCATATTGTCCTTCGATTTTTGCTACAATTCATTGTTTTATACTTTGATTATCACACTGTTATATTGTAGTTACTATTCTTCTTTTTTTCTAAAATATTTTGTCAGGATTTTTTTTCCACCTATATATGTTATTTTCTTTTTCGATTTTCTTTGATATGTTTTCTCTTGAGCTGAATGTCTATCGAAAATGGTCTTTCTCTATATTCCTTAAGTACTTAGAGGTAAGATTTGTATACACACTAATCTTCTCAGATTTCATTTGTGTAATTATATTAATATGTTATTATTATTAGTGTATGTATATATATACACACATGTGTGTGGTAGAAATGCACACAAAAGCTTACACTAAAATGTTCCTTTTCTTTACCAAAAGAATACTTTGGTTCAAAACCAAAAAGTATAAAAGTGGAAAAGAGTAAAAAGGAATTTAACCAAAGTCACAATACTCACTTACTTTTCCTTTTTCTTTTCCTCATCTTTATTTTTCTTCCTTTTTCATCTTAACCCCCCATGTTCATAGAAGAATTAAATCCCCCCACCCCACTCCCACCCCGCCACCCCAAGTGTCATTTTCTCACATATACTTCACACAAAAGAAACAAGCCATTACTTCATACACCTATTGCCATTTCTTGTTTTCTTCTTCTTCGATATCTCTCAAACTCAAATCCCAACAACTTATTCAATTTCCTCTTCAATTGTTTATCATCATCAAAACCCCCATTTCAAGAAAATCCCAAATTTTTCTCTATTATCTACATATCCCTTTTTTTTCATCTCAAAAATTAATTCAAAACTTCCTCAAACAAGCTACTAGTCTTTTTTATAACCTACTTACAAACACAATAATGAGTACTTGTTCATAACAATCTGTCTTATTTTTCAGGTTACTAATTCTACTTGATCGCGCTTATTTCTTTCTTAGAAAAAAAAAACATGGAGTTATTCCCACCACAACCAGATTTATCCCTACAAATTAGCCCTCCAAATACTACTACTAATCAAGAAGAGAATAATATAGGTTTGAGTTTTTGGAAAAGAGCTTTGGAATCAAGAAAACCCCATAATATTAATATTAACAACACTTCTTGTTTTGACCTATCTTTATCATCAAATATACCAAGACCTAGTAGTCTAATTAATCATCAAGAACCTAATTACCCTTCTAGCCAATATTTCCAAAATAACACAAATTTCATTAATAACCCTTTTATACCTCATCATCATAATCTTGGTTTGTTTAGACCTATAAGTGGAGTTCCACTTTACAATAATCATCAAAATTCTTCAACTAATACATTACCTATACAATCTTCTCCTAGTTCTTTTAATAATTATAATAATATTAACCCTATTTCTTCATCAAATAGCCACTTTCATCAATCCCATAATCATCATCAAAATGGACTAATGAGATCAAGATTTTTTTCAAGATTTCCAACTAAAAGGAGTATGAGAGCTCCAAGGATGAGATGGACAAGTACCCTTCATGCTCGTTTTGTTCATGCTGTTGAACTCTTGGGTGGACATGAAAGTAGGCTACTTGCTTAAATTCTTCTTTTTTTCACTATTTCAATAAATACTTATTCGCATCAGGTGTTTACATCAAGTCTGGTAATGTTTAGTTTAGTATAAATATCAGGTGCGAATAAGCTTTTACTATTTATATATATTTTTTGTGTTGATAGTCAAGTTTTAATTGAGTCTCATATGATAACTTGAAAAATAGAATAATGATTTGATATGAGTGATTAAATTGCACACCAACAATGCAAAAATTCTTTAAATTAAAATGAGATTTAATTTATATACACCGATAATATTTTTGGTCTTTTTACTACAACATAACTTATTTTTCAGATTACTAATTTCATTTTTTATGGACGGTTATTCTCATATAGTTATCTTTTAGGTAATTTAATTAATAGTGCAAATTTATTTATATATTATTGATGTATAAAAATTAAACTTACTGAAAAAATCTATATATTTTGAGCTTAATTAACAATGCTTCATTTTTTTTGGGGGGCTTGTAGGAGCAACACCAAAGTCAGTTCTTGAGCTTATGGATGTGAAAGATCTCACTTTGGCTCATGTTAAATCCCATTTACAGGTAAAATCTTTTATTTGGGGGGGGGGGGGGGGGGGGGGAGGGAGGGATTGTTTTTTCTCTATCTTTCATTTGTCCAAATAATATAGGTCATAGGTCTGAGTCGTGGAAGTAATTGCTAATATTTGTATTTGAGTAAGTTGTCAGTATCACATCCTTTAGAATGCGACTCTTCTTCAAACCATACATGAATGCGAGATATTTTGTGCATCATATTGTTATTTGTTTCTTTCATTTGTACAAATACAAGTCATGAGCCTGAATCGTGAAAGTAATTACTAATATTTATATTAAAGTAAACTGTCAATATCAATCTCTTAGACTGCGGTTTTTCTTCGAACCCTACATAAATACGAGATACCTTGTACATCAGAGTGCTATTTGTTCTTTCATTTGTCCAAGTTAGTTTCTTTTGGAGTCTTCTTGGAATTTCATTAGCATGTGCATTTAATAGACCGAGTAAAATTATCTTTTTGGAGCTTTCACAAAAGGCTATTGTTTCTTTAGTACTATACTTTGGACAATAGTAGCCCGTATTATCATAAAGGATATAAATTCCCACAAATTTCAAATTCCAATGCCTCTTTTTTTTTTTTTTTTTTTTTTTTTTTTGGGGTTTGTCTCAAATACTGAGAACTTTTTTTCTACTTAGTAGATCTGATGGCTCTGAAAGCCTATTATAAAATGCAGCTTTTTCCCATAGGAGAATGAACCATATATTAATTCATGTAGCAGCATAGTATTTGTAGTAAAAGAAAAAGGAGGAGAGAGAGAAATAGGACTCATATCTTAATGATTCATCAATAATAACACTGCAAAAGTATAAGGTCTTGTTTGGTTTGAGGGATACAACAACAATATAATAATATACTCGATTTTAATCTTATAAGTGAGGTCTGAAAAGAGTAATGTGTTTGTATACCTTATATATATCTTATGAAGGTAGAGAAACTGTTTCCGACAGACCCTAGACTCAAGTAAAGCATTCCGAAGAAGATTTGGAAAAGGAAATATGGTAATGAAGAAGTTTTGTAGGAAATAATAGAAAAAAAATCAGTAACACCAACAAAATAATACGATAACCAAGCAAAGAAAACTACAAGTAATAATAATTTGAATTGTATTAGAAAGAAGAGTAGGATGGGGGTGGTGGGGGAGAAAAAAATCAACAGCAACAACAAAATAATATGATAACTGAACAGAAAAAATCCAAATTATACTAAAACGAAGAGACGTTATGACCCGGGGGGGGGGGGGGTGTTCTTGCTCTACAAACGATTTTATTCAACTTCCAAAAAAAGGATTTAGAGGATAATTTTGTCAAGTAAC
Source organism: Solanum bulbocastanum (assembly GCA_037074985.1). NCBI lineage: Eukaryota > Viridiplantae > Streptophyta > Magnoliopsida > Solanales > Solanaceae > Solanum > Solanum bulbocastanum. The sequence goes on from CM073604.1 coordinate 3,475,211, forward strand.
TTCTAATAATTAGCACTATTAATTAATTGATTTTCTTAATGAGTGTTTTACAAAACACTTAAAATAGACCAAAGGGAGTAAGATTATTGAGTATATATGTTTTTCTTCATCATATATATTAGTACAAGTATTTTGTAGCCATATACTAGTCCACTTATGTATAATGTGTCTCCATATTACTATAATCAGAGACAAAATCAAAATTTTCATTAAAGAAATTCAACATTTATATAAATAGGCCAGATCATGCTTATGTGGTTACAGTTTAAATATTAAAACTTATATTCAGATGATCTGATAGTGTAAAAAAAAATTCCTTCCAGATGTATCGAACGGTAAAAACAACTGATAAATCAGCAGCAGGAGCAGCTTCTTCAGGTATAAAATAGTGTATGAATGATTGTTCATTATTATAAGGTATTTTTAAGAGTAAATTTAATAATAAAAATATACAATATGCTTTAAAATATATTGGTTTATGAAGAAAAAATAATTTATTTTTTTTACCTTGTGAACATGTTTAGGACAATCAGAGGTGTTTGATAATGTATCATCTGGGGATAATTCTGTTGATTTAGTACTTGAAATTAAAAATTCAAACAAGTCTGAATTATCAGTTCAACAAGGTAGACAAAATATGTATAATCAAGAGAAAGATTATGGTGGACTTTGGAGTAACTCTTCAAGGTAAACATTTATATATATGCAACTCAATTATTATATATTAATGAAGTCCATTTATGCTTGATTTAATCCATAGAACTAATTAATGAGAGGATTATTAGCTTATTGTTTGACTCGTTTTCGAAAAGTCAAAAGTGTTTATTTTAAAAAGTTAAATGTGTTTAGTCCAACTTGAAGTATTCTTAGTAGTAGAATAAGTTGTATTGATCGTGTCATATGTAATGTCCATTAATGATGGTTCATTAATGTGAAGTATATTTTTTAGTAGTAGCATATAAGTTATTTTCTAGAATCTGAAAAACAGTACTTTGGTGTTTTTGAAAAGCACTTAAATTTTAGCCAAACACAATATTACTTTAATTTTTTTTTACGTGCAATATTATTTAACTGCTTTTGTTAGATAAATTCTCCGCCATTACTGATAAGACATTTGAAACTAGACCCCTATAAAGTGTCAAAATTAAGAACATAGCCCCCATATAAATGTAAAAAAAATAGGTGTAATATTTTTTAATAAAATTATTTTGTTAAATAAATTTTTGATTTTGTCACTACGATACAATAAGATATTTGAAACTAGATCCCTTACTAGGAAACTTAGTGTCAAAGCTAACACTAGCTATAGTAAGAAGATTCCCCCCATATACATATGTAAAATTCTTTAATTTGGTGCAAAAAAGTTGGGATAGTAATATCATAATAAAAAGATGGAAAGACAAGAAAAAGATTAAAAAAAAAAAAAAGCATGAGTACTATAAAAATAATATGTGACATAGTACTACTAAAAGATTGTCTTTCTGTTTTCTTAGTTTCACTTTTTTCTTCTGCATGCATGGCCTCCACTGATGATAGAAAAATATTCTATCTTTATTTGTGATTATGTAGCAGGGAAAGTTGGCAGCTGCATGGCAAACTAGGAGATTATCCAGGAAATTTACCTTCTTTAGAGGTACTATAGTATTATATTGTTCTAAATTATTACAAAGTTTCTATGTGCATTTACCATTATGTCCTTGCTCGAGTCGAGGATCCATCATAAACAGTTATATATCTAAGACTAAGACTGTGTATATACCATCTTTACTAGATTCCACTTGTAAGATTATACTGCATATATGTCATTGTAGCTGTTACTCATGCTTTACTTAAGCTAGAGTCTATTAGAAACAATTTTTCCACCAATGCAAGATGGGACCGTGTCTAAACCACCCTTTTCAAACTAACACTTATGAAATTATACTGAATATATTATTGTAGATCCTACTTCATGCTTATGCAATCTGTATATTTTTGCTTATGTTTAGAGATTAATATGGAAGATTTGAAATTACTTATTAACTAATTTCAATTTATGTGACATGATGCGCAATATATATGATCTAGGGTCAAACCAACTAATTTTCAATGTGAATTCGAAAAGTACTAGCTATGAAATTGTTGATATCTATAATTTGTTGCCTTGACTATAAAGTAGACTTTTGATAATCCGTCCTTAATTTAATCTGATTAGCAATGAATTTTACTGTATAAACACATAAGTTGTTCATAGTTAATTCTTGTCTTTTTTGTAACAATTTATGTATAATATGCATGCCTCTAATTGGGGGGGGGGGGGGGGGGGGGAGCTAAGTAGAGTAAAGGGGTTATATGTTGAGATTACATTGCATACATGATTAAAATTATTTCTTTATATATATAATAAATGTTGAATCTTCTTTAATGTCTTTGTATGTTAACTTTTTCATGTTTTAAACCTTTTCTGTGATAATTCTAACTCCATCGTTGCCTCTAATATATACATAGATCCTCAATCTGTCCTTTTGATTCCTTAGCTTAGCTTTATTTACACACACTTTTCTTATTTCTACTTAATTATTATTCTTCCTTAGTAATATATTAATTATTCTTATTATTTTGTTTTTGAAAAAACAGAAAAACATGGAATCAAAATGCACAAGCTATGAAGGAATATCAACAGAAGTGAGTTCATCAAGCATAACACAAGCAAGTCCAAAGAAGCTTAATTTGGATTTCACTTTAGGAATTCCTAATAATTCATAGTAAAAAAAAAAAATGAAACAAATATATATTAAAGTTTTTGCATGGACAAAAAGTTGTACTCATTTTGAAATCATTAGTTAAAAGAAAAAAGAAAAAAAAGGAAAAAAGTGATGGAACAAAAAAGACTAGGAGACAAGATAAAAGCAAGAAAAAAGAGAAGGGAGGGGGAAAAAGTGCATTTTCCTTTTTCCACTTATATAATATTCTTGTTTTTGATTTCCAAATCAAATATTTACATTATTAAATTGTTCCTTTTGTTTTTTTTTTTCAATCAAAATTGGGAGAGAAAAAAGAGTACTTGATTTTAGATTTTTTTTAGGAGAAATATTAGTCGCTACTCACTATATATAAGAGAGTTTTATCATCCATTTCTTAATTTGCTACTCTTGTAAAAATAGTACCTAGAGAAAAAAAAAAATTCTCTTTCCCTTGGTAATTGTATGAGGCATTTATATTTAAAAAAAATAAAATATATATATATATATATATATATATATATATATTACCAATTTATATGTTTGTCTTCTAATTTTCTTTTCTTGATAAATTGTCTCAAGATAAGATTTGTGTACATCTTTTTTTTTTTTTATAAATTTTACTTATGAAGTTATATTTAATATATTATTGTTGTATTCTAAAATTTTTGTACCTCTTAAGATAGATACTTAAGGTCTTGATCATAACAGTTTTGGTATAAATGTTTAAGTTCAATGCACTAATTAATCAAGAAAAAATAAGAATTTGTGACAGCAAATTTTATAGATAAATAATAAAATTCATTGCTAATAATATTTAGAGATGAATTAGCAATAACACATTCTCAAATAAAGTTATTAGTTATTATATTTATATCGTTATTTTATCGATGAAATTCATAACTAATTCTATTTTATTTGTAGTGAGGATAATTACAAGCAAGACTTTATGATAAGTAAATTGGTAATTTAATAAAATGGTAATAACTAACCTGATGTTAAGTTTACATGGTTAGTTTATATAACTTAAATCCTTAATTTAATGGCATAGTATCTCTTTCTTAAACGTTTACTATATCACTAATTAATACTCCACTAAGTTGAGCAGTTAGAAAAAAGTGAAAATGAAATATAAATATTTCTGGTTGACTAAAATATTCTAAAAATATTTGAGATTAACTTATTTTCCTATAATTTAATGAAAATGATTTACCTAGATAAATTAAGAAAAAATATTTTCAAAACTTTTCTTTAATCTGATCATTTCAAAATAGATATTCAACTCGGTATTTAAATTTCGACCCCGATCAAAAAATAATTCCTAATCTTGACTCTCTATCATTATCTGAGATTCAAATCCTAACTCTAACCACAAATCTCTGAACCCGATTCGATCCGATCCGACCCAAATTTGTTGTTGGAGGAGGAATGCCTATTGCATCCTAGGCATTGGCAAATGCTTTACACTTTCCCAACAAATAAAGATATTGGAAAGGAAAATATTAGAGGAATTATCGGTAAAGGAGCTAAAAGAATGTAAACTATAGGAAATAAAAAATAACAAGAAGAAAAAGACAAAGAAAAGAATAAAAGGATGTTATATATAGTAGTCCTTTTTATGCTCAGTGGCGCAGCCACCATATCTGTTCATCCGAACCCTTTTGGCAAAAAATTATATTATTTTTGTATGGTTAAAATAATTTTTTAGATATATATATAGTAGATATTGAACCCCTTTGACTACTTTATGTATCTATTTCTTCAGATTTTATACCCAGTTATTAATAATTCTGGCTCTGCCTAATTATGCTCATTAAGTGAGTATATCTTTTTCTATATCAAAATCTTGTTCCCTCTTTTTTTTAATATAAATAATTGTACTTTAATTTTCACAAATGACTTTCCAAAATATTCTCACACTTTCTCTTGAAAAATCCTTCAATCTTCCATATATTACTTGTCCTAAACAAACAATGTAAGTTTCAAAATTGTGAAAAATTAAATTGCTTTTCCCTCTAAATAGTAATATGCAAATCACTTTTTTTTTTCCTTAAAAAAAAAAATCACTTGAGTTTGAAAAATCATTATTATTGTATATTAATTTGAAATTGGGATAAACTTTATATTCTAAAACCACTTCTAAATTTATTAATAAATGGTAAAAATTGCTTTAAAACTTTCATCTATGGAAAGGCAAAAGTGAAACAGTGTACGTGTAGATTATTTTTTACTTTAATTATTATTTCCTTTATATCTATAGTAAAAAGTCAGTGTAGGGTTTACAATATTAAGGACTATGAAATAATAATTCTTCTTTTTATTCCATTTGTTTTTAGTATTGCAAAAAAGCTTTATATATACACCCCACTTAAAGCAACCTTGACCTTAAGAAGAAAAGTTATTAATGATTGATTACAACTCAATTATTGAAGATCTTTTATTTTTTTAATTTTCTATAATCTTAATTATAGATGGTACGTTTGAGCTAATGTATTAAAGTATGAGATTGGTTCACATGCGTTTAGAGTGGTGTATATATAATGGCAACATGATTTTAGGCGCTCGGTATATGTAGAGAGTTGTATGTTAGATATATAATTTTAGAACACGATACTAATCATTTAACCATAGTTAAATGGCACACACATGTATTATAATATGACATTGGTTGGCTTGATATGTGTAGAGTGGTGTATGCAAGCGAGCGATACAATCATTTTATTTGCTCAATGCATGTAAAGTGTTGTAAACTAGTTGGTGATTGAACTATAGTCCATGGATTTTTAATGATACGTGATCCCGACTTGTTTTTTGGCTGAAATTTTTTATGGACGCCGTTACAACCTTACTGATGGAGTCAATTGGTCCCGAGGGCCAAACAAACACATTTTGAAGTTCAAAAGACCCCCAATGCGGGAAAGACCAAATTTACGGTTTTTCGTGTGCAATAGTCCATGAATTTTTGGTGATACGTGATCCTGACTTGTTTTTGGCCGAAATTTTATGGACGTCCATTACGACCTTATTAATAGAGTCAGTTGGTCATGAGGGGCTAACGATCGCATTTTCAAGTTCAAAAGAGCCCCAATGCGGAAAAGACCGAATTTACCATTTTTCGTGTGCTATAATCTATGGATTTTTGGTGATACATGATTCCGACTTGTTTTGGACAAATTTTTTTATAGACGTCCATTATTACCTTATTAATGGAGGCAGTTGGTCCCGAGGGGCAAACAAGCACATTTTCAAGTTTAAAAGAGCCCCATTGCGGGAAAGACCGAATTTACCATTTTTTGTGTGCTATAATCCATGGATTTTTAGTGATACATGATCTTGACTTGTTTTTGACTGAGTTTTTTTATGGACATTCCTTACTACCTTATTAATAGAGTCAGTTGGTCCCTAGGGGCAAACAGACGCATTTTCAAGTTCAAAAGAGCTCCAATGCCAGAAAGACAAAATTTACCATTTTTTCTTGTGCTATAGTCTATGGATTTTTGGTGATACGTGATCCCGACTTGTTTTTGGCCGAAATTTTTTATGGACGTACGTTACGACCTTATTAATGGAGTCAGTTAGTCACGAGGGGAAAACAGACGCATTTTCAAGTTCAAAAGAGTCCCAATGCCAGAAAGACCGAATTTACCCTTTTTCATGCGTTATAGTTCATGATTTTTGGTGATACGTAATCCCGACTTATTTTTTGCCGTAATTTTTATGGACACCCGTTACAACCTTATTAATGGAGTTAGTTGGTACCGAGGGGCAAACAGACGCCTTTTCAAGTTCAAAAGAGCCCCAATGCGGGAAAGACATAATTTACCATTTTTCATGTGCTATAGTTCATGGATTTTTGATGATATGTGATCTTGACTTGTTTTTTTACCAAAATTTTTTATTGAGTCAGATTATCATGAGGGGATAACAGATGTATTTTCAAGTTCAAAAGAGCCCCAATGCGGGAAAGATTGAATTTACCATTTTTCGTGTGCTATAGTCCATGAATTTTTGGTGTACGTGATCCCGATTTTTTTTTTTGCTGAAATTTTTTGCAAATGTCCGTTATGACCTTATTAATGGAGTCAATTGGTCCTGAGGGGCAAACATACGCATTTTCAACTTTAAAAGAGTCCTAATCCGGAAAAGACTGAATTTACCGTTTTCGTGTGCTATACTCAATGGATTTTTGGTGATACCTGATCCCGATTTGTTTTTGACTGAAATTTTTTATGGACGTCCGTTACGACCTTATTATTGAATTCAGTTGGTCATCAAGGGCAAACAAACGCATTATCAAGTTTAAAAGAGCCCCAATGTGAGAAAGACCGAATTTACTATTTTTCATGTGCTATAGTCCATGAGATTTTTGTGTTACATGATCTTGACTTGTTTTTGGCCAAAAATTTTTATGGACGCCCTTTACGACCTTATTAATGGATCAGATGGTCCTAAGGGGCAAACAAACAAAATCAAGTTCAAAAGAGCCCCAATGCGGGAAAACCCAAATTTACCATTTTTCGTGTGCATGGATTTTTGTTAATACGTGACCTCAATTTGTTTTTGGCCAAAATTTTTTATGAACGTCCATTTCGACCTTATTAATGCATGATTTGGTCCCGAGGGACAAATAAACGCATTTTCAAGTTCAAACGAGCACCAAAACAGGAAAAACTAAATTTACCAATTTTCGGTGAGTCCATATACTCTGATTTAGTTTTACTCAGTCTGAAGCCTTTAAATTCAAAAATTTACCTACAAACCTTTTAAACTCTATTGTTAACACGATCACATGTCTTGTCGATCAATATTATATCATCCGCAAATAATATACTTTGTGGTCGTTTCTCCTTTATTATGATGTGTCAATTCATTCATCACCAAAATAAATAAAAATAAGATCGACTCTATCGTATATGTCCTTATCATCATAATACATGTCATAAGTACATTTCTAGAATGCAAACATCATATAAAATTTCAGTGAGGACTTGGTTGCGTGTATATATATATATATATATATATATATATATATATATATATATATATATATATATATATATATATATATTCTTTTTCTGTTTCTCACCCTATACTACTCCATTAGTCTCCTCTCCTTGAAAAATTAATTATGTTGTCAATCCGCTCCGATATAAATCTAAATTAATTCTCAAAATCAAAATTAAACCCTTTGATATAAAGTACAAACTACAAAGGCAAATCTCAATCTTTTTTCCTCAAGTTATATCCACTGCACAAATGTGTAGTAGTCATATTCATATAGGAATAGTTTGAAAAGTGCCTTGATTGCTGAGCAGAAAAAGACAGCACAGTCCAGAGAAAGGACAGAGATGAAACTATATTTTATTAATTTATAGTAAGTAAAATTAAGAAGTATGGTCTCTATCACAACCAGCCCCTCATAATATATTTTTATCAAGGAAATTAATTTGTTCAAATATGCTTTTTAGAATAAGCAAAACATTACACAATCATCTTATATTTCTACACCTATTCCTTCTAATGTTTAATATCCATTTGAAGGATTAATATAGATTCTCGCTATGTAAATTTCATTTAAAAACAAGCACTTGTTAATAGGGTATTTTTTTTATTTTAAACTCTAAAATTCTGATTAAATGCGACAGATGTTGTTAACATGATTCTTGTTAGTTGTTACTGGTCCTATATTCTGTACATGAAAATGAATAAAATGCATTAATAAGTCAGAGAAACAGTGAAGAAAGTGGCAGGGCAGTTGAAGGTAGGTGGGGAGAATGAGTAGGTAGAGTGAAAAGTGGTCAGAGAGATGTCAATCATAGAGCAATGGATTGGAAAATCATTAAATGATGTTTGGTCCCTTCTCTTAAATCAAGTGAGATATACATTGAGAACGAGAGTTTTTATTAAAAAAATCGGTGTTTGGTATTTGTATTAGAGCTCGATTAAATCTGATTTTGCATTAAAGCCCCACATTAAAGGATAAAGAGTTTGTATTTAAGGAACTAGAATTCGAGACCTCTGATTAAGAATGAAAGAGTACTCTCATTCTATCATAATCTTTGTTATATGATGAGTTTTATGTGACATAATACACGTAAAACAACATGTATGAGGTCACAATTTTACCATCAAAGAAGCACTAAGCTCGCAAAAAATTGTTTTGCTTCTGTGTTTAGTTCTAAGTGAGGGCACATAATTTATCATTTTAATTGAGGTCGCAATTTTGCGTCTTAGATAAAGATAATTAATAAAATGATAAGATCATATTTATGCATCTTGACCTATAAATCCTCTTTAAAAATATAAATCTTTAATTCAATGAATGAGTAATAAGAAAGATTAAAAGGAGAGCTTGGAGCCACGAAAAGAAGTTTTAGAGCAAGTTCGAATCTATAGTAACACATATGTAAGTGTATATGCATCTCTTTATGGTGTATTATTAAGTTCCAATCAAAAATCATTGTATGTGTTCCAAATTTCTCTATAGATTTTGGTCAAGCACCCAAAATCTATACACCATATTCAATACAGATCCTACCCCATGTTCTATTGACACAGGTGCAACACGAAAAGTGAAGATTCTACGCAACTTAACATATAAGTAGTAAGTGAAGGTCAGTACTTGAAGAATTTAGGAAACAAAACTAATCTTGAAGCAACTGTAGGAACAATTTTCTTTGTATCTATTCATGTAGTCTCAAAGCCAAAAAGACCCTTAGCTACAAAAAAAATAATGATGCCATTGACAGGGAGATAGTAGATGTCACATTTAAATCAGAGACCTGACCTGATATTGGACATTGGACCTCACAAGAATCGACCAATTTGTTAATAACAAAATGTACATGAGTGAAGTACCAAACCTGAATCTAGTATCTTCTCGTGGCAAAGGAAAGATACCTTTATCGGCTAGTCCACTACGTATTGCTACCTCCTAGCAGCACAAATATCAGTTAACTCCGCCCACAAGGTAGACAGAGACGTTCTCCTGCCAAAGACGAAAAACACCCTGGCCCGAGAACCACAAGAATCATCAGCGCTCCTTTTGCCCCATTTTGAGGCCTGCACATAGAATGTACTTCCTGAATCTAAGTTTTGGTTAACAGTTGCATAGCTGCTTCCCCTAAATATTTAGCTTTTCATCCTTTTGTTACGTCCCGTCGGAGAAAATGGGTGTTAGTGAAGTTGGATTTTTTTAGGAGTTATTCAGTTCTTCCTCCAAACTTAAAAATTGAAGGACCTTGACTTTCAGCCTCTTTGGTCCTATCTCTATTGGAGGTGGTTCTCCAACAGTCTTACCCAACTCATCCCCGGACTTTTCATCTCTTTTATGCACGTTTTGCTTGCTAGATGCTTCTTCGTTGGCCCCTTTCTTAAACTTAACAGTGGTGGGAAGCGTACCACCTCTGGCCGACTTGTCTTCCTTGGAATGGCATGAATTAGCATTGAAACTATGAGTTACATTTTCAGCCTTGATACGGTCTGATGAATACAAGGGCCCGACCCCTTCAGTTTGATGTTTCCTTAATCGTTTGTAACCCTGAAAAAGTAAATGCCAAGAATACTTCAGTAGCTTATAGTAGAATTTCACACCAAAAACAAGATATGTCCTCACTGAAGCAAGAAAAAAAAAAGGTGATGCAACTTTCAACTGGTCAATGAAATAGAAATACAACAGCATTTGGAGATAAGAAATATAAAATTTTACTTTGATACATGAGGTTAAGGTCAATACTATCCAGTTAATCAAAGCAATTAGTTTCATTTCTTGTTAACCTGCCAAGACAAAGTCATAAACTACCAATAACCCACCTGGATTGACAGAGTGTAGCTAGCAAAACAATGTGAGCGAGCCCTATAACTAAATACACTCCTAATTTTGCTTCAAATTTGGTAACAAAAATAAAAAAGTAGTTCTTACAACCATAAGGAAACTGATTTATAAAGCAAAGTAGCGAAATTTCAATATTGGGTTTGAATGCAAAATTGAAGCAATAGCCAGGATGCAATGCAAAGCTTAATCTATAGTTACCATAAAATACCTATAACCTAGCTACTCAACATTGGTTTCACGATTTCTTGAAAACAATACGATGACGATTTGCGTCTCCAGTTTAGCAATTTGACTCGTCAGTCTTTCTACTACATAGCAACTTTTGCATATTTTTCTTTATCTATTCAACTCAAACTAAAGAATAATATGATTCAAAAAATATTTTAGAAGTAAATCACTATTTTAAGCACTTCTATAATTCTCTATTACTTAAGAATTATTATCTTTTGACCATCTAACTAATAGGTTACATAGCAAATTATGAATTCAATCGCTTCAAGAATCGAAGAAGTATATAGATTATGTATGTTAAAATACTAATTTATGCAAAACGCCAAAGGGGAGAACATGAATGAAGGCAGAAGATACACATTGAAAAGTCAAATAGAAACCAACGAGTACTTATTTGTCACCCTTTTCCCCTTGTCATAGCACTGTTTAACTAGAAACTTTAATTTGAAAACAGAAAAAAGAGCAAAAGATTGCACCCAAACTAAGACCTCAGTATCCACATACCTGGTGCTCAACCTTAACTGATGTTGAATCATGTTTACTTCCATGTTCTGCTCTACATCGTCGCTTCACTCTGAAAATTTCCGTATCAGACTCATCATTGTCTTGGTCAATAACAGTTCTAACATCTGAAACATGAGCTACTTTTTCATGTACTTTTAAATAGTCAGCACTAGGTGAGCAAGCTGATCTTTCCCTTCTACACCTAGAAATGTCTCTAAAAGGCTTCACAGATACAGTGTTTCCTACTTGTGAGTTATAAGCATTTTCCTGTACCTGCGCAAGCAATAAGCTTGAGATAAATTAAAGCATTTCCATTTCTGCATGACAGAAGTCAAAACAGTTCTACAAATATAATGACTTGGATGAAGGTAACTTACATTAATATTACTGGGGAGGCAGTCTTTCCGCTCCATTGTCGAACCAGTATTGGGCACAAGTTCAATAGGAGCATTGGAAGCTTGCTCATGAAATGTTTGTTCTACCCAGTCCTCAGCTTTTACTGTCCATTCAAAATTTATTTCACAGTATGGAACATATCCTTCCTCTTCAGCTTGCGGAAACATTTTCAAGAGGAGAGCAAAGTCATCGCCTTCGTGATAATGCCCAACATCATGCAAAACATTGTCATCCAGCTCAAACTTTCTAGCTGTAGTTTCAATGTCCAAAATATCTTCCCTTAAACAAAGGGTTCTACTGCTGCCACAAGGAAAATGAAGTGACCTAGGATCTGATGAAGAAACCATTATACCTACATCAGCTCTCAAGTGTGTCCTCAGTATAATACTATAATTAACAAATATAGACAAAGAAAAGGTTTTATTCAAACATACCATGGCGAAGGCATGCTGCATGTGAATAGCAGCTGCAGTTCAGATATGCTACATAGCTGTCACGCTTGCATATACTGCAGAGGATAGTGCCGTGTGAAAATGATGATATACCAGAAAATGCTTGTAATCTCAGGAGGCACCAACGAGCACGATGCTGAAACCGCATTAAATTTATAAAAGAAACTTTGATGGTATGGTGGGTGATCAAGTCTGCAGATGAATAAGCTGGATATTCAAGTTCCAAATCCATAGGTAAAAGCATTGCTTCTTTGCAGAGAAGTTCCTCATTGGGAAGAAGAGGCACCCTGTTCAGGAGTGCATAACGGCGGCAAGCAATTGAACCGATTGGAAACCAATCACCAGTTGCAAAGTTTACAGCCTCACCACAGTTAAAACCTACACATTAGGGAAAGAGAATTAACTAACACTAATTGTAAACTAAGATGAAATCCCAAGAATTGAAAAAAAAAAAACATCAAGGCCCAAAACTAGAGGAGTAGTATTACGCATCCTTAGACTCTTAAGTCTAGAAAAGAAAATAGAGGCTTACCATGGCTGAATCCGGCATGATATGCTCTTGGAAAAGTTACTATGAATTCACCAGGCTTTTGAACAGCTTTATAGACAGGAACATCATGTTCTGATAAAATGTTAGGAGGAAAAAATGTTGTCTTCTGCAAAAGCATATCAAAAGCTCCATCCTCTCCATCGGCGGTTAAGATATCATTGTTATAGACATGCTCTCGGACAACCTTTTCAAAGTCGAGTGCTGCATGACCTGGAATACCGTACCAGGTTTTTGCTGCCCCGCAGTGATGATAATTGATGCTATACAAACAGACGAAGAGATGATTAGTCCCCAAATTAACCGAACTAACATATATGCTTTGAATTAAAGCACACCTGTACAAGTAGTGATCTTCAACATGCCAGGCAAACATACTAAATAGCATTCCAATGTACAACATCGGTTCGGTAACTCCCTATAAGATACACAAATTGGAAGTCAGGAATAATCAGGTTGGATCAAAATTTCAATGATAAAGGTGCAAAAACTAATCTGTTTACCGGGATTGCATTTTCGAGTAGTCGAAGTATTGATTTAGGTAGGTAAGAAAATCTCTGAAACCAAAAATAGAGGATTTATTAGAAGAAAGATGGTAAGAAAAAAGACAATTAGCACCGTTATACTACACCTTACGTTGACGGGAGTCAGGAGAAGCTGATGGACGGAAAATTATGAGAGTTCTTTTTACTCTGTCCTTCGTGTGGAAGGGTCAGAAAGGAAGAAAAAAGGGATATACCAGAATAGCTAAGGAAAAGAGTAAAAGAGAACGTTGAGGGAAAACACTATCAAACAACACTGACAAGGCTAGCACTGACAAAATGTTTCAAAAACATGAATGCGGTAACAATAAATTTGCACACTAGATGCAAGGCACAAAGACTCGTTTCATACTGACAATAGAATATATCCCTGAAGACAAAGAAACTCCATATTAGGAATAGCACAACAAAAAGAAACTTGCTATGAAATCTACACCTTCATATTCCATTTGCATTTTCCAAGTTCATCATCGGGAGAAGATGAAAATGCACTACCATCGACATCGCATGCATATTCGACACTCTCAGTCTTTCCGGAAGCTATTTCATGCCAAAATTCTTTTTCCATATATGAAGGAGGAAGACATCCAGCACTACAATACCTACGAGCATAAACCTTGTTCGCCATTTTCTCGAAATCACGAAATGTGTAGTTTCTGGAAAAACATACTTTTTTCTCAAAAGTTGACAAATAATCAATTAAGTGAACACCAAATACGATGAGGAACTAACCTCCCGCTCATGAAAAAAGTGACCTTGTCATCTGTATCCCATTCAACTAGACGAAGTGGCTGTACCCTTGTTGTAAATTTAAAGCCAACCTTCTCTTTCATCAAAACTACTCCAGCAGGAACAGAAGCCATGATTGGGGAAACAATCTTGCATATTCCTGTTACATTTCAACCGTAGAATCAACTCTTATCAAATAAATGAAGCCAACAGAACCAACAACTATTCTTAGACAAGAACATGGTCCAGAAAAAGCAAGAGGCAATTACAGTATGTTTTTGACAATAGTTGGGACAACTTTGAGCTACCAAAATATAAATGGGATGAGCTCTACAGATAAGGCCAAAGACACTAGATAGCAAGTACATCAATATTCTTAACAGCCAGGGTCCTTCACAGAAACATATTTAATCAGGACTAGCACGTAAATTCTACCGGAAAGCTAATTGAATCATGTTTGCAAGGAGAGACATAAGAATGGACATTGACTTATTTGACACAGAATATTAATATAGACTATACCATATTTAGAAGCTTCGGGAGTTATCTTCTGGAGATAAACTAAAGGATCCTCAAACTCCTCTTTACTTGGATAATATACTGGACATTCTGGAATTTTATCAGTCCATTCAAGATCAGACGTATCAAACTTCGCAACCTTGTGCTTTGGGAAAACATCTCTTTCATTTAAAGAAGTCCCAGACCCTGAATGTATATCAGCATTAACACGAATTCTTTCACCACAGGAAGCTGAAGATCTTAGGGCATCTCCTCCACTTCTACTCATCGTATTGCTGACAGAAGACAAATCATTCATAGATTCTGTTTTCTTTCGTTGAAGCCTTTTTCGCTTCAAAAACTCCAACATAGCTTCCCTCGACATTCTATCAGCAACCTTTAGATGAAACATTCAAGAAAAGATCACAAACCCATAGTCCAAGTTCACATACTTCATTTACATTTGTTTCTTTTATAAATTAGGACAAGTAGAAAAAATGGTTACACAGTACAAATATGGAAAAAGGTTATATATATATAGCAATACCAGAAAGTACCACCTAAACATGTGATTCAATACAATATGTAATCACAGAAAAACTGCATGTATTTAAAGTTAATACTTCAGATTTTGCATAAGAAACCACAGAGAAAATGGAAATCGGTTTTATCGCCCATTACAAAAGCTATTTTAGTTACACAGATTTTCCAACAGATTGTTATAGGCAGGGGCAAAGCTATGCTTCGCGACGGGTTCAACATGACCCAGTAATTTTGGCTCAAACCATATATTTGTGTTTAAAAAATCACTTATTATTATGTATAAATAATTTATCAAGAACCCATTAAGTTGCATTTTTAAAAATCTAGAACTGATGAACTCAAAAATCCTAGCTCG
This sequence comes from Solanum bulbocastanum, assembly GCA_037074985.1. Lineage (NCBI taxonomy): Eukaryota > Viridiplantae > Streptophyta > Magnoliopsida > Solanales > Solanaceae > Solanum > Solanum bulbocastanum. Next base: position 3,490,562 of record CM073604.1, read on the forward strand.
ACCTTTGTTTATAGGTGCGTTTTCTTCCATTCAAATTGCAAAGGGCCACTGAAGATCATCTCCTCCTGAGAAAACTACTACTACTACTACTATGCAGCAAACCAAACTAGTTAGTATCAGCTATATGAATCTGCAGCATCTGTTCTGCGCTATATATTTGGACTGTTTCATTCCAATACGAACACTGCAAAAAACATAATATACGGAACCTTCAATTTTCAAAAAAAAAAAAAAAACACTATAGGAATTGTTTGTTTTCTATTAAAATGCTCACGATCCAAACTTCAAGCGTAAAGAACAAAATCACATTCACCAGTATCAAAATAGGAAAAACTTACACGAAACGTCACAATCTTCTAAATTTAAACTGTACCGTCAACTGTTCTCATAGCATCGTATTACAAAGCTCTAAACCCCTCCAGCAGTCTTCTCCTACACTTCACCGGAAAATTAAATCAGAAACAGCAACAACGAAGGAAGAAGCAAAAAAAAAGAGAGAGACCGTCAGCCAAGCCCTAGAACACAATTTACAGCACAATAAACGATAAACAAAGCATTAGGCTGGCTACATTACCTCGAGACTGCATAAACATAGCCAAACTCAGAGATCAGAACGATTTCACAGCTCGAGCGATCGAACTACGCACAGGAACAAGGTACACTACTATAAAACAAGCACAATAGAGAATCTGAGAGAGTTTATATCCTCTGGAGACACTGTACACCAGCGAACAAGCAGCTTTCCGGCAACACGAAAAACGTTTGCCGGCGATTCCGGATTCTCTACCCACGCGCGGAAACAACGGACACTATTCAAAAGCGAGGAAACGGAGAAACTATGCGCGTTGCAACTTCTCCGGCGACTGTTCACCGGCGAACAAAGCAGTTCTCCGGCGGGAAATGGAGAAAGCAGAGAGAGAAAGAAGGGAATAATTTTAGAAAAAATGAAAAAGAGAAAAAAGTGTGGATAATTTAGAGAGTTATATACTTATATATAATAAAAAAGAAAAAGGAAATAAATAAATGAATAAATCGATCAAATCGGAAATAAATAATTCGATTTTAATTGTTTAGTTGTAAAAAACAAGAAGTGTGAAGGAAAGTAGTTGATAATTTGGTTTAACCAAATCCTGCCGGCTCTCGAAAATAATCCTACCCTTTGCTTTTCTTTTTTTTCGCTCGGTGTTTAACTAATTTAAATTTACATTAAAAATTACAATTTAAAATAAATGGTTTCACAAAGGATGGTTAAATTATATTTTGAAAAAAACACTTTCAAAATGTGATTAAGAACAAGTTATAATATATAAACGTGTCCTTTAATATAACATCAGCTAGTATTTATGACGTATACAAATAAACACTTAAATTTATATAAGGTTAAACAAATAAATACATACATCTTGCTAAGTATCTGTTTGATCAAAGATAATTTTCGCTTTTGATGAATTCTTTTGGATACAGACTTGATACTTTGAAGTTTTTGAAAAAAGTATTTTTACAACTTTTACTTTAAATTGTTCGTAATTTTTTAAAAATAATTTCAATTTGTTTTTATATTCAATGATGTTTTCATTTTTAAATCATTTTAAAATTAGTTAATATCTCAAATTAAATATATGATCAAATCAATTTATTATTTTTATCCGACGTACCAAACGATTTTGAAAGTATTTTAAAATAACTTTTGTTTCTATAGCGGTTAAAAGTGTGAAAAGGAAAAGTAGCGGGAAGCGAGAATCGAGTGCATCGTAAGTACAGGAGAATATTGTGCGGTGCTACTATTAGCCGTTGATTATGTTTCGTTACAATATTTAACGGTGGAAGATAAACTTTTATATTTTGATGTGAAATCCGTCAGTTACTTTTGGTTACTTGAAATGACAGTTATGTCCATGGTAGTTGCTTCTTTTTGACTGTTGGATAAAGGGTGATTATGTCATTTAACAGAGAATAGTCTGTAAAAGGCAAATAAGTAACGTGAGTTTTAGACTTTTATCAAAAAAAGGAAAATATTAGACGGGGCAATTTAAAAGGCAAAACTTTAGGGGAAGTTACACAATTGGAAAATTATATAATTAAAATAAAATGAGCAGTTATTTATATTAAGTTAGTGGTCTATCGTAAATTATATTTCTATCTCATAAAATAGATAGATCGTCTTTCCGGATGGCTTAGTTGGTTTGAAGGGTGATACGAGTTTGATCCCCCTCAATGTCTTTTGAATCGAGTATGTTGTATTATGCATGGGCTTACCTTGTGCGCTTTATATTTCACGTGTGGTTTCCAGACTATTCCAGAGGTTGTAACTTTCTATTAACTATTTATGAAGTATTTTTATGGCTATAGAAGTATAATATCATAATTAAGTTCGATAGATTTTAAAAATACTTTTAACATATACTAAAAGCTCAGTTTTCAAAAATTTCATGTTCAGTTAAATGTTGTTACAAAATAATAAATATTTTTTATTTTTTATTAGAAGTTTCTTTATAAATCCTAATAAATACAAAGTCATCTTTGTTATAAAATATCTTACCTTATATATCTATAAACATGAATCTGAATATAATCTATATAAACAACCAATTCTATCGAATATAAAGTTTGACTCTTTAATTTATTACAAAATATTTTACTTCTTGATACTTTTTGATACGAAACTGAATATAGACGATATGACCTAACCCGACAAGATTTTTTTTGATTTGGGGAGTGGTGGGGGGGGGGGGGTGGGGGTGAGAAAAATGCATTGCTATTGGTTGAAGTGTGCTTTTCCTTATTTGGAGGTTTTATTATTGTAATTAGGAGGTTGGGCTAATGATTAGGTTTCCCCATTCATCAGAAAACAGAACTTGAAGGGACAAATTAAAAAGTTCTTTAATTTGGTCGGCGGCTATTCCTATCACACTTTCTTTAATTAGAAGTTCAACAGATGTTTCTTCGTTTCAGTTTATATAATTTTAAAAATATTGTGTTTTAAAAATAATGTAATTCATATATTTTATTTTGCTTTTAACAAAAAATTTTTTATAAGCATGTGAATGTCATAATTGTTGAGTTATAACAAATTAAAAAATATTCCTAATACGATACTTATGAATTGATATTATCTATTTAGGTAAAATCAACATGATTTTGCTTATCAAGATTCATGAGTTAAATTAGAGATTCGTTGTGTGTCACATTCATATCATATATGATATTGATTGCCTATAAAAACCCCACTATTTTTGTGCATTTGCACCTCCAAAATACGAATAAAGATAGTATTCGATATGTAAATGATCAAAGGTCGCACTAAGCCAAGTCTTGGGTCATTACTCTACCATCTTCATACTTATTTTATTGATGAATCATTGATTTAACTCTGATACTAATTGTTGGACTAAAACAATTTAAAAGATATTATTAACATGATTATGTGACAATAAATGAAGCAACACGACTATTTTTCTCACTTTGTATATAAGCTTTTTCTTTCGTCAACTATTTTAGTGTGGAATTTTATTTGTATATCCAACTTTGACATATTCAAAATCACCACAAATTTTAAGCACTTTATAATCAATAACTTATTTAAAATTATAGATTTCAAGAGGAAAAAAAATTCCAACATGTATTCTATTGGCACATGCTAAAAACAACTATTAGACCCTAGGTAATGATGTTCATTGCTTTATAAACATTTTGTCTAGACCTATTTATTATTTTTATAATATAATGATCTGAATACTAGAACATTTTCTTATAGCATTCCCAATAAATCAAATGTAATAATTGGAAAATGCAAGAAAATATCATGTCTTGATAATGATAGGTTAAAGTTGCACCATCAAGAAAACTTTCCTACTTTATTGGATACAAATATTAAAAATTCACTCATGACATATATATGTGAAACCACTAGACAAGGCAAAGGAAAACATTATTGTAATCCCATGCTGAAATGGTGAATTTCACAATGGCCAAGGAGCTAGGAAGATATTAAATTAAATCAAGAATATCAATGGATTCAGAATTTAGACGTTATGATTGAGTTTTGAAATTTATATCAAATTTTATTTGTATTAATACTACATATTAATCATGTATATAAGGTTTAACTTGAAACTCTAAGTTTATATCAAACTTGCAAACTGCATTTGAATATGTCATTGTTAGTATATGTATATGATAATAAAGTTTGATTGATTTAAAGAACGTCTTGAGATTCTAGTAATTATATTACAAATGATATAATTAGTAAATATTTTCCTCTCAAATCAATATATTTTGTTGTTTAGGGGGGATTGCACTTACTTGTTTTAATTTAGTATAATTAGTTATCGAATATGCTACAATTTTACACTATCGACTAATTGTTGTTGATGTATTTGCTTATGTTCATTTATAATGATTGAAGTCAACTTTGATTAGTTAATCTGATCAGTTCATTGATAGTCAATAAATATGATATTCCTAATAATAATTCTACATGTATTTAGTGTGTATTATACTAAAGACTTTAAAAGACATTATGAATAAACCAGGTTTATGAGTGTGGTTCAAACTATATTAACCACATTTTTGGTGTAATTGATTATTTTTTACCTTGACACCAAATTTGTTTTGACCAGTGAAAATAGTACATATGTTACTTTAGTCTTATTATTTTTTTTAAAAAAAGGGTAACATTTTATTTTTTAATTTCTTATCTAGTGTCTGGTAGCCGTATTGAAGTTCAGTTAAATTAAGATTCACGTCGAAAAGTCTCACATTGAGGAGTAAAGCACTTTCAACAAATGTGACTCCTTACTAAGAGGGATTCAAACCCAAAACCTCTGGTTAAAGCATGTGATATTAGAAATTGATCATTAATGTTTTGGTTCAAGAAATTAAATCAATTGAGAATTTTCTTTACATAATTGATATAAGGTATTTATTGTTCTGATTAATTTAGATTGACAGTGCATAATTAAATATATTAAAGGGAAAATTATTTTACTATCAAAAATCAAAAATCAAAATTTAAAATCTCTAATTAAAAGCGAAAGGATATCATCTTCTTATTTAGTGGCAATTAACAAATTGACAAAATAAAATATGCCACCAATATGTTTCCATCATTACTAAGTGATTCACATGGAATCATTATTGATGGTAATATTAAAATTCCAAATTGGGGATTGTGTAATTGACAAGTAGTAGTTGACTTTCTTTTACTAAACATCAACTGATTAGCTCACTAAACCCCCTTAATTTGGATTAATAATTGTGTCATTTTAAAAATAATTTTGGAGGCCTGCAATTGGTCAATATGATATATCACTATTCTTTCACTAACAAATATTAAATATATATGAATTATTTTTTTCAAGATAATGAAATTGTAGAGTAATGTATAGTTGGTTTGTTCGTACATCTATTTTTTGTCTTCTGAAAAAAAAAAAGTCTAAACTTTATATTCAAATTAAATAAGATAGAATCTACATGAGAAATTGTTTTCTAGCCTTTAATGAATTTATTTTTAATTTTATGGATGTTTACAAGATATCTTCATTTTAACACATATGAGATCTTCATTGTTACACGTAAGAGATCTGAAAAGATATTTTCTTTTATTCAAAGTGTAAGTAGACAACAAATTTCACTTTTTCGTTTTTCTTTATTAAGACTATAATAATTTTATATTTTCCATTGAAATCTAAATCTCTAATAAAGAAGAAAATCAAAGTGAATCAAATATAAACCAAAAAAGCTAAAGTGGATTATAATACACCACTTAAACAATGAAGAGCTATTATTTATTTAAACTATAAAAATGGCTAATTATGGACAAGAAATATAAAAATCGCACCACTTCAATAAGGTGCAATGTAACCAGAAAAGGCACGCAAACAAGCATTAGAGTAAAAGCTAAAATTAATTTAATATTTTAAAAATAAATGATTGGTGCATTTATGTCTTATTTGAGACGATAATATTTTGAAAACAGTTTGTTCTATCTCTCCGGGTAGAAATAAGGTTAAGAAAATAATTTTTTCTTTTTTTTTATTAATTAGGACTTAAGAGCGCTGTTTAAGATGTTTATGTACGATTTTAAATGAGAGAAGAAGTGCAAAATTCACTTTCAAACGTGACTCTTTCACTCAAGTTGTTGTTCTTTCTGTTACTTCAAACTAGTTGTTCAACTTCAACCATTTGCATTGTCGTTGTTCCTTTTTATTTTTCGAATGACATCTAATTTTTGAAAATTGTATCTATTCTTAGTGTGATATTGGAAAATCTCATTGCTATTACTCAAATAAATATGAAACGTACATATACTAGCATATTCATCCATATGGACCAAATCAGATGTATAACTATTGGACTTAATGTTGGAGACTCAAATGATAGATATTCAAGTATGATAACTTATATGTTGTTCTATAACTTCATAAATTTAGAAAATTTGCTTGTATTGTATTAGTTGATCTACGTATCGAAACTGATAACACTCAAGATGATATAATATTATATACAAAAATATATATATATATATATATATTATCTTTGCATGTCTCACCTATAAAATTAAATCAAATATGTTAATATTATTGATCGATGCATTTCGTACCAAAATGGAGAAGTGTTGGTACTAGTAATTTATAAAAAACCTTAAAAATATACTTACTTATGAAAGGATACCCATACCTAATAATACACAAAATGCCAAAAGGTTCTTAAACTACCTTTTTGAATCTAAAAAGCCTCCCATGCAAAAAAAATAAAAAAAAATAATTTAAAAAATATATATATATACATGTATAAAAGCTATTAGGATCGCATGAATATATGCGTCATATTGCAGATCTTCCTCATTCTCAAGACAGATTTAAAATTTGAACATTAGAAATTCAAGTTTAACATTATATTGCAATTCATTTAATTTATTAAGTCCAAAATTTACTATTTATATTTAGTTGATGAAATTTTAGACATATATATAGTCCGAGTCAAAAGCTAACTAAATACTACTCTTATCTTTTATCTTTTCATAACAATTAAACCAACTTGTGTCCCAATTATTCCACATGATATGTGTTATTTATTTATCAGTATAATTATTGAATAAGTTTATTTATCAATGTTTTAATAGCTGATAAAGCATCACCTAGATTTCTTTATATTTTCTCTTTTTGCAATAATGTCACAAATGTGGCTGATTCCCAAGTCTTTACGCTTTTAGCCATATATCCCCACCATATACTAAGCAAAATCTATTTAACAATACACTCCTTCTAAAGGATAAAATTATTCATACTTTCGCGCATAACAAGAGCTTTAATACACTGAATTGTCTTATCCAAAACATAATAACACTTAAAAGTGTAAATTGACAAATTGAACTGAATTTAAACAGATTAAAATCGACAAATAGCCATGTAACTATTTGGATTTAGATAGATTGGGTAGCCTACTTCATCAAATTGTTGACATCATTTTTTATTTTTATTTTAGAGTAGTTAAATAAATACTAATAAATGAGAAAAATATTTTGTAATCCATAACTAGTAACTAAAAATTATATTATCTACAATATATACTCTACATATACAGAGTATACGTTATTTTATACCACAAATCAATAAATGTTTTTGCTATAAATAAGAGGCTAAAAATAAGGAGTTCTAATATATAAGTGATAACGAAATTAATTAGGAAAACTTGTATAAAATAACAAACTATTAATTCAAAATAAATGCTATGACCACAATTTCATTTAATTCTAATTCATAGAAAACATTTTGTCAATCACCTCTCTCCCCTGAATCTCGCTCGCCACTCTACTTTATACAATCACAAATGTATAAATTGTGTTTGTGTTTGTATAAAACGAAAGAGAACTGTAGATACAAATACATATCTCTTCGTCCTATACATTTATAATTATACAAATACAAATATTTATCTACTCGGTTCTCTTTTGTCTTTCTTTTTTTCTCGCTTTATACAAACACAAATTATACAAACTACAATGTATAATTTGTGTTTGTGTAAAGCGAGAGAGAGGTTTGATATACAAATACAACTGTTTTAACTCGATTCAATTGTATTTGAATTCAAATTTTAATGCAGATATACAAACACTAATAACATATACATATACAAAAGCAATTTTCATAGACACAGATATTCGATTTATACAAATCGCCTTGATTTATACAAATCAGATGCCTACGATTTTATACAATCAGATGTTGCCTACGGTTTTTATACAAATCTGATACTCCATAGCAAAAATTTTGCTATGGAGCGCAAATAACAAAATTATAGTTATAAAGCGCTAATATAATTTTTATGTTTGGTAAACCTAAAATTTACTCAATTAAAAAAAAAACAAAACACATTAATTACTTTTTCTAAAAAACTCCAACATACTCTATTGTGACTTATGAATATACATAGTATTATCAAAAAAAATTGTTAAACCTTATCATACCTTCAATATGAGATTAGAAGTACCTATAAACTAGGTTGATCAACTTATAAATTCGGCATTATTTTTTATTTTTTTTTAAAAAGGTGATATCACTTGTATAAAATCATGTGTATTGGCTAAAGCTAAACAAACATATCTTTTGGTTAAGATTTTGTTTTGTCAAGTACTGTCTTTTTTATGGTCCAAAAGGAAATTATTTATGACCAAAAGATTTGATTGGATTGTTGAAAGATAGGAATTTGAGGGAGCAAATCTGCAAATAGCAGCAAAAGAAAGATTGTTTTGTAGTTCTAATTATAGGTCAAAATTTCAAGTCCAAAAGTACAAAATTAGCAGAAAAGGGGCTTCAGAAAGTGATATATGCCTCATTTGTCCACTACATTATTTTTGCTCCTTTATATTCTCATCATTTTGTCTTCCCCTTTTTTTGGCTTATCTCGTTTGATGTTCGATATCTATTTTAAATTTTAATCAATTTAAATTTGTAACGAAATATTTTATTTTTATCAAAAGTGACTTATATTCAAGGTTCGAACGCAAAGTATTTATTACTCCGCCATTAAATCTTTGGTGATTATATACAATTTTGTACCTATATATACTTGCAAATTATTTGAATATTTTATTAGTATATATTCAGAAGTCTATTTTCAAGCCCCGAGTAACAATTGAAGTTCAATTTCCTATGATAGTTTGATTAGATTGATAGAAAATAAAAGAATATTCCCTATGTTGATTTTATAAGATTATTTAATTTGACACAAATTTAAAAGAATTTTTGTTATAATTTGTTGTTTTTTGTATTTTGATTATCCCATTATTTTGTTGTTGCTCCTTATTTTTTGCATGCTATATGATTTTTTTTTTATTTGTTATGTCTTTTTTTATTTTTGTATTTTCTTTTTCAAACTGTTCTTGATATGCATTATTTAAGTCAAGGATCTTTCAAAAATAGTCTCTCTACTTTCGCGACATAGGGACAATGTATGTGTACATACTCTAGTCTCCTCAAACCTTATATGTTGTGTTTTATTTGTAGCCCGTCCTAAAAAATTTGGTACATTTCTTTTAGAAACAATCAACTTTAACTTTCTTTATACCCTTAATTAGAGTTTTTATAGCCACACAAATATTGTGTCATATTTAAAATTATACAACAACAATATATCTAGTGAGATCACACAATTGTGGGAATATACACATTGTATCGGTACCTAAAACTATGGTGTCAGCGAACCACTCAACGACAGTAAAGTACACTTAGAATACTAGATTTAGTGGTAGTAGAAGAAGTCCAGAAAAATTCATTTTAACTAAAATGAGAGGAAACACCTCAATTTATAGAAAACAAAGGGTAGTGTGAAAATGTTCTTATTGTGCTTTACCGGAAAGGTCACAAATTTTTAGAAAAGTCACAATCTTTTGGAAAGGTCACAACCTTTCATAAAAGTCACAACTTTTCATAAAAGCCACAACTTTTCATAAAAGTCACAACTCTTTATAAAAGTCACAACTTTTCATTTTCTATTCACACCTTTAAAACCCAACAATCCCCCACATGAATGGGGAATGACTCCAAGACAAAGAAACGACAAGTATGTGTACTTTACAAGCAAGAATTAATTGCATCTGAATAAGTAGGTTTCCCCTTGGATTTTCCGTAATGAGCATATGTCGGATATACTCGGTCAATCGGTAGATGCGATATCTTTGAACCGTCGAGTTTTGGTGTATTCCTAGACAACCATATGTCACACAATTAACCTTTTACCGTTTATGGTTCTTACAGTTGTATTCGTTTCAGCCATGAACACCTCCTAGTTTCATGAGTGTATAAAGAGATGGGAGTTTGACAATCATCCTCTTTGAAGTGGCTTACACTTCACACTAACATAGGTGATTTCTAAATATGTTATCGCGTAGATGCACTATTTGGTCAAATCTGCCAAACTTAGCAAATCATTAAAAACATTAAGCTTTATTAACTCATTAACAAGCCTTAATGTTGTATCCTTGTTCCTGAGCATTGTCTTCATCATGGAAATGGATTGAGTTGGTTGACAATGTTGAATCGTTAGTCACAACTTTGTTTTTCTCCTTGAATCTAGCTCTTAGGATCTCCAGTCTGCTAGATAGAGTTACCGTCATAATGACTTGTCCTAAGCTGTAAACCCATTCCCTTAGATGATCTTTCAACTTTCTCTCCAGTTAGGCCTTTTTGTAAGTGGATCCAACACATTATCTTTTGACTTTACATAGTCAACTGTGATAATTTCACCAGAGAGTAGTTTTCTAATGGTATTATGTCTATGTTTTATATGATGAGACTTTCCGTTATACATCATGATCTATGCCCTACCTATTGCATCTTGACTATCAAAGGGAAAAATGAGCTAAAAGTGCCATATAGGTTTCCAATTAAAAAAAAGGGACAAGTGGGCCCCATTACTTTTTATCTACTTTTTTTACTTTTAATATTAATAAAAAGATTCAACTAATAACATATTTCGTAGTTGTCTGGACAACTACTAAAGTTGTTGAGACAACTACTGAAGTTGTCGGACAACTACTAAAGTTGTCGGACAACTATAGAAGTTGTTCCCATAATTACGACAGTTGTTGGACTAATGTGTAAAAGTTAAAAGTTTGGGAATATTGTGAAAACATCTTTTAACCTAATTAATACTATTTGTCACTTCTACCCAATTTTTAAGGCTTGAAGGACTCATACCTAATTGACTAACTAGTTTGTCCCTTTTAATAGACCTTCCCCTAACTAGTTTGTTCCTACCAAAGTGTATGCATACTGATGCCAAAGATTTGGACCAAAAAAGAATATCTATCAAGAAATTTTCGAGTCTTTCAACTTATTCACCGGCCTTATCTAGAGCACCTAACTCAGAGATCATTGTAGAGCTAGCGATATATATCTTTTTGGAACATTTCCAAGAGACTGCTCCTCCACCAAGAGTAAATACATATCCACTTGTGAATTTTACTTCATTTGATCCCAGTGATCCAATTTGCATCACTATATCCTTTCAATACTATTGGATATTATTATAATGCAAGACATAGTTTTGAGTATGTTTTAAATACCCTAAAACTCTTTTCATTGCCATCCAATGAGTTTAATTGGGATTACTCGTCAACCGACTCAGTTTACTAATAGCACATACTATATCTGATCGCGTACACTTCTTGATATACATCATACTTCCCAATATTCTAGCACAATACAATTGTGAGTCCCTTTCACCTTCACTCATTTAAAATGCAAAGCTCACATTTATTGGAGTCTTGACAATATTGAAATTCAAATATTTGAACTAGTCAAGTACCTTTTTCGATGCAATGAGACCGTGACAATGCTAAACATAATGGAGTTTTAAAAATTCTTATACCTAAGATCACATCAGCAACTCCAAGATCTTTCGTATCAAACTTGCTTTCTAGCATACGTGTAGTAGCATTTATGTCATTAGTGTCTCTACTGATGATCAACATTTCATCAATATGCAAACAAGCAATGACCGTGTGATTTTAAGTAAACACATTTATCACTTCCATATTCTTAAATTCATTTGCCAACATGATTTGGTAAAATTTCTTATGTCATTGTTTGGGTGCTTGTTTTAGTCTATAAAGTGACTTAACAAGTTCGAACACTTTCTTTTCTTTACCAAGAACCACAATACCCTCAGGTTGTTCCATGTAAATGTCTTCCTACAATTCTCTATTTATGAAAATTGTTTTCACATTCATTTGATGAATTTGGAAGTCATATACCGCAACTAATGCAATTAACATCCAAATGAATGTAATTCTAGTTACTGGCGAGTATGTGTCGACAAAATCAAAACCTTATTTTTGTCTACAACCTTTGACAAAAAAAATTTCTTTGTATTTGTCAATAGTTCTATCGACTTTCATTTTCCTTCTTAAGATTCACTTTGAACCCAAAGGTTTATTTTCTGGAAGAAAATCAATGAACTTTCAATATGATGGCTCAATATTGAATCAATCTCACTATTGACACCATCTTTCCAAAAGGATGAGTCTACAGAAGATACAACAAATATTACAAAATCATATTCGAAGAAAGTAGATGTCCTTTGACATTTACTACGCCTCTGAATCTCTTTATTAAGTACATTCTCTTTTTTTCTTTCCAAGGTCTTTTAGACCCTTCACTAGACTACTCAAGTCTAATTTTACAGTCCACAGTCATAGTTCCTATTTTAATCCTTTTAGGAATAGGAACTTGGACTTTGGCTAGACACCCCACACTTTGAAATATTTCAAGTTGGATTTTCTTCCTTTCCATTTCTCATATGGAATAGATTGTGTCCTAAACAAACAAAACTTTTTACTACTTTCTTTCTGAAAAGAAAACTTTTTGTTGTTCCCTTTTGCTGTAAGGATAGCTTCTCCATACAAGTTTTGTGGTAAACCTAAACTTATAAGTAATGTAGCCATCATTTTTTTCAATGTTCGGTTTTTTTCCATTCTGCAATTCCATTTAATTTAGGTGAATAGGACAGTAGTTTGATGGATAAATCCACTTTTCAAACATATTTCTGCAAAAAGGAGATTTATATTCTCCATCCCTATCACTTCTTATCTTTTCCTGTACCGATTTCAACTTCAATTTAATATTGCCTAAACGGTTCTATTGTTTCATCCTTACCATTCAGCAAATAAACATAACCGTATCAACTGCAATTGCCAATTAAAGTTATGAGATACTTTTTTCTACCACGAGATGATGTTGACTTCATATCACAAATGTCAGTGTAAATCAACTCTAAGGGAATAAAATTCCTTTCAACAAATTTATAAGAATGCTCAGCATACTTAGATTTCACACAAACTTGACATTTTAATTTATTGAACTCAAAGTTGGACAAAATTTCTACGTTGATCAGTTTTTGTAATTGACATGCCCCAAGTGTTCATGTCACAAACAGTTTGACTCAAGCAAGTAAGAACAAATAAAAATATTAAGTTTGAAAAGCTCTCCATGAGGTAGCTTTTTCTCACAAATATTTGTTCCTATTTCTTACAATTTTGTGTGATACAAACATTGTTTAGAGTCATCACCTTGTCATATGTCCTTTTCGGAAGGACCTTTCCATAACTTTCAATTTGATTGTTATAGAACTACCCATGAACAAAGTTTCATCGGTTCCAATAAAGGCAATATAGTCCAAATGCTTCTTTTACAAAACATGACAAATGACTATTCACCAATATTCAAGTCTATACAAATATTTATATTTAATAGACATATCTTTTCATGAAAAATCACAACATTTTAAGTGACACTTTTTCATAAAAGAACTCAATCATTTTGAACAAGTATACATATAATTTGGTAGTTTCATACTAGTCATACCATATACTAGTAAAAGAGAAACTCAACAACCACAATATCAAATATACTACAAAAATTTTGTGGGTCTAACATAATACAAAAGTATCATTGAATTTCATATCTTGTGCTCCAAATTTAAATTAGACACTAAGTCTAATTTTATCTTTGTCATAAGCAAAGAACCCCACACATTTTAAATATGAGCTCAAAAATATTTTTCAAGTATTTGAATATAGTTTTTCCACATATTTTTTTCCATGCTATCAAAGTGTCATTGGCGACATGAAACCTCTTTTGAAAATATTATTCTACAAAAGAATTATAGTGCTTCAATTCTCTTTGACAATCTTTACACAATGTCAAAGTTCATTCCATGGAGGCACAAAATCACAAACTCTAAGTCACTGGTATTCTTCCTCTATCACAAATAGACATACCACTTAGTATTTAGAATACTAACAATAAAGACAAAAAAATTTTGTACAATTTGTTTCTATATAACAGTGAAGTTTATAGAAAGTCAAAAGTACAACATTGACTTATTATGTGAAGTTTTCTTATTCTTCAAACCAATAGCATAGTCTAATTTATCCAGAGTAGAAAACTACAAAAGTTTTTAGTCTACAAATATCCGACACAATCAAATTTCACATAGAGTACAAAACTACAAAAGTTTTTTTTAGTCTCCAAACAGAATTAAACATATTCTTAGATTATCACATAGATATGCTTTTATTTTCAAATAGTCTTCCAACTATAAAGTTTTGACATACTATTTTATCAAACAAAAATGTGCATCTCTAATTCTGCAAACTAAAGAAATTTAAAGGCAGCAATTTTTGCTAAGGAAAATTCATTCAAAAAATCATATGGTTTGCAGATCTTTTTCCAAAGACATATATGATAAATATCAAAATTATTAACTTTTAGAAACTATTTTCCTCCTTGGATAAATAATAAGAAGGTTATTTGGTGTAATCTTTAACTGAAATACCACCAATTTTTCTAGTACATTCTCACTTCGACCTTGCTAAACAAAGCACCGAATTCTGGAGAAGTAATGCATTAATCTTGTACTTCCATGATCTGTTTCTCTCAATCAGTAGAATACAAGAAATACCAACAGTATAATAATTTCCTTAATATTATCGTTCATCTTGTATTCCTAAGATACTTAGAACAAAATTTTGAAGAACTTGGTAAGAAACACCAAACTTGAAAGAGTATTTTCAAACTAAAAAATTAAAACTAGTAGAGAAAATAGAATCAGAAACAGATTAGAGACAATATAAAAATATTTTTCTCAAAGAAAGAAAATCGAGCCCACTGAATGCACAGTACCCCCATAAGGAAATTATTCCCCTCAAATACCCAAGGTTAATGGAATATATCCTCCCAAGATAGAACGGTCTTACTCACCGGTGTATCGGTACCTAAAACCACGGTGTCAGCGAACCACTCAACTACAGTAAAGTACACTTAGAATACTAGATTTAGTAATAGTAGAAAAAGTCTAGAAAAATTCGTTTTAACTAAAATGAGAGGAAACCCCTCAATTTATAGAAAGCAAAGGGTGGTGTGAAAAGGTTCTTATTGCGCCTTACCGGAAATGTCACAAGCCTTCGGAAAAGTCACAATCTTTCGGAAAGGTCACAAATTTTCCACAACTTTTCATAAAAGTCGCAACTTTTCATAAAAGTCGCAACTCTTCATAAAAGTCACAATTGTTCATTTTCCATTCACACCTTTTAAAACCCAACATAAAATAATATAGAAATTATAGCAAGTAACAACATACGATGATAGATACCAAAAGAAAAAAACTATAATAATAATAAGACTAATACGATAACAAACATGTCAACAATTCTAAACCCTCGGCAGTGGCCACCTTACTATTAGGGGGTTAATCTGAACCCCATTCGGCGGAAAATTATATAATTTATACATGGTTAAAATAACTTTTTAGGTATATATGATAGATGTTGAACCCCCTTCAGCTATTTTGTGTGTCTATTTTTTCAGATTTTGAACATCTTTATTGAAAATTCTGACTCTCCCATTGCCTTTGGAAAGCAAAACAACCCTCTCCTACCTACCGCCCTATTTAAAATCATAAACTTTAAAAATCTTAAGTCTTTCTTAAACTGTAATTAATCAAACTTTACCAAACAAATGCAGCAGACACGTTATCATTTACCAAACATAATCAGTTCTTACGGTACAACCCTCCTTTAAGAATATTTATTTTATTATTTATACTACATATACAAAATCTCTTCTCACATTAACAAGATAAAAATAGATCGATGTAAAAAATATTTCGCGTTAACAGAATTTAAAAAAGGATTATACTCTTAAACAAATTTAACAAAAAAATAATTTATTTTAATATAAATATTAGTGATTATTTCTTCAAACTTATGATTTATTCATTATATAAAGATAATTTAATCGTGGCTACCAGCCTCCTTTTTCATATTGACAAAATATGAAATACATGCATGCATGTGCCTAAAAATCCAAAAATAATGTTGAAAGTCAAAGAGATGAAAGTTTGACTAATTATTTTCAAACCTTAGAATTTTCATTATTATTTATTGTATTGGGTAGTATATATATTTTTTAATTAACGTAGTTATCAACAATGATATTTATAGGATAGAATTAGTCTTTTAAATTTTTGAGTTCTAAATTTTAGACGGTATATCTTAATAAATTTGAAATAGATTAGTTGTATATAAATATTAAGTAAATTTTTAATATAACGATAAAATTTTGGTTAAATTATTGGACTTTATGAATCTGTAACAAATAATGTAAATTCACCCTAATTTTTTTCAACCATTAAACTATATAGAAAAGAAAAAAATTAAAAAGGATATTTCGATTGCAAATTTATCTAATAGGATTCGTACTACATATAGCTCATTAAAAACGAAAATACTTATTTGTAAGATCACACTTATTTATCTATATTAATTTAATTTCAAATTTGAAATATAGATATTGAAATATGTATGAAATTACACCTTCGACTTTAAAATTAATTTTTTCTCGAGTTGTGAATCTACTAAAAAATAATTTCTCTATTTTTTTAAAAGAAGAAGTAGTGTTGCGTATATTCTATCTTTCTCAAATTTAACTTATTTGTAGGATCACACGGAGTATGTTGGTATTGTTTCAAATCTCAATTATTGGTGCACTAGTAAGAGATTTAGGTAAGTTTTCTTTTTCTAATATTTTAAGCCAGCTATTATTTTTTTTTTTCATGAAAGACACATGATAATTTACTATATAATCCATAGCTCAATCATGGCTTATAAATGCATGAATATCTTAAACTATTAATTAATAATTATGCTAATTCTTCTTAGAATTTGACTTAATATTTTCGATAGTGACTATGACATCTTTTCAATTCGATATTTTTCTTTTAAGTTTCAATGGTATTGACTATGACATCTTTCACAAATTCAATTATAATTGTGTTTCGATGAAATTAGAGCTGAGCAAAGTAAAACAAACAAGAAACTATCAAAAATAGAAATTATGTAGCTCTACAAACCATTGATCTAGTAATGAAGCCAGTAATTTTAATAAAATTCTTTTAAAAATTGCAAAAGTACCAAAATATTTGAGATTCAAACTCGTGACTTAAAGCAATTCTTAAGCTAGCTTTGTTGTTGCATTTGAAGTTTCCCTTATGTCTAGAGATTTGACAAACAAAAAAAAAATATTTTTGATAAAAGAAGTTCGATAAATCCCCTCCGAATCATTCAATTGTGCCCTTGTTTGACACAATACTTGAATCCCTATGCATGTTATTAGAGACAAATTCAAAATTTTAAATTTAAGGAGTGTAAAGTATCATCATCAATTGTGATAACAAGTATAAATAGAGGTAACATATAAGTATAATAAACCACCATAATTCTATTACAATAAAAAGTAGAGACCCCAAAAAAAGAAAATGGAATCTTGCTTTTAGTAGTGGTTTAATAATGGACTCAAAAACTTTTAGTCGTTTAAGGGCATTGCAAAAGATATTACGTATTACTTTTCTTTAATATTTAAAAAAAACATCGACACAATGCAAAATTTGTGTTAAATTACATGCAACGGATTCGATAGAACTCATCAATTTTAGCTTGAATTATAGGATGTGTTAAAAAAAACATATAATATATATATATATATATATATAAAGAATATAACTTACTGACTCGAAATTCTAAATTTGCTATTATTGATTTGCAACAATTTCAATAATCATAGTTATTAATAGACTTGTCAAGTAATCATTTTAACCTAAAAATCAACAACACGAAGAAATTGTTCTAAGCAAGTTCTTTGCTTAACGGGTTTGGAACAACAAACAACTATCTCATTCGTCTTTTGGATACCAAAAAAGTTGCATTGGTCCTCCCAAACATTTTATAGATTTAGAAGACATGTGGGATGAGACATCTGAAAAGATCATGTCCTTAGTTACAAGCTTGTACATATGCTTCTCAAGCTACACTTTGTGATAGTAGAGAAGTGTTTCAAATACTTTTCAATAATGGGAGAGTTCAAGAAATATGAGATCTTCTGCAACAATATGAGTGACCCCTCACATATTTTTCGTTCTTCTTTTTGAAGGATATGTTCATTTATGTCAAAATAGATTCTTTATTTATATTGTTAGTTATTCATTATCCTCGACTTTGCATATTGCCCTCTTTGTACTTCAGAAATATCAAATTTGAATCAAATTTTTTGCGAAGTCACGTTGAAATTTATTAACATTTAAGATGTTGGAATCCTTTCCTATTTGCTTTGGTAATAGTTTCTTTAGATTCTACTCCCCCAAACAATCTACTCTCCCATCCCAGTTTATTGTTTGACAAAACATATATATAGTTTAAAGAAAAGACTAAAAGCCTTTGAACCTTCTTATATAAAATAAATTAAAATATTTGTATAAATATAAATAAATTTGTATATTGTATTATGTTGTTTCTTAAAACACAATATTTATTTTAGTTGTTACTATTTAATTGTATCTTATCATCAAATTCATCATGATACAACAAAAAGTTTCATTATCTACACCGACCAATTTGATGTAATTGTATAATTTACCTTATTTACTTTTTCCCATTTTGTCTCTGCTTATTATAGTAATATTTTATCCTTCGGCCACCTTTTTATGACAACTCTCTTGATAGGTTCAAAGGTGAAATAGGAATTTTAAAGTTAAAACGAAAATAGGATAATATAAGTTGGAACAAAACTAGTATTTAATCAAACATATTATTTTCAATCTTAGCGCTAATCAATGAGTACATACAAGTAGTACGGAAGGAACTATGCTTCAACAACATCAAGGAGAAGCAACAATCATCATAAAACTCGACGCAACGACCAACAAACAACGTAAAAATAGAGGAACACAATGGGAGATGTTTTCTTGCATAACACACGTGAAATTCCACAAGTAACATAAAACAAAAAACCTCGTAAGGTACAAAAATAACTAAAGAATGTACAATCCTGTTTCAAAGAAACGATAGAAAGAACATTACATTGCAGTATTCTTCCATTCACTGGCGTCTACTTATTTCAGCATGTACAAATTTCTGCGATTACAATTACTAACACGGGTGAAAAAATAGCTTAGGACAAGTTTATATCATAACAAACCCAGAAAAGCAATCCGAGAGATTGCCATTCATTACCAAAAAAAATCATCACCCACCCTCGTTTCACGTGTTGTGGCTTCATATATCACACCAAAAGATAAAATGAAATAACAAAACGAGAATTTCACATATTTCCCTTAATCAGCACTTGGTAGAGGCAGTCCTGTTAAATCCATGAACGAAAAGATGATTAGAAAGAGATGTGGTTATTCCACAGCAGAAGATACCTAAGGATCTTGACCTATATAGGTTAACTCCACTCGATCCCCTGCTCTAAAGGTGGATCTAGGATTTGAAGTTTATTGATTCCTAAAGTGACCTTCATTTAATGTACAATATTAATTACACACGTAGTCAAGTACTTATAGATATCAAGTAGTTCTTGGCAAAACCTACTGCTTCTTGGGAACCCATAGGTTATTACCCTGATCCACCATTGTCCCGCTCCGCCACCACTATAGAAAGGTAAATACCAACTCTCCAGGCAGAAAAAAATTATTAAAATAAGCAACTACACTATCAACTCAAATCCTTCATAGTAATCATAATAAAAGGAAGACAGAGAATGGGGAGATGCGGCGTTAAAACTTGTGAAAAGAATTCTTGAACTGAAGAAACAATACCTCAACAGGGGTCTAGGCGGCTCTTTCAATTTATCAATACCATCTTGAGTAATGCCATCTGTAATAAATCTGTTGCTGTTTACTTCCGGTAAGGAGTCCGCAAGTTCTTTAAGGCCCTGTAACAAGATTAGTGAAGTCAAATGCTAGTGAAATTACAAAGGTTCCTGATATTCACTGAGACGATATGAAATGACAAGAAATATGAACCACAGCATATGCTCTAGCAGACGGACAATGAGCAGTAGCACGACAAGAAATATTCAAGTTAGCTGAAGTACCATCAGAGTAGGTGTAGAGTTGCCCACAATTTTAAGTTGTTCCTGCAGCAGGAAGTTATGATTAAAAAGATATTGGTAGCAAGCATCAACAACCCTAAACCATCAAAATATCATACCATAAAAAAAGAGGAGAAAAATAGGCTCATAGAGCATAAAATGCCTAGAAAGTTTCAGTTTTTTAATGTATGTAATAAAAATCTTTATTATCTCCACTGTATTTTATTCTTGCAATGCTCCTCCCAATGTTTTGCAAAAAATATCTCATACACCAAAATATCCATGACTCAACTTTGCCGAAGCCATTAATAGTTTTGGTCTATTTGTCAGAACTCTTCTCGAAGGGAAGTAAAATTACTGATAAAGCAAAATTTTCCATCTCACTTTCACTCCAGGACTAAAATCAGAAACATTTAAGGCAAAATTGTTATCCAATTATGTGGTCTTTGGATCATAGTATAAGTATCTTAAGAGGTTCTCTCCATGCTTTAAATACAAAAAACTTCAAGAAAATCCTATCATGCACGCAGAATAATCAAGTAGGGTGGTGTTTGGACATGAATTGAGTGATATTTGAAAAAAGGAAAAAGTAGTAGTATTTGAAGTTAAGTCGAAAAAGAGTGTAAAATTGTACTTGAAAAAATGTTAAAGTTTGAAGGAACTTTTTTAGAATAAGGATACTTGTTTCTTTTCTGGTTCACTAAACATATCCACACTCCCAAGCCTTCCGATAGAGGGAGAGAATTAGAAGCATAAGTCAATTTGTGCAAAGTATAAAGCTGAGGCAAACAACATTTTAGTGGAAAAAGTTACTTGAACTAACAATTGTACGAACCTGCAGTGTCTCAGGCATCTTCACCCTTTTTCCATTGATAAAATTACACAGGTACATAACACCAGCATTTGCAAGGTCCTGTTATTAACAGTAAGTGCAATACTTAGTACAGAATATCAATGAAGATGACTTGGAAAATAGATATTCGCTACTAGTTCCAGAAACCACATATCAGACCTTTTTGGCTATTAATAATAATGAACAGAATTTGTAGCCTAATAGCTGAAATAACAATTTTTTCAAATTACCTGCTTGCCTTCCAAAGAAAGTAACTTGCCATCCTACACATTCAAATACAGTTGAGACAAAAAGATCAGTAGGTAAGAGATATTATTATGAAATACATATGTCGATATATGTTTACATAGACAGGCACAATGACCAAGATGACAGTTAAGACCATTGAAAAAAGCTTGTACTCCACACAGATTTAGATATAACAGAAAGAAAAGAGCCTTGAAATCTTTTTGGAGAAATACACCCTATGGCTGAAAGAACAGCTCACCAGACCAGAAACCATCCTATTTAGTTGATCCAGATCAAAACCAATCTGGGACAGATCACCATGCACGTCATTAACCTGTTCCAGAACAACAAAAACCTGATTATAACAACTCCATACTTATCTTTTCTTTTCTTTTAATTGGTACCAAGTCCATACTTTTCATTATAATTTTGTTCTGTTTTTAACTTTGATAAGGAAAAACAGTATTATGATTCTCTTGTGGTCATCGGAACTGGAAGGTAGGAATCTGACATTTCCGCTACAAGAGAAACATAAAAGTAAAATAATGGAGTGCCATGAAATTAGATGACAACCCCGGACAACAACATAAACATATGTAGATGTACACACCTCACTCCTAATTAGTTTTGACATCTCCATTTGCTCATCCAATTTTCCATCCACATTCTCAATTCGCTGTGTTAAGTGCCTCTTTGTAGCCTGATCAAAGCACAAAACAGAACATAAGAAAGGATGGAATTAACAAGACATTATACATAATTACAAACCCGCATATTTATAACATTTAGAAACAATGTTGATGCTGATGCAATTTATTTACATGAAACATGTCAAAGTGTCAGCTCAGAAGAAGCTATGTAAATAGAATTGTATGATATATATCAAAGTAATGAATCTCTATTTGTTCATCTGAACGAAGAAAGGTAACAGGACCGATAACCAACTGATAACTAGGTTTAACTATGAAGCTTTCCTCAAATTTAGTATTGCTTGTAAATAAAAACACGTCAAGAATAAAAGAGATACATCATCTCCACATTCAAACAGACGCCACCCTTGAAGAGAAGCACAGATTTGATGAGCCAAGTCAGATTAAAAAGCTTACACCTATGTATAGTAGTTGGAATATTTTTCACACAATGACCACACTAATATTTCACTGCCCACTGCATAGTCTTGAACTCGCTGTTTCCTGCAAAGTACAAACAGCTGCTATGTGTACTCTCAACCAATTCCAACTTAACCAGAATAAGCTTCAGCGACCGAAGTTTTAAGGAAGCTGTGTCCATATCAAGCTAATTTGTCCATAATTTATATTATGAGTTGATGCTCAATCTTGGCAGATAAAATAGATCACTCCTTTAGAGATTCAAAATCATGCAGAAAACGTGGTCCCTATGCAGCAGGAACATGTGGTAGATACTGCCATGATGCACAGAAGCAGCAACTAGCAAATGATGCATGTGCAAGCCCAGAAGACCATCCAATAATCTCCAACACAACTTCTGGTGTACTATACAATCTAATTTAAATGCGCCAAGTGGATTGTCTGGGTGAGTTTCAGTAATTAGACTCGAAATTGGGAGTTCCAACATTTAAACAGGCATTGGACACATCAATCCAGCTAGTTTCTAAGTTCAAGGTCCTGGCTCAGGGCCCTCTCCTGCTCCCTCCTCCTTCTCCTCCCAAAGTTAATGAACATTGGAAAAAGCTTAAGGGAATAGGACCAGATATGATAAGGTAAATTCAGAAAATACAAACACGAAAAATGGTTTCTGGCTAACATCAGGAGTCCTCAGCAGGTAAGGGATCTGATAATGTAGTAACAGCACACTATTGGATATCAAGTTTTTACCGGAAGAACCATAACCACTGTAAGTAAGAATGGAAAAAGGGCATACTTTTAACTTGAATGCATGGCAAGGCTAACATGTGCAAAGATTGCAGAGGAAGAACTAAAGAAGAAAGCACAGGTGTATACTCACAGCAAGGGCCTCTGAGACATTATCGAGATGTTTTGTCAGATTTGAAACAGCAGTTGCCATATTCTTTTTTGTTACATACATAAGGTCAGAGAATGACAAACCCTACAAGTATAACGAGACAAAGAGGTGAAGATAACGCAGTGAAATTAGAGATCATGAGATAAAGAAAGTATTGCATGAATTATTAAAAGCTCGCATGGTGTCTTTTACTTCAGGCTAGTGGCAATCTCCTTTGAGATGTAGTATCAATAAATAAGGAATCTAAGGGTTATTTCACCTTCCACCACATGTATCCATAACCTAAGGCACCTGCTGCAGCGGCCGGCATTACCAGAGATGTCCAGTTACCTGCCAGGAAAAATGGGATTAAGGAACACCATCATTAAAAAGCAACTTCTGCCAAGTCAAAGGCAAAGATAGAAAAATCTAGTATGAGAAGGCATCACTGAAAGCATGGTAGAACATACCACTAGAACTTCCATTAAGAACAGTAATTGATCGTGCCGAAGCCAATTGTCGAACCTCCATTGCCAATCTACGAACCTACAAAAAAAATAAAGGAATCAATTGAAGTTCTAAAGAAGTAGGGGTGATCACCTTTTTTTTTTTTGACAAGTCCAATACAGAGAATTTTTTAATCCATTTTTCGTAGAGAAGATTCACCATGGATTTCAAATCTCGTCCATACAAAACAGAAAAAGTCCCACTGGAGAGGTGGCTGAGAGAATGGCATCGGGATAACCATCGTCCTACCACTCATCACTAGCTTATAGTTTCTAGACCGATAAACCATGGATCACAAACAATGGTATTTCTCTTCAGCAGATTTTACATTTTGTGGTAAATTATTTGTACTTTCATACACAACACCATAACAAATTACAAAACTATATCTCATGCCCACGCAACAATATCTAGATATTGTGGGCATAGGAGAGGCTCAAGAGTAAGGCTAGTAAACATCTGCTTTAGGCCCAAAAAATTTTAATAGTGCATTATAATATTTTTTTAAAAAAAAACTAATAAAAAGAGGAACTATCTATCTACTTTTTATCAAGAATATTTTAGAAACTTGAATTAAACTCAAATCTTCATATTGATAAATAACGTTTTTAAGATGTGAAGTTAAATGCTTATTGTCTTAAGAACATACACTCTAAAACCAAGTAGTATGTATATAATATTTTTGTGTTTAAGGCCTCTTAATGTCATTCTACGGAAAGGAAATTGAAATTTAGAAAGGTTAATTCTAATTGATAGGTAAAATAGATTGTCTATGTTGCTCGGACTCTTCAAAAATGTCAAGGAGTACGTGTCATCGAGTGTCATCGAAAGTGAAGAGTCCGCGCAACTAGCAGATCACAACTCGATTGATCATCCAAAATGTATATTACTTAATAAATAAAATAATCTTAACGACAAGGTTAAGCTAGGTACCTGTGCAGCAATGACATCCGAATCTCCACCATCTGATTCCCCTGTCTTTTCATAACTTTTGACCAAATTCTGCCACAAACATTGGAAAAGAAACGTTTAAAATCACCACGAGTGAATAAAAGTTATTTCATCATGCCCCTTGGCAGTTTTGCTTTCAATTTATATTATCTGGTCCTAGCTTGCTCCCTTAGTGACTCGACTCCCTAGTGCTCCATTAGTGACTCAAACCTATAACCTTAAGATAAGGGACTCGAACCTATAACCTTAAGGTAGGAGGTGAAGGACGCTTACCATATAAGCAGATTCTAGCTCATTAAAGATGCAACAACAGACATATAACACACATAGTAACATAGATATACAACCGTACCATCTCCATAACAGAATTGAAAAAGCACAAAGCAAATCGAATCTAACTTCGAGCAATTAAAAAACTAGATTGAACACATACCTGAAGCTCGCCTATCACATCCGATAATTTTCCGTTTTTAAACAACAAGGTACCAGTATACCCTACATATACACACAAAAACATACATATTTCATAAAAATATCAGATCAAACCACAAAATTCACCATAGTCAATCACAAACAAAAAATTACAACACACTAGTCTATGAATAAGTGTATACCTGCTCCGACGATGAACACGATCTTTGTTAAGCCTACTCCAGCATGCATAGCCATGGACGGCGTTAGTCCGGTGAACAACAAACCCTAGTTTTTTTTTGGTTTTCCGGTGAGGGATATTGGAGTTGAATGTTGAAAAAAAGATTAGTGAGATTGAAGCTTGATGGGTATTTATAGTGGTGAGATAAAACGACGTGGTTTTGCTACTTATTTGGGTTTTTTGTCTATGACGATATTAGCCTTCTGAGATATGTAGAGTCTCCACTTGTCGTGCAAATTCAACCACGTCAACCGAAGGGTACGTTAGTGTTTTTACTTACTTCCCTTATTAGTCTCTTTTTATTATTGGTTGTAGACTTATGAGCACACATATGAATAATAAATACTCGTCGTTTTTAGTGTTTAGAAAAATTATAATAATAATATAATTGAATAACTTCATAAATGAAGTTTGGGAGAATAGAATATATTCAAGTTTTATGTGTATGGATTAGAAGATCCAAATGTAAATGAGATAAATTAGATGATCATATGAAATAACAATAACATTATCGTTATTATTGATCAAGAACTTCTTCCTAATAATGTGAATTAAAGAGTGTTGATTTATAATATTTATATCGTTCAACGTAGAATAAATATTGTAGATCTATTATATTTTATAATCTATGTTGGTTTGTTAGTATTTTAATATTTGTTTATTATTAAAATTGTCTCATAATATTGCCATAGGCTTGATAACCATTCTGCCGCAGTAAATATTCATTAGAGGAAATGGAAGTTATGGCATTACTATTGCTGCCGTTGGAGGACTATCATTTTGATTGCTTCAACCTTAGGCAGGCATTACTGCCTAATTACTCACTTGTGAATCAATGCCCTTAGGCATTATTATCCTTTATTTGATGGTTACAAAAACGTTGGAAGTTACTGCTAGTGGCAGAAGGTGGTCAACCATGAGCACTTATTCTTTTTTATTCAATCTCCATTATCATCCATTATACCTTGTAACCTATGTAACTCCTAAGGTTATTATCTTCACTATTTACTATATTTATCTTCTTATTCATTGCTAGGAAGACTTCTTCTAGTATAAATAGTGGTGATCTTCATTTGGTTTGTTATACACAACACACACAAAAAATATAGAGTGCATAAAAGTTAGTCAAAAAAGAGAGTCCTTATTAGTTGAAGGGAGATGTTCTTTTTTGTGGAGCTTTGGACTCAACTCTTGTCCAGAGTTGTTGAGTTATACTTTGTGAAGGTTGTTGTATCCTGGAGGGGACAAGTCAAGAGGACTACAGCTAGACCAGTGAAAAAACATTTGCTGCAATAGGCTTGAATCTCCTTAAAAAGAGCGAGATATCTGCACCTCAGCCTGAAGAGATTTATTTATTCATTGTTATTTTCAATTGTAATCTTGTAAATTTTATTATATTGTAATTTTTCACTAACAATTTTAAGGAGATTCAAAATGACTACAATTGAAAAAACCGCAGATGTCAAGATGGGAGACCTTAACAAGCCATTTCGGTTCAATGGTAACCATTTCAAAAGATGGAAGGGTAGAGTACTTTTCTACTTAAGTCTTCTCAATGTTTCTTATGTGTTAACTGAGAAAAATCCAAATTGCTGACACCTCCATAGATGATGATCAACTTATTTCTCATCATGAGAAAGTGGAAAAGTACGATGGTGATTCCTATAAGTGTCGGTATTATCTTCTTAATTGTCTATCTGATAATTTTTATGATTATTATAATAGAACTTACTCTAGTGCAAAGAAAATTTGGAAAGCATTGCAGAGTAAGTATGATACCGAAGAGGCGGGAGCGAAAAAATATGCGGCTAGCAGATTTTTTCATTTCCAAATGGTGAACAACAAATCAGTGGTAGACCAAGCTCAAGATTTTATAATGATTGTTGGAGAGCTTAGGTCTGAATAGGTAAAAATTGGAGACAACCTTATTGTTTGTGGCATAGTAGACAAACTTTCACCTTCCTGGAAGGAATTTCAAAAAACTATGCGCCACAAACAAAAGAAACCTCACTTGAAATCTTGATAATGAAAATCTGCATGGAAGAAAAGGCAAGAGGCCAAGATGAACTTTTACAAACAGAAGAAAACAACATCACAACGAAGGTAAATTTAATTACTTCAAATAATGCTACTCCTGAAACTCACAAAAATACTTCTTTGAAGCCTAAGAAGAAAAAGTTCAAGAAAAATAATGGTAGACCTCCCAAGAAAAATAATGGTGAAAATAACCAAGCACAAAATCAACAAGTTCAAGATAAGGGACCGTGCTTTGTTTGTGGCAAGAGTGGGCATATTGCTCGATTTTACAGATTCAGGAAACGCGGTCCTAACCCTCTGGCAAACGTTACCAAAGAACCTTTTCTGACGGTGATTACCGACATAAACATGGTTGAGAATGTTGATGGATGATGGACTGGTTCTGGTGCAAACCATCATGTCTGTTATGACAAAGACTGATTTAAAAAATATACTCATTTTGAGGAGCCCAAAACCATCATGCTTGGTGATTCGCATACTATTCAAGTGCTTGGAACGGGAGATGTCAAATTGTGTTTTCTTCTGGAAGGGTATTAACTTTGAAAGATGTACTTTATACTCCTTCTATGAGGAAAAATTTGATGTCTAGTTTTCTTTTTAATAAAGCAGGATTTAAACAGATTATTGAATCTTATCAATATGCAATTGTGAAGAAGGGTATTTTTATGGGAAAGGAGTATGCTTGTGATGGGATGTTCAAACTGAATGTTGAAATGAATAAAGTTTCTACTTCTGTTTATATGTTTTCTTCTACTAATTTTTGGCATGCTCGTTTGTGTCATATTAATGATCGTTATGTTGGAATCATGAATAGTTTAGGATTAATCCCAATGATTAAAAAGAATTTTGAAAAGTGTGAGGCTTGTAGTAAAGCCAAAATCACTAAAAGACCTCATTTTCAAGTTGAAAGAAAAACTGATTTGTTAAAAGTAGTTCATACTGATATTTGTAAACTTGGTGGAATTTTAACTCGTGGAGGTATTAGATATTTTATCACTTTCTTTGGTGATTTTTCTAAGTTTACATATGTTTACTTGATGAAAAATAAAAGTAATGCTTTTGAAAATTTCAAAACTTATCTTCATGAGGTTGAAAATCAGTTTGGAAGAAAAATAAAAAGAATTAGAAGTGATAGAGACCGTGAATATGAGTTAAAGGAGTTTAATTCTTTTGTTAGATCATTGAGAATAATTCATGAAACTACTCCTTCTTACTCTCCTTCATCTAAAGGAGTAGCGGAATGGAAAAATAGAACTTTGGTTGAATTGACTAATGTCATGCTTATTGAGTCACATGCACCATTAAATTTTTGGGGTGAAGCTATTTTAACTGCTTGCTATGTGTTGAATTGTGTGCCTCATAAAAAATCAAAATTGACACCTTTTGAATTGTGGAAAGGTTACAAGCCAAGTTTGGGATCTCTAAGAGTTTGGGGTTGTCTAGCCTTTGTGAGGCTAATGGATCCGAAGATTACAAAATTGGGTAAGAAAGTTACTACTTGTGCTTTTCTTGATTATGCTTCAAATAGTACAACCTATAGATTTTTTAATCTTGAAGATAATATTGTGATAGAATCGGGTGATGGTATTTTTCATGAAAATAAATTCCCTTTTGATTCTAAAAATAGTGGGGATCAAAGGATTGAACAAAATGTTTTGTCACTACCTAGTTCTTCTACTTCTACTTTAAAAAATAAAGAAATTGATGATTTTGAGTTAAGAAGAAGTAAAAGAACTAGAGTAGAAACAAATTTTGGTCCTGGTTTTTATGTGTTTAATGTTGGAGATGACCCTCTCACTTTGAAAGAAGCATTATCTTCACATGATTCTATATTTTGGAAAGAGGCTGTAAATGATGAAATGGAATCACTGATTTCTAATAAAACTTGAAAATTAGTTGATTTACCACCGGGTTGTAAAACTATTGGTTGCAAATGGGTCTTACAAAAAAAGTTGAAACTGGATGGATCTATCGATAAATATAAGGCTAGACTAGTTGCAAAAGGTTTTAAACAACTAGAAGGCCTAGAATTTTTTGATATTTTTTCACCGATAACAAGAATTACATCCATATGACTTTTAATTGCGATGACTGCAATTTTTTATTTGTAAATTCATCAAATGAATGTAAGAATTGCTTTTTTAAATAGAGACCTAAATAAGGAAATTTATATGGAACAACCCGAGTCTTTTGTTGAAGCAGGTCAAGAAAGCAAAGTGTGTAAACTTACTAAATCCCTATATCGCTTGAAACAGACACCAAAGCAATGGCAAGAAAAATTTGATTCCCGCATGATTGAAAATGGCTTTAAAACAAATGAGTGTGATAAGTACATATATCATAAGTCTTGGAATAATTCACATGTGATTATTTGCCTATATGTTGATGATTTATTGATCTTTGGCTCTAACATGAATGTTATTGATAAAGCTAAAACTATTTTTAGAAGTCATTTTTATGAAAGATCTTGGTGAGGCAAATTTTATTCTTGGAATAAAAATAACAAGAACATGTAAATGAAATTTTCCTTGACCAGTCACATTATGTTGAGAAAATTTTGAAAAAATATAACTTTCTTGATTGCAAGCATGTTGCTACTCCTTTTGATTCAAGTGTTCACTTATATCCTGTTGAAAGTGAAAATGATGTAATAAATCAAAAGGAATATGCTAACATAATTGAAAGTTTGAGATATGTGACTGATTGCACTAGGCCTGATATTGCATATGCAGTAGGAGTACTTGGCAGGTTTACAAGCAAGCCAGGTAATGAACATTGACATGCAGTAACAAGAGTTATGAGATATTTAATTGGAACGAATAAATATGGTTTGTTCTATAAAAAATATCCTGTTATACTTGAAAGCTTTTGTGATGCAGATTGGAACGTGATTCGTGTTCTACCACTGGTTATGTCTTTACTTTAGGTGGTGGTGCTATTTGTTGGAGATCAAAAAAGCAAACTATAATTGCTAACTCTACCATGAAGGCTGAACTAATTGCTTTAGCTTCAACTAGTGAGGAAGTGAATTAGTTAAGAGATTTACTGTTTCAAATACCTTATTTTGAAAAACTAATTCCTCCTATTTTAATATTGTGATAGCACCTCTGCAATTGGTAGAGTTCAAAACCGTTATTACAATGATAAATCCAGACCTATAAGGAGGAAACATAGTAATGTAAGATCGTATTTGACAAATGGTATCATTAATGTTGATTATGTCAAATCTTGTAATAATCTTGCAGATCCTCTTACTTAGGCCTTAACGAGAGAGAAAGTCCGGAGCACATCGAGGGGGACGGGATTGAAGCCTATAAATCCTTGAGTCATA
Organism: Solanum bulbocastanum; assembly: GCA_037074985.1. Classification (NCBI taxonomy): domain Eukaryota; kingdom Viridiplantae; phylum Streptophyta; class Magnoliopsida; order Solanales; family Solanaceae; genus Solanum; species Solanum bulbocastanum. The sequence continues at coordinate 3,521,533 of CM073604.1, forward strand.
TATGAGGAAACCCAACCTGGGGACTAGAGATCCTATAACTAGGTTCAAAGGGAAAAATTAGTCATATGATGACTTGTTGTGAAAAATGCACTATCTTTGTATTCCCTTCCTATGATGTGAGTGCATTGTTTCGTGTAGTTTGTGAAGGTTGAGTTGATAAAACTCTTAATGAATATTTGTAGCCCGTATGAGTAGAGTGTTAAGCTTACAGGAGCACTCTTGACAGATTTCACCTATGTGATGTGTGGAAGTAGGTCGCTTTCTATGAGAATTGCTTATTCTTAAAAAACACTTATGAAACCGGGATAGCACATGACCATAAAATGCTAGCTTTTAAAGTTCATGTCAACACCTTGATTATTATGTGTGAACAATGATATTTTATTTCCCTTAAGCAGTCTAGTTCAAGTATGAGACCACTACGACTCTAAAGTAAAAGCTACTGTTTCACTAAGTGGAGGTTCAATGCAGAACACACTTTCATTATGCATAATAATCTTCCTTCGGCTGATATACTCTCTTATCTAATATTAAAATAAGTGAGGGATTGTTGGTTTGTCAGCATTTTAATTTTTGTTTATTATTAAAATTGTCTCATAATTTTGCTATAGGCTTGATAGCCATTCTGCCACAGTAAATATTCATTAGAGAAAATGGGAGTTATGGCATTACTATTGTTGCCGTTGGAGGACCATCCATTTTGATTGCTTCAACCTTAGGCATTACTGCCTAATTACTCACTTGTGAATCAATGCCCTTAGGCATTATTATCCTTTATTTGATGGTTACAAAATGTTGGAAGTTATTGTTAGTGGAAGAAGGTGGTCAACCATGAGCACTAATTCTTTTTTATTCAACGGCAAAAGGACGGATTTACCCCCGAATTTTAATAAATGGTACGTATATGCCTTCCGTTATACTTTCCGTCCACATAAGCCGCAGCCGTCCAATTATAGGTACACATGTACCCTTCTCATTAACGGACCAATAATTTATGCCACGTGGCTTAATCCTATTGAACAACCCGTTTAACCATTTTTTTAAACCCATAACCCAACAATCCAACCCATAACCCAAACCCACCCAATTTCCTCAAAAAAGATCCTAATTAAATCACCAAAAATCCACCCCTTTTAGGTCCCCCCGTATCTCAACCAAAACCCCAGTCGTCGCCCTCAACTATCCGCTGTGATTCCACCTCGTCTTCGTCGATTCCACCTTGTCCTTGTCGAATCTATCGTGTGTTCTTCAATTCAACTTGTGTTCGTGAAAGGTACCCAAATATCCCATTCGATTTCATAGTTTTCTTGTTTTGCTGTTTTCGATTTGCTTTCATATATAGTAAATAAACCTATTGTTGCTATTTTTCCGATAGTTTTCTTGTTGTTTCTTTATTTATTGTGTAAAATATGTGTTTTATAGTCAAAATCTTTCTAGGGTTCACGTTCTAGTTATTGAATTGAAGAAATGTTTTTTTTTTTTGTTTTAGAGTGAAAATGAAGTACACTTTATAGGGTTTCACTTTCAGAAAGGTTTCACTTCCCGAAAATGAAGTTCACGTTCCAGTTTTTGTGTTAAAGAAATGCTTTTTTTTTTGTTTGTATTCATGCCTTTATGTTGTGGACCTTTAGTTTATGATTTGTTGGTTTGGTAAAGTATAATTTCAGATTTCCTTGACTTTGTCTACTTTATTCCATTACTTTGTCTACTCTATTTTTTGTTGGAATTTTTTGTTTGTATTCATGCCTTTATGTTGTGGACCACTTTGAGTTAATAAGTGATAATGCTTCTTTAAATGTTAATTGTGGACAACTTTGAGTTAATAAGAGATAATGCTTCTTTAATATGACTTTCTTAACTTACTCAATGTGACTTAATTAACTTACTTTAATCCTAATGTGACTAACTTACTTTAATCCTAATGTGACTTACTTAACTAATTGACTTACCTAATCCAAATGTGATTACTAATCCAAATATGACTTACTTAACTTACTCAATGTGACTTAATTAACTAACTTACTTACTTTAATCCTAATGCGACTAACTTACTTTAATACTAATGTGACTTACTTAACTAAGTGACTTACTTAATCCTAATGTGCTTACTAATCCAAATGTGACTTACTTAACTAATATGACTTTCTTAACTAATTGACTTACTTAATCCTAATGCGACTTATAACTTACTTAATCCTAATGTGACTAACTTACTTTAATCCTAATGTGACTTACTTTAATCCTAATGCGACTTATAACTTACTTAATCCTAATACGACTAACTTACTTTAATCCTAATGTGATTTACTTAACTAATTAACTTACTTAATCCTAATGCAACTAATTACTTAATCTAAATGTGACTTACTTAACTAATATGACTTTCTTAACTAATCGACTTACTTAATCCTAACGCGACTTATACTTACTTAATCCTAATGCGACTAACTTACTTTAATCCTAATGCGACTTATAACTTACTTAATCCTAATGCGACTTATAACTTACTTAATCCTAATGCAACTAACTTACTTTAATCCTAATGTGATTTACTTAACTAATTGACTTACTTAATCCTAATGCGACTAATTACTTAATCCAAATGTGACTTACTTAACTAATATGACTTTCTTAACTAATTGACTTACTTAATCCTAATGCGACTTATACTTACTTAATCCTAATGCGACCTAACTTACTTTAATCCTAATGCGACTTACTTAACTAATTGACTTACTTTAATCCTAATGCGACTAACTTACTTTAATCCTAATGCAACTTATAACTTACTTAATCCTAATGCGACTAACTTACTTAATCCTAATGCGACTTATAACTTCTTAATTCTTATGCGACTAACTTACTTTAATCCTAATGTGACTTACTTAACTAATTGACTTACTTTAATCCTAATGCGACTAACTTACTTTAATCCTAATGCGACTTATAACTTACCTAATCCTAATGCGACTAACTTACTTTAATCCTAATGTGCTTACTAATCCAAATGTGACTTATACTCACTATTTTATACTAATATGACTTTCTTAACTTACTCAATGTGACTTATACTCACTATTGTGTTATTTCATAACTCTTTATAGGTTATTAACATGGTTGAAGTTACCATATACTTTTATCATGGTGGTGAGTGGCTAACCAGTCCAGAACCACATTATGATAGAGGATGTGTGACTTATTGGAAAGGGTATGATCCTGAGCTAATATCTTTTATTGACTTAGTGAATGAATGCATTAATAAGTTAGGTTTTGTTGGTGTGCAAAAACTTATTGTACTTGCTCCATCTGGGAAATATTTTGAAATAATAGATGATGAGGGAGTTAGGACCTTAACATCTTTTATCTCTACTGAGTATAAATCTATTCACTTGTTTGCTACTGAAGATTGTGAATTGTCTGTTGATGTAACTGATATTGCCATGCATGATGGGTCATTTCTACTTTCACCAATTGTTAATGAGGGCACAGACTGTAGTGAAAGTGAAGATGACAGTAATAATGGAATGGCGTTTAGTTGTTCAGATTATGATACAAATGAATTAGAAAATTTTGTTACTAAAAAAAAGAGGAATATAACTGAGACTTTGCAATATTATAAGGAGATTGTTAAGGGTATGGCCTTCGAGGACATAGCTGAAGCAAAGCAGTTTTGTAAACTTTATGCTTTAGCTAAGAAGGTAGAACCAGTTGTGGTGAAGAGTGATAAAAAAAAACTGAGGTATACATGTGTTGTTGATGGCTGTCCATTTTTACTTCTTATTTCTAGGGATTTGACCACTCCTGGAGTTAGTGTCAAAACACTTGTAGATCATATAGAGTGTGGAACAACATATGATAACTCTTTAGTAGATTACTCAACAATAGCCTTGTATTTTAAGGACAAATTGCAAAGTGACCCCAAGTACAAGGTCAAAGAAATGAAGGCTGATTTACATAGAGTTTTTGAGCTAAATGTAAGTGAAGCAAAGTGCAAGAGAGCCAAAAAGGAGATACTGCAGAGTTTAGAAGGTAGCTTTATAGACTCTTACAACAAATTAGAGGGTTATGCTACTGAATTGAGAAGTTGTAATCCAGGGTCTGACATTTTGATACATTTGTCTAAAGAGGCACTATCTAATGGTAAGAGAAAATTTCTTAGGATGTATATCTGCTTCAAGGCAATGAAGTTGGGTTTTAAGTCTGGGTTAAGACCACTTATTGGGTTAGATGGTACATTCCTTAAAGGAAAAACTAAGGGGCAGGTATTGTGTACTGTTGGTCAAGACAGTAATAACTCTTTCTACCCTCTAGCTTGGGCTGTGGTAGATGAAGAGACTAAGAAGACTTGGACATGGTTTATGCAACATTTGCAACATTCACTTGAACTTCAAAATGGTGAAGGACTGACATTCATATCAGATATGCAGAAGGTAATATTATACTACTAATTTGCAATTTATTTACCTTTGCTTGCTACTGTTTCTTTTATTAATTTTAGTTGTTTTAATTTGATACTTAGGGGCTGCTTGAAGCAGTAAGGACAGTCTTACCTGAAGCTCATCAGAGATATTGTGCAAGGCATATTGAGGCAAATTGGTGCAAAAGATGGGGTAAAGGTGAGCTGAAAAAGTTGCTATGGTGCGCTGAATGGTCATTATTTACAAAGGAGTTTGAGGACCAACTTCAAGAGATCAAGGAAGTTAATGGAGAGGCTGGACAAGATTTAATAGACAAGTATCCTCCCAAAACATGGCGCAGAGCCTATTTAGATACAGTGTGCAAAAATCAGGCTGTGGACAATAACTTTACTGAATCATTCAATGCCTAGATACTTGAAGCAAGGTGTAAGCCAATTATTGGAATGTTGGAAGACATCAGGGTCAAAATAATGGAGAGGTTGGCAGCAAAAGAGGTTGCTGTGAGGAAGTGGAAAGATGATGGATTTAGTCCCAAAAGTGAGTTGTTATTTATTGAGTATTTGAAGATTTCCAAGATTTGTAAGGTGAGCGGCAATGGGGATAATGGCTATGAGGTTACTGAAGGTACAGATAGACACATTGTCAACTTAAGAGAGAAAAAATGCACATGCAGAACATGGGATCTAACTGGAATTCCATGTCCACATGCAATTAAGGCCATGGAGCACAAGAAAATGATACCAAAGAAAGAAATTCATTGGTATTATAGTAAGGAGGCAGCATTGGTAGTTTACAAACACAAGTTACAACCTGTTAGGGGAGAACCATTCTGGAAATATGATCCTTTGCATGCCATTGAACCACCAGAATTGGTCAAGCTAGTTGGTAGACCTAAGCTTATGAGGGAAAGAGAAAAGGATGAAGCTGTTAAGAGGCAAGGAGTATGGAAGCAAACAAGAAAAGGAAAAGTGATGACATGTAGTAATTGTGGAGAACAAAATCATAATGTAAGAGAATGTGAAAAGGTAATTTTCATTTTATCTTTAATTTCATCAAATAATTATTCTATTTTACTATTTAATTTTGTATCTTCTATTATGATTAATAAGGCAAAGCAGGGGAAACAACCTACTAAGAATCAGGGGAAGCAACCTGCTAAGCAAGGAAAAAAATCTGGCAGGGGAAAAAAGAGGCAGCTTAGGAGTGGTTTAGTTGATGAAGATGAAGCTTCTGAGGAAGACATCAATTGCACAGCCCCACAGCCAACACAAGAAAGTCAGTTTGAATATGCTTCTTCTAGCAGCTATTTTCCAGTAGCTGAGGATGATGATGAAGACCCTAGGCTAAGGCCAAGAACAATCTCAGAAGAAGCTTTTCTAACAAGATTGAAAAAGAAACAGAACCCACAAGATCCAATTCAAAGTAGAGTAATAGGCTTCAGAGGTGACAAATTTGGTGTTAGTGAGCCTACAAATCTTCCCATATGACCAGCTGGCTTAACTTGGAATGGACAGGGTGCAGTTACTACAAACCAACTACAAAAGTTGAGGCCAAGAAGGGGATGATGCTATTGTGTTGGTACGGTTTTGTATAGGCTGGCGCCTTAAATGATGTTAAGGTTAAACTTGTTTTTTTGCTATGTTTTGTATAGGCTGGTGCCTTAAATGATGTTAAGGCTAAACTTATTTTTTGGTATATTTTGTGTAGGCTGGTGCCTTAAATGATGTTTTCGTGATGTTTTGGTAGTATTATAGGCTAATGCCTTTAAGGTTAAAGTAGTAGTTTTGGTACTCTGTTTTACTTCTGCTGTTTGTATATATTGAGTGTATTAGCTAAAACTAGCTGTCGTTTTGCTTATATATGACCAAGTGAATGTTATATATAGTGTCTTGTAGCTGTTGGGTTTTGTTGATGTACAATAGTATTTTGCTGTGGTATACATTTTTTGATACCATTTTCTGTCAATGGTCGACTGCTGTGGTAAATTCCTTTTCCTTATTTTTCAACAGGCATTCCAAAATTATTGTGTTGTTCACAGGTTTCCAAATAAGTTCAATTTGGCAATATTGTCATCCATGTTGAATGGCTTTCCAAGTCCTAGAGAGTTGACCAGAAGCACAAAGTTTTTGGGTTGCAGGTTGTTTGTAGTCACTGTTCTTCTAGCTAGAATATAAATATAGAATAGTGGTTTAGAATACAGATCCAGTGATTGTTTTTTAAGCTTTGTCAAATGGAATATGTAGATTTACTTCACAGGCTTTTTTGATAACCTCGTCCTTTCGCCTATTCATTTTGTTTCTTGGAGCTTACGACTATAAAGTACTTTTGCAGATAAGAGTATATGTAGCTTAACTTGGCAGGCACTTGCATTTTTTTTCATATAATGCCTCCCCTTCCTCTATTTCTGTCTCAATTTTTGTACTTGTTAGTAGTTTGTTGGATAAACTACTGGGTTAAGATGTTTCTGTAAGTTATTTGTACTAAACTTATTTAACGACTATTTCATTAATGTTATTCACCTGTGTAATATATGTAACACCGAATGCCCTCTCATGTATTTCACATGGCAAAAGAAAATTTACAATTTATGGTGAAGACAGGCGTTATAACTTCTAGGAGTCGTCCTTGATCGAAGACCAAATGAATTAGTATATCTTGTGTACATACATACAATGGACAAGGATGAAGCCTATGTTAACAACATCGAGGCCAGCAAGAGAAACAAGAAAACCAACTAGTCACTCCCAGTTTAGGCAGTGACTCTGGTTGTTTTGACTCTGACTTCGAGTATGGCTGTGATTGTTGCGGTGATTGTGGCTGCATTTCTGGTTGTGAATCTGGTTCATACTTGGGTTGAGGTTGTGGTTGTGGCTGTTGCTGTGGCTGAGGTTGAGATCTCTCCATTTTTGCAGAGAGAGCTTTGAGTGAGCCAATTTTTCCCAGTAGAAAAGCAAAGGAGCTGTTGTTGTTTCCACTCTCAATACAACTCGAGTTCAATTGAATTGGTCATGAACAACAAAATTAACTTCTTTGCTCAACTTAATCATTGCACAAAGGAACTTAGAGACTGCTAAACATTGGTCTTTAACTATAGGAAGTATAGTTCGAATACTCGATGACATCTACCTTTTAAGACAATCAATTAACATGTGGAAAGAAGTATTTTATTACAATCAGATCATCAACCTATATTTGCAGATCTTAGCAGACAAGTTCATGTACAAGGAGCCTAAAGAAGTTCTGAATCCCAATAACAAGTAACCTGTGTAAGGAATGAGGACTATATGCAAACAACGTGCACAGGATTCACCAGTTCGTTGATTGGCATTTAGCAGCTTTGCTACCATCATTGAGGTAAGACTGGAAAGTCTGAACAACTTCCTCATATGTTGGCCTCTTGTAGTCTACAGCCTGTCATTATTTAGGACGACAAGGTTCAAAGTTAGTGTTTTGACATACGTAGATATGTATGAAGTTTAAGACTGGTTATCCATTTCGGAAAATACCTGCTCAATTACTTTTTCTGGTCTTGCCCACTTCCACTCTGAAAATTCTGCTTCTGCTTCTGCTTCACCAGTTGCTAAGTTGATTTCACTTTCAGCATTGGTAGATTGCATAAGAAACCTGCCAGACACATAAAATCCTACGAGTAATTACACCATTAACTCCCTACACTGCTTAGATCCTTCACTTGTCTTGACGTACTTATGTTGAATGAGTTTGACACGGGTGTAGGTACTTCGTGCAGTGCTTCTAATTCTCCATTTTCAACGTAGCAACTTCCAATTTAGACTTCAATAAATTGACTTCAATAGAAGAATTTTCTGAAAGAACTGTCTTCCTACCTCCAAAAGACAAGGTGGAATCGATGAAAACGAGGTGGAATCGCGGCGGATAGTTGGGGGCGATGACTGGGGTTTTGGTGTGAGATATGGGGGGACCTAAAAGGGGCGGATTTTTGGTGATTTAATTGGGATCTTTTTTGAGGAAATTGGGTGGGTTTGGGTTATGGGTTGGATTGTTGGGTTATGGGTTTAAAAAAATGGTCAAACGGGTTGTTCAATAGGATTAAGCCACGTGGCATAAATTATTGGTCCGTTAATGAGAAAGGTACATGTATACCTATAATTGGACGACAGGGGTTTATGTGGATGGAAAGTATAACGGAGGGCATATACGTACCATTTATTAAAATTCGGGGGTAAATCCGTCCCTTTGTCGTTTATTCAATCTCCATTTTCATCTATTATACATTATAACCTATGTAACTCCTAAAATCATTATCTTCACTATTTACTACATCATTTATCTTCTTATTCATTGCTACGAAGACTTCTTCTAGTATAAATAGTGGTGATCTTCATTTGATTTGTTACACACAACACACAAGAAAATATAGAATGCATAAAAGTTAGTAAAAAAAGAGAGTTCTTATTAGTTGAAGGGAGGTGTTCTTTTTCGTGGAGCTTTGGACTCAACTCTTGTCCAGAGTTGTTGAGTTATACTTTGTGAAGGTTGTTGTATCCTGAAGGGGACAAGTCAAGAGGACTACTGTTGGACCAATGAAAACACATTTGCTACAATGGGCTTGAATCTCCTTAAAGAGAGCGAGATATCCGCACTTTAGCCTGATGAGATTTATTTATTCATTGTTATTTTCAATTGTAATTTTGTAAATTTTATTATATTGAAATTTCTTACTAACAATCTACAAATAAAGTTACGGATTTTGAATAATCAAATATTTTAATTTATTGTTCGTTGAGTTGAAATATTGATTTACTTTCGATAATGTATTCATGTTAAATTTTCATTTTCTAATTCGACAAGCATTACTCATAATTTTTTAAGAATTCGAGCAATTACTAGCCAGAAATATTTCTTTTATCAATTCCTTTTAATCTTTAAAAAAACATGTAGTCAACATCTTCCGGAAGAAGAAGAGAAAACCACGGTCGTGTCCGGCGGCATCTCCACCGACCACCGCCGTTGGAAGGTGAAAATTCACTTCATCGGCCGGAATCTCTATCGTCACCTACTCTAAACACTGCCGGAAGAATAAAAATGTCTATTCTACCCTTGCATTCTCTCATTTTCAACGCTAAAATCATTGCCAAATCCTACTGTTTCACTTCATTTCTTCCTTCTTCTTCAATCTCAAGCTCTAAATTTAGAAAGCTTTCACAATTTTCAACTTATTCATCATTCGATGATTCTCGAGATTTTTTTGTACCAAAACCCAAGCAAAACGACGATGATTCTGATGATAAACCATTCTCATTTGTTGATGAATGGGGCGAGAGGTCGAAACCGGAGTTCCGACCCATGACGAAGTTATCGGAATCGGATCCTCCTATTGACTTAGACGAATGGGGTAGAGCTGAGCTAGGGGTCAACAACTCTTCAGGGATTATAGATGAGTGGGGCGAGAAGTCGTTTCCGGAGCTCCGACCCGAGAAAACAGTATCGGATTCGGATCCTCCTATTGACGAAGACGAATGGATCGGTGCTAAGCTAACAGGCAACAACAACATTGATAGAGTTAGAAATCAGGGTGCTTCCGAACCCGAACCGATGGAGGAAGATGGATGGGACGAAGCTGAGGTAGTGGGGAGAATCAATGCAGGTGTTGAAGAAGACGAGAGACTTGCAGAGATGAAAAGGTGCTTAATTGACATGGTTTATGGAGCAGATTTTGGGCTCAGGGCCACATCCGAGGTTCGAGCTGAGGCTCTGGAGCTGGTTGCTAAGTTGGAGGCAGCAAATCCAACTCCAAATCCAGTTGAATTGCTTGACGGGAATTGGATTTTAGTGTGAGTTCTTGTTTCTCATTTCAATTTTCAATTTTCTGTTTTTGGCTTATTTACTTGTGGTGGAATGATATGTGCTCAAATTGAATGGAGTCTATGTTGTCGGACTTCCCAAAAATGTTGTTGCACCTGTATTGAAAACTATAAAAATCACTACTTTTGGAGGATTCAACATGCATCAATGACATTTTTGAAGAGATTGAGCAACATAGATCACGGAGGATTGATACTTGATTCCATCTTATTTAGAATATAGAAGTAGATGGTTATTGATTGATTGATTGGCTTATATAGCCGTTCAACTAGATTAGAGTACAATTGACATGATTTGTTTACAGAGTTACTTGGTACTTGTTATTGGTGGAAGGTCACAAGTTTCTGTGTTATTAGTCGAGTGCATGAGAGCTGGGGGGACACTACAATTATCTCGTGTTAGGGGCAATGAATTTGTGTTTTTGAGTGTGTTTTGCGAGGGAAGGAAGTGTTTTTGAGTGTGTTTTGCGAGGGAAGGAAGTGGCTTTTGGGTGAATCTTTGCTCTAGGATTAATAAAAGGTCTCTACTAGAGAAGTGGACATATTTTGGGAAGTCCTAATAGGAAAAACTGATTTCCGGTTTTGAACTAGGACTTCTATAAAGCCTTCAGATTTTGACTTGGCTAAAATTGCTTCTGCTTATTGATGTAGGAGGTATACTTAGAGATAATTACCTTCCCAAAATTTTCGGCATTTAACTGCAAGTTGGAGCACCATGTCATGGTGATTCGTTTACTGCAATTTTTATCAATTCCCACAGCAGCATGCCTAAGTATTCAATGTTGTAGTGCTAGTGTTGGTTGCAATATACTAAAATACCTGCACACAGTGGTGGCGCTAAAGGAAGGAAGGGAAGTCAATTGAATCCCCTTCCGAAAATTACACTGTGCAAGCAGGGTAAAAACATTTTTTTATATATATATATAGCTTGTTGAATCCCCTTGACATATATAGAAGAGTTGAACTAGTTGGAAATGTAACCATTACATGCATTAACTGGATTGAGGAGATAACCACAGGGATACTACTATGCACAGACTCATCCTTATGTTGCTTCGTGATGTGTCAGGTTTACTGCATTTTCTGAGCTGTTACCTCTTCTGGCTGTGGGCACCATTCCTTTGTTGAAGGTCGAAAAGATTAGTCAAACAATTAGTACGAGCAGCCTTACCATAGAGAACTCAACTACATTGTCAAGCCCTGTAGCCACCTCGTCTTTCAGTGCAACTGCTGTCTTTGAAGTTCAAAGTCCATCAAGAATACAGGTACCTTTTTTGGACTGCACTGTAATTTCTTCAGAGAGGTACTATAGTGTCGTATGTGGAGAGATATGATCAAAACTGTACTACAGTCAAATAAGATAATAGTCGTGGTGATGCGACTCTCTGCCTCTGGCAAACAATGCATAGTCTATCTTGATGAACCTCCTTAAGTTTGTAGAGTACATCCGTAGCTGTGTGCATTCATATACTAACTACTACTTGCCTTATCAGGTCAAATTCAAAGAAGGGACATTTAAGCCTCCAGAGATCAAGTCAAAAATAGATCTGCCAGAAAACATGGATATCTTTGGCCAAAACATAAGTTTGTCACCTCTACAGCAATCTCTGGGACCTCTAGAAAATGTTGTGGCAGGTATAGCTCAGATTATTTCTGGTCTGCCTCCTCTCAAGGTTCCAATTCCAGGTGAGAGGACAAAATCTTGGCTTATTACAACATACCTTGACAATGATCTCCGGATCTCCAGAGGAGATGGCGGGCTTTTTGTTCTCGTGAAGGAAGAGAGTTCTCTTCTGGATCAGTAGCAAGGTCCGACCCTGTATGTATATGATATGTAGAGGTCCTTGGAGCTTCATATATACAATACATAGCTGTAAAGCGATATTCATCTTGTCTTTTTAATCTATAATGCCATTTGTATAGCGGCCATTACTCAGAGGAAGGAAACTGAAAGTTGGAAATTAAGAGCATTTGCATATAATATATGTTATTTTGAAGTTCTGGTGTTGTTTGTTTCCCGTGGTTGGTAAACTTATGTCACTCTGCCTTCTCTTGAGGTCAAAATTTGTTTCATTGCAATACTATTATCATGAACTCGCAAAGTATGTAGGGGGTGATGAAAGTCCTCTCTTATAGGAGAGGGACTATTGAATGAAAAAAATAAGTCTTCAAGAAGTGTTGTTAGAAATCACGAAAGAAATAGCTTTGAATAAAGAGGCGTTGGCAGAAGTTTAATAATGATGGGTGCATGTAGGATCCTCCAAAAGTTGTGCATTCTTTAGAGGATCCTACACGAGTGAGTGCAACATCATTGGAGAGTCCGAGCAACATAGGCCAAATCTTTGGCCACAACAAAGCCAAAGGGAAGGACTTTCACCCACATTCTTAAGTGAAAAGCAAAGCTACAACAAAGGCAAAGAACTTTCACCACATTCTTGAGTGAGAAGCACGTGGTGGTGCAGACATTCTACCTTCCCTAGACCACCTTATTTTGTTGTATATTTTCACTTGTGCCGTTCAAAGTAGTAATTGATGATACAGTGGTGGTGGTCAAAACCAAAAGACTTGTTTCGTATAACTGTCATTAATCAAAGTTTTTTACACTCCAGCTAATAACAAGAGAATAAATCAACCATGTTTTGTTTAATACCTGTGTGTAGTGAGTAGTGACAACTACATAATCATATCGAGAGAACTCCAGAAAAAACTATGTGGTCTCCGACAAGGGCTATTCATAATGAGAAGCACTAAAAAGATGTTACAAAAAGATGATCAGTTATCATGAACTCGATAGAGCAAACAATGGACTTGCCGCAGCCACATCATGCCTTCTTCTTCTTGGACTTGAGCATGACGTATCCAATAAACACACTCAAGAAGCAGATGAGTGCCACTGCAGCATATACAGGAATGAGAATAGCGTATTCTTGTGGTAGAAAATACTTGTGCACGAAATGATCGCTATCAACAAGAGGCTGAAAGGACAAAACAACAATTGCACATCAATCTCCAGATAAAACTTAGGTTGCAAAGCTCAGCTATGTTGCTCGGACTCTCCAATAATGTTGCCAGACCCGTGGTCAGATCCTTCAAAAATGTACTGCTTTTGAAGGATCCAACATGCACCTGACAACATTTTTAAAGAGTCCGAGCAACATAGAAGGTCAGTACAGAATGGGATGGAAGAGAATATGAGCTGACCAGAATGATAACCCAGAAGGTATAATATGTAAAAATGGACAAACTAGTCAACGTTAAAATGAGCCCAACAGCTCTGTCGGCCAACTCCATCGAGACTCCTCTGCTTGTGCCGCCTCTAAAAGAAGAATGTTCTAGTTAAGAACTTATATACCTTACAAGAAGAGGATCAAAACAAAAAAATTGCCCTGGTCACAGGTTTGCCGGTACCATACTAGGTTCAAGGGACTAAAAGGAGAGAAGACGAAAAAAAAGAACGGATGAAAGTGGAACACAGTCCGGAAGGAGAACTTACCCACTAAAGAGGTTGTTCTCGATAGAATCTCAGCTCAAGGAGAGATGAAAAAGAAGCAGTAATGAAATAGAGTAACATCAGCAACATAATAAGATAAATGAAGCCACAGAAATATGTGTTGTGTTTAGTGCATGTGACCATTATGAAGGAATGTGTTGCATACAATATCTACCCAATCATTCATCCATATGTCTTGACAAGTAAAAATTCAGAAAGCTACATGAGCAGTTCTCTCAAGTTTCAATGTACTCTTGTTGCACTATCCTGAGTCCTGACCACAAAATGATACAACTTCTCCTTCTCAAGATGTCAATAACGATGCTTTCAACTATGGCTACAGCCCGAAGAAAGACAAGGTAATAAACACGTCTACCTAAAAAGAACTCCAAGTTATGAGTCCCAAAATGAAGTCATATGATAGGGGAGTAAGCTTGGCCACATGTTAGACCCTAATTCTACAGAAAAAACTCATTTGTTAAGGACACAATATTACAATTTATATATATTTAACTTATTTTCACTATTATCTTATTTGGTATGATGATGACATGAGGTGAGCTTAAAAGGAGAAAAGAGGATTTATATAGCTGACCCAATCTTGTTTGGAACTAAGGCATAGTTGTTGTAAGGACACAATATTACAAATTAACACAAGGTTGCTCATTAGAGTTAATCTATATCACAGATCTAATAAGACTGACTCTTAGAATTTCCATCGTCAATGAGAACTAAATTTTGCAAGGCCCCATGTTTGCCAAGAAAGAGAAGCTATGTCCTCACACTCCCAAACAGCAGACAGCACACGAGAATCATGCTTTAAAAAATGCTTAAGTTAGTCAAGTTGGAGAACAAGAAAAGTATTTTTCTGAGAACTAAATTACTACTCCAGCAAACTATCACCGGGACTCTAATTTCCTAATACAAAATGAGTTAAATCTTTAACTCCCTAGTCATTAGTGGAATTACCCTGTCGAAAGCGGTTAAAACTAAGCTATAATGGTGAACACTAGACCATTGGTAGAGCTAATACTTAGACTTGTTAAAGCTGAGGTGAATCTTCGGAACATACCTACCACAGTCGAGGATCCTATCCATTGTAACAGTACATGAAGGAACACCAACTCTTAAAGGACAGACATAGTCTCACCATTCAAAGAGTATAACATATCTTTCAGATAAGTAACCAAGTCCATCCTAATTAGGCCTTCCATTTTACCATCCATTTCATCATAAAATTACCAATCCTCTATTTATCAAAAGGAAGAAATTACCAACCTTCAGTGAGCTATATAATTTCATTTCTTTTTCTTTAAAAAGGAGAACACTAAAACGACACACAATCATAAGTTCTCGTGGTGTTATGAATGAATAATAAACTAATGATTAAAAAAAACATGGGAAAAGATAAAACTGTTCATCAATTACACAAACGACTGACAAACACCTTTAGTCACAGATTATTTAATCGCAAAATTATTTTTAAAAAAATAATAATCACCCCTATTTCTCAATTTCTAAGCAACTCCACCAGAACCAATATCTTTCACCTCTTAGTAAAAGTTTCTAAGAATTGCTATTCAGAACTAAAATAAAAAGAAAAGCAGCAACAAAGTAAAAACTCTCAATATTTTGCAACTCATTCCCATAACATATTACTAGATACCCCTCCATTTCAATTTGTTTGACTTACATTCCTTTTTAGTTTGTTTAAAAAAGAATGTTTCTTTCCTTTTTCCACAACTTTTTTATTTTAACTTTCCACATAGCATGTTTAAGACCATAAGATTAAAGAGCAGTTTGATACATTCTACGTTTTTTTAGTTTAAGACATAATAGTCAAAAGTGTTTTTACTTTCTTAAACTACGTGTCAAGTCAAAACCAAACAAATAAATTGAAATGGAGGGAATAAGTTTTTTTGTTCCTCCACTTTAAGGCTGTTAGTTATCACTGAACTTCCAACAAGGTTCATACAACAAAGACCTTTAGACATGATTTGATTCCCAAAGCTAAACTTTATACCAGAAAAAGGCTAGAGCTGCAAGAAAAATACTACCACCCGCCCGAGCCCTTGGCATCAGGGTCAGGTTTGATCTCAAAACTGATAAGCCCCTTCGTATTCCAACAACAAACTATGCCTCAGTCCCAAACAAGTTGTCATCAGCTATATCAATCCCCACTTTCATTTAGGCTCATTTTTTATGAATTCAACCAACAACAACAACATATCCGGTGTAATCCTACAAGTTGAAGTCTAGGGAGTGTAGTGTATTATGTACGCAGCCTTACCCCTAACTCATGCTTGAATTTCAATTACCCTTTTCAGAAACTATGGAACATAAATCCATAATCCTTAAGAAATTAGTTTTCAAAAAAGCTCAAGATTCACAAGTTATGTCCAGAAAGGCTACAGGATAAAAAAAAAACAAAAAAAATGGACATTTTGATGGATCAATCAATCAATCAATCAACTAAAAACTTAATAAAATTGGCAATATGAGTGGGAAATGGAAAAAATTATAAAAATTTTTTTGCAGAAATTCAGCAAAAATATTGAGACCCCATTAAAGTAAGAGAAACAACAAACTTAGATCACCTGAAAAGTTCGGTTCTTGGTGTTGAAGATTTCTGCTTTCAGAGCATGAAGATCGCCATTTTCAAAGAAAATGAACTTTGATTGATTTTCAATTTATGTATTTATTTTTTTTGCACTTTGCTGTAATTAGACCAAAATATATTGGGCCCAACGTTTACATGGGCCTAAATTTGAGAGTGGGTACCAAAAGAGAGGAAATTCTTTCACTAATAACCACACCATCAACATACTCACGATAATCTCACGAGTGAGGTTTGAAAAAGATAAAATGTATACAGACTTAATTATATATTTTATAGATTAGATAAACTATTTTTGATAGAACCACATTTAGTTTTAAAAAGTCATGCGTAACATTCTAAAATAACAATTATATTACATGATGAGATGCAAAAATAATCATTTTAGGATTGTAAAGATCACAAATTTGCTATTTTTAGCAACCTTATAATCAAATTTCAAAATCTCCAACATGAGGTTTCAATCGTTTGTTTGAATTTTCACAATTGTCAAGGTCTAACTTCATACTTGAGTTTTAACGTCTTGATTTTGATAGCTCAACCTTTTATCTTTTGAGTATGAAGTTGGACTCCAACCATTTAAAAATTCATACGTAAAGGTTTGAAGAAGAATAAGAAATAATAATAATATAACACGAACGATCTAAAAATCGTAAAACAAATTAAAATTTAAAAAATTCATGGGATGAGTTCAATCAAAAATTAACTAGCACTTAAAGTGGTACCTTATTGACTATTTAATTAGTATTTTAAAATTCATAATAGAACAATTCAAATTCAAATTTATACAAACTTAATCATTGACCTGTTATAGTCCAATATGTTTCACTTGACAAATATTAGAACCCAAATTATATTATTAAAAGGCCAGAACATTATTTGAATAGGCATTCTCAAGGGTAGGACATATCAATTAATAAAGTTGGTAAAAAGTAGAAAAATTGAATTTAAATTTTAAAGACCACAAAATAGACTAGTAGGTTACTTCATTATATTTGGCAAAACTTTCAAATAACAAATAATACGATAATTGAAAAAAAAAAAACAAATAATAATAACAATCAAAGACTAAAATAATAGGGAAGTGATAGTAATACTCCTGAGAAGGAAGAACTTGATAACATTCATCTACTAACTTTCTACTTAATCCCCGACCTCTATATTTTTCTATCATATGGTCGTGTCCTTGCTAAACTACAAGTAAATTATGTCATGTCTAGTTACCTTCCCGTGATACTTCTTCTACCTCTCTTCAAACCAGCCACAATCAATCTCTCACACATCCTCATTCGAACATCTTACATATTCTCTTCATATACCATAATCATCTCAATCTTGCTTTCCTTAGCTTTTCCACCATATGGACTACTTCCACCTTATCCCTAATATCTCTATTCCTAATTATATCTCTCTTACTATACTCACATATCCATCTTGACGTCTTCATTTTTGTTATTTTCATCTTTTGGACATGTGCGCTTTTGATTGATCAATACTTCACCACTTACAACACAGTTGATCTAACAAAACACTCTATAAAACTCATTTTAGTCTTGATGTCATATTCTTGTTGCATAAGATCACGAATGCGACTCTCCATTTCATTCGCGCGACTCCAATACAATGGGCAACATCCTTATCCATCTCTCAATTTTCTTTAACTATTAATCCAAGATGCTTGAAACTTTTTCTCTCACTGAAGACTTGCACATTAATTCTCACTTCCACGTTCGATACAAATGAAGTAGGTGATTACACTATATTTGAATAGTCGTAATACATAAACATATCTTACTTGTTAGCTTTATACAAGTTATAAGTGTCTTCTTATGCACACTAAAAATTGAAAGACATAGATATCAGTTAAAGCAAGTTAAAAAACACATTTATATATTACGTTTGAATAATACAAAGGTAAGCTGCCAAGTGGCAACCAGCTGAGCTGTGTCACATCCAAAGGGACAATGAGACCTGCCTCAAAAAGATTTCATTTTTACTTCTCTTCTTCATCAAAATTCAATTTGTGATTTTCTTCCAAATTCCCCAAAACCCAACTTCCAAAACTTCATAATCTTGACATATTTGTGATAAAAATTTGATCTTGTTTGTCTCTGTACATATAATTATAGATTCTTGGTTTTTGTGAATTTCACCTGAAAATTTTGCCCTTCTCAATTTCCTTACAAATTGCCCAAACCCCATTTTTTTTTATTGTGATCAAGATTTGATTTTGTTTGTCTCTGTGTATTTAATTGTAGATTTTGATTGTTGGGTAGTTGAGATTTTTCGAAGAATTTGAACAAAAGTATGAGTTTTCAAGATTTGGAATCGGGTCGACCTTTGGGGTCTCGTCGGTTCCAGACAAATGGGAAGCAAGACCCGACCCAAGCAGTGGCTTCTGGAATCTTCCAGATCAATACTGCCGTGTCTACGTTTCAGAGGCTAGTGAATGCACTTGGTACCCCAAAAGATACACCTGAGCTACGTGAAAAGTTGTAAGTGTTCTTTAACATATACAATTCAAAGTTTTGTATCAGATTAGGTTGAATTGCATAGTTAGTGTATGTTAGTTTTAGCTCGTTGAAAGTTCAGAGTAAAGGGGGAGTTAATATATGTCGAATTCAAAATGAAATAGTATAATTATGATGATTTATCCAAAAGGAGCTGAAATGGATATAGTAGATTATGACTGGTTTGGGATTGAGAGGTGATTGATTGATTGTTGATTGAGGTCACCTAAATTTGTGGCTTAGTGGTCAATGAAGTGGGCTGAGAACCATGAAGTCTCGGGTTCTCAATTCCCCGTAGATGCAAACCATGCAGTCTCGAATTCTCATTTCCTGTCAGAGGCAAAAACAAAAGGTGATTCCTTGCTATCTCTCCAAGCTTTGGTGAACATAGTTAGGTGGTACGGGGAAGGTAGCAAGTATATCGTGGATTTAGTCTACTGGACATTTAAGGATGGCTGAGCAATTGCTTACTTATTGCCTATCAAATGCTTTCTGGACGGACTGGTGTTAAGTGCTGTCTCGCTCCTTCCCTGGGCGAAAAGAGGGTTGACATTAGGGGTGGGGAAAATGCAGAAAATGAAAGGGTGGTGGGGAAAATGCAGAAAATGAAAAGGGTGGTGGGGAAAATGCGGAAAATGAAAGGGTGGTGGGGAAAATGCAGTACATTGATTTTGGAAAGTGTTGAAATTTGTCTACCTCAATTTTTGGCTAACCTCTACCAGATGCTCCACATTACTTTTTTTCCAATATTAGTGTTTAGAAGCAGTGTCATGTGTTCCAACGGAGCTCAAAGATGTTGCCTACCTTTTAGCTTGTGGTTAAAAAAAATAGAAGTTGTCATTTGATCGAACATTTATTTGGTGGTAACTGTGCTGATTTTGCTCAACTGCAGGCACAAGACAAGGGTACATATTGGCCAGTTAGTCAAAGATACATCTGCAAAACTTAAGCAAGCAAGTGAAATAGATCATCATGCTGATGTCAGTGTAAGTTTTAAAGAGCTCGATATTTCTCCTCATCCACTTTTGTTGATCTTGATGGGTATGCGCTTTCACCTCACATATATTTAAACAGATACTGTTCGTCTTATTTCTTTGTGCGTTTCTTTTATACTAAGTTCTCATCCTTTTCTATTTGGAGATGGCTGAATGTCTGAACTCTGATGTGTATTTCCTCATCTTCTTATTTCTAACTTTCTTACATATATGAATTTATGTTCATACTGCTTTTTCTCAGGCTAGCAAGAAAATAACAGATGCTAAACTTGCTAAGGATTTTCAAGCTGTCTTGAAAGAGTTTCAAAAGGCTCAGAGACTTGCAGCAGAGAGGGAGACAGCATATACACCTTTCATTCCCCAAGCCGTTCTTCCTTCCAGGTAATGTCAGCGGCAATTATGGGAATTGTCATTTAGTAAACAGAGTTACTGGCATATGCAGAACTACATAAAAAGAAGCTTGTAGTGCTATGATGTGTACTCTACAATCTCATTTTTATAGACTTACTGAATCATACACTTCATCTGTATTTGTTGCCCCACATTTTTGCTCATACCCTTCATTTATATTATGTCGTGGTAAACAGTTACACAGCCAGTGAGGTAGATGTTGCTTCAGATAATAGTATGGAACAACGAGCTCTCCTTGTGGAATCAAGAAGGTGAGTTAGTCTAGTTCTATTATTCAATTTGTTGTTTA
Organism: Solanum bulbocastanum; assembly: GCA_037074985.1. Taxonomy (NCBI): domain Eukaryota; kingdom Viridiplantae; phylum Streptophyta; class Magnoliopsida; order Solanales; family Solanaceae; genus Solanum; species Solanum bulbocastanum. The sequence goes on from CM073604.1 coordinate 3,542,106, forward strand.
TTACTAGTTTTGCTTGTCTCTAGGTTGTTAAGACTCATTTTTATCAAATTCAGATATGCATTTAGTCAAAGAAACATTGATGGTTGACAAAATTACTAATTTCAAAAAAAGAAAAAGAAACATTGATGGTTGAATTGGTTGCTAAAATTCACCAGCAAGATAACTATCAGTTATAGGCATACAGGGAAATGAAATTCACCTTTGAGTTTGGTCTCTAGACAACTGATGGGTTAGTGCCAAGTTAGATAGAGGACTGTTTGCTGTGGTACAGGGAAATCAGATTACAAATGAAGCTCGGGGCTTAGGGTGTTGGGTAATGAGCTTCCAATGGTGTAAAGGTAAAATTTATGCGGTGTTAGTGTTGTTTTTTGATGAAGGAGTCAATTCAGTTTCTTTGGGAGTTCAAGGGAATTGAGACAAGGAGTCCATGGATTCCTAGGGCACCGAGTAAGGTGTGCTTCTTTGTTTGGTTGGTGGCAAGGGGTGCAATTTAACTGCAGAAAATCTGTGAAAGAGGAACATTAACTATGTCAGTTGGTGCTTTATGTGTAAGAGTGGATGTGAAAATGCTGATTATCTCCTTTTGCACTGTAAAGTGGCCGATCAGTTATGGAGGGTAGCCACCGATTTGTTTTGGATTCAATTGGTGATGTCGGGTACAGTCAAGGAGGCTTTGCAAAGTTGGACTCATAGGATGGGAAAGAGAAGTCCTAGGGCATGGATTGTTGCCCCCTTAACAATCATGTGGGTCATTTGGAAAGAGAAATAGAAGGACATTTGATGGGGTGGAACAAGATTTTGTAAAATTGCATAGGAGTGTTTTGTCTCTAGTTACTTTTTGGTGGACTTACGAGGTCCTTGTTTGTATAGAGGATTGAATCTCTTATGTTGAGAACCATCTTTCAACATAGGTTCTCTGGGAAAGGGAATCAGAGGCCAACAAGTTGAATTAATTCACCTTATATATTAGCACCGACATGACAAATGATTTGCTTCCATGAAACAATAAATTGAAAACTTGCATTTTTTGGCCATGTGCTGAACTTTTATTGACATCTGACTTTTCTTATGGAACTATTCTGGTGATGGCAATATTATCAAAGATGAAAGGTTTTTCATCCTTAAGACATGTATCTTCATTTCTGATATGGTTGTTTTGTGTTCCACGTGCCCCTTGCTTCAGGCAGGATATTTTGCATTTAGACAATGAGATTGCTTTTAATGAAGCTATTATTGAGGAAAGAGATCTCGGAATACAAGAAGTACAACAACAGATTGGTGAAGTGAATGAGATTTTCAAGGATCTTGCCGTTCTTGTTCACGAGCAAGGAACTATGATTGGTAAATCACTTTCCTTCGTTTTGAACTTTCAAATCTTTAGAGGACATTATTTGACGTATACGATTCTCCTTTTCTCAGATGATATTGGCTCCAACATTGAGAATTCTCATGCTGCTACTGCACAAGGGAGATCACAACTTGCTAAAGCTGCAAAGACCCAAAGATCAAATTCATCTCTGGTACTTCCATTACTTGTACAAATTTTCCCTGAGCATAAATCTGGCTCGGTTTTATTCTGCTTATATTCCATGAGAACTTGTATGTTTAGACTCTTGGATCTTTGAGAATATAGATGTGGACGATGGGAAACCCGTCATAGCATTAAGGTGCTGCATTTTGCAAGCTATGACTAAATGGTAACTATATGTTCTAGTTACAGCATGGTTTAACAGAAATAGAGAGTAGAAGAGTAGTTACGTCAATTTGCTACTTAATTCTGGGCATGTTTGTGGTACCAAATTTGAAGTGCCATTATGAGGCAGTTGTGGGTCGAGATTATAATGAATCATAATGACAAGTCAAGTCATGCGATTAGTTTTCTTAGGTTCGGCTTTTCATCTTTTAGGAGTGGGGACAAACTTGCCCAGAAACCATGGTTATTAAAAAATTATGGATTCAACTGAATTAGTTGAGGTGCTCACAAGCTTGCCCGGAAACCACGGTTATTAAAAAAACATATAGTGGGTTCAGATGAACACGCCTCCTAGAGACTACATCCGCCTCTAGAAGTGGGGTTGATTTTAAGCCCTTTTGGATGGTGTTGAATCGTTCAACCTCATCATTCCCTATCAAATGTAGGTGGAAAATAAAATTACTAACATTCATTCCTCGCCACTTTATATAAGAAATCATAAATCTTTTCATCTTATATTCCTCGCAGCACATTCTTAACGGATTTTCTTTTCTGCAGACCTGCTTGCTTCTGGTGATATTTGGGATCATACTTCTAATTGTGATCATAGTACTTGCAGTATGATCAGAAGATTTTGATATGGGAAGAAGTGATCCTAAACTCTTCATAAATGGAATTGATCTTAGTGATTCAAGATGTTCTTAAGGCACCATAAAGTATACTTGTGGTTTGATCCATGAATCTTTTAGTCATGCTAGAGAATTTGTGCAACTGTGACATGAAGTTTCATATGCTGTGTGGTGGCGTGGGGGTGGACATGTGAGAGAAGGTTTGTATGCTATGTTTGTAAATTTTGTGTTTGTGTTTGTGTTTGCAATTGTGTGTTGCTGCCATGTAATGGCTGGTTTGTTGATAAAATTTGTTTCTTAAATTTCTTGCATGATCAAGGCCCCAATAAAACGAATCTAGTCCACAACTTATTCATGATATAAGCTGTCATTTACATAGCTGCCTATTTAGTTACATTTTTTGGTTTTGATTTCGGAACAATTAACCTATCATATGTATCAGCTTGGCTTCATCCCAAATCTAGGAGGTATTCAGATCTCATATGAACAGCTTGCTACCTATTTAGTTAACGTCTCTTGTTTCTTGTACGGAACAATTAAAATAGTTCGAATTTTCAGGTTTCCAAGCAATATAAGGTCCCCTAAACTTCACTTTATTTGTTTGGTAAATGGTGAATCTAAAAGGCACAAAGGTAGTGCTGGGATTCTGAACAAGAGAACAAAAGATCCACTATGTATCCCCCCTCAAGTCTTTAGAGAGGCTCTTTAAGAATTCCAGTAAAGCTAAATAACAAGATACAAGCTGGAATAACGTACCAGCCGCTTATTCTTGCTTTGTCCAGTGCTAGACAAAGTTAAGAATGGTGTAATAGGACAGTGCAAAAAGAGACGAATAAGAGTTTCAGCATGGTTGCCCCTGATACAAGATAAACGTGCTTCACTTCTGTGAGGAGCTCATGACTTCCCGATTTGTTTCCGAGGCCATGGTTTGAGACGTTGATCTTCCTTTTCCAAGATTTTACACAAAACTCGCCTTGGTTGCAGTCTTAACATTCATATTTCTTCTATAATTAACTAACCAAGTCCCATCAACTCTAGAATCAGAGACAATAGAATTTGAAGACAATGTCAAATTGCACAATATGGGAATTTGTTCTTCGAAGATACATGGCCTATCTTCTCCTCCTCTGCTTCCTTCGACTATCAACACTTTCACTATCACTGTCGTCAGAACTGGATGATGATGATTCAGATCCTGAAGATTCTGAACCAGAACTCCCAGACTCATCATCCGATTCAGAAATGGGCTTTTGTTGTTGCATGATAAGCCTTGGCATGTTCTTTAGATACTCTCGTAGATTTTCAGTAATTCCACCGAGGCCAATGGAAGTGAAAAAGTTGATAGCAAACCTTGTATTCTTGGGATTGTCCTTCGGGAAAATAGAGTCGAGAGAATCTTGCATGGTGGGGTCGTTAAGACGCTCATTCAATAAGCGGATGCCAAGGTGCTCCGACATTTCCTGCATATATGACACATTTTTTAGTGAATTTGAAGCTAATGGAACAAATATGTGATACTACTGCAAATGAATGTCTACAATGCTTACCCAGCCTTAAAAAAAAAATAAAGGAAAAAAACCAGAAAAGAACAAGAGAAAAAACTGATATGCTTGGACAAATGCAACTTTTGACTTAAATGTTACATTTAGCAGTGATTAAAAGACTTTAAATAAATGGACAAATAGAAAATAAATATTCAGAAACAACTATTGATCCTGTCATATTATAGAGAGTTTTAAAAAAGTAAGCCTCAAAGATAAAGCTAGTTTTCTTTTTGACGAGAACAAAGATAAAGATAGCTGTAACATGACTGAAAGAAACAAAAAGATAAATCAAGCTGTAGAAGTATTAGAGATCAAATTAAATGTACCTGGAATAGGATTTTAATAAATATACGAGAAGAGGAGGTTGTGTCCTCCTCTGTCAGCCGTATATAAGCCAAAGCATGCCAAGGAAGAGCATCAGTGCCGAGCAAATGAGCAAAGAACTTGGCCACATTACGAAGTTTATTAGTTTCGAGCCGGTGGATCATGGAGTACTGCTGCACAAAGCATTTCTCAAAGTTTTCTTGATGAATTTTGTTAATCATGCAAAATCGCTGTCCCAGTAGTCCATAGTAACGAAGATAAGTCCTCTCCTGACTGCAGCACTCCAATAACATTATGCACAATTCCATCTGCATGGATCAAATAAAATATCGATCAGTTTTCTTTTCTTTTGACAGTTTCAATCAAAAAGTTATTAATTAATACAAGAACGAATAAACTGCCACAGGACAGAAGATTACAGCATCACAATCTTTTTCATTTTAATTAGTCTCTCAGGAGACTCAGAGTACCAGGCTACCAAAATATGTAACCCCCCCCCCCACACACACACATGCACACGCACGCACACAAATGCACAACCAGAAATGTACAATACCACACTCAGTTCACTTTAAGCAATTTCTGTCTCCTAGAAAAACCAAGTACGAATACCAGGCAACCAAAATCTGTTACTTACTGACAACAGAATAATCATACTGATGTTGAATATATCCAGTCCTAAAACATTTTACCATTATCTAATCTTTCCCTGACATTGAGACTTGAGAGTGAACCAATCTAAGAGAATGTGTTCCTTTTTCTTTTCTTTTTATCTCTTTTTCAGGATTATAACAGAAATACTTAGTTGAGGATTTGGTGGAGTACTCTTCATGAAAAAGAAATTGGTGGAGTACTAATTACTAGCCTCAAACCACGTATTAATATATTAAACCAACAAAGGTGTAAATGTCCAGTATTATTTCTTTTTAACTAATGTGATTGAAGTTCTGGTACCTCTAGACTCCAGTACATCAAGCAAAAGCATCAATATACAAAAAATAGGTGAAGAAGTGTACTCTTGATCTAATGAGTAGAACTGTCAACCCCTTCAAAAGCCCGCATTCTTTTCTATAACATTCCCAGAGCAGACACAAAGGCTCAATTTCAAAATTTCGACCCATATTTCTGTTGTGATGGATGTTCCAAGAGAACTACTATTTGCTGGAAGAACCTGATAGACTCCAGAAGTGAAAATAAAAGATGCCACTAGTCCAAAGAAACAGTGAAGTAGCAGGTGACTTGCGTCCTATGATAGTTACAAATGAAGCATGCGTTAGTTAATTCCACAATATACTAATGTTAGAAATTGCATTGTGGGCTACATGAATCTCCACCTGCATGGACCACAAGGCAAGCCAATTACATGTTTACCCTACGTCCATGCCCATCTTTATTCCTCAACCATCAGTTTAACGGAACACCATAAATATGGTTTACAGGATGCATGATAGAATGATAATGCCTCTATGCTATCCATGAAAAATACAAGGAGAAGTCAGATTCAATGAAAGCTCATGTTTTGGTTATTTATACTCTTTTTTTGTATCCAGAAACTACGTTTTCCCTTTTAATTATAGCCCTTTTTATATAATGTTTAACAAATCAAAGGCGACATTACAATCTTTCGAAACTCAAAGCACATGCAAATATATGGATATGTCAATCCATGTAAGCATGCACACAGTTTCGCGAAGGACATGACTCAACAGTAGCAGAATAACACAAAATATAAGAAAGAAATCATGATACCAACCTCCTGACCAGGCTCTAGTTTGATTTTCAACAGCTTATGCCCTGCTTCTTCAAAGTCAACGCTAGACATAATAGTAAGGTAGATCGTTCTCCGAAGGTTGATTAAGTTTGTCTCTGTTTCGTCCTTTATTTGCATTTGCTCCTCATCTTCTTCTTCAGACTCTTCATCTTCATTGTCATCTTCTGATTCGGCATCAGAATCTCCTTCCTCAGATTCTTCACCAAGTATTGCCAGCTTTAATTCTTCATACTTTCTTTCGTTCTCTAGGAAATTAGAATCCGGCTTGAAAATATCTAAGCACGCAAAACAAACATAAAAATCGACATTCCATTTAGTTGCTCCACGAAACAAAATATCCAGTAGCCTCCAAAGGCAATCCGTTTTAATACTTTTACAATAAAATTGATCATGATATACCTAAAGTAATTTCTGGATCTATTGTATCTGAGAGAGAGACTTCATGTGTTAATTGATCTTCCTGCTCAACAAGGTCAAGTTCTGGACGCACAGCTTGGTAACCCTGAGTAGGATGCATGTAAGGGATCTAATATTCTTGCTTTGATAAATAAGGGATAAAATATAATCTTGCCTCAGAAAACAATAAAATATCGAGTAGTATTGTTTAACTCAGAAAACAATTAAAAAGGAAACTCACCTGAAACTTTGCTTTACGCAATGCAAAGAGGCTTTCAATTAAGAACTGAACACGTTTATCTATTTCTCCTTCATGAAGTATACCACGGAACCGCTCAAAGATTCCTATTTAAAAGGAAAAAAGTATTAGCATGGCAACCAAAGCAAAATCATTATATAAATAAATGAAAATATCAGTCGTGAATATTCTATAACAAACTTTCAATGTGTACTCACCATGTAATCCTCGTGGACAGAGGTCCTGAAGCATTGAACCACATTCTGTAACAAAACCAACTGCAACCTCAACACTATCATCAGTAGGTTTCTCCAACAAAACTGTGAGTAGTTCAAGAGCAATAAGCTCGTGGATGATTTGTTGGTTCACAAGGTGAGCAATAAATTTGACAGCTGCTAACAGCTGAGGCTGCAGGCGTGAAAAATTAGGGGTAAGACAAATTACGACAAGATTTTTTTGTCCTGCTAAGGTTATGAACAGATTCGGACTGCATTGAAGTAATTAGACTAACCGCACTACTAGAGATACAAACCTTATCATTTGTACAAGAACAATACAGTATGTTGCACAAATAAAAAATGTACTGCAAGCACGAAAGCAAGAGATAAGAACCTTATCATTACGTTTATAAGCTCTTTGCAGCTGCAGTATGATCCTTCTTAACAAAAGATCACCCACTTCAGGGAACTTGGTATTAACAACCGCAACCAAAGCAGCAAACACATCAGTAAAACCCGGAGAAGCCATTTGGGACTTCATACAGGATCTACAAAACAAACCCCTCCCTCGAATTAAATTCTCTGCGAACAACTCTGGAATAATGTTTTTGAGGTTTGCTGCATTAACTTTATTCACCAGTCCATTGATACTCTTTCTCAGAGCATCCCAAGTCATCCTCTGGTACTCAACACTGCTCTTGTCCTGAACCTCCTTCATCATCCTAGCCAATTTGAATGGTGGAATGTACACTCCCCCACTCCTGCCCAATTTTGCTGTATCGACATTCAAATTACCATCTTGCTTTTGCACCTTGGAAACCTCACTGGCTTTCAGTGCCCCATCTTCTTGGGTATTATCTTCCCTATTTTTGTCTTTTCCATGCTTATCAGCCCCAACCGTTTGCCTTGAATCCTTTCTATCATGGTCATCACCATCATCCTTCTTTTCTCTTTCTACATTCCTCCTCTTCTCTTTCCTATCCCCTTCTCTACCATCATTATACCGATCAACCCTACCCTCCCTTCTCTTTTGCACCTTTTCATCATCAGACTCCCGTTGCTTCTTCTCCTTCCAATCATCTCCATTGTTTTGATTCCTATCCTTCCTATCATTTCTTTCATCTCCATTCCTTCGACTCATCTCCTTCCTATCATCCTTTATATCACCAGCTTCACCTTCATGTCTTCGTTTCCTCTTACTCCTACCATCCCTTTCAACATCCTCATCAAATTGGCTTACATTTTTTCTGCTTTCCTTCCTACCATCCCTCCTTTCATCATCTTCTTCACTTCCATCTTTTGGCCTCCTCTGTCTTCTATCATCCCTTCCAGCATCATCTTCACGGTCATTTCTACGTCTTCTCTCCCTCCTATCATCCTTCTCATCATCATCTACCCGTTCACTTTTTCTCCTCCTCTCCCTCGTTTTATCTCTTTCACCATCATCATCATCTTCTTCCTGTTCTTCTTTTGGCCTCCTATCACCCCTTTCAGCACTATCTTCAAGTTCATCTCTTCGAATCTTCCGCTTCGAATCATCGTCACTATCATCCCTAGTTCCACGCTCAGTTCTTCGCCTCGACAACCTCCTATCATCCCTTCCATTATTACCACCACCATCATCATCATCACCACTTTCATGTTCAATTGTTCGCCTCCTCGACCTCCTATCCCCCCTTCCATCATCACCACTTTCACGTTCAATTACTCGCCTCCTCGCCTTCCTATCACCTCTTTCATCATCAACATCCGAGCTGCTTCTATCCCTATGCCGTTGCCGCTCTACTTTCTTCACATCCTCATCGTTCCTTCTCCTACGATGTCTATTCTCACTCAAATCCTTCTCCATAAGCTCAACTCAACTTGTGCTTACAATCACACAATTCAATAATCAATTATGTGAAGCACACAACAATGTCTACATACAGTAATAAGAAAAAAATAGGTGAGTTCCAGGAACACTTCCACTACAACAAACGCCGGAATCTATGTGAAGAAAACGGGACCTTTAGCTCCGCCGGCGAAAGTTTCCGATTTGGATTTGGAATTAGGGAAAAAACAGAGAAGAATTCGGGTAGGGAAAGAAGTGGATATTTTACCAAGCCCGATATTCAGATCCGCTACGGAATTTTTTTAATTTTAAAAAAAACAATTGAATTGAATAAAAAGCAAAATACAAAAACATATTCAATATAATGACATTAGTGGGGTCTGGAGAGAGTGCATTTTTTATCTCTGCCTCGTGAAGGTAGAAATGTTGTTTCGAATACAAAAGCATTACATAAAGAAGCAGGTAAGATATATGTACATCTCACTCTCTGTTAACTTTATTTTTACCTTGTAAAGGTAGACAATTTATTTCGGATATAAAAACATTATATAAAAGAGTAGCATAAAATCTATGTAAGTCTCAATTTCTCAGGACTTTATTTTACATATTGTGAAGATAAAAAAGTTGTTTCAGATACAAAAATATTATATAATTAAGTTGGGATAAAATCTATATATCTCACTTTTTTCAAATTTTATTTGTACTTTGTGAAGATAGAAATATTATTTTGAATACAAAAATATTATTTATATGAAAAAAGTAGGAATAAGATCTATCTATGTACTACTCACTCTCTCCGGACCTCACTTATGAAATTATATTGAATATATTATTGTTATTGATATTAATTTAAAAGGCAAGCGGGTACTCACCAATATCCAGCAGCAAGCGCGGTGGTGACAGACAAATTTGAATTTTGTATTCTAATAAAAAAGTATTATTATAATAAGAAGAACAATTATGTAAAAATAAGACTTGCAAAAAGAATGTACGTAAATTTTATAATATAATGCCTCAAAAATCAATCCAAAACACCTTTTACCCCAATATTTTTTTTAACGAAAGACAAGGTTAAAATTGAAAATAATTTTATTCCAATTTATTCAGTTTAAATCTAAATACATAGTTTATATCTTGTTGTAGTATTTACGTACATGTATACATTACTTGACATTACTGTTTTTTTATTCATAATTTATCTGACATAGATAGAATTTAGAGAGTCAATTAAATTTTAATATGATTTTTAAATATTTTAAGTGGTTAATTATAATAATTTATAGTATTTTTTACGTAGTTTTTAACTAATATATGTTAGTTCTCTTGTTCCAAAGTATATAGCACCTATAGAATTTCAAGAGTCAATCAAATGCTATTAATTATTGAAATTTATAATACTTTTTACGTAATTTCCAAATTAAATAATACATGTTATTTTTTTTTGTTCCATTTTATGTGACATAGATAAATTAATTTTATGAATCAATCAATTTTTTCTTTTATAAACAATTGAACTTTTTTTATGTTAATTTAAAAATATTTTAAGTTGTCATTTACCATTATTTATAGTATTTTTTATGCAGTTTTTAAAAATATAAAAATTAAAAAATAAGACAAATAAATTAAAATGGAAGAAAAAATTGAATATATGTGCAGCTACTAGGCAGACATGTTACCATGACCTGCCTAGTTATCCCCACTTATATATTAGTGTTTGTATTAGTAGGGGATGTATAGAAGAGAGGGCACATCTTTCAGTGATTCAATAGAAACTGAAGGTACATTGAGTTTCATGTCAGGAACAAGAGAAGAAAGAAGATGAACCAAACATAACTATAGAGAAACTAGAAGCTAAAGTGAACACCCCCCCCCCCCCCCTCCCCAACTAGTCAAGAAACTACCATAATTAACAAATATACCTTTGTGTACATTTCATTTAGAGATCAGATCATACTTTTTTGTTGTTTGATATTAGTAGCCTCCATTTGTTCAGTAAGATGTTCCATGTTCTGAGTTTTATCCCATCCATTTATTTGTGGTTTGGTTTCACTTGTGTTAGAAATATCATCATCCATTGCAGCAGAGTCCATCTCCTCTGTCTCTCCAGGGGAAGGGCTTTGAAGAAACTTTTCCCAGAAAGGGTCACCTACACTAGGAAACTCTTGTATATCATCCAGCAAACCACTCTGCCAGTCAATATGAGGATCAGGAGAGAAACTACCAATATCTAGTCCCATTTTTTCGTTCACTCCCTCAACTGCGCTAGTATCCATGAAAGAATCATGCTCCATTGCAGATCCAATCATATCTATATTGTTTTCGGGCAAAATTCCTTGCAACTGTGATAACTCAGGCATAATTATATCTGATGCAGAAAGTGAACCAGCATGCAAATTTTGACCTCCTACCAATGGGATTATGTCTGAGAACTCATTATTGACGATTTCAGAAGATGTGCCAAGATGAGATGAGTGGATCTCACAAGTCGCAGGTAACAAACTTTGACCGGCAATGGCTGAAGCTGTATTCAGCAAGGGCTGGCCAGAAGTTGGTGGGACTTCCTGAAGAGTGACTCCTGAAACACGAGCGGAAGATGCATCAGATTGTGGTGAGCCATCACCAATCAGGAAACTTTCAGGACTGTTGCTGAAGTTCTCTAATCTAGGAGAAGAATCTAGTTTTGAAAGCTCCCTGAACATTGCCTTTGCTGCCTCATTTATCCCAGGTTGGTACTTAACAATCTGTCCATCCGCAGGAGTAACGGATTGATCCTGTGATTCAATGTCCTGCTTAATCCTTCGTTTCTTGCTGCCTTCAGCCATTCGCTTATTACTCTCATTTTGCTGCTGTACAAACTGTGCCAAGAATCCAGGGCTGTTAACGGCTTTTGCCAGGAATGACATCATCTGTTGTTGTCGCAGCTCCATACCCTGAAGGCGCTGCACCATCCCTTGCAACTGATTGTCAGTGGTTTGCTGTTGTTGTCTGAGCCTAACCAGCTCCTGCATAAGCACGTTCTTGTCCCTTTTCAGCCTCTCAACCTCTTCTTCAAGCCCAAATTTTCCAACCTCGACACAAGCACCAACAGATGCACTGTGTCCAGGTGGCTGCGTCTGTTGTTGAGCATGTCCATGTGGCTGCTGCTGTTGTTGAGCATGTCCATGAGCAGGTTTACGCCGACTTATACTTTTAAGCAGGTGCTTCTGACCTCTTAAGAATCCCTCATTAGCAAATTCCCAGCGATCTGGATCAACCTTTCTAAAACCCTGTATTTCCACAAAAACACCAAAAAGAGAATAGTACAAAGGCATGAGTCTAAGTTTGATAAACAGCACAAAGATCACTGCACCAATATTTCAAATTAAAGGTAATTAATCAACAAAGAGTTTGCCAAGTGGCTTTGTTTTTCATCAAGATCACTCGTCAGGTTTACTTCGCAAACAGAAAGAAATCAATAAACAATTCAAATATCCATCCCAAAGTTCACAGAGCACCTTTGTTTCCTCATATAAACTTTTTGGTGAAAAATTAGCATGATTTGAAAATCAGTACATGATTAGGTACTTTATCAGAAACACTAACAAGAACCGTTTCAGAAATACACCCCCACAACAAGCGTACAAATAGGCGTCAAATGAACAAGCACCTCCTCCCAGAGTACAAGAAAACGAAATCATTCTAATACAAATTTAACAAGAAGCATAAGTGAAATCATGTCCAACTCACTGTAACTGCTCCCGCATCTACCTCATGGGTTACACAACTCATAATTGCAAATTCTTTCACAGATAAATACACCTTTTTGGGGAAATGGTAAGTATTACTTCAGAATATACTGACGTCAGAACAGCACTAAAACAAAAAGAAGAGAAGAGAGAAGGAAAAGTAAAAAGAGGTGGAGAAGCATTCAAGGCTTTACAAAAGTTTACCTCATTTACCTACTTCAATTTATAGATAAATACATTTATGTAACCCAACACACACACAACCATCCTAATAAAACATATAAAAGAATATTCATCCGCAGAATACAAAATATGAAGAGAAGGAAAAATAATGGATGCATCTCCACATCCAACTGATGCTCAACTATAGTATATTATTCAGAAGGCACAGATGTAGCAGAGAGATAAGAAAAATTTTGGAGAAGAAAGCTGTTCTTCTGCCAAGGGAAAAGACAAAAACTACACCTATGCAAGCAGAACAGACAGAGATCCAGTCACAGCAACCCAATATTATGTTCCAAACATGAGACATGCACCCATCCAAGTCCCAGGCTTTACTACCTTTAGCATTGAACCAAAATATTAGCACTGCATTGGCACTCAAGGCTACCGCTATAGAGAATTAATAATCAGGAATTACCATTAAAGTCAACAGTAAGTGGGATATAGCCACGAAAGGATAGCAAAGGACCATTCATATAAGAAATTGGCCATACATAACAACAACAACAACAACATACTTAGTGTAATCCCAAGTGGGATCTGGGGAGGGTAGGGTATACATAGACCTTACCCCTACCTTTGTGGTGTAGGGTGGCTGTTTTTGATACACCATCGGCTCAAATTTGTCATCCTTAGACTCTTTTTTCTTCTCAAATTTTTTTCATTTCACCATCACATCTCTATCACCTTTATATCACAAAAAGAGAGGGAATGAAATAGCTTCAGATAACCTTTCCTCTTCTATCAATCAGCTAAGAACAACAATGGAAAATAGAGTGCTTCTCACACTGAAATCTACCATAAGTCACACAGTCACACCAAAGGAGCTTAACACTCAGGTAACTATGCCCACACGGCCACACCCTAGTTCTACAAAGAGCTTGCATCCATAACCTAAAAGAAAACCAGAGAGATACAAATATTGAAAACCAGTGAGATCATGCTTCACTACATTGCAGCCCTCATTTGGTCTCACAACAAATTTACAACAAACTAGGGTCCATTTGTGTTTTGATGTTATCCATGATTTCTTTTTTTTTTTTTGCTTTGACTGATTTGTGATACTTAGATCAGATAGACAGCTGTGTTTTACATGAGGCTTGAAGAATGTGAAACACCTTTCCTTTGGATCCTTTGGATTAAATGAACCTCCTAAGCTTAATCTCCTCTTTTGTCTTCCTAAGACTCATTTCTCCTTCCTTTGGAATGACTAAGAGTTATGGTAAAAGCTCTTCTTCTTCAATGGTTTTCCTTAATTCATAGAAAAACAAATGTTAAGGAAATACCCAATACTCAAGGCATAACCTGAGCTATTTCATTCTCCTCTTTTCCTTGTGATAGATATGTGACAGAACAAAGAATTTTGGGAAGAGAAAAAGCAAGTCCCGGGAAAAAGGTGATAAAAAGTTGATAGAAATGCAATAGTGAAAGGAAGATTTCCTGAGAAGAGGAGAAAGCGTTGAGGAGACAAAAATATAACAAAAAGATGACAGTGAAAGGAATATTTCTTGAGTGTGTAAAATGTCTAGGGAGGACAAAAAGATGATTAAAGATGGCAGGTGAAAAAGTAGTACTGGAAGACAAAAAAAAAGTTATAGAGGTGGGAAAGGTTTCTAAGAAGAGTGAAAAAGTTTTAAGAAGGTCAAAAAGGGGTTATAGACATGATGGAAGATTTTACAGACAAAATAAAAGTGACGGGAAATGTGAGGGGTTTTTGGGAAGACAAAGAAAGAGTTAGAGATGAGAAATCTAGTAAGAGTAAGACCCAAAAGTATTAGGACGATAACATTTCCGGTCATATGAATTATGACATAAGAAAAATTCTAAATGGATTTCCAAATTTGTCTATTTGCTTCTCCAAACTTCCATAACTCACTTCGGGATCTTCGATGAGTTCCTGCTATAGATGAATGGCTCCATATATACGCTAGAACCCCCCCCCCCTGAAACCACCACCCCTTCTACACAGGTGATTAACACCTTTCACAACCTTTAAATCCGCAAAAGGCAACACAACCACCTTTTGCATGGAGAAAGGACTGGAAACAAGGTCAGGAACCTAATTGATCACTAAACTTTAGTCAAAATCAGATCTAGCCTTGAAGTGCACTAGGGAGAAAGATATTTAAACATCATAGCATCAACCTGAAGCTACTATATCAGACCCCCTCTTCATTTGGGAACCACAGTGATAACAATACAAGTTACCACTGTCCAAATGTTGATGCAGATATTAACAGTCCCATAATCAGTTTTATTGGTCAAGAAATATACATGCTTCCTGATAGATTATCTACTTGATGACACAATACGAACACCTTTATTTTTTATAACCAAGAAATTCTGAAGGGTCAGTCGCATAAGGTTCGAAACTCGGTGGATAGTGAGCATGGCCATCTTCAGTAACTACCGTGATCTACTTAAATACCAGGCTTTTGACCGGCCGAATTCGACCCTTGACATGCGCCTAGTCCACAAATCAGATATTGTGCTCTTACCACTCCAAAGTCACAGGGGTCACAATAAACACAATGTAATAATTTTTCACTATCTTTTTATTTTATTAGTAATAATAATTCTTCATTATCTTAGGGGAACTAAATCCTATATTGATCTTAAAGAGTAAAAGATGTTTTTTTTATGTAGTAAGTGAGATATTATTAAGGCACCCAGTAGATGCAAAGATACAAAAAGTTGGATCTGTCAGCTCTATGAGTAAAAGATTGAAACTCAATCAACCAACAAAATTGGATTGCACTAGCTATAATAAAAACATAAGTTGCAAGGCGGGAAGGCGCAACACTCAATGATGTCGTCAAATGGATAATTGAGGAAATAGGGCACAAGAACAATGCACATGATATTCATAATAAAACAAATGACAGGTCCTCTAGAACAGCATTCTTTAATTCAACACAATATTTGATTAAGTTTTATGAGAAGGTTGAAAACATTAGCATTCCTCATTTTCGAAAATAATTGTTTTCAGCATTCCAATTAGCAATCACCAACAACAAGATACAACCCTGGAACAAGAAGTTATAATCTTTCAGCTACCACAATAAACCACAACAATTATGTCTAAATGACAAACTAGCTAAGTCTGGATTCTTCATTAAGCATTTGGATCAATTGAAGTTGACAAAAATCCAATAAAAAGCAAAAGGGAAAGAAATGCATACATAAGTATTCAGCTGCCGAACAAAGCTGGAGAAGTTATTATGCTTAAAGTACTTCGGAAGTAGGTCTTTAGCAAACTCCGGAGGATCCCAAACCACAAAACTATTATTCGTAGGACTCCACGACACGATCTTATCCGTACTCGGATCATCCACCATATCATACGTCTTCACCAGAAACGGCGGCGGCGCATTCGCACTGGGCATCGGCACCGGCGCCGGCGCCGGCTGTAACATCGGAGCTCCTCCTCCTCTTCCGTCAACGACAGCAGCCTTCTCACTGCCAGAAGAATTCGGCTCCATTCACGATAACTCTGCCACAAACCGGAACTAGTCGGGTCGGGTCGGATGAAATCAAACTCCGACGATAAGTACACTACATATATTTATGCTATGCATCAATTGAATTTGGAATGTCATCCATGGACGGAGGTCGAGAAAAAACCCTAAGTTTTTAGAGAGAGAAAGTGCAAGTGAGTGAAGTTTTTAGAGAGAGAAAATGATGACTGAGATTGAATAAAATTGGACCGGCGGAGGAAAAAAAGGACTGAGCCGTTATTATAAAATAAATAAATTGCAGTGACCGTGGTAGAGGTGAAGAGATAATGACCAATTTACCCCTCTTTATTTTGTTTTGGACTGGAACTCACGGGGTAAGAGTGCAAGTCCACTCATGTTTTATTAATAATAATAATAAAATATATATATATATATATATATATATTACTTTTAAATAGAAATAAGATTGACCTACGTAAAATCTTTTTCACAATCTATGTATAGGATTATATTAGATTTGTTATTGTTACTTTTTGAGTTATGTCATTTTTAACAATTGTGTAACAGTTCGAACTTAATGTTTTATATATAGAGAATTAAACAATGTATAATTCGAAAGTATCCTTTTATTTATTTTTTTGATAAAATTGATAATATATGAAGAGTTGGAAGTTAAAGATTGAAATGCATCAATCAAACTAGTCATGTGAATATAGGAAAATATTTCAATTCAACATGTTTAGTTAAATCTCTTGTAAGGACTAAAATCAAATTTTGTTTGTAATTGAGGAAGCTAAAGTATTAATTAATGTATAGTTTTACATCTTGAAAAATAATTTAGGGAGTAAATAATTGATATTAATGGTAAAAATAATAATTTAATTTTTAATAATATATTAAAAATGATAAAATAAAAACAAAAAGTAATTTGGGGAGTAAATAATTGATAAAAATAAGAAAAAATAATAATTTAATTTTTAATAATATATTAAAAGTGATAAAATAAAAATAAAAAGAAAGGGACCATATTCGGGAGAATTGAACCCGACGTGAATCGAACACGCAACCTTCTGATCTGGAGTCAGACGCGCTACCATTGCGCCACGGATCCCTAATGATTTAATATTTCAATATAAAAATCACTACTTTCTTATGGTTTAAGTTGAACTTAAATTCTCTCTTCTTCTTCTTTTTTTTGTTTCTCCCATATTAGGGTTTGACCAATTTTAAATTCGCATATTAAAAGTAAAAAATATTTATTTTTAAAGGCATAAATTCGATATCTTTAGCTTAAAGTGGAGGAATTCCATGTAAGATTTGCACGTTTTACCCTTCAAGTGGACTTGTCAAGTTTATGATTAGTGGGGTGTGTATAAGTTCTTTGGAAACTAATGTCATATTCGGATATAACGTGGAATATTATGATATGAATGAACTTATGCTTGACAAAAAAGTAGTTGTTATGAGAGGATATATCTTTTAGCATTTAAATTTATGTCTAATGAGACACACATTCTTTAGAATCTGAAATTATTCTCAGACATAACTTATGGAATGTTATGATACGAAAATATAAATCTATGTCATGTTTCTAAAAAGCTTGTTCAAACAGTCATTGTACTCAAAGGTGTTTTTAAAATTTATTGACTTAACACAAACTTCTTCTTACCAAAAGTACTTTCCTAAAGAAAGAAATACTTTTAAAATAATATATTTTTCAAAATAAGCTAATTTTGAAGTTTGGCCAAACATGTTTTTAGTCATGTTGCATCTGAAATTCATTCATAATGATTACATAAAATGTAAGGCAGAATCTTAATTGATTTCTTAAAATTCGAAAAATCATTGTTGTAAACTTTGAAATTGAATGTTATCAATTGGAGTTTGAAGTTTATTATGTCTTACAAACTTCATTAGTTAAAAACATTTTTAGATCTTGGATTTTCTATTAGCAATGAGTGTGAGGATGAGTGGACATTTCTAGTACTCCAGCGTTTATAAGATTTTCCAATGCTACGTAATGATTAAAAACACAATATGCTTCGTCAAAACCCACACACTTGTTCTCTTTCTATTAACAAAAAAGTTAAAAAGAAACAAAATAAGGTTTAAAAAAACAAACATTTTTTCACACCCCTTTTTTGACCAAGGAGGGTTTTTTTTCCAATTTAAGTGATGGTATTGATTAGGGATTAGTTTTTTAGAGTCACCACTTGAAATTGAGTTATGCTGTTTCAAGACACCTTTTTGAATGCCTAATCAAAAGGAAATGACTCTTTATTTGGTTTGCGAAACAAAAGACCGAGTAAGGAATTATGTTGACCAAAGGGAAGACATTAGGCACCCCTCGAGTCCCGTGTTTCTAGCACTGTCTTTTTTACTAATTTATACTTACTTTAAACTAATTTTTGGATAAATTGTCTACCGGCCCTAAATCCTCGCATGTTATTGTTGAAATTCATTAATCTCAAATCGGATGCATAACTGCATTCTCGATTCTTGACATATAAATAGCTTAAGAGCATAACAATTTTCTTCTCTCGATTGCATTACCACTATTCTTTGTCTATGAATTTTAGTTTTACCCTATAAGAAATTAATACTCCCTATGTCCGTAATTATTTGTCCATTTTGACAAATCAAGAAAGGACAAAATATTTTTACCTATTCTACCCTTAATTAATTACTTTAAAAAAGGTAGAACTTCTTGAAAATTTTAAGTTTTTAATTCATCCACTCATAATTAATAGGGGTAAAATGGTTAACTCACTATGTCAATAATTGTTTTTTTAATAGGTGTGTAATTCAAAAGTGGATAAATAATTAGGAACATAGGAAGTATAAACAATTTGATCAAGGTGCATCACCGCATCCTTGAATCTTCTTTAAGTGTCTCAAAAAGATGTGCAGTCACGTTCTTTATTGAAACCCATTTTCATTTATTACTTTTTGTTTTTAATAAAAATAAATTTTATGCTTGTCTAACATTAGAGGTATGTATTCGTCTATTGCAATTTAAGATTACTATTTTTTTCGTTTTATTTTTTAATTCTTTATTATAATTTTTTTTGCATTTTGGATTAATTTGCAACTCATCCTATTTCCTTATTGTTGTTTTAATTATTTAATTTAAGTCTATAAGCTATAGATTTAGACAGAGCTAATCTTATAAATATCAAATGTAGAATTGCGTCAAAATTTAGGTAACGTTTTGTAATCAAAGTATAAGACTCAACTCAACACTTTATTAACAAAATCTATAAAGCAATGCAAATATTATAGTGTATTCTCCCCAACCATTTTTTTTATAAATAAAAAAAATAGCTTGATTCTAACACCATTAAATAAAAGACAAATCAATATGAAAACAATATACAATTGAACATCTATATGAATTAAATATGCATCACCCTATTTATTTTTATTTGACAAACAATTGAGAGCCTCAATACACATTTTTGTAAAAATTGTTTATTCATAGAAAACAAGCTTTGAAATTCGTTAGAAATTACCCGTAAAAAAAATAAATTAAAAGTTAATATGTTTCTCGTGTAGGACATGAATCCTAAAAAAATGCTTAGACGAAAATACCTTGGATAACCTACTAATTACACTCTTCTTCATATTGATATTCCCTAAATAATACTTAGGACCCAATATATGTCATTCTAATTTATATTTACAAATCATAAACACAAGCACCAAAAATAAAAATAAAACAATGAATAAATAAATAAACGAATTCAAAGTCAGATATATAAGAGGGGATTCAACATAGAATTAATATATAAAGGCGGAAATAATAATAATAATAATAATAATAATAATAATAATAATAAAACTTATCTTAAATGATTCATGACCAAACAAGTTTGACTTACGCAAAAAAAAAATATATAGAAGTGTTTTCTCAAATAAATTTAGTAAATATAAACTTACTAAAATAATAATTTTTCACTTGTACTCTTCATAACAATCAGAAACAAACACTTCACTTGTGGGCTTTGTGGTTTTTGGTTTCGGCTACTGAAGCATTGTATTTTTTCAATTAAAAAAAATCGAAAAGTTCACTATTAATAAATTTAATATGTCTCATTTCTAGTTCTTAAAAGTTTTTGAATGTCTAACCCTCATTCTTCCTCGTTGAAACAAACAATTGTGATAATAAGATAAACATTTGTGTTAAGTGGATTGATATCGAGCAATTCTATTGAAAGAAATATTAAAATGCCTTCTAAATTTTTTCATAAAAATGAGCAAGAGATTATTATATTACAAACTTTAGATCGTTATCTAAACTTTATGTATTTAAATTTCAAACTTAAGTAACTAACGTGATTAGCATTGAGATAACTATATACATCCATCAATAATTTATCAAATAAATATTGTTATCACTATTTGCCTAGATAGAAAGTCTAAACTTTGCAACTAAGAACGATTTGGTAGAAACTTTTATAAAAAATTTTTTTACAATTTTTAGATCACGATGCATAGATTATTGTATAATTGAATTTAAATACAAATTTTGAAAGAGTCATACTTTATGATCCAATCCCTTCGTTTATATCAGTTACTCTTCTAATAGTTACTTGAGACATTTTCTCTATCCCTTCTTACCCTGAAAAACTAGGGAAACAACTAGTTCATAATCGATAACCATCTTTCAACTAACCTGGCCTCATCCATCCGGCAGGACCAATAAGGGGTACTATAAGATTATTCACTTGTTGTCCATCGACTGAAAAGCCCGATC
Organism: Solanum bulbocastanum; assembly: GCA_037074985.1. Lineage (NCBI taxonomy): Eukaryota > Viridiplantae > Streptophyta > Magnoliopsida > Solanales > Solanaceae > Solanum > Solanum bulbocastanum. Next base: position 3,562,911 of record CM073604.1, read on the forward strand.
TTAGACTTGACTAACCATCCACGGATGAACCCTGTGGAGGAACCCTTAGGTTTTTGGGGAAGTCGCCAGAGAATTAAAATTGCATTGGAGTTTCATCAAGCTAAGCCCCAACAATGTTGAACACTAGCCAAATCTGTATTCAAATACAATCCACTCATTCATAAAGTTACACTTCCTCTGTCACTAGGCAGAAATGCGAGACTTCCTAGCACGAATCTAAATTTAGTTAGATCCAATGTAGAAACCAAACATCGCATGAAAAAACAATCAAATAAGTTGAAGCATAAGATACTGAAGGTAGTAAGTAATTTCTAAATCAAGAAGCTCCATTGCTCCAATAGCAAATAAACCATGCTCCATATATTCAAACAAATGGTATATTATTCAATTCTGTTGTATTTCACAGTTCACTGAACTACAGTACTCATTTACCTTTGAAAAGTAAAAAAAAAAAAATCACGGCAAAAAAATCTGCTCATTATTGCCATTACTATGCCTCACCTTTTGGCTGAACGAAAATTCTGAGTATGCTACTGTATGCACCTAGAGCTGCTGTGAAAATGCCATATATCAGAGAAGAAGATATGTCCTTGAGCGACTAGCTAGCACCCTAGCTATCGACCTTTAAATAAGCATGTATGAGGAACATGGATATCAATGAGCAAGATCAATGACATTGTCGGAAAAAGATCAATCCCCTTAAATTGGAGTGTTTTTTTTCTTTTCAACTATTCATCAGCAGTGTGTTGTTTGCAGCCCTTAGGTCCATAATGCTGGGAGCTTCGCTTCACCGTCTTTCCACAAAGGTAACAGTAATGATTCTGACATGCCCAGCAGAATATGTGATTGTTATTACCAGCCTGTGACCATGACAACAAAGAAAGAGGGCAACGAATTAGCTACAGTGCTAGACAGAAGGAAGGAAAGTGAGGAGGATAGAACTGTTAAAAGCAATGGTGGATTCAGGATTTATACGTCGTGGGTTCTAAGTCCAAAATGTATGTTCTGGTGTGTATATTTAACTCTATCTATTCTTGTTTTTCACATACATACATAGTGTTTGAGTCGGAAGCCAATTTCACTGAACCTGCAGCTTCTGTTGGATTTTCCATCAGTTCAGAGGCTGGAAAAGACTTGAAACTAAAAGTAGATGATGACCAGGTTACCGTGTTTACTACCCCGCTTCCATGCATTCCCCACTTCTACACAAATCATTATGGTAAAAGAAGGATAGTTGGATGTCGATAAAATTATGATTTCCAGCATATACTCTATGTTCAGTCTTCTAGAGAGTAGTTAAGATAAGATGACTCTGATCATTGCTTCTATGGAGCCGAATGTGAGCGAATAGGTATGAAGTCACTAGACTGAAAAGAGAGGGAACAACCACAATATTACACCCCGAAACTACATGAAGCCTTTCGGAATGACCTAGAATATAGGCTTACTTACTCGGGCGCTCTATTTTACTAAATGCCCTCATCATTATGTGAATGATCTGTTACTCATTCTCCATGAACATTGCAACTTCAAATATCAAAGAGGTGTGCTACGATGCTTTCTAGAAAAGAACACTGAGCACCTATCTTACCTTTACGTTCATTTGACGACAATTAGGGCATGGATGAGCACGATTAGGAAGCATTTGAGCTTGAATCTGACCGATAACTTGGCGAGCATTAATCCTCTCTTCCCACATCTGAATGGCTTCTGGTGGGAAAAGCTCACATTTCCCATCCCTTCAACAAGAAAAACGCTCCTCAAGTAAACATACAAAACAAAATCTCCAGGTCATAAACTGAGGCCATTTGTGAAGCAACCTATACCAACCTGAAGTGCTCATATCCATCAATCGCCTGATTACAGCGATAGCAAAAGTATGCTCCACAGTTATCACACACCATTTTATTGCAGCCCTCAGTTCGCGAGATAGCCATCTTACAGGAAGGGCATTGCTTCGCAGAACGATGAATTTCCCGCATGCTGAGAATGTCATTAATCATTTCTTTCTCACGCTGTCTTTGGCTATCTTTCAATTGAGATGAACTCTGCCGCTCCTGATTCAATAGACAAAAAACACAAGAATAAGAATACAAACCACAAAGTGCCTTCAAATAGACAAGTTAAGTAACTGTAGTCTCGAAGTGCAAACAGCCTCATACAAGAAAGCTACCCCAAGTAGACAAAAAAGTCTTTGACACTTGATGACTGCGATCTTGTACAATGAAACCAACCCAAGTAGAGCAAAAAGATTGTAGCACTTGATTGCCAGCAAGAATTAATACAGCTGACACCAACTTGCTTGGGACTGAGGCGTAGTTGTTTTTCTTATACTAGGTTGTAATCAGGTGTGGAAGAAGTTCTCGAAACAGTCCTGAACCATAATATTCTAGTCATTAAGCGAAAGGTGCAACGAATTCAGGTATTGAGCTTCTTTTTGTTGATTAGTACTAGTTTAGGAATTATGACGACCGCACTCATATTGGACCCGGCCACGCCCAAAAGGGCAGGCGGAGCTCATGCGACACGTGGCATTGTTGAGGAATCCTTTATCACAAAAAAAAGGTACTAGTTTAGGTATTGAAATTCATAGCAGAAAGAGCAGCAAGATAGAACCCATATTGTGCTATCCTAAAGCTTGTGCGGGTCCTGCATGTCCAACGATATTGTGCCATCTCTAGCAACAAGATAGAACCCATGTCAACTGCTGTTGATAAAGTATGGAAATTCCAGAAGGGACTACGAGGAAGAATGCAATGGAATACATATTGCTTACCTCATCATCATTTCCAAAATCATAGTGTCAACTGGTTGAACTATAGGGTAATTAGTGAGGCCAAATGCTTTAATGTAGTATGTTGCAGCCAAGATAGATTTAACATATAAGATAGTATAACACACATTGTTGACCCCGGGGGTTGGGTGGTGGTTGGAGTTTATCATGTTCCCTGTTAGATTTTATTCAGGACAGCATTCATGATAAGTTGGAATTTAACAGCCTCTACCTTCTCTGTACTGACCCATGTCCTCATGTTCATACTTGTATTGATCAGTGTTTTTTTAGGGATAATCATGGTGTCCGGGCCAGTTTTTGCGCACGTCGACTAATTCCACAGGATACCTGCCACCTTCCACCAGCAACAGGATACCTTACTCCCCCCGATAGACCCTCAGCTCGATAGACAAGAAAAGAATTTGAAGCATGATAGCAAGAAAATGTGACAACAAAATAGAAAAATACAAAGAAAATATTGAGGAGGAAAATATTGTGACAACAAAATAGAAATACACAAAAGAAAAGGAACAACAGACTACTTAATAATATTACCAATAAGGAGAAGCGTAGAGGAGGAAAAAAGAAGATACAGGAGAAAATATTGAAATTATGACAAAACTAATACCTGCAAAATAAGAAGCTTCATTTCTGGTGTCATGCATATAACTCCGACATGACGCTTCTCCTTGCACAGTGTACAAAAACTAAAGAAGCATTTTGCACATTGGGCATGCTGATCTTCATCCTCGATGCATACTGTTTCACATCTTGGGCAGTAACAGACATCCTTCATTGATTCTAATGTTTTCTGTAACATCAATGATTCCCAGCGCTCAAACTCCACTTCACCAAGTAACCGCTTTAGCAAACCTGGAGGAATCATACCTCCACATTTTGCCTCAGGGCACAAAAGCTTGGTGATTGTACCTTCCTTGACATGCATGTCGGAGTAAGTTTTCATGCAATTCCAGCAAAAAAAGTGCTGACATGGCAACCTCACAAACTCCATACCTGATTTAAATATAAAAAAAGGGTTTCAATAACCATTACCGCTTGAGAGGTTAGTGGATATCTGATTTCTGATAGGGTCCACACTTGGAACACCATGGATTCTATTTAGAAAGACTAATTGTAAGAATGAGGATAAACCACAGAAATGTTATGTAGTTAGTGATCAAAAGAAAAGAAAAAGCAAGTTAATTTTAAGATGACTTCTGAAGTGTCTATTATGAATAACTATCTTAACAGATACATAAAGGTATTACAAAGGCCTTTTTTTTGGTCTCCTTCATATACACGAAATCAGATTTGCCTAACGATTTACTTCTCTTCTTCCTCCCAGAATATTAACACCGTGTTTTGGGGGAAATTCAAATTTTCCTGGACCTAGGTTTCATTTTGCTTTATAAAATACTGAAGGAATTCTGCCACAAACCCATGCAGCAAATAAGGACAAAGATCACTTTGTCAAAGCCAACAGATTTTCTGTTTCCCCAAAAAATCTTTTTTTTTCCTCCAACAATCTTAAGGAATTTAAGAGAATTACTATGGGTTGGCTAATAGAGAAAAACTCTCTAACAAGGAAGAAACAATGAAGCGAACTATGATAATAGTTCACAACTTCACATCCTAATATAGCAATTATATCTAAGGTATTTAGCAAGATATCTAATAAAAATCTAGACATATTTCATGAGACATGAGACATAAAACAACTGCATATGTAGAACTATCAACAGTTATTTATGTAAGATCTACAGAGAACCTTGCTGATCCATTGACTAAAAGACTCTCACGAGGTATAATAAAATGCACAATAAGTGGTGTGGGCCTAAGACAATTTTAATCTATCAATAGTAACGGAAACCATTCATTTCTTATTGCTCAACAGTACTAAGATTTGAAAGGTAAAAACAAGTTGTAGTTTATGACAGTTAGAACGTACTGAAAATTATATTACATAAGAAAAAGGGTGACTACATAGTTACTCTTAATGAAGAAAAAGAGTTTGGAATAAGAACCAAGGAAGTCCATGCTAAGGACTTGAGTAAACCTCACCTATATAACACTAGAAGTGGTGCCACTTCAATCAAAGTTGGAATACAAAACTTTGTAAGTGTTCACAAACTCAGCAAGTTGCTAGCACAAAGCCATAATACAGTGTCAATGCCAAAGCTCATGGTGAACACATTCTAAATTTGATTTATGTATATAGCTTTTCTGTCCTGACACTAAAGGGACTGCAGTTAATAGAATCTCATCTAACCATCAATTTTGACACGATCTTGAAAAGCTTATACAAGTAGGGAGTTTAAGTTGAAAGACACCTACAGTATCATAAATCTTAAGTGACTACATCAATCACCGAGATAATATGTCAGATGGTCACTCAACTATGGACTTTTTTCATAGAAAGTCACTCAACGTTGATTTACTCAAAATTCACGCAACTATGGACACTTTTCACAGAAAGTCACTAAACTTCGATTTTTAGCTTAAAATCATTTAACTATAGGTTCTTTTAATAGAAAGTCACTCGACCTATTTAATTGTTTTTTTACATTAAAATTTGCTTACATGGAATCTAATTAAAAAGTACAATAAATTTTATTTACGGGTTACAATGTATCTAATTAATCACCCACATCAATATCATTTTGATATTTATCAAAGTGTAAATATTTAAAGTTTCCACTTGCATCGTTTCGTTGAGGTGACACGTTATATGTTCAAATTAAAAGACAAAATACAAAATTTATGTTATTTCACTCCAAGATGACAAATCGAAACTTTAAATTTTCACAATTAAAACATAAAAAAAAAAAATACTTTGTTCGCTCATTGCTACAGTATCTTTTTTTTTTTCATACTAAAGTGACAATGTATAATGAATTGAATTAATTCAATTCCAGGTAAGCAAATTTCAATGAAAGAATCAATTAAATAGGTTGAGTGACTTTATGTGAAAAGAGTCCATAGTTGAGTGACTTTTGATTTAAAAATCAAAGTTGAGTGACTTTTTGTGAAAATAGTCCATAGTTAAGTGTCCATCTGAGATATTATCTAAGCAATCACCAACTAAGGGCGTAATTAGTAGTGTAGTACTGTAGTTAGTGATTGTAAGAGAAGAGAAGAGAAGACAACCTTAACTTTTAACATAACTTTTAAATAATTTTTTACACTATTTCCATATCAAAAATTACTATGCTTGTTAATTAGATTTCAGCTATTAACATATAAAGGTTAAAACAATTTCACCAAAATGGCAAACAATGAGCAGAGATAACAAGAGCCCATCCTTCTAATTTTTTTCTACACAAAATAACCAAGGAGATAATGGTAACGAGTACCAAATATAAGCATTTGAATCGACCACAAATATCAAAAAAATGAGGGAGAGTCTGAAATCTGAACTGGTTACCGATTCTTTGGCATCAATAAAGTAATAGTGGCCAACAAACAAAAGTTACCATAAAATGGAAGAAACTAATATATTGTCATTAACTGAGTTAAGTTGTTAAAGTTTAGTTTCTAAGTTCCAGGTATAGTAGAATCATCCAACGTCTTTGTACAATATACTATTGTAATCAAAATAAAGCATGAGACTCCAAAGTACCAGGAAATTCATTGAAACAGATGCAGCATTGATGAATGTTTCTACGGAAATTCTCATGGCACTGTTCCTCGTCATAGCTCTTGAGTGAGGGGATATCAACCTCGGGTGAGACAGTTCCCGAAATTGCACGCCTATCTCCAATATGACACTCAGCACAAAAACCTAACTTTATTTCTTGATCAAACTGCAAATGAGAAAGAGAAGAGGCATGCAACCACTCCACCCACTGGTATAAAACCTCTTGACCTAATTGTTCCTTCCATATTGAATCAAGCATGGAGCAAAGAGAGGAAATGTTTGCTGAATTCAACCACTGGACAGAGATTGTAAAGAGAGGAGCAAGGTGGCTCGGATATGATTTAGGTAATAAACATGTCAAAACAATCGGTGGTAGATGCTCAACTTTGAGGGAGTATGAGAACTCAGGCGAACTATCATCTGGTATTCCAAGAGCACCAGAGGAATTCAGATTTACAGACACTGTCAGCTCATCAGGAACCTCAATATGTACATGAATCTGCAAGAACAACATGAAATGAGGTTTGGATTTTCCAAAGCAAAGCATAGTTTATCAAGGCTCTACAGAACCTGAAAGGATCGTAGACCATTTTGTCTATCAAGAACAAAGACATTGTCACCGAAAATTGATTCCAGCGCTAGTAACTGCAAAGAACCATGTACAATGTCAAAATGTTTTTTTACATAAATCAATAAACAGAAGGAGAGATGAAACAGAAAGAAATTGAAAAATAACCATCTCAGTATATCACACTATTGCAAACTCAAAACACCAAGAAAATACTAACATTAACCATATTGCTACGAATATTTAAATTAATCTTAATGAAAAAGAAAAGGAAACAAATTTGCACTCATACCAGATTATTCAACTATTTATTCTAAACTAGCCCACCCATAAGAAACCAGGACACACTGATGCATATAGCATTTTTAACGATATCCCCACTCATTCAAATCAAATAATGACTCAATTATAACATTTCCACACCAGATGCTACTCTCAGTGCATTGAAATCCTTAACCTGTACCAAAACAGACGTACCTGGGGTTCAACCTTTGGGTTTCCAATTCAATACACCCAATATGTTTGGCAATGTTCATATATATATGTGAAAAAGCACAAACTTTCAACAAACATCAAATCTGAGTCCCTTATTTCAAAAGTACAATGAGTTTATAACTAAAAAACTTGAAGCTAAAACCCATCCAATTTGACCTGACACGGAGCTTAAATGTTCATTAGGCTTACATTTTAGAAGTAGTACTTAAACAATATTATATTAATGATTGCAAAGTTAGTGTGATCCACAAATATCACATAAGTAAGGCGGGCTAAGACTCCATTCGAAGTAACTTATTTAATGTTGAAACTTTATGTCAGCCAAAGTTCGAATTTTGAATAATACTCCTATAATGAATTTGAATTCAAGCAGCATAAGCATAAAATTTTGTCAAATATTCGGAATAGTCTTAAAATGGAAAGAATCATACTTTCAAATAGCAAAACGTGACAAGTAAAAGTGAACGAAGAGAATATATAAAATGGAGCACATTCAATCCAGGCTAATAGGCTTTACCTCATCCTCTTGTGCTTGATCATTGATTCTAAGCTGTTCAGTCGATAATTCCGGCTCCTCAGCACCCAATTGCAGCTTCTCCAGCCTTCTCCAAACATCATCAACACCAGACCCCTCAACTTTTTCTACACCCTTTTCCTCCTTGTCACCACTTAACTTATCTTCTTCCACCTCTCTAGAACTTTCTTCATCTTCTGATTTCTTCTCGAAGTTACCATTAACCCCATAAGCACGACGATTTCGGGGTACCCTTTTGGAATTCCTACGATTCTGATGGGGTTTTAGATCTTTTTGATTAAACTCCGAGATAGGTTCTTGTACTTTTTCCCTTGCAGACGAAACCTCTACAATTTCCCCTGACATCAAAGAGGATGAGGAGGATAGTTGTGACCCTTCTGGGTAAATTGGATTTCGATGGGGTTTTCGATCTTCCCGAACAAACTCCGAGATGGGTTCTTGTACAGTTGCTATTAAAGGCAAAGCTTCATCTTTTTCACCTGAATTCAAAGAGGAAGATGATAATTGTGACCCTTGTTGTTCAATTGGAGATTTGATTACCCAATTTTGATTGGAGTTGCGACGAGAATAATGAGCTGATTTTGCTCCTCCTCTGCGGCCTCCTCCTCTTGAACTGGACATGGCTTTGATTGAACTCCTCTGAGCTGAATATTCCAAGTGCGGCACAGATATTTTGAGTCTTGCTATTTATAGCATTTTTGAGCTTTTGCCGTTGATGAAAACGGCGGCTATTGTAGTTAGTTGAGGGGACAAATAGGCCGTCCAATTAAATTTGAGCGGGTTAAAATAGATAGTATAGAGTTGAGGTATAGTTTTTACCATCGAATTTAAATTATCTTATCACGTAACTTATGTCTTCAAATTTAACTTGAATTGCGGAACTTATATCTTGTGTTTAATTTCTTTTGTCTTCGCGCATAACTTGAATGATTGAAATGCAAACATACATGCGTGAAAGTAGACATCATATGAAAGTATAGTCTTCCCAAGGCTACACTTCCAAATGTAAATGTCTGAAGTCATCAAGCTTTAGACGTGATGTATGATGTTTTATTCAAAATAAGTAAATTAACCCCAAAAGATTATGACACATATGTTATTTAAAAGTATAATATATAAATATGTTCTTTAACTAAGTTTCGATTATGATGTTCAATTTTGAATGTATATAAAGACAATTTAAATTTGTATAAAGTTGAACAAGCAGACATATACGTTCTACTTGGCATATTACATATAAGACGCCAAATAGATGTGTGTGTGTCTACTTGTTCAACTCGATACAAGTTTAGATGTATAATTATATACACTTAAATTTAAAAGAGCATAAATATCAATTAATGTCAAATTAAAAGAGACATTTATATATCACGTATGACTTCAAAAAAACAATATTTATTCATTTCTCCCTATTGCCCCAATACCAACAAATCATAAAGCCCAAGAAACTGCACAAACAACAGCTAGTGGCGGATCTAAATCACTGCACAAACAACAATCAGTGGCGGATCTATGATTTAAAGTCCGTGGGTGCCAAAACAAGGTGCTTTGAGCCTTTTTTTTTCCTTAAAGAATATCTGCAGCAAATTTCTCAAAAAGAATAGGTACAAATAGGATTCAAACTTGCAACATTAGCCATCTAAAGTTGCCCTCCAACCGTGGCACCACAAGCCAATTTTGTTCACTAGATGCCACGCTTTATATTTATATAAATATTATATATATATATATATACCTATGTATATATAGAGTTTCTATTGAAGTTGGGAGGTGGCGTGGCACCCCCGACCACTACATAGATCCGCCCCTGACAACAGCCCACTCCCATACCCAAAACATACAATTAAACCTTTGCCCCCCCACCCCTTCACCACCCTACGAACCCCACCCCACCCCACCATCACTAGGGTTTTGTGAAAAACCCACAAATTTGTTTGTCTTCAAAATATCCAGAAATTCATCTTGAATGTATTTTAATATATAGTTATTTCTTGATTTCCTGAAACTGTGTTATTGTATCTCTATATAAATCTGTTTAGGACTCAAAAAAGGATTCTTTTCTGCTGCTGAGCCAGAAGGGAAGGTAACTGTTAGTTTTATGTTGAATACCATTATTTGTTTTGCTTGTTTATATGTTCTAATTATGCTGTTGCAAATTAATATCAGCCTCAATGTTGTTGAATCTAGGATTTCTAGAATACGCGTGCACCATTTAGCCTTGTGCCAACAAATAATATCATACCAATTTTAGAAAAATATGTGCATAGAGATACAAGTTCACATGCCCAGTATGTTAGTCTTAAATTCTGTTTTTTTGGTGTGCGTGAGCTAGATGTAAATTCAAAATTGAATTTTTGGAATGTCGTCTCGTTGATTGAATCAATTTGGACAAGTTATATTAGCTGATTTAATATTCTAATGCAATCTAACTTCTTTTTTTCAAAACTAGTTGAAGTAGACAATATGAATCATTAGACTAGTTTGACACTAAGGAAGTAAGGCCCCATACGATGGCTCGTGGAATGTGAAAAACTAGGTGGGATATCTGAAATGTAATTTAGAAAAAAATTGAACAAGAATATCCTTCAATGTGGTGTTGGAGTTCGAAATTTAATAAGTGAAACTCCAATACAAGATGTTAGAGTTCGAACTCGATGGCCGAATCTTTGACTCCCTATTGTAAAATCATGAACTAAAGAAGTATTTCATTGGGTTTGAACTTTAGGACAAAATCTATACGTTCTGAGTTGGAGAATTGTGAACTGAAGGACTCTTTCCTTGAGTGCTCTCACTTTAATAAGTATTGTGTTGGAGTTCAAACTTGTTGAAGAAATCCTTTAGTTCTCATATTTATATCTTTAAATTCTGCAAGAAATTCAAGATTTAAGTATTAAGTTCCTTTTCTTTTTCGTAATTTTATGTGGGAGTATAAGATTTTGCTTTTCTGCAGCTACAGCTTCGGTGATGCCAAAATTTCTACTAATTGGGTTTTATACTAGTGAAAATTGAAGTTTTCTTGTAGCTAAAATAAAGAACACTTCATAAAATATTGATTTCCCTCTATTCTGAGCTATAATGATAGCTTTGTCTCTTTCCTTGGTACCATTTATTGAAGCATGATATAGTGGGAAGGAGAAAAAACAAAGAAAATATAAAATAACACAAAGAACTTTGTGTAAATCAGGGATTTTATATATTATAACTGTGGTGTTTGGGTCTGTTTGCATGTACCCCAATTAATTCCACGAGATATCTCCTACTTCTCACTAGCAGAGTACCGGATAACTCTCTCTTTGTCCACCTAGGCTTGCAAATATTGGAAAAATCACCTAGTATTTTTGCCTTTGCTTAAATTTGAACCTGAGTTCTCAACCCCTAGGCACACCCTTGGTGCCAAAGAATTTCCTAATGTCAAGCATCCATTTGCATGCAAGCTTCATGTTATACTTATATTTTTATGGAAGCCTAAAGCTTTGATTATCCATTTGTTTTTACTTATTTGCTAATTTATTTTTTGCACCTGAAGTTAATTGGAGATTTCATAAAGATGGAAAGCAAGACAGATGGAAATGATGAATCCTTGGTTTTAATCAAGCAAGGAGCCGAGGCTGTGAGTTTCTTTACTCTTTCTATCCTTTTTGAGATAAGGGTAACTGTATATTCACAAAAAACTCATCATCCAAAGAATGATAAGAAGATCACTTACAACCCTCAGCTGTTTTACAGTGCATAAATAAATGGTCAATAATCTCTGCTTCTTGGCCACACATAAAACACCTTGAGCAAATTTGTGTACCTTTTTCAAACTCTTTTGATTACCAGCCAAGCAAAATGAGAGACTTTTAGTGGGAACTTTGATCTTTCAAATTAACATCCGGGGCCAAGTTATTGCCAGTGGCTAATTAACATTTTTTTTTCTAGCAACAATACTTAACTGTGACGACTCCATTACCATGTAGCTTCCACAGTTGTTTATCAGGGCCAGTGGAAATGCCTGGGATGTGTTCAGAACCTGTGGCATACTTGCAACTCTATCAATCTCCCAACCATTTAAGGCTCTTCTGAAAATGAGATTCCATCCCTGTGTGTGTGGTTGGGGGACGTCTTTTGTATTGTCTTTAACTCACTAATAATGCGTATTATTATTTCTGCCAATGTTCATTTGATGGCAGATAGTTGTTGACACTTGAGTCTTGACATTGGGATTTCGCTAACATTATATCTTCTTTCTCTGTTGATATTAGCGGGTTTTTGCGTCAACATTTGTGGGTAGAAGATGTATCATCAAGGAACGTTTTTCAAAGAAATACAGGCATCCAACTTTGGACTCAAAACTTATTCTTAAAGGGTTGAATGCGGTTGGTGCAAATGATACGTATTCTTTTCTTAAATCTTTCTTAAAGCTTGTGATGCTAAAAGAAATGAAATTATGGCGCAGGAGGCAAGGTTCGTGGCAAAAGCCAGACGGCTTGGTGTTGCTACTCCAGTGCTTTATGCTGTTGACCCTGTTATGCATACTCTCACTTATGAATATATTGAAGGTCCTTCTGTGAAAGATATATTTCTTGGCTTTGGACTAGTTGGTGTTGATGAAGAACGGATGGTTGATATTGCAACGCAAATTGGTAATGCTATTGGAAAACTACACGATGGCGGCTTAGTCCATGGCGATTTGACAACATCAAACATGTTACTGAGTAGTGCTGCCAATCATCTGGTGGACTTTTCTCTTTCTCTCTCTTAGAATGTTCCTCCAATTCTCACGATTGACTTTATCTTCAATGTCTTTCCTTATTTTCCTTGTTCTCTTTGTTTTAAAGGATGAAGTTCGTAGGTTATCCTCAATGAGATTACTTTTTTATCAATGATACTTTTTCTCTAGGTGCTGATCGACTTTGGCTTAAGCTTTACTTCAACGCTTCCAGAAGATAAAGCAGTTGATTTATATGTACTAGAACGTGCTTTACTCTCTATGCACTCTTCTTGTGGACATGTGGTAAGCTCTGTCATGAAGGTCATTTTGAAGCTTTTTGCTCTTCTCTATCTCCCAATTTGAAATCATTATTTGTTTCAGGGAAAAAAGATATTAGTTTCTTCTTTAAAGTAATTTTTCTTTTGTCTTTGGGCGTTATATCATTCACGTAATGTGATCATATTATTGCACGAAACATTTACCTTTTCATTGTGGGGTAAGGGCACTTGGCTATTGTCTTGTGAATCTCTTTAGTTTTTGCCTTAAGCATGTGGATAATGGTTTTATTTTTAGTCTGTAGCAAAGCCATAGGACTTTAACTAATAGTGAAGAACAGATTCATCTTCTATGGTTTTATATGGTTATTGCAGATGGACCGGATACTTGCTGCATATAGGAAGTCCTCAAAGCAGTGGTCGTCTACCTTGAACAGGCTAGCCCAAGGTGCTACCGACTCTTTGTACACATCCCTTTCTGTTTATTACCTTGCTATTCCCCGAAAGAAGAGAACATATTTCTGATTTTGTGACCTGTTTCAGTGAGGCAAAGAGGAAGAAAACGCACAATGCTTGGTTGAGCTTCCCCAATTCTGCACTCCACGTTAAGGTTAGACTTGGTCTCTATGCCTACCATTGCATTCAGTATTTCTTTTTAATTTCCAGAATTTTAAATCATCAAATTCCCTTGTTTTCCTGCCAACAGCAAAGCGTCTTTCCTATTTTTTCTCTTGGAGATAAGAGTGTTGTATATCATGGTTATATGGCCTAGGTAGATTTTAAAGTTTAATAAAACTGGATACCTCTCTCTGTCATTTTTGCTTTTTTTTCTTCTGGGAAGTCTGAACATGAATAGTACTACAAACGATGATGTGGCTTGCAATCTTCAGATATATCGAAGATATTAGGCACATTGATTTACCAAAAATAGCATTATAAGTTATAGAACAAGGTGTCTTATTTTAAGCAGTTGTTTCTTGCTTGCCCTGCATTAGTAAGTCGTCTTTCAGTTTATAACCATATAGCGCTTGGGCACTACTGGGCTGAACAAAAATACTGTCTGTGCATCTGCTTAAAAAACTGCACTATTTACTGTACTTTAAATGAACATGTTGTCAATACATTTCTAGCATACAGTTGATGATTTAGGAGTTGTATCTATTAGTTTGTAAATGGTTTTATGATTGATTTTCAGAGAAGAGAAAAAATCAGATTCCATGGGGAAAGGAGAAACCAAAAAACTTGCTCATTGCAAAGATCAATCATCAATCTGTATTTGTTTCCGTCTTGATTATTGTTGGTGAGACTGATATTGTTACCTGTTTGAATTTATACGTATAGAATTCTCTGTATTTTTATTCAACTATAACCATCTGTGTGCAAAGTGTTTTGCATAGTTGACAGGTATTTTTACTTCCCATAAAAATTCAGATGTCTTTCAAATCCTTTCCATTATGACACTACTTTAGACATGTAACATTCAAAATTCTTAGTTGCTCAAAAGCACAAGAGCCTCACAAGTTTGTCATTCATTGGCAATTGACATAAAGAGATGACCCTTACAGTGACATAAGTGGCAGGAATGACCCTGACGATAGTTCCCAGGAGGAAATATATGGCAAGGCACATCCACAATTGGCGAAGCAACATTGATAAATGTGTTTGGCAGTGTCGCTGTGACTATCAAGAAAAACAGGTAACTCAGTTGCCACTCCCGCCTTTTAGACACCTGATAGATCACAGAGACTAGTGGATACAACCTCTCTACCTCTGCGATAAGGGTAAGGTCTGCGTACAGTCTAGCCCTATATTGTGTGACTATAGTGGGTATGCTGTTGATGGATCACACAAAATTTACAGCAAGACAGTTGAGTTGTGAGTCGAAAATCAGCTGTGCCTGGAAACTGTCAACTTATGAGGACCAAAGTGAAAACACAGAGGGCTTCCCTATCATTTTGGATAGAAAATAGCAAGATGATGCACCAGCAGTAGCAGTGAAAACAACTAATGCTATGTCTTTGATACAGAATATCCACATAAACAATTATTATTACAGTTATGATGCTGCCATCTCCAAATTGTACAAACTTTGTAAATGCAGATTTACATGCATGTGCATGGACTTTTTAGCATGTGGAACTATACATTACAACAACTGCATACCTAGTGTAGTTCCCCATAAGTGAGGTCTAGGGAAGGTAGAGTGTTCGTAGACCTTACTCCTACCTTATAGAATAGAGAGGTTGTTTCCGATAGACCCTCGTCTTTCAAATAGTTTGAAAGGGGGATACAGAGATGGGTAGAAATAACAACAAAAAAATATTGTGAAATGGAGAGTAATACTCAACAAACATGAGAAAGAACGGTATCAACAACAAAATAATATAATAATCATAGCTCAAAAAACACAATAGTGATAAACGAGATTGAAGATTAACAAACTATGAGAATAGTGCTAATACTATTGGTGAGAAGGAGGTCGAAGTATGACCATCAAGTCTATCCTGCAGGGAGGGGAGAGAGATATTGTTCTACAAATTAACCTTCTACTCTAATAGTGAATAATATTATAATAGTAAAACTGAAAAAGACATGCACAATGCACCCCAACTATGATAATATTCTGGAATTATGAGTAGACTCACTTGTCTTTACTACTATTTCCATTCTTTCTTTCTTTTTTGGTTTCCACCCAGTGTATTCACAATGGAGTTTGACAAAATATGGATTTTCGCTAGGAAGTTCCATATTAGGAAGTAAAGCGCTCCCGAATAGAGACGATTCCATACTTAAGGGGATTCAAACTCGAGATCTCCGATTAAGAATGAAAGAGTAGTTACCACTCCACCACAACCCTCGTTAGTTAGTATTCCCATCTTTAACAATAATTTGGCATCCTGCTTTCATAGCTCAGTTGGTTAGAGCACCCATTTAGTAAGCAGGAGGTCTTGAGTTTGACTCTCAATGAAAGCAAACTAAACTTTTTTCCCAGAAGAAATGGGCCAACTTATTCTGGTTTTGGGCCCAAGGTATTCCAATTTGGGCCTTACCAAAATTTATTTTGGGCCCAAGTACCAATTAAGCCCAGTTTATTCTGGCTTGGGCCTCTCCAGTTACCTCATACAAAATTGACACGAGTCATTTGCACTTCTGTCCTATTTTGTGTTGCTCTTTAATTTTTATCTTGCAGGACGATTAAATTTTTTGGAAGATATTAGTTTATATTTTCGCATCATAATAGATTATAAGTGATGTTTTATGCTTTCGACTAGACATAAGTTCCCGATTTCTAGTGACAAAAACTTAAAGATCAATTTGTTTGAAGGAAAAAAAGGTGTAATTAAACGAAGTGATATTTTTCATTCATTTGGTTAGGATTTGGTGTGAGAATGTTCGCCCAGACATATTGGATTTGTATTAGACCACAAAAATTAAAAATAGTTTCCATTTGTATTAGATCAAAGGACAAATTCAATTTTCAAATATCATTTTAAAATTTTAAAAAATAAACAAATATTTTTCTTTTCAAATTTCACAATTTCATACTTAGGGTAAGATAAAAACTCTTTAGATCATTAAAAGTGCCCATATGGGTTGGATCTCCATTTATATTGTCCTTATATAAGGAACCAAATAAGTATGAAAACAATCATGACATAAAATTGTAAAAGAATAACAACAAATTTACCTACCAAAATCAATGTGAAAATTATAAATCAATCAAATTAGCTTATGATATAAAATTATAAATAACTAAAAACAAAAATTACCTAGCAAGATCAATGTGAAGAATATTTATCACTAGAGACCAAATAGGATCACGAGATGCATCCTACTAAATAATTATAACTATAAGTTAATTAAAATTAGCTTATAAGGATTTTTAATGTATTTATATATTTAATAAATAAATATAAATTAGTGATATAAAATTATAAATGAAGAAGAAACAAAATTTATCTAGCAAGATTAATGTGAAAACACTTATCACTATAGGCCAAATAGGATCACGTGATGTGTCCATACTAAGTAATTTATGATTTTAATTAAAATTATAAGCCAATTAATTTAGTTTATAAGATATTTTTTTAGTATATACATTATTTGGAAAATAAATATAAAAATAACCATGATATAAAATTGTAAAAAAAATATAAAACAAAAATTACCTAGCAAGATCAATGTGAAAAAATACTGTCTCTAGAGGCCAAATTAGTTCACGAGATGCATCCATACTAAAGTAATTATGACCTTTGATTAAAATAATAAATCGAAGAAATTAGTTTATAAGATTTTTTTTATTGTATCAGGTAAATAAGTGTAAAAATAATCACGATATAAATGAATAAGAACAAAAACTATCTAGTCAGATCAGTGTGAAAAACATCTTACTAGACATCAAATAGGATCAAGTGATGCGTCCACATATACAAAATAATTATGACCTTAATTAAAATTATAAGTCAATCAAATTAATTTATAGGAATTTTTTATATATATATGCAATTATGATATAAAATTATAAGTGAATACAAACAAAAATTTTCTAGCGATAAAACTGTAACATCAGAGGCCAGATAGGATCAGGAGGTGCAACCATACTAAATAATTATGACCTTGGTTAAAATTATAAACCAATCAAATTAGCTTATTTGATTTTTTTTAGTTTATTTTTGTATTTGATAGAATAATATCAAATAATAATTAATTAGAAGAGGATAAGATATACGTACACATGTCTTATTTATACTTTAATGGGATAAGAATATTATTTTCGACAAATTCTTGACTCATAAGAGAAGTTATCGAAGTACAAATATATGGGAAAAGGGTCTGATATACCCCTCAATTTTGCCATTTGGAGCTGATTTGCCCCTTGTTATTAAAGTGGCCCATATATACCCTTACCGTTGTATAAACGGCTTACATATACCCTATTGTTACAAAATGAGCTCACATATACCCTTTATTTAACGGAAGTGAAAAAATTAGTTATAATTTATATTTTTGACTTTTAATTTTCTTAAAACATATTTAGGGGTATATATGATTCTTCTAACAAAGTTCAAGGTATATTTAATCTTTTTCATACATAAGTTAATTTTTGACTTCTTTGATTATAATAATTTGAGTTTCTTATTCTTATTTTTTTTTTTCTTTTCATTCCTTAGTGAAAAGAAAAAAATTTAAAACAATTTTTTTGTGGTTATATTATAATCTAAAACTATTTTTTGTTTATATTGTAATTTAATTTTTGTGTTTGAAGAAAAAAATTTGGTCATCTATAATAAGTTTTACAAGAATATTAGGGAAACATAAATAAATTTGACCATAAAAATAACAAATCTAAATTAGTCACTGAAACAAAAAAAAGTCAAAAAAATATGTTTGAGGAGGATTAAATATACTCACATGGGATTATATTTTTTTAAAAAAATAGTAAAAAATAAAACTAAAATTATTTTTTTTTCATTTCCGTTAGAGGAAAAGGGTATATGTGAGTCATTTGCATATAAGTAGGGGTATATATGAGTCACTTTCATAACGAGGGGTATATCAGCTCCAAATAACAAAATTGAGGGTATATCAAACCCTTTTTCCTTATAAGAAAATATGATAATAAAGAAGCAACATACAGTAGCACACATTGGATTTATGCTAGGTAGATCTTATTCTCAAATAATGCTCTCTATTAACAATATTTTGTATTCAAAACTCTAAATCGAAATCTTTAATTAAGAAAAACAACAACATGCACCACATCATTTGATGACAATCAACTAGCTAACTCTGACAAAGTTTTAATATATATTAATAAGATTATTTTAAAATAATTGGTTGAGAATCTATGAGAGAGGGTCTAAAATAGTCCCTTATCTTTGGGTTAAGACTCAAAGTTATCCTTGAGTTTTCACATGGAACACTAATAGTTCCTCATGTTTGCAATATTGGTGTATTTTTTGTCCTCCCCTGAATTTTTGCTTATTTTTTAACATTAGTTTTGTTCATAATTTTATGTAAGGAATGACCCATCACCTTTTTATATATTTAGTAGAAATAATAACTCTGTGTGAGAGAAGGTGAGAAGAAGAACACCTTATTCTGTTCAATATAAATATTATTGTAGCTAAATTAAGAACATTTTAACATATGACATAGCAAGAAAATAAAAATTTGTACTATTATACGTGAAATCGTCGTGATAAACCTCTCGAATTTACTTGCAATATGATTTCTACTAAACAAAATAATGTGTTTTTTTCCTCACAATCTCTCACATGGAGTTATTATTTCTACTAAATATATAAAATGACGATTAAACATTCCATACATAAATTATAAAAAAAATCAATGTTAAAAAATAGGCAAAATTTTGATGGAGGACCAAAAGTGCACCAATATTGCAAATATGAGAGACTATTAATGCTCCATGTGAAAACTCAAGAATGACTTTAAAGCTTAATTCAAAGATGAGGGACTATTTTGGGCCTTTTCTCCGGAATCTGTACATATCCCAAAACTGGTTCATCAAAGCAAAGTTTGAGAAAAAGGGTAATGCAAATTAATTAACAATTAGGATCTTTAAGTGGTTATACTTTATCTTGGATTAATTAATTTAAAGAATCTAAAATTAGTGAATAATTAATAAAAGATCTGATTCTTTTTGTTAAATAAAAAAGTATTATACTATTTTTAAAGCAAGTTATTAATGCAGAATGACTGGTATTGGTTATTGAAGAATAGTTTATAATTAAATATGGAATAAATTATCCATAAGATTACAATCCACTTGAAGAATTTAGTCTTTATATATATACTAGATATGTGGTGCCCGTGCAAGGCACGGGCAACGGGCGTATAACTGTTATTATTCTTTGTATTATCCAACGGTTATTTTTAAAATATAACTTGGTTTTACCTACATGACCTTTTTTTAAATAGTACTACTTTATTTTTATTTTTAAAATATAACTTGGTTTTACCTACGTGGCATTTTTTGATTGGTTTGATCCGACGGTTATTTTTAAAATATAACTTGGTTTTACCTATGTGGCCCTTTTTTAAATAGTACTACTTTATTTTTATTTTTAAAATATAACTTAGTTTTACCTACGTGACTTTTTTTGATTGGTTTGGTCCTAACTTGGTTTTACCTACGTGGCCTTTTTTGATTGGTTTGATCGGACGGTTATTTTTATATAACTTGGTTTTACCTACATGACCTTTTTTTAAATAGTACTACTTTATTTTTATTTTTAAAATATAACTTGGTTTTACCTACGTGGCATTTTTTGATTGGTTTGATCCTGTTGCACCGTAATCTTCCTATCCTGTAGAAAAATCACTTTTTAAAATGTTCTAAGTATAAAACGATTTAAGAAATATACTTAGAAAAGAGTCGCCACTTAATTTTTTAAAAGAAATTAAGAAAAACTTAAAATTTTCAAAGATTTAAACAGAAAAATCATTTGAAAATACCAAAGAGGGTTCGGGGTTCAATTTACACTTCGAGAAGGGTTTAGGCATTCGAAGTGTCCGCTAACATGCGGTTGACCTGCGACTTGACTAAATGATATTTGACTAATTCTTTAGAAAATAATTTAACACAAAATAATAATAATAAAAATAGTAATAATAATAATAATAATAATAATAATAATAATAATAATAATAATAATAATAATAATAATAATAATAATAATAATGAAAAATCACAATACTGGTTTAACTTTAAGAAATTAAATAAATGACACATTTATATTTCGTTTCACTTTTAGAGAAAGGGACCTAAAATGAAACATTTGAATTTAATGCAAGTGATTAAAATATTAATAAAGTTAGATTAAGTAAAATTCATGTAATTTATCTTGAAATAAAATGTTTAAACAAATTTACTAAATTAAACATGAGAATCTATTTTTTATTTAATTAGCTAACCCTTTCTAAGAAAATGAATAAGTGGTTATATATATATATACATACATACATATATATATATATATATATATATATATATATACATATATATATATATATATATTTGGAGAGGTTTTGACTATCATTTTTAAAGTTTATTTGAGAAAGAAGATATATATTTTTTTTTTAACTTGAACAATTTTTCAAAGTGAATAAAAAATGATTGAGTGAAAAGCTTAGCAATGTTATTTTTCTAAGAACCAAAGATTTAAAAAATGCATAATTTGACCTGTATATTTGATTAAATAAATAAACAATCAACCAACGCAAAGAAAATAGCTCGTCTTTTAGGGGATCTAATTAAGTTAATTAATAATTATAAAGTTAGAGTTAAGGAATCAAACAATAAATAATTGCAAATATATAATTAAAGAATGAGAAAGAAATTAAATCGGGGCCTTTTGGGCCTATTTCGTTGGGATTTTTGGATTTTTATCCAATCCCGTTTTTGGTATACACTGGCTGTATATCAGTGTATACGAGCATGTATATCAGCTCTTTTTATGTATCTTTCGCCCCCGAACACCTGTATTCCGACCCTGTACTGTTTTTTCACGTTTTGGACCTGTATTTGCAGCTCCAAACGTGTTTATCGGCACCTACTGCTGTATACAACATGTATACAGCTCATTTTCGACTTTTTCAGGACCTGCAATCAGCCATTATTCTGTACAGCTGCTTCTTTGGCTCCCCATATCAGTCCATTGGGGATCGATTTTAAATGTGACTCGAGAGAAATGTAGTTGGGCCTCCATGGCCCATTGGAATGAAAAGGAAAGGGCAATAGTGTTCCATGAACTCACTCGAAATCACATGAAAACGAGAAGAAAGGAAAAAGAATTATTGTTCAAATTTATAGTAAGGAAATTTAGGGGGAAAAATTTAATCACCAAAAGAGTCAAACACACTCATAGCATCAAAATGGTACAACTTAACAATTTTAAAGCTAAAATAAAACAATTTAAGTGACTTGGGCAACATAATGAAAACAAAGGGCAGTGGCCATGATTTCAGAATCAAACAACAACTAGGATTTTCAAGCTCAAGCAAATTTATTGGACAAATCTAACAACTCTTTCATATCGAACAGTTTTGAATAAATATGCAAAACAGAATGTCTATCTAGAACAAAATGATTCAACTCCATTGCCAAAGACTTGACTAAAGCCATCGCAGCATACCCATTTTTAAATCGATGGTTAAGACTCATTTATTCATGGCTCTTGAGAACACACAAAAAAAAAGAAAACGAACCACTGGAAACTCTTACAAGGAGTCAAAAGATTTTCACATTTTAAAATTGGTATCAAAAGGCAATATGCTTCAACTAATTTTTAAAAGATGAAACTCTAACAAACTAAAATCTAGAAGAAGAAAATCAGAAACTCGGATTCCGTACCGATGCAACTACGAATAGTGACTCACTTTTATCCAAAAGGTTAACCAAAAGAAGGTAGAGAATCGAGTAAAGCAATACTTTGTGTAGATTTTAATATTAGAGGCATTTAAATCAGTATGTAAGGACAAGAAATGGAGCTAGGAACCATTACAGTAAGCAGAGAAAACATACGCTACCCAAACTTAAGTTCCATAGATAATTCTTTAAATATATTAAAATTGAGACCCTCTAAGGTAAATAGGTTCAGGCTGATTAGTCATCGAGTGAAATTAACAAGAACAAAACAAGAAACACCTACTAGAAGCACATATAGAGAAAAACTAACCCTAAGGAAACAAGGTTAACTCACTGCCTTTAATTGACTTCATCAAAATATACATATACTTATACTAAAAAAAAAACTCTTTAGCCGGCTTCAAAGATCCAAAAAGATTGAGAAAAAAAAAAAAAATAAAATAAGTGGACATTCCATCAGCTTGAAGTAACTTATTTATTTATCGACTCATGAAACGAGATAATCAAGGCAATACTTCCATTTTTCACTAGACAAAACACCTTAGCGACATACGAAAATCCAACAGTGGAACACGATGCTTTATTGAAAGTAACAAGAGTAGAAAACAGCCTACATATATGTATCAGATTGTGAAGACCGAAATCATTCATGGAAGATGATTTTGGAATTCACGACTGAGTCACAGCTTCACAACCAATGAGATGAGATAACAGTGAAATAAGGGGATTCCAACAAAGAGAAATAGATTCAAAACCGAGAGGAAACATCAAACCTTCAAAGAAAACAGAAACTAATAATGACATGGACTAAACAAACAAGATTTACTACCGATTTGCAATCAGCTACAAGTCAAAATGATCCCAAATAATAGCCTATAGACAACTTCACATAATCAAAAAATCCAACAACTACACATTAAAATAAAATGCTCGAGTTGAAAGATGGGTATTACCTTTCACGGGGCAGCGAAACAGGGACGAGACAAGTTAAGAGTAAGGACCCTTCTACCACGAAATCTTAATACAAACCACAACACCAAGAGTTCCCAGGCAGAATCAAAGCGGCAGACTTCTCGAGACTTCGGATTAGAGAGTTTGTTTGAAATTTCTTAATGATTCTATTAATTGTTCAATCAGAATTCCCACATCAAAAAAGAAAAATCCCCCTTTTGAGCGATGGATACGTGGGTTTATATAGGAGAAAACTTGGGGTTAATTTAGGGAAAACGGATGAAATTTGAATTCCCAAAAATTGAAAAACCTTCCATCTTCTTTGAAAATCCCTTGAAAAGGGGGGAAAGGGACGTGAGGAGATGGATTAGGTTGCAGGGCGTGGGTTTTGCAGAGTAGTTGACGCGATTCTCGGGTCTGCCGGATTTTCTGGATTCTCTGGACTGCTGGAGAAGAAAGCAAGATGCAGGGGTCGTTTGGAATCGTCAACAATTGCGGGCGTTTGGTGGCTGCTGCTGTACGTATGCTGTTTGAAGAAGAAGACAATGTGAAGGGTGGGGTCGTTCGCTTGCTGCATATTGGAACTGGAGGCGGTGGGCTGTTGTTTGGAATTGGGGTCATCTGGAATGTTGTTGTATTGTATGTTTGTTGAGAATTGTTTGCTGTAGTTGGGTTATTTTGGTGGGCTAGGAATTGGGCCTGGGAGTTAAGGGAATTGGTTTGTGGGCCATTTTTCCAAATGGCCCAAATAAGAAAGGAGGGGTTAAATCTTTTAAAATATCGGATTTAATTTGGATGAATTAACATTAATTAATTACCGAGCTTCTTAATCTTAACAAAATATAGTAATTATTTCCATTATAAAATAATTAATTTAGTTACAAACTAATGAACTTGAAATCATAACTATAATTTTAACTAAATGTAAAATCCTTTGTGATGATTTTCAAATTAGTTATAAAATAATGTGGTTGTAAAAATATACGTATTTATTATTAAGACTATTAAGATTATTAAAAATGATAAAATTACTCTAAAAATAACTTGAAAATATTTTCAATTTCATAAAATCCATTAATTCAAAATTACGACCCTTACTACTAATAACGTGTTTAAAATATAAAATCTTTTCGGAATGATTTTTGAATACTCATAAAATCCATTAATTATATACATGACTAAACAAAACATACATATTATTAAAAAGTGACAAAGCTATTTAAAATAACTTGCAAATTATGTTTATTTTATTTTATTTTTTTGAAATTTTTATAAAACTAATTATTTTAAATTGTTAGAAATCGAAGAAGCTTGATGATTAATTTATATTCTGGAGGGTCAAAATTGGGTGTCAACAGCTGTCCCTCGTTTTACTCGGATTGATGCAAGAAATTCGAGGAAAATGAAATTGACGAATCCAATTTTGACCGACCACATCTTCATCCTTCGGTAAGGCTTTCGAGTACGGACTTTAGGAATCATGGTCGAATCCTGGAAGTGGGCTTCTTACATATCTCAGGTTATGAGAATTAAGACCACCTGTAGTTCTACGCGCTTGATTTGACGCACGACTTGAAAGAATTCAAAGTCATCCCGATATCAAATTATGAAGGAACTAGAATGCTTGAGAATAAAATTTAAGTGCCAATGTTGGAATACAGCCGAGTTTCATCATTGATTCTGCCTACATATCCCTCAACTTAGGGAGTCAGGCTGGTTGTAGTTCGACTCTATCGGTCGAAAAGGAAATCTATTATGCAAAATAACCTTTGGTTCCAGATGAGTGACAAATAAGTCGAGTATCGCCACTTGGATTGGAAAGCTGCTTCCGATAGAGACCAAAATTTTCGGATGCGAAACTGAAACTGACAAACCCAAAGAAAAACCCACATGCCTTCTGATAGGGGTGTGGTTTGATTGTGGTGAAAGTCGCTCCTCAGCTCGCGTCCTAAGAGTTTGGCACCCCTCTTTGGACTACGTCCCAGTTCGCTGCTAAGAAAAAGTTCCACGTTGTTCTGCATCCTTTTTGATGTCGTCCGCACCTGTGGTTTGATTTGAGAATTCATCCTCTTGGATGTTCTCGACAAAGACTGAGATAAAACTCATTAGTGTAAAATATGATTCAAATGGAGAGATAGCGTCTTTTACCATGTTGACACTTAGTTGCTCTCCTTGAATTTTTAATGTTAACTTCATCGGGTTTGACGTAAAGCAAATAAAGCTTGTATCTTATATTTGCAATATGATTCTTCAATGTACTCTTCTTTTGATATGAAGTAATAAGAAATAGACTGATATAATATGTTGATAGTTCTTTTGACATCGTTCTTGCAAATGAAAATAATAATGATGATTCTTCATTAGTAAGATGACGATAATCCATTGGTAGGGTGATGCTGATCCATTGGTAGGATAGTGCTGCTACATGACATTATGATGATGTTTCATTATCAGAATGATGATGTTGATAATGTTGATCCATCGGTAGGATAATGATAATGAAGATCCTTCTGTAGGTTGAGGATATTCTATTGATGATGTCCCTCAGGGTGATGGTATTATCTCGTTTGATAATATTCTATGAATGACTCTTCGCGATGCATGAATTTGCCCTCCGCGATGCATGAATTTTTTGCGATGCATGAAATTTATTTATTTATTTATTTTTTATTTTTTATTTTTTTTTTGCAATGCATGAATTTTCTCACTACATGAATTTTCGCGATGCATGAATTTTCGCAATGCATGAATTTTTTCAATGAATGAATTTTCGCGATGCATGAATTTTCGCAATGCATGAATTTTTCGCGATGCATGAATTTTCTCAATGCATGAATTTTCGCAATGCATGAATTTTTGCAATGCATGAATTTTTCTCAATGCATGAATTTTTGCGCAATGCATGAATTTTCTCAATGCATGAATTTTTCTCAATGCATGAATTTTCTCAATGAATGAATTTTCGCGATGCATGAATTTTCGCAATGCATGAATTTTTCTCAATGCATGAATTTTTCGCGATGCATGAATTTTCGCTATGCATGAATTTTCGCGATGCATGAATTTTCTCAATGCATGAATTTTTGCAATGCATGAATTTTCACAATGCATGAATTTTTCTCAATGCATGAATTTTTGCGCAATGCATGAATTTTTCTCAATGCATGAATTTTCTCAATGCATGAATTTTTGCGATGCATGAATTTTCCTCAATGCATTAATTTTTCTCAATGCATGAGTTTTTGCGCAATGCATGAATTTTTCTCAATGCATGAATTTTCTTAATGCATGAATTTTTGCGATGCATGAATTTTTCTCAATGCATGAATTTTCGCAATGCATGAATTTCTCAATGCATGAATTTTTGCGATGTATGAATTTTTCTCAATGCATGAATTTTCCGCAATGCATGAATTTTCGCAATGCATGAATTTTCTCAATGCATGAATTTTCCCAATGCATGAATTTTCTCAATGTATGAATTTTCGCGATGCAAGAATTTTTCTCAATGCATGAATTTTTCTATGCATGAATTTTTTCGCGATACATGAATTTTCGCAATGCATGAATTTTTCCGCGATGCATGAATTTTTCTCAATGCATGAATTTTTGCGATGCATGAATTTTTCGCAATGCATGAATTTTCTCAATGCATGAAAGCGATGTTGATGCCTCCCGATACGGAACGAAGATGATACTTCACCGAACAATTTTGGTGATCTTCCAGGTATCTTGTAGTGGTGATATTGTCTTTTTGACAATAAAATAATCGTCGGAGTATTGGTATCATCTCATTTGATAATACTATATAGATAACCTTCAAGATAATAGTATCATCATATCTAATAATATAATACAGATAAATGTCTTCCAGACATCTTGGTAGTTGGAAAATATCAATATTGCTCTCTTTTTCGTTTGTTCCGTCTCTGAACAATAGTGGCATGTTTGTTATAGATTTCGCCTTGCTGGGAATTGAATAATAATATTTCTATCACCAATTCTTTGGTATAAGAAGCATAACATATTTCCTACATCCACAGAGAAATTGTTAGCTTTGGGGAGATCCTCGCCTTTTGACCTCTCCGTATTCATTGAAGAATATGCTGATTCTGAGGTAAACCTATTGCCCTGCATCCACAGAAAAATTGTTAGTTTAAAATGAACTGATCTGTGTCGATCTTTTGGTTGTCTGATCCTTTTCTGGCTATCTCCAATTGATTTCTCCGATCTCCCGCTTCTTGGTAGGTAAGACAAGACATTTGTTATACAAAATATTTAAAACACGAAATAAAAGTTTTAAGGAAAACAGATTTTCAAAAAGTAATGTTTGGAAAAGGTCACTGCCAAGTGTCATGTCACGTCAAGCTTAGTGAACGTCTTTGATGCCTCGAGGTTTATCTGATTAGTTGTTGGGAAGTATTCAAAGCTATTCCAAACTTTAAATGAGCCTTATTGAAATTTTTGAGGTCATCCTTAAAAATTTCTGTCCTAGTCGACTGTCTTGGCGTATTTGAGCTGGAATTTTTGAGATCTTCTCAAAAATTCTGTCCCAGTTATAATTCTCAACGTCGCTTCAATCTTGACTTTGCTGGAGAGATATTCTTCTCGAGAATTTTTGAGTCCCTTTCAAAAATTCTGTCCCAGTTTCTATTGTAAAGAGAAATAGAAACCTTAAGGGAAATATGACCGAGCCCTTGTGGCGCCTACGTATCCCGTTGAGGCAGGAATCAGGTCAAACGTAGTTCCCCCTATCAAGGATTAACAAAAATAAGAAATATAAATAAAAAACCGACCGAGGCCGACATAGACCGCCTACGTATCTCATTCTTGAGAATTCAGGTCGAACGTAGTTCAAGTAAAGGAAACATTTAAAAAGGAATAAAAGGGGTGACCGAGGCCGACATAGGCCGCCTACGTATCTCATTCTTGAGAATTCAGGTCAGACGTAGTTCATCAAAAGGGATAAAATTCTAAATAAAGCGATTACAAGCAAATAGAGCGACTACAAAGAAATGACAGAAGTACAAACTAAGACTTCATACATAATATCTCTTGACAGCATCTGAGTTGATTGGCTTTGGCCATTCCGTTCCATCCATCTCTGACAAGATCAAAGCACCTCCAGGTAACACTTTACGAACCATGTAGGGTCCTTGCCAATTTGGAGCAAATTTCCCTTTATATTCATCTTGGTGAGGAAAGATACGTTTGAGCACCAACTGACCAACCTCAGACGTTCTGGATCTTACTTTTTTATGAAAAGCACGGATCATTCTCTGTCGGTAAAGTTGACCGTGACAAACAGCAACCATTCTCTTCTCATCAATTAAGGTCAACTGGTCCATCCGCTTGCTAACCCAATCAGCATCATTCAACTCAGCCTCCTGGATGATTCTCAACGAAGGTATTTCAACTTCTGCAGGTATAACTGCTTCCGTTCCATATACCAGCAAATATGGAGTGGCTCCAATTGATGTTCTGACCGTCGTTCTGTAACCCAACAGAGCATATGGTAGCATTTCATGCCAACCTCTGTGATTATCGATCATTTTCCTCAGAATCTTCTTTATATTCTTGTTGGCGGCTTCTACAGCACCATTCATTTGGGGACGATAAGCGGTCGAGTTCCGGTGAGTAATCTTGAACTGTTCGCATATCTCTCTCATTAGGTGACTGTTGAGATTTGCTCCATTATCAGTAATGATGGATTCTGGCACCCCATACCTACATATCAGGTTGTTGCGAACAAAATCAGCTACAACTTTCTTAGTTACCGACTTATACGAAGCTGCTTCCACCCACTTGGTAAAGTAGTCAATGGCAACTAATATGAATCTGTGTCCATTGGAGGCGGCTGGCTCTATTGGACCGATGACGTCCATGCCCCAAGCTACAAACGGCCAAGGCGAACTCATAGCATTGAGTTCGTGAGGCGGCACTCGAATCAAATCACCATGTACTTGACATTTATGACATTTTTGCACAAACTTGCAACAATCGTGCTCCATAGTCATCCAAAAATAACCGGCTCGGAGGATCTTCTTTGCTAGAGTGAGTCCATTCATGTGAGTACCACAAACTCCTGCATGTATCTGTTCCAGAAGCTTTGCAGCTTCACTAGCGTCAACACATCTGAGAAGACCTAAATCTGGAGTCCTCCTGTAAAGGATTTCTCCACTTGCAAAGAAATTGAGGGCCATACGGCGTATCGACTTCTTTTGGTTGAAAGTTGCATTCTCAGGATAGGTTCCGGTCTCCAAATACTTCTTGATGTCAAAATACCAAGGTAGGCCATCTTGTTCTGCTTCGACATGTGAACAATGAGTAGGCTGCTCTTTTACCTCGATATCCAAAGGATTAATATAACTTGTATCTGGGTGTTTAATCATTGAGGCAATGGTGGCAAGAGCATCAGCCAACTCATTCTGCATCCTGGGAGTATGTCTGAATTCAATTCTGCGGAACCTTTTGCATAACTTCTGTATATACTGCACGTGTGGTGTGATCTTTGGATTCTTCACAGCCCATTCTCCTTGAACCTGGTGAATTAGCAAATCTGAATCTCCAATGACCAACAACTCATGCACGTTCATATCGATTGCCATTTTCAAACCGAGGATGCAAGCTTCATATTCAGCCATATTGTTTGTGCAGTCAAATCGGAGCTTAGCCGCCATAGGATAGTGCTGACCAGTTTCTGATACTAAAACCGCTCCAATACCTTTCCCTTGGTGATTCGCCGCTCCATCAAAGAATACCCTCCAACCAGGGTATGCTTCAGAGATATCTTCTCCCACAAATGCAATCTCTTCATCGGGAAAATATGTTCTGAGTGGTTCATAATCTTCGTCAACCGGATTTTCTGCAAGATGATCAGCTAAGGCCTGTGCTTTTATCGCCTTCTGGGTCATATACACAATGTCAAATTCACTCAAAAGCATTTGCCATTTAGCCAACTTCCCGGTAGGCATTGCTTTCTGGAAAATATATTTCAACGGGTCCATCCTGGAAATGAGATATGTGGTATAAGAAGATAAATAATGTCTCAACTTCTGCGCAATCCAAGTCAAAGCACAACAAGTTCTTTCCAGAAGCGTATAACGAGCTTCATACGGAGTGAATTTCTTGCTCAAATAATAAATGGCTCGTTCTTTCTTCCCAGTTTCATCATGTTGGCCAAGAACGCATCCAAATGCGCTATCCGAGATAGATAAATATAACAACAATGGACTGCCCTCTCGTGGAGGAACCAACACTGGCGGGTTGGACAAATAGTTCTTGATAGTATCGAAAGCCGTCTGACATTCTCCGGTCCATTTGGTCAAAGCATCTTTCTTCAACAACTTGAAGATTGGCTCACACACCACGGTAGATTGAGCAATAAATCGACTGATGTAGTTTAGCCTTCCCAAAAAACTCATTACCTCCTTTTTTGTCTTCGGAGGAGGTAATTCCTGAATTGCTTTAATCTTGGAAGGATCAAGCTCAATGCCCCTCCTACTGACTATAAATCCCAACAGCTTGCCGGCTGGCACTCCAAAAGCACATTTGGCAGGGTTTAACTTCAAATTGTACCGACGCAGACGATCAAAGAACTTTCTCAAGTGAGCCAAGTGATCTAAACTCTCGCGGGATTTGATTATGACGTCATCCACATACACCTCGATCTCTTTATGAATCATATCATGGAAGATAGTTGTCATAGCTCTCATATAAGTAGCACCTGCGTTTTTGAGACCAAAAGGCATCACTCGATAATGATATACACCCCAGGGTGTAATGAAAGCTGTCTTTTCCGCATCTTTTTCCTCCATCAGAATTTGATGATAGCCCGCATAACAATCCACAAATGACTGCATCTCATGTTTAGCACAATTATCGATGAGAATGTGAATGTTTGGTAATGGAAAATTATCTTTTGGGCTAGCTTTGTTGAGATCTCTATAGTCAACACAAATCCGGATCTTTCCGTCTTTCTTTGCAACCGGAACTACATTGGCTAACCAAGTTGGATATTGCGTCACTTCCACTACCTGAGACTCGATCTGTTTGGTAATCTCCTCTTTGATCTTTAAACTCAGCTCCGGCTTGAACTTTCGAGTCTTCTGTTTCACTGGACTGAAGTCTGGATTAATTGGCAATTTGTGAGACACCATATTCGTACTTAGCCCTGGCATATCTTTGTAAGACCAGGCAAATACATCAATGTATTCTCTAAGCAAATGCACCATGTCCTTCCCTTGAGCATCAGTCAGATGGACACTGATTCTGACTTCCTTGATACATTCTTCATCTCCGAGATTCACAGTTTCAGTTTCTTCAAGATTTGGCTTATGTTGATTTTCAAATTGTCGAAATTCTTCAGCCAAATATTCTGGTACCTCATTTTCTTCTTCGTGTTCTTCGCATTCATCGTCACCTACTTCATTTCGCTCGTTCGGCTCATGACATGACATGACATTGGCAGGTTTTAAATTAAGATTACTGAAATCATAAACAAACAAAATTAGAAAAGTAAAAACGGATAAGTAAATAAATTTTGACAAAAGAGGCTTTCATTTAAATTGAAGGACAAACACAACTTTGGCCATGGTAGAGGGCCATTTAAAACATCACAAGAAAATGTAAAAACATTCAAATATGTAAAACTGCATAAAGGGTGGGTCTCGGGCCTCTTCCGAACTACCACCGATTTAAAGAAACAAGCAAAAGCACATGTCCTTTCTACCCAGAAGAGCGGGAAATCAGGATTGGTGTGGAGGTCCAATTTCGCAACTGTTCCGCAGGTTCCGCATCACGAATGCCTGATGTTCCAGCCTCTCCTTCGACGACCGCATCAATCTCCTCAAAAAGGCCGCAGATTCCTTCCCTTAAACCATCATCATTCACATATTCTCGCACCGGAAATGACTGGTACAGATGAGGGATTGGCCTGGATAATGCTTGATCCATATTCTTGTTTTCCATCTCTGTCTCATCACCTGTGGGGACATACCCCAAACCAAACTTTGCTCCTTTGACAGGAATCTGGATAGGCTTGACAATTCCTTGAAAGTGCTTCCCTAATCCGAAACCCGGTTCGAAACCACTCCGAAGCATAACTGTAGCAATCATCTTGTGCACAGAAGGCATAGGGGGCTGTGGAGCCAAATCTTCACCGGTGGCATTTACCAACTCCACCGTGTAGAAATCACAACCTTGGGAGACATTATCAACGATCGGCGCATACCCGTTGAAATGGCTCCCTTCACCATAAATGACCAATTCCTGGTCCTTCCAAACAAATTTCATTAATTGGTGAAGAGTAGACGGTACAGCTCCAGCCATGTGGATAAATGGTCTTCCCAGAAGCAAATTGTAACTGGTATTGATATCCAACACCTGAAATTCTACTTTAAATTCCGCAGGACCCATCTGGATATCCAAGTTTACTGCACCCAATGTATCCCTTTGCACTCCATCAAAAGCTCTCACATTGACTTGGTTTTGCTGAAGCTTTCCCAAGTCAAATTTCAGTTGCCTCAGGGTCGATAGGGGGCAAATATTAAGACCGGACCCATCATCGATCAAGACGCGATTTATTATCTTTTCTCGACACATAATGGTGACATGCAAAGCTTTGTTGTGCATCCTCCCTTCCAAGGGCAGCTCTTCGTCACAGAAACTAATTCGGTGTCCTTGAATAACCCGATTTATCATGGCAGCCAGGTTATCACTGTTAGTACCCACGGGTACATAAGTGTCATCTAAAGCTTTCATCAAAGCTTGCCTGTGCATTTGCGAACTCATCAACAAAGCCCATATAGAAATCTGAGCCGGCGTCTTCTCCAAATGCTTCACAATTGAATAATCTTTCGGCTGCATTTTCCTCCAGAACTCCTCGGCTTCAGCTTCACTAATCGGCCTTTTATACTGCTCTTTCTTCTGCGTCCCTTGGGAAAGTTCTTCTGGCGTGTAGCATCTGCCGGATCTAGTCATACCCTGTGTAACAGCCGTTTCAATCACAAACTTTGGTCGGACAAGAGTTTCTTGGGGCACCAAGGCGGCAACCTTCTTAGGTGTCAGAATCACGAACTCTTTCTTTTCTTTGATACTCAACGAAGCCACAGCCCTTTCCAAGTTATCAGGGGCGATCGAAACTATTGCCTTTGCTACGAACCCATCATCATCTGTCTCTATCATGTTGATAGTGACGCCTCCATGATTAGGCAAAGGATTACTATTAACATTAGGCTCGACTGTCTGGAGAGAGACCACTTTCTGGTCGATTAGATCCTGGATCTTGTGCTTTAAGTTGATACAATCCTCGGTATCATGCCCAACATTGTTGGAGTGATATGCGCACCTTTGATCAGGTCTGTAGAACTTAGAGTTGGTGTCGACCGGTTTGGGCCCCACTGGATGAATATAGCCTGCCGCGTTTAATCGCTCGAACAGCTTTGTTCGGCTTTCAACGAGTGGTGTAAAAATTCTGGCGGGCTTTTTCTCGAATCTAGGACGGGGGGGATCGTAATTGCCTTGTTGAGGAGGAGGCATTTGACGATAATTCGAAGCGTTTGGACGGGGGGCTTGATATCTGGGATATGCATTGGTTTGATAATTTGGTTGTGGAGCTTGGTAGTTCGGGATGGTGTTTTGGAAAAGTGGGGCTGGGGGAGGAGTTTGGTAATTTGCTTGAAGGTTGGCACAGTTGGGTGTGACATTCCGGTAGTGATGAGGAGGGGTTTGGTAGACTAGAGGGGGAATTTGATGGATCGGAGGAGAAATTTGGTAGCTGGGAGGGGTATTTTGATAAGTGGGAGGAGGGGTATTTTGATAACTGAGGGGATGTGCATTTTGGTAATCGGCTTGTGCATGATAGGCCGAGTATGAACTCTGTGAAGGTCGAGAACGACCTTGGTACGATAAGAATTTTCTTGGGGTCTTCTTCCCCTCAAGAGATATAACAGACACATCTTCTCTCTTCTTCTTCAACAAACCCGAGGATCCTGGCGAGGCAGCAACACGGGCAATCTTCCCGGTCTTCAATCCATCTTCGATAGTCTCACCTACTTTGACTATCTCCGCAAACTTTGCTCCAATGAGCAACATAATTCTGTCATAATACTCGGGCTCTTGAACCCGCACAAATACCTCAACAATTTCTTTTTCTGACATAGGAGGCTGAACCCTAGCTGCCTCCTTTCTCCATCTATACGCAAATTCTCTGTAGCTTTCGTTTGATTTTTGCTTCATCTTCTCTAAAGAATAACGATCAGGAACGATCTCCACATTGTAAGCGAATCGTTCAATAAAGTCTTTAGCCAAAGCATTCCAACTAGGCCACTGCCTCGTCTCATGCGAGGTAAACCATTCCAGAGCCTCTCCGCTTAGACTTCGGCTAAAAAGCCGCATCAGTAGAGCTTCATCTCTCCCAACTCCCACGAGCTGATCACAGTATGCCCTCAGATGCGCCAAAGGGTTCCCTGTTCCTCCGAAGACGTCAAACTTTGGTATTTTGAATCCTTCCGGGAGGTCCAAGTCGGGATGAATGCATAAGTCTTCGTAATTTAAACCGGCGACTTCAGGAATACACTGTAATTCTTTCATGGCTTTTCGGATTTCTTCTTTCATGTTCAGCTTGGCGGCCTCTTCCTTTGACCTCCACTCTTTCTCCTGTTCTTCATAATGGTCAAGCTCAGAACCATTAGCGTCATGCTCATTAGGGACTGGAATTTGGAAAACGGCCTTTTGGGGTAGGGGTGGAGCAATGGAGGGACTTTGGGCATTTGGAGTGGTTTGGTAGTTTTGGGGGAAATTTTGGGGGTTGGTATGTTGACTTGGGTGACGGAAGGAAGTTTGCGGGTTGTTAATGTGTTGGCTTTGAGTGAGTGGACCAGTTTGGAGGTTTGCATTTTGGGGAGGAGCCGGCATTTGGAGATTGGGGTTTGGAGGAGGTGGTGGTATCTGATAGGAAGCGGAGGCATATGGGGGGTTTTGAGTGGTTAGGTTGATAATTGGTGCGTTATGAGCCGGACTGGAGGGTGGGTTTTGAGCTTGTTCTGTATTCGAAGGAGGAATGTGAAATGGAGGCCTCCCATCTGCTGGAGCAAAAACTGGATTAGATGAATCTTGCCTTCGCTGCATCTCAACCCGCATCTCAGCGATTTGTTGCATCAACTGCATAATTAACTCGTTCTGATCAGCTACGACGGGCTGAGCTACGACAACATCTGTTAAGTTAGTATCTTCAACATTATCACCCATTGTAGATTTGCCCTTCTGAGAGCTTTGGCCAGGGAAGGAATCTGTAGACCCTTTTGATCTTGTAAAGTAAGGATGTTCAGCCAGCTTATCAACACAGATCAGTTCTAACTACCTGTAGAGGAAACAACTCAAAGGCAGATTTGTCAGTTTCGATTCACGACAAATAATGCAAAATATCACATAGAGGGCATGTAAACATATAAAAGTTGCTTTGTTTGAGAACATGTTAACCCACGAATATTGGGGACTGACTTTTGACCAAACAGGAATTTGCTAGTCTTTATTTTGGGGCTACCGACTCAGAAAGGTTAAATCGCGTTGAGCTAAGGTCTTCTCGTTGCATCTTTCGACATATGTTGATCCGAAACCGACATTTCCTTGCAAAATGAAGAGGGAAAAGAAAATTTTTTGAAAGATAGGGGCCGGGCCTTAAAAGGCTGCCTACGTATCTCGCAAAGAGAATTCAGGCCCTACGTAGTTCGAACACATAGAAAATTTTCATTCTCATTCATTCATTTTGGCGATTACAAGGAAAGTGAAAGACAGACGATAAAACTCCTAAAATATAAAATGTGCCTTCATTCAAGCCATTCTTTTTCCGATTGTCGCATTAACCACGGGGTGTAACCTCATATGCCTCCAGGGCAATTCTCATTCTTTTCTTTCTACTGTCCCTTGAAAAAGAGGCTTATAGACAATTTCTTCCCCAGTATCTTCTTCAGTAACTCCAGGGTGAGTGTCTTCGGGGCCGCTAATGGCTTCCGTATTGAAGAAAAAGCATTTTTCGTGTGTCTTTTGGAGCCTCTTGGTGATATCTTTGTTGAAGGCATCATGTTTCTTCTGCATAGTGGCCGTCTCTTTATTTATGATAGCATATCTCGCCATCTTAGCCCCTAACTCCGCGTCTAGTGCTGCATTTGCTGCTTGTGCGACTGCGGTGGCGATCTCCACTTCAATTCTCCTTTCTTTGATTTTTTGGACCTCTTGTTTGAGCCACTGCAACTTCATCTTCAAATCCTCCTCAGTTAACTCTATGTCGATACTTTTCCCTTTTTCCATCTTAGCTGCGATTTTACCTTTCCTGAGATGATAGAGTAATGTCTTAGGATTTGGTAATTGGATTTTTATGTCTGACTGAGAAACTTAAGACTCATGGAATTTGGTCGGACATTTTGGGGTAGTGACTTGTAACTATATATATATATATATATATATATATATATATATATATTTTTTTTTTTTTTTTTTTTACAGAAAATTTTGAAAAGGAGTGGGCTAAAAATATTCTCATTCAAAGCAACGCACCACATAAACAGTTAAAGCACATAAGTAAACAGACAAATATCGCGTCCTAACATGCATGTGACCCTTTTGTGCCAAGGGTAGGCCTAGCGATTTTTAAAGGATGTATTGTGCTATTTGAAATAAATTGTTGCATCCCCCCAAAATAAGATTCATAAACAACAGAGAATTCATTACAAAATTAAGCGAAGGGATACATCTTTTAGGGAAGGGATAAATTGCAAATACAATAATATCAATCCCACGCAGGGGAATAAGATAACTAAAAGGCTGAAGGTCCTGCTCCTCCTCTCGCTTTTTCCACTTCTTCGCGAATGAGGAATTTGCTAGTCATCACATGTGGCTCGGCGAACACAGCTTTGGAAGATATCGATATGCCCTGGAGAGTGTGAAGCTGATCATCCAAGTTCGAATCCAGACGTATCAGACAAGCTCTTGCGTCGGCTAACTCTTGCGAGGCACAGGCTAAGGCCCTTCGACTTTCATATTCTCGATGCTGGAACTCCTGTTCCCTACGCAGGTATTCTTGCTCCCTACGTTGAAACTCTTGCTCTCTTCGGTCCCATTCCTGCTGAAAATGGTAGGCTTGGATTTGAAGCCTTACTTGTACATCTTCAATCTGTCTGCCCGAGCGTGGAGTTGGGTCAAGTGTGCCACGTAGATCATCCTGCAACCATTTTTTGTATTCGTCAACATATCCAGCTTCATATCTGTTTTCGGCCATGCTTTCCTTTAGGTTGACCCGTCCGGCCCATTCTTGGAGAATATCTTTGGCATAAGGTATTTTGTCGCATCCGTCGTAGTCGAAGACGTAGCGGCTAGTGTCTCCTTTAAAAGGTAGAATTTGTCTTCTGCCGAATTGCCGCATCACCCTGCTAGGGTTGTAAGGTCGTACTCCTCTAATGCCAGGAAGAATTAGGAATGGACACTTAGCCCCCTGAACAACTATTTTTTCTGACATGAAATCTTGAAACATCCATTGTACATTTCCGTCTTTTATGTCGTGGAAGACCTTAGCCCATGCTTCCCTTGTGCTATGTACTTTAAACCTGTTGATACTTAAATGGAACTCGTAGTGGTCGAGGTGGCTTTCCTTCTTCGGCTCGGCCAATTTTTGCTTCTGAGTCTCGCATGTTTTCACTAAATGCTTAGACATCCACCATTGCAATAAAATATTACACCCTTGAAAAAACGAGAACCCATTTTTGCATTTACCCAAAGCTCGATAGATGTCGGCTAAAATGATCGGCGCCAGGTTGAAGTATTTCTTGACTTGTCCCTTTTTACCAACACCCTCAAAGATGGCGTGAGTTACCATGATAATTCGAGTATCAATTTCATTTCCTTCGCCCTGAGGAAATACCATCGTCCCTAATAGGCACACGGCAAATGCCAGAGTTTGAGTCTGCCTCCAACTGCCATAATCGAAAAACTCATTCGAAAAATTCTTATAATAGTTCTCGTGTCCCCATCGTTCATAGAACTTCACAAACGGAATGCTTGTAGTATCTAGCCAGTCTGCATTTACTAGTAACAACATATTTTTCAGTCCTGTGTTGGTCGGCTTATCCGGTAGCAATATGTGATGATCTGGATGATTTCTCCTTTTTTGGCACGTTCCGACGTTGTCTAGACAATCTTTGATTTCCTCAACAGTTGGTGTCATTTCAACATCTCCAAAACGAAACACCATCCTCTCATCATCCCAAAATCGAGTAACCACCTCAATGAACTTAGGCCAAACTTTGAGATTCATTATCGATGGGAGGTTACCCAGATGAATAGAGAGTTCTCTTTTCTGGCATGCACTGAGATTGTTCCACCATACACGGAGGAGATTCGGCGTCTCGGTGACTATTTTGAAACTCAAGTGTTGTTTGGCCATCTACAAAAACATACAAAGAATTAGATACCCCCCAAACCCGAGACACAGCAATTGTCAAACAGCACATACATCCTTTAAACACATAAGCATGAACGTCCGTTCGAGCCGCGGGCCCTTTGGACTCAAGGTGGTCATTCTAATGGACCCAACACGCCTTGGGTATTGGGTCAACTTAGGCTAATGCGCTAAATTTTAGGGATTTGGTTTCGCTCTATCCTAGTCTGACTAAGAGTGGGTTTTCTTTATAGTGGATCGGTGACCCAAGCGGACTACTTGGGCTGGGACAGTTAACGACCGTTGACTATCCAGTAGCCAACTACATTCGTCAGGGTGCCCCGAGAACAATTTGGTTAACGAACGACTGCGGCCCGCATAATCGTCCTTTAAATGAAAAAATAAAAAATAAGTGTCGTTTGACGGAATATGTTATGCCATGAAATGCAATAGTTTATAGCAAATTAAACACATTAAGCACAAATAAACAATTCAACAATTAATTACAATTAATCAAATAGTCAAATCTTATGGTTAGAACTTAATTAAGTCCCCAGCAGAGTCGCCATTTCTGTTGCACCGTAATCTTCCTATCCTGTAGAAAAATCACTTTTTAAAATGTTCTAAGTATAAAACGATTTAAGAAATATACTTAGAAAAGAGTCGCCACTTAATTTTTTAAAAGAAATTAAGAAAAACTTAAAATTTTCAAAGATTTAAACAGAAAAATCATTTGAAAATACCAAAGAGGGTTCGGGGTTCAATTTACACTTCGAGAAGGGTTTAGGCATTCGAAGTGTCCGCTAACATGCGGTTGACCTGCGACTTGACTAAATGATATTTGACTAATTCTTTAGAAAATAATTTAACACAAAATAATAATAATAAAAATAGTAATAATAATAATAATAATAATAATAATAATAATAATAATAATAATAATAATAATAATAATAATAATAATAATAATGAAAAATCACAATACTGGTTTAACTTTAAGAAATTAAATAAATGACACATTTATATTTCGTTTCACTTTTAGAGAAAGGGACCTAAAATGAAACATTTGAATTTAATGCAAGTGATTAAAATATTAATAAAGTTAGATTAAGTAAAATTCATGTAATTTATCTTGAAATAAAATGTTTAAACAAATTTACTAAATTAAACATGAGAATCTATTTTTTATTTAATTAGCTAACCCTTTCTAAGAAAATGAATAAGTGGTTATATATATATATACATACATACATATATATATATATATATATATATATATATATACATATATATATATATATATATTTGGAGAGGTTTTGACTATCATTTTTAAAGTTTATTTGAGAAAGAAGATATATATTTTTTTTTTAACTTGAACAATTTTTCAAAGTGAATAAAAAATGATTGAGTGAAAAGCTTAGCAATGTTATTTTTCTAAGAACCAAAGATTTAAAAAATGCATAATTTGACCTGTATATTTGATTAAATAAATAAACAATCAACCAACGCAAAGAAAATAGCTCGTCTTTTAGGGGATCTAATTAAGTTAATTAATAATTATAAAGTTAGAGTTAAGGAATCAAACAATAAATAATTGCAAATATATAATTAAAGAATGAGAAAGAAATTAAATCGGGGCCTTTTGGGCCTATTTCGTTGGGATTTTTGGATTTTTATCCAATCCCGTTTTTGGTATACACTGGCTGTATATCAGTGTATACGAGCATGTATATCAGCTCTTTTTATGTATCTTTCGCCCCCGAACACCTGTATTCCGACCCTGTACTGTTTTTTCACGTTTTGGACCTGTATTTGCAGCTCCAAACGTGTTTATCGGCACCTACTGCTGTATACAACATGTATACAGCTCATTTTCGACTTTTTCAGGACCTGCAATCAGCCATTATTCTGTACAGCTGCTTCTTTGGCTCCCCATATCAGTCCATTGGGGATCGATTTTAAATGTGACTCGAGAGAAATGTAGTTGGGCCTCCATGGCCCATTGGAATGAAAAGGAAAGGGCAATAGTGTTCCATGAACTCACTCGAAATCACATGAAAACGAGAAGAAAGGAAAAAGAATTATTGTTCAAATTTATAGTAAGGAAATTTAGGGGGAAAAATTTAATCACCAAAAGAGTCAAACACACTCATAGCATCAAAATGGTACAACTTAACAATTTTAAAGCTAAAATAAAACAATTTAAGTGACTTGGGCAACATAATGAAAACAAAGGGCAGTGGCCATGATTTCAGAATCAAACAACAACTAGGATTTTCAAGCTCAAGCAAATTTATTGGACAAATCTAACAACTCTTTCATATCGAACAGTTTTGAATAAATATGCAAAACAGAATGTCTATCTAGAACAAAATGATTCAACTCCATTGCCAAAGACTTGACTAAAGCCATCGCAGCATACCCATTTTTAAATCGATGGTTAAGACTCATTTATTCATGGCTCTTGAGAACACACAAAAAAAAAGAAAACGAACCACTGGAAACTCTTACAAGGAGTCAAAAGATTTTCACATTTTAAAATTGGTATCAAAAGGCAATATGCTTCAACTAATTTTTAAAAGATGAAACTCTAACAAACTAAAATCTAGAAGAAGAAAATCAGAAACTCGGATTCCGTACCGATGCAACTACGAATAGTGACTCACTTTTATCCAAAAGGTTAACCAAAAGAAGGTAGAGAATCGAGTAAAGCAATACTTTGTGTAGATTTTAATATTAGAGGCATTTAAATCAGTATGTAAGGACAAGAAATGGAGCTAGGAACCATTACAGTAAGCAGAGAAAACATACGCTACCCAAACTTAAGTTCCATAGATAATTCTTTAAATATATTAAAATTGAGACCCTCTAAGGTAAATAGGTTCAGGCTGATTAGTCATCGAGTGAAATTAACAAGAACAAAACAAGAAACACCTACTAGAAGCACATATAGAGAAAAACTAACCCTAAGGAAACAAGGTTAACTCACTGCCTTTAATTGACTTCATCAAAATATACATATACTTATACTAAAAAAAAAACTCTTTAGCCGGCTTCAAAGATCCAAAAAGATTGAGAAAAAAAAAAAAAATAAAATAAGTGGACATTCCATCAGCTTGAAGTAACTTATTTATTTATCGACTCATGAAACGAGATAATCAAGGCAATACTTCCATTTTTCACTAGACAAAACACCTTAGCGACATACGAAAATCCAACAGTGGAACACGATGCTTTATTGAAAGTAACAAGAGTAGAAAACAGCCTACATATATGTATCAGATTGTGAAGACCGAAATCATTCATGGAAGATGATTTTGGAATTCACGACTGAGTCACAGCTTCACAACCAATGAGATGAGATAACAGTGAAATAAGGGGATTCCAACAAAGAGAAATAGATTCAAAACCGAGAGGAAACATCAAACCTTCAAAGAAAACAGAAACTAATAATGACATGGACTAAACAAACAAGATTTACTACCGATTTGCAATCAGCTACAAGTCAAAATGATCCCAAATAATAGCCTATAGACAACTTCACATAATCAAAAAATCCAACAACTACACATTAAAATAAAATGCTCGAGTTGAAAGATGGGTATTACCTTTCACGGGGCAGCGAAACAGGGACGAGACAAGTTAAGAGTAAGGACCCTTCTACCACGAAATCTTAATACAAACCACAACACCAAGAGTTCCCAGGCAGAATCAAAGCGGCAGACTTCTCGAGACTTCGGATTAGAGAGTTTGTTTGAAATTTCTTAATGATTCTATTAATTGTTCAATCAGAATTCCCACATCAAAAAAGAAAAATCCCCCTTTTGAGCGATGGATACGTGGGTTTATATAGGAGAAAACTTGGGGTTAATTTAGGGAAAACGGATGAAATTTGAATTCCCAAAAATTGAAAAACCTTCCATCTTCTTTGAAAATCCCTTGAAAAGGGGGGAAAGGGACGTGAGGAGATGGATTAGGTTGCAGGGCGTGGGTTTTGCAGAGTAGTTGACGCGATTCTCGGGTCTGCCGGATTTTCTGGATTCTCTGGACTGCTGGAGAAGAAAGCAAGATGCAGGGGTCGTTTGGAATCGTCAACAATTGCGGGCGTTTGGTGGCTGCTGCTGTACGTATGCTGTTTGAAGAAGAAGACAATGTGAAGGGTGGGGTCGTTCGCTTGCTGCATATTGGAACTGGAGGCGGTGGGCTGTTGTTTGGAATTGGGGTCATCTGGAATGTTGTTGTATTGTATGTTTGTTGAGAATTGTTTGCTGTAGTTGGGTTATTTTGGTGGGCTAGGAATTGGGCCTGGGAGTTAAGGGAATTGGTTTGTGGGCCATTTTTCCAAATGGCCCAAATAAGAAAGGAGGGGTTAAATCTTTTAAAATATCGGATTTAATTTGGATGAATTAACATTAATTAATTACCGAGCTTCTTAATCTTAACAAAATATAGTAATTATTTCCATTATAAAATAATTAATTTAGTTACAAACTAATGAACTTGAAATCATAACTATAATTTTAACTAAATGTACAATCCTTTGTGATGATTTTCAAATTAGTTATAAAATAATGTGGTTGTAAAAATATACGTATTTATTATTAAGACTATTAAGATTATTAAAAATGATAAAATTACTCTAAAAATAACTTGAAAATATTTTCAATTTCATAAAATCCATTAATTCAAAATTACGACCCTTACTACTAATAACGTGTTTAAAATATAAAATCTTTTCGGAATGATTTTTGAATACTCATAAAATCCATTAATTATATACATGACTAAACAAAACATACATATTATTAAAAAGTGACAAAGCTATTTAAAATAACTTGCAAATTATGTTTATTTTATTTTATTTTTTTGAAATTTTTATAAAACTAATTATTTTAAATTGTTAGAAATCGAAGAAGCTTGATGATTAATTTATATTCTGGAGGGTCAAAATTGGGTGTCAACAGATCCGACGGTTATTTTTAAAATATAACTTGGTTTTACCTACGTGGCCCTTTCTTAAATAGTACTACTTTATTTTTATTTTTAAAATATAACTTAGTTTTACCTACGTGACTTTTTTTGATTGGTTTGGTCCAAACTTGGTTTTACCTACGTGGCCTTTTTTGATTGGTTTGGTCCGACGATTATTTTTATATAACTTGATTTTACCTACATGGCCTTTTTTTAAATAGTACTACTTTATTTTTATTTGTAAAATATAACTTGATTTTACCTACGTGACCTTTTTTAATTGGTTTGGTCCGACGGTTATTTTTAAAATATAACTTCGTTTTACCTTCGTGGCCCTTTTTTAAATAGTACTACTTTATTTTTATTTTTAAAATATAACTTAGTTTTACCTATGTGGCCTTTTTTGATTGGTTTGGTCCTAACTTGGTTTTACCTACGTGGCATTTTTTGATTGGTTTGGTCCGACAAAGGAACCACCAAAATATAACTTCGTTTTACCTACATGGCCCTTTTTTAAATAGTACAACTTTATTTTTATTTTTAAAATATAACTTAGTTTTACCTACGTGGCCTTTTTGATTGGTTTGGTCGTAACTTGGTTTTACCTACGTGGCATTTTTTGATTGGTCTGGTCCGACCTAGGAACCACGACTTATTAAGAATGAATGATAATATTGAATTGTATTTACACCTCACAAAGGTAAAGTCTTATTTCAATACTTACGTCGAGTTAATAAATATATACTTGATTTAAATTAATTTGACGTTTTTCTTAATGAATTATTTATTAGGAGTTTAATTTTTTAAAATTAATTTTATTAAGGTGGGATTTTTTGATTGAGCCAAGTGACATTTTTTGATTGTTTCGAATTAATGATGAATTATTTATTAGGAGTTTTATTTTTTAAAATGGAGGCACCAGCACTTATTCAC
The DNA here is from genome assembly GCA_037074985.1 of Solanum bulbocastanum. Lineage (NCBI taxonomy): Eukaryota > Viridiplantae > Streptophyta > Magnoliopsida > Solanales > Solanaceae > Solanum > Solanum bulbocastanum. The sequence continues at coordinate 3,607,563 of CM073604.1, forward strand.
AAAGATAAAATCTTATTTCAATACTTACGTCGAGTTAATAAATATATACTTGATTTAAATTAATTTGACGTTTTTCTTAATGAATTATTTATTAGGAGTTTAATTTTTTAAAATTAATTTTATTAAGGTGGCATTTTTTGATTGAGCGAAGTGGCATTTTTTGATTGTTTTGAATTAATGATGAATTATTTATTAGTAGTTTTATTTTTTAAAATTAATTTTATTAAGGTAGCATTTTATGATTGAGCCAAGTGGCATTTTTTGATTGTTTTGGTCCAACCAAGGAACCGATTTAAATTAATTTGCGTTTTTCTTAATGAATTATTTATTAGGAGTTTAATTTTTTAAAATTAATTTTATTAAGGTGGCATTTTTTGATTGAGCCAAGGGGCATTTTTTGATTGTTTCGAATTAATGATGAATTATTTATTAGGAGTTTTATTTTTTAAAATGGAGGCACCACCACTTATTCACAAAGGTAAAATTTTATTTCAATACCTACGTCGAGTTAATAAATATATACTTGATTTAAATTAATTTGACGTTTTTCTTAATGAATTATTTGTTAGGAGTTTAATTTTTTAAAATTAATTTTATTAAGGTGGCATTTTTTGATTGAGCCAAGTGGCATTTTTTGATTGTTTTGAATTAATGATGAATTATTTAGTAGGAGTTTTATTTTTTAAAATTAATTTTATTAAGGTGGCATTTTATGATTGAGCCAAGTGGCATTTTTTGATTGTTAAAAATAAGACACAAGATAAAATGACGGTACTACCCTCCAAATCATTTTTTAAAATTAATTTTATTAAGGTGGCATTTTTTGATTGAGCCAAGTGGCATTTTTTGATTGTTTTGAATTAATGATGAATTATTTATTAGGAGTTTTATTTTTTAAAATTAATTTTATTAAGGTGGCATTTTATGATTGAGCCAAGTGGCATTTTTTGATTGTTAAAAATAAGACACAAGATAAAATGACGGTACTACCCTCCGAATGTCGGACGAAACTCTCTCTTATTAAGAATGATATATATATATATATATATATATATATATATATATATATATATATCATAGGAGGCTTATTATTATTTTAATTAATCTAGCTTTTCATGTCATCTAAAGTAAGATTACTTTTGTTATTCTCAAACAAAGTGATTTTATATTAGACACTTAATTAAGATTAGAGGGCAATACCATTATGAGAGAAGCTTCTAAATTAAGTTATTAATCCGCGTCTTTGAAAAATAGTTATTATCATAAAATTTCAAATTTTTAAGTGTAACTTTGTGATAATGTTATTGAAAAATCTTGACTCAAAAGCATACACTTGTTAGAGGTGATTCCCACTACTCCACCTCCCTTTTCGCCTAACCCATTCATTTATAACTTCACTACTCTAATGAGAGTCGAGTTAATATACTCTTGAAATCTCATAAATTCGAAGTTCTTCAATAAGAATCTCCATTGATAAAAATTTTTATTTTCGACCCTCAATGATGGATCTATCGATCAAAATACAAGTTTGATCGGATTCAATTATAATTTTGATTTAAATATTATATTTTTCTTAAGAAATTTATTTAATATGTATACAATATATAGTTAAAATCTAATAACTTGAAATAATTAAAACTCTGTGTCTAAAATCTTTAAATTTTGATTTCGCTTCCGTCGGCACTACTTGAAATATAATATTATTTTTGAAAAAACATACATGAAAGTACGATTGTGACATTCTAAAATGAAAAACGTGGTCACTATATGATAAAATATAAGGATGATGGATTGAACTTTACAGGACATATTACTTTTTAGCAAATAACTTTTGCCCATAAAATTGATTGGCATTATTTCAAGTGGATGACAGCCTTTCTAGTGGCCGGTGGGTACTGTTATATTAGAGTATACTATTAAAAGTTATTAAGTTAACGTAAATCACTAATTAATTTTTCATCTGTTACGAAGAAATTAAAGAAATCCAATAAGTAATATATACGCATTCAGCGAATGAGGTTCAAATTTACCCTTTACTCATGACTTTGCTCTTGTATGTGAAGCAAATTTTGGAATTTCAAAAAGATGTGTGCATAATTAAAAAGAGACACATTTAGAATTTATATTTTGACGGATTTAATCTTTAAATTCTTATAATTAATTCATTACATTTTAAAATTATAGTTTCAACATTAAATTTGTTTTACAATGATTTTCATATGTATATTTTACTTTATATCAAAATTTCAAAATGTTGAAATTAGTTGAGCCAATTATTTTATGCTACATCGTTTACTATTGCTAATTTTAGTAAAGACATTTTGATTTAATTGTATAAAAGAAATTTTAGTGATAAAAATAGAATAAACATTACAATTAATCAAATTTGAGATTTTGAAAGAATAAATCAAACAAAAGAAGAGCAAGAAAAATCAATTATAGGAAAAGAAAGGAGAATTTAATAAGATATATATGAAATTTGAATAGCCAATTTTACTTGTAAAAATCCACACAATAATTATTGCAATATAAAATGCTTTGAATTTGAATGTGAACATTTAATATTGAAGTAGTCTAATAAATTATAACATTGTTATATATGACCTAAAGAGAAGATGGTGAATTTGTTATATATGACCTAAAGAGAAGATGGTATAAATTCACCTGAATTCATATTCTTCAATTTATATATAATATAACTTTTTAATGAAAAATGTTCAACTGATCATCGTTAGTTTTACATATTTATGCCAAACATTCACTTTATTCATCTTACCTCTAGAAGTGAAAACATACTATCCACCTATAATGTACATGTTTGGCATATGTTTTTCGTGGGGATAAATTGAAAGTAACTAGCTGCCAAACACAATAAAATTTAATTTTGTGGAAACATAAGTACCCCACCATAAAAAGGAAGACAAAATTCTTCATGATATAATTGGTTTCACCTGTCAAATGATAGTGGATCAATTTAATGCCACTCAATTTGGAGATGATTAAATATAGGGATAAGGGAGGAGTATTTTTAGACTAGATTTTGATCGAAGATTTAAAGACATTCATTAATTAACCTAGGGTCATATTACCCTCCGAACTTATTTTTTTGATAATTTTGCATACCTTTTAACTTATATAGCACGTTCCGTGACTTCACATAGTTAAAACGCATGGAAGATGTTTAAATGTCAGGTAAGTCAAAAAGGTGTACAAAATTACAAAAAAATGGATTTGGAGGTAATAGGACCTTAGTAAAGTTAAAGTGTGTTTCTGAAATTTCGATCATAATCTAGAAGGATACTTGTACTTTATCCCTTAAATATATATATTGTCCCTATTTGAATGAATATAAATCATGGGTGGAGCAGAAGAAGGGAGGTTTGGTACATATTTTTCATTAAGAAATTATGTAATGTACATAAGTTAAATATTAGTTATTATAGGTGTATATTTAATTTTGAGTATTCTTAATACGAACGAGACAAAAATTTGCATATTCTTCACTAAATTTTTGACTCCGTCATTGTATAGTACTAGTAAAGAGTATTTTTTGGTTTGGTTTTTCTATAGTTATAAATATAACTTCTAGTCGTACTGATTTGATTTAAAGATGAAGTCAAAATTTTAAACATATAAATTTAATTTGAAATTTTCCTACAATATATTTAAATTATTAGATAGTCAAGTAATTATTTGTGCATATCTGATCTTCCCAAACCTCGCCTATGAATTTCACTTAATTAGTTGATTTCACTAAATTTGTTGATTGTTGTGATTGAAAATGATGGATTAATTAAAATTTATTTTTGTGTTTCTCCTCCATTAATAGTCTAATAAATCAACAACCTAATTTCTGATGTAACGTATGTATCTTTATGATTTATGGTGACAAACTATTTCAAAAAAGAAAAAATTGTCACCAAGCAGGCAAGCACTAATGACATATCCATTTATTCAATTCTTGTTCTTATTAGAGACCTCCCTTTCCTATTCCTTTCAATATTATTTTGAAGTTTATGTCTATGTCAAATAATTTGATTTTACGTCATATATATATATATATATATATATATATATATATATATATATATATATATATATATATTGATATTATAATTTTGTTATATTATTTGCGTACACGTATTTACTATATATTTTCGTTTTATAATGAAGACATGGAGGAAATAGGTATGCGTTTGATAATGGATCCAAATATGTTTTTTTATTCTATTTATAATTTATGAGTTCAGATTAAAAATGAAGTTGTGCTTGGTTGTACATTTAGTAAAGAGTATTTGAAATAATATTCACACATTAATGTACTTAAATATACTTCAGAAGTGAAAAGTAAATTATAAAACATATTATATAAATTATTTTCAGATTTAAAATACAATTTCAAATTAAATTTGAATTTTTCAGTTAAGCATTAATTTTTAAATAAAATGAATAATTATTCCATAAATACATAATTTGATTTTACGTCATATATATTGATAATATAATTTTGTTATATTATTAATACGTACACGTTTTTACTAAATATTTTTGTGTTATAATGAAGACATGGAGGAACTAGGAATAGATCCAAATACGTTTTTTTTTTATTCTATTTATAATTTATGGAGTTCGGATTAAAAATGAAGTTGTGCTTGATTATACTTTTTATAAAGAGTATTTGAAATAATATTGACATATAAATGTACTTAAATATAACTTCAGAAGTGAAAAGTAAAATGAAAAAACACATTATATAAATTATTTTTCAAATTTAATATACAACTTCAAATTAAATTTGAATTTTTCTATTAAGCATTAATTTTAAATAAAATGAATAATTATTCCATAAATAAGTAAATAATTTTTATGATCAAATGGTCCAAATGTGACTTATGCTCAAACATAAATATGCCCTTTTATTAAATATTGTATATGTCACACAATCCATACATATACAATTTGATTTCTCTATAATATTTAATCCTCTCCAATAATATTTTGCTTTTAGCATGTATTTTTGAACTAATTTCTAATGACATTCATATAACATTCATATATTATAGATTTTCTATAACAATATTTCATTATAATAATTAAAAATTTGAACTAACAATATAGTAAAAAAGTTATACCTAAGATATTTTCCAAATTATTATACATGATGGCCCATCAATCCACTTGGCTTCCAAAGTTAGGTTTCACAAGTCTCTATCATAAAAGAAGCACTATAAAAGGCAAATATCAATGAACCAATTGCATAATCTAATCTTTTCCCAATTTCTATTATTATTCTTATTCTATTTTCCACTAAAACATATCCCCTTTTTTATACTCACTTTTGACCCATGCAACTATACTCAATTGTTAATCCAACCTTCCCACTTTCCTTCTAATCCAAAGAGGTCACCATCATCACAATATTCTTTGTAAAAGAATGATTAATTACTCAAAACATTCATTATGTTCCATAATTTTAGTCTATCCCCAAAGAATCCAATATTTAAATGGATTCAAAATTAGAATAATTATCCAATGGGTGGTTGAGGTGACTAATATCTTTTTGGACAAAGATTTAGCATTGTGTATTGAACTATTATTCTAACAAAATAAAGTAAACAAAATCTCAAGTGGTAAACATTAGAAAAAATTATTTGATGCACGAAATATTTCATATTTATGCAGAGTTTAAGAAAGATATATTCTTTAAATATTTTGACACATTTTCACAATTCAAATTTATGACTTGTAAATCATATCAAAATAATTTTGTGATTGCTCTAATATTCCCTTTTTAAGTTATAAGACCTTAGTCAAATTAAATTTTTTAATTGACTTTTATGCTCAATTATATTTAAGTGGTTTCATACTTTTATAGTTAGCAAATTATATCGTATTTGATTTTGACTACAACATATAACTTCAACATTGTTTATAACCAATTTTTATCGAATTTATTTTTAACATGTGAATTCATTAATTTCATGTTGAAGTTTCATTAAAATCAAAATAAAAATATTCTCTCTATCCCATTTTACTTGTTCAATTTTGACTTTTTACTTGTTATTTTTACAAATCAAGAAAAGACAATATTTTTTACCTATTACACTCTCAATTTATTTAGAGAGTTAATATTTTTGAAAAAGATAGATCATGTTTAATGAGTAAATTGATTTTGGATTTCTCTCAATTAATAGGAATAACATAATAAACACACTATGTCAATTATTATTTTCTGAATAAGTGTACAAATAAAAAATGAACAAGTAAATAGAGATAGAGAAAGTATAGACATTAAGGGGTTGCTTGGTTCGAGGTATTAGGTAGGTTATCTCTGTATAAAACAATTTGTTTTTTATTTATTTTAGAAGAAAGAATATTTGGATTGGGAGTCTTGATGGACAAACAATATTTTTATATTTGTATAGTTTAACTCACGGTTGGATATGCAATATGAAATTATTTAACATGAAACTTTTGTGTCTTAGATGTAGGGCATGTAAGTTTACTTGATCAATTTTATATAAATTTAAGTTTATATTTGTGCACATTTAGAATTAAAGAGTCAATTTAAATAACATATTTATGATCAATGTCATTATAATATGAGATTAAATTAGTTTTTGAATATGTAATTTGGTATTATAATTTGATATGAAGAGATTCTTGTAGGCATCATATATAAATGTGTCCTCTCTCTATGTATAAGATATGATACATCAACGTGCCCTTCAACTTAACTTCAGCTATGTCCTTTAGCTTTTGATGTGCACAAGTAAATACTTAAACTTGTATAAATTTTTAACGAAAGATACATTTGTTTTTACGTGTGTTCATGGCAATTTTGTGTCCTATGTGGAATCCTACATGTATTATGTCATATATTGACGTGAATAGATTGTTGTATTATGTGGAAGTATTTTATATATATATATATGTAAGACATAATACGTCAACATGCCCTTCAATTTGGCTTCAGTTGATGTCTATGCCTTCCAACTTTGGCAATACACAAAGTAGTCACTTAAATTTGTATAAAATTGAACATATAGAGACACTCATTTACAAGGCGTCCCACATGAAAATTTTATATGCTACGTAAAGTTCTACATACATTATGCCACGTATAGAACCAATCCTTAAAATGCTCAAAATTGTTCAGTGCACTCATAAATCGCATCTCACCCTGCGTTTTACGAGTAAACTTTTCGGGCTGAAATTTCCCAGCTGAATGGGACTTATTTCCTACTAATAGATTGTCCCATTATTTTTTATGATATCTTTTCTGCCCCTTGATTTATTCCATATTTTATTAGAGATATTAACTAAAATTAATATTATTTTAATACCAAATTTTTGATATAATTTATCTCATACCCTCTCTGTCCCTAATTACTTGTGCACTTTTGAATTGACACACCTATTATGAAAATAATTATTAATATAGTGAGTTTACCAATTTACCTTTATTAATTATGAATTGGATGAATTAAAAACTTAAGATTTTCAAGAAGTTCTACATTTTTCAAAGTAATTAATTGAGGGTATAATAGGTAAAAAAATTGTCGTGTCTTGATTTGTAAAATATGGACAAGTAATTAGGGACAACTAAAACAGAAAAAGTGGACAAGTAATCAGGAACAGAGCGAGTATGAAAGATAAGATCAACTGTCAAATTCTAATCTTAATTATAATTCAGGATAATAATTTTAGATATTTTCATATTGAAATCTTAATTATAATTCAGGGCAATAATTTCAGATACTCCTATTTTGAAATTAAATTTATTCTATATTTGATCGGAAATATTAATAAAAATTAATATTATTATTTATAAACTAAAATTTTGGTATAGTGTGATGTTTATCTCATTTAGAAATAAGATCAATTATCAAATTCTAATCTTAATTATAATTCAAGATAATTCTAGAATATTCTCATTTTGAAATTAAATTTATGCCAAATTTGATCAGATATATTAATTACAAGCAATATAACTTATATACCAAAATTTTGATATAGTTTATATCCCATATAAAAGATAATAAGACCAATATTCTTAATCATAATTCAGTATAATAATTTTAGATATTCCTATTTTAAAATTAATCTTGCTCCACATTTGATTGAAGATATAAATTAAAATCAATATTATTTATATACCAAAATTTTGGTATAATATATCTCATATAAAAAAATAAGTTAAACTATCAAATTCTAATCTTAATTAATTATAATTCAAGAATATTCCATCATTTTTTATCATACAGCCCTTAAAGATACGAAAAAATAACATTTTTCTAATATAAAAATGGGGTAAAAATCCCGAAAACCTCATCAGTAAGATAAAAGTTCAGATATATAATTGACCTACTTTTATATAACGAAAAAAAAAAAAAAAAAAATTCTACGATAATTGCCACGTCAACAACCCTTAACTCAACCCGAGTTAATTTATCAAAACCCTAACCACCCCCCCACCCCCTCAAAAAACCCCTATATATACTCCCACCTCTTCAACATGTGTCCCTCTTCTCTTTTCTCTCCAGTTTGCTCAAAAGAGTGACAACACATACATTATAACGTATGCATCATTTCTCTCTTGATCATATCGAAAACCCTAGCTTAAAATCATCAAATTAGGGTTCCAAATTGGTGTAAATGTGATTTTTTTGTTGAATGATACATTGAATCGGTGTAAAATTTGAGTATTTTTTATTTTGATTTGTGTTTCTGTATCAATGGCGGAGCGAATGAGGAGATTTGGAGTAGGTTACGCTTTGGCACCGAAGAAACAAGCGAGTTTCATACAGGTATCGCTTGTTAACCTAGCGAAGGAACGAGGAATCGATCTCGTTAAGATCGATATGGATAAGCCTTTGATTGAACAAGGACCGTTCGATTGTGTTCTTCATAAGCTGTATGGTGAGGATTGGAAGCGGCAATTGGAGGAGTATGCTTTGAAATATCCTCATGTGTTGATTATTGATTCGCTTGAGGCGATTGAGCGGTTGCATAATCGGATTTCGATGCTTCAGGTGGCGACTGAGCTGGAAATCAAGTGTGAAACGACCTCGTTTGGGATTCCTAAACAGACTGTTGTGTATGATGCGAAAATAGTGTCGGCGAGTTATTTGGAGAGTGAGGGATTGAAGTTTCCGGTGATTGCGAAACCGTTGGTGGCTGATGGAAGTGCGAAATCGCATAAGATGTTGTTGGTGTTTAATAAGGATGGGTTGAGTAAACTGAAACCGCCTATAGTTTTGCAGGAGTTTGTGAATCATGGGGCTGTGATTTTTAAGGTTTATGTGGTTGGTGATTATGTGAAGTGTGTGAAGAGGAAGTCGTTGCCTGATGTGATGGAGGAGAATTTAGGGAAATTAGAGAGTTATTTATCGTTTTCGCAAGTTTCAAATTTGAACACTTGTGAAAAAAATGATGATAAATACTATAAGCTGATGAATTTGGATGATGCTGAATTACCCCCATTGAGTTTTCTGACGGAGATAGCAAGAGGGCTCAGACGAGCTACAAAACTGTGTCTCTTTAATTTTGATTTGATTAGGGATAATAGGGTTGGAAATAGATACCTTGTTATTGACATTAACTATTTCCCTGGGTATGCGAAGATGCCGAATTATGAGAGTGTGATGACAGACTTTTTCTGGGATGTGCTGAATAAGAATGATAAGGGTTTTGAGAATTTACAGAAGGGCAGTTGTGAAAAGGAGGTGAGGTTGTTAGTTGGGAATAAAGGGTATGGTGAGGATGAAGGTACATTACCAGTTTCACCTCTTAAGAGGGAAGAAAAGGAGAATACTATTCAGGTCTAAGAAGGGGCATTTGCGTGGCTTGCGCGGGTGGCCAAGGGTCAGTCAGAAGATTTGGTCAAGATGCTGTTTTGCAGGTGTTACTGGTAAAGCTGCAGGGATTTCTTCTAGGTAGGGAGTTAGTATAGAAGGGAATAAGTAGGTTCCTGAGATGGCCTTCTGAAGGCAGTAGATGCTGTTCTTTGTTGAAACATGTACATTCTATCTTTGCAGGCGAGATAGGTACTTTGCAGATACTCTTTTTCTAGGAAAGTTTAGTTTTTTAAAGGCTATTGTATTTCATTGGTAACAATATTTCAATATGTGCCTTTAACAACTTTGATCAATGAAATGTGCTGTATTCTCAATCAGTGTCATACTATATTTCCATCATTTTCTTCTGTTTTGCAGTCCAATATAATTGCATTTGGTTTTCATATCCTAAATAGTGTTTTCTTTCTGTTTATATATTTCAGTGTCCTAAGAGGAATATAGCTTGGTGAATATTTTTTCCACTTTGGTGTTTTACATGAATAACTCTTTATTATACTGTCTTGTTCATGGAAGTTAATGTGAATTATGTCAGCATGACTGCAAGAATATTCCTTTTCTGGACCACTATCCAAACAAGACTGTTCAGACTGAGATCATATTCATTAGCGTTTGTAGCATAACAGTTAGTTCATATTAATTGTCAGATTCTTATGCTATATGTGGGGATGAGAGGCAACTTCAACTTACCATGAGTGTTCACCTTTATCGTTTTGTCAAGTTGAAGGTTAATTCTTTACTTGAGAATTAGTTCTCTGGTATTAAGGCTTGGCATGCAGTATTCATACCTTTTTATGTAATGGTTATTTGACTGGTTTTCATTTACTTTTGCCATTGAATTTCTCTTTTATGCTAGGGTTACTGTGTTGTTCTTTTGTGCTAGGGCGACTGCTCCTTTTTGATACTTAAGTACTTAAGCGTTGCTAATGTGAAGAAACAAAAAAAGAATTGTCACTGCCTTTTGTTTTCTGAAATTTGTGGCTCACAATTTTGCCCATTGGTGAACTGTTTTTTCAAAGATCCATCTGATCTTATTTGTCAGTTTGATTCTTGAACATGATGAAGATTGATTAGATATCACGAATGCAATTATACCAGGGGACAGGTTCCCACTGTGTTTATCCTTGTATTGATGTCCTGCCTACAACTCGCTGAAAAGAGAACTTAACCTTCTTATGTTACTAATGATCTTTCAATTACTGCCAATCCTTTTTACTCTTGCTTTTATGACTCTTTCGTGTGGATGGACTCGTTGAGTTGCCATAGATCAATCAGAGCTATTTGGGGAAGCCAAGGTTTCTGCTCTTATACAGTTCACTTTGAATTTGGGCTGTAGTAATTCTCGTTTTCCCTTGAACTACTCAAGCATTGTTGATTGTATGCTTGTCTTGTTTTTTTGTCTCTCTATATCAATTCCTTGGAGAAATTAACGACCGACAAAAGGATGAACAGAAACCTGCCTGTTGTAGTTGCACTCCACCAAAATTTTAAGAGTAGATGTCTTCTGTGGATCTGAAAGCCTTAGCAGTATACACTCCTTTTCTCTGCCACTTTGCTTCTCTGGTGTATTCCTATGTTTTTTTGGTAAGAAAAAGAAAGAAAAGAAAAAAGCTTGACAAAAACTGGATCCCATGAATCTCTTTTGAATGACCTGCATGAGAGTGACATTCATTTTGCCATCTAATTTATGGGAGCATTTCACTTGTTATGGTTGGAGAAGGTATATCTTCCATTATCTTGTTTTTTCTCTTAAGCTTTTGTTGGTCCATGAGACCGTCTTTACGATGCATTTTAGAGTATATCATCATTTCCGTTTGGTAAAGGTTTCTTTTCTTTTAAGAGGATATGCATGTGTACAATAAGGAAAAGAAATGAGTTATGGCGTGGGATTCTATTTATTGAATCAATTTGTCTCTTAGGGTTCTAACCACACTTAATATCTTTTATCAATGTATTCATTTTCAGGAAAGACACGTGTTTTCAGTCATTGTTTTGACAAAAGTATCTCAGAAAATAGCTCGCGTTTATCATGCAAGTCTTAGACCGAGTAAGTTGATGTCACTGTATTTACTTCTCCCTCCGTTTCATTTTATGTATACTAGTTTGACTAGACACCAAGTTTAAGAATGTAAAGTAGACTTTTGAATCTGTCTTAAACTAAAGGTATGCATAACATACCAAAAACACCATTTGATCTTTTGTCTTAAACATGCCATGTCATTCCTATAACGAACCCATAAGTTTAAACGGAGGGAGTACATATTTGGACACAAGGACCTGAAGAAGTAGGTTTTGGATTATGAGTTAGCTTGACATTTTTGGGCTCCATTATCTTTAATTTATGGACATTGTTCCACTTGACATGCATCATTTCTGTTATTTGACGATGCAAATAACATAAAGGCTTTACCCTTTTTGTTTGCTACTCCGTTGGTTAGATAGTAATGATAAATGGTTATAGCTTGATATAGATTGCATTTATATGACTGTTGACGAGATAACTTTCTTATTTAGTTGCTTAACTGTGCGATATTGAATTGGCAAAAGTTTTCTTGCATGATTTTGACATGGGAGCAAGATGGCATTTTAATTGAGTTGCATGGATTGAATTGGCAAAATCCCTAGTGCTGGGAAACTGTGAAATGTAATACTAGACAAAAAATCTAGCTTTATGAACAACCATGTCTATACTTTTAGTGTGTGCACTTACAGCCAGTTAGATACTCTGCATGCTTGTATCTCACATGTCACATGAGCATCTTGGTTATGTACTCCTTTTAACTGCATCTTTTGTTTCCTGGAATGACACAAAATATGTATGGAGACATTCTTAGGAGGAAGGAGGGAGAATTGCACAATTGATTTTGATCCTCGATTTGACTAGCCAAAATTGCTCACTGTGTAGATTTTCATTGATGAGGACCTGTACGGCCCTTAAATAGAAAGATGATGTATCAGAAGTCAGAGCAACTTATTTCCTTGTTTTGATGCTGAGTATGTGCATATTCTTGATCTTTAAGAAAAGGAAATGATAAAATACATTCGCATTCTTCAGAAAAGAAAATTGTACAAGTATTTCTCTTTCTTCTTCTTGCTTTGTATGAGTGGCTTCTCCTTTAAATTTTTTCATTTTCTTAACAGGCCAATGTCTAAATATAGAGTGTCATGGATGACTTCCTAGAGATTCCTTTTCTTTTTAACCTTTAGCTGTATGAGAACTGATTCGTTAGGCTGCTCTTCTACGTTTATGCACAAAATTATAAGTAAGCGTCAGGAGCAGAGATTACAATAGCAAAGAAGGAAAGAGAAACAATAGATACATTATTAGATTTCCAATCTGATGCATTAAATCAGATATTTGGTCATTCAGGGGAAACTTATAATGTTCAGTGATGCGCTCTTTCCTTAAGAGGGGAAGTTACGATTTAAGAAGTTCAAATCTGAGCTAATTGAAATGCATTTCAGAAATACTCTTCAGTTTTAAGCATTATACAGAGGCTCAGATGCATGATGGTACATTGGCCTTATAGTAATATCTTCAAACTCCTTCAGTTCTGTAGATCCACTGCCTTGTATTTCAATCTTCTTCCCTTCTCTGACTTGCATTGGTTACTTCTCAGCAGTCTTGTGATGTTGTTGCTTAATCTGAAATTTATTGTGATTTCTTTTTGGGTCAGAAAAGTGTTCTGCTCTTCCTGAAAGCTATCAGGGACAGGTAGTATACTTGGCCTTGAGGTTCTGATACTGAATATTTTTGTTGGGCATCTAACCAGATATCACTTTGTGATACCCAAAGTGTCTGATTTGGCGCACAGGCATAATTTTTCAAAAAAAATTTGCGGATGTGCTAATCAGACTCGGCTAAGCCAACCAAGGACCTGCACTTGATCAGACTCGGCTAAGCTAACCAAGGACCTGCACTTGAACTGGTGAAAGCGTTTAATTTTTAGGGTTGCTTGATGCCCACTGGATTTCACCTCTTTCTATAATGGTGACTAACACCTAACGTTCCTAGAGGCGTACCATCAGAAAAACTTCCTTGACTGATTGGGTAGATGAAGAAAACTGTGGTAGCAATTGCAACAGGAGCTGAATATGCAACAACAATCCAAGGTCACATACCCAGACGGAAGCTAAGCTCCCACTCACAACCCACGTAACAAGCTATGCCAAGTAAGAAGTGTAGAATGTATCATTCTTTCTGGTGTACGCATCTTTGGCATACTAGATAGCTTGGGGTTTTTTTGGCTCTGTAACTTGAGTAACCATAGCCTTTGTATATACATACAATATACATTCACCAATACTATTGGGCCCTTTTTGGGCTATAGGGAACTCAAGATCTGAATCTACTGAGATACCCATTAACCAACTCCAACATTTGTTGGCCCAAAATTGAGTAATATGGTTTGATATAGTTTTGTGGATTAAAAAAAAAGTTACATGAAAAAATTGGTTAATTAAAATTAAAATTACAAAAGATTTTTTTTTTGTCCAAACGGCTCTAATAAATATGATTAAGTATATTAAAATCAAGTAGTAATAAGTAAATTAAAAATATAATTTCTAAAAATAAATTTAATTATAAATCAATAGACTTTTAAAACTTGTGATATTATTTAATTGAGTTTACATTAAAATTAAATCATGATTTATGATTAGATTTATTTATTTTTATATTAAGGTTATGAATTTAAGTTAGTTAATTTAGTGTTTTTTAACAAACAATGTAGAGATTTGAAGAAGGAAAAATAAATAAGAAATAGAAAATGACAAATAAAAAATAACAAAAAATAACACATGAATATTTTTTTGGACATATTTTCTATCTTTTACACTCTACGAAGACAATTTCAGATTTTATTGATAAATCGCATTCAGCGAATGCGTTTTATGCCTTTCCTTCCTTGTTGTCCCTCTTAATAACATTTGTGGAACTACAAATTTGCATATATGCTCTCTTATTAAACAAGAACTTCACATTATTATTACATATATATTACACACACTTAATATTTTTACTATGTTAAATTAAGGAATTAGACTTATCCCAATATAGTTATAGAGATTATTTTTGTCTTGCTATTTTGTTGTCTGTTTTCCTTATAATCTTGGAGTGGATACTTTCTTTTTGAGTTAGAGGATTTTTTGAAAATAGATTTTCTAGTTCGTAAAAGTAGTCGTAAAGTCTGTGTACATCCCCTACCCTCCTCTGACCCTATTTGTGAGATTACACTAGATATGTTATTGTTATTACTTATATATATACTTCTCAATATAGTTAGAGATCGTTTTGTATCTTGCTGTTTTGTTGCCTCTTCTTTCACAATGTCAGATACTTTCATTTTGCATCGAGGGTTTATCGAAAATAGACTCTGAATCCTTGTAAAAGTAGCGATAAAATTTACGTACATTATTCTACTTTTCTTAGATTTTATTTATAAGATTTTACTCTATATATTATTGTTGTAGTTACTTATATACTTCTTATTAAAGGATAATCCCAATGTTTTGTATGCAACCACAAGATAAAATGAATGTCTTATAACGCGTACAACAAACCAACAACGTTAACAAAGACAAGACAAGTAGCTATAGCTGTATTTTTATTTTTATTGGTTAAGACAAAATTTGGAAGTAGGTGTTTCTTGTGGTCATATAGTTTCTCTATATTATCTTCTATACGTTACTACAAATTGCCACGTCCATACCAAACTTTTATCTTATGAACTTTATCAACAAGATTGTGATTTCATATATACAATAGGGGCGGAAAATTAGTATTTGAAATTTATGAGTTTAGGACTAAACTATGTGTATATCGAGAACTTAATACACCAACTTTTCTTTGACTTTTAGTATAAAATATAAAAATTAAAATTTGATAAGCGTTGGGCGAAAAATTGATCTACAATTAGCCCTAGCCCTAGGCCATCTTGAATCATCCAACCTCTGTCAAAGTAACCTTTGAACGAGTTAATAACCCAATATTTATTAACAAGCCTATTTTAATCCGTTTAAATTTTACTCAATCTGCCCAACAACCACTTGTCAAACATCTATTAAAACCCCACATTCTTTGAATTGCTTCTTTAGCTTAACTTGTCTCTCTCTATATATATGGAGTACATATACATATTTCTTCTAATACATACTTTTTTTTTTCATATATATATAATTACTAGCCAAATCCATAACATAGCTAGCTAGCCATATTATTCCCTAATAATTACTAATGGCTCCAACTTCTTTATGTTGCATCTCCAGCACTGTTTGTGTTATGGGTTCTTCTACTCAGTTCGGCTCAAGCTTGATTATTCGGCTACTCGAAAAGGGCTTCACAGTCCATGCTGCTATTCAAAATCATGGTTAGTTTTTTTTTCTTTTTAAATTCACCAACAATTAGATTAGTTGATTTTTTTTTTTTGAAAACTAGGGTAAGAAATTGATAAAAGAAACATATCGTCATGTCTAATTCGTTGTTCTTAAAGAGACATTGCCTATATTCTTTTTGGGGAAAATATTGAACAAAGCTCTCATATATTGTAACTTAAAAATACTCTAGGAGAGTTCACACTTCGTATATTTATAAAACTCTTTTAGCGATGAATTATCAGATAAATTTATTAGCTATGAGTTATTTAACGACAGATTCACGATGGTATTGAGATATTGTGTAGGTGATGAAGTTGAGTTGATGTCAATATGTGACAAGAAGAGATTGAAGGTTTTTTGTTTGGACCTTTTTGATTACCATAGCATAATTGATGCTTTGAAAGGGTGTTCTTGTCTTTTTTACTCCTTTGAGCCTCCCAAGGACCACTCCACTACTTATGATGTATGTTCTCTCTTTTCTCCTTTCATTTTTTTCTCCCCACTATGCCCTTTTCATGTCTAAATGTTACAATTTCATTACTTATAATGATTTGATTATTTATAATCTTGCGTTATGTGATCGATCTCATCTAAAAATTTAAAGTTTTTAAAAGATAATAGATGAATTACTTAATTTTGGATAAACAATGCTTTCTGGTAAACTATTTGAGCCTATATATAAATATGCCTCGTGCGTTCTCATATAGAGTTGAAGTTATATACATTATCAATATTCTATACATGCATTATGAAAGATTAAAGAGTAAGAAAATAAATTATAGCTTCAATAAACGGTCTTGGACATTTTTATAATAATATGTTGTAGTAAAATTTTATTTTTGAATAATTATATTTTTTGCGTTTCAAAACAAGTATTTCTTTAACTCGTTTCACGCCTATTAAGTAAAAAAATAAATGTAAGATATAGTTTATTAAGGTAATCATGTTTATTAGATGTCCATTGAAATGCTCACTATTAAGAAGAAACAATTCTTTACTAATATATGTAACGGTATAAATGGAAATAAATTACTATCTTTTGTCTTGAATTTTTAAAGCGTCATTTATTTTGAGAATTTATTCTTTACTAAAACAACACATTAAGAACAGAAAAAGTATTATAAGAAGAAGAACATTAGTGTAGAATGATTTGGAAGATCTAAATAGTTGGTCAGCTAATTAATTCAAGTTGTCTTGTTTAGTTAAGCTAATAATGAAAAGTTTGGCGTCCACATTTTTTTTTATGCCTTTTTTTTTTTTTTTTGGATTTTCATAAAAAATGAAAATCAATTTGGGACTAAAGCTTTTCAAAGGGTGGATTAAGAATTTAAAGTTAATTTTTTTCTAATGACTTACAATAGATATTTATAGTAACTATTTAATGAGTTTCTAATTACTCAATTTACGTGAATTTGCATTTTTTTTAATTATATTTTTTCATTTTTTAGTACTGAAAAACGACCTCCGAAGATCGATTTCTATTCCATAGAATTCCTTAGTTTTTCCGTCCAAGAAAAATGAACAATTCCTGCCTAATTGGGCTTCCCCAATAGAAGTTTGGTGGGCTAATTTCATGTGTCCTCCTCGTATGAAGGCGTAGAGTAGCTGATTAGAGTTATACAAGTACATATCAGTACTATGGAAATTAGCTATGAGGGAAGTTATATTATGTATTATTTTATGCAAGATTTTAGTTACTGATGTATTAGTTATGCATGCTAGTAAATTGCAAATCATATATTGTATTAATTTAATACATAGTAAAATCATACTACCAAACATAGTAGTATTACTTGTGCAGAATTTAATACATGAATAACTTACTTCTGGCTAACAAATGACTGCATGAATCATGTTCAATATTTACGTAAAAACACATGATATTAACTACGATTAGTGTTGAGTTTATCCTATATCAGTTGTGGGATGGGGATTTTGTATGCTAATGTGATCTTGGCAATCTTCACTTACTTTTTATGGTTGAATTAAGCTCAACATCTATTTATTATCATGATATCATAATCAGATTCATCTCAATTCTTGATTTACACGAATTTAGGCCCGTACCTACATTATGGTGTCCATACTCCAACTACCTATATATATATTGGTTTGTGAGGGTATACGTGTGTGAGCATGCTATTCATGAAAGTCTTACCTATAGAGTAAGTAGGGCCGGACCGAGACTGCTTTAAAGGAGAGATTTCTCTTAACCATCGGTTGACTTACTCCCAATCCTGTGCGAAACAAAAGTCCTATACCACGTCTGAAGACAAAAATGCTTTCGTAGAATCTTTTACTTCAATAGTAGATATCACCTCTGCACGAACTAGCTTATGAGTTGAATTTGGTGCAAAGTCCATTTCGTATCAAATTAATTATCATATTTGCCAAATTATTCTTTTATACTTACAAATAATGTAATTATACAAATTGAATATTTAATGAAAAATGTGCAGGAATATATGGCAGAAATAGAGGTAAGGGCAG
Source organism: Solanum bulbocastanum (assembly GCA_037074985.1). Taxonomy (NCBI): domain Eukaryota; kingdom Viridiplantae; phylum Streptophyta; class Magnoliopsida; order Solanales; family Solanaceae; genus Solanum; species Solanum bulbocastanum. The sequence continues at coordinate 3,626,285 of CM073604.1, forward strand.
CACATAATGTATTGGAAGCATGTGCACACATAGATACTATAGAAAAAGTTGTATTCACCTCCTCAGCAACAGCAATTATTTGGGGATTTGATGATAACAAAACTTTATCTCATGTTGATCTTGATGAAAAACATTGGAGTGACATCAATTTTTGTCGTAAATACAAGGTATGTCAACAACATTTAAATTATTTTTTCTTCAAAATTTATGTGGTATATTTTAATAGGACACGTTTTGCCTATTTAACGGGACATAATCGAAGTTTTATAAGTTTTTGTAATTTTATCCATTTCATAGTCAACTTCAAATAAATATAATTGAAGTTGTAAAAAGTCACGTCTGAAGTTACAAATTTTATCTAATGAGCAAATGCACATATAGACAATTTTGTGACTCTCATTGAAGGCATAACCGAACATTTATAAGTTTTTGTAACTTTAACCACTTCAAAATTAACTTCAAACATATATAAGCGACTCAAGTCACAAAAATCCACATATAAAGTTTTATTTGTTTTCGTAACTTTAACCACTTCAAAACTAACTTCAAACATAGGCGATTAAAGTCACAAAATCCACATATAAAGTTTTATTTTTTTTTGTAACTTTAACTACTTCAAAACTAACTTCAAACATAGGCGATTAAAGTCACAAAATCCACATATGAAGTTTTTTTTTTTTTTTTTGTAACTTTAACCACTTCAAAACTAACTTCAAACATAGGTGATTAAAGTCACAGAGATCCAGATATGAAGTGTTATTAGTTTTTGTAACTTTAACCACTTCAAAACTAAATTCAAACATGCGCGACTAAAGTCACAAAAATCCACATATGAAGTTATCATTTTTATTTGAACTTGACATATTGCTTGTGCATGCAAGCAAACTTCAAACGTTAGTATTTGATACTTAAAAATTAATAAAAGTTGTTTTTATTCATGGACAGTTATGGTATGCTTTATCAAAAACACTAGCAGAGAAAACAGCATGGTCTTTAGCTATGGATAGAGGGATAAACATGGTGTCAATAAACTCAGGATTATTAATGGATCGTGATTTAAACATCAAAAATCCTTATCTAAAAGGAGCTAAAGAGATGTATGAAAATGGAGTTTTTGTGAGTGTTGATGTTGATTTCTTGGTGGATGCACATATTTGTGTCTATGAAGATGTGTCAAGCTATGGTAGATATTTGTGTTTTAATCACATCATTAATACAATTGATGATGCTATCAATCTTGCCAACAACTACAAGTTATCCCCTTTGCCTTCTTCTCCTCCAAGGTACTTTCTCTGTCCACTTTTAATTGTCATGGTTTCCTTTTTTAGAGTCAAATGATAAGTTTTTTAGACTAATATTTTATGATGCATTTTTTCATCATATTGATATGCAAAAAATGCAATTTATAGTACTTTTCATATAATTTTTGAATATCTCAATTTGTTTTTTAAAATATCGAATGTAATATAATTTCACTTTGAAAATTAGTCAAATCGACTTTAAGAAACGCAACATAACAATTAAAAGAGGACAGAGGGAGTATATATATGTCTCATTTTCCCTCTCCCTAAAAATATATTTTGTTTTGTTTTGTTTTATGTAACGGTATTTGATTAGACATTTATGAGTTCAATTAGAAGAAAAGAAATAATAACCCCGGCCATTTCCCATGGAATTTTCTATTGATTTTTCATCGAAAATTTCAAATTACAAATTGTGTTTAGATGAGTATTCAAATATATATATACCCTCTCTTGTTGTAATGAATATGGAGTTTTGCGTGGGAACGCAGAGGTGGAGCTAAAAATTTAATTTTATGAAAGATTTTAGAATAATTATCTAAAATATTAATAATTAGATTTTAAATTTAATATTTGTATATAATTAATAAATTTTTAACATAAATATTACTCTATTTTAAAAGTTATTGAATTCGAGAAAACTCATATTTGGACATTTACCTCCATCCTACTATTCTAGTTGCATCCCTATTTATTTGAATATTGGATAGAAAACTCTAAACTATAGAATAGATGGCATGACATAAAAGAGAACACATTCATTGATCAATATATTATATTAGTGTTCATTTTTGAGGATATGGATTTATTACTAACATATTTTATTTTATTTTCCTTTTTTGATTTGATAGTTTTGAGAAGGATTCAAAGATAATCCAACAGAGGATAAGCAACAAGAAATTGAACAAAATCATGATCAAGAAGATTGATGGGCGTAAAATCGATATATAAAATTAAAGCTCGTATTTATTAAAGATATTATAAAAAGTTATTGTATTTACGAGAATTAGGATAATTGTTTGTTAGTTGAGAAAGATAAATTACTATTTGAAAATTCCAATAGTTTGTGGAAAATCAAGAAGTCTTCTTAGTCGTTGTAACTCTATTTAGTCATATTTTGCTTTTAATAATAATATACATTAATATTTTCATTGCTTCTACGAGTGTTGATTTAAGAAATTCACTCATTCCTAAATTAATTTTCTATGAATCAATATTTTTATTAACTTGAAATAGCTCTTTTGATATAAATACATATTACTTATAGATGTATTATGTGATTTAGAAGTTTTGTGACTTACATATATCGAATACTTATACTTTTAAAATATAAAAGAGCAATGAAAATACATTTAAAATATAAAAGATACTATAACTCTATTTTATTGGGATTTAATTAGACAATATTGTGAGAAAATTCATATTTAATAAAGTATGAATTTGTTGATATTACTTATGACCGAGCAAAGCGTGAATAAATTGACTAATTCAGAGATAAAATACATCCTTGATTGTCCTACATTTGCTTAGAATAATATTGTTTACTTTTTGTTTACCGCACAAAATCAATATAGTTTTAAGGCATCATTTATGGATCTCGCAGTACTAAGATAACTTTTTCACTTTACTTTCTTCAATAGAAATGTTGACGAGCTCCATACAGAACTCATCATCACCATCACCATCACCATCACTACCACCATTATCATATTCCGCTCCACCTTTAATTATCACATTCATTGTCTTTCTAGTCCTTTTTATTATTTTTTTCACCATTTTCTTTTGTAGATGTTTCATGCAACATATACTAGACTCATGGTATATTACTGTAGCTGGATATCCAATTTGTCCAACAAAAAATGATAAAGGTCTTGATCCATTAATTATTCAATCTTTTCCAACATTCATCTATTCAAGTGTACAAGATTATGGTGAGGGTAAATTTGGAATTGAATGTGCTATTTGTTTGGTAGAATTTGTAGACAATAGCTTTATTCGTTTGTTAACATGTAACCATGTGTTTCATCAAGAATGCATTGACTATTGGCTTAAATCACACAAGACATGCCCCGTATGTCGTGCGAACCTCGACTCAGTCCAGTGCACTAAGCATCAGTTATGTATGGGGTCCAGGAGACAATCGGTAAATGATCCAATGCATGACATGAGTAACGAGGGTGAGTCATCAGAAAATGCATGCAACATGATAATCAATTACGAAAACATCATTAATAATGATGAAAAAGGATGCAATAGTGGAACGACGACGATGACGACACCGTCAACAGAACGTGTTGAATTACAAGAGAATGGTGAAAAATTTACGAGATCACGATCCACGGGGCACTCTATAATTATAATTAGGGAAAATGAAGATAGGTTTACTATGAGATTGCCTCAACATGTGATAAAGGCAAAAAATATGAAAGGGCATAACACAATGAGAAGTTGCATCAATTTTGGAGAAATGAATAGCAAAACTATTAGTGAAAATTTTAGGTTTGGTGAAGTTTTAAGGTTATCCAGTTTTCTGAACAAAGTATGATTTTTTTTTTTTTATAAAAAAAATAGCTTGATATTTTTGCGATTCTTTTTCTCTAAATAATGATAATCTAGAAAAGAATGGATAGATTCACAGAAACACAATAGTTTTTATTTGTACTAAATATTTGTAAATATTTATTTGTGAATCCAGTTACCACTAATATATTATTTGGTCGAATAAACATATATTACTAACTCTTTATTTGTTTATTATATTACTTCATTGTGCTTTGTAACTCGTATAACTTACAAGTACTCCTTCCGTCTCATTTTATATGTCACATTTTCACTTTGCACTTGCATTAAGAAATGATGCAACTTTACCCTTTTACCCTTATTTAATATTTTCTTAAGTCAACTTTATTAATAAATGACAAGATTAATTAATTATTCTATTAAGGGTATAATGGACAAAATATGGTAATTTATGCATAAATTTTATAAAATGACAAGTATTGTGGTCCAACTATTTATAGAAAGGGATGACATATAAAATGGGACGGAGGGAGTATAACTTTTTCATAATAACTTACTCATTTTAGTACCTTTCTTCCAATATTAGATGAACACTCACGATGGTTACCCTTATTTAATATTTTCTTAAGTCAATTTTATTAATAAATGACAAGATTAATTAATTATTCTATTAAGGGTATAATGGACAAAATATGGTAATTTATGCATAAATTTTATAAAATGACAAGTATTGTGGTCCAACTATTTATAGAAAGGGATGACATATAAAATGGGATGGAGGGAGTATAACTTTTTCATAATAACTTACTCATTTTAGTACCTTTCGTCCAATATTAGATGAACACTCACGATGGTTAAGAAATCTTTAAAAGATTGACCAACTTTACTATTTTGCCTTTTTGTCCACTTTTAATTGTCATGTTTCACTTTTTGAAAGTCAATTTGACTAATTTTCAAAGTTAAATTAGATTACATTAATTCGATATTTTAAACCAAAAATTTAGATATTAACTATTGATAAAGTACTATAAATTCCAACTCAATAACATCCTATTTATTATGTAAAATTATTTTTTTGACAAGAACAAGAATGTTTTATCAAAAATATCCAAACCATAGGACAGTATTATCTAAATTTTTAGATACAAAACCTTTGTAAAGCAAAAGTCAAACAAACAAACAAACAATATAATATTATCAATACATAAATATAATAACTTATTATCTAATCCCAACTTCTAACTTAACCCATTTAGTCCTACCATTTTTTTCTTGTTTCAATTTTCACCCTCTAACTTTACATTATTGCTCTTTATAGACGAAAGTTATCAAACACTGGCCTTTTTGTAAGAAAGGCACTAGTATTTTTTTTAGTAATTGTAAGAACTAAAGTTGTATATTTTGTGTATATTAATTTTAGTACTTAATATTCTATAACTAGTCCTCCCATTGGGGACCTATGTGGAATTCCTTTTCTTCGTTTGGACGTTCTGTAATTAACAGAAGTTGGAGGGGGTGTTGACGGAATAAAACTTTGCACCTTGTTGATGGTGGTACTTCTATATCGACCATGGTTGTTGCGGCTGTAAGAGTCATCGGAGTCCGATGCTATCGCCTTTAACCGCCTCTTTGCTGATAAGTCCCTCGGTTTCTTAATGAAGTTCTTTGAGGTCCCAATAACCTGCAAAAATTGAGTTGATATCGACTATATAAATCATTTTGTTCTATTTGGACCAATTCAATTCATATAATATGTTATTGAATGTCAAAGACATGTAATACTCAAGATTTGAGTGTCATTTCCAAATTCAAGTACAAAACAAATGCAAGAAAGGGTCATTAACTTTTGGTTGCTTGAATTCTTCAAATATGATGTCAGACCTGTATTAGATCCCCAAAATGCTAAAAAAAGGTTATTTTCGGAGTATTTGATATAGACGAATGAAACAACAATTTTGAAGAATTCACGTATAATAATTGAAGTTTCAATTCCTAACAACTTTTGAAATTTCCAATTTTTTTAAAAAAGTTGATTATTTATGCCAAAATTTTCCTATCAATAGACCAATAAATGTGAGTGAAATTTCCACACCTCCATTTAATACCAAACGACCATTAAACCAAAATATACCGTGAAATATACGCAATTCAAGATTCTTGGACACACCCAATTCAGTTCAATGACATTAAAAAGTCAAATAAATGCAAGAAAATTTGGCAAAGGCAAAAAAGAGTTTCTCTAGAAGGGCATTGATGTCTTATGTTAAGATGGAAAGAATCTTCAAAAATGTCTACGAGTGCGTGTCAAGATCCTCCAAAAGTATCACATTTTTAAAAGATTTGACAATAAAATTTGTAAAGAGCCTGAACAACATAACCGTAAGGTGTTTGTTGCATCCTCCAAAAAATGCAAGTGTATGTGTCGAATACTCCAAAAATGTTGTATTTTGGAGAACTCAAGTACAATATTTTTGGAAAATCCGAGCAGATGTGTAACATCCTCCAAAATTAAAATGCCATTAAGAGTCAAATAAAGGCAAGAAAATTTGGTAAAGGGAAAAAAGAAGAATTTCTCTAGAAGGACATTGTTGTTTTATGTTACTATATTATTCAGACTCCTTTCAAACGTTATGCACTTCTATCTCACACATGTGAGATATCATTTTTTAAGCATTCGAGTAATATTGATTCTATGCATTTTCAGACAATCTGACATTATTTTTGAAGAATTCGAGTAACGTAAATTTCGAAGTACCTTGCAACCAAGAGAGCAAAAATTGAAGGAATCAAGAAGGGTCCTTTCACAAACTTGACATGTATTTGTGACACCTTTGCCTGGCCTAGGTTGTGGCCTTTCATTCAAAAAGACAATCTTAGCACTGTTGATAATGTATGTTTGGACTAAAGAAATGTCCAAATACTTTTGAATCTCATTCACCCTTATCACATCATGGTATGATGACCTCCTTATCTGTCCAACAAAAAATAGAGCACCCAAAATCGATCATTTCATAGTTTCTAAAAGAATAGTTCAGTGTACTAAATTCTCGCTATAAATAAAAAAAAAATGTTTTGTATATATAACGGGATTCGATTAAATCCCCTTTAATTATCAGAAAATTATAGTGTAAATGTGTTAAGAAGTATACTTGAGTATTTATATAAATTGTTGAATTCCCTTACCAGATGCAGATGAACCTCTATAGTATTTTCGATACAGACCATAAGTTTTACGTGTAAAAATCTACTAAAATTACAACAACTAGTATGTCTGAATTCATAACTTTAAAAGTACAAAACGGGTTCAATTGCTAAAAATCTAAAATGTTGAAATTTATAGCGCAAAGGCAAATACACTATTAGCCTATGATAGAATTTTTGGCTCCGCCACTATATATACTATGTAACCATTGAAAAACATATCGCAACTAAAATGGTGAAAGAATCAAAATAAGTCACACTCATTAATGTTTGCACTAGAATAGACTGTCTACATCACACTCTTTAGAGTACGAACCGTACGTAAATAACTTTATTATAATTTATGAAATAAGATAATATACCTGAATGGCAATATGGTCTTTGTGATGAGATAAACAGAGAGAACAAAGAGGACCATTAATACAATCAAGACAATACATATTGCATTCACTCTTATGAGAATCAATATGTAACTTGCATTGAACAAAAAATCTTTCTTTAAGCAATGGCTTTAACCATGGTGGCCAATTATTTTCGTCTTCATCAGGTCCTCCAGCACCCTATACCCAAAAAAAAAAAAAAAAATTTGTCAATAAAAATTTTTTAAAAAAATATTGAAGTTTGGTTAGTATTTGAAGATACTTTCTAAAATTTGAAAAAAAAAAAAATTGACCAATTTTTGAGGTGAAATTTCTTATCAATATAAAACTTCAATTTTTTTCAAGCGAAATGCATGTCCAAATATACGACTTAATTTTCCGATAACATTTTTGAATTTCAACTTCAAAAACTTATTTTTTTAAAAAAAAGTTTCAATCAAATCTATGTCCAAACGCCTACGAAATCAATGAAATTAGATGAGTACACTTTTTTTCTACTCACAAGATTTACTTTTTCAAGAGGAATGCACGTTCAAACACAACTTCAATTTATTTATTTTTGAAATTTCAATCCAATCTATATCCAAACACCTAAATCAATGATAAGTGAATTTTTGAAATGAGTTTTCCAAATTCGAAAAAACATTAAGTGAATTTTCTTTCACCCCTCACAAAATTTCAATTTTTCAAATAAATGCATGTTAGACACAACTCTAATTTCCATATAATGTTTTTGTCATGCGTGAATTTAAATTAATCGAACTCCGATGTAGATATCAGACAACATATGTGACAAACAAAAACATAAACTTTTAGATACCATTTCTGAAAACTTAAACTTCAAAACTCTGTTTTCTCTTCAAGTTTCAATCAAATGTATGTTTAAATGCCAATGAAGTTGATAAAATAATGAAAAAGAGACAAAAGGGGTTTTTGGGATTTAGTTGAAATTTACCATAATTCTTCTGTTCTTGTGTTTGATTTCAAGGATTGTAGAATCTTGATTATCAATCGCCAGTTTGAAAGACTTCTTTTTTTCAGTAATAAATTTGAAGCTCTGTTTTTTCTTCTATTTTAGAGAGAGAAAGGTGTGCTTGATTTTTGGGATTTTTACGTGGTGAGAGTGAGAAAATGGAAGGGTACTTGTAGTGGAGGTGGTGGGGTGGTGTTAGGGTTGGTGAGTGGAAAAAATTATTTAATATTGTATTTTTTTAAAAAAAAAGGAAAAAAGTTTCTCATACAAAAAAAAATATATTTTTGGTTTTCCTTAGATATTTGATATTCGTATTATAGTCTGAGAGGCGAATTCAGAGAGTAGCAACTAGCAAGGACTTTATTTAAACTCTTTTGAATTACATGATATATGTAAGGTATTTGTATATATACAGATTTTGAAATTAAAAAAATGTATAGATTTAAACCTCTATAACTTAAGATTAGAGGTTGGCTTAATTATTGAGGGTTCAAAATTCACCTTGAGAATTAGTTTATTGGTTGATTTTGAATCTGGATACACCACTGATTATAGCTTAACTGAATTTGAATTTGAGTTAGTAAACTTCACATTGCATTCGAGACATTTAAATCTACGTAAAATTTATTAAAGAGAGAACGAACCTCCATCTCTCCTTTTCATTTTCAATGTGTTCTTTTTTCTTTTTAAATTTAATTATTTAATATTTGATATGATTAAAACTAATCTTCCATAGCGTAGGATTTATTAAGAGAGATACGACTCCATCTTTCCTTACAATTTTCATGTCAATTTCAATGTGTTTGTTTTTAAAGCCTATTTGGTATTTGGTATTTGATGTTTGGTAATTGCTCTGTATTGATTTGATTTGAATTTGCATCTAAAATTTATTAAAGAGAGAACGAACCTATATCTTTCTTTTCAATTTCCCTGTCATTTTTCATGCGTTTAATATCATTAGTTTATTTGTTGTTTGATGTTTGGTATATATTGATTTAGTACAAATATGCATCTAGGATATATTAAAGAGAAAACGAATCTTCAATTTTCTTTTCAATTTATTTTTCTTCTTCTTTTTAGTGTATTTGAATTTTAATATTTGTTGGTTTGATTAACTTAATTTCGTATTGTCTAAAATTTATTAAAGAGCAAAGTATTCTCTATTGAAATTTTATTTTAATAATTTGAACATTAAATTTCTATTTTTAAATGAAGAGATTCTAGATTAGCTAACTGTTTTGTGGGTGAAAATTCTATCTCTGTCACTGCCTCATTTCTGAGTAATCATTTTCAATTGTTACAAATTATTCCTTAAGGCATTTAATTCCTCCTTTTTAAGAATATATATATATATATATATATATATATATATATATATATATATTGTATTAGTTGTAGTTCACAAAATAATCATGGCTTAATTTTTTTTTTGTTTAAAAAACATATTATTATTTGGGTGGGGGGATTTCAATAGTGAGTTGGCATATTATTCTCTTTTTGTAAATTTGGTATCTTTACTCCATTATTGACCATTAAGGAGTTGTTAAAGTAGGCATATAGTATATAAAATATGAAGAACAAATATTCTTCGCAATCTTATATTAACCATTGTTTAAATTAGGAATATCTCTTCTAATTAATTACTTCATTTATTTTATCCTTTTCCCTTTCTAGTTTAGAGGACCATTACCTAACATTTATTTTAGAAAAATGTATGAAAATATCAAATAAAATTGTCACCACAATTTAATGCAATTGTCCAAACTGAATGTTTATTTGTTGAGCAAATTAAAAACCACATATTTATTTTATTTTTTGGTTTTAAAAGTTGGCCATTCGAATCAATTCTTTAGTTTAGGTCATTGATTAAGAAAAAACTATATTTCCTTTTCTATCTCAATAGTTTGTGGTTTGTGACAGTTCAATCCACCTGGTGTAAATAAAAGATTTCAATTATTGGTGCAATTTGCTCATTTATTTAGTACTTAATTATAGTTATTAAATCTTAAGGATTATATCATTTTGGTCCTTCAATTATAAGTATATTATAATTTTAGTCCATATGGAAAGAAACCCAAAGCACACTTCATTTTCTTGGGATCAAAAGTGGCTTGACTATTCTTGGAGAATTTGCTGCAATGGTTTCTAGCATATCAGTCTCTCCTTCACATTATTCCAATTCTATATGGAAGTTCATGAGGCATTACTATTATTGTTATATAACTTTAGGGCTTTATATTGATTTAGTTTACATTTATGCCTTGCACATGGTGAAGGTCCAAAGTTGAGCAAATCATCTTGTAGTTGTTAGCTGTTGCTGACTCTTTTTGATTTTTGTGTTACTATGCAATTTTGTTAGTGGATGTTTATTTCTATTTTATATACGACCACCGCAATAAAAGTTGTACAATAAGCTATATTAATTGCACTTTATCATTACGTGTCAATTGGAGGTTGAATGATCAGTCCAAGTGGCTTTTATTGCACCAGAAACCAACATAATTTGGGATCCAAGACCAATTAGCATTTGGTTAAAAGGGAGAATGAGTTTGAAAGAAGAGTTTATGCATATTGAAGAAACGTTTGTTCCTGTCTGATCTTCTCATCCTACTTCTTATCTATATCCTTACTTATTGTTACTTCAGTGTTTTTCGTTGTAATTCAATAATTTAAGTGGTGTTGTGATAAACTAATTGTCAAGGATTATATAATACTTGAATATTTGGTATTGAGAATCCAAATTCGTTACATACACAAAATATCAAAGTCTCTTCAACCTTTCTTGATTTTCTACTGCTTCTTGTTGATATAGCTTTGAGTTACACCTTCTTTTGGGTAAGAGTTGTAATTATTCTTAACTATTTTTATTTTATGTTCCCACAAATTTATCACTGTGTTTTAGTGAATGTTTCAGGCAAAATGTTGTGCATTTGATTAATTACTTTACACTGATTGTTCCTCCATGCATTGAAAAATCACCTGATATTACGTGCTTACTGTTTTTATTTTCTTTGTTTGATTTCAGATATAAAATGTGAAGTGTCTGATCAAAGAAGATATTTTCAATGATACAAATTATTGGATCCGTTATGAAGCTCCAGATGTCTAGAAGGTATGCAAGGTTCTTATATATATATATATATATATATATATTCACCTTGTGTAACTTGTAAATTAGTGCCATAGGTATGAATTTACACGTTATGAGTGAGATATTTTCTATTACAAAGCTACCAATCTTCTTTAACCATATCATCCTATGCCTTTTTAGTTTGAGTAATATATGAGAGTTATCTTTCAAGTGAATAATTGAGAGTACTGTCTTTGGCAAAACTCCAATACAGGCTCATTTTCTTGTAGATAGAGACACATTCCTTCTAAAGGATTTACTTTAGATTCCATATCTTATAGGTGATTTTGAGTTGATCAAAATTGACTAATCAGTGTATATTTTATGTATGGTTAAATTATTTTTTAGTTTTTTCAGTGTATCATAATGTGTGGTCAGTGTATAGCTCATGTATGGGTAAGCTATATTATATAATTAGTGTATACTTTTGATGACTTTAGACAAACTATATTGTATAATTAGTACTATAAATCTTTTATGATTTTTTGCTACTTTTTATGTAAATAAAGTATGATTATATTTATTGTAAATTAATTATATTATTGTGTATATTTGAAATTAGCCTAAAAATATTTCTGAATAATAGTGTTGGGCCTGTGCTTAACACGAGCACTGCCTATCTAGTGTTTTAAATAAACATCATAGTTCGTGACTTGTTTATCGTATATAAACACGAACTTTCGTGATATTTTTTAGATATTGGTATAATTGATAGAGTGTTTTGGGTTGTTTATAGACAACAATTTGAATAATTTTTAAATTGGTTAAAATATATATTATTTTGTGTCGATATACTTCATACCCAAACAATAATTAAAAAAAAAAACAGAAAACTAATTTCGTTCATAAACAATTTTGGATACCAACATGATTGCAATTTTTATATAGATAAAAGCATTCTATATACCAATCTGTGTAATTTGATTACAGTGGAAATACCATTCTTATTATGTATGTATTACTTAATTTCTTATATATTTTGATTTGTATTATTTTATATATGTAATACTTATTTAATAATTTCACTTATTTTTTTTATCAAACATGTAAGTACGTGGATTACAAGATTGAAGGAGTGATATATGACGAGAACACCAAATACGAAGACTCAATTACAACTGTAGTGATAATAGTTACAACCATTGTATATAGCGATATGGTTAACATTTTACCATAAATACATCATACTCTATAAACCAATCTCTGTGTGTGGTGTAGTAATTGTATTGTAGATATTGAGCTTTTTTTTGGTAGATATGTTGGTGTATTAGACATATGTTGTTAATGTGTATTTTTGTTATCTGCCACCAAAAATTTTTGAATTTTTACTAACAAATATTTGTAATGTCGCATAAAAGTATCTGAATTACAAGATTGAAGCAGTGGTATGATGTGGACACCAATTAACAAGACGTAATTAATACTACTGCTTCTCAATTAGGTGTGGACACGATCGTTTTTGAGTTGAAACTCAAATATATTGTGACTGATCCGTTCCCACCAATGAAGATTCATAATTTTGAAAAATACACCAAAAAATCAACTTTAGATACACCAAAGTGTTTTATGTATATTTGAGTATATATTGGTGAATTAGACTTTGTAATGGTTAAATTGAACTTTGTATATAAATTTTTGCAGTAATTATATTAATAATATCTTCATATATTTACAGATTGTGCTAAAAGGTTATGACATGTAGTTGTGGAAAATTTTAACATGATGAAATTTCTTATAGTCATGCAATTGTTGCTATTGGATACAATAACAAACATGCTGAAAACTATTGTTCAGCCTATTATAGTAATAAAGATTTTCAAAATATTTATGTAATACTTATTGATATATAATAGTATATTTAAAAGGTATAAAATAGTAATAATTATTGGTATAAAATAATATATTTATACATAGTAGTAAAATAATTATTTTAAATTGATGGTTATATAATTGATATATTTAAAATGTATAAAATAGTAATAATTATTGATAAAATGGTGGTTATATAATTGGTATGTATGTATGTTTATATGTTACATGGTTGCATATTTGGTGAAACTACGATGCAGTTATAATTGTGAAAACACTATGCATACCTGATGAAACCTACATATTTTTTACCTAGATGAAAATAATGGTAAAAATGTGAGGGAAGGCTTCAATTAACTAAAGTCTTAAATGGTATATTCTTGTAATTTTCTCTTTGTAGTAAATACTTTCTCCGTCCACTTTCATCAGTTATATATAAACTTTACATGTCCCTTAAGAAACAACTATTAAAATCTGTATTTAATGTATTGTCTTGCATTTTTGGAAAATATTTTGAGGAACAAATAATTAATATTGAGGATTACACAGAAGAAAGATAATGATTTTCTCTTGATATGTTAAAAATAATAATTAAAAAAAAAATTATTTTTGAAATACTGAACAACAAAAATGAACAAAATATGTAAAAGTAACTATATATTTAGTAATATGAGGTCTTATTTATGTATGGATAGTGATTTTTCCATCTTTTTATCAATCTTATGTTTATCCTCTACTTATATAGGAGGGTTTGTGAAAGTATCCTTGGATTTCATAAATTTTTTTTGCTCAAGAGTACCCAACATTACCACCTTCTTTTTGCAAGTAGGAGGTTTTTTTTTTTTTTTTTTTAATTTTTCATTCGGTGTCTGGTACTCGTATTGAAGTCCGATTATTCCGCATTCGCATTGGGTAGGGCTTCATTTGAGGATAGCACTCCTTATCAAGGATTTTTTCATACCTAGGGCTCGAATTCAAAACCTCTAGTTAAGGGAGGAACTATCCTATCCACTGCACCACATCTGTCGGTGGTAAGTTGTTCATACCATATAAGCTTCTCTTTGTTCAAAACATTTTCTTTTTCAGAAATGTGTTTGAATAACTTGCAAGTGAAAACTCAATACTTTCTTTTAGATGATCACAAATTAAGTGGCTATTAAGTTTCTTTAGAAGAAAGTATAAGTTGAGTTCTTGAGTAAACTTTTAAATTAGTTCAGAAACAAACTTTAAGCATTTTTGTTCTTTTTGAGTTAGGTATGCACTTAGTAAAAATACCAACCGTATCTATAAGTTAAAATCATTCAAAAAATATAAATTGGTCATGTTCAATTTAGGATTTTTTAAATTTATAAGTAATTTTCTTTTTACCAACACTTTTAATATTTATGGTTTATGTTTTTGTTAAGGACAAATTTTAACTCCCTCTTATTTTCATTTTTTCAATTTGCATTTTCATTTAATCAACTTATTTTGGGTTGGTTCTCAGCCTACTATAATCTTATCATGTGGGACTGGTAATATGATCAAGTTTAGGGGTGTACATCACCGGGTTGGTTCGGATTTTTTAAAAACCAAATCAAACCATTTGTATCGGGTTAAAATATATATAAACCAAACCAAACCAATAATAGTCGGATTTTTTCAATTTCGGGTTGGTTCGGGTTATTCAATTTTCTCGGGTTATTCGGGTTTTCTCGGGTTTTTTGATAAAGACTAAAGAGCTTGTGTTCTTTTAGTGATTTAAAAAAAACGTTGAACACTAACATGATTTTTCATCCTAGAAAAGCATTAGGTATTTTCTTTTGGCATTGCAAGCCCATGAGTTCATTAGGCAATTCTCCATTCTATTTGGAACACAAATTCTCAAAAAATTACTACTATTACTATTTTGGACAAAAATCATAAAATAGTATCAATAATCAAGAGTGATTCATTAACATTCGAGAAATTCATGAAAGTAACATAGTGGCTTAAACAATTTGCATAGTCAAAATATTGTCATCAAAAGTTAATACAAGTTATTTACATTCAAATCTTTAAATTCTACACCATCATCACTTACAGCCTAGGACCTTGTACCTAGAGGAACAAAACATTTTTGAAGTGAGATCTTCTATACATATTTTCCAAAAACCATAGCCTGCATCTGCAAAGTAAACAATATAAATCAATTAAGTTGATTAGCAATGGATTAACTAAGTTGATGTTTAGTCCTTAGTTCTTATTGCTATTTAAAGCAAATAGTAATTTGGTAATTAACAATCACAAAAGAATGAACTAATACCTTTGTTCCATGTAGTGAAATTAAAGTACATCAACTGGCTAATCAATCCTCAAAGGTGAGTCGGGGTATTCTGAAAGAATTGAAACAAATTGAATACTAAATAACATTCAAAAGCAGAATCATTTTTAATAACAATTTGAATATAAAAAGTTACCTTCTTCAATTTCCTCAATTTTCTGGACTTCCTCTAATATATCTTCAAGCTTGCATTCTTTAGAGGGCGATCGTAGCCATTGTTGAGTGCAAATAAGTGCTTCTACCGTTTTTGGAGATAAAGAACTTCGATAACTATCAAGAATTCGACCACCTGTACTAAAAGCTGACTCAGATGCAACAGTAGAAATAGGAATAGAAAGGATATCCCTAGCAATTTTCGCAACAATTGGGTATCTACTGGACGAAACTTTCCACCAACTCAAAATATTAAAATCATTGATCTTCACTATATCATCTTTCAAGTATATTTCCAGATCAGATTTTTTTACAACAAATCCCTCTTTTTTCATGTGTTTCTCCCACTGAGATTGCAACAAATCACTAGATTCACCCATCACACAATTATCATTTTCAATAGTTTCATTAGGACCTTCAGAGCAAGAACAATTGTAGTGATTATATAAGAGATTCAAAACATCTCTCACATCTTGAGACTTTAATCTTCCCATCAAAGAGCCATATGCAATAGAAATAATATACTCTACATATTGCATCTTGTATCTAGGATCCAACACAACAACAACCATCAGCAACATATTCATACTCTCAAACTTACCCCAATATTTATCCATCTTGGATTTCATTCTTGTTGCCATATCAACCAAAATGAGATCATCATGTTTAGTATACTTGATAATATCATTTCGGAGATTGAAAAAATCATGAAAGAAAGAGTGAGAAGTAGAATATAAGCTGCCCGAAAATTTTAAAGTTGCCTAATAGAAAATATGAAGAAACTTCACAAAAGCTTTCACATTCTTCCAATCATCTGTTGATGGATTTTTTGTTGTTGTATTTATTTCTCGACATTGCTTTTGATAATTCTGGTCATCCACATACATTCTTGTAAAAGCTTTTTCAAATTTCAAAGCTTTATCCAACATTGTGTATGTCGAGTTCCATCTAGTCTCAACATCTAGACTTACAAGACCACGGGTGTCAATCTTAACTTTCTCAACAACGGACTTAAAAGTAGCAAATCTTGAAGAAGAAGACTTGACATATTTTATAGCACTTCTTATATGAGAAATAGGCTCAATTTGTTCATCCAACCCCTCTTTTACAATCAAGTTTAAAATATGAGCATTACATCTAACATGTAAAAACTGATTTTCAAACATTACCCCTTTCCAATCTTCAATACGCCCCTTTAAACTCTTAATGGCAGCATCATTTGCGGTTGCATTATCCAAGGTCACTGTAAACAAGTTCTCAATGCCCTAACCTAATAAGCAATCCTCAATCCCCTTGGCAATAGTCTCACCTTTGTGATCTGGTGTTTGAAAAAAATTAAGAATTCTCTTTTGTAGATTCCATTGATCATCAATCCAATGTGCAGTGACAACCATATAAGTATAATTTTGGATTGACGTCCATGTATCACTGGTAAGACAAACACGTTGGTTTTTTATAAGCTCCTTAAGCTTTTCTTTCTCTTCTTGATAAATCCTTAGACAATGTCGAGCAACAGTTACACGAGAAGGTACTTCAAAATTTGGAAAGGCTTTAGCCATTAATTTTTTGAATCCTTCTCCCTCAACAGCTCTAAACGGTTGTTCATCAATAATTATAAATTCGGCAATTGCTCTCTTAATTTCATCCATATAAAACACCCCTTTTTCAGTGGAACCACTTTCTGGCCAACCTCTTTTGATAGGTTTTAATGTTGTTTGCCTTTTATCGGACTTAAATGGAGACTTGAGACATTTCACATTTAAATGATTCCATAATGTAGTCGTCCCATTGACACTGTCGGCAGCAAATGTTTTAGTACAATAATTACATTTTGCCCTACATTTACCTCCTTTAACAATAAACTTGGAGAAATGATTCCAAATTTGAGATGTTTCTCTACCAGTAGTTCAAGAGTTAGGAGCGACCGGAGGAGCTGCTCTTTTTTGCTTCTTAGGAGGTGTGCGTCGATGTGGAGATACTTTACCTTGTTGTTGAGATATTGTCGATATAGTTGAAGGAATATTAATAGTCATCTCTACATCCGTTATAGAAGGTGTAGTTTCCATCCAAAAAGAAAATTGCTGCACATACATAACAATAGTAATTAGTATTTTGATACAAGATTGTGTTTCAACAAAACTTCCATTCAAGTATTGTTCACAAGACTCAGAAGTATATTTCACTTTGAAACCAAAACAAATACAAATATAGGAGTACAAAATATTTGGTTAGAAAAGTTTGATGTATATTACTTGCTATTGCTATCAAAATCTAATAGTCTCTTAATTTTTTATCTCTATCACTTGTTTTTCCTTATCTCTGCGGACCATCACGATGTTTACAATACAAAAACCTCCATACAAATGGAACCAAAACCAATGAGTGGAACACTTGCCCCTTTTTCATTGCATTGAAACAACATAAGTAAAGAGAGAAAAGTGAAACTTATATACAAAAAAAATTATCATCATCTTGTTGCTAAGCTTAACACACCATAGATATGGTCACCAAGATGTATAATTTTTAGGTTTATATCTATGATTCAACTATCCAAAATTGTGATGTTGTTGACAATGGCAATACAAGAAAAATATCTAAAAAAAAAATCTAAAAACGAGTTAGTAGCAATTACTTACCTAGATTAAGATGAGTTGATGATGATTTGAACTAGAACCGAAAAGACGAGCTCAATATATGCCCTAATAATTGAGTGAAACCTAACAATGACTATGCTTATGAAGTGAAGAGCAGCTGACCCAAATCCTAATGACCTTTGTTAAATGAGATAGAGAATATTATATAGGGTTGTATAATTTATTTGGGCTTTTGTTTATTTCTAAAAATAATAAGTGGGCTCAAGTCTATGTAGCCCAAGTCCACTAATATTAAACATAAAATTGTGAGAAAGATTAAGAAAAATATATAAATTATATATTAATAAACATTTTTTTGTATAAAATAAAATTAAAAATAAATATATATAATGTCGGGTTGGTTTGGTCTCGGGTTGACTTTTTTTTAGTTAAAACCAAACCAAACCAATTATAGTCGGGTTTTTTTTTTCAATACCAAACCAAGTCAAACCAAACCACTAGTCGGGTTTTTTTTTCGGTTTGACTCGGTTCGCGGTTTGGTTCGGTTTGCGGTTCGGTTTTGTTCACCCCTAATCAAGTTTATATAAATGGAATTATGAGATCAAATATGTAATATGAGAGTGAACATTATTGTGCTTCTATCATATAAGACTAGACAAAATTAAAAGTGATTATATTTTTCTAACTATGTAGTTCAAATGATTCGTTATCTAACATTTTTCGTATCTTGTTCATGTTCAATTAGTACTGATGAAAAACTTATCATATTTAAATGTCGAATAAATTTCAATCCACCTTGATTTTCAGCTGCGAAATTGATCAAATTTTAGTAATTTAGGTCAAATCCAGTGTTTATATTAAAATTCATCAACTTGAAAAAAATCAAGATTTCATACCCTTTGAATCTTGACGCCACCTCCAATTTTCAATGTTTTTCTCATATAATAATCCAATGACATATTGCTACTACCAAATCCTATTAGTGCAAGATAAATGCTGCCTTTGTACCAATAATTATTGTTGGGTCATGAATGTGTTTAAAGAGTCATGCGGAAGCTTACAATTTGCAAATCATATAGTTGATAAATCAGATAACAAAAAAATTTATATTAAAAATCAAAATATTATTATATCAAAACTAATATAAAAAAAACATTGAAACTTTAGAGAGAATAAATCTCCCCATAAACAAGACTCTTAAACTAATACATTGTGGATGTTATTGTATTTGTGTTAGAAGAAACAAACCTATATTTATAGAATCCTAAAATCTTTTCTTACTCGAAAAAGACTAGGTACTCCAAAACCTTTTCCTAAAAGGAAATGATAAATCAAATATGAAAGAATATTATATTTTTCTTTCAGGAAAAGTAAAAACATTTATGGTAATATTTTGTCTTTTCTTTAAGGAAAAATAAATCTTAAATTATGGTAAGAAAATTAGGTCAAAACCCTAACAATTATATCTACAGATTTTGACCCTAAGTTAGAGTTCATTATTTTTCAAACCTAAAAAAAAAATAGTAAAAAGTATTTATAACATTTTTTATACTTAGAAATAGTAAAAGGTCAAATAAGATCAAGATGCCAAAATCCTTTCTTCTTCAGGTTAGTACTACAAAATCTTACAATAGATTTCTTTTTTATGACAAGCCAATTGTTGTATTTTAATTTTTTAAAAGACATGATTGTACTGTTCTTGCAATTTGTTTATTTGGTACTTCTATTTCTTTATATATGCTCTTTTTTTTTTTTTTTTACTTTTTTGAACTCCAAATTCTGTTACTTCAAATTCCAGGATAGTGTCATTAAGTTCAGTTGTTGTAACTTTTAATTTCATGATAATATGGTAAAGTTCGATTCATATACATAAAGTTTCAAACTCTCGAATAATAGCCTATACAGGTACAACCATAGAGATATTGTTTCTAATATACCTCTGACTCAAGAAAACATAGTCAAATGATTGAATCCACTACATATAATACTCAGTCTACCTTGTTTTTTACTTACTTTTTAACATTTACATTTAATTTTTTTTAATAATATGATTATTGTTTCGAATCCAAATATCTTGAACATATGATATATAACACTACATGAAAATTGATTCTTCTGAAACTCAAGTGTTATAGTAAAACACTTTTATAAAGAATGATAATTATTAAGATGTTGGCTCCAATGTTTTTTTTTAATCATAGAAAAATCAATCCGTGTTTTAATTTTAAAAAACTTTAACCTAGAAATGGTAAGGTCAAGTTCAAAAAACTTTTCTTTTCCAATTAGTGATACAAAATCTTACAATAGATTTCTCTAGTATTATCACTTTTGAACAGTCAATTATTGTGCGCGGAGAAGTCAATGTGTACTGTCCCTTGCATTAATTTATTTGGTATTATTCGATTATGATCTTTCCGATATCTCCACATCAATACTGGTGGAATGATTCGATTTTTTTTAAAAAGCTTTATTTATCAGTGATAATAGATTTGAGTTTAGAAATGGAAAAAAATCATGTTGCTCCCTTCAAAAATGGACCCATAATATTTGAATTTTAATTTACTTAAATTTTAATATAAATATTGAACATTGAAATGAAAAACAAAAAAATAAAAAAATATTTACTATGTATTCATTTCACGTTGAGTTTTTAGTTTTATGCACTTACCTTGTAAATTACGTATAAAACTGAGTGCAAAATTTTGATGGTTTACATTAAATTATACACGTTCTTTTTTAGATTATTACCAATTCATTTTCAGTGTAGATAATTTCATTGTCTCCTAGGGGACACTTGTTTTTTTAGTGTAGATATTTACCTATGATTCACCTTTTAAGAAAATTAATGATTTTATATAACGTACATTAGATTTGAACTCAAGTTTTATCATATATTAATAGAAATGAGCATTCAAAAATAAATGTGTTTTAAAAGTTGATTAATGATGTTCAAGTGAAAATAATGGGAAGTCAATTTTCAAATTCTAGTAAAAACATAGTAATAAAATTATATAGCATGTAAGGAGTTAGAAATTAATTCTACTCAATCAAATGTATTACTTTATTTGTTTCGTGACAATCCTTTTTAAAGATTGTTTCGAAATTATTGATATTTTTTATATTTAAAAATAATTTCACCTTAACCACTCGCTTTTTACTCTTTAATGACGTGCATGATTCTATAATTACTTAAACGTATATAACATGTTTTAAATCATAAAGTTCAATTTTTTTCTTCTAAACTCTCATTTTCATGAGAAAATTATTAGGTAAATTAAGGTTGTTATTTATGACACGTCTTTAAAGCTCCAAAGTGAAAATCAAAATTTGAAATACTCCAACCGAACTTAAAAATCCAATATGATCTAAGCTTAATTTAGATTGTAATTTCTTTTATACAAAAATCAAAAGTACAAACTAAAATTTTCATTTTCAATCTGAATGCTTCGAACATCCTAATTAACCATTACAAACTACAAACTAGCCCAAAACACCATATTTACCAAAATAATAATGCAAAATAACTTCTATACAACTACAATGATAATTATACGTCAATTTTTCTCATACGCACAAACTCTACATATTTATGTCCCACCAAAATTGAAATAAACAACAAAAGAACTCACCAACTATTTTTCTTTTTACCTACGCTAAATCTTGAACGTGTTCAAATTATATTAATTATAGTATAGTAAAAGGCTTTACAACAATTCAACAAATAGATATGAGACGGCTACGCATGCATTCAACACGTCATTTTCATTTTCCTTATCGCGTTAAGTTTTTATTCACACACACCTAACACCTAACAGCATAATTTATTTAATAATATTCGCGCATCGCAGCGATAATATATATAGAATGAGTGCCTTACGAAATTTGAGAATTTATTTCCGAGAAAATAAAAAGAGAGGGGAAAAGAGACTTACAGAAATGGCGTACTATAATGAAGAAGAAGCATGGAAATGTCCAAAACACCCTTCGAAGAAACGGCGAACTACTACCGGAGTTTGTTCAATTTGTCTCCGGGATCGACTTTCCGAACTTTGCCCTAACTGTTCTAAAGTGCGCCCTTGCTCTTCTAACTGCGCCGCACCTACGACGTCGTTGTCTTCATCCTCCGGCAAAATCAACGGCGAGGAGCCGATGTTCTGTAGATCAAAATCTGTAGGAATTCCGTTTTTAAAATCGCGAAATGTTAATTCTACCAGCCGGAGGAACCAGTCGGAGACTGAGAAGTGTAGCGAAATCGGAGACGGCGGCCAGATGGAGTTATGTAGATCGAAATCCGTCGGGATTCCGTTTCTAAAATCGCGAAATGTTGATTCAGGTGACCGAAGAAAGACGACGGAAAATGAGAAGAGTAACAAAACCGGCGAAGAAGACGGCAGCAGCGAGACGGCGTTATGTAGATCAAAATCCGTGGGAATTCCGTTTCTAAAATCGCGAAATGTTGATTCCGGTGACCGGAGAAGGAAGACGGAGAGTGAGAAAAGTAACAAAACGGCATCGTTCTGGTGGATGTTTAAGTTAAGGAAGAGAGGTAAAGAGAACGAATCGGAATCGAAAGCATACTACTGCAACGATACGAGGATTAAGGAATTCGCGATAACGACGGTGATGAGATCGAGATCGGTAAATGTAGCGATGACGTCAGTATCCGGCGGAAATGATGTAAATTGTTCGCCGGAGAAGTTGAAGGGATGGTATTTGGTAAGTCCGATGAAGGTTTTCCGGCAATCGTCTAGAGCTCCGAAATTGGTTAATTAAAAGAACCGTGGCTAATTGTATAGAAGTAAAAATATTTATACCACAAAGTTATTCGACATTTATGTTAACGATTCACAAGCTAATTCAAACACCAATATCGTGAATATCCAAAAAAGGAAATTGTATCAAACACCAATATCGTGAATATCAAAAAAAGGAAATTGTATGACAGTGAGTTCATACATTTAAATTTTAGTGAACGTAAAAATATATATGTTGAGTATTCAAGCTTTGATAAGCAAAGTTATCAATATTTATATTAATGAAAGATAGTATAATTATTATTTTCTATTATTAGTTGAAATTCGCAAGTTAGTTTAGACATTACTATTATAAAAGAAAAAAGAAAAATAATTGCAGGGACATTGAGTTTACACATCCAAATTCTAATAACGGTAAAAATAGGTTTACTATTCAAGCTTTGATAGTATATTTATATTAATTGAAGATAACGATTACTATCTCCTACTATTAGACAAAATATACAAATCAACTCAGACATTATAATTATAAAAAAGGAAATTATATGAGTGTTGAGTTCATGCATTTAAATTCTAGTAAAAATAAAATATACTTATATTATTCAAGTTCTGATAGATGAAGTTACTTGAAATTTATATTAGGGAAAGAGAACAATTATTTATCTTTTACTATTTGTCAAAAATTCACAAATTAATCCATTCAGACTTTGTGATTGTGACCATTTCTTTTTGGAGTTTGCTAATAATTAATTACTAATTTGTAGATAAATATCAAAATGTGGACAATATTTAATTGATAACAACTTGAGAGAAATCAAAGCAAATAAAATTCAGCCATAGCACATGCAAAGGTGTTGTCTTTTTTAGTGTAGAAAATAAACGCACATATCATATATCGTTATTAATAATATTGTGATCATGACACAATTATATATAGAAAACGGTGAGATGGATGGAATTTGATCGCCTTTAATTAGAGTTTATCGATTAGAGCCAAACCTTGATTGCGACTATTAATTATGACTTCTTACCATTTTATTTTGATGGCGGCGTTAAAAGAAGCAACCTCTGGATTATTTCACATTTTCCATGAGTTGGTTGAGCCTTAATTTTTTGGATTGTCTATCTTATGCTGTACCTATAATTTTTAGGTTTTTATTGGGTTTGCCTTATTCACAGGTCGATTCCATGGCAACAAAAAAAGGATTTTGTGTTAGATTTTTGAAAATTGAGAAATATTGAATAGGGAGTGTTTCCCCCTTTACCCTACCCCTACGAATGGAGTCTAGACTATTCAAATCAATAATTTCAATTAATAGATGGTTAGACAAATTCGATTACCTAAGATAGAGAGGTTGTTTTCGATAGAGAATTTTTGACTCGGGTAAAACGTATCCAAATCATTACCTAGTTTCCTTATCGTTGTTGTTGTTGTTATTATTATTATTATTATTATTCCTACTCTCATATATACAATCTTATTCTTCGATTTTAGTATTACTTATTGCTTCTTTGGCTTCAATTATCATATTATTTATTGTCATGGTTCTATTCTCCATTACTGAATTTGCTTTACATACTTTAGTTTACTTTTGATATCTTTTACACAATCTACCAGAAATAGTCTGTATCTTGCTCAATATTAGATATAAAGCTACATACACACCACCCTCTCCATACCATCGTCACGTTATATCATTGTCATATTACACTAAATATGTTGTTTACAGTAAAGTACAACAACTACAAAATGTAGTATTACATAATTTAGCAAGTTGCAACTGTAATGCATTGATACATAATAAACTAAACAAGATATTCAAAAACTACTTTGGCCAGTTCAAGAGTAGTACATTGTGGATGTTTCTCGATACGAAAGGGAAATGTTTTCCATTCAAAAATTCCCTACTTTCATTAGGAAAGTCAGATTCTTCATTTTTAAGGAGTTTGTTTTTCTAGAGAAAATATTTTCCAAAATATTTAACCAACCGAACGTGAAAAATTAGAAAACATTTTTCCTTTCATACCGAACACATATTGAGACTTGGCAGAACCTGAGTAGCATTTTAATTACAGGTTCAATAGAATACAATTACTACTAAAAACTCTTTCATTTACAAGTCCAAGGGAAAGATAATATTCAAACACCAAACAAAAACCATTTTTTATAAATAATTCATCCAAAATCCAATAAGATATCATTTCTATCTTTGAATCCATTAACTCAAAATTTTGAATTCACCTATGGGAACCCAAAGCATTATATCAAAAAGACTATTCTATGAGTTCAAATTACTCATTTTGTTGTTGCTGATACTAGCCATTACATAAGGTAAACCTGCAGAGCCAAGGCTTGATTGACAACTACTAGCTAGCTAAACTTCAATCGTCTCTACTCAGAGAATCTTCCAGCTTCCTCTTCTTTTCATTCACAAAACTTACATGTGAGCCGCCATGCAATGCATCCATGAATTCTTCATCTCTTGAACACACATGCTTTATTTTCACGTCCTGCAATTGATCTTTGGAATATTCCTGATCTGCTAATGTTAAAAAAGAAATAGTTAGTAGTTGTTTGAACAAAATTTGATTGAAGTTGAAAAAAAAAATGTATTCGGATGTTGTGTTTGAAGTTTGAACATATATTTAACTTGAAGATGAGTTTACCAGGGGAATCATCATCCTCAATCTTGTTGAGTTTATTCTTCTTATTTGTCTCATCTGCAACATTATTGAATTCACCAACATAGAAAGCATGATTATTTGGAATGCATGGAGAAGTTGTGGGGATAATCAAATTTACGAAGGCCCTATAAATTTGGATATAATCGAAAAACCATGGAGTGCCTCTCCTTGCATAAAACATAATATAGGCCTCCTGTGCTAAAACAAAATCTTCTTCAACAAAAACAACCTATGACAAAATCAAACAAAATATCAACTTAGTTGTCGTAAACTCAAAATGTTTCTAACAAATTAAGGAAATTCTACTATTTTCCAATATACATGCTCGTCATTAAATTTGTAACATTCATTTGGAGCACAACGAATGAGGCTGTAATAGTATCCTGAAGATATTGAAGGTCCGGAATGCACTATAATTGCATAGAGATCATATTTCATTTCTTCCTGTTGAGAAAAGAAAAAAAATTGAAACAACATCATGTAATTGCTAACAAAAGATAAAATTCATGTAAAGTCCAAATGAAAATACTCACATTATTGATTTCGTTGGTATAAATAAGCATGTCCAATTCCAGCGAAAATGAAACATGCTTGTCCACCTTCTGAACAACTATTTCGTTATTTTTGAATTTCTTCAAATGTAGGGAAGTAACAGAAGGGCACGATCAATGAGGAGCTGCTTCTCAAATGGCCCCTGTGTCTTGCACCTTTCACAAGAAAACTCAATTTTCTCGATTTTAGTGAACGACTCTAGTGCTGCTGGTACATTGTCAATGTCCTCAATCTCTAAGCTTATGTCGATTAAAGGCTTGTGTGTGATAGAGAAATGATCACAATTGCAACAGCGGAGCTTAAAATTGAGAAAGATAGATTAACAATATAAATTTATATATATACAAGCTAGACATACAGAGTGTACACAGATCATACCCCTACCTTGGGAGGTAGAGAGGACACTTTTGATAGCCCTCAACTCAAGTAAAATAATTACACATCAATTTAAAAAATGAAAAAAATCGAGATAAAAAACATGTAAATAACACCTTGCTCACAAAACAACCACCAAAGGCCTCCTTGACAATGTTGTCTTGTGGTTCTAGATTGTAACAACAATATTCGAGTTTATTGAGAAAGCACTGTAAGAATTCATGTGCATCTTCTTGTTGATACCAACGAAATTGGGTGAAAAATTTGATATTTTGACAAAGTTAAGGAATACAAAGAAATATAAGGTACATAGTTGGCACAGAGGCATAGAGGCACAAAGAACAAGTTGACGAGCAAACTATAATCAATACTATACTATAACTATTTTACAATTGTCTTCGATGAGTTTTTCTACTTAAAAAACAATCCTATTACGCAAATTATTTTTCATGTACTTCATTGATGAGAATATTATTTCAACCCTTGATTTAAAACTAAAGTAAACTTTAAAATGAAATAAATGAATGACTAGGGTTAACTATAAATGGCTTAGAGACGGGAGCATAGGTTTACGTTAATTCACACATTTTCATGTGTGTGTGCAAGATGCGTAATATCTGTCATGTTAAATCACAAACAAGATATGATAAAAACATACCTCTCAAATGGCTAACAATTTTTTTCAGCGAGACGTAGTCAAAGGCACCAACCATAGAAAGGTCAACTAGATCTCGAATCATGCAAACTACACAGAATCCGATAGTGTGATCTGCAACAAGAAATAACATGAATCAACTAAGGTAAAAACCATTCAAAATGGATCAAAATAAAAGAAATTTTAAGTTGATACTTACTATCACATGGCGATACATGATCAATCGATGCAAGTAGCTCAAGCAACATTACGGTGTGCATAAAAGATTGCACGACCGCATTTAGAAAACATGTGTTGCCTAAGTTACATAGGCCAACTCCCTAAAAACAGACAATAACATAAGCACCAGAAACAACAAGAGTTAATATATAGAATACACACAATAGAGATTGTTTAGCAATGTATGATATCTCAATATCTACCTAATATTGGTTAACCCACACTTACAAGTGGCTATTTTGTAAATTGAAAATTTTATTATAATAGTGACTAGCTAGTTCTCAATTATCAAGCTGAAAAGTGGTTAGGCCCCACCCTATCTATTTTACTACATAGTTGATTGATTAAGATGCCATAAAAATAAGCTAAAATTGTATCATTTGAAATAACATAAAAGTGGCTAGCCTTGACTAATTTACTACAATAGATTATCGATTAAGATGTCATAAAAATAGGCTAAAATTGTATCATTTGAAAAAACTTAAAAGTGGCTAGACCCGGCTAATTTACTACAATAGTTGATTGATTAAGATGTAATAAAAATAGGCTAAAAGTATAAGTTGTATCACTTGAAAGAGTTAAAAATGGTTAGTCCATGTTATTTCACAGTAAATTGTATCACTCGAAAAGAGATGAAAAATGGTTAGCCCGCACTATTTATCTATATAGTTGATTGATAAAGATGTCATAAAAATAGGCCAAGTTGATTGATAAAGATATCATATGAATACGCTAAAATTATAACTTGTATCACTTGAAAGAGATTAAAAGTGGCTAACCCGCGCCATTTCACTTAATAATTGATTGATTAAGAATTAAAATGTCATAACATAGGCTAAAATTGTAAATTATATAGCTTAAAAGAGGTTAAAAGTTGGAATCATACCACCATTTTAGAAGGCTTATTCTCAATAGGCCTAGTTTCTTCAACTATCTCTTTGAAATTTTCGGGCTCAATTGAAGAAATAGGTACAACTGTTAAAGGAGACCATTCAGCCCAACCCAAATATGAAAGCTAGTTTCTATCAGAAGAAACAATATAGCCCATTGAATTAGAATCTACACTAATGATCAATGAATTGGATTCAACCTGAACATGTGACCATTCATTCAAGTCTGAATTCTTTTCTTTTGATTTTTCTTCAAGTTCAATTTTTACTAATGAAAATCAACATTGTTTTTCCCAATTTCCTGGGATTTCAAAGCATCATGATCAGGTGATAATTGTCCATTCTCTGTATTTACTTTTTTCATTGAGAAGTAAGAAAACAACAAAAACTAGAGAGAAATCAAGAATGGAGGTATGAGAACTATAGATTCATAAAAGGTTTCTGGTAGATAAAAATTTATGAAAATTCAAATTAAAATGTAAAAGAATGATTTTTAGGAATTTCAAGAAAAGTGTATACTTTGAAATGATGAGAAAAACAGTAGATACAAAAAAATGATTTTTTCTTTGAAAATGAAATCCAGAAGAAGAATCAAATTTTGTGTCTTTCTTTGTAAAGATTTGAACTTTAAAAAGATATTGAATATTTTGAGAGAATAAGTTGAATGTTTTTTCTTCTTAGGAGTTCTGCAGATGCTTCTAACAAATAGAAGGATTTTGAAATGAGAGGGAAACATATAAAGGGTTGGAGGTGAGGTGGGGATTTGGAAAGTAAATTTGTCAACTAGGAAAGTGATTTAATATAATAGATTGTCTAAATTAATAGATAAATCTTAATATTATGATATAATGTAGGGGTGTCCATAAGACGATCGATTATTTTTAAAAAATTATATCATCGGGTGGGAGACTTTGGAAAGTAAATTTGCCAACTAGGAAAGTGATATAATATAATAGATTTTCTAAATAAATAGATCAATCTTAATATTATGATATAATGTAGGGGTGTAAATGGGATGGTCAGTTATTTTAAAAAAAATATATCATCTCAATTTTTTTGGGTATTTTATATATATAATAAAAATTAGATTTTCTAAAATCATCCTAGTCATATCAGACTATTAGTTTCTCTTCATACGATTCAATTAATTTTAAAAAGAAATTACTTTTAAAATATCATTTCAAAATATACTATTATTAAAATATTTCTTTCGCAAGTATGTTCTTGAAGAAGCACTTCAATTCTTCATCAAGAAGTCAAGAATATAAAATCTTGTTGTCATATTGTTTGATCTTATACATTTAATGTGAACGCTTACATAGATTTCGTCGTATTGTTTGACAAAGTATCTATTAATTTTAAACCTAATTAATTAAAGGCTAATTAAAAAGCAAAGGCCCAAAGTGTTCTAATCACTAAAAGCCCAGGACCTTTGCAATATTTTGTTTATTTTCGTATTGCTTGTTTTAACCTTGCGTGGTAAAAGTTTTCCTATCTAAGTGTTAGAGTAGGTTTCCGCACGACACGGTGGATTGGATCGTGACACAGTAATAAGTTTTCTTTCCATGTTCTTCAAAATTAACGTTATCATGATCTTATTGACATAATTACTTTCTCAATGTTTATTAATATATATTAAGTATTAGAGCATTGCTATTTTTTATTTTTGAGTTGATAAAAATTCTGGAACCTCAACTATTTAATATTAATCTCTTTCTCTCTCTCTCTCTTACACACTGTAACGACCTAATTCCGTTGTTAGGGAAAATTCAATGGGGAAATAATTTGAACCAGAAAAACTTTTGAGTAGTAACTTAAAATTTCCTAGCCTAATCTAGATTTAGACGAAATCGAAGTCAGTAAGGTCTAGAGAAATATGGTAACAATTAGTTGATCTAATTATGATTTTGATTACATGAGTAGATAGCTAAGACATTAAGGAACCTGTATGACTTTACGGAATCGAATTTGAGCGAGTAGAACTCCTGAAACTGATCTTACCGTGAACGAGTATTTTCTGAGTGTCATGAAATGAAGGTGTGTTGTGAAATAGGGGTTTGAAACTCTAATTCTGACGTTCTATCTCTGCGCAAAATGCCACAGCGAAATTAGTGCCGCTAGAGCGGGGTCGCTGTAGCGGGACGAGATTTGCTCTGGCGGGATAGTCGCGATTTAAGTCGAAAATAAACCTTAAAAATATTTTATTCTACACTTTTCGACTTTGAGAATTAGGAGACGACCCCAGGCAAGTTCTTGACCATTTTCACCATTCTTGAGGCTAAAGGTAAGGTTTTAACTCCCCAAATCTATTTTTCGATCTGTATAATGTAAACTAGTGGGTAATTATTGATTGTGGGGGGGGGGGGGGGTTGATCTGAAAATTATGGTGGAAAAAGCCCTAATCTGGTTATGGAGATCAAGGGTTTGGCCTAGGGTTGATAATGTTGATTATAATCTGAGTAATTAGGCCTCGTTTATTGTTCATTGCGTTAATTATATGTTTTTAGACCACGAACAAGTGGGAAAAATTTGGAAAGGGAAGATTCAAGTGCCTTAAGGGATTCAAGCTTGAATTCGAGGTAGTTGATGGTTGTGAGATATATGTTTGTACTTGCTTCATTATAATGCATGTATGTATGCGAATATTGCATTATTGATAACACTAATCGTAAATAAGGATAATTGAATAATTGAATGTCATAAATCATGACTTAATTCTATAATTATGAGAATGTACTTATGATTGTGATTGTGGCTTGTTGAATGAATCGGGTGTTACGTTCCAACACACTAATTGGGATCGATTACCACGTACCGGCATAATATTAGAGCGGGTGTCACGATCCGACACACTAACTTGGATCGGGTACCACGTACCGGTACACTAACAGTTTGCATATGAGTTTCATGAGAGGACCATTGACTTAGATTTCGTGAGAGGACCATTTAATTATGTTGTGTATCTAGTTGTTATGATTACGTTCATATCTAATGGTGATTGAGGTTAAAAGATTGTTTGTTGTTCTAAAAATGATAACTAATGTGTATTATTGAGAACGTGGAATGTTGCATTGATCCTGAAAAAATGACTAATATTGTATATGTTCAGTATATGCCTGTTTTATAATATTTCGGTTACTTGCATGTGTTTCACTTATTGGAATAGTTATGTGATCCTACCAGTACACTGTGGTTATGTACTGATACTGCACTTGCTTGTTCCTTGTTGAGTACATGACATCTTCAGGCGGCTATTGATATACTTCAGCTAGGTGACTATTGAGCGTGACTGAATTCAAGGGTGAGCCAGTTCTTTCAGGCTGCCATGGATCTCTCTTATTTAAGTCCATTCTTTTCGGACTCAGACTATTTGTTTAAGGTGTTTTGTTTAGTTTCGGGGTTGTACCCTTTGTTCTTAGACTTGTCGTTAGTAGAGTTTTGGTACAATGACTTTCAGGTTCTAGAGGTTGTTCTTCCGCATTAGTTTGGTTAGTTTATTTAAACCCTTGGATTTTATGAGAACTCTATATTATTTCTGTATTTAAACCTTATTCTGTATCTTTAAATGCATAGTTTTTTGTTAAGTTGTTTAGACTGGGTTGTAGTAATGGTTCTCCTACCGGAGGGTTTGTGTGGGTGTCTGTCACGCCCCGAGCCTACACCCCGGACGTGACCGACACTTGAAGACCATCACTGGCCCCCAAGCGAACCCTTGGCCTGGCTTTCTTAACTCAGCGAAAACTTAACTCAACAGGATAACTCAATGCAATGAAAGGTTATAAAACAACTCAACTAAAGTAATTTGCCAACAAGGCATCTCGAGTCTCAAAATAGGATATTTAAATATATACATGCATGAGAGACTCCAAACTAACTGACTGACTGTCTATGAAGCCTCTAAATACTGAGATGGATGTTGGGACAGACCCCGCAACATCCTAATAAAACAAAAACTAAGAATACAAAATAATTGAGTCCTCCGGAATGCAAGGAGGCTCACCACTGACTCTAGAGTGCTCAGCTGGATCAACGACGTGCAGGATGCTGATCCGGGGTACCTGTATCTGCATCATAAGACGATGCAGGCCCACTGGCATCAGTCCATGGAAGGTACTAGTATGCGAGCTGGAAAACTAAGCAACAAAGGCTAGAAGGAAATTTGAAAGAAACTGAAAAGTTTACCTTGTTCAACTCAACTCAACCTGACTGACTTCTTTCAATATAAGGCAATTTAAAACAAGTGTGATATAAAGAAAGACTGTTTAAAACATGTTATAAAACTCTGTATGTATACAAGGATACAATAAGCCTGAGATGTATATAGAAATACAATTGAACTGATGTATATAAAATACAATAATTTCCGTGTATATAAAAAAAATACAATAACTGCTGTGGGAGTTTCTCTAACCGACAACCATCACATAAGAGCTAAAGTGATGATACAGCGATCAACCTCACGCTGCCAGAGCATCCTATACCCGGCCAAAGGTATAAGACCTGAACTGCCTAATGGATCCACTAGTCTAATATGAAAAGGATTCATCTAAAGAGCATGATCCTTTTCTACCCATGGTGGCTAACATGGTTCTATGGGGGCTGTGAGTTCTTTGAACGCTCCCCCAATTCGGTGCTCGATACTACTCCAAAAAATGTACTGGCTCTTATGTTTTTAAAACACATTTCTTCCTGCTGACATGAGATAATTACTCAAAAAAAACTATCCCGAAGGCTCTTTGGAAATTTCAGTTTCCAACCTTGTTTAAATGTAAAAACATTTCTTTAAAACTTCTTTGGGAATACATAGTTCCCTAATAACTTTGAGAAAATGAACTCAACTTGAAACATGAGATTCTTTACTTAGCTTGAAACTCTAAACTCTTTTCTTAACTTGACACTTGAGTCAAAAAAATAAAGTTAAAACGTTCAATAAAGACTCTTGAACAACTTTACAACTAGCTTGACTTGCTTAACTTCTAAGCTTAACTTTTAATTTCTAACTTCAATTGACTTCTAACTAACTCTCCTTGAATTGGAATTTGGATTCAAGGTGTTTGCTCACATGTTACGGATGAGTTCTTGACTTTCAGAAGTACCTTGGAGTGTTGGAAACAACTAGGAAACATAGGTATAATACCTAGGAACAAAATAAAATACAAATGGGGAATTAATGTAACGGGAAGGATTGGCGACCTTGGCGCTCTAAGAGGCGCTGGGCGCCAGCCCTCAACTTCAACTGGGACTGCTGGCCCCTCTGCCAGGCACCAGCCCCTGCTCCCAGAAAAAAAAAACGACTTTCCTCCCTCTTTTCTTCAACTCGAAACCACCCTTACTTCAATGGATTTAACCCCAAACACTAGGGATCATCAATCTCCCAACATACAATAAATTACAACTCAAATACACAACCCAATCATGTCCCACAACCAACAATAACTTCAACAACACAACTAACAACATCAACAACAACTAACAACTTCAACAACTTCAACACCAATCCAATATTTTCTCAAATCATAAAAAAAAGAGCTTGGTGTGTGGGGGAAAGGATCAAACCACACAAAGAACTCACATACCTTGATAGGGATCACCCCCGACGAAAATCCACGACGGAAACTTGTTGATCTCCTTTCTCCTCTTCTTCTCCTCTTTTTCTCTTCTTCTTCTCTTCTCCACTCTCAAGAACCCTAACTCTTTCTCTTTTAAAATAGGATAAAAATGATCCAGAAATCAGCCTAACACACAATATAACCTCAAAAGAAATGGCTAGGGAAAAGACCAAAACGCCCTTAAAATTTTCGGACGGATTCCCTGCCAACTGCCCAACTTTCAATGGCCATAACTCGCTCATACGAACTCGAAATCGAGCAATCTCAGTGGCGTTGGAAAGATCATTCCACAAGCTTCGCAACCATAACTAGAACTACTCCTAACTCATCCTAATCTAGGAGTTACGACTGTTCAAAGTTGGCCAAAAATCACTGATTTCCACACTTAGCCAATTTTTTTTTTTTCCAGATTCTGTATTTTTCCAAAAATGGCTACTTCCAATTTCAAGCTTCTTCATAGCTATTTCAAATTGATGGATGTTACAATATCTCCCCCTTGGGAACATTCGTCCTCGAATGAGGTGCTTCTTACTAAGCTAAGGGTGCAACAACAACTCAAACACCCAACAAACAACTATGCAACAACAACAACAATATGCCCACTATAATTTAAAGAGCACTAAGAAGGAAATTAATACCTTGATCTGCGGATTCAAAGAGATATGGATATCTCTTCTTCATGTCTTCTTCGGCTTCCCAAGTAGCTTCCTCAACAAATTGGTTCCTCCAAAGGACCTTGACTGAGGCTACATCCTTTTTCTCAACCTTCGAACTTGTCGATCTAAAATTTGAACAGGAATCTCCTCATAAGATAAGTTATGCTTGATCTTGATACTTTCAGTCGGTAGGATCAATGAAGGATCGCCTATGCACTTCTTCAACATGGAGATATGAAATACCGGATGGACCGCTGCTAGCTCCTGTGGTAGCTCCAACTCATAAGCTACATTGCCAACTCTCTTGACTATGCGATAAGGTCCAATATATCGGGGGTTAAGTTTTCCTTTCTTACCAAACCTCACAACCCCCTTCATGGGTGAAACCTTCAAATATACCCAATCATCTACTTCAAACTCTAACGCCCTTTTCCTAACATCAGTGTAGGATTTTTGACGACTCTATGCCGTTTTCAACCTCTCTTGAATCACTTTCACCTTCTCCATAGCTTGGTGAACTAAATCTGGTCCTATCAACTGTGCTTCACCCACTTCAAACCATCCAATATGAGACCTACATCTTCTCCCATAAAGAGCTTCATATGGAGCCATCTGGATGCTAGAGTGATAACTGTTGTTGTAGGCAAACTCAATGAGAGGTAGGTGATCATCCCAATTACCTTTGAAATCGATCACACAAGCTCTCAGCATATCTTCTAAAGTCTGAATAGTGTGCTCTGCTTGCCCATCAGTCTGAGGATGAAAGGCAGTACTTAAGTTCACATTTGAACCCAAGCCTTTCTGAAAAGATTTCCAGAACTGTGCAGTAAACTGTGCACCTCTATCTGAAATAATGGAGATTGGGACTCCATGAAGTCTCACTATCTCTCGAATATACAACTTGGCATAATCTTCTGCTGAAAGGGTAGTCTTTACCGGTAGAAAATGAGTTGACTTTGTCATTCTGTCGACAATCACCCAAATAGAATCATGCTGTCTGTGAGACCTTGGCAACCCTGTGATGAAATCCATATTAATCATCTCCCACTTCCACTCTGGAAGTTCTATCCTCTGAGCTAATCCACCGGGCCTTTGGTGTTCAACTTTCACTTGTTGGCAATTTGGACACGTAGCAACAAACTCAGCAATGCCCTTCTTCATGCCATTCCACCAATAAACTTCACGCAAATCACGATACATCTTGGTGGAACCCAGATGAATAGAATATCTGGAGCTGTGAGCTTCCGCCATAATCCTCTCTTGGAGTCCATCTACCATAGGTACGCACAATCTACCTTGAAATTTCAAAACACCATCTCCCCCTTATTCAAAAGCTAATACTCTTTGCTTTTGAACATTTGCCTTCAACTCAAGCAAAATGGGATCTTGATCTTGCTTCTCTTTCACTTTTGACATTAATGATGACTCGGCCCTGCTCGTCACTGCTATTCCTCCTTCTGTGGAATCTGTAAATCTGACTCCCAGGCATGCCAGTCTGTGCACATCTTTTGCTAACTCTCTCCTTCCTTCTTCAATATGGGCGGTGCTACCCATAGACAACCTGCTCAAAGAATCAGCAACAACATTAGCCTTACCTGGGTGGTAAAGAATACTCAGGTCATAATCCTTGAGTAACTCTAACCACCTCCTCTGTCTGAGATTAAGCTCCCTCTGAGTAAGCACATATTGAAGGCTCTTGTGATCAGTGAATATGTCGACATGCACACCATACAAGTAATGAAGCCATATCTTCAAAGCAAATACTACAACAGCTAGCTCTAAATCATGGGTTGGGTAGTTCTTCTCATGAATCTTCAACTGTCTGGAGGCATAAGCTATAACTTTGCCATTCTGCATTAAGACACAACCCAAACCAACTCTAGATGCATCACAATACACCACAAAACCTTGAGTACCTTCTGGTAGCGTCAAAACTGGAGTTGTAATCAATCTCTTTTTCAATTCCTGAAAGCTTTTCTCACAAGCTTCAGACCATTGAAATTTCACCGTCTTCTGAGTCAACTTTGTCAAAGGAGATGCAATAGTCGAGAACCCTTCAACAAACCTTCTATAATAGCCAGCCAAACCCAAGAAACTCCTAATTTCAGTTGGAGATGTGGGTCTAGGCCAATTCTGCACTGCCTCAATTTTTCGAGTATCAACTTTAATTCCATCACCGGACACAATGTGGCCTAGGAACGCCACAGACTTAAGCCAAAACTCACATTTAGAGAACTTGGCATACAACTTTTTATCTTTCAAAGTTTGAAGAACTATTCTGAGATGGCTAGCATGATCTTCTTCATTCCTTGAATAGATTAGTATGTCATCAATAAAGACAATAACAAACATATCTAAATAAGGTTTGAAGATTCTATTCATCAAGTCCATGAAAGCTGCCGGTGCATTGGTCAAACCAAAGGACATGACTAAAAACTCATAATGACCATACCTGGTTCTGAAAGCTGTCTTTGGGATATCACATTCCCTTACCCTTAACTAATGATAGCTTGATCGGAGGTCAATCTTTGAAAAACAAGTAGCACCCTGAAGCTGATCGAAAAGATCATCAATCCTCGGAAGAGGGTACTTGTTCTTGATGGTAACCTTATTCAACTGGCGGTAGTCTATACACATTCTAAGGGAACCATCTTTCTTTCTCACAAACAAGACCGGAGCTCCCCAAGGCGAGACACTTGGTCGAATGAAACCCTTATCTAGGAGATCTTTCAACTGCTCTTTCAACTCTGCTGGTGCCATTCTATATGGCGGAATAGAGATAGGACGAGTATCTGGAATGAGATCTATGCCGAAATCTATTTCTCTCTTAGGAGGAATTCCGGGTAGATCATCAGGAAAAACTTCTGGAAACTCTCTTACTATAGGAACTGACTGGAAATGAGGTATCTCAACACTAGAGTCATGAACTCGGACTAAGTGATAGATACAACCCTTCAAAACTAACTTTTTCGCCTTAAGGTACGAAATGAATTGACCCTTAGGCACTACTGAACTACTACTCCACTCTAAGATTGGCTCATTCGGAAACTGAAACTTGACCACTCGAGTTCTACAGTCTATCGATGCATAACAAGCATGAAGCCAATCCATACCTAGAATGACATCGAAATCTATCATGTCTAACTCAACCAAATCAGCCATGGTGCTCTTGTGACTGATGGAAACATGACAATCACGATAGACTCTTTCTGCTAGAATAGATTCCCCAACAGGTGTAGAAACACAAAAGGGTTCACAAAGTCTTTCAGGAAGAACCTCAAACTTATTTGCAACATAAGGAGTTACAAAAGATAAACTTGCTCCTGGGTCTAGCAAGGCATACACATCAAAAGTAAAGACTTTGATCATACCAGTGACAACATTTGGAGAATTCTCTTGCTCATGGCGACTGGTGATTGCATAAAGGCGGTTTGCTCCTCCACTGGTACTAGAAGTAGCTCCTCTAGGTGTCGTCCTGTCTGGGGGAACAACTGAAGAAGACTGTGCTTTATTTCCCCCATTACCCTGCCTATTCTTTGGACACTCTCGCATGAAATGTCCATTCTGACCACACTTGAAACAACCAACGGAGCCCTCTCGACAAATACCTGAGTGGTTCCTACCACACTTGGCGCAGGCAGGAGGCTTACTACTCCCTTGCGCCACACTACCCAAAGATTGTGCTGGTCTAGCCTTGAAGTCCTTCGAATTCTGAACATTAAATTCACCTTTATATCTGGGTGCAGGTGCTCTAACAGATGATGGAGCAGGTCCCTTTTGCCTTTGCTGAAAGGAGGAACAGTTTGAATTACCTCTTTGCTGCCCGGACTCGTTCCCGGTCTTTGCTCTCTTATTTCTAAATTCTTCTCTGTCCCTCAGCTTCTCTTCCTCAACCTGCTGCACATAAACCATCAACCTTGATATGTCCATGTCCCCGATAAGCATTGACGCCCTACCTTCCTTGCTCGACAACTGAGACAACCCAGCAACAAACAGGCTCATTCTATTCCTCATGTCCGCAACCATCTCCGGAGCATAGCGGGATAATTGTGTGAACTTCAGACTGTACTCATGAACACTCAAAGAATCCTGCTTAAGTGTGAGGAACTCACGTACCTTGGCCTCTCTCAACTCTCGAGGAAAGAAATGCCCTAAGAAAGCTTCCTCAAAACCGGCCCAACTCGCAGGTGGTGCATTCTCAGCTCTACTTCTTTTCCACTGGTCGAACCAAGTTCTAGCAACATCCTTCAATTGATATGCAGCTAGTTCAACCCGCTCAATATCTGCTACATGCATCACATCAAAAATCTTCTTCAACTCCTCAGTGAAGTTCTCTGGATCCTCAGTAGTACTTGAACCCATGAAACTCGGAGGATTCATCCCCAAGAACTCACGAATCCTTGAAGTGTCAGCTCCTTCATGTCGAGCTCCTCTTTGCTGACCAATTTGATTAGTCATAGCTTGACTCAGAATTCTAATTGCCTCTCTAAACTCGGCAATAGAAACTTCCCCTTGATCTTGCACTCCCGGGGCATAAGGTAACTCTTGCTCATCAACATAACGTCTAGGAAGACGCCCTCTATCAACTCTTCGTGGAGGCATGATTATCTGAAAACACGTGCAAGCGCGGATTAGAAAGAAACTTTTTAGAGGTCAACTCTAACGCATGAAATGAGTGTGAAAGAAATGAGAAATCTTCCTAAATGTTGCAGCCTCCCAATTATAGATGTGGCGCGCTTCACACCGATAACTAGGACTCTACAAACACGGCTTCATAGACTCCCTAGGACTCTTGAACTCTGTGCTCTGATACCAAGTTTGTCACGCCCCGAGCCTACACCCCGGACGTGACCGGCACTTGAAGACCATCACTGGCCCCCAAGCGAACCCTTGGCCTGGCTTTCTTAACTCAGCGGAAACTTAACTCAACAGGATAACTCAATGCAATGAAAGGTTATAAAACAACTCAACTGAAAGTAATTTGCCAACAAGGCATCTCGAGTCTCAAAATAGGATATTTAAATATATACATGCATGAGAGACTCCAAACTAACTGACTGACTGTCTATGAAGCCTCTAAATACTGAGATGGATGTTGGGACAGACCCCGCAACATCCTAATAAAACAAAAACTAAGAACACAAAATAATTGAGTCCTCCGGAATGCAAGGAGGCTCACCACTGACTCTAGAGTGCTCAGCTGGATCAACGACGTGCAGGATGCTGATCCTGGGTACTTGTATCTGCATCATAAGACGATGCAGGCCCACTGGCATCAGTCCATGGAAGGTACTAGTATGCGAGCTGGAAAACTAAGCAACAAAGGCTAGAAGGAAATTTGAAAGAAACTGAAAAGTTTACCTTGTTCAACTCAACTCAACCTGACTGACTTCTTTCAATATAAGGCAATTTAAAACAAGTGTGATATAAAGAAAGACTGTTTAAAACATGTTATAAAACTCTGTATGTATACAAGGATACAATAAGCCTGAGATGTATATAGAAATATAATTGAACTGATGTATATAAAATACAATAATTTCCGTGTATATAAAAAAAATACAATAACTGCTGTGGGAGTTTCTCTAACCGACAACCATCACATAAGAGCTAAAGTGATGATACAACGATCAACCTCACGCTGCCAGAGCATCCTATACCCGGCCAAAGGTATAAGACCTGAACTGCCTAATGGATCCACTAGTCTAATATGAAAAGGATTCATCTAAAGAGCATGATCCTTTTCTACCCATGGTGGCTAACATGGTTCTATGGGGGCTGTGGGTTCTTTGAACGCTCCCCCAATTCGGTGCTCGATACTACTCCCAAAAATGTACTGGCTCTTATATTTTTAAAACACATTTCTTCCTGCTGACATGAGATAATTACTCAAAAAAAACTATCCCGAAGGCTCTTTGGAAATTTCAGTTTCCAACCTTGTTTAAATGTAAAGACATTTCTTTAAAACTTCTTTGGGAATACATAGTTCCCTAATAACTTTGAGAAAATGAACTCAACTTGAAACGTGAGATTCTTTACTTAGCTTGAAACTCTAAACTCTTTTCTTAACTTGACACTTGAGTCAAAAAAATAAAGTTAAAACGTTCAATAAAGACTCTTGAACAACTTTACAACTAGCTTGACTTGCTTAACTTCTAAGCTTAACTCTTAATTTCTAACTTCAATTGACTTCTAACTAACTCTCCTTGAATTGGAATTTGGATTCAAGGTGTTTGCTCACATGTTACGGATGAGTTCTTGACTTTCAGAAGTACCTTGGAGTGTTGGAAACAACTAGGAAACATAGGTATAATACCTAGGAACAAA
This sequence comes from Solanum bulbocastanum, assembly GCA_037074985.1. Taxonomy (NCBI): domain Eukaryota; kingdom Viridiplantae; phylum Streptophyta; class Magnoliopsida; order Solanales; family Solanaceae; genus Solanum; species Solanum bulbocastanum. The sequence continues at coordinate 3,667,370 of CM073604.1, forward strand.
ATAAAATACAAATGGGGAATTAAGGTAACGGGAAGGATTGGCGACCTTGGCGCTCTAAGAGGTGCTAGGCGCCAGCCCTCAACTTCAACCGGGACTGCTGGCCCCTCTGCCAGGCACCAGCCCCTGCTCCCAGAAAAAAAAACGACTTTCCTCCCTCTTTTCTTCAACTCTAAACCACCCTTACTTCAATGGATTTAACCCCAAACACTAGGGATCATCAATCTCCCAACATACAATAAATTACAACTCAAATACACAACCCAATCATGTCCCACAACCAACAATAACTTCAACAACACAACTAACAACATCAACAACAACTAACAACTTCAACAACTTCAACACCAATCCAATCTTTTCTCAAATCATAAAAAAAAGAGCTTGGTGTGTGGGGGAAAGGATCAAACCATACAAAGAACTCACATACCTTGATAGGGATCACCCCCGACGAAAATCCACGACGGAAACTTGTTGATCTCTTTTCTCCTCTTCTTCTCCTCTTATTCTCTTCTTCTTCTCTTCTCCACTCTCAAGAACCCTAACTCTTTCTCTTTTAAAATAGGATAAAAATGATCCAGAAATCAGCCTAACACACAATATAACCTCAAAAGAAATGGCTAGGGAAAAGACCAAAACGCCCTTAAAATTTTCGGACGGATTCCCTGCCAACTGCCCAACTTTCAATGGCCATAACTCGCTCATACGAACTCGAAATCGAGCAATCTCAGTGGCGTTGGAAAGATCATTCCACAAGCTTCGCAACCATAACTGGAACTACTCCTAACTCATCCTGATATAGAAGTTACGACTGTTCAAAGTTGGCCAAAAATCACTGATTTCCACACTTAGCCAATTTTTTTTTTTTCCAGATTCTGTATTTTTCCAAAAATGGCTACTTCCAATTTCAAGCTTCTTCATAGCTATTTCAAATTGACGGATGTTACAGTGTCAATCATGATGATTTGGGTCATGACAAAATTGGTATAAGAGTCCTAGGTTCGTTGATCTCATTATACCTAAACGTGTCTAGTATAGTCGTGTGGAACGGTATGAAGACGTCCGTACTTTTCTTTGAGAGGTTATAGGACTTTAGAAAAAACTCACTTCTTTTTACTCCTTCGTGCTATGACTTGAATCCAATTAGTATCTAGGTGATACAAATTAGTATCTTTCCTCCTTCACTCTATGGTTTTCTAATATTTGGTGAGTAACATGGTTGTATGGGAAGTTTTAAGAGATAGTGGGACACCACTCGGATAGAATTTAAAAGAGCTAGAGTTATGATAAAGAAAAATAGTGGGGTGTGGTACAACATTTAGAGAGAGGTGAGAGCAAGCATATTTTATTTGATTGCAAAGGCTAAAGATGTATCTTCAAATGGGTAGATAATTGAGTTCAGAGACGCGTGATTTCATTTGTTGTGTTGTGGCTATGGTAACAGTATCACAAGTCCATCAGATAAGTTAAAAACTATTGAAAAAAACTTGAGAAATGAGTGTACAGGCATTAGCTCGAGTGTGATGATAAGTGCTTGGTTTTTCTTTTTGAGTTTCGTAATAAGTATAATTGAATTGCTAGCGAAAGATATTGTAAGATCGATGGAGATGCGTTCAATGATAAGCGAAGATCCATGAATGCATAAAAATCTTCAAGGAATAAGCTAATATTGATAGATAAGGGGATTGTGTTATACAATTGAATTTACAATTCAGATTTTTCATTGTAAGTCTACATTCCTGGTGATATATTTTGTCAAGGTATGAATTTGTAAGGTGAGAAATGATCAATTGTATCAAGTATTGAACCTTTAAAAGGATTTACACTTGGTGAGTCGTAAAGTTTATTTCTTTTGATTGTTAAAGTATCCAAGAAAGGTTTTCATTTAAAAAATGTTGGTTTAGAGTAAGGTAAATGATCGGAGTGTTCATGATGGTTGTTAGTAATGAGAGTGTGGACTTCAGTGGAATGATGTGAAGAGTATGTGGAGTCAACTCCATGGAAAAGACCGGTATTGACTCTTCAGAGGAAAACCTTTAGTGTTATTCGATAAATTCTTATGTGACCATCTAGTTCATTTTGTACATAGTTGTGAGTATGATGCACTGGCTATGCTCACGCGTGTTTCACTTTTGTTGCTGGATCCCTAGTGGTGGATTAGGGGTACCAATCCTGCAATGTTCTTTTGGTTGAATGGGATGATTGGGAAGACTTGGTTATTTCAGATGACACATTTGGCGTTGTCTTGACTTGTTAAAATATTTCAATGGTTCTACATAAATCACCTTGCTTATGAGAGTTCAAAATAAGATCTACCATGTGTAATTATGGTTGTCCGATAATTTTAGCATTCATCTAGTCATCGAGGTCATGTATTGATTATGTGTGGTTGAATGTGGGGATCATTGGGTCAAATTCTACCGTTCTTAAGGGTAATCTACAATCACAATTGCTAAATCTAACATATCGATAGTGCTGTTAGAGGTTTTGTATGCTTGGATATATCCCTCAATGATCATCCAATGTCTAAAGATCAAATTTTTATAATGTAAGCTCATGAGAATTTATGTTGTGGGATAGAGATGTTGTTAAGAACTGTGATTGTTTGGTTATTGTGAGTGTATGTTGGTCGGTTCATGTTCACTCTAATTGTAGTGAGTATTGATTTAATAGTTTATTATAGTTATATGAGAAAGAATTCGTCCTGATGGTTGTGTCAAGGACTTTGATAACATGTTACAGACGAGTGTACAATCAATTTTGGTGGTTGTTGGGAATCGTTTTTGTTGTTAGTTAAGTTTACCTACAACAATACTTATCACTCTAGTATTGAGATGACTTCATTGAGATATTGTATGGAAGGATGTGTAGGTATTCAATTGGTTGGTTTGAGGCTGAAAATGTGAAACCTTTGGGGGTTGATTTGGTGATAAGATTCGGTAAGAAGGTCATGCGAGACAAATATCCCCAGCTATTCGATGATTCAGATACTACTATACTATTGTTTTAGCCTTTTTCTCCTAGTTTGTCAATCGGGGACGAGTGATGGGTAAATTGGTATCTATTGTAACGACCTGATTCCGTCATTAGGGAAAAGCCAATGGGGAAATAATTGGACCAGAAAAACTTATGAGTAGTAACTTGAAATTTCCTAGCCCAGTCCAACTTTGGATGAAATTGGAGTTAGTAAGGTCTAGGGAAATTTGGTAAGAATTGGGTGATCTAATTATAATTTTGATCACATCAGGTACGACTTTACAGAATCAAATTCGAGAGAGTATAACTCCCGAAACTGATCTTACCATGAACGGGTATTTTTTGAGTGTCATGGGATGAAGGTGTGTTGTGAAATGTCTCATAAATATCTAGTTCTTCTGCTTCTGTGTTGGTTGTCATCCCTATGCCCCTAGCCTTAGCAAACACTAGATCTCCTGATTGGTTTCTTTGTCAAAAACCATATGATCCCATTTCTGGGTTTCCTCTACAGGATCCGTCAGTGTTACATTTCAGATTTCCTTCTTCAGGTGGACTCTATGTTAAACTGTGATAATGCACCTGAGGTTTGTAATCTTTCAGTTTGCTTATAATGGCAATCCACTACCTTCTTTCCAACCTGATTGATGTGTATCTAATCGTCACGAACTTTCTCACCAAGTCCTTGAACTTGCTCCACCATTATGTTGAATGTAGTATTTCGTCCATACTTTCTGTTGTTCCTTCTCTTTAAAAGTGTCCACAGTATGATTGCTGACATGTCTTGATATATCCTTTTAGCTTTGGTGAATTATCTTGTTTCCACCAAGTGATAATAAGATGTTGAAGGTGCATTCCAGTAATGTTTATACCCGCAAAACTAGCAAACTGCCTCCATAGTCTAATGGCTATAGGGGTTGTTTAAAAAAGATGTGACATAGTTTCCTCTTTCTTTGTTTCACCACACCAACATCCCGAAACAATTAGAATGTTCATTCTTTTAAGGTTGTCATCTGAAGCTATTTTCCTATTCCATACCCTTCATAGGAAGAAATTCACCTTAAAAGGAAGTCCTTTATACCATATAAACTCATAGTCTCTTCTGCATTGCCTCTTCTATCTCAATAAATGCCATGTAGATTTTACTGTGAAACTACCTTGAGTATTTTCCATCCACCAAGGTCTATCACTTCCATTCTCAATTATGGTGGGCTTTATGGTTTCCATTATGTAACCAGTCATCTCCTAGGACAGTTTTGTCAGCAACTTTCTTTCATTCCAACTTCCATTTAGCATAAATTCATTGATCTTTATTTCTTCTTCAATAGCATTTTCTCCCTCTATAAAGTATAAAGCTTCCCATTTTGTCCAGTTGTCAAACCAAAAGCTTGAATTCCTTTCCTTCACCTGCCACCATATATTATGTTCAATCTCTTCCCTTATTGCATTTATTTTTCTCCACGCATATGAGTGTCCTTGCCCTTTTGCCACTTTTGGGTAAACCTTTTTACAATACTTATTCCATATATATGTACTTCACAAGGAGGATATTGAGGTTCTGAAGTTTCACCATAATTTTGTAAACAAAGCTCCTGACATATCTTGTAATGGTCTGAATCCCAAGCCTCCTTCTGATTTTGGGTAGCACATGTTCTCCCAAGATACTCAATGTTTGTTCTTTGACCCAGTATAATTTCCCCAAAGAATTTGGCAAACAACTTATGTAACTGGTTAATGACCCCATTTGGAGGATTCATAGCTGAAAGCACATAGATAGGCATTGATTGTAATACATGTGAAATTAGGACTTGTCTCCCCCCATAAGATAAAAGTCTATTCTTCCATGGATGGATTCTTTTTGCCACCTTTTGTACTAACCCCTCAAAATGTGACTTGTTCTTTCTTCCATAGAACATGGGGCAGCCCAAATAAGTAAAAGGAAAGGAACCAATTCTTATTCTTATTATCTTCCTAATTTGATAGCTTACTCCTATAGGGACCTTCTCATGTAGATACACCAAGCTTTTGTCCAAGTTTATCAATTTCCCAGATACTAATTCATATCTTCATCATTTTCCTCATAGAAGTTGGTTGTGCAGAACAAAAAAGAATAGTTTCATCTGCATATGACAAATGATTTTTTTTGGACTCTATTTAGGCATTCCATGTCCCCTGAACTCCTGATCTTCAAATAATTTATTCAAGCTCCTTGATATGACTTCTGTTGCAATTATAAACAATGTAGGTGATAGAGGGTCACCTTGTTTAAGACCTCTAGAAGACTGGAAAAAACCAAAAGACTGTCCATTCATAACCATTGAATACCAGTTATTGTTGATTAACCTTTGCACCATATCTATGATTCTTTCAAAAAATCCAAAACACCTTAATACTTTGAGAAGATACTTCCAACTTTGGAAGAATTGTCCTAAAATTCTATCTAGTCCACTTGAACTATCTCCATTAAGAGAGAAAACAACTTTTTTAACTTCATCTTCTGTTGATAGCCTCTCAATTTCCTAATTCTACTTTGCCTTGATCAAAGTAGGAATATTTTGCAGCAGGAAATAATCTTCTATCTCTTGATCTTCTTTGAACTGAGATGAAATACCCCCATAGCTTCCTCTCCAATATTCTGAGTGGATGTAATCTTGTTATCTTGCCTGGTTGTTATCTCTGAGATAATTAGCTTTTTCCTTCTCCCTTTGACATATGGGTGGAAGAATTTGGTGTTCCTCTCCCCATCTTTAAACCATCTCATCCCTATCTTTTGTTTCCAGTATTCTTCCTCAATATTCAAATATCTTTTCAACTCTACATTGACTTTATTCAAATCTTCCCTATTTGCCTCTATTAGAGAAACTTCCAATTGAATTTCCTTCATTTTGATTACATCTTCCAGTGTGGCAATCTTTTGAAAAAAATTTCCAAACGTTTCCTTGCTCCATTTTGCTAACACTGACTTCAGTCTTTTCAGCTTAGTTTGCACTATAGCAAAAGGTGAGCCTCTAATTTCTTTACCCCAACTCTGCTCCACCTGGTTCATAAACATTTAATGTTTAGTCCAGAAATTTAAAAATATGAAAGGTTTGATTCTTATTTCCTGACAAGTGTTGCAAACCAGATGTAAAGGTGCATGATCTGATCCTATTGTCTAATTAGGTGCTGCACTTCACTTTCTGGTAATAGCTTTATGAATTCGGTGTTACCAAAGACTCTATCTAACCTTTTGAAAATACTATCTTCTTGTATCCTACCATTCCACCAGGTATAGCTGCAGCCTATGAACTTTATCTCAGTCAATGCACATGTACTAATACATTGTGCAAAGTTAGTGATTTCATTTTGTGTCACTGGTAGACCACCTAATTTCTCTGATTCATCCAGGTTGGAATTGAAATCTCCTCCAACAATCCAGGGACTATTATTATTGCATGCTATATCTTCCAGGTCATCCCATAGTTCTAGTCTCTCTAAGGCACTGCATCTTGCATATATAGCTGTCACCTTGAATCTATCACTTGTGCCTCTTAATTTATAACGAATTGTAAGCTATTGCAGAGTATCTTTATAATCTTCTTCTTCCCAGTTTTCACTCGAAAAGCTTTATATTTTTGCTGATAGGTTTACCTTAGCATTAGGCATGCCTAATATACTTGTACTTTTCCAGTTCATTGGGGCTTTGAAAAGGTTCCAATATTGCTATGTAAGAGTAATGATGTCTCTTGTTCAGGTCTATTAATCTCTCAAAAGAATTTTGAGTCTTAATAGATTTGATGTTCCAGAATAGTACTTTGTCAATCATTGAGATATTGAGATGGGACCCTTCCTACTCTTTGTGTTTACATATGAAAGCATTTATGACTGCTTTACTCCCTTTTTGTTTTTTCCTTGAAGTTGTCCAGTCTACTCAATGGATAGATCTCATTTTCTGCTTGTGTCTTCTATAATTTCTTCCATAGTATCTTCTTCTTCTTCTTGCAACTTTTTATCTATCTCTTAACATCTAGTTGAGATAATTGATAAATCTTTGATGCCTTCTGTGGGGTAAGTACCCCTTTGTTTTCTTGTTCCATTCTTCTATCCACTGACTCCAAATGATTCTTCCTATCCCTCTTTGCAGCAGTATGTATTACCTGATGACTCTTGTTCATTTTCTGCTCTACTTGTTGCCTGATTGTGGCTGTGATGTGCCTTCTGTGATGTTCCTTCTTTTGTATGTGAGTTGCTACTGTCAGGAGTTTTTACCCCATGCTTTTGATAATCTGTTAACATGTTCTCATTTTGCCTATATTGTTGTTTGTTTGTTCTTGCCTCTATCTTTTGTATCCCCAGTAGTTTCATCTTCTTTCTGCCTAATGTTAGAAGGTTGTTCTTCATACAGTTCCTTATCTCCAATAGTATTTCCCCCTAGCTTCAGATCATCACCCTCTGTGTTTCCTTGTGCTCCAAATTTGTTAGCTACTGATACCATTCTATCTTTTTGTTGCTCTTGTCTCGGTTCCAAACTTGCTCCATTCTTCCATTAAAGTGTAATCTACCTCTTTTCTAATAGCTTTTCTTCTTTTGTTCCTGGAACTTACCATGTTCCTTTCTGCCATTACCTATGTTGTCACTGTGACCCCAATCACCTTGCTTGTTCACAACCCTTCTTGCATTGGTATCCTCCTTTGTATTGTTCTTGTCCCTATCCTCCTCTTCCTCTTCTTCTTCTTTGGGGTATAATTCTGGATGAAGGACAAAAAATTCCACTTTCTATAACTAAATCATTTATATGCTTATTTATTGGGGGGAAAATACTGTCTACTAGGTTTATTATTTTTATTCTAACCAACCTATATGTAATTAAAGGAAAAACATTAACTTTTATTTTATACATGCATAATTTAGACTACTGATCACAAATTAAATAAATGGTCAAACTCTTAATAGAAATTTTGATAAACTTTTCTCCTTTTTTGATGTTGAGACGTTATTGTTACTTTATGGTTCTTCAGAACTTAATGGGCACTCCCCTTCAAATCAAATTAAAAATAAAATTTCCTTGAGTTCTTAGTGTTTATGCCTAAATATTGATAACTCAATTCATTTGATTACTATAAGGATAGACTCAATCTGAAATATGATTATATGGATCATAAAAGTAAGTATCTATTAAATCCATTACAAAAGTATCAGTTACAATACCAATTATGCAAAAAGAAATCCCTCCAATAGTATCAGTTATTTATGTCACTTTCCGTCGATCTTCATCAAATGATCATATTATACATAAATAATCATGGATAATTAAAATATGCAATCATTTAGAATGAGCTAGAATTTTTCTTATTCTCTTGTTTTCTTAATTGAAGAAATAATTAAAAATAAAATAATAAATTCAAAATGAATAATAACTTAATTTTGAGAAGATATAGAGTGTTCTCAATTGACTCTCGACAAACGAATAACAAATGATTTCTGAACAGTCTCCAATTTAAGACCGTGAACAGTGCTAAGGGGAGAATCCTAAAGCAAGCGTTAACAGAATTTTAAAGAAAATCGGGCATAGTTTTCCTTATTTTTGGGCCTATCTAAATTTTCTCTATTTCAGAAATTAGCAACACAACTAAGAACATCTCCAAATTAAGACATAATATCCATTAACAATTTATTCGTCACGCAATAATACTAATTCATCTCAAATATGGAAAGAAGTTTAATATAGTCACTCGTCTATAAAAACGGAAGAATACTCATAACTTTAGTAAAAGAAGTGACTGTGGAGCGAATCTAAGAGATATATCAAAGGAATGTCCATAACAAATAGATAAGCTTGTTGCCCGCGCGAACAAGTGCGGGGATCACCATGGAATGTCAACTTGTTAGCTCTAGTTAATGAAATCCTCGTCAATGTCACTTGTGTCCTCTATAAAAAAAAATTAGTGAGGAGTGAAAGTTAGCTCAATGAGTAATAACACTTCACCACAACCTTTTTAATGAGAAAAAAAAACATAAAACATACTAGTATAATAAGTAAAATCATAAAATAAATGTTCTTTTCGGGGAAATGATAACAATAATCAATCTTGTTGTAACATGTAAGCAAAATCAACTTAACCATTTAATAGTAAATTTCAGTAAAAGACTTTCATTTTAAATCTTATATTTGAGGGTTTTCAAGAATGAATCATGTAATAAGTGTCCCCTTCTACTTAAAAATATGATCAATAACAATGAATCCCTCATAAATGAGACAAATATTCATATCAATATGTCCCTGCTTTAGAAAAATCAATAACAATATGTCAGTTCTACCTTCCCACTAGCGAGGGTTGTATTAGTAATCGATAAATACAAGATGCCAAATGTAACGAACCTGTTGTTAGCTACACGAAATCCATCAAGGTCTACTCTCATTTATAATTTTCTTCATAAATAGTAGAAGCATTTCCTAAATAGTCAAGACATTTAAGTTCTATCATATTATATAAAATTTTAACCAAAAACATATGTCGAGACATACCTACACCCCGCACGCACACTCACTATATCTATATACGTCAAACGTTCTAGCCCAAACATTTAATAATACATTCACTTTATGAACCATGTATAAATCATGAAAGTTATAAAATATAAATTGTAATAGATTACTACTTATTGTACTTGTGTCAAGTCACTAGACTTGTCACCTCAAATAGTCTGCATGACTTCCTTCGATCAATTTATAATCACATCATATCGATTTTACATTATTTTGCTATTCGACTAATCTGTAACTAATATAGAGCAACCAACCTGATATGAATTTAACACTCACTCCATTTCTCAAAGGTGTTCTTATTCTTCCTCTTTTTTTTTTTTTTTCTCATTTAAGCATTTGATTAAGCTTTTGTGAAAAACAAACAAAAAATTCTCTATTTGTTGAACTCATACGGTTCTCAAATTAAACATAGCACCCATCGAAATACCATATATAAGCTACATGATAATAAGCATTATTCTCAAGAAAATTATTCGCGTAGAAAATATATATAGTTTCAAGAATATAACTTCAAAAATACATAGAAGAGGAGCAATAATAGGACAAACAAATACTCACAACAAACATATTAATTAACAAAAATAAGACAATATTAATTGATTTATTGTGTGTAGATTAAGTTTTGTGTGTGACATATGAGAAACATGTATGATACATCAAAATAATATTATTTTTATGGAAAGAAAAATTCTTTATATAGCTATCTATAACTCAAAATGATCTACAATTAAAAAATAATATTATGAAATTATTAATTATTAAACAAAAAATGTGGTATGGCAAACATCTACTATGAATTATTAAACACATTTATAGTTTAATTTAATAACAATTAGCACCTAATGTTTAATTAATATAGCTCATATTAATAAGGTGCCACACATATTTGCACAAGTAACAAACAGAAAACGTGAAACATACTGTTAATTTCGTAGCACATCAAAGCTATAGTTACGGTTCGTAATAAGAGAAAGAAACCTTATTATGTTTCTTGTCTTAACTGTTTTTGAAATTTAGTTTCTAAAACCTTTTACCCAACTGTACAGAGGATGAATATTATTTTCAACAAAAATAATAGTTAAATGTATATGTAATGTATCGATATCGTAAATATATATTATATAACCACGTATATGAGCTCAAATCTCCTATAACAGTTCCAAATTTTAGATGAGTTCTTTTCATTGTTTCAAAGTTAAATAATAATTGAGTTATTATGAATTTAAAAAGATTGTCCTAATGTTATCTTTCTAGTTATATATGCCAGGCTGATAAAGAGGATAAAATCTAAAGAGTTTTCACTATAGTTTACAATTGAATGATTTCACAACTCAGACGCGACCAGAACACAGTAAATTGTAGAACAACGCTCTACAAACCTCATTGAGAACCAAACGAAGATAACAAAAAACACGTAAAGAAATTTTTAACATGCAGGCAAGACCAGCTTCTTCAAAGCCTATATATAGAGTTCCATTCCAATATTATTTTTCATACAAAATTTGCATCTGCCTGAAATATTCTGGTCCTGTAACCTCACAGGATTCGGTCTTGAAAATCGGACATTAAGGTTGACGCAAATGAGCCAAGTCTCTTTCCAGTTTCTCCAGCAATGTTTTTCAGAGAAGACATGTCCTGTTGTGCCTGAAAACATAGAGAGTGGTCCTTTCAATATCTTTGTGTCGGAACTCAAAAACATTTACATTTGTGTCATAATTGCTTCTATACCTGGAACGAGATCCGGTTAATGAGATCACCAGCAGTGAGGTCCAGATCTGATCTATCATCGTCACCAAAAAGGTCTGCGCTTGATATGGCACTTGAACCCTGAGAATAGATAGCAGTACAAAACATTTTAAGGAGCATGAATCTGATTCATCCATTCTAATGGATACTAGCCCCCCCCCCCCCCCCCCCCCCGCAAGATTTCTGAACGGTCTTTTCGAAGCAAAATGATAGCATGGGAAGAAGTATAGTGTATCATGATAAAAGGGAAAAGGAACAAGGAGAAACGCAAGACATATTATTGTTGCGACGGCAGAGAGCTATTTCTAATTAATTTATAGGACAAGACCCTACTATGATAATGAATGTGGAATGGGAGATGGTCAAGACAATGTGTCTGCATGCTGATTAAGAAAACAGCTACCCATAAATATATGAGAATGTTATCTACAACAAGCAGTCATACCGAGAACTTCTTAAGAGAAACTGAGGCTTCCATTTCAGCTTTGCTCTGATCACCAAAGAATTGGGCGGATGAAATTGCTTTTGCATTAGTAAACTTCTTCCTTGCTTCATCAGTTTCCTCGATCTGATTAAAATAGGATTAAGTTAATTAAATAAAACAAACCCCATCTGTAGAATGTGAGAAAAATGTGGCATCAATGAAGTGGGGAAGAGCCATGAGTCTTTGGTTCAAACCCAAGCAGAAACGAAAAAAACTCTAGGTGATTTTTTTCCTATCTACCCAACCCCACTACTTGTGCTGGTAAGAGAATAAGTACCTGGTGGAATTAGTCGAGATGCATAGAAAGCTGGCCCAGATCACCATTGACGAAAAAATAAATAAATTGAAGACTACAGAAACAACTTAGGCAAAGCAGTCTACTCATAAATAACGAACAAAAGAAGAACCGAGTGAGAACAATAAATCACAAACTGAAGGACAAATCCATCCAAGGTGAAAAAAGAAAAAAAAATTCTAAGGCAAACTATATTACAAAACATCCAAAAGTCGTTTTTATTTTTTATTTTCATTAGTAACCTAACACTTGAAACTTGCATTGCAAATATTTAGAATGTAACATTTGAAGTTCCAAATGGCAACAACCTTTTCCGAAATCAATAACAATCCTTGTACTTATTGATAACACAGGAAGCTGGAATAAGATCAAAAAGCAACAAATCTCTAACAAGTCAGTAGTCACCGCCCCCAACTTGGTATTGATCAAAATATAGTCCACCCACCCAACTGCTGCACCTATGTATAATATAGCAGTTAAACTAAGTGTGACACTACTTTCTTTATATCTCATAGATACTCATAACAATATTAAAATTTCACTGTAACAGCTCTATTAGAATCCTTGTATGGCAGTGAACATAAAAACTAGAATAAGAACTCACTTGAACTTTGGAAGAATTAGAGCTTTTCTTTTTGAAACCGCTTTCCATTCCATAGTCCGCAAAAAAATTGGAGGACATTGGAGGGGATGCATGGTTAAGAACACGTCCAGAACTCATCTCAGAGGGCCGGACATTGTCTGTGTACTCGAAGCGAGATGTGAATGATGAGCCACCAGTTGGTGCATTACTTGCAGGGTTGGAGGAAGAAACTTGAACAGCCGGTTCTTCAGGCTTCTGGTCGTACAAACTTTCACTTGTCTGTAAAGATGCTCAATCAATTAATTTAAGTTCCAAATTTGTTAAATACCTTACTATAAGCGCATGTATAAATCTTCATTTCAAAATATGCAATTTATACCCTGCACCCATTTCTCTAGCTTGGAAGTCTAAGATGTACCTTTTTAGTAAGTTTACGAGCTCCAAGTCCACCTGGCTTGCCTGATTTCTTTGCAACTATAGGTTTCTTAATTGAAGTAGTATAAACTGATTGTGAAGCTTTGGGTGAAGCAGAAACCTCTGGTGTTTCATCCTTAAATGATGAGGTTTCTTTTGGACCTTCACTAGTCTTAATATTAGAAAATCCATTTGTAGTCTGCACAGCCTGAGAGGCAACAGGTGATGCTGGCAAACATGCATCCTGTGCTTTACTTTCCTCAGCTTTACTTTTAGCAACTTCTTTTGAGAGTAATTGTTTATACAATTCGGCAGCCCTGGAGGTATACTTGGCTTCAATCTTGCCTCCATCCGTCCATCCGTGCTGCTTGAAAAAAACTTGAGCACGGTTATTTCCACCAAAGTACATCATCTTCAACTGATCTGGAGACCATGAATCTAAATTTGTCGACCTGCAAGAATCAATTCATTAGAAAATGGACAGAGTTATAAATGCCAAAATAACAGAGAGAAGCCAGAATATATTTGTTTGCAGCTGGCCATACCCACTCCCACCTCAAAACAATACTCCATCTGCTCCAATAAGTTTGACATTATTTCCTTATTAGTCTGTTCTAAAAAGCACATCTTAGAACAGTACATTTCTATATTTGGTAACAATTGAATTTGAAACTTCCGATTTTACTCTTTCAGGATAAGCTTTTATAGCCACACAAATGGAATGGCATGTTTAAGACCGTGAGTTTTATTTTACTCTTAAAGAGAAGTTTTTATAGCCACACAAATTTTATGCATGTTTCAAATCGCGGGTTTTAAAAGTCTTCATTTCTCTCTTAAAACGTCATGCCTAGTTAAATTATACCAAACAAACTGAATGGAGAGAGTACAGAAGAAAAGGAGGTGGGGCCAGAGGCAGAAGATCACCCTCGGCCAGTAGTAGATATCTCAACCATGATTATGGAAATGCAAAGCTATAGAACCCTCCCTAACACACAAAGTCACTAACAGATACATGCACTCAAACTCTATCTTACACTCCCGTATCTCCCCCCTCCCCACCCCCTCCCTTTTTTTTTTTTTTTTTCAAGCAAGCCCATATAGACAGCAAAAACACCTCAAAGTTTAGCCTTCATGGCCTTCCATATTCTTCCATTGCCAATTGTTCTCATGATCAATCAAATACGGTTAGGTTTAAGAAGGTACCTAGATTCATCATTAACCATGAGATGTTGTCATCACTTTTTTAAGGTAAATAATATTGTCTATCGTCGTCTCTGCTTGACTAATACTTCTGATATGCTGGTTGTTAGAGCTAGGAAAAGGTCCAGCTACCGTCCAGCTACCGAGGTAAAGTGAGATGAGATGAGCAACAATGGAAGTGATGAGGCTCAAAGAGTGATGCAGATGCCAGTTGTTGGAAAAAAAGGAGGCATGTCACATTAGCCTGCTGTCACAACCAAGAAATCCAACATGGCCATTTCGAACTTCCCTTTTCCATTTTTCCACGCCTTAGATCATCCCATTGGCAGTGTGATTTGAAAAGAATAGTAGTGACATTATAATGTGAAGAACTAGCCACTAGCCCACGGATAAATAAAGGCTCTACACCCTCCTCAAAAGAAAGAAAATGGGGTTTTTCAATGAGGGAGAAGAAAATGTGTTGAGAAAAACAATAACCATATTACAGTTGCTCACACTTTTCTGAGGTTCCATTAACCAGAATAAGCAGGAAACTGAAACTAAAGTTAACACAGGAACAGTCTTAACTCACTCCTTTCTATTCTAAGGAACGAGAAATTCTCTAGGGCAAATGGAGCACAGTTTGGAACTCGATAGATTGTCAGTGTGCCTTTGCTTTTCTCCACATACATTCCAAGCATTTGTCTGCGACTTGATTCAAATCCGTGACATCTGCCTAATCCACACATCGTGCATTGTTGTGATGTGCTCTTACCACTGAACCAAAGCGCTGGGCAAATACAGGAAGTTTCTTGAGGTGGTCATACCAATAGTTTGGCAAAATGAAGAAGCACTAGCTTTGGAGCTGTTGTAGCATAATGTAGAATCAAGATGACAACCCAACTTTCCGAGATACCAACTTATTTTTCTTTTTGAGAAAGTTAAGGCACTTTATTGTTAAAAGCACTAAGATAATGCACAAAAATACAAGGATATGTAGAGAAAACACGGCATCCCTTAGCTATGCAGGAAGCCCAAATAATCTAACACTTCATCCATGTCGTATGTAACATCAGTAATACAAAAGCTGAAAACTAAGCATCTTAGTTGCTGAACTGTCTTTCTTCCATCTTCAAACCATCTATTGTTTCCCTCTTGTTAAATACCACGGATTATGCAAAGAGGAATAGACAGAGACAGTGACCTACTGATAATCTGAACAACTGGTAATTTCTAGCTCCTCAAAGGTTGCTTTATGTTTCCTGGTATGACTCAACAGAATTGGAACAAGATAGGCAACACAGCTGCCCGTCTACTGAGATCCCCAACCTTTTGGATAGCACTATCTAGAAGTCTCACATTCTTACCCCTTGTATAGACTATAGTCATAATTGAAGAAACTTCATTCACTGTAACTCTTCAATACTACTTCCAATACATTGCAACTTCCGTTTAAAGATACATTGTGTTGTTTAGTTCTTCCAGCTATGTTCTCTCAGCACTTCCTAAAACATTAACATCCTCACAGGTAAAAATATTCCCAGCAGCTCATCCAGCACTGGAGATACTGGTTTTTAGTAGGTATCTACAATCAGGCCTGTCTTTAATCCAACTATCAAGAAATTTTAGGTGTTGACTATACTAATATGTTGGCCTAATATAACATGGATCTTTCATTAGACATAACGGATCATGTCAAGAAAGTGTATATGGTGGTGATGCACCGAGCAGATTAAAATATACACCTACAAGTGGAAATACTTGTGCACCTAGCAAAATCCATGTAACTAAATCTTGGGAGATTAATCCAATTCATCTTCCTTTAATTTAATATCCATCAAAGCTTGGATTATCAGTTTGCTTGATATGAAAGCCAGCTAACAAGGTATTCATGCATATGAAAATAATCCATTAGGATAGAATGCTAAATCAACCATATATTTGAAGCCCCAAAGCCAAACCTATGGCGAGTGCATCTATGGTTTTTAGTGTGTAAATAAGGATACAAACTAGTACTATCAGGTCCCTTTAATAGTTCCACTCTTCCACGTAAAAAGTAGCTCCTGACTACAAATATCAGATGTTACAGCAAAATCTGTTCTTTTTAACTCCTACAACATGATAATGTATCTTAATCATAACCAATTTGCAGAACCATTCCCTCGACACCTATTGATAAGAGAATGGACTTCACTACTTGTAGACTTACTGATATTATCTCTTTAAGTGCTCCTTACACAAAATTGGTGTCCTCAACTCGATCTATACTAATTTGTCCAGCACACATTCTAAGACGCAATCTTTTAAAACATCCTCATCTTAATTGCAACATTGAGCAATGAGAGGAAGCAACTGTTTATAAGGCAGAAATCACTGCTTCTAACCTGTTGATTCCAATAATTTCAACATTCCTAATCGTTTTTACACAGTATCTAATAAAACCTAAACCGCATCCTTACATAACTTCCCAAACGAAATTCACTGGTAAAGTTACCATGTATAAACAAACAGCATAGCTGAATCGAAGGAAAAAAGACAATTCGATTTTTAACAATAAACAAATGCATAATGATAGAGATCAAACTTTAAAATGTACCTAACAAAACTGATGTGAACACCAAGGCTACGATGCGTTGCCGAACAATCAATACACAAGAAGATCCCATACGTAACCGACGCCCATGTAGGATTCTTCGCATTGCAATCAAAGCACATCTGAACAAAATTCAAGCTAAATCGTTCATAAAACAAAGATCTACTCAACAGAAACACTAGATCTAAATCAGATCTCAAGTTCCTAAATCAATTCAAACAAAAATACAAGCAATTCAAATGAAAAACACAATTTTCAATCAAAAACAAATATACAAAACCGAAAAAATACAAAAAAAAAAAAAAGCATCCGCAGATAATTAAAGATAGACAAAATATAGAAAATTCAATGTAAACCTTGTTCTCGGACTTGGCTTTGAGCTTCCGGAAAACGGCATTTTTGTCGGTGAAGCTGTCGGTGGCCATGGCTGTAGATAGAAACACAAATTGTAGAGAGAGAGAGTGAAGTTCCGAGAGGAGGAGGAGGGAGAATGAATATTATTTAGAGAGAGAAAGAAGCCTCCTCAGGGAACACACACACAAGACACAAACAGAGAAGATACACAAAAGCACTGAACAAATATCGGTCACCGCTAACAGGTTTGTTGTGAGTTATACCAATATTAATTAATACTATTATATTTGATAGCTAATTAAGCAATAAATTATTTATGCATAATAATTAATATAAATATAAGTTAAAGAAATAATTTATGTATTCTTTTATACAGAATAGAATAAAAGGTAAATAATTAATATTTGTATAAAATAATACAAAGTATATAATTTCTTTTTCTTGTAATTAATGTAACTTTTATGAACCAGAGTATCAAATGAGTGATAGTTTATAATTGTTTGTTTGTTTGTTATTATTTTTATAAAGTAATGATGAAAACTCAAATGAAAGACAAATCAAGCGAGAAAGGCAGAAAGGGGTCGTTTTCTCGAGTGAGAGTTCTTTTTTGGGGTTAGTTTGACTGTCCTCAGTCAAGTTTGTAGGCGTGAGCTTGATTTATGTAACATAAATTTGATGAATGATTATATCGTTATTATCTAATATGAGTTATTATAATTGTTTAAATTAAAAACGAAATAGTTTAGCCATATTTTTGAAACTTTTTTAATTCTTTTTGAAAATGTGGAACTTTGGTTGCCATTTTTTCCTCCTATAAATAAACCCTTTTTTCAAGGCAGAAATGGAGGGTTTTTGAGTAAAGTTGAAGGGGAAAAGCCATGGCGTTTTCTTCATTGCGTTCAACTTCTTCTTCTGTGTTGAATAGACTCCGATTGTGCCAGCGCTCCATCTCTGCTAAGGCTTCTTCTTCTCCGAAAGACAGAGACACAGACAGAGAGAGATTGATGTTTGATTCAGAAAGGGAAACGGCGGACCTAACTTCAGGAATCAGTAGACCACTTTCTGATATACTGAAAGAGCTGAACAAGAAAGTTCCAGATTCACTCATCAAGTTTCGCCATGAACCTAATGGATTCTCCATCAAATACATACCATGGTGATCTCACTGCTCTGCCCTTTTTTTTCTGTTTCATTTTGCACAAAATGATTTGTTATTGCTATTTTGTTGGCTTCTTTGCCTTTGTAATTATTTTATATACTTGATTTTTTATATGTTTGTTCGAGTTGAGGGTGTATTGGGAACGGCCTCTCTAAGGTAGTGGCAAGGTTGTGTATGCAACACTCTCCCTAGACCCCATTTGTGGGATTAAACTGAGTATGATTTTGTTGTCGTACTTACTATTTTGCATTTGATTAGACGTGCTTGAATTGCTTTATAAAAGATTATACCTTTTGGGGGGAGTTCTGTGGTTTTTGATTGATAACATAACTCACCTCCAAGATGTGTTCTATCTTGTGTATATTCTGCATTTTAGAGTGAAGAGTGAAATACACACCTAAAGTATCCTAGTTTTTTGAGTTTCATACTCAACTAGCAATTGCTTATTTTTCCTACTTGACATTACCATCCTTTAGGTAGGTGAAGTGAGCAACTGATAGTTGAGGTGTGTTTTTGATAAATAGTTGGTGATAGTAAACTCAACACCTGCTAAATCATGTATGAGACTCAAAAGACTGGGATAAGTTCCACGGTATGCAATTGGGGATGCTCTCCATATTAGCTATAAGCTCTTTTAACTTTCTGTGATTGCCGCACTTCCAACGAGCTACTAATTTTCTCTGGTAACATCAAAGATATGCCCATTATGCTAAAGAAAAGTTCCCAGAATTGTCTTGAGAATCTGCAAGGCAAGAAAAGATATTATCTTGTTTCCTCCTCTGAATTGCAAAAATAGCATTTACTACACAAGGAAAAAACTCACCTTTGTAACTTGTGTTTGGCAAGCATCCCTAGTTGCTGGCCAATCAAAAAACTATCCCTAGTTGCTAGCCAAGCAAAAAACTTACTTTCATAGGTGCTTTGGTTTTTCAAATAATCTTCTAGGGACAATTAGGATTTCCCTGTTTAAACCGTTGCAGCAACATCTCTGTAACAGTTAATGACTGAAAATACCGTATGCCTACTGAACATGAATTCAGTTGTTGAAGAACTACTAAAGGTAGGTCGTTAATAAAGTTTGAGAATTCTCTGATGTTTCTAGCTTCTCCCATTTTTTTCTTCCATACACCTATTATATTGAAATCTCCTCCAACAGCCCATGGTAGTGAAACAATTCCACTGATAGCAGCAAGTTCTTTCCATAAGTACTTCCTCAGTTTCCTATCACAGGGGCCATAGACCTGACCCCTGTGAAAGCATATTGTAACCCACTGTTAATCTCCTTCAGGAAGCAAATCATTATCCTTTGCAGCCATCCCAAATGTACATATTTATTCTCAACTTTTTAAACTCAAAAATATCATCAAAATACTATCATTTTATTGTATACAACTCTTTATACTTACTTTTGTACTCAACCACACAAGGAAAATGAACATTAAAATGATTTTTCAAAATAAATCATTGGGTATGTTGTTGTTGTACATCGTCCTCCATAACAAATGCACCCAAAGTATCAACTCTGAGTGGTCAACTTCGTTGGTCAGTTGATTTTGAAACATGTTTTTTCTTCTTTTTATATTGGTGCGGGCCTTCATCATTTCTTCACCCAACGTATTAACACTTTGCCGGAATAGTGTGTTCTGCATTTTGTTTTCTGTTGCTTTTTACATTATAAAAAAAAATCGATTTATTTTTTATGACTTCTGAATCTTTGCAGGCATATTGTGAATAGGATTATGAATTTACATGCTCCGGGTATGTCAATGTTCTTTTTTGTTTATTTTCCCTTTTTCTGCGAATGAAACTACTTTTACTTTAGTCAGCCAGTTGACAGTCAAATTTGTTGCCAATTAGAATGGTCTGGCGAAGTTCGAAGCATCACCTACTCATCTGATGGCAAGTCAGTTTCAGTTGTTTATCGTGTGACAATATATGGGACTGATGCAGAGGTATTGCTATCCTTGTTACTTATGCTTGACAGATTGTTTCTATTATTAAGATGTTCTTTTGTGTAGTGATAACTACCCTTCTCTTGATATCATTTCTGTAATATTTTTCTAAGCAACCAAATACTGTTGTTCATGAGGCGCTGCCTTTTAACTTGAGAAGACCTGCCTAAAAAGCCACAGATAGACTCTTTAACCGACTTTAAAGCTATGTAAGGAAGAACATCTCTTAGTTACCTATCACTTACTATCTTAGAATAATGATGTAATGAATTAGTCAAGGTGAGCACAAGCTGATGCTTATGATTCACTGTGTTGTCCCTTTGCTTTGAATAAGCTTGTAGCTGATTTCGAAATTGTGATTTTTTTCCTTGAATTCCTTTTATGGAGCCACTGCATGTAACAACACCGCATCTTACCTGTTGGAGAAAACCCATAAAATAGATGTGTACGCTAGTGCTTGTTACCTAGTTTTCTGGTTTGCTTGCATTTCATTTACATGAGAAATTTTTACGTTATCAAAACTCTGATGATGATTTTTTATTTCTTTGCTCTGTTTTGACTTAGATATATCGAGAATCAACTGGCACTGCTTCAGTAGATGATCCAGGTTATGGGGATCCAGTGCAGAAGGCAGAAAGTATGGCATTTCGTCGAGCTTGTGCTCGTTTTGGGCTGGGACTTCACCTTTATCATGAGGACATGTCTTAGACTGGAATAGGTCCAAATTTCTTTTTGGCATGAGCAAAGATCCCAATTTTGTGGTTAAAAAGACATTACCAACAAGGCAACTTTAGTATGGAGTCTGGTTCATATTGTAAGATTGCTGTATTATCTTGATCTTGTTCATTTTGTAAGCCCAAAAATGTTTTTTCAATGTGGCAAGTTGGTATTTACTAGGAGTAGAAACTCCAAATGTATCTAAGCAAATATGTTACTAATGAAAAACAATGCCCCATTAGTATAATTTTAAGTATTATTAGTATGATTTAAATGGTGATCTCAAAATCGAGTACTTGTGCAGCTTCGGCTAGAGAAGGATATATTTGCTAAATTAGTTGGCCCAAATAGCTGTTGTCTTTCATCATTAGCCCAATAGATATTCTGGGCCAATCCAACAAGGAGCTTAAGCTAGGAGAGAATTGGGCTTGCCAATTGCCACAAGTATCTTTAAGATAGCCAAATTAGCCCCAAAAGATCACTTGTAAGATGATATTGTAACAATTTTGTTTTCAATTTATGTGGCACCGAGTGGTTAGGCATGGAATTTAAGAAATAATAGAAGACTTTATCATGTTTTTCCAAGTTGTCCTGAATGTCACTTTAGTGCTTTAATGTTTGTGGACATTTCTTCATAATCAAGTGTTAAGTGGGACTTAGCAATAATAAAAATGGGGTGGTGTCATTGAATAGTTGCCTAATAAGGTAATGTGACATTTTTCTTGGATGGACTTAGAAAGGATGACACATAAATTGGGACGTATAGAGTATTATTTTTTGGTTAAAGATTGTAACAATTCAATACTCTGAAGTAGGGTGAATTAAGAGAATAAATCTCATAAGGGCTGATCTTGAACTTTTCTCTCTTTATTCTTTCAAAAAAAATGTTTTTTGTTCTTCATCAGACATACATTAGATTTGTCTCTTCGGAGCATTTATATGTAAGCTAGTGAAATATTATAAGAGTAGAATAGGGTTGAGAGTGGGAGTTCCAGGGCGAAATGGTCAAGAGATGGTGTTGGGAATGTTGGGTGGGTGGGAAAGAGATAAAGAACTTTAAAGTTACTTTTGAAATTTGTTTCCGCTATTTCCATAATGAAACTTATTTTCCTCATTTTTTAAGGAGCTCGACCAACCATACAAGGAAATTTTTTAAAAACACTTTTCAGAAAATATTTTGTCCTATACGAAACACACCCTCAAAAAATAGGCCATCAAGAGCTTGTTGGGCCAATGTGTATGCTAATGTTGGCCCATCTTAGTTGGCTCCACCAAATGGTAAAAACTATTACTATTTAAGAAATAGTAATTTAAAGGCAAAAATAACATTTACACAAAAATATCTTTAAATTTTGTAAAAAAAAAAAAAAATTTGAAGTATTGTTATTTCGAGTAATATATATTGTCCAAAAAGGACCAAAAAATTTATGCAATAATGGAGCATTGATATTTGAGGTCCTTAACAAACCACGTTTGTTTTGTAAGGCTTGGCTTGTATTTAAAGAGAGTCACCTTTTGGAGAAATGTCTCCATATATGTATTTATAATATATCCAAAAGTATGACATAGATGTGTGACAAAAAGTTGCTAACTTCTAAAAATCAATCATTTTCTAAGTGAAACATGAAAGGTACCCATCATTCATCAATTCGATTTCACTCATCCTTTCTTAATTTACCATGTTATAACTTATAACTAGTTTAATGTAGTCCTTCATTTTTGTTTGCTTTTTCGTGAAATTTTTTTGATGTCGATAGCCTCAATATATTTGGAAATTACTTTCTACTTTAGTTACATCAAACCTAAATGATAAGTATAGAAA
Organism: Solanum bulbocastanum; assembly: GCA_037074985.1. Classification (NCBI taxonomy): domain Eukaryota; kingdom Viridiplantae; phylum Streptophyta; class Magnoliopsida; order Solanales; family Solanaceae; genus Solanum; species Solanum bulbocastanum. The sequence continues at coordinate 3,690,164 of CM073604.1, forward strand.
GGAAGATTATTTATCATTGATGGAGGGGCTAGATTTACAACGATATTATAATATTGAAATAATAATAATAATTAAAAAAAAAAAAGTAGAGAGAAAAGAGACTGTATTTGTATTATTGATGTGATTCTATGTAGTATGATTATACTCTTCTGGGAGTTGTGGACTTAGAGCCTTTTTGACCAACCTACTAAAAATCGCTTATTTTGAGAAATATTTTTATTAAGATGGTTTTTCAGAAAAGTACTTTTAAAAAACAAGCAATATCATGGTTGACTAATTCATTTAATAATGTTTGATAATTGCAACAAGTATATGAAGCAATTGTCTTTTTTGTTATATCATTTAAATGTATGATTGAAATATTAATAAAAGGAAATGAGTTGTTATACGTAGTAACCTCACAAGTTGTTTATCAGGGGGATATTTGCGTCAAGATTCTTTTCCGCTTCATTTTTTGTTATTTTTAAGAAATACTTATTTTTTCTTCTACTTGAAAGTATTTTTACTTATTTTTCGAACATTTCAAATTTTCGAAAAAATAATCTCCCTCCTCCCCCGAAAAAACATTTTAATTTTCTTTGATGATCATAGAATGTGTAGCCTAATACACAAATTGACAATCACTCTACATTGGATAGATGTTATCAATGTGTTTTATTTATTAGGAGTAATATAAGTAGTAATTGATAATACTTTCAAATATAAAAGTTAATGATGCAATTATCAAATGTAAACGTTAATCACATGAATTATTATCATTTAATGAAGTTGATGAACGATATTTATAGTATTCAGTATTCACACAAGATACTTATTATATAGCATAAAAGAGAAAATACATGATTAACCCATCTCATCGAACGTATACCCTTTTTTTAAGTAGATACCTAAAGATTGTGGGGGTCCTATTATTCCATGAAATTATTTTCAACAACTATAAACTTAAAGTTTGTGTATTTTTTTTCATTCACACGCCTCCAATATGTGAAATTACACCTGATCTGAGAATGGGTTAAAATGGTGTCTTTATAATTGTTAGAAATATGTTCGTGGGATAATAGGACCCCCGCAAACTTTTAATGTCTACTTAAAAAAAGGTATAAATTCGATGGGCAAACTTTCTTCTACATATAGTGTCTGTGTTTATATTTTGTTCACAAGGTACGACTAGACATCCGGCTATAAAAGACAATTAACAATGATTGCATGCTTTGTTAAATTCACTAATAAAATCATTTATTTTATATATTTAATAAGAGTTAAAATCATGGGTCTTCTTTTACATCAAAAGATAGAAGAATACAACATGTAAAGTCCTTCACATCTTCTTCTAAGCGAAGTATAGAGTGCAATAATGCTAATAATTATAATCTTATAGAGGTGATTATAAATGACACAAGACAATCCTAATCAATGTAATAAAAGTGAATAATTCATGATAATGATAAAACATTCTGAATAATCGACTCATTTATCAAATAGAGTCTCACGAAATCTTTCCTCTTTGTCTTTAATTATATCAGAACAGGACTTGTAAATTTTATTATAACTGTCTCTTATTGATTGTCCCTTAGTTTTATTATCAAGAAGTGTATTCACGGCTGATTGTACTAATTTTTTGTGACACATTACTCATTCTCCTAATGTGGATCTACTTGTTGTTAATAGACCGATAAGAATATTGCTCCGATAGATAACTTTTATATAGAGTTTATTAATATATTATTTAAGATAAAAACAAAAAAAAAAAAAAAAAAAAAGGGAAAAAAGGAAGTGTCAAATCATAGTACTATACAATATAAGCACGTGGTATATTCAATATGATTAGAATTCTGATTAGTCTCTTATCTATCATCAGGATTTTTCATAAACCATGTGCCAATTTGCATATTTATTGGCCCACTATTGGATGTATGTGATCAGTTGGTCCCATACAAATAAAAAATTGTGGACATTTTTAAAAAAAAAAAAAAAAAGTTTTTTGGGATTATAATGTTTTTAGGTATATCATTTTTTTAAAAAATATTTTCCATCTAATCGTAATAATTTGTAATTATCATTAGTGTACATTGAGTGCATAACAAGTGTATATATAACTATGTAAGTATATATGTATAATCAGTGGATGCATCAATTATAATAGATAATATAGTGATTATATATTGATCATTTACTTTATACTTGCTAAAATTTATACAAATAAAAATAAAGAACATGATTATTTTTTGTTGTGAGATTTTTTCGATGTTGTGTATTGTAAAAATCTCTTAGACATATGGTCATATAAATCATTTTATTAAAGAAAAAATAGGAGGTGTAAAAGTAATTATTCAAATAATAGAAATGCATCAATAAACTAATTTGAAAATCACAAACTAAAACGGACGAAGTAGTATTTATTTATTTCTCGATTCTTAAAAAAAAAAGTATTGGGGTGGAAAAATCAAATCCAATCCGTCTAACTCGCTTAACCCGTTTAAGTGTGGACGGGTCATTGACCCATAACCGTCTCATTCATTAGCTCAATCATTTTCAACCCAACCTATTAAAAATTGGATTGATATGTAATTCAAATTGACTCCTGAGAAATCTTATCAAAATATTTTTAAAAAACTTATTTTTCAATTTGATATGTTATATATAGCCATAATAAAGAAAAAAAAATAATTTAATTAGGTACTATAATATTTTAATAGAACAAACAAAATAATTAAGTTTAGTAAAAAATTGTGTTGGGTTATGTCTCGACCCGTTATATAACTCATTACCTAACACATTTTGACCAACCCTTTTCGACCCAAGAAAACTTGGGTTAGGTTGTCTTGACCCAATTGTTGTCTTAACCCATTATGACCTGCACTCAAAGGAAAAAAAAAGATATTTCTCTTCTCTCTCTTTTATTTAATATATAATACTAATATTTATATGATTTTTCATCCGATATCCAACATTTGTTTAGAGGCGCGACTAACTCAAATTTAGGATAAAAATTCTCACTTCAGGAAGGTAAATCGCTTTGTTCATAATGTAATTCTATTTTCATGCTCGAATCGAGACCTCTAATTTAAAATGGAGGAACAATAATTACTCATTATAATATTTCGTTATATTAATTAGAACACTTATTGTCAATTAAACCTCTTGTTTTTATTGAGGGTTTTATCTATATGTGGCGAAAACTTAATTAACTAATTTTCTCTAATTTTATAAAAAAAGATTCTCTTAGGCTTAAGTCATATATTTCATAGGATCTAAGGGTATGATAAATTGAATATCTTGATTTTGAATCCAATTGAAAAATTAACCTTTTCATTGAAAATTCTTGCGCGATGTAAATCGGGTGATTGAAATCTCTTCTTTCTCAATTAGAGTTCTCGCTTCAAACCTTATATTAGAATAAAAAGTTTACCTTTTCGTAGGGAACATTTTATCTCTTATGGGCATACTCACACTGTATGAATTTCACTAAGTCGAATCGATGCAATTCAAAAATCAGATTGTTCAAATGAAAGTATATATATATATCAAACACAACACTCATGATAAATTGTTTTTTTCTTCGTTTTCTCTTTTGAAGAAAACAACTTAGTACTAGTTGGTAGGTGGATTATTTCACTTGAAAACGTTATATATCACTAATAAAACAGTGAGTACTATATGTTTTATGATAGAATATGTGGTATATATCATTCTAGGTCTACATTTAACGTTTATGAAAATATTAAGACAATATGTCTTATTCTTTTCTTGTTCGTTGCCCTTATTTTCTCGAATAGCATGGTCTAACCTAGAACATTATATTCGTGAGCACGAGCGTAGTCCTATTAAATTTGCCGTAAAAATTCAATGGGTTAGGTTTAGGTGATAAGTATAGGTTTGGATGGGAACTAGGCTCAATAGTGATCAAGAAATCAATCATTGAGTATTTTTGTCATCAAGGGATCGATCTGATATAATGATTCTGATCGTTTTACCCTTAATAAGAACTTTCAATTTTTGATTTTGAGATTGGAGAACTTTTTGATAAGAAGTGCTTAATTAATAATAAATCATGATAGGAAGTTCCGAACATCGAATAGTTAAAAAGAATACATTGAAATTTCTCTTTCTCTAGAAACAATATGTTCATTGTTTTTTCATTTGGGGTCCAATACTTATTTTAGGTAGGATGTGCGAATAAAGTTCCACATTGATATCCAAAAGAAAGAAAAATTGTAGGGTGATCAGTGTGAACAAAGTCGAACATGGAAAGAAGAAAAGGGTGAGCATTTTTGAGCAAATCCTGCCAAAAGTGAATGATATCACACCATGTTAAAAGTATTTTTGAGATGTTTTAGTCTAACAATTTGTATCAAAGCCAATGATTCGACAAAAAGAATAGGGAGTATTGATTTAGTGCTTTTACCCTTTTACAAGTCGATTTTTAACCGTTACTCATAGTTCTGAAGACACATATACGAAAAAGGACGTTAATGTGTCTTGGTGGCAATAGCAGATAAATACTCGATTGATGTGGGTGGCACCTAGATAATCTCCAAAGTAGCCCATCAATAATGATGGATTATGTGGAACTTAGTTCGACGGAGAAATATTTGAATGTGTGAACAAAGTTCTATATATTGATAGCTGAAAAGACAAAAAAGCTACATATAAGGCGTAATGATACTATAAATGGTGTGAGACCTTTTGAAAAATATCATCCGACTTGTAACAAAGCGTCCAACACCTGAGACCGGCCTAACTTAGATTTAAGTTGAGAAGTCTCACTTTTAAATGAGGTAAAATGCTCTCTACCACAAAAAAATGATCATTACATTCTCATATTCAAAGATGTGATCTCTAATTAAAAATATAAAGTATTTATCAATCTATCATATAACCTTTTAGTTGTAAATTTGGACACGCACCATTAAATCAAGTCATTTTGCTGATAATTCTTTTTAAACTATATCCAAGATAACCATAAGATTCTCTTAGGTTTAAATCTTAATTCATATTATCGAAGGATGTTAGTAAAATGATTAAAATATCTTTTGTTTTTATTGAAAGTCTTGATTTCGAATCCTAAGCTAGAATGAATAATTAACTTTTTTATAGGAAACATTTGATCCTTACTTATACTGTGTGAATTTGAATAAATTGAGATTAGTAAAATTTGAAAATCGAATCATTAAACTATCATATATTTCTAGATTAAGATTACTATACTCAATATAATTACATACTAAACAAATACCATCTCTATTCATCCTGTCTAATTAAATCCAAAATGTGATATGATTTCGGATGATAAACTAAATATGGACAGTTCCAATAATTTCACTCTTTGAACAAAAGTTTATTTTTATTTTATTTTATCTATTTCTTGTTTAAAGTAGAAGAAGATACATATTGCAATATATATTTTTAAATCAGAAGAGGAATTTGAAAAAAGAGATAAAACCATCCTCACACAACACCTATTAGTCTCAAAACCATATTTTAGTACCGTTAACAAAAATATCATATCAATTAGGCTCAATGATTATCATAAGATCAATTTTGTTGTTTTATCATTACCATATCCTTTCCATTTATCATTATTGTTATTTCTTTTAATTCAGTTATCTTTCCTGATTTGTTATTGGTATTTTATTTTCTTCAATAGTTTAATCATAATTTATATAATTCGTTTCTTTTGTATTTTTCAAATGTATTTTGAAAAACATCTTTTTAAACGATTCCTATCCTTCAAAAATAGAAATAAAATTCACATACAGCCCACCCTTAGCTTTTGAGGAATCACTCAGTTTATTATTGATGTCGATGAAAGTAGAGTGTTCTCCTTCCTACTTCTTTTCTCTCCAAGAGAACCTCTATAGTGCTAGTGGCTAGGTTGGTTAATGTCAAACATGTGAAAGTCTAAAAATTAATGAGATGAATTAGGAATTCATAATGACTTCATTGACTAACTAATCATTGAGTAAGAAAGACGTTTTGCGCAGTATTTCAGGTCGAAAATCTCTAGAAGAGTGTCATTAAGATATATAGATTAGGCCAACCTCAGAATTAGATGTGGTCACATTCTCGATCCCACAAGTCTTGTCCGCACTGACTTTATTGACTAACAACTCATTGAGTAAGAAAGACGTTTTGCGCAATATTTCAGATAAAAAATTTCTATTAGTGTGTTGTCGCTGAGATAGATTAGGCCAACCTCATAATTAGATGTGGTCACATTTTCAACACTACTAGTCTTGATGTCCGTGATGACTTTATTAACTAACAAATCATTGAGTAAGAAAGACGTTTTGTGCAGTATTTCAAATCGCAAAACTCTAGAAGCACGTCATTAAGTTAGATTAGGCCAACCTCAGAATTAGATATGGTCACATTTTCAACATCACTAATCTAGTCGTCCACAAATTAATTATCCTCCTTTAATAAAGGTGAAACCCATTCAAAGATAAATTATGATATTCGAGATCATACGAAAGGAAAGGCGTGGTTTCAAAGTTTATTATTTTTTGAATTAATAAACATTTTTTTAAGGCCAAATGAAGGGGTTCCAAACAAAAAATAATTCAACTTGAATAATACATGGATATAATAACTAGGGCAAAAAAAAAAAAAAAAAGCATACATGAATTTTTTTTTGGTTTCCCAAACGGTGTTCAGAGCCCACATTAGAGCTCCAACTAAATTCGGATCGTGTACTGTAGGACCCATTCGACGGTGACGCTCCCAACAGGATTTTCTCCATACCCAAGGCTTAAACCCGAGATTTCTGGTTAAGGATGAAGCACTCCCACCAGTGCACCACAACCCATGTTGGTGACATACATGGATATTACTACTAGTAGGTATTCTGTTATACTCTTAACACTATCTAGAATCCTAGGGATTCCATATTTATCCATATACATAAGTTGACTACAAAATTGTATGCTCAAATTTGTAATCTAGGAATTATGTTGTATGATAGGGGGTTCTCTATATCATTTATTAGGTTAATTAAGTTTGTGAGAGTAGTGCTACGTGTTATTCCTATTAAAAGAGCTGTAAATTTTTTCAATGATTTAGGTTTAATTGATTAACTAGAATAGGTAGATAAAAGTACTCTAGGTTTAGGAAAAGGCTTAACTACTATAGAATCAACTATATTTGGTATGTATTATGTTGATTTTCTAGCATTGAAAGATAAATTCTATTAGTCAAATATTTTTTCTTGTAGGGGTAAATTAATTAGAAGTGAAAAAGAGTAGCACGAGTAAACCTTTTCACATTAAATTATGGGTAAATCACATAAATATCCTATATTAAAAAAATATTTACCATCTATGATAATATAATTTTTCTAACTAAATATAACAATTTTTTTGAATTAAAAAATTGTACTGTCTATCTTTCTTCGCTCCTTTCTCTTCCTTTTTTTCTCTTACGCTTCTTCTTTTTATTTTTCTTCTTCTTCGTCTCTTTATGTGCCATTCTTTCTCTTCCTCCTCTCTTTTTTATTTAATTCTTTTTCTTCTTTTAGAAATTTTCATTTATATAACTATTCTTAAATGAATAGTTATATTAAAGTTGTATTAGATATGTTTCATAATTGTATTTAAATCATGTCCAATACATATGTCAAATTTCACTCATTTTTTAGTGATATCAATCAAAATAATTTAAGTAACACACTTGTAATACATTTTAATATAGGCACAATACATTTGTAATACATATTGCAAACATCGCTTTTTTCTTAATGATACAAATCAAAATAAGTTATAACATAGATATAATACATGTTTTATCCATGAATAATACATTTATAATACATATTGCACACTTCACTCCTTTCTTAGTGATACCAACAAGAATAATTTAGGTAATACACTAATAATACATTTATAAGATATGCACAATACATTTTTAATACATATTGCAACCGTACCTCATTTTCTTAGTGATAAATCAAAATAATTTATAAGACACATATAATACATGTTTTATTCATGAATAATACAAGCTCAATTCATTCTATAGGTTATTGTCTTGTCGTTCATTAGTTACGTTTTTCATTTATTCTTAATTTTTCTCTTCCAATTGAACTTTAATATTGTGTAATACACTTTTAATGCAAATTTAATTAATTTTGTAGTTTATTATTTGTTTATTAGATTACTTATTTAATTCATTATTAATATAAATTTAATTCACTCTATAGATCATTGGTTGGTCTTTCATTAGTTACATTTTTTATTCATGTTTAAATCTCTCTTCTAATTTAACTTTAATATTTGTGTAATACACTTTTAATATAAGTTTATTCATTTTGTAGTTTATTGGTTGATTTGTTACAATTGAATTACTTGTTTATTTCATTATTAATACAAGTTTTATTCAGTTTACTGATTACATAATGTTCTTTAGTTTGCTATATTTTGCATCCATGTTTTATTCGCTTCTAATTCAACTTTAATATGTTTGTAATACATTTTTAATTCAACTTTAATTCATTTGACAATTTATTATGTTTCTTCATTTGTTACAATTAGATTACTTGTCTAATTAATTATTGATACAAGTTTTATTCAGTCTACTAATCATCGACTGCTCTTTCGTTTGCTACATTTTGCATTCATATTTATTTCTCTTCTAATTCAATTTTAATGTGTGTAATACATTTTTAGTAGTAGTGAAATAATCTGATTTGTCATGTTTTTTTCTTGCACATCACCAATAAACTAGAAAATGAATTAAAAATGTATTACACACATATTAAAGTTGAATTAGAACAGAACTAGACATAAACGCAAAATGTAGCAAATGAAAGAGCAGTCAATGATTTGTAGACTGAATAAAATTTGTATCAATAATGAATTAGACAAGTAATCTAATTGTAACAAATGAAGAGAAATTAAGTTGCAAAATGAATTAAAAATGTATTACACACATATTAAAGTTGAATTAGAAGAGAATTAAACATTTAATGCAAAATGTATTAAATTTTTTATATATTGACAATTAGATCTATTTCATAATTGTATTAAAATTGAATTAAAATCATGAACAATATAATACATTTATAATACATATTTCAAATATATCATCTTCTTTTATAAATCAAAATGATTTACAAGACACATATAATACATGTTTTATTCATGAATAATGATATATGTTTAATTCAGTTTATAGATCATTGTCTTGTCTTTTGTTAGTTACGTTTTCAATTCATTCTTAATTCTCTCTTCTAATTCAACTTTAATACTGTGTAATACAATTTTAATTTTAATTTAATTCATTTTGAAGTTTTTTGATTTATTTGTTACTATTGGATACTTATTTAATTCATTATTGAGAGTTTTTGGCTAAAAGCATCCCTCAATTATAACTCAAATCTAATATACATCCTGATATTATCTAAGTAAGCAAAAAACATCCTTGTACTATTTAAAAAATAACAAGAATCATCCTTAGTCTATTTTTATTAAGAAACCGATTGAACCAATACAAAAAAATTAAAAAAAATTTTGATCATGTCTTAGCCACAACGAGAAGATCAAAGTTACCTAAAAAGAATAAGGATATGGATATGAAATAATTCTTTCATTATCATAATTTAAATTTTGTGTGTTGTTAGTTTATGTGTTTTTTGCATCATGAAGTAAATTCACTTGCAACAATACATAAATTTTGAAATATTTATACAACAGGTTCCGATAGTTAGAAATATTATGTAAAAATATCATTTTAAAAATATTACGCCCAATTATTTAGATATTTTCTTTAATAAAATATTGAGTACGTATGTACGTTATATACAATGCAATTCACATTTTATACAATGTACATAAAAGCTGGAAATTTAGTGAAATTACGTAGGTGTTTAGTTATGAAGATAAAAAAATAATTACTTTATTTGAAATTTTTGAAGTTAGAGTTGTATTTGGCCATACTTTTTACAAAAAATATTTAGAAGTTGAATATATTTTGTCTGAACATAATTTGAACCCTTTAATTTCTAAAATTAGAAAAATCACCCAACTTAACTAGCTTAACCATGTGTACACATTCATTCGACTTGACACATTTTTTCGTTGGTAGCGTGTGTTTCTTAAAAAATAGATAGTAGGATGAATCTTGCAACGTTTTAGATAGTGCAAGGATGTTTTTTGTTCACTTAAATAACACAAGGATGTACTTTAGATTTAAGTCATACTTAAGGGATGATTTTAGCCAAAAATTCCATTATTGATTTAACTTATAAGTTTAATTCAATTTATAGATCACTGTCATGTCTTTCGTTACTTACGTTTTTCATTCATTCTTAATTCTCTCTATTAATTCAACTTTAATACTATGTAATACAATTTTAATACAAATTTAAATCATTTCGCAGCTTTTTGATTTATTTGTTACTATTGGATACTTCTTTAATTCATTATTGATACAAGTTTAATTCACTCTATATATCATTGTCTTGTCTTTCGTTAGTTACATTTTTCATTCATTCTTAACTCTCTCTTCTTATTCAACTTTAATACTATGTAATACAATTTTAATGCAAATTTAATTCATTTTGCAGTTTTTTGATTTATTTGTTACTATTGGATATTTGTTTAATTTATTATTGATACAAGTTTAATTTACTCTATAGATCATTGTCTGGTTTTTCATTAGTTACGTGTTTTTATTCATGCTTAATTCTCTCTTCTAACTCAACTTTAATATTTGTGTAATACACTTTTAAATACAAGTTTAATTCATTTTGCAATTAATTGGTTGATTTGTTACGATTGGATTACTTGTTTAATTCATTATTGATACAAGTTTTTTTTCAATTGACATGCAGATCAAAGAATGTTATTTTGTTTGCTACATTTTGCATTCACGTTTGATTCTCTTCTAATAATTCAACTTTAATATGTTTGTAATACATTTTTAATTCAAGTTTAATTCATTTTGCAGTTTTTTATGTCTCTTTATTTGTTACGATTAAATTACTTGTCCAATTAATTATTGATACAAGTTTTATTCAGTCTAGAATAATTGACTACTCTACGAAAGAAAAGGAAAAAGAGCAATAGTAAGAGAGGGAGAAAGAGCAACAAAAAAGAAAGGAATGGAGAAGGAACAACAGAAAGAAAAAAAAGAAAGAAAGAAAGAAAGGGAGAAAGAGCGAGACTGAGAAAAGAAAGAAATAAAGAAAGGAAGGAAGGAAGGGAGAAAGAGCGAGATAGAAGAAAGAGAGAAATTAAAGAAATTGTTATAAATTGTAATAATTAAAGAATATATTTAAAATTAGTAATTATTTTTTAAAAAGGATCCACTCAATTAATTAATCCTTAAATTATTAATTAATTAAACCTTAGAAGGATTCAAAAGTTATGGGTTGATTTGCACAAATTAATATATAGAATCTTATGGTGTCATTATATATAATTTGACATTGTTAAGAAAAACAATGCAAAAATAATCGTTTTTTAACGAGGGTATTGTTGGGATTACGACGACAAATCCTATCGAATCGTCGTTATCTTTTTAGCATTTGTGGCTGAAATTCTAGCGATTCAACATAATTTTCATTAGGATTTAACTTGAAATCATGGCAATCATCATAACTTATTGTGTGGAAATTTAAGGTAAATATTTAATGTTAGTGAAAATATCCAACAAATTAGACTTAATGGTAAACATATGATCAATAATAATAGGGGAACTTTCGCAAATAACCTCTATGATAAATTTAATTATGCTCCATAGCTATAGTTTGCATATTTACAGGATGTAGTTGTAGTTTAAGTTGTCTCGTTTGTATAATTGGCGGATTTCTATAATTCGTAGGTTTGTATTATTCACGGGTACATTTGTATAATTTAGTTATTTTTGTATAAACTCAAAATAACGAATTTATACAATTACAAACATCAGAAGTGCAAACAGTTATACAAATTATATTATACAAATTCTGAATTATACAAAAGGTATACAAATTATACTATATTATACAAATTCTGAATTATACAAACGTGCGCATTATACAAAACTAAAAAATTGAGCGGTGTAATTATAACTAAATATAGATCGCAAATTGTGATTAAGATAAATTGTAGCTATGTTAACTAATTAACTAGTATATATTTGCTTATGCGTGTAATTTTTCCATAATATATTGAGTATTTCTTCCGCCTAGGAATATGGTGGAATATGGAGTGATTGTGGTCCTTTCATCCTTAATAGAAGAGGCTTAACTTTGGACCTTGAGAACGCATAACCTTTTGATAAGAAGAGTCTATTGATTTACTCACCTTAACGTGCCTATCGAGAGTGAATTCAGATCAAATAGGTGAGAAAGTTTTAAATATTGAACGATTAAAGAGAAAAAGTCACATTTTACGCAACATATATCTAAATAGAGTATTGTTCTCTAAAGGGTAAAAACAAGACAAGTTAGAGATCCAAAATGATTTCATTGACTAACTAATTATTGAGTAAAGAAGATGCTTTGCTCAGTATTTCAGGTCGAATAACTCTAGAAGCATATTGTCATTAAGTTAGATTAGGCCAACCTCAGAATTAGATATGGTCACATTTTCTACACCATGAGCCTTGTTTGTCTGCTAATCAATTACTCTTTTTTGAAGGTGAAACCAGTTCAAAGATAAATTTATTGTATTCGAAATCAAACGCCGAAAGGAAAGGTCTAATTTCAAATTTATTATTATTTGACTTAAAGGACAATTATTTAAGTCCAAATGAAGGGGGGCCAAACCAAAATTCACCCAACTTGAACCCTACATGATTACTATTTACTACTAACAAGATTTCTGTTATACTCTAATTACTAGGTAGAGTTCTAGGGATCCCATGTTTGTACATAAACATAAGTTGGCAACAAATAATAAAGCCCAAATTTTTAGTGCATTTTGTTGTATAAGCAGGAAAAAAAAATTCAATGAGTTAGGTTTAATTAATTAATTAGCTAGAATAGGTGTACAAGGTTTAGGAAAAGGCTAAAGTATGATAGGATCAACTATATTTTGGTACATATATCTTGATTTTCTTACATAGGGGACCTCTTAGCATTGAAAGAAAATTTGTATTAGTTAAATAATATTTCTTGTAGGGGTAAATTAATTAAGATTCAAACGTGAAATTAATAATGTAAAAAATATAGAAGAAATTATCTACTACCAACATTAAGGTGCAGTATAATATTGTTATGATTCTTTCTGTTTTTTAATCGTCTGGTGGTTGATATTGTCGTTAGGGTTCATCTAAATCCGATATTATCATTAGGGTTCACTTAAGTCCATATTTGCACTCGAAAGTCTCCAATTGAGGAGTAGCATGTTGCGTACTAAAAGTAATTTCATACTATTCAAAACTCGAATTCAAAATAAAAAAATATTTACCTCTCCGATTTCTTTGAATTAAGTTAGATCCAGCAAGCTTAGCTACTTCATGTGACCACACTCCTAAACTTGCCCAATCCTAGGAAGTGCTAGTTTTGTGGTTTATTGCTAATTAATTTTTAGATGTTATGCTATATTTCATTATTGAATTTCACAAACATTATAATCCTAATAATAAGATTTTATTATCGACATTATTATGTTGCTTGTCTGAATTGTTATCTATTATTGTATTGTATATGTAGTTAGTTTGACTATAATATTTGTTTCGATTGATATTTAAATTTTATTGTATTACATTGTTTGATAATGATAGAAAGTTTCATTTTTGTAATGATCGATTTTGTGTGATCATGTCGTATATTTTTTTTTTCTGTTTTTACTTATTATTCAATAATTTTCTTTTATCATTTACCCTGCCTTTTTTATATAATAGCTCTACACCTTACATTTCTTATTGATTATATCCTTTAAATAGTTGATGTTTGATGTTATGCAATAATGAAAAATTGTAGTAAAATTTATTCAAATGTTGATGTACTTATATTCATCAAAATAATATTATATAATATGCTACGTTATAAAATAATTATATGTAACAACCATCAAAACCGATTAATTAGTGTTACACAATTAATTGAACATGTAAAATTATTTACTCTTAAGTCATCATAACAATTATGATTGGGAAAAGGTTGGCGTGACTTTAAATTACAACATATTTTGGCTAAAACAAGCCAATTTCTTTCACAATTATTGTGCTTTCATCCATAAATCAATTATTTGTGCAAATAATATAAATAAATAAATATAAACAAATAATTATTTTTTGGGACCATCATTTAAATCATATCTGTATTATATAAAAATTTGTAAAAATTATCATTTAGAACCCAACTTCAAGAATCCACAATCAAAAATATAATAATCCGCATCTGAAGTTTAGCATCGAAATTTTAACATTTTTACGTAAAGTTTGTCTTGTCAATATAAAAATCGATCGTACAATCACTATAGTAACATATTACGATAGTCAAAGTGTAAGAAATAGTAAATAGTAGAAAATAATAATAGATATGAAATATCAAGATATTCTCAAGATAATATTAAGACCACTAGTGTTAAAAATCAAACGAGATAACACTTAACTATCTAAACTAATCATCTACCCTAATCCGTGTCCTTCACACTTCTTCACATTTGTAACAAAGATAATTTTAATATTGAAAACTCTTAAGAGGAAAACGAGGCTACTTTTGCAAAATCGCTGACTAAATGCTTAACTTTTGCTGATATTGACGTGAATTTTGGCCTTTTTCGTAAGAAACGGACTTTTGTGACCCACACCTTTCGCTTTCACGATTTTGCTGAAAGCCCAATATACTTTTTGGCCCATGACACTCTGTTTTGATAGTTGTTACGTATTGTTTTATAATGTATCGTATTGTATTGGATTGTGTTGTGTTGTTTGTATCGTACTATATTGTTTTAATAGATATACAAGTTTGGATAAATTGTACAATTCTCCGTCATTACATAGACACATCAACAATTTAAATGATAAACCTACAAGTGGGGTTTAGGATAGAGGTACAGTAAAAAGGTTGGTAAAGGATAAAATAGACTTATTTAAGTAGAAAGTGGATAAAATGAGAAGAGATATACTGAGTTAATGATGCGATCACACCAAATCGATCGTTATGCAAAATGAAACTTCCTACCGGTGTTTCTTTTATTTAGGTTATCTAATCCGATACTTATATTATTAGTACTTTCTCTTTGTTTACTATTTTCACCATAAATTTTTACTCTTCTATTTGTTTCAAACAACTTTCTTGGTAATCTTTGACTAGTCATGTAATAGTTATAATATCATTTTCAAAAAAATATTGATATTGATATTATAATATTTGATTTATCCCATGGAAAAAGAGATAAAATCTGCAAACACGCGATCTTCTCATGTCTTGCTTAGTATGTTTTTTTTTTTTTTTTTGGTTTTCCACTCGGTGTCCGGAGCCCACATTAGAGCTCTAATTAAATTCGGATCGCGCACTGTAGGGTCCATTCGGGAGTGACGCTCCCAACAAGATTTTCTCCATACCCAGGGCACGAACCCGAGACCTTTGATTAAGGGTGAAACACTTTCATCAACGCACCACAACTCATGTTGGTCTTGTTTAGTATGTTATTACTATTGTTGGATAAAAGCAATCTAGGTATTATAACTATTGGATGACTAGTCCATAAATCAAGTGATCCTATTAATAATTATACTTCTTATATTTGTGCTAAACTTAATCTAAAATTGCTTAAATTTGAACACTAATTATCACAATTTCTCTCCTTGTTGACTAATAATTTAGTTATTATATTATTAGCAGTTTATAAAGTTGGTAATACTGCTTAAATTGCATTACTATCTCATTTCAATTCAAAGATAGTTGGATTCAGACAAATACTATAACTAAAAAAAAAAAAATTATCAGTCAAAATAGTTTTTGTATAAAATATTTTCTTTAATGTCCTTTTTCTTGTTTTTGTCCTTCTCTTCGAATTAATTAAAAATATTGACCAGAAAACAAACTAAAAATACACAAACTAACAGAGATTATGACAATTATTATTCAATAATGAATTATAATTGTCTGGCATTGTAATGGTGGTTCACATGCCAAGTTGCATTTATATTATTTGTTATTAAAATAAAAATGAAAAATCAATGTTATTTTCACGTTCAGCATCCACCAAAACGTGCTATTAATAATTTAATATGTCTAAAACATATCTACAAATTATATTATATTAGTATAATATACTTTATGATATCTTGAACAAAGACAATTACAAGTAGGACCCAATTGAAATGATTCCACAACGTGACGCCAACGCGTACTAATAACATTTTCCTTTATTACAACATCAATAATAACGAACTCAATGTAATTTTATGAGTAGGTTTTAAAAATAACTTGTATTATAATGAAATGATTGAAACTTTTTCACCCTTAGACTCGATCATTTTTAGCCCTGAAAATAAAAAGAGTTATTTTGGGAGCGCAACCTCTAGAATAGGCCCTATAATGTGTAAAGTCAGATTAATCTGATTTCAATATAAATATCAAAATATTGAGAGAAAAAAAGTAAGTAGATTCTAAAGAAGGTGATATGTGTGTGGTCTCACCCTTACATGCATTGTATATGTAGAGTGTTTTCGAAGGACAAGATTTTTTTTTGGTTTTACTATTAACGTATTTTAACAAGCTTACAATAAAAATTATTTACCCAAAATTTACATTCCAATATTGTACTAATATGATTTACAATTATTGTAGGTACCTTAATTACTTTGATTGTGCATGCAAAACAAATACCCATTGACCATCTATAAAAGATTATTATCTTTTTTTTTTAAAAGAAAAATGGCCTTTAATTACAAGGGATTACCAACAACAAAAAAGTCCACTATTTGTGAAGAGTATGTCTATATATATATATATATATATGGACAAAATTTGTGATGGACTGATAATTTTAGGATTATTTTACTTTTTTCATTACGAATTTTTAAATTGAGAGGAATATTATGATAGATACTAATATATATATGGATAAAGTTTGTGATGGACTGATAATTTTAGGATTATTTTACTTTTTTCCTTACGAAATTTTGAAGCCTTGCGTTATAGAACGAATGATTTGTTTTCAAATTAGTTTCAAAGAATGGCTGAGAATTGAGAAGTGAGAATAGTCTTTCTAAAAGAGCATCTTCATTTGGGGATGGCAATAGGGCGGGACGGAGCGGAGCGGAGTGGGGCGGATTGAGCTTAACTTGTATAATTTTTAATTCGTCCCACCTAGTCTCGCATAGTAACTCTTTTTATTTCCAATTCGTCCCGTCCCGCATAGACTCGCCCCGCATGAACCTGCCCCGCATAATTTTTCTAATATTTTCTTTTTTCTAGTTAAATTTGATATTAAAAAATAAATTCACAAAAATAAATTTATTTTTTCATTATGTAGTATTAATTTAATAGGATAGTGACTTTAAAATTTTATTTTTTAGAGGTCAATTGAAAACATGTAAGAAATTGTAGTATTTTTTATTGAATCATTTTCATTTACTATGTTGAATATTTTAGTAGCTTTAAAGAAATTATCTTAATAAATAATGATCTATCACTTTATAACATCTAAAAAGTTAAAATTAAGTTTGAAACCACATAAAATCACATATATCCGCAACCCGCATTAATTTTTAAAAAATCCACCTCAACCCACCCCGCACAACCTTAAACTCGCCCCGCCCCGCATAGTCTTAAACCCACCCTGATCCACATCCGTCCCACCCGATTGCCATCCCTATCTTCATTTGATGGATTGACTTTAATTATAAAAATAATTATTTTATTAGATAGTGTATTGATTAGACACACATTATGAATTTGAAATTTCATCTTAGATATGAACCTGATATTTAAGTGGACATTAACACAAGCAAGGTAGAATTCTGCGTGAATAAGTGATATTTAAGTCATGGGTTCAAAGTTTAAAAATAATCAGTCATAGTTAAAAATGTGATACTTTAGAGGATAAAGATAGAAGAACGAGTTTAAATTTTGTGTGAACTATAATCTAGTATTTAAGTAGAAAATAATAGAGCGATAAATTCACTGTTTATTGAGTTTCAAATCATTAAAAGTGCAATACATGATATACAAATTAGATATACAGACATGTTCGAATCCTATCGCGGACAATATAAAATTTGATATTTAAGTAAACAAGAGTAGATAAGGAGCTAAGTTCAGATTGCAAACAAAAAAATTCTCTAATTTTGACTCGGACATTATTTTATGTAGTTGTTGTTATAATAATATAATATAACATCAAATCAACATTTCATTTATTTTCTTTCCATATATGAATTATTCCTTCAGATCATAAAGCCTACATGTAGGAGATATGCTAATTTAATATTACCTGGAAATTAGTTAACTTGTTTCTCTTTCTAAGTTGAAACATTGAACTATTAGATATTAATATTAGCACTTTAACAAATATGGTCATAAAAATAAATCTTCTTCTTTTACAATATTTTCCAAATTCAACTCCATGAACATTCATTGAAAATCATCTTCTTTAACAATATTTTCCAAATTCAATAACTTGTCTTCAACTCATCGAAGATATTTAATATTACTTATTTCTTTGAAGTAATTGAATTTACTTCTAATACTCTCTTCTTCTTCTTCTTCTTTCTGTTTTTTGAAAATGCAGTTAGGGGATGATTACAAGGTGAGAATCAAATCCTCACCTATAAGATAAAAGTTTAGATAATCAATCAATTGAATCATATAAATATCTACTTTTTCCGTTCACTTTTACTTCGGAACTAAATCAAACTACATAGATTTAATATTTAAATTTTAAATGTTTAAAAGAAATATGAAAACTAAATAAGTTTCAATTCTTCTCATATTAATATGATAGAACAAAATACATCTCAAAATATTAATAAAATCATTGTTGTTTTACTCTCAAGAACAAAACACGACAAGTAAAAATAAACAAAAAAAATATATCATTTCCTTTGAATTGCATATCCAATCAAACACTATCACTCTAAAAAAAAAAAAAGGAAGATCTTCTACCTATGTAAGTACGACTCTCTAGTAGTGTTAGGTAAGTAAAAAATTTTAGTATAAAGTCCTAGGTAGTTAAAAAATAAAAAGTAGTACGAGTAATTGCGCCGGCTTTCCTTATCCTGCGTATAATTTTCCCCATTAAAATCGACCACCCTAATTATTATTTTTTATTTTTCGTTTGGTGTTGGATATTCATATTAAAATTTGATTAAATTTGAATTCACGTTAGAAAGTTTTATATCGAGGATAAAGAGCTTCCTACAATAAAAAATTATTTCATCAAAACATCTGATTAAAAATAAATAAATACTTACCACTCCATCACAATTCTCGACCTCATAATTAACCCTTTCTTGGAACCCTCTCCTCTTTGTCCACTCACTTTCCTCACTTATTTTCAGCTCACAATATTTTTATTTTTATATATATATATATTATATATCCACAAAATCTCTATGCTCATTTCTCACCTAACACACAAAATCTCTCATTTTCTCTTTTGTAAAATTTTCAATTCTTCAATTTTATTGAATGACGGACTATAGATTATGGAGTAATAGTAATACTACTAATACATCTGATGATAATATGATGATGGATTCTTTTTTATCTTCCGATCCATCCTCTTTTTGGCCTGTTTCCACTCCCAATCGAACCTCGATTTCTCCTACTCCGGTCACCGGAGTCGGAGAAGAGACGATGTCGTTTTTCAATCAAGAATCACTGCAACAAAGGCTTCAGGCTTTAATTGACGGTGCTCGTGAATCATGGGCATATGCTATTTTCTGGCAATCATCGTCGACGTCGGATTTTGCGAGCCCATCTGTGTTGGGTTGGGGAGATGGGTATTATAAAGGAGAAGAAGATAAGAACAAGCGGAGAGCGTCGTCTAGTTCAGCTAATTTTGTTGCTGAGCAAGAGCATAGAAAGAAGGTGCTTCGTGAGCTGAATTCATTAATTTCCGGTGTACAGGCCGCCGTCGCCGGAAGTGGAGGTGATGATGCGGTGGATGAAGAAGTGACGGATACTGAATGGTTTTTTCTGATTTCAATGACCCAATCGTTTGTTAATGGAAACGGGCTTCCGGGCTTGGCGATGTACAGTTCAAGCCCGATTTGGGTTACTGGAACAGAGAAATTAGCTGGTTCTCAATGTGAACGGGCCAGGCAAGCTCAAGGTTTCGGGCTTCAGACTATTGTATGCATTCCTTCAGCTAACGGTGTAGTCGAGCTTGGTTCGACTGAGCTGATATTCCAAAGCTCGGATTTGATGAACAAGGTTAAATATTTGTTTAACTTCAATATTGATATGGGCTCTGTTACGGGCTCAGGTTCGGGCTCGTGTGCTGTGCATCCCGAGCCCGATCCTTCGGCCCTTTGGCTTACGGATCCATCTTCCTCAGTTGTGGAAGCTAAGGATTCGTTAGTTAATAGTAGTAGGGATGTGCAACTTGTGTTTGGAAATGAGAATTCTGAAAATGGTACTCAAAATCAGCAGCATTCTCAACAATCACAAGGATTTTTCACTAAGGAGTTGAATTTTTCGGGTTATGGATTTGATGGAAGTAGTACTCGGAATAAAAATGGAAATTCTTCGACTTCTTGTAAGCCGGAGTCCAGGGAGATATTGAATTTTGGTGATAGTAGTAAGAGAAGTGGTAGCTTGTTTTCAGGCAAATCGCAGTTCGGGCCTGGGCCCGGGCTCGGGCTCATGGAGGAGAACAAGAACAAGAACAAGAAAAGGTCACTTGCATCAAGGGGAAACAATGAAGAAGGAATGCTTTCGTTTGTTTCGGGTGTGATCTTGCCAACTTCAACAATGGGGGAGTCTGGTGGAGGTGGGGATTCGGATCACTCAGATCTCGAGGCCTCAGTGGTGAAGGAGGCCATTGTAGAACCTGAAAAAAAACCGAGGAAACGAGGGAGGAAACCGGCCAATGGAAGGGAGGAGCCATTGAATCACGTGGAGGCGGAGAGACAGAGGAGGGAGAAATTGAATCAAAGATTCTACGCGCTCAGAGCCGTAGTCCCAAATGTCTCGAAAATGGATAAAGCATCACTTCTTGGAGATGCAATTGCATACATCAATGAGTTGAAATCAAAGGTTCAAATTTCAGATTTAGATAAAGAGGAGTTGAGGAGCCAAATTGAATCTTTAAGGAAGGAATTAGCCAACAAGGGATCATCAAACTATTCCACCTCCCCACCATCGAATCAAGATCTCAAGATTGTCGATATGGACATTGACGTTAAGGTGATTGGATGGGATGCTATGATTCGTATACAATGTAGTAAAAAGAACCATCCAGCTGCGAGGCTAATGGCAGCTCTCAAGGACTTGGACCTAGACGTGCACCACGCTAGTGTTTCCGTTGTGAATGATTTGATGATCCAACAAGCGACAGTCAAAATGGGGAGCCGGCTTTACGCTCAAGAGCAGCTTAGGATAGCATTGACATCAAAATTTGCTGAATCGCAATGAAATTATCTCGGTAGTGAGCTCTGTATAATGTACTTCTAAGGAGCTGTTAAAGAGAATTTTCTCTGTATATAAATGTGAAACCAATACTAGAGATCTCAAGTTGAGGCTTTTTAGTTCATGTAAGATTAGAAATATTATGCAGCTTCATCCTTTTGTATTCTTCATCCAGGAAATAAATTATGAGAAACCAATAATTGGTGGCTGATGAATTTGATGTTAGTAGCAATTTTCATTCAATTGGTGACATTTATTTTGGGACAGACCACTCGTCATTTTACATTAGGCAAATTGGAAGAAAGTACCAAGCATTTTTTAATTGAACATAACATGTGATGTATGGACTAGACGCATGTCGTAAGTTCAATCCATGTAACAAACAATCACCTTTGCATTTTAGTGGAGAAGGATAGAGGGCGAATAGATTATGCATTGAGTTTCAAGTTGTACACTAACTAATCATAAATAATTTTTGACCTCGTGTATATAATATAATTTTCTGACGAAAGGGTTTGGATGAATGCGCTTCCGCTCCTCTAGTTTGGCCCCTACTAGCTTATGAACACTTACTATATTTAATCATTAGTTGCGATATGTACATCTAGTTCATTTTTCAAGAATTTTTTAAAATTTTTTTTGGTCGAGATAGAAGTTTATTATTTAATATGATGGATATGTTAGTTGCGGAGTATGTAATCGCCTTTACTAAAAACTTATTACTTTTTAATGTAAATATAAATATAATCGAAACTTAATTCAAATATAAAAAACGGAGTGAAAAATCATAAAAGATGAATGGATGTATTATTAGGGATGTGCAAAAATCGAACTGATCGATAAATTGAATCGAAAAAGTGTTATTGATTTATTGTTATTGGGTTATTGAACTAATAATTTTTAATGGTTTTATAAAAGAAAGTTATTGGGTTATTGGTTCGATATTGGTTTTTAATATTGGGTTATTGGATAAACCGATAACCCATTAAGACTAGTAACTACATTTACTTGTACATAAATATTATACATTAATCTCAATATCTTACTAGTTACTGTCTTTATCCTTTAGCTTTCAATTCACACTTCAAAGTGACTTTTAGTTCACAACTTCACATTATACAAAATGTCAAAATCTAAAGTAAAAACTTTGTTCCTCTTAATTGCTCTTTATGTTACACTTGTATAGTTTTTTAATTATATTTTTGTGTTGTTGCGTTAAATTTATTAGAGAAGTCATATATTTATTTTATAAGTATTTTCTTATTGATTAAATCGAAAATCGAACTGTTAAGGATCAAAATTGATAAATCGATAAAAAATCTCTTATTAATTTGACATATTTAAAAATTAAAAATTGATAAATTAAATTGATAATACATAAAATTGAACCGACCAATGTGTATTACTGATTAGTTGCTTGTTTAGTCCAGAAGAAAGCACCAAACAAAGGGGTAAGGCTGCATTTTCATATATAGAGAATTCATTGAATTTGGTCAAATCATAGCTGTATTCATTGGACCAAGAAATATTTAAAAGTATATATTATTGTTATAATATAATGTCATGAGTATCATTTGAGTTTGAAGTGACACAAGCCCTTTAAATGCAGTTAATTTAGGCGCAAACTTTGTTATATCCGTGCAAATAGTTGATACATTTCATTTTTTAAAAATCAACTTAACTAATTTTTAAATTTAATTTTATATTTTTAAAAATTAAAGTTTATATATACAAATACTATTTAATTTTTTTTATAAATTCTAAGTTTTTTGTATCAATATAATTGTAAAATACATATTAAAATTTATATAATATAACGCTCGAGAATAATTTTAGAATATTATTTTGGTCTTATGAATTGTCTGACCAATAGTTTATATCTGTTAATCAAATAGACAGAGATTGATAGATGTGACAAAGATTCGTTTTGTTTGATGTTTTATAAAAGCTTTTATGTATAGTTTGATTTTATTTTTTTTAAAATAAAGTAGATTAAATTTATATATAATAAATAGTTAAATTTTACAGCCAGGTATTTATCATTTTTTTCAAGCCACCTTGTAGTTAAAGTTATTTTGTTTCGATATTTTATTGCAAATATATCAAAATATTATTATAAAAAGCATGAAATATATGAAAATCCGATTTCAAAGAATACTTTAGTCATTATTAATGATATGTTAATTGTTATAGATTAGTCTTATAGTATATTGTCATTATATATTACTATATACACTGAGAATATGACTGTATTAAATATGAACAAAATCATCTACATCAACCTCTGTAATATTTTAATTAAAAAGAAAATTATTAGTGTGTATAAAAGAAAAAGAAAAAGAAAAAGAAAAGCTCAAGTTTAAAGCGAATCTTATTGACCAGATTAAATTAACTTGAAGACCAATATTGAGTTGTTGAATACAATAAATTAATTTTAAAATGATCATGTTTTACATGTGAAATTCATATATATATATTATTATTATTATTATAGTATTCACATTTTTTGTTTACACTCTGATGAGTCCATTAAAGTGTTCACATTTCTTTGTTTACACTAAACTTTGGAGAGAAGGATGTGAAAGTCGAAAATTTGGGTAGAAAATTAATCGATAATCTAATATTGTCTGATTTCTCTTATTTATATTATGATCATTACTCTCTTACTATCTTTGTCTCCAATTTTGTTTTTTATTTCGATTATCATATTATATGATATTATTATTATTGTTGTTGTTGTTGTTGTTGGATCCATTAAAGTGTTCACATTTCTTTGTTTACACTAAACTTTGGAGAGAAGGATGTGAAAGTTGAAAATTTGGGTAGAAAATTAGTCGATAATCTAATATTGTCTGATTTCTCTTATTTATATTATGATCATTACTCCCTTCTTCTTCTTCTTGTCGTACTTAATTTTGATATGTTTTACTTAAATCAAAAGTTTATCGAAAACAACTTTTCTGCTTTTACAAGATAGGGGTAAGGATGTGCAAACACACCTCCAACTTTTTTGAAGCCCCACTTACGAAATTACCCTAAATATGTTGTTGGAGTAATTGTACTCTTTTTTTTCTTTCTATATAAGAAAATGTATAACTAAAGTATATTTTTTTAAGTAAATAGAAATATAATTCTATTTAGTTCATGTATAGAGCTTGGGAGCCAGTGTAGAGTAAGTGGATATTTTTTGTTTTTGTGTAGATGAAGATTTTGCTTTTATAAAATATTCTTTCGACAAGTACTACTTCATCCTTAACTATAGATTTCAACTTCAAGTCCGAATCACCTTTATTAAAAAAACGTTTAAACCGTCTAATATGAGAATTTCTAATGCGAATTACCAAATTATAAAGTTGTGCATTACTAGCTCTCGAGGATTTTTCGATTAATAGTAAGAATAACAATACCCATTACCCTAAAGATTGATTCACCTTTATTTTAGGGTATAAACCAAAAAATAATGGATATTATTAACACAAGACCTTTAACATCTCCAATAAAATGGGAGAATTTTTTCTTAAAAAAAAACCACCCTTAACCTCAACATCCTCAAAAATTCAATTATCAATATCATTATTTTTTTTACATATCAATTTCTTCATATCCTATGCATTTTTTATTACCTTCTAAACTTTTTATTTTCTTCTTTTATACAACAATGACTCTCAATTGCTTAACCTGCCAAGTTCTAAAAAGAACAGATTCACATGAGGAACTAAGGGAAAAATTCAAAAATATTGATGAAAAGTCGAATTTTCGCCTTTTTTCAGGTGGAATCGAGAGGAACTGGTCAGGAAACTTGGTACAAAAGCCGAGATTTGAAAAAACGAGGGCTCGAACACTAATGGGACAAGAAACTAACGCGAAAAAAGGTTCTCGGAGGGTTCATAATAGTGGTCCGATAGAATTCATGACTGATTCGCCAAGATTGGCGAGGAGCCCTGGGATGAGAAGGGACTGGAGTTTTGAGGATTTGAGGCAGGTGATTAAGCGTTGATTAACACGTCATTAAGGGTTGATTAATATGTAATGATGATCATCTATGTATATGTACTTTATGAAACTATTTAATTATCTTTATCTGTATTTATATATGTTCTGCATTTCATTGTTTGTAGATATATACAAACATCAATGCAGATATTATTTGCATATTTGTTAGATTCTAGGTAATGAAATGAAAGAATCTTGAGAGGAAATGATGGTTGATTTTCTCTCTTAATCACCAGAGTGACCTGATACCTATGTTGGTACGAAGTAACAATCATAGATATGAAGAAAAATGTCATATAATGGGCCTATTGACTAAATTAGGATTGACGCGTAGTTGATTGATTATTTCATCTAAAGATTTGGGAAGAGAATTATACTAATATCCAAGATGCACTAAAACCTAAGAGCAAACTTGTAAGGAATTAGCTAAAACTGATGACTAATAAAGCTATATTTGTGAAGTCGCATTTATCGAAGGAGATTCAATTGAATACCCTTCGCGAGAAAATTGAATTGTATGTTAGGTCATATAAACTATTTAAGCAACAGTAAAGTTGTCTCCTCGTGAGAAGTCACGGGTTCATCAAACTAGTGCCTACATTAGGGTAGGTTGTCTACATCACACCCTTTGAGGTGCGAACCTTCCCCGAACCCTGCATGAACATGGAATACTTTGTGGACCGAGTTGCACTTATATATAGATTGTTGAATCTCCTAAACGACACGAATCTTTTGTCTAATCTTCTTGATGAATTTTCTGGCTCTGTCACTGAATAAAGTCTGGTCTAGCCTAATTTTATATGTTATAATAGTATTTGTGTAATCATAATCAATAAATACTTCCTTTAATCAAACTCAGAACCATATGCAAAATTCAAACTCGGAAATGTTTCTTGAACAGATCACCAAAGAATGCAACAAATCATGAAAGATAGTTTCTTCTTGAATGACAAATCGGACTAGGGACGATCGATCCACATACAACAGATACAAAAAACAACATATCCAATGTAATCCCACAAGTGGAGTAATCCACATACTACATATATGTGCAGAAACACATGGTCAGAGTCTCGTGAAACATAAGATTCGTTTCGTTGGAAAAAAGTAAGTCTTAACCACTAAAGTTCTAGCAGAAGAAGAGTATCCTAAAGTTACTCTAAAACCTAAATTTCATACCTGACAAAACCTGGACATTAGCAATGGTCAGGATCTTCTCACTTGTTTGAACAGAAGTGAAAAATTAAGAGCCGTGTAAGTCGGGCATCCAATATCTGTAATTGCATCAGTTGGTGAGTGCATGAAAATAAACAACAAACATGAAGAGCACCTATATACAGAAACAAAACGGGAAAAGGTCCAAATTTACCCTTCGTTATAATATCGGGCCATTCATATCCTTACCATTACCTAATCGTTTCACACTTGCCCTTGACTTTAACGGAGCTCCAGCATAGATTGAGTGGAATCCACATGTCAAAAAACATTGCGAAAAAGGTCCAGATTTACTCCTCTACTTAAAACTATGGTTTAAAATTGTCCTCCGTAACACTTTAGGTTGGATTTCCATTTAAGGTCAAGGACAAACACAAGACGATCTGCTAATAACAAGGGTATGAATGGCAGGTCTGAAAATATAGTAGTATAAAACTAAGATGTTTTGTATAGAACAAAATTGAAGGGGGAAGGAAGGAATGGAACACTTACAATATCATCAGAAGTTCATCCGTCCTTCCAATGTTGTACATAATGATATTGCAACAAGGCTGCTAACAATTGAAAATGTTCTGTGACATACTTGACCTTAACTTATTGTCAACAATTTCAGCTCTTCTTATTTCTAGCTTCTGCTTTCCAATTTCTCCTGCTGGGAATAGATTTGGGTGTTCCGTTATTTTCCGATGCAGTTACAGGTGAAGAAATGACATTACTCATCGCGACATCTGACTGTTCAACGTGGGGTAATAATGTTGCTTGACCTCCACCAGTTGAAGCTAAATCTGGTGAAACCATATTATTAGTACTAACTTCATTCTGCCTTGCAACATGGGCCTTTCGGGCATCCCTTTTCCAATTTCGCCCGGAGTAAACACGGGTGACAGACTCTCGGGAAGCAACATCCACTGGCATTACATATGCCTGGGGAGCGACATTCACTGGCACTGAAGAGGCAAGAGGAGCAACATTCACTGGCACTGAAGAGTCCAGAGGAACGACATTCTCCGGCAGTGTACTATCCTGGGGAGAAACAATCACGGGCACCCCCACTGGCACTAGTTGGTTTGTGCCCAACACCTTCATATTATCAGCTTTAAGACGTTTCCTTTCTCTATATCTGCGTTGACGCTCCCGATTTTTTAGCCTCTTAGCCAAAATGGCATCACTGATTAAGGTTTTCGGCCCATTATCCTGAGGTTTCTTCACAGGAACATCCATTCTTGAAGTTCAATTATCGGTTCAAACTAACAAGAAACCAGCATTTACAGACAAACTGCTTCACACGGTGAAATAGTTGTTCATTCCAAGGAACAACCTCACAGAACAGTACAAATATATGATGTCTTAACCATCTCAGATAGTGAATCAAACAAAAAAATGCTTACTTTGACATCAATTTAACTCAGGAGAAATGGAAACCCTGAATTTATCCACTCCAAGAAGAGTACAGGAGTCTTGGGTTCATGGTCTGCACGAGACACCTGTATTTGGCAATCTTATCTGTTATTTAGCATAAAACGACAGAATCACCTAGGGAACCTGAATAAATACCCTCAGAGAAATACACTTAGGTATATTCAACTGAAAATTATCAATTCCACAGACGCACCTCAATATAGATTAAGCCATTCATCTTGCAAAACATGGTGATATGATAGCTAAAGAGAACTATTCCCCCTTAAAAACCCCAATTGGCAAAATACTACAAAACAATAACCTCATGTGCAATGCAGTGTTTGAGGCCAACATTAACGTAGTGTGCAATTCTTCAACTGTTGAGCAGCGTCTACAGAGAACTAATACACATCAGCATGACAGGCAGACTTCAGACACGTCCTGTGCAAAAAAAAAAAAAAATCAATCATCACATCTTAACCAAAACTATCTTGCATGCCAGTACGGCTTCATATCGCTGCACAGAATACCGATTGTAATTAAATGTTAACACATTGACTTAGACATGGAAGCTCAATTACTAAAATATTCAAATGATAATGATTCGGAAATCCAAACTGACCACCGGAAAAAATACAGATGACTATCATAGTTTTTAAAAATTTATTTATTTATACAAAATGCTCACAAATTCCCATTTCACAAAAGAAGCTGCTTCCTGACTGCCAATTTTATATTGATTGCAGTTTCGTTTGAATATGCTCAAGCATTTCTCCAGATAATTTGACAAGTATCTCTACAAATCTTCTGTAAATTGCATAATTACGCTTTCCTTGAATAAGCAGTTGACACACTTCATATTCTTGAAAGACCAAATCAAATAATAGGTGATGGAAAAGCTTTATCTCTAATGCTCATGAATTGGGACTTGCACTATTCGTACATTCTTGCAGTTTCCCCCCGTGACATCACTAATAAAACGTGATCATAACGCATACCCACAACAGTTATAGAATAAAAAGCACCCTCCTAAAAATGCATGGTTCATCTCACATTGAATTGAAATTGTAAAAAAGTACTCATTCTAACAATTTCCTTCATTACCATAAACATTGTTTTTGATATCCTAAATATTGTTTTCAAGAACAAAACAAAAAAACAAATCATAACAAAACTACAACTTATGACATATGTGTAGCATATTTTTTCCCTTTTACAACCATTTCAAGCAAACTATCTGAATGGGTCGAAGCAAAACATTTACAAAGTTTTTGACAAGACGTTTGCATATCCTCAATTACTCTAGAGAACGGATAAGATATCACAGCCATCACAACAAATTTATTGGTTAAGTAAACCTTTAGGATCTTCTTTTACTTTAATGAAGTGGCCACAGCATCATTTTCTTACTATCACAGGGAATACTATTATTAGATAACCTTTTACTGTTTGTTTTGTAGTGTTGTGAGAGGCCAAAGCCAATTGATCAGTAGTGTAGACTGTCACATTATGAACATTTTGCAACCGGGCTTTCTACTCTAAGATGAGAAAAAAGGAAAATTGAACATGTTTTAAACCCGGAAACTTAAACCCCAAAGTAACTCTCAAATATTGGCTCTTGTATGCTTATACACGATGCTGAATCTACAACCTATGTAATATTATAACTCAATATGAAACTTCAGGGGTACTAATAAATATATCTAAGCTCAAGGATATAGACCCTAGAAAAAGAAACATCATACTTTCTTCTTCCACTATTTTCACATCATAGTGTTTTCTAACCCGCTTTTGTATAGAGGTCCCTTCCTCCATAGTTCAATGTTTCTAGCTCCCTCCATCATCCACATTAATATGCTGAGGATAACCCAGTGTTTTTTCTGTCTCTGCTAGGAATTGAATGTGGCACCTCATGGTTCTCAACCCACTTCATTGACCACTAGGCCTCAACCTTGGATGCCAAATGTCAAAAACTTCTTGCTACTTCCTGTCCAGTTATGCAAGGTAAACAACATTTTTCTTTTACTAGATCTAGTTACTCATTTTTTTATCCTCATTCCAGTAATCAGGACTATTTCTATCAATTAAATTGTACTGGCTTATACACATATAAATAGCACCACTTTCTCCAATTAGACGCTTGACAGCAAGTGAAAGGAACAGACAA
This sequence comes from Solanum bulbocastanum, assembly GCA_037074985.1. Classification (NCBI taxonomy): domain Eukaryota; kingdom Viridiplantae; phylum Streptophyta; class Magnoliopsida; order Solanales; family Solanaceae; genus Solanum; species Solanum bulbocastanum. The sequence goes on from CM073604.1 coordinate 3,720,451, forward strand.
CTTATACGGTTACACATATTGTGTCAAGATGAGTAACCATATCAGAAGCATTATATACATATGTTATTAATTCTTTCAGGTTATAATCATAAGAGTTTCCATTTGCTTTACATCATGAAAGCACTATCCAACTGCACAAATCTTAAAGAGCTTGTTCAACTTGCACAAAATGTCAAATCAATAGCCAGAGTTTGCAAATAAAGTTTGAAAATAGGGAAAAAAAATCATATCACAGCATAAACAAGATCAAGTTAATAATTGTAACTCTAAGAAGTTAAATTGGTGACCACATAATAGAATTAGTAGAAGTGCTTAATACCTACAGCAGCAATCCAAAAGAGCAAACATATCACCAAAAAAAATAATAGGAAATACAAGGTAAAAGCTCTAGAACCTAAAGTACACACTAATCTCACATACCACTACCTCCCATTGTTCTCTTGTTTTGTTTTGAAAAGTTCCATAAAAGACCCTTCATAGAATCCTAAAGCATTTCTAATCAAGACTCAATACTGCCAAATTTCATGGTTTGTGAAAAAGAAAACCTTTTTTTTTTGCACATGCATAGCGTCAACAACCTAAATAACTAAAGAAACTGAGGTTAGAACTAAAGGTGAGTGAAAGATTGCAACTTACCATTGAAACAAAAAAAAAAGATTGCATTTTGCCCTTTCTTCCCACTTCTTTTCCATTTATTGGGTGAATAGGGGCAAGTTCAATTAAAGTAAGGCAACAAACAAGACAATGATACTTTGGGAAAAAATAAACTCTATAAGAAGGGCAAAAATCACATCACCGCATAAACAAGATTGAGTTTAACTATGAAGCAGCAACCAAAAGAGCAAAGGGCATCCAGCATTAGCAAAATCCAAGAAGGGCCACACCCCCAATGAGGTGTAATGTAGACAATCTAACCTAATGGAAGCATTAGTGGTTGATTCTGCCACTCGAACGTGGCCTAAAGGTCACACAAGACAAAACTTTACTATTGCTCCAACTCTCCCCTTCTACCAAAAGAGCTAGTTTATCAAAAATACAAGGTACAAACTGTAAACCATAAAGTACAAACTACTCTAACATACCACTACCTCCTATTGTTCTTAAGTTCCATTAAGACACTTAATTAAAATCCTAAAGCATTTTTTATCAAACTAAGCAAACACAACCCATAATTAAGGAAAGTGAACGTTTGCAACTTCCCAGTGAAAAAAAGACTAAAAAGATTCCATCTTTGCCTCTTTTACTTACTCTCTTTTTTCACATTGAATCAAAGAAAGAATTCTATAAACAAGAAAGTGATACTTCACAAAAAAAAAAAAAAAAAAAAAAAAAAAACTATGGGAAGGGCAAAAAGTTGTACCTGAATGGGTTTGTTTGGTGATTAAAGAGGGAAAGATCTGAAAACCCTAGACATGTAAGAAGATAGAACAAGAACAATGGTGTTTTTGGGCAAAAAAATTCTTGTCCTTTTGACTTCTTTGAGGTGAAAAGATTAGTAAATATAAAAAAAATGGTGAAGTGTTAACAATTGGGGTGGTGGCGCAGTTGGCTAGCGCGTAGGTCTCATAGCTTCTGAGTAATCCTGAGGTCGAGAGTTCGAGCCTCTCTCACCCCATTAATTTTTTTTTAATTCAATCTTCGGTATCGGCTTGAGCCTTTATTGGGTGTTTGGTACCCAATTTTGTTTGTTTATTTTTTTGGTTTATTATTCTATGTTCAGTACCAGCTAGTGTTCTCACTTCTGCTCCAGCATGGCGCGAACCCTCGATGGTGCAAGTGTTCAACCACTCATACTAAGGCAGTATGCTACTCACCCCATTAATTTTTTTTTAATTCAATCTTCGGTATCGGCTTGAGCCTTTATTGGGTGTTTGGTACCCAATTTTGTTTGTTTATTTTTTTGGTTTATTATTCTATGTTCAGTACCAGCTAGTGTTCTCACTTCTGCTCCAGCATGGCGCGAACCCTCGATGGTGCAAGTGTTCAACCACTCATACTAAGGCAGTATGCTATTCAGCATCAGTCCAAATTCACACTGGAAAGTTTCATATTTGGAAGGGGGTAAAACACTTTCTAACAAAGGTGACTTTGTACCCCATGGGAACTCAAGCCCGAAACCTTGATTAAAGATGAAAAAATACCACACAACTCTTCTTGGTATATTAGCCTTTTATTACCCAAAGAAAAAAACAAGAGTAATGAAACTCAGGCAGGACCTAGAACATTAAAGTTGGAAAAATCAAAGATTCAAATACTTGCTGCTAACTTGTCAAATAAAAGTTGAATTTTTTATAATAATGATTATAGGTAACGAAACTAAAACAGTGTTTAAACTAAGCCCACCATATATAAATACTTGCACCAAAATAGCAGACTAAACAGCGTTTAACAACTAAAAACACCAACACAAATTTTTTAAAAAAAAACTTGAACCAAAGTTCTCAAAACTAAACTAAACTAAACTAAAATGGTGTCATAATCCCAACAGTGATTAAAACTAAAGACTACAAGAACCATCATCATACATGAAGGGGGATTGACCGCTATACTAGATAGGGCCAAGCCCTATCGTTTAGATGGTCTCTCATCATCCTCATCCTCTCCACCATCATCATCATCAGAGTCATCACCTTTGCCTGATCTCTTCCTCTTTGGCGGGGGCTCCACCTTCCTGCTAGTGTCTTCATCATCGTCCTCTTCCTCTTCCTCCTCAACAGCCTCTTCCCCATCATTTTCTTCTGGTTCAAAATCACTAGCATCTTCTTCATCCTCAGCACGTGCCACTGGCCTAACAAGATACTCCGTACCCAGATCTTCCTCTTCTTCACCTTCCTCCTCATCTTCATCATCTTCGTTGTCATCGTCATCATCATCATCACTGTCACCTTCATCGTCCTCATCATCCTCATCGTCCTCGTCGTCATCGTCTATAGAGTGAACTTGTGGACCACTGCCAGAGCTCTGTATGACCTCTTTCTCCTCCTCCTCATCATCCTCGTCACCGTCATCATCATCATCCTCGTCATCATCGTCCTCGGCGTCCACTTCCTCATCTTCGTCAAACTCTTGGAGTTCTTCATGAGTTGTTTCTTCCTCAAACTCACGTTCATCGTTGACGATAGCCATGTCGGAAAATTCACCTGAGACTTTTTTTTCCAGAAAAGTTAAAATTAGATCTTCAGAATTTTTTTATTAGTCTTGAATTACTACATGCAGATAGCAAAACAAGAAGAAACAAAATTCACAACATATGAGAGGTCAACGTAAAGACGTGCATGCAAATGTTATCCATTTAGTTGTTGCTCCGCGAATTCACACGAGAATTTGGTCCAACAAGCAACTATTATTCTACATGAAATTATTTGCATTTTTGCATTTTTCTTTCCTCACTTTTACTCCCATCTATAGGGCTGAATAGGGGCAAGTTCCAATTAAACAAAGCCAACAAATAAAATGTACATAAACACGAGAACAATACTTCAAAAAAAAAATGAATTATGTATTTAGGGCAAAAATCACATCACAGCATTAAGATTGACTTAATGATTGTAATTCTAAGAAATTAAATTGTTGAGCAAATAATGGAATTTGTAGAAGTACTTAGAGCATGAAGCAGCAACCAAAAGAGAAAGTGCATCACACATACAAGGTACAAGCTGAAAACATAAAGTACAAACTAATATTACACACCACTCCCTCCCATTGTTCTCTTGTATTGTATTTGATAAGTTCCATTACGAACCTTGATTCGAGTACTAAAGCATTTTTGCAACTTCCCAATGAAACAAAAAAGAAAAAAGATTGCACTTTTTGCCCTTTTTCCTCCCTTTTTTCTATTTACGGGCTGAATGGGGGCAAGTTCAATCAAAGAAAAGAAATTAACAAAACGGACATAAACAAGAGAATGATAATCCGGGAAAAAATGAACTCTATAACAGCATACCCAATGCAATCCCACAAGTGGGTTCTGTAGAGGGTAAGATGCATGCAGACCTAACCCCTACCTTTATGGGGGTAGAGAGATTGTTTCCGATAGACTCTCATCTCAAGAGAAAAGAAGAATTGGAAGCACGATTATAAGAATAAATTAAGTCTATATAAGAAGGGCAAAAATCACATCACGGCATAAACAAGATTTAGTTAAATCATGAAGCAGCAACCAAAAGTACATCACAAATACACGGTACAATCTGTAAAATATGAAGTACAAACTACTCTAACATACCACTGCCCCCTATTGTTCATAAGTTCCATTAAGACCCTTGATTATAATCCTCAATCATTTTAGTCAAGAACCAGTAACAAAAGATTTATTGAGCCGAGGGTCTATTGGAAAAAGACTCTGTACTTTGCATATACTCCACCCTCCTAAGACCCTACTTTATGGGATTACACTAGGTATGTTGTTGTTGTAACTTGTACCAGTAACTAAAGAAACTTAGCTCATAATTCAGGTAAGTAAAAGTTTGTAACTACCCAGTTGAAAAAAGATTCCATCTTTACCCCTTTTTCTCACTTTTTTTTCAATTTACAGGGCAAATAGACAAAATTGAATCAAAAGAAAGAATTCTATAAACAAGAGAATGATACTTACAAAAAAAAATTATGGGAAGGGCAAAAATCACATCACAGCATAAACAAGATTGAGTTAAAGCATGAAACAGCAACCAAAAGAGCAAGTATATCACAAATACAAGGTACAAGCTGTAAAACATAAAGTACAAACTGCTCTCAAATACCACTAATTCCCATTGTTCCTAAGTTCCATTCTTAATCAAGACCCAATAACTAAAGAACCTCAACTCATAACCAATATAAGTGAAAGTTTGCAACTTGCAGTGAAAAAAAACTCAAAATTCCCTTTTTCTCACTTTTTCCCCCAATTTTGGGGGCAAATAGGAACCAAAAGAAAGAATTCTATAAACAAGACAAAAAAAAACTATAGGAAGGGCAAAAAACACATTACAGCATAAACAAGATTTGATTCAAAGCATGAAGCAGCAACCAAAAAGAGCAAGTATATCACAAATACAAGGTACAAGCTGTTAAACGTAAAGCACAAACTACTCTAACATAACACTACTTCCCATTGTTCTTAACTTCCATTCTTAAATCAAGATTCACTAACTTAACTCAAGTAAAAGTTTGTAACTTCCCAGTTGAAAAAACACTAAAAAGACTCCATCTTTACCCCTTTTTCTCACTTTTAAAATTTTTTTTTCAATTTATCGGGTAAATAGATGACAATAATCAAAGAAAGAATTCTATAAACAAGAGAACAATACTTCACAAAAAAAAAAAAAGAAAAACAAAACTATGAATGGGCAAAAAAAATAGTACCTGATTGAGGGGTTTGCTTGGTGATGAAAGAGGGAAAGATCTGAAAAACCCTAGACATGTAAGAAGTTAGAAGATAGAGCAAGAACGGTGTCGTTTTATGACAAAGTTTTTAACTATTATTAGATTAGATAATAATATGTGATAGTTTGTGAACAATTGGGGTGGTGGCGCAGTTGGCTAGCGCGTAGGTCTCATAGCTTCTGAGTAATCCTGAGGTCGAGAGTTCGAGCCTCTCTCACCCCATTGTCTTTTTTTACCATTTCTCATTCGATGTTTGGTACATGTTTGTATTTTGTTGTCATTTCTCATTTGATGTTCGATACCTATCTGTAGTTTTTGGTCATTTCTCATTCGATGTTCGATAGTTGTTTGTATTTTTTGGGATCTCATTTGTTGACGGTGTTGAATTCTCACTTTGATTATAAAGTGTTTCCTATTATTATATATTTTTAGATTATTTTTTTGTTTCTCGTTTGGTTGTTTGGTAGCTGGTTCATTCCTAACTAATTATTCATAATGAAAATTTTTTGCTTTAAGGGTAAAGTGTTCTCTACTAAATATGATTTTATTTTGGGATTTGAAGTTGAGCCCTTCCTAAGGTCGAGAGAATTCGAGTCTCTCTTACCTTATAAAATTTCTTCTTTTTTCATCGAAGTACATTTATAACTATTTTTTCTTTTTTCTTTGTTCTTAATTGGCTTCTAATACTTATTTGAGGGACAGACTAATTCATATTCAAGTTAGGAAGCCTTGTTTTGAAAGTTAAAGTGTTTCATATCAAAGGCAACTTACATTTCGGATGTTCAATCAATAAATTTAGCTATAAATGGAATGCTACATGACACCTCACCACAAAAAAACATTTGGTGCTCATTCACATCTTTTTCACATTCTCTTTATATAAATTTGCTCATCGAATACTCTTTTGTTTTCAGAAAAACCTCATGTTTTGTTGTCATGTATTTCCAAAAAATCTCACTTTAATTACAATATAATTCTTATCAAAGATAATTTCATTTTAAAGACTTGAAATTGAAAATTCTAATCAAAAGCATGCTTACTACCCCCACCATATTTTTTAGTGATCCTTCACTTATATCAATATATTGATATAACTGTCAACTTTAATCCGTGCAGATGTACCAAATACCAACTTTAATTTATTTAATCTTGAAGAAAAAAGAACATTCTTACTCTAAGAAAGAGATGAGTTGTTGGGTCAGATTAAACTACATAGTAATTGTGGTTTTATTGATCATTTGATATTTGAACTTGGTGGAATTAATTTTGGTTTACATCAAATATGTCCATTTCACAGTGCTCCCAATAAAAATATTTTTAATTCAAAAGGCTCATATTAAACCTTTGTTTACTTAAGGACAAATACTTTTTTCAAGTATTTCATTACATTCTTTGGTGATGATCGAAATAATATTATACATGTTTCAATTAGTCTGTAGCATAATAGCTCATATCGAGAACTTAAAGAAATTTATTGAAATTTATGATCATCTTAAACTATAACATATAAAAAAAAAAAAGACCATTAAACAAATGCTTTAAAAATATCATGACATTTTTATAAAAAACAATATTATTAAAAATAATATGAGAATATTAAAACAAAAAACTTGAAGTATTAAAAACATTCCTTTCTAGGATGTAGCTAACATTAGAAATAAAAAGACATAGGGGTATAAAACAGTATAAAGGATAATAACAATAACAATAATAATAATAACAATAATAATGATAATAATAATAAAAAAAAATATGAGATTATTTTATTCGATATTTTAATTATTTTTTTGATTTGGGGATTAACAAGCTTTGGATTATCTATACCAAAATTGGAGTATTAACTTACTTAATAATAATAATAATAATAATAATAATAATAATAATAATAATAATAATAATAATTAAAAAATAAATAAAAAATTAGCAACACACATAATACATATATATGTCTTTCTTCAAAACTCTTCTCCCAAAATTCATAAACAAAATTAAGGTTAAAATTGGAATATAGTTTTAGTAATTATTAGCAACCTAAGATCCTGAGATGTGGCCAACTTGCTTTTAAACTTTTTTTCTTCCCATTTTTACTTGTAATATTTTCAATATCTTTGGTACTTTTGCTTCTCCCAAAATGCAATGGCTTCTTCTTCTTCTTCATGCAAGTTGATTGCTCCAAATCTTGTGCCAAATTATGAGACTGTTTCTACAAGAAAAAAAATTGACAATCACTTGATATGACTAAATTTAGGTGATTTTTGTAACAATAAAAGCGTTGACCTATCGACCTTTCAAGTTTTACATATGATAGTTAAGGTTCGAGTGCATCAATCAAGGGACACTATGCGCGTAAAGAACTTAGCTACTCAATCGATAGAAACAATTCAAGAAAATTGAATTGAATTGGTTAGGTAAACAAAAGTAAAATAGTTCTTATTTTTCCAAAGCATATATTTATGAATATAACTTTTATATATTGATAGTTAAAAATAATTACAATATCATATCTTTTATAAGTAACCGTCCATTAAAAACGAGATTAATTAGTAATCTAGAACACTACATATGTAGATTATTTTTACATGCATAGCCATATAGCAAAATAAATAAAATAATTTTAATTATACACTAATAATTTAATAAAAATTCACGGATTTTACCATTCTCTTTTTTACGTTATTATATCAAACTTGATATGCAAAATATTCATGCGTTATCGATACATAAATGTAAATTTAAATGTACAAAATTACCTTTGAAGAATCAAAAATTGGATAAGAAGAAGCTGCTTGTCTCTTGGCATCATTATTTTTTGATTTTTCTGCAAATGGAGTCTCTATATTTGATGAAGAGCTGCATGTTCTTGCATTTTCAATTTCCAGGCACAGCTGCATTAATAAATATGACTAATTATCACAACAACTTAATTATATAATACTATTAAGATTTGAGCTTCTTTTTTTTGTTTGTTTAATTAATTATCTAGTACATGAAATTTATTGATAAATATAACTACTTTATATTTATAATCATATAGAGATCATTATCAAAAAAGTATCTTCTCATAGTTCAAACTTGAGGCGGTTGATTAAAAGGTCATAAAAAGTCAAACGAGAAAATAAAAGAAATCATGGTAATGGTGGACATGCATAATATTATTTTTATGATACTTAGACAAAGTAAAGTAATTTTTTGTTACAAATAATTACTTAGTGAAGTTTTGCGATAATAGAAAAAGTTGAATGATTTTTTAAATTATAAAATTAACTTAAGGACCTTAGTGAAATAAAATAAAAAATTAAATGATCATTGGTGAAATTAATCTCAAAACTTGCATTGGAGTGTTAAGAATAATCGATAAATATCAATGTGTTATTTAATAAGATGTGATTGTCTATAACTAATTTTTAGATGATCTAGCAATGTTAAAAATTATTTATATTATCAGTACATAAAAATTAAAATTCAGGTAAATACATTGGAGAAAAATATTTTACCTGAATAAGTCGAGTCTCAAGAGAATTAATTCTTTCCAATAGTGAATTTTTGGATGAAGCTTCTTGAATTTCCACTTCCATTGGAACAAATGTCCCTTCTCCTTTGCAGCATATTGATACTGATTTCTGACTTTTAATTATTTTCTTTTTCAACTTCTCTTTTCCTTCAATACGTTTCACCTTTAAACAATAAATAAATAAACCAAATAATAAAAGAGTTATAAAATATATATATAATAAAAATGAAAAACATTATCATAATTATATACCATCCAAATCCCATAGGTTGCTAAAGTTGGATTGTGATGACAAAAATTGATCTATTGATAGAATATTAAAAAATGAAGAAGATCACAAGCATGTATACACGTTTCAACGAATTCATAAATACACTTAGTCAGGATCCTAAAATAGATACAGAGCATTGGATATATATATATATATACACACATACCAAATTAAAGATGATAAGTTTCAAGAAATGAACTTACAACAAGAGAACTTAAGGGATCCATACTTGAGAGGAGAAAATGATTTTTGGTTTTCTTATTATCTTTACTTGTTTGATTGTGCACTTATTTATTGAGGTTGTTGAGATGTAAAACAAATCTGAGCTTTTATGTTAAGACTTTTTCCAAAACTGTTAAGATTTTTCAATAAATCTCTCCTCTTTTTTGAACAATTCTATCCACATCTAAACCAATTATTTTAGGGTTTTAATTAAATTCTATATGATATATGATGATATTGTAATATTTTTATTATCTGATCAATTGTGAGAATTTATTATAAATTGATTAGTTTTATGTTAGTGGAATTTACTATAGTCCTAATTAATTCCATCTTTCATCTATGATTACTATCCATGTGGACAAGCTCAACACACTAATGACGTATATAGAAATTTTTGTAAGCAGTGATAATATAATTTATTTTATTTTATTTTTAAAAAGATCGGCAATAGAGAAAGGAAAAAACGGAAGAGAAATTACAAGGTGAAGATGAAGCAACCAATGCCAATTTTTATATTTGAATCCAATTTTCATTTTCCTTATAATCTAGATACACATACTTAGATTATAGCCCGAGGACATATCAAAGTTATAAAGTTTATAAATTTGTTCTAAATTAATATATAATAATTATAACAATACTATTAATATTATTAGTAATAATAATAAGTTATTGTATAATATTTATATATCAATAACTTTTAAGTGTAAACCTGTAAATTGTACTCTAAGGAGTCGTCATTGATTGATTAATGGGATAAAGAATAACTAATCTGCGATAAAATTTAAAATTATTTTATTTGAAATGTTTGAATATAGATATTAATTAATAGTGATAACCATTTTATATTAAAATAGTAGATTAAAATATGTAATCATATAAAATATCTTAAATCGAAAAATATTCTTGACAACTCCATCCTACTAATCAAACGACCCCAAAGTGTACATAACTCCAAAGTCCTCTTCTCCACTGATAAATAATAATAGTGTTGAACACAAAGACATGTGTGCTAACATGTTCAACATCCAGGCTAATAGATAATTCCTTTGGAAAATATTTGGGATTTCCCATCTTCCACTCAAGGTTACTTCATAGCGACTTTCAATTTATCAGTGACAACATGCAAGCAAAGTTGAATAGGTGGAAAATCAAATTTATTAATATGATTTGACGTACTATTTTAGCAAAAGTCTCTCTAGGCAACATCCCCTCTCATGTAATGCAATACACCCAATACAAGAAGTTGGGACACCACTTGCAAATCAATTATAACTATCAAGCACATATTTAGGGGAGAGAATAGGGTAGCAGATTCGTTAACAAAGTAAGGAGCAATGAGACTTTTTGGATAGCATAGATCAATATATGTAATATTGACAATAAATGTCATCTATCGGACAACAACTTTGTATCAAAATTTACAACTTTAATACTTACTAAAAAGAATAGTCAAAAGGGCAAGACAGAGAAAAGTTGGCAACTACTATATATCAATCTTACAATAATTATACATAGTAGGCGTTTAGTCATGCGATATCATATCACGATATGGTATCGTGAGATGGAATATAATTAGCATTTAGACATACGATTTTACGCTGATTCATCTCATGATTTCATATCATGGGATGTGATTCCATATTCTCCAAAAACCATGATATGAAATTATATGAGAATTTCATATCATGATTTGAAATATTTTAATACAAAAATTGATCCACAAATTTATATTTTGTTAAAACAACCCCACATTTATATCTACTAACTATTTATTTCATATGTAAATAAAATTTATAATCACATCATTACTTTTTAAAATTTATTATTCTCACCAACATAAAATTTATTATTTTCACCAACATATAGTCTCATGTGCTTGTGATTTTGATATGCGATTTATCTTTGTTGTTGCTAGTTGGGAATGTACTGCACAAGATAGTAAAGTACTTGAGAATGCACTTGTTGAACCAATGTCACAATTTCCATTTCTGCCACATGGTAACGTTAAATCACATCCTTAGAATAAATATTATTTATTTACACAAAGTTGTCTCAGTTACATCACATATGCTTTTAGTAATTCTTTATAAAATGTTTGTTGGTAGATAAATATTATGTTGTTGATGTTGGTTTCTGAAGCACAAAAGAATTTTTAGCTCCATACAAAGGACTATCATTAGCAAAATTATCGAAGAAGTGAAAGAGAGCCTCAAATGCTAAAGAACTGTTTAATTATAGGCATTCATCTCTGCGCAATGTGATTGAGCATACTTTTGGAGCTTGAAAAAATAGATTTAGAATACTGAAACAAGGCATGAACCATTATGATATTGATACACAAGTGAAAATTGTCATAGTTTGTGCAGTGCTACATAATTATTTGCGAGAATACCAAAGTACTGATGAAATATTTATGATCTATGAGCATGAAAATATAGTTGTGGATAATATTGACCAACAAATGACTCAAAGAAACAATGTTGGTTCGTGTTCTAGGTCACATGATCGAGAAATGCAAGTTCAACTTGATGAAATTGTTCGTACAATGTGAGAGAATTATATTAAAGACTAGTACTTTACAATTATGTTCAATTTTTTTTTATTAAATTAAAGTTAGATTAAAACAATTACTTAAGTGGAGAACAAATAACTTTGTAATAATTCATTATGCGATTTTATAATTTTTTGTTTATTTGATAAGATTGATTAAACAATTGGGGCTATTTTACTAGTTTTACAACTTATGTGATTTTTATGTTTATGAGAAAATATGCAACACAAAAATTTCATATCACATGTCCAAACAAAACTTCAATTTCATCTCATGATTTCATATCATGATATCATATCATGATTCCATATCGCATGGCCAAACGGGCCCTTAGTGTCATGTTTCAATTATTTAAATCTTTAAGTATCAAATGACAATAATTGAGATTTTTTTATAAGCTGATGAAACACGTTGACGTAGTTCATCATTTTTTGAATTGTTAAAATACCAACAAAAATTGATGACCAAATTGTGACTATGATTGTGTTGCAATGTTGTAGTTCATTCTGATTGTAATATTGACAATAAATGCCATCAATCGGTCGAACAACTTTGTATCAGAACCATCCCGACCTTTGCAACTTTAATACTTACTAAAAGGAATATCCAAAAGGGCAAGACAAAGAAAAGTTGGCAACTACTATATATCAATCTTACAATAATTATACTCGGTGTCATGTTTCAATTATTTAAATCTTTAAGTACTAAATAACAATAATTGAGATATTTTTATAAGCTAATGAAATACATTAGCGTAGTTCATCATTTCTTGAATTGTTAAAATACCAACAAAAATTGATGGCCAAATTGTGACTATGATTATTTGGTAATATACAAACAAGATCGAGAAGTTTCTTAAAGATAATTGTCCTGCCAACAAACTCAAAATATTCTTAAATTACGTATATAAATTCAACTTATCAATTTAAGAGTAACATGCATGTGCAAAAAAAATTAAAATAAAATTGTAGAGGTCCTAAAAATTGATTGGAATCATTTCCTAATTTATCTACCATATATTTTATCCCCCCAAAATCTCCATCTATCCAATTTGTCCAATAGAATGTATCATATTATCTCCACGTGGCACATTTACATTGGACACCTAGATATCCCTGTTAAAGTACAGTCAGACATATAACTGGACCCACCCATACAACCTCCCTTAAATCAAGACCGTCAATCACATCAAATCAGAAAACAACGTTGACTTCAAATTATCAAAATCAACGGCTGTTACGCCAAAAGAACTTTTTTCATTACTATATGCACAACGACGCCGAAGAAGAAGGCGGAGAAACTGAAGCAGCTTGCTCGCCGGAGAAGAAGCTGAAACAACTTTCTCACGGTGAAACGACACCGGAGAAGCTGCTGAAATAACAGTTACCTTATCGCCGTGAAACGACGTAGCTGAAACAAGTTTATCTCGGTGAAACGACGCCGGAGAATTAACTGAAACAAGTTTATCGCGGTGAAACGACGCCGGATAAGCAACTGAAACAACAACTTTATTGCCGTGAATAAACGCAGGAGAAGCAGCTGAAGCAACTTTCTAACAGCGAGACGACAGCTGAAACGACGCCGTTTGCTCATTTTCCGATTCGCTTATCAGTTTAGACCGGACTGTTTGTAAATATGGAATTTCCGTTGATAGCTCGATGTACGAATACTCCATCGACGACGTCGTTTTTAGGATGTAAAGTGAGTTTATGCGATTTTCCGATTAGGAATAATCGAGATAAGAGGAATTATAATGAGAAATATTCGGTGGTGAGAATTAAAGCTATGGCGGAGAAGTCAGGGACCGGCGAAGCGTCATCAGTTGAAATTCGGGAGAGCGAAAATGGAGGAGTAGGATACACGGGGTCTACTATGGAGGTGACTACATTCAATCAGAGCTTCAGTGATGCGCAGTTACCTGTTTGGGAAAAAATCGGTGCTATTGTCAGACTCAGTTATGGAATCGGTGAGTTCGTTTTAGTAGCTTTTACACAATTTTCTGCATTTTTGGTAAAAATCAGTTAATAAAGTACTATAAAGCACGAATATAGTAAATTGTCCTATCTTAAAATTCAGAATTCATAAACTTAATCTTAGTGAATTTTCATTTGGTGGTGGCTTTTCGTTCTAATCATTACTACTATATACCATGAATGAGAGATATTATTTATTGATTCTTTTCATTCTCAAAGCACCGTTATTCGACCTTTCTAAAAAAATAATGTATTTTTAGAAGATTTGACAAGCATTTAAAGATATTTTCAAATAGTGCAAGCAACATAGGCTTTGAGAATGAAAAGAATCAATAATACGATAGGGACCACACATCATAATAGATTGCAAAATTATTTTAGGATTTATATAATACATATAGTTCAAAACCCTTAAAGTTTTGATGAGTAAAATTATTCAAAGAAAGTGAATTTATAGTGATAGAGAAATTTCAAGTAAAGGGAAAGGATTTTTCTGGCATATATATTTTCTGCTTTCTGTTTATGTCATTAAAGTGCTTCTAAAAGTGGAAGGGCTAAGATTTTCTTTTCTCTAACTTATGTAAACACTTTGTAGATCCTTTAATCATGTGTCTAGTCACATACTCCCATGATAAGTGGTACCTTGATATATTTTTTAAATTCAGAAAAAATATTAATTTTAAGATTTTCATGTTACCCTTAGTAAGAGAATGTATAATCTCATAAATATAACTAATAATTTAATTTAATCATAAATCTTAAAAAATCTTCCTTTTTTAAAAAACTTCATACCTATCAAAAGTGCATAGTAGTATAATTTGGGATGGAGAAAGTACTTTGTTTCATGTCAAGGATAGGATTGTAGGGAAGTAGTAAGGAGTACTATAAATGAAAATCTTTGGGAAGGAATAGAAGATAAAATTTTAGGCTTTTACTCATGCTTGGCTATTAATAAATCTCTCAATGGAAAAGAGATTTAAGTTTTTTGACTAGGAAATGAGGCCACAAAGTAAGAAGATAATAATGATAAGGGGTAAAAACTTACCCACATTCAATATTAGTGTATGCACAAAATTTTAGAAAAGTTTATAACAAAATATGTCTGGATGAATCTTTTTAGGAGAAATTTTGGAAATGAACTTTGTTTGTTTTAAAATATGTCTGGTGTGTATGAAGGAAAATGTTTTCATGGAAATTTTTCAATGAGAATAAGAGGTATCATTTTACGTGAAAATTATGGCCCTGCCACTTATGAGATCCATTCACGTTTAACAAAGATCTCGAATTTGTTCCCCTAAAACAGAGAACCTTTCAGTAAAGAGCGTCTTTAGTCCTTGAATGGGCTTAACATACATGAATTCGGATTAGTCATTCTAGTGAGCTTTGAATGCTAAATACTTAAACCGAAAAAGTTAGTCATTTCTTTTTGATCCAACGTATTTATGTGTTTGTTTACATATATTTGTTGCATATATTTCTTTCAGCCGTCTATGAGTCCCATCCTATTAAATTTTTTGGATAGGTTTACAGACGAAAAATGAAGTCCTGCAATCATTTTCTGATGTTCAGTTTGTTTATGAACTCAGGCATCTATGGAGCAATGGCTTTAGCTGGAAAGTTCATATGCTCAATATCTGGAATTGACTGCACAGGAGGGTTCAGTCCATCATTAGATGCCATTGTTGAAGGACTAGGATATGCAGTTCCACCCATTATGGCTCTTCTATTTATACTAGATGTATTTTCAACTTTTCCCATTTTTCTTTCTGTCACAATAACCTTACCTTATAAGCTAATTCTCGGTGTTGAGTTAAAAAAAAAAAAGAAAAAAAAAGGTCCCTTTTTCACGATTTATAAGTGCAAGACTCTCCTCGCTTTTGGTTTACCCAATATTAGACCCTTGTGTTGTATTATCCACAAGGACCACAACCAGATGTCTAATCTTGGGTGTGCAAGAGGTGTTAAATGTCCCACATTGGTTGAGGGAATCGTTTGTTGTCTCCTTACATAGTTTTGGATGATCCTCATTTAATAAGCTAATTTTTGATGTTAAGCTTAAGATCCATTTTCTTTAGAGTATCTAACAACATTTTTAGCATCTTTACCCTGGCTTAGTTTCTTCTATCTACACATGCCTTCACTAACTCTTAGTGTGAAAATGCAAAAATGTTTGCCTTATATATTGTAGCCATTCTAGCTTTGTCCATCTGAGGTTCCTCAATTATATAATTGTTGTTTTATAACAAATCATGTGTGTTAATAGGATGAAGTTGTGAAGCTATCTCCTCATGCGCGAGCAATCAGGGATGTTGAGGATGAAGAGCTACGGAACTTCTTTTATGGAATGTCACCTTGGCAGGTAAAACATCTATTACTTTCATCATCAGCATTCAGCAGTTATGTTGCAAAAAAGGGAAAGGTTAATAGATTGTGTTGCAATGTTGTAGTTCATTCTGATTGTCGCTGCTAGCTCTGTTGGAGAGGAACTTTTCTACCGTGCTGCTGTTCAGGTTAGTGTAAATGATCTATTTTATTTCACACTAAAGGTTGAACTGACTTTTTTATTTGCAGCCTTCCATTTTAAGTGTTCCTTTATTGATAGTGCAAACCCTGCATTTCTCATCATCTGAAAGCATATGCCTGAAATGAAATCCATTTGGTTAAGTTTCTATTATTTTAGGTTTCTATTATCTACACAGTAGCCTTTTTAAATTGAGAAAGCTCCAAGAAAATACATGTCAGAAGAGTTTTCTTTCTTTATCCCATTTTATACCTATGGCACTATTATTTGCTAATCGAACAGTTCTGACTACAATTGTTCAAACAGGTTCTAATTTTTTTCTTTCTAATATTAACAACTGTAATATAAGAGTACTTTTGTTTGGTTTCTGAATCTGTAAATTTTATTTCTTAGAATATTAAGGGATTCGATGTACAACTCACGTGAAAACCGGATGTTTTGACTATTGTACTTAAACCTTAAGAGGGGGAGAGTAATTTTTTCTGCCGCTTTATCTGACTACATTTGCACTTACAGGGAGCTTTGGCTGACATTTTCTTAAGAAGTTCTGATTTGGTGACTGATGCTCGAGGGATGGCATCATTGGTAAGGATTCTATTTCTAACATCCTTCTCCAATCATCACTCGGACTCTCCAAAAATGTTGTTGCACCCATGTTTGATCCTCAAAAAATGCGACACGCATCCATCGATGCTTTTGAAGAGTCCGAGCAACATACTCAGACTCCCAAGTTACAAAATATCCAAATTTTTCTGATGCCTTGACACGTTCTGTTTCCTTAAACTGTAGACTGGTGTTTTGCCACCTTATGTACCATTTGCTCAAGCATTTGCAGCTGTAATGACAGCAGCTCTTACTGGTTCTTTATATTATATGGCTGCTTCTCCAAAAGGTCTGTTTCATAAGCTGCATTTTGAGATCCTTCGTTGTCCTCTGATCTTGCATGCTTAATTACAATCACTTGGCTGTTTGTTGTTTTCACTTTCAGATCCTACCTATGTTGTTGCACCAGTGCTGAGGTCGCGTTCAGGTCGTGAAGATCTGAAAAAACTCTTTGCAGGTTTGACCCGTGTTCTCTGCTCATGGCAAAGTTAAGACAATGCTCACTCATGTCGTTTAAACCTAATTAACATAATGCTATGAGAACTAAAGCTAATGAGATATAAAGGATTAAGGACAGCCGATATCGGCTAGGAATAGAAAAGATGAAGTATCTCCCTTAGCCTAGTCTGTATCCACCAGCTGACCAACAAAAATAAAATAGTCACAAGTTAGTTTGGATCAAAGAAAAGCATAGGGTTTGTCAGCAACCAAGAAGCTTTGTATCATAGTTATGTACTTGTTTGTTTTATTAATTGCGTGTGGCTACCATGTGCTAGTAGCAAATGGTTCAACAAGGTCGGATCGAGCTGAGTTTTGGCATTAGGAGCCAATTGCGCCCTTGAGTTTGGGGCGTGACAAACTTGGTATCAGAGCAACGTCATATCCTAGGGAGTCTCTGTTGCCCTTTTGGCATTGTATGATCTACTGGTTTCCTTCCTGTCAAAAGTTCTAACAGAACAACTCCAAAACTATAAACATCACTTTTCGGTGTTATCTGTCCTGTCATAGCATACCTGCACGCACCAACACCAGTGCAGAAATAAGTCTATCTTTCAATTCCCGTAAACTCTTTTCACAAACTTCTGACCATAAGAATTTGGCTTTCTTTTGGGTCAATTTTTTCAATGGAAATACAATAAAAAAAACCCTTCCACAAACCTTTTATAGTAACCGGCTAAACCCAAGAAGCTTCAAATATCTGAATGGGATAGAAGTCTAGGCCAACTCTTAACTACATTTGTCTTCTTTGGATCTACCTTAGTACCCTTTCCAGAAACAATGTGACTAAGAAAAATCATGGATCTTAACCAAAATCGCACTGACTAAACTTTGCAAAACATTTTAGGTCCTTGAGGACTTGCAACACAATTTGATGATGCAGTGGGAGTTGTTGACACCCAATTTTGTCCCTCCACGATAGAAATCAATTTTTGAGCTTCTCTAGTTTCCAAGTGTGAGTTCTGGTTGGATTCAATTGCCTTTTTGGGGCATGTGGTTCCAAGGGAAGGGGTAATGGTAGATCCCCAAAAGATCAAGGCAATCAAGAACTAGGTTCGGCCTAGCTATGTGATTGAAGTAAGGAGTTTCATTTCCCAATTCTTTCAACAAAGCATCAATCCATACTAGTTCTGAGACTGCATTAGCCATGCTCCTGTATTCAGCTTCAGCTGAACTCCTGGAAACTACATTTTGTTTCTTAGATTTCCATGACAACAATAAGTTAAAATAAATAATGTGGTTTAGTGAGTGGATTTAGTTGTTGTATTAAGTCAAAACTAAACTAGTTAAAGTTGTTAAGTTGTTTAAATTAGTTAAAATAAATAAAATGGTTTTGTTGATGGATTTAGTCGCTGGAAACCTATTCTCTTTCAGTTTAGAGAAAACCTGTCATATAAATTAAAATTGGACAGTGGGAGGAGACGCAAGAATGTACAACAAGCTACTTGCTATGAATTGAAAAAAATCCATATATGGTCAAGAAAAAGGTGATGCATAGGTACCAAGCACTAACCACCGCTTCACTCGAAAAAAAATTCCGATGACGATAGTGTCCGTGGTAGCTTACGAACAGCCATTTCACTCAAACTTTATAGTTCCATATGTGAACAAGTACGTTGCAAGGATTCTAAACGTCCCTCCTAGTTGTCGGTCTGCTGCATCTTGCCCGTCTCTAGGCACCTTTGGGAGGCAAGGAGTGTGACAAAAACATGCTTCCCCTTATTCCATTGGGACTTCTCAAGCCTTTCAGTATAAGAATAGCTATCTAAATTTATAATAAATACATGATACCACTTTGGCTAAGGGTAGTATTTCTAGATATATATAAGCGTTTTTGAGACTATTTTTTGCGTACTTTACCGAACGCTAGAAAATATTTTCTGAGAGGACATTTCCAGTGGAAAACATTTTCCTTGGTACCAAACACAGAGGTGTTGCCATATATGGAGTCCCCCCCTCTGTGTAAGGATATCACCAAAAGAGACCAAGGAGAGAATGGAAGCAGAGTTAATTATTACGAGTGCATTTTAACGAAAATAATCCTGAATAGTCCAGCTCATATTATCGCGTGATATGTTAATTTTTTTCCCCCTCTACCTGCATGTTTTTGCAGCTTGGTACGAGAGGCGGCAGATGAAGAAGATTTATTCTCCTTTACTGGAAGCAATACTAGCCCTTTACCTTGGGTTTGAATGGATCCAGGTAACATGAATTTCAGTTTGTGTTTATTTGTACTTGCTAGTCTGTACTCAGAGGCGAACGGAACAGTTTTTATGGGTTAAACTAAATCTACTATCGTCGATATGGAGGGTACTCAGATACGTGAAAAACCACCAAAATTACAATGAACACTGACTTCTGAACTCATTGTTTCATCACCACGATGAGTTCAGTCCTAAAAATCTTTAAAATATTGAGTCTGTCAAAGTTAAAATATTGGATTTGCCTCTGCTGATACTTAAAGGTAGTGTCTACATGAAATTTAGGAGGTTAGACACATACGTGTCAAAACCACGATGTTTCAACGAATGTCAACTTTTGAAGTTTCATAACTATTGACTAGTTGAGTGGTTAAAACCTTAAGGATTGAACCCATCAAGTTTAAATGATGGATTCGGGAAGGTAGACACATATGTTTAGAAACCACTAAGGTTCCAACGAATATCAATGCTTCTGAACTATGAGTTCAATACTGAACATCTTAAAGGTTGAGCCGTCATGTTGAGATGTTGGATTCGCCTCTGTTGATACATGAAATTTGGGTAACTATAGCTTATTAGTTCTTGTGGATGCAACAGACAAACAACATTCTTGCACCTATAATCACACATGGAATATACTCTGCTGTAATTCTTGGACACGGACTCTGGAAAATCCACGATCATCGGAGAAGGCTACATCAGAGAATCCAACGACTTAAACAAGAAGGCAAGAATTCAAGTAACTTGTAAAGTGCCTACAATATAGTGAGAACAAATAATTAGCGTTGTACGCAGGATTTTTCTGAATTGTACTTTGGGAGAGAGGTTATAGCACTGTATAAAAACTATGTAACATATAAGAATAATAATAGTTGGTAGCAAATATATACGTTAAAATTGTTAGGTGCATGGCTTAAGTTAGTTGTATACATTAGGCTAGCAAATATATACGTTAAAATTGTACCTCTTGCACATTTTGACCTTATATGAGAAAGTCACTCCCCCACATATTATATGCAATTGTATTTGCAGTGAAGTTTGGAAAGAGTAGTGTGTATGTAATCTATTGCAAAGATAGATAGGTTGTATTTCACAGACATTTTCATTCTCTTTTTGCTAATTTAATGATGTTTTTCTACTCTTTTGATCCTAAAATTATCGGATTAATTTAATTTGCTAATGTCAAAAGTTGAGTAGAATAGTCTTCTTTTGCTTACTTACCACACACAATAAGATAAGTAAAAGAAATTACTTATTATCCTAATAATATTGATCCTCATACCAAATATATTTGGATGATCAAAATATTATGAAAAAATTATTATTCTAGAAAAAATAGTTTTTATAAACTATGGAAATGATTTTCTTGGTGGAAGTATGAAAAATAAGTTAGGTGTTGGTGTTTTGTCCTGGTTCAAACTTTGAGTCCTAGGTTGAAAGTTTGGGGTCAGATCTCAATTCGGAAGTGGAATCTTGCGTTGGATGTCGGGGTTGAATTTCAGTTCAGAAGTAAGGTCTCGATTTGGGTATCGGACCACGGGTAGGGATTGACCTTAAATCGGATGTCGGGATTGAGGTCAGGGTTGAGTCCAATTCGAATGTCGGGTCTTGGATGGAAAGTCAAGGTCAACCACTAGGTCTCGGATCAAGTGTCGAGGTTGGATTTTGGATCGATCATTTGGGTCATGTACATGTTTAGGTGTTGGGGGTGGGGCAGGGGTGGGTCCTTGTTTGAATGTTGGGTCTTGAGTTGGGAGTTCGAGGTGAGGTTCTGGTTGATCTAGAATCTCGGGGTCTGATCCTGGATCAATATTGATTCAACCACCAACCAAATATTAGAAAATATATTTTCCCCTCACTAACTAAACACGAGTAAACCAACTTGTTTTTCCAAAAAGCATTTTGATGAAAATATCCCTGATTAGATTCTAAATATAACCGATGATAAAGTTGTTCCGATTCAAATAATACATGACAATAATTATATTACGATACATCTTTAATTATATTAAGATACATCTATGTAATCAAATAACCCTAACAAAACTTCAAACTTTTAATATTTTTTCCTCCAACTTCAAATTTACATTATTTTTTAGAACTTTTATTGTTTTATGTACAAACAAAACATTAAAGGATAATGATCGTGTATGCTCCACATGTATGAGAAAGAACATGTAATATTATTATTAGTGCAAAAGTCTTCACGTGAAAATAAAATAAAAACTAAAGTATGTGAAAGTACAAAATTAAAAAGTTGAGGCCTTTTATGTTATGACAACTTAAACCACATGATCTTCATTGAATTGTGTGCCACGTGCATTGCTCGTGAGCACGTCTGCACCCTGTCCCTTTTTTTTTTTTTTTTTAGAAAAAAAAAACTAATTTAAGTTCAATAATTTTATAAATTTATTCAATATTATTTCTTTAGTCCCAATTTATATATTACTCTCCCTTTTAAGTATTTTATAATAGTTTAATTTTAAATATTTCACTTTATTTTTTTAAAAAATATTTCATAGCCGTAGAATTTTTTAGACTTGTTTTAGATCACAAGTTGATATGAAGGGAGTATTCAATATAATATTGTACTTATATAAATTAAGATGGATCGAGAAAATATTAAATACGTTATTGAATAAGAAACAACTTTAATTGATCGTTTTTCCAACCACATCCTTAAAAACAAAATAGTTAATGTTACAGAGTTTCAAGTTTTACAACGTTATCGTTCAATTGTCGAAGTTGAAATTGCAGAATGGCTATTTTTTCGATGGACTTATTTCAATTTTGCGCTGCCCCGGCCCAAAAAGAATTATTGTGGGCCTTACTCCACTTGATCTATAATGATTATCTCGTAAATAAAAGTAGAATTGGCTCTAAAAAAGAAATTTTAGAGGGATTAATATACTATTCCGTCCGTCCACTTTTAACTGTCATGGTTTTCTTTTATAAAATTAAATAATAAGAACTTTGACCAATATTTTATAATGTATTTTTTCATCATATTAATATGCAGCAAATTGTAATTTATAGTACTTTTCGTATAGTTTTTAATATCTAATTTTTTTGTTTAAACTATCGAATTAATGTAATCTAATTTAACTTTGAAAATTAGTAAAATTGACTTTCAAAAAGAGCAACATGACAATTAAAAATGGACGGAGGGAGTAGTCTTTTATTAAGTACTATTCATTTTTCAATATTTAAATGAGTTATACTAATTATAATTAGGGTGATGTAGTAAACTTCTCATTTTATTTGTTATTTCTTCAAGGATATGTCAAATTAAATATAGACAAGTAAATATGAACGGAGGAAAGTAGTAAGTAGTTATTAGTGAGTTAACAAAGAAAATAGACTAAGAAAGAATGCATCGAAGATGATATACAAAAAGGGGATTTCTTTCTCTTTCATATTGCTACTCTTCGAAAGTTTCTTTTCCTTCGCTTATTAATATGTAGTCCTGATCAGAGTATCGAAGCACACAAAGGTCCTAAATGTCCTTTATGTTGCAGGTCGATAAGCAAACGATGGGGTGTATGCATTATTTTAAATTACAATTGCGTCATTGTTATCAATTAGATAAAACTTACTTGTATTACAATGTGATCAAATATAAATAGCCTGATTGTACAAATATATTTTACGTCGTTAATTTATAGAACTTAAAAAAGAATCATTGGGAGAAAACAAAATAAAGAAAAGATAAGTGACATGATTACCTAAATCTTTTATTGTCATAATAAAACGACAATGTGGTCCTAATCAACACCATGTGCAGCTCATTTTCATTATTTAAGTAAATACATTTCTATTAAATTGTCTTCTTAGACACTTTTAAGATTCCATACACCATGTAAAACTTTGATATAAAACAAGATTGTATTTTTTAATTATTATTTTTGTTTGTAGGACCTTTTTCTTTAATGAATATTACAATATTTAATGGAGTTCATTACTTGGCTTTGGTGAAAGCAATTCCCTAAAGCTCCTGAATTTTAGGTTTACTTAACCGAGGCATATATCTTTTTGTTCATGGCATACACTAGGGTTCCTAGCAAAGCATTACAATTTGTAGCCTTTTATTTTCGTATTTCCTTTTATCAATTGTATACTCATACTTTATTTGAGTCTAAAGTCTATCGAAAATAATCACTTTATTTTATAAGGTAAGAATATAAAGTTTGTGTACATACACTCTATTATTCCAAAATTTCACCTATAGAATTACAGTGTACATACACTCTGTAAAAAAAATAAATGAATTTTGAGTCTAACTCAACTCCAAAAGCTAGCTTACGAGGAAAGGATTATTCAAATCCATATATAAGCAGGTCACTAGTTCATTCTCCAACCAATTTGGGGCTCTAACAACACTTTTACGTCCAGGATGAACTGGTGCATGGATCAGAACCCCAAAGGTGAATGAACCTGGCTCTAATAGCATGATAGATATACCACTGTGTGGTGTGAGTTAGGGTCAAAACCTAATTTGACATGGTATATATAAAAGAAAAGTACATCCCCTTTTGGCCTCCTGATCCACGCTACAGTTGGACTTGAGTGTGAAGGAGGGAGGGGTGGGGGAGGATGTTAAAGTGAGTTAAAGTCCTACATTGATGAGAGAATAGATCACTAGCGGCCTGCTTATATAAATTTGGACAATCTTCCTCTCATGAACTAACTTTTGGTGTTGAGTTAATTAGACTTAGGTGTCATATCTTTACATGGTATCAGAGCATGACTCATTTCACCCATTGTCAGGCACCCAAATTAAATTGTCTATGTTTCAGATGTCCAACCATGGACGTGAGGTGGAGTACTAAAGAATGAAAAAGTCTCACATCAGTGGCTAATCATGAGATGAATAATCTCTTCAAATGGACTTGAACAATCCTCCCCTCATAAGCTAGCTTTTGGGGGTTGAATTAGACCTGAATGCATGTCATATCATTACATTATTGTTGTTTGAATTAATGACGATCACATTTTGTTGCTAAACATTAAAACAACTATCGTTTGTCTTGTTATTTAACGACATAGTACATCCGAGCTAAACACTAGGGGTGGACATTTGGTATTCGGTTCGGGTTTCTCAAATTTCGGGTTTGATAATTCGGTAATTGATAGTTAAAAGTAGCTATCAAATTTTTAAATTTCAATTTGGTAATTTAGGAAACGGTAAATTAAACTTCGGTTTGGTACGATATTCGGTAATATCGTATTGAAGTTATAGCCAATTGTATTACAAAGTTAATATTATTTCTCCAATCATTTCTATTTTTTTTTTTTATGTGGACGCACACTATAATAGAAGATCAACAAGTAAGAAGACATCAAGAAAATGAAATTGATATAACTAAAAGACATGTATTTGAATTATTCATGCTTATTCTTTAACTTTCTCTTTGGACTTGTACTAATGAGTAATGGATATGTTGATATATGACCTTCATTAAGTAAATAATTTGGTATTTGGAAAATACCGAATACCAAATGGTACTAACATCTCATACCAAACCCAAACCCAAATACCATAATT
Source organism: Solanum bulbocastanum (assembly GCA_037074985.1). NCBI lineage: Eukaryota > Viridiplantae > Streptophyta > Magnoliopsida > Solanales > Solanaceae > Solanum > Solanum bulbocastanum. The sequence goes on from CM073604.1 coordinate 3,745,714, forward strand.
CTAAAATTTTACTCCCCAATACCATACCAAATATCAAATAACCAAAAAATCTGATACAGTTCGATAATTCGATTTTCGATATTTTAGGCCCAGCCCTACTAAAAAAAGTTCCACCATTTATCTTATTTAACAACAAATTATCAAAAAATTATGTTAGTTACAGATCATTTAACGATAAATTAGCTATGGCTAAATGCTAATATTGTTCAATTTGTGTTTGGGAGATAGACTATTCAATCATTACCTTAAAATATTAAGTAGCCTTTATTTAATTAACATATGGAAATTAAATATGCTCATATAAATTAGTCCATATTAGATAAACCAACTACTTTTATTTTTTTTTTACTTTAGTACTGAAACCTGTACTTGGGATTTAATGCATTTTCAAAAGAGCCGTCATAGTTACAGAGGGAACTTTTATTTGTAATATATTAACTCTAAACAAAAATATTTTTTATTAATCAACTTTGATTAAATACAATAATTAGTTTTTTAATATTTGACCATAAAATTTTTAATCATACATTTCTTTCAGTGTCTGTTATGATGATTGATGAGTACTTGACAATACTAATCTTTTGTCCAAGACATTTTAATTTAAAAAATAGATAGTAATTCACAACTATATATTAAAATCAATTAATTAACAAAACAATAGACATAGGGTTTAAAATATCCTCATTTAATTGGATAATTAATTCAAGAAAAAGAAAGTGGTCAAATATTTTTAACCAATAGCATCAAGATCTGTGTAATGAATCTTCTAGTTTTCCATAGGGTAATAGTAAATATAATACTAATTTAATTACTTAATTAATCAATTAATTAATTTGTTAGTTAAGTTTCAAGATAAAAGTACTTATGATTAAACCATTTGTTATCATCCGAGGTTCAATCCAGATAGAAAAGACATTTTTAATTGTCAACATATATATTTATTACTTGAATAAGTACTAAACAATTTAGTCTTTAATTGTAGTTCACATGAGTATTTGTTTAAGGAAATATGTCGTTACCAAATACCAAAAATTAATTTATTCTTGTTTAAAAAGTCATTTGAGAGTTAATCTTTATATTGAAGGATCTTTTCTCCCGATTATGCGATTAATTAATTAATATAAAAAATATCTATCGAATCGGATCCATCCATAAAAAATAGCCTGTAAACTCATTAGTTTTAGCCTACAATGTATAAATATAACATTGAAAAAATCTTTTTGGCCAGAAAATTTGGCCAGAATGATATTTTACCTTTAAAATTATTTTTACCCTTTTAACTTAAATACATTTTAACTAAAAAATGAAAAAAAGATCAGTTTGTTTCAAATAAAAAATATTATAATTTTTAAAATTTTCTGACCAAATTTTCTGGTCATTTAGCACTTCCCTAGCTATAACATTATGGGGCTTGGAAGTTAGGACTGCGAATTTCCTCACATGGTTAGGATTTTCAGAAAAATAGTATGTATATCCTAAAGTATATTTATATTTGTTGCGTTCCATAAAGTATATCTAGGACTTTGTGGACAAAGAGAGTTCATCCGCTTTATGAGAATTGACAGTTAACACAAGTCATGGTTACTGCAAATCCATTTCTCCTATAGATCAAGAAAGTCGTCAGTCTCTTAAACTAGTGGATTACTATTGAAATACTACCATTAATTAATTAAACTTTTTTTTAGAATAAAAGTTAGTTTGTGGGACCCTTGGATTAAAATATAATTAGAGGTAATTAGCCAACGACAAGTACTATAGCAAGTGGTTGAGCATGATAATAATGTCATTGAGATTATCAAGAAATTTATTGTTAAAACATGAATAAGTATTTGCTAAACGACAATTAATATATAATAATGTCATTTACTTGGACTTATTAAAAATTATTAGGTCCATGTGATGTGAGCACTTGGAAAGAATCAAAAGGTGCCTCAATTCTCTCATCAATTATTTGATTTTTAGTCAATTAAGATGGATGGATTACATTTTATTTCATTGGATTCTCTTTTCCAATCCAATCTTATTTAATCTCAAACCCTTTAAACTACCAAAAAAAGAAAGGAAGTAATTAGTTATAAAATTCGTTGCTAATCTATTGATAAATCATTTGAAACTAACATTTTTTTTTTATATATAAGTCATCGTTAATTAGGATTTTTGTTGTTTATTCTGATCTTGTTTCAAGCCCCTAAGACTAATGTAATCCTACCAATGGAACTTGAAGCTTAGAGATCATAATGAAGCGTATACAAACCTTAAATTTTACCCCTACGTATCTTGTCAAGGAAAATAGGTTGTTTTTGATAGATCTTTCAGCTAAAGTGAAGTAATTCAAAGTTTGTTTGAAAAAGAAATACAATAGTACATAAGTAAATAAAGTAGAAAAGAAAGATAACAATAAATTAAATAATATGATAACAATCGAAGAATAAGATAATAGGAAAGTAAGAGTAATAATACTGAAAAAGAAAAACTAAACAATGTTTGACTACCTACTATCCTTTTACCCTAATCTTTAACCTCTTTATCCTCTTATCTAGAGTCATGTCGTCGATAATTTCAAACCCTTAAAAATAACAGGAAAATAACACAACAAGAATTAACTACGAAATTCTTCAATAGGAATTATTTATACCTCATTATTATTCCTACATATATCAAACAAGATTAGCTATAGTTGTTTATTGTTTATGATATAAGTTGTTTTCCTTTATTTATTTATTTATTATATTGATATATAGCTAGTAATCAAAATTGGACGAACATAATTGTACACACCTACTCATATATGACTAGATATAATGCTTGAAGATTAAAATACTACTTGATAATGACTTCTGAAGTCGTGCTTGTATTACTATTTTTTTTTTCTTTTTCTTTTTCTTCTTCATAATTATTGATGTCCTATTTTTAGGTTCTATAAAATTAGATAACATGATTATTCCACATTAATGTACATGTTCCTATTACATTATTTTTTTGGTTGATATTTTATTTAAAAATCTTGCTAATAATATATATACTTATACTAATATATTATATACTTATACTAATTATCCAAATATTAAGAATGTGGAGAACTACTTAAAAAAGTATGAATTTAATAGGATAAAGAAAAATAAATAAACTTTAAGCACATATATATATATATATATATATTCTAAGTTAATCACTAATATATGAAGAGAGTGGATGTTAGCTGCAGAATATTAACAATGATAGATCACTTAATTCTTACATTTGACTATAAGTGATTTATTCATGTCAAATGGGAAGTAAAAGAATAAATGAATAAATAATTACTGCCTGAGAAGCTATAGTTTATTTAGTAGTGATGCACTAGAAAAAGTAGTTGGAAACCATAATATATATTTTTTTTTATAAGTATTCAATTACTTGACTTTGTAGAAATTATTGCAAGTCCATCGACATATATATGAAGGTTACATTTGATAGTTGATGTTAGAAGTGTGCAAATTTTGATTTAATCGATGGATTAAATTAGAATTAATTTAAAAATTGAATTGATTCATAGATCCATAAACACTCATACTTGATATGATATTTTGTGGATTCGAATTGCTATTCAATCCTGCAAAATGTCCGATTCCAAATATTATCCTACTTTTAAATGTAAATTTCTTAGTTTTACTTCATAAAGATAAATAACTATTTTTGAAATACCCTTTTTAACTTAAAAATAATAAATCAAAACAATTATTAAAAAGGAAATATGACTTCTAGAAAAAAACAAAAATATGGAAAGTACTCACAAAGAAACAAAAAAATTCAGGGGAGATGTGAGGGAAACGTGAAGAAATGGAGGAAGTTGGTGAGTGAGGGTCTTTTGTAAGGACAAAAATCAATCACTATAAGGTTTCCTTTATTATTTAATTTAACTTATACTCATTGAAATTGTAATTTTTTTTATTTTATTACATCGTATAAATTTGTAAGTTTGTTATAATAGGTGATTTGTCTTTTTTTTTTTTTTTAAAAAAAAAGGTTATTAAACTTGTATATTATGAAAGATTATCACTATTTTCTCTTTTAGATAATCTAATAGTTTAAAACGTTTATGGTATGATAAATTTATAGAAATTAAACTTTTTAAAATCATTTGTGATCATTTCATTTTATGAAAATTAATATAGATAGTGTTATTATTATTAAGAATACATCAAGGGCGTGATATGAACAGTTTCGAGTCATGAAATTATACATTAATTAATTATTTCTTCGGGATAAATTGTTTATATCACAACCTCAATACTCATGGAGTGTGATTCTTACCTTGATCCTATGTAATGTGACACTCCTAACAAAAAAAAAAGTTGATGAGAATTAATCAATCAGAATTGATAAGCTTCTGAGTTTGCAAATTGTTGAAGATGAAGTGCACATGAGGCAAATTCTACATCAAAATATAATAGAAAATGAAGCGATTTGTTGGGAAATAACTTAAGTTCACCTGATATTATGATACACACGCTTTTGGTATTCAATATGACGTAGCACAAAGATAAATTTATATTTGACCTAAACCCCAAAAAATGACACGTGACATCAAATTGAATCTTAACGCACAAAAATATAAAATATTTCATGCATCAAGTCATTTTCTTTTAAAGAAAGTAATTTTTTTCTTTGTTGATCGTTAACAAAACAAATTCAAATTAATCAAATTAGTAGATATGAAAAAACACACTATTACTTTCCATGTTTCTATTTATATGTTGTCCTTACTAAAAATAGTTGATCATTAATACTCCTTAGTCCTTCCATTTCTTTTTATATGTCATCTTTACTATAAATAGTTGGTATATAATACTTGTCACTTCATAAAATCAGTGCATAAATTACAATATTCTTCTTAATATATCCTTGATAGTTAATTAGTCTTGAAAATAGATATTTGACTAACCTAATTACTTCAAACAATGATTAATTACTCTCACTGTTGCATTACTCTACAAAATCTGATTTTGAAAAATAAATCTCAACAAACAAATTAAAAATAAAAGATGAATTTATTTATTATTTATTGAAAAATTGACTTCAAAAAAATATTAAATAGTGGTAGAATTGTAAACTTACTTAGTTTCTTAATGCAAGTGAAATCTAAAAAGTTGATATATAAAAAGGAACAAAGGGAGTACTTATCATTTCACCAAACCAATATATATAACACTATTTCTGTTATTTTATCCTTCAGAGTTATTAGCCTTGAAAATATAATTGACCAATACAGAAATACTAAATAATTAATTCATGTTCATTGGTTAATTTAAATAATTAAAATAAATTAATTTATATTCATTTATTGAAAACTTAACTTCAAGAGAATATACTAAAGAGAAAAGGCCCAAAATAGTTCCTCATCTTTGAATTAAGACTCAAATTCATCCTTGAGTTTTCATATGGAGCATTAATAGTCCCCCATGTTTGCAATATTGATGCACTATTGGTCCTTCTCCAAAATTTTGTCTATTTTTTAACATTGATTTTATTCATAATTTATGTATGGAATGTTCAATCGTCATTTTATATATTTAGTAAAAATAATAACTCCACGTGAGAGAATGTGAGAAGAAAAACACCTTATTTTGCTTAGTAGAAATCGTATTGCAGGTAAAATCGAGAGGTTTATCACGGCGATTTCACGTGCATTAGTACAATTTTTTCTTTTCTTACAACTTTATATGTTAAAATGTTCTTAGCTTAGCTGCAATAATGTTTCTTCTGAACAGAACAATGTGTTCTTCTTCTCACCTCCTCTCACATAGAATTATTATTTCTACTTAATATATATAAAAAAACGATTGGGCATTCCTTACATAAAATTGTGGACAAAATTAATGTTAAAAATATGCAAAAATTTAGGAGAGGACCAAAAGTGCACCAATATTGCAAATATGAAGGACTATTTGTGTTACATGTGAAAATTCAAAAATAACTTTAAATCCTAACCCAAAGATGAGAAACTATTTTGAGCGTTTTCTCGAATACTAAATAAGAGTACTGTAACAAACTTATCTAATCTTTTAGAAAACATAAAATCTAAAATAATGAAGTATAAGGGAGTAAAACAAAAAAGACAAAATAGAAAGTAGAAACAAAATATTAGGGTGGTGGGGTTTACTGTCGAAGGAGTGGGTGAGTAAATTACTCAAGATAAAGGAGAGAAACCCCCGAGTTTTAAGGGCTCAAGAAAAAAAGCAACAAATTGACCAATTCCCAATATAAAATGCATAACTCACAAATATTTTCTCCATCTCGTATTAGTTGTCAAAGCTATTAAAATAAATAGGTTTTTATCTGTAATTATTTATCTATTTTTTTTTACTTATCTATTTTAATAAATTAAGAAAAGACATTTTTTTATCTATTATACGCTCAATTGATTGGTTTGAAAAAGAACTTCTTGAAAATTTTAAATTTTTAATTTATCCACTTTATAATTAATAGAGATAAAATGATAAACTCATGATATCAATCATTATTTAGGGATAGAAAGAGCATTCATTTTCGTGGAACACTCTTCTTCTTTTTCTTCTTTATTTATCTACTATATTAGGTAATATTCATTTTCACTTGTTTAGTTTGAAAAAATAAAGAGATAATTTATCACATAGTTTTTAATTTATTCTTATTATTAGCTATAGTATTTTTTTAAAAAATATTGAATTTATTATATTCAAAGGGTGATATGGTCAAAATGTCATTTCATTTATTACTTTATGTCTTAATTTATGTGATACCATTTCAAATTTCGAAAGTCAAATAATTTAAATTTGATCGTGAATTTTTCAGCATGAAATTTTTAAATTTTTTGAAATAAAATTTTCATATGTCAAAATTAAGTAAAAATTACTATAAATCAAAATAATTAAAAAATATATTGAAAGATGCCACATAAATTTGGACAAAGAGAGTACCCTTCAAGATTAGTACTAAGTCAATATTGATCAAGTAAAAAATGGACGAAGAAATTAAAAATATTTTTACTATAATTTCTTAATAAACATGTGAAAGAAAAATGTGATAATTAATATGAAACGGAGGAAGTATAAAATTATTCCCTATGTGGCCGACAACTCCACGGTGGACTGCACGTCTGCCTTGACTTCAATCCATCCCCCACGTGTCCACCTGCTTCCCTTTAATTTTTTTATTTTCAACAATAGATTTAGTTTCGAAAGAATAAAGTGTACGTAGATTTATTTATACAAAAACAGAGAGTCTATTTTTGATAAAATAGTTAGTATGGATGGAAAGTTAATCCATATTAACTATTAAAAAAAAAAGAAGACTTTTAAAATTAGTGGTTTAAAATGAATGATAGAAATTTGTGGGACTGTAAATCATTTCATTAAGATTAAAATAGATATTTTATAATAATATTGTTATTTAATATAGAAATGTGTCAATTTTTTTAAAATTAACTAAAAAAAAAAGAAAGTATATTATATAAATTGAGATAGATGGAGTATTCAGTTTCCATCACTTTCCTCCCTAGTTCCAGCCACCAAATACACCTTAAACAAGAGTTTGATACAAGAAAACAAAGTACCCCAAATTTATAGGGTCCTACAACAAATTAAATGAAAAAGGGGGAAATGTCAAATATATTTACGAATTATTATAAATGATATGCAGATATTATCCGTCATACTTTGGGGACATTGATGTCCATGTCATCCAAAAACAAGAGCATATATACCCTTTATACTAACGGACATACACATGTCATAATCTTATTCACTGATTCGATATTTATTAAATATCGGATCGACGGATAAGATTTTGCCACGTGTTCCTATCTAATCTTTCGTTAGAGTGAAGTGCATATATGCTTTAGTTTTTGAACGGCAAGGACACCAATTTCCCAAAAATATGACGAAGAATATTTGTATATTATTTACCATAATTTGAGATATATTTGTCCTTTTGAACAAATTAAACTAAAATGTTGGCCAATGTCCCCACTACATGCCATTTAAGTAGAAGTAGCTTAGCAAAAATGTCAATTTTCTTGATTTGTCCTTTTGAAAAAAAAAAAAGTAAAGGTAATTTGATGTGTGATCAATTTAAAATTATTATTATTTATATTAATTTTAAATTAATATAAATATTATAATTAAAGATTTAATATATTTCAAAAATATTTATAAGAAAAATAAATAAAATTATTAAATTCACATTTATATATAATCAATCCTCAAAATCTATTTCTGAGTAACCAAAGAAGTTGATATGGATAAGATAAAAGTCATAGTAGGAGTAACTACTGCTGTTGATCAGTTTTTTTTTGGATTTGACATCTTTGATTCTCTGTTCCAAATCTTCTCTCTTTGAGAAAAAGGATTTAAGATAATATATAGTAATATAATATAAGAATAAGTTATTTTATCAATACGATCAAAGTTGTAAGTTATGTCATGATTAACTATACAATTTAAGGAGATTTTAAATATGTCATGATATTATGTGTTCTAAAAATGCGATTTTAAATTAAATGAGTTGTGATTAAATTTCAAAAACTCAAATTTTATAAATTTTAAATTTTAAATCCGTTTATATATACCGTTATTTAATCTAGTACCTTTCACCTTTCATTGCTTTATCCTTTATCATTAGCTTTAGTTCATTTATAAAATGGAGATCACTTCTCTTGTAATTTAAGAATCTACAGTACTTTAATGGGAGCAATATAGTTTAAATAATACAAAATTATTCTGATAGAAATGTAAATCGTCATTCATTTTTAGTCGGAACCCATAGAAATTTTAGTTGCGAGCCTCGTATAGAATTAATTTATTTGAAAGGAAACATGTACTCTTCAAAGTAAGATTTTTCAATGCAAATTTGTATTAATCGAATTTTTAAAACAGGTACATCACATCGGACGTAAAATAAATAAATAATTAATATAGCCACTTTGAATAACATAGAATATCGATTACCCATTATATAAGGAAGGACCAAAATAATAATCCTAAGCTATTTTAAGATTATCTTTGTATATTACCTTTATAAATTAAATTTCTATTTCACCTTATACATGGGGTATATTTGGAATGTATTTTCAGTGTTTATTTTTCCTTTTATTTGTAATATTGAATATAAAATTTACTCGATATATACCATTTACCTCATAAGAAATATCCGATGATTTTTTTTATTATCATCATATGAGAAACTTTATTATAATGTGTAAAATATATTTACCAAATTAGTACTATTTTATGCAACTTTCTATTAAGTAATTATTAACCATCAATTCAAGTACCTAATTCGAAGTCCCTTTCATACTTTAAGCTCATATTTTGTGTATGATATAATTAATGAATGCATGAGTTTGATTGATAAGATGCTTTTCTCATGGATTCATGAATAAATAATAGTATGCTTTATTAGCAAGATGATGGTGGAGTAGTATATATTCTTATTTTTTTTTATTTTTAATAAAAAATTTTGAATTTGAATACTAAAATTGATTAAAATTTTAGATTCAAACACTAGAGTTTTATTTTTCTTTAAAAAAGGAATGGAGGACCATTGGGCAGCTATAGTTAAATACATTTTGTATTCTCATATTATATAATAGTCAAATACAACCTCAATGACTCTAAAATTAAACGCCAATTCTTTAGCAAACAAAGGGAAACATATTGATGCTAGAAGCTTCATAAAAATAATAATTATAATATAGGATATATATATATGTATATATTGGGAGAGAATAGACTAGAATTAATCTAACACTTTCACTATTCACTAAAAAAAACATGTGTACATGTTAGATGCTCATATTCTATATTTTTGTAACATTTTATATGTTGAAGTAGTATGGAACCCTAATTTATACATACCATTTGTTTTCTCTGTAACAATGAATTTTGCCTTTGCACTTCTGAGTGTATTCATATATAATGTAGGGAAAAAGGATAAATATATCTTCGAACTATCGTAAATGGTATGTAGATTCCTTTTGTCATATTTTTGGGACATTGATGTCCCTGTCATCCAAAAAATAGAACATATATACTCTTTATACTAACGGACATACGCGTGTCATAAGCTTATCCACCGACCCGACATTTATTAAATATCGAATCGGCGGATAAGATTGTGCCATGTATCCCTATTTAGTCTTCCGTTAGAGTGAAGGACATATATATGCTCTAGTTTTTGGACAACAGGGGCACCAATGTCCCAAAAGTATGACGGAGGGTATCTACGTACTATTTACAATAGTTTAGGGATATATTTGTCATTTTCCCCTATAATGTATGTGTATGCGTATGTCACACATATATATGAAAATAGTGTTGCAAATACAGAAATCTTAATCCAGTTTATTTATATGATTATGTTTCATTTTGGACATATCGTTGATTGTTACACATAAATTTGAACTTTAATAATTTTATTGCTTCCTATTATGTGAAAAGCGTACCGACAACCTTTTTTTGTTTCATCATGGGGTCATATGGTTTGTTCATATTTAACTTTAGACCAAAGTTTTTTTATATTTTTATTTTAAAAAAAGACTAGTCCACTTGACTACTCCAACTCTGAAATGTGGGTAATACTTTTGGTTGTTTTTTTGTCAATAATTTTGTATTTCATAAAATATAAATGAGTACAATACTTCATGTTGATCTAAGTTTAATACAGGTGCCTAATAATTGGGACACTATTTTGGGTAATTAATCTGACACTGTATTTTAATAAATGATTGTGAAATAAATATAAGATTACATATTTATAAATAGGGTAAGCCATTTGGGAGGAAATTCTTGCCGGTTGTCCTTTTTTTGGGTCATCTATTTAGTACTCTTTCGGTTTCTTTTCAACTTGTTAAATTTTGACTTGACACGCCTATTAATAAAATATTAATTGTTATAGTGAGTTTACTATTTTACCCCTATTAATTGATAAAATCTCAAATATTTTACTCCATACATTTTTTTTCAAAGACATTAACTTAATGGTAATTAATCAAGGGTATAATAGGTAAAAAAATTGTTCTTTCTTGATTTGTCAAAAATAACAAGTAAAAATGAAATATTTGACAAGTAAAAAGGAACAGAGGAGATATTTAGTAAATTTTATAATAAAAATGCTAAATCACGGTCAAAACTTTTGTAAGTTACTAAAAATGTTAAATAATAATTTAATTTTATGGGGATAAGGACATATATACCCCCGAACTATCGTAAATGATATGCAGATAACCCCCGTCATACTTTTGGGACATTGGTGCCCCTACCATCCAAAAAACTAGAGTATATATGCCCTTCACTCTAACGGAAGACTAAATAGGGACACCTGACGCAATCTTATTCATCGATTCAATATTTAATAAATGTCGGGTCGGTGAATAAGATTATGACACGTATATGTCCGTTAGTATAAAGGGTATATATGCTCTAGTTTTTGGACGACGGAGGCACCAGTATCCCAAAAGTATGACGGAGGGTATCTGCATACTATATGCGATAGTTCAGGAATATATTTATCCTCTTTCTCTAATTTTATTGGTAAAGTTAAACAATATATATATCAACAAACATTAGACTCGAATATATTATAAGGTCATAATATATGTTTCAGTGACTGAAAAATGATATTATTCCTTTTTTTAACAATAGCCCTGGACAAAGCATATTGTATTCAATAGAAATCTAAATAAAAAATAAAGGTGAATGGCTTTACACCTTTTTTTAATTGTTGAACAACAAGTTGCTATAATCAATTAAAGTATACAAAATCAAATGTTGTGTGTTTGTTGAACATAGAAGTATGGGGGGTTGGACTCCTAATTCCATAATAAATTAAGCGAATTTATCTCCTCTATAATAATATAAATTAATAACAATTTAAAACTTATGTCAAACGTAATAAAATTTATTAACCTAATATCGAAATTAAGAAAATATTTTGAGTTTGAATCTTTCAATGTGATTTACGACAAAAAGTTAGATCAATATGAAAGAGAATATGTCAAAGATCTAAAACTTGCAAGGAATAGCCATCCTAGGAAAAAAAAATATTTTGTTTGGTTTATTCTTTCACTACTTTATATTATAAAAATATAGATGATATCAATGTAAGTACATATACGAGTTAGTTTGAGTCTCATAGCCGCCATTAAGGAAATATTTTGATATTTATAAGAAAAATTATATCGAGACGGAGAGTAGTATTTGAGATACTAAAACTTGCAACAAATAGTTATCTTAGGATAATCATATTCTTGTCAATCTTATTCAATATTTTATAGTTCTATGATTAAAAATAAAAATATATTTACTTACCATTCAATCACGACCCTATCAACGGTCAAATCATTGGTTAAAGCTACAAATACCAAAAATTAAGCAAGGATGGCCCAAAGTGAAAGACTACAAAAGAAATCCGTCCAGGGTGGTGAGGTCAAGACAAATGTGGGATCCATTTGCCACTCTTCCCCATCCACTAATTTTTTTTTCTTTATAATAAATTTGATATATTTATATTAAAATTTGATTAGAGTTGATTTGAGTACTACATAATTTATTATTAGAAATAATGCTTCTAATAAGATTTATTTCATTTTCAAATATACGAATAAATTTTTTTTAGTTAAGATGAAGGATTTCAATCATCTCGCCACCATCAATATTGATATATTATATAGTAGTATTACTACTATTAAAATATTGTTACAATGACTTTAATTACTTCAACCTATATATAGTTTCTCTCATCATCATGTTTTTCTCTGTGTTAGCATTAATTAAAATCTGGTCAAAACTTTGATATCCTTAACCATGATTAGTAAATTAAAGTCTTGTACACCTCACATATAAATCAAACTATATTTAACCCTACCTATTTTAATTTCATCAACTATTATAAATGCATTAAATATATGTTTTTCAATCTTATATATACAATATAATCTACCTAAGAAAAAAGTTTGGGTTGATAAAACCTCCTCCGATCCGCCCCTTCTAGTTCTGTTCTGTCATTGATAGTATCATAAATGGTCAAGATCTCTCAATTTTAACTTAATAATATCTTGTACTCGGACAAAAAATCTTACACATTTTTTTTTATAGAAGTGTTCTATACCCACATCTCTTAAAAGAATCTACATAACAGTTAGAGACAAAGATAAAGTACAACTTACGAATTTAGCGAAACTCAATAACTCGTTCCAAATTCTATATTTATCTTAAAAAACTTACTGAATAAATTATTAATTCAAAACTAAGTAAGCTTTTAAAAAAACTAAAATTCTGAAGCCAAAAATTTTAAATTCTTACTTTACCTAAAGAAATATGAATATTTATTAAATCAGTGAATTTCAAACTAAATTGTGCAGACTCTTCAATTTTGATATCGAATCCATATTGGATTTTTATTTTTTTAAAAATACATTATTTTCAAAAAATTCAATAAATATTTATAAACATTTTAAAAACGTCCAACCAACATTAGTTTCAAATATTACGAATACTTATTGCAAGTTGAGGAATAGTGTTCCTTCATTATCATGTATAATTTATTAATTAAATTAATACACTTGCAAAACATCAACTTGCTCTAGTTTCCCAAATCTTGACTTTCATATAATAATTATTTTCATTCATTTCACGCAACTATTATAGTAATTTTCAACTGTTTACCGTAATCAGCCACCAATTTCCTCCTTTTTTAGTTTGGTTTTTTTTTTTTTTTTAAATTCTTTTGAGAATCTAGACATGCCAAAAAAATCATGCAAACTTTATTTTAGATATCATTCCTTATTATTTATATATATCCACGAAAAATTAGAAGAGTAGGAACAAAGTTATTAAGATCCAAACAACAACAGTATAAAAGTAGGGTCTGAAAAGAATTGATGCACATAAATTTTATTCCTATTTTTCTAAAATAGAGAGATTATTTCTGATAAATCTTTAGCTCAATAAAAAGTTTCAAAAATCCAAAAAAAAACTAAAAGTTCATGAAATTCTTACATCAAAAGTCATAAGTTCAAAATTCTAAATTCGCCTCTTAATTATTATCGAATTTGAAATTTAATATAGAAATTTCTCAACTCATAAATGAGATTCAAACTAAACTTATGGAATTACCAAACCTATAATTTACATTATGCATCCGCTGTACAGAAGTTAAACTCAATTATTTTTCTTTTAATAAAAACCTACTACTATATACACTATATATATAAATATATAGTAGTTGAATAAACAAATAATTTCTATGCTCCTATTATTTTATACTTATATAATATTTATAAACTTTAGGGTGAGTCTTTGTTCCCCTCTCTCTCCTTCTTCTTCCCTTCCCTTTCTTTCCACTCAAAAAACCAAATCTCCATAACAAGCTAAGCTCCTTTCATGTTTTCTAAATCTTTTATTCAAATCTACACACCAAAAAATATAGAATATAATCCCATCTATTAAACAAAACCATAGAAAAAAAAAACATATATATATATATATATATATTTATATATCTAGTAGTTTTAAATAATTTTTACATTTGATATTGTTTTTTAATTTATAGTTTTTTCACCCCATATCTCGTGTTCATTTTTTTTTGTACTTTTGAATGTTTTGGTCATGGCTGGTTTGGATTTAAGCACAACTTCTCGTTATATTCATCAACTTCACCACCCGGCTGACTTCAATCTGCAAAGACAACCGGATGATGAAGGTAACAACAACCAATTTTCCGATGACCATCACCACGAGGATAATGGTCATCAGAATCAAGGTTAGTGAGAGTACACTTTTATTATTTACTTTTTTTTTTATGACTTCAATCAACACGCCCTCCTAAGCGTGTTGGTTGATTCTTATTATCTTATATGAATCAAGCTTGAGCAATTTTTTTTGTTAATAATAGGTGGTGGTGGTGACCGGTGAGACTTGAATCTAAGATCTTCTGTCTATTTTAATATCATGTTGAATTAATTATCTAATAGGTTATTTTATCTATAAATTTAAGCAATTAGAGAAAATATATTTTTATTTATTTAATTATATATTTGATTAGTACACCCTCTCTAGCATCTTATACTGGCCTGATTCTTGTTCATGAACCAAGCACATAAAACTCTTTATTTTTCTTTGGGCAATAATAGATGGTGTCTGACAAGGAGACTTGAACTCAGAGACTTTTTGTTTAGCCTAAAAAATGCTAAATTATGTGACATGAAAATTTAAATAATTCGAGAGAGTTCACTTTTATTTGCTTAATTATATGACACCCTCTCACTTGGAGGACAATTTGATATAAGTGATATTGGTGATTCTTTGAATTCAAGACTTTTTGTTTGTTCTGATATGATATTGAATTATGTTGTTTAATAGGAGGTGATATCGTTGGCCGCAGACCTAGAGGGCGGCCGGCGGGGTCAAAAAACAAGCCAAAACCACCAGTAATAATCACTAGAGAAAGTGCAAACACACTGAGAGCACATATATTGGAGATTGGAAATGGATGTGATGTATTTGAATGTGTATCAACTTATGCTAGGAGAAGACAAAGAGGGATTTGTATACTAAGTGGTAGTGGGACAGTAACAAATGTTAGCATAAGACAACCTGCTGCTGCTGGTTCTGTAGTAACATTGCATGGAAGATTTGAGATTCTTTCCCTTTCTGGCTCATTCTTGCCTCCACCTGCTCCACCAGGTACGATTCTGTGTCATCATCTCATTTAAAAAATGTAATTTGTTCTAGTGGTGGAACCTAAGTTCAACGATGGAGGTTAAATTGAATCCTCTATATATCCTCTTCGTAGAAATATCATACTGTGTCATCATCTCATCTAAAAAATGTAATTTTCTGGTGGTGGAACATAAGTTCAACGAAGGAGGTTCAATTGAATCCTCTATATTATAATTGTAGTAATATAGGGTGACTTTGAGTTGGAACTAAGTGCAATAAATGACGTTTAGTAAAATTCACTATTTTATTTACTTAGTTATGTCTTCAACAACCGTTGTAAGAAAGGCAATCGTTTTATGTACTTAATTATGACTTCAACAGCGCCTCTTGACCACGTGCAATGAATTAATTATTTTTGTGCATACAATTTACTTAATTATGTCTTCAACAACGTGCAATGAGTTAATCATTTTTGTGCATACAATTTACTTAATTATGTCTTCAACAACGTAACAGGTGCGACGAGTTTGACAATTTTTGTGGCTGGTGGACAAGGGCAAGTTGTTGGAGGAAGTGTGGTAGGGGAATTGATTGCTTCTGGACCAGTTATTGTTATAGCTTCATCATTTACAAATGTTGCTTATGAGAGATTGCCATTAGAGGAAGATGAAGGAGGGGGAGGGCTTCAAATTCAACCACAAGTCTCTATTAATAGTGGTAATAATAATAATAATAATAACAACAACAACAACAACAACAACAGCCAATTTCCTCATGACCCTTCATCTGGATTTCCATTCTTTAATCTTCCTTTGAATATGCCTAATGGACAACTACCATTTGGAGTCTAATAGGTTACATATTCTTGAAGTTTAGAGTATAATCTGTATGCATCATGGCTTTTAATCACTTCATTTTTCGACTACTAATTCAGATTCTTGAGTTTGTGTACGTGCATCATGCATGGCATTCGAGAAGCTGAAGTTGTTGATATTGATGAAGAAATTAAAATTCTTGATGTTTGTCATAGTGATTGTTGGATTTTCTCCATTTCTTGTTTGGGGACTTCTTCTTCTTCTACTTCTTCTTGGTTTTGTAACTCTATGGAATCCTTAAAATAGTGATTATCTACTCTTAAATGTTCTTTATGGAACTTTTTTCTATAAAGAAAGAATTGGTTTGAGAATGCAATATATAATATTCCTCAAATTAATTCACCTAATATATAGTTGTGCTTATCTTATTATTTGATGTATGTTTCTTCTCAATGTTTTTCTATTTTCTCTATTATAGATTATAAAAGGAGATCTTCAATGGTAGACTTTTCCCTCGAAGACTAGTAACCCCATCAACCCCCATTCTATTTTTTTATATTTTTCCCTTTTCGAGAGTTAATTTTTAAAGCTTAATTGGATTAGATACATCAACTTAATATTTAATAATTTAATTATTTAAAATTATATAAAAAATAATATAATTATCCTTATGTCAGTATGATGAAAAAATACATTCTAAAATATTTGATCGATTTCAAACTTTACATGATTAGAATATTGAGAAACAAAAAGTAAACATAAATATATAAAGCTTAAATATTAAATTGTATGCTAATAAGGGTTTTTACCATAGAGGGGTTGTTCTTCTTGTTTGATGAAATAAAAAGTTCAAGTGGTGGAGGTTCTATTAATAACATGTTCTTGCATTAATGTTTGGGCTGAATTTCTTGATTTTGCTACTATACTTTTTTGGGAATTTGATCCACCACACTGGTCAGTTGCTGAAAACAATGCTTTTTTCTCTCTCAGCTAAATTGACCTTTAGAAAAATGGGAACACATGACTAGTTTTCAGTACTTGTCTTTCAAATATTTGTACCATCAATTATCAAACAATATACTATGCAGTCTGATTCACAAAGTATTTGGCGTTAGTAATGTTTACAGAAGGATTGTATCTTAAGAGATGTGATGTAGATATCCTACTTTACACAAACATTAATGATTACTTTCACAATTCGAATTCAAAGCTTTAAATCAAACATATATAATTTTAATGTTGCTCTAAGGCTCAACTTCATTTAAAATGCACATCTTTTTTTTTTTTTTTTAGTCTTGTGTTCTCAAATGCTCACTATGCTTTTACTTGTATACTCAATGATTATGATAAAACAGTAAATATTCATTCATTCTTAACTAAAGGTTTCAAGTTTGAGCTACAAGTTTGAAGTCATCTTTAATACTTTACCCTGAAAAAGAGATTTTTTGACACCAATCCAAATTAGTCGTGCCCAAAGCTGATATTGAATACCGGATGGGAAAAAAGAAATTACACGCTTTCACTTGAAGCCGTTTTCTCAAGTTTTCTTGATGGAAAACATGAAATAGTATTTCAATTTTCATACTCATGAAATATGAATACATTTTCCTCTAAGGATTCCATTTACTTGATGGACAACAAGTTTTCATTTTCATTCCGTTGTGCATGCCTTTTTTTTTTTTTTTTTTGGTGTCCAATTAATTTTAGGCCTAATTTATTGGTGGCCTCTTAAAGTTGGCATGATGTTTCACTTAGACACCTTAACTAAACGATATTTATTTTAGACACCTCATGTAAAATCTCATTGTCATTTTGACACTTTTTGCTTACATGACATAATGAGTGTGATACACTCATTGATAGGCGCGTGAAATGGTTATTTAGTTGATTTCAATTTTTTTTTTCTTTTTCTTCCCCATTTTTCGCCACTATTTTGTCCAAGTTAAATTTCATCCATTGTGAATGAAGGTTCCAACAAAAATGATGGAAAATGTTTTTAAAATTAAGAATAAATCATTCATGAAATTCTTTCTTTGGAAGAATTTAATATTTCCAAGGAAGTGAATTCAATATAATATAATACACACAGCCTTACTAGTTGCTGCTAAATACCTCAGTTCTTTTTATAGTATAATTAGTATTATTAAACCAAATGATTCCATTTTGTCTACCGTATTTTTTCCATTAAAGAAGATGTCCTCTTAAATAGTGAACTTTACGATTTCAAGTTGCTTTATTCTCCACTAATAGAGTTATATATGGATATATAAAGAATAACATCTATTTGTGTTTTAAAAAAAAAAGAACTAAAGGATACCGTAAATATAATCCATGTCAATTAATTATAGAATTTAAGTTATATGACGTGAGTGATGATGTATGTATTTGTTTTATACTATGACGAAGGATATTGACATTATCGGTTGAACCATTGGCGTCACATGATGTTCTGCAAGCGGTGTCACCTTTTAATGTAATATATATATTGAATAAATTTACTTCTTTTGAGCCAAGTGTGTATGACAAACAAACTCTTACATCCTACACTCTCCAGACTCCACTAATGCGTTGTTGATCGACTAAATTGCTAATTTGTTGTGAATTTTCAAGGCAAGAAGGGCTCTAAAAGCACTAAAAGGTCTAGTGAAATTTCAAGCTTTAGTGAGAGGTAACTAGTTAGATACTTTGTTTTCTGCTTGTATAAATAAAAAATACACACACTTGTAACAAAATTGTAACGACCGGGTTTCGTCGTTATAGAAAAGTCAACCGAAAATTTTTTTGGGTCGAAAAACTTTTTCGTAGTAACTTGAAATTTCTCAACCTAGTCCAAATTTGGATGAAATCAGAGTATTTGAGGTGTAGGAAAATCTGGTAACAATCGGGTGACTTATTTATGATTTTGATTACATGAGTAGTTAGATAAGTCGTTAAGGAATCCGTACAACTTTACGGAATTGAATTCGGGTGAGTAGAACTTTCGGAATCGTTCTTAGCGTGAACGATATTTTCTGAGCATCGTTGGTTAAAGACGTGTTGTGAAATGGGGGTCTTGGAATTATTAAACTAGCTCACTATCTCGTGCAAGCCACTTTGGTGGTGGTTTTGGTCGCTCTAGCTGTGCCACTATAGTGTGGTAAGGGTTGATATGGCGGTCCAGACACAACTTAAAGTCGTAAATAAATCCCAAATCGACTTTATTCTTCACTTTTTGACTTTGAGAGCTAGGAGATGACCCCATACGAGTTCTTGACCATTTTTCACCATTCTTGAGGCTAAAGGTAAGATTTTAACTCCTCGAATCCGTTTTTTGATCCGTAGAACGTAATCTAATAGGGTAAATATCTATGGGGATATCTCTTCTTCATATCTTCCTCAGGTTCCCAAGTAGCTTCCTTAACAAACTGATTCTTTCACAGAACTTTGACTGATGCTACTTCCTTGGTCCTCAACATGCGAACTTGGCGATCTAAAATCTAAATCGGAATCTCTTTATAAGACAAGCTGTCCTTGATACCAATATCTTCAGTTGGTATGATAAGTGAATGATCTCCCATGCACTTTTTCAACATGGAAATATGAAATACCGGATGAACTGCTGCTAACTCTTGAGGTAGATCTAACTCATAAGCTACATTGCTAATCCTCTTGGATATTTTGTAAGGACCAATATATCGGGGACTAAGCTTTCCCTTATTACCAAATCTCATAACACCCTTCATGGGTGAAACTTTCAAGTAGACCCAATCATCTACTTCGAACTCTAACTCCCTTCTCCTAACATCAGTGTAGGATTTCTGGCGACTCTGCACTGTTTTCAACCTTTTTTGAATGACTTTCACCTTTTCCATAGCTTGATGAACTAAATCTAATCCTATCAAACCAGCTTCACCAACTTCAAATCATCCAATAGGGGATCTGCATCTTCTTCCATAAAGAGCTTCATAAGGAGCCATTTGAATGCTAGAGTGATAAATATTATTGTAAGCAAATTCAATAAGAGGTAGGTGATCATCTCAATTACCTTTGAAATCAATCACACAAGCCCTCAACATATCCTCTAAGGTTTCAATAGTGCTCTGTACTTGCCCTCTAAGGTCTTAAGTTTACCTTTGAACCCAAGCCTTTTTGGAATGACTTTCAAAACTGTGCAGTAAATTATGCACCTTTGTTTGAAATAATAGAGACTGGAACTCCATGAAGTCTAACTACTTCTTGAATATATAACTTAGAATAGTCTTCTGCTGAATGGGTAGTCTTTACCGGTAAAAAGTGGGCTAATTTTTCTATCGACAATCACCTAAATAGAATCATGCTGCCTGCGAGACCTTGGTAAACCTGTGATAAAGTCTATATATATCATCTCCCACTTCTATTACGGAAGTTCTGAGCTATACCGCCTCGCCTTTGGTGTTCTACTTTAACTTGTTGGCAATTCAGACACTTAGCAACAAACTCTGCAATGCCCTTCTTCTTACTACTCCACCAATAAACTTCTATCAAATTGCGATACATATTTGTGGAACCCGGATGAATGGAATATCTTAAGATATGAGCTTCTTCCATGATCCTCTCTTGGAGTTCATCCATCCTTGGTACACACAACCTACCTTGATATCTCAATACGCCATCTCCTCCTTATTCAAAAAACAACTTCTTAGTTATGAACATTCGCCTTTAATTCAAGCAAAATAGAATCATGGTTTTGCTTCTCTTTTACTTCTGACACTAATGATGATTTAGCCCCATTCATCAACACTAATCCTTTTTCTGTGGAATCCATTATTCGCACTCCTAAGCGTGCAAGTTTATGCACATCTCTCGCTAGCTTTTTCTTATGTTCCTCAAAATATGTGGTACTACCCGTAGATAACCTGCTCAAGGCATCAATAACAACATTAGCCTTACTTGGATGTTAAAGAATACTCATGTCATAATCCTTGAGTAATTCCAACCACCTCCTTTGTCTGAGATTAAGCTCTTTATGAGTAAACATATACTGAAGGCTCTTATGATCGGTAAACACATCCAAATGAACACTATAAAGATAATGACGCCATATTTTCAAAGTAAAAATTATGATATCTAACTCTAGATCATGGGTCGGGTAGTTTCTCTCATGAACTTTTAATTGTCTGGAGGCATAAGCTATAACTTTGCCATTCTGCATTAATGCACAACCCAAACCAACTCTAGACGCATCACAATAAACAACAAAGCCTTGCGTACCTTCTGGTAAGGTTAGCACTGGGGCAGTAGTCAACCTCTTTTTCAATTCCTGAAAGCTTTTCTCACAAGCTTTAGACAATTGAAACTTAATTGTCTTCTGAGTCAACTTGGTCAAAGGGGATGAAATAGATGAGAACCCCTCTACGAACTTTCTATAATAGCCAACCAAACCTAAGGAACTCCTAATATCAGTTGGGGATGTGGATCTAGGCCAATTTTGCACTATCTCTATTTTCTGAGTATCAACTTTAATTACCTCTCTAGAAACAATGTGGGCTAAGAATGACACAGATTATAGCCAAAACTCACATTTAGAGAACTTGGCATATAACTCTCTATCCTTTAAAGTTTGGAGATCTATTCTGAGATGACTAGCATGATCTTTTTCATTCATTGAATAGATTAGTATGTCATCAATGAATACGATAACAAACATATCTAAATAAGGTTTGAATACTCTATTCATAAGGTCCATGAATGCTGCAGACGCATTGGTCAAACCAAAGGACATAACTAAGAACTCATAATGACCATAACGAGTCCTGAATGTTGTGTTTGGAATATCACATTCCCTTACCCTCAATTGATAGTAGCCTGATCTGAGGTCTATCTTAGAGAAACAAGTAGCACCCTGAAGTTGATCAAAGAGATCATTAATTCTCGAAAGAGGGTACTTATTCTTGATGGTAACCTTGTTCAACTGGCTGTAATCTATACACATCCTAAGAGAACCATCTTTCTTTCTCACAAATAAGACCGGAGCACCCCAAAGTGAGACACTTGGTCTAATAATGGCCTTATCTAGGAGATCTTTCAACTGCTCTTTTAGCTCTTTCAACTCTGCTGGTGCCATTCTATATGGCAGAATAGATATAGGGCGAGTATCTGGGAGAACATCTATACCGAAGTCTATTCTCTCTCAGGAGGGACTCCGGGAAGATCAGTTGAAAAAACTTTTGGAAACCCTTTTACTACTGAAACTGACTGAATATAAGGTATCTCAACACTAGAGTCATTAAATCAGACTAAGTGATAGACATACTCCTTGGAAACTAACTTTATTGCCTTAAGGTACAAAATGAAACGACCTTTAGGCTCTGCTAAATTATTTTTCCACTCTAAGACTGGCTCATTTGGAAACTGAAACTTGACAACTCGAGTTCTACAATCAACTGAGGCATAATAGGTATGAAGACAACCTATACTAAGAATGACATCAAAATTGACCATGTCTAACTCAACTAAATCAGCCACGGTACTCTTGTAATTGACGGAAATGGGACAATCACGATAGACTCTTTCTGCTAGAATAGACTCACCAACATGTGTAGAAACACTGAAGGGTTCACTAAGTTGCTCAGGAATAACATTAAAATTCATCGCAACATACGGATTTACAAAGGATAAACTCGCTCCTGGGTCTATCAAAGCATAAACATTAAAGTTAAAGACTTGGATCATACCAGTGACAACATCTAGAGAATCCTTTTGCTCTTGGCGATTAGTGATAGAGTACAGACGGTTTCTTCCTCCATCTTCCCCTGAAGTAGCTCCATTAGATGCAGCTCTGTCCGGTAGAGCAACTGAAGACGGCTGGTCTCTATTGCCCCCATTACCGTTACCCTGCTTGTTCTTTGGACACTCTCGCATAAAATGACCATTCTGGCCATACTTGAAGCAACCAGTAGAGTCATCACGACACATCCATGAGTGGTTCCTACCACACTTAGCACATGTAACATACTTACTACTCCCTTGTGCCATACTACCCTGAGAATTGGCAAGTTTAGCTCTGAAATTCTAACTATTGTTCTCACCTTTGTTCTTTGGTGCAGGTGCACTAGCAGATAATGAAGTAGGTCCCTTTTGTTTCTGTTGGAAGGATGACTAGTTGGCGTTACTCTTCTGCTGCCTGAAATTATTCCCTGATGTCTTTGCTCTCTTATTCTTAAACTATTTTCTATCCCTCAGCTTGTCCTCCTCAACTTGTTGCAAATGGATCATTATCCTTGCTATGTCCATATGCCCTATCAACAACTTGCCTTCCTTGCTTGACAGGCGAGACAACCCAACAACGAATAAACTTATCCTGCTCCTCATGTCAGCAACCATCTCCGGAGCATAGCGAAAACGTTGTGTGAACCTTAGACTTTACTCATGAACGCTTAAAGAATCCTGCTTAAGAGTGAGGAACTCTTGTACCTTAGTCAGTTCTCGGGGGAAGAAACGCCCCAAGACGACTTCCTTAAAACAAGCCCAATTCGCAGGTGGTGCTCTCTCAACTCGGTTCTTCTTCCACTGGTCAAACCATATCCTCGCGACACCCTTCATTTGGTATGTATCTAGTTTCACTCTCTCAGTATTAACAACATGCATGATTTAGAAAACCTTTTGAAGCTCTTCAACAACTCGCAGATCCTCGAAGTATCAGCCACTTCCTGACGATTCCTTCTCTGTTGTCCAGCTTGATTGGTCACAACTTGGTTCAACATCCAGATAGCCTCACGAAATTCTGTATTGATGACCTATCCTTGGGGTTGCACTTCTAGTGTATTAGGTACCTCTTGTTTCTGTGGTTCAACATTCCTTTTAGTCAGACGACCTCTGACAGCTCTTCGTGAAGGCATGATCTGAAAGATACGTGCAAGCACGAGTTAGAGGAAACTTTTTAGAGTTCAAACTCTAACTTATGAAATGAGTGTGAACGAAGTGAGGTAATTTCCTAAGTGTTGCAGCCTCGTAATTATCGATGTGGCGCACTTCACATCGATAATTAGGACTTTATAGACACGGCTTCATAGACTCCCTAGGACTCTTGAACTCTGTGCTCTGATAACAAGTTTGTTACTCCCTAAGCTTACACTCTGGGTGGGACTGGCACTCGAGAACCATTGCTGGCCTCAAGCAAACCCTTAGCCTGTTACTTACTTAGTGTATGACTTTAAAGCATTAAAAAGAGAATCCAAATGCAAGATAACTTAACAGTCTCAAAACTAAACTCATAATGTTTCAGAGATAAACATTTAACTTAGCCAAAGTGGCAACTCAAATCTGAACATAAGCCAATAACAAGATAATGACGAATGAACTAACATTTGACTGTCTATGAAGCCTCTAAATAACTGAGATGGATGTTGGGACAAGACCCACGACATCCTAATGAACTAAAACTACTAAAATAAAAAAAGGGGTCCTCCGGAAGCAAGGAGGCTCACCAACAAACTCTGGAACTCAACTAGAAGCAACGATGCACTGGATGCGAATCCTGGTTACCTGTGTTTGCATTATGAAAAGATGCAGGCCAAAAGGTATCAGCACATTGAATGTACAAGTATGTGAGAGGAATTTTAAAACAAGACATAAGCTTGAAAGGAACTGAAGAACTTACCTGGCTCAACTCAACTCAACTTAACTGAACTTATTTCAATATAATGCAGTATAAAATAAGTGCAATATAAAGAAGAGTTTTTTAAAACATGGATGTCAACTTTGTGTATTTGGAAATACAATAATACTCTCTGTGTATGCAAAGATACAATATAACTCTGAAATTTATGTAAAAATACAATTAAACTGTGTATATTAGAATACAAATATTTCTATGGGAGTTTCTCTAATCGACAACCATCACGTAAGAGCTATTGTGATGATACATCGTTTTGCCTCACGTTGCTAAGGCTGTTCTCTACCTTGACGAGGGTATAGAACCTGACTACTAAGTGGATCCACTAGTCTATGCTAAAAAACACTAAGGAATTATCTAAAAAGTATGACCCTTTTCTACCCATGATGGGTATATAGTTTATGGGGGCTGGGAGTTGTTTGATCTCTCCCCCATATCGGTGCTCAATACTACTCCCATAATATAATACTAGCTCTTATGTTTAAAAACATACTTCTTTATGTGGTTTGAGATAATTTCTCAAAACTTAGCTCAAAGGTTATCTTGGATATCAAAGTTTCCTCTCTTACTTATTGTGAAAGCGTTTACTCTTTTCTGAAAACTAGCTCAAAGACTCTTTGGAAATCAAGGTTTCATTTTCTTGTTTAAATGTGAAAACATTTTAAAACTCTTTGGGAATACATAGTCCCCATATACTTTTTGAAGGAATGAACTTCAACCTTTACTCTTTACTTTTTACTCAACTTGAACTTTAAGTCTTAAAACAAAGTTAAAACATTTGGAAAAGACTTTAGGAAAACTCTAAAAACTTCTCTTGACTTGACTCTTACTTTCCTTGAATTGAATTATGGATTCAAGGTTCATGATATCATGTTTATGGATGATTTCATGATGTTTACACGTATAGAGTGTTGGAATCAACTAGGAAACATAGGTGTGTTGCTAAGGAACTAGTACGGAAAGATGGGGGAAGAATGGGAAGAACTGGCGTCCTTGGCGCTCTAAGAGGCGCGGGGCGCCTGCCTTAAAACTTCATAGGCTGGGGTGGGGAATGCTTGTTGGCGCGGCGCCCCAGAGCCCATACTTTAGAGACCTCTTCTTGGGGCTCTGAGAGGAGCGGCGCCCCAGGCCCTTGCCCAGGCGCACTCCAACTTTTCTCCTTCGTTTTTCAACTCTAAACCCTCTATTTCAACTTAGTTCTTTCCCCAAACACTTAGAATCGACTAAAACCTCAATATATGTAAGATTCAACTCGAATTCACACCTAAATACATAAATCAATCTCAAGAAACTTTAACAACAAGAACCCACAAGATTTCAATCGAATTTACTTCAAGAACTCATGAAATTTACTTTCAAAATTATATAACTTCACTGAATTAAATCATGATTGGCACGTGTGTGAACTAACTCAACACTATGTGATCTCACATACCTCGTAGGGATCACCCCTTGACGAAATCCACAAGCGATTCTCCAAGAAACCGACGAATCTTGAACTTTCTTCTCCTTTCTCCTCTTTTTTCTTTTCTCCAAGCCCTAGCGCGAATTTCCAATTGACTAAACTGATCTAATTCTGATTTGATCCCAAATAAACTCCTAAAAATGAATTAAAATAATTGGGTTAGGAAAAGACTAAAATACCCTTCCTAAATCCGGATTAGACTTTCCTTAATCGAACAACCCAACTTCAAATAGGCATATCTCACTCATACGTACTTGGAATCGCGCAAACTCAGCGGCGTTGGAAAGATTATTCCAAGAGATTTCCTACGATATCTGGATGCACACCTAACTCATTCTGATCTAGGAGTTATGGTAGTTTGAAGTTGACCAAAAACCCAAAATTAACATAACAAATTTCCAAATTTTTCATTCTTTCCTAAAATGACTATTTCCAATTCTAACTCTTTCTAGTTCTTTCAATTAGCGAGATGTTACAAAAGTAATTTTCTAATAAATGTGATTTATTTACAAAATATGAAATCAAGATTTTTTTTATTAAGAAAAATAATAATAACTTATTACTCCGTCATAATCCTTAGGGGCGAAAGGAGACGACTATTTTTCATTGATTGATCATATTTTTTAAGTGCATTAAGTTTCTTTCTTTCTTCTGATTTGTAGGTCAATCTGTCTTCTTCTCTCTTTTTTTTTTTCAAACATTTTTTTGGATTATGGGTCAAGAAATTAGAAAAACTTTTATCTATTGTACTGTGAACTTTCAAAATTTTTTTTTTCTTTTAGCAACTCTTGTATTGTTGCAATCTTGAGGTTATATTTTCATACTTTTATTTATATTGATGTTTTGACACTTTTGTTTTTGAAATGTCATACTGAAAGTGGATACTTTTTAATAAATAATTATTGATTTTGATATTTTTTTATTTATTACTATTTATAGTCATATATAGCAATACTATGATAAATCTGCAGTATATATTAATAGTGAATTATGTATGTAATATGTATGCATTATAATTGTTTTAAAATATATTATGCTTGTTTGGTAAGAAATCGCCACATTATATTAAAATGTGTGATAAATGTATCATCCATCAATGTAACTTGTATTATATGTGTTTTATAAATCGTTCTTTGTAGTATGTATTAAAACTGTATTATAAATGTATTAAAAGTGATCAAGTGAAAAAAATATATTATTGCTATAAATAGTAAATATTTTCTTAATATAGTATATTTACGTAAGTTTCCGCAAGTTAACAACACTACATTGTATTGTCATAGTTGTTCAATATTAGATAGGCCCTCGTAATATCATAAGACACAAAAACAAACTAAGGAAGAGAAAGGTAAAATATAAAGTGCAATCATATTATTAGAAAAAATCTACTATTACATAACAATATCATAAGATAAAGTGAAAATTATGAACTTAGCCACAATGATAATTTAAAAACATGATAGCAAAAGATTATGCGCTCTAGGTGGATCTAAAATATAATTAAATGTATTAGTTCACGAATTACCTAACTTTAGTCAAAAGAAATACATTAGATAATATCTAGGAATATTTGATTGTGAATTCAATTATTATTGCATATTAATTTAAAATTATTGTAGAAATTCTTAATCTACGAATTCTCGATTCGCCTCGATATGAACCTTAATATTCTTTTTGTGAAATTTTTATGTGGTAACCATTTGGAAATTGTAAACCTGGAATTCGTACTATCTCTCCTCCTTTAATTGTTTCCCACCTGTCAAATATTTAAGAAACATCATGAATTATTTTTACAGGTATAGTATATGATTAAAATACAAGTTATTTACAGTATTATTATTGTGATATCATGAGTGAAATACTTACGTATATACTAAAGTTAGTTTTGAAAAAATATCTAACTCTTTTAAAAAAAATATATTTTAAATTTCATAAAGTTGAAATTCAAACATTTTAATATGAAGTTTAGATAAAAACAATTG
This sequence comes from Solanum bulbocastanum, assembly GCA_037074985.1. NCBI lineage: Eukaryota > Viridiplantae > Streptophyta > Magnoliopsida > Solanales > Solanaceae > Solanum > Solanum bulbocastanum. Next base: position 3,774,285 of record CM073604.1, read on the forward strand.
AACTTCAGGGATAAATGACTGAATGATTGAACTTCATTTATATGAGTCAGAAATTCAGTGTTCATGCAAAAATATCTAACTTTCAACCATATAAAACTTTAGACACAGTACATTTGAAGATAGATTTTATCAATATTAACTTCACATTCCATCTTAAGTTAGATTTTGCCAATATTAATTTAAATACCGCATATCTAATTTTAAACCGAATAAATATACAAATGTTTATAAACTTACTTGTACTTGGTCACAAAGCAATGGAGAAAGACTGCCATTTGCACCTTAGTGAAGTCTGTACCAACACAAAATCTCATGCCACCTCCAAAAGCCATAAAATTTCTTGATGCTCCATTTATCTCTATTCCCTATTAGTAATTTCAACATTTCATTATAAGATAATAAAATAATTAATCGTCAAAAACATATTTGGAATTTCATTTTTTATGAGTTTTGTATATGAACTATCAAGTATTTTGTGTTTCCTATTTGAACTATCACCAACTATAATTTTGAATTCAAGTTAGAAAGAGTGTTTAAAGATTAAAATTGTGTTTGGACATATATTTCAACTGAAATTATGTGATGATTTTTTTTTTTACTTGAAAAACTCCTTTTCAAATTTAGATTGAAAACTCAAAATAATGTATAACTAAATAATTTTTTTGAAAAGCAATACTTGATTAAAAAAACAAAGAAAAGTTATATTCAAATGCAATAATAATATAATTTTTTGACGAAGAACTTACCTCCCATCTCCATGGATTGAATTGAAGTGGATCTTCATATTTGGCAGGATTTAAGTGCACAGCTGGAGGGCTTACCATAATTGCCCAACCAGCTGGAATGGTATATTCTGGATCACAAATAATTTATTATATTATTTTATCTTATTTTGTTGATAGTAAAATGATTTTTTTTATATATAATTAGTGTAATTTAACATCTTGTAAAATACTATTTGCTCTAGGTTTTATGTTATTAGTTCAAATCATCATGTATCATTTCATTATTGAAAATCTTTGTGAACTTAAACAATAAAAGTGATTTTTGTGGAGAAAAAAAGAATGAAATGTGATCATGTCAACTCATTCCAACCTAAGTAACTTTTGAGCGAATAAATGATTTGTCTATTTATTAAATTAATTTATTTTAATCAGACTAAATTTATAGCTCAATCCGTCCATTTGACACCCTATATAAAGGTGGTAAATGAATTGTAATTGCATACCTTTGAAGTTGATGTCTTTAAGTGCTTTTCTGAAAATCACAGGAGCAATATTTGCCAATCTAACTGTTTCATTGATAAACTGCATTTTCCAATAAAATTAATTAATTTATGATAATTCAAAATTAATTTATGATAATTCTTAGACTTAGAAGTGACAATATTATGCCTTAGATTAAATACCTGAAATGTGAACTTCATTGATTTATACTCTTTCCATGTAAGTCCATAAGATGCATTTTCCCTTCTTCTAATTATTGCCTCATGTTCCTCCTAAATGCATTTGAGGATTGTTTGATTATGGTATTGGGACAATTATTTTTAATGTATATTATAGAGATAATGGTTAAAACACATTCATGTATTATTATTTTTTTATATATTTCGTAGCTGAATTATTAAGTGTCTGTATTTTTCATCTGAATTATCACCAATTACTATTTATTGAAACACACTTTGAAGATGACTAAAGTACCAAGTGTTCAAATATATTACCAAATGGCGCATGACAACTATTTTACCCATATAAAAAATTTTGTCCACATGCCAGCGGACTGTTTGAGACGTATTTTGATAAATATTTGTTAATAATTCAGATACGAAACTCGCAAAAAAAGTGATACTTCAGGTGTATTTTATGAGGAATGTTATGTACAATTACACATGATAGAATGTGCAATATTAATATTAGCAATATTATGGGGATTAGCTATTTAAAGACAAAGAGAAAATTAATCTCTCTCGAAAAATAAATAGTAAATTTGGTCTGCAACATATTTGTGTACAAATTTGGATTCAAAACGCAATTACTAACACTTGATGTCACTGTTATAAAATTAAAAATTGAGAAAATTCAAATTCCGAATCAGGCTCCTTCTAATAAATAATACCAAATGACCCTTTTTTGGAAGTAAATGTAGATGTTGTTCAATTGATGAAGAAGATAAGTTTCACTTACTGTTAATTCTTTCAAAACCTTTGGATGTTCATGAAGAAATTTAATAGCCAAAGTTATAGCCAAAGAGGTTGTCTCAAAGCTAGCAAAGAGCAACACAAACATCAAATCCAAAGCTATTGCCTCAGTGAGAATTGTGTCTTTACTTTGAAGTTCTTCTAATACATAATCAAAGAAGTCACTTTGTTCTTTTCTTGGTTGTGATTTCCTTTCCTCTAGTATTCTCTTGAGCATCTTCATTATCTTCTTTCTTCCCTGATGAACACCTTCTAGAGTTAGTTCAATAATGACTTTGTATAAATTTAGTCAAACATTTTTATAACGATATTTCTGGTCTATATTTTTGAATGTTATAACAAAATACTGTTATGCAATAACATTTGTGAGAATATAAAAGTATCTCATTGACAATAAAATAGGAAGTATTGTTGTAAGGTTGTAAACATATCATTCTTTTGAAGCGTATAATACATATCTAATAAGAAAATATTGTCATATAAACTGAAATAGATGAATCAATATCGCTTGTTATAAAGATTGGTTTACTTTTATTTACTAAAAAGTAACCTGATTGACAACTGCAAGTTGCTCGTGTGGTAAGTATCCTTCATTTTCAATCCTAAGATTATGAGTTCGAGTTACCAAGAGAGCAAAAAGATAGGAGCTTTCGGGGAGGGGGAGGGGTAAAAAAATAATAAAAAATAGTAACCTCAATATATAAACATTTTGACATCATTAGTGCATAAAACTTAAACTTCAATAAATATATACTTTAACTTATAAATATTGATAATGTAATGAACTCTTACACGATCATTTTACTTTTAATTTGTTATAGTAAGTAATACATTTCATTTTCCAGGTTACTGGTCCACTTTTTATCAGAGATTTATTATGATATTGTTAGTGCATAGAAATAAAACTCAAAATACCTGTAAGCACTTGTAATAGGCAGTTCCAGGAAAATATAGAGGGAAAGATATTAATCCCTTTATAAAAGCTACAAAATTCTCAGACACATTTTCTGTTGAGTTCTCAGAATCAAAACTGATAAGTTTCTTTCCAGTCATATTAAATATCATCTGCAAAAAAAGATTATATACATTTAAATTCAAATATAATATGAAAAAAAACATACAACCTCTTTGAGATATACATTACGAAGCTAGATTAAAAAAAAAATTCAGTATTATTATTATTAGTATCTTACTATCATAGTGAATTTCCATGTAAGAAAATGCATAAAAGTCAAGTGATCATCTGTGAAATTACCTTTGCCGATGCCTCCTTCGTCTCAACACTTGTTTGTCCTGACCATCTCTTCAAGTTATTATTTACAATTTTTTCAACCTCAGGCAACATATTTTTCAAACTTTCAGGGCCAAAAAGATTTAGCACCATGTTTTTCAAGTATTTGTACATAAAACCATGTAATGATCCAACATTTTGCCTTCCAAAAATCTCTGTGAAAGTATATGGATACCAACTTTGAAACAATTTTCCCTCTTGTTGGAAGATAAAGTAATTCAAATCAGGATCTGTAGATACTATGACTGGACGTCCCACCAAACTAGTTCGAAATATCGGCCCATACCTGATTCAGTGTTTATATATAGACCTCAATTACTTAATCATTATAAGTTGAACTGATTTGATATAAATATTCGATATAGATCAACTTAAATAAAATCATAAGTGGCATACACTAATACTAAATTTGTTAATTACCTTTGCATCCTCTCTTTCACAAAAGGAGGAATATCAAATGATGTATTTGGTGCAAAGAATTGAATAGTCTCACCAAGTAATGGCCAACCCATTGAACCTGGTGGGAGTTTTCCATTGTTTTTAGGGTATCTCAAGTAATGTATAATGACAATAACAAGTAAGGATCCAATAATATAAATACCAAGTGACAACATTTTCTTGATAATATATTGTGTGTAAATTAAAGAGATGAAAATGTGATGGTTTATAATTAGAGGAAATGGGAGACTATAAATCGGCAGTGGAATGATGTACTATTTTATCTTTAGTTTTTATAAAAAAAAAATTAGACATATCCTTTTAACTTGGTTTCAGATGACATTTATGTCCTCCAACATTGAATAAGTACAAGTAGACTCTTAAACTAGTATAAAGTTTAATAAAATATATACACGCATCATATGTGGCGTCCTACATGACATGCTACGTGTATTATGTGACGTAGAACATGTGTGTCTACTTGTTAACCTTTATACAAGTTTAAGCGTCTACTTGTACACACCAAAAGTTGAAAGACATAGATGACAGTTGAAACCAAGATAAAAGACATATTTATATACCCTTCGGGTGGCTCCGTGATTTGGACTTGAAACTTCCATGTTGGAGGTCTTAAGGTCGAAACCCCTTGTCAGCGAAAGCAAGGCGTTTGCCTTCTGGGTCGAGCTTGTCATACCGGGCATGCTAGTGTGGGTTACCTCTCCAGTGTTGTTTGCGAGTTATTGTATAGGAACAAGGGTTTTACCTTGTGCGCACCTAAAGAATAGTAGTTGGGAGTTTCCCTTGTCATTAAAAAAACACACATTTGTCATACTTTATTTGTCATTAAAGCTTGATATTGTTTAAATAAGAAACCAGACATTCTAATAATAATGTTACTCTTATAAGACATTTTGAAAATAATTGAATTGTACAAATATGGACTAAACTAAATATAATGTTTGAAAAATATTTTATATTATGCTACACGAAATATATATTTTCTCTCAATACACAAAAGTCGTTATTTTTCCTTTAAAGTTAGGTTTCTACACCACTCAACATGAGTAGTGGGCAGAAATGATTGAACAATTAGAGTAATTGCTATCAGCAGACCACACACTATCAAATAGGGCACGTTTACTCACTTCAAAATAACTTTATATTAAATGTTTGTACTTTATATATCTGAAGTTTATATACATATGATCAAAGTTTATAAATTATTTTCCTATAGTTCAGGCATATATAATTAAAGTTCAATTCTTTTGTCCGAATTTCAGCTACATGTGGTTGATATCGGTCATTTTTATCTGAAATGTACACACATATATATACAAATTTCTATCATTTTTACTTGAACTTAAGGTAGAAATATATTAACTTCAGGTAAATATAACTTTAAATATAATCAATGGATAAAATTAGCTAATGTAGAATACTACTCTTATTAATTACTCTTTATAATGATACACCAACAATAATATACCTATTATAATTTTACAAGATGGAATCAGAAGTAAGTACGGTGTACACATATCTTACTCTTGTGTTATGGAGGTAGATAGGTTAATTTTTTTAAAAAAACTACATACTTAAATAATGTAAATTAAAGAACACACATAAAAAAATAATATAATTACTCTTTAAAATGGTAATTTTAAATAATTACAAAACATAACGAGATTATGAAATTTTATAGCCTTTACATACCCTTTACATACAAGTGGTCTGCCTTACAGTTGCACCAATGCTATACATACACAGTTTAAAAACATATACATTAAATCCAGTTGACCATAGATACAATTGATGTCTTCACATATATCCCACTTTCCGCTTTGAAAGCAAATATATAATTGATCACACATATATACAATATACATTTACATTCTAATACTGTACCTACTTTTACCAAATTTGTTTTTAATCTTTCTATAATTTTCTTGATTATTAAGAAGATAATAATAATAAGTTTTTAAATTTATTATGAGTTATGATTATATATAACATATTGAATAAAATTTTGAAAAATTAATTTTTATAATAAGATTATCTAATTTGAACTATATATTTAGCCCAAAACCAATCTAACTTTATGATATGCTAAATTAAATAAATGAAAATAGACTGAATTGATAAATAAACTTATCAATTTTGACAGATTAGGTTGGTCATATGTAATATTAGTAGTGTAGATTGTAGATTTCTAGTTTTGGTTAATTATTTCTGCCTAATTATTCTACCTCGAATTAATATTGTTGTTATTGCCATTTTTTTTTGTCAATTTATGCCAAATCAGCCTAATTATTAATGGACGGAAATAAATTGGGTTAAAATAGATTGAGCCAATTTTGGTTAATTATTTCTGCCTAATTATTCTACCTCGAATTAATATTGTTGGTATTGTCATTTTTGTCAATTTATGCTGGATCAACCTAATTTTTAATGATCTGAAATAAATTTGGTTAAAATAGATTCAAAGTAAAATTTTAGAATTATGGTATTCAGGTTTGGGTTTGGTATGAGACATCAGTACCATTTGGTATTTAGTATTTCCCGAATACCAAATTATTTACTTAATGAAGGTCATATATCAACATATCCATTACTCATTAGTACAAGTCCTAAGAGAACGTTAAAGAATAAGCATGAATAATCAGAATACATGTCTTTTAGTTGCATCAATTTTCTTTTCTTGATGTCTTCTTACTTGTTGATCTTCTATTATGTCGTGCGTCTACATCAAAAAATAGAATTGATTGGAGAAATAGTATTGACTTTGTAATACAATTGGCTTTAACTTCAATACGGTATAATCGAATACCGTACCAAATCAAAGTTTAAATTATCGTTTTCCGAATTACCAAATCGAAATTTAAAAAATTGGTATTTGGTATCTACTTTTAACTGCCAATTAATGAATTCCAAACCCAAAATTGGAGAAATCCGAACCAAATGTTGAATGCCTACCCCTACTAAATAGTCTCAAAATTTCAAATATAAACTCCTCTTAATGATTCAAGTTGCCACGCCCCGAGCCTACACCCTGGACGTGGCTGGCACTCGGGAACCATTGCTGGCCCCAAGCGAACCCTTGGCCTGGCTTACTTACTCAGTAGAAGACTCAACTTAACAAGATAATCTCCAAACATAACTTTAAAGAGATATAAACTTAGCCAAAACGACAACTGAAGTCTGTACACAACATCTGAATGATAATATAAAGACAACTGAACTACTAACTGACTGACTGTTTATGAAGCCTCTAAAACAACTGAGATGGATGTCGGGACAAATCCCACGACATCTTAATGAACTAATGAAATAACTGACAGCAATAAAAGGAGTCCTCCGGAATGCAAGGATGCTCACCAACAGACTCTGGAATGCTCACTGGATTAAGTATTAACTGAATGCTGAACCTAGTTACCTGTATCTCCATCATAATAAGATGCAGTCCAACTGGCATCAGTACATTGAATGTACGAGTATGCGAGTTGGAATGCTAAAATAATACATAGGCTTGAAAAGAATCTGAAAGAAACTAAAAACTTACCTGGCTCAACTCAACATAACTGAACTCATTTCAATATAAAGCAGCTTAAAACAAGTGCAATATAAAGAAAAGTTGTTTAAAAAATATAATGTCAACTCTGTGTGTATGCAAGGATACAACAAAACTCTGAAATGTATGTTAAAATACAGTAAGTGGTGTCTATAAGAATACAATTACTGTTGTGAGCGGTTCTCTAGCCGACAATCATCACGTAAGAGCTATTGTCATGATACGGCGTTTTGCTTCATGCTGCTAGGGCCGTCCAATACCTTGCTGAGGGTATAGAACCTGAACTACTTAGTGGATCCACTAGTCTATGCTAAAAAACACTAAGGGTTCATCTAAAAAGTATGACCCTTTTCTACCCATGATGGATACATGATTTATGGGGGCCGTGGGTTATCTGAACGGTCGCCCATATCAGTGCTCAATACTGCTCCCAAAATATGATATAATATTAGCTCTTATGTTTCAAAAACATACTTCTTTTGTGATTTGAGATTAGTGCTCAAAAACTTAGACCAAGGCTATCTTGGAAATCAAAGTTTCCCCTCTTGCTTCATTTAGAAAGCGATTACTCTTTTCTGAAAACTAGCTCGAAGACTTTTTGGAAATCGAGGGAACCTTTCTTGTTTAAATGTGGAAAACATTTTAAACCCTTTGGGAATACATAGTCCCCATATACTTTTGAAGAAATGAACTTCAAGCTTTACTTTTTTCTGAACTCAAAACTTAAGTCTTAAAACAAAGTCAAAACTTTTACAAAAGACGGTTGGAAAACTTTAAGAATTTCTCTAGACTTTGATCTTTACTGCTCTTGACTTGACTCTTAACTGGTCCTTGAATTGAATTATGGATTCAAAGATTTTGATTTGTGATAGGACGGATCATATGATGTTTAGGAATGATCTTAAATAGCTAAACATGAGAAAAGTCACGAAATCACCGTCTTGGAACAAGTCCGCGACGCGAAGGTGTTTTAAATAATTACTCACGAAATTAAATTTTGAGACAGAGGAGTCTGCGTCTTAACCGCGATGCGGAGAAACTTTTTGGTCACTGGGGGAGCAAGTCCACGACGCGGACTTGCGTGCCAGATCACGCTTGACTTTTTCCTTCTCCCTTTTACAACCCCAATTCACCTAAATTCGACTATAATTCTCAAATTCATTTTAGATTCTAATACCCAGAATATGTACTCAAGAACCAAACTCAAAACAACTCTAAAACTCAACCTAAAGATCTTAGAAACTCCTCAATTCAGCCAAATTCAAGAACAACATTCAAATTCAAGAATACATGTCAAGAACATAAACATTCAAACTATTTTCGAACAAATTTCACTGAACTAAACATGTTTGGCACGTGGGTGAATGAACCCAACGCTATTAAAGACTCACATACCTTGTAAGATGAATTCCTTGGAGAGTCCATAACCAAAATCGATCGTTTTTGGCGAACCTTGAGATTTTACTCTCCTTTCTCCTTTTTACTCTTTTTTTCCAAGCCCTAGCGTGAATTTTGAATTGAATAAATTGATATCATTCTGATTTGACCCCTTAATTAATTCACTAAAACGAATTAAATTAATTGGGTAAGGAAAAAACTAATCTACCCTTCAAAAATTTGGATTAGACTTCCCTTAACCACACATCCCAACTTCCAAAGGGCATAACTCACTCATATAAACTCGGAATCACGCAAACTTGACGTTGTTGGAAAGACCATTCCAAGAGCTTTCCAACCATATCTGGAAGTACACCTATCTCATCCGGAGCTAGGATTTATGGCCGTTTCAATTTGACCAAAACTCATCTTTTCCTAACTTAAACAAATTTTCCAGATTTTCATTCTTTCCAAAAATGGTTATTTACAATTATTAGCTTCTTCCTAGGTGTTTCAAATTGCGAGATGTTAGAATATATCCCCCTTGGGAACATTCATCCTCGAATGAGATTACTTTTACTAGGCTAAGGGTGTAATATCAAGTTCAAACACCCAACAAGCAAATGCAACAAACAACATGCTCACTCATAATTTAAAGAGTACTAAGAAGAGAATTTGTACCTTGGTCTGCACTTTCTCCGAAATCAAAGAGATGTGGATATCTCTTGTTCATGTCCTCTTCAGCTTCCCAAGTAGCTTCCTCAACAAATTGATTCCTCCAAAGGACTTTGATTGATGTTACCTCTTTTGTTCTCAACTTGTGAACTTGGCGATATAGAATCTGAACAAGAATCTCCTCATAAAAGAAGCTATCCTTGATCTCAATATATTCAGTTGGTATGATCAATGAAGGATTGCCCATGCACTTCTTCAATATGGAGATATGAAACACCGGATGAACCGCGGCTAACTCTTGTGGTAGCTCCAACTCATAAGATACATTGCCAATCCTCTTGGATATTCGATAAGGTCCAATATACCGGGGACTAAGTTTCCCCTTTTTAGTTAACCTCATAACACCCTTCATGGGTGAAAATTGTAGATATACCCAATCATCTACTTCGAACTCTAACGCTCTTTTCCTAACATCAGTGTAGGATTTCTGACGACTCTGCGCCGTTTTCAACCTCTCTTGAATCACTTTCACCTTCCTAATAGCTTGATGAACTAGATCTAGTTCTATCAACCCTGCTTTACCAACTTCAAACCATCCAATAGGAGATCTGTATCTTCTCCCATAGAGAGCTTCATATGGAGCCATCTGGATGCTAGAGTGGTAACTATTATTGTAAGAGAACTCGATGAGAGGTAGGTGATCATCCCAATTACCCTTGAAATCGATTACGCACGCCCTCAACATATCCTCTAAAGTTTGGATAGTGCATTCTGCTTGCCCATTTGCCTGAGGATGAAATGCGGTACTTAAGTTCACCTTTGAAACCAAACCTTTTTGGAATGACTTCCAAAATTGTGCAGTAAATTATGCACCTCTGTCTGGAATAATGGAGACTGGGACTCCATGAATTTTTACCACCTCCTATAGCTACAACCTGGCATAATTTTCTGCTGAATGAGTAGTCTTTACCGGCAAAACGTGGGATGATTTTGTCATTTTGGCGGTAATCACCCAAATAAAATCATGTTGCATGCGAGACCTTGGTAAACCTGTGATGAAATACATATTAATCATCTCTCACTTCCATTCCAAAAATTCTATATTCTGAGCCAATCCACCTGGCCTTTGGCGTTCTACTTTAACTTGTTGGCAATTTGGGCACTTAACAATAAATTCTACAATGCCCTTCTTCATACTATTCCACCAATATACCTCCTTCAAATCACGATACATCTTTGTGGAACCCGAATGAATGGAATATCTGGAGCTATGAGCTTCCTCTATGATCCTCTCTTGGAGTCCATCCATCATTGGTATACACAATCTACCTTGATATCTCAGTATGCCATCTCCCGCTTATTCAAAAGTTAATACTTTTTGGTTATGAATATTTGCCTTCAATTCAAGCAAAATAGGGTCTTGTCTTGCTTTCCTTTTACTTCTGACACTAATAATAATTCAGTCCCATTCATCACCACTATTCCTCCTTCTGTGGAATCCATGAGTCTGACTCCCAAGCGTGCAAGTCTATGCACATCTTTTTCTAACTCTCTCTTTTCTTCCTGAACATGGGTGGTACTACCCATAGACAACCTGCTTAAGGCATCAGAAACAACATTAGCCTTACCTGGGTGGTAAAGAATACTCATATCATAATCCTTGAGTATTTTTAACCACCACCTTTGTCTGAGATTGAATTCTTTTTTAGTAAACACATACTAGAGGCTCTTGTGATCAGTGAATACATCAACATGAAAACCATACAAATAATGATGCCATATCTTCAAAGTGAATACTACAACATCCAACTCTAAGTTATGGGTTGGGTAGCTCTTCTCATGAACTTTCAACTGTCTGGAAGCATAAGCTATAACCTTGCCATTCTGCATTAATACACAACCTAAACCAAATCTAGATGCATCACAATACACCACAAAACCTTGCGTACCTTCTGGTAAGGTCAATATTGGGGCTGTAGTTAACCTCTTTTTCAATTCCTAAAAGTTTTTCTCACAAGCTTCAAACCATTGAAACTTAACTGTCTTCTGAGTCAATTTGGGCAAAGGGGACAAAATAGACGAGAACCCATCTACGAAGCTTCTATAATATCCCCCCAATCCCAAGAAACTCCTAATATTAGTTGAAGATGTGGGTCTGGGCCAATTCTGCACTGCCTCTATCTTTTGGGTATCAACTTTAATTCCATCACCTGAATTTATGTGGCCCAAGAACGCCACAGACTCAAGCCAAAACTCACATTTTGAGAACTTAGCATACAACTCCTTATCTTTCAAAGTTTGAAGAACTATTCTGAGATGGCTAGCATGATATTCTTCATTCCTTGAATAGATTAGTATGTCATCAATGAAGACAATAACAAATATATCTAAATAAGGTTTGAAGACTTTATTCATAAGGTCCATGAACGCTCCGAGTGCATTAGTCAAACTGAACGACAGGACCAGAAGCTCATAATGACCATAATAGGTCCTGAATGTAGTCTTGGGAATATCACCTTCCCTTACATTCAATCGATGGTAGCCAGATCTGAGGTCTATCTTTGAAAAACCAGAAGCACCCTGAAGCTGATAGAAAAGGTCATCAAAAAGGATATTTGTTCTTGATGGTAACCTTATTCAACTGATAGTAATCTATACACATCCTAAGGGAACCATTTTTCTTTCTTAGAAATAAGACCGGAGCGCCCTAAGATGAGACACTTGGTCGAATAATCTTTTTCTCTTAAAGACCTTTCAATTGCTCTTTAAGCTCTTTCAACTCTGCTGGTACCATTCTATTTGACGGAATATAGATAGGACGAGTATCTGGAAGAACATTTATATCGAAGTCTATCTCTCTCTTAGGAGGGACTCCGGGTAGATCATCAGGAAAGATTTTTGGAAACTCTTTTACTATAGGAACTGACTGGATAAGAGGTATCTCAGTACTTGAGTCATTAACTCAGACTAAGCGATAGACACACCCCTTAGAAACTAACTTTCTTGCCTTAAGGTACAAAATGAAACGACCCTTAGGCACTGCTGAATTACTTTTCCACTCTAAGACTGGCTCATTTGGAAACAAGAACTTGACAACTCGAGTTCTAAAATCAACTGAGGCATAACAGGCATGAAGCCAGTCCATACCATGAATAATATCAAAATCTACCATGTCTAACTCAATTAAATCAGCCATGGCACATTTATGATTGACGGGTACAGAACAATCACGATAAACTCTCTCTGCTAGAATGGACTCACCAACAGATGTAGAAACACTGAATTGTTCACTAAGTTGCTTAGGAATAAAATCAAAGTTCATAGCAACATATGGAGTTACAAAGGACAAGCTCGCTCCTGGGTCTAGTAAAGCATAAATAGTAAAGTCAAAGACTTGAATCATACCAGTGACAACATCTGGTGAATCATTTTGCTCTTGGTGACTATTGATAGCATATAAACAATTTGTTCCTTCGCCAATACCTGAAATAGCCCTTCTAGGTGCAATTCTGTCTGATGGAGAAACTGAAAAAGATTGAGCTATATTATCCCCATTACTATTACCTTGCCTGTTCTTTGGACAGTTTCGCATGAAGTTCCCATTCTGACCACACTTGAAACAACCAGTGAATCACTTATGACAAGTACTTGAGTGGTTCTTACCACACTTGGCGCATACAGGAGGCTTACTACCCCTTTGTACCACACTACCCTGAGTATAAACAGGTTTAGCTCTGAAATTCTGACTATTGTACTCACCTTTGTTCTGAGGTTCAGGTTCCCTAGAAGATGATGAAGTAGGTCCCTTCTGTTTCTGTTGGAAATATGACCGGTTGACACTACTCTTCTGTTGCCCGAACTCAATCTTTGTCTTGGCTCTCTTGTTCTTAAACTCTTATCTATCCCTTAGCTTATCTTTCTCAACTTGCTGCACATATACCATTAACCTCGATATATCCATGTCCCCAATTAGCATTGCAGCTCTACCTTTCTTACTCAACAAACGAGACTTCCGAGCAACAAACAAGCTCATTATACTCCTTATGTGCGCAACCATCTCCGGAGCATAACAGGATAGTTAGGTGAACTTCAACCCATACTCATGAACACTTAGCGACTCCTGTTTAAGGGTAAGAAATTCTCGTACCTTAGCTTTCTTCAGCTCTTGAGGAAAGAAACACCCCAAGAAAGCCTTCCAAAAATAGGCCTAACTCGTAACTCGTGCATCCTCAGCTCTATCCTCTTTCTACTGATCAAACCAGGTCCTAGCAGCATTCAATAGTTGATACGCAACTAGTTCAACTCGCTCTGCATTAGAAATATGCATAACCTCTAACACCTTCTTCAGTTCATCAACAAAGTTCTCTAGGACCTCAGAAGTGCTTGAACCCATGAAACTTGGAGGATTCATCCTCAAGAACTCATGAATCCTTGAAGTATTAGCTTTATTCTGTCTAGCTCCTCTCTTTTGCCCAACTTGGTTAGTCACAACCTAACTTAGCGCCCTGATTGCCTTGAATTCAACATTGGTAACTTCTCCTTAAGGTTGCACTTCAGGTGCATTTGGTAATTCTTGTTCCTCAACATAGTGTCTAGCAGGACGATCCTAACAGCTCTTCGTGGAGGCATGATTATCTGAAAACACGCGCAAGCACGAATTAGAAGGAAACTTTTTAGAGGTCAAACTCTAACGCACGAAATGAGAATGACAGAAGTGAGAAATTTTCCTAAATATTGCAGCCTCCTAATTATAGATGTGGCACGCTTCACATCGATAACTAGGACTCTACAGGCATAACTTTATAGACTCTCTAGTACTCTTGAACTTTGTGCTCTGATACCAAGCTTGTCACGCCGCGAGCCTACACCCTGAATGTGGTCGGCACTCGAGAATCATTGATGACCCTAAGCGAACCCTTGGCCTAGCTTACTTACTCAGCGGAAGACTTAACCTAACAAGATAATTTCAAAACATAACTTTAAAGAGATATAAACTTAGCCAAAACGACAACTGAATTATGTAAACAACATCTGAATGATAATATAAAGACAACTGAACTACTAACTGACTGATTGTCTATGAAGCCTCGAAAACAATTGAGATGGGTGTCAGGACAAACCCCGCGACATCCTAATGAACTAATGAAATAATGAAAGTAAAAAAAGGAGTCCTCCGAAATGCAAGAAAGCTCACCAACAGAATCTGGAATGCTTACTGGATCAACGATGCGCTGAATATTGATCCTAGTTACCTGTATCTGCATCATAATAAGATGCATGACAAATGGCATCAGTACATTGAATGTACGAGTGTGCGAGTTGGAATGTTAAAAAACAACATAGGCTTGAAAATAATCTGAAAGAAACTGAAAAACTTACTTGGATCAACTCAATTCAATATAACTGAAGTTTAAAACAAGTGTAATATAAATTAAAACTGTTTAAAGAAATAATGTCAAGTCTGTGTGTATGCAAGGATACAATAAAACTATGAAATGTATGTGAAAATACAATAAACTGTGTATATAATAATACAATTACTGCAGTGGGATATTCTCTAACTGATAACCATCACGTAAGAGCTATTGTGATGATACAACGTTTTGCCTCATGCTGCCAGGGTCGTCCTATACCTTACCAAGGGTATAGAACCTGAATTACTAAGTGGATTCACTAGTCTATGCTAAAAAACACTAAGGGTTCCTCTAAAAAGTATGACCCTTTTCTACCCATGATGGATACATGATTTATGGGGGTTGTGGGTTTTCTGAACGCTCCCCCATATTGGTGTTCAATACTACTCCCAAAATATGATATAATATTAGCTCTTATGTTTTAAAATGTACTTCTTTTGTGATTTGAGATTAGTGCTCAAAAACTTAGCTCAAGGATATCTTGAAAATCAAAATTTCCCCTCTTGCTTCATTTAGAAAGTGATTACTCTTTTCTCAAAACTAGCCCGAAGGCTCTTTGGAAATTGAGGGAACCTTTCTTGTTTAAATGCGAAAAACATTTTAAACCCTTTGGGAATACATAGTCCCCACATACTTTTTAAAAATTGAACTTCAAGCTTTACTTTTTTCTGAACTCAAAACTTAAGTCTAAAAAAAAAGTCAAAACGCTTGCAAAAGATTGTTGGAAAACTTTAAGAACTTCTCTAGACTTTGATCTTAACTGCTCTTGACTTGACTCTTAACTGGTCCTTAAATTGAATTATGGATTCAAGGATTTTGATTTGTGATAGGAAGGATCACATGATGTTCAAGAATGATCTTAAATAGCTAAACATGAGAAAAGTCATGTAATCACTGCCTTGGAAAAAGTCCGCGATGCGGAGAATTTTTTGTCACTGGGGGAGCAAGACGGCGACGCGGACTTGTGTGCCAGATCACGCTAGACTTTTTCCTTCTCCGTTTTACAGCCCCAATTCGCCTAAACTCGATTTATCATTCTCAAATTCATTTTAGATTTCGATCCCCAACATATTTACTCAAGAACCTAAATCAAAACAACTCTAAAACTCAGCGTAAAGATCTCAAAAACTCTTCAACTCAGCCCAATTCAAGAACAACATTCAAATTCAAGAATACATGTCAAGAACATCAACTTTCAAACTTTTTTAGCACGAATTTCACTGAACTAAACATGTTTGGCGCGTGGGTGAATGAACCCAATGCTATGAAAGACTCACATACCTTGTAAGATGAATTCCTTGGCAAATCCACAACCAAAATCGATCGTTCTTGGCAAACCTTGAGCTTTTCCTCTCCTTTCTCCTCTTTTCTCTTTTCTCCTTGCCCTACCGTGAATTTCCAATTAACTAAACTGATTTCATTCTGATTTAACCCTTTAATTAATTCACTAAAACGAATTAAATTAATTGGGTAAGGAAAAGACTAATATACCCTTCAAAAATTCGGAGCTATGAGTTATGGCTGTTTTAAGTTGACCAAAACTCAACTTTTCCTAACTTAAACAAATTTTCCAGATTTTCATTCTTTCCAAAAATGGCTATTTCCAATTATTAGCTTCTTCCTAGTTATTTTAAATTGCGAGATGTTACACAAGTCTTTTTATATGTTGCTCATGTAAAACAGTATACGTTTCTCAATAAGTTAAATTTTAAAATCAAGCCTTAAAGAAGTTTAAATTGCCGAACAAAGAATCGAAGTTTTTTTTCATTCTCTATTCCCATCCCCCCCCCCCCCCCCCCCAAACTTTTTCCAAATCCATTTAAGAAGGCCGAATGGTCACTTTTTTGTAACAAATAATCGGTGAGTTATTTTAGATAAGGAATCTTGACTCAATGGATATTTTGTCTAATTTTTCCATCTATTATAAATTGATTTCAATTTTTTTGTTTGTTAGTTAGCGCTAAATTAATTTTTTTTGCATAACATTACTCCACATTTTTTCACATATTTATGTTGATTGCAGAACAGAAAAGAAAACTTATGGAATTAAATATATATGGTAACAATCTTTGTGTTTTTCAAGTATTTTCTTTCTTTTGTAACGTATTTTATTGTCATGACCCAAACCGTCGTGATTGGCACCCACACAAACCCTCCGGTGGGAGAACCATTACTACAACCCAAACATAACAAATTTTATGAAAACTAAGGCATTTAAAGATACGGAAGCATGTTTAAATGCAGAAATTATATAGTGTTCCCATAAACTCCAAGGTAATTTAAACAAATAACTAACCAAACTAAGATTCATAAGTCTAAACAAGAAAATCATCTAAAGAACTAGTCTAAGTCTGAATAGGATGGACTAAGAAAAAAGAGAACTCAAGGCAGTCCGGAAGAACTGGCTAACCCTTGAATTTGAATCGACGATCACCAATATTCTAAGCGATGTGTGTCAATAGCTACCGCAAGATGCCCTGTAGTCAACAAAAATAAAAGCAAGTGCCGTATCAGTACACAACCACCGTGTACTGGTAGGATCATGCGACTATCCCACTATATGTAACATACATTAGTCAATAAAAAAATATAATCACATGCACATATCGAATATATACAATATCATCAACCTATACGAACAATGAACAACTTCATGATTTTCACATATCACAGTTATTTCAATTTAGAGCAACATACCGTCTTCCAATATCAATCATCATTAGATCTAACGAACTCATCATAAGTAGATACACAACAAAATTCAATGGTTCTCTCACATAACCCAATTCAATGGTCCTCTCATGGAACCCAAACAAAAACTGTTAGCATACCGGTTCGTAGTACCCGATCCAAGTTAGTGTGTCAGAACATTGTAGCCGATCCAATATTTATGCTGGAACATGGCAATCAATACCAGTTAATGTGCCCATTTAACGAACCACAACCACAATCACAATATATATTATCACAATCATACAACAAGAGGTGATTCATGGTATACAATTATTCAATTGTCCTCATTTATAACAAGTGTGATCAATAATGCAACATTAGCATACATACATGTATCATAATGAAGCAAGAACAAACATACATCACACAATCATAGAATCACAACCATCACTTACCTCGAATCCAAGCTTGAATCTCCTAAGGCACTTGAATCTTTCCCTTTTCGAATTCTTCCCGCTTGTTTGTGGTCTAAAAACATACAATTGACGCAAGGATCAACAATCAAAGGTCTAATTATCTGAGTTATATAACAAACCCAATAACCCTAGACCAAACCCAAGATCCTAATTATCCAATTTAGGGTTGTTTTCACCATAGAATCTATAAAAAAAAAAACCCTTCTCCATCAATATTCACCCATTCTATTACGTTCTATGGATTGAAAAATGGATTCGGGGAGTGAAAAACTTACCTTTAGCCTCAAGAATGGTGAAAAACGAGTAAGAGTCGCCTGGGGGTCGTTCCTTAGCTCAAAAAATTGAAAAGTGCATAATGAGGTCGTTTAGTGATTTATTAACGACTTTAATTCTCGTCAGGCCCGCCAAGCGTCCCCGCCAAAGCGGCAAAACCCAGCGCCAACACGTCATTCCTGTGACAGAGAGTTATTTCAAGAATTCCAAAATTCCCACTTCACAACACACCTCTAACCCACGACACTTAGTATATACCCTTTACACTAAAATCGATTTCGGGAGTTCTACTCGCCCAAATTTAATTCCATAAAGTCGTACGGATTCCATAATGAGCTATCTAACTACTAATATAATAAAAATCATTAATGAGTCACCCGATTGTTTCCATATTTCCCTACACTCAATGACTCCAATTTCGTTCAAATCTGGACTAGGTTGGGAAAATCCAATTACTACGAAAAAGTTTTCTGACCCTAATTCTTTCTTCATTGACTTTTCCATAACGACGAAAATCAGGTCGTTACAATAGGTATCAATTTATCCATCACTCGTCCCCAAGTGATTAACTAGGAAAGACTGATTAAAGTAAAGATAGAGTAGTATCTGAATCGTCAAATTACTAGGGATACTTGTATCGCATGCCCTTCTTACCGAATCTCATTACTCCCCTAAGAGTTTCACATCTCCAACCTCAAACCAACAAATTGAGTACCTACACATCCTCACTTAAAATGCCTCAGTGAAGTCATCTCAACATTCGAGTGATAAATATTGTTGTTTGTAAACTTAACTAATCAACGAAATGATTTCAAACAACCACCAAAGTTGATCGTACACACGTCTGCCACATGTTATCAAGGATATCGACACAAACATCAGGACGAATCCTTTCTCACATAACCATGATAAATCCTAAATCAAGACTCGCCACAATTAGAGGTGAACCTGAATCAGTCAACACATATCATAATACCCAAACAATCATAGTTCTTATCAACATCTCCATCTCACAACCCAATTTTCCATGAGTTTAAGCTATAAAAATTTAATCCTTAGACATAAATTACTCATCGGAGGATATGCCCAAGCACACAAACCCTCCAACAACACTATCAAAATGCTAGAATTAGTAATTGTAGATTATCTCTTAAGAACAATAGAATTGGATTCCATGATTCCTACATTCAACCATACATATTCGATACATGACCTTGAGGACAAGATGAAATATTACAATTACCAAACTACCACAAATACGCATGGTAGCTCTTCTATAATTTCTCATAAGCAAGGTGGTACATGTAAAACCACTAAAATACTTTATCAACTCCTAGAAAACACCAATTATGCCATTCGAGATGACCAAATCTTTCCAATCTTCCTACTCAACCAATAGATCATCGCAGGATTTGGGACCCTTGATCCACCACTAGGGATCCACTCACAAAAGTGAAAACACACTAAAGCATATCTAGTGAATCATACTCACAACACTAATAATCATCATAAACACTCCGACCTTTTACCTTATTATAAGCCAACACTTTTAAAAATGAACTTTCCTTAGGTACTTAGCACTCAATAGTAGTAGACTTACGACTCAACCCAGGTGTAAGTCTTTTCAAATGCTCAATATCGGATATAGTTGATCATTTCTCACCTTTCCAATTCATACCATGACAAAATATATCATGAATGTAGACTTACGATAAAAAATCTAAACTGTAATTTCCACTGTATAACACAATTCCTTTTCTCTATCAACATTAGCTTGTACCTTGAAGATTCTTATGAATTCATAGATCTTCGCTTATCGTTGATCGCATCTCCATTGATCTTACAATATCTTTCGCTAAAATTCAATCGTACTCATTACTAAACTCAAAACAAAAACAAGCACTATTATCACACTCGAGCTAATGTCTGTACACTTCTTTCTTAAGTTTTTTTCGATAGGTTTTAACTAATCTGACACACTTGTGACACTATTACCATAGCCACAACAAAATAAATGAATCACGCGTCTCTGAACCCAGTTATCTACTCCTCTAAAGATAACTCTTTAGCCTTAAGAATAAAATAAAATATTCTTGCTCTAGCCTCTCTCTGAAGGTTATACTATATTCTACTATATTTTCCTTCATTATAACTCTAGTTCCTTAACATTCTATTCGAGTAATGTCCTATCATCTCTTATAACTTTCCTTACAACCACGTTACTCACAAAATATTGGCAAACCACAACCTTAGGTACTCACAAGGCATAATTACAATACAAAATTCGTTTAACTAACAATCTTATTATATAGTTGCATCCCGTCACAATACATCACGACTTTTATTACCATTGCGCTCCGTCATCCTTGACTATCACTACGAAGTCAATTTTTTCATCAATACGACACCTCAAACTCACGTATATTATTAAAATTCAGAGGACTAACCCAATTGATACACACTTTCTTACTAAAATGCATCAATTTCCTTCACCTAAGTATACTTATTGGGACCTTTGTTATCCATAAGTTTGTCATTACGGTATCAATCCACTCTTTTATGGCTTAAGATAAATTCACCAGTTCTCATAACACCCTCCTTCTTCTTAATAAACAAGATAGGAGCACCCGACGGGGAAGCACTAAAACAGATGAAACTTTTATCATGAAGCTCTTGGATTTGAGCTTTAAGCTATCTTAATTCTGACACCGCATGAATAGACTTAATAGAGAGGGACTCAACCTCAACATCCCAAACATGAGCCAAATAAGCCAAACAACCCTGCCCTACAAGCTTTCTAGCCCGAATGGAAGATATGATCTTAGCTAGCTTAGGCTTGTACACCCCTTCCCACTCTAATCTTTCCCTACCGAGGATTTCTAGAGTTACCGACTTAGTATTACAATTATGCCCGGTATAATAGGGGGGCAACCAAGTCATGCCTAAGATTATATCAGGTCAGTCATATCCAACATAACCAAATCAACCCAAATCTGAAAATCCATAAACAAAGGACAACATGATATACAAGGATGACTATAATGACTCTTCAACTAAGGTAGAAACATGGATGGGGGCATCAAATATATCACAAACCACATCAAATCCCAAGGCAATTAAACTGACACAAACGAATAAGTATAACCTAGATCACACAAAACAATAGCCATCAGGGAACATACAAGAGCAGCATTAGTGACCATTGCATCACACACCTCAAACTCGGTCTTGCTCGAAAAAGCATATAATTGAACCCTGTCGTTTTGGCGGGAAACCTACTCGCCTGGCCGCACTACTCCTCTACCTGTATTACCATTTACCGGGCCTCCACGACCTCACTGATTTCTTCCACATACGCCTAGGTTATCCACAATTTAACACATTTTACCACCTATATTCGATTATTGAAAAATGAATTAGATTGCGGGGGCTAGTTCAGGTACAATTCGGGGTCCATAATTGTGACTAGAGGAAAACAAAGAAGGTAGGTTAAGGTTCTGCCTCGCCTCATCCCACTCCGATGGGAAAATTTCTATACTGGCGGCCTCGTTTTGGCAGGAAGAATCCCACCCCAACGGCCATTACAGAAACATAATCCCTGCCATTAATTTTTCTGGGTTTAGTTTCTTTTCCAATTTCCTCCATAGGTTCCCAGCTATAATACATGCATTTTTAGAATAATCCTCATAACTAGGATAATCATTGTCTACCCTCAGTCAATCACACGATACATGAACTAATTCATTCTTGTCAATTCCGTACCACAACGCACACATCTCCAGGATACACCCAGACACTCACAGGATCCTTAGTCAAATCTTTCTTTCACAACGAATTTCACGATACTCAAGTATTTACAACTTGCATAACTTCAACGACCAGGCCAACATATTGTACATATCAAAGTTTAGACACACATTTATTGTGTACATAATTACCTAATCATATTCAAGCAATTACAACTTCATATTTACAGTTAATTCAGATAACCAGAAGCATGCATTCAAAGTTTCCAAGATATAATTTACAGATAAATCTAAATTCTTAATTAATTATTTCGCTTCATGGATGGTCATTCTTGATCATACATGCATTTACACCACCCCCTAGGGCTAGATAACAATTAGAACCTTCTTAGTTTCTAATTTGCTTTTCTTGTGGCCCCTCAATCGTGACCACGATGTCTAGTTCACTTCATTGAGATACCAATTGGAATCGAGAGATACCAATTGGACTCAACTCATACTACAAGTGACAATAGTAGCTAGCGATCCCCACAAATCTGCTAATTTCAATCATAAACTTGGCCGAACCCAATTCTTAACTACCTCAATCTTTAACTGATAGTAACCATACCTTAAATCAATCTTAGAGAAAATTGATGCACCTTGCAATTGATAAAAAAAGGGCATATATCCAAGGTAATGGATATTTGTTCTGAATAGTGACCCTATTCAACTGTCGGTAGTCTATACACATCCTCTCTTGCTAGCAATGGTGTTACCACTTTTGTTGCTCTAGTTCGGACCATAGAGTGAAGGAGGAAAGATATCAATTGGCATCACCCAGATACCAATTGGATTCAAGTCATAGCACGAAAGATTAGAAAGAAGTGAGTTTTTCCTAAAGTCCTATAGCCTCTCGAAGAAATATACAAACGTCTTTGTACCGTTTCGCAACAGTCTACTAGACTCGTTGAGATCAACGAACCGAGGGCTCTGATACTAACTTTGTCACGACCTAGACCGTCGTGATTGACACCCATACAAATCTTTCGGTGGGAGAACCATTACTACAACTCAAACATAACAACTTTATGAAAACTAAGGCATTTAAAGATACGAAAGCATGTTTAAATGCAAAAATTATATACAGTTCCCATAAACTCCAAGGTTTAAACAAATAACTAACCAAACTAATGCAAAAATTCAACCCCTAGAACCTGAAAGTCAATATACCAAAACTCTAATAAGTCTAAACAAGAAAATCATCTAAAGAACTAGTCTAAGTCCGATTAGGATAGAATAAGCAAAAGCAAAACTCAAGCCAGCCAAGAAGAACTGGCTCACCCTTGAATTCGAATCGGCGATCACTGATCTTCTAAGCGAGGTTTGTCAATAGCCACCGGAAGATGCCTTGTACTCAACAAAAATAAGAGCAAGTTCAGTATCAGTACACAACCACCGTATACTAGTAGAATTGCGCGGCTATCCCACTAAGTGTAACATACATTAGTCAATACAACAATATAATCACATGCACATATCGAACATATACAATATCATCAACATATACAAACAATGAACAACTTCACGATTCTTACATATCATAGTTATATCAATTTAGAGCAACATACCGTCTTTCAAGATCAATCATCATTAGATATGAACGAACTCATCACAAGTAAATACACAACACAATTTAATGGTCCTCTCACAGAACCCAATTCAATGGTCCTCTCATGGAACCCAAATCCAAACTATTAGCATACCGATTCGTGGTATCCGATCCAAGTTAGTGTGCCAAAATGTGGCAGCCGATCCCATATTTATGTCAGAACGTGGCAACCGATCCCAGTAAGCGTGCTGGAACGTGGCAAATTATCCCAGTTAGTGTGCCAGAACGTGACACTCGCCCATACAACGAACCACAATCACAATCACAGTATATATTCTCACAATCACACAGCAAGAGGTGGTTCATGGCATACAATTATTCAATTGTCCTCATTTACAATAAGTGTGATCAATAATGCAACATTCGCATACATACATGTATTATAATGAAGCAAAAACAAACATATATCACACAATCATAGAATCACAACCATCACCTACCCCGAATCCAAGCTTGAATCTCCTAAGGCACTTGAATCTTTCCCTTTTTAGATTCTTCCCGCTTGTTTGTGGTCTAAAAACATATAATTAACGCAAGGATCAACAATCAAAGGTCTAATTATCTGAATTATATAGCAAACCCAATAACTCTAGACCAAACCCAAGATCCCAATTATCCAATTTAGGGTTGTTTTCACCATAGAATCTATAACAAAACCCTTCTCCATCAATATTCATCAATTCTATTACGTTCTATAGATCGAAAAACGGATTCGGGGAGTGAAAAGCTTACCTTTAGACTCAAGAATGGTGAAAAACAAGTAGCAGTCTCCTGGGGGTCGTTCCTTAGCGCAAAAAGTCAAAAAGTGCATAATAAGGTCGTTTAGGGATTTATTAACTACTTTAATTCGCGTCGGATTCGCAACAGCAGCCACCACCCCGCCACAGCATCCCCGCCAAAGCAGCAAAACCCAGCGCCAAAGCGGCATTTTCGAGACAGAGAGTTATTTCAAGAATTCCAAAATTCTCACTTCACAACACACCTCTAACCCATGTCGCTCAGTAAATACCATTTACGCTAAGATCGATTTCGAGAGTTCTACTTGCCCGAATTCCATTCCATAAAGTCGTACGGATTCCTTAACGAGTTATCTAACTACTCATATAATCAAAATTATAAATGATTCACCCGATTATTACCAGATTTTCCTACACCTCAATGACTCTGATTTTGTCCAAATCTGAACTAGGTTGGGAAAATCCAATTACTACGAAAAAGTTTTCTGACCCAATTCTTTCTCCATTGGATTTTCCATAACGATGGAAATAAGGTCATTATAGCTATCGATAAAAATACTTGTGGAATTTTTTCATTTAGATCAATTTTTTTGGTATGTCTATGGCCGAATTTTAATATATAAATAAAATCCGTCCGTATTAAGAGAAAAAAAACACCCATAAAATCCTAATCGAGCAGTGAACAAGGTGGAATCATATTTTAGACAACACTAAGCAATTATATAATTACCTTTAAAATGCATACCACTAAACTATGATCGAATAATAAATGTTTTTATAAAAATTGAGTATGATTACTTCCTTAAATTTATCCATGTACCATGTTCATTTAAATTTGTTTATTTTACTGCTTTTTTTTACTATTCTTTAATTCCAATTTTTCTATGTTTAATATTACGAGATTAAAGAGCATTTTGATACAAAATATTTATTGAGTCAAAATTTATTATTTTAGATAAGACAATTATCAATTCTTACGGAACAAAATGCTCATATATTCAATATTTTTTTCAATTGCCAGCAAAGTGCAATCCACTCCTTCCCCTTTTCCCCTAATATCTTTCCTCTCACGGTCGTTGACGAAGATGAACTATTGTAATGTGTAAAATTATATAAATAATGTAAATGAATATATATACACTGATGATATATTACACATACACAATTTACAATGTCGATATTTTACATATTGATGTGATTTTTTTTTGTCACATATACAACTACATAAACACCCCTTTTGATTTATATGACACTCTAGGAAGGTAAAAGCTCAGTGTTTCCAGATTATTTACGTAATTAATAAGACAAAAACAAATTTAAGGTAATTTCGCATGTCCATGATATTAGTAGTGTAGCCATATACAGTGAATGGGGTTACTTCGTTACAAATTATATATAACACATTTAAAATAAGAAACTGATATTGTTATATAGATGAACTTTCATAATATCGTAAAACACAAAAAATTAAGAAAAAGAGAAGTAAATATAAAATAAATTCAGATTATTAGAACAACTCCCATCAAACATAGCAATATTACATAAGGTATTATTATAGGTGTCGATAGAGTAATTTCTAGATCGACATGCATTTTAAATGCTTTATTCATACATAAACTATGAATTAACCATATTAATAACTTAAAACCATGCACTTATAGATAACAAAATTAAAGGTTGTGTGCATCCAAAGGCGGATCTACATTCACATTAGTGAGTTCAGGAGCTTAATAATAACTTTTATTCGACGTCTGTATATGAATTTGCTGTTGCAAGTACCTTTAGTCATATTTTCCAGAGCTTTTAATGTGGTAACCATTTGGAAAATTTAAACCTGGAGTTCGTACTATATCTCCTCCTTTGATTATCTCCCACCTAATGATAATGAAGATTTTTAAATTAAAGATGTGTATATAGTGACCGTATCACGCCTCTCCATATCGAGCATATTTTTATATAAATTCCTTTCAAATTCCTTTAACCAATGTATATATATATTTGTATCACTTACTTGTACTTGGTCACAAAGCAATGGAGAAAGACAGCCATTTACACCTTAGCAAAGTCTGCTCCAATACAATATCTCATGCCACCTCCAAATGCCATAAAATTCCTAGATGATCCATTTAGCTCTATTCCCTGTTAGCAATTTCAATATTTCATTCTAATTTCTATGAAAAAAAAAACACTAAGAAGATATATGACAATCTCTTTTGTTGTAATATCGCTAGATAGCGCGAAGAGTTCACAAGGAGAAGAGGTCGTGGTTTGTTGATAAGGGGAAGTGTAGTGAAAGTCGATCCTAGAAAAAATCTAAAGATGTTCAAGTTTAGTTCCAATCTGGATATAAGAGTCAAGTTCAATCATTGGTAACTTTGTTTTTTGGTTGGAAAGTGCCTAGTGTAATGTCTCATTTCTTGTGAATTTTTTTTAGTTGTAAAATGATCATTTTACCCTTCCTCTTAGCTTTTTGTGCTTAGTTTGGGTTGCGGAAATGGTTAGTGTGGTCCCGGATGTGATCGGGTGTGTTTTTTGTGATTTTGCTGCTTTTGAGTTGAGAATTTTTTATATGGTTGACTTTGGTCAATATTATGAGTTCCGAGCATCCTATGGGATTTCGTCAGTTTTATTGAGTCTGAAACGTCGACTTTGGTCTAGTAAGGTGAGAGGTTAGAGTCCCGATACCTTAAGTTGTGATTTGGATATTTAGGTAATAAGTTGAATTTTTTGCCTAAATGTGTTCTGAGAAGTATTTTAGTCATATCCATTTTTTTTTTTTTGAAATACGACGAGTCCATTGGTTCCAAAACATGTTCTATGATTAATTTACACTTTGTTACGCCTTAAAAGGATTCCGAATGAGTTTCGAGGGTCAAAAAGATGTTTTTAAGGTGGTTGGTGTACACTTTTATTAACAAAGAAATAGACTTTTAGCGACAACAAATGGGTTTTAGTGACGAAATCGCTGAGTTAAATATTTATAAGAGTCCATTTTGTATTTTTGACATTTTAGAAGCTAGAAAAGTCAGCTTGAGGTAATTTTTGATGTGTTTTGTAACCTTATTTTACTCTTTTCTCAAGAATATCCCTTTCATATTTCATGATTTTTATCAATTAAGTTTAGATTTTAACCCCTAAAGTAGAGAAATCGAATATTGTTGATTTGAAGGTCGATTTGGAATGAGTTTTCATTGATTTTCGAGATTTAAGGTCCTTGTATTGTGGGTAAACTAATTTTGACAAAGTTTTTCCAAAATAGCTCATTTTTTACTGCATTTCAATGTAGGCTTTGGGGTTTTTCTTCCAAAGTTGGATAAGTAGTAAATTCTTGATTTAGAGCTCGATTCTTACTTTTTTTTAATGAGATTTTCAACCACGAATTTCTCTTGGCTGGTAGAACTTGATTTTCAACTAAGAATCTGATTTTACCCTTTTAATTTTTGAAGTGATTTTTGAACTATTTTACCCCGATTTCAAATCCTATCAATATGGGTATCATTGGACTCATTTTGATGAACTCTTTCCATTTTTGATAGTTAAGGACCGTTTTGGTTAGCGCGTGGGTGTGGATTAGCTCCGATAGAGTTGTTTGGGTGAAGTTTCGACCTTGAGATAGGTTTGGCTATCGTTCTCCTAGAATGGGATTGGGTAATTAATTGATCATTCTTATGTCTTAGGCTATGGGATTCAATTGTAGCATAATTTTGGGCTATGAATTGTATTGTGTTTCTTGTGCTAGGGCTTGATTATATTGTGTTGCCCGTGTAAGGGCTTATATGTGTTGTTTAGCTTGTGTTGAGGCCTTAATTGTTGTTTTATTTGCTTTGAGAGTATATGATTCATGAATTTCATGTGAGAGAGGCTTGTAATGTTATTTGACATGTTATGCCCGAGTGAGATGCTGTATTGGAAACTTTATAATATTTTGTGTAAACGAAATATTTTCTAAATAGAATTCACTTATTTCTCATGAACTTTTTCCCATTATTTCTCATATGAGGGTGTATATCATGATTCAACTGATTTTTGAGAAATACTGTTGATACATGTTGAGTTGATTATTGCTTCCATGTTATATATGTGTTGTGATGCATCCATCCTCATTTATCATATCATGTTCTTTGGAAATTGAGAAAAATGTGGAGATTCCTTTTGAGAAAGAAAATGAGACATTTTTTTTTATATCATTGACCACACTGAAGTGACAAGTTGATGAGATATTAAGATTGTGATTTAGTATATGGGCTGCGAGTCCAGCATGTGTCCTTGTTTGGAAGACTTAGCTTGACAGGGTGTATACGACAGGTTGTGTGACAACCTTGATTCCATCGTACCACCACATCATTACATCATCTCACTGCATTGCATCAATCATTTGAATTTCTTGACTTGCTGTGATATTAAAACTGTTGTGACCTTATGTGTTTGCTTTACTCACGTCGTTCATTATAAATTGGCGGCACCGATGCCGGAATGAGACTTTTATGTATGCAGGTAGAAGCGCTCCTTAGTATATTTCATAAGTTGATTAAGTCCTTTCGCTCGGTTGGTCGAGCCTACTGAGTACTTTTGGATTGTACTTGTAACACCCCGCAACTAGAAAGAGCTAGAATTAGAAAGAGTCATTTTTGGAAAGAATGAAAATCTGGAAATTTGACAAAACTATGAGTTTTGGATCAACTTCAAATGACCATAACACCTAGCTCAGGATGAGTTAAGTGTGCTACAGATACCGTAGGAAATATCTTTGAATTATCTTTCCAACGCCACCGATTTTTCTCAGATTTGAGTTCATATGAGTGAGATATGCCCATTTGAAGTTGGGTTTTCTAGATAAGAAAAGTCAAAATCGGATTTTAGAAGGGCATTATGGTCTTTTCACCACCCAATTAATTAATTTCATTTTTGGTAATTAAGTTGGGGTCTAAACTGATTGGATTTAGTTTACGCTTTTGAAAAACAAGTTAGAGTTTTGAGAGAAGAGAAAAAAAGAGGAGAAAAGAGGAGAAGAAGCAAGGAATCACCAAGTTCTTGAAGAATTGCTTGTGGATTTCATCAAGGGGTGATACCTACGAGGTATGTGAGATCACATAACTTTGGGTTAGTTCACCCATGCACCAATCATGATTTATTTCAGCGAAGATTCTTGAAGGTTTAGAAATTGAGTTCTTGATGGATTTGTTTGAAGTTTTTTTGGGTTCTTGATTGTTGGAGTTGTTGAGGAGTTCTTGATTTTGATTCATGAAATTAGGTATCGTTTTGAGTATATTCTTGCATATTTTAATTATGTAGTCAAATCTAAGTGTTTGGGGAAAGACCCAATTGAGTTTAGAGGGTTTAAAGTTGAAAAACGAGCAAGAAAAATCGTCAAACACCTGGACAAAGGGGTGGGGCGCCGCGCCACTCAAAGCGCTTCACAAAGTTCTCTGAAGTTTTGACCCTGGGGCGCCGCGCCAGCCAACGCGCCCCAACTTCAGTTCTGAAGTTTTAGGTCGGCGCTTCGCGCCACTTAGAGCGCTAAGGACGCCAGGTCTTCTACTTCCTCCCACTTCTTTTCGTACTAGTTCCCTTGAAATGTACCTATGTTTCCTAGTTGATTCCTACACTCTAAGGTACGTTTAAACAACATGAGATCATGGGCCTTGAATCCATAATTCAATTCAAGAAAAGTTAAGAGTCAAGTCAAGCGAAGTTCATAAGAGTTTTCCAAAAGTCTTTTACAAATGTTTTAACTTTGTTTTAAGACTTGAGTTTTGAGTTGAGTAAAGAGTAAAGATTGAAGTTCATTTCTTCAAAAGAGTATATGGGGACTATGTATTCCGAAAAAGTAAAATGTTTTCACATTTAAACAAGGAAGGAAGCATTGATTTCCAAAAGAGCGTTTGAGCTAGTTTTGAGTAAAGAGTAAATGCTTTCATAATTAAGCAAGAGAGGAAACTTCATTTTCCAAGATAGCCTTTGAGCAATTATCTCAAACCACAGAAAGAAGTATGTTTTTAAACATAAGAGCTAGTATTATATTTTGGGAGCAGTATTGAGCACCAATATGGGGGAGAGTTCAGACAACTCCCAGCCCCATAAACCATGTAGCCATCATGGGTAGAAAAGGGTCATACTTTTTAAGGTGACTCCTTAGTGCTTTTTAGCATAGACTAGTGGATCCACTTAGTAGTCAGGTTCTATACCCTCAGTAAGGTATACGATGGACCTGGCAGCGTGAGGCAAAATGATGTATCATCACAATAGCTCTTAAGTGATGGTTGTCGGTTAAAGAAACTCCCACAGTAGTATTATTTTGTATTTTTATACATTCCAGAGTTTATATTGTATCTTTGCATACATCCAGAGTTACTATGGTATTTCTATATACACAAAGTTGTTATCCATGTTTTAAAAAGTTTTCTTTATATTGCACTTGTTTATATTGCTTATATTGAAATGAGTTCAGTTCAGTTGAGACCAGGTTTGTTCTTTCAGTTCCTTTCAAGCTTATGTCTTGTTTAGATTTCCCCTCGCATGCTCGTACATTCAATGTACTTATGTCATTTGTCCTGCATCTTTTTATGATGCAGATATAGGTAACCAAGATCAACATCCAGCGCTTCGTTGATCTATTTGAGTATTCAGAGTCTTGTGGTAAGCCTTCTTGCTTTTCGGAGGATCCCCTTTTTATTGTTTTCAGTATTTTAGTTCATTGTGGGTCTGTCCCCGACATCCATATTAGTTGCTTAGAGAGTTCATAGACAGTCAAGATGTTAGTTCTTTAGTCTTTTCATTTTCATTCTATTATGTTGAGACTTGAGTTTGCCTTATTGATCGATTGAATATTCCTTTATAACATTCTAGCTTATTACATAGATTTATCTTTGTTGAGTAAAAGTCTTTCGCCGAGTAAGTAAGCCAGGCCAAGGGTTCACTTGGGGCCAGCAATGGTTCTCAAGTGCCAGTCCCGCCCAGGGAGTAGGCTCGGGGCGTGACAGTACTCACCTCTACTTTTGTATCATTTTGATGCAGATTCTAGTTAGGGTACTCCCCGCGGTGGAAGATCATGTCTAGACTTGGAGTCCTTTTGGGAGTGATGGTGAGATCCTGTTCCTGGATCACCATTAGTTTCATCCTTTATTTTTAGTCTTTGTTTCTTTTTGGATACTACTGATGTGTTTCATACTCTAAAGTTGTATTAGATGTTCTTTATACTTGTGCTACCATATTTTAAGATATTCTTTGTTGTTCTTTTCAATCGTTTGTGGCATGACTTCCCTTCGGGAATCTCATATGTGGTATTTTCGACTTACACACCAGTTTGGGAGTTTTCGGGGAATGTGTCATCCTGACCTTGAGTTTTGGGTTTAAACACCTAGGTCCTTTTAACTTCTTTTTACTCTCTTCATTCACTTTTTTAACATTTCTAGTATCAATTAAAATTAATTCATTCGAGAATATGACCTGTACTCAGTAAATTTGAGTCTTATATCTTATTCATGAAAACTTTTTCTCTTCAGTCTTGTCTACTATCCAAGTGGTTTCTCTCTTTACAGGGTGTTGGTGTAAGTGAAGGTTTAGCACCTTTTTACTACTTAGCAAAAAAAAAAAATCTAATAATTTTATTTGTCTTCTTGAGCGAATGAAATGTGAAGCACAAACGTAGTTAGTTAGTGAACCATAACGGAGCTAAGAATGCAACATTCAAAATTCAATAAGTTATATATACATTTGAGCTATGAAAACAACCTCTTACAGACATGTAGGATAATATTGTGTCTAATTAATTTTGGTGGACCAACTCTTTCCCAAATTCCGCACATAACGGGAGCTTAGTAAGCATTTGAACATAAACTTTATGCTATTTGGAAAAATAGTATTTGAAATCTAAGTTTTTTTTTTCGAAAAAAAATAAAATTATTTGAAAGTTGGAATTGTATTTGAATATATATTTAAGTTGAAAAAATATTAAAAAATTTAAAGTTTTTCTTCTACTTGAAAAATATTATTTAAAACTTAGAGTGAGAAGTCAAAATAATATATAACCAAATAGATGTTTAATTTTTTTTTTTTTTATATCAAATCATAATATAATTTTCCGATAAAGTACTCACCTCCCATCTCCATGGATTGAATTGAAGTGGATCTTCATATTTGGCAGGATTTAAGTGGACAGCTGGAGGACACACCATTACTGCCCAACCAGCTGGAATGGTATATCCTGCATCTCACAAAAATTTTATTTTAGAAATTTATCTTATTCCAATGATTCAGTAATGAATTTTTGCACAATCAGTAATGTTCTCTTAATTTCAGTAAATATACATAATTTATAGAAGGATATATATGCACCATTTGTTGGAAAAAATCCAGTTATATATGCTCCCTTGAGTAATCAAGGGATACCTCGGACCTTCCTTAGTTAAATCCTTTATTGTATTAAGATATGTCTCCCTTGATTAAATCTTGACTACATACCTTTGAAGTTGATGTCTTTAAGTGCTTTTCTGAAAATCAAAGGAGCAATATTTGCCAATCTGGCTGTTTCATTGATAAACTACATGTTTTCAATGAAATTAATTAATTTATGATAATTTATATAGACTTGGAAGGGACGATATTATAATATAGATTAAATACCTGAAATGTGAACTTCATTGATTTATACTCTTTCCAAGTAAGTCCATAAGATGGATTTTCCCTTCTTCTAATTATTGCCTCATGTTCCTCCTGAAAAACATTTGAGGAGTGTTTGATTGTTATTTAGAGAAATTAGTGTTACACTTGACATCGTTATTATAAAAAGTTCAAATTTTGAATCCGACTTTGTCAAGTAAGTGCATATGTTGTTCAATTGATGAAGATTAGGTTTCACTTACTGTTAATTCTTTCAATGCCTTTGGATGTTCATGAAGAAATTTAATAGCCAAAGTTATAGCCAAAGAGGTTGTCTCAAAGCTAGCAAAGAGCAACACAAACATCAAATCCAAAGCTATTGCCTCAGTGAGAATTGTGTCTTTACTTTGAAGTTCTTCTAATACATAATCAAAGAAGTCACTTTGTTCTTTTCTTGGTTGTGATTTCCATTCCTCTAGCATTCTCTTGAGCATCTTCTTTCTTCCCTGATGAACACCTTCTAGAGTTAGTTCAATCATGACTTTGTATAAATTTAGTCAAACATTGTTGTAACGATATTTCTGGTCTATATTTTTGAATGTTATAATGAAATATTGCTATAGAGAATATATAATATAAATACTGATAAAGTAAAGAATTTTTATGCGATCACTTTATTTTTAACTTTTATAGTAGGTAATTCATTTTACTTTTCAGGTTACTAATTACTTTTTATTAGAGGTTATATGTAATTATTATGATATTGTTATTGTATAGAAATTAAACTCAGAAAT
This sequence comes from Solanum bulbocastanum, assembly GCA_037074985.1. Taxonomy (NCBI): domain Eukaryota; kingdom Viridiplantae; phylum Streptophyta; class Magnoliopsida; order Solanales; family Solanaceae; genus Solanum; species Solanum bulbocastanum. The sequence goes on from CM073604.1 coordinate 3,808,190, forward strand.
ACCTGTAAACACTTGTGATAGGCAGTTCCAGGAAAGCATAAAGGGAAGGAAATTAATCCCTTTATAAAAGTAGCAATTAAAATTTTCACACACATTCTCTGTAGAGTTCTCAGAATCATAGCTGATAAGTTTCTTTCCAGTTAGATCAAATATCATCTGAAAAAAATATAAAATATTTTTCTTTAAATTCAAATATCATTTGCAAACAAAATACAAACTCTTTGAGATATACATATTATGCCGAAAAGATAATAAGCATATTAGTTTCTCTTTTGAGTATTATTATTATTATTATTATTATTATTATTATTATTATTATTATTATTATTATTATTATTATTATTATTATTATTATTATTCTCTTAGAGCCCGTTTGACTTATCTTAAAAAAAGTAGTTTTTAAAAAGTCAAACTTAAGTAATTTTAAGTTTTAAAAAATGAAAAGTAGGGAAGTATCTACTTATAACTTTTAACTTTTTTAAAGTTATTTTTAATTTATTTAAAGTTATTTTAACTTTGTCAAACACTCTCAAAAGCTAAAAATGACTTAAAAGTAAGTTTGACCGACTTTTAAATCAATCCAAACATGCTCTTACTATTTTAGTCTTGTATTTATTATTAGGGTAATGCTAAATGGTCAGAAATTTCACCAGAATTTGGCCAAAAATTTAAAAAAAATTATAATATCTTTTTTATTTTAAAATAAACTGATTTTTTTCCCTTTTTTAATTAAAAGATATTAAAGTTAAAAGGGTAAAAATGTTTAAAAAGGTAAAATACCATTCTGACCAAATTTTCTAGCCAAATAAAAAGGTCACCATATTTTTTTAGTTGTTGCTATGATTCTCTTCTTCTCTATTTTTAGTATGACTTCTTAACTAATGTATTACCCTGAAATTTAGACTACTTACCTTGTCCAAGAAGTAGTTTCTTTTTGTTACCAAATATAGTTTAATGAATTTCTATTAAAATACATGAAAGTCGAGTGACCATCTCTGAAATTACCCTAGAATTTAGACTACTTACCTTGGTTGTTGCTTCCTTCATCTCAACACTCTTTTGTTTTGACCATCTCTTCAAGTTATTATTTGTAGTTTTTTCAACCTCAGGCAGCATATTTTTCAAACTTTCAGGGCCAAAAAGATTTAGCACCATGTTTTTCAAGTACTTGTACATAAAACCATGTAATGAATCAACATTTTCTCTTCCAAAAATCTCTTCAAAAGTATGTGGATACCAACTTTGAAACAATTGCCCTTCTTGTTGGAAGATGAAGTAATTAAAATCAGGGTCTGTGGATACTATGATTGGATATCCCACCAAACTAGTTCGCAATATCGGCCCATACCTGGGTAAGAATTTAGATGTTGTGAGTTTTGAGTTGTGAGATAAGTGGGATGTGAAACGTATATTAAGATATTTTACTTTTAACACACACATATATATATATATATATATATAACGTTTGTTTCCGAATTACTAAGTTATGTCGAGCCTATGAACTCATGCTTAGATCAATGTGTTCCAATTAATTATGTGGTGTATGTTCATGTAGCATAAGAAAGAAATAAAAACTTTAGAAACTTATAGTCTCAAATAAATTATAGACATTTTGTGTGACTGGAAATCATCTTATTAAGTATAAAATGAGAAATTTAAAGTTAAATTATAAAGTTTGACATTCTTTTTGAAAAAAAAAAAGGTAAGTTAAAAACATTGTGAAGCCGCAATTAGATCCATTTGTTTTAATCAGGCATAATACATAAGCATAACCCTTAACTTGGTCTTAGCTGGCAACTATGACCTTTAACTTTGAGTGTGCACAAATAGACACTTAAACTTATATAAATTTGAACAAATAGACACATTCATCCCACATGAAAATTTTGTGTCCTACATGTACTATGTCATGTAGGACATGTGTGTCTACTTGTTCAATTTTATACAAATTTAAATGTTTACTTGTGTACACTCAAAGTTGGAGGGCATAGTTGTCCCTTAAAACCAAGTTAATGATCATGTTTATGTACTATGTCTTTTAATTATGTGATGTGACTAAGCATTCACTTTTGAAATTTGTTGTCTAAAATAAGCCATAAATATTTGTGTGTCTATAAATCATCTCATCAAGTGTAGAATGAGATGTTCAACATTAAATTGTTTTTGTATATAAAAAAATAAAGGCATAATACATAAATATGTCTTTTAACTTGACAGTCGTTGACATCAATGCCCTTCAACTTTGGATGTGCACAAGTAAACACTTAAACTTGTATAAAATTAAATAAGTAGACACGCGTGTCCTACGTGACATAGTACGTGTAGGACACCACTTATGATGCCTGATAGGACATGAATGACACCATTTATGATGCCCCATAGGAAGTGAATTGCCACATAGGACGACAAGTAGAGCGTGTGTGTCTGCTAGTTCAATTCTATACAAGTCTAAGTGACATAGATGTTAGATGAAACTAAGTTAAAGAGCATGTTTATATATTATGCCAAAAAAAAGTATGTCATTCTATTAAACAAATTAAAAAGAAAAATATGACACATAAATTGATCAGATAAAGAGAGTATATAGAGATCAATCCCAAATTAGTGAAGCTCCCATCTTTTTTACTCCTTGATGATTCGAACTCACAATCTTAGGATTTGAGGTGGACGTTGATTGTCATATGAGCACGTCTCTCCTGTCATCCAACATCTCTATAATGATGACATTTGTTGAAATATTTTTGACCGCTATAACAAAATGTTATTATAAAGAACATAATGATAATATTAACTTTTAATTAGTTATTTTACCTTTGCATCCTCTCCTTCACAAAGGGAGAAATATCAAATGATGTATTTGGTGCAAATAATTGAATAGTCTCACCAAGTAATGGCCAACCTATTGAACCTGGTGGGAGTTTTCCATTGCTTTTAGGGTTCCTCCAATAATGTATAATGGCTATAACAAGTAAAGATCCAATAATATAAATACCAAGTGACAACATTTTCGTGATAATATATTGTGTGTAAATTAAACATATGAAAATGTGGTGGTTTATATAATTAGAAGAAATGGGAAACTATAAATAGGCAGAGGAATAATGTAGTCCAGATCCAAAATAATATATTTTATCCTCTGTTAAATGTTTGGTATATTATTTGTACCTTTGTTAGTGGGGTTGTTCATGATTATGATCAAAAAATCAAATCGAGACGTTTTTTGAAAAATTGAAGACATAATTCTCTAAGTTGAAGTCAACCAAATTATAACTACCTATTTACCGCACTATAAAATGTCAAAATCGATATTTAAAATATCAAATCATACTAAATTATTTTGATATAATAATAAAATTACTATTTTTTAAAATAAAAAATTAAAATTAATGAACTAAAATTTTCATTCCGTAAAATTCCCACCCCTAGTGTTGGCTATAGCCGCCTAATTTAGGAAGTTCAAAAGTAAACTCATTTTATTAATTATTGTTGACTTTGTTACCATTCATGTCTATTAATATATATTTTTTTTAAAAAAAGATAAAATAAATTCATTTTAGTGGTGTAGAAGTCTAATTTTGATCCAAACAATTTCGTTTAGTTATTCAAATATTTCCATAAAAATTAAAGCTAATATATTTTAGTTCTGAATATATGGTAGACACATAATTTTTTATCAATTATTTTTAATAATGTAGATTTAAGACGCCTAATTTTGGATCAATTGTTTCTAGTGATATAGACTGTAAACGTCCATATAATTTTGACTAATTATTTCTTCCCAATTAATACCTTATTTTCTTAAAACTCTTTGATTTAAATTCATGAAATTGTAACTAAAGATTTTACTATATGCTTTCAACAAAAACTTGTTTAAAACTTTGAAAAATTATACAGGTTAAATTAACTAGCTTGGTCCCATAAATTAATTAAAACAAAAATTGGTCCCATAAATTGATTGCTAAAATACGATAGACCAAACTCAAGATTAATAATCAAGAATAAATATTTGTTTAGTTTAGTTTTGGTTTGACTTTTAAAAAAAAAAAAAATTAAATCTAACCAAATAAATATTATGATTATTGCTTTTTTTTTTTTTTCAATATCAAACTAAATCACTAAAACGCTATTCTAACAATGAACAAGTTGGAATCATATTTTACACGAGACATAATAATTATATAATTAACTTAAAAAGGCATACCACTTAAAAAGTTACTTCTCTTGATTTCATTTAAACTCATTGAATCGTTTCGTAATACATATGACCCTTTCTAAAAGAAATTAATGTTTTATATGATATTAGAGTCTATATTATTTTAATGAGTGCAATCAATTTTTTTTTTTCACTACATCAAAGCAATACTTTTTCTTCTTGTCATCTTCTCTGCTTTCTTTTAGAACTAGAAAGCAATGGTCCGTGCCAGCACGGGCCCAATATTATTAAGTATTATTATTTTTTTGTTAAGTTTGTTTTTACGTGAAATTGGAGAAAAGAAATTTGATGGATCTAAAGATGTGTTATTTATGTAAAATGTTAATTTTTCTATATATGATCAATTAAAATCTTTGCAATGTATTTTCTCTAGAAAATATTTTTTTTCCTTTTAAAATGGGAAAATAATTTCTACAATAGACATATGAAAAAAAAAGTTACATATGATATTCTACATTGATAATGTCTTAGTTTTCAACCACACCTCATCTTTACCTCATAATATGGCGCTCCCCCATCTTCATCCCCTCCACCACACACATCCCTACCCCTCTACCTTCACCTCTTATAATATTTGTCTAAATTATATAAAAATATTTTTAGGATAATAATTTTTGCTAACCTATCAAAAACAAGAATACAAGTAAGAAACACATTTATTTTCCTAGAAATCATTTCTAAAATAATATTTTTAATCTTAACAAACACATCCTAAGTAATTATTAATCATATACTCTTAGTATTGCATACTAAAAGTTGAGTACGCTCTCGATCCATGAATAGATGATGATTGTCAAATAATAAATTATTATACTCATGGAAACATTATATTAGTAGATACTTAAAGCGACGTTATATACACATATAGAGTATTACTATTTATATATTAGCGGAAGATAATTCTTTTTTTTTTTCAATAGTCATCAATGTTCTTATTTTATTTTTTTTAGCGAAAACATATTACGAAATAACTTTACTAATTATATTTTAAAATTTAAATAAAAATATTTTTGTTTCCTTTTTTTTTTCTAAATTTTTAGTACTTTATATAATTATTTAATAATAGAATAATATTAAAAAACAAATAACAAATCGTTATTAATTTGTTATTAAACAAGTAAAAAGGAAAAATGGCCAACCAGTGAAGTGAAAAGGAAGAAAGAGTATATGCCATGTATTTATAAATAAAATTTTATTATTTAATTATGATTAACTAATATACATTTACTTCAATAAATTATTTAATTATAATTTATCTCCACTCTCACTTTTAATAATCCATCATCAAATTCAATTGAAAAATATATGAAGTTAATTAAAGTAGGGTAATTTACACACTCTAAAGTATTAATTTGAGTATAAAACAAATAATTGTCTTTCACCAAATTAACATGAAAATGGAAAATATATGGGGAAAAGTAGAACACTATTGACAAGTGTTAATGGCCCCACAATACTCAATGACATTTCACGTTAGGGCATCATTTGTAATTTAAGAAAAAAATGTGACTTCTTTTTAGAGTTATTGATAAGGTCTAAATAAATAAGCACGAGGGATAACCCTTTTAAGCAAGCAAATCTTGCAAAGTGTTTTAAAAGATCATAATACCCTCAGTTTTTTTTAAATGACTTAAAACTAACATGTTGAACTCCGTCTTCTAATATATAGAAATAACATTTATGTCACCTTCTTTTTTATTTTTATAATATCTCATTTGATGTAAAGCATATTAAAAGGGAAAATATTCCCTATGTACAATAAATGTTTTCATTCCCTAGATTAGTAAACAATAAAATTTATTGCTAATTTTAATCAATGATGAATTAGCGAAAACTAGTAAAAAAAAGGGGATAAGGCAGAGTATTCCCTCTCTCAAATTATATCTAGTTAACTAATCCGCGCTTCGCACGGTCAATTAAAATCTTATAAATTTTATGTAATAACCAATTAAAATCTTATAAATTTAATTAAAATTTTTATAATGATCATGTATTCAAATTCTCTACACTATTGTGCAGTCATAAAGTTATCAAATATTTTAACATTTTTTTTAGATATTTAGTTGTATATACACATTCAACATTTTCTTTTATTTTGAGAAATATTATAAAATATTATTACTTTATTTGAGTTCAATCTTTAATATAATTATATGATGCGGATAATATTGTGTTTTGCTATTAAATATTTTTTAAAGCAAACATCATAATTCATTGCATATAATTATGGTTAAAGTACTTTACATTCTGTACAAATTGACTTCGTTTGACACCAAAAAAGACAAAAGAAGTCATAACACAGTTATGATTATTGCATAATTTATTAGAGAGATGTCTAATGCACCAGTTATCAACTTTTGGGCTTCTTCCATTTAGGTAAAGGGTGGTTATGGTTTCCTTTATTTTATTTTATTTTATTTCAATAATAAGAAGATGGAAAAGGAATCGTAAGAAAAGTTCATTGAGAAAAAACATAAATAATTTTCCAGGTCAATAGAGAAGTCTCTCATTACTTTTTTTTTTTTATTATTGTTGTTGTTGTTGTTGATTCCTATTCATATTGTTATTGCTAATTGCTATTGTTATTGCTATTCATATTTCTATTGCTATTATTGTTATTGTTATTGTTACTCCTATTGCTATTGTTATTCCTATTGCTATTGCTATTATTGTTATTGTTATTGTTATTCCTATTACTATTGCTATTGCTATTCATATTCCTATTGTTATTATTGTTATTGCTTTTGCTATTGCTATTTTAATTGTTGTTGTTGGTGTTGTTATTATTATTATTGTTTTATATTTATTATTATTATTATTATTTAGTATTTTAATTATTATTATTATTATTATTATTATTATTATTATTATTATTATTATTATTATTTTGTGGTAACTGGCATTTCTATTAATCACCAAATTGTTCATTACAAATCCATAGCAAATCTAGCTCAGATTGCTATCTCAGAATGTAAATAAACTCATAAAATAAAATTTCAAGTCTACAGAATAACTAAAATTTAAGCTGTTGAAATTTTATCTTGACTTGAGGGGTGGCTCGAATATTACACATGTAGACGATCTCCTTTGTAATTTCCTCACATTGGCGCTTTGTGCTTTCAAAGATCCTCATATTCCTTTCAATCCAAATTGTATATGTAATCTCAACATATGCCAGTTTGAAAATCTGAGCATTAAGTGATCTCCCTTTCGCACACAATATGGCCCATGCTAGGTGAGTGTTCCAAATTGTTGTAGGATTCCATTGCCATTGTTGCCATGTCATGATTCTTCTCCATACCTCTTGAACAAATGCACACTGAACAAATAAGTGATTTCTTGTTTCTTCATGTTGCTGACAGAGCTTGCATTGTTGATCAATATCTAGCCCCCATGCCTGAAGCCTGTCAGTTGTCTGCAATTTATCCTGTAGTTGAAGCCATAGTATAAACTTAGCCTTTGGTCTTGCACTGTTTCCAAATAGTAGGGACTTTCAAGTGACTTTTGGGTTGTCTTCTAGTAGCTTCTGATAGATGTATTATATGTTCACAGAGTTTGCTTGTATTGCCTGAGTACTCCAGAATTTCCCTTGCTGCTAGTATCTTTCTTATCATCCACGAGGCCTGAGCAGGTATAGGTGTTAATACCACTGTATGAGACTTAATATAGTATGTATGGATCCATCTAATCCATAGCTTATCTTGCTTGTGAGCTAAGTCCCAAGATGTTTTTGCAATAGCTGCCTTGTTCCACAATATGATATTGATCAAGTTTAAACCTCCTACAGATTTTGGAGTACAGATTATCTCCCAAGCCACTAAGGATTTTTTGGTGATTATGTTGGTGCCTGACCACAGAAAACTTCTACAATAAGAATCAATGAGCTTGAGTACCTTTGCTGGGATGATGAATTGCTGTGACCAATAAGATTGAATGACAAATATAACAGTTTGGATTAGTTGTAATCTTCCAGCATGAGATAGTTTTTAGTAGTCCAAGAAGAGATCTTTGCCACTATCTTTTCAACCAGAGGGGTCCATTGAATCATTGAGAGCTTCTTTGTAGAGAGTGGATTCCTAAGTATTTGAAAGGCAGTTTGCCAGTAGAAAGCCAGTGTGTTGAACAATCCTGTCCCCTTCTATGCTTGGTATGCCTCCAAAATAAATAGAGTTTTTCCCCATATTTGCTTGAAGCCCAGATGCTGCTGAGAAATCATTAACACACTCCATCAATGTTGTAATAGACTAGAGGTCTCCTCTAGCAAACATAAGAAGATCATCCGCAAAGCATAAATTAGAGATCCCTAGTTTAGCACATCTAGGATGGTAGGAATAGTTCTTGTTGTCTTTAAGGGTGGAAAGTAATCTACTCAAATACTCCATGGCTATGGCAAACATGAATGGTGAAATGGGGTCCCCCTGTCTGAGTCCGTTGGCAGCATTAAATGGGGTGGAAAGTTCTCCAATTTATCATCACAGTATAACTCACAGTTTGTACACATTGCATGATCCATTGTATAAATTTAGCAGGGAAGCACAATCCAATCAGTATCTGTTTCAGGAAGATCCATTCAACTGAGTCATAAACTTTCTGTAGATCAATCTTGATCATACATCTAGGATAGGTATGCTTTCTTTGGTAATCTTTCACTAACTCAGTTGCTAAGATGATATTATCAGCAATTTTCCTTCCAGGTATGAATCCTGATTGAGCTTCACTAATCACTGATGCAATTATCTCCTGCAATCTTGCAGTTAGGATTTTTATAATGATTTTATAAAGAACTGTGCGGCAAGCAATTGGCCTGTATTCTTTTACTGATGTAGGATTAGCAACCTTTGGGAATAAAGTTATAGATGTGCAGTTAATATTCTTGTGCATGTTGCCTGTAATAAAGAATTTCCCAATAGCCTGACATACCTCCTCTTTCACCCATGGCCAAAATCTTTTATAAAATACAGCATTGAAACCATCCACTCCTGGAGCTTTATCATCACCAATGGACATCAAGCGTGAGTATATTTCTTCTTCAGTTACTGATTTGCAGAGCTTTATCCCTTGCTGATGACTTAGGACAGGACCTCTTTTTGTAATCTCATTATTTACTGCTGGAAGAGTAGTTGCTGCTGATCCCATTAGTGACTTGTAAAATAATAGTATCTCTTCTCTAATTTCCTTCTGATCATTCAAGACAGTACCAGTAAGGGAGGTGATTTCCAGTATTTGTTTCTTGTGAGCCCTCTCCTTTATAATTGCTGAGAAGTAATGATTATTTCCATCCCCAAGTTGTATCCATTTTGCTCTAGATTTCTGTCTGAGGGCATTTTCTTCAACGTTGGACCATTTTTCGAGTTCCTGTAGTATTTTCTTCTCCAATTCTAACAAATAGTCTGTGTAGTGTCTATTGATTTGATCATGCACTTGTGCTAAATCCATCCTTGCTTTGGAAAATTTTGCTTCTATCCCTTTGAATTCCTCCTTGTTCAGCCCTTTCAGAGGGGTTTTTAAAGTTTTCAATTTCCTCCACATATTCTCCATTGGATCAATTGCCTGCTGAGTGGATCAAGTGCCTTCTACAATACTCCTGAATTAGGATGGTCAGCCTAAACATTGAAGAATCGAAAAGGAGTTTTTATGGTCCAGTGATTTATTTTTGGAGTTAATATCACGGGGGCATGATATGATATTTGAGAAAACTCATATATAATCTGCAGATGTCCCCATTTCATCATCCATTCATGATTTCCAAAAGCCCTGTCAATCCTGCTACATATTTTGGCTGCTTCTAGCTATTTATTTGTCCATGTGTAATAGTTACCCTTCCATGCCAGTTCAGTCAACAACAAATATTGTATGCACTCCTTGTAGTCTTTGATCTCAGCCAGAGTGATAGAATTTCTAAATATTCTATCAGTAGTATGAAGTACAACATTAAAATCGCCACATATGAACCAAGGCAAGCAAGCATTCTGTCCAATTTTTCTCAGGTCAGCCCATAGAGGTTTTCTCAGTTATATGGAATTGAATCCATAGACAATTGTAATCTTACATTTAACAGTTCCTAGTATATCATACACTAGGCAATAGATAAGCTGGGCAGAGGATGTGATTTCTGTAACTCTGTAGGCATTAGGATCCCATATGATTCAGATTCTTCCATTAATTGCATGTTGATAGTTATCAATAACCCCCCACCCTGGGCAGATATTGTTTGCTATCTTTGCAGAATTATGATGTTTGACTCTAGTCTCAACTAATCCAACAATCTTTATTTTCCTACTTTTCAAAAGGTGTTTGAGCTTCTTTTGTTTATGCCACTTGTTTATTCCCCTGACATTCCAAATTACCCAGCTCATCAGATGGTATTTGAAGGACCTCCTTTTTCAGGAGGGATCTTTACCTAATCCACTTTCCTCCTCATTTTTTCTCATCAAGCTTCCAAAACCATTTTTTATTGGCACTGAGCACAATGCAGGAAAATTGGTCAAGTTAAACTCAGGGCTAGTTTGTACCATTGGTGGAGGGCTTTGTACAAGTGTGTTGATCTGATTTACATTCTCCTTAGCTGCTGGTGCTGGTACTGTTGTTATGATACCCTTATACCCCCATTCTTGAGTCACTTTCTTGCAATTATGCTGTCTTTTCTGGACTGGAATCCCTTGATTTGAAGGTTTAGACAGGCAACAATATCCAACCATTGAACATTGTTGGCAAAATTTTGGCCTCCAGTGGTATTGTATCTCTTGTTGGGTTTGTCTACCATTAGGCTCCAAGATAGTAATCTCATTAGGCAAGGGGTTAGTGATATTCACCTCAATAAGTATCCTTGCAAAGGAAATTCTAGTCTGTTTAGCAGTACATTGATCAACATAAATTGGTTTCCCTACAGCACTGGCCATCCGGCTTAGTGAATCTCTGCCCCAACTTGTCATAGGGAGATTTGGAAACTTTACCCACAAAGGAATTTCAGTGGGGAATCCCTTTGCAAGGTTGAAATCATGATTCCATGTCTTCAGGATGATAGGTTTATTGTTTAAGGTATAAGGCACATAATACAATACTTCCTGCATACCTTTTTTGTTCTGGAATATGATGATATAGTATCCCACTTTATGAAGATATATATCTGGTTGAGTAACATTTGTCCAGAATTGTGATACGTACCTCTGCATCGATTTATAGCCTGGGGTCTCTCCAATAAAATATGCTATTAATGAACAATTCCATTTGTGCATCTCCTTTTCTACTTCCTCTTGAACCAACTCCACTATTGTTGCCCATTTACCAGTTTAGGTGGAATATAGTCCAAGTTAAGCCCATTTGCAGCAGCTCTGTTCTTTGTAAACAGGTTCACCCATTTTGGATCTGGTGGGTCTTCAGTTACTTCTTCCTCTTCTTCCATTTGTTCCTCTTCAGTTACTGTTCCATTGATTACTGTAGCTATAGTTACTAGCATGAGTTCAGGGTTTGCTACAATGGATCTGGTCAGATCTAGTCTCGTGAGTCCTCTGGTTCCTCCTGCGGTAGTTTTAAATAACATATTTGAAACTGAAAGACTCTCCAAAACTGTCTATCTATGAAGCATCTAATGTATACAAGGACTCACTCATAAATAGACGAGCGGATGAAGTGATCTCAACATACTCTTGTTGAGGATCCTAATAACCTGTATCTGCATCATTAAAAGATGCAGGTTGAATGACATCAGTACATTGAATGTACGAGTATGTAATATAGTTGAATAACAAATAACTAAAAGAAAGGACTGCAATAGATAACAATGTACTCAAGTTGAATGTAAAGAAATAAAGGAGTTAAAACATTTAAAGCTTTACAAAATACTTTCTCATCTCTTAACTCAACATAATAAGTGATGTATAAAAATATACTTTAACTCTATTGGGAGATTCTCTAACCAACAACCATCACTATGAGCTACGTGATGATACAACGTCTCGCCCACACTACCAGAATTGTCTTATACCTTGTCGAGGTATAAAACACCTCAACTAAGTGGATCCACTAAGTTATGCTTAAAAGCAATAAAAAATCATCAAAAAAGTATGATCCTTTACCCATGTTGGCATACTTGATTTATGAGGATTTTGAGTTGTCTGAACTCTTCCTCATATGGGTGCTCAATACTACTCCTAATAATATATATAACTCATGTTCATATGTTTAAAAACATAATTCTTCCTCTAGTTTGAGATAATTGCTTAAACTAACCTCTTAAAAGAGATAACTGCTCTTGAAATATCTTTTGAACTCATAACTCATTTAAAAATCAAAGTTTCTCTTTTATCAATGTAAAGACTGATACATTTGGGAATACTTAGTTCCCTTATACTCATGGTCAATTCATACTTAAAAATTTTGTCTCAAAAACATATCAAAACCATATTGTGATATGATCATTGATGACTCGAGAATTCATACTAAATAAACATTATTGGTATATTTAGATACCATACTACTTAAACATTGATGGCATACTCGACTGTCATAATTAGGTTTTAAAAGCTCTTTCTCAAAACTCATCTTTACTTTCTCAAAAACTCAATTTAAAACTCAAATGTTTTCTTTAAAAAGCTTCTCAACATTTATAACTCAATTTATAGGGTTTATGCGAAATTATGGATATGAACAACTCAACTCAAGGGTCTTAAAATAAATATGGAAACTCAGTACTCAAAACTCAAGAACGCAAGAACTTAAGGACTCAAGAACTCGCAACTCAAAACTCAATAATACAATTCATGTCAAGAATACTCAATTCATATGGTCCATGTTGAAATATAGACATGAACGAATCAATCCAAGAATCTCAATACATTACATATAGCAATTCAATAATTAGGAATAGAATTTCAAAAAGAAATATGAACTCAAGAACTTAAATCTCATCTCAAGAATATTCAAATCTAAGGATAGAATCCTAGATTACTCATTTACTGATTTGAAAGTACATGTAGGGTGTGAGAACGAATTATTCCAACACTAAGATAGCCTTACTGTCACGAGTCGATTTCTCAAGCCATGATGGCACCTACTATAACCCACTAGTAGGTAAACCGACCCGTAACCTGAAACAACAAGTAATGGGTCTGAGGGCAAAAACTAAACAAGAGTAGACAAAATTTAATAAAATAATAAAACAAGCGGGCGCAAACCAAAACATATACAAATAAAGATACATCCCAAAACCTGAAAGTCACTAGTACAGAGCTACTAACATAAAGAGTACAAGTCCTAAAAATGGACTACAGAGACTCGACTGTCTCGAACGGCAAAAGACAAGTCTATATATACAGATGAAGACTGAAATAGTACAGAACGCCGTGTGCTCACCCCCGTCTCCGGATCAAACTACTCCAAGCTGTATCAACGATGGCCACTGGTGCTCGGACCTGCATCATGAAAGAGATGCAGAACATAGCATGAGTACCAAAACAACAGGTACTCAGTAGGCATCATAGGCCGATTGAACTTGAAAAGTAAATGCTATATGAAAAGCAGGAATAACACAAACAGAGGTCAAGAACGAAAACTAAGTAACAATGAAATGCACACGAGTGTAGAAATAACTAACTAAAGTAATATATAAGCTAACTACACCTAACTGGACCCCCATAAGCCCAGAAAGTACACTCGTGCGCAAGTTAAATTAAAAACCCGAACGGACCCCCATAAGCCCGACGAGTACACAGAAAAACTATAACTAAAGAGAATTACATATAAGAATCCAATAACACAGAACATCGAACCAAAACTCAACCCCAAATAATAGAATCTGACAATACGGAGGCCGGAACTCGAACCGGATGCTCACTGGAAGTACCTAAGTAACCAAGCGATAGAGGCCAGACCTCGAACCGGATGCTCTATATAAGAAACTAAGCGATAGAGGCCGGACCTCGAACCGAATGTTCTATATATGTATCAATGTAAGTCCTTGAAATTTAATCGAAAATCAACTTCGAAATCGCGAAGCAAAACTAGTGTCGTCGACGTAACTCGTGAAACCGCAATATCGAGGAAAAATAAAGATAACTATCGTCGAAGTAAGTGTATCGCCTAACTAAGGTCCAAACTATCAAACTCTAGTTTGCTACACCAATCTACAAGGATCTAAGCCGGCCGAGCGACGTCGGGACAAAACTAAGACCTATCGATTTCGAATCATGAATTTCTAAGGCAAACCCTAGTCAAACCTAAACTAAGGCCCAACATGTTTCAAATAAATAGTAATTAAGCATACAGGTACTCCACATAGCAAGGAGGGGCAATTTGTAACACCAAGCATGCTCCTTGTTAATCGATAATTTTCGAAAGAGATCGAAACATGAATTGTAAACACCTATGCACTATTCAATAATTATCAACCCAAATCCCAATTAATCAACATGCATTCCCACTCTCAAGTTCAATCTAAGAGAGGAAAACCGTAGCCTACCTGTATGCCGACCACGTGCACTCCAAAGTCACTTCTCTGGAGTTTTCCCTTTTCGAACAGCCTCAAAACGCTGACACGCTATCAAAAATAGAGTCACAACGTTATTACGGTCGTTTAGACACTAAAATCACAAGAAACGGAGACGAACCAATTTCGGAGTCAAAACGGGAAAAGTGGGGCCCGCGCTGGAAATCCCGAAATTAACCCCAGAAATAGGTTCTTAAACACCTTCCCGAACTTCTGTCCCAAAATGGAGCACAATTCGAGGCTCGGAACAGCCCAACACGACATACAATGAAAAACACAAAACACACTAACAATGAACAGTAATCGCAGCAGCTATTCACGAGAAAATACCAGAAATGAGGGGTCTACAGAGAAATCTGACAACACCACAATGTTCTCCTCGAAAAATCACTCAAGTTAGCCTCAAGAATTACTGAAATTGGACCTAAAACGAATGAGAAATCAGTTTCCAAAATTGCCCAAAAACTGACCCCGAAAATGGCTATGACAGCAGCTAAAACACAAATTTTTACCTCCAACGAAGTGTTAAATATGAAATCTAACCACACCAATCCGCTCCTTGCGAAAAACCACACAAGATGCACCTTTGGATCACTAAATTTGGACTAGAAATGAGAGAGTTATGAGGGTTTGAAGTTGGCAAATAATGCTGGTTTGGTCTGCACCAGATTCAGCTTTGGCCAAATATTTAAAGTCTCCGACGGGGGCTCGGAATTCGATCGGGACCCAATAAAAATAAATCAGATATGCTACCCCACTAAACTCGACATTCCAGACTTAACGGCGCAATCGAAATTTACATCAGAGGTCATCTCGATAAAAAAGTGGGTCCCACTTCCAAGAGCCATTTTAACCATAATCCACTAAAGGGCTCGAAATGAGTCCGGAGACCTCAGAAGTCGAAAAAAAGGTTGTTTTAGACCAAACTCAACATTCCAGAGCTAACCGCGCTAACGAAATTTTCATTCGAGCACGTTTTCCAAGAATGTTGACCAAAGTCAACCTTAGGCCAAATTTCAAAGGCTAAAACGCCTAATCGCATCGACTCACACTAAAAATCTCGGGAGTCATGCCGACCATGCTACTAGCTTAAAATGACCCTTCCGGAGCTGATGGAACTGTCAGAATTCCATTCTGAGGTGGTCTTCTTGAACTTTTGATCGAAAATGATCGTTCAAGGTTCATAAGCTCTAAAATACTAAAACTCACACCAAAACCAAACGAACAACCAGGTGACCGAACTGTCAGTCCCAGCAAGTCATAAATGACTTGGGGTCGCTACAGAAACGCTCTAAACGACACACAGAAGGCAAGAAACAAAAATGACTAGGAGGGACATTACATTTACATACCTGGAAGAACAAGTTTCTTGAAGAATCTTGAAAAAGAACTTGATTAGAAGCTTTGAAACTCTAGCTTGAAGGTATACAATCAAGAAAACCTTTCTTGAGATACTTGAATTAGTTTCTTGAAATCTCTATGGACAAGAATTATGATTTTCATTAGTGATTCATAAGTGTATGGAGGAATTTGAATTGGAAAGGATGAATTCTTGGATAAAGACTTACATTGAAGAAAAATCTTGAAAAACATTGAAAGAATCTTGAATGGAGTCTTCTACTTTGATTTTTCCTTAGGGTTTTGCCTTAAGATTTGAGAGAGAAGAGAATGATGAATTAAGAGATGAAAATTTGATTTTTTTTTTAGGTCTTTAATTTGTCAAAGAAATTCATTTAGGGCTTTCTTAGAGGTAAAAAGACAAAAACGACCCTTTTTAATATTTTTCAATCAGCTAATTCGTCACTACACTATAACAGGTTACTAAAATGCTAATAACTTTTTACTAAAAACTTTGATTGTTGTGAAGTTGGAGGCGTTGGAAAGAAGATTCAAATACCTTTAATTTGATAGGTTATAGTCCACGTAACTCTTTATATTCTAAGAGATACGATCGTTTGAAGTTGACCCAAAGAGAATCTTACATCAAACCTTGATCGGTAAGGAAACTCTCAACTCAACTTTGTGTTCGGAGTTTTTTAGTAACCTTAATTGATATCCAAAATCATTTCCACACTAAATTATTTACCTTTACATATATGATCAATTTAAAAATAACCCGATAAAACCTTATTTGCAAATAAAGAATAGTTCGGGCCTCAACTTAGAAGTTTTCGGAGTGTTACATAAATGATTTGGGGGGAGGGGATAATAGGATCCTAGATAAATTTAGGTGTGTCGCTGAAATTTCAGATATAGTTCGAGAGGGTATTTTCCCCAACTATCGTGGGTGAAAGCCACACTAAACCACCTGATGGGAGAATCAAAGACTAACTCCAAACCAACCTAACACCATTTATATATGAGAAGTTCATCGTATAAAATAAGTGAAAATAGTTTAGCCAACTAAAGGATTGAGTCCCCATAAACTCAATTAAATAGTCTAAAAATAGTTAACATGGAAAAACAACCCCTTAGAACTGAAAGTCATCATACCAAAACTCTAAACAATCAAAAATGGGGATGTGACCCTGACTACTAATATAAATCTAAGGTTTAATGTTTATGTCCGAAAAGATAGACAGAATCAAGTGTCTCTTAACTTAGGTCTTGGATCTGGAAAATGTCATGTACTCAACAAGAAAAAGAATAGGTGCAATATTAATACACAAATCACAGTGTATCAGTAGGATCACACGGCCGGTCCAAGATATGAACACAAATAGTTCACTACAATACAATATAACTGTTTTAACAATTTAATTCTAACTTTTCATATGACATGTTTAAAATATGACACGTTTAAATGTCACGATCTAGGGTACCCCCTAGATGTAACAAGGCACATAGAACCATGAAAGGCACCATGTAAGCCACCTAGCATATCATAACAAAAGCATAGAACAATAAAGGAAATAAAACGCATTTCAAGTCCAAAGTCTTTATAAAGGAAAGCGGAAGTCTAGACTTGTCTCATCATAGCCATCTAATACAATAGTTCCAATAAAAGGGACACAACCCATAAAGCATAGTTCGGAAATGAAAATACCATAAATGAAACTCAAAGTGGAACTCCCGTCCTCGAATCATGAGGACTCACCACAAACAAGGAGGATAGTCGAATCCAAGCTTAAACCAAATGAAGATCCCCTCAAACACCGGACCCTACACTTATGGGAAAATGCAGGAAAATATGGGTTAGTACAAAGATGCACTAAGTATGATAGTCATGCATAAAAACCTTGAAAACATGCTAAAATGGACATTTTAGTTGAATGCATGCAATTTACTAAGTTAAAACATCATTTCAAAAGAGAATAGAAAAGTAAATCATCATGTTATAGAAGATCCATACCATAAGTACCCTCAAAGTCTACTTGTGCAGTGCATGAATAAGATATCATAATCCCACCCATGCTAAGTGAAGCTTCTTTAGTAACCATATTTCATAATTAATGTTCTTGTTCATATTTCATCATAGGTGGGAATAAGCCTTAACTGACATAGATCATGTAAGGTAAACATGGAATCCGGTATAACCCACACTGAAAAGGGTTGTCCTACTTGCCTATGGTAAGACCATGGTTTGTTAGCTTTTAGGTGGATCCACTAGCTAAAGACCTATGGGGGCACATAGTTTATGGGATACGGAGATTGCTACTAGAAATCCGCCCTTTCTGACGGAGGAGCTTCCATCTCAAGAGATTGCTTCTAGAAGCCCGCCCTTTCTTATGGAGAAGCTTCCATCTCATAACAATATCCACTCAGTGTTAAGCATTTATCCCAAAGAGCACTTATTAAGTCGTAACTTGTTTCATTAGAATAGCTCAATAGATCATGTGTGAGAATGACCTTTCACATCCAAATCTTCATGTACATAAGATTTAATTAAGTAAGAATTGCCTTTCAACCTTAGAATCATCATATTGTGAGAAAACCTTTCACATCATGTTCATTATCTGTTCATAAGAATAGTCTTTCAATCAACACAACAACATTATCATAATCATGGACACTTCACTCTCAAAGTGCTCTTAAAGCATGTGCATAACCTTCATAATTCATGCATTACATCATATCTTGCATTTTCAAGGCCAAAGCTCATCTCGATCAACATATCTAGAATTACTACATTAGACATGGATAATAACATAATTCAAATAGCGAAATTAATACAAGCATAACCTCATCATACTTCCTTCATCAATTCACCTACATCACAAGGTCATAAATTGGAAAAATGGGGGGTTTCATGGATTCTAGGGGGTTTCAACATAAAAACAATAATAAATCATTAATTCAATCATAAAATAAAGTAATTAAATCATTATAATAGTTTTTAGAAAGGAATCCATGACTTGGAGTAAAACCTTGGCTTTTGCGGAATAACTAGTTTTGAAATTGAGTTTGAAGGGACTCCATGGATGAAGACTATCCATGGATGAAGGACTACCATACCTTAGCTTTGATTCTACAAAGAAATCAAATGAAAAAGCCTTCTTCTTCAAACCCTAGCTTCAATTTTCTTCTTCTTCTTCCTTGGAGTTTTAGAGAGTTTTTGGGGAAAAATTGGTTTTGATTTGGGATTTAGAAATTTATGGGGAAGATGACTTGACTTGGGAGTCTTAAAACTATATATAGTTAGTCTAATTAAATACAAAACGACATCACTTAATAATAACTTAAAATGGAAAACCCCAAAGTACCTCTTAACTAATTCCCAAAAACGGTTTCCAGTGATCACCCACGACCCCCTCATAGACGGACCATGAGTGGACCCAAGGCCCGTGCTGGTAAAGCGTGGGTCAGGATTCTGAGGCCTGGTCTGGTAGGCCTTAACCTACGCCACTCACCCACAAGGTGTGGGTGTCCTCCGTGGGTCACTGCCAGGCAACCTCTAAGAGTTTTTCCTCAAGGACCCATGGTTGGTCCTTGGGGTTTGAACCTTGACTTTCTAGCACGAAAACATAAATTTTAAGGTATGGGGAGGTACGTTTACGACTCTAAACCCTAACATCAAGCTCTAGTTTAGCCTACTAGTTTCCAAAATGCTACATTAAAACATAAGACTAAATGACATTTTGACACATTATATCTTTAATTAATTTAAAATCACAAGATTCAAAAGTTCTCTTTACTTTGTTAAACTTTATGTCAAGTCAAAATCATATATACAAAATAGGGCTACCCTTAGAAAGGATAGTGTTTCAATAGAAATTATTTCAAAATTTTGTTTCAATGTTTAAAAACTGCTTATTCAAAAATCTAGTTCTTATGTGTGTAAAATCCTACTCAGTACTCCCTAATCTAACAGTATTCCATGTTTCGATCATCTCTCTCTCTAAATTTTATTTTTTTTAACTCCTGATTGATTATCTTACCAGTTCGTTCGTATCTTCTTCTTAGCCTTTAGCATAATATCCAGCGTCTCTAGCCACACACCAGATATCTTGTTCTTAGGAATTTACAGGCTGATCCATAGGGGATATCATACAGCTTAAGAAGAGAACAACTACTAAAAGTGGTTTAATAACTTCTTCATGAAGTTAAACAGTTTCAAAACATATCCTTAAATTATTAGTTTATCCTGTTCATCTCTTCTTCCTAACCTCAAGCATAACATCTATCGTCTTTAGCTCCACCCTGGATTTTAGACATACCAACGGCTTCTTGCCTTAATGATGTCTTTCTGGTTCCTAGGACTTTACAAGCTAATCCATGGAGGATGTTATACAGTTAAGAAGCTAACCATTACTTTGGATAACTTAATAATTAGGGAAATGTTTATAAAATTTTTAACTAACACATATTAACATACATATAAACATGATTTTTCATAATAAAAACATAATTTACAATACTGAGAGAGATAGATCTTACATGAAATAAGTAGATAGGTTTCCCTTTCGGGAGTCCCCGAACTGTTCCTAAAAAAGCTGAGAAAAATACTCCACACTCACACTTCTATATACACTCTTTTTTCTCTTTTTTTTTTTTTTTTTTTTTTTATGAACACTCTTACCAAGAATCACTCAGAAATATTTCTCACAAAGAGCACTTACAAATGTCTCACACTTCTCTCTCTTTTTTTACTTACACTTGTATTCACATAGAATGAAGGTATTTATAGAGTTTGAAAGTCGGATTTGAGCTCCGGATTTGAAATGAACTTATAAAAAGATTCCACAAACATCAACTTCAGCCTGCCGGGTGCGCTCTGGGCCCCATCGTCACATGGTTTGTTGAAATTGTTGTCCTTGAGATTCTTTTTCTTTTGTCCATTAGCATCCGATGCTTTTACTCCTTTACTTTATTAATTTCCTTTTGTCTTATAGTGCTTGTCTTAGCATCTTTCTTTATCGTAGGGTCTAAACATTTCTTCTACCGTCTTCATTTATCTTTAGGTATCTAAATTATGTAGTGCAATACTATCAAATGACATTCCAGAATCATCATCTGCATTGGGATCATAGTCTGTATTTGGATCTTAAGCAAAATTGTCCCCCGTATAATTGTTCTAACATATCATTATCTGACTGATCCTCAGGACTTGGACTAGGATTAATAATCTTCTTTTGGTCTTCTTGTAAAAATTGTCTAACTGTGTCACCAATAATTTTTCTATAGTCTTTAGTATCTTTTTTAGTAGTTCTTTTGTTTAATCTAAATCCTTTTACTGGCTTAGAGCTAGAACTAGCTTCTTTGTCTTTATTAGGGGTATGCAAATTGAAACTTGACGGCAATCTTCTTACACTTTTTCGCAAAGTGTCAGCCATCAACGGACTTGATGTGTCTTTACCGGTTGCTGTTTGAACCGGACTAGCTACACTTTGATCCAGTGCAGTGGATTTATTTACATTCAGAGGGGAATGTACACCCGTCTCATCCATTTTAGGAGATGGAGAACTCGAATTCCGAGGAGAAATCTGGGTTTGTTTTATGGTTTCTTGGAGAATATAAATCTGGTCTTTCAAAATTTGGTTTTGCATTAACAATTGTTGGTTGTCTTTGGTTAGGGTATCATTATTTTGATTGAGTCTGCGAAAAGCTCTTGACATGGTCTCACAATTATCACAAAAATTTATTTGACATTTGTTGTCTGGAATTGTATATGGGATATTGTGGCTAGAATTCTTTAATTCTGGTGCAACAAAAAAATTTGGTCCTTTATTTTTCCTTGCAAATTCTAAAGCTTCTTGGAAATTATTAAAACCTTTATATATTGGAACAGGGTAGTCTGTAATCACTTCAACCACTTGTTTCCATGTCTGAAAAACACCTGTCTTTTTTCCTCTAGTTACTGTATAGAATTTAAAATTTTTCTCCTGATTTTTCTCTGTAAAATAATGAGTTAGAGAATTTAAAACAGAAATAAAATAAGCATTGTCTCTTGGAGTCTTATTATATGCGATCCACAAATTGTCAAGTAGACACTTTTGTGTTCTATCGATAACAGATCCCGCTTTTTGTCTGAAAGTTAAATTTGAGTCTGGATAAACAATTAGACTTTGTGTTCCAAAAAACAGTCTATCAAACATCTTGTTTTTTAGACCGTCTGGACCACTTAATGGTGTGAAATGAGTTTGTCTGAGGAAAGCATGTAAATAAGAGTCTGAGGATGAATCTGCTGGCTTTTTGCCTTTGTCTTTTCCTGCATACATACTAAAAAATGGAAAATTGTTAGTTAAATAAACTTCGTTAATTAAACTTTTAAATTTAATCTACTTAATTGATCTGCTAAGATATTAACTATTCCTTTAATATGTTCAAATTTTAAATTATAAATTGATGTTTCATTTACAAAATTTAACCATCGTCTTGTACTGCTATGTTTTCCTGCAATTTTCTGATAAAATTTTACAATTGCTTCGCAATCTGTTCTAACTAATATCTCCGGTTTATTAATAATATAAATTCTAAAACTATTTAAACCATATATTACGGCTAACACTTCAAAGTCTATACTACTTCGTTGACCTTTTTCTTTATATTGACCACTATTATAAGCACATATTTTTTCTTCGTTTTTAGTGTTATATTTATTAGGTCTTGCTTTGAGGACTGCTCCCCAACCTGCATCACAACCGTCTGTTTCTATAATTAAATAATCTGTTTCTAAAGGTAATTCTAAATCTAGAATATTCCTAACCATGTCTTTTAATTTGTGGACTAATTTAATATCTTCTGTGTTAAAATATTTTTGTCCTGTAGAGCCAGTTTTGGCGTATAGAGGTCCTGCGACTTTTCCTAAATTTTTAATAAAATGTCTAGCATAATTTAACATTCCTAAGAACTTTTGTAATTCTTTAGTCTTTTCTAGTCTATCTGGCATTTCTAATATCTTTTTCGCTATATGGGGTTGTAGTTTTATTTTCCCTTCCCCTATAGTTATGCCTAAGAAATTTATATAAGTCTTACATAATTCCATTTTCTTCTTGCTTATTATTAAACCATTTTCTAAAAATAAATTAAATACTTTCTGCAAATGTCCTAAATGCTCTTGCATATTATTACTAAAAACTAAAATATCATCTATATACACTAAAACAAAATGTTTATAATTACCAAAAATATTGTCCATCTTTCTTTGGAAAATTGGTGGGGCCGTCTTTAGTCCAAATGGCATTACTAACCATTCGAAATGTCCTCAGGACAGTAAAAAGCCGTTCAATCAATGCTGTCTGGATGCATCTTAACTTGCCAATAGCCAGATTTACAATCGAACTTACTAAAAACTTTTCTACCTTGTATTCTATTTATTAATTCTGTTTTATCTGGTAATTTATATCCATCCATTTCTGTATTATCGTTAAGTCTTTTATAATTTATGACCATTCTTGCCTTACCTCTAACTTGCTCACTATGGTTTCTAACCATGAAAGCAGTTGATCTATGTCTGGATATTGATTTTCGAATTACTCCTAAATTTAATAATTCTTTTATCTGAAGTTTAAAATCTTCTAAATCTTGATTTGTAGCTTCTATTGGTGCTGTCTTAATGGTAAATTCTTTATTTTTTATTTCTAATTTACACATAATCTGGTTTGTCTTCCAATAGGTTAAAGGTTTTTCTCCTATTATTTCTATTTTATCTAACAATTGTATTACCTTATCTAAATCTTCTTGGTGTCTAATTATTCCTATTTGTTGAATTCCTTTCTGAAAATTATAAAAATCAGTATTTATTTCGATTAAACTATATTCCTCTGGTATTTGATCTTCTTCTGTTTCATTAATCTGTTCTTGTATTAGTTGGTTACACGTGCATTTATCTCCTTTACTGCATATTTTATCCTGTATTTCTATGATTTTAGGAGTCTGTTTAAGATTTGATGTCTTATCTAGTTTATTTCTAGCTTGAGTTGGTCGTTTTTCTAAATCTACTAGGGTGTAAGTTGTTTCTTTAGAAAGAAAAATTCCATCTCTAGTTAATAGACAACTTCCATTTCTTCCTAATAGAAAATCTAATCCTAATACTAAATCGGTTCGGATTTTTAGTTCTCTTACCCATATTTGTTCTAATTTATAACTCGGTTTATAAAAAACTCCACATGTATTGATAAAACTTATCGTACTATGGGGTATGTATTTATTATAACTATTGAAACTTCCATCCATTTGCATGGATTCTTGAGGTACCATTTTCTTAACTAAATGTTCTGGTATGATTTTACTATTGATTATACTTTTTGTACATCCTGAGTCTATTATGGCTTTTGTTTCTACTTCATAGTTTCCTATAGTTAATCTAACTAATACTTGAATAGTACTAATGTTTTTGTCTTCATTGCAAATTAGTTCTTTAAAATTTTCTGTAGTATTCATTAATTCTTCTTCATGTTCAAAGTTTTTTATTCCTTTTCCTTTTTCTAATCTTTCTATTCTTTGTTCTAACTCTATTCCTTTGTTAGTAAATCTTATATCTATTTCTGCTATTTTATCTACAAGTCTTTGAACTATTTGTGTTAGGGGTTCAGGATTTATGGTTTGAGGAATGGGTTCTGGACTCGCTAGATTTTCTGACTTAAATATACTATTTGGTAGTTTTGTTTTTATACAATCTATACAGCCTTCGATATAACACTTATTACATTTAGCTCGTTTATTCTTGCTAGGATACCATTTACATATAAAACACTGATTACTGTTTATACCTTTATGTTCTTCAAAATTATGATTGCAATTTATAGATGTTTGTTCTAGAGTATTCATTAAGGAAATAAATTCATTATTGTCTAATATTTCAAAATTATCTTCATTTCCTAAAGTATTAATAAATGTATCTACTTCTTCATCTATTTCTTCTTTTTCTACTGCTTCAAAACTACAGATAGAATAAATGCTTTCATTATCTGACATATATTCGTCTACATTTATTAAAGTTTCATTTAATTCTTCTACTAATTTAGAATTTCTATCTCTAGCGTTATTTCTTCTCGGACATGTATTTGCTAAATGATCTGAACTACCACAAGTAAAGCATTCTAGAGTATTTTTATAATTTCTCTGTGTATTGAATTTTCTAACATGTTTGTCTTTATTTAGGTATGGCTTTCTAGCAGAGGATTTTCTAAGATAATATTTCTTTTTAGGATAGTATTTTCTTTTGTAATTCTTTTTATATCTTGGTCTATTTTTATAATATTTATCATCATAATTCTGGGTTGTATAAATAGTTTGACAGAAATTAGTCTCACCTCTTTTTAACTGTCTTCGTATTTGTATATTTGTACATTTTTCTCTTAATACTTCTATAATGTGTATAACTATATGTCCTATTGACCATTTACCATCTGGATTCTGTACTACTCCTTCTCTTTTGTTCCATCGTTCTTCTATTTCTCTTCCTAATGCTCCTGGTAATTTATTAAGTAATTTCTTTCCTAAGTACTGATCAAATGCGTTTCCACTTATACTACAATAATAGAAATAATCGTTTAGAAATTCTTTTATATATTTCCAATTAGTTATGCTTATTTGTTCTAAATGTATTAGTGCTTCCTTTTGTAATACTAGAAATCCACTATTTGGGTCTTCACCAGTTATTAAACTATGTACTTTGTTAGTAAAATTATACGGGTTTGCTCCTAAAGCTATTAATGTCTGAAATTCTTGAGGAAAATTAATTTTATAAGCTTCCCATAAAGCTTTAGTAGATTCTCCTAAGAAAGGCTTACGGGATAGGGGCATACTCATATAAAAAATTTCCTAACAAAATCAATTGGGGTGATAGACCCGCGAAGCAAAAGCTAAGTCTCTAAGTATCTGTACATGGTTTCTGCATCAGTTTCTTGATAGTTTTTTATATAGTCTGCTACTACTATTCCTTTCCATACATCTATTATAGAATTCCATGATTGCGGGTCATGTGCTGCTATGTTTAGTATTTTACCTTTATTTCCTCCTTCTTGTAATCTGATAGGTTCTTCTATGGGTCTTCGTTTTCCTATTGGTCTTATTGGGTCTGTTGGTTGAGTCTCAGGGTTTAGTCTGTAAACTTTTTTTCGTAGAATGTTTCCAACAGGTATATCTTCTGTATAAGTCTGATTAGTTTTTTGGAAAGGACTACTGGTTGATCCTGATTCCATAAATTCTTTATGACTTCTTAAAGATAAAATATCATTAAAATCTTCTGAAATTGAATCTAACTGATCTGTATTTTCTTCATCTTCACTACTTTCTAAAAATCGATACTTATAATTATCTTGTCTTAAATTACAATTTTTAAAATGAGGTTCTACTTCTAATATTTTTAATTGTCCTTTTTTACATCCTTTACATTTAAAAACTATATTATTATTATTATTATTATTATTATATTTTCTATGAGCTTCTTGTATTAATGTATCTATATCATCTTCTATGTTTTCTTGTATACATATGTTCATAAATTCGGTATTTTCTGTTACTTCTTCTTCTTCATCTTTTTGAATAGTATATTTGTAATCTGTAAATCTGATTGAAGTTTCTCCTTTAGTATTTATATACATCATATGATCTGATGGTTTAAAAATATCTGTTTCTTTTGGTTTTTCTATAGTCCAATCTAGACCTGCATACGTCTGAGGGTCTATTTTAAATGGTTTCATTAATCTAATACCTTTATTTCCCATTAATCCTACAGCATCATCTATATTAATTTTAAATTTTGTATTACTAATATTAGTTAGTTTACCTATAAATCCTACACATGCTAATAAATTATTACCACTTATCATGTCTTCATATCCTTTAGTTTGGAATCCTATTTTAATATATTTACCAAAATCATTTACGTTAATCATAAAGTCTGGACTACAATAAAATATTCCTCCGTTATTCGACATATCTACTTCTGTTAAGCCTATTATTGATTTCTTTGGATCTGTAAATCTGTCATCATAAAGGGTAATTAAAACTCTAGTTCCTAAGTTTTTTCTTGTTAAGCCTTTTAAACCTATCACTATTAATCCTAAATGCATAAGAGTCATTTTTGTCTGTTTTATTTTGTCTAACGATTCTCTTTCTATTAATCCTATACTTTGTTTATTATCACTTAAAATGCTTAATTGTTCTTCCCTATAGTGTCTGTATAATTGTTCTTTGGATTCAAATCTTTGAGTTTGATATAATACTTTTGGATTTAATAATTTAAGTTGGTTTTGTTGAAATATTTCTATGTCTTTATCTATATCAATAACTTCTTCTAATTGTCTCGTATTGGTAGATTGTCTAGAACTCATTATTCTATTCAAAAAAGTACTTCCTAATTTGTCTTGGGAATTGCTACTTCCTTGGTTTTTTCGTCTCCTACTTGGAAAAATTTCCATGATTGTTTTAATTTTATAGGTCTATCTTTTTGAGGAGTTATTTCTATTTTCTTTAACTGACTAACTAACTCGTCAATACTTGTATCTTTAAATTCTGGCGTTTCTTTTCTAAGTAATTTTTCTATTTTGTTATTTAATTCTAGTAATAAAAGTATTATAGTATTATTTTGTTTTATAATTATTTGGTCTGTTTTACTCTGAGGCTGATGGTCTAATAATCCTTCTGGTAATTTTTGAATATGTTCTGACTTTTTTAATATTGTCTGATATAAAGGATCATTCATGAAAGAGTAATGTCTTTAATTTCTTTTACAGTTTTTCTTATTTCTAAGATTTCTTGTTGAAAATTGGAAGTAGTGTTTGTTAATATTTTATTTTTTAATTCGTCTTGTTGGTTTTTTAAGAAACTAATATTTTGTTCTAAATTATGAATATGTTTTTCTTGTTTTTCTAATATTATTTCTAATTTTTCTAATGTGGTTATAATCTTTATATGTTCTTTATGCAAATTTTCTCCTAGTATAATTAATAAATCTGTATTAAAATTTAGCTGGGGATTTTCTCCGTGTAGTGAATGTTCTCCTGTCTGAAAATTACACCTAATTAATGAATTGTCTTTGAGTCTTCTATATTTCTTTTCTAATGGTATTTTTAAATCTAAAAACTCTATATCCTTTAGACTAGCTATATTTATAATTAGTCTTCTGGAGTTCTATTGATGATCTGAAATATTAATATCTTAACTTATCTTTAACCTAAAGATAATCTAGATAAATTATAATCTATATCTTCTTTTTCCCAATTTGCATATATATATATATATATATATATATATATATATATATATATATAATTCTTTATATTGCCATTGCATGATATTATTAGCCGTTCGAACATTAGGTGGACTTTATATATACATATATATATATATATATATAAAATTCTTGATATCGCCATTGCATGATATTATTAGCCGTTCGAACATTAGGTGGACTTTCCTAATATCATAAGACACACACAAAAAAAAAAAAAAAGACATGGAAGAGGGAACTGCAAAATTCATTCATATGATTAGAGAAACTCTCATCTAACATAACATTATTACATAGGGAATTTTATTCATACATAAACTATGAATTAGTCATAATAATAACTTTAAAACATGCACTTATACTAAAGGTTATATATGCACACGCGGCAGAGG
The DNA here is from genome assembly GCA_037074985.1 of Solanum bulbocastanum. NCBI lineage: Eukaryota > Viridiplantae > Streptophyta > Magnoliopsida > Solanales > Solanaceae > Solanum > Solanum bulbocastanum. The sequence continues at coordinate 3,836,896 of CM073604.1, forward strand.
CGGATCTATACATTCACAGTCTTTGAGTTCACGAGTCCAATAGTTTTTGCTCAGATCCTGTAAAAGATGAATACTTTAGATCATAATAAACTATCATAAGAGTACCATATGGTAGACATGGAAGGCAGGAATGATAAATAATTTGATAAGAAGCAAAGATAATACATATGAACATAACAAATCCAATAACCGTAGTAGTTGATAACAGTTATTTTGATGATAATTATAAAATACTTATTTTTAAAATATTAGAAAAAATAATAGAACCTAATCTAAGAAAATTAATATGGGAAAAAATATTAAAATACGAAGAAGATGAGATAAATCACTTATTAAAACAAGAATGGTATAACGATATAAGACATATAATAGAAAGCACAGAATATTTAGACTTAATATATTCATCAGATTACAATAGTGATTAACATATAATGATAAATGAAGAATACTTTCAACTATGGAAGGATATATCAACTGAAATAGACTCATGGGAACAAATTATAAAAACATATTTAGAAATGTATTTTAAAACACAGGACCTACAATACCTAAAAATGCTTATAGAAGGAGCCCAAATTATCCTGCATAAAAAAGAAAAAGAAGATGAATATTACAAAAAAGCATTTACTTAATAAAAAGACTATGATAAAAATAAAACATAGCCCAAATTCCGACCTACCCATATAAACATTATTATTATTGTTATTGTTGTTGTTGTTGTTGTTATTATTATTATTATTATTATTATTATTATAGCTTATAATTCCTGCAAAAACTCATAAAGTTTAAATTTTGAATTCACCTCTATGCATACCTTAGTCATATTTTTCATAGATTTTGATGTGGTAACCATTTGGAAATTGTAAGCCTGGAGATCTTACTATATCTCCTCCTTTGACTGTTTCCCACCTGACAATTTTTTAACATCCAAATTTAATTTAAGCATAGTTTTCTTAATTAGTGATGCATAATTAGTAAATTAAGAAAATATGACTAAAGTTCAGACATCTCTGCTATTATGTATAAATTTATGTTATATCTAAACTTCAAATAATTTGGATATAAAATACATTTAAAGTTTCATATGGTTAAAGTTTAGATAAAAGCGGTTGAGCTTTTTAGCCCCTGTACTTGGAGGAAAATACGTAGCTTCAAGCATAATGAATGTTTGAACTTCAGCTACATATGTCCCTGAAGTTTAGGCATTCACATAAAAAAAATCTAAATTTTAACCATAAGAAACTTCAGACACCCTATCTCTACATTTATATTTTGTAAATATTAACTTTGAACATCGTATATCTGAATATTCAAACCAAAAAAAAAAAAAAATGTAAAAGTATATAAACTTAAATAGTGAGACCAAAATCAAATATTTATGTAACACTTACTTGTACTTGGTCACAAAGCAATGGAGAAATACAGCCATTTGCACCTTAGCAAAGTTTGCTCCAATACAATATCTTATGCCACCTCCAAATGCCATAAAATTTCTAGTTGCTCCATTTAGCTCTATTCCCTGTTAGCAATTTCAACAAATTTGAGAAAAAATGAAATTATAATATAATTTTCCGACAAAGGACTCACCTCCCATCTCCATGGATTGAATTGAAGTGGATCTTCATATTTGGCAGGATTTAAGTGCACAGCTTGAGAATACACCATAATTGCCCAACCAGCTGGAATGGTATATCCTGCATCACAAATAATTTTTGTTATGTGACATGTTATATAAAGACATAATCAAGAAAAAGAACCTTATCAGATAGTTATAGGGACATAAGTACCCCTAGATTATGACCGAAATTTCAGAGATACCTTAACTAAACTAAGGTCCTATTACCCTTGAACTCATTTTATATATAATTTTGTGCACCTTTTGGCCTACGTCCGTGACTCCACGCAATTGAGGCGCGTAGGAGATACTTGGATGCCACATAAGCCAAAAAGGTGTACAAAATTAAAAAAAAATGAGTTCAAGGGGGTAATAGGACCTTAGTTTAGTTAAGATGTGTCTCTGAGATTTGGGTTATATTTGGGTTATAGTCTAGAGGATATTTGTACCTTTTTCCGATAATTATAAGAAAATAAAGAAATTAATTAAAACTTCGTAAAAAAAAACTGGACAAAATGAGTTAAAAATGGGATTTTTTTGAATTATTTGAGAGTATGAAGCATAATTGATGAAATATTATGATGCGAAAATAACCTTTGAAATTGATTTCTTTGAGTGTTTTCCTGAAAAGTGCAGGAGCAATATTTGCCAGTCTGACTGTTTCTTTGATAAACTGCATTTTCAAGTATATATTCAAATAAAATATAAATAAAAAGTATATACATAAATTGAGTAATTTAGATTTAATATACCTGAAATGTGAACTTCATTGATTTATATTCTTGCCATGTAAGTCCATAAGATGCATTTTCCCTTCTTCTAATTATTGCCTCATGTTCCTCCTGAAAGTAATTAGATTGTGGTATTTGGAGTAATTAATCTCAAACATAAAATTTTGTATAAGATATAATACAATATTTGGTTGGTCGCATATGATAAAAATAATGTTCATAGGCAGATAAATATTTTCTTTGTTCCACTTTATGTGACATGATTCTGACTAAGAGCGTCAACCAATCTATGTTTTTGTTTGAATTCACACATAAAATATTTAAAAAAACACACATATATTGTTCAATTGATCAAGAAAATTAGTTTCACTTACTTTTAATTCTTTCAAAGCTTGAGGATGTTCATGAAGAAATTTAATAGCCAAAGTTATAGCCCAAGAGGTTGTCTCAAAGCTAACAAAGAGCAACACAAACATCAAATCCAAAGCTATTGCCTCAGTGAGAATTGTGTCTTTACTTTGAAGTTCTTCTAATACATAATCAAAGAAGTCACTTTGTTCCTTTCTTGGTTGTAATTTCCTTTCCTCTAGCATTCTTTTGAGCATCTTCAATATCTTCTTTCTTCCCTAATGAACATCTTCAACAGTTAGTTCAATCATGACTTGTATAAATTCAGTCTAACGTCGTTATAATAATATTGTTTGTTCCATATTTTTGGATGTCATAACGAAATATTTCTATAGAGAACAAGAGTATAACATAATATAATGAAAACTTGATTATTATAGAAAAATTATATTCTACATAATGGTTACTATGGAGACATCTGACTGTATAGGATTTAATTTAGGGAGAATAATATTTTTAATCCGTTAGTTATTAATAGATTCTGATTTTAATATAGATGGCATATGCATTAATTAAAATGCATGGTTTTGGTCCCTTTAGGTAAGAAATATGCTATAGCTAGAGAGAAGTATATTACCTTCGAATTTGGAGCAACATTACAAGTATAACGTGACATAACACTGAAATGGTTAATGATTATAAAAAATGTAAATATTCATAAGCGTAGGAATCAAAAGTGTACATTTCAAGCAATTCAAAGTTAAATGTGCTTAATTAGATATTATAAGGACTAAAATTACATGGTGTTAATAATTGAAGGATCAAACATGCTATTAACCCTTTTAACTTATATAAGACTCTTAATAGTGTAAAGAGTCTTTTATACAATTAGTAGAGTTTAACATGTGATATATAGTAGATTAATTATTATTTTCGACTGCTTACCAACTAATTACTCTATTTAGTCTAGTTTGTGTGACATAATTTGAATTGATACATAGTTTAATAAAGAAATTTAGACTTTTAAAACTTGTATTTTAATTAAATATATCATAATATTTGTGCAGTTATAAAAGCTTCAAATTTTGTGACATTACATACCGATAATATTTGTGTGACCGTAAAAACTTCTTATTAAAGGTAAAATAGAAACTATCAAAAAGCTATAAATATATCATTTAAAAAAAAAAAAAAAAGAATCTAGTAAGAAAATAGTATATATAACATAAACTTAAATATATGGAGTAACATTGTTTATTATAGAGTTTGGTATACGTTGAATTACCTTATGATGCGACTCAAGGACCTTGCACACAAAATCGAGCTAGGGAATTCAAGGGTTAATTATTTATTTTTATTTTTTAGGTTATTATTTATCCACTTTTTATAAAGGATTACCAATAATTATTATGCTACTAGTAGTGCATAGAAATTAAATTATAAATACCTGTAAGCACTTATAATAGGCCGTTCCTGGAAAGTATATAGGGAAAGAAATTAATCCCTTTATAAAGGCAACAAAATTCTCACACACATTCTCTGTAGAATTGTCAGAATCATAGCTGATAAGTATTTTTCCAGTTATATCAAATATCATCTGTAAAAAAAAAAAAGAATTAAAAAAATATTATGCTTCGAATTCATATTTTTTTTCTTACAAAAAAAATTCAAAAATTTGAACTCATAAATGATAAATCCTATATTCACTTACGTATAGTTCTAATTAAATGGGGAATTTAGAGGGTTCATTTCGTAGATAGTCACTCAACTTTAGTACTAGTTTTAGGGTACTGCTAAAAGGTGTGTATGTTATCAAATTTCAGTTGAGATTTTCAAACTTTGATAATTATTTTGTCGTATCTAAATCATGAGATATCAAAGTTTGATACTTATATATATTTTTTCTAATAGGAGTAGAGGAAAATAGAAATATGATTTCAAGAGTTAGTGGTCAAAAATACATATAGACTATCACTTTTCATTAATTTCATATGTCAACTATCCGTTGTTTTCTTTACCTATTTAAACTATTACTCCCTTTAAATTAAAACACACATCGGTGCTAAGTTAGTTAAATAATTAAAATCAATCGAATGCGTGAAGGTTAGCTCAACATCAAGGTGTGTTTTGATACAAAAAGGAGTAATAGTTTAGGCACCTAGAAAACAGAAATACGAAACTCACAAAAATACAATGTATACCATTAACTCTATTTTTAATCAAGATTTTCCTTGGAAGAAATCTTCCATTAATTTATTTAACGTAACAAAATACATGGAAGTTGAGTGAACATCTGTGAAATCAGCCTGGAATTTAGACTACATACCTTGGCTGTTGCTTCCTTCATCTCAACACTCTTTTGTTTTGACCATCTCTTCAAGTTATTATTTGTAGTTTTTTCAACCTCAGGCAGCATTTTTCTCAAACTTTCAGGGCCAAAAGTATTTAGCACCATGTTTTTTAAGTACTTGTACATAAAACCATGTAAAGATCCAACATTTTGCCTTCCCATAATCTCTGCAAAAGTATGTGGATACCAACTTTGAAACAATTTTCCCTCTTGTTGGAAGATGAAGTAATTAAAATCAGGGTCTGTGGATACTATGATTGGATGTCCCACCAAACTAGTTCGAAATATCGGCCCGTACCTGATTCAGAATTTAGATATAGTGAGTTTTAAGCCGAGACATCAATGGGACGTGAACAGTGTTGTAAGTCAGAATTTTCATTAAGGGAATTTAAAATATGAAGAAGTAAATATACGAAAGTCGAAAAAGGTTCAATATCTACTATATACACACAAAAAGAAAAATTAATCATGTATAAACAATGTAATTTTCCACCGAAGAAAGTTCGGATGAACCCACCCCTTACTTAACTCCGCCTCTGAATGTGAAACGTATATAAAGTTTGATCATTATATTAATTAAAATATTATGTAGATGATTATTATTATTATTAAGACTTCTAACAATAATAATAATATTCTCTTTATTTCAATTTGTTTGTTCTATTTTTTCTTTTAGCCCATTTAAAAAAGAATGTTTTTTTTTTCTTTTTTGACAACTCTTTAACTTCAACTTTCTACATGACATGTTTAAAACCACAAGATTAAAGGACATTTTGATATATTTAACGTATCTTTAATTTAAGATCATAAGATTCAAAAGTCGTTTTTTACTTTTTCTTTTTCTTTTTTTAACTTTGAGCTAAGTTAAAACATGACAAAAACAAATTAAAACGGAGGGAATAAAAACTTTAAATAAGTTAATTACCTTTTCATCCTATCCTTCACAAAAGGAGAAATATCCAATGATGCATTTGGTGCAAAGAATGGAATAGTCTCCCCAAGTAATGGCCAACCCATTGAACCTGGTGGGAGTTTTCCATTGCTTTTTGGGTTCATCCAGTAATTTATAATGGCTATAACAAGTAAAGATCCAATAATATAAATACCAAGTGACAACATTTTCTTGATAATATATATTGTGTATGTAGTAGATTAAAGAGAAGGAAATATGGTGCTTTATAATTTTAGGAAATTATAGGAGACTATAAATAGGCAGTTGAATAATGTAGTCCATATATATCAAAAATAGTTTAATTTTATCCTCCGTTAAACTTTTGGTCTATTCGTATCTTTATAAATAAACAATAGACGACGGTGTTTTAATTTATTTATTTTTTAGTTAAAAGGATAATATTATATATATATATATATATATATATATATGCTACGAAATTATAGAAGAGTTAGCTAGAACATACTTCTTAGATGGATGGGCTAGTAATTATAATAAAGTTATCAAACTGAGCTAACTTATTACGCATAAATGACCTAATTAATCTAGTAGAGATATCTTCATTTTTGTCTTTATCAAGCTGGTCTTTAATATATTCTGATGGAGACTGCAAAAAGATGGTCTTGTCATACGTTGTCAGCCTGGATCCTTGCTTGGCATGTATATCTACTAAGTTTTTTAAAAAAATTAGAGGGATAGTATTTATAAGGGATTATTTTATTTATTTAGAGTCAGAATTTGAAATCAAGTTATGATATTTCAGTCACCTTATCGAATCTTTAATCAAAAGGATGCTGATTCTTTATTTTTGTTTTGTAAAAATAAAAGATCAAGTAAGGAATTTTATTGACCGAAAGAAAGACATAACTGCACTGGACTCCAAGTCCCATGACTCTAGCATAACCAGTTTATTAACTTTTAACCTACTTTTATTAATCTTGCATAAATTGTAATTATTAATTACCTATGATCATTTACTTTAATATTGTTGAATTTTTATTAGTATAGAATAAGCCAAAAGTTATTTTTTAGTAAAGAGAAGTATTTAGTCATTTTACTTATATGTCTTTATTCAAAACACACAATCACAACCTTAATACATAGGACGACAAAACTTGAATATCATTACTAATCCGAATTAATTAACCCCCCCCCCCCCCCTCACTTTTTCTCACCTAGTATTATAATTAATCAAAAATCTTATTTCAAAAGTACCACAAAATCACATCAAAAAATTAAGCAGATAATATATCAGAGGAAATAGAAGGAAGGACTTCAAAACAAATTAACAATAACTGTAGTAAGATATATTCAATCAAACAAACTAAGCTAAATCCAAATATATCTAAAGATAGTAATAGATTAGAAAATTGGCACACACACACACACACACATATATATATATATATATAATATTCTTCAAATAAAATAAGAAGTAGATGTTTATCCTTTCAATTTTAGTGAAAATGTTCTAAACGTCATCATCTTAGTCAATTATCTTGATGTCAAGAGAAAAAACAATATAGTCTACAAATTTGTCAAGAATGAAACACCAAAACAAAATTCGGTGATGACACTACACTTAAAAATATATATTTTTTGTCGATTAGGTCTAGATTCAGTGTGGTATTTATTTATGGGTCTATTCTTATCAAAATGTCCATACGAATTGGGATATGATTGAAATTTTTGTAAAAGAAAAAAAAAATACAATAATCCCGTCTTAAATGAGATATGTTTTTGACAGAGATTGAGATAAATTTACGAGACAACATGACTACTGGAAAAGTGTGAACTATATGGGGATTTTCTTAGAGATTAGTATAAAAATTCGCAAGAAACTTATTTTCCTGCAAATTTTCATACTAATCCCCAGGAAAATCTCCATGTAATTCACCCTTTTCTCGCCATATATATATATATATATTCTTAAAAATAACCAACAATATAAAATACTGATTAAATTTTAAATATAAAAAAAATTCAAAGAATATATATTTTTTTTATAATTTTTCTGTTTTTCTGCATGTTTAAAATACAACTATTTTGTGGTTTTCAATTTTTTCAATTAAAATCTACTAAAAATGAAACGAAACATTCAAAAATCAACTTTGGACTTAAAAGAAAATATTCAACGCTAACAAGTTATAAACACTTTAAGGAGGGTGAAACAATACATGTCTACAATGGCTACAAGTTATTCAAGAATAAAACTAGAAGTTTAAAAGTTTAATATTTGTTAGTATAGAAATATATCATTTTTATGAGACAAACAAAATTAAAAAAAGCAAAAAAATTATATATTTGATTATTTTTCTCCTTAAAAGGTATTCTTCTCAAGAACTAGATCTTAATTACATCATTTTCAAGAATATATATTTACATAATCAACTTATTTATAAGGTAATTATAAATAATTTTGTTTTGATATTTGCATTCATTGCTAAATAATTCATTGCATCCAAACTTCCATTTGATTATTAACTCAATAGCGTGTTTACTATCATTTCAATTGATAAGTATTCTTTACCTTGAATGTTAAAATACTGAGTTCAAATTAACAAAAGAGCAAAATGATAAGAGATCACAAAGAAAGGTGAAAGAAAATTAATACTATATCATTTACAAGTAACAAATACAAATACCTTCCTTTTAATATGTTGTATCACTTTGTTTATTGCTAAGGAAAATAAAAATTTATGGTCTAATGACTGATTTTTGATGCAACTCAATAATGATCAAAATATGTTCCGAGTCATCTTCCACTGTTCGTACTCCATCGTACATGTTTCTACAAAATAAAAAAGGGCAAAAATAGAAAAAAGAAAATTGGTTTCAACAAGTTCATAGGCTTTATTACCCAATTAAACATTTTTTACTCCTATATAGAAATGGGAGTTGATGAGACTAACACAGCACAAACGAATAGTACCAAAAGCAGTCTATATGGTATTATAAATTGGTTATTTCTCCCCTCCACAGAAACACGTGGCAACACCATCGCTCTTCGTGGAAAAATCTGGCAACACGCACGTGTGCTACAAAGTGTACCAAAAATAGTTGCTTCACAATTTTACGTAAAAAAATGGGAAGTTGGCGAAATTCGGTTCCTCGGCGAAATCACGGCAAGTTCTCTCCCCAGAGAAAATCAGTCAAATATTGCAAAAACGACGGAAATGGTCTTCAAGTCCCCATTCTAAATCATTCTAATTTGACCGATTCCATTTAAAGGTGGAAGTTGGTTTCTGAATTTATCTGAAAATAGTATCTTTATTCTTATTTTTCTTAGAGATTACTGATATATTTAGACATCTTTATCTATATGGATTTGAATCTCTTTTTTTCCCAATAATATAGAGTCTTTCTTTTAGTATTTTTTTGATGGATGATACATAATTGTTCTTTGTCTTTCTTCATGTTTCTCTGTTAATTATGTACAGAAATTTGTTTGTTTGTTCAAATGCCTTTTATGAAACAAAAAGGCATAAGAAAGAACTAAATAAATTTCCTAAACCTTTTTCTTGCATCTAAATTTGTATGAATTTGTATTGAAGATAACTAGAAAAGTTAAACGGTTTTCTAATCAGTATTATCCTATTTTTTATTTGTATAATGTATATTATCATTTTTCGATTGCAGGTACCACATGAAGAAAACTAAGAAGTCCAGATGGACGGGTGTTAAGTAAGAAATTCTTTGTTGGGATTTGGAATTGTTTACTCATGCTTCCTAACTGTTTGAATGGTTTATTGTTCTTTCAATAATTGCATATGCCAGAAAAGTGTGTTCCTCTGCCACTACACTGAACAAATCACCTAATCGTCTTTAGTTTACTGTGTATACTTCGTGAAATGGTTCAGTCAGCCGTATTCGATGAAAGTCGTATGTACGGCTTGAAGGGAGATCTTTCATATCTATCGAGATCCAAGGCTACCTCTACCCAACTCTTACCACAGGCTGACTTCGACACATGTTAGAGTGAATTCGATTCTTCGATTCAATTACTTTTTCAATTCCAACTGTGCGCGTGGATGTAGAAAAGTGTGTGAATGGCATACACAAGATACTAAGCTAAGAGAAGGATTTAGGACTGACGGAGAGACTAAGAGAACCCATACCATGAACTAGGAAAAGGCAATAAGAACCTAGGAAATGGTGAAGTACATGAATCAACTCCCTCTTCGAGTCCAGTTATTCTATTTGTACAGATAGGATGGAGGGGAACATTTAATTCTTTTTATCAATTAGTTTTGAGTTCTTATCTTTGGCGTGTGGTAGAACAATCTGATAGCTCGCAAGGCTCATAACCTTGAGGTCACGAAAACTGCAGTTACTTTTCTATCCTTATTTTTGTAGTCATATTCCTTTGTACATAACATGTTTGATGAAAGTTATGTTCAAATTGTTATGAGAATGATCCATTGATTCTTAGCAAATATGTAATCAAATTCTCTAACATCCTAAATCAATGGATTACAAGTGTTGCTGAAAGAAACAAAAGGAAAATGACCTCTTTAACTACAATTGACAAGAAAGGAAAGTAGCAGTGACAAAATATGCAACTTCAAGCAAGATGTTGAATCTAGGATCACCGACACAACTTGGTTAGCCAAATTTTTGTTTACAAAGCTTGCTTTTCATGTGTGTTCTTCCCACAATATCCATAATAACCTTTAATGTAGTCATATCCTTAGCTATTCTTTGTTTAGTATTATGAAAACATAAAATTTATCGTCCTTTGTGGAAATTGGATTGCTTGAATAGAAAATAACTTCAAAGCTATCTGAGTCCTGAGATGTATGATGATAAAATTTGAAGAAGTTTAAAGAAAGGAAAAAAAAAATACCTCGAAGTTATTTTTTATTTCCCTAGGACTCTTGATAAGATAAAGAAATTCCCCTAATGAGAATGGATAGATTGACTCATCGAATAAAAGAACAAAGCTCTTCTAATTTCTAAATATACAATAGAGTTTTATCACAATTTACACATGCTTATAGTTTGGTCTATGCTCATTTGATATAGATTTTCAATTGATGAGGTTGCCAAGTAATTTTTCAGTTTGTTGCAACTTTATGATTATGATGATATTGCTGGAAACTTGGCTTGAACTATTCATAGACCACATAAGAAGATATATATATGAATGGTTAAACACTCATTTGTTCCCTTTTTTATCTTTTTTATGTTTCACTTTGGTAAATTTGGTGAGATCAATAATAGATGTCGCTAACTCTTTTACTTTTATTTCAAAAAAGACATTTGTTTTAGTTTAAATCTTTTTATTCAATGAGTACAAAACTAATACTAAATGTCAGTACCAAAACATCATTCACAAGTCTGCACCACGATTCTACACTGCTATGAACTTACCTATATTTTCAACGAGAATATATATATCTTTTGCAATAAAGTTTTCCTTAGCATTTTACCCTTAACATTTTAATCATGGTATATGATCCATGCACTTATGAAGAGGTATTTTACCTCCCAAAGAGTGTGAAAAGTTTCAAACATGACTTTGATAAGCTAAGTTTTAAGATAATTGTTTTTGTTGAAAAACAAGCTAAGTTTACGGGTGAAATTACCGAAGGAAAATGAAGAAAATTACTAGAATACATGTGTAGAGAAAATATTTTTGGGAACGGAGAAAGTGGTGGCTACAAGAGAGGAGGAGAAAAGAGAGTAAGAAGAATAGGAAAAAAGGAGAACTGAAAGAGACAAAAGAGATATTTTTGTGCTAAATATTGTATACTTGGATCTCTATTGCTCTGTAAGAAATTTTTGCCAATTAGCCACAGCTAAATTTATATTTTCAACTGTTCAATTCAATTCCTCTGAATATGAAAATGATATAGTTTAACAATAGTTTCCTAATTATCTCCTTTTTCTCTTACTTTATGCTTGCCATCTGTAGGAAGCAACCCACGTTGCTTGGAATTTTTCACTACTGAAAAGAAAGCCCTCTTTAGTATATTCACTATTAGCTGGCATTTGTTCTATTTTTGGGGATTCTTTGTTTTTTTTCCTTGGTTTTCGCTGCTTGAAGATGTTATATGTCTTCTTTGAGACTTCACATTGACTGATGAGCCTAGCGGGAGGAAGCAACATTTTCTTATTTGGATGAGAGATGGAAGAGGGATATAGTGAGAATGCCCCATTCTCTATTGAGGATTTGATGTAGAATGAGACACGTATCGTTCGAGTTTAAATTTCATTTGTTGTTGATCATTACACTTGCTAGTTTTTAAAGTATTTTTTCAGTTTTATATAAACCGTTGTATGCGGCAATTACTTGCACAATTGTAGTACTGTCACGAGAGTGTATTTTGCACCAAAAAATTATGGGGTCTGCTTTGTTGATTGACAAATATGGAATGCTAAATATCACTGATTCTAGGTTTGCAAATTACTTCAATCATGTAAAAGAGCTTAAGAACTTCTACTAAGTGCTCCAGATTATGGAATACATAACATACTGATCTTTGAAGTGCAAGTCGTCTCATGGCTGAAATGTTAGTAGGCAAGCCTATTCTGCCTGGTGGTACTAAAGCTTTGACATTTTCTTTTCATTTAGTGAACTTAATTTTATCCGCAATGATATATGCTCAGATCATTGACCTTTAAAGTACCTAATAATGTTAAATAACCATCCATGAATTTGGCTTACATTGCAAGAAAAGATAGATGGACTATGACTGGAGTTTCAGTTGCAGTAAAGGGAAAGACAATGAAAATATTCATTAATGAGAGGTACATAATATGTATTCTTATATTCATTTTTTGTATAGATTGTATCATATGTTTCAAGTATTAAGTTTGCTACTATGTTTAACACTTGCTGATTGTAAATAATAGTGCTCTCTAGTTTTTGTGTATTTTATGTGTACTAATTCGAAAGAGAGAGTTAAATATATATATATATATATATATATATATATATGGCCTAAAACACCTTCATTGTGTCTTTCATTGTAGGTGTTATGTCCCTTTTCAATTCGAAGGAAAGATGAAAATGCGTTTAGTGAAGTTCAAGAAGTGTTTATCATGGACATCATTAGAATCTATATGATCAAGACCAAAGTGCTGCAGAAATGCTCCAACAGTGACATTTTATGGACTGCTTCAATTGGATGGTGCCTCATCACAGTCCATATGTATTAGCCATTTTAGACAAATAATTGTTTTAGACTGAAAAAGATTTTCATTAAACCATATTAGTTTCTATACTCAAGTTTGTATATGACAAATTCTTTTTGTGTATGCTGTTGAAAATAACTGTACAAAAATAATTATGTTGGGCCCGTGCTCAGCACGGGCCATGTCCATCTAGTACTACTATATACTAAAACTTTTTTTAAAAAAATTAAATATAAAAAATTAGATTGACTTTTCAAATTTTATTGTGTCATATAAATTGGGAAGAAAATAGTAACGCAAATTATTTGAAAATATCGTAAAAAATACTACGAATCATAATAATTAACATATAAAATATATTTAAAACATATAAAATATTTGATTGACTCTCTAAATTTTATCTGTATCATATAAATTGTGATAAAAAGTACAATAATATATATTGGGCTCTTGCTAACACATCTAATATCTTTTAGATGAATCAAGGAACATAATCTTTTTGCTACCAATTCTACCCTTTGCTTGACTTGTTATTATCATATAGATTATTATAATATCATATAAATACCCGTCACGTACACTAGTTGACTTCTGCTAGCTTGCCGGCAACTACCACGTCGTAAACACCTAAAAAAACCAAAAACCCCATTTTAAAATTAAGAGTCGATAATATCAGGTCATTTAAATGATATTTTATACTTATATGAATATCAATTATAATAAAATTAATAAGTTTATGTTTAATAATTCGTTGAACCACTCTATTGATCTTTAATTATAATCAAAATAATGATGAGTTTATGTTCAATTGTTCGTCAAACCACTAGCAATCTTCAACTACTATATTAACTCCTTTTGGAAGGTTGTTACATTGTTTAATTATACATGGTATCGTATTATATTGCATATATATATGATATTGTAATATTATTTTAACAAATAAAATATTTGGATTAATTATATATAATTTTTGTTAAATGTTATCACACATCAAAAATTTGAAGAATAATTCCACAAGAAAAGTAGGATACAGTACAACTAATAATTCATTTAGTTTAAAAAGAATGAGCTATAGTTTGACTTGACATAAAGTTTAAGAAAATAAAAAAAACTTTTTAATTTTGTGGTCCTAAATTAAAGTTATATCAAATGTATCAAAATATCCTTTAATCTTGTGGATGTCATGTGAAAAGTTAAAATTAAAGTGTTGTCGTATAAGAAACTAAATCATTCTTTTTAAAACATACTAAAAAGAAAAATATGTCATTCTTTTTGAAACGCAAGAAGTAGTATAGAAGATAAAATATGATTACTAAATAATAAATAAAGAAAAAATGAGAAAAGGAAGAAGACGAAGGAGGAAGAGAAAGTAACGACACGATTAAACTAAATCGATCATTAAACAAAATGAAATTTTTCATCGTTATCTAAACATGAGCTTAACAACACGATATACTAAAAAAACTTCAATACCAATCACAATAAATATTATACTAATTTATAAATCAACGATGCAATACAATATAGTAATAGGTAACAACCATCCACACAAGCTTTAATCACTAGATTTCTTCCGTATTTATTTTGATATATGTCACTTAATCCAAAGGGCTATCGGACACAACTTCTCACCTACATAACGTACACAAGACTGCATGCACAATTGCACACTACCCTCCCCTGACTTGATGTGTAAAATTTCACCGACTATGTTATTGCAATTACTTGATTAATAGTCAATTATAATTATCATTTTTTCTTTCCACCAATCAAATGTTTCTTGAATTAAACAACACCCACCGTCACCAGTTGACACCTGATAGCTTCACTTGGCCGGCAAAGGACACGTGGCAGACACCCACTTGCCCCCACCAAAAAACCAATTAAAAAAACATAATTTTTAAATTTAAAAATTAATATTGAAATACCAAAATTTAAAAAAAATATGTCCACCTCCATCATTTTACCGCCGCCGCCGCAGTCACCGCCTCCGGTAGCCATGTACGGTGGAGCCGGCGACGATGAGACAAACCCAGGTTTGGTTAAACGATTTTACTCACTTGAATCGAGTCATAGGAAGCTTCAAGAACAGTTAAATGTTTTATTGCAAGAAAAAAGAATTGATAGTTCATTGAAAATGGATGATTCAGATGAGAAATTATTGGATTCGGGTGAAATGGGGTTTCGTGTTCCTGGGGTTTTTTCTACCGGAAGTCCGTACAGGAATGTGTTGAATTATATGGGTCATGCTGTTCATGTAAGTAGAGCTAGTACAGGAGAGATTATTTACTGGTAAGTGAAATTAAAACTTGTTTGAAGTTCAAATTTTGATAATGAAATTACTTTGTTTGTCTTGAGTGATGTTTGATTTGAGGTGGGGTTGTTGATATTTTGAGTTTTTGATTGAGTAAAACGAAGTTGACTTGAGCTTGATTTACTTTTAAAAGTTGGTTCTTTTGCTGTTTTTTGTATATTTTCAGCTCCTCTTTTTCTGTAGATTTTGAAGTTGAAACTTGAAACATGTAAATTTGAGTTTTTGAAGTTGTGATTTTTTTGGAATTTGGATGTGCATTTTACTATTTTGAAGTTTTGTGAGTTGAAGTCTTAAAAATTCATACTTGAAAATATTTGAATATTGAATTTTCAAAATTTGATCAAATTTCATGGCCAGATATTTGGAGATAAATTTCTAATGGGTGATATTTGATTTTAGTTGGGATTGTTGGTATGTGAGCTTTTGCTTGGTAAATTGAAGTTGACTTGAGCTAGATTTACTTTGAAAACATTGTTGATTTTTATATATTTTCATGGTAAGGAATAGATTTGGAGGATTTTTAGTATAACTGATCCCAACTTGTTCAAGATTGTGGAGTAAGTAAAATGCAGAAAGGAAGTGTAACACCAGATGTTTGAATACTGGTTGGGATCTAGAATGGATCTTAGTCTAGTTCCCCTTTCTCTTCTAGATTTTGAGTTGTTGAAGTTGTACACATGTACATCCTAAATCTACACTCAGTTCTTTTTTCTTTTAAACTCTTTTCAATCTTTTGTTACAATGGCTCACCATTCTAATTTTCTCTCTTCTCTTTTTTTATTACACAGTAATTTCACTCATAACAACAATGCTTGCTAAAAGTAGAATAGAGATAGTAAGAAGGTTCAGTCGTCTTATAAGTTTTCTTCAGCCATTCTTCAGTCTTTATATAGGTGTTGATATCAAGTTAGATTGATATCTTCCGTATTTGTTGTCTTCTATGATCTTCCTTCTTATATGCTATCTAGTGACAGATCCTGAATTGAAGGATGATTTGTTCTTTCCTTTTGTGCTGCCCAGTGTCTGGAGAGAGCATTTTCCTATTCTAATTGTTCGAAGACTCACATTCTGCGATGAACTTTATAGCTGCTAAGATTACGTTCATGAGTTAACATTGTGGCATGAATCAACTTTTTATACTCAACATACAATGAAACTAGTTCTTTTTATTTTTTATTTTTATTTTTGTAATATTGACTTGAGATCAAATGGCGTGATATGGACAGTGAGGAATCATGCAGCCGGTCCTTACTTATTTGGAGATTAAGGCGTAGTTGTTGTTGTAAAGTTACATTAGCGACATTGATTATAGGTTGAAACCTTTTCATTTACTGACTCAGCTAAAGACTTGATCAAACTAAGTGTTAGCTTCTTGTTGTTGCACTTACATGAGGTCCAGGAAGATACAGGTGTGAGATCTAGAAAATACTTATTTGCCTCAAAAGATAAGCTTAAAATGATAGTAAGTATAATGTTGCAATGGAATGAACTCTAGGATCGGATATATGGAAGACTCATATCACCAATCCCAAACTGGTTTGGCCTGAGGCATAGTTGCCTGATTTACTGACTCCAGTCAGAGATTACAAATAGGAATTAAATCAAAGAGATCTCTGCTAACATTGTCTTTTAGTCCTTAAAATTCAAATTATGCACTTTGGTTTAACGCACTTTGTCCATTGGCAGAGTTTGGATTTTTACAAAGGGGTATCAAAATATAAATGAGTGAACTTATGAAGAAGTCAAAGGGAGTCAATATATATGTACAAAGATTTTTTTGCCTAACTTTACAGTGAAATTTTCCGATGAATACATGTGGTTCCACCACTGACATTGTCACAGAAGAATTGTCCAATTTCTTAAAGGGGGACTCTAAAGGGGAGGAAGTATGCTGAGAGGGACGGATAGGCAGAGAGCGAAAGACACTTTAGTTTATGCAAATATTCTCCATAGGTTTGATGTTAAATCGCCTTGCCTATCTCGTTTAGATATGTAGGTGTATAGATAGTCTTGCATCCGACATTACAGAAAATGCAATTACCTTCTCATTGATTCTTTTGAAAATTAATAGAGGAAAACATTTGTTTCCTGCTAGAAGAAAAAAAGAACTCATATGATTTAAGGGCATGTCGAAAAAAGAAAAAGAAAGAAGGAAAACTCTAGGTGGCTAGGTGTTCTTGTCTTTGAGTTGCATAATACACAAAGAAGCTTTTCTATTGCAGGAATCGATCTGCTGAAAGACTTTATGGTTATAAGGAGCATGAAGTACTTGGACAGATGACCACTGAGTTCCTTATATGTGAAGAGTATCATCAACTGGTAAGGATTGCCAGGGAAAGATTGCGCTGTGGACAATCATGGTCCGGTCTGTTTCCTTGTAAGAAGAGGTATGGTCAGATATTTATGGCAATGTTGACGAAGAGCCCTTTGTACGAGAATGGCGAGCTTTTTGGTATTATCACTGTTTCAAATGACGCAGCTTCATTCATTAATACAAACTCAAACGACACAAGTTCCCATGAGGACAATGGTGAACCTGGTGCTCGGGAAATAAATTTCAAAAGGATTCAATGGAATCAACGACCACAAATTGCATCATCTGTTTCAAATCTGGTGATTATTATCGTGTTGTCATTGTGGTTCATAAACATTTTGGTCACATTCTGAACAATTATTACTTGTTTTTTCCTGATTTTTCAGGCCTCGAAAGTTTTCTCACTGAAGCGTGGAGAAGATGCATCTGCAGAAGTGAGCACTAAGGATGAGGCTGATTTAGACACCAAAGAAGGAAAACCACTGAAGCCACCCAGAGCACCAGTAAGTGTGAAGGTAGTTGGTTTGCTTGCTTCTCATTGACTAAAATGGCGTTTTATGAAGTAAGATTAACGTTTCAGGCGACACGGCTGAGTTTCAGTTTGCTCGGTGGAAAGAATAGAGCTAACACAGAGAGCTCTGAGAAGGATGAATCTACATTTGACATCGCTCAGCCTTCCAAATTTGTAATTTCCTGCTACTTTACATGTCTGGAGTATGGTTCTATATGATGTCCCTCTCTTTCTTCTTCGCTTTATTAATTTCTTTGAAAAGATTGGCTGGCAATTACCTTCAAGGTCTTGTTAGCTTATTTGTGCTAAATAACATATTTGATAAGATGAATTAGAGTAGTCATGGAAGGATCTAGATGAATTTCAAGAACCAATCATCAAACTTTTGTGACAAGTTGAGTATCCCTGTGCACTCTGCAGCTTATTAAGAGGAGTAATAACTGATCAAACAACAGAATAAAGTGGTGGTGGTAGTGGTGTGTGTGTGTTGGGGGGGGGAGGGGGGGGAGGGGGCGGGGGGAGAGGGGGATGACAAAGGGGTTTCCCTCTATTTAAAAGTGGTTTGCCTTCCAGAGATGGGATGAATCTAAGTAGCAAAAGGATAAGAAATTTTTGTGGCGGGGAGCGGAAAATAAACGCTGTTTGGGCCTCGGGGTTCACTTGAACTAAGTTAAACTGGGGAGAAATTAAAAGTTAAAACAGAAAATGTAGGTATCTTGTGCCAAAGAAATAGAAGAACCAAGCTCCCGATAAAAGTTTTTTGATAATTATGTATTATATGACTAATGCTGGATGTTATTTCTAATGACTTGTTTGCAATTGTAGGCGGCAAAGGTTATGTCAAAGCTGAATATTGCAGGATTTGGGCGCATTAGTAAAGAGAAGGGTCAACAGAATGGGGATGACGATACTCCTGTTGGTGAGAATGTAGCTGAACCACATTCACCAACGGCATCCGATTCTACAGGAAAATATTGTCACTTAGTTGATGCACATCATCACCTCCAGAAAAACGAGAAAGGAACTTGTTGTCATCCAGGAAGAACGTGTGCCCCTACAACTGGGCATGACGGTCCTGGAGGGTTCTCAAGGAACTCCGATAAATTTCCCGATACACTTGAAATTCCTGAACAGATTCCAGGATCATGTATGAGTGATGAACTCCAGCAATCGCCTAAGTCAGGTGGGAGCACAGATAGCCATGGAAGTTCACCATTCAAAGTTGAGAATGAGTTGAGTTTGATAGTAGATTGTGCAGTTCTATGGGAAGACATTAGCCTAAAGGAGGAAATTGGACGAGGTAAACAGAGTAATCTCGCCATTGTTTACATACACTTTACTCTTTTGAGCTAATGAACCATTGGACAAATATTTTTTCGAGTAGTTCTTTCATTGATTGTTCATACATGTATCCACTCATTGTATGTTTTAAGCATAACATCTGTGCTGGAAGGAAGAAACTGTTACCTGCATTTTGGTACAATGGTTGCCTAGTTTACTCTTTGCATAAATTATCATCCTATAATGCTGAGCCTTTTATAATTTATCAAGTACAGAAAACATTTAAGTTTTTGAAATTATCACTGACCTCAATGTCTTTTCTTTAGGTTCATATGGTGTTGTGTATCGTGGAATCTGGAATGCATCGGTGCTTCTCGCGTTTACAAGTTTTTGGTTATGTTCTAAAGGTTGCTGAAAAAGTATTTCATTATGGAGGTATATTGATTATTAATTCTCTCAATGTTTTCTTTAGGATGTTGCTGTTAAGGTTTACTTTGGGAATCAATGCAGTGAGGAAACATTGCTCGAGTACAAAAAGGAGGTACGTGATGATACCAGCTGCTAGTTGGACACTACCTTGATAGAACAAAAATTTCTAATTTACTCTCTACCGTGTTTTCAGGTTGAAATAATGAAAAGACTCAGACATCCTAACGTGTTGCTATTCATGGGGGCCGTATATTCTCAAGATAAATCGGCCATCGTCACAGAGTTCTTACCTAGGTATTGAACTGAGTCTTACTCCCCTGTGGAAGAATGCCGTGGAGAAGTTTGCCGATGAACTGGAGTGGCAATTGGCAGATGATTGTCCACTCTGTCCAGTTGGACAACTAAAATTGACAACATTCTCATCATGTATTTCAGGGGAAGTCTTTTCAAAACACTTCACGGAAATAATCATCTATTAGACTTGAGACGGCGTCTTAGGATGGCCCTCGATGTGGTGTGGTTTCTGCTTGGACTCATCAATTTCCTTCTCTAATGTGTTTTCAGTGTGACATTTATCCTAGTAAAATCATGGTGTTTCTCACACTCGTTTAATTAACTCTAGGCAAGAGGTATGAATTATTTGCATCGCCGGAACCCACCTATTGTACATAGAGACCTTAAATCATCAAACCTGCTTGTCGATAAAAGTTGGACTGTCAAGGTACTGATTGCTGAACTAATGCTTCAAATTATTCTCAGTGAAGCCCTTCAATAGATAAGTACACTGACATAATTTATTCCAGGTTGGAGATTTTGGCCTATCAAGATTTAAAGATTCAACCTTTTTAACAACAAAATCAGGTCGAGGGACGGTAAACATCTCAACTTCCTTTTTCCCCCTTTCTTATTGTCACATCGGATATAGCTTATGCCAATACCGGTCTGTTTTTGTTTTCTTGATTATTGCAGCCCCAGTGGATGGCTCCTGAAGTACTTCGAAATGAACCTTCAACAGAAAAGTAAGTTCCCAAAGCCTTGCTTGCAAATTTCATGAGAAGATCAAATATTTTTGCATCTGTTAATTTGGCAAAATGACTAGGTGATTGGCTGATGCTCAATTGCTTGTTGAGCTTGAGTTCTTTCCCCTTCGTGCCTTTGTCCTAGAGAACATGTTCAATGTCGGTAGATAAAAAAAATAAAACTGCGGGAACCATTTTATCCCTTCGAGTAATAGTATTTCTTGGTACCAAATGTTGCTTAGTATGCAAGCATTTTTTTCCTCCTTTTTTCTGTGAGTGTGTGTGTGTGTGTATATATATATATATATATATATATATATATATATATATATATCCAATCCCAACTCGTTTGGCATTCAGACGTAGTTGTAGTTGTTGAATTGCAATGTCTTTCTGATGGATTTCTTCTATTATACAGATCTGATGTCTTCAGTTTTGGCGTGATCTTATGGGAATTAATGACTGAATCTATTCCATGGAACAACCTTAATTCTTTACAGGTAACTCTCTTCTTACCTCTTTGTTGTTAGGAAGTATGAAAAATGCAAGTGCTTATTGCAAGTTGTCTCACTAAAACAATTTTTGAACTGCTTTGTAATGTTTTTATTTGAGCCGAGGGTCTATCAGAAACAACTTCTCTACCTAGAACCTACCAAGGTAGGGGTAAGATCTGCGTATACACTACCTTCAGTAGACCCCACTAGTGGGATTACAGATTCCATTGGGTATGTTATTGTTCTTATGTTGAACCAATGAACTTTTCTCTTTAAAGGTTGTAGGAGTTGTCGGATTTATGGATCGTAGATTGGAAATACCGGAAAATCTTGATACTCGAGTATCTACAATCATCCTCGATTGTTGGCAAAGGTGCTCTTTTATCTCTCGTTTATTTCATTCCATGTTCTCATCGATGTATGCAATATGAACTCAAACTAAACCTCGTTTTCTTCTCTTTATACAAACAGCAATCCAGCACTCCGTCCATCGTTCCAAGACATAATCCAAAGGACGACAGACATACTTCTCACGTTTACCGGATCAACGACAGCTAGGAAGAATATAGGGACATAATATCAAACACGAATCGATAGGTTTTTTCCAGATAACAACAGGAGTTCAGTAGTGTAAGTGAATTAGCAATACATGAGGCATCACAACTTTGTTTCTTTTTCTTTGACAATTTTTTCTTGCTTTAAAGTTAAGGGTAATGATTTCCATTTACCCTTCTAGTGAATGGATGTTAGAAAGCATATATGTTGGAATCCCTAGTCTTTTATAATAGTGGGTAGGCAAGTTCTGCTCGAAAATTACACTGTGTAGATAGGTTAACTTTTTTGGAAAAATAAATAATATTTTTTTTTAATGTATGAATAGAATTCTCTTGGCTTCTTTCTGTGTTTACATTTTTATATTCAGATTCTCCTTACACTTCTGTTTGGAAGGTTGTTAAGTATTGTTTTATAATGTATTCTATTGTATTACATTGTGTTGTATTATACCGTATTGTAGTTTTAGTGAATACATATTTAAGATAGATTGTATCATTTTCCATTGTTATATGTTATCAGACATCAACAATTTAAAAGATAAATCTGAAGTAGGGTACAAAGTAGAGTTACTATAAAGATAGGAAAAAGGATCAAATAGGATTATTATTACATAATAAGTAAAGACAAAAAGACAAGAAAAATAAGGTAATGATGCAATTGCACCCAAATGGTCATTACACAAAATGAAATTTTTCGTTATTATCTAACAATGAATTTAGCGATATGATATAATAAAATTCAAGTAACAAATCAAAATAGATATTCAATAATTTAAACTAATAATACAATATAAACTAATTAACAATAAAATACAATGAGTAATAACCATCAAAACAAGTTCTATGGTAATAACTTGACCATTTCTTGAGTCATACTAATTGAGAATCAAACTCATGTTTGAGATAATGATTTAGTAAATGATCATCTATTTATTTCTCTTGCGGTTTTTGGACTTTCTAGATCAAAATTTAAGGATTTTTTTTTTTTACTAAATTGAAAATCTTATAAGAAAATGTTAAAGTATAGTCTAAAATTTTGTATACAACTTCAAACGTTAGATGACAGTTTAAGTTTGTCTATAAACTTAGGTTAATTTATGAGCAAGCATCCAACATGAACCTAATGTTATTTAAAAGATATTTTTCAATCTTGATTAGTTTAATCAGTAAATTTGAAATATTAAATAATTAAATCGAATGCTACTATAGACACCCCCTCACCCCTCCCACCCACCCCCACTTCTTGATCATAAATCAGGTCAGCAAAAACATTCTTGATTGTGAAATTCATGCAGAAGATTTGCTATTAGAAAAGGGAACACAAGAGACTATCAACTTTCTAAAGCCATTTTTGTTGACTGGCTATGACCCTTGTTATAAATATGAGTTTTAAGTTATATATACTGTCGGAAATTTTTATATCATTTGATCAATTTTACCCAAATTAGTTTTATATATATTGTAATAGATAGTTATTTCATTTTTACGATTATAAATTTTAAAAGATTTTCTTTATAAATATCTTTTAAAAGATCTTTTGATAATAGCATTGACGATATATATATAATTTAAACGTCATAAATATACTAATGGCATGAATGTCGGTGCTGTTCTTTAATTAGTATGGAAAATAAGAAGATTTGGAACAAAAAAAGTCAACAAATATCTAATAATACAATTAAGAAATATTAAACAAATCTTTTATATTTCTCTCTCTTTGAAATATCAATATCATGTTCAATATTTGGACTATTATTTTCTTCGTTTTAAAATAAATATAAATGTCATTTTAATATAAAATGAATTATTATCTCCAAGGTCATCGACCGGTTAAGTCGATAGGAAACTTACGTGATTCATTTTATATATTAGGTATATATGTTTTTATTCAAGGTTTCACACACACTTATTTAACTCAATTTGAAATTATATCAAACACCAAGATAATGAAGTCAAAGATTGTACAATTTTATATGTTATTTTCCTAATTTTGGTATTAAAATAATTTTCACGTGCCAAGTAAATCTAGTCACCAATTTATTCACATTATTTATCTATTCGACAATAGGAATAACATATTCTATTTTGGTCAAGATTATATTCTTTTCTTTTTGTCCATTTCGATGTACACGTTTTTTTTTTTTTCTATTTGGAAACATTAATTTAGATTGATAGGCTTCTATTTAATCTTTTTCTAATTTAGAAATTAATCATCCCTACCAAAAAAATGACTCCAAAACAAACAAAAAGATGTCTAGCTAGCACGCACTCACGAAGGACTTCCAGTAATATAGACTACTGAGAAGTTGGAATGACGTTTCGTGAATTAATAAAAAGAATCGTTGTTGTTTTGCTACAAGTAAATATTTCCATCTGTTTTAATATGTTTGGTTAGCTTGTCATAACATTTAAGAAAAATTGAAAATGTATGCTTTAAACATATCATTATATTTGTATAATTATAAGATTTTGAAATCTACCATCTTAAATATGTCATAACATTAAGGATATATAAAGATTTTTATTTAAAATAAAATAAAAAGTTTAAAGTTAATTATTTTCAGACATAAAATATTTTGTAATTTTTTTTTTTTTTTTTGCAACTGATTAGTTAATAATAAAATAATGCAAATAAATTGGAAGGGTGGAAATACCATATATATTAGAAGAAAAAAATGACAAAAAAAGAAGAAGTTTGATTTGCATTTTAGATTCATTGTTGATATCTGGATAATAATAAATATATAGAAATAACAAGTGAAAAATAAATATATAACAACAAATGTGTTTACATCAAAATATATATATATTTTTTAAAAAGCGTGACTCACTAATATATAGAATCTTCAATTATTTTATTTCAATATGTCCATATTACAGACAAAACTTGTAATCTGAACAGATTTATTACGCTGATTATTTTTTTTATAAACTAAAAGGAGGGACTTTTTTCTACAACTTTTGTCAAAGTAATATATTTTTATGAGCCATTGATAATGAAGAGAATATAAAAAACTATTGTCATTACTCAACACATCTCGAGGTTTCAATATAAATTTCGAACATTAAATGGTAAAAAAAAAAAAAAGAGTAAAGTGAGCTTAAATTCGTAATCAAAAGTCTTATATTTGAGTCTTAGATATAAAGTTGTCTTTATTAGAAAGTACCTTTGCCTCTAATATAAAATTTTAATGCAAGAATTCAAATTTAATGAAAAAATACGAGAAAATCTTAATAGGGAAACAAAAGGACTTGATGATTGAGAAAATTTATTAGTTCAATACTTTCATTTTATTAATGAGTATTCGATTCACCACCTTATTATAATCCTTTCTCCTATTTTTTTGTTTTTCATTCGGTGTCCGGTATCCACATAGGAGCCTGAGTCCAGATTCATGCTGGAAAATCCCACATTGAGAAATAAAACGCGCCGTAACAAAGACAACTTTATACTCAGTCCTCTCCGATTTCTCCTTCTCCAAAATACCATTTTTTTAATATATAAATAAATAAAATAAAATAATAGAAAAAAAGAACTTGGTGATCCAAGTAAGAAGTAGGCAATAATATATTTAAATATTGATGTCCCAATGTCCTACAAGATAGCACATAACATTTGACTTGCTCACAAATCTTTTCCTTCCTTTTTCCTTCTTCTTAATTCCCTCACTTTTCTTTTCAACCACTTTCTCTCTTCTCTTGACAAAAACAAATACTCTTTTTTCTAATCTCAAAATTGTTATTACAATAATATGGGCAAAGCATCCAAATGGTTCAAAGCACTTCTTGGCTTCAAGAAAAATGACTCTTCTTCTTCTTCTACTTCTTCCACTAATAAGAAGAAATGGAGTGATGTTAAATCCTACAAAGATAAAGATTTTCAACACCATGACAAATCACACTACGTGAATAGTCGTGCTGGAGTGGACCCCACAATCTGTGAGGTCCACTCCAGCTTGACGACTAGTAGTGTGATCCGTACAACAACGTCCGCGACGACGTGGAGTGGTGAGGAGTGGGCTGCCGTTGTTATACAGTCACATTTTCGAGCTTATTTGGTTAGTTATATTATACATAGTATCTTTCTGTTTCATTTTATGTGAAGGTATTTACTCGCACGATTTTTTATTTTTTTTTGAGAGTTTTGAATTGTGTTTAGTATGAGTTTTCCGAAAAAAATAAGTTATTTTATGGCAATCAAACCTATAGTTCATCAAAATAGTTTCAAAGTTTAGAGAATGTTAGCTAGTGAGAGACAAACATGTTTTATCTATAAAATTAACCAATTTCACTTAGTATGAAAAATTTAAGAAATATATATTTTTAAAGAATTATGATCCTAAATATGTTGCAAAATTTATGTGATCGTGGTTAATTATAATTTTTTTCTAAACTTGTAAACTTAAATATATTACGTATAATATTTATGTAGAGCTATAAAAGTTTCTCACTAAGGTAATAAACAAATATTTCATTCTTTTTGTAATGAACTAACAAAAAGATAGTATCCAATAAATTAAAACAAAACAGTAATGTTTTTACAATTAGAAGATTAAACACAACGAAATATAATGAAAACCAAGAAGGGAGAGATAATCAAAACTAATTAGGGTTGGGATTTTTTTTTTGGGGGAGGGGTGTGGGTGGACGGGAAAAGAAACGATTCCCAATATATACTCTAGCTGAGAAATTGAGTCATCCTGGCCTTTTTTTTCGATACAAAGTTACATTGAATAAAGAATGATATATACTCTATATTATACGAGGATCATATAATATCTGTGAAATTAGGGTTCAAATTTCGACAAAGGAAAAAAAAAACTAAAACAAACAAATTAGCTAGATGTTTTTTTTCTCCTGTGCTTAAGTTTTTGTTAGTTGAGTTACTTGTGATGTTTAGTGGAAGCATGTCCGATAAAATGGTTGAGTTGCGCATAAATTGATCACTAATCAATGCAAATTTATATGTACTTTTTTAAACATTTTTTTTTGGAATGCATGGGTTATTGAGGTCGGCACGGGGGTGGGTGGGTGGTTAGCACATGCATGGTCAAATGTATACAGAAAAAAGGAAAGTAGACTATTTTGGACCAGTGTGGACCAGATTGTCTAAAACTAGAAAAAATTGTGGTCCTAAGTGTACTTTAAAATTCTATGAAGTTTGTCTACACATTCACACTATGAGTAAGTTCAACATCACAATAACTTTAGTTTTTGTATTCGTCTCTGCACCGTTTGGTTACAAAAAAACGAATGACACTTGATCGTACACTCATACTAATTTTCCATTTTGTGTTTAAATTTAAAGTCAAGGAGAGCTTTACGCGCATTGAAGGGACTTGTGAAGCTTCAAGCCCTAGTAAGAGGACACATTGTAAGGAAACAAACCACGAATATGCTAAGGCGTATGCAAGCGTTGATAAGAGCTCAATCGAGAGCTCGTTTAGGACGATCTATGATTTTTGAATCACCTCCTTTTAGCGCAAAATCTACTCAATTTCTTCATCATGTAAGTAACAAATCATCTTCCTCATTTCATTTCATTTTACATTTTATATATGATGATGTTTGACTGATCATGTCAGTTCATTTTGAATCTTGATATATAGGGTCCTACAACTCCTGATAAATTCGACCAAATTATTCGTGCAAGGAGCATGAAGAATGATCAAATGCTTATGCTCAAGGTATGAGTGATACTAAAGTATAGTAGAGGATAAAATTAAGATATTTCGTATAGCAGAAAGATAAATTTGTACATTATTTTCCCCTTATATCTAACATAAAATTTGTATTAATGCAGAGGAATTCTTCAAACCATATAGGCAATGTCGATGCCAAACAGAGGAATTTATTTCATTCTTCAGAGTTTAGCTTAAAAACAGACCAATTCTGTTTTAGCTATGATGAAACATGTTACTCCTCTATTGATAATAGCCCACAACTTCACTCAACAGCATCATCGAGATGTACTCGTTCGAGGACAGGACCATTTACGCCAACAAAGAGTAGTACACGAAGCTACACGAGTGATGAATACTCGAATAATCATCCAAATTACATGTCTTACACCGAGGCAGCTAAGGCAAAAACGCGCTCTATGAGTGCACCAAGACTAAGGTCTCAATATGATAAGAGGTACTCAACAAGTAACATGCAAAAGGGTTCTAATTGTTATGCCAATTAGAACTAGCAAAGGTGCTTGTTTGGGTTCTGATAGAGCACTAGACAAGATTGGAGTGCCTGTTAGTGGTGATTTGGATGAATTTGGGCGCGGTTTTTGTCACATATATTAGATGATTCAAGTTCTAAGTTTGTAAGTTCGAGTTTCAAGTTCTGAATGTTTAATGTCCTGAACTCTTGAACCTGCATTTTTCGTTTGTGTTAGAACTATAACTACTAAACTAATGTGAATCATTTTGTATTTGGTTCGAATTTAACTTTAAAAGATGTAATCTCTTAGTTAACTACATCATGTTCTATTTACTTTATTAGTCATCAGACAAACGAGCTTTTCCACGAAGAAAGTTTTATGTCCGACTGCTTGTATATCAATAGTAAAGAGAAGTTGCAAATGCTACTAGTGGTTCTAGCATGATTAAGGCCCTTCTTAAGAAGATTAGACTAGGGTGTGTGAAGCTACATAATATGAAGGGAGTTTAATTGAATCTCATTTATCGAAAAATTATATAGTGCATTTAGGTACAGAATTATCCTATGCAGATATATAAAAATATATAGGAGAACTTAATTAAAACGCTATGTAAAACTAAAAGAGTTTTAATGAGACAAGGTGGGTAAAAGGAAGAAAAAAAAAAGGGCACAAATTTAAAAAAATTGAAAGAAGAATTTGGTCTACGAGATGTGTCACATCACCTCTCAATATACAAGGTTAGTTGAATCACCTTATACAAGAGGAATTCTTTGTGTACGAGGGAAAATACTTCAAAAATTACATTAGATTATAAGTTTGAATCTCAATTACGATATTAACTTCATTTATTTTTGAATTTTCTTGTTAGAATTCCTGGCTCCGTCTAGTTAAAGTATTAGAAGACTTCTTGTAGTATGGTTGTCAATTCAGTCATGGCTTTTTGATCCCTTTTGATAATTAGTACTTTTGAATGGTTTGAAATTTTGAATTTATAGTACAACATACATCTCAATAGTCAATGCATGTGTGAACCTAGAGGGGAAAGAAAACTAAGGTATTTAATCGTTATTTACGAATTTAAATTTTATGCATTAATAATATGTAATTTATAAAGTAATTACAAGTAAGTTTTTATGACAAATCTGAAGTGCTAACATGATAAATACCAAACGGAACATATTATAATAGGCTAAACTACCCTGAAAAAATATTTATACGTTAATATATAAATTAAATCTTTCTTTATACATGCATTTATAAGTCTAGCTAGTTGCATGGAAAAGAACACTCCACATAATAAATACTAAAGCTTTTCTTCATAATTGAGGACCCCAATGTCCATTAGTTTGACTTATAATAACAAATCAAATTAATGAAGATCTAATAGTGGCTGATCAATAGACAAATATATAAATGTAGTAGTTGTTGGCAATTAAAATTTACATTAATAACATAGCTAATATAGTTTTATAAGTGGAATTTGAGAAAAATTGTGTATATAGATTTTATTTCTATCCTGAAAAATAGAAAAGTTATTTTGGAATAGAAACATAATTATTTTTTTAGGGAAAAGGGTCTGAAAAATATTTTAACTTTGACCGAAATTGTTGTTACGATACCAAACTTTATAGAGGACCTTTTACCCCCTTGAACTATTTAATAGTGTACTTTTTACCCCTAAACTATTTAATAGTGTATTTTAAAAGTATATATGTGCCCACGTGGACACATATATATATTTAAAATACAATATTAAATACTCTAGGGGGGTAATAGGTCCTCATGAAAGTTTGGTATCGTAACAGCAAATTCGACCAAAATTGAAATATTTTTCAGACCCTTATCCTTTTTTTTTATATATATACAAAGTCAAAATTATTTTATGTATATAAAGTAGATGTTAAAACTAACCTTTCTCTGTTCCTTATAATTATTTTTATACATTTTAAATTGATTCAAGTAATATTTATGATTCCGCCGTTTAGAAGATAACAAACTTTTAAGTATGGTTTGGAATTTTTAATTTCTAGCACGACAACATACATGTCAATAGTCAAATGCATGTCAATATGTGCACTACTTCCAATAGCAGCAAGAATTAATGACAAGCAGAATACATAGACAATCACTTAAATTTGTTAATAAATTCATTTAAATATTAGTATTGTGATTGAATATTCGAACACATGATTTGTTAACAACAAAAATTATGAATGATCCTAAAGTATAGTTGAAGATAAATTAAGATATTTCGTATAGCGGAAAGGTAAATTTGTACATTTTTTCCAAACCATATGGGCAATGCCAATGCCAAACAGAGGAATTCAGACAAATTAAGTTGAAGCTATGATAAAACATGTGACTCCTCTGTTGACAATAGTTCTGAATGTTTAATGTCCTGAATGTTGGTGATGATTGTTCTTTTCGAGTTGATCGTTTGGAGTATTTTTGGTGATAATCTTGTTTATGCTTTTATTTGCTATGTTAATATGTGTGTTTGTTGTTCCTTTACTAGTTGTTTATAACTGTTTTTGTCTTGAGGTGGGATCTATCGAAAACATGATTTGAAGACTTTGGGTGCACCAATCTAAACTTAAAATAAAAACAATTAAATATGGCATTAGTTGAATTCGAACCTATGCTCCTCATGGATGTATTATTAATTATATCCTAATTTATGTCAGTTTCCAAGATAGATATACATATATACACGTGATTTTTCTAAACTAGGATGATTTGGATTTCTCTGTGATTCGAGGGCTATTAGTGGTGTATTTCTCGAACCAGAATGATTTGAACTTTATCTCCAGGAATGAATTTGTGAATCTTTTTAAAGTATTTGATTATCAAGAAGAGTTTGGCATATCTTAATTTCTTTATGAATATCAATTTATGGAATATTCACGATCTTGTTCTCTATAAATACCCAGAAATTTATGGGATATTTTGAGATTTCTTCGACAAATAAAATATTTATTGTCTTCATGATCTCTTCATGGTTATTCCATGAATTAATGGAATTTTTTACAATTCCTCTTAAGGGAATATAATACCATTATATAGGAATGAACTAGGGTTTAAGGTTGAGTAGCCTCCCTCCAAGAATCCTAACAAGAATTAAACATATATAGTAGAATTCCAATTGAAATTGGACACGTCTTGTAGAACCCCATAAAATTTTGATATCTACATACACTTTTTGACCAGTGAAACGAATTAAATTGTCACACCCCGAGCCTACACCCTGGACGTGGTCGGCACTTGAGAACCATTGTTGGCCCCAAGCGAATTCTTGTCCTGGCTCAATACTCAGCAGAAGACTTACTCAAAAATAAAAGAACTTTAAAAGTAAAGTTTTAACTCAATGTCTCAAAATAGATACTCAGAATATTTTATGCAAAACATTCAGTGACCAAAAAAGGCAACTCAAGTCTTTAATTAAGCACTGGAAATGAAAAAGACTCATGAACTACTATTGTCTATCTATGAAGTCTCTAACAACTATAATGAAAGTCGGGACAAGACCCACGACATCCTAACTAAACTGAAAGATAAATGGGGATCCTCCGGAAGCAAGAAGACTCACCAAGAAAATCTAGAACTCGACTGGATCAACGAAGCACTAGTTGATGATTCTGGTTACATGTATCTGCATCATGAAAGATGCAGGCCAAATGGCGTCAGTACATTTAATATACGAGCATGTAAGGGGAATACTGAACATAACCTACAAGCTTGAACTAATAAAAAGAAAACATACTCACCTCGACTCTACTCAACTCAACCTCTCAACTCATGGATACTCAACTCAATGCAGTATAAAACAACACTAAAAGTGCAGTATATATAAAGCATTTAAAACAGTAGATAACGATTCAATGTATTTAAAAATATAATAATAACTTAGTTTGTATGTAAAGATACAAAATAACTCAATTTGGGAGATTTTCTAATCAACAACCATCACTATGAGCTATGTGATGATACAACGTCTCTCCCACACTGCCAGAACTATTCTATACCTTGCTGGGGTATGAAACTCCTCAACTAAGTGGATCCACTAAGCTATGCTTAAAAAGTAATAAGGAATCATCTAAAAAGTACAACTCTTTCTAGCCACGTTGGCTACATGGTTTATGAGGACTTTGAGTTATCTGAACTCGTCCCCATATCGGTGCTTAATATTACTTCCAAAATATAACTTAGATCATATGCTTAAAAAAAATTCCTAATCCTCAACTTTTAGATTATTACTCAAAAGATTTCTCTTAAAAGAGATAGTACTCATAACTCCTCATGAACTCCTTTGGAAATCGGTGTCTCTCCTCATTTTAAATGTTACTCAAAACTCCTCATGAACTTCTTTGGAAATCGGTGTCTCTCCTCATTTTAAATGTGAAAATATTTAATCTTGGGAATACTTAGTTCCCATATATTCATTTTGAAAAATGAAACTCAACTCTCCTCATCCTCAAACTCAAGTACTCAAGTCTTAAAACAAGTTTTAAAAGATTGTAAAAGACTTCTCAAAATGACTCGAAAGAACTCTCAAGACTTTACCCTTAACTCTACCTTGAATTTGAATTATGAATTCAAGGGTTATGATTCTTGTTATGAATGATCTCTCAATGTTTAAATGTAGTTTAGAGTATTTAAAATCAATAGGGAGTAAAGGTACACTTTAAAAGGACTTAGACGGAGCAAAAAACAGAAACATGGTGGGGGCAGGCAACCCTGGCGCAGGGCGCCAGCCCCTGAACTTCAAAGACCCCATTTTGGCGCACTGTTGGTGTGCCACGCTAGATCCTCTGGCGCATCTGGGGCACGCTGCGCCACCCCTCCCCCAGAACATTCCGACGAATTTTTCTTCTCGTTTTTTTATCCTAATTCACTTAGAATCGATTGATTTCATCAAATTTTCCTTAGATTCAATTACCCAATACAAGTACACAAGAATCTACTAAAAAACAACCCTCAAACTCATAGATTTATCTCAAGAACTCATCAAACACATCCTAATTCAAGAACGAAAGCAACACTTCAAGAACACTTATCAAGAATTTAAATTTCTCAATATTTATGGATAGATTTGCAAAAGAAACTCATGATAAGCGTGTGGGTGAACAAACCCAACACTATGAAAATTTACATAACTCGATTTGGTGAAACATTTCCTCGATTGCAAGCGATCTTGTTCGTTTATCCTTTTCTCTTCTTGAACTCCTCTCAAAACCCTAAGCATAATTTAGGATTGTAAAACTGACCCAAATCAGATTTGACCCCAAAATATTACTAAAAAATGTTTTAAGCTGATGGGGTAAGGAAAATACCAAAATATCCCTCACTAATTCGGGTAACTTTCCTTAACTGGACAAGCTAACTTCAAACCGACATATCTCCCTCATCCAAACTTGAAATTTAGCAAACTTGGTGGCGTTGGAAAGAGGATTCCAAGACCTTTCATTTGATATCTTATGGGCCACCTAACTCATTCTGTATTGAAAGTTATGGTCGTTTGAAGTTGACCCAAAACTCACAACTTAAGCATAACTTGCGAAATTCTCAATTTAGCTATTTCCAACTTAGCACTTTCTAACTTTAGCTCTTTCTAAGGCAGGATGTTACATAAATGATCATGCAAATTAATTGTTAGATTAAATTCTTCAATAGTTCTATTAGTTTCTCTTTTTCATTTAATTTCACGATATTTATTACTTTCATTTGCAGTGTAAAATCTTAACATAAATAGTTCGTATCCTATACAAAAGATGAATACTAATGATTGTGAAATGTACAAAGTGGTTCAATTTTGCCCTACTGATTTTTCAAATTGCATTATCGTCAACAAGATACTAGAATTTTTTCAAGGCTATGAAAAAAAATAGGAGATGCAGGTTACGGAATTACACAACTCTAGAAAATTATTTCCCTCATTTTGGTTGGGAAAGTGATCTGCAAGGCCTCAACAATCCATAATCTTAAAATGGTCAAACATAACTCTTTGTGGAAGGTAGGAGGGTATAATAACATTACTACATTACCATTTAAGTTTCATAACTCCATAATCTCACACAATATTTAACAGTTGAAATTTAGTAGGGTTCAACAGGCATACAACTAGCTAAAGATGAGTTTACTTGTTTCACTAGGGCTCGATAGGCCTACGGAAGCTTGCTCCTATATACATGGCTTTTGATTCAAGTTTCTCCTCTTAACATTGTTTTCCAATTAGGATTCATGTTTGATGAAAATGAGTTTACTCAAAAATTGGGAGCTTCTACCCTACACTATTTGTTGTGGATGACTGATCCACAATTAAGGAATTACATTTAGATTTAGCCTTCTGAAAAGTAGTTAATTTCATTGGATAGCTACCATGAAAGTAGTTAATCCATTATAATTTATTTATGTCCTGCAACTTTGATTTAAACCACCTAAAGACAAAAAGAAATTTTATTTTATCCCCATATGCATGACAATTAATTAATAATTGATAAAAAAAATAATTCAATTGGGAGTATAATATTTCTTGTAATAATTCATAAGGCACAAATAAACATATATAAATTATTGTACATTACATAATACCACAAATGTTTATATCTTAGTAAGTTTTTATTTTGATTATAGTTTTTAAAAACTTTTTTAATTAAGTCAGTTGTTATACAAACTATCAAAATTATTATAAAAGTAGTAGAAACACTTAAAAATGGAATTAAGACTCACCTAATTGAGTATGCCAATCAGAGTATCATTTTAACTTGTATAATATTTTGTATTACTTTTAATTATAAAAATAGGTCTAAATCATCAATATCGTAGTACTTGTTATGCTTTAGAAGACATTCAAAATTAAGACAATGTCTTTTTAAATTTATATTTGATAATCTAATTAATTTGAACTTGAAATATCTACAAAGATACCTCAAGAATTATTTACAAAGCCAATGTTAAAACATGATTGTTTCAATTAAACAAATTAAGAGCCTGTTTGACATTGCTAAAAATAGCTTATTTTTAGAACACGTTTTTAAAGTAACTTTTCAAAACGTGCTTTTGAAAAAAATAATGATTTATTTTTGGCTAGTTCATTTATAAAGTTCTTTTGATAAGTAGATTATGTTTGACAAATTATTTTTAAAAAGTACTTTTGAGAGTCAAATTACAAAAAAAGACAAGTATCATTGCACTTTTAATAGTATTAATATTATTTTATAGAGAAAAATTATTTTAAATATCTATTATAAAATGTTCAATTAATTTTTTATTTTTATAAATTAATATGTACATATTTAATTTTTCAATCAATATTATCATAGATAAACAAAAATAAATCAAATAAAATATTGATATAATATTAACCTAATAATTTAAATTAAAATTATCAAGCAAAATAAATCTTAAAATAATTCTACAAATTAATATGTACATATTTAATTTTTCAATCAATATTATCATAGATAAACAAAAATAAATCAAATAAAATATTGATATAATATTAACCTAATAATTTAAATTAAAATTATCAAGCAAAATAAATCTTAAAATAATTCTACAAATTAAATCACTATCACTACATACGAAATTTCACCACCAAAAAATAAATATATGGAGGGATGAAACTTTAGGGCTTTAGGGAGAGACTCACTTTCTTTTTTTTGATTCAAATGCGGGACTGATAGTAAGGGTCAACGCTTTTGCTGTTACAGAATTTCATGCTACGGAATGAATTTACTTACCATCTGATTTGGCTATTTTAGTATGGACATAACTTAAGGAATATATTGGTAAATATGTATATGTGGCAAGGATAGCTTGATCTTTAAAAAAAAAAAAAAAAAAAAAAAAAAATCCACTTCAGAAAAATTGCTCATGCTCGCATGAATTAAAAACAGTTTTATTGATTAGTCAAACACCTTAATTTTTCTAAAAATGTGTTTTTTTTCCTCAAAATAAATGTTTTTGGCTTTCCAACAATAATGTCAAACATGCTCTAAGAAGTAGAACAATTATATTTAATTGCCTACAACTTTTAATTATAATCCCATCAATTATATTTTAAGAAAATAATAAAAAATTTGGTCTTTTTCACTTGTTTTATTGTTAGCAAGAAAGATCTCAAATATGAGCTAGCTCTCCCAAGAAAAGAGGAGAAGTCTCGACGCCTATCATCAACACATAATTCAACATGTGAGATACCAACAGAGATAAACACATGGTTAAGTGCTCAAGATGTGTTATTTTCTAAGCTTGGAGCGAAACACCAAAAATATGAGACTTATCTGATGGACATTTTGGCATGTTGGTTGTGTGCCTTTGTATTTCCATCTGAAGAAGGACAATGAGTGCATATGGGGGAAGTCGTCAACGTTTGAAACTAATTTGAACATGAACAGAGGTTATGCTGGGAGGAGTACTAGTATCTTGAGTACAACATCATCACTTCTTTCAATTGCTTCACCACTATTGATCATAGGGTTGGATGAAGCCATAGTAACTTATGTTCCTTACAAATTTACCACAAACTTTAATCACAACATACTAAAAATATCCATAATTTACTTCAACAACAAATAACAATAGCATATCTACGTTCACAAGTAAAAGTAAGATATGTGTTCAGTCCTTATGTTTTTTCTCTTTTAAAATCTATTTTGATATGTGTTATTTGACAAAGTAAAAGTAAGATATGTGTTCATTCCTTATGTTTTTCTCTTTTAAAATCTACTTTGATATGTGTTATTTGAGTTGAGTCTTTTGAAAACAGTCTATCTATGTCCACAAAGTAAAAGTAAGATATGTGTATACTCTACCCTCCCCAGATCTATATGCTGAGCCACCTTAGACAAAAGGGTAAGAAGGCTAATATCAAACAAAAACTATTTAAATATTAAAAGCCTATGATGCAAAAATTAACAAACAGGTTTCGTGGTGTAGTTGGTTATCACGTCAGTCTAACACACTGAAGGTCTCCGGTTCAAGTCCGGGCGAAGCCATTTCCTCTCTAAATCTTTTTGGCAGATATCCAGACCGATTAAACGTTACTGCTTTATTGATATCGGGTTATTGGTTTGATAGTTTGTCCAATTTTCTTATCAATTTAACCGTTGACCCATATAAACTTAATGAAAATTATATTTTTAACCCTTGAGGCAAATCTCAACATTGAATGTTATACTACTATGTTGTATGTTGATTGTGTTGAATTGATGTTGTTTATCGGTTGGTTTGATTCAATTTTAAAGTTTTTCATTATTAAGTTCTCTCTTTCTTTTTTCTTTTGTTAGTAGAAGACTCCGGAGAAGGTGGTTCTAAAATATGAATATCTTTTTAGGTCCAACATAGAAAGGCCAATGATAAAATCGGGGATCATTTGCACTTTTGCCCCTATTTTATGTTGGTCTTTAATTTATGTTCGTTGTAATAAATAATTTTGTCATACGAACTTATATCTTTATATCATAACAATCCACAAGTAATGCTCAGGTATGACTTTAATTTCTAAAGAATTTATGTCTCATTAACCATAAACTCGATTGCTAAATGACAAAAATTAAAAATCAGTCTATTTGAAGGGGAAAGGATGCAATTTTATGATAAAATCTACTTGTATAATTTTTTGTTTTATACTTCACAATTTATTAAAATTTTCCATTTTTTATTTTTTAAAATAAAATTCACCTTTTTTTTTGTCCCAACTGAAATAACTACCTTATTTTTTGTGTTATGTCCTTAATGTTAGGGAAATTTTAGCTTATCCATTCATTTTAAGAAATTGGTTCCTAACCACTAAAAAAGAAGAATAAATCAACTAATTGTTCATTAGTACGTAACTGATTCTATGAACTTTTTTTTTTCCATTATAACTTTGGGGATTAGAGATTCATTCATATGTAAATTATATTAATGATCTCAAATCTCAATTCCCAAAATTGAAATTTCAAAATAAAAAAAAATAAAAAAAATGTCAAGTTTTGGAACCCAAACAAAATGCAAAGCATGTGATAAAACTGTGTATGCTGCAGAAGTGATTTCTGCAGGTGGTGTTAATTATCATAATACTTGTTTCAGATGTAGCCATTGCAATGGAAGACTTGCTGTAAGTTTTTTTAAAAAAATTATTTCATTAATTTTTTGAACGAATCTGATCGATCGATTCGACTGATATGATGAATGGAATGATAGTTTATGTTATAGTTAGTTAGGACATTATCTTCCTTATTTCGTGAGTTCTTTAAGGTATTATTTTTAAACATATCGAAATGATCGATCAATTAGATTGATATGAGAGATGGAATGGTAGTTTTTATGTTATAGTTAGTTAAGACATTATCTCCCGTTATTTTATGATTTTTTTTTTTGAAGACTGTCAATTTATTGATTCGACTAATGATAGTTTATGTTATAGTTAGTTAGGAAATTATCTCTTTTATTTTATATTTTTTTGAAGACTTGTTTTGTGAACGAATTGGATTGATCGACTCGATTGATATGATATATGAAATGATAGCTTGTGTTATAGTTAGTTAGTACATTATCTTCCTTATTTTATGATTTTTTTTGTAGACTCATTTTTGAACGAATTGGATCAATTTGGCTGATATGATGAATGAAATGATACCTTGTATTATATTTAGTTAAGACATTATCTTCTTTATTTTATGATTGTTTTTGAAGATTCATTTTTTAACAAATTGAATTGATCGGCTCGAAAAGAAATGATCTAAAAAATATGTATCGCTATGATGATAATCAATAACACCCTTTATGAGTGACCCTTCCCTCCAACCTGATGTGATTGAAAAATATTTTGTGCATCAGATTGTTATTATCGTATATTTTTGTTTGATTTTTTCGTTTGAATTTATATAATATAGTTGAGCAACTATTCTTGCTTGGATGGAACATTATTTTGCAAGCCACATTTTGAACAACTCCTCAAGGAGAAAGGAAGTGGTGCTTTGAAGTCTTCCTCACGTTAGTTTTTCTAAATTTTGTTTTATTAATTATATTCCTAATTAATTAACATAAATTTGTGTATCTTATTTTCATAACCTAATTATTTATTCATTTTATATCAAATGTGCAGTTGGGAGGAACAATGATCTGGTATGTATCTTATGCCAACTTTAATTAACGAACTCCTTTTAATTATTTTGTTCCGTTTATGTGACATAGTTAAAAATGACACATAATTTAATTAAGAAAAATAAAAAGCTTTTAAAATTATGAAGTTGTGATCTTAAACATGCTTATAATTTTGACATTTATAGCCTTAAACATATCATGTGTGATGTGACTATAAACGCTTCTCATTACAAGTAAGATCAGATATTTAAAGTTCATTATTTTTGAATATATGTTGTTCTTTTTTGAATTGATTAATAAGGAAACAATGTCACATAAATTGAAATATATTCGCGAATGTAGCGTTATTCACTAAATATATATAAATATATGTATGTAAAACCAATCATTATTATGTATGTATTAACTCGAGGTAGAAACTAATAAAATTTAATTTTTGAATCCGTCTTTGCTGAAACTCTTGAATGTTTTTACTTTATTAATTATGTGGAGATGATAATTGTTGTAATAAATCAACAATATTTTAACTTATATTGCTTTCATGTTTTTATTTGTTAAAATGATTAATTTGTTACTAGTTATATATCATATTTTGAATTTTTCCTTTTTGAATATTTTTGTGATTACAGAACAGATGCCCTAGCAAATTGTCCTCTCTATTTTCTGGCACTCAGGAAAAATGTGCATCATGCAAAAAAACTGTGTACCCATTGGAAAAGGTAAGAATTTTTTTCGAGTCTCGAGAATGAAAAACTTTTTAGTAGGACGCGCTTAAATCCTTTTGTAAACTTATTTATGCGAACTGAAATAGTCAGGCCTGTGAATTTTCAATATCGAATAATTTAACAAAAAAAAAAGTATTTAGTTATATTGTGGTATGTTCTAAAACTAATTAAGGTTAACTAATAGAGATGACTAGTAATTAATGTTGTTGGACCTAGACCTACTCAACCAATATATTTCATTCAGGTGGGGAAGAGATACCTAAATACAATTCGAACTCTTTAAAAATGTCAATACATGCATATCAAATCTTTCAAAAATAGTAATATATATTTTTGAATAATCCAACATGAGCGTGCAAACATTTTTGATAAGTACTAGCAACTTATATTTGATTTTGTCATCTTTACAACATCTAATTAAGATTTTAATCATAATTTATATATGGGAAAAATGACAATATACCTCTAAACTATTGTAAATAGTATGCAGATACCCTTCGTCATATTTTTGGGACATTGGTGCCCCTATCGTCCAAAAACTAAAGCATATATACCCTTTATACTAACGGACATACACGTGTCATAATCTTATCCACCGACCCAACATTTATTAAATATTAGATCAATGGATAAGATTGTGCCACATGTCCCTATTTAGTCTTCCGTTAGAGTGAAGGACATATATGCTCTAGTTTTTGAATGCAGGGGCATCAATGTCCCAAAAGTATAACATAGGGTATATGCATACTATTTACGATAGTTCAGGAGTATATTTGTCTTTTCTCCCAATATATATATTTATATATGATTGATTGATAAAAACAGGTGACAGTAGATGGAGAATTTTACCATCAATCATGCTTCAGATGTGCACATGGTGGATGCAAACTTACAACATCATCATATGCAGCATTAGATGGACTTGTTTATTGCAAGCCTCATTTTTCTCAATTGTTCAAAGAAAAAGGTTCCTATAATCATCTTACAACAGCTACAAATAAAAAAAATCATAGTGTTGATGAACAAGAAGAAGGTTCAACAACTACTACTGCTGCTGATGTTGATGAGCCACCACAGCATCCTGTTGAAGAGACTCAAGATTAGTCCTTGACTTTTCGGTACGAATCCATATTTAATCAGACCAAAAATGGATATTGAGACATCGGATGAAAACCAAAAAAAATAAAATATATATATATATATATATATATATATATATATATATATATATATATATATATATATATATATAGTTTTAATATTATATTATTGAGATTAATCATATTCTTGATGAGAGAATATGGTATGGTGAAGTGATGATTCATTGGTTTTCTTAATTATTTGTTTCTTCATTTGAAAATTTTGTAAAAGCCTAGTAAGGTATCATATATATATTTGTGATGTTTTTTTCCTCAATTTTGCTATAATAAGAAATTAACACATTGTTCTCTTACTATTTTCCTTTCTTTCTTTTTTTTTGGTTTAATCATATGGCGTGACTAATTCAAATTCATTTCAAATACTAATAGATCCATAACACACTAAATTAAGAGGTAAGTAAGTACTTCATATATAGTGAGTTTTGAGGGTCAAGTTGTAAGAAATTGGATTGAGAGGAGAGTCACAATCCTGTCCAGAATTACATCATGGGTAAAGACGCTACTATGCTCCTTAATGAATCGAATGGTCCTTTGACCTTCGTTTGACTTCATGAGCCAACATTGTGAGACTAGGTGTCCTATTGAAAGGTTCTTAATTTTCAAAACTTGAACTTGACATCGCTAGTCAAATAAGAAA
Source organism: Solanum bulbocastanum (assembly GCA_037074985.1). NCBI lineage: Eukaryota > Viridiplantae > Streptophyta > Magnoliopsida > Solanales > Solanaceae > Solanum > Solanum bulbocastanum. Next base: position 3,878,712 of record CM073604.1, read on the forward strand.
TTGGATTGAGAGGAGTCACAATCCATGCCAGCATAAATGTTGATATGCCCTTAATGAATCGAATGGTCCTTCGACCTTCGTTTGATTCCATCGACCAACATAAATCTCGTGAAACTCGCCGTCCTATTGAAAGGTTCTTCATTTTTCAGAATTCAAACCTACCGACATTGCTAGTCAAATAAGGAATTGGACCGAAATGAGAGTCACAGTGCTACCAACAACGGCGTCGGGCTAGGGTGTCGCTATGTCGTTGATAATGAATCCAATGGTCCTTCAACCGAGTCTAATGACCGATATAAATTTCATAAAATTCAGTCTTCTATTATAAGATTCTGAATTCTCAAAACTCAAATTTGACACCACTAATCAAATATTTATGACTATTTAGTGAATTTCTTATTATATATTACATGATATGCACAAAAGTTAATGAGTTCCTGCGAACCACGAGTGTTTAGAGATTTAAAACCGCATTATACAACATCACGTGCTAATCACGTGACACCCCCCTTACACCTACACCACCAATTGTAAAACTCTCATCATCTCAATTTCAAATAACTCAAGAGAGGATAAATTGGGATTTTGAGGTGCAGTGCAAAGAGACCCCATATATAAATTTTTCAATGCTATTCAATATATTCTGATGAAATTCACTTTGTTTTTTCAAGAATGAACAACCTTAACCTTGACAAAACCTCAACACCCAACCCCTTCTTGTCAATTTCATCTTTACACCATTCAAGAATCTCAAAATCCCTTTGTTTACCCAGAAAAGTTCTTGTTTTTGCTGATAAAAATGATAATTCAACCTCAATAACTAGTGGGTTTTTGTCAAAAACTCATTTTTCCTCCAAAAAAGTTACTGTTTTTGCTGATAAAAATGACAATTCAAGTTCAATAGCAAGTGGGGTTTTGTCAAGAACTCGTTTTTACCCCAAAAAAGTTGCTGTTTTTTCCTCTAAAGATGATAATTTAAGCTCAATAACAAGTGGGGTTTTGTCAAGAACTGTTTTTTCCTCCAGAAAGACAAAGAAATTTGCTTTTTTTGCTTCTAAAGATGATAGGAATAGTAATAAGCTTGACCAGTGGGACCAAATGGAACTCAAGTTTGGCAGATTAATTGGTGAAGACCCAAAATTGACCTTAGCTAAGGTTTATTTCTCTCATTTAAACTTGCACTAATATGTTCATTGGTTTTTTTTTTTTCCTTATTTATTCAGAAAATTATGTTCTTAATTGGCTTTTAAATTTTATTTGCTTAGTTAAGAAATTAGTTACTCACTCTGTTCCAATTTATGTCTGTTCCAATTTATGTGACATTGCGTGGCTATAGCATGTCATATCATTTGTATGACTATAGAAAGCTTGTCATTATTGATTTCAAATATAGAAATCTGTCCGTCGTTTTGGAACAGACTGATAAGGAAATAGCGTCAATTAACTTGTGAGTGAGGGGATATGTAGGATTCATATTGCTGACATACAGTTGGTGGTGTATAGTTAAGAGACTTTTTGAATGATTTCAAAATTGAATTTTGAGGAGTTAAGTGGCTTTTCTACTTGTGTGTTGAGAATGGGGAGTTTTATCCCCTCTAAAATTTTAAACTTTGATTTTGTTTACCAACACAATGAGGATTCTAGAAGAAAAGAGAACTACTCCTGCATCTAGAAATGAGACATAGTTGATGTGTCTATAGTCAAGTGACTTTCGAAACAATGCAATTTAAATTTGAGTTGTGCGAGTTATATAGTGGTTGCAAAGAATAGTTTAGGATTGAGACATAGTTGATAGTATAGATAGTTAAGAAATTTTTTGAATTACTACAATTCGAATTTGAGTTGTGTGATATATATAGCCGACACGTAAACTAGTTTAGGATTGAGACATGGTTGATAGTATAGATAAAAGAGACTTTCCGAAATCAGTGCAATTCAAATTTGAGGAGTTGAGTGATTTTCCTCCTTGTTGGTGAGAATGGAGAGCTCTAGCCCTCGAAAGTTTTATACTTTGCTTTGGTTAACAGCACAATGAGGGTTATTAAAGGGAAGTTTTTTTAAATCCTGCATCTGGAATTGTACAATCATAAATTGTAAGTTGATATCTGCTAAGTATTGACTTTATGTGTAACTTCAATTTTAAAAAAATTTCAGTCTTTCGTGCCAAAGCTAAACGTCCCTGCTTTACTATTGTATGTTCCTATTTGCTAAGTGCTTAGAGTTATTTGCCATTGAAGAGGAGAAAGAGGTTAATAGTAATAGTTCTTAGATTAGTTCCTGTATGTCCTTGCAAAACTTCTGTTGGTTCAATGCTATATGCATCTGTCTATTTCTGATTGTGATTCTTGATTTCATAGATAATTAGTAGGAAAACAAACCCGGAGACATCTTATCTTGAAATTGAAGAGTCATTTGACCAGAAGAAGGGAAAAACGTCCGGTGAAATTGTGGAGGTTCCATTTGATATATCCAAGCAAAAGAAATCTCTCAATTCATCAAATGGATTACATTTGGTTCGCCCTGTGCCCAAGAAGGGTGTTAAGTTCGAGGTTGATGAAAAACCGCCAAAAACTGAGGGTTATAAACAAAGCCAACCAATTTCAAGACCTGAAGTAAGTAGAAAAAGTAGTGTTCCAAATGTCATATTGCGAAAACCAAGTTTGTATTCTGAGGAGGATGAATCATCAAAATTCAAAATTAAGCCAAACTTGACTCTGAAAATGGGCAAAGAACTGAAACCTGAGAAGTTTAGTGATGTTACATTGTTGAAGAAGCCGGAACCAATGAGGATCAGCTCCGACGATAGTGAAAAGAATGGACAATCAAGTGATAAGTCTAGTGATGCTACATTGTTGAAGAAGCCGGAAACAATGAGGATCAGCTCCGACAATAGTGAAAAGAATGGACAATCAAGTGATAACTCTAGTGATGCTACATTGTTGAAGAAGCCGGAGCCAATGAGAATCAACTCTGGCAATAGTGAAAAGAATGGACAATCAAGCGATATCCTGCCTGTATCTAGTGATGACTCAGTAGATGCTAGTCTTACAGAGGTGTATGCATCAACTAGTGAACCCAAAAATAGCTTGCTTCTAAATAAGCCAGAGCCTAGTAATTTAAATCTAAAGATAGATCCAAATCAAGAATCTTCCGAGGCTCAGCATCCTAGTATTTCGGATGAAAGTACTTTGAATGCTGCTAACTCTTCTTCTGAGCTTATAAGTATGGCAGAGAATAAACTCCGCCAACCATTACAATCTAGCAGAAGCAATCCTCTTGAGAAGCAAGGCTTTGGTACAGGTAACAGGATTTTGTTCTTGATAGATAGTCATCTGAGTGGTAATTTAGCATCTTAATCAGCGTACTTCGTTGTTTTTCAAGGATTCCCGCAGACTGATACACAGCCTGCTGAGAGAAGTTCTGATTCCAATACACCTTCTGAGACTGGACCCATGGAATCTATGGATGCTGCTCTTCTTGGAAAACCGAAAAGGTACTTGTGGACGTTGTTTTGCCCTTATATACTTTGCTGTTATTTTTTTCTTGATCAATAACTTGTGCTACTATAGATTAGACCAACCTAAAAAGGAAGCATCAAGTGTTAGTCAGGAGGATATGCGCCCTGTCAAATCTGAGTGTTATGGAAATGCTTCAGAGATTGAAAACTTCCTGGCAAAATCATCCACTAAGGTAGATTAATTTTTTCCTTTTTCAGCATCCGTTCCTTAACTAGGACGAATGTATTGATGAATACTGAGTGCTGCAATCTTGTAGGAACATGAATATAATGACTGGGTAAGAGCTGAAGAGCTTGTTAAGAGTGGAGGAAGAGAGGATGTGGAATTAGTCAGCTGTAGCACCAGAGGCTTTGTTGTAAGTCTACTTACTACCGCAACTCATCATATTACTTTATTTTTTGTTTTTGAAGGTGCACATCTGCTCTCAACTTATTTCTTACGGATACTCTCGACGTCTTTTTACAGGTATCTTTTGGTTCCTTGATAGGATTTTTGCCATATCGCAATCTTGCAGCCAGGTGGAAATTCTTAGCTTTTGAATCTTGGTTGAGGCAAAAAGGCTTGGATCCATCCCAGTACAAGCAAGGTCTGGGGATCATTGGAGGCAATGATGGTTTTGGCAAGGCCGCTTCTCCTGAGGCAGGAGTAGATCCACAAATTGCTAAAAATGCCGATGAGGAGATCTCGCCAGATATGAAACTTGAAGATCTTCTCAGGATTTATGACCAAGAGAAACTCAAGTTCTTATCATCATTTGTTGGTCTGGTGAGGAGGGCTTCGTTATTTAATAGCAATCTTAGAACTTTGAGGAAGACCATAATTTGTGATCTGTGTCATGTAGAGGATCAGAGTAAGTGTGGTGTTGGCTGACAGATATTCCAGAAGGTTAATATTCTCGATAAAGGCAAAAGAAAAGGAAGAATTGATCGAGAAGAAGAGGAGCCTTATGGTAAGAAAATTACATTCTCTAAAGCTTGCAATTTTTTTGCTTAATCTTTATCAAACTAACCATCTCACAAATACCCTAGCTTCTATGGAATTTGGTATTTGGTTTTCTATGTTAAACTGATCATGATTATTGTAACTGACTGCAAGATATCCAACCTAACTTCTTTCTCCTTGTTCTATATTGTTCAGAAAAGATATCTAGTAAATAGATAGAAGGACATAAGCTTGGTCTCACTGTTAATAAGATAATAGAGGGATGACAACAACAAGTTTCTTAGTTAATACTTTGTCATTCTCTTCAACATTTCTGTTTGCCTTCCTACATATGGCCAGTTTCCGTCTTTCCCATCTCCTTATGCATTGCCTAGTCCGTTAACAGAAAGAGATGTTTACTGATGAAAGGCTAGTTTTTTTTTTTCTCTTGTAAATTAGCTTAGAGCGATTCCAGAAAATAGCAATTAGGTATTGGTTGAACAATATGATCATGTTATGCTAGAGCTTTCTCCATATAAAAGTAGGAGTACATAAAAACAAAAGTAGGAATATGTATGTTGATCGGATGCATGCTACTTGATTGGAAATATTGTGTTTCATATAAATGATGCAGCAAGTTGTTTGTTCTTTAATGTTCACGGTGAGTAAGGTGTAGCGCTGTGAATTTTTGGCGGTTATGCTGCCATTAGTATATTATCTCTAGGACAATAAACCATCGTTACTTTTATAAAACCCAACTTTCTAATGTTTGCTTGGGTCATTATTCTGCAACTTAACAATTACTGTAGGTCACTATTAATTGGTCGAGTTATTGATTTTCTCTAACTTGTGGAACTTTAAATCTAGAGGTAGTTTGTGAATTATCCGAAATTCAGCACTTCAAAGAAGATTCTGTAAAATGTCAAATCTAGGACACCTATTTGATCTTCTGATGCAGTGGTTTTGAAGTTTATATATATTATTTCAAGTGCCCTACCTTGCTCTTTTTGCTGTCCCTGCTCTCTGCTTTAGTTTTCCTGTGGCTCTTCATCAGGAACAGAAAACACTCGTGATTGCTGCGTAATAGGCTATTGTGTATGGATTTAGACACTTTATCAGTGTGCTTTATATGCCTTCCCTGTAATCCTGGTGAAATTTTGATATATAACAAGTTACGGAGACTTTCTCTGTCAATCTATGTTATATATGGGATATCGACATCTTCCACTTTTGAAATAAAGTTGGTCATTGAAAACCCATCCCGTTCCTCTCAGCCCCCAAAACAAGGGACTTGTTGTTTGGATTTGGAAAGAAGCTGGAATATAGGCAATATGACCAATGTATTTTGGATAGTTACTGCATGCTACCTCTCAGTGTTAGTTATTCTGAGTCTTGCTCCCACAATGAAGTCACCGAGCTTGTGTTATTTGCATTGCAGGCAAAACTTCAGGTTGGGGACGTGGTAAAATGTTGCATACAAAAAATTACCTATTTCGGTATATTTGTCGAGGTATATCAATGACAGTAGCATGAGCTTCTTATGGCAGTAACTCCAATCAACTATTGATTACATCTTAAATTTGCAACATTTGAATATAGGTTGAAGGAGTACTTGCACTAATTCACCAGACAGAAGTCTCATGGGATGCCACTTTAGACCCTGCGTCATATTTTAAAATTGGGCAGGTAGTTGCTTCTCTATAAATATGCATAAAAAAAATTGTAATTCATACCTTCTGATGTAAAAGTAAAATGAAATTTGACTGATCCTTATAGATAAGTATAGTGTTTTGAGTTATGATATATCCATCCTGTCTCAGAGTTTATTGAATATATTGTTCATGTGAATGTATTGGAGGTTAAGCGCATAATATGTTCTCTGTAATTTCAGAGTTAACTATTTTAGAGATATCTTAGATTCTGAAGAAAGTTATCCGTGTAGATTGTGGAGGCAAAAGTTCACCAGTTAGACTTTTCACTTGAGCGCATCTTCTTGTCGTTGAAGGAAATAACGGTAAGTTTCTTCCCATCTTGATACAGTAACATTCCTTATGAGCCGAGGGTCAGAAACAGCCTCTCTACCCCACAAAGGTAGGGGTTAGGTCAGCGTACATCCTACCCTCGCCAAACCCTGCTTGTGGGATTACACAGTGTATGTTGTTGTTGTTAAGGAAACAACGGTACTATCTGTTTTTTTTCCTGATATTGTAAGGTAAGATTGATATTGACCTATGCTTTTATAAGTACTTTCTGCAGCCAGATCCCATGATGGAGGCCTTGGAGGCTGTAGTTGGTGATCACGATAATTTGAATGGAGAACTCCAAGCATCAGAGCTGGATACTGAGGTTTATGTTCTCACCCTTGCAAATGAGTAGTTTTATTCCTTTAGAGCTTGATTCAATTTACCAAAGACACCTTAAATCAATACGTCATGGTTGTCCTCAATTTTGGTTAAAAGAATACTTAAATTTTATCATCTCAGCAATGAATTGCATACGTAACTCATGTAGTATTTGTTGATACTTATGTCATGATTCCTTACATTTATTGCAAATAGATTTCTTTACGAAATTGGTAAGAACAAGGGAGAACTTGCTATCCCTACTCTACTGGCCAGTGGGTCATAACTCAACAACTGGAGTATCATTTTAGCATTTGGTCAGGGTCTTCATTGATGGCAGTTTGGAGGATGTTTCTTAATAGAATTCATTCGGGTTTAAACGATGTACTGTATAATGAATTTGCTGCATTTTCTTGGGGCCCTTTCTTTAGGCATAATACATAGATCGACACTTTAACTTGGCCTCAATTGACAACTAAACACTCCAACTTTGAGCACATCTAGACACCTCAATTTGTCTTCTCACTGTGTCAGTTGTACACTCCAACAGTCCAACTTACAAAATGATTTTCTTCACACCTCCAAAATTTATGTGCCACGTCAGGGTCTTCATTGACGGCAGTTAGGAGGATGCTTCTTGATAGAATTCTATAGGGTTTAAACGATGTACTGTATAAAGAATTTGCTGCATTTTCTTGGGGCCTTTACTTTAGGCATAATACATAAATAGATAATTTAACTTGGCCTCAATTGACAAATAAACACTCCCAACTTTGAGCACATCTAGACACCTCAATTTGTCTCAATTGTGTTAGTTGAACACTCCAACTCACAAAATGATCTTTTTCACACCTCCAAAATTTATATGTCACATCAGCTTCGGGAGTCCATGAGAGACAGAAGGGACAAGTTGGAGTGTTTAGTTGCTAGTTGAAACCAAGTTGAGGTGTCTAGATGTGCACTTTCAATGTTGAAGTGCTTACTTGCCAATTGAGGCCAAATTTGAGTGTATGTTTTTGTATTATGCCTTTTCTACTCCATGTATTCTAATATGGCTTGTGTTGAGGTCAGTTCCCCTTAAAGACTGCAGAGATGTAGGGGTGTCAAATGGGCGGGTGGGGTTGAAATTGAGTCAAATATCTTGAATATGTTGCTTGGACTCTCCAAATATGTTACATCACCCATGTTAGATCCTTCAAAAATGCACTACTTTTGGAGGATCTGACCTGTTGGCATTTTTGAAGAATCCGAGCAATATCTTGTTAATATCTTGTTGATATGTTAAAAATACATTTCAAAAGCTTCAGACAAGCACCCATAGCTTTGGTTTGGTTTAGTAAGGGGAAAAATCTGAAGCTTCTCAGTTCTCAATGTGCCTATAGACCATCCGTTTCTGCTAGCTGTCCTTTGTGCTTCCCAATATACTATAAACCTTTACAACTCAAATCAATTGTAGGGTGTTTTCTTGAAGTACAAAAATATAAAATCATTAATGAATCTGATCTTCAATTGTAATAAACAATTGCATTTGTCCATGGCTGATAGTAGAATTTTCTTGCAATGTTCTGCAGTGGCCTGATGTGGAATCTCTTATCAAAGAATTACAGCAATTCGAGGGTATCTCCTCTGTATCAAAAGGGCGGTACTTCTTGAGCCCTGGTTTGGCTCCAACATTTCAGGTATCACCTTACAGAAAAATTATGCAATTTAACTAAAAGATACGGAAACTAAAAAATCGACTAGTTCACTCACTGCTAAACAACCAAGAAGAACAATTTGCAGGCGTTTATTCTGTAGTTAAGTAGTTCTAGCGTGGTCTTTGTACAAGCTATTTATGAGATTGTAAAAATGCATCACCTCCTTTCATTTGACTAAGCAAGAGTCACAGCTTTTTCTGAGATTGTTTCCACATAGAATGAGATAAAACCTTCTTTCTGCGTAACATTCTCTTTTGCTACTTAAAATTTAATTTTGTGGCACGTTTTTAGGCGCAATACTTACAGCAATGCATTAGGTTGATAGGTTCACACTCAAAGCATGTAAAAGATGGTGCAATCAACTGTGGATTGCCAGCTTTATTGTTTTTTGGAAGATTTTAATCAATTGATTTTCTATCAGGTTTATATGGCATCCATGTTTGAGAATCAATACAAGTTACTTGCTCGGTCGGGAAATAGAGTACAAGAGGTGAAATTTTAAAGTCCTTCTTATCTTGTCCTATTGTATTGTCATAATTTTATATCTGACAATGCTGTTTCTGCAAAAGAAGGGTAAAGTTGCAGTTTTGAAAGCGGTGTCGTGAAATCATGATTAAAATGTTTAATTTTTCTGTTCATATCAATCCAGTATTTAATTGAACCTTCTATGATTTCCGGAAGTCCAAAATGCTTGACGTGTTGTAGTCTAACAAACTTCTTGGGTAACATATCACCTTTTCGCGATAATGAAATTCTATAATCTAACACCGAGGGTGTGGCCTAATGGTCAATGAAGGTTGAGAACCATGAGGCCTCAGGTTCAAATCCAAATGGATGCAAAAATACTGGATGATTTCTTCCCGTATTTGTCTAACACCGAGGGTGTGGCAGGTCAATGAAGGTTGAGAACCATGAGGTCTTAGGATCAAATCCAAATGGATGCAAAAATACTGGATGATTTCTTCCTGTATTTTTCCAAACCTCAGTGGACAGAGTTACCCGGTACTAGTGCTAGTGGGAGATAGCAGCTACCCATAGAATTAGTTGAGGGGAATGCATATGGGTTCGGATGCTGATGATTGATTAAAAAAAAAAAGAATACTACAATTAGACGTAGTTGGAGAGTGGAGGCCATTGATATTGAAGAATTATGAAGAAAGAAAAGACAGGTTATATTGGGCTGTAATCGAGCTCGATTAGTCATGAACTTCTCAGGGAATTTCTAGTACAGATTTCTGGTGATATCGGTGGTGGTTGACGTATCATTAAATCCTGGAAAAAAAAGAGAGAAATTTTTTTATTCTTCTTTCTTGGTTATGTTGGTTTTTCTTGTTTAATATTTGGAGCGGAGGGGTTAAACATTTTCGATGTGATACTTAGAACCAGGAAATTATGTACTAGATGATAGATTGAGGTAAATTTGGTCACTGATTTAGGTGATCCACACAAACGCCACCATCAATGTGTGATCTTTGCAGTATCAAGAAACTCAGAACACTCTGCTAGTTGAATGTCTGCAACAACTTCAAGGTTTACCTATACCTGGCTATAACTTGCCCGTTCGTAGACTTCATTCTGTCATGTCATTATATGTTTTCCAACTTGTAACTCCATTTAGATACTCGAGCTATGGTTTGTGATGATTGATCACCTATACACATGATAAAATGTTCTTATTAGATACTTCCCGTTCAAGTTCTGAAAAAGTTTCTACGCATGTTCTCAAGCGCCTATTAAGTAGAAAAATTTAAGTAGTTGTCGATGTATTCCTCGTCAGTACTAAGCAATCGGAGATGTATGTAATTCTTTTATATGCCAGTACTAATTGGTGCTATTTGGACATTGTTTTGTGCAGGTGATAGTGGAGACATCATTGAGTAAAGAGGAAATGAAATCTGCAATTCAATCTTGTACAAACAATGTTGAATAACCAATCAAAACGTAATAATAAATAATACGAGAGAGTGACTGATCTTTCTGTGGAGACAACGAACGGATGGTAAGGCTTTGATACCGAATTAGCAGAGTCGGACGTTAGAACAGCAGAAACGGAGAAAAGAAATGACCTAAACCGAGTTCTATTTTGAACGAAAATGGTATTAATTTTATTGTTTTGCCTTTGATATCAATAAGTTAGGAGCTTATTTACTTGCTAGTAAGTGCTTTATGTTTAAGCATCGATGTAATACGCTTAAACATCAATCAATTACGCTTCAATATGAAACGAGTTGTGGTCGACTATATGAATTCTCTGTCAATTTTACTGTGTGTATTGTGCAGGTTCATGTTGATGTATTCTCTATCAATTCAATATTTAGCTGTAAATGATGCATTTTTGTGTTCTTATCTGGTATTTGATAATGCACTCCAACATGGGTTGGAGCAATAATTTTTTGATAGTCCGAGCAACATAGTTCTTAATAATATTTATAGCTTAATTTGTATGTATCAAAAGAGTCAAGGATCTATCTGAAACAACCTCTCTATCTCCCAAGGTAAGGGTACACTCTATCTTCCGTAGACCCCACTTGGAGGATTATACCGAGTATGTTGTATGTATTAGAATGTATATTTTCCCTTGGATATTGGTATGGCGGATATTTTGATACTTTTAACTTTAATGTTAGGAGCTTCTCACTTTTAGTATATTATGATTATGATCTAATGCTCCTACCAGTAAAACCTCTATTCAGGTTCAATTTAGTCGGTAAAACTTCTCTATAACAATATTTAGGTATAATGGTCAAGTTTCTTGTGGAATTGATTATGTTATATTTATGTTCTCTATATATTTTGCTATAACAATTGAAAAGTATCCCATCAACAGACATGGTTATAGAGAGATCTGACTTTGGATAAAGAACCAACGATTATGTTATGTACTTATGTTATATGTTCTCGAGAAACTATATGTCTCGGAAAGGGAATGGTTCCCCCTATTTTATAAGCCTTATTCTAAAACTAAAGGTCTCAAATTCAAATACTGAAAATGCGGATTTCGATGGGAAACAATTATGTTAGGTACTGATGTTATATGTTCTTGATAAGATTTATCTATTCTAAAACTAAAGGTCTTGAATTCAACCACAGGGAAAGGGAATGGTTCCCCCATTTTATAAGCCTTATTCTAAAACTAGAGGTCTCAACTTCAAACACTGAAAATGCGGATTTCGACGGGAAACAATTATGTTAGATACTTATGTTATATGTTCTTGATAAGATTTATCTATTCTAAAACTAAAGGTCTTGAATTCAACCATAGGGAAAGGGAATGGTTCCCCCATTTTATAAGCCTTATTCTAAAACTAGAGGTCTCAAATTCAAACACTGAAAACGCGGATCTCGATGAGAAACAAAAAGAGATCAAAAGAAGAATGGCTTCGCCCGGGCTCGAACCGGGGACCTTCAGTGTGTTAGACTGACGTGATAACCAACTACACCACGAAACCTGTATGTCTCATTTTGTACCACAATTTAATATATTCTTCAAATTTGCTTGACCCAAGTTTAAGAAATAAAATACTTTTAAAATTTGTGAGTCTTAAACATGAGTCGGTTCCCCTTTCCGTCTTTCGGTAGCATAAAGAAAATAGATTCAAATTTTGCATGTTATAAGACTATTAAAATTTCTAATCTTAAATATGTCATAATATAAGAAATAGTCACATAAAATTGAAAGATATTGGTACACGATTCTTATTAGATATATATATAAATATTGTCGCATTGTCGAGTTCTTCAAAAATATACTATTTTTGAAAATTTTGTGACATATCCATTAATATTTTTTGAAGAGTCTGAACAACATAAGCTAATTATGTATTTCCTACACTCTATTTCTCCATTATAACTTTATGAAAATCTTCATTCAACTCACTTTTATCATCATGACTCATGAGTGTAATGGTAAATTGCAAATTATGAATCAAATTATTTTTTTCAAATTTAAACTATAATAAAGTCATTTTTCCAAAACAAAAAAATAGTGTCACATAAAATAAAAAAGGACTCGATACAAGATATGTTAAAATCTTGAAAACTAGTATTAATGGTACACATACTTTTGTTAATTGGACACACAAATGAACTCAACTTAATCAAACATATGTAGCCCATCTTTACCTATATTGCTTATACACTCCTAAACTGTTGTTGTACCACTATGTATCACAAATTTTTTTTCAAGAATCTGACACATATATTAGTTGATATTTTTAAAGAGTCTGAACAATATATATCTTTAGAAGGCTATTAATTTTATATGTCCTCCATTATATCTTGATGAGACTCCTCATTCATCAACTCACAATTATTATCATGAGTACTACTAACCAAATTAACAAGAAAATCAAAAACATCAGTTGCTATAATAGCAGATGCAACATCATCTTTTTGAAGAGTACTTCTTCTTTTTTCATGCATATTATTATTTGTCATAATAATCCATGCCCTTTTTGTTAATTCTTCAATGAATAATTCACATGCCTTAGAAAAAACAATTGGAGCTTCACCAGAAATCATCTTAACATCATCACTTGATTTCTTCATTATTTTCTTGATTCTTGCTAGAGGCAATGAATGTGGACCTGTTTTTCTTGAAAGAATTCCTGAATATGCCCCTGCTTGCCTCATTTTTTCGTCTATCGGAAACTTTCTTTGTACCTTCACAAGATAGGAATAAAACTACGTATGCACACACCACCCTCTCCAAACCCTCACATGTGGAATTATACAAGATATGTTGTTGTTGTTGTAGATATATAGGAAATTTTGATTAAAAATAAATTGTGACTTTTTTTTTTTTTGAGTTTATAATTTGTTTGAATTATTTCAAGAGGGATATTTGCATGAATATATATAGATATTAGGTTGGCCGGCTGGCTTGGCCGGCTTGAGGGTAATAGCTAAAGACTATTTCACAAAATAAATAATTTAATTAATACTATTCAATATTTGGAGGGTTTTCCAAATTTTATATAAAATTTGATAATTTTTTATTTAAGGGTGTGTTTGGTATGAAGGAAAATGTTTTCCTAGAAAATGCTTTCCTGGAAAACAAGTAGACTTTGGACTTATTTTCTCATGCTTGGTTGGTGAGTAGAAAATATTTTCCGAAAAAGATTTTTTAGTGTTTAATTTATGAATAAAAAATATTTTTGAGAAAATATCTTTCATTTTTACTAGAGAGTAGAAAATAATTTTTGAATTGAAACTAAATTTTTTTTTTAAAAATAAACTTAAATTTGGGGGAGGAGGGGTGAGATGGTGTAAAAAAATAAAAATTTGAAGTTAAAAATATTTTTAAAAACGAACTTAATTTTTTTTTGGAGGGTGTGGGGCTGATGGGGGGTACGGGATGGGGTGGGATGAAAAAATAATAATTTGAAATTGAAAATATTTTTTTAAAAACAAACTTAAATTTTTTTTTTGAGGGGGTGGGTGGGGTGAAAAAATAAAAATTTTAAATTGAAAATATTTTTAAAAAAAATAAACTTAAATTTTTTTTTGGAGGGGGGCTGATTGGGGGGGGGTGGGGTCGTGGGTAGGAGGTGGGTTGGAAAAATAAAATTTTGAAATTGAAAATATTTTTTAAAAACAAACTTTAATTTTTTTAGAGGGGGTGGGGGGCTTGCGGGGGGAGGGGGTCGAGGGTTGAGGGTAAGGGTGGGAGTGGAATGAAAATAAAAATTTGAAATTGAAAATATTTTTTAAAAACAAGCTTAACATATTATTTTTTTTAGGAGGGTAGGGCTGGCGGGGGGAGGGGTACGGGGTGAGGGTGGGGTAAAAAAAATTATAAATTGAAAATATTCTTTTTTAAAAAAAGCTTTAAATTAATTTTTTTTCAACAAAAAAAATGATTTTTTTTAAAAATAAATTGTAATTTGAAGTTGGAGAAGAGTTTTGGAAAATGTTTTCCTTAATTTTTGAAGGGAAGTCATTTTTCTTAGATTTGAGGAAAATGAGTTGATTTGGAAAACATTTTCCAAAACATTTAACCCAACCAAACATGAGAAGATTGAAAAACATTTTCCGAAAAAATGTTTTCCATCATACCAAACACACCCTAAATGTCAACTTATTAATTTTGGTGATTATAAGGTGTTGGTTTTATCGAAAACAGTCGTTGTACCTAATGAGGCTGGGAAAGGTTTGCATACCTTCCTATTCTTCTCAGATCGACTTCATTGTGAGATTACATTGTTGTTGTATTAAGCTAAAGGGATTATTTTTTATAGAGCCCTGGACTCAAGTAAAAGCATTTGAAAGCGACGGAAATGAAGAAGTCATGGCAAAACACGCATGTCAAAGCATTCTTATAGAGGAACTAAATATTACAAAACTATATGATAATCAAAGTACAAGAAACAAAAAATAGTAACAAGGATCGAATATTGCCGGAATAATACAACAACTACTAGTAAGGAAGGATAACTAGGACAATACTCAACTAGTTAATTAACCTTCTACCTTTATCTCTGTGATCTCTATAACTTCTTATCTAAGATCAAGTCCTCGATCAGCCGAAGTTGCGTAATGTCTTGCCTAATCACCTATTTTCAATACTTCCTCTATTCATCTCTTCTTCACTTGTTCGGACCATCTCAATCTTACTTCCCGCATCTTGTCCTCAATCGAGGTCACTCCCATCTTGCTTCGGATATCATCATTTCTAATGGTATCTAAGTTTTCTAAGTTTCATATTCTTTCTATTAACTAATTAGTGAGGTAGGTCTTTTCTGAATTTACATTGATGACCTCATCTAAAAAGGAAAATTAAAAATGCTGGTGGTCAATAATCGTATCAATTTAATTTTTAATATGAACTTCCATAGCATCATCTGATTTTAATACATTGAAGTTGACTAAAATTAAAATCTACGTACAATAATGTTATTGCTTATCAGGACAAATTAACTACAACTTTTTGTGAAATTGACAGGATATTTAATTTAAAGATCCTTGTTGATTATCATTATTTTAAAAAAAAACTCTAATTAATAAAATATGTAATCAAATAGTACTTGCTAATTATGAATAGAAGCACATTCTATGAATCAAACTTAAAGAAATTAAAAATAGACTAATATTATTTTTTTCCTACAACAAATTGTGTGACAAATATATATATATATATATATATATATATACACACACACACACAATGTCACCTTTGATTTGAATGCATCCATTTTTTTAGTTTAGGGCCATTAAATATTTGAAAGCATCAAACAGAAGGATAGCGTTAACTTGTTATTTTCTTACCTTATCTTTTGAAAAAAATAGTTATTGTCGTGGAATTTTAAAAGTTCGAATATTTAAAATTTGGCATATCAGACAAAAGTGTAAAGAAACTTAGGTTGTAGAAATAGCGTTAACTCTCTATTTTTCAGCTTTATCTTTAAAAGATAATCAATATTATGGAGTTTCAATTTATGCGTGAAATTCTATGACAGTATCCTGATATTTCACTTGTTGAATTTGAAACTCAAATAATAATGTCTATTTTTCAATTGCAAAATATGACTATTCGTGAATTTTACCTATTTGGGCTTATGTTCCAACTCGTGACAGTTTGACTTTAGATGGCCCATCAGATTCAATAATTGGGCTGCTATGGGTGGGCTTATATTCTATTTTGGAAAAATATTACATAAATACACAATTTAAGATAGGGAAAATTACGTGAGTTGGCAAACATTCCTAAGTAATTAGTTAATAAGGGTATAGTTTATTATTTACTGTCAGTAAATATAGTTTCAGTTTTTTTGCCATAATTAATGGGACCCACCACCTCTTTGTATACCGAACCAACAAAGTCCTTCATATGCTTTTGTATATAATTTTATACAAAATCAAATTTATCTCTCATATCCCCATTCCATATTTTTCTCCTAAAATCACTCTTCCACTTCTAATTTGAATTTCGAATTCCACCTTCTCCCTCCAGTTGTGCTTTCACTTTTCACAGGTAACCGCCAAAATCGTGGGTGAATCTATTTCTTTTTTTTCCTTTTTCCTTCTTCAACAACTGAATATCTATTATGTTTGCTAGATTTTTCATATTTTTTTTTAAAAAAAATCTTTCTTACTTATCAGATTATAAGTTTTTCAAAATCAGAATGGATGATTCATCTTCACTTATGAGGATTACAAGAGGTATGTCATTGCATATCAATGTTGTTGACAATCCACCTTCGTTTTCAATGGGTTTAACTCAGGATCTTGGGTCAATGAAGGGTCTATGGCAAAATCTAAAAAAGTTCAAGATGAACAATCTATTGAAGAATTGAGATCCAAAAAAAAAAAACATGACTCAATGGCAATTCAGAAAGTCATCAACAACGCGAAGGCTAGCGGCATTAGAATTGTTGAAGCAGAAAGTAAGAGAAAATCCATATACAGTGATTCAGAGGAGAGTGGATCTGCTTCATCAGAATTTGACAAATCTAAAGAACATCAGGAACATGATTTGCATGAAGTGTATGTTTATTTTCTGCTTAAATCACATTTTATATATTAATATTTGTATATTTTGTTAGTTATATACAATTTTTATTTTGAAGTCTTTCTATAATTTTTGCCTAAATCACACTTGTATATTGATATGTATTTATACAAATTGCTTAAAGTATATATGTATATTTTCTGCTTAAATCACATTCATATATTGATATTTATATATTTTGTTAGTTATATACAATTTTTTATTTGAAGTCTATGTATAGTTTCTGCCTAAATCACTTTTATATATTGATTTGTGTTTATACAAATTGCTTGAAGTATATGTATATAGTGATTTGTAAATTGAGTTAATATATACAAATATTGCTTGAGATATTTGTATGTTTTGTATATTTAAGTACTATATTCATATATGCATACTCATATACATATAAGTTTATAGTTATATACAAAGAAAATGCAAATACAAATATAGCTTATTTATAAAAATGTTTTAGTTTTGTATAAAATCATATAATAGTATGCAACACTTAACTGAAACATTTTGTATCTTACAATTTTTATTTTGAATTATATGTATAGCTTCTGACTAAATCACACTTGTATATTGATATGTATTTATACAAATTGCTTGAAGTATATATGTATACATATAAGTAATCGTATAAAATACAAAAAATTACTCGCATTAAAGAACACAATTGTATTCGAATCAAATACAATATATATAAACAAATCGTATCATTCAACTTTTTTTTTGAAAAAAAAAATAGAATAGAATTGTTAGTATACGATTTCTCTAATCTTTGTATAAACGAATGCAAATTTTTGCAAAACATCAGAATCAACAAAACAAAAATTATTCGTTATTCAAAATTTTAATTATATACTATACAAATAAATTGTATACTTTCTTACCGCTTCAAAACATGAAGTTTCCTTGAAAGAAACGATTACCTGGCGTTGAATATACAAAATTATTAATTAAAGGAATGCTTCAGTCGTTTGAGGAGACAAGATGTTATGGACTTTCTATCGCTGTAGAACTCTTTTTTGGAAAACAATATTTGATTTTGGACATTAAGCTTAAATCATGGGATTATGTAAATTTTTTGTTGCCGTTTTTAGCGCTCATGATTCAATTTATTTAAAAAATAAAATATTGTAAAAATTTTTAACCAAAAAAACGTTATATACAAAATAAATGCTTAATAGCAAACTAAACTATACCCATGAAATGTAATTATATAAATTATACCCATAGAGCGTTATTTCGAAAAATTTGTTTGCCATATATGAATTTTTCCCTTTAAGATATCATAATCTCTAAAATTCTCTATCATTTAAAAATATTACAAAAATCGTCTCTCGGATACATCTCTATCCCCTCTCGAATACATCGCTCCCATTAAGAAATATATCATTTGCAATGTATCAGACAACCAAGGAATATATCTGAGAACAATGAAAATTCGGGATTTTTGTATTTGAGAAAGCTTTCAGAATTGGATGTAACTAGCCTCTAAATGTATGAGATTTTAGTAAGTTATACTTCTATTTTTCCTTTCATTTACTATGATTGTCAAAGCCTAGAGGCGTAGCTAAAATTTCAATATTATAATTCTTAATTTTAGAACGACTTTAAATATTAATAATCCAATTCTAATTAAGAAAAATTATATTATTTGAACAAAAACTAATAAAATGCAAAAGTGTCATTATAGCCACTAATGTTTACAAGGATATATGAGTGACAATATCAAAGAACATGATTATATATGACTATTATATTGCTCATCATCATTTCTATTTTCACATTCACTTGAATCTAACTCTTTCTAATCATTTGTATCATCCTTGTTTTCTTTTTTTTTTTTTATAACAATATGGTATATATTTGGTATGTATATTCGTTAAAAGGGAAGTGCTAGTTTTCTATCGGAAATTTCTTCATTTAATAATTAGAGCTCTAACTTAATATCTATTGTTAAGGATGAAGATGTCTTTATCTGTCTAAGTTTATCGTTTGGTATAAGTACTACCCCTTCATTTCTACTCTTGCACAAAGGGAAAAGATAGATTTGATGGATTTTAGCTAATAATTAGCCCATCATTTGTATATATTTATCATGGATAATTAACACTAATTAACTTACTTGCCTTTGTTAGTGCATTCAATTATATACCCTAGTGACTACAACAATGACATAATTAATGCAAAATGGACCGGTACTCTAATACAACTCATGATTAAAGTACTTTTGCTTAGTTTTCCACCATGGTTCAATATTTATATTGGATCCCGATTAAATTCAGATTGCATATTGCAAGAGTCATTTTTAAGGGCGGCGCTAGCTCCCAACATATTTGTTTTTTTCATTTCTAGAACCTTGAACCCAAGATTTCTAATTAAAGATAGAGGGATCTCAACTACCTCACCACAATCTGTGTCAATCATGATTAGAGAAATTAATTAACAATAATATGACCTTTGAAAATCTTTCATGGATCACATGGTTCTCAACCTTCATGAAAATCTTCCCAAAATATCAGATTCAAAATTTCAGCAAAAAAAAACATAGCTCTTTTTTTCTAATCGTTCAAACTTAGATGAATAGAATTACTCAATACGCGTATTAATAGACGATAACAACTACTCTATGAAATTAATTAAAACTGCACATAAATTGAACTGAACATTAATGTTATATAGATACAGAGGCGGATCCACATTCATATGTGGGGTGCACGTGCACTCCTTAACTTCAAAAAAAATTATGTGTATATATGTATATCTATCTTGAGAAACTGACAAAAACTAGCTAGAATATAACTAACAGTGCACCCATGAAGAGTTAAAATTGTTGTTGTGCCACTGATACAAGCTAGAGAAACTGTTTGCGAGACTATGGTTCAAATCTAGCTAGAACCCAATTTCTTTGTTTTTATTTTAAATTTAATGATGCACCCGAAACTTCAAATCCTAAATTCGCCTCCGTAATAGATATAAATGTGCACATAAAAGAGACAACACAAGGTGCTCATGTATGATAAAGAAGGCTCCCCACCCTCAATTCTCAAACGTCCCACCCCCACCACCCCATTTTTTTTTTCATAGTTGAAGACAGAAACAATAGCACATTCAATAGTGTAGGGCACAACGAGGGGGGCGGGGAGGGGGGTAGGGGTCCAATTATTATTTTCAAGAAATTAAGATAGTGGCTGATCTAAAATAAACGCAACAAATTCATCTGAACTCATTTTATCTAATTTAAACCTCGTAAACACACACACACACACATATATATATATATATATATATGATTTTATAATAAATTGTAGTTTAACCGAAATTTATTCACCAAGCTAAGCAAATAAAGCCCAAAATTATATATATATATATCGCAATCCAATCAAATTTTGAAATAATATATACGTGTATGTGTGTGTGGTATAATTTTTCAATTTTAAATCCGTCTTTAAAAGAAAGGGGGGAGGGGCACATTTAATCTCACAAATTCATGGATATGATAGATTTTTATTTGAACTATGTTGTATAAATTTTAAAAATTACTCAAAGTGAGAAAATAACTATCACGTGTATGACAGTTCAGAGATTACAATACTCCACGAGTCCACGTGACAAAAGTCTTTGTCCATCTCAGCAAGTAGACCAAATTTGTGTACTGAAAATTTACAGGTTGGCCACATTAATTCAATTATTCAATAACTCTAACAGCGTACTACGTACTCTTTCTCCGTTTCAATTTATTTATTTAATTTTAATTTAATACGAAATTTAAAAAGGTAAAGTAAATTTTTTATTCTAATGATCTTAAATTAAAGATATATAGAAATTAGAATGTATCAAATATATCTTTTAATATTGTAGTCTTAAACATGTCACGTGTGGAAAGTTAGAATTAAAAAATTATCAGAAAAAGAAAGAGACATTTTTTAAAACGAACTAACAAAATAAGTAAAACAAGCAAATTAAAACGGAGAAAGTATTATATTATATGAAGTTTGAAGAAAGATTTAGGGGTCGTTTCGTACAAAGATTAATAATGTAGAAATTAGTAACATATGGATTCATAATACAGAAATTAGTAATGCATGGATTAGTACTCCCTTATCCAATACTCCCTTCATTCCTATTTACTTGTCAAATATTTTCTAATTTGATATCCCTTTTCACTTGTCATTTTTGACAAATCAAGAAAGGGTAATTTATTTTTTCATATTATATTCTCAATTTATTAACATTGAGTTAATGTTTTTGAAAAATATAGTGAGTAAATATATTTGGGATCATATCAATTAATAGGTAAAAAATAAAATGGTAAAGTCACTATATCAATCAATATTTTCTTAATAGATGTGTTAAGTCAAAATTTGACAAGTAAAAAGGAAGAGATGGAGTATTAATTATCATATTTTGCTCTTCCAGAGTCAAGTTGTATAAATTTTGACTAGCATTTTTAAATATATATTTTCATCAAATTGATATATAATTTTTTTTGTAACTTATAGTACTTATAGTATAGTTTTAATGTCAAAAAATATAAATATAAAATATGAAATTAATCTAATTTTAGGTTCAAAAATTAATTAAATTAACTTTCAAAAAAGGAAAAAATACGAGAAGCAATTTAGGACGGATGAAGTAGTTCATATACAACCCTTAATACTGTATATAAAAATTTATTCGTATTCAATTATTTATTTATTATAATGAAGACAAAGACACAAATCTTTAAAATACATGTATATTTTTATTTAACTATATATGATTTAGTAATTTGTATTCACACTTTAATTGTGAGTACAAGTGACAAATAAATAGGAAGTGGTCCACTATCCAACATGTGTTTAGTTTGGCTCATTCTTTTGTATCAACAAGAATTCTCTCATATGCCGCCCTCTAACTTGACCCCAATTTATTTTTATGCTCTCTAAATTTATATAAAGTTAAATAAATAGATATAACTTCCTTCGTGACATCTCATATATCAATTTACGTCTTACATGGTGTCCTACGTGTATTATGTCACGTACGACTCATGTGTTTACTTGCTCAACTTCCTACAAATTTAAGTGTTACTTGTGTACATCCAAAATTTAAGAGCATAAATATAAAATGAGATCAAATTAAATGACACATTTATGTATTACGCCTATTTACTAACATTGCTATATCTATTTATTCATTATATACCTAATATATTATCAATAATCTTAACTATCTACTAGAATTTGATTATTTTATAGTCTTTACTCTCTTTATTAGACGCTAACGTGACAAAAACATGACCACTTTTTTTAGGCGTATGAGAATAAAAGTAATTTTAAAAAATAACAATCAAATATATTATTTTCAACTATTAATTGTCACATAGTCGTATACAATGGTTTTATCTATTCCAATTATGTAAATTTTACCTCAATTTTACATTTTAATTTTTTTTCTCTTTAAATGCAATGACTACTTGCTTGTTCTAAGCTATTTATTTCAATATTGTATATTTTTGTAAGGCCAATTTGTAAGAAAAAAAACTAAACGTGACCGAAATCTATCATTTTAGCTAAAGAAAATTAGTTTTATTTAAAATAATGAAGTATCAATCGTGTATTTTTTTTCCTAGATGCAATACCTATTTATTTCAATCCATGTATTTTTCTTTTTGAGCCAACAAAAAGACTTTAGAGAATTTTTCTGAATCAAATGACAATGACTTTGCCTTCTGAGTAAACTGTCGATAGAATATTACAAAATTGGAGCATACAATATATTATTTTGGTATGCCAAAGGTATTTCATCTATCCAACAATATTTGTCCACTATTTTTACACACTTCTTAAGAAACTATAAATAGAAGGATAATTTTATTATATTACCTTTGAAATAATAAATAGAGTACAATGTCTTGAAAAATGATTATAATTAATTATAAGGATAAATTAGAAACTAAGTGTAAATTTATCCATTAATTTCATAAAGTAGACAAATATTATTGGACAACCCAAAATAATATAGTGGATAACTATTGTTGGATGGATGGAGTATTTTGTCTATTCTTTTGGGTGAGTAAGAATTAATCAATTATTGGAAGAGAAGTTTTATTATGTTGTTAGATTTTTAAAAAAAAAATATCGTCTAGTATGTAATAAATTTTTCAAAAGTTATGCATTTTTTTCTCCTTTTTTTTACCAAATATAAATACAAAAATAGTTTAAGATATCCGAGCAACGATATTTTCTTATATTATCAGATTAAGATAACCTACCATAATAAGCATATTGCTTTAGATACATAGTTACCCTAATTTGGTAACCTAAAAGGCAGTAAACATCCTCTTATAATCGACTAGAATATTGGCTATTTTATAAAGTATAGAGTACAAATATTTCATATATTTGGGAGATAATTACATTTCGTTCCGAAAGTTTCTTCAATTACAAAAATTCTGCATGTTTTATTGCTCTCGGATACATTCCTTTGTTGTCTGATACGTCCAAATGATACATTACTTAATGGGAGGAATGCAATCGAGAGGGGGATAGAAATGTGTATCTGAGAGAGGATGGATGTATCTGAGAGGAGATAGGGATGTACCCGAGAAGGAATTTTGTAATTTTTTTAAATAACAGAAAATTTTAAAAATTATGATGTTTTAAGTTGTGCATTTATGTAATTTTTCCTTTTATAAAAAACACGAGTTCACATAAACTCAATAGCTAACATTTAAATCATATATACATATTCAAATCTTATATTAACTTGATGTCATTGTAACAAATAGAGACTTTTAAATCCTACATCCGCTTCCTGAATTAATTAACTATTTGTTAATAAGAGTTTAATTTATTCTTAGACTTAAATTAATATATAAAACTTGTCTAATTCTGCTAAACATGTATTCTACAAAAAATACGGCAGCATTCACTGTAATTCTATTATATTTTATTATTAAAATAAAAAATTAAGTTGCTTCAAAACAAATCTTTCGATGTTTAATTAGTGCTTAATTAAATAAGATAATAATAATATTTTAAATACTTTTTACTTACTTGTACTATGCTAATTAATATTTTCACCTAACACAAAAAATAAGTACCACAGTCTACAGGCCAAAAAAGTAGTTTGGGCATCAATACTGACTCTTTATATTATTATTGGTATATTATATATTATATACGTATACTATGAGATCCAGCTCTAAAATAACACTTACTAATCACTTTTCGACTTTATCTTTAAAAATAGTTATTATCGTGGAGTTTCAAATTTCACCAGTAAAACTTTAAAATTATCCTAGAATTTTACTTATGGTATTTGAAACTCCATACCAATAATAACTATTATTCAAATGTGATAAATAACGTGATTATTTTGTTAATTTTGTCCACCTAATTCACATTACACGCTACATTCTTACAACTAAATCAAAGCCAATGTCTCTTAAATAATTGTTATCAAGGTCAAGTAGTAGATTAATAAGTTTTTATGTAATAAAAAATTAATTTCATGACTGGATTATTATAGTGGATAAAGTTTAGTGATTTAAATTATAATAAATAAAGTTCAATTACTATAATAACATGGTAAAAATATAGCTTTATGAGTTTATTTTTGCGACCATACGTGAAATTAAACGATAGTAGGATAAAATTATCAATTAAAGGTGATAAATTTAATATCTTTTAATGAGAAAAATAGGGACATTTGATCTCCTAAAAATGAGAACTTGTTTGCTAAAAAAATTGTGACGACATTATTTTTTTTAATTCTTTTTATTAAATTTTTATCAATTTATTTTTTATTAATAAGAAAAAAAAATTGACGTGACAATAGAAAAAAAAAAGATTATTGGACCATTCAATTTTGGTGTGCATTATTTGTTGCAAAGAGCCAAATTTGAAAACTTCATCCATTTTGATAGTGATTTTGTGTTTTTCCCATTATCCTAATATATGTAGAAATGAATTTAATTAATAGACTGCTATTATAACATAAATTTATATTATTAGGTTATCTAAAAGTAAATTATAAGAAACTTTCATTTATATATTGATACTACAATAATAACTATGTCTCAATTATATATATATGAATTTTTACTGATTATATTTTTTTTTATTTAATCTCAATTTATATCATCACTCATAACTTCGTTTTAAGGGAATGTAAAACTTTCGAGCCAACTTCCTTCCACTTAATTTTAGGTTTAACCTCGTACTATTTTAACATTTTCACTCGCCATAGCTTCACATCTACGAGTTTAGCTAACAAATTTTTAAAAAATCATTGTAATATTTATGTTATATAGCAAATAAACTTTACTATTGGTATAGATATTCTTTAATCTATTAATCTATCTAAAAAATCATCTAAAATAAGTTGACAATTTTAACAAAGCAAGGATTTTCTTTGGCCACATAAATTTTTTTAAAAATCCAATAAAAAGTCATATGTTCATATCAATTTTGAACCAAACATTTATTTGCAAAAAATTGAATATAGCCAAATTGGGAAATGGACACATTGAAGTGTTCATTAAGCAAGTCTCTTAGGAATTTTTGCCAATTAAAAGAACAATGAGACAAATTATATACAATTCAATGCAATAACTACAATTTTTGGTCACTCAAATATTAGAAAAAATGATTTTAGTAATGATTTCTATTTTATGAGTATTAATTAAAAGAGACATTAACCTCATCTCTCAATTCAATTCATTTTTCAACCCTTTCAACACATTCTTGATAGACAGAAGCCTCACATCATAAATAAGATATCGAAAGTGTGGATCCCTTTAATTATTTTTTTTTTAAAAGGTAAAATATTTTATCAAATATTTCACAAAAATCAAAATTAGAATTATATGTATAACTAAATATAACTAAAAGAAAATCAATTTTGCAATCATTTTTAACAACTTTCTCTAATTTTACTCTACTGATTTTGCCTAATATGTAGAGGTTATATCGCGAACAACCTTTTTATCCATAAAAAGTAGGAACAAGATTTCAAGTCAATAGTAGCGAAGTCAGAATTTTTATTAAAATTGTTCAAGATTTAATATATATGTATGAAATTTTCTACCTACATACTTCATATATTTTCTATACAACAAAATATAATTTTTCAATAAACGATATTCAATTACCCTCCCGTGGCTACACAATTGACCTGAACTTTATATATACATTTTATACTCTTGAAACTTCACTCCTAAGATTATTTTACCCAATCTCAAATTTGTCGGTACCTCAAAGCAAAGAAGAAAAAAGGGTACTTTCACTTCCAATATTATATTTTGTTTTTCTCTTTTCCCCCAATTTATGATCATAAAGACAAAATTAAAAAAACAATAAAATCAATACAAAATTAAAAAAACAATAAAATCAATCATTATTTTCAAAAAGTTAAAATAAAATAAAAGGGCATATTATTATTAATATGAATTTTTTACACAACTATTTCATGCACAATATATAGAGAGAGAAAACAGAGCACATATATAGAGAGAGAAAACAGAGCACATATATAGAGAGAGAAAACAGAGCACATATATAGAGAGAGAAGCAGAGAACTACTGTGTGTGAGAAAATCTACCGGAAAAACACCATTAAACCCACTTCAGATCTACCGTATTCTCTTCTCTCAACCCATTAAATAATCAAATTCATCACTTTTCAATCTCAAAATCCTGAAATTTTAGAAAAAAATGATAAAAATTGTTCTGTTTTAACTCATTTTTATCAACATTCAATAGTCCGGAGTATTTTTCTATCGATTTTCGCTCAGTTTCTGTGTTTTACAGCGAGAAATTCGAACTGGGTATTGTTTATTTTGTTGAAATTGGTGGACGGTTTTGAGTTTTCATGGTGGTTTTAAGGTAGTGTGCGCCGGAGCTCCGATAAACGGAAGGGGAGAGCTCCGGCGAGAACTGTGAATTGGATTTTTTTTTTTTTTTGGTAATAAATGAGTTGAGTTGAGGGTAAAAGTGTAAAAAAAATGTTTAAGTCGGCTAGATGGAGGAGCGAGAAGAACAAGATCAAAGTTGTATTCAAATTGCAGTTTCATGCAACTCAGGTAAAAACTTTTATATATATATATATATAAAGATTGAATTTTTACTGTTTGTGTTGGTTCTTGGTATTAGTGTTGAAAATGTTGGAAATAGCAATCTGAATTGGATGATTTGATTGATTAGGAAGAAGAAAGGTTAAAGAAAAAACTTGAAGCATATTAAATTTGATTATACAATTCATTTTTTCCTATTGATATAGTTTGTGATAGGTCCAGACTCCACTTGTGGGATTACACGAGATATGTTGTTGTCTTTGTTATATACTAGGATGAGTGGGTTGAGGTGTCAGGTTTAATTTCTAGCGGAGTCAGAACTACTAGGTGATTTCTTTCCATTTTGTCTGCGGGAGTTATCTGGGACGTGTACTGGTGGGAGGTAGGAAGTAACTGGTGGAATTGGTTGAGGTGTGCGCTAGCTGAACTTGATGATATGGTTATAGAAAAAAGAAATTCTAGGATAGGAATTGCTTTTGTATTAGGATTCAGGTGTTACATTGTGAATATCTTTGAATTTAGGCATGCGCTTTATGGTCTAATAATTTGGCATTGGAAGATAAATTATTTAGTTTTGGGATGATATGGTGTGTTGTAGTACTGTTCTATTACTATTGGTTGTTTGTTGTATTACTTCTTTTTTCTGGACTGCTTTGGACTGTTTTTTTCTTGAGCTGAGGTTAGCGGAAACAGCCTCTTTTACCTCTGCGTACACTCTATCCTCCCCCGACCTCAATTCGTGGGACTACACTGGGTATGTCGTTGTTTTTGTAGAATGATATGGTGTCAATCAAGTAGAATGGATATAGAGGATTCACATAATTGATCCAATAATTTGGATTTGATATGTAATTGGTGATTGATTGATTGATCCCTCTGCATTTTCATGGGAAAAAAACTGTTTTCTGCTTGCTTTTTCATTCGATTTGTTTCTATTCCAATCAGGCACTTTTTTTCGAGGCAATGGATAAAAAGTTTATTGTATCGCAGAAGATCATTGTCTGCTAACTCATGAGTCAGTAGTCACTCTTTTGAGACAGTGATACTATCACGCCTCAATCCTTCTTCTGTTTCTTGTTCGTTTTTCTATAGGGTAGTTGAGATACTGACATTCTCTCAAAACATAACAAATTAATTTGTATATGTGCCATAGGTAGTGGGGGATGCATTGATGATATCTGTGGTCCCTGCTGATGTGGGAAAGCCAACATTAAAATTAGAGAAGGCACCGGTTCGTGATGGGAGCTGTTACTGGGAGAAAGCAGTTCTTGAAACTGTGAAGTTCATTCAAGAACCGAAGTCGGGGAAGATTCATGAAAAAATCTATTACTTCATCCTGGGAACTGTAAGCTGCATTTTCAAGTCTAAGATTTTTATGCTGCATTGATCCCTTAGCAAGTGATTTACATAATTTGTTTGGATGTATACTTTGTAGGGGTCTTTAAAATCCGGAGTTGCTGGAGAAGCTTTGATTGATTTCTCGAATTATGCAGAGGCGTCTAAGATCTCTTCTGTTTCTCTTCCACTCAAAAATTCAAAATCGGGAGCTTTATTGCATGTAAGTCTCTCATCCATTCATGAACGAAGCATTGCTATTTTGCGAGCTTTTTGGACCTGATTGGATTTAAAGGATGTTGTTTGTTGTCCATAGGTTTCAATACAGAGGATTCAGGATTCTTCTGATCAAAGGTGCTGTCCAGATTCCCGATGACTTCCATGATTTTCTTTTAAGTTTTTAGTTCTTGCATAATGTCGAATTTAAACTAGTCTTTTTAACATCTTTTTTGGTGCTTCTACAGTGTTGAAGAAATCGAAGATGCAATACCAAATTCCGATAATATGATCCTGAGGACACAACTAAGCAATGATGACGTAGAAGCTAGCCTTAAGGGAAATTCTACAGAGGTAAGACATAAAAATTTCTGTCTAATTGCAAGAGAACGAAGATCCGAGGATTGATCCTTCGACCTGAGTTTGTTTCGACTGATAAGATTGCCTCTTTTCTTGTTCGTATTTGGTTTTAATAGGATGGTCTGATCAACAAACCTATTTTGCACAATGGTGAACTGAATGGCATCCGCCGGGCATCAGGTGAATCTGATATTACCATGTCCAGTTCTGGTAGCAGCTCAGGGCTTGATACGCCTCAGCAAATCAAAATGAGAAACAACATTGGCAATCAGGATCACATAAACTTCCCTTTGTCTCCAAATCATGCATTAATTCTGCGGAAGCCCAGTATTGACGTCTCTACAACAGTTTCTGAAGAAATTCAGCAGTTGGAATGGTTGGGGGGTTCTGCTCTCGAAGCAAGTACAGATGGCTCTTCAAGCACTCCAAGAGAAGCTCTTCTTAGATTAGCATCACAGGAGGTCTCAGATATTGTTGTTGTGAAGCTAAAATCTGAGCTCGCAGCGTTTGCTAGGCAGGTAGAAGTGTCAGACTTGGAACTTCAAACCTTGCGTAAACAAATCGTCAAGGAGAGCAAAAGAGGTCAGGATCTCTCGAAAGAGGTTGCTAGCCTGAAAAATGAACGAGACGCTCTCAAGGAAGAATGTGATAAACTAAAATCTTCCCAAAGACGTTTAAACGAGGCGAAATCCAAAGACAAGTTACTCTATGAACAAGGGGATCTTCAAACTCTTGTTAGTGAACTTAGGCAAGAGTTGGCTTATCAAAAGGAACTTAATGCAAATCTGGAAATACAACTTCAGAAGACACAAGAATCGAATTCCGAGTTAATTCTTGCTGTGCGTGACCTAGACGAAATGTTAGAACAGAAGAACAAACAAAATGCTAGCCTTTGCAACAAATCAACCACATCTTGTGATGCAGAAAATTTGCCGGATGTTGTCTCCAAGCATGAAATGACTGATGAAGATGACGAAGAGCAAAAAGCACTAGAGCAGCTTGTGCGAGATCATAGTGATGTCAAGGACTCATATATGCTGGAGCAAAAGATCACGGACCTGCGCGGTGAAATCGAGATATACAGGAGAGAAAGAGATGGCTTAGAGATGCAGATGGAGCAACTTGTCCTCGACAATGAGATACTGAAGCAAGAAAACCATGATATGTTATACAAACTCGAGCAAAGCGAGTTTCAGGAACAACTGAAGATGCAATATGAATGTGCAACTTCTTATTCAACTGTAAGGGAACTTGAAGGACGGATCACGAGTTTGGAGAATGAACTGATGGAGCAAGCAAAAGAACTCTCCGATTCATTGGTCACCATAAGCGAGCTCAAAGCTCAAGTCAGTAGCCTGGATGAAGAACTGGAAAATCAAGCTCAGGGATTTGAAGCTGATCTTGAAACTCTTTCTTGTGATAAAGTCAAACAAGAGCATAGAGCAATACGAGCTGAAGAAGAACTGAGGAAGACAAGACGGCATAATGCTAGTACAGCAGAGCGGCTTCAGGACGAACTTAAAAGTCTCTCCATGCAAATGATGTGCTCATTAAAAGCGAACGAAAAGAAAGCGTTACATGAAGCTAATGAGTTCCGCCTGCAGAAAATGCATTTTGAAGAGACGCTTCAAAAATCATCTGAGGAACTCCGATCAATCAGAGTGCATTATGAAGCAAAAATGCTTGAGCTTTCTAGCCAGGTAACTAATATGTCCGGTCAAATGGAAAAATTGCAGTTGGAAATTGAAGCAAAATCCGCACAACTAGAAAAACAAGAAGAGGTGGCTAAAGAAACTGAACACCACTTGTCGCAGAAAATCATCTCGCTTAAAGCTGAGATTGAAAATCTATTAGCAGACAAGAATATCCTTTATCAGCATGCCGAACAGAAGAATATGCTAATCGAGGAGTTGGAGAATACTAGGAAATCAATTGAGAACATGCAATTGCTTGTCGAGCAAGGTCACAGTGAAAGAAGAGAACTGGAAACTAGGCTAGATTTAGTTGAAAAAGAAGCTATGGAGACTGTAAAGGAACTAAACGCCACGAGGTTTATTATGGATGAGAAGGAGACATTAATATTAGAACTGCATTTAGAAGTGAATATACTTATATCTGAATGCAATGAAATGAAGAAGTCTTTGTTTAAGGATGAATTGGAGAAAGAAAATTTGAGAAAGCAGCTGTCCCGACTGAAAGAAGATCTGAACAAGAAAGAGGATGCATTAAATAGTTTGGACGAAAAACTCACAGATGCTAATAGTCTAAAAGAGACAATAAAGCTGCTTGAGGTAATATTCACATACATTTGATCTACCTAAATCTAGTTGTAAATCGTTGGAATTGATTTATTTGTGTACTTCATAACATGATTGAGATTAATTCCATCTACAAAGGTAACATTCATGTAAGAAATCCATTGTGCATTTACTCTTGCTATCACTATTCCTGCATAGATGTTTTATAAAAATTGATCATTGATGAGTATGATCAATCTAAGTTTTCGTTCCATCATCACAGGGTCAGATCAAGCTGAAGGAAAATGCACTTGATAACGCAAAGGATTCATTTATGGAGAAAGAGAAAGATCTTCAACACAAAATCGAAGAGTTAGAAAGAAGATTAGAAGAACTCCAACAGAGCACAGAAAGGCTCTGCGAACAGAAGTCCCTAAAGGTGAGCAGCAAGAACCTTATAGTGTACACTAGCATTGTCACAAAAAATTATTATAATTCGCTTCACTAAAACATCAGACATAAGACTGCAACAATGATGTTTGAACTAGTCATGATTGAAGTTTGTGATTGAAGTAGCTAGGTCAGGTCTGAATCGACAATGATACAACTTTCACACTGTTTAACTCTTATTAAAGTGCATCTGACTGATGGTACATTGATACAGGTGGCGATGGAAGATCTAAATCTCACGACTACAACGGGCACAGAAGATGAAAATCCCTCTCAAACATTGTCTACAGAGAGGTATGAGTCCTGCCCTTCAATATTGATTCTTATACTGTTCAAATTTGTGTTGCTCGAACCTTCAAAATGTTGCCGGGTGCATGTGGGATCCCGCGACAACATTTTTGGAGAGTCCAAGCTATATAGGATCAAATAACTTTTGACAAAGATGAGTTTATATTAATAAGATCATTCCATATCACTATCAAGTCACCTGAACAAGGATAACTTTACACTATTTGAGTGGCAGTCCATTTTTGACATGCATAATACATAGATAGATATTGGTGGTTAAACTCTCCAACTTTGAATATACACGTATAGACACCTCAACTCATCTCCATTGTGTCACTTGAATTCTCCAACTTACAAAGTGATTATCTAGACATCTCCAAAATTTATGTGTCACATCAGCATCAGGTGTCCATGAGACAAAGTGAGGACGAGTTGGAGTGGGTTAGTTGTCAGTTGTAACCAAGTTGAGGTGTTTTGATGTGCACTCTCAAATTTGGAGTGCTTATTTGCCAGCTGAGGACAAGTTTGAGTGTTTGTTTATGTATTATGCCTTTTTGACTATACATACACATCTCGTGAATGAACTGTCGAAGACTAATTATTCTAGATGTCTCCACAATAATTGTCTCTGTTCTACATTCCTAATTAGCAATGAGTATACCAATGCAGCAACAACAGCTGTTGTTCGGATGAGGAAATGGAAAGCACAGCATCCAATACCAGAAATCTCGAAGAACTATCAAATGAAACGGAACTACTGAAGGAGAGGAACAAGTTCATGGAAGTTGAATTGAAGGAAATGCAAGGTAGATATTCAGAAATAAGCCTTAAATTTGCAGAGGTAGAAGGAGAAAGACAGAAGCTTGCGATGAAACTGAGAAACATCAAGAGCGCGAAAAAAGAGGTCGTAAAATAGATTTAAATTGAAATAAATGTAAATTGCTGAGGGAATTTTTTAATTTTTTTGGCATATTCTTTATTTATTTTTTCCTTGCATAGAGTTGCACCATCAGATAAAATACAAAAAAAATGACTAGTTTTAGCATATAGTTTACAATTCCTTTGAGAAATAAGATTCTGTGTAAGAGCATTTCAAGTTGTTTTTGTAGGTAGTGACTGGTGGTATTTTCTACCTATGAATTCTTACTAGAAAATTACATTGTATATATACGGTAATAATTTTATTTGTTATAAGATCACTCTGGTTTTAATTAGAAGTTTTAAATTCAAGCTCTTAAATTAATTAAAACTCCTTATGAAAGTGTACGTTTTCCCTTTTAGTAGGACATACATGATACGAATTTGAATTGGTAGACCAACACGATAATTAGAAAAACATTAACATTTTATGAAAAAAGTGGTTGCCTTTTTGTTCTACACAAGTATAAATGAATTCAAAATTTAAATTCGATGTGTTAATACTTGAAATTCTTAGCATAGAAGTTATTGTACATTTGACATTTTGAATTTAAAATTTAGTATTTAGTTAAAATTTAGTGATTTTTCATAAATGATATTTTGTCTGAACTCATAATTAATAAACTTTATCTGCCTCTATTAATTCATATCCTAGCTCAAAAAAAACATAAAATGATATATATGTTTTTTGGGGATTTGCATATAGTGTCAGCTATCAATTATTGTAGTTTATTTTTCTTCTAATATCTGTGTTTTGACTTGTTTGAATATTATAAAAAAAACTAAAGTAAATGACAAAGAGGATGACTTGGAAAGTGTTTTAAGAGGGTGATTGAAGATACTTTTTGGAGTATATAATTATTTAATTAAAAGCAATCAAGTATATAAAATTCTGCCTAATTAAAGTAAATGTACCATTAAAGATTATGGTAAATAAAAAATATCTTCATCTTCCGTTTAAAGATCTTGAGTTTGAACTTCAGAAATAAAGTGAATGGATTAAAAAAAGATACAAAAGCTACTTTGTAAATAAAGAAAATTTTAAAAAATCAAATAAATAAAAAGATGTGTATTATACTTTATTTACGAAATTTTAAGACCTAAACGATATTGTTATAAGGAGATTCTATAATCTCGTAAGTTAGGAAAATCACCCTAGATCACTCTACTTCACTTGTATATTTCACATGTATAACTTTCAATCTCTTCTTACGTACATATAAACATAAATTAAATTAGACGCACGATACATTGAATTGATATGAATCTTGAAATACTATAGTACTATTTGTCGGTCCCTTTGGAATGCTAGTAAAATTGAAATGATATTATATAAAATTAGCATGACTCCTGTACGAAAATGATACAAATAAATCAAGAAATTTTATAGGAATTTGTTGTGGGGTTAGTATGTTATTGTATATCAACATAATGTTAAAATATTTGTTCATAATTTGCCATGAATCAATCCACATACTATTACAAAAGCCACAATTAGTGACTGATCTATATTGGGTTCCACTTCTAAAGTTAACACATCTTCACCATACCCAAATCCTCTTGATGATTGCTTTTGTTTTACCTATAAATTCACCATAAAAATAGAATGTTTTAGAACATAGAAATTAATTACCTAAAAGAGTTTTAACTTCTATCATGACATTGAAAAGATAATTATCACCTCTTAAGCTAGTTTTTGAAATTGAGTTAGATTCAGTGTCTATTTCCTTATCATGATATATCAGAGCCAAGCTCATCTCGATTTTTAGTTTACGTATCCAATATTAGACTTTATATTATATTATTCACACTCTAGCTCTGGGGGTGCCTGTTTAATAGTCTCACAATCGCGTTGGATGGTGTAACTGAACTTTTTACATAGTTTTGCACAATTCTCATCTCTTAAGCTAATTTTATTTAAACTTGAGTTGG
This sequence comes from Solanum bulbocastanum, assembly GCA_037074985.1. Lineage (NCBI taxonomy): Eukaryota > Viridiplantae > Streptophyta > Magnoliopsida > Solanales > Solanaceae > Solanum > Solanum bulbocastanum. The sequence goes on from CM073604.1 coordinate 3,913,482, forward strand.
GCCTATATTTTTTTATCACCATATATATATATATATATATATATATATATATATATATATATATATCCCGACAGTACAAAAAATTTAATAACAACATACTAACCTCTGCAACAACTTGGCCAGTAGAATTTGTAACTTTATATGATGAATTTCTATCAAATTGTTGAATCTTGTAGCAATTTATTCCTACATTATTTTCATCACATGACCCAAAATTACAAATGATATTTTCTCTTGAAAAAATGTCACAATTCCTTTTTACTTGAAATAATGGTCTCCCTTTTATTTCACCACATGATCCATATCCATTCCAACGACCAAAAACTCTTAGTTTCTGAAAAAAAAAATAACAATATTATTAAAAATTAATAGTAATAATATTAACAAATCAATATAATATTTCGATGAAATTTTCGAGTATTAAAAATTGATAATAATATCTAATTCTTGACTAAAACAATGTTGAGAAGTTAAAGATTAAGTTAATTCTGAAGGAAAATGACAAACCTCCACTTAATTAGGTAGGGTGATATAAGAACACACCACTACATAGATACTAGTGTCAAAGGTTGTATATATAACATGTGTGTTCGATAGAATTCAACACGCAATTACTATCACCTAAGATTCTATTTTAGAATTCAGAATTTATAAAGTTCAAATTCTGACTCCGCTTCTGATAGATAACCATAATATTATTATAATTAATTACCTCTCTTTTAATTGAGAAGAGAACTTGGCCTTTGAGATCCATGATACAAACTTCATCTCTACAACTTTCTTGGTAATTATCAACTCTAAAAACAATTTCACCTTTGGAATTAAAAACAGTACATCCATTTCCATGGAAAACTAAAGATTTCATCCATATAGTAAATGTTTCTCTTGTAGATGTAATATAAGGCGATGACGACGACGACAATGGTGAAGGAGAAGATTGTTGTAACATTAATTCTGGACATATTTTAGCCATAATTAATTGAATTAGGAGCTTGAAGGAAGAAGAAGATGTAAAATTAAAGAATTAAAAGAATAAATGATATAGTACATGGTTTGAGAGATATTGAAAGGGCTTATATATATATATATATATAGTGTATAGCATATTTTGAAGTCACACACTTGAAAATAGCTGAATAACATTGACTTGGAATATGTGTATGTGTAACTTTGACAAGGGTTTAGTTTCCTTCTGGTTTAATCGTGGAGTCAGAAATTTTTTACGAAACTTATATAGCTGTATATTTTTCTTTGCGTTAGGATATATATAATTTATATAGGATGTATGTAGACCTTATCCTTATCTTTATATAGAGAGGTTGTTGTCGACGGGCTCAAAAGAAATGTTTTCGAAGTAGAATTGAAAGTTCAATATGCTAAAAGAATAATAAAATACAAAGCAAATGAGGCAACATGTAGATAAAGTAATAATTATAAATATAATAAAACAAAAAAATGTTTGTCTTGTTTATTTTTTGTGTCTTTGTCCATTATATATATTACCCTCCACATCGATGTTTTTCTAATAAGTTTGAAAGTGTCATGACTATAGGTAGAACCCACTCAAAAAATAATTATTTCTCCTCCTATTCAAGTATTTAATTATAACTTATTTTGTACAGGGGAAATTAATTAATTGTATTTGTATATTAAATATAAACCAAAATTTTGACTGAATTTACATGGCTTATACCAATTCTATTTTTAGGAGTCAACATACTCGGTTGTGTGTATGAATTAACTTTTAGTTAGTTCTCTAGATGAGATCAACAATAAAGTTAATAGGGCAAAATGGTAAAATTTTCTTTCGAACTATGCGAAATGAAATAAATTTACGTATCTTCTACTAATTATAGTTCGAGTCAAAAATATTGTTGTTGTTAGTTGTTACTAAAACGGGCTAATTATGTTCTTATTTTCAAATAACGGTGATATTGTAGGTTCGAGCCCTACTAAGCCTACCACCCCCTCTCTTCACCTGATACAAGGCAGTCGAAGTACCCGCCACAGCCTTCTAAATTGGAACTTGCAGAAAGGCTGAGATACATTGGAACAATGATCCAAATAATCTTTTATGTTTTTAATTAGAAAATGCCGGCTCCAAGCGCGATTCTGATTCTCAATTTGGTTTTCTGTTCTGGAATGAATCTGTTCTAAAGAAAGACCTGCCTATATTGAAGAGCCCGGAAGCTAATTAGCATGGTGATGACATGTGTCGCAATTAAGAATTAATTTTTAAAATTAAGGGTAAATTTGAACCTTTTGCATAGTTCAGGAGGTAAAATTTGACCTTTCTTCTTAATTTGTTAGTATAGTTAAGATAACTATACTAACATGTTTTGCAATTACAACTTGTTAGATAGTTGTTACGTATTATGTTATTGTATGTGTTGTTAGTTTAATATAACGTTGGTTTTGATTGTCATTTAAATTTACTATATCATATCATCAAATTCATCTTTATATAACAATGAAAAAGTCTCATTTTATATGATGTGATCGCATCTTTACCTTATTTTTTTCCTTCTCATTTAGTTTTTGTGTATTATCTAATAAATCTATTTATTTTTATTGTACTTTTTTATAAAAATTCTCGTACCTTCATTTTTATTATAAGTTTGTCTATGATATTATATAATAACAAAATATGATATAATCTATCAAAATAATATTCAACAAAACAACGCATATATTATAATACAATACAATATAAAACCAAACATTAGTAATCTTTTAGTTGTAACCAAACAAGGCCAAAGTTAGAAAATCTTGTATACAAACAAAATTAAAAAAAAATGATCACTTTTTTTCCACTTGGGCAAAACTAATTAAATACGTAAAAGAATTTAGCACTTTTTTCTACTTGGGACATAATTATAACTAATTAGTCGTTTTATTAATAATTGATTACATCATTTGCTTGCTAATCACTTAATTAGTTACTATTAAACTGATAGTGACTAACTACGCACTTTTTCCATCCAATTTCCTTCATTTGAAAAAGTAAGGTCAATTTTAAAATTAATGTACCCATTGAGAACTTCAAAGGTCAATGAAAAAATTGAGTTTATGTTCGTTATACTGATCATGTAAAAAATATTTATACAATCGCATCATTTATAACGTAATTAGTAAAAAAAAAAAAAACGTTATAGATATCGATTGATATAGTGTGATTAGCAGCAATCACGACCAATTGAATTCATTTGCTTTCACACATAAAAATGTAAAATTTAGAACTATTAAACTTTAAATTATAAATTCGCTTCAAATTAAAATTAGATTACAAGTGTTTATTTCGGTTCATACGTAAAGATGATTGGATAGTAAAAGTCAAGATATATGGAAAATATAAATGTTTGGATAATTATATAAATTTAAATATGTAGTACAAGTTGATAATTTTTTTTAAAAAAATATGACTTTTTTACGTATTTTCCAGATTTTCAGTATGAAAAGTTAGGTATATAATTCATAAATTCAAATTAGGCTACTACGTTTAGAAAATAAATATTCCTACATGCATATAAATGCCGCCTCGAAGAAATTAGCATGCAACTATATGATAATTAGGTTGTCGTTTTGCAAAATTGTTTTGTATATATTATTTGTCTATGCAACTCTAACTTATCGAGCATATGATCTTAGGTAAGAGATTTATGAAGGACATGAACTAGGATATAAGATTAGTAGGTACTTAAATATGGTATCGTCTCATACTAGCAAATGGGCAGAGCCACCTTAGGCAAAGAGTCGTTCAGTGAACATCTTTGTCGAAAAATTATGTGGTGTATGAAGGTTAAATGTTAAGTTTGAGTGTTGTGATCTCGTTTATCTTTCCATACCAACACATATGGAACGGGGCGACCTTAGGATAAAGAGTTATCCAGTGCATATGTTTTGTTGAAAAATTATGTGGTATATATATAAAGCTGGCGGTTAAATGTTAGGTTTATGTATATATATTTAATTTTGTGCACCCTTAACTCATTGATAAGAAAACTTGCACATCTTTCACCAAATTCTTGGCTCTGCCGCTATACTATTCCCTCCGCTCCTTTTTAATTGTTATACTAAAACTCTTGTAGTTTCTTATTTCTTCTATTTTTATTACGCTATTTATTGTTCCTTCCTTGTACTTTGATTTTCATATTTTTTTTTCCCTTTTTAGATTGTCTTGCCTTGTTTAGTCTTTTGCTTGGTTTCTTCACTCCCATTATTCTTGATTCAAAAATTTATCAAAAACAACTTCCTTACCTTCCAAGATACATGGGTAATTAGGTCGGCAACACATTACTCTTCTCAAATCTCCCTTATAATATATTGTTATTGTTGTATCTCTGTGAGTGAAAATATTTTTAAAAGAAAAAATATATACACACACAAAATAAATTATATATACACACAATAGACCGACGTGTTTGAAAATAGCAAATATGAATTAAGTAGATATAAAATTGAGATATGAAAACTTTTAATATAAGCTAATTATAGTCTTTGACTCAGATAGAATCCTTTCACCCTAATTAGATTGTTGTGCACTATATTAGATATATCAAATTCAATTCTTATAAAAAAAAACATTTTTTTGATATTGGGTCATATACGAGACTAATTTGAATTAATTGAAATTCAAAAGCGAATATCAGCCTAATTCACTCATGTCACGCTTTGTATTCACGAAAAGCCAACTTGAATGAACAAAGAAATGTTGAGATACTACAAATTAAGTACCTATCAAGTGACAGTAACTTACAAAGTAGGTATAATGATACACTATTTATATTCCACAACAACTAGTGCACGAATATCTGATTATGACGTCGTCATTTAACTTATTTCTATATTTTTTTAAAAAAAATTACAAGTATATCCACTTTGAACTAATTAAAACATATTACAATATTTGAAGTTAGTTTTAATAAAGTCAAATTTAAGACATGACTAAAACTTAGAATTTCAGTCATAAATAGTAGTTCAATCATGTTTGTCTCACTTAGCCATTTTGTTTGAACTTCAGTCAAGTAATGCTCTCTTTTTTGACAATCCTCAAAATTGATGGAGTCTTTTAGGGGTCGTTTGGTGTACGGGATGGTATAAGCGTAGATATCCTATGAGACTATTTTATCCCAACTTTCATATGGGATAATAATCCCACAATTTTAATACAAATGGTGGAATAAAATAACTCCGAAATTATCCAATATCTCACACCAAACGTGAGATAAGTTAATCTCAAATTTTATATCAAGATTATTAATACTTATTTCACGTACCAAACAACCCTTTACAACCTTAAATGTTGAGACATTATTTTTGATAACCAAAAAATCTCAGAGAGTTGCACAATTCAAAACTCAATGGATAATGAATCAACCCAGAGTAAAGCTTTTGTTTGCTGATTACTCCATCGTTCCCATATTAGTTGTCCACTTTCTCCTTCCTCTGTCCCAAAGTTGACACCGTATACTAGGAATGAAACTCAATATCATTTACTCCCTCCATTCCATATTACTTAAATTTTTGTTTCACACCCTTTAAGAAAAATAAATTAAGACATAAATTAAATATAGTTTCCCTTTTTACCCTTATTAACTATTGTTAAATTTATGATTAAAATAACTAAATATTAATTAATCACTAATTTCAATACGAACTAATGAAAGGTAAAATTAAAAGAACACTCTAAATGTAATCTTGAAAATTGAACAATTAAGTTAATTTGAAAAATGAAAACAGTCTCAACAATTCCATTAATATGGAATGGAGGGAGTAATATTTATAAGCAAACTGTAACATATTGCTGAGACATCCATAAACAAGCACAAAAAAAAAAAATCTGTAAAGTAGGATTTGGTAACATTGATCTTCAGGCATCCAACTATATAATGGACTAGTATAGAAAACCCAGATCGCTCGTACAAAAATGTGAACTCATAAGAGAGGCCTTTTCGAAAAATTCAAACTAATGCTTAGCGCGAGAATAATGATTGTCGTTAGGATTCCTCTTCCCGCTGAAAACAGCTAGTGCCTTGCGAACAGGGGGCTGCAGAGGAGCCTTCTTACTAGTATGGTTGAGAAAAATAGTGTCCTGAGTAAATATGTTGTCATCCCCCTACAGAGAACAAACAAATCAACTCAACTTCTCACGCAGCACGAAAATGTAAACTTATAATGTTCATCATATTACTTGAAAATAAAAAAAGAAAAAAAGGAACATCTTTGCTGAAACCAACCTTGTTCTTCTTCTTTGTTTTTGGATAAAGATATTTCTGCGGAAGCTGGTCCTCGCGTAATACTGGGTTCTTGGTAACAGCACCTCTACCCCCTTGAGGTAAAGGCAGGGAGAACTGCAAAGGGGGCAATCAGCAAAAACGTTTTACATTCTAGCTAAGTTGCTCGGACTGAGTTCAAAAATATTGTCCGAGTGTGTGCCAGATCCCTCAAAAGCTATGCATTTTTGGAGGATCCCACACGGATTTGACAACATTTTTGAAGTGTCCGAGCATGAAATTGGACTGAAGAGAGGATTCCAAGCATTGGTTACAGCGTCTGATAAGACTCTAAAACGATTGCTAAGCATGGTACACATTTGAGGTCCCCTCCACGTGTGTTATGTGCACGGTGTAACTGACACAAAATCACTAACTAAAATTTAGAGAGAACTTTCATGGTTATGCTTCACAGACCACTCAAATTTGATTCTTGAATGCATTCTGTTGTAATTCAATTGGGGGAAAAAGAAGCAATGTACAGAAGAAGTGACAAATATGAACTTATCTAAGCATATTACTCGAGTTACTGTTTTTAATTAGGCCGCAGGTTGTAATTTATGGAAGTGTCAAAGTCGGACATATTTAGGAAAGGAGATGTCATTTCTCACCTTTGTCCCTCGCAAGGATATACGTGGTCTGCGTGCTGCAATCACAATACCATTTTCGCCAACAGTCACTGCTACCTTGCGTAAAGTGCCCCCATTTCCACAATTGGGACAGAAAATCTTAGTAACATCTGTTGTCACTTTATAGCAGGCATGGCATTTCAGTACCCACCTGAAAATAGATATGCTAATATAAGCAAATGATGCAATTGAATATTCGGATTCCTAGCATCCAAGGCAGCAGTGTATTGACTGGATCATTAGGAGTACGTCAATAGTCCGCTTGCAGCATTCATGATAACTCTGGCAACTTTTATGACATGAACAATAGACAATGGATATTACAACAGATTTTACATACCTGTGCAGCTCACGGATCTGCATTCCTCCAGGTGCCACAAGGCGTAAACCGATTTGAAGAATAACATTTTGCATTGCATAATCAGCTGTCACACAGGCCACACTTGACTCGGACAAAGATTTTAACATCCAACTTTGTTCACTGCTGTTATCATCCACAAACGATGTCTCATCGCTCTCATCCATCTGGCTGGACATCTCTGCATCTTCTGCTCCTCCATCAGCACAGACGAAATCCTCCCCTTCATCTTCTTCAAATTCCTTACCGTCTTGATTAACATCATTTGATTCAGGCCCCTCATTGGAAATGTTTACATCTGCATCATCTTGAAGAGCCTTAGCAGAATCTTCTTCAAGCCGCATCTGACTCAAAATCGTAGACAAATTTTCTTCACCGTCTCTTACTTCAGAAACATTACCATCCTCGGCATTCACCTCAGGATTTTCTTCAGGGATTTGGTTCATAGAGATATCATCGCATTGACAGTTTTCGAGGTTTCCATCTACTGTATTTTCAGTTGCATCTTGTAAATCATCCATTTTAGATGATGTTTCAGACATTTCACGTCTAGCTTTTCGTCTGAGAAATCTCCTATGAGTACTTCTGCTCACAGCAGGTAGCCAATCATCACCATGATCATCATATTGTCCCTGCGATGCATCAATTCCATCAGCAACCATCTTCTTACCATCAATCTTCACCTCTTTTTTCTGTGGCAAGTACTTTTGAGGTTTACTGAAGCCATCATCGGCATCCATCTCAGAATGAGAATCACCACCATTCATGACAGAACCATCTCTACCACTTTGTTGATCAAGAGGAATAACATTCAAGCTCAAATCTTTCAAGGGAAGAATTCTAGAGGTAGTGTCTGCTCCTTCATCAAGTGCATGTTCTATTGCTTCCCATTCTTCCGGATTAGAGATGTTAGCGCCCCATCCAGGCAAGTCCTTCTCTGGCAACCTTTTTACATTAATCATGTGAATAGCTGGAGGGCAATCTCGGAGATGCTGAGTTCCATGAAATTGAGCGTGCAATGTGTAAGTTAAAGCAATGAGCTTGAGATCCACATCAGAAAGTGTGTGCAAATCACCAGTACCCCTTGCAAAGCTGATAACTGCAAAACCAGGTAACACAACATATTCAACAAATATCCCTAGTGTTTCTTTCAGCAAGATAAGATATTTTTTCCTAACACCTCCGACCACCCAAACTCACAGCAGCCTTTGTGAGCTTATTCACATTGTCGATCCCAAATAAAAGATGAAACTTTTAATACAGATAGATGGCTAGCATATAACTAGTCAATCAAATGATCAATCACTACACCTTGTTTGAATGGTTGTTACCCGTTGTACTGTATTATTAGTTTAAATACAATATTTGTTTTGACTGTAACTTAAATTTTACTGTATTTGTATTGTTTAAATACATCGTTAAGTACCAACGAAAAGTTCCATTTTGAGTAACAACCGATTTGGTGTGAACGCATCATTACCTAAATATTTTCTTCTCATTGTTATCTTCACTTATTATCTAATGATTCATAGTAACTCTACCCATACCCTATACTTTTCTTATAGGTTGAGCGCAATACGATCTATTCATGTGTTAGATTCCAAAGCAATCAAATAATTTTTTTTATCAAATCTACCAAGCTACACATTCAACAAAATACATAACTACAAACAAAACACTTAACCATAGGTCACGAGTTTGAGCCCCTATGCATAAACACAGCTTGTGTGCAACTCGATTATTCCACGGGATACCTAATACCTCCCATCAATATCGGTATCGGGTAACTCACTCTGGGGAACAATCAGATAGTGATTTTTTGCAAACAAGCAAAAAAAAATGAAAAATTTCCAACCTTTTTTAAGAGAATCAGGGGAAGGCTCCGTGGTATCAATAGTGAACGGAAGTAAATTGAGTGAATGACGGGAGTTCCTGTCACGAATCTCCGCAAGCACTTCAGGTACCGTAATAAATCGATCAGCAGAATGATTCAGCTTATCTCCTCCTTGAATTATAGCGTTTGCATCTACCACAGCCACTGCTATCCCCTTTGTCGACTTGCAGCTCGCTACCAAAACTCCATTACCTACCTTCGCCGCCGTTGCTGCAGCTACGGCGGCGGTGACGGTGGCAGGAGTTGTAGCAAGTTGCGGCGGTGTCCGTGGCGGCGGTTGTTGCTTCACTATGTTGCTCCAACATGGTGGTGGAGGAGGGGGTTGGGTATCCATGGCTGTAGAGTTCATAGTGATGGGAAGGGGACTCTAAAACCCTAATAAAAAGTTTGTAAAAAGAAGGGAAGACAAGATAAACGACGCCGTATTAGTCTGATGTTTTTATTATTTTATTTTTTTGATTTCATATCATACTTGTATTAGAACCCGACTAATCAGAAATTTGTGTCACGTAAGGCTTCATTCAAGGGAAAGCGCGATGCTAGGTTGATGTTCCTTTACTCCTATTAGGGGTGGGCATGGTATGGTACGGTATGATATTTCAAAGTTTCGATATTGAAATTTTGAAATTCGGTTTTTAAAACATTATACTACTACCATACCAATTTAATTCGATATGGTTCGATATTTTGAACTTCCGTTTTGATATTCTACGGTATGATAAATCGGTAATCATAGTTTGTTCAACTTCTACTAATATATATTCGTATAATATAGTATTATGACTTTGAAATTAAAAAAAAAAAAAAAGTATCAATTGTATCATACTAGCAAATTACAAGTGTAAAAATATATATTCAAAATAAAGTACAAACAACTCATTTTATTATGGAAAACTTACGTAAATATACTTTATTAAGAAAATATTTACCATTTATAGCAATAACGTTTTCTTTTTACTTGACCACTTTTAATATAGTTTTAATACATATTACCGATAACAAATTATAAAACATGTATAATACAAGTTTTATTGATAAACAATACATTATCACACATTTTAATTTATTTATAATACAATGTGTCAATTTCTTATCAAACAAGCATAATAAATTTTAAAATAGTTATAATACATATATATTGTATAAATAATTCACTTTTATTACATACTAGAGAACATGGCCGCGCTTCGCGCGGGAGTTAAAAATATGTGTTAGAATAATTTTTCTTGTGGATTAATTATATCATTATATTATCCAACTGTATCATTATCTCTTCATTTGATACATGCTCTATTAAAAATTATTGCACTGAATGGGGGAATTGTTAGTATGTTTTGATGATCCTCCTTGCTTTTTATGAAGATACCAATGAGATTGAACTTTTATATTGTAATATCTATTATGGATACTCTTGTGAATGTTTTTTGAAATGATTTTCAATGTAAAATAACAGTAAAAAAATATAAAGAAATACATCAACAACGTCCTATCATTTGTTATTAGATTGATTTTTAGAGAATATATTATCGAATAAAAAATTATTTCATCTCCCTATTACATTGAAATCAATACATGAAAAACGTCATGTCATTCTTTGTAAAATTGATCTAGTGAAATTCCTTTGTATATATATTTTTTCAATCGCTCTTGTTCCTTTCTGAAATATGCAATTCGCTATTGCATAATATTTTCATACATTACTTTAACTGCTTTGCTTGATTTTTCAATTGCATTTGTATGCAAAAATAAATGTTTTGTTAATTGTATAGAAGTACAACATAATATAGTTATGAATATTAACATTAATATTTTACCTTGACAATTCTCCGAACTAATTTGGTGGGGATGATCAATAATTTTCTTATCAATTGTAGTACTTCTGTATAAGTATTTGTCAAAATCAAACTAAGGATAAAGTGTTGCAATAAAATATAATTTAAATATAATAATATGAAACATTTAAAAAACTAACCTCAATTAATCACTATGAGAATATGGTTACTATGAAAATAAATGGTGTATCTTGATGTTTTTAATTTTGTTTGTGGTATTTATACCACTTTTTTCATTTGTTGGTTGCGTTTTCCATTTAATTATTTAAATAATGAATTAATTTTTTGAATTTGTTAAATATTTATGTAAATATAAGTGTCAAGATTTTGGTAAATAATTGGAGGAAAGTTGGGAATTTATATTGTTATTTATTTATTATGAAAGATATGTTATTAATTTATTATGCAAATATAGTAAATGAAAAGGTATAAAGGATTAGTTTAGGATGGTGTAATCGTATAAAAAGTAATTTATATATGTAAGTTCATTAACGAATAATGTTTTACATGATTATGTAATATTGTTGGTATTTTTCTCTTTTGAAAAATTAGTGTATTGTACAATTTTTTTCCTTCCTTGGTTGTGCTTTCCATTTAATTCTTTTAATTAATGAGATTATATTTTAAACAACTCCATGGAGAATTGCTATTTATAGATTGATTAATCATGAAAAATTAAATAGAAGGAAGTTGAGGAGACAAGCTATTTAAGTAGAGAATGCAAAATAGATAGATATTTTTTTTGTAACTCATGAAACACATTTTTTTTTAAAAAAATAATAATTACAATTATCATTTATAAAAGTAAATTTTAATAAATTTTGCAATAACACACGATCTTAAAACACTATATTCAATAGACATTTCCAATAGTGAAGACTCACTTAAGCACTACACAGAAAACTATATACTCCTAATTAGTATTAATCTTTCAAACAACAAATGTTAAATATTCAATAGAATTACTATTTTATTTTTTTTTATTTTTAAAAAGAGGGAATAAAAAATTTACGAACTTCTAATAATAATAATAATAATAAAATTAAAATAAGAAGATCATAAAGTTACGTATTAATAGTCAATTTTTCTATGAATTATACTGTATTTTGAAAATTAATTAACTTCGCATTCTCATGTTCTATCATTATAATTAAAAAAAAAGTTGATCCACATAACCATAAAATTACATTTACATTCTTTCTTGAGTAGCATACATGTATTTATTAACTATTTTTCTACTTTTATTTTTAAAAGATATTCAGACCTGAAAACACGGTAAGTTAACCTTAAACAACAAAAATAAAATTAACTAATCAAGTAAAAGCCTTAAAGAATATTTAGTTATGAATTAAGAGATGATTTTATAAAATAAAATAATTGAAAAAAATAGAAAAGAAACCCAAAAAATGATAAATATGATTCTTGGCCATTGAGAGGTGCCACATCACTTCCTTTTTATCTAGCTTTATATATATATATATATATATATATATATATATATATATATATATATATATATATATATATATATATATATATATATGAGAGAGAGAGAGAGAAAGAGAGAGAGAGAGATTTTTCGTTGCTTTTTTAAATTGCAAACAATAATTCAAAAAATGGATCAAAAATAAGCAAAAAGAATCGAAAAAAATGTTCAAAGAGAATTGTCACGTCGCCTAATTTATGCTTACTCTATATATTGATAGAAATTGTTTAATAATATTATTTATTGCATAATAAAGTATCATTAAATCACTAAATTAATGACAATAACTTTCGGACTAAACTGAAAAGGAGATAAATATTTAAGAAATAATTTTACAATTTTTATATATAAATTAAAATAATTAGAAAAATATTTTTAAAAAAATTGAAAAAATAAATAAATGCCATTCTTGATTATAGAGACATATCAATTATAAATAAATAATGTAACATCTTTCACCTAAATTTTAAACCTTTTTCTTTTATTTTGTTTCACCTAGAAATATTGATTACAATTATAATTATATATAATACATTACTCCTTTTTGCATAATTTTATCATTACAATTCAGAACATCAACTTTAATTAAAAATACAGAAGGAAAATAAAACAGAAAAATAAAGGACTAAAGAAATTAGCAGAACAAAGAAATTGAAAGAAATTCATAGCTGTCGCGACTAATTTCGATTCCATAAACGCAGATTTGCTATTCTCTCAAACTTTGTTTCTTTATAAATATTTATTTTATTTTATCAAATTTTTGAAAGAGATGTTGACATGACTAGAAAAATTATTTCTATATGATCGTGAAGTACTAATTTTTTTGTAAAAATACAACGTAATATTGTATACGATATATTTTTATGATCCGACTATACTTTAGTTTCTCTATATAGGAAAGATTAAAAATATGTTCAATGAACTCTTCTGGTTCGATTCTTCTTCAAATTGAATGCACAAAACTATCTCTTTTTTTCTTTAGCAAATTTTCTGAATTGAACTATTCTCTTATGTTTTAATTTATGTGAAATATTTAAAGTTTGAAAATAAAGAAAAAACTTAATTTTTCAAAGTAAATTCATGCATGAAAGAATTGATTTTTCCAAGTAATAATATGTTCATGAAAAATGGAGTGGAGTGAATAATTAAAATCAAACTTGTATACTAACAACAAATAAATAGGCAACAATAACTTGAATAACTTCATATAGTCAACTTATGGTAGAAAGAAAATAAAAACAACATTGTATGGTTAATAAGCTATGAGCATGTTTGATATTACTGCCAAAACCTGTTAATTTAAATGACACTTATTTCAATGAATGGAATACTCCATAAGTAGTAACTTTATGTCGTACCCTATATATATATATATATATATATTATAACTTCATGGAAGTAAAACAAATATTTATTGATTTCGAACCCAGTAAATCAAATGAGTTGTGGTAGAATTCCAACCTCGATCCACTAGTTCAAATTCAGAATGGAACATAAATATATATATATATATATATATATATATATATATATATATATGTTGGGATCGACGATATGAATCTTCACTAACACCTCGAACTGGATAGTATGTCTTCAATCAACAATTTACTACAACATACTACCTGTCCTACCAGGCAACCAACAGAAGAAGTTAACAGGCACACAAAACAATAAAGATTCATATAGTCAATCAATTTAAGATGAATCCTCGCAACACGAAAATTCAAAAATATGATCAATAACAGAAAAGTTGAATCATTGAATAACACCTGTTTCCAAGGATGGACATAGAGTGAAAGTTACGGATTCATTGAAACTAGTAACTTTGGATCGAACATTGTATATATAAAAAACACTTAACTAAAGAAGAACAAATAGCAATTGATTCCGAACCCAGTAAATCAAATGAGTTGTGGCAGAATTCCAAACTCGAACTACTAGTTCAAATTTTGAATCTGCCTCTCAGGACTAATAGAGTTTCTCATTTATCAAAGGAATTCCAGAGCACACCAAGATCAACGTTTCCTCCGGACAGAACAATTCCAATATGGTTGCATTCGCTATAGACTGGATTTTTTCGAAAACCATCTGAAAGAACAGCTGCAAGGCCTATAGCTCCACTTGGTTCCACTGCAATCTTCAGAATTTCATAGCAAAGTTTCATAGCTTGTATTATCTCCTTATCATCAACAACTATAACGTCATCCACGAGATCGCGGACAATAGGCCTGTTTGATGGTGAAGGTAAATGCCAGAAGTTCAAGAAAGGTTTGATTTTGACTATGAAAAAGCTTTAAAATAGGCAGACAGTAGTTTATAGTAGAAGGAGCTCGACTTTACCACGTGAGATCTCCAAGAAAAGCTCGAAGGCCATCAGCAATAGTGTTGACTTCAGATAACTTAGTAATCCTACCATTACTCTTTGATTGGAAAGCATCATTTGCCCCCATTGGTTCGGCAGCCAAAATGCGAATGGCAGGATTGATGGCCTTGGCAGCCAATGCAACTCCCGATATCATACCACCTCCTTCATTCCGAATCAGAAAATGAGGCTGATTTACAAATTAAAATTTCAAGAAAAACAATATATCAAAGTCTTAAAATTGTTGAATTTACCGCTGATTGGGACTATTAAAGTGTCAATTTCCAAAGCCTGTTCCAGAAACTCCAGAGATATTGTACCCTGCCCACTGAAAAGACCACAAAAAGACATTAATGGAGAAATATCCATTAGTAGAGAACATTCTGTCTAGATTCCTAGCGAAAAAGGTGAGACTTGTGTTACCTTATAATGCGCCCATCATTAGAGGAAGGAATAAGAACAGCACCGGTATCTTGCAACACCTTGTTTGCAGTATCTTCCCGGGACTGCATTGATGGCTCACTGAAGATAACATGACCACCATAACGTTTGACATTTGCAACTTTGCATTTTGGAGCATCTTTTGGTATAACTATATATGCAGGGATGCCCCGTAGTTTTGCAGCCAAAGAAAGAGCTGCAGCATGATTTCCACTAAATTCGACGGGAAGTAGATTAGGGGATGATCCAAAAAAATAAATAAAGATAGTTTTATTACAGACACCAGAAAGCTCTGAACGAACCTGCTATGAGTCACAACTCCTTTAGTGGCCTGATCATCATCAAGTGAAAAAATAGCATTGCATGCCCCTCGGAATTTAAAAGCTCCCCTGATAAATTGCACGAACAAATGGCCCTTAATTAGAAGCGAAATTAGCAGAAACTTTAATTCACTACAACACACTTACATAGGAACTACTTTGAAAAAAAATCCCTGACGTTCTACATTAAAGAGTTTCTCACCCCTTCTGAAAGCATTCACATTTGAAGTACAGCTTTCTTCCAGCAATAGAATCTAAAGTGTCTGAGGTGAGCACAGGAGTTTGTTGCGCAAAGGGCTTAATGCGTACTTGAGCTTCCCTGATGGAGGAGATATCAGCAGCATAACAGTCACTAGATTTTGTGTGATTCGGTTCCATCAATAATTACTATAGAAGTTAACAATCGCAATGCTGAAAACATGTGAAATTTTTTGAGTCAGTCCAGGGAAGATCAAAGAACAAAAATACCAAACAAGGTTGAATCTCTCAAGTCTATCCAGAGAAGATCCAAGACGAGAAATATATAATCAATTGACTTTGAGAACAGACACAAGAATACTACACTTCCAAGAAAAATAATATCATATAACGTTGACAAATTGGACTTAAAGAGAAAGGAAATTGTTTTGATCTCAAGGATCAACCAAGGGAAATGATGGATCATGGACATGTTACCCATAAGCCACGGAATCTAAATCTATAATCAAGTTTCAATCTTTCTGTGAAATGATGGGTCAAATCTCAATTTCCCTAACTTTCAGACTTGAGGCCAAATCTCAATATTCTACACCTCAAATCATAAATCTAAAGCTGAAAGCATATCTCATTACCACAATCCATCAAAATATTCAATTTTAATATATCAGTATATATATTGGCATTCTTGTTCCAAAGTAAAACATCATAACAGTATAGGAATCATTATAGAATCATTAAATCGTCATCATTTCTTACCACACAACATTTTCAAAAGAACCAAGAAAGCAGTTACATGGAAAATGGATGTGACCATCATCACAGATGTGTTGATTCTCTAAACACATCTGCTCCATGGACTCTACATTATATCGTTATCAAGTTCTGCGTATACTTATCAACCCAAAAAAAAAAAAAATTTAAAAAAAGAACTAATAAAGCTATGAACTAAGTAAATTTTAACCTGAAGCTTAAATTGACCAGAGCTTCACTATCAGCTCAAATAAAGTTCCAGCCCCTTCCTTCGAGTAAAAAGCTTTTTTTCAAAAGAACCAAGAGCTCTCTTACCCTAATATGTCCCATATACTTATATGCTGATAAAAACTAGAGTCTGTTTGGATTGACTTAAAAAAAGTAGCTTTTAAATCAAAAATAAAAAGTAAAACTGAAATAATTTTAAGTCAAAAAATAAAAAGTAGGGGGAGACCTACTTTTGGTTTTTGACTTATTTTAAGTCATTTTTTACCTTGCCAAACACTTCCCAACTTATTTTAAGTCATTTTTAACTTATTTTAAATTATTTTTTATATTTGTCAAACACCTCCACCAGAAGTCAAAACTGACTTAAAAGTAGGTTTGACCAACTATTAAGCCAATCCAAACACCCTCTAAATAGGTCTAGCCCCCTTCTGAAAGAAGAGCAAATTGATTTGTGGAAAATTTCTGAATCATTCATTCATCCCCAAACTTGTGTATTTGTACATGTATATTCACTACAAAACAACAAAATAATAAAACAAACAGCTATCAAGTATATGTAACCAACTATTATTCCTCACAAGCTTATCACGTGAGAGCATATTTCTAGAAGTTCTAATCTAATGGTTCATAATTGATCATCTTCATTCTTGATGAGGGGTTGTGATTTAGCCACGACATCTACAGACAAACTTTTCATACAGCTGGGTTTTATCAAAGCTTTGTCTGAAACTCTTTTTCCTTTTCTTCTTTCTTCTTCAATTTGTGTCGTTTCTTTAGAAGAAGAAATGGTGGATGGTGATGATTTCTGAGTGTCTACCTTCTTCACTCATAAATTAGCTACCTAACTAAGCAAATATAGCTACTATATCAAAAATACATAGTTATAGTTTTAAAATATTACCAAATGTAGCATCAGTTACCATTTTATAGCAAATTCACTAGCTTGTGTCCTTTCCCCCTTTTAAGGATTAATGGTCCAGCCCACTTCTTCACTCATAAATTAGTTACCTAACTAAGAAAATATAGCTACTATATCTAAAAGGCATAGTTCTGGTTTTAAAATATTACCAAATGTGGCGTCAGTTACCATTTTATAGCAAATTCACTAGCTTGTGTCCTTTCCCCTTTTTAAGGATTAATGGTCCAGCCCACTTCTTCACTCATAAATTAGTTATCTAACTAAGCAAATATAGCTACTATATCTAAAAGGCATAGTTCTAGTTTTAAAATATTATGAAATGTGGCGTCAATTACCATTTTATAGCAAATTCACTAGTTTGTTTCCTTTCCCCTTTTGAAGGCTTAATACACTGTATGTCTATCAGTTAATTCTCTTACCAAATCCCACTTTTTTTAATTTGCTCCTATTCTCTATCTCGCGGTTTTGCTTCTTCCTCAATTCCTCAATAAATATGTTGGTTATGTGTATCTAATAGTTTATTCTACTGATTCTCAGACTTCAAGCTGTTAATTTGAATTATTTTAGGGGGCTTTCTCAAGCTTTTTTCTGTGTATCAATGGCGGAAGCTTCTACTCCTAAGAGGCCTACTCGAGGTATTACCCTCTAACCAACATTCTTATCAAGATTGTCCATACTTTGATTTGTGCATTTTCACTCAAGAAGATAACAATGCAGGGGTTGTTGCTGCTTTAGAAGCCGAGAGGAGAACTAAGTTCCGCAATGACCCCATAAAAATGCGGTCATTGGATGAACAACAACAAAAAAATCAAAGAAATTGAAAGTTGTTGCAGCAGATGCAAGTATCGATAATAAGAAAGGAAAGAGGTTGTTTAAGATACATGTATTGAAAAGGGGAAAAAAGAAATCTCGACCCATGCTATCAAGGAAACAAGTGTAGGGTAAGAGAACTCTTGGTTAGGTAACTTATCCCTCTCCAGATACACATTTCTAGATATTACCCAAATATGATCCAGAGAGGGTTTGATTGAATTTTTTTCTTCTTCATTGTATACATTTATTATTATATTTTGCCACAATATGTATGAGATAATAAACATTGTATTTTGCCACAATATGTATGATAAAAATATGAATAATAATACATGTATCAGATATATTACTATAACCGGAATAATGACAGAGTGGAACCTAGTATCGTTTATTCAAAAATGATAAAGAAAAACACTGTTACCTTATAAAGCCCCCAGCGTTAAAAGAAGGAAAAGAACAACACCGGTATCTTGCAACACCTTGTTTGCAGTATCCTCTCGGGACTGCATCAATGGCTCACTCGGGATAACCTGACCACCGAAACATTTGACATTCTCCACTTTACTGAATCAACTCAAAAATCCATTTGAGTCCATGAGAAACAGACTCAACTTCAGATAGTTTTTACAACCATTACAGCAAATTTTTTAAAAAAATACTAAAATCAAGAACCAGTATTAGTGGATAGTAGACACTGAAAATAGAAAGAGAACTAAGAGGGAAAGAATGAACCTTAATGGCTGGAAAGAACTTACGGCACCTGAGCAGAAAGATACCCCAATACTCAGTAGCTAAAATCACAGAAATTGACTCAACATTCGATGGAACTTCCATACCAAGTCCCACAAGTGGGGTCTGGGACGGTAGAGTATATGCGGACCTTACCCATACCTCATGGAGGTAGCGAGGTTGTTTCCAAAAGACCATCGGCTCAAGAGCATCAAAGCAAGCAGTTATAAAAAAGAAAATAAGACACTAGCGAGAAAATGACAACTAAGGAGGAAAGCAGTACAGAGCATTCAGAACAAACGAACAGTAAAAGAAACAAATAATGTGAAACATAAATCAAAGAACAAGAAATTGCAAGAATACATGAATCATATAGAAGTTTGTTCCAATGAGGGGAGAGATTGAATACGGAGTTTCTCATTTGTTAACGGAATTCCAAAGCACACCAAGATCAACATTGCCTCCAGAAATTACAATGCAAATATTATTGCATTCACTATAGGCTGGATTTGTTTTAAAACTATTGGAAAGAACTGCTGCAAGGCCAATAGCTCCACTTGGTTCCACTGCAATCTTTAGAATTTCATAGCAAAGTCTCATAGCTTGTATTATCTCTTCATCATCAACAACTATGACGTCATCCACGAGATCGCGGACAATAGGCCTGTTTGACGGTAAAGGTAAATGCCAGATACCATTTATCAAATTGGCTTGTTAGAAAAAGCAAAGTTATCAAGAGTGTGTTAGAAAAAGCAAAGTTATCAAATTGGCTTGTTAGAAATCGGTGTAAAAGTGAAAGAAAAGGAGCTAGGGGGTAGAAAGGCTTGGCAAAAAGGGACCAAGAGGCTTCTTCAACAAAAAATTCTATTGCCTGGACCCTCCATCACTTGGGTCAGATCCTCAAAAATGCATACCCGACAGTATTTTTGAAGAATCCAAGCAACATAGTTAAAAAAATTAGCACGATCTCCAAAACATTGAGTCATGACGATCTTGCCGCCAACAAACCTTTGATTTTGATTGCGAAAAGCTCCAAATAGGCACAGTAATTTAGAGTAGAAAGAGATATAAGACCTTACCATGTGAGGTCTCCAAGAAAGGCTCGAAGCCCATCAGCAATAGTGTTGACCTCAGATAACTTAGTGATCCTGCCATTGATCTTCGACTGGAAAGCATCATCCGCTCCCATTGGTTCGGCAGCAAAAATGCGAATGGCAGGATTAATGGCTTTGGCAGCCAACGCAACTCCCGATATCAGACCACCACCTTCATTCCATACCAGTAATTGAAGCTGGTCTACAAATTAAAATTTGAAGAAAATGATATATCAAAGTCATTAAAAAGTTGATTTACCGCTAATTGGGACTATTATGGTGTCAATTTCAGAAGCCTGTTCCAGAAGCTCCAGTGATATTGTACCCTGCCCACTGTAAAGACCACAAAAAATCATATTAAATGGAGAAATATTCATCAGCACAGATCATACTGTCTAGATTCCTAGCAAAAAGGTTCAATATTTTGGAAAAAGTATATTTTGGAATATCAAAAACTACCATTCCATACAGTTCAACTAGAAGTTCAAGGTTGACTTGGAATAGTTCGTAATGAAACTGCTGCAAATGTCGAGAAAGATGAAATCATCATACAGAAGGATCATTAACACATAAAGTGAGATGTAGGGCTCAGTTTGTCTTGGGCAGGAGGTAGAATTTTAACAAAACACGTGCACACGAATAATCTTAAGGCTACTTTGGGGGCTTTCAGGCCCCTCTCAATCTATTTTGTAGTTGAGAAGGGGGAAGTACCAAGTATCATCTATTAAAAAATAACAAAGAAAACCAATGTTACCTTATAATGCGACCATCATTATAGGGATGAATAAGAACAGCACCAGTATCTTGCAACACCTTGTTTGCAGTATCCTCTCGGGACTGCATCGATGGCTCACTCCAGATAACCTGACCACTGTAACGTTTGACATTCTCGACTTTGCATTTTGGAGCATTTTTTGGTATAACTATATAAGCAGGGATGCCCCGTAGCTTTGCAGCCAAAGCAAGAGCTGCAGCATGATTTCCACTAAATTTAACGGGAAGTAGATCAGGAGGTAATCCAGAAAAATAAACATAGATAGTAAACCACAGAAACCAGAAAGATCTGAACGAACCTGCTATGAGTTACAACTCCTTTAGTAGCATGATCATCATCAAGTGAATAAATAGCATTGCATGCCCCTCGGAATTTAAAAGCTCCCCTGATAAATTGCACAAACACTGGCCCTTAATTAGAACCTTTAGGCAGAAACTCTAGTTCACTACAACACACTTATACAGGACTACTTTGAAAGAAATCCTTCCACTCTATGTTAAAGAGCTTCTCACCCCTTCTGAAAGCATTCACATTTAAAGTACAACTTTCTTCCAGCAATAGAGTCTAGAGTTTCTGAGGTGAGGACAGGAGTTCTGTGCGCAAAGGGCTCGATGCGTACTTGAGCTTGCCTGATGGAAGAGATGTCAGCAGCATAATCGTTGCTAGATGTTGGGCAGTTCGGTTCCATCAATAATTACTACAGAAGTCAATACTCCTGAAGCTGAAAACATGTGGAGCTTCTCATGTCAATCCAGGGAGAACAAAAATACCTAACAAGGTGCAATCTCTCAAATATATCCTATGAAGAACTAAGACGAGAATTATATAATCAGTTACTCTGAGAAGAGAACACAAGAATAATACACTTCCAATAAAAACAATAATATCATATAACATGACAAATTTTGTGAACTCGGCAAGAGGGAATCAACTGTGATACCCATATTTGCCTATAAACAAAGGGCATTCCGTGTCCCAAAGGACCTCAATGTACTGAACTCAGACTTATCAGTCTTTTACCCTCATCCCCCACAATCTGAACAAACTGTCTTCGGCTCGAACTAGTTATATTAATCAATCAATCAACTATGTCTCAACCCTCAACTAGTTGGTATCTGCTATAAATACTAGAGTTTACACCAAGGATTTGAACCTATGACCTAAAACAATTTTTTAACCCCCTTTACCACTACACTAGAATCGTTCCTCACGCGAGGCAGGAGTGGATGTAGTTCACAATTTACAAGTTCATCTACACCAGTAACTTTAGCTCAGACCTAGTATATGTTAAAAGATTCACTAAATAAGAACAGATAATGGATTTGAATGGGATGCAACAAAAGTTTTGAACTTGAAACCATAAAGTTCAAAATTTGGATCTGCCTCTGTGTCGAGGGATTCAATAAAACATCTTTTCAGCAAACGGAATCAATTGAACCCCTTTACCTTTCTTTGCTCCGCTTCTGGATCCAGATACACAGACCAATCAACCAAATAACCATATGTAAATACACCCCTGTCAAATCCTTCAACAATGCACTATTTTTGGAGGACCCAACATACACCATGAACAGAGTCCGAGCAACATAACTTATAAGTCAGTGGTCACATGCTCACAACATTATTTTACATCCACTTCCTTAAAATTCAACCCCTCAATGAGAAAACCAACTTCCCCCATCACCAACAAACAAGATGCAGATACACAGACACATGGATGGAGGTAGCATATATCTTTGGTTCAAATCATGTATATGCATTTAAAAAAATCACCAAATAAATTCAGAATCCAATTACTAACACTTGAGACAGTAAAATCTTAGAATCCAGAACTCATAACTTTCAAATCCTAGTTTCGCCTCTGTACAGAACACTTAAACCAAAACAAGCATATGCAAATACACTACTATCATCTTTATCAAGGAAATATAAATAAAAAAAGGTAACTTTTTTCATACAAAAACAACAAGAAACTGGAGAATCTTAGTAACTCAATTATTAGCTATCTGAACTTTCACCTTGTCGATGAGAGTTCGATTCCCTGTCATCCCCTCTCCCATTTCCCCATTTTTTTTAAAAAATCAAGAACTTGCTGAATCAGCTCAAGAAAACATTTGGGTCCATGAAAAAACAAATTCAAATTTCAGATAATTTCTACAGCCATTACAGCAAATTAAAAAATATACTACTAAAATCAAGAATCAGTATTAACCTATATGAGTGGGAAGAACTTACCGTCACTGAGCAGAGAGAAACTGAAGTTCCCCAACAGTATAATCAATAGTCACATATGCGGTCGTTTGGTACTCGGAATAAAAGATAATAATTTCGAGTTAAAATCTGATACTAAATTTATTTAATATGATGTTATCTGAGATTTTTTAACTTTTGATGATAAGGAAAATTCGCAGTCGCTATTCTTTGGGTACGCACAGGGTAAAACATTTACTCCTATGCAATAGCTTACAAATCATACAGGAGAGGTAATCTGCACTAGGCAAGTTCAATGCAACGAGCTCGACCCAAAAGACAAACCTCTTGCTTTTGCTGGTAAGGAGTTTCGAACTCCAACATGGACGTTATCCAGACTTTTGATTAAGAATAAATATGATTTAGAATTGATATGTTAACCTTTTATTTATTTATGATAAAATTTATATATTTCAAAATTACATAATGTTAGATGATAAAAAGTATTTAAATATATCGAAAATAATTTTGGTAGAAAATTGCTTGGCTACTTTAAGTAGACTAGCATAATTCTTCTTTGATAATGGTGTGAGATCGATGGATAAAATTTTCCACCATTAACATAAAAGGTGTCAATTGTCATATTCAAGCTAATAGAAAAAAGTTTAATAAGGAGCATTTTTTTCTTTTAATTAGCTTATTAGTCTGGGCTCTAATATATAAATACGTACAAGTGAAAAAATTCAAAAAAAAAAAAAAAACATGTGAGGGCATGTGCATTTTTCTAATATAGAATATATATATGGTATTAAAAATATTAGGTTATTTATTACAGGTACAAACTATTTTTTTCCCTATAAACTTAATGCAAGATTGAATATTATTTTATTTATCTTTTAATTCAAGAAGGGGAGCCTTGGAGGAAGTCACCTTGTGGTCGGACCCTTCCTCAAACACTGCATATAGCGAATGCTTTAATGCATCGAGCTGTCTTGGTTTATCTTTTAATTCACACCTTTTTCTTATCAATTCTTGGTACATAGATAGAAAAATTTATTGAATTGTAATTACGTTTATTAGTTTCTACCTAATAAAAGAGGAAGTATATAAAAATCAAGTAAATCCACTTTGTTAATTAGCTATATCGCTTTGACTTTCAAAACAATGTTGTCACACTCATATCAAATCCTTCAAAAATGCATTTCTTTTGAACAAATTATTTTTGTCATAATGGTGAAAAAAGTCATGATGCGAACATAATGTAACCCTCAGAGATATCTTTTCACGTACAAATTAACGAAACAAAAAACAGAGCTCGTCATCACAGCTCTGTATGCACCAGTGGGAGGAATTGAACCCGCGTCTGTACCGTGGCAGGGTACCTATTCTACCACTAGACTACTGATGCTACTTGTAAGAGACATAAGATATATATTCCTAATAAGATTCCTTTCCTTTTTCCCCTCAACATAGATGATTTACTTCATTAATCTTTGAGGAAAAATTATAATATTGTTGAAGTATATGCTAAAAGTAACATAAATTTTAAACGTAGATCAGAAGTACATACAATGCAAGCTTTTTCATAAAGTTACAAACACAATATATTAATGTAATTTTATAAGTAGAGTCTAACATCGAAAAATGTACATAGATTTTATCTTTATTTTCGAAGATAGAAAGGTCGTTTCAGGAAGACCATTGGCCTAAGGAAAAATATTTCAAAGCAAAGTGAAAAGATAAATAGAGAGAGAAAGAATTTCGACTTGTGGTGGGATGTATAGATTTTTTTCGTCATTGATAAGAAATTTTGATTTTGTGCCTTCAAAATTGATAAATTTTTTATGAGGAACACTTTCCCTTAGATGGTTCTTATGCATTGTGATGGGATGTTATAAGGTCTTTTCATTCTTTATTTGAGATTTCGAATTCAAATCTGGGAATGAATTCAATCTTGATAAGCAACGCTTTACCTAGAGGTCGTTTTTTTACTTAGACTAGATTGTCTTGTACATTGTGACGAGATGTATAAGATTTTCTCATCCTTCAGATGAGGTCTCATGTTCAAATCTAGGAATAAATAAAATCTTGATTTACCTAAGAGTCATCCTAAAGGTCGTTTCGTTACCAAGACTAGATTGTCTTATACATTGTGATGAGATAAAAAAGATTTCTTCATCCTTCATTTAAGATCTCATATTCAAATATAGAAATAAATACATACGATCTTGATAAGCAACAGTTTACCTAAGATTCATCTCGTTTCGCAGCATGAATTGTAATATACATAAGAAGTTTTACGAAGCCAAGCTAGGATTTACGTGAATGTCAATGGCAAAATCAAACAGGATTGAAGGGTTTCGATAAAGGAAATCAAACTACAAAAAAATAGTCACATAAATTAGTTAAAAATTCAACATATAAATTAGAGAGATGTATCAAAAACACCCCTAAACTGGGCGCAAATTATTAGTTTCATCCATGAACTATTGACAACCTTAAAAACACTCTTTTACTTGACTAATTGAAGCTAAATACAATTATCTTGATTTTTGTTAACAACTTCATGCTCCTACAAAAGCTTGAGACCACTTGCTATGTCATGTTGCATATTAGGCGTGTATCGGGGTTGTATCTAAATTTAGTTAGTCAAGTAGAGAGGTGTTTTTAAGGTTGTCAATAATTCAGAGATGAAATTAATTATTTGCATCAAGTTTAGATGTGTTTTTGATACTTCTCTCTATAAATTATAATGTACATTAAAAGTTTTATGAAGCCAAACTAGAATTTACGTGAATGTCAAGGGCAAAATTAGATGAAATCGAGGAAATTCAATAAAGAAAATCAAACTACAAAAAAGTAGGCACACAAATAAGTTAAAAAGATTCAATCTATAAATTATAGTATCTTAAAAATGTATTACGAAACCAAGCTAAGATTTATAGAGCTCGGATACACTACATTTCATCATTTAAATTAGATGACTATGAAGACCCAACTTCACAATTTGTGCAATAGTCGTCACAGCTCTAAATGCACCAGCCGGGAATCGAACCCGGGTCTGTACCGTGGCAGGGTACTATTCTACCACTAGACCACTGGTGCTATTGGTTCAACGTAGGAGGCATAAAATATACTCCCTCCGTCCCATTTTATGTGAGGTAGTTTGATTCGACATGGAGTTTAAGAAAGAAAGGAAGACTTTTAAAACTTGTGGTCCAAAATGAATAATAGAAATTTTGTGGCTGTAAATCATTTCATTAAGGGTAAAATAGACATTTTAAAGTTAAATTGTTACTTAATATAAAAATGTGTCATTCTTTTTGGGACCGACTAAAAAGGAAAGCAAGTCACATAATTTGGGACAGAAGGAGTATAATTTAACGGAATTCTTTTTTTTTTCCCTCTCAACATAGATGATTTACTTAATAAATCATTGAAGTAAATTATAATATTGTTAAACTATATGCTAAAAGTAACATAAATTATGAAAGTACATCAAATGCAAGCTTTACATTTCATAATGTTATATATATATATATATCAGTGTAATTTCAAAAGTGAGGTCTGAAAATAATAGAATGTATTTTAACTGCTATCTTGCGAGATAGAAATGTTATTTTCGATAGACCATCGATAGAATATTTCAAAAAAGAAATAAGAAATGAAAAAGTCATATTAAAAAAAACCGACAAAATATGCTATTTTTCAATACATTAAATGAAAATACAACAGCAAAGTCACTAAATTAAAATTTACTCTATGTTCAATATTTCTATTTTTCAGTTTATTCAAACGCTGATTTGTTTTCATTTTTGAACTAAAATTCACATTTTTAGAGTATACAAGAAAATTTCTTCAATTCATCATGTTTTTAACTGTGAAAAATATATACATAAAAACAACTAGAATAGCAATTATAAAAAAATCATGAAATCAATATGGTGTCCTTATATATTTGACACAGTATCACTACTCACACATTAATTAATTTTGTATGAATGTATTTGTTGTTTGGACAATTTTAATTTAAATCAGTGAGAAGAGGACTTAGAGGAACCCGTTTTTAATAATATTGTTAAAGTTTGTGGTGGGATATATATGATTCTTTTTGATCATAATAAGAAATTTCGATTTCGAGCTTTAGAAATTAATAAATTTTTGATGAGGAATATTTTTCTTAAAAGAATCTTATATATTACGATCATCCTTCATTTGAAATCTCATACTCAAATTTAAGAATGAATACAATTTTGATAAGCAATGTTACATCTAGAGGTTGTTTTGTTACGAGAACTAAATCGTATTATGTGTTATGATGGGATGTATAAAATTCCTCTATTCTTCATTTGATATCTCATATTCAAAACTAAGAATGAATACAATCTATTCAAGAAACACATCATTTAGATGTTGTTTGGTTATCCAGACTAGTTTATATAATGCATTGTGATGAAATATATATGATTCCTTGATCGTTTATTTGAAATCTTGAAATGAATACAATTTTAATAAGTAACAGTTTCACCTAAACGTCATTTCGTTACCATAGCATGAATACTAATCTCGATAAAAAATTTGGAATTGTATTTATTTTATGTTCCATTATTTATATTAGCTAAGGCTTAAGATCGATCCATTTTATATAGAATATGAGATTATAATCTTATTATAATTTTGGAGTGATAATCATAGGATAATCCTATTATGAACTAAACAAACTCATTATAAATTTTATCTGATGTGAATTTAGATAAGTCGAATAAGTGGCATGAATCTAGATTAGTCGAATTAGTAAATCACAGAAGATGCCTCGAAAAATGTGTAAATGTGGGACCATGTGACAGGCCTTTAATGTTAATCTGAAAGTACATTTAATAGATAGTATTGGCATTTTAAATTGTCAATTCCTAAGTCCCCTTATGATCCTTCCCATGATCAAACTCCATATTTCATCACAATGCCCAACATAAAAAGATAATTGGTGATGGGGATTTTATTTTTTTTTATTTATTAATAAGGGCTGCGGTGGAGTGATATATACTATTTCATTCTTAATCAGAGGTTTCATCGTCGATTTTTCCTGCATATGAAATTACCTTTGATAAAGAGAGTTTTATCCCTTAACGTGATACTTCTCGATGCGAATTCAAATTTAATCAAATTTTAATATCGATGTCAGACATCAAGTGAAAAATAAAAATAAAAAATGCCAAAACTAAGGCATGGGAAGGTTGGGACCATGTAGATATCCATTAGGACCATTACTTAAGTGGACCTATTACCAATGAAAGGATTTTGTAAGCTCTATTATTAGATACATAAATTTTGATTTGTACTTGAATTTGAGGAATTGAAACTTGATTTTGAATTTTCTTCTTGATCTTTAGAACCTATAGAAAAATATTTGTGTGCTTAGATATTTTTGTAGAATAATTTGTGGCATTGAATTTACAAGTTCTCGCTTATTTCTTATTAAAATTTTAACATATATTTCATTAATCTTTGATTTAATTATTTATTTTGACATATGACTAGATTATATTGGCGTTTTTAATTTTAATCAACATACTGATTCATTTGACACGGGACATCAAATTAATCCTCTTGCCTTGGAAAGGGTACATATTGTGGTAAAAGATTTGATTTGTGTCATCATTTAACTCAAAAGTGTAAAAAAAAAAAAAAAAAAAAAAAAAAAAAAAAAAAAAGACTTGCATTAAGATTATTTTTTTAATTTTATATATTTTTTTTAAAAAACAATATTGCAGCTCCATATCAATTGCATGAGCACGTTTTTCTGTTCAAATAAAACAGACAACTTTGTATGTGCAAAATAGTTGTGGACCTCTGTTCACCCTCGAAAACAGTGTCACTTCAATTGTATTTTTTATTTTTATTCAATGTTTAATATCCGTATTAGAATTTAATTATATTTTAATTTGCAAAATATTGAGCATCATTTAAGGAAAGTGCTTCTTATCAAGGATTTTTTCATTCTGAAAAGTGAAAACTCAAATTCAAAATCTCTAATTAAAGGAGAAATAACTCCATCAACTGCATTACATTTTTTTGATAGTGTGTCAATTCGATCTCAACACTGGCTATGTGAAATTCATCTTTTTATCGGTTTAGAGAAAATCACTAAAATGATCCCTTATGTTTGATGTAAGTTCAAAATAATTGCCTAAACTCTAAAGTAAACTCTCAATAATTAAAAGTAAATGAAGTATATATACATAAATTTTCGGTCAGATTTTAATTATGTTTAGAAAAATGAAAAGTGTCACGTAAATTGAGATATAAAGAGTACTGTAATTTTTTTGTTATAAAAAATAATTGGATCACATGAGTCCCTTACCCTTCCATTAAATTCTTGTATTGGACACAAATCTATATATACACACAACAATAATGTACTATACATCAATGCCAAAAAAAGAAAAAGAAAGTTTCATAAATACATTCTTGATTTTCTCTTTTGATGAAACTCTGTAATGGTGGTGAAATCTCAAGATTTAAGCTTTGTAAAGAAAAGGGTATGTTTTATTTTTTCTCTTTTTTCCTTCTTAATGCTTTAAAGTTTGGTGCTTTTTGTGTTTCATAACTTGTGATGTCAAAAGAAAAAAAAAGATTACTTTTTATGCTAATATTTGTTTCAAAGATGAAAGCTCAACTTGGTTTGCCTCAAAATGCAAGAGTTTTGAAGCACAAGCTCAAAAAATTAGAATTTTATCGGTTTCAATTTGTTTATCTGATTTTGACTTGAGTTTAAGAAAGTAAAAAGAATGTATCAATATGTGCTTTAATTTTGTGGTTTAGCCATGTGAAAAAATAAAATTAGAATGTTGCCCTGAATTTACTTTTTTTGAGTTTCATGTGTTGTAATGCCAAATGAAGATTTAATTTATTATGCTAATTATATTTGTTTCAAGAAAAGCTCACTTGTCATACCCAAAAAATGCAAGGATTTTCAAGCAGAAAATCAAGAAATTAGATGTTTGTTTTATTATATTCCCTTTTCATTTGTTTCAAGAAAAGCTCATATATCATTTTTTTCTTCATCAAATTAGACGCCCAGAATTTGCCTTTTTGAGTTTCATGACTTGTGATGAAAAAAAGAAAAAACTTTATTATTCATCCTTCTTCAAGTTAGGTACTTTTCTTAGCTCCTGGTTGTTGAAACTTGAAAATTGAGTTTGAGTTGTGTTTGGACATACATTTTACTTGATTTTTTAAAAAAAAAATTGTCCCAAAAACTAGTCTTAGCCAGTTTTTGTGAAGTTGAATTCAAATGTCACATTTTCAGAATCTGATCAAATATCATGGTCAAACACATATTTGAAGATAAATTTTCAAAAACTACTTGAAAAATCTATGGTCCAACGCTAGCTTATATTCAGGCACTAGCTCAAAAATTCAAAATTTGCCTTTTGTTTTCATGATTTGTGTTGCCAAAAAAAGAGAAAATTTATGCTAGTTTTTGTTCAAGAAAAGCTCACTAATCCCTCCCCCCCCCCCCCCCCCGCCCCCCGGCCCCCAAATACATGAATTCTTTAATTTCCCTTCATTAGTACATTTCCGTCAAGTTTTCTTCTTTTTTTTTTTTTTGGTTATTTGTATTTATGTATTACTTTTGACTAATAAAATATCAAAGATCTTCTGTTTTTGACCAAAAGTTGAAATCTTGAAATGTAATTATTGTAGCATTTTGTTTCATCCCTTTGAATTGATCCTAAAGTTGGAGTCTTTTTGTTTGCATCAAAGTGTTATGGCCTTTGTTGTTGTAATTTAGTTATATGGATAATTACCACTTTTTCCCTTTTCCACTTTTTTGTCAAGATCAATGAACTTTATGTATTTTAGTGTCTTATAGTTAGATTTTTAGTTGAATATGACAAGTCCATGTGTCTAGCTATTTTTAAGCAACTTTAACTTCAAGCATGCTTTATGAGTTTTTCTATTTTTTTTTCTTTAGTTTTATATTGTAATGTTTGTAGATCTCCACACTTGGCTGACTAGCACATGGTATTCAAAGATGGTTGACCTTTTTTATTTTATTAATCTTAATTTAGTTTTACACTACATCTTTTGAGTTTTATAATTAATTATCATATATCTTTAGTTTTTTAGATGAAAAGTGTCATTAATAAAGAAGGTGAGAGTAAGCAAATAGAATGATTCTGTGGATTGTTTGGTGAGTAATTAGATCTTGTCTAGTTGCTGGTTTTGTTAATTGAGTTTTTGAAGTAAAGGGACCATACTTTTTTTTTTTTTTGGTAGGCCTTATTGATAATACTAGCAAATCAACTGTTTAAATATACTTGAGTTTATTTTTCTGTGGCTGAGGGTCTTTCGGAAAAAAATCTCTTTTTCTCCGTAAGGTAGGGGTAAGGTCTACGTACACTCTACTCTAACCTCCCCAAACCACCTGTTTTGGGATCACATTGGATATGTTGTTGTTATTGTTGATTTTCCTGTGGTAGCATGCAGGTTTGAAAATGTTCTTTTCAGATAGAGTCTGCATGATTATTTTCACCATGTTGGGAATTCAAACATCTTTTATTTTAGAGAGTTTTGCACAAATAGTCAGTTAGATTTACTGTTTATCCTTTTTAGCTGGTATACATAAACTAAATATTGTTGTACACATCTTATACATTAGGCGGCTATTTTTAGTTTAAGCGGTTGTATGAGCGACTGTTAAGGTTAATTCTTCTTTATTTTTAAATCGGATTACTCGTTGGAAGTATCTTTGACTTAGATTTGTTAATGATTTCCACAATGATCAGATTGTTTGAAGTTATTCGAAGACTGTTAAGTACTAACTATGCTTTGCATTTTGCAGATCTGTCTTTGAGTTAGAGAAGTGCTAATTCTTCTGCTTTTGGTAAGTTTCAACATTATGTTTTTACCATTTTTGTGATTTTATTACAGATGCGGGTGGTGAAAACATGGTTGTTTTCCTGGACTAGGTTATATTTGAAGCTTCTTTTTGAATTTTCTCTCCTTTTTATGGTCTTATTTAGTTTTTGACGGTGACATGAGTTGAGCTTAAATGGAATAGTAAGGATTCATATAGCCGATCTCAACTTGTATGGGACTGAGGAGTAGCTGTTGTTGTTCTTGTCTCTTTTTTGTGTTATGGTTCAATGGTGCTTGTTTATTGCGTCTAACGATGCTGTAGGTTATTCTTGTTTAGTGGTGCTTCTTTTGCATTCAAAATCCATCTCTATTCGAGGATCATTTTCTAGCATAATTTCATTGGTTTTCCGTCTTGTGTGAACTTATCTCGTAAAGTTGATCAACTTGTGATATCGTTGACTGTTAAGGTTCTTGTAATCTGTACCAGATCGTTTAATTTTTTCTTGAAATTGAAGAACATATTTTTTTTCGATTATGCCTATGAAATTCATAGTTATATTCCTCCTGACATCGGTAGTACTTAACAATTACCTCGATAAGAAATATGAAAAGTACATTGTTTTCCGATTTTCAGTATCCATTCGCTCCCCTATTACATCATAAGTTACTTCACTTGGAAACTTGTTTATGGTTGTTATTGGCTGATTAAGTAAGATCAGTTTATAGTTCCATCTCATTTGTTGCTTAATGAGTCAAATAAGCTAATTTTTTCTTTTTTGATTGTATGAAGTGGATATTGTAGGCATCCTTTGTTTTCATTAAGAATAAGAATAAGACGTCTGAATATGAACAAACATCTTAATATTAAGATGTGCATTAAGATTAGATGCCTAAGATGTTGTCTTTAGATTTGAACACTGAATGATTACCCTGTCTAGTTTCATTTTAATGTGGTGCATTTTTCGCTGAATGGTTCTCTTCCAATTTAAATGTTTTATCTGCCTCACCCTCCGGAGATACAGAATAATTTTTTTTTGTTTGCTCCATATCACTCAGGTACTGCTGCCCGTCTTTAGTTTCTGTTGGTTCGACACATTCTTAACGATAATCTCCGAAGATGATCTTAAACAATCTGAAACTAGGTGTTGAAGTTGTTGGTGCACATAACCTTTTGCCGAAAGATGGTCAAGGTTCTTCAAGTTCTTTTGTTGAACTTTACTTTGATGGTCAGAGGTTCCGCACTACCATCAAGGAAAAAGATCTGAGTCCTGTGTGGAATGAAACATTCTACTTCAACATCTCTGACCCTTCCAACCTTCATATGCTAACTCTTGACGCCTATGTCTATAACAATATTCGAGCTTCTCAGTCCAGGTCCTTTCTTGGAAAGATTACTATCAATGGGACTTCCTTTGTACCTTATTCGGATGCTGTTGTCTTGCATTATCCTCTTGAGAAGCGCAGTATCTTCTCACGTGTGAGGGGAGAGCTTGGTCTTAAAGTGTATGTTATTGACGATCCGTCCATAAAGTCCTCTACGCCTATTTCCGCAGCCAATGATACTCAGGTTCACAGCCATTCAACTCAAACTTCAGCTCCGAAAATTCCTAGATCTGAAGTGAGACACACCTTCCATCATCTTCCCAATCCAAATCACCCACAGCAGCAGCAACAGCAGCAGCAACAACAAGCTCCTGCTATTCCTGTGCCTCATCAAGGAGCAAGATACATACCTGAGGAAATGAAGGTTCCAGAACCACAGCCTCCACCACAGCTCGTTCGGATGCATTCTGCCACAATGGCACAACCCGTTGATTATGCACTTAAGGAAACAAGCCCATTCCTTGGTGGGGGTCGAGTTGTGGGTGGTCGTGTTATTCGTACAGACAGGATGTCTGGTTGTACTTATGATCTTGTTGAGAAAATGCACTTCCTTTTTGTTAGAGTTGTTAAGGCTCGCGAGCTTCCTGCGATGGATATTACAGGGAGTGTGGATCCTTACGTTGAAGTCAGAATTGGGAATTACAAAGGAATTACAAAGCACATTGAGAAAAATCAAAATCCTATGTGGAATGTAGTATTCGCCTTTTCTCGGGAGAGGATGCAGGCATCCGTGCTTGAAGTTGTTATCAAAGACAAGGATCTTGTCAAAGATGATTTCGTAGGCCTGTGCCGATTTGACCTCAATGAAGTCCCCATGCGTGTGCCACCAGATAGTCCTCTAGCTCCGGAGTGGTACAGGCTTGCAGATAAGAAAGGAGAGAAGATAAAGGGGGAGCTCATGCTTGCTGTCTGGATCGGTACACAAGCAGACGAAGCGTATCCTGATGCATGGCATTCTGATGCAGCTCTATCCGTTGACACAGTTGCATCCACTCTTATACGTTCAAAAGTCTATCATGCACCCCGGTTATGGTATGTCCGTGTTAATGTTGTCGAGGCACAAGACTTGGTGCCAACGGACAAAACTCGTTTCCCTGACACTTATGTGAAAGCACAAATAGGAAACCAAGTTTTGAAAACTAAGCCAGTTCAGGCTCGAACGTTCAATCCTCTTTGGAATGAAGATCTCTTGTTTGTTGCTGCAGAACCATTTGAAGACAACCTTGTCCTCACAGTAGAGGATCGTGTGGCTCCGGGGAAAGACGAGATCATTGGAAGGGTCATCATCCCTTTAAGCATGGTAGAGAAGCGTGCTGACGATAGAATGATCCATTCTCGTTGGTTTAATCTGGAAAAGCCTGTGGTTGTGGATATTGATCAACTTAAGAAGGAGAAATTCTCGAGCAGACTTCATCTTCGAGTCTGTCTTGATGGAGGCTATCATGTCCTTGACGAATCCACTCATTACAGTAGTGATCTTCGCCCAACTGCAAAGCAACTGTGGAGGCCACCAATTGGGGTTCTTGAACTCGGAATCTTAAATGCTGTGGGACTTCATCCTATGAAAACACGAGATGGAAAGGGGACATCAGATACATATTGTGTAGCAAAGTATGGTCATAAATGGATTCGAACTCGAACAGTTGTTGATAACCTCTGCCCAAAGTACAATGAGCAGTACACTTGGGAGGTTTTTGATCCAGCTACAGTTCTCACAGTCGGTGTGTTCGACAACACCCAACTCGGAGAAAAAGGTTCAAATGGTACCAAAGACCTAAAGGTCGGAAAGGTAAGAATTCGTATCTCAACACTTGAAACAGGCAGAGTTTACACACATTCATATCCGTTGCTGGTCCTTCATCCTACTGGTGTTAAGAAGATGGGAGAGCTGCATTTGGCAATACGTTTTACGTGCACATCATTTGCTAACATGCTGTACAAATACTCGTGTCCTCTTTTGCCAAAAATGCATTATGTAAGGCCTTTCACTGTGATGCAACTTGACATGCTAAGACACCAAGCGGTCAACATAGTGGCAATGCGGCTGGGACGAGCAGAACCCCCGTTGAGGAAGGAGGTGGTTGAGTACATGTCTGATGTAGACTCACATCTATGGAGCATGAGACGTAGCAAGGCAAATTTTTTCCGCCTGATGTCAATTTTCACGGGATTATTCGCAGCAGGCAAATGGTTCGGAGATATCTGCATGTGGAAGAACCCGATTACAACAGTCCTTGTGCACATTCTCTTCCTTATGCTCGTGTCATTTCCTGAGCTTATTTTACCAACAGTTTTCCTTTACATGTTTCTAATAGGAGTGTGGAATTACCGTTACCGGCCTAGGTACCCTCCTCACATGAACACAAAGTTATCACAAGCTGAGTCAGTGCACCCCGACGAGCTTGATGAAGAGTTTGACACGTTCCCAACTAGTCGTAGCCCTGAATTGGTGAGAATGAGGTATGATCGTCTAAGGAGCGTGGCTGGACGGATTCAAACAGTTGTTGGTGACGTTGCAACACAAGGCGAGCGCCTCCAGTCACTGCTGAGCTGGCGTGATCCCCGTGCCACAGCCCTTTTTGTCACATTTTGCCTTGTTGCTGCTCTGGCCATGTATGTGACACCATTTCAGGTAATTGCTGCCCTGATAGGCATTTTCATGATGAGACATCCAAGATTTCGCCATAGGCTGCCTTCTGTGCCTGTCAACTTCTTCCGCCGATTGCCTGCTAGGACAGATAGTATGTTGTAAATTGTTGAGGTCCTAGTGAGGATTCATATCACCAATCTCAATTTGTTGGGAACTGAGGCGTAGTTGTTTTTGTTGAACTCGAGCATTGGATGGCCTGCTACATCTATTTGTACGATAAAACCCATTCCTACAACCTTTTTCCTTATTATGATTTATATATGCATCATTATATTAAATGTGCATTTTTGTTTTTCTAAGATTGGGGATACATGAATCTCAAGCTGGTTATCATTACAAAAAAAAAAAAAAAAAATTGCGATGAAATTGATGTTAATATGTCGTTAAATAGCATGTGTGTAGCTAACATAGTTTTTTGGATAATCTATTACTAAATGCTGATTAATTATCTTCAAATCGGACGATAGGAACTTACATGAAAGGAAGTTATTTCAAAAGGTCGATAATTATCTATAATCTATGTGAGTGAAAACATTATAAGCTAGAAACAAAAGATAATTGCTTAAGACTATTCAAAAATATTTTCAAAAATATCATCAAGTATGCATCGGTCCCTCTACATGCTATGCATTTTTAAGATCCAACACGAATATAACTACAATTTTACCCCACTCATACTAGATCTCTAAAAAAGCACTACTTTTTGAAGGATCAACATACGCCTAATGACATTTTTAAAAAATCCAAACAACATGGACGAGTAAAATGCTAGTAAATGTTAACATCTTTCCTAGCAAGAATCTTGTGGCAATTATTGAGCAAACAGAAAAGACAGATTTATATCAAAGAAAATCTCAAAACATCAAAGGTTTTCTTGCTTTGCCAATTAGTACACCAGACACACGTAGTGACAAAAAATGAGGCAAAAAGTTCATTCATCAATTTTTCTAAAATAACATATGGTCCACCATCACACTTAACCTTCTAAAAACAGAAATATTACAATCTAACTTCCACCAACACCATCTTCTACACCATTTTGCTACTTTAAAGAACCTAAAAAGAGGATACTTTTGTTACATTGTGTGTTAGCACAAACCATCATTCAACTAGATGGGCAGAGCTAGTTAAATGGCTCGAGCTGATCTCTCCTGCCGCGTTTCATTTACAACAACAGCACATATATACAAACTCCTTCATGTGTCCATTGAAGCAAATCATAATAATCATCCACGTGTCAGGTCAATCTCGGGCTGGGAATTTCTTAGTTCAGGCCTTGAAATTGGAGGCCAAATGCCAGTAGCTGAATTTGAAGTTGGATCTTGACTCAGAGTAGCATTAACCGGTATAGATGACTTTTCAGCAGATTCTTCCTTGCTGCCTTTGGCACTAGTTTCTGGTTTGCTCTTTACCTTGGGACCATATACAAAGCTGCACACAACCACCTGCAAACAAAATTAAATTATTTGCTCGTCACATATATACTCCCTCCGTATAAATTTATTTGCTTGGTTTTTTGTCAAGGAGTTCAAGTAATAACTCCTGTGGTCATTAACTAAAGATATGCAAACATACCAAAATGCCCTTTAATCTTGTGGTCTTGCACATGCCATGTGGGAAGTTAGAATTGAGGGGTTGTCAAAAAAGAAAAGAGATACTCTTTTTTAAAGGGACTAAAAAGGAAAATAAAACAAACAAATTGAAATGGAGGGCGTAATTCTGATCTCCACGTCAAAGGTAGAAGGTAAGAAACTCGTAGAATCTAATTATGACAGCAGCAAGTTCATTATAACAACAGCAACTTCACTACCTGTACAGGGCTGGTTGCAATGAGCCTACCACCAACAGCACCCCCGAGTACATGCCCATCAGGGCTACTAACTGATATACTTATACCACCCGTGCGATCACGTGGACCACCACTTTCATCGACCAAGTATGATCCAGACAAGCAAAGTATCTCAAAACGACCCTGCACAACATGATGAAACATTTGAATCTCAGTTTAGTCAAAGCACAAGTTTCACTCTATAGGGGCAGAAGACTCGCAACGAAATGATAAACGGCCTGTGCACTGGGCAAAAGGTAACAAGAACAATTTGAGTTAAGAAAAAACTAGTAGCTAGATACATTTTTCAGCTGACATCAACATTCACCTACATGATCCATATTAAGAAGACAAGAATCACTTCCGAATATATAAGGGTAAGCATGTATGCATGTACGTGTAGATAACAGTTCTAGCATGGAAATAAAGGAAAAATTGTGGGACTACAAAATTGATCTTTAAAAATTACTTCTTTAATTCTTGTTAGTTTTGTTTAATATGATCAGCACGATATTCTGTTGAGTTTGACTACATGGTCAACATCAACCTTAAGAATAGGATGAACCGACTATTAGGCATTCAAAGTCCAATTCCACATGGTTAATAGGCTTTGCACAACGTATAATGAGTGAGTGAAACGTGCTTTACGAGTTAGAATTCTGCCACGAACAAAAATCAAGTATTTAAGCGGAGAAGGGTAGAAGAGCATCTCCAATATCCACCAAATTTCGTACAGTGCACCAACCAAGGATTTCTCGGTTGTCAAAATTTTAAAAGTAAATTCAATTTGAAGCATTAAAGAACTAGGGGTGGTTTATCAAGAGAAATACACCTTGCCCATAGGTTTTTAATCATTTGAACAAGAACATAACACATCAGCTGATTTTATCTGAACAACCAAACAAGTATACTACCAAATCACAAAATTAAGGTAGTAAATAGTGAAAAATTGAAAACTGAACACTTGAAGTCTAATGACTCTGTAAGTTAATGGAAGCATTATAACATATGTGATCCGAAGAAGCTATTGTGTCAGAAAGTATGACCTTAGGAGGTCTGTCATGTTTCTGTTTGGCTAAAACATAATATTAGTTGGATACAGCTTTGACATGAACTTTAAAGTCATGCTCTTACTATAGTATGTGTTGAGGAAATTAGTAAAATATTATCAACCCAGAATTTTGGGTTGAGATTCATGATAACTAACGGGGCATTAACAATCGCAGGCACTTAAATCTATACAAGATGTTTGAAGACATCAAAAAAAAAAAAAAAACAAATCAGAACATCACCTTACTACAATGCAATTCTGGCATATCACGCAAAACAAACTATGAGGGGCAAACAAAGGTTGTTCTATTCTTCTTGGCCATTTTGCTCTTCTCTTGTTTATCCCTGCAGCAGGATCAGACCTATGCTATCCTTGGTGATGACGTTGTTGCATATAGTAGGGTTGTGAAGGAGTACCAAGGAGGAGAAACTCTTTAAATAGATGTCAAGATTTCAACTTTGAAATCCTCTAACCTGGAGGTCGGGTTGATATAACACCTATATCTGCCTTCAAGACTCTTCTCCGGTGCAGAACAGCATTTGTTCTTGCTTCCATTCCTAACACTATTCATCCACCACTAATGCTCAGGAAAGGAGAGAGTTCAAGAAACTCTAATTTAGGGCCAAATCTTATCATACATTATGATCAAAATCTTAGGGTAAGAATTCCAGTGTTACATAACTATGCAAAAATTCACTTGACATCAAAACTATATAGAATGTACATGGTGGACTCTAAACAACCAAAATATTTCAAATTCATCTCTATAAAATCCAATAGCATACTCTACAAAATAAAAGAGCATGTTCATTAAACGATTGACATCAAATCAAACAGTAAAGATCAGGTAGCAACTGAATGATGAAATCATATTGCACTGCTTATGCTTAATAAGCTCGAAGAATTATTACTGTTGTGCAGAAGATAAAATGAGTCGCAGGAAACCCTGGACATTTTAGATGAACAAAGTTGTGTTTGCCAAAGAACTCTAACCTCATAGGTGACAGTCGAACCAGAACTTGTAGGAGGTCGTAATGTTACTGCAGAAAGTGATCCGCTAGCTGATAAGACACATAAAGCCCTAGGCCTCTGTTCTGCAAACGCCAGTAATTTTGCCGCAACATCCTACAGACATTAAGGTACTATGTCATGCATATAGGGAACACGCAACATCAGTAAGTGCATCAAGCATAATACAAAATAAAATAGGTTGTAGGAAGCATGTTTTTCAAAATCAGTAAAACAAAGCTGAAGAAGCTTTGGCTAAATATAAAATGTTGATGGCGCGGGTATGCTTTTTAACTTACAATTTATCAACTGCTATCATATTATCCCATTTCTGCTTAAGAACTCTCCCCTTTGAGAAACTTTTAAGGAAGAGTCTTTCGAACAATATCAAGTGAGACTGGAGGAGCCATGAGCTTATAAGAAATCATACAAAGCACTTCAATTTTTCATGTGATGCTGATCACATGGTAATAAACAGCAACAACATACCCCATACCAGTGTAATCCCACAAGTGAGGTCTAGGATGTATGCAGACCTTACCCCTACTGTTGTGGGGTAGAGAGGCTATTCCAATAGACCCTCGGCTCGACAGAAAAGAAAAGAATTTGAACCATGATAGCAAGATACAAATCAAATCAAGCATCAGATAGTAGTACGTGTAGAAGCTGATCACATGGTAATATCTCACATAAATTCTCATTCACCCACGTGCCTGATTTGGTAATATATGATAGCATAATTTCAGATGTACAAATCAACAAAGTCAAACAAATAACACTAATTTACCATATGGCTGCAAAAACCATCTCTGCAGCATGTGCAAGAACAGATTATACAAGCAAAACTGTGATAATTGGATCCTTCAAAAGAAGTGCATTTCTTTTTAAGAATCTGACATGGGTGTAGCAGCATTTTTGGAGAGTCCGAACAAAATAGAAGCAAAACGAGGGAGGACATTACCTCTCCTACACTGATGTGTATAACATGAGGGGTAAAAGCCAATCCTGCTGAAGTATTCATCCATTCACCTGCAGTGAGCAATTCAATCTTCAGAACTAAAATTCAATTATTGGTCCATCTTCAGAATTACTACAATTGGAAAACTTAACCATCCAAGTCGAAAAATTATCAATATTTAGTGAGAACCATTGCCACCCAACATCCCCAACAGAAAAGATAACCATAACAAAAAGTAAAATTAACCTTTACAAAAGAAGGGGATCGATGGTAGAAGTCAAATAGCATTAAGACCTTATAAGTGGCAGAAAGTATCACTCGAGTGTCACCATCCCAAGAAATACAACAAAAGAAATGTGTTTTGCCAGGATGTTAAATATTACCATAGGTGTAAAACTGAGTTTGAATTCCTTATAAGATTATATTCCCTTTTTAATTGTAACAACATTCAGGCTGCAACAGTGGCGGATCCAGGATTTTAATATCATGGGTGCTCACTCTTTAATATTAATGCATAATTATTTATTAACCTTTAGTTATAAAAAATGAGATACAGGAGATTTAAAAAATGGAAAAAATAAACTAAAACAAAAGGTTAAGATTGAAATATTACCGGAAAAAAGGGGCCAAGATTGATAAGAAAGAAAACACAAGAGAAAATGTTAAGTACTATATGAGGTAAGTAGTAGTAACAAGCCATCCCTTAAGGAAAAAAGTTCAACTGAGATTTGAATCATCGTTTCTCACATTTTGGGCGCCGAAAATTAAACTTCAGAACCAATGTGCCTATCACGCTTTATTGTTTGGGTAATTGATCGTTCCATATATTAGTTTTTAAATATTTTCTGTCTAGCTTTACAAGTTATGCGTCGAGATTAATGGGTGCTCGAGCACCCGGAACCTACAACGCAGGTTTGCCCCTGGGCTGCAAGCCTTGATTCTCACTAGAAGAGGCACCAACAACAGCAGCATAGCCAGTGTAATCCCACAAAGTGAGGTCTCGGAGGATAGGTGCGCAAAGACCTTAATCCTACCTAGGTAATAATGAAGAACACAAATATAGAGTATGAAAGTACATCATCGGCTTCACAAGCAAAAGTTATATATCTTATGATGTAGTATAGACAAATAAGTATATCATAGAGTCCAAAATCCTAACTACTCAGAAATACTGATAACATGAGACAGAACATCTCATCAGCTATGTTGCTCAAACTCTCTACAAATGCTTTCACACCCATGTTGGATCCTCCAAAAATGCCCTTTTTTAAAGGATCAGACACGCACCCGTCAGCATTTTTAAGAGTCCGAGCAACATAACTCACAAGTTTACACCAACATCAACTCAGCAGTAGTACCAAACAAGTTGGAGTCATCTATGTGAATCCCCACTTCTTCATTCAAGCTCACTTCATATGATTTTAGACCACATTTAAAAAAAAAAAAAATCATAATCCACTAAGTTCAACTGAGAAACATACCAAGTGGAGCTAATTTTTGCTTCCATCCACTTCCAGGAGGTCGGCCCTTGGCCCGCTTAGGCCCGGGAGTAATTGAACCAGTTGAAGGAGTAGAGGACAAAGGTGACAGTCCTAATGACATTTTGGACCCATCAGGACCATATTTCCTGGGCCTCCCTCTCTTCTTTTTCACTGGATCACTACCAGGTGAAACACTAGACGCCACACTCATATTAATACCATGAGAAAAATGAGGTGATGGGTTCTCAACAACTTGGTATGTAGAACTCAAAGTACTTCCTCCCCCTACATTGGACTGAACTGAAATGTTGGGGTTTGAGAGGGACTTATAACTAGGTGGGGTAGTTACCCTTGTAGGTGCCCCAGACCCACCACCAACACCAGAACCAGACCCACTAATCCCTCTGTTGAGATAATATGCAGCACCCCCAGATAGCACCATTCCTTCTCTTCCATCCATGCATTTACTCACTAAAAACTTTCAAAACTGATTCTTGATGCTTCTATACACAAAAAGATTGAAACTTTAACATAAATTAGTAAACAAACTAACAAAGGCTTAAGTGGGGCTTTCAGGAAATGAAGAAAAAAGCCAATAATCAGAAAAAAAGGAAATGCTGGTGAAAAAAGAGACACACCCAAGTAAGAAATGCCAGTGAAAAATGCTAAAAATTGAATCTTGAACTAAAAGATCACATATTTTACTTTTAAGTAAAAAACGTTGATATACAATTCTTTGGCACAACAAAGACGAAAAAAAGAACAGGAGAAAATGAAACCCTAGATTTGAAGTGAGAAAAGGAGAAGGAAGAGAGTTTTTGGCAAAGAGAGGAGAGGGAGAGAGGGTAAAGACAAAAGTGCAGTGAAATAGAGAAAATTTGAGCCCTTTTGAATTAAAGTAAAGGAGTAGACACACACAACTTTCTTTTTAGACTATAGAATAATTATAAACAAAAGGGGGCAGAGAGGGTTCAATAGAAAGTCAAGTGATAGAGTAACACTTTGGTAGGCGGGTATATATTGTTTCATAATATATCTTATTTTATTTTATTATATTAAATTATATTATATTTATACAATTTAAATGAATATGTTTAAATATATTTATATTATTTGTCTTCATTATATAATGTCACGTATTAATAATTTGAATGACAAATTTATAAAAAAATAAGTAAAGTATAAGATAGAGCTATTATGAAAAAGTGAAGTAAATAATAAAATATGATTATTGAATAATAAGTAAAGTTAAGATTATAAGAAAATATTAAGGTAACAACGCGATCACACCGAATTAATTGTTACATAAAATGAGACTTTTTATGGTGACCTAACTATGAATTTAAATGATACAATATAATAAATTTAAACAATAATTAAAATAAATATTATATTTAAATTAACAATACAATACAACAACTAATTTAAATTTAATCGAACTTTAATAAAGATATCGAACTTCGAATAAGAAAAAAATCATCCAAACAAGATGTTAGATTGTTTTTGACTTGAGGGGCTCTTTGGTGGACAGTTGGCTAAGTTGGGTGCACCTAAGTAACAACATGTCTTTGTCATATTGACACTATTAGTACTGCAAATTTTTGGGCAAAATCAAAGGAGAGAGAAGGGAAACAAAGACTTTTTTTTTCTTTATCTCTTTGTAGGGTCTATTTTGTACTTTTGATGAATTTATTGAGAGTTTGGGACCTTAGTTAAATTGCTTTAGGAAGTTTGAATAACAAAATATTGACTAAAAA
Organism: Solanum bulbocastanum; assembly: GCA_037074985.1. Lineage (NCBI taxonomy): Eukaryota > Viridiplantae > Streptophyta > Magnoliopsida > Solanales > Solanaceae > Solanum > Solanum bulbocastanum. The sequence goes on from CM073604.1 coordinate 3,957,753, forward strand.
AGGGATAATAGAGTGATAGGAGAAAGAGTCAAAAGTTCTTTGAAAATAGCAAAGATTCAAATTAAGCAAAAAAATTATTGGCATTGGTTGTTTATACCAAACATTTAGATACATGATATAACATCATGAATCTATATATAAACTTTTAGGAATAGTTTAGTACGAGAGATAAGAGATAATTAATTTTAGAATGAATTTATCTCAAATTTAATCAGAATAAAATTACAAAGTAAGTTATTCAAGGAATATATTGTTATTTTATTCCACATTAAAGTGGAATAACAAATCTCGAACAACTTGTTTCCAAATCAAATGAGCCCCAACTACTTTAACATAGTTAATAATAGGAGTGTCAATGATACAATTTAATCGGTTATTTTATTAAATTTATATAATGGAGTATCAAATTCTTAATTATTTTATTTTGTATAATCAAAATTAAACTTTTTACGTTGTCCCATCATTTTGATATTGGTTTGGTTTTGATTAATTTACGATATTCTTTTATTAAAATGTCATGTAAGAGTCACATAAAAAGTTAAAACATGATACGATGCCTACTTTTGTTGGTGAGGAGGAATTTAAATTTTCGAGATCTTGATTCATAACCACGTGCTCTAATCCTTTGTGCTATGGCCTATGAATAACTATAAGAATAGTTAAAATCACGTTATTATATATTTTCAAAAATATACAATATACATATTGTGTCTAAATATTTTTTTATCTATGATAAATATATGGAGTGTATAGTATTGTTAGGCCCATTAAACCCAAATTCACAAAATTCCCATGACCCATAAGTATATAAATAAACAAAAAGCCCCAATTCAGCAAATTCTAGGGTTTTTATTTTCCTGATCGCCGACGCCGGCGCCGACTGCCGTCAACCTGCAAATTGTCGCTCATCACCATTTTTTAGCAGTGATCGTTAGTCGACGATTCACCGGTCAAGGTAAGCTTCTGACTTCTCTCTTTTGCTTCATATTTCTCTCCTTTTCAGGCTTTAATTTCTCTGTCTCGTTGTGTGCTTGCTGCAACAGCTTTCAAGAAGTTACTTGCTCAAGTTGCATTGTAACTCTTTTACATTCATGTAGAATTCTGTAATTTAGCTTGTGCTTAAGGCCTGAAAGGTTTTTTCTTTTGGTGCGTAAACTTCAATGCTATTGAAATTGATGATATGACTTCTCTAATCTCGATATGTTGGTAGTAATGAATTTGAAGTTAGAGTCTTGAGATTAAGGCGTCCTTTTGCCCATGAAGTTCTCCTTTTCTTTTTTGATGCAGTACAAAATTAGAGCTTTGCTTTATTTTATTACTAGTAGTGTTGTAGTGTTCTTCAGTTGAAAATTCCTTTAGTTTCTTATAAGTTACCACTGTATGTTGTCGCAATTTATGGATGCAATTATCAAATAAGATATCTCTCTGTGGATGAATAATTTTCTTAAAATTCTATTGAATAAAACTTGCCCTTAGCTTCATCCGTATTGCTTAACTTTCTTTTATCGTTTTCTCTTGCTTGCTGACAGATGAGGGTGAAAAAGCAGAAGCGGCATAGGAGAGCTGTGAGGTTTTACACAGCTTGTTTTGGGTTTAGAGAGCCGTTTAAAATTTTCTGTGATGGAACATTTGTGCATCATCTTGTTGTTAATCGCATAACACCTGCTGATACTGCATTGACAAATATTCTAGGTGCCCCAGTTAAACTATTTACCACAAGGTTTATATCATCAGCTCCATTTGTCTCTTTTCTGCTATGGTCTTTACATGATCTAACTTTGTTTGCACGATTTTTGAGGACAAGCTAAATATGTTTCGCTTTTAAACTGTTTGGTCACTTCCTGTCCTCTTTGCTTGCAGATGCGTTCTTGCGGAGTTGAAGAGCCTTGGTGGTAACTATCAGGAAGCACTGAATGCAGCTAATAACCTTTTTACTGCACGGTTAGCCATTTATTCTCTTCTTCTTGCTGGCTCCTCTCAAGGGCAGGATGTGTGTTGCTTCAGTTCTCAGGACATTCTTTTGAGTTATGCCACATAATTTGAATCTTACTCTATTGCAGATGTGATCATGAGATGCGGAAAAGTGCTGAAGATTGCATAACTGAAGTTATTGGGGAGAAAAATTCTGAACACTTTTTTGTTGCTACTCAAGATGCTGATTTGCGTAGAAGTCTTCAAAAGGTATTTGGACTTACTTTACTCAATTTATAATGTCCTATATGTATTGTAATATCAGTCATATCACTTACTAAAACATGTGAACTGGAAAAATCCCATATTCTAGGATGTCTTGTCAGAAAAATCTATTGAGAGTCTGTTTGTTAGTTGATGAGTGGGTGTTACTGTTAGTTATTTGGTGGATTCAGTTAGATTAACAACTAACTAATACATGAGCTGGACATGATTTTAGATATAGCAATTAGTGTATAAATATTGTAATTGTACTGATCCTAATTCAATTGAATGAAAATATCTGATCCCCTTCTTTTCTCTGAGCTACTCTGTTGAATGTTTCCGCCATTGATGTAGCTCGATTTACTGAAGATAACATTTTGGCAGTGTTGCATCCATTTCAAAATGCGAAACTTGCAATCTCTGACTTTTGTCAGTAGTCAAAAGATTTTTAACTATCTAAGTGGGAAGTGGTAAAAACAAGAGATCTTTGTGCATCTACTGGACTATATCGTGGTTCACCAGTTAACCTTAGCATGTGGGACTTAGATGATAAAACTGCAAAATATTTCTGTCTCCTTCTGGGACCGAGGGGGTAAGATTAACAGTTCCATATTGTTTGGAAATTTAAATGGTATTTAATGTACTTGCGAGAAAGTGACCAGAATCTATTTTGTATCGGTAACTCTTATAGTTTGTTTGGACAAGCTTCTCGGGAGTCAAAATTGCTTTTTTTCCGTAAGTGCTTATTCTAGAGGGTTGAGGTGTTTTCCCATACTTTAAGGAAAAAAATAAGTGCTTTTAAGTAGTAGTTGAAGCTGAAAACAATAGCTTTTTCCCGAAAGCACTTCTGAAACCACGGCCAAGCACAAGTTGCTGCTCTAATATCGACAAAAGTGCTTTTCGATTTGATTAACTAAGCACAAACTGCTACTCTCCAAAATTACTTTTTCGAAAAGCACTTGTCACAAAAAGCACTTCTCAAAATAAGGATATTTCAAAAGCTTGGGCAAACAGGTATTACTTTAAATGAACCGGAAAGACCTCCAACATTTAGGAGAGCAATTTATTATGTATATGCACTGGCTTTTCTCCTGTTTTTTCTGACCTTTGTTTCCCCTTTTCCTGAACCGGGTAGATACCTGGTGTGCCTGTAATTTTTGCTCTTAGGAATGCATTATTTCTCGAACAACCATCATCATTTCAACGTCAGTTTGCCAATTCTGCTGAAGAAGAACGTCTTCACATGACTGACCTGGAGTACAACATGCTTAGGCAGAGGAAAAAGAGGAAATTGTCCGATGACAAACAAGGGGATTCTTCCAATGCATCAGAGGGAGAGATAGATGATGTTTCACAGGCTCAGATTATCAATACAAATGTTAAGAGGAATGAAAGTGATGTCAAGGATAAAATTCGCTTCAAGAGAAAGAAAGCTAAGGTTAGTGTTCATGATAATTTCTAATTTTCTCTTTGTACAGCTTAAAATTTAACTTGTTGCTTCTCTCATTCTATTAAAATATTGTTGTTTAGGAACAAATTCTCCACTTCCATGTGAAACATTACACGTTAATGTTCAATGCCTTTGTTAAAAGTTCTCTCTTTTGATAGGTAAACAAACATGTTATTAAAGCAGAATACGTTAAGATAGTCACGGGTAAATGTAGAAAGACATGGGCTATAATACTCATCCCTGCCAATTCCTAGGAAATGCAGCGTTTGCTGGTCACGAACGCTTGAGAAACAAAATGATTTTAATAAAAAGAGGTTTTCTGGAACTTCCGTGTGTCATTTCATGAATGAGTGTTAGGATACAAAAGTTACTCCGAAAGTTGCTTGATTCATAAAGAATGATTTTCTTCATCTAGATTGATTAGTATCTTTTTATTTTTAGCTTGTGTGCAAATTGTGATCCTTAAGCTCTGAACCAAAGTTTTTTTTTTTTTCTCTATGCTAGATGGCTGGACATATATTTGAAATAAGAGGGTATATTTTTTTGTACAAGTGTGATATAATTTCATATAAGTATACTTCTGCATTTACGGCTGCTGTGTGCATAGCCCTCTCTTAACTTGGAGTTGAAAAAGATTGAGTGACATAGACTAAGTATTATGTTGTCAGGGAATTGTTTTGCCTGTTGTTCCTCTAAATTGATGAGGTCCGGTACCATATTTACTTGTATAATATATGTTTCATGGACATTATTAACGTAATGCATGATTTGCTAAACATGTTCCTTAATGAGACTATGATTTATGCCTTCCCTTCTACAGGGTCCAAATCCACTCTCTGTGAAGAAGAAGAAGAAGTCTGTGGATACAAATTTTACGACCTCGGGAAAGGTGAGATTAAGTTTCTCAAGTAACTGAAGTCGAGCTGGGTAATATATTCTCATATAGAGATGAAGGGTATTCATTCTTTTCTGCCTGTCTCACTACTCCTTTGTTAAAGAGAGAAAAAGAACGTTTACGTGCAACATCTCGTAAAATTTGTCAGTACTCAGTACTTCTTGTATTATTCACCTGTTTAATTACTATAGCGCTTGACCTCTATAAATATCTGCAGGGAGATGGTATTCACTATGACCATAGTGAATTATACCTCCACACATAGTAGTTCTCTTAGGTGCGACATTGATGGTTGAAGGTTATAGTAGGGGACAGGGTAGACCTAAAATCATAAGAAAGGAAATTGTCTCAATAGGACTACAACCTGTGTATAAAAGCACAGGTGAGTTTGGCCATTGTATTTATTATTGGTCAGATGTAAACCCCACTGATAGTTTTTAATTAATAATATAAGCATCGACTAATAGATTAAAACATGAAAAAATATAGTAACTTTCTCAAAATTGTACAAGGTTCAAAAGAAAAAGCTGCAAAACTATCTAGGCATAGTGATAGAATATTCTAAATCAACAAATTTTTTATTATAGAACAATATTTTTACTATGACTTATACTGAGTTTCTTAAAAGTGAAATTACATATAATGGAAATCAGTACTAGTAAGGATATACTTGTACCACTAAATGATAAGGCACAAGTGAAAATTGCTCCCTCACTCCCCTTGGTAATTAAGCCACTGAATTAGTGTAATAAACTGTATTATCTCCCCACCTTTTTCCCCTCTTGGTGAATGTGGAAGTTCCAAGTGCAGGAAAACAAGAATGGTGAGGGAACTGTGAGAAGCAGGAAGAGATCAAGGAAGAGGTCGCGCAAAAATGTTGTAGAAGGAAATGCTTAGTGTTGAAGGCATCCACCAGTAAATCTTTTGCCCAACTGTAATATCAGGTAAATGATGATCTATAAAGTTAGAAGTGAAATGCTGATGCTGCATCGTAATGAGATAATTTTCTCTAGAGCACCATATCACTGAGGACACAGTTATTTCGCAAAAACGCCAAAGTACAATGTAGAAATTGTTAATTGCTTTAGAGTTTACATTATCTACTGTTTTTCTCTTAGAACTTCCAAGAATTGACAATGGTTGATTGTAAATGCATCAAGAGTTTCTTTATTCTCAACTAAATACATTGCTTGTGTTGGTCTACACTGGTATATTTATTCAGCAACTCTGGCCACCAAAGCTTAGGCATATGTGAGAAAATCACCTAGTGTTTGTTGCCATCTACTGTTCTTTATCTTATAACTTCCAAAATTTGATTATGGTTGATTTGAATGGATCATGAGTTTCTTTCTTTCTTTCTTGGAAGTGTTGCTTCTTCAACTAAATCCCTTTCTTGTTTTGGTCTACTTATGATATTTACGAGTTTGTTCCCACCAGCACATGTATCAGACAACTCCGCCCACCAAAGCTTAGGCATATGAGAGTATATAACCTGTTACCTGGTGTCATTGCCATCTAGTGAGATTTGAACCCGAGATCTCACACTTCTCCTTCCACTTCATTGATGTTATATGCTTGATTGATTTTAGATCATATGGAATCTCTAAGAATTATGTCTCTTTTGCAGGAGGAAAATTGATTAATGGATAGCTATCAGGCATAGTACAATCTTCCACAGGATACACTATATTTATCAAAGGAAATGTCTACTTGAAAGACAACAAATATTATGAGAACACTAGGGTCTATGGCTAATTGTGATCAATTTTGAATTTTGTATGAATTTTGCCCTTATAATAACACTAGTCACAGGTGGCCGTGCTAGTACGGCCTAATATCTATTATTTTTTAATTTTAGTTAGTGCCATATAGATAGAATTAGAAAGTTGATTAAATTTTAATATGATTTTTAGATCTTTTAAGTTAATTACTTTTTGTTTGCGCGGATTTAATGTGAAGAGGCCCATTAAAATAGTCATTGATTGTTGATTTTTTACTCAAAATAGTTATAAGATATAAACAAATATTATCAATGTTAAAAAATAATAAAATTATAACTAAAGAATATAAATTTAAAATTAAAAGTCATAGCTAAAATCGATTTCATAATTTTGAAAATATTATACACTAATTAAATTAAAGTAGAACAAAAGTAATAATTTTTAACAAGTTTGCCGAAACACGCTAAAGCAAGTACGTCTACGTGCCAGCTTCAGTGTGAACTCGATGTGCATGCTTCAACATGAATTCTTTTTTATATAATAAGAGAAAATGATGAAAGTTGAAAACGCGTTAATGTCAGTTTTAAGTTTTAACAGTTGTGATCTGACTAATTCAGATTTGTATTGCATAATACTCACTAATACATGTTAGGGACAGTTCTAAGTTCTAACAGTTGTGATCTGACTAATTTAGATTTGTGTCGCATAGTGCCCACTAATGGGGAAATATTTCTTATTCATTCTCAAAACCCAAATACAAAATGCCTGGTTAAAGGTAGAAAGACTTATGATTCTATCCGATCTTGTTATCATGTTTGTTAGTTGTTACAAATAAGTTACTCATTCTTACAAATAACTTAATTCAATATTATGTAAGTGCACAAAATTTAACTTATATAACATTCTTTTTCATGCTATATAACATGAGAAATTAGGCACTAAATAATCATTTTGAAGAAAGCACTATTGTTGATGTAGATTTACTTTTTAAAAAAAAATGTATAAGAAAAAAATGTGGTCACAAACTTGTGCTATAAAATAGTAGTTGTGATTAAGACGTGAATTATTATTGTTATTACCATTATATATTCATTATTAAGAAACCATTAAGAGTTGGCCAGTAAATAATATATCCAATAAAGGTATTCCTAATTAATTACATCTTATAAAATTATATGGAACATAATTGATTGGTCGGTTTGATTAGGGCGGTTCTTATAAATAATTTTTACAAATGAATTTTGTGACACAATAGTCGATAATATATTAATCATCTTGATAAGATTTTGGACGGCTTATTTTATTTGGTAGGCCACAAATTCGAGCCTTGAAAACAGTGTCAATGATCACATAAGGGTATGATAGTCTTTCTCTCTCTTATATCCAAAAATGAATATACTATTATATTAATTCAGTGATGTAATATAATGTTTAATTAGATATTTTGGATTTGAGTCTTGATAATGAAATTGACGCTTCATCCTCAAAGTGAAACTTATCGATGTAAATTTAAATTAATTAAATTCAAGATATTAAGTATTAGCGTGAATTAAACAAACTCAAAGCAAATACCAAATATAGATTAGAAAGAATAAAAAGGATTTGGTTAAAGACTTACAATGTTACATCATAATATTAAAACAGAAAAATGACTTATTTTCTCTCAGCCACTCAATTAGCTTCATAATAAATCATTTCTAAAAATTGTGGCTGTGATTCTACCATAATTTTTTTAAAAAAAATAATTACGTTTTAAAGTTTGACATTAGAGCTTTTATTAGGTTGCTTAGCTAAGGTTAATGATAAAATCAAATCAACTAAACTTATATGTTGTGCTATCTTTATGTAGACTAAAAAAATAAAAAATAAATTTTACTTATTATTAATTAATAGAAAGCAAAATTTTTTAAAAAAAGGCCATATTCCAAGAAAGTGTAATGTATTAAGTTCAAATTAGAAATATTTATTTCAAACTTCAATATTTTATATATTTAATTTAAATAAGTAATATTTACTTCATTTCATAATTGTTGAGATCAAGAGATGATTTTTTATGCACTCATTATCTAATGGAAATTTAATTTAATTTTTTTTGTTGCTTAGCTGCCCACATTATCAGAATTATTTGAAGATTAGGTGATTAATTAGTAGGTCCAGAGCAGCTAATCAAATGCATATATGCTTAATAAATAAATAATGTGATATTCTAAATTAGAACAATAAGAAAAAGAAATAAAACCATACAAGAATCTGCCAACTTTTTCCCTTCTGTTAATGTTGATAGTATATCAATAACTAATAATTTGATTTACAAATCAATTAAATATAATCACCATTTTGTGTCATTTCTAACCATTTACTATATTTTATTCTTGAAAGAGGTTAAAATCACATAAACAATTAAGTATTTTTGATCTACTTTAAACTTTTTCATCTTTTACCCCAAGGAAAAGACATCACGCATAAGAGAAGGATGAGTTTTTTAAAATTGTAGTATAATTTGGACAATTCTTCATTTGTGAGCTAATATTTGCGAGTGAGTTAAGCTCAAGATTCATTTAACATGATATCAGAGCTAGACTCCTGATATTGCCCCCTCCCCTCTTCCCTTCTTCCCCCACTCACTCTTACAATAGATTGTTCACACATCCAGTATTTGAATAGAGCAGGGGCGTGAGAAAATGATTAATAGAATTTCAAATCGGAGATGGATGAGTTTGTAGGACTCTTTATATGGAAGCATATTTTGAAGTTAAATTAGGTCTAACATTCATTTCTTAACATAATATTAGAACTAGATTCTTGATATTAGACCCTCAAATAAATTGTTCACCCACCCAATGCCGACGAATGTCTAAACGCTCGCCAAGGGGGTGGGGATTCACACATTGGAGATAGATATTCTTAAACTTATAATATGACTTGGATAATTCTTCCTGAATTAATATTTAAGGATAGATTAGGTTCAAAAGTCATTCCACATATTTCAATAGATACTAAATTATGAATATAGTATCAAAAGTGCAATAGTAGATTCAATAATTAACACTTTAATCTACCCTTAAGTTTGTCACCCTTTTTGTTGATTTTTTGTCGGTATAATATATAAATGTGTTATTTAACTGATGATATTTATGTCCTTTAATATTGAATGTACACAATCAAACACCTTCATTATCATAAATTTGAACAGATAGATATACACACAAATCGCATGAGATGCACACATCTTTCATGCCAAATCACATGAAATTTGCTAAAATGTGTGTGTTTGCTTATTCAAATTTATGATAGTTTAAATATCTATTTGTTATTGAACAACATAAGATATTAGCTAAAGATCAAGTTAACGCCATAAATATTAGTAGAAGCCGAGTTAAAAAAAAGGGTGTTTTATCTATTATTATAATGACTTCTCCACTATATAAGGACACAAGCACATACCTTTTCTCAGTACCCAAAAAAAATAGAAAAAACACACACAAAAAAAAAACAAGAAATCTTAGTGGGTGAGTGTAGAAATGGCAGAAAACAAAGAAGAAGATGTTAATCTTGGAGCCAACAAGTTCAGAGAAACACAACCCTTAGGCACATCAGCACAAACAGATAAAGATTACAATGAACCACCAGCAGCCCCTTTATTTGAACCTGGTGAACTATCATCATGGAGTTTTTACAGAGCTGGAATTGCAGAGTTCATGGCAACTTTCTTGTTTTTATACATCACAATCTTGACTGTAATGGGTCTTAAAAGATCTGATAGTTTGTGTTCTTCTGTGGGTATTCAAGGTGTTGCTTGGGCTTTTGGTGGTATGATTTTTGCCCTTGTCTACTGTACTGCTGGTATCTCAGGTCAGTTCTTTTTCCCCTAAAAATTTCAACTTTTTTTTGTTTCTTGTACTAAAAATGTCTTTTTCTTTTTTTGTGTGTATCATGGGGTTATATAGAAACTAGTTTTATGAGTTCTTGATTATATACCCACAAAAAGTTATTAGCTTCCTTTGCTCTTGTCTATTGTACTGCTGGTATCTCAGGTCAGTTCATTTTTCTCTAAATATTTCAACTTTTTTTGTTTCTTGTACTAAAAATGTTATCTATTTTTGTGTGTGTATCATGGTGTTATGTAGAAACTAGTTTTATGAGTTCTTGATTATGTACCAAGAAAAAGTTTTTGGCTTTCTTTGCTGTTGTTTATTGTACTGCTGGTATCTCAGGTTAGTTAATTGCTCCTAAATATTTGAACTTTTTAGGTGTCTTGTCTTAAAAATGTCAACTTTCTTTTTTGTTGTTGTGTACCATGAGTTTCTCTGTGTAGTTTTGCTGCTGATTTTCTGATCTTGTTCCTTTTGTTGCTCTAAAATTGTGAACTTTTCTGTTTATTTCTAGTAAAAATGCCAACTTTTTTGTTTTGTTTGGTGTACAACGGGTATGTATTCAAAAGGGGTAGTCTATTACATAGAGTTTTACTTCAAAACTATCAAATCACCAAAGTGGAAGTAGCTTCTTGAAAATTGAGATATAAGGCAGTTAATTAATTAGACTATGGTTATTTCTTATTTTGAGCCGAGGTCTTTTGTAAATAGCTTCTCTACCTCCATGAGGTAGGGATAAAGTCTGTGTATAATCTACCCTCTCTGGACCCCACTTACCCGGGAGATTACACTTGATATGTTGTTTTTAATTGTTTATTACTTCTTGCATATGTAAACCAGTGTCGGGGGCTGTATTTTTGCCAAGAGAATTCATCAAAAACAGTGATTTTATGGTGAATGAATTGCCTTCACATGATTCGAGTAGAAAGCAATGTGTTTTTGGTTGAACCTACATTTCTTTTTGAAATTTGTCAAGTGCAAGCATTGATATTTGCCTCTTTTTTTTTTTTACTGAAACAGGAGGGCACATTAACCCAGCTGTGACATTTGGTCTGTTCTTAGCAAGGAAGCTTTCCTTAACCAGGGCAGTGTTCTACATAGTGATGCAGTGTCTCGGTGCCATCTGTGGTGCTGGTGTTGTCAAGGGATTCATGCAGGGTCCCTATCAGAGATTTGGTGGTGGTGCCAATGTGGTTCAACCCGGATACACGAAAGGTGATGGACTTGGTGCTGAGATTATTGGAACCTTCGTTCTTGTCTACACAGTTTTCTCTGCCACTGATGCCAAGAGGAACGCTAGAGATTCACACGTTCCCGTGAGTGTTTTCTTGCCCCACCGATAACTTCATTTTTGTTTCCTTTCTTTTAAGGATTACCATGATAACAAAGTATACTGGAAAGAGGGTGTGGGGATCAATGTTGCTCGGACTATTCAAATATGCTGCTGTACATGTGTCAGATCGTTCAAAAATGTACTACTTTTGGAAGATCAAGCATGCAACTGTCAACATTTTTAATGAGTCCGAACAACATAATTTGGGAATTTGGTTGAGTAGGATGAGTGAACAACTGAACATACGCTTTGGTATAGGAAAAATGATGCACATACTGTCATGTGCCATTGTAGTTTGTCAGCAAGTGATGGCTCCCACTGTTTTTGGCGGGAGGTAGCAGAGACCTAGTGCAATAGTTGAAGTGCGCGTAGGCTGGCCCAATCACCGACTCATCAAGGGGTTTGGCCGAAGATACTGATTCTCACATCGATGAGTTACCATAGCGGTTGATTTCTCAAATGGTCACTCAACTAATAGTTATTATCTCAGAAAGTCAGACTTCTACTTGATTTCAATTTTATTGAGCAATGAGAATGACTTTATGATAATGAATGCATAAAATCCCAACTTGCATCAGATTAAGGTGTGATTGCTGTTGTTAGAAGAATAAAAGAACCGCATTCCTAACTTTTGTATTGTGTTTTACAGATTTTGGCACCACTTCCAATTGGATTCGCGGTATTCTTGGTTCATTTGGCGACCATCCCAATTACCGGAACTGGCATCAACCCTGCTAGGAGCCTTGGAGCTGCTATCATCTTCAACCAAGACCAAGCTTGGGATGACCATGTAAGTCCCTTCAACTTGCATTCATGTGATGATCATATTTCATTCTTCCATTTCTATTTTGTTTTTGATGACCAAAAAAACACGGAGGTTAGTTGGCGCGTTTGAAATTTAGTGGATAATGAGTTCGCCCTTCTACCCTTCTCCACTTAGATCCCCACGATCATAGTATGTTTGCTTATCTAATATAAAATCAATGAGTAGATCTCCTCTCCTTCCCCATACCATAGTCACAAGAGATAGGTATCCACCGAAATGAGAGTATGACCCCTTGTCCAACAACATTTAGTTTAAACATGGTTCGAATGTCTTTATGCTATAAGTTGTGTTCAGAACTGTCAATACGGGCTGACCCAACCCAGATAGGCCGACTCATCATTTTGATGGGCCTTAAGATAGCCAACCCAACCCTACATGGGTCGGGCCGGGCCGGGCCAAGGCCACATTGACGGCTCTAGTTGTATTAAGCATGCTTCTCTGATAGAGAACACTTGGCTCGAACTCATGACATGCGCCTAATTCACATAATCACACATGATATGTTGTGCTCTTACCACTGAACCAAAGTCAAGAAGGCTCTCGTTTCTTTCTTTTCATAGCTAACAAGTTTTTTCTTTTTTCTTTTCCAGTGGATCTTTTGGGTTGGACCATTCATTGGAGCTGCACTTGCTGCAGTTTACCATCAAATAATCATCAGAGCAATTCCATTCAAGAGTAGAGCTTAAGAGTCTCAACCATTTTCTTATCTTTCTAGTGTTTGTCTAAATGTGTATTTTCTTCAATTCAAATGTCATTTATGTGAAATAAATTATTATCAACTTGTATGTAAAAGCTTATATTGAATGAAATAATTTTTATTTTATCCTTCTTAATTATTTGCATGCTATTGAATAGTATTACAATCTTTTTACCTTTACGAGAAAGTATAATCTTAATATACAATATGTTAGAAATAATTGAGATCTATCGTTCTAACTAGAAATGAAATATAATGTAGATATATCTAAAGGAAAGAAACACTGTTTTTGAAACATATTAAAAAGGAAAGTAAAACAAACAAATAAAAACAGAAGAATTAATATATTTTTATAGAAAATTTTGATAATCGTGTCTGTCTATGTTCATTGTTGTCATATTCCTTGTGATTTTGTTCAGTTTTCCTTGATTTCTCCCTCTAAAACAAGAAACAATTAAAAAGAGATTAATTAGTCCAATATTATTGCTTATTATATACTCTTTCATTTCAATTTGATTGTTTGATTTTAATTAGATATAAAATTAAATAAAGTAAAGATACGTAGAATGTATCAAAATGTTTTTTAATGTTGTGGTCTTAAACTTGTCACGTGAAAAGTTAGAATTAAAGAGTCGTCAGAAAAGAAGAGAGACATTCTTTTCAAAACAGACTAAAAAGTAAAGTAAAACAAACAAAATTAGTCTACTACTCCATTCGGTTCAATTTGTGTGTCTGAGTTTAATTTGACACGGAGTTTAAGAAGCTAAAGAAACTTCTACAATCTTAAAGTCTTAATTTAAAGATACATAAAATATACCAAAAGATTCTTTAATCATATGGTCTTAAACATACCACGTGAAAAGTTAGAATTATAGAGTTATCGAAAAAAAGAAAAGAACCATTATTTTCAAAACAGATCGAAAAGAAAGTAAAACAAACAAACTGAAACAAAAAGAAAGTATATACAGTTTACTATTATATATATTATTCTATCATCAATTTTTATGAGTGAATTCTCCAAGAATATAATTCATAGAGTGAAACAAAAATTAAATTTAAAATTAAATGTGGATATTTGGAAGAAAAGGAACATCTGGTTTCTCATGTTGTTCAACTGCTGAGGAAGTTACTAAAGGAATTAATGGATTTGACCTCACTGCCATTGTTACAGGTCACTCTTTCTCTATGTTTGATAACGAAAAAGTTGTCGTAAAGTTTTATTCATTCTTTCATTTTATTTGTTGTCAACTATTCTATTCATGAGACTCTTTCATTAGGTAAGGAAAAAAGAGGTCTAAACATGATAAATATCATACACACGAAATTCATCGATAATTTCTAGCTAATCCGTTGCGAAATAGCTTTTAGTTAAATTGATTTCTTATATTCTATCGATAAATGAGATTATCATGATTTTTTTGCTGCTTAGCTACAAAAATTTGCGTACACCACTAATTCCTTGCTTTCTAACCATGCTAGTGGAAACAAAACACTACTCATTTAGTTCTATTTATAGTATAATTTTTCAACGCAGGAGATTCAGCTCGACTAAATTTTGTGTTCGTTTTTACTTATCTCAGGAGCAACAAGTGGCATTGGCATGGAGACGACACGTGTCCTCGCCTTGCACGGTGTGCATGTAATTATGGCAGTACGTAATATGGAAAATGGCAAAAGAATTAAAGAAAATATACTTAAATCCATTCCAAATGCTAAAATTGATTTTATGGAATTAAATCTCAGTTCTATGGAGTCAATAAGAAAATTTGCCAAAGAATATAATTCTGCTGGTCATCCTTTGAACCTTTTAATGTAAGAAAACAATATATTTATAAGTTTTATATTGTGTTTGATATGAAGAAAACTACTTTTCTATTTTTTTTTCACTATTCAACACTTTACAAAATTCAGCAACTATTTTAAATGAAAAACAGAAAGAAAGAATGTCATTTCCCTTTGATGAAAAATATTTTTGGTGTTTGATTGTCAATAAAATAACTTAGTTTTTTGAAAAAGACATTTTCTAGAAAATGTTTTTCTTATGATTTTTTTTTTTAGAGAATGACTTATTTTATAAAAGAATATTTCAAATATTTGTTGGAGAGTGGAGAATATTTTCCAATTTTTTTTTTATAATAATATCAATAAAATATTATTTAATTGTTGTTTTGGTTTTGTAAGTAATAATGCAGGGGTTATGATTCCACCATTTACACTTTCTCAAGACAAGATAGAATTACAATTCGCAGTTAATCATTTAGGTAACTCAATTTATCTAATTATGTTTATTAGTAATTTGTTGAAGATATAATTAATTTTTTTTTAATAATTTAAGCTTTTTGATAAATGATCACACACTTTAATATAATATCGGAGCAAACATCATCATTGATTCGAGTCTCACAAAAAATATATTAAAAAAATATCATGTGATTAATTAACTCATGATAAAAGAACCAAGTTCGCATATGAAAGAATATATTGAAGATACAATTAAGTAAATAAAAACATATGCTCCAACACGTGTGCAAAAACAATATATTAAAGATGTAATTAAGTAAATATAAGTGTGATGACATTTTGTCATTTTGAAGATACAAACTAAAGTAAATGAAAATCTACTCTATCCTTAGTCTTTTAGATGCAATAAATACTAGTTTGATGCACTAAACTTTTATTATGTGTGGAATTTTGGAAAGAATCGTATTACGAGGATCTATGCAGTCTTATCTTGTATTTCTGCAAAAAAAAAAAAAAAGAAATTGTTTCTGTACCTCAAATCCGTGACCTCTTTCCTAATTACATGACAACAACTTTATCAGTTATGATAAGACTCTGTTACAGCTTTTAGATAAGATGAATACATTATTCAAGGTATGATCAAATATGATGTGTTAATATTTTGTTTTTGCAGGTCATTTTCTTTTGACCAATCTTTTATTGGAAAACATGAAAAATACAGCTAAAAATAGCAAAAAGGAAGGAAGGATAGTAAATGTTGCATCAGCAGCACATGATTTTGCATATTCTCAAGGAATTATTTTTGATAAAATTAATGACAAAGAGAGGTATACATATATATATATGGTCCAGAATTAAATAACTTCTTGAATTATCATATTTTAGTCAAAAATTTTCTTATTTAAAGAATTAAAATATGAGATTATTCTATTTCATGTTTAATTGAGTATTTGATTTCAATTAAATATAAAATTATTTTATTTCCAATAAAAGTCTTCTGAAAAAAATTAAGGTTAAAATTGAAAATAAAAATACATCCTAATTTATTTATATAGTAAATCAAACACATGTTATATTTATATTTTGTATACATTCTATTTTTAGAATTTTAATATTTCTTATTTATTTGTAATTATCTGCAGCTACCATAGATTTCATGCTTATGGCCAATCGAAGCTTGCTAATATACTGCATGCAAATGAACTCACTAAGCGCTTAAAGGTAATTAAGTTATTATCATCCAAAATTTATATAGTTAAAATTCTGATTTTGCCTTTATTATTATTATTATTTTTTTCATAAACAGGAAGAAGGGGTGAATATTACTGCTAATTCTGTTCATCCTGGACCAATTGCCACCAACATTATGCGTTACGACAATATCCTTCATGGTAAAATATTTTAACTCACTTTTATTTTTCTTTATTCCACCATTTATGTAAAGTCTCTTTGGTATTTAAATCTAACTAAAGCAAAATATGTGGATAAATTCACAAAATGAAGATTCAAATGTAGGAATTGTCGTGGTTCTTGTTTAATAATTGAGAGACAATTCTGTGCTAGATAGGAATATCGATTCTATTTTAACTAAAAACAACAAATAGAGTAATTTGGTCGGATTTCCTTAATGAGTAGCCAAGGATCCCCTTATATTCTCCATCTATGGAGATCTCCAGATCATAAGACATTATAATCGTTGTTGCCAGTTGTACTCAAAGATAAATGAAGGGTTGTGTGGGTGTGAAAAATCACTCAAATTTCAATAAATTTAAAATTTTGGACTTTGAAATTTTAAAAGTGTAATGTGTTCACTTGTAAGAATCTTAAGCTTGAACTCGTCAAATTTAAATTTTGGATTCATCTTTGAGTCATCTATCGAGGGTGTTTGGCTTGGCTTATTAAGTACTCCCTCTGTCCCTAATTACTTGTTTGCTTTTGAATTGACACACCTATTAAGAAAACAATGATTAACACAGTGAATTTACCATTTTATCCCTATTAATTATGAAGTGGGTGAATTGATTTTCAAGAAGTTCTATCTTTTTCAAAGTTATTAATTGATGATATAATAGATAAAAAAAAAATTATCCTTTCTTGATTTGTCAAAGTGGACAAGTAATTAGAAACAACTAAAAAAGGAAAAGTGGACAAGTAATTAGGGACAGAGGGAGTAGTTTTCAGCCCTCAAGAGTGTTTGGATATTTTAAAAACGACTTGGAAAAAATTAGAAGTTAAAAGTAGGTACCCCTACTTTGACTTTTTAAAAACTATTTTTTTTAAGCTATGCCAAATGGACCGTTAATCTTTAATTTGACCCTATTTCTCCCCCTCCCTAACCATATTTTACAGGAATAGTTAACTGGATTGGGAGATACGTACTCAAGAATATTGAACAGGTACTTAAATTTTTTCTCTCCTTACATTGTTATTCAATACTATAGCTCCGCCCCTGTATTTATCGCCAAATCTTGAAACCACCCCTCCACCCCCGCCTTATATTTAATACTGTAGCTCAGCCCTACGTATGATTATCATCCATTTTTCCCTACATTTTTTATCCTATGATTATAGGGAGCATCAACTACATGTTATGTGGCTTTGCATCCACAAGTGAAAGGAGTAAGTGGTGAGTACTTTTCAGATAACAACATAGCAACAAACAAAACAACTTCTTTGGCCAAGGATTCAGATTTAGCAAAGAAATTGTGGGAATTTAGCTTGGATTTGACCAAATAGGATTGTCAAAGGGGCGAGTTAGGTTGAATCTGGATGAATCAAGATGTGATGAGTTAATAAATGGACGGGTTAAATTTGGGTTGACTAGGCGAGTTGTGTTTTCATGAGCTAATTTTGTTACCCCTAATTGAGAACCTCAGTTCATCGACTATGTTATCATGTCTTTCTTTCCCGTCTTTGTATTTTGTTTGTTGGGCTAAGTCTATCCAAATATATTTTTAACATAGTGTGATATTGTCTGTTTTGGATCAAGTCCACACGGTTTCTAAAAAGCCTCACACCATTAAAATGATAGACGGGTCGATCAACTATCCATCAAGTTTCGAACCGTACACCATTACTCCCAAAGGATTTCTAGGTTTTAGGTTAAGTTGATGCAACTTTATGGCTATAGAACAAGATGACAATAAAGAACCAAACCAAACAACATTATTTCACCTATCCAATATAATATATACATTGATTGGCAGCAATAAAATACTAAGATAATTTCTTCTTGTTTATATTCAAGTTTTAATGGACAAAATTACTCAATACTTGTGACGGTGAAATGTAACAAGTACCCTGTGAAATTAGTTGAGATGCACACAAACTGATCTAAACTTGAACAAAATAACCTCGATACTTGTGCTGGTGAAAGGTAATAGATTTTCACCAGGTAGCTTGTGGAATTAGTCGAGTTATGCACAAACTCATTCTCTTCACCAATAAAGTAAAGACAAATATATCCAGAGCATACTTCTTCAAACACCTTTTGACACAAGTTAAGATCAAGTAACAGTTACCATTCAAAATGGCCATGAGTTCTCATTATTGAATAAGAAAATGCCACTATGTCAGTCCACTTGTAAAGCTTCACGACTATTAAGAAATGAACCTTAAATCTGACTCGACTTCAAAATTTGTCTTACGAAGCAATGTATGCCAAGACCATAATGAGGGCGCAATATTGGGTAAACCAAGAACAAGGTTTAGTTTGACTTAGTATTATGAAAATGGAGATTGGCTTCGCTCAACCCCAAAAACTTCCTCATGAGGTGAGGATGGTTCAAAACCATATAAGAGATTACATCACATACCCTCAAGGCCTTAACTGGTAAAGTTGCTGCCATGTGACCAGGAGGTCATGGGTTCAATCCTTGGAATCAGCCTCTGATAAACATACAAGGTAAGGCTACATACAATAGGCCATTCCTCGCACCCTACACATAGCGGGAGCTTTAGTGCACCGGGCTTCCCCTTCTTACCCTCAAGGCCTCAACTAATGTGAGTTCCTAGCAAAGACAATGAGTTTCTCCGGTCACAAGATCAACATGCGACAACATATAACAGATTCATATAGCTGACTGCAATGCATGAAATATTTGTGAACAAGGAATGATGCAATATGTGACAATGGCATCCTAAAAAAACCAAAACGAACAAAGAAGTAGTTCGAAATGACAAAGTCATGGCAAAACAAGAAATGCTTCAACAAAAAAGAAATCCCATCAGCTTAGAAGTATGTCGTGACTGGAGTGAAGATGCAACTGTTCCAGGAAGTATACTAATACTAAATCATATTTGGTAGCACAAAGGTACAGCAATATATTCTATCTTCGAGCAACTTGATTAATTCTCTTCTGGAGCTTTTGTAATGGATCTCCCCGTGAAAGGCTATTGGGATCGATCCCTTCAACTTTACTTGGCGTGGAAGGTTACAAGAGAAAAGAAAACTATTCTTCTTAGCAGCTTTTTCAACCTGCCCGACCTCAGCTTTAGAAGTTAACTTTAAGCAAAGAAGACAAGAACTATATAACAAAAGAACCATACATTCAACAAAGACTTAATGGTGAAGAAATGAACAAGATTGAAACAAAAAAAGAATCACATTTCGGCATTTCATTAGCGTTGTATAAATACAATTTTTGTGCACATAACAGCTTGATGAACTATATAAACATTTACAAATAATAAGCTAGCCACTAACCTTCTCTTATGAATCAATCAATCAATGAATGAACCGCGTCTCAGTCCCAAACAAGTTGTCTTCAACGCCATGACCTACTCCTACCAATGCTTGCGAAAAAAAAAAACTAAAATCCCCTAACTGAACTCTGCCAAACCTCAACAAATTGTTGATCCTTTCGTGTAACAAGCATTCTATTCCCTCCAAAGCTGAAGTGAGTTATCCGATTTCCACAAAAATCTTTTGCTCTTCCCATATAGTTCTTCCTAAAAACTCTGCCTTCTGATCCAAAGCTACCTTTTATCGAACCATCGATAAGAACCTCAGACCACAACTCAACATTTCCTCCTTTAGTGCAGAAAACTTGATTCCCATGGCTCTCGATTTTGCATCCAATTCCTTCCTTTTTACCATTCGTTACCTTTCTTTGATCACCAAGACAAATCCAAGCATTCTCAGAACCAATATTCCTCAAATCAGCATGAAAAACCTCGCCCGAGTGTACTCCAACTTTAAAAATACCAGACGAACTATCCGAAGCTGTGATATCGGAGAAACAATCAACGTTTTCCTTAATTTCCCAAACTGTATTCCCAGACCTTAAATCCCAAAACTTAATATTCCCAAGTACACCAGAAGGACCACTATGTGAACCAGCAGACATTAACAAGTTATGACTAGGTAACCATCTTAACTTAGTAGCTGGAATTGCTGAATCCAATTCAGCACCAAAGATTTCATAATGACCAATCGTAGTAACCGGTTTAAAATCATCGTTAACGTCATATACCATAATGCAATTTGAATTCCTCCTAGATGATTCGAAACTCGTAAACAAGAATTCACCTGATGTTCCAATTGCTTGTACTGTTGAACCAGACTTAGTCACATTTTCCCAATTAAGATTCTTTTTAACAGAACCCTTAACAAGATCAAGAATCTGTAAACCCGAAAAATCAGTAGCACCAACTGCAACAGTTGTTGAATTCAAACACAACATAGAATCAATAGCTGGAAATTGAGTCAAAATTGTGGATTTTCTCTTTAAAGACCAATCAAAAGAAGTAATTTTACAACCATGAGCTACTTGAACTGAACCATTTTCTGTTGTGGAAATTGCTGAAGGTGAATCTCTACCAGTTAAAGGTAAAAGAAGAGATTTTTCAAGATCAAAAGGCTCAAACTGAGATGGGTTTGACTGGGAATTCAAAATAAGTTGTTCTACACCATAAAATCTTGCTTCAAAAATCAAATCTTGAATATCAAAGTTTTTAGCTTTCGAGGGTAAATTTCCAGTTCTTAAAAGGGATAGTAAAACAGAGAAAATTTCAGGGTCTCTATCAATAAATGGAACTGAATCATTATCTAAATTACTAGAAATTGTAGAAAAAAGGGATTTTGAACCTGCTTGATTTAGGGTTTGTTTGGTTGTTTGAAAAAGATGGCCACCAACATCAATGGTGACTATGTTGGAATTTGAATCCATGTTGTTGTTGTGTCTGAAACCATATGAAAGAGGGTTTGATCCAACAAAAGGTGGCATTTTTAAGAGAAAAAACAGAACAAATTTCAAGAAAATTTATGCTACTTGAAACTCAAGAAAACAGAAATGAACACAAACTAAATACTAATAAGAGACCTAAATTATGGGTTGTTGAGTTTGTTAGAAGTTGAATCAAGAATGGCTGACAAATGTGGGAATTTATTAAGTGGGCGTGGGGTAAAATGGTGGCTAGTGGTCAAGAATGACGATTTCCTTTTACCATTTGAGTGTTATTAGGAAAGGAGTCCAATGTGGACCAAATTTGTGGTCTTTCTATGTTCCTTCTTTGTTTTTATCTTTGGGGGTGGGGGTGGGGTGGGTGAGAGGACATAACGATAACAACATATTCAATTTAATACTATAAATAGAGTGGAAGGATGGTATGTACACAATTTTATCTTTTTTTTTTTATTAAGATAGAAAGGGTGTTATCGATAAATTCTTGGCTCAGGTAAGAACATATAATATTTCTTTTATGAAAATAGGATATATTAGACAAAAGACGATAGTAACAACAAATAACACGCTAACTGAGACAAAAAAAATAACATGTAATAATAAAAATGAAGCATAAGATATAATAGGAACATAATAATAATAAGGGGGAACCCATCGGTGGCCCCCTAAACTTGGCACCAATTTTCATTTAGGCACCTCAAGTAGGCTTTGTTCATTTTAAACACCTCAAGTAGGGGTCTGGTGTATAATTTTGACACTTTTTGTATTTTCAAAATCACATATTAAGTGCGTACATCCAGACGCTCTTATGTGAAAAAATAAACGAACTGATATGTGACACGTGGGAATTTTAATTATTTTTTAAAGACTCAATTTTACTTTCTTTTTTCCTTTATTCCAGATCCCAAACCCCATGACCTCACCTCTTTTCTTCTTCTTCTTGCGTCTGGATGTACGCACTTAATATGCGATTTTGAAAATACAAAAAGTGTCAAAATTATACAATGTGTTTAAAATGAACAAAGCCTACTTGAGGTGTCTAAATGAAAATTGGTGCCAAGTTTAGGGGGCCACCGATGGGTTCCCCCTAATAATAATAGCACATAGAAGGAAAATTAGATGATGCTTGATTGATTGATAATACCTTTTATCCTAATTCTTGACTTTTATAGCCTTCTATCTAAAGACTGTATCCTCGATAATTTACAAGTGGATATCTTGTCTAATCATCTTAATTAGGTTGGAGGAGATATAATCTCCAAATACAACTCATTATTAATATGTATCATGTTTGGTTGTATTTGTGGAAATACAATTTTCATATAAAAATCAATAATAAATTATATACTAATATTTAGTTGTTAGTTTTGTGTTTTATTCATAAATAATATAGGCATATGTTATATAGGTATATATATTCAATCCCCTTGAGTTGGAAATAAAAGCGAATCCACGATATTAAGTACAGACACAATAAAATTTGATAATTTTAACTTAAACATTTTATATGTATATACTATCAAACTCATTTAATATATATAAATAATTTATTCATAAATTCAACAAAAAGTAATAATCTAATAATCTATAATCCTATGGGCGACACCTAATTTTAATCATTTGGTTGGAGGAATGAAGTATAGAAAAAATCAATTGTAATTACGTGATTTAATATTGAAAGATTCTTTAATTTCATGTATAACTAATACATTAATGTAAGCATTATATTTGTTAATTTGTGTCAAATATAAAGAAGGAAGATTGTGGTAGGTTAATGGTGTATGTAAAATTAATCGAGAGGAATCATATAATATGTTAGAATGTGCTTGCTAAAACACATGTCATATTTTGAAATTGAGCTAAATGATTTACACAAAACAATATAGATATATGATTTGTATTCATTCAGATAGATATTGAGTACCGATAATTAAAAAACAGGTAAAGACAGACAAAACACTATTAGGGACGGAGTTATAGTCAACAAAAGATGATTAATTGAACATTGTAATAAAAATTCTAAACTATCCTTGATAAAATTTCTAACGTTCAATCCAAAACACAACTAAAATATCCAAAGCAATAACCTACCAGCTAATAACCACAAACTTACCAAACTTTTGTACTTAAATACAAGTTGACTAAGAGTTTGGTTAAACATGTACAAATCACAGCATCAATATCATCAAGGCACAACTAAGTCACAGCTGTGCACTGTATCATTTTGCTTTACAAAAGATCTAGTAAACGTTTGGACATGAATAGGATGATATTTTATTTTAAAAATGTAATACTATATGGAATTAAAGTTATAGTCGGAGATTTATTTCACTTGAAAAATGTTAAAATTTTGTGAGGAATCAATTTTTAAAACTTGTTAAAACAATTGTTGGGGTAAGAAAAATTGATTTTGTACTGAAAAGTCCTACATTGCGAGGGAGAAAGAGGAGGGGGTGAGGTGGGTGAAATGCTCGTTGATAAAGACAACTCCATATTCGAACTCAAATTTGAAACCTATAATTAAAAATGAAGAAATAATTACTATTTCACTATTACGACCGATGTTGTCTGTATGAAGTTACCTTTTTGCTTATATATAGGAAGAAACCCAAATTGAATCGAAGCCCCTTTTGAAAATTTTTTTAGGGTCAATGCGTACAATTCAAAACTCGATGGATAATGAGTGCATTTTTTATTTTTCTTTACTTAAAAAAATAAGTTTTTTTCTGCAATAGAGTTTTGAAACCTATATGACATGTACTTAACTCGCTTACCACGTGTTATGCTTTTGCCACTAGACCAAAACGTCGAGAGGAAACAAAGTTATAGTTTATCCAATCCGAATTTCTAAAATACACCTCTATCTTTTGCCTTAGCTCAGCAAGCACTCCCTATCTTTTGCCTAACATCTGACGATGGTTTTTATGTTGCTCGGACTCACAAAAAATATTACCGCACTCGCATTAAATAATCCAAAAATATACTTCATTCCGTTTGAAGATAACACCTTAATATTCACAATTTGTTTTAGGATGATAGTGGGCTACATGCCTTGCAAGTCGGTTGGGCATCAGTAACCCAATCAAATTGGCCCAGAAAAAAAAAAGAGGACTTCAATCGGCCTATGATTTTGGTCTAATCCCGGCCCATATACAAGTCGTGGTCCGAGTCCATTTACCTGCCCAATTAGAAGGGGCAAAATGCACAAAGATCCACTTATGAGATCGTGATTTAGTTTAGGGGAACTTTCGCATATAGTCACTAAAAAATAGCTTACTTACACTCCATAACTATAGTTTGCTAATTACTATTCGTAACTACATGTTATAGAGAGGAGAGTGACGAGAAAGATTGGAAGAGGGAAGAGGGAGGAGAGAGACAAGTGAGAGAGGGCAGAGAGGTGAATTGTATATGTATATCAGTTAGATAATTGAATATATGTAACTAGTATGCATATGTATTTGTTTATCTGATGAGTGAGTTTAGGAGGGCGAGGAGAGAGGTGAGCGAGATTGGGAGAGGGAGGAGAGAGGCGAGCAAGAGAGGACAATAATTTGTATAATTTGCATCTCGATTTTATAATTCGCTGGTACGTTTGCATAATTCTCGTGTTTTTGTATAATTGAGCAATATAAAATCTGAAATTATACAAATATGATCAAACTCAAAATAACGAATTAATACAAACATAGACATATGTACTTTAAACAGTAATACAAATTATATTATACAAATTACATTATATAGATAATATTATATAAAATTCGAAAACCACACGTTTATACAAACTTTAAAAAGATATATACAAAAAGATTGAATGTATATGGTGATAAAACTGAAAAACTAAAGAAAATCATCGTCATATACAAATACAAACTATTGTATACAAATACAAATCAAACGAAGAATTGTTAGTTGAGAATTATACAAATGTGGGGAATTATACAAACGTGACTAATTATACAAACTCGAAGTCAACCCACATAATTAATGATTAATGTTAGTCGTGAGTGGAATTATAACAAACTATAACTATGATGACTAATTAATTAGTATAAGTTTGCTTAATTGCGTAATATTCCTTTATATTCGATGTTAAACATCAACTTCAGACATAGGTGACTGAAGTTGAAAATCCACACACTTCAGATATATTTGTATAAAATAAAGCATTGTAAAGATCAAATATCGAACATTTTTACCTAAATTTTGTTATGTCTTATCAAGGATAACTTCAGATATTTTAAACTAAAATTGTGACCTTCATAACGCTTATTTCAGACATTTTTTTACTGAAGATACTTTCGATAAAAATGAACTAGGATTATTGATTGATTAACTTATTCATCAAAGACCTAGCTAGGATACAGTCTTTTTTTAATTGCGTAATTTTCCTTTATATTCGATGTTAAACATCAACTTCAGACATAGGTAATTGAAGTTGAAAATCCACATCTCACTTCGGATATATTTATATAAAATAAAGCATTGTAAAGGTCAAATATCGAACATTTTTACCAAAAGTTTGTTATGTCTTATCAAGGATAACTTCGGATATTTTTAACTAAAATTGTGACCTTCATAATGCTTATTTCAAATATTTTTTTACTGAAGGTATTTTCGATAAAAATAAACTAAGATTATTGATCGATTAACTTACTCATCTAGCTAGGATACATAAATCTTTTTTCTTTCTTTTTTGTTTGAGGAATCCTAGGTTAGGTAAGCTAAATATAAAAACCTAAGACCTATTCTCCTATAAGCAAACTCCAAGTGTAGAAGCAAATGTTTACTTTGAGGCAGACACTAACTTGTATGGAGAAATAAAAAAGAACCAAAATTATGAATATGAGGCGTAGCTAGAGAGAAAGCTATGAGATCAACATGGTTCAATAATTTCTATCAAAATTTTATAATTCTATTAAAAATTAATTAACATTTCACTATAAAGAGTCGTATCTTTGCTGAAACCAATCTTTCATATGTTCTCAGCAATATCATTTCACTATAACAGTTAAAAAATGTCGAAACAAAGGATATCATTCAATTTTTCATAGTAGCGTTTCACTATAACAACTAAAAAAACTATCAAAGCTATCAACATCGTTACATTGTTATAAAGAGGTTTGACGGTATAACACGACCACTACTCACAAAAATCATTAACCCCAAAAGCCAACCACAACTTCTCATTAAAAATCCCCATCATATCCTCCGGTACAAAGTCCTTCCTACAAAGCGGACAAGTCTTCTGATCATGATCCATCCAACGGTCCACACAGCTCCGGTGAAACACGTGTCGACAATTCATCAACATCCTGATTTCGTCGCCGGAATCAAACTCGTAAAGACAAACCGCGCAGTTCTCCGGCGGGTCAACTATCTCGGAAAACTTCACTACCGGTAATATCTCCCGGATTATCGTTGCCGACACCGAACACAACCGGGTATTCTCTTCTCCGGGTCGGGTCGGGTAAGGAAATTCGGGTTCGAGGAAATCGGGGAGACCGATAATTGTGAAGAGATTGCAGATGAGTTTTCTGATGAAGAATAGAATTGAAAGAAGATAGAGAAGTAATTTGGGGAAATTAAGATCTCTATAGGCTAGTGGAAAACCCATTAAGGTGTTTTTGTGAGTAATTAGTGTGTAAAAATGGAGATTTGAACTGAGGTGAGATTCCTTGTTAATGGCGGAATGAAGGGTTTATATAGTGGGTTTTTTTTTTTTTGAGGAAATGTTCAAATTTGCCCTTATAGTAATCAAATTTGCGATTTGTCCACTACAAACGGTAAGAAGTCGTACTGGGTTCAACATAATAATTTTAATTATGTATATATAATATAATTTTTTATCAAAGAGAATTTAGATAAGCACACTCGGTTCTATTTGCCTCCGTGGGTGGTCATGATATGATAAATATAAATTATTATATTGAGATTGAAAATAAAATGTTTTTTAAAAAACAGATATGATTCTGCGTAAATCAAAGTCTAATAAATTAGGGAAAATTGTATGAAATAGTAATAAACTATTAATTTAAATTAAATGCTATAGTCATAGTTTATTTTGTCATGTCGTAGAAAATAAAAAAATCAAATTAAAAATATGAAATTATAGTGAATTAATTTGATAAGATAATGAATGGTAAGGTATGTGTATATTTTACCCTCTTTAGACCTTATTTTACGAAACTACATTAGGTATGTTATTATTATTGCTGTAATATACATTTTCCATTGATTTGTAGTGGAAAAAATCTCTATTTTTAATAGTGTGTGATGGATAATATTAGACTAAAAGTTGAACAAAATATAAAGTTGCTCAATTTTGAATAATAATGAGCACATTTGTTATTTTTTTTTAAATTTTGATATTTAATTTCTAGCTTAACTAATTTAGATTTGTGCCTTAAAAGTCATGCTTTGAGAGGAAATACACCTTATCAAAGATAACTACATTTACAAGACTCGAATTTGAATTAAAAATAAAGGATCACTTAAATGAATACATAATTTAGAATATATTTTTTGAGTGGGATGGGTATGTAGGGGTGTGTGGGGGTTAGTGATAGCGATGTGAGAGAGACAAGGGATGGGCACTTCACCTTTTAACATTTTGAATTGTCAATTTATATCTTCATAAATCAAACTTTATCTGTAATACAAAAATAAAATTATAAATTCTTTTTATTTTTTAAAATCTAAGTAATTAAACTTTATTTTTTGAAAAGTACAAATGATGGAGGATAAAATCACCAATTTTGAAATGTCAATTTTTAACAAGTAGAAAGAAAAAGAAACTAGTAATTGTTTTAGGATCATGAAATTTTTAAGTTTATCTTACGAATTTAGTATAACGATTTTAAGTGGTAGCTAAATTTTTGAATTTGATTTATATACATATGTGTTAACATATACATAATTTGTATTAGAACTATTAAACTCTATCGAATTCATTTATATATTTGTGCTAAATTTGTACACAAAATTGATGTTGCTTTCTTTGGGGCCATTGACAAATAATCCTATGGCCATGATGATGTGTATAATGTACTAATTTTCATACAAATTCATGTGCAACATTTTAACTTTCTTCATAATTATAGGTACTATGGTACTCCTTGGACAACAAATTAGGTAGCTTCACATTTTCAAATGCTCAACACAAATAATCAAATGATTTTGACTTGTTATTAGTAGGTACCAATGAAGGAACATAAGAAAAAGACTCATTTGAAAGCCACTAGACCAAAATAGGTATTTTCAAATCTAGTATTATCAATCTATCAAGTACATTGATTGAAAATTGACCACAAGCCTAATTGGAATATTGTAAATTGACCGCCATTCTAGTTTATTTTCATAAATAAAAGAAAAAAGAGAGAAATCTTATTTATATAAATGGTTATCTCCCATTGAAGAATGTGATGCTTATGACAAAGAACGAGCTGACAAGAATGATTCAAATAAAAAGACTGATTTACATGCTTCTAGACTGAAAAAGTTCTAAAGAAGAGGTGCACTCTTACATTGAAAGGAAGAGAAAAAGAGTGAAGTGCATATTAGATAAGATATTTCACAACTTTAAGTGTTGATCGATGTGACTATTCTAAACATTCATGCACCTAAGCTGAACGAGCAACTTCATTTGAAATAAAACTATATCTAAGTTGAACAAACAACTTCATTTGACATAAAATTATCTTTTTTTTTTAATTATTTACGAACAATATCTAATAAAATGTACCAAATAAACATATAAAGAATCTTTTTTAAAATGAAATCATTTTTGACAGGGAATAATTGATCATAATGTGAAATTTTCTAGGCGAATTCAAATTAGCCAAACTTCAATTTTGAGTACAAGACACCAAATATATATATGAATTTCTTTTTTTCAAATAGTTTTGTTAAGAAGTTGAAGTATCAAAGCCATGGGGCCAAAATGGAAAAAAAAGTCATGAAGGATTGCGCAATGTCCAAAGGCATCAAGTGGGGGCAAATGGTTCCTGCAAATGCAATAGTCCCTTTCACAGGCCCACAAACACCTAAGTGAACTAAATTGAAGACCCACCAATCATCTTCTTGAAAAAACATAGAACAATTATTATTTTTTACCCCCCGCGCGCATGTTTGATTATTTGGATTGAAATCCGACTAATTCGAATTTGCTCAACGTACAATGAAATCCCACTAATTCGAATTTGCTCTAACGTACAAGTTCTGACCTAGTAAAGGAGAAACACTTCCTATAAGTTCTTTTCAATACTTACGTACCACCATTGAAAATATAATTAAATAAAAAAAAATCCCCTCTCTAATAGCTTAAATTTTAAACAAGATCTAGAGATCGAATCATCATTATTACTCATTATCAAAAACAATAGCCATGAATAACGTATCCAGCCCGTATGAAAGGGCATGTGAAATTATAATAACTAAATAAAAATTTGCTCTTTATATATATATATATATATATTGAAAAAAATCTACTAAATATCTATAAATAGTTTATAGAACATATAACACATCATTAGTATATACTTTCATCTACTTCTAAGAATACTTCAATTAATATAAAAAAGAAATTGGTAAATTTTACAACTTATTTATTGATTCTTTTGTGGAATCAAATTCTCATCCGTATACTAAATTTTCTTGATAAAACTCAACTGGTAGGTATAATATTCGAACATTAATATTAGGTTCTCACGTTGTTTTTCACATAATTTTACTTATGGATATACTATCTTTGTCTTAATAATTTATGTAGTGGTATTTGAATGCGAATATGGAGTTTAAAGAAGGACTTTGTTTGAAATTTATGGTTTAAAACAAAATATACATAGTTGTATAGCTATAAATTATATTATTTCATTGACGGTAAAGCAACTATTTTAAAATTAATGTATGACCTTTTAAATCTTAAAAACCAAATAGTTACTCTTTGTATTATATATGTAGCGATAGAGCAGACATTGAATCTCATTAACCCAAAAAATGTCAATTGAAATTCTGATTCCGTCATATCTTGTGATATTTTTTATATCACGCCGTGTCCCAAACAATGTAGGTTTCCCCTAATGATATATACAAAGGCAACATGCATGCAATATGGCCTAATAGTAATTATAATAATTGCATTTCTTTTGGTACAAAAATAATTGAATGTGGTATTAGTCTCATCTTATCAATATGAAGAGGGAATAAAAAAAAAGGTAAGTCATATATAGAATAATATGAATTACTATGCAATAGTCCAAGTAAGTGGGATCTTATAATTCTGTATTACGAAGATTTGTCATGAATAAATAAATTTTACGTAGACTATCAATCTATTATAATCCTTCTTTTTTATCTGTATATGAAACCGACCATGTATATATGCAAGCTCACACCAATGGAGCATGTTATTAGTAATTAGTGACTGATGAGTCTTGACCAACCAGACAAAGATCATGGGCAAGATTATCAAGTGTGAAGCATGACAATTTCTTGGCTATCGTGGGTGGGTAGGGTACTCATGTTATCATGTTCTTTTTTTAAAATTTTCAACGGACGTGTCCATTCAAATTTGACACGTTGATAAGAGATTTTCAACAAAAAGGAGAAAAGATAAGTATTCCAATAATACTTACTATTAGAAAATCACTAATTTATGACAAATCCTGTAAATTTAGCTCGACAATAGTATTTATGATAAAAATTTCATTCAAAATTTCTTATATGACAGGCCAAATTCTGATGAGACATAGAAAATTAGTGTTCTTCTCATAGTGACTAATCTCCTTGATCAATTACGATGAAATGAAGAATTAGTTTAGTATATAATAATTTATTTTTTCATTTATTGATGTAAATATCGAATACGAATTTAAATCTCCTCACGCTATCCCTCTAATAAAAACAAGTAATATATATATATATATATATATATATATATATATTTTTTTTTTTATTTTATTTTTTTATTTTATTTTTATTTTTTTTTTATAATTATTTTTTATTTTATTTTTTTAAAAAAGATAGGAGCCTCCCTCTTCAAACCATGTCTTATAAAGGCGAAGACAAAGTGAGCCATATAAGAATAGAATTATTATAATTATTAGCTTACAATCATTTACTTTTTAATCTTGAAAATGTATCCCTATTTTATGGCCCTCCACGCCGACCAATTATTGTTTTACATACTATTTTAATTTTTTCAAATAGTGTGACAATCAACTTTTTTTAAGGTAAAAATATTTAGTGGTAATTGAGTTAATATCTTTATATTTAAAATCGTTAAAATTGTTAATAATATTTATGCAAAGTGTTAGTTATAAATATTTATATTTATTATTATTGCTAAATTGCTGCATAATTCTAATCGTTAAAATTGTTAATAATATTTATGTAAAGTGTTAGTTATAAATATTTATATTTATTATTATTGCTAAATTGCTGCATAATTCTTTGTTTATTGCAGTAATATCATAGTTATTTTATTATATTCGATAAATAACGTGACTTGTTAGATTTCACTATCTCCACTCAATTTTGTTTAGTCTCTTTTTCCCCTTCTTTGTCCTTGTGTGATTGATTGGTAGTGATATTTTGATATTGGATTCATCTGAATCTAAAAATACAAGAAGAATAGTGTATATTATGAATCTGATCAAATTCATTAAGTTGAAATCATGTAAACGTTTTTTAAATTGGTTGTTAGAAATTTATATATATATTTTTTTAAATAACATTGATATTCGAATTAATTTGTATATGCTTTAATTAGTTTACAATGTCTCTTATTCTACCAGTAGTATTAGCACAATTATAAATTATACTTTTGTACCCCAAAACTTATGCAGATAAAGTAAAATTACCAAAGCATTGTTCTGGTTTCTATATTGAGATTTTTAAACTTTATCGTTCCATAGTTTTTAACCACTTCATTAAGTGTAATTTAGTGGTAAAGTCAAAATTTTTGTTAAGGAATATCCAACTTTAATATATATATATTTTATTTTTTTTATTTTATTTTTTATTTTTTTTAGATATTAAAATATATTTTAATATTTAACTGACCACCCCTGTGCCGATGTAATCGAACTAATAACTTGTTATATCTTGCAAGAGAATTTGTTTATGTATATGCTTTTTTTTAAAAAAATATTCTTTTATATATATATATATATATATATATATATTTATTTTTTTTTAGATATTAAAATATATTTAAATATTTAACTGACCACCCCTGTACCTATGTAATCGAACTAATAACTTGTTATATCTTGCAAGAGAATTTGTTTATGTATATGCTTTTTTTTTTCTTTTATTTGTTTAAAAAATTTTCTTCCTTTCTGCATACCTAAAAAATGTCCTATGAGATTTCTCTAAAGAACTGGGGGAAAAAAAAGTGAACTTATTGTTTATTCAAAAAAAAGTTCCAATTCCAAGAATTAGGTGACATGTATTAATTTGTATTCATTTTTAGTAGCATATTTGTAGATAATTATTAGTAGTATTTATTTAGAATACTCAAAACTTAAAAGCAATATGTTGGATGAAAAAGTCTGTAAATTGTATTTAAAAGCTTGGCCTACAACATATATATAGTGAGACTATATATATATATAAAGAGTAGGACAAGGTTTTTTCTTCTAAAAAAACAAATAAATCTAGGAGATGAAAGTTTTCTAATAAGGTTTTTATCCACTTTAATTAATTTCTTTTTCAAGAAAAGTACTTTTTAGTTTCTTAGATGATTATTACAAATAAGCTTTTAGTAGTTAGTTTATTGGCTCCTAAGGTTTAAATACATTTATGTAGTTCATGAAGGTGGAAAAGGTAATTTCTCCCCAAGAAATTTATGGGTTCCTATCCTAATTTCAAGTGATTTTTTTTTTTTATAATAATAGTTGAATTTATGATAAAATATTTTGTGAATTAATTTGTTAATAAATATACAAGATCGAACAAAAATTACAAAGATTTGCATAATTAATCTGTAATCAATATTGAGATCCCTTTTTAATCTTAGTGGAAAAGATTAAATGATATATGTTGTTGATGTATGAAAAATTGAAAAGTATCCGATAAAATATATTTAAATGTCCACAAATTAGCTCGAAAACCACAATTATTAAATATATTCCTCCCTATATATCCAGACAACCTAGATTAAAAAAAATCAAATGAGAACTTCAATGATGATCAAAATCAGATTTTTAGGTTTTTAATTAATTAGTTCCAAGCATTTGGATCATGATTATCATAATTAAAAATTATTAGAACTAAAAATAAAATAAAATATTACTAGAAGCTGTCTGCCATATAAGGCTTAAGTGTAGGATTACAAGGCATGTCAAAAAGTGTCTTTGTTGATAAGCATGAGTTTAAGAAAAGATAAGTTGATAATCATGAGTTCTTAAGAAGAAAAATATAATTAAAATACTACATGATTTTTTTTAGTCAGTTCTAGTATTGATGGACAGAGTGAAAAATAATAGATATCTCATAAAATAATTGAGATGTACAAAAGCTCGCCTGAATAAAACATTATAAAAAACTTTAATTATCATGTTATTATTAGTGAGACATTTTAACAATAACTTGAGTATTTTATTCATGCTTAATTGATAGACAATTATATGATATATTAATTAATAAAAAGTTATGATTCTCACTAGATTTTAGCAGATAATGGCATTCACGCCATGAACAGTTTAATACAAATAAAATATGATTAGCACACGAATCAAGGATAAGCACAAATCTTCCAAACGTACTATCTTATCTAGGAGAGAAAAAAAAACTTAGGTATCAGGCTTTATTTTTAATCAGAAGTCACAAATTTTAATCGTAAAAATGAAATTGTTTTTATTAGAAAGTGCCTTATTTCTAAAATAGGACTTCATTATGTGAATCCGAAAATTAAATCTTAAATCACCACCACCAAAGACTATGGTAGGGTATTGATAAATACTTTTCGATTCTTAATTGAAGGTCTTAAATTTAAATGCCAAAAATGAAATTAACTTTCATAGATTTTCTACTTTACCTCTAAAGTAATTTTAGTAATTTTTTTTTGGATACAAATCTAAATTAATCAAACTCAAAAGATGAACCAACTCGAAATTCAAGTCACAACATGTGCATAAGCATATGCAAATACTGCAACAACAACATTTGTGTCTGTGACCCTTTAGTGTAAAGGAGCAAAATGTAGACAAACAATAATGTAGTTGTCCACGTTTTTATTTACGTAAATAAATGATCAGCTTTATACAAATGTTGTGTTTGGTATAGAGTTATACTAAGCGATGGTTTAGTTCCAACATAAGTTATGTCAGAATTATAATTAGAGTTGTCAAAACGAGCTTAGTCCATGGGATCGGCCCAACCTAATAGTTATTAGAGTAGGGTTGAGATAAGATTTTTCAAGTCCATTAACGCTAGGGCTTATAAGTCTGGCCCATATAAGCCCATGACCATCGAGGCTTGATCAAGGTTGGGCTGGGGTTGGCCCATAGACCAAACTATTTATTTACAGATAACTTAAAGAAATTTCACTAGTGTATGAGCTAAATACTTAGTTGCGCTATGTTATAATAGTACAAATCTTACAAGATTTTTGTGTGTCCAGTTACATACTTAAAATTAGGTGTAATTTGTTCTAGATACACTTTATTCAAGCGGATTTACATGTATCTAGGATACATTATATTGATAAATCCCATGCTCTTGCTTTCCTCCCATCTCGCTCGCCACTCTCTTATCTCGCTCGCATATCTGAGATGCATCACACGAGATACATGTATCTCACATATTTAGTATCCTAGATACATGCTAATCATACTAGATTTTTTGCTATTGTTATTGAAACAACACTATTGTTTGCCATATTTGATTAGAAAATCTTCACATTTTCTTGATGTCATGGAATTTTAAGTTAGAAAAAAATGGACTAGCCTACCCCAGCTCACTTCCCTTCTAGGGTTGAGTTGAATTGAGCATTTTCAGGCCCTTCCAAATGAAGGGCCGCCCTGCCCTAGCCCATCAAATTCCTTGACCCGCAAGAATTAGATCAGGTGAGGCTCGACTGACACTTTTTGACAAATCTAAGTGCCCGTTTGGATTGACTTATTTTAGGTGCTTTTAAGCCAAAATAACTTTTAAGCAGTTTTGAAGTGTTTGGGTAAATTTAAAAAGTATTTATAAGCACTTATTTTAAAGCCAAAATAACAAAAATAAGCCAAAAGTCATAAGTTAGAAATCCTAACTTATGACTTTTGATTTATAAGTCATAAGTGAAAGGTCAATCCAAATTGGCCCTAATTATAATACATCACTTGTAATACGCATATATGATATTGAATATATTTTCAAGAAAAAGAGAATTATAAGGAGTGTAAGGTTATTTTTGGTATTTTTATTCCAACATAGCTATTTCTACATAAAAAAATAGTGCGAATTTTTATTCGGTGATTAATTTCTTTTCCCACCAACCAAATAATTTTTGACATTGAAAATATATATTAATCTTTTAATTTTTAGGTTATCACATCAAACTTGATAAACGAGGGTTACATATTGTTATAAATCAGTATTTAATATGAAACGCTAAAAATATATATATTATCAATGCATAAAACATAAATTTATTTGCTTTTATTCTTATTTCATGGATAAATAATTTAATTATGGACTGATCTTTTTATTTAAACATCAGAGCGTCTTTTATTTTAATAAATCATGAACTAATCAGAATCATTCTCAATAAATTCATAAAAACTTAAATAATAAATTAATCTTTAAATTACTTATATTCAAATGTGATTTATTTTGTTTGTTTATTCCTACATCTCCCCCACAAGAGAAAAATGGTCTCGTCCTTCGTTCATTGAGTCCATGCCTTAACAATCATGAAAAAAACTTTATTATAATTTTCCATGTGAACTTTGTACTCTTAATTCCTTTTTTGGTTCTTGATTTGAATTTGCTTTTCTTAGAAAGCTGGTTGATATAGGAATTGAGTTGTCTTTTGACTTTTAAATCAACTCATGTACGGTCTGAATCGATGAATAATTGAATTCTTAAACCTCTTTCAACCTAAAAAATAATATTTTATATTTATTAATTTGATGTAAACATTCGATATGGGTAAAAATTTTTTTATCGAAAATTATTGGTCATATTATCATGTGAAATATTCTTTTGATAATTCTTGTACCTACTCAACCACCCCTTTTTCATGTTTGTCCAAAAAAAATGCAAGTTAACTAATGTAAGTAGCATTCTCAATTAACTTTCTAAATCATGGAACTGATCTTCCCTTGACCACCAAACACTTTACTTCTCTTATTATTTTAAAATTTTAATAAATAAATTTACTATTCCTGACTATTCAAATTTTTAGGTTAGATAGTCACATATTTCAACATGTTAGCAATTTATGTAAAGGTCTTATTCGAGTCTCACCGCTCTTTATCATAAGAAAAAAGAATTTTCACGTGGTTAATATATACATCATAAAAAAAAAATTAAACTCGCATTTGAGGAATTGTGTGGAATACATAATTAAGTAAATATAAGCATTGTTATCTACTCTATCAATTTAAACTCTTTGATGAGGTGATACACACACTTCATCGGTAGATAGAGGTCCTGAATTCAAGTCTCATGGCCATACATTTTTTTTCTAAAAAATTTATATGTTTAACACATCATAAAGAATCAAGTTTACACGTAAGGAATCATGTGAGAAATGTAATTATAATTGTATTATAAATAAATATAAGTGTGCTATCTCTAACCGTCAACATTAGGTATTTTGACTAAGAAAGCAAGGCCCAAGAAGGGTCCACTGATAATAACAATGTAGAAAAGCCCAAACTAAGTCCAATAGAAAGAGTAACTTTCACATATAACAAACACAAAAATTATATTTATATGTTATAGCTATAGTTTGCATAATTACGCTCCATAGCAAACTTTATGTTTGCTATGGCTATTTCGTTATACATATATACAAAAGAAGTAATTGTATAATCTGTTTCGGTATACATATACAAAAGAATCAATTGTATAATCTGTGTTTGTATAAAGCGAGAAAGAGAGAAAGACAAAAGAAAACTGAGCAGGGGAAGATCGTATTTGTATAATCATAAGTGTATAGGATGAAAATATATGCATTTGTATTTGTATATACAATTTTCTCTCGCTTTATATAAACACAGACACAATGTATACATTTGTGTTTGTATAAAGTGAGAGAGGCGAGTGAGAGTGGAGAGAGAGATATGAGAGAGTGGCGAGCGAGATCTGGGAGAGGAGAGAGGGGAACGAAAATATATGTATATATGTAATTTTCTCTTGCTTTATACAAACACAAACACATTTTATACATTTGTGTTTGTATAAAAGCAAGAGAGGCGAGCGAGACTGCCCAGCGAGAACGAGAGTGGCGAGCGAGATTCACCAGGAAGAGAGGCAACATAGCAATAGTTTGCTATAGGGTACAGTTAAATCAAACTATGTTTATAACAGTTAATTTGAATTAATAATTTGCTATTAAATATAATTTTCCCAAATAGAAATACTGAGGAGAAGCAAGTCAGGCCCACTACTTTTTCAAGCATAGACCACTAAAAGTCCAATACTTATAGATTTTTTTTTTTTAAAGTTTATTATACTAACGAATGTAAAGATTTTTCACCTAGAATGTGTAAAACGTTTTAAAGTCAGGCGGGTCTAATTTCAAAAGACAATACTACTAGTAGTCTGAAACCTCAATAATCAATTATATATCGATAAAATAAAGGAGAAATATTGAATAGATAAGGAAACAAGCTTTGAGTCTTAGTGATTATAGTCGTACAAAAACTAAATTAAAAAGGATAACATTATTAGTAATTTGGGACCTCAACGTTCAATCGAATATCAATAAAACACAATTTTTTTTAGATAGATAAGAAAACAAGTTCTAAATTTTAGTGACACGTTTAAATATCTCGTCTTGATTTAAATGGACATGCAGTATTTTTACTTCATATTGTTGAAGTTCAGTCATTTTTTCTTTTACACAAATCTCAATTAATATGATTGAAGTTCAAATAAAAATGTTTGAACTTCAACCATATAAAAATTCAAACATTATACCTAAAGTTAGGCCGTCGTCAAACCAAACTTCAAACAGCATAAATAATAATATTCACAATTTTTTCCCACTAAACACATAATAAACATAATTATGATTAAGAATTTCATGATAAAAAATTACTCTGTATGAATCAAGGGCAAAACAGAAATAAACCAGCTATTGAGTTTAATTATCAATACTTTTTACACTAATAAGGAAATTTTCCTTCGTGAATTATCATCAATTCCTCTGATGTAAGTTTTAGTTTATGCAAATTATCACGTAGAATACATGTGTCTGTTGTTCAACTTTATATGAGTTTAAATGTTTCTTTATGCACATCAAAGTTAGAAGGTATAGATGTTAACTGAATTCAAGTTAAATGATACGTTTGTATATTATCTCTAATTTGGTCTCAATTGATAGCCAAACAATGTACATCAACACACCTCAATTTGTCCTAGTTGTGTTGAACATTTGACGTTGACCGGACACATAAATTTTAGAGGCTATTGAGATAATTATTTTGTAGGTTAGAGTGTTCAATTTATGTAGTAGAGATGAGTTGGAGTATCTAGACGTACATCTATAAAGTTGAAATGTTTAGTTGTAATTTAGATTAAGTTAAAGGTGTCTATTTCTATATTATATTATTTTAAAAATTTATGAGTTATATCATGTTAAAGTGTGATGATTTTATCTATAGAGACAAAATTAGAAGTTTAAGTTTATAAGTTTTGGATTTCTATATTTTTTTTCATCACGTTTAAAAGTTTTATACGTTCTAGATTCTAGAACATGCAGCTCATTAGATTCTGAATAAATTATTTATACTTGTTAAGTGGACTTTTTTTTTTTTATACAAATATAGAATTTGCGTCAAAGCTATGGTTTTGTTCTGGTCCTATGCAAAAGCTTCTTAATTAAGTCATCGAGAGAGCGCACTTTTATTTATTTAATTAAGTTCTAGTTTAATTTATCTGTTTGTTTTAACTATAGATTTGTTTTTTTTTAAAAAAAAATTAGGTGAAATTTGTGTAGGCATTGGATAAAATTCGATTTGAGAGCTTGACTGATTAGAGTAAACTGGATACACAGCCTGAGCTTTTCATTAGAATTGTTCCTGATAAGGTGAATAGCACACTCTCCATCATTGACAGCGGTATCGGTATGATGAAAACAGGTATGACATGTATATATACGCAATGTTGATCACCCTTTGTTGAAAAATTATAACGTATATATGGAACAATGATAAACTTCTAGCCTTAGCCATCCTATATGTAGGCATGGATAGGATAGTTGGTGTATATGAAGTATCAACAGTTAGGAATAGAGGCGGATCTAGAGTTTCTATAATATGGGTGCATAGCAAGTAGCTCGTTAGCTAAATAACTTTGCGTTCAACCAAGTGCATTGTTTAGTCTTTTTTTTGGAACATGAGTGCCGATAGATAATATTATGATAGTACTCTGGTGAATTGGCGTGTTGTGTTATGAGTAATTGAAGAAATGGTTTATGTTATGTTAATAGATTTGGTGAACAATCTGCAAAGTCAGGAACGAAGGAGTTCATGGAGGCATTGCAAGCAGGAGCTGATGTTAGTATGATTGGACAGTTTGGTGTTGGTTTCTACTCTTCCTATCTTGTTGCTGAGAACGTTGTGGTTATGACTAAGCACAACGACGATGAGCAGTACGTGTGGGAGTCTCAGGCTGGAGGATCGTTCACCGTTACACGAGATGTCAATGGTGAGCCACTTGGTAGAGGTACTAAGATCACCCTCTACTTGAAGGAAGATCAGGCCGTACCAATTTTAAATGTTTCATTTCTTATGTATAGAGATAGTAATCTACTCCCTCTGTTTCAATTTGTTCGTCTTACTTTCCTTTTTAGGAAGAGCGGTGATGAGTTGACTAGCTTGAAGGACTACGTCACGAGGATGAAAGAGGGACAAAAGGACATCTACTACATCACGGGGGAGAGCAAGAAAGCTGTTGAGAACTCTCCGTTCCTCGAGAAGCTCAAGAAGAGAGGATACGAAGTACTCTTCATGGTTGATGCAATCGACGAGTATGTGGTTGGGCAATTGAAAGAATACGATGGAAAGAAGCTCGTGTCCGCCACAAAAGAAGGGTTACAACTTGAAGAAACAGAAGAGAAGCAGAAAAAGGAAGAAAAGAAGAAATCATTTGAGAACTTGTGTAAAGTCATCAAAGACATTCTTGGAGACAGAATAGAAAAAGTGGTTGTTTCAGACAGAATTATTGATTCTCCCTGCTGCTTAATGACCGGAGAGTACGGCTAGATGGCTAACATGGAGAGGATAATGAAAGCACAGGCATTACGGGACAGCAGCATGAGCGCGTACATGTCTAGCAAGAAGACAATGGAGATCAATCCGGATAACGGAATAATGGAGGAACTGAGGAAGAGAGCTGAAGTTGACAAGAATGGCAAATCTGTTAAGGATTTAGTGATGCTTTTGTATGAAACCGCGTTGTTGACGTCTGGTTTCATCCTTGATGATCCTAACACATTTGTTGCAAGGATTCATAGGAAGTTGAAATTGGGACTTAGTATTGAGGAAGAAGATGATGCTGGTGGAGGAGATGAGATGCCTTCACTGGAAGAAGAAGGTGGTAATGAAGAGAGTAAGATGGAGGAAGTTGACTGAGAAATTAAAGTATGTTTAGGTGTATATTATATTATATTAGGTTGACTAAGGTGGTTTTTGTGGCTTTATATTTAGCTTGTCTATTTTCTTTTGTTGTTGTTGGTTCTGTTGTTTATCTTGCGTTAGTGTAGACTGTCTATACATAATGCTTCGTGTATCGGGCTTGTCCTTTTCTTTCTATTGTTGGTTACTTCTAGCAGGTTGTGTTTGTGATTGACCAATATCTGCACATGCTTTTGCTACCATATAAATTGATGTGTTTCTATAGACCCTCGGCACAAAGAACGATCAAAAGAGGCAGTAACCGCAAGCAGAAACAACAAGAAGATAATAAGATAACTGCGGCCAAAGGAACAACATGTAGTTAAACAGAAATCACTCAGTATAATGGCCCAAGCCAAAATATAAATTTCCAATAATGACTCTGTCTAGGTCAGTTTGCATGCACCTCAACTAATCCACCGGGCATAGCTCCAATCAAAATTCTGTATAAAACCTTTTCTTTTTCATTAACAAAGTATACTCTTTGACAATGTGGCAATTGACAATATCAAATGCATTCACTTTTGACACTACTGTTATATCCTCTCTACCCTTTTATGTAATGCTTTTCTACAATTTTATTTCCAGTTCAAGGGAGAGGGACAGCAATAAAACCGAACTGCGCGCCTCTTAAGCGACAAATTCTGGCTAATGAAGCCAACTACTAGAAGAGGATGACAGATGTTTCTATAATTGGACTCGAAATCTAACTAAAAGATTTAACTTAACTCGAACAGACAAGGTACAAAACATCACTCTGCGCCTTCGAGGTCTTCAGTTTCCATGCCAGTGAGGAGTAGAGGATCCGATCCCTCGAACTTATTTACCTTCCTGTTTCAAGAAAACGAAACATTTTTCAGTCCTAGACAGCAATATTTGCAGACAGTGATACTAAAATTAAAAAACATGATCTATGCTGCCCAGGCAAAGACTTCGAGTATGGAAGAATGCAGTTCTTGAAACTTTAAAATAGCAGAAAAGAATATGTTCAACTTTATGATGAAATCGAATCATGCAAGAGTTATAATTACTGTGAAGTTTCCTTACTGAAATTCACTTTACAAAGAACTATAATTCAATAAAAGGGTGGAGTATTTGAAAGCTATGTAGGGAAAGCTGAGTACAATAGACTTTTGTGGTGCAGCCCTTTCACGGACCTCATGCATAGTGGGAGCTTAGTGCACACGCTGCCCTAGTTTCGTAGAAATCAAGTTGTAGGCTTCAAGTTCAATTCAGACATTTATTCAGTCCTCACCCATTGCATGCACATCTATGTTCCTCGGACTCTGGTGAAGAACCTGATATAGGTGCAGATCTAGAGGTTCGAATTTTTCAACACATAAATTTAGGTTTTGGGGTTATGATGTGCAGATACGGGTGCAGGGATACAACCAATAAATGTATATTACGACATATGTAAGTATATATATTATTCTTGCAGTTCTTTGGAAACATTTCTTTTCAGCAGAGGGTCTATCGGAAACAACCTCTCTACCTCATATGTTTATTCGAAGTATCCCAATGGTGTAACGCCATTGACTTCTTGGAAGAACAGGTAATACCCTCCCCAACTCCCACTTGAGGAATAACACTGGCTATGTTGTTGTTGAAATGTACAAGTATATATATTTTGATTGATTATAGTTATTGAACTAAAATCCAATAAGATTCAGCAGAAACATGATGCATACATCAGATAAAAGAGTTTAGTAAACTTACCCACATGTCTTCTTATTGTGACCTAGGCCCTTACACTTGCTACACTGCATCTGCCGTTTAACAATGTCAAAAGCATCGACCTTTTTCATCTTAGGTCGGCCAGATGGACGTTTGCTTGGTGGGGGAGTAATAATAACTGCTGCATCAACTTGATCGTTGGCTGGATTTTCCAGATTAGGAACGGGGTTAATTGATTCAACATATGTTACATGGTAACTCTCGGTTGTGAAGTATCTGGAACAATAATCATATGGACTCCTTCCTATGCATTCTAAAACAGCAATAGCATGGCAGCAAGGCATCCCATTCAATTGCCAACCTTTGCAACTACAATCCCATTGATCAATATCAACTACGTCAACAGACTCACCCCGAACTTCAAATGTATTTCCATGCGAGGGTAACACATGAAGTGACCCTGCTTTTGATGTTTCACTCTGAAGTTTTTCTTCCATCAACGGTGTCAATCTCGTAGCCCACTGACTGGACTCAACACGCCTAGTATAGATCAATTCCATTATCTTCCCTCGTAATACATCAACCATTTGAGTTATCGGCAGCTCATTCACCTCCATAACCCAATCATAAAAAGGCTGTCCGAAGTTTGATGTCAAGTGGCCATACCTTGCCCCACCAAAAAGGGCATTCGCCCAATGATCGGGCTCACTTCGAGTGACCCAATCGTATGCATCAGGTGAGATTGCTCTTATATTCTCAGCACAACGTTCAAAACTCTCAAGTGTTGGGGCACAAGCAGCAGTATATAAATCTTGGATCATAAGACGTCTAGCTTCGTGAGAAAACTGTCCGTGCAAATCATTATTCAATTTTTCTGCAAGATAGCGCAGGCAATAACCATGGCGACACTCTTCATTAAATATCTCATGCAATGACTCTCTTATGCCCCTTTGGAAATCACAAACAAATGTTATTGGACAAGACATCAGGACAGTAGACTTAAGTTCCGAAAGAAACCAATGCCAGTTGTCATTCGTCTCCTCATCTACAACCGCAAAGGCTAAAGGAAAGACACCATCATTCCCATCCACACCTACGGCGGCCAATAGTGTTCCTTGATATTTTGCATAGAGAAGAGTGCTGTCAAGGAACAGAAGAGGACGGCAACCTTGTCGAAAACCAGTTATTGAGGCATGAAACGAGATAAATAAATGATGGAAGCTTGAGTCGTCTTTTGCGTAAACTATAGCAACACTACCTGGATTAGTTTCCTTAATTTTCTCACATAGTAAAGGTAACTGACTGTATGCCTCTCTGTAAGAACCTTGAAGCTGCTCCCTTGCCTTCTCTTTCGCACGTCTTGCCTGAGAGTAGTTCAACTGAATGCCATATTCACGCTCAATATCATTTGCAATATCCTTAGGTTTGTAATTGGGAGCAACCTTCAACTTTTCCTTTATTATATTTCCCATCCATCCCCTTGTGGACCGGTACCCAGCTTTTACTGCAGCTCCATCACATGTATGCTTTGGGTTCATCGTCTTAATACATATTAGCTCGGTGGTAGGCAACTTTGATGCATATATTGACCAAGCACAACCTTC
Source organism: Solanum bulbocastanum (assembly GCA_037074985.1). NCBI lineage: Eukaryota > Viridiplantae > Streptophyta > Magnoliopsida > Solanales > Solanaceae > Solanum > Solanum bulbocastanum. Next base: position 4,002,273 of record CM073604.1, read on the forward strand.
TGACTTGCATTTAGCAGTTACTCTGCGACTTTCATTTTTCTTGTATTTATAAGTGAATCCATGGGCAATAGAGTACTTATGCAGAGCTTCACGGAATTCAGAAAAGCTGTTAAATCTTTGGCCCACGCCAGTAATGGCATTCTCCCACTGCATAGCTGCTTTGCGATGCTTCTCATCGTTGCTACTTGGATAAACACCTGGAGGGCTAATTTCAACAGGTGCTTGAAACAGATCATCAGGATGGATCATATCCATGGGTATAACAGGAGTATGTTCAGGCTTGGATACGTTGGTCCTGCTTGACCTTCAAAGTTAAACAAGTCATAGAGAAATTTAAGTCATCAACAAACAAATATAGCAAAACAAAGCGCTCACTGGAACACATTGAGTATAAAAACCTACTACAATCCGAAGAAATAGAAACTTAGCATGCTAGGATTCAAGGAAATACCCAAGGTGTGACAAATGCAATGAGAATACAAAAGAAGCAAACTGAACTGAATCTAAAGAGAAGTAAATACCTACTGGCAGTCACATTCGGAGTACTTAGAGCAACACCTTCTTCTGCAATTATAAACACCTCTACTTGTTCAGAATCCTTGAAGAAGTTGATCATACGCTTGAGGTCCTTATCTTTAGATATTGTGATAAGTGTCTTCTTATTCCCAGGGAGAAAATACTTGATGGTCATTCCATCAGTGCCACACTCAAAGTTTTCCGCTACTTCTTGCTTAAAATCATTCAGAAGTGTCTGGTTATCGAGGTCTAGTGCATATGCCTCCCCGCCAACATATGTCAAAGATCCATCTTCATTGTTGGTAACAAACTCCCCACCAGATTGACATATAGCAATTATTTTCTTGGAGGCCATCACTAGGCCGGCCAAAAAACTTCACCCAAATAAACTGCACCAGCTAAACGGATATTCCTTTGTCACACAGCCCAAAAAATGATATTGCAACTGCAAATAGAAAAATCCCAATTCAATTACTTAAGTTGAAGTCGTTTGAACGTTGAGAAGCAATAGGCAAGTAACCGTAGGCACAATCAATCAGGAAAAGTTTAAAGCTAAAAACAAAGAACCCTAGAAGAAAATTTTGTTATGCAGAGGCAGATGATGGATGCACCAGCAAAGATAAATGAATGGGACCATGAAAATCAAGCTACATTCCCAACTTGATAAATAAAGTTCAACTCTTTGGAATGTTAAGAGGGTATAATCAAGTCACCAAAAGAATAAGCTTACACCAAGGCACATGCTATCTTCCACCAGCATGGATACTGAGTAACTCTCTGTCCATCATCAAGGCTCAGACAAATGGAAAGAAAATCACCTAGTGTTTTTGCGGAATTGAACTTAAGACCTCATGGTTCTCAACCTACTTCGTTGACCACTAGGCCACACCCTTGATCGCACAACAACAAAAACAATATAGCCACTATAATCCCTCAGGTGAGGTTTGGGGAGGAGAGTGTATGCATACCTTTCCCCTATCTCATGGAGATACAGACACGGTTTCTGATAGACCCTCGACTCATCCTTTGGGTGCACAAATAAAATTTAATTCTTTGGAATGTGAAGAAGCCATAATCAAGTCACCAAAAGCATAATTAAGCTAAAAAAAAAATACCCCAGATGAAAATTTGTTAAATGGGACCATGAAAATCAACCTACATTCCCAATTAAACAGATAAAGCTCAAATCTTTGGACTATTAAGAAGCACTAATCAAGTACACACAGGCATAATCAAACAGGGAAAGTTCAAAGCCAAAAACAAAAACAAAAAAAGACTAATAAAATACAGTTGATCAAGAATACCAATCAACATAAAAAAACTTGTTCTGAAACTTGAAAAAGACTAGTGAAAAAACAATAAATATGGGCTCATGAAAATCAAGCTACATTTCCAATATAACTACTAAAGTTTCAATCTTTGGAATATCAAGAAGGGATAATCAAGTAAACCAAAAGCATAATTAAGCTTAAAACAAAAACCCCATAAGAAAATTTGCTTAACAGAACCATGAAATTCAACCTACATTCCCAATTAAGCAGATAAAGTTCAATTCTTTGAACTATTAAGTAGTAGTAATCAAGTAACCACAGGTATAAAACAAAACCAAAAAACAAACTTAATCAAGAATACCAATCAACATAAAAACAACTTTTCTGAAACATAAAAAGACTAGTGAAAAAACAACAAATATGGGCTCATGAAAATCAAACTACATTTCCAATTTAACAACTAAAAATTCAGTCTTTGGAATATCAAGAAGGGATAATCAAGCAAACCAAAAGCACAATTAAGCTCAAAACAAAAATCCCATAAGAAAACTTGCTTAACAGAACCAAGAAAATCAACCTACATTCCCAATTAAACAGATAAAGTTCAATTCTTTAGACTATTAAGAAGCACAAATCAACTAACTACAGGCATAAAACCAAAAAAAAAAACAATAAGAAAATCAAATAACACTTAATCAAGATTAAAAAAAAATAAAATTCTGAAGCAATAAAAGTGCAAAAACAACAACATGGGTTCATCACCTAGTACTTGGTCAACGTTAATTCAAGAAAATTCATGAGACAATGTGAATTTTTTTTAACAAGAATTTATAAATACTCAAATGGGATGTTAGTATTTCTTTTGTTTTACCTCTTAACAAGAGAGAGAGATTTGCATGAAAATAGAGAGAGAGATTTCCATTAAACTCTTTGGAGATGTGAATGGCGTCTACTTTGGCACTTGAGGTTGAGAGAGATGAACGTAATTAACCCTAAAAACATTTTTATTGACCACTTTAGCCCTCAATCTTGGAAGAAAATGTCAAACTTCCCCCTTTTCTTATTGGTTAACTTATTTGTCTCAATAAAATATGGAGAAATACTGTTTTTTTTTTCCTTTTTCGTCTCTATGTTATTGGTAATTCTTTTGGTTATTGTGATATATGATTTTGTATATTTAATCTTAATAAATCGAAATGATTTTTTTGTTTAAAATTTCCATCATCGTATTATTTATCGTTTTTATCATTTATTTGAGGCGAAGATTTTTTGGAAATAGTCTCTCTACTTCTATGAGGTAGTGGTAAGGTCTGTGTAATATCCTATCCTCTCTAGACACCAATTTATGAGATTTCACTAGATATGTTGTTGTTTTTATTATTTTCTTCATTATTGTATGTCATTTTTGGTACTTGATTTGATATGTTTTATTTAAGTCGTATGATTATCTAAAGCAGATTATCTGCCTTCACAAGTTATGAATAAAACTGAAAACATATCACCCTCTTAAATTAATTTATTAAATTACATTGATTTGATTACTTTGTTGTTAATCGAAAATGTGACACTCATGTAGAAAATGTGTCTTTATTTAACATATTGTAAATATATATTATAATCAAATATGAAGTAAAGATTCAAATCTAATAAGAAGCATGAATAGTTAGGTCATAGAATAATTACTAATTTTGATAAATTTGTAATACGTACGAACAAGGAATAAAAGTGCACACAATTCAATTAATTGAAAGTTCAATCAGTGACATAGGAAATAATATCATAATTTAAAAATAATTAAGGGACCAAAAATAATATTAACTTCTGATTGTTGTTGTCAAATTATCAATATCTTATTAAAATATTATTTGAACATAACACCAAATAATATAGTGATTATAAGAGAAAAAATCTAAAATAATTGTTTATCTTTGGAAGAATTAAAGTCATCCTCACTCTTTTACATAATACATTAATAATATTTTATGTCTATAACATTATAATACTTTTGGTCCTTTCACGACCTTTATTTTTCTCTTTTAACATTGGAGTTGGGGCAATTATACAAAATTTTCTTTCTCATACAATCAATTGATATAGAATTTAAGAATAGAAAAGATATCATAAATCTCTTTTTCTCAAGTGAAAAATAAAGAAAAAACGTCTAATATATATTTATTATATATTACTATAATTTTAAAAAATTACAGTTTGTAACTATAGTTAGAATTTTAACGCAATTCTTCTTCCCCCCCCCCCCCCCCCCCACCTCTCCTGCTCCTGCTTCCCCTCTCTCTTCCCTTGTACCTTCTATCTCAGTACATATACAAATAGTAACCATCAACAATAGAAATACAAATGTTGCTAGTCAATATAGAAATACAAACTTAACGACTTTCTTAAGGCAACAAATGATATAAATACAAATATACAAATTGAAGTGGTATTCATTGATATAATGTGAACATTCAATATAAAAATACAAATAGTAACTCTCGATCTCTTCTCTCTCGCCTCTATTTGCCCCCTTTATTCTCGCCTGCTCCTTTCTATCTCAAAACAAATATAAATAGTAACCGCCAAAAATATAAATACAAATGTTAACAGTCAATATACATATACAAATGATAACTTTCTCAAAGCAACAAATGGTAACAAATAAAAATGTACAACCAAAGTGATATTCACTAATACAATTTTATTCATTATATTGATGATACATATCGTATTCACATATAAATTGTATTCATTGTACTACTTTATACAAATTGTATTCAATGATACAAAATACAAATACACAAGGTAACAAATATAAATATAAATATAAATACACATGGCAATAGATACATTGCATCAAAATAGAGTAAAGAAAATTATTTTTAAATTACTTGAGTATTTTAGAAAAAATCAAATTTATACCACTAGACAGACTGTCTAGCTGTCTTTTATTAATAATAAAATAAAATCCTCAACGTGAATAAGTACAAGCTAAGCAAGGGGGCTAGGCCTTACCTTACCAATCCTAATGAGTCTAGAGTTATCAGAAACATTTGTTTTTGTTAATCTGGCTCTGCAAAGTAAAAGTGAAACATTTTTTTATCAATTCATGGTGCATGTTATTCACAAATGACATAGTATTGATTGACGAGACACACAATGGAGTTGGAGTGTAACACCTCGGAAATTGGAAGTTGAGTTTGGAAGGAAAAGTTTCAAAAATTGTACTGATTCCTGGTTCTACGATTAGAGACCTATGCAACGTAGGAAGTCCTACGGGCCATAGGAAGGGTGTCGTAGAAACTAGGTGAGTTTTTTATTTTGATTTTTCCATTATTGACTCGTGAGTAATTTTTGAACAAAAAATCTTAATGATACCAATACTATATATATATATATATATATAGTGTAATTATTTAATAGAGTATGAACGTAAAGGGGTATATGTTTGTAATTATTTTGCTTTTATGGGGTATTTGCTTAGTTTCCAAAAATAAAAACTCGCACCACACTGATAATACATAAAAGTGTATTTTTTTCGAACAACTTAAACTTTTAGAGAGGAAATACTAGTCACAGCAATCAAACACTTCTTCCTTTGACATATTTTAGAAGTCATACACTTAATTTTGTGCAAAAAATGTCGATCTATTATAACAATTCGACTTGTATATTAGATCTCTTCATAATAATGTAATAAATTGATATATACATACACTTTGCATTAGTTTTAAGCTAGTGTTAACTTATTGTAATTTGTTATACACATTATGTTTTCTAAAAAATATTTTTGTATATACACATAGTAATTTTAACGAAGCGATGTAAAGTGACCCACCTTGTTCAACAATTTATGGATGGCTAATGATTTTTATTTTATTTTTTGCTAGCAGGGATTGAATATCTATCAATTGATCTAAAAAAGAAGAAATTAACAGTAATAGGAGATGTTGATCCAGTTCAAGTTGTGGGGAAATTGAAGAAAATATTATTGCATCCAGAAATATTATTAGTAGGACCAACAAAAAAGATAGAAAAAGAAGAAGGATGAAAGTGTAATAAAAATTGATGATTGGGGCAAAAAAGATCATAATGAAAAAGTTGATGAACTTGTTAAGCTTTACAAAAACTATAATCCTAATATGACACAACACTATAGGGTTTATAGTATGGCAGAGAATCCAAATGCTTGTATTATTTGTTTAAAAGGATTTAGTTTATATATACTGATAATTTCAATCCAATTATGTCCAACTTTTTATTTTTGAAATAGTTACAAAATCTTCATGAATAGAATCAAATCTTATTCTGTGATATTTATAAATATGAAGTTTCTTTTTAAGAAAATCTTTGAGAACCGAAACCTACATTACAGGCGTTAGTAGATTAATGAAAAAAATAAATAAATATTATACCTCTGAATTATTTAAAATGGATCAGTTTTATTTTTGAGAAAATGATCAAATGAGCCTCCAACCTATTACCGAATTTTCAACTACACATTTATACTTCACGGGGGTCCTATTACCCCTCTAAACTATTTAAAAATGAAATTATTACCTCCTTAAAAAGTCACAACCACATTTTTGTTGATCAGTGAAATCCACGCGGTTGACACGTGTAATTTTTTTTTATATTCTGTTACCTTTTTGACTGACATTTCTTTCCTTTCTTTTTTCCTTTCTCTTCCTCATTTTTCTTTAAATCCCTGAACACATCAATGCCATTTTTTATTTTTTTCTTCCCTTTTTTAAATTCTTTTTTTTATTAAATCTTAAATTTTTATTAAATTTATGGTCATGGAATAGGTGCATAAATGATAAGATTTTAATGTCAATTTAATTGACCTAAAAAATAAATTGCCCGTCCGAATCTTTCCAATGAGGAAATTTTGAGAACTTTTTTTTGAGCTATTTCCATCATTATTAAGTTGTTTGAATGGATTTTGTTAACTGAAAAAGTTAGTTACTATAGCTTCAAAATGGTATTTTAATGGAGTTTTAATGACTATAAGTTGATTTTGAAAATAGGTGTAATGTAATTTACTTAATAGTTTTTGATTGTGGAGAGTGGGAAGGAGATATCTATATATGATTTGTGGTGGTGATTTACTATAAGGAGATCTCTATATATTACAAATGGGAGTTATCTAGCTGACAATTTCATAGGAGTTTCAAGTTTGGTGTGATTGAGGTTGGCTTCAACTATGTACCTCGATTTTCCGGCATCCATGCAGCAGCAGCGGACCGTCGCTTGGAGCTCCGAGGAAGAAAGGAGCTTAGTTTACAAATTGTTCTGTAGCTTTTTTTTTTTCCTTTTACTTTTGTTTGTTTTGATTTTTCAATTACTTTGAGTGTTTTAATTTGATTTCCTTTTTAAAATTAAAAAAAAAAAACAAATTAAGGGGAAAAAATGAAAAGAATATTAAAAATAAAGTTTTAATATTTATTTTTGGTCTTCACTCTCTCAAAGAGAGTGAAAGACACTCACTTTGCCACGTAGGCATTTAGGAAGGTAATAATTTCAATTTTAAATCGTTCAGGGAGGTAATAGGACCCCCGTAAAGTATAATTGTATAGTTGGAAATCCGGTGATAGATTGGGGGCTCATTTAACCATTTTTTCTTTTATTTTTAGTACATTTTCTTCTCAAAAATATCCTTATTGTTATATCTTTTGCTCAAAAATATCCTTACAGTTATTTTTTTTCCATCTCAAAAATACCCCCAAACAAGCAAAATAGCTTACAAATACCCTTCTTACTAACGCTTGCTCCAAAAAATCAGAAAAAATAGAGCAATTTCGCTCTTATTAAACGGTTCGAAATAAGATAATTTGCCCTTATATGTCTAAATATGTGAGACATAATAACATATAAGAAACATTTTTAATGCTAAATATGAAAACTTTTTTTCATAAATTTTTTCCACCTATAATTAAAAGGAAACTATTAAAAAAAATAAAGGAAATGATTAAAAAAAATAAGGAAACGATTTCACATATATACATTACCAATATGAAAAAAAAATAAAGTGTGTTATCAATTATCATTATAATTTAACCTACTATAGTGGACTACGTGCTTATTTTTCAGTTTAGTAATTTATTTATTATCATGGGACAATTACTTATAAAATAGTAATTATTTTTGAGTAAATTTTAGGTTTAGCAAACATAAAAATCATATTGGTATGTTATAACTATAGTTTGTATAATTGCGCTTTTGCTATGGCTATTAATTTGTATATTTCGGTATACATATACATAAAAGAATATGTATTTGGGTCTATTTGTATATTTCAGTATACAAATGGGTCCTGCATTTGTATATTTCAGTATATAAATGGATCATGCATTTGTATATTTCGGTCTATTTGTATATTTCGGTATACAAATAGGTTCTGCATTTGTATATTTCGGTCTATTTGTATAATTCGGCATACAAATGGGATGGCAAAAAACATGAAATGTTTGCTGCGAATTACAAATAAAAGAAATTATGACTATACCATTTAATTTAAATTAATAGTTTGCTATTTCATACAATTTTCCCTTCTTTTTAAGGTGACCAGTTTTTTTTTTTTAAAAAAATTTTTTTTAACATCACCCTATAAAAGTTAAAACTCAAAAAGAAAAGAAAAAATCACCAATTAAACGTTCCACCAGGGTATTTAACGGATGATAATTAAACATTCTGTATCGTTAATATTTCGTACCCTTTTTGTTATTATTTCCTTATTTTTAATTAAATCTAATTACGGTTAATTACTAATCCTAAATGTTTTAGGATTCGGATTTACTAGTTTATTTTTGGAAATTATTTAATTCTATTCTAATTAGGTTTCCTATTTCTGATCAAAGTAGGTTTTTAGTATCTACTTATAAATATTCCAATTTTCTAACGTTAATTGTACATACCTACAACGAGATTATTAAAATTTTCTTCCCCTCGATTTTTTTCACTATTCTAATTTGCTCGTAGTTAATAGAAATCTATTGCTAATTAGCATTGAATTTTACTGTTTAGCTATTGAATTTGTATGTCGCTAAATCCTATTAACATGGATCAGGTTGTAGAAGTGTTGAAGAATTTGAGAGGCTTAACAAGATAGGTGAAGGTACATACGAAGTTGTTTACAAAGCTAGAGAAAAAAAGACAGGAGAAATTGTTGCATTAAAAAAGTTAAAGATAACGAAAAAAAAGATGAAGAAGAAGGGTTTCCTTTAACAGTTATAAGGAAAATAAACATTCTTCTCACTTGTCGTCACCCTTCAATTGAATATGTTAAAGAAGTCGTCGTAGGGGCTATGATGACCAAACTCAATAACGACGATGTTTTTTATATTGTGATGGAATACTTGGAAAACGACTTGCAAGTGTTAACACAAAAAATGAATCGTCGATTTAGTCAAAGGGAAGCCAAATCTCTTATGGTCCAACTTTTAGAGGTGTTAAGTACCTTCATGATAATTGGATTATTCATCGTGACCTAAAAACTTATAATTTACTTATAAATGACAAAGGTGAGTTGAAAATTGCTGATTTCAGATTAGCACGACGTACTCAAAGTGGTCTTTCCTTGAAACCTTATACTCAAGTAGTTGTTACTTTGTGGTATAGATCGCCCGAGCTATTAATGGGTATAAAAAACTACTCGAATGCAACCGATATGTGGTCAATAGGTTGTATTATGGATGAATTACTAACAAATAAACCGATTTTCGATGGAAAATCGAAGATTGATCAAATTAATAAGATATTTGGAATTCTTGGAACCCTAAATGAGAAAATATGGCCAGGATTTACCAAACCTTGTGGATGAAACAAAGTTAAATTTGCAAACAAAAAGCATAATTATTCATTAAGGAAGAGATTTCCCTCAATATCCTTCACTGATACTGTATTATCTAATTCTGGATTTGATCTTTTGAACAAATTTCTCACTTATGATCCAAATAAAAGGATTATTGTTGAAGCTGCTTTGAAACATGCATGGTTTCGTGAATAATAGTATATGTTGATGAATTCATCTAAAGATATGAGGGTGTACTGAATCCTCGGACACATGAATTAGGGTAGTAGGTGGCCATACTACGTTGTGTTGTTGTTCGTTCATATTAATAGTCGTACTATTGCTTTTGTAAATTTCTGTCCTTCAATTTCTTTCAACATTTTTCAAGATTTTATTTTTTGTGCAGAAAATTGCTTTGAAATTAGAGGTGCACGATAACAAAGGGAAACAAAAGGCTATGAAAGCTGTCTCTACCCTTTCAGGTACTTAATTACTATTATAAGCAATTATTGTATATTATTGTATATACACGTATGTTTTTATATACACATTAGTTTTAGCGAAGTAATGTAGAATAATGCACCTGATTCAACAATTCATGGATTAGGGGCAGAACCAGCTTGAGGCTAGGGGTTCATTCGAATTCTCATCAATGAATAATTATATTATTTATACATGATCATTAAAATTATATATATATATATATATATATATGTAAAAATTGTGTTATCGATGTAGATTTAACATATATATTATAGTAGATTACGTGCTTATTTTTCAATTTAGTAATTTTCCTTTTTAAATACTTAAATGGTATTTTAAGGTGACCGATTTTTATTTTATTTTTACATCACCTCATAAAAGAAAAAAACTCAAAAAGGTTAATTAATAATCCTAAATATTTTAGGGTTCGGATTTACTAGTTTATTTAAGGAATTTATCTAAGTCTATTCTAATTAGGTTTCCTATTTCTGATCAAAGTAGGTTTTTAGTATTTACTTATAAATATTCCAATTTTCTAACGTTAAGCGTACATACCTACAACGACATCATTAAATTTTCTTCCCCCCTCGATTTTTTTCATTATTCTAATTTTCTCGTAGCTAACAGAAATCTAGCGCTAATTAGCGACGAATTTTACTGTTTAGTTATTGAATTTGTATGTCGCTAAATCGGGACATCATGTTTGAGGTTTGTAGAAGTGTGGAAGAATTTGAGAGGCTCAACAAGATAGGTGAAGGTACACATGGAGTTGTTTACAAACCTAGAGAAGAAAGACAGGAGAAATTGTTGCGTTAAAAAAGTTAAAGATATCGAAAAAAGATGAAGAATTCCTTTAACATTTTTAAGGGAAACAGAAATTCTTCTCACTTGTCATCACCCTTCAATTGTACATGTTAAAGAAGTCATCATAGGGACTACGACAACCAAACTCAATAACTGCCTTTTTTATATTGTGATGGAATACTTGAAAAACGATTTGCAAGTGTTTACAGAAAAACGTCAATTTAGTCAAAGGAAAATCAAATGTCTTATGCTCCAACTCTTGGAAGGTGTGAAATACCTTCATGATAATTGGATTATTCATCATGACCTAAAGACTTTGAATTTACTTATAAATGAGAAATGTGAGTTAAAAAATGTTGATTTCGAATTAGCACGACGTACTCAAAGTGGCCCTCCCTTGAAACCTTATACTCAAAAAGTTGTTACTTTGTGGTACAGATCGCCCGAGCTATTAATGGGTATGAAAAAATACTCGAATGCAATCGATATGTGGTCTATAGGTTATGTCATGGCTGAATTATTAACAAATAAACCGATTTTCGATGAAAATCAGAGAATGATCAAATTAATAAGATATTTGGAATTCTTGGAACCCCAGATGAGAAAATATGGCCAGGATTTACAAAACTTTGTGGATGAAACAAAGTTAAATTTGTAAACAAAAAACATAATTATTCATTAAGGAAGAGATTCCCTCAATATCCTTCACATATACTGTATTGTCTAATTCTGGAATTGATCTTTTGAACAAATTTCTCACTTATGATCCAAATAAAAGGATTACTGCTGAAGCTGCTTTGAAACATGCTTGGTTTCCCGAATATTATTATATGTTGATGAATTTAGCTTATCAAGGACATGATGTAAAGATATGAGGATGTGCTGGATCGTCAGACATGGATTATGCATAGTAGTACGTTGTATTGTTGTTCGTTCATATTAGTCGCAGTAGTATTGCTTTTGTAAGTTCTTGTTCTTCAACTTCTATTACTATTTGTTGGTTGTTGGACGTACCTCGATTATTGTATTATATTATTTTATTGTAGTTTATTTTTTGTTGCTATCTCTTCTACTTATTTTTGTTACTATTATTTATTGTTTCTTGTTTCTTGTATTTTTGTTTCTTATTTTTTCAGGACTGCTTTGGACTATTTTTCTTGAGTTGTGATCTATTGGAGAACACTCTCTCTACCTTTGAGTTAGGAGTAAGGTTTGCGTAAACTCTATCCTGTCTTTGCTAGATTCTCCGCTCAAAATAAGGAAAAAAATTATCTGAGAAATTATTATTGAAAAAATTGATGGGTATATATCCTCTGCATTTGCTTCTTGAACTCAAGTTACAAATTGAGTTTCCTCAAATTACAAAAAACTATGCAGAAAAAAATAGTAATACAAGAAAGAAAAAAGAATTTCACAATATAATGAAAGCCCATAACTTGATTGCTTTTTTTTTTTTTTTTTTTTTTTTTTTTTTTTTTGCAATCATAGTATATTATAGGCAAAAAAATAACAAACTTTTAATAAAAGAATACAAAGAATCACTATAAACTTCCATATTCTATGTTATGTAACTAGACTTCCAATCAGGTACTCAGTAAAATAGTCGACGTATCCATATAACCTGAATTGGACGATGTGTGTACAAGTTGATCTGAACACCAAGATTAATTCCTTGCTTGAACCATAGGAGAAGACATAGGTGAATGAGGAGAGTTCATAAAATCATCCATTCTCCTAAATGACAAACTTATTTCAAGTTTGCTCCTTGTTCTACAATATTGTTTCTTTGTTGCAACTTCAACTCCCTTATTTGGTTGTAAGTAGACAAAATGTCTAATTCTTTTCAATGCAACTTTCATTGTGGCATCATCCATATTAGCAAAACAAACCCTAAACCAACCTGGCTCTGAGCAATGAAATGAACAACCAGGTGAAACATTAAGTTTCACTTTATCAATAATTATATGCCAAAGTTTCAATTCATCATCAAATGTTGAATCTTCAAGAAATCTTCTTAAATCCATCCAAATAAATAGGCCAGCATTACTCTTCAATGTTGTAATTCCAACTTGTCCTAATCCTTTAGTGAACAATTCATGTCTTTGTAACAATCTCATCGAGCTCTTCGCGATGAAATTTTCAACAAAGATAGTGTCTGATAACATGGAAGCAATTAATCGTTGTGTTTGTGTTGAAACAAGCCCAAAACTTGACATCTTACGTGCAATATTGACAACAACATCATTGTAGGAGTAAATAATCCCAACCCTAAATCCAGGGAACCCTAGATCTTTTGAGAGACTATACACGATGTGTACTAAATCATTGTTGCATCCAACAACTTCACTCATGACTTCTGAGATACTGATGAATGAAGGTTGACTAAACGCAGTTGCTGCATAGATTTCATCACATACTAGATGTATGTTTTTGTCATTGATGAATCTTAGTATGTCTTTTAATGTTTCCTTATCCAAAATTGTACCTAATGGATTTGATGGATTGTTTATAAGTAATCCTTTTACTTTGATTTTTGATTCTTGAGCTTTTTTATATGCTTCTTCTAAGGCTTCTTTTGTTACCTTGAAGTTGTTAAAACTCTCACAAACAACAGGAAAAAGTTGTACTCCTGTTCTCCACCTCAAATCTCTATCAAATCTGCAATACAACACAATAATTAGTTAACGATTGATTTTTTTGTTGTTGTCAGTAGTGTCTCACCTAAAATACATTCATAGTATAAAAATTATATATTTGTTGTAAATCCATATTCCAACTTGACTGTTCATTGATTTTGACTTTGAAAAATTTAATCAATAAGTCAACTTTCTCTAGATAATCTTGAGTTTTTTTTTTTTTTTTTTTTAAATTTTTTTATGTCACCTTTGATTATGGCTGCTATTGGGGACAAATAATAATTAATTCATAATGGTCCAATCTAATAGAAAGTTGGTCTTTTTGTTTTTGTTATTTGTCATTTATGGCCACAAACTTATTGAGGGTATCACTACTTTTTTCCAATTTCTTGCAAGCAGTTGTATATATGTCCCACACCAATAATTAAATAATTTAAATCGTACCAATATAACAGAAAACTAAAGTTTAATTTAAAGAAAAGAATCTTATCATTTCACTCATTATAGATAATTATTTATAATTCTTTTTTACGTGATCATATCGTATAGTAATATAATTTAATTTGTTGTAGCAAATGATACATGTCGCTTGTGTTATTTTATCAGGTTATTATTTTCATTTATTATGAATGGTTATCTTTTATTGAAAAAATTATGTTTTTATTAAAAATATATTATTTTTTTTATTAAAAAAAAATGTGAATTCTTACCCTGGATAATATGGTGTAGGAACTAGAAATGCATCACCAGGATCAGCCAAACAAAATGCCAAACTTTCATGAGCTCCTGTTGCTCCTCCACTCATAACTATTCTTTCTGGATCAAATCTGACTCTATCTCCTCTCACTTTCTCCATGAATCTTGCAACTGCCTGCACAATTCCCAAGAAAAAACGCGGATTCAGAATTTAATGTTTATGAATTCTAATGATTCCTCACTTAATTTATGTCACTAGGACGTATTTAGTAGATTGGTCAACACATATGTTTAGATTAAAATTACTGAATTCTACCGAAGTGATATATATATTTTATATATATACCTTTCTAAATTCAGGCAAGCCATGATAGTCTTGGAAAATAGCAATATCTTGAAAATCTTGAACTCCTTCGTATGTACAAATTGAGGCTTTTGGGTTGTTGACTATCCATTCTTGAATTAAATCAAAACAAAGCTGCAAAAATACATCACAAGAGAACATAAATAGTTAGATTTAAACTTGGTGAGTTCAACGTCGTAGATTTTCTTAGCCTAAACATATTATATATTTTATTAGTGTATATTTCGTATTGAAATACTGAATTCAGTTGAACCCATAAAAACAAAAAGCTACATCTCCCTTCAAAGAGACTATGGATGATTTTTTTTTTAGTTATGTCTAAATTTTGATGAATAGAATTATCTGGTATCAGATGAAACAATTCAGATGTTTGATCTGAACAACTGTTATCAAGAAAAGGGAATATAGAGGCTCTAGGTAATTTCTTATCATTTGTCTAAGTCTTACTAGATAAAATTACCGATACATCAAACCAGATATATGATAAAATAATTGAGGTGCACCAAAGCTGATACGGATTATTAATTTCACATACCTGATTTTCAGCCAAACCCATCTGAATAACACCATGAGGATTTTGTGTTGGATGAAATGGATCATTTTCATAAGCTTTCCAACCATCAAAATAAGCTGAATTTTCTCCATGTCCATCATTTGTGGCTATCTTTGAAAGAAGTTTCTTATTATAATTCTCTGAAATTAACCCCATTTTTTTCTTAATTAAGAAAAAACTCAAAGTTTATCAAGAAAAAAAATGGAAATTTCTTTTTGTTGGTGGCTAATATGCTAATATAGAGATTTTTTTTTTGATAGAAATTAAGGAGACTTTGAAATGTTAGTTGATAGAATGGACATGAAGTAAATGACCTATTTATAATACTTTGTTTTTTCTCAATTATTTTTTTTTTGTGGGGAAGAAATTTCCATGAAATAGAGAACATAGAATTAAAAAAGCATTTTTCTTTTAGAAGTATATGACTGCTTAATAGTGCTCCTTTTGTTCTAAAATAAATGTCATTTCAGCTGAAACATAATAATTTTGCCTTCAAAAATTTAAGATAATAACTATTAATTATTCCCTTTTATTGAAATACTAACTCTCAAAAAAAATATTTAATAAATTCGAGTAAATTAGTAAATGATACTTTATATTTATTATTTTTTTTAATGAAAATTTAAAAAGTTAAAACAATATTTATTTTAAAACCAAATGAGTAACTAATCAGTACGTAATCGATATGGTAATAACGCACTAGTGATGAACTAGAAATGGTCCCATATTTAATTAATTTCGTAAGAATTGAGTGATATTTTCGCAAATTATTCCTTTTTTGGAAAGCTGTTTAGTAAATGATTCTTATTTTATTTCTTTTTATAGTATATGAATTTTAAAATCACAATTTAAATTTTCACATGAACAAACTGAAAAATCTTAAGAAAAAAAGTTTGGCATGATCTAAAATTTTACAAATTATTTACCAGCATTAGTTGACAATCTGATATTTTATATGCATGATTAAGTAATATATGAGTAAACATTATTAGACTTGAGTCTAGTGTTATTGAGAAGGACAATTTTCTAAGTGTGTATTTGCACAACACTAACAATCGAAATAAAATTTAGATGGTAACCTAAAAGAGATATTCGCATAAATCTACCAAGAAACATCATCGTGTAATTTCTTTAGAATTATGTTATTTTTATTTCACGTATTATCATCTTAATCATAAATACTTGAATAAATATATCGATACAAAGTGATCACATCACCTTACATGCCTTTAAGAAAAAACATGTTTTGTATTAGTCCATGATCCAATAGTGAGGAAGGGACCTAGAAGGATATTCAAGTTTGTATTGATTACATTTTGTTGAAAAACTATGTTGTATAGATTTTAGTCAAAATTCAAGTGGGATTGTGTGTGTATATTTAATATTTTATAATGTTTCAAAATTTATAGACAAAAATAGGAAATCGTACCTTATCTCCAAATTAATATTGCATCTATAATATTTAAATGATATAGAAAATAAATTTGTTTCTATCCAAAATTTGCAACATACGTAAGTGTACAGCAAAATCAGAATATTTTATTAACAGAGACAGAATAAATATATGAAGAAGTCAAAAAAATAATATCAATATCTACTAAATATATATAAATAAATAATCTTAATCATATATAAACAATGTAATTTTCTGTATAAATAATTTTGAGGTTCTCATTTAATTCCAAAACAAAAAACCCAAACATATTATTTACTAATTTTATTTTTATAAATTATTACAATTGACTTATGGGAGTGAACAAATGGAACTAGCGTTTTTTTTTTAATTTTAATTTATCTTTTATTTTTTTAAAGTAGTGGTTATCAATACACGTGCTATGTTTTTTTTCTTAAAACATTGAGTTGGAAA
Organism: Solanum bulbocastanum; assembly: GCA_037074985.1. Lineage (NCBI taxonomy): Eukaryota > Viridiplantae > Streptophyta > Magnoliopsida > Solanales > Solanaceae > Solanum > Solanum bulbocastanum. Next base: position 4,019,249 of record CM073604.1, read on the forward strand.
TTGAAATTAATTGAAGCCATATATTACACGTTGAATTGTTTGTTCTTAAGTAGACAGAAATAAAATGTGATTTAAAATTCATTTTTCATTTATCTCATTTGCAATTCTAATTCTCTATATACATTGTATTTACTCGTTATTAAATTGACTAATCATAATTTATTACCTAACTTTTTTTTCCTTAAATGAATGAGAAATTTCGATCAGAATTCATGAAGCACTTGTTTTTTTATTTAAAAATATTGTTTATTTGCTTTGATTAAGTCTGATTCATTCAGATTTTGTGTGGAGTCTTAAAATTATTACCTATAAAAAAATATCAAAAAACAAAAATTCTAAGATCGTCACTCATGTGTTTAAACTTGTAGCTCTGTTATGTTAAGGTGATTCAAAATTTAAAAAATAATTTTTCATGAAGATCTTTGACGCATGTGATTGATCTATTAATATGTTACCTATATTTTTTCTAGGTGGCAATATAACATTTTATTACGTTATCAATATATAAAAGTTAAATTTATTCGTTTTTTTTATATTTGGAATTTGGCCTATACTCTATAGTGGTCAACTATATTATCATGGATATTCATAAAAATTGTTTAACTATTTGAGAATTTTAAATTTTATTCACTCAAGTTTACTTGGTCAACCAATCAATTTTCTAGTTTTGGAGAACGTGGAATTAATACAGTGTAGACATGATTTTAATTAAGTGATTTTTTAAAATCTAAAATATCAAATAGTCACTAAATTAGAAAATGTTTGGTCAAATATTCTCATAAATATTAACATGAGAAATTTTTTTTTATTGACCAAACATTAGAAGAAAAAGGAATATTTGCAGCATACGCAAGTGAAGAAAAAAAGTGAAACATGTGATTCATAAGCAAGAAAGATTTTTATTCATTCATTGAATTTGTACCAAAACCATAAAAAAAAAAAAAAAATTATAGAAAAATAATAATATATTTATTTAAGAGGAGAAAATGGTCAAAACATGTGGATTGTTTTACTTTATGATACTCTAATCAAGTTAAATTGCTTGGCTTTCACTTTCTAATTATGCAAAGCCGCCAACGATTTTGGTGGGATAATTGATATTATGATTTTTCATAATTGATATCAATATTTCCTTGAAGAAGCGATTACATGAATAAATTATTAAAATAATAAATTGTGTTATTTTTATATCGATACGCAATGTAGTATGGTGTTTCGGCCCGTATGACACTCTTTGGAGCAAGGTGTGTATATGCAAAGTTTGACCACCAACAATTTTGGTGAGATATAGTTGATATTGTAACTTTGTGTGATTAACGTCAATATTTCTTTGAAGAAGCGAGTAAATGAATAAATCATTAAATGACAAGTTGTGTCGTTTTTTTATTATAATGTGTTATGATGTGCCACATGATACTACTTGGAGCTTACGTACATTCACTCATGCTTAACCAAATGTTTTGAGTTCAAGGGACTTAATAATACATGTCTTGAGATACACTTATAGCACTAAATCATAATAATTGATCAATTCATATTCTCACGTTAATTCATAGTGTAATAGTGAATTTGAATGATTTAGTATAAACATTAAATACATGTAAAATTTTAATGTGAGTTCAATTCAAGCCTTAAAATTGACGACTTTCTCGATGGATTACGTATCCAACGTAAATTTAAATTTTTCGAATTAGTAAATTTCAGATATAAAATAATGAAAAATTCATAGTTTGAACTTTGGTTTCTAGTCAAGTCAATAGGAATAAATGCAGCCCTACTTTGCCCTGAAAGTTGAAAATCAACATTTGTACAATCTCAGTCAGAAATTTAACTATTTTGGAAAATTATGTTGGAAATTATTTTAGAATAATCTTTAAATAATTTCTATGCCTATTAATATCTTAGGTCAATTACTCACATGTTGCTTTCAAGAATTAATTAGGCCTCTATTTCCATAACCATTCCTTGGTCAATTCTTCATATCACAGCATGTTACATATGCATTAGTCACTATTTCCAGTCATTAAAAGTCATTTGGTACACAATGTAAACTTCAAAGACACGAATTCAAATTTAGTCGAACCTTAATATAAATATCAAATATTGAATAGGAAATTAAAAAAAATGGAAAAGAATGTTACACAATGAGAAATAATACAAGAAAGGAATTAATATTATAATATGTATAGTTTACCACCATAACAACATATTCAGTGTAATGGAGTTTGGAGAGAAATAAATGTATATATGTTGCTAATCTTATTTAATGATGAATTATCAAAAACTTATGTTTGCTACGGACTATTTAACATAGATTCAATTTAGCCAACTTATTTTGTAACGTTAGCTTTTTTTTGTCTTATCAATATTTTTATCTTTCGTGTAATTACTCGTACATTACTCATATTTAATATTTTATTTCACATGAAATAATGTACAAATTCTCGCATAACTTAATGTGCTATTATTTAATATCACCAATCAAACATTATATTAATTATTGATGAGATGTCCAAAGATCATATGGTAATACAAAAAGAAAAAAAAACATTCAACTAGGATTAACAGTAGTGGAACTTATAATACTTTGTTCAATTTCTAAGATTAGACTGAAAATTTTTTTGACTAAGAAAAATGATAGGACCATATGTATGTGTGGGGAAAAGGGAAATATAGCTTAATTAATTAATCTGATAAGCAATTAGTTAATTAATTAGCAGCCAACGAGAAATAGATGAGAAAGTACTAATGATGTCTCTGATTATCAAACAAATTGACTGAGTTTTTTTTTTTGAATTGTTAATCAAATACTTGTATGCATATTATGCCTAAGTTGGAAATAAATTAAACATCCCATAACAATTTCTTCCACATATCGCGATTGTCTCTCTAATTATCTGAATTTTTTTTATTATAGCAAAATGATGTTATCTAGAATATATAACATAACATAACATGAAAAAATAATTTTAAAAAATTTGATCATTATAATAAAATATCATTATAGATTAGTTCAAATTTTGAATATACAAATATGTTTATATTACAATCATCTTTGTAATATCGTTATTTGTCTGAATATTTTTTTTGTTATTATAACAAGATGATGTTGATGTTATAGAGATAAGAGAATATATGATTGAACATAACATAAAAATTCAATTTCAAAAACTTTAATTGTTATAATAAAATGTCATTATAGAGAACGTTTGTAGTAATCCATTTAATGGGGAGGAACCTTTCTTATAAAAAAATTCTCCATTGCTAGATATCGAACCCAAAATTTTTAATTATTTAACTTGAGATCACAAGGTAGAGAGGTCGTTTTTGACGGTCGTAGAGAGGACGTTTTTGAGGATCACAAAATAGAGAGGTGGTTTCCGATAAACCCTGAGCAAAAAACATTTATCAATACTCATGCAGAGAAATCTCATCCAACAACATTTTCTCTAGTGCACATCTCATTTGCTATATGACCACTGATAAACAAACTCTTCATAGTTTTACAACATGCATCTGCATCATTACAGCAATATTTACAGAAATATGCAGAAAACCAGAAGATTATAACCTATTTAGAAGTTAGTTACTCTTCTAAAACCAAGTTGTGTATCGTCCTGTTTGCAACCGCCAAACTTCGCATTACCTCATCTTCTTCCCGCCCGGGGGGTAGCACCAAAAAGAAAAGCATCTCAGTTGGATACCTTAAGATGCTTCGATCCATGCTCGGGTGCTAGATTTTCAGCCGCAGCTCGCTTTGGTCTCAACTACAACACAAAAAAGCATTTTAACCGTAAAGGGATAGAACACATTTCACAACAACAACACCACCTCAATCCCAAGGAAGCTAGGGTTGGTTATACGAATCCTCATTGATTATGTGTGAGTTTGTTCATATTGTCGGTCACAAGACTGGATAAAGGAGAAACATTGCAATAGGTTGATAGCCATCGTAAAACTAGTCACTTTAAGATGAATCCTCACAATATAACACAATTACAAATTGCCAAATATTCATCAAAAGAAGGAATAAATGTCGATCAAAATGAATACTGACCTTCTCTTCAGCACGCTGATCTAGGTGTCTCAGAAGTATATTTTTGGCCTCTGAACTAATAACTGGAAATGCAAATGCAGGTCATTAGTATATGTTGAGTTAGAAATAAGCATACCTTAAGTGCAAAAGTTTTAAGCTCACGCAATTCATATCTAGTATACTTCCCCTTATCTGATTAATCGAGATTCAATAAAGAAAAAGAGAAAAGATTAACGATGAAGCATGAGAAAGTAAACCGACAAACAAACCTGCGCATTACATTAGATTTTCATGATTAGGTCTGGGGAGGGTGGTGTGTACGCAACTTACCCATACCTTCAAAGGTAGTGAAGTTGTTTTCGATAGACCCTTGGCTCACGAATATGTGCATCCTCATAAAAGTTTAATACCAATAACATGAATGTACTTTAGATGGCTATTGATACTATATTTACCAAATGTTACAACCAAAGAGAATTCCTTTTTTTTTTTTTTTTCCTTTACGGTAATAGGATCTTACATAAGATGATGCTTCTTAAAGCTATTGAAAAGTAGTTTATCCTAGTGCATTTGAAATCATTCTTAGTCGAGTATAGAGATGTGGTAATGGGGCAAGATAACTATAATATTATCCGAAAGAATTAAACCACAATTTTCTAAAAGGGAATGGAGATGAACATGACAAATTGTGACTTGTTAACACACACATTTACAGGAGTTTTGAATTAAATATAGCCATATGAGGAAAGAGAAGAGCTGTATTATTTGCTTTAAAGGCATACTCTTTCTTATTGAATCTTAAGGACCCTACCCTAACCTATTCTCGAACCCTCTGCCGAGCTCTACCCTGCATGCATTTTTTGGAATCTTTTATGTAATGAAAAATGCTTATGCACCTAGCTTGCTGGAAGCTAAGAGTTTTATCGCCCAAAAAGGGGAATAGAGGCTTTAGGAGTGCCTTACTTAATACACCAATCTATTTACTTTCACCTGACTAACAGAGAGAAAAGCACCAGGCAGGCCTCATTCTTTGTTCCGATGAAAGCCTCAACACTAGCATCCACAGAGAACTTTCTAGACTATTTATCTTCACAAAAGCCGGAAGCAAAGGGCGAAAATTCAAAACTAGTAATTACAGGTGCTTGATTCTGCTACTCATATACAACTCATTGCCAGTTGCCAACCTTACTGATCAATGCCCAATGCTTTTGCGACACAAAATGATTTGAGGTTGAAACAACTTCTAAAGTGAATAAACTGAAGTTCAAATCCTCAAGAGATGACTGGCTTAATTCTAAAGACCAACTCATAAGAATAACCATTAACAGCAGCTGAGCTAAAGTTATTCCATTCACCATCCACTTAGGGAGGAAGGGTGGGAGGTTAGTATTCTAGTCAAATATATACAACAACAACATGCCCAATGTAATCCCACAAGTGGGGTCTAAGAAGGGTAGTGTGTATAGAGACCCTACCCCTACCTTGGAAGGTAGAGAGGCTATTTTTGACAGACCCTTGGCTCAAGGATTCTAGTCAAATGTATATAATCCAAATACCTGATAAAGGTAGAGGGTAAGAGCAACTAATAGATAAATGTAAATTATGATATCAAAAGATGTCTAAGAAACAAAAAGAATCATTTTCTTGATTTACCTTGATTTGGTGGAGGAAGAGTCCTATCATGAGTAGGGCGATAAGTCACGGGTGTCATTCTCTAGAAAAAGAAAGAACACAGGATTAGATAAGTGGAAAAATAAAATAACTAGTATCCTTGAAACTGGAAAAAAAAGAAACAGAGAGATCGTTTCAGCTACTAAAAGCCGAAGTAGAAAAGGTTTACCAACAAATACCTTCATCATGGAATACTTATGTAATGCTATAATAATTTTTAAAGAGATTTGGAAGTGCATATGCAGATTTCAAATGTTAGTTCGCTTTACCTATGATGCAATTCAAAGCAACGATGCAACACGAGGACTTCCTTGGGGGTCACCCATCCTAGTACTACTCTTGCCCAGGCATGACTTCCAGTGAGAGAGTCCCTCAAGCCGATTGTTATAGGAAACCATTATAGTAAGTACTAAGTAACTTCACAAATTCAGCTTCACGACAACTCCTTTGGAGACATAATGAGCTTCAATGTACGAGTTATCCAAGTAACTTTATCTTCAAACACTCCACTATATTTACCTTCCTTATTTTTGTTTTTAAGTTTTAACTACTGGAAAGGGGGGAAAGGGCAAGGAAATAGGGAGACCAAACTGTATACACAACAATAATTGGGAAAAAGTTTATTGTGGATAATAGATGCTTCAAATAATTTGCAGCTCTTCTACATCAAAAGCTCACAAGGTAAATCATAAACCTAGTGCTGTAACATACACGGTTCTAGAGAAATTAAAGTGAATGCTGTAAATAGAAGCAAAGCATGGCACCACTGAGAAAAAGACTGTCACCACAAGAAGAAAATCAACCTTCTCACTTCTCTCCAAGCAATTAAATTAGCCACCAATAAAGGATTAAAGGTGGTAGCTTCAGCGTGGATCAAAAGAAATACATTAAAGTGAGGTAAACGATTGGTCGACATAACGGGGGATGAAGATGAGGTCTTCAATCGCTTCTTGAGGCTTGAAAGCCAAAGGATCAATGGGATCATATTCAAGGAGCCAAGCAGCACAATGTGAAAAGGTAAGAAGGAACTCAAAAAAGGAAAAAAGTTGTATCAGTTAATGAAAATGTTGTTATGGTAATACAAGAGCCGATAAGGCTTCTTTTTTCCACTTCTCTTGAGAGTAAGACATTTCATACTAACATGTTATACCCCACAACAACAACAACATACCAAATCCCACAAGTGGTGTCTGGGGAGGGAAGAAAAAGATGACAGTAAAATATCAAGATACAAAGAAAAATGAAGCAACAGATAGTAAAAACACATTGAAACAAGTATTACATATCTTTTCTATGAAGTCTTAGAATATTATTGTTTTCTGATTCCTCTCCTACATATTTATCAATCTACGCTCAGAAGTAAGAGTAACTGAAATAACAGTAACATTAACAGTGCATACTTATAATCAATGCCATAATAGATAACAATCTTGTACGTGGTTATCATTAAGCTAGTGTACTATGTATTATGGCAGCAAATGCCACGTGGTCTGAGTCTACACTAGCAAAGAGGGATTGTTTACACAAAGCTGAGCATAGCATGCAATTAAGTCTCACACAAGCAACAAATTAAACCTAGACACCGCCAAACCATCAATAAGACAGCTACATAGATTGCACTCAATTCTTCTTGTTGTTTCATTTTTCCGATTAATAATGATCCACATTGTTGCTTGAGGTAATATGAGATCTCTACAGGCATTGATATATGTATATGCCATCTATCTGATAGAAGTTAACGCACCAAAACTAGAATACACTTAATACAAAATGCGCAGTAATTACATATAGTTTAAATATCACTCTTTTATAGATTATGCACCATTATGGTAACCCTATAGCCCATTTGCAAATCAAACATCATTACATCAGAAAACATTCTCAAACTGAAACATTAGGCTTAAGCCTAAATCAGAGTATTTTATGCTAGCTTTAGTAACACAACACCACATAAGCATACAAAATACGACAATCAATAAACTAATACTCCCTCTTTTTCAATTTGTTTGTTCAATTTTGACTTGCCATGGAGTTTAAGAAAGTAAAGTAAGACTTTTTAATCTTGTAGTCTAAAACTAAACATATGTAGAATATACCAAAAGGCCTTTTAATCTTGAAAGTTAAATTAAAGAGCTGACAAAAAAGTAAAGAGACATTCTTTTTTAAACAAACTAAAAAGAAAAGTAAGACAAACAGATTAAAACGAAGGGAAAAGTAATACATCCCAATCCCAAATTAGTTAGGCTCAACACTTCAGCTATATGAATTCTCTCCCTATATATACATATTCATTCTGATCCATTCGGACCCATTTCATTTCAAATACTAAACAATTGATCTCTTAACACAAATCACAGTTTCTCCAAATAGAAATTCTAACTTGATAAGATCAAGAATTTTTCAAATACACCCCCAAATAATCAACTACATTTCAGTCCCAAATTTGCTGGATTTCATTCTGCTCCATTCAGGAACACAAATCAGCTAAAATTATCCCAAGAATGCATCTTTTTGCTATCAGAAAAAAATGGGTCGAACATAAATCAGCTAAAAAAAAACTGTAAAATTCAAAAACAGATTGAATGGAGAAAAGGGTGCTCAAAAAAATGAAGATTGAAGTTCTATATAAAAAAAAAAAAAAAAAAAGAATTTGAAAAAAATGAAAAGGGACCTTACAGAAGGAGTGGAGGGATCAGAAGGGCGAAGCTGGCTGAAATTGTGAGGGTCAATTGAAGGCCATTCACCAAACATTGACCCCATAGCACCCAAAATGGGAAGAATCCAGAGAACAATGCCACTCTTTAAAGAGAGAGCACAAATATATATATATATATCAGCAATAGGGGACAACTTTGCGATTTTAGAATTAGTAAACAAAAAAATATCAATATAATGTTAATGCATATGAGATTAATAGTTATAGGAATAAAAGGTTTAACTAGAAAAAATTTAGGATATAAAGTACTAATAGTATTATACGAAGATAGATGATCAGACTTTTTAATAAATTTAAAAGAATTTGGAAAACATATTAAAATAGGAATCCAGACCAAAGGATATAAAGAAATGAATAATGGAAATAATTTATTAATGTGGGTAGGCTTTATTGGAAAAATGATCTTAAGCAGTAATACAAAATTTAAACTTCAAGTAAATGATGTGATAGAGATAATGGGAAATAAAGGTATAAAGTTAATCAAATCAATAAAAATAAACCCAGAAGAATATACAGGATTAGAATGAAACTTAGATAAATTAAGTAAGCCAAAGGTGTTTACTCCCGAGCAACATTTAATGTATACTAATTCTAAAGGAGAAACATCAATAAGGTTTACAGACTATAATTATACAAGTAAAAAAGAATTAGATGATAATGAAACAGAAAGTACCATAGAAACAAAACAAGAGGAATTTATGAATAAGAAGGGTTATGAGGTAGAAAGAGCCATAGAAGAAGTAAAAAGACTATATCAAGAGAATAATATGACAGTTTTTAAGTGTAGAGGATGTAAAAAGGGTAAAATGAATATAATGAAAACAATAGAACATTTTAGAATATGTCAAGAAAGAGATGATAATTTAGCATATAGAATGGATGAATTAGAAGACAATAGAGAAATAGACATTTTATCAATAACTAGTTATACGGAACTAATGAAAGAAGCAACTAGTTCACACAGTGCTAGTCCTTTCCATAGAACTAGTGCAGCCCCAAATATTAATTATAGTACAGGTAATCTGCCTAGAAAATCATGGATAAGATCTGATCAAGAAATAAAAGATAATATTAGACCAGTAGAAAAAATAATGTCTATAGAAGAACCTATTAGACTACAAGACAGAGGAAATAAAGGAAAAATATTAAATATAGTTGCACATGATTTACAAATGTGGAATACAGTAATAGATTTATGGAAAGGTATAGTAGTAGCAGACTTTATTAAAAATTATCAGGAAACTGATGCAGAAACTATGTATAGATATTTATAAACCTTTTTAGGAGAATCTTGTAAAGCAGTATGGGAATCATACAAACAGACTTTTCCTCAAGAATTCCAAGCACTAATTGAATTAGGACCAAACCCATATAATTTTACAAATAAAATACATGTATTATTAACAAGAGAAGACCCTACTAGTGGCTTAGTAGCACTACAAAGAAATGATGTGATTAAACTAGAACAATTAAGTATATCTAATTGGATGAACATACAAAATTTTCTTAAAGACTATTTTTACTATTGTACCATTAGTGGAAATACATTTAATGAAGAATTAGGTAAAAAAATATTTAATAAACTACCAGGAGCTTTAGGAAGAGAAATAGAAGAAAGATGGTATAAAAGAGGAGTGGTGCAAAGCCCCACACTCTCATGGCCTATAGGACAAAAAATAAATCACATAATGAAAATACTAATAGAAAAATGTACAAATATACAAATACAAAAGCAGTTAAAACAAAATAATGAAATGAACTTTTGTAAAACAATGATATATACTACCCAAAGTTATGACAAAGAACCTAGTAAAACGAGAAAATATAAAAGAAGAAACGAATATAACCAAAGAACTTATAAACGTAAAAAATATTTTTTAAAAAAAATCTTCAGCTAGAAAACCATATTTAAATAGAGATAGACATGTTTAAAAATATAGAAATAATAAAAATTACAAAAATAAGTTAGAATATTATACTTGCGGAAGTATAGAACACTTAGCAAATACATGCCCAAAAGAAATAATATGAAAACAAGAAATTCTCGATTAATAGAAGACTTTCAAGAAACCCTATTAAATGTAGATGAATATATGTCAGACACAAAAAGTATATACTCAGTTGTTAGTATGGATATAATAGAAGAAAGAAATCAATCAGGCTCATCTGATTCAGAAAATAATAATTTAATTAATGAAATAGAAATAGAAAGAAATGAAGCTTACCTAGACAACATATTAATAAATATTATGATGAATATTTCTCAAGATTGTAGACATGAGTTCGAAAGATTAAAAGGAATAAATAGTAACCAATGTAATATATGTAAATGGTATCCTAGTAAAATAAATATAGCCAAATGTAAAAATTGTTATATGGAAGCTTGTATTAGTTGTATAAAAAGTAAATTAAATCAAAAAGTAAATCAAAATGAAGAAAAAATTCATATAAAAGACCAGACTACTAATCTAAGACTAATAACTTTAGAAACAAGAATAAATGACCTAGAACAAAGAATAATTAAGTTAGAAAAAGGTAAACAAAAAATAGACATAGATACTACACAATCACAAGGTACAATACATTTAGATCAAATAGAAGAAAGTGAATTAATGAATATAGAAGAAAATAATACTAGTTTTATATGCAATGAAGATAAAAAATTTGGAACAATAAAAATATTAATAAGAATAAAAATAAAAGACATAGAAATAGAAACATTAGCATTAGTAGACACAGGTTGTACTAGCTGCCTACTTAATAAAAAGATACTGCCACATAATTTGTTGTCAACTCTAAAAAAATTTAAGGAACCTATACAAGCAATACAAATTGATGGAACTTATAATCTATACGACCAATATATAGAAAAAGCGCAAATAAGCTTTATAAATACATATAGTGAATTCTATAAACCAACATATAATATGCATAAGATATTAGTAAGAGATCTTAATATTAAAACTAACTTAGTCTTAGGTTTACAATTCCTTATACAAAATAACGAAAGTTGTTTAATTTCTAGAGATGGAATAATGATGTTTAGAAATACAACATATACCCCTGTACAAACTAGAAAAATTCCAACTAAGGAATTAAATAAAGATAATAAAATAAAAAATATAACTCCATGTTGTGACGATTGTAATGATAAGGGCAGTCGTTGTTCGAACAACCTATATGAAGAAAAACAAGAAGAAAATTATTTAGACAATATATACCTAGAAGATATAGAAAAAGAATATACTTTAATAAATATAGAAACGAAATTTTACAATTTTCAAAAAAGAATAAATACTATTGGAAAAATAAAAAATCCTAAAGATTTAGAAAATATAGTAGCAATATTAGACGAAATGGAAATAATAGGAGAAAAACCCTTAATACATTGGGGAAGTAATAAAATTATGTGTAAATTAGATATAATAAATCCAGAATTTACTATAAAAACTGCAACTATAGAAGCTAATAATGAAGATACAAAAGAATTTGCTAAACAAATTAAAGAGTTACTAAATTTAGAAGTAATAAGAAAATCTACATCTAAACATAGATCGGCACCCTTTATGGTTAGAAATCATAGTGAACAAGTACGAGGAAAAGATCGCATGGTAATAAATTATAAAATATTAAATGATAATACTAGAACAGATGCATACAAATTACCCGATAAAAGTGAGTTAATTAATAGAATACAAGGTAAAGAGATTTTTAGTAAATTTGATTATAAATCAGGATACTGACAGGTTAAAATGCACCCTGAAAGCATAGAATGGACAACTTTTAATTGTCCAGAAGGACATTTTGAATGGTTAGCCATGCCTTTTGGGTTAAAAACAGTTCCGCCTATATTTCAAAGGAAGACGGATGAGATATTCGGAGATTATAAGAATTTTATATTAGTATATGTAGATGATATTTTATTATTTAGTAAAAATATATAAGAACATTTAGGACACCTACAAACAGTATTTAGATTATTTGTAAAATACGGAATAATAATTAGTAAAAAGAAAATGGAATTATGTAAAACATATATAAATTTCTTAGGAGTAACTTTAGGAGAAGGAAAGGTAAAATTACAACCACATATAGCTAAAAAAGTATTAGAAGTGCCAGATAAGTTAGATAATACAAAAGAATTACAAAAATTCTTAGGTTTAGTAAATTATGCCAGAAATTTCATTTAAGATTTAGGAAAAATAGCAGGACCTTTTTATGCTAAGACAGGTAGTAAGGGACAAAAATATTTTAACATAAATGACATAAAATTAGTCCAACAAATAAAAGAAAAAGTTAAAAATATACCAAACTTACAAATACCTTTAGAATCAGGCTACCTAATAGTCCAAACAGACGGAAGTAAATTAGGATGGGGAGCTATTTTAAAATCTAGACCTAATAAATATAGTTCAAAAAATGAAGAAAAAATATGTGCATACCAAAGTGGACAATACAAAGAAAAAGGTAATATGAGTAGTATAAATGCCAAAGTATTAGCGGTAATATATAGATTAAATAGTTTTAAACTATACATCTTAAATAAACAGGAAGTATTAGTTAGAACAGACTGTGAAGCAATAGTAAAATTTCACGAAAAAATAAATAGTAAAGCTAGTAGTAAAAGAAGATGGTTAAATTTTATAGATTTAATATATATATATATATATATATATATATATATATATATATATATAATATTATTTTTGAATACGTTAAAGGAAAAAATAATGATTTAGCAGATAAACTAAGCATACTACAATTAAAAACTAACTAATTTTTATTTCAGTATGAGACTAAGCATGAGACCAACTGGCCAACAGCCAGCAGACAAAGGCAAGGGCATAGCCCAGCCAGATACTTATGCTCAGACTTTATTAAGAAGACAAAATTTCAGATCATTAAGTTCAACAGACAATTTAATGGAGCGAATCTATTTTGGTAAGTATAATTTAATTTCATACTCTAAGTGTAATTTATCATTTAGAGTAAATTTAGACTGTAATTTAGAAAAAGTTCAACAATGTTTAATAGATAATTTATGGATAACATACAATAAACATGACACTTGCATCAGATGCTTTCTGTCAATATTTCTCAGATAAAAATAGAGATAATAAATTTAAATATTATGTAGTTATACATGGTAAGACTAAAGGTGTTTTTCAAACTTGGATAGAAGTAGTAGATTCTATAAATGGGGTTAAAAACCCACTTTTTAAAGGTTTTAATAATTTCACCAAAGCCTTAGACTACGCGAGAGGAATACTTGAGCCTAATTATTACATTTCACCAGCTCTCAGACAAAGCCCAAACCAAATACCCCAATACAATATCCAAAAAGACTCAGACAAAATAATATTTTGTAATCACTGTTCATCAATGACCGAGGGTTTCAAAAGACTCAATACAAAAAATGAAATCCTTATTCAGGAAAATATGAGACTTATGAAACAGCTCGAGACTTTTCAGAATAAATATGTTCCAAGAACTGACAGTAATCAGACGCAAGAATTGAGTTCTCTATCTCCTTTAAAAATGGATGAGACGGGTGCGCATTCCCCTTTGAATGCTAAGAACTCTACTGTATCAGAGCATGATACAGCTAGTCCGGTTCAAACGGTGACTGGTAAAGACTTATCAAATATGTTAAAGGCTGTCACTTTGCCAAAAAGTGAAGAAGAGGAGTCTTCTTCCTCACGAAGGAGATTACCTAAATATTTTCAAAAAGACACATTAAGAAAATATGAATTATTAAAAAAGAAACAAATGAAAAATTAGAAAAAATAATTAAGCAGACTTTAGAAAAAAAAATTCAAGACAAAAGCCAAAACAAGCATATTATCAAAGATATTTCCAGTAATGATTCAGAAGACAATATTCATAGTCTTTCACTATCAGACAAAGAACAGATAAATAATATTCAAAACTCTCAAGATAATTATGAAGATGATGACTCAGACATGAGTTTTGATACCATTGCATTACACAACTTAGACACTTAACTATATTCTTTTTTAGACTTCAACACTTCAACGGAAACTAAAGTCACAAGATAGACAAATAATAAATTGCAACAAGACAAAAGTGACCAGATGTTATGGACAAAATAAATGGCATGTGAATAGCAAGTCAAGAATGAATGGCTAAGAAAAATTCAAGAAAGGAAAAGTGACTAAAAAGACACGGATAGAAAAGTAGCATAGAAGACAAGGAAATAAATGCTACAAAAAAATATATAAAGAAGGTTAGGTGGTGTTATTCATCAAAGCAAAGCATGGGATAAAAGATAAAAAATTAAGAATGTTAGGTGGGGATGCTCACTACGTGTCTTGTAATATTTATTAGTAGGTGGGGATGCCCACTACGTGCCCTGTAAAAAAGAGTGTGTTGTCACTTAATCACTACCCTCCAAAAGAGGAAAAAACTATTGACATAACACTCGTCCAATAATTGTGTCAGTCTATAATATAAGTCCAACTAGATGAACTTAATGATGCATGTGACGATGGGGCCCAATGAGTACCCGACTTGCATTATTAAAGGAATCTTATCAAGTTGTCGGTCACTAATAATTAAGGCCACGTAGCAAGTTTAGGAAGGGGGAGTCAGTTTTATTTGCCTATATAAGAAGACAAAAAATGAGGGTAGAAGACAGAGTGGAGAAAACGAAGAGTGAGAAAGAGTGAGAAAAAGAGTTGAAACACAAGAGTGAGAAAAAACTTAACTACCTACCAAAACTCCTCCTAATCCCCTACTACCTTTATGTATATTACCTTGTCCCGACAACTTTTCATTGAATAAAGTTTGGTGAAATAATAATAAGTGTGTTTGTGTGTTTAAGTTTTTAAGTTTTCAAGAAGCTTTTTCGGGGTTCTCGAAAGGGAAACCTCTCTCCGTTTATCATGTAAGTTTTTACGATGTTTATTCTCTAAAATTTCCCCAAAAAATATGTTAATTTCCATATTATCTTTTACTATTTTCCATGTTATTTTAAGTTAATGTAAATTAATGTACATGTGATAAAAGATTATCTTTAGTATATAGTTAGCCTCTTAATTTCTTAAACAACGACTATGGATTAGCCTGTAAATTCCTAGGATTCTTGGCCTTGATAGTCCGCTTGATAAAGGACGTAATTGTTGCCAGATAAATATTCGGGGTGTGGCTAAAGATGAAGTTTTTAAGAATATAGGTTAAGAGGAAGAGATAAACTGAGTAAGATAAAAAAAAAATGAAAAATAATATAAAAAGGGGGAAATAGGGTATTTACATCATAATTAAACATGATAAATCAAAAGGAGAGAGAGAGTACTGAGTAGGATTTACAACATTATTTTACATCTGTTTTATTTAAAAACTTCCATCCATTATATTTACCTATTTATATTTAATGCTTCTATTGAAATATCTAAACGCCTATATATCCACTTATTATATTTACCTGCTCCTGCTTATATTTAATACTTTTATTGAAATAAATATTATATCTAAACGCCTATATATTTGGTATCAGAGCGAGAAGTTTTTGGGATCATATTAGTATATAATAATACATGAAAAAACTTCCTTCGTTTAGAAGTATACGATTTATATACTGAAATTTATATAGAGAATATAACCTTAAAAGAGTAGTTGTAGCTAGAAAAAGACAGATATAAAATAAATATAATATTAAAACTATAGAAGATTTAAATAAAATATTTGATCCAGACTTTATTAATAATATAAGGTGGGAAATACTAGGTTACTATAGTAACATCAATTGGTGTAATAATAGAATAGATTGGATATATAAAAATTTAAAAAAGGAAGTAATTTTATTAGGATAGTAAATGCAAGCTTTAATTAGAAGATATAAACAATTTTCACAGTGGCTTCAAGATGAAATAATTCATAAAGACGTACTAGGTACTACAGAAAAAGATATTAAACAACAATTAGTAGAAGAAAAACAATTAAACACGGAAGAATCAGAACATAATATAAAATATCTTAATAGAAGATTAGATTACACTATAAGACAAATAAATATCTCTAAATTACACATAAAATGATATAAAAAGGCACTTGACTATATACACTTTGGATAAAATACATGCCTCTAGAATATATTAAGAGAATTAACAAAGATATAATTGCCTCTACAACAAAATAAAATATAGAATTAAGCTTAGACAGACTCTAAAAAGATTAATAGAATTTCTAAGTTGGGTAGACGAAGAATTAGAAAAAGAACAAATAAGCGAATTTTTAATTTGGTCAAAAGAAGAATTAGCTAACAAAGATATATCTAAAACTTATACTATAGACTTGTTGATAGAACACAAAGCTAACGTAGTTAAAGAAATTAGTAACATTACATTAAATATAAAATATACTACTAATAGAATAAAACATTATAAAAGAATTAGTCAAATTAAAAGTACATTAGGTTAGAAAAATAGATTCGTTAAGACATCTAGAATACTTAGACTTAAAAATACACCCGGAGAAAAAATATAGATCATTATATAATAATAACATTTTAAAGTATAATTTCACTGAAGGAGAACATATACTACATTCTGAAGACAAACAATATAATACTTTAATAGACTTAATAATAAATCTTAGTGAAAAAATTCAACAACATGATAAAATAATAATAAAATTGTCAGAAGCAATAGAGTAGCACAAAATAAACAATATAAGATTTTAGATAAATTAGAAAAGAATTCTGATTTTTTAAAAGCACAAGAACTAGAAATAGATAGGAAAATCCAATACTTAAATACAAAATTTAATCTAGAAAAAATACCTACAAAAATAGAAATAGAAAAACTGGTAAAAACTATAGTAGAAAAGGCTAAAAAATTAGAAATTAAAAATACTCAAGTAGTAGCAAAAATAATAGAACAAGGAGAAAAAATAACTACCGATATAAGTCACCTAAAAGAAATAATCATAAGACTTGAAAGGATCTCACTCTCATGAGTGAAGAAGACATAAATTATAAAAAAAACATTAGAATTTACAAATTACAGCCAACTATCATCAAGAACCAATAGGATATTCTAGTCACATTCCTTCAAGCCAAACAGACAAAATAATCCTAAAACAAAACAATACAATAATAGCATTACTAATAGAATTAAATATAAAAATAGACAAAATATTAAAAGAAAAACAACCGGAACAAATTCATAAAAATACAGAAATAGATGAATTAATTACTCAATTTAAGAAAGTAGAAATAACACCTAAACAAGAAAAACCAAAGCTAATTAAAAAACCTCAAAAATGGACTTTCTTTCAAATAACTGAACAACCCAAGAAAGCAGACCAAGTTTCTCAGAAAATAGAATAGGAAATAATTTAATTTCACGAATATTATCTAGGAAATGATCAACTAAAGAAGAACTTCAAGAATTAAATGAAATAATAGACATAGATAGAGATTTACAAATTTTTAAACAAAATCAACTAAAACTATTAAATCCAAAAACTTTATACAATGTAAAATATTTATCTAAGAATAATCAATTATATAGACACTATAGTATATATATATATATATATATTGTGGGTTGGGGGCTAAATATTGTTGGCAAAAGCTCCTTGTTTTATACTCTCTGTTTTTTCTTTTTTTGGTTTTGTTTTTAGGTTACCTATTATTTTTTTTATTGCAATTTTATATTTGATTTTGATATGTTTTACCTGAGTTGAATACTTGAATTGATTAAAAATAATAATGAGGTAAGGTTACTTGCACATCTCCTTCTTCAGACCTTATTCGTAGAATTGCTAATTTGTTATGTTGTTATTGATCTCTTGATATGAAATTGGTGTAAATATAATCTTTAGCTATTTAGTTTATCAATATGATTAAAATGTACATTATTTATATATGTCAATGGCATAATACATAAATTGGTTGTGTATAAGTAGATACTAAAATTTGAATAAGGTTAAATAAATAAATATATGCATCTTACGTGGCAATTTATATGAAAATCCATGTCCTATGTGGTGTCCTACGTATATTACGTCATTATGGATGGTTTTTAAAAAAAATTAACTAAACCAAGTCGGTGAATAATATTTCCAAAAGTTCATGAATGGCTAACACACATGAACATTGAAAAAATCTAGAACTTCTATTTTGTGATTTCCCGATGTTATAAAAAGTGGTGTGGTTTATGTAGAGGCTATGTATATGATTTATCAGATCATTACGAATGACGCAAAAAAAATAAATTAAGGCCAAATAGGGCAGGTCAATAATATTTTGAAACATTATAACTACTACACATGAAAAACAAAGAAAAATCTTGAATTCCTATTTTGTAATTCTAATGCTAAAAAAAAGTTAACTTTAATTATGTAGAAGATATAGGTATAATCTTCATGTCACTATGGATGGTTCTAAAGAAAATTGACTAAAAAAAGGGTCAGAGTAATATTTTCAAAAATTTATTAACTTACACACATGAAGAATTAAAAAAAATTAATGTGGATCATGTAGAAACTATGAATATAGTTCACTAGGTCATTACATATGAGTCCAAAAAAAAAAAAAGGACCAAACAGAGTCGATGAATGATATTCCTAAAATATTATGAAGTAATACATGAAAAACTGAGAAAACCACATTATTTTGTTAAGTGACCCCTAAATTTTTTAAAAAAAGAAGTGGATCATTGAGTTGGTCAATGTGACGGCTACAGGGGAAGCAGCTGACTGCAATCCCTGAGCCCGCAAGCCAAAGGTTAATATTCCTATTAAATTATGGAGTAACACACGAAAAACTGAAAAAATCACATAATTCCTATTGAGTCGTCCCTAAATGTTAAAAGAATATGAAGTGGATCATTGTGAGACTATAGGTTTTGTTTCTCGGGTCATTGCAGATGACCTTGTAAAGATTTTGGCAAAAAAAATACCCGAAAGTCAATATCAACAAAAAATTCATGACCAACACACACGAAAAATCGAATTAGAAAAAAATTTCTCAATTTTTCGTATGTGTTAGTCCATGAATTTTTTGGTGATACAGCTTCTAGGCATTTTTTTCCAAAACTTTTACAGGACCATCTGTAATGACCTCGGGAACAATATCTATAACCTCACCATGATCAACGACACTTCTTTTAGCAATTAGTGATCACTCAATAGGAATTAGACAATTTTCTCACTTTTCAGAATGTTTTTGTCCACAATTTTTTTTGTTAAATGCTTTCGATATTTTTTTTTTTTTGCAAAACCATTATAGGACCATCCGTAATGACCTAGGGAACAACATCTATAGTTTCACCATGATCAACTCCACTTTTTTAGCATTTGGGTGCCACTCAACAAGAGTTAGACAATTTTCTCAGTTTTTCATGTGTTAGTCCATGAATTTATTGATAATATGGCATTCGGACATTATTTTATCAAAAACATTTATAGGACCATGCGTAATGACCTTGGAAACAATACCTATAGCCTCACCATAATTCACGCTACTTTTCTTAGCATTTAGGGGCCACTCAATTGGAAGTAGGTGATTTTCTCTATTTTTCATATGTGCTAGTCCATGAATTTTTTGGTGATATGTTTTCTTGAACTTTTTTTTACCGAAACCTTTACATGATTGTCTGTAATAATCTAGAGAACAATACTTATAGCCTCGCCATGCTCCACATCACTTTTGTTAGTATTTTAGGACCCCTCAACTGAATAAAGTGATTTTCTCAGTTTCATATCCGATACACACACGAAAAGGTGAAAAAGGTCTTGAACTTCGATTTTATGACCCCCTAAAAGCTAAAAATACACTCTTTTGGACTCCAAACTTGGTGGGTCCATCTAAAATGGCATTAGACCAATACTCATTGCTTCGTCATGACTAATGTCACTATTTTTACATTTTGGGATCACAAAACAAAAATTCAAAGTCTTTGATTTTTTTGATGTATATTTAGTCCATTGATTTTCTTTAATTTGTTCGACCTAACTCTTCTGGGCCACAACTTTTCCGAAACAACTAAGGATAAATACTCGTTGCTTCGCCATGACTTTCATTAGAAAGAAGAAAATCAAGGGTGGCCTTTCTTATCCTGCAGTTTGCTTAGGGCTAGGTTAGGCTACCATCTAAAAGAGGGATTGAGGGCAATTGCCAGAAAATCAGCTACAAAAGGTGCACTAGTGAATTCTAGTACAAGTGGAGTGAAATCTGAGAATGGCTTTGGGCTACTGGTGGTTAAGGATCATTCATTCAAATGATTCTATTTTAGTAGAAACCTGAGTTTTCATGATATATTATATGTCAAACATGTTGAATTACAATAGGAAAATTCCACACATGGTCATTAAATATTACCTACTATAATAACAAACTCAGAGACTACTTTTGGTCACATTGAAGTAGTGTCAAACTGTTGCGTGTGAGATGGGAGTTGAGCATCACTTCAGATTGGAATTTACAGAAGAAAGAACAGCGTTTTCCCCTATCTACCTGTAATATAACACTGGGTCAAGGTATCTGTACTGTAAAGTGAAGCAAAAATTTTGTGACGCTAAATACAGTCGCCAACAAACATGTCCTAGTTCTACTGCATTCCTGAGCGCTCGGGTAAAATGCCTGAAATATCAGATGCATTAGCAGGAGCTGTAGATGGAAAGTTCACTGGCTGTGTACTATGAGCGCCTCTATTAGCCAAAAGGACTTGCAGTTGGGGTGAAAGATTAGGTGGAATAGATGGTCTGACAGCTTGAGCTTGCTGTGTTGGCTTAAGTATGAACTGTTGCAGTGCTTCAGAATAAGCTCGTCCTGAAAGGCTTCCACGCATACGGCCTGTAGGCCGCCAGTTTGGATCTAGCTGGGGATCCACGGAACTATCTGTCCTTGTGACTGGTATCGTGCCTCCTGTAATACCCCTCTGGTCAGGGGCCAATGGTGTCCTGAACCTGTCAGCACTACCTGGGAGTGGAGGCACAGTTCTAGGAGAGTAAACAGGTCTCACCACCTGTGTGGTTTGCTGAGTAGTGACAACTCGGGGATGTTGTCCACCAGCAAGTGCCCGATTAACACCAACTTGTGAACTTCCTTGCTTCAGGGCTTCCCATCTATCCCAAGTAGCTGATTGGGACGGACCTTGAGACTGGCTCATCGAATAGGGTGTTCTCATACTAGGAGTTTGACGGCCAACAGAATGTTGAGATGGTTGAACATGAGGAAGAGAACGCTAGCAGAAGGAAAAAGGATAGTTAGAAGTCATTGAAAATAGACAGAATAAACACATGTAGAAGCACAGGAAGTTAGAAGCCATAGACAATAGACAGAATAAAGACATGCACGGGAAGTTGGAAACATTATAAGCAGCCTCAAAAGGAGAAATTCTGTGATAGCAAGCAAAACATGAAGGAACTCCTAGAAAATGGAAGCAAACACACCCTATACAGACAGGTGATGGTCTTCTCATACCAGAGCACACACAATGCTTCAAAAATCACAGATGAAGGAACGTCTCAAGAGACTAAAACCAGCAAAGAAAGACTTGAATCATATTTTAGTCAGAACTTCAAAAATATAACCAAAAAATTACACCTGTGCACTCACCTTCTGTGGTAATGCTGATGAGGTCGTGCGTGCCTGAACCAGGTCCAAGTCAGAAAAGGAATGTCTCTCCAATTCACTTCTTAGATTGGAACCATCCAATGACGCAATAGGCAAATCCTGAGTAGCTGCTGAAGGACCAGCATGGAACAAGGGATTCATTGTGCTTTGTTGTCTCTGCTGAGGAACAGGAGTGTTCATCTGGGCTGGAAGGGCCTGAACTGCAACAGGAGTTCTGTTTGCAGGCCTGGCTGCAGTTGGAAACCTTCCATATTCAATGCTGAGTGCAGGGTTCCCAAATTGGAACTGTTGTAACTGCAGCTGCAGCAAATTGGAAGAAGATAGACCACTCTCAAGTATAGAGGTCGGAATAAAAGCATTTCCCTCAGTGTTGAGAGCGGGAGATATTGCATCTGTGAAGACAGGCAACTGGACCAAGTCGGTTCTAGCAGGCTCAGAAGCACTGCCAGTTTGCATACTGGACCAAGAACTAGATGCCCCTATTCCACACGAGGACAAATAGATTCTTGACCAGAAATCATCCATCATATCAGGAGCACCTGTCTGATTGATTTCACTTGGATTATTCACAGCTGTTGTTTTCTGAACATTAGATTGCATTTGAATGTTCGTCGGAAAATTTTTGCTGTCTTCAGTTTCAGCAGGATTCATGTCATCATCTATGTCAGTAAGATCTAAAACATCACCGGGGGCATTTGAAGGACCATCAGAACCTCTACGTGGACTATCTTGAGCAATGTCAGGGGTTTTATCCCTGGGCTTTTCAGAATTGTCGTCACTTTCCATGATTGCCTTCCATGAACCATCTGACGAGATCATGACATCTGTGACATCCTCACTCACCTCTTTCAAAACCTTTAGAAGAAAAATAATGTTACTTCTAGATAGGTAATTTGTGGTAAGTATAATACAGAATGCCACTTGCCTTGAACATATCTTGATCAATATGAATATCAGTGAAACACACATGTTGATTACAATGAGGACAACGCCACGATGGTCTCCTTGAATTTATGTCAATATAGTTGTCAAAATCAAAACACTGCCAAGAAAAACACAAACAGTGCAAACTGGTAAGGGTAGGGAATAACGATGAAGAATAATTGACTAAGAGCCCGTTTGGATTGGCTTTAAAAAGTAGCTTTTAAAAAGTAACTTTTTGAAGTTTAAAAAAAAAAAAAGGAGAGTCCTACTTTTGACTTTTAACTTATTTTAAGTCATTTGAAACTTATTTTAAGTTATTTTAAAATTTGTCAAACACTACCAAATGCTAAAAATAACTCAAAAGTAGGGTTGACCAACATTTAAGCCAATCCAAACAGGCTCTAAATAAGTGCACTCATTAAGTTTCTTGCTAAGATTTTCTTGATGTAAAACATCTACCAATGCTAATGACTACACAATCTTCCTGAATTTTTCTGAGGAATCTATATATTAGAATCTAATAAATAGACGTCATTTGGACTTTGGAGGATCAGCCACATCCATATTTCTAACAGATTAAAGACCTTAAATAAAAACAAATGAAAAAGGAAAAGTAGAGGCAAGTTTTTAACATGCATGCGAGCTATACTATACTCTGGCATTAGAGATCAGATAAATAATTTATTTTGGATCACGCAAAAGAGCATGCACCTGAAGATGTTTGCAAGAATGTCCTTTTACTGGAGTTTTAATACGCTTAAAGCTGTAAAGGCAAACAAAAAGTAATCAGTAATGTAACACAACAGCCAGCATCACTAAAAGAAAGATGCGTATCTTTTGAGGCGGAGGGTGGTAAATGAGGTAAATATACATGGGCTCCCAAGGTTGATTACAACTACATGGGTTCAGTAAGGTGTTTACCATAAGGGGCAATAAGCCCTTTCTTTTATAATATTGTAAGCAACATATTCCCGCTTGGGGAAGAATGAAGTGAAACGGATTTGGTCTGTTCTGAAATATGAGGAGATACCACCCCTCTCAAATTGATGGCCAACTATCTTAGATGAAATGACCAATGCAACCTTATATAAATTATGCTGAAGCAAATAAAATATGCTTATAATCATGACAGGAAGTACCTTATCTCAATCATGTCTTCCCCATCATTCCAAATCCACACACCAAAGTTTCGTAAACCCTAAGTATGTTCCAGAATGTAAGGGGAGGGGATCATGCTAATCCTTATTCGTTAGGAAGTCTAGGGTTCAAGACAAATGGAGATAATTGTCCTGAAACCATAAATACCTTAAGGTATATATAGACTAAAGAAACTCTGCTCAAAAGAGCACTTCTCTTTCTTCCTTACTTGTGTGTGTGTGTGTTGGTTCTTACCAACCTCTAATAACTGAGGGTACCAAGATGGCAGTCATCTCTTCACAGAAGAAAGCACAAAGAGCAGTGTCATTTTGAGTTTTGAGATGATAAGGGGTGGAAAGAAAACAAATAGGAATACAGAAATTTGCACTTTTTTAATATCATCATCAAGAACGAAGCTAATCATGCGCAAGGAGTACAGGGAAAAGGAAAAAAATTACACACGTGTCAAGATATCAAAAGCCACTTCATAAAGATGACCTTGTCAAACTCCGAAGCAACAAAGATTGGAAAAGCATACCTTATAGGGCAATTCAGAGAAATTCTTGATGGCCCCTCAATAATCTCAGAATCTGCATTAATGAAACAGCACATTAATCATTTCTCCTTATAAGGAGGTCTCTTCAGACTTCTCATTAGAGGATAGTGGGAATGGAAAACTTGAACTATACATCTAGTCAAGTGGGTAACAAGTTACAAAATCCATGTAAAAAGACTAAAAAAAAGGTGAAAAATAGAATAAGAACAAACCTGGATCAACAGAAGAAACAGGAGCCTGCTCGTAATCAGGGAGTGTGGCCTGAACAGGGGTAGAGATCTCACTCATGAAGACAACAGCTATGATATAATTTCCTTCATAATAAGCACAGAAAAGAGTTAGTACTATTCAGTTTCTGTTAGAGTGGCTTAGAGTCCCATATTATTTGGGGAATTCTCTCCTTATATACACTTGGGAAATCCTCTCCTCATAAGCTAGCTTTGGGGTCGAGTTAGCCCCAAGTGTCATATCATTACATTTGTTTTAAAAAAACTGGAATATATCTTCAAACACACCGTTAAATTGGCCCACAGATTGAAGAAGATTTGTTCCAAATTTAAGCATATGAGGTACAGGAGATGGAAGCTGAGGTCCAGGGTCCTAGCAAAAGAAACAGAACTATAAGTAATTTGAGCCCCAGTAAGACACAAGACGTCCCTATACTAACACATCTGCAAAGTTTTAGCGGTAACGGACCATTGACACATTAGTCCTTCTTCCGACGGGAGTCCCATTTAGAAGAAAGCTGCAGAAGTGACATTAATGGCAATTAGAATTGTCAGAGCAATTTAACCTGCCAAATGTCAAGTCAATATGCCAAAGCCATTTCAATCAGTAAAAACTAAAACACTTCATACTTCACTTGAGGAGGCGTTACAAGACATAGTGAGGTCTCCAGATTATCTATTTGTGCAACAAATAGTCTCTGCAGATAAAAGGAAACATAAAAATGAGCAATATTTTCCAGAGGTAATCAAGGTTTCCAATTTTGATGCATTGCTGGAATGAAAAATAAGAAGCCAAGAAAGCAACAAACTAATGAATAACAAAATACAGATAACGAGGGCACACATAATGTCCTCAATAAAGACCGAGAGTCTTACCTACCTGCCACAAAGGAAAAAAAGATATATAAATATGATTTATTGTAATTATCTGGGAGTTTTCTTACCACTTTCTCTCCTTCAGAAAGGTTCATATTCTTTGTTATCTGGAAATCATTCACATAGGCACCAAATCCAGGCTACAAGATTGCAAAAAATGTGGCATCAATATCACCAGCAATATAATTACACTAGCTCACAGGTCACCACTAGGGGGATGTGTTTTTAGTTACTACCTTGGCCTCCAAGAAAGAAACTATCTGACCCATTTTCAGCCGTGGATAAAATCTGTCAATCCGCAAACAAACAAGTGATTAAAATGTAGTTATGCACATGTTCCAATGAAAATAACTGTACTAACCAAGTAGGCTCATCAATGAAAAATTCGACCTCTAACTGAGCAGTGGAAGAAAACCATGAGATATACATGTCACAGCGCCAAATAAGAGTAAGCAGCAAATGCTGAATACAAGTTAACTATAACTTAGTGGTGTTATCCAACAGTACAAATTCTCAAGCCATTGTATCAGACAATTCCTGAAGTTCAAACAGAAATATAGGAACTTTTAAAATTATATTTTACTATTTACTGAGTACCACTATACAGTGTGAATAGGCACAGTTTGACCAGTCAGTAATTTCATGATCTACAAGCATTATTTCAGATCCAAACCATAGGAAATATTTTGAGATAGGGTCTAAACATTAAGTCAATAATATCTTTAGACAATAAAGTATTGATCTTAAAATGTGCGAGACTAGAGGATAATCACTTGCATCAACACATATTCTCACTAGTTTAACCGTTGAAATTATTTTCCCCTCCTGTGACCATCCACTTCAAGTTTCATCTCCTTTTTCAAATGATGTAGATATTTACTCTCTCCACTTTGACTCCTCTTCTGTCTAACAGTTCGTCTTGATCTTCAGCTAAGTGCTGCATTTGTCTTCAACTGTCTAGAATTTCATTCCTTCCAGATTGCCCACCAAATGCAAGCTGGAATGGCTTGCCACCAGTCTTCATCTCCATTTCTTCTGCCAATCCCCTTCCAGCTATTAAGAAGATCCAAAGTATTTTTTGGTATGACCCAATTCACTACTAAAATACAAAAGAACATGTGCCACAGATTTGTGGTTGTCATGCCGTGGATGAAAAGATGGATCAATATTCTCTCCATCTTAATACAGAGAGAGGTTCTGAGATTAACGAGATTCCAGTATGCGCTTTTGACAAAGAAGTTGTCCTTGCTGCTTAAAGTCCACTTATGTTTGTCTGAAGATTCTCAGCCCCCAGTGAAGGTGTTAAGAATCTGAAGTAGAGATGAGATTGTCGTCATTGAGTGCTCTCCCGAAAATTAAATTCCAGCCTTATTAGGACAAGACTTGGTAGACAGTTGCCTCTTTTTGGAAACTAATGGATTAAAGATCAGGGAAAAGGCCTATAAGTTTGCTCTGTCCAATCCAGTGATCTTCCCAAAAGGAGGTCTTTGACCTTGCCCACCATTATACTAGTGTGATTCTTAAATTTGGCCAAAGATTCCTGGTAGTATTCCAAACACTGCAACCACAAGGGTTGTTAGTTTCCTAAGTTAATATCCTCAATGGTCACTCAAATAAGAAGTTTTATCACAGAAAGTCACTCAACTTTATTTTTTACTCCAAAGTCACTCAACTAAGTCTTTTACTTACAAAGTCACTCAACTTTGATTTTTACTTCAAAAGTCACTCAATTATAAAGGTTCATTTGGTCGAGTGTATAAAAATGATACTAAATAGAGTGTACTAGCAATGCTTGTATTAGTTATGCTTGCATTAGTTATACATAAATTATTTCTTATGCATTGTTTGATTTGGTGTATTAAAAATAGCATGTATGTACAAAAATAACCTTCACAATTATGGTGAAAGATATGTAAAAGGGGTTTTGAGGGGTAATTATGTCTTTAAAATGCTAATGCATGCGTTAAATCCCTTTGCATTACTAATACCTAGAAATCCATGGTATTAGTAATACACTCCCCAATATACAATAGAGTGTATAACTAATGCAAGTTTACATACATTAGTTTAGTTATTTTATAAAATAATTCAATTATCTTTAAAAAAAAATTACAATTTGTTCTCAGTTTTTTCCTTTAAGAAAATTTGATTACTAGAAAATATTAGCTTTAATTTAAATGAATTACCAAATAATCAAATATGTTTTTTTTGCTATTTAAAATGTTTACAAATAATAATCAATCAAATGACATAAATGGTTTAAATGGATTTTATTTTATTTTTTAGAATTTGTTTTTAAATAAAAATTGCATATAAGCAAATTTTAATGGAAAAAATAATTAAATAGGTTAAATGACTTTATAAGCAAATATTAATAGTTAAGTGACTTTTGAAGTTAAAACCAAAGTTAAGTGACTTTACAAGTAAAACACTTATAGTTGAGTGACTTTTGGAGTAAAAATTAAAGTTGAGTGACTTTCTATGATCAAACCCTCACTGAATCTCTAAAGCCATTTTTTAAGCAGACTTTGATTTTGAAACTTGAGATTCTTGATGTCCAAATGACCCTATTTTTTGCTGAGAGTTGGATTGTTCCATTTGACCAGGTTGAAACCTTTTCTCTTGTTTCCATGCCATAGGAAGTCTTCTCTTATTTTATCAATCCTTCTAACTTGTATTTCACCGAACAAAGACAACTACTGACAACTACATAAATCACATGCGGAGACTCCTACTTTACCAAAGTCTACATGTGAATCCTTGTTTTGTGCATTGCCTATCTGGGCTCTTGAAGGACAGGTTAAGGAGCATTAAATCCTTCAACAAAATAGGAGCTCAAACAACTAATTGACATTTAGAAAGTTACATAAATCACATCAAGACTCCTAAATGGTCAATGTTGGAAAGTAAATCCAAAACATTGCCCTTTCTCTTTTGGGTTTAAAGGACAGGCTAAGAGGCAACAAAAACTTCCAACCAAATATAAGCTCAACAAACTGGGACATCACCATAGAGACCAAGAAAAAAGATTAGGGGCCATAAAAGCCTCTAACACTACTGAACTAGAAGGTTTTCTTCCGATACACTTCACAAAGAAATCCTTGAGCCTGTTAAGGAGTATCTATGCATTACCACAAAGCAGGCTGTGATGCAAGTATGCAAGAGTATCCGCAGAAACATGCATTTGTGTTTGTGTAGTTATTTAAACAAGGAAAATTTAAGTTGTAAACTGATAAGTAGCCCTAATAGGTACATCAACAATATTTTAAATCTATATAGATACATAGAAAAGCCATCATCTTATAAGGAGATTGTTGTAGTAGTTTTTTTTTTTTTATTGAAAATGGTAATTGTTAGGAGATTGTTGAAGTAGTATAGGGGCACGATGAAAGATTTACACATGGTGTTCATCAATCTAGAAAGGCAATACAAAAAAGTCCTTAGAGAAGTCCTTTGGAGATGTTCGGAGTCTAAATGTGTACCTGTGGCTTACATTAAGACAATTAAGGACATGCACGATAGAGCCAAAACTTGGGTTAGAGCAGTGGGAGGTGAGTGAAAACACTTTTTGGTCTTGATGGGGTTGCACCAGGGATCCGCTTAGTCCATTTCTATTTGCTTTAATGATGGATGAATTGAGACGACATATTCAAGGGGAGGTGTCGTGGTGCATGTTATTCACGGATGACATAGTATTGATTGACGCGACACACAGTGGAGTTAGTGTAACACCTTAGAAATTTGAAGTTGAGTTTGGAAGGAAAAGTTTCAGAAATTGTACTGGTGCCCGGTTCTATGATTAGACCTATTCAACGGAGAAAGTCCTATGGGCCATAGGAAGGCTATCGTAGAAACAGGGTGAGTTTTTGAAAAATGTCAAGTCTTTGATGATGGTCTATGGATGAACATGACAGGTCATGATAATGTATGTGGGCCCATAGAGTCGGTTCAGACTTAGTGGAATTTTGAACTTGAACTTGGGTTCAACGAAGAGGTATACGGGTCGTAGGATAGTCGACGACCCATAGAAGCAAATTGTGGAAACTGTGAAGATGTTGATCCCAGTACATGTTCTACGACTGACCACAACAGTCGAGGCCGTAAACCCTATTCAACAAATTTTAAACAAGGGTGTTTTGGTCTTCTTCTACCCAATTAACCCCTAAACTATGTTGTTTTGGCCCTACAACTGCTTTAACTCTTCAAACTTAGCCTATTCCCTCTCATTCATCAAATCCCCCAAATTTCCCCAAGTTTTCTTCTCCAATTTTCTCTCAAGAGCTCTCAAGGCAAAGCTAGGGTCCTCCGTTGCTAGGGCTCTGATTACCCAAGGTATATGAGAACTTCACAATGGATTCCTTTCATCCATTGGGTTCCAAAGGAATCTCAATTCTCCAACTTATTTCACCCAAATTCCCTTAGGGTTTCATGTGATTCTTCATGGGTTCAATTCATTATGATTCAATTATTCATGTTCAATCTTATTGTGCATGATTTGACTAAATTACATGATTTCCAATGGATTTCATATGGACTCATGCCTATGTCTATTTTATGGATATGAATTATGATTATGAATCTATCCATGTTTTATGAACGTAATGATTTATGACTAACAGATGTTTTCAAGATAAAGTGTCCATGATTGTAAGGTTTTCTAAAGAAGTCAAGATTTAGATGCTTAGATAGGTAACTGTCTTGATGAATAAAGTCATGAAATCATGGTTTAGAAAGGAACTACTCTAATATGAACTTATAATTGGATTGTTGCCTTTCCAAGCATTTCGACTATGATACGATTATAACTTGTATATCCCTTTAGAATTTTACTTAGCACCAAGAAGACCTTGAGATGGAGGCTCTTCCATTAGTAGAGGTCAGGTCTCTAAAAGCAATCTCTTTGCCCTTAACTTTGTGCCCCCGTAGGATTATCTTAAATGACCTAGCTAGTGGATCCACTTTAGCAATAATGAGTGATACAGAACCTTGACAAGTAGACTCTCTTTTCAGTGTGAGGGTTACACCAGATTCCACGTTATAGCTCACGTGGTCTTATTGTCGATTAATGGTGAATATCCCGCAATGAACTATGCTTTTCTTCAAGTCTTTTCAAAGCTTTTCTATGGTTTTCAATATGCATTGACCTTGTTCATGAATTATAATTTCTCTTTAAAGGCTTTTACTACATTTTACTTAGTCATGCATATCATGTTTAAAGCTCAACATATTATTATGCCTACATCTTTATGCATTTCCCTATACTCAGTACATTCAAAGTATTTTTTGAGAGAAAAACAATATAAAACTTAACTTCAAGGAGACTTGTCACTGCGTTATAAGCTTCTTTTTTCATTCAAAGTATTGATGCATATAGGCACAATATGCATCAATACTTTGAATAGGCACAATACTCATAGTATTGATGCATATTGTGCCTATATTGTTTCATAATATAGGGTCCTCCTCCTGGAGGTGGCTAGATCGGGATTGCTCCGCAACAGATTGGATTGGTAAATCCTCATGTTTCAAGGGCAAGGCCATGGACCGATTTATTGCTTTGATGCCTTTACAGTTTTCAGATTTGGTTCGTGACTTGGGGGTTTGTCCTAGTCACATCCATGATAGTAGAAGGCCTATGTCAGACTTAGTAGTATTCTACGTATTCTCTTATGTACCATGTTGGCATCTTTTATGTCATCTTAAGGGTTGAGACTTATATTGCTTATAATCTCTCTCTTGTTGTATTTCTTTCACATCATGCTTATGTCAAGAGGCTTGTTTAGGATCTCTCGGGGTCTTATTTGTCATGTCACATCTAGGACGTACTTTGGGTCGAGACATGAAGATAGATTGGAAGTTTGGCGACAAACCTTGAAGGCAAAAGGTTTCAGGATAAGCATGACTAGTGACGTAATGGATGAGGCAGAGGTCGAAATAAAAGTCGACGCGTAAGCCATACCAGGAGAGGAAGTTTCAAGTGTCTTAGGTCAATAATTCAAGAGCCGGGGAATTGGTGATGACGTTGTTAGCTACTCTGATGTTCGCTACTCAAGCCAAGGATCTTCTGGACATAGCCTCTTTACCTCCCCGAGGTAGTTCTGCCTACACATTAGGTTTGTTGTTGAATGAGTTTATGAATTTGCACTCTCTTTTCAGCCACTTGCTAATATAATAAAATTGCTTTCAACACCTCTAGGACTATCTGAACTCCTTTTCTCTTTCTATTTTCCTACCCTTCCATGACGGATATACTGTTAAAACTCACAATTAATTCCTTCAAATTTCTTAGGTCATATTTCAAGCCCAATCATTTTAGCTCATTACAAAGGTCAGCTAGTTCATAGGATAGTTGACATAACTCATAAGCGGGCAGCATTATGCAGACCGGTACCATAACAACTAAAGTATTTTAACAACCAGATTGGAGCTTGGAGATCAAATAAAATGTATAATATCTCAATCTATGTTTTGAGACTAAATACATCTTCTCTACCCAAGGTTCCAACTCTTTCTACTTGAAGACGTATCCTAGACTCTTGTGATTAGTGAAAACATCAACATGACTGTCGTAGACACAGTGACGCTAGATCTTCAAAGTGAATACTATTGTTGCCTCGTGTGTGTCGGATACTTTAAAAGTAGTGCATTTTTGTAAGGATCCGAGTCATCCGGCACGGGTGCGGCATCCTCTTTGGAGAATCCGAGCAACATAGATCTCAATAGGCAAATAATGAAGAAGGAACTGGGTTCATCATAATCTGCAATTCTCATGAAGAACCTTGCAACCAAAATTAATTTTTTCCATCAGTACATTGTACCATAACATCTCCACGATTGGAAAGGCAATGGTAGCCCTTTTCATGTCATTCAAACAAACTAGACTTCTAGACCTCTTCCAGACACGGAAACAAAAAAAACCAAAGAAGGAAATTGAAAAAAATTAGAAGGGAGAAAATGTAAATATTCAACCAGGATAAAAGCTTATGACCTTAGATCTTTCAGACAATCCCTCTTTTATGCTTGTGCTTTTTTATTTTCGGATTGGGACGGCTCTTTTGGGTCGGACAGATATTGGTTTAAACTTCTGCTCTCAATATATAAAATCTGGCCCAAGGGTCAAAATTCACTGTAATTAAAATATAAAAAATAAAAAATAAAAAAAAACCTCTTGCATGCAATTTTAAGTTTAGTGTAGCATAAAAAATACAACCTCTATGGTCTCAACAGAACACTCTTTTCCTTTACGAAAGAATGAGATTTGTTACTTTCACATGTTGGGTATTAGCATTCAGTGTGACAATATTTTACTTAAATGAATTGGCAAAACGATACTGTGAGTAGCAGTAATAATCAACCAATAAGAAAGGGAAGAAAATACAAGATTCTTTGGCTGCAAGACTTTTGAACACCTGTACAATTAAACCACAAATATTCTTACGAAAACTAATCTTTGGTATATAAAGCAAATAGTAATCTGAGGTAAGTTGAGTCATACACCATAGAATGAAAGATTCAAAAATTAAGATTTCACTGCAGGAAAAGATGCCTACCTTGACATTATCGTCGAGATAATTGTTGAAGAACTGCTTGGTTCAGTGTTAAAATCTAATGTGGTGCAGAAGCTGCTGGAAATCTGAACATGCAAACAGAAAAGTTAGAAAAAATAAATGAAACGTCAATTAAAAGAAGCGAGATAGCTAAACGACATAGAAACCCAGCAAGTTTATCCACCTCATTTGCAAGATCACAGAGTTCCTTGGCATCTTTCTCCGTAAACCACCCACTATGACAAGCATTCTATCAAATAAACAACCTGATCAATAAAGAAATTGCGGGAAGTGCCAATAACAAGTATATTTAATGCATGCAAAGTGGTAATCAGTAAGCTTAAGTATATCCTGTAAAACACCATATAGTTTAATAAAAAGAGCACCGCCCTAGGCCTAGAACTTCGAAGGTTATGTCATTCACAATAGTGGAAAATAGAACAACTCAAGCCAATGCACGGGAGAATTTCATTGGAGGTGGAACTCTTTTATCCGACCAATCAATCAACTAAAGCTCAATCCTAAACAAGTTGGGTTTGGTAATAACTAATATGAATCGGAGCTTCTTAGCACTTGGGCCACAACCCATAAGCTTCTACCCCTCCAACAATTTAGAAAAAAAAAAAACAAGCTTCTATTTGGCAAGTAAATTGTGTTTTATAGCAAATTAGGGTTCTTCAAAATTAGAGGTTCTCTACATCTACACTTCCCTTACCAGAACTTAGTAGACACGTTTGGACATGAATTTGGCAATATTTTTAGAAAGTGTAGTATTTGAAGTTGTGTCTAGACATGCGTTTCAAAATGGTAAAGTTTTGTGAGGGGAAAAAATTACTTGAAAAAATGATACTTGATAAACTCAACTTCCAAGTTGGAGTAAAACAATTGATCACAATGTATATCCAATGTTTTTGGGAAAAAAATTGAAAAAGCAAAATTTGTAAAGCCCAAACAAGCCCTTAATATAAGTTTACGAACAACAATAAATCTTAATCCAAGAAAAATAAACCTTGATCCACAGGTAGTTTATGGATCTCTTTCTTTCCATTGTATTCTTTTTTAGTTAAATCCAAGTAAGCGATAGCAATTTGAACCAGAAATTGAGGGTTTGGAGAAAAATGGAGCAAGAAGGTGGGAATAGCAGAAAGGAGATTTCCCTTGGTGCGCGGAGGAAATTGCGAAGGCTCCAAGAAATTTTGAGCAGACAACAGTCTTGCAGATCTGGTACATGTATCTTAACTTATGCGGAGTTCAATTGGTTATGTCAGCAAACATCAGACAAGTTCTCTGTAGTTGAAGAAGTTAGAGAATGAGGAAGCAACAATAGAAGATATGGATGACTTTCCCATTATGCATAACATGGAAAATTTGGCTCGGCAGGAAATGAAGATGCTTTGATGGAAACCAGGAAAACATTTATTCAGT
Source organism: Solanum bulbocastanum (assembly GCA_037074985.1). Taxonomy (NCBI): domain Eukaryota; kingdom Viridiplantae; phylum Streptophyta; class Magnoliopsida; order Solanales; family Solanaceae; genus Solanum; species Solanum bulbocastanum. The sequence goes on from CM073604.1 coordinate 4,053,967, forward strand.
TGTATTCAATATTTAAGTAGTGTAATGTTGTTTTTTGAACTGATTCTGATATAAGTTTAGACTTTCTGGAATCCTTGCAGGTTTAAAAGGATTCTCTGTGCTGCAATTAGGGGTATGCATAGGTCGGTTTGGTTTGGTTTTTTATTTAAAAAAAAACCTAAACCAATTATATCGGTTTATTAAATCTAAAAACCAAATCAAACCACATAAAGTCGGTTTTTCCGATTTCTGCTTTAGTCGGTTCTTTCGGGTTTTTTCGGTTTTTTGGTTTTTTACAACTATACGGTATTTGAAAAAGAGGTCAAATATATTTTCACTTACCTGTGTGATTAAACAGAAATTTTAGAAAAGATGGTAAAATTCACATGAGTACAAAATAATTCTTTTTGAAATATCAACGTTCATTATGTTAAATTAATAAGATTAAAGGCCACAGGCAAACTGAATACAAAACAAAATATTTACAAAGTAAATTGTTAACTTCGAATTTAAAAAACTATAACAATATACTTGTAACTTCGGATCTTAATACAAAATAAAATATTTACAAATTTTACAAGCCCAAATTTGAAATAAAATACATAAGCATTGAAAACTATAAACTAACTAAAAATATATTAACAAAGTAGATTATAAATAATATTTTTTATCTATAAATAAAATAAAATTATATATATATATATATATATATTATGTCGGTTTGGTTTGGGTTCGGCTTGATTTTTTTTCTTTTAATACCAAATCAAACCAAGAGTGGTCGGTTTTTTTTTTCAACCAAACCAAACCACAAATCAGTTTTATTTTTCGGTTTGATTTGGTTCGTCTATTCGGTTTGACTTCACGATTTGGCTTCTACACCGCTAGCTGCAATGGTTGTTCCGATTCAGTACTAGCTTGGTCTTGAATGTTACTAATAAAATTTCCTTTATTAAAGACAGAATGACTGCCATCTTTAATACATTTTTTCTCATGCAATTTTGCATCTACCTCATCCCTTTTCAGCACATTCAATTATTATTTTTTTGAGAAGGTAACATTTAGAAATCTACACGGTATCGTACATATGGATTTGGGTCTTTTGGCATCTACACAACACATCATCAAACCATCTCAAGCAACACTCTCTCATTTTTTCCTCTATAAAATACTACATCCACTCTGTCTCTAATGTGATCATTTCTAATCGAATCTTTTAACCAAATTAAACTTAACCTCTAAACCTAACATCCATGAATATTATATCAATAAAAGAACCAGATGACTTGGTAATCTATTTTTGCAGAAATGAAAGCTGAAACATCACTTGCAACGTTTGTGATTGCGGAAGCCAGCAAAACATGCATTCATTCAAAATTATCCCATTAAGTTGAGTGTCCAGGAATTACCTTGACAGAAATCATAAGGACCATGACATGTGCTAGCAGTAACGTATCACAGGGGATTTTGCATACCTACACGATGCCATGAATTTAGAAGAAGAAAAAAGAACTTAAGCTTCAGTTATTCATTTGATAAAATTATAAAAAGGTATATCGTCACAGATAGGAAACTATGGACTATATAAGCAAATTCATATAATAGGGATTAAAGAGTACACATTCTTTGCATAAGCGAACTATACAGATCACATGGATTGCAATCAGTCAACTAATTGTAGCAATCCACGCTCAAATAGAACATTAATAGATTTACTTCAAGATCCAGCTTCACGATTGAATTATGTTCTAAAAGATGGCTGCCTATTTTTCAAAAGTCGGTTGGTGATTCCCTCTTCGCCATTACATATTCCCATGCTCCTTCAGGAATTTCACTCCTCACCTACAGGTGGACACTCAAGTCTTTTCCGGACATACAAGCGCATTTCACAAGTGTTGTATTGGAGTGGAATCAAAAGGGATGTACAGAACTTTGTGGCTAGTTGTGAAGTTTGCAAGCAGAACAAGTATGAAGCCCTTAGTCCCGCTGGCTTTCTGCGGCCATTACCTATTCCTACTCAAGTTTGGATTGATATTTCTATGGATTTCATCAGAGGTTATCAAAAGCAACGGGACATGATACTATACTTGTTGTGGTGAACCGTTTCACTAAATATAGTCATTTTCTCCTCTTATCTCATCCATATACAGCAAAGAGTGTTGTTGAGCTATTTGTTCGTGAGATTGGACGTTTGCATGGTTTTCCCAAATCAATTGTGTCTGATCGAGACCAGGTTTTTGTCAGCCAATTTGGCAAGAATTGTTCAAGTTGCCCAATACTAGCCTCAAATTGAGCTCAGGTTATCACCCTCAAATAGATAGTCAAACTGAGGCTGTTAACCGCTCTTTGGAGACTCATTTACGTTGTTTTGCAGGGGCACATCCAAACCAATGGCCAAGAATTCCTTGGGCTGAATTTTGGTTCAATACCACTTACCATGGTTCTACCCAGATGACCCCTTTTAGAGCTTTATATGGGGTCCTCCCTCTTTGTCTCGTTCCACTGATAAAATTTCTGTTGTAGAAGAGGTTAATCAGCAGCTTATGGCTCGCAACACTATTTTAGATGAACTCAAAGCTAATTTGACCCATGCTCAAGCTCAAATGAAAGTTTATGTTGATGCTAAGCGCCGTGAAGTTGTGTTTCAGCCTGGTGGTTTGGTTTATCGTCGTGTGCAACCTTTCAAGCTTCACTCACTTGCTAAAAAGGTTAATCAGATGTTAAGTCCTCGTTATTATGGGACATCTACTATCTTGAATAAATTGCTTATTGCCTAGATTTACCCCCTCATTCATGGGTCCATCCAATATTTCATGTTTCTTGGCAAAAGCGTGCAGTAGAGGATTCTACTCCAATTCAGAAAACTCCCTCCTTTCTTATCTGAAGAACTTGAAATGCAAGTGCAACCTGAAGGTGTAGTAGATTGTCGTACTCTTGAATGGCTCCCAAGAGGTGTTAATTAAGTGGAAGGACTTAGCACCTGGGAATCCTATGAAGTCATTGATGCACAGTTTCCTCAATTTCACCTTGAGGACAAGGTGAAACTCGTTGGGGCGGGTATTGTTAGACCTGCTATTAATAGGGTCTATAGCATGAAGAAGGGTGAAAATAAGGCTTAAATGTAACTATTTTATTTATTAATTATTATGTGTATGTATTTATAGTAGTTACCTAGCATTTTAGGTAGTTATTTTGTGATAAATAGTATAGGAAGAAGAAAAGATAGTCAGTCGTTGGTAGGATTTTCTCTGGCAGATTTGGAGGTTAAGGTTCCTCAAAATACCTTGGTTGTTAGAAGCATCCTCCATTCGCTATTTGTAAGACTTATTTTATATGTTGGTGTTGGTAAATTACAGTTGAGATGTTGTTCCTATTTCTGTATTGCATTTGGATGTTTACAGATTGTTGTTAGGAGAGTTTGGGTTCCTAACAGTGAACACAATTGACAATGACACTTCACCTATTTCCTGATATAACATTAATGTTTTATGCTACACAACTCATAATCAGATCAATGAAGTTAATGCAATATGATGAAATCGACTTCGTGTACAAGAGTACCTGTTTCACCAGGAAAGGTAAATCTTGAGCTCTATTTGGAACCTCCCGGTTTGCAATGGCAAAATCAATGCCTCTGCATTAATCAAAGATCAATCAATCAAGAACAGTTAACATGATAAAGGAACATAGACTATGTGTCCCTTCTTTGCACTCTAGAAAGGGACACAACACAGAAAAGAAAATAAGTTAAATATCACCACTACCACTTCCCTAACTAATTTGACACCATGAACAAGAAAGAGACAGACTCATGTTCCTCCTCCTTTTTTTGATAACTGTGGAACTCATATTCCCAATTTAACAGCAGGATTTTGAAAGATGGAGGAAATAAAACTATTTTGCATGATGAATGTGTTGCTGTTGCTGATAACAAGCTAATCTATCTATCCATGTATTCATATATATATATATATATATACACACACACACACACACACACTAGTTCTCGAGCACGTGTGTTGCATGTGTATTCTATGCTAATTAGTACAATTTTTTAAAAATAATAGAAAAGGGAATGAAAAGATTGAGCAGATTGGAGAATTCCAAAAAATGACCAAGCAAAATAAGTCGCATGATATAAAACAAAGTCTGAAGAAGGAAAACGCAAGCAATGAACAACAAAGAACAAAAATTATTACGAGCAAAACAAAGGTCTAAGAAACTAATATAATAAGAATATATCTTTGTTGTTGAAAGTGCTAAGAATACGCCAAATATTGGATATTTTAAAAAAGGAAGCATAGAATAATTTGGCAATGGCCCAAAGGCTAAAAGCCTAAAACTATTTATTTTATAGAAGGTTAAAGAATATGAAAAGTTCTTTTACCTGATCAAAGCTAAAAAGTAGAAAATAATATTGATTTAAGATAATGTGTGAGTTAAAGGCATAAGAATAATGAATATTATGAATATAAGTTATGAAAATGAAGGGGTGTAGTTATGGAGTTGATTTTAAATGAAAAAGTAATTTTTTAAAACGATTTTAAGAAAATAAATTAGTATATAAGGGGTATTTTCGTAATCCAACTTTTGGCCTGGACTCTTCCCACCTTATATATATAAAGAAAACATGGGCCTGGTGATGTTGCGTCACAATAGATCAGGAAATGCAATTATCTATTTACTCAGATTTTTGGTCTTTTTCTTCCGATCTAATTCAGTTTAATCAATTATCAAATCTAAAAATTAAAGGTCAATTATTGCTCCTGATAAAAAGGAGACAGTCAAAGCACTGGTTTCAAAATTCTGAGAAAACGTTTCAAACCAGAACTTGCACTAACACCTCCAGTTTTCAGTACGCCCAACGTAGAGAAAACATCAACAGACGAAAGAAGTTTCCCAGTTAACAAGATTCAAAGCTACACTATTTCTCTGTCTTCCCTTTTCCTTCGCGGGAATATACTGGTTTTTCCCATTTGCATAACAATTGTTCGTTCAGATTAACTTCTTAAACCCTAAATTAGGATTTTTTGTGTCCCAACTTCTTGTTGCTGCAGTATTACTGTGTCTAACCTAATGGTATTGTTCAATAGTCCGTGGGATTCAATTGTCATTCTTAACTGCGGGACTCAACGGTTCTTCCACGGTCACGGTACCGTACTCTTTGATGGCTTTCCTTTTTGCTGCTATTGGTCTTAGACATGATTGTCCTAATCTGTGTCTTAATACTGCAGGCATGAGTGATGGGCTCCATCTTTTTCTTCTTTTTTGGTTGTTTTCCTTCGAGCTTTATCCTTTAACTCACAAGGGCATGGCCTAGTGGTCAACGAAGTGGGTTGAGAACCCTGAAGTCTCAGGTTCAAACCTCAGCAGAAAAAAAAAAAAATACTAAAGTGATTTCTTCGCATCTGTCCTAGCCTTAGTGGACCTAGTACCTAATGGGAGGTTGCAGGTATCACATAGAATTAGTTGAGATGAAGAACAAAGCAAGCTAGAATTTCAAAGACAAATGAGGGGAAAAAATAAATGCTAAGCAGGGTAGATACCCTAAACAATTCAATGTAAAATGCGAAATCAAGCAAAAACTGACACTTAATTGAACAAACGAGGGCTAAAAACCTACACATCAAAGCCTAACAACTGTAAGCGCAGGTACAAAATCAGGGGGAAAAACAATAGCAATTACAGAGGTAGCATATCGATTATTTCCGGCCAAATAAGGTTCGAGAAGGAGAAAAATGGAACCTTGCAAGTGATAGGCAGAGGTGAACGAACTCCTGAGGGTCAATTTTGGGCTGATTACACACATGCTTAGCTAATCGGTCAGCTACGGCGGAGATTCGGAACGAATTTACGTATGACGCGCCTGTCATATTGGCTCCTCTGCCAACACCGGAGTTAACGCCGGTCGCCGGGATGGAGTTCACCGTCGCTCCGGCCATGTTTCGCTCTTCTTCTCTCACAGTGAACTTTTCGGTTTTGTCGAAACAGTTCCACTGTGAATAAGTGCTCTGTTCCAATTTACTGCCATCTTTATAATATTGAGTTTTTTGTTTTTCTTTTTTTAATGTGCTTTAATAATATTTTATATGATCAATGACTTATAAAAAATTTCCTTTTAGATTTTACACTACTTTTATGATTTGTTCATTATTTTCGTTTCTTTTGCTTGAGTTTGATGCACTTTAGCATTTTTCAAAAATAATTTCTCTACCTCCTCTAAGAGTTTGTTTGACATTATTGTTGAGAGGTCAAAAGTGCTTTTTTAAAAATAAAAAAAAATCCCTTATTTTGAAAAAATTAGTGTTTGGCCCTTTTTTTGTGGTTGGAAAAAAACTAAAAATTATTGTTTCTTAAAAAAAATAAAAGTAGAAGCGGAAATTATTTTCTTGAAGACTAAAATATCCTTTCATATATACATATTTATCAATATATCTCTTATTAATTAATTAGCATATCTCATAGATTTGGTTAAGTTTTATTCAAGAATTTTGTTTTTATTTTTAAATAATAATTTTATTATTATTTTATGTTTATATATTATTATTATTTTATATAAAATTCTACGTTTTATTTTACAAAATCAGAAACAAATGTAACAACAACATTTTGGTAGGATTAAAAATATGAAGGACTTTATTTATTTTGTGGTGAATTTTTTGTATAAAGTAATTTAATTGGCAGAATGGTTTTTAAATTTATTTTTCTTGATATTTTGAATTATATTTAAGTCATCATGTTAATATTTTATTTATTTATGTATAATATTGATTGAAAATTTGAATACGTATATTTTAATTTAATTAAAATAAAATTTTAATTAAAAATTTTCTAAAGGATATTTAAAATAGTTTCTTTCTTAATGTCAAAAGTATATTGATACTTACCCTTTTTCGTAATTTATCTCTCAAAAGCATTTTTAAAAAAATTAGTCAAACATGATTTGTTTATCAAAAGCACTTTTCAAATGAAATAGCCAAATACAAATTATTTTTCTTTTCAAACGTACTTTATTAAAAAGCCGTTTTTAAAAAATGCTTCTAGAAATAAGCAGTTTTTAGCTGCAATGTCAAACAGGCTCTAAGTATACACTCTACCCTCCCAGCTTATTATTGTAAAAATTTTATTTATATCCAAGTTAACAAACTAAAATTAACTTTCAAAATGTAATTAATATGGAATAACAAATAGGATAATGAAACAAGAAAAAAAAAAATTAGAAAAAAAAGATACACTAATTAATCATGTACATGTATCTTAGGCATACTGCATACACAAGGACCAGGGGATAAGTATACATCTTTTTAAGAAAATGAAAATATATCTAAATAGCTGGTTGCAATATATAGATTCTTAAAAATATTTTTGGAATATATATATATATATATATATATATATATATATATATATAATATTGTTAACTTATTTTAGAAGAATTTTACAACATAACTATGTTCTATAGTTTGTTTAATTATCAACTAATTCCTATTTAAGCCGATTTTTCAGTTTCTTTGTAAAGAGGGGATAGTGAAATTCGAAACTCCATTATTGGAGTGAAAGGTGTGAACAAAAGTTCGCCAGTCAAGTAATAGCGCACATGTTATATGAGACTGTTAATAATGTAATTTCATTTTTAATATTTATTTATTTTACAAAGGGCAACCAGGAAATTCTTATTATTGATTGTTTATTTTAACTTTTGCAAGATATATAATTTAATTGGAAAATTTTCGTTAGTATATAATTACTGTGAATTTTAAAAATATGAGTAACTTTTTTCCATCTCTCTCATTACCTCATAAAAATGCTAGCAAGTGTCATGTTTTTAACAAGAAATGGAAAAGGACCCAAGGATGAATAGGAAACAATATCCTTTTGTGTTTTTAAAGACTGAATTTAGAAGTTTAGCTTTTTAATTTTAAATTTTGGAATTTTTAGTAATAAATTCATTGTGTTTGTAAAATTATAAGTTTAATCTTAATATTTATAGTAATATTATTTTTTTTATATTTAAATTTATATTTTACATCAAAAATACTAAGTTAAAATGAACCTACGACCTACTGCATTAAAGCACACCAACAAAATGGATTCTTCAAGTTTAAAATGCACAATAGTAAGCTTACACTCTTTAAGCCATATTAATGAAGTTTTTTATTGATTTATTTCTCATTCGATGTTCGATAAATATATTAGAGTCTGATTAAATTTAAATTTATTCTAGAAAATTTTTCATTGAAGATAAAGTACTTTCTAACAAAGATAATTTCGTACTTAAGAAAAATCAAACGAGAGAAATTTAATTAAAAATAAAGACGTATTTACTACTTCACCATAATTTTTATTGGTGTTATCGAAATTCAAGCTTACTTAAATAAGGGCAACAAAATAGTGACAATCAAAACACATTTAACAAGCTACTACAAACCCTAGTAATTACAGAAGAAGAAAAAATTACAATAGCAAATACAGAAGTAGCATAAGTAATATTTTCCGCCAAAGAAATTCGATAAGGAAAAAAATTGGTACCTTGCAAGTGAGAGGCACAGTTGAACGATCTCCTGGGCAACAATTTGGGGCTGATTACATAGCAGCGTTGCCAATTGATTAGCAGCGGTGGAGATTCGGACTGAGTTTACGTACGACGCGCTCGTCATATTGGCTCCGACATTAACGCTGGTCGCCGGAACAGAGTTCGCCGTCGGTCCGGCCATATTTCGATTTTCTCTCACACTACTACTGAACTTTTCTGTTCTGTTCGTACTGCTCACTGCTCTCTGACTCAATTTAATTACTGGCCGCTTTTATAGTTTCAAACTTTTTTTTCTTTTACTGTATGTGTTTTAATAGTAATAATTTTAAATGATCAATATATATAAGTTTTATTATCTAAAATTAACTTTTGAAATTGAAAATGTATTTAATAAATCGAGAATTTAAGATAGATGAAGTAACCATCTATATCTTTGTTTTCTCAAATTTTTTATTTTATTTTGTTTTGTTTTTATTCTTAAAAATCTGTAACAAAATATCCCATTAAACTGTATTTTTCAACTATTGTGTCTTTTCCCTATTTTTGCAAATGTTATATCTTCCCCTATATGTTATATTATAATAATAAATATCTTTTAAATTATAAATATGTAACGGTTTTTCAATTAATTATTGTTATATTATAAAAATAAGTTTATTAATTGTGAAACATGCAACTGCTCTTTCATCAAATTTTCTCTATATAGTAAAGTATTATGCTAAAGGTGATGAGTTTTCATCCTACTGAGAGGTGGGATCATTCTTCTTTTTATTAATTTTAATACTCCCTCTGTCCTTAATTACTTTGAAAAAGGTCGAACTTCTTGAAAATTTTAAATTTTTAATTCTATCTATTTCATAATTAATAAGGGTAAAATGGTAAATTTATTATGTCAATCATTATTTTTTTGATAGATGTATCAATTTAAAAGTGGATAAGTAATTAGAAACAGAGTAAGTAATACAAATTTTCAATTCATTTTACTTCTTTTTTGCCACTATATATATTTGCTTATTGAAATGTATTGCTTGAAGATGTAGTTTTCTACTGGAAAAGTAAACTTTATAAATTGAAAAATACGAAGCCTTTTGCCCTTCGTGTTATTATATAGTTATTTTTGAATACGTTGACTAGATATGAAAGCTATTATTATTGTGTAAGGGGTATATATGCTTTAGTTTTTGAATGACAGAGGCATCAATGTCCCAAAAGTATGATGGATGGTATCTTCAAACCATTTACAATAGTTCAAGGGTAAATTTATCCTTTTTTCCTATAATTTTTATTTCTGAAATGAAATTTGTTCGTTTCCTCAAATACAAATCTGTTCACGAGTCATATATATGCACACTTACTCGGGAATCACGCTTTTAACTAACCCCATTAATTGATAATTTTTATGGACAGTATAAACAAATCATAGATTAGTGTTATTTTTATGGACGATATAGACAAATCATAGATAAATGTTATTATGGGAGGTGGGGGTAGGGGAGTATAAATACAACTATTGCTAAAAGAAATTGATGGGTAATAAGTACTTTTTTACATATATTTAAAGTTTTTGAGTTTGAGCCTCAATAATAAAATGCCTTTAATATAAAAGTTCTACCTCTCAAAACAAGAATTTCTGACACAAATTTAAATTAATAAGACTCAAAACTAAGTATTGCACACCGAGTAATGATTAATATATTTCACTTATGCGTATTAACTTATTAAAAAACTTAAATCCACATTTGGGATCAAATATATGTTAATTTTATTTCTTTTATCTCTCATTAACTCACAAAAAAAAAAATTTGTTATCAAGCGTTATATCTAACAAAGAAATGGAAAAAGGATCCTAGGATGGAGAGGAAATAATAACTTTTCTTTTTTAAAGACGAATTCATGATTTTAGCTTTTTAATTTCAAATTTTGGAATTTTAAGTATTAAAATTTATTGTGTTTGTAAAATTATAGGTTCAAACATAATATTTATAATAATTTTAATTAATTTTATGCTAAATTTATATATTGCGTCAAAATTATTAAATTCAAATAAACCCACGGCTCTACATTGGCTTTCTAGAAGAAAGCACACCAAAAAATAGACCCTTCATTATTGAAATTTGTAATTCAAATTTTAAGAATTTTCAAAGGTACTCCTTGAATAAGATATGATTACATTCTATGTCATCCACATAATCAAAATAGACATGTTGAGAATTGAAGTAAGCAATCTTAAATTCTTAATAGGACCAATGAGATAAAATTGTCTAATAAGTACTTTCTTTCGTAGATGATTTTCGGGAAAAATTTATTTACACCGGGTGTTTACATCAAGTCAATATATTTTTTATTATTACGTGATTTAATGAAGTAAAACACATGTAAATTAATTATAGTTAAGTAAAATAAATTATAAATTTAAACACATGACATGCATGTATTGATTTGGTGTAAAGACCTGATGCGGGTAAGTTTTACCCAAGATTTTCCTCTAATAAAAATCTTTCAATAATAGTAAGTTTGTACTCTTTACTCTTTAGACAGATTAATGAAGTAACTACTCTTACTAGTATATTTTTTCAAGATTATGAACATCATCATTTATGAAGGCTTATATGTAGATATTCATTAAATCGAATAACCTAAATTGTAAAAACTTTATTTTACTTCCGATTTATATAATTTATTTTTCTTATAAATTATTTCAGGTGGTAAAGTGAGAAAATCCCAATGCACCTTTTAAATGTGTAACCTATATGAGGCGGATTTGGCATATAACCTGTGAAGTATGAATCAATCAAATTTAATAATATTTAATTTTGTATTTATCTTAAGAAGTTTATTGATTTTGTATATATATATTACTTTAAATCCAGTAATTTTAAAAAAATATATAATCATAAAATACATAAACTTTAAATCATTGTTCACCATCTATTAATACTTAAAATAGCGGTTTTATTTACATCATGGACCTAGATAGATTATATACTAGATGGAAGTTTATCCAAAATTCTTTCATTGAAAAATTATATATTATACATAAATCAAATTTTATTACTTTTGTTTATATAATACTTATTTTTTGACTTCTTCACATATTATCTTTTTTTTTTTAATCTCCTGATAAAATTTCTAATTCTAACACTAATTCACATAGGGGCAGACCTACGTGGGTTCCAGGAGGGTTAACCTGAACCCCCTCGGCAAAAAATTATATTGTATATATAAAGTAATTTTTTTTTGTGTATATATATATATATATATATATATATATATATATATATATATATTTATTTATTTATTTATTTATTTATTTATTTATTTATTTTGAACTCTCTCAACAACAAAGAAAAATTAATGGCGCAGTGGCAAGACCTTCTAAAATTAAGGTGGGCGTCACTGGTTAGAATCCCAGTGAAAGCATTTTATTTTTTTATTTTTCAGTTTCAGTGTTTTTTTTATTTTTTTTTATTTTCAGGTCTGTTTTTCATTTTTTAAAAAAAAATTTCAGTTCTGTTATTCATTTTTTTTTACTTTAAAAAAAGTGCTAAAAGTGTGGTTTTAAACAAAAAAAAAATAATCAAGATTCCCATTTCTAAAGGCTTATTTATACATTTATACTTTTATTTTTCAAACCCCCTAAACGAACGAAAATTCTGAGTCCACCACTGAATTCACATAAAATATATAAAATCACAACTACATATTATGATAGAACGACTTATAACAAATAACTTTTCTACTCCATAAAAAAATAAGGTATACGTATATTCTATCATTTTCGTACTTGAGACTACATCAAATATGTTATTGTTATTGTTGTTATTTGTTCTTATTCGTATATTTCCACTTATTATTGGAGTCATAGCATGTTAATTTTGACAATTAAGGGATTAAAATGTTATTTTCTAGTTCCCAGTGAAAGCATTTTATTTTTTTATTTTTCAGTTTCAGTTTTTTTTGTTATTTTTTTTAATTTTCAGGTCTGTTTTTCATTTCTTTTTTAAAATTTTCAGTTCTGTTGTTCATTTTTTTTTACTTTAAAAAAAGTGCTAAAAGTGTGGCTTTAAACAAAAAAAAAAAAAATCAAGATTCCCATTTCTAAAGGCTTATTTATACATTTATACTTTTATTTTTCGAATCCCCTAAACGAACAAAAATCCTGAGTCCGCCACTAAATTCACATAAAAGTATATAAAATCATGACTACATATTATGATAGAACGACTTATAACAAATAACTTTTCTACTCCATAAAAAAATAAGGTATATGTATATTCTGTCATTTTCGTACCCGAGACTACATCAAATATGTTATTGTTATTGTTGTTATTTGTTCTTATTCGTATATTTCCACTTATTATTGGAGTCATAGCATGTTAATTTTGACAATTAAGGGATTAAAATATTATTTTCTAGTTTCTAGTATATAGCACACCACCTAGAATTTTCAAATCTCTCAAGTCTTACCCTTTTTAATTTTAGTTGCATCAAAAGTCTGTTAGAGTAATTAATTAGTCTATTTCTTGCCCATGTTATAAAGAAGTTAATTAGTTAATTAATTAATTTCAGTTTCGTGGGCACAATTTTTAAAAAAATTAATGAGAAAAAAAGTACGAGACCAGGTAAAAGTTTTGTTGTTGCTAGCTCTCCAATATATTTTTCTTAGAAGTACTTTCTTATTGATAACTAATTTTGCATATTCAAGTCAATATTTATTGATATGAATATGAATATAAGAATGAAATACTCTCTTTTTAAAAATAATTCTTTTTCTTTTTGAAGAAAGATGATATTGTGCTACAAGAAATCTCTCAAAAAAATTATTCGTAAAATTTGAGTTCCTTAACTTAGTGGCAATGGAAATTTTGTATCCATAGAGTTTCGACATACTATCTTCTACTCAGGAATATAACCCCTAACCAAAGATTTATCTAAATCAACAACTTTTATACAAAATATAAACATATAAATATGTACTAATTAGATAATCTTACATCTGAATCCACCTTTATTTTCACCACTCTAGCTTCGCTCATGCCAACACCTATATGTTGCAAAGATATATAGAAGCTTCCATATAGGATGCAATTATAATATATCCCTAATGTATTTTTTTGGCAAATATAATAATAATTCACAAGGAGAAGCTTCCATGACTATATATATAATTATTAGTAACAAATATAATAAATTCATTATTTAAAAGGAAAAAGGACAATAAAAAAATTTCAAACACATTTACTCCCATCACTGGTCCCACATTAAGTCAATATTCAAAGTTGTGCTAACGCGGTTAATATAATTAATACATACACTATAGTCATATAAATAATAAATGCATCCTTTCATATCATAGTACACAAAATAAAGTATCAATCTTCCAATTGATAAAATCTCTAAAAAAATGTCTCCACCACAATCTCCAAATTCATCCAGAGATCAAGTTCGTCCTTTGGCACCTTCATCTCATCGTATACACATCGAAAATGAAGAAGGTGTTAATTATACGTCTACATCCAGTATAGAGTTATCAAAGAAGCAACGTCGTAGGAGGAGGTGTATAAAATGTTGTGGTTGTTGTGGTGTCACAACGATAATCATAGGTATCGTTATCTTGATCCTCGCGCTCACGGTTTTCAAGGTGAAAGATCCAACGATAAGGATGAACTCTATCCGATTCGAGGGGTTGAGTTCCCTTACTAGTAGCTCCAATCTTCAAACCAATATGAATATTACAGTTTCTGCTGATATTTCTATTAAAAATCCTAACGCAGTGTCGTTTAAGTTTAAGCCTGCGACTGCTAGTTTGATTTATAGCGATAGAAACATAGCGGAAGCCATTCTTCCACGAGGGTCCGCTAGGGCTCGACGGACGTTTAGTATGAACGTGAACGTCATGATTATGGTTGAAAAATTAATTGTGATTCCTCGATTAACGAGTGATTTGATAGCGGGGGAATTGCCGGTAAGTATGTCCACAAATATTAATGGAAAGGTTAATTTAGGTGTGATTAAGAAGAGTGTTGATATAAGGATGAATTGTAATATGGTGGTAGATTTACAAAGGCAAGATGTTAAGGATATTGATTGTGAGAGGAAAGTTTCTCTTTAGTTACGTGGATGTAGTGGTCTTGATTTGATTTTGAAGCGTTTATTTTTAGAATTAAAACATGTGATACTATAGTTGGAGCTGTGAAATTTTGACTATTATATATGGATAAGATATTTGAGTTTAATTATTATATTAAGTAGTATACTTAGTTGAGATTATGGTAGGAGTGATATATGTAAGGACTTTATCTTTTTGTCTCCTATGTACTGGGATTTAATTAATTGAGTGTTTTTTAATTAGAAAGTACCAAATTATAACTTCCATTATTATAAACGAATTATATATTAGCATTAGTTCTGCATAAATATGCACTGAAAGAGACAAAAATGGAAAACACTCGATTCTTTAATTTTCATTTAACTGTCAATTAAGGCATATTGTCACGGATTTAGACATTAATTAGATATTCTATGCGGTATTTAACAACTTAAACTTTGAATTTTTTCTCGTTAATTTTATGCCTAATTTGTATGACAAAGTGGCAGGTCATGACACTATAGTCATATAGAATTATTAAATTTATGATAATTTAGTTGAAATCGGATATAAAAACATTAACATTGTTTGAAAGTCATGTCAGTGTAAGTACAATGTAACGCCATGGTGGTGTTAGCTATGCTTGACTAATGAATAAGTCATGTGAATTGACCGAGTCTTATTTTGATATGATGAACTTCAAGTACTTGAATCAACCTATTTTTCTACTTATTCTGGAAGTTTAAAATGATTGATAAGGAATTTCGAAACCTCTAACTTACAAGGATGAAATAATTTCAATCATCTCACCACATTCTTTATGGTACACAAGTAACCTTGACTAATTCTTTATTTACACTTGTTATTTAATTACTTGTCAACTTCTTTATTTGAGGAATTATTTCACAAAAATGAACATATAGAAATAAAAGTCATATCCTTTTTCCTCAAAGTTTTTATCTTCTTTTTATTATCTTTTCATTTAAAGAGATTTTACAAAAAGTCATATATTTTGTATATGTTTTATATCTTAATCAGGATTAAACTTGTCAATCTTGTCAGGATGGCCGAGTGGTCTAAGGCGCCAGACTCAAGTTCTGGTCTTCGTAAGAGGGCGTGGGTTCAAATCCCACTTCTGACAATTTTTTTCCTATTTTTTTTATACTTTTAATCAATTTCTCACAACTACAACTATTAATCTATTATATTTCGGTACAATCTTATAGCATCTGATATTTTTTGCTGTTTATGATTTTTCTATTAAAAACTCACCCAAAACCTCTATTACTAAAGGTGAAGAGATCTCATTAATTTGGGTTGTCATAAGGTTTTTCATTTTTTAAAATAATTATCTGGTACCTGAATCGATAGCAAAAAACGCGGTAAACACTCCTTACAAATAGTTGCTCCATTTCGAAGGACTTGAACCAAAACCTCTGATTAAGTGGGTAAGGATCTCTTTCATCCCACCATACCCTTTGATCGTTTTGACTTAATTACTAGTTTTAGAATTAAGTATGAAGGTATCTCATTCGTCCCACCATACCGGTAGTATCTCGTACACAATCTAAAGTCTGAAAATGTTTCTTAAACAAAAATATTTCCACCAAAATGAGAAAAATAACATCACTACTTATGAACTAACGTAATTTTCCTCAACAATTTGAAACTGCTAAAACATATGCAAGCATTAAAAGCTGTCTGTATTTCAGTTCTTCACAATATTGAAATGTGACCTAAGCTAATTGGAGCACATGAACAGTGAGGATTCAGAAAGCCGACCCCAACCTGTTTGGAATCGAGTCATAATTGTTGCTGTATGCCTTCAACTAGCTCACTCATATTTAACAAAGAACTCAACTCGTGTTCCCAAGTTCTTCTAACTTGGACGAATGCAGCCATGTCATGAATTCACACTAAGCATCTCACCATGTTCTAGTGTATGTTGTGGTATTCCTTTTAGCTGAACTCGTGCATTAGAGATGTGATCAATAATAAGGGATTCTGGAAAGCAAAACGATTAGGCAATGTCGTTGCTGTCTCCTTTCGACCTTTTACTTTTTTTCTTCGTCTTCAGTTTTTTGCTTCCGCTGTGTTCTTTTGATGCCTTCTTGCGTTTAACAGTCTTCTCTTCCTCTTCTTCCGTCTGCAATGCTTCATATGTATCTTGTTGCTGAGGAGGCACCTGAGCTTCTGAACAAGCATAATGACAAGTTACTGTTAGGATAGTTGGGCGTAAAACAAAAAATAAAGTCCCCATTCACGATAAATAGTAAATAAGAAGAAAAAAGAATAGTCATTCCATTTCGACAAAAGACCCACACTCAAGTTCCCTAGTTTTTGGTTTGCTATCCGATCATGATTTTCCTACCCCCAGAGGGAAAGGTACTTCCCTTTTGGGCCGATTGCAGGCGAGAAGTAATTTGAACCCCCAATGCCATGGATCATAGCCACAATGTCGGGGGTCCAAAGCTACAGGCTCCACTGGATCTGTTCCCAGAGTACCCTAAAAGAAGGAACTTTTTCTTTCGGCAAATAAAAGGCAAAAAAGGAAACAAAAAGCTTACCTCTTGTAGAGAATTTTGAATCAAATACAACACTGTTAAGATGCTGCTTCAAGAAAACCTGCATCCACATTTTAGCTTTTAAGTACTTGAGAGTCCTCTCTTCTACCGATTTACGATAAATTAAGATGTGCATTCATCATTCATCAATTATGCATAATCACAAATCAGTTAAAGGTTGGCTATATGAAATACGAATCCTTTGTTCATAGTTCAACTATTTTTATGCTGGCCCTCAATCTACCCCAACCGTAACCATGGAAGAATAAATTCATTTCATTCTCTGTTATTAACAGCTAAAGATTTTAGCTTTTAAAAGTACAAGGAATACTCATCCAAATTCACACTAAAGAATTATTTTACTCCACACTCTTGATCCTAAATACTTCTTTTAAATCTACTTCGTTATGAATTACTTGAGCTGAGGGTCTTTCGGAAGCTGCCACTCTACCTTCACGAGATAGGTGAGGTAGGTTAAGGTCTGCGTACACTCTACCCGCCCTAGACTCCACCTGTGGGATTTCACAGGCTACGTGGTTGTTTTGTTGTACTCTTGATCCTAAATGCATGACACAAATGATGGGTAAGCAGTACATGTTAAACCTTGAATGTCTTTAAGCGCACCCGCTAAGTATTTCTTTGTAATATGCAAGAGGGAAGAAATAGATGTGTGTTGAAGCACATTAAGAATTGAACTCAATAATTACAATAATTATCATCACATTAGGCAGAAGGAATACGTCTAGGAAACGCCATAGTATGTTAGACAAAACAATTATCTTCACCAAAAGATGCACAAAGGATGTGCTATGAATTCATGATTATATCGGGATCATTACAAAAGAATATCTAGAAACCTTACAAAAGCTCAGTTTTAATTTAGTCTAATGTGGAAGGATTGGAAATTGTAGTCTATACTTCTATATGGTATCTTGATTTTTTAAACTCTGACGGACCTAAGAGTTGAACCATCACAAAGAGACATCGTCATATTTGAGTTTAAGTTGCAAAATATTGCAATTTGCTGAATTTTGAAAAGAGAGGATCAATCAACAGTCGCTCATTTCTGAAGGAAGCAGTAGCTCAGAAATGTAGCTGTCTATTGGATTGTCCATTCAGTTCTTAAAAAGCTACAGTATAGATAAACAACATACCGCAGACAGAAGTTGTCGTGACTTGACATCCCAAATGCGTAAATAGCTGTCCAATCCTATTCAAAAGTAATTTATTCAAGTTAATAGCTTGTATGGGAACAAAATAGAAGAAACATAACTTCAGTTCTATAAAGAGACGTGCAATCCAAAATATTAGAGCTAAAACAATTTGAGAGAGGTTTAAAAAGCTTCAGATTTTCTATTATGAGATTATATCTTCATACAACAAATCTTAAGAAACATACATCGAGATCAAACCTGCTATATATACATGGGCCTCCGACGAAGTGCATCATGATATAAAGAAGCCAACTGTGATTTTAAATACTCACCACATGAAGCTATAACTGGAAGCTCTGGATGCTTAACTATGGATCTTATACTTCCTGAACATTTCCCCAAGAAGGATCCCAAAAGTTGCCCTACAACAAAAAGATGCACCCGAAGCGTGAGATCCATAACAAAATGAATTAAATGAGTCTAGACATCTGAATCACTACATGAACTAACTAGTTTAACTATCACAAAGAACAAGAATCATGTCCAAGAGCGTGGGGAGGGTGGAGTGTATGCAGACCTTACCCCTACCTTTTGGGGTAAAGAGGCTATTTTCGATAGACCCTCAGATCAAAAAAATTGTTTTCCAGAAAATGGTTTGAAAGAAATACAAGAGTAAAAGCTAAGAACTAAAACAACAGCAGAAATTCATCAATAATACTGATAGATAATATCTTTGTCTGCGTGGAACTTCTTATGTGAAACTGAAATCATAACCCACATTAGATATTCTTACACATGACGAGCTCATAATAAGTTAGACAAGATACATACAAAGTACAGTGGTCAACTTAACCACAAAATCTTATTCCTAGAAGAAACACAAGAATGAACTTATGTATTCTGTTCACATAAGTACATGAGTTGTCTTAGTTTCATAAACGATACAAGTTCCTTGCCAGAATCAAATGAGAGAACACACTTAGACTTGGATAGAAACAATGTGGATATGAACATGCACAATCATAAATTTCTTATAGCAATATCCTCAACAATTTTTTTAAAGTCTGACTATTGGTTTAAGGATGTCTTGCCCTTATCAATGTACTCTTTTTCCTCAAATAATAAAGTATGATAATATGACAATTAGTATAGCGACAGCACAAACAACAATAACTATAGTGAGACAGCCGTTTACCTGTGCGAATGTCAAAAGAAGCAAGATCACCAGACCCATTTCCTATGTATATCGTATGTCCATCTACATCCTCAGCCACAGCTTTAATAGGGGTCTCACGAAAATCAAATGAAACAACAGGCCTTCTCTGAGCAGAAATATCATAAAGACGCACCTACAAATTACCAAGTTGGTACAGACATAGTTTAATCAGCAATAATTTCTTTTGACAGGTAAATCAGCAACAAATTTAAGACACAAAATGAGTCATATCATAATAAATTGAGAAAACCTAATAAGGCTCCGCAGGTGAAACTACTTAACAGAACGGGTACATGTGGATCTTATATGGATCAATTTTAGTCTATTTAATAGGCTGAAAGCAATTATGCTATTTAAACAAACCAATTGCAATTAAAAACAATAGACTTCTTTCCATTAACTTCAAGATGTACCAACTGGCAACTGCTGAAAGGAGCAAAAGAGCATTCTAGCGTAAAAGATGCTATCACATTTTGGAATCTGAAGAAATCTAGACACTTTATATCTCTGCAACCAGAAAACTTCTAGGGAATAAGAAAAATAGGATTTGCAAGGTGAGGATGTGGGCTGAAGTTCAAGATTAGCTGAGCCTGTTTATTTTGGCAGATTACAAAAGGCAATTGAGTGGATCTCCATCCCCATTGAGACTTCTTTCCCGCTGCTAGAGATTTGAGTGTACTAGTACTGGGTAAGAGTTAGGGTCTCAGATGTTAATAATGACATAAGAGGATGGTGGTTGGAATCAGGTAATGACACAGCACAAGTGGTGACCGATTCTGGAGCGAAAAAATCACAGCCTGTAGGAAGAGAAAGGAAGGAAAATGGTTCAAATGGACTAGTAGGCTGGCCAAATTCATTTCAGAACTGAAATTGATTGGTGTAGAACATATGGAATTTTGTAGTGTTCCAGCTTTTGAGAGCTGAAAGTTATAAGCACATCCAACACTTGAATCAGCTCACCTATTTGGCACCTTTATTGGGTTATTCTAGAACCCACCTCTCCTCCTCTCCTTCTCCATCCACACACCACAAGAAAAAAGTGGCCTAAATTTTTCTTATGGCCTCAGATATGCCAGATAATTTTTAGATGTGTTGGTCAAAAGGAACTATGAAGCCATTGCACCAAAGTGACCTAAATTTCCTTGTAATTTTTATAAGGAAAACTACATGAAGCTCTTCTTAGAAAAAGGAACTATGAAGCCATTGCACCAAAATTACCCTCTTGATACAAAAAAAAGAAGAAGATCATATGCTTATTCTAGCCAACGAATTAGCTAAGAAAAAAAATACCTGGTGACTATTAGTGCCTGCAACAAATTTGCGGTGATCATCTTTGCATAAGAAAGTTGCAGATGTAAACCACGTTGGGGTGAATATGCCGAGGCTGTTTTTCGCTGGCTGGAATAAGGATGCAATTTGTCAAATTCTTGAAGTACAACTAAGAACTGTCATTATTTTGTTACACAAAAAACACTAAAGAGAATGATGGTGAAACTCACAGATTTTGCAGACCAAACTTTAGCACACTGGTTCAGGTCCCAGATATTAACCTCAACACCCTTCCTGATATATCAAAAAAAAAATCATTAGCTTGCTATTCCCACCATCAATGTTATATGCCAGAACCCTGTATTCACAATTACTCACCCACCAAACAATGCATAGCTTTCATCTGCATCTACCTTAGAGCACAAAATACTACCTGAACCACAAACATTCCAAGTTGTTTGAGTACTTTCACCACCAGAATCTTCAAGTGACTTGGACATTTTAACATATGTCATGTTTGCTTGTCCTTTGCTTGTGCATGTAAGCAGGTTGCATGACCTATACATGTATAAGAAAGAATTTCAGAAAACAAGCCTAATTTAATCTGGGGAAAGTTCCTCATAAATGTATGCCAGATGTCCAAGCAAGCTTCATCTTCCAAGCCACATGGAGGCCAATACATAGCAAGCACACCGCTCACAAAGCTAGTCACTAACCAGTAGTTAGTAACAATTTTCAAGCACAAAATGTTCTGATCACTACCATCAATAATGTGATATTATGGTTACGAAATGATAATCAGGAAACCATCAACTATATCTATATCTTCTAGGCACAGTTCAGAAGTTTATTAACTACATTTGTGTAGGGATATTCAAAAGAGGATGCTCAGTTCATGGATAGCCAAAATGAGATAAGAGGGTATCAACTCTTATTCCATGGGTTCATGTTTGGGCTGCATCACAGGAGTAATAAAACATCCACATTTGTCTCATATTCTGTCCCCCACAAGTTAGCCAAGGATCTTGCTAACATGCACTAACATCAGAAATAGCAATACCATTTGGCTAGTTTAAGGGAAGATAACCTGTTGCATTATACTTTTTTTCCTCTTCCTCATATGTACAGCAAATAATGACAGCATGCTGTCCCTCGTTAGTATATATGGACATCACAACCACACCACATCCCATCTAAAAGCCAAACAATTTCAGGAATATGCCAATTCACGAGCAAATAGCACATAAATCAGGATAGTCTAGTAAGCATTTGAGAAAATAAGAATTTAAATATTTGAATCGCCAAGGAGAAGGGCCAAGATATTGAGCAACATTCTTTAATCCAAGCGCTGAACCTGATCTCATTTGGCTTGAGATTCTTCATTGAGTGGTTCGTACTTGTGACTTGGATAGTCGAGTTATGGCATCTTAATGTGTCAGAGATGCGTGTCCTAGTTCTTAGTATATCTGAATCAGGTGTGTCTGAGGTGCAATCGAGGCTTAGGCTGACGAGGTAGCAGGCCCCTAATTCTCAACCCCAACCTACACAAGTGGTCTTTTAACCCACATTTTGAAAAGTTCTGTTATGGAAGACTCTGCTGGGTAGAAGCCCGAATATCATTAAGAATAACCAAACCATTCAACTTGCCATTTGCACTCTGCTAGGGAGTAATCGTAGGAAGAGTCTAACAGTATGTCTACTTCTACTAGTTGCTTATTCCATAAGATAACTAAGGTGATTAATTAGACATTTCCTGCACATACTGTCTAAAGCAGGAAAAGATAATACCTTGATGATGAGCCCAATCTTTCTCCTTTGAATAAATGCAAACCAACAATAGAATTATCAGCCAATCCTGGATGATTTTGACTTTCAATTGAAATGGATGCACGAACATCTCCATTGACAGGACTAACAACCTCAATCTGCAGTATAAAAGCAGTAAAGGGTGCAAAAATAAGGCCTAACGCTCAAAAAAAAAAATACACGGCTTCATATTATCTTAACTTTGATCAAACATACAGCCTCACCTTGCCGCTTTTCCTTGCTACACCTAGTAGCTACAACAAACCAAAAGAAAAAAGTCAAATGCCTCATTTTGGAAGTACATTTATAGCAGCAGTAAACACCCAAGGAATACACAACCACTTGAAGACAAATATCTAAGTTCTTTATATTACCTTATACTGAATTTACACTGATTAAATATTTTCAAAAAATCCTTTATTACATCCATGCTAAATTTGAACTATGATTAGCAAGATAATTCACAGTGACATGTTGAGTGGAATTTAACTTGCACAATTGAAAGACATGTTTACATACAGTAGAGTACGTAATATCCATAGTTCATGCGAGCTGTCGCTCCTTAAGTCCATTATGCAGGAACAAAGGCATGAAGGGAATGATCTTTCTCTCTTCTACACATTTTTCTTTCTGGTTTGAGTGTTGAGTTAATGAAAGGAACTATTCATCCTGTTAAGTGGGAAATAACATCAAAAGTCCAATGCTGAGAAATTGCCAAAGAAGATAGATGGTTTAGGCATCAGGGACTTAACCTTGCACAATAAATATCTACTAATGAAGTCATTATGGAGATGCACACAGGAGGAGCAAAGCTTATGGAAGGAAGTTATGATTGCCAATCATGTAGCACTGAATCACTGGAGCTCAAAGATTTCAAGAGAACCAAATGGGGGTTGGAATCTGCAATTTGTGGGAGTTCTAACAATTCCATTATCTTGCAGTAGAATATGGTCACCATATCAAATTCTGGAAGGGCAAGTGGTTGGGGAATACTCCTCTAATGACTGAAGACCCCAGCCTATTCCAGAAGCCAGTGAACAGACTCAAAAATACACTAGAACAGAGAAGGGAATTCATGAAGCATAATCCTTAGAAGGAACATACAAGATTGGGAATTCTGAGGAGCTGGTCAGTTTACTAGCAACACTTCACAGTGTTACTACAACCTAGTGCCAGGTCAATTCAAATGGGGAGAAGCAAGAGAAAGAAGTTTCTGTAAAGGCAGCCTACTAACTGTCAGGTCCACAGAATCCAATCACAGACCACTGGCCATGGAAACCAATATGGAAAGTGAAATTACCTCCCAAGAAAAGTTGCTTCAGCTGGACTGCTCTATATGAAGCATATTTGACACAAGACGACTTAGCTGCATGGATGTATCAAATTGCAAAGAGATGTTGTATGTGCCTGAAGTATGCAGAATCACAGAGTCACCTTTTCCTACAATGCTCAGTGGCATCAGACCTATGTAGCATGCTTATATCACTCTTTGGGCTTAGATGGATCATCCACAGAACATTGGGGATGCCTTTGAAAGTTGGAGCTGCTGGGAAGTTGATAGCATCGTCAAGAAAATCTGAAAGATGATACCTGCTGCTATGTTTGGAATATTTGGAATGAAAGGAATATAAGATGCTTTGATGGGACATCAACTACCTACCAATCTTTTAAATTTAGATGTCTCATGTATGTATATAGTTGGGCTTATCTGTCCCCTTTAGACTCCCTAGAAACTTTTTTGAACTCTGTTAGTTCCTTGACTCTAAATTGAAGATTTGTAGCGGAGCTAACAGTTACCCCTTGTTTTGATATACTACTTTTGTAACTATTGAAATCTTCTACTTAAAAAAAGAAAAAGAAGACCAACGCTGTGAATGAAAAGAACATCCATATCAGCTGAATAAATATTATACTGCAACATCCAATTAACTTTTGAAAACTTCACTATTTCTTTCTTTTCATTGTGTGACCTTTTTCAATTAATAAAATAACTTCATTATTTCCTATTGCATTGAGTAAAGATTTTTTACGTATAATATCATGGGATATATGTGCAACAGAGACTACAGTAACTAAATTCACAGAGATAACTTACAGGGTCAAATTCACGGTCAACAAGTGATGCCGCAAGCACACACCTCGAAGCATCAGGTTCCCCCCATTTCTCCACCACCTTTGGAGCTTCCTTCTGTTCACCCTTAGCTTCAACAACTACACCAAGATTTTTTTTTGTAAAAATAGAACTCTTAGTACTAATATTTCTAGCTAAAAAGGGGCCATGTTTTTGTATAAGCCTTCATGGATAGAGTTACCTATTACCCTATGAAACTAGTCAGATGCACACAAGCTGGCCCCGACACCACAATTAAATATGTAAAAAAAAATAGATGCAAGATATTATTGCTAAAATTACTAAAAAAGATAGAAAGAGAAAGAACCAGCCTTCATAGAGAAACAATAGATTAAAAGCTCAAATCTTTACCTTAAATTATTCCAAGAACTACAATAGACAAAAACTCAAATCTTTACCTTCAATAACTACACCAAGAAAACTAAAAAAAAAAAAGATCTCTTAGGGGCTATTAGGTATGGGGATGGGATAGACTAAGTTAACTCATGGATTGGGATATCACATGGGATAGCTTATCCCATCATTCTGGTACAAATAGTGGGATAAATAATTCCAGGACTAATTCATACCCCTAACAAAACGCACAATAAAATAATCCTGCATTTTTTCCGAGATTATTACCCTTTATCCCTCACATCAAACGACCGCTTGGTACTAAAAAACGATATAGCTAAAAGAGGGGCCTCTTTCTGTCTAAGAAAGAGTAGATAGAGTTATCCGGTATCCAATATTTGTCTAGCTAAGTAAAGGGGGTTTAGAAAGAACATGGCCTTGTGCTAGTGGCTGGTAGCATGTACTTGTGGAATTAGTCGAGGTGCAAACACCATGGTTATAAAAAAAAAAAAAAAGGGGGGCAATCTTTATATGGGAAAACCCAAGTTTCAGCATATCAATAACAACTACAACTCAGTCCCAAATAAGTTAATTTGAGCCATATAATTGCAAGATATTATTGCCAACAATACTACTAGCAAGTTAAAAAAAGAAACAAACTTTGATTGAAAAAACAATAGATTAAAGCTCAAATCTTTACCTTTAATAAGTCCAAGAATGTCAAACGTCAAAGCTCTAAGCGGAGGGCAACCAGAGCTCTCCACAGTAGTAGTACGAGGCATATTTTTGAATAAAAACCCACAAATTTCAGTGCTATGAAGAAATAAATAGAGACCCAAAATGGAATTTGCGGAGAAATTCCAAAGCTTTTAAAGCAAAAGTTGCAGAAGAAGAGTTTAACGGCGCAGAAAAAAAAAGAAGAAGAAGGTAGCTATACTTCTGTTTTTGAAACTGGTGCAGGGTAAGGGACAAAATAGTAATTTTGGATTTAATGTTTGTTATTATTTTTTTTATATATAGTTCAAAAATACTCTGTATCCTCGTTTTGGTTTAAAAATACATTCATTATTAACGTCTAAAAATACTTTCGGTCCAATTTAATTAAGTTGAAATTTTTTACTAATTAATTAGTTCCTTATTTGTTTTGAAAAACAATTTTTATTGTTCAAATTCTTAATATTTAGCTCATCTGAAAATATTTAAAACAATTAAGTCTAATTAAAAATGGAAGGAAGGATATCTTTGAACCAAAAATAAAATGAAGGGTATTTTTAGACAAAAAGATGAAAGTAGAGTATTTTAAAACTTTTTTCAATAGATTATGGATAGTTTTGACCTTTTTTCCTAATTAAAAATACCCTTAAAATATACACAATTCTTAATATTTACCCTTCAAGTTTGAGTGATTGAAGTAAGGAAATAACTCTAGGAAGATACCTAGTTTAGTGAGATCGGAGCTTAGGAGAAATGAATGATTTAGTAGAAAGGAGTAGAAGATGAAAATTTTTATTCAAAATTTATGTTGGAATTGAACAATTTTATTTTATGACATTATAATTATTATATTTTTGTATAAGATTTCCTTAAGAGAAAATGTCGAAGACAAATTTATTATAATAATAAGTCTTTTATTTATGCTCCGTTAGGTTACATATGAAATTAGGACATATTTTAGAAGTTAATATCTCAGATGGTCAATTGATTATCTACTCTTCTCTCAGAAAGTCACTCAACTTTTAATTGTAACTCAAAAGTCAATCAACTATCAACTCTTCTCTCAGAAAGTCACTCATCTTTGAATTTTAACTCAAGAGCCACTCAACTATCCACTCTTTTCACTGTAAATCATTCAATCTATTTAATTGTTATTTTAATTAAAATTTGCTACTATAAATTGTTTATATAAAAAACCAAAAGTTTAAAAAATAAAAAATACCATTTAAACCATTTAGTATCCACCCACTTGACCCGACCCACCACTTGACCCGACCCATTAAAAAATATAATACGACCATTTTATTGACTCTTTCTCCTCCTCATGTGCGTTTTTTTTCTAGTTCTCCATTGATGTTTCTTCTTCCTTTTTAGATAGCTCTTTTAGTTAGGTTTTAATTTAGGCATCTCAATTACAAGCTCTATACATGTAGCTCTTTTAGTTAGATTTTAATTTAGGCATCTCATCTAGCTCTGTATTATGTAGGAAATTACACTGGATCAGCGATTCCCTTAGCTTGCAATCCTACTGCTATTATTGCCTAATGATCCTAAAACAACTACTTAGTCTTGTTCATCATGGGATCAATCATATCATGGTGTGGCCCTGCGGCAAACAGAGCTTCATATCACGATAATGGGACACTGTCTAACTCAAAAGAAATGCACAAGAGGAGGAGAAAGAGTCAATAAAATGGGTCAATGTTATATTTTTATCTGGTCGGATCAAGTGGGTGGATCACTAAATGATTTAAATGATATTTTTTATTTTTTTAAATTTTGGTTTTTTATATAAACAATATATATTAACAAATTTTAATTAAAATAACAATTTAATAGGTTGAGTGACTTTCTGTGAGAAGAGTGGATAGTTGAGTGACTCTTGAGTTAAAACTCAAAGTTCAGTGATTTTCTGAGAGAAGAATGCATAGTTGAGTGACTTTTGAGTTAAAATTAAAAATTGAGTGACTTTATGAGAAAAGAGTGCATAATTGAGTGACCGTCTAAGATATTAACTCCATATTTTAGCCAACAAAAGAAGATGAAGAAAGAGGAGTAGGAATTATGAATACAAGAACTATTTATATGTTTTGTTTATTTTATACATAATAAGATGATTTAAACTTATTTAATTAAAATAACACCATTTAAAAAATGAATTTGTGGTTAAATATTGAATCTGTGCCCAAAGATTTTCAGGACTTGTTTTTTTTTTTTTTGTCTAAATAGGAAAGGCAGGGCAATTGTAAACTTTGACGGATTAAAATGAGTCTTCCACAATTTTAAAGGGAATTTTACACGAATCTTATAGTATTAAGAGTTAATTATTATATTTCTATTTTTTTCTAAATTACAAAAATTCCTTAAATTTGGTGAAATTTAGATACATCTCAAAACGTTTCGATACATTGCGTAAAGTGATGTATTCGATCGATACATTACATAAAATGATTTATACGATTGATACATCGTGTAAAGTGATGTATCCGACCAATACATTGCGTAAAGTCGGAATTTTTGAAAAAAATTTAAATGATTAAATATTTTAGAGAATATGATGAAACAAATTATGTATTTAAATAATTTTTCTATAAAAGGGACAAATTATATAAAATGTTAGCCCATAAACTTTATTTACTATTTCTTAGTCCAATTTACAAAATTTAGAAGTATGGCCATTTGGCCTTCTTTTATTGAAGTCTTACGTTGATAATATTATTGTCTGACCACACGAGATGCTCGTATACACTTTCTTCTTTGTTGCTTCCCCTTTATCAATAGTTTCAACACAATTATATATTCAACACATTATATAACTGTCTTTGAGTTATATTCGAAGTCCAAAATTAAACCTATCAAATCATGCACTTCATTCGATCTTTTTTTTAAAAAAAAAAAAAAAACCAGAAGAGATAAGAGAATATTTTTTTGGGTAAAGTAGATAAACTAAAAGGTTGAATGATTTTATAAGACAAAAAGGGTCTAAAATATATCTGACCTTTGACCGAAATTGCAGTAATGATATCAAACTTTGGAAAGGACGTTTTACCCCTACACTATTTAATAGTGTTTATATATATATATATGTATATGCCCACGTGGACATTATAAATATTGCATAATTATAAATAATAATGTGTCCATGTGGGCACATATATACCTTTTAAATATACTATTAAATAGTGCAGGGGTAAAAGGTCATCCATAAAGTTTGGTATCGTAACAACAATTTCGGCCAAAGTTAGAATATTTTTCAGATCATTTTCCCATTTTATAAGTAAAATATTCATAGTTGAATGAGTTACAGAGAAAAACATTCATAGTTGAATGACTTTCTATGAAAAGAGTTCATAATTCAGTGACTTTTGAGTTAAAAATCAAAGTTGTGTCACTTTGTGAGAAATCAATTCATAATTGAGTGACTATATGAGATATTAATAACCGTGTTATCTGAGCCAACTTGCATACAACTCCTACTAATTCCAAAAGATACCTATCACCCGCAAAAATTTTAATCCACCCCGCCCCCGCATAACAACTCTTTTCATTTTCAACCCGCCCCGCATAATTTTTTTAATATATTTTTTTTCTAGTTATGTTTGATATTAAAAATAAAATTCATAAAAATAAATTCATTTTTTCATTAACTTGTATTAATTTAATAGGATAGTGACTTAAAATTTTATTTTTTAGAAGTCAATTGAGAAACATGTAAGAAATTGTATTATTTTTTATTGAACCATATTCATTTATTATTTGAATATTTAGTAGCTTTAATGAAATTATCTTAATAAATAATGCTCTATCACTCTTATAACATTTAAAAAGTTAAAATTAAGTTTGAACCCACATAAAATCACATATACCCGCAACCCACCCCGCCCCACATTAATTTAAAAAAAATCCACTTCAACCCGCCCCGCCCCACATAGCTTTAAACCCACCCTGCCCCATTGCCGCCCCTAGAGAGAGCTCACTAGCAACAAGTGTCAGATCTGTTCACCTAGTGATTTTGCAACCTGAGGAACCTCATGATTCTACACTGACAGTGTATATAACTCAAACTCACCTTGGATACCCATAATTGGATATAAACAACTGTTACCAAATGTGGGACAACAAATATATTCCTAATAACAAAATTATTGCTTGTTCCGGAACAAAAACACAATGCTCAAAAGCACGCAGCAGGGGAAATGGACTTCTCTTCATTTGTTTCAAAGAGGCTGAAGTATGAACCAAAGAAGCAATACCATCAGCATTATCAATTGTAAACTATACATTAAATACTTTTTCATATTTGTACCACTCACCAAATCAGAACCTCAATCCAACAAGGAACTCATACCGCCAATTAACCAAAAAGCCGAAAGTTTTGTTTGATATGAATGAAGAGCCAAAACTCTCACAATCCCAGATAGCTAAAACAGGGAACATCAATTGGATCTTTATAGAGGTTCCACTGGTAAAAACTCACTGGAGCAGCAGTGCTAATCAAAAGGTGTGCTTTATGAGTTTAGTGTGTCTCATCTGCGGCGCCTATTGCTGACAAAATCTGGATTACCTTTCCTCATCATGGCAGCGAACTCATCGTAATTGATTCTTCCATCCTGCAATTGGTTAAAAATATTTATCCATGACAGTCCAAAATAAACCATTCACGGCCACACACGGCTATAAATGGACCAAGGATATCTTCCCAATATATGAGCTATATACTAGTTGGTTTTGTATTATAGTCATTTTGTTGTTCCTGCTCCTCTTATAGAGAAATCTTGTTTAATCCTAGGAAAACATTTCACATTGCTTAAATAGTTTCTTAGGGCAGTGCTAGCACAACTCATGCATTACTTGTACTTGCTTATAAATAAATGTTAAATTTACAGTTGTATTTTTCCTTGTTTCTCCAACAAGAAATTCTCTCAAACACAAGATGTTTAGATGTAGTAAATAGAAATATGATATAAACTTGCATAAGGAAAAGGATACCGTACATTGTCTGTGTCAACTTCAGCAATGATCTCTTTTATTGTTTTTTCATCAGTGATGTTGTATTCCTTCAGCGCATGCTCCAATTCTTCCATCGTAATATACCTAAAGGGACAAAGATTAGAAAACAGTAAAGTGTTAAACCAATGTAGGGGGTCAGATGGTTAGCTTCATACCCGCTCTTATCCTTGTCAAAGTACTCAAAGGCTTTGTACAAGTGATCTTCTCTTTCCATGCGATTCATGTGCATCGTAGCTGTTATGAACTCAAGGTAATCAATTGTTCCATTTCCATCAACATCAGCCTGGAAGAACAACCAAATATCTGTATTATCGACTATGCATTATGAGTACACTCTATGCATGCAATCTTCATGGTATTTTGAAGCCAAATATTTTTTATGTCAAATGATTTTAAGGGGATTGAGAACATATACATCATTTTCAGGAGCATCTAATAATTAAAACACAGTCCATTTAGAGCTGTGGACTTGCTAATGGGTAAGAAATACCGCCACTTAGCAAGATACACATCACCAAAATGAAGAGTTTCTTCAGGACTACGTAAATCTCTTGTTCATGCACTTCACCGAGAAGCTTTTAGTTCTCAGAAATTTACATCTCAACGAGTGATCCACTGCCTCCAAATTTGTAAAATGAACATGATGAATAATTGCAAGAAGGAGATATGAGCTAAAAAGAAAGGGAACAGTAACCATAAAATAAGGAATGGCCAGGAAAATACCGCTTCCATCAACTGCCTGACTTCTGACTCAGAAAGCTTTGTACCCATTTTTGTAAGACCAGCTTTCAATTCTTCAAATGTAATTGTCCCACTGTCATCTGTGTCTATAGATTTGAACATTTCCTTCAAGCCAATGATTTCTTCTTCAGAAAGATTTTCAGCAATTACCTATGAATTCAGGGAAACCAAAGATAAGCACAGTTGTAGCCTTGTCGGGGAACACATGAAAGGGAGAGAAATTGCCTATCTCGTTAAGAATTAGAACATTGAATATACAACTCTGACCTTCAGTGCTACTTTCTTCAGCTTGTTCATAGCACGGAATTGTTTCATTCTAGATAAGACAGCAATGTCAAGAGGTTTGTCAGATGCATCACCATCTTCTCTCATCCATGGATGATCTGCAGTTGCATATAATATTTACTTCAGTTATAGTACAGTGTGAAATGGTCATTCCAGAGATTATAAGTATTAAACCATCAATTATGCGTACCAGAACCTACCAGTAGGAGTTATCGCACGGACCAGAATTATTCCTTAAAAAAAATTGAGTTCTATGAGCATAGGCATGTCTCCTATGGAATGCGTGGAAGGAAAACAACCCATGGATGCTTTGAAAGAAAATCCGAGTAAGTCCATGTTTTGAAATATAGATGTGAACTATCTTTGGGTCTTCGTACAAACTCGCTACTATAGCTGATTGGGATAATCTTTTGGACTTCATAGACTAATTACTTAGCTAAAGGAATTCTGTATGCTACAAGCTATACAAATAAAAGTAATCCTCTTATAATTATAAATATAACAGATCATACCAAATAGAGACTATATAAGAAATACATTCTGCAGTGTATTATGACAGAATTTGATCAAAGCTGAATCTTACTTAGGACTTCAGCTGCAGAAATCCTTTCTCTAGGATCAGATCGTAGCATCTTCTTAACAAGATCTTTAGCGCTACTCGATACTGAAGGCCAAGGATCAGATGAAAAATCAAGATGACCTCGAAGAACGGCATCAAAGATACTCTGATCATTCTCTGCGTACAAAGAAAGCTGATAGCTATTCAGCACTAAAAACAAAAGGCTCAGCAAAATTTTGTAAAACATCTTAAAAATCATTTTCCTAAAAATAGGATATGCTTCCCCAAGTTTGACATGGAAAGAGGTTTTAATAATTGGAGCAGCTATCCCCTTGCTAATTTTACGGGAAGCCAGTTGCAAATATGGAGTTGATTTACTACGATGCTCAGATACTAAGGAGAACACTAACTAATGCAAGATACCTTATAAGTTAAATTTTTCTATCTTGTGACATTACGGCAATTACAAGAGGAACACACTAATGCTGTTCAAATATTTTTTTTTTAAAATGAAAAAATTGGAGAAAAAATGCTGTAAAAAATACATCTGCAAGATAAGTATAAAATTCTTCAACTTTTTAAGCCATCTCATTGTGTTACCTAATATTTCCAGTGCATTCTGCTACAATTCCTGAATGACATGGTTCTTCAATTTCTTCTTCATATTTTAGGATGAAGGAAATAAAAAGATGTTATATGGTGGATGCAAGAATTCACCAAAGTTCTATTGGTGCTGACATGAAAAGGAAATCAATAATGACGAAGAAGCTTAAGAAAATTTTGATGCTAAAATTCTAGAGGTAGCAGATGAAATTACCTCCATAAAATGGTGGAACACCACTGAGTAGAATGTATAGAATAACTCCAGCACTCCAAATATCAGCTTCAGGTCCATATTCTCGGCGCAGAACTTCAGGAGCGACATAATATGCACTACCAACCAGGTCTTTGAACACATCACCTGCAGCCACAAGTGGCTTTTAGGTTGAATAGCTCACCAATATCTCCCAAAGAGCCGCAAACAAGTGGTCCAGCAAAAAATCTAACAAAGCTCTTGACTTCTTCATATGCTTACTTTTTCATATTTTAAATCCCCTAGCTAAAATTTCTCAACTCAAACTTTCCGATGACATGACCATAGATTGGACATTACGGAGGTTGCATATTAGGGTAGGAGGTTAGTAGGTAATGGAGCATTATCTCTTTTTCAGGCGGGATAGATTTGGTGGTAGTTTGATGCGTTGTACTGTTTCCTTATTCATATCAGTAATAACATCTTTCTTGTAGTTGCTTGTCTTACAATTTTTGTAAATCCTTGCTATTTATTTACTATGCTCCAATTATCGCATTAGTTTTGTTATTGTTATTGCTCCTGTTTTTTTACTGTTATGTTATGATTTCCCTATTATATTCCATGTCCTTTTTACTTATGTATTTTCTTTTAACTACTCTGATGTGCATTACTCGAGCTGAGAGTCTTTTGACAACAACCTCTCCACCTCTATGAGATAGGGGTTATATTCGCGTACACTATACACTCCTTAGACCCCCTTATGGGACTACAATGGTTTGTTGTTGTTGTTATCCTTGCTAAAAATCCTGGCTCTGCCTTTGCACACACTGCCTTAAAGACTTTGTTTGATGCTTTGTTTCTTTCAGAGTGGTGATGGACAAAGCAAAAGTATTCAAATTGACCTAAATTAGCTTAAAATTAAGGAGCACTTGATCGGCGATCGGACAATACCTGGTTTGAAAAAGACTGATAGTCCAAAATCAGTAGCCTTCAATGGGGAACTTTCATCGGAGCTCAAAAACAGGAAATTTTCAGGTTTTAAATCCCTATGCATAACTCCCATAGAATGGCAATTGTGAACAACAGTTACCATCTGCCGGCAAACTCCAGCAGCAGCTCGCTCGGAATAGTGTCCTTTAGCAATTATCCGGTCAAAAAGCTCGCCGCCGGCACAAAGTTCCATGACGAGATGAACATGATGTTTATCCTCAAAAGTTCCTTTAAGCTCAACGATGTTCCGGTGACCGGTAAGGTGATGCATGATCTGAACTTCACGGCGGACGTCGTCCACATCGTCCTTGTTGATGAGTTTTCGTGTAGCGATTGACTTGCACGCGAACTGCTGGCGTGTTTCTTTGTTAGTAACTAAGTAGGTGACTCCGAATTGACCGCGGCCGAGTTCGACGCCGAAAATGTAGATGGACCGGACATCCTCCATTGGCCGGCCGAGAACACGGCCGATGCCGGAGAGTGGTCGTGGAGGTGGTGGTTGTGAGGAAGGGATGATTCTGATACCGGTGGTTGACGGCGTTGAAGTGGCACCGGCGCCTCCGCCGGCGGCGGAGGAAGTGGTGGTGGTTTGGTCGGAAGATAAGCTGTTGCAGTTGCCCATTTTTTCTTTTTTTTGGAGTTTGTGAGGACTTCTCAGTCAAACTTTGAGATATTTATGGCCTATGGTCTGAAGACTCAACATTTTACTCATGGAGTGACAAATTAACCTTTTGCGAAGTACATAGTTTGTCTGGATATTTTTTGAGTGATGGCCATCTAAAGTTGCCACGTACTTAGACACTTTAATTAAGCTTTGTTAATTATAGACATTTCATGTCATGTCTCGCTGTATCAATTTGACACTTTCTGCTGAGATGGCATAACAAGTGTGATATACTCATTGAACGCACGTGAGAGCCCTCATTTTATCAAATTTTAATTTTTTTTTTCTTCTTCTTCTTCACCATCTTTTGGCTACCATTTTCCAAGCTTAAACTCTTTTCATGGTGAAATAAATTTGATGATGCCACAAATAAAAAGTGACTTCTAGTGCCCATAAATTTTAAGCTTTTGGCCTTCTTCCTCCTCAAAATAATTTGAGAAAAATCAACATACATTTCAAGAAGAAAAAAACACACTTAGAAACGGCAAGAAATCATATTTTCAATTATCAAATCCTACGTTCACAACAAACAATTTTAGCGTTCCAATCCATTTGTATGCCTTCTCACATCATAATCACAGAAAAAGTCCAAATCAAATAGATAAGCTATATATTTTTTAGTAGAAAGATTGGGACTCAATATTTATGTACTAAAGAACCAATTTTTTTTACTTGCATTGACCCAGAAATCCAGCAAAAAAGGAAAAAAAGAACCCCCCCAAAAAAAGGGTCAAGCAAATGCATTATCATATTCACCAAATCAAGCATTCAAACATCAATCTATTAGAAGAAAGACGTTCTTATCTCACAACATTTACAAAATGACAAACAAACAAAAAAAAGCTTCTTCTTTGACTCATTTGGGTGGGGGAGGGTCCGGTGTGGTGGTGGGTGGAAAAGAAAATTTGGGTGAGAGAGGGTTGGGGTTTGAAGTGAGGGTGGATAGTAGAGAAGACAATATGGGGTTGTGTGCGTATAATTTTCTTTTTATTAAAAGTGATTTTTCTAATTATTTAGTTAAAGAAATGCCACATGTAAATGAATCATTGGTAGTTTTTTTCCTACTCAATATTCATCATTTAATAATTATTTTTTCTATATATGCCACATGTTTTTATTTAATTCGTCACTTTTACACGTCATCAGCAAATGTTGTTACACACACCTTACAAATTTGGTGTTGAAAAAGTGTCAAAATGACACAGTTGGACATGACATGAGGTGTCTAAAATGAACAAGTCTAGTTAAGGTGTCTAAGTAAATATTGATGTCAACTTTAGGTGGCCATTGATGGGTTAGGCCTACCAAAATATTATTACAAATAACATATAATATAACATAACATAAGAAATTAATTCAAATATTATAGTGAAATATTGTTATACAAAATAATGATATAAATAATCCGATTATAATTGATATTTCTCATACCACTTAGTGTGTAGTGAAATAGTTAGCAACTTCTTATTCAAAATGCTAAAAAAATTTAGTGTCAAAACAACGTAATATAAGTGAAAATGATGTGTGGAGTTTATTATATGACAGAATTACAAGTGCCTATCAAAAAACCATAGGTAGATTACCTTTTGGGAGCTAAGTTAAAAATCGTGAAAAACTTGTAAGTAGTTGATAAATTTGGTTAATATTCGAAACGAACGTTAAAGTATTGAAAGAATCTTCTTTTAATACAAGAAGGTCAGAAAGATGCATTTCAATTTTTAACTGTAGCAATTATCATACGCACGAGAATTGCACAAATAGGTTTGAAGGATATAAATGTCGTAAATATCTACAATTTCAAGATGAATGCTCTCCTATTTCGACATCATATGCTTACACATTTACCCCTCTAATGTTTTTTATTTGCATTCTTAAATCTTCTTCTTTTTCTATTTGTACTTTTTTCCTTTTTCTACCTATAAAATTTAAAGATAAACACTTATTTGACTTGCCAGTTAGGATAAGAAAAAAAAACCCTTCCAGGCATTTTTATTTGTATAATTTAATCATTTTTTTTAAAAAAAAAAAAATTCTTTGCAATTATTTATTGATACTTTTAAAATTGTGAGATATGACTTCTTTGATTTGCTAGTTGCCACTTCACAGTTAGAATAGTAAATAAGGAACAATCAAACCGAGTTATGTCATCAAACAACTCCCAACAAGTTGTCTTGTAGTATATATATTATATTAAGGAAAAAAATTAGTTATTGTTAAAGAATAAATAGAATAGTCCATATAATTTTTTCCATAATAGGATGAGGGGCTAAAATTTGCATACAATTTAATATATTTGGCAATTTAATTTGCATCCCTTGTCAACAAAATAGTGATGAACAGACTCTCCACAAAATAGTTGTCCCATTCGTGTCAGTTCCTCCAAAAGTAATGATAGTTGTCCCATTCGTGTCAGATCTTCCAAATATGCATTACTTTCGGAGGAAACACACATCCATCAATATTTTTGAAGAATCCGAGTGACATCGAACCTTAACACGACAACTACAGAATAGTGACAATGTTATCAAACTCAAAACTTAGGTATACAAATGATGTTTTATAGAAACATCTTTATGATGAGTTACTCATACTACTACAAAATATTTACAAGACCAAAGCAACAAGAAAACAGCTATGCACATTATTACCACTACATATATTAACAGTATCAAGTTCGAGTCGAAACCGACTAAACAAATGAAAGTGAGCAGCTTCTCAATAACCATAATAGTGAACAAGCTAGATAACAGAAATGACACAAATAATGTTGCAGAAGTTCGAAGCATTACAATTGAAATGAAATACCTCACGTCCAGTTCTTTGGCGTTACAAAAGGTTTGCCTGGCTCGGATGTATTCACTGTGCCTGTGCTGCTGTTTAAGGTATGGCATGAACCACCTGCCAGCATTTCCATCAAACTTCCTCCGTGCACTCTTCCTTCGGAAACTGAATATGAGCTTCTACCTACTGGCATACTTGCTTGATTGAATCCAAAATATTTCCAATCGGTAGATGTCAAAATATTACTACCTGTGTTCATGATATCGATCTCCTTCATCTTCCCGGGATTTAGGGGTGTTGAATCCAGGATCGCAGCCCCTAGAGTATCACCACCACCATGAACGCGTTTGTCTTGCTCCACATGAGATTCAACAAGTCCAACCTTCCCTTTTGCAAATGAGTTACAAGGACTATCATTTTGGCCAAATCCGGAATCAGGTTGACCCCAAGAACATCTTTTTCCGCTGCCATGTGCCTTGCAGAAATCAGTGCTACCCTGAGCACTTTTTCCACAGTCTACGAACTTGCATCTTTTACCACCACCATGACGCACACAATAATCTGTCCGGCCCCTAGCACTCTTGGAGCACTCTGGTACGGCACATCTCTTACCACCACCATGTTTAACACAGAAGAGAGTCCCACCGTGAACACTCTTTGGGCAAATCCCACCTCCTTCAAATGAACATCTTTTCCCTCCACCATGACCCTTACAGAAAGGTGTGCTCCCCTCTGCGCCCCTATTGCACCATTCAAATGTGCAACGTTTCCCACCACCGTGGCCTTTGCAAAACATGGTGCTTCCTTGTGCCCCTTTAGAGCACTGGGGGTACTGACACCGCCGACCACCTCCATGTGAAATGCAAAAGCCAGAGAGTCCTTCAGCACTTCTTGTGCAGTTTTCTTCCTGGCATCTCTTGCCCCCACCATGTCTAATGCATAATCCAGACTTCCCTCTGGCAGCACGGGTGCAGTCTTCATGACTGCAACGGCGTCCACCCCCATGTACAATGCAGAAACCAGTGCGTCCTTCTGCACTCTTGGTACAATCAAGGAATTCACACCGTCGACCACCGCCATGGGCTTTACAGAAGGCAGTTCGACCTTCAGCTCCCTTATGGCAGTCTGGTTTTTGACACCTACGTCCTCCACCATGGCCAATGCAAAAGCCAGAAGCACCTCTTGCTCCTTTAACGCAATCCTTGATCTCACATTGTTTAATGCCACTGCTGCGTTTCTGTTTCTTTGTTCCAGAAGTACAAGTGACTGAGCTATTTGGATTTGTTATTATACTTGAGGAAGGATCAGGAGAGACTGAAGATGGCTCAACTTCTTTTGTCAACTGTTTCGAGAAGTAACTAGACCCTTGGTCCTGTGGCACATGTAACAGATGAAAAATGCTACTGGTCTTCCAATGAGAAACCACTGATTCTTTATCAGTCTGAACAGCTCCACCAAAACCACGTGACACCTTTATGACACTTTGTGGTGAAGTGGAGGTTAGATGCAAACTGGTAACATCAGATTCAGCAGCTCTACTGGAAAGACTCAATTCCAGATCAATTGCAGGCCCTTCATCAAGTACTTTTGGATCGGAGCTAATCAAACTTTTTGGCCTTAGTTTCTTATCATTGGCAAGATAAAGACCAAAGTCCACCTCCAGGTCCATCGAGGACTCGCCAATTTCTTTCGCTGGAGATATTGAGGTACATACAATGCCTGAACTCCACTTACTTTCCGAGGCACTTGATGAATGACCTAAGCTTAGACACAAAGATGGACCAATTTGCTGATCAACAGATCCACGAATCAAGCTCCAATTGTGCTTTATTTCCTTTGTGGCAGGGAATAAAGGCATTAAGGACCCAACGTAATCAAGTTGCAGGGCGGTATCAGCACAATCAGCACCTTCAGCTCCAGCTCCATTATCTCGGATGGAATCTCCCAGACTCTTGGATGTATTCAATGAAGGGTTTGCAGCAAACCCCAAATAGTGGAATCTGGAGTCCATGACCTAATAGCTAGGATGCAACACTCCTATTGAACCAAATCTCAATTGCAATTTGCAAAAGAACAGTCGCCTGCCTTCCAGCCTAAAATTAGTTAGTGGCTAAACTAAGGTTAGATGTGTCAAAAAGAGCACATCCCACCCCCGCTTACGAATCCAGAAGTATCCTTTCTATCCATAAGATATCAAACTTTACACCAAGTTCCTGTAAACAGCAACAATGGAGTAAAACTTTGCACTGAGTCAAACCTTCAGCAACAGATCATGATAAATAATCATCCTGTACCACATTGAGTTCCATTAAAAAGCATATTTCAGGTCACTCACCCACCGCACAGAAGACACAAGGTCAAGAGAATATGAAAAGGAATGATTTAGCAGATGTAAACCAGAATAACAAGATCATTTTTAAGCAAACAGACTTACAGAGTATGTTTTCAGGAAAATTACGTAGAACAATTTGACTTCTCTCCCCCCCTTCCCCCGCTAACCATGCAAGATTCTTCTTTGACCAAAAGAAAACATCTTTCCTTTTTTATTTTCCTCAACTTTCTATTTCTGCTACTGTTTCCTTTGTTTCGGTTATTGTTGTTATCTGTTGTTGTTACTATTCTTTTCTCCACTACTTTGGCTCCTGTACTACTGTATTTCCTTTTCTTACTAATTATTGTAAGTCTTTACTCAACCGACGTCTATCGGAAACAATCTTTCTACCTTTAGTAGGTAGGAGTAAGGCTGCATACACACCACCTTCCCAGACCCACTTGTGGGTTACATTGGGTATGTTGTTGTTGTTGTTTCCTATTTCTGCTATATGTTCGTATGGACAGAGGTCATATACTCGGGAGAAAGCTTTCCAAACACTTTCAGCTCTTCCCATGTAAACAAGAAAGCCCGGACCATTCTAGTTTCAAACTTCGAGACCTCATGAAGAACCATACAAGTAGCTAGCTACACATATGGAGCTAAAAGTTAACAGGCAAAATTTCTTCTACCAAATCTATAAATCAAGCAATTCTTTTTTCAGTCCATGACTCTATATAACAGCATTTCTTTTTTCAGTCAAAGCTCAAAGGTGAAAAAGTACTGAAAAGCTCCTTGTTGGATTTTTAAACGCAAAGTGCAATTAAAGCGTGAGCTTTAGTGAAACAAGACGCATTATGTATATGATTGTATATTTCATCTTTACTTTTGGAGTAACGAAGCTTGAATACTTATGGTAAACTAGGGTAACTATGAATATACCTCTTTTCTATAAATCACATTAAAAATTGACCTAAGCTAAAAAACACACTTTGCCCTACGCCACAAGGAACTGATTCATTAGCATTAAAACTTTAGATCAAATTAAAACTTGATAACATTACTGTCCAAAATAATAGAAGCACAGAACTACAAGGATATCAACAAAGACAAACTTAGCAAAGCAGGATATGAAGGAGAAATATGAATTTGTCCACTTACACAAATAGGATTCTTCAATAAACCTCAATTCATGGTCTACCATACTAAAGAATCATGTTGCTTCGCGTACTCTTTCCTTCTTGCTTGTTTAAATCCAAAAAAAAAACAGCCAAACTAATTGAAATCAGAGCAGAACACTCGAGATTCAATTCCTTCTTTGCTTTCCCACCTCAAGACTGCATAATAGAAGACAATAAATGAGGGGAAAAAGAAACGAATTTCAAATGCCCCACATATAAATATTATAGAAGGAAATTAAACACAACATAACCAAGAGAGAACTAATACAGCTATATATTTTTTTCTTGATTAGTATAACTTACACATTACTTGAACCGAGGGTCTTTCGAAAAACAACATCTCTGCCTTCACAAGGTAAGGGTAAGGAATGTGTAAACACCACCCTCCCCAGACCCCACTAGTGGGAGTACACTAGGTATGTTGTTGTTGTAGTAAGACTTAATCGAAGAAAAATTGCAACATCAGGATAACAATTTTAAGAGCAGACCCAAGTTGTAAAAGATGTTTAAATCCAAGTTAAAACAGCAAATTGGGGAGTAATTGTTTAAACAAACTAGGTCCCAATCAGAGTTCAACATTCCAAATTCAACCAAAATTTCCACCGTTTCCTTTCTGGAAAAAACCAGATCTGAGACTACAAAATTTGAAACAAGCATTCAAATCTGTGAAAAAATGTTGCAAAAAATTCAAATAGACAGAATAGAACTTGAACTGAAAATACATCAGGAGAAAGATTTGAAGGCCTAATTTCTAAAGAAAAATTCAATCCGAGTAAAAACAAGCAAATTGATGAAAAATTGCATAAATATACTAGCTAGTAAGTAATAACCATATTCGCAAAGTTCAAGCTTACAAATTTCGAGAAAAGGCCCAAAATAGTCCCTCATCTTTGGGTTAAGATTCAAAGTCATCCTTGAGTTTTCACATGGAGCAATAATAGTCCCTCACGTTTGCAATATTGATGCATTTTTGTCCTCCTTCAAAATTTTGCCTATTTTTTAACATTAATTTTATTCATAATTTATGTATGGAATGTTTAATCGTCATTTTATATATTTAGTAGAAATAATAACACCATATGAGAGATTGTGAGAAGAAATACACATTGCTTTGTTTAGTAGAAATCGTATTGCAGGTAAAATCGAGAGGTTCATCACGACGATTTTACATGCAATAGTACAAATTTTTCTTTTCTTGCAATATCATATGTTAAAATATTCTTAGTTTAGCTGCAATAATATTTATGCTGAACAGAACAAGGTGTTCTTCTTCTCACCTTCTCTCACATAGAGTTATTATTTTTAATAAATATATAAAAAGACAATGGGGCATTCCTTACATAAAATTATAAACAAAATTAACGTTGCAAAAGTTTAGGAGAGGACCATAAGTGCAC
This sequence comes from Solanum bulbocastanum, assembly GCA_037074985.1. NCBI lineage: Eukaryota > Viridiplantae > Streptophyta > Magnoliopsida > Solanales > Solanaceae > Solanum > Solanum bulbocastanum. Next base: position 4,096,463 of record CM073604.1, read on the forward strand.
CAATATTGCAAACATGAGGGACCATTAGTGCTTCATATGAAAATCCAAGGATGACTTTGAATCTTGACCGAAAGATGAGGGACTATTTTGGGCATTCTCTCACAAATTTCAGCTAAAAATACCATATTTTTCTTTCTTCAAAAAAAAAACACTTGCAAGTACATAGCTCAATTAGGATGATGATTTGAAAATACAACTACTAAAAGATGTCCAAATCCAACTAAAAACAACAAATCAATGAAAATTTGCTAAAGTAAACCGGCAAAGTTCAAGATAATATACTTCAGCTAAAAATTAAACCTTTTCCCTTTTCTTCAACAGCAGCAACAACAAAAACAAATCAAATGTAATCCCACAAGTGGAGTCTAGGGAGGGTGGTGTATAAGTGCATAGCTCAATTATACAATCCCAACTAAATTCTGATTTAAGGTAGGTAGATAATTGGCATGGCTCAAAATGAAGGAGCTATTCAATAAGCAAACCAATCAAGAGAATACAATACAAGAAATCTGGGACACCATGTTCGTAAAATCAAACAGAGAAAACAAAAAACTTGGAAGTAAAATTATTTTTTTTAATAAGGGAAACACACAGCCGCAACCTGCTCCTATGCAATAGCTTACAAACCACAGAGCAAAGATAACCCAAGCCCGGTGCGATGAACTCAACCCACAAGGCAAACCCCTTGCTTTCGAAAAGTTTTAGATTATAGATTCAAGAAAGTACCTTTACATTAGGGGGCTTTCTTTAAATACAAATGACTTTTTTTCTATAACCCCAGATGGGAATTCTATTAAAAATCTCACCTTTTTCTTTCTTGAAAACAAAAAATCTTGCAAACATGGCTCAATTAGCTGACCCCAAGTCCCAACTAGTTTCAAAGTGAACAAGTTATTTAATAAGCAAAACCAATCAAGATAACACAGCAGAAACAAGAATTCAATATCTATGCCAGCATGTTCCAAAAATCAAATATAGAAAATAAACAAATCCAAGAAAGTACCTTTCTAGGAGGAAACTACTTCTTTTTTTGATATGTAATTATAACTTTTTTGATAATTTTTGCAGGTGGGAGTTTGTGTTAAAACCCCAGAAAGTATGTGTAAAGTGAAATTGAGAGAATGAAAGAACTAGGGCTTTTGTGATTTCAGCAGCCAACAAGGGAGAGACAAACAAAATGAACACAATATGAGTATAGTATGTATATATACATATTTATTAACAATGTAATCTGACATGTACCTATAAAGTACCTTGTCATTAGGATCCAAATGTTTGCTTATTATTACTATTAAACACAAAATTATTTGACATAAAGTTTAAAGTAAAAGAAAAATATATCAAAATATTTTTTAGTTATGTGATTTTAAATATATCATATAAAAAGTTGAATAATTTTTCAACGACTAAAGAATTGTCAAAAAAAGAAAAAAATATTCTTTTTTAAATAGATTAAAAGAAAAAGTAAAACAGATAGATATAACATTATGTCTTTCATATTTAACAAGCTAGAGATACGTCATGTACTATATAATCATATTTCCCTAATGTTTCTGTGGCTAGCTCTACCTTTCCCTAAGTTTGTGACAACCACGCTCTTACACCTTCTTGTTGGTGCATTTTGCACCGCCTTTTTTTATATGTTCAAACCGTTTCAGTTTTACTTTACTCGTTTTCTCTATCACTATCACCATCTTATTCTACATATATTCATTTCTAATTTTATCTCTTCTAATATGTCATTAGCATAAGAGTATGTAATTACTAACAAAATGAAAAGTTTCATATTAAACCATTTTCAGATATATATTCTATCAAGAATAACTTTATTATCTTTCAAAATAATGTTCTTTATTGATTCCATCTAGGCAAGTGTTTTTTTTCTCTAGTGTAACAAATATTTGAATCATTTTTGTGAATAAAATGAATTTGTATACTATAAATCTACCTAGATTCATATTAAATTACTTCCTCCGTCCATTTTTATTTGTCATGTTGTGCTTTTCGAAAGTCAATTTGATTTATTTTCAAAGTTAAATTAGATTACATTAATTTGATTTTTTAAACAAAAAAAATTAGATATTCAAAAATTATACAAAAAATACCACACATTGCAATTTTTTATATATCAATATGATGAAAAAATATATCCTAAAATATTAGTCAAAGTTTTTATAGTTTAACTCTAAAAATGGAAAGTATGACAATTAATAGTGGACTATGGGAGTATATTAATTGATCATAATTTAGAGCAAAATTATACAAATAATTAAATATATGATTCCCTTTTGATGAGTGGAAAGGTCAAGTGGACTTATACTGTTGCAGACAAAAGACACATGTGACACACACATTTCTACATACACAACGTGTTCCCCTTTTGACAATTAACGATTGATTTATCGATAATTAAAATTATGCAATTATTAATAATTTAAACACTAATTATATAAAATTTTAGTTATGAAATAATAATATATTTAGATTTTTAATTACTGATAAATTTTAGTTTTAATTCTTAAGATAAATGATTCATACATTTAATATTCAATTAATATATATATTGTAAATATTTTATGTTGAAATCATGTTATATTTAATTTTAAAAAGAGAGTAGTAATACAAATTTAATATAATATGTGAGTAATTAAACGATGAAGCAATTTAAAAGTTTTAAAATATGTGAATATTCATAAACAAAGTAATCAAAATTAACGTGTATATTTTAAGTAATTGAAAATTAAACGATTATTAAAATGTATCGATAGTTAGTTATTTAATATTTTTCTATTAAGTATAAAATAATACATAAATTGATCTGCACACACAGATTTTAATTATGCGAGACTATAAAACGCCAATCAAACTTTGTATTTGGTGTGCTGAATTTTATATAAAGCAATAAAATGAGCTACTAAGCATAATATAAGGTATGCTAGTGTTACTTTTAATACATGAATAACTCTATTTCTTGCTATCAATCAAATACATAAAAAAAAATTCTCTTTTTCTTCTCAAATTTATCTTTAACTAAAAATTTTGAATATAATTTACCCCTACACAATATTCTACGGCACGACTTTAAATTTAGTCGACTTTTGATATATTTCTTTTAGTTTTCCATTTAGTATTTGGTACTTATATTGAAATTCGACTATTTCAAATTTACGCTGTGTAACCTTACTATTATATTCAAGACTTAAACCCAAATAAAAAATGAAAAAATACACATAGAGAATTTATTAATCAAAGTTTGAATTCGTCATATTCAATAAAAAGTTGGCAGCGGCTCGACACCGTTCGTGGTGCCCTCCTTGACTTTGGTTATTATTATTATTGTTTCTTAAATTTTTATGTTGTGTTCAATATTTACATTAAATTTAAATTTGTATAGACAAATCTCAATTGAATGATAAAATGTTTTCTAATAAAAATAAATTTTTAAAAATTAAATACTATCACTATTAGAGAATCATTAATTTTCAATAAATTTTTTGATGAGTTTCCCTTAAGCTCGTCAATGACATTTTTAACGACTTATAATTATTCGTCGAAGACCCTTTACCAACAAGCTGAATTTAGAGCATCCCTTTTTCAAATCTTTATTTTCGAAATTCAAAAATAAAATAAAATATGAGTATCTTTCTTAAATTAAAAGGAGGGATTTTTTATTTTTTTTTAATTTGGTAAAATCAGAGCAAAAAAGATGAACCCTTGAGTTTATTCTTTTGTTCCTTCAATCTATGAACCACTCGATGTTGGCACATTTGCCGTATTCTTTTTCTTCGATGACCATGCTTTCGAATTTCGGAAAATAAATTCTTTCTTTCGTATTTGATCCTTTGTACAAATTTCAAAAATAGATGCGTAAAGTCGGGGTAAAATTTACCCGCATCGGGTGTATACACCAACTCAATATATGCATGCCATGTGTTTATATCTATAGTTTATTTTACTTAATCTTAATAAAATAGCATGTGTTTTACTTCATTAAATCATATAATAATAGAAATTTCATTAGTTTGATGTAAACACTCGGTGCGATAAATTTTTTCCATAAACTCGTTCTTGATGGTGTTTGAAATTCAATTAGAATAATATAGAACATGCCATCTAAATATTCCATCTAAATATTTTTTGCTATGATACACATGTTCAATATTATAATCAACTTCCACATTTAATTATTATTTAAACACTTCTTTTCTTTTCTTACGATAGACATTATTTGATGAATTGCACAAAAAAGATATCATTAATCAATTTGATAATTGGTTATTATTATTATTATTATTATTATTATTATTTATAAAAAAAAACTAAAGTAATAGTTATGGGGGCAATTATAGCCATTTTCCATAAGTGGAGTGAAATAAAGAATAATCATTTCCTTACTTCCAAATAATTTGATTTGAGATTTTCTCCTTCTCAACTTATTTGGAATTAAGCCGTCATAGAATTTTTATCGAGTGGACACTTAGCTACATGGATAAGTATCCATTTACTCTTCTTTTTTACTTTTTGTTATTCAATCAATGTTCAGAACTCGTATTGAGAGCTCAATTAACTTGGACTGTGCCAGGAAGTATTACTTTAGGTGTGAAACTTTTCTCCCTGTGGAATCGAATCGTCTGCAGTAACCAGGACTCAAATTAAGCAAATAACCCTAGCCGTTCTTTAGACGAGTTAGAGTATTCATCCAACACTTAATGGTGCTTAAATAGACTCAATTAGCACTTAGGGTAGATTAACTAATGAGTTACTCACTTAGCTAGCACCCCTTCTGGTGTGTTAGGCCCAAAAGATATTTTTACTAAGATAAATTTACTTGTAATCCTCAAAGCTATGTTGCTCAGACGCTTCAAAAATATCGGTGGTAGTATTGCCCATGCCTCCAAAAATAGTGTATTTTTGGAGAATTTGGTACGGATACTAAAATATTTTTGGAGAGTCAGAGCAACACGACTTCAAAGAAGCTTGAAGAATTTGCAGCTTTAGTTACAACACAAAAGGCAGAAGGAAAAACAAGAGAAATGAACAAACTCTAATAAACCAATAGTTATCTGTTACTGTACACACTAACTGTAACTACAACTTTATCCTATTTTTCGTGTTACCTCCTATCACGCCTCAGGAGGATCAATGGTATTCTCACTTACTATCTACATAACTCGAACATTTGAACGTACCTAGTATTTTTTAGTCTGAATCACTATTTCCTTCTGTTAACTCTCCATCCTTCAAGGAATTGATTGAATCTTGCGATAACTCGCTTTGATGCTGTTGCACCACCAAAACCGATGCTGTAGTTGAAAATTCGGAACAAGTTAACAAGTTACCTAAAGGACCTAATTCTGGACAATCACTCTTTTTGTCCAATGTTAATACTACTTGACCCTCAGACATTCTTCCAACAAGAAACAGATTACATCGCTTTTTATGCATGAATTAGTTCTGTAGTCCCTGCTGCATCCTTTACCAACTTCTCTTCATATTTGATTGAATCATTCTTGGAAATTTTGTGTTTTAAGTCGGTAAGCAACTCTTCATCCTTGGATTGAGCCTCGGGCCTATAAGTTTGATCTATATCTAAGGTGACACTCCCTCCAGCAACCTCGGGGTCCACTAGGAAACAAACCACGAGTAAGTTGATGCCAGGGTGCTCTGCCATACACGTACCATAAGCAAGTGCTTCACGATCATCATGACCCCCGAAGAACAAGATGGTTACTTGAAAATCAACATTGCTAGCAGATACATGAGATGCACCACCGAGTCCTCGGTCTACCAAGATACCAACTGAACAAGGTGCATGCTGAAGAACTCTCCGGTTCACATCCCTAAGATCATCTCTTGTGGTTTCCAAATGTCCATTGATCCTCTGACGTTTATGGAATGGGAGAATTATCATGGCGACCCTTTTTCCCTCAGCACCAGTGATGATGTCCTCGTGCATGCTATTCATGGGAGAGATTGCAGTAGTAGGTCGGATAGAAACCTTACTAAGATGCTTGAAAGTCTCAAAAACAACAACAATTTGGTTAGAATCCGAAACCTCTCTTTTTTTCCAAAAAGGCAGTCCATTCTTTCTTGCCTTGTGGACCATTAGAATTGCTGAAGACCTTTCAGAAACTTCCATGAGGTGCATTGCATAGACGCGGAGACCTTTCTTTGCAGTACCACGAGAAGCCTCGATGAGATTGATCATCGTGGGAAGACTCCTTGTGCTATGGAAACAGGTCAAGATTCGGAGTTGTTTGCTCGTGTCTTTCCTCTCAATCGTTCTGTGATTGTATTCGGTTATAGCCAGTTTAGCTGGCTTGTACACTGATACTACTATAGGTGTTGTAATGAATGTTGTGAAGAGTGCCATCAAAACAATAATGGCAAAAGTTTGATCATTCAATACCTGCAAAATTGAACATACAAGGTAAATTTTACGCGAAGTAAATTCAAAATCGACAAAAGTTTTAATCGATCTAAATTAAACATACCCCTCTGTCTTTTCCAATGTTAAGGACAATTAGCTCCACTAGACCTTTAGTTTTCATTAAGAAACCAAGCATCACGGCCCTCCTGAACAGGTATTTTGCACAAGAGCGAGACTAAAGTAGTGCCAACGATCTTCCCAAAACACGATGTAAATATGACTAAAACAAGAAGACCTCATGATTGTGCCCCTTGAATAGTAAATATATTTGTTTTTAGTCCACTTGAGACGAAGTACAACGGAAGGAATAGACCGGATACAAGATCCTCAACTTTTACCACCAGAGCACCAGAAATGGGCCCTTCCTTAGGTACAAGTACTCCAAGCACAAAAGCCCCGAATAGGACATGAATACCAATAGTGTCAGTAATGAATCCTGCAGCCAACACGGCTCCAAGTGTAGCGTAGACATACAATTCATCAACCGGCTCACCCTCAGCACAACGTTTATCCATCCAGTTGAATATCGGAGGACCAATGACTAGGCAAAGCAAGATGAATCCAGTCCCACACAAAAGTACCCATACTGAAATAAGGGGTGAATTACTAGCACCTGAAAGGGAAATAGCAAGTGCAAGCAGAATCCAAGCAGCCACATCATTGATTGCTGCAGCAGACATGGCCATTTGACCAACATCAGTCGTTAAAAGCTTGAGTTCAGCCAGGATCCGAGCCAAGACAGGGAAGGCGGTGATGGAAAGGGATATTCCCATAAAGATTAGAAAAGGGCCTTGGCTAACTCCTTTAGCAATAGTTCCTCTACGAACACATGATGTGCCTATTCCTAATGTGAAAGGGAGGCTAATTCCAGTAAGGGCAATAATAAGAACTTTCTTTCCAGTACGACGAAGAGACCCTGGATCTAACTCGATCCCAACAAGGAAAAGAAAGAAGAGGAGGCCAAAGTTTGCCAAAGTATCTAATACTGTGAGGCTCCTTGGTGGAAATATTGCATTCAGATACTTCTGGTTCCGACCAAGTGCAGATGGACCGAGTAAAATTCCTCCCTGCCAAAATATAGATCAATTTACAGTCAGACCTCTCAATAGTAGTCATCCATTATAACAACATTTCACTATAACAACCTAGTTTGATCTTTCGGAATTGACTTTCATTTTATGTTATTTTATATGTTCTCTATAACACCATCTTGCTATAGCAACCAAAACATATCCAGACAAACTACACTGTTGTAAAGAGGTTTGACTGCATACTGATAGTGTAAAATGGGAGAAAGACTTACGATAATCTCAGCAATGGCACGAGGCTGTCTTAGAGGACTGAGGATAAAGGCGAGGACTCGAGTGAGTACAAGCACCAAACATATTTGTACAATGGCAAGTGGAAGTGCATAGTCCAATGGACTATCCCCTTGGCATACTCTATTAGATGTAACTTTCATAGGTGATGGACATTTTGTTGCTGTAGTTGAAGCCATGTTTGAGCTTGAAGAAAACAAACTCATATCAACCAGAAAACATCATAATCTATGTCATTTATCAATATCTGCACACCAAAAATCACGTAGAATCCAAAAATTAGATTTTTTTTTGCCTTTTCTTTTGGCTTAACACATAAACATGCCATTTAACTTGTCCATCTAGTCCTCCAATTTTGGGTATGCACAAGTAAGTATTCACACACATCCTACGTTGCATAATACATGCAGGATGCTACGTAAGTTGCCACGTAAAATGCAAGTTGCCACATAGGACGTGTGTGTCTATAATTTGTTTTGTTTTTTTTTTCAAATTTCACAATGAAACGACTAAGGCGCACTAATTTCAAAATAGTCAAAGGTTATTTCGAAAAAATGAATAATTTTTATGGTCAAACATTGTCTTTCCAGGCATAAATTTCCGGTGAAACGATTCATCATCCGCCCAACACCACCACCCCACCCACCCCAACCAAATCATTGCGCTCATTTCCTCTTCATATATATATAGAGAGAGAAACCTGAATGCCGGAGAGTTTGGAAAAAGTTGAAAGGGGAGAAAATATACATTTTCAAAAAGAAAAAATCTCTGCAAAAAATTGCAGATGAGAGAGAGAGATAAATATGGGGGAATGTGTGTTAAAGACTGCGCAATATAACACAAGCCTTCCATTAACTTTACTTAGTCGTTTGTTACTTGAGATAAGGATAATAATCTCGTGATAAAATTTGAGACTAACTTTATTTTATATTTGATTTGAGAGGTATTAGCTAATCGTTAGATTATTTATCTCGATTATAATTTTCGTATTTGATTGTTTGGTTACATTGTAAAGAAGAAATTAATTGTGTCACAATTTTGAAATCAAAAAATTTCAGATAACAGATAATCACACTTGTGATCCTTCAAAGCTATATTGTTTGGGTATATATGTCATATCCTTCAAAAGAAATGCATTTATTAAAATGACAATAATTTTGAAATTTCCGAACAACATGTATAGCACAAAGAACAGAAAGGAAAAACAAGGGAAATGAACTAACTCTAAATATGTTAAAGAGTACAAACTAATTGTGACTACTACCTTTTCCTATTTTTTCGCGTTACGTTCAAGAGAATCAACAATATTCTCACGTACTATCTACACAACTCGAACATTTGAAACTACTTAGTACTTTTTAGTTTGAATCACTATCTCCTTCTGTTAACTCTCCATCCTTCAAGGAATTGATTGAATCTTGAGATAACTCGTTTCGATACTGTTGAACCACCAAAACTGATGCTGTAGTTGAAAATTCGGGACAAGTTAACAAGTTACCTAAAGGACCTAATTCTGGACAATCACTCTTTTTATCCAATACTGCTGCAACTTCACCCTCAGATATTCTTCCCACAAGAAACAGATTGCATCGGTTATATGCACGAATTAACTCTGTAGTCCCTGCAGCGTCCTTTACTAACTTCTCTTCATATTTGATCAAGCTGTTCTTAGAAAGTTTGTGTTTTAAGTCGGTAAGCAACTCTTCATCCTTGGATTGAGCCTCGGTGCTATAAGTTTGGTCCATATCTAAGGTGACGCTCCCTCCAGCAACCTCGGGGTCTACTAGGAAACGAACCACGAGTAAGCTCATGTTAGGGTGCTCTGCCATATGCATACCCTAAGCAAGTGCTTCGCGATCATCATGTCCCCCGAGGAACAAGATGGTTACTTTGAAATCAACATTGCTAGCAGATACATGAGATGCACCACCGAATCCTTGATCTACCAAGATACCAACTGAACAAGGTGCGTGCTGAAGAACTCTCCGGTTCACATGCCTAAGATCAGCTCTTGTTGTTTCCAAATGTCCATCAATCCTCTGATGCTTATGGAACGGGAGAATTATCATTTCGACCTTTTTCTCTCAGCACCAGCAATGATGTCCTCGTGCATGGTATTCATCAGAGAGATTGCAGTTGTAGGTCGGATAGACACCTTGCTGAGATTCTCAAACATCTCGAAAGCAACAACAATTTGATTAGAATCCGAAACCCCTCCCTTTGTCCAAAAGGGCAGTCCGTTTTTTCTAGCCTTGTGGACCATCAGAATTGCTGAAGATCTTTCAGACAACTCCATAAGATGCATTGCATAGAAACGGAGTCCTTCTTTTGTTGCTGTACCACGAGAAGCCTCGATGAGATTGATCATTGTGGGAATGTTCTTCTTGCTATGGGAACAGGTCATGATTCGGAGTTGTTTGCTCGTCTTTCCTCTCGATCGTTCTGTTCTTGTACTTGGTTATAGCCAGTTTAGCTGGCTTATACACGGATACCACTATAGGGCTCGTGATGAACGTTGTAAAGAGTGCCATCAGAACCATGATGGCAAATGTTTGATCATTCGGTACCTGCAAGATTGAACATTCGAAACAATGTAAGCTTACAAGAAGTAAATTCAAAACCGATAAAAGTACTTTAGTCAATATAAATGAAACGTACCCCTCTATCTTTTCCAATGTTGAGGACAATAAGCTCCTCTAGACCTTTAGTGTTCATCAAGAAACCAAGCGTAACAGCCTCCTGAACAGGCATTTTGCATAATAGCGAGACCAAAAAAGTGCCAACGATCTTTCCAAAACACGATGTGAATATGACTAAACCAAGAAGACCCCATGATTGTGCCCCTTGAATAGTAGCTACATTCGTCTTTGGTCCACTGGACACGAAGTACAATGGAAGGAATAAACCAGAAACAAGATCCTCAACTTTTTCCACCAGAGCAGCAGAAAAAGGCCCTTCCTTTGGTACAAGAATTACGAGCACAAAGGCCCCGAATAAGGCATGAATACCAATTGCATCAGTAACGAATCCTGCAACCAGCACAGCTCCAAGTGTAGCACAGATGTATAACTCATCCACCGGCTCACCCTCAGGACAATGTTTAGCCATCTAGTTGAATATCGGAGGAACAAGGACTATGCAAAGCAGGACAAATCCCGTCCCACACAAAAGTACCCATAGTGAAATAAGAGGTGAATGACCAGTACCTGAAAGGGCAATAGCAAGTGCAAGCAGAATCCAAGCAGCCACGTCATTCACGGCTGCAGCAGGCATAGCCATTCGACCAACATCAGTTGTTAAGAGCTTTAACTCAGCTAGAATCCGCGCCAAGAGAGGGAAGGCAGTGATTGAAAGGGCTACTCCCATGAAGACAAGAAAAGGGCCTTGACTAACACCTTCAGCAATAGTTCCCTCGAAGAATGAATGAAGTACCTACTCCTAATCCAAAAGGGAGGCTAATCCCCGCGAGGGCGATAATAAGAGCTTTCTTTCCAGTACGACGAAGAGACCTTGGATCTAACTCAAGCCCAACAAGGAAAAGAAAGAAGAGAAGGCCAAAGTTTGCTAAAGTATCCAACACTGTGAGGCTCTTTGGTGGAAATGTTGCATTCAGATACTTCAGGTTCCTGCCAAGAGCAGATGGACCAAGTAGAATCCCTCCCTGCCAAAATCAAGATCAATATAATAACATATGGCTAAATAATGTTTGAACCAATTCTTCATGTTATGTTATATGATATATTCTCTCTAACAACATCTCGCTATAACAATCAGACAAACAAATTGCACTAGCAAGTAATGTTACTTCTATACACTTAACTGTTTTCTAATAAGGCAAGTTGAATATTTTTACGACAAGTTAAAATACACTGATAGTATAAAAGGGGAGAAAAAGAACTTACAATAATCTCGGCAATGACGCGGGGTTGTCTAAATGGACGGAGAATATAGGCGAGGACTCGGGTAAGTACAAGCACCAAGCATATTTGTACAATTGCAAGAGGAAGTGCATAGTCCAATGGATTAATATTCCATTAGATGTAGCTTTCATAGGTTTTGGACCTGCCATTGTTGTAAAATTGTACGTCACTGTCAGAGACAGATTCAAGATTTAATAAAACATTGTTTATAAGTCACAATATGTTTTATTGATGTTAACAAGGCTCTATTGAAACACTATTCAAGAAAAATAAACGAAGGAAGATATTTATTTCATAAAACTACGATAAATTGTTTAGTATGTTGTTTTACCATATGAATTTAGCTTAGTAATGACTCTATTTATAATAGTACGAAACCTAGTTTGACTAGATATTGGAAAACATATTTCCTATTTTTTTTTATATAACTTTGACGGCAAATCCTAGTTAGATATGGATCAAAAAATTAACAAACTAATATCTAATTCTAAACAATTTTGGTTTCTTAATATAAAAAAAACATAGTAGTAAGTAATTATAGACTTTTAAGGAAAAAGCAGGGGCAAAAAAGTAAATAACAAAATGGTGTATTTATCGTAAGTTTTTTTTTGTCTTTACAATGCAAATTCAATTTCGTGACGTGCAAAATAATGGTAAATATTATTGTTCTGATTTTTCTTTTTTACCATTTGTCTCAATTTTTGTGTCATTATTTTATTTTTAGTCAATTTCAGTTTTTTTTTTTTATATATATATAGTATTCTATTAGTCTCAATTTATGTAGCACGTTTTCTTTTTCAGATAATCCAAAAAAAAGATATTTTTTAATAATAATTTAACTTTAAACTTCATACAAAAAATTAATGGACATTTAAAATATATATAGTCAATTTAAAAGAATGATAATTTTTTATATTAAGTAAGTAATAATTTAACTTCAAAATATTTATTTTATCTAACGATCAGAACCTCACCCTTTCACCATCTCGTTCCCTGTCACTCCTGGACCCCCACTTTCCCACATCATTTCATCTCTATAATATTTTTCTAGTTTACATATTAATATATTCTTGAATAATTTTTTTTTTGTTTACTTACTGAATACTAGAAAATAAGTCAGAAATTTCTTTAATTTTCTAAAAAAAGATTCGTTCTAAAAAGTAATAATTTAACTTCAAAATATTTATTTTATCTAACGATCAGAACCTCACCCTTTCACCATCTCGTTCCCTGTCACTCATGGACCCCCACTTTCCCACATCATTTCATCTCTATAATATTTTGCTAGTTTACATATTAATATATTCTTGAATAATATTTTTTTTTATTTACTTACTGAATACTAGAAAATAAGTCAGAAATTTCTTTAATTTTCTAAAAAAAGATTCGTTCTTGTACTAACTATATCTTATATATACGATATATTTTTCTGACTTTATATAGAGAGGGAGGGCGAATAGAGAAACCTGAATGCTGGAGAAAGTTGAATCTGCACAATAATTTTTCTTAAAATTTAAGAGGAATTGAGCAGATTTATTTATTATGAAAAGAAAAAAAATGACAGGAGATGAGAGAGAAACTTTCTCTCTTCCAAAGAGTGTGGAATTGATGGCTAGTCAATTAACACAACCCCCATCCATTTTTATAGAGCCATGAATTTGGCATGTCCATGATTGGAAAAACTTCCAACCGACTCTTTTAAATTTTGAACAATTCGCTTATTTTGAATTATGAAAAAAGACCAATAATTTATTTATTTTGAAATGAAAGAAGTATATATAATATTAGTTATATTTATATTTTCAAATAATTACATATTTTATCATATATTGAGAAAGATACATTCAGATACATGTATATTTGTTGCTAGTTGTGTATTTGAGATATATGTAAATCATGCTAGATATATTTATTTGTATCACTGTTTGTATCTGGTGTGATCCACATGTATTTAGAATATATCAAATACATAGGAGTGAGAGGGAGATTGGCAAGATTTGTCTCCAGATACATTGTAGAATTTATTAAAAGTGGAAATACTTCTTGTTATGAATTTTTTCATATTCAAATTTGAAACCTCAAATTAAATACAGAGGAATCACAGGGACAAAGTTAAAATTCGAGTTACGAGTTCAAATCACTTATAGCTTTGATCAGAACCCTATATTTAAGCTTTATTAAAATCACTTAATTTATATATAACTAGTAAAATTATCCGCGCTTCGTGCGAAAATTTATTATCATGGAATTTATAAAATAATACTTAAAACCTATCAGTCATTAAAATTAAAACACTATATTGTCTTACATACAAGATTACGTAGTAACAAACATTAATAATGTAAAGAAAAATGAAAAAATCTTATCATTTATCCTTAATAACATAAACATAAATTAGTGACTGTAAAAATACATATCAGGATCTGTAACTTAAGCAATGTGTCAGTGAGCCACTCAACAGGAGCAAAAATTATTATATATGATATGATTTATTCAGAACCTAATAAATTATTATTAATTTTTGAAATTATAACTTATAAATTCAAAGTTCCAAATATATTTCTGATCACACCTACCCAAGACATCCCTAACTTGATGGATCTGGAAATATTTACTTTCACATAAAATAATCATTTTCTTTCTAACAAATTTTAAATAATCATTTTCTTTCTGACAAATTTTAGTAATTAAAAAGGTTGAACAATATGGATTACAAGCAATATGTACTTAGTATCAATGGATTTACTAATGAGGAAATTTGCTTTTAACTAAGATAAGTGAAAATGGAGAAATTTGTTGATTAAGACTTGTAACAAATAAAAAAGATCAACTTTCATATATAGCAAATACAAAAATCATATTTGTATGTTATAGCTATAATTTACATAATTGCGCTCCATAGGAAACATGCTATGCCTATTTCGCTATACATATATACAAAAGAAGGCTATTTCGCTATACATATATACAAAAGAAGCAATTGTATAATTCACTGGCTCCTCTTCAAATTTGTATAATTTCGTTGGCACGCATTCCATCCAGCGTAAGCATCTGGATAATCTAGAATGCAACATGGCATACCCGAAAGCCCTAAGAAATGCATAGGAAAGAAGGTCATATTAACCCCGAAAAAGGTGATCCAATAATGGATTTGACCTAAAGTTTCAGGGTATGTCCGACCAAAGATTTTACCTACCCAATAGTGAAATCCTGCCATTTGTATAAATTGTTGTCAGCCTCTTGTTTGTATAAACCGTTGGCAATCTCTCAATTCAATTTTATGTGTTTGTATATCTGTATAAAATTTGAATTTGTATACAATTGAATCGAAATAAAACGTTTGTATCTTTCGCTTTATACAAATATAAATTATACATTATATTTTGTATAATCTGTGTTTATATAAAACGAGAAAGAGAGAAAGGCTAAAGAGAACTAGGCAGGGGAATATTTGTATTATATAATTATAAGTGTATATGATGAAGATATATGTATTTGCATGTGTATATACAATTTTCTCTCGCTTTATACAAACAAAAACACAATTTATACATTTCTGTTTATATAAAGCGAGAGAGGCGAGGGAGAGACTGGCGAGCGAGAGAGGGAGAGTGGCGAGCGAGAATTTGAGGGAGAGAGGTGACTGAAAACAGTTTGCTACAGGGCACAATTAAATCAAACTGTGGTTATAAAATTTAATTTGAATTAATAATTTATCATTATATACAATTTTTCCAATAAAAAATACACAGTTAAGGGAAAACAGGAAATTAATTAAATTTCCACTAATTACTAATTAGTCAAAAATAGACAAATCAAACATGTGGGAATAAACTACACAAGCAAAGCCACCCAAAAAAGGAAAAAAGGAATAGAACAATTAAGAATTTTTTAAAAAAAATAGACTTTTAGATATTAATGTTGTTTTTAAGAAGAACTATGGCTTTTCATATTCGTTCTTTTTTTTTTTTTAAAAGTAACGCATTTTAATGGCGTTTAACTCGTAGTATTAGCAATATTCTCGTAATTTCTTATCTTTTGATTTTTATTACTATATATCTGTTATATTTTATGCTTTAGTTATCACATTATTTTGTTGTTGTTATTATTCCTCCTTGAATACTATACAACGTTTTTTTAAAAAAAAATATTGTTATGTCTGTTTTTTTATTTTATTTTACAAACTACTGAAATGCATTATTTAAACCGAAGGTCTCTTGAAAATAATTTTTGTACCTCTAACATTTTAGACATCACCTTTAAGATTACATTAAATATGTTATTTTTGTAATAGTCATTCCAATTTTATTGGATCATAAAGATCTTTAAAATTGATTAGTTACTTTTTAGTCAACTGATTTGAAAAGAGGGGGGAAAAGAGTTTTTATTAGCATTATTTCCATGAAGTTGACTATCTTCAATTATTATTGGAAAATATTAGCAATGAATGTAGCATACCAATGCACATTCCCTTTCTTCATGGTTGCATAACTCTTTTATATTTTTAAAATTTTAAAAACATTAACCAACTCATACTCCATGTATCTACACATACAGAATAATATATATATGGAAAAAAGTATGCGCACCCGCTATTTATATCAAATCAATAAATACATGACAAATATTTTTTGGTTAAATATAGATGACTTCTATAATTGAGGGGAGAATGATCTGATTTATTTCATCTATTCAAATGAAGGTTTATTTCATCTAGACACCTTTAAAATATATGTATCACGTCAGTAGCAAATGTCCACGAGACACAGTTAATATAAATTGAGGTGTCTAAATATGTATTATAGAATGCTTAATTATCAGTTGTGACCAAATTTAATGTATATCTATTTATTATGCGTAGTTTAAAATAGGTAATGCATAAATTTAAGAGTTTGGGGCTTATTCCAACTAATTGGTGGAAGTTATGTAGTTAGCTAAATAAGTCAAAATAGTGATGGGAGGATACATGAATTCACTGACCCAACTAATTTATATTTACATTGTGGACGGCCCACTCCCTAACAGGGGTTTCATCATTTTCTGAATCTAAAAGATGGAATTTTTAGTTTATGATAAATAGTAATTGTTTTTGATAGTGGGTTTTATATAGATTTTATGGAAAATGGTTTCAAATGTTTTTGAACTATATATGCAACATTGAATAAAAATATCCTCAGTTAATAATTTGTTCTAAAAATATTCTTTATCGTCAATAGTTTGGTCCAAAAATATCATTATTATTACTTAACGAGTCAAAATCTAAATACTAGTATTATTTTTTCATTTTAAACACCTTCTTTTTCTAATAATAATTTTTAGGATTTGGTATTTGTTAATTTATATAAAAAATAACACGTTTAGTCAAAAAGTAATATAGAAATTGGTTTTCCTATATCTCATCAAAGTAGGTTTCGTACTATTATAAATTAAGAGTTTGTTATTAGCTATTTTCATGTAGTAGACAACGTATCTTGGAGTTTATTGAGTTTATCAGTAAATAATTTCCACTATAAAATTTTCTATTTCTTAAAAATTAAATCTTGAATTCGCCTACAAACAATTTTGCTACAACGGACTATGCACTTCCACTTGCAATTATACAGATATGTTTGGTGCTTATACTTACTCGAGTCCTCGCCAGGCTCGCCTATGTTCTCTGTCCTCTAAGACAACCCCACGTCATTGCTGAGATTATTGCAAGTTCTTTCTCCCATATTATATACTATTAGTGTATTTTAACTTGTCGTAGATATATTCAACTTGCCTTGTTAGAAAACAGTTAGTGTATAGAATTAACTTTACTTGCTAGTGCACTTTATAATTTCTGAATATGTTATATTTCCCTTGTTTTTCCTTTTGCCCTTTGTGTTGTTATTAAAGAAGTTCTTTGAAGTTATATATATTGTTCAGAAGTTTTAAAAATGTTAAAGTGCAACCATATTGAAATCTTAAAAATGCACTATTTTTGGAGAGTCTCACGAGCGCCCAAACAAGATAAGTGTATCAATTATCTTAAATTTCTTTATTTCAAGATTGTCACAATTATCTCTTCCTTAACAATGTAGATTGTAGTCATTGATTCAATTATACATTTCGATTCATCTTGAGAGGATTGGAGGGTGGAGAAGACATAATTAACATGGAATGCTAATTGTGAAACTTATTTGAGTTTTCCCTTTAATGGTTTTGCAAGGCTAATCCAAATTAATTTGTCTAATATGAATAATAAACTGCAATACTATAAAGGAAATATAATACATGGTAGAATTATTATAAAAAAAAAAAGGCAGGATAAATGATAAAATAAAATTATTAAATAATAAGCAATGAAGTTAAAATGATAGAAAAAATAAAGTAATGACACGACCATATCAAACACGCCGTTACAATGAAAATAGGATTGACCTCTCATGTAGAGACTTTATTTATTTATCAATCTTCTAGACTTTTCTCAGTCAAGCTTTATTGTTCCTTAATGTAATCTCGATCCATAGTTTAAGACTCTACTCTTTACAACCTACTTTATATCCACAAATGACGTGACTTTGTACCAACATCTTTCCGTTTGTATAATATTCATTAACTTCATAACCTCAATACTTTTTTTCTTACTATAGCATAGGGCTAAATGACTTCATAACCTCAATCTACTTTTTTCCTTAACGTATCATAGGCCTTTGTTGGGGATTTCGACACTTCACCTATAGATAGTGGCTGTCGTTCCATTATGATGTGATAAAATTTAAGTAGCAATTAAAACGTCGTATTTTTAGAAAGATTATACATTTTATGTATTAAATGATTCTTTGAACATAAGAAAAATGTGTTCAGCTGCACACTAGGCAGGCCTTGTTCTCAAAGGAGAAGTAAACCGCACTAGACAAACCTTGTAGACGATATGGACCGAGAAAGTATGCAGGAAGTTTCGAACCTAAAATCTGTTGCTCAACCAACTCGACAACTTTATTGTGAAAGAATTGTTGGAACAATTCCTTGAGTAGCATAGATTTAACTACACGTTACACAGAGGGATATTACTCACAATAACTTTGTCTCAACCGATAAATCAAGCTTATTGACATACATTATACTGCAAAAAAATTGCCCAAGCCCAGTGCTAGAGTACAGAAATATCACTTAACACAAGTTTTGTTGCAATGCCCCCAAATGAAATAATCACAAGAAAACGAGACAGTTCCAGAATTGCAAAACAAGTCTTTTTGGAGAAAATAAAATAATAGTACACAAGCAAAGCGATGGATGATGATTTGAATTCAGTCTGTCGCCAATTCAGAATCCACACAGCGATGAACGAAGAGGGTAAATACAGGAAAAGGTTCCAACTGCTCAAGCAGCAACCTGACCGAATAGGCACTTGCGGATCTGCAATATTCAGGACAGCAACAAAAACATTAACTAATTAAGCGTAATAATATATTAGTAACTGATCAAATGATGACAAGCTAATTAGTCTCAAGGAGATGACAAGCTAATTAGTCTCAAGTCTCAATTAGCTTGTGACCTTAAACGGGTCAAGCACCAATATTACCTTACAGATATATTATTTTAATTTTCAAGATTTCAGAAAGTCTCGACAAATATTATTAAACAACTGACCTGCCCTCGACCCAGATTAACTAAATTTAGTGGACAAAAATGATAAGGAGATGACAGTACAAATATTAAACCACATAGCTAAGAGGTACAACATGTCTCAATGAATTGAGCTGCAAAAGGCTATTCCATAGAGATCAGTCACGAATAAGAAACAGTAATCCTCTAAAATACATATCAAGTTAAACAATGAACAGTTCAAGACACTTTGTAACTCATCTAAATAATATTTTAAATAATAAGAAATGGATAGACAGCTAAAACTCGAGCAGTAGATCACGTACACTGGAGGAACAAAAATCAAAAGAAATGGCAAGACCAGACCACAGAAATCTGAGAAGTATGAAGGAAAGGGCAGAAGGAAGTACCTCTGGTAGTTTTTTACGGAACACAACTTCCAATCTGGCATCAAGAGTGTTTTCACACACAATTTTCCCATCTCGAGAAGCCAACACCACTCCTCCGGAGCTGTGGGGATAAAGAGAGAGAAGTAGGTAAGAGGAAGTACGTGATTTTTCAGAATGCTAACAGACACTCGTGAAAGTAAGGTTGTATAGAGCAGCTTACCAAGATGGACCATGCATATTATGATGTGATGGAGCAGGAGGAAGGTGGATTTCATCAACTATGATCTCAGGTTGATGTACATTTGCCTTCTCTGCGTATTCTTCCTTTACTCCCTCCAGTACATGTTCAACCAGGTGTACGTCATGTTTCCGACAACGCAGAAGGACACAAGGCTCTTTAAGCCTAAGCAAACTCTGCAACGGAAAGAGTTGGTTTCAAATCATGCCTAAAGACTAAGCAATAATAAATTCAGTAAGCCATCCAGACAACATGAACAGTCCAGCCAATTACGGTCACAAACAACATAAAAGACAATAATTTTGTTGTTAATCATAGAATTGGGTTTGGTCATAGCACTCTAGACATTTAAATACTTGCAGAGAAGAAATTGCACGCTTCATATTACCATGAGGGTAAGTGCTACAATTTTAGATTCTGTTGAAGTTGAGCCTCAATTTTAGAAGTATCCAGAATGAAGGTAAGGTACCAGTAAAAGTTCCTTTTAATACTATCCAATTATATATTGGTATCTAAAACTATAACATGATTCTAATAGGGTCTTAGACTTAAGACCCAGTCCAAACTTGAAGCAAGTGATATTCACAATTTTCATATTCTCATCCCATTGTAAAATACAGTAAATGCCATAAAAATCAAATAAGGATTCATAATCTGGCGCCTTAGAGCTCAGATAACATGATGCTTATGACCACATCAATAGATGACTAATATTGGTGAACTTACACATATTATATCTTCTATAATATTCCTACTCGGTTTCTAAGATCTCATAGTTTAATCCAGAAAAAAGAAGAGAACATCGTGTAGATTAATGTCCATCATACCTGAACAATGAGATCATGCAGAAGCTTCTTATAACCGCCGTGGTGGTGATGAAGAATAGAATCTATGATGCCGTGCTCATGATGGCTAACATTTAAGAGCTCCTTTGCTGCTGCCTCCTTCATGGTGTTAACCAAGTCATCCTGAGCTTGAAGAACTTTGATTCGAGAGGCATTGAGTTGCATGGAGTACTCACTACAAGAAGTACATTAAGAAGAAACTTTAAAGACCATGTCGGCCAATTGCAGTTCAAACTAGATAATTAAGCTGAATCACAAAGCATGTAATTTTCGCAAAACAATAGCAATTAAAAATTTAAACTTCAGACCTAGTTCAACATGATCTGGCTTCCTACAGTCTACAGAAAAGAACATCGCTAGGAAATCAACTTCAGACCAAATTTAACCATATGACTTGTTCCAAAAAGAACTACTATATTCTAACTAACAAGAAGTACTAAAAAAGGTATTAATATTAATGGTAGCAGAGTACAACACTACAAAAGCTCCAAATAATACACAATACTTGTATTTCAGAAATACCTAGCAAAACCAACTGAAAAAGTACATCCATGATGTTCCAGACCAAGCATGAACAACACAATGAGAAACCTGGATATACTAAAAGATAAAGAGGTAATCTCAAGCTGCAAACTAAAATCTTAAGCTAAGACACCAGATAAAAGTAATCATTTTCATCCAAAATCAAGTGATAGCTTATATAATTACGAAATAACGAATCAAATTGCTGTTACAGTCATAGTATTACTGAATATCTTCTCTTCACAGTTAGAGCACAATGGCATTTTGATGGCTACCAGAAATCAAATTGTAGCATTTGACCAGCAATATGAATTCCCAAACATAAAATCAAAGAACATTTTTTTCAATCCAATTTGACGTAAAGCACAAAATAATAACACAACAACGAACCAAAACAAATGAGAAAAAATTACATCTTCTTGCGAACATCCACTTGTTTCTCTTTGCGTTCGTACTCTTGTCTGATCTTCTTCTTCTCTGCTTCCACTAGTTGCAACTTCTCGATGTTGAATTCCTAAGAAATAACCACATCCAAAGACCATTATTTCTCTAATTACCTTAAAAGGGACTCCAAAAATAGGCAGATCCAACTATCTCTCTGTGAATTGAGAAGCACAGCTACTTTTAGCTGAAACTATATATATATATATAAACATTTCAACTCCAATTAAATACAAAAAAGTCGAAACTTTTTTTGACAATATATATATTTAGAACTTTTTACACTCGAACTACATATATAATTCAAAATTCCAAATAGTATGAATATCTTTACACTTATTATCACATTTCGGCAATTAAAGTTTGGATCCATCACTGACTCAGAACTGGTTACAGAAATTAGATAGTCAAAACTTTTTGAGAAGTACAGATTTAAACTTTTTAGACGAATCACATATATAATTGGACATTTTATAAAGATTTTATAAAGTACCATACATTTACAATTATTATCACAAAAATTATTGACAATAGATCCAAATTTTAAGGCTTTTTATGAACCTCATATATAATTGGAGATTATAAAAAGCACCCTATAATAACATTTATTATCACAAAAATTAGTGACTGCAGCATTATTCACACTCACCACTTTCCAAACAATGTCATTTAAAACTTTATAGACTCGAACAACATATTTAGTTCGAAATTTTCTAAAAAGCATATACCTTTACACTTATTATCACAAATAATAGTGCTTGCTTCACTATTCACACTCATGACTTTAAATTTTGGATCCAGCTCTGACAAAGAACAATGCTAGATGCAGAAAATAGATAGTCAAAACATTCTGAAAAGTACAGATTTAAAACTTTTTAGAGTCGAACACTCGAACAAGTTTCAAAAAATTTGGAAAGTACTATACTTCTACACTTATAATCACAAATAACACTCCGACTTCAAATTTTGGATCCACCTTCGACTCAAAACAATGCTAGATTGCAGAACTCAAATAGTTAAACTTTCTAAAAAGTGCTTCTTTAGACTCGAACAACATATATAACTCGAAATTTCTCAAAAGTACCATATTATTTATCACAAAAGTTGGTGACTACAGCACTATTCACACTTGCCTGACTTCAAATTTTGGATCCGATTATGAATCGGAACAATGCTCAATACATAAATAATAAAATTGAAATTCAATATAGTTCTTACTTCTTCAGCAGAAACGGAAATCTCATTAGCTTTTTCTTCCGCTTCCTGGCGGATGAATCTAACCATTTGCTGGATCTGCTTGGAGACATCGGCGTCGTTCATTGTCGGAGCTGATTTCGGGTCGAAGTCGGGTCAACGATGTGATCCGATTAAGGCAATTTCGGTTTTTTTAGCAGAGATAGAGAGGTTTTCGGAGAAGAAGACGACAGGTAAGAGAGCAGAGTTGACAGTTCACATAATTTGTAGTATCCGATCTATCTACCCCATCTTTTATCAGAAATTCCATTAGCCACCCCAAAACTTCTTTTAAATACATTTAGGTACATTTTTTTTTTGTCTTTTAGGGGTCGTTTGGTTTGAATTCAAGTTATGATGGGATTAATTATGATGTGATAAGTTATGATGAGATTAGTTATAATAGAATAAATTATGCTAAAATTATTTTTTATTGAGTATTTGGTTTGTTGTATTCAAAATAATAAATTTTAAGAACAACATATAAGTTTACAAAAATACTCTTCATGGATTTGAAAAATAATGTCTAAAAAGTGTTTAAAGGGACATTTTTGTCATTTAGTCATTTTATCCCGGGATAAGTTATCCTGGGATTACTATACCACTCATAGAAAGGAATAACTTATTCCGGTACTAATTATTAGTACCGGGATATGTTATCCCGGCCTTGCCAATCAAACAACAAATTGAGTGGTATTATAATTTAATTCCGAGATTATTTTATCCTATCCTTCACACCAAACAACCCCTAGGGTATGATACATCTATATGTTACTAAGAACGTGATATTCGAAGATTAGGATAAAAAGTTGAAAAAATAATGGAAGTTCAAAGGGATTAAGTTGCAACATTTACAGAACAATAGGGTTATAAATGAATATAAAAAACAAAGTTACCAAACGAGTTCACTGTACCTAAAATTTTCTTCTTTGTGCCTATAAACCCTTCTTCGTTTCACCAAACAAAAAACTCTACCATTTCCACAAAAAAAAATCAAAATTGAGTAGGAGGATTTCTGAGGTATGAAACAATTCTGCTCTCGTTTTTTAAATTCTGATTATTTTCTGTATGTATGTATATATATTTGTATATGTGTTGCTATACATGTAAAAATCTTCGTTATATACTCGAACGGATTTAGGGTTTTGTTGCTGTTGTTGTTGTAACTAGGGATTTTTTGTACGGAAATGGCATCCAAGAGGATTCTGAAAGAGCTCAAGGATCTCCAGAAAGATCCTCCTACCTCTTGCAGTGCTGGTACCATCTATCTCTTTGCTCTTTTTTTTTTTTTTTAAAAAAAGTTATGTAGTATTTGTATATGAGTGATTGTTTTTTGTTTTGGGTTATCAAAAAAATTGTTACTTGAACTGAGGGTATATTTGCGAAAGATTCTTTAACTCCCAGGGTAGGGGTAAGGTTTGTATATAGTCTAGTAAACTCCACTTGTCACTTGTGGAATTACACTGGGTATATTGTTGATATGATTTTTTGATGTTATTCCTTCCTTTTTTACGAAATTGACTGATGTTTTGAGGAGTAAGGTTGTGTGAGAATATTGTTGATGAAAAACACTTGTCTTCTTTTTTTAAACCAAAAGTTAAAAGCATTTAGTGATACATGATGTATTGACTAAGTATGGTTTGGTGAGAAAAAGTTTATCATGCATTTGTTCTTGCTGCAAACAAGTGAGTGGATGAAACTCTTTCTGTCTATTGATTCTCCTGGGCGGGGTGAGTTCTTGCAGTGTTGGCACTGGCTCTAAATCTCTTTGTTCCCTTTTTTGTTCTGTAGTTTTCGTATATGAATGATTATTGTAGTGATTCTTTCCTTTATTTCGGTGAATTGGCTGGTGTGTTGACAAGGAAGGTTGTGTGAGAATACTGTTGATAAAATTGATGTATTAACTAACTGTTGTTAAGTGATGAAGTTGTAAAGGGTATTTGATGCATCTGTTCTTGCTGCAAACACAGGCTTGGATAAAACTCTTTTTGGTTTAGCGATCATTCTTGGTGGGGTGGGTAAAAAATAAAGAAATTGGCTGGTTGTTTTTAAAGATTATCTTTTTAGTTGCTTGCCTACATGATTCCTTGGTTATGATGTGGGGAGTGTGAAGAATTCAGGTTTTTTTTTGGGTTTGATCACACAATTTTTTCACCATGAAGTGTTGTTGATTTTCATTCTTGCACGTTTTTTTGTTATTATGGTTTTGATGGAGGGAAGAGAATGATGAAAAATGGTGCGTGAGTGTGGTTTTTCATTCTTCTTTTTTGCCATTTTCTTTTGCTGTTTGTATTAGGGAGGTAGCTTTGTGAAACCTGTTAAAGATCTCTGTGTGGAATGTTGTTCTCTGATTATTGTGCTGTTGCTTGTATCAGGCCCAGTTGCGGAAGATATGTTTCACTGGCAAGCGACCCTTATGGGTCCATCTGACAGTCCTTATGCTGGCGGAGTGTTTCTTGTGACTATTCATTTTCCACCCGATTATCCATTTAAGCCTCCAAAGGTATCCCATCCACATAATGTGGGGTTACATACGCGTTTGCTTGCTAATCAATGCATTACTCCTACATCTTGCTGGGATCTTTTCTCAGTATGCTATTGTTTTCAGACTTGCAATTAAATATGCCAATTGGTTGCAAATTCTTTTGTTTTTCACAACAATATCTTGAGACAAGTACAGACGTTAGAGCTCATTTGCCAGGGAAAGAGCTGATCTTTTCCCCTTCATCAATTCAGAACTATTGTGTTAATGGGCCTTAAATAAAGCTCAAATTTATTGCTATTAGTCATGCCTAAAATTTAAGTTGATTGTAAAATCTACTTAGACTGGTCAATCAACCTGGTATCAAGAAAGCCCAACTTTTTTCTGTGTATCTGCATTTTGCTAACATGGTAGTGATGGTATAGCTGCCTGTGAGTTTTCTTGTGTCCTTATTTGACTGCACTCCAGGACTTGCGGAAATTTTGAGACAGATTTGATATAATTTACTCAAGCTGCTGAAGAATGCTCTACTTTCATGTATTAGTGACAAGAAAGAGTTTGGTTTCTAGCTTGATTATTTAGTCAAGTGGTTTTCCAATTGTCTTTAGCTTTGCTTTGCTTGTGTGGAATCCACTGAAGTCATGAACTGTGTGGGAGAACAATTACACTTTAGATCTAAGAAGAATGACTTGGATTTGGCTCAAAGAGATTGGTGAGTGCTTGATGCTTAGGAGTAATAACTGGGAGTTCCGAGGATTAAATCCTTGCTATACCACTCTCTATGAGCCAATCTGCTCCAACCTTGGTAAGCAGGTTTACTTGGCATTGTGGTTTGTGTGCTAGTTGCAGGCTGCTCTGTTGATTTGTGGAGCCTGCACAAGTTGGTCTTGACACCATCGTCATCCAAAAAGACTAAGGATGACTTGGATTTCCCTTTTGGTTGAGTTCATGTTGTGTAACTAGCTATATTGTGAGATCTTGGAATTCTCTATACTTTTCAGTGTTGGTGCATGAATCGCATGGTTTGAGAACATGCATCTTATTAATTTCATCTAAAACCTTCACCTCATGAGTACTATGTTGAACCCTTAACTAGAGGGGAGACACACTATTTTTCTTGTTGGTATCCTAGTGAATAATTTTGTTTTATTCCATACACAATCCAACAATAGATTGACTTTCTTCATGTATTTTCTTAGAATTCACTTGTCGTGCTCTTAGATTCATTTGCCATAGTACACAAGTATTGGCTGTCTCCCTAGACAGTATTCTGCAACATGTATAGCCTTTTCTCTTCTTATTCTTTTCCCTGTGAAAAATTCACACATCATTTATGTAACAATGTGCAGGTAGCTTTTAGGACAAAGGTTTTTCACCCAAACATCAACAGCAATGGCAGCATTTGCCTCGACATTCTGAAGGAGCAATGGAGCCCAGCACTTACGATTTCCAAGGTTATTTCTGATATAGTTTCAGACACATTTGTTAATCTTTTTATTAAAGGAATGCAGTAATATTTTCCTTCTGTCGAGAGTGTAATTTAAGAAACTGAATAACAGTAGCTTCTCTGTTCCCAGTTTAAATTGTTCTCGAGAAAGCTAAAAGAGGTTAACATGTGGACAGATCAAATTATACCCCGTTCATTTCAAGTGCATTAAACCATAAATTGATCTATCAGAATGCAGTCAAGAAAACAGATTATGGTGGGCGGGTGTATGATGGTGGCTTATTCTGTTATCTATTTGCTTGCAGGTGCTGCTGTCAATCTGCTCTCTGCTAACGGACCCTAATCCTGATGATCCTTTGGTGCCCGAGATTGCTCATATGTACAAGACTGATAAAAGCAAGTACGAAGCAACAGCTCGGAGCTGGACCCAAAAGTATGCAATGGGTTAGTTGCTGCTCAGACCCATGTCCGGAGGGGGCTCCTTCCCCTCTGTGAGTTTGTGGTCATTGTCTATGACATATTAAGAAGTGTTTCTTTCTTCATGTATAATCAACTCGAGAGGAAAGCTTGAATTGTTGCCTCACTGTGAAACATTGAATTTGCTGTGTCTGTAAACCTTTAATGGCTTTTAAATACTATGGATGGGTTCAAAGTAGTAGACATTTGACCCTTGGCAACTGAAGTAAGTGATCTCTCTTACACAAAGGCAGTCCGAAGCCTTAAAATGCTTAAATACTTTTCTGGTTAATTTTTTTTGAAAAAAGCTGCAATTTCCCATGTGATGGTGCGTGTGTTTGGTCCGGAGGAAAATGTATGGAAAATATTTTCTAGGGAACAGGTGATTTTTGACTTATTTTCTTGTGTTCCATAAGCTAGTAAAATATATTATCCTAAATACATTTTTTATATATTTAAGACAACTATGAAGCCAGTGGAGGGTGGATGGTTTTGAGCGTCAGAGGAGATAATGCAGTTGGGACGTTATTTTTATAATGGAGCTTGCTTTTCTAAAGAAAATATTTTTCAAAATTTTTGATCAATTAAACACGCCCCAAGTAGTCATCTTGTACTTTTTTCTTCTTAATTTCTATTTCAATAATGGTGATGTTTGAATTAGCTTACATGCACTAGACTAATTTATCATTAGTATAGGGATTGTATGACTTTGATGATCCAGGTTTGGATTACCTAGTATTTTTATCTCTACATTGGATTTGAACATGAGATTCATAATTGGTGCATTTTTTTTCTCTTGGAGTTATTTTATGCATTTTAATTTGATTGAGTACAAAGTTCAAGAATATAGAAATATGTTGTTCACACGAGGGGTGTAAATAAAGGTAAAAAAGAATATTAAAATTTAAAAGTTGTGACACATAAAAAAAAGAATATTTCTTTTTACACAGAAAGTACAGATAAATTGAAACAAGGGAGTAACACTTGCCTTAAGCTTATTTCTTTCATCAGCCAAAATGATCTTTTTACACTTATCTTATGAAAGCATATCTTCCCTAGTTTTGAATGTCTTGTCTAATCATCTAAAGTTATGTCATTTCTTGTGATATCTTCACGTACACTTAAACATGGTACATGTGTCTGCATGCATCTCGATTAATTTCATAACGTATTGGATAAAATTGTATCTCAATTGATTTCGTAATGCATTGGATAATTTTATCCATACAAAGAACGAAAAATCTCAACCAAGAGTGTTATATAAATATTGTTGGAACCTCAAAAAAGATATGCTCGTCAAAGTTAAATTGTTCCTAAATACGAATAGCTAAAAATAAGTGTCCTAGGTATAATAAAATATGATTTCAAGGAAAACCTTGTAAAATTTTCCATAAACCTAGGCACTCACAACACCAATGATGTTCAATAAACCCATTATTTTTAGAAGTTAATTAAAAAGGAACATCAGCAGCATGAACAAGGTATGTCACTGCCAAGGCCAACAACATTAATACACATGCAATTCCTTGGTCAATTGTTGTACCTGCAAAAGTGTTGCAACACATCAATTAAAATACTTGTGTACATAGATGGATTTACAATTTGAAACTTATGAGATTCTATAACGACCTCAAATTAATATACATTGTAATACATAAAAAGTCTGAGCAAAAAACTACTAATTTACGTGAAACCATAAGTGGTGTACTATAAGAAAATATTTGCATTTTGCAGCAAATTATACTGTACCCAGTGTAAATCTATTGCTCAAACTCTTCAAAAATGTCGCCGGATATATATTTGGGTACTCCAATAATAATGCATTTTTTAGGATGCAACACGGACATGGAGACATTTTTAGAGAGTCTGAGCAACATATAGGGTGAACAAATACCAAAATATATATGTTCGACACAAACCAAAACTTGGATAGAAATGGATAAATAATGCTATCTATTTCAATGAGAAAAAAATTGCAAGAGAATTCATGGGATTTGATATTTCCTTACCATCCAGAGAAGATAATTATTCATTAGATAAAACTTGGAATCTCAACAATAAATATGAATTTGTTATCTATGCTATTGTACTTTGAGATTCCATCCAAACTTTCAAATATAAGTTCGATCTAGTAAATAATGAAAATGGTTCTTAACATATCGCATGAGTCCACATAATACTCCTAATAGGCAGACAAACATGGGTGAGGATCAATAAGTTAGCTAAAGAAGTTGATGTTGAAGTAGAAAGAAGGCAAACATATTCACATCACAAAGCTGTTGCATACCAAGATCTATCCACGACCATAATCAAATCACACCAAGAAATAGTCAAATTCAAAATGCAAACAAACAACAAACTAGAAACTCCGGCACCTAAGCAATGGATTCACCTTGGCCAATTGTCTTCACAGTTCACACACAGAGCTTCCAACAACTAACTAAGCGTTAATCACGAACAAGTTAGAATCGTTTATATGGATCCTTACTGTTCATATTGCTCCATTCATACCCATTCTTATTCAATATTACAAATAAGAGTAATTTACCTAGCGTTAAGATTAAAAGATTCAACAAACATTGAACCAGCAGTAGAGCCACATGCAAACAAGGGGATTCAATACCAAAAAGTCATGAAGATGACCTTCTTACACATGCATAAAATTTCTAATCACCTTAACATAAGAGAAATACAAGTTTCAATCCAAGTGTAGCCTTATCTTAGATTCTTTTTGAATCCCCACTCCACCACCGATTGAATCTAATGTAAACATGTAAAAACAACAACAAACTCAGTGCGATCCCACAAGTGGGAACTGAAGAGGGTGGGGTATAGGCATACCGTATTCCTACCTTTGTGGAGCGAGAGTTTGAGGTTGTTTTCAATAGACCTTAGAGAGCTATGATGAAAATATCCAATGTAAACATACTAACAAAGGGGCAACCTGCATTAAGCTCCCACTATGCCTGAGATTCAGGGAAGGACCGGACACTAGGCTCTATTATAAGCCGTCTCACCCTACATTTCTGCAGGAGGCTATTTCCACAAGCTCCAGCTATGCGCCAGATTTGGGAAGGACCAGACACAGGGGTCTATTCTAAGCCGCCTTACCCTACATTTCTGCAACCGGCTATTTCCACAAGCGCCTTACACTACATTTCTGCAAGAAACTATTTCCACATCTCAAACCACCAAGGCTCCCCTTTTGACAAGACTAAAATTAAATCCAAACCTATCAATATAACATATGTATACATTTTTTTTTTTAAATAACATATATTATCTTCCGGTGTTGATCGATTTATTTTGCGTCCAAATTAATCAAACAAACAAATTCGAGCAGTCATGAATTTGGCGGATCCAGTATAATATCTGTCTCAAATTCAATACATACACATTACTACCCATTAATTGCTTTTGAATCATGAATCCTCACCCATTTTAATAAAGCAAAAAAAAAACTTACCGTCGCTGGCCGGAGCAGGTGCCGGAGCTAAACCCTCTTGTGCCTGAACGGCCGGAAAAAAGGCCGAGAAAACCAAAGCAAATGCTACAACGAAACTGAAAAGCAATTTTCCAGATCTCATTGTCATTTTTGTATATTTTGCTAATCTCTCTTTCAATCAATTCCTTTCTTATTATTATTATTATTCTCTCTGCGAACAGCCTCCGACGAAGATCTCGAAAGAGGGCCGCAAGCAGAGAGAGAGATTATAGAGAGAAAATTGAGAAAAGTTTCCTTTTAAATCTCACAATAACAACAGTTTCCTTCTAGATTATTACAGTCGGATCGCGTCCAGTCTGGGCTTATACAATATGATGGGCGGGTTGGGTAACCGAGTTAATTACTTAGATTCTCTTAGTGTTTTTTATTATGAATTTTACTAGATTTTAAATTTCGGATATATATATTTGATGTGTTTGTATATATATATGTGTTTTAGATTTTGGATATATATATTTGATGTGTTCGTATACATGTATGTATCTCTGATATATAAGGTCAAAATTAGGTATAATTAGTTTTAGATATATTGTATTCACGTGGATTTGCATGTCTTTGACTCTTACGTTTGTCTTTCTCCTATATCACTTGTCTTGCTCTGTATATGATATTTTGGATACGTATATCTAGTCTAGACACATGTATCTAATATGATTCACATGTATCTGAGAATGATTCGCTTGTATCTAGGGATCTCGCCCGCGTCTTTTTCTATATATGATAATACACACACACACACACACACATATATATATATATAGGTGTATTTGTCTTAAAATTTGGTATCAAATTATTAATTAGCGAGATAATATGTAATTATTTCAAACTATAGTGAGAACTAGTAAATATGATACGAATGCTTGTCTATCTAGTTTTTCCTGTGAAAATGAACAAACAATACAAATCTCACTAGTTTTGGTTTTAATTATGTATTCTCATATTACTTTAGGAAAATACTTTTTCTATCACTTTTTTCCACCAGATACTTAGATCTATGTATCTCGATTGCACGTGGATCAAATTAGATGTAGTTTGTTGCAGATGTAATGTATCCAAACGTGATTCACATATAGTTGGATATACTGAGTCCCTCACTTGTCTCTCTTATGTATTTGTATTTAAAAATATATTTGATATAAAAAAAATACATGTTTTTAATATCAAAGATATATGTTTGCTTTCTCGTTCACTTCTCTCCTTATGCACATACATTTCAAAATGTATCTGGAATCAAAGATATATGTATCTAGTATTGAAAAAACTAATGTATTTGTTTATATTCAAGTACAAAGATAGGAGGAGGGGGAGAGAGAGTAAAAAGAGAGGGAGAGAGAGGAAGAGAAGGGGCGGGGGGGGGGGGGAGGAGAGCGAGCGTATGAAAGAGAAATTTGAAGGAGTTTATCTAACTTGAAAATTGGTATGAAATTATTAATTAATGAGATGATAAAATTATTTCAAATTAGAGACAAATTGGTATTATATGGTAGGAAAGTTTGTATAATTAGATATTTCTTTGTGAAAAATCCTATTTTATACCAATGATAAGGAAATATTGTCTCGGTCTTAAATTATATATCGGATCAAATATAATTATCTCAAATTACTTATTATTTTTAGTTTAAGGCATGTTAATTGTTTTTTTTTTAAATTTTGTTCTTAATAGATGTTTGTCATTAATGGAGATCGATAACATATAAATAGAATAAACATTCCATGCAAAGTTAAATATAAATAAGGAATAGTTATCAAATATCCCTCTTAAATAATACTTCACTACGTAATTTAACCGCGCTTCGCGCTGGCATAAATAATTTTTCTATGCTTGTGAACAACCTTTTCAATAATCGATTATTATAAGAAAAAAAGAAGTAAGTTTTAGTTGGTTTTTAAAACATTTCAAAAGAAATTAGTAAATGATTTGACATTATCACGTATCTCAAAAATTGTAAATATGTAATTAATGATTAAAAATATCTTGATATCTAATCATTTTTATCTTTTACATAATTTATAATATATGTTTGAGGATATAATTGTCTTGTTAAAATTGAGTGATGTTTTTATGTAGTGATTAAACATTACTTTTTTTATTATTTGTACATGAAAAATATAGAATCCGATAATGTTATGGTCAGAATAACTCTGTGTGAAAAAGAATCATGCGAAACTTTTCGATAATCAATATTAGTTATAAATAAGTTAAGACCGTTAAAAAATGTACACCACAACAACATAAATATTTTTTTTAGAGACAATCTACTTGTCTGAACGGTTCACCACTTTTCGTTATTGTTACTGTAAAATAATTTATAGAAGGAGAAAAATAAATTTGAAGCAACATCAAACTAATATTGTTGACCCTTTTAGAAATTCATTCTTCATTAAACTGCTGTTCTGAAGGCTTTTCTAAATGCTTCATCAATGCAACTTACGATTTTTTCCAGAAATATATATGTATAATTGTTGCCTTATGGAATTACAAGTAGATCAAAATGTTGGATTCTAAACTCATGTTAAAGAAATATTCTCGAACATTAAAAAATTAAAAATGAGCCTAACTTAGATAACTCAAACGCTCGGGAATGATTTGGGACATGAATGACAACAAATCTATGTTAATGGACATATGTTTTGTAGTTTGAGATATTACTTTTATTTGGAGTAGGCTTTGTTTCATATTCTTCAAATTAAGCTTGCCGAAAATATTCATAACTCACACAAAAAATATTTAGAAGAGCCGAATGGGATGAAAAAAAAGAAATATATTAAAGGACGAAAAGTTTTGTCCAAGTGAGATCATATACATACCAAACGAAAAATAATCAATACAATTTTAAGGAAACAACAAAATAGCGAGAAAAAACATACATTAAAGGAAGTAAACTATGAGATATCCAATGATGATAATAAATCATTCTAACAAGAAAGGTTCCTATCTTTTGAAATAACGTACCTCAAAAAATTGACTAGCTCTTCAATCAACTTTCAATCCTTAAAATACTCATAATATCCACCGATAAAATTTAATAAAAATAGATAAGAACAACATAAAAACCAAAAATATGGGCATGCAAAGTTATTAACTCTCAGAGAATTTTCTAAAGAACACAACATTGCATCCTTGTATTTGAAGGAATGACGTTGTTGATGAAGAAATTAGAGATTTGTAAGAGCTTTTTTATTGTACCTTCAACAATTTCAGTAGAGAAAACTTGCTTGAATACTCAATTAACGTTTGTTATTTAATTTGTACTAACAAATACTTATAACAATAATTTTGCATAAACATAAACAACAAAGTTTAAAGCATGTACTCAAAAACAACAATTAATGGTATAAGCATAAATTAATGACTGTAAAAAAAGTATCAGGATCTTAAAAAATAGAATGGGCAAAATTGAGCCCATTGAATGCACAGTGTCCCCTTAAGGAAATTATTCCCTTCTAGTACCCGATATTTAAAGGAATAGATCCTCTCAAAATAGAACTATTTTATTCACCGGTGTATTGATACAAAAACAATTATGTCTATGAGCCATTCAAAAAGAGTAAAATACACAAATATTTAATAGTCTAGAAGAAGAAGAAAAAGTTCAAAATTTTAGTTGTTATAAAATGAGAGGAAAATCCTCTATTTATAGACAACAAAGGGTAGTGTGAATAAATAATTATTGTGTCTTATCGAAAATGTTACAACTCTTTGAAAAAGTTACAACCTTTCAGAAAATGTCACAATCTTTCGTAAAAATTACAACTTTTCATAAATGTGGCAAATCTTCCTGAAAGTCACAACTTTTCATGAAAGTGGAAGGCTAGTTTTGAAAATAAAATAAATTAAAAAGAAATCCTGATTTATGGTGGCTCCACGTAGACGGACCTAAGATTTTCTTTTATATATATATACTAGTTGGGCAAGGCCAGTGCTTAGCACGGTGTCACATCCCGCCACTTCGTAGTTAAAATTTTGCGTTCGGAAAGGGACAAAACGTTCTAGAGTTAAGGAGAGGTTTGCGGAAGACTCTAGAACCCTTTAGAAGGCTTTGGAGAACTCTAGGAAGACTTAGATATTTTCTTGGAAAATCTTGGTAAGTGTAGAGAATTCTAGAGAGGGACTAAAGTGTAAATATCTTTAGGGACTTGTAAGTAATTTTTATTTGCACTTAGGTCCTTGATGGCAAGTATAAATAGAGGTGCCATCCATTTGCAAGCAAGCAAAGTTGTAAATCATTCCTCCAAGCAATACAAAAAGCCTTCTTCCAAAATTCTCTAAGTCTTTCCTTTCATTCTCTTAGCGATCTTAGTTTCAAAAGGCTTACTTGAGCTTACGAGATCTTGAAAGAATAGTGAGTAATTTGTCAAGTGCCGCACGGAGTTTTAGCCAACACTCTAAGTCCGTGACAACGGGCCCAACATTATATATTTTCAGGATGAAGTTAATTTTTAGGTGTTCGGTGTAGTCATATACGCCCAACATTATATATTTTCAGGATGGAGTTAATTTTTAGGTGTTTGGTGTAGTCATATAGTGGTGAAGGATAGATAAAAACTTACTTTTAAAAAATAAAAACATAAAGCCAAAATTGCATTGCTTGTATCCTAAAATGTTAATATATTGCTTCAGGCATCTACTTACAAACTGAAGCACATGTCGATGACAAAACTAATAATGTCAAGTCAGATTTTGGTTTAATATCAAACATATTAAATCTCAAACTATCAAATTGACATACTTGCTGAAGATGCAACAAAACTAATATGTAGGTATATTATTGCCAGAGTATATCTAACAAAGTACTTCACTTTTCACTATACCTTTATTAATATATCGGCATTTCACATATCCAAATGAAATAACATAAAAAAAAATAGAATGTTCATCTAATACACAAATCTCAGAGCCAATCTGAGATCATTAAAACTCTTTAGTTAACCATCTTCATATTTCTTTGGAACATTCATATGGTAAATTCATGTCATATGAAGCTTTAAAGGTTCGTCAGATCTGCACCACCTGGGAATCCCATGTAATGCCATTGTCTATAATATAATATCAAAGTCTTCTCATAAGTTTTCTTGTAGGGAGAACCTGCACGACAACTCACCTTTTTAAGATCCAGGAACGAACTTAAAGTAATGGACATTCTGATTTGCCTTGCCTGAAGCTCTTGGATATAAGCCTTCTATGGACGTTTTGTTGTTCTTCTTTGATTCTCCACATAACAGACTAACTGTCATGGACATTCAAACTAACAAATTTGTTTTAACTGTTGATCAGCTAAGTGTTTCGTCGTCAAACTGAAGTCTCACCATATACATTCAGCTGAAGAGTAACGACTTTTAATTACCTCAACATTGGAGTTATTTCCTCTATTCACTCTTAACATATCAAAAGAAAACAAAAAAAATATTTTAATCCTTGACATCACACAAATTGCAAGTACTACTCAACAATACAAAAACAAATAGAATAAGGGTCATGCAAAGCTTATACTCCCCCAGTTTGCCTTCTATGATCTAGTTACTATTGGGAGAGTTAAAGATGCTTTCTTTGAACATGACTTTGTCAAATAGATTAAAAATGTTTTGAGTTGTTGATCATGATGACTTATAATACTTTTTATTTAGTTTTTAAATATATACATTTATTCGTATTATGAATCAGGTCGCATACAATGGAATGTATATAGTAGTTCTTTGGAGAGAGAAAAAGATAAATTGCCCACCTGAAATATAAAAAGGAAGAATATTATCCAGAGCTTCTATTGTCTGTATGGATCGATCATTTGCTAACAATAACTGGTTGAGTCTTGTCTCCTTTCACTTTGTCGTACGCAGAGGTATAATTCTCTTGCAAAGACAGAAACAAAAAGTGAGTAGTCTTTGTAAGAATTCAATTGTTGTTCCCAATTTATTATATAACTTGAGTACCTGATTGACATGCTACTCATGCGAAGCAATAACTTTATAGTTCAATCCAATTTTCACCAAGTATTTCACAAGCCTATTTAATTTAGGACATGGATATTTCTAGTAAAGAATTTTTTTATAAGCAAAACACAGGCAAACTAATGAAGTTGGAAGACGTGGATTTAAAGTTCAAACATTGTACAAAATTGAAGAACTGAAACTTCAAATGGAGAAGGGATGAAATTAGTATAAAACTTCAAAACAAATTGTTGCACCTCAAAATAAGCCGGTAGAAAAATTAAGGTGGAGTAAATTAATTATGTAAATAAGACAAATGTACTTTGTTCAAGTTCACATTTAATATTGACGTCGTATTCTCGAAAACAGTCCACTTAGTTCTCAACTAAAAACTAAGTTCATTCACAATTTCATTTTGATATCAACAGCTTTGAGATTCTAAACATAAATCAACGCCAAACTCTTTAGATGACTCATTGTCACATTTGTTTCGTATCATACGGCAGGCACCTATGCGCTGCCCATTTCATTGTTTCTCCAATATATCCTCGCCGAAGTATGAGGCAATATGTTAGATCAAATAGAATAATATTGCAATTGAGGGGAAGAGAAGTTATCAGGAGGGAGTGAGAGATACTGACCAGACGAATGATGAAGAACGTACTATACCTGAATTTTGCTGCAAAAAGAGTGATGGTTTCATGGTGAAGTTAGCTTAATAGTGAATGTTAACTTAAACGAAAGTCACTTCCACAAACTTAACTGATAATAGCATATCCATTTGCCTTTGTCTCTGGAGAGTTTGGGGGGACAAAAAAAGCTGAAAAACCTGCATACCATCTTTGTTACTCCCTCCTTCCTAGTTCCTAATAATTGGTCTTCCATACGGATTGAGAATCCAAAAAACTACTTTTCCAGTAACACCAAAATGAGGAATATAGTTTCTGCAATTAGACACTACTCAAAACATCTAGAAATGTAAGGGTGGAAGTGGGGTTAGAAGATAACAAACTTAGCAAAAGTTGCAACATAATTCATGTAAATTTATTTTGCTCTTATAGTGCTATTTATCAATTCAAATTTCAGACATAGCCACTTAATTCAATGTTGATATCGGGCACCAAGATAGATAGTTCATTCAATAAGAATACCACGATGCTGACTATTACAAATTTCATTCACAATTTCCTTTTAATCTAATACAGATGACAAAGAGCTTGAGAGGAAAAATAAAATGGAAAAAATGAGACAACAACAAACTGAATGTTAAATAAATAATCTAAATGATCAACAAAATTCAAAAATAACACATGACTGACACAGAAGACTACAAAAGTTATCTGATGCATTTTCAGATAATAAAGCTATGTAAATTTTGATGATAAAAAAATGATCATATTTTCACCGAAATGATAGAAAATGAAAATCGTAAGAGTGATTTTTCCATTGAATTTACTGGAGAAACATATAGGAAGCTAATATGACATAGAATGGGATGTTGCTTACCAATGTACCAGCAAACAAAAGGGAATGGGGGAATTATTAATTAATCTACATTCTCGTCTAATTAGCGTGTGAAATAAGAGGACGTCATTTGAGATAGATTGGAAAAATCAATAACATATAAAATTTGAAAAAATGAGGAAACAAAACTTATTCCGACCAAACGTAACTAAATTGTAGTGCTTGTCTTTCAAGAATAGATGCATGTTTGCCTGTACGATACATAAATCTGATGGACTACCCTTTGCATTGGAACAAATTAAAGGATGATTAATTGACTAACCTTTTATAAAGTTTTTTGTTGGTGTGAAGATTCATATTCAATAACTGATGGCACTATCTCTACCTTGCTTGTGCTGAGCGGCTTCACCCTTTTAGCGTTTCTCTAGTTAATGCTTGACGGGGAAACATGTTTCTTTTCTGTGTAGGATAGAACTGTTAGAGTTTATCCGGATGACCTCCTCAGCAGAATGTGGAATAGTCTATTCGACTATATGTACATGATTAACACATAGTAGCTGGTGCTGAAAACAAAAAGAAAAAATTGTAAGATTTAAATATCTTATGAGAAAAAGTTAGTATAAATATTTATAGGCGTTTACATGGTAGGAATGATTCAACTGGCTGCACATCTGTGGTAGAAATAGCCAAACAAACATGTATAAAGTATGCTGATATGTATAAATAAAGGAAACCTTGACATAGGTTGTGCCAAATATGTCTTCTACTGTCAAGGAGAGGAATTTTTCAGCTAGATCACCAGAAATGCATGTTGTTTTCGAGCTACTGGCAACAATAAGATCAATTCGGAAGGTACAACTGGAACCATAGTGAGTTAATACTTAAAAATATTGCACGTATATGCTCGATTTTGTCGAAATAGAATTCATGTGTATGGCATATCACAATGCTAAGGCACTAAAGTTGTCTATCATTTGCACTTTGTGCATTCAAACTGCCTTCTATCGTTTGTACGCTTTTTCTTTTTGCAACCCAAATATTTCAGTACACAAAACTATTCGATATCATTTGATATTAGCATTTTTACCACAATGTAGGGAACTCCAATTGCAGAGGAAAATGAAAATTACGTCTATATTACTCTATTCCATGAATAAGCTGAGCAAGTGTATATATATGCAAAACTCAATAGATGTTTGTGATGTAATTTCTGCAATGGGGATAACCTTTTGGTAAACAGAAATCCCGATGAGAGGGGTGGATAACCTGGAGAAGCTGCCCAATGTATGGCTTGAAAGTATATCTTTATTTTTTTCCCTATCATCACACGAAATAAATTATTCAATGTGCTATTCAAATCATATTAAATCTAGAGAGTTAAGAGTAAGAAGTCGGTACCAGTTAATGAGCTTCATTGCTTGTGAATAAGTAGGATCTATGTGTGCTGTCTAGTTGAATCTGGTCTGCACCGATAAACTTGTATGTGGAGCTTATCTGCATAATGTCCAATATCATCACCATACACAACTATCCTAATTTGTTGCTCATGTAAAGTTTAATAGCTTTTTGAGAGATGTGAGGAAGTAATATAATTATGCGA
The DNA here is from genome assembly GCA_037074985.1 of Solanum bulbocastanum. Classification (NCBI taxonomy): domain Eukaryota; kingdom Viridiplantae; phylum Streptophyta; class Magnoliopsida; order Solanales; family Solanaceae; genus Solanum; species Solanum bulbocastanum. Next base: position 4,136,251 of record CM073604.1, read on the forward strand.
AGAAAATTAGATGTCTTTACTATAGGTGAAAATACCTCATCGTCTTTCAAAATCAGATTTTGGAATCTGATTCTCCGGACTTTCTCGCCATTTGGCTTCACTGATTGCAGCACAAATCAAAGAAAAACATTCTTTTCTATATCATAAAAGTGAGCAGATGGAGTACGAAGTCAACCACAAAAAGTTGTACCCTCTGCAACATTGCAAGTATCTTCGGCTTAAGTACAGTGAGTTGCAAACTCAAAGAGCAAATTATAAGAAAAAATGGGGAAAAGGCACTAAATGGGATGACGTGCAGCTCAGGCATAATGACATGCATGCATACATGGGCGGATCTATGTATGGATGTGGGGTGCCACGCCACCCCCGAACTTCGACGAAAATTCTATATATACATAGGTATATATATATATATAATATTTATATAAATATAAAGCGTGACACCCAGTAAACAAAATTGGCTTGTGGTGCCACGGTAGGACGGCAACTTTAGATGGCTAATGTTCCGGGTTTGAATTTTATTTGCACCTATTTTTTTTAAAAATTTGCTGCAGACATTTTTTTTTTAAAAAAAAGGCTCCAACCACATTTTTTTAAGAAAAAAAGCTGACACATTAATCAATAAGTCTATTTGATATCCACGGACTCTAAATCCTGAATCCGCCACTGCATGCATATATCTAGCAAGACATTATCTGAAAGAGTAAAAAACTAAAATTATGCTCTCATGCATGGTGGTGCCCACCATGCAAATAATGAGTAAAGCTTAATTTTCTCGAAACAAACTCTCAGGCGAAATTTAGAATCACGATCAAACTAAACTAATGGAGTTCCCTATTAAATTTTAATCAGTCCTCTCAATTTGAAGCATCTTAAAGTAGAACATGCAGGTAAAAAATAATTGACAATAAACTAATGAAAAATCAATTAGAAAATCGCCAAAGATTTGGATTCAAAATTTCCAACACAACAAACAAAAATTAGGAAAAACCGAGGTGAGAAGGAATAAGACAACCAAATCTTTGAAAGAAAAAAGGCAAAGGGACGGATTTACCTCCAAACTTTAATAAATGATATGTATATGCCCTTCGTTACACTTTCCGTCCACATAAGTCCTCCCGTCTAATTATAGGTACACATGTAGCCCTCTCACTAACGGATCCCTAATTTATTACACGTATCTTAATCCTATTGAACTACCCATTTAACCCTTTTTTTAAATTCATAACCCAACTATCCGCCCCATAACCCAATACCCATCCAATTTCCTCTAAAAAAAAAAATCCCAATTAAAACACCCAAAACACACCCAAATCCAGACTTCATATATCCCAATCTACTCCCTCTCTGATGGCTACATCCATTACTGCAAGTATATCAGAGCTGTAACAACCACTGAACCAGCATACTTTATATATCGCAATGTGGGCACCCGGGCCCATCCCTCGAGCCTCCCCAGCTCCATTTCCGAGCACACCAGCCATTGGAACTGCAGCTCCTCCAGCAGTGGATGCTGTATGTGTACCATGGCCATGGGAATCCCGTGGCGACACATATTCATCCACTGCATCTGGTGACGATGTCATTGAAGCCACACGATGTCCTTTGCTGAAAAACCTTGCACCAATAAGCTTGCGATTACAACTAGAAGAACTAAAATCATGTCCTCCTTGGCAGATACCCCTCCACTTCTGTGGAGCAGGTGGCATTCCATGATCATCAAAACTTGGACTTTCTGGCGATATATAAAGTCTGGATTTGGGTGTTTTAGTTGGGATTTTTTTTAGAGGAAATTGGGCGGGTATTGGGTTATGGATTGAATAGTTGGGTTATGGGTTAAAAAAAGGGTCAAATGGATAGTTCACTAGAATTAAGACACATGTAATAAATTAGAAGTTTGTTAGTGAGAGAGTACATGTATTCCTATAATTGGACGGAAGGGGTTATGTGGATGAAAAATATAACGAAAAATATATACGTATCATTTATTAAAGTTTGAAAATAAATCCGTCCCTTTCACGAAGAAAAAGTCACAAATTTTACCATTACCACAAACATTAATCATAAACGATCTTACCTTTAGATGTAGAGTGAATTGGAAGAGACAAACATAGACTTGAGAGCAATTGATCTAAGTGAAAAGGCAAAGCACAGAAAGTTGGAGAGAGAAAAAGTGGTCATCTGGGTATTAGGAAAAGTGGCAAGTGCTTTGCAGGAGAAAATGAACACGTGTTAAGGCCTCTGAAAAGTAAAAGTTGATACATAACCAATAAATAAGTACACGCTTATAGTACGACTAAGAAAACCTTGGGTACAATATCTAATTGCAACTCCCACTTCTGACAAATATGATCCTTGTGTAAAAAAATAGAAAATACAAAGAAAACATATATTGTTTCCTTTTCTTGATTGAAGTTGTTTAAATTTGTATTTATTATAAAATGTAGAATAATTTGAGAAATACTTTATCCTATTTTTTGGTATAATATTTAAATCACCCCAAAATAAACGGAAGTTTCAATGGCCATGACAAAACCATTCCAAAATTATTCTTTAGTTTGGTAAAAAAACGATTAAGAAAATAAATCCAAAATACAAATTACAAAATACAAAATAATTACAACCTTTTTTTTTTGTCAGTTTTATTACCGACCTCATACTTTCAACTTTGATCATTACAATTTCCAAAAAGTTTGATCAAGTTTCTCATTTTTTTTGCCAAAAAATCTTTTTTTTTTGTTTTGTTTCAACTACCCCTTTATCATTAATTATACACAAATGATGGGGTTAGTTTTTTTCTAGCATTTTAAATTTTTTTTGCTGGAGGTTATTATTATTATCGAGAAGGTGGTGATTTGATCTGATCAAGAATGGGTTCTTGCTGAATTTTTATTGGGTTTATTCTCAAAAAACCTAATAGAAATTCAGTATTTTTCTTGTTGAAAAAGGTGCAAACCCCATTTTTATTTGTAAGTGGCTTATTTTTGGGAAGATATTATTAAGGATATGTTCATTTCATGATAATCTATAGATTGATATCATGGATCCTAATTTGATATAGTTTTAATGTTCAATAGATTGATATTCATGTTTAATAAAATAGAGATAGAGTATCAATTATGGGGAGAAGCACAACTTTTATGCATTGCAATTGTAGAATTCCTTGTTCTTTTTCCAAAAAAAGTTTAAATAACAATGGTGTCCAAGCAGCTTGCGTGCACCTCAAATATTTCATTAGGTATGTGCTACTTTTCACCAGTATATGCATCGAGCGACTTTGACCAACAAGGTTTGGTCAAATCCCAAATAAGACAAAAACACTAAGTGATTTCTTTCAATCTGTTCAAGCCTTGATGGACGTATGTATAAAAATGTGCATGTGCTGGTAGGAGGTAGCAATTACCTCATGCATTAGTCGACAAGCGCCGAAGCTGGTTGGTCCGGACACCATGGTTATCAAAACAAGGGATTTGCATCTTGGCCTTCCATGATTTGGTGCAATTGTAGAATTCCATTGCATATTTTCACTTTATTAGTAATTTAGAGTTGTGCTTAATCTAACTTTTGTGGCTTTGTTATTATTGTAGGTCTTTCTTGTATTGAAGTTTTTTGCAACTCATAAAAGGTAAATGGATCAATTTAGGCAAATTGGTGAAGTAGTTGGGAGTTTGAAGGCTCTTATGGTGTTGAAAAATGATATCCAAATCAATCAAAGGCAATGTTGTTTTCTATTTGATATGTTTGTTCATTCTTTTGATACAATTTCTGAAGAAATCAAACATAATTTAAGGTTAAATGAGAGTAATATAAAGTGGAAAGCTCTTGAGCTGCCTATGAAAGAGCTTCATAGGATCTTTAAAGAAGGCGAATCGTACATAAAATATTGTTTGGATGTTAAAGATTTGTGGGGGAAAGCCATAAGTCTCCATATGAACAGAGATTGTGTTGAGTTTCATATTCATAACTTGCTGTGTTGCTTCCCTGTTGTTATTGAGGCTATTGAGGCTGCTGCAGAAATCTCAGGGTTCGATGAGGAGGAAATGCAGCAGAGGAGAACCGCGTTAATGAGGAAATACGACAGGGAATTGATTGATCCGAGGTTTTTCCAGTGGATGTCTGGGAAGCAGTATTTGGTAACTCGTGAAATATGTAGCCGGTTGGAGAGTTGTTGGAAAGAGGATAGATGGTTGCTTATCGATGTGATAAGGCAAAAGAAAACAGAAACTTTGTTGAAGTATGAACAAAGGCTTGGAGACTTATTGTTAAGGAAGTTAGATGGTGTTGAACCAATTAACAAGATATTGTTGCCTAGTTCAATCTTAGTCGGATCAAACGATTATCATGTGAAGAGACGTTTAGGGTCGTGGGGCGGACATGTTAAGGAGATACAATGGTTAGGAGAGAGTTTTGCTTTGAGGAACTTTTTCGGAGAGGTTGAACCATTACATGATGAGATTTCTTTGGTGTTTTCTTTATCCCATCCCAACATTCTGCAATATCACTGTGGTTTTTATGATGAAGAGAGGAAAGAAGGGTACCTTGTTATGGAGCTGATGAATGATACTCTTGCAACGTACATAAAAGATCATTCTGGTCAGAGGAAGAGACCGCCTTTTTCAACGTCTGCTGCAGTTGATATTATGCTTCAGATTGCAAAAGGGATGGAGTATCTGCATTCGAGAAAGATTTATCACGGAGAATTGAACCCATCTCATGTACTTCTTAGAGCAAGGAATTCCTCAGCAGAGAGCTATTTTCACGTGAAACTCAAAGGCTTCGGCTTAACTTCAATCAAAAGTACTTATAAGACTGCCAGCCACAATGCAGCTGATTCCGTTATATGGTTTGCCCCGGAAGTTCTTGCAGAACAAGAAAAACCAGGAAGCAAGTGTGCCTACAAGTACACAGAGAAAGCTGATGTTTATAGTTTCGGAATGATTTGTTTCCAAATTTTGACAGGGAAAGTTCCGTTTGATGAAGGACATTTGCAAGGGGAGAAAGTCGTGCGGAATATCAGAGCAGGGGAGAGGCCTCTCTTCCCATATCCTTCACCTAAATACCTTGTGAACTTAACAAGAAGATGTTGGCACACAAATCCAAATCTTCGTCCACGTTTCTCGTCTCTATGCAGGATTTTACGTTACATCAAGAAGGTCCTTGTCATAAATCCAGAACATGGCCAGCCTGAAACTGCCCCTCCACTTGTAGACTACTGTGATATTGAGGCTAGCTACTCGAAGAAGTTTGCTGAAGAGGAGAGCACGAGTTTGACCCCGGTATCACAGATTCCTTTTCAAATGTTTGCTTACCGGCTCATTGAGAAACAGAAGATTTTTGGAAAGAACTGGGATCCATCAAATGATGGTTTTTCGGTCCATAGGAGAGCATCATTGCTGAGTGATGACGGGCAATTGTCTGCGATGGATGATCTCTTTCTTGCACCGAGTGATGGAAGGTCAGTTTGCTCCGAGATAATTGACAGGAAAGATTCAAGATTGTTTGATCAGAGGTCAGCTATCTCCGAGATACCACATAGAAGGCTTCTCTTATTCGATCAAACATCAGTTGGCTCTGAGAGTCCGGAGAGGAGATTCTCGTCTGTGGCAACAGCAGATGAAACACTTTTCTTTGCTGATAGTCCGGACAGGAAAGGAGCAGTATCGTCACCAATAGTTAATAGGTCACCACGCATTGACACACTAGAGAAAAAGATCATTTCATCAATTAGCAAGAACCAAAGACTCAAATTTTTAGCCAACCAAGAGAAGGCAATGTCTCCAAAAGCAGGTGATGAAAAACCTTCATCAAGCATAGCTGCTGCGCAAAATTTAGCATCTCCACCGACTTCAGAGGAGATGAAACCAGCTGAACAAAATTTAGTATCTCCACGGACTACAGAGACGAAGAAATCAGCTGATCTAAATTTAGTATCTCCACGGACTACAGAGACAAAGAAATCAGCTGAGCCAAATTTGTTATCTCCACGGACTACAGAGAAGAAGAAATCAGTTGAGCCAAATTTAGTATCTCCACGGACTACAGAGACGAAGAAATCAGCTGAGCAAAATGTAGTATCTCCTCCGATTTCAGAGAAGAAAAATTTATCTTATGATCTGAAACCGACTAGTTCTGAGACTCAAGAAAAGAAAAATGAATCAGATGATCAGAAACTAATCAGTTCAGAGGCTCATGAGAAGAAACATTCATCTCATGATCAGAAATTACGACGTTCCAAGACTTTAGATCGGAAAAAGTCATTAGCTGCCAATGACAAACCACTTCATGGCGAGGAAATGCAGAGGAAAAGTTTGAGAACCAGGAGAATAAACCAAAGTTTATTCAACATTGTAGATAAGAAAGTTCCTGAAGCTAATCAAATTTCAATGTCATCCAAAAATCACGAGAAAATTGCATCCAAGCCCATTGATCAAAAGACAGCTGTCAAGAAAGATTCATCACGCAACAAAGTGCAGGACACAAAGACTAGCTCTATACCAGGTTAGCTCTTCTATTAACCCACCCCCACCCCCACCCCTCAAACATACACAAAACCCCCTCCCCCCCCTCTTTAATTTTTTTGTCTGGTTTTGACTTGGCTCGGAATTTTAAAAAGTAAATAAGACTTTTGAATTTTGTGTCCAAAAAGTAAAGAGATATTCTTTTTGAAACATGCTATAAAAGGAAATTTAAACAAACAAATTGAAATGGAGGGGGTAGGTTTTATTTTGTCACTTGATTCAGTTGAATAGTTAGTGTTTGAGGACATCCAAACATGAGTCTAATAATAAATTGTTTATGCAGAGAAACTGATCGACGACTCACCAAGATCTTCACCAGCTAGAGTTAATAGAATACATTCATCGCCAATGTCTTCTCCAACACGATCCCCAATGACATATTCAAGATCACCAGCAATCGCCTCAAAGGGATATGAATATCAATCCCCAAGTTCATCACCATTAAATCCATGTTCGCGATGTTCAAGAGTAAACCGAGAGTGCCAAACTTCAGGTATGAGCCCACATATACAGAGGAAAGCTCATACCTCTCATTCAGAGATAGCTTAGCTCTTCATCTGTCTTCCAGTGCATGCTTGTACAGTCAAACCTCTCTATAACAACATCATTTTTGTCCCGATAGTTTTTTGGTTGTTATTGCAAAATGCTGTTATAGGGAACATATAATATAACTCAAGCAAAATAATCGATTCCATAGAAAACATGACTGTTATAGAAGATGATTGTTATAAAGAGGTCTAACTGTACAACAATATTTGCACTTTGGATCAACCGGCCTGTTGAAAGAGCACCCGATGAGACACGTAGTCCCAGGTTAAAGCTAGAAAAGCTCCCCGGGTTTTCATGGGGACCTTTGTAACAAGATAACTATGAATTACTATATATACAGGTTTTCCACTTTCTGTATCTGTTTGTCAAAGCTCTCTTCACATTATTTTCTAGGCATAATACACAAACAAACACTCAAACGTGGCCTGAACACTCCTACTCGTCCCTACCATGTCTCATGGACAATCAATGCTGCCGTGGGTGCACATTGTTAGTTGAAGTGTTCAACAGATACAATGGAGACGAGTTGAGATGTCTAGATGTGCATACTCAAAGTTGGAGTGTTTAGTTATTAGTTGAGTTTCGAGACCAAGTTAAAGTGTCTATCTATTTATTATGTCTATCTTCACGACTTTCTTGATTTCACAGTACTTGTACTACTCTTTCACATTAAACAAACTTGACATTTCTGATTCACATGAAATTGGTATAAAGGCAGTTCCCATATGCATATAGGGTAAATTGTATGAATTTTCGCCATCCGTTCAGTAAAATGGCGCAGGAAATATACCAAAGTTATAGTCATTGTTCAAATTTTCCATCGATGTAAAACAGATCGGTTGTATGTGAATATCTTGATGTAACTCTTGTTAAAAAAGTGGTCACATATATCCCTAAGTTTACAAAATTGGCTCACATATGCCTCTTACCATTGTAAAAATGGTTCACATATATCTCTACCGTTACGAAAGTAATAATTTTTTTTTAATTTTTAATATTTTTAAAAAAAATCATGTATTTGATTCTTTTCACACATAAATTATTTTTTTACTTCTTTGATTATTATTATTTTAGTTTCTTGTTTTTATTTCATCTTTTCTTTCATTCTTTAATGTAAAGATAAGAGAAATACAAAAAAAAAATGTGAATGAAAAAAGAGAGAAAAATTTAAAACTAACTTTTTTGGGCATATATTGTAATTTAATTTTTATATCCGTAAATTTTTTTGGGGCATATATAATAAATTTTATAAGAAAATAAGTCAAAAAAATAAATTTGACCATCAAAATAATAAATTCAAATTAATAGTTGATTTTTTTTTAAAAAAAAAACTATGAAAATGTTCAAATATACTCCTACATGGATTGTTTTTCTAATTAAAAATTAACAAAAAAATAATTTAAAATTAATTTTTTCTCTCCTGTTAGAAGAAAAGAGTATATATGAGTCATTTGTGTAAAAATAGGGGTATATATGAGACACTTTCATAATAAGAGATATCCTAGCTTTAAATGACAAAGTTGAGGGGTATATCATACCGTTCTCCATCTAGAAAACATGGATGAAAGTATAAGTTTGGATACGGGTTCGATCAAACTCAAAGTTTTTCTTAAACATGTATGTATGTTTAAAAATTTATTAAATAGGTAAAAATATCAAATTTAGAACTCAGTTATTGACACTTGAAGTTTTATTTTAGAATTCATAAAATTCAAATTTTGATTCCACCCTAGGGATATATTTTGAGTAAAGTGGAAATCTTTTCAGAAATTATTAGAGGATGACTGAAAATTTGTTAAGTATTACAAATATCATAAAATAATATAATATTTCCTTGTAAGATTAAGAAATGATAAATATATGAGCAAATATTAAGGCCCGTTTATTATATTATCATGACAATATTCTAGAATTATTTACCTAAAAACTTTTAAAACAATATCAAAATCAAAATTATGACCTAAAGGAGGGTATATTAGTAATCGCTCGCGTAACCTATCGTCATGGATAAAGAACGTGCCACTCTTCCGTCATACATACCCATCGATGACTTCTTTGGCAACTCATCCATCGTCGCTCTTTCGTCATACATACTGCTAAGGTTTTTCCGATAATTCCTTTCCACTGTCTCTATATATCATTTTTGCTCTTTTATTCTGTTACTGAGTGCTTTTGTATATTGTGATTTCTGATATTGTAATTGAATGTGTGGTATTGAGTTACCTTTTGGTCCAAATTATGTATTTGTCTTAAAAGATGTATTGAATATTAATAAACTATTAATTTAGAACTCAGTGACTTTAGTTTTTAGATAATCATTGTGTGTGGATCAATTTTCACGCACCTTAAAAAATTCAGTAACTTAAATGAATTAGAATCAGGGGCAACTCAATAGAATGGATGACCTAAATCCAAAATTTAGAAAATTGTCTTACATTGATTTAATTTTATATATATATATATATATATATATATATATATATATATATATATATATATATATATATATATATATATATTTTATTCTTAGTATAACATTTCTTGTAATATTTTGTAAGACAAGAATAAACATATATAAATTATTATACGTTACATAACAACACAAATGTTTAAATCTCTCTTATTGGTTATACTTTTGAAAACTGTTCCAATATAGTCAACTGTTACATAAACTGTTAAAATTATTCTAAAAGTGTTCAAAAATAAAATTAAAACTTCACTTTATTGAATATGCCAATTTGAGTATCATTTTTTTTGTATTTATATAATATTTCATAATACTTTTAAATACAAAAATCAATATTATAGTGATTGTTACATATAGAATACATTCAAAGTTGACATATTTTTCTAAATTTAATTATTTGATAGTCTATTTAGTTTAAGCTTCAAATGTTTAAGAAAACATCTCAAGGAATTGAAGACAATCTTATAAAATCAAATATTAAAGCATGATTAATTCAAATTGATATGAATTAGACAAATTAAGAAATAGAAAGTAACTATGAATTTAATTGTATATGATTTTTAATTATAATTACATCAATAATAAAATTTAAAAAATATGTGCATAATTAGTAAGAGATTACCAACAAACTATAGTAGAACCTCTCTAAATTATTACTCAATAAATTAATAAACTCTATAACATAATATTTTTCTTCGAGTCCTGACTTGGGCCAGTGAAAAAAATACCAATTTCGATAAAATAATATATTTTTCAAAATACCCATTATAAATATATGGTCCCATTAATATTACAAATTAATAATTGTTTAAAGTTACAAAATTATCTAAGACAATTTGGTGAAATATGATTTTAGTGCCTTTTGTTAAAATTTAAATTTAGTTGAAGTTCTTCTCTAACTTTCTATTGCATCCAAATGTCCTGATGTTGTCTTCTCGAACTGCTTCCAAAAATTGTGAAGAGTTCTAGACACGATAAGTGTTTCCTTATGTATAACACCTCATAACTCTATTCTCAGAATTCGACTAGGTTGTCGTAAGTGTATCAACTTGGGTCGGATTATATACTACTTGTTCATATATGTTAAAGTCCATTTCTAAGTATTAAAGTGTTTTGGATGTGAGTTAAGGTAATAATGAACCTTTAGCACAAAGTCAAGTTGACAAGTTCCTAACAATTAAGTTTTTCGTGTAAGTTCATTCAAGGATCAACTTCAATCAATCATACCTCCTAAAATATAAAGATTTTTTGTAGCTTAATACCAACCAAATAAAAGGCCTTGAAGTCTTCTTTCATCTGTTTTCGACTGTTCGCCAATCCAAGTTATGTGCTAAAAGTTATGCCCATTTTCTTGGGCACTATATAGTCTGCACGAACCAGCGTGCAGAATGAACATCCACCGTGCGACCGTGTGGCAAAGGCAGTGCTGCTACTAGGTGTGTGTGAAGTGCTGCACGATTAAGGCTTTAGTTGCGCGGCCGCGCATACTTCCGAAAATTCTTTTAGTTTTCTCTTCTTTTCACATTCTATGAGGGGTGTTTTCTTCCTTTCCTCATCCCAAAACCCTGACCACATTAACCTCTCCCAAAACCCTTATATGTTCAGATTTGAAAAGTTACAATAAACTTTTATCCTTTTTTTTTCTTCCCAACACTTAGAAGAACCAGACGTACAAGAATTTTAGAGATTTCAATCTCGATTCTTTCTCAAACTTCAAAGTTAAGGTATGTAAGACTTCAATGAGAATTTTCCTTAGCTCTCGTGCTTAAAGTATTTTGGTTCTCAATAATTTCACAAGATTATTGGAAGGGCTTTTATGAAATTATGATCTTTCTTCAGTAAGCTATGTTTTTCATTGTTTTACTTTTATTTTGAAACCTTATGGTACTAATTTACATGATTTTTATGTTCATTCAAACTCTTATGGATTTTAAGCATGAAAACAAGCATGATATGAATTACAACTGAAATACAGATTATCTTAAGAAATGACTTTTGAGCTAAGCCTCATATATGATTCAAGATGATAAATGGTTTTCATACCTATGAGTATTATATGAATATATATTATTTTGGGAGGATTATTTAGTACCGCGAGGATGCGGGTTTAGAAAATCCAAGTCCCATAACTACTCGTCAACATAGGATTATGTTTCACCATTTTGTCGATTGACCTTCTGGCCCTGAGAGGCCCAGATTAGTGGATCCACATAGATATGATATGGTCTTTGTCACGACCTGATTTCTCGAGTCATGATGACACCTATTATGACCCACTAGTAGGTAAGCCGACCCGTAACCCAGAACAATAAGTAATGAGTCTGAGGGCAAAAACTAAACAAGAGTAGACAAAATTTAATATAACAATAAAGCAGGCGGGCGCAAACCAAAACAAATATATAAATAAAAATCCCTCCCAAAACCTGAAAGTCACTAGTACAGAGCTACTAACAAAAGAGTACAAGTCCCAAAATGGGCCACAATTTGGGGCTTTGGAACATCACAATATCAACAATCAACCAAAATCCAATTTTTTTTTCAAGAACTAAGAAAGGGGACGGTAGCTGAATCAGCACATTTACCAGAAACGAGAGGTCTACAGTGAAATCCGACAACACCACAACGTTCTCCTCGAAAAACCACTCAAGATAGCCTTAAGAATCGCTAAAATCGGACCTAAAATGACCAAGAAATCAGCTTCTAAAATTTCTCAAAATTTCAGCAGCATCTAAAACACAACTTTTTTACCTCTAATGAAGCTTTGAATACGAAATCTAACCACACCAACACGTTTCTTGCGAAAAACCCAACGAGATGAACCTTTGGATCACTAAATTTGGACAAGAAATGAGAGAGTTTGAGGGTTTGAAGTTGGTAAATGAGGCTGGTTTGGTCTGCACCATATTTGGCTACATATTTAAAGTCTCCGACGGGAGCCTCGAAATTCGTTCGGAACCCAATAAAAATAAAACAGATATGCTACCCTACCAAATTCGACATTCCAGACTCAACGGTGCAGTCTAAATTTCCATCAGAGGTCATTTCGATAAAAAGTGGGTCCCACTTCCAAGAGTCATTTTAACCATAATCCATCGAGGGGCTCGGAATGAGTCTGGAGGCCTCGAGAGTCGAACAAAAGGTTGTTCTAGACCAAACTCAACATTCCAGAGATAACCGCACTGACGGAATTTTCATTTGAGCGTGTTTTCCAAGAATATTGACCAAAGTCAACCTTAGGCCAAATTTCAAAGGCCAAAACGCCTAATCGCACCGACTCACACTGAAAACCTCGGGAGTCATGCCGACCATGCTACTAGCCTAAAATGACCCTTTCGGAGCTGATGAAACCATTAAAATTTCATTCTGAGGTCGTCTTCTTGAACTTTTAATCGAAACTGATCGTTTAAGGTTCATAAATTCCAAAACACTAAAACTCGCACCAAAACCAAACGAAGGACCAGGTGACTGAACTGTCAGTCCCAACAAGTCATAAATGACTTGGGGTCACTATAGAAATGCTCTAAACAACATACATAAGGCAAGATACAAAAATGACTAGAAGGGTCATTACAGTCTTATACACTAGCAAGGTATGAGGCAGTCCTTCCAACTGGGTTAGCTATTAGACATCATGAGCTCATATGATGTATGTCGATTATAAGAAACTCTCCAATTATGCAAATTTTATGATATGTTTTTAGGTCTATATGATTTATTTTAAGTATGTTATTTTATGTATATGATTATGCAAGACCACTGAAAATGACTAAACTGTATGCATATGTACTTTTGAAAAGAGATTTTTATGATACTTGATTATGGACTCCAACTGTTTACTCTTCAAAACTTTTACTATATATATGATCTTGGAAATCTTATTTCACTGTCTTGTGTATGCTTTTTTAATTGATTATGCCAGTTTCCCCCTTACTTACTTAGCACATTCTACATACTGACGCATATATTTCTCTGCGCTGCATCTTTTTATGATGTAGATCCCAATATTCGCACTCAGATTCGTGGCTAGTGAGGTTGCAGTACTTCCATTTAGCTTCTGGTGTGCCCTCTTCATTTGGAGACTCAATTGTTTTAGACTTCAACTTTTTTCCTGATGTTGTGTTTGTTTTGATGTAGTAAGGGGCCATGTACTGGCAAACTTATATTTTCATTCTAAAGTAGTAAAGGTTTTATCCAAACATTAATAATGTAGTCACATGGAGTTATTAATTCTTTATTAATCACATGTTTCAGCTTCCGCAATACTTCATATGATATGTCTGATATGTGAAGTCAAGGGTTAGCCTGAGATCATTTATAGTCCTAGGTATCGTGTCTCGACTGGGATATAGACTCGCGTTGTGACATTATACATAACTTATTCAGGATGTATTATGTCGTCTTTAACTTCATCATCAAATTGAGGTAATCAAGATTATTAACATGAATTTTATTGCGGTAATCCAGATTATTAATCACGACCAGAAATTCATGAATGTCTTTTTTGTAACAGACCGTATTATACATATGTTTGTTCTATTCTTGTGATACTTGACATATCCTTATAGTATAGGTGAGAGACCATGTTTCTTATATGGTTGGTATTGGTTTAAACTAGCTTGAAAAGTGATATGATGCCTTGCACGTTTTAGTATGCGGTACGCAAGTTAACTCCAATAGAAGTATTTAAACTCGAGACAATAAGGTGGTAATTGAGCTTAAAGTTGAAAGTTGAGTGCTAAGTTAAAGCAAAAGGGATTAATATTTAGAAAATGGCATAAAATAAGTGAGTTGTTTGCTTGACTTAACTAAGCTAGTAGGTGACAAGTAGGTGCATCACCTACTTTGACTTATTGACTGGTCCAAAAGACCAAGTACTTGAGCTATATGGATCTAGTTAAAAAGGCCAAAGTTTATGGATTAGATTTGGGCCTATGCAAATGAACTCACTTGTGTCCCAAACTAAGTTAAATAAAAGAAAAGTGAAATTAAAACCCAGTAGCCAAATCTGCCAAGACCCAATGTAAGTTAGGCCCAACTACGAAAAAGGGCAACTAGGTGCATCACCTACTTGACCAATTAGTGGCTGAAAATGAAGGAAAAAGAAATATGTTCTAGAGGATATTCTTAAGGTGAAGAAAGCTCAATATAAGATAAATATTGACTGCTATTTCCACTCTATTTAAAAGCATAAATTTAGAATTAACTCTAGCTTTGTCTCTCTCTTTCTCTCTCTTTTCTCTTAAGGATTAAAACAACAGCCTCAAATTTCTTCTAGGGTTCTCGAAGAAACCCTCATCTTTGCAAGTTAAGATAAGTGAAAACACTTATGGATTTAGCTTAATTCTCCCATAGATGATTAGGAAAACTTGTTATTGATGCTCAAGTATAAGTACAAGAGTAGAATGTGTCCACAAGTTACTGCTCACTTTCCTGGATTATTAAGATAATTTTCTCTTCTTCTTTGGTTTAAGTGTGAATGGAAGTTGAAGTTCTTGAAGATTTCAAGTTAAAAGGGAAAGTTTCATAAATTGAGGTAAGGCGACTGCTCCTTTTTTTGTCCTCATTATGCATGAGTTTCGATGAAGAATTACATGTGTATTGTTATTAAGAACCCAAGAGATGGTGAGTTCAATATTTGGTTTCTATGATAAGGAACATTTTGGGCTATTTTATGCGTATATATGGTGACTGCATGGTTGATGTTGGGGAAGGTGTGAATATTTTGTATGGAAATATAAAAGGGTGTGGTGATACACCACCAAACTGAATATTGTGTAGGCTTACTAGTCACTCCACATTGGTATGTAGATGTAATTCAAGGAGAAGTAATTGAACAACATCCTTGATATAATAAATTATGGGCCTACTGCCGAGCTACCATTTTTGTGAGTTTAAGTAGCCAAATGTGTTGATTTGCTACTAATACTAGTTTTACTTATTTCTTTGTAGATTAATAATCTGAAAGGAAGGAAGTTAATTCCTCATAATATCTGAGTATACAGCAAGATATGTAAGGTTATTCGATTCAATATTCTTTGGCATGAAATCTGATACTTGCGATTAATATCAGTGAAGTGAATTTCCTAAGTTCTATTCCTAGTAAAGAAAACATAGTGTCAGAGTACGATTTCCAAATAGCTAACAATATTTCCCCCCTCTCCTTAGTATGTAGAAGTACTTCATTAAATGTTCATTACTCTATATTTGTATAATTATCCTCATATGTGCTAATATAGAAATGGTATTCGCAACAACAAGCTTGGTAAATTATCCTCTTAGTCAATTGAAGTCAATTATGTCATTTAAGTTCACAAGTAATGCATTGATGTTACATAGCTCCTTATGTCATTGTTACAGCCTTGAAGTATTATTTCCATGTCTTCTACTACTGGTCCGTAGTTCCAAATATAAAAAATGATTATGACCACCGAAACAACAATCTCAAAGACTAAAAAATATAAGTGAAGCAATATATATAACTGTGGGTGGCAGGACAGAGGCAAATTAGCATGGGTCAATCCCTATTGGTATAGAAAAGTGATAGCTCTTTGGGCGAAAGCCTAGAATGGGCCAATCCCAATTGGTATAGAAAGATGATAGCTCAAGGGCGAAAGCCTAGCATGGACCGATCCCAATTTGTGTAATTATGAGGACAACATCAAAGGGTTAAAATGCCTAGCATGGGTCATCCTCTTCTATCACTGATCAACTGACCATTCGTATCACATGCCTTATAAAGATCATAACACATAGAAAAGTAAAGAAACGAATGCAACATACATGATCCCGCAAGAATAACAAAGGTGGTCGTATTCCGATCTATGCACTTACATACGGATACTTGATATCATTTTAGCCTTGTTTTACATATGTTATTGCCTTGTATATTTAGTACATTTTTTCGTACTGACATCCCTTAAGGGATGCTGCATTTCATGCTGCAGGCACAGGCACTTGATTTCACGTATCACGGCACTTCATTCAATTCTAAGTGTCAATAATCGCTAGTCAGTATAATAACCCAACTAAATGAGTTGGGTCGAATCCCACAGAGAGTGGTACGTGCTTAAGACTCAATAGTGAAGTGCGATAATGTTCAAGTCAATCATATAAGTAGAAAAGGATTTAGGGTGACACGAGTGTCAAATAAGGGGGTTTTGGTTCTAACTATCAGCTACAACAACAACAAATAACACGAATTAACAAGTAATGAGACGGGTTCTTGGGATGTGATTCGATTATAGGCTAATATAGACAAATGAGTGATTGCAATTGATAGTAAATAATTGTAAATCAGTGAATAAGCTAGACTTTAATAGGGATAAATTTTCTTTCGAACAATTTACCCCGAATCAAGTTGGTTTCTCTCGAACACCAATAAGCAAACAATTAAAAACAACATACACTTTAGTCCATTCACTCTCTCGAGCTAAATGTGTAGAAAAGGATTTAGGATTCACTCTCTCAAGCTGAACCCATGACAACCCAATATCCACAGACCATCATTTCAGTAATCTTGGTTTCAAAATCGCTCTCTCAAGCAAGCCAAAAACACTAAGGTAGAATTGCATTTGCAACTACAACCCTTTAAATTAAACCACAATTATAGAATGAAATCACTTCTAAAAAGTATTTAAACTATCAATTAGCAATACCCATAAGCTAAATCAGCCCATAATGACACCCCAAGAATTGGGGTTTTAGCTAGACATCATAAAAAGATAGAAATCGTTACCAAATTGTGTTTCCATCAACTGTGTAAGATTAATTTCATCTGTACAAAGGTCCAAATTGAAGAATCTCAAAGACCTACTTCTAAGTTCTCAAAAATGGAAAACTTCAACTCTTCAAAGCTAAGGAAAATTTTATCTCAAAACTCAGAGTTCCAACTCTAAAACTAAAATTATTCTATATTATGAAAACTGATACCAAACTAAATATTCAAAAATGCATTTATGGACCACAAAAGTATGTTGTGAAGGACCTTTCGGTGCTGTAAGTCGGGATCGCCGATCAGCTCAATGATCCGCCATTTGGTCAGTTCCATCGCCATTTTTCTTTGGCCTTCAGCATCCTCAAGTTTTGTAACTTTGGGCGATCCAATCACTGCATCGCCGAACCGTTCGGCGACACTCCGACTGTTTATTTCTCTAGCGACTTGATTTTCTCCTTCAGGGCTTGGTACACTGGAACTTTAGGAGAGGTAATAACCACTCGGCGACTTGCCTAATGGATTAGGCGATCAACAAACCTTCTTTTCTTCGTTCTTTCAACTGCCTTATTCCTTTTTGCCCATTAGTGTCCATGCTTTATTCCTAAATCCAAGTACGTGGAAATCAAGGATTTTACATTAGTTATTAGCACAAAATAAGCATTTGAGGACATTAAATTTATCCAAATAAAGCCCTAAATAAGTCCGAATCGTGGACTCATCAACACCCCCAACTTAAACTTTTACTTGTTCTCAAGTAAAAACGAAAGTTCAACAGTTCAAAAAGGATATCTCAAATAGTGCTACACAAGACTCAATCATGAATGCACATAAAAAGACTCAACTTATTCATGCAAGGATCAATTGTGTACTCAAAGATTCAAGTTGTGACTCACCATTTTCAAAGATTCTCAAGTTCACCATACTTGCTTCAAATGCAAGTTCAAGCTCGACAAATGTACTCAAATTCCTTTACACAAAGTGTAATTCCATATTCACACACAATGATTCAACAATTAATAGCTTCGAAATCACAATAAACACTCACACTCACAAAAATGAACACAATGCATGATTCCACCCATAGGTTTGCTCTTACTTTTCAATCAAAACTTGTTTCAGCTCACTCAATATCAAAAAGGTCTTTTCAAGGCTTGTAACGAGGCTGAGTGTAAATGTATGGTCATTTAGGCTCAGTGGATGCTATTTTCATGAAATGTGGTGTGACAACACTTTTCTTCCCTTTTCTTCATCTTTCTCATTCTTGCACGAAAGTCACCCCATTATTTACCTCACATGGACTGTTGGATACCCCATTTCTTTTTTGCATCTTCATAACTCTATTCCACCACTTTTTCATTATTTTTCTTTTTCATTATTCTCTTCTTTTTCTCTTTTTTTTTTTTTTGTATGGGGGGGTTCCATCTTTCTCAAAACTATGGGTCAAAGGGGACTTTTTTGCATTTCTTGATTTACATTCTCTTTTCACCACACCCCCAACTTAGGCTTTTGGCCTATGTTAGCTATTCAAGCAAACCACAAATTATGAGCATTATGGGTAATGAATAAAGAAAGGTCACAATTTCATCAAGTTTCTTTCAAGGAAAAGGGTTAAGGCTCAAAGGTGTTCAAGCGAAGTTCACACACTCATAAGGTAGGCTACAAAAAAGGTATAATGTCAAATTATTTCACTCTTTAAAATTGCCTAAGATAATTTCATGAGATTGCATCACATAGTCAATTGGACCAACGGGGAAAATTCTACGTGTCATCACACATGGTTCACAGTAAGCTCATCACACACAAGGCATTTTGACACCAATGTCAAACAAGACTCCACACTCTCGCTGGTGTGCAATGTTCATCACAAGAGACTTAATTTGATAATTGGTTAGTCACAACGAGATGCAAAAAGTTCACATATTGCCTATGCAACTTCATTTGGCCTCATCGTAGCCACACATTTATTTTTTTGTTCAATTATGAGCACTATTTAAGTCATCGGTATTGATCAAGACCGATACTTACATTTGCAAGAGAATAACCACATTCAAACACAAACAAGAGGTGGCACAAATTTTTTTCGGAAGGGTCCAAAAATCATTTACAATTAAAGCAAGGAGTCACAAGCTCAAACATTCACAAAATACAGTGCCAAAATACAATCAATAGCACAAAACCCAAATATATAGACATAACAAAAGTCACAAAAGGTGTGTCTCACCCCACCACAAAATAAAAGCTATTTGTCCTTAAATGCGAGAAAATATCCAAAAGTCAATAAAAATAAGATAGAGAGGGAGGTAAAAAGGGATCCTGTCTAAATAGTCGCTCCATCTGTCGGGGCATTAATGCCCGGTGTAGTACTCTGAACCTGGGCATTAGTGCTCGGAGTCACCTCAGAAATACCAGCTCCACTAGACCCACCCATGGTGGTGTCTCTCAAAAAGGTCTGGCGCGCAATCTCGAACATGACATCCTCTAAGTCAGCTAGATCATCATAAACCTCAGCATCACGCACGTCAATCTGCTCCTCATCGGTCTCCGCCTTCGACTAATCAGCTGCCTCAAGTAGGGAAGTGAAGTCAGTGGACTTCAAGTAGTCCACGTCCTTCCTCAGATCCGCAACCTCGGCTTTCAATGCCATAACCTCAGAAAATTCCCCCTGTCTACTCTCACAAGCCATGACTCTCGCAGTCAAATCATTAACAGAAGCCCGAAAGGGGGGTCACTGCAGCTAAAATAACAGCTTCAATCATCCATGGCCCAACAACATCCAATCTAGTAGCCCGCACATCAGCCGAGTGGGCTAAGTGTCCCATCTTCAGGAGCATGGTCTGAGTGATATTGGTAGGCTGGGCTGAAGAAGAAGCACCTGAAACCTGTGAAGAAGAAGTTACATCTGAAGGCCCGGAGGTCGGAGTGGGAAAATATGCCTCTGCAGGTATCGAATCAATGTCCACCTTCGGGGATGTATCCACCGGAGTTGCTCTCCTCTTGTCGGCCTCCTCTCATGTGTATTTGGCCTTTATACGCCTGATATTTGTGGACGAGAAGGGAGTGACCTCATTATCTCTCGTATCATCCCAGGGCACTCCAACACGCCGACACAACTCCGTGATTAAAATTAAGAATGGTAGAGAGAAGTCTGCTGTAACATCCGACAATTTGAAATAGCTATGAAGAAGCTTGAAATTTGAAAGTAGCCATTTTTTTTGAAAAATACAGAATCTGGAAAATTTGGCTAAGTGTGGAAATCAGTGATTTTTGGCCAACTTTGAGCAGTCGTAACTCCTAGATCAGGATGATTTAGGAGTAGTTCCAGTTATGATTGCGAATCTTGTGGAATGATCTTTCCAACTCCACTGAGATTGCTCGATTTCGAGTTCGTATGAGCGAGTTATGGCCATTGAAAGTTGGGCAGTTGGCAGGGAATCAGTCCGAAAATTTTAAGGGCATTTTGGTCTTTTCCCTAGCCATTTCTTTTGAGGTTATATTATGTGTTAGGCTGATTTTGGATCATTTTTATCCTATTTTAAAAGAGAAAGAGTTAGGGTTCTTGAGAGAAGAAGAAGAGACGAAGAAGAGAAGAAGAGGAGAAAGGAGATCAACAAGTTCCCGTCGTGGATTTTCATCGGGGGTGATCCCTATCAAGGTATGTGAGTTCTTTGTGTGGTTTGATTCTTTCCCCCACACACCAAGCTCTTTTTTTTATGATTTGAGAAAAGATTGGATTGGTGTTGAAGTTGTTGAAGTTGTTAGTTGTTGTTGATGTTGTTAGTTGTGTTGTTGAAATTATTGTTGGTTGTGGGACATGATTGGGTTGTGTATTTGAGTTGTAATTTATTGCATGTTGAGGGATTGATGATCCTTAGTGTTTGGGGTTAAATCCATTGAAGTAAGGGTGGTTTAGAGTTGAAGAAAAGAGGGAGAAAAGTCGGGTTTTTTTGGGGGAAAAGGACTGGTGCCTGGCAGAGTGGCTGCCAGCAGTCCCCTTTTTGAAGCTGAGGGCTGGTGCTGGCAGGGTGGCCAGCAGTCCCGTTTGAAGTTGAGGGCTGGCGCCCCGCGCCTCTTAGAGCGCCAAGGACGCCAAGGACGCCAATCCTTCCCGTTACCTTAATTCCCCATTTGTATTTTATTTTGTTCCTAGGTGTTATACCTATGTTTCCTAGTTGTTTCCAACACTCCAAGGTACTTCTAAAATTCAAGAACTTATCCGTAACATATGAGCAATCACCTTGAATCCAAAAATTTCAATTCAAGGAGAGTTAGTTAGAAGTCAATTGAAGTTAGAAATTAAGAGTTAAGCTTAGAAGCTAAGCAAGTCAAGCTAGTTGTAAAGTTGTTCAAGAGTCTTTATTGAACGTTTTAACTTTATTTTTTTGATTCAAGTGTCAAGTTAAGCAAAGAGCTTAGAGTTTCAAGCTAAGTAAAGAGTCTCAAGTTTCAAGTTGAGTTCATTTTCTCAAAGTTATTAGGGAACTATGTATTCCCAAAGAAGTTTTAAAGAAATGTCTTTACATTTAAACAAGGTTGGAAACTGAAATTTCCAAAGAGCCTTCGGGATAGTTTTTTTTTGAGTAATTATCTCATGTCAGCAGGAAGAAATGTGTTTTAAAAACATAAGAGCCAGTACATTTTTTGGGAGTAGTATCGAGCACCGAATTGGGGGAGCGTTCAAAGAACCCACAGCCCCCATAGAACCATATTAGCCACCATGGGTAGAAAAGGATCATACTCTTTAGATGAATCCTTTTCATATTAGACTAGTGGATCCATTAGGCAGTTCAGGTCTTCTACCTTTGGCCAGGTATAGGATGCTCTGGCAGCGTGAGGTTGATCGCTGTATCATTACTTTAGCTCTTATGTGATGGTTGTCGGTTAGAGAAACTCCCACAGCAGTTATTGTATTTTTATACACGGAAATTATTGTATTTTATATACATCAGTTCGATTGTATTTCTATATACATCTCAGGCTTATTGTATTCTTGTATACACACAGAGTTTATAGCATGTTTTAAACAGTCTTTCTTTATATCACACTTGTTTTAAATTGCCTTATATTGAAAGAAGTCAGTCAGGTTGAGTTGAGTTGAACAAGGTAAACTTTTCAGTTTCTTCCAAAATTTTCCTTCTAGCCTTTGTTGCTTAGTTTTCCAGCTCGCATACTAGTACCTTCCATGTACTGATGCCAGTTGGCCTGCATCGTCTTATGATGCAGATACAGGTACCCCGAATCAGCATCCTGCACGTCGTTGATCCAGCTGAGCACTCCAGAGTCAGTGGTGAGCCTCCTTGCATTTCGGAGGACTCAATTATTTTGTGTTCTTAGTTTTTGTTTTATTAGGATGTTACGGGGTCTGTCCCAACATCCATCTCAGTATTTAGAGGCTTCATAGACAGTCAGACAGTCAGTTAGTTAATTTGGAGTCTCTCATGCATGTATATATTAAATATCCTATTTTGAGACTCGAGATGCCTTGTTGGCAAATTACTTTCAGTTGAGTTGTTTTATAACCTTTCATTGCATTGAGTTATCTTGTTGAGTTAAGTTTCCGTTGAGTTAAGAAAGCCAGGCCAAGGGTTCGCTTGGGGGCCAGCGATGGTCTTCAAGTGCCGGTCATGTCTGGGGTGTAGGCTCGGGGTGTGACATCTGCCTTTACTTGGCCCTCATGGCCATCTCCTGCTCAATAAAAAGTCCATGTTGATGTTCCTCCGGGATATGATTGACCCAAGGCAGACCGCTTTAGGGTGGCGTAGGATGGACTCGTTCTGGGATGGCATGATGGTGTTGCTAATGAAGCCAAACCAGAATCGAGCAGCAATACTCAGATCCCTCTTCTCAATTGGGACCCTACCTCGATCCACATCGGGGTGGTATCGAAAATCAACAGAGCAGCCATCCCTTCAAGTCATCCAAGGATTGAGTAGTAGGCAGGCCCTCATATGCCACTATAGCTCCTAGACCCCTATTAAGTACAGTATTAATGTACTCGCTACTGCATCCAACTACCTTTCCATGGACCATGACCGACTTAAACGGTCTGAATTCGCTGGCCTTCTTCTTCCCTTTTGTCACCAGCTCTTTATATGCTGTATAGAACTCTCAAACCCATGTAGGTATGTATAGGCCTCGGGGTCTAGTGATCTGCTAAAAGCGGTGATAGTGAAAAGTGTCCCTCACTGAAGAGTGTTTGTCCTCAAGACCTTCTATGGAGAGTAACTTCTCCTCAAGAATAGTCTGTAACCCATCAGATTTCAGTCTGTTGAGTAGCCTGGGAGGAGGGACCATAGGTGGCACTAAAGCCATAGGAGGTGCCAGAGCTAGCATTATATGTGTTTGAGAAGGAGTGGTAGCTGCTAGGACTCTAGATGAGTCAGGACAAGATTTAGCACGGAGCTCTTTCTGTCTGGATTGTAGTGGTTGGTCATCCTTCGGCTCAGATAATGTAGTCTGGGAGTCGATGGGCTCTCTCACCCTACCGTAGTTTTGCTCCGAAACCTCAGCAACTGACTTCTTGCCTTTGCCTTTGCCTCATGTTTGAGGATCTATTCTTCTCTTTTTAGGAGGGTTGGTTCCCCCTTCGTTTATGACTACTCCCTGTGCTCGTTTACGGGGTGGTATGTCAATATTGGTCCTAGCCATATCCACCAAAGGATTAAAGAAAGTGAGGAACAGTTCAAGCAAAAACACGGAAGAATAGCTGCAGACAAACTCGCCGAATCACTTTGGCGAGCTAGATCGGTCTCGCCGAAAAGATTGACTAAAAAAATTTCTTAGAAAAATGGCATGTTGGCGATGAAAAAGGCCTTTCAGCGAGCAAGGATCAACCTATCGAAAGTTACAGTGCATTTTAAGGGTTAGGAGCACAGAAAGGGCGATCAAGAAAGACTTTTGGTGAGTCACCGAGTGCACTCGACAAACTCAGGATTCTTATTGAAAGTTACAGAAACTAACTCAAGTTTAAGCATAAAATTAAAGGTGAAAACGGGGAATTCAACGAACCGTCGAGTGGTTCGGCGAGCTCGACCCAGCTCGTCAAACGACCAAATGTGCCTACTTTCAACTCGATTTTCCAAATTCAACCCCAGCAGCGGCGCCATTTTGATTTCACGTATCAGGACACTTCATCCAATTCTAAGTGTCAACGATCGCTAGCCAGTATAATAACCCAACTAAATTAGTTGGGGTCGAATCCCACAGGGAATGGTACGTGCTTAAGATTCAATAGCAAAGTGTGAATATGTTCAACTCAATCATATGAGTAGACATTATCGAATAAAAACATAATTCAAATTTAGGGTGATACAAGTGTCAAATAAGGGGGTTTTGGTTTTAACTATCAGCTACAACAACAGCAAATAACACGAATTAGCAAGTAATAAGATGGGTTCTTGGGATGTGATTCGATTATAGGCTAATATAGACAAATGGGTGATTGCAACTGATACTAAATAGTTGTAAATCAGTGAATAAGCTAGACTTTAGTAGGGATAAACTTTCTCTCGAACAATTTACCCCGAATCAAGTTGGTTTCTCTCAAACACTAACAAGCAAACAATTAAGAATAACCTACGTTTTAGTCTATTCACTCTCTCTAGCTGAATATGTAGAAAAGAGTTTAGGATTCACTCTCTCGAGTTGAACCCATGACAACCTAATACCCACAGACCATCACTTTAGTAATCTTGGTTTTAAAATCTCTCTCTCGAGCAAGCCAAAATCACTAAGGTAGAATTGCATTCGCAGCTACAACCCTTTAAATTAAACCATAATTACTGAAGCCAAAATTGTGTTTTCATCAACTGAGTAAGATTAATTTCGTCTTTACAAAGGTCCAAACTAAAGAATCTCAAAGACCCACTTCCAATTTCTCAAAAATGAAAAACTTCAATTCTTCAAAGTTAAGGAAAAGTTTGTCTCAAAACTCAGAGTTTCATCTCTAAAACTGAAATTATTCTATATTATGAAAACTGATGCTACACTAAATATTTTAAAATGTATTTATAGTCGACAAAAGTATGCTGCGAAAAACCATTCGGCGCAGTAAGTCTGGATCACCGATCATATCAACGATCTAACCCTTTGGTCAGTTCCATTGCCTTTTTTCTTTGGCCTTCAGTATCCTCAAGTTCTGTAACTTTGGGTGATCCAATCACTGCATCGCAGAACCGTTTAGCGACACGCCGACTGCTCCTTTCTCACACCGACTTGATTTTCTCCTTCAGGGCTTGGCACACTGGAACTTTAAGCGAGGTAATAACCACTCGGCGACTCGCCCAATGGATTAGGCGATCAACATGCCTTCTTTTCTTCGTTCTTTCAGCTGCCTTGTTCCTTTTTGCCCATTAGTGTCCACGCTTTTTTCCTAAATCCAAATACTTGGAAATCAAGGATTTTACATTAGTTATTAGTACAAAATAAGCATTTTGAAGACACTGAATCTATCCAAATAAAGCCCTAAATGAATCCAAATCATGGACTCATTAGTACTCCAACCCATAGACCTCGTTAGTAAGAGCACATGTACTCAAATGCTATTGGTAAAGCTCCAGGTTGATTCGGGGCTTACGGAGTTGTTATCTATTTTGTTGTTGTATGATAGTTAAGGGTAAGGCGAGGCCTTATCCTGCCCTAAACTAAGGTTTCCTACCTTTTAGAGGCTTTGTAGACTAATGTATATAGTTCAGTCACGTCTTGTTTCTTAACAAGTTGTGGCCTCAATGACCAAGTCTTGTACATAAGTTTTGGGTCTACTTATGTTGGTTCGTATCGCTGCATTCTATGTGAACTTGTCACATTTTTAAGATTGTCATAGTTATATGCATAGTAAGCACATGTTACATGGTGGTTCTCTCAAGCCTTTAGGGCATCGGGTGTCTGTCCGTCTTAATGGAATTTGAGGCGTGACAGTTTTCACAAGAGGGTTCATTTAAATTCTCTTGAGGTTTAATCTATGAACAGTATAATTAAAATAAACCGTCATTAAATCTCAAAACACTCTTTAAATTAATAAATATTAATTTATCGATTAACTAATACATCTACAAAATAATAATATTTATTGGTCCAACAATATTAATTTAAAGTAGTTTTACTGTATTAAGAAAATTTTAATTAATAGTAGCAATAAATATATTAATTTTTTTTAATGTTAGGGTATTTTGTTTCTTCCAAGTATGCTACTGGTTAATACGGTGCTTCTCAGTTCTCGCAATTATACTAACACTTCACCTCGCCTTCATCAGATCTGGTTATCTCTTTTTAGGTACGTATCTCCTTCATCTTTATCTGCTCAGTGCTTTTGATTCTTCGTTTAATATTGCCTCTTCAGATGTATATATGTTTCGAATTTGAGCCTACTGAATTTGGGGGTTTTTTGCTTTTTGGGTGAATTGATGAGGCGTTTTAATGGAGGTCAGAGGCAGGCTGGAGGTAGAGTAGAGTTTACAATTCGATACCACAAGTTATTAATTTAGAACTCATTAACTTAAATGAATTAGAATTTCGAATCCATAAGTTTACATTAGTGGTGTTATTTCTGCGTTATTTGAAGTTCATGTATTCCTAGATTTCAAGTTAATATGTATAATGATAACTTGGTCTGTAATCGAAACTGTGGATCCAGCTGTACTCATTGTGTGATAGTTGGTTTAGGTTGCGATGTCTAGGGGTGGACTCACCCTTGGCGAAGTTGCTGAAAATTATATTATATATAAAGGTGAAATTTTGGTCTAATAAATATATAAAAAGTATTGACACTTCTTGACACAAGTTAGAGGTTTAGTCTAGTGATTACGAGTGTTCTAGCCTTGATGGCCTCATAATAATTTCTTTTAAGAACAAAATTTTACTACAACCATAACCATTGACACCCCTTCGTGAAAATCCTGGGTCTCCCAATGGCGATGTCAACAGAGGGTATTGTGATTCTTGTGAAAAGAGTTTGTCAATTGCATTAAGATTAGAAAAAAGACAACCAACTGTTGTTTGAGATACTTTTATTAGGTTGCTTGCTAGTTCTAGTGATGGAAAGTTTGGAACCCAATGTACATTTCGTGACATGGAGAACGTATTGGACTCTTAATCTGGAACATCGAGTTTGAAACACTATTTGGATACAATGCATACAACTTATTGGGAGAAGATGTCAATGGTCATATTTAGGCATAATTATGCTTTCACTCTTGTAGAACATGAAAGCATTGGAACATTCGTTCATATCTAAATCCAACAGGGAGACACATATTTGTTGTTACAAGTTCTAGATTATTTGTTGTAGGGACAATGTAGTTTACACTGTTTTGTTATCATTTTTGTGCTGTAATTTTGCACGGAAAACACTTCCATTGTAATTTTATGATCAAGCTACTTGGGTTAATTTCATGACTTGTTCCTTTTTGTTGGTTGTAGATGGCATTGGTTGTAATCTGTGGTCAGCCATGTAGCGGGAAATCAACAGCTGCAGCTTGTTTATCTGAAGCACTTAGACAAACGGAACCAGAACCATCTGTTAGAACTATAGATGAAACTTCATTTCATCTTAGTCGCAACCAAAGCTATGTGAACATGACCGAGGAAAAAAATTTAAGAGGTGTATTGAGGTCTGAAGTTGACAGATCTTTGTCAAAGGACAGTATAGTTTTAGTGGATTCTCTTAATAGCATCAAGGGCTATAGATATGAGTTATGGTGTTTGGCAAGAGCAGCGGGGATTAGATATTGTGTTGTCCATTGTGACGTTGATGAGCAATCTTGTAGAACATGGAACATTGAACGTCGTGAGAGAGGAGAACCATCTTATGATGATAATATATTTGAAGATCTTGTAAGAAGGTTTGAAAGGCCAGATAGCAAAAATAGATGGGATTCTCCATTGTACGAATTATGGCCAGCTAAAGAAGGAATTGATAAATCATCAACAGCTATGGTTGATGCTGTTACCTATCTTACGAAAAAAGTAGACTCGAAAACGAGAGATGTTAAGATCCTACAGCCGACCATCGCAACACAGAGTGCACGTGGTTCTGAGGCAAATTCTTTATATGAGATGGACAGGGCAACACAAGAAATTACAAATGCTATTGTGGAAGCTCAGTCCCGCGCTCTTGGGGGTCCTCTCAATGGTGTGTCTCTTGGTCCAGGAATACCAACTATAGATATTTCGAGATCTGTCAGCCTGCCAGAGCTGCGTAGGCTACGACGAACTTTCATCAAACTTGCTGGACAGACAAGCTTGAGCGGCCCACCTCCTCCTTCAGATGCTGATAGTGCAAAAAGGATGTTTGTTGATTACTTAAACAGAGAACTAGGAAGTGGTTGAAGAATTATGTTACAATGAAGGTACACGTGGAGGTTAGATAGTTTTGACGGGTATAAATGGGCTACTTGAGTAACGGCAAGGGCATTTTGGGACCAAACTGCGATGGTGGGTACAAGTATCCTATTTTTTTCAATAATCAAGGGGAATTATTGGCCCTTCTCTAAGCAAGGGCTGATTTGCAAGCAGGATAGATCAATCTTGACGAAGTACTGTAAAATTATATGCATTTATGGTATAAAGAATGTTTGTGGTGTATAATTTAACATGTTATACTATTTTATCCAGAATATTTATCTAATCTTTACCCTTTACAATTTCTTGTAGTTAGATTTTAAGTTTATTTGAAAATATTTGTCATATATTTGATTAGTTTGGAGCAGACGCCAGACACAAATTAAAGGCTACATCATAAATAAGATATCGCAATGATGAATGGCATATCTTCGTACTTTCTCCATTTCAAATTAATTGAATTGTTGAGATATTTTTCATTTTGCAAATTAACTTAATTGTTCAATTTTCAAGACTACTTTTAGAATATTCTTTCAATTTTATCCTTCATTAGTTAGCATTGGAATTAGTTATTAACTAATGTTTAGTTATTTTAATCATAAATTTGACAATAATTAATAAGGGTAAAAATGAAAAGTTATTCCGAATTTATGTCTTAATCTTCTTTTTTTAAAGGGTGTGAAACACCTCAACAATTCAATTAATTTGAAATGAAGGGAGTATTTTTTTTTTTATGAATAAATTTGTGATTACAAACTTTAATATACTCATAATTTTATAAAGAGTAGTAACTATTTATTCTTTAATATAATCATATCACATTGTATAAATAGTCCATTCCCATTAAGCTTGAATCATTTTACAAAAATATAAACTTAGGACTGGGCATTAAATACTGTCGAAAACCGAATTACCAAACTCATTAGTGATATGATTATATTAAAGAATAGATAGTTATGATTCTTTATAAAATTATGAGTATTTTAAAGTTTGTAATCACAAACATTTATTCATAAAAGAAACATGAAGATATGTCATTCATTATTTCGATATCTTATTTATAAACTATGATTGCTCATTTGGTATAATTGTATAAGACTTGAAGAAATTGTCAAATGTGTTGTTACCATATGCGATTTATAAATCACATTCACCGATTGCAATTTATATGTCGTGATTGGGAAACAATTCATAAGTCGTAGTTATAAATGCGAAATATTTATATGTCGCAAAATTTAAAATTTGTTTATTTCAAGATTGAACATCAATCAGTGTTAATATTTAATTATCACTATTACTTGGAACCATTTATTTTTTAAAAAAAAAGATTAGCCAAACCACCTTAACTTTCTAAAATAAATAGATACAGATATAAAAAAAAAAAAAATTACTTTAGGCTTCTAAAAAATTGGCAAATGCTATAAATTGATCAATGGATAAAGAAAAAATCGAAGGAAAATAACAACTATTAATGAGGGATACATTCTTCACAACTTTGATTAAAAAGTATAAATCCAACATTAACATTTTAATTAATTCAATTTTCTATTATTATTTTTTGCCTCAATATATACCCTTCTAGAATCATATTTTTTATATTTTATATTTACAATATGTGAAATTAGAATTTAGAATAACGTCAATACAATGTCAAATTAAATTAAATGTTTTGGTTTTGTGATCCCCATTTTGTTTTTCTTCCTCTTTCACCTCTTTTAAAACTCCTTTTTTTCTTTTTCTTCAGATAAAATATCTTCATCTTTTTTCTCCCAAATTCAAGAAATATTTTGAGATAAACAGCTTTGGATAAAAATCCAGAAAATTGATTCTTCCCAATGAAAATAGTGAATTTTGCATGGTAATATATTTCTCTTTGATATCTCTTTTACTTTCATATATCTTCAATATTTTCATGGCCTATCTTGAATCTCTAGCTTCAAAAAAACATTTCAGATAATATATTTCTTATTGCATGGTAATCCTTCTTTATATATATATATATATATATATATATATATATATTTAGATGTTTTGGCTGAAAAATTGGTGACTATATTTTTTGTAATTGTGGTGTCCGGACAAACTAAGTTGTGCGCACCTCGACTAATTTAACCAGATGAAAAATTGGTGATATAGGAATATAGTGTGGGGCATTGAATGAAAATAAATCAACAGATTCTTGAAAAAAAAATGAACAACCTCATTAAAAAGGATTTTTTATATTACAGCATATATATGATTTAGGTGAAATTTTTTCTAACAGCATAATGCCATAAATTGTTGGATGAATCTTGAAAAAAATATTCAGGTCTCTTCCAGATATTTACTTTTCTGTTTTAATTTGTTTCTTTTTTCTTAAAGAGATATTATATATGTGTTAATTTAGGGCAGGCTACTATTTTGATGCTAGCAGGCTGCAGCACAGGTACCGGTTAACTCTGAGCATCAATGGAATGTTTGATTTATTTGGTTATGAGTCGCATTTTTTGCATCTATATTTGAATTCTTGGTCCGTCACTGTGCACATCAAAACGAGTTATTTGAAAGTGTTTTTATTATGATTTGTTGATCCTTATTTTTCTTTAATTTAGGCCAGGCAACTATTTTGATGCGAGCAGCACAGGTACCAGTTAACTCTGAGCATCAATGGAATGCTTGATTTGTTTGGTTATGACTCGCATTTTTTGCATCTATATTTGAATTCTTGGTCCGTCACTGTGCACATCAAAATGAGTTATTTTGAAAGTGTTTTTATTATGATTTGTTGATCCTGATTTTTCTTTAATTTAGGCCAGACAACTATTTTGATGCGAGCAGCACAGGTACCAGTTAACTCTGAGCATTACTAGCCTTTGAAAATTCGGAGACAGACATGACGAAGAGAAGTTGGAAGGAATCAATGAAGGCATTTGGGAGTCATGTTGATCCTGAAAAGGAAGAGCAGTGGAAATGGATGAAAATAGGTAATTATTCAATTCCAGAACAACCTCGACCCTTTGAATGTTATTGGAGGTTGTGGGATAACGCGTTAGAGGCAAAAAGAAGGCAATATAAAGCGAATTTTCGAGCACAAATTTACCCCCAACGTGGTGGATTTATGTGGTATACAGAATGCCAATTGGTTCGCAGTAAGTTGCTGATACATCATTTCAACAAGTGCTTAATGGTGGCAAAAACTTAATGTTAACTTGAGTAGTTCCAAGACCCCTTAATGAGTAATGACATTCAAGTATTATATAATATGTTCATACCAATTAAGTGCACATAGAGACGGATTTAGAATATTTTTTGTAGGTTCAACTGAGCTCATTTCAGCTCGAACTATGTACACATAAGCAAAAAGAGTATAAAAAAGCATGCATATAATATGATCACACTCATTCTGAACCCACCGATTCTAAATCCTAGATTCGCCTTTGTATATAATGGTGGCGAACCTTAAGAACCCTGTTGGTTTTGCTGTTTTCTATTGTTTGATAATGTATACGTGTAACATGTATTGTCTTATTGAGAACATGTTTTGTTGATTCAACTGAACTCATTGTTTTTTATGCGAACAATGTAAACATATGCAAAAAGAGTAAAACTCATTCTGAGCCTACTGATTCTATATCCTTGATTCGCCTCTGTGTTCTAATGGTGTCAGACCTAATTAGCAGTCTGTTTGGTTCCATCGTTTGATAATGTATTCGTTCTAAATCATGTGCATTGTATTGTATTGTATTGTATTGTATTGTCTGGTTGACACAAAGTATGGTTAGACTATATCATTTGCTGTCGTTTAATAATATTTTCTTGTGTTGTATGATTGTATTGCACTGTATAGCAACTTATACACAGTTAATCCTTAATTACATCCCAATTTGTATCCTCATGTAATCATAACAATAGAATGCACATTGAGATTATGTGACTTCAATAGTTTCTTGCACATATAAGCTACCTTTGTTGCTCAGACTCTTTAAAAATGCCGTCAGGTGCGTGTCAAATCCTCTGAAAGTAGAGCATTTTTTGATGATCGGACACGCATGCCTCATTATTTTTGGAGAGTCCAAGCAACATAGCCATTTATGCTTTTTGTTGTTTTTGGAGAGTCCGAGCAACAGTAAGAGAGTCCTAAATTGAAAAGTTCTGTTTGTTATTGCAGAAATTGAGAATAAAGTAAAAAGGATTGCAAAGCTAATCAAGAAAATAAACCAAGGTAGTAGAGAAGGAAATTTGAGGAGAAGATCAGAATTGCTTCAACTTGTTGATGAATTCCACGCACAGTACAAGTCCCTCTATTCGGTGTACGATAATCTCAGAGGGGAAGTAAGGAAAAAACTTAATGAAGAACATGAGGGCGATTTATCATCTCAATCTTCTTCATCATGTTCGAATTCAGAATCATATTTTAGCCCCGAGGAATTGACCGCGAAAAGTAGTTCATCTTGTTCCAATTATGAGCCTCTTGATGAGGATGCTATTTTGAAGGACAAAGTTATAACTTCAAATATTGAAGTGAAGGGGGGAAGTGTTGATAGTTATGATATGGAAAATTTTGAGACACCGATGTCTTATAGCCGAGGGTCTGAGTCAGGGGAATTCTTCAAAGACTTGAGGATTCAAGGTGAAGAGAAGTTTATAGATGAATCTGAATGGTTCCAAGAGAAAGTAAAAGAAAAAGAAGACGAAATCTTGTATCTCACCGATGATTTTGAGCTTCGAGAGAAGGAGAGATTGTCTCAAATGAAGGGGTTAGAGGATCAAATTGCTAGTATGAAGGTTGAATTAAATAACTTGTGTGTTCAAAAGAGAGAACTTGAAGAGCAACTCAGGTGCAAGTCGAATGAACTTCAGCAAATGGAAGATAGTAACTCGGGACTGCAATCTCGTGTGTTAGAGCTAGAAGCAACCTTCACAGAAATTGATGAAAATCTACTCAACTCAATGTCTAGAATAGATGATCTTATGGCAAAATCACACGTTCTTCAGCAAGAAGTGGATCGTTTAAACGCTGAAAAGCATGAATTGGAACAAAAGTTGTTAAATGAAACCAAGAAAGGATCAAAACAAGTCGAGGACTCAGCAGAAAAAGCACATTTTTCAGAACTACAGCACGTAAATGGTCCACTTCAGCAAGAAGTGGACAGTGTACGTGTTCAAAGGAATGACTTAGAACAAAATTTGTTACATGAAACCAACAAAGGATCCAAACAAGTAAAGGACTTACATTTTTCAGAACTACAGAAATTTGATTTGGAGCTGTCACTCGAAAAGAAGTCTCACGAGGCATCTGACCGAGTTAAGGACTTAACAGAAAGGACTAATTATCTGCAACATGAGTTGGAAGCCTTAAGAAAACAGAATTGTGAACTAGAGTTGTCACTCCAAGAAAAAACTCAAGAACTATCAGAATGTCATCTTCAGATAGAAAATCTGAAAGGGGAACTAACAAGCACTACTTCATCCGAAAAGGGGCTAACAAAAGCAACGGAGGGCTTAAAATCGGAGGTGGACTCACTCATGGATGCAAAATGTGACATGGAAGAGAAGATAATGGATATGAATCAAGAAGCTTATCATTCAGAGTTACAAAAAGAAAAGCTGAATGATAAGATCATGGAATTGGAAACAAAACTATTAGGAAAAGAAGCAGAGGTGGGAATTCTTCAAAAGAAGCACGAGGCCTACATGAACGATATGTCGGCTCAAGGTTCAACATTCACAGCGCGAATCAACAATATTCAAAAGCAGCTGCAAACCACGGAAACTGAAAAATCAAGATTTCAGTCTCAGCTTGAGAAGGAAAAACATGAATTTTCCCAAAGCCTTATGCAGATGGAAAAGAAAAATACCGAATTGACTATCAAAATCGCGGAGCAGGAGAAAACTTTAAGAGGGATGCAAGATGTTGTAAACAAGTCAAAAGGGGAACATAAGCAAATGCAAATCAAGTTAGAGGATTCCAAATTAAATTTCCACAACGCTGAAAGAAAACTAGGAGAAATGACGGGGGAACTACGCAAGTCATTTGAAGACAGTTTACGAATCTTGAGCAGAAGGATCCGCGTGGCAGAACAAATGCATATCGAGAGCAAGGAGTGGTACCAAAAAACCAGAAACTCGTACGAGAAAGAGAACAAAGATCTAAAAGAGAAAAATGCAAGAAATGAAATGGGGTTGAGGGGAATTAAGGATATATCGTTGACAGCTAGCGATATGTTAGGTTCACTAGACACTGTGGCACTAAAGTTTGAAGAATGCACTGCTCATTTCTTGAATCGAATATCAAAGAATTCGTGCGAGCTGCAATTTGTAAAAGATTGGGTGATGAGGAAAAATAAAGCAATGGCACACGTGAAAGATGACTTTGATTGCTTACTTGCACAATGTGATGACAAAGAATCTGAGATATTGAAGTACAGAGAGAAAGTTTGGAAGTCAGAGAACAAAGTTAGGGAACTAGAGAAGATGATCAAGGACAGAGAGGAATCAGTGTTGTCTCTCAAGGAGGAAAAACGAGAGGCGATTAGGCAATTATGTGTATGGATTGATTATCATCGTAGTCGGTCTGATTACTATAAGAGGATCTTGCTAACTGAATTTGGCCGGAGGAGCGCTCCCTAGGAATGTTTTTTCCTTAAGAGCTATCAGTAACTTCTTTAGCCGTAGTTACATGAGGAGATATAATAGCTTGTGTCTTTTTTTTCTTCTTTATACATCTGGTATCCGAAATCTACTGAGTTCAAATTTGCGCGGGCAAACTAAAGGGGTGAAGGCTCTACTTACCAAGAGTTTCTTTAGTTTCTTCAGTAATCAGTAACATCTTCATCTAGTCCACTGGCTCCAGGATCGTTTAGCATAGGCGCCAGTCAAGGGGGAGATGTGCTTCTTACCAGGAGTTTCTTCATTCCGATTAAACTAGAGAAAGTTGGAACCGCCATTTGCACGTTCAAGGACGGGAATTTGCTTAGATCAAGCCAAGAAGCTGATGTACAAGGTTAACAATCTTCCTGAGAATTGTAGCCATCTTTTTTATGTACTCAATAGGTTTGTTCTTGTTAGAAAAGTACGATTGTATACTGAATAAAAGTGTTTGTGACACAAAATTAGTCAAGACACTTAAATAATTTTGGTGACAAAGCTAGACTTTGCATTGTATAATTGGATTTGGGAATCAACTAAATCTCTTGTTGGAGAAAAGAGATTATGTTAAAGAATTCCATATGCAAGAACTGGTGTTGATGACTAATGTAAACTTTTCTAAATATAACTTTATTTCTTCTCCTTTGTGATGAGTTTTCTAGTTTAATATCTTAAGATTGGATTTCGAACAAGTTTGAGGTTTTACGGTTTATTGAGGCTAATGAGTATAATTAAAGGAAATAACTTATTTTAAATAGTAACTTATCTACGTAGTGAGCAACTTGAGAATATGCTCAGAAATTGTCAAAATTTTTGCTGGAAGTGTCTAGTAGGAATAATTTATCACATGTTTAGGGGCTCAATTAGAACAAACTGTAGTTTGTGTCTAAATAAAAAATTAAATTGAACAAGTTTATGGATTATCTATGTATTCCACCAAAAAAAAAAAAAGATGAATTGGAAAATTACATGATAATAGTAAATATATGCGCAATATTTACCAAAATAGCAAGAGTTTGAAAAATTATAATATAGAGTTTGGGTTTTATTTCTTTTGCTCTGTATCTATTCCCTTGAAGTTGTATCCATTCGCTCTGTACCAGTGTATCAATTCATGTTGTATTGGTATGCTATGATACTGAGCCAACATAATAGATACATAGTGAAACCCTACATTGTATCACAAGTTTTTTTTAAGTAAACTATTCTACGTTTGATAATTAGTCAAACTATGTCTATGATCAATAATTAGGGCTCAAATTAATGTTATTTATGAAATTTTCAAAGATCATAGACATAATAAGGCTCTAAAGGTATAATTTTGATAATTGCGCTTCATAGCTATAATTTTTTTATTGCTATGGGGGTTTCGGTTTGTGTATTTCACTTGTGAATATAGAAACAAGGTAAGTCTATACAAATTATGTATTTATACATTTAGACATTTTTCATAATTCTGTTTGTATATTTCTCTTGTCAATATACAAACATGATAATTTATTATGATTTTTTCATAAATTGTATACAAATAGATAGGGTAAGCATTACAAATTCTGGATTTATACAATCAGTAACCGAATTGTACAAATTCTGAATTTATACCATAAGAAACTGAATTATACAATTAGGAAATCGATTTTTTTTTTTGTAAAACTATAGCTACGGATTGAAAATAAACAAAACTATAGCTATACTACATCATATATTCTAGATGTTTGTCATTTCGCGTAATTTCCTTAATTTTTTCTTCTTTTTCTAAGGCTCTTGGGTCATCTATAATTGAGTAGATTAGCCCAACTATGAATTGGTTCACAATAGTCCAGCAAGCCCATATTCAACTCCTCCCACTCTATCATTTACTTATGGTTGAGCCTTCATGTCTCTTTTCAACACACTGTAAAAAGAAGAAGCCATTGATGCAAAAATGCTGAACTGTTTACACCCTGTTTGGAAGAACCCCATCATTCTTGCTTCCTCTGCTTCACCATTTTTGCACAATTTGAGAAATACCAAACAGCTCAACTATGGGGAAAAAACAAGACTTTACAGCAAAAGATCAAGAATTGTGTGTGGTTTTTTGCCAGTTGATCCATGGGCACCAAATGTTGACTCACAGAGCATAGCTTCACAGCTATTTGCTTTTTCTCTGTTCCCTTATGTGGGTTTTTTGTACTTCATCACCAAATCCAAGACTGCCCCAAAGCTTACACTTTTTGGGTTTTATTTCTTGCTTGCTTTTGTGGGTGCCACAAGTAAGTCCATTCAATATTCTCCTTGAATATTTATTTTCTGTTATTCTATTGTTTTAGAGTATTCATCGTATTGTGTCTGTTAGGAAGAACCCCATTATTCTTGGTTCCTATGTTTCTCCATTTCTCAACTGTTGCCAAACAAATCCCAATTTTAGAAATACTACCAAACAACTCATCTGTGGTGAAAGTAGAAAACTTTATACTCCCTCCTTTTCAATTTGTTTGTTTAGTTTTGGCTTCGTACAGATATTATGGAAGTAAAGAAAATTTTGTTTAATCGTAGCCTTAAACATGACATGTGGAAAGTTGAAACTAAAGAGATCCCAAAAATTGAAGAGACATTCCTTTTGAAACCAACTAAAAAGGGAAGTAAGACAAATAAATTGATGAAACAAAGAGAATATTAATAGTGCCAGTTTTAATAGATTAACAATTTTCTTCGTAACCAGCAACCAAATGACCCCTTAAGAGTATTCATCATATTGTGTTTGTTTGGAAGAACCCTATTGTTCTTGGTTTCTATGCTTTTCCATTTTTCAACTGTTCCCAAACAAATATCAGTTTTAGATATACTACCAAACAACTCAACAGTGGTGAAAGTAGAAAACATTGTAGTAAAAAAAGAGCAAGATTTGTGTGGATTTTTGCCTGTTGTTCCGTGGACACCAAATGTTGGCTCACAGAGCTTAGCTTCACAGCTCTTTGCTTTTTTCTCCTCTCCCTTATGTAGGCTTTTGGTACTTCATCACCAAATCCAAAACTGCCCCTAAGCTTACATTTTTGTGGTTCTACATCTTGCTTGCTTTTGTGTAGTAAGACCTGCCAAGGTTGGGGTAAGGTCTGCATACACTCTACCCTCCCCAGATCCCCAATCATTGAAATATTTTCCTTGCATAGGTATTGGGTTCAATGTGCTTGACCAATTCATGGTTAATGACTAGTTATGCATTTCATCGATGCTTTAACATTCTCTACCTAGAGCTTTGCCTACTTAGATAAAAGAAGTAGTTGTGCGTAAATTTTGTCCACATACTTCTCTACTTATGTTTTACATATCTACCTCATATTCTTCTTCAAAAAATACATATTTATACTGGTAATATCATTTTAACTCCATTTGATTTGTTTTGACATTGTGTTCTTTCTGTTTCACCTCTTTTGTGCAGTTCCTGCTGGAATTTACGGTAACTTCCTCTCTCAGCAAAGAATCTATTGATTGTGTAAGAGGGTGTTTGGCTTAGCTTGACCAACTTTTAAGTAGTTTTCAGCCCTCAAGAGTGTTTGGATGTTTTAAAAACGACTTAAAAAAAGTTTAGAGTAGGTACCCCTACTTTTCATTTTTTAACTTAAAAGTTACTGAAGTTTGACTTTTTAAAACTACTTTTAAAAAGCTACTTTTTTTAAGCTAAGCCAAATGGGCCCTTCTAACTTAGAACTGTAATTCTAACTAACATGCTTTGGAACAGCAAAGGTGCATTATGGAACTTCTCTGTCCAACGTTGATTGGTTGCATGGAGGAGCTGAGTCACTGCTCACTTTAACCAACTTATTCATTGTGTTGGGGCTAAGGGAAGCTATTAGGAAAGCTGAGAATCCTGAAGAAAGCAAAAACAATGATGTCTCCAGAATTAAAGAAGAGAAGAAGTCATCAATCTAGTTGACGTGTACCTATCATCCTTTTGTTGTTTGTAGACATCTGTATATCAGCGGTTCAAAGAAACATGTTGCTTTTTCTTTGCCCATCTGGTTTCGCTAGGTATATGCTGTTACTGAATGCTGCTCTGGACTCTTTTGTCCATTGTATTTTCACTGCAAGCATAGCCTTAACGGTCCCATCCTGATGCATCATTAGAGAAAGATTGCTGTATAGATTGCATCAATCAATGTTATGAACAGTCAATGAAGCACATAGTTAATCACCATCTTCTCTAGCTCTCATGCATATGCTGATTTCTGTTCAAGTTTATTATCGTAGAAGTCTCTTGTAGTTTGTTAGTCTTCGATATCTGTTACAATTTATTGTTCTTGTACTTCAATTATAGTATTATTTTGTTGTAGTTAATGTTCCCTTTTTTTCATAATGCTCCGTCATGCTGTCTTTAGTATTTTGTGGTCGCTTCTCCACTTCCATTATTTCTTTTCCCGAACTACTTTGATATGCTTCTTCTTGAGCCAAGGGTCTATTGGAAACAACCTCTCAACCTTCCAAGGTAGGGTAAGGTCCACGTACACACTACCCTCCCCATATCCACTTGTGGGATTACACTGAATATGTTGCTATTATATTTAAAAGGTGAATCTGGCCCCTTAGCTGTCTGTAGTTTGATAGAATTTATGAATGTTCAATAGCCTTTTGCATGAATATGCTCAAATTTCACTCAGCAACTTGGTGTCAATTGGCTGGAAGTTCAGCCGTTGAAAACAGTACACTATTGATACAAATATAATAGCTAGTTTCTAATCTGAGGCTAGTTTGCTATTAACTTTTGCAATCATATCCATATCTATACTAATTCCTAAAGAAGGGCTAGTCAACCTCAACAAAGCAACTCGGTGATAATATTCGAACTGTTTGTTAGTATTTATTGTCCTTTTCAAGAATATTAGCTTGGGTTCATTAGAAAAATATCAAATGAGAAGCTTGGATCTAGCTCCAAATGGTCTAGGGAAATCTCAACCATGATCAGAGAACTTGTTGTGGAAGTGTTGGCTGAGAATATATGGGCGAGGTCTGATTCTGAATGGTGCAAGTGATGAACATTCCAAAACCATTCATCTGGCAGCTGCTTGAGACTGAGAAGTAGTTCGATTCAGGGGTTGTAGGAGAGACAAAAGATGGTGAATAGCTGCTATCTATCAGATTATCATCAACATGGGAAATCTGGAAATGTCGATTTTCGTCTGTCAAACCAGAGAATGTTGAAGGAAAGGAGAAAGAACATGCGGTTTCATTCTTGTCCAAGTCATTAGTGTTGCCTCTCAGGTTTGATCTCAAGTTCATCAATACTTGATTTGAATATTGCCCTGTTTGATAATCGACTTGTTTCTTCAATTCTTGTTTCTCTGGCGATGTTGGGTTTATTGCAGAATAAGTAGCTTGATGACAATTATGGAAACCCCTGTATGTGATCTCAAATACAGTAGGAGACTATGATCATCATCTGATCTTTGCACTTGTTTTGCTGCCCAACAATTTTGCATGTACGATATGTGCATCTGTGGTAGCTTCTGCTAAACATATATAAACTTGGTATCAGAACATAGCTGTTATCTTAATTATGTACTTACAAAGCAGAATGACCAAAAAGGAGATAAGAACATTTTATATTTGAAGTTGAATGTGCACATAAGCATGATCGTCTTTAATACATTTCTTTTGGTCTTTATATTGGAAACAATTTCTCTATCCCTCATAATTGGGGGATTGGACTGTTGAGCCACTCTATTTGAGTATTAACAGAGATTGCTCATAAGAAGAAAGAAATTTCTGAAGAAGCAATTCTTGATTTTTAGAAGTGGGAGCTACAGAGCTCAAGTAAGCTCTAAGCTGCTTAGCTTGTTCAATTCCTTGAGTAGGCTCATTGATGAGTGTCTTCTATTCCCATGTTGAAAGAGCAATCCAGTTTAAAAGAAGGAATTGGAAAATAAAAAGGGAGTTATTGTGAAGCCTATAAAGGTGGAAGCTGCAATTCGCCTAAACCGAGTTCTCCAACAACGGCTTAGTTTAGTAGCTTAACTCTTTCTCCTGACGTGACGCTTTGAGTTTCTTGTTCGAGTCAACTCAAAAAGGTATCTTCTCAATCGATGCAATACCCTTGAAGTTGCATACACAGTAGGTAAGAGGAGTCTAGCATAACAGATTACCGGGACTTAGACATGATGTGAACCTACTTCACGAGTGGAATGTCATTGACAAAGAAAATTACCCCGAAAATGAGCACAATTTTGGGATACAGAAAAGGCTCGTCTTTTTTTTTTTTTTTTTTTGAGTGTGTGCTTGGGAGGGGGGGGGGGGGGGGGGAGTGCTTAAAGAGATTTTTGTTGGTGATGAATACTGAAGCAAAGCTGATAGAAACATTTGAATTTAAAAGGGAAGTATCTGTAGTATAAATCATGAGAAAAGTGAACAAAAAGGCATGTGGATGAAAAGGAAGTGGAGGGGAGTTTGAAAGTTGACTGCTGAAAAACAGTTATTCTACTTGGACTGGTGTTTGGTCAAAATCTCTTATAAGTAGTGAAAATAATGAGACAGCTAATAAGAAAGTCCAAATATTGAGAGCTGACCATTTCAAAACTTCAATAGTCTATAAAAGAGAAATATGAGGTCTACAAAAGAATAGTTTAACTTGCAACAGTAATAGACTAAGTGTAAAGAAATTTTATACAATCAAATTATTTAGAAATCAATTACAGGTAAGTTTTTATATCAAATGTGAGTTTAAATCCTAAAAATAATTTGATAACTCGAACTATGGAAAATAGAAGTAGGAGGTAATATTACAATATCTAGTCTTTTATGTGAAATTAAATACACAGTCAAACCTCTCTATAACAACTATCTTTTGGAACAACACTTTATTATAATAGACAAGTTTTACTTTGGAATGATTATTTGTGTTATATTTAACCTCTCTATGCTTTAATAACATCTACCATTATAACAGGACACTCGTTGTAAAAGTACCTCTCTATAATAAACAAGGGCCTCATCTTGATGCATCATCAGCGAGAGACTATTGTATAGATTGCATAATCGATGTCATAATGTAAGAATTGAAGAACTTAGTTAATCACCATCTTCTGTGGCTCTCATACTTTTTCGGATGGTTTCTCTCATTCTTAAACTATTATATTTACTTAGTAATCTGTTGGAATTTCTTGTTGGGTTCTCCTGACTATCAAAATACCTGCTCCAAACAATTTCATGTAAATGGTGTGCTCTCTTTAATGGTTTAATTGCTAGTAATAGATTTTCTAATAGCTACACCATATTAGTCATTC
Organism: Solanum bulbocastanum; assembly: GCA_037074985.1. Classification (NCBI taxonomy): domain Eukaryota; kingdom Viridiplantae; phylum Streptophyta; class Magnoliopsida; order Solanales; family Solanaceae; genus Solanum; species Solanum bulbocastanum. Next base: position 4,178,713 of record CM073604.1, read on the forward strand.
TTGGTTCTATTGTCCATAAAAAGGGCAGCATGAAGGGTTCGGGGAACTCGTGACCTATAGGTCACTAGAGACAACTTTGTTTACCATTGCATCAGTGTACTGTCTATTTGCAACAAGCCTAAGGGCTAGTGGCATCTTAATGCCTGCAGTTTTAAGATTTAATGCTTTGTGGTTTCACGAATTGTTCTTCGTCTACTAATATGATATAGTAAGGAAAGATAAACTCAACATAGTTGTCTGTAGTTTATTAAAAATCTCGAATGTTCAATAACCAAGAATATGCTTTAATTTCACTTAGCAGCTTGATGTCAAATGACTGGAAGTTTCAGCCCTTGACACAGTAGACTATTGGTACAAATATGATAGCTAGTTTCTAATCCGTGGCTAATTTGTTGTTAATTTTTACAATCATAACTATACTAATTCCTAAAGGAGGGGTCATCGACCTCAATAAAGTAACTTGGTGATAACATCCTAACTGTTCGTCTTTATTGTCCTTTATCTAGGGTATTACCATATAGGTTCATGAGAAAAATTTGGGGTTATCGAATGGGAAGTTTGGATCCAGCTCCAAATGGTCAATTGAAAAATCGCCCACAATTGGAGAACTCGTTGTGGAAGTGTTGGCTGAGAATATATCAGTGAGGTCTGATTCCGAATGGTGCAAGTTATGAACCATTCCATAACCATTCATCTGGCTGCTGCTTGAGACTGAGAAGTAGTTTGATTCAGGTGTAGTAGGAGAGACAAAAGACGGTGAATAGCCGCTACCAATCAGATTGTCATCAACATGAGAAATCTGGAAATGTCGATTATCGTCTGTCATACCAGAAGAAAATGTTGGAACAAAGGAGAAATGACATGCTGCTGGGTCGTTCTTGTCCGAGTCATTAGTATTGACTCTCAGGTTTGCTCTCAAATTCATCAACACTTGATCTGAATATTGCTGCCCTGTTGGATAAACGGCTTGGTTTTTGAATTCTTGTTTCTCTGGCGATGTTGGTTGTGGTGCAGAATAAGTAGCGTGATGGCAATTATGGGAGCCTCGGTATGTGATATCGAATACAGTCGGATCATCATCTGATCTCTGCACTTGTTTTGTTGCCCAACAGTTTTGCATGTGACGATACGTGCATCTGTAGTAGCTTCTGCAAAACACATGTAAATTTGGTATCAGAACATAGGTTTCTATTCTTCAACTGATTTATGATTGAACCATAGTTAATCAATCGATTGAAAACTTTGTTTTTCGTTTTTATGAGTTAATGACTTTCATGCAGGTTAAAGAAGTTGACTCATTACCTAGGATATTTAGCTCTTAGAATATCCTTCTGTCCGTACTTTCTCCAGCTATATCCATCATCAGTAGGACCTTCAAATCCACTCTCCGCGCTGACTTTGACTTGTTCAGTCCATGTGGGCTGTGATTTTCTGCAATATCCATCAAGAACCAGGTTAGTTGACCTATGAAAATCAGCTACTGAAGCGTTCTCCCTTTCATTTTATAGAGTAGTATTTGACTCGATACAGATTCCCCAAAAAAAAGACTTTTTGGCACATATCGAAAATAGTATTCTTAGATCTTGTCATTTTAAACTATGTCATGACATTTCTATAGCGACAAAAGCAGGTTATTAAAGGTAAAACGAGAACTTTGAAGTTAGAGGAATTTTCTAAATATAGAAAAGCGTCAATTTTAATGGAATTTGATCTTCTACCTCTTTTTTGAAATATTGATAAGCTCTTGATGATCTTGGAAACTCCTTTTCTTGCCATCACTCTCAGGACTTCCATCAATGGATACCGAAGACTCGATTGCACCAGTTGATGGTGGTAGAGCCGGCGGGGATTGGACTGTTGAGCCTCCCCAGTTGAGAATCAACAGAGATTGCTCATAAGAAGACAGAATCTTCTGAATAAGCAATTCTTGATTCTCAAAAGTTGAAGCTGTAGAGTGGAAGTGTTCTCTAAGTTGCTTTGTGTGTTCAATCCCTTGAGTTAGCTCATTGATGAGTGTCTTGTATTCCCAGTTGAATGTACAATCCATTTTGAAAGACGGAATTGGAAAACAAAAGGGGGAGCTATTCTGAAGTCTAGAAAGGCAGTCAATTGGTGTAATACAGTTGACACGATGTGAACCTACTTATGAGCGGAATGCATCAACGAGCAACTCACTCAGAAAAAACAAGCACAATCTTGGGATATGGAAAAAGGTTTTTTTTTTTTTTTTTTTTAGAATCTTGATAAGTTTTGTGATATTTGATGAAGAAGTTGAATGAATGAAACATTTGAATTTAAAAGGGAAGGAGTTATAGTGAAACAAAAAGGCATGTGGAAAAAAATGGAGAGTTTGAAAGTTGACTGATGAAAACGAGTTATTCTAACGTGGACTGGTCTTTGGTCATAATAATAAGAAAGTCCAAATGTTGAGTGCTGACCAATTCAAAACTTCAGTAGTCTCAATCATCTTCAAATCTTCAAGAATGCGTTTCGGATTCGACTTTTAAATATGAAGTCATTTTATTTGGAGCGTTTTACTTTTTAATATGGAATTTCTAATCAACATTCTTAACTAAATATCGTAAGTTTGAGTTTTAAGAATGAAATTGTATCTATTAATTGAAAAGTGTTTTACTTTTCAATATAGAATTTTTCCCTGTGAATATAAATTAATTAATTGAGTTTCAAGGAAGACATTGAACATGGAAAATTGAAATAAAATAAAATATATGAGGTTTATGAAAGAGTTTTAACTTATATATAATAACAATATAGTAATTAAAATACTTGTAATCATTATACAAGAGCTACAACAATATAATCTTATTACAAAATAACAAAATAATTTAGATATGCTATATAATAATATTTTATATATATATCTTGCCTCATCCTCACAAGTCACTCTTTGCAAAATAACTGTAGAAACAGATAATAGTCCATTGGCTGACCAATTCAGACTCCACAACTAATTTTAATATTATAGGTCCAACTTCTTTTAAGATTCTTACTATTGAGCTTATATTTTTTATTATTTAATTTTAATAAACTTTACACATAGATTCGTATTTCATGTTAAAAGTATTTGAATTTATAAGAACCGAAGTAGCGGACTCGAAATTATTATTAAGAGGTATCAATAATTTTAATAAAAATATAATTATGAGGCTAGTATGACTAGAATCCACAACCTTAAGGAATTTTCATAACAGTTTTAACCACTAGATTAAATATTAAATTTGTGTTAAAAGGTGTCAAGGCTTATATATGTATTTATTAAACTAAAATTTGTCGCTGAACACTCCGTGGGTGAAGGCGGGTACGCCCCTGATTATTTATCGACATCAACAAGTTGAATCGATCCATGTGTATAATTCATTAAAGAAGAAAGCACTTTTTAGGGGGGGGGGGGGGGGATCATGATTTTCATAGCTCAAACTCCAATGGAGGTCTTCCACAATCAAGAACTGGAATACTAATTTCATCTAAATTCAATATTTTCAATGTGGAGCATAAATTTATAGATAAAAAATACTAAAATTACAATAAACAATAAATATGAACTCATAATTTTAAAAATACAATATATTAATACTAAAAACTTAAAAATTAAACTCATATAATCTAAATTTTGTTTCTGCTTGTGTGTTCACTACTATCACTAAACCTTAACTAATATACATACTTTCTTACGACATTATTACGTAGCATTCCTTACGTAATAACTCTATGAATCTAGATACAAAAAAATAAAAGTCCAATAGCTGACCAATTCAAATCTCCCCCCTCCCCCACATCATATATATATATATATATATATATATATATATATATATATATTTCTTAACTAAATTTCTAAATTTTGTCATTGTGTATATATAACATTAATGATTGAGTTATAAGAAAATATGGCTCTTTTTTAAAATCACTTTTAAGTCAAAGATTGAGGGTAAGAATAGTTATCTTTTGAGCAGACAAAACAAATAAAACTTTGATTCTTCAAAGTTTAAACATTTCAGTCCACGTCCTAATTTTTTAATTTCAAATTAAAAAATTATCCGCATTAAATATTTATATTAAATTAGTAGATGTACATATTATAATAGTTCGTTTTTATGAAGTCAAGAGTTTATTGGAAATAATTTCTCCATCTCACACAAGATAGGAATAAGGCTTACATATATATACTCTACTCTTCCCAAAAATCCATACGTATGTTATATATTGTTGTTAAGTTCTAACCATTAATTCATTATTAAATAGAATTAAAAATAGTTTTCTATTGTTAAATAGAATTAACAGTAACTTTGATCTATCGTTTAGCAATATAAGTTGTTCGTCTCTTTTAACTAATTAACAAGTTTGATTTTGTCAAAGTATAGAAAAAAAGGAAACGTGGCATGTTATATATATATATTTTCCTTTCTTGAAAAGATTGTACTTCTAGATGTTCAACTAGCTAAGGTATAGTGCCTTTTATATATGTACCAACATTACTAAAAATAATAATTTGAAATTAATGATAGATAAATTCTCTATTTCAATAGTAAAATTCATTATCAATTATATTTAGCACACGAATCACCATGAATTATTAGACAAATTTGTTAGTACAAGCAATTTTATGAGAGATTAGTGATAAAATCCATATCTGTTAGATTTTTTTAGTATAGTGATGTAAATATAGTTTTTTTTTTTTCTTTAACTGTTTTTTTTGGATATACTCTTAAATGGAATTGTTTACCAAATAAAGACAATTTGAAATCAACAATCACCAACCAAGAATATCTAGATGCTTCAATAAGCTTCTCCAAATATAATTTTTTCACTAGATGTTTGTTGTTGGTATTGTTTGCTTTTTTGCTTTTTAGTTTCAAGAACTTGTACTTCCAGAAAATAAAAATTGTGGAAATGAGGATCCTAAAATGTGTGTGGATATAAAGTGATGGATTAGGAATTAAAAAAATTGGGACGACTCAGGGGTAGACTTTGTAGTAGATGGAGTTGCTCGAATGATAAGTGTCCTTCATTTCCAATCTTAAGGTTATGAGTTTGAATCACTACACTTATAATTTTGGAGAAATAACTAGCAGAGGTATTGACTTGGTCAATACGAGAGAGTCATACTTTGGACTCCATTTTTCAAGAGAAACTATCGGAAAGCTCCTATGGCTTGGTGCTTCCACACCTGGTTGTCAGGACTTAGTGTAAAATCAATTCTATTTTCAGGAAATCCCATCAATACTTAAGGGCTAAAAATGACAGATTCAAAATGGAGCTAGCATTGATTTCTAGTTCCACCCTGGCTCTCTAATATTCCTCTCATTGAAAGTACCCCTCTTATTGACCAGGTAAACTTCATACAAAAAGCTTTTGAAAGCTCTTGAAAATGTTTTGTAGTAGGAGGATCCAAAGTCCCTTCCTGAAGAGGTAGACACATAGTATCAATAAATATCCAAAAAGGGCAAAGATGGAAGCTTTTGAAGAGAGGATATACATAAAAGTATGAGAGGTTAACAATAATGGGCTTAAAATGGAAGTATACGGAGGACGAGATTGTTGAAAGGGTAGTAGATAGTCTAACATTGTATAGTTTTTTGTCAGTTCTTTTATTACTATTCCTCTATCATTTTATTCTTCGATTGCATTGATACTTGCTACTTCCTTTATTTGCTACTTGCTTTGTTTCAATTTTCATATTATTTGTAATGCTAATATTATTTTATCCAGTATTTTCACTTGGGCTTTTTTATTACTGTACGCTCTTCTCTTGTATGCTTTAATCTATTATACTTGTACTGAGAGTATATCTTAAGAAACCTCTCTATATACATAAGGTAGTAGTAAAGTCCGCATATATTGAATGTTAAGAGGGGGGTGATCAAAATTCCTTTAGTCGCCTTCCTAGATGGAGCAGTCGACTCACCTGCAAATTAGTATCACAATATAAAAGTAATAACAGGAAGTAAATCAACACAAGATATTTTATACTAGTTCGGAACACCAGTATGGTGCCTACGTCCAGTCCCCTTTGGATTTCCTTTAGAGCCTTAGGAGAACTTAGGTGATACATATATTTGAACCTAGACTCCTATCTGATATGCAAATCAGATCTATTATTTTGGCACTGCCTCTACCTGTATAACCTACGCTCAACATCTTTCTTTATCTTTTCTTTTTCAATTGTTTACTCAAGTGTGTACAAAGCTTTATGAAAGATAAAAGAAGATTACAATATAAGTTCAAGTGAAGTTGTAAACTTCACAACTAAGGCTAGAAGATGATTATATAGTGTTTGAGGACTGCTCTTGTTAAGGAATAACCCAAGAGTATTTCAAATCAAGGATCCTAGCTGAGTCATTGATTTCGATTGGTTGGTTCATGTCCATATTAGATATGTGCATGAGTAAGCCAATTTCTTCCTTCTTTGTAGATCTTCTTGTGATTTTGATTTTCTTCCTTCTCTTGAAGATATTTATGTGATCTTGATACTTTGCTGATTTTCCTTCTTTGAAGATCTTCTTGTAATCTTAATGCTCTTCCTTCTCTCGAAGATATTTGTTTGATCTTGATACTTTGCTGATTTTCCTTCTTTGGAGATCTTCTTGTAATCTTGATTCTCTTCCTTTTCTTGAAGATATTTGTGTGATGTTGATACTTTGTTGATTTCCTATCTTCCAGATCCTAGTTAGACGCTAGGATTGTGGTGACCTTAAATCTGTATCCCTTGAATGGTGGCTTTCCTTTCTTGTGTTGCTTTAGTAAGTGCACATTTCTTTCTTTCTTTCTTTCTTTCTTTGTGGTAGTACTTTGACGTCTTGTCCTTTCTTTTTGAATTTCTTGCCTGTGAATTTATCATGTGTCCTATCTAATAAATTGTTGGGATAGTTCTCCTCCTTTGACATAATCAAAAAGAGATGGAGCAGACAAAATACAACAAAGAACCAGAACAAATAGTAACACATAAAAAACCAGAGCAGGAAGGCATAACGCCTTCAATATATAACCCAAAACACACAAACGAGAGGACAGTCCCCCACATAAATATTGTCCAAAAGTAGCAAAAAAAAAATCACATTAATGACAAGAAGAGATACTGAGACAATTACAGAGGAAAAAAATCTTTCCTCAAGCGGGGATTTTATAAAAATATCAATCAAATGATTTTCAGAATCGATAAATTCTAAGGAAAAATCACCATTATCAACATGATCATGAATAAATGATGCTTAATATTAATATGCTTACCTAGAATGATGCATAATATATTTAGATAAACTAATAACACTAGTATTATTACAAAAAAAAGGGGACAAATTCATATGAAGATCATAATCAAGTAATTGATGCATCATCCAAATAGTTGAGTACCACAACTTCTCACAGCTAGATATTCTGATTTTGTGGTAGATAAGGCAACTAAAGTTTGTTTCTCACTGTGCCAAGAGATCAGAGATTGACCTAGAATTTGGCAAGTACCACTGGTGCTTTTTCGATCATTTTTGTCACTTGTAAAATCAACATCTAAGTAGCCAATTAAATCAAAGTGAGAGGAGTGAGGATACCATAACCCCAAATTCCTAGTTCCGATGAGATAGCGAATGGTTTGCTTCACTGCAGTAAGGTGAGATTCTTTTGGAGCAGACTTAAACATGCACACTTGCATATGCTGAACATAATATCTGGTCGACTAGTAGTTAAATAGAGTAGAGATCCGACCATTCGTCAATATATTTTTTCATCAACATATATTCCTGGTGCATCTATCTCAAGGCATATGGATGGACTCATGGGAGTTCCGTAAGCTTTTACTTTTTTTTTTCGGAACCGAACTTCTTTATGAGTTCCATTGTGTATTTGGTTTGGCTAATAAAAGTTTCATTAGTCGACTGCTTAATTTGTAAGCTGAGAAAGAATATGAGCTCTCCCATTAGACTCGTCTCAAATTCTCCCTTCATAAGATTAGCAAAACTCTCACACACAGAGGGGTTACAGCTTCCAAAGATAATATCATCGACATAAATTTGAACTATTAAAATGAAAGATCCGGACCTTTGGATAAAAAGAGTTGTATCAATTTTTCCTCTTTAAACATTGTTATAGAGTAAAAAATTGCTTAATCTTTCATACCAAGCATTTGGGGCTTGTTTGAGACCATAAAGCGCTTTGGAGAGTTTGTAAACATGATCATGACAAGAAAAATTTTCACAACCAGGAGCTTGTTTAACAAAAACTTCTTCTTTGATAAAACCGTTTAAAAGAGCACTTTTTACATCCATTTGAAATAGTTTGAAACGCTTAAAAGATGCATAAGCTAATGGAATTTGAATAAATTCTAACCTTGCTACCAGAGAAAAAGTTTCATCGTAATCAATCCCTTCCTGTTGGGAATATCCTTGATCGACTAATCTTGCCTTGTTATGGATGACCTTTCCTTCTTCATTGAGCTTGTTTCGAAAAACCCATTTAGTTCCTATTACTAAAAAGTTTTTAGGCCTTTCAGTGAGGGTCCACACTTGGTTTCATTTGAATTGATCTAGTTCTTCCTTTATTGCTTGTATTTAGGATTCATCTTCCATCGCTTTATTTATACGTTTTGGTACAATTTGAGAGACAAGTGCTGCGAAAGCTTGTTTCTTTAATGATGCTCTGGTTTGTAACGCATCATATGGTTTCCCTATGATGAAATCATTAGGATACCTATCATTATGTCTGCATTCCCTAGGAGTTCTGATCTTGTCTGCTATGAAAGTCAGCTCTAGTTCTGGGATAGTTGGCTCTTCTGTTGGGGTTTGAACAAAATAATTTGGCTGACTTTCTGTATTTATTTTGGAAACAGACTCATCACCAGTGGTTTCAGCTTCCTGCATTCTTGAGTTAGTGTCATAAAAAATACATGAATAGATTCTTCAACGCTTAAAGTTCTTTTATTAAAAACTCGAAAAGCTCTACTAAGAGGTGTATAACCCATAGAAATACCTTCGTCACTTTTTGGATCGAACTTAACAAAATTATTCTTACCATTTTTGTGAATGAAACATTACATCCAAAGATATAAAAGTAGTTGATGTTTGGTTTCCTTTCTCTCCAGAGATTGTAAGGAGTTTTCCTTAGGATAGGTTTGATGAGACACATCTTAAGAATATGACAAGCAGTACTTACTGCTTCTGCCCAAAAATGGTTAGGGAGATTTTTATCTAATAACATTGATTTAGTTGTATCTTGTAATGATCAATTTTTTTCTTTATACCACTCTATTTTGCTGAAGTGATCTGGGTGAAGAGAAATTTTGATTGAAGTTGTTTTGAGCACAAAAATCTTCAAATGCCTTATTTTCAAATTCGCCACCATGATCACTGTGAATAGTTGTAGTAAAATAATCTGCCTCTCTTTGAACTTTTCTCCATGTGAAGAAGTTGAAGGGGTTTAGAGGTACTTACCATATTTTTTCCTTTAAAGGATGAGCGAGTTTGCTAGCCTAGTTGACATGCATCACAAATGATCCTTTTTGAAGTTCAATTTTGGCAGTCTGATAACTAGTTCTAATCTAGATAACTTCTCAAGAGCATGCATGCTTGCCTGTCCAAGCTTTCTGTGCCACAACTAAGGATCATTAGAAACTGCAGACATGTAAGACTAGGGAGATCAACATTAGTTAAGACATATATATATTATCAATTCGATCTCCGATGATGGAAAAGTTTCTTTCTAGATGTTTGATTGTATAACTCGTTGTATTGAAGAAAACTTGAAACCCAGCGTCACATAGTTGACTAATGTTGAGGAGATTGTGCTTGAGTCCTTCAACAAGATATATTTCTACTAAATCACATGATGAGCTGAGGGTGATAGTTCTAACTTCTATTGCTTCTCCTTTTGCGTTATCTCCAAATCTTACAAATCCTCCAGCAATGTTTTTAATAGTTTTGAAATGTTCTCTCTTTCCACACATGTGTCTGGAGCATCCACTATCAATTATCCACATTCTTTTTTAGTAGGTTTTCCTGGAATGCTCCTGCAAGACAAAGAGATTAATTTCTTATAGGTACCCAAGCATTCTTGGGTCCTTGAGGGTTAGTACTAACGACTTTTGGTCTCCAAATCCATTTTCCTGAAGAGAGTTTATTGTAATTGAAGGATTTGTGACCAACAATTCCGCTGGTAAAACAAAAAGGTTTAAAAGAAGATTTTGCAGAATTAAAAGAAGAGTTTTGAGAGGCATTCATGATTGATCTCACTGAGTTATGACTTGGTGACTTCTTGATGCTATTTAATTGCATCTTAATTTCATCAAGTTCTTCCTGTAGGAGATCAACTTCAATCTTACTTGATTTGAGAATGATTTGTCAGTCTTTCTTTTCTTGAGCAATTTTGTTATATTCGTCGATAACTTTCTGCAATTCATTTGTGACCATATTCAAAAAGTTTTGTAAATGATTACATTTAGAGTAGTCGTGATGTCTTATCTCACTTGGTTCGCCCATTGTCATAAAATAGATATTTGTTGTTTCGTTTTGATCATATTCGAGTGCATCTTCATCGCTCTATGCTCCAAGGCTCTTTGGATCATCATTTTTCCGTTGGCCACTTCTTTTAAGTTCAGGGCAATTTTGTCTAATATGACCAGGCTTTCCACACTAGTAACATTGGTCATCATGTTTATGATAGTCATTATTTCTGTAGCCTTGTTGTGGCTTTTGTCTTTTCTGTCGCAACATTTGTCTAACTTCTCTATTTATGAGGGCCATTTCCACACTTTGAAATTTATCGATTTCTTTCTCGATCTCAGCCGTAAAGGCGACCGTTTTATTTTTATCATCCTTGTAATATTTGTTAATATGATTTTGTTCATAGTCCATCAGATTTTCAAGAAGTTCATCATATGTCATCTTTTGCAAACTTCCATCTTCGAGAATAGCAGCTTTAGTTTCCCAAACTTTTGGAAGACTGTCGTGCCGTAATTTTTCTATCTGTAGAAAAAATCATTTTTTGAAATGTTCTAAGTATAAAACAATTTGAGAAAAATACTTAGAAAAGAGTCGCCACTTAATTTTTTAAAGAAATTAAGAAAACTTATGATTTTCAAAGATTTAAACAGAAAAAATCATTTGAAAATACCAAAGAGGATTCGGGGTTCAATTTACACTTCGAGAAGGGTTTAGCCATTCGAAGTGTCCGCTAACATGCGGTTGACCTATGACTTGACTAAATGATTTTTGACTAATTCTTTAGAAAATGATAAAAATATATAAATCACAACATTGGATTAACTTTAAGAAAATAAATAAATGACACATTTTATTCTATTTTTTTTTTTTTAGGAAAAGCGACCCAAAAATGAAACGTTTCAGTTAAATTGTTAGTGCTTAGAATATTTAATTAGAACTTATTTAATTCACTTTGAAATAATAATTTAAACTAATTTGATGAGTTGACATATGAAAATAATTTTTTATTTAATTGACTACCCTTAAGAAGATGACTAAGTGGGTATATATATATATATATATAATTGAAAAGGTTTTAACTAGCATTTTTTAAAGTTTATTCGAGAAAATACCTTAACTTAAAAGAGACATTATTTGCTTGATAAAATAAATGGACACAAAAGAAATGTACTAAAATAAATCGACACAACGAAATAAACTCGTCTTTGGGGAATCTAATTAAGTTAGTTAATAATAATAAAGTTAGAATTAAACAACAATAAATAATCACAATTAAACAATTAAAGAGTAAGGAAGAATATCGAGTTTGGGCCTCTTTTTTGGGCCAATTTCGTTGGTTTTAACCCAATCCCCTTTTTGTATACACTGGTTGTATATCAGTCTATATCGGATGTATACGACCCTTTTATTTACTCTCCGAGACTTGTTTCGGCTTTCTGAGGACCTGTATTTCGCACCAAACCTGCGTTTTCATTTTTTGAGCCTGTTTATCGGTGTTTCTTCCATGTATACCAGTGTATACTGATGTATACAGCAGGTACGCAGCCCCTTTTTAGGGCCTTTTGAGACCTGCAACCAGTCCCTAATCCCTGTAAACCAGCTCTCAATTCGAAATTCACTCAAGGCTAACTCGATGGAGAGAAATTGAGCCTCTAGGGCTCATCTTGAGGATGCAAGAGAGAAAGAGTCTCCCATGAACTCGGGAACCGTTTATACAACAAAAGAAAGAATGCAAAAGCATATGAATCATATAAAACAAATTAGATAACGCATCTTTACCTTCAACCTAACATGCTAAAATTGATCAAAGCTAATGAACCACTTAAATTCACATGGTAAGCAACAATAAATAATCATATTGGAACACAAGCTAAATGCTTAACATTTAAAACAATGATGTGAAAAGAGAACTACTATATAATTTACACAACTTTAGCGAGCCTGGTTCAATCCTACAGTTTCAACATATTGCTCTCCATTCATATGTAATCCAAGAGATAAACAAGGGACAGAACAGAAGAGAAAAACTCAAAAATGCACATTATCGCAAGACGTTAAAGATTAACACAGAACAATTAGAAACTGTGAAATCCGGCTGGTTCTGACTCGTCTAGTATCCAAATAAGTTGATCATTCAAAGCTATATTCCATTCACTAATCGAAAGACAATCTCAGTTCGACAAGAAGGAAAACAGCAAAATACGGAGGCGAAGCAAGCAGTCATGGATGAAGCGGTTTGGCCATTCTAAAATTTTAAAAAAAGACTACTATGGAAGAAAACTAAGTAATACTTTGATAAAAATGCAAACTCGAATCGCAATAAATCAACAACAAATGGAAAATACAACACACTTGATACTCAGATCACATAAAGAGGTGTAACAAACCACTAGTTAATACTTGAAATCTTGAAGAGAATTACTACTCGAACAGTGACAAAAACAGCACACAAATTATTCGAAAATGAAGAAAGAGAGGTAGGAACAAGAATATTACCTCTTGCGGAGCAGAGAACTGGGACAATAACGAGCTTTGAGAACGGCGATTCTTTTGCCACAGAATTCGAATACGAACAGCAGACCAAGGCAGAATCCAAATGGCGAACTTCTCGGAACTTTAGAACAAGAGAGCTAACTATAAAATTTTTAAGTATAAAATCACAATGACCAAAGAACTCAAACTAAAAAAAAAAAACTTTTTGTAAACTATTTCGTATATGACCCCAAAATCAAATCATTCTTCACCCCCCTCCTCCTTTGAGTGTAAATCGCTATTTATAGGAAAGATTGAGGCAGATTTGGGGGGGAAGGTAAAATCCATTTGAATTTTGAATCTACCCCTTCCTTTTCGAGGCAACAGTGGAAGGGATTTCAAAATCCTTCGAAAAGGGGAAAGGGACGTGAGGTGATCGTTGAAGTGATTTTCTTGCTAGATTTCCGCGTTTGTTGCATGAAGAAGACGAAGGCAGGTGTGGGCAGTGGGGTCTGGCAGGTGAAAGGAAGAGGAAGACGCAGGGGTGGGGGCATTTGGGGTTGTATTGCTGCTGCTGTTGTGAAGAAGAAGAAAGTGGGTCAGGTTTCTGTATTGTATGTTGTTGTATGTAATGGGTTTGCTGTTGTATTTTATTGGGTTGGGAGTTATTGAATTGAAAGTGGGCTGCTGGAAATGTAAGTGAAAAGGCCCAAATTGTAGCCACCTATTGATTTGTATTTAATTGGTGAATTCGACTAAATTTTAAATAAGGCGAATTAATATAATTAATCAATGAACTTCATAATCTTAACGAAATAAAATAATTAATTCGATCACAAAATTTAATTACAAACTAATTAACTCGAAACTATAACCATAACTTAAGCTAAAGTAAATTAACAAAATATTTGACAAAGATGTAAAAACTTTGGTGATGATTTTCACATATTTTATAAAATATACTAATTATGTATGTAAGTATAAGACATATTTAATATTATTATCATTATTATTATTATTTTTAAATTATATATATATCCAAGAAGCGACGAAACTAATTAAAAGAACTTGCAAATTATTATTATTATTGTTTATTTTATTTTTTTTGAAATTTTATAAAACTAAATATTTTAAATCGTTCTAAATTGAAGAAGCTCGATGATTAATTTATATTGTGGAGGGTCAAAATTGAGTGTCAACAAAGACTTCTAATGAGTTTTCTAACTTGTAATTCATTTGAGTACACTATTCCTAGAGATTTGAGTTCGCAAACAATTTTGCTAAATCTTGAGAACATATCCTCTATATTCTCATTGTCTGCCATTTTGAACAATTCATATTCATTCACTAGTGAGCTAATCTGAGCTTCCTTTACTTTGCTAGTTCCTTCATAAGTTAATTTGAGTTTGTCCCATATTTCTTTTGCAGTTTCACATGTTGAAATCTTATTGTATTCAGCTCTGCTAACTGCACAATATAACAAACTTATTGCTCTCGCATTATTTTGGATTACCTCTTGTTGTTTCTTTGTGATGTCAAAGGATTTTGGATCAAAAGGATTATCAGTGGTGTCTTTTCCTGTAAGTCCAGGGATTGACTTCGACCTCTTTTTGATAACTATCCATGCCTGAATATTATTTGAGGTAACGAAAATTCTGAATCTGTCCTTCTAATGAGAGTAATTGTGACCATTGAAGTAATAAGGTCGGTTTGACGAGTGTCCGTCTTGGAGGAGAGCACCAGGAGTTTGAGAGTTTGCCATAGACCTTTGCTCACGTGTGGTTAAACACTTTTTCTGTGAGACCTGATTTGATATCAATTGAAAGTTAAGAAGGGGGTGAATTAAAATTCCTTTAGTCGACTTCCTAGATGGAGTAGTCGACTCAACTGCAAGTTAGTATCACATTATAAAAGTAATAACAAAATGTAAATCGAAACAGGATATTTTATACTGGTTTGGAACACCGATATGGTGCCTATGTTCAGTCCCCTTGGGTTTTAAGGGTTTCCTTTAGAGCTTGATGAGAACTTAGGTGATATATATATATATATTTGAACCTAGACTCCTATCTGATATGCAAATCAGATCTACTATTTTGGCACAACCTCTACCTGTATAACATACACTCAAAATATTTCTTTCTCTTTTCTTTTTCAATTGTTCACTCAAGTGTGTACAAAACTTTATGAAAGATAAAAGAAGATCACAATATAAGTTCAAGTGAAGTTGAACACTTCACAACTAAGGCTAGGAGTAATTTTTGAGGACTGCTTTTGTTAAGGAATGACCCGAGGGTATTTCAAATCAAAGATCCTAGTTGAGTCTTGATTTCGGTTGGTTGATTCATGTCCATATTAGATATGTGCATGATCAAGACAATTTCTTCATTCTTTGGAGATCTTCTTGTGATCTTGATTTTTTTTCCTTCTCTTGAAGATATTTATGTGATCTTGATACTTTGCTGATTTTCCTTCTTTGGAGATCTTGTAATCTTAATTTTCTTCCTTTTCTTGAAGATATTTGTGTGATCTTGATACTTTGTTGATTTTCCTTCTTTGGAGATCTTCTTGTAATCTTGATTCTCTTCCTTCTCTTGAATATATTTGTGTGATCTTGATACTTTGCTAATTTCTTATCTTCCAAATCCCAGTCAGATGCTAGGATTGTGGTGACCTTAAATTTGTATCCCTTGAATGGTGGCTTTCCTTTCTTGTTGTTGCTTCAGTAAGTGTACATTGATTTCTTCCTTTCTAGTAGTACTTTGATGTCTTGTCCTTTCTTTTTGAATTTCTTGCCTATGAATTTATCAACATATGGGATGAATATTTCATTATCAAAAGTAATCAGTTATATGAGGCTATCATATACATCATCATCTCTAAACCTCACTTCTGAAATTACATTATGTTATAGGTATATTATTATTATTATTATTATTATTATTGATATATAGCTCAACTTATTTAATCTTTAATTACCTACTATACATTGTGTACTTTTGATCCCTTTATGCATTGAAAATGATTTTTTCTTATTTGTTTGTCTTATTTTTTGTTGGTTTGTTTTAAAATGAATATAATTTTTTTGACAACTCTAATTTTAATTTTTCATATGATATATTTTAAATCACAAGATTAAAATATATATTGACAAATTACACATGTCTTTAATTTAAAGTCACATAATTCATTTTTACGGACAAATTAAAATAGAGAAAAACATTTTTTTTTTTGAAAAATAAATTCAATTCATTTCAAATTTTAAATATAGAAGGATCAATTTGGTCCTTCTTTCTAGCGGCAAACTTCCCAATCTTTACTTCTTTTTTATAGTCAATTCTAGCTCTTACCTTCCCCAATTCCTTCAACTTTTCTTCCAGTGCTTCTTTGATTATGCCTTGAAATTGTAAGTTCCTTCTTCTCTAGTTTCAGCTAAATCTAGTTTTTCTGTGTTTTGATTTTCGCTTTGATTTTCACATTTCACTGTATTTTTTTGTTTGATTCAGTTTATTTCAACTTTCAAAGTAGTCATAATCTGTGGATTTAAGAAGCTTTTGCTTCTGTTTATGGAGATTTATCTGTAGTATATACAACCGCAAATGAAATCCTAAGTGGAAGTAGTTAAACTTAAGTGATCTGAGTATTAGTTGTCAACTTCTCTTCCAGTGCTGCTTTGATTATGCCCTGTAATTATTAGTTCCTTGTTCTCTAGTTTCAGCTATATCTAAGTTTTATTGTTTGATTTGCATGCTTCACTTTGATTTCCTCATTTCACTATATTATTTTTGTTTGATTCAATTTGTTTCAAAATAGTCATAATTTGGGGGATATAAGAAGCTTTTGCTTCTGGTTATGGAGATCTATTCAACCGCAATTGAAATCCATAAGTTGTGCGCCACACTTAATTATAAGTGGGAGGCTTTTGAGGCAGGTTAGAGAATCACTTCCTCATTTTGTTTGTTCTCCCCTTGGTACTGGTGCGCTTACAACCAAGCTAGTAGAATCTCCATGCGATTGCGATTAGATTATCGCGGATTTGGACTTTAAGTTGAACGAAGACATGACGGATGATAGTGTTGCCCGAAGGAATTTGGTTGCTTATGATTATACACGAACATAAGCTCATCCAAACTGTCTGTAACTATATAAAATTTATGAATATTTAATAACTTTTTGCTAGAATCTCCTTGAATTTCACTCAGCAGCTTGATGTCAAATTACCAGAAGTTCAGCCCTTGAAACAACACAGTAGACTATTGGTACTAATATCATAGCTAGTTTCTAATCAGCAACCAGTTAGATTTATTGCTAAATTTTGCATCTCGATAGAGTAACATGGTGATAAGATCAAAACTATTCATCCTTATCATCCTTTTGGGGAGTATTAGCTTCGGTCTGGGGATGTCGTTTTGTCCAAATGGAAAAATCGGGTCTAGCTCCAAATAATCTAGCAAACTCGCCACCCATTGAAGAACTTGTTGTGGAAGTGTTGGCGGAGATATCAGTGTGGTCTGAGTCTGAATGGTGCAAGTCGCGAAATAGTCCAATATCACTGAGGTATGATTCTGAATGGTCTAAGTTGTGAGCTATTCCAAGACCATTCATCTGGCAGCTAGAGACTGACAAGTAGTTTGATTCAGGGGTTGTAGGAGAGACAAAAGATTATGAATATCCACCTACTATCACGCTGTGATGGCTGGCTTCTTTCTCTGGTGATACTGCATGTAGTGTAGAGTTAGTAACTTGGTGACTCAGACAAGTATGGTAGCCTTTTGTATGTGATCTCAAATACAGTAGGATCAACATCAGACCTTTGTATTTGTTTTGTTGACAGACAGTTTTCAGTGCGACGAAATTTACATCCGTAGTAGCCTCTGTAAAGATATGTAAAACTCGGCATCAATACATATGACTCTTGTTGTATGCTGTTGTTTTCTTAATTATGTACATATAAAGCAGCTGAACCACTAAGACAGGATAAGAACTTGCGAAAATTAAAGCTGAGAAGTACATAGCATGATTTTAGTTAGTGCATTTATATTTGGTATTGAAATTAAATGAATCTGAATACAGCAGAATGTATGTAAAGGATTTGCATAACGTACTTCAACTGAGTTAGGATTGAATCATAGTTTATCGATTGAAAAGTTCAATTTTCTTTTAAGTATTTTTTATGAATTTATGATTTTTATGCAGGGTAGTAAAATTGACTTATTACCTTGGAAACACAGCTCCAAGAATATCTTTCTGCTCATGCTTTCTCCAGCTATATCCATCATCCTGAGGACCTTCAACTTCACTCTCAGATTTGACTCTTGCTTGTTCAAAAAAGTGTGATTTTCTGCTGACACCCATAAAAACCAGGTAACTTCACATAGAAAAATAATTCCAGAACTGTAGTTAAAAGAAAGAAAGGACTTTCAACACATATAGTCCTAGGACTTGCGGTTTTAAATTATGTTGCTCGGACTCTCAAAAATTGTTGTTGCACCTGTATTGAATCCTCTAAAAATATACTACTTTTGGGGATGTGATACACGCGAGAAAAAGGCCATAAATAGTTCCTTAACTATAGGAGTATGTCTAAAATGGTCCCTTAACCTATGTTGTTCGGACTCTTTCAAAATCTCGACGGGTGCATGTCAGATCCTCCAAAAATAGTGTATTTTTTGAAGGGTCCGACACTGGTGTGACATCATTTTGGAGAGTCTGAGCAACTAAGCCCTTAACTATACTTTTGCCAGATTTAGTCCTTTAATTATTCAAAAACTTATCAGTTTTGGTTCCTTAACTATACACTTACCGGTTTTTGTCCTTTCAGTATTCAAAACTTATCTGTTTTGGTCCTTTAACTATACCCTTATCGGTTTTAGTCATTTAAGTATTCAAAACTTATTTGCCCCCAAGGCCTAGCTCAAGTGGCAAAAGGTGGAGGATTTGTGGCTTAGGTAGCAGGTTCAAGCCCCACACCATGCAAAGCAAAGCCTGGTGTTTAAGTGGAGAAGGGTAGAGGAGTGGACCCATTATCCACCGAGTTTAGAAGGATGTGATTGGTCCAAAGGGCGGGTCACAGACAAATTTCTCGATTATAAAAAAAAAAAAAGTATTCAAAACTTATTTGGTTTGGTCCCTTAACTATACCTTACTGGTTTTAGTCATTTAAGTATTCAAAAACTTATCAGGTTTGGTCTTTGTCCACTTTTTATACAAATAGCTTAGGTTTATATTAACGAAACTCTTCGTGAAGTTAAATCTTTAACCCATTTTTTAAGTTGTTTCTCTATTCCCGCTACTTTTTCTTCAAATTACTCTAAGGAAAAGAACAGTAACCTGAACGATTCAAAATAAAATTAATGAGAAAAGAAGATATAAGTCCTAATTTTATTCAATGGAGGATAAAATGCAGCATATAATTATTGCTAATGACTTGAATATGTTGTGTTCCCTTCTTTGGCAGTTAACAATTCATATCAGTGCAGATTTTTTTTATTTTGCTTTTCGTACAAAATAAAAATAAGATATTGATCTTATTACTCAAATTTCTCTACGTAAAATAAAATGAATAGAATAATAAAATCAATCTATTTAAAAATAATAATAAAAAAAGTTGCAAATCTATTCGTTTAGAAATTTCATACTCTGAAAGATTAAACAATTTTTCTTCAATAAAGTTGTTGGAGTACAAATTTTGGATTTAACGGGTAATATTTTTTTTTTATAATAAAGTTTAGCATATTCAAGCCCTTAAAAGCAATAATATGTTCCATTTTATCGTCCGTTGAATAAATTTATGACTTTTATTTTCTTTTTTTGTGAATTTTATTTTAAATCGTTGAGGTTAAGGTTCTTTGCATAAGAGTATTTTGAAGAAAAAGTAGCGGGGAAAGAGAAACAACTGAAAAAATTGCTAAATGATTTAATTTTCTAGACATGAATTTCGTTAATATAAACCTAAGTTATTTGTATAGAAAATGAACAAAGACTAAATCTGATAAGTTTTTAAATACTTAAGGGATTATAATTGATAAATGTATAGTTAAGAGACTAAAACCAATAAATGTATAGTTAATGGATTAAATTTGACAAGTTTTAGAATAGTTGAAAGACTAAGTTTGACAAAAGTAAAGTTAATGAACTATTTTAGACCTACTCTTATAGTTAAGTGACTATTGATGGCCTTTTCTCCGATACACGCCCTTTGGAATTTTAAAGAGTAGCACCATAGATTCTAAACATACCATCAAACTTTCGTATAACATGCATTATCTATAATACTAGCATTACGCTATATATAACAGTCAAATTTTCTTTGAAACTGATATTTTACCTTTATATAACAAATTTTTACCTATCACCAACAACCACCGTTGTAACGTTCACTCTTGCTATCTAATAACAACCTTATCCAAATATGTATGCATTTATTGTTTTATAATATAATAACTAAAATGCAATCTATTTTATGTAAAGTTTAAATCTCAGACCAACCGAGTGACGTCTAAGAACAAAAGGGGAAAGTGTCATATAAAATACTTCGTCCATTTTTACTTGTTTATTATTAATTTGACACGTCCTTTAAGGAGCAATATAGAATAATAATTTTACTACATCATCTGTTTGAACATAATAATTTCAATGCTTTTGAAAATGACTATAATTAGTAATAAAGGTAAATTAGGAACTAGATGATAAATTATCTCACGAATTTTTAAGCTAGACATATAAAGGTTGACAATTTGACATCTACTCTTAGTATAGCCGACAAGTAAAAGTGGATGGAGGGAATATAAAGTAGAAGGAGTATTAGATGGAGAGAGTATAAAATACCTTCTTTTTGAAATATGTATGAGCTTCTGATGATCTTCGGGAACTCCTTTTGTTGTCATCACTTCTAGGATTTACATCACCATATACCATTGATTCGATTGCAGGAGCTGCTGGAACGGATTGGACTGGTGAGCCACTCCATTTGAGAATTAACAGAGATTGCTCATAAGAAGAAAGAATCTTTTGCAGAAGCAATTCTGGAATCGCTTCAGAAGTGGAAGCTACGGAGCTCAGGTAAGTTCTGATCTGCTTAGTGTGTTCCATGCCTTGAGTTAGCTTATTGATGAATGAGTCGTAATCCCAGCTCAAATCACCATCCATGTTAAAGACAAAGGTGTCTTTTAGTTTTCTTGATTGATGTTGATACCCCTGAACTGAAGTTGCACACTAAAACTTAGATTATACAGAATTATATGCAGCTTAGACCACGATATGAACTTATTTATGACTTATGAGTGAATTGCTATTGACAAAAGATTACCCGGAGAATTTAGGACGAGCAGTTGGTTAGATCTAATATAGCGGAAACGGTAAAAGTGAAGGTCTTAGAATGAGTTTTGTGCGTGTTTAGACGTGTGGAAATTAATGAGACAAACTTTTGACCAATTCAAAACCTCCCTTTCCTTCTATTAGTAAGATGGAGGCCAATATTACAGATACAAAATATTCAAAAAGTAACAATGGTTATTTGTATTTTGTTTGTATGTTACCATATGTCCACATACAATAACATATACTTCGCATACAAAAGAAAAATACTAAGTGACAAAACTTGTTTTTTGGTTAGAAGTGTCAAAACTGAAAAGTTCTATGTTATGGTCAAAACTAAGAAATTTAAATCTAAAAAAGTGAAAAGTATCACATAAAATAAAAAAAGTTACTTATTTAACTTCCTAGACACTAGAAATATTTTTACATAAAATGGGATAAAATATAATATAGCAAGGACCTACGCTACCACCTATAGGCAACTGTCCTATAAAGGCTCGAAAGGAAACTACAGCCATCTTGTATAAGCTAAAATATACTTACCTGGAAGGTGTAGAAAAAGGTGGAAGCAGACATGGTCTATGAGTCTATGATACATAGTGCTATTTTTAAAAAATTCAAATTTATGTTGAGAAGTTGATATTGAGTGTAAAATACTTTTAATGAAGATAATTTTGCACTCTGATTAAGAATAAAGAAATACATGTCACCATATTATAATCCTTATCGGTATATTGTTATTTAATTATATTGAGGAAAAAATATCTGTAATATGGAATGTATTGGTCATTTCCTATAGTGATTACTGATTAAGACATAAAACTATAGAACTGGGAATGGGGAAACCACCTAGATATTCAAACTTAACACTTTAATAAGAAAATGTATTCGAATCTTGGTTTTTTTTATTATGGACGTGGACTGAAATTGCATAATTTTTATTTTTTGTTGGCTCATTCGGTGTCAGTAGTTAGATCTTCATTTTTAAACTCGATTAATTTAAATTTATGTCACCAAAAAAATTGTTAAATGCTCATGTTTGGTATGCAAACTAAATTATGATGGGATTAGAATTTTTGAATTATTTGTTCTACTTGGCTCTTAAGGGTTAAAGATAAAATAATTTCAAGTTGGATGGTATAGCCTGAAATATCTCAAATTAAATTTTGGATTAGATTTCTAACCAAAAAATAATACTCCCTTCGTTTTACAAAGAATGACCTAATTTCATTTGGCACGGAGTTTAAGAAAATAAAAAAGATTTTTGAATTTTGTGGTCATAAATTAAAGTTATGTCAAAAAGTACAAAATTATCCTTTAATCTTGTGGTCTTAAACATGTCACGTGAAAAATTGAAATTAAAATGTTATCAAAAAAAAAAAAAAGTTATTCTTTTTCAAACAGACTAAAAAATAAAGAAAGTCATTCTTTTTTAAATGAAAAAATAATTATATTTGGTGTACGTATAAGATTCAGATAAAAGACCCGAAAATATTAGCGGGTGATTTCAGTTCCAAAGCCACGTGGTGCTGGTAACCGAGTTGCCCGTTGCCCCATTAACCTCTCTTTCTATGCTACACCACCTGCCCGAACTGCCCCCCACCCTATATATACCGAATTCGATTCATCTTGTTTCAACAGTTCCTACTTTTCACCATGGCGAAACTCTTCGTTGCTGTCCTTTTCCTCTTTTTCAACCTTTCACTTGCTCGTACACCGTTTACTCAACCGGGAAATGACGTCACACACCTCAAACTTCCTTCGGAAAATGACGTCGTTATCCCTGAACTTCCTCATACTCTACCTGAATCAGATGATTCTGCGCCTGCTGTTAACATCCCTGGTAAATCCGATCACGAAGACACTCGTTCCGTCCATCCGGTCCCGGTTACATTAGTCAGATTCCGGCCGATCAACCGTCGATTCAGACTCCGATCTAGCCTACCGTTCCGCCTATGTCACCACCTGAAGCCGGGATCACAGCGTCAGATCCCTTTTGGTAATGATATGATACTGCCTTCTAAGAGAAACATTGACTTTGAGAAGTTTGTGAATCATATTGATGTGCGTCAGATTCCGTCGGATCCGTTCAGTTTCCGCCACCATCGGTACAATGATAAGAAGATCTGGAAGTTCCTATATGATCGCGAGAATTTTGGGGAAATGAAATTGAAGGATAAATTACCTCATCACCATGACGAAAACGAAGACAATGATCACGAACAGAGGCAGATCTCGATGTCTCAAATCAATCGTGAAAATCAAGGTAATTTCGGTGAGATTAGATCGAAAAATGAAAATCAATTTGTTGCTCATCAGGTTAATGATGAGTCTGACAAAAGATCAAAGCTTTATGCAAAGCACTATGAAATGAATTTGAGGAAGCGTTTTCATTTTAACAATGGTGACGAAGAAGAAAAGGCTAAGGAAGAGAATAAGTGGCATAAGAGGGAAAAGAAGAAAGGTGGATTCATGAGAGGTATTCGTAAGTTCTTGCATCACTACTTCGATTGAAGCATCTTTGCTTTGATATGCTGCATATTTGCGTTTTTGTGGTGTTGTATAAAAGAACTATAAAAGTATCTATATGTTTTGATGTTGTTGTAAATAATTTGCATCCATGTGAGATGTAATAGGAAATATAATAGTAGTAATTTATTACTCTATACTATATAACATACGTTTTGTAATATGTTGCCATATGATTGTACTAGACATTTGTAAATCTTGGCTTTTACAGAACAACTTTGTTTGGTAAAAAAGTCCTGTGAATAAAATGCTAGCAGGGTTTAGGGAAGGCCCACACACCCAAGGAGTGTGATGTTGCATGGCTCGAACCACTAAGCTGTAAAGTCACATAATTACATATAATTACGCTGGAATAAAATTCCTAAGCTTTGGATACCAACAGTAATCGTTATGCTTGGGTTCCATTAGAATGATCGATGACGTCTCTTTCCTGCTCTCTCCCGTGCTACATAATCTGGAGTTAGTTAAATGACGGGTGCTATTGAATCTGATTTTCTAGAGGAAAGCAATGATGATGTATCGAATGCCATGCCCTGATCGGCTCTTTGGGAAGGAAAGAGGATTGGCATGAAGTAGGGCAGAAGAGGAGATTGAGATATCCTTGTAATGGATATTTTTTGCCTGCTTTCTGTGCCTTGATCGGTCTAATTCTTAAAAATCTTGATTGAACTACCTGAATAAAGTAAAAGAAATAGTTGTAGTTGATATGAATTCATTGAATCATCAATTGCAATGGACAAAGAGGATTTCTATAAATAGTGGTGGAACCAAAATTTTCACCAAGTAGAATTAAAATATAAAGAGTATATATAATCAGTACCTAAGGAGATCAACATAAAAATATCTAAACACATAAAAGAAAATTTTGACCTATCTATACCGTGATTTCGACTCCCATGTACAAAAATATTTCTTCCCTTGCTTGTAAGGCAATTTTAATTGATTTTTGATTTTGGTTTAGTTGATTAGTTCATTGCGGAGAGGTATCATACTAGCATTAACTTCCCAAATGGAAGAAAAATCACAAGATTCTCAAAATATAGCAGAGCATGTACCAGTTTGTTGGGTGCTGGTGACCTCTAGGATGGAAGGCCATTGGCTGATTTGAATTGCAACTCCAATGGACACTTTCTTGTTCCTGGGGCAAAGGCAGACTCAGAATTTGAGAGTAGTGCGGGCACTACTGGTCTGTGTGGCTACAAAAAGATATTGGAGTGGGAATCCAATCCATTCTGTGCACTTAAGGATCATTTGTGCACCCTGTATCAACCAATGAAACTACCTGACCTCTGTGAATGATAGTGCCAATCAAATTACATATAGATGCGAATATCTTTTTTGAGGTTATCGGGGACACGTGACACTTCTACCCTAGGGGTAGGTCTGCCTCTGGGGTGTGATGAAGATTGACATTGGAGTGAGAAATCCCAGAGAAAGGAGAAGTCTTGAGACCTTGTATAAAGCCTAGGCTGCACCTTTTCACCACACAAAGCCTTAATATTGATACTAAGATTTTAAGTTACCAGTTCATTTGAACCCACCCAGTACTTTAAAACATAAATTCATATGTAAAAATTCATTGATATTGCAATAAAGAATTGATTAGTCCAAGTTAGACCGAGAAGTAAGAGTATGTAATTGAAGTCGGGGGGGTTGAATAGAGAAATTCTCTTCCCACATAGCGCTAAGAAGCATGATAACTTTTAAAATATATTGGGTTCAATTTTAAGGACCTTAAAGACTATTTATATAGCCTAATTCTTGGATCCGCTTCTGCTCACAGTCAAATATTTATAGATCTTTTATGGATTTTTTACTGGATTCATGTGAACTCACATATTACATTTAGCAAATAGCCCATATGATTGTACCAGCCCATTTTGAAAGTCCAACACAACGTCCAAGAGACCAGCCCATAAAAGGTTAGATGCTAAACTGTCCAATCCATTTAACTCCTCTTTTATCAGTCTTGGAAGTTGTCGTTCAGAGTAAACTGTTTTTGTGTCAAAAACTCAATTTCTTCTTGGTTGAGAAGACGTTTGAGAAATACTGAAAATGGTGCGTCATGAGTATCTCTAAGTGTATCTTCTACTGCTTATTCTATTCCTTTTTATTTCACCAAGTTTTTAGTCAAGTAGAGGAGATTTTGTGACTATTACACATCCAAGTAATATACAAAATTTTCCCTGTAGTTTTGCCATGTCTTGTTTATACAACATCAAGAAGACATTCAACAAGGATAAAGGTTGAGCACATTTATCTATAAAGATAGTTATGAAATTGTTTGTATCATATAAAAACATTCCACCCCCTAGAGTAGCTCTAAATATGAATAAGAAATGAAGCACTTGACTACTTCATGCATGCTTCCCTTGGCTCGGAGGATAGAGCTCAGTTGGTAGAGCTCTTGCTCTTTCAATTGAGTCCTTGCGGTTACGGGTTGGATGTCTGATTGTCTTGGTCTTGTACTTGAACCGGGCATTCAGTTTTCTAAGTAAAAATTGGTGAGAATAAAATAAAATAAAAACTAAATCTCCTTATTCTGCCATGAAACTAGAATTGTCAAGAAGGCAAGGACAATTTGAAGTACTTTGACCACACTCACTGTTACTCTACCTTAATTCTCTATTTATCTATTTCTCCACAACACACATTATTTGTTGCAAACCAAGCCTATGATATGTATTGACCCAGTTGTACCAATGGGCTCTAGGATTTGTCTTTGGGCTATGACACATTGTCCCAGAAGCATGTCTGTCATGTTAACTTGTGTGTTGTCTTATAGTATAACATGTTACTTCTCTCATTCTCTGATGTGATATTTGATAACGTTTAATATGTAGCCCTATTTCAAAAATCAAAAGTTCGTCTGCTTAGAAGTCCGTCAGTTCCTTTTCGTATATATTATGTATGCTCTTCTACCACAAAGAGCTAGTTGAGTTGATTACGTTTGTGCATGTAGTGTAGATGAAGCTTGACATATAATTGACATATTCAGAGTAACATTATCAAACAATGACTAGTCTTAGAAATAAGGATAACCCAAAAAGGTCTTTATGTTGCTGTTATATTATATATCAGACAAGCGATACCGAGGCATTCCCATCATCTACACTGCACTTAGTGGATCACATTGTTCCACCACAGAAATCGGGACCATTTCTTTCTTTATTTGGATTTCTTGACTATTGGTAGAGAAATACAAATAGGTAGTGTAAATTTTAGGTTTAGCAAACATAAAAATGATAATTGTATGTTATAGATATAGTTTGCATAACAAATTTTATGTTTGCTATGGAGTATTAGGTCTGTATAAAATTGTGTATAAAAATCGTGACATCTGATTTGTATAAAACACAGCGATTTGTATAAATCGGGCGTGTGTCTATGAAAATTGCGTTTGTATATGTATATATTCTTTATGTTTGTATATCTGCATAAAATTTAAATTTGTATACAATTAAATCGAAATAAAACATTTGTATATCAAATATCTCTCTCGCGCTTTATACAACACAAATTATACATAGTAATTTGTATAATTTGTGGTTGTATAAAGTGAGAAAGAGAGAAAGGCAAAAGAGATCTGGTAGGGAAAGATTTGTATTTGTATAATTATAAGTGTATAGGACGAAAATATATGTATTTGTATATATTGTTTTCTCTCGCTTTATACAAACACACTTAATACATTTGTGTTTGTATAAAGTGAGAGAGGCGAGAGAGTGGCGAACGAAAATTCTGGGGAGAGAGTCAAATGACAAGTGTTTGTTACGGATTAGAATTAAATGAAACTATGATTATAACATTTAATTTGAATTAATAATTTGCTATTTTATACAATTTTCTTAAATAAATATTTTGATTAATTAAAGTCGTTGAACTAAAACTAATAAAATTTAATTATTTGTTAACGCTTAATATTTTATTAATAAGGTGTTATAGCAATACATTCTTATACTTTTATGTATAATACACACACATCCAGAAATCAAACCAAATACCCAATTAATCTATACATTTCGATCGTAGATGTAATAAAAGTATCCAGTAATTTGGCTAAATTCGGCGTAGTTCTCACACCTATATTCACACCCCATGTTATATTGATGGTTAAGTGATAGTAGTATATTCGAACACATGTCATGTATCTATTAATTTGGAGTAAATATCCTCATGTGAGTACATTTTTACCAAATAGAATAACATATATACAAATGATGCGTTTAACTTACCTCGGCTAATTTGATATGGAAAATATCATTGATTGATTGATGATGATGAAAAGGGATATGAACTTTCTCTATATGAAATATCATTCTACAATATGGTTCAAAATGTACTAAACTTTATGAGTACTGGAATTAGATAAAATCCTTCATAATTTGATGCAGAAAACTGGGAATGAACAGGTTATAATATCTCTGTTCATCCCATAGAGAAAAGTTAAAAAACAAGAGACTGATACTTGATTAATTTAAACAGATTAATTTAAACAAAAGAAGTCATATAACTAAATAGCTACACATCTTCAAAATTAAACATTTACACTGCCCACAACATAAAAATGGTCTCTACCACATCTCAAGAAGAGATTCTACAAATATTGAACTTTTAACCTAAAAGTCACAAATTCAAGTCATGTGGAGGGTAAGCAGGGGTGCATCAACAGCCGGAGTTATGGGGTTGGTAAGATCCAATAGGTTTTTGCTCAACAAAAAAGGATTGTAATCGGAATTCATAAACTTAAAATTTTGAATCCTACTTACAAAGTCAGAATGACTTCTAGCTAGCCAGAACTGCCCATATCAACTCAGGATCAAAAGAAGGCATTGTTGCTAAGGAATAATCTTCGAACTCCGATTCCAGCACAGACCTTTCGAATGGATGTGTGATGCTAATGACATGGCAGTTATCGTTCTCGGGCCCCATGGGGCAGTCACCAAGAACAGAGCAAGATGATTTCTCAATATTCAAGAATCCATCATCAGAACTACTTTGTGAAATCACATCACTATGACTCCAACTTTCACTACCAACCAATGAAGAAGAAGAACAAGATGATGAATCCAAATCCACATTTTTTGCAACTTTTTTCTCACTTTCAACAGTTTTCTTTCCACCCTTTTTAGCTCTCTCCCTTTTAACCTTCTGGCAAATAGCTTGAATCTTAGCATCCACAGAATTTTTCAAAGCATTCATCTTTGCACTATCTCCAAATCCCAACTCACTTGGATCGCGTAGATTTGGAAAGTTCAATTGTGCATATTCCCCGCGAAGTTTATAGGCTGCTCTGTCATAAGCATAAGCTGCAGCCTCAGCATTGTCATAAGTTCCAAGCCAAACTCTCATTCTCTTCTGAGGAAGTCTTATTTCAGCCACCCATTTTCCCCAATGCCTTTGTCTCACTCCTCTATATAATTTTTTCTTGTTTGGACTAACATATCTTTGTGAATATAATGATTCTTGAAGTGGGGTTTGTGTGGAAGTTGTTAGAATTGTGACATTTGCTCTATTTTGTTCCCAAAATTTTTGTGAATATAAAGATCCTTGAAGTGGGGTTTGTGTGGAAGTAATTGGAATTGTGATATTTGTTCTATTTTGTTGCCAAAATTTTTGGAGCAAATCTTTTTGTCTGAGATAGACTGAAGAACATAGTGGTTCAAGAACAGGACTAGTAGTAGTCATTTGATTTTTTGGTTCTTGGCAATGAAAAAATATTGAGTCTAAAGTGTTGGTACTACTTGTTAATAGGATTTGAGATAAAGATGATCTAATTTGAGCAGCCTCATCAGATGTGTAAGACATGTTTTCTTGAATTCTGCTCATAGTTTCTTGATTTCCTCAAGAGAGACAAGTGATGTAGGAGAAAAGAGAAAAAACTTAAAAGGAAAAAAGGATACTAAAAAAAATTGTCCCTTTTGTTGAGATTTATAATACACTGATCCAAGAAAATTTGAGGGTGTGTTAAAAGTTGAAGAATTTGTTCTTGATGATTGGCTTATATGAGGAAGAAAAATTGGAAATTCAGGGGAAGTTGGGATTTGGGAAAAAAAGATTTTTTGTGTTTGATATCTATGGTGTGTGTGAAAGTTTGGTTTCCTCTTTACTGTATTTATAGCTACAGAAAAGATCTTTTTTTCTCTTTCTTGTAAAGGTCCTTAACTTTTTGTTTTCAAAAGTTCAACATTTATGATTCACCTTTTCACTTTTTAGCTCTTTTGACACTCTCTGAACTACTACACATTCAATAACTAATGGAGTTGTTTAGTGTGAGGTCTAAGTAATAATTTCAGGGATAATTTTATCCTACGTTTGTTTGAAGGTATTAGGCAGTCCTAAGATTATTTCTCATCTTTTATACTTTAGTAATGAGATAAGTTATCTTATATACATGATGGAATAATTTGTTCCCAATCAAATGACTCCAAAGAGTTTAAGTTATATGTATTGTTGACGTACAATATGTGGACATAATTGCAAGTAATCATATTTAAGATCATTGTTATAGCGGATTAAATAACATTGGAGGTGTAAAAATTTTATTTTTGTAGTAAGAAAGGAAAATTAACCGAAAAATGGATGGGATCAAGAGGTTGATGGGTGTCGACAATCAACGACAGAGTTAGAAATTTATATGAAAGGAAATTAAAAGACACTACAATGGTACACCTAAGATTTGAACACTTCATAAAAGGAGATTTAACCCTTTTTATATATAAAAAAATCTCTAGTTACACAACACAAGTTTACAACTAGAGAATTTAGTTAAAACCCCTTAATTCTACCTGCCCTTCCTGTTGGCAGCTGACTCAAGTGTCCCCGTAATGATTTATCTAGCACAACACTCAGATTTATTTTTACTTGTTAACACTGAATGTTGAGGGTTTATTAAAAATAATATATCTACCTCACAAAGATAAGATTAAAATAAGCGTATATTCTAATCTTTCCAAACTTCCCGTGAAACTGCATTGAATATGTTGTTGATTCTAAATCAAATAATCAATTTACGAGTTACATATTTAAGTAAAAATTCATATATTTTTTTAATCATAGCTTTAACTAATATTAAGTTCAAAGACATAAATGTGTTTTGCATTGAAGACAATGTTGTACAAGAAAGAAAAAAATATCTTAAAGAGAAAAATGTGTACCCCATAAACAGGCTATATATTGAGTAGAGAGTTTGGAAAATAAGCTTTAGAAGAACTCACATTAACAACTAACAACTGGTATGGACCCCAAAGGATTCACAGGTGAAGTCTGAAAAAGAAAAATATATGCAGACTTTACTTCCGATGTATCCATGCCAACCTCAGAAAGAGTGGTCCTATGTGTATTTATTTTGGTTTAAATCCCCTATTTATTGATGAGATACAAAAAGCTACTTTATGTAGTATTTAATTTACTATGGCAGAATAGTCAGCAGTACTCATAGGACTTTTGAAAAGTTGAGCTTCTTTCTTATATCTCCTATTTCCTGGCAGGGGAAATTTGTTTTATCTATATTTAATGGTTTTAATTTTGAAATTTACTGATTTGATTAATTTAGATGTATCTCATTAAAAGTATAAGACGAGTTTTTACTAGGGGGTTTTCATTTGAAGGTCTCGAATTTGAGACAAAAAGTTAGATATTATGGATACGTTGATGTGAAAAATGGTTCAAGAAGTACCAACTTTGGAGGGTGGGGTGGGGGTGAATTGATTCACCGCAAAACGGATGTTATATGCTTTAATTCTTGAGATAAATATTGAAAACATCTCTAAATTTGACGTGAATTATTATTTTAGTCCTCCATCTGTTGACAACCTTAAAAACACTCATCTACTTGATTAAGTGAATTTTAAAAATACCCCTCTTATGCCACATGTGCATATATGTAGAATTTTCTGCTGATGTGGCATAAACTTAGTTAGCAATTTACTACTAAGTTTCAAAGATTGAATTTAGTTGTCAATCGTAGTTAGCGGGATAGAAAGATCACATTCATCACACTATAATGTGTATGTGTGAGATGAGACTAGTGTAGGAATGTGGAAAACGAGCAACACTAATGTAATAATGAAGCTAAATAGCGCATATAAGTACCCAATATTTCAAAATTCCACCAAATTTGGATATTGTCTCATTTTCCAACTAGTAAAAATTGCATATTATACTCTATTATAAAGAAAAAAGTCAATAATAGCAAACACCCATTTTCATGAAAGGTTCTTGAGCCATTGTTGACTTTACTCTACATATAAAGAAGAAATTAGAAACATGTAAACAAATTGAGGTGAATTTATAATTTAGATGAGATGAGACTGGAATAATGTTAGTATGTAATTTGAGGTGGATGATTTGAAGTTTAAAGATTTGTTACAATATACAATAATGATTGATTTAAACAACAATAACAACATACATAGTGAGTAATCTTACAAGTGAATTTTGAGGAGGGTCAAGATTTGTGTGTACAAATCTTAATCTTACCTCAGGAATATAGAGAGATTGTTCTAAAAGATCCTCGATTCAAATAACATGAATGATTAAGTTTAGAATCAATCTTCATAATTGCTTAGTGTCTCTTAATACGTATACAATGTATATGCAAAAACCTAATGAACTTACTTGAACTCATATTATGGTATAGATTGCTTATGATGTAACTTGGAGAAGTTATTCACCATCTTTGTAATTTCACTATTATAATAGGTTACATACCATTTTGTGTGGTTAAAATAATTATAAAACAAATAATAAAAATTAAAATAATTATGCTTTTGAAGACCAATTCTTCTAGTAAGGATTGACCAAAAATGACATGAGTGGTGTTAAAAACACACAAAAAAAAGGCCCAAAACTTTCATTTCATTAAAGACATAAAGTTAAATGGGCCCACATATCTTTCGTTGAATGGCCTTTTGTAGACAGGGCTCATGTAGATATGGGCCCACATACCTTTTCATTCATAGCCCAAAAAGTTTTTCTCTGTATTTGAATGTGATACACGCCTAACTCCTCCCTCAAAAGTCAAATCTAAAACCGTACAATTTGTATTTTTATTTTTGGTTTTTCACAAACTTTTTGATTTTATTCGTTTTTTTATATCTTTTGATTATCTTCACAAATCCTACCTCATGTTCAAACTTTTTTCTTTTGTTGTTTTTTTGCTATCCACCAAATTTTATGTAAGCAATATCGATCAATTTGTTGAGAGTTACTGTGAAAAGTTATTGAGGGAATAAGTTAATGTTACAATGTTTTTTATAGTTCAAACTAATTTAAATTGTTCAATTTTTAAGAATAGTTATTGAGGGAATATTTACCTTTCATTTGTATTTTCTGTATGATGAGTTCACTTTAATATTTAGTTAGTATTAGGAGTAGTTATGATGATCAATCTTTAGTCATCTTTATATAAAAATGAAAAGTAATGTCTTGATATTTTTTTCTTAAAGGGTGTATAATACCTAAATAATTCACTTATTTTGAAATAGAGGGAGTATATATTTATGGGAAGTCAATGGATTTGGTCTAATACTTTCCCTTCTTTTAAATCATTTTATTTAAAAACATCTTTTCTTAGAAAATGATTTAGCGAAAAAAAACTTCTCTATCTCATTTTTTTTTTATACGTGAGAATATATTGAATATATTATTTTATATGGTAGCTAAGAAAAAAAAAAAAGTTTTTTTTTTTGACATGACAAAAGGAAATGTGCAAGGTGTGTGTATTGGGTTCGGGGTGCTGGGTGGCGGAGGTCGTTGATTAAAAAAGTGGGTTATTAATTAAAGAGGGGCCACTAATGCAAAAAGTTGAGTCTTGGAAGTATTAGGGGGACTGAGTCCATATGGGTGCGCAGCAGCTAAAACGACAGCTCCCTTGGTCCCCCAAAATGGTCTAATCCCCAAAAGAACACGTCTCTACTTCATCCTTTATCTGACCAAAATAAATAAATATAATTATCTCAAAATGATGATGTAATTATGATATCATGCTTAGCACAAATAAGACGGAAAAGGGTCATATTTACCCCTGTACTTTCAGAAAAGGGTTATAGTTTTTCTTCGTCATATTTTTTTGATATATTTGCCCCTACTATCCAACTTTTGGCACATATTTTTCCTTGAATAATTAAGTATCATGTCTTCTACTTTTATCATCCTACATGGCGCCTATGTGGCATATCTACATGGATATATATTTATTCCACCAAAAATTTCTTCCAAATTTAATTATTTAATCAATCCATTATCTAAAACCCAACTCCTAATATTATTTCATTGTCACTTTTCTAGAGAAAAACACAATCTCTTGAACATTGTTAAGTTCAAAATGTTCAAAATAAAAAATATTTGATACTTCTTCATTTTTTTTAATTTTTTGATCATTTAGTTTTTTTGGTGATTTCTGATTTATTATGGCTATAATTCTTACTGTTTTCCAACAGTCCCAACAGAGGTGTGGTATACTGTTTTGAGATGAGAAAAGCAAAAAAGGATCTCTGTTGCTCTTTGCTCAAACTCGAAGCTTCTCTGTTGCTTGAACATATGGATGAGCAGCTTTGTTTATCTGTTTAAGGATTTTTCTCTGGAAAAAGTGAAAATGAAGTAATATTAGGAAATGAGTTTTATGTAATGGATGAATTTAATAATTAAATTAGGAGGAATATTTTGGTGGAATAAATAAATAAATATGTGTATTGGTGTGCCACGTAGGCGTCATGTAGGATGATAAAAGTGGGAGACATGATATATAACGGTTCAAAGGTAAATATGTGTCTAAAGTTGAATGGTAGGGGCAAATATAACCCTTTTCTGAGAGTACAGGGATAAATATGACCTTTTTCTGCATATAAAATTTGGTTATTATATGCGTTTATATTTATTTTTTTTCTAATTTTAATTCATGTGTGTGCTACACAAAAAGAGAATGAATTAGGTTTATGAACTTATAATATGTAATTCGATTATTTTAAAGATCATTTCATATATGTTTATTTTAAGTTTTGATGATTTAACAAACTTTCGAATCTAACAAAGGACCTGATCGAGGAAAGAGTGTGTACGTGAAAAAGACAAAAAATTAGCTGTCTAAAAGCTGCCACAACTGCCAACTCTATTGTGATTGGTGCATATTTTTTTTATAGCAGCAAGCTCAACCAATGGTTTGGTCCCAAGGGTTTGTGTCCATTTGATAATAATCTCTTTTCAAAAGATAAACCTAAGTTTTGGCAAACAAAGTTTTGAATTCTGAAAATTCATAAGTTTTGTTAGGATTTTGCCTTGATTTTCTTATCATATTTGAGTTTTAATTTTCCCTTGAAGAAAAATTAAAACATTACCATAATTGTTTTACTTTTCATGAAAGGAAAATATAATTTTGGTTATTCTTTCCTTAGAGGAAAAGTTTGGAGCTCTATAAATTGAAAATCCTATAGCATAACACAATGGCATCTACAATATAGTCATTTAAGAGTTTTGTTAATGGGGAGATTTTTCTCTCTACAATTTTAATGTTTTAATTAGTTGTTAATATGTAGATCAAAATTCCCTATAATAATATTTTGATTTTTAGTATAAGTTTTTGTCATTTAATTTATCGATGTCATGATTTCCAATTTTAAGCTTCTGCATGACTCCCTAATCACTTTCGAACCCAACACTTACCAAAAAAAAAAACCATCTTCAAGGAAGAACACTGCTCATACTCAACAAGGGACATGATGAAGTGCGCGTCTTTATTGTATTTTAAGCTTTGTGTCCTGTGTTCTTATATTGTTCTACTCCTAAGTTATAAAGGATAGAAGATCGGTTGCTTGTCTAAGTCTTTAGGTTGAGTTGGATTAACTAGAGTTAGTTAGTCGAATCATCTATGTTTTAGTCAAGCCTCTTTACATCATTGTTTTGATGTTCTCTTGGGTAGTTATCTAGGAGTGTCAACTAGAGTTAGTTGATATCTGGGTGCAACAAAGTTGCTCCTTGTTTAGCTCTTATATCTTCGAGATTTGAGTTGGTGGCTAGAGTTAGCCTTGCTGGGTTCTTGAAGTCTAGATCAACTAGAGTTATTGATTTAGTGGGCAATAAGGTTATTGCTTAGTTTTTGTAGTAGAGTTGCTACAGTAATGGGGAAGGAAAGAGTTTTAATCCGTAGGATGCAAGAGTTTGTAATCTGAAATTTTGCTTTGTATGAATGAAATGAGTTTGGGTTGAAATCCTGTGAGTACAGGTCATGATATTCACCTCCCTTGAGCAAGGGGGTTTTCACGTAAAATTTTTGTACTTGATTTACTTTGAGTTATTTATTTTCCGCACTATTATTTTGTTGAATGACCTGGTCCAGTGATCACTAGTTAACGCATCCATTCTAACAATATCCGATCAAACGAAAACTCAATTATATTATTGAAACTTTATCTATATGTAAATAGTCAAAAAGGTGAATAAGATATCCTTTTTAGTATGTTGTGAACTTTATAGATTACCTAATGTATATGATGATATATAGTAGTGAAAGTGTTTTTGGTAGTAACTGTTATTAAGGTAACAGTTTTCAAAGAATTAAGGGGTCGTCTGGAACAAAGATTCATAATGCAGGATTATTAATGCATGGTTTAGTAATGTAGGGATTAGTAATGCAGGGCTTAGTAATGCAGGGATTAGTTTTTATCAAGTGTTTGGTTTATTGTTTCCCACTTAATTTTATGTTTGATTTAAAACTCTAGAAAAAATTTCTTTCCTATTATACCCTTGAGTTATTATGAGATTTTATATTTCATTTAACTAGTCAAGTTAAATACTAAAATATAAAAAAAAAACAAAAATTATTATTATTATTATTATTATTATTATTATTTATTATTATTATTATTATTATTATTATTATTATTATTATTATTATGTGATATGTCACTATAGACATCATTGATAGCACGGTATATTTCTAATTTTTTATTGGTCAAATATACCGAAAACTTAACATAGGTTTAAGGCTACTTAAATTGTCCAAATGTACGAAGCTTATTTAAAAAAAACAAATAGTTCAAATGGTCAATCGACGAACTACATTTTTAAAAAAAACAAAAAAAAAACAACCTAACATAACAAATCAAACACGGAGAAAAAAAAATATTAGTTTGTGAAATCATCAAATTACATGGAACGAATTTGGAGAATTTAAAAGAATATTTATAAATATTCTCATATAAATAAAAAAAATAAACTTAAATTACAAAAAAAAAATAGAAAAAAATATTTGGGGATAGTTTAGTCATTTAGGGGTCTTATCCAAGGATTGTTAAATCTTGGATTAGTTATCCCTCTCTTTTCTAGGGATAAAATAAGACATTGTATGAGGTATAACTAATCCATGGATTAGGTTAAATAAAGTAACCAAACAATATTTTTGTTGGACTAAATTTTAATCCATGAACTATTGTAATTAATATCTTCTGCCAAACGGGTCCTAAGTGACTTAATTTGATAACATGGTCTATATGACACTATCATATATTCATGTCGTACTATATATAAAAGAGAAAATGGCCAAACGCTCCTTCAATCTATATTCGAATTTTCAACTATACACTTTAATTTCATAGGGGTTCTATTACCCCCTGAAATATTTAAAACTGAAATTATTACAGCCCTAAAAAGCCACAACCACATCTATGTTAGACATGTGAATATCACGCGCTTGACACTTGGAAATTTCATTAAATTTTATTTTTTTTCACCTTTTTTTATTATTCTTTATTCTTTCCTCCTATATCTTCACCATACCCATTTTCACCATTATTGTAAAATCCAAATATCTTGGAGTTGCACTTGTGAGGAAGAGGGGTGAATAATGATGGTGAGACTTGTTAAGAAGCTTTGTCCGTCGGAAGATTTGAAAAACAAAGTAAAAAAAGTGAGAAAGAAGGAAAGAGAGGGGCTGAATAGAGAAAGTGATGTTGCCATTAATGGAGACCATTGGATATGAGCACTATTCTCTTAGAGAAGATGAAGAGGAGACGACGATGTGTTCCACATCATTGTCATGTTGTGACAATTTTGAAGAGAAAAAGGTTGATTCACCGGCGATTGAACAATTAATAAGATTGAGAATATATCTGAGATGTAGTTGACTGATTGAAATTTGAGATTGATAATTAAAAGGTCTATTAGTAAAAAAATAATTTTTTTTTGGATGTTCAAATAAATTTGATTTAAATTCAGATCAATTATTTTTTCAATTAGATTCAAAGCTCTTTGGGGTGATATAAATGTATACTCATATCAATTTATCAATAGTTTATTAGATTGATTTTGCAAATTTGTTTAATTGAGAGTTAAATTTTTTTTTCTTGAATCAAGAATGGTGAATTTGGTGAAGGTGGCAATGGTAGTAATTGTTTAGAGATGGTGAGTTTTGTTATTATAATAATAATAAATATAATAATTTAAAATACATATTTTTTTAAAAAGATATCAAAAATAAAATTTTAATATTTACTTTTGGAGTTCACTCTCTTTGAGAGAGTGAGATACATTCACTTTGCCAGCTATGTATTTAGGGTGGTAATAATTTCAGTTTGAAACACGTCAGGGGATTGATAGGACCCCTATGAAATTAAAGTGTGTAGTTGGAAAATAAAATATAGATTGAGGGGCCTTTTGGCCATTTTCTCTAATTTAAAATCATAAAATATGTAGGTTATATTTCGTACCTTGCGTATTTTTACCTTAATGACATATTTTTTATTGTAAATAGAACTCAAAAAGGAAAATAAAGACTTTGAGAATTTGCAATCCTTTTATTTCTTCTGTTTATTAATAATTGATAACGATATCCAAATGTTATGACCTGATAATAAGAATTTCCGCCAGTTATACCAACTAAGAGGGTGAAGCCTCTCTTCCAAGATATTCTCAATACTTAGCTAGTTAAGACTTTGAACTAGAAACCTTCCGTTAATATGAAGAGATTCTAACTATTCCATCACGATTCTTAATAGTAAACATATAGTATTAAATATTTTTATTTATAACTTGGGGTATAATAGTCACATGTCTTTAATTAATATTTTATATTATGTTATAATATTGTTCTCTATAACATATTATAAGGAAGAAAATATCGAAACAACCAACATCGTTATAGAAATGAGTCAAATGAGTCATGACTATTGCTTTCCGATGAGGCGATGAGCACATAACAAATTTTGTAGTCCTTTAAATTTTAATGTTCAAAAAATGTACTCTTCATATTGGAAAAGGACCATTTTATTCAAAAATAATATAATATTGTGATTCACTTGTTATATCTAGCAAATGTTTGCCAAAGAATTAAATTACACATGCAATATGTAGTGGATAAAATTCTTCATTTATCAAGATTTGGTCCCCTCTTATCGTAATATAAATCTCCATGTTCGTTTTCTTGGATATTGAAATTCATAGCTGTATTTATTTATTTTTTTGGTTGAAATTGACATCATGATTCATCAAGAAATAGAAAGAACAAGAAACACCTTAGACATCAAAATCTAATAAAATCACTCCTGTCTTTTCTTTTGTTCTGATTGTTTCTTCAACGTTTTCCTATTTTATATTTTGTATTCATTTTAAACGCCTGACTAATTTAAATTTGTATGGTGCAATATATTAAAAAATAAGCGTTTCCTTTAGTGACGACTAAAGAACCCTTGAAATAAGTTTTTCAGTGACTAAAGATTATTCATAGTAATTCGATAGAGTTGCTACGGAAAAACCCCATTACGGTGTTTGTAGTTGTTATCATCAAAGGAGGGAAAAATAAAAATACATTTTTTTGATAATATTCTAGTCTAAAAAAACTTAAGCTATTATATGAAGTATATTTTATGTATTTAATTATATCTTCGATAAGCTCGTAAAAGACTACAAGATTCAATAATCTCTTAGTTTCTTAGAATTCATGTCATATAGATTAAAATGACGAGAATATTATCTATCGAATTTCGAATTGTGTTTTATATATTCATATTGGACTAAAATAGAGAAGGGGATGACTAAATTGTCTAGTCAACTGTCAAGGACTCGAAGGGTCACTATTTATTTTCATGTAAATGAGTTGTCAATTCTTCATGGAATAGTTTTGAAAAAAGGTATATTTTGGACCTAAAGGAAAAAAAAAGGGTCGGTTTGACAAATTTTATCATTATCTAGGCATTGAAACCGACCTTTGTTTGTTTTCTTATTATTTGCAGACATTTTTGCCACTCTAAATTCTTGTTATTACTAAACGTATTCTTAGTGGCTATTCAATTCTAGTTAATGTATTAAGTGATTAGATTAATTGAAGTATAACTTGGCGCTAATTATATCTTATCCGAATGTTTTTCTGATTAAAAGAATCTGAAATTTTTTATTGCTCTCGCATATATTTCTTGAATAGCTGGTACATTACAAATGAATATTATTTAATTGAAGGAATGCATCTGAGAGGGGATATAAATTCGAAAGGATAAAGATATATCAGAGTGCGGATAGAGATATATCCGAGAAGGGATAGGAATGTCTAAAAGGGATTGTTATAATTTTTTTAAATGATAAGAAATTTTAGAGAATATAATAACTTAAGTTGTATATTTATGTAATTCGTTAATTTAGTAACTAGCAAACAACACTTTAGAGTGAAGTCATTCGACATATTCTTTTGTTGGTTCCTCACCTAGCATCCGAATCTTTGTTTGGGCTTGGGTAATTCAAATTTACATAGAAAGTTCTATTTTAGGGTGCAAAACGCTCACTATTAAAGCTGATTATATTTTTGAAGTTTGAGTTTCAGACGTCTGATTAAAAATGAAGGAATATTTATTATTAGAGTTGTCAATATGTGCTAGCCCATCCCATCTGGGTTAATTTATACAGGCTTTGAAATTTGACGGATCAGATCGGGCTAGCCCATTTTTTGTGTGGGCCAGAAAATGGTCAACTCAGCCCACAAGTATGTGGGCTACGGACTTTGCCGGGCCAACCATCTTTACTTAAAAGTATATTTTTCATAATTTTTTAAATTAAATTATAATTTAAAAATATTATCATAAATATCGATAAGACAATATTACATGGTGTTAGTGTTACTACTTGTTAATAAAATTATCTTTATAATATTTATTAAGTTTGATTTCAAGTAAAGGCATAAATAGCTAAATAGAAATATTAACTTAATTATTTTCCAATGATCATAATAAAACACAAAAAATATAACAATATTCCATAGGCTATGGCCTATGTAGTGATTCCCTAGAATTTTTAGGGAATTTTTGTTTTATATAATACATATTTTATAAACATAATTTGTATTTAAACTGTAATATTTCAAACTTTAAATAGATTTTGAGTTTAGACTCTTGTTATTTTTAATACTCTATTTTATTTTATTTTTTTAATAAATTTTTATTTGGCTCACGAGCCGGCCCTATCTATATTTCTCAAGCCCTACAAATCGGTAGGCTATTCAGGTCGAGCTAAAAAGTTCTTTTCTTAAATGGGCTCCAAATATGATAGCTCTGTCCTATAAAATCACGAGTTAAGCCAGACTAGACTAACGAGCCTAGCCTATATTGACGACTCTATTTACCATAAAGGGCAAGGGGAGCAATAGAGTTCATTTGAACTTCTTAAGCCAAAAGATTACTATGTATATGTAAAGTCTACATTATTTTATTCAATGAAAACCCTCGACACAATCCAAGAACTCTTCGCATGGTCAATTCTTCGCCTTGTCTTCGAGAAATAGTTACAAACTTACAAGTTACAATCACGAAATTTCAAACTTCATATCAATATCTTGGAGTTTTTCTTTTAGTAATTGAAGCTTTGAGCTAGCTTTTAATTATTGAGTTGAAAAGTGATTACTCGTGTAAATAGGATTCATGGGATTCTGTCTTTACAAGTAGTATTGTAACTGATGCAATGGTGTCCTATGAATATTTGAAACATATATATTTTAAAGTAATATAATAAAGTATTTTTCTGAAAAAGAAAAGTGATTACTCGTGAATTTTACCGGATGGTTCATGTATAAAGGGATTTACTATGTATATATATTTATATATAGTACTATCCTCAATTATTCAAAAACTAATACAAACTCATCGTTGGGAATTGATATGCAATTCTTGAATAACTTGATTGTCACTATTTTTGTCATATAGTTTAATGAGCAAACTTAATAACCCATTTTTTTAGCTAGAATTCTTACAATTTTCTAGAATTCAACTTGAAAATTTTGAAATTCAAAGAACTCCGAAAACCTATTTTTCCAATTTTCACCCCAGATCACTCACAAATATTCAAAAACAATTTCAATAATATGTATTAATGTTCAAATACAACTCCGTGTTCATATACCATTTTCATCTTTGGAAACAAATATGGCTTTTCTTAATACTTCACAATTTCTCCGTCCAAACACCCACTATTGGTTTGTGCAATAACATAATCTAATGACATAATTCAATGTATTCCTTGATAATTAACTAAAGCAAATTAATAAGAAATAAGATTCCCATGTATTACAGGGTCTGATCCAGTTTTGGATAAAACAATCTCATATTCTTTGAGTGATATATACAGTACCAAAACCAAAAACATAAAAAGAGGTAGGTTTAGTTAAAAAGAAAAGGTGCTAATTTCAAGCATTGCAACTTCATTTAGCATCCTTGTACATGGTGTCAATCACATCCTGCACAAAGTTAAATCAAATTAGAAAAGAACATGTACACAAAAAACAGCTTATGAAATGTATTTCCGTTACGTGAATTTCATAAACTGATTGCACATAGAACGATATATAACAATAACGTAATAACAAGTATGCCTCAGGTCTAAACAGGTAAGGATCGTCTATATGGATCCACACCAGGTCCAAGAAATTATACGTCGTTCTAGACAAATTCCTTCTAGATATAGCCAAGAAAAAAATGTTAAGAACAATCTTGGGCATTGAGGATTATTGATCATGCTATGAACAAAATAACCAATATTTCTGCTCATGAACATGAACTAGTCTTTGGGTAGTCCACAAGAAGAAAAGGACCTAGGGTCTAACTCAACTTCAAAAGTTGGCTCACATGGTGAGAAATGCCCAAGACCGAGACAATAACCCTTTCTCTCAACCAATGAGGTACATTTTAACACTAAATGTCAACAACGGGTTAAAGAACACAAGATCATTGGTCATATGTCTACTCCTCTTATATCCATTAAAATAATATTGTTAGCTAGGCGAAGGAGCATGCAACATACTGTTTTCCCCGCAACAGACGAATATAATAGCAGTGAAATAATAGGAAGACAAGAGAAAACGGAAACGCTTGGAATTGGACCAAGAACACCAACAACTAAGCTTTAGTCCCAAACAAGTTGGAGTCGTCTTGATAAAGGATATCACCATAACATTCACACGTAGATCAAAGAGAATGTACCTTGTAGTATTTGAGCAATTGTGGTCTTTTCTTCTTAAATGTTGGAGTCAGGAGGTCACGTTCCATGTCAAATGGAACTGGATCAAGGTGTAGAGCTTTTATGAACTCAAATCCCTTCAGCTGCAAAGAAAATAAGTCATGTTTACCTAGGCTTGCCTGTTTCTGCAAAACATCAAATTATGAAAAACAACCATGGAGGCCAAAGAGAAACTAACCTTCTTTTCTTTTCCAGCTTTTGTGAGCTCC
The DNA here is from genome assembly GCA_037074985.1 of Solanum bulbocastanum. Classification (NCBI taxonomy): domain Eukaryota; kingdom Viridiplantae; phylum Streptophyta; class Magnoliopsida; order Solanales; family Solanaceae; genus Solanum; species Solanum bulbocastanum. The sequence continues at coordinate 4,222,172 of CM073604.1, forward strand.
CCTAGTATGTGCTCTTTCACCTTTGAATTTTCACATAGGGAATTAAAATCCCCTGAGAGGCCATTCTGTTTGGCCCATTTTTCAACCTGTTGTTTACTTGGATTAACAACAGCAACAAGGAAAGACTCAAAACTGCTCCCATATACCCATACCTGAAGCCAATCAAGAAGAAAAAACTGAGAATCATAGAATCTAAAGTGGATATAACAGTGTTACTAGTAGACCATATTATCTAATCCTAGAGAACCAATAATGCAGCTAGCGCTATTCAGATCCAATCGACCCTTCAAAAGTTTGTCAATCAAGATGAGATGCAGCATGAGCTGAAGAGGCTCAACGAACTCGACTAACTAGAGATGATGAAGGCTTCTATCTCTATAGAATATTAAAATAATGACCAGGTTTACCAATATGCTCTGTTCTTTATGAATATTCATTATATTATGCCCAAAAACTTTCTATCAAACATTAATACTGATCATGGCTAACCATGAACAGAGTGAAGGGTGGCCCAAAATTATATATGCATTCCATCTCATCATTACAGAATTAATTTAACATTAAAGAATGAGATTTTGAAATGAATAATGCTTCTTTCTTTTAACAGCATAGTGTTCACACAGATAGATCACAGGCAGTGAACACAGCAGATTTAAAATTTCTACCTTATTTGTTCAGAAAATAAATTGCACTCATGAAGTCACCAAGTTGCTATAGTTAAGAGGCCAATGCATCTAATTGGGATTACTTACCGATTCAATAACAGGATTATTGCCAAATACATTCTCCAAATTTTCGACTGCAACATATTCTCCCTGTGATAGCTTGAAAATATTCTTCATGCGATCAATTATCTTCAAGCTACCATTTGGTTGCCACTCACCAATATCCCCTGACAAGATTTTTTGGAGCAAGTTCAATTAAAAAAATTTAACAAGTGGGACAGTTATCAGTTCAAGCAAATTCTTTTTCCAGAAAAACCTGTATGGAACCATCCATCAATCAAGACTTCTTTTGTCAGATCCTCACGCTTGTAGTAACCAGAAAACACAGTGTCTCCCCTCACACATATTTCTCCACGTGGTGTGCTTGAAAGAGCATCATATTCCATTTCAGGAACGGACACCAAGCATACATCCACATTGGGCACCGGAGGACCAACCGTACCAAGCATATCAAACTGGTTGGGTAGTGATACAAATGTACCAGCACATGTTTCAGTAAGACCTAAAATTAAAATGCTGAATCATCAGCTTTGGCAAGAACACACACTAGCAAATCATCAGGAACAACAATCCAATTACTCAGACAATATAAAGAAACCAACGAATTTCTCATCCATATTTTAAAAATCTAAAATAAGATTACAGTATAGACATAAATGACAGCTATATGTATATGTATCACTATAATTTTTAAGAAGTTGCTTCGTTATGCTCAAAAACGGTTTGCAAGATGAGTTATGTTCTTATGTCCAAATCTTAGCAACAAATGACTTCTCTAACCAGGACCATAAATCTACTTGGCATACCACTAACACTTCATTATTGCTTCACAAAGTTTCTAGATTTAAACTGCACATACTACAAAGAAAGCTTCCAAATATTGACTTAGAGCTTTTCAATAAGTCTATACAACCAAATACCTTAAGTAATTTACTTAAAATTGTTTGTCTCATTGAATGGTTATAAACACCATTTTAATTATTTCCTCGACTTACCGAGGGAGTTATTTTTTATCTTATATCTTTCAAAACCGGCTTGAGTCAGCCCACATGGAATGAACCCAAGACTACCCAATGTCCAACACACGTTTATTCGTGCAAAACAATAAAAGCCAACAATCTCTGAATACTGACAAAAGTATACATCAAATTTCAGCAAAGTTAACATTATGCTGACAGATGAGCGCAGAGGAAATTTGAGAGGAAGGTTTAAGTTTTAAATCATAGGGAAACAAACATCACTTATTTTAGTTTTCAATTGAATATAACATGTTGGGTCTACGGAGAGATGATGTCAAATTCATTTATTAATACCATTATGGTAATAGATGTAAGCTTAGAGAAGTCTCTGGTCAATTATGTTGTTCGGACTTTTCAAAATTGTCAACGGGTGCATATTGGATTCTCCAAAAGTAGTGTTTTTTTGGAGAATCCAACACGCATGCGGCATTGAAAGTGAAGAGTCAACGCAATGTGGTCAAAACTGAGAATGAGCTCATAACTTCTGCCAAGTCCCAGTACTTGCCAAATGTCAGTAAATTACTCCCCATAGAATACAAGCTACAGAAATGCCAAATTTCAGAACAATTCAAGCAGAAACCTAAATTACCATGATAGATTTCTTTCTGTAAAACTACAATAGAAGCTTTTCTGCCAAATAGTTTAAAAGGTTACTTCAGCTATAGTCAACACTCAGACAGGACACCTACTGATGTCACTTATGACTAGATTATAAACCATGAGATTTATCACATCTTTTTACAAAAAAAAAAGTAAAAAAATTAAGCAAATTAAGCCTGTTGATTTTTTTCGGGATAGAGTAAGACAATAAGTTTAACACCATAGATGGAATTAATGTGAGGATTAGAATAAAATACCATATCCTTGAAGAACATGAGCACATGCTACAACTCGCAGAAAAGCTTCTACATGAGAAGAGAGAGGTGCTGCTCCAGATAATATAAGGCGTACTTTGCCTCCTAGCCCATCTCTTACCTAAGAAATCAGCAAAAGCAACCAAATTTTCATATCTAGTGGTACGACAGGAAGCAAATTTAGAAGATGTATTAGCTGCTGCAAGAGTATCTACACCACCTTACTGAAAACAACTTTGTCAGATATTGGAGATGCTTCGTGATACTTACACCCATCCTTCAAATATTGAAGTTTTCTGCAGAATTAAAAAATGTAGGTAAGGTAAAGGCTCCAAAAGAAAATGCCTCAAATGAGTTCCAATATTCATATTATACCAAAAACTGGTAACGAATTTCTTCTCAAATATACAGAATGCAACCAATTGCACTTCTATGGAAAATCAATTCAAAAATGAAAAAGCTTGTAGTGACTCACAGAACTAATCTCTACATTTGGAAGTAGCATAGAAAGTACTAGAATTGTATAAGAGTACAGGTATAAATCCAACAATGTGAAACACCTATATTATGCCAGACAAGTAAAATGGCATTCCAAAAATCAAAAGGGACCATCATCAGATGCATCTTTTTCCAACCATAGATACAGTGCCTTCCCTGGCAACAGATACACATTAAGACAATTGAAGCACTTCAAAGCTCAAACGTCGAGTTTAAAATACTGATGTTTGCATCAACAAAAAAAGTTGCCATCTCTTTGAGAAATATGGAACAGAACTTACCGAGCATATGCAATATTGAACAGGGTGCTTCTTAGCCGACCCCCTGAAGAAATTTTCTGTTGCAAACCTGAGAATGCTCGTTGCGATTAGTCAAATGACCCAGAATCTTAAGACTCAAAGTGCACAAAGCCAAAAGCATACTTGAGAGAAAGAAGCAAATTCCACAGAGAACAACAGTAAATCCCACATCTTATTGTCTCTAACAGAAGATGATTGTATCCTTATTATTGCGTGAATAACCTTATCTAAAAGCTTAAACTGTTAGATAAGATAAGATTGTTATGTGCTTATTATATAGCTGCAATACACTTCACTGTGTGGGGATCTGATTCTTTTTCTTAAGTCGAGCACATTGAAATTTTGTTGATGTGTGGCAGTGACTCAGGCTTAGGACATCGGTTTGTTCTGATTTATATTCAGATCTGAGGGAAGAAGAATGGAGTGAATTGGCTTGTTCCTAGTAAAATAATTTATAGAAAGTACATGTTTCCATAGGTGTAAAGTATTAAAGAAAAATGCACTTCATATGTTATGTGTTATAGTGTTACTTCTACTTGTACTAAAACTCTTTAATAGTGTCTCAATAATTCAAGCTTCTGGTAGCCACAGTTTCATCAATTAACCGATATTGTCCGTAAATAGCACACAACATGAGCCTTAAGCATTTATAATGTGGGTTAGCTCATCCATAATTGGGGTAAAACAAGTACCAGCTTAAAGTAAATATCTAATAAACCACGCCCAAGGGCGGCTCAACGTATTTGGAGGCCTAAAGCGAAATTTAAATTAAAGGCTTAAAATTTTTTAGCTGAGACAATTATTATATAAATTGTGAATATTATTCTATAAGTAATAAGTTGGCAAAACTGCTTATAAACTTCTTTTTTTATTTAAAAACACATAAAATAAGTCAATCTAAACAGGCTTATAATTCTCTTTATCCAACACATTATTTTTACTATTGATTCATATTTTTGATAGAGCTCTAACTTACATAGAGTATAAAAGGAGTCTAGAAAATTACAACGCAAGAGTCAGTGAAGAGAGTATAAGAAGACAAAACAACATTTTTCTTGATTTCTTCTATTTGATTGAGATTAAGGAGAATAAAATAATATATATATATATATATATATATATATATATATAATGAAAAGTACATTTATCTTAAATAATTAATTTTTTCTATAAAAAAAATTAACACATAATTTATTGTTGATAAAAATTTGAGGCCCCTTAAAATTGGGGGCCTAAGGCATATGCCTAATTTTTTTAAGCATTGAGCCGGCACTGAGTCCACGCCCATGGATAACTCCTTAGTATCTGCTTTCACACTTGTGATGGTTCCTGATTATCTGTCGGAATCTAGGTACTATTTCTCCACTCATGGCATCTTTCTGCTCCTTAATATGACGGTGAATAGTTTGTATTACTTTGTAAGCCATAAAACACCAACTTCTGCAAGATAATTCCAAACCTCTAAAAGAGTTACTATCTGGAGCACAAGTGTTTCTAACCCTCATATTTTTCATGGCATCCTTCATTTCCATAAGCATAATCTACAACGTAGCTAAAGTTTATGTCTTGCGCTAATGTGTGGAGATCTGTAAAGTTATAGAAAGAACACTTGTAGTAGCATCTAAGGATGTGGCTTATTGATCAATAAATCAAATCCTAGTAGAGGAGAAAGGCATTAGGTGATCTTTTCTCTTCTGTCTAAGCATTGGTTGGTGGAGTTACTCAATACTTGTGTTGACGGAGGTTGCAGGTATCCACTGAAATAGTCGAGGTGTGCAAAATTTGGCTCAGACATCATTGTTATGTAGAAAAAATAATGCTTCTATTATTAATTTTATGTCTACGCACTTTATGTGTAAGCCACATCTAAAGTACATTGGTATTCCAGTAAAACAAATAGATTTTCATAAGAAAAGGAGGTCAACATTAGTAATTGGGTGGAAAGGTTTGAAATTTTATATGAATCAATTATAAGGGAGGTTAAGATATTACCTGAATATATTCTGTCTAATACCCGAGGTACCGCACAGAAGACAGTTGGTCTCAGCTCTCCAAGGTCTTCAGTTAGTAATTTGACATCCTGCAAACATGATAAGAAATGCATAAGATAAGCTCTTACAACATTTCGTGAAAGAGATGGACATCTTACCCCTCGCCAAAATCCTATTGAGGCACCATGCCTAATGAAACATTCTTCAATCGCCCGATCAAAGATATGCGCCAAGGGAAGATATGAGAGATATACATCATTCATTGTCAGCTGCAATACAAAAAGGTTAGATAAAACTTAAGACATTCTTTCAAGCAGAAGTAAAACTCTCAGTATGCTTTACCAAAACACATGCAAATAAAAAGAAGATATATCTCACCGCCTCATTTACACTCTCAAGAAACCGCTTCACTCCAGCTATAAGAGAAACAATGCTATTATTTGAGATCATCACACCCTTGGGTTCTCCGGTTGTTCCACTGGTATACATTATTGTACAGATATCATTCTTCTCTTTCAGTGGAAGATCATACTGATTTTTGCTTCCCTGCACATATTGAGAAATGTGATGTTTAGCTTAAAGAATAATCAAGGTTATATAAGTATGTGATGTTCAACAAAATGTAGGGAAGTGGTGCATCAATCATTATATTCCCAGTGAATGAATGACCTTGTTGCCTAAAAAGTTTTAATAAAAACAATCATTTCTTTGTCCATAGTTTGTGTCTAAGCCCCCCACTCATTTATTGAACAAATTCTCTATAGGCCAAGCATATGGCAGTACTAGGAAGTGTGGAACTAGACTTCAACCAAGAACCTGTGCCTTAGTAATTTTATATACCTCTCTATTTCAGTTTGTTTGTCTTACTTTCCTTTCCTTTTTAGTCTGTTTCAAAAAGAATGTCACTTTCTATATTAATAACTCTTTACCCCCCAATATCTTACTTGACATATTTAAGACCACAAGATTCAAATGACATTTTGGTACATTGCACACATCTTTAGTTTAAGACCACAAGATTCAAAAGTCTTCTTTATTTTTTTAGACTTTGTACCGAGTCAAATGAAGAAAAACAAATTGAAACGGAAGGAGTAATTAATTTCCTATCCTCCAACTCATAGGGGACTATTTCTTCACATATTTGTCTATAATCCAGTGCACAGCCAAAATGAATATTTTGATAGTAAATGAAATTGACGAGTCAACTGGATGACTAACAAACAAGCATGCACAAACAAAAATCACCCAAACTGCTTGGTGAAATTTCAGCAGAAACTTGAAAATTCTGAAGCTAGAACCCGATATCTAACTAGCTTTTCGTAAGTCCCTAGTCTTATCCAATTCAAACCAATGGAAGCATAATTCACCAGTTGGAAGGAACGTAGAAAAACAAATCAAAAATAGAATAAGATCATCCAGAGCAAGTGTTATACCAAGGCAATCTGAATGAACCATAAGAACTCCTAATTAAGGTCCGAGTCTCCCAACCCAAGAAACATCCTTTGACTTCATCTCAAGCAGAAACTTCCTGAAGTGATCAACTAACCTATTGAAAGAAAATCCGGACTAGTGTATGATTAAACCCATTTACTTTGCTGTCAAGGCGATTGCCAAAACTGCACATCTTCAAAACAGAGGGAGAACAATTTGATGTGTTGATATTCAGAAAGATCGAGATTAGGAAAACTATCATGCATGAATACTGATAAAATTACCAAGTGAGGGAAAGGAAAAGTTCCAATTTTACTGCCAGCTAGTCTATATAGGTTCTTCTTAGCAGGTCATTCAACAAAAGTGTTAAACTTACTACAATTTCACCAAACTATTGGAAACAACAGACCAAGAATAATTATCAATTACATAAGTAGCCCCACATCTAAGAGTAGAAACATCAAGAATAAATGTGGAGAAGAATTTGAAGGTCAATTCTGAGACAAGGAAAACCTAGCAAAAACTGAAATGATGAAATATTAAACTAAAATGTGTAAATTGGAATCAATCGCAAGTCAACATGTAAATCTATTTGCACTAGCTTCCGCTTCCTTTTTTTCAGGATCCAAAGATCTTTATTTCCCCTTTTTGCCCCGTGTTAGAAGTCACATGAAGATTACAGCACGCTACTGGTAACCCTTAAACAGCCATTAGAGAAATCTGAACAGAAAGATAAAAGTTGAAAAGAAACTCTTACTACTTGCAGAAACTCATCCCAGGAATAAAGAGACACTCCAAACTTTTCAATCTCATCCTTTTGTTGAGGAGTCACTTCCCCAAAACTCACAACCGCTGTTGATAGATAACAGGAAACAACTGCCATTAACATGAGGTACTTCATACTTCCGAAAAAGAAACAAAATTACAGATGACTTACTCTTCAAGTACTTCGCAGCATTTGGAAATGTTTTCAAAAGCTGAAAAGGCATAAGAGAACAATTCTAGTAAAAATCACACCCCTGAATGTTCAAGAACATAGCTCCAAATTCAACACTAGTAAACTTCTTAACGAGCAATCTCTTGGAAAGTTATTCTTGAAATTTCTCTTGTCAATTATTCAATTTATTGGAACAATTTTTTCCAAAATCTATACTAATCAAAAGTTCTAAAAATATGATGTCCAAGTCTGAAACATTTACATATTTTTAAAACAGCATAGAAGTTCAAACAGATGATACTTTGTCCTGCATGGGTGAGTTAATTTCACTTCCACACTCGATATATCAATGAGACTTGAGTAGAAAGTCATGTATACCTAGCATGGAGATCAACATGCTTAAAGAATCCCAGACATGATGTTTGAGAAGTTAATACAATATGTCTATTAAAGGTTAACTCCTAAAATGCATACCTCGGGAACTTTTTTCTCCTCAACAAAAGCAATTGCAACCTCTGCATGGGAAATGATAAATTCCACTGCACCAGCACCTGAAGACATAAAAAGATAGTTATTAAATATTAGTTATTACATTGGCATGTGAATCCTTCTTCTAAGAAAGAAACTGAAAATAAAAAGGCATATGACTGGTAAATGTGATAGCCTCTTGGTAGTCAAACACCACCATCATGCATCACATTACAATGAGCCTAGGACATTTCTATTATTTTTAAGAGTACCACTAGGATAATAATTCTATCACAAGAGAGCGTGGAACCACTATTTGCACAAGGAAAATGTGTACCCAAGGTGTCATACAGAGGGACACAGTAAAGTCCATGAGCATTGCATGCCTGCATTAAAAAGTTGCTATCAGAGACAATAAGAACTATCCTAGCAAACAATAGATATAATAAACAGAAACAAATAGAGAGTGAGCAGCGAAAATAGTATCACAAATATATGAAACCCAGATAAACTGAAAGTGCACTTGGAAATAAGAGTAGTGAGAGAGGAGTTTTTTTTTTACTTCTCTGGTAGTTTAAATTGAATTGGATTTATACAAATATATCGTACTTTTTAAAAAGAAATCAACTGACATCCCTATTGTGGCAGAAATTTCAAGCAATTTAATAATACAGATGTACTGATGTAGTCCAAAGATCTGTTTCTTCGTTTCATAGAACAAAAAGTCATCCTTATTATGGCAGAATACTGATATTTTTGGAGCATGAAGGGAAAGCATGAAAATAAAGAGGACTGGCATAGAAAAAAAGATATCTGTGATAGAATTTAACAAATTGAAGGATCCAGAATCAGATTGAATAAAAAAAGTGTTACTAAAAGGAAGCATGGAATAATCCATAAGTTGAAGTAGGTATACAACTCATAAAAAATCTGAAGGGAGGAAACTATGTTCAAGTCAAAGAAATGGACTTGCTGATATCACATAATTAAATGTTCAACCAATTTACATGATACTAGAAACTAGTAAATGTAATAACTAAGCCAATAGGATCCTCATTTAGAGGTAAAATGGAAGCAGTTAATGAGTCCCAAACCCACGTTCTTATCCAAGTATTTGATAATGCTTAAAAGTGGTGTTTATTCATGTCAATTAAGTTCTCTGATTGAATAACTTATAAAAGAGTTAAGACAAGTGATCATTCAAATGAGCTTAGTATTAAGGAAAGAGGGGAAAATGGATGTGACATTCAGCTTTCAAAAATCTATCCCTAGCATCTTCAAGAATTGAAAAGATAGCCAGAAAGAACAACTGATTAGTAGACATCCAATCCAAACGTTATCATGCTATGAGTAAATATGTCCATGTTATCGGGCAAATCAAGAGCTGTGCCAATATATGTGACAAGAAGAATCATACTAATAGAATTTCAATGGAGACCAGACAATTAGCAAAAAAGAAAACGTAACAAATAACATGAAACACTCCAGACATACACAACTTTAGCAACAGAAACAAGCAATACCTCCATGCTGATAATCCACTCAGTGCAATTGGCACCAAAAATACCACATTTCCCTCCCTAACATAAGATGTCAAATTAACAGGAGGTAAGCTACAAATTGAAATGAATACTCAAGGGGATTATGTCAACATGTGAAACTACAAAAATAAACAAAGGACAAAGAGACACATGAATTACAAAAAGGATAAGAACAACATACCCCAATGATGGGAAAAATGAACAGACAAGGAGGATGATAATCCACATTTAATCATGGAACTAAACTTATGTACTCCAAAGTGCTGAAAAAGTGCATTAAAAGGTGCCTACCATTTCTTGAGAGCCTAAGTGGACCTTCGAGTAAGGGGCACACTGATTTTTAATTGGCTCCTACTCCTGTTAGAACTAGGCAATAAACAAAAAGCTAAACTCCACTATCTACACTGCTACAGTATTCAATGATGAAACTTTATCATTAGCATTGTTCTCTTGTCAGCAAAATTATCAGCATAATATAATACAATATAGAGTTGAGAACTTACTTTTTCTACACCACAGTTTCGGATGGAGTTCCCTACTTTTATGACAATGTCATACACTTCTTTGTAAGTCTTCCACACATACTTTCCAGGCTGATGATAAGAGCAACAAATGCAAAAATCAGCTAATTTGAATCAGAAAACAGAATTTTTCTGGAAGTTGAAATTAATGCATAATACTTAAAGTAAAATATACCTTCCCATCCACAATCTTACGGTGGCCAAGCATTCGATTGTTAGGATATTTCTCCACTGACAAACTATGACATAGACAAGAAAACATCTTTAAGTTCTAATATTAGAAAAAGAATTTTTTTAAGCGTCATCATCAACTAAAAGTAAGATTAACAATGACGCTACATCATGCCAAGGCTAATGCAAGTTCAGTACAATGACAAGATTTTGGATGAACTTTTTATTCTGAATAGAAGAGTATTATATAAATAAAGCTCAATTTCACTGAAGAAAGAGTAGAAGGCGTGCCATAACTCTAAGCAGCTTCTCTGGAAACCACATAATTAGAAGTATCATAAGCAGAGTTCCGTTAAGGGTTTTCTCGGGAACTGGCAAATAATAGTTGAGATTAACTGAGTAGTCATCGTGTGCATGTAAGGTTGCATAGATAGAATGACAATGACTTCATTGACACATGTTTTCTGGTAACATGAACTGAGTGATATTTCTGGTTCAAGAGTATCCAACACATGTATGTCTTATAATGTTTAAGGCAGTATGATGTCTTTGATGTGTCAAGTGCAACTACCCTCCACATTTGCCATTTAGTATTGGAAAGCAAGCTTTTTGCGAACATAATTAACAGCCAACGGGCGGAGATAGCAGCTTTTTACTTGAATTAAGGAGGTCTAAAGATGTTGCAATAAGGAAAAAAAAATGTCAAAATCAATCTGGGAACTACACATTACTCATCAAAAATACAAAAAGACTACACCTGCATTGTAAAACTAAACCAAAATGTTCAGACACAGTATTCCCTCTGTCGCAATTTATAAGACACCTTTTGATGTTAAGATGTCCGAAATGTTCAACACCATTCTATTTCTATTACACTTTTTTATCAACCTTTTCAAATCTTAAATTTCGGAGTGTTAAATTTTTCTATCAAATTAACTTTTCAACTATTACTGTAGCATTTCACTCCACTATCATAAAGATATATATAGAAGTCAAAACAACAGCATAGGCTCCATATGAGACAAAGGGAAAACCTTATCTTACAAAAATTAGTAAAAGTGAAGATTTTGCAATACTCATTACATGTATAAAAGCTAAAAGATTACACTTTTTCTCTTTGCTAACTCATCCAATAAATACAAAGGCAAATATTAAAATCAGATCAATCAAATTACTAGGTGAAAGGTGAAATCCACCTGGAGTAAGCTGACCCAAACTGACCCAAACACCAGAGTTATTTCAAAAAGAAATAAATCCACATGCAATTTAGTCAAAAAATTTGCAGTAACACAAAAAAAATTCTTTTCTAAAAATGTATTTCCTCGATTAAATAAACCGGTTTTTCACCTTCTAAAAATCTTACCGGAAAATATCCCAACAGCTGTCTAAGCCTTCAATCGGCGGTGGAAAACCGTCCTTCGCGAATAAACTCCGATAAACCGGTCCGAATGACGGCTTTCCATCTTTCGCTGGCTTCGCCGGCTCCACTTCGATGATAAATTTCTCCGCCATCTCCGATTTCTCTGTATAAAAAAATTTCAAAAATCGCACAAATCGTCAATATAAATAGATTTTTGCGTTCGATTTTCACCAAATCGAGTGAAAAAGAGTGCAATTTTCGTGCAAATCACCAATATCTTGTAGTTTTTCACGTTTAATTTCGCCAAATCAAGTGAAATAATTAGTGCAATTTAGGTGAACGGATTAAATCTTAATACATATTTTGATGAGTTTTATTAGTATATAATTCAAAGGATAATGTGAGATTACAGCGAAAATGGGATTTTTGAGAACAGAATTACGAGTCTTACGGAGAAATTTTCAGTGTTCTATGCGCAATATATAACTGTATATATGTATAGAAGAGAAGAATATTCCTCCATGCAACTATTTTGACGTACCAAGAACTTATATAAAAAGTCGAGTTCGGTCCACTAACCCTCCTGCAATTTTTTAAGAAATTGGATTATAAGGGTCTATTATATATAATTTTATCTTCTTTTTTTTTTTTGCAAGATGCTTCTTTAAGGAATAAATCACAAAAATTTACTATACGCAATTTTGTATATTTTTATGTGAGATTGTTTTTATAATTCAAACATGTTGCCAGATCTTGTACGTAGTCTTATTTTATATTCCTACGTAAGGTTATTTTTATGCTTTGAACATGTGACCTTTATACCAAGCTTCTATATTTTTATAAAATTTCTCAAATTACAATTATCTATTATACAAAATCTTATTTTACATTTCTGCGTAAGGCTGTTTTTATAGTTCGAATATGTGACCTAGTACCAAGCTCTTATATTTAAGGCACACTCATCATATAATATGATTAGTTACGACTATAACTTTCTGAATATTAAAATCAAGTACTTATACTTTTAATATTAGGATATTCAACATTACACTCGTTATAATGTATATTTATAATAAATTAAGTACGTTAAACATAATTATGTTGCATGGATATTTAATGTAATTAACTCTATATTTAATTGTCTATTTTAAACGTCCATGTAATGATTCAATTTCAGTTACACTTATGTATTTTACGTTTAGATGGTAATATCCCTAACAAAACATATAAATAATTATTTTTAATATACTTGGTTACCTATATACCTATAGGAGGTGTAAATGTAAAATTTCGATAATTTAAAAGTACATGTATTTAATTTTAAAATGTAGCAGGTATATTCGAAACTGGGTCATTTATAAGGATTTTTGTTTAATAAATCGTGTAATTTATAAGCGGTCAAGAGTACTGTCAATTGTGGCCTAATGATCAATGAAGTGGATTGAAAACCGTGAGGTCTCAATTCAATTTTGATTTCATCCAAGGCAAAAATCACTAGGTGATATTTTCTCATTTTCAAGTATTAGTAGATAGAGTTATCAGTACATTGGACAACACGTATCCTGTAAAAATAATTGAGGTACGCACAAGTTGATCCAAATACCATGCTAATAGAGAAAACTTTAGATTTAAAATACAACTTACTTATACATCGAGAACTTGGGAAATATAACATTGTTCTCCTTTCTCTTCCGAGTTCCAATATGAAATTCTAACAAAAATCCAACTCAACTCTTCACCAAATTTTCTCAAAATTAGCATATAAACTTCAAATAATATCCTCACGCATTTGCAATGACACTCGATCTAAATAAATAACAATTTTGCAAAATTCAATTTTCCACAAAAATTCATGTAGAAGTCACAAGCAAAGCAAACATCATAATTAAAGTAATAACGCGATACAACACAACAGGTAATAATCATTCAAACAAACTGTTAGTGAAAATTCTAACTCTGTCGAAGGCCAGTAGATATGCAAACAGCAAAGGAAGAAACTAAAAAATGGAATTGTTTATTACAGCAACTATGCATCTTGTGCTGCAGTATATATTCTGGTCATCATTACAAATTTTCTGTGAGTAAACAATATTTATAGAATGCCTATATTCATATTGAAATTGAAACAAAACAAAAAAGAACACTATGTTTTTGATGGTATCTCTATGAATCTCTACATTCTCAAGAATCATGAACTTTGTGGAAAAAATGAGCTTCTGCAACAATTATCTTGACTAATATAACTTTTAATTGCGTATACGCGACATCAATAACCAATAACTAGCAATCTGCTTGACCAATTTTTCACTTTCAATCATACGTGTTCATCGCCTCTTCTTGTTGTTCTTTCTTCTTTTTACCTGTTTCTCCAAGGTTGCAATCCTTTGACCAAGAACAGAGTGTGATGATGATGATGACGACGATAAACCTTGACTTTTGGGTTCTGATGCCACAGCAGGCGATGATTGCATGTGCTGTTGTTCTGCTATTTGCTTATGCGCTGCAGCATATTTCTTGAGAGTTTCGAAAAATGGGAGTCCCGGTTTTTGTTCAGATTTAGGAGTGACAGGTATTATAGGAACGCCAAGAAACTTCTTAACCGCGGGTCTTTTAACCACTGACAAACAAGAAGACACAAGATTATAAGTGAAACATGTTGACAAGGAGATGAATGCTTCTGCAGGAAATGAACCAAAATATACTAACCTAATCCGTATGAGAGTGAAAATAGATTTGAGGTCATCCAATAGCAGAATACTGCCTGCAATGAAATAAGTGCATCCTTAACGTTAATGGTCTTGATTCATCAACATATCGATATGACAAATGAAACAATAAACCAAGCAAGAACTCAAATCAATTCCAAACGCGAAGCACATAACATTTACAAGGATTATGTGGCACATAAAGAATTATCAAACAAACATGACAGCTCGCACGCACCAAAAAAAACACGTTCTAAAGAGAAGTGAAAAGAGCTAGCACACACATTGAAGCACATACAAGGGACGAGACCTACATGAACTCAATGAATACATCTAAATGGACTATAACAAAATAAAATAAAACTAACAAACATATGGTTTTAAAGTTTTTCTTAGGGTACTACCTATCTGAAAGAAATACCAAATCTTAGATAGGCTTTTTCTTAAGATAACAACTCCAAGGATAAAATGATGCTTTCTTGATGAGACCGTGCCTATTGATAACCTCAAGTGAAGTCCATTGAGGCTCTCATAGCAACATCTGCATTTGGCTAATCACATCGACAATGTCATTCACGAAAATGCACCAGCACATCAGAATAACATCTATGCTAGAAGTTATGCAGCAAGAGGTGCTTTAATGTTGTTGACAACCCAGTTGCATGCTCATAAGACTAAAACCGGATTTTATGATAAAGCATACTGAGCACATGCAAGCAATTTCCCAAGGATAAA
Source organism: Solanum bulbocastanum (assembly GCA_037074985.1). Classification (NCBI taxonomy): domain Eukaryota; kingdom Viridiplantae; phylum Streptophyta; class Magnoliopsida; order Solanales; family Solanaceae; genus Solanum; species Solanum bulbocastanum. Next base: position 4,237,427 of record CM073604.1, read on the forward strand.
TTTCACTAGGTCACGAAGACAAAATTGCAATGATAAAATAGATCATGGATGAGACTAAGAAAAAGTAACACCCTTGTGGCATATATGAAATGGCTGAAAATACATCAGGATAAAAGGAATAAGAATTGGGATCACAATTTGTGACACCATACATAAACCAACTACAAACATGAGTGCTGCGACTAAATAGGCATGGATTGAGAAAGGTGAATTGTCTAGGTGTTCAATAATTAGTTTTCATGTTTGTAATGTGACTAATAATTATTGGGCACCCATGTTTGTAACTTGAATACACCATGAATAGTTATTGGGCACTCATGTTTGTAACTTGACTAATAATGTGGTAAAAAGAACCAAATGCATATTGGTAAGGCTCAGAAAAGAATTGCAGACCACCGAAGAAAAAGAATAAAGGGAAGAAAGCTATTTTATTCATCTAGCTTTCCTTCATCAAACGGTCCATTAATCTTCTGAAAAGGAATTGCATCGCCACCCAATTCAAATATCACATTTAATTAATCTAAAAGGCAAACAGCTGATGAGAGATCGTCCACAAGGCTCTGTTAACTTTTTCATTACTAAATATATGATGCCACTCTTTTCTTATGCAGGTAGTTATGGAAGAAATATTCAGGGATATACTCAACAATCAAAAACAAAAGATAATGCATGTTCTCAATCAGGAAACCAGGTAAAAAATAAAGAAGAAAATAACGGTTGGACACGGGCAATATGAATTGAAGCATATCTATGTACTTCTGATGTAAAGTTCTACCTCAGATTCCTCAAAACGTAGGGAAATAGGATTGATACATGATAAAATCATTATACATGAGTTGGTTTGGATTATTTACCTTGGGAAAACCAGCAGTAAATGGGATAGTTAATGCAGCAAAGGCCCGTGAGACATTTTTTATAGTTTTAGCTGAAGGATTTCCTTCCAGTCCTTCTTGAGCATTGCACTGAGAAAGAATAAACTCTGCTTAACAAAAATGTCCAGAAATTACATTGTGTGAAGATATCTCGATAAAGACAGCAGGATTTGTTAACAACTAGTAAAGAACTGAGCTTGATATCAACATAAACAGGATAATCTTTATGCACTTTCAGTATTGCCCAACAAAATAAATCAAATGCGGAAATTTGAGGGAGACATGCAAGCAAGCAACATAATTGAGGCACTATACCAGAGTCAGATTTAAAGGTGATAGAAAGCAGGCATTGTGAACCTAGAATAAAAAGGAGACCAGTGCCAAAACACCAGGAAGCATCTAATCATTAAATTACACATGAGCTTAAAACATTATCTCCATGTTGATGCATGATTGCATTCAAGACAAACAAGCAATGTCCAGCCAAGTAGCATGATTTAACAAGAGAAACTAAGATCAATATGATGCAACAACATAAGTAATCAAGACTGTCAAGAGCCTGAGGTCAAAGATCAAATTGCGCAGAATTTTAGTCTCTAAATTTACAATCGTTTCAATTAATCTCTTTAGGAAAATTTACCCTAGCCGGTATTCCCCTGTTTAAATTATTAACCGAATATCTACTCTCTCGTAAGAAAATAAAAATAAAAAGGGGAAGTTCTCTATACATCCTAAACTGTAAACAGCATCATCAAGCTTCTGCAATCGTCCAGAATAATGCTCCATTAGAGAACAGGAAAAGGTATAGTCAATGAAGGCACCATAAAGTAATGCACTGAAAAAAAAAAAAGGACAACTCACCTCCACCGTTATCCAGAAAGTCAATGCCGTCAAAACTGGGAAGATGTACATACTATCTGTAACAGTTAAATCAGTAAACCATAATACTCCCCCCTGTTTGAAAGAAGGGACTTTTTCCACCATGTTTGAAATCTGCATTTTAAGGTGATAAATGAAGTCTAAATGATGAAAATAGTTGGGAGGGAAATAGACAGCAGAGAGGGGATAATCTTACAGCCATAAAGAAACTGACAAAGATTGGCCCTTGTATTAAAATTCCTTTTAAGGGAGTGAAGGGTGTAACTCCATATCTGAAAGAATGTCATAGATTTCATAGGTCAATAATCATATGAAATAATCAACTTAAACCATCACTTCTATACAAGTACTATTATCATCATTTATAAAATCTTGGCAGGTGCTAGAAAGAGCCAGTGGCGAACCTAAAATTTTCAACTCACGGTTGCTCGACTGTCTTTAATGTAGAGTTGTATACTTCTTGAGATTGGGTGCTTTAACCCAGAATTTTATGTTATTACTCCCTCGGTCCCCAATTTATGTGGAAGTGTTTGACTGGGCACAAGGTTCAAGAAAGAAAGGAAGGTTTTTGAAATTCGTGGTCTAAAATAAGCCATAGATATTTGGATAGCTATAAATCATCTCATTAAGGATAAAATGGGGAGTTAAAAATTAAATTATTACTAAATATAGAAAGGTGTCATTTTTTTTGGGGACTGAGGAAAAAGAAAAGAGTGTCCCAAAAATTGGGACAGGGGGAGTACTTATTTCCTATATAAAAGTCAAGTGTTTGGGTTTTATACAAACAAGCACCCAATAGAACATCTAAGGAGGCAATAGAAACCAGGAAAGGCCAACTCCAGAAGTAGGGTAAATGTCTGAAGGATCATCAGCACTGAACTTCTAAGAAATAGGAAGTCCCTACATGATTAAATAAAGGAATGGATACCCAAAAAGCCCATTTTATATCTTTAGAAGTGTTGATTGATGACCTGAATACCAGTCTCAATTAAATTTTTGTTCATTTTTGTCAGTTCCTCTTTAGAGTCCTGTAGGTGCAAATTGCAATTATGATCCTTTAAAAGGAGAAATTAAGATGATCTACTCAAACTATTTGCATGTCGAATCTACATGTATCAGGACAACCATTTAGAAGTTTAACTGTAGTTGAATGCAAAACAAATGTTAGAATAAGAGGAAAAAGGTACACGGTAATTAAAAAGTTAACCACAAAAGTAAATTTGCATAGTCTTTATGGGAGAAAAGAAAAAAAGAGAATTTGTGGGTATGCCTCCATATGAGAAGCTAGTTATATTTTATCAGCTACACCAGGTGCAACTGAAACAAGTCATACACTAGTCGCTGGATCATTAACTAAAAGTTGCTTACTCCTTCATAGCTGCCTGCATTCTTTGTTGACCTTCAGCCACAGCTGCTGGAGCCATACCCTAGTAAAAAGGTAAAAACTTTAATAAGGCAATTCTGGCATGCTAGCTTATTAGAAGGAAAATGTCATGAGAGGTAAAACCAAATCAGTATGGACGCATTGATATATTGGCAAATTCAGAAAAATATACATCTATTTGTAGTTAGTAAATAAGAGATGATAATAACGAGAGGGTCTAGAGTCCAAGAATATTGTAAGAAAGCACAAAGGCGCGGCGCAATAATTAGTGAATTCTATTAAAATATCCAACTGGATGACATAAACAAATAGGTGTCTCATCGCTAAAAAGCATTACAATGAGGTCAAATAATGTCAGACAATGGCTGGCCCTACCAAAAGGGACCAAAGAAAAGAATCATATTAAAACGTACCCTATTTTGCATCTCTTCGTTAATTTCATCCAGTTTTGGCTTCAGAATCTGCAGAAAACATGCTTGTTAGTAAAATAAATGGATGGACAGTGAATTCCACCCGAAAAAAGCGAAACAGGATGAATAGCCAAAAAAATCGAAATTAGAGAAGATAATAGACCATAATAAATTAATGGAAATAACTATGATTCTTTAAAGGAAGATTTGATTCAGATGAGCTAATAGTTGGTTAATTCAACATTTTAACAAAGTGAATAAAAGTTCACGAGAACTCTGACTAAGTGAATTTCAGATAGCAGGTCTCACATCAAATAAAGAGAAGGATTGTGATAAGTTGATGACCAACGTAAAATAGTCTAACTTTAAGTGTCTACTGAGCTGAGAGAAGGGAACCCAATCATCACTGTTTGTTTCAGATTACAGAGAAGCATAACCACCTTACTCCTCAGACTTTGCAAAGACACTTTTCATTATGCAAAACATGTGTATGCCGAATAAAACCAGTTCACCAAATAATTTGTGAAATGCCTCAAGTACCATCCCATATCCCTCCAATAAATGCTTTATATGACCATGAAGGTAACAATGCTTGTTTTATGCAACTTACAACTGGAAAACACATGTCATATGTTTGTACTTGCAGGTAGCAGTTCCTACTAATGAACTGCTAACACTAAAATATGAAGACATTTGAAGTTTGATTGAGGACTGCAAAGAATTCTGTTGCAGCAACTAAAATGGGTTTTATTTCATAAACTATCTACAAGGCACTATGCTGTCTTCACTTTGTTTTTTGACAAGTTACAACTTACGACACTATTTTTAATGCAGGGATACTATCATGTATCTCACTCAAAGTTCATAGGCTCGTAGCTAGGACTCCTATCCTACTTAAAAGCAATAGTCTCAATACAACTGCTTCACAATTATATTTAGGAGCACGAAAGATCAAGAACAACTAAAAAAGAATCTACAACAGAGTAAAAATGGAAGCCTTCATGTTAGGGTTTGCAAATGTCCTTATGCCCAATCAAGAAAGTTGGAAATCAATTGGACGCATCTTTTGTTGAGAACAATGTGAAGGTATATGAGGTGAGCAAAAAGCCTTTCCCCGGACCCTGGTATTAACTCAAAAAGAGTATTTATCCATCACCTACTTCATTTGCTGAGCTTCCTCTTTTTCTAAGACAACACCTTTGCCACCGGCCCACCGCTCAACTTAAATTTCTGACTTCACTTTCCACTTTCTTTCCTGAAACTTTAAGATAAACCAGTATCCTAAATGGGCCTTAAGATCCTATTTGACGGTCACCAGTGCATTAAAATGGTTACCAGAAACTGCCTTAATAAGTTAATAAATAAACAAAGAGACACGTAACAAATAAACTTGGAAAGGCTCCTCGAGCTTCTGAAATGCCTTACAATCTTTGCAGGTTTGGAAAGAATTGACAGGAGTGCTTAAGCAAGACAAAGGTTAAGATGCATTACAGAGAAACTTACCGCAAATTTTGTAGTAGCCTTGAGCTGATTAATCATCAATGGAAGAGTTATACATCGAATAACAATAGTTGTACTGATAATTGATGCCCACCTAGAGAAAATTCAAATTTCCAAAACAAAGTGGTCAGTCATTTTGTCACAACCTATAGCACAAGTTGATTTGAACTTGTCAATGTTATATTACAACCAAGACAGAAACAAACTGTGTATGTGAAGGTTTCCTTAGGCAGTTCAGATGAAATATTTCTTCCATCCGTTGAAATTTTGAGAAAAACTCTCATAAACAAAAATTAAAAGCACCCTAAAGTTACAACAAGAAAAGAGAGAGCTTCAACGTAAGTAAATAGATTCATAAACCTTTTTCTTTACGACAGGAAAGACTTCAGGAACATGTTTCCTTTCCCTCATTAATCCAAAAAAAAGGGGGAATGAGTTGTTTATGGATCAAGGGTGTGTTCGGTATGGAGAAAATATTTTCCATGATTAGTTGGTATCAAATTTTTAAAAAAACACCTTGTCTAAACAAGTTACTTTAGAATGATGTAAATGACTTCACGGGTGAAAGCAGGAAAAACAAAATCTATTAGTGGCATCTCATTCTTCCCCCCATCCTCCAACACACCCAATCCCACCCCAACCCCCCAGAGCCCCTACCTCACTCTTCTACCCCCTACCCTCACCTTTATAGCATTTGCCTAAATTTTATATAAATATTTTTGGGACAATATTTTGTACTTACTTACCAGATACTTAAAATAAGTAAGAAAACAACTTATTTTCCAAGAAAACGTTTTCTTTCATACCAAATACACCCCAAACTATCCCTCGAATTTATTGAACAAGGAATAACTATACCACTCTCTTTCCTCTACAGTACTACATCAATTGAAAGAAGCAATATCCTGCAAAACATACCAATCAAACCCAGTAAAAATATGAACATAATCGATCAAATGCTGCAATGCCTTCACCGGCAAATACGAGTCCGCAGCAGCAATTGCCACCTCATTCACTGCTGGAACTTGAGAAGCTACTGCTTCAACAGCCTTATCAGCCAGCTCAGCAACTTCACTGATGTACTCTATCTTCTCTGCTCCTCCACCAACACTACTAGACATACTCCTGGTAAACATAGGCCCCGAATTCATCGGAATCATGAGGCGTGAAGGGAAAAATCTCCGATTTTGAAATGGGTTTTTAGAGCCATTAAAACTGTTAATTTCACTTCTGACATAATGGGGTTGAAAAAAACTGGAAATTCTTGGATTTTCACAACTGGGTAAGTCGTGGGTTTTACGATCATCATCATGGGTGTAACAAATTGCTGGAGCAGCTCCCTTTTGCTGATAAAGAAACTTAGCTCTTATTGTTAAGCTTCGCCGATAAGCCATTTGATTTGCTTCCTTCAAAATATGAACTTCTTTAGCTGAAAAAATAGTAATTCAAACACCAAAGACTACAACAACAACAGCATACCCAGCACAATCAGTGGTAGAGACAAGATTTTTACTGAAGGCATTTAAAATATGAAGAAGTAAACACACAAAAAAGTCAAAGGGGTTTCAATATCTACTAGATATACATAAAAAAATCATTTCAACCATGTACAAACAGTAAAAAAAAAGAATTGCAGAAATGGGTTCAAATGAACACCTTGACCCTCCCCAAGTATAATCCCACTGCTACACAGACCTTACCCCTGTAAAATGGTTGTTTCCGATAGACTCTTGGCTAAAGAAGGACTAAACCTTTATAAACATTATACAATTATGAGGCACAGAAAAATACAAAATGATTAAAGAACACCAAAATAACACTATCCGAATCCAGTTATATTCAAATTATTAATTCAAACACCAAAGACTACCTACAACAACAACATACCCGTTATAATCTCACAAGTGGAGTCTGGAAGGGTAGTGGAGCATGTACGCAGTCTTATGATACACAATTAAGGAGTTAGAGATAGATTTAGCCTTCCGGGAAGTAGTTAATTCTGTTAGTCATCTACAGTGAAAGCAGTTAGGCAATTATAAATTTATAACTGATTTCTGTTAGATTAGTGAATCAATAGCTGTACATTTCAGTCATTCAATTACTATGTAGTTTGTAATCAACTCATTGTACAATCATATATGAAACTACAAATTTCTTCTCTCTTCCTAAACACTTTCTTCTCTCATAATTCTTATTCTCCAACTATCTTCTCAAGGTTACTCCTGAAACAGTAATTCGATCCTCGAATTCATTGAGAATTCCTGCAATCAAGTAACATCTTACCCCTATCTGATGAAGGTAAAGGGGATGTTTCCGATATACCCTCGGCTCAAGAAAGACTAAACCTTTATAATCCCCACACAGAAAAAATACAAAATGATTGTAGCATACCAAAATAACACTATTTACTCAAATTAGTAATTCGAACACCAAAGACTACTATTACAACAACATACCCAGTATAATCCCATAAGTGGAGTCTAGAGAGGGTAGTGTGTACACATTCTAACCCCTACCTCTAAAAGGTAAAAGAGGTTGTTTTCAATAGACCCTCAGCTCAAGAAAGACTAAATCTTTATAATCATTCAGCAATTATGAGGCATAAAAAATACAAAATCATTGAAGAACACCAAAGTAATACTATTCAGATTTAGTTTAAACTCAAATTCAAGATCCCCATTTGGGGGAAAATAAAAATAATTGAACTTGTGCTTCCATCGATTGAAATTGGTGATGGCTACAAATTTAATAATAATGCAATAGAAGAAGAGTACTAAAGATTGAGGACTTACAGTTTAATGTTATGGTTGGAGTTGGATCCAACAAGCAACTGAAACAGGGGAAGAGGGTTTACGCGTGGGGTTTAAGGTTCAAGGCAATGCAATTCAAAAAGATAAAATGACAAAAATGGTCCCTTAAATTTCAGGTAGGTTCAAAAAAAGTTCTTTAAGTATTGACTAAACATCTTTGGTTCTTTGAGTTTGTCAAAAGTTAATAATTTTAGTCTCCCATAAATATTTACCAAACTTCATATGTTAGTTTGATGTCGATAGTATAAAAAAAAATATTCATCATAGACATCAATAAAGTCTTATTAAATCCTAAAAAATATGTAAATTGAGGAGAAAATTATTTCTGATGTTTATACAATAAGCAGTACAAATTGAAATGAAGTTAAAGTTTTTTAAGGTTAAAGTCGTTCTACAGTATGACACGTCTCATTTCAGATTAGCCAAATACTTATGTTGGATGGATTAGCATCCACCTCCTCTTCGAATGTATTTTTCAATAACATGATATTTCTTCTTTGTCAAGTGGTCTTATATCATTTCTTCTTTTTACGATCTGTTAATCTATATAAATCGAAAACACGAATATTTGAATCATAGAATCAAACCATCTAAACATCTATATATTTAGACATTGTAATAACAACATATCTATATTCAAGTAATATGATACTTCTCACATTTCAATCTTAACTCCGCCTCAATTTGTCTCTATATAACTATACATATATATATATATTCGTTTTTGCTACACACGTTAACACCCTTATCAATAATAATAATGACAATATAACTAATAATAATAAGCAAAACTTGGATGGCGGTAGTAATGCAATTTCTAGCTAGCTAATGGGAAAAGAATATTTTTTCCAAGAATGATAAAGTACCAAGTGGGAAAAAAATAAATGTTCTTACTAGTAATGCAATTATCGCTAGTTATTGGAAAAGAATATTCAACAAATTATTTATATATTATAAATATTTAATGCTTTAGTGAGACAAAAATGTGACATGTTGGACTAGCAATATATATTAGTAGTCTCTTTCCATGAAACTTTGTACCGACATTTTTGACACATAAAAAGGTAAGCTATTTATCACATAATGCTTTTAAATATTTTTAAATTATTAACTATCAACATATATTTACACTTCTTTTTTATCTAATTTTAAATATTTAAATTTGATTAAACGACTTCACAATTGCTAAAGAAGTTTCAGAAATCATCAAATTTCAAGTTTTAATTTGAATATAAAAGTCAATATATATGTTCAGTCATCAAAAATAAGATCTTCTCTAATTCATTTTTTCTCTTGTTGAGTCTGATTCATATTATGAATAATGTCACATAATTTAAAATGAAACGAAACATTTTATATATATATATTAGATTCATATCATATTTAATAAAAATATAGCTTAGACTAGTGTTTGAATTCACTGATTGACATGAAGGTGGTGCAACACGGTACGTAATATGCTCTTTAGCATGTCCTGGAAGGACGCGTGGCAGTTGGCAATAACGAGTTCAATATTTTATGTATATATAAAAAAACACTTATTATCTTATCTGTCCGTGTAAGATTTGAGAAAGGATCGCACTTCTTACGAATAATTTTTTAAAAGAATTTAATCATATACACAATCAATTATCAATAATATATGAAGAATTGTATCCTCAATGTAAACTAAAGTTTATTCAGTGTTCAATACTTAATTTGAGCCCTAACCAGAGGCGAATTTAGGATTTCAAAAAGACGGGTGCACCATTGTCAGGGGAGGCTCTGCCCCTTTAAGAAAAAGGCAACCATTTTAGGCTCCCAAATTTGAGGGCCTCATTTAATTTAGCAATACTAGATTATAGATTTTTAATAAGAAAACTATTAAATATGATTTGCAGGAAAAAATAATATTAAAGGAAAAAATTATTAGAAATTTGATATATCTCGAGTATTATGTCACAAAAAAAATTAAATTCATTGATTATATGAATTATTGATTGAAAAAGAATTATTAAAAGAAACCATTTATAATCTCAAGAAATTTAAAAAGTACACTTTATAAAAAGAAAATGAAAAATTTTCAACAAATAACAAACTATGGTACTTTTTAATTAATTTTTAAACAGAGGTTCTCTCTAGAAATCGAACACTCGCCTCACAATCAAAAACTAACCCTTGAACCAGTGAACCAACCAATCATTTGTGTTCATGGGTTCCTTTATTTAATATTTAATATATTTTAAAAATTATACGAATAATATATCAAGTTTTGTCGGATGACCACGAGTTCGAGTGACCCATTTTTACACATAAATTCGCCCCTGGCCCTAACTAATATAAATTTGTATCAAAAAATCTTATTCAGAAACATAGGTAAAATGGAAATTATGTATACACCAAAATAAAACATTTTTTTTTAATCGAAGACGACTTCATTAACTCTATCACATAGTATTATTTTATTTTATACGTGCTTTATTCTTTCTCTATAAAAAGTCTAATCAACCATTAACACATGCATATACTATACACTTCTCAACTCTCTCTCTCTCTCTCTCTTCTTTCTCTCTCTAAATTATTGTTTTTTGGCAGATATTTTCTTTGCTTCACAAAATCTTCAACTTTCTTAGCTCATAAGAAAGAAAAAAGTAGTAATAATGGGGAATTGCATGGAAACATGTTTATTACAAAGAGAAGAAGAATTAGAGGATCAAATTGTTCATGAACAAGAAATGGAGGGTGAAATTGTCAAAACTGAAGAAAATGTGGTGGAGAAAAATAATATTATGAGAATGAAGATGGTTTTGAGTAAAGAAGAATTGGAAAGTTTATTGGTTCAATTGAAACTTAATGAAGGGAAAAATTTAGAGGAATTATTGGGAGAAATTGAAATGGAAAGAAGAAGAAAAGAAAATAATATAAGTGATTATAAGTGGAAACCATCTTTAGAAAGTATTATAGAGAGCCCAGAAATTCAAGAGATGATGGATAGATCATGAAATTAATTAAAAAATGAAGCTTGATGCACAAAGTATCTCGTGTTAGTAATGATTGTATCTCAAGAGATGTGATTTAAACGGTCTACGATCTAACTCAAACATTATAAGTTATTTTCATGACTTAAATTTGTGACCTATCAATCACATGAGATAATTTTATTATTGCTCTAAAGCTTCCTTGATAAATAATGAGATTGCCTCCAAAAAAATAAAAAATGCACATTTTTGTCTATTTTTTTCCTTACTTGTTCAGTTCTTTTTCTACTGTAATACTCTATATATTGAGTTTCCCATTTGTTAGTATTTTGTTATGTAGTTTTTGAGTTTTGTGTTGGTAATTTTTCTAGTTTTATTAAACCTTGTTTGAATGGTTATTATTATCTGTGATATTATATTGTATTGTTAGTTTAATATAATAATTGTTTTGATAGTTACTTAAATTTTATTGTATTGTATCGCTTAGATTCATTGTTAGATAACGATAAAGAATCTCATTTGTGTAACATTAATTCTAAATGCTTGAAGAATTACGTGTATAAAAAATTGAATTTAATCGATTGAAGGATTGATGATTCTAAATGCTTGAAGAATTATGTGTAGAAAAAAAAACTGAATTTAATAAAAATTAAATGTTACATTTTTTAAAGACCCAAAGTTGTTAAAATATCATTAATAGCCATAAGGTGTTTGTCCACCTACCAAACTCTTTCAAATATAATCATATTTGACCTTGATTAGTAACCATTGAAAAAGAGAGGAAAAATAAGTTGTTAACGAATAAAAAACGAAGCAAATAGAGAAACAAATTAAATCAATTCATATATTTAAAATAATCATTCAATCATTTAGAATCTCCCGCCCTTTATTTTATTTTATATATATCTTTAAATAATCATTTTAATCAATAGTTAATTTGTTAACTTCAAGTATCAAAATCTCACACTTTAAACAATAGAAGGATAAATGTGCATAGTCAAATAACAGGACTTTAAAACTAGCACATGCAATAATATATGAACTAAAACACCTATTTCCCCTATATTTTATTTTACTTTTTCATATTAGATCTAATTCATATACTTTTCTTGTAGGTTTATTATTTAAAGTTGACCTGTAATATTATGTAACGACAAAAAATGATACAAAATGAATACAATACAATCAATACATTATGAAAAAAATATGAAACAACCATCCAAACAAAGCGTAAATATTTGATATTCCATATATATTGATAAAATAATGTTTTCAAATACTTTTATTACATTTTAAATAGTGGCTATTTTCTTAATAACTTTGAGGAAATAGGCTATATTTTGAAGAATTCCTAATACTTTTCCGGCTTTAGAAATTCGTTTGGCTACAGACTTTTTTTCTCTTACAATCGAAGAAGAAAGCAATGGGTGGAGCGCAGGCAATGAAGAGAATTCCACGAATCAAGTTTCCACAGAGGCATTCAAAGCCTTCTGGTATGCCCCATCTACTTTTCAGCTTTTGGGGTTCTGTAATTTTTATCTGAATTTATGAATATGTTGATGGATTCTTGATTTGGTTGATTTTTATTTTTGCTAATTTGGTTTTGGCTTATGTTTTAGAGTTAAATGGTAGAGAAGATTCGTTTAGTTGACCCCAATTAGTTTGTAATTGAAGCAAAGTTGATTGATTGATTGATTGATACCTTTTTGGTTAGTTATAGTTATGACTTATGTTCAGTTTTAATCAAATGATAAAACTGTGAAAAAATAGCTGGTGAAGAAGAGAGCTGGGGGTGTGGGGTTAAGGATCAATAATTTTTCTTCGACTTTCGAAAAATGAGTAATTTGATAATTTGATCTTCCGAAAGGGTTCATAGAAATTTCTAATTTAGAGTTTGTGGTTGGTTTAGAAAGTTTCATTTGTGGATCTAGGACATTTAGCTAGGAGCAATTCCTCAGCAAGTTTATTCCTTTGTGAATTGATACCCCGTTATACTAGATTATATTTAAAGAGTCATTATTGAACTGAAAAATGCTAAAATTTTGTTCTTTCTGTTAAAAAATAGAAATAAAAACCAATTTACAAGTAGTTTAACAAAAAGGAATCGTCTTTATTTTCCGCTTCATTCTTTTCTTTTGCAAAATTCCCCATGTTTCTGTTTTATACCAGAATGGTATAGATGTTTGATGTAGTCAATGCCAATTAGTTTGGGGTTGAAGCAAAGTTGATTGATTGATTGTTTTTTGTTAACTTTTTCGAGTGTTCAGTTTCAATCAAATAATAAATCTGTGAAAGCGTTCGTGGTAATTAAGAGGGGTTGGGGGATGGTGGTTCAGGATCAATAGTTTTGCTTCAAGTGATGAGTATTTTGTTAGATTTGGTCCTTTTGGTACATGAGCTTAAAAGGGTTCATAGAAATTGTTGTCGGTTGGTTGAGGAACATCCCGTTTCCTCTGCAAATTCATTCTTTTCTGAATTTGTACCATGTTACTAGAATACGCGAGTGCATTTAAAGTCATTATTGACTAGAAAAATGCTAAATAATTGCGTTCTTGTTTTCAAAAACTAGAAGTGAGGACTAAATTGCTAGTAGTTTAACAAAAAGGACGCATCTTTATTTTCCCTTTTATTCATTTTCTTTTGAAAAATTCACTTTATGTCAATTTTAGAGCAGAATGATATAGATGATTCATGTAGCTTAGTCCAGTCCTATTTTGGGATTGAAGCAAAGTTGATTGATTGATTGCTTTTTGTTTACTTATAGTTGTGTTTAGTTTCAATCATGTAATATAACATGAAAGTGTTGCCGGTAAGAAAGAGGGGGTGGGGGTGGGATGGTGGTTCAGGATCCCTAATTTTGCTTCGAGTGATGAGCATCTATTAGATTTGATTGTTTGGTGAATGAACTAGTTTTGAAAGTGTTTGTAAAGTGTGTCTAAACATGTGTCGCAGTTGGTTGAGAAAGTACTAGTTGGGGATCCTACGGTAACAAAAACTTCTTTGTGAATTTATACTACGACTAGAATACCCAATTACATTGAGAGTCATCTTTATTTTCTCTTTAATTCATCTTCATATGAAAATTCCCTTTATTTCAATATGAGGGAGGAAGTTTCTTCCTTTAAGATGTCCTTTAGGATATGAATAGGAAATGATGTTTCTTTTGAGGAAAAATCATTTTAATACAATAGTAGATGATGCTATAGTTGTAGCCGATAAGGGTTATGACTTCAGACTTCGGATTTTTACTTTTTCTTGTTATTCTAAAAAAAAAGAGATTTACTTTTTTTTCTTGTTTTTTAGTTTGTGCATGAGTTTGATGGCTTTTAGATTTTTCCAATGTGCTGCATCCTTTGAGACTTGGACAAGAAACATCTATTCATCTACTTGTAGTTTGGTCGTCAAGGTAGTCCAAAGGCTATCAAACAGCTTAACACATTAGTTTATAATCTCAGATCTTCTAATTAGGCAGTTCACTGGAGTTTCACCATTCAAACTGTCAAGAGATTTACTGTCGATGTTGTATTCTACGCAAGTTTGGCTTGTAGAATTTAATGTCCCTCTATGTTGGAGGAGACTTGAATGAAAAATATTTTGGAAATATACGTGATCTCTTCCTTGCTTCTTCTCCGTCTCCTTCTTTTTCCTTTTCATAGCTCTTTAGATTCTCTACTCATTCCTCACTGTTTCAGCACTTCATTACATATTGCCCTGCCCCTGAATAGTCTTAAATACCCTCATTTCGACTTCGTCCTCTCCTGGAAAGTCTTGTTATTGGACATTAGCACATTGTATCTGCAAGTTAAAGTCTGATCGGTTGTGGCAAGTAAAAGGCTTCTAGTACTCATAGGTTGTGGCAAGTAAAAGGCTTTCATGTTGGCAACAATTTATAAATTCATTATATTGGCTGTGGATGGTTTCAAGAGAAGTAGAGGTAGACCAAAGAAATATTTGGGAGAGGTGATTAGGTAAAACATGACACAATTTTAGCTTACTGAGGACATGATCTTAGCTAGGAGGTTGTGGAGGACGCAAATTAGGGTAGATGAATAGTAGATAGGAGTGCATTGTCTTGCTGTCCATCATAGTAGTAGTCGCAGTATTACTCTTGTAGTTTCTAGTCCTTCGGTTTTGTTATTATTTGTTGCTTTTTGTACTTTGACTATCGTATTATTGTGTTGTAGTACTATTTTGTTGCTATTTGTTGCTATTTGTTGTTTCTTGTTCCTCAATTACTTCCTTTTATAGACTGCTTTGGACTTTTTTTTCTTGAACCGAGGGTCTATCTGAAACAACCTCGAGTAAGGTTTGCGTACACTCTAACCTCCCAGACCCCACTTTGTGAGACTACAATAGGTATGTTCTTGTTGCCATTATTATGGTAAGTCTCATCAATCTAGTCCTTGCTTTTCAGTAGTATGTATCACTGAGCTTTTCTGGCTTCATATATTTACTTGTAGTTTTCCTTATCAGTAGCTTAAATATGGCCCTTGAATGCTGATGGAGATTAATGGCTATTAGTACATGGGAGAAACTTGTAGGGGTGCTAACTTACGCTCTCTCAACTCTCAACGTATCCTCCTTCAAACCTGCCCTATCTATTGTCCTATATCACCATTGTGTTGGTCTTAATTGACTGCAGGTCCATTTTGTGCTTTATTCGTCCCACATCTTAGGTACCATAGTTCACCAATTTGTGGTAGTCTAAGGAGTTGAAGACTGTATAAACAATTTCACGTTCTATGGTGAATTCACAAGTTGCGGGGATTACCAGGAAAAAGCACAAATTGTTTATAGCTGCCAGATTCCAAATTGTTCTATGGTGAATTCACAAGTTGTAGCAAGATTCCAAGTGCACCACTTATATCTAGAGTCGAATCTCATATGGTCACTCAATTAATAATTATTATATCAGAAAGTCACTTTTTTCGATTGGAATCAAGAAAAAAGACGAGTTTTCTGAAATAATAACTATTAGTTGAGTGATCATATGAGAAATCAACACCTTATATCTGCCAGTCCAAAAGTTTACTGGTGTAACTGACTGCTATAACCCATTGTGCTAGTGTTAAACCATATCACATCATTCCTCTTTCTGTTTAATTTATCTTTTCAATCCTGGGTTTAGGACTGTATATATTCTTTTTCATGGTGCCTCAGTCCTATGCTTGTCATGCTTGCTTGTTACTATCTTGTTTTTTTGTTCTTTTTGAGATCTAGTAAACAGTGTGAATCTGGTTTGTTTAAGAGGGAGAATGGGTTTTATTGATTATTGATTACTAATGCGTTTAGCTTTTAACTGAATATATCTTACTTCATCCAAAAAACACTTGTGCACCTTTCTTTCTTTTCCTTTTTGTTTTTTTTTTTTCAAACAACACATGAAAATTCTTTTATCCTGCAGGTACCACATCACAGAATTCCCAACATCAGAAAACTCCATCAGCTGAAGAAACTCCTCGAACATTTTTCTCAAGGTCCCTGCCTAGCATGTCTGTTGCAGGGAAGGCTTCTGATCAACCCAAAAGAACACTAGTTACTCAGGAGGAAATCGACTCCATTCTGGTACGGTCTTGAACTTATTGGCATTTTCATACAGGCAATTTGTGTTAGCTAGAGGCCTTTGCCTTTTTAATTATTTTTCTTTTTTCTTGGTCACCGTGATGTCCGGCCTTGAGGTAGGCCAAAGAAGTATTAAGGAGAGGTGATTAGACAAGATATGGTGCATCTTCAGCTTATCGAGGACATGATCTCAAATAGGAGGTTATGGAGGTCGCGCGGATTAGGGTAGAAGGTTGGTAGGTGGTTGAACATTGTCTTGCTATCTGATGGGATAGGCTTAGTGCACTGTACCTGTTTCCCTGTTCATACCAGTAGTAGTAACATTTTTCTCACAATTACCTGTCTTATTATTTTTGTTACTGCTCAGGTAAGTCTGTCCACCTAGGTATGGACAAATGGGAAGAAATCACCTAGTGTTTTTTTGCCTCGCTGGGATTTGAACATGAGACCTCATGATTCTCAACCCACTTCATCAACCAGTATGCCACTCCCTTGAGTGCTATTTAATTGGCTTCTTTGAGTGAGATTGTTACTAGGGAAGCAAATATGAAATTGGAAGAACATGGAAAGGATGTGTACTTGCTGTCCGTCAAAAGTGTGTGTGTGTGTCTCTCTCTCTCACGGCACATGCTGAACATAAGATGTAGACTTAGGCAATGAATCCCAGCCTAGTTATATGACAGATAATGCACCATGATTGAGTAACTTCTAGCCAGTGGTGTTTGAAGAGTCGTGTGTAAAAATCCCAAACATGAACTGAGGATCAAAATAACCTTTTGAACATGGACTGGAAAACAAAATGACATTCTAATGAAATGTAGTATTTGCCTCTTTTGTTATGCTTTCAATTTGTTCTTCTCTCTAATTGTTTTTTCCTTTTGGCAGTTGGGTGGCTGCATCTAACTTCGAAGCAAATTACCTTCAGAGTGAAGACACAGACGCTTATGTTAAGTGACTGGTTGACTATATTTTCGTGTTTATGTTGTAGCTGTTGTACTTCTTGAAACCAGTGACCCTTTTCAGCAACCTGATTAATAATTGTTAATAATTCGTTATGCACGGGATGGTTATCGAGACCTGGATTGGCAAACTATCGTGTACATTGATAGGCTTTATTCTTTGGTACAGAATGTAACCATTTGCAGACATTGCATGGTAAGATTTCTCTACCATCTGGCTAGAGAAATTTGTTATTTGCAGACATTGCATGGTAACATTTAGTCCTGTCAAATATCTAGAACTTAGTGGTAGGTTGTGTACATCACACTGGGTGCGACCCTCCCCAAAGCCATGCTAACGTGGGATGCTTTACACACTGTGTTGCCCAAATATAGAGAAGTTACAGATGACTCCGACTTTACTTTGCTGGGATTGTAGCATAGTAGTGGTCGTTATTATAGACGTTGCATGATGATATTTTCTATTATCCAGTCAAAGAATTTGTAGAAATTCATTAACAATTTGTGCATGGAATCTTCAAATTTTTTGAAATGAAATTCATATATTTATAAACTACATAAAAAGTATTATAAGTCACAATAATTGATAATTCAAAATGTTTAAAAAAATCTATGAAAATTATTTTGAGGTAATCGTCCTAAAACTGACAACCCATAAAATTTTAATGCAAGTGCAATGTAGCAAGAAAATGAGAATAGAAATCAAAGGGGTAAAGGTATAATAATGATGTGAAGAATCAAAGAATTAACTTAGGAACAATCAAAGAATAAGAATGATTACTCGATAATCTATGATAAGTAAATTTGTTTTTTTTTTTTTTTTTTGTATTTTTCAAGCTCGAATCTAAGAAATCTGATAAATATTTCGACACTTGTTTGCATGCAACTTTCCATGATGTAGCATGTTTGTTACGGTTTCAACTGAACTTAATATTTCAACATAATGTGTACTAAATATTAAAAAATGAATTTTCATCATTATAAAGATCAATAAATTGAATTGTAATTTTTTTAAACTAATTAAAAATAAAAAGGTATATATAGTAACATAATACAAATTTCACAAGCAACGAATCTGATTAGTTAATTCAGCCCAACAAGTTCGGGCCCAGATTTTGACCCAGCCACAGCCCAAACTCTCTCTTCTACCACGCTCCCACTCAGCGCGTGTACTCACGTGATCAGTACTTATAACAGTATTTAACTAAATTTAAAAGCTCACTCAACTGATCATTATACATATTCATTCCTTTCTTCTTTTACTCTTCACAAAAAAAAAAACAGAGTGCATTAGATTTGTGTTTTTTTTCTCTTCTTCTTCTTCATCTGTTTACGTATCGAATCGGAATTTTTGTTTGTTTGAAAGATGAATTCTCAGATTTGTAGATCTGCTTCACGAGCTACCAAGTCTCTGTTCAGTTCAAGTTCTCGTGTTTTTTCCGGTAAAATTTATGTTTCT
Source organism: Solanum bulbocastanum (assembly GCA_037074985.1). NCBI lineage: Eukaryota > Viridiplantae > Streptophyta > Magnoliopsida > Solanales > Solanaceae > Solanum > Solanum bulbocastanum. The sequence goes on from CM073604.1 coordinate 4,256,219, forward strand.
TCCTTCTTCACTTCCTCGCCTAATTTTTCATGTATATATATCAAAATTTATCAATCTATATGTGTATGTGTGTGGTGCAAAGACTGATTTTCAATCTATGTGCATTTCCAGCTTGGTCTATTTATGTGTATGTGTGCAGACTGATTTCAAAATTCTCGTGCATTATCGAGCTCGGCGTGTGTAATTGTGCGTTGATTTGAAATCTTAGATGTTTCTATTATGACTGCCTTTAGCACCATTGATGTGTTTGATCTATCTATGTGTGTGGTCAAAGACTGATTTCAGTGCTCGTGCATCTTCGAACTCGGTGTGCGTCTGTTTGATCTGCCTGGGGGGAAGCATTGAAATTTTCAATCATGATATATATTTCTAGAAAAAAATTATCAACCTCTAAGTATGTGTGTTCACAGACTGATTTCAATTTTCATGCATCTTCGAGCTTGGTCTATGTGTGTGTGTGTGCGCGGGTGTGGGCTGCCTTTAGCTCTGTTGATGTGTTTGATCAGCGTGGAGAAGCATTGAGCTTTGTTCCTTCACATTTTTGATGATAGGTTAAATTTATACATAGGGATGATCTAGTGGGAATGACTACACGAGGGGCGGAGCCAGGATAGTGTAATTCGTTGAAAAAATTACACTATATCATAGACCAAATCGATTCAATGTCTGTATATCCTCAATCAGCCTCTAATTCTGTTTTTCGCTTGTACAACTGGCTTTGCTCATTAGACACAATATGTCTGGCTTGCCCTATTTGCAGGGGGACGAGCAGCGGCTGCAGCAGCCACAGTTTCTTTGAGAGGAGTTGTGCCTTCTTTAGCTTCATATGGCAGGACTAAGTCCCCGAATTCGTCTACAGGTTGGATCTCGGGTATCCTTGCCCTTCCTGCAGCAGGTTGGTATCTTATAACTTACCTATGTTGAAGGTTGCTGCTAAACTTTTTTCTGTCCTTTGCGAATGCGCCTCTTTGGTGAAACTTTGAATTTTCTGTATGCCATGACTAACAAAAGAAATAGGAACCTCTAGTCTAATTTCGTTTATTCCTCCGTCTTTATCATATAGCTTACATGCTCCAGGAGCAAGAAGCGCATGCTGCTGAGGTACCTTATTATTGCTCTTCCTATGAATCGTTATATCTTGCATTTATCGTTATAGTCAAACCTCTTTGTAACAACGTCGTGTTTTTTTTTTTGGCTGCTATAGCGAGATGTTATAGAAAATGTAGTATAGCATAATATGATAGTTGGTTCCAAAGAAAACTAGGTTGTTATAGTGAAATGTTATTATAGAAAATGATTGTTATAAAGAGGTCTGACTGTATTTGCATTCTTTATCACAACTGACACATCACATTTTCTTACAAGATGGAGCGCACCTTCATCGCCATCAAGCCAGATGGAGTGCAAAGAGGCTTGGTATGTGAATTCCATGAACTATCTTTGTCCCTCTTGCATCCATGATATGCAGATATAGAGTTCTCTATCGAATTGGCTAAGAAAGTTTCATTCCATTGCAGATTTCAGAAATCCTATCACGCTTTGAGCGCAAGGGTTTCAAGCTAGTTGCGATCAAAATTGTGGTTCCGTCAAAGGATTTTGCTCAAAAGCATTATCATGACCTTAAAGAGAGATCATTTTTTAATGGTCTATGTGGTTTCCTTAGCTCTGGCCCTGTCGTAGCAATGGTTAGCTAGATTGAATTTAGCTAAGACTAACTTTACTTGTTTGCCAAAAAGTTTCACTTTAAATACTTCATAATCGAATTCTAGGTATGGGAAGGCGAAGGAGTGATTAAATATGGAAGGAAGCTTATCGGAGCTACAGATCCACAGAAGTCAGAACCCGGAACAATTAGAGGCGACTTAGCTGTTGTAGTCGGAAGGTACCAAAACTTCTTCTGTTAATTCCATAGTTAGGCTCCGTTTAAGATTAAGACCTTTGAATCTGAACAAGATGAGTTGCTTTCCAGGAACATTATCCATGGGAGTGATGGACCCGAGACAGCCAAGGACGAGATCAAACTATGGTTCAAACCAGAAGAGTTGGTTAAATACACAAGCAACGCTGAGAAGTGGATATACGGTGTGAACTGAACAAAAGTCGTTTTTCTTAATTTAAACCGTGATTAACTCCGAATGAATACTCGGAAACTATTGATTATATGAATAAATCTGATGACCATTTCCCTTAAGAGTAGCAATGTAACCTTTAGCAAACTGTTGTTTAGATGGTTCAAATAATCAAATGTTGCTGAACCTTGTCAATTGCATTTTCCGTTTTGGTGCGCCAACCGCCAAGCTGAGTGACGGGGAACCAGTGTCACAAAATTAACAAACAGTCTAGCAGTCTCGGATATTTGAATAGACAGAGAGAGATGTTCTTCCTCCTCCTTCAAATTATTGACAATGACTCTCTTTCCACCCAAAAATCTTTGTAAGCCAGGAAGATTGTTTGAAAACTTGTTTGTATTCTATGTTTACATCAAACCTATGAATGCAAGATATTTATGTTTAAGACCATGGTTAAGCAATGCATATTAGCTTTCCAATGCAATACTATTATATTTGAGATTATTATCAATTGCCAATGGAAGAAGGTTTGAATATATACCAACATTAAGCAAGACGTACGTGTTTGTTTTCTTCAAACCCTATTCCCCTCTTGTTCGCTGTTATTAAGGGATCTCGATTAATTTGTCAAATGCTCGACAAGCCGCTACATTAATGATGCATTATGTTTGTCAATCAAGTTTGTTCAGTGCTATTCCCAATCCAGACTAGAATATATATAGGTGGCACGATTTCAATTGTTATCTTGCAGGATAATTGTTTTCTATGAAGATCGTATACGAGGCTAAACCTCTTTGAAAATTAAATTTCAACACTTGCAAAGAACAAATATACATAAAAACAAAACAAAGACAAGTTATTTCCAACTAAAACACAATTAAACTGAATTAGATTGAACTTGAGGAATTCTTAGAAATGGGAAGATTTAGGACAGACGGTTAACCTCCCTAAATCTTCCCATTTCTAAAAGTCCTCAAGTTCGGACAAGCGGTCAACCTTCCGAAGAAAGTAACGCGCATAGATCATGTAAGAAAGGATGCAGTGTCGGAAACCACTCGTCAAACTTGATAGGTGATAGTTTCACACCTCTCTTAAAGAATGGACAGAGGGAGGGAGCTCTTTATTGTATTGCATTGCATTATTTTGATAAATAAATGTGTTCGAATAAATTGCACAGTTTCGCTTTTACATGCGACCATATATATGTAATTTGAAGAGTAAACTTACAATACTATAAATATACGGGATAGAATTATTAAAAAAAGATTAAGATATATATTACTAATATATGCATTTGTTGTTCATCTTGTATTCCTAAGATACTTAAAACAAAACTTTGAAAAACTTGGTAAGAAACAACAAAGTTTAAAGTGTATTTTCAAACTAGAAAATTAAAACTAGTAGAGAAAATATAATCAGAAACAGATTAAAAACAATATAAAAATATTTTTCCCAAAGAAAGAAAATCGAGCCCACTGAATGCACAGTGTCCCTTTAAGGAAATTATTCCCCTCAAGCACCCGAGGTTAATGGAATATATCCTCCCACGATAGAACGATCTTACTCACTAGTGTATCGGTACCTAAAACCACAGTGTCAGCGAACCACTCAATAGTAGTAAAGTACACTTAGAATACTAGATTTAGTAGTAGTAGAAGAAGTCCAGAAAAATCCGTTCAACTAAAATGAGAGGAAATACCTCAATTTATAGAAAACAAAAGGTAGTGTGAAAAGGTTCTTATTGCGCCTTACCGAAAAGGCCACAAACCTTTAGAAAAGTTATAATCTTTCAGAAAGGTCACACCCTTTCATAAAAGTCGCAACTTTTCATAAAGTCGCAACTCTTTATTTTCCATTCATATCTTTTAAAACCCAACAACATTAGTTATACATAGGTTGAAAAAGTGTACCAAACAAGGTACTAGTAATAGACAAAGTTAATGCATGTATTAAAGACACAATTGTCCCTCAAAAACTTTTCCACAACAAATATTTTTTTAAAAGAAATTATGCAATGCACTATACTTTAGTACACCAAACCAAATGCTTCATAAGAAAAATTTCAACATAACTAATACACAATATTTTACATTATTATTATACACTCTACCAAACGATCCCTATAGTTTAGATAGGTAAAGAGAACAATTAACTCTTAAGGTATAAAACTTGCGAAAAAATAATAGTTTATGTGTGTTTTTGATGATTAATTTTTTTAAAATAACAATACGATACCCTTTGTGTTCGTTTTTACTTGTCAAGTACTTCAAAAATAGATTATTATTTTTGTTAACTTTACTTGTCACTTTTAATATATCATAAAAAACAATCTTTTATGTGTTTTACCTTATTATTAGTTACTTATTTATTCTTATTACTCATTATTTCTTAAAGAAGCGTGTAGCATCTTAGTGGATAAGCAATAGTAAACGGAGGAAGTATAGTCCAATGAGTATCAACTAACAACCATCCAAACAAGAAATAAAAGGAGCACGTGATTTGTTCGTGCTCGATCCAATAATCAAACGGTGCACCGCCTCTACATATATAAACTCGTGAATAGATAAGAGTTTCATAATTGTTTCACCATAATTTTTCATCACTCTAAATTCGCCGTCTTTTTCTTCTCAAAAAATCGAAACCCTAGCATTCAACAGCAGCTCTATTCAGGAAGTTCATCAACTTCTATTCGATTTCACAAACATAAACAGGTTTACTTTTGTTACCATTTTTTTCTGCAATTTTTGCATATTTTTGAGGCAGAATGTGTTTCTCACGAGCTCTTTTTATCCATTTTTAAAAATTTATTGTTATGTCTGTGTTGTTATGCGCAAAAAGTTCCGTATGAGTGTTAATTTTGCTTCAATTAGTTTAATTTCTTTTGATTTTGTGGTAATTAGAAACTAATTTGTTTGATGATTTCTTTATACATCCTTCTGTTATTTGGATTTGAGGAATTTTATGAATATTCCTGAAGTTGCAGTTGACGATACCAAATAGTTGAAAGTAAGGCTTAGTTGTTAATGTTGTGTATGTCACAATTATTAGATAAGGAGAATCTGTAGTGTTTTTGCTCCTCACGAGCTGTTTTTATCCTTTTTTTAGTATGCTCATGATGTTATGCTCAAAAGAAGTAGTGAATGAGTGAAGGATTTACTCTAATTAGTTCAATTTCTTTTGATGTTGTGGTTATCAGAGACCTAATTTGTTTGGTGCTTTCATTTTACATCCTTGTCTTATGTGGATTTGAGGAATTTTATGAAAATTGAGAAGTTACAGTTGACAGAGGCTTAGTTGTTAATGATGTGTTAGTCATAATTATTAAGTAAGGAGCACTAGTGTTTCTGCAATTTTTGAGACAGTTTGCACGTTCTCAGCTCTTTTTGTTTCTTCAATTTTCGTGTTGTTTAGCTCAAAAAGCTTCCCTAGAGTGAAAATTTGCTTTAGTTATTTGTTAAATTTTTGGATTTTGTGGTTATCAGCGACCTAGTTTCACCTTTCAGGTTTGCTTCACTATTACAGATACTTTTTTTGATGATTTTGTTTTACAACTTTTTGTTAGGAAGACGTGAGAAATTTGTATTAAATGGATGACAGTAAGTCCTAGTTTTAAGAGTTGTTATGTCACTATGAGATAAGGAGGATCTACACTGTTTTAAGTGAACACTTAATAAGCTGATTGTGAAGAGATCTGAGCAGATAGAGCAGAATATGTGTACTGACTTCGTATAGCTAATGGCCCACTAGCTTGAGGTGTAGTTGCTGCTGCAGAAACCTGGAACCTATTCTTTATTTTTTAGTTTGTTTTATTATGAGGTGATTTATTTCCTAGAAGAAGCTATGATGTACTTACTGATTCTAAGAATGTGTATTGATGCTTTCTTTGTTGTGCTAGCTTATTAGATGGGAATGTCTAGATTTTAGATGGAATTTGGAGAAACTGGTAGGGGTACTTGAACGTGGATTTAGTTTCATCTTTGGTTCCTTAAAAGACGTTAGGTGGAGTGAAGTGTTGGCATCTAGTTTCTAGATATCAATGAGAGCTTGATTTATGAGCAGAGTACCTGATTATTTCTGTGTTTTAGTTGTTGTTGGGATTATAAGAACTTAAAAAGGCTGAATGCTGCGGAGATGTGTTACATGTTTTGAGGTGGTGTGTAAAAACTGAAACTTTTGATTATGGGTGGGACATGTTTATTTTTTGGGCAGTTGCTCTAACTTGTCTATTTGAGCAGTTGCTTTGCCCCTTTGGTAAATATTGTCAAGTTTCTCCATTGTTTAGTGTTATAGCTTGTGCTAGTTATGTGATTATTCTTCCGTTGATAAAAAAAGGTTCTTAAAATATAAGTACTGTTACAAAAAACAGTTTTGAGGTCAGAGAAAAAATGAACGATGACATTGCCATTAACTCTAATACGTAATTTTTGTTTGCTGTAAACTTTGTCCCAATAGAACTCTTCTCGTATTACTGCATTCCTACATGATTATTTGTCTGATTGTCAGATTAAACTAAAGTATTTTGTTACCTTCCTTCACCTGCAGCAAGAAAGGGACAAGGAGGGGCAGGGCAATAGTTCTTGTTTCGTCGTTGGTTTTTATTCTCTGTATTTTGTAACCTATCTTTTCCCTGAGCTGATATTTCTTCTTCACATTTTCAGCGTTATCCACATCCTTCTCATTGATCAATTCAATGTGTCATATACTTCCGTTTTCTTTTGACGACTTTGATTTTTCCTTCTATGCATGCATCTTCAGCTGTCCTTTACGTTTAGTTGGATATTTCTATGTTATATTCAGTTGACTGATTTTCCTCCCCTCTCAGATGGCAGCTAAAATACTGACAACCGAGACTATTGCACTTACAGAGAAGAAAATGGACATGACATTAGGTAAGCATGCCAGCTATATATGTTTTATGTCTTTTGGTTTGCTTCCTCGTTTGCTGATAGTCACTTGATGGTTGCAGACGATATCATCAAGATGTCCAAGACAAACACAACCAAAACTAAGAAGCAAAGAGTTTCGGTAAGCACACCACTGTCTTGACCATTTAGTGTTTATTTCAGCTTTTGTCAACTTGATTTGGAACATTTTTAAACATCTATCATCTGCTACTTTGCAGAATAGAAGCCAAAAGTTTTCTAATAACATGGCTCAGGATAAATCTGCTAAGATACAAAGGTTTATGGACACAAGATCATCTATGAGACAGGTACTCTTCAAAATTGGTGCAACCTATGAGGATTTTGATGGATTCTTCTTCATATTTGTGAATGTTGAACACTTAAGACGCTTTGTGTTGATATTCTTCTTCTTAGGGGGCTCTTGCTCAAAGAAGATCAAATTTTCAGGGAGACCAGTTTCCTTTGGCAACTGAGGCTGCCAGAAGGGCGGCAGTTGCTCCTATTCGCAATAGGGCTTTCAATCAAAGCCAGGCAGTGAATGTAAATAAACAGAGGTGTGTATTGAATTGTGAAGTTAATATATGATTAAGTTTGTTGTTTGTTAATTCCCTGGAGCTTATGTCAAATCTGGAGTAACAATTGAACTCTCATTTGATGCAGGTAAATTGCGGTCCTATTTATTGTAGATGAATTTGCCATGTGTCTCTCCTTCATTTTATATACTTCAAAAAGCATGTTGTTCCCTGTTAATCCGGTTGGGAGACATTCAAGTTGCAGTCGTTGGAAGTTTGTTCAAGTGTCGAATGATGGTTATTTTCCCTCAGAAAAGTTACATCCTTCTACAACATGTTGGTCGACTTCAGTTTGTTGTGCATGCGTTGTATTTGAGTTCTACTCTTTTTAAGTTGGTATCAGGACACTCCAAGATGTAGAACTCTTAATGTGGATTTGAAGTGCATCTGGGAGCTGGCATAAAGATATGTTATAATGAGATATTCCCTGTGTTGGGGTAACTGCATAGTTTCCAAGGATTTGTCTGGTAGAGACAACATCATGGGGTATATGATGATGACTTGTTAGTTTGAGGTTTTGGAATGGTAGTTTCATATGAACGGATGCCCTTGGATAACTTTGTCCCATGGCAACTCAATTCTATGGAAATTGATTATCAGTGATTTTCTTTTGGGTACAGAACGGATGTCCTGATGGAAGATTCTGTTTGAAGTGACTCAACTATTTCACAATGAATTGTCCTTGAATTCCCCCCCGGGTTTTGGATTATCAATTCTTTCTCATTTTCTTTCCTCTTCAAAGTGCCAAATTTTTTGTTGATAAGAAGTTTGGGGAGGCATGGAGCATGACAAATGTCTTTGAAATTCTTTTTGGGATATTAATAAGCAATTCTTCCTCATTTTCTTTCCTCTGCCCAACCATCAGAATTTATGTTGATAAGAAGTTTGGGAAGGCATGGAGCATGACACATGGCATTCATCAGATTTCTTTCAGCAATGAGTTTGCGAGGCTGCTGTGCATTTTAAGTTTTGCCTTCTCACCTTATACATTTTTGTATTATTTTGTGGGTGCATTGGTACTATTGATTGTTGAAATTGTTGTTGCGGTTCACGTAAATGGTGATACTTCTCTCTGTGTGGGTGTGTATCCAACTCTTGTTTGTGCTGTAACCTCATGGCAGTGTTTTGGAGGATAGAGATTGCATGTTGTACTTAAGCTCTTTAACAGAAACAGTTAGGTTTGTGGTACGTGTTGGGGGCCTGAAATTTTGTGTTGAATTATGTAATGTTGTGAAGTTTGCTGCAACTCTATTGAAGCAGTTCTAGTTTCGTGGTGAAAGCCGTTCTGCTGAAGTTAGGAGTACTATTGGATATTTGACTGATGAAAGTTGTCCAAAAACCCAAGAGCATATTTCTTCCACATCTGTGTTTCTGTTAGTTCTAGTTTGGACTTTGTTTCCTTCCGGTGGGGGATGAGCTGAAAGCTATCAATTTTTGTTTTGGATGCTGCTACTGTTTCTAAGGTTTGGCTAGTTGAGAAGTTTTAATTTGAGGACCAATGGTAAGTTGGAAGTAAAAAAACTATACGTGCATAATGATTTCACTGGGAATGTCCTCTGCATCTTTGTGCTGCTCAACCTTTAGTAAGTAATCTGCGGATAAGCACTTCTCCCTACAGTCTCTTCAATTCTCCTTTTTGCTACTTGTGCAGGTTTGGGGCTCCTCCAGTTCAGAAGAGTGCTGCAAATGGTGGCAGGTTTATTGCTAAGGTAAGAGAGATTTAACTGTAACTTATATGAATTCTTCCTTTATAACTTATGAAGGTCCTCTGTTATCTATTTCCTCCCATTGGAAGCCTTGATTTCGTGCTGAGTTTTGCAGCTGGGACTGTATTACTGAAGGTGTTCCAATTTTCTGTCCATCTACTTCATCAGTTCTTACATCCTGCATTGCCTTCGTGATGTCATTGATCTTGTAGATCAGCTAGCATGGAACTTGGCAAGTTCTGCAAAAAATGTAACAAGGTTTCTGTTTTGTTTGTAGCAACAAAAGCAGGAAGTCAAGCCAGTGTCAAAGCAGAGGCCTCAGACATTAGATTCTCTATTTGCAAATATGAAGGAACAGAGGATGAAAATGCAATCTCAGCAGAACAACACGCCAAAGAGAAATGGAGGTGGTCAGCATGTAGCGCCATGGGCTAGGGGTCGTTTTGGCAAGTGAGGAGACCGGTGCTTAAGCTGTGGATCCATATGTCATTGCAACATAGTACTTTTAGGTTGTTTTGTGAGCTGATCCATGAGCTATTGCTCGGTTTGGTCTTCTTTGTGTAACTCAGTGCAGCCTAGATGTTGTCTTTTCTGGAAGAATGACGAGAACTGTTTGGAACATGTGATTCCATTTCGCTTTATTCTATCCATATTAGAAACTTGTACAGCATTTCTAGTTTTGGAGTCTGTTTGCATGGACTAATTTTTGGTTCTTTTAAGCATAATAGTTTTAAAGTTGGGTAAAATAAGGAAGTGTTGATAAAAACTTGTTTTTAAGTTGAGATGAGAAAAATAATTTAGAAGTCGTAAGTTAGGAATCCTAATTTATTGCTACTTATTTATATACATTATAAGTTATAAGCCCATTCAAACATACTTTTGGTTTGATTTATGTGTTTTTGTTGTGTTTAGATAAGCTTTGTATTCCTAATGAAGGGGAGGCATTTATTCCTTCTTTTGGCTCAAGTACATTTGGCAGTAAAAGATTGGTATGTCTTTTTGGTTCTTCATAATTTCTTCCCACATTATTTGATGGCACGTCAGTAATTGCAGCTAAGGTGAAACTATTTTTGAGTCGTAGGAAGTTATATTGCTTGGAATTTGACATGATGGAGCCCCCGCTTTGCCTGCAAGAGGCACAGGGTTCGATTCTCCGCACCTTCATTTGAGTCATTTTAATCATTTTTTGGATTTTTCATTGGAAGTTCAATACCTTATTATATGAGGCCTAATTAATTCAACATTCCTATGATATGAGGCCTAATTAATTTGAAAAAGTTTTGCTTTGAAGATAAATGCTCCCTTACCAAAACAACTATATTCTTGAAGGGTAGTAGCCATGTTGCCACTTTTATAACTCAGAAATCCTTGTAAATCTCATCATTCTTTTGTGTATTTACCACAAAATTAGGAAATGTAGTTGTGATATCCCTAAAAAATAATAAAATTCAAAATTCTGTAAAATGATCATCAATTTGATAAAGCAATTAAAAGTAGCTTTTACTTGCTACTTTTCGGTCATGCATTTTTATAGGGAGTTTTAAATCCATAAGTAAAATTTTAAAATAATTAAATTTCACGATAGCGATTATACATGTCATCACTCCGCACCGAAAAATTGACTTTTCGGTCATATGTATTCTCTGAGCAATTCAAACATAGTTCTATTAATTTAACATGACAAAAGCAATAATTTCATGACTTAATTGTTATAATAGCTAAATTACTTACTTTAATGAGATGATATATATATATATATATATATATATATATATATATTAACTTTATTGTTATAACGGGTAAAGTGTATATATATAGTGGAGGATTAGAGAATTACTTGAGATATGGAATTGTCATATTTTTCAACAAAGATGGATTATGAGCTACAAAATTATTCCACTCTTCTATATCTATCTTTCCATCCCCTTTAGAATCTGCATCTTCAATTGTCTTCATCGACAAAAAAAAATTTAATTAGCACTAAATATGGGTTAGTTAAGAGTATAAATATATGTTAATGACAATATTTTGTGTAAGTTGCATGTAATTAAATGACACATAATTACTTATTTGTGCTAGATGTTTATATCAAACTAAACAACTTAATATTTGTAGTTAAAATATCTGTCACCTAAATCAAATGTTCCGGAGCCAAAAAGGACAAAAGAAAAAGAGCAAAATTTCTAAAAGGGCAACAAAACTTGAGGATAAAACCAAAAGGGCAAAATTTGGATTGAAGGATGGATGCCATGAAATCATTGGTTGGAAGGTGCACACTGACATTCTCCTCGTAAGGCGTATATTGACATGCACCTTGTAAGATGCACACTGACATTCTCCTTGTAAGGCGTATATTGACATGCACCTTGTAAGAGGCACACTGACATGTGTCTTACAAGGCTCATATTGACATGCGCCTTAATAGTTAATCCGTTTTATCTTGGAAGTAATTAATCTACAAACTCAGTTACTTGAAGGAATTAAATTTCTTAAAGATATACAGTGAATCCTATGGACTCGGATTTTTATTTTCTGTCTTTCAATTTCATCTTTTTCTATTTCTGTTTTACTGACCTGAATAGAAGAGATAACATAATTAATGGCAAACAACTTGTGTTGCCAAAATAGCAAAAATCCCTCTTTAATATTATTTAACAACGAATTATCAAAAAAAAAAATTTGTTAGCTACAGCTTATGTTGCGAATTGCGATAGATTAGCCACAAATTTTATTGCATACCTTGTTGATAATTACTTCAATTATATCATCAGTGAGTATCAATTCTGACTCATATAATAGCCCAAAAATAAGCTCCTTCACCTAAATTCAAATTAAATTCAAGAAAAAAAATCAGAAAATTATCTTAGTGAAATAAATTAATATCTAGCTTCTAATAAATGTCATATTGTATGAATAAATGAATATTACATTACCTCTTCATGTCCAATAAAGCCTGTTTGCCATATATCATATAGTTTAAATGCAACTGCGATATCAGAAACCATAATTTCAATTGATTGGTATGACGAAAGTTATTTTTTAAAATAATTTGAAAAATATGACTTTTTTTTTTTTTGGTTTTTCAGTATTTCAGTTAAGGAGAGTAAAAAATATTTTTTGAAAAAGCGTTATTACAAATAGTGTTTGATGAAACTTTTGAGTACTTTTAAAGATCAATAATAATATATAAGTGTTAGTAAAAGCAGCATATTGTTAAGAAAAACGACTTCCATCTAAAAATAAAATATTTTTTGTGAAAAATGGTTTCCCGAAAAATATTTTTCTAACAATCAAATATTAGAAAATAACGTTTTTCGAAAAATAGTTTCCTTACCGGCAATTTTTTCTGCTTGAGAAGCATCAGGATGAAAGATGCTTAGTGTACGGATAAATTCTCCAACGTCAATTAGCCCATCCTTGTTGGAGTCAAACAAGTTGAACATCTACACGTAATACATGAGCTCTACGAATTTAACTAAATTCATTACTTTTAAAAATTTGAGTTATATATACATATATGGCAAAAAATTATAATATGTAAGATAATAAGATCACATTCATTAATCAGAACCCACCGACTCTATACTACATACATGGAAAAAAAAAGTCAAACTATGTAATATAATACATGTATACTTATTAATTTGAACCTACTAACTTTAAATTCTGAATTCGCCCTCTATTGTACAGTAATGTTTTCTCGCAAAACTATAGGCCTAGAAAAGAAGTAGAAAATTGAAGAATGAGTGTCGTTACAATATAGAGTCAAATGTAAGACAAGTGCTCCATATTCAATCAAACCTATTACTTTTCATTCGAATTATTTATATATAAACAACAGCAACAACAAAAAGTAAAACATGTCAAATATCAAGACCATACTCATTCTGAATTCACTAGCTTAAAATCCTGAATTCGTCTTTGTACCGTAATAAAATTAACTATGTAGAAGTTGGCTCACCCTGTCTGAAAACAAAGAATGTTTTCTGTTATCTCTGAATAATCCAAGCTGGAACTCTTCCTATAACAAAAATAATTTTAATTGTTAACAAAATATTTTTTTAAAATAATAATAATTGGGAATTAGACTTTTAATTAGGGAATTTACTGAATACTACATAAATTTGAAAGTCATTAAATATGTAAATAAGGAAAAATGTTATAAGAAAGAAATTAGAATTACTCTGCTAATAAAGCCATCATTGCAATCAATGCAAATTGAACAACTTAATTTTTTGAATAGTTCAGTTAATGACTTCACATCTTCCAAAGAAACTGCAAATTAGAAAGAAATTATTTTTTAATGACATAAAAATAATCTATGTTAAATAATAAAATAAAAATTTTTTTTAAAAAAAAAGAAGAAGAAGGAGAAAATTACAATGTGTTTGAGCTGCTAGTAAAGCTTGATCTTCATATATTCTTTCTTGTTTCCTTAAAGCACACCCCATTTTATAATTTTTTTTCTGTGTTGTAAAGTCTCCTTAGATATATATATATATAGAGAGAGAGTAAATATTAATTATATATATTATCAGCGTAAAAAGAAAATTATATATTTCATCACATTATCTTCTTAAAATATGATATTTATAATTTATTTAAAAAGTATAAGAATCATCTCTTGAAAATATTTTGAGTTGAGGATTTATTAAAAATAATCTAGATCTTTATAAGATAAAAATAAGACTACCTATTTAGAGAGAGAAGATATCACTATTAGGATTTATATTGTTGTATCCTTTTGAAATATCTAGAAAGTCTGCTTTTGACTTTGAAACAAGAGTATTTGGTATTATCACATTTTATTAGCATTAATGACTAGGATAATTTTATTCGAGACTCAAATTTGAGACTTCGGATTAAAAGTGAAGGGATCATATCTATCCCACACAATTAGTAATTACATTTTATAAAAGTTATTTATTCATATTCCTAGGAATTCCATTCTTTTAATTTTACATTTTCATTTTTTCAATAATTTTCCTTTTTCTTTATTAGTATTGTTGTTTATTGAGGAACCAGGTGCTATTGCTTTTTATAATGTGCCATTGCCTGGGAATAAAAATTGTTCACCAAATTGGTTGCGCACAAGTAGTTACCAATTTCATGAGAAAGGCATCAAAGAACATGTACTCCTTTCCAATTTTGCTTCTAGTTTAGGTGGGTAACCCAGCAAATATACATCTACATGAATTAACTTATCGATTCTCCATATATATATATATATATAGAGTACCATAATAATATATATCAATAATCAAGTCCTGAAAGCATTAGCCGATCTAGTACATCAATATATGAAGTATGTTGATTAAGTAACAATATATTCAGTATATAGTTCCATAAATGGGATTTGGAGAGACACTACAACAAAAGAGACATATAGTAGCAATATATTTTCCTTTTAGCGGCAATTGAGTTAATGTCATTGCATTCAAAGTCGCTTTATTGCTGCAAAAATATTTAGTGACAATTAAATTAATGTAATTGCATCTAAAGATACTAAAGCCTTAAGTGTTGGTTATAAAACACTTCGTAGTATTTATAATTGCCGCTAAATATAATATAGCGTAATTACAGCTGTAAAATCATTTATTTGTTGTAGGGAGAGGATGGAGAGTACACAAAATTTATCTCTGTCTTTGTAGAATTGGGATGTTGTTTCCGATAGAACCTCTCTAGAAAATCATTTTGTAGATCTAGGCTTGAAAGAAATGCAGTAAAATAGTAAAACTAACAAAAGTAATAATATGAAGAACCTAGAGATCTCACCTAGAATTATTTGCTTATATGAGTAATAGAAATAAGAATATATTCTGTCAAAAGGAAGATATTGGAGACTATGGAATAGGAAATATGAAGTGACTGTTCTCCACCTTGGAATTGCTTTCATGTTACAATCATCCAGAAATGCCAATTATTCTTATGCTTTCAGATAGCTAATCATAAATGTTTGGATCGAACTAATCAAGTGTTAAAAAAATTATCAAAATAAATTGTGAATGATGCATGATAAGTCAAAAAATAATGAAAAAATATCAAAAGAAATATAATAATTTAATGTGGTTCAATCAATTAACTTATATTAATAAGTAAAAATGAACCATTAATTATATATATTTTTAAAAAAGGTATAAAATAAAAAATAACCTTACATTAAGAGGTTAACAAGTGGCAATGCAGAATTGGTGTCTCGAAAATTCTTCTCCCAAACAAAACTCTATGACTTCCTTAATGCTAATGAGAAGGAAGGACCAACTTACTTTATTCCTCCAATTTATTTTTTTAGCTAAATAAAAAATATTTATATTTTCTTTTTAGAATAAAATAATTAATTATGATGAATGTATTTCTTTTCTTTCAAGATAAAGAAAACCTCAAACGTGATAGAAAAGTAATTAGGGTAAACACCTAAAAGGGATGCGATTGGGTAAATAGGTTCCTTTCATCCTTAACTAGATTCAAGTCTCGAAAGTAGAAGTGCTCTTCCTTTTAATAGGTCTTATGCAATGCAAACTCTATTACTAACGAAAATCTCTTCACAACGAGCTAATTTCTAATAGGAGTTTCATTAGGAAACTTTTGCATATTTTTAATAGTTTTTGAATTGATTGGTTCTCCGAATCAAATATTGAACATTGGATAGAAAAGAATAAAAGGTAGCTAATAACATTTCCTTCAAGCTATGCAAGACAGGTAAACTAAAAGAATTACAATTTGCATGAGTACATTGAATTTGGGATAAAAGCAATAAATTGCAAAAAGTAAAATGAGAACCATAAATTAGGCATCCATTTGTACATAAAAAAGTGAAATAAGAACCGTAAATTAGGCATCCATTTTATCATCCATGTATCTCAAAAAAGTCATATCATCTTTGCATAAACCTTCAAATCCTACATGGAATGTATTCTTTCTTGTCTTGTCTTGTTTATAACAAAAAAAAAATTAACTTCTTTTTTTGCTGTGGGATCACGTAGGGTGAGGGAGTGACATAGCTACGTAGATTGAAAGTTGATTATTTGAATAATTTCTATCAAAAAATTATATATTGGATATTTTTTATCCAAAATTATATTGTGTATATAGAAACAATATTGTATGTAGGTCAAAATTACTCCTTAGAGTTCCAAATATGGCTTCAAACAAACATGTTTCACGTGACAATAATATGTTTTGTGGTTTTACTATTATAATAGGTAGAGTTCAATTACCCTATGTGAAATTACCCTATGTGATGTATAATTTACCATAGGACTTAAAAATCAAGAAATATAAATTGAATAGTGAAGGAAAGATTATATACTATATACAACTACCTAGCTAATTTAGTCATTTATATCAATTGTAAGTAAATTTTGAATATCAGATAGTTAAATAAAAAAGATATAAGACTATCCTTTGTATGGAAATAAGAGATCAAGCTAAATTACACAATTCACTTTCCCATAGCAAAATAAATACTCACCATGAATCATACTAAGAGGCATAACAAAATGCCACTTAAATTCATATATAAACATAGAGTGCAAAAAATAATCTAAAGTTACAAATTTTCCCTCATTAGATGAGCATGATCATTTTTCTTGGGCTTCCAAGTAGGGACGGAGCTAGAGGACTGGAACAATCCCATTTACGCTATTGTTGTGCCAAACCACTATCAAATGGACTGTCGAATTTAATATACCTTTTACTATGATCCAATTTTTTCTACTCCACTTTTCTTCTTTTTTCGGTGTACTCAAAATTCATTTCTTGATTAATTCGAATTCAAGTCACATGTGGTCCACACCATTATCTAAGGCTTAGAAATCATGTTACCAACATAGTGAAAGATCTTTGTTAGATATACTCTTGTACCTATAGTAGAATATAATGGTTCATTTTTCCACTGCTCCACTTCTCTTTATCTCGATATATACTCGAAATTTATTTTCTTATTAATTTGAATTCGAGCCATGTGGGGTCTACGCCTCGTCTAAGGCTTCTAGTGCAAGATAATTGATCAAATGCAAGTATTTTATTTTGCTTTCATTGGGTAATTTAAATACACTAGGAAGAGTTGATTTCCAATTTACTCCACAGGAAATACTTCTCATTTGTTCAATTAAGGCCTATGTATTTCCTTCCTCTGACAAAAATTCCTCTAGTTATTGGGGATTGATAATTAACTTAACTCTCCAAACACCTATATATATGAAATAAAAAATCAAAAGAATTAAGAATAAAATTTCTGAGGCACGAGAATAACTTTCTTTAAAGAGATATTATTGGTATATTATATGGTATGTTGCCTGGACTCTTTGAAAATGTTGACGGGTATGTGTCGGAATTTTTAAAATAGTCGGGAATGACTATTTTTTTGAATAGTCTGAACAACATTATCTGAGGAAATGTAATAAAGCCATTGTATGCGCTCCCTACAAAAACAACTATATATATATATTCTCGAAGGGTACTCACCACGTCACCACTTTTATAACTCAAAAATCCTTGTAAATCTCATCATTCTTTTGTGTATTCACCACAAAATTAGGAAATGCAACTGTGATATCCCTACAAAATAACAAAACTTATCTTGTGAATTCTGTAAAATGACAAGAAGTTTTATAATAGCTAAGTTCACTTACATTAAATGTGATGATTAAAATATTTTTTGACTTTATTATATTATATTTTTATAGAAGGTAAAGTATATATAGTGAATTAGGATTAGAGAATTACTTGAGATATGGAATTGTCATATTTTTCAACAAAGATGGATTATGAGCTACAAAATTATTCCACTCTTCTATATCTATCTTTCCATCCCCTTTAGAATCTGCCTCTTCAATTGTCTTCATCCACAAAAGAATTACTATTAGCACAAAATATGAGTTAGTTAAAAGTATAAATACTATATGATAATGACAATATTCTCAGTAAGTTGCATGTAATTAAATAATATAGTAATTACTTATTCGCATCAGGTAGTTAGTTATATCAAATTAATTAATAATTTAATATCATTAAAGTTAAAAATTAAAGTGAACATACATGTCACTTAAATCATATGTACATGTGAATAAATTAAAAGATACGACTTATATTTACATATTTGGTAGAGCTGTCAATATGGGTTGATTCACCCCATACGGGCCAACTCATACATGCTTTGAAATTTGATGGGTCAGGTCAGGCTAGCCCATTTTTGGTGTGGATCAAAAAACGATCGGCCCGGCCCACAAGTATGTGGCTACGGACTTTGTCGGGCTAACCCTCTTTTCTTAAAAGTATATTTTTATAATTTTTTAAATTAAATTATAATTCAAAAATATTATCATAAATATCGACAAGACAATATTACATGTTGTTAGTATTACTACTTGTTAATCAAATATACAAATAAAGTTATCTTTGTAATATTTATTAAGTTTGATTTCAAGTAAAAGCATAAATAGCTAAACAAAAACATTAACCTAATTGTCTTCCAATGATCATAATAAAACACAAAACTATGACAATATTCCATAGGCTATGGCCTATGTAGTGATTCCATAGAAATTTTAGGAAATTTTTATTTTATGTAGTATATATTTTATAAACATAATTTGTATTTAAATTGTAATATTTCAAACTTTAAATAGACTTTGAGTTTAGAATCTTTTATTTTTAATACCCTATTTTTATTTTTATTTTTAATTAATTTTTATTTGGCCCACAGGCCGACCCTATTCATATTTCTCAAATCTCACAAATAGACAGGCTTATTTAGGTCGGGCTAAAAAACTATTTTCTTAAATGAGCTCCAAAAATCATAGCCCAACCCTATTAAATCATGGGTTAGATCAGGCCAGCCCAACGGGCCTAGCCCATATTGACTGCTCTAATATTTGGTGTAAACACCCTCTAAGGATAATTGTATAAAAGAAATAAGAATAATTAGCGACAAACAACTTTTGTTACTGAAAAGCAAATATTCCGCTAATTTAATAACGGATTATTGAAACTTTTTGTTAGCTACGATTTATGCTGCGATATATAATCAGTGAGTATCAATTCTGACTCATATAATAGCCCAAAATAAGCACCTTCACCTAAATTCAGATTAATTTCAAGGAAAAAGGCTTATCTAGCTTCTATTAATAAAAATGTCATATTGTATAAAATAATGAAATATTCATTTACCTCTTTACGTCCAAAAAAAAACCTGTTTTCCATATATCATATAGTTTAAATGCACCTGCAAATGAGAGACCATAATCTCAATTTATTGGTACGACGAAAATTATTTTTCAAATTTTTTTTTTTAGATTTTTTTTTTTTTTTTTTGGTTTTTTAAATGATTTGTTAAGGAGAGTGAAAAATATTTCCTAGAAAAGCATCTAGCAAATTGGGTAGAGTCTGATGCAACTTTTGAGTACTATATATTAAAGATCGATAATAATATATGTTTTAGTCAAACTAAATGACTTTTGCCTAAGAATAAGAAAGTCTTCTTTTGTGAAAAACGTTTTAAAAAAATAATATTTTCCAACAATCAAACATTGAAAAATAATATTTTCAAAAAATATTTTTCTTCCCAGTAATTTTTTCTGCTTGAGAAGCATCAGGATGAAAGATGCTTAGTGTATGGAATAAATTTCATTTACAAATAATAATTATAATGTGTTGTATAATTATAAGATTATGTTTATTAATTTGAATCTATTGACTCTATATTATACTTACTCTAAATTTAAGACGCATTCTCCTGAACTTTGAATGCAACTAAAATTACAGGAGTTTTATAGATTTAGCTGAATTCATTATTTTCAAAAATTCGAGTTATGTATACATATACAAATAATAATTATGATGTGTTGTATAATTATAAGATTATGATTATTAATTTGAATCAATTGACTCTATATTATACTTACTCTAAATTTAAGACACGTTGTCCTGACTCCAGATGCAACTAAACTTTTATTGCATGTGGTTTGAATTATGTCATATGTTTATACAGATTTTAGATTTTGAATTCACCTCTATTGCACTATAATATTTGCTCATTAAACTATAGCTATGATCGCTATGCTTTAGAAAAAAATGTGCATATCGGAAGAATGAGGGTCATTGCAATATAGGATCGGATCTAAGATAAGTTCTACATGTTCAATTGAACCTATTACATTCCATTCGAATTATAAATATAAAAAAAAAAAAAAAAAACAGTAAAACATATTATATTCCAAGATCATGTTCATTCTGAATTCACTAACTTTAAATCTTGAATTCATCGATGTAGCGTAATAACATGAGCTAAGTAGAAGTTGGCTCACCCTGTCTGAAAACAATGAACGCTTCATGTTATCTCTAAATAATCTAAGCTGGAACTCTTCCTGTAACAAAAATAATGCTAACAATTTTTTAAAAAAGAAATTGGGAATTAAACTTTTAATTATGATTAAATATATAATTAAGGAAAAAATTATAAGAAAGAAATTAGAATTAGTACTTTGCTAATAAGCTTTGTATTCCTAATGAAGGGGAGGCATTTATTCCTTCTTTTCGCTCAAGTACATTTGGCAGTAAAAGATGGGTATGTCTTTTTGGTTCTTCATAATTTCTTCCCACATTATTTGATGGCACGTCAGTAGTTGCATCTGAAAGAAGGTGAAACTGTTTTTGAGTCGCAGGAAGTTATGTTGCTTCGACTTTGACATGAACCATGCCCCCGCTTCGCCTGCGAGAGGCACAGGGTTCGATTCTCCGCACCTTCATTTGAATCATTTTAATCATTTTTTGGATTTTTCATTAAATGTTAAATACCCTATTATATGAGGCCTAATTAATTCAACATTCCTATTATATGAGGCCTAATTAATTTGAAAAGTCTTGCTTTGAAGATAAATGCTCCCTTACCAAAACAACTATATTCTTGAAGGGTAATAGCCATGTTGCCACTTTTATAACTCAGAAATCCTTGTAAATCTCATCATTCTTTTGTGTATTTACCACAAAATTAGGAAATGTAGTTGTGATATCCCTGAAAAATAATGAAATTCAAAATTCTGTAAAATGATCATCAATTTGATAAAGCAATTAAAAGTAGCTTTTACTTGCTACTTTTCGGTCATGTTTTATTATAGGGAGTTTTAAATTCATAAGTAAAATTTTAAAACAATTAAATTTCACGATAGCGATTATATATGTCATCACCCAGCACCGAAAAATTGTCTTTTCGGTCATATGTATTCTCTGAGCAATTCAAACATAGTTCTATTAATTTACCATGACAAAAGCAATAATTTCATGACTTAATTGTTATAATAGCTAAATTACTTACTTTAATGAGATGATATATATATATATATATATATATATATATAGTAGCGAATCCAGGATTTAGAGTCTGTGGGTGCCAAATAGACTTATCGATTAATGTGCCAACTTTTTTCCTTAAAAAAAGGTGCTTGGAACCTTTTTTTTTTTCTTAAAAAATGTCTGCAGCAAATTTCTCAAAAAAAATAGGTACAAATGGTATTCGAACCCACAACATTAGCCATCTAAAGTTGTCCTCCAACCGTGGCACCACAAGCTAATTTTGTTCATTGAGTGCTACACTTTATATTTATATAACCATTATATGTATGTATATATACCTATGTATATGTAGAGTTTTCATCAAAGTTGGGGGGTGGTGTGGCACCCCTGACTCCTTCATAGATCCGCCACTATATATATATATATTTTAACTTTATTGTTATAACGGGTAAAGTGTATATATATAGTGGAGGATTAGAGAATTACTTGAGATATGGAATTGTCATATTTTTCAACAAAGATGGATTATGCAAAACTATTCCACTCTTCTATATCTATCTTTCCATCCCCTTTAGAATCTGCATCTTCAATTGTCTTCATCGACAAAAAAAAATTAATTAGCACTAAATATGGGTTAGTTAAGAGTATAAATATATGTTAATGACAATATTTTGTGTAAGTTGCATGTAATTAAATGACACATAATTACTTATTCGCGCTAAATGTTTATATCAAACTAAACAACTTAATATTTGTAGTTAAAATATATGTCACCTGAATCAAATGTTCCGGAGCCAAAAGGGCAAAAGAAAAAGAGCAAATTTTCCAAAAGGACAACAAAACTTGAGGATCAAACCAAAAGGGAAAATTTTGGATTGAAGGATGGATGCCATGAATCGTTGGTTGGAAGGCGCACACTGACATTCTCCTTGTAAGGCGTATATTGATATGCGCCTTGTAAGATGAACATTGACATGTGTCTTACAAGGCTCATACTGACATGCGCCTTAATAGTTAATCCGTTTTATCTTGGAAGTAATTAATCTACAAACTCAGATACTTCAAGGGATTAAATTTCTTAAACATATGCAGTGGATCCTATGGACTCGAATTTTTATTTTCTGTCTTTCAATTTCATCTCTTTCTATTTCTGTTTTACTGACCTGAATAGAAGAGATAGCATAATTAATGGCAAACAACTTGTGTTGCCAAAATGTCAAAAATCCCTCTTTAATATTATTTAACAACGAATTATCAAAAAATAAATAAATTGTTAGCTACAGCTTATGTTGCGAATTGCGATAGATTAGCAACAAATTTTATTGCACACCTTGTTGATAATTCCTTCAACTATATCATCAGTGAGTATCAATTCTGACTCATATAATAGCCCAAACATAAGCTCCTTCACCTAAATTCAAATTAAATTCAAATAAAAAAAATCAGAAAATTATCTTAGTGAAATAAATTAAGGCTTATCTAGCTTCTAATAAATGTCATATTGTATGAATAAATGAATATTACTTTACCTCTTCACGTCCAATAAAGCCTGTTTGCCATATATCATATAGTTTAAATGCAATTGCAATATCAGAAACCATAATTTCAATTCTTGGTACGACGAAAGTTATTTTTTAAAATAATTTGAAAAATATGACTTTTTTTTTTTTTTGATTTTTCAGTATTTCGGTTAAGGAGAGTAAAAAATATTTTTTGAAAAAGCATTTATTACAGATAGTGTTTGATGAAACTTTTGAGTACTTTTAAAGATCAATAATAATATAAAAGTGTTAGTAAAAGCATCATATTGTTAAGAAAAATGACTTCCACCCAAAAATAAAGAAAATTATTTTTTGTGAAAAATATTTTCCGAAAAATATTTTCTAACAATCAAATATTAGAAAATAACGTTTTTCGAAAAATAGTTTCCTTACCGGCAATTTTTTCTGCTTGAGAAGCATCAGGATGAAAGATGCTTAGTGTACGGATAAATTCTCCTACGTCAATTAGCCCATCCTTGTTAGAGTCAAACAAGTTGAACATCTACACGTAATGCATGAGCTCTACGAATTTAACTAAATTCATTACTTTTAAAAATTTGAGTTATATATACATATATGGCAAAAAATTATAATGTGTTAGATAATAAGATCACATTCATTAATCTGAACCCACCGACTCTATACTACATACATGGAAAAAAAAAAGTCAAACTATGTAATATAATACATGTATACTTATTAATCTGAACCTACTAACTTTAAATTCTGGATTCACCTCTATTGTACAGTAATAGTCTCTCGCAAAACGATAGGCCTAGAAAAGAAGTAGAAAATTGAAGAATGAGTGTCGTTACAATATAGAGTCAGATGTAAGACAGGTTCTCCATATTCAATCGAACCTATTACTTTTCATTCGAATTATTTATATATAAACAACAACAACAACAAAAAAAAAAAAGTAAAACATGTCAAATACCAAGACCATACTCATTCTGAATTCACTAGCTTAAAATCCTGAATTCGTCTTTGTACCGTAATAAAATTAGCTATGTAGAAGTTGGCTCACCCTGTCTGAAAACAAAGAATGTTTTCTGTTATCTCTGAATAATCCAAGCTGGAACTCTTCCTGTAACAAAAATAATATTAATTGTTAACAAAATATTTTTTTAAAATAATAATAATTGGGAATTAGACTTTTAATTAGGGAATTTACTGAATACTACATAAATATGAAAGTCATTAAATATATAACTAAGGAAAAATTTTATAAGAAAGAAATTAGAATTACTCTGCTAATAAAGCCATCATTGCAATCAATGCAAATTGAACAACTAAATTTTTTGAAGAGTTCAGTTAATGACTTCACATCTTCCAAAGAAACTGCAAATTAGAAAGAAATTATTTTTTAATGACATAAAAATAATCTATGTTAAATAATAAAAAAAAATTTAAAAAAAAAAATAAGAAGGAGGAGAAAATTACAATGTGTTTGAGCTGCTAGTAAAGCTTGATCTTCATATATTCTTTCTTGTTTCCTTAAAGCACACCCCATTTTATAATTTTTTTTGTGTTGTAAAGGCACCTTAGATATATATAGAGAGAGTAAATATTAATTATATATATTATCAGCGTAAAAAGAAAATTATATATTTCATCACGTTATCTTCTTAAAATATGGAATTTATAATTTATTTAAAAAGTATAAGAATCATCTCTTAAAAAAATTTTGAATCGAGGATTTATTAAAAATAATCTAGATCTTTATAAAATAAAAATAAGACTATGTACAGAGAGAAGATATCATTATTAGGATTTATATTGTTGTATTCTTCTGAAATATCTAGAAAGTCTGCTTTTGACTTTGAAACAAGAGTAATTGGTATTATCACATTTTATTAACATTATTTCAGACTCGAATTTGAGAATTAAAACTGAAGGGATCATCTCTTCCCACACAATTAGTAATTACATTTAATAAAAGTTATTTATTCATATTCCTAGGAATTCCATTCTTTTAATTTTACATTTTCATTTTTTCAATAATTTTCCTTTTTCTTTATTTAGTGGTGTTGTTTATTGAGGAACCAGGTGCTATTGCTTTTTATAATGTGCCATTGCCTGGGAATAAAAATTGTTCACCAAATTGGTTGCACACAAGTAGTTACCAATTTCATGAGAAAGGCATCAAAGAACATGTACTCCTTTCCAATTTTGCTTCTAGTTTAGGTGGGTAACCCAGTAAATAGACATCTACATGAATTAGCTTATCGACTCTCCATATATATATATATAGAGTACCATAAGAATATATATCAATAATCAAGCCCTGAAAGCATTAGCCGATCTAGTACATCAATATATGAAGTATGTTGATTAAGTAACAATATATTCAGTATATAGTTTCACAAATGGAATTTGGAGAGACACTACAACAAAAGAGACATATAGTAGCAATATATTTTCCTTTTAGCGGCAATTGAGTTAATGTCATTGCATTCAAAGTCGTTTTATTGCTACAAAAATATTTAGTGACAATTAAATTAATGTAATTGCATCTAAAGATACTAAAGCCTAAAGTGCTGGTTATAAAAAACTTATAGTATTTTTAATTGCCGCTAAATATAATACAACATAATTATAGCCGTAAAATCATTTATTTGTTGTAGGGAGAGGATGGAGAGTACACAAACTTTATCTTTGTCTTTGTAGAATAGGAATGTACTTTCCAATAGAACCTCTCCAGAAAATCATTTTGTAGATCTAGGCTTGAAAGAAATGCAGTAAAATAGTAAAAATAACAAAAGTAATAATATGAAGAACCTAGAGATCTCACCTAGAATTATTTGCTTATATGAGTAATAGAAATAAGAATATATTCTGTCAAAAGGAAGATATTGGAGACTATGGAATAGGAAATATGAAGTTGACTTTTCTCCACCTTGGAATTGCTTTCATGTTACAATCATCCAGAAATGTCAATTATTCTTATGCTTTCAGATAGCTAATCATAAATGTTTCGATTGAAATAATCAAGTGTTAAAAAAAATTATCAAAATAAATTGTGAATGATGCATGATAAGTCAAAAAATAATGAAAAAGTATCAAAAGATAAATAATAATTTAATGTGGTTCAATCAATTAACTTATATTCATAAGTGAAGATGAACCATTAACTATATATATTTTTAAAAAAGGTATAAAATATCGAAAGAATAACATTACAAAATACACTCTTAAAGAGGTTATCAAGTGGCAAGGCAGAATTGGTTTCTCGAAAATTCTTCTCCTAAACAAAACTCTTTGACCTCCTTAATGCTAATGAGAAGGAAGGACCAACTTACTTTATTCCTCCAATTTATTTTTTTAGCTAAATAAAAAATATTTATATTTTTTTTTTTAGGATAAAATAATTAATTATGATGAATGTATTTCTTTTCTTTCAAGATAAAGAAAACCTCAAACGTGATAGAAAAATAATTAGGGTAAACACCTAAAAGGGATGCGATCGGGTAAATAGGTTCCTTTCATCCTTAACTAGATTCAAGTCTCGAAAGTGGAAGTGCTCTTCCTTTTAATAGGTCTTACGCAATGCAAACTCTATTACTAACGAAAATCTCTTAACAACGAGCTAATTTCTAATAGGAGTTTCATTAGGAAACTTTTGCATATTTTTAATAGTTTTTGAATTGATTGGTGCTCCGAATCAAATATTGAACATTGGATAGAAAAGAATAAAAGATAGCTAATAACATTTCCTTCAAGCTATGCAAGACAAGTAAATTAAAAGAATTACAATTTGCATGAGTACCTTGAATTTGGGATAAAAGCAATAAATTGCAAAAAGTAAAATGAGAACCATAAATTAGGCATCCATTTGTACATAAAAAAGTGAAATGAGAACCATAAATTAGGCATTCATTTTATCATCCATGTATCTCAAAAAAGTCATATCATCTTTGCATAAACCTTCAAATCCTACATGGAATGTATTCTTTCTTGTCTTGTTTATAACAAAAAAAAAATTAACTTCTTTTTTTGCTGTGGGATCACGTAGGGTGAGGGAGTGACATAGATACGTAGATTGAAAGGTGATCATTTGAATAATTTCTATCAAAAAATTATATATTACATATTTTTTATCCAAAATTCTATTGTGTATATAAAAACAATATTGTATATAGGTCAAAATTACTTCTTAGAGTTCCAAATATGGCTTCAAACAAACATGTTTCACGTGACAATAATATGTTTTGTGGTTTTACTATTATAATAGGTAGAGTTCAATTACCCTATGTGATGTACAATTTACCATAGGACTTAAAAATCAAGAAATATAAATTGAATAGTGAAGGAAAGATTATATACTATATACAACTACCTAGCTAATTTAGTCATTTATATCAATTGTAAGTAAATTTTGAATATCAGATAGTTAAATAAAAAAGATATAAGACTATCCTTTGTATGAAAATAAGAGATCAAGCTAAATTACACAATTCACTTTCCCATAGCAAAATAAATATTCATCATGAATCATACTAAGAGGCATAACAAAATGCCACTTAAATTCCTATATAAACATAGAGTGCAAAAAATAATCTAAAGTTACAAATTTTCCCTCATTAGATGAGCATGAATAACATGATCATTTTTCTTGGGCTTCCAAATAGGGACGGAGCTAGAGGACTGGAACAATCACATTTACGCTATTGTTGTGCCAATCCACTATCAAATGGACTGTCGAATTTAATATACCTTTTACTATGATCCAATTTTTTCTACTCCACTTTTCTTCTTTTTTCGGTGTACTCAAAATTCATTTCTTGATTAATTCAAATTCAAGTCACATGTGGTCCACACCATTATCTAAGGCTTAGAAATCATGTTACCAACATAGTGAAAGATCTTTGTTAGATATACTCTTGTACCTATAGTAGAATATAATGGTTCATTTTTCCACTGCTCCACTTCTCTTTATCTCGATATATACTCGAAATTTATTTTCTTATTAATTTGAATTCGAGCCATGTGGGGTCTACGCCTCGTCTAAGGCTTCTAGTGGAAGATAATTGATCAAATGCAAGTATTTTATTTTGCTTTCATTGGGTAATTTAAATACACTAGTTATTGGGGATTGATAATTAACTTAGCTCTCCAAACACCTATATATATGAAATAAAAAATCAAAAGAATTAAGAATAAAATTTCTAAGGCACGAGAATAACTTTCTTTAAAGAGATATTATTGGTATATTATATGGTATGTTGCTTGGACTCTTTGAAAATGTTAACGGGTATGTGTCGGAATTTTTAAAATAGTCGGGAATGACTATTTTTTTGAATAGTCTGAACAACATTATCTGAGGAAATGTAATAAAGTCATTGTATGCGCTCCCTACAAAAACAACTATATATATATATATTCTCGAAGGGTACTCACCACGTCACCACTTTTATAACTCAAAAATCCTTGTAAATCTCATCATTCTTTTGTGTATTCACCACAAAATTAGGAAATGCAACTGTGATATCCCTACAAAATAACAAAACTTATCTTGTGAATTCTGTAAAATGACAAGAAGTTTTATAATAGCTAAGTTCACTTACATTAAATGTGATGATTAAAATATTTTTTGACTTTATTATATTATATTTTTATAGAAGGTAAAGTATATATAGTGAATTAGGATTAGAGAATTACTTGAGATATGGAATTGTCATATTTTTCAACAAAGATGGATTATGAGCTACAAAATTATTCCACTCTTCTATATCTATCTTTCCATCCCCTTTAGAATCTGCCTCTTCAATTGTCTTCATCCACAACAGAATTATTATTAGCATAAAATATGAGTTAGTTAAAAGTATAAATACTATATGATAATGACAATATTCTCAGTAAGTTGCATGTAATTAAATAATATAGTAATTACTTATTCGCATCAGGTAGTTAGTTATATCAAATTAATTAATAATTTAATATTATTAAAGTGAACATACATGTCACTTAAATCAAATGTACATGTGAATAAATTAAAAGATACGACTTATATTTACATATTTGGTAGAGCTGTCAATATGGGTTGATTCACCCCATACGGGCCAACTCATACATGCTTTGAAATTTGATGGGTCAGGTCAGGCTAGCCCATTTTTGGTGTGGATCAAAAAACGATCGGCCCGGCCCACAAGTACGTGGCTACGGACTTTGTCGGGCTAACCCTCTTTTCTTAAAAGTATATTTTTATAATTTTTTAAATTAAATTATAATTTAAAAATATTATCATAAATATCGACAAGACAATATTACATGTTGTTAATATTACTACTTGTTAATCAAATACACAAATAAAGTTATCTTTCTAATATTTATTAAGTTTGATTTCAAGTAAAAGCATAAATAGCTAAACAAAAATATTAACCTAATTGTCTTCCAATGATCATAATAAAACACAAAACTATGACAATATTCCATAGGCTATGGCCTATGTAGTGATTCCATAGAAATTTTAGGAAATTTTTATTTTATGTAGTATATATTTTATAAACATAATTTGTATTTAAATTGTAATATTTCAAACTTTAAACAGACTTTGAGTTTAGAATCTTGTTATTTTTAATACCCTATTTTTATTTTTTTTTTAATTAATTTTTATTTGGCCCACAGGCCGACCCTATTCATATTTCTCAAATCTCACAAATAGACAGGCTTATTCAGGCCGAGCTAAAAAACCCTTTTCTTAAATGGGCTCCAAAAATCATAGCCCAACCCTATTAAATCATGGGTTAGATCAGGCCAGCCCAACGGGCCTAGCCCATATTGACTGCTCTAATATTTGGTGTAAACACCCTCTAAGGATAATTGTACAAAAGAAATAAGAATAATTAGCGACAAACAACTTTTGTTACTGAAAAGCAAATATTCCGCTAATTTAATAACGGATTATTGAAACTTTTTGTTAGCTACGACTTATGCTGCGATATATCATCAGTGAGTATCAATTCTGACTCATATAATAGACCAAAATAAGCACCTTCACCTAAATTCAGATTAATTTCAAGGAAAAAGGCTTATCTAGCTTCTATTAATAAAAATGTCATATTGTATAAAATAATGAAATATTCATTTACCTCTTTACGTCCAAAAAAAAGCCTGTTTTCCATATATCATATAGTTTAAATGCAACTGCAAATGAGAGACCATAATCTCAATTTATTGGTACGACGAAAATTATTTTTCAATTTCTTTTTTTTCGATTTTTTTTTTTTTTTTGGTTTTTTAAATGATTTGTTAAGGAGAGTGAAAAATATTTCCTAGAAAAGCATCTAGCAAATTGGGTAGAGTCTGATGCAACTTTTGAGTACTATATATTAAAGATCGATAATAATATATGTTTTAGTCAAACTAAATGACTTTTGCCTAAGAATAAGAAAGTCTTCTTTTGTGAAAAACGTTTTAAAAAAATAATATTTTCCAACAATCAAACATTGAAAAATAATATTTTCAAAAAATATTTTTCTTCCCAGTAATTTTTTCTGCTTGAGAAGCATCAGGATGAAAGATGCTTAGTGTATGGAATAAATTTCATTTACAAATAATAATTATAATGTGTTGTATAATTATAAGATTATGTTTATTAATTTGAATCTATTGACTCTATATTATACTTACTCTAAATTTAAGACGCATTCTCCTGAACTTTGAATGCAACTAAAATTACAGGAGTTTTATAGATTTAGTTGAATTCATTATTTTCAAAAATTCGAGTTATGTATACATATACAAATAATAATTATGATGTGTTGTATAATTATAAGATTATGATTATTAATTTGAATCTATTGACTCTATATTATACTTACTCTAAATTTAAGACACGTTGTCCTGACTCCAGATGCAACTAAACTTTTATTGCATGTGGTTTGAATTATGTCATATATTTATACAGATTTTAGATTTTGAATTCACCTCTATTGCACTATAATATTTGCTCATTAAACTATAGCTATGATCGGTATGCTTTAGAAAAAAATGTGCATATCGGAAGAATGAGGGTCATTGCAATATAGGATCGGATCTAAGACAAGTTCTACATGTTCAACTGAACCTATTACATTCCATTCGAATTATAAATATAAAAAAAAAAAGTAAAACATATTATATTCCAAGATCATGTTCATTCTGAATTCACTAACTTTAAATCTTGAATTCGTCGATGTAGCGTAATAACATGAGCTAAGTAGAAGTTGGCTCACCCTCTCTGAAAACAATGAACACTTCTTGTTATCTCTAAATAATCTAAGCTGGAACTCTTCCTGTAACAAAAATAATGTTAACAATTTTTTAAAAAAGAAATTGGGAATTAAACTTTTAATTACGATTAAATATATAATTAAGGAAAAAATTATAAGAAAGAAATTAGAATTAGTACTTTGCTAATAAGCTTTGTATTCCTAATGAAGGGGAGGCATTTATTCCTTCTTTTCGCTCAAGTACATTTGGTAGTAAAAGATGGGTAGGTCTTTTTGGTTCTTCATAATTTCTTCCCACATTATTTGATGGCACGTCAGTAGTTGCAGCTGAAAGAAGGTGAAACTGTTTTTGAGTCGCAGGAAGTTATGTTGCTTGGACTTTGACATGATGGTGCCCCCGCTTCGCCTGTGAGAGGCACAGGGTTCGATTCTCCGCACTTTTATTTGAATCATTTTAATCATTTTTTGGATTTTTCATTAAATGTTCAATACCCTATTATATGAGGCCTAATTAATTCAACATTCCTATTATATGAGGCCTAATTAATTTGAAAAGTCTTGCTTTGAAGATAAATGCTCCCTTACCAAAACAACTATATTCTTGAAGGGTAATAGCCATGCTGCCACTTTTATAACTCAGAAATCCTTGTAAATCTCATCATTCTTTTGTGTATTTACCACAAAATTAGGAAATGTAGTTGTGATATCCCTGAAAAATAATGAAATTCAAAATTCTGTAAAATGATCATCAATTTGATAAAGCAATTAAAAGTAGCTTTTACTTGCTACTTTTCGGTCATGTTTTTTTTATAGGGAGTTTTAAATTCATAAGTAAAATTTTAAAACAATTAAATTTCACGATAGCGATTATATATGTCATCACCCCGCACCGAAAAATTGTCTTTTCGGTCA
Organism: Solanum bulbocastanum; assembly: GCA_037074985.1. Taxonomy (NCBI): domain Eukaryota; kingdom Viridiplantae; phylum Streptophyta; class Magnoliopsida; order Solanales; family Solanaceae; genus Solanum; species Solanum bulbocastanum. Next base: position 4,288,427 of record CM073604.1, read on the forward strand.
TATGTATTCTCTGAGCAATTCAAACATAGTTCTATTAATTTAACATGACAAAAGCAATAATTTCATGACTTAATTGTTATAATAGCTAAATTACTTACTTTAATGAGATGATATATATATATATATATATATATATATAGTAGCGAATCCAGGATTTAGAGTCTGTGGGTGCCAAATAGACTTATCGATTAATGTGCCAACTTTTTTCCTTAAAAAAAGGTGCTTGGAACCTTTTTTTTTTTCTTAAAAAATGTCTGCAGCAAAATTTCTCAAAAAAATAGGTACAAATGGGATTTGAACCCGCAACATTAGTCATCTAAAGTTGCCCTCCAACCGTGGCACCACAAGCCAATTTTGTTCACTGAGTGCTACGCTTTATATATATATAACCATTATATGTATATATATATATATACCTATGTATATGTAGAGTTTCCATCAAAGTTGGGGGGTGGTGTGGCACCCTGACTCCTTCATAGATCCGCCACTATATATATATATATATATATATATATATATATATTAACTTTATTGTTATAACGGGTAAAGTGTATATATATAGTGGAGGATTAGAGAATTACTTGAGATATGGAATTGTCATATTTTTCAACAAAGATGGATTATGAGCTGCAAAACTATTCCACTCTTCTATATCTATCTTTCCATCCCCTTTAGAATCTGCATCTTCAATTGTCTTCATCGACAAAAAAAAATTAATTAGCACTAAATATGGGTTAGTTAAGAGTATAAATATATGTTAATGACAATATTTTGTGTAAGTTGCATGTAATTAAATGACACATAATTACTTATTCGCGCTAAATGTTTATATCAAACTAAACAACTTAATATTTGTAGTTAAAATATATGTCACCTGAATCAAATGTTCCGGAGCCAAAAGGGCAAAAGAAAAAGAGCAAATTTTCCTAAAGGGCAACAAAACTTGAGGATCAAACCAAAAGGGAAAATTTTGGATTGAAGGATGGATGCCATGAATCGTTGGTTGGAAGGCGCACACTGACATGCTCCTTGTAAGGCGTATATTGATATGCGCCTTGTAAGATGAACACTGACATGTGTCTTACAAGGCTCATACTGACATGCGCCTTAATAGTTAATCCGTTTTATCTTGGGAGTAATTAATCTACAAACTCAGATACTTGAAGGGATTAAATTTCTTAAACATATGCAGTGGATCCTATGGACTCGGATTTTTATTTTCTGTCTTTCAATTTCATCTTTTTCTATTTCTATTTTACTGACCTGAATATAAGAGATAGCATAATTAATGGCAAACAACTTGTGTTGCCAAAATGTCAAAAATCCCTCTTTAATATTATTTAACAACGAATTATCAAAAAATAAATAAATTGTTAGCTACAGCTTATGTTGCGAATTGCGATAGATTAGCAACAAATTTTATTGCATACCTTGTTGATAATTACTTCAACTATATCATCAGTGAGTATCAATTCTGACTCATATAATAGCCCAAAAATAAGCTCCTTCACCTAAATTCAAATAAAAAAATCAGGAAATTATCTTAGTGAAATAAATTAAGGCTTATCTAGCTTCTAATAAATGTCATATTGTATGAATAAATGAATATTACTTTACCTCTTCACGTCCAATAAAGCCTGTTTGCCATATATCATATAGTTTAAATGCAACTGCAATATCAGAAACCATAATTTCAATTCTTGGTACGACGAAAGTTATTTTTTAAAATAATTTGAAACATATGACTTTCTTTTTATGATTTTTCAGTATTTTAGTTAAGGAGAGTAAAAAATATTTTTTGAAAAAGCATTTATTACAGATAGTGTTTGATGAAACTTTTGAGTACTTTTAAAGATCAATAATAATATGAAAGTGTTAGTAAAAGCATCATATTGTTAAGAAAAATGACTTCCATCCAAAAATAAAGAAAATTATTTTTTGTGAAAAATATTTTCTAACAATCAAATATTAGAAAATAACGTTTTTTGAAAATAGTTTCCTTACCGGCAATTTTTTTTGCTTGAGAAGCATCAGGATGAAAGATGCTTAGTGTACGGATAAATTCTCCAACGTCAATTAGCCCATCCTTGTTGGAGTCAAACAAGTTGAACATCTACACATAATACATGAGCACTACGAATTTAACTAAATTCATTACTTTTAAAAATTTGAGTTATATATACATATATGGCAAAAAATTATAATGTATTAGATAATAAGATCACATTCATTAATCTGAACCCACCGACTCTATACTACATACATGGAAAAAAAAAAGTCAAACTATGTAATATAATACATGTATACTTATTAATCTGAACCTACTAACTTTAAATTCTGGATTCACATCTATTGTACAGTAATATTCTCTCGCAAAACGATAGGCCTAGAAAAAAAGTAGAAAATTGAAGAATGAGTGTCGTTACAATATAGAGTCAGATGTAAGACAGGTTCTTCATATTCAATCGAACCTATTACTTTTCATTCGAATTATTTATAAATAAACAACAACAACAAAAAGTAAAACCTGTCAAATACCAAGACCATACTCATTCTGAATTCACTAGCTTAAAATCCTGAATTCGTCTTTGTACCGTAATAAAATTAACTATGTAGAAGTTGGCTCACCCTGTCTGAAAACAAAGAATATTTTCTGTTATCTCTGAATAATCCAAGCTGGAACTCTTCCTGTAACAAAAATAATATTAATTGTTAACAAAATATTTTTTTAAAATAATAATAATTGGGAATTAGACTTTTAATTAGGGAATTTACTATAAATTACATAAATATGAAAGTCATTAAATATATAACTAAGGAAAAATTTTATAAGAAAGAAATTAGAATTACTCTGCTAATAAAGCCATCATTGCAATCAATGCAAATTGAACAACTTAATTTTTTGAAGAGTTCAGTTAATAACTTCACATCTTCCAAAGAAACTGCAAATTAGAAAGAAATTATTTTTTAATGACATAAAAATAATCTATGTTAAATAATAAAATAAAATTTAAAAAAAAATAATAATAAGGAGGAGGAGAAAATTACAATGTGTTCGAGCTGCTAATAAAGCTTGATCTTCATATATTCTTTCTTGTTTCCTTAAAGCACGCCCCATTTTATAATTTTTTTTGTGTTGTAAAGGCACCTTAGATATATATAGAGAGAGTAAATATTAATTATATATATTATCAGCGTAAAAAAAAATTTATATATTTCATCACGTTATCTTCTTAAAATATGGAATTTATAATTTATTTAAAAAGTATAAGAATCATCTCTTAAAAAAAATTTGAATCGAGGATTTATTAAAAATAATCTTGATCTTTATAAAATAAAAATAAGACTATGTACAGAGAGAAGATATCATTATTAGGATTTATATTGTTGTATTCTTTTGAAATATCTAGAAAGTCTGCTTTTGACTTTGAAACAAGAGTAATTGGTATTATCACATTTTATTAACATTATTTCAGACTCGAATTTGAGAATTAAAACTGAAGGGATCATCTCTTCCCACACAATTAGTAATTACATTTAATAAAAGTTATTTATTCATATTCCTAGGAATTCCATTCTTTTAATTTTACATTTTCATTTTTTCAATAATTTTCCTTTTTCTTTATTTAGTGGTGTTGTTTATTGAGGAACCAGGTGCTATTGCTTTTTATAATGTGCTATTGCCTGGGAATAAAAATTGTTCACCAAATTGGTTGCACACAAGTAGTTACCAATTTCATGAGAAAGGCATCAAAGAACATGTACTCCTTTCCAATTTTGCTTCTAGTTTAGGTGGGTAACCCAGTAAATATACATCTACATGAATTAGCTTATCGATTCTCCATATATATATATATAGAGTACCATAAGAATATATATCAATAATCAAGCCCTGAAAGCATTAGCCGATCTAGTACATCAATATATGAAGTATGTTGATTAAGTAACAATATATTCAGTATATAGCTTCACAAATGGAATTTGGAGAGACACTACAACAAAAGAGACATATAGTAGCAATATATTTTCCTTTTAGCGGCAATTGAGTTAATGTCATTGCATTCAAAGTCGTTTTATTGCTACAAAAATATTTAGTGACAATTAAATTAATGTAATTGCATCTAAAGATACTAAAGCCTAAAGTGCTGGTTATAAAAAACTTATAGTATTTTTAATTGCCGATAAATATAATACAGCATAATTATAGCCGTAAAATCATTTATTTGTTGTAGGGAGAGGATGGAGAGTACACATACTTTATCTTTGTCTTTGTAGAATAGGAATGTACTTTCCAATAGAACCTCTCCAGAAAATCATTTTGTAGATCTAGGCTTGAAAGAAATGCAGTAAAATAGTAAAAATAACAAAAGTAATAATATGAAGAACCTAGAGATCTCACCTAGAATTATTTGCTTATATGAGTAATAGAAATAAGAATATATTCTGTCAAAAGGAAGATATTGGAGACTATGGAATAGGAAATATGAAGTTGACTTTTCTCCACCTTGGAATTGCTTTCATGTTACAATCATCCAGAAATGTCAATTATTCTTATGCTTTCAGATAGCTAATCATAAATGTTTCGATTGAAATAATCAAGTGTTAAAAAAAATTATCAAAATAAATTGTGAATGATGCATGATAAGTCAAAAAATAATGAAAAAGTATCAAAAGATAAATAATAATTTAATGTGGTTCAATCAATTAACTTATATTCATAAGTGAAGATGAACCATTAACTATATATATTTTTAAAAAAGGTATAAAATATCGAAAGAATAACATTACAAAATACACTCTTAAAGAGGTTATCAAGTGGCAAGGCAGAATTGGTTTCTCGAAAATTCTTCTCCTAAACAAAACTCTTTGACCTCCTTAATGCTAATGAGAAGAAAGGACCAACTTACTTTATTCCTCCAATTTATTTTTTTAGCTAAATAAAAAATATTTATATTTTCTTTTTAGGATAAAATAATTAATTATGATGAATGTATTTCTTTTCTTTCAAGATAAAGAAAACCTCAAACGTGATAGAAAAATAATTAGGGTAAACACCTAAAAGGGATGCGATCGGGTAAATAGGTTCTTTTCATCCTTAACTAGATTCAAGTCTCGAAAGTGGAAGTGCTCTTCCTTTTAATAGGTCTTACGCAATGCAAACTCTATTACTAACGAAAATCTCTTAACAACGAGCTAATTTCTAATAGGAGTTTCATTAGGAAACTTTTGCATATTTTTAATAGTTTTTGAATTGATTGGTGCTCCGAATCAAATATTGAACATTGGATAGAAAAGAATAAAAGATAGCTAATAACATTTCCTTCAAGCTATGCAAGACAAGTAAATTAAAAGAATTACAATTTGCATGAGTACATTGAATTTGGGATAAAATCAATAAATTGCAAAAAGTAAAATGAGAACCATAAATTAGGCATTCATTTTATCATCCATGTATCTCAAAAAAGTCATATCATCTTTGCATAAACCTTCAAATCCTACATGGAATGTATTCTTTCTTGTCTTGTTTATAAAAAAAAAAAAAAATTAACTTCTTTTTTTGCTGTGGGATCACGTAGGGTGAGTGAGTGACATAAAAACGTAGATTGAAAGGTGATCATTTGAATAATTTCTATCAAAAAATTATATTTTACATATTTTTTATCCAAAATTCTATTGTGTATATAAAAACAATATTGTATATAGGTCAAAATTACTTCTTAGAGTTCCAAATATGGCTTCAAACAAACATGTTTCCCGTGACAAAAATATGTTTTGTGGCTTTACTATTATAATAGGTAGAGTTCAATTACCATATGTGAAATTTACCCTATGTGATGTATAATTTACCATAGGACTTAAAAATCAAGAAATATAAATTGAGTAGTGAAGGAAAGATTATATACTATATACCACTACCTAGCTAATTTAGTCATTTTTATCGATTGTAAGTAAATTTTGATTATCAGATAATTAAATAAAAAAGATATAAGACAATCCTTTGTATGAAAATAAGAGATCAAGCTAAATTACACAATTCACTTTCCCATAGCAAAATAAATATTCATCATGAATCATACTAAGAGGCATAACAAAATGCCACTTAAATTCCTATATAAACATATAGTGCAAAAAATAATCTAAAGTTACAAATTTTCCCTCATTAGATGAGCATGAATAACATGATCATTTTTCTTGGGCTTCCAAATAGGGACGGAGCTAGAGGACTGGAACAATCACATTTACGCTATTGTTGTGCCAATTCACTATCAAATGGACTGTCGAATTTAATCTACCTTTTACTATGATCCAATTTTTTCTACTCCACTTTTCTTCTTTTCTCGGTGTACCCAAAATTCATTTCTTGATTAATTTGAATTCAAGTCACATGTGGTCCACACCATTATCTAAGGCTTAGAAATCATGTTAACAACATAGTGAAAGATCTTTGTTAGATATACTCTTGTACCTATAGTAGAATATAATGGTTCATTTTTCCACCACTCCACTTCTCTTTATCCCGATATATACTTGAAATATATTTTCTCATTAATTTGAATTCGAGCCATGTGGGGTCTACGCCTCGTCTAAGGCTTCTAGTGCAAGATAATTGATCAAATGCAAGTATTTTATTTTGCTTTCATTGGGTAATTTAAATACACTAGGAAGAGTTGATTTCCAATTTACTCCACAGGAAATACTTCTCATTTGTTCAATTAAGGCCTATGTATTTCCTTCCTCTGACAAAAATTCCTCTAGTTATTGGGGATTGATAATTAACTTAACTCTCCAAACACCTATATATATGAAATAAAAAATCAAAAGAATTAAGAATAAAATTTCTAAGGCACGAGAATAACTTTCTTTAAAGAGATATTATTGGTATATTATATGGTATGTTGCTTGGACTCTTTGAAAATGTTGACAGGTGTGTGTCAGAATTTTTAAAATAGTCAGGAATGACAATTTTTTTGGAGAGTCTGAACAACATTATCTGAGGAAATGTAATAAAGTCATTGTATGTGCTCCCTACAAAAACAACTATATATATATTCTCGAAGGGTACTCACCACGTCACCACTTTTATAACTCAAAAATCCTTGTAAATCTCATCATTCTTTTGTGTATTCACCACAAAATTAGGAAATGCAACTGTGATATCCCTACAAAATAACAAAACTTATCTTGTGAATTCTGTAAAATGACAAGAAGTTTTATAATAGCTAAGTTCACTTACATTAAATGTGATGATTAAAATATTTTTTGACTTTATTATATTATATTTTTATAGAAGGTAAAGTATATATAGTGAATTAGGATTAGAGAATTACTTGAGATATGGAATTGTCATATTTTTCAACAAAGATGGATTATGAGCTACAAAATTATTCCACTCTTCTATATCTATCTTTCCATCCCCTTTAGAATCTGCATCTTCAATTGTCTCCATCGACAAAAAAAATTTAATTAGCACTAAATATGGGTTAGTTAAGAGTATAAATATATGTTAATGACAATATTTTGTGTAAGTTGCATGTAATTAAATGACACATAATTACTTATTCGCGCTAAATGTTTATATCAAACTAAACAACTTAATATTTGTAGTTAAAATATATGTCACCTAAATCAAATGTTCCGGAGCCAAAAGGGCAAAAGAAAAAGAGAAAAATTTCCAAAAGGGCAACAAAACTTGAGGATCAACCAAAAGAGCAAAATTTGGATTGAAGGATGGATGCCATGAAATTGTTGGTTGGAAGGCGCACAGTGACATGCTCCTTGTAAGGCGTATATTGAGATGCGCCTTGTAAGATGCACACTGACATGGGTCTTGCAAGGCTCATACTGACATGCGCCTTAATAATTAATCTGTTTTATCTTGGGTGGAATTAATCTACAAACTCAGATACTTGAAGAGATTAAATTTCTTAAGATATGCAGTGGATTCTATGGACTCGGATTTTTATTTTCTGTCTTTCAATTTCATCTTTTTCTATTTCTGTTTTACTGACCTGAATATAGGAGATAACATAATTAATGGCAAACAACTTGTGTTGCCAAAATAGCAAAAATCCCTCTCTAATATTATTTAACAACGAATTATCAAAAAAAAAAAAATTGTTAGCTACAGCTTATGTGGCGAATTGTGATAGATTAGCAACGAATTTTATTGCATACCTTGTTGATAATTACTTCAACTATATCATCAGTGAGTATCAATTCTGACTCATATAATAGCCCAAAAATAAGCTCCTTCACCTAAATTCAAATTAAATTCAAGAAAAAAAAAATCAGAAAATTATCGTAGTGAAATAAATTAATGCTTATCTAGCTTCTAATAAATGTCATATTGTATGAATAAATGAACGGCAAAGGGACGGATTTACCCCCAAACTTTAATAAATGGTGCGTATATGTCCTCCGTTATACTTTCCGTCTACATAAGCCTTTTCCGTCCAATTATAGGTACACATATACCCCTCTCACTAACGGACCCCTAATTTCTTACACGTGTCTTAATCCTATTGAACTACCTGTTCGACCCCTTTTTTTAACCCATAACCCAACTATCCTCCCCATAACCCAATACCCACCCAATTTCCTCTAAAAGGAATCCTAATTAAAACACCCCAAATTAACACGCCAAAATCCGTCCCTTTTCCCTAGTCGGAGGTCCCCGATTTTGGTGTGATAATTTGGGTGTTTTAATTAGAATTCCTTTTAGAGGAAATTGGGTGGGTATTGGGTTATGAGGCGGATAGTTGGGTTATGGGTTAAAAAAAAGGGTCAAACGGGTAGTTCAATAGAATTAAGACACGTGTAAGAAATTAGGGGTCCGTTAGTGAGAGGGGTATATGTGTACCTATAATTAAACGGCAGGGGCTTATGTGGATGAAAAGTATAACGGAGGACATAGACGTACCATTTATTAAAGTTCAAGGATAAATCCGTCCCTTTGCCGATAAATGAATATTACTTTACCTCTTCACGTCCAATAAAGCCTGTTTGCCATATATCATATAGTTTAAATGCAACTGCAATATCAGAAACCATAATTTCAATTGATTGGTACAACGAAAGTTATTTTTTAAAATAATTTGAAAAATATGACTTTTTTTTTTGGTTTTTCAGTATTTCGGTTAAGGAGAGTAAAAAATATTTTTTGAAAAAGCATTTATTACAGATAGTGTTTGATGAAACTTTTGAATACTTTTCAAGATCAATAATAATATGAAAGTGTCAGTAAAAACAGTATATTGTTAAGAAAAGTGACTTCCATCCAAAAATAAAGAAAAATATTTTTTGTGAAAAATGGTTTTCCAAAAAATATTTTCTAACAATCAAATATTAGACAATAACATTTTTCGAAAAATAATTTCCTTACAAGCTATTTTTTCTGCTTGAGAAGCATTAGGATGAAAGATGCTTAGTGTACGGATAAATTCCCCAACGTCAATTAGTCCATCCTTGTTGGAGTCAAACAAGTTGAACATCTACACATACATGAAACATGAGTGCTTAGTGTGTGGTAAATTCTCCAACGTCAATTAGCCCATCCTCGATGGAATCAAACAAGTTGAACATCTACACGTAATACACAAGTTTTACGGATTTAACTGAATTCATTATTTTCAAAAATTTGAGTTATATATATATTTACAGATAATAATTCTAATGTGTTGTATAATTATAAGATTATGTTTATTAATTTGAATCTATTGACTCTATATTATACTTACTCTAAATTTAAGACACGTTCTCCTGAACTTCGAATGCCACTAAAATTACAGGAATTTTACAGATTTAACTGAATTGATTATTTTCAAAAATTCGAGTTATGTATACATATACAAATAATAATTATGATGTGTTGTATAATTATAAGATTATGATTATTAATTTGAATCTATTGACTCTATATTATACTTACTCTAAATTTAAGACAATTTGTCCTGACTCCAGATGCAACTAAACTTTTATTGCATGTGGTTTGAATTATGTCATATATTTATACAAATTTTAGATTTTGAATTCACCTCTATTGCACTATAATATTTGCTCATTAAACTATAGCTATGATCGGTATGCTTTAGAAAAAAATGTACATACCGAAAGAATGAGGGTCATTGCAATATAGGATCGGATCTAAGACAAGTTCTACATGTTCAACTGAACCTATTACATTCCATTCGAATTATAAACACCAAAAAAAAAAAGTAAACACATGTTATATATTAAGATCATGTTCATTTTGAATTCACTAACTTTAAATCTTAAATTCATCGGTGTACCGTAATAACATGAGCAAAGTAGAAGTTGGCCCACCCTGTCTGAAAACGGTGAATGCTTCCTGTTATCTCTGAATAATCCAAGCTGGAACTCTTCCTGTAACAAAAATAATGCTAACAATTTTTTTAAAAAAGAAATTGGGAATTAGACTTTTAATTATGATTAAATATATAATTAAGGAAAAAATTATAAGAAAGAAATTAGAATTAGTACTTTGCTAATAAAGCCATCATTGCAAATTGAACAACTTAATTTTCTGAAGAGTTCAGTTAATGACTTCACATCTTCCAAAGAAACTGCAAAGCACAAAATAACATTTTTTTTTAGTCATAAAATAAAGTCAATGTTAAGATGATGATACTAATAATAATAATAATAAACAAAAAATAAAGAAAAAAGGAGGAGAAAATTAAACAATGTGTTTGTGCTGCTAGTAAAGCTTGATCTTCATTTATTCTTTCTTGTTTCCTTAAAGCACAACCCATTTTGTGATATTTTTGTGTTGTAAAGGCTACCCCCTCCTCTCTCTCTATATATATATGTATATATATAATAGGAATTAATGTTATTCCCCGTGATGAAAAAAAGTCAAAAGTCATCCAATTTGATCACGGTACGTTAATTATTAACATGATAAAATAAAATAACGCACAATCTTGAGTAAACTGGCCAACTAAAGTCGTTGAGGTAGTAGTGATAAATCATGTTAATAATATGAGTCTTATAGAAAGTCCATCTATTGCTAATCTCCGGTGAAAATAAAAAAATCGATCCATTTCTAATCCTGAATTTCTTTATCTCTCATTCTCTCTCTCTCTCTATATATAATAAGTAACACTCTTATATTAATATCTCAAACATATAAAAATCATCATTTGAAAATATCATGAGCCGAAGAATCATCAAAAATAATCTAAAAACTACTTACACATTGTCCTCCTTTTGAAATTTATGTTTTTCTATTTTTTATGAAAATATCATAAGTCAATAATCTATATAAATCAACTTAGACTTTTTCAAAATAGAAATAAAAATATATATACACCCCCTTGTCAAACGTATCACTTATGAGATTTATCTTAGTGTATCTTTTGAAAATATCTGGAAAGTCTGCTTTTGACTTTGAAAAAAGAGAAATTGATAGTAACAACATTTATTAGCTAGCCTTATAATGACTTCATAATGTTGAAAATTGAAACCACCCAAACTTTTTTGACAAATTGAATTTAAGGATAATGTTGTATGTGCCTTAAATATTACTAATAAGATTTTTCTACCATTAAGGCCACGTTGTTTTTGCTGGTGATTCAATATTTAAAATTCAAATATTAAGAAAACCAGCAAAATAAAATAGTTGATTCTTCTATAATATTCCTTTTCTTTTTTTAAATTCGTTATAATAGTAACTCATATATACATTTATCGTTATAAAAGTGGTGACATATACCCCTACCATTATAGAAGATCGTTCCTAAAAACGGCTCACATATATCCTTTTCATCTAAAGGAGGTGAAAAAAATAATTTTGAATTTGTTTTTTGAATTTTAAATTTTAAAAAGTTCATGAAGGGGTATGCATGATCTTTTTCACACAAATTATTTTTGACTTCTCTGATTATAATTATTTGAGTTTCTTATTGTTATTTTTTTTTTCTTTCATCTTTAGTGTAAAAAATTGAGAAATAAAAAAGAAAGAAATGTCGATCGAAAAGGTAAGAAAAAAAATTAAAGTTAATATATTTTGTGCTATATTGTAATTTTAAAACTATTTTTTGCCACTATATTTTAATGTAGTTTTTATATTTGTAAAACAAATTTTTGGTATCTATAATAAATTTTATAAGAAATTAGTGAAAAAATAATTTAATCATCAAAATAAGAAATCCAAATTAGCTGTTAAATCAAAGAAGTCAAAGAAAATACGTGTCAGAAGGATCAAATATATTCTTACATGGATCTTTTTAAATAATAATTTAAAATTATTTTATTTTCACTTCCATTATATGTGAGCTATTTGTGAAATAGTAAGCGTATATATGAATCATTTTTACAATGAAAGATATATCAACTCTAAATGACAAAGTTAACAAGTATATTAATCCTTTTCTCTTTCCATAAAGCTATACAAGACGAGAATTAAAAGAATTGCAATTTGCATGAATACCTTGAATTTGGGATAAAAGCAATAAATTGGAAAATAGTAAAATGAGAACCACAAATTAGGCATCATTTGTACATCGTTCATTTAATACTTTTATAATTCATAATCTCAATAAAGCCCTATCATCTTTGCATAAAACGTCAAATCTGAATGTATTCATAAATTAGTTACTTCTTGGAGTTTGAAATATTGAATAATACGTTATAAATTATAATTATTTATATTTATTTCTCGAACAATTCACACATATTTCAATTTTTTAACTTGACAAAAATTAAGTTTTGTGGCTTTATTATTATACTTTCTCCGTCCCATATTAGATGAACACTTTCTATTTTACATGATAATTAAGAATCATTAATAGATTGATTAACTTTACTATTTTACCATTTATTTATATTAATCAGTCTGTTGAAAAAAAATCTTAGATTTTAAAATTTTGTTTAAACTTTCAAAGGTCATATTAATTATAAGGGCAAAATAAGAAAATTTAATTAATATTATTCTGATTTAATAAATGATTAAATAAAATAAAATATATATTTTTAATAAAATATCCATCTAATATGCGGCAGAGAGAGGAATAGGTAAATTTTGGTTACCATAGGTGAAAGTTACCCCATGTGATGATTCACCAGTGAACTTAAAGATCAGGAATCTAGATTCCCAGTGTTATTACTATTCAGATAAGAATCATGATAATCATAAATTGAACTATTACTAGTATTAATATTGTTATAGATTAGGTGAGAGTAAATTGAATAGTGAAGGAAAGACTATATATTATAGGGAAAAGGGCAAAAAATGTCCAACTATGCGAAATGATAAAAATATTCTCCATTTGTAGTTTGGTTTAAAAATTCCTTACCGTAAATACTTTAATAAAAAAAATGTCCTTATTGTTATTTAATGGGTCAAAAATACTCATTTTTCAAATAAATATATTGTTTATTTTATTTTCAACACATTTTTTTCTAATAATATTTTTTTAAAAATTAGCAAATGTTTATCTTACTTCAATTCAGAAAATAAAATAAAAATGAAAATATTTCTTATTTTAATAAAAATAATAATTATTTTTTATCGTTATATAAATATAAATCAATGATGGATATATACTATGATTTTATATATATGGCATATATTATCTGTCGAAAGGGTATATGAAGTTATTTTATTTTAATTGATAAAATGAGATTAAGAAGAAAAAAATATTTATTACATTTTTTATTTGTTAAAGTGATTTTAAAAGAAAGAAAACAACAACATGGTTTTTTAATAATATTTTAATTATGAAGAAGATGTGTTTAAAAAGGGAAAAAAATATATGTATTTGAAAAACGGCATTTTTGACCCATTTAGTAACTATAGGGGCATCTCTGGACCAAAGTATTGACTGCTAGGGAATTTTTGAACTAAAATATTGGCAGCAAGGGCATTTTTGAGTCAAACTATAAACGGAGGGCATTTTTGTTCCTTTCACATAGTTTAAGGGCATTTTTGACCCTTTTGCCTATATTATATACAATTACCAATCTAATTTAGCCATTTATATAGATTGTCTATGAAATTCAAATATCAAATGATTAAATAAATATATAACTACTTAGCAAATTTAGCTATTTATATAGATTGCAGGTAAATTTCAAATATTAAATGATTAATTAAAAAAGATTTAGACAATTTATATGAAAATAAGAGCTCAAGCTAAATACAATTCACTCTCTATAGAAAAAATAATATTCATCATGATTCATACAAAGAAGCATAGCATATTCCACTTAAACTCCTATAAACATAGAAATGAAAATATCTAAGATGACAATTTTCCCCTCATTAGATCAGGGCTGATCATTTTTCTAGGGCTTGCAAATAGGGGCGGAGCTAGAGGGCCGGAAAATTACAATATATGTATAACGTTAAAATTATATATAGCGGATAGTGAAAATCACGTTGGCGCTATTGTTGTGTCGATCCATTATAATGAGATCAAGATACTTTAGTAATCTTATACGTAGTCAATTCTAATCTACCTTCTACAACGAACCATTTTTTCACTACTCCACTTCTCTTCATCTCAATATATACTTGAAATTCATTGTCTGACTAATTCAAATTCGAGGCACGTGGGATCCAAACCATCATCGAAGGCTCAGAAATCATGTTAACAACATAGTAAAAGATCCTTGTACATACCACGACGGTCCATTTTTTTGGCTACTCCACTTCTCATCAACTCGATATATACTCAAAAATTATTTTCTGATTAATTCAAATTCGCGTCACATGGGCCCACGTCATCTTCTAGGGCTGCTTGTAGAAGATTGATCCAATGCAAGTATTTTATTTTGCTTTTCATTGGGCAATTTATATACACTAGGAAGAGTTGATTTCCAATTTACTCCACAAGAAGTACTTCTTGTATGCTTTGCAATTGAACTTGTATTTGCAGCTATTCTCATTTGTTCAATTAAGGCCTCAGTATTCCCTTCCTCTGAAAAAATTTCCTCTAGTTGTTGGGGATTGATAATTAACTTCACTCTCCAAACACCTATATATATGAAATAGAAAATGAAACTTTTGAGGCGCGAAAATAACTTTCCTTAAAGAGATATTGTTTGTATAATATATGGTATGTTGTCTGGACTTTTTGAAAATATCGATGAATGTGTGTCAAACTCTTATAAATAGGGTATTTTTAGAGAAATCAATACAAGTTTAGCAATATTTTTGAAGAATCTGAACAACAATTATATATATTATTTGAGGATGTGCAATAAAGTCATTGTATGCATTGATTTTTGACAGGACACAAGTACAAGAAAGAAAAAGAAAAACTAAATTTTAAAACTTCTAGTCTTAAAAATGTCATAATATTCCTGTAACTCACAACAGTAAAAGTTAGATATTGAGAGTGTGAATTTCATATTTAAACTATCATTTTTTGAGATAAGTGTGTAAAAACACACCTAAACTATCTCTTATTTTTGAGTTTCAAACGTAAACTATTGAGAGTGTGAATTTTATACCTAAACTATCATTTTTTAGTTTGAGAAACACATCTCTTTCTTTTATATCACTCTTATCATGGTGTGTGTAATACACTCTTTTTTTAATTTTAAAAAATTGTCACATCACACTACACGTGGACAAAACATTCAACATCGACAAAAATTAAAAAAATTATTAGTATTAGTTAAAATTAAAAATTAAAAAATTATTATCCAAAAAATAATATTTCTTTTATAAAATAAAATGTAAAATATTTTTCTTACCCCACTCAATCACTTCCTCTCACCCCCCGGCACCCCCACCCCCGACCATTTTTATTTTTGTTTAAATTTTTTTTGTAAAAGCATTTATTTTTTTTACTTCATCTCCGCACCCCCCCCCCTCCCTCAAATACTAACTTAGATATTATTTTTTTAAAAAAAAAAAAAAAATTCTACCCACCCCACCTAACACTCCACTTTCAAATTTTTTTTCTCATTTTGTGTTAGATAAATACATATCGAAAATATTTTTTACTTGCCACCACAAGATTTTTTTTATTTATTATTTATTTATGTTATATTCGGTACACTAGTAGATTTTTTTTCTTCTAAAAATATATGTACATACATATCTAACACAAAATGAGAACAATGAAAAAAAAAAAAAATAGGAGAAGAGGGTTAAATAGGATGGGGTAAAATTTCTATTTTTTAAAAAATAAAATAACATCAATTTTTTTTTTTGGGGGGGGGGGGGGGGGGGGGAGGTGAGTGAGTGGTTTTTTTGGGACGGGGGAGGTGAAGTATAAATTTTATTAAAATATTTTATAAAAGATTTTTTTTAAAAAAAAGAATGGGGGATTGTCGGAGGCAGGGGAGGGTGGTACGTGGAGGAGGTGGTGGAGTGAGGTAAGAAAAATAATTTAAATTTTATTTTTTAAAAAAAATATTTTTTTTGGATATTACTCCTAAATTCTAATACTTTAATCTTTAATTTTTAATTAATATTAATAGTTTATTATTTAATTTTTGTCAAGATGGAATATTTTATCCATGTGAAATGACATGTAGCAAGATTTTTTCAAATATAAGAGAGAGTGCATTACACACACCACTAAGGTGTGTTTCTCAAACTAAAAAGTGATAGTTTAGGTATGAAACTCACACCCTCAATAGTTTAGGTATGAAACTAAAAAATAAGAGATAGTTTAGTTGTGTTTTTACACTTATCTCTTTTTTTTTTTTGGGTTAAAAGTTAGTTAAATGTTGTTTGAACTTTTAGAGAAAATATCAGCGGATGAATGTCAAATTCTCTAGAAATTATTTTCCAATTATCTATGCCCCTCAAACGCACTAGGTAAGCCCTCCATAGAAGTTCACGGAAGTAAAGTTGCATACTACTGGAAAGAGATGGGCTTTCTCCTTTCTATTTCTTGAGGGCTATTGATTTCGGATTGAGACTTTAGTTGCTTACTTTCATGCTTCCTTTAGCTACTTAAGGTCTAAGCTAAGGGGGCACTCGTAGCATAGATTACCATTCTAATTTGTCTTTGTTGGTAGATATATGCGCTTAATTAGTTACCTGAATTAAAGAGGACTCGTGAATAAGTTGGCGAACCTGAATCCTCCAAAAACAACACTCTTTTTATGGATCTAACACAATCACAATATTTTTGGAAAGTACTAGCAGCAAAGCTAGTTATAAATATAAAGTTCCTAATTATCAACGTTGCTTGGGCTTTTTGAATATGTCATTGGATGCATATCAAATCCTTCAAAAAGCAATACCTATTATGTAAAACACGATAATGGTACGACATTTTCAGAAAGTCCAAGCAACCACTGTAAAGTTTTTTAAATGATCTCTGTTATTCAAACTCTTCATAAAACATGACAACGACCACATTTTCAAAAAGTCTGAGCTACAATAGTAAAGTTATAAAACAATAAGGTTTTTTAAAAATGTAAGAAAGTCAAATCCTCCAAAATAAACATAAACTTGATAACATTTTTGAAAAAAGTCCGAGCAACAAAATAAAAAAACAAAGTGTCACATAAAATAAAACAGAATAGGAACACCAACCTTCTCGTTGAGCAGGCAAAACTTCCATTGCTGACCCTTTTGTCAAGCTCGACGAAACTCGAATTTGCTCTGTTTTTTCATCTTCTACTAAAATGGGCTCTGTTTTATTTTGAATTATAGGTTGAAGATAGTAAAATTGTCCATCAAGGAGCAATTCTTGATTATGTAATGGAGAAGACAAACAATTTGAACTGAAAATGTTGTAACCTGGGAATTCATTTAGAACTTGTCGAACTAATTTGGGACCTTTAAGGTTTAATATTTCACCTGAATCTGTCATAACACGAGCAAAATTTAAATCTGGTGATTTTCTTGAATCTGTTACTGCTTTCATTGAACAATTGCAGTTCCCCATTGGTGTAAAAAGTTCAAGAAATTTTTATTTTTTTGTGTGTGTATTCAATTAATGAAAGAGAATTACTTTTGTTTGTGAGAATGTGTGTGTATATATATATATTATATAGTTTGGATTTCGAGTAAATGTCTATCGAAAATAATTGTTGTGTCTATAGATGTAGAAGTAAGATTTGTGTGTATTCTATTCTTTTTTTGGATTCTGCTTGTGAGATTATACTGACTATGTTAATGTCGTTATAGTTTTGAATTTCGAGAGTCAAATCTTTTATTTTGATTGTGAATTAAGATTTCACTTGTGTTTTTTTTGTGTTCTGGTTAATTATCACATTATTTTATTGTTATTGTTGATTTTTCTTATGTTTGTTGTGTAATGCTCTCAATTTTACCTTATTTCGTTGTTGTTACTATTCTCATATATGTTATCCCTTTTCGAGAGTCAATTTCTTTTTTGACCGTTCATTTGGATTTTAGCTGTGTTTTTTGTGCTCTGATTAATTATCTCATTATTTCGTTGTTTTATTGTTCTTTCTCCTATTTGTTGTGTATTATTATTATTTTTGCATTATTTTGTTGTTATTATTTCTTCTACGTCTGTATTTCCTTTTTCAAATTGTTTGAAAATATTTTATTAAAGTCAATAGTTTATCAAAAACAACATTTCTATGAGGGATAACGTTGAATATGTTGTTTTTGGATATATATACCATCTTTATGTATTTTCTAAAAATAATATACATATTTATAAATTACGTAAACATATAAAAAATTACAAAAATTAATAATTTAAAATATTTAAAAACATATAAGTAAATTACAATTTCATATTTAACTTTTTGAAATTCGAACTATATATCATGTGTATATAAACAAAAGGAATTGTACAAATAGTTAGTGTGAGAAGAATCTTTTAGCTAAATTCAAGGGAGTCACGGATTTAGATGGACAAGGAGACAAGGGGATGAGGAGTAGGTGTACTCAAGGAAAATTTATTAGTACTTCTATATTTTTTTTTTTACCACCGACGAATGTCACGAGATGAATAAAATATATTTTTTCTTAATAAAAAGTCTCTGTTTCGAGTTATAAGAATGAAAAAAATTTATAGTTGGTAACATTTTCGGGTAAAATTCATAAAAAACGATTTCAATTCCTGTAATTGAAAAATGATTATTGTTATGCAGTTTCAAATTTCACACATAAAACTCCCAATAGCCTTTTAGATAAAATTCACAAATAATTACTTTTCGATCCTTGTAATTGAAAAATAACTATTTTTCATCTAGCATTTCCCCACTAAAAAAAACTTCGAGCAACACAAATTTAAAATAATCAAACCGATAAATTTCAAATAAAAAAATATTATGTGTATTGAGGAGGCAGAAATTTTAGCAAGTTGTTTTTATCTTTTTGAAAATTTGAATGCAAATTTAATGGAATAGACCGTTGGAATAATAATGCATTAATAATGGATGAAGTGCATGCATATGATCCTAGGCCTTGGAATCTCATATTTCCCTGTCCCATGTTAAATGGGCATTTTTTATTTTACGCGATGATTAAAATAATATTAATAAATTAACTAACTTTACTATTTTACTTTTGTTTATATTAATTAGCCTTTTGAAAAAAATAAATTGAATCTTCAAAAATTGTTTAAACTTCCAAATGTCATATTAATTGTAGAGGTAAAATAGGAAAAACTAATTAATTCTATCTTGATTTAGTAAGTGCTCAAGTAATATGAGACAAATATTTTTAGTAAAATGCTCATTTAATATGAAATAGAAGAAGTATAAAAGAGTTTAATAATACATGTCATTAAAAGATAATTATAAGTAATTGTTCACGATAAAAAAATTAGTAAATTTAGAATATATCATAATAATAAATTAAAATGATATAACAAATTAAAATATGTTAAGACATTTTCTAAAAGTTCTTTACACGTAATTGAGAAAAGGATTAAAAATTAGTAGATTGTTTGTAGTTGGATACATCTAGTTGTAATTAGGGTAGAGCTAAATACACATGACGAAATTCAATTCATCGAAAGATTATATTATGCATATATTTTCAATTATATATAAAAAAAATATTGACTAAGCATTCAACAAGTATAAAAGAAGTGGACTCTTTGAAGAAATTAAACTCAAAAGAAAGAAACATAATGAAACATTATTTATTTTCTTATTAAAATTAAGCAATTATGAGTATATTTGGGTGGAAATTTTCTCAGTACAGAGCACTTTATATTTTTTATTGGGTTTATGTGACGCCAACTCAAATTAATAGAGCGAGTGGATTCTAAATATAGGTGATTTAAACACAACAAAAAAAAAAGGGTAATTGAGGGTACATATGTTTTCCTTGATTATTTTTCTGAAACTATTGGGAAAAATAGAAGGTATAATTCTATCATACTGATTATATATTGAGTATACATCGATAATAATTATACCTGTTACGATTAAAGTAAAAATATTTTTGACGATCGGCTAAAAATGTCAAGATCTCAAATAATAAAGCAGATAGTCCAAACTAAGGTTCTAACTGGGCCACTTTCTAGTACAGCTCACTAGCGAATCCAATTTGTAGATTTTGTTAACTTTAAGAAACTTTTCTATAGTTTGAGTTGTGGGATACATGATCGGGTTAGTTCAGATTTTTCAAGTATTAAATCTAGTTATTTGTGTTGAATTTTTAAATTTATAAATCAAACCAAATCAATAAAACTTGATCGAATTTTTTCGGGTTATTCGGATTTTCGGATTTTTTTGATAAAGTATTCATACCAACATATAATTTACTTGTACTTCAAATATTTCTTTAGTCCTACCAAAATACAACTATCTAAGGTGTTTCTTAAGAAAATAACACAAAATATGATATGATTAATGACACTAAAATATCCAACAAAAAAATAATAATGAAATCGCGTATAACAAATATTGCAAATTAATAATTCTTAATGAAAATTATCATAATTAAAAAGTACGAAATCATGCTGAAATAAGTTTAATAAGTATTAGTTACATGACTAAATATTAAAGGAAATTAAAATTATATTGTGTATTTTAATTGTCTAAACCTATGTAAAACTAAAGAACAAATATTCAATATTATTGTCATTCTTAGTATTGAATTGGTTTTCTTTTTGCATTAGTATTAATTTGATTTTGATTTAAGCTTTATTATAATTACTAACATCTATAGACTATAATCTTTATCGACCATTAAGAATTTTGACTTTCAAACATGAAATAATATATTAAAAGATAAAAACTATGAAGAAGTATAAGAAATATTTAAAAAGTAAATCAAAGTAAATATTTTTACGTATAAAATAAAAATTTAAAATTATATATATAATGTCGGGTTTGTTTGGTCTCGGGTTGGTTTTTTTTAGTTAAAATCAAACCAACCTAAATATAGTCGGATTTTTTTTCAATAACAAATCAAGTTAAACCAAACCACTAGTCGGGTTTCTTTTTCGGTTTGACTCGATTTACAGTTTGGTTCGATTTTCAGTTCGATTTTGTACACCCCTAGTTTCAGTAGAGAAAAAAAGGTGGAATTGTGGAATTAAGGACTCGTTAATAGGGGCAGAGATACAATTCAGCTTATAGATCCAATAAAACTTATTAGTTTTTGGCCAAAAGTTATATTTGTATTTAAAATTCACATAATAAGTATATAATTTATCTATAACTTAATAAGTTGTCTTTTTTAGAATTAAGAAACGACAGATAAAAATAAAAAGACTTAATAAAAAAGGGCCCAACCGGGTTCGAACCGGTGACCTCTTGATCTGCAGTCAAATGCTCTACCACTGAGCTATGGACCCTAGTTGATTGTAGAAATGTTCTTATATTTAGATTATATTCAGATGAAAGGATTAATATATATATTCGCATTTGGTTATTTTAAATTAATGAATGCTGGACATTTGTCTTTTATACACATATTTGTCATTAAACTATGGTTAAAGTGATATGCATTCTCACTTAAAATTTTACACTTACAAGGTTAAATTATTTGATTTGACGTAGATAACTGATGCAGGTAGTAAAGAAATAAATAATTTTTGAAATTTATGTTTGAGATATGTCATAAAGCTATACGGCTATAATATTTGTGTAACTGTAAAACCTCCTTTTTGAGATTAATCTATGAGGGTCAATTTAAATAATTGTTTAGAGATTTTAAATGTATCATTCTTTTTAAAACAGACTGATAAAAAAAAATCAATGTCCTTCGTTTTAAAATGACAAAGGGTAGTTTAGCAGGTTGTTCCCTCTTCTTAATTTCCTCAAGAAAAATTAAAGTCTGACTTACTTGAAATTGAGACGTAACTATTGACTTGTACTAGTAGACACGGACAACTAACAAAAAGGAGAAATAACACAAAAACTTTACGACATTCAACTAAACCTACGTCCTAGAGAGGAAGAAGAAAAACAGATATTTGAGACAAAGTCAGCATTATTACTTTGTCGCAAATAAAAATTTCTACTATTTTAATTAGAAGTTAGATTAGGTGAGCTCCCAACCATCACCTTCTTTTTCAACACTAATCGTAAGAAACAAGGAAAAATTAAAAAAAAAATCAAGTTTTCTACGATGATGTCAAAATCCGCTCTTATTTGTATTTATTTAGTAATAAATTCATCACATGATCTTTCTTTTCTATTATTTTCAAGTAGTTCTATTTAAAAAAGAAAATATCAATCTACAGATATACATCGTTTTGACGACGGCATTAGTTGGTTTGACAATTTTATTTATTGTTACTAGATAACTTTTTCCTTACCCTAGACCAACAAAATTAGTCTTTTCGAATCTTGGTCCAGAAAAGTTTTTTTTTTTTTACTGATTTGGATACTTTCTTCGTTTTATTTTATATAAAGGTTTTACTATTTAAAGAGATAAAACAATCTTTTCTTCGATAATAATTTTCAAATTTTTTTAAAAGTATTTTTAAATCAGTAGGTGTGAACTCATTTACATAAATTAAAATAGAAGAAATATTAAATAAATGAAGAGTTACTATATAGACATGTCTCTAATTAAAAACTATTTTATACAAGTTAGGAAAAAGGAGATTTTCATATATAATGATATGACACCAGAAGATAAGCTTACATACTACCAAAAACATTAAGTTGATTAAATCAAAAGTGATGTGCCTAATTAATAACTCATCAACAAACTTGTTCCAATTTTGTAAGAAAACAGTTCAACAATTCTACTAGCTACTTTCCAACTACTTACTTTGAATACTCCTTCTAGAAACATGAGAAAATGTTTAATCCACACATCATGCATAACTAAGACTTTGGGGCATTTACTAACATGGGTTGTGGTGTACTGGTGAAAGTGTTTCACCCTTAACCAGAGGTCTCGGATTCGAGGACTGAGTATGTAGTAAATTATGTTGGAAGCGCCACCCTGAATAGGCCTTGCAAAGCGCAATTCAAATTTAGTCGGAGCTCTAATATGGACTCCGAACACCGAGCATAAACAAAAAAAGACTTTGGAGCATTTTCCAATTTTACTTTGGAGTTCGTTCTAACTAAACAATAATGTCTAATAATATTACTGAATTTAATCTCAAGCAAAAAAAGAAACACAACCAGAGCACAAACTTAAACAAAAATTAACTAATCATTACTTTTATTATATGTAACAATAACAAAACCTGTTGGATTACAAAATAGTTATTAATCTGCAAATTAAAAAGAGCTATATATTGTCTATATATCACATATATTGCCTATGTACAATAGACTTTTCAATTTAACAAACTATTCAGTATATTTTTCTCAGCAAAAATGTCCAGCAGAGAGAGGGCCTGCAAATCCAAAAACATAATTTTCATGTTAAAACAAATTCTCTCATATGCACACTATAATATATAAATGGTGCCTTGTACAATCTATGTTGCTCGGAGTCTCGAAAAATATTGTCAAATGTGTGTCGTATCCTCCAAAAACTGTGCATTTTTGGGAGGATATTACACAGGTACGGCAACATTTTTGGAGAGTCCAAGCAACATAGTATACAGTCTCTTGTTCAATTTTTTTTCTTTTCAGAGGATAATAATCACCTCTGGAATGTTTAGTTCAAGGCGAAACTTAGGACCGTCGTAATGGTGAAGAATTGGCCTGAATGAGTCCTCTTCAAGTGGTTCACAAATTTTCCTTGTCACGACGCGCACCTATACACGTACATGAAATAAATATGATAAGTAAGTCTTGATTCGTTTCAAGACCAAGGTAGAAAGTCTCAATCAACAAAACAGGAACCTCAATTCAGTTTGATTTGAATTCCTTTTCCCGTTAAATCAGATATATGTTCATATGTAATTTGGTAAATAAATCCCTGGAGCAACGGTAAAATTGTCTCCGTCACCGGTTATGGGTTCGAGTCACTGATGCTTGCTTCAAGGCAGGCTGTCTACATCACACACCTCTCAGGTGCGGCCCTTCACGAGGGACGAAAGGGCTGCCCCTTCTTTTAGGTGACTGGATATTATTTATCCTTATGATGCCATTCAAATATCTGAAGGAAAGTGTGCACAAAATCTAACAGCTTTATTGAACTTTTCTTACCTGAGCAGGAAAGCGCGATTCACCAGCGTTCTTCTTGTCCTCCCAAGCTGTTGGATCAATGTTAGACCCACCGAAGCTTGCAGCCTACAAAACCGATCCATGTATTGAGTTAAATGACCAAACAAAATAAAAGAGGAATAGATTATAATCCTACAAAATTGAGAGATATACGGCATGGTAAAATAGAGAAACAAACCTCAAAAATTCCGTGAAGCTGGTGGGTCGAGTAGTTGTAGAGGAAAAGAGGCAACCCCGGTGTTATTTGGCGAACTGAATCCCTGTAACGAGGTGGCAAGCCTGAAATATAACACGATCAGAGATCAGAAAAATGTCAATTTTTACTTATTATTTCGTTGTGCGAGCTGAAGTATAACTAGAATGCTCTATGCAACGACAACAAATCGATCAACTACACCTTAATCTTAAATTAGTTGACGTTGACTATATAATCCCATATATCCACACCAGTTATAGCATTTGTAGATTCATCTTAGTTATACTATTTTTATCCACATCTCTGGCTGTGAAACTCATATTACTGAATACTGCGCTTAATGGCGAATACAAGCAGTGCAAATTTCTCGTATATGAAACAATTGAACGTTCTCCTATTGGAACAACGCATCACAAAAACTCCTATGTTCCATTTACCAATTCCAAAACAGTTGGGATCAGCTATATTAATCATTCCATTCTATTCTAAGTAGGTCCATTTACTAAATCAATCAAAGTATCCAATTAACATAACGTAATTGCAGCCATTTACAAAAACCACTACTTTAAGTCTCTAACCAACAACATCAAAGTTCAACTGATTATAACAATTAAGAACAATCTAGAATACAGTCAAACCTCTCTATAACTGCATGTTCGTCTTAATATTTTTTGGCTACTATAGCAAAAGGCTGTTATACAGAAATATATAATATAACATAGTATAAAAAGTCAGTCCCAAAGAAAACTTGACAGTTATAATAAAAGGAACACTGTTATAAAGAGGTCCGACCGAAAAAGCTCAAAACAACAACATATCCGATGTAATTCCAAAAGTATAGGTAGAGAGGCAGTTTCCGCAAGACCCTCAGTTTAAGTGCACCAAATATCACAGTAGTTATGAAAAAAGGAAATATGGCAGTGGAGGAAACAGGTCAATTAATACGAAAAGCAGTAGAGGGCATCCAAAACAAGAATGGTAACAACAACAAAATAATGCGGTAACTGAAACACAAAAGATTGAGAAAACTCACCAAAGAGCTCCCTTTTGAGATTTTCATGCATAGTATCATTGTTGCAAACAAAAATATATCCACCAACAGTTTCATTTTTTGGTAAAGATTCTGATGCTGGCAAAGTCTTGAACTTCTTATTCTCACTACTATTATTATTAGCACCCAAATCCTTATTACTCTCTCTATTAATCTTGTTATTTTTCTTTCCAAATTTATTCAAAAATCCATAATCATCCTCAAAAATACCATTTTTCCCATTTCTCTTGTTACTATTAACCCCTTTTGAGTTCACCATAATATTGTTAAAATTCATAGGGTTTGTGTAAACCCCTTTATTAAATCCACCATTTAAACCAACCCCACCACCACCTTTCACGGCCGAGCCACCACCAGCTGCCGCCGCCATGTCAGCAATCTTCCAACCATCATTTCTAAAAAGATTGTAATCTGAATTCAAAATTTTTGATGGATTTAAAGAACTAACAGAGTTAATCATACCACCTACTCTGATATCAAAGTTTCTTCTTTCTTCAGGCCTTTTAGATACATAATTGCTACTCCAAATTGAATCATTTGAAGACAAATTTACTAAGTTGTTTGTATGTAAACGAAGATTATCACTGAATTGAAAGAAAGAAGACTGATTGTTCTCCATTTTCCCCCCTTTTTACTAAACCCCAGATGAAAATTTTTCTATAATGATTCAATCTTGGTCTAAAACAACAGTGGAAAAAGGGCTTTTTCACTAAACCCCAGATGATAATTTGTCTATAAAGATTCAATTTTGGACTAGTGAAACTTACAGATGAACAAAGCTGAAAGAAGTGGTTAGGTTTTATAAGGGAGGGTGGAGTCAGTAAACGCGGTAGAGGGAAATTTCATAGAATGAGAGGAATTAGGAGTGGAAAAACTTAGTCCTGTTAAATCGTACTCCCTCCGTTTCATTTTATGAGGCAATATTTAATTAAACACAAAATTTTTAAGAAATAAGTGAAGACTTTAAAATGTTTATCAAATTGCCCTTCAAAAAATAGTCATATTAAAAAGTAGACTCACTTTTCTTTCTCCTCATAAATATAGTGGAGTACTATCTTTAAGATTATGTAAGACCAACTAGGGTAAAATAGGAATTGTACCTTTAAATACTTACCATATAAGAAAATGTGACATTCTTTTTGAGACTGACCAAAAAGAAAATTGTACCACATAAAATGGGACGGAGGGAATAGTAATACGTAATTACATTATACTCGTTACACAGATTGTAGTGCAGTGATGAAACTTGTTTACTCTTTAATAAGATATTTCAAGTTTGAGTCGATATTGAGAAAATTTTGTCGGAGCGTCACTTTGAATGGGCCTTACAGTGTGTATTCGAAAATTCTATTAGGAGTGTCATCCCCGAATGGGCCCTGTAGTATACGATCCAAATTTAGTCGGGGCTCTAATGTACTAGGATATTATTTTGGAATGTTCAATAATACTTGTCTAGTTTATAAAATCAATGAATATACCATTTTGTCTCTATTTTACCCTTATTATTATATACTATTCATTTTTCAATGTTTATATGACTTATATTTAAGAAAAATTTACCTAATTACACAACTTATTTTATCATAGTTTCTAAAATTTTCTACTATTAGAAAAAATTACAAAAATCTCTACTCTCTCGTATTCTCGGATACATCACTTTACACAATGACTCAGGACATTGTGTGATGTATCCAAAATCGAAACGTGATGTATCGGGACATTGAGCGATATATTCGAAATCGAGACGCTATGTATCAGGACATTGAGTGATATATTTGAAACCGAGATACGATGTTCGAAATATTTTGGGATGAATCCGAATTCCACCAAATTTAAGAAATTTTTGTAATTTGGAAAAGTTTAGGGATAAAATGTACTTAGTTCTTATTTCTTAGCATTATGAGATTTACGTAAATTCCTTATATTTAATAAAGGTGATTTGATAAAATTATCCCTATCATTTATTGCTTTTTAAGTCTTATGTCAAGTCAATACTCCGTAATAAATAATTATTAGGGGCACAGAAAATAATGATTAATAACTTCTTTTATAATCTAATTATTAATTAGTATAAATATAAATAGTTAAATACTAACATGTGCCTTTACATAAATTATTACCTACAGGTTGAAATAAATTGTGTATTGTTCACTTTGATCTACTAAACCTCACGAATTTGTTTTAAAAATGTGAACATCACTTAACTTATGATTTGTTTGATAAAGCCCTTCATTTTCTTCTTCCATTTGTTAAGAAGTCGTATCAAAAAAGTGATGGGCAATCGATCTTCTTATAGAGATCTGGACTATCCTCATTTTATATGCTAGTTGTTAGAGTTGAATTAGACCTAAAATTCATTTTATTACATGAAATCAGAATGGGCTCACCTCAATTCTTTGTTCGCCAATGTTGTGGCACCATATTGTATTGTCCGCGCTCCATCTCAAAAAATAGATGGACAATTGGTCTCCTTACAACGACTTGTACAATCAATTTATAAGCTAGCATTTTGGGTTGAATCACACCCAAAACCCATCTTTACACCATTTATATATAGATTCACTTAAAGTATCATGTACATCTTTTTATAGCAATTTGTCAGCACAAAATCCAATCAATTCTTATTTTAATTGGTTTGCACATACACTCCCTTATAAGGGTTCAACATTCTTATTAAGATTGTCTCCGCTATTGTATTGAGGGAGTGTCTTGCTCTGACATTATTTTTTCATACTTTAAACATATAACAAGTATCTTTTGTGATAGCGCTAACATAACATATCTTACAAATTTATTTCTTTGAATTACATTACTATCAAACTTAAAAATGCCTAATACGTAAATTTGTGATATAATTATAAGATTCTTTATGTTTTCTCTCATTCAAATATAAAATTTACCTAAATTATCATATACCTTCATCCTTTTTAAAATTTTATCAGTCTAAAAAATATGTCAATCTTTTTGGCACGCAATTTATTATGGCGAGATAGCGAAAAATATATTCATTGAAAAAGGAAAAATAAAAGAAATTTTAATGAAAGCAAAAGGAAGAAAGTAGTCATTTCACTTTTTAGTGTGGGGTTACTTTAGGTGAGCTAATCAAAGAGTGAAAGATGACATAAAAACACGGTTTAGAAGAAAAAGACATTAAAGTTGAGTTTTGATTTACTTATTCTCAAGCGAGGAAAAAGAAAAAAGAAATCAAAACGCCATTGTTAATTAATTAATGTATGTATGTATGTATAAGTAGTTCAATTATACCATCAAACTGTTTTTTTTTTTTTTAAAAAAAAAAAAAAGAATTACTATGTGATCAAGCAATTGGTGTGGAGAATTTATTTTTTTTGTAATTTATTTTAAGATTTGTGAGGTTTATACTCAAGAAAATATTTAATTTTAGTCAAGTGTTGAAATTAACTTTGTAAGAGTTGAACTTAAGGACAATTATAGGGTTGGGTGACAATTAGGAGATAATTAAAAGAGATAACCACAACATGATAGATTTCATAATATGTTTAACCGAATTTCCAAAATTTGTTTAGTTTGGGAAAAAAAAGTAAAATATTTTTAAAAAAATACTATTAAAAATAATCAGTTATATTTGATTAATCAATTTAAATATTTTTTATTAATATAATAATATTAATTTATGCTTAATTTAGATTTTAAAATTAGTTCTTGGAAAATGCTCCTTTCTATGCTTCTGAAACCCAATGTTTATTTTATTATAATTAAAAAAAATGATCAAACACCTCAACAACTCAACTTTTTAAAATAAGCATTTTTTCCAAAAATAATATTTTATTTTTCAAACAACTGACCAAATAAGTAATACTATTCATATCCTCTAACATCCATCTAGAAGAACATATTTATTCTATTAGGTTGGGTTTCAAAATTAAGAAAAAAGCAAATGGGTGAGGTAATATTCCTTATTTATTGATTTATTTATTTGTTTATTTATTGTTTTGCTTAGTTGCTAAGTTAAGCTTCAATCTGTGAGAGGTGCACTTAGACATGCCAATTCACGTGGAAACAGTCGACCCAAAGTTTACTTAGTCCAAGTCTTTTTTTAAAACAATTAACATGATATGATATTAACTGTTTAAATTAAATTAGCTTTATTTTTTTTTTTTGGGAAAAAAGATTTTGCATTATTAAGAGTGTCATTATATATTATAAGTAACTTATTCTTTTGTTTTAAATATTAATATGAAATTTTATTCACTAATTTCACAATTTTTTTCTCAAAGTAAATTTTTTCATGAATCATTGATCTAATGGTCACTTCTTCTTTTTTGGTGTGTGTATTTCTATGCACGATGCATCTTCACAGCCATAAATAAAGAAAATAAACCACTTCTTAGATGATGCAAAAACATTATGTTGAATCTAGGGGCGGCTCAAGGTAATTAGAGGGCTAAAGCGAAATTTCAATTAGAGGCCTAAAATCTAAAGAAACTTCATATATATTTATTTTAAAATCTCAGATGGTAAGCACCCCTCACTTCCAACCCGAAGGTTGCGAGTTCGAGTCACCATTGGAGCAAAAGGGGTGGGAGAGCTCCTAGGAAGGGTAAAAAAAAAAAAATTTAACTTTTAGATTTCAATTAGAGGCCTAAAATCTAAACTTTATATGTATTTATTTAAAAATTATTTTTCTAATTCTTTAGATGTAAATTTTTGCTTAAAATTTCTTTATAGATGATTTCTTCAAATATTTTTTATTATTATTATTAGTTTTAGGTAAGATTTTATCAATTCAACATTAGAAAACACTCTTTTACTAGGGCCATTACTATATGAATTGTTAACATAATTCTTAGTAATAAGTTGACAAACTTTAAATAAAAACAAGAGTTAAAATCAAAGAATTTGATTCAAGAAGTTGATAACTTGGTATATCCTACTTTAATATGTTTGTTGCATTGCTTGAAAATTTAAGAAGAAATAAAAAAAAAATTGTAATTTACTTTGTTCAATACTTTTCGACTATTGATTTATATTTTTGACAGACTATTACTTTGCCTTATTAAAGATTTGGAGAAAAATAGTTCAAACAGATAAATAATATGAGTGTTGACGAAAAATAATTGATTTTTACTATTTGAATGGGTTAAGGAGAACAAAATAATATAATTTTATGTAAAAAAAATCAACAAAAAAATTATTCTTGGTAAGAATTTGAGGCCCCCCAAAATTGGGGGCCTAAGGCATATGCCTCAAATTTTGTATGCAAGAGCCGCCCCTGGTTGAATCTCATGCCATTATTATGCTATCTTCATGTCCATCTTGCCAAAATTATTAATTCGGTTAGATATCACTTGTTGCACTAATTCAATCCAAATACTTTTAATACGACATGATATTATCCGCCTTGATTAAATCGACACGATTTTTCTCTCGTAAATTCTCTTTATTGCACATGAAACAACACTTCTATTTCCTTACAAACACAATGGTAGTATGGGCTGAAGCAAAAGTGGACTTTGGGAAGCCCAACTTTCAAGCCCATATGATAATCCAAACATTAATGAGGTGTGATCCACAATTATATAGTCCAAGTGAGCAAAAGCCATTGCTCCATTTTGTTTTATTTTCTTACAAAGTTCAATTTAATTCATATATTTCTGATTAAGATATAATTGGATGCTTATATATAATTATTTAATGTAATAGGAAAGTGTAAAGATCTTATGTAGACGTGTTTTCTTTAAGGTCAAGGTGTGATCTAACAATTGATAAATTAATTAACAATCAGAATTCAAATTCTAGCAGAAACATCTTTTTAATGTCAAAATTGTTGGATAAAAAATCATTATCCAATATTTGGGGTTAATGAAAGGTAGCTACTAATAAGTATATAACAAAATAATCAAGGTATGCACGATGCTCATAATAGAGGACTAGTCAAGAAAAATAACTAATACTTTTTTAAAGAAGAGGTACATATCACATCTTAAATAAATTTTATACCGGAATAAGAGAGACAAGTGAAAATTTTATAAGACATGACATAAATTTATATGTACACATACTTTTGGGCTCAATAATGACGTAGAATTAGAGACAAATCCATAAGACCCGTTATATTGAGTCCAATTGAATAATATGTGTCATGAATTTGGATCCCGAGAGAATTGTATTGAAACAATGAACACTATTCTTATAAAAAAAATAAAAATAAAAAGATAGATGGGAGGGATAAGACATTCGAATTGTGTGAGACTTCTTTTTGCCTCACAAATAGGTGGATCCAACTTTTGTATGTTTGAGTCCATATATTTTGGATTTCATTAACTTGTTAGATAAAATGAAGTTTCACACAATTATTATCACAGTTATGCTAGATATGAAATAATTTTCTTTCAAAAAATTAAAGTTTTATAAATTATATTTCAAAGTTATTATCTCTTTCCACCCATCAAATGCCCTCGACTCTCATTCCTTGACCATCTCACCCCCTTGCCACTTCCTAGCCCACTCTCCACTCCTCGCTCCGCACTTCATTGATTCATATAATAGTTTGTTAGATTATATATAAATATTTTTAAAATAATATTTTTTATCTACTTATTAACTCATTGACCACTAAAAAATAATTAAGAAATCAGTCAATTTTACTTCCTACTCCCACTCTAGATCCTCATCTAACCTCTAAAACAAATTAAAGAAAAAGATACCCCAACTAATAATATTGGTCAAGAGAAAGATGCATATGGCATGGTAATAAAGTAGCATGAAACTGTCCTGTTATTTGTTAACATACTATAATTATCTCTTTTTTTTGGTACTAAAAGTTTAATTTTTACAACAAAAAGAAACACCACTAAATAAATATAGTATATTAAACATTGAAGCCATGGTTTATACGTCATGCCTTGTGTCATCATCTTCTATTTAAAATTCTAAAATTCATTTCTAGTTGGCAAGCTAGCAAGCTAACCTATGTCAAAGTGGAGGATCTAGGTTCCGCAGATTTAACTGAATTTATTATTTTCGATTCAAATTATCTTTGAAATAAATAAAACTTTAATATATACAATAGAACAATAATAATATACTTAATATGATTTCACAAGTGAGATTTAGAGAAAGTGAAACGTATGCGATCTTTAGTACTCCTACTTTTATGTGAAGAATAAAAATGTTGTTTCCGATAAACTTTTGATGGGATATATAATGTATGCCACCCAATTATTATTTTTTCCTTAATTTCCAATAATCATCATTTGCTTATGTAGAAGCAATATTAAGCGGTTAAATAAATCTCCACTTGACTAGTAAATATTCCTATTTGCCCATGATTGTCTTCACATCGATATATTATAACTCATTATAATACTTCATTTATCTTTATTTATATGTGGTACACTTTTAATTTAGTATGTTTTTAAAAAATAATTATAGTATTTTAATTTTAATGAAATGTTTTATAATTATATATTATGCCTTGTTTAAAATAACACGCTTCAAAGTTGTTTTTCTAAATTCTAATATTCAATATAAAACACAATTTTATAACTATATATTATCAGCTTCCACATAATTACTTATTTTGTAAAAAATAAGTTTGTCACCTAAAAATATGTGCACGTTAAGAAACCAAGTTAAAAATGAAGTATTCATATATTCATACGTTGAAATTGTTTAGCTCTAAATGCTAACACTAAAATATAATTATACTGGCTGTTTAATTTTAATTAAATTGAAATACAGGTGTCAATCTGTAAAGTTAGGTATAATAATACAAACTAATATTTTTATTATTATGAAACAAAGAGTAGCAGACGGTACACACGAATGCATTTAAACGTAATTCTATTAGTTTGTTTTTATTCTTTATCCATTTTCTCTAATGAAAATAATACCTAAACAAAAGTTAAAGTATTCACTTAAACTATTTTGTGTATTTTTATCGAACACTTAACATATGATTATGATTTGTCATTTTTTACTTGGCACACTCATTACGAAAATAATTATTAATATAAGTACTTTCTTAAACTATTTCAATAAAATGATGTTTAGTATTATATTTTGAAAAGTGATTTGGAAAATAAGTATTTAATGGTGAAGGTGAATGTATGGAAAAAATAATTATTTTTTCTTGATATGTCAAAAGTGACTAATAAGAATGAAAATTTATTTTAAAAATAACTGACAATTAAAGGTGAACGGATGAAGTAATAAAATGTTCTTATTCAAATATTTTTAATTCAAAGTTTTTGAAATTATTCTCAATCGATTATCACATGAATAATTAAGTTAACAACTTAAAATATAACACCTTGTTGTGTTATAAACATTCATCTTTAACAAGTTGTAAAACTTTAGAATATGTTTTAATTGATGTTCATGCATATAATTAGAGGAGATGTTATATTTTATTATATAATTTATTTATGTCTAGACACTTGAGAATGCATGCATAATTTTTTCTAGAATATGAACCGAAGGTGTCTAACATGAACATTTTTCATATGTTCGAATGTTTAAATTGGAATAGATTATTAAAATATGAATATCTAAATAAAATTTACTAGTAAGTTTAAGTAGACGTCGATGAATTCACCCTATTTTCATATCAAAATTAATAGATATAATACATAAATGTAAACTTGTATATGACTCTTTAACCCTCTAATTTTTTTATGTGCATAAACAAACATTTACACTTATATTTAATTCTGAATATGTAACATCCTGAGTGACGTCTTATACAACAATTTGCATAAAATTAACTGTATTATGTCACATAGAATTTATGTGTCTACTTATATTAATATAAATGTCATCCGATGACGAATTGAAAAAAATATTTATGTATTATGTCAAATTGACAAAACTAACCTCATACTCTTTTAGAAGCACTTATATATATAACTTTAAACCAAACACATGTTTAAATTATACACTGTATTTCTACTTCTCTGAAACAAGAAGAAAAAGCTCTGTTTATGAACGGCCGGTTACTATCACCGATCACCGGCAGCTTCCGTTACCGCCGGCGGAATTAGAAAAGTTTTCTGCTTTAGCTCGTCCGTTTTAAAGGGTGTCCAAAAATATGCAATTTTTTTTTCTTTTTAACTCTATTTATTATTACTAAGAAATTTATTTTGTGTAAATGCAAGATTTAGAGTTCCTAATTCTAAAATGGTATCTAATTTTCATTTGTGACAAAGATACAAACTTTTAGTTATAATTTTTTTAGATTTTTTTTCATTATATATAGTTCAAGAACATCTATTGCCAAAAAATTGATACCCATGTAGAGAAATGAAGTTAATTTAGCCTACAAAAAGTTAAGGAATTTTTGAGCCATTGTAGATTTCTGATTCAAAATTCCATTTTAATGGAGAATAAAGGGTATTTTATGTCAAACCAGCAGCATCAGCAACACAATTTCTCAGCAGCTGAAGGTTTGATTTTTATTTATTTTAAAAAATTTTTTGGGGTATTATTAAAGAATTCAGCTTTTTTTTTTTTTTTTTAGTAAAAATGTTTACTTTTGAATTTGTTTTTGGAAAAAGTTTCAGGTGAAGATGAATTGTACCAAGAGTTATGGAGATTGTGTGCAGGTCCATCAGTTGATGTTCCAAAAAATGAAGAAAGGGTTTACTATTTCCCACAAGGTCACATGGAACAAGTATGTATTTTTTTTTCTTCTTTTTGTTTCAAGTTTGGTTTTAGGAGGGTTGTGGTGGAGTGATATGTACTCTTTTGGATTTAATTAGAGGTCTCGTGTTCACCTCTGTTGAATACGGAGTTGTCTTTGTTAAGGAGTGGTTTGAGGTACTTTCCAGTGTGAATGCGGATTTAGTGGTCCCAATGTGGGTAAGTGTAGGTATAAATTTGTTTCAGTTTTGGTTTTGAATCAGAGGTGGAATGGTGGTGTGGTAAGTACACATTTCATCCTTAACAACAAGAAGTCTCGTGTTCGAGCTCTTTTGGGTGTGGAATTGCCTTTGTTAGTGAGCACTTTACTGGACTTTCAAGTTTGAATGCGGATTAAGTGGTCCCAATGCGGGTATTATAGGTATTAATTTGGTTTTGAATCAGAGGCAGAAGTAACAAGGTTTGTGGTGGAGTGATACGTACTCCTTTCGTACTTAACCAAAGGTCTCGTGATGGAGCTCTACTTGGTATGAAATTGCCTTGTTATGGAGTGCTTACTAGATTGTTCGGTGCGAAATTTGGATTTAGTGGGGCCCCAATAAGCGGATGTGGTGCATAAGTTATTGGCAGATCTAAACCAGCAATTTTTGTTCAGAACCCTGTATATGTGTAAAAAGATTCACCAAATAAGTACAAATAATAGATTTCCAACTCAATGAATTGCACGGGCTATAGTAAATTTCATCTTGAGCAATTTTAATTATTAATAGGTGGCATTTTTTCGGTCATATAAAATAAACCGAAATTTTTAATAGGGAAAACGGTTTCCATTAGCCAACAATGGAAACTCTGGGCCATTTGGCTACCAGCATGGTTACGAACGAGACACTTTTGAAACGGAGGATAAAGTTGCTCTATATCAAATACATTATGAGAATACATGTCCCTTTGCCATATTCGTTATTGTTGTTTGTTTCTGAGTTTGATTTTGTGGTATGAATAGTTGGAGGCATCAACAAATCAGGAGCTGAATCAGAGAATACCACTGTTCAATCTGCAATCAAAGATCCTTTGTCGCGTTCTTCACATTCAACTTCTGGTAATTAGCTGTACTTTCACCGTTTTATTGGTTAGTTTAGTTAAATAGTAATGTTTCTATGTATTAGGTTTATGCATATATAAATTACTAAAAACAACAAGAATTAGCAACAAACAAATTTTGTAGTTGAACTACAATCAAATAATTTTGTTAGCTACGAGCTATTTAGACGTAGATTAGCGACGAAGTTCGTAGCTAATTCCAGGTCATTTCTGAAGAAAAAATAAGTTAAAATGAGGACTTTCTCATTGAAAATTTGTTGTAGGCTGAGCAAGATACTGATGAGGTTTATGCGCAGATTACTTTGTTGCCCGAAGCAGATGTAAGAACTTAAAGAACCTACTTTCTTGCTTGTATGAAACTCTGTTGTGTTCACTTGGTCTTTTATGTTCTGTTGGCCAATTTTCTTATAATTGCTTTCATCCAATTTAGCAAGTTGAGCCAACTAGTCCTGATCCGTCCCTGCCCGAGCCAATGAGGCCCAAAGTTCATTTCTTCTGCAAGGTTCTAACTGCATCTGATACGAGCACTCACGGTGGATTTTCCATTCTCAGGAAACATGCTAACGAATGCCTGCCTCCCCTGGTAATATATTTGATCCTTTGTTGTTACATTCTATAGTCTGTTCATTTTGAGAAAATGATGCATTACCTGTCCATTTTGTGATGTTATATTCTTTAATGCAGGACATGACCCAAACGACTCCAGCACAAGAATTGGTTGCCAAGGACCTTCATGGCTTCGAGTGGCACTTTAAACATATATTTAGAGGTAATTATTTGACAACTCGTAGTGTCCAATTTGGTTTGACAACAACAAAAAGATGATAGCGATGAAACTTTATCAAATTGTTATATGGCCCAACTGCTCACTCTTGATTCTTGACTAACAGGCCAACCCCGGAGGCATTTACTTACCACAGGGTGGAGTACCTTTGTTTCCTCGAAGAGATTAGTTACGGGGGATTCTTTTGTATTCTTGAGGTTTATATCTGGTGCTTATTTGTCTATTGCGCTTTAAATCTATCATATTCATCACGATTATCACTATTTATTCATTATGTTCTGCAAATATGTCGTGTTTAGGAGGGACAAAGGTGAAGTCCGAATAGGAATTAGACGACTTGCTCGCCAACCGAGCTCAATGCCACAATCAGTAATTTCAAGTCAGAGCATGCACCTAGGAGTGTTAGCTACTGCATCTCATGCTGTGACGACCCAGACTATGTTTGTCGTTTATTACAAACCGAGGTTTCTCTTATGCATCTCTTTTCTTAAAAGATTGAACTTTAGATGTAAAGGGGAGCCTTGGCGCAACTGGTAAAATTGTTACCATGTGACCAAGAGGTCATGGATTCAAGCTGTGGAAACAACCTCTTGCAGAAATGCAGGGTAAGGCTGCATGCAATAGACCCTTGTGGTCCGGCACTTCCCTGGACCTCTCGCATAGCGGGAGCTTAATGCACCGGGCTGCCCTTATTATGTCCTTTCAGCAATGTTGAAATTAGTCTTTTTTTTTTTTTTTTTGGGTGAGAATATGCTAAATGTTGCCTATGTTCTCAATATTGTGTGTGGAAAATCTTCAGAACAAGTCAGTTTATCGTAGGCCTAAACAAATATCTTGAGGCTGTTAATCATCGGTATTCAGTTGGCATGAGATTCAAGATGAATTTTGAAGGGGAAGAGATTCCTGAGAAAAGGTGGTAAAACATCAACTTTGTTGAAGCTCGAATTAACGAGATGTTTCTCTACTGTATAAAGTTGCTCAATATGCTGCATTTCTGATCTCTATTATATTTTTTCTTTGGTTGTTCCTTCGTAATTTTCCAGATTTACAGGTACCATAGTAGGAGTTGAAGATAGTTCCTCACAATGGAAAGATTCAAAATGGCGATCATTGAAGGTGGATATAATTTGGCTGTTGTCGACATTGAATGAATCAATACATTTGGATTGATGTAAAATTTCATTATTTTTCTTCCATCTTTCCAGGTTCAATGGGATGAACCTGCATCTGTTTCAAGACCTGACAGAGTTTCTCCTTGGGACATCGAACCATTTGTGGCATCAGTCGCTACTCCTCTCGTTCCACCAATGGGGGTGAAGAATAAAAGGCATCGAGCACATAATGAACCCAAAGCTTCAGGTGGAAACAAGCATATTCATAATCCATGGCATGTTGTTTAACCATTTAAGTCATCCAATTTGGTTTTCTATTTGCATTTTCTTGATTATTGCTCCGTTATTTTCCTGCTAGACCCTGTTCCTGCAGCTGCACTTGCCGCTTGGATT
Source organism: Solanum bulbocastanum (assembly GCA_037074985.1). Classification (NCBI taxonomy): domain Eukaryota; kingdom Viridiplantae; phylum Streptophyta; class Magnoliopsida; order Solanales; family Solanaceae; genus Solanum; species Solanum bulbocastanum. Next base: position 4,327,195 of record CM073604.1, read on the forward strand.
CCTTCAACGCAATTTAACCCCGTTATTGAAGGACAAAGTAGTGATAATCCATTTTCCTTGCATACTTCACAAACAAATTCAATTTCCAACAGTACTTTTAAGGCTCGTGAAGATGGAATTTGGTCAGCTTCTAAAGTAAGTTCTTTGAATATGCTTTTGGATGAGACAGAAGCCAGTAAAAGTGCTTCACCTCGGCCTGCTTTTCCAAGCTTTGCGTCCTCACAATTCGGAAAGCAGAACGATCTACTGCTTCCTAGTCTAGACGATGAGAGAAAACGTATTACATCCTGTAGATTGTTTGGTATTGACTTGAAATGTCCCTCATATGGTTCTGTTAATGAGAATCCGCCTCTAGAACCAGCCAACATTTTCGATGGCTCTGCTGAAGGGTGCTCTGGAAACATGACTTCTGCTGGTGATTCAGAAGACAACTCTGGCCTTTCAAGAGATTCCGAAGATCAGAAGCAAGAGCAGCTGAATCCGCCACCAAAGGAGGTTCACATCAAGCAGATTTCTTCCACCAGAACTCGCACCAAGGTATGAAAACCAAAACGAAAAAGTAAATTGCGTTTTTCCATGTTCGTTACAACTCCAAAGACGTCAATAGAAATAAAAATATCTTTTTTAACTTACATGAATTCCTTGAGAAGGTTCAAATGCAAGGGGTAGCTGTGGGACGTGCTGTGGATTTAACAAAACTGAATGGATACGATGAGCTCCTAAAGGAACTCGAAGAGATGTTCGATATCCAGGAAGAGCTCCATGCACGAAATAAGTGGGAGATCATTTTTACAGATGATGAAGGTGATATGATGCTTATGGGCGATTATCCTTGGCTGTAAGTGTTCCTTTCTCCATTTACAACTTAAAATTAGAAATAAGTAGCTCATATGCGAATCCAGGATTTGAAGTTCACGGGTTCCTACAGCGACCTCAAGTTAATATATATAATAATAATTGGGCTCACAGTCAAATATTTATGTATACTTAGTGAATTTCTTAATACGTATATGGTTCACGTGACCTGTAAATTCATAAGCTAGCTCTGCCCGTGAATTATAGTTACATGTAAGATCTCTCATACTTTGCATATCATAATATGGTGCTCAATTATTCACAGAGAGTTCTGCAACATTGCGAAGAGGATCTTCATTTGTTCTAGTCAAGACATGAAAAGTTTCAGTGCAGGAACCAAATCGCTGTCTTGTTTAGAAAGTGAAACAACTACTTCAACATGAAAATTTGGAAGAGAGTAAAGGTTGCAACTTGCCTTTCTAAATTGAATCCTTTGTACTAAAATTTCTCATAAGCTACACTACTTACATCTGTCAGGAGCGAAGACTCCATCTCGTCCTTGATCGTGTTTTCCCAATTGTGACCTTCATTTCTTAAAAAGTTCGGCCTTGTTGACTTCCAACAGGTATCTGCAATCTTCAATAATAACGCTTTGAGGATGAGACTCTATGTCGTCTTGTTGAATAAGCTTGGCAACAAGCAAATAGTTGAATCTTTTTTCATCATTTACTGGAGTTAGTATTAGAAGCTTGTGTATATGTAATTTAATGATTCTGGTGGAAGTTTGATTGTTGTATCTCTGTAGTTGTACTTACTCAAGTGGGGTTGTTGCAACAGGAAAAACTTACTACACCGAGTGTTTATGTAAAATCAATAAGTATATGAGGCGTATATTCTATATATATGCGTTTATCGCTTAAATTTGTTTGATTTAAATGCATTCTAGGAAATGAAGAGTTGTGACTCTCTTGAAGGGTTGTGACTTTGCCGAAGGGTTGTGACCTCAATGAAAGGTTGTGTCTTTTCTAAAGGGTCGTGACCGTATGAAATGTTGGGTCTTTTCCAAAGGGTTATGTTCTTTTTTTACCCTTTGTTGGCTATAAATAGAGATTTTCTTTCATTTTTCAGCATTGAATTATTCCTTTCTTCTGCATACATTTCTTACAAAACAAAATCGATTGTGTATGTGATTCGTTGTTGTCTTTTTGAGTTCGTTGAAATTATCGAAGTTTGAGGTGCTACTACTTCTTTAATGGTTAATCCATTTTATCTTGGGAGGAATTAATCTATAACCTTGGATATTTGAGGGGATTAAATTTCTTAAGGACACATAGTGAGTTTTATGGACTTGGATAGTTCTTTTCTTTTTCTTTTCATATATTTATTAAACATCGTATGCGGTTGAATATTTAACATATTTTCATCTTTATCATTCTTCCGAGTTTATCGTGATATAATACTTATTATTTTAAGGGGTCGATTTGTAGAGTGTATAAAAATAATGCTCAATAAAGCGTATTAGTAATGGCTTGTATTAGTTATGCATAAATTATTTCTTATGCATTGTTTGGTTTATTGTATTAAAAATAGCATGCATTGTATAAAAATATGTATTTATAAAAGTATCTTTAACAATTATGGTGGAAAAGAAGTAAAAGTGTTTTTGAGGGGTAATTGGGTCTTTAACTATGCATGATAATGCATGTATTAATTAAATCATTTGCATTGCTAATACCTAGAAATCCATAATATTAGTAATACATTCCTCAATACACAATAGAGTGTATAGCATTGGTTATACATAGCATGAAAAAATGCACAAAACAAGGGACTACTAATACATATAGTCAATGCATACATTATTTTTGCTAATACACTCTACCAAACGATTTAAGTTTTATGCAACGATAGTGCATAATATAATTACACCATCAAGTCATTTAAAAGGTAATTGTAACTAATAACATAACTCGTTTAATATTGATTTGTTTTGCTTAGAATAAATGGGAGTAGGAATTATTAGTAACATGCTATAATATGTAGGTTAAAATAACACTCGAGTGTAAATAGTTCATTATATTGGCATTGTATATATATATATATACTAGATAAGCATGATCTGTGTCAACACGGGCTCAACACTTTATATTTTCAAGTAGTTGATGCTTTACATTGTCATTTGGTGATAAAGGATAAGCTTATATGCTAGTATCATTGACACAAGCACTAGACATATATACAAAAATGATAAAGCTATGATAGATACGTTTTCAAATATGTATGTTGGCAGAATCAGATGTACAAACCAAAGTAATCTGTGTTGCTTCTCCTTGCTCGTACATTTATTTGCTATACCAAAAAACACACGTCTACTACCTGCCATCTTAGAACAGTTATGTGATGTGATTCACATATTTTTCCTCTGCTTAAAATTAATTACGGTAAAATTTAAATATGAAGAAATTTGATAAAGTCAAAATTATCTATTGCTTTCACAAACCTTGGTATAATAAATCTTAAAATAAATATGACTTTTACATACTTCACAATTAATGTTAATAGGTATATGTGACTAAAATTTTGATAAATACCATAGTATGTGCAGGAGTGCATCTCACCAACTTTTCACGAAGTCACCATTTTGAGAAGAAAAAAAACTGAAAGTTCATTTTATTTTTTTAAAAAATCATACAATTGCATTTCAATATTTTAAGCTAAACTAAAATTCATTTATCTATATTTACATCATCAAATATTTTCAACATCTTCATTTGAATGACTTAGAGCCTGTTTGGATTGGCTTAAAAAAGAACTTAGCTTTTAAGTCAATAAAAAAAAATAAAACTAAAATGACTTTTAAGTCAAAAAATAAAAAGTAGAGCGAGACCTACCTTTGATTTTTGATTTATTTTAAGTCATTTTTGTCCTTGCCAAACACTTCCTAACTTATTTTAAGTTTTTTTTTTTATATTTGTCAAACACTTCTAAAAGTTAAAAACTGACTTAAATGTAGGTTTGATCAACTTTCAAGTCAATCATACACCCTCTTAAACACTAACACCTACTCAATAATAGCATATACGTTATATAATTGATGATGTATTCCTGATAAGGCTTGTTTACATAATTTTTAAGACGTATGTAGTGCATAAATCACAAGATTAGTTATCCAAAAGTAAGATCATCTTTACATTTAAAACAGAAAATTGCTTAATTGTTTTGGACATTTCATCAAACACTTTAGTAGTGTAAGAAGTTCTTCCTTTAGATTCCATAACAACACCAAAAGCACATTGATTCTATCAATAAAACATGAAGTGTAAAATCAAATATGAACAATTCTTATCCCTAATATAAACACTAAACTAAGATTGAAAAAAATAGAGTAAAATATTTAATTCTTATCCAAGGAACAGAACAACCAATAAAGCTTCTTGTACAACTCTAGAGTGCAGTGTTAGTACACCTACACTCTCATTTCTAAATAAGAGTAAAATATATATGCTATTTCTGGTTAAAAACCAAGAACATATATGTATAATTGGTCAGAGAGATTTTGTCATCCATGGTGGAATATAGAGAGTAAGAAAAAAATGACTTAATGTAGATGATAATGTGAATTTACGAGGATACAAGATTAGATAAGATTATTTGTCAGTACGTCAACCAAAAAAATATAAATATAAACAGCATAACATTAAGAGTAAAATAGAAAAAAATAATTTGAGATGATTTAATCATATAGTGTGAACTCATGCATGACCATCACATGCACCAGTCTTGAAGTCATGCATGATTATTTAATTCTGGCCGTTACGTTGGCTATTACATCACAAAAATTATTTTATTATTTTATAGGAGTTTCTATCTTTTTTGCTTATTTGATAACTCAAATTTCTAATCTTAGGGACAGAAATAAAGTTGAGTATAATCCGAACAAATCCATCTTATTTAATCTATGAGAACTCACATTGCAAACTCCAAATTATTTTATCAGATGCATAGTTATTATTGTTATTATGATATACATAATAATATAACTTTTTGATAAAGACGGTTCAACTGATCATTAATGGTATCTCCAAGCCTCTACCTTACTACCTATGACTTAACTATGAGTACTATTTTTCGTAAGAGCTCCTATAAATAGTAGGACTTCTCAAACTCATATTACATCGATCTAAATTAATTTATCGATCTTCTTTGAACATTTCTATCTAAAATCATATATAGTATAGCACCACAACAAATGGAAACTGCAGCCGCCATCGCGACTACCGTTGATGGTCCTTATCACTCCTTCAAAAACATGCATAAACGCATGTACCTCAACCGTGCATTTGCTCTTATTTACATCTTTGCCATTTTGGCTCTCTTTTATCACCATATAATAAAAATATTTAATTATCATTCCATGTTAATTACCATAATTACCCTCTTCATGTTAATTTCTGACATAATCTTAGCTTTTATGTGGTTCACTTCTCAGTCATTCCGCACGCGCCCTATAGCGCGTGAAGAAATCCTTGAAATGGTTGAAAAATTTGAGGATGATTTTCCCGCGCTTGAATGTTTTTATCTGTACGGCAGATCCGTACAGGGAGCCACCGGGTAATTTAGCCAACACGATTCTGTCCGTGTTGGCGTATGATTACGCGACAGAGAAGATCTCGATCTACGTGTCGGATGACGGTGGATCGGAGCTTACTCTGTTTGCTCTCGCGGAGGCCGCGAGATTTGGTGTACACTGGTTGCCGTTTTGCAGGAAAAATGGAGTAGTGGAAAGGTGTCCAGATGCATATTTCAGTTCTGATAATTATACAGAAAATTCCCAGTTGCATAAAATTAAGGTATTTTATATTGTTGCGTTTCAGTTTGTTTGTCATGATTTGACTTGTGGCAGAGTTAAAAAAAGAAACAAAGACATTTAAAATTTGTAACTTTAAATATGTTATTCCTATAACATTGTTTGATTATAAAAGGGTTAAAGCACAAGTATACCTAGACTACACCAAAATCCTATAGATGCACCCAGGGGCGAATTTATATATATTTTTTGGGTCACCTGAACTCGTGGTAATTCGACTAAATTTGATATATTACTTCTATAATTATTAAAGAATATATTAAATTAAAACTTGTCGAATTCGTTTTCAATATGGCTGGATGGTTCACTGGTATGACTGCAAGATTTCAACACAAAGATCGCAGGTTTGATCCCAGGCAGCCCCAATTTGCTTCAATTTATTTTTACTAACTAAAAACACGTTTTTCATTAAAAAAAAAAAAAAACTAAATTATGAAAGTTCGCTTAGTTATTGTTATTATAAATTTTTTGATCCTATCTTTAAAGCAATGGTGCACCCGTTTTTTTGAAATCCTGAATTCACCTCTGGATGCACCTTATTCAAACCTATTTTTTTTGTAATTTTGTACACCTTTTTGAATTTCTCCTCAACTGTGTGAAGTCATGGAGTGTGCCACGTAAGCCAAAAGGTGTACAAAATTACAAAAAAAATGAATTTGAAGTAATAAAACCTTAGTTTAGTTAAGATGTGTCGCTGAAATTTAGATCATAGTCTAGGAATACTTATGCCTTTTCTCATTATAAAATATTTAAAACTTATAGTCTTAAAATATCATAAGTAATATTTATGAGAAGATAAAAAAACAAAAGTATAAATCAAACATATATCATTCTTTTTGAAACAGATTAATCTAACTGGAGCACGTAATGTTCCACCTTTTCTTCCCCCTAATAGTAAAAAAAGTATACGTAGAAGTAGTTTGTTTGGTTCATTCATTACTTGCCATACATGAGCAATAATTGAACTTTAAATAATATCTAGTTTTCAAATTGATATGATAGTATATAATATATTTTTTACGTTATGAATGTCTATTAATTAAACTTAAAATAATATATATGAGCAATAATTATTTTTGCATGTATCCATGCAGTTGATGTATGAAAACATGATTACTAGAATAAATAATGTTGTGGAGAGAGGAAAAGTAAATGAAGAGTATATAAGCAATGAGGATGAACAAGAAGTTTATAGCAAATATTCATCTGATGAATTTACTCCCCATCATCATCCCTCTATTATTCAGGTTTGCGTTTTCTTTAAAGTTATTTATTAAAAATAATTTTTTATTTATATATAAGGTAACTAGGAATAAGATCAATTTGCGCATATATATATATATATATATATATATATATATATATATACACTACAATAAATATGATATATAACTATGAAATTATTAGCTACGACATCAAATTCGTCACTAATTGTTCGCTTTTAGTGACAAAAATTACTTTTCATGCTTAACTATACGAGACACATATTTTTAGTGACGAAACATAAAAATCTGTAGCAAAGTTTTGTCCACTTAAGTTTCCCACCAAAAAATTAATTGGCGCCATTTGCTACGTAGTGTTAGTCACGAATTTAAAGTTATCGGTGACACATTATTTTGTCACTAATAATGTATCTAATTCATGACAAATTATATTTTTTGTCTTAAAATTTATTAATTTTTGGACACAAAAAAATTTAATCTAAAAAAATATGTTGTTACAACATCGACAAATTAGAGTTCGTAGTTAAATATTATAAGTTTTAGCCATAAAAATTTAGATTTAATTATGATATTTATTTTCATCACTAATAATATAAATAATTGATGACTAAGATTTTATTGTATCTAATCAACCTGTGATTTAGTGACAACAAAAAATTATCACAAAATGTAAGGTGTTAAATAGTGACGATATAAAATTTGTAGTGAATAATTCAACTATTTGCTACGAAAAAAAATTCATAGCTAAATAAAAGTTTTTTTGGCTACAATTGTTCATAATAACAAGGGACAACTTACAAAAAAAATAATACAAGTGCTTCATAAGAAATAGATAGAGTCCATTCGTTATTTGGCGAGTGAAAATATTAAAACCAACAAATTCAGTCAATTTTGTAAAAATGAAATAGTTCAATTCATCAATTTTCTTAAATTACGCAATTATAAAATGCATCATTTGAAAAATACAATCCAAGTAATAAGTACCGTGAGTGGGGTGCGGTTCTACCACTAGATCGCTAATATTTGTTGATTTAACACTTTTATTTTTTATTTGATACACTTTAATCGAGAAAGACGATAGAAAAATAACTTCTCAAGTCTTGGTGCTAATTTTTGTGCGTGTCTATTGACTTGTGATAACTGCGTAGACTAAGTTGATCTATTTGTTTATGTCTAAAAATATGTACATATTTAATTTTAATTTCACATACGCACATAAAGCAACTATACATAGATACCATCGACTTACAAACTTAGACTTTGCAAAGGTATGAAATATTTCATGAATTTCTATTAACTTTTTCCATCAGTTTGAAAATTGAAATAAACTAAAAACTGAAAGCACAAATGAAAGAAATGAACCAACTAATATTTCAAATATATTACAACGAAGTACTATGATTATGGGTATCATTTTTTTTAAAACAATTGATTTACTGATCAAATTGAATAGATTATTCAATTTTTTTAATAAAAGCGAAAGTTTTATTTTATATAAATTTATAATTGTACTGAGTAATTTTTAAAATTTATAAAAATAAATAAATAAAATGACAGAATCATAGTGAATATATTTAAAGATATTTTAAAAATTATATGGTTTAATTAAAATATAATCTACATTTGAATGAATTGTGAGTGATAAATTTCATGCATTTGTGTATGTGTATAAATAATCACATAATATATTATGTCTATATAAGTTAAATTTGAAAGAAGTGAATGAAGTTAAAAATAAAATAAAAATGAGAGACAAGTGAGAGTTGATCGGATGGTAAGCGCACCTCACTTCCAACCTTAAGGTTGTGAGTTCGAGTCCCCAAAAAAGCATAATGTGGGAGCTCTTGGGAAGAAGTTAAAAAAATTGAGATGGGATCATATCACTGATTGAAGTAAAATAATTAGCGACGATATAATTTTGTCAGTAGTAATAAGCTTTTTAGCAACAAAGCATACTATTAACTACAAAAAAATATACTTTTTACGACAAATAAATTTGTCACAAATTTTTAAGCATTTGGGGATGATTTTTCTTTTTGTAGTTAATATAATACTTTTAGTGAAGAAGCACTAAATCGTCTTTGTATACTTTTAGCGACACACATTTAGTGACGACTGATTGACGAATTAATTTTCGTCTCACAAGATTTTTAGTGACGAAATATGATTTATAAATGACGAAATTATTTATCCCTGATAATTGAATTTGTTGTAGTGATATATATATATATATATATATATATATATATATATATATATATATATATATATATATATATATATATATATATCTTATTTTTCTCAGACCTCACTTTGTAATATCATATATAATATATGTTGTTGTTATTGTTGTATATATATATATCTTATTTTTCTCAGACCTCACTTTATAATATCATATATAATATATGTTGTTATTATTGTTGTCAAGGATACACTAAAGCTCTAATAATGGGTTCAGCGGAATTTAAAATTTTTGGCCAAAATTATACATGTGAGTTAAGAATTACTTACACATATGTATACATGACAAATAAATTATATTTTTAAAAATTTAGAAATCATAAACTAATCAAACTTTTATAATCCATATTTGATTTGAGGTAGCTAAATATATTAGATGAACTCACTATACTATAATGAGTTTACGTTTTATATACTAACATGTAGGAAGTATTAATTTGTACAATGTATTAAACTTATAAGCATTATCATGTAAAAAATGTTCATACAATTAGGTCGTTTATCAAGCTGCAGAGGGGATTCATGATTTGTAATTTATGGTTTCTGAATTATACTTTATTTTGATTTACTATAATCTATACGTATCAGATGAATTTTAGTTACAAACATAAAGTTTGAATCAAAACTATTAACTTTTGTTGAACTCGTTTAACTTCAAGGCTGGCTACGACCCTATTAGGTTGTTTATGAGGCCTAGGTTTACTACACATATAATATAACTTGGTAGTGAATAGTGATTGTATATAATCCTTTCATAATATAACTCACTCTCCTTTTAACCCAAAATTCTTCAAGCAGGTTTTATTGGCAAACAACAAAGACAAAGACATTACAAATGTTTTTATGCCAAATCTTGTCTATATTTCCAGGCCAAAAAGCATAACTTCCCCTCACCATTTCAAAGCAGGGGCACTTAATGTTCTGGTAAGCTAGTATCTTAAAGCATGCCATAACATTTGTGGTAAAATAGTCGCAATCCTAAAGTTTCGAATTCCACAAAATGAAACTCTAAGATAATGTCATATAGTTTCACTTATTGTGTAATTTGAAATTTCATAACAATGACTATTTTTCAAGAATATGACCGAAAAATGTCACTGGACGCTATTTAATTTCTACTAATATTTGACACTTCTTGCCTTTAACATACACGTACAATTGTGAGGCGCTAAAAGTTTCTCATTCAAGGGTAAATTGAGAAGTTTAAGATTAAATTATTTTCAGATATAGTCATTCCAATCTATTGATTAATAAGCAAGTAAGGTCGCATAAACTGATATGATGGGATTAAATTTTTTTTTCTCTTTTCCCTTTGTTAAATGAATTCATGCTCAATATGAATACTTATTGAAAATTGATTTAAATTATTTTTTGTTATTATTTTAATATTTGAAGCTTCGAGTATCGGGGATTATGACAAATGGGCCTATAATCTTAACATTGGACTGTGATATGTACTCCAATGATCCATCAACTCCTAAACGGGCTTTATGTTACTTCTTGGACCAATCTCTCTGGCCCAATTTAGCATTTGCTCAAACACCGCAACGATTTCATGGGCTTAATTGGGCCGATATCTATGAAAGTGAGTTTAAAGCTCAGGCCCATGCAAATCCAATGGGCATGGATGGACTTTGTGGCCCAAATTATATGGGTACCGGGTGCTTTTTCAAACGTCGGGCTTTTTTTGGTGGGCCGTCATCGTTCGTGCAACAAGAAATGATTCAAGATCATGTTGTGAACAAGCCCATTGAGGCCCAAACTATTCTAGAGCAAGCTCACCAAATGGCAAGTTTCAACTATGAGAACCAAACTAATTGGGGTTTCAAGGTATGTTGCACAAGTCATAGTTCTTTTTTTTCATCATAAGGCGAGTTTAGAATTTGAACTATGTAGGTTTGAGTTCAGAATTCTACTACAACTTATGATTTATTAAATTCAAAACTTAGCTATTTATACTGGTTTAATCTTTTAGCTTGTATACATGGTCTGAATAAAAAATATGAGTTTGAATGAACCCATACCTTATCCAGTATGTTGAATATATTCACTCACAATAGTTACATACAAACTATAAATTATAGAAAGGCAGAATGCCTATGATGCGTATGTGTCGGATGAACCAAATCCAGTAGTAGAAAAAGTGGTGATTGAACCCTATTTACAATGGCTAGGAGGAGGCCAATAGTCAAATATGACCTAACCTCATAATATTGTAGTTTGAATTATGACCTCTTGACTACTCCACGATCACAACGAAACAAGTCTTTACACTTCTTAGCATAGCAAAAAACACACACAAAAAAAATTGTTGTGGACAATACTAACAACCAAAAGATATGCAGATGGGCTTTAGATATGGATCATTGGTTGAGGACATTCAACTTCATTGTGAAGGTTGGAAATCAATATTTTGCAACCCTAAAAGGCCAGCATTTTTAGGACATATACCTCTATCACTCAATGATGTGCTTATTCAAATGAAGAGATGGGCAGTGGGCCTCCTTGAAGTGGCTTTATCATAAAACAGCCCACTTACATTTGGTATGGGCCATTTGGGCCCAATAATGGCCCAATGTTACATTCACTATACATTTTGGCCCATTCACTCTATACTCATTACTATCTATGCTTTGCTTCCTCAACTCACTCTTCTATGTGGAGTTCCCATTTTACCAAAGGTATCTCTTGATTTAGCTACTCTTTTTTTTTTTTTTTTGGAGATATCATTTTTGGTATAACTTTGATATTTGATTAAATACATTTAACTTTTAATTAATTAAAATGTGTGTTTTAGTCCCATTAGTATATCTTGCATTTGGACTCTTTTTAGAACTATAATACCATCAAACACGGAATAATAATACATGCTTAACATACACAAGGAAAAGGTTTCAGAAGCACACATTTCAATTAATTGAATATTAAATATGTTTAATCAGATATCACAAGCAATAAAATAAGAATTTATCAATAACTGAGGGACCAAAAGTGCTATTAATCTTCTTCTTTTTTTAACTAATCATGGTATTAGATCTTCATTAGAACTATTGTAAGTGTAAAATATGATTTCATAAGCTCACATTTTTATATAATATTGACTTCAATTCAGATCTCTAGTCCATGGTCTTTGTTGCATATTTTTCTATTTCTTGGAGCATACATGCAAGATTACTGCTTAAATTTTGCATCAACGTCACAAGGATCGTTACGAAGGTGGTGGAGTGACCAAAGAATGTGGATTATAAGGGGTTTATCATCCTTTCCAATTGGAATTATCGAGTACTTAATGAAACGTATGGGTATAGTCACTCAGAAATTCAACGTAACAAGCAAAGTAGTAGATCATGATCAAGTTACAAGGTATAATTGAGGAATTATAGAGTTTGGAGTTGCTTCCCCTATGTTTGTGCCATTAGTAACAACATCAATTATCAATTTAATGGCGTTTGCCAAAGCATTGGTGAGTTATTACAAAGGGGAAGACTTTGATGGATTATTTCACAACACTCTTATTGCTTGTTTTGGAGTAGTAAATTGTTTGCCAATATATGAAGCTATGGTTTTAAGATTTGATAAAGGAAGAATGCCCATCAAAATTACTATCATCTCTACATTTTTAGCTTTGTGTCTTTACATAATTTGTTTATTTCTCGTGGGACATATGTAACATTATGCTCAAGTCTTTTTACTATAGTTTTCTTACCAATATTTAGTGTTTTTTGTAACATCAATAAAGGACTAGTTTTTGCCAAATAAATTCAATGTTACATGGTCTAATTCTGATGATAGGAATTAACGATGGATAACTTTTGTCCCTAAATAAAAATGAACTAGTTAGCGACGATTTTTTTATAGCTTACTTCTATCTCAAGGAGCATGCAATAACACAATCAATAAGTGAACCTTTTTCCGCACTTTGAACAAAAGGGTATTGATATATACATTTGATGTTCATTATTAAATGTTTGCGCGCTATCTGACTTGAAAAGATGATCCGTAAGCTCTCCCTCTTGAAAACTAGCTAATCAAAAGGGGGCATTTTTTCCATTCTACTTTTTTGAAAGCTACTTCCATAACCCCCAAAAATAAAAACTATCCATGTAAGAGTATATTATGTAGTTCCATATTTGCACATCCCCTATTAATGCTATTCTACTAATGGTTTTTTAATTAATATAGATAACGCTAGCATATCTCAATACTTTAATGTTTCACTAGATTGAGAAAATTTATCTACCTTAGCTAGTTCTCACTCCACATGAACCTATACTACAATTTTTTTTAGTGGAAATTAAAGATCACCAATTATATATACACATTAGGTTGACTATTGAAATATATTGCTAAAAAGATTATTATAATTTATACCGTTCATTTCAATTTATGTAGCACCGTTTTACTAGGCAGAAAATTTAAGAAAGAAAGAAAAATAGACTTTTCTTTTATTTTTGTGGTCTAAAACAAATATTGATTAGACATTTGTTTTGACTGTAAATTATTTCATTAATGATTAATTTTTTTAAAAAATTAAGTTATTTCTAATTAGAGAAAAGTAACATTCATTTTGAAACAGCCTAAAGAACGAAAATGTGTCATATAAATTTGAACGCGCAAGTATTGTTTTTCTTTATAGTGTTCTACTGATGTGGTATACCACTAATTAAACCCCTTAGATTATCCATAATCAACCACCAACTGGTTCAATTTTTACATGTATTTTATCATATGTAATTGATGGATCTTGTTTTTAAAGTTGAAGATTACACAATGATCTCATCAATAGCTTACGGTGCCAAAAGATTTTATATATATATATATATATATATATATATATATGCAGTAATTTTAATTACACTAAACATTGAAAACCCAACTACATCATAATCTTAATTAAGAGACATTGAGATCATCTTTTGAAATTTTATTTTGATATTCAAAGTGGTGTGTGGAAGGAAGGAAGGAAGGAAGAAGCGTAAATATAATTAAAGAAGATACATATTTAAAGTAGTTAATTTATTTATATAATGTGCATTTGAGAATACATACAATTTATTTTTTTTAAAAAAAATTGAATAGAAAATATTCAATAAAAAACACTTTATTGTATATACTGTACATGTACAAATAATCAATTGAAATAAATTATAATTCGAGTGTTTAAATGAAATTTAATGTTTTCAAGTTCATGGGACTGTATATATGTATTAAGCCAACATAGAATGATTCGTATTTATACATCAAATATTCTTAAGAATGTGCATTTTTGCAAGTATTGTGCCTCTTTTTTTTTTTTTGAAAAAAATGTTGTGCAATTTTTTATTTCAATTAATAATAATTTGCTTTCTTCATACGGAAGATTGGAGATTTTTTCTTTAATTTCTCAAAGTTGATGGTTGCCAATTTGACCACCATCACTTATTCTTTTGTGGTAAAATATTCCTAATCTCCTTAAGGTGGTCCAAGCTATTTTTTTGACATAAAAAAATCTTTAAATTTGATGCCATGTGTGTAAATATTTATGCTAAAATCATCCAAGAACATGTTTTATTTTATTATAAAAATTGGAGTCAAATATTTTAAAATATTCTTGAATATAAGAATATTATTTACTTTTTTTGGTGGTTTCTAAATTTTTATTCTTAAAAATTATAGATGTGAGAAGTCAACTCTCGGAGGAGTTGATGTTAAATAACTATTTTATCGTATGTTTACGTTGATTCAATACATTTAATTTTAATGAACCAAAATTTAAATAAGAATGCATATCACTTAAATAATTATGACTAAGTAATTGTGTATGAAAAATATATGATTTATATTTATTGAATATAAATATTTGATGTGAGTAAATTTTTATCGAGTTAAATTTAAAGACATATATATTTAATGGTCCCTTGTGTTTTAGACAATATTACCTTGGAGAAAAGAAATAGAAAAGGACAACATATGCATTCAGTAAATGCTTTTTATTTTTTTCTAAAATACATAAAACTTCTTGGATATTAAGGATGTATTATATTTCTTTTTTCTTTGTAATAATCTTTTTTTAAAAAAAAAAACAAAAAAATTCAAAAGAATATGCTTCTTTATTCATTCACTAACAAATAGAAGAAAGATATATAAATGTGTCTTTTAATTTAATCTCAACTGACATGTCCTGTACTTTAGATGTGCATAAGTAGACATTTATACATTATGTCAAAATAAAAAAGTCACAAATTTTCCTTTACTCTAGATGTGCATAAGTAGACATTTATGTATTATGCCAAAATAAAAAAGTCACAAATTTTTCTTTACTCTAGATGTGCATAAGTAGACATTTATGTATTATGCCAAAATAAAAAAATACAAATTTTATGTACACACGTATAACCTATAGGAAATTGTTCATTTTAAGAGATCTCATGTATTGGTCTTTGGAAAAAAATGAATACACATCGAGCAGAGTTAGAAATCTACATATGAATTCAACCAAATTCAGCAACTTTTTTAGTTTAAAATATTAATTGTATATTAATTATAAAAGAACCCGTGTACATAAGTTAAATTCAGAATCTACATCTTTAAATACACATAATAATTATCTAATGGTTAGGATGATAATGGTGGCAATAATAGATGATTAAGACAAAGGCTAATTAGTTGGAAAGGACTAAGCAACTAAATGCCAAACAAAAAGGGAGCATATTTTATCATAATATGGAACCAACTGTGCCAGGTTTTATGGCTGATCAAACTCTAAAATATAATGTTAATTCTATCTGAAAATAGTTAAGAGCCTGTTTGACATTGTTGGTGGGAACTCAAAAATTTTTTTCTAAAAAAAGATTAGGTGTTTGACAAATCTGTAAAACTGCTTTTAAATGGAAGTAGAAACAGTTTTTTTGTTATTGAGAAGAAGCTAAAAATTTCCGATTCTTAAAAAATGTAGAAGCAGAAGCAACAAATTATTTTTTTTCAAGTCTAAAATATATATATATATATATATATATATATATATATATATATATATATATTATTAATTAATTAACATATTTCATATGCTTGGTTGAGTTCCATTTAATAATTTTATTTTTATATTATATTTTACGTTTATGTATTATTATTTTACGTATTATTTTGCAGGATTAGAAAAAAAAAGTTAACAACAATTTTTTTGCAAGATTAGAAAAAAGTAACAATTAAAGATTCCAACTCTTTAAAAAAATGTATTATATTGATTGAAAATTTAAATATGAACATTTTTATTTAATAAAAATAAAAATTTAATTTATTTTTTTGTAATAGATGTTTAAACTAGTTTCTCTCTATAAAATAATCTTAAAATTAAAACTGTATTAATATTTATCTTTTATCGTAATTTGACTCTCAAAAACACTTTTAAAAAAATATTAGTCAAATACAATTTTTTTTTTTTTTTTCAAAAGCACTTTCTTGAAAAGTTATTTTAAAAAAGTGCTTATGAAAATAAGCAGTTTTTAACAGCAATGTCAAACAAGCTATATATATATATATATATATATATATATATATTACGAATATTTTTTACACTATCAATATAGATTAACAGTTTTATCAAGTTGTATGTCAGTTAATGTTTATCATATAAATTTACACAACACACATATTTATAAATTTATTAAATACTTTATTAAATATTTGAATATAAATTCAAATATGATTGTAGAGTGTGTGTGTATATATATATATATATATTACGAATATTTTTTACACTATCAATGTAGATTAACAGTATTATCAAGTTGTATGTCAGTTAATGTTTATCATATAAATTTACACAACACACATATTTATAAATTTATTAAATACTTTATTAAATATTTAAATATAAATTCAGATATGATTGTAGTATTAACTTGAGGTTGTTATAACAATTTTTAAACTATAAATTTTAGATCCCCTGGGCTAATAAGTGGTCTAATTATAGAAATATTTTTTTTTACAGAATTAATGCATAGACTAGTGATATGATTAGGACAGTAATTATAGAGCTAGTGACACTAAAATTCCAAAACCTTATTTGCAGTCAAGAATAATGCTTTAAGTTTTTTATTTTATTTTAATGATTCTAAGTTAAAAGTAAATGAGTAAATGTGTTTTTTTCTTCAAACATTTTGGAATATAGATTTAAATGACGCAAAAGCTCGTTATTATTTCATTTCTCGTGGGTCCCTTTAGGTGTATGAAAGTTACATATAAAAAATAAATTAAGAAATAAAATAAAATAAATAAATAATAATAATAATAATAATAATAATAATAATAATAATAATAATAATAATAATAATAATAATAATATGTAACTTTCATAGACCAAAATGGAGGTGGAGAAAACACTTTTTTTTTCATGGATTAAGACTACTCGGAGGTTTGAGCTTCAAATTCCAATAGTTAGTAATGGAGATGGATTTAGAATATAAATTTTGTGGATTTGAATTTAAATTCTACCAAGTTAGTTACGTGTTCTGTTGGTTTCAAAATTTATTATTTATATTTATTTAGTAAAGTTTCTACATAATCATTATTATATATATAAATCCTTAATTTATTTTCTAGGTCTGTTTTCGATTAATACTCCATATTATTTGTCTCGTAAGAAATATTTTACACCTTTTAATAAAGAGTATTTGTTTAAATTATTCTTATACTTTCTTAACATCTCTCGTAACTAATATTTTTTTAATTGAGCAACTTGAAGAATGCTAATTTGACAAGCTTACCATTCTAGACCATATGTTTAATCTTTGAGAATGAAGTCATATTTAATAGAAAGTATGATATCTTATGAAATAAAATATTTCGACTGAAGTCAAATTAATCGAACAAAAACTTTTAATATTCATATTTTTAACAATAGTTTATGGACAACTTATAATGTTGAGTTTTTCATCATCAATATGGACCCCTTATACAACAATTTTAATGGGGTCCTCAAATTCTAGTCTACTCCAACTTGGAATTTTCAATATTTGCTCCCACTTATTGAGATTAATTATATATTTATTTTAACCATCATATCATATATATAAAATCATGTTAAATCAATTTTGTTCTCTTACTTAGTAGATAGTAATATATTTGTGTTTTCTCTTCCCATGAGAATGGAACTAGTACTATAATTATCGAAAGTCTTTCTTTTATTAATAAAATTCCTTTTAATTACCTATTTTACACACTCGATTCAATATTCATGAAAAACAATCAAATCAAATATTTCTAAATACTTGTATTTATTATTCAATAAATGACTGATAAAGAATTCACTGATCTTAGTCTAATTCAATTAGAATTTTGGATACTTTATATATATATATATATATATATATATATATATATATATATATATATATATATATAAAAGACTGATCAAATGGAGTTAATTGAAGTGTTATATTATTAACAAAAGATTAGCAAACTAATCACCATCCACAGTAATGAAGCACTTAAGAGTAGTAAAGTAGGTTTACTTTTTATTATTTAATAATGACTTTAAAGTACATAATTTTCCTTTATATATAATAATATGAATAAGGAATACTAACACATACTCCATTTTGGGATTGTGATTTCTCGCCACTTGTTTTTTTTAAAGCCAATCAAATTTAATATTTAGAAAAACAACTAAATCATCAAGTCCCAGTAAGAACTAAATTATTTACAACACACAACAAAGTTGTTAACTTTGTATCTACTTATTATTTCTTCATTATTATTATTATTAGGCTCGGTAGTAATTCGAAGACCGCAGTAGCGGCAAACCACACATGAGTTGTAAATTGCACTAGGCAAGTCTTCTGTAATAGACTCGATTCAGAAAGCATTGAAGAAGAGTCGTTTTCGGGTCATCCATGTGGATGACCATCCTCTAAACCAATCAAGTCATCCCGAAGGACACTTTTGAGGTTTTAATTATGATATATTGTCTCTTTTTTTTCATCCTGTCTTCGATATTATTTGAGGTTTACAGTAATTTGAATTTGAGCTGAATAAGACTTGTTAAGGAAAGTGTTTGTAATCATGATATTAATTATTTTTAAGATTTGAGATCTTTAACTAAGAATGGAATTTAATTGTAAATACTAATTTATCCTTGATTAAAAAATTTATGTTCAAATTTTGTTAAGTACATAATCTTTTTTTTTAGAAAATATTTTACAATATAGGATTTCTCAGATCTAATCGAATGATTAAAAAGTTACAAACTAGATAAAATTAATGAGGGAAAATAATACAATGTTTCCTCAAGTCATCAATTTATTATAAATGAGGATGTCTTTTTCGACCAACTACAAATTAATTTTAAAATTAAGAAAAATAAATAAAAGAAAGAATATGATTATTTTAAAATTTCTATGAACGATTACCTCACTATTGAAAATCACTTTTTTGCTTAAAAAATTCTTTTGGTTCCCTTTAAATTTTAATGGGTCTCCTAAAGCAATTTCTTTATCTGTCCACCTTCCTGTAATTTGCACGAAATAAAAAAAAAAAAAAAAAAAAAAGAGAAATAAAAGCTTATACATCAGAAATTTCCTCAATTTTTTATGGATATTAAGGGGTGGTTCAGTTGGAAATAGCTTAATTAATTTTGGAATAATTAACTTTTATCATGTATAATAACTTATCTCATCATTTAGTTATAAATGGTGGGATAAAATAATCCTTCATTTTATCTTTAATAGCTCACACCAAACGACTCCTAAGTTATTAATATGTAAATTTGAACTAACATGACTCATAACACCATTGAAATTTCTTCTCTCTTAATTAGAGATGTTGAGTTTGAAATCATGAAAATCCACCCCTGAAAGTGGTTAGGTTCAAGCCCATAGAAATGAAGAAAAAGAAATGAGTTATGTAATACGATTAAATTATGCAGAAATGAAATATCAAGTGAAACACTACAAAAAATATGTAAATTTAAACCAATATGACTCATAAGATGGTTGAAATTCATCTATCCTTATATCTTGAATTTGAGATTATAGAACTCCAGCCCTGAAAGTGAAAAAATAAACGAATTATACAATGCGAAACAAATTACAAGCATATCAAATATCGAGTGAAAAAACAAAAAGAATATATGAATCTTGATTAGTTGATTCTATCATAAAAGTAAATCATAAACAAATAACTTTTCCGAATACATTTTGATAACGTGAACTTTAAATTCTGAATTTGTATCTGATTTTGATACTATATGGTTGATAGTGATTTGATACATAGAATAATCCCTTATACTTTTTGCAAGTTGCAATTTATTAGATTCCAGGTTTTTTTTTTCTTATAGAATCAGACTCAGCCAATTGCCATTAAACATATTTTCCTTTTCTTCTCCACTCGCCACATACAAAATCTCTGAGAAACAGCAAAAAATCTGGAGAAAAAATTGAACAAAAATGTCGGAACCGGAAGGAGGAATGACTCAAAATCACCTTCCAAAGTCAAAGGAGTTGACTCCTCCGCCGCATACGGCGCCGACGGCGCTGTTGACGGAGAGAGAGTCGATGATGATGGATCTCGATTTTGATATTGACGCTTCCTGGTCTTTTGATCAGATTTTTGCTGCTGCTGCGGCGGTTTCATCGAATCCTGCGTCTCCGTTCCTTCCTTGTTCTCCTCTTTGGGCTTTTCCCGATGATAACGATGAAAAGCCTGCCGGAAATGGACTTTCCGGTGCTATACGTATCTCCGGCCACCCTAGATTTGTCGCTTGTATGTAAGCCTTTGGTTTGGTTTAAGCTGTTTTGGTTTTGAGAAATCATTTGAGAAACTTTGGAGTAAAGTTAGTTGACTTTTTGTTCTTGCTGCAAATTTAGGTGACCTTTTTAGGCTTTTTCAAATTTTGGTAGCATTTGATTTAGTTTTTACAAAAAAAAAAAACTTCAATTTGCTAATTTTGATTAGAAAAAACAGTATCAAACAAACACTTCTGCAAGCAAAAGCTTTTTTAAAGTATGCAAACTTTAGCTTTTGCAGAAACAGAAACAAAGGAAAGCTGAAAGATTGCCGAATTGGGAAATCTTAGTAGCTTAGTTAATTGGTTGGTTAATTGAACTTTCACCTTGTTAGTGGGTTCGATTCTCCACTTTGTAATCTCCTCCACCATTTCCCTTTCCGCTACCACCATTTTTTTTTAATTCTTCTCAGAAAAGAAAGATTGCAGAATTGGATACCATATTTGCACAATCTGAATTGAATCTATTGAAATTCAGTTTAGAGAATATTATTTTCAAGACATTACTTATTCCCACCCTTTTATTCACATCATGTTTACCGAATTTGATTCTAGGGAGAGCAATAATTACACAGTGAAATTAGTTAGATTTGTTTTCTTCATTTTCTTTCCATTTTTGTTTCCTTGATTAGGGATCATGTGGTTTTGTTCTTTCATAATTTATAAACATAGATGCTACTATATTACTTAAGATTATAAAAATATGTAAATAAGTATGAAAAGAATTTTATTTTCTTAGATTTTAATGTAACATCATATGCAAATCATATCTTAATATTAGGGACATTGGTTGAGTGATGTTTAAAAGAAAGACACAATTATTTATTGGTTTGGTGTAAACAACTGTGAATATATATTAGAGCAGGAAAGCCTGCAGAGTTGTGCCCATCTCTGTTTAGCAATCAGATAGTAGATAAAGAACTTGCTGGACATCAGAGTGTTAATACAATGTCAAAAGTACTTTTTGTAATGATATCTCTTGCTTACTGATGAACAAAATATGTAGAAATATTTCTCGTCTCTGTAGATAAGAATAGAATGTGAACTGAGTCTGTTTTTTCTTGATGAATTCAGTATTACAAGCATATAGAATCTTCACATAGTACTTATCAAAAAAGAGAAAAAGATAACTTCACATAGTAAAACATTAAAGCTATGCTGTCACTTTTGTGTAATTGTTTTCCCAATAGCTTAGATTGTGGATATACAAGAGTGAAACTTTTTTCCATCTTAAACTTCATAATGAACTAGTTGTAGTCTTTCTATTAATAGATTTTCCATGAGTAGCTTTGCTTTCTGCTGTATGAGCTTATTGTTAGTTTGTCCCTGTGAAAATGGGATAAATGAGTTGAATGTGCATCATTGGCTGGGAACACACAATGAGAGAGTAATCTATTTGCCTCATTTTTGGAGCAGACACTGGTGATATAGAGGCTACAACTGAAACTGTCTCTGTCAACGCTGATAAGGGACGACTTCCTCCACCAATTTCAGGACTAATACCTGGAGATAATCCAGATGGGTCTTGTATAATCAAGGAGAGGATGACACAAGCGCTCCGATACTTAAAGGAATCCACAGGAGAGCGAGTCTTAGCTCAGGTCTGGGCACCTGTAAAGGAAGCTGGTCGGTCTGTACTCACAACTTCAGGGCAGCCCTTTGTTCTTGACCCAGAGTGTAATGGGCTTCATCAATATCGAACGGTGTCTCTGATGTATATGTTTGCTGCGGATGGAGAGACTGATGGAGTTCTTGGACTTCCGGGCCGTGTCTTCCGCCTTAAGTTGCCTGAATGGACACCAAATGTGCAATACTACTCCAGTAAAGAGTTCCCTCGGCTTGATCATGCTCTGCATTACAATGTTCGAGGAACTTTAGCGCTGCCTGTATTTGAACCATCTGGACGATCTTGTGTTGGTGTACTGGAACTCATAATGACCTCCCAGAAGATCAACTATGCTGCTGAGGTGGATAAAGTATGCAAAGCACTGGAGGTTGGTTCTTTTAACCCTTGTGTAAATTTTTTAATTCACATATCTCATGTTAGATGTCCTATCTTTTGATGATATTGGATCTTGTGTTTCTGCATTAACTGTATGAGAACGTGTTAGAACTAGCCATTTATAGCATCTATTGTACCATGAGAGGCTGAGATTTTGTTTGTTGGAAATTTGTTCACAATTCAATCGTGCACTCAATAGGAATTATTTGATAGTGTTGTTGGCTTTCAAAGGTTCATTTGGACATGTATTGTGCAGTCTTCACATGGCATGACATCTATCTGCAAGAGTAATCCAATTATTGTGGTTACTTATGTAGGGTATTAAATTTTTTTGAGTTGATAAGCACGTCTTTCATCTAAACCAAATGTGTTCATCTTTTCTTGCCTTTTCTTTTTTTTGAGATGAGCTCTCTTTGGTTAATCTAATTCTACTTTCTGCAGGCTGTAAATTTGAAAAGTTCGGATATATTGGACCACCCAAACACTCAGGTGAGGAACAGTTGTGTAAAATTTTCTCCGTTAAGTGGTTGTTTAATCATTTTTCTGAACAGGTCTATGTGATGGGGTATATGAACCAGATCTGCAATGAAGGCCGGCAGAATGCATTGGTTGACATCTTGGAGATACTAACCGCGGTATGTGAAACATACAAACTGCCTCTGGCTCAGACATGGGTTCCATGCAGGCATCGCAGTGTTCTGGCTGATGGTGGTGGGTTGAAAAAGAGCTGCAGTAGTTTCGATGGGAGCTGCATGGGACAGATCTGTATGTCCACAACAGATGTAGCATTTTATGTGGTTGATGCTCGCATGTGGGGTTTCCGTGATGCCTGTGCGGAGCATCATTTACAAAGGGGACAGGGAGTTGCTGGAAGAGCATACGCTTCACAAAAATCATGCTATTGTGAAGACATCACAAAATTTTGCAAAACCGAGTACCCTTTGGTACATTATGCACGCATGTTTGGGTTGACCAGTTGTTTTGCAATATGCTTACGGAGCAGTCACACTGCCAATGATGATTATATTCTGGAATTTTTTCTGCCACCGAATTCTGGGGATTACAGTGACCAGCAGGCTTTGCTTAACTCACTCTTATTGACAATGAAGCAGCACTTCAGGAGTCTCAGCATTGCTTCCGGAGGGGAACTTGAGCATGACTGGAGTTCAGTTGAGATTATTCAGGCTTCCATGGAAGAAAAAATTGATGCAAAGCCTGAATCTGTACCAACACCAATAACTTCTCCTCAACTGCCTAGTTTACCAAATGGATGGATGCATCTTGATCCAGTGGGAGAGCAGCAGTCAGCAGTAGGATCCAATGTTTCTAAAGGTGCAAGGACCACAAGTGGTACAGGTGAAGCCCCTAACCATGTATCTAACTCCGACAATAAAACGTCTGGAAAGAAATCAGAGAGAAAACGTGGAAAAGCTGAGAAAACAATTAGCTTAGAGGTTTTGCAGCAGTATTTTGCTGGAAGTCTCAAGGATGCTGCAAAGAGTCTTGGGGGTATGTTCTTGATTTGAAATACTTTTTGTTGACCAAATCGCTCATATAAACGTATCTCTTTTATTTCCTTTTTTTTTTTTTAAAGCTATTCTCATCAATGTTCTTGCAACAACAGTTTGCCCTACCACAATGAAACGCATATGTAGGCAGCATGGGATCTCTAGATGGCCATCTCGCAAGATAAATAAGGTCAATCGTTCCCTTTCAAAGCTAAAGTGTGTAATTGAATCCGTTCAAGGAGCCGAAGGTGCATTTACTCTGACTTCACTGGCACCAAATTCACTTCCTGCTGCTGTTAGTTCAATTTCTTGGCCTGCTGGTGCAAATGTTTCCAATCTACCAAGTTCACCATCGTCTAAACCTTCAGTATTTCCCGAGGAGAAGAATGAGTTCTTCCACCATGGAACACCAGAAAGTCACATAGAAGCTAAACCCTCAAATCAAATGCTAGGAGGCAGGGTGGCCAGGAAGGAAGAATTCACTCCTCCGCAGAACGGTTTTCTGCATGCAGAAGGCACACGTAAGTCCAGAACAGGGAGTGTATCAAGAGAAGAGAGCGCAGGGACACCTACGTCCCATGGTTCATGCCAAGGAAGTCCTTGCGCTGGAAATGAATTTTCCCCTCAGAACGAGCTGGTTAATTCACCAGCACATGAGTCGTGCATGAAAGTGGGAGGCTCTATGGAAGCAGCTCGTCAGACCACAACAGAAATCAACTTATCTTCTGCATTCCTAATGCCTCGGCCTATTATTCCAGAACACACCCAGGAACCATTTGGAGGAATGCTAGTTGAGGATGCAGGCAGCTCTCACGATCTGAGAAATCTTTGTTCACCTAGAGACACTCTGGTTGATGAACGTGTCCCGGACTACAATTTGACGAACCCACCTTTTTCTGATGCAACTGCCAAGGACCCCGTTTATATTCCCCCTGACGCGATACAACAATATTCTGCCTGGCCTGAAGTGACATCCGTTACAATAAAAGCAACATATAAGGAAGACATCATAAGATTTCGGCTTTGTTTAAATTCTGGTACAGTTAAGTTGAAGGAAGAAGTAGCAAACAGGCTTAAGTTAGAGCTTGGAACTTTCGACATCAAGTATCTAGACGATGATCTTGAGTTAGTTCCGATTTCTTGTGATACTGATTTGCAGGAATGTGTCGATATCTCAAGATCATCGGGCAGCAGTATCGTGAGGTTGTTGATTCATGATATTATGTCCAACCTAGGGAGCTCCTGTGAGAGCTCAGGTAAATGATAAAGAAATTAGGCTGTAAATACATAAAAAAACTAGTGAAGTAATTATTGTAATACTAGGCTGTGTAAATTTTGATTGACAGGTTCTCTGTAATTGTAACAAATTTCCAATTGTATCAGGCCTCTGAGGTAATATATTGTGTTTTCTTGTTTCTTTTGCTTCAGAACAAATTCATTACTTAAAATTTTCTCCCTTTTTTCTATAAACGTAGTTTATGGTCAATTTGCACCCACCTCGATAAAATTTTACGTGATACGCGCTATCTTATCTCTTTCAGTAGTATATCTTGATGAATATACGGAATATTTCATCTTTTTGGCTAGTATGTACCGATGAAATTGTTGGTATGCACACATTCAAGAGGCCAGTTAATATTTTGGTATTATCGCTACAAAGAAAGCTTTTAAATTTTTCATGGGATCAGAACTTAATAAATTTCGAACTGTCTATTCCATATCTGTTGCAACTAGTATTTGAGTGTTTTTGCTTGAGTTGTACGAAATGAAAGTTTCATATATGGTTCTCAGAGGGGGAGTTTCATCTATTCCAATAATGTATATGATTAGTTCGAAGAACGATTGGTCTAACACTACTTTTTTATAAACAAGGAAAGAAAGGACGAGAAATCCATCCCATTTGACATAAGTTTTCACCTAAACTTGATTTTATCACACCTCAATAATTCATATTAATATATATGAAACTGAAAGGCAACTTGTTAAACTAATTCATCTTATATAATTTGACAATATAGGTGTATTATTAATAAAGTATTTTAAGCTACATATTAAACAATACAATAACAACCACATATCCCATGCATAGTAAACAACACCATTATCATAAATAAAAAAATATGAGCATGTTAGATACTTTGTTAAAAATTTATAGAGCATGCTTCTAAGTTCTAGGCGTAAATTTTAATTAGTCGGATTCAAAAAAGTACAAACACAGGGGGTGTGAAAAAACAAAAAAAGAAAAGAAAAAATCAATATAATAGAAACAACTACAACTCTCCGTATAATCATATTTGCTAGTCAACTTGTTAAAATATTTCATTAAACATAATTTAACAATTATAGAGATTTGTTTTGATACGTAATTACAGAGAAAACAATATCATTATCATAACTATATCACTACAAAAAAAAGACCATGTTAGATGTTAACATTTTAATAAAGATCTTATATTACTTTTTGTCTCAATATAGTAGATTATGTAGTCCGTGAAATTAGTTGAGTTATGTTTAAGTTGATCCAAATATTAAAAATCTTATGGAAAATACTTCGTCACAAACAATCTGATCTTCTCGCTTAAGAATATGATTTATAGAAAATTTTCATAGCTTGACTGTCCTAAATGATAATTCACCCGTACTAAACTAGACAAAGATTCAAAATGAACCAAACACAAGAATATTGGAGAGAGAATATTTGTAGTCACTTTCTCCCTTCCTTCACCAAAGAAATGGACAGGCATTTAGAGTTGAAAAAAAAAAAGAAAAAAAAAGACAAAATAAGAGTTGCTTATGGCTGAACTTTTCAACGGTCATTGAAAAAAAATGAATTTAATAATGTTGAAAGAATTGAGATATTGTAATGGCTATTCAAATGGTCATTTAGAGAGGAATTAAAGATGATTAATGACTAATCAATAAAAATATTTAACCACAATAAATGTATTAAAAACTACTTAATAAAGAATGAACCTAGACACAAGTATGAATACTTCCTTTTGAGCTTTCAAAATTATTTTTCCAATAATATCATAGTTGTCACAATATTTTTGACATAATACATAAACATACCATTAAAATTGGTCTCAACTCACAAGCAAATATATCGAATTTTAAAGTACATATCTAGATAATTTAACTTGATCTACATCTACAACTAAACATTCCAACTCGTTTTCGTAGTGTCTCTTGTACACCCAATACTCATGTGGTACATAAATTTTAAAGATATTTAAATACTTATAAATTTGAGTGTTTAACTAACACAATAAAAAATTACAAATTGAGATGCCTAATTTGCAATACTCTTTTCAGAGTGATCTTTCTCAATTTCGAACGGAAAAAAAACCTAATTTAAAGCAAAATTAGCACGATAACTTTTAATAACTCGTTCATTTTCAACCTGTGCTGGAGTAGGGGCGGATGTAACTAAGTGGTCCTCCTCTTACCTTACAAGAGAAAGCTCCAAGGATTAAGTTATTAAATATTTATAAAGATAAAACTTTTTTTTTTTCAAAATTTATAGAAAAGTAATTTCAAATTCTCATTTGGCAACTATACACTAGTACACCATTGGCTTACCAAAAATTGACCATATATTATACTATATATACACAAGTAACTGATAATCATCGCCATTTTTTCGGAGCAGCCCACCTTTCAGATCTCTGATTAAGGTACGATTTTGATTAATTTATTTAAATTTAGATGCAAAGTAAGTTATTTGATTTGGAGTTTTGGAATTTTTACAGTTTTTTGTTTTGTTTTGTTAAAATTGATGTTTGTTCGAACTCAGTTATTATCGATTTTAAGGTTGGAATGTGTATGTTTTTGATTTCTGATGTATGGGTCATGTAGAAATGAAACTTCTACGAACCGTATAATTTCACGAAGCGGAGTTTTCGAAAAAAATGGAACTTCTGAAAAGAAATGTTTATTGAAGAAATTTTGTCTCTTCCTATTTTTTATAAATTAGTGTATATATTCGCGTTTCGTGTTATCATAAAAATAATTTATAAAATATATTAATATCCCGATAATTAGTTTAAGTAGGATCAGTTCTATTACAAAATATATATTTTTTTCATTTGGTGTAACTATTCGATTAAATTCGAATTTGTGTTGGAAAATTCTATATTAGAAAATTCTATATTAGGGGTAAAAAGTGCTCTCTAACAAAGACGACTTCATACTCAAGGAGACTCGAACCGATACCTCTTGGTTAAGAATGAATGAGTACTTACTCCTCCACCATAATTCTTGTTGGTTTATTACAAAATATATATTATGCCTTTCATCCAATAAGAATAAGAATTATATTGAATTGTATTAATAATGTTGGAATTAATAATGTTAGGGTTAATTATGCTGTGATTATTCTTTATCCATTATTTAGTTCAACGTATTAAGGACAGTAATTTTTTAATTTTTAATATATAATGCTAATATAACGATTTGCTATTTATTATGTTAGGAACGTTTAAGGAAGAGAAAAAGATGTACTAAAAATGTGTGATTATTGAGTTTTTTTAAAAAAACATAATTACATAAACAAATGAATAAGAAAAAGGAAAAAAAAAAAGAAGGAAAAAAGATACATATAAGATGGCAGTAATTGATTTTGACTTGTTTTCTAAACAAATGGAACTTTTGTAAAGCAATAAGTTGGAAAACTGAGCTCTGTGAGGGAGTTATGAAAATTGCAATTGCAATCACTTAGTTGTTTTTGTTCTTGTTCCTGTGTGAGACCACTTAAATTGTCGGTTTCGCGTCTGGATAAATAAGGAGGGTAGCAGTAGGCCAACGATCGATGTAAAACTAGTCAATTCAGTCATTAGAAAATGTTGAAAACTGCTAATGTTAGAGAACCATAAGTATTGATTAGTAGAATGAAACTTGTTCAGATGAAACAATATAGATAGTGAAGATCCATATAATCGACCACAACTAGCTTGTGATTGATACATATTTGATGCTGTTGATTAAGATTGACTCAGAAGATTTGGTTGTATTAGATTTTAATCATTGCATATAAGAAACTGATTATTGTAACTGCTTTGATCCACGTTTTTGGTCAACGTATTTTCTTATCAATGTTGGTTTGATGCACTTCTCGCGTTGATTGTGGTTGTATATTGAAGTTGTTTTAGTTCCAACTCTATTCGGATTCATTTAAGTGCTAAATCTTCGCGCTCAATTGCTATGTGTTCTGTTTTTGCTGCTTCTACCTGTTGGTATGTTAGCATAGTAACATGATATATATATATATATCGTGTTTTGACTTCGAATACTGAATAATTGTGTTAAATTGCAGGAAATTCAACAGTGTATCGCGTATGGCTAGCTTCAAGGCATTTTTGAACAGTCCTGTTGGCCCCAAAACAACTCATTTTTGGGGTCCCATAGGCAACTGGGGATTTATCATTGCTGTACACTTATCTAGAATACATAATATTATAACATGATGTTCGTTTCTTTTGGTTGACATTGTACATGAGTTATCTTTACGTACATTGCAGGGACTCGTAGACACACAGAAACCCCCAGAAATGATATCTGGCAACATGACCTCAGGTATATATGACTTTTCTGTTTAAACAGATAGCTGGCTTTAACGATTAATACATTCATCTTCTTTTCTTTCTGATAATGCAGTAATGTGTGTGTATTCTGCACTGTTCATGAGATTTGCATGGATGGTACAGCCTCGTAATTATCTACTAATGGTATCCCATGCCTCGAATGAGACTGTGCAACTTTATCAGTTATCACGTTGGGCAAAAAGTCAAGGGTAAGCGATTACCCTAACTTTACTAGTTTGTTTTGTGTGTACAGTTGCAAATATATGCTACCAATCATTTGTGCTTATGTTGGTTTCCCCATCGTACGTGCAGATATTTGCAGAAGAAAGCAGACAAAGCAGAGTGATCTAGTGTTCTTTCCTGTTTAATTCTGGACATGTGTATAGTTTTGGTAATTTTCGATATCTCTATTTGCACAGATTACTGTCCTTGATCATCCAAGAGCTGAACTAGGAGCTCAAAGTATTACATATGCCTCAGTAAATAGCATAATTTGAATGGCAAGAAATGTTAGTATGGAAGAATTTAATATATTTGTGATTTCACCCCACGCAAGGTTGTCTCGCCTCACTAGCATTTAATCTGAAAAAACTCCATGTGGGATGAGATCATTTGCCTCGTAAATATGGTCTTTAGCTAATCCTCACATCATGTGCTAGCTTTTAGGTTTGAGTTAAGTGCAAGATCCATTTCTTATCATATTATTAGAGTCATATCCATCTCAATTTTTGGTTTACTCAAATTAAGTTGAGCATCCATATTATATTGTCCATGTTTCAGATATCCAGTCCTGGAGGGCGAGGGTGAGAGCCCTACATTAGGGTGTGGGATGATATTGTTTTCATTTTATATGGTCTTGAGTAATCCTAACTCGTGAACTATTTGGGGTTAAGTTAGATCCAAGGTTCATTTGACTTTTAGCTGTCATGTGCACCACAAAGTCTAAATCAAGATAAAAGGAACAAAGATATGATCTGTAGCACAGTAGCAGTAGGTGAAGGCCGTTGCTTCTATTTGTTGTTATTTCTTGTCTTTGTTCCTATACTGAAGAGGGGAGCGGGGTTGGGTGCTACGAAAGGAAAATGGGCCATCGACGTTGAGCTAATGACTCAAAATTATTAGAATATGGGCCTTCCAAACATGAAGTTAAACACTAGCCTCGTTGCTCGTCTTTTGGGCGGCTCCAGAGTCTGTCTTCTCAACCAGGTCCAGTTTTCCTTGAGCTTGTCTTTCTGCTATCTGTCTCCCAGTATACTTGTAATAGGTGGCATAAAGCATTAGTTGTGCTAGCCCCAGCGTTGCTCCCATCACATTTGCTGTCTGAAATAAAGAAGTGAAAAATTTAGAGCAATCAAGAAGAATTTAACTTAACTTATATACGTTTAGTGAAAAATACTCACAAGAAGGTAGAAGTTGACACGGACGATGGCATAAGCAGTCCAACTTATGCTGCATAGAAAGGAGAAAAAAGAAAGATAGAAGGGCATGTACTCTACACTCTCAGTTTTTATCACCAATTTCTACAATAATAAAAAGTATCAGCAGAAGTTCTCTATATATTCTACGGACATATAAATCTCACACATATGCTAAGGCCGGAGCCAAGAGGGATGCAAAGGGGACCAATCCGAAACCCTCGCCCTTTCGCTGGAAAATTACAATGTATATATATACAAAGTCAATTTATCTTTGTTAGAATTCATATAGTGAGCATTCTAGAAAAAACATTAAGTATGTAAAAAGGGAAATTATATATTTACCATGATGGTCAAAGGAGAAGCATACATCAAAATATTTGCCACCATGCAAATAGTACCAACAATTGTGGATCTTTTTTTGTGGCAATGGACAAGAGTTATGACAAGAATGGCAAGTGAACCAATGAACACAATTTCACTTAAGATGATGAAGAAAATTTTCATCCTTTTTTCCTTTTTAGAGTACAACATAAATAGCATCAAGTACACCATGTCAATGGCAAGTCCAATTCCATTAATGGTCATGATAAGAAGGCTTCCTTGTTGTTGAATCCATGGAAGTCCATATAAAAGCCAAAGGCCACAGTTTAGGAATGCAACAATGTATGGAAATGGTGAGAATTTCTCTACTGATTTCTTCTTCCACATGAGAATAAATGTAGGCCTAGAAAAAAGTTTAAGAAGTTAATGAGCAAGAGGTGAACAAGTTTAGATTAATTACTTCCTCCGTCCCATTTTACGTGGCACTTTTCGGATTTCAAGGTTCAAACAAGTCTATCTTTGACCGTAAATTTTTCATTGATCTTTTAGACATTTTGAATTATCAATTGTTGTGACTTATAATATGTTTTACTTAGTTTACAAATATATAAATTTCATTTAAAAAAAGTTGAAAATTCCTTGTGCAAATTTCGATCAAACTTAAACTGTTTGACTCTCGAAAAAC
Organism: Solanum bulbocastanum; assembly: GCA_037074985.1. NCBI lineage: Eukaryota > Viridiplantae > Streptophyta > Magnoliopsida > Solanales > Solanaceae > Solanum > Solanum bulbocastanum. Next base: position 4,359,601 of record CM073604.1, read on the forward strand.
GAAAAGTGCCATATAAATTGGGACAGAGGGAATACTAATTTGCTTATTTCACATGGATATTAAGTAAATTTAACAACTACTATGCTTCGATCCCAAACAAGAGTGACCTGTCATTGACTATAAGTAACAAGACAACAACAACAAACATAGTGCAATGCCATGAAATCTGAAGAGGGTAAAGTGTATGCAGATTTTAAGGTAGAATATAAGTAAACAAGACATAACGAAAAAAATTCAAGCCATATATACACACACATCCTTTAAATTATCTTGAGAACTCAATAAATGGAGAAACATGTATATAGCTTGCTTACAAGGGTGAAAGCAACAAGATGAATGCATTGATGCTTCCTGAAATAAACATATCAAAAGTCATATCAACAAAACATAATGAGAAACAATTCATCAGGTGAGTGTATTTGTGTGTATAATTGTTTTTGATAAGGTAGAAAGCTATGTTGCTCTAATTCTTCAAAAACGCCAGTTGACACGTGCGTCATGCTGTGCCGGATCCTTTAAAAGTGCACTTGTCATATCCTTTAAAACTAGTGTGCTTTTAGAAGATCCGACACAGCTAACACTACATTTATGAAGAGTTCAAGCAATAAAGATAGAAAGTGACTCCAAGAAAAAAAAAATTCATCACCTAACAAACTTAAGAAATAGAGGAAACTAACCAAAAAGACCAAAAGCAACATGAGCATGCTCACTATCAATAGCCATGTCAATGAAGAAAAAGAGAGGAACAAATGCTAAAATGGGAGGAGGGTGTGGGCAAATGAAAAAAAAAAACACCAAATAAATTGGGGAAAAGAGAATTAATTATTTTTTGCATGTATTATAGTTAGTCAAAGATAAAACTACTCATCAATTAATTATTATTATTATTTTTGCTTACACTAAATTCGAAGCCAAACTTATACTTATTTTTCTTTTGTTTTCATTCTGGATTGAGGTTACCCTCCAATCTTTTGAAGTCAAAGTATTCACATTTACTCGTTTATTTTGGATTTTGCAATCCTTATTAAAGAACAATAATTAATATGTATTTTATTAAAACACTTATGTAATTCTAAATCATGAGAAATTATTTAGAGATGTTAAAAGTAAAATAGAAATAAGATATTATTATTTTTTTGTTAAAAATAACAAAGAAAAGTAAAAATTATTTTTGAAATACATTAAAATAAGAGAAAAAAACATAAAATGACACTTGAAGTTGTCCTAGATTTTCAAAAAGACACCTAAAGTTTGCGGGTGCCCTATTAACCCATGGAACTATTTCAAATCACAATAAATAATAATTACTTTTGACCCATTTTCACAATAGTTGTGTTCTCACATATGATAGGCGCGTGTAGGAGTAACAAACCAGTGTAAAAATGTCATGTGACACTGACAATTTGAATTTTCTTCTTTACTAAAAGACCCACTTTCCATCTTCTCCAAAACCTCCATTGATAGATGTTGAAGAGCTTTTCATCTACAACCAAAAAAAATAAATTATTCCCCATCCTCAATGAAATTATCATCTAGCTGTACTAGCTTCAATTTCTTCCTTTTATTTTATTTAAAAGTTATGAAATCAATTAATTTGTAAATCTTGAAAATGCAATTGCAAACAAATTTTAAAATTAAATCAGTGAAGAAACATTCAAACTCAAATAAGTCCTAAACTAACACTACATACACATGAATAATAGATAACACAAAAAGAAAATAACAACAAATCACTATAAAGATGATTTTACAAAAAAATCACTACTATATAAAAAGAACATTTTTTAACAAAAATTTGCATTCAAATCAAGAAACAATTAACATGCGAGCCTTCACTTTTTCGTTTTGACTCCATAGTTCAAGAATTTATCTCTGCAAAACAAATTTATTGTGACTATTGACATGCCTTAGGGTTTTGATCATCAAAGAGAGAGAGAGAGGAGTGAAAATCTAAAAGGGGTTTAGGGTTAAATGGAGCGGGTTATGATTAAAATGTGAATGGATCAAGATTTTATTCAATTTTTACTAAATAGATTTGAAAAAATATGTAATTATATTATTAATTGGGGATGAGATTCACGCTCAAGCACTGAGAATGCAGATTGTGTAAAAAGTGAGTATTTGTTGTGATTCTGAAATGTTTTGTGAGGTTATAGGAAATCCGCAAAGTTAAGATGTCATTTTAAAAAATTCAAAATAATTTCAAGTGCCACTTTATATATTTTCTCTTAAAATAAATAAAAGTGAATTTAGGGAGTAATTTTTTTAGAAATTTGTTTTGATTTTGGAGCATTATATTTCATTGGAATTTGTATCCTTCAAGACATCACCCAATAATTAGCTAAATCTTTTTGTCCCACAATAATTACTATATCTGTCTGCTTTTAATTGTCACAATTTTTCTTGGAATTTATAGTATTTTTCGTATAGTTTTAAAATATCAAAATTTTCTATTTAAAATATCGAATTAATAATCGAATGTAACTTTGAAAATTATTCAAATTAACTTTTGAAAAGCGCAATATAACAATTAAAAGTATATAGAGGAAATATTATCTAAGAAATTCAACACAAGAAATGATAATTTCATTTTTTTTATTTGTCACATATTCTATTTTACTAGAGTTAATTGGGTTTAATTTTTATTTAAATTAAATTAATTTAATATATTTAAATTTTAAATTTTAATAATTGAAAACTACGTGAAACATACCTGTAAGGAGTATTTTTTTTTTTTTAATATTAGTATCATGAAAAATTTACAACTTAATATTAATCAAAATAAATATAATTTGGCTTTAAAAAATCACAAGAAATAAGTAAAAGTAACTTGAGGGAGTAACAAATAAGAACAATTTTATTCAACTTGTTAATAAGTTAAAACCAACACTCATTTTGTGATGGTGGGAGTGTAGAAAAACCTCGCATACAACTAAGTAACTGATCAGATGTAACCGCCATTGACACGAATAATCTGTCCATTCACCCATTCAAAAGCATCGCCGGCCAAAAATCCGATGACCGGAGCAACATCCTCCGACTAACCAAGTCTTCCACGTGGACACTCATCAATCACCTTCTTCACTTTCTCCTCCGTTGCTCCATCAAAAAACATATCCGTCACTATCGGTCCCGGCGCCACATAATTCGCCGTTATTCCTGTTCCTCTTAGTTCCTTCGCCAGTATTTTCACCATTGTTTCCACCGCCTCCTTCGACGCCTTGTACGCATCGTTCCCAGCCCGAAATGACGCCGTCGCAGATGACGTCACACATATAATCCTTCCTCCGTCTCCGCTTCCGCCTTCGCCGCGGCGTTTGATCATTCTGTTCGCAGCTTCCTTACAGCATAAAAAAGATCCACGAGTATTTACGCTAAAAGTCCAATCGAAATCCTCGAGATCTGTGCTCATAATCGTTGGATGCTTTTCGTCGCACACGGCGGCGGAGTTCACTAAGATGTTCACCAGAGATTGAAAAGATGATTCAGCAGCGTCAAATAGGGATTTCACTTCGTCTGGATCTGAGATATCAGCTTTAACGGCGATAGCGACGGCAGATACGGCGGAATTATTCATGAATTTATTAGAATTGATTTGAGATACGACGTCGTCGGCTATAGTAGTGGAGTTTAAGGAGGAATCGTTGATGATGAGCTTTGCACCAAGAGAAGCTAAATGAAGTGCAATCGCTTTTCCGATGCCGCGAGAAGATCCGGTAACGATGGCTACCCCATTTTCGAGCGGCAATTTTTGAGCAGGTACGTTTTCGTTTGATTCCGCCATGAATGAAGAAATTAAAGCTTTGAAATTACTACTACTAAGGAAGATAAATCAATCGAACCAAGTCGATGATTTATAAAATCGATCAGACTGATGATTAAAAATTCTTTGTTCATCGGGAAGATAATTTATCCTTTGTCAATTCAATTTTTTTTAAAATGCAAATCTTATGATTTGTTTAAAATATCATATGATTCGAAATTCCAAGGGTACCTTACACCTTGTTTAAAAATATCACATACTCTCTCCGTCTGTCTAGAGTAGAGTCTCGATATTGGGAAATCAATAGTATAGGTCTTCCCCGCCTCTACCGCTGGTGAGATCTCTCATTTTATGTGATACTTTTATAAGTATTTTATAGATCTCTTAAAAATTTTGAATTATCATTATTATGACTTATAATATTTTTTTACGTAGTTTACAAATTTATAATTTTCATTTCAAAAAAATTAAAGATTTCATGCGCAAATTTCTAATCAAATTTAAACAGTTTAAAACGTAAAACGAAAAGTGTCACATAAATTGAGACACAAGAAGTATTATTTATAGTACATTTTATATGAGTTCTACCTCTTATTCTACTTTTATTATAAATTTATCATTTAAATTGTTGATGTGTAATGTTACCATTGAGAATGATACAATCTATTTAAATACTATATTTATTAAAACAATACAAGACCACAATTCACGTTACAACACATATAATTATACATATGAAACGACAATCCAAACAAAGTGTGCAAAAAAAAATAACAATCACATATAATTAATAATATCCTAGAACTCGAATGAACACCAATAAAATAAATTCAAACTTATTTTATTTACATACTCTTTCTATGAAATTATCTAAATTTCTCTCTGATGATCCTTCAGCTCTTAATGCATTCTCTAACGTTTTCTTCACTTCCTTAATTGCATTTCTACACTCATCGCTCAATTTTCCGTACATAAAATTGTGTATTTTATCTAAAATTTCAATCTTAGTAATTGGATTTTTATTGCACAAATTAAGTTCGATCTTTCAATCATCGACTACGAATTTTTGATTAGTGAATTGATCAGTGAGCAAAGGGAAACAAAGCAATGGAATCTCACACCAAATGGCTTCTAGAATCGAGTTCCGACCACAATGAATCAAGAATCCTCCGTTTGTTGAGTGAGTCAACACTTATTTCTGACAACACCAAGGTACGACTAAACCACGACCACAAATTTCTCCTTCAAAATCTTTAGGTAACGGATTTAGGTCATAGAAACTTACAATATCGGGTCGGAGCACCCAAATAAAACTAATTTTACTTACTGATAAACCATAAGCTCTCTCAACAAGGTACCAAATGACATGTACAAAACAGTTGCATGTTGTTGTAAGTCGAGCTAGTGGAAGCAGTCGGACTCGAACCACATGTTAGTAGCCACACTGCTCTTGGTAAACTCGGGTGGGAAGATAGGTCCTATCGCGTAAAATAGCTTTTCAATTTGTAGAACTGAAGGAAAACATTTTTTGGAAAATGTTTTTCAATTTTTTCACGTTTGGTTGGGTAAAATGTTTTCCAAATCAACTCATTTTCCACAAATTTAAGAAAAGTAACTTCCCTTCAAAACTTAAGAAAAACATTTTCCAAAACTCCATTTTTTTAAAGGTTGTTTTTAAAAAATGTTTTTAACTTCAAAAAAAAATTTAAAGCTTGTTTTTAACTTTAATTTTTTTACCCCACGCTCACCCCTACCACCACCACTCTCCAAGAAAAAATTTAAAAGTCGTTTTTTAAATGAAATTTCTAATTTCAATTTTTTTATTTTTTTACCCACCCACCCCCTACCCTGCGCCCCCCCCCCTTCGCAATCAACCCCCCATCCCCTTCAAAAAAATAATAATTTAAGTTTGTTTTTAAAAAATATTTTCAACTTCAAAATTTCATTTTTTCAATTCTACCCTCTACCCCCCTTCACCCACCCCCTACTAGCCTGTAACGACCCTCCTGGTCATTTCTGTGTTTTGCCTTCTGTGTGTTGTTTAGAACGTTCCTATAGCGATCCCAAGTCATTTATGACTTGCTGGGACTTACAGTTCTGTCACCTGGTCGTTCGTTTGGTTATTGTGCGAGTTTTAGTGTTTTTGGAGCTTATGAACCTTGAACAATGATTTTCGATCAAAAGTTCAAGAAGATGACATCGGAATTCAATTATGACGATTCCATTAGCTCCGGACATTTTAGGCTAGTAGCATGGTCGGCATGACTCCCGAGGTTTTCAGTGTGAGTCGGTGCGATTAGGTGTTTTAACTTTAAGTTTAAGCCTAAGTTTGACTTTAGTCAACATTCTGAGTAAACATGCTCGGATGAGAGTTTTGTCTGCGCGGTTAGCTCCGGAATGTCGATCTTGGTTTAGATTGACCCTTCTATTGTGTTGCGAGGTTTTCGATATTTTTCTGAGTCCTTTTGTAGTTTTTGACTTTAAATGACTTTTGGGTGTGGGACTCACTTTTTGTCAAGCTGACCTTGTATGAAAATTTTGACTGTGCCATTGAGTCCACAATGTCGAATTTAGTAGGGTAGCATATCTATTTTATCTTTATTGGGTTCTGAACGAATTTCGAGCCCCCCGTCGAAGACTTTGAATAAACAGCAATAGCTGAAATCTGGTGCAGCCCTTTTAACGACCAGAATTTGGGCTTTTAACAACCAAATTTTGAGTCTTTTTAGCGACCAGCTTCGCCTTTTTAATGCCTCAGTTCAACCTCATTTATCAAACTTCAAACCTTCGTAACTCTCTCATTTCAAGTCCGATTTTAGTAATTCGAAGGTCCACCTTGTGGGGTTTTTTGCAAGGAACGCGTTGGTGAACTCGGAATCTGATTTGGGGGGTCTCCGTTTGAGGTAAATTTTGTGAAATACCTGCTGCCACGACCCGTTTTGTGAGCTTGGTTTTGAAATTTTTGAGACTTGTTTTCTCAGCCATTTTAGGTTCGATTTCAGTGATTCTTGAGTCTATCTTGAGTGGTTTTTCGAGGAAAACGTCATGGCGTTGTCGGAATCCACTGTAGACCTCCCGTTTGTGGTAAATTTACTATTTTAGCTGTTGTCCCATTTCTAGTTCTTGAGAAAATCAGAGTTTTGGTTGCATTTGATATTGTGATGTTCCCGAGCCCCGAATTGTGTCCCATTTTGGGACATGAGCTTGGGGAACTGATTAGAACCTACTTTTGGGATTAATTTCGAAATTTCCAGCGCGGGTTCCACTTTCCCTGTTTTGACCCCAAAATTGACCCGTCTTCGTTTGTTATGATTTTGGAGGTTATGAGAGAGAACTCAGTTTTGTAATGGATGAACATAAGCAAGAATAAGCCTTACTTTTGAAATGGTACTATATATAGCCATATAGGGAAAGGTACAAAGTCGGTGTATGCAAAGTATCATGATATACTTGGGGTAGCTAGAAATTTCATTAAAATAATAATATATTTTGGTAATTTCATAAGTAGCATTGAAGAAGGATAGGAGAGAGCAAGATAAGAATACGAAGCATGGTAGCAAGTAAGGGTGTAATGGACAAGTTGATTTGGGTTTTTCAAATATCAAATCAAATCATTTATGTCGGATTTTTAAATCCATAAATCAAATCAAATTAATAAAATTTAAATTTTTCAACCTTGGGTTTTTTCTATAAGTATTCATACAAACATATAATTAATTTGTGCTTCAAATATTTTTTTAGTCCTACCAAAATACAACTATCAAAGGTGTTTATTAAGAAAATAACACAAAATATGAGATGAGTGAAGATACTAAAATACCGATCAACAAAAAATAATAATGAAAGTGCATGAAACAAATCTTGCAAATTAATAAGTTATAATGAAAATGATCATAATTTAAAAATACTAAATCATGCTAAAATAAGTCTAATAAGTATTAATTACATGACCAAATATTAAAGAAAAATTAAAATTAGATTATATATTTTAATTGTCTAAACCAATGTAAAACTAAAAAACAAATATTCAACATTATTATTGTCATTCTTAATGTTGAACTAATTTTTTTTGTTGGCTTTAGTATGAATTTGATTTTGATTTGAGCTTTTTAGAATTACTAACACTAAATAGACTATAACCTTCATTGGACCATTCAAAATCCTAAGTTTATATTTAGAAATTATATCAAAGTAATATTTTTATATAATATAAAATAAAAATTTTAAAATTATGTACATTGCGTCGGGTTGGTTGGATCTCAGATTGATTTTTTAGTCAAGACCAACCCAAGTATAATCGGATATTTTTTTTTCGATTTGACTCTTTTACAGTTTAATTTGATTTCAATTCAATTTTGCACTCCCTCAAAAACAACAAAATATAGTACCAAAATATAAAGCATAGCAAAATACAAATAGAAGAAAATGAATAACACGATTACTAAATAATATACAATTAATAAGGCACAGCATCGAGAAAGCTATCCCCTGCCTCTCTCACACAATGCGACAACAATTCGCGATGTAATTTTTTTGAAATATAATTTTCCTATGAAGAATATTCAACTTTGTGCATCTTATGTGGTTCTGCTGCTACTCCTAAATTTATTAAAATTTCCCTTCTTTTTTTCTTCCTTTTATCATTTGGAATTTGGATAATAATCCCAACAGAAATGTTGTCACCAAATGACATAATACCCATATCAGCTATACTATAAGACATTTTCTCTAACATCAGATCTTTGTAATTTACTTCCATAGATAAACATTGATTGATTTTGTTGAAACTGAAAGTAAAATTTTGAGGAAAAAATGACAACAGAAACATCTTCAAATTACAAACCGATAACAAAATGAAAACAAAGATGAATGACAATTCAAATGGACAACAACCAATAGGCATCACCAGATTATAATGATATTAGCTTAGCTTCCTATACATACATACTTCTACAATGTTACAGAAAATTTCTTGCTAGACAGAATCAACTTCTGAACCCAAAGGCAGACCACTTCTTTGATGAAGTCTCCTTCTTCGTCGTCCTTTTAGAGGTTGGATCAATAAGGTTTTCTAAGGATTTCGGGTTTTTGTTCCGAGATCTGCCTGCTTCTTTCAATAATTCAGCCAGCCTCTTTTTCTCATCGTTGAAATCAGGATTTGCAGTTCCAAGTTTTTCTTCTCTCAGTTTAAGAACGTACTCCAGAATCTCAATAGCGTCATCCACTCTGTATGTTACATAAAATGTCAGACCAACCTTAACATAAAAAATACGCTTGGAAAGGTTATATAGAGGCAACCAAACCAGAATGTCTTTTCTCTAATGACGATAGAGAGGTCATTTTCATTAGTGGAATAGAAGTAGAGCAACATATCGGTCTATCCTACCACGAATGTAACCTCTAAGCACTCAATGCATATGGATTTGGTACATGAGCATGACAGTTCATAACGTATAATAAACCACAAAATAAATGTAAGATACTTGTGATATATTGCTACTTCAATCCTTACTCTAACAAGTTGGCATTGCCTATACGGGTTCTTTGTTTCATCTAGAGATGTAAAAGAAAATGCTCAAATATTAATATTACCTTCCAATAGCATCATAAGTGGCGGCAAGATTGCTATAAACACCAAGGGTATCTTGATGACAATGGCCACACTCCTGTTCCAGAATTTCTCTAGCTTCTTCAAATAACTCAGCAGCCTCATCTATTTTAAACAATTGTACAGAAGACAACCCCATCTGATTTAAAACAACTCCGAAGAAAGCTGATTTCCTCTCTCCACTGGCTCTAAGTTTAACTACTGCATTTTCCAATGAACTCCGTGCCTCTTCATACCTCCCGACCATATAAAACATAACACCCATTCGTGCTTCTATGCCAGCAATGGTACTTTGCTGTCCTGGTTTATCCTCTAAGAGTTTCATTGCCTTGAGCAGCAGTTTTAGGGCCTCCTCGGGTTCATTAAATAACTCATATATTGCTGAAATTTCCATCAATCCACTGGCGATATCTTCAGGGGTTGTTCCAGGTACAGGTTTTGCATATATTCTGAGGGCATTCTCACAATAGGATCTGGATTCCCTCAGTTTTCCTGTCTTGTAGTATAGGTCAGCCAGCCTTACATAGACAGATGCAACTGAAGGATGGTTGTCACCCTTAGATGATTTGAAAACAGTGAGAGCCTTCTGATAGGAGAAGACGGCCTCATCAAAACGAGACAACGACAAGTAGATGTTCCCTATTCCAACATCAATAGCTGCGACCTCAGTTTCCTGTCCATTGGCAATCATAGCCATGTTGGCAAGTACAAGGTGCTCAAGGGCTGACTCATAATCTCCTTTAGCCTCACATATTAGACCCATCAAACGACGATCAGCTGCCTCTTCAAGAGAAGCTGGAGGACTGTGCACACGATGGATTTCCAGTGTTTTCTTGCACAAACTCTCGGCCTCATCAAACTGCATTGCCTGAACATGGGCCTCAGCCAAGTACCTACAATTCCAGTTTAGCTGTGTCAGAATAATTAAAGCCAAGATAACACATCGCCATCTTGAAATCGAATGATTATCAAAGGCTCATTGACCTCAATCAGAAGCATCTGTTAACTAAGTTTTACAATGAATTCATCTGCCTTGCAGTAAAATATTTTTCTTCATCCAATTCGATTATTGAGAAATACGAGCGAGCTACAATATTTGGAAATATACAAGTAACAAAAGGTTTATCCCGTCTTCAAATGCCAGAACCACTTCTACAGATAAACATATAACATAAGAACTAAAACACTAAAAATGCAAAATTCGAGAAGACTTCAAATGCTAGGAGCAATGAGATAAGATACATTACCTACAAGTCTCTGCGACTCTTGGATCTGTGTCTCCCAATGCTTCCATCTGTGTTTTCAACCCTTCCTTGTAAGACTCGATCGACCGATCCAACTGTCCTAGCATAGAATACGTATCACCAAGCTGCATATACCCTGAGAAGGCCGCAAGAGCATGATGCGCACCTCTTGAAACCTCCGGCACCTTAATCGCTGTTTCTAGCACCGGAATAGCATCATCAAATCTCACCAAACTACAATAAATAGCTGCCACAACGTGCAGACTCATAGCTAGATCCAAACTCGGCTCACCGTCAACCGCGCACCTCTCAAACGACTTCGCAGCTCGTAAAGCATAGTCTAGTGCTTTATTCGGTCCTTCGCCGGAGGCAATGGTGTCACGCGCTAGCTTTAACAGGAACGGTCCTAGATCCGGATTGTCAAGAGATGACTCGTCGATTTCAACCTTCTCCGGCGGAGATTTCTTCTTTCCGGAGCTCCGATCCGGAGATGGCTTCGCCCGTGAAGTTGACGGTGATGGAGGTCGTCGTGGCGCCGGTGAGTTTGTTTTCGGGTTAACTTGTTCGGATCTACCAGAACCCGGCCCGTTTTGGCCGTGGTTCTCATCGGAAACTGATATTCTCAATGCCGGAGTTTCCGGCGGAGTTTTGATTGAAACTAAACCCGGCATTGCAACAGCTCGAAAATGCAAAAAAGGAAAATCACACTCTTTGCTTAAGAAGTTAATTAATCTAAATTGGCAGACTATAATCTGTTGTTTTAAAGAGTGATTTTGTGATTAGTGAATAGTGAAGAGGTAATTAGTAGGATAATTAAGGAGAGAAAATGAGATTAATTAGAGAGAAAATGAAATTTAGCTAACGTAAACCAACTGTTAAGAAAATTAAAACATCGAGGTGAGGGAGAAGGCAAAGACTTTGAGTGGACTTAATACTGAAAAAATATTAAGCCAGCTCAGATTTGTGCCGTTGTAAAGTGGGCCCAATTTTGATGACGTGGGTTCAATCTGAGCTGGAAGGTATCATTTTTTATTTGAGAAATTTTCATAAATATTTAGCTTAATTATCCAAAACGGATATATATATATATCAAATCAATAAATATATGTTATGTACATTGTAGATATAATTCCCTCTTTTGATCGTAGTTAGTTAATATATATATTTTTAATCATCATTTAATCAAAGACAAATTGGTATAATTTTGGTGTAAATATGTATCTATCTTGTACAAATGTATCATTTAATCAAAGTTAAAATACTTATTTGCATCAAATTAACTAATTTAAGTTAAACAATTTGAAATTAAAGTGAGAATAAATGTATGTGTGTAAGATAGTTATTTTGTATATTTATTAGTCTGATGTAAAGATAAAAGAAATAAGTTTTTATGGATCCCAAGTATAATGCATATGTAAATTAGATATTATTTTAATTAATATAATAAGAATACTTTGTGGTTTCAACTTTTTTTTAAAAAAACTAATAATTGTATCTTTAAATATAATAAAATAAATAATTACGAGCTGGTGAAAGTATTATTGTAGGTTGTTACATGGCATAATGTTGTCTTAAATCATATAGTCGTTCCATGATTAGTATAATTAGACAAGTTTTAGCTTATGACTTTGAGTGAAACAAATGCAAGCTATTGCAATAGTTGGGTTTTGATATATTTATTGATGGAATAGATAAGACGGTTATCAATAAAGATTATGATAAAATGATAAATAATTTTTAGTTCTTAGATTATGAATGTAAAATTGTTTTTCTATAGAACATTTATTCTAATATAAGATATTTTAGTTCAATATATATTCAATCAGATTCTAATGAAATTTATAAATATAAATATCGGGTGAAAAAAAATAGATTAAATGCGTTACGCGTATGAAGATAGATGAGATATTTGTCCAAAGCAACTTTGAATTCTTGGATCACTTTGGACACACTCACAATTATGAGTATCATTTGAGATTCTATAGAAACTATAGGATATAATTAGGTTACTTTTATTGGAATTAAATAATTTAAGATACCATTCTCACTGTCTTTTCTCTCTACACACATGTGCTGGATCATAATGATTTCTTTCAATTTGTTGAAGATTTTAGTTGATAAAAAGAAAAATTAAGAGTTGCAACAACAATATGCTAATTAACCATTATATTTTTGTTCTTTTTTCACATACGTCGAGTGAAATTTTGAATTAGTGAAAGTAACATTCCACTAATTATTAGTAGTTAAAGTTCACAAGTTCTTACACTTAAATCGTTAATATATAAAGTAATAACTTAGCTTACAAACAAATATTTAAAAATATCACAAGGCGTGATTTTTTTTGATTTTTTTCGTATGTTTACTTTATTATATTTTGAATAATTTTAGTGAAAAAATTGATTCCATCACAAGAACAATTAAGGAGTCATTTGATAGCTAGTAAAGAGACAACTTATTGTATATATGTCGAACGCCTATTTTGAACACTCTAATGTTTTTAAAATAACAACATCAGAAGCATGACTTAATCAATTAAGTTCAAGAGTGTATCGCCCGTAAATATTCATTGGCATCTCTTTTTTGGGGATGGGCGTAAATGATAATGGACCTTAATTAGTTGTCAATTTTTGGGCCAACATGTTGATAGCGACTTAAAAGTTTCGTCTTAAATGTTAGGTTCTACTATCTCTTGTATTTGGACATTGACTTTCTATTTTTCACATCGATACTTTAAATTTCGAAATAACTTTAGATATATAGTGACTTTAAATATTTTTGCTTGAAGTTGGGTAAAAAATGACAAAACGTCAGCCACATATGATTGAACTAGAGGACATGTAACTTCATACGCCACAAATCTAAAGTTCTGAAGTGACTAGACTTATATTTTACACAGTGCAAATATGAATGTAAAGTTGAAATTGAAAGTTATATATGAGTGGTTACACTTGCATACTGCATCTGCCTTGTAGCTGTCTGCATTTAGTTTACAAATTTTATGGTGCGTGGATCCTATGCCACCACAAAATATTTGATTGAATTAAAATATAGATTTATGCCATTTTCTGAACCTCTTTGTATGATGTGATGTTATTCAAATATTACCAAATAAACATTAATTCATCCTAATTTTACTGTTTGTTTCAAGGGGAAATAAAATAGTTTAAAACATGAGACAACGTAATAGAAAGGATATATAAGAGCATGACTTGTGTCATTTTTACAAGGTTAATCACTTAATTATAAGGCATCAAATATAAAAAGACATTCAAACTTGGTCTCAGATATCATGAAAATACTCTTTAACTTTAAGTATAACTCGTCTTCATTGTATCAGTTTGGAACTCCAACTACAAAATTACTATCAAGACATTTTTAAATTTTGTGTCACATTAGCATTGGATATCCACCAGACACCATATAGACAAGTTAACGTATTTATTTATTAATTAGGATCTGGAGTAATTAAAGTGTCTAAATATGTACTTTCAAGCGAGATGTGTAATAAAATTTCTTACATTTACGATGAATATAATCTAAAAACTCATGGTTCTCTTTTTCCTTTTCTCTGGTTATTCCTCTCTCTCCTCTATCGTGGAAATTTCCAAAATTCTATGCATATATTTTTTTTGTTTCTCATTTGATGTTTGAATCCATATCAGAGTTCCGATTAAATCTGAATTGCGCATTACAAGGCTTATTTGGTGCCACTACCAACAAGATTTTCTCTATACTCAGAGTTCGAACTCGAAACCTCTAACAAGAGTGAAATAGTCCTGCCACTATACCACGATCTACGTTCGTTATGTATATCCCTTTAATGTGCCCCAAGCAACTTGAAAGTACACACCTAAAGCGTCAAAACTAATAAATAAGGTTGTTCCCTAGTCCTTATTAAAGGCCGCCCAACAACTTGAAATTCACCACTTACACTAATAAAAAGAAATACTGGTAAAGATTTGAATGGTCACAAACCAATATATGATCCAGAAATTTCTTGAAAGGGTCATAACCAGTTAAAATTAATTATATATATAGCAAAAGTAACTGTCATTTTCTCTTAATATTATACGAATATTCTTCTAGAAAGGAATTTCCCTTAATTCTTTGTTGAATCTATTTCATGTACAATTCTATAACTAGGATACACTTTTGGTTTGAGTGAACCTCAAATTCAATTATTGTACGTTACTTCATTTGGATGTATAAAATAAAATAATTATAAGGGAACTTTTAGAATTATCATTATAATTCAATCATCAATATATATATATATATATATATATATATATATATATATAATAAAAGTTAAAAATAAAATTACTAACTAGAAGTTAGATAAAAAGTAATAAATTAATCAAAGTATTGACTCTTGATCAAACACGAATAATGTCACATAAAGTGAAACATCCCATATATTTTTACAATGAACACAAAAATAGAAGTAAAATATTTTGAACACTAAATACTTGCACTAGACTATAATACTACATCAACATTGGATCATCTTGATTATAACATTTTTCAGAAATAAGTTGAAGATATTCTTCATAAACCTTCTCCAACATGCTTTCATTTGAAAGATCACAAAATCCATCTAGTAGTACTTCATCAAATAACAAATTTGAAGAACAAGGAATAAATGAAACCTCTTTTATTTTACCTTCAACATTCTCATCTTCATTGGTAATAACATTAATCTTCTTGTTGTTATTATCACCTTCTTCATAACTATCTGAGGGCGAAGCTATGTTGCTCGAGCTCTTCAAAAATGCAGACAAGTGTATGTCAGATCCTTCAGAAATAGTGCATTTCTTAAGGACTTGACACATTTGAGGCAACATTTTAGGTGAGTCGGAACAACATAAGGATGAATTGATCAATAATGCAACATCTTCAACACTAGAATTCCTTATAAGTCCAGAGGAAAGTCTAATTGGCTTTGGGATAAACACAACTTGAGAGGTGTCTAAAGATTGGTCTTTTTTCTTATTATTTTTCTTCTTTTTGTCTTGTTTTTTTCTTGGATTTTCTGTTTCGGGCTTTTTCTTGGGCTCTTTTTTGGGCGGAACTTTGTGCGCTGTGTGGAGTTTGGGCTGAATTCCAGCAATTTTGAGCTTCTTGATTACATGAACGTTCCAGTAATTCTTGATTTCATTGTCGGTTCGACCAGGTAATCGACCAGCTATGAGTGACCAACGATTGCCCAAAAGAGAATGGAGCCTTATTATAAGATCTTCTTCATCTTGGCTGAAATTTCCTCTCTTGATTCCTGGCCTTAGATAATTCATCCATCTTAACCTACAACTCTTCCCACATCTAAGTAGCCCTGAAAAATTCAACTCGATATTAATTATACAAAAATATTACAAGTAGGGGAGAAGCTACATATCGTACGACATAACTTAGTAACTTTGGACAGATATTATATTAGTGTTAGAGCACAATAAACTATCTTTACTAGAATTTAAAATTCATAAATTTTCGCATTTGATGGGTGGCATAAATAGAAACTAAAATACTTTTTGAAAAAATAAAATTAATATATTAAAAGTTAAAAATATTATTAGCAAATTGGAGGGTGTTGCAACTAAATGTTAGAGTGATATAATAATAATAATAATAATAATAATAATAATAATAATAATAAGTGTTAATCGCAATAAATATTATGAAGTTAAATAAAGAAAGTCATTTTTCTTAATTTTGATAAATAAAAAAATCAAAACGCTAAAAAAAATGACAAACATTAACCAATACTCTTAACAATGTGATTTTTTTTTTATAGTGTACGAGCTTGACCAAAAGTCAATAATATTCCCATATTATGAGTATTTAAGAGCCAAACAAGATTCTAGAAACTAACACACATGAAAACATAAAATGTGAAAGATATTATTCGAACTCTCTAAGATTATCAATAAATAAGTCTCAAATCTTTTAAAAATAGTATATTTCTGAAAATCCAACACAAATACGATAGCATTTTTAAAGAATTGATCAACATAAAACTCAAAATGCAAAGGCATGTACCAGCTTTATTGGGCAAGTTTCTCCATTGGCCTTCACCATTTTCCTTAATATAATTTGTAAGTAATAAGTCTTCTTTTGTAGACCAAGGACCTTTACGAAGCCCCTCTTTAGCACAACATGGTGCTCTCCCCATTTCTTTTTGCTCACTATATAATATAAAATACTTTTATTTGGACAAAAATAAAATAGAACTTCTCAATATATATAATGAAATAAGAAATACCTAGAGACAAAAAGTGTAAGACTTAAAAGGGATACACATTTAATGCATTTATTTAGTTTTTTTCTTTAAAAACATTTTAAATGCAAGGAGTATTAGTGGTCTTCTTTGCTCCGCATGCCACTAAAAATAAATAGATTGTAGTTGAGATGGTCTGTTTATCTGAACTCAGTACTTTCGATATAAACGTAAAAACTTATTGAAATTTTGTTAAATATTACTCTAGATTAGAACTTATACATATACCAAAATAATGAGCTCCATATGATAACAATTAAAATTAAATTTAAATTCTAAATTCGATTTTAATGTACGAAAAAAATATATGAAAGATGAAGAAAACGCCACAAAGGTTGGAGTAAATTAAAGTCGTGCCCTTTTTGAAGCCACGAGATCCACTTCAGGCACATTAAATACTGATGGGACAAATAGAGATAATATTATGAAGTTGTTCTTTACTACTATATACTCCTATTAATTGGAAATATTAAGACCTAGTATATTTCATTCATATTAATTATATATTCTAATATAAAACGTTTGAGTTAACTACGACATTTCATCTAATTTCATAACATATTTGATGTTATCTCTTAGCGATTTGAGTATCGGATGGATTTGTGTATATTATGACTATTTAATTTAACAGTGTGTTCGTTATATTTTAATGAGCATAAATATTGAGTAATTCTATTTTGTTATTTTCTATCATCACATTTATAAAATTAACTTGCAAATACAAATATAAGATAAATTTATATATTTTTTGACTAATTTTAGGAAATATTTTTTTTTTACCTCTTATAGGTGGATATCAAATTACTTATTTGGGACCCCTCATTATTATTTCTTGTTTGTAGTATTCATTTATTCCTTTTGTCATAGAGGCAAATGATCATAGGGAAGAGATTGAATCTAATGAAAGAATTAATAGATAATAATACCTCTTTACCACTTGCATCATTTGGGCAAGGACTTTATACTATCCATGTTCTTTTTTGGTTGCCATGATTTTCTTTTGAGAGTTAAACGATAAAAAATTTAATTAATATTTTAGGATATATTTTTCATCATATTGATATACAAAAAGTTGTACTTTATAGTACTTTTTATTTTGGTTGTCATGATTTTCTTTTGAGAGTTAAACGATAAAAAATTTAATTAATATTTTAGGATATATTTTTCATCATATTGATATACAAAAAGTTGTACTTTATAGTACTTTTTGTATAGTTATTGAATATCTGAATTTTTAATATAAAATATCGAATTAATGTAATTTAATTTAACTTTAAAAATTATTTAAGTTGACTTTTGAAAAACACAACATGATAACTAAAAAGGGACGAAGGGTGTACTAATATTTCTTTTGATTTGAAGTTCTATTTTTAAAATAGTTTGTTTATTGTACTGTTCATCGACTTTGTAATGTTTTTTTTTCTTTTTTATATCACTTTATTTTAACCTGTAATATAGTAGAAAATTATCATTTTTACCAAGTTTTCAATTGTATTTTAGTACAAAGTAGCCATAACTACTGTACCAGACTAAGTGTTTGTCAATTAAAAACGTTCATATTCAAAAGATGAATAAATCAAAAATAAAAATACTTAGATAAATATGAAGACATATTATAGAATAGATATGATAAAACTTTATATATAAATGACTTTAATTTCGTAAAGGATAAAATAAGAAAAGTAAGACTGAAATTAATAAAATGCTAGTAGAATATTTTTTAGCATTTTTTTTTTATCAAACTTTATGAGGCTACCTACTTATATTTATTTGCTGCTATTGATAGCTTGCAGTCTGGTTATATCATTTGCCCAGAAAATTTGGATGGTTACTGCAATTGACTTTTCCACGTGTCTGAGTATTATTTGCTGAGAAATTTTAGTCTGAAATATTATGTCAGAAAAAAAGAATTAAAAAATAACAAAGGTTTGAGTCAAAATATATTTTAAAAAAATACATGAAAAGGTTTAAAAGATTCTAACATATATTTTGACTCTATTACATATTTTTTTAAAATACATGAAAAGTATATCGTACATAAAAATGATAGTATTGTTAGAGGGCGTGGTGGAATTATTGAAATCTCTATTACTTAATTTTAGGTACGTAAGGTGAAAATGAAGAAACTTTTATGAGGAAGCAATTTTTACCTCTTATTGTGGATTTATTAGGCATAAATTCAAATTAATCGAATCGATGAATCTCAATCCGTCAAATCAAAGAAGAAAAAATAAGAGTAAAGTTTAAGTTCCACATTTCCTCTTTGATCATGATCATATAATATTTGACAATTCTAGGACCCACAAGACTCTGACAAATCATATTATATGGAGTAAATTTGACCTCTTAATTAAGCCAAAGTAGAATAATTCAAATTAATGATGATTTGAGTAAGGGTGGTCAACAATTATATGGTCGTTTAATTTTATCCCATCGATAGGATATCGTTGCTTACCCATAAGATGTACTTGTTTATCTCATCTATCGTTAGAAGTCGTTTGCTCACGTTATATATTATTAATGTGGTGAATAATAATATAAATTTGTAATATTGTGAAAAATAATATAGCCATAGTTGCATACAATTACCTTTACGATTATTCAAATATCATTTACATTGTCAATGTACTAAATGTACACTTATTCAAGAAAGGTATAATATATAAATATACTTGGATTCAACTGACATATATGCTCTCTAACTTTGAGTGTGAATAATAATATAAATTTCTTATATTGTGAAAAATAATATAGCCATAGTTGCATACAATTATCTTTACGATTATTCAAATATCGTTTACACTGTCAATGTACTAAATTTACAATTATTCAAGAAAGATATGATACATAAATATACTTGGATTAAACTGACATATATACTCTCTAACTTTGAGTGTGCTCAAGTTGACGAACTTATATAAAAATTGAACAAGTAAGCGCACACATTACAAATTGTCATGTAGGACGAATGTATCTATTTGTTCAATTTCATACAAGTTTAAGTGTCTATCCGAAGTTAAAGGGTATGTTATGTCTTCGGAAATAAGCTTCAAACTTTCACTCTTCTAACTTATAATAAATATCACAATTTACAGCTCAAATTCAAAAGACTAGAACTGAACAAATGAATAATGATATTTGTACTATGATTTTTATATATGTGAATAATAATTACATATATAGACTAGTATATGCTCAAGGCACAAAATGTAATATAACCTATTGGATATCATATTTTCTTTGTGTTGAAACAATTTTTGGTAACAGAGCCAAGAATTGATATACATTTACAAGCAAGAGAGAATGGAAAAAAATCTCAGGCTTTTGTCTGTGGCAGAATTGGAAATTGCCTAATCCAGGCATTAGATGTTGCGCTCTTACCACTAGACTGAAGATCCCCGGGGGGAGAAAGAATCTCAGAAACGAATAGGCAATCCGTGGTTGAGGAATGTTCTAATGCATCCATCCAATCCTGCGGTGACAACAACGAGACCCCACAAATGACTTGAACTCAATGCACTTTGCCATGCACTCTTCAAGATCTTGTATTCGGATTTACATATAGAAGGGGAGACAGTTGCAGGAGGACTTGATTCGGGTAGTTTCTCCTCCGGCCACGTTGCAGAGCTCTTTAGTAGAGAATCTAAGAAAGACGCACGTCCCAAGGAGAAGCAATCTTGTAAAGATGAAGTCTTTGAGCATGAGTTCTCATTGACATCACCGTTTGCTAAAACATTTCCTGGTAGTGTTGTCACTGAGTTGGTTTTAAAGCCAGACCAAGGTATGGCAACTGATGCATTTTGGGAAAAGAAACTCTCAGATGAACGGACTTTCTTTGGTTGGCTAGTCGCCCCGTCCTCATGACTATAGTTCCAGATATAAACATTTGAATCCTCAGTGACTGCGAGAATGTGTTTCCCATCCAATGTGAATGATGCAGGACATTGGCTATCCAAATTTTTAGTTCCTGGACATGCAGCAGAGACAACAGTTTCAGAAAAATCTACTCAAAAAAGTCTTGTCAGAAAGCGGCTCGCTTACAAAAGTTAAGCCAAAGCATGATGAAAACAAGAACTTGGTGGGGGACGGGTTGGTAGAGGGTACGCAACCAACACACCTTTGAATTTGCAGATGATGTTGGATCCACAAAGTATTCTAACTTGGGAATCAGCAGAAGTAACCATGACTTTGCTCGGGTCATTCGGGCAGTACTGCATGATGAAACTCTATGTCAGTTCTCAAGAGGGGGATATAATCAGTACGAGAAACCATTTGTAAGGAAACGAAAACAAACGGTTACCTGAAATCCAGTTACTCTCTTGTTAGTAAGCTTCTTTTTTCCTTGCAGGCATACCTGAAGGCCCATTTGCAAACGATTACCTAACACACAGAAATGATAGTCCATTAATGTGAATTGTCTCATAGAGTAGAATGAAACAAGATAAGATAATATCTCAGAGTAAAAAGGCCGAGTGATGGAAACTCAGTTGCACAAACAGTTCACTTAAATATAAATGCATTTGAAGACAACTCAAAACAGATGGAGAACACAACTCCCTCCCCTCCATTTTTCCCTTCTCTTGCATAGCAATATTGCACTCACAAAATACAATTTTATAGTACCATTCCAGTGGTTAACTTCCTTTCTTTACTTCTAGAGCAGGACAATGAATTCTCGATGAGTATTATATGGAAATCATAGCTTGCAAAGTGCAGTTAGAAGTTTAGAGAAGTTAACTATATTACAATGATAACTTCCCTTCTTTACTTCTTGAGCAGGATAATGAATTCTCGATGAGTAATATATGGAAATCATAACTTGCAAAGTGCAGTTAGAAGTTTAGAGAAGTACATTGCATGATTATATGCTTTTCTATCATGATGACCTACTCTAGCAATTTAGTCGGGGGACAAAAAAGTCAGTTACCAGAATTGTTCTATTCTCAGAGCTAATATCGCGAGCATTTATATGCAAATCAGCGAGAAAATGGAAGAACTAGAAAAAAGTGTCAAGAAAAGACAAGCTACCGTACCAACAACATCATAAAAACGGCAATTGCCATCCATATATCCCACAACACCACCCTGCACCAATCACAAGCAAGAAACTCAAATAAGTTCCAAAACCAAGTACAATCTTTAAGAAGGTTTAAAAAAGAAGCAAAGTGATCAAACCTTTCCATCAGGACTATAACAAACAGCTGTCACTATTTCCTTTACATCAGTCCAATCAATCACTCGACACCCATGCACCTCCCAGAGACGTACTTTCCCATCTATTGAGCCACTAATGAAATAATTATCATCCATGGGATTGAACTCTACACAAGTGACTGTATCCAAGTATGACATGGGCAGATGTATGAGATGAGAATCCAGTTTACAGTTTAGAAAAATACTTCAGCAAGAAGAGTGAAAACACAGAAATAGGCTCACCATAATTATTGTGCGAATAAACACCAAGGCATTTATCATGTCCAACTTGCCAGAGACGAGCTGTTTTATCAACAGAAGATGACAGCAGATACTGCAGCAAATAATGTTCGTACAAGAATTACGGTTTATTCATGTTGGATGATGTTTTATAAAGCTGTAAAATATACTCTCTTCATTCACTTTTACTTGTCCATAATGGACTTTGCACTCCCCTTAAGAAGTAATAAATGAAGTGCATACTTTACTTTAATGCCCGTGACTATTAGCATTTCAAAAGATCTTGAAAAATGATTTGGAGAATGAGTAGTTAATGTTAAGGGTAAAACAGAAAGAAAAAAAAAATTATGCTAAATTGGACAAGTAAAAGTGAATATCTATAGTGGACAAGTGAAAAGTGAACAGAGAGAGTATTTAGTAAACTTAAGCCAATGAGATATATTATACTGACCCCATTTTTGGACCATGAGAGGGCCAATACTTCACCAGTATGCCCACAGAACTCGTGGATCGGTTTCTCCATAATCCGGAATAACTTTGGTGGGAGTACAACACAAGCTGATTCTGATGATTTTCTCATCATTTTCATCCCATTGATCTTCTCTCTGCTGTCATTGAGAGAAGCTAATTTGGAAAAATGATTCAGTGAGAAGTATAAACAAGAGGGGTCAATATCCTGAACATTGAAGTTTTTAGACATCTCATCCTCAATCACTCTCCAAATGCGCACAGTGCCATCTTTGCCAGCACTTGCCAAGTATTGGCCACAAGGACTGAACTTCATTGTTATGATGGAGCCTTCATGTGCCAGGAATTCTTGGCCTGTGTAAAGTGAGGACAGTTCTTTTGACTCCTTCTTACTTGTTTGGACCCGAACTCTTTGAGTATCAGCCTCTGTCTTTGTCCTCACTTTGTGTAGGGTGCCAACAGTAAGTTTTTGAAGCAAACTTCTCACTTTCGTCTTTGTATTAACCATACTAAGTCCCTTCATATCTCTATGGAGCAACTGTTGAACCAAAGCCGATGAGCCAAGAGTTCTTGTAAACTCTTCAATAGTGAATATCTTGTTTGTACCTACTTCACGTAATTGACTAAGCATGCCATCCTTGCCTAATTCATCTGCAACAAACTCTGATCCATTATCCAGATTCCTAATTTTCCAATACATTGGATCCTCTACAGCATCCTCCTCCAATTCTAGAGCTTCATTTGACTCAATAGATTGGGAAGATCTACCAGAGAAAAAATTGCCTTCAGCATCTGAACTTGCCAGCACAGTCTCATTGTCATCCCTAATTCTATCAGTACTTGTCTTTCTTTCATCAGAGCAATCAGATCTGTCGCAATTCGAGTTCAAACCCATCCATTTCAAGAATCTATCGCGGCGCTCATCAACACTTTCAGGATCCTGAGTCCAAAATTCATATCCCAAAGCACGTTCGGAAATCTCATTATGAGTACAAGCATCAGAACCATCCGAACCCAAATCAGAGAGAGAACGGGTCTCAGCACGTATATCAAAGAAACTATCTTCTTCAGTCTCACTGTAAGTTCCCATCATTCTTCGAATTCAACTACTCCTTGAAAGAACAGAAAATCAAATCAGAAGCCAAACTTCAAAAGAAAGATTTTTTAAAAAATTGTCAATCACACTGGAAAGATAACTAAAAAACAACCTCTTTCTTTAATTCACACCAAAAGAAATCTTTAGAGTTTAAAATCCCCTATGAACAAGAACTGAGCATAAAAAATCCCCAATTATGATAAAAGAAAATATGCAACACCCACAATAAAGAAAAGAAAAAAACAGATCTTTCAAAAGGATAATCAAGCAACCAAGTCAACATGAAAATACAGTAATCAAAAAATTGAATCCCCAACAAGGTATTTAAAAACAAACTATACATAGTCAACAAAAAAAAACTAACATAATCATGCTTATACTTCTACAAATTCAAAGTTAAACAAAAAAAAAAAAAAAAGTTGCTTACCTTAACTACCATGGACTTAATCAAACTACCCCAGAAATTATTTCACAAAAAAAATAATATGATCTTTAGCATCCACAAGATGATATGAAGACTGAGAACCAAGTGGACTCAAGTCAAAAAATTCACCAATTCTTCAATTCACACCACCAACCCCAAAAAAAAAATCCACATAAACAACAAAAGGAGAAAATCTTGAAAGTCTAAACTTCTCATATAATCAAGAATTGAGCCTAAAAATATGATCTTTAGCATCCACAAGATCATATGAAGACTGAGAACCAAGTGCACTCAAGTAAAAAAAAAAAAACTCACCAATTCTTCAAAATTCACACCACCAACCCAAAATAAATTCACATAAACAACAAAAAGGAGAAATCTTTAGAGTCTAAACTTCTCATATAATCAAGAATTGAGCAAAACAAAAATCCCCAATTATGATAAAAACAGAAAATATGCAACACCCACAACCCCAAAAAAACAGATCCTTCAAAAGGATAAATTAAAAACAGTAATATCAATCAAATTACCACCAAAAAGATAACTTGTACCTAGTCAACATAAAGCTAACATAAAACATGTTCATATTTCTACAATTTCAAGACAATAATAGTCACAATTACTGTATCAATCAAGATAAAGAACAGATTTTTCTTACCTTAACTACCATGGACTTAATCAAAGAACCCCAAGAAATAATTTCAGAAAAAAGATTGATCTTTAACATCCACAAAATTGAAATTGAGACTGAGAAACCAAGTGGACTTAAGTCAAAAAATAAGCAAAAAAATTCCAAAAAAAAGGGGACAAAAGGGGCAAGAAAACTGGGAAATGATCTCAAAGATATGAAGTCCAAAAAATTGAAGATTTCAAAGAAAAGAGTAATGTATGAAGGTAGAAAAGTGAAAGAGAAAGAGTCGCTATTCTTGTTTCTTCCTTTTTTTTTTTTCTCTTTCAAATGGACGGACAAAACTTTTAATATATTTATCCGACGGTTTTACCCTTCGCCTTGTTGCGTCCGTCCAATTAACGGTTGTAACGAATCGTGTCATGTCTGTTAACAACCATTACGGTCGTTTGATAGATATATGCATGTATGTATTAATTATGAGTAGTTTATTTCTATTTGACATAAAATAATATTTAAATATATAGATTTTTAAATAGTAAACTAAATTAATATTATAAAGGAATAATATACCTTTTAATTATTATATGTCAAACATGTTATTATTTATCCAAAATTTAATATTTATAGTACTCACCTTCAAATCAGTTATCAAATGACTCATTATGGTATTGTTTAAAACAAAACAAGAAATGTATTATGTATGTATAATTGTAGAAAATTTCCTGCGGATCAAAATTTTTACTAAAAAGATTTGATAAAGAATAAATTATTGTGTAATTTTCACGCATATGAATTCCTTTGCACCCTCTAACTTCACCCCTAATAAAAAGGGATATTAAACTATTATTATTATTATTATTATTATTATTATTATTATTATTATTATTATTATTATTATTATTATTATTATTATTTAGTTGCAATTGCAGCTAGGAATGTTGATATTTCTCTTAGGCAACAATGCAACAATAAAATGAAGTGGAAGAAAACATAGTTGGGATGGTAAAGTGAATGAGGAGTTTGTTCCAAGACACCTACCGATGCGATTGGCGAAACAGAATCATATGATAGTGTCAACAACTTTAACAAGATCCAATAAAGCCAAGAAGTGGTGAACTATCAAGTGTTATTGGACAGATTTGAAGAAGAAGACTAGAAGCATACTTCAAGTTCCTTTAGAAGGTCAATCTATCTTTTTTAGTTCATACATTTGTAAAAGAAAGTTTGAGGTTATAACTCAACTTTCTCCTTGGCTTTTATGATTTTTTATTACTTAAGAATCCCCACTTGTAATATCATCATAGAGTGTATTATAAACTTTATGATGATCATAGAATATTTAGTGCTCTCTAGCTCGTATTTTCTTCATAGTTATTAATTAGTAGAGGATATATACCTCATTAGGATTATTAAGATAAGGCCTAGCCTCCCCTATTTGTACTTATTCCTATTGAGAATTTTTTATGTTTATTATTAATAAAAATACACTAGACCACTGTCTAGTGGTATAAAAAAAAAACGACATGTTTGAAAAAAATAGAAAAAGGACGATATTATTTTGTATCGTCACAATTATGTTTGGATTTATTTAAGATCATCAATTTTAATATTCAACCAAATAGGTTGTATAAAATTATAAAATGATATGAGGAAGTATTCGTATATACAAAGACCAAATTATTTAATTGTTAGTGTAAGTTTATGTGTTGGTTCCTTTACATAACTTAACGTATAATTCACATTTATAAAAAGTTATCCGAAGAATACCATAATTATATATAATTATTATGTTAAATATGTTTGGTAAGATCTAGGACTTCCTACCTACTTTTATGTTGTGACAAAATCAATCAAATGGATTATAATACATTTTCATAGCATGGTAATTGAAATAAATTTGTATAAGTAATAATTGATATTAATAGATTTTATTTAAAATACGTATTCATCAAGTTATCTTCTACTCCTAGAAAAGACATGAAGTTTTGGTTGTTAAAGATGTAAAAAGAATTTTAAAAAATAATCCACTTTTTAATTAGAGAATAATGTGCTTTAAATTTATAATCTCATTAATATTGTCGTTTTCAAGTTTGAATAAAGCGAAAGGATTGTCAAGGGAGCGAGGGTCAATCAAAAATAGTTTTTCTAGTCATTCATAAAAATAGAGACACAATTACATACATTTTATTCTCTTCCGACTTATAAAATTACTTTAGATTTATTATTATTATTATTGGTGTTTTAATTCTATATTATCATGATCAAGATGAAAATTATTTCCTCTTTAAGAACTTTTAAAAAACTGTGACTGGAAAAAGTCTATGAACTTTTCCTCATAAGAAATTAGTTAGAACTTGACATGCATATAAAAATTATAAATTGATTAATAGTAACAATAAAAATAATAATTTTAACAATTAGTCCACCATTGAGAAGGAAAGTCAGTTATACCTATTGTCACGTGATTTGAAAGTTATCGAGCTTCTAATAAAAATGTAAGACGAGGCAATATACAATAAATTTTTATGATTTGATCATTTTTCATATTTTACGTGAATAGAAAATTTAGTATATCAAACTGTCGCTTTTAGTTCCACCATTTGAAGACTTTTCTTTTAAAAAAAAGGGTTTGACTATTCTTGCTTCTTTGAACATCCATTATATACCCTATTGACTTATTCTATACGTCGTTTTCTTTATTTCCTCTTTTTATTTTATTTTATTTGTTTTGTTTTGTTTTCATATAGTTATTTGTATGGACGGCGTTGTCTTAGGAAAATTCCACATTACAAAATAAAATAAAATTGGGGCCTCTCTAATTATTCAAAATATTGCATTATGACCTTTCATTAGTCATGTCTCCATAGTATGTTCAGCTACTTTTTATCAAATTGAACGTCACTCATTTATTCTATAGGGTGTGTTCGATTCAAATAAAAATGTTCTTTGTAACTAATAAAAGTTGTGGTTAGATAGATAGGATCTTTTCACTCTTAATTAAAAGTTTACGGTTTGAGCTAATATAAATTCTGTTAGAAAACGCTTTTCCTTTAAATGGATCTTACGCAATATGAATCTGAATTAATTGAAGTTTAATAGAAATGCTTGACAGCAGATGAAAAATCAAAGGATAGGGTGGATTAAGGTGGATCGTGTGGGTGGGCAGGCCGGTGGGGTGGGGTAGAACGCATGGGAGGGGGGTGCGTGTGTGGGAGGTTTGAGAGGAACTTGTGTCGTTATATATAAACTAAAAAGAACATTTTCTTAATTTTTAAGAAATTTAGTTTTATAACGAAAAATATTTTGATCAACGAAAATGAGAAAATTGAATGACATATTATGAAGAAAAAAAATCCATACCAAATACACCCTTAAACTTTATAATCAAAATAAAAAAACAGATTGAGAAATTTGGCCAACAATTTACACAAGTGAGAATGACATGATGAAGAGTTTTAAATGGAGGGGGTAATGACACCAATTTATATTAAAGCATATTATATTATTGTATAATTTACGTAATATATAATGGGTTACTTTAAAAGATAATGTAAAATAATTTTGACTTGTTGGCGTAAAATAATTTAAAGATATAATTGAATATGATACAATATTTTTTATTTTAATTTAAATTAAATTCGTCTGTTTTTTTTAACGGTCACATATTATTAATTAAAAGTTTTCTTACATCTTATACGTAGTTTCTCTTCTTTTTTTTCCGTCTACTAATATATTTTTGTTCGTACATCCACTAAAACTTTATATTACACATCACTTCGTGAATTGTGGGCTTATATCAATCAAATATTATGGCCATCAAAGTATAATGACTTCTTTTTTTGCACAGTTCTTTAAAGCTACGAGTAAAGATAGTAAATTCATAACTCGTAGATCGACAAATGGCACTAAGTCAAGGCTTATGTCACTACTCTATTATTTTTATACACGTCTTATTAAATCGTTAATTCTTATAGTAATTAAATTAAAATTACTTAACTTTTGATATAATATGATATAATTAGATTTAAGCCAAGTCAGCACTACTCCCCTAAAAAAAGCTTCACACAATTATGAATTTCCTTACATCTTATACATATAAAAAAATAAATAAAGCTATCGATATAAATTTTGTTCGTGTATCTAAGACGATCCATTGAAATAAAAAAATGTAGAATATGATATGATTTAACATATATTAGATCATGTAATTACACCATTTAATGATCTCAAAAAGTAGAAGTTGTTGAAACCAATTCATGATCTTTCATTATAATTCAAATGTCTTTTGACAAATATTGAACACAAATTTGACTTTTTGTTGATTACCGCTAAACAAACAGCCACCGCCCCAAGCACCACCCAAGGACACAAAAAGTTGTGTGTAAAAAATAAAAATAGGTATAATTGGTATCAGTTGATAAGCAACACTTTAAATTTGAGTATATATGCACGTCTAAACATTTTAATTTATTTTTATTGTGTTAGTTGAACATCTCAATTTATAAAATAATGATCTAGACACTTTCAAAATTTATGTATCACGTTAGCATCGGACGTCAATGAGACACAAGTTGAAGTGTTTAATTGTTAAACTTGAGATATGTACAGTAATTGCTTGACAACTAAAATCAAATTTAAAACTAATTTTGTATTATGACAATAAAATATGACTCTATACATGTGATAGTGATCGATAATAGAGAAAATAATTTTTAATTGACAATTTTTAACTAGTAAATAAACTAAGTGCCTTTGACTTAGTTTTGCTTTAGTGTATGTGTTGGTGTGTCAATTTGAATAGTTGTTGGCGTGATTTGTTGCGTAAAACCATAAAAGTAGGATAATTATATTATTAGTAGCAATTACAACCCACACATTGACCATGGAATTATATAGATTTAGCATTATCCATTGGAGAACACGACTCATTCATTAATTTTTCATGCGATATATAATATCGTCGGTATAAATAATTTTTTATTTTAAAACATTCTAAATATATAGTTACATTACTTTCTAAATATGTAAAATGTAACAGTAGGTCTCAAATTGACGGAAAAAAAAAAGAAGAAGAATGAAGAGTGTCAATCAAATTGAGACGGATAGCATATACTATCAACCCAAATATTCCATGTGTATTTGAAATTGACCTTTTTAGGTTTTTATATTTTGAATTTGTCCCTATTTAGTTTAAGAAATTATATAAATTAGAAAATTATCTTTCTATATTTGATTTGGGTATAATATTTGGTAGTAATGTAGTTCTCAATCTTATCAATAAAACATTAACCTGATATATAACGAACGTCTGCGTTAACTTATAAAGTTATAGATTGTGATCCAATTTTTTGCAATAACTTACAAAATATTAAGCTTTTATCTAATGATTTATCATAAATTTTTAATTTGTTGAAAATAAATCTTTAAATATGATCTAAAAGGCCCATAAATTATACGATGAATAAAAGAGAGTTATTTACCAAACAATTATATCGAATAATTATGGAAAATGAAGGAAAAATTATGCGGTATAACAAACATCTATTATGTAATTAGTAAACATAGTTAGGAAAAATTACTGAAATACACGTCTTATATTTCCATTATTTCTAATATTCCCTTCTATTTTTAAAAACTTCTAAAATCCCTTATTTCTCTCCTAATTTTAAATTATTTTATAACGTATCCGAGCTAGTTTTTAATGTATCCGAGTTATTTTATAATGTATCCAAGCTAGTTTTTATTGTATCCAAGCTACATATTATGTATCCGGTTTGTTCTACTTTTTCATGAATTAATGTAAATTACAAACTAAATAGGGATAGATTGTAATTTCATATTAAAACTACGTGATTTCTAAAATTTATACATAGCTTAATTCAATATAGCTATTTTAATATGGGTCTCACGTAGAGCATTTGTATCAAACCGCAAATACATATCATCTCTCACACGTTTTTTCCTAATTTCACTCATCCATATCTAATTTAAAATTGAGGAACTTTCGCATATAGCCACTCAAAAATAGCCTAATTACACTCCATAGCTATAGTTTGCTAATTACGATTCGTAGTTACATGTTATAGGGAGGAGAGTGGTGAGCGATACTGGGAGAGGAAGGAGAGAGGTGAGTGAGAGAGACCAGAGAGTGGGAGAGAGGTGAATTGTATATGTATATCGGTTAGATAATTATATATTATACATATGTATTTATATATTTTGGCGAGAGAGATTGGAAGAGGGAGAAGAGAGGCGAGCGAGATTGGGAGAGGGAGGAGAGAGGCGAAAGAGGACAATAATTTGAATAGTTCGCATCTCGTTTGTATAATTCGTAGGTAGTACGTTTGTATAATTGACGTGTTTTTGTATAATTGAGTAATATAAAGTCTGGAATTATACAAATATAATAAAACCCGAAATAACAAATTGATATAAACATAAACATATGAACTTTAAACAATTATACAAAATATAATAGACAAATTACATTATATAAATTATATTATACAAAATTCGAAAACTACACGTTTATACAAACTTTTAAAAGTTATACACAAAAAGATTGAATGTATATATGCTGGCAAAACTGAAAAACCAAAGGAAATCATCGTCATATACAAATACAAACCATCGTATACAAATACAACAAACAAAGAATTGTTATTTGCGAATTATACAAATGTGATGAATTATACATATACAAATGTGGCTAATTATACAAACTCAAAGTCTGCCCACGTAATTAATGGTTAATGCTAGTCGCGAGTGATAATTATAGCAAACTATAATTATAATGAGTAATTAAGTAGTATAAGTTTGCTTAACCACGTAATTTAAATTTTAAAATTTGCTTTTCTCCTCTAAATCATGTACAAATGTAAATTATCATTAAAGCAAGAGCTAAAACTGAAACCATGCAAACACAATTGTACAATTTTTTTTATCAGAAATCGGAAAAAAAACACAAGAATACAAATACAAATTTATTCAGACGTATACAAATACTATTATTTGAGAAATATATGTACAAGCTAAATACAATTAATCGATTATCATAAATACAAAACACAAATCTCTGATTTATCTAATCACAAAATTGGTCAATCATACATGTATTAAATATTAAAATAAAAATAAAAACAAATCATTACATAGGCAGCAGCTTAAATTGGATACTTTCAACTATAAGTGTATAAAAAATATAAAATATACAAATATAAATCACGGTACTACAAATACACTTATACAAATACATAATTACGAGAAATATAAATACTTAGGAAATATACTAGGGAAAAGGCTCAAATATTTCATCAAACTTTGAGAAAAGACACATTTATGTCATCTGTTAAAAAATTGGCTCATTTATGTCATTTCCGTTTGAGAAAAAGGCTCATCCATGCCATTATTTGTTAATTGAAATGACATAGATAAGTCAAATTTTAAACGAATCGCATTGATGAACCTTTTCTCAAAGTTCAATGACACATTTGAACCTTTTTTCTTTTAAAAAATAATTTAATTAATGGCGTGGCCGAATCATAATTGACCATGTGTAAAAAATAATTTTGCAAAATCGGAACTATTTTCCGTTAACAAATAATTGCATGAATGAGTTTTCTCTCAAATGAAAATGGCATAGATGAGCCAAACTTTTAGCGAATGGCATAGATGAACTTTTTCTCAAAATTCGATGGCACATTTGAGCCTTTTCTCAATATACTATCCTTTTTTGTGAAAAATATTATTTTAAAATAGATTTTATTGCGTCAATCAACAAAATTAAATGTCAGACGTATTTATATAATTAACATATAAAGTTTTGGAATATACAATCTATTAATTTCATAACACATTACTATAGCTATGATTCGTAATTAGAGAAACATTAACTAAGAAATCAGATGATTCTAGTCATAACTGTTTTTGAAATTTCCTCAAAATTGAAAGACATTGAGGCCCAAGCCCATGAGTATTTCAAGTGGGCTCTATCATCTCATTGGACTTAGAAAGATGATATCATGCATGTGGTGTGGGGTGGGGTGAGGGGTATATATATGAATGAAAATTAAGAATAATTGTTTGGAATGTTATGCCAATGTGGCAAATTTTGGAAGAAATTAGACCCCATTCATAGATTAACCCTAAAATATTGTGGTCCATTAAAAAATCTATGGCATACACTATAGGAAACATTGAGATTTTAATTGAAAATGATTGCCAATTATATGTTTTAACTTTTTTAAAAATATATTGATTTAGACCATCTAATTTGAAATAAATCATATTGATATTGTATTTTTTAACTTTAACTTTATCGATTGATTTGATAACTCATATATTTCTTATGTTTGTTTCATTCAGAATAAAATATTTCTAGTGTTTTAAAATAGTGTTTTACTTTAGTAAGATGGAAACGACGTTTTGTTATATTAAAGAATATATCTTGATTTAGACAAATCAGTTTTTATGTCATAATAATCCTGGGGTTAATTGCTTCAATTTTATGACCTTTTTTATTATAGAAGAAAATGTGAATTTTTTAAATTTATTTATATGGTTAAAAGGGGTATGCCTACCATAATAAAGAGTTTATTAGAATTCAAATTTATGACATAAGGTTCTAGTTGTAAGTTGTAACTTCTTCGTATTTGTTATCTGAAATATGACTAACTTATATCTGCGTCACGTAGAGTTTTTAAAAGAGAATGCGCTATATATGTACCAACAATTGTTTCTTTTTTTGAACTTTGAATCTGAAACTTTCAATTAATGATGAAGAGATCTTAGCAATTCCACCACATCGTACCCTATGATTCCATGGTTCTTTACTTTACTGTATCGTTTATTAGAGATGCGACTTGAGCTTCTCTACCTTCATAAGATAGATGTAATGTTTACGCATACTCAGCCTTTTTAAATTCTACAAATAAAACTATATTGCATTTGTTATTGTTGGAGATGCCACTTTTGTGAGTATCTCCACTTTTGTGAGTTGGATGAAAGAAATGAAATTTCAATAATTTATTCAAAAAATTACTTAAATACACATTTTACTTTATTATAATCTCTAAAATTTCATACCATTTAATTTTTTTTTTCAAAAATTCCCTCTCTAATACATCACTCTCATTTCGCTAATAGATTCATATCCCCCTCTAGAATACATCCCTCTCCTCTCTAATACATTGCTCCCCTCCCGAATACATCTCTCCCCTATGTATCCAGATGTCCTGCCACTCTCTGATACATCCCTCCCCTCTCGGATACATCCCTTCTCTATGTATCTGGATGTCTAGTGATGTATCCAAAAGTCCAGTGATTTATCCGAAAGTCCAAGTCATGTATCCAGATTCATAAATTCTTAGGGATTTTGTAATTTGATAAGGAGTAGAAAAATAATGTAATTAACTCTTCAACACTATGAAATTTATGTAAATTATACTAATTTATTTGGTATCATACTAGACCTTTCTAGCGTACTAGTGGCCCTATTTGCAAAAGTAGCCATTGAGAACTTGGCCCAACATGCATCACTAAGGGCCCATAAGAACCAATTCCATGGATCTCAGTGCAAACTTGATTCTTCAACAGTCTACTACTGTTCCACGTGGTATGAAGGTAGATAGTCACGTGGCATCGTCATCGACCACTGGCCTACAAGCGGAGGAAGATTCAAAATTTAAATTTTATGATTCAATTTTTAAAGTTTTCAATGTTGAAATCCTTTATATATATAAAGTTATAAATTCATATCTACTATTTGTATTTGTTACTACTTTTTTAGTATATAAGTTTCTATTGCGTTTTGAAAATACTAAGTTTAAATGAACTCGATATTGACCACAAGGAGTCAAAGCCAATATGGTTAGGCTTTTAATCCTGAGAAACTTTACTTATATTGGGCCTAGGGCTCTACTTCTCTTCCTCTATGTCAAACTTATGTATTCCTTTTGGGTTGTTAGTTTGGGTTTTAGTGTTTGGGCCCTACAATTCACCACCACCGGCACTGTCTCCTATTAGGCCCAGCCCAATATCCACAACGTACCGTCCATATAAGATTGGTCCCACATTGGTCGTCTCGATCATACATAACATGTGTTTGTACATAGAATTTCGACTTTTCAACATATGGTTAATTATTACGCATGTTATACCCCATCAAATAACTTTACTATAATAAAATTTATATGATTTGATCTAAACATTGTATGCAAATAAGTATTTATCATAGGAGTTCCAGTTATTCGACACCTCTCTTGGTTTAAATGTTCATTGTCTTAACACGATATATATGAATGAAAATTAAGAATAATTGTTTGGAATGTTATGCCAATGTGGCAAATATTGGAAGAAATTAGACCCCATTCATAGATTTGCCCTAAGATATTGTGGTCCATTAAAAAATCTACGACATACACTATAGGAAACATTGAGATTTTAATTGAAAATAATTGCCAATTATATGTTTAACTTTTAAAAAAATATATTGATTTAGACCATCTAATTGAAATAAATTGATATTGTATTTTTTTAACTTTAACTTTATCGATTGATTTGATAACTCATATATTTCTTATGTTTGTTTCATTCAAAATAAAATATTTTTAGTGTTTTAAAATAGTGTTTTACTTTAGTATGATGGAAACGACGTTTTGTTATATTAAAGAATATATCTGGATTTAGACAAATCAGTTTTTATGTCATAATAATCCTAGGGTTAATTGCTTTGAGTTTATGACCTTTTTTTTTATAGAAGAATATGTGAATTTTTAAGTTTATTTATATGGTTAAAAGGGGTATGCCTACCATAATAAAGAGTTTATTAGAATTCAAATTTATGACATAAGGTTCTAGTTGTAAGTTGTAACTTCTTCGTATTTGTTATCTGAAATATGACTAACTTATATCCGCGTCACATAGAGTTTTTAAAAGAGAATGCGCTATATATGTACCAACAATTGTTTCTTTTTTAGAACTTTGAATCTGAAACTTTCAATTAATGATGAAGAGATCTTACCAATTCCACTACACCGTATCCTGTGATTCCATAGTTCTTTACTTTACTGTATCGTTTATTTAGAGATGCGACTTGAGTTTCTCTACCTTCATAAGATAGATATAATGTTTACACATACTCAGCCTTTTTAAATTCTACAAATAAAACTATATTGCATTTGTTGTTGTTGGAGATGCCACTTTTTGAGTTGGATGAAAGAAATGAAATTTCAATAATTTATTCAAAAAATTACTTAAATACACATCTTACTTTATCATAACCTCTAAAATTTCATACCATTTAATTTTTTTTTCAAAAATTTCCTCTCTGATACATCACTCTCCTCTCGTTGATAGATTCATATCCCCCTCTCGGATACATCCCTCTCCTCTCTGATACATTGCTCCCCTCCCGAATACACCTCTCCCCTATATATCCGGATGTCTTGTCACTCTCTGATACATCCCTCCCCTCTCGGATACATCCCTTCTCTATGTATCTGGATGTCCAGTGATGTATCCAAAAGTCCAGTGATGTATCCGGAAGTCCAAGTCATGTATCCAGATTCATAAATTCTTAGGGATTTTGTAATTTGATAAGGAGTAGAAAAATAATATAATTAACTCTTTAACACTATGAAATTTATGTAAATTATACTAATTTATTTGGTATCATACTAGACCTTTCTAGCGAACTAGTGGCCCTATTTGCAAAAGTAGCCATTGAGAACTTGGCCCAATATGCATCACTAAGGGCCCATAAGAACCAATTCCATGGAACTCAGTCCAAACTTGATTCTTCAACAGTCTACTACTGTTCCACGTGGTATGAAGGTAGATAGTCACGTGGCATCGTCATCGACCACTGGCCTACAAGCGGAGGAAGATTTAAAATTTAAATTTTATGATTCAATTTTTAAAGTTTTCAATGTTGAAATCCTTTATATATATAAAGTTATAAATTCATATCTACTATTTGTATTTGTTACTACTTTTTTAGTATATAAGTTTCTATTACGTTTTGAAAATACTAAGTTTAAATGAACTCGATATTGACCACAAGGAGTCAAAGCCAATATGGTTAGGCTTTTAATCCTGAGAAACTTTACTTATATTGGGCCTAGGGCTCTACTTCTCTTCCTCTATGTCAAACTTATGTATTCCTTTTGGGTTGTTAGTTTGGGTTTTAGTGTTTGGGCCCTACAATTCACCACCACCGGCACTGTCTCCTATTAGGCCCAGCCCAATATCCACAACGTACCGTCCATATAAGATTGGTCCCACATTGGTCGTCTCGATCATACATAACATGTGTTTGTACATAGAATTTCGACTTTTCAACATATGGTTAATTATTATGCATGTTATACCCCATCAAATAACTTTACTACAATAAAATTTACATGATTTGATCTAAACACTGTATGCAAGTAAGTATTTATCATAGGACTTCCAGTTATTAGACACCTCTCTTGGTTTAAATGTTCGTTGTGTTAACATGATATGAGTCACATTTGTACGTTTTTGTTTGACTAATATTAGGCCCCTTTTTATATTGTCACACTCGACTTCTATATACATCTTATAATATATTGGTTTTCCTAAGGTAACATTGGTGTATATTTTTGCTTTGACTAAAAGATAGTGGCATTAATTGCTAGCAACAACATAATAAAAGCAAATATTTAATAATTTATAAATTAAGTTGATCTAAAATTTATTTACGGAATGTGAATTTAAATAAATCAAGGCATAAATATGAATATCGAATATGCGTGCTTCGATTTTAGTAAATGTACGAAGAAATTAAAGTAGTGCCAAAATGTTTTTTGACACAGTTGATCTAACAATGGACTTGGTATAACTAGTACTATCTACTATATAGTAGTATTGAACTATACAGTAGAAAGAGACGGATTTATGCTTTGAAATTTATGAGTTCTCATAAATACCAAATCAAAATAGATAATTTATCAGCAAAGCTTAAGCATGTTTCATTTTTGTCATTGGATCACAAATCTACTTTGTTAGTAGGTTCCCAATAAATATTCGTCTATATTTAATGAATTTCTCAATATATATAATATCAACGTAATAATTAAAGGAATTTCAGGAAACTTGCACAATGATCCACGTGATGACACAAAAACTAAAAAACAAAGGGAAATTCATGAAATTCCACCGGTTTAAGAGTTGTTTACTTATATATACAATATTTTCGTTGTTTCTATTTACTTGTCTAATTTTTCTTTTTTACTTGTTCATTTTGATAAATTAAGAAAGAACAATTTTTTTTTACCTATTATACCCTCAATTTATTAATTTTGAAAAAGTTAAAACTTCTTGAAAATCTTAAATTTTTAATTCATCAACTTCATAAATAATAGGGGTAAAATGGTAAACTCACTATGTCAAACATTATTTTCTTAATAGGTGTGTCAATTCAAAAGTGGACTAGTAATTAGGAATATAGGGAGTAGTTTGCAATATTACGAATCTTATCAGATTTTGATGCGTCCAGATATGCGTGTAATTTGTTCAATGTACACTGTATCCAACTGTATTTGTATGTATATGAGATACATAACAAATCCCGCTCGCCTCCCTCTCATTCACCCGCCACTCTCCTATGTATATGGTGTCCCAGATACATGCAAATCAAAGTAGATACATCTATCTAGTGTGTATCAAGTGTGATTCATATGTTTCTTAGATGCATGACTATCTCGCTCACCTCCCTCCCCATCTCGTTCACCTCCCTCTCGATCTCGCTCGCCTTCCTTTCTATTGTAGTGTATCTGTTAATAAATATACATGTATTAATGTGTATCATCGTCAATATATATATATATATATATATATATATATATATATATATATATATATATATTTACTTTCATTTTTCAAGCTCAAAATATTTATTTTATTGATAATTAGCATGAGATCTTGTCCTATGTCCCACTATGAAGGATATGAGGCAGACAAGATAATATTCCCTCGTGCTCTTTGCATGAAATATAAAAGATTTGCACAATATCTGTACAAGCAGGATAACACCTCATATAGATCCTTCACATTGAATCCGTCCATGTAATTTCCACACTGAAATAATTAATTATTTCAAAAGAATGTAAGATTTTTTATTGTATAAAATTAACTCATACATCTATAAGGCTAAGAATAAAAGGTTAAACAAATGACAAGGGAGGAAAAAAATATTAGGTGCAAGTCTTTTGTTGATATAGTTATTCGATATATTTATATTCGAGAAAGTAAATATTTCGTAAAATTAGTTGAAATATGCATAAATTAACTTGAACAATTATAGGATACTTAATATAATCTTACAAATAAATTTGGGGAGGGTAGGATATGCATACATATACCTACTTATCACCTCTGTCTTTTTAAAATTAAAAGATTATTTCTGATAGATCATCAGCTTAAAAGAAATGTAATCGAAATAGAATTGCAAGAAAAATAATGATAACAAATTAAAATAACAAAATGAACTAAGCAAATAAAGTTATGTATAATAGTAAAAATATAGAAAAACAAAAACATACTATGTGAATACTAACTAGTACTACTTTCTTTGTTCCAGTTTATGTGTCACATTTTAAATTTCAGAATTTAAACAAGTTTATCTTTGAACGTAAATTTTTTCTATATCTCTTAAATATTTTGAATTGTCAATTATTGCGAGTTATAGTGCTTTTTACTTAGTTTACAACTATATAAATTAAATTTCATTTCAAAAAAATCAAAGATTTCATGCGCAAATTCTTGATCAAACTTAAACTGTTTGACTTTCAAAAAATAAAATATGTCACATAAATTGAAACATAAAAAATACTTAATAACGAAAAGATAAAAAGAAAAGACTATCCCATGCGTCTCCTGCACAAAAGTTTGACTACCTACCTGCCCCTAATTTCCAACCTTTGTATGTTTACTCGAACACCATGATTATAAAAGCAATAAATAAACAAATAAGAGTAAAACTTATAAGTTATAACCACCCGCAAAGTTATAAATGAAAATTTATTCTCTCTGCACTCTGCAGGGACATATATTCCTCCACTAACAAATGATAATAAACTACTTTAGTCAATATAGAATAAGATAAAAAATGTCATTTTCTAATAATTAGACATGGGAAAAGGATAAATATATTTTGAAATATCATAAATGGTACGTAGATATTCTTCATTATACTTTTGAAATATTGGTGCCCTCTGTCGTCCAAAAATTAGAGCATATATATCTTTTATACTAACGGACATACAGTACTTATCATAATCTTATCCACTGATCTGACATTTATTGAATATCGAATTGACGGATAAGATTGCGCCACGTGTCCCTATTTAGTCTTCCGTTAGAGTGAAGGACATATATGCTCTAGTTTTTGTTGAAGAAGAAGGAAGTTAATGATTGGAACATGTCACAGGAACATGTCCAACGAAGTTGACTGACGAGTTTACAGCACTGCTGTAGAATTAGAGTCGCACTAAGATTAGACTACTTATATTAATTAAGATTATATTACGACTAGAATTATATTATGATTAGGATTATATTACGACTAGGATTAGATTATTTATAATTGCATTATTACTATCATAGTAGTAATAGGTGTTGTAGTAGGACTCTACAATTCTCCCTATATAAGGAGGTTGTAACTCAACATTATTTTCATCAATACAATCTTTGATTTCTCTAATCCTAGATGTGACATTTCTACAGTTTTTGGGCGGCAGAGGCACCAATGTCCCAAAACTATGACGGATACTATCTGCATACCATTTACGATAGTTCGGATATATTTGTCCTTTTTCCCATTAAACATTAAGGGGTCGTTTGGTTGGAAGTAAGTTATCTCATGATAAGTTATTTTGTGGTTAGCTATCTTGGGATAACTTATCCCACCATGTATATGGGATAGCTTATCCCATCACTATGATATAATGATGGGATAAGTTATCCCAAACATGGCACCCAAATAACATAAATTTTTTTATTCCATCACTATTTTCTTATCCCATCACTATTATTTTTAATTCCTCACACCAAACGAGCTGTAAGCACTCTCTTTCTCTCTATAAACACATAAAGGTTAAAGCACATAGAAGTAGAACCATCACAAGCATTCCTTTTTCTCAAAAGCTACTAATTTTTCTTTTTTCACCAAAAAATTAAATAAATCCTCCTCCTTCTCCATCAATGGACCCTTCTCAATGGCCACAGGTACAAACTCCAAAAATTAGAAATATAGATCTATCTACTTTTTTTAAATTTTGCCTTTTCACTTAATATTTTATGAAATCTTGGTTTCATTATATAAATATATTGTTGTGTTTCTTGCTACAAATTGAATTTGTGTGTTTTTTAAAAGTTGGATGTAACCCCTTTACTTTTCCCCCTTTATCTATGTGAGATTTTGTAAAGGTTGAAAAAAGAGAAAAAGATCAAGTTTGTTACTTAAAAGTTAAAAAAAAAAAAACTTAATATTTTATGAAATCTTGGTTTCATTATATAAATATATTGTTGTGTTTCTTGCT
The DNA here is from genome assembly GCA_037074985.1 of Solanum bulbocastanum. Classification (NCBI taxonomy): domain Eukaryota; kingdom Viridiplantae; phylum Streptophyta; class Magnoliopsida; order Solanales; family Solanaceae; genus Solanum; species Solanum bulbocastanum. The sequence continues at coordinate 4,401,101 of CM073604.1, forward strand.
ACAAATTGAATTTGTGTGTTTTTTAAAAGTTGGATGTAACCCCTCACTTTTCCCCCTTTATCTATGTGAGATTTTGTAAAGGTTGAAAAAAGAGGAAAAGATCAAGTTTGTTACTTAAAAGTTTTTTTTTTTTTTTAAAAAGAGAGTACATATTACAAAGCATAAATATTCATTTTTTATTACTCCTCTATAATGATATCCTTTATTTTTTCTCATTTTTTAAGAAAATATTCCTTCTTTTTTTTAGGAGATGGTGGTGAAATCCATGGATGAGATAATAGTACCAAAAAAAACAAATTATACAAGGAAAATTAGGCCTCATCATCAACAACAACAACAACAAAATGATCAAGCTTTGAAGAATTGTCCAAGGTGCAATTCAACAAACACAAAGTTTTGTTATTACAATAACTATAGTCTTTCTCAACCAAGATTTTTTTGTAAGAATTGTAGAAGGTATTGGACTGACGGTGGATCTCTTAGGAACATTCCTATTGGTGGGGTTTCAAGAAAATCCAAGAAATCATCATCAAATAATATTATGAAAAATAATATTATTTCTCCTAATATTAATCCTCCTAATAATAAAGGGGTTGATCAAGATCTCAACTTGGATTTTTCATCTAATTTCAAGATTATTTCTGAGTTGATCCAAGTACCAAATAATACTTCATTTATGCCAATCATGCCTAGTATGTCTGATCCAAATTCAATTTACTTATTCTCTAGTAATTTGGATCATGGTTTAATTGGAAGTAGTAGTACTAGTGATGGTGGCTATGAATGTAATAATATTATTCAAGATTTGCAAGTGTGTACTACTACTACTACTACTACAAGTACAACAAGTGGAGGGATTTTGTTTCCTTTTGAAGATCTAAAGCAAGTGTCAAACACAAGTGAGCAAAGTAGAGATGGAGAATCATCAAATGGATATTGGGATGTAATTTTAGGAGGAAATTGAGATATTGGTACAACGACATATTCAATATAGTTTCTGAAGGTCCAGAAAAGATAGAGTCTACGCAAATTTTATCAATTTCTATATCAATTGCTTGTCCGAACTCTTCGATAATGTTATTAATTGTTGTAGCAATCTCAGAATGATAACTTAGAAATATAGTCTTATAAATCTTCCCAACATGCTATAGCCTATATGTAATATGTATTACATATTTACATTGATGCAATTTATTTTTTTACTACATAATTGCATTAAATTTTACTATTATAAGTATAAGGTGCGTCAAAATATAAAAAAGTTTTAAGTTATTTGCATGGTGAATTATTGCACATAAATATTTTAATGATAATAAAGTCTTTCTTTGGTCAGAAAGGTGGGACCACAAACATTTCCCTTGGGAATTGTGCTAAAGAATAGTTTCTCTTCCACTAACGCATAAATATATAGCTATACCCTCCAATAATTTATTCCAAATAAAAGAATATTAGTAATGAAAAATACTGAGTACTAATTATGTTAATGATAACAATATAATAATAGAAATAAAAGAATATTAGTAATGAAAAATACTGAGTACTAATTATGTTAATGATAACAATATAATAATAGAAATAAAAGAATATTAGTAATGAAAAATACTGAGTACTAATTATGTTAATGATAACAATATAATAATAGTACTAATACTAATAAATATTACTTAACTAATACTCCAGCTATAATATTTTTTGATATATTTCAAAAAGATGGATACATTACTAGTTAGTACTATGTTAGGGATTTTTAATTTTAAACATTTTTCGCACTTTCTAATATGTTTTAACATAAAAAAGACAGAATAGGTAATAAGAAATAAAATGTTAAAGTATATATGTTTAGTTTGTTGTGTATATTTAGTTGATGTATCATTGTTTAAAATTTTTTCTTAAATTTTGTGCTCAACAATGATTCATACGTGATTTTTACTAATTGTGTTACCATCTATTGTTACAATTTAACTTATAATTAATAAGTGTTCTTTTATATGAGATTGTGTTACCTTCTAGAATTAATATTTCTAATACGACAATCAAACCACCCTTTAAATTAATCAGATTTATGTACTTTTCTTTACTATTCTAGGCAAACAAAAATCTCATAAGAATAACATAGCATAATAATAAAAAAAAATTCCTCCCAAATTCTTAACAAGGATAACATAATATGTAGCCTAAAACATGATCAACAAATGGATAAGAAAATCTCTCACAAATAGTAGGATACACCTAGTATTTTTAAAAAAATATTCCTGTCAATGTATTATTATAATATACTCAGTATTCTTATCTCATATTCTATCACAACATCGAAGCGCATTTAAAAAGCGAGACTATATCATATTTATTATGCTAAAAGTTTCATTAATTGTTCCAATCATATTCATTAATCGATCTATTATTATATGGATCATATGAATATATACCAAGTTCCCATGTACAAATATGATCACAATGTTCTGTATGACTTTCAGAACTATAAACCTCAAAACTAGCCTCACTATATTTTTCAGAATTAGGAAATCTCGTACTATTCATCTTTTTAAACTATGGTCTTTAATTAAACGTACAATATTAAGAATTTCTTTAATAGTTACTGGGAAATTAATTAAGTACATAAATGCAATTGAGTTAAATTAAATGTACCGTATTAGAATTTAAGAAGTAATTGGAGGTAATAAAGCGTTACTGATATATGAAGAAAACAAAACAAAATAATCATCAAGGATGTGAACATGTGATATTATGTCTTAACAAAAATAAATAAAGTATTGTAAAAAGAATTGGTGCTTTATGATTGAAAAATTTCATTGATATTGTTTCATTTTCTTTTCACTTTTGACACTTATTATCATTATTAAAAACTAGTACTATCAACTATGAAAAACATATGAAATAAGTTCAAAGGGAAAAATTAAATATAATCGATTTCAATTTCTTTGAAATTATGATCCATTTATTATTATCTAAAAAATATGAACTATTTGTCCGTAGAACAAAATAGTGATCAAGAGGGGACGATTCACACTGTGATATTGAATTTTAATATTCTCGTTGAGGTAAAAATCATTCCTTCGTAATTGTAAATAATTTATTTTTCAATCTTTCAACCTTACTTATTCATATTAATGTCTATATCTAACCAATAAATAAATGAAATGCATTTGGTTGTTTGCAACTATGCATATACATTTAAAAAATTTAGTTATGGTTAAATTATACTTTATTTCTCCCAAATTATATGTGATAGTTTCCTTTGCAATTTGGTTGAAAAAAGAATGTTATACTTCTTTATTCAATCAATTTTAAACTTTCCATTTTAATTTTAATGAGACTATTTATTAGCACACAATTATTTATAAGTATTCCACCATTTCTATTTATATGTCGTCCTTATAAAAAATAAATGTTGCTTAATAGTTATCATTTCACAAAATCAATGCATAAAAGATAATATTCTTCTTATTTTACCCTTGAGATGGATTATTTTATTCATGTTTATTGGTCAAATTAATTAATCAAAATAAATTAATTTCATGTTCATTTATTGAAAATTTGACTTCAAGAGAACACTAAAAATAAGGATAAAGTAAGCTAGCATAATTTGTTAAGGGGCGTGAAACCTAAAATGATGACAACTAAATAAAAACGAAAGGAGTAATTAGATCACAAGTTTACACAAACTCCCTTTGTTCTAAGATTTTGTATCTAGTCAAACACCATCATTTAATTATGACGATAAATATTCTCTTTGTTCCTATTTATATTTCATCCTTACTAAAAATAGATGATATATTTTTAATATTTGTCATTTCATAAAATCAATATAAAAATGACATTATTCTTCCTATTTTATCCTTGAGAGTTATTAACTTTGAAAGTATGAATTTGACTAACATAGAAAAACTAAATAATTAATACATATTCATTGGTGAATTTAAAATAAATTAATTTATGTTTATTTATTGAAAATTAGATTTTAAGAGATAACTAAATAAGGGTATAGTGACAAATTTAATTAGTTTCTTAAGAGACGTGAAATCTAAAATGATGACATATAAATAAAAACAAAGCAAGTATAATTACACACGATATGATGACTTTCTTATAGAAAATCAAACGACGTCATATTAAGCATGATTGACCTCTTATCTTTACGTCTGAAAAACACGGGGAATGGCAAATTTGTTATTCCCAGGAAAGGTCAGGGGTATTTCTGCATATAAATGAATCGTTTCCATCGTTCCCAATTTCACTTTCTCCTGTACATTTCATCGAACAGGTAGTAGTCAAAACCCTAAACTTCTTCAGAAATTGTTAGCATAATCGGAAGAATTTCGAGTAGGAGAGATCAGAAATGGGCGATGTAGCTGATAAAGTAGCTTATTTTCAAGCGATTACTGGACTTGATGATCCCGATTTGTGTGCGGAGATACTCTCCGCACATAATTGGGATCTCGAATTAGCGCTATCAAATTTCACTTCCAATCCTCGTGCTGCTGCTGATGCAAATGCATCTGAAGCTACTACTTCTAGAACGAGTCCTGAACAAGTAGAAACCGGACTTGTTGTTGGTGCTGCCGGTGGACCGCCGGGGCTTGCTTGGAAGATTGTGACGTTGCCGTTTTCAATTATTTCAGGTAGTTTAGGGTTAGTTTCAGGTGCGGTTGGATTTGGCGTGTGGGCGGTTAGTGGTGTTCTATCGTATGGGTTAGGTATGATTGGGCTGAATTCGGGACGGAATGGTGAGTCGTCGTCGTCGTCGACACGTTTGTTGTCGGTATCTGCAGCGGTATCAGAAGCTATGGATTTTGTTGCGTGTTTCAAGAGGGATTTTGGTAGTATAATGCCGAATTTTGTTGCTGAAGGTTTTATGGATGCATTGCAGAGGTCTAGGAATGAGTATAAGCTACTGTTTGTTTATTTGCATTCGCCGGATCATCCGGATACGCCTGTGTTTTGTGAGAGGACGCTATGTAATGAGGATTTGGTGGCGTTTATTAATGAGAACTTTGTTGCTTGGGGTGGGAGTATTAGAGCTAGTGAAGGTTTCAAGATGAGTAATAGCTTGAAGGCGTCAAGGTTTCCCTTTTGTGCTGTTGTAATGGCTGCAACAAACCAGAGGATTGCTCTGCTTCAGCAGGTATGACACTTTATTACCATTAGTTCTACTTAGCCTTGGAAATTCCCGTGAAATTTATTTGGTTTGATACTGCAGTTATATTATTGACATGCTTACTGAAAAATGCTCAAACGTTTTAAAAAAAAGGCTTTATGAGGAAACAACCTCTCTACCCTGCAAATGTAGGTAAGGTATGCTTACACCCTACCCTCCCAGAGCTCTCTTGTAAATTTTTTCCCCTTTAATAATTTTTGGACTTTATGGATGACCACAAGTAACAATTTTATATTGTAAACCAGTATTTAGGTAGCACTGAAAACCCCTCTACAAAATAAAACTATGAAGACTAAGAAGCTAAGAAAATAAATTCATAGCATGAGTCAAGGACTTCTAGATTGATTCTGCATTTACAGAGGAATTCTTTACACACCAAAAACATTATAGCAAAATACAGTCTTGCTTGATCTTCTATAGAGCTCTACTTCTATCCTTTCCAAATATTCCACCATATGCAGCTGGAATGACCCTCCATTAGTTCTATTCCTTGCCCCAATCCCAGCGTCCTCCCAGATAGAAAGAGTATCATCATTCTTGCGAGGCATTGTCCAAGATATGCCTCTGAGATGGATAAAAATCTTCTACAGTGGATCAGTAATTCTGCAGGGTAAAAATAGATGTCCTACTGTCTCAGCTGCTTCCCCACATAAGCAGCAATTTGAAACTAAGATAATACTTCTCTTTTTCAAGTTTTCATGTGTCAAAACAGCCTCTTTGGCTATCAGCTTTGTAAAGCATGCAACCTTAAGAGGTATCTGAACTTTCCAAATTTGTCTCCAACGGCACTTGGAGGTCTGGGGCTCAGTCATGTTCATGATCTTATTGCCTGAACTCACGTTGTATTGCCCCCTATTATGTCCAGTCCACCACAAGAAGTCCACCTCCTCCTTCAGCCCTTGGAAAGATTACATATGCTTATAAAGATGAACTAGTCTAGGTATTTCCCAGTCATTCAGCATTCTTCTGAGAATCAACTCCCAGTCTTGAGATGACCACATTTCAGCCACTGTTTTGTTCTGATGTTGTGCTAGACAGCTAGAGCAAACATTTCAGGAAATAGCTCATCCAAATTTCTGTTTCCCAACCACCTATCCTTCCAGAAAATTGTTTTGTTTTCCATTATATACTTTGATAACACAGGGGCTCTTTAAAAAAGGCCATCATGCTCTGATTGAGCTCTAAACAGTTACACCATATGAGTCATTGACCTCCTTGGTAGCCCAAAAGTCCAGCTCCCCATACTTCAATTTGATCACAGTTTCCCCATAAAGAATGTGATTCCCGGGCATACCCAGTGTTTTGGAAGGTGTAACTAATAGATACTAATAATAATGTAATATAGAAATTAGAATATAATAAATCTTCTTCTCACATGCTCAAACACACTCCAATTTTGCTCACATCCGAATGAGCTACAAGTTAGACTTAATACTTTCATGGCAAACTAGTTTGACTACCAAATAGCAGCCACCAATTCAACTATAGAAAAATAAATTTAAAGGTTAATAAGTATAAATGAGTCAAATTACTTGAGAAAGCTATAAAGACAACTAAACCAAGTCACTTTACCCGGTGACCTTTTGTCTCTGGTTCTAATAGCCTGAACGCACCGAAACATCCCATCTGCTATTTTTTACTTAGGAAGCTCAATGACTAGTACATCTTGTGTTGCTTCAGCATGGACCATCTTCTCAACACATTTATGGTAATCCATCCACACTCTTAATCTAAAGTGTCATTTTCATTGATAGTATAAAACAATCTTGGGTTACCATTACCATTTTCAAAAAAATAAAAATAAAAAAAATTTCTGGTTCAAAAATATGGCTTGCTGCATGCAAAGGCCGATGGAATAAGTTGCTTAGACTTCACTTTTGGTGCTGCACTCATGTCGACACGACGTGGGTGTGGGATCGGTAATGGATTTGGTCAACCAATTTTGTATCTTTGATCAAAATCAATGGAGAAATTCGGGACGCATATCTATGTTTCTGGAATCTAAACAAAAGCTAAGGTGAAATTAAAGAAAATGGAATAGCTTGTACGTAGAAACTTCTGTGTCTATCCTTTTCCTTCTATATCCTTTTGGGATTCTCCTCGGAAGACCTTGTAATTTTTTCGCATAATGTCATTATTTAAACATATAACTCTATTTTTAGAATTTTGTAATATTTTTAGCCGAATTCCTATCTCTTGCACACATCCGTATCCCAGAATCTTTAAATTTAGATCATGAAGGATCCAACCTCTAGATCCACACCCAAAATGGGCACCCGCACTAGAGTTCGAGCAAGCTAATCACAACATTGCCTTCATTTTTGAATGAACAATCTTATAACCTTTTGGTTAAGTATGCTCAATGACCTGAAATTATTTGGTACTTGTATCAAAATAAGTTGCATAAACCTAAACAACCTCCTATTGAAGTAATATAATAGTAAAGGTGGAATGCTAGAGTATATAATGTTCATTTAAAAGGTACAATAAGTAAGTTTACAAGTCACATGGTTGTATAAAGGAATGAGATTAAGGTGAGAATAGGAGAATACAACTAATTTATTCACAGTGAATTTGAAAACCTGCATGCTTTTTGATGCTTACATATTTTCTCATAATGATTAAGTGTGGACTTAATGTTTGAAATGGTATGGTCAATTTGCTTAACAATATTGTTCTCCCCATTTCTTCTGTTTCCTGTAGTTTGTTTACCTTGTTTCCTTGTAGTTTGTTTACCTTTTTAAAAAATTATGATTTATACCCATAAGTTCTAAAAGACTACTAAAAATATTCATAAGTCTGTATTATCATTATAATTTTATAATGAATATGTTTCGTGAAATGCCTTGTCAACGAGCACAATTAATATGAATCTGAAAAAAGAGGAAGAAAATAAAAGGAAAATACCATTGATTTGTATACGAAAAACTACTATTACTACTTGTAATTGAAAGTGACTTCAGAGAGCAAGCTCGGATAAAAACTGTATAAAATATGTATATAACTGTATAAATTTTTTACAATGAACTAGGATGGAAATTCAGTCCAAAATTATAAATGATGGGTGTTTATATAAAACATAAAAGTTTGGGGTAATTTTCAAGCTTTTAAAAGTTTCCAAATAATAGAATTTGGCCCATATACTAGTTTTTTCTAGTATTTGTGAATTTGGATTGTTTGCCAAAAATATTTGCCAAATAATGGCAAGTGGTATGGTCAAACAATATTTGCCAAGTTTTTTTCCAAATATTTTTGAGAATATCTGTGGCTAAACGAGTCCGAAGAATCAGCATGCTAGGCAAAACATCACACTGTCTTTCTTTTGGTAAGGAGCAAACATCACACACTTTTAAAACATATTCTCGGTTTGTTATTAGAGGCAATTGCGATTAATTTGATAAAAGATGTCCATCCACTATACAATATTTATATCTTTCAATTAATTGAAATTGCTTCTATTAGTGTCTTTCCTTCCATCTTTTTCTGCCCCAAGAGTATCCACTCTTTCTGAAAGGTTAGTTTGGCCATTGTTATGTGCCCTAAAAAGTTATTGGATTCCATTTCAGTTCTCCTGAATATGGTTAGCAAACATTTCAACCTTAAGGGGTTGTTTGGTTAAAAGAAAAGTTAGATAGGGATTAGATTCACTGGGACTAATAATGTAGGATTAGCTAATATTTTTGTAGGGATCAGTTGTGCATGAATTGTTAAAAGTGACCTCATTGTTTATTGGAAAGTTGTGCATGTCATATTCCTTATTGCTGAGGTATTACAATGTAGAATATTGTGCCTATGAAAAGGAGTCTGCCCATTATGGTAAATAATAGTAGACACACCAAAGATTATGCTACTGCTCTAAGATTCCTCATTGATGGATTTTCTGTACAAGTTCATTGAGCAAAATGTATATTCTCATGATATTAGCTGTTTTTCATTCATGCCCTTAAGCATGTTTGTGTTCCTTTTTTCTGTAGGTTGAGTATTATAATCCTATGTAAGCAAGTGAATGTTCTAGTCTGGAATATAATTGTTTTCTTGGGATCGAATGGCTGGCTGCCTTGTTCTCTGTCAATTGGAAAGAGTTCACGATGCTAAAAGGAGGGGGGAGGGGTGATCTTTTCTGCCTCTCCCCTTTCACTGTTACTTCGAAAAACATTACATGATTGAGCACTTTGTAACTGTTGACTCATGTTTGTGTGTATTTCACTAATCTATTCTATGTCCGAGTGCATGTGCTTCCTTGTTTTGTGTTTGTTCCACTTTTTGCCCTTTTGCTAGCTAGCTACAGAATGCTATTAGGCTTGTGGCCTGATGTGTTAGAAACCAATTGATGCTATATTTGCCACATAAGAGTCGCAGACAAAAGGTAAAGAGTCCCACACAAAAAGAAAAGGACAACCTAGATCTGTCATACTATAGTTGGTACTACTATTTTCTGAAGGAAGCACACTTGTCTCAATGATTTCTTTGTGTGTAGAAAAATGAACTTACTTCGTTGAATCTTCTACTAGCCCGTTAACTTGTGTACTTATTTTGGTGAACAACACTCTGTAGGCGGAAGGGCCAAAATCTCCTGGAGAAATGCTTACAGTACTGCAAAGAGTGATCGAGGAAAGTGCCCCTGTGCTTGTCTCAGCCAGGGTTGAGGCAGAAGAAAGAAGAAACAATATACGCTTGAGGGAGGAGCAAGATGCTGCTTATCGTGCTGCACTAGAAGCTGATCAAGTAAGTGCTTTTAGGTTCCAAATAAGCCTTTCCTCTCTTCAAGTTACTTTGTGAAGGGGAAAAAGCTTTACATTGATCAACTGTTTGCCCTTAACTAGGCTAGAGAGCGCCAGAGGATAGAAGAGCAAGAGAGGCTGGAGAGGGAAGCTGCTGAAGCTGAAAGGAAAAGGAAGGAGGAAGAAGAGGCCCGGGAAAGAGCAGCACGTGAAGCTGCTGAAAGAGAAGCTGCATTAGTTAAAGTACGCCAGGAGAAACTATTGTCATTGGGCCCTGAACCTGAGAAGGGTCCTGATGTTACCCAGGTAATCATGTTTCTCTTGGTTTTCATTGTACCAAAAAAAATAATCATTATTACAGATTTTGGTGAAGAAGGGGATCCTTGCAGCATTAGTAAAGCTGTATCTATTTGACCTATAGGATCATGGGTTTGAGCTGTGGAAGCAGCCACTAATGTTTGCATTAGCATAGGTTGTCTATATTACACCCCTTGGGGTGCGACCCTTTCCTGTACCTTGCTTAAACAGGATGCTTTGTGCACCGGGCTGCCTTTTTTTCACAAATTTTGGTGAAATACATGGTTTTCCGGTAAGATTGAAACATAACTGCTCAAGCCTGATCTTATTTTTTGATGCTCCGCTGTTGCTTACCAATATTTCATTTCATTCTATTGGATGTTCTAGCTCCAAAGAACAGCTTCATGGAGCTAGAGTGTTTTCTATGGAGTCTCGTTGATTTCAGGTGTTGAGTGATTTGATTTGCAAAGATTTTGAATAGAAAAGATTATAGTGCTTAAGGTTGGAAAGTATGTAGAACTGGCGTAAGGTTGAGCAGAAGGTTCATCTTAAATACAAATAACTCGAGGGAGGGGGGACAAAGTGCAAAACTGAAACTGAATCCCTCAGTGAACAGAAAGGTGTTCATACTGTTGTTTTAATTAATTTGTTTATTTTTGGATCATTCAGGTTTTGGTACGGTTTCCTACTGGAGAGCGCAAGGAGAGGAGATTTCATTGTACTACAACATTACAGTCGTTGTATGACTATGTCGATTCTCTAGGATGCCTAGCGGTTGACAACTACAGTCTTGTATCCAACTTCCCTCGCACTGTATATGGCGCAGAGAAGCTCAGTTTGTCCCTGAAAGATGCCGGATTACACCCTCAGGCCAGCCTTTTTATCGAGTTGAGCTCATGAGAACTTTAGAAGTCATGCTCTAGAAAATCTCCTGCTATAGTGTTTGTAACTCATCAGAGTAGTTAGCAGTTGAATTCAATAGAAAAATTGTTCCCTATACTGTTCTATTGTTTCTGTGACGACAAATAAATAAGCGAATGGGATTATACTTGTGGTAGCACATTCAGTACACAATTGTAAAGAGGCTTGTTTTTCCTGTATTTTTGGGTCAAGAAGGCAGAGCCAACAGTAATGTCTGCTTGTCAATTTCTTCATGCCTTTACTAACTTGGGTTCGTTGGTGTTTCAACATTATAGAAGCATTAAACCAATTGCCTAATCTGTCTTATATACTATGCAAAGATGACAAAAAAAAGGAGGAGAGATGAATAGGTATAATGTAATGTAAAGACCATGTGGGCAAAAAAGCAAGCAAAAGAATGGCTTTGCCTGGACTGGAACCGGAGACCTTTAGTGTGTTAGATTGTTGTGATAACCAACTACACCACGAAACCCTTGTTGAACTCAAATTTGACGACTTTTTCTAATATCCTTTTGTTAGCAATATTATGACTTCCAAAATCAGATGAGTTCTTTAATGATGTGGTAGAATATCATTTTTCACTTTGTTTATCTGATTGAACAAGTTCAACTTAAACTCATGCCAAATGTGAAAGACAAGCTCGAAGTAATGCAACTATGAATCTCATGGAGTCATGATGGAGAGTTCGATGATCCTGACTCAGGATTGAATGCTGCCGGCATGATTAACACATGCAAGTCGGATGGAAAACGGTGTTTCTAGTGGCGGACGAGTGAGAAATGCATAAGAACCTGCCGTTGGGAGGAGAACAACAACTGGAGATGACTGCTAAGGGGCTCGCGTCTGATTACCAAGACGATGATCAGTAGCTGGTTCGAGAGGCTGATTACTGAGTAACCTTAGTAGCGGGGGATGGATCTACTAAGTAACCTATGAGTTCACGTGATCCTAATATACCACGTTTACGTCGTTCCTTCACACTTCCTCATTGTACATCAAGAAGCAACCAGACAAAATAAAGCTTAACAGCCAAATATATTGTTTGGAGAAACCATTGTTTGATTACTCAACTTGAATAAGTGAAGCAAAATAACAAATTCATACCAAACTTGAACTGCTACATCTATCAGAGTATAGGTGCAACAATTCCAGAGACATTATCAAACATCTTTATCGTGTCATATGATCAATTCAATGGAATTCTCATTTCTCCAGCTATGTCATCATCCAAGTTGTGTCTTCCCCATTTACAATACATCATATTACTTGATAGCTTCTCATGGAAGCTGACTCAAAAATGGAGCAAAAACAAGATTGCAGATGAATAATTCAGTGCTGACTTGTCAGATGAATGTGTTATCCAAGACGAAGAATCCAGGTACTCCATAGCAGAAACCAATTAAAGCAAATATCATAATCTATCGGAAACAGCCTCTCTACCCAACAAAGGTAGGGCTAAGGTATGTTTATTGTGTTGTTGTGGTATTTACAAATTATGATTTTGGAGATTGGATTATTCACAAGATTGTTCAACATATCCAATCCAATCGGACAACAAACATAAGAAATTTATACAGCAATGAGCAATGAATCAACATTTTGAATTGATAGGAATTTGATCTAACAGCATAACACGTACATAGGAGCATCGACACACTTTCATAGAATTCAGGGTGGACTACTACCAGTTTTCCTTGACGATCTTTGACTTCTCAAGTACGAACTTTCCTTCCTTGTACTTCTGTGCCTCTTCATATGCTCGTTCATATTTCCAGCCAAGCACCTCACGACAGTCGCAGCAATGGACATCAGCAACTGTATGGAGACCAGTCATGAGATGCCTATCCTCTTTTGGTCCAACAACTATGTTCATTGTGTGAGAGAACAAAAATGCTCGACCATTTCTTCCCTAATGTCAATTAGGCAAAGAGTATATTACTGGTAATATCTTAAGTAAACAAAAGGATAGATCTTGCACTGAAATAGATAAAAAAAAAAAACAGAAAATATCATATAGAAAAGACCAAGATTTATTCCTCGTTGAGCTACATCTTTCCAACTTGTTTCCTTTTCGGTATGTAACTGAAACACAAACATATATATGCTCATATAAATGCTCATTTCAATAGCAGAGGAGCCAATTTTCTTGAATTCATGGTGAGATCATTGCCTATTGCTATAAGAGAAGAATAGAAATAGGTGCAACATAGTCAACGGCGTGCTAAAAGTGCACTTAAGCCCAAAAGTAAGGCGCAACATCTTGAGGGCTTCACCTCAGTCAGCATAAACCTGAAGAGCTAAGTGCTAACACCAAACCATTGATATGTTACTTTATCGATTTTTTTTCAGTTTCTTTGTCCATATATGTGTTATATTCATGCTTATAATCATTATCTCGAAATACACATATATAATGGAATCTATTTGCACCTTTTTTTCGTTAAAGCCCAAAGGTCCTTAGATCTTTTTGTGTGTTTCGCCTTTGATAACACACTGTTATCTTTGATATTGTGAACACTTGTGGCAGTGACTAACTCAAGAACTACTGATAACCTTTTTGTACCAGGAACCTCTAAGCAAAAACAGCATACAATGATCATATGCTTAATCAAGATATAATACATAAACAAAAATACACTTAAAGTTGGCCTCAGATGGCAAGTTAACACTCCCAACTTTGAGTATACACATCTAGACACCTCAATTCATCTTCACTATGTAAATCGAACACTCCAACTTACACAATAATCATTTCAACACCTCCAAATTATGCGACACATCAGTGTTGGATGTCCACGAGACATGATGGGGACGATTTTGAGTATTTAGTTGTCAATTGAGACCTAGTTGATGTGTTTAGATGTATACTCTCAAAGTTGGAGTGCTTACTTGCCAGCCGTAAACTATCCATGTTCATACAATTCAAAGAAAATGAAAAGAATCCCACATAATCTAACCTGAAAAGCCTTAGAAATAATGTCATCATGAAGTGCAACTTCATTCTTACAATTGCAGCAACTGTACAATCTAGGGCCAATCACCTCAGCCATTTAATGATCAAGATTCTATACACAGTCAGTTTTCTCAAAAACTGTGATACTCTGAGATCATCACAAGCAAAATATAATTCCAACACAACCAAGTTAACTACAATAACATGAGTACAGAGCAAAAAGACTATACCTTTATCTTCAATAGCCACAATTTGTTATCTACACACCCTTTTTATGTTTTGACTAAATATCTGCAACTAAAAGTTTGTCAAAAACCAATCAAGTCATAATCATTAATTTGGAAAACTAAACCATCAAAGATCCAGTTTTTTTAACTCATACCCAAGACTAAGCATCAAAGACCCAATTTTTATCTCAGAGAAAAAAGAGAAAAAGAGCACAACCCAGTTGAGAAAAAGAAAAACCCATTTGAAAAATACTAAGATACTAATAGAATTCAAAGGAAAGTAAAATCATCTGGTGTAGTTAAAGAATCAAGATTGAACCTGTTTATAGTGTCATCATGGCAACAAATGGGAGATTGATCAGTTGCTTTTCCCTATTTCAAGGAGACAAGAAGAGGGGGTGGGAGTGGGGGTAGGGTAAGGAGGTGTGTCGGAGTTTGGTGAGTTATGACAAAGATGAATGAGGAGCATCAAGATACACGACAACTTCTATACTCCTTTCTTCTGATAATGATTGTGATGAAATTTTTGCCAATTTTTTTTTTTTGGATGATGGGGTAAAGATTCCTTTGGCCAAATATAAAATTAGAAGTATTTTTTTTTATTGTTAATGAAGTAGTAATTTATAACTATATAAATATTTAGAAATTGTTTTAGACTATAAATTTTAAAAATGTTTGTATTTTTTTGTTTAAACATCGTGTCAATTCAAATGAATGAATTTTTCAAAAAATCGTCGATGGAGTTATGAAGGGTCAAACCCAAATGACCTGAACTTCACAATGATTAACATTACTTTGTGTGTATGTTTGCGTGTTTTTTCAAGGTTTTGAAATGTCAATTGATTATTTGAGCTTTCAGTATATACATGAAAATGGTTGATAAATTTTGTTTGTCCTGAAATTCGAAGGGTCCATTCCAAAGGATTTGGACTTTGCCATGATTGATATCGTTTTTATTTTACAATTTGAGATCCTGAAATGTGAATTCATAAATATCAGAACTTTCGGTGTGGCTTAGCATATGATTTTTTCAATAAAATGTCGATGAACTCCGCTTGTTATGAAAATTGAATGGTCCATCCCAATCGTCTGGTGTACGTTTTTTTTTCCTTTTTTGGGTGTGGCACAAATTTATACTTGTTAGACCTTTCATTGTGTATTAGAATATGATTTTTTTTTAAAAAGTGATAGACTCTGTTTGCTTCAAAATTAGAAGGGTCCATTTCAAACGCCCTAGACTTCACCATGGATGATAATTCTTTGCGTTTCGGAGTCTTTAGATACAAAATCACATGATTTTTTTTTTAAAATTATCATCGGACTTTGTTTGCTGTGAAAATCAGAGGGTCCATCCTAGTCGACTTTGGGTTCACCATGATTGATGTCGCTTTTATTTTTTCACATTTTGGGATCTTGAAAAGCAAATTCATAAATTGAAAATTTTGGTGTGTACTAACACATGTATTTTCAAAAAAATTATCGCACTCCGTTTGTCCTGAAATCAGGAGGGTCCATCCCCAATGGTGTGAGCTTTGCCATGACCAGCGTAATATTCTTTTTTCATTTTGAGTCTGAAATTCAAATTCATAATTATCAGAGATATATTCGACCCAAATTTTATTAGAATGGTCGACCTAGTAAACCATTTATATAGCTTCAACATGATTCACAGTACTTTTTTAGTATTTAGGAGAGATGCGAAACAAAAATTTGAGATATTTTTTCCAATTTTTCGTAAATCTTAGTCCATAAACTTTTGAGAATGAAATTGACCAGCTATATCTGATCCAAAAGTTAATAGAGCCATCTGTGTGAACCTAGTAAATCATATTTTATAAAATCATCTGTATTGACCTAGAAAATCATTTCTATAGTTTCTTTATTATTCACGCCATTTTTTACCGTTTAGAGTCACGAAACATAAATTCAAAATTCTCAATTTTCCGTGTTTGGTAGTACATCAATTTTTGAAGATATGACTAACCAACCGACTATGCTTGGCCTAAAATATTTTAGAACTGTTCGTATCGAACCATTACCATATCCTCTACAATTCAGATTTTTTTTAGGTTTTCCGGTGATAATTGTCATCTTCAAATCCCTCAACCAAACTCATTTTTAAACACCTTCAAATCCTCCATAACTAGCTAAGTATCACTTAATAAACCATAAAATTGATACCAATCAAGCTGAATTAAGTCATATATATGTTATTAGTTAGCAATTAAACCAATTTCAACTACTAAAACAATCATGGAAAAAAGAAGCTATCAACCAAAGTTTTGATGAGACAAAGAGAAGGCTATGTTGTATAAGTAACTCAAATTCGAAAAACTTGAGCTACTCCCAATCAGGGGTGGAGCTACATAGAGTCCAGGGGTTTATCTGATTCCCTTCATCAAAAAATTACACTGTTTATATAGGATCAATTTTTCAATATATGGGTATATCTTTGATATTTTACACCTCGGCATCGCCAAAGACATGGTTCAGTAGTAAAGCAGGTTCAGGATGTTGCTATTTGTGTGTGGGTTCAAGTATGGCCAACAACATTTTTTTTCCCATATAAGCTTCAATTGATTATATTTTTTAGCTTACTTATTTTTTTGAACCCCTCGGTGGAAATCCTGCCTCCCTCACTGTTCCCAATACTCGAAATCAAGAAAAAGCAGAAAATAATAAACCCCAAGTTCTCCAAAACAGAAGTAGAAATCAAACAAAACCAAAGTTCTGCCCAGAAAAAAAGGAAAGGAGAGGATCTAAGACTGCATGAGTAGCTCAAATTTGAAACTTGAGCTAGTTCCAATACTCAGAATCAAGAAAAAGCAGAAAATAAATATTCCAAACTCTACCACGAAATCTAACAAAGTTCAAATGTTTATTCACTCCAGTACTTCTCTTCACCGTCTTTACGATCCTTTTGATCATTAGCATATTCAGACCATCACCATAAGTCCATACTCATATTGAATTTCATATCCTCCACAACAGCTATTCTAAAGTACTATACATGAGTATTTCTATTATGTAACGAACTATCAAAAAGATGCAACCTATCATGCCGATTCTGATCAACATACACAAAATTCGCCAACAAAGAAGTAGAATTAGACTAGCTAGCAAATCAACCAATTTCAACTACTAAAACAATCAACCAAAGTTTTGCTCAGAACAAAAAAAGGGCTCTATTGCATAAGTAGCTCAAATTCGAAACTTAAGTTAATCCCAAGACTCATAATCAACAAAAAGCAGAACATAATACTTCAAAAACTATGATGTAATCCAACAAAAGTTCAAATTTTTACTCACTCCAGTACTTCTCTTCACCATCTTTATGATCTTTTTGATCGTCATCATCTTCAAATCCTTTAGCCAAACTCATCTTAAACTTCTTCACATCCTCCACAGCTGCATTTCTAAACAAGACGATATCTACTGCTCCTGAAACCATATGGTACCCTCTTGATTTCAAATTCTCAGGACTATCATGGGGCATTGCAAATCCAGATAAATACGCCCCACCGTCATGTGGCTTCTTCTTCAACACCCCCTTCTCAGCTGTATTCATCATCTCCTTCACCTTCTTATTCCCTGGATCCCATAAGTACCCTAAACTCGCACTCAAATCCAATGGCCCCATTTGAATACAATCAACCCCTTCCACTGCTGCAATTTCATCAATTTTCTTCACTCCGTCTACACACTCAACTTGACACATGATCAGTAGATCATCCTCGTAATTACTCAAATACCCTTCATCAATTCCATAGCTTGAAGCTCGAACAACAGTATGAGCAGATCCACGTACGCCATTAGGCGGGAAACGACAGTAAGACACAGCTTTTCGGGCTGATTTCGGACCGTCGATCATCGGAAACATAATGCCCTGCGGGCCAAGATCGAGGGCTTTTTTAGCCCAAGTGGCGGAGGATTCCGGGATACGGAGAATAGCTGGAGTTTGAGTAGCGGCTAAGGCATGAAGACAAGGGAGTGCATCGGAGATACCTCCGTGACCATGTTCCATATCGACGACGGCGAAGTCGTACCCGGCGAGTCCGGCGATCTCAGCGAGTGTTGGAGAGAAACCGAGGAGGAAGATGCCGTAAAGGGTTTCTCCATTTTTCAAGCGAGTTTTGAGGGACTGTCTAACTTCAGCAGAATCGACGGTGGCGGAGACGGCGGAGGAGAATCGGCGTGGTAAGAAGGGTTTGAAGTTTGGGTTTACGGTTTTGAGGGATAAGGGTTTTGGAATTTGCGGAAGCAGAGAATGGAAGGAAGGGAAAATAGGCGAATTGGAAGTGAAGGATTTTCTAAGAGTCGATAGAGTTGACGAAGAAGAACAAGAAACACCGGCCATGGCCGCCATTTTGGTTTCAATACTGTTGGATCCATTGATATGAATGAAGATAATATAAGAGTAGTTGTAGGTAAAATCTTGTAACTCGTTATTCTCTGGATTCGAACCCGAGACATAGACGGAGGACTATTACGAGTGGTAAACTTTTTTATTTTAATAATTTAAAATATTTAAAAAGTATACAAATAAATTAGAATAATTTATTTTTATTTAACTCTTGAGATTCGAACTATATCATATAAATTATTAAGATAAAGAATAAAATTTTATCAATTCATATCTTCACCCCCACAATGTTATCAACTATTCACATGTGTATCAATGAAAGACGTATTGAAACTTTGTGGTAGTAACACAAATTTAACATTAAGTTAAAGTTAATGTAATTTTGTTTTCCATCTACATTTTAAGTGTACAGTAAAATCTCGCTCGAATATATCATCTTAAATATTTTTTTAAAATAATTTATACATCTAGAAACTAATAAAAAATTGTAAGTTACAAGGATTAATAATTTAAAATATTTTAAACATAGACGAATAAATTAGGAGGAGGAACTGCGCCTTTACTACATCCCAATCACCAAACAAGCCATTGAAACTATAAGTCGTTCTTTAAAGTCATTTTAGTTGAATAATCAGATCCATGAATACGATGAAGAAGCCATAGCAATTGCAGAGAACAAGCCTGAATTGCACCACCGTCAACTCCTTGGAAATAAGATGACAAATGAAGGAATGGTTGTCCTCACCTTGAATCACTTGATCTATGACTATATCTTAATATCCATCCAGGAGGCGATGTAGGGAAGCAATGTTCTTAACAGATCAAATATCTAAGACACTCTTAGGATCGTACCAGAGATTTAGGACTTGATACTAAAATGCATGATTTTGAATCATTTGATGAGGATTAGTGATTACCCATAGAATTTCTTGACATCAATGGATTATTATAAAAAAATTTATGCCAGCAACTATTCTAATAATCATCTTTAGAATAGTATTTGAAAATCATCGTTAGAATAGTTGTTGGCATAAAAAAATTCATATTAATCATTGTCATTCGAGATAAGGTTGATGTCAGGAAATACAGAAAAATTCATATTCAAAATTGTGCATTTCAGTACCAAGCCCAAAATCTTGGGTGCGGTCCAGAGAGTGTCCTAGGTATTTGATCTATTGAGAGCATTACTTTCCTATTTCGCCTCCTAGATGGACATTAAGACATCGTCGCAGATTAATTGATTCAAGGTGAGGACAACTACTAATAATAGTTTCCAATCCATCATTTGTCATCTTAGTTCCAAAGAGTTGAAGGTGGTGTAGTTCAGGCATGTTCTTTGTATTTGTTATGGCTTCTTCATCGTATACATGGATCTGGTTGTTCAACTTAAATGACTTAAAAGAATGACTAGAAAGGCTTATGGGACTTCGATCGAGCAAATTTACATGATTGTTTGTTGTACATAATTCAGATGCATCATATAATTTAGTTTTAGTTGTAGTAGTCATTTACATCAAATATTACATCAACGATACTACACAAACATGACGATAGAGATTAAGATTGGGCACGGATCGAAATGGGACCACCGGATCAGATCGGGATGGTTTGACCGGGTTATTGATCGGTACCGGAATAAATCGGACCGGAATTATCCGGATGGAAACTTGATTTCGTTCCGTCCCACTATATACCGGTATAAAACTGAAACAGACCGGAACGGAACGAGATGGGATAAACCGGACGACACATATAACTATTTCAAAAAATAATATTGCAATTTTTTTGAGTTATTTTTAATTAAAAAAATATGATTTTTTTTTTATTTTTCTAATTTTAATAGTTTATAAACTATTTAAGTTTTGAATTTTATAATGTTTATTTGTAGTTTTACTTAAGTTTATTTTAAAGATATTATTTTAAAATTTTTACTTATAAGTTTATAAGTTAAGTTTAATAATTTTTTTTTAATTTTTTTTTTTTTCAGTTTATGTTATAAGTTTTCAAGATTTAAATCTTTTGAAGTTTATAAGTTATAAATTATAGCTTGTAATTTAAATAACTTAAGTTTGTAATTTGTTAAATTTATAAAATTTTAAAGCTTTTAGGTTTATATTATTTGAAGTTGATGAATTCAGTTTGTAATTTTAAAAAATTAAATAAGTAAAAAAAAATGCTAATAAAAGTATAAAATAATGACAAAGATTAAAAAAATTAATCCAATTTTACGGACCAGATCGAAACTGGTATACCGGTACCAAATCATGACAAGTACCAATTCAATGTATCCCATTCCGTCCCAAATACTACTGGACCGGAACGGTAACCGAAATGGTACCGGTACAACCCGATCCGATGCCTAGCCTTAATAGAGATACTGAAAAATGCAGATAAAGTGTGTACGACATGTAGGAGGATGCACAATCGCCGTCAAGTTGCACATACACTTTATCCTACATTCTTCGGTATCCCTATCATCCCAAGTTTATGTTGTATCATTGAATATAAAGCATAGCGTAATAATTCATTAGTTTGGAGACTTACAAATTTTCTCTTTTCAGTTTATGTCAAAAGTTTTCAAGATTTGAATCTTTTGAAGTTTATACATTATATGTTATAAGTTATAACTTATAACTTGTAATTTAAATAACTTAAATTGTAATTTGTTAAATTTGTAAATTTTAAAGTTTTTAGGTTTATATTATTTGAAGTTGATGAAATAAGTTTGTAATTTTAAAAAATTAAAGAAAAATAAATAAATGCTAATAAAAGAATAAAAAATGACAAAAATTAAAAAACCCAATCCAATTTCACGAACCGGACCGGATCGGAATCGAAATGAACCGGGATGAACCAGTATTGGTACCAAATCATGATACTATCCCATTTCGAGTACAGGTTCAATGTATCACATTCCGTCCCGAATACTACTGGACCAGAACGATACCGGTACAATTCGGTCTGGTGCACAGCCTTAATAGAGATACTGAAAAATACCGATAAAGTATGTACAACATGTTGGAGGACGCACAATCGCCATCAAGTTGTACATACACTTTATCTACATTCTTCAGTATTCCCATAATTCAAGTTTATGTAGTATCATAAAATATAAAGCATAGCGTAATAAATCATTTGTTTGGAGACTTACAAATTTTCTCTTTTCAGAAGCGGATTGTCTGCGGCAACCATGACTCAATTACCAATCTAGGAATCCTCACATGGAGAATGGCTGCCCTAGTTCATAGCCTAAATATCCTCAACTAGGTATACATGCAAAGAAACTCTCTAACCCTAGCCGTTCACTAGGAGATCTAGAGTGTGTCTTTCAACACCTATAATGGTGTTTATATAGACAATATTAGGGCATAGGGTTAAATTAATTAACTAATGGGCTGGCTCACATAGCTAGCTCTCGTATAGTGGCAGACCCAGGAATTCTATCAAGGGGGTTAAAAAAAAAAGGTTAAACACGCTAATATTATCCATAAATAAACGGGTCGGGTCATATATGAAGTTATGAATGGATTGATTAACAAACGGGTTGACAAAAAAAAAATCCTTAGTTCAAATAATTTCTTACAATTACAATTTATCTTAAGAAACAAATTTACAACAAAAAAATATGTTGTTGCGTGGAATCAATCGCGCGACCCAAAGCTTATTTTAGAGAAATTTTGAACCCCTCAACCGTTGGGCTACGCCTTTGTTATATATTCAGGTGGTTCAATTTTAAATATATACATGTACAGAAAAAAATCAATCTTATATATATAGTGTAATTTTTTTACCGAGGGGGTCGGATGACTTGGAAGCAATGTAGTTCCGCCCCTGCTCTCGTATGGGTGCATTAGGCCCAAAAGATATTCTTATAAACACACAATGTTCTGCTCCGTTATATAGTAATGTTAAATGAGTCATTTTATGTAGTTAATAGTAACATTAATGTCTCTCAATTATTGAAAAAAAATTGCAAAGACAAAACAAAAAAGATTAATTTTTTCTATGATTTCCAACTATACAAACTTAGTAATGAATGATCAAACATAGTCTATAGTTATAAATGAGTACTTATTAGTATCTCCAAAAACAAACACATACTAGAACAACTAATATGCTTTTAAGGAAATTCAAGATTTTGATGTCATCAGGCAAAATGAGATAGTACTAATTAGTGTTGTGATCCATATGATACCACCAAATAAGTGGTTAAACAATATCAAAGCTAATACATGTATTATTTTCTCTCATATACACGACGTACTAAATAAGTGATTAAACAATATCAAAGCTATACAAAAACTCCCCAAGTGGCTAAAGAACAGATTAAGCTGAAAGTTCACTTTCTCTATTGCTATTTGTTGAGCCCTCTAATTTTTTCCATGATCTAGTCAATAATATAAGTAGCGATGAGCCAGACGTTTGGCAAGCTGGACCACATATCATGCCAATCCATAAAACCTGCATCATATTTTTCAAAAACAAAAACTTTCATCAAGTTTAAATCTTGAATCTGTCTACACGAAGAGTACAAAGGATATTAAAAGAAGAGGTACCATGGAGACAAATTTGTTAATTATCTCCGCGCTATCACTAAAGAGGCCAGCCCAGGCAATGTGATGATTCAATAGAGCCAAACAAAGTACATATACTAATAGAATAGTTTGCTTGAAAGCAACAGCCACAACATGTTTAGCTTCATCAGGATTTCCAGCTGTTAACTCCTTTGCAACTCTGGTGCTGCATATATACAGTGTTATGCTTACATACATGATTTATAATGTAACACTCCCTCTGTTTCAATTTGTTTGTCTTGGTTTAAATGACTACGGAGTTTAAGAAAGTAAATAAGACTTTTGAATCTTGTACTGATCTTAAGCGAAAGATATGTAAAATGTATCAAAATACTCTTTAATCTTATGATTTTAAACATGTCATATGTGATGTTTAAATTAAAGATTGGTAAATTAGGAAAGTGACATTCGTTTTTTAAACAGACTAAAAAGGAAAGTAAAACGAACAAACTAAAACAGGGGGAGTAATTGTTACTCCTAGTACATTATATATGCATGTTAAGCCTGCTATCTTTTTGGTAACTTGTCATAGAGATATATCTTAAGAATATAACTATGTAAGCATTTCTTCCTCCAGGGAGTGTATATAAGTTGAACTCATATTTGTGCATGGTAGATTACCTTACACCTACACTCAGACCGGAAAATGCAGTGGCTTGGTATTTACACTGAAAAGTCACAACCAAAAAAATTGTCAGCCTTGCTGAATGTGAAAATGTGATATATGTGTACTCCAAACTGCGTATATGCATACATGTACATCATCATCAACAAGAGCATACCCAGTGTAATCTCACAAGTAGAGTACATACAGAAGGAAAGAATAGTAATGTGATCCAGCACGTATGTTACTCACCAGACCATGGCAGCAGAGGGCAAAGCCAATTTCAAGTTAGTAAGGATATGATGAAAATGATATGGCTCGAATGAGAAAGCGTAATCCCATTTGATATGTTTGGAGAAAAACATGAATAGACCAAAGATGATGAGTTGAATCCAAATGGAAATAGATGTTGCTAATGATGCTCCTTTAAAACCAAGACCTGTCCAATGGACCAAAGCATAGGCAGTAATAGCAATATGTATAACTAAAGATGCCATTGAAAACAAAAGTATAGGGTCTAAAATTGAGTGTGCCCTAAGAAATCTCATGACATTTTGCAAAAAACCATATCCAAACAGTCCAGGTATAAGAAACTTCAAAAACAGTCCTGCTTCTTTCGCAATTTCATGGCCTGATGAAATAATTGAATGAGAATTGTATCTGAATACCACCATAGAAGAGCAATCGCGGTTGAAAAGACGAATGATATGATACATGATGTTTGCAGAAGTATCTGCAACAACCTGTACGTTGTTCGGGATCTATATGCTTGTCTACATAATGTTTCAACTGCAGTATTTAATCCAAATATGAAAGAGAAACCAGTGATTACAGCCCAGGAAGTAGCGAGATTTGAGGCAGCTAGTTGAAGATTGCCAGCAAACATGACAGAAACAATATTGATAGAATAGAAACTACTCAACATAAGAATCAATGGCGATGAAATCATTGACTGATTCGTTACTTCCTCCATAACTATTAACTTATTAAAACACCCGTTTAACGTACTCAAACACCTCTCCGTTTTTTCGCTGGAGTTAGCCATTGATGAGTTATCTCTAACTTTTAATGCGTCAAATTCTAGAGATTTCATCCTGTTGGAGGTGTTAACTGCTACCTAATACCATTTGGGATTTTGGTTTCTCTATTTGAAATAGCGGATCGGTAATACCTCATAATCTTTGGCTGCTGAAAAACAATTTTAAGGTGTTAAATAAACATTTTTTTTACAAAAATAACAAAATTACCCTTAAAAGTTTATTTCAAAAATTATAGATTTAGAAGTATCCAAACAAGTAAAACTTGTGTTCCCATTTACGAAGACAGACAGGCTTCAGCAGTATTTACAAAGTTACAATTGAAATAGATAACAGTGTGATACATTAATTTAACGGCAAAAGGACGGATTTACCCCCGAACTTTAACAAATGGTACGTTTATGTCCTCCGTTATACTTTCCGTCCACATAAGTCCTTGGCATCCAATTATAGGTACACATATACCCTTCTCACTATGGACCCCTAATTTCTTACACGTATCTTAATCCTATTAAACTATCCGTTTGACCCCATCCAATTTCCTCTAAAAGAAATCATAATTAAAACACTCAAATTAACACACCAAAATCCGCCCAACCCACAACCAAAATGGGAGGTGCCAAAATCCACTCTTCATTTTCATTGAAAATCATCCCTTTATTCTTTTCAATCCACCATAACCATGGAATCAAGAACTCATCTTTCAAGGAAGAAGATGACTTGTTCACTAAAACGACTATTTTCTTCACTTTCACTAACATCCCTACAAGTTATGTCAATCTTGTGTCTTTCAATTTTTTTAAATCTGTAGCTTTATGCTTGTTAAACAAAAAAAAATAAAAATTCATCTTCATTTAGCATAGTAGGAATCTAGATTATTGGGTGTTTTATACATTATCTATTTCAAAAATATTTTCAACACATTTCAATAATAACAAATCAATTTGAGCTTGAAATTTTTGATTTGATTGTAGACCCACTTTAAAGCTTGAAGCTTTGTCCATCAATGGTGGTTGTATTTTCTCAAACCCTTTTAACAATAACAAATCGATTTGAACTTGAAATTTTCGATTTGAATGTAGACCTACTTTAAAGCTTGAAGCTTTGTCCATCAATGGTGGTAGTATTTTCTCAACCCCTTTCAACAAATAATAAATTTATTTGAACAAAAAAAAAAAATGAAATTGATTTCTTGATTTTGATTGAAATAATATGCTTCTAGGTTTTTGTTTGTGAGATTTGGAAAATGAATTGAAGAACATTTTTCCTTTTATTTGATTTTTAATGAAGATGAAAAGCTATGTTTTTTATTTTTAGTTTTAAATGTCATGATATTTTAATTTGGGCCATGAGTGGATAAAGTATAGAAAATGGGTGGGTTTTCAATTTTTTTTGGATAAATAAATAAATAAAATCGGGTAAATCATTTAGATAATGCCACGTGTCCATCCGTTAGATTCAAGATATATACAACCCAAAAGAATGACGATAAGGGCATATACAACCTTAAAGTATAACGGAGGGTATTGACATATCATTTATGATAGTTCGAGGGTATATTTGTCTTTTTTTCCTAAATTTAATCTTAAAAAGTGCAGTACCAAGCAAAATACAAAGTCAAAAATATGGGCTTGGATACTCGTTTAGTATCTATTAGGTATACACATTGTTAATACTTCACAGAGATGTTTCAGCTTCAAGACCCCCTGACTTGACATGGAATTTAGCCGCTGTTGCAACTGGCAGCAGTAGAAAATCATGTTGAGAGATGAGAACGCATCTCTGTGCTTTACTTCATATTGTTTTGAATTTGTGGAGAGAGAAAAAAGTTGCTGTTCCTAAGCCTGATTAAATTTAGTTTGTGGTCTCTCTTATAGTTTCTTTCAAATTTCTCAATCCATTAGAAAAGTTAGATGACCTATATGCATTAAAAAACGTATTCTACCTGCATGTATTTAAGCTTAATTCATCCGTCAAGATACTCATCCTGCATAATTGACGTAAGATCAGTTTAAGCAAAGGTCTGTATAAAAGAGAAGCATGACAGCAAAGTTGATCTGAATCCACAGCTAGCTCACCTAGCTTGGATCTCAGATATTTTGACCAGCAGCATGCGCTCCCTCTCAGAAACAGCTGCATAAACCTGCAAAATAGGTGAAACTCATAAATTTTGACGAAAATGAATGCGAAAACAGATAATTTAATGACTGGAATGTTTAGGTCGTCTTTTCAACAAGTAAAGAAAGATTTTATTAATATAACTGGTCGACTCTGCTGGTGAGTACAAAAAGTAATATCTCAAAATTCTCCATCAAAGGCGGATCTAGGATTTATATTTAATGAATTCAACTTTGAAGATTCTTAGCATTGTAATCACCAGTGGCGGAGCCAGGAATTCTATCAAGGGGGTTCAAAAAAAAATTAAACACGCTAATATTATCCATAAATAAACGGGTCGGGTCATATATGAATAGATTGATTAACAAATGGGTTGACAAAAAAAATCCTTAGTTCAAATAATTTCTTACAATTACAACTTATCTTAAGAAACAAATTTAAAGTACATATCTATAAAATGATAATAAAGTAGCACAACTCATTCAAAAAGTTCTACAAGTTCTTCAATTCCTTTAGAATTCTCTTCGGCTCCTGAAAGTGCAAATGGAAAGCAAGCACAAATTTAAGCGAAGAAAGACTAACAAAAAACACAAAATCGCTAAAAATTACACTTAAAACTGAAGCCTGCAAAATCGCTAAAAATTACAACAAAAAAATATGTTGTTGTCTGGAATCGATCCCGCGACCCAAAGCTCACTTGAGCAAAATCTTGAACCCCCTCAACCGTTGGGCTACTCCTTTGATATATATTCAGGTGGTTCAATTTTAAATATATACATGTACAGAAAAAAATTGATCTTATATATATAGTGTAATTTTTTTACCGAGGGGGGTCAGATGACCCCCCTGGAAGGGCTGTACATCCGCCCCTGGTAATCACCATATTGTTCAGATATAATATTTCTTGATATCTTAGTAGGTTTTTACCTAAATATCAAAAGTTTTTGGGTTTATCTCCGAAGGCTACACACACATGTTGGGACTGTGTTCCACTTCCTTCCTAAGGTCTTTCATTGTCCAAGTGCAGAAATATTGTTTCACGGAAGCAGACAAAGCTCCAAAAATATTAGCAGCACCTCATAACTAGCACAATTACCTACAGAAACAAAAAGGAGCACCATTTAATTCCCAGGTTATCTCAACAGACACCCCCTATAGTCGGTGCAGGAGCTTCCAAAGTGTCTCCATAGGTTTCAGACATTGGGCGCAAAAGCAAAACATTAAATGCATAGCATGATTCATCAACAGTATCAATCAATCAAATTTGAAATCTGATCACAAAAACAAAGTAAAATGTGTTCAACTAGTATTATGAAGTAATAAATTTCATTAAAGAAAGAGCAAAAGTTTGCTCGTATACAAGAAGTATACTAAAAAAGTAGAATAGTTCATTAAAGAAAGAGCAAAAGCTTACACATACCTTTGCAATAATAGGAAGCTAATAAGAGAATATGACCCTTGGTTCATCAATTAAGAATAACATAGGCCAGTGAAACAAGTCCTTGGACACGTAATGAATCTTTGCAATACTATTTTGGCAAATGGTTTTCAACTTAAAATTTCATAGTATAGAGAGAAGATCAGGATTTAGCAAAATGAATAGAAATTACAAAACATTAGAGCAAGCTTTATTCCATGACTATTAGGGGACTTAGACATGAAGAACCACTAACAACTCCTTGGACATTGACAAGTGCAATCCACACCTTTTCTGACAACACAAACCGGCCAGTTTCAAACATAAAGTTATAGATGTCAAATATATTGTGATTAATACAAACTATAGGGGCCAAAGTTATCTATAAGAAAAGACAACTGAAGCGTCCAGGAGGATCTTGGATAGCTTAGGAACTCCTGTGCCATTGTAACATAATTCGGAGATGCATCACTCCCTTGGAATGCGGCAACAATGTCAAACTTTTCCAGCACAATTGCATGGTTGAGCAAATATTTTACCAATGGTAACACAGATCCATTCAAGTTAAGAATCTTGATGGTCTTCAGATAGGGAAATGAGCCATTAAAATTATGTGACTCAAACCTCCTAATCTGTTCGTCCTCATTTGTGTACCTTCACAGCAAGTCCTGTAGGAAAGAAACCAGTATGTTAACCAATTATTTTCCTTAGATAGAAGCAGGAAACCAAGGAGTTGATTGTGGATAAATAAAAAGATGATGACTTTTTCAATACAAGGAACATCTTAGTGCATAGCAAATTTTACAATGTGGTACATGCCAACAATAAAAAGATGTTTCAAAGCATCTGATCATTTATCCCTTCATATTAAGGTGAGTACTATATTGTTTACTTGTTAAACATCTTTTACCAACAACTACAACAAGTTTAAACTCATATAGTGACAACATGAATCAAAGCAACACAAGCTGAACTATATTATGAAGGAAAATAAATTGAGAGAACAAAAAAGTTCATTTAAACGTCATACAAGAAAAAAGAAATAATAAGCACGCAACTGCAACAGATCTAACAAAGAGAATCATAAACTTTTTCTACTAGAAAAGCAGATTTTGAACAAAAATATGACTGAAGCATTTGCACTTTCCTATGGGCTTAAATGGTATCCTGAAAGCCGACTCTTTACTTATTGTGTGTTCAAGCGAGTTGCAAAACCTTCTAGGGAATATGAACCTATTATTGAAAAGATTAAGTCAAGGTGACGGAGAAGCCAATTGTGTGGCTAATTCTTTAGTTGGATACAATCACCCAGTGGATGCAGAGAAAAACATTTTCAACTTTAACTCAGTATGAAGAGAAGCTAGAGGGAACTTAAGGGTTGACACATGGAAGCTTTTTTCATTCATAATTGGAAAGAAAGTCCAAAGCTTATCTCTAATAATGCAACAAGATGAACTTCCCGGTTTGATCCTTCACTCAGTTCACATGTTACTTGTCTCACTTTTTCTCCTTTTTAGTTCTTATGGAAACAACGTACACGGGAGCAGTCTCCACAAGTTAGAAATTATTGTCTCATTAAGTACTTAAGCTAGCTATGCTTCAAATTGCAAATGGGAGTTCTTGTTTTGTTTATACATTAAGGATTATCTCCTACACTTTTGTCAAACATTGAACCTCCTTAATCTTCTCCACACTTGAGGATTGAACTGATACAAGTCTCTCTTTTTTTAACAACTAGAAGGGGTCTAAATTAAAACAAAATTTTGATTTATTTTTTTCCAAAAGTACTTAAGATTAGAAATGTTAAATATATCATCTTTTTCCTCCACTAATAGTTATTTGAAATAAATAACATGAAGTAACAAATATAAAGGTCTAACCCTTCGGGGTGGCCCAGTGGTTTGGGCTTGAAACTTCTATGTTGGAGATCTCAAGTTCGAAACCCCTTGACAGCGAAAACAAAGGGTTTGCCTTCTGGGTTGAGCTTGTCCCACCAGGCTTTCCTAGTGCGGGTTGCCTCTCCTGTGTGGTTTGCGAGCTATTGCATAAGAGCGGGGGTTTTACCTTATGCGCACCTAAAGGATTGCATATGAGCGGGAGTTTTACCTTATGCGCACCTAAAGGATTGCATATGAGCGGGGATTTCACCATGTGCGCACCCAAAAGGTAGCGGCTGCGTGTTTCCCTTGTCATCAAAATAAAAATAAACAAATATAAAGGTCTAAAAGAAACTTACTCCAGATTCAACATTGTACCAATCAATGACCAATGTCTCAAGATCCAGTGAGCTCTGTAGAAAGCAGTAAATTCCAGGGAAATCCAACTGTTCAAATCCCACATCAAGTTCTAAGAACTTCCGGCTTTATGGTGGAAACTCCCACCCTTTCAACTCCAAGAAGGACAAGCACATACAAACAAAATTGACAAACCAAAATATGTCAAGACAAGGAAATATGACATACTTAATAAATGAAATGCAAATTGTAGAATAATTCATATAAACAACTTGGACTTCTACAACTGTTTTGCCACATATGGTTGGTTTGAGAATCCAAAGATGGACCTATGAACACTTGGGAAAGCCCATTAACAAGACTAAATAGTTTTACATATTGCAAACTCTTTATTCTCACAGTTAATCTTCAAATATTTTGTTCAAAAGATCTTGTTTCAACTTAGATTATACTAAGTAGTGGCACTATCAATGTTATTATAGTGATGATTCAATAACAAATAAAAAGTCCCTAAAAAGGATCTGAATTTTGGGCAATGAAGAGTATGAATATACCTTGATGCATCAGGATCCCAAGTTAAGATTCTAGACATGGGAAACGCTGTCAAGAAATTCCATAAACAACCTAAATTCCTTCTCCAAGTTTTGTTCTTCGTCCTCAAAATCTAAACAAAACACCGCAGTAACAAGTGATGCCACATTTATGATGTGTATCTATGAATTTTTGGTGATACGATATTCCGACAAATTTTTGACAAAAAATTTAGGGAAAATTTTCAAAACAACAATATTTTAGCTTTTAGTGGGACTCCTTAACAATAGTTTCACTATTTATTTCAAATGACAATATTTTAGTTTGTTAAGGGATGAGTTATATATTTATTTTATTTTGATTAATTTGAAAGAATACAAATAATTAATAGCATAATAGAGAAAATCATGGAACAAAAAATTTCAAAAAAGAAAAAAGATTTTAAATATAATTCAGTTATGTTTTGAAAGAGCATATGTTGCCATTTTTTCTTTTGAGCCTTTTTTTGCCTTGTTCTTAAGAATTCCAAATTGTTTTTTTGCAAAAGATAGTTTTGTCTTCCGAATCATTCAATTGATAAGTTTCAAAGCTTAGAGTTGAATTCGGCATATTCTTGAAACTGAGGTTTTTAAAATTCACGACTATAATTTCGTCAGTTTCAATCTATATACCTAAAGATATGTATAACTTAAAATACAAAAAATTGTTGGTATAGAATTATAATGAATACTACTCTTTTGGCGTTCTAGTTTAAGAAAAAAAAATATAAATACAAATTAGTAGTAAAATAACATGATATTGAAAATACATTTTTGGTGAAAACATAAAACATAGAATAAGCTGTATTCAAACTAAATTGTATTTATATTTCAATATCCAGTCTTGTTATATTATTATTATTTCACTTTAAAATTGTAATTACTATTTCTCTGGATCAATTTATATTCCAAAAATCAGGATGTATTTCAATATCAGTTTGTATTCCAAAAATCAAGATGTATTTCAATATCATTTGTATTCCAAACGCTAAATGAATACCAAATAAGTTTGTATTTCCCTTCTAATAATGTATTCATCACAATTTTATATATTTGTTTTCATCAAACTTATATTGCTTTAACAAAATAAAATACAAAAAATATGTCTTCCTAATACAGTTATGATTAAAACTGCAGAGAATATACACATGAATACAAAAATTGTCTTACAAAAAATAAAATACAAAAAATGTCTTACTAATAGTTATGATTAAAATACAAAAAATGTCTTACTAATATAGTCATGAGGGAAATTCCCCAAAACTTGGGTAATACACAAATCAAATGAGGGAAATTCCCCAAAATTTTGAATATTATTCGGTATACCTCTAGTAATTCTGATTGATACCGCCATTGTAGACAATCAGATGCTTTCCCCAAAATCTAAAATCCTAAAAGCAAATTTCATATTATCAAATATAAATGTACTAAAAATCAAACAAAATAAACATATAAATGAATTTTTAGATTCTACTAAATTTGAAAAATTAAAACAAAATCACAAAAAAAATTGAAAAAAATTTGTTTAAAAGACTAAAAATCTGAAATACATAAATATTTTATGAATATATAAACAAAATCACATAAAAAATAAAATAAAAAAAAAACTGAAAATCCGTAATATATACAATTTGGAATATACACCATAATCGGTGATTTTAAAAAGCAAATCAAAATAAATCTCAGTAAATAATGGAAATTACCTTTGCCAATCGAGAAATTTCTTAAATTAATATAGAGATTTCGTTTAAC
This sequence comes from Solanum bulbocastanum, assembly GCA_037074985.1. Classification (NCBI taxonomy): domain Eukaryota; kingdom Viridiplantae; phylum Streptophyta; class Magnoliopsida; order Solanales; family Solanaceae; genus Solanum; species Solanum bulbocastanum. The sequence goes on from CM073604.1 coordinate 4,434,064, forward strand.
AATCGAGAAATTTCTTGAATTAAAATAGAGATTTTGTTGAACAATTTGTGAAAACCTTGAAGAAAGAGGGGAAATAAAGCATGAAAGGTGGGGAAATAAGGGTAATGGATAGTGGTGTAATTGTTTTTTTCTTTTTAAACGGTTATTGGTTTAGAATCTGGTCCAATATAGGACTGTTTTGATAAATAAAAGGAAATTTAAATAATAAAATCTGAATACAAATTATTTTCTAAAATATTGCCATTCTGACATTTTAAATAAATATTTTAAAGTGTTGTTGTTTTGATTAATTATGTTAGGTATTATGACTTGATTGCTAATTTTCCCAAAAATTTATAAGACCATAAGCAATGACCTAAGAAACAATGCCTATAAACTCTATATAATTCACACCACTTTTTCTTAGAAATTTAGGGGGCAACTTAATAGGAATTAGACGATTTTCTCAGTTTAGTGTGTGCTAATCCATGAATTTTTGGTGATATGACTTTTTGACTCTTTTTTGCTCAAAATTTTATAGGACCATCCGTAATGACCCAGTGAACTATACTCATCACTTTTACATGATCCATGCCACTTATTTTAGTATTTTTAGGAGTCAAAAAAAAGAAATTCAAATTTTTCTCAGTTTTCATGCGTGTCCATGAATTTTTGGAATATGATCGACCGACTCTTTTTTGCCCAAAAATTTATAGGACCATCAGTAATGATATAGTGAACTACACAGAGTCTTTACATGATCAATGCCACTTCATTTAGCAATTAGGGTGACAAAGCATGATTTCAAGATTTATTTAATTTTTCGTTTCATGAATTTTAAGAATATAACTGACCAACTCTTTTTCGCCCAAAATTTGTAAGACCATCGGTAATGACCTAGTGATCACTAACTTCTACATTATCCACCCCACTCTTTTAAGCCGATGTCATGAATTAAGAATCCGTGATTTTTTGCTCAATTAATGGTACTTGTTAGTTGATGAATTTTTACTCATTTTTTTCCCTATTTTTTCAAGCAAGGAGACATTTGAGGCAGATGTTACGGTATTTTCAACCTGTCCACCAAAAACATTTACATATAATTTGTATAAGCCAAGATATTAACTCACTACCTTTAATTTGTTCTAGTTAGACCAAGTCATGGAGACTCGTAAACTTGTTATTCATTTCCATCCCCTATATTCCTATTATTTAGTAACCTTTCAACTGTATCCATCAACTGGCCTTAAAATTAATGCACATTCATATTCAACTTCATCAATCTTGTTAGCTCAAGTGTATCCAAAATCAGTTTTTTCTTACTTGTTGTATCAAAAAATTAATTTGGTATTCGATGGGAAAAGAGCATGGTGGATCTCCAAAGTTGTACCAGGTTGAATCGAAGAGAAAACGAGTTAGTTGGATTGTTGGTGTTAGTGGTCTATGCATCTTTTTCTATGTTGTAGGAGCTTGGCAGAATAATGGCAGACGAGCAACTCCATCTGCTGAAGTGTACACGAGAGTTGGATGTGATCATGATATGTCATCATCGTCGTCAATATCATCATCATCATCAGTAGTCCCTATGGATTTCGAGAGTCATCATCAACTAGTGGTAAACAATACAAAGTCATTAGAAAACTTTTCACCATGTGAAATGTTGTATAGCGAATACACACCATGTCAAGAGCCACAAAGGGGTAGAAAATTTGATCGTAATATGCTAAAATACAGAGAGAGGCATTGTCCAAATAAGGAAGAGAAAGAGGCGTTACGTTGTCTTATTCCTGCTCCACCCAATTATAAAATCCCTTTCAAATGGCCACAGAGTAGAGACTATGCTTGGTTTGCGAATATACCACATAAAGAGCTTAGCATTGAGAAGGCTGTTCAAAATTGGGTCCAAGTCGAAGGTGATCGTTTGAGATTCCCAGGAGGTGGAACCATGTTTCCACACGGAGCTGATGCATACATTGATGATATAAGTGAAGTCGTTCCCCTTACTAGTGGAACTATTCGTACAGCAATTGATACAGGATGTGGTGTAAGCAAGCAATTTTTGTGTCTTGTTGTAGTTAATTTATAAACTCTGTATCTAATAATTAATATAAATATAGGTTGCAAGTTGGGGTGCTTATCTACTAAAAAGGGATATAATAGCTATGTCATTTGCTCCAAGAGATACACATGAAGCACAAGTTTGGTTTGCACTTGAAAGAGGAGTTCCAGCAATGATTGGTGTTATGGGTTCTCAGAGACTTCCATATCCAGCTAGGGCTTTTGATATGGCTCATTGTTCTCGTTGCTTGATTCCATGGAGCAAGTATGGTAAGGACATATTAAATTTTCTTTATTAGCTAGTCATGACTCACGCGTGAATCGTGATCGATCAATGACATTAATCACGTATTGCAGATGGGTTATACCTAATTGAAGTTGACAGAGTTCTACGTCCCGGAGGTTATTGGGTACTTTCAGGCCCTCCGATTCGTTGGAAGACATATTGGAGAGGTTGGGAAAGAAGCCAAGAAGATTTGAAGAAAGAACAGGATTCTATTGAAGAGACTGCTAGACAACTTTGCTGGAAAAAAGTGATTGAAAAAGGTGATTTATCTGTGTGGCAAAAGCCTCTGAATCACAATAAGTGTAACAAAAACAAATCACCATTTATCTGCAAGGCACGCAACAAAGCCGATGCAGCATGGTACGTACGTAATGTAATTAGTTACTATAACTTACTACTATCGATCAACAAACTCATGAATGCTCAATCTTAAGGTATCAAGACATGGAAGCTTGTATCACTCCGCTACCACAAGTAACCAACTCAGATGAAGTAGCAGGTGGTGCATTAGAAAAATGGCCGGAACGAGCCTTTGCTATTCCTCCTAGGATCAGTACTGGCTCCATACCAAGCATTACAGTTGAGAAATTTAAGGAGGATAACCAGGTATATAGAGAAAGAACAATCAATCATTTTAAAAATACTACTCCATTATCAATTGATTGTAATAATGGATGGATCAGGTATGGAGTGAGCGTGTGTCATACTACAAACGTCTAATTGGTCTGTTGCCTCAAGGACGATACAGAAATGTGATGGACGCGAATGCTTATTTAGGTGGATTTGCAGCAGCTCTTTTGAAATATCCAGTTTGGGTAATGAACGTGGTTCCTGCAAACAATGAGCCAGACACTTTGGGTATCATATATGAAAGAGGCTTTATTGGTACATACAATGACTGGTGTGAAGCTTTTTCAACATATCCGCGAACTTATGATCTCATTCATGCTGGTGGCTTGATCAGCCTATATCAGGACAGGTACATACATGCGTCCTGATTTTAATTAGTTACTACTAAAATTACATATTATTAATTTTTTTTTTGACTTGATGAAGATGTGATATCACGTATATTCTACTTGAGATGGATAGAATATTGAGGCCTGAAGGTACAGTTATATTCAGAGATGGAGTAGAAGCACTAGTGAAAATCAAAAGTATTGCAGACGGTATGAGATGGCAAAGCCGTATTGTGGATCATGAGAGTGGACCATTTAACCCGGAGAAGATTCTTATTGCTGTAAAAACTTACTGGACCGGTGAACCTAAACGAGAATAACTGATCGATCAGCCACACAATATATATGGTTATTAAGTTTCTTTCTTTTTATTCATTGTAGTTGGAATTATTAACTTTTATTAATTGCAAATCAATAGAATAGAAGATCGATTCATGCTCATACTATTTCATCTTGCACCAACAATATTACTCTTACTTGATTACGCACTTGACTTTTAGTGCAAATAACACTATACTTGTATATATCTTCAATATGTACACATAATATATGATCAAACAACACTAATATTTAAAGTAACTTGTCAATTACAATGATGATGATCTCATATAAAAGAAAACTCACCACACAACAATATTCTTTAAGATAATATCCTATTATTTTCGTAAAAATGTTAACCACTCGAAATTATTCAATGATGATATCTATATATATGTATATATCATTTATGTATGTTGTTGACTGGCCATTCGTTAATGGATGGGAGAGTAACTTCAAATTCTGGGGGTCAACTTTTCATTATTGTTAACACATTATAATATATTGAACAATAGCTCCCACTAGGTTTTGTCCTGGCCGCATGATGCATGATGCATGATTGATGATTGAAAATGAAACCAACCAGGGTTGTGGTGGACTGGTACGTACTTCTTCATCTTTAACTAGAGGTTTGGGATTCGAGTTTCCCTGGGTACGGAGACGTTGTCTTTGTTAGGATGCGTTTTACCTCAATATGAAGCTTTACGGCGCGAATTTGAATTAGGTACGTCCAAGCGCGAGCCATATGTGCTGCCCAAATCACATTTTGCATGAAATTAGATAAAAATGAAGTAGAGTAGAGTGTTTGTTTGTTTGTTTCCTCCATTCTTTTCCTTTTAATGACAACCACTGATTTCCACTAGATAGTCAACCACCCACTTACAAAAGTCACCATCTCTCCTTAGGCTCTTGTGCAATCATTCTTTCTCTTTATTCCTTCCACAATCTCCCTCCTTTTTAATCCCCTTTTAATTGTTTTTTCTCCTCACCAAACAATGTAGGAAAAAGAAAAAGGAGAGGTGGAGAAAAAAATAGACATAATACATAAATACAGCCCTTAATTTGACTTTAGGGGACAATTATGTCCTCCAACATTGAGTGTACACAAGTAACCACTTAAATATAAAATTGAACAAGTAGACACACGTATCCTACATGACATAATACACATAGGATCGACGCCACGTAGGACACAAAATTGTCATGTAGGGGATCATGTCGGACGAATGTGTCTATATATTCAATTTTATACAAGTTTAAGTGTCTACTTGTGCACACCAAAGTTAAAGGTCATAATTGTCAGCTGACACCAAGTTAAGGGTTATGTTTATGTATTATGCCAAAAAGATATATATACTCCATGAGGGTAAAATTGGTATTGAACTCTCAAACTAAACAAAAATTACAAGGGCAAGTTTTATGTTTCCTTTATATAATATGAATAACTTTACACAAAATAATAATAATAATGATTATGAGAGAAAGGAAAAACTTTTTATTTTTTATAAAAAGTCCATGTGAGTTAGAGGAGTGCACATGAGGAGAACTTTGCTAAATACCATATGTACATTGCTTAATTGTCGGCCAAGTATTCTCTGTTAAGAGTTTAGTGTAGGAGAATCATGTAAAGTACTCTACTAATTACTAATTAAACAGTGCTGCATGGAGTTTAACCTTTGTGATTGACAAGCTACTCATATGTATAGACATAAGTTTTAATTTGAGTTTTTAGACATAGCATTATATTGGAATCCTAAAAAGCTAAAAACATTGCTCACATCCCACGCTAGCTTCATGAGTAATTAAAAAGTGATAATATATCTTCCCTAATTGGTGGGCATACCACTTACACTTTGTTAAGATGGTTGTTAAAGTATTGCTTCATAACATATATATCATATTGTATAGTGTTGTATTATATCATATTGTATTATTTTAATGAATACAATGTTTGGATAGATTGTATCATTTTTTGTCGTTATTTAATTGACACACATCCATAGTTTGAATGATAAACCCAGCTACAAGAAAAGTTGGGTACGGGATAAAACTACAATGAAAAGGTACAATAAAAGATGAAATATGATTATTAAATAATAAATAAAGAAGAAAATATTAAGGTAACGACGCGATCACATCAAATCGATCGTTACACAAAATGAGTCTTTTCATCGTTACCTAACGATGGATTTAAATGATACGATACAATAGAATTTAGAAAACAACCAAAACAAACATTATCTTTAAATTAATAATACAATACAATACAGGAGGTACCAACCATCTTGTTTATCCAAACAAGGTGTAAAGAAAACTACTCATTATAGAAAGTAAAATGTATTTTACTAACTTGTCCTTAATAAATACCTTTAAAAAGATGTTTTTTAATACTCCTACCGTCCATCTTCACTTGTCCACTATTCTATTTTGAGATGTCCAACAATACTTGTCCAATTTATAAAAACAATGAATAATTTACCATGTTGTGTCTATTTTACCCTTGCTAGTAAATATTATTCATTTTTCAATGTTTGGATGACTTATATTTAATAAGGGTGATTTGATAAAATTATTCCTATCATTTACTCCTGTTTAATCATTGTGTCAAGTTAATAGTAGACAACTATTGTTGGACAGAGAATATAAATTATTTATTATGTAAAAATCTTTTTTATAAATAAAGATAAACTATAAAGAACATGATTATGTCTTCATAATCATGTGAAACACTATTATTTTAAAATGAATTAGAGTATATTACAAAAATATCTTAAAATGAATGGAGTATGCCATCTTTGAGTATTTTTTGCAACTAGTTAAGCTGCAAAAAATATGATCGTTTAACTTCTTCAAAATTAAAATAAATATGTGGCATCGCATTATACAGTAATGAGAAGCATATATATATACAAATTGAATCATATAAACTATTGTAGTAAGAACTCTTGAGCTACAATACCAAAACATAATTTACATTAAAAACTAAATGTAAAATTATTCATTAATTTCATAAAATTAAAAAATATTGTTAGATATCTCAAAATATTATAGTGGATAATTATTTTTGAGTAGAGGAAGTACCGACTTGTTTACTTTATAATATTGAGTCTATACTGACACGATCCATTCCCCTAGTATAATTTTAATAAGTTCTATGAAAGAGTACCATTGCATATTTGATAATCAAATAACAAATAAACACATTATAAACATAAATACCGTATTAATAAATGATGGGAAAGTTTTATAAAATGTAAAAGTCTGAAATAAATTTAAAATTTATAAAAGTTCCCAAATAATGAAATTTAACCCAATTTTTCTAGTATTTAAAATTTTGAAATGTCCTAAAAAATATTTACTAAATAATAGTAATAAATTGTATTGCCAGACACCATATACCAACTTTCTATCTAAATATTTATAAAAATATATATGGTCAGAAAAGAACAGGAACAGAAATGGCCAATAGCATTGTAATAGTGGATAATTATTGGTTTGGTAATATACCATGATATATATATATATATATATATATATATATATATATATATATATATAAACTCTATGATTAATCGAAAAGAGAAGTCTACTCATCTATCAGTTTCTCCTGTAGGTCGATGCGATATTGCAAATTTGTCCTTATTTATGTTTCTATCTATTATTGATTGATTGTTAATCAAACAATCCCGTAGTTTATTTAAAAGTTATTGGGAGGAGAACTTATTTATTTAATACTCCTTTTAGTTAATTATTGGAACTGATAAAATAAATCCAGTAGTTTCCCAATATCCTAGGTATTCTAGAATATTATTTTATACATTTAACACGAGAAACAAATTAAATTTTAATAACTTGTAACTATAATTGAAAAGAAGTTCCACTGACTTTTTGGACCCCGAATGACTTGTTCTATATTCCCTCAATTTAATTAACAGGATCGTAATTTGATATGACATGAAATTTGAAGAAGAAAAAAAGAATTGCATGACTTATGATCCTTAATATTCAATACCTAATATTTTTGCCGTTACAAAAAAATATTTTAAAATAATGATAACATTCAGATGATTAAAAATCAATTCATTACTAGTAGGATAAAAATTAAATTACTGTCAAATATAAAAATCCATACTTGATGTTAATGAAGTAAGGAATTAGTGTCATTTTGGCAAAGACTATTGGAATGATGAGGTTGAAATTATAAGAAGTGTGCAAATGAGACGAGTTTTTTCTTTTTTTGTTTTCCATTTGGTATACAAAGTTTATATTGAAATAATTCGCATCGCACATTGCAGGGCTTATTCATATTCATACTCAAAGGTTCAATCTCAAAATCTCTAATTAAGGATTGAAATAATTTTATCACTGCACCATAATTCATATTTGATCGAATGAGACTAGTTACTGCATTGAAGGTGCTTGTAAGTCAACAATATATAATTACTATTATAATAAAAAAAAGCAATGCATATAATATCTCCAAATTCTTTGTATAGTTATACATACCTTGAGCTGACTCTGCCTAGCTATATTATAATCTCTCTGCAGGGTGGCTTCAACTTGGCTTCCTAAATTATTTAATGAATTATTGGCACAAGATGGAATTGCTAAAATACAAGCCTTTAGGCTTCAGTGCGTCACAGGCACCAATGAATTCGTGACCCTTTTTTTATTTCTCACCCTAGATGCCCGATATTTATATTTGAGTCCGACTAAATTTGAATTTACGTCAAAAAGTTTTAAATTAGAATTTCTCACTTAATGTCCGATATTCATATTGAAGCACGACTAAATTTAGATTCATACAAGAAAGTTTCACATTAGGGATTAGGGTTGAAAGACTTTCTAACAACGGTGACATGATATTAAGAGTCAAGAGGAACCTCAACTCAAACTCGAAAATTCTGATTAATAATGAATGAATACTTATTATTCCACGCAATTGTTGGTGAATTCATGACAGTTTCATTTGAAGAAAGTGTTGGCTGTCAGTTTAGCATTGTGGCCATTGACTTTTCTCTCTCTCCCTCTCTTTCTCCTTCTCTTGGTTGTCGGCCTCCTTTTTATTACTTTAATTATTATTATAGCTAACAAGTATGTGTATATAATACTAGTTATTACATATGCAATACCCATAATCACTTGTGTTTCTTCTTACTCATAAATTTCATCAAGCAATCTGAGTTTTACTTATTCTGCTTCTTTTGCTCTTTTTGCTGGTTTTTGTTATGTACTCTAAGCTAGTTCAGATCCATCAACATCATCTGCATAATTAAGCTGGATATATTCATTTCTTCTATTCCTTAGTTACACACTTATAAAAACTCTCTAAATCATGTAACTCAACCTTCATCTATTTCTTCAATCTTCTCCTTTCCCCCAAAAAAACAAAAAAAAAAGTTTTTTCTTTCAGTTGCTATATTCTGATCATCTATTTGGATCAATCTATCGATCTGGCTATAACACTGAATATCGTGTAACCAGACATTTATAAAAGCTAAAAAAATATGTAATATCTATCTCCATTGAAAGCAATCTAGTTCATTTTTTTCTAAAAAAAAAAAAAAAAAAGTTTACAATTTATTGATCTGGATGGCGGAATTAGAAAATGGGATATCGGCGCCGGCAACGCCGGGGACGCCAACTCCGTTATTCCCGTCGTTACGAGTGGACTCAATGGGTTCTTATGATCGGAAGTCAATGCCCCGATGCAAATGCTTGCCTTTGGATGCTCCAACATGGGGAGCTCCTCATACCTGTCTCGTCGACTTTCCCGCACCAGATGTCTCTCTCACCAGAAAGGTACACTGCTACTACTTAGTACTTACTCCTTTTGTCTTTATTTAATTTGATTCGACACGAAATTTAAGAAAGAATGAACTACTTTTTAAAATTTGTGGTTCAAAATAAATGATGGAAATTTATGTGACTGTAAATCATTTCATTAAGAGTAAAATAGACTGTTACTTAATATATAAATGTGTCATTTTTTTTTTGGGACTGACTAAAAAAAAAAAAAAAGTAGATCACATAATATAGGACAGAGAAAGTACTACATTTCTTTTTAAGATCAATCATTCACATCTACATTTTGTTTAATGTGTCCATTTCAAAAATAATGATCTAGTTTAATTTGATATGTAGTTTAAAAAAATAAAAAGGATTTTTTAATTTTATGATGTTAAATGTGGCTTTAAACATGTTACTGGAAAATGACAAAAAGAAAAAAGAAAAGAAAGAGGTTATATTTTTTTAAGGGAAGGAATATTTTTTAGAGTACTAAAGTTGGGGGTTAGGTACAATATGGCTACTTAAACCATTGCAATTACATCACAAGAGGGCCCAATTAGCCAATAATTTCATTCATATTCTTCTTTTCAATCAATGAGGCACTCCTCTTGGGTCAACTATCAAACTGTTTTGATACCATTGTTATAAATCAAAAGAGTAATTAATTAGATGAGAATGCTTATTCTGCCTATAAATGCTACTCCTTTTATTTTAATATAGTTTGATATTTTTTTTTTTTTTGTCCATCTTAAAAAGTATTGACTTTTTTATTTTTATGCAATTTCTTTATTTCAACTTTCCACATAATTACATTGACATCCTTAAAACCATAAAATTAAAAAAGATTTTTATATAATTAACATATCTTTAGTTCCATAATTAACATATCTTTAGTTCCAACTTTTCAAATGACCATACTACAAGTATAAGATCATAAAATTAAAAGACATTTTGATATATTTAACATATTTTTAATTTAGGACCTCAAGATTTAAAAATCTTTTTTATTTTCTTAAACTTCATATCAAGTCAAAATATGTTAAACAAATTAAAACAAAAGAAAATATTTAATTGTACAATTTGCTTTTCAAATGAGTAGATTTTTAATTTTTTCGCCCTTTAAATAAACTAGTCTTTAATTTGACCCCGGAGAACCCATTGAACCTATAAACTCATTAGTATTTCTTGCATACCCAATTTACTTTAATTCTTGGGCGAAGTAATTTGATTTACAACACATTCTTCTAAAACATGGCTTTCATTTGTCCATTTTTTTCCCCTTTATATAGAGAACATGAAATGGAAAATTTCAAAAATATAGACACGTTATTGTGGTGCCAATAAATAACAAACTAATGCTGATGACTGTTTTAGTTAGTAGTTCAACTTGCAAGTAATTCTGACCTTCGTTGTTAGAACTACTCTATCATATACCCTAAAATGTAAAAACAAGTGTGTGTGATGGATACAGTTGGGAGCAGAATTCGTGGGAACATTTATCCTTATATTTGCTGCAACAGCCGGGCCAATTGTGAACCAAAAGTACAACGGAGCTGAATCTCTAATTGGGAATGCAGCTTGCTCAGGGCTGGCTGTTATGATTGTGATTCTGTCGACGGGCCATATCTCTGGAGCTCATCTGAATCCGTCCCTCACAATTGCATTTGCAGCACTTCGTCACTTCCCGTGGGTTCAAGTGCCAGCTTATGTTGCAGCACAGGTTTCAGCATCCATTTGTGCTTCTTTTGCACTCAAAGGTGTCTTTCATCCCTTCATGTCTGGCGGTGTTACTGTCCCTTCAGTAAACACTGGCCAGGCTTTTGCTCTTGAATTCCTCATCACATTCAATCTCCTTTTCGTTGTCACTGCTGTTGCAACTGACACCAGAGCGGTATAGACCAACTTATACCTTATAGATTATTCACGTCCAATAAATACATACTACTAGTATTTACTAATTCTTTTAACAGGTGGGAGAGTTGGCTGGCATAGCAGTTGGAGCTACAGTTATGCTCAATATTCTAGTTGCTGGGTAAGTAAATATCTCAACACCCAAGTATACAGGTTATGAAAATGTATCTCTACTAACCCAAACAAACCCTTCGGGCATTACCATATATCAGCAGCTTGCATTAGGGAAGAAACTTACTTCACTTATTCTACAAATAATGTTGCAGAGAACCAACCGATAGAGAGCCAAATTAATACACTCCTTCCAATTATGATATATTCATGCCTAGTATTGTGACATGAATTCTCAGCTAGGCTTAGAACTTTAGTTTTTGCCCAAGCAAATCCAGTATTTCTTTTTTAGTGTTTTTTGACGTGTTGGTGGAATAAGCAGGCCGTCAAGCGGTGCTTCCATGAATCCAGTACGAACTTTGGGGCCGGCAGTTGCAGCAGGAAATTACAAGTCATTGTGGATTTACCTAGTGGCTCCAACTCTGGGGGCTATTGCAGGGGCAGCTGTCTATACGCTCGTCAAACTTCGTGGAGATGACACTACTGAGACACCAAGCCAGGTTAGGAGCTTCCGCCGCTAGTCTGCTGGAGGAAGGGTGTTGTTCCAACTTATAATACTATTGTGTGCTTGAAAATAAAGGTGGAGGACTAAGGAAACTGTGACTTTCAGTCTCACCATCGAAAACAATTTACATTTGCATATAGACACTCTTTCTTCTCATTCACTTTGTGTGGATGACTTAGAAGAAGAGGCAGAAATTTGGTTGTGGTCTGTGACCTTTTTTTTCTTTTTATGATTTGCTCTGTGTGAACTTATGCTACCTTAAAATTATGTGTGACGATAATAGAAGCTTTCTACTTGTATATCTAGTCACAAAATGTTCAAGCATCCAATGTTTATTAACAGTCGTCCCACCAGAACCGCTTAATTCCTTCTATCCTCCTTAGTCCTTACAACTAATTCTGTAGGTTACTTTCCTTTCTCCAAAATCACAAAGTCATAGCAAACGTATAATTCTCTAATAACTTAAACATTTAGATGAGATAATCACATGCTTCAACAACTACATTTCAGCACACATTATCATCTTCATTGCTGAAATAAATAAATAAATTATCTAACCTGAAGTTGGGTTCAATCCAGCATGCCTGGTTTGTTCTAATCATCACGCTTTTCCACGATTGGTGATGACATAGTAACAACTCAAAGTAGTATCCTAACTTAAGCAGAGTTCAGACTCTCAGTGATATTCATCACGTTTAATATGCAACAGGGAGAGCTGAAGTGATTGGAAATTACTGCAAATCAAGATAGAAACAGGCCACTGTCAGATGAATAAAGGGTGACTAGGTCGTGCCTGATGGTTGCCTGTGGGTCAATCTATAAAGGCTGCATCCCCCTGTTTTCCTTCTGATAAAAAAATCACGTGCGCGAAAGTTAAGACCTAGAAAGGAAGAACTCCTCAACAGGAAGACATAGTGATCTGCAAAGGACCTTTTCTATTGGCACAAATTACCTTTTCTGCATGGTTTGGCATGTGGAAATTTACATCTTAACCAAGTCCCAATGTCACATTCACGAAGGCGAAGGCGTGCAACTTCTCCATTCTTTGACACTTGAGCTTAATTGATCCGGGAGATGAGCAGACCAAATATCCAAATCTGGTAATGGTCCTGTCAGTGCAAGATAATTTTCTCCTGCGCTCTTTGGCAGCTTTTTCCAGCTTACCTGCCATTTCAGATAATAAACTTTTAGTCATCGCAGGTAAAGCCAGCAAAATGCAGAGCGATATCCAAAAGACACAAGTATTCTTATTGCGCTCATAGCAAATAAAGAAATTTATTTTATGACATGAAGATATGATGTCAGTGGAACTCTGGAAGGTTTCTTGCCAAGGTAGAGCAGGCTATCATTAACTTAACAGAATCACCAGTCCTGCCTTTTCCTAGCAATGCACACCATGCAATAGCACATTTCAAGAAAATTTAGCACACATTTACAGGGTACACCATTACATTTCCCCCATATACCTTGATCAACTTGAAATGTCAAGAATTCCTTCTAAAACAAAGGCACAACTTTTGAAAACTATACAGATGTTTCAAGAAATCATTGTAAATTTTATTGGGACTGTTGGGTCACAAAGATACATGGGTTTTTGGTCTATATGGTGTGCAGACGATGGTTTGGTCCAAACCTATTGAGGTCCAACATGCACACAAGTATATATACCATACTATTTTTGCAAACTCACTTAACTTTCTTCTACCACAACCAATTTCATTCAAGCAAACCACCGTTTCAATTTCTACACCAAGTCACTGTGTAAACTGTAAAATAAATAGGATACTGAGCATGTCATAATTACTAACCAGTATTTCTCCATCAAATTTGCATATCTTGATAAAGGCACTTTAAATTACATATGGCTGAGATTACTTTTTGAAAGCCTCCTTGCTTCACTGGCTTAAAGTATCAGTTTCATAGGTTCACAACCCTAGGTAACCTTTTGGAATGAATAAAGACAAAAAAGGCAGTTTGGAAACCAAAAGGGCCATAAAAATTTTGTACTGCTTTTACTAAGCAAAGAAGGTAAATGGAGTTCAAGTACCCTACTTGCTCAGGAAATGCCTTGCATAATGCATTGATAGTTGCATTTAGTTCCAAAGGGTCATCCCTTTTGGAAATATCTGGTTTAATCATTTCAGAAGTATCAGACAATTCTTTGGTAGCAGCACCACAATTCACCATGAGACGACCATTGGGCATCAACATCTTATTCATCTCCAACCAAGTTGTAACCTGTCAAGGAAAGACGAAACAAATGCATTAGATCCTGGAAATCTACCACCAAGGAACCAGACAGCAAAGTACATCACTATTTCGGAACAATCTTCCCACATATATTATTCAAGAAGTACCAAATTGGGGAATCTCATAATTTCTAGGAAGATCAAAAGTATTCCTTCCATATAATTTCACATTTGTTGCCAAAAATATAAAGGTTATTGTAAACTTTGAATGATAACTGTAACATCTTTAACCAATCTGCCAAAGCTTCATACCTTTAACTGTTATTTTAAGAATCTATCTAGTGAAATCTTAACATAAGAACACATTCAGCTTGTACATCACAACATCAAAACACAAAATGAGACAGAGAGAGTAGAGAAAGAAACTGTTACACATATGTGTTAAAACTGAAGAGTACTGTGGAAAGCTGTGTGAAAAAAATTAACATATATCCCAATGTCAGATGAATAGGTAAGGCAGAGTGAACTAGACTTGAATCCATGTTACGTATATTGATATCTAAAGAAATTGAGGCCATTCAGCTTTAAAGTTGATATTACTAGAGATTAAACCTGCATTTACTGAATGTAAAAAGTTCTCAATTGAGTAAATCAGAAACCTTTTTGACAACACTAGATTCACAAGGGTGAACATAATGAATCAACAAGACATGCAAAGGAGAAATGAGAGTGGCACTACCTTAATACTTTGTTTTCTGGTGAATAATAAATCTACTTTATCAATAAAAATGAGAGTAGATCTGCGAGTCACAATCAATCTAGATATCATCGTGAGTGCATTTGACAAAGTAGTGCTTTTAGCATGAAAACGAAACTTCGTCTAGTCAGTGTTTGGTAAATGTTGGAAGCGTTTTTGCTATAGTAAAGCCTTCAACAAATGAGTACAGAAGATGCTCAAACTTGGAGCTGATGAAACTTCTGTTCGTCAATTTCTTTCTTTTCTGAAAAAAATAAGATAAGTTTTTTTTTCTTCTGTTGGTCAATATTTAGGTACTATTTGACATTTTTTTTCACTGTCAAATCAAATCAATTTTCATTTTTTATATCAGTAATATCCCGACCAGCTTCTAAACATCTTGACTATACCAGGCAAATTAAAGAAATTTTTGTAATGGTTAATTCTGTATATTAAGCACAAAGTACTCTGCGAAATAATTGTACGATGAGATGCTACTATAATTTCTTAAAGTACTTCTCTAAATAACTACAAAAAAGTACTTATCCAGAAGCTAACACATTCTCATTCGGGTGCCTAAATGGGTTGATTCAACCATCAACTCTATTATTAGCCAAAAAGAAAATCCACATGTAATTATTCAGAAGAGAGATACTATTATCAACTACATAGTTTGATGAAAAGATAGATAGGCATTGTATTGTAAAAATAGCATCACAACAAATGCATGACTATCAAAATTGTGCACTTGAGCATACCTCTTCCAGTTGTGGCAAAACCTTTCCATCAGAAAACAAATCAACTATTATACCTGAAATTATTATTTAGAAGAATATAAGTAAACTTCGGATAGAAGTCATACTGAAGTTTCTGAATGCTCACTTCGGATGCATGGCAAAAAAAGTTAAAAATTATGATAAATCAGGGAAGTTATTTGAAATGCTTCAGCTGCAGAACCAGTTGCAAGAATAATCATTTGCTGGAGGATAAGAACTTCCCTTCCATCATAAAGCAATTAATAGGTCGACTAAGGGTTACATGTCTGAAATAAGGCAGTGATATACCAGCATAACCTCCAGGAATAGCAACAGATGAAGAAAATACATCTCCAATACGAACTTCCAACACACCTCCACCTTGAGTATGCTTCTCCAGATCAGAGAGCCCAAGATATTCTCTTGCTTTTGCAATCAACTGGAATAATGAGAAAAGCCAACCCATTTTCACAAATCAATTATGTTGAATTGGACAATGACTTGAACAATTTAGTTTTATGTGCCAGATGAAATTATTATATCCCTTTTTTGACATTGTTAACTAATTTAGTTTTATGTGCCAGATGAAATTATTAAATCCCTTTTTTGACATTATTAACTAATTGAACTCCATGTTATTGGATCAATAACCAAAACACAAAATTCCGAACTGAAAATATCATCACTGTGTAAAATATTCTAAATGATCATGTATTTATTGAGAGTAAAGAGAATCATTGAGAATATTGTGTTATGGTGGCTGTTCCAGCAGTCAAAGCTTCTTTCAGGTGGCCCTTCAAACTTCCAACAGCACTGCACCTCTTTCTGGTAAATATTCTGACCACGCCACTTATTATGGTCGCTATTCTGAAAAGATTTCCTATCACTGTTTTCTGAAAACTTTTCCAGTTGTTACTTGAGCACCAATTCAAGCTAGTTCAATGACATCAAGGACATTGTATGTCACAACACCATTATTCAATAACAGAATTGATTCTTTTCTGTCATACTGCAAGAACCACTTCTATTATTTGCAATTATTAGTGACTTTTAAAGGAAAGAATTCCAGCACCATTTTTCTGTCTGGTGATTGTCCATTATTCTAATGGTACTATTTGGATGATTGTTTACTCTTCTGTTTTGAATATTTCTTAGCTTTAAGTTATGTGAACTCAAGTCGCTTGACCATCTCGAGTTTAAGGGATGTTAGTCAAGAGAATCATTGAGAATATAAAGTAAACTACTTTAAATGACAATATTATAATAATTAGTATTCCCACGAATTAGAAAGCTCTCTTTTTTCATGTTACTAAAAATTCCTATATAAAGGTTTCTCTAGTGTGTCGTTAACCAACAAATTTCAATAATAGTTTTGTCTCTTCTTCTTTCCCTCCACGACCTATAGAGTTTTTATAACTTGAGCAATTTCTTTTGGCATTGGTATGTTTTCTGCATTAGCACATATTAGTAGCCTAGCCTCAACCAAGAACCCAAAATCACATAATACATGAAAGTAGCAACGAAATTTGCTGAAGGCTTGCTTGAGGAGAGCTTAAGTCCTCAAAGTAGTTGCAAATAGGCTTGGTGCTCAACTCGCTTAGAGGCTCTTTATGGAAGGCACTAAATCAATAAAGCATGTATATTATCGACCATGGACTCTATCTTGAAGAGGGTAACAATGCACGATAAGCTTTACTTGAGGTTTTAAATGCATCACACATATATTTCTTTCTAAGAGGCGGATCTAAGTATAATATCCTCCTCAGAGATGTATAACACATATCACTAAAGGTCTGTGTCATTTATGTGACAATCAACTCCGGAATTCCATGCAACTTTCAGTCACTAAGATCACTACATAACTTCCGCATAAGTTAGAGAACAAGATCAATTCCTTTCATAGCAAACACTGGAAACATACGAAACAATCAAAAACTGATTTGCATCAAGTACCTGTAGAAAAGACAAGGGCTGCCAAAAATGGATGAGAACCCAAAAGGAATTTCTATTATGCTCACATGCGCATTATGATTTTGTGAAAGCTCAATTCCTAATTACATTAGAAGCCAGTTCAATTGAATCATTTAGTGAATCTGCTGGAAAGGTACTTTAGACCTGTTAAAATTTTGAATTTCAATAATTATAGCTATGCTTCTCTTAATCCTGCCTATATTCTTACAAGGAATTATGATTCTTGTTTATGCTTCCTATTTTCGTTTTGGAAATATTTATTTCGCAGAAGCTAAGGCCTTTAGTGTTCCTTCATTTGATATTCACCAACTGCCTTTAAAACACTATCTATGTTGAATCATAATTAGCCAGTTGCCAAGTCACAGACCCTATGCAGTGCCCTTTTATTAACTTGCAACAAGGAGGTTGAATAAGTCTCATTGGCTAAGCTTGTTGTAAAGAGTACGCATATAGTTTTTTCCCAAAAAAAAAAAAAAGAAAAGAAAAGGATATCTCCCTATCGATGTTTGGAGTTCCTGTATCTGCCCAAACTTCAACATCATTCTACTCTTTTGGATTGGAGTGGTATGTCTATGCCCATATATCCCTAGTAGATTGACTGTTTTCCGTAAGTTTTGCACTGTAAAGGGATTTTCTTTCTAGTGGCTCTGTAGGAAGCATCTTAATGTAAAGGAAATGGTACTTATTCAAATAAAATAGCGAGAAGTCAGGCTTCAAACCACCATCCCTCTGATTCACATGGTTTTGACAATAAAATAACCGATGCAACAGAGATGCTTCCTCAATAAAATAATACTACTAATCTAAGACTCTGGAAAGTTGTGGAATGACTCAGTACTGTTTTTATCCTTTTTGGATTAGTTGGAATAACTCATTAATCTTGTTGGAACAAAAAAAAAACAGAAGCTAGCATCATACTATATAACTCCTTCCTTTATTTATTGTGATGCATCAAGGTCCAAGATATACCAGATAAAGATTGCATGAGAAATATCAAAATACAAATATGCTCTTGAAGGAAAAAAACTAAGAAATAATAATGCGAGGTTACTACAATTTCATCTATCTCCCATCCAACAAGCAGCAAAGAAGGCCACAGTTCAAGCATCAAATGTGCTGCAGTTGCGCCCCCCTGAAAATTAGCAGGAAGTAGCTGCACATCAGTTTAATCCCCCTAAGAAGACAGTAAGATTCAAAATTGAATTTGTTAAAAAACTAATTTTATTAGTGATAATTTGTCAAAAAACCTTAAAATAACCTAAATTTACCAAGCCAAAGATTGCAAGAGGGCCCTTTGGAACAATGGCCGGCAAGCTAGCAAACTCATCCTGGTAATCAAACAGAAGAAAATGTACCACATTAGGAGACTCAATGCACTACATATACATAGTACAGTTAACTCTAAGGATCAATAACCCTAAACCATACAACAGAAAGTACAATTCCGCATGTATTTGCCTGCCCATGCTGGATTGACTAAATTTTCGTCTTCATCATGTCATGTCCTGAATTTATGTTGCGCACCGTTTGAATCCATTTGGACACGAAACTGAGATTTTTTATTACTACCGGCAAATATCATTTAACACCTCTCAGACAGATACCAATTTTCATAACTCAGAATTGTTGAATGCTCACTAACGATGCATTTTGATTTCAAAATCCGAGAATCCGACAACTATGAGGACACTACAGATAGTACTAAGAAGGCAGTTGAAAAAAGTGACAGAAGAAGAAGCAACGGCATACCCAATATGCACCAGTCCATTTGGTTCCCTTGTGAAGGATGCTATGCACATTATCTGTTCCCAGCAAAATAAAATTCAGAAACCTACTAGTTTGTCGAATTGAATGAGTGTATTAGTGATGAGAAGTAACATACTGGAAGAATCGAGAAGCAGGACTCGTGATTCTGGAGTATCGAGGATTACAATGTTATTATAATTACTTGTGACAGAAGTGAGCACCTTGAAATCTGCTGCGCAGCTCCGTATCGTCTTCCTTCTGAAATGCGCCTTTCTTCTCGAATGCCAAATGGAGCTGAACACCTTTTCATTGCCGATGGGAAATACGCTCGCCGTCGCCGATGGGCCGCCCCATACACTAAGTCTGCTCATGTCTTCTATGTTGTTGCGGATAAGAGTTAAAAAGAGAATGACAACACTCCAAATACACCTTGCCTTCCTCCCTCCTTTCTACTCCCTCCATCCTAATTTATCAAACATTTTTTGAATTTCGAGATTTAAACAATTAAGTTTGATTAGAATTTTATAATCTCAAAATTCTAAAAGTATCATATAAATTGAAATAAAGTATATCTTTTTATTGTGTATTGGAGCAAATTTTTGCACACCTTAATTAATTTTACTAAAAATCAGTTACCGTCCACCCGCAATAAATATCAAGTAACTCAATCTAGCAATGCCACGAGAAATATTTATGCTCTGAAGAGTTTAGTAGTATTCATCATAACTTTTTCAAAATATATTTTGAATATTTTAGATTATAATTGTTGTAATTTTAAATATATAAATCTTATTTTTAAAAGTTAAAATATTATTTTTAAAAGGGGAATTTTCGTAAAGAGTTAATAATATATTTAATTATGCTTTATAGCTATGATTTGCATATTTATGAATTGTAGCTACAATTTAAGCTGTTTCGTTTGTATAGTTCGCAAGTTTGAATAATTGAACTATTTTTGTATAAACTCGAAATGAAGAATTTATACAAACACAAACATCTAAACTTTAAACAGATATACAAATTATATTATAAAAATGTTGATCGCTAGTGATAATTAACTAAAATTATAGCTATAATAACTAATTAACTAGTATATATTTGCTTAACCATGAAATTTACCTTTTTAAATTCGCAACATTAATCAATTTCAGCTACATATATGTATTCATTCATATTTCATAATAATTGTGACAATTTTTATTTTTTTCAAAATGAATTTTTAAATCTTAATCTTGTGGTATAATGATGAGACCTAAGTTGAAGTTTCAAATTTGTGCCAGGAGTATGAAGAAATTATTAATAGATTTAATAATTCAAATTTAATCAAAATTCAATTAGATTTCAAACGAAAAACTAAGGAAAAAAAAGAGATTCCCTAGTATCTTTGGTCCCAAAACCACCGCGGCGGCCAAAGTAAAAATGACTTGTCTGTCCGGTCCACAACCATTTTCAACTTTCCATTGAATCAACTTGACTCACCGCTACCGTCTCAGGTCTCTTCTCTCTCTGTGCGTGCCCCACCATTTCTATATCTTCACCCAACAATGTTTGTACTTCCTTTATTTTCTTGCTTAATAGGTTGTTTCTAAGTTAAAAATCGATTCAAACAATAATTTATCTAATTGAGGGATTTGGATGAAAATTGAGTGATTGAATTGTTAACTGCAGCAGAATTTTGAGATGGGCATTACTATTCTTTTCATTCTACTTGTTTTCGATGTGGGTTTGCTCAAATGGGTGTCCAAAACATCTTTTTTTTGTTTATTTGTTTAATTTCCGTTTCTTACTTGCTTCTGTTGGTTCTAAGATGGATCAGTTAGTTCATGGTTTACTAGGTTTGCTTATGAGCATGTTCATGTGCTGGTGCCTGGTAAATGTATTCCTTTGTTTTATCCATGCAAGTGAACATTGAAAACCAAAAAAGAATTCATGTGGTTTTCTGTTCTAATAATGACTGAATTAAATTCCTCTTTTGATAAACTAAAATTTGGATTTGAACTAGTCTAATGGCTTACTTGATTAAGATTTATTGGGTGAGTATTCGTTACTTGGTATAGGGTATAGTGAACAAAATAATTTTCAGCTTTATATTGAGTTTGAGCTTGTTTTGTATAGGAGGAATGTTAAAAAGGGTTGCAAAAGGATAGCAACGCATATGCTTGGTTCTTTTGTATTTGTTACCAATGCAAGATGTCGGTGTAGTCCGGCATGATAGTACCGTCCACTGTGATGATCCTTCTGATATTGAAAAGCAGAGTGCGGAGATCAGCAATCATGACTTATCTACTGAACAAGTGGATCAATCTGTACTCACCATAGTGGTTCCTGCAAGTGAATCAATCGACTCCCAGGCTCCAACATTAACCACAGACCCAGTTGGGAACATTTCCACCATTGAGAAAATAGCAATTGTAGAGTCTCCTAAGAAGCCTTGCTTATCCAGGAATCATAGTTTTCATGAACAATGCAGGTTTCTAGCTTTTCTACTTGCATAAAGATTACGACTTTTGATATATTTCTTTCCTGATTCTCCATATAAAGTTATAGTATCAGCCCTCTATATGTTTCAAACTTTTTGATCCTTATTTAGTCCTTTTTATGTGCAATGTTTGCATTGTAGCCACATGTGAATTGAATAACCCAAAAAGAAGAAATCTTGCTTGGTGAGACAGAACTTCTTGGAAGATCTCTTTTTTTTATTTGGGTAACTAATGAAACTAATGAAAATAGTTACAGGCTCCATAGTTGGCTAAACACACCCAAACTATCAAAATACAAGCAACCGAGCTCCATACTCAGGCAAAAACAGAAAAGTAGACATAATTGAACTGATCCTGGGAGGGACCCTAACACAGCAGACATAAGCTATTTCCCTCGCAGTAATTTCAGAGCCTCAACAAACTTTTTCAAAAGTTCTCATGTTTTTTTATCCACAAGCTATGCACAAACTCAAGAGTAAATCATCTTGAAGATTTGATCTCTTTGTGTCTTCCCTTTTGCACACATTATGACTTCATTGATATATTGGTCCCAAGAGTGAAACTGTAATGTCTTAGCTTTCTCGAGGATTGAAGTTTTTCCCAGCTGCTTCCCCATAATCACAGAAGACATCAAGACAAATAAATAGCCTCTTTATTCATTGTGTATCTGGCATAAGGGACAGTGTAAAGAAACAGGCATTCCCTATTTTAGCAATCTATCTAAAGTCAGCACTCTGTCTTGTCATTGAAACAGAGTGTGAATCTAGCCTTTGGTCTGGCAGCATTGTGATACATCAAATTCTTTCACATGACTCTCGACTCAGGGACCATCAATTTTATGTAAATCATTGAGATCAGGCCATTCCCACAAGTGTTGTTATACTGAAAGTGGACTAGGGAGATTCTAGATTCAATTACTAGGGACCATCAATTTCTTGGAAGATCTCTTGTTCTACCTTGATTTAGCTTTTTCTTTCCAGAGCTGTTATAAAAAAATCTATTTCTGTAATCATGTCAGGAGTTGCTTATTGATCAATATCACTTGGACTTTCTGTTTATATGACACTATGTCCGATACCTTTCTCCCTTTTGACACTATGACCTTTTTGTTCTTGCTAGGATTTAGCTCTGCATCACGAGCTGCTGTGAATTTGATGTGTTTTTATTATCACGATCCAAGTAGTGGTTGTGCTCATTATACATGACTTTTGCTAAGTTGAATGGTAGAGTACGATACATAACTAACAAGGGATTAAAAATTGAAAAAGGAAACATCAAATATGTGAGATCGAAATGCTTAGAGGATTTATATTTGAATCAGTGCCCACTTTATTTATAATAAAAGAATTAAATTGATGTCCATAACTAAATTGAAAAAGGAGACATCAAAAAGGTCATTTTGCAAAAGTGGAGGACTTTTAAGGTAGTATCTTTTATATATTTGTAGTACTTTCTGGCTTTCTAGTTGGTAATCATTCAGAACTTGCTACAGCAAAATGACCTTTTTTTCTCATTTAATATTGAGAGTGCCAATCTTTTTATTTTTTATTTTTTGATTTCCATGGTTGGAGTACCAATTTTAGACAATTTTAGGTACTCACATTGGAAAGTCTCTTAAGCTGCTTTTAAAATATAAAGAATGAGGCTCTGGTCCAGTATTGAAATTCTTTGAAATTTGTGTTCTGTGATGTTCTTGCAGAGTCTGTCAAGAGGAAAAGGAGGAAGAGTTGATCGATCTTGGATGCCACTGTCGTGGTGGATTGGCAAAAGCACATCGGACATGCATAGATACATGGTTTAGTACTAGAGGTTCAAATAAATGTGAAATATGCCAGTAAGTGGTAGACTAAGTGCATTTTAATCTTTTTTTTCCCTATCAGACAGTATATCGATGTAGGTTTGCCATTTATGCAGGCAAGTAGCTGTAAATGTGGCATCTCCAGAGGCTCATGCACCTGTAAGTATCTATCTTTGTTTGGATAGCAATGGTTTTGGATGAGTGCTGGAGATTGAATCTCTTTAAACATTAGTAATGCATGCTTTTCTCTCTTTTTGAAGTTATTGCTGGGTGCTTCAGCCATCAAGCTAGACTGGTCTTTTTTAAGCATGAATATCCTTCTGGCCTTTCAGCTTATAGGTTTTTGAAAATTGAGCATTTGACTGCACCTGCCTCCCTTAGATGGTTTTGTAGTTGGCTAGTGTTATTTTGTCTGTTGTCCTCCCCTTTTTGACGAGGCACTGTGCCTTTTCTACAGCTTGTTGCCTTTCTTTCTTTGTCTGTTTCTTCCCCCTTTTCCTTGTATGTCATTTGTTTTGTTGTTGTATTCCCTGTCTTGGTCCAGAGATATGTTCTGCTTCTTCTTTAGAAAAAAAATCAATTATGGATTCCAGTGATTTGGTCTCCTCATTGGGCATGAAGTTGTCTTGTATACAGTCATCAGGTAATTAGGCTTCACATTTTGTTCCTCATATTGCTCAACGGACTTCTCAGTAGTTGGATCGCACCTAAGGTCGACAACCAACTGTATAGGCTCTTGGTTTTTCAGTTCTGAAGCAAGACTTGTAGATAGATTAATATTATTGAAATCATCCTGAATTTTGTGTTGTTGACCAGTGCCTTCACTATCAGATTGCTAAGTGTTCACTAAGTTATTCTCACTATTATCAGACTTTCCAGAGATTGCATGCGTAGAGTTGCTTCCTGATCTTCTGTTCTTGCTATTCTCTTTGTTCTTATTTTTCCTTGTTCTGTTGTGTCCTTACCTTAGCAGTTCTGGCATTGACTTCACCAACCTTGTTCTGATCAGCAGAGATGTTAACTGCATTAACGTCATTTTGATCCTGCTGTGTGTCATCCTTACCCTTAGACTGGGAAGAATTAACTTCTAGTATGTAGCAGTCCTAGACTTGTTTCTTAAATGAGTTATAGCTGGCTGAAAAACAACATTGCTTTTCTTCATAGGCCGCTTCTGTTTTCTGTTTTTTTTTCTTGCTGATGTTCTGCCTAGCTATCATGACCTTGTGAACTTTTTCTTTTCCATGTCCACATCTTTTGTGATCTCAGCCTCAAGCTTCTGTCCGTATCCATTTTCATTCTTATTCACTGCCTCAGAAATCTGCCTGAACTTTCTTTGTTTTTCACCTCTCCTTTATCTTCATTTTGTTCCAATTTTTTATCCAATCGGATCCCTCTTCAGTCTGCATAACATCCATTCCCTTGTTGATTTTTCAAGCATCTTTAGAATCCTTGTCTCTAATCCTTTCCAACACTCTTCAATTCAATATGTTATTGTAAAGATATGGCACCTGGGTCTAACTCAAACCCCAAAAGCTAGCTCAAGAGGGGAGGATTGCCTAAGTCCATTTAAGGAGACCACCAGGGGATGCCTGTAAGCAGAACCCACACAGGAACTGTTTGAAATCCGGAAACCACTTCTGCAACCTCATTTGCAATCTGTCGATTTTGACCATTCTCTTGAACCACACCATATTGAAATCATCTTCATTGATAAAATCAAGAAACACTTCGTAGTTATTGAAGACTTCAATTTTAGCAGACATCTTAATCGGGAAGAGTTCTTTGAATTTGGATCCAAGTCTTTCAGTTTGGGGCCTAAGATTGTTAGTTGACCATTTTTCGGCCATGATTCCAAAGTAATCATTATGAGTGGTCTATTTGGCAACCACTGATTTCGAGCATGT
Source organism: Solanum bulbocastanum (assembly GCA_037074985.1). NCBI lineage: Eukaryota > Viridiplantae > Streptophyta > Magnoliopsida > Solanales > Solanaceae > Solanum > Solanum bulbocastanum. Next base: position 4,459,560 of record CM073604.1, read on the forward strand.
AGATTTGGTCGGATTTGTACTCGTAGAGAGGTTAATAGCTGTTGCATAGGTTCTTTTTCCTGCATTTTTTTCACAATTGAGGTTCGCAGTGACCATTGAGGACCAGTTTTCGAAAGTACACGGAGAGCTTATGTTCTAGAGAGAATACTGACTGTTTTGGGTGATTTTTACACTTTTGAGTTAGGCTCAATGTCCATATCCATGAATAGTAATTTCATTTATTCCCTTTTTGGTTTTTGTGGCGTCAAAATATGCGACATGCCCTCCTTTTTCTGTGACAAATATTCTACTGATTTAACTTGTTACATCAGGTTAGAAATCAAACAAATAATGTGGATCCAGATTCTACTATGTCAGAGTATAAAATTAACTGGTGGATCTTATTTAGGTAGTCTCTTGTTCCAAATATTTGATTAAAATCTCTGAGCCAAGTTCAAATTCATATAGAGATCTGGTGGAACACCGTGACATTTATTATTCTATGAAACAAAATCTTCTTTTATATAAGTGTGTGTGTGTATGCATATATATATATATATATATATATATATATATATATATGATTCAGAAAAAGATATAATCTCAAAGATTAGTCAGCTACAAATTATTGGGATAGATACTCTTGTAATTATGTTTTGACTGCATCATTTTATGGATGGCAGACAAGTTACTGGATTTGGAGAGTCGATCCTTCTTTTAGGGGGACGGATATTTCCCAAGAGCGGGATAGAGTAAGGAGCATTACACTTTCCCAAGCTCCTGCTTTGAAGTCGATGTCTTGTGTATTACTTCTAAAATCAGTCAGTTTGTACAGGGTTGTCTTAATCCACTTTGGGTTGCATTTTGTATCCTCATTGGCGGTCTGTTTCTGGATGTGTTAATATCCATAACGCTTGGAGTCTCTGCATTGCCTGTGAACATCATAATCGGTACATGCCCTTGATCTTTTTATTAATCGTTTGTTGTCAAAACTTAGACACTAGATACTGTTAAGTGTCCCTTGTCATGTTGAAAGCAAGAGGCAATGTGCAGGGGTAATAGTTGTGCTGGGACTCGGAACAGCTCTTCGGCTTGCCCTTGAGTTCTGCCATGATCGGAGTATCAGAAGCGTAGTTCACCGGTTAGAAGGAAATGTCAGTCTTGGATATCATCCTACGGTATAATTGTTCATACACCCTGAAACATTGAAATTTATCCAACCTGCAACTTGAAAGATTTGTTGGAGCCAGTATTTTTAGATGACAATTTCGGATTGAGAACTTACTTTACCCATTGTATTTATTTCGTTTGAGGATGCAGTGTGCAGTTTGACATCTTGTTTTGCAGCTTTGATATCTATATACAGCAGTCTCTATTCCCAAAATTACTTGGAACACAATAACTTTCTGTAGCCCTAAAGTGTTTATTTTTTTGTCTTTATGCTGCTAGGTGCTAGCTGATAAGTTGGCCTTATTTCCTTTTTTCTTTTTGCCTGTATCAGACATCTTGTGATGTGTACTTGGTGACTGCTGTGAGTAATTTATGCATTTATCTGTCACACAACCAAAAATAAATACATCAACAAGCTTTTAGATGTATGCATGGTTCTTGTAAAAGCAAGATTCTATTTGAAAGAAAATCATGTAACTAAGTAAACATCTATTAGTGTTTTGTTTAACATAGTTAATTATAGTTTTTGATTCGCAGCTAGTTTTTAATCCGAATAATGGTTAGCTACGTTGTGTAATTAGCCAAATATTAGTTATTTTGCCTCATTATGTTTCAAGTCTTTACTATATTTGAAAATTCCTCCATTTACAGTGCATAACACTTACTAACACTGCAACATAGGTAACTGTTATATATACTCCCTCCTTCGCTTTTAATTGTTATGACTAACATTTTACGATGCATTTTTTCATTATATTGATATGCAAAAAACTGCAACTTATAATACTTTTTGTATAGTTTTTGAATATTTAAATTTTTTGTTTAAAATATTAATATAATTTAATTTAACTTTGAAAATTAGCTAAATTAACTTTTGAAAAACGTAATAAGACAATTAAAAATGGACAGAGGGAGTATATGGAAGGATTGGGTTTGTGTGTGTCATTATTGGGCCAGCCAGTTAAGTTTGGACCATAATTGGTCTCTATCTTTACGGCTGTTATAGCTATGGAACGTAGCTCGAATGGTTACTATCAGTGCTCACACTATCATAGTATCATATAAATATAAGGGAAAATAATACTTGTACCCCGAAAAGGAAAACTATTTATGAGCGGCTATTTCTTATTTTCATATTTCTGTTTTTAATTATTAATTCACATTTATTACTTGATATTATCAAAGTATGTATATACTCTAATAATATTAAATCAAAGTATATATATATATATATATATATTGCTAGAGTGTATATATATACTCTGATGATGTTATCAACGGTTCCGTGAATAGAACAAGGGGACAAACAAGTAAATAGTTTGAGATGTGAGTCTAATCAAGATAAATATATTGGGTTAAATCCAATTTAAGTAAATACTGCCCCCCCACCCCCCTATTAGGTTTAATTTATGTAGTTTTTCCTAAATATAATTGGTTTGAGTTTGGTTGTTTTGTTTCCAAGTGACTACATATTAATACTAGATAGTCAGGTTGTGCTAGTGTGTGTGTGCCCTACTGCCCTTATTCTACAATCCAATCAAATGATTTGGGTAAAGAATACAAATGTTTACCTAGAAATTTTCTTGCTCAAGGAAGGAAAAAATGACAATCTATTACACATGATTTCTCAAAACTTCAATAACTTCAAGCATTTTGTGGATATAGACTTCAATAATCACAAAGGATTAAATTTTTAATCCAACACAACTGTAACACCTCTATTGCAAGATACAAAGCAATAACCCTATTGCCCACCATATCAACCACCTTTAGTTAACATAGACTTCAACAACCACAAGGCGGCTAATTCTAGCCAACAATTCAACTCATAATAAAATGATCTGGCGCGATCTATTATTCTTTATAGCTTAGGAATAAATCTACAATATGAGAGCACAAGACACTCGACTCAAATAACAATTTAAGACGCTGCAACACTCTATCAAGATCCTTGTTGCTTATCAGAGTAGTTCTTCTCTGAGAATGGGTTTTTGCTTTGAATATTTTTGATTGTAAAAACTAGAATATTTCTTGTCAACATATCTAATTTATAAAAAGACAAAACAACTTAGTAGTTTGTCATTGATCGAGGACTGCTCCTACCACAATTGTTTCTACAACTTTACCGCTGCACTCCATTGACTTATTATGTATGATGAGAACTCAAAGGACCATATCCTTTTATCAAATTCTATTTCTCAATAATTTGTTAAATCATTAAAACTTCTAAATATAATAATTAATTTTTAAAGTTAGTCAAGTAAGCTTGCTATAGAAAGTCACTTATCTTATTGCAGCTTATTATGATAAATGATGATGTAAAAAATCATATACGTACTGCCAATGCACAAAAAAGTTAAAATAGTACTCAAACAAAAATCTTTTATTTCTTCTTCTATTTTTTATTTTTTCTTTTGCTTTTTTCTCCAATCAAAATTGACTTAACAAAGATACAATCTACTTATGACTTATTCGACTAGAAATCTTTTGTCCTTTTCACGCCTATAAATTATCTAAATAATACATAGCTCATTTTGACGTGCCCAAGTTATATTATTGCATCTTTAGACATAAAACTTAATGAATAAGGATTGTAGTGTGGTGGTGGGACTTTTTCATCATTAATCAAAAGTTTCGGGCTCGAGCTATGAGTATAGAGAAAGTCTTGTTGAAAGCGTAAAGCTTCATCTCTAAATAGGTCTTGCAATGCGATCAGCATTTAGTCGGATCAGAACCTGATAAAACAGAAACCCATAAAACTTAAAACAATGGCCACTTTCTAGCTAGGGTCACTTTCTTACTTTAAAAACAAAGGCCCCTTTCTAACAATGATCAAATTTAGCTCATTACTTTAAAACAATCACACTAGTCACAACTTAATGTATTATTAAGTGATAGTTTTAATAATTAAATGGCTGGAAGGTTTTATGCCCCCTTCCTTAATTTAATGGGATAATTAGGTCATATAGCCCTTATTTAAAAATAAATAAATAAATAAATAAATAAAGGCCTTTTATTTATTCAGCCAGTTAAAAAAATTTCTGCATATGATTCTTTTTTTAACAAAAATCTTTTTTAATTTTGAAGACATCTATTCTGTGTTCTTCTTCTTTGTACTTCTTCTACGATATGCTGAGTTTTTCTTTTTAAAATTTGACATACTCCGCAAACATGAATCATTTTGAGCGAATTATATATTAGAAGACTCAAAATATCGAGATGATTTCATATATTATACAATTTAGGACTATCTAAAAGTGATTTTGATTTCATCGGGATTGAATTGTCTGTGTATACACATATATATAAGCTATATTATATAATCAATATATATTTTCTATGACTTTTAACAAATTATATTCTACATATGATCTGTGTATATTTTCTACTGTTGGCTATTTTTTTTATTCAAGTAAAAATATAGCTACATTTATATGAGTGATGAGAAGAAAAGTTAGTGTAATAAGGCTGCATATATATATGTATATAGAAGTTTTCACAAACTAAAACGTGAAAGTTAAGCAGAAAAGGTTTCGTTATGTTTGTCTTGCCAGAAACCAGCATATCCACTGCCACAACAAGTACGCTAACTAGCTACCTTCTAATTAATTGCAATCACTTTGTGTCATGTCACCAATAATATTAATAATATGGTTACCTAGATTTGCTTTGCTTCAAAAAGTTGGAAAACCTATACATGAGTACTCCTATACTACATTAATTAAAGTCACACTAGCTAGGGTGGACCTTTCATATGCATGTGTACTCATTAGGTATGTTAGGGTTAGTTTGATAGAGCGTATAAAAATAGTGTTAAAATATATTTTTTTAATCTTATTTTATATGATTTTTTTTGAATTTTGAAATTCAAACAAGTTTATTTTTGACCGTAAGTTTTTTTATGATAAAAATAATGTTAAAATATATTCCTTTTGTTTTATTTTATATGATACTTTTAGAATTTCGAGATTCAAACAAGTTTATCTTTGACTGCAAGTTTTTTTTATGGATCTTTTGAACATTTTGAATTATCAATTATTGTGACTTATAATATTTTTTACATAATTTACAAATACATATATTTCATTTTAAAAAATTGAAGATTCCATGCTCAAATTTCTAATTAAACTTAAATTGTTTGACTCTCGAAAAACGAAAAGTGTCACATAAATTGGGATAGAGGGAGTACTATATAGTAATGCTTATATATATTAATTATATATAGATAATTTCTTATGTATTATTTGGTTTGGTGTATTAAAATTTACATGTATTGCATAATTAATATTTATTTACAAAGATTATACCCTTTACAATTATAGTGGAAATGACGTAATTTTGTTTTTTGAGAAACAATGGAGTCTTTAACCATGCTAATGCATGCATTAAAACCCCTTGTATACCGTATAACAAATTATTAATACACAAAGTTAATAAATGCACTATTTTTACTAATACACTATATCAAACGACCTTTAAAAGAAGATCAGTTTTTAAGGATGAGGTGTTCCATCGAGGGAAATTAACCAAGCAGCTGAATGATGGAACAAACATTTGGATTGAGACAACCTAGGTAGAATTTAAAATTACACATTTTTGTTTTCTTTAATAAAGTTTTTTTATATAATAATTGTAAGGTTTTGGTAGAATAATTTCAAACAATAGACCATTTCAGGAGAAGACCATGTACACAAACATGAACAATGAAGCTGTGACAACAACATAACTTCCAAATCCAATAAAAGACAAAATTAATCCATCTTATTTCAAGAACCATAGCGAGATTAGTTGACTTTTTGAACTTTCACCTTAGTAAAGGTCCAATCCCTACTTTGTAATTCTTTTAAAGATGAGTGTTGAAATGTGGACCTTGTCTTTGATCAAAAGAAAAACGTTGTTGATTTATGTGATACATGAACTTTCTTAGTCATGTATTAGAAAATTATATTAAGGTACATGTATTATTCATGTACTAGGAAAGAGGGGATCATGAAAAGACATAAATTAAGATACATGTACTAGACTCGATTGGTACATGTACATGATAGAGGAATACATAATTTACCTATATATGTACATAAGCCAAAACGTAAGTCAAGTTGATAGAAGTCCACTTGTATTCAAAGAGAATCATTGATTACAAAACCAAGCAGAATGAAGTAAAGAAGAATCATTCCCTCCATTTGTCTCAAGAAGAAATGAGTGATCAAACGTGTTTCTCCAAGCTCCTTGAGTTAACATCAACAACAACATACCTAGTATAATTCCCAGAGTCTTTTTTTTTTAAAAAAAAAACCTCAACTTTGATCAATTCCTTTCATGACCATCATTGTTCATCAGCCTGATCAATATGAGGCTGAGCTGTCAAGTTTCGACTAAGGGAGACCAAGTAGAAGATGAAATAGAAGAAGTTGCTCAAGTAGACTAGGGATATAAATATGTAAAACAAGCTAAGCCTCATTGATCAGGTAGATGATTAGAGGAGAAAGAGAGAAAAATTAAAGAAGAAAGATTTGCGAAGACTTGAACTTGGTGAACAGTAAAAGAAAAGTAATCAAGTTTTGGTCCAAGAAGAAAAAATGAAATCAGTGAGTGATCCATCTTTATTAGATTATCAAAACATAGAGAATTAAGGTTCTCAGTCTGTAAAGCTATGTGGGTCTTATAACTCAATCCTCAAAAGCTAGCTCGAGGAGAGGATTATCCAAATCTTTATAAGCAGACCACTAATTCATTACCTAACCAATGTAAGACTTTTTATCCACTCTAACACAGTCTCCTCCCCTATGTTTTCGTATGTCAATAGGCTATGTTTTTTAAAAAAAGTCAGGGGTAAAACTGATGCATTATATACTAATTAGTTAGATCAGGGTCAAAACCTTGCATTTGAGAAATCAAGCATAAAATAACTAGCATTCAGAGGATCTAGCAATAGTATTTCATCTTCAACAACCTTAATTGTCTAAAGTAGTGATAAATATAGACAAATTGAACCTGAAATTACTAATCTTTCTATCTCAAAGACTTCCCATCGAAATGGAATAATGTTTCTTCCTTCCATAATAATAATTTGGTCCCTTCATAATTAGCTAGTATATTGATTCCGCTATATCAGATATCCAAATCGAAGGACATGGATGACTTGCCTTTTTCCGATGATTCTTCAGAGGGCATTGGGTAGTCCATATTTACTCCAAACAGCCTGAATCGTTTTGCTGCCACTTTACCTTGAACCACTGGTACCGAATTGAACACCCTTGGCTCGACAACACTAGTATAACCTTGAGGAGCAGTTGATTTCATCAGATTATTATCGAAAGGGCTTGCATTTACCGCCACACTAGTATTGTTGTTGAAACTATAGTAAGGACTAGTACTGGAATTGCCAATTCCATACATGTAATAGCTATGTGGAGGATTATAATAATTACTTCCTCCTCCCACCAGCAAATTACGCGAAAATGTTGTTGGATAAGACTGTAAAGGAAAGATCCGCCCATCAGAAAATTGGTGCGGCATCATAAATTGATTGTTTATGTTTTCATGAGGACGACGACGCCAGTCAATAAAAAGACGATGCTTGGACAACTCACCAGCTCCACGCTGAAATGAAACAATATCACCAGCATCAAGTTTCTTCTCCTTCACAAAACGGCTCCATCCTTTAGTCATTACATAGCTCTGACTACTATTCCAATACGAATACCTAAATCTCCACGGCTTCCCATTACTATCTTCAAAATTCAATAGTAATCCCCCCTTATCGTTACTAGATGAATCGAGAGGGAAATACTTCTCCGCGTGTTGTTTGGGTATGACTAAGCGATTAAGCTTACCAACATCACTAGGAGTAACTACCTTATCAAACATATGTTCTCTTTCAATCATTGCATCACAAGTAGATGAATCCATCAACATAAGCTCCGTACTGCTGCTAGGCCGTTTATGTTGTTGATTGTGATAAGATGAGGCCGATGCTTCTTCTCCTATCGTACTATTAAACAAGTTCATGATCAAATGTATAGATAGATCTGGGTTAACAAACTTGAAAGAGTTGTAGTAATTGTTTTGTGGGATCTGGTGTAATATATGAGTGTATCATTTCTTTACAACTCTTTTATGTTGTGTCTACTTCACTTCCTGTCTGTACACTCTCCAACTCCAACCAGTCTGTACTATTTCCATATATATAACTCAGATCACCACCCTTTTTCTCTTCTGTTTCTACCCTTTTTTCCTCCTTTGTGCTACTATATATGTATTTGCTCTTTCTTTCTTTTTTAACTTGCTAGCTAGCTCGATCGATTTTTAGTAGGTCTATAATTTTTAGGTACTTACAAATAAAGTTTTGAGTTAAATGTCAAAAACATATTTGAATTACTATCATCATACGTTAGTTTGAAAAACACACCTCTATGTTGTCTGGATCAACTGCCTTTCCATATATAACCATGAGTGGATCTATATGAAGTTCAGGGGGTTCAATTATACTATATATATAGAATCAAATATGTATTTTATGCCTATATATTTAATATTGAACCCCTTCATCACAAGTAAAGGGCTTATTCGGTGGCTATGGGGTTCAGAAACTAGTAGGCGAGTGGGTTTGAATTTGGCTAGCAACATTTTCAATGTTTTAGCTTATTTGTCTGTATTATTTAGCATGTTTTTTCTTAATCTCCTCGAAATTTTGACTCCGCCACTATATATATAATCCAAATCACAATTTTTTTAATATTTTTAATAGTTTAAGTGTGAAACTGAAATCATCGATAGTTTTCTATGTGTATTTTTGACAATTTATAAGCATTAATAGTTATAGTTGGAGATAAACTTTTAAAGGTAGGCGTGCTTTCAATGAATTAAAATTTTAAGAAACAATTGGGTTTGTGTATGTGATGATGATCACTATTGTAGCTAGGTAGCCAGGCCCACCAATTATCTTTGGACCATAATATGATAATTCGTCTTTATCTTTACGGCTGTTATATATGGAACGTAGCTTGAACAGTTACTATCATTGCTCGTACTATTATACCATTTCCGTCCATTTTTAATTTTCATATTTTTTTATAGTAAAGATAATAATTTTGATTAATATTTTATTATATATTTTTTTTATCATATTGATATGCAAAAAGATTGAAATTTATAGTACTTTTCTTACAGTTTTTGAATATCTAAATTTTTTATTTATAATATCGAATTAATGTAATCTAATTTAATTTTAAAAATTTATCAAATTAATTTTTTAAAAACGCAATATGACGATTAAAAGTGAACAGAAAGAGTATTATATATAAAAATATAGTAGTAATTGCTTTGAGTTTTGATTGTTTTTAGGATTTGTTGCAATGTGATATATATTCATTTTTTAGCAAATAAAAGAGATTTATTACCTTTTCTTTATAGTACTATCTTTTTTATAATTATATAAAATATAGTGTAATAATTAGATTTAGAATTTTGAAGTATGATTAATAAAGTTAATTTGTTATGTTTGTCTGCTCAAAAACCAGCAAACTCACTGCCACCCAAGTACGCTAGTTGTAAGTAGCTAGCTTTTTGCCATCACTCTATAGTTTATACATGAGAGAAGCGGTGCAAATTATTACTCGCTTCGTTTAAAAAAGAATGGTCTGTTTTTTATTTGGTCCGTTTAAAAAAGAATGATTCTTTTTTTTTTGGTAATATTTCAGTTTCAACTTTTCATGTGACAAATTTAAGACCATAAAATTAAAAGGTATTTTGGTACATTTATCATAACTTTAATTTAGGACTATAAATTAAAAAATCATTTTTATTTTTTTAAACTTCGTAGCAAGTCAAACTAGATCGTTATTTTTTAAATGGAGGGAGTTGTTTTAATTACTTTTGAACTACTTACCATCTTAAAAATACTCATTTACATGAATAAATGAACTTAAATACACTCTCGATTGCAACATAAGTGAAATACACGCCTAAATTTCCATCAAATTTAGGGTGTTTTAAAACTTCTCTTGGTTTTTTATTAAGAGTTTCATGCTCCTACAAGAGTTTGAAACAACTTATTATGTCACGTGGCAAGTCGGGGATGTTTCTAAGTCCAGTTAAGCAAGTACATGATTGTTTATAAGTCTATCAATTGTTTCAAGACGAAACTAATAATTTGTGCAATGAGAGATACTTTTCAGTACTCCACTTTTATATATATCATGTGTGCCATGTTAGCAATAATATCTATATACTTTTTATTTAATCTGGTTTGCTGGCTTTGCTTCAAATTAGGCATGAAGTTGGAAAACCTATCGTTCATATTTATGTAATCACTACGTACTCCTATACATCCTATTCCTATACTCCATTAATTAAAGTAAGACTAGCTAGGGTGGACCTTGCATATGCATACGTCTGATCAGTACACAAAATTAGCTCACATCCTAATTGAGATAAAATACTTCTTTAATTTCATCCTCTCGTACTATTTTCTTTTTTAGTCTGTTATATTCAAGCCGAAAGAATAACATAGTTTTATATTTAAAATAAGTAATATTATGTAATAAAAAGCTTTTATAGAGTTGGGATCTCAAATTGTAGTAGGGAGCATTATTTTGTTTATGTAAAGGTGTTTGTAGCTAGAATTTGTATTTTTTTTAAGGAATGTACATGTATGACCATAGTGAATAAATATTGTTTCATGACACATTAGGACATGATCAAGTATAATGAATTATTTTTAAGTAAAAGTATGAGTTACGTTGAAGTGTGTGATAATTGAATATATGAGCTAGGTTGAAGTGTCTAAGCGGAATATTTTTTTTGATATGAATGATGGTGGGATTTTTGTCTATTTTGATATCATATTGAAGTGTATGACCATCTCATCAAAAAGTTTAATAAATATTGATCTCCTTGAAATTTCAAAAGAAGCGCACATAAAAAGCCAACCCGTGTTTTTTTTTCAATATATATAAGGGTGACTCTTGGTATACGGGGTGTAAATTAGTGGGGGAATGTTCAATAACATGTTTAATATATTTTCCGTCATTTTTGAATGCAGTGATGGTTCAAGCTAATTAATGACTTAAAATCAAAAATAAATTGAAGGTCTAACTTTTAATTATTTTTTATTTATAAGATGCAAAGTTATTTCTTTCGTTTTAATTAAAAAATATTATTTTTTATTTGCCTTAAACTAAAGATGTGCCTGCACCTATCTATACCAAAATATTTTTTAATTTTGTAGTCTTAAACATATCATATAGAAGTTAAATTTAAGAATTGACCAAAAAAAAAGAAATATTATTTAATGTTTCGAAACAAACTAATAAAAGACAAATAAATTAAAAGATATAATATATTTTTTTGGTTAAAAAGTTTTATAATAATTTTATTTTTATTAAAAAATTGTATCCTTCAAATTTTAGGACCTAAGAGGGATGACTCGTTTTTAAACGCATTGAACCGCTCCGGTTAAATGATAAAACATAAAGACTTGGATCAAGCCGCTGGTTGAGACAGCCAATGCAAAATTCAAAATTAGGCATATCTGTTTTCTTTAATAAAGCTTTTTTTTATATACAAGAGTTGTGTCCTCCGTCTCATTTTAGATGGACATCTTATTAAAAATTAGTTATCTCATATTATTTGATCACTTATTCTTTTTCTACTTTATCTCTACAATTAATATGATCTTTGGAATGTGAACAATGCTCAAGACTAGCTATTTCCCTGCTCTATGTATTGTTTTTCTAACTTATTTTTATCAAGCATAATACATAAATATGTTATTTAACTTGACTTCAGTTGACAACTACACCCTTTAAATTTGAGTGTGCACAAGTAGACACTTAAACTTGTATAAAATTGAACAAATAGATATATTTGTCCTATGTGGCGTTCTACGTGACAATTTGATGTCCTATGTGACGTCCTATGTGTATTATGCTACATAGGACATGTGTATGTACTTCTTCAATTTTATATAAGTTTAAGTGTCTAGTTGTACACACTCAAAATTGAAGGACATAAATGACAGCTGAAACAAAGTTAAAGAGCATAATTATTATGCATTATATATGCCTTATTTTTATGTGCATTGATATAAACAAAGGGCAAAATAATAAACTTGATCAATCTATTAATAATATGTTAATCACCATATAAAATAGAAAATGATCATCTAATATTAAATGGAGATAATGATACTTTCATATAATTCCTAGAGGAGTTCATTCAGAGTCAATGGATTGATGATTAAAGTGGACCAATCATTTCAGGAGGAGGGAATGTATGTAGCTTAAAGCTGATACTGGCGCACACAAACACGAACAACAAAGTTGCGACAGCAATATAACTTCCAACTTTCACCATGTAACTTTCGTGTTAAATCTCAGTAATTCAATTGATTGATTATATCTAAAGTTTTACATTATTGGTGAAAGTTTCGTTTCTCACCTTATAATCTCTCCTCAATATCCCTTCCTCTATCTGCAACTACAATTGAAATGTGAACCATGTTTTGAAAGAAGAAAATAGTTGTTGATTTGTATGATGTATAAGAAATTAATATATATTAAGATACATGTATTATTTGTGTACTAGAAAAGAGGGGAATAAAATAATTAAATTACGATATATGAACAATAGACTAGATACAACTTAGAAGAATACCTATGTACATAAACCAAACTGTAAGATGATCTGACAGAAGTCTGCTTGTATTCGAAGAGAGTCATGAATTGAGAAAGCAAGTAGAGTGAAGTAAAGAAGAATTATTTCATCTACTTATCTTGAAGAGAAAATGTGATTACTAGAGCAAGGTTCTCTTGTGATAACTCTGTGAAAAAATGACTTAAATGAAGATGATTATGATTGTAAATTTGAGAAAGCATGTTGTCGAATCTAACACTATTAGCTTTGATGAAAATTTAAAGAAGTAATTCTTAAAGAATTGGACATTTCTAAAATACTATCTATTGTTATAGAACATGAATATTTTTTTCTTTTAAATATTAATAAATATAATAATTGAGAAAATAATGAAGAAAAATTCATCATGTGCTACGAAGAAATCTCCAAAAGAGGAGAGCATTGGTGAAGAGAAATATTTTGATGAAACTAATGGTGCGACTACATACTTAAACACAATCAGTAAAAATGACAATCACAATCTCAAAAAGGAAACATTTTCTAAGAAGATGAGGATCTGAGAAGATTAAAAGTTGAGAAGATAATCATTCGAACTCTTAAGAAGAATGTTGATATGCAATCATTAAAAAGTTGAGAACGAAAGAATTGAGAAATAGAAAAATATTTTGTGAAATTTCAACCACAAGATTAAAGGGGGATTGTTAAAATGTATACATTATTTTGGAAGAAGAAAAGAAGAAAGTTCATCTATTAGAAAATTAATATTAAGATGAGTCTACTATTCATGTACTAGGAAAGAGGGAAGAAAAGAACTAAATTAAGATATAGACTAGGTACATGATAGAAGAATACCTAATTTACCTTTATATACCTAAGTCAAAAGTAAGTCCAGTTGATAGAAGTCCGCTTATTCAAAGAGATTCATTGAATGAGAAAGAAAGTAGAGTGAAGTAAAAGAAGAATCATTTCCTTTTCACCTGTCTTCAAGAAAAAAAAAAGAGTGATTGAAACAACATATTCTGTGAAATTTCATAATAAAATGTCAAGAACAATTGCGGCATTACTAAGTTAGATGAGGGTCAAACCATGTCTTGCTCTTGAGAAATTAAAAATAAAAATAAAAACAACATTGAGAGGATCTAGCAATAGTATTAGGTAGAGTATATATAGTATTAAATATACACAAATTGAACCTGAAAATTAGTAATCTTTCTATCTCAAAGACTTCCCATGAACATCTGTGTCGAAATGAATTACATTGAATGTGCTATTTTTGTCCTCCATTACATAATTTGACATTAACCAAGAACCCCTTCAATTGATCTCTGTATATATACTTTTAATGTTTTTCTTTTTCTTCCTTACTTGTAATTTCACCCCTTCCCCGTTGTGTGTGGGGGGTGGGGGGACATTAGTATATGCACATCGATTTTGGTAGAAATATAGTAAAGGAAGATCAAATATCCAAATCGAAGGACTTGCCTTTTTCAGATGATTCTTCAGAGGGTATTGAGTTGTTGTTCAAATAAGAATAAGTCGTTGTTGTTGTTGTTGGGTTAGAGGAAGTGTCTTGGTGATCCATGGGACAGTCCATATTAACTCCAAACAGCCTGAATCGCTTTGCTGCCACTTTACCTTGAACCACTGGCACCGAATCGAACACCCTTGGCTCCACAACATGACTAGTATTACTACAACCTCCCCATCTTATCTCATTATTCAAAGGGTTTGCATTTATCACAGCGCTATTACTCATATTGTAAGAAAGATTACCAATTCCATACATGTAACTATGTGGATTATAATAATTAGGAGGCTGACCGATATTACTGCCTCCTTCCAGCAACAAATTACTCGAAAATGTTGTTGGGTAATAAGACTGTAAATGAAAGAGCCGTCCATCAGAAAAATGGTGCGGCATCATAAATTGATTGTTTATGTTTTCATGAGGACGGCGACGCCAGTCAATGAAAAGACGATGCTTGGACAATTCAGCAGCTCCACGCTGAAATGAAACAATATCACCAGCATCAAGTTTCTTCTCCTTCACAAAACGGCTCCATCCTTTAGTCATTACATAGCTCTGACTACTATTCCAATACGAATACCTAAACCTCCACGGCTTCCCATTACTATCTTCAAAATTCAATAGTAGTCCCCCCTTATCGTTACTAGAGGAATCAAGAGGGAAATACTTCTCCGCGTGCTGTTTGGGTATGACTAAGCGATTGAGCTTACCAACATCACTAGGAGTAACTACCTTATCGAACATATGTTCTCTTTCAATCATTGCATCACCAGTAGATGAATCCATCAACATAAGCTCCGTAGTACTGCTAGGCCTTTTAAGTTGTTGGTTGTGATAAGACGAAGATGCTTCTTCTCGTACAACATTACCAAAGAAATTCATGATCCAAGGTACAAATAGATCTAGAGATTTGATGTTGTCAAACGAAAAATGGACAAATTGATGATTCTAGGGTTAAGACTTGGAAAGAGGTCTCACACAAAAACACAAGCAACTAAAGAGAAGATGATGCCTTTCATATCATATGTGGTAGCGTCTATTTCCTGGAATCTTATCAAGTTAGGCAATAATACTTTCTTTTTTACTCTCTCCTTCCATTCCAATAATCTGACTTGTCCTTGTCCTCGTCACCATATATTATATATATAAAAATTAAAATACACTTCCATGTGTATATATTTATTATTTTTGCAGATATGGATCTTCATTATAACAGTTGAGACTACTAGTGGAGTGGTATATTTTTCATTTCTCATTAGGCCCACGAAACAACAGGCTCACTTGCCTATAATTCTCTTAGACTCTTATTGATATATCTCAATATACGCGGTGTAATTCTATTTACTGAGTTTCTGAGTAGAAAATATTATAATGTATTCAAATCTTATCATTATATTACCTCGTGGTTGTTTCCGACAAACTCTCGGCTCCATTGCATTAAGTAGAGAAAAAAAGTAAACAATAATGTAATGACAAAGTACATAGATATATAGTACTTATACTACTTTAATTTGAAAAAAATATTTATATAGGGTTTAGGGATACATTGAATAATTAATTACCAAAAACCCAGTGATTAAATATTACAGAAACCAGTACACAATGTTTTCCTCCAAGCAATATATAATCTTGTACTGATCAAAAAAATGTTTTGGATTTTTCTTTGCTGTCATTGCAGGAAAACCCGTACAATAATACAAAAACCTCATTATTTCATTCTCATATTGCAGTTAAATCTACTCATTTAATGGCCTGCTAGCTATAAATCCACAAAATTACAAATATAAATAGTCTTCGGATAAGATGTAATTGTTAATTGTGCAATAAGTTATCTTGCAATAACATAATGAAAATGTCAAAATATTTTTAAGGTCCGTCAAATTCTTTTTCTACTTAATTATGAAATGCATGTTATGCCATCTAGAAGAAAGAATATCAAGATAACTGATCCCAATATATATTATTCTTTTTTATTTGCTACTTCCAAGCCGTATTGTTATCACTAGGGATGTACATAGGTTGATTTAGTTTTATTTTATTGAAAAATAACTAAATAAATTATGTCTGTTTATTAATCTATAAATCAAATCAATTCAACCTAACGTTGGTTTTTATCAATTTTGCTTTTAGTCGATTTCTTCGGTATAATTATACTGTGATTTGAAAAAGAGATAAAATTGAAGAGATTGTGTCATTGATCGTGTGATTTAATTCTGCACTTAAAGTTCTCAATTGAAGGTTATTCCATTGATTATGAGATTATATTGCTTAATGGCATTTCAAAGAGACTTAAGTAAATAAAATTGAAAAAATCATCTTCAAGACAATGTCATAGGAAAACATATAAAAAAACTCACAAAAAAATACAACACATGCCAAAATTTTTTCATCATATTAGAAGCCCAAATATGAAATTATATATATATATATATATATAAATTTGAAAATTATAAATTATTTTTAAAAAAAAATACTTACAAAGCATATTATAATAAAAAAAATTCTTGTGTATAAAAAATTAAAATTATATATATATATTATGTCGATTTAGTTTGAATTCAATTTGATTTATTTCTGTTATCACCAAATGAAACCAACAATGATCGATTTTTTTTTTCACTATCAAACCAATCAAACCAATCAAACCAACCACAAATCACTTTTTTATTGTTAATTTGATTTGATTCGTCGATTCGATTTAACTTGGGCAACCCTAATTATCACTCTCATCAGCTTCTAAATTAAATGGTAATATCTAAATTCTATAAAAACCTAATATGTAGCTAAAATAAATAAATAAATACTAAATAAATACCAAAAATAAACAGCTTCATAAACCTGAAAGGAAAAAGAATGTGATCATTAATGCAATTGGTGGACTGACAATATGCAGAGAGAATGGGATAAATCTATTCAATAAGTAGATTGGGGACCAAATGGCTTCTTTATATTATCTTTTACGTACTACTACTTTTACTATATGCCCTTTTCTGACTCCGTATATAGCGAAAGGTTAATGCATCGAACGATATTTTTAAATTTATGCTGAAAATGTATTATACATTTTAGGTGAATGGAAAGGTATATATGGGTGGCTCATTAATATTGCATTGTTGGTAGCTAGAGAGAGGACCACCTAGCTAGTGATCAATTATCTCCAAAGACTCTTCACATCTAAACAGAATGAGAAATCAAAAAAGAGTTTGCATGCTCTAGTCTCAACCTAACTATATACACCATTTAACTCATGCATTTTTTTATTTTTTTTTATTTTAATTAATACAATCATCATAGATGATATAGAGTTAGACAATGATCTCAACTTGTAATTTTATCACTCATGCATCACACAACTCAAATTAATTTCTACAATGGAAGAGGGAATTATAAGATGGTGAATCGAACTCTTATTAACAAAGTGAAAGGTCAGACAATTGATTTATTAATCTACTAATTAAGATTCCCCCAAGTCCTTTATTTTATGTATGTTATCAAATTAAGTTTAGAGTTTTAATTAAGTTTATGGTACAAGCTTAAGTATTACTCTGAGAGAAGTATTGAAAACATCTCTAAACTTGGCGCAGATTAATGGTTTCATCCCCAAACTATTAACAGCCTTAAAACACTCTTTCTACTTGACTAATACACACCTGATCTACCAAGTAACAAGATATTTTTATGTTCAGTAAGTCAAGTAAAGAGGTGTTTTTAAGAATGACAATAATTCAGGAATGAAACTAACCATTTGCGCCGAGTTTAGGGATGTTTTAAATACCCGGGACCAAATGGGTATTGAGCCAATTTTTCAAAGATGTATATATATGAGACATAGTGGGGACTCATGATATGGTAGCAAGAGTATTAGAGGTCTTTGGTGAAATAGTGAGTGGAATAAATGACCAAAAGGGTTATCACATTCTAAAAATATTGATTATAGGCCCATCACATTCTGAGATCATTTCCAGCAATCAAATTAAAGTACATTTGTTGCTAGGAGAAATATTAATTGCTCAAAACAAAGTAATTTAATTTGTATATAAAAAAACAGACAACTAGAATAAGAAAAGCTTATACTTCTCGATCTATTTTTATTTGTTCAATTTTGATTTTTTTACTTGTTTCTTTTTATTTATTATTTTTGACAAATAAGAAAATGACAATATTTTTTTACCTGTCATATCCTCAATTTATTTATAGAGTTAATGTCTTTGAAAAAGGTAAAACCTCTTAATGAATAAATTGATTTTGGAATTCTATCAATTAATAGAGGTAAAATGGTAAACTCCTATGTCAAACATTATTTTTTTAATAAGTGTGTCGAGTAAAAAATGGACAAGTAAATAAGAACAGTGGGAGTATTGAATATGGGGTTTAATTTTGTGGAGGAAATATTAGTTGTATGGACTTTAGCGACAATTAATTAATTAATGGTAATAACTTAATTATCGTTAAATATACATACTTTTACTGGCAATTAATCCTCTTTGTAAATGTCCCTAAGCCTTATAGTGACATTGAGTCAATTAGCAATTAATTAATAATATCGATAAAGATTTTAGCACTATTTTTTAATGTGCATATTTATCGTCGCTGAAAACTATTTTATAGTGAACTTATGGATCAGGACTCTTCCTATTTATTGTTTGTTATTTGTATGAAGTATTTTACTACCTAGGCTTATGTAATGGATCTAGGGTCTCAAATTTAATCATACATATATATATGAGAAAATGGTCTAAAACCCCCCAACCTATACCCGAAATTTCAACTACACACTCCAACTTTACGGATGTTCTATTACCCACCTGAACTTTATATTTCTCTATTTTATACACACCTAAGTGCTGACCTGTCATGGAAGGTGTTCTCACCTTCTCTAGGCATGTTAGAAGGTTAATTTTGACGAAAAATTCCTCCCCCATCAAGAACTTTGCCCCAAAAATCTTCCAAATCAAAGTAAAATTCAAGCTTGAATATGCTTAATATAGTGAAACTCAACTAATTTTCTTTAATAAATTGTAATACTGAGAAAATTTCTAATCCTATATTCAATACCCAACATATCTACGGAATAAAATTTCAACTGATTTTAATAACTGGTCAAATTCCTGCAAATCTGAAAATGCAGCGCCATTTCTTCATCTTTTTCATCCCGTTGCTCTGAATAATTTAAGCAAAGTCGTCTTAAAACTTCTTTAAATCACGCTAAATTTTAGATATAAGCTTTTCTTGACATTTCGATTTTTTTGATATATTACCCATTTAAAACGGTACTCGTTTGTGACAAGTCGAATTTGAACCCAAACCTTTTGAACCAACTTTAATGGAGGTTTCAAGTTGGTGGTTCACATTTTAAACCCATGAGTTTCAGTTTTTTGCCATATGAAACTCTTCAAAACATTAGCGGAAGTTGCTCCCAATCTAGAAAATAGATCTAAAAATTCCATATGAAAGCTCGTCAGAGTTCATGGAGTTCCAAAGTTCAAATCTAAAAATTGCAGCCATGAACTTAGTCAAACACTCAAACTTAGTGTTTTTAGCTTGAAAAATTAGCAACCAACAATGTCATCAAATAGTTTCAAATTTGAAAATCAAAATACATCCATAAACTTTGATATTATGACCTTAAACTAGAATTTAAAACAATAAATAAAAAAGGAGAAAAATTTTTAAATTTTTTTTTTTTTAATAATATTCCACGTGTCAAACGCGTGACTTTCATCCAGCAACATATACGTGGTTGTGGCATTTTAGGTGTGTATAAAATAGAGAAATATAAAGTTCAGGTGGGTAATAGGACACCCGTAAAGTTAGAGTGTGTAGTTGGGATTTCGGATATAGGTTGGGGGGATTTTAGATTATTTTCTCTCTCTCTATATATATATATATTAATTTGACGATGACATGTCGTTAGTTTTCAATAAAAGGTGACTTTCATTCCATCTGTTGTGGCTAAATCAACTTAAAGAGCCTATTTGATGTAGATTGTGAAATAATGCTACTAGACAAAATAGTGCCTAGGGTAAAAAGGAACTTATAATTATATTATCCTACCTATGTAGGCTTGGTTAACTAAGGGACATTAATTAATAAACATATTAAGCTCTCTATATATATATACATATTAATAATAATAATTAGTGTCATGCTCTTATGCCCTCCATTATTTGAATTAAGTTTCTGAAAAAATTGGGCAAGCTAAGGTAGGTGGTACGTAGCCTATAGTATATTTTATTTATATATATATATATATATATATAGAGGTGGTCCATGTATAAGAGGTGCAACATTATATTAAAAGAATTTGGGAATTTTATTGATAGTCACTACACTAAATGTGATCTTTACGATAATAGCTTAATTGATGTTAAATATGTATTTATAGCGGTAATTAACACTCTTTGTAAATGTCCGTAAAATCTATAGTAACATTGAATTCAATCACATTTAACTAGTATCGATAAAGACTTTAGCACTTTTTGTTATCGTGAATATTCTTTCTTTCATCCATATATATATATATATATATATATATATATATATATATATATATATATATATATAAATTGCTAATTCTTTGAACAATTTTATTGAAAGAAGTCATTATTGAGTTGACTTTTTTTTTTTGGGTAAGTAAAATTTTATTTACCAAGTAAACGTTACAAAACAAAGAAATTAGCTGGTGTGGACATATGCTCCACCCTTGCTAAAGCAAAATCTCATTACTACTACTATATTCTCTGAAAAGGTATTCAACTTTTGTAATCTAGTAGCTATTCTAGGATATCGATGTTAGCCCATATGTTTGGGCTTTTGTTATTGGGCCTATTTCCTATTAGGTTAGGTTTAGTTAATGAATTCATATTAGGTTAGGTTTAGTTAATAGATGCTTATATATAGTCTTCCTATTCTTTTTTTGTATTTAGACAAATTATATTATATTGTAATACAACTCTTGCCTCTTGTTCTTCAATTAAAGTAGTTCTGTTAACATGGTATCAAGAGCTAAATCGATCCATGCTCTTTGATTTGTTGGTTGAAGATCTGGTAGCAGTCATTTGTTGAGTGGATCGAACTAGGGTTCGTTTTTTGATTTGTTCGAACTAGGGTTCGGTTTTTGATTTGTTCGAACTGGGGTTCAATTTTTGATTTGTTCAAACTAGGGTTCGAATTTTGATTTATTCGAACTAGGGTTCGATTTTTGATTTGCTGCTTCTGCTGAGTTCTTGATTGCTGCTGCTGTTTGTTTAGATCGGTTCGATTTAAGGTAGTTTAGTTTTTGTTTTGCAATTGTTCGTGTTTTGCTCTGTTTGCTTCTCTTTTGACAATATGATTGGAAAGGATGATTCTCTCCAGTCCATTAATGCTCAATTAGATGGTAAAAATTATGCATAATGGAGTTATGTCATGAGAATTTTCTTCGTGGGAAGAATATGTAGGGTTATGTCATTGGAATTAAAGTTAAACATAAAGATGATAAAGCTGTGGATTTTGCATTATTGGTAGACTCATGGGAAACTTCTAACTCCAAGGTTATCACTTGGATCAACAATTCTGTAACTCAGTCAATTGGTATGCAATTGGCTAATTATGACACAGCAAAGGAAGTTTGGGACCATTTTGAGAAATTGTATACTCAGTCTAATTTTGCTAAGCAGTACCAGTTGGAGTTTAATATTTGTGCTCTTCAATAGAATGCTATGAGTATTCAAGATTTCTATGCTGCAATGTCAGATTTGGGGGATCAAATGGCTCTTACTAAATCTGCAGAGTTAAAAGTTTTTGAGCCATACATTGCTAGAAGGGAAGAACAACGTTTGATTCAATTTTTGATGGCATTACGTTCTGATTTTGAAAGACTGCGTGGAACAATCCTTCATCGATCTCTTCTCCCCACAGTTGATTCTGTTGTTCATGAACTGATTACAGAAGAGACTCGTATCAAGTCTCAAGTGGATAAAGGGTCTAAAGCAACTAATACTCTTGTTGTGTTTGCTGTTTCAACTGATCAGTCTAGACCACCACGTTCTCGACAATCTCCTAAAGTTGCATTTAATGAATGTGCATTCTGCAAAGAGAATAATCATTAGAAGGCTCAGTGTCTATTGTTACTTAACAAGGCAAAACAGTCTCAATCTAGACAGTAGCAGAAGTATGGGCAGCAGAAGTATGGTTCACGCTCTTTTGATGCTCGTCCTCCACAGTTTGCTGCTGCTAGTGCACCATCTGTAGATACTGAGTCTGTTAGCACTATTCCACCTTCTGCGTTGGATCCCTAGGTTTTCGAATAGTTCAGACAGCTTATGACTTCTAATCCTACTGCCATGTCAACATCTAATCCCTCAGGTATTCCGTCCTCCTTGTGGATTTTGGATTCTGGTGCGTCTCATCATATGTCACCTTATTTGTCATCGTTTGGTTCTTTATGTCCTATTTCACCAATCTCTGTTATATCCGTTAGTGCTACATCTATGACAGTTGAGGGTGTTGGTTCTGTTACTACCCCTAACATTGTTCTCTCTGATGTTTATTACATTCCCAAACTTGCTTTGAATTTTGCATCGGTCAATCAATTGGGTAAAACTGGTAATTGGGTGTTCTTTTCTGATTCTGTTTATGTTGTACAGGACCAACACACTCAGAAGGTGATTGGGATTGGCCGTAGGTTGGGGAAACTCTATATCTTAGAGATTCTCAAAGTGTCTTCTGTTGCTGTTGCTGCCGCTAATATTGATTTGTCGTCTTTTCGTTTGAGTCCATTGTCTTCTCAGTTTTATCTTAGGCATTCCCGTTTGGGACATGTGTCAGTGTCACGTTTACATTTCTTAGCCTCTACTGGTGTTTTGGGTCATTTGAACACTTGTGATATCTCTGATTGTAGTAGTTGTAAACTAGCAAAATTCTCGGCTTTACCGTTTAATAAAAGTGTGTCTTATTCTGTTGCTCCTTTTGATATTATTCATTCTGATGTATGGAGTCCATCGCCAATATCCACTAAGGGTGGTTCGACCTATTATGTTTCTTTTATAGATGAGTTTAATCGTTATACCTGGGTTTATTTTATGAAACGCAGATCTGATTTCTTTGGCATTTACAGTAACTTTAGAGCTCTTGTTAAAACACAACATTCGGTTGTGATAAAGTGCTTCAGGTGTGACTTAGGGAGCAAATATACCTCTAATGATTTCACTCAGTTACTCGCCTCTGATGGCATTATACACCAGTCATCTTGTACCGACACTCCTGAGTAGAACGGTGTTGCCGAAAGAAAACACTGCCATATTGTTGAGACAACACGTTCTTTACTCTTATCTGCAGAGGTTCCTAGTATTTTTTTGGGGAGAAGCAGTCCTAACTATTGTATATGTGATTAATCGTATTCCTACTACATTGACTTCAGAGATGTCTCCGTTTGAGAAATTGTATGGTCACCTATCGAATTATTCTGCATTACGAGTTTTTGGATATACTTGCTATGTTCTTCGCCCTCATGTTGAACGAAATAAGCTGGGGCCAAAATCAACTATAAGTGTGTTTTTAGGGTATGGTGTTAGACAAAAAGGATATCGTTGCTATGATCCTGTAAGGCAGAAATTATATGTTTCACGACATGTCACCTTTTTGGAACATATTCATTTTTATTCAATTCCAGCTAAATCCTATGATGTAACGAAATTAGATCTTCAGCATATTGATCCTTTTGGCGTTGACATGGAGGTTCCAATTTCAAATTCATCCATGCCACCTGATGATAGTGCTTCAGCCCCACCTGTGCCTGAGTCTACTCCTTTGACTGTTGAGATTGGAGACCCACCACCTCTGAGGAGGTCTACTCGTCCTTCTAAGTCCACCAAACTACCAGATTTCGCTTACTCTACATATTCAGCCTCATTTGCTTTCTTTATTGCAAACATACATCATTTGTCTGAACCTGAGTCGTACGAGAGGCCGTGACTAATCCTCTTTGGCAGAATGCTATGGCTGAGGAACTCACTACTCTTTATCAGACACATACATGGGATTTGGTTACCCTCCCATCTGGTAAGCATACAATTGACTATAGATGGGTGTATATGATAAAAACAAAGTCTGATGGGTCTGTTGAGCGATACAAGGCCAGACTTGTGGCAAAAGGGTATTCACAAAAATATAGTATGGACTATGAGGAGACTTTTGCCCTAGTGGCAAAGATGAATACTATTCGCACTATAATTGCTGTTGCATCCGTTCGACAGTGGAAGATATTTCAAATGGACGTTAAGAATGCATTTCTGAATGGTGATCTCCATGAGGAAGTTTATATGACTCCTCCCCCAGGTATTGACTACCAACCGGGTGAAGTTTATCGGCTTCGAAAAGCTTTATATGGTCTCAAGCAAGCCCCTCGTGCTTGGTTTGAGAAATTCTCCACTGTGATTACTTCTCTTGGATTTCCTTGAGTAATCATGATTCGGCGTTGTTTGTTAGATGTACGAGTGCAGGGAAAATTCTTTTGTCCTTATGTGTAGATGATATGGTCATTATTGGTGATGATTATGGTAGTATTGAGTCATTGAAGCGTGATTTGGCTCATCGATTTGCCATGAAGGACTTGGACTTGCTACGTTATTTTTTGGGTATTGAGGTGGCTCAGTCTAAGAAAGGGTATCTTCTTTCTCAAACTAAATATATATCTGACTTGTTTAAATGGGCGCGCCTTTCTGACAACAGGACTGTAGATACTTCCCTTGAAATTAATGCACGGTACTCTCCTAGTGATGGTGTTCCGTTATCTGATCCGAGTCTTTATCGGACTGTTGTAGGTAGTTTGGTTTATCTTACCGTTACTCTCCCAGATATAGCTCATGCAGTTCATGTTGTTAGCCAGTTTGTTACTGCTCCTGCTTCTGTTCACTGGGGAGCTGTACTTCGTATTCTGAGATATCTTCGTGGCACTCAGTTTCAGAATCTCTTGTTTCCCTCGACATCATCTCTCGAGTTGCGAGCCTATAGTGATGTTGATTGGGATGACGATCACAATGATCATAAATCCACCACTGGTTTTTGTGTGTTTCTTGGAGACTCTTTAATCTCTTGGAAGAGCAAGAAACATGATGTTGTCTCTAGATCTTCCACGGAGGCTGAGTATCGTGCTATGACTGTGACTACATATGAGATTGTTTGGTTATGTTGGTTTCTTGCAGATATGGGGGTTCACATTTCTCTGCCTACTCCCCTATATTGTGATAACAAAAGTGTGATACAAATTGCAAAAAATTATGTTTTTCATGAGCGGACGAAGCACATTGAGATTGATTGTCACTTCACCCGTCATCATTTACAGTTCGGGACCATATCGCTTCGTTTTGTTCTATCTACCTTGCAGATTGCTGATCTTTTTACGAAGGTGCAGTCAGTGTCTCGATTTCGGTTTTTGTGTGACAAACTCTCAATGATTATTGCTATTGCATTGTGAGTTTTGAGGGGGATGTTAGCCCATATGTTTGGACTTTTGTTATTGGACCTATTTCCTATTAGGTTAGGTTTAGTTATGTTGGGAAAAACAAGGCACTAACAAGAATGCCAGACAGGATAGCAGCGGAATAATACCCAAATCAACTTTCCCTTTCAATTTGAACCAATAGAAGACAAACCAAATCAAGCAATATGAAGAATGGGCAGCAAGTATTCAACCAAACTAAAGTAATAAGATAAGAACAAGTCAATCACACAAGACACAACGATTTACGTGGAAAACCCTTCGATGTGAAGAGTAAAAAACCATGGGACCAAAAGCTCCACTATAAACACCAAGAGTTACAAAATTGTTCTCCAAAATTGGCCACAAAACAAGTGCCAAACAACGAGCAACAACAAATCAAGATTGCACCAAAAACTAGAGAATTAAAGAAAATATTTCACCCAAAAATGCTACTGTTCACGCCCTCAAATCTGAAGTTACAGAGGTCAAAATTCGATCTCCACCGTTGAATTGCAAGAACTAGATGCTGAGAACTCCCAGTTCAAATTTGAACACAATCCAACGGTTAACGAAGCGGAAAACTCTGTTTGAAGCGGACTGCCTGAGCAGAAAATTTTCAAAAGCAAAAACGGGATTTTTTTCTCTTTTCTTCACAATCTCTAAAACAAATCTCTCTTGATTTTTCTCTCTTGTGTTTCTGAAAATAAGACCAAATAAGCCTTATATATTCCACATAATAATTGGGTTATGGGCTAGAGTGGATTGGTCCTAATAAGACTTTTATTTATCCACATAGGAAGGGAAAAAAAGATCCTAAACCCAACTAGTTAATGGATTCCTATTAGGTTAGGTTTAGTTAATGGATGCTTATATATAGTCTTCCTATTCTTTTTTTTGTATTTAGACAAATGTTATTATATTGTAATACAACTCTTGCCTCTTGTTCTTCAATTAAAGTAGTTCTGTTAACAATCGACTGCCTCTCCCATGAATCTCCTATATTATAAGCCTAATCAGGTAGCTTGCTGGTTTTTGTTGCTGCTTAAAAATCCTAGCATTTCGCTCCAATTAGATATGATAAACAACATTTGACATTGCTATTATGTACATTAGAGCCCTGTTGCTTTTGCCTTTCATGTACTGCATTCCCCATTGTACTTCCTCCGTCCAATTCATTACATTCCTTCTTATTTCTTGCCATTGTAAAACACTCCTCCATATCTCTGCTGCATAATCACACTGGAAAAATATATGGTCATGATCTTCATTAGCTAATGTCGGACACAATAAATCTTGCATTACTCTCCATTTTGCCAATCTGTCCTTTGTTGCAAGTCTCCTTTGTACAGCTAGATACATGATGAAAATCCACTTAGGAGCACCATAATTTGTCCATACTAGTGATTTCCATCCTACCTTCTCCTTTGTACCTCTTATTTGCATATATACTTTGCTTATGCTATATTGTATCATGCTCGTCATATCTACCTCAGTAAGACCAACCTCTTGTAGATGTTTTGCTGCCTTCAAAATCTTCTGCACTACCCAGGAAGCCTGTTTGGCTTGTATGTTCCACACACCATTTTGCCCATAGTAACTATGTATCCAAATCACCCACAATTTTTCTTTGTTTTTGCTTAAGTTCCACAGCAACTTCCCAACTGCAGCTTTGTTCCATGTATATATATCCAGAAAATTTAGTCCATCACTTGTTTAGGCCAACGCAGCTTATCCCATGCAACTAATGCTTTCCTTGAGATTTAAGTATTTCCTGTCCATAAGAACCTTCTACAAATAGTCTCCACTG
The DNA here is from genome assembly GCA_037074985.1 of Solanum bulbocastanum. Taxonomy (NCBI): domain Eukaryota; kingdom Viridiplantae; phylum Streptophyta; class Magnoliopsida; order Solanales; family Solanaceae; genus Solanum; species Solanum bulbocastanum. Next base: position 4,487,142 of record CM073604.1, read on the forward strand.
CTTGAATTATTTTCTTTGGAAGAGCAAAAATCTGAGACCAAAACATTTGGATTGCATACAAAACACTTTTGATGAGTTGAGCTCTTCCTGCATAAGACAAGAATTTTATTGTCCAGCTTGTGATTCTATTAAGCATCCTATCTAACAGAGGTTTACATTGTACTATAGACAACATTTTAGTACTCAGAAGCATTCCAAGATACCTTAATGGAAACTCCCCTTTCACAAATTGTAACTCCTGCAATATCTTTTCTTGTTGTTGCTGTTTAACTTCTCCAAAATACACATTGCTCTTGTCTACATTTGCAACCAGACCAGAAGCTCTAGAAAACATCATAAAACATTTATTCAACCATGCTACTGATTTTAAGTCACCTCTACAAAACATTAGCAGATCATCAACAAAGCTTAATTGAGCTATTCTCTGTCTTTTGCATCTAGGATGGTAGTGAAACTCAGGATTTGTCTGCAATGTCTTTAGAATTCTAGTCAAGTTGTCCATGGCTATTATAAACAAGTAAGAATACATAGGATCTCCTTGTCTTACACCCCTTTTTGCCTTAAAATGGGTAGTGCTATGCCCATTTACCTGAATAGAGTATGTAATTGTTGTGATACACTGCATGATCCACTTTATGACTATTGCTGGCATTTGAATCTCTCCTAGTATCTGCTCCAAAAATGTCCATTCCAAGGAATCATATGCTTTCTTCATATCCACTTTCACCATGCATCTTCTGGAAATCCATTGTCTACCATATCCTTAAACTAACTCATGAATGAGTATCACATTATCATTCAAAGCCCTTCCTGGTAAAAAAGCTGATTGGTTTGGTTCCACTATAGTCTCCATAACAGGTTTTAACCTAGCAGTTATAACCTTAGCTATAAGTTTATACATTGTTGAACAACATGATATCGGTCTATACTCACTGATCTTGGTAGGATTTTGCACCTTAGGTATAAGAGTCACATTTGTACAGTTAATGGCCTGATACATTACCCCTGTATTGAAGAATTCTAATACTGCACTTATCATCTCCTCCCCCCCCCCCTCCCCCACCAACTAGCCATGCTCTTTTAAAAAATACAGCATTGAGTCCATCTTTCCCTGGAGCTTTTAGATCATTAATATCTGGTAAAGCTGATTGCACTTCCTCTCTTGTACCTGGAGCTGCTAGTCTTAGTTGTTGTTCTCGATTAAGCCACCCTCCTTGCTTCATCATTTGTATGTCCACACTTGGTAGACTAGAAGTATTCTGACCAAGTAGTGTTTGATAGAACTGAATAGCCTCCTTTTCAATTGCTTTCTGGGAATGTACAGTTATTCCTGCATCAGTGGTAAGACTAGTTATAGTATTCTGTGCTAACCTGTTCTTCATATGAGCAAAGAAATAACTTGTGTTTGCATCTCCCAAACTCAAGATTTCTGCTTCATAGCACTCTCCTCAATCAGACTCCATTTCTCCAATTGCAGTTTTAGATCTTTTTCCTGTTCTTTTTAGCTTGCACCTGATTGTGATCTAACATTTCATATTGTATTTGAGAAAGTTGAGTTCTAATATTGTGTATCCTATCCCTCACTCCCCTAAATTCAGTGTTATTCAACACTTTGATGGCCCTGATAACCTTCTTGAGTTTCCACCAGATTTCCTTCATGCCCCCTTTTCCTCCACCTTGCCATGCTTGTTGTACCAATTGTAGAAACTTTGGATGATCTGCAATGTAGTTAAAGAATCTGAAATTTTTATATTTATTTTGGCACATCTTATCCAATACTATCCTCAAAGGGGAATGAACAGATATCTCAGGTTTCAATATAGTGACCTCCATGATTGGCATATGTAGCATTCATTCTGCATTGGCTAGAGCCCTATCTATCCTGCTACAGGTGTGACCATTGTCCAAGTATATTCACCCCCAACTATTTTTAGTTCATGCATACCACTATCTATCAGAAACTCATTAAAATCTTTAACCTCCATATCTTGTACTGGGCTGCCTTGTGGTCTATCTTCAGCCTGCAAAATCGCATTGTAGTCTCCCATGCACAACAATGGCCCCTTAGTATTCACTACCAATTCCCTCACATCGTCCCACAACACCATCCTATCTTGAATTGTATGCAACCCATATATTGCAACAAACATAACTTCCACTCCATTTCGTTTGATCTTCATTGTAGTCTGTATAGGTTGAGCAGATTTACTTCCCACTTGACAATCCACATGTTTGGAATCCCATAATAACCAAATTCTTCCCTTACTAGAGTAAGCATAATTTCCCTCACAGTTCCATCCAGGAGCAACTTTCTGGATTACTTTATTGGCCACCTCTTCCTCTATTTTATGCTCTAAAATAACTATAATGCTAACATTATTTTTCCTCATAAACAACCTTACCTCCTTCTGTTTATGAGGTTTATTCAACCCTCTAATGTTCTAAGTTATTAAATTCATTAGCAATATTGATCATTCCTTCCCCCTCATCATCCTTATGCATACATTGCCTATTCTCCAAACTTGTACTTCCATGCTCATAAGTATGCAGAGTATCAAACCCATTTTGCACCATCACCTCCATACTTTGTTGTTTGCTAGCACTTCTTCCTGCAGCCTTTGCTGGAGTTTGCTTCCATGTCTCCTCTCGCGACACTGCACTTTATTCCTTATGCACTTGCGTCTGTTCCTTCTCGGCTTTACTAACATCCACCTTAGGGTGCCATTTAGTTGCTTTCCTTGTTTGTACCTGAGTTCTCAGCCCATCTTTCCCATAACATTTATGTCCTACCTGCATACACTTAGCATAATATTCTGGCACCCATTCATATTGCACTATTTGTTCAAACACCCTACCATTATGATCTTCAACTTTCAGCTTCTTAGGCAATTCCCTTGCCACATCCATTTCAATAAGGACTTGCGCGAATGATATTCGATCAACCTTGGTAGTGCATTCATCAGCATACGATGGTTCTCCTAATCCGCTACTAATTATACTCAAGGAATCCATACTCCAGCAACTCAGAGGCAAATTGGGATATTTCACCCAAATTGGTACTGTTTGCAACACTTCCTCATTGAAATCAAATTCAGGGCTCCAGATCTTCACAATAATGGGTCGATTATTCAGTAAATGTGGTCCGGAGTAGAGCACTTCATTCCTATCATCTATATTAGCAAATCGAACTAAAAAATACCCATCATTATGATAGTACACCTTAGGCTTACTTACAGTATTGACATGCAGAGCATTATATCTTTCCACTGCATCTATATAGGCAATTCTCCAACAACATAGAGAATGAGGGCTTGTTTTCATTCCTCTGTTGCTTTATCAATTTCTTCCTTCTTCAGTTCAATAACCTTCTCGCTATTCTTCATCACTAGATTAATATAACTTAGACTAATTCCTTTTGTTGACAACCTGTTTGAGTTAAAAATATTTACCCATTTTTTTCCTGGCGGCTCTGCTATCTCTGGTTGCAACTCTCTCTGAGCTTGTATTCCACTTCCTTGTTGTTCTCCTGCTTGAGACTCACTTCCACCACTTGTATCCTATTGTGTTGCTGCAATAGGATTAGTGGTCACCTCCTTCATTGGAAGTGGCAGCCACTGTTCCATTGATTCCTTCTCCATTGTATCATCCCTTCTTGGTGGGCTTCTTAGATCTATGTTCTCCTTCCTTCCCGGTGTCCCCAGTATCCTAGTTACTTCCTTTTTCTTCCTTCCTCTTGCCATTCTGTCAGTTGGCTCACGTTAGCAGTTCACGCTATCATGCGCCGAGAGCAGCGAAGAAGAAGACTTACACTACTAAAAAACTGCTTAAAACGATGGACGACGTCGCTCCAAAAAGCGACGCCTTCTGCCACACTGTTCGTCGTTTTTTAATAAAAATAATTATTTTTTAAAGTATTTTACAAAAGCGACGGACGACATCTCTTAGTCTGTCGCTTGTTTTAGCAAATTTTTGCGCCAAATATATAAATAATTAATAATTATTTATTTAATATATATGGTGACATTGTCTGTCTCTTTTATTAAAAATAATTATATATAAATTAAAAATTAACGACGCTGTCTGTCGCTTTTAATTTGTTTTATTTTATTAATAATTTTTTTATTATAGCGACGGACGACATCTTTATGTGCGTCGCTTGTTGGTCAAAATATATGGTGGACTATTTTTAAAAAGCGACGGACAATATCTCTTAGTCCGTCGCTTTTTATGAAATATCTAAAAGACAAATCACAATTTTCTTATTTTCCTCTCTTTCTCTTCACTCTTATTCTCTCCCTTCTCTCTATATCGATCTCCCTTCCCGTCGCCGTCGCCGCCCTTCCCCGTAGTCAGTCGTCGTCCTCTCCCAGTGCTGCCCTTCCCCGTCGCCAGCCGCCTTCGCCGATCGCCGTCGCTGCAGTGCTGCTGCCTCTCCTTGTTAAGGTTAGGGTTAAATTTTAGTTTTTTATTTTTTTCAATTCTAGTGATTATAATTGATTGTTTGTTAGCATATTATTGTTTTTGTTTGTTGGGTTGTGTTATTCAATTTTTAATTTGATTTGATTATTGTTAGTTAGGTATAATTGAAGATTTTTATTTTAGGGCTTTTTTTAAAAAAAAATTGGGCATGGTTAGTTAGTGAAGATTTAGCATTTTTGTATTTTAGGACTAGTTTAAACTTGAGAATATGTAATTTGAGGTTGAATTGAGATTTTTTTGGATTTGATTTTAGGACTAGTTAGTAAAATGTTAATTTGAAGTTAGAAATTAGTAATTGAAGTGTTGTGAGTAGATGATGAATGTTTGAATGTCATGAATTTAGATGATGAATGTTTGAATGTCATGAACTTAGAACTTGAATTTGAACTTAGAATATGAACTTGAACTTGAACTTAGAACTTGAACTTGAAATTATAACTTGAACTTGAATTTAGAACTTGAACTTGAACTTAGAATTTGAAGTTGAACTTAGAATTTGAACGTGAACTTAGAACTTGAACTTAGAAATTGAAGTTAAACTTAGAACTTGAACTTGAAATTAGAACTTGAACTTGAACTTAGAATTTGAACTTGAACTTAGAACTTGAACTTGAAATTAAAACTTGAACTTGAACTTGAACTTAGAACTTAAACTTGAACTTGAACTTAGAAACTGAACTTGAAATTAGAACTTGAACTTGACTTGAACTTGAACTTAGAATTTTAACTTGAACTTATAACTTGAACTTGAGCTTAGAACTTGAACTTGAAATTAGAACTTGAACTTGAACTTAGAACTTGAACTTGAACTTAGAATCTGAACTTAAATTTAGAACTTGAACTTGAAATTTGAACTTGAACATAGAATTTGAACTTCAACTTAAAACTTGAATTTGAAATTAGAATTTGAACTTGAACTTAGAACTTGAACTTGAAATTAGAACTTGAACGTAGAATTTGAACTTGAACTTGAACTTGAAAATATAACTAATTAATTTTAGAAATTAGATATGAACTTGAATTGAAAACTTGAACTTATTAAAACTTTAATATATATATATATATATATATATATATATATAATTCTTGGATTTGAAGTTTATATTTAACTAATTTTATAACTTTTCGTGCTAGGCAACTGAGGAAGCTCAACATCTAAAACAGTTGATAGAAGACTATATTGCTTCTTTCATCAAAGTAGGAGATAAGGTTGGTTCTTCTAAATTTCTAAAGTTCAAGTACAATTGTTTTCAATAATGTGTTTGTGTCCATCTAGTATTGATAATTAGCTTTAATTTTGTGATATTTTTTTGTGTCCATCGATTGTTTGTTAAGCATAAGTACCAACACTAGTTGATCCTATTGATGCCAAAATTGATTTTCTTGCAAGATCGATTAGTGTCCATCTAGTGTTGACACTTAGCTTTAAATTTAGAAATAATATATTTGTTAAGCATAAGTACCAACACTAGTTGATCCTATTAATTTAGTTAATTGGTGTATTTAGTTAAAGTTGTTATGTTGTTTAAATAAATTAAAATAAATAATGTGATTTATTTAATTGGTGGATTTAGTTGTTTGAATTAAGTCAATACTAAACTAGTTAAACTTATAAAGTTGTTAAGTTGTTTAAATAAGTTAAATTAAATAATGTGGTTTTGTTGATGGATTTAGTTGTTGGAATTAAGTCAAAACTAAACTAGTTCAAGTTAAAAAGTTGTTAAGTTGTTTAAATAAGTTAAAATAAATAATGTGGTTTAGTTGGTGGATTTAGTTGTTGTATTAAGTCAAAACTAAACTAGTTAAAGTTGTGAAGTTGTTTAAATAAGTTAACATAAATAATATGGTTTTTTTGATGAATTTAGTTGTTGGAATTAAGACAAAACTAAACTAGTTCAAGTTAAAAAGTTGTTAAGTTGTTTAAATAAGTTAAAATAAATAATGTGGTTTTGTTGATGGATTTAGTTGTTGGAATTAAGTCAAAACTAAACTAGTTCAAGTTAAAAAGTTGTTAAGTTGTTTAAATAAGTTAAAATAAATAATGTGGTTTAGTTGGTGGATTTAGTTGTTGGAATTAAGTCAATACTAAACTAGTTAAAGTTATAAAGTTGTTAAGTTGTTTAAATAAGTTAAATTAAATAATGTGATTTTGTTGATGGATTTAGTTGTTGGAATTAAGTCCAAACTAAACTAGCTCAAGTTAAAAAGTTGTTAGGTTGTTTAATAAGTCAAACTAAATAATGTGGTTTAGTTGGTGAATTTAGTTGTTGTATTAAGTCGAAACTAAACTATTAAAGTTGTTAAGTTGTTTAAATAAGTTAAAATAAATAATGTGGTTAAGTCAATACTAAACTAGTTTTAGGACTACTACTAGTAAAATTATTATTAAATTTTATTTATAATATAATTGAATATCTATATTTTTGTAGATGGATCACCGTTTGTGGATGTATAATATGCATTATGAAACTGGTGTTGGTTTGAAATCTGAGTTTATTGGCTGTGTTAGAAATTTTATTGAACATACAATGACACTTGACATTTTCAAGAATAATTGATTGTTAGGTGTCCTTGTAGTGCATGTAAGTGCTTAAAATTTTTTAAAACCAGATAGAGTTATGGTTCATTTGTACCAAAATGGATTTAAGCCTAGATATTTTGTATGGATTGATCATGGAGAAAGTGATGGATTGGATGGTATGTTTTATAATTCGATGCCTGTGGATGTATATAATGTGGTTGAACCACATGGCCAAATTAAGGTTGAACAGGTTAGGTTTGAACATAATAGGGTTCATGAAATGATCAATGATGCTTTTGAGGTTCAAGGTGGGATGAAACCGGAACAATATTTTGATGAAGCTCCTAATGAAGAAGCAAGACGTTTTTATGATCAATTAGAAGAGTCTAGTCGTCCACTATGTGAAGGGAGTCCGCATTTTGCCTTGTCAATTGCGGTTAGATTAATGAATATTAAATCAGATTGGAATGTTCCTAATGTTGCTATGGACTCAATGGTTGATCTTTTGGGTGAACTAGTTAATCCAGAGTTTAACATACCAAAGAACTTCTATTAGGCAAAGCGTTTGGTGTCCAAGTTAGGATTATCGTATGATAGAATTCATTGTTGTGTTAATGACTGCATGTTGTTTTACAAGACTGATAGAGAATTAGAAAATTGTAAATTTTGTGGACATGCTCGTTATAAGAGGACTCCGGCTGGAAAGATGGTCCTAGTTCGGGCAATGCATTATCTACCTCTCATTTCTAGGTTAAAGAGGTTGTATGCATCGATGAAGTCTGCCCCACATATGAGATGACATCATGAATATAGAAGGCCGCCGAGTGTCTTGTCTCATCCATCTAATGGTGAAGCATGGAACCATTCTCTAATAATGCTTCGTCTTATTCATGCTGGCTGGTATTTCTTACTTCGTATAATCTTCCTCTTGAAATGTGCATGACCAGTCCCTACATTTTTCTAAGTTGTGTTATTCCAGGTCCCCGTAATCCAAAAAGTTTGATTGATGTTTATCTACAACCATTGATAGATAAGCTCAAACAATTATGGTTTGAAGGCATTTTGACTTATGATATATCAACTAAGCAAAATTTCTTTATGCGTGCTTCTTTAATGTGGACTATTAATGATTTTCCTGCATACGAGATGTTGTCTGGTTGGATGACAGCTGGAAAGCTAGCATGTCCGTATTGCCTAAAAAATAGTAAGGCATTCACTTTAAAGCATGGCAGAAAAAATACATGATTTGATTGTCATCGTTAGTTTTTGCCAATGGACCATGAGTTTAGAAAGATGAAAATGCATTTAGAAAAAATAAGGTTGAAAGTGAGCCCCCACCTCTATTACTCACAGGGCATCAAATTTGAGAGAGAGTTTCTCAATTACCTAAAGTTACAGAAGCTTCACCTTCTAAACTTCCTGGATATGGTGTTGAACATAATTGGATCAAACAAAGTATATTTTGGGAGTTGCCGTATTGGAAGGACAATCTGCTACAACATAATCTAGATGTGATGCACATTGACAAAAATTACTTTGATAATTTGTTTAACATAGTGATGGATGTTAAGGGTAAGTCAAAAGACAACTCAAAAGCTAGAATGGACATAAAAGAATATTGTATGAGAAAAGAGTTATGGCTACAGGAATTACAGAATGTAAAACAGTTAAGCCCAAAGCCAACTTTTTATTCACATTGGATGAGAAATGTGAAATTATTGAGTGGGTTAAAGATTTGAGGATGTCGGAGGGCTATGCTTTGAATGTAGGAAAGTGGGCAGATATGAATGAAGGAAAATTGATAGGTATGAAAAGTCATGGTTGTCATGTGTTCATAGAAACTTTAATTCCTATCGCTTTTAGACATCTACCCGAAAGGATATGGAAACCAATCACAGAGATAAGTCTTTTTTTAAAAGATTTGTGTTCTGGAAAGTTGTTGGAGAGTAGTTTAGACAGGATGGAGGAAAATATTCTTGTTACTACTACTAAGTTGGAGAAGATATTTTCATGTGGTTTCTTTAATGTGATGGAACATCTTCCAATTCACCTTGTACAAAAGGCCTACATCGGAGGTCCGGTTCAGACAAGATGGATGTATCCATTTGAGAGGTATCTATTTGAAATATTCACTATTTTATACATATTCCCCAAGTCCTTTTATATATTAACATATATATACATATATGCATGCAGAAAAATTGGTAGTTCGAAGCAAACGATTAAGCAAAGGGGAAGGATCGAAGGATCATTTGTTCAAGGTCATATTGGGAGAGAAACTGGTGAATTTTATTCTTATTACTTTGGTGATGATGTGTCATGTAGGAGAGCCCAATCGCAACGATGAAGGCGATATCGATCCTTTATTTCCACCGATAACAATTTTTAATCAAAATGGTCGAGGATCTAAAAAGCATGGAAAACAAGGCTTCACTGATATGGAAATGCAACCGGCTGTGACACATATTTTGCTTAATTGTCCAGAGATTCAATCATATGTCAAGTAAGTGTTAAAAATATGTTATTAAATTACATACTAATAAGTGATCATTAACTAACGAAATACTTGAATGTAAAATGATCAGCTTGTTCGTAAACACATGGAGTAATGAAGCCATCTATATAAAATTTTCCAAATGGCTAAGGAATTATGTAAGTGTGCAATCATTAAGTATTTAATAATATATTCATGTTACACTAAATTATATTACTTGAAATAATAATCACGTAGGTTTACGATGAATACTCAAGTGTCCAACATTTGCAATTAGTGAAAGAAGTAACACTTGGACCTAAATCTCAATTACTTACAATGAATAAGTACTGTGTCAATGGTTTTAAGTTTCAAACTGAAGAAGTTTCTAGGAACAGAAAAACAAATAATAGCGGTGTCTACATATAAGGTGATGTTGATGGGGTCAAACTATTGAATATTATGGTGTCATTCAAGAGATTATTGAAGTGAGGTATTCAGGTTGGCTTAAGAAGAAGATTGTATTGTTTCGGTGTGAGTGGTTTGACCCTTCACATAGAGGCACAAAGGTGGACCATCAACATAATATAATTGAAGTTAAGCACACCAGGAAATACAGAAGTTATGATCATTTTATTATTGTACAAAATGCTAAACAAGTGTATTACGCTTCATATCCATTGCGTAGAGACAAAGCTAATTGGTGGGTTGTTATAAAAAGTAAGCCTATGGGAAGAATTGAAATTGACAATGTCTTAGATATGGCGTATCAAAATGATGTGTCAATTGTTCAACAAAAAGTTGATATTGAATTGAAAACCACACTACAACATCCTCAACATCTATTAGAAGAAATATCTGATGATGAGATACTGAATGTTGAGGAAGAAATATCAGAGAATGAGGAAAATGAATCATTTGATGACGAAGAATAGGACGATAATGAAAATGAAACAACTGAGGAGGAAGAATGAGAAAATGATGGAATTGAAACAAACGATGAGGAATAGTGTATAATGAAAACTAGCTAGTATATATGTAAGTGTATTTGCTAATTTTATTTAATTTATGATTTTTTTTATATATTGTACATGTAAATTTGCATACAGATGTCATCAGGCGGTGACGGTGATAGACATCGCAAGCATCTTGGAGTTAGCCAGACTAAACAGGCTAAGAAGAAGAAGTCTAGGAGACAGATAAATCCTGAGGATATTGCAGGATCTATTTCTTCTGTGCCAGAGCGCATTAGCCATGCTACTCATTTATTTGATGTTCCGTTTGGTACGGCGGATCCTCGGCAATATTATCCTAATTACCGTCAACCAGTCAATTCTTCATCTACTTCATAGGCATTGCCTTTACGATGCTATGAGGATCTACCTTTACAGGCTATTCATCGAGCACGACCCTTATCGGCAAGTACTCCATCTCCCACAGGTACATCTCCTTAGTTATCTGCCATGAGGCTTGGAGATTCTAGTAGTAAACAATCAGATGCTATGGCCAATACACCTCCACTGACTCAGCGTTGTGTGTATCCTGATGTATCACCCTCGTCTACAGCTACACCTAGTGCTACACCACATGATACAATGTATGCTCTAGCTCCTGGCTAGAACGACAGACTTGGTAGAGTCATGATTGAGCCGGATGAATCATCATAAGTTTGTTTTGTTATCTATTTGTTAGTTTATTTTATTTATTTCTTATACTTTAATATATTATTCATGAACTAACATATTTATTATGTGTTTTGCAGGTGGCATCCTGCAAAGGATGCTGCCCGTGTTTTAAAAGACTGTGTTAGAAGACGCTATACACAAACTTATCACTCTTGGAGCAAGATTCCAAACAGTATGCGCCAGGCGATGTTTAATAACTTTAAGGTATATATTTTTTAGTCAAGTTTAGTATACTTTACTTTTTTTTACTATCGATCTAATTAACGTTATTTAATTTTTTTTATACTATGTATACTTGGGAGTCGAGGTACAATTTGGTCATTGGGACCACATTTGAGAGGAAGGCATCCGCCAGACTGTCTAGCTGTTTAAAGAAAATTTAGGATAATGGTGAATGTCCCGATTGGATGTTGCCTCATGTTTTTGATAAATTGGGTCAGTATTGGAACACAAATAAATTTAAGGTAATATCAGATCAAGCCAAAAAGGCTAGAGGCAATCTTAAAGGTGGCTTGTTGCACATCGGAGTTGCAAAGACGGTTGGAACAATTGCACGAGAGATGGTAAGTTCTAATTCAAACTTTTAAATAAATAATTAGTTGATTCATATATATTTTTATAAATTTCAGTTTTTATTTATAGGAAAAAGAATTAGGACGCACTCTCATTGAACCAGAGGTTTTCAAGAAGACTCTTGTAAGGAAGAAAGAAAATGAGTAGGATCCGGATGTGTGAGTGGAGAAAAGGGCCGAACGAACTTTTGTAAGTTATTTAATATGAATAATATATATTAATAGTGAATATATTTATGATATGTATATATATTAATGTCAATTTTTATATTTAATATGCAGAATGACTTTCATCAGTACGTCGTTGAGAATCTAGATAGTTCGGTCCAATTGACATATGAATTATCCACCTAGATTTGGAAAGAAAAAGTGGTAGGGGGGACACACAAGGGTAGCTACTATGGTGTAGGCCATCGAAGCGATATTAGACGACTCCAGTCAGGCTTTGGATCATCATGTCAAGCCGAGACACTTGACGGTGTTCAGATTGCTGCTATGTCGGATCAAATAGCTAAACTTACAACGGCACTAGCAGAGTCGAAGCGGAGAAGAGTAGTTGAACAAGAAAGCATGAGTGAGACCGTTCAGCAAATCAAAGAACAAGTGATGAATATTTGTCGTCGACCTACTACTTCGGCTCCCGATGACACCGACGACGAGAGTGATGAGGATGATTATTTAGATCTCACTCAGTAGTTTAGATAAATGAACTTTTTGAAATGAATTTTGAAAGAATTTATAAGTCTTTAATTTATGATTTAGATACTTCTGAATTTTATTTTAAGTTTGTTGTTTTATGTTTTGTTTAGATAATTTATAATTGTGTGTGTTTGATTGGGTTGAATAGTGTAGAATTGAATTGCATTTGCATGTGGGTAGCAGAAACTGCCAGCTTTTGCTGTAAAAAATATTGCAAAAAAGCAACGGACAACGTGGTTTAGTACGTAGCTTTTCTGGGTTTTAATTTTTTTAAAAACCCAGAAAAGCGACAGATAGAGTGGTTTAGTTCGTTGCTTTTCTGGGTTTTAATTTTTTTAAAAACCCAGAAAAGCGACGGACAACATGGTTTAGTCCGTCACTTTTCTGAGTTTTAATGTTTTTAAAACCCAGAAAAGTGACTGACTGCGTCACCTTTTAGAAATTAAAAAAAATAAAAATTAAAATAAAGTTATGGAGTCCGTCGCTTTTGTTAAAAAAATTCAAAAAAAAAATAGTAAAAATGCGACGCTGTCCGTCGCTTTTTAGAGATGCAGTCCGTCGCCTTTTGAAAAGCGATGATGTCCATCGCTTTTTGAAAAGCGTCGGGTTAAAAAGCGACGGAGGTGATTGCGTCGCTTTTCTGTCGATTTTGACCAAAAAAGCGACGTAGTCCGTCGCTTATGATCGTCGTTTTTTTACAATTTTTTAGTAGTGTTATGCGCAATGGATTGAATTTATTAGTTGTATTAAATGCACACGTTTTTATGATCAATGTGATGCCTAAAAATCACATCACATTGGGTTAATGTAATTATTCAGGTACTCCAATAGAAGTGGTTTGGCTTAAATATTCTTTTAAATTTAATTCAAGTAAGAGCGCTTATGGTACTTGTCAAATCAATGCCAACTCTAATTAATACACAGATAACTACATACAATATTATGAGATAACAATGCACGATAAAAATGTTTGGAGATGAAGCTAGCTGTCGTTAGGGATAGCCATAGGGCAGGGTGAATGTCACGCCCCGAGCTTATACTTTGGACTGGACTGACCCTCGAGAATCATTGTTAGCCCCAAGCGAACCCTTGGCCTGGCGAGACTCTCAGCGGAAGACTTTAAGCATTAATAAAAGAAAACAAATGCAACTTTACTCAACTGTCTCAAAATAACTTAGAATGTTTTAGAATTAAGCATCCAACTAGCCAAAGTATCAACTCAAGTCTTATAACAAACACAATTGAATATGGAAAGACTAATGAAGTATAATTATCCATTTATGAAGCCTCTAACACTAAGAGGGATGTCGGGACAAGACTCTCGATCATTCTAACAACTGAAATGATAAAGCAATAATAAAGGAATCCTCCGAAAAGAAAGGAGGCTCACCAAATGACTTTGAAATGCTCAACTGGATCAACGAAGCACTAGATGCTGATCCTAATTAACTGTATCTGCATCATAAAAGGTGCAGGCCAAATGGCGTTAGTACATGGAATGTACGAGCATATGAGGGGAAAACTAAACATGACATAAGCTTGAACTGAAATCTGAAAGAAACATTTACCTCAGTCTTACTCAACTCATGGATACTCAACTCAAAACCGTCTTAATACGTTTGTAACAGATGAGATTACGACACTTTTACAAAATGCCATTATAATGTTTTGTGACGGTTTCAAACCGTCGTATTACATCTAAAAAGTTGCCGCAATATGCCCTTTTTTGTAGTGAATTAGCTTCGATCAATGTGATTCTCAAATTACAACACTCTCTTTAACAGTTTTTCTTAATGTGTATATCTATTGCCGCTAAAATCTTTTTTTTTTTTTTTTTTTTTTTTTTTTTTTATAGTTCAGAAGCAACTAGATAATGTTTGAATGCAAACAAGTCCTTTCTTTTCCATTTTCGTTGTGTTCTAAATAATGTTATGTTATTTGTGCCAGTCCAAGGTATGGGTGCGCAAAAACCGAACTGACCGATAAACCGAATCGATAAAAATATTATTGGTTTATTGTTATTGGGGTTTTGGGTTAATAGGTTTTCAATGGTTTTATAAAAAATTTATTGGGTTATCGGTTCAATATTGTTTTTTAATATTGGGTTGTTGGATAAACCGATAACCCATTAAGACTTGTAATTTACTGCTTTTACTTTAACATAAATATTAGTATATATTAATCTCAATATCTTACTAGTTACTCTCTTTGTCCTTTAGCCTTCAATTCACACTTCACAATGACTTTGAGTTCACAATTTCACATTATACAAAACGTTAAAATCTAAAGTAAGAACCCTATTCTTCTTAATTTCTATGTGTTACTCGTGTATAGTTCTTTTCATGTTTGTTATTATTGTTTCTATTTTATGAGTATTTGTAAAGTTACATTATTGTGTTTTCACATCAAATTTATTATAAAAGTCATATATTTATTTTATAAGTATTTTCTTATTGGTTAAACCGAAAACTGAACCGTTAAGGACCAAAACCGATAAAAAATATCTTATTGATTTGGTTATTGGTTTAACATATTTAAAAACCAAAAATCGATAAACCGAACCAGTAATACATAAAACTGAATCGAACCGACCGATGCACACCCTAGGGTCCCTAAATCTTACTTGTTTCCCACTTGTGCAAAATGGGCCTTGTATTGGGTCCAGCTAATGGATTCTTTTTCTTGTTGGGCTCATCTGATCGGTTAGTCCATTGTTGATCTCCAATTGTCTTGTTTAACCACCCTTCCAAACGTTGAACTTTGCAATTTATTTTAAGAAGAGAATTATTTGGATAAGTACTTTTTAATAAATAATTATTTATTTCAACGATACTTTATTTATTTTTATTTATAGTAATATTATGATAAATTTGCTATGCATGAAAAATATATTATGCATGAAATATAAATGTATTATAAATGTTTTAAAATATATTTTGTTTGTTTGGTTAGAAATTGACACAATGCATTATAAGTATATGTGATAAATGTATTAACCATGAATATAACTTGTATTATCTGTTTTATAAGTTTTTTTCTGTAATATGTATTAAAACTGTCTTACAAGAGTCCAATGAAAAAAAAAATATTACTACTATAAATGGTAGATATTTTCTTAATATAGCATATCTATGTAAGATTCCCTTATTTTTATTTCAAAAGGGTAACTAACTGAAGAGTATTTTAACTCAAACAATTTGAGATACATATAAGAATACAAGCTTTTGTTTAGAAAAGAAGTAAAAAAAAAGTCAAGAACTCCTATATAAATATATATGAAACTTGAATTTACTTCCTCAACGTCTGTAATATGTATTCAGCATAAAGGTCCCTGCACAACAATAGTTCAAATGTAAATCTCTTTTGAACATAGAATACATGGTTTCGTTTCTCATAAAGTCACTCAACAGTCAAGTGATTTTGAGATTATAAAAGAAAGTTGAGTGACTTTCTGAAAAAAGAATTCACGCTTGAATGAAACATAATTAATAGACAAGTTGTTACATTTTTACATAGAGTACTGGATAGCCTCAGCAGCAGTATTTGGTGGCAGAAACTCATCAACAGCAACTTCTTTGTTCTCATTCTTCTTATCTAACAAAATTAATTGTCACCTATAAAATATATACACACATTCGCAGAAATAAATAGTTAATTAAAACAACATACATTCTTCAAAGAATCGGCGAATTTTAGCTAAACGATGAGGGGGAAACTGGTTTATGTTAGTGTAATGGCGATATTCAGGATCATCAGCACACACTGCTATGATTTTATCGTCCTTCTCTCCCTGAATATAAGAGAATCTCTATTAATCTCAAATGCGATCCTCATTAGTTGTAAGCACATAAATATAATCAGGAACCTGATCGATCATAGACATCAATCCAATGATCATATTGTAAGAGCTAGCATTCGATACGTGATGGATACCTTAATGAGACCAGTTTTCTTGTCAAGCTCGTACTTAATTTTGCTTCCTTTTGTTATCTCAATTACCTGTTAATGATTGATGTAATGTATGTATCTATATATGTCACTGGATCATATCATATGCCGTTATAAAGCAGAGAGGGTAATTTAATTAATTAGTGTACTCACAACATTGAAAACGTTAGGAGCTTCAGGTCCTACAAAATCGATTATTGAAGAAACAAAATGAGATCAAATAGCTAGTCGGAAGAATGAAAAATGAAATGTGGATAGGTACAGTACGTACCTATCTCAGAGGTCATGTCAAGGATGGGCAGCAACGGATCGTCTAGATAAAGATGAAAGGATCCTCTCATTCAAACGAGGGACACTTCTTTCATCGCTCATCTTTTGCTGCTTTCTACTGTACTAAAAATAGATTGAACGTCAAATGCATCATATGGAGTAGAAATTTAATGTAGTGGAAGTGAAAACTAACTCAAATGATTGATATCTTACGTACCTTGGATTGAAAGAAAGAAAGAACACGTACGATATATGAAATGAATGGAATTAATTGGGGATCGAGAAGTTTCGTAATGTGATTATTATGATTGTGATATATAAGTTGAAAAAGTAGACACGCAATCACAGGAGAGCCTCCTTATTCCTTAATTTCCTCCTCTGCCATTTAATTTCCTTTTAATATCTTCCATTAATTTGTTTTCAAATTAGTAAGACGATGTCAAACATGATGTTTGAACCATCGTCTTAACTTTCTTTGAAATTAATTGAGTATATATTTACAGACAAGATGAAGAATAATACTTCTTCTGTGTAAAAAAAAAAAAAGTTCTTCTGTGTCACATTATTTCCTTGTAGTGCTCTTTTGAAAAAAGAATGACAAGTGCATGCCCTATAAACTATACTTGTATAATGAGATTTTTTTTAATAGCTACACCTAAAGTCATGACATGTTTAATATCATAAGCTTCAAACTTTTTAAAATAAAACTGACATTATGGCACATAAATACTATAACATACACCAAATATTATCTTTAACGACTATTAATTAACGACACTAACAGGAAAAATTGCATAACAAGGCAAACATGTGAACATATTTATGGAACACAACCATAATTTAAAAATAATTACAATAAACCACTATATGTTGGTTTTATGGCAAACTCTTTCCTTCTCTCCATTGCCTCTCTCTCTCGCCCTCTCTCTCCTGTCAATAAGAAGAAATCCATTCAAATGTATTATGTCTCAATTGTATTCAATCAAATATAGTGAGAATTTTGTAATTTATACATTCGAAAAACTATATCTGTATTTTTGTATGAATTGTATTTGTATTCATACGTATACAATATGCTTTATCCTCTCTGTCAAATGTATTATGTATCAATTGTATTCAATCAAATATAGTGAGAATTTTGTAATTTATACATTCGAAAAACTATATTTGTATTTTTGTATGAATTGTATTTGTATTCATACGTATACAATATGCATTATCCTCTCTGTCAAATGTATTATGTATCAATTGTATTCAATCAAACATAGGTGAGAGATTTGTATTTTATATCGATTGTATTCGAAAAACTAAATTTGTATTTTGTATCAATTGTATTCGTTATACAACATGTATTCATCATCTCTCCTCCCTTCGCTCGCCTCCTCCCTCTCTTGATTTCGCTCTCTTCCTCCCTCTCTCGATCTCGCTCTCTTCTCACCTCCTAATATGTATTCATTTTGATACAAATCAATTTGTATTTGTATGAATTGTATTTGTATTCATACGAATACACTATGCATTATCATCTCTGTCAAATGTATTATGTATTAATTGTATTCAATCAAATATAGGTTAGAGATTTGTATTTTATATCGATTGTGTTCAAAAAACTAAATTCGTATTTTGTATCAATTGTATTCGATATACAACATGTGTTCATCATCTCTCCTCCCTCCTCGATTTCGCTCTCCTCCACCCTCTCTTGATCTCGCTCTCTTTTCACCTCCTAATATGTATTCATTTTGATACAAATCAATTTGTATTTGTATTTTTTCTCTCCAAAATCTGCAAAAAAAAAAAAAAAAATACAACTAATACAAATGTGTAGTAAACCAAAGTGTAGATGTGAATTGTAATTAGTTAAACGGTAGCTAATGAGTTTTATTTAAACCCTAATGTTTACCCTTTTTGAAAGGTTTTCATAACTAATTAAGTGCCACTAAATATGACTTTCAGAGGCAATCAACACTCTTTGTAACTGTTCCTAAAACTTATAGTGACATTAGATTCAATGCCAATTAACTAATACCGATAAAGATTTTAGTCCTCTTCATTAATTATCATCTCAATTTAGTATTTACTTTTACATTAGAAAAATATGAAGGAGAACATCCCTTAGAAATACACAATTATTTACCAATTGATTCAGCAGCCAGAAGAATATTAATCCCAAGCAAGCACATATTGGATATTAGGTCCACTCTTAAATGGCTCATGTTCACCACACATATGGATGTATGCTAAAACATGAAACCAAAATTAGCCAATAAGGACTGAGGCAATCTCACCTTATCCAAACTCCTACCACAACCTTAAATTACACTCACTATCCTTATAACGATATAACAAAATCCATCACCAAAAAAAATACTTAAAAAAGTTTTATCTAATTAAAAATAGTTGTTGATTGAAATCCAAGATCAATGGCAACAATGAACTCAAGTGTATTGGCATGCAGCTATGCTGTATCAGGCATGGCTTCATCTGAACTCACATCAAAATATACTGTTACTATGGCTTCCCCATCACTTCAAAAATTGCCATTCATCATTAAGGCTCAACAACAATCCAGCTCCAACATGGACAAGGACCAAATAGCAGCTGGAAGAAGAGTTGCTCTCCTTGGCCTTGCTGCTGCCCTTTTCACCACTGCTTCTTCTGCTAATGCTGGTGTTATCGACGAATATCTTGAGAAAAGCCTAGCCAACAAGGTACATATGCATGCTTATTTTTATTAACGAGAAATGTACAAAAAGACACAAACATTTTACGTGATTCAGTCAATCTGGTTTTCTATAAATACAGGAATTGAATGACAAGAAGAGGTTGGCTACAAGTGGTGCGAATTTCGCAAGGGCATATACTGTTCAGTTTGGAACTTGCAAGTTCCCTGAGAACTTCACAGGATGCCAAGACCTTGCCAAGCAAAAGGTAATCTCAACCTTTTTCACTAAATTTTTTTTGTTGAATAAATTAATTGGTATGCTAATATTTGTGGTTTTACGAATGATATTCAGAAAGTGCCATTTATAAGTGACGATTTGGCGTTGGAGTGCGAAGGCAAGGACAAATACAAGTGTGGTTCAAATGTGTTCTGGAAATGGTGAAGCTTAGATTGAAGACTTATGAATTACTCATTTCCCAAAATGTATGTATCTATTGAGACAGTGAGAAGTAATTTACTATCCATTTTCTTTTTAATTAATTAATCTTTCGTATTGATTACTTTAATTTGTCCATCTTACCCTAAATGATATCTGTGTGCTAACAATTCTTCAAACTCAGAGAAGCAATGTTATATATATATTTGAAATCTGCCTCTTAATGGCTTGCCTTGCTGCATTATAGATCGATTTGACTGGACTCGTATAAAACAGAGCTTGCAGCCTCATTTCAACTCAGTTTAACCTCATTTTGTATTAGGTCAACAGGATCTAATTATATACAACATTGCTAGTGTAACAAATTTTTATATGTACTACCTAGCAATGAAATTTGAAGTTGTCCGGTCTAATATTTTTCGTGTTACTCTTGTATAACCGTATGTAGAATTGATCTTTTATACTAATAATAAAAGTAATAGCTATAAAAGTTGAAGATTTTTCGAACATGGAGAATATATAGATGTGAAAACCGGATATTCTTTTAGAGCTAAGGAAAAATAAAGTTTTTTGACATTGCAAAGTAAAGAAGGAAAGTGTGCTACATATATATAGTAATCACTGAATTAAGAGATATCCAGTAATGGTAATGAAGCTAATGCATATAGAAGTACTTACACAGTAAGAGAAAAAATGTTCACATATAAGGTTGGTGTTAGGACAAAAATAATTAGGTGTCATGCAGAAGCTAACAAAGCGAACCTCGAAAGACTATAAGTAAGAAGACAAACGAGAATATCATGTCAAAGACACAAAGATTTAATGTGGTTCAATCAATCAACCTATGTCCACAAGAAGATGAGCATATATATATATATATATATATATATATATATATATATATATATAAAAAGAGAATTCTATGTCTGCCTACATGGTGCCACTACAAATCAGGATTCCCTTTTTAATTTATTTATTTACAAAACTAGCATTTCCCTCCTCTCAGAAACCTTCACAACCATCACCACCATATTACAAATTAAGCCTCCACCAAATCTTCCATATGTATAAATATCAGCCTCCTTTGAACTTTTTTAAGCAACTGATTGCCAAATAGGAATACTAGGCCAAATTTAAGTTTAACTAATTGATAGCAGAATGAAATATTGGACCAAACTATTTGAGTTAGTTGGACCTGATGTGTATATAATAGTTATACCTTGAGAATTTTCTTTTTAGTTTTGGAATTGTGAATGCTTCTCCCTTAATCTTATGTATACTTGCATTGTTGCATGCATTAGTCTGCTGTTTCCATAATCTTACGTTACCTTTGGTGATTTGAGTTAATCACTTTTTTCTAGGGGTGGTACAATATAGATTGAATGTCAATGTAATTTATTAGAGTTTTGAATTTTTATATGAAGTACACATTGTTGGATTTTAAAAGGTGTGAATGAAATATGAAGCGCTGTGACTTTCATGAAAAGTTGTGCCTTTTATGAAAAAGTTGCGACTTTTACTAAGAGTTGCGAGTTTTATGAAAAGTTGTGACATTTCCAAAGTGTTGTAGCTTTTCCAAGGAGTTGTGACCTTTCGATAAGGCACAATAAATATTTGTTTACACTATCCTTAATTGTCTATAAATAGAGGGATTTCCTCTCATTTTAAAACAATGAAAATTCTAAACTTCTTCATCTTTCTCTACACAATTAAATACTTGTGTACTTTGCTCCTGTTGAGTAGCTCACTAACACCATTGTTTTTGTATCAATACCTTGGTGAATAGAATCAGTCTATCCTGAGAGGATCAATTCCTTTAAACCTCAGGTACTAAAGAGGAATAATTTCCTAAAGGTGACATTGTGTATTCAGTGGGCTCGATTTTTTCCTTTCTGTTTCATTCTATTGTTACAAATCTTGGTATGTTTTTTACAGTCATTAATTTATGCTTATGTTATTAATTGCTATTTTTGAGTACATGCTTTAAAATTTGTTGTTTATGTTTCTGCAAAGTTATTGTTATATAAGTATTTTTTAGTATAGATTAAATAACACACGTTAATTGAGTATTCACAAGTTTTCTGTACTGAAATTGTTGAAGGTACAATAAAAAAATTCCTTAAAGATCTATACTACCATCTCTTGAAGAAAAAATTCAAATTTAGTATGCCATTGTAAGGACATAAAGACCTAAAAACCCTATCGCACCTTGATGTGCGAAGTGAATCAGGAAAAGAAGACAAGAATTAATAAACTTTTGACATGAATTCAAGGATGTTGTGTCGAATGACCTATAGAGGAATATGACTAGATTGAAGCCTCTTTTAATCTTAAAGACATAGATAACTACATGATAAATTAATTGTTCGTATTCAATATGAAGTATAGATAGATTCTTACGTATAAAAAATTAGCCCAATTGAGTCAAGATTCAAAAAAATAAAAAAAAAAGTATAGATAGATTCTTAAGTTTACTGCAGGTTGTAAATACTTTTCTTGAAATAATAGATGTGTTTTTTGACACTGCAAGTGAAATTGAAGTGTAGTTTCAAATTGAAGTTCATCACTCTGGAATGATGATTTTTTAAACGCATCCAAACAAACTGAATAATTTTGTGTAATATTTTTCCCTTTCAAGTATATATAAAGTGACAACTGAAGTTAGAACCGAATTTTCAAAAAGACACCTTAGCTATGCAGATGTCCTATTACCCTACAAAAGTATTAAATATCGTTGTAAAGTGCCCATTTCTCCCTATGTTTACATTCACGCAAATGATGTGCGTGGATGTGAATTTTTTTTTTCAAAACGAATGAAAAGGCTCCATGTGTCATTTCCTTATCTATTATTTAATTACTTCTTTTTTAAATACTTCATCTTTCCCAATTCTTTCAAAAAGATCCATGGTTGAAGGTTTAAACTCAAAAAAATAAAAAATCATCTTCTCTCTCGAATGAAATCAACCAAAAAAGATAAGAACTTTCTATCTTCTTGTTAATTTCCAGTCGTCAAGATTTAATTTCTTTAAAAGTTGAGAAATCAAGTTATCTTTTGTGATTAGATTTTGAGGAAAAACATTCATATAATGCCAAATACAAATCTTGAATCATATTTGTAATGACGAGAATGATTCGACGTTGTGTGTGATGTGATGAAAACATGAAAACTTACTTTTAGTACAGTGGTCAAAGCAAATTTTTTTTTTATGTCTTTTTTCATTTTTAAAAGCTTCTATTTTTTTTTAGAATTTTGTTCCATGAGATGGGTGAGTCTGGAGCATTATTTCATTATGAAAAAATGCCACAAATTAAATCCTAGCAAAATCCCAACCCGCAAAACTTAAAGAAGCTCAACTCTTCATAACAATAGCGGAGAAAATGGACGATTCAAAAAAGCGAAAGCTTGCTTTAGCATCTGGAGGCAAATCAGCTCCATAGAAATTGAAATCATCAATTGAAAAGGTTCTGAAGAAACCATAAATTGAAAGCAACGAAAGTGTCCTTTACGGACAAAGATGTGCCAATATTTTAATTTAGGGTCTGCATTTTATTAATATTTAAATTAATTTATTAAAAGTGGGTGTGCATCACTCTCCTATTAGAATTCTTGGGTTGGTGAGAAAATGGGTCAAAATGGTCTCTTTTACAATGATATTTATTAGGAAAAATTGTATAAAATAACAAACTATTAATTCAAATTAAATATTATAACTACATTTTGATTTAATTGTAACGCGTAGCAGACAATTGTCATTTGCCTCTCCCCCCAGATTTCTCGCTCGCCATTCTCCATTTTTCGCTCGCCAGTCTCTCCCTCGCCTCTCGCACTTTATACAAACACAAATATATAAAATGTATTTGTTTTTGTATAAAGCAAGAGAAAACTATATATACAAATATAAATACATATATTTTCGTCCTATAAACTTATAATTATACAAATACAGATATACAAATTCAAATTTTATGCAGATATAAAAACACATAAAATTGAATTGAGAGACTGCCAGCGATTTATGCAAACGAGGGGCTGCCTACGATTTATACAAATGAGAGGCTGCCAGCGATTTTATACAAATCTGATGATCCATAGCAAACTTTATGTTTGCTATGGAGCTCAGTTACACAAAATATAGCTATAGCATACAAATATAATTTTTTATGTTTGCTAAACTTAAAATTTACTCTATTTATTACTTTTGTGGGGTAATAGAACACCTGTATAATAAGGTGTCTTTTGAAAATTTGGGACAACTTCGGTGGTGACTTTATGTCTTTTCTCTCCAATATGATACATTCTCCCTTTAATTTTCCATTTTAATAATTACTTATGATACATTTAAATGGGAAACTTTAAAATGATATATGTAAAGCAAAAGGTAAGATTGAATTTTCTACAGGTTAAAATTAAAATATTTGTTCACCTTTTTCAGCCTTTTAAAATTTATTAATCCCTTCACCAAGGATTATTTATTTATTATAAAATTTAATATCTCAGGTTGATGTGCATTTGATTCCCCAAAAATATCAAATAGTAACACTTCCCGGAAGCAAAAGGATAAATTATAAAATCAAATTAAAGATGATTGATTGAAGGATAAATGATAAGATGTTATAATTATTATTTTGCTTTACACTATTAATGTTCGTTACTACGTAATCTTGTATGTAAGATAATATAGTGTTTTAGTTTTAATGGTTGATATGTTTTAAGTATTATTTTATAAATTTCGTGATATTAGATTCACGCGCGAGGCGTGGATAATTTCACTAGTTCATTATATAAATATGAGAGTACAAAATGTGTATTTTGTGGCAATCGTCAGGTTGCGACAAAAAAATCATTCATGATCCGAAGTACTTGCAGCATCCCTAAGGTCGCAAGTAAAACCAATTAGTGGCGACTCTTGGTCCTTTGCAACGACTTTAGTCACCACATGATATATCCTTTTTATGTGAAGATATTTACATACAACAGAAGATATTTATATGGTGAATTGCAAAACAGAAACTTCGCTTCAGAAGATCGTGTAAAAGGTGTAATCTTCGCTTCAGAAGATATTTATAATGTTGCTATTTTTAATTTTTTGGTTTAAGTTGCTACTTCTAATATCAATATTTAATTAATTAGAAAATGTAAAATTAGTTGCCTAATAGTTGGTTGTTGTTGATGAACACCACAAGTTTGTTGCGTTTGCGATGATAATTCATTGCTTGTTATGCAAACCTCGTATTGAAAATGATAAATATAGTTAATAAATTACTCCAAAATATGTTAATTAATTTCCTCATGGTTTTTTTTTTGTCTATGTATAGTCTCGTCATACTATACGTCATATCACAAAGATTAAATTAATCTGAAATAATAAAACGTCACCATTAAGTATGTGTTATGAATGTTACAAAGGCTTATTAGGTTACTTTATTCCAATTAAGGATGGTACATAGTAAAATCAATAGCAAGAAGTCAACAACTAACCAACTACAACAACTAGTAGAATCAATTAGTCTTGTAGACTAATAGTTTTAGCGTGGAGCTAGAATTTTATCTAAGGGGTGTAAAAATATAAAGAAATAAAATCGTGTAGAAGCTTTATGAGTGTCAATATGTAATATATATGCATTAAAAATATTTTTATTCTAGCTACACAATGTAATTTTCTGACGAAGGGATGTCGGACATCCCTTAACCTGATTAGTTTCACCTTAAATTATTTTTAAATATAAAAAATATAAATTCATTTTTTGAATATATTATAAAGAAATAGGTGTCACGTATAGTAAAATTAGCATCCAAGATTATGATCTAGTAATTAAAACAATGGATTAAATATCATGAGATATCATGTTTAAATCGAGGATGTGAAGTAGCTAGACTTAAAAGAAGGAAGTGGTTGGGTCGTCAATTTAATGGTTCCAAAGGATAATGATTTAGAAATTGAATTTGAGAGGAAAAAGAGAGAAAACATCATTAAGGGTGAATGACCTCATAACAGAATTAATTCTCAGTGCTCTTGCTAATATAAGACTTTTTAAGTGGTTTGTTAAGTTGATCTTATTAATTAATACATTGTGGTTGTGATAAATTAAAGTTGAAAATAAACACACACATAATCATGATCAACTCTCTCCTACTTAATTTGTCAATTTGCCATACGCCAAACTATGTCGGAGCGATTCAGAATGGTACTCTTTTGCCCTTTTCCCCTTTTCTATAGTTGAATATCACACTCTCATGTCGTAGTTTGATTTTGTACGGAGTTTAAGAAATAAATATTTTTTTAAAAAAAAGTTATGATTTAAATTAAATGATAGATGGTTTTATGGTCATAAATTATTTTATTAGTAATAAACTGTGTATTTTTAATTGTCACTAAATATAGAAACATATCATTTTTTTTAGATTGACTAAAAAAGAAAGTAAGGAATAGAAATTGAGATAGATAAGGAGTAATATATATACTTCAACTTTTCATAAAGAAACATATATGCTATATTTTAATGTTTTGATGATTTAACAAATTAAGGAATTCCACGCACACGCAATAGAACCATAGACAGTCAAGTGAAATCCAATCCACGAAATAATTTGAAGTAGAGGAACCTGATCCTCTGAGGAGAAGTCAGTGGACAATAGTTGTAAATCTACCACGCTTGCTCTTGTAGGTGGGCACGACCGCTTAGTCGCAGAAGCTCTCAATCAATGGGAAACTACTAGGTTGTTTTTGTCCATCCTATATTGGAGACAATTAACAAGAAACAATCTAATGTTTGCATAACACGATTTTAAAAAGCAAAAAGCCTCTCTTCATCCAGAACAAGCTCATACGAATAACAAGGAATCTGATAGAGTTGCGTTATTGATAAAAATCTCAAGTTGTCAGTTGTCAGTTGTGTTTCGTGTCCTAACATTATAAGATCTATTTCTATGCTATAAATGATTATAAATCATTTTAGTTGTATTGTGAGTAGCATTGAGTTCATAGCTAGAGTTAATTGTGTTGAACTGTGTGGAAGTCTACATTAGCTAGAGATTGTTAATGTAGTGGGAAGTTGAGGTATTACTTTGTGTCTTGTAATAGAGTTGTTATAAGGTTGGTTGGATTAAGAGTTTAATCCTTCGTAAGAACTTGAGTCTATATTTACGAATTGCTTGAAGTCTGTGGAAGTTGCTGAGAAATCCTGTAAGACATGTGGTGATTTTTTTCTCCCTTTAGCAAGAAAGTTTCCACGTAAACATATTTGTTCATTACTATAAGTTGTTTGTTCTTCATTGTTCTTAATATTGTCAAGGGACCTACTCTCTTGACTTATGTTGGAGTCATACAAGTCATTAATATATATTAAGATTGTCTACAAGGCATATGAAAAAAGGGTGGAAAATTTGGGAAAAACAGATTCTTGAGAATTATAGGTTAAATAATAGACTCAAAGCAGATCGGTCAAAATAAAGGTTTTTTTTTTGCCGCAAATCCTAAACCTTTTGATAACTAAAATCCTAAAAATTAAAAATAAAGGATTAAGTCATCGACGGTCCCTTAAAGTTGTCTGCATATTTTATTTAGTGTTACGATCTAGACTGTCATGATTGGCACCCACACTAACACTCCGGTGGAAGAACCACTACTACAATCCAAACCAAGCAAATAATCTAAAAACTAAGGCATTTAAATCAAACACTAAGAAAATAAAAATAGAGTTCCCATAAAGTCCAACAAAAGTCTAACGTCTAACAATAATAACTAACAATGCGGAAGAATAGCCTAGAACTTAAAAGTCAACGTACCAAAACATTCTAACCATGAACCAAGTCTAAACAAGAAAGGGATACAACCCCATACTAATGAACTAACTAAAACAAATGTCTAAGTCCGAAAATGGTGGACATAGACGAAAGAGAATTACATGGTAGCTCGGAAGAATTGGCTCACCCTTGAATTCGAAGCGACGATCACTAATCTTCTAAGCGAGGTCTGTCAATAGCCGCTAGAAAATGCCTTGTACTCAACAAAAATAAGAGCAAGTGCAGAATCAGTACACAACCACAGTGTACTGGTAGGATTACACGGCTATCCCATTAGTGCAACATAAACAAGTCAAGACAACAATATAATCACATGCATATATATCAACATATACAATATTATCAATAATTACGAACAACGATCAGTTTCACATTTTATATCACATCATTAGTCCTCTCATGGAACCCAAACTCAAATAGTTAGTATGCCGGAATGTGGCAATCGATCCCATATTTATGCCGGAACGTGGCAACTGATCCCATATTTATGTCGAAACGTGACAATCCAATCCAAGTTAGTTATGCCGAAACGTGGCAACCGATTCCATTCACACACCACAATCACAATCACAATGTATATTCTCGCAATCATACAACAAGAGGTGATTCATGGCAATCATCATTCATTATCTCAGTTACAATAAGTGTGATCAACATTGCAACGTTCATATACATACAAGTATCATAATGAAGCAAAAACAAGCATACATCATACAATCATAGAATCACAACTATCACCTACCTCGAAACAAGCTTGAAACCCTAAGAAACTTGATCATTCCCTTTCCGAATTTGTTCCGCTTGTTCTTGGTCTACAAACAATCAATATAATACGGGAATCAATAAACAATCATTAACTCCCGGATTACTAATAATTCTATGAACCCTAGATCAAACCCCTGATCCCAATAATCCAAATTAGGGTTGTTTCCACCATAAAATCTATAACAAAACCTTCCTCCATCAATATTCACTCATTCTATTACGTTCTAAGGATCGAAAAACGAATTCGGGGAGTGAAAAACTTACCTTTCGCCTCAAGAATGATTAAAAATGAGTAAGAGTCGCCTGGGGGTCGTTCCTTAACTCTAAAAGTCAAAAGTGTCAAATAAGGTCGTCTAGAGGTTTATTTATGACTATAAGTCGCATCAGTCCCGTTGTAGCATCCCCGCCAAAGCGACCAGAACCCCCGCCCCAGCAACTTCCGCGTAAAAGTGAGTTATTCGTCTTTCGTCTACGATTTTGAGTCTCGTCGTACCTGCCATAGCGACCATCATCCCACTGCGGCGGCCAAGCTCGGCAACTATCTCACCAAAACAGTCCAAACGGAACCAGAGAGCTAATTAAGGAAATTCCAAAATCCCATTTCACAACAACCTCTAACCCACGACGATCAGAAAATACCCTTTATGCTAAGATCGATTTTGAGAGTTCTACTCGCCCAAATTCAATTCAGTAAAGTCATACGGATTTCTTAACGAGTTATTTAACCACTCATGTAATCAAAACCATAAGAGATCCACCCGATTGTTACCAAATTTCTCTACACCTCAAAGACTACTATTTCGTCCAAATTTAGATAAGGTTGGAAAAATTCAAATACTACGAAAAAGTTTTTCGGCCTCAAATTTTCCCCTACTGGCATTTCTATAACGATAGGAACTGGTCGTTACAATAGATACCAATTTACCCATCACTCGTCCCCGAGTGACAAAATTTAAGAAAAGTAGGCAAAGGAAAGTGAAGTAGTACCTGAATCGACGAACAATTGGGGATACTTCTCTCGCATGTCCCTCTCAGTCTCCCAAGTAGCTTATTCAACTGGACAATGCTTCCATTGAACCTTCACGGACTTAATCTCCTTGGTCCTCAACTTGCGTATATCACGATCAAGGATTGCAATCGATTCCTCTTTATATAGGAGGTCCTTGTCTAACACAATGAGTCCTACTTAATGATATAATCTCCGTCACCATGATACATCTTCAATATGGATATATGAAACACCAGATAAACACTCGATAAATTAGGAGGTAAAGCCAATCTATACGCCATCGGTCCCACACATTCAAGAATTTCAAATAGACCAATGTATCTAGGACTTAGCTTACCCTTCTTACCATATCTCATCACCCATTTCATGGGTGATACCTTAAGAACATTTTCACCAAATTGAAATGTCATGTTTCTTACCTTATGATCCGCATACTTCTTTTGTCTACTCTGGGCTGTTAGAAGCTTATATTGAATACTTCTTATCTTATCTTGGGCATCATTCACTAAATCAACCCCCAAATGTTTCACATCTCCAACCTCAAACATACTATGGGTGATGTATATCCCCTCCCATTGAGTGCCTCAAATGGTGCCATATTTATGATGGAGTGAAAACTATTATTATAGGAGAATTCACACAGCAATAAGTAATTATCCCAATGCCCTCCGAAATCAATCACACATGCCTTCAACATGTCTTCCAATACTTGAATAGTCATCTCCGATTGTCCATCCGTCTGTGGATAAAAGGCTGTACTAAAGGTGAGTTGTGTGCCCAATTCATCATGCAATTTCCTCCAAAACTTAGATGTGAATTAGGTACCACAATCTGAGATGATAGAGAGGAGCACCTCATGCAACCTCACTATCTCTTTCACATACACTTTAGCCAATTGTTCAGCATTATAATCTATTCTTACCGGAATAAAATGGACTGACTTAGTCAAACTATCAACCACTACCCAAATAGAATTAAACTTTTCCAAAGTCTTAAGAAGACCAACCAAAAAATCCATGGCTATTATTTCCCACTTCCATTCTGAAATTGGCATTCTTTGAAGTAAACATACAGGCCTTTGATGTTAATACTTCACTTGTTGACAATTTTGATACTTCGCCACAAACTCCGCTATGTCTTTCTTTATGCCCAGTCACTAATAAATTCGCTTCAAATCTCTATACATCTTGATCACACCCGGATGAATAGAATATCATGAACCATGAGACTCTGCCAATAACTTCTCAATCAATTCATCCACCCTATGAAAACATGTTCTCCCTTTGAAATTGAGTATACCATCCTCATCAAGAGTGGTCTTGATCTCTTCAATGAAAGTGGCCCTAACTTCAATACTAGCTATTACCCCACCTTTTTCTGAGATGCCCAATTACATAAATTTAGACTCTAAGGTATGAATTTCTTTAGCCAGAGGTCGCTTGGATACACTCAAGAAAGTTAAATTACCCACACTCACCGCTTTTCGACTCAAGGCGTCTACCACCACGTTAGCCTTGCCTGGATGGTATTGAATGGTCACATCATAATCTTTAAGTGACTCCATCCACCTTCGCTGTCTCAAATTCAAATCCTTTCGAGTGAACACATGTTGCAAACTGCGATGATCAGTAAATACCTCACACTTAACACCATAGAGGTAATGCCGCCAGATCTTAAGAGCAAACACAACTGCTGCCAACTCTAAATCATGTGTTGGATAATTCCTCTTATGCACCTTCAATTGGCGCGAGACATAAGCTATAACATTCTTAATCTGCATCAACACAACACCCAAACCCAAATGTGAAGCATCATGATAAACAATAAAATCTTTACGTTCAACCGGTAATGCTAGAATAGGTGCGATAGTCAAGAGGGTCTTGAGCTTTTGAAAGCTCTCATCACATTTTTCAGTCCATTCAAATGGTATTTCCTTTTTGGTCAAATTAGTCAAGTGATTGGCAATAGACTAGCGAGCCACACAAAACTCCTAACTTATGTCACAGAACTTGGTCGAACCCAATTTTTAACCGCCTCAATCTTTTGAGGATCTACTATAACCCTTTCTTTTGAAACTACATGCCTAAAAAATGCAACCGATTTCAACCAAAATTCACACTATTTAACCACTCATGTAATCAAAACCATAAGAGATCCACCCAATTGTTACGAGATTTCTCTACACCTCAAAGACTACAATTTCGTCCAAATCTGCAGAAGGTTGGAAAAATCCAAATACTACAAAAAAAAATTTTGGCCCCAAATTTTCCCCCGCTAGCTTTTCTATAATGACGAAAACGGGTCGTTACACTTGGACACCTTAACATACCATTTTTCCTATAAGACACTCCAATCTTAAAAAATAAACACATATTAAACATTTTTTGACACCTAACCAAAACATGAAATACGTGTAATTCACATACATATGATGTGGCAAAATAACGAATTAGATAAAGACTCATGATATATATATATATATATATATATATATATAGTGGCGGATCTAGGATTTAGAGTTCGTGGGTGCCAAAACAAGGTGCTTGGAGCCTATTTTTTTCCTTAAAGAATATCTGCAGTAAATTTCTCAAAAAGAATAGGTACAAATGGGATTCGAACCTGCAACATTAGCCATCTAAAGTTGCCCTCCAACCGTGGCACCACAAACCAATTTTGTTCACTAGGTGCCACGCTTTATATTTATATAAATACTATATATATATATATATATATATATATATATATATATATATATATATATATATATATATATATATAAAAGAGAACCTTAGGCCCACCTACGTGGCGCCACCAAAAACCATAATTCTCTTTTAATTTATTTATTTTCAAAACTAGCATTCCCTTTTCATGAAAAGTTGTGACTTTTATGAAAAGTTGCAGTTTTAATGAAGAGTTGCGACTTTTATGAAAAGTTGTATCTTTTATGAAAAGTTGCAACTTTAATGAAGAGTTGCGACTTTTATGAAAGGTTGTAACTATTTCAAAGGATTGCAACTTTTTCAAATAGTTGTAATCTTTTTGATAAGGCACAATAAACATTTGTTCACATTATCCTTTGTTGTCTATAAATACAGAGATTTTCTCTCATTTTAAAATAACGAAAATTCTGAACCTTTTCTTCTTCTTCACAATTAAATATTTATTTACGTTGCTCCTGTTGAGTGACTCATTGACACTGTTGCTTATGTTACAGATCCTGGTGTGTATTTTCACAATCATTAATTTATGCTTATGTTATTAAGGATAAATGATAAGGTGTAATAGTTTTCATTTTCCTTTACTTTATTAATGTTTGTTACTATGTAATCTTGTATGTAAAATAATATAATGTTTTAATTTTAATGCCTAATAGGTTTTAGTATTATTATATAAATTATGTGATAATAAATTTTCGCACGAAGCACATGTAGTTTTACTAGTTTAAAATAATTATAAATATGAATTTTAAGTATAAACAAATCTAAATCTAAAAAGAAAAGAATTTCAACTTAAAAAAAAAAAAAAAAAAAAGCTATGCACCCTAGTGAACCCCATGTCAGCCCACCCCACCCCACATCTTCCTTTCTTCTCTTTCACTAACAGTTACCCTTGCCCACCATTGTTAACTCTCAACATAGAAAAATTGGAGGGGATATATATATATATATATTATGAATTTACAATTTTTATTCCTCTCTACGCCTTCTTTCTCATTTTTATTTAAATTGATAGTGTTTTCTTGAAAGATCTGTTCTTCCTTTATTTATTGTGATTTCGAATTTGCTTTTTTTTCTTTCCATTTCTCCTCGATTTGTGGGGAAGAAGGGGTATGGGTCGGGCGAAGAAGGAGAGAGAAAATATTTGAATAACGGTCTTCATTTTTTTCGGCTAAAAAGATGTGAATGGTGTTCTTCATATTTTCCGATAAAAAAGATGTAGATGATGATTTTCATTTTCCGGCAAAGAACTGTGATGATGATCTCCATTATTTTCCAAAAAATAAAGGGTTAAATCTACATCTGAAAAATTAAGTACAATAATAAGAAGATTAAAACCAAAAAAAAAAAAAAAAAGGAAGAAGAAAATTTGTAAAAAAAAATAAATGGTGGCAGGATGCTATGGTCTTGAAAAGAAAGAGAGAAAAAGAGATTATTATTTTTAAAAAAATATTGAAAAAAATAAATAAAAGAAAAGGGAAAACATTAATATATTAATTTCACGCGCCCACCGAAATGTGTATTATACATTTTTGCCACATCTGCATAAAGTGTCTAAGTGGTTCAAATTTGAGAGGGTACATATGTTCAATAGATGCAAGTCCTAATTGAGGTATTTAAGTAAATTATGCGGACAACTTTAAGGAATCAGGAATAACTTAAGCCAAAAATAAAAAAAAGGTATGATTGCAGTGACTGAATTGGAACGAAGGTGGAAATAGCCATGAAGAGAACTTTGTATCTTTATTATAATTACCTCTCTATAATAATAATGTGATAGATTATCATGAATTTAGAAAGTGCAATACTTCGACCCAGAGACGAACTAGGATTTCAAGAAGACGGGTGCAAGAAAGGAATGTAAACAAACACTCAAACCAGTGAGCCATCCAATTATTTGTGAGCACGGGTTCATTCAGTTGTTATTTGATATATTTTACAAATTATACAAATAGTTATATCGAATTTTGTCGGATGACCACGGGTTTAGGTGACCCATTTTTATACTTAAAATCGCCCCTGCTTCGACCCCATCTCTTAATCTCTCGTTGTCTTTGGTGTTATGTTAGTTGCACGAGTAAAGTGAGAGATGGATATAGAAGGAAAGCCAGACAATCACCTACAATAGGTGTGACGTGACGGATAATATCCTTCCGTATTTAATTAGAGATTTTAAATATAAGTTCTTACGAAATTAGATCACAAAAAATAATTCTGACGAACTCACATCGCAAAAATTAGCTTGTTTTTATGAAAAAAACTCAAAATACTTTTTTTTTAGGTTTGACGTTCAACCCTACTTGAAAGTGAAGAATTTCTAGTGGGCAGAAATGGTTCACCCTTTATAATGATGTGTACATCAATACAAATTTTATTTAATCAGAATAGTAAATATCAATCGAATATTATACGTTAAAAATAAATAAAACATGAAAGAGGGGATGAATTGGTGGTTTGAAGGGAGCTTTTCTAGAGATTTTAAGGTCGAGGGTCATAGTTTGTTGAAGTAGGGTTACCCCACCATTGTGGGACCCTGTAATCTACCTAAGTAGGGCCCACAACCTTACCCTTTTGGTCTGGCCTATCATTCTTACATTTTTCTTTTTCAATTTTGGCGTTGTAATTTTTAGATAAAATTACGTGTACTTAAAATAGATAAAAATGAGTTATTCAAATAGTAAGCATTTTGAAAAAGAAAATGCACTCCTTCTGTTTAAAAAAAAATTTATTTTTATTTTTAGTCTTTTCAAAAGAATGATCTCTTTCATTATTTGGTTACATTTTAATTAAAAAAAAAAATTTACATGATATATTTAAGGCCACAAAATTAAATGAATTTATGATCATTTTTAAATCTTTTTTTTTTAAACGGAGGAATTATACAGCAAATCATACTATTCCCCATTATACCAAACCTTTTCATGCATTTTTTGGACCCAAATTTGTTCCTAACAACTGCATATAAATGATGGTGTTTCCTCTCTTCCCTTTTTACCACTCTTCTAACTCTCTTTCTACACCATTTTAAGGTAATCAAAGTAAGTTGAGACCAATTTTCCCTTCGTCCTCTTTCTCTTAGTCTAGCCAACTAGCTAGGCTTGTTTACGTAGTGGTGACATATACGACATGAATCTATCTGTAAATGGTCAATCACAAGTACCTCCGGGCTTTCGTTTCCATCCAACTGAGGAAGAACTCCTTCACTATTACTTGAGAAAAAAGATAGCTAACGACAAGATTGACCTCGATGTTATCCGTGAAGTAGACCTCAATAAGCTCGAACCATGGGACATTCAAGGTGAGACCTAGCTAGCTCTTTCATCAACTTGTGCATTATTCATCAATATGTCAAACAAACTATATATGTCATTACATAACTATTTCCTCTGTCTCACTTTATATGACTTACTTTCCATTTTAGTCATTAGTCTAAAAAAGAATTACACATTTCTATATTTAGTAAAAAAATTAACTTGAAAATGTCTATTTTACCTGAATGAAATGATTTTTAGTCACACAAGTATTAATCGATTGATTATGTACCAGAGAAGTGCAAAATAGGATCAACGCCACAAAATGATTGGTACTTGTTCAGCCATAAGGACAAGAAGTATCCATCTGGGAGTCGTACCAACCGTGCTACTGCTGCTGGATTCTGGAAGGCTACGGGTCGTGACAAAGTGATATACGGAAACTGTAAGAGAATAGGGATGCGAAAAACCTTAGTCTTCTATAAAGGACGTGCCCCTCATGGCCTGAAATTAGATTGGATCATGCACGAATATCGCCTAGACGACATCTCCACACCCCAACATCAAGGCCCCCTCAACTTTTGTGTAAGAGTTATCGATTTATGATGAACTCTCATAATATATTGTCAATGTAAGTAAGTTAAACTCATTTATTCTTAACATCTAGGCCTCGGAATCAGCTGCTCCGGAAGAGGGTTGGGTGGTCTGCCGTGTTTTCAAGAAGAAGAGTGCACTTCAAAGTTCCCCTGCAGTGTCTAAAACGCATATTCATGAGAATACAAACACTCATCATGACGGTGTTCTTGATCAAATACTCATGTACATGGGAGGATCATCCAAAAAACAACAACAACATGAAACCAAAAGCAGCAATATTGTCCAACAGGTTAACCACAGCAACGGAAACATTCAATTTGATAATAGTGAAGATAGTTTCCTACACCTTCCAGAGCTGGTGAATCATCATCAAGATTGCAATTTTGATGATGAGATGATCATCATGTCAACAGGTGCCGATGATCAACATTATTCTTGCATGATTAATAATTACCAAGAGGACGATGAGGCTACTGCAGATCATAAAAAAAATGGACCTACTTGTGACTGGTTGGCCCTGGTGGCTTCTCAACTTAATGGCCACCATCTCGAAGCACCAACGAACAATAATACTACTCGATCCAATGATGATGATGTTGAATTTTGGAGCTATGCACAATCATCAACCTTTGATCCACTAAGTCAATTCACTGTATGAATCATACTTAGATAAACTGGTACTGTATAGGATAGTATGCTACTTTTTCCTAATACTTAACGTTGTCCTTCGTGATCATTGTATTGTTTAATTATATAAAACAGAAAAATACTCTCAAATATGGTCTTTTCTGAGCATGATATCATATTTCTTGATTTATACAGTACGTATGTCCATACTATACGTTCTTTTTTATAGGCTAAACAGGTGGAAATTCTTTTTTTGATAATATAGTTGATAAACTAAAGTTGCTATGATGATTACATAGGCAAGAGGCACACTGAATCCACTGCATATATAAATTATAGTTCATCTGATTATGCTGTCCTTTTCTTCATTATTACATTGTTGACAATTGATCCCATATGTACTTTATTTTATATTACCCTCTAAAACGTTTTAATCTTTTTCTCTTGTTGGTTTATATTTTATAATTTTATGAATCTATGACATGACATATTGATAATTAAAGCTTTAGTTTGTACCTAACAAATCATTGTAAAGTCACATTCTTAAAGATGACTACATAATTGAAAATAATTGGTAGCTAAGCTAATTTCAATGGTATAGAATTAATTGAGCATCTTCAGTAGTACATTTGAAATTACCAACTGCAGTTAGTACTCTTATGAGAATATGAAATGCTTTAGAAAGGCCAAATGACCTCTTGTGTTTGACTCCGTTTGTCAGTTTGGACCCTTAAACTCATGACTTTGCCAACTGAACAATTAAACTCATTGAAACACAATATTTTAAACATAATATCAAATGCTATATAAGTCGAGATTAAGGTATATTCTACTTTGATTCACATGAAATGCTCAAGTTAATTATACAAATACAGAGAGACAAAATTGACAACATAAAAAAAATTAAACAAAACTTTAAAGTAAACAATGATCTACAAGATGTGCACTATAATAATATATAGTCA
Source organism: Solanum bulbocastanum (assembly GCA_037074985.1). Taxonomy (NCBI): domain Eukaryota; kingdom Viridiplantae; phylum Streptophyta; class Magnoliopsida; order Solanales; family Solanaceae; genus Solanum; species Solanum bulbocastanum. Next base: position 4,524,625 of record CM073604.1, read on the forward strand.
CCTTCACTTTAAACCATTTCAAAATTGATCATGATATCCTGTAATCTCAATAATATTTTTTTCATAACTCAAACTCGTCACCAAACTTTAATGCCTCAGAGGCAGCTTCTTCCTCTTCATCATCAATCATAAAGTACGGGTTATGTACCTCGGGTTTGAATTTAAATCCAGTAAACAAATAAAAAGCCAGAGTTGCAACTTCCCCTGCCACTACACTAGTCCAAAGATATCTATACGATGTAATCGTCTCCAATGCATAGACCACAACTCTCGTAAAGTAAATATAACATATAACCACGACGTAGTACTGTCTAAAGAGTGTCAATTTCATCAAATTCACAGCAGCTTTACCGTCAGACTTAGCTGCCTCGCGTAAATTCTTGATTGACCAAACAATAGGGAAAAGAACCGCGCAACAACAAATCACATCAACAAGCAAAAACACTTGTTTCCATGTTACCCATTCATCTCCATAAGGTCCATCTTCATCAATCACAACTTGAGCTATGTTTGCTACAACTTGTAGTGGTATCACAATCATCAAAACTTTCTTCTCCTTATCTTGCAAATAAGGTTTGAGAAATGACCAGCCCGTCCCAATCAACACGATCAACGTAAACAACATAATTCCTTTCAAGAAACTGAAAATATAAAACAGGACATCCCATCCATGAGCACTACCCGTTCGTTTAATGTAAGATTTATCCTCTGCTTCACACAGCAAATTCAAGGCTTTCAATATGATTACAGCCAACATGAAGAAATGAATCGCGTGAATGGTTAGTCGCTTCTTGAACAACAAGAATATCCAAAAAATGCATAAACAGAAATAAACAAGAGAAAACACGAAATAAATCCTAGGCAAAATGGCCTTGCCAGCAGAGAGATAGTCTCTATTTCCTGATTTGGCATCAAGATTATACATTGCTGATCGAACGGTCATTGAAACTTTTAATTGTGGACAACAATTAGCAAACACAAGAGAATACTGATCAGAATCTGTTTCGACAAAAAGGGTATCGAAAGAGGAATTGTCATGAAGTTTATCAAATGTGTAGACAAGCTTGACAATATCAGATTGAATTGCGCAGGTGATCTCAGCATCCTCAATTTGTTCAAGAACATGCATCCACGTATCGCGAGTACATAGAAAGAATCCAACTTTCGAGAGATCAAGGGTTGAAGGATTGCTAGGGACACCAAGGGAGATTTTTGAGACATTGAGTTCCAATCTTCCACGATGAGTGAAGCCAAATTCATCGAACGGTATAATGGGACGATCATCAGATCGAACCTCAGAGGATCTGATTTCAGCCAGAGAAGATGAATAAAAAAGTGATGTGACAAAGAAAAAGAACAAGAGATGGGAAAATTTTGGGATCGACATTGTTGGATCGATTAGATAAGCAAAATGGTCCTTTTTTCGTGATAGTTACATACTGTTTTAATTTTGTTTGTGTGTAATATACAGAGTTTAAGAAAGAGAAGAAACACAATGTACTTCTCCTTCTGTTGAAAATAGGAATGGGCAAATGCAGTTATGTTTAGTTCAGTTCGTTGGATATATGAGGCTAAAACTATTTTTCAATAGTGTCACCCGTTCGAATTCCATGGTCAAGAGGGGAATGTTAAACATTTTTCACATATTAGATTTTCTTATTGACCTGTTAATTATGTAAAATATTCTCTTTTTTTTTAAAAAAAAAAAAAAAAAAAGAAAGTAAATTAGTGTCATATATTTCAATCTTTTTACATTGTACTTTATACACAAATGTATGATTACAAAAGTTACATAATGTATAACATATATATATTCTCGATCGTATGGATATGTATATTGGACTAGAATGCTATACTAAATTTTCCCCATCGGCATAACTGACTGATCTCCACGGCTCCACCTAATTTGCGCTGAGTTTTGGACAGACATTTGAGCTGGGATTTGCAATGGTGCCTGAGTAGATAAAGATGAGTTAATATCTCATATAGTCACTCAAGTAATAGTTCTTTTCACAGAAAGTTGCTCAAAGTCGCTCAGTTAAAGTTTCTTCTCACAGAAACTTACATATATTCGCATAACAAGGTTGTTTGGAGACAGGATCTTCTTCAAATGGCGGTGGTACTTGTCCGTAAATCATTTCACAACTCATGTCTTCAAAATCTGCATTATATCCAAATTGGTTGATGAATAATAGGCATATACTACTCTCCATGTACAAAAAGTGATCTAACTGCTTGTCCCCTGCAAATTAACAAAGTTGAAGAACATTTACTTGGATTCATTGTTAATGGAAGTCCGAATTCGTTTGTGAAGAAGTCTTGTGTTGGTATTTTGCACATATTCACACACATTCCTACACATCCACTGTTCTCCAAATACCTTCAACCACATAAAACAATTTGATATTTTTCTGCAATTATAACAGTAAAGTCACACAACTATTTTAGTCTCAATGGATCAATCGATTCGTACCTGCACTTTTTTATGTGAACTCCACTTTTCTGCTTCACCCCATCTACCTCCACTTCGACAACCTTATTCATCAGTGGCGAATTTAGGTACATATTTTGGGTCATCCGAACCCGTACTCATCCGACTAAACTCGATATATTACTTCTATAATTATTAAAGAATATATTAAATTAAAACTTGTTGAACCCGTTCTCAAGATGGCTTATCTTTAAAGCAATGGTGCACCCGTTTTCTTGAAATCCTGGATTCGCCTCTGTTATTCATAACATTAGAAATGAGAAGGTAGCAATTACAGAAATTGAAAACACAGTAACCTGTTCTTTTTAGGCGTAATACATAAATTTGTCCTTTAACTAGGTTTTAGCTGACATCAATTTATCATGTGTACAAATAAATACTTAAACTTGTAGAACAAATAGACACATTCATCCTACGTTTGTCCTACATGACAATTTTGTATCCTATGTGGCATCCTACATATATTAAGTCAAGTAGGATATGTATATCTATTTGTTCAATTTTACACTGGAGAGACTAAGTTAAAGGGCATATAGTTTGATCAATGTACCTCCGAAGGACCAACTAACCAGAAGAAGAAAGGCACAGTAATTGCGGCGTTGAATTCTGCTGCCCACTGGGTTGGTGGAAACAATTTCCTAAACTGTAAGCATCCAACAACAAACATATTCTATGAATTAGCTATTATTATACTTTTAAGAACGATAACGTTTAACATTTGATTATTGTTACCTGAGCAGGAGCTCCAGGAGGAAGCATAGACATGAGGACTTCACGAACAACTTGCTGCTGCTGCAACCGTGACCTCCCCTGCATCACTTTCCACGAAACATCCACAAAACTATCGTAATCATAATCAAAAAAACCTTTTTTCTTTTGATCAGACTCTTTTTTACTCGCGCCAAAATTCTCCATCTTTCGTGCGAATAGAGTCATGAATGCCTTCTCGAACAATCCATCATTGTACTTTGTCTTCTGTCCTAATGGTGCTGGTTCCCCTGATGGCTCTGCTATCCCACATCGGATACCAATTTTAACATATCGTCTCTGACTTTGACTTTGGCTTTGGTGTTGCGAGTGATAAAAGGTAGTATAATTGTTGAAAGATGGGGATGAATAAGGGATGCTAAGTAGCACCATGCTAATTAGCTATGTGCTTTCAGTGTTAAAGCTAATGCATATTGTGTGACTTCAACAGTCCAGGCAATGGACCAAGATTTCATTGTTGCATTTTCTGTTTTGCACACAAAAACTTGTGACCACACAAATGTGATCCACCTAAGTGTATAGCAGCCTCACAAGAAATTAAATAATTAAAGAAATAAAGCTTCACTTTATAAAACAGGGGATATTACTCACATACGTACAGGGTTCGATCCCTTTCATCTCCACTATTTCATTGTTTAATTTTTTAGATATTACAAAAATAATTACATCCCTAAAATAGAATGGTAGGTGTGGATACTTTAGTATATGCAAATTAATCTTATCTTCTATAAGGTTAAATTTATTAGTCATCTTCCTCACACGTAGGTGTGGATCTAGGATTTGAAGTTTGAAGACTTCGGGTGCAATAAAAATAATAAAATAATGTTGTAGCTAGATTTGAACCAAGGTCTCATAGGTGATTCCTATAACTTGTACCAGCAGCACAATGAAAAACCTACACTCTTTATAGGTGCACATTAATTATATCCTAATTTATGTCAGTTTCTCAAAATAGATATATACCTATACACATGATTTTTTCCCGAAAATTAATGGGTGCACGTGCACTCAGGGTGGGTCCACCTCTGCATGTAGGGGTGTCAAATGGATATATTGGGTTATGATACGCCTAAATTTACTTCAAGTGTAAACGGGCAGAAAATTGGATTGTGTCAAGACCAACTCAATTTAACTAGCTTAATCTCAATAATTTCAACATATTATTATTTATATTTTATAATTTCTTCAATATGAAAACTTATATCACATTAATACAAATAAAAAGTCTTAAAAATGGATTGAAATCAGAGATTAAATTGGGTTCAATTGAAAATTCTTTTTAAATAAGCTAAGGCTTGAATGAGATGAGATTGATCAAATTCAAATTAGGAAAAATTACTGAGTACCTTTTTTTAATAAATAATACTAATTTTAGCAATATTTTCTTTATCTATTACCATTTATATCAATACATAGAAATATTATAATAAATTTGCATTATGTATTAAAATTGAGTTATGCATGCAATTTAAATGTATTATAAGTGTTTTAATATATATTTTATGCTTGTTTGGCAAGAAATTGACGTAATGTATTATAAGTGTATTAAAATATGTGATAAATGTATTATCAATTGCTAAAACTTACATTATATGTGTTTTATAAAGTATTCTCTGCGAGATGTATTAAAACTATATTATAAGTGTTCAAGTGAAAAAAATGATATTGCTATATAAATGTAAATATTTTCTTAATATAACATATTTATGTAAGTTTCAGATTCAAATTATCTAGAGTCTAGTCCATAAAATTCTAAAGGAATTACCTATATTTTAACTCCTTTAATATATCCCTACTCAACGTATGGTGTGTCCACAATAATATCTTCAAATCATAAAATTTAGATAATTATTGTAAAACTAAAGCAAAATAAGACAAGAAATATAGAAGATGAAAGCAATAGAAATAGGGAGACAAGAGATGAGAGTTTTTTTTATTATTCCAAGTCTTCAAGTGTATACAATATGAACTCTTATGCCTCTATTTATAGTGTAACATAGAGGCATACAAAAGGTTTGTCATAAACATGACATTAACATGAATATAATTTGGGGGGGGGGGGGGGGTTATGAAAGTGAAATGTTACAAGAATAATGGTTATAAAGGTGGAGGTTATGGAGGTTATGGTTATCTTCATAATGAAAGAAAGTAATGGAGTAAATTCTTGATATAGTGGACATCCCAACATATTATTTTATAACAATAATGATAAATTCGACTATTAAATCTGCCAGTAACACCATGTTCATGTGTGAAAATTGACAAATAGATTGGGAAAAAAACCCAGAAACAATGCAATAAATAAAATTAATTAGTGACACTAAAGCAGGCCAAAGTGTCACATGCCAGAAAAATGACACTTTCATTCCTATGTAACACCTGGACTTTTTTTTTAATTTTATTTTATATTCTTTTAAATGAGCTAATTAATTGGGTGTTTGAAGTAGTCATTTATACCCTATGCATATATATAACCCAACAAAAAAGGTCTATCCAGCAAATGCATTATTGCAACTTCCAACAGTTAAACATCTAGTTGACTTAGCACACTCACGTTCACTAATATTATTGGTGCAATTAATATACTGTCCTCTTTTATTAATTGTAGAGTCGTATGGGAATTCATCTAAAACCTTAAACAATTAAAAAAGAAATGTTAATTGTTTAATTATAGTATGTCTTGACATGTCCTTCATAAGAGGACCTAATTCTTTTTCATTAGTCAAATAGGCGAAAATATATTTTTCCTTTTTAGGTGTCGGTAAGATTTGAATGCATAACCTATTGTCTGCTCTGATTCCATATTTAAGCATGTGATGATATTATCTAAAAATTTAAACAGTTAAAAAGAACATACTAGTGTAGATAATAATAGGTCATTGATATATTATTTTCCAATACTAGGAACCATAATTGTGAAGGTGAAAAATGTTAATAGGAGATATTACACTAGCATCACCATACAAGAACTTTTTTGCTATTATAACATTAGCAGCTTCTGTTGGATGATAAGCATCCCAAAACACATATTTTCCTCTATCATCACACATCACAGAGCTTGTGTTAGCATCTTTTCCCTTGTAACAAACAAATGGTGGAAAGTATCCTCCACAACATGGTGCATCAGCATTCTCAAATCCTAAAAATTTCACAAAACAAAACATTGTTAACAAATTAAATGATCATAAAGTCGGATTCAAAATTTGAAGTATATGATAAAAATTGAATTCCTTGTTCAAATATATGATTTGAGCAAAAGTTATTAGATTCACGTGAATCCAGTACTTTAAGGCAAGATTTGACTTTGGTCAACATCACTACAACTAGTTAATGGTGTTGAAGTGTCTGACCAACTTTTAGATGAACCAATAATACTTCAACATGTTAATAGAGCAGGTAACAAACAGGTTATGGGTTCGACTCATCAAAATGAACCAATCCCACACGTCATATTGAAAACATAATTAATTTTGTAAATAAAGAGTATATATGTATTATCTAACATTATAACATTATATATGAGATGGTCATACAGTTCAATGAAGGAAAGACGTACCATGTTGTTTATGATTTAGTATGATCTCTCTGAAAACATCATAGGAATTAGCATATATGAAGATGGCTTTAGGTTTGATATCTTTGTTCAATCTATGTAGCTCCACCTTGAGTTTCTTATTGTAATTTCTGATTAATGTGTTTACCTCCACAGAGCATTTACCCTTTGATATTAATCCAATGGCACGAATAAATGGAATACACCCAAGAGGTCCAACTCCAACTACTACAAACTTTCGAGCCCCTAATTTATGCAGTCTCTATAATAATAATTAAAAAAGAAAAAGAGGTTAGAAAATTAGCTAAAACACTTATTCAAAGGTGAGATTTATAATATTTGTGTATGTGTATTTTTTAAGACTTGAAACTTATTAGAGGTAAAAAGTGAAGTTTGAGAGGTAACAAGTTTAAGTTAAATTGTTTCCCGTCTCATTTTAGGTGAAGGTATTAATATTTGGAAGTCAAACCTATCGAACTTTGTTTTGAAAAATATATATATGTAAATTTTACTATGCAAAATATGAAGAATTTATACTCGAATTTACATAGAAAATCATGTATTTTGACCCTCGTACTTTGGATGGAGAGTATTGTTCTTGCAATGGACTCGGAAAAAGAAAATGTTACACATAAATTGGAAAGAGGAAGTACAATACTCCTCCTATATCTTTTTATCTTTTTCTTTTTCCTTTTTGATAACTCATTTACTATAATTTTCCACATGACATTTAAAAATTACAAGATTAAAGGGCATTTCTGTTCCTTCTAAAACCTTCTTTAATTTCAAAAATTTCGTGTCAAGTCAAAATCAGACAAACAAATTGAAACAGACGTAGTACCTGAAGGTTCATAGTCAAGTTAGAAATTAGGAAATCTTGGAATGTTGTTGGAGAAACCTTTTTATCATCACTTATAAAAGGGATAGATGGTTGGAAATAGTTTATAACATCATTAGACCCAATTGTTATAGAAAACATTGCTTTCTTTATGAATCTCTTTGCATTTTCCTCTCCCATTGAATTCACAATGTATTTTCTGCTTTCCTCAAAATTGCTTATCTGTCCCCTTAATGGCACTCTCCCTATCTGCAACATATGTCATCAATCAGAATTTTAAAATATTTTATCTGCTATAACAAGTTAAAATAAAGGAAAACAACTTTATTGGATATATACATTCATACCATATATACTAATTCTAGAAAAATTATGTATCTTACCGCTAATTAAGAATTTATTATCATATATTGAGTAAGATACACCTAGTTATATGTATTTTTGCTAATACACTAAAATTGTGAGATAGACAAGCGAGATAGGGAAAGAGATAGTCATGTATCAGAGATACATATGAATCACACTAGCTAGACTATACATGTATCTGGTGTAAATCAAACGTATTTGGGATACTAGATACATAGGAGAGTGGTGAGCGACATGAGAAGGAGGCCACTTGGATATAGTGTATCTAGAACAAATTATACCTAATTTTGACTTCATTTATATATCCCGAGATATATGTATCTGGATGTACCAAAATCTGATAAGATTTGTTTCGTGATATTGCAAACTAGAGTGTATTTAAGTAATTAGTTCTTAAACTAATAAAATTTATGTAAGTTTTCCTTAAATAAAAATACAAATTACAATTAGTGTCGGACTATCGGTGTATATAAGTTAAATGTTTGACAAAAGAAAGATGGTACTAACAAAAAGAGTTCCGGTTGCATCCAAAATTCCTGAAGATCCTGAAGCATAATTAATTCCAATATTTGTTGCATTTGACTCCACATTTGGTGCTAAATATGGTGGAGGAAATGAATTATCTCCAAGAGCTTCACCTGCATGAGAAAAAAAGATATTGTTTAGTAACCAACAAGGTACCTAGCTAATTGTCACACCCTTTTAGCTAAGACAATCAAATAGCTTTACAAAAAATAATTAATAATACTCCCTCTCTTCAAATTACAATGGCACATTATGCTTTTTAGTAAAAAAAAAAAAAAACAATTTAATTTTACAATTCTCATTTTATCGTTAGTCAGATGATTTTCTTTAACTCCATGCACAAATCCCTAGTGTCACATAAATTGGAACGAGGGAAATAGGTTTTAGGTTATATACACAAACATGTAATAGCAAGTTAGTATCTACTTTTATCAAGTTATCTCGAAATGATGCTTATCATAGAAATTTACATGTGATTACCTTTTAAGTGACTTGATTTCACAATATTCTTTATGGTATTAGCAGTACATAGAACTTAAACTCAGAAACATGAATAAAGTTGTAAAATTACCAATGATATCGGAAATAGTGAGACCATTGGTGAATCTTCCGGTAGGGTGGCCATGAGAAGGTTTAAAATCAATGCCATATGGAGGAGAGTCAGCTTTAGAGAGGGTAAACAAGAAGTTGTTATTGCCAGCATCAACCAAAGAATCTCCAAACACAAATGTAGCAATTGAAGTAGATGAACAAAAGGGCAATACATAAAACATTTGGAAAATGAATATTATTAGTATTGTCATAGTGAAAGTTGCAAGATTATGAAGGATGTGCATTGTTTCTATATAAGTTATTATTACTATTATAACAAGAACTATATGGTATAGTTAAATATCAACAAGTATATATATATATATATATATATATATATATATATATATATATATATATATATATATATATATATATATATACACACACGTACTAATTTTGATGTGGATTTGAAATGGTCAAATATCAGGCACTTTGCATGAGTTGCTAAAATTATTAAAATTGTACTAGGTACCTTTGAAGTGGTCATTGTAATAATCTTTTGAAATTGATACTATGTATTTTTAAATATATATATCTAACGTCATATCATGTGAAGATATTTGAAGTGGTCATTTTTATGAACTTTCTTACTGAGGTCCAATAATTTTGTACATGTATGTAAAGGAAATATTCTTCCAATTCCTGAGGTTGCAACATGTCAAATATTTAGTGAATTTTTTTAAATACGTTTATAGGAGAGAGGAGTATATTTTAAGTAAAATAGGAATAGTTAGGTGATATTATAGTCCTAAAAAAAACAAAAGTGATATTATAGAGTAAATTCTCAACTATGAGTGACTATCTAAGAAATTTACTCAAATAACTAATTAATATGTGCACACTAGTCTGGTTAATCTAGTTTCGAGCCTAATAATATCTATCAAAGAGAGGAGCACTTCTTATCAAGAACTTCTATAATTTCATGTCTAAAATTTGAGACGCTTTATTAAAGGTTGAAAAGTACCATTCATCCGGCCGCACACCAATTGATGATTAGTGGACAATCTTCAAAGGTGCATCTGCGCGAATTCATATTTAATCGAACTGTAATGTGGATATCAAATATCGAGCGGAAAAAAAAGGTGCATCAACTCCCCCATGTTGCATTCATAATCATATACTATTGACAGGGTAATAAAAATAAATATTTACGTTACCCACCTTCTTTGGTAATCTTAATTCCATGTATCAATACTTAGATTTTATTTTTTTCCAAATACTTTGATAGAATAATAATTTTTTTATAAATAAAAAATGACACTGCTGCGGCAAAAAGTTGTTTTCAGTAATCACTTAGTACTATGGTGGAGTGGTAAGTATTTTTTTTTAAAAAAAAGCAAATGCATACAACAAGACAGTGGTTTAGTGGCTTTTTATTAATAATAAAAAAAAAAATCTCAATAGGAATAAGTATAAGCAAGGAAGTAGTAAGTACTTCTTCATCTTTAATCAGAGTCTTGGACTCGAGTCTCCTAAAAGCACCATACCCTCAATGTGAGACTTTTTGACACGAACTCAAATTTAATCAGACTCAAATATAATACGGGCACCGGATGAGAAAAAAGAAATGTTGCTTTCAGTAGCCAAACAAACTGTCTACTAGCTACCTGCCATTAATAAAGGTCGAATTTGGTGAGATCTTAGTTGCCTAATACTCTCTCTAACGCAGAAGGCAAAAAGCAATAAATACTAAACAGGACCCCTTCACATTCAATTTCCTTCTTCACCACAAGAAATAAGTTAGCAAATTTTAATTTTGTCAATAATTAATTAATGAGCAAGACTACCTATTTTCTCCCAATATTTACTTTCATACAAATGTAGCAATAAGTGTTATCGTTACAAGTTTTAGAAGTCTATCTTTTTTAAATTACGTATTAAATTAAATTAAATCACATAAAATAAATCGAAGGAAGTATTATCCAAGAAAGAAATAGAAATAGTAAAAGATCTTTGTGAAAAGTTAGTAACTTAGTATAAGAAAGTCATTTAAACTTTTGTACTCACATCATGTTATACAAGAAAGAAAAATATAACTTAGTATATACTACTCTCTCTTCAATAAAAGTTGTCTACTATTGACTTTGCACATTTTTTAAGAAGTTAGAAATAGAAAAATAATTTTACTATATCACTCTTTGAATATGCTCTCTGTTTACTTTAACTTGTCACTTATTCAGAGGCAGAACCACCCAATAGGGTGGGGGTACACGTGCACCCGTTACCTTCGAATAAAAATCATGTGTAAGGTGTATATCTATCTTGAGAAACTGACATAAATTAAGATATAATTAATTGTGCACCCATGAAGAGTACTACATGTTTGCCATTGGTTTGCTAATACAAGCTTGAGGAACCACTCACAAGACCAGGGTTTGAATCTAGGTACAATATTATTTTATTATTTTTTATTTTTTAAGTTTATCTTAGAGCTCATATTTGAGCTAAGGTAATATTAGTGTTGCGCCGTAATTTTCCTATCTGTAGAAAAAATTACTTTTTGAAATGTTCTAAGTATAAAACAATTTAAGAAAAATACTTAGAAAAGAGTCGCCACTTAATTTTTTAAAGAAATTAAGAAAACTTGATTTTAAAAGACTCTAACAGATTAAATCTTCAAAATTAGAGAAAATGGGTAAGAAGTTCTTATTTACGCTTCAAGAAGGTTTTTAAGGCACTTGAAACGCCCGCCAACACGCGGTTATCCTTCGACTTGACTAAAAATATTTTGACTAATTGTTTAAAAAGAATGATTTTAACATAAAATAACAATTCATAATAGTTGATTAACTTTAAGGAAATAAATAAATGGCGTACTTTTATTTTATTTATTAAAAGGGACTAAACATGGATCAATTAAAATGCACGTGACTAAAAGTTTAATAAAACTAGATTAATTAGAATTCATATAATTCATTTTTTTTGAAACAATATATGAAACCAATTTGATAAATTAAACATGGAAATTAATTTTAATTAATTAACTAACTTTTTTGCAAAAAGATAAAGTAGGAATGTATGTATATATATATATTATCATTATTTTTATTAATTGAAAAGGGTCTTGACTAATATATATATATATATATATTTTTTTTTTTTTTAAGTTCATTTGAGAAAAGTATATTTTTACTTGAACAATTTTAAAGTGATTAAGTAACAAGCTTAGCAATATTATTTTTTAGAACCAAAGATTTAACTTAATTACAATGCATAATTTGACCGACATATTTGATTGATAAAAAAAAAAAAAAAAAAAAAAAAAAAAAAAAAAAAAAAAAAACTAAGTGAACACTAAGACATGAAAAACACATTAAAATAAAATCAACACAAAGGAAATAACTCATCTTTTGGGGACTCTAATTAAGTTAATTAACAATTATAAAGTTAGAATTAAATCAAACATAATTAAACAAGTATAGGGTTAGAGAGATAATGAAATTGGACCCTTATTGGGCCAATTTCACTGCAAATGTTTCAATTCAGCCCAATCCCGTTTTGGGTGTATATTGGCTGTATATTAGTGTATATCGGCGCACATATCAACTTTTTTCACGCATTTCTTGCTTCCGAACACCTGTACACTGCCCAGCCCTGTATTTTTCATGTTTTGGACCTGTATATCGATGTATAATGCTGTATATTGGTGTATACAAGCCGTATTTCGGCTTATTTTCAGCCTTCCTGTAATTTTAAATTTTCAGCTTTATTTGTCGCCTTTGACCTGTTCGTCTGCTTCTCTATTTGACAATGAGGCTGACTCGAAAGGGAAGTAAGTGGATGTGGGCCTTTACGGCCCATCCGGAATATAGGGACAACGGTAGGAGTCCAAGAGGATCCGGATAGTACCACATGAAACAAAGTAAAGAAATAAATTAGGAGGAGCAAGAAGAATATGGCTTTCAAACTATTAGCAACAATTTATTGTTCTACTAAACGAAAGATGCAAGCCAGAATTCACGCTCTATAGTAGCGACACATAGTGAGCTAGTTGAATTAAAAATAGCTAAGGCAAAACATAAAATAAGTATTCAATGAGCAAGCTAAAAGCAAGATAAATATTCATCTTCCATGGTTGCTTGTACTTGAACATTACTCATAATTAAATCGATAAATATTAGAGGTGTTACTCATGGAGATAAGAATTAATTACCTAAGGGAATTGGGAAGGACGGAAACAGTGGTCACATAAAAGAAACAAAATAAGAAAACTTAAACCCTTCCACAAATATTCAACTAAATCTACACTTTAAGTTATGTTTTCACTAGGTAAAGGGAATAGTTAGTTACATTAAGAAAACCAGTTACAATAAGCATGTGATCTCTTAATAAACAAAGAAGAGGGAAAAATCTCCATTTTTGAGCATGAAAGATAAAACTCATAAGGAAATTCTAATAGGCTAAATAATAATAGAGAGATACAGATATACAAATTTAACCGCCTTCAAACCACATGGCTTATGACAATCATGCTCTCACTACATTTAACTAGGTAGGTGAAGTTTTAACAAATAACTAAGATGGGTCTATAAATAAAAGGGAACTAGCAGCAAATTCCAGCAGCTTAACACCAACTAAAATTGAAAATCAAGTTATTAATCTAACACACCATTCCAAAACTTAAGCCAAAGCAGAGAGGCACCACACACCTAATACTCAATTGAATGAGAATAGCTAACCAAACTAAGACGACGGGATATATCCATGTAAGCGACTAATTCAAAGGAAATCGAACCATTGCATCAATGAGACTCAAAACAAACTCAAAAAGAGAGGCCACTAATCGTATTCAACAATAAGATTGCCAAAATGTCATGAAAGGGATAACAATAACATAGGAGAATCAAGTTGAGTAATAGCTAAGAATTTTAACCAAAATTAGTCTACCATAGGAGGAAACTAAGGAAGACTTGATATAAATGCAACATCATAATTCGTTTGGCACCCTCCGAACATATACAAAACATCAAACATTATGTCAATAATAAAATAAGGCAGTAACATGACGATTAATGAATAAATAGACTAAAACTCGAGGCAAGCATCACAACTATGATTCTGAGAAGACCTCCCACAGATTCGGATGACATTAGCTCATCTCGAAAACGAAACAAACATCACTAATTTCAGAGAAAACAAAGATTTCGCTTCAACTTAAACAAATCAAATATGGGTATCTCTAGAATACTACAACACTTCTACACACCGAACTCAAGGTGAACAAAAGGGATACAAGTTATTTACCTTTTAGGGCGCAGTGAACTGAGACAACAAGCAGGGGAAAGATTTCCACGACCCTCCTATCGCGCTAGTTTAGACTCGAGCGAATAAAACCGAAACTAAATGATCCTTCGGAAATCTATTTTCGTTTGTGGGTACAAGTCCTCAAAATCCAATCCAAAACCTTTTTCTCTCCTCTCCCCTTTTCCGCTGAAGAAGAACCAGCTTTATATAGGAATGGGGATCTCTCCAATCTTCAATTCAAATTTTTCCTAAGACCAAGGCACTACTGCTTGTACAAAATTTCAACCAAAATCCCTAAAATCCGGGTGAAACGATCAAAAGAGTGGCTGTTGCAGGAAGCAGGTGAGGCGATGGATTTTGTCACTGTTGCTGCTGTTGTGTGCAATTGTCAACAATTGCGGGCGGTGTTGACGTTGCTACAGAGGAGAAGAAGAAGAAGCTAAGGGGTCGGGTCTGTTGTTGTATTTGAATTGGAGGCGGTGGATTTTGGAATTGGGGTCATTTGGTACTGTATGTTGGTGTTGTATATTGTTGAAGTTGGGGCGGTGGGTTTTGGAGTTTGTGTGGGAATTGTTTTGTGAAGAAGAAAAAGGGATGGATCGGGTATATGGATTGTTATTATGGGTTTGGGAATTATTGTTGGTAGAAAAGGAATTGGGAATGGTTGTTTGGGTTGTTGCATGTTGGGCTGTTGGGAAATTGAGGGTGGGCCGTTTGGTACTGTTTTGTATTAAATTGGGCCATTTGGAAAATGGCCCAAATATGAAAGGAGTTAAGTTTTTTTATTTATTTATTTTTAAATATTAGATTTAATTTAGATGAATCAACATTAATTAATTATCGAACTTCTTAATCTTAACAAAATAAAAATAATTAAATTGATCATAAAATAATTAGTTTAATTACAAACTAATGAACTACAAATTAACTTAACAAAATATCTAACTAAAAATATAAAATCTTTTGTGATGATTTTCAAATATTTATAAAATACGTGATTGTAAAAAATACACACATTCATTATTAAAATTATTAAATTTATAAAAATATTTTGAAAGTACTTTGGATTTTATAAAATTCATTAATTCAAAACTACGACCCTTACTACTAATAAAGTATTAAAAATATAAAATCTTTTCGAGATGGTTTTTGAATACTCGTGAAAATGCATTAATAAAACATATATATTATAAAAAGTGACAAAACTTTTTAAAATAACTTGCAAACAATGTTATTTTATTTTATTATATATATATATATATATATATATATATACATATTTTTATTTTTATTTTTTAAATTTTTAAATTTTTAAATTTTTTTTTTTTGGAAATTTTGTAAAAATTAATTATTTTAAATTGTTTGAAATTGAAGAACCTCGATAATTAATTTATATTGTGGAGGGTCAAAATTGAGTGTCAACAATTAGTGCACCTAAAGTCATCAGATCTGGGTTTCGCCTATACACTTATTCCTAAAATAGATTTTTATTTTTACTTGTCACTTTTGACATATCAAGAAAAGACAATAATTTTTTTTTTCATGTTTTACCCTCAACATTAAATACTTATTTTTCAAATCATTTTTCAAGACATCATGTAATAGGAGATAGTTTGTTAAAATACTCATATCATTAATTACTTTATTAACGGGTGTGTCAAGTCAAAGTCTAACAAGTAAAAATGAAAGGAGGGAGTAATAAATACAATGTCTTGAAAAATGTAATAGATATATGACTATAATAAATTATAAGGGTAAATTAGGAATTAAGTGTAAAATTATCCATTGATTTCATAAAGTGAACAAGTATTATTGAACATTCCAAAATAATATAGTGAACAACGTAACTATTGTTAAACGAAGAAAGTATATAAAATGCCGCCTCGTGCACAAGGTATTTCCCATTTACGTTGTATAGGCAGTCTCCAATAACATAAGCATCAATGGTTGATCTACAACTCGATTCCTTGAAATATAGTAATAAATCACAAAAAAACAATTTTACTGTTGCTCCAAGACTCTCGATCAACAAAATGAAACATTTTAAAGTCAACAGAAGGGGTTGGCTTTTGCAGTTTGTGGGGATGGCAATTGCCAAACTCATGTGGCTGGGGATACTTTAGCAACTAATACAAGCTAGTTTGGAGGGTCCATACTATCAATGGAAAATTTCATATATGGCAAACTTAATTTATGTAACATTATATGGGTATAGTTTACATAATTACATTCTATGGGTATAGTTTAGTTTGTTATGTAGTTTTTAATTTGTATAAAACATTTTTTTTATTTTTAATTTATACAATATTTTACTTTTTCATTGAATTGTAACAGTAGAGCTAAATACGGTAACAAACATTTACACAATCCCATGATTTAAGCTAAACGTTCAAAATCAAATATTTTTCCAAAAAAGAATTCTATAGCAACAGAAAGACCATATGAACTTGTTTTCAGGTACGACTAAATCATCTGCAGATTGATCAATTTTTCGATATAGTCAACGACAGGTAAGGTTTCATTGAAGGAAACTTCATGTTTTGAACTGCAATAAAGTATATAATTAATTAGTATAGCGTAAATGTTGAAATTATGAAACGATTTCTACTTGTGTGTCGATTGTGATTGGATAAAGAAGGAGTTATCAAGTTTTCCTTGTTTATACAATATTAGATAAATCATATGAAACACTTAGGCGTTAATGACCCTATTTGTATATATATAAATTGATTATATTGTATATATTTGAGAAATTGTATATAATTTTTTATACAATATTTATGTGTTGTAGATGTGACCATCATAATATGGAAATTGTATATATGACAGTCGTGCTTGTTTCAAAAAAAAGAGTGTTGTATTTGTTTTTAATTTTTTATTTTTGTGTAGTGTGTTTGTATATTTGAGTGTGTAATGTTTATACATACAATATTTTATTATGTTCATATTTATTTATTTTTTGTATATATCTAGGAATTTATAAAATGTACAATAATTTTGTATATGTTATGTAATTTCGTGTTTTTTTAAAAATTAATGATTAAACTGATTGTATAATATTCATTTGTCAATTGTATATGTGGTAAGCTTGAAATCTGTTTGTATATTTGAGTGTGTAATGTTTATATATACAATATTTTATTATGTTCATAATTTTTTGTAAATAGCCAGGAATTTGTATAATGTACTATAATTTTGTATATGTATTATATTTGTATATGTGCATATGTAATTTCGTGTTTTTAAAAATTAATGATTAAACTGATTGTATAATATTCATTTGTCAATTGTATATGTGCTAATCTTGAAATCTGTTTGTATATACAACTGTGTAATGTTAATATACAAAAAGGTGTGTTGTAGTCTGTTTATACATACAACTGTGTACAGTTTATGTACAAAAGATGGTGCTGGAAATTGTTTGTATATATAGTTGTGTAGTGTTTATATACAAAATAGTTTGTTGTATTCTGTTACCTGCGAAAAGTATTGAAAGCCATGAATTTGGCGGTTACCTGCGAAAAGTGGGAGTATGATTGGAGGGAGAAGGTCGAAATTTTCCCAATTCGAAATTCAAATTAGAAGGGGAATAGTGATATTAGGAGAAAGATATGGAATGAGGATAGGAGAGAGAAATTTGATTTTGTATAAAATTATATACAAAAATTTTTTGATGGCTTTTTTGATTCGGTATACAAATAGGTAGTGGGTCCCATTAATTATGGCAAAAAAATTGAAACTGTATTTACTAATAGTAAATAAATTAAACTATACCCTTATTAACTAATTACTTAGGGATGTTTGCCATGCCACTTAATTTTTCCTATTATTAAAGCCCGATTAAACTATATTGGAGGTAAAGCTCTTTAATAAAGGTGATTTTATACTTAGAGAGATTTAAACCCGAAACATCTAATTAAAGATGAAGGAGTATTTATCACTCCACCAAAACCCTGGTTGGTTTTTTAATCTTTTTCGGGCATGAACTTTTGAGTGATGAGGGAAGGCCCTTAATTATATTGTTTAAACAAAATTTTAGCAAGATCCTTTATTATTTTAAGTGATGATTAAGCGTTTAAATTTTTAACTAAATTCCTACACTTGTTAGCCAAAACATGGCATTACATCCCTTTTTATTGTCACGTAGCCACTTCGCATGCTTTAAGACCTTCTTAACAAATATAGCAAGACCCTTTACTATTTTAAGGGTGCAAGGGATTGGGCTTTTTTCTTTCTATTTCTCTCGGGCTATTAATTTCGGGTTGAGAGTTTGTTTGCTTACTTTCACGCTTTCTTCAGCGAGCTACTTAAAATTTAAGGAAGGGGCATTCTTAACATATATTATTATTCAAATTTTTTCATCTAAGAGTATTACAATATAATATATATGTTGTTTTGTAACAACTTTATGTTTTATATTCTCCAACTTGTCTAAGTGTATGCTATAAGTCATTGCAATTTAGCGCCCCCTTAAATAAAATGAGTGCGTTTATATAGATAACCGAAGCTCATAAGTTAATTTTATTACAGCTATTGGAATGATTACTTTTTTCTAGAGACACTTTACATCATTCTATCTAACAAAAAGTATTCCATTATGTATTTCTAATCTAAGGTAGCACTTTAAGTTATACATATACAATATATATATATATATATATATATATATATAATAACAATGTAGAGACCGACTCAATCGGTTATAATAGGCTATCACACTCTATTATTCAAGTTATGTATAAATTAAACCATTGGCTATGAAGAATTACATGTTGTACGTAATAGGTTAAAGGTGTTAGAATCGAATAGCAAATTAAAGCGAATTTTGAAAGACCATGAAAAGATGAACAATTCACTATATAAAAGAGAGACTGCAATATCGAGAGACATAACATCACATAATTCACTCAAAATAAAAAGAGGTTCACAGTAGTGATAATGTATCACTTGTGTCTCACCGATTCTCCCTTTACACAAAACTCTCAAACCCCCTAGGATTACATTGTGAATGCTACCAATTTAGAAGAAATAACCCTCTATTTATAGAATCATAAATCTTTTCCTATGAGGAAAATGACTAGCCAAATATGGAGACTTTTTGTTTTCCTTTTAGTAAAATGAAAATTCAATTATGGTAAACTCAAGACAAATTCCCAATAAAAGGTCATGGTAAAGTAATAAGTACTATTTATCTTGGTTTCGAGTCCTAAAAATAGAGTCGTCATAGGTAGAAATTGTGTTACCCTCCTCCAATTAATCGAACCTCAAAGCAGGTAACGATAATAATACTTACTAATTATATATATAGGCAAAAAAATAATTTGTTAGTTGCATTCTCATATCTACATAAGATCCTAATTTTTTATTTTGTGAGAGGTTCAACCACCACCAAACTTGTTTTTCTTAGTCTTCTAGCAAACTTTTTTTCAATGTAACATTAAAAGTTCACTCTTTGTTTACGTGTTTATATTTATCTATATCCCCCTTTCTTCCTCCCACCAAATTTTGAAACAAAGAACAACTCAACCCCACACGTTATCCCTCCAATAAAATCCAAGCCAACAATATTGTCTTGTCATTTTATAATTTTCCATAGCCCTTTTGCTTGTATTCTCTAAACAAAATACCTTTCCTTTTAAGGTATTGTGAGATTTATTTTTTCTTGTATTTGTATTCTTAGTGTCATTAGTTGTTTTCCAACATCTAATGGCATTAGGAACTTTAACATAATCTTTGTGACATACCAAAGCAAGGTTGAAACACAATCTTTGTGAATCTTGACATCCTAAAATTCACTCTTTTTCGGACAAATTAATATGTCGATTATGGAAAGGGTGAAATTAACATTCACAATGGCAGGGAGAATATTGAATGAAGTCATTAGCTTCTTTGTGTTCACAATTCTTGACGTTCTTGATTTTTTGCTATGTTACATTTACAGAGTAATTGATTTCATAGTGGAAGCAGAGTGGAAGCCCTGTTACTGCTCGTCGGTTAAACAAACCATAACGAGCAGTGGCACAATCTTGGTTTCCGAGTCCAAGATTGTGTGTCTGACGTCTTCTTCTTCTAGCTGCAATAAATTGCAGCTAGAAGAGATATCAGACACATTGTATACACGATCTTCGCTAGTATCTGAAGTGTCGAAATCTACTATGAATGAGCTTAAAAGGCTTAAATTGGAGAATGCTGCCCCAATTTTGAAAAGAGGAACTCTGCGCCAAACTTTTACTGTTAACTCATCTATTGTCGAAATGCTGCAAGGCAAAATTGGTGGCTTAAAATCAAATATTGTTCCAAGATGGTCGGATTGTGATTGTAAAACTTGTAATTCTTGGACTGCCTCTTCCAAAGATTCACTTTTTGTCCATGTTGACGGTGCCAAAGGTAAGTATTGACAAGTTAACTACTCTTCACTCTTATTCCCCAGGTCCAAAATAAGTGTCGCTTTACTAAATCAAGAAGGTGTTTATTACTATGTTTTTTTTCAAATCTACTCTTACTCAAAATGAAAGGTAATTTGAGAAAAATATAACAAGTAATTTAGTCATATAAACCCTTGTAATTAATGTTACTAAAGGAAATCTCAGTTGGTTGATTATCTAAACTTTCACTTTTCTGTTTTCAACATATGCTACTAAAATGACACTTATCTTGGACAAAAGAAGTACTTTTTTACAAGTTTAACGTCTTTTATTTGTGTTAATAAAAATACAGAGAACGTACAAGAAAATGTGATTTTCATACATGGATTCATATCATCATCAGAATTTTGGACAGAAACTGTGTTTCCAAACTTTACAAAGGCTACAAAATCAAAGTATCGATTATTTGCGGTGGATCTACTAGGATTTGGAAGAAGTCCGAAGCCAAATGAGTCACTTTACACCTTAAGAGAACATCTAGACATGATTGAAAAATCAGTACTAGAGCCATACAATGTGAAATCTTTTCACATTGTGGCACATTCATTGGGATGCATATTGGCACTGGCACTTGCTGTAAAGCATCCTGCCTTAATTAAATCCCTCACTTTACTTGCACCGGTAAGATTCCAATACATGTCTAAATTTCTTTTTTTATTACGATTCAAAATTGTTCAATTTTATCAAAACATTTACATTTTTGGTATTAATAGAGTCCCACGGGGAAGGTGAAAAGAACTCTATTTAGTTTTAATTGATGGATCTTACGTATCCAAATTTTCCAAAAAAAAAAAAGTCAAAATTTATCCATCAACTTCTGACTATAGTTTAAAATTAACTCAAGGGAAAAATTGAGACATTTTTTTTTACAGTGGGGCAGGGATGGAGCTAGAAGTCACCGTTACGGGACATGTTCAAACTACTTTTTTTTTTATTAAGAAAATTCACTATATACATTCAAAAATCAAATTTAGAACTCAGTTATTAACATCTGATGTCGTTATCCTAGAATGTGGACTCATAAAGTTCAAGTATGAGTTGCTCAATTTCAAATATACATGAGCAAATGTTACAAACCCCTGATGTTATTATCCTAGAAGTATTTATAGGATGATAACTCAAATTTAGAACTCAGTTACTAACACCTAACTCATAATCGAATATACATGAGCAAATGTTATCCTTAATTTCACGTACAACTTTATTAATTGATATCATCTTTTGTTTTATTTTGTGATGATATATATATATATATAGCCATATTTTCCAACTCCAAAGGGAGAAGAAGCAACGCAGTATATGATGAGAAGAATCGCGCCGCGACGAGTATGGCCTGTGATTGCGTTTGGGGCATCGCTAGCTTGTTGGTATGAGCATGTTAGCCGAACAATTTGCTTACTCATCTGCAAAAACCATCGCCTGTGGGAGTTTCTCACCAAACTCATCACCAGAAACAGGTATTTTTGTCTTTGTGTTTGTGTGTGAGTTCAATATTGTGCATTTTTTTCCTACCAACACTAACTATAGTCTATATATTGTCAAAATCTTTTATTGTCCAAACTACCTTCACCAATTTCATGTGCCTACTCCTCTGCCCAATTTATATGACTCACTTTCTGTTTTAGTCAGTCTTGAAAAGAATTATACATTTATATATTAAGTAACAATTTAACTTTAAAATGTCTATATTATCCTTAATGAAATGATTTATATATAGTCACACAAATATCTGATCATTTATTTTAGACTACAAGTTTCAAACGTCTTTTTTTTTTTTTTTTTTTAACGATGGAGAGTAGGAAAATTACTTGGAAGAGTGTTAGGTTTTTTGAGGAAATTAGTGACATGAATGAGACTCTTATTGAGGAAATAATGCGAGATTGATACAAAGGGTAAGTTGATCACATTGTATTAAGATTTAGTGTTGGTCTAATTTAATCAAAACATAAATTATATTTAATCTTATTTTACACATTCAATAATATTCCTCTGGTACTAAGTTCCGGTACAACTACACATCGTTCGAGTATTTATGATCACCAAACTTACGTACAAACTTCTATTTTACTCGAACTGCAGGTTCAGTGCCTTCAATATATCAACTATTAAGTCAATTAAAAAAAAACATTTTTTAACATGATACGTTGTTATTCACCTTTTCTACCAAGTGATCATAAAGTCATACCAATAACTTCTTTCTTTTTTCCTACCAATGTGAAATTTTATTTGTACAGCCAATACGAAATCCTATTGCATTAAATTAGGAAGCAGCACACAACAACCTCCCAATAACTCTATACATCGCTGTTTTAATAAATGTCCATGCCAAAAAAATATATGATATAATGGGTGTTACTAAAATCAAACAACACCCTACCAACTGCATCTACTGCTCCAACCCCCTTTTTTCTGGTTTTGGTTGTCCTCTTTTTTGGGCATGACCATCTCTTTTTCTTGGTCAAATATTTTATTACATCGTTCATGTCAGGTAGTTCGATTATCTTATGTCGTTTTTTATCAGAGATTTGAAAAGATTATTTTTGTTAGTCAATTCGTAAGTCATCATAAGAGATTATTTTCAGGGGCAAAATTGTCTTTTTCTCTTAGAATTAATGGTTGATTTTTGATTGGTTGTTCTTGCATTCATTCTTTATACTTAATTAATCCGTATACATTGTCAGCCAAGTCGGTTCTTGACCATTGACCCAAATAACAACGTAGGCCAGTGTAATTATAATGACAACATGAAATTTGTTTGTAAGTAATTGAATTCTGTTGAATCATATTTTTTTGATGGAAAAAAAAAACTTATTGATTTACATTGTCGTATAATTTAACATATTATAATAATAGGATAGTTACTTATTTTTACAAACCCAGCAACTACTAATGTTTATGAGTAAGTGATTGCATAAATACCAACATTAGTTGGGGTGTGATGGTGACATTGTTATACACTTAATCAGAGGTTTTGCGTTTGAGTTTTAGGCATGGAAAAAGCGCGATCGAGATTTAGTCTTAATTGGGTTTCAATACAGACTCCGAAGACCGGATGAAAACCAAAAAAAGAAGTGATCGCATAAATATCTTTTGTATATAAGTACATAGAACTTATACTTTTTATTATATCATCTCCAATAAAAAAAATTGTTAAATCTATTTTAACAAACAAATTACCTTAATCAATCTCCTTTTCTGTCTTTCAATAGCATTAGTTTCTTGAACCGTAGTCTTAAAGCAACGATAAATTTTTTTGATATATATATAACAGATTACTGACTCAATGGAATCAATCGCTAATGCTTACATCTATATAAATGGCTTGTATTACACTCCTTTCACTATTGTGGCTCATCCCATTCATTAATCATATAGTCATATAAACAAAGTAGTAGACTTGTCCTATGACATCCAATACCCTAGACCCTATTAAATACGGAATGCTTTATACACCAAAAATCTTTTTTTTTTTAATATCGTGTTTACTTATCATGCATCAATGATTCGATATTAACTATATATGCAGGATAAGAACATACTTAGTAGACGGATTTTGCTGCCACACACACAATGCAGCATGGCATACACTACACAACATCATTTGTGGTACTGCTGGAAAAATAGAAGGATACTTAGACATGGTGAAAAATCGTCTAAAAGGCAAAGTCACGGTGATTCATGGTGAAGACGATGAACTTATACCTGTCGAATGCAGCTACAATGTACAGTCCAGAGTCCCTCGTGCTCGCGTTACCGTTGTCAAGAACAAAGATCACATCACCATTGTTGTAGGAAGACAACAAGCTTTTGCTAGAGAACTTGAAGAAATTTGGAATAATAATTCCACAAGTAATTGAAATATTTTTAGACGTGTTTGATTATTTTCACCATCCTAAAGAAATGTTATTACTCGTTACGTACGCACCACATATCATTTTTTTTTATCGTAAGTTAAAAACGATATCCAATGAAGCAAAATTAATTTGGATATAGTGAAAGCTTTATTGGACAAAATATCTTGTATTAGTACTGTTATTATTAAAGTGTGTAATCATCTCATTTTCTTAGATTAATCGGACCTTAATTTGGTTCATTAACAATGTTGCCTACTCGATCGATCACTTCGTTATAATAAAGCAGTGGATTTTTAGATAGTTTTATTTGATTTAAGAATGTTCAATTAGTGTTTTCTATTTCAGATACTTTTAAAAAAAATATTAATTTTAGTATAAATCATGCTAAGTTAAATTACTATTTTACTTTTAAAGGCTAAATTCGTAGAGCTTTTCATTTCTTTTTGTTCTTTCCGGTATGTTTTGTCAATTTAATTTGATAGTAACATAAAGGAGAGATTAAAACAAATACCTCTTCTATTTCAATTCGTTTGTTTTACTATTTAATTTGATACGAAGTTGAATTCTGTAATTAATGATATATTGAATATACCAAATTGTTTTTATATTTTGTGTTCTTAAAACAAAATAAGATAAATAAATATAATGAAGGGAGTATATGATCACTAACCAATAATTAGAGGTATCCCATGGATTATTAGTAGATAAGAAATTACCCATGCATGAAATATAATATAGTGAAGAAATAGATGAGAGCTCTATTACACATACTGTGGCTAAAAAGATCTTATACAGAGTTGGCACTGCTATTAATAGCTCTTTCAATATTAATTAGCTAAGAATATAGTACTCTAATAATAACATGTTGGAAAATAATTGAAGAATAGAGATGCATTGGCAAGTGAAGGTGGACAAATAGGTGATCTTATTATTGAAATTTTTAAAGGACAAATAATGGAGTTTATAAGAAATAGACATTAAATCTAACTTAATTTGAAAAATTATTTTATTAAGTGAAGATTATTTATGAACATATTACAATTTACAAGCACCCTATTTATAATGTTAAAGAATTATTCCACTTATAGTACCCCCTTCAATAGGGATGGCAATGAGCGGGATGGAGTGGGTTTAAGGCTATGAGAGGCGGGGCGGGTTTAAGATTGTGTGGGGCGGATTGTGGATCTTTTTTAAAACTAATGCGGGACGGGGTTGTTAACGAGTATATGTGATTTTCTGCGGATTCAAATGTAATTTTAACTTTTTACATGTTATAAGAGTGATAGAGCATTATTTATTAAGATAATTTCTTTAAAACTACTAATATAAAATATTCAGCTAGTAAATGAAAATGATTCAATAAAAAATGATATAATTTACATGTTTTCCAATTGACCTCTAAAAAACAATTTTTTAAGTCATTATCTATTAAATTAATACAATTTAATGATAAAATGAATTTATTTTTATAAATTTTATTTTTAGTATCAAACTTAACTAGAAAAAGAAAATATTAAGAAAAATATATTGGGCGGGGTGGAGAGGGTTGAAATGAAAAAAATTATTATGCGGGGCGAATTAAAATTTTTACGGTTAAGCTCAACAATCAGCCTGCCCCGCTCCGCCCCACCTGACCCTATTGACATGCCTATCCTTCAAATTCCAATGCCCTTTTAAAAAAAAAAAAAAAATCCAACTTTCATTTTCTAGAGTGGTGTGGGATTTGACCTTGCCTTTACTCGTAAACTAATTATACGATAAAATAAATATAAAGAAGGGGACATAAATCGAACCTCCGTTCTAACGTAGATTAGACTAGCGAACTATCTTGCTATAGACGGCATAATAATAATTAGTCAATCAAAGAATTAGTTATAAGTAGGATAATTGTTTATCATACACCTCAAATAATAGAATTAAGGAGTCCTATTTATAATTGGTCCTATTAAAGTAAATGAAGGAGGCTCTGGCCTTATATCACAAAATTATACTAGCTAGGGTACGTTAAGAGATTTAATTTTATAGTCCTTTATAAATTTATTTTTATTTTTATATTTTTTTAAAAATCTTTATTTTTATATATAAGAAATCTGAATAATAATTAGTTTTTTAGTTCAATTTGTAGATGGTATATAAGAGATCATTTTCAAAAATTCTACATATGGACCATATTTTTAAGAGATTTGAAAAAAGTTAAGAATATGGTGTGTTTATTCCATTTTAGAACAGTTTAAGGAGGTAAAAGCTTAACAAAACTCTGGTTAAATTTAGATATGTTACTGGAATTTGATTATAATTTAAGGGTACTTATGTGTTATCTCTTCTTTTAATATACTATGATTTAGAGCTTAGAAGAATTGAAGTTTAAATACTTTTGGATACTTTGGTCTTGGCATCTTTATAATTCTCATAATGTAACTAAAAAAATACCAAATTCTCAGGCCCAAATAAATTTGGTATAATAATAAATTATTCATCCTTCTTACTTTTGATATGTATTTTTTTTAATTTTAATATATAGGCTAGGCAGTGTGTCACGGACTTAGAATTTTCACTAAAGCTCCGTGCGGCGCTTGACAACTTACTCACTACTCTTGCAAGATCTTGTAAACTCAAGCAAGCCTTTAATACTAAGACCGCTAAGAGAATGCAAAGAAAGACTTAGAAAGAACAAGAGAGCTTTTGGAAGAAGGCTTTTGAATTGCTTGGAGAATGCTTTACAATTTGATTGATGTCTTGCAAATGAATGACACCTCTATTTATGCTACCACCTAAGGGCTAAAGTGTAATTTAAAATTACTTTACAAATCCCTAAGATTTTACACATTAGTCCCTTTCTAGAGAATTCTATATTAACTAGGACCTTCCGTAGCCTTCTTGAAGAATCTAAAGGATTCTAGAGTTCTCCGCAAGCCTCTCCTCAACTCTAGAATCTTCCAACCCTATTCGGAAGCGAAATCTGACTGGCAAAGTGGCGGGACATCACACGCTCCCCCAACTGATGATGCGACGACCGCGGCGCATTGCTGCAGAAACTCCCAGACTTGGTCTTTAAACTGCCACAAGTCTTCATATCTCTCCCATATGACCTCCTCCAAAGTTTGTCCCTTCTAATGTACAAGGAATATGGCGCTGGCTTGTTGACCTCACTTCCGTTTGGCTTGGTAGTCTATGATAGCCTCAATCTCTCGGTCGTGCGAGGCGGTGACAGTAATGGGTGCCCGTCATGATTGGTTCCGGCTAGGGTCGTTGTTGTCTTATCCAAGTAGGACTTGGCAGTGTCAAGTTGTTCCTCCCATCCCTTGGCAAGATGGTAGGCTCCTAGACTCTTTTCTTGAAAAGTACCTGGTAAAGAATGTAGAGTCTAGGGCTGCTGGCCTGTCGCCAATTCAAATGGTGTGTGCCCGGTAGACTCACTCATTTGCAAATTGTAAGAAAATTGTACCATGTCTAGGAGTTTGGCCCAATCTTTTTGGTGCGCACTGACATAGTGCCTCAGGTAGCACTTCAATAGGGCGTTGACGCGTTCGGTCTACCCGTTGGTCTGCGGGTGGAAACTTGTGGAGAAGTGGAGTTCCGTGCCAAGTATCTCAAACAGCTCCCTCCAAAAGTTACTGGTAAAGTGGAGGTCTCGATCGCTAATGATATGCCTTAGCAACCCTCAATATTTTACCACGTTCTTGAAGAACAATCGAGCTGTCTTCTTTGCAGTGCATTCGGCTGTGGCAGGTATGAATGTAGCATACTTTGAGAATCTGTCCACTACGACCATGATAGTTCCATACCCGTCGGACTTAGGTAAGGAAGTGATGAAGTCCATGGTCATGCTTTTCCATGGACGTTCCACTATAAGTAGTGGCTCTAGTAGTCCTTTCGGATGTCTTTGCTCTACCTTGTCTTATTGGCACACAAAATAAGTTTGTACTAGCACTCGATATCATCCAGCATGCACGACCAAAAATAGATAGCCTCGATCAGTGCCCTTGTTCGTCGTTGCCCCGGATGCCCAGCTCACGGTATGTTGTGGCTTTTCTTAATGATTCGCCGTTTGATAGACCCGAACTTGGGCACATAGACCTTTCGATTGAATGTGAGAAAAAGGCCATCTTTCACCCAAAAGTGCCTTGTCTTGCCTTGGGTGGCTAACTCCGTCAACTTTTTGGCCTCGGGATCATGTTGCATGCTATCTTTGATTGCATCTTGAGTATCGCAATGGGTCATCGTGATGGCAGCAAATTCGGTCTTTCTACTTAGTGCATCGGCTACAACATTGCCTTTTCCTGGCTTGTACTCCAAGACATAGTCAAATTCAGCTAGAAAATCTTGCAACCTAGCTTACTTCGAGGTGATCTTCTTCTGTGCCCGAAAGTAGCTAGTGGCCACGTCATCCATCTTGACCACGAACTTGGAGCCTAGTAGGTAGTGTCTCCACGTGCGCAGGTAACGTACGATGATCGTCATTTCTTTTTCCTGCACCGTATAGCGCAGTTCGATCTCGTTTAACTTGCGGCTCTCAAATGCTATTGGGTGTCTATCCTGCATTAAGACTCCCGCAATGGCAAAGTCCGAAGCATCCGTATGTACCTTAAAGGTTTTTGAAAAGTCGGGCAGCGTTAAGATCGCACTTCTGTTACCGCGGCCTTGAGACTTTCGAATTCTTTCTGGCACTCCTCGCTCCAAATCCACGGCTTATTTTTCTTCAACAACTCGGTCAGTGGAGTGGCCTTTGCGGAGTAAACACTTATGAACTTGCGATAATAGTTCGCAAGTCCAAGGAACGATCATAGCTTGGTCACTTTAGTGGGCGCCTCCCACTCTTTGATCCCCTAAATCTTAATTTCGTCCATCTGTAGTTCTCCCTGACTGATGACATGGCCCAAGAAGTGCACCTCATATTGGGAAAAATCACACTTTTCTCGTTTGATGTATAGTTGGTTCTCCCGTAGGACTTGAAATATCTTCTTTAGATGCTCCACGTGGTCCTCCAAGGTGTTGGTGTAGATGACTTTGTCATCCAAGTAAACCACCACGAACTAATCCAAGTAGGGATGAAAGATTTTGTGCATCAGCATGCCGAAGGTAGCGGGTGTGTTGATTAAGCCGAAGGGGATCACTAACCACTCCTAAGCTCCATATCTTGTCACGCACGCTGTCTTCGGCTCATTCCCCTCCGCTATACGTACTTGGTAGTAGCCTTTTTGGAGATCTACCTTGGTGAAGTACTTTGTTTGTCCAAGCCTATCAAACAAATTTGCAATGAGCAGGATAGGATACTTGTTCTTAATAGTTGCCTTATTGAGCTCCCGATAGTCGATGCATAAGCCCAATGATCCATCTTTATTCTTTTGGAATAGAACCGACGCGCCATAAGGTGTCTTTGATTGCTGAATGTTACTGGCCTCGAGGAGCTCCTTCAACTTCTTCCTCAGCTCCTCTAATTTAGGTGGAGCCATGTGATAAGGTGCATATGTGGGTGGCTTGGCTTCTACCTCCAGCTCAATCTTGTGATCTACCTCGCACCTAGGAGGTAGAGTTTTGGGCAGTTCGTCTGGCATCACGTCCTTGTTTTCTTCAAGGACCATTCTACGATCGGTGGCAAGGGCTTCTTAGCACCATTGTCTTCTCCTGAACTTGCAATGGTGGCTATGAACATCGGCTCCCCTTTCTTTAGGCCTTTCACAATCTGCATAGCCGACAAGTAGGCGTGTCCTTCCTTTTTTGGCACCTTGACTAGAGGTACCATGCACGATCCTTCCCGCTCCAGACCATGAGTCGTTGGAGGTAGGGGTCAATCATCGTATGGCATCGTGCAAGAACTCTTGTCCAAGTATGATGTCAAAGATATCTAAAGGAGTGACGGTTAAGTTTGTCTTACCTTGCCACTTTCCTAACGTGATGCTCACTCCTTGGATGACTCCACACACGAGAGTCAATGGTACATTGACCGTCTTGAGACGGGTGTTACTTGGAACATAGTTTAGCCCTAACTTCTCTGTCCCCGTCTTGGTCATGATGTTTTCTTTGGCCCCAGAGTCTACCATGGCACGAGCTGGTCGTCCATTAATGGAGATGTCTATATATTGCGTGCAGAAGTCTCCTGGCTTCTCTGCCTGCTTGGCTATTGCCCCGCATTATCCAACCATGCCCAATTACATCGTTCCCACGTCTTGCCTTTGCTCTTATGCGTCTTTCTCCTTCCGTTAGCGTAGAATGGCACCAAGGTTTTTCATCTCTGGGAACCTGGCATAGCCATGCGGTCCCCCGCATATATAGCAACCATCTCCCTTGGTGGTCTGCGCCTTATTCTCCATGTAGTTCTAGCGCCCAAATCGCTTGTTGACCAACTTGTAGGAGTCATGTTGCTTAGGGTGTGGTTGCTGCTCCTTGTCTCGCCACGATCTCCCCCACCTTTGGCATGACTACTCCTTGCATCCTTGCCATTTGCCTTGTCGTGTCGTTATTGCTTAAAGTCGGTCAAAGACTCGGCTTGTGTGATGGCCTCATCGATGATCTTGACTTGTCGCAGCTCCAATTCCGTCTTGGCCTAATTTTGTAGACCGTCCATGAAGTGGAACAACATGTCTTCGTCTGTGAGGTTGAGAATCTAAAGCGTTAGAGTTGTGAACTCCTTCACGTACGCCCGAATACTACCCGTTTGCTTCAGTTCCCTAAACTTGCATTTAACCTCATATATGATGTTGAAGAAGGATTTCTTAAACTCCTAGCGAAATTGCTCCCACGTGTTGATGGTGCACGTCTCCTTCCCTATCTCGTCTTTCTTGTGCCTCCACCATAGCATGAATATCTCCGAAAGATACAACACGACAATGTTGATCTTGTTCTTGTTGCTCTTCACCCGACTACCTTTGAAGTAATTCTCCAAGTGCCACAAGAATTTCTCCACCTCTTGAGCGTCACGGACTCCTTTAAATATAGGTAACTAGAGAGCCTCAACCTTGGCCTCTCTATCACGGTCGGGTAACACCGATCCTCTAGCTTTCACTCCTTCCTTGAGTGTCTTCATGGTTTCAATTATGCTTAACACCTCCATGAGTTGGCACTCCAAAGAAGTGATGG
Source organism: Solanum bulbocastanum (assembly GCA_037074985.1). Classification (NCBI taxonomy): domain Eukaryota; kingdom Viridiplantae; phylum Streptophyta; class Magnoliopsida; order Solanales; family Solanaceae; genus Solanum; species Solanum bulbocastanum. The sequence goes on from CM073604.1 coordinate 4,556,360, forward strand.
CCTCCTTCATCTCGAACTTGGCCCGCTGGTGCCCCTCTAACTCCTTGCGGATGTTTTCGATCTCCTCAAGAGTGAAGTCTTCAAGAGTTTTGAACTTGTCGTCGGCCACATTCATGCGCCGGCTTAATAACTCCACTGCCTGCCTCATCACTTCAACCTTTGCGACCCATTCTTCTCCAGTGGTGTCAATGGCCTCTTCGTCAAGTTCATCGTCACTTGCTTCGGTGGTCGAAAGTGGATGAGATGTTAGCGCCTCGCTCAGTGTGGGGTTGAGCAGCATTTCCTCATTACTCTTTTGGTGATTTTTTCCCTTGCGGTTTTTCTTTTCACCATCCAAACGGACGTTGGTGGTGCTAGCGGCGTTCACGTCTCCTTTGTTAGTTATTCCCTTAGAATCAAACCTCACTCTAATACTACGTTGTCACGGACTTAGAGTTTCACTAAATCTCCGTGGGGCGCTTGACAACTTACTCACTACTCTTGCAAGATCTTGTAAGCTCAAGCAAGTTTTTAAGACTAAGACCGCTAAGAGATTGCAAAGAAAGACTTAGAAAGAACAAGAGAGCTTTTGGAAGAAGACTTTTATATTGCTTGGAGAATGCTTTACAACTTGGTTGATGCCTAGCAAATGAATGACACCTCTATTTACATTACCACCTAAGGGTTAAAGTGCAATTTAACATTACTTTACAAGTCCCTAAGATATTTACACATTGGTCCCTTTCTGGAGAATTCTACATTAACTAGGACCTTACGTAGCCTTCTTGAAGAATCTAAAGGATTCTAGAGTTCTCCGCAAGCCTCTCCTCAACTCTAGAATCTTTCGTCCCTATTCGGATGCGAAATTTGACTGGCAAAGTGGCAGGACATCGCACGTGCCTAATCACCACCTCCTTCATTCTTTCACCAATCACCATCAATATGTACAAATTTTATTTTTATTTCAGAATAATTATATAAATAAATCTTTGAAGGTCAATGATGCATGATTCAAATTTGCTTGGATATTGGATTTGACCTTCTACCCTCCTCCATTAAAATATTAGAATATTATGCGTGGTAAAATTCAAACATGTGGTATGTGTCTAACCCCACAAATCACACATTGTGTTCTTACCATTTGATCAAAGCCTTGGAGGAGTTTTGTGTGTTTTCTTCTTATATGACCTAACATATCCCATAAATTTATATTCGAGTTCCCTTAAGAGTTTTGAGCATTTTAAAGGACAAATCACAACACATTTCTTAATGTTAAAGAAGATTGAGGGTGTTTTTGCTTGATAATGGTAGCAATATTAGTACTATTCAATCGGTTGATATTGTCAATTGCATTCTGTTGAAAATATCAACTAATAAAAGTGTGCTCTCTATAACAACTTAAGCTTTTAGATAAGATGATTACACACTACAACATGGTATTAGAGCATACAAAGGTCACATTTGAGATGGTCACACCTTTACATACAACTAATTAAACGAACGAACAAATACAAACACACACACACATATATTATGATCTGAATTACATAGAATTATACTATATGCTTAATACATACTAATTAATTCTCAATAACACATAATTTTGAGATGATAGCAGATTTCAACATTTCCTCATTCAAAAACTCTTCAGGAACCCTAATCACGATATCTTGAAGCATCAAATCTTTAACACTGGAAATACTTGCATGGTAAATCTGAAATTTCAGTTCTTTCATCGCGTTCATCAATCTCGTACATGGATAATTCATATCCAAAGATTGAACCCAAATCACACCTTCAGATCCAATAATTTTCACTTCAATTTCCATCCCATTTCGTGCCTGGTTGCTGGAAAATAATGACTTATTGTTTGCCCCATGATCAGTTACAATAGTGGAGGACACACTATGAGAATCGTGTTGTTCCATAAGTATATGTTTTTTCTGGGGTTCGATTAATTTGGATTCTAAGTTTTTTATTTTAGCTTTAAGTTCATTGATATAAGTAACTGCGTCACCTAGCAATGAAGCTTTGTCCATTTTGGACACGTATGGGACTACGCTCCGTAGAGCGTAGAATCTATGGTTTAACTTTTCTCTTCTTTTTCTCTCGGCCTCTACGTGAACATCCATAGCCATTTCTCGTCTTATATTGCTCGAATCACCCTTCTTTCCTCGTTTTATTGACCGATTGACAACGTTGTTGATGGTTGAAGAGTCATCGTTTTCAAAATCAGAATTACCCGATTCAGATAATAGATTTCCGATAGCCATTTCTTGCTTTACTATTATATCTTCTTCTTCTTGGGGTGATCCACATTTTGCAACCTTGTGATGATCTCCTAATGTTACTGTTGAGACAAATGTAATTAAATAAATGAGACTCGTGTAAAGGAGCGTGTTCAAACATAATATACTTAAATAATTAAAATTGTACTATTTTTATCAACTTTCAAATGAGATAAATTGAATAATAATGTAATGGAAACAAAGTCAAGCTCACTCAAAATACTTTGATTAATGTGTAGATGAGAAACCATACGCATGTTGTTGAATAATCTAAATAGAGAGACTAATATTGAACTAAAATAGGTTTTCATTTTTTATATCTCTAAAGCACATTTCGCGGGAGGCTAATGTAATAACAATCCTATTAGCAGAAACAGAAGGAAAACGATGGATCCACATATGGCCAGTAATCATGGCCAGTAAATTATATTAAAATATAATTTCTTATTTATTCAAATTCTTAATATTAGTTAATTCCAAAATATTTAAGTCTAAAAATAAAATAAAGAATCTATTGTGTAAAAATGGAGAATAAAATTCTTATTATTAACAACACAATAAAAATTTTACTCTTCATTTTTACGGAAATTCTTTACTTTATTTTACGTTTTGTACACGGTTACTTTATGATTTTAATTTGTGGATTGAATTATTTTGATTAATTTTTAAATTATATTTATATCATCATATTAAAATTTAATTATCTCGATATTGGATGTTTTCTTTAATTTATTTTTAATAAATAACATATTATAATAATAATAATAATAATAATAATAATAATAAATTCTTTATTTTATTCTTCTTCGAACCACTATACATGGGCATCGAAATCCATCGTATGATGGGTAACACTACCCTCAATTTTCCTCTATTTTATTCAAAAGATACAATAATGTACTCTTTCATTGTTGATGGCAATAGTAATAGGTCTCCATTATTGGATCCGGATGAAATTTAGTAATAAGGTAACAAAAGGTAGAGGATAAAATCTATAAAAGAAAATCTAAAAAAATAAGATTTTTATTTTTTATTTTTAAACAATAAATATTTTATTTAATTTTTAAAAATATTTTAAACATTTTGGAATGAGCTAATATTAAAAATGTGAATAAATAAAGAATTATCTTTTAGAACAAATAAAAGAATCAACTAATTAATTAGTAAATAAATCCAATTAAATAAAAATAAAGGTAGATGGTATTTTTAGACCAAAATGTGGAATGCGTGTATTTTTGAGCCATTTTCAATATTAAGGATATTCTTGACCTTTTTTTCTTAAATAAAATCCTTTCGTTTTCAAGCAAACAGAATAAAATCAACGTTATATCATGTTTAATGCCACAAATTTCAAAAGACTTCATTTTTTTCTTAATATTTGTCTCATGTGATTCAAATATGTCACATAAATTAAAAAGGAATGATCAAATAAAAAGATCACATAATTCAAACAGAAACGACATCAAAGATAAGCTTGAAATATGTACCTTGAATGACGGGTAGATGAGAAGTCGTGTTCATGTTATTGTTTGATCCAAATAGAGACCTAATGAATTGAACAAATTCCCAATTTTCTTGAATAATATCAGAGGAGCCCAATTCAACAACACCACTAGGAGTAGAAATACACACAATCGTACGTATTCCATGTAAATTAGCTTCTTTAGCTCTCTCACAATTATAAAGTTGCAATTCATAATAACTAGCTAGCCACATGTGCGAGGCTGAGGCGTAAGCTCGTACAACGAGTTCATCCTCGGCCACGAAACATTGTGGCATAGATACCATATAAAACCATTCTGCATCCGTACCGTTATTATTAGTATCATTGCAACCAAATTTATTCTGAAGCTGATGATATTGGCCATGACCTGTTTTCGTGGAACCTGTTGTATCTTTAGTTCCGCGAAAATAGCCATCGCCCCACGATAAAATGAGACGGTTATTAACGTCCTTTGATGCTTGCCAGAAAATGGCATAAACCCACCATTCTTGACGATTGTGGATTATATATTGAAGGATTTTTTGAAGTGTGTTTGGTTGTGAAGGAGTTGATGAAGTAGAAATTATATTTTCCATTTTCAACTAGTACAATTGTATTTTGGAAAATTAGTCAAGACTTAAATATAAGTGTCAATCGAAGGAATGGCACCATTTACACGTGGTCTTAAAGATTATTATTTAATTTTTTTCCTTTAAATATGCACCTTTATTCCATTTTGTATATTTTTTTTAATGTTTGATCGGACAAAAAAAAAAAATTTAAAAAAATGAAACTTGCTATCTTAAATATATGGTAGTATGTTATATTATTTTTATGACTATAGTACAATATAATATATAAAAATATCTTTTAATTTGGTTTCAATTGACGTTTATGTCCTTTAACTTTAAGTGTGTATAAGTAGGCAATAAAACATGTATAAAATTGAATGAGTAGACACACATGTTCTACATGGCGTCCTACAATTTGTGATCCTATATGGCATCGAACGTATATTATGTTACATAGGATATGTGCGTCTATTTATTCAACTTTATACAAATTTAAATGCCTATTTGTGTATATCTAATGTTGAAGGGCAAAAATACCAACTAAGCCTATGTTAAAAAGCACTTTTATATATTGTGCCAAAAAATTTGATCTTATACATATCATTTGTATAGCTGTAAAAGATTGATGTTGTCAAGAGTGACATGAGAATTTGTAATGATTTTCAAACAAAATAAGAAAATATTACTGTCATTGTTTTTTCTCCTTTTCTTTTTTTTAACCGTAGGACTAACACAAAAAAGGGCACATTTTTAAGTTTCATTTTTTTATTTTTTTATTTTATTTTATTTTTTATTTTTTTTGAATTTGCTGTTTAAGAGTCTTTAATAATATGTTTCAATGGTCTTAAAAAGAAGTACTTTTGATACGTACAAGGGAAAAAAGGTTTTTATAATTATATAAAATGAAATTGAGGAAATATAACAAACAATTCTACTATTAACTCATAACACAACCAAACGAGGAATCTTTTAGTAATAATTGGTTTCATACGTATATATACTAATAATAGTAGACCTTATAAAAAAAAAGGCATTCTAGTGCCTTGACTTAATTGTTTATTTGTGTCTTATGTTTGCTTTTCCTAGTGCGTTTGGTTTTTAAGGTGTATAATATTTAAGATAATTAAATATAAAAAAATATTACTATGTAGACATTATAATTTTTTTAAATGTCAATTATTCATACCTGTTGAACAAAAGCGATTCTATCACGACCTCCAACTGATTTTAATTTGGATTGGAACCAGAACTAGCTGAATTATTAATTCACAAAAGAATAAGTCTTTGGAGGACTTAGATTGTGGGCATGAAACAGACGTTTCATTGATGAGTATTTTGTGAGTATAATTTTATATATTTCTTCATTCTTTTTTTAGAAAAGTATTTTTCGTGATTTAAGGAGGTGTTAGTAGCATATTTTTTTAATATATAATGGCATAGACCGTCTTATGTTATTTACTGAGTGTTCCTAACATCTTGGTCTTTGATTTGAATGGTAAAGATCGAATTTGAAGGTCAACAACGTTCAGTTTCAGGTTCCGAACAGTAATTGAATTTGAGTTTTTGTTGATGTAGCTATTGCTTCTTTGTGTTTGACAATTGTTGTGTAGTCATTTAGGAGAATATTTATAACCGTCTTATTGTTATAGTGAAGCAATTCGGATCTCAACTATGTTGTAGTTGTTACCTTCGATTTGAAGGGGGTTTCCACGTGAAATTTAGTATTCTTTATTTTTTGGGTTTACGTCTTTTCATCATAACAACTATGTTATACTCCCTCTGTCCATATTTACCTGTCTATTATACTAAAAATTGTTGTTCAACAATACTTGTCCAGTTTGAAATTAAAATCAAGAAATAATTTATCATGTTGTGTCTATTTTATCATTGATATTAAATATAATTTAATATTTAATATGTTTTCCACAACATTAAATTTAATATATTCAAAGGGTAATATTACCTTTATCATTTATTATTTTTTAAGATGTGTGACAAGTTAATAATAGACAAGTGACAACAATTGTTGGAGAGGGGTATTTGATTACCAAGAACATTGGGCAACACTTTGACAAAAACAATATTCAATGTTTTGATTGTTTTCGTGAATACCCATGATTTTATGTACTCCCTCCGTCTCATTTTATATGTCATCATTTTTTATAAATAGTTGATCCATTATACTTGTCATTTCATAAAATTAATGCATAAATTATCATATTGTTCCTTTTTTACCCTTGTGAGTTATTAGCCTTGAAAATATATATTTGACCAACTTAGAAAAAATAAGTAAATGATTTATGTTCATTGGTTAAATTAATTAATCAAAATAAATTAATTCATATTCATTGATTGAAAACTTGAGTTCCAAAAAAATTAAATAAGGATAGAAGGGTAAAGTTACATAATTTCTTAATGCAAGTGTAAAGTAAAAATGTGACATATAAAATGAGACGGAGGGAGTAATAATTGAGACATGAGTTAATTAAGAAGGCAAACTCACTTTGTTAGGGAGTACCGTTATTCTTGTGATGTACTTGATCTGTCCTTAATTATTTGTCCAATTTATTTTTTAGTTGTTCCTAATTATTTGTTTATTTTGACAAATTAAAAAATGTCTCTCTATTATACCCTCAATTTATTACTTTGAAAAATGTAGAACTTCTTGAAAATCTTAAATTTTAATTCATCCACTTCATAATTAATAGGGGTAAATAATAAACTAACCATATCAATTGGGTACTGCTAAATGGCATGAAAATTTAGCCAGAAAATTAAAAAGTCTATAATATCCTTTTTATTAAAATAAACTGATCATTTTTCCATTTTTTAATTAAAAAATATTAAAGTTAAAAGGGTAAAAATGTTCAAAAAGGTAAAATAAAATAGTGTGAAATATGTTATTTTACCATTCTGGTCAAATTTTCTGGCCAAAAGGATTTTTTCATATCAATTATTATTTTCTTAATAAGTGTGTAAATTCAAAAATAGACAAGTAATTAGGGACAGAAAGAACCAAATTCAAATTTATTGAACTTTAATATGAATCGATTTTCTTTTTATAAAAAAAAAGTCATAATCAAGAACTTCCTTGTCATATATGTCTTGAGAATTAAAGAATATTTAATGTAATTATGATATTGTTTGTGTGCATGCATATTGATTGGAGTAATAATTTTCTTTTTATCCTTATGGGAGCATCATGATTATTTTAATAATAATCAAAATTCTTCATGTTAGTGCATGTATTTTCACTTTGCTCCGTCCATGATTATTTTAATAATTAAATTCATTATGTTACTTTCCATGAATTTTTATTATTTGTTTACATTCCATGAATTGTTCTGTCTAAATCCAGTGTTTTTTCAAGTGATCACTATAGTCTTCTAATACATGCATTTTCACTATGTCTCAATTACAAATATTAACCCTCCAATTTTTTAGATTTAGCAAGTTGATGATAATTAATTAATTAATTAATTAAGTAGGGCATGCTGAATTATTCCTTATTAATTCACTCAATCTATATACTTCCTCCGTTCCTATTTGTATGTGTCATTACTAAAAATCCTTAATATTTGTCATGTCATAAAATCAATGAATGAATGACATAATTTTTTCTATTTTATCCTTAAAAGTTATTAGCCTTGAAAATATGAATTTGACAAACATAAAAAAAAATTAATGATTAATTCATGTTCAATGTTCAATTTAATTAATTAAAATAAATAAATTTATGTTCATTTATTAAAAACTTGACTTCAAGAGAACACTAGATAAGAATACAAAGGTAAACTTACCTAATTTCTTAAGAGACGTGAAATTTAAAATTGTAATATATAAATAGAAATGGAGGGAGTAATAGGATTCTTGTTGATTTTAGATGTGTTTCATTCAACTTATAATTAACTAGTGTATTTATCCACGCTTCGCGCGGAGAAATAGACTATATCACCCGTCTTTTTTCTAAAATAATTTTTACTTAATTTAAAAATTAATTTTGACTATGTAAAATTCAAATTAAATCTCCACGTTTAGAATTTCAAATAAAATGTTATTTTGTCTCATTTGTGAAAAAAATATAACAAAACACAATTCTGATTTTAAAAATTTCTAGTAAAATGAAAAATATTTAATTTCTAATTATATATGGCCAAATGCCCACCAAATTCATGATTTATTTTTTCTTTCTTTCTAATACTCAAATATTAAAATCATCAAAAAATATAATCAATTTTATTTTCAATATTTCTTTCAAACGTATAATCTAAATAGAAGAAATTATAAGATACATAAAAGTCTTTTTCAAAACTTAAGTTTTTAAATTCTAAACCAAAAGTTACATAAAAACATTATATATATTTTGTTTCAAGTAAATATGAAAAAATATGTATAAAAATAGCTTGTTAGTAGACCTTTGACTATGTATTTCTTCACTAAGTTATCTATTTATTTAAGGAAAAATTGTATGAATAGCAAACTATTAATTCAAAATAAATGCTATGGTCATAGTTTAGTTTAATTATAATTCACAGGAAACATCCCTTTTTTTGTCATCTGATTCGGTATACAATTAGTCATTTTCGGTATATAATTAGGCATTTTATACATTTCGGTATAAAATATATAAAATGTGTTTGTGTTTGTATAAAGCGAGAGAAAAGTGTATATACAAATATAAATACATATATTTTCATCCTATACACTTATAATTATACAAAAACAAATCTTTTTATACAAATCATAATGTATACAAAACTGAACAATTTGTATAAAATTAGATGTTTCTAGCGAATTATACAAATCAAAAGCTCCATAGCAAACATAAAATTTGCTATGGAGTGCAATAATACAAACTATAGTTATAACATACAAATATATTTTTTATGTTTGCTATATGTGAAAGTTACTCTTTATTAATTAGTCTTGCTACTCAAAAAATAATTAAATGAAAACGTGATATCAAGAAATTTCTTTAAAAACACATCTCATTGTATCGTTCCATAAAAAGAGAGAATATAAACACAAAAATAACTTTCATCCGTTTTTCTACTAAATAATTTTTTTTGTGAAATGTTGATATTCATTTGGTGAGTAAGTATAAATGTAGTGGTATTCAATTTTTTTTAATGAAGTTATGAAGTTTTTTAAGTTTTCAAGTTCTTAAATGCATAAAGTAATACTAAAAATAAAATAATATGTTGAATCTATTTGAGAATTTATAGAAAAGGCTAACGGGCAAGATATATAAGTTTCATTAACGCTTAATTTTTTTCCTTCCAAAGACAATAGAAACATTACATATCTTAATGAGTATGGAGCAATGAAAACACATTTAAGTCTTACAAAATATAACTATTCTAACAATTCATATAATCATACTTAAATACCATGAACTAAGAAAATTCATATGCATGAAATTTTGTTTTTTTTTTTTCTTTTTTTCTCTCAATTGAATTTTATATCGAACTATGATTCTTCTAGATATTTAGTTAGTTGAAATGTGAGTGTCATATATTTGTGGTGAAGTTTTTTTTCCTTTTTCTTGTGTATATATTTTTTTTAATAATTAATTTTTTTTAAGAACTTTTAGCCTTTCAGAGCAAACGATAAAAAATATATAGGTAGATATTTCAAGTTTTTTTTTCTTTGGATATTTTTTGTGATCATATCATCTACTTATTAAGAATTTAATTGAGAATTTTCGTTTATTAAAATTAGGGGTGGATCCACATTGGACATTTCGGATGCTCGAGCATCCACTAATTCGTATCAAACTATGTATATTTATATAAAAGATTGAAAGAATGATATAAATTTTGAAGACCAACTCTTCTATTCTTATTTATTTCATTTAGACCTTTTATTTTTCACTTCCTTGTGTTAGATTGTTCTTTTTACTCTTTCTCTGTTTCCCTTTTTGCTATTTTTTTTTTAATTAAAAAAAACGTTATACAAAATGATATTTATTGTAGTTTTGTCATATTAATATTTTTTGCTATTGTGGTTTAATTTAATTGTCCATAATGACAAGTTATAAATTTGTTTATTTATATTTTGTGACGGTAGTCAAGAGAGCACCCACAATTTGAAAATTCCGAATCCACCACTGATTAAAATATTAAACTTGATTGAAATTATGTTTAATGAATTAATTTGTAAAACTATCATCCGATTATATGTGAATGAATTGTATTCAAAAGAACAAAAAGGACATCACAATAGAGTTTTTTTAAACAGAGATCTAATAATATATGATGAGGAAAAATGTATAAAAAAATAAATTACTTCTACAACTATATGTTATACTAAAGCTAAAATTGCATAACAACTTAATTTTCCTTTGTGATACTACATGATATTTTTAATTTATACTATACTAAAGCAAAAAAAATGCATAACAACTGAACTTCCCTTTGTGTCACTACTTGATATTTTTGATTTATTTTATTCCTTAGAACGAATATGATAATACGCCAAACCTCAATGTTTGATTATTATACAAAGAGATTAATGAATATTGAAATGAAATTAATCTAAAAATAAATATTATGAATAAAATATATAAAAAAGACAAAATATATCAAAAGATGTGAAGGTAGGCATACAAGTATCTTATGATAGGCATACAAGTGTCAATACATGTATTTTTGTGAAGATAAATACAATTAGATATAACATTTTAACTTTTCAAGAATGAAAAGATGTAGTAAAACAAAAGTAAAAAGAATGATAATATAAGTGAGAAAATAGACCAGAAACATAGAGAGACAAGAGAGAATTTTCTTATTCTTCCAAGTATATTCAAGTGTTTTATAAATCTTCAAGTGCATAGCACATCCTCAAGACCTCTATTTATATTGATCTAAGAGGCATACAAAAAAGATAGCAATAAACATGATATTTATTATTGAGAATGTGGGGAAGATTAAAGGGTGTGGGAGATAATGAGAAGATGGTGGAGGTGTGGGTATTATTACACATAATGGTGAAATTATATCTTGAAGTTATGGACATCCATATTAATATAATATATTTACAACAAAATATTAATTATATACAAATAATAATTTTATTAAAAATGAGGAGAAGAATTAAAAAAATGTTCAAATAAAAAGGAGAAAAAAGATAAATAGAAATGGAGGCCATAGAGAGGTACCATAGGAGAAACATAGAGAAGGTGATGTGGTACCTCTCTATGGCCTCCATTTTTATTTATGTGGTATTTTTTATTTTTCGATAGTCAAACAATTTAAGTTTGATCGAAAATTTGTACATGAATTCTTCAATTTTTTGAAATGAAAGTTATATATTTTGTAAACTCCGTAAAAAGCATTGTAAGTCACAAGAATTACCAATTCAAAATATTTAAAAGATATATTAAAAAATTATGATAAAAAAATACACGTAATATTTAAATCTCAAAATGATAAAAGATACATGTATTTAAATCTCAAAATTAAAAAAATGTCATATAAATTGATACAAATAAAATTTTATATATACCAAAAACTTGTTTTAAAATTAATAAATAACATATAAGAATTGCTTCTGGAAGAAGAAAAAAATCAACCTCAAACAAATCAAAAGGTATTATGATTAATTTATGTTTAAGCAAATATATATGGGGACAACTTCTATTTTCTCTACCAAGGAATATGTTGTCTTAATTAATCAACAAGAGGACAATTGGGGATGTGATTCACAACATTTAGCTAGCCATCATGATGCTTTGAATATTGACTTCAACCATGTTAAAGTTATTAATCTGGCAGAATTCTTACGTGTTTAGCTCATTAAAAGAAATTATATATGTTCAAACGTAAGAACTACGCGTTGAAGACATACTTTAGTAATAATTAAAGTAGATTTTTTCTAACAATACCATGTTATTAGTTGAAAAATCATTTTCTTTGCTTGCCCATTTTATGTATATATAATTTGTTGAATTTTGCACTTCTTCTATGTGTATGTTTAATTCCTTGAATTTTTCATGTCCACACTGTGGATATATAATATGCATGTGTCTGAATTAGTGAATAAATTGCTTTTAGAAAGAAAAAAAGAAGGAAGAGAAACTATATACTCCATCCGTCCCATTTTATGTAGCACAATTTTCTTTTTGATCAGTCTTAAAAAGAATGTCACATTTTCTTATATGGTAAGTATTTAAAGGTACAATTACTCTTTTACCATTGTTGGTCCCACTTAATCTTAAAGATATTACTCTAATACATTTATGAGAAGAGAAAAAAATGAGTCTATTTTTTTGAAGGGCAATTTAATAAACATTTCAAAATCTTTATTTATTTCTTAAACTCCGTGTCCAATCAAATGTTACCACATAAAATGAGACGGAGGGAGTAGTATTTATTAAAGATGAAGTGTATCTGAAAATCTTGAAAGTGACACCAATGCTTCCGGTAAAATACACACATATCTTATTCCTGTCTCATAAAAATAATGAAATTGTTTCTGATAGATCCTCTACATAAATATATAAAAACAAGTAATATGTTTTTGGGGTTTGCTAAATTCAAACATGTTTATTAACCCAATACTTCCTCTAGGGATGTACATGACCGGATTGGTTCGAGTTTTTCAAATATCAAACCAAACTATTTGTGTAAAATTTTTAAATTTATAAATCAAACCAAACTAATAAAATTCGGATTTTTTCGGGTTTTTCAACCATGGGTTGGTTCGGATTTTTCAAATACCAAACCAAACCATTGTGTCGAATTTTTAAATTTATAAATCAAACTAAACTAATAAACCTCGAATTTTTTCAGATTTTCAAATTTTTTCGGTAATGTTTGCATACAAGCATATAATTAACTTGTGCTCCAAATTTTTTTTTGGTCCAACCAAAATACAATTATCTAAGATGTTTCTTAAAAAAAATAACACAAAATATGAGATTAGGACTAATGACACAAAAATATTCAATAAAAAATAATAATGAAATCATCATATAAAATAAATATTGCAAAGTCATAATGAAAATGATCATAATTTAAAAGTACTAAATCATGCTAAAATAAGTTTAATAAGTAATAGTTACATTACTAAATATTTAAAATTAAAATTAGATTATGTATTTTAATTGTCTAAACCAATGTAAAACTAAAGAACAAATATTCAATATTATTATCATTCTTAGTGTTGAATTGATTTTCTTTTTGCATTAGTAATAATTTGATTTTGATTTAAGTTTTATTATAATTATCAACATATATGGACTACAATCTTTATTAGACCATTCCGAATTCTAAGTTTTAAACTTGAAATAATATATTAAAAGATAAAAACTATGAAATAGTATAAAAATATTTTTAAATTATATCAAAGTAAATATTTTTATGTATAAAATAAAATTTTAAAATTACATATATAATGTCAGGTTGGTTTAGTCTCGGGTTGGTTTTTTTTAGTTAAAACCAAACCAACCCAAATATAGTAAGGTTTTTTTTTTCCCAGTACCAAACCAAGTCAAATCAAACCACTAGTCGGGTTTGACTTGGTTTGTGGTTTGGTTCGATTTTCGATCTGTTTTGTACACCCCTAACTCCCTCTGTCTACTTTTATTTGTCATGTTGCTTTTTTCAAAGTCAATTTGACTAATTTTCAAAGTTAAATTAGATTACATTAATTCGATATTTCAAACAAAAAATTTAGATATTCAAAAAAGATATGAAAAGTACTATATATTGCATTTTTTTGCATATAAATATGATAAAAAAATACATCGTAAAATATTAGTCAAAGTTATTATAATTTAACTCTAAAAAAAAAAATCATGACAATTAAAAGTGGACCAACAAATTATTTAATACGACTAATTAAGCAAAGTACAAGAATAATTAAGGTCCTATTAATTAATTATCCCGATAGTAGTGTACCAAGTAAGGGAACACATTAAAAAAATCGGATTTAACTGTTTAAAAGAATATGTTTCATATGGGCTGCTTTGTTTTTATTTAATTATTATATTTTTTGTGTCATAGTATATACGTCAAAATCATTCATTGAACTTGATTATTTTTAAATATTCGTTATCTATAACTATTTCTAAAACGTTCATGACGCATGCAGTAAAGTGTTAGGTGGGTCTCTACCTAATAAATTATAATACACTAATAACATAAATATATTCAATATAATTTCATAAATGGATAAATATAAGATAATTTTTTAAAGCAAGGACTACTAGGCCAAAAATATCATAAAAATTAAGTAATTTGAAATAGTATCTAAACTCTTCAAGAAATATAACTAATTTATTGCTCAATGTTTTATATTTATGAAACTATCCTAAATTTGAGCTTTGCTAGGGTCAAGAGAAAAAATAAGACATTTTGGAACGATGGGAATACTATTAGACCAGAGATTTTACGATAGGCAAAGTTACTCAATAGCATATGGTATAAGGATAAATTTGATCATTTCTCCGGTTAAAAAGCTTCAACCAAATTAAAGTAGAATATACTTCTTTATTTGATTTGCAAAATCTCAAGAAATGAGATGATTTTTTATATGATTGGTGTATTATATTAATTGTGTGTAACATTATATAAGATACGTTTGTGTTTTATACGGTTATATTTGACTTTCTTTCTAAGAATGCCTCATATTTTGCTAACAAATAATCAAAACTTGTGTGTCTCTTTTAATCATATATTGATTAGATATTTGATTCTTTTTAGGCTGCTAATTAATTATATTTGTAAACATTTTGATTGTGTTTGAAAATTATGGACAAAATTTTCATCATGCTCCATCATTAAAACATGAAATAAAGAGGTTACATTTTGAAATTAAATTGTGGATGATTTAATTTGTCGATGAATTGTCTTCTATTTTTCGATATCATTTCATTGAAAAAAAAAATTCTTAATTAGTTGACAATTGTAGTGTCGAAGACCCATGATTTAAGGTGAACGTTTGATATATTATTTTTTAAACAAGGAATCTCGAAATATGAAACTTAGAAATTAATTTTCATATTAACTTGAATTTTAGAAATGAATGATTATAACATAGAACCTAACTAATTAAATTTCAATCATGCTAGCGATGGTTTACTTATAAAAAAACTCATGTCGCCATCACTTGATGGTTATTAAGGGTTGATCATGCATGCATAGATTGTGAACAATATCATGGTATGCAAAAAATTAGTTTTCTTCTCTTTTTTTCATTTATCCTACTAGCGTTATGGTGAAAGTCATTTATTAAAATAAAAAATTGTACCATTAGTGTAAAAATTAAAAATCATCTATTTGGCCAATAAACTTTATGTTGGTGTGATATTTTAATATTAATAAAAATATATTATATGTTACATTATATAGCATGTTATGTTTATTGGTGGACATTACATTTGTGCCTCTTTACTCTCATCAATTGTGGAAGTGATCATTGGTGATTAGTAACTTATGTAACCACCAACTCTTCATTTCACCCATTATTCTATCTTTATGTCTTGTAACTTATGTAACATTTGCGCCATTCATTTGGCAAATTTACTAACCACTATCTTCCTATTCATTGCAAGGAAGAATTTATCACCTATACCTAGTGTGGTCTTCCTTGTGTTGAGTAGAAGTAGAAACAAGAAGAGATGTACAAGAAAATATAGAGTGAAAAAGATGTGTAGTATTATATTGAGATTAGTGTAGTGAAAGAGAGAGTTGAGACATAGAAAAATATTCTAAGTCTTCAACTATATTCACTATACAAAAGAGGGTAATTATATGTTGAAGAAGGTGTTCTTTTTGTGGAGTTTTGGACTCTTAACTAAATCTTGAGTTGTTTGAGTTGTACGACGTTGTTAGATTGTTGTATCTTGGAGGGCACAAGTCAAGAGTGTTACTGTTGGATCGGCGTAGATTATGCCGCAGTGAGCTTGAATCTCCTTAAAGAGAGCGAGATATCAGCGACTCAGCCTAAATATTTGTTTATTTATTTTTGTCATTTTATTTTTAACAGTGATATTTTGTATTTATGGTATACTACACCTAACACTTTAGTTAAATTATTTGGTAGTTTATGCAAGTAAAGAATAATGACTACCATAACTAAATTGTCTGTTGCTGAGTAACATGCAATCGAGCCCAAGAATATTCAACTTGTCTCTCATTTTTTAGAAGCTTATAAATATAAATCAAGAGACCGGAAAACATATTTCTCATTGTTCTTACATATATATGACATTTTAGAGTGTGTTACATAAGCTTTACCAAGTTAGGAAGAGATTAACTAATATACAGTTAGTGTAACATTTGTATTACACAATTAATATATAATATATACATTTTTGAATGTATTACACATAAATTTTATCAATTTAGCAAGAGATTAACTAATATACCGTTAGTGTAACATTTTTCCTTACACAATTAAGTAATTTATTATAACCTGTTATGATAGGTTATCAACTATTTTAATTTTTCATTTCTTTTTCTTTTAATGAACTCTCGTAATTGCCGCCCTACTCTCTCTATCTTTATAATGACCTTCCACATTTTTCCCTTTTAACTCTGTCAAAAAGTATGTAGACTTTTATACATTCATTTATATACAAAATTGCAAGATATACATCAATTTTGTCAAGTTAAATATTTTTATATTGAAATTTCGGAAAGGATTTTCCTTATATTTTCTCTTCAGATTTGATTTCATGCAATAACTTTCTTAGTTTTGATATGAAACTTTGTCTATAATTCCTTTCTTACTGTGACCATTTTTGGATTGAAGTTTTTGTACCCTTCTTTTAGTTTGTAAAGTCAAACACATATAAAAAAGATAATATGTATATATTTAATTAGTGTTTAGAAATTATTTAAAATACTTAAAAGACCTACTAATAAATTGTGATTCAAAAATGATTCTTGCTTCAACATTTCTTGGTTCAGTGGTACAGTAATGGTGTATATTAGTCATTAATCTCATTTCTCAACTCGTAATCAATTTGTACAATATGCCCCATCATAACTTGTGATAAAGTAATGACCCCCTTGTGAAAATTATGAGTCGTTAGATTATATTTGCACAAATTTCTTTAAGCATAACAAAATTTTAAATAGAGATCATATGAGTTCCCCAAGAGAGTCCCACTAAAATTGAAATGGGCTGGCCTCTATACTATCATCTGCAAGCCTCTCATATAACTAGATGTGAAATTCGTGTCAGCATGGATTTTAAATAGGAAAAATTACAGAAATTTCACATTTTAGTTTACTTATTACCATTATCCCCTATAAGTTTTACAAATTTCTAAAATTTCTCATTTTCGTGCATCAGATTAGTGTATCTCGCACATCAGTGTAGTGTATCTCGCGCGTCAGATTAGTGTATCTCGCGCATCAGATTAGTGTATCATGTATAAAATGTAACTCGCACATCAGATTAGTGTATCTCATGCATCAGATTAGTGTATCTCGCACATCAAATTAGTGTATCATGTATAAAATGTACATCAGATTAGTGTATCATGTATAAAATGTAATGTATCTTACTTAACGATTAATGTATCTCACGCATCAGATTAATGTATCAGCGCTTATATTATTGTATCCATTTTTTAAATTTTTGAGGAATATCTGTAGTTATAAACTTATAAGGGACAAATAGTAATTTTGCCTTAAAAGTATGTGATTTTTGTCCTTTGCCCTTTAATATATATTATTTTTTTGTTTAAATTTATATGACTCAGATGATATTTGGAGAATAAAATATAGGATTTTTATAAATTTTGAGTTATTAATTATTGTGATATATAGTGTTTTTTAATACGGAAAAAGGTCATATATATCCTTGTATTATTAGAAATAATTTAAATATGTCATTCGTTATACTTTTGGTCCAAATATACCCTTATTGTTATACTTTGGGTCAAATATACCCCTCATCCATTAAATATGTGAATCTCAATCTTAAAATAGACAAGTGGAGAGTTGAGATTAATTTGAAGTACTCATATTTTTTTGTCCAAACAACCACCCAAAATAGACAAGTGAAATTAAAGTGTCCATCGATGATCATAAAACTATAAAGTGAAATTAAGCTCAGCAAATATATATTTAACAAAATGTCCATCGATGGTTATTCTTTGTTTAATTTTCTGCCTGCAAAATTAAAGTGTGACAATTAAAAAAAGGGGATAATTATGAGGAGTATTTTTTATAGGATTTTATTTATTTCTTTAATATCTTATTTTATTTTGAAAAGGAAGAATGTAATTTTTTCCAGCAAAAATTAAGGGGCTTCTCCCATGGGAAAAGGTGAAAAACCTGCATGCAGTATTCAAGCTGACAATGTGTGTGTGAATTACTTTTCTGAAACTATTTAACAGCTATATACTCCCTCCTTTTTATTTTATTCTATTCGGTATACATATTCAAAATAGATGTTTTATTTTATTTGTCTATCATAACGAATTAAGAATTTTTAAATTTTTTTTCTCATATTATCCTAAATTTATAAAATAACTATATAAAATAGTAATAGTAGTAGTAGTAAATGTCATTTTTAAGTTTCAAAATATTATTAATAAAATTAATTCAATAAAAATATACTTTTAATTAAAATTTTCTTAAAAAATATATAAGGTCAACTAAGTAATATATAACAAAAAAAAGTCTATAAAAACTATAGTCGAAATTCTAGGTAATCGCTGCGCATCGGTGCATGTAATATATTTTCTAATTTTTAAGAAAATAAGTAAGTACGCAATATCATTCATATGTAATTTTTAAAATGGGATAAGATGGGGAATGGCGGAGTTTGGGATGGTCAAGGGTGCAGATAGGGTTTTGGGGCAATGGTAGAGCTAGGAATTTGACAAGAGTATGAAAATTCTTCTCATATATATTAAGAATGTGCAGAAATAAATACTGTATACACCATATAATTTTCTGTGCACCGATCCACCCTTTGCATAAGGTGGCTCCGCCCTTGTTTTGCGGGCGTTGATTAGGCAAGTGAAAAAATACAATAAACTTGAAATGTTATTAATTTTTCCACCATAAGTTCATCCTCAAATTGCTCTCACTTTTATTTATACAACTAATATCAGAAAGCATTTCTAAAGCATCATTTTGAATGTTCACAAATATATTACTCCTCAAACTTCAAAAATTGAAAATTGAACTTTGACGTATGTATTTTCTATCAATCAAACTTTTAAACTATTATTTTCTTAGTTTGAATTTATATGACATTATTTAACTGAATATAAAGTTTAACAGAATAATAAGGACTTTTGAAGCTTTAGTCTAAATTAAATCAAGACAAATACTTATTTGTAATGTTATACATCATGATCTTATTAAAATTTATTTTCATTATTTCCCCTATTTATGTGTGTAACTTCTCAAACACAATTTTGCAAGATTATTCTCTGACTATTCTCAAAACATACGCTATAGCCTTTGCAAAAGCTTAGAATGGATATATTCTTTTCACCTCCCTTAATTTAACCTTTTCTTCATTTCAAGAAACTTTTTATGTCAATCTATCTTTGAGTACTCATGATGTCACTAAATCTTGTAAACCAACACAAACTTCATATCATTATTATTCCACGAGCATTATTATTCCACGAGTGGCGTCTGAGGAGGATACGATATATATATATATATATGACATAAGACTGTGATATAATATGTTGTCATGACTATATATAGATTATAGAACTCTTTTATTATTGTATGATATAAAATTTAGCATAATTCTGTACGTCGAGTCTGAAGAGTATAAAATGTAAAAAAAAAAGTTATCTTCAAGAAAAAAGCAAAATGACATAAGAATGTGATAATTGATATACAAATATGTTGTCATGACTATATATAGAATGCTTCTATTATTGTGTTATATAAAACTCATAAACTTTCCCAAGAAATATAATTCACGTGTGGCAACTAGAAAAGAAGAACCCTAACAAGAATAATGATCATCATGAATTTAATTATATATAGTACTTTAAAAGTCAATCAATATAACAATAAAAGTGACATAACTACGTAGATGGAATATGGGTAATTAATCGGTATATTGTATAAACAAAAAGCAATACTATACTATATAAGTAAAAAGTTACGTTAAATCTTGAACACACTTGATAAAATTTATAGCCGCAATATTACATATATATAGCAATAAGAAGGGGGAGGAGGAACAAAACGGAAAAAGAACTTAAGAGCATAAACGAAACATATAATCCTACTGTATAAAAGTTAGTATGATCTTATTGAAAATATAATTAAGTAAATGAAGTAATCATTTGTTTGGCCTATAAAAGAAAATTAGACAAATACCTGAGAAAGCACGTTAAGAATATAATTAATAGATAAAAGTGTATTCTATCTAATAAACCCACCCCACGCCACCCCCACCCACCTCCTTTTTTCACATACGTGAGAGTACTTAATTTACTAAAATGTAAGCAAATTAATACAATAGTTTGACCTATAATTTCAAAAGTATAATGAATACTTTGAGAAGAAGTTCAAAGAATTAATTCCACGGTAAAGTTTAAATCGTGAATTTATCTCTATGTGCTCATAAGAGGAAGCGAGATTTTGAGGGGAATGAAGCCTGGTCCGACGACACTAACAAGAGTTGCTCATATTAGATGAAGTTGGTGGCCTCGAGCCAAACAACATTCCCCTCAAAATTAAACAAAAATTGTTAATTCCACCTTCTCTTCTCATCACTCTTCTTCTTTTTCTTCATATTGTGTTTGTGAATTGTATTAGTATACAAATATGTGGAGAAGAGAATTTAAAGTTATTTTGGTAGGTAGAAAGAAAATATAGTGAGTATGTTGTGTGAGAATGAATAAGTGAATTAAAGAAAGGAAGGTATACTAATAAATATAGAATGAGGAAAGAAAGAAAGGACAAAAGGAAGTCATAAAACCAGAGCCAATATACTCTTTTTGTTTATTTTTATTTGTCTAATATTTTAAAAATATTTTTTTTATTTTTATTTATCACTTTTAATTTAAAAAAGAAGAAAAATGTTTTTTTATTTTACCTTGGACATTAATAACTTCTTTTTCAAATTATTGTGGTAAAAGTTACTCCCTCTGTTTAAAAAAAATATTTACTTTTCTTTTTAGTCTGTTTCAAAAAGATTGACCTCTTTCTTTTTTTGATAATATTTTAATTTCAGTTTTCCACGTGACATGTTTAAGGAGACAAAATTAAAAGGCAAGTTTGTACATTTTATATAATTTTAATTAAGGACCACAAAATTCAAACTTTTTATTTATTTTTTTAAATCTCGCGTCAAAACAAACTAGATTACTCTTTTGAAATGAGGGAGTATTATTTTTTAGGGAAACATGTAAAGTTTAAAAATAAACGGAGCAGAAAATATGCCATGGGGCCTACAACTATAACAAGTTAAGCTCCAGAAATGACCACGACCAATTTCCAAAAATAATTGTAACTTTCGCTTTCTTTATGTCTCAATCTCGTTTTTCCCCAACACCACATTAACCATGTATGATCCTGTTAGCGGTCAAGTTAGAATTTTTAATATTTAATATTTAATATTTTTTTATTTTATATTAATTGAATTTTTGGAGCCTTTTTCATTGTTTAAAATAATTTAATTGTTCAAAGTTCAAGATGAATGTTTAAATTTTTTTTTTCATATTTTTCATTTCCTTTAATATAGTTTGATATTTCCTAGGAGATAAATCAAACTACATATAAAGTTATATTTATGATTTTATAAAGGACAATAGTAAAAAAGTATGATTTAAATTATGTCGTTAAATATTTTTTCTTAGTAGAGGACATTATCTCACTAATTCAATTAATATAAATAAAAAATATATATTTAATCTTATTTTTATATATACAATATTATTCTTAGATTAAAGATATTCAACTTATCATCTTGGATGGATAGGAGTGAGAAAGATATCCACGATAATCAGTACTCTTAAATTATTTAAAAACATATGAAAAATTATTGTAAAAAAAATGAACTTATTTATGTATAATATGTCACATAAAGTGAAAAGGAAAGATTTTTTAATTTTTTTTTTTAAAAAAGGATATGCAAAGAGAAGATTTACGCATTTAATATTTCTGAAATTAGAAAGAATGAAGTAGATTTATATCTCAAAGAATTAATAAGTTATGATATAAATACGTAAACTTGACAATGAAATGACATGTACCAATTTCATCAACAAAATTGGGTAAAAACTAAACTTGCAAACAAAATAAAAGAATCTTTTACGTAGTAATAAGACAACTAAAATGTGCAAAAATTTACATGTTTTAGGTAAAATTAGAAGCATAAAATTATATTTTTGTAAATATAAAAATAGAAAAGAAAAAAAAAGAGTAATAAGATGAGAAAAAAGGGAGCCTCGTGCAGAGTGTAACTTCATTTTTCTAAGCTTGCGGGGGGGAATTTCGAACATAGACACATTTTACAACTGTTCATTTACTAGTGGTAGTACTATACTCTCGCTCCCTTTATTATTACTTGTTCATTTTAACTTTTTTACACTCCTTAAAAAATTATGGTATAGTCTTAGATCTTGAAAAATTATAAATTACTATAATATTTCTTTTGTCCTTTTTTTGATCCTCCAGTATGTAGATTTGAGAGAGTTCATATATTAAGGTGTCCAATTTATATGATAGTATTTGAGTGAGCACGAATTTTATATATATATATATAGTATGTAGATTTGAGAGAGTTCATATATTAAAGTGTCCAATTTATATGATAGTATTTGAGTGAGCACGAGTTTTATATATATATATATATAGAAAAAGAGAGATCTAAGAGAAAAGAACTAGGTTATCTATTATTTTGTTGATCTTTAGTAAGCAATATCAAGTTGGTTTTGAGGGGGAAAAAGAATATTGTATTCAAGAAAGGTCTATATTAAATTATATAAATTATTTTTAAAAATTTATCAAGCATGAAACATATTGGTCATGAATTTAGAAGTTATTTTTGTTTTCATGGTTTTTCATTTGGTATCTGGAATTCATATTATAGCCCCGATTAATTTAATCACACACTGCAAGATTCATTCAGAAGTAATGCTTTCATCTAAAATCTCTAATTAAGAGACAAACAATCTCATAAATACACCACAACCCATGTCGGTGTGGATTTAGAAGTTATAAGAGAGTAGATACTCCATCTTTTTAGACAATAGAAGATATGTAACTTTTAAGGAGTCAACTTGAAAAGTGAATGATAGACACAATTCATTCAAATTTATAGTATAGACTTTAGAGTAGCTAGCCTTTTTCGTGTTTTTTTAACTTTTTAACTCTGTCACTTATTGCTACCTTTCTTTTCCTTTTGCTCTTGGAAAATACTTCTCTTTTAATTATTTTATTTTTTTGGTATTTGTTGCTTTAAAGTTTTGTGTATGCACAATGGCATATTAGACTCATTATTGAAACATCCTTGCCCACTTGATTGCTTTGCCTATTCTATTCATGACAAGATTGTTTTGGAATTACATATTAATTTGAATCTACCTCAACATTTTAATACATACATTAGATCGTCCCAATTTTTATAGTTTGTCTAAGAGCTCATGATAAAAAAAATACACTTTAAATTATTATTTTTCTCTGGATTTTATGTCTCAACTACTACACCAAAAATGATCTTCAACGGTAATTATTTAATAAAATAGCTTAATTGTCACTAAAAATATTTTTCTAGTGGCAATTAACACCTTTTATAAATGTTTTTAAAATCTATAGCGACGTTGAATTCAGTTACAATTAACTAATATCAGTAAAAGCTTCAAAACTCTTTATCAATATGCATATAAATTTATTTTCGCTAAAAGTTGTTTTTAATTACTCCATATGTGATACTAGTATATAGTACATGTGATACGACTTTGATTTGTATATTTTGGATGAATTTCTTAGTATGAATAGTAAAATTTTCTGTTTGTTTAATTTACCATTGACTCGAGGTGAAGATGTTTGCACTGATTTAATACTTCTACTACTATTAATTGATTAGTTATGACATATGGTTTTGTGACTTAGAAAACATGAAATTCCCAAAGCTACTTTTTTGACTTCATTTCTCCTATTTCTATATATTTTTACATTGTTTTCTACCCACTCTTCAAATACACAAACTATGCCTTAATTTTTGCAAGCTGTAACTAGCTATTGCCTGTACCTATTTGTCCTTTACTCTTATTTTTTTTTTTTTAATAAAAATTGTGATTCTTTCTTTTGAGGTTTTGGTGTCTAATTCACGCTCCAAACGCAAGCTCAAAGAAAGAAAGATTGTCCAACTTTATAAAAAGTTTAGGATTTTAGTCCCGGTCAGATATGGGATTATTCTCATCATCCCAACGCAAGCTCAAAGAAAGAAAGATTGTCCAACTTTATAAAAAGTTTAGGATTTTAGTCCCGGCCAGATATGGGATGATGAAACGCAAGCTCAAAGAAAGAAAGATTGTCCAACTTTATAAAAAGTTTAGGATTTTAGTTCCGGTTAGATATGGGATTATTCTCATCATCCCCTACGCCCATATTCCCACAAAAAAAGTTTATATAGGGTTCTATTGTCCTAGTCTAGTATGTGTACAATCATGGACCGTGAGTATTCACCCGGTTGAGTGCACCTCAATGGACTTGACTCTAATATCGTGTCAAATTAGGTCTTGCTAGACCTAATTCAAACCCTGAAAATTATAGTTCAAAGAAAGGAAGATTGTTCAAGTCTTATAAGCAGTTCAGAGATCTCGTTCTAGTCCAACGTGAGATTATTCTCATCAAGCTTCTAAAGTTATTTCTTTTATACTCCCTCCCTGAACACACATGTACGTATATATAGTTGAACAAGTAAATATACGTCGTTTGTCAGAGTAGAGCAAATGTAGTCAAGCAGAGTGTTACTATCACTATCAGCACTTTAATTTAGCATTTTATTATAAAATTAAGATAATGAATGACAGAATGAGAAACATTAATGAATTGAGAAAGCACAAGAATCAATATTTGATCAGTTTGGACGCTTCTAATCATTCTGGGAATAATGTGCCTATTATAAAGTCGTTCGTTAGGAAAAGGTGCATTGTGACTCTGGGAGTGGTTGAAAAGTTGAAATTATTATATACTTAGTGCTTCTCCTTTTTATGCCCATATTTCAATTAAAATAACATATTTTACACTATATTATTTTATTTTTTAAAATATTTTTACTCTTTTAATTTAATACTTTTTAATTAAAAAATAAAAAAAATAGCAATTTATTTTTAAAAAAATATTATAGACTTTTTAAATTTCTGGCTAAATTTTTTTTGTCATTTAGCATTACCCATATGATATAAATTGAGTCATAAGATAGAGTAGATTCTCTTTTGCATTATGAAACAAATGAGAAAATTTAGAAGCAAAGCATAACCTAACGTTCTATAGTATTTCATGTTGTTATACGCAGAGAATGCGAGGAATAACCTCGATTATCATTTAGGGGCTAGTTTTATTTATTTCTCATTCACTCACCTATTAAAGAGGAAAGCAAGACTTTGTTTATTTAAACCCGAACTTATAATTAGAGATGAAAAGGTATTATTCATCACACCGCAATTCTCGATGAAAAAAAGAGTAGGAGCAGCGAAGCACAAGAGGAGCTAGGGTATTGTAAGGGAATTCATTCAAACCCTCTTCGATAAAAAATTACACTATATCTATAAGATCAAATTTTCTTCTATTATCTTTCAACTTTTGTACATATATTGTCACGACCAGACCGTCGTGATTGACACTCACACTAACAATTCGGTGGAAAAACCACTACTACAACCCAAACCAAGCAATCAATCTAAAAACTAAGGCATATAAGTCAAATACTAAGGAAAGAAAATAGAGTTTCCATAAACTCTAACAAAAGTTCAACAATAACTAACAAATGCAGAAGAATTAACCTAGAACCTGAACTTCAATGTACCAAAACTCTACCAACGACAAGTCTAAGAACAAGTGGTACGACCCCGAAACTAAACAACACCTTAAACAAAAGTCTGACTCTGAAAAGAGTGGACTTAAACAAGGAAAATCCATGGCAGCCTGAAAGAACTGGCTCACCCTTGAATTTGGTCACGCTCATAGTCACCTAGCTGAGGTCTATCAATAGCCACCTGAATATGCCTTGTACTCAACAAAGAAAGAGCAAGTACAGTATCAGTACACAACCATCGTGTACTAGTAGGATCACGCAGCTATCCCACTAAGTGTAACATATATTAGTCAATACAACAATATAATCAGATACACATATCGAACATATACAATATCATCAACATATACGAACAATGAACAACTTCACGATTCTCACATATCACAGTTATATATATTTAGAGCAACGTACCGTCTTCCAATATCAATCATCATTAGATATGAACGAACTCAGCACAAGTAGATACACAACATAAATCAATGGTCCTCTCACGAAATCCAATTCAATGGTCTTCTCATGGAACCCAAACAGTTAGCATGTCGGAACGTGGCAATTTGATCCCATAATTATGCTGAAACGTGGCAATTTGATCCAAGTTAGTTATGCCAGAACGTGGCGGCCGATCCTATATCTATGCCGAAATATGGCAACCAATCCCAGTTAGTGTGTCGGATCGTGACACCTGCCCATTCAACAAACCACAATCACAATCACAATCACGATGTATATTCTCACAATCATACAATAAGAGGTGATTCATGGCCTACAATTATTCAATTATCCTCAATTACAACAAGTGTGATCAATAATGCAACATTCTCATACATACATGTATCATAATGAAGCAACAACAAACATACATCACACAATCATAGAATCACAACCATCACCTACCTCGAATCCAAGCTTGAATCCCTAAGACACTTGGAATCTTTCATTTTCGAATTCTTTTCGCTTGTTCTAGGTCTACAAACAACAATGTATATGCAAGGATCAACAATCAAAGGTCTAATTATCCGGATTATAACAAACCCAATAACCCTAGACCAAACCCAAGATCCTAAAACCCAATTTAAGGTTTTTTCCACCATAAATTCTAGATCAAAACCCTCCCCTATCAATAATGACCCACTAGATTATGTTCCACGGATCGAAAAACAAATTTGGAGAGTTAAAACCTTATATTTAGCCTCAAGAATGGTGAAAAACTGTTAAGAAGTCGCCTGGGGTCGTCTCCTTAGCTCTAAAAATCGAAAAGTGCCAAATAAGTTCATTTAGGGATTTATTAACAACTTTAAGTCGCGTCTGGCCCGCCATGCTGGACCCATCCCACTACAGCGGCCCCGCTCTGGTGGCCTACACGGAGACAGAATGTTACCTGTTCACGCTAGGATCATTTTCAGGAGTTCTACTCGCTCAAATTCGATTATGTAAAGTAGTATGGGTTCCTTAACGTCTTAGCTATCTACTCATGTGGTCCAAATCATAATTAGATCTCTCATTAATTATCAGATTTCCCTACACCTTAATGACTTTAATTTAGTCCAAATTTGGACTAGATTGGAAAATTCCAAGTAACTATGAAAAAGTTTTCTGGCCCCAATTCTTTCTTCATTGACTTTTCCCTATCAACGGAATCAAGTCGTTACAATAGATACCAATTCACCCATTACTCGTCCCTTGAGTGATCAACTAGGAAAAGAGTAGTTAAAGTAAGGGTAGAGTAGTATCTGAATCGTCGAATTATTGGGGATACTTGTCTCGCATGCCCTTCTACCGAATCCCATTACCCCCTAAGGGTTTCATATCTCTAACCTCAAACCAACAAATTGAATACCTACACATCATCCCTTACAATGCCTCAATGAAGTCATCTCAACACTCGAGTGATAATTATTATTGTATGTAAACTGAACTAACAACAACAACGATTCTCAATAACCTCAAAGTTGATCGCACACATGTTATCAAGGACTTTGACACAACATCGTGACGAATCCTTTCTCACATAACTATGATAAAATTCTAAATCAATACTCACTACAATTAGAAGTGAACCTGAACAAACTAACACACATTCATAATACCCAACCAATCATAGTTCTTAACAACATCTCCATACCACAACATAAATTCCCATGAGCTTAAATTATAACAATTTTGATCTTTAGAAATCAGATGCTCATCGAGGGATATGCCCAAGCATACAACCCCTCCAACAATACTATCGAAATACTAGATTTAGTAATTGTAGATTACCTCTTAAGAACAGTAGAATTGGACCCAAAGATCCCCACATTCAACCACACCTAATCGATAGATGACCTCAACGACTAGAGGAATATTAAGATTGTCAGACAACTATAAATACGCATGGTAGCTCTCTTATAAATTCTCATAAGCAAGGTGGTACATGTAGAACCATTAAATTACTTTAACAACTCCAAGACAACACCAATTATGTCACTCGAAATAACCAAATCTTCCCCCTCAACCAAGAGAACATCGCAGGATTTGTTACCCCTGATCCACCACTAGGGATCCACCCACACAAGTGACAACACACTAGAGCATAGCTAGTAAATCATACTCACAATACTAACAACCATCATAAACACTCCGACAATTTACCTTATTATAAACCAACACTTTTTAAATGAAAATCTTTCTTAGATACTTACAATCAATAGTAGTACTAACGACTCACCCTAGGTGTAAGTCCTTTCAAATGCTCAATACCTCATATAATTGATCATTCTTCACCTTGAAATTTATAAGTTGACAAAATATATCACCACTAATATAAGCTTTTAATGAAAAATCTAGATTGTAAATTCAATTGTATAACACAATTCTCTTATCTATCAACATTAGTATATACCTCGAAGATTTTTATGAATTCATAGATCTTCGATTATCATAGACCGCATCTCCATCTATCTTACATATCCTTCGCTAACAATTTAATCGTAATCATTACAAAATTCAAAACAAAACAAAAACACTTATCATCACATTCAAGATAATGTCTGTACAC
Organism: Solanum bulbocastanum; assembly: GCA_037074985.1. Classification (NCBI taxonomy): domain Eukaryota; kingdom Viridiplantae; phylum Streptophyta; class Magnoliopsida; order Solanales; family Solanaceae; genus Solanum; species Solanum bulbocastanum. Next base: position 4,585,706 of record CM073604.1, read on the forward strand.
TACTTTCTCAAGTCTTTTTCAGTAGTTTATAACCTATCTGATAGACTTGTGACACTATTATGATAGTCACAACAAAGCGAATGAAATTACGCATCTCTGCACCCAATTATCTACACCTCTAAGGATATCTTTTTTGCCTTTGCAATCAATACAATATTCTTGCTCTCGCCTCTCTCTAAAGGCTGCACTTCGTCCCACTATTTTTCTTTATTATGACATTAGCTCTTTTAAGTTTTATTCGAGTGGTGTCCCACCATCTCTTAAAATTTCCATACAACCACATTACTCACCAAATATTAGGAAACCACAACCTTAGGTACTTGCAAGTCGTAATTACTATACAAAATTCGCTTAATCAACAATCTCATTATATAGTTGCATCTCAATACAATCCATCGCGAACTTTTATTACCATTACGCTCAGTTAGCCTTGACTATCACTATGAAGTCAACCTTTTCATCAACATGACACCTAAAACTCAAGTATACTCATCAAATTCAAAAGACTAACCCCATTTATATGCACTTCTTACTAAAATACTTTAATTTCCTTCACCCAAGTATATTCATTAGGACCTTCCTTATCCATAAGCTTGTCATTCCAGTATCAATCCACTCCTTTACGGCTTAAGATAAAATCATCAGTCCTCATAGTACCCTCATTTTTCTTAACAAACAAGATAGGAGCACCCAACGGGGAAGCACTAGGACAAATGAAACCTTTATCAAAAAGCCCTTGAATTTGAGTTTTAAGCTCTCTCAATTCTAACCCCACAGGAATAGACTCAATACAGGGGGATTTGACCTCAATATCCCGAATATGAGCCAATTACATCAAATAATCCTACCCTAATAGTTTCCTAGCCTGAATGGATGATATATATTAGCTAGCTTAGGCTTGTACACCCCTTCCCACTCTAATATTTCCCTATCGGGGATCTCTAGAGTTACCGACTTAGTATTACAATTAAGCCCGGTATAATAGAGGGACAACCAAGTCATACCTAAGATTATATCAAGTGAGTCATATCCAGCATAACCAAATCAACCCAAGTTTCAAAATCCATAAACACAACAGGACGAACACGATATACAAGGGTGATTATGACTGACTTTTCAACTAGGGTAGAAATATGGATGAAGGCATCAAGTATATCACAAACCACATCAAATCCCAAGGCAATTGAACTGACACGTACAAATAAGAATAACCCATTCACACAAAACAATAGCCATATGGGCACAAACAAGAGTAGCATTAGTGACCACTACATCACACCTCAAACTCGATTTTTCCTAAAAAAACATATAACTGAGTCCTGTTATCTTGATGGGCAACCTCTTCTCCTAACTGCACTACCCCTCTACCTGCATTACCATTTTCTCGGCCTTCACGGCATTACTGATTTCCTCCTCATATGCCCAGCTTCTCCATAATTTAACATAACTTACAACCTATATTCGATTGTTGAACAATGAATTAGATCGTGGGGGTTAGTTCGGGTATTATTCGGGGTTCATAATTGTGACTAGGGGAAAACAGGGCTGAGATTCTGTCTCGCCCTGTCTCGCTCTGGCTAGAGGAATCCCACACTGGCGGCCTCGCCTTGACGGGAAAAGTTCCACCCCAGCGGCCAAGACGGAAACAGAACCCTTGCCAATAATTTTTCTGGGGTTCTTTTCTTTTCTAAATTCCACAAAGGTTCCCAGCTTTAATTTTGCAATTTTAGAATAATCCTCATAACTGGGATGATCATTTTCTACCCCCAAGTCAATCCCACGATACACGAACCAATTCATTCTTGTTAATTCAGCACCACAACCCACACATCCCTAGGATACACCCAGACACTCACACGATCCTTAATCAAATATTTCTTTCACAACGACTTTCAGGGTACTCAAGCATTTACAACTTACATAACTTCAACGACCAGGCCAATATATTGTACATATCAAAGTTCAGACACATTTATTGTGCACATAATCACCTCATCATATTCAAGCAGTTACAACTTCACATTCGCAGTTAATTCAGACAACCAGAAGCACGCATTCAAAGTTTCCAAGATACAATTTACATATAAGTCTAAATTCTTAATAATCATTTCGCTCCATGGATGACCATTCCTGATCATGCATGCTTTCACACAATCCCTCGGGCCAGATACCAATTGAAACCTTGTCAGTTTCAAATTTGCTTTGCTTGTGGCCCCTCGGTCGTTACCAGGACGTCTAGTTCACTTTGTTGAGATACCAATTGAAATCGGGAGATACCAATTGGACTCAACTCATACCATAAACGACAATAGTAGCTAGTGATCCCCACAAAACTGCTAATTTCAATCATAGAACTTGGTCGAACCCAATTGTTAACCGCCTCAATCATTAACTGATGATAACCAGACCTTAAATCAATCTTAGAGAAAATCGATGCACCTTGCAATTGATCAAAAAGGTCATATATCTGAGGCAATGAATACTTGTTCTGAATGGTGACCCTATTCAACTGTAGGTAGTCTATACATATCCTCTCTTGCTAGCGATGGTGTTACCACTTTTTTTGCTCTAGTTCAGACCGTAGAGTGAAGGAGAAAAGATATCAATTTATCTCACCCAGATACCAATTGGATTCAAGTCATAGCACTAAGGAGTAGAAATAAGTGAGTTATTCCTAAAGTCCTATAGCCTCTCGAAGAAAAGTACGGACGTCATCGTACTGTTTCGCAATACTCTACTAGACTCGTTTTGGTACAATGAGATCAACCTAGGCTCTGATACCAACTTTTTGACGACCTAGACTTTCGTGATTGATACTCACACTAATAATTCGGTAGAAAAACCACTACTACAACCCAAACCAAGCAATTAATCTAAAAACTAAGGCATATAAGTCAAATACTAAGGAAAGAAAATAGAGTTTCCATAAACTCTAACAAAAGTTCAACAATAACTAACAAATGCAGAAGAATTAACCTAGAACCTGAACTTCAATGTATCAAAACTCTACCAACGACAAGTCTAAGAACAAGTGGTACGACCCCGAAACTAAACAACACCTTAAACAAAAGTCTGAGTTCGAAAAGAGTGGACTTAAACAAGGAAAATCCATGGCAGTCTGAAAGAACTGACTCACCCTGGAATCTGGTCACGCTCATAGCTGAGGTCTATCCATAGCCACCTAAATATGCCCTGTACTCAACAAAGGAAGAGCAAGTGCAGTATCAGTACAAAACCACCGTGTACTAGTATGATCACACGGCTATCCCACTAAGTGTAACATACATTAGTCAATACAACAATATAATCATATGCATATATCGAACATATACAATATTATCAACGTATACGAACAATGAACAACTTCACGATTCTCACATATCACAATTATATCAATTTAAAGCAACATACCGTCTTCCAATATCAATCATCATTAGATATGAACGAACTCATCACAAGTATATACACAACACAATTCAATGGTCCTCTCACGGGACTCAATTCAATGGTCCTCTCATGGAACCCAAACTCAAACAGTTAGCATGCCAGAACGTGGTAATTTGATCCCATATTTATGCCGAAACATGGCAATCCGATCCAAGTTAGTTATGCCGGAACGTGGCAGACGATTCCATATTTAAGCCAGAACGTGGCAACCGATCCCAGTTAATGCGTCGGATCATGACATAAGCCCATTCAACAAACCACAATCACAATGTATATTCTCACAATCATACAACAAGAGGTGATTCATAGCCTACAATTGTTCAATTATCCTCAATTACAACAAGTGTGATCAATAATGCAACATTCGCATACATAAGAAAACAACCCCAGACGACTTCTTGGACCCTTTTTCACCATTCTTGAGGCTAAAGGTAAGGTTTTAACTCTCCCAATCCATTTTTTGATTCGTAGAACGTAATCTAGTGGGTCATTATTGATGGGGGAGGGTTTTGATCTAGGATTTATGGTGGAAAAAGTCCTAAATTGGGTATTAGGATCTTGGGTTTGGTCTAGGGTTATTGGGTTTATTATAAGCCAAATAATTAGACCTTTGATTGTTGATCCTTGCATATACATTGTTGTTTGTAGATCTAGAACGAGCGGAAAGAATCCGAAGAAGGAAGATTCAAGTGCCTTAGGGGATTCAAGCTTGGATTCGCTCTAAAAATCGAAAAGTTGCAAATAAGCTCGTTTAGGGGTATATTAACGACTTTAAGTCGCATCTAGCTCTCTACGGTGGACCCATCGCGCTACAACGACCTCCCTCTGGCGGCTCCAATCCCGCTCTGGCGGCCTACACGGAGACATAATGTTACCTATTCACGCTAAGATCATTTTCAAGAGTTCTACTCGCCTAAATTCAATTCCGTAAAGTACGTGTTCCTTAACATCTTAGCTATGTACTCATGTGGTCCAAATCATAATTAAATCTCTCATTAATTACCAAAGTTTCCTACACCTTAATGACTCCAATTTCATCCAAATTTGAACTAGATTGAGAAATTTCAAATTACTACGAAAAAGTTTTCTAACCCCAATTCTTTCTTCATTGACTTTTCCCTAACATCGAAATCAAATCGTTACACATATGTATACACCTCTACATTCTCTTGATAGTTTATTGTATTCATTAAGCACATTTTAGTGAATTCAATATTTTGAACATATATCATAACTTTGCACACTATTCAATAGATTGTCAATCAACATAACTCTCATACTTGATTAGAATTATAATACTCCCTCCTCTTTGCTTATATTTCATAGATCAACATATTTTTCATGGTCATAGACCAAATGATATAAAAGTCGAGGATGTCAACCATTAAATCCAAAATATGTATAGAATTGGAAATGCGACTTCCAGTTATAATCACCTAAAACAACGCTACCTAATACTTCAGCAACAAAGATAAGTGTGTTGATAGAAAATAAATCACAGCAAGCTAGCAAATACTATGACATGAGGTGATCTTAAAAAACATAAACCTAATTACTCTGATAAAGATATGAGCAAATACAAGAACTATCAAAGAAACAAAAAATACCTCCCAAATACAAGTCGATCAAAATCTCTATAGGGTAAAAAGAACATGAAAGCCAAAAATAAATCCGAGTACAATATTTTTTGATAAGAAAATCCAAGCAACTACAAGTCGGCAGCAATTAGAATTCAGTATCTACTTAATCTTCTTCTTAGGCCTCAACTGCAACGCCAAAAAACGAACCATTTGTCGTTAGCTAGATGAAGTGTCAACTTATCGAGGAAATAGAATAAAATATATGTATTTGATGATATTAACCTGGTTGCTGTGTCCACATTTCTTCTTGCGGCAGTTGACAGCACGAGGATGCAACCGAGCATAGCACCTTCAGATTTTTATAGAAGGTATATGCATTAGAAACACCTATTGGAGAAAGAAAAAAGAAGAAGGAAAGCATGATTACAACACATATTATTAGCTTAAAATTACTGACATAAAATTGGAGATTAGCATGTTACAAGAGGACAGAATCCCTTTTGCTGGTGGCCATAAACATGCAAAGTCACTACATTTGGGTTCATTGAACTTTACCCTCTTTGAACAATGAACATCCAAACGACATCTATCTCAACCTGCCAGAACTATGTCAAATTTGGGGTAGCAACCGAACATTTCAGAAATGTTCAAAAAGGAGTATGATACTAAAATTTTAGAAACCTTGCAAACATAACACTAAAAACTTCAACCCCACAATCATTAGTATTCAACAATCCATCAACTTTGAGTGTAGTGAAGTAAATTGGATGCAAAATGACAAGCATTTAAACCCAGGCAGATACTCGAATCTTTGAGTTTAGCAGCTTTCGTACAAAACAAACAAATTTGAAATGGACAGAGTAGAAGATAATCTTCTATGAGAAGAACAAAATAAAAATACAACCCTCACCAAATAAAATAGTACAAAGTATCCAGAAAAACAGTTAACACCAACTAAACATAGTATATCTGCAATTGCTAGATAAGTTCAATGTTTATGAAGTCATTTGAACATGACAAACTTAAAGGTGACAATCTGGCCAACAATGTTGCAACTGTAGAGCAAAGCACAGAGATCCAAAGATGAAAACTAACTTAAAGAAATTTTAAAAGAATCAAATTCTAACACTATGGGAGGTGGCTTAATACTGATGAGCATAGATATTATGGGACAGTGGTGTAGCGAGAAGAAGATAGTGTCAGGAGGAGGTGGTGGAAGAAAAAAGAAAAGGAAAGAAAGAGCCAAAAGCTAGGTAAAGGGTTGGTGGAAGTAGGCAAGGATTGTAAAAGAATGGACTCAAATGTTGGAAATTAGAGTCCACCCATATGGGATGCTCTAAAAGCCCAGTGGGGTAAATATAGTAATTGTAGTAATTACTATTGACCCTAATTTATTCTGCAGTATACCTAATAGATTCGTACAACCAACCCTTATGGGAGAATTCTAATTTCCAACATCTTCCACTCACACATAATGGGAGTCCTCATCTTATATGAGAAACATATTCTCATCCAATCCCCGCAATCAATCATATGGGGAAGTAGATCGTGCCAGAAGCATGTTATGTGAGCTTAACAGTATAAATCTGTTTATAGCCTTTAGTCGAGTGCAACCCTATTAGTATGCAACAACCCAAATCATATGAATCTCATTTTATATAATTCCAAAATCTCATGTATTAATACAGCTTGTATTCACAACTATAAACTCAAAAGTTATAACTGGAGCACCAGCGAACAAATTAATGAGATTTCAGCAATGATCCTCCTCTTCTCATGGTCCTCTTAACATCATCTATTTTTCATGCTCTCACAGACCGAATCTGTGCTCATGGTAAACATACTAAGATAACTAACTTCAAACTAAGTCTCAAGTATTTGATTGAAATCACTAAGGGTACAAATCGTGAGCCATCATTAAGGCTCTGGTCTATCAGAACAATAAATTGAGGAAGGGAAAGTATCCAAAAATTTAAGTTTTGCTTGGTCAATAAAAGTAGAAAATAAAATATAAGAAAAACAAATTGTAATATTTGATTTTACGGATACAATCTCTCAAATATCTTTAATCTAAAGATAGTCTCTTCCCATAAGTCTCTCCAATTATTAGGTAAGTGTTTTACAAGTTTGATTGAGTATTTAAATTCAAGAGCTAACTTGAGAAAATTCATATATTTAATACCTGAGGTACTATCTAAAGGCATATCCAACCACATAATGGAGCACAACTTTTTAATGATGAAGGGGGCAACACTATCAAGAGAATGTTCTTATATTTAATGTTCAATCAACATCTGTTTCTAGGAAATACTTTGACAGTAAGTTCTTCTCTCCCCTCTTCTCCTAAAGGCAAGGTATCCAGGATAACACTTGAACAGTAACAATCATTTTACTCAAAGACTATGTGCTTTAATCCACAAATTGTCCTCTCAATACTATCTACTAACTAGAATATCACACAGGGGCCTATTCTAGGAGTTACTAATGATAGTTTAGGATGTTAAAACTCCATGTCAGATACCCCATCTACCACATGTGCAAAATATTAGCACTAGTATCTTCATAAGCATAATGAAAGAGATAGCCCAAAAGAAAGCTAATTATAATTTTATCATGGAACCTACTTGCGGCATATCATCTTCTCCTGATTGTATTTCCTAGCCAAAGCCATCAAAGATGGCTCAATGATTCCACCACGAAGCCTCAGCACCAGATGTAAAGTTGATTCTGCATTTATCAAATACAAAAAAATTTTAAAAAAATCATGAACATTCACTTCAATTAGAGTGCAACTATTAAATTCAGAAACTACACAATAACCTTGGAGAATATTGACCTTTGACTAGTAAAATTCTGTCATCTTAATCTCACTATGAATTTCGACTCAACCAGCTCATACTCATATTCATGGGTGGAGGCTGAAAATTACACTATTTATACATGGCTATCCTTTATGTATATATAATAATAATAATAATAATATAATATATGTTGAAACCACCTTTGGCTTTTGAATGTGTCTAATTCTTCATATTTTGGCTTCACAATGCGTCTAATTCTTAATATTTTGAAGCAGTTCAATAAAAATGCACCAAAAATGCTCATATTTGGTGCTAATAGAATACAATTAGTAGTTTTTTATAAAGTTAGTAAAATCTTCAATCTATTAATTGAATGATAAATATTGCTCAGCCACAAGTCACTCACCTTTCTGGATGTTGTAGTCAGCCAAGGTGCGGCCATCCTCAAGCTGCTTACCAGCAAAAATCAGCCTTTGCTGGTCTGGTGGAATTCCTGAAGCACCAAAAAACATAGAAGCACAAATTGAATACAAAAACAACCCTAAAATTACGCAAATGGAGAAGCTTATACATTCAAAAACACGATTTTCCATACCTTCCTTGTCCTGTATCTTGGCTTTAACATTGTCGATGGTATCGCTGGATTCAACTTCCAGCGTAATCGTTTTACCGGTCAGAGTTTTCACGAATATCTGCATTTTCGCCTTCTTCCTTCACCTTCTCCTCAATGTGTGACAGAAATTTATATGTAGGGTTTTAATGGTGACTGAAACCCGTTCAGCTCCTAATGGCTGGGCTTTTGGGCCTAACTTTTGGAATATGAGGACCCAATATAGTCAATGTTTATCTTACCTAGCTAATTTAATTTAAGTGATTAGGTAGACGACTATTTAGATTATTAGTAATTTATTAAAGATAATAATTAGCTTATCCATAGACTATAGTGTTTCTTGTAAATGAATTCTTATGTTAGAAAAAATCAATTATACCAAAAGGGAATATTGAAAAAGGATGAATTAGCTGGGTTCTAATTATTTTACACTAATGATAATAGATTAACTAAACGTTACAAAATTATATAAGTAAGCGTAATATTATAAAATCATAGAAAAAATTAACTTAAAAAGGATGTCTCATAAATTATTTTTTTCTTTTTATTGAACAACGATAAACGTAAAATTTTATTAGAAAAGATAAAGACGAGATCTTTGTAAGGTCATTTTCTATGGCATTTGTGACAATGCTTTCTCAAGTTGGCTCCATTTTTGCTCCAATGTACCATTATAGCCAATTGACATTCTCACTAATCCAGGTGAAATCCCAGCCAACTCCTTCTCTTGATTGTTCATTTCACTACTTGTGCTATTGCCCGAACATGACATGAGTGTCTCATAATAACCCAAACTCACTGCAATAAGCCCAAATTGAGTACAATTTTGTAAAACATTCATTAAACAATTAGCCTTTTCTTCAGTTTCCATGTCAACACACAAAATTCCCCCATAGCCATAGTCTTTATTGGCTAGGGACTTGAGAAGGCCATGATCTTTATGGTTTTCTAGACCTGGGTAAATGACTTTGAGCCCAAGCTTGGTCATTCTAGTAGCGAAAACAAGAGCTCGATTACTATGCTCTTTCATTCTTAAGCCCAAGTGAGGAAGTCTCTCTGAAAGCTCAAACGCTATCTTAGCATTCATGGTTGGGCCTAGTAGCATAAGTGTCCCTTCACGAAGATCCATCATGGAGTTGATCAGACTTGCCGGTCCACAAACTGCACCTGTTTCCATAATAATGTTCAATTTCTACTGATGCAAAACGTAACGAGTTTAAGTTATATACATCATCAAATTACCTCCAATAACATCGGCAGCACCACTAATATATTTGGAAATGCTATGAACAACCACATCAGCGCCAAATCTCGCCGGGGACAATACCATCGGAGCAAATGTATTATCCACCACTATAGTTACTCCCTTACTATGCGCTATCCTGCACAACGCCGGAATATCGGAAACCATCAACGTCGGATTAGAAATTGATTCAAAGTACAACACCTTCGTTCTCCCTTCCACAATTGCTTCATCAACCATATTCAAATCCCTAATATCCACAAACGACGTCGTTATATTACACGCCTTTGGCAAAAAATGCGTGAGCAAAGCATATGTCCCGCCGTACAACGAACGCGAAGCCACTACGTGATCGCCGGAGCTGCAAAGCTGGAGCAGCACCGATGAGATCGCCGACATGCCAGAGGATGTGCAGTAAGCAGCCTCGGTACCCTCGAGACCCGCCATAAGGCGGCTCAAATTGAGGACTGTTGGATTGAAGTGACGGCTGTAGATGAAGAAATCGCGGTCAGGTCCGAGTTCGCCGGCGAACATGCGGCTTAAATTCTCCGGCTCCATGACGGTGAAGGTGATGGAGGCTTCGATGGACATGTTAACGCCGCCGTGCTCGCCGAATTCGTGGCGGACATTTGCTAACGCCGCCGCTGGATCCTCCAATATGATGTGGTGCTTCATTGATTTTTGAGCCACGTTTGCCGGTCTCTGCTTGTCTACAACGACAGCGTTTTGATCTGATTTACCCGCCATAAGTATAAGGTGAGAAGTCACTTGATTTTGCTGAAAGGTAAAAGCGATCGTTTCCCGCTAAAAGATTGAAGTATGGAACAGGGCATTATATAGCGTATGTGTTTTGGCTAAAAAAAATCTTTTCGCAAACTAATTTATGATTTTCTTCTAAAAGTTTGATCAAATATCTCAACTCTTCCAATTAAATATTTATATAAAAAAAAACATTAAGCATTTATAACTTCTTAGAAACTTGGTTAAATCAACTATAAGTTTAGCACATGTCGTGGATAAAAATTTTATATCATCAATAAAGGCGAAGTTAAAATTTTAACTTATGAATTTTGAATTTTATAAAGACTATTTCAAGTATTAATAACTGAATTCTAAAGTTAATATTTATTATATTTAAAAAATCTCAATACAAATACATTACTTTAACAAAAAATTAACCATGCTCGAGCTTCTAGCTCTACCCCTAATCATCAGGTTAAATTTCACTAGGTGAGTAATCTTCTTGATAGCAATACAAGGTTTATATATATGTCAAATATATGATAACTAGAACTAAATAGAAAAGTAATCAACTATATAAAACCACTTATATAATTGATCAATCAAATAAATATAAAAACGTAATTTGTGTTACTTTTACAATAACGCTGAAATTTGTGTTACTTTTACAAAGTTATTTTTTTTTTTATATAATCATATACAACTAGCATAACATTTGTAATGAATTATAAAATTAAAGTAAATCTCTCAGAATTTTAGTTTTACTTATATTGATGTTGTGTATGTAATATCGATCACAAGAAAAAAAATATATGAAAAACAATTGTTTTATTCCTAAACTAAGACGTACGTGATGGTTAGGAGCCAAATTATGAGTCTTTGCTATAATAGTATTTTATTGATAGTATGTAAAGGCTTTTGATCAAGCTTATAAGTTTCTATAATAATTTTAAGTTATTATCTTAATTAACCGTCAAAATTGGCTTAGCCCATGGAGTCAGCCCAACTCAATCCATTATTGGGGAAGGGTTGGGATATGATTTTTCAAGCTCATTTAAAACTAGGGTTTATAGGCCCAACCCATATAAATCATTGGCCCTTGAGGCTTGATCGGGGTCGGCCCATGGGCCAAAACTATTTAATTAAGGGTGACATACAACAATCTCACCCGTATATGATCTAATTATTTAAATGCGTTGTAATATTATGAATCTTACCAGATTAGTACTTTTAGATACATGTATCTCATAATACGTGAACTCAAAGTTAGGTTAATTTGTTTTAGTTACAATCTACCCAAATGGATTCGCATGTATCTAGGATGCATAGACAAATCTCGCGCTCTTGTCTCCCTTCCATCTCGCTTGCCACTCTCTTATCTTGCTCGCATATCTGGGATGCATCACACTAGATACATGTATCTCGCATATCTAGTATCGTTGATACATCTTAATTAAACTAGATTTTTTGTTAGTGTTATTGAAACAATATCATTGTTTGCCATATTTGATTTGAAAATTTTCTCATTTTCGTGATGTTATAGAATTTTAAGTTTGGAAAGAAAAAAAGAAGGGTTAGTCCACCTCAACCCTCGGCCCTTCTAGGGTTAGGTTGGGTTGAGCATTTTCAGGCCCTTCCCAATGAAGGGATGACCCACCCTAACCCTTCAAATTAATTGGCCCGCGAGGCTTGGACCAGGTGGGGCTGAACTGACCCTTTTTGACAACTCTAATCTTAATATATAATTGATTTAATGTCTAAGATGTATAAATATTTAAAGAATTTTGTATAATATAATCGATCCACCACCTCTACTTGACAATATAGCTAATTTAAATGTTTCTTAAGTGCAATATATAGACTGCTATAATAGTTTGATACCCGCAATTTGAATTTGCATGGTAATCTAAAAGAAATTTTAATGATTCTTACCAAACTTGCGAAGAAAATTTTTGGGGTATAACTTTCAATTTCTTCTTCTAAATTAATTCTCGTGTTGAAATAGACGTCATTTGAAAAAGATCTAACAATATAAGAATTATCAATCGGATTTAGTTAATGAAAATTCAACCATGAAATTGTTGCATTAATATGTTATTTCTTTAACTTATGTATTACTCACTAATTTTATTTTGTACCAACTATCAAAGTTCAAACTCCGTTAAATAAAGTATAACATCTTTCTATATTTATAAGCTATTTGACTTTAAATTTTTTATTTTATGTTGAATGATATGTTTTTATAGCCATATTAATTAATAATTAAAATTACAAATTCAAAAATAATCATTTTTTTATTGGGCGTCTAATTAAACTATTGGAACTCGTATATATACTAGTAGGCCAATATTAATTTGGCATAGGGATATGACCATCACTGATTAGAATTTAGAGAGTCGCAAATTAGATGAATTAGCGATGGATAAATTTTGTATCTAAATAGTAAAAAATTTATGCCAATCTTGTTATAAATTAGCGATGGATTGTAAGCAAGTTCAATTAACTAGGAGCACTTTAACGATGGATCAGCTTGGAATTGTCGGTATATTCCTTAGCTAATTTCACTTTTTTTGTAGTATGGTTTCCTTGAGAAGGGTGTGGTACCAACATGCTTCTATCAGGCTCCACAAAGATGTATCCCTCCCAATCACTTGGTTTGTGCACATCGATTTTTCATGAGGTAATCGGCCATCTATCCTAGGTCTATGAAATTTATGTATCACTAAAATTACAAAAAAAATATTCGATAAATATATGATGGGTTCTGCTAATAACTTCAAAGAGTTGAACCCATGTAATCTAAATATTGAATCCATCTGGCATATGCTATACACAAAGAAGGAACTAGTGTATAAATTAATTAGTGTACATTCATTTGAACCCCCTTCATTAAAAATTACATTATAGATAGACTTAACCCATCGATGGCCTCTTAAAGTTGGCATCAAGTTTTACTTAGACACCTTAACTGAGTTTTTTTCATTATAGACACCTTATGTAGGGTTCCGTTGAGTCATTTTGACATTTTTTTTAACAATCATCCAAAAATACAAAGTGTGTATAATACACTTGCCGACGATGTGTCAAAGTAACGAATTAAACAAATACACGTGTCATATATGTAAAAATAATTCTAAACTAATGACTTTTTAAGTAAAAAGAAATTCATCACTTCTAATTTTCAAGAAACTCACCCTTTGTCTTCTTCACCCAACCAACCCAGGCATCTTCTCCACCTCACCCATCCCAACCCCAACCACTCCTCCACCCCCACTTGATCGCCCATCCTCTTTACCCCCACCCACCCCAACCTCAACCCCTTTTTCACTCTATCGTCTTTTCAAGAAACACTTTCAAAAGAATTTAATTACATTGAAAAAATTAATTTATAAAAGCAAATTTTTTTCTCTTCTTTACTTCTACAAAAATTAGTTATAACTAACAATGTAATTTTATTTTATTTTTTGCATTTCTCGTATGTGCAGAGGATTCAAATATGTGAACAAGAAATAGAGTAATTATTTTGTGGCGCTGAAATTTAATTGTTGGATCTGAAGAAACAAAATGAGAAGAAGATGATGGTTGTGGTGATTTTCATATCTCAAAAATTAAAAATTACTTCGATTTTAATAAGATTAGTGGCGATGATGCAGTGGCGGTAGGTTGATGGTGTGTGGTGGATGAGATAATCACAAAGAAAGAGTGAAGAAGATGAACAGTGTTTTAAAAATAATTTTTTGGCCTTAAAAAAACTCTTAACGCACTGACTTTGAGTGCATTACACTCACTATGTCATATCAACGAAAAGTGTCAAAATGACACAGCGAGATTCTACATGAGGGGTTTAAAATGAACATTGTCCAGTTGAGGTGTCTAAGTGAAACTTCGTGCTAACTTTAGAGGGACACTGATGGATTTGGCCTTATATATATGACGTTGAAATTATTTTTTATGTACATACATATGATATAGATATTGAATTCTTCAACTTTTTCGTGTGTTACTTCTTCTTCTCTTTTTCTTCATATTTTGAATCCATGTAATAGAAATTTGGCGTTTCATAACAATAGTAAAAATTTTGCTTAACTGGGGAACTAGAATATGCGGTCACATGTTGTGACTGAAAGAATAACTATCTTGAATGAATACATTAACCAATTACACGAACTATTTATAATATGTAAATATGATACAAAAGACTAAACTATCCTTCTAGATATACATCTATATTTATCATTCCTCCTCAAGCGATGCTGGGTCTCGACAAATGTTGAGCTTGTCACACAAGAATGAAAATTGAGCATAGGGAAGAGACTTCGTAAGTAAATCTGCAAGTTGATTCGCACTTGGCACATAGCGAACTTGTAGAACACCAGAAGCAACCTTCTCACGAACAAAATGAATGGCAATCTCAATGTGTTTAGTGTGAGCATAATGAACATGATTGTGAGCTCAGTATATACTATTGATGTTATCACTGTAGATTGTTGAAGGAGAGAATAGTTGAAAATGTAGATCACCAATAAGAGAGAGCAACCAAGATATCTCAGCAGTACCATGGGCAACAAAACGATATTCTGCCTCAACACTCAAGCGCGATACAACACTTTGCTTCTTAGAAGACCAAGAAATAATATTATTACCAAGAAAGATGCAATACGCTAAGGTAGATCTGCGGGTGGTAGGACAACCTACCCAATCTGCATCGATGCATAACATGTTAATGAACCAATTGAGCTCTCTAGAATGAATAGACCATGATTTATGGAATCACGCATGCAGTGTATAATACATTTCATTGCAGTAAAATGAATGTCCAAGGGAGAATGCATGAATTGAGCAACCTGACTAATAGAGAAGGCAATATCGAGTCGAGTAAAAGTTAAGTATTAAAGTCCACCAACAAGACTACAATATAATGACGGATCAGAAAATTGAGGAGATGTATCAGAAGCAATAAGAGATTTTGGAGAAAGAGGAGTATTAACTGGTTTAGATGAGAAAAGACCTGTCCGATTAAGAAGATCATGAATGTATTTGGATTGGTTAAGAAAATAACCACCCTTACATGTGGAGATAGAGATTCCAAGAAAATATTGACTAGACCAAGATCTCTCATGGAGAATTCGGACATAAGAATCTTGATTGTAGACTTCAGTAAAGAACTTGTCACAACTGATTTCACGTATCAGGACACTTCATCCAATACTAAGTGTCAACGATTGTGAGTAGTAATATAACCCAACTAAGTGAGTTGGGGTCGAGTCCCAAGGGAGTGGTTTGTACTCAAGAATCAATAGAAAAGCATAAATATGCTCAAGTCAATCATAGCTAAAAACATTTACGAAGAAAAACATGGTTTAAATTATAGGTAACACAAGTGTCAAATATCAAGGGGGTTTGTTTGTACTATCAACTAAAACAGTAAATAACACGAAAATATGAATATGGAGATAGGATTCTTGAGATGTGATAGGATTATAGGTTAAGGTAAACAACCGGGTAATTGTAATTAATAGTAAGTAACTATAAATCGGTGAATAAGCTAGACTTTAGTGGGGGTAAACTTTCTATCGAACAATTTACCTCGAATCAAATTGGTTTCTCTCGAACACTAATAAGCAACAATGAAGCACAACCTTCGTTTTAGTCCATTCACTCTCTCGAGTTGAATGTGTGGAAAAGGGTTTAGGGTTCACTCTCTCAAGCTGAACCCATGACAACCTTATACCCATAGACCATCGATTCAGTAATTTTAGTTTTAAAACCTCTCTCTCGAGCAAGCCAAAATACGAAGTTAAGATTGTATTTGCAACTACAACCCATTAAATTCAACCACAATTACTGAACAAAATCAATTTTAAACAGCAAATAAACTATTAATTAACAATACCTAGCAGTTAAATCAACCGATAATCACAAAATCACACCCTAAGAATTGGATTTTAGCTAGACATAATAAAAAGGTAAAAATCGTTACCAAGTTGTGTTTCCATCAACTAGGTACGATTGATATTGTCTTTACAAAGGTCTAACATGAAAAAACTTCAACACCCACTTCGAATTTCTTAGAAATGGAAATATTCAAATCTTCAAATCTAAGGAAATATTGTCTCTCTATTCAGTTCTAAGCTCTCAACTTCAAAAACTTAAAAATAATATGATTCTACACAAAATCATATACTAAGCTAAAAATTTAAACAAATATTTATAGTTGTCAAAAAGTGTGCTGCGGAGGTTTAGACAGAGGAGTGGGTCGGGATCCTCGATCCACTCGACGATCCGCCCTTTGGTCAATTCCATCGCCTTTTTGCTTTCGACTTCAGCATCTTCAAGTTTTGTAACTTTGGGCGATACGACACTGCATCGCGAAACCATTCGGCGACTCACCGACTACTTTTTTCTCTCACCGACTAGATTTTCTCCTTTAGGGCTTGGCACATTGGAACATTAGGCGAGGTCAAGGTGGTTTGGTGACTTGCCCAATGGGTTAGGCGATCCTTAGGCCTTTTTTTCTTTGTTCTTTCAGCTGCCATATTCCTTTTTGCTCAACAATGTCCATGATTTGTTCCTCAATCCAAATACCTGAAATTCAAGGATTTTAATCAGATATTAGTACAAAATATGCGTTTGAGGACACTAAATATATTCAAATAAAGCCCTAAATAAGTCCGAATCGTAGACTCATCAATGACCCTAGGGTACACCCTAGATGTAACATGGCGTACTAGACCTCAAAAGGCCTAACACAAGCCACTTAGCATATCATAACATAAAGTAATTAGAAATGATGCAGTAATTTTAAAACTTTTTCCATACAATTGAATTCTTTTATAAAAACAAGTGAAAGTCTATAACACTTTGTCTCAAACTATCTAAAACCACTTGAATAAAACTTTGGGACGCAACCTATACAATAGTCTAAAACATAAAAGAATGACATAAAGGAAAGGTGATCACATCCTTGATGCTATGAGGACTCACCAAGTCTTCAACTCCTTGCTCTACTAGAACCTAGCCACGAGAATGGAACTCAAAGTCGCCAAACCCTACATTCAATAAGAATGTAGGCAAGAGTATGCATTAGTACAAAATGTACTAAATGTGTTAGCTAGCATAACATCATAAGAGCATAACATAAGAGTTAGCCAACATAAGACATAAGTCATAAGCATAAGAGATAACAATATGGTCATAAGCATAATCTCCAACTTAGTCATAACATGAGCATAAGTCAACATAAGGCATAATCCACTAGCATAAGAGGTACCACATATTCATAACATGGTCACTACTTAGACCTTCATATCATAAGAGAACCATTTCATAAGTAACCTCAAAGCATACTTGTGCAATGCATGAACAAGACCCCAAAATTCCATTCACACTAAGTATTAATTTTAGGTCATGATACTCATACTTACCATCCTTTGATCTCATCCTTAGATTACTTTATATAGACAAGGGAATGTTCACATTTAGTCAACATATCATAGAAGGCAACTATAGCAACAATCCAAGCTAAGCATATGCCATATAGACAATTCACATATTAAAACATACTTAGAATACTTCCTTGAAGTAATCTAGTTCCATCATAACATGCTATTTCAATTAGGGTCTAGCCCCTCTTAGCTATTCTTGTTGTACGTTCATGGAAGAGTACCTTTTTACTAGTCCAAGACAAGTCATTACTTATGAATGGTTATAATTACCTATTCAAGGCTACCAAGGAAAAATACTATTACCCAATTCAAGCTAAGCATACAACATATAAGAGAGATGTTTCATAAGTAGCTTTAAGTCATACTTGTGCAATACATTGATAAGATCCTATAATTCTACCCATACTAAGTACCACTTTAGGCTATCATATTTAAATGATTTCTATTTATCATTTCTAGACTACCAAGGAATAGCACCCTATTAGGCTAGACCAAGCTGGTCACCATATTGGACTAGACAAGCTACCATGGAATAGCACCCTAATGGGCTAGACCATGCTACCATGGAAGGCATACCATCATGTAAGTCCAAGCTATACAAGGAAGGGTATTATTTCACCATCCTAGCTACCAATGAAATGGTTTGGCCAAACTAAGTCATGATATACCATGCAAGCATTCCATGAATACTGGTGCAAGCTACCCTTAAGAAAAGTGTGATTACCCAATCTAAGGCTACAATGAGATCTTATACTCAAGCTACCCTTGAGATGGTCTTGTCTTACCAAGTCAAGCTATCCATGAAGGGAACCTATGTCACAACTTCAAGCTATTCTAGTCTAACATGTTTGATTCATTTTATGTGAGCAAACCTTCCAGCCTAGAATGATTCTATGTGAGAAAACCTTTCACATCATTTTCATTATGTGTTCATCTAGAATATCCTTTCAATAAACACATCTACATATCATAATCATAGACACTTCACTCTCAAAATGTTCATAAAGCATTTACATAGGTTCTATAAGAACATATATAATCTCATACTTCCATAATCTAGGTCATGTGGGTAAAGGCCTTCCACAACAACCCTATCTATTAGTCTACCGATTTCATGCAAGTTATCTCATCATATTAGACTTACTCTAAAAGCCCTAACATACATTATTCACCATATTAGCTTTACTCTCAAATCCCTAGTGATCAATATTCATGACTACAAGCCTTACTCTCAAAGCTTTATTTGTTACAAGATAATTTAGTCACAAGCTTCATCTTTAAGCAATTCTAGTCTTAATTTATCATAAAGGCTCAATACCATTAATTACTAGTCAAGATCCATCATATAATCTTTAATCTAAGTCAATTCCGGTTTACATACTTCTATTCTCTATCAATTGCTATAGACATCATCAATTTTAGAAGATTATTGTTGTGCCGTAATTTTTCCATCCGTAGAAAAATTACTTTTTGAAATGTTCTAGGTATAAAACAATTTAAGAAAAATACTTAGAAAAGAGTCGTCACTTAATTTTCTAAAGAAATCAAGAAAACTTATAATTTTCAAAAATTTAAAAAGAAAAAATCATTTGAAAATACCAAAGAGGGTTTGGGGTTCAATTTACACTTCGAGAAGGGTTTAGGCATTCGAAGTGTCCGCTAACACGCGGTTGACCTGCGATTTGACTAAAATATAATTGACTAATTATAATTTATAAAGAAATGACAATTTACAATGTGATTAACTTTTTAGAAAATAATTAAATAACACATTTATTTCATTTTATTTATTTATTTATTTTTAAGAGAAAGGGGACTAAAAATGAAACAATCGAATTACATTGCAAGTGAATAAAATTTTAACAAAACTAGATTTATTAGGATTTACTAATTTATTTTTGGAATAATAATTTAAACTAATTCAATAAGTTTGAGCATGAGAATCATTCTTTAAATTGATTGACTAACCTTTTTTGCAAAACGACTATATGTATATATAAATTATTATTATTACTTTTAAGTAATTAAAAAAAAAAGATCTGACTAACCTATTTGAAAAATAAATGACCACTAAAACATTGGAACATATTAAAACTAAACCGGCACAAAGGAAATAACTTGTCTTTGGGGAACTTCTTAAGTTAGTTAATAATTCTAAAGTTAGTGTTAAGGAACAAAGAATAAATAATCACAAATAAATAATTAAAGAGTAATAGAGAAATTAAATTTGAGCCTCCTTTTGGGCCAAATTGCTGGAATTTTTTGGGTTTCTACCCAATCCCGTTTTTGTATGCACTGGCTGTATATCGGATGTATACAACCCCTTTTTTTTCTTTCCGAGACCTGTACATCAACTCCGAAGACTTGTTCTTCAATTTCTCAAGGTCGGCTGACTCGATAAAAGAATTTTGGGTCCTTATGACCCTCTCGAAATGCAAAGGGAGGAAAGACGGGTTCATGCCAAAGAAGAGAATAAAGGATCAATGAAAGGCTTCACAATTCATATCAACTTACTATAAACTTTGATAGCTATTTAATGCTGTAATTTAAATAACAAATATAATCAATTAAGGGATTTTAGAACAGATGGCAATATCACCCAGATCTATGTGAATGTTTCAAGCTAAAATGTGACCAACTAAATGATTATATCAAGATATGCCAATCATGTAAGCTTACACTATTTTTGTTGTTAGCAAATGAACTTGATTACTAAAGTTATTTCATGATTCAATCAAAACAAATAGAGAAACTAATCTGCTATGCTGCAATCACGAATTGGTTCAAAAATTAAAAAAAAAATCATAATACTATATTGCATAAAAAAAAGTAACTAAATAATTTGGAGTATGTATCACAACTTGTATATATATATATATATATAAAAGTAAAATGGACACACCCAACCAATATTGAACGAAATTTTCCCCAACAATTCCATTTTTTCACAAATGGGTCACTGCCTCAAAGAATCTTAAATAATCGAATACCACAACATTTTTAATTATTAAATGTTTTATCAACTCATGATCAATTTACAAACGTAAACTAACCCATACGTAATGCAGGGAACTTGGATTAGGCTAATGAAGGGTTTAAAGTAATTCAAATTAACGTTGCTTTATTATAGGGGGTAAGGACAACTAACAGAAAGGACTCAATGCATCAAATACTATTACAGATTGTGAGACAGAGGTATGAAGGCTAGATCAAAGGAAATGCATGAAGAAATTACACAATGAACACACCGCTATTTTAAGCCAAAATGAAATTGTACTCACATGATATTATAACAAGACAAGATCATGAAGAAAGTACATTAGCGCTTATCATATGAACAACAACAATATTGAAATAAATTTCCAATTTTTTGATTAATGAATAAAACCAAAACGGATCAAACTACACTCAAAAATCAAAGGAACAAACAGATTCTCGGCCACATTTTTTATTATGAAACGATATGTAAAAGGCAAAAAACATATTAGGAAAAGGCTAATTATGAGCATATTATCCAAATCAAAGCAAGGCAGCTAGCATTCAAGTTATGCAAGAAAGAGATAAGATTCTACGAGATTTAGGCTAACACATATGAGAATTCAAAACGATAGAGAAGGTTGCCAATGGCACAAGCAAACTGTGAAGAAAATGGAACCAAATAGAGAGCAAATCCCAAGTTGAAACTAGTTGAACAATGAGTCATTTCTAATGATAACGAAGCAGTGGCTCAGCTGACTATAGAGACATGAAATCGAGCTAACAAATGTAACGATCAATATATAATATCGAAGTAGACATTCACAAATGTTGGACTCACTTTAACTGTTCAAAAACTCGTAGGAACACAAGATTAAAGCAAGCGATAAACGAAAAAACCAAATACTCTTAGTAATAGACCCTGTAACAAGTGTTGAAACACACACAATATGCTACATTGAAATGGAATACAAAAGGAATCGAGATTACCTTTTTCGGAGCAGTGACTGGATTAATGACGAGCTTGAGAGGGCATCGATTCTTCCACCACTAAAAGCCAAACACAAATAGCAAATCAAGAAAAAAGAATCGGGGGACCTTCTTGGAACTTAAAACAAGAAAGCTAAATTTAAAATTTTGAAGCGTATAAACAATATTGCCAAAGAACTCAAACGCCAACTCTCTCCCCTGTCCCCCCCTTGCTGAAAAGGAAACACCAGCTTTTATAGCAGACAAAAATTAGATGAGGGCAAGGGCAAAAATGGTAATCCCATCCAACCTTTGATTTAAATTTGTCCCAAGATCGAGGGACTACCGCTTGTACAAGATTTCAACGAAAATCCCCCTAAAATCCGGGTGAAAAGATCGAAGTGGGTGGTTGTTATAGAGAAAGGTTGTTGCAGCTGTGAATTCCTGTAATTTTCGCTGAGGAGGAGTGTACATGAAGAGGAAGAGGGGCCGGTAGGGGCAATGGGGTCGTTTGATTGCTGCTCTACGATCTCTAGGGTCGTCTGGAATGCTGGTGTATTATATGCTGTTTGCTGAGTTTCTTTGTTGTTGAGGTAGCTGGGTCGGGTCGGAGGAAATGGGCTAGGAATCATGGAATTGGGCTGGCAATTAAGGGAAACAGGAAGGGGAAAGGTTGCTGGAAACTTGAATTATTGGGCTGAACAGAGGCCTAATTCTTGGGTCTTAGAGAAATTGAATTATAGGCTAATATATTTGCAATTACAATTGAAGTGTCAATTACAGTAAAGTCGAATTTAGTTGGTGAATTTGGCCTGCATTTAAATAAGACGAATTTTCGTGAATTAATTAAGGAGCTTCTTAATCTTATCAAAATAAAATAATTAATTTACTTGTAAATAAATTTACTCAAGAATACAAACATTATTTAAATTAATCAAACAAATACTTAATTAAAGCAAGATCTTTTTTGAGATGATTTTCAAATATTCTTAAAATATACTAGTTATATACGTAATTATATAAAACACATATATTATTTAAAAATTATAAGAATGATATAACTATTTAAAATAACTTGCAAGTTATATTTTTTTATTTTATTTTTTTGAAATTTTATAAAACTAATTATTTTAAATCATTTGAAATTGAAGAAGCTCAAGGATTAATCTATAATACGGAGGGTCAAAATTGGGTGTCAACAGCTGTCCCTCGTTTGACTTTGATTGATGAAAGAAATCTGAGAAAAATGAAATTGACGAATCCAATTTTGACCGACCATATCTTCATCTTTTGGATAAAGGATTTGGGTATGGACTTTAGCAGTCGTGGCTGAACCCCGAAAGTGGGTTTCCTACATATTTCAGGCAATATGAGAATTCAGGCCACTTATAGTTCGACACGCTTGATTTGACGCACGATTTTAAAAGAATTCCAAAGTCATCCGAATACCGAATTATGAAGGGACCGGAATGCTCGAGAATAAGATTTAAGTGTGAGTGTTGGAATACAGCCGAGTTTCAACATTGATTTTGCCTACATATCCCTCAACTTAGGGAATCAGGCTACTTGTAGTTCAACTCGATCGGTTGAAAAGGAAATCTATTATGCAAGATGACCTTTGGTTCTAGAAGAGTGACAAAATAAGTAGAGTGTGGAAAGAAGGCTTGCAACCTTTTTGCCATGAATGTGGCGCGTTTCACACCCATAAATAAGAACTTACACGGACATAATTTCCAAAACTCTTGAAGCATTGCCACTCAGATTGGAAAGTTGCTTCTAGTAAAGACAAAAAATTTTAGAATGCAGAACAGAAATCGATAAACTCAAAGATAAACCCACATGCCTTCTGATAGGGGTGTGGTTTGATTGTGGTGGAAGCCTCTCCTCTGCTCGCGTCGTAAGAGTTTGGCACTCCTCTTTGGACTATGTCCCAGTTCGCTGCTAAGAAAAAGTTCCACGTTGTGTTGCATCTTTATTGATGTCGTCCGCACTTGTGGTTTGATTTGAGAATTCATCCTCTTGGATGCTCTCGACAAAGACTGAGATAAAACTCATTAGTGTAAAATATGATTCAAATGGAGAGATTGCGTCTTTTACCATGTTGACACTTAGTCGCTCTCATTGAATGTCTAACGTCATTTCCTTCATCTTGATGTAAAGCAAGTAAAGTTAATATTTCATATTTGCAATATAATTCTTCAATGTACTCTTCTTTTGATACAAAGTAATAAGAAATAGACTGATGTAATATATTGATAGTTCTCTTGATATCGTTCTTGCAAATGAAAATAACAATGATGATTCTTCATTAGTAAGATGACGATAATCCATTGGTAGGATGATACTGATTCATTGGTAGGATAATATTTGTGACCCATTGATAATGTTAATTCATTTGTAGGATAATGATAATGAAGATTCGTCGATAAGATGATGTTGATCCATTAATAGGTAATGTTAATCCATCAATAGGATAATGATAATGAAGATCCGTCGATAGGATAATGTTGATCCATTGGTCGGATAATTATAATGAAGATCCATCGGTAGGATAATATTGATCTATTAATAGGTAATATTAATCCATCGATAGGATAATGTTGATCCATTGATAGGATAATTATAATGAAGATCCATCGGTAGGATAATATTGATCCATTAATAGGTAATGTTAATCCATCAATAGGATAATGATAATGAAGATCTGTCGATAGGATAATATTGATCCATTGGTAGGATAATGTTGAAGATCCATTGGTAGGATAATTATAACGAAGATCCGTCGGTAGGATAATATTGATCCATCGGTGGGATAATGTTGATGATCCATTGATAATGTTAATCTATTGGTAAGATAATGCTAATCCATCGGTAGGATAATGATAATAAAGATCCGTCGGTAGGATGATGTTGATCCATTGATAGGCTGATGTTGATGATCCGTTGGTAGGATAATGTTATTGATCCATTGGTAGGATAATACTAATCCATCGGTAGGATAATGATAATGAAGATCCGTCGGTAGGATGATGTTGATCCATTTATAAGTAATGTTAATCCATCGGTAGGATAATGATAATGAAGATCCGTTAGTAGGATAATGTTGATCCATTGGTAGGATAATGTTGATGATCCATTGGTAGGATAATTATAATGAAGATTCTTCGGTAAGATAATATTGATCCATTGATAGGTAATGTTAATCCATCGGGAGGATAATAATAATAAAGATCCGTTGGTAGGATAATGTTGATCCATTGGTAGGATAATGTTGATGATCCATTGGTAGGATAATTATAATGAAGATCCGTTGGTAGGATAATATTAATCCATTGGTAGGATAATGTTAATCCATCGGTAGGATAATGATAATGAAGATCCGTCGGTAGGATTATATTAATCCATTGGTAGGATAATGTTAATCCATCGGTAGGATAATGATAATGAAGATCCGTCGGTATGATTATATTAATCCATTGGTAGGATAATGTTAATTATCCATTGGTAGGATATAAATGCATGTCCATCGATAGGACGAAGGATGATGATCCATAGAAAGGATTTGAATGTATATCCATCGGTAGGACGAATGAAAATGATAATCCATCAGTAGGATTTTGAACGTATGTCCATTGGTACGACGAATGAAAAAGATGATCCATCGATAGGACAAATGAAGATGATGATCCATCGGTAGGATTTTGAACATATGTCCATCGGTAGGACGAAATAAAAAAAAAAGATCCATCGATAGGATTTATGAAGATGATGATCCATCGGTAGGATTTTGAACGTATGTCCATCGGTAGGACGAAATAAAAAAAATGATCCATCGATAGGATTTTGAACGTATGTCCATCATTTTACCTTCGAACATTTGTATGTTCACTTGCCTTGTTGGGGTTTTGAGCGAAGACAGTGTTACTCACATCCCTGATTACTTCTTTTGGAATCAAAAGCATTGCACCATTTTCTGCATCCAAAGAAAATTTGTTAGTTTTAAGTGAACTGATCTGTGTTGATTTCTTTTATTGTTTGCTCCTTGTCTTATTATCTCCAGTTGATTGCTCTTTGTCTCGCTATGTATGATTCTTTCTCTTGCAATGCATGAATTCTTTCCGCAATGCATGAATCTTCTATTCGCGATGCTTGACTTTTCCTCCGCGATGAATGACTTTTCTCTTGCAATGCATGAATCTTCTCCCCGCGATGCATGAATCTATTGATGATGCTCTCCTGATATTGAACGAAGATAATGCATCACCGAGCAATATAGGTGATATTCCAGGTATCTTTGGATGGCGGTATCGTCTCAATCGACAATATAAATAAAAGATAACCCTTTGAGTAGTGGTATCATCTCATTTGACAATACAATATAAATGACTCTCCAAGTAGTGGTATCGTCTCATTCAACAATACAATAAAAAATAACCTTCACGGTAAGAATATTATCATATCTGATAATATAATGCAGATAAACGTCCTTCAGATATTTTGGTAGCTGGAAAATAATAATATTGCCCTCTTCAATGGTTTTCGTTTGTTCCGTCTCTGAACATAGTAGCATGTCCGTTATAGATTTCGCCTTGCTAGAAATTGAATAGTAATATTTCTATTCCCAATTCTTTGGTATAAGAAGCATAAAATATTTTCTGCATCCACAGAGAAATTGTTAGTTTTGGGGAGATCCTCGCCTTTGACTTCTCCAAGTTCGTTGAATGGAGGAATATGATGATCTTGAGGCAAACTTATAGACCTGCATCTACAGAAAAATTGTTAGTTTAAAGTGAACTGATCTGTGCCGATCCCATCGATTTTCTGATCCTTGTCTGGCTATCTCCAATTGATTTCTCTGATCTCCTACTTCTTGGTAGATAAGACAAGGCCTTTGTATGCAAAAATAATTAAAACACGAAAGAAAAGTTTTTAAGGAAATTAGATTTTCAAAAAGTAGTATTTGAAAAAGGTCACTGCCAAGTATCATGTCACGCCAAGCTTAGTGAACGTCTTTGACGTTGCTGCCTCGAGATCTATCTGATTACTTACTGGGAAGTATTCAAAACTATTCTAAACTGCCGATGAGCCTCATTGAAATTTTTGAAGTCATCCTCAAAAATTTCTGTCCCAGATAACTGTCTTGACGTGTCCTTAACTGTCTGTGAGCAAATCATGGAATTTTTGGGATCTTCTCAAAAATTTTGTCTTAGTGGCGAGTCTCAAGATAACTTCAATCTTGACTTTGTTGGAAATATATTTTCTTAGGAATTTTTAAGTCCATCTCAAAAATTCTGTCCCATTTTCTATTGTAAAGAGAAATAGAAACCCTACAGGAGAAATGACCGAGCCCTTGTGGCGCCTACGTATCCCGTTGAGGTAGGAATCAGGTCAAACGTAGTTTCCCCTTATTGAGGATTTACAAAAATAATAGAAAAATTTACAAAAAAACTGACCGAGGCCGACATAAACCGCCTACATATCTCATTGTTTCGAATTCAGGTCGAAAGTAGTTCAAACAAAGGGATAAATTCTAAGCATGAACAATTACTAACAAATAGAGGCGGTTACAAAGAAAAGATAAAAATCGAGTCTTCAAACATGTTATCTTTTGACAGCATTTAAGTAGATCGATAACTTGTAAGATCCAATGTTCATGCTTAACCATGTGTTGTTATTAAACAAATGTATTGATTTGTTCTCCAAGAAAACTAATTAGTTCTCTTTCCTGTGTTTTTGTCAGATAGGCACCAATTTTGATTTCTTTGACGCATTCATCTTTTTCTTGATTCACTATTTTGGTCTCTTCTGAATTTGGCTTATCGTGAGTTTTGAACTGTCTGAATTCCTCAACCAGGTGTTTAGGTACCATGATCATTTCATTGTAGTCCTTAAATTCGTCTGCATTTACCTCATTTTGTTCATTCAGCTTGTGACATGAGATGCTATTGGCAGATTTGAAAATATTTTTACTGAAATCATAGACAAATACTATTAGATAGCAAATATAAGGCAAGTAAGGCAAATAAGGTAAATTTCCGCATTAAATGAGGTTTTCTTTTGAAACAAGAAAATTAGAAATTTTGCCATGACGATAAATCATTTGGCTTTTTTCAAAATATGAGGAGGGAGATTAAAACATAGTGAGACAAAAATAGAGTAATAGATGGGTCTCAAGCCTCATTTGGAACACCACCAATTTTGGCAATAACATAAAAAAAATATTTGTGTCTACCAAGACGAGTTAGGAATCAAGAGCGAAATGGATGTTCAATTAGACATTTCCTCCTTTGACTCGCTGTCTGATATGACTGGTGTCTCGATCATCTCTTCAAACACAATATCACCATCTTTGAACCAATTTTTGATTCCTTCCTCTAAACCATTTTGCATTGAAAAAGACTGATATAAGTGAGGCAATGATTTTGGAAAAACTTGACTGATTTTTTGCCCGTTCTGAACCTCTTTCGGCACTAAAGCAAAAGCTTGATAAGGTGCCATGTTCACAAATTTGGATTTCTCTCCTTTGGTTGGTGAGGCTGCAACTTTCTCAAACTTTTCAAGGTTGGCTGAGATTATAAATTTTTCCACATTCAAATCTTCTTCGACTTCAACCATATTAATAGTTACCCCTCCATGATTCGACATGTGGTTACTATTGACATTATGAGTGACAGTCTGAAGGGTGACGACTTTTTGATCTATCAAGTCTTGAATTTTATGCCTCAAGTTGATACAATCCTATGCCCAGCACCTCCTGAATGGTAAGCACAGTGAAGATCGGGTCTATAAAGCTTGGAGTTGACATTGATATTTTTTGGATCAATTGTCTGTATTAGGCCAGTTGATTTCAATCTCTCAAAAAGTTGTGTTCGACTCTCAACTAAAAGAGTAAAGACTCTAGAAGGTTTCGTCTCAAGATTTGGGCGAGGAGGATAGTAATTATTCCCTGGATGTGAAGGTACTTGACGGTAATTTGGAGGATTTTGGTGATCTGGCACTTGCATTTGAAAGATTGGGTATTGTGGAGCTCAGTAGCTAGGAGGGGTGTTTTGGTAGTGCGGAGGTGGAATTTGGTAACTTGATTGGATACTTGAACAATTAACTGATGGAGCTTGGTAATATGAGTGGGTATTTTGGTAATGTAGACGTGGAGTTTGGTAAATAGGAGGTGGAATTTGATAATCGATGATGGAGTTTGGTAATTTGGAAGTGGAATTTGGTAAATCAGTGGTGGAGTTTGGACACCTGATTGGGTATAATAAGTCAGATATGATTTTTGTGGAGCTCGGGGGTAACCTTTGTAAGGTAAATATTTTCTAAAGCGTCTTTTTCCATCGTATGCGTAGGAAATGGAAGACACGTCCTCTCTCTTCCTCTTCAACAATTCGAAAGATTCAGTTAGGGCAGCAAAGTGAGAAATTTTTCCAGTTTTAATCCCCTCTTCGATAGCCTCACCTACCTTGACTATCTCTGCAAATTTTGCTCCAATGAGCAACATTATCTTGTCATAATACTCTGGCTCTTGAATGCGTATGAACACTTCAACGATCTCCTTCTCTATCATCGGAGGTCGAACTCGGGCGGCCTCTTTCCTCCACCTATATGCATATTCACGATAGTCGTCAGTGGATTTTTGCTTAATTATCTTAAAAAAAAAGCGATCAGGAACGATCTCCACATTGTATGCGAATCGTTCGACGAAATCCTTAATTAGTGCATTCCAGCTAGACCATTGTTTTATCTCGTGAGAGGTAAATCATTCCAGTGTTTCTCCACTTAAACTTCGGCTAAATAGCCGTATTAACAAGACTTCATTCCTTCCAACACCTACGAGTCGGTCACAATAAGCTCTCAGATAGGCCAACGAATTTTCGGTTCCTATAAAAGTGTCGAATTTCGGCACTTTAAACCCTTTCGGGAGGTCCAGATTCTGGTGGATGCACAGATCTTCATAACTCAACCTATTGACCTCAGGAATACAGTGCAGCTCCTTCATGGCTTTCCTGATCTCTTCTTTCATGTTCAGCTTGGCTGTCTGTTCCATTAACCTTCACTCTCTCTCCTGTTCCTCATAGTGATCAAGCTCAGAACAATTGACATTGGGTTCATTTGGAATTGGAATTTGAAAAGTAGTCCTTTGAGGTAGAGGTGGTGCAATGAAGGGATTTGGGGCTTGGTAATTTTTGGGAAAAGTCTGGGGGTTGGTATGTTGACTTTGGTGATGGGTGAAGGTTTGCGGACTGCTAGCATTTTGATTTTGCGGGGGAGGACAAACTTGTGGGTTGGCATTTAGATGAGGAGGGAAGGTTTGAGGGTTGGTACCTTGAGGAGGAGGTGACGTTTGGTAAGAGACGGAGGCATGATGGGGATTTGGGGCGGTTAGGTCGATGATTGGGGAGTTTTGAGCGGGGTTGGAAGATGGATTCTGAACTTGTTCCACACTTGGAAGTGGAGAGTGGAGTGGAGGTCTTCCATCCCCTGGAGGGTTGATAGTGAATATTGGATTAGGCAAATCTTGTCTTTTTTGCATTTCATCCCTCATTTCTGCAATTTGTTGCATTAATTGCATAATTAATTCATTTTGATCAGCGGCAGTGGGTTGAGCCACAACAACATCATTCGGGTCAATCTCTTTATTGTTATCACCCATTACTGTCTTTCCTTTTTGCAAATTTTGATCAGGGAAGGAATCTTTGTGATCCTTAGATCTTGTAAAATAAGGGTGTTCAGTCAACTTATCAAAACAGATCAGTTCTAACTACCTGTAGAAGGCAAATCTGTTAGTTTTGATTTATGACAAATAATGCAAAATATCACACAGAGGGCATATAAACACATAAGAGCTGCTTTGTTTGAGAACATTTTAACTCATGAATATAGGGGACTGATCTTTTTTGTTTTTTTTAAAGAAATGGGTTAAAATGTCTTCATTCAAAGCAACAAATCACATAAACAGTTAAAGCAGACAAGCATATATCGCGTCCTAAATAGATATGTAACCCTTTTGTGCCAAGGGTAGGCCTAGCGATTTGAAGGATATATACGTCATTTGAAACATTGCATTACCTCGAAACCCAAATTCATACAAATTTTACGAATAAACTAAATAGGGATACATAATAGGGGAAATGGGATACAAAATATTAGTCCCGCGCAGGGGTACAATCTTAAACTATACTTCCATAGGCGGTTCTTCTTTTGACTTCTTGTCATCTCCGAATGTCCGCACTTTTGGATAAAATTGTAACCTGATGCTTCTTCGACTCAAACATACAATTAAAACTCTACCCCATGAGACAATGGTTTGCTAAATGACGTATACATCCTTTAAATTTAAACACATATGTATGATCATCCTTTGAGGCCGTGGGCCGTTATGGACTTAAGGTGGTCTTTATAATGGGCCCAGCACGCCTTGGGTGTTGGGTCATCTTAAGCCAATGCACTAAATTTTAGGGATTTTGGTTTTGCGCTATCCTAGTCTAACTAAGAATGGATTTTTTTTATAGTGGATTGGTGATTCAAGCGGACTACTTGGGCTGAGACAGTTAACGACCGTTGACTATCCAGTAGCCAACTACATTCGTCAGGGTGTCCCGAGAATAATTTGGTTAACGAACAATTGCGGCCTGCATAATCGTCCTTTAAATGAAAAATAAAAATAAGTGTCGTTTGATGGAATATGTTATGCTATGAAATGCAATAGTTTATAGCAATTTAAATACATAAAGCACAAATAAACAATTCAAAAATTAATAACAATTAATCAAATAGTCAAATCTTATGGTTAAAACTTAATTAAGTCTCCAGCGGAGTCGCCATTTCTGTTATGCCATAATTTTTCCATTCGTAGAAAAATTACTTTTTGAAATGTTATAGGTATAAAACAATTTAAGAAAAATACTTAGAAAAGAGTCGCCACTTAATATTTTAAAAAGATCAAGAAAACTTATAATTTTCAAAGATTTAAACAGAAAAAACCATTTGAAAATACCAAAAAGGGGTTTGGGGTTCAATTTACACTTCGAGTAGGGTTTAGGCATTCGAAGTGTCCACTAACACGCGGTTGACCTACGATTTAAGTAAAATATAGTTGACTAATTATAATTTATAAAGAAATGACAATTTACAATGTGATTAACTTTTTAGAAAATAATTAAATAACACATTTATTTCATTTTATTTATTTATTTATTTTTAAGAGAAAGGGGACTAAAAATGAAACAATCGAATTAAATTGCAACTGAATAAAATTTTATCAAGACTAAAATTATTAGGATTTACTAATTTATTTTTGGAATAATAATTTAAACTAATTCAATAAGTTAGAGCATGAGAATCAATCTTTAAATTGATTGACTAACCTTTTTTGCAAAACGACTATATGTATATATAAATTATTATTATTACTTTTAAGTAATTAAAAAAAAAAAGATCTAACTAACCTATTTGAAAAATAAATGACCACTAAAACATTGGAACATATTAAAACTAAATCGGCACAATGGAAATAACTCTTCTTTGAGGAATTTCTTAAGTTAGTTAATAATTCTAAAGTTAGTGTTAAGGAACAAAGAATAAATAATCACAAATAAATAATTAAAGAGTAATAGAGAAATTAAATTTGAGCCTCCTTTTGGGTCAAATTGCTGGAATTTTTTGGGTTCTTATCCAATCCCGTTTTTGTATGCACTGGCTGTATATCGAATGTATACATCCCCTTTTTCTGCTTTTCGAGACCTGTACATCAACTCCGAAGACTTGTTCTTCAATTTCTCAAGGTCAGCTGACTCGATAAAAGAATTTTGGGTCCTTATGACCCTCTCGAAATGCAAAGGGAGGAAAGACGGGTTCATGCCAAAGAAGAGAATAAAGGATCAACGAAAGACTTCACAATTCATATCAACTTACTATAAACTTTGATAGCTATTTAATGCTGTAATTTAAATAACAAATATAATCAATTAAGGGATTTTAGAACAGATGGCAATATCACCCAGATCTATGTGAATGTTTCAAGCTAAAATGTGACCAACTAAATGATTATATCAAGATATGCCAATCATGTAAGCTTACACTATTTTTGTTGTTAGCAAATGAACTTGATTACTAAAGTTATTTCATGATTCAATCAAAACAAATAGAGAAACTAATCTGCTATGCTGCAATCACGAATTGGTTCAAAAATAAAAAAAAATCATAATACTATATTGTATAAAAAAAAGTAACTAAATAATTTGGAGTATGTATCACAACTTATATATATATATATATATATATATATATATATATATATATATATATATATAAAAGTAAAATGGACACACCCAACCAATATTGAACGAAATTTTCCCCAACAATTCCATTTTTTCACAGATGGGTCACTTCCTCAAAAAATCTTAAATAATCGAATACCACAACACTTTTAACTATTAAATGTTTTATCAACTCATGATCAATTTACAGACGTAAGCTAACCCATACGTAATGCAGGGAACTTGGATCAGGCTAATGAAGGGTTTAAAGTAATTTAAATTAACGTTGCTTTAATATAGGGGGTAAGGACAACTAACAGAAAGGACTCAATGCATCAAATACTATTACAGATTATGAGACAGAGATATGAAGTCTAGATCAAAGGAAATGCATGAAGAAATTACACAATGAACACACCGCTATTTTAAGCCAAAATGAAATTGTACTCACATGATATCATAACAAGACAAGTTCATGAAGAAAGTACATTAGCGCTTATCATATGAACAACAACAATACTGAAATAAATTTTCAATTTTTTGATTAATGAATAAAACCAAAACGGATCAAACTACACTCAAAAATCAAAGGAACAAACAGATTCTCAGCCACATTTTTGGTTATGAAACGATATGTAAAAGGCAAAAAACATATTAGGAAAAGGCTAATTATGAGCATATTATCCAAATCAAAGCAAGGCAGCTAACATTTAAGTTATGCAAGAAAGAGATAAGATTCTATGAGATTTAGGCTAACACATATGAGAATTCAAAACGATAGAGAAAGTTGCCAATGGCACAAGCAAACTGTGAAGAAAACGGAACCAAATAGAGAGCAAATCCCAAGTTGAAACTAGTTGAACAGTGAGTCATTTCTACTGATAACGAAGTAGTGGCTCAGCTGACTATAGAGACATGAAATCGAGCTAACAAATGTAACGATCAATATATAATATCGAAGTAGACATTCACAAATGTTGGACTCACTTTAACTGTTCAAAAACTCGTAGGAACATAAGATTAAAACAAGTGCTAAACGGATGAACCAAATACTCTTACTAATAGACCCTGTAACAAGTGTTGAAACACACACAATATGCTACATTGAAATGGAATACAAAAGGAACCGAGATTACCTTTTTCGGAGCAGTGACTGGATTAATGACGAGCTTGAGAGGGCATCGATTCTTCCACCACTAAAAGCCAAACACAAATAGCAAATCAAGAAAAATGAATCGGGGGACCTTCTCGAAACTTAGAACAAGAAAGCTAAATATAAAATTTTGAAGCATATAAACAATATTGCCAAAGAACTCAAACTCCAAGTCTCTCCCCTGTCCCTCCCTTGCTAAAAAGGAAACACCAGCTTTTATAGCGAACAAAAATTAGATGAGGGTAAGGGCATAAATGGTAATCTCATCCAAGATTTGATTCAAATTTTTTCCAAGATCGAGGGACTACCGCTTGTACAAGATTTCAACGAAAATCCCCCTAAAATCCGGGTGAAAAGATCGAAGTGGGTGGTTGTTATAGAGAAAGGTTGTTGCTGTAACACCTCTAAATGCTTACAAGAGTCTCATGGTGATTTACCGTTGCTTAAATACTTCAATACGATTTATTCACATTTTGGGAACTTTAAAGTTGTGAAAAATTTCTAACTTGTTTAATATAAAGTGTATCGTAATTGATGGATTTATGTTGGGGTATATACATTATATTCTATCCTAATTATAGGTAATTAAATGGGGTTGAGGCATATACATATAAATATGTAAATATGCATTTTTGGGCAGCACAAAAGGATAAAAATATAAAGTATGGTTGGCAGCACGGCCAGCCAAGTGTCCCAAGTGATAAGCATCACTTGTTGAATATATAGTCCACTTCTCTTTGAATAATTTCGTGGGAATGGAAGATTATAACCCTTAGAAACTAGCTTATCATCTGTTCTTCAAAAATCACAAGAATAAAACCTTGGTCTTTTGGCTGGAATCAAGGAGACAAACTACCTTGTTGGTAAGTGCTGAAATCTGTTTCCGAGCTGGGTAGTGTTTGGTAAATTGTGTATATCTTGTGATCGGAAACTCCGTTTTGGGTGAATAAATATGTTTTGGAAAGGTGATTCATGTATCTACAATTCTTGTGTTTATGTTAAAGTCTAATCTAGCTGTTATGCATGGGAAATATGGGACGCAACACAGGACAAGTGTTGTCGGATTTCGGGTTTAGAATTTCGGTAGGAACCACTGTTAGTGTATTGATGATATCTTTTTGTACAAAATGTATTTTTCAGTGATTCTTGTTGTGTTGCAATCTTAAGAGATATATCTACAACTTTAATGAAGGTTACCAAATCTATTTTTGTTGATTTACTGTTCAAATTTAAGTTGCAACATGGGGTACTAAACTGGCCAGAATCACTATTTTGAAAACAGAATTGTGTCTGTGTGGGCTGAGCTTACTTATGATGATAATCCTATTTTATTTTGATATTATTGAGATATTAGGAATTAAATAAGTTGTTTAATTGCATTTTTAAGGTTGTATAGACTTGTGAACAAGTTGAGGAACTTGATACGTTGGTTGGTCTCCGGTTTGAGCTTGCGAAGTTTATTGGATTATTGCTACGCTAAAGTATTGAGGTTTGTGTATAAACTTGTACTTGAACTCTTGTGATGGCTGGTATAATGAAATTTGATCTAAATACCTCAGCTACCTCTTGTTACTTTGCATTGTCATGTTGGTATGATGTTTGTGTAACTCGCCCACTTGTACGGATTGTTTGATCACTTGGCACTCTTGTTGGGATTGCGTCCTTCTTGTGGCTGCGGCTTTTTCACTATTGGCAGGCCTCTTAATTCAGATCATTTGCCATCTTGACTCTAGATTTGTAGTTCGTATTAGGAATGGAAGTTGTCCATTTAAGTACGAACTAGAAAGCCATTTTTAATATGGTTCTTGGTCTTCTTGATATAGGCTTCGGTCCTTCTTGATACAGGGCTTCGGTCCTTCAGGGCAACGACCCTTCTTGATATATGCTTGTGCCTGGTGTGACGACATGAAGTATATATATTGGGAGAGCCTTGCTATTGAAATTCTTGGAAAATGGTGCTATGAGCTTCTTGACATTTGTATATTTGAATATAGAACTTGATACTTGTTATCTATTGTTACTTGATTTATTTATTATGTTTCAAGTATGATGCTCATTGACATGGAAAAGGTGGTTTGATGAATATTGAGGATTTCGACCCTATAGTTTTTACACCACTAAGCTTTATGCTTAGCGATAGTTGTTTCTATCGTAGGGGCTGATCGAGAGGAGTGATGAAGATGGCCATGGACGATGGAAATATTGAGAACCTTAAAGAAGATCACATTTGCATATAGGCATATATATTTGTATAAATGTTGGTACTTATAACCGATCTATGTGATGTATATTTGCATTCGATGTTGAAGCCTAACCATATCATGTCCATGGGTTATAATATAAGCATGGCTATATGTTTGGTTTATTTGGGGTGTGTACACCCAGGCTTGTAATATGTTACATGTGCTACTTGTTGTAATGATCGTATAAAGCATGAACCCAACTAGTTTGGGTACTCGGAAGTGGATAATATTTATTACCATTACTTACTTGCATGAGGAAATAAAAATGATATATATATATCTTGTAATTTATATGCATATGGTAAATGGAAAGGGGTCGCTACAAGTTTGGTATCAGAGCCTAGGTTTGTGGTTCTAGGACTTTAGCTGTAAAGTACTTGTATACTTGTTCGTTTCGTAGACAAAAGTTATATGGATTATTTTTTCACTTGCATGGTTCATAATATTTTTTATCGCATGTAGAGTACACGTGCATTATATACATGTCCATAATGCAATGTGATCTTCCTTTTTGAAGGAATTAAATTATGGCCTCTTCTGTTGACCGACCTATGGAGGCTGCTCGTGATGGTTCTGGTGCCTCTGTTTCCCAACCTAATGCACTGGAAGAGGTTAGAGAACCATTATCGGATCATTATATTCCCCACACTAGTGGGTCTGAAGTGGGAAACCAGCAGGGTGCTAGAGCTGGTACACGTCCTCACACGAGTCGGGGTACTCAAGCTATAAATCCTCATTTTCAACAAATGGCTGAATTCTTCCACCACATGGCGAAAGCAATCCAAGATCCTAATGTGCTTAACTTTGAGAAAATGAGAAAAGTGGGTGGAGTGGAATTTGAAGGCACCGTTGATCCCACGGATGCAGAACAATGGCTGAAACACATGGAAAGGGTATTTGAGCAGTTAGAGTGTTCCGATGTTGCCAAATTCAAGTATGCCATTTCACTCCTACAAAAGGATGCTTATGATTGGTGGGTAAGTGTTTCGAATGCCAAGGTAAAACCTCCTGTTCTTACTTGGGATGATTTTCTTAGGGAATTTCGTATGAAATATGTCCCACCTGCTTATTGTGATGCAAAGAGAAAAGAGTTTTTGAATTTAAGGCAACGAGGCATGTCTGTTGCTGAGTATCAACAGAAGTTTCTACGGCTCTCTCGTTATGCTGGAGGTATTATTACAGAAGAAAAAGACAAGTGTAGAAAATTTGAAGATGGTTTAAATGATTCCATTAGGAAGAATGTGGCAATCTTGCAGCATGAGAACTTTTGTAAGTTAGTGTCTGCTGCTCTTGCTTGGAAACGACTTGATAAAGAAGAAGCTAGTAGAAATGAAAACAAATTTTGAAAGCCAAGATCAGATTTTGGAGGTCCATCCAAAAGGGGAAGGTTTGATGACTCTAAAGCTGGTAGTGTTAACAGGCCACCTCAGCAAATGCAAAGCAGATCAGAATTTTCTACAGCTAGCACTCCAAGTTATGGCCAAGGTAGGTCTCGTGTCCCTACTTGTCCACAATGTGGAAAAAATCATTATGGTACTTGCAGGAGAGCTTCTGGTGCATGTTTCAATTGTGGGAGCTTTGATCATAAAGTGAAGAATTGTACTAATCCTAGTAATACTCTTTCCTTGAGAACTGAAGGCTCAGTTCATAAGCCTTCTATTAATCCTCCTCGAACTAATGAAGGTTCAAGACTTAAAAATACACAAGCAACAGGTGCAAGTGGAGCGAATAAAGCTAGTGGACCACGGGCTACTGCACGAACTTATGCTATGAGGCAGAGGGAGGATTAAGATGGACAAGACGTGGTTGTCGGTAAATTCCACTTATTTGACTTATGTGTGTTTACATTGTTTGATCCCGGTTCTACACATTCCTATCTTTGTTCATCACTTGCTCTTCCTGAAAATGTGAAACCTGTGAGACTTGATTTTGATGTGTTGGTTGAAAGTCCTTTGGGTTATCAGGTTGTGTGTAACCGAGTTTATCAAAATTGTCCCTTCATGATTCAAAATCTAGTCTTTCTTGCTGACTTGATTGAAATGCCCTTCAAGGATTTTGATGTTATTATCGAGATGGATTGGCTTTATAAATATCATGCAGTCGTAGATTGTAGGTCTAAGCAGGTGAATTTTAAAGATCCTACATTTTCACACATCATTGTACAAGGTGAAAGATCATTGACAACTAGTATTATCTCGGTGGCCTTGGCAAGAAAGTTGATGCGTCAAGGTTGTGAGGCATACTTTGCTCACATAGTTGATTCACGAGTAGAGAGTCCTGGTATCAAGGACATCCCTGCTGTGCGTGATTTTCCAGAAGTCTTTCCAAAAAATCTTTCGGGATTGCCCCCGGAAAGAGAGGTTGAATTTCCTATCGAAGTTATTCCTGGATCTGCCCCTATTTCTATTACTCCTTATAGAATGGCTCCGGCAGAATTAAGAGAATTGAAATCTCAATTGCAAGAACTTCTTGAGAAGGGTTTTATTTGACCTAGTGTTTCTCCTTGGGAAGCCCCGGTGTTATTCGTAAAGAAGAAAGATGGCACTCTCAGGCTTTGTATTGACTACAGACAATTGAATATAATCACAATCAAGAATAAATATCCACTACCAAGGATCGATGAGTTATTTGACCAACTGAAGGGTGCTAAAGTATTCTCAAAGATTGATTTAAGGTCTGGATATCACCAAATACGTGTTAGAGAGAAGGATATTCCTAACTGGTTTTAGAACTCGATATGGTCATTATGAATTTTTGGTGATGCCATTCGGGTTGACAAATGCTCCTGCGGTATTCATGGATCTAATGAATCGAGTATTAAAGTCTTATCTTGATCAGTTTGTGGTTGTTTTTATAGATGATATTTTAATATTTTCCAAAAGTAGTGAAGATCACGATAAACACTTTCGGATTATTTTGCAAATTTTGAAGGAGAAAGAACTTTATGCTAAACTTTCCAAGTGTGAATTTTGGCTTGATGAAGTGAAGTTTTTGGGACATGTTGTATTGACCGAAGGCGTCAAGGTGGATCCTAATAAGATACAAGCAGTTGTTGAGTGGAGACCTCCCAAAAGTCAAACCGAAGTAAGAAGTTTCTTGGGCTTAGCAGGATATTACAGAAGATTTGTGAAAGGCTTTTCTATTATCGCCTCTCCATTGACTAAGCTATTGCGGAAGGAAGTGAAGTTTACTTAGAATGACAAATGCCAAGAAAGCTTTAAAACTCTCAAATCCTTGCTAACTCAGGCACCTATACTTACTTTACCTACTGAAGGGAAGGAGTATGTAGTATATAGCGATGCTTCTCACAATGGTCTCGGATGTGTTTTGATGCAAGACGGGAAGGTTATTTCTTATGCTTCTCGGAAATTAAAACCGCATGAATTGAATTATCCTACTCCTGATCTTGAGCTTGCTGCAATAGTGTTTGCTTTAAAAATATGGCGGCATTATTTATATGGAGAGAAATGTCATATATTCACTGATCACAAGAGCTTAAAGTACTTGAGTACTCAGAAGGAGTTGAACCTCCGACAGCGTAGATGGCTTGAACTCCTTAAGGATTATGACTGCACAATTGATTATCATCCAGGTAAAGCTAATGTGGTTGCAGATGCCTTAAGTAGAAAATCCTTCGCAAGTATTTCTCTGAGGCCTTTGCCCTTGCTTCTTGAGTTGAGAGCCATGAATGTTTGTTTGACACTTGATTCAAAGGGTTCACTTGTCGCTAGTTTGCAAGTAAAGTCAATATTACTTGAACAAGTGAAAGAAGCACAAAAGTTGGATGAGAAACTTGTCAAAGTGGGCCGAGAAGTTCAAAACGGGAAAAAACTTGATTTTACATTATCAGAGGATGGTGTCTTATTTTATCAAGATAGACTTTGTGTCCCTAATGATGACAATTTGAAGAAGGAGATACTGAATGAAGCACATACCTCATCATATGCAATGCATCTTGGGGGTACAAAGATGTACCAAACCATCAAAGCAAATTATTGGTGGAATGGTATGAAGAAAGACATTGCGGAGTTCGTTTCTAAATGTTTGGTTTGTCAACAAGTAAAGGCAGAACATCAGGTTCCAGTTGGGTTACTCTAGCCCTTGTTGATACCGAAATGGAAATGGGAGAGAATAACTATGGATTTTGTTTCTGCACTTCCTTGCACCCAAAGAAATCATGATGCAATATGGGTGATTATGGATAGGCTGACCAAGAGTGCGCACTTCTTAGCAATCAAGATGGATTACTCACTTGAGCGTTTAGCCGAATTGTACATTAATGAGATTGTAAGACTACATGGGATCCCTATGTCTATTGTATCTGATCGAGACCCACGGTTTACATCTAGATTTTGGGGAAGCTTGCAGGAAGCGCTGGGCACTAAGCTGAAATTTAGCACTTCGTTTCATCCTCAGACAGACGATCAGTCGAAAAGGGTGATACAAGTTTTGGAGGATATGCTTCGAGCTTGCATTATAGGGTTTGAGGGTAGTTGGGACAAACATTTGGCTTTGATTGAATTTGCTTATAATAACAGTTACCAATCGAGTATTAGAATGCCTCCCTATGAAGCTTTGTATGGAAGAAAATGTTGAACCCCTCTTTGTTGGAGTGAATTTGGTGACAGGAAACTCATTGGTCCTAAAAATGTGCAACAAACAGAGGACAAGGTAAAAATTATCAAGGATCGTCTAAAGATTGCTTCGGATAGACAAAAGTCGTATGCTGATCTTAAAAGACGTGACATTGAATATCAAGTGGGAGATAAAGTATTTTTAAAGGTGTCTCCATGGAAAAAGATTATGAGATTTGGCAGAAAAGGAAAGCTTAGTCCTCGATTTATTGGGCCGTATGAGATACTTGAAAGGGTTGGACCGGTTGCATATAAATTGGCTTTGCTACCTGAGTTAGATAAGATACATAATGTCTTCCATGTTTCTATGCTTAGAAGATACCGTTCCGATCCATCTCATGTTCTTCCAGTTGAATCTATTGTGATTAATCCTGACTTGACGTATAATGAAGAACCTATTTTGATTCAAGCTCGGGAAGTGAAGCAACTTAGAAACAAGAAAATCCCCTTAGTAAAGGTGCTTTGGAGGAACCATTCGGGAAAAGAAGCTACCTGGAAGAGAGAAGAAGACATGAGGACCCAATATCCGCACTTGTTTGGGGACTAAGGTAAGATAAATTTCGAGACGAAATTTCTTTAAGGGGTAGAGAGTTGTAACACCCCTAAATTCTTACAAGAGTCTCATGGTGATTTACCGTTGCTTAAATACTTCAATATGGTTTATTCACATTTTGGGAACTTTAAAGTTGTGAAAAATTTCTAACTTACTTAATATAAAGTGTATCGTAATGGATGGATTTGTGTTGGGGTATATACATAATATTCTATCCTAATTATAGGTAATTAAATGGGGTTGAGGCATATACATATAAATATGTAAATATGCATTTTTGGGTAGCACAAAAGGATATAAAGTATATAAAGTATATAAAAATATAAAGTATGGTTGGCAGCACCTTGGCCAGCCAAGTGTCCCAAGTGATAAGCATCACTTGTTGAATATATAGTCCACTTCTCTTTGAATAATTTCGTGGGAGTGGAAGATTATAACCCTTAGAAACTAGCTTATCATCTGTTCTTTAAAAATCACAAGAAAAAAACTTTGTTCTTTTGGCTGGAATCAAGGAGACAAACTACTTTGTTGGTAAGTGCTGAAATCTGTTTCCGAGTTGGGTAGTGTTTGGTAAATTGTGTATATCTTGTGATCTAGAACTCCGTTTTGGGTAAATAAATATGTTTTGGAAAGATGATTCATGTATCTACAACTCTTGTGTTTATGTTAAAGTCTAATCTAGCTGTTATGCATGGGAAACATGGGACGCAACACAGGACAAGTGTTGTCGGATTTCGGGTTTAGAATTCCGGTAGGAACCACTGTTCGTGTATTGATGATATCTTTTTGTACAAAATGTATTTTTTAGTGATTCTTGTTGCTTTGCAATCTTAAGAGATGTATATACAACTTTAATGAAGGTTACAAAATCTATTTTTGCTGATTTACTGTTCAAATTTAAGTTGCAACATGGGGTACTAAACTGGCCAGAATCACTGTTTTGAAAACAGAATTGCGTCTGTGTGGGCTGAGCTTACTTATGATGATAATCCTATTTTTTTTTTTGATATTATTGATATATTAGGAATTAAATAAGTTGTTTAATTGCATTTTTAAGGTTGTATAGACTTGTGAACAAGTTGAGGAACTTGATACGTTGGTTGGTCTCCGATTTGAGCTTGGGAAGTTTATTGGATTATTGCTACGCTAAAGTATTGAGGTTTGTGTATAAACTTGTACTTGAACTCTTGTGATGGCTGGTATTATGAAATTTGATCTAGATACCTCAGCTACCTCTTGTTACTTTGCATTGTCATGTTGGTATGATGCTTGTGTAACTCGCCCACTTGTACAGATTGTTTGATCACTTGGCACTCTTGTTGGGACTATGTCCTTCTTGTGGCTGCAGCTTTGTCACTATTGGCAGGCCTCTTAATTCAGATCATTTGCCATCTTGACTCTAGATTTGTAGTTCGTATTAGGAATGAAAGTTATCCATTTTAAGTACGAACTAGAAAGCCATTTTTAATATGGTTCTTGGTCTTCTTGATACAGGGCTTCGGTCCTTCTTGATATAGGGCTTCGGTCCTTCAGGGCAACGACCCTTCTTGATACATGCTTGTGCCGGGTGTGACGACATGAAGTATATATATTGGGAGAGCCTTGCTATTGAAATTCTTGGAAAATGGTGCTATGAGCTTCTTGACATTTGTATATTTGAATATAGAACTTGATACTTGTTATCTATTATTACTTGATTTATTTATTATGTTTCAAGTATGATGCTCATTGACATGGAAAAGGTGGTTTGATGAATATTGAGGATTTCGACCCTACAGTTTTTACACCACTAAGCTTTATGCTTAGCGATAGTTGTTTCTATCGTAGGGGCTGATCGAGAGGAGTGATGAAGATGGCCATGGACGATGGAAATATTGAGAACCTTAAAGAAGATCACATTTGCATATAGGCATATATATTTGTATAAATGTTGGTACTTATAACCGATCTATGTGATGTATATTTGCATTCGATGTTGAAGCCTAACCATATCATGTCCATGGGTTGTAATATAAGCATGGCTATATGTTTGGTTTATTTGGGGTGTGTACACCCAAGCTTGTAATATGTTACATGTGCTACTTGTTGTAATGATCGTATAAAGCATGAACCCAACTAGTTTGGGTACTCGGAAGTGGATAATATTTATTACCATTACTTACTTGCATGAGGAAATAAAAATGATATATATATATATCTTGTAATTTATGTGCATACGGTAAATGAAAAGGGATCGCTACAGTTGCAGCTGTGAATTCCTGCGATTTTCGCCGAAGAGGAGTGTATGTGAAGAGGAAGAGGGGCCAGTATGGGCAGTGAGGTCGTTTGGTTGCTGCTCTACGATCTCTGGGGTCGTCTGGAATGTTGTTGTATTTTATGTTGTTTGCTGAGTTTCTTTGTTGTTGAGGGAGCTGGGTCGGGTCGGAGGAAATGGGCTTAGGAATCATGGAATTGGGCTAGCAATTAAGGGAAACAGGAAGGGGAAAAGGCTGCTAGAAACTTGAATTATTGGGCTGAACAGAAGCCCAATTCTTGGGTCTTAGAGAAATTGAATTAGAGGCTAATATATTTGCAATTACAATTGAAGTGTCAATTACAGCCAAGTCGAATTTAGTTGGTGAATTTG
Organism: Solanum bulbocastanum; assembly: GCA_037074985.1. Lineage (NCBI taxonomy): Eukaryota > Viridiplantae > Streptophyta > Magnoliopsida > Solanales > Solanaceae > Solanum > Solanum bulbocastanum. Next base: position 4,629,982 of record CM073604.1, read on the forward strand.
GCCTGCATTTAAATAAGATGAATTTTCGTGAATTAATTAAGGAGCTTCTTAATCTTATCGAAATAAAATAATTAATTTACTTGTAAATAAATTTACTCAAGAATACAAACATTATTTAAATTAATCAAACAAATACTTAATTAAAGCAAGATCTTTTTTGAGATGATTTTCAAATATTCTTAAAATATACTAGTTATATACGTAATTATATAAAACACATATATTATTTAAAAATTATAAGAATGATATAACTATTTAAAATAACTTGCAAGTTATATTTATTTTTTTTATTTTTTATTTTTTTGAAATTTTATAAAACTAATTATTTTAAATCATTTAAAATTGAAGAAGCTCGAGGATTAATTTATAATGTGGAGGGTCAAAATTGGGTGTCAACAATTATCTCTAAGTCTTCAATTTCACCTTTCGTGGCATAAACCTACATAATATCAATTTCACCAATTAGACTAGGGTTAACCATAAAAAACATACAATATCATCATAATATCATGATTCAATACTAAAACAATCATAAACAAGTACTATTCACTCAATTGGAATCATACTCAACTAAACCCACAATTTTGGAAGGAACCCTAACTTTGAATTGGGGATTTCATCTTCACAATTGGGGGAAATTTAGGGGACTCCATGGATGGAACAATCCATGGATGAATAAGCCAACACACCTTGGATACAAAGCCTACCAAGCCTGAAACAATGGAGACTTAACTTGACCTAGTTTGATTCTCTTATTCTTCTTCTTCTTCTTTTAGACAGAGAAATATTTGAGAGGAGAGCTTTTGGGAATTTAATTTGGGTCTTGGAATAAATGACTTAATTGGGTGAGTTTTGGGGTTAAAATGACTTATATAGGGGTCCTAGGCTTGGGCAAAAGACATATGTTTAAGTTAAAACAATTGGGAAAAGACCCATGAAGTTCCCGAACTGTTAACTGCCGAAATGACATGAAGGACGCTTTCACGGATCGTCATCATCACCATGGCCCGTCAAACGGGTCGTTAAGAATTTTCAGCCTCACAGTGCTTCACTATTTTGGGCATAACTTTTTACTCTAAGATGGGAATTGGGCGAACTCGGTGGCGTTGGAAAGAGGACTCAGAGACATTTAATTATATAGGTAATGGCCCACCTAATTCGTTTTGAGATAAGAGATATCATCATTTGAAGTTCACCCTAAACTCTATATCTAGTGAAAAACCCTTTATGTGAGGCTCCACGAGCCGTGGTGCCTCTCGTGGTCATAATACAATAGCTAGGCAACATTTCTTTTAACCCTTAAAAATCTAAGGCACCACCACGAGTCGTGATCATCACCACGAGTCGTGAAGTGGCTTGTGTAGAGGGGGCTGTTTGGGGTAGCCTTTGTTTAGCCACTGTCTATCCAACCACGAGCCACACCACGAGCCGTTGTCCTCACCACGAGCAGTAGTGGTGGTCATGAAAGGTGAGGCAGCGTCAATGTGAGAGTGGACTGCTCTAGTCCTCTTCCTTTGCTCTTTCCCTCTTCCTTGGCTCTAACCCTCATGATTAGCCCTAGCCCTAGTTTTGTCTACTAGTTTTCGGGGTGTTACAGAACTCGAAGAAGAAGTGATAAGAATATCATCCACATATAGAAGAAAAATGATTATGTCCGAAGCAATTTTGTAAATAAAGAGAGAATTATCAGAAAAACTATTTTTAAAACCAAGTTTGACAAGAAATGAGGTGAACCGATAAAACCATGCTCGTGGAGCTTATTTTAAGCCATAAAGGGCTTTGTTCAATCGGCAAACATGATGTGGAAATTGCGGATGAACAAAACCAATAAGTTGTTTCATATATACCAGTTCATTAAGAGTGCATGTAAAAAGGCATTCTTAACGTCTAATTAATGAAGTGCCTAACCTTTGGATGTCGCTAAAGCAAAAACAGTTCGAATGGTGATTGGTTTCACCACATGACTAAACGTTTGATCGTAGTCTAATCCATGCTTTTTATTATAACCTTGAGCAACCAGACGAGCTTTATAGCGATTAAGCGAGCCATCAAATTTTTGTTTCACTTTATAAGCCCATCAGCAACCAATGACATTTGCATTAGTAGAGGGCAACACTAAGTCCAAGGTGTTGTTGGCGATAAGAGAGTAGTATTCATCTACCATTAGCCTTTTCCAGTATGCATTTTTTCTGGCCTCAGAAAATGAATTGGGTTCAGGAGGAAGAGAAGGTTGAGATGACATACGAGATATGTAAGAATATAAATAAGAAAGAATTTTGGGTTTGAGCTTTCCAAATTGTGCTCGGGTGATCATCAGATGTAATTTAGAATCAAGAGATGAAACATTTTGCGTTTGAGATACAAAGGGAACTATTCCCACTCTGAGTATAGAGTCCTTGTAAATTAGGAGAAGTAGTTACCATAGATAGAGAAGATTGAGTCCTAGATTGAGAAGGACTAAACGCTAGCAGCGGTAAGGATGCTACATTAGGATAAGTACTAGATGGACATATTGGAGTAGGTGAGAAAGACGAGGAATGTGTCAGCAGGGGACTAAAGCGTTCTAGATTAAGAGAAGTATGCAAATTGAAAACTCTATTTGGAGATAAAGTAGTAGAAATATTTGGAGACGTGAGAGAAGGAAATAATAGTGATGATGGATTTTTAAAGGAAGATAAGGAAGTGTTTGGAGATATACACTAAGAAATTAAGGAAGGATATGAAAAGAGTCCTCTTTAAAAATAACATGATGGGAGATATAAACTTTATTTTCTAAAGGATCAAAACACCTAAAACCTTTATAATTTGAAGGATAACCAAGAAAAATAGAATGTTTATATCAAGGACTCAACTTATGTGGTACATAATCACGAAGATTAGGAAAACAAGAACAACTAAATACACGTAAATGATGATATGAGGGTTGTTTACCAAAAAGAAGTTCATAGGGAGTTTTAAATTTGAGTTTGGAAGAAGGTAGAATATTTAAGAGATGGACAACAATATTAAGAGCTTCAACCCAAAATTGAGATGGAAGAAAAGATTGAAAAAGTAAAGACCGAAGCATATTTAGTATAGTGCGATGCATTCGTTCGGCTTTACCATTTTGCTAGTGAGTATGTGGACATGGAATGCGAAGACAAACACCATTTGAATTTAAAAACTCACAAAAAGAAGAAAGTTTGACGTATTCAGCAGATCCATCACATTGTAGTGATTTAATTTTGATCGAAAATTGAGTTAAAACATAAGAGTAAAAGTTTTTGAACATAAGGAATGCTCCTGATTTGCGTCGAATTGGAAACACCCATGTAAATTTAGTAAAATCGTCATGAAATAAAATATAGTAACGAAAACCAGTAAAAGAGGGAATCGGGGAGGTCCAAATATCGCTATGAACCAATTCAAATGAAGAAGTAGAAGAAGATATAGATTCCTTAAATGGTAGTTTTGTGTGCTTGCCAAGTTGACAAGCATTACAAAGAAAATCTGAACTCTTTAAAAAAGAACATTGTTGGAGAAGAATGGGAAGCAACAAAAGCATGATGAGCAACAACCGCAGGAGTTGGTGGAGAGAAATAGTAAAGGGGACCTGAACTATTGCACCTGAGAAGAATTCTCTTCGTCTGGAAGTCCTTAATTGAAAAACCAAAAGCATCAAAGTCAATTGAACATTTATTATCAAATGTAAATTTACGAACACTTAATAAATTGCAAGAAAGAGTTGGAACAACCAAAACATTATCTAGAGAGAAAGTGGAAGAATGAATAGAGAATGTATTATTATCGATATAAGAGATGGGGAGTTGATTACCATTACCTACAATAACACGATCATTACCATTATAGGGTTGAACAGAAGAGCGATGTGAAGGATTAGGTTTCATATATGAAGAGGCTCCAGTGTCAACATACCAAGGAGTATGACCTGTCGGATCATAAGAATGCGCAGAGGAGAAAGATTAAAGATCAGAAAAGAGTGCTTTAGAACCAAGAGATGGACAACCTCTTGCAGTATGAGTAGGTTGAAAACATAATTGACATTGAAAAGGAGAAGGCACTATTCGACAACTAGGATAGAACGGAGAAGTACTAAAGTGTGGAGCTAGACCTAGAATGGAAGAAGCGTTAAGACCTGGAGCAGATTGGAGAGGAGCAGTGGAATAATTTCTATGGTTGCCGTTGTTATTTTTGTTGTTACGGCCTCTACCACGACACCATTGGCATATTAACCACCATTAGAATTTCTTCTATGTCCACGTCCACATCTCTGAGAAGATGAATTATGTTTAGCTAGTAAAGTAGTAGTAGAAAAATCTGACGCGACAGAGGAAATACCATTTAATTAGGTCTCATAAAGAAATAAAAGAGATCTGATCTCAAGAAAAGAAGAAAGTGGAATTCTGGTGGAGATTGAAGTGCTAACAGAGAGATATTCGGAAGGTAGGCCAGAAAGAACTTGGAGAACAAGATTTGAATCAGAGATAGGATTACCAATTGATATCAAAGAATCGGCAATGAATTTGAGGCGGTGCACATAATCAGAGATAAAAAGAGAACCTTTCTTTAGATTATGAAATTGAACCTTAAGTTGGAGAGTTCGGGAACTAGCATGATCACAAAAAAGACGTTCAATCTATAGCCACGCCTCGCCAGCAGTCTTACTGTTGTTAGGACGAATAATAGCCTGAAGTATCTCTTGAGAGATTGTGGCTTGTATCCATGACAAAACAATGGAGTCAAGTTTGACCCATTGTTGAAAAATAGGATTAATAGTCGAAATTTCGTTCTCCATGGTAAGAATAGGTTCTGGACATGGATGACTTCCATCGATGAAGCCATAGATACCATGTCCTTTAAACACGGCTCTCTCCAAAGCATGTAGTTTGTATAATCAAGAGTGGTAGGAATCAGCTTTTTGATGTTGGAAACAGAAACAACGGAATTCGGAATAGGAGGTGCAACGGGAATAACTATCTTGAAAGAATACATTGTGCATTCTTATTGTGCATTTTATTTTCCACGATTTCTAAATTTGAGTTTTATTTACATGTAGTGTTTTATTCATTTACATGTAGTGTTTTATTCATTTTAATTTAGTTGCCTTGTTTTCTTTTTTATATGTTATGCATTTAAATAATAGTACTAAAAATAAACATAAAATATTAAAAATTTAGTTAACTCTCGAAATTTTACCCGTACTGCATAATTGAGACTGAGGGAGTAACATATATTATTTGGAAATTATGTTAAGAGTACTGTAAATCATAATAATTAACAACGTAAAATATTTGAAAAATATATTAAAATATAATTATTTTTTGAAATTTCACATGTGTCACATAAATTGGGACAGAGAGAGTAGAAAATTACGGTAAGAGTACTATAACTCACAACTTACAATATTTAGAAACATATTAAAAATTTGATTAAATCTCGAAATTGCACATGTACCACATAAATTGGGGCATAGGAAATAACACATATTATTTAAAAGTTACGTTAATTAAAAGTTCTATAAGTTACAATAATTAACAACTTAAAAATTTTAAACAAACATACTAAAATTTGGTTGACTAATTTCGAAATATCACGTGTCACATAAGTTGGAACACAATGTGTAACTATTTGAAAATTACGTTAAAAGTATTATAAATTACAATAATTAAGAACTTAAAATATTTTAAAAATTTATTGACTCTCCTAATATCATTTGTGCCACATAAATTGAAATAAATAAAATATTATATATTAGGCCCGTATTTATACATACTCTTATATATCGAATACATAAGATATACTCCCTCTGTCCCAATTTATATAACTTACTTTCCTTTTTAGTCAGTCCCAAAAAGAATGACACATTTCTATATTAAGTAACAATTTAACTTTAAAATGTCTATTTTATCCTTAATGAAATTATTTATAGCCACACAAATTTTATCATTCATTTTAGATCACAAATTTTAAAAATCTTACTTTCTTTCTTAAACTTTGTACCGAGTCAAACTAACTTACGAATGAGGAAGTAATAGAATCAAAAAAAGGATGAGAAGCAAACCCAAAAAAATTGGATGAAGAAATGGAGACATTTGACTTCACAATACATGTAATCCTTTATTTCGAACCCCTTGTCGTCCGTTTTAATCATTTGTTGATTGGGGGTAGATTTCAAATAACTTCAATATTTTACTATGACTCAATTTATAAATCAATTATAGAGGGTGTTTGAATTGACCTAAAAGTTAGTCAAACTACTTTAAAGTCAGTGTTTGATTTCTGAAAGCGTGTGACAAATATAAAAAATAACTTGAAATAAGTATTTAAAATGACTTAAAATAAGTTAGAAAGTGTTTGACGAGGTCAAAAATGACTTAAAATAAGTTTAAAATGACTTAAAATAAATCAAAACCAAAAATAAGTCTCCCCTTACTTTTTATTTTTTGATTTAAAAATCATTTCAGTTTGACTTTTTATTTTTGACTTAAAAGTCAAAAACCAAACGAGCTCTTATTCACCTCTTCTAGTCTATGTATATACCTTACATAGTTTGGTTCACAACAAACTATTAATATGGAAAAAGATAAAAAGGAGGCAGTGTTTCTACTATTTTACAACCTTTACCAATTTTTATCTAAAATACCCTTCAAGTATAGGGTATAGAATAAAAAAATATTTTTTTATTAATTTAAATTTCAGCCAATTAAAGGCTGCCACATCATTAATGAAAAGATTAATTATTAGTCTTCAAAAATATGTTAAGTGAAAGGGTAGTATAGGTTCATATAGGTGGATGGAAGGGTATTTTGGAGCCCAAAAGTGGAAAGAGGGTATTTTTGTTCTATTCTCTATACTTGAAGGGTATTTTATGCCCTTCTTCATTTTTTTAATACAATCTAAACAAAAAAGTTATTAAGTTTATTAAAATGTGTACCTAATTCTATAGCTTTACGCCTATTCAGCGGATGATTATTATGTGCAAATATAAAGAGTGAAGTGGTGAAAACGTCCTCAAACTTAGTTCAAATTATTATTTTTGTTGATCAACTATGCCTAGTGGCTAGTACTTAGACCACCAATAGACTTAACTAAATGACCTTAAACACCTCCTCCCCTTTATCTGTCACATGAGTCATGACATAGCAAATTGTCTAAACCACACTTTGTACGTGTGAGACGCTTATGAAAAATGCCACATAAGCAGCCAACGGTTAAAAACCTCATTTTTTACATAAACCAAACTTTAACTCAATTTTTATTTTTATTTGTATATTTTTAAAAAAAATCAAATTAGCTTTATATATAGACATTTGTATTTGCATTGATTTGACATTTCTCTTCCTTAACTTCACGTTATTTCATCCGACATTTGGATTCAATTTCATAATCCCTCGTCCTTAATTATTTGTCAAATATTTTTTAATTTTATTTCTTCTTTTACTTGTCATTTTTGACAAATCAATGACAATTTTCTTTTACTTATTATATCCTGAATTTATGAACATTGAGTTAATGTTTTTGAAAATTGTACTAGTAAATATATGTTTGAGGCCCTATCAATTAATAGGAATAAATTGGTAACTCACTATACAAATCATTATTTTTTTAATAAATTTATCAAATCAAATTTTAACAAATAAAGACGAAGGAGTATACTCAATATTACTACACAAATTGATATTTCTCAGTTGTCACTTATCAACTACTATTAATTAGAATCTTTACACATATAACACATCATATTCACTTATATTTATTTTTTCTAACCAAAACATAAAGATTATATATATATATATATATATATATATATATATATATATATATATATATATATATATATATATATATATATATATATATAAATTATACGTAATTAAACACATTATATATTTATCCACTATTTTTAATTTAAACGGTTGAATATACAACTATTTAAATTATTTCTTCAATATAAAATTATGTTGCCATATATATCATGAGCAATTATATCTTCTTCAATTATGATTAAGGTCTAGATTTTATTCATTAATTTCAAAAAAGAAAATACATTTTTTCGTTCAAATAAGAACTTAGAGAAAAACGGAGAAAATACAAATAGAGAGGAACCAAATCTTATGCATTACTCGTTAGCTTTTTCCTTTTCCTCATCAGTCATAAAAGCAGTAATGGGATAAGACCTTCCGAATCCCATAGAAATTTTTAAATAAATATTCTTTTGATCTTCATTAATGCTCATCTCAACTGCAGGTACCCTAAGAAGCAGTTGCTTACCTTTGACACCACTTGTTTTTTTTTCATTTTACCTGTCGAGGTATAATATAATTTAATATATTTTCAAATAACTTAAATTTTTTATATGAATTGACTTACAATACAATTTTAATTAAAAATATGTTCTTTCAAATAACTTAATACGATTTGGTATCGATGTTGGGAGAGTACATAACTTATTTTGCAAAATTAAGATGTTAGGTCAATCGGTAAAAACTGTTTTTAAATAGAAGTAGAAGTAGATTTTATGATGTTGGGAAGAAGCTAAAAAATTTGCTTCTTAAAAAAAGAAGAAACATAAAATTATTTTTGTCAAGACCAAAACATTTATGCCTTATATGCATATTTACCAATATATCCCCTTATGCTTATTTATTTTATGGTGATTTTTTTGTATGTAGTGATTTAATTTATGAAATTGTTTTTAAATTTATACTGCTTGATATTTTTAATTATACTTAAATCATCATGTTAATATTATATCAGTTTTTTTTATTTATCTCTGTATAATAATATTGATTGAAAATTTAAATATGTACATTTTAATTTATTAAATTTTTTTATAATAAATATTTAAAATAATTTCTCTTTATTATTAAAAGTGTATTGATACTTATTATTTTTTATAATTTCACTCTTAGAAGCACTTTTTAAACAAAAATTCAGCGAAACACAATTTGCTTATCAAAAATAATTTTCAAATAAATTAGCCAGACACAAAATTCTTCTTTTTCAAAAGCAATACTTAAAAAATATATATTTCTAAAAATAAGCAGATTTTAGAAGTAATGGATATATACATTTCTCGACATATGCAGTGATCTCAGTTAGGGCTGTGTATCGGTCGGTTCGGTTCGATTTTGAAGTTTATCGGATTGGCTTATTGGTTATCGGTTTGTAGAGATGCTAAACCGTTATAGAACCATTAAGATATTGACTTATCGGTTATTGATTTATCGGTTTTTGATTGTTATCGATTCGGTTATCGGTTTAACCGTTAAGATTTAACACAAAAATAAAACATTGAAAATCACTTAGAAACAAGGTGACAAACCAAACAAACCATGCACATGAGTTCACAAGTTATATCTTGCTCAAAAACAAACACTTTTACATTGTAGAATAATCAAGTGTTTGAGACGACCAAAAATAAAAGTAGGAAATCAAACTCTAAGTCGAGGACTTTATATACAAATTGGTATAAATATAATTATTTAATATACTATCGGGTTATCGGTTAACCCGTTAAGAAAAAACTTCAAACCGTTAAGAACCGATAACCCGATAACAAAAAAAATCAAAACCATTATCAAAACCGCTAAACCAATAACCTAATACTATAAACCAATAACTTTTTTATCGGTTCGGGTTATCGGTTTCGGTTCGGTTTTGAACAGCCCTAATCTCAGTGGCGTAACTCACAAGCATTTTAATTGAAGTAAAATAATGGTCGTAGGGAGCTTTTTTTTTCATCCAGCTAGCAAATCCAGTCTTGCGAAGATAGCCAACACCTTCAAGGTATTTAAGTGGTAGCACTCCTTTTGGAAATCCAGGGTCTTGCAAGAGATTTGTAATACTACGATAGCATTCTTCAGTTCCATACACAATTTCTGCTTCAACATGTTCATCTTCATGAATTGATTTTTGCATATCACTAGCCATAATAATATTAATTTTATAGACTACAATTGAGGCTTATGATATCTTGTTACTGTTTAAATAAAAAGAGTTGCTAGAAATTAAATGACAACTTAAATTGTCAGGTGGTCCAGCCCATGTGCTAATTACTTGGCTGACATTTTTCACTTAGAGAGAGCCAAAGAATGCAAAGATACGGAGGGGATATCATATCACCTAAGGGGTCGATTGGTAAGATACATATAAATAAACTATGTAATACATGTTACTTTTAAGACATTAAATTAATTATCGTATAAAAAATAATCTCAGTATAATTAATACTAGAATTACTAATATCAACAATATTATTCGTATACACCTTGTTAAACAACTCCTTACAACCCACATCTCGAGATTTAATTTTCCTCACTTGTAAATATACAAACACAAAGAGCAAAAGCAGTGACAAGCTGTAACAAATCCGAATTCTCAATACAAATACTCAAGTAATATATAATCACTGATAGTCAAATTAAAATGACAACACTTAACTAAACTGTTGAATTACAATGAAAAATGCTTAAATAATAAGTAAATTAAGGATAGGGACAAGAATAAGGAAGAGAAAATTAGACTTTAGAAAGAAGATGAGAGAAACAAATGGTTTCTTCACAATTAACATAGTTTTTCACAACCACAAACGACAATCATTCATACTCTATTCAATCTGGATCCCAAGCAAATATGATATTGGGTTGTCTAATTCTTAGGCATCTCTGTGGTTTAGCCCAAGGCCCAAGAGCTTGGCCAACCTCTAGGTTGTCCGTGTTACACAAGCATTCCTAACAATGTGAGAAAAGAAAATAGTCTCAAGGGGAAATAGAGAAGGCTAATGGAACGATATTACAATAAGGTGGAAAAATTAAGCTTATGGTGTAGTTATTATCAAAAATAAATTAAACAAAAATGAGGGCAAATATTTTTCTCTAGATTTTCCATCTAATATTTGATACTCACTATTATGCTCTCACTAATTTAATTGTCAAACACTAGTTGTAGTCCAAAATAAAAGTCCTTTGAAGCTAGTTGAATTACTTAAGAGGGGAAATTAGATAAAATGTGAATCATTTTGAGTGACTAATAGATACAAGGAATCGAAATATCGAAAGAAAGTCATATATGAAATTTGAAATTGTTTAAAGGAGATTTGAGTTGGTGGACATTGAAAGCAATTTAACTCGTGAGTAAGATGAAATATTGCAATGTATAAATATTGTATAACAATGTACATGGATGTAGATACATTTATGATACATAGTTATATATCATGGATTCATGTATATATGGTTATATAATATTTATACAATATCGATACATTACAGTTTACATAACTATTTATACAATATCGATTTACACTTTACATAACTATTTACACAATATCGATATATACATAATGACAATTTTATTAAAAGATATTTTTTCCATTTGCATAGTCACATAATAATCTTTTTTTTTTTTTGTTGATAGAATCTACCTATAATCACATCGAACGATTGATTAAAGAAGTTTTTGTTTTAGGTAATTAACTTGATTTTCATTAATCACCAAAGAGAAAGACACACAACACCACAACAAAGTTAAACACAATTTCTTGTCTTAATATTAAAAATATAAACCTATCTAAGACACATCTTGTTAGAAAGGGAAGTAAACCAGGCATGCACCTCTCCTACGGAGAATGTCCTAGTACTTGCAAAAAGAGATTAAGATTTAAAGCAAACTTTAAGGATCTTCATTCAATTATAACATCAACTTAAATACAAGTAAATATAACTAACTTGACTAACTCTAAGGAATTGTAACTAACTTGACTAACTCTAAAGAACTACTCTAACAACTTAATCTAATCTTGTAGATAAGATTAAATTCAAACATTTAAATCTACCTCTAACAAATTAATAACTATTGATAACTAAATCTACTCCTGATAACTGCAAGTGTATCTCAACACACCCACCCTCTCAAGTTAGGTGGTGTAACAACACCTAACTTGGATAAATATCGAAGAAAGGCAGGCTTGAACAGTGGCATAGTGAGAGTGTCTGCAACTTAATCACGTAGGAAAGATACTTGACAATAACTCTAGCTGATTGCACATTTTTTATGAAAGTCCATTGCAATGTGCTTTGTCTTAGTGTGAAAGATTGGGCTTTCGTTGAAATATGAAATACAAATGTTATCACAAAAAATGTTTGGCATATCTGAGACTTGGTACTGTAATTAATTCAACATGTTTTGGACCCAAGTAGTCTCAAAGAGTGTGTCAGCTACCAATTTATATTTTGCTTTAGTGGAAGACCGATCAACTAATTGTTGTTTCCTAGAGGACCAACAGATAAGATTTGGTCCCAAGAAGAGTATATAACATGATGTAGAGAATCTGTCACTGAAATCTCCCACCCAATCAACATCGACATACATATTCCTATTAGAATGACGAAAAACTTGTAAGCACGATATTACTAATGACTTGAGATATTGACGAAACTTTTTTTATTGTCTTTCAGTGCTCCAAACTCGGGAATTGCATAAATTGAGATAATTTATTTACCACAAAATTAATATCAAAATACGTAAATGATAAGTATTACAACTTATCCAGAATGCGTTGATACAAAATTGCATCGACAAGGGTGAACCATCGTCTGCTCTATGTGGTGAACTTGAGCACATGGGTGTTGCAACTCCTTTACAGTCTTTCATAGAGAGAATTTCAAAAATGTGTTTGACCTGTGATAAGACAATCCCATTGAGAACATGCTTAACTTCAATCCCCAAAAAATAATTGAGTTCACCAAGATTCTTCGGGGAGAACCTGCCAGCCATAGAGTTGATGACATGTTCGACAAGGTTAAGGTAATTTCCAGTAATGAAAATATCATCAACGTACATCAGAATATAAATAGTGACAGCCTTAGATGTGAAGATAAACAGAGAGGCATTTGATTCATATTTAAAAATTTTGATATTAGTCAAATGAGATTTGAGAGCCTCATACCAAGAACGTGAAGGTTGTTTTAGGTCATAAATGACCTTTTTGAGACGACATACATGATTGGGAAAATCAGTGGTAACATAGTCTTTCGGTTGATCCATGAATATATGCTCCTCCGATAAGTTACCTTGCAAAAATGCATTGCTCACGTCAAGTTGGTGAACCTTCTACTTGTTTTGAATATTGATGGACAGAACGATCTCGATAGTGGTTGATTTGACAATTAGACTAAAGGTTTCATGAAAGTTCGATCCTGGACATTGCGTGAAACCTTTTGCTACTAATCACTCCTTGAACATGTCAATAGAACGATCAACTTTCTTTTTAATTCAACACAACCATTTACCATCAACAAAATTTTTCATTGGGTCCCTAAAAATTAGTTCCCAAGTTTAATTTTTCATTAGAACTTGATATAGAAAATCCATGTCATTCTTCCATTCAATGTTCTTAATAGCTTGCTTAAAAGTATTTGGTGTGGCATAAAGGTGAGCCAAGAAGCTGGATTATTTTTTCAGTTTGATGATATTACTCTAGGACCTTATGACCACACTGAGGGTAGAGGGGCATTGGAGATTGTAATAGTGTATGGAGGATTTAGTGGATGTTGGATCAATATTGGTGGATGAGGATTAGAAGTGGGTGATGAAGTAGAAGTGGTATTTGAAAGATTATTAAATAGAGAAGGAGAAGTGATAGGGATAATACCTGATGAACTGAAGGTTGATGGTAGTTTCCCCTAAATCATGGACTCTTGAGAGTTGAGAGATAAATGCAAATCTTTTAAATAATTGAAAAAATATGGAACGGTTAGGGGGGTAAAGATAGGTGACGGAAGAGTTGGGATGAGATTGGAGTCCAAATTATGTTGGACTTCTGGATGACTTTCTTTAGAGACGTGGGATTCTATGATTTTTCAATTTAACTTGAAAAAATTACTTTTCAAGTGTGAGAAAATTTGAGTAAGGAAAAAGTACTTTCACAAAATTGAGAATCACGATTAATGAATATTTTTGAGTTCACTTGTTCAAAACAGAGATGTGCATGATGAACAATAGAAACTCTTAAGCAGACAAATTGTGTAGATCTAGGCTAAAACTTATTTTGTGTATATGGTAAAGCAATGAATAACAAAGATAATAATTTTTAGTGAATAGTATTTTGATGGTTTGCCAAATAATTTTTTATAACGAGAATCATTATTCATCAAGGTTTAGGAAGTCTATTTATGAGATAGACAATGCGGTGACAAGCAAATAACCATAATTCAGATGGTAGTGAGCTTCATTGAGAAGATTAAGAAGAGTTCTAGTTGTTTCAACAATGTGACGATATCGTCGTTCAACTATGAAAACTCGTTGTAGGGTGGTGAAATTAAATATTCAATGTCATTTTTTGTAGGTAGTGTTTAAGACTTATGTATTCACCCCCTCCATCAATATAATCTGAGGCAATTGTGTTTAAATTTTTTTTCACCAAAGTGTCCCGCCTCAATGGGACTAACATTAATTTTCAATAGGTCCATGGACACGGTCGAGGCATCCAGCAGTTCCGGGCGTGCGGCAGAGTCATTTTGCGGAGCGTCGGGTCTCAAACTGAGTTTCGATTTGACTTGGAGACAAGAGAGGCCCCACGGGATGGGTCAAGGATGACTTGTGGGAAAGCTACCCAACAACTCCCACCTACCCTTGACTTTGTTGCATAGTAGCCTATTTTTTGGGATCTTGTTCCCATTTCATTTTTCCTTCTATAAATAAGCATTCAATAGTAGTTGTAGATGGAAGAGAGGAGCTTGTAAAGAAGTCCATACTTTGAAATATAAGAAAATTGGCTTTGGCCTCCAAAATTCTTGTTCCTTTTACTTTTCGTTCTTGTTTGGCTGCGTTTGTAGACTGTTTTAGGACGTTTGTGATGCTGCGTTTGTTTGTTGTTTGTGTAGGACTGAAGCTCACGAAAGTTGTGGATACCTTCCTTTGTTGTCCCACGAGGCTCGAAAAATAGCCCCGTGACAAGTGGTATCAGAGCGCGGTTGTTGGAGCCATGGCGTCAAAGTCACAGCGTGATGATGGTGGACAAGACAGGGAGCCGGAGGTCCGAAGGGAAACTACCAAGAAGAGGGACCGTAGCAAGGTGAGGGATCCTTCCTCTAATCCTCCCGTCGGGGTTAGAAACACGAGAGAAGAAGGGAAAAATTCCAATGTTAGCCAAATCGACGAGAAGATTATTAAAGTTGAGACCGAGTTGATGGCCGTGAATCAAAGGCTTAATGTTTTCGAAAACAACTTCATTTTTCTTGAGTCAGTTGCTCTTGAAGGTCTTGATGAAGTGAAGGGTAATATCATTGATCTTGAGGAGGTGAGCAAAGAGGGGTTGACCAACCTCGAACTCAAGCTCACCGAAGCACTCTCTTTCCTTCATCAAGAGTTGGAAGATTTGAAGCAACGAGTTGAGGAGACTGTCGGGGCAGGGGTTGTTGCTCCCGTTACCATCCGAGAAACTCGTATTGAGGCCCCTAAACTGAAGGAATTTCGTAGGGAGAGGAATGCCCAAGATGTGGAAAATTTCTTGTGGCAAATGGAGGCCTACTTTGAGCATGTAGGCGTTGCTAGTGAGGCTACCAAGATTCGGACAACCGTAATGTATTTGACCGATATAGTCATGTTGTGGTGGCGTAGGAAAAAGGCGGATATGGAAAGGGGGTTTGTTCCATTAAAGAATGGGATCATTTCAAGGGTGAACTGAAACGCCAATTCTTTCCTCAAAATGTTGTGCACGAGGCTTGTCGAAAGTTGAGGGACTTGAAACAAACTTCCTCTATTCGGGATTATGTGAAGGAATTTACAAGGCTCACTCTCCAAATTCCCAGCCTTACCAGCGAAGACTTTCTTTTCTACTTCTTGGATGGTCTCCAAAATTGGACCAAACAAGAACTTCAACAAAGGTAGGTGAATGACGTTGACGAGGCAATTGTAGTGGCTGAATTGCTCACGGACTTTCGGGCTGATGCTGCGAAGTGGAGGGACAATCGGAGCAAAAATATTCCTCCCAAAGGTGACAATAGCAGGACCAAGGGTCGACCAATTCCCAATCGAGTAGGCAACTCAAGAAGCAACACTCGTGACCAACCTTCTAATTTTTGGAAGAGTTACAAGGATCGAAAGAAGGCTATTCCAAACCGCGAAGGTTGCTACCTTTGTGGGGAGACGCCCCATTATGCACGACATTGTCCATCATTGGACAAGTTGAATGCCATGGTTGCTGCCCAAAAGCAACAGGAGTCGGCTGCCGAGCAGACGGCAGGGCCATCCGGAGACTAAGGCGGGTAGGCCAAGGCGGCAGAAAAAGGTAAAAATGTGGTTGTTGGTATGTTTAATCATATGGCCTTGTTCAATCATATGTTTGTTGCTGCGTTGGCTACCAAACCGGTTAGTGTGAGGCCATGTGAGTCCCTATTTGTTGATGTCAAGTTGAATGGCAAAGATGTTTGGATTATGGTGGATACCGGGGCAACTTATAATTTCATAACAGAGGAAAGGGCCAAGGATCTTGGCTTGACTTATGTTGCCAGTGACACCATGTTGAAAACCGTCAATGCCCTCCTCATTACTGTCCCAGGCGTCGCTCCTAAAGTCCCTATTGATTTAGGAGAATGGAAAGGATTGACGGACTTCACCATTGCCCCAATGAATGTGTTTGACATCATTTTGGGGTTGGACTTTTGGTATGAGGTGAATGCGTTTATTTCGCCTTGCCTCAACCAGCTTCACATTAGTGACGATGGAGGGTCTGCCGTGCTGCCCCTTATTCGGGTACCACAAAGAAGAATGCAACTATCAGTCATGCAACTTGTTAAAGGTTTCAAGAGAGGTGAGCCGACCTTTCTTGCTGCCCTTGTTGGCGTTGATGATTCCATGGAGATGGTTGTCTTGCCTCCTTGCATTGAAAGAGTCCTTGTGGAGAATCGAGATGTGATGCTGGAGGAACTTCCTCAATGGTTGCCACCGCGAAGGAAAATTGATCACCAAATTGAGCTGGTTCCCGGTGCCAAGCCGCCTGCCAAGACGCCTTATCGTATGGCACCACCGGAGTTGGAGGAGCTTAGAAAGCAACTCAAGGAGTTGCTTGACGCGGGACATATTAGGCCGTCTAAGGTGCCTTTTGGTGCGCCTGTCTTGTTCCAAAAAAAGAAAGAAGAGACGCTACAATTGTGTATAAATTACAGGGCACTCAACAAAGTCACGGTAAAGAATAAGTACCCGATCCCTTTGATTGCTGATTTATTCGATCGGTTGGGACAGGCCAAAGTGTTTAGCAAGATGGACTTGAGGAAGGGTTATTATCAAGTCCGAATTACCGATGGGGACGAACCGAAGACGACTTGCGTCACCCGTTATGGAGCATTTGAATGGCTGGCATGCCTTTCGGCTTGACTAATGCTCCGGCAACCTTTTGCACCTTAATGAACAAGTTGTTCCACCCTTATTTGGATTAGTTTGTAGTCATTTATTTGGATGATATTGTCGTGTACAGCAAAAGTGTGGAGAAGCACGTCGAACACTTATGTAAGGTATTCAAAATTCTACGCGACAATGACTTATATGTGAAGCGTGAGAAGTGCAGTTTTGCTCAGTCAACTGTCCAATTCTTGGGACATTCTATTTGCCATAGAGAGATCAGGATGGATAGCCAAAAGGTGGAAGCAATTCGTGATTGGGAGGCTCCAACGAAGGTGCCCGAGTTGCGGTCCTTCCTTGACCTCTTCAATTATTATCGGCATTTCATATTCAGGTATTCCGTTATTGCCGCTCCACTCACTGATTTGTTGAAAAGAATCGGGAGTGGGAGTGGTTTGATTCGTGTCGAGAAGCATTCGAGAAGTTGAAGGCAGCAATCACCGAGGAACCGATCTTAGCCCTGCCTGATATCTCAAAGGCGTTCGAAGTGCACACCGATGCGTCTGACTTTGCCATTGGTGGCGTTCTTATGCAAGATGGTCATCCAATTGCTTTTGAGAGCCGAAAATTGAATGATGCGGAGAGGCGTTATTCGGCTTATAAAAAGAAAATGATTGCCGTAGTCTATTATTTACGGACTTGGCGTCACTACGTGTTGGGGGCTTATTTTGTTGTTAAAACGGACAACGTTGCAACAACATATTTCCAGTCCCAGAAGAAGCTGACTGCCAAGCAGGCTCGTTGGCAAGATTTCCTGAGTTTGATTTCACGTTTGAATATAAGCCGGGAAAGGCCAATGTTGTTGCCGATGCACTCAGCCGCAAGGCTGCCTTAGCTGCGATCGTTAGCTCAACGTGCAGCACCATTATTGATGACATTAAAGCAGGTATGCAGCAGGATCCCATTGCCAAACAACTCTTCGTTTTAGCCCAACAAGGCAAAGCGAAGAAGTTTTGGGAAGAGGACAGCGTATTGTACACCACGAGCAGGCGTGTACGTCCCAAAGTGGGCCGGTCTTAGGCAAAAGCTGATAAAGGAGGGGCACGATGCCGCTTAGGCTGGTCACCCTGGACAAAAGAGGACAATGACATTGTTAGAGTCCTCATATTATTGGTCTCGGATGAAGGACGATATTGAGATCTATGTACGCACTTGTCTTGTTTGCCAATAAGACAAAGTTGAGATGAGAGTGCCGGGCGGATTGTTAGAGCTACTGTCAATTGTCGAGAAGCCATAGGATAGCATCACTATAGACTTTATTACTTGCGTGTCGACTTCGGAGGGGTTCGGGACAATCATGGTCGTTGTTGATCGCTTCTCTAAGTATGCCACATTCACTGCCACTTCGGCCAGCTGCAAGGCCAAAGAGGCAGCCCGAGTGTTTTTGCGGGACGTTGTTAAATATTGGGGCATCTCCAAGCATATTATCAGCGATCGAGATCCGTGGTTCACAGGTGTGTTTTGGAGGGAATGGTTCAGTTTGCTTGGTTTCGAATTACATTTCTCAACCAGCTTCCATCCTCAAATGGATGGGCAGATAGAGAGGACAAACGTACTATTGGAATGCTACTTACGACACTATGTTAGTGCCAATCAAAAGGATTGGGCGAGGCTGTTAGACACTGCCCAATTTTCTTACAATTTGCAGCGGAGTGAGGCGACAGGAAAGGAGTCTATTCGAGCTGGCAACTAGGCAGCAGCCCAACACGCCACAGTCATTACCCGTCTATGTCGATTTAAAGAGCCCGAGGGCCTATCAAATGGCCGAAGTGTGGGAGGAGCAGGTCGATCTTGCCCACTCCTATCTTGATAAGGTAGCCCGAAAGATGAAAAAATTTGCGGATCATAAGCGGCGTCCAGTTGACTGTAGAATTGGGGATAGAGTCATGGTGAAACTCAATCCACGACAATTCAAGTCATTGCGGAAAGTGAGCCAAAATTTAATTCATCGCTACGAGGTGCCATTTGAGATTGTTGCCAAGGCTGGCAAGATTTCGTATCGGGTGGATATGCTCCATCATTTAAAGATTCACCCGATCTTCCATGCAAGCCAATTGAAGTCGTATTTCGAAGACTTGGAAGACCGCAATCGGGGACATGCCGAGAGAGCTCAAATTTTCATCACACCACCCACCGTGGACAAACAGATTGAAGCCATTATTGATCACCAGTTGGTTCGCGAAAAAGGGTGGAATAACTCGAGCTCACAGTTCCTTGTCCATTGGAAAAAGACGGCACCGGAAGAGGCGACTTGGGAGAAGTATGAGGACTTGTGGCAATTTTGCGACAAGGTCCGCTCCTTCTTGCAATTGTGTGGCGCTGGGGTCGGCGCCAACTCAAGTGGGGGAGCGTGTCCCGCCTCAACGGGACCAACATTAATTTTCAGCAGGTCTATGGGCGCAGCCGAGGCGTCCAACAGTTCCGAGCGTGTGGCAGAGGCATTTTGTGGAGCATCGGGTCTCAAATCGAATTCTGATTTTATTTCGTCTTTAGGAGACAAATTTGAATTCCTTGATGGGCCATTTGAAGATTTGACTTGGAGACAAGAGGGGCCCCACGGGATGGGTCAAGGATGACTTGTGAAAAAGCTAGCCAACAACTCCCACATACCCTTGACTTTGTTGCATAGTAGTATTTTCTTTGGGATCTTGTTCCTATTTCATTTTTCCTTCTATAAATAAGCATTCAATATTAGTTGTAGATGGAAGAGAGGAGCTTGTAAAGAAGTCCATACTTTGAAATATAAGAAAATTGGCTTTGGCATCCAAAATTCTTGTTCCCTTTACTTTCCGTTCTTGTTTGGCTGCATTTGTAGACTGTTTTAAGACGTTTGTGCTGCTGCGTTTGTTTGTTGTTTGTGTAGGACTGAAGCTCACGAAAGTTGTGGATACCTTCCTTTGCTGTCCCACGAGGCTCGAAAAATAGCCCCGTGACAAAAGGATCAACTTGTTCGAAATGGAAGCAACTTCACTTTTATTTTTATTGCATACAACCAAATATATTTAGTGTAATAATTTTAAAAAATGTAGTAATACAACTTTTTATCAATGGATAAAATGGGTGATAGATCCCATAAATCACTAAATAGAGTTTGAAGAGGAGCATTACTATTTAAAGTGAGTTGTTGAAATGACAAACGATGAGCTTTATTTAATGAGCAAGAATTGCAAAACTCAAACTTTTCTTTGGTGGAAAAGGAAAGTAAAAATATATTCAACACTAAGTCTAGAATTTTCAGATGAGGATGACCTAGGCGACAATGCCACAATTGACAAGAGACTTTGGTGGAGGTGAAGTAAGCGGAAGGTGACATATGATCCTTGAGGCACCACTCATAGAGTCCATTTTTATTTTGATCTTGTACCAACATTCTTCGAGTTTTGGGTTCCTTCACAAGAAAATAGTATAATTTTTTTTTTGATAAAGGTTAGATTGTCACAACAAAACTTAACAACATAAATAAGATTCTTTTTTATAGTTGGAACACAAGAAGTAGAAAGCATGAATTAGAATTAAAAGCCTTTATTTGAGTTAAACCAGTGTGAGTAATGATAATAGTTTTACCGTCACCCATATACACATCCTCATTACCAATATATTCTTTCTGATTATCCGATTTTGTTGTGACATGATGTGTTGCTTCAGAATCAAGGATATAAGGATTTGCATCTGAGTGGTGATTCGACACAAACTTAAATTTTTCTTAAAAGTGATTGTGCAACTTTGAGTGACACACATAGATAGTGTGGTTGATTTCTGGCACAATTGGCATTTCACTGGGTTATTTCCAATTTTGTTGATTGCCATGGTACATCTTTGGTTGAGTTGGTGATTTCCAAGATTGATTAGAAAAACAACGATTATTCTTGTGATGTTAAGGCTGAAAGGTGGTCCTTTGTTCAATTGCAGTCGTGATGATTGAGGATGATTTTTCAATATCTTGGTGTTTAGGAATGAGTTCATGGTTCGTTAGTTTCTGAAATAGTTCCTCAAAGCTTAAGGCTATAACATGTGATATTATAACAGCAAAGATCTCACGATACTCATGACCAGACCACTCAAGATCTTGACTACTAGTTTATCATCAACCGCTAGAGAGCCTGCTACTTTGAAATCATCACCAATTGATCTAATCTCCTCAAGTAATTAGCAAGTATCTTGGAGGCTTTTTCAAGCTTGTAACTGATCTCGTAAGCTGAATATATGAGTGTGACTCTTGTTGGTATAAGCTGTGTGAAGGAGTTTCCAGGCCATTTTTATCGAGGAAGCAATTGCAATAGTGGGAGTAATGATAGGGCTAACGGATGTCATCATTGTCTGTTGAATTAATTGATCCTGGCAAAATAACTCTCAAATTTAGGATTTGAGATTGTATTATCTTTTGGGTGAATGTGGTTGGTGGAGCTCGTTTGGTAGAAGTAAGATGTTCAATGAGCTTGTGTCCGTTGAGTAGCATCACTAGTTGTGCTTTTCATATAGCAAAATTGAGGTTATCTTGCAGTTTGATGGGTAATTGGGCAGCTAGGTTAAACTATACCACATGAGTGGTAGACCAAACTACTACAACATTGTCACTAGTAGTAGCAAGTACATACATATTATTGAAGAGGGAAATTTTTTTGGATCAGACTCGTGAGAGTTTTAAAGGGGCACTGATATCATAAAAAGATTGAGAATTAAAGCAAACTTGAATGATCTTTATTCAATCGCAACATCAACTTAAATACAAGTAAATGTGACCAACTTGACTAACTCTAAGGAATTGTAACTAACTTGACTAACTCTAAGGAACTACTCTAACAACTTAATCTAATCTTGTAGTTAAGATTAGATTCAAATATTTAATTGAAAACCTCTAACAAACTAATAACTATTGATAACTAAATCTACTCTTTATAACTACAAGTGTATCTCAACACTTGCACCAAATGGGACAGAAATGAAGAAGTATATAGAGTGATTGTAGAAATTATTCGCAAGCTTAATTATGGCTTCATTGGTTAAGGAGAAGTCTTTATGATATTCCACTTGATTCAATATTTGTATCGAAGTTTGACTAAATTCGAGTTGTATACTGTAAGCTCAATTTTGGTAGTCGTGCTCCCAACATTTACGCCCCATTCCTAGGAATTTAAACCAAAGCCACTAATGAGAAATTAAGGAATCTCAATCATCCCGTCACAATTCATGTTAATTGTCAAGGAGAAGTGTTTTGAGTTTATCACATATTCTTATCAACTATACACACATATAGTTAATTCAATTTTCATTTAATCTTTTGATTTAGTATTAACCTAAATATTGTCTCTGACTCCTAAGATTTATGTCAAATCTTTTGGAATTATAGAATATAAAAACATACACTCTTTCTGTTTAAAAAAGAAAGACCTAGTTTCGTTTAACACAAAGTTGAAATGAAAAAGACTTTTCAATATTATAGTTTAAGATTAAAGTTATATCAAATGAACCAAAATGTCTTTTAATCTTGTGGTCTTAAACATATCAGGTAGAAAGTTGAAATTAAAGTATTGTCAAGAAAGGAAAGAGATCAATCTCTTTTAAACATAATAAAAAGAAAAGTAAGTCATTTTTTTAAAACATAATAAATAAAAAGGAAGTGAATTCTTTTGTTCTTTAAATAGATAGATATAGTCAATTAATTAATTAGGTATAGACTGCTATTATAGTTTGGTACCCACAATTAGAATTTGCATAGTAATATTAAAGAAATTAAGAGACACATCCATAATTTTATGTGCAATATATGGTATAGAATATAGACTACTATTATAGTTTGGTACCCACAATTAGAATTTGCATAGTAATATTAAAGAAATTTAGAGACACATACATAATTTTACGTGCAATATATGGTATAGAGTATAGACTGCTATTATAGTTTGGTACCCACAATTAGAATTTGCATGGTAATATTAAAGAGATTTAGAGACACATACATAATTTTTACGTGCAATAAATGGCATAGACTGCTATTATAATTTGGACCCACAATTAGAATTTGCATAGTAATATTAAAGAAATTTTAAGGATTCTACCTAACTTGAAAAGAAAATTTTTGGGGTGCAACTTTCAATCTCTTCTTCTTAATTAATTCTTGTGTTGGAATAGGCGTCATTTGAAAAAGATTTAACTATATAACAAAAAATTTGAATAGAATTTAATGAATGAAAATTCATCCATGAAATTGTTGCATTAATAATATGTTATTTCTTTATAACTTATATATTACTCTCCAAATTTATTTGTATCATAGGTCAAACTGCCACAGTTGGAAGAATTGGCAGCAATTTCACAAAGAACTTATTATTGCATTGTGCGGAGCAATGATATACCAGGTTTAAGGAACTAAAAACTGTTTAAAGATATCACTTTAAATATAGATGCAGTCATAACACATATTAAGAATGAATTTGTAGATAGGCTTGAGATAGTTAAACAATCTAAATGAATAAGTATAGTTGATTGTTGTAGAGATTTGTGTAACTAGAGTTCTATATGAGGCTTAACTCTAATATCCTTATTAGAGTAGAGGGTGATTCGGAGATCGAGTATTCTTTAGGTGTATTTGTTTTCCCATTGGTTACAAAAAAAAAAAAAAAATTACTTTATATTTTTTTATTTATGTTTATTGATATATTTTAATAGCCATAAATTTTTATTTAAAATTACGAATTCAAAAGATTCCATTTTTTTTATTGGGCATTTAATTAAACTATTGGATCTCGTATATGTACTAGTAATCCTATATTAATTTGGTGTAGGGGTATGGCCATCACAGGTTAGAATTAAGGGTCGTCTGGCGTGAAGGTAACATTGAATAGTCCTGCTATTAAATTACAGTGTCACTTAATTTGTTGTTTGATTGACAAGTCCGAAATAACTTATTTCGCTGGTATATTAATCAAAACACAAAACATAAAGATTATATATTAATGATATGCAATTAAACACATATTATATATTTCTCCACTATTTTTAATTTAAACGATTGAAAATTACAGCACGTTAGATTTGTCCTTCATTATAACATTTCCATATAATATATAAAATATTTAATACCCTAATCAATCATATTTAGGTCTAGATTTTATTCATTAATTTTAATAAAGGAAATGAACATAATACAAAATACAAAATAGAGAGGAACCAAATCTTATGCACTACTATACTTAGCTTCTTCCTTCTCCTCATCAGTCATAAAAACAGTAATGGGATAAGACATTCCAATTCCCATAAGAGTTTTAAAATAAATCTTCTTTTGATCTTCATTAATGCTCATCTCAATTGTAGGCACCCAAAGAAGTAGTTGTTTACTCTTAACACCACTTATTTTTTTCATCTTACCTGTCCAAATATAATATAATCAAATAATTAATTAAAATATCTTCTTTCAAACTTTTATATAACATGAGATGCAAAACAGATATACTATACCTTTCTCGACGTATGCAGTGATCTCCTTCGCGTAGCTAACGAGCATTTTAATTGAAGAAAAATAATGTTGGTATGGGGCTTTTTGTTTCATCCAGGTGAATCCAGTCTTGCTAACATAACCAAATTCTTCAAGGTATTTAAGTGGTAGCATACCTTTAGGAAATCCTGAGTCTTGCGAGAGCTTTACAATAAGAGAGTAGCAGTCTTCGGCTCCATATGCAATTTCTGCTCCTGCGCGTTCATCTTTATGAATAGATTTTTGCAGATCACTAGCCATAATATTAATTTTGTAGATTGCAATTGAGGCTTATGATATGGTAGTGTTTATATAAATAGAGTTGCTAGAAACTAAAGGACAACTTAAATTGTATGCTGGTTTAGGAAAATTTTTATTATGAATGAGGCATAAATATGATGTGGTAGACAAAACTTGTATGAGGCTCTATTTATTTTTGGGCAAATCACATAAATTTTACTAGTTTAATTCTTAATTATTAAGACTCCCAATAATTTCAAATATTACTTCCTCTACCATATTTCATGCTTAGGATACATGAGTTTGAATCCATGAGATACATGTATCTGCTGAATTTTAAAATTGAGATAAAAAATTTATTTATTTAAATTAATTGGTTGTAACTAATTTCCTTAATTAGAGGAGTAGTTGAGGATTTTCAAAATACATAGATAATTAATTTCATTTTATTATTCTTTGAAACATTAAATTCATTAATATTATTAATATAAGATAAAAACATGTATATCTTGGTAATGTAAATTTGATTAATTTCAAATTATTACTCTTAAAATAGTAAATTCATTAATATGATGTATCCAACAAACTAAACACTTAGATACATGAGTATCATACACGTACATTCATATGTATCATGGAAGTATCTAGCATTAATTTCATGTATTTGTTATATATATATATCTAGTATTAATTTTATGTATGATCTATTTATATAAATATCTAATATTAATTTTATGTATCTTTTATATGTATCTAGTATTAATTTCATGTATCAAGTATCAATTGCATATGTTATATCCAAAAACATTTATTTAGAATACATAGTAAGCATATATACACACCTAATTATGTGTATCTAAATATGGAATATACAAAAAGAAGAAGCATATACATCTAATTATGTGTATCTAAACTTCATACATTATATCCAAAAACATGTATCTCGAATACATAATAAGCATATAATTTAATTATGTGTATCTGAATATGAAATGTAGCTGAAACACATGAATTTAAGAGCAAATCATGACTGTAGAGTATCTGTCGTATCATTAATATCATCGTGTCATTAAAAATCATTTATTCGAAATTTAATGGTAGATACATATACATGTTCAGATACCCCACTACTAAAAATACAACTTAGATCTTAATTAAGATTACTTCTTATTGGATACACATGTTTCAAGGGATATATCAAAATAATATTGGTACTACCACATCCATGTCACAGTAACCAAAGAGAGCCTTAAAAGAACACCAGCAAACAAAAACTCTCTACAATACTCCCTTTGATCCTTTTGCGTTGTAGCATAACATATTCAAAACTAAGATCCATTTCTTCCGGAGATAAACAATCAAGACCCACTCTGAATTGAAAGTTTTCTCTGTTGCAGTTACTTTGATTTGATCTCGTCATAAATGAACAATACAGAATAATATTTGGGTTCAGGAGAATTTGTCGGCCATGTTGATGATATCTTGAGAAGAAGAGAGTAGATTAGCTATTGTTGGAATGAAATTGTACGGTGAAATTCTTGAATTGGAAAGGAGGAGACATAATTGAGTGATAAATATGGAAGGGAGAATTAAGAGATAGTGGTTGATTTGGAGTGAAAGAGTTAATTAACTAGATAATTAATCAATCCTAATTTTAAGAGATGTGGGTATCTAATCGTATCTTCAAATAATATATTACTATATGGTATAAAATACTAAAAGTGGTAATATATGTAATTATTTGAAAGTAAAGATAATATTAGTATATATAATAGTAATGTATGTCTAATAAGGTAGTTTTTTATCCTTTATTCTTTGACAAGTGGATAATTGGATCCCTTTTCAAAAAATAGCCCAAACTCTGTTTTTCTCTCTCTTCCTTCGTGAGGTTTTCCCCCTCTCTCTTACTTTTTGTTATTTATTTATTTGATTTATTTTTCAACCATTGTTTCAAATTTTGCACTTTCATACTTTAATAATTTTATTCATGAAAAGTGTGAAAAATATCCATAAACACCTACATAAATACATAATTTTTCCGTCAATTTATACAATATTTTTTACTCCTGAAATTCAAGGTAGGTGAAGTTTAATAAATATTTTGTTTATCTACTTTCCTTACACGTTTCTTAGGAAATTATAAATAAAAATGATAATTTTATTAATTTATTCCTTAAAAGACTTTTTGCGACTTTACAAATTTTAGTCATACTTTTGATAAAAAAAATATTGTTAGAATTAAAGAAATTACTTATATCTTAATTTTATAAACGAAAAATTAAATACAAATAACCATTTATTAAAATATGAATAAATAACATAGAATAGAAAAAAAAATTAATATAGTAAAATAAAAACTTATACAATGATCATAAAAAATAAATCAAAATTCACTACATAAAAACGAAAAAACACAAACCAATTAGATTAGTTAAGAATGAAAAAAACATTTAAAAAAATGAAAAAAAAAAATATATTGAAATAAGTGTAAAACAAAAAAGAAAAACATAAACTAATTAGATTAGTTAAGAAAAAAACATTTTCAAAAATGAAAACAAAAATATATTGAAATAAGTGTAAAACAAAAAATAGAAAATGGGTGAAAGGAATTAATAGATACCCCTTTGTCACTTGGCAGATGGGTACCAGTCCATTTGTCAATCAAATAATACCTTATATAAATATGACTAGGCATGCCTCATACATAATAAAAGTTTTCGTGGTTTAGCCCATGTGTCAATTAGGTGTATGACATTCTTACTTAGAGTTTTTGCCAAAAACATCCTTAAAATATATCCTCAACTTAAACTATATCCGTAAATTATTTTTCTTACAGAAATCATCCCTCAATTATTTAAAATTTGACAACTTTCATCCTTTTGTTAAAAATTGTCAAAAATTAACAAGTTCTTCACAACATGTACAGTTCACACTATTCTCAACAAATTAAACTCTCTAAATCACCCCAATAAACCAATTCTGTTCATTCTACATACATCTAAAATAATATTATAATTTTTTTTAGTAACCGTTTTGCATTGTCTTCCTTTTAATTACCAATTTTATTTTTATTTACTTTTCATTTGATTTGATATCAAAGAATTATCAATGGAAATGTTCTGTTTTTATATTGAGTCTGCAAAAAGTGGTGTCGTTCGAAGACTTTTACTTCTAATAATGAAAAATGAGACTTGAGTACTAGAGATCAAAATTAGCTGAATCTTGATCACCTCAATTATCAATTTACCCAAAAAAATTATTGTTCTAATGACTTTTTGACTTTTTAAGGTGAAAATTGTGTGAAATTAAGCTCCAACTCCATTCAGTTGATAAAGGAGAATAGCAAATCATGTCTCCTCGTATACTCATGTCGTCCTAACATTGTTTTGTTAACAAAAAACACGGGTCTCAATTTTTTTAAAATTTTTTTGGATGAATTTTACCACCGGTAATAATATTATAGATTTTTTTTATGAGAATAATATGAATTGCATATGGTTTTTTTTATGTGGAATTCACTAATTTTTGACAAATTTTAATAGAGGGATGAAAGTTGTTAAGTTTTAAATACTTAGAGGATGTATTTTTTGTTAAAAAATATAATTTAAGGATGTAGTTTAAGTTTAAGGTATAATTTAAGGATGTTTTTAGCCAAAAAAACTCACAAAAAAATGCAAAGATATGGTCGACGCATTGTAAACATAATATAGATACATTGCATATACATACGACCATTTTTGTTGGAGCAACTTTCACATATAGCAAACATAAAAATCATATTTGTATGTTATAGCTATAGTTTGCATAACTGTGCTCCATAACAAATTTTATGTTTGCTATGAAGCTTTTGATTTGTACAATTCACTAGAAACATCTAATTTTATACAAATTGTTCAGTTTTGTATAAATTTATTTATACATTGTAATTTGAATAATAAGATCTGTATTTGTATAAATTTATTTATACATTGTAATTTGAATAATAAGATCTGTATTTGTATAATTATAAGTGTATAGGAAGAAAATATATGTATTTATATTTGTATATACACTTTTCTCTCGGTTTATACAAACACAAACACATTTTATACATTTTATATCAAAATGTATAAAATAACTAATTATATACCGAAAATGGCTAATTGTATACTGAATCAGATGACAAAAAAAATGAGATGTTTGCTGCGAATTACAATTAAAATAAACTATGATTATAACATTTAATTTGAATTAATAATTTGCTATTTCATACAATTTTCCCTTTTTGTTAAATTTTTTTCCCATCCGTACAGTTTTGTACAATGTCCTTTTTTATTTTTTATTTTCTTTTTTGGGTGAAATCTACCTATAATTATATTGAACGATTGATTAAAGAAGTTTTCTTTTAGGTAACTAGCTTTATTTTTATTAATCACCCCAACTGAAAGACACACAAAACCACAACAAAGTTAAACACAAGAGAAAAGGCCCAAAATAATCCCTTATTTTTGTGTTAAGACTCAAAATCATTCTTAAATTTTCATATGAAGCATTAATAGTTCCTCATGTTTGCAATATTGATGCACTTTTGATCCTCTTTCAAAATTTTGCCTTTTTTTAATATTGATTTAATTCATAATTTATGTATGAAATATTTAATCTTCATTTTATATATTTAGTAGAAATAATAACTCCATGTGAGAGATTGTGAGAAGAAAAACACACTGTTTTGTTTGGTAGAAATTATATTGCAAGTAAAGTCGAGAGGTTCATCACGATGATTTCACGTGTAATAGTACAATTTTTTTCTTTTCTTGGAATGTCATACGTTATAATGTTCTTAGTTTAGCTGCAGTAATATTTATATTGAACAAAACAATGTGTTCTTCTTCTCACCTTCTCTCACATAGAGTTATTATTTCTACCAAATATATAATGACAACTTGTTGTCTCAATAATAATAATAATATTCCCTCTGTCCCTAATTACTTGTCCATTTTGACAAATTAAAAAATGACAATTTTTTTTATCTACTATACCCTCAATTAATTACTTTGAAAAATTAGAACTTTTTGAAAATCTTAAATTTTTAATTCACCACTTTATAATTAATAGAGGTAAAATAGTAAACTGTTAGAATATATGACAATATATGACAATATATTCTGACAGATTGTATATATTTAGTTTATATATATATAGATAGGTATATATTTACTTTATATATATAGATAGGTAGTTTTCTTACTTATACTCTTGTAATAGGTGTATATATACTAAGGATGTTAATGAAATAAAGCAAGGGATTAATCTTTTTCATGGTATCAGCTGTCTAGGGCACAATACGACCTTCTTCCTTCGTCGTGACCCCCTTGCTGCAGCCACCCCCCCTCCCCCCACCTCTTCCTCTTTCTCTATTCTCCATCACTATGTCGAACGTGAAATCTTCCTTTCATCATGCTCTTGCTGTCTCCAACATCAAGAACCATGTTCCCATCACTCTTGAGATGGAGAACATCTAATATTCCACTTGGGCGGAACTCTTTAAGATTCATGCCAGATCTCATTAGGTAATTGATCATATTATTCCTCCGGCAGCGGGAACGGAGAAACGTCCTCAACAAGAGGAGGACAGAGAACTCTGGTCTACCCTTGACGCCACCGTTCTCCAATGGCTCTATGCTACTATTTCTCATGATTTTTTGCATATCATTCTTGAGCCTGACACCAAGGCGATGGAGGCATGAAATCGCTTGCGTGACATATTTCAGGATAATAAACACTCTCGTGCTGTCACCTTTAAGTACGACTTCACTCATGTTGACATGGCATATTTTCCGAATGTCTCTGCCTATTGTCAACATCTCAAATCTCTGGTGGATCAACTTAAGAATGTTGGCTTCCCGGTGGCTAACGATCGTCTAGGTCTTCAATTAGTCTTTAGCCTTACCGAGCCCTACTAAGGTGTGGCCACTTTTATTCGCCAACGTGACCCTTTGCCGCAATTTTATCAAGCCTGTTCGATGCTCACTCTTGAAGAGGCTGGCCGTGCTAAGAAAATAGCCCAAAGTTCTTCTGCTGCATTAGTTGCTCGTTAGTCCGAGGGTCCTCCAAATGTTAATGTTATTCGGTGTTTGTGGATTTTTGCTTATAAAGAAAATTCTAATGGTTCTTTTGAGAGACATAAAGCTCGTCTTGGAGGTGATGGTAAAACCCAATAGGTTGGTGTGGATTGTGGTGAGACGTTTAGTCCGGTTGTCAAACCGACGACTATTTGTACGGTTCTTTGTCTGGCTTTCTCCAAGGCATGGCCGATTCACCAACTTGACGTCAAGAATGCGTTCTTACATAGCGAGCTCAAGGAGACTGTTTACATGTATCAACCTTTGGGTTATCGGGATCTTGATCGGCCTAATCATGTATGTTTGCTGCAGAAATCTCTTTACGGACTGAAACAAGCTCCGCGGGCTTGGTATAAGAGATTTGTTGATTATGTCCATACCCTTGGGTTTTCTCACAGTAAGATCGATCATTCCTTGTTTGTTTATCGTCGAGGTTCTTCTATGGCTTTATCTTTTATTAAATGTCGACGATATTATTTTAACTGTTTCCTTCGATGAGCTTCGCCAGTCTATCATATCACTTCTTAGCTTTGAATTTGCTATGAAGGATTTAGGCCTATTGAGCTATTTTTTGGGCATTTCTGTCACTAGTCATACAGCCGGTTTATTTTTATCTCAAAAGAAGTATGCAACTGAGATTATTGAACGCGCTGGCATGTCATCATGTAAGCCATCTCCTACTCCGGTTGATACAAAGCCGAAGCTTGGAGCTACTACGAGCACGCCATCTGCGGACCCATCACTTTATCGACGTCTTGCTGGGGCACTCCAATACCTCATGTTCACAAGACCCGATATTACTTATGCGGTGCAATAGGTGTGCTTGTTCATGCATGACCCACGGGATGAGCACATGCACGCCCTCAAGCACATCTTGTGCTACCTATAAGGTACTTTGGATTATGGTCTTCACCTGTATCCCTCTTCTACAACCACCCTTGTCTCTTATACTAATGCTGATTGGGGTGGGTGCCCTGATACACGGCGTTTGACGTCTGGTTATTATGTCTTTATGGGTGATAACTTGATCTTATGGTCTGCCAAAAGTCAAGCAACTTTGTCCCGTTCGAGTGCAGATGCAGAATATCGAGGGGTTGCCAATGTGATTTCTGAGTCCTGTTGGTTGCGTAACTTTCTTTTGGAACTTCATTGTCCTATTCCACGAGCTACTTTGGTTTACTGTGACAATGTTAGTGCCATCTATCTGGCTGGTAATCCTATTCAGCATCAATGCACTAAGCACATTGGGATGGATATACATTTTGTAAGGAAAAAGGTGGCTCGTGGCCAGGTTCGAGTTCTCCATGTCCCCTCTCGTTATCAGATTGCAGATATCTTCACCAAAGGCCTTCCGTTGGTGTTATTTGAAGATTTTCGGGATAGTCTTAGCATTCGGCGACCTCCCGCTTCGACTGCGGGGGTGTGTTAGAATATATGACAATATATTCTGACAAATTGTAACAGATTGTATATATTTAGTTTATATATATAGATATGTATATATTTAGTTTTTATATATAGATAGGTAGTTTCCTTACTTATACTCTTGTAATAGGTATATATATACTAAGGATGTTAATGAAATAAAGCAAGGGATTAATCTCTTTCATAAACTTAGTATGTCAATAATTATTTTTTCTTAATAGATATGCCAATATAAAAATGTTAGAGGGTGTAATAAAAAATATGTGTCTAAGACACATCTTGTTAGACATTATTCGTAAGCTTCTTTATGCCTTCAATTGGTCAAAGGAAAATCCTGGTCGAAGGAAAAGCCTTCCTGATATTTCACTCAGTTCGATATATATATTAAAATTTAATTAAATTTGAATTGGATACTGTAAATCCAATTTTGATAATGATTAGGATAATATAAACCTAATTTTGGTAGTGATGCTCCCACCATTTTTTTTAATTTTTGGGAAGGAATCTCAACCATTTTATCACAATCTAATATGATAGAATTATGTCAAATTTTTTGAAATTATAGAACATATAAATTCTATTTGTTCTTTAAATAGATAGATTTAGTAATTAATTAGTCTTTTTTTTTTTTTCTGTAAAAGATATAAATAACAAATTATTTTTTTATATAAAATATATCTATCAACAAGAAACTTTTTTAAAAAAATATCGACAGCTTTTGGTGGAGTGTCACTAAAAAAAAATAAAAAAATAAAAATAATTTATCTATTTCTTCTTGGACAAAACAACATCTAGAGTCATAATCAATCATCACACGCTAAAATGCATGTCTCCACGTCAGCATAAGTACCCGGATCCGTATTCGTATTTGTACCATCAGCACGGGTCGCCACGTCATCATCAGAGTACTCCATACCCGTATTCGTACTGTACCCATCGTACGGGTCTCCACGTCAGCACACATGCAGTAAAAAGTTCGATCCGACCCAATAACCCATAACCCGTACGTCTTCCTCCGCTTCCATGGCTGTCACCGATAATACGTAAAAATTGAAATAAATATTATTTCTGAATAATATCGAACCAAAGCTAATAATTTCGTTTACAAAACAGTTCATCAAGTGAGAGAACTCTAACTGGTTTTCCGATCAGAGTTTCCTGGTTTCCCGATGTCCGGCGGTCAGAAAATTTACTCGGTCAATCCGAACGATTACAAGCTTCTAGAAGAAGTTGGATATGGAGCAAGTGCAACTGTGTATAGAACGATCTATATACCTTCTAATGAAGTTGTGGCAGTCAAGTGCTTGGATCTCGATCGCTGTAACAGCAATCTGGTTTGTTCTTATCTCTTTAAACAGTGGATTTTGAGGTTATTAAACAAAAATTAGATGTGATTATGTTTTTTAAGTATGTTGAATGTGATTTGATTTGACTTCGAGGTGGATGTAGTTCATTACAGTAGGTAGAAACGATCTCACTCTTCGAAGCTCGGATCATCTAAAATAGAAATAATTCAGAAAGTAATCAAGTCTCTGTATGGTGGATCTGCCTCTGAATTGGTTTTCATTTAGTTGATGTTTTTCTATATGATTTTTGTGTTGATACGGATAAGTATTTAGGAGTGGATTGGGTTGCAACTTGGTGTATTGAGATCATTGAGTTGAATGAAGGTTTTGTTCTTTTTTTTTATTTTTTTTTATTTTTTTAATTTTAATTTTGGGGAAATGAGGGCTAGAAGTTTTCAGTATTGAATTATGGTTTGCTTCTTAGCTTTGGCTAAAAAGGGGGATCAACTTTGTAGTGTGTCATTTTTACAGTTTACAAGCGCGTAAGTAACAAGCTTCATTTCCTAAAGAGTTCCAAGTGCAAACTGTTGGTTGAATCATGAAATTTGCGTGGGTGTAGTTGTCGTATTATCTCATGTGCTGGCATAGATGTGCTTTGGGAATAGTATACAAAATGTACTACAACCACAAATTTTGGGGCAATACGACATATTTTGAAAGATAGTTTATTTAACTAGTTCATATCTGAAGTGGTTGGAGCTGCTAATGATGTTATCTATTTTTCTCTTGAAATCGTTTGGAAGATTCAGGTTTACTATGCCTATCTGAGTAACATTACACTGGGAAAGAACAACTATAATCTTCAATGAAACCTCTTATGTAATACAATTTGCTTTTCTTTCCATAAAGATGTCTTAGACAATAAGCTCTTTGGAATTAGCCTTTTGTCTTCAAGGCCGAAATTTTCAAGCACTATATAAGTTAGCTATTGAATTGACATCTTCAATAAAGAATCCCGTGCTTTAAAATGTCATTATAAATAACAGAAATTCCCATGTTTTGGCATGAGACTAGGTTAAAAATGATCAGATAGAGATCTTCACCAGCTTCATTTTGTCCTCCAATTATAGCACTAGTCACACATAAAAAAATAAAATCCAAACAAGAGAATCCCTCCTAATAAATTTTATCGAGTCGATCTGTGATAAAATATACCACCATTGAGGAAAAAAAAATCCGGCACGCTCATAATTTTTATTTCGCTTGGATGCGTGGAAGAGATGACATTTGCATTAATTCTAAATGATCCATTTGGGAGTTTCCATCAGTTGGACCAAGATTGCTCATAAACTTGAGGTATCATTCGGGTTAAAATATCTGCAAAATCCATTTTCCATTTTCCACTTCACAATATCATTACATAAATACTTGATTCGTTTTTTCATGTTACAATTTGTAGATTTACATAGATAGTCAAGGTCTACTTTGTTTTCTTGGGATGTATTCAGGCAAAATCTGCGTTCTATTATGTTTATAGTAATACTTACAATTTCAAGAGAAGAAAAATATACTTGATCCTCTTTATGATATATTGCTAGTTTGATTCTATCTACTCTACTTTTGATGTTCACATTTGGACTCTTATCCATACTCAATAATGGAACTACAGTTGGACCTCCTCCCTGTGACACTTCAAGCTATTGCTTGGTA
The DNA here is from genome assembly GCA_037074985.1 of Solanum bulbocastanum. Lineage (NCBI taxonomy): Eukaryota > Viridiplantae > Streptophyta > Magnoliopsida > Solanales > Solanaceae > Solanum > Solanum bulbocastanum. The sequence continues at coordinate 4,665,615 of CM073604.1, forward strand.
TGAAAGTGCCAAAAAGGGTATGCCCTTGTTACACTTGGACAGTAGTTTCTTGCAAAATTTCTGTTGGTGATATCACTGTTTATATGTAAACATGATCCAGGATTTCTCTTATTCTTTTCTTGTTTTGGGTGGGGAAGGTTGGATATGTGCGTGTTACAGAGTACTTTTGTGTTTATGAAAAATATTGGAGTTGTTGGTTATGTTAGTTGGACAATGCTTTCGAACCTCTATCTTAAAGGCAGAATCTGGAAACTATCTCCAACTGGGCTAACTAATCTATTTTACAAGTTTATTATTTTAAAGTTAAAAAGAAGCTTGCCAAATTGCAACTTCTACTTACAACTGCAGATAAAAAGTTCGAATGAGACTGGTTTGATGTATACTTTCATACGGAGATTTCCTTTCCATCGTCTTAAGAAATAGGCTGCTTGATGCCTTGATATATGTGGTATTTAATTTTAAACTTTTGCATTCCATGACACAACAACAGCCACATTTGTGCCTCTCGATTCTTGATCCCCTCCCCCTACCAAGAAGATAGAGAAGATTGTCAGATTTTCTATTAGTTGAGCATTGTACTTTTCATTGACTTTGGATTCTTTGTTGTTGCACACCCTTTTTGCTTTTCATTTACTGACTGAAAAACCAATCTTGGAAACACACCATTTTGCCTTTTTGAGTAAACACTGCAAAGGAAGACTTCTTATGGTTTGTAGTTAAGGTGTCATGTTAAAGCAATCTCGTAAAATTACAATTTTATTTGTGTACAGTCTTGTTTCTATAAGTTTTTTGAAAACAAATTATACTTTTTCGCAGGATGATATTCGTAGGGAAGCTCAAACAATGAGTTTAATTGGCCATCCAAATTTAATAAAAGCATTTTGTTCATTCGTTGTTGATCACTACCTTTGGGTGGTGATGCCCTTCATGGCTGAGGGTTCTTGTCTGCACCTCATGAAGATATCATATCCAGATGGATTTGAGGAGGCCGTTATTGGTTCTATCTTGAAAGAAACTCTCAAGGCTTTGGAATATCTCCATTCACATGGGCACATTCATCGAGATGTTAAGGTTTTTGTTATAACTAATGTTTCCTCCTGATGCTGATTCCTCAACTGGTGATATATGTGCTCGTTCTCTGACATTTGGTGTCACTCCAGGCTGGGAATATATTGCTGGACACTAATGGGGTAGTTAAGCTCGCTGATTTTGGTGTTTCTGCATGCATGTTTGACAGTGGTGACAGGCAGCGCTCTAGGAATACCTTTACAGGAACACCGTGCTGGTGAGTGTATAAATATCTTACTGATCGATTCTCCGTCCATCTTTGTTTCTTTGAATGTCTTTTGTTTTTCTCATTGTTGTTTCAACTGAGTTTGTAGGATGGCACCAGAAGTTTTGCAGCCTGGAACTGGATATGATTTCAAGTGAGTTTTCTTGTCACTGTATAAACTTGGTGTTGTAGCACTGCACACGTTTGCATACCTTGTTAAGATGTGATATTGAACTTTGATTAAAATATTACATTTTGTTCGACCAAGTAAAACATTTGTGTGGATATCTCTACCAAAATATTTATTTATTTATGGTTTCACAGAGCATTTCTGATAGTTACCAGAAGGACTGCTTTACTTTTTGAGAGGCATGATTTTTTCATCATCCATCTACAGGGCTGACATTTGGTCATTTGGAATAACTGCCTTAGAGCTGGCTCATGGTCATGCACCATTTTCGAAGTACCCTCCAATGAAGGTATATAGTTATTTTCAAGTGTGTTCAAGAATAATAATTTAGCTATATGGTGGATAATATGGAAGGAAAGGAACTATTTTGAGCACACTAGCAGTCCTATTCAGAAAATAGGATGAATTGTCTTAGTCTCATCTATTTTTGGTGTAAAGAAACATGTGGGGGAAGATAGGAGAACTGGTACATTTAATAGGAAAAGTGTATGCTTTTTTTGGGGTGGAAGGTGTAAGTTTTTTGTTAGGTGCCCCCTTATACTTTTCTTTGTGAAGATCACAACTCAGCCTCTTTTGTAGCTGAGTTTTACTGTTAATACATGTTGTAATCAATTTCAAATAAATAATTTAGCGATATGCTTGTATATGTGTTAACTGAACTTAGAGACCTTGGTTTTCCTGTGATAGGTTCTGCTGATGACCATAAACAGTGCTCCTCCTGGACTTGATTATGACCGTGATAAGAAATTCTCAAAGGTAGTCTTTTTATTTTGCACTGGTTGATTTAGATGCTAGATATATTTTGATGATCTTGCTCTAGAGTATGGTTCAATGCTTTTGTTCTTTTCATGTATGAAATCTAAAACTTTTTGATTCTTTAACAGTCTTTCAAGGAAATGGTTGCCATGTGCTTGGTGAAAGATCAAACTAAAAGGCCAACTGCTGAAAAATTGTTGAAGCACATTTTTTTCAAAAAAGTTAAACCTCCAGAGCTTTCTGTAAAGAAACTGTTTGCCGACTTACCATCGTTAGGGAGTCGAGTAAAAATGCTCCAGGTATTTCATAATAGGTCTGTTCTATGGTTTTTTCTTTCTTAGCATCGTTTAACTTTTCCTTTGCGAAACTACTGCCAGCTTAAAGATGCTGCACAACTAGCCTCAAAGAAAATGCCTTCATCCGAGCAGGAAGCAATATCACAGGTTTGAAGCAATTTTTTTTCTTCCTGTGGAACTGTTTCAGGCAATTGTTGATTGATGGCATTTTGTTGTGTCATGTTGTTCTCAACTTCCCAAAAAGGGGAAATCTGCTACTTTGCTGCTCTCTTAGTAAAGCTCTGTTGAAGCTTTTCTTTTGGTACTTCTCTGCCTTTTAAGCTAGACCGTCTTCAGTTTCTTGTGTTTATGCTACACTTGATTTTAGCTACAAAGGCCGAGAAAGGCGCTCTTCAGTTCCCGCATATATTTGTTGTCTGAAGCTTAATTTCTGTTCTTTTGCTATATGTTCTTGGCCGAAATGGTTGCATACGCGTATTCTGCCTAAGCTTGGGGCAGTTCTTGACATAATTAGCAAAGAAATTTTCCTTTTGGGGTGGTTTGCTTCTGTCTACTAGTAATTTTAGCGTATAATTTCTCTACCAGTGGCTCCTAAAATTGAATATAAACAGGATGGTTGGCTCCTTTGATATTTGTTCTGTTCTAATATCTTGTATGGTCTTTTCAGAGTGAATACCAACGAGGTGTTAGTGCCTGGAACTTTGATCTGGAGGATTTGAAGTTTCAAGCTTCAATGGTATGTACATGAAAAGGCATCTATAAAGTGATAAAGATAATTTCAACTTGTTCTTTGTGTTTTTCCTGAACTTAAAAAAGGCCGACTTCACTTTCACCGTTGCAGGTGCAAGATGATGACGAAATACCTGAGATTAGGGAAGAAGATGAAAGCATAAAATTTTATATGAACTACAAGGTCCTTAGCGATGTTATTTTTATGCAGTTTTGAGATTATTATTTTTATCTTGTAATCAAAAAAAACTTTTGAGCTATATTCTCAAGTTATTTATCTGGAATAAATAATAATACATTCTTGGATTTTTAAAAATCTAATTTAGATCCTAGTATCTCAGGGCATGAGAATGTTTGTGTATTGGCAGGAGAATTCAGTTTCTGCTCTAAATGCTGGAAAATCATCCTTAAAACAAGATATCATTTCCAGGTATTTATGAAACTATTTCTTTTCAGCCACTGTGGAAAGTACCCTTGTACCTACTCCATGTTACCCAGTTAGGTAGGGAAAAAGAATTACGAGTCAGTCTTAGTTTCTGAAGTTTTGTTGGGTTAATTAGAAATGAGGAAATCTGATCATGGTTTGAACGTCAAGTGTTAATGAGCTTGAGTTTTTCAAGACTAACTAAGTGAACTACGAGTCAGTCACTTGTAATTTACAGATCATAGAAGAAATACCAAGTTAGTTTCTGATGTTTTTGTAGCATTAGTTAGCAGTTAGGAAATCTGATCATGGTTTGAATGTCAAGTATTAATGAGCTCGAGTTCTTTATGCTTAATAAAGCGAGAACCCATAAATGATGTGTGTTTTCACTAAAAGTTTGTTCTAGGGGTTCATATCTTCTACTGTTGACAATAATCAATTTTCTCAAAGGTAGCATAAGCGTCATCTGTCTCCAGGAGAATAAAAAAGGTTTTGTCATCAACATCAAATATGATGGATTGGGTATCATATGAGGAACACTACCATTATTTTATATATCATCATAAGTATTGTCATTTCAATAAATTTTTATTGAATTTTCCCTCAATACTTTCTGTTTCCAGTGAGCAAGGAAGTGTTGGTGAAGTGACATTAGCTGAATGCCAGAGAAAGAAGGGAGAAGACTTGGAGTGTAATAAACTGGATTCGGACCTTCAGGAGGAAGGCGGACTGAAGAAGAATTCATCAAAAACAGAGCTGCCACCCCTTACCTCAGACAAAGACGCAGTGCAAGCCAAAAGTAAATGTCAAACAGCAAAAACTAATCGAAGTCAGAGTGGACCACTTATGCCAGGTGTTGAGCTAAGTCATTCGGCATCAGAAAGATCTGCCAACTTCGAAAGGTCTTATACTATTTGTTTAATCTATTGTATCATGTGTTTCACCAATGCAATTTTGAATCTGATGATTCTGGAACAAAGATTCGTTTCTATCAGTTCATGTAATCAGCTGTTATGCAGAAAGAAATTTATCAAAATTACCTTGTGCCTGAAGCTTTCCGAACCATAAGCTCAAAATTGGTCTTTTTACCATCTTTCTTGTCAGTTGCCCATTTCTTTAAGATTATTACTCCATTTATTTTGAAGAAACAAAAAGAATACCAACAGATACAGAATTCTCTCAGTCTATGTTTAGCGCTTTGGTAACTTCTTAACGAGGCTAATCTTGAGTCTAGGGATTAATTCTATAGGATATTATCTGTTGTGTTTACTCACTGGTTTGTGCATAGCGAAGTATTATAAATTGTTAATTTTAGATGCATTTTATTTGCATTTTTGCTACATGTTATCTAAATGAGAACTTTGCCCCATGTAACTTGTGCTTCTGCAACAGAAGTAAGATTGAAAACCAACAAGCAGAAAAAGCTCATCAAGTACGAAGGGCGCCCAGCTTTAGTGGACCTCTAATGCTTCCAAACCGAGCTTCAGCAAATAGTAAATCAGCTCCAATTAACTCATCTGGGGGTATTATACTTTCCACACAAGTTCTTTTCCTAAAATTGTTTTATTTTGTAATGTAGGGATAGTCTTTGTCCAGTCACATGTCAACTGAAGCTGGACATTGCTTTATGCTAACATTTATTATTTTCTCTCCAGGATTCAAAGATTCTTCAGATGAGAAGTCCACAGCCAACTTGGTTCAAATAAAAGGGAGGTTTTCTGTGACATCAGAAAATGTAGATCTTGTAAAGGTATGTCATTTCTGTTGAAACAATATGTATGCAAGGATATTGCATCATGTATAGTTCCTCTGCAATTTTCTCAAGTAAGCTGTGTAGTGTTGCCTTATATATTTAACATAAGATAATCTACGTCCTGTACTATCTTTGACATAAGATCCATGTGATCTCCAGGGGTCACAATTGAGGAAGACTGCTAGTGTTGGAGACTGGATAATGGAATCTAAACTGATGGTTTGTGAATTGGTCCTTTCTTTAAAATCCACGGCTAAGTGATAGGAGAAAATAAAAAACTTCCCTTCCCCATATCAAAACTCCATTTTCTTAAACAAGTTAAAACAAAATAGAAGAAAAAGTATTAATGGATCTAATGGTAGGATATTGCTCATCAATTTTCAGCCTCCCAGTCGAATACCAAAAGAGCTTGGCCTTGATAATATTCCTGCCTCAGTTCTGATGCCTCACCTACAAAATCTTTTTCAACAGACATCAATCCAACAGGTAATGTTTCAAGTTCATGGTAGGAATATAAGACTACTTCCTCAGTATTCCTTCCTTTCCTAACAAAAGAGCAGAAGAATAAAAAGTCCCTTGTCCATTTTTTTAATAGTCTCCTTATTTCTACTTATTGAACAGAGATCTCTCTTTATTTCTACTGTTCTCTATTACTAGGATCTAATTGTGAATCTGTTGAGTAGCTTGCAACCACCTGAGGCCGGAGATGGTGAGTAAACATCTAAAGATATGTCTAAACCATATACACCTTGAATAGTATATGGTTTCTTCAATACTCTGAATTTCTTGGTCTATCTCAGCTCCGCAACATGGAAAGTCATCTTCACAGTGGGTTGCAGAGAATAATGGAAGTGTAAGTACATATGTCAGCATTTTCCAACATGCTTTTTTGGAAGAGTCCATAGAAACTATATGCCCAAGCACTATCTTGTAGTTAGTTCTCTAGCTAAAAACTGATTTCTTGTATAATGAATTATGGATGTCTTATCTCATGCTTTTAAACTATACTCCTATGAATATACCCAAGGAGCATGCACTCCTAAATTATTTGGATGAATTTCCTTGTACTCATGACGTATACTATTCAAGGCAACGAACTGCCTGATACTTGGTCAGGTGCAACCTTTACTATCTTTCCCGCCCCTTTCATTTTATTAGAGTTGTTTTACCCCTTTTTTTAAAATCTTTACCCTTTAAAAATGTTTCGTTGCAACCTAAACCCAACTAGATGTTTGCAACCGGATATAGTGCTCTGATTTCCTTCAATGATATTTAAATAGCTGGTTAAACAAGGAAGATAAAACTTTGGATTATTGGATAATCTGTTTACCATTTTATTGATTATAAATTTGGAACTTGTTAAATGTCTGCCTGTCATATGTCAAGTTTCTTTTAGTGAAATTCATACCACTCACAAATGAACTTCATGTGTTAGACCGTCATTATTAGAAATGACAGAGAAGAAAAGAGTGATACCTCTGTGCTCTGTGACCAATTACTCTATAGATTCTATCAGCAGGTGTTTGATTTTATCTTTTACCTGATTTTTATTTAGCCTTCACTCCATAAGCAACTGGAAACTTATTAGGTAACTGCTGCTGACAACTTTGTATGAACTTTAATCTCAATGCCTTGAAGTATTCATTTTAAGTACTTTTGAAGTATTTTGTTGTGTATAGCTCTATACTTATTACTTAGATACGACCTAAACATTCCAGTCATCAAATCGTCTGTTTTCGCGTTCATTTTTGTCTAGATTTCAGAGTTTCACCTATTTTGCAGGTTGATGCAGCTGTTTCTGAGAGAGAGCGCATGCTGCTAGTCAAAATATCTGAGCTTCAAGCTAGGTGAGCTAGCTGTGGACTCGGATCATCTTTGCTGTCGTGCTTCTCTTTTAGACAGACCTTTGCTTAAACTGATCTTACCTCAATTGTGCAGGATGAGTAGCTTGACAGATGAATTAACTACTGAAAAGCTTAAATACATGCAGGTAAATACCTAATTGGTTTCTTCAATGCAAATAGGTCATCTAACTTTTCCGGTGGATTGAAAAAATTGAAAGAAACTATAAGAGAGAGACCACAAACTAAATTTTATCAGGTTTAGGAGCAGCAACTTTTTTCTCTCTCCACAAATTCAAAACAAAAAAAAACAAAACAAAAGTTGAAGGGAATATGAAGTGAAGCACAGAGATGTGTCCTCATTTCTTAACATAATTTTCTACTGCTGCCAGTTGCAACAGCGGCTAAATTCCATGTCAAGTCAGGGGGAAGATTGGGACAGGAGAGAATCTGAATCTTGATACTGAAAGATCTCCGTGAAGTATTAACAATGTGTATATTCAGGTTTCTGTTTGATGTTTACTACTGCCTGAGTTTTGAATTCTTTAACCCAAGTTGAATACCCAACTCAGACACATTTGTTTGGTTGTGTAGATTGAGTTATATAGGACGGAGCAGAGTTCTATTTGTGTGGCTGGAAAAATTCATCGATGAATAGAAGCTGAATGTGGAATAATCCAGCTCCAACTGATGAAGTAAACAAGTTCATCAGTTTGTAGGGAATTTCTTCATTTATTTGGTGAGTGCAAACTGAAAAAAAACAAGCCTTCTGTGCAGTCCACGTCTCCGAAGTTTTAATTTTTATTTATGCTGGAAAATACGATAGTCCTTCGGATGCGCAGACGGGGTTCCTCGCTCTTGATTGACCTCCCCTAAGGTGGGGGCCGAGCTGCTGAGGGTTCTGGGGCTAAATCTACATTTTCTGGCCTAATTTATTTTTTATCTTGTAATTTGAATGCACCATTAAGCTGTAATTTTGTTCATATGTATACCTAATAATAACACCAACAGATACTTATAGTAGTCCCATTAAAAATCGTTTGTGGGAGTATCCAAGCCATATTTTTGACCTTGTATTTTGCTTAGTACTGCACTTTTAAGATTATGTTGGGTAAAAATTATGTATCACACTTTTTTATCCATCTCAATTGTAACTTTGTAAATACTTCTAATGCTGTCGCCCGTCTGTCTACATAGATGGGAGTACAAGTTTTTCGGTAGAAATATTGTCCAAGAGAAATGTTCAATCATCTTTTTTATATTTTTAAGGAGTAGAAATAATAACTCAAGGTGAGAAGAAGAGTATCTTGTTTTGTTTGGTAGAATATTGTTGCAACCGAACTAAGAACATTTGACATATGATGTTGCAAAGAAAAGAAAATTTTGTACTATTGCATGTGAAAACGACGTAATGAACTTCTTAATTTTAACTGTAATAATATTTCTACTAAACAAAACAAGGTATTTTTCTTCTCACCTTCTCTCATATGGAGTTATTATTTCTAATAAATGTATAAAAAGATGATTGAACATTTCATACATAATTGTGGATAAAAACAATGTTGAAAAATAGGCAAAAGTTTGGGGGAGGACCAAAATTGCATCAATATTACAAACATGAACGACTATTACTATTGATTATGAAAACTCAAAGATAACTTTAAGTTTTAACCAAAGATAAAAGATACTATTTTGAGTTTTTTCTTGTATCTCCCTCTTTTATTTAGAAGGATATTTATATATCTATAATTTTTTGAAAAGAATTTTAAGGGTAAATTTGTCATTCTAGTTGAAAAAAAAAAACAGTTTATTAACACCTAAAACTGTTTCTCAGCACCCTAAGATTATGAGGTATTTAAGATCTGCATAATCCCAATGGTATCAAAAGCTAGAGATAACTCATGTTGCAATTAGAAGTAAAAAAAATTTCTGCAATCGTATCCAATTTATTTTGGTCTACAAGTATACATTTCTGTTTGTTTACATAATTAAATGCTGTAATTTACTTTTTTGTATCGCCCTCATCAATGGCTAACTCATCAAGTCATGACCAGTGCGAAAAAAAAGGAATGTTGGAGTAAGTTAAACGGGTGTTTTGATAAGCTAATAGATATGGAGGAAGTAACGAATCAGGCAATGATTTCATCGCCGTTGATTTTTATGTTAAGTAGTTTCTATTCCATCAATATTGTTTCTGTCATGTTTGCTGGTGATTTTGGCAATGTTCAACTAGCTGCCTCGAATCTCGCTACTTCCTGGGCTGTAATCAGTGGTTTCTCTTTCATATTTGGATTAAATACTGCAGTCGAAACATTATGTAGACAAGCATATAGATCCCGAACAACTTACAGGTTGTTGCAGATACATCCTTCTTTTCAACCGCGATAGCTCTTCTCTGGTTGTATTCAGAGACAATTCTGATTCAATTATTCCATCAGGATCATGAAATTGCGAAAGAAGCAGGTCTGTTTTTGAAGTTTCTTATACCTGGATTGTTTGGATATGGTTTTTTGCAAAATGTTTTGAGATTTCTTAGGGCACACTCAATTTTAGACCCTATACTTTTGTTTTCAATGGCATCATTAGTTATACATATTGCTATTATTGCCTATGCTTTGGTTTATTGGACAGGTCTTGGTTTTAAAGGAGCATCATTAGCAACATCTATTTCCATTTGGATTCAACTCATCATCTTTGGTCTATTCATGTTTTTCTCCAAACATATCAAATGGGATTACGCTTTCTCATTCGAGCCATTTCATTTTCATCATATCCTTACTAACTTGAAATTGGCTTTGCCCTCTGCTGCCATGGTCTGGTGAGTAACGTACGTGCTCGATCATATTACTATCCTTTCCTTCTTTATGTTGTGTACTGCTCTTCATTTCGTTCTATGGTATGGTTTGCATACACTCTACCCTCGCCCCTGACTCTACTTCTGAGATTACATTGCGTATGCTGTTGTTGATGATGATGTACATGTATGTATATACGCAGTTTGGAGTACTGCGCTTTTGAGATTCTTGTGTTATTGGCTGGTTTGATGCCAAACCCGGAAACATCAATTTCCATAATTGCAATGAGGTAAAAGCTTCTTTGCTTTAGACCATATATCACATTCATCAAGGCTGACATTTTTTTGGCTGTGACTTTTCAGTGTAAATACCCCAGCCATTGCCCACATGTTATTTTCCGGTCTGAGTGTAGGTGTAAGGTAATCTACCATGCTCGAATATGAGTTTAACTTTTATACTCGGTCCGAAGGAAGAAATACTTATATTGTTATATTCTTAAGATATATTATAGGTAAACTATATATCTCTATGACAAGTTACCAAAAGGATACCAGACTTAACATGCATATATAATGTACTAGGAGTAACAATTACTCTCCCTGTTTTAATTTGTTCGTTTTACTTTCCTTTTTAAAAAAGAATGTCTCTTTTCTAATTTGTTACGTCTTTAATTTAAACATCACATATGACATGTTTAAAACCATAAGATTATAGAGTATTTTGATACATTATACGTATCTTTAGCTTAAGACCACTACAAAATTCAAAAGTCTTATTTACTTTCTTAAACTCTGTAGTCAGTCAAACTAAGACAAACAAATTGAAACGGAGGGAGTATTACATTATAAATCATGTAAGTGTTACATTATATATATGCAGCACCAGAGATGCAAAGGAGTTAACAACTGGAAATCCCGAGGGAGCTAAACAAGTTGTGGCTGTTGCTTTCAAGCAAACTATTATTTTAGTATCTGTACTTTGTTTGGCTCTACTGAATCATCATATTGCCTGGGCTGGCCTCTTTAGTGATAGCGCGGAGATAATTAACAAATTTGCCTCCATGGTACCTCTTCTTTTAATATCCTTTGTACTCGAATTCACTCAAGGAAATTTATCAGGTCAGATATTTATTTCTGTAATATCCGGAGATATATATAAATGTACTATTAGTTTTGACATTCAAAATAAGCTTAATAACTTTGTCATTCGATTGATCAGGGGTGGTTAGAGGATGTGGGTGGGAGCGTTATGCTAGACTTGGCAGCATTCTATTTCATCGGCATCCCAATAGCAGTCCTCGTTGTTTTCAAGTTCAGCTTACATGATCAGGTAATTCAAGTGCGGCCATATGCTTTATTTGTGTCATTGTGTAGACAGATTCAAGATTTAAACTTGATGAACGTTTTTGTTATTGAAAAAAAATATGATGCAGGTTTTATGGATTGGCTTGATATGTGGTCTAGCTTGCCAAACTTCTGGCTTATCGCTACTGATATTATTGACTAGATCATGGAAAAAATTAGAGGGCTCAACAAACAGCAATAGAGAAAGTGAACTTTCAGCTTAATCTGTTCTTTGGCTTTTTGTATAGCTTTGATATTGCTTAATCACTTATTTGGTACGTCAAGTATATGAGAAAATAATACATGTATTAGCTTTGATACTGTTTAACCACTTATTTGGTGGTATCATTTGGATCACAACACTAATTAGTACTATCTCATTTTGTCTGATGACATCAAAATCTTGAATTTCCTTAAAAGCATATTAGCTGTTCTAGTATGTGTTTGTTTTTGGAGATAATAATAAGTACTCCTTTATAACTATAGACTATGTTTGATCATTCATTACTCAGTTTGTATAGTTGGAAATCATAGAAAAAATTAATCTTTTTTATTTGTCTTTGCAATTTTTTTTTTCAATAATTGAGAGACATTAATGTTACAATTAACTTCATAAAATGACTCATTTAACATTACTATATAACGGAGCAGAGCATTGTATGTGTTAATAAGAATATCTTTTGGGCCTAATGCACCCATACGGGAGCTAGCTATCTGAGCTGACCCATTAGTTAATTTAACCGTACGCCCTGATATTGTCTATATAAACACCATTATAGTTGTTGGAAGACACACTCTAGATCTCCCAATGAGTGAGTGGCTAGGGTTAGAGAGTTTCTCTGCATATATACCAAGTTGAGGATAGGCATCCATTCTCCATGTGAGGATTCCTAGATTGGTAATTGAGTCATGGTTGCCACAGACGATCCGCTTCTGAAAAGAGAAAATTTATAAGTCTCCAAACAAATGATTTATTACGCTATGCTTTATATTCAATGATACTACATAAACTTGGGATGATAGGGATACTGAAGAATGTTGATAAAGTGTATGTACAACTTGACGGTGATTGTGCATCCTCCAACATGTTGTACACACTTAATTTGCATTTTTCAGTATCTCTATTAAGGCTGGGCATCGGACCGGGTTGTACCGATACCTTTTCGGTTACTATTCCGATCCAGTAGTATTCGGGACAGAATGGAATACATTGAATTGATACTCAAAACGAGTCGGTATCATTATTTGGTACCAGTGTACTGGTACCGGTTCATCCTGGTTCATTTCGATTCTGGTCCGATCTGGTCTGGTCCGGTCCGGTCTATGAATTTGGATTGGTTTTTTATATTTTTGTTGTTGTTTTATACTTTTATTAGCATTTCTTTTTTTTTTATTTAATTTTTTAAAATTGCAAACTTCATTCATCAACTTCAAATAATATAAACCTAAAAAATTTAAAATTTATAAATTCAACAAATTACAAACTTAAGTTATTTACATTACAAGTTATAACATATAACTTATAAACTTCAAAAGATTCAAATCTTGAAAACTTAAAATATAAACTGAAAAACTTTATTTTTTTTTTCATATTTTTGTAATTCAAAATAACTCAAAAAAAATTATTATTTTTTGAAATAGTTATATGTGTCATCCCGTTTATCCCATCTCATTCCATTTCGGTTCTATACCGGTATATAGTGGGATGGGACGGAATCAAGTTTCCATCCCGATAATTCCGGTCCGATTCATCCCAATACCCGTCAACAACTCGGTCAAACCATCCCAGTCTGATTCGGTATCGATTCATTCCGATCGGGTGGTCCAATTCTGGTTCGGTGCCCAGTCTTAATCTCTATAGTCTCAAGTTTCTATAGTATCATTGATGTAATATCTGATGTAAATGACTACTACAACTAAAACTAAATTATATGATGCATTTGAATTATGTACAACAAACGATCATGTAAATTTGCTCAATTGATGTAACTATTACTGCTCAGTAGAGACTGCTTCTTTCCTTGCATGATTGGTGTTTGTGTATTTTCATATCCCTGCGGATGTTTTAAATGTTGCGTGTATATTTCTAGTAAATTAACTCTGAATCTTTTCAGCAGATCACCTTAGCTCAAACGTTTTGAAGTTATATGCTCCTATAATGTCTTCAGCAAGAAGTTGAGTGTAGCACTGAAGAAGTTCCCGTTGTTGGAGGAACTTCACCTTTGCTACATCCCAATTCCCAAAGAAGCCATTGAAACAATAAACCGTTTTTGCCATTATTTGAAGTCATTTAAGTTAGACAACTTAAATGACTTTAAAGAACGAAAAGAACGGCCTATAGTTTCAATGGCTTCTTTGGCTATTGCGATGTAGAAAAGGTGCAGTTCCTCCAACAATGGGAACTTCTTCACTGCTGCACTCAACTCCTAGCCGAAGACATATAGAAACATATGAGTTCAAGAAGTTTAAGCTGAGGTATTCTGTTGAAAAGATTCAGAGTTAATTACTAGAAATAGAAATGCAACATTTAAAATATAATGCTCATAGGTATGAAAATCTCCAATCTATTTGAATCATACGTGAGACTAAACTTGAAAGTCATATTTAGAATAATATGAATTTAGTTTGAAATATATATTTCATGGTTAAAAGTCATAAGGGTTTGAATGACCATAAAAATTATGTTAAGTCATTACAATAAGGTTTTTAAACCAAGGTGAAACAAAGAAAATGTATAATAATAAAGAAAGAACATAATTTTATAAAACCCTAGCTTTAATTCTATCAATCTTGTGAAATTATTGAGAATCAAAATACTTTAAGCATAGGAGTGAAGGGATACTCTCATTGAAGCCTTACATACTAGAGAGATTGAGATATGCACGAAAAACTTGCTTGAAAGACTTGAAACCCTAGCTTCTGCCTTGCTTACAGTACTTTATGAGTTTGAGGGAGTTAGGAGTGTAGGAACTGAGTCTTGGGCATGAAAATCCCTTCATGGATATGCATAATGTTGTGGCTTAGACTTAGGAATAGTGGAAAAAGACAAAAGAAACCCAGTTAAAAATGGTTGAAAACCTTCTACGAGGCCATGTACTCTCTGCGGTTTGATCTACGGGTCGTAGATTCCATCCGTGGAAGCCAAACTGAAATTTCAGTATATGAAGTTCATTTTACGTGCCCAAATTACGGTTCGTAATTGGGTCTATGATCTGTAATAAGATCAATAGAAATCAAGCCCAAAAACATGTTTCAAGACTTTATTTTACGGGTCCAAATTACGGCCCATAGATGCTTTTGCGACCCATAACTGGGTTTGTAAGAATCATACAAAAAAATAATTTTCAAAAGTTTATTCGACGAGTTCAAAGTGTTGGCCGTACTTCAATTTATGACCCATAAATGAGGTTCGTAATTATCAGACTCTAAAAACTTAGTTGTGGTAAAGAAAGATCACAATTTCATAAAAATCCTATCTTTAATTCTACCAATCTTGTTAAATTCTTAAAGATAAATATTTTAGGCATGAAAATGAAGGTATACTCTAATTGAAACCTTACATACATGAGAAATTGAGATTTGAATGAAGAACTTACTTGAAAGACTTGAAACCCTAACTTTTGCCTTCATTTTGGTAGTTTCTGAGTTTGAGGAATTAAGAGTGTATGAACTGAGTCTTGAGCGTGAAAATCCCTTTTAGGATATGCGTAATGTCGTAGCTTAGACTTACGGACAATGGGAAAAGCTAAAAGAAACCCCAATTAAAAAACTATCAAAAACCTTTCACGAGGCTATCTATGGTCTATGGTTTGATCTACAGGCCATAGATCCCATCCGTGGAAGTTAGACTGAAATTTTGAGTTTCTGAAGTTCGTACTCCCAAATTACGGTCCGTAATTGAGTTTACAACCCGTAATCATATCCATGTAAATTGGGCCCAAAAACATGTTTCAAGACTTCATTTTACGGGTTCAAATTACGGCTCATAGATACTTTTATGACTCATAACTGGGTTAGTAAGAATCAGACAAAAAATGACTTTCAAAATTTTATTCTACAAGTTCACAATGTGGGTCGTACTTCAATTTATGACCCCTAAATGAGGTTCGTAGTTGTTAGCCTCTGAAAACTCTGTTATGGTGAAGAAAGATCATAATTTCATAAAAATCCTATCTTTACTTCTATCAATCTTATGAAATTCTTGAGAATAAAAGTACCTTAGGCATAAGAGTGAAATAATATTCTCATTGAAACCTTACATACATGAGAGATAGAGATTTGAATGAAGAACTTACTTGAAAGACTTGAAACCCTAGTTTTTTCCTTCTTTACAGTAGTTTCTAAGTTTGAGGAGTTAAGAGTGTAGGAATTGAGTCTTCAGCATTAAAATACCTTTTAGGATATGCATAATGTCGTGTCTTAGACTTAGGAATAATGGGAAAAGACAAAAGAAACCCTAATTAAAAAATTATCAAAAACATTCTCTACGGGCCGTAGATCCCATTCGTGGAAGTCAGATTGAAATTTTGAGTTTTTGAAGTTGATACGCCCAAATTACGGCCCGCAATTGGGTTTATGACTCGTAATTATATCCGTGTAATTAGGCCCAAAAGCATGTTTTAAGACTTCATTTTGTGGGCCCAAATTATTGCCCATAAATGCTTTTACGGTCCGTAACTAGGTTTGAAAGAATCAGAAAAAAAGAAGACTTTTAGAAGTTTATTCTACGAGTTCACAATGTAGGTCGTACTTCAATTTACGACCCATAAATTAGGTTCGTAGTTATCAGACTGAAAACTCTATTGTGATAGTCTCTAGTAAAATGGTCATAACTTCTTACTCCGAACTCCAAGTGAAGCAAAATTGGTGGAGTTGGAAAGAAGATTCATAGAACTTTAGTTTGATTAGTCACGAGTCATACAATTTATTATATAATGAGATATATGTCCGTTTGAAGTTTACCCTTGCATGAACTTGTCACGTCTCGAGCCTACACCCTGGGCGGGACTGGCACTCGAGAACCATTGTTGGCCCCAAGCGAACCCTTGTCCTGGCTTACTTCATATGCAGGTATTATTGTAAGCGAGTTAAACTTACAACAACTTATTTTCAAATGGTGGGAACACAACGCGTTAAGTAAGTTAGAGAAAATTTTGAAGGTGATTCCAGCAGTCATTATGTGAGAGTTGTGGAAGCGACGAAATGCTCATAGACATGGAAATGAAGTAACTTACAATAGGGTGTATTATCAAGCTCAATTAACTATACATCAGTTAGTAAGGTTAAGATTTCCATGGATCAAAACAATGCCATATCATTGGTTAGAGATGGTAGAGACGTTACAAAATTATAAACCGATATTACATTATCATTTGGTCAGTTGGAAGCCACCAAGTGAAGGTTGGGTTACATGTAATACTGATGGAGCCAGCAAAGGAAATCCGGGGAAGAGTTCTTATGTTATTGCATAAGGGATGGAAATAGGGACCTAATATATGTGGAAGCACACAAAATAGGTGACGCTACCAACATGGAAGCAAAGGTAATGGCAGTGTGGAAAGCTTTACATTATTGCCTAGA
Organism: Solanum bulbocastanum; assembly: GCA_037074985.1. Lineage (NCBI taxonomy): Eukaryota > Viridiplantae > Streptophyta > Magnoliopsida > Solanales > Solanaceae > Solanum > Solanum bulbocastanum. Next base: position 4,682,595 of record CM073604.1, read on the forward strand.
AAAAAGATTTAGCCAAGTTCGGTAGGAAACTGATTCATTAGCCTTAAAAAATATGATAAAAGGAGGCTAGGGAATACCGTGGGAGGTGATTGAGAAAGTGGAAGATATCCAACAAATCATTCAGAAAATAAATGTACAGGTTTGGCATGTATTTAGAGAGGCGAATCAACTTGCATATACATGGAAACATTAATTGATTATCAATTATGACATAAATTATTAACTTCTATAGCATGTTTAAATATACAGAGAAACAATCTACATAAATTACCCAAACCACTGGGCCACCCCAAAGGGTTAGGTCTTTATATTTGTTACTTCATGTTATTTATTTCAGACAGCTATTAGTGGAGGAAGAAGATATATTTAACATTTCTTAAGTACTTTTGAAAAAAATAATCGGAATTTCGTTTTAATTTAGACCCCTCCTAGTTGTTAAAAAAAGAGAGTCTTGTATCAGTTCAATCCTGAAGTGTGGAGAAGATTAAGGAGGTTCAATGTTTGACAAAAATATAGGAGATAATCCTTAATGTATAAACAAAACAAGAACTCCCATTTGCAATTTGAAGCATAGCTAGCTTAAGTACTTAATGAGACAATATCTTTTAACTTGTGGAGATGCTCCTGTGTATGTTGTTTCAATAAGAACTAAAAAGGAGAAAAAGTGAGACAAGTAACATGTGAACTGACTGAAGGATCAAACTGAGAAGTTCATCTTGTTGCATTATTGGAGGTAAGCTTTGGGCTTTCTTTCCAATTATGAAGGAAAAGAACTTCCATGTGCTAACCCTTAAGTTCCCTCTAGCTTTTCTTCATACTGAGTTAAAGTTGAAAATGTTTTTCTCTGCATCCACTGGGTAATTATATCCAACTAAAGAACTAGCCACACAATTGGCTTCTCCGTCATCTCGAATTAATCTTTTCAATAATAGGTTCATATTCCCAAGAAGGTTTTGCAACTCGCTTGAACACACAATAAGTAAAGAGTCGACTTTCAGGATACCAAAGTGCAAATGCTTCAGTCATATGTTTTGTTCAAAATCTGCTTTTCTAGTAGAAAAAGTTTATGATTCTCTTTGTTAAATCTGTTGCAGTTGCGTGCTTATTATTTCTTTTTTCTTGTATGACGTTTAAATAAACTTTTTTGTTCTCTCAATTTATTTTCCTTTATAATATAGTTCAGCTTGTGTGGCTTTGATTCATGTTGTCACTATAGAGTAAGCTTGTTGTAGTTGTTGGTAAAAGATGTTTAACAAGTATACGATATAGTACTCACCTTAATGCGAAGGGATAAATGATCAGATACTTTGAAACATCTTTTTATTGTTGGCATGTACCACATTGTAACATTTTCTATGCACTGAGATGTTCCTTGTATTGAAAAGGTCATCATTTTTTTATTTATCCACAATCAACTCCTTGGTTTCCTGCTTCCGTCTAAGGAAAATAATTGGTTAATATAGTGGTTTCTTTCCTACAGGACTTGCTGTCAAGGTACACAAATAAGGACGAACAAATCAGGAGGTTGAGTCACATAATTTTAATGGCTCATTTCCCTATCTGAAGACCATCAAGATCCTTAACTTGAATGGATCTGTGTTATCGTTGGTAAAATATTTGCTCAACCATGCAATTGTGTTGGAAAAGTTTGACATTGTTGCCGCATTCCAAGGGAGTGATGCATCTTCGGATTATGTTACAATGGCACAGAAGCTCCTAAGCTATCCAAGATCCTCTCTGCACGCTTCAGTTGTCTTTACTTATAGATAACTTTGGCCCCTATAGTTTTTATTAATCACAATATATTTGACATCTATAACTTTATGTTTGAAACTGGCCGATTTGTGCTGTTAGAAAAGGCGTTGATTGCACTTGTCAATGTCCAAGGAGTTGTTAGTGGTTCTTCACGTCTAAGTCCCCTAATAGTCATGGAATAAAACTTGCTCTAATGTTTTGTAATTTCTATTCATTTCGCTAAATCCCGATCTTCTTTCTATACTATGAAAATTTTAAGTTGAAAACCAATTTGCCAAAATAGTATTGCACAAATTCATTACGTGTCCAAGGACTTGTTTCACTGGCCTATGTTATTCTTAATTGGTGAACCAAGGGTCATGTTCTCTTATTAGCTTCCTATTAGTTGTCATGTGTTCTTCACTGTTGTATTTCCTTTTCATTATTGCTTTGATTTGTTCACTTGAGTCGAGGTCTTTTGAAAAGTGTCTCTCTATCTCTACGAGGTAGGAGTAAGGTGTGTGTACACTCTACTCTCTTTGTACCCCACTTTATGGGATTTTACTGGGTATGTTATTTTTCTGGAAAGGTAACTCTGTTTGTTGGAAAGTAAGAATGTTAATGCAGCTTAGTTTAATAGGAGGTAGAGAAACCTGAGAGAATTGCGAGTTCATGCAAGCAATGGAACCACACATGTCTACGTTTCTACGCATAACAATATTTGAGGACAATAAAACCTCAACTATTCATTATATAATTGAAGTTTCCGTGTGTTTGTTATCCATGGAATATAGCTTTCTCTAATTAAAACTACTTGAACTATTCTTATTTTTTAGTATATTTGTTGTATCAGAGCAAGCTTTTGCTCTTTCTTTAATGTAATTTATTACTTCATAATAAGAAATAAACTAGTTGAACAGACTTTACTTTGTTTTTGTAATTACACTTGCTAATGAATAGATTTTAAATTTGATTGATTGATACGGTTGAGGAATCAAGCAATGTATTTACTGCTTTTCTTTTGTGGAATTCTCCTTGGATGATCATAGCCCAATGTCTTAAACCTATGGAGACATCGACTCTCGGGGGGATTTTTGTTTCTATAGGTGGTTGTGATAGTTATAAGGTGCTGCTAATATTTTTAGAGCAATTTGGGCTATGTCTACTTCTGTGAAAGAATTTTTTGGATTTGGACAATGAAGGACCTCAGGAGGGAAGTGGAACAGAGTCCAAACATGTGTGATGAACCAAATAGCTTTTGATATTTAGGTAAAAACCTACTAAGATATCAAGAAATAAACAACCGACTGACATATAAAGATATCTGGAGCAAATTATCTCAATTCTATCTACCTATGCCAGATTTCTTTTACAGTGTTCTAGTGCAAATATCAAGATTTCATTTTGATCTGAAGATGCTTCCTTGACTTCACGGAGGCACTAGATGCTACACACTGGTCAAAAATATTTAACAAAGAAAAAGAATTACTGACAAACAAGCAAAGAGAGGTAACTAAAAATCAAGAGATACTAAGAAAATATAATAATTTACATCTACTTGTTTTAGTTATTGCAGGTATTTCCACTCATTATTATGGTGGAAATATGAGAGTGTTTAGGCCAGTAACCCCCCTTATCGAATTCTAGACAAGTCTTGAGCAACATAAGCTCCACACTGTTCAACAAGATTTAAAAAAGGAAAACAATTAACAGGCAAGCAAAGGGAGGTAAACAAAAATAAACAACTACTGAGGAAAAAGAATGACTTACAGCTATCAGAGGGCTATTCATTTTAATCATTAAAGGTGTTCGTAATCGATCTCTATGGTGGAGATATGAGCAATTTTTGGCCAGTACTCCCTCTTGTCAGTTGATAGGTGTCTCCAAATTGTGCTGGAGAGCCTACGGCTACGAGAAACATACATAAAAGCATTGACATTGGTAGGATTTTGCAGTGCTATATTAAAAATACATGAAAAGCCTAGAAGATTCGACATCTACTATATATAGTAATTTTTCTACAAAAGGGGTTCGTATGAAGTGTTGTCTCCTATATTCAGGTTAGGAAAAAACAGAAACGGAAAAGAGATGAAACAGACAGAAAATAAAGATCCGAGTCCACAAAATCCACTATGTTTCCTTAAGAAATTTAATCCCCTCAAGTGCCCAAGGTTACAGATTAATTCCTCGCAAGATAAAACAGATTAACTATTAGAGAAGTAGCTGTACCTCAAACTTCACTAATTTCAGCGAACTCAAGAATAGCAACGAGAGCACACATAAACTCAGTCGATCGACAATTTTTTTTTGTAAGAAAATGTATGCAGAGAAGACAAATTTTCAGTGTTGAAAAATGAAAAAAGACTCTCTATTTATAGCCACTTGCAACAAGGAACGCGTTTATTCGGACAATGGTGTGAACGCATCTGTTCAAACATGTCTTTCCAGAATGTTGTGTCTTTTGGGAAAAATAATGTCTTTTCGGAAGGAACAGGTCCTTTCAAAACAACCTTATTGTTACGCGCAAATTTCAAATAATTCTGTTACGCGAGATTAATTCTGTTAATTAATTAACATTTTGAATTAATTTATAAGAGAAAGGAAATCAATTAATGAGATTGATTAAATAAAATTTGTTCTAAAGTATTATCAATCAATTGCCAATTCCAAATTTGAAGCCGAGCGAGTGATGCCGATGACAACATGAGGGGGCACCTTCTTCTTAACCCTTAAGAACTAAAGGAAGTGTTTCCTAATATAAGTACAACAATTTTACTTTCTTCTACCAATATGGGAGAAATGACTTTTCATTTTTAAAGACTTTCCATTTGAAATGACTTTTCATTTTCCCTCCACAAATTGGTTCCCCCGCATTTTCCATTTTGCTCTTCTTATTTCGTATTCACACCTTGCTAAAACCCAACAATCCCCCATATGAATGGGGAATGACTATTGTTAAAGCATATGCATGAAAAAACTTGTGTGTCTCATAAGTAATGGTTAATCACATCTGGATAAGTAGGTTTCCCTTTAAACTTTCCGTAGTGAACATATATCGGATACACTCAGTCAATCAGTAGATTTGATATCTTTGAACCCTCGAGCTTTGGTGTATACCTAGACAACATAAGTCACATAATCAACCCTTGAGTTATTTCTGGTTCTCATTGTTTTGTTCGTTTCAGCCATGAACATATCTTGGTTAATAAGTGCTTAGAGAACTGGCCTTACCGAATTCTCCTTGAAGCGGCTTACACTTCACACTTACATAGGTGGTTTCTAACTGTGTTATCCCATAGATACACTATTTGATATACCATTTTAGAAGACGATTTTCACATCCATTTGATGGATTTCAAGACCGTATACTGCAGCTAGGTCAATTAACATTCGAATTGATGTAATCCTAGTCACTGGTGAGTATGTGTAAAAATAATCAAGACTTTTTTTCTGTCTAAAGCCTTTGACAACAAGTCTTGCTTTATATTTGTCAATAGTTCCATCATCTTTCATCTTCCTTTTGAAAATCCATTTCGAACCCAAGGGTTTGTTTCCTCAAGAAAGATCAACCAACTCCCAAGTATGATTGCTTAAGATTGATACAATCTCACTATTGACAACCTCCTTCGAAGAGGTTGAGTCGCTAGACAACATAACTTCCTTGAATGTTTGAGGGTCACTTTCAAGAAGGAATGTTACAAAGTCAGATCCAAATGAAGTAGCTATCCTTTGACGTTTACTGCGCCTTGGACTCTCTTCATTAGAAACATTCTCTCTTGGTTCTTCTTGAGGTCATTTAGACCCACCACTAGATGACTCAATTCTAGTCTTATACGGATAGATATGTTCAAAGAATTCAACATTATCTGATTCCATAACCGTATTGTCATGAATATCCGAATGTTCAGACTTATGAATCAAAAATCGACATGCCTTACTATTTGTGGCATATCCAATGAATACACAATCCACAATCTTAGGTCATATTTTCACCCTCTAAGGTATAGGAACCTGGACTTTAGCTAGACACCTCCACACTTCAAAATATTTCAAGTTGGGTTTTCTACCTTTCCATTTCTCAGATGGAATAACGTGTGTCTTGTTGTGAGGCACTCTATTGAGTATTCGATTTACTGTAAGGATAGCTTCCCCCACAAGTTTTGTGGTAAACCTGAACTTATAAATAAGACATTCATCATTACCTTTAAATTTCATTTTTTCCTTTCCACATCCATTAGATTGAGAAGAGTAAGGAGCAGTAGTTTGATGGATGATTCTATTTTCTAAAAATATTTCTGCAAATGGAGATTCATATTCTCCACCCTATCACTTCTGATCATTTTGATCTTTTTATCCAATTGATTTTCAACTTCAGTTTTATATTGCCTAAATGCATCTATTGCTTCATCCTTACCATTTAGCAAATAAACATAACAATATCTAGTGCAATCGTTAATAAAAGTTATGAAATACTTTTTTCCACCACGCGATGGTGTTGACTTCATGTCACAAATGTCAGTGTGAATCAGTTCTAAGGGGTATGATTTCCTTTCAACAGATTTATAAGGATTCTTAGCATACTTAGATTCAACGCAAACTTGACATTTTGATTTATTACACTTAAATTTAGGAAAAACATTTAAGTTATTCAGTTTTCACAAGTTTTTGTTATTGAGGTGTCCTAAACGTTCATGCCATAAACATTTATATTCAAGCAAGTAAGATGAAGCAGAATCTTGATTCATATCAACTACAATTACATTGAGTTTGAAGAGGCCCTTAGTGAGGTAACTTTTTCCTACATACATCTTATTCTTACTACTACTTTATCAGAAACAAATACACATTTGAATCCATTCTTGGTAAGAACTATTATAGAAACTAAGTTCTTTCGCAATTCCCAAACATACAAGACCCTATTCAAAGTCACCACTTTGCTCGAGGTCATCTTTAAGTGGACCTTGCCAGTTCCTTCAACCTTTGCAGCAGTAGAGTTCACCATAAATAATTTCTCGTCTGCTGGTGCTGGAGTATATGATGCAAATAATTCTTTGTTGGCACAAACATGGCATGAGGCACCATAATCTATCCACCATTCTCTTGGATTTCCAACCAAGTTGCATTCTGAAAGCATTGCACAAAGATCGTCCATCTCTTCTTTGGATTCAGCCAAATTTGCTTGATCATTCTCCTTTTCCTTCTTTGGGATCCCGACATTCAGCAACTCTATGACCACGCTTTCCATAATTGAAGCAGTTTCTATTGAATTTCTTCTTAGGAGGATTGCTTTTTGGACCAGATGCTTTCTTTCTTTTCTTTGATTTTGTGGGATCTTCTTCAATAATTTTTACTCCAGATATTGCTGCATTACCACGTGACCTCTTTTCTGGGGCCTTGTTGTCCTCTTCGATCCTTAGCCTTACCATGGGATCTTCAACAGTCATCTCCTTGCGTTTATGTTTCAAGTAGTTTTTGAAGTTCTTCCACAACGGAGGTAACTTCTCAATAATGGCCACTACTTGAAAAACATCATTCACAATCAATCCTACATTAAAGATAATGTGAGTAATAAGAATAGACTTAATATGTACAACATAGGCGTTAAATAAATTTATATCTTAAGCAAGGAGATCAAGGATTATGACCTGCAATTCTTGAACTTAGGTGAAAATGGTCTTACTGTCTATCATCTTTATGGTCCAATAACTTTGTCATAATGAACTTCTTCATTCCGACATCTTCTGTTTTGTACTTCTTTTTTAAAGCATCTTAGAGTTCTTTTGAGGTCTTGACACTACTGCATACATTGTATAGATCATCCTATAGGCCATTCAGAATATAGTTTTTACACAAAAAATCTGAATGCTTCCATGCTTCTGTTACCAAGAATCGTTCTTTGTCCGGAGTTTTATCTGATAGAATAGGAACGTTCTCACTAATGAACCTCTGCACTCATAAAAGAACATTTTCTGATGCCATCTCTTGAAGTCGACTCCAAAAAATTTTGCAGGTTTCTCAGCCTGTGCAAGGGCAGCAGTTAAACGATTGTGTGCAACCGAAGTTGTTGCAGTACTCACTGTTCCAACATATACTTGACTTGAATTTGTCATTTTTTCTGTCACATATGGCAGATAATTTTAGTGTGTAAATACTAACAGTGAAGAATAAATCCTTACACAGCCTATTTTTGATTTAATGATAAAGTTTTTATGTTCTTTTAATTGTTAATCGAATGAATTTCAAAATTCAAAAAAATTAGAAAACCATAGAGGTTTTAATCTCCAGAAACCTCAAATACAGAAACCAAATTAAATTTCTTAATTTTGTTATCTCCTGTATTCAGGTTAGGAAAAAACAGAAACAGAAAAAAGATAGAAATAGACAAAAAATGATAATCCGAGTCCACAAAACCCACTATGTTTCCTTAAGAATTTAATCCCCTCAAGTTCCCAAGGTTACAGATTAATTCCTCCCAAGATAAAACAAATTAACTATTAGATAAGTAACGGTACCTCAAACTTCACTAATTTCAATGAATGCAAGAACTAGAACAAGAGCACACATAGACTCAGTCAATCGACAATTTTGTACTTGTAAGAAAATTTATGCAGAGAGAGAAAAACTTTTAGTGTTGAAAAATGGACCATTTGTAGCAAGGAACGCTTCTATTTGGATAATGGTGTGAACGCATCTGTTCAGATATATCTTTCCAGAACGTTGGAAATCAATTAATGAGATTGATTAAATAAATTTTGTCCAAAAATATTATCAATCAATCATTTGCCAAATCCAAATCCAAAGCCGAGCGACGACGATGACGGCGCGAGGGGGCACCTTCTTCTAAACCTTTTAAGAACTAAAGGAAGTGTTTTCTAATATAAGGACAATACTTTTCCTTTTTTCTACCAATAAGGGAGAAATGACTTTTCATTTTCGAAGACTTTCCATTTGAAATGACTTTTCATTTTTCCTCCAAAAATTGGTTCCCCCACATTTTCCATTTTTCTCTTCTTATTTCCTATTCACACCTTGCTAAAACCCAACATGAAGTCCCTTACAACACCCTAGCTCTGCGCCTGCCTAAAAGCACTCCTGGCTGCCATCTTAATTTTTGTCTCCAAAGTCTTCCTAAAGTTGAAACAGTCATCAAATGAGCTGATATAAATTGATGTTCAAAGTATGCAAATTTCATATTTTATTTATTTTTTTGGAAAGAATATTTCAACAAATTGAGTAAAAATATCCCTTTTTACGTTCATTCTAGCATATCTACCTCCATTGTCAACAATTTATATAATTGCTAATTGATAACTTGACACAGACATTATATCAGTTTGCCATATGAAATATATTAAAATAAAATGACAGTTCGTTCAAGTTTTTGTTAGAAAAATCACAATGATGTGTAATGAAAAATAGTAGTGTAAATGAAGGTCTTAATCCTGCCTGATCACGTGTCATAGTATCAAACTAGACCCTATACCTTGGCAGGAAGTTTTTGGTCTCGATGTCACGGTCCACACTTCTTCCCTACTTCAGTAGTTGAATGTCTTTTGATAATCTTGCTTTAATCTGCCATTAATTCATTTTGAATTTTGCTAATTTCTAAGGATTCTAAACATGCTGCACTCTTGCTCAATTTACAAATAGCGAAAAAATTAAACCTGCCTCCACTATAGACAAAAACAAGTTCTTAGGTTATGACTCTTATACTTAAAACAAGAAATGATCTCTATTCACAAATTATTTGTGATCGCAGGTCAGGGTGGTCAAGGCTTACATTTTAAAATTTCAATTTCATTTCCTAATTTTGAACTTGCTTTCTTCCATATACCTCAACCCATTTAATCTAAACCACCTTATTTTCAAGTTATAAGGTTTAAGCAAGGAAATAAGAGAGGATGAGACGAAATATTTTTACATAACTAATGGGGGATTTGGGATATGTGCTAAAAATAGATTTTCTTTTCCACATCTCCCAGGTTCTCTGCTTTTGTCCCTTTTAAATACCACATGATCATCTACCATATTCGGTGAAACTACGGAAGGGAGTTTTTTTTATTTTCTTCACTTCAGAAAATAATCTAGAACAAGACAAGTTCTTGTAATGACCCTAGAGGTCATTTTTGAATAATTTTGAAAAAATATTGTTTAACCCTCCCAATGATTGCCCCGGGTCATGTTGGATCAGTTTATGCGATTAGTTCTAGGATCCGATTGAAATGTTGTGCTTTTTGGAAGATTTAGTATTTTGGAGGTTTTAAGTTGTAAAAAGTGATTTTCATCAACACCCAGAGCTATGAGTCTCAAAATGGAATTTTGTCAGTTTCATTAGCTCTACAATGTAGAAATTGGTTGAGGAATGTTGTCGTTTTCAGTTCAAGTCTTGCTATGGATTTGAGGTCTTGACTTGGAAGTCTAAGTGACTTTAGGTTAAGAGTTGACTTTGGTCAACATTTGAAGTTCGGGCGCTAAAATTGGAATTCTGATGATTTTATTAGATTTAGATGGTGAATTTAGGTCTAAATAGGGTCTTGGTTGAAATTTCGAAGGTCCCAAGGGCAGTTTGGTCTTTTAGGGTGAAAGTTAGTTTATTACAAATTTAGCGGGTGCAGGGTCATGGAGATCTTGAATCCGTGTTTTAATGGTTTCATTGAGTTCAAATTGCCAAATTTAGTTGGTTAGCATATCTAATTTGTGCACTCGGGATTTCAAACGAATCTTAAGAGTTCATTAAGTGAATTTTGTGTTAGAGTGAATTGTTATGGTTGTTGTCTAGTGCATGTTGTATGATCATCGTGACCATAGGGCTCTCTCTTGCAATCACGTAAGAGATTTATGTTCATCAGCTTTGTGGGTGTTGTTGTTCATGATTTCTTATGAGGTTCTATATTTGACTAGATTTTGTGGATTCAAAAGCTTATCATAGAGGGAAGGCCGGAGTACCAAGTTGTGTTCTTTCTCCTTTAAGGCAATTAGACCCCTTTGACCTTTCATTAAGTGTATTTAACCTTGTATACATTATTGTGTGATTGGGAGTAATAGGGAGTGGTGAAGGACCCCATATATCATACTCATGGTTAAATTTTGCTCGAATTTTAGTGATGATCTTGTGGGGTAAAAATGATTTTGTTGATATAATAATGTGTAATGTGCCACGAGTGGATTGAATGGTTATATTGGCTCACTTTTGATGACGTGCATAATTGTGTGTGTGGATTAGGTATTGACGTAGAATTTATCACCTTCTCATTATTCATGTGAATGTTCTTATTTACATTAGTTCTGAAACATTATGATAAGATTTGGATTCTTAATATGTCGATGTGAAATTGTTTTAGTGATTTATATTTATGCCGGTGAGAAATGGTTCGTGAGATTAATGTTTATGTCGATGGAGAATAGTTCTTATGATGTTGTGCTGATGGGAAATAGTTCTAACGGATACATGGATTGATATAGCCTCAGGGATCCCGTCCTGATATTCAGCGGGTGTGCCTTGTAGCATGAGTGGATATATCATTTATATGTTTTGTGATGCTTGTGCAGCAAATGTGTATCAACAGAACATGTATGCATCACTCTATATGACATTTACATTACATTGCATTTGCACCTCATTATCATTCTTAGAATTTATGAGTGAGTTACTATGTTCATGGTTAATTGAATATGAAGTCTGATACTGATGCTACAAACATTCTTATATGTGAATTATGATAAATTATATGTATTGTTTTGTTCCATTATTTGTGAAATTGTTATGATGGGTTGTTTCACACCCCGAAGCTACCCCCAGGATGCGGACACGGGACTTAGGATCATGAGTGACCCCCAGCTAACCCTGCTGGCATATTATAAGCATACTAAAGTAAATTGAATCAATAAATACTGTGCGGAAGCTAAATCATATGATAATATGAAATAATAGGGAATACCCATATACTATCTAAATAAATGAAAACTGAGAGTTTGAATACAACTGAAAAGTCAAACTTGAACGGTAAAGCTAAAACCAACTATGTCTGAAATAAATCCTCTACTAACTAGAAATGCTGGGACATGCCTCAGCTAGATCTATCAAAAACTGAAACTAAAGCTAAAAGCAAAGAAAGATAATCATGTCACTCGTCCTTGAAGAATGAGGACTCACCACTGATGCTGCTGAACTGAAGATTGAGAATCGATCTATGCGTGATCTAGAGGGCTGAGAACATAGACCTACATCACGAGAAGATGTAGCACAGTGTATGCGTTAGTACTTGAAAGGTACTGAACATGAAGGATAAAGTAAAGCTGAACAATAATCATAACTGAATCAAAACATATATTTGAACAATGATAAGAGATAAGCATGATACTAAACTGAGAATATTAAACATGAAATAACTGAATGCAATGACCAAGTCTATAACATGCTGAGATTGAAATCTGACTATAACTGATGACATGGTCAATGCAATAGAATCTGATTGAACTGTGGGAGCTACTAATAACCGACATAAAACCACATAAGCTAAATGTGGAGTCTGATGTATACGCCTCATCGAGAGGGCCCAATATACCCTTCAAAAGGTATAAAGGCATGATTGGCGTGATCAGTAAAATGAAATGCCCAACAGAGAGGACTTAACCTACGGGGAACGTAGTTATGGGACTTAAGGGTGACTGACCCTAGTCCACTCGGTATTTAGCTTCTCCCAATTGATTATGTAATTAACATTTTATGACTGAATTTTTGTAATACTGGATAGCTCAAAATATTGACATACAAACTGATAATGTAACATTAATATACTGATAATGAGACATTCAAAAACAGAGGCATGTATATTTGAATTATCTGACCTAGCACATGTAATTCATGAACTAAAAGAACTACATAGTTAGGGTTCTGAAATTCTACACAAAACGATACTAAAATCATGATAATCTGATTTGGATCAATCTAACAACTAAAACCCAACAATTTCTAACATTCAAGAAACCCTAGGTTTTGACAATATTAAGGGAATCAAGATTCTGACTGAAATCTAGGGACCTAATGGGCGAAAGAAACTCACTCACGAAATCCCACATACCTAGTGACGAATTTCATGGAGAAATCTTTCAATTTCTGGGTTGGAACTGAAGGAAACGTTTTTGCGTTCTTAGAAAGCTTTGGTCAACTCTTTCTCTTCTCTGGTTCTAAGTTTGATCGATTATTGTGAGAAAGAATTCACTAGGGTAAGTTCTAATTAAGTTGCAAGGCTAAAACTGATTAAAACTACATAGTTTAGGAGTTAAAAGACGTAGTTTAGGGGTCTAATGCATAAGTAAAAGACAAAAAGACCCTTGACTTAAAAAACTGTCGGGGCCATTGATGGACGGGACTGACGGACCGTGGCTGGACCGACGGCCAAGCCAGTCAATCGTTGTTTGGCAATTGAGAGCTTAAACTGGGGGTCTGACCTATGTCCCTGGACCATGGACCGTGGTCTGACTTACGATCCATAGGTCTTAGCGTGGGTCTACCTTTAGCCAATTTTCTAAGGCTTCTAGGAATTGGTTGAAGGTGGCCATCTATGGACCACCAGCATGGACCGTGGGTCACCCTACAGTCTGTGGGTGGCAACCGTGGGTTGCACCTACAACTCTGAAATCTGGATTTTGGTCTATTCTAGCATACGTGGTGTTACATTAACTCCCCCTTGGGAATATTCATCCTCGAATGAAGACTAAACTAGCTTAAGATAGAGGGAAAGGGTTGCAAACCCTATTACGAAACACTAGAAACTAATTTCTGACTGAACTAAGTTCCAAGAACATGCAAATACGCTGAAAATACAAGTACAAATTGAAGGAACATGATACTAAAACTTAAGCTACGCATGAATGATTGAAAAAAAATTGAAGAGGAACTATTACCTCAAGCTGAAATGGAATCGGAAGGGAAGAGGTGAGGATACTTGGCTTCGTGGCTGCTTCTGCTTCTTAAGTAGCTCCCTTTATGAACTGACTCCTTCACAAAACCTTAACTAAAACGACTTCCTTGTTTCTCAACTTTCGAACCTAATGATCAAGGATTTCAATTGGTACTTCTTCATAAGTGAGACTATCCTTCACATCCATACTTTCTAAAGGTACAATGGATATTGGATCACCCACACACTTCTTCAACAACGAAATGTGTAAAACTGGATGCACTGCTGCTAGTTCTGTTGGCAACTCTAACTCATATGCCATTTTACCAGCTCTTTTCAAGATCTTGTAAGGGCCTACATATCTAGGAATTTAGCTTCCCTTTCTTGCCAAATATCATCACCCCCTTCATAGGTGACACTTTCAAGAAAATCCAATCATCAACTTGGAACTCTAATTCCCTTTCCTTATGTTTGCATAGGACTTTTAGCGACTCTGGGATGTCTTAAGTCTAACTATAATGAGCTGCACTTTCTCCACAACATTATAAACTGAATTTGGCCCTATCAAGGTAGATTCAACTACTTCAAACCAACCAACTAGAGATCTACATCTACGCCCATACAATGCCTCATAAGGGGACATCTAAATGCTGGAATGGTAACTATTATTATAGGCGAACTCTAGGTTATCATCCCAACTACCCTTGAAATCGATCACACAAGCTCTCAACATGTCCTCTAAGGTCTGAATAGTACGCTCTGCCTGACCATCTGTCTGCGGATTAAATATTGTGCTAAGATTAACCTGAGTACCAAGACCTTTCTGAAATGACTTCCAGAAATGATAGGTAAACTGGGACCTCTATATGAAATTATGGACAAAGGAACCCCATGCAACATGATTATCTCATTAATGTAAAGCTTGGCATAGTCCTCCGCTAAATCTGTAGTCTTAACTGCCAAAAAGTGCGCAGACTTAGTAACTCTATCAACTATCACCCAAATGGAGTCATGCTGTTTGCGAGTACGAGGTAAACCTGTAATAAAGTCCATGTTGATTAGTTCCCACTTCCAAGTAGGAATGTTGATCTCTTGAGTCATACCTCCTGGTTTCTGATGTTCTACCTTCACTTGCTGATAATTGGGGCCCTTAGCAACAAAATCTGCTATATCCTTTTTCATGCCATTCCACCCAAAGACTTCCCATAGATAACGGCACATCTTAGTAGCGCCTGGATGAATAGAATACCTGCAGTTATGGGCTTTTGCAAGAATCTGATGTCTGAACTCACCCACCTTAGGAACACATAATCAACCATGATAGCGAAGCACACCAACTTCCCCTTGGGAGAAAACCTCAACTCTCTGTTGATGGACTACACCCTTTAGTTGAAGCAATATGGAATCACTAACTTGATTTTCCTTAACCTCCGCTACAAATGAAGATTCTGACCTATTCTGAACTGTTACACCACTATTTGATATGCTCATAAGCTAAACCCCTAAGCGAGCAAGTATGTGAACATCTTTTGCTAGTTCATTTCTTTCTTTCTCAACATGTGATACACTACCCATAGATAGTCTGCTAAGGGCATCTGCTACTACATTGGCCTTACCAGGATGGTAATGCACACTCATATCGTAATCCTTGAGGTACTCAAGCCATCTCCTCTGGCAAAGATTCAACTCTTTTTGGGTGAACAGATATTGAAGGCTTTTATAGTATGTGAAAACATCTATGTGAACACTATACAAGTAGTGTCTCCAAATCTTAAGTGCAAACACCACTACTGCAAGCTCGAGGTCATGAGTTGGCTAGTTTTTCTAATGCACCTTAAGTTATCTAGAAGCATAAGTTATAACCTTACCTCGCTGCATCAACACACAACCTAGGTCGACTTTAAATGCATCACAATAGATAGCATAACCGTCTGAACCCTCTTGTAGAGTCAAAACTAGAGCTGTAGTCAACCTAGTTTTTAATTCTATAAAACTTTTCTCACAATCATCTGACCACTGAAACTTAGCCTTTTTTTAGTCAACTTAGTCAATGGAGAGGCTATGGATGAAAATCCCTCCACAAACCTTCTATAATAAACCGTTAGACCCAAGAAACTTTTGATATCTGTGGGAGAGGTAGGTCTGGGCCATTGTTTCACTACTTCTATTTTATGAGAATCCACTCGGAACCCTTCGCTAGACATTATGTGCCGAAGGAAAGCAACTGGCTTATGCCAAAACTCACATTTGCTAAACTTAGCGAATAATTGGCTATTTTTGAGAGTTTGTAGGACAACCCTCAAATGATTCGCATATTCTTCCTCATTCCTAGAGTAAATAAGGATATCATCAATAAAGACGATAACGAACAAGTACAAATAATGCTTGAACACTCTGTTCATCAAATCCATGAAAATTGCAGGAGCATTGGTTAGTCCAAATGACATAACTACAAATTCATAATGACCATACCGAGTTTTGAAAACTGCTTTCGAAATGTCACTATCTCTGACTCTGAGCTGATGATAATCGGATCTGAGGTCTATCTTTGAGAAATGACTAGCACCTGAAGTTGGTCGAACAAGTCATCAATCTTGGGGATGGGATACTGGTTCTTAATTGTGACTTTGTTCAACTACCTATAGTCAATGCACATTCTGAGGGAACTATATTTCTTTTTCACGAGCAACACTAGTGCACATCATGGGGAAATACTGGGTCAGATGAAGACTTTATCTAGAAGGTCTTTCAACTACTCTTTTAATTTCTTATGCTCAGCTGGAGTCATTCTGTAAGGAGGTTTAGAAATAGGCTGGGTATTTGGAAGGAGATCAATTCCCAAGTCGATTTACCTTTCAGGAGGAACTCCGTGAAGATCTTCTGAAAACACTTCTGGAAACTCATTAACTACTGAGACTGACTCAATAGTTGGGGTTTCGGAGCTTGAATCCTTAAGGCGAACTAGATGATAGAGATACCCCTTAGAGATCATCTTTCTAGCCTTAAGGTAAAAAATGAATCAGCCCATAAGCGCTAAGCTACTACCCTTTCATTCTAAGATTGGTTCATCTGGAAATTGAAAACGAACAATCTGAGTTCTACAATCAACTGAGGCATAACAGGAATGAAACCAATCCATGGCTATAATGATATCGAAATCTACCATTTCTAACTCTACAAGATCTATTGAGGTGACTTTCTGGGAGACTGTGACAAGGTAATTTCTGTATTCCCGTCTAGCTATAATTGGGCCACTGACTGGAGTAAAGACTGAGAAGGGTTCTGAGAGAGTTTCTGGACTAACATCGAAGTTGACTGCTATATAAGAAGTTACAAAAGAAATAGTAGCCCCTGGATCTAACAAAGTATAAACATCTAAGTTAAGAACTTGTAACGTACTAGTAACTACATCAGGAGAATCTTCCTGATCCTGGTGAGCCTGAAGAGTATACAACTTGTTTTGGCACTGACCGCCACCTATACCAGATGAGTTACCCTGCTGAGTTGAGCGACCTACTAGTACTGCTGAAGTTGTGGACTGAGCTATACCATTATTGCCTCCTTGTCCCTATTTAGAAGAAGGACAATCTTTCAACCTGTGACTAGTCTGACCACACCCAAAACATCTTTCCCTTCTTGCAAGACACTCGCCCGGATGGTTCTTACCACACTTTGGATAAGTTAGGTAGGTTTTGGTGCCTGAAATACTACCTGGAGACTTAGAGCCTGATGCCCTACGTTTTTGATCATTCTGAAACTCGGAGGATAGAACACTAGCTGGTAAAGGTGCTGGAGCTGAAGACTTTTACGGAAACTACGAGCAATTT
This sequence comes from Solanum bulbocastanum, assembly GCA_037074985.1. Classification (NCBI taxonomy): domain Eukaryota; kingdom Viridiplantae; phylum Streptophyta; class Magnoliopsida; order Solanales; family Solanaceae; genus Solanum; species Solanum bulbocastanum. The sequence continues at coordinate 4,700,059 of CM073604.1, forward strand.
CCACCACCCGACTTCTGTTGAGAATACTCATAGTTGCCTATTCTTGCCTTCTTATTATCCTTAGTATGTTCCCTAAGCTTATTACCATCAACCTGCTAAACATGAGTCATGAGTCATGACCCTAGAGATGTTCATATCTTCCAGCAACATAGCATTCCTACACTCTGTTTTCACTAGGTGGGATACCCCATAAAGAACTTGTTCATTTGAGCCATGAAATTAACAACCATGTAAAGAGAATACCTAGAGAGTTGGGTGGACTTGAGTCCATACTCTTAGACTGTTATGCTACTTTGCCTCAAATTTATGAGATCCTGAGATTTTGCCTTCCTCAATTCTCTTGGGAAGAACCTATCTAGAATAGTCTCACTAAAGCATTCCCAAGTGATAGGAGCTCTATCCGTACCCCTATTTTCATTCCATTGAGTATACCAGATGTGAGCTACATCCTTAAGTTGATAGGATGCCAACTCTACCCTATCATTACCAGTCACTTGCATCACTCTAAAGATCTTCTTGACCTCATCTATAAGGTTTTGGGGATCCTCACCAATTTGTGATCCTAAGAACTCAGGATGATTCATCATAACAAAATCATGAACCATGGCTGCCACTGATCCATCACTAGCATTTGTAGGAACTGAAACCTACTGGTTGTTATGGTTGGTCACACTCTGAGCCAAGAGTTGAATGGCGTTTTGGAATTCTGCATTCGAAACCTCCTGATATTGGACTGGAGGAGTTGCGTTAGCATTCCTTCCATAAGCTCTACGAGGAGTCATGATCTGAAAATATAAAACGTCGAGTTAGAATCGAGGAATTAGATCATACCTTACGCATGATAAGAGTAACAATAACATGAAGTTTTCCTAAAACACTTTACAGCCTCCTTCTCATTAGATGTGGTGCACTTCACACACATGAAATAACTCTAATTAGTGTGGCTTTTCAGACATCTTACGACTCTTAAATCTAATGCTCTGATACCAAGTTTGTCACGACCTGAAGCTACCCAGGACGCGGACACGAGACCTATGATCACAAGTGACCCCAAGCTAACCATGCTGGCATATCATAAGCATACTAAAGTAAACTGAATCAATAAATATTGTGCAGAAGCTAAACCATATGATAATTATGAAATAATGGGGAGTGCCCATATACTATCTGAATAAATGAAAACTAAGAATTTGAATAAAACTGAAAAGTCAAACTAGAATGCTAAGCTAAAACTAACTATGTCTGAAATAAAGCATCTACTAACTAAAAATACTAGGATATGCCCCAGATAGATCTAGCAAAAACTGAAACTAAAGCTAAAAAAAAAGAAAGATAATCATGTCACTCGTCCTCGAAGAATAAGGACTCACTACTGATGTTGTTGAACTGAAGATTGGGAACTGATCTATGCGTGATCTGGAGGCTGGGAACTTGGACCTACATCATGAGAAGATGTAGCGAAGAGTATGCGTCAGTATTTGAAAGGTACTGAGCATGCAGGATAGAGTAAAGCTGAACAATAATCATAACTAAATCAAAGCATATATCTGAAAAATGATTAGAGATAAGCATGATACTAAATTGAGAACACTAAACATGAAATAGCTGAATGTAATGACCAAGTCTATAACATACTGAGACTGAAATTTTACTATAACTGAAGACATGGTCAATGCAATAGAATCTGACTGAACTATAGGAGCTACTAATAACCGACATAAAACCACATAAGCTAAATATACAGTCCGATGAATACGCCCCATTGAGAGGACCCAATATACCCTGCCAGAGGTATAGAGGCATGACTGGCATGATCACTAAAATGTAATACCCAACATAGGGACTTAACCTATGGGGCACGTAGTTTTGGGACTTGAGGGTGACTAACCCCAGTCCACTTGGTATTTAGCTTCTCCCAATTGATTATGTAATTAACATTTCATAAGTGAATTTTTTTAATACTGGATATCTTAAAATATTGACATGTAAACTGAGAATGCAACATTAATATACTGATAATGAGACATTTGAAAACAGAGGCATGTATATCTGAATTATCTGACCTAGCATGTGTAATTCATGAACTAAAAGAACTAGATAGTTTGGGTTCTAAATTTATGAATAAATCTCCACAAAACGATACTAAAATCATGATAATCTGATTTGGATCATTCTAACAGCTAAAACCCAACAATTTCTAACATTTAAGAAACCCTAGGTTTTGATAATACTAAGGGAATCAAGATTCTAATTGAAATCTAGGGACCTAATGGGCGAAAGGAACCCACTAGTGAAATCCCACATACCTGGTGATGACTTCCAACGAGAAATATTTCGATTTTAGGCTGGAACTAAAGGAAACCTTGTTGCGTTCTTGGAAAGCTTTGGTTGACTCTTTCTCTTCTCTGTTTCTAAGTTTGATCAATTATTGTGAGAAAAAACTGACTACGGTAGGTTCTAATTAAGTTGCAAGGCTAAAACTGACCAAAATTACATATTTTAGGGGTTAAACGACGTAGTTTAGGGGTCCAACGCATAAGAAAAAGACTAAAAGACCCCTGACTTAAAAACTGTCTGGACCACCGAAGGACGGGACCGACAAACCATGGCTGGACCGACGGTCCGTGCTAGTAAACAGTCGTTTGGCGACTGGGAGCTTAAATTGGGTGTTTGACCTACAACCCTGGACCACGGACCGTGGTCTGATCTATGGTCTGTAGGTCCTTGCGGGTCTACCCTTAGCCAATTTTCTAAGGCTTCTGGATAGGTTATAGGTGGCCATCCACGAACCACCAGCACAGGCCTTGGATCACCCTATGGTCCGTGGGTTGTACCTGCAACTTTGAAATTTGCATTCTTGTCTGTTCTAGCATACGGGGTGTTACATGTTGGTTCTGATATCTGTGCAGGTTGTAATTTATGGAGGTTCAGATGGTGTGCCAAGGTATTTATATTAAATATTGCTTTACTTAAGGTCAACTTGGGAAGCTTGTTGAGTATCGTTGTTTTTTTAGTACTCACTCAATTGCTTTCTACATTTGTGTTGATTATGAGTCTGGATCGTCTTGATCATCCTCTCGCACTTTCGTTCGAGGTTTGCTTTTCGAGTTCGTGATGTATTTTCTTGTCTGGTCAACAGATGTCACCCTTATTATGTCCTTGATCTACTCTAAACAGGAATACATTCAGACTTGTTTTTCTTTTCAATCTATTATAATACTTAAGGGCTTGTTCATTGAGTTATATTATGAGTTATGCATGATTATCTTATGTTTAGTCCTTTATTTTGTCCTTACTTTTTCATTTACCTTATCAGGGATTGTTTAGACTGACCTGTTTTGGTGAGATAAAATAGGTGCCATCGTGTTAGGATTTTAGATCATCATAGTTCTTTTTCCTCAACAAGAACTGGAAAGTGTAACACCCCGTAACTAGAAAGAAATTACAAAACAAGAAATAGTCATCTTAAAAAAGTATACAAAATTTGGAAATTGTTAAGTGTGTTAAAGTTGAGTTTTTGGTCAACTTCAAACGACCAGAATTTCTATCTCAGGATGAATTAGGCGTGTTTCCAGATATCGTAGGAAATATCTTGGAATGATATTTCCAACGCCGTTGAGTTTGCATGATTTCGAGTTTGTATGAGCTAGATCTGACCAGTGGAAGTTGGCTGTTCAAATAAGGAAACGTCCAATTCAAATTTTTGAAGGGCATTATGGTCTTTTCCTTTCCTAATTATTTTATTTCGTTTTCAGTAATTAATTGGGGTCAAATCAAATTTTAGTCAGTTTAAAAAAATTGAATTCACGCTAGGGCTTGGAGAAAAGAGAAAAAAAGAGAAAGGAGAAGAAAGTTCAAGATTCGTCATCTTTGTAAGGAATCATTTGTGGATTTCGTCAAAGGGTAATCCCTACGCGGTATGTGAGATCACATAACGTTGGGTCCATTCACCCACACGCCAAACATGTTTAATTCAACGATTTTCGTCCTAAAAGAGTTAGAATTTGATATTCTTGAGTTGTGTTCTTGAATTGTTTTCATTCTTGAACTTACATATGATTGATGCATTTTCTTGAGATGTTTTAGCAATGTTAAGAGTTGTTTCGAGTTATATTCTAGTATACATGTTTTGGGTAGTTAAATCTAAGAAAGTATTGAGAAAAGGAATCGACTTAAGATAAGAAAAAGAGACCAAAAGTTTGTCAAATTGTTCCTAAAAGAACAGCTGGTGGGACGCGCCCCCATAGCGCCAGGCAGGCTGGGGCGGCGAGCCAACAGTGCGCCATTTTGGAGCCCTAGTAAGTTGAGGATGGTGCGGCGCGCCAGGGATGCACTCGGATCGGTTTTTTCAGCAGTTTTTCGTCGTTCAGCCTATTTAAGTCCTTATAAAGTGTACTAACACTTTCCATTGATTCTAACTACTCTATATGACTTCTAAACTCATAGAAATCATCCATAAACATGAATCGTAACCTTGAATCCATAACTTCAAATTCAAGGAAAGTTAAGAGCCAAGTCTAGGAAGTTATTAGAGTCTTTTCAAGAAGTCTTTTGCAAATGCTTTTAACTTTGTTTTAAGACTTAAAGTTCAAGTTGAGTAAAGAGTAAAGAGTAAAGTTTGAAGTTCATTTCTTCAAAGAAGTATATGGGGACTATATATTCCCAAACAATTTAAAATATTTTCACATTTAAATAAGAACGAAAACTGAGATTTCCAAAGAGCGTTTGAGCTAGTTTTTAGAAAAGAGTAATTGCTTTCTAAATGAAGTAAGAGATGAAACTTTGATTTCCACATTAGACTTTGACCTAAGTTTTTGAGCAATTATCTCAAATTAAAGAAAGAAGTATGTTATTAAACATAAGAGCTAGTAGTATTGAGCACCGATATGGGGGAGAGTTCAGACAACTCACAACCCCCATAAACTATGCAGCCACCATGGGTAGAAAAGGGTCATACTTTTTAAATGATTCCTTTTGTGCTTTGTAGCATAGACTAGTGGATCCACTTAGTAGTTCGGGTTCTATACCCTCGGTAAGGTATATGACGACCCTGGCTGCGTGAGGCAAAACATTGTATCATCACAATAGCTCTGGTATATGTCATCGCACCTGGAACTTGTATCAGAACTTCCCATTGTGGCGCGGTGCGCCTAGCAGAGCTCCAGGAAAACGCCTTTGAATATTGAGGTTTGGGGCGTCGCGCCTTGTAAAGCGTCAGTCAGACACCTCAGAACTTCTACCTTTGACGCGTCAAGCCTCTCAGTGCGCCTGAGAAAGTGCTCCGAATATTGTCCCTTGGCGCCTCGCGCCTAGCAGTGTGCCTGGCCCTGGGGCCTTCATCCTTAGCCATTTTTTATGCTCTTTTGCATCTCGTTTCTTCAATTTGACTCCAACTTCCTTGAGAGTTCCTGAAACCTCTAATCACATGCATTAGTGCATAATCATAGCAAGTATAACAAAATCAAGTAATAGCTAAAGATCATTCTTTTAATTTAATCAATTCAGGGGCAAATATTGACAACTTAGGCATATAAATATACCTAAGATCACCACCCCACACTTAGACTTTTGTTTTTCCTCAAACAATCTTTAGACTATCAACTCATTTTCACAACCCTTAGAATTATCAACCCACCTTAAAATCAACCAAACATTTTTAACCATGATCTTGTAGTTCACAATGAATGCAACATTTCACATTTACACGAAGTTACAACACATGCTCAAAGAATGAATCTTTTAATATTTTTTTGGGCTAATACAAACTCATACAAACACACCAATTAAATAATCTTACACATGCCATGACTGACCTCACTTATTCTTGTTTAGTAAGGCCTTTCACTCAAGCAATCACAATATCAATAAGGCCTATTTTTCAAACAATCAACTCACTCTCACAAAAGAAGTTCTTACTTTTCTCAATATACCATAAGCTTGCCCATAGTGTATTCTTACTTTTGCATTATATTTCTTAAGGAATCAAGAGGACTTTCATTTGGTTGTAATGTCGGCTTAAGGTAAGGGAGGGAATATTTAGGATCATTTTTGTGACACCACCTCCCTAATGCACATGTCATTATTTTGCCAACAATCTCCTTCATAGTTTTTCTGTCTTCCTAGTACACACTTCATGACTATTTACCCCTCTTTGTTGCTCCATCTTTGCCCTTTAAATTTTTTTAAATGCTTTTGCACTAACCACCCTCACTCTAGATTTTAAAGTTCGAGTAAGGTACGCATTATCCTTGATAGGACCAGGGCCAATATTTAGAGCATATTTCTGAAATATCCACCCTCAATTGAGTTGAGGTGCACATTATCACTAGGGACCAAGGCCAAAATAGAGTTTTTACTTATCCTTTTCTTTTCCACACAATGTAGCATTTCACCCTTAATTATATCAACCAACAATTTTCAACCCTTCTTCTTAACATAGTGCATTAAGGATTTTATTAGAATCAAAATAACTTGGTATCAAACAAACAGGTTTTGGCTCATCAACAAACAAGGCTAAAGGCTCAATGGGGGCTTCACTAGGGATAATTTCAATGGTAGGCATACAAGTAGAGTCAAGAATTGACTATTTCAAAGAAGCGCCTCAACCACATTCCCTAAGTCATATAAGCTACTAATTCAACACACACAAGACAAGTTCTAGATATTAAGTTAAGCAAGAACCAATCAACTCTCACCACACATGGCATCATGACACATATAAGGACATATCAACTAACATGCTCATACAACTTGCATTACAGTATCACTACACAATTAAGCCTATTTTTTTTAATTTTGAGTCAAAACTAAGAGCACATGCTTGTTACAAGGTTAACATTCTATTGCACTTTTCCAATTTTGACTACCCATGATGTTTGGCTAACTTTTTCGGACATAGTTTCAAAAGACCAAGGTTGGTTTCTCAAACCTACTCCTCTATGTGACTAATTTTCCCTTAAGATGGTCGTCATCCATCCATCATTGGGAACTGTCACTCCTATGACGACTGTAAGACTCAATAAAGCAGTAAACTAGTCCTAGTTGATTCAAAGGGACTATCCTCAGTAAAAGTACCAAAAACAAATGCTGAGGAACCCAAAATAAAAAATTTAAAAATTTAACTAAAAACTAACCTAAAACTAACACTAGACTCAATAAAACAGTAAACAACTATATACAACAATGACATAGTACCTACCCCACACTTAAAAATAAGCGCTGTCCTCAGTGCACAATTAAAGTAAAGTATAGAGATAGGAATACTCCCTCGGGCCTTTAGGCCTCGTCATCACCGCCATAAAAAATCATCAAGACATTCACCTCTTCATCAACAATATCCTCCTCCTCATCCATCGCCTCATCAACAGTAGCCTTATCATCATCCAGAGGCTCCAAAAATATGGGACCAGTCCTGCATAAGAACGTTGCACTCTCGGTCAAAGGGTAGCACTCCACTATGGTCTTTATCTCCTTATCTATAACTGGACGACCACCTATTCGCAGCTGCAATTTCTCCATCCCAAACATTCTCGCCATGACACTATCATCACGGGCTTGCCTTTCTTAGGCAGACAAGACATGTCCAGCGCCTTAGTACGGGTCACATCAACTAACTTACCCTTCAAATTCGGGTGAAAAGCAATAGTCAGGTCTACTGCCTCCTCCTCTATACCTTGAGCCCTCAAGAAATGGGTTATCAACCACCCGTAACAAAACCTCTACCACATATTATTCCAAAATTTCATCATATTTTTCCTCAGAATTGCCCCAACATTAATGGGCATTCCCTTCATTAGCATATAGACCAACACCACCATATCCCTCGTTACCTCTGTCAGATGTTTCGCGGGTAGCAGGACATTACACGTTATCTTTAACCATACCCTAACAACTTGATTGAAATTAGCAAAGTGGAGGGTATTATGCCTCCTTGTATCCTTGCTATGCTCCCACCTAGAGTGGAATCTACCTCACATAATGTATGTTGGATATCATTATAATGAGGTTTATCCTTCAGTGTATGAAAGTCATCAGAATCACAATTTGAGGTCCTAAAAAATTCATTCAATATTCTAGTGAGCCAGTTTGCATAGAACTCACGAACTAAAGACAAATTACAGTCATCCGTGAGATCAAAAATAAATCTCAGTCCCAACTCAACCACAGTCCGATAAATAACAGGAAATTGAGATTGCAACCTTACCTCATTGACGTATTCGTCGCCTATATACTTAGGTTCACGCTGACATTCAAACCATTCCCAACCATAGCGCTCCACCGCCTTTTTTCTGAATTTTTGGGCTCAGTCTCGATTTTCGGACCCGAATGCTTCACCCTTCCTACTTCGCTTAGAACTCGCCACATTTTTGGCTTTTGGTGCCATTGTAACCTATTAAGAATGAAAATGGAGAAAAGAAAACAATTAGAAAAATTGGGGTGGGGTGGGGTGGGGGAGAGGTCTACTGGCAGTGGTAGTGAAGAGAAGAAAAAGAAAAGATTTAGAGTTGTGAGAAATTAAGGTAGTGGGTGATTGGGTGGAATAGTGGTATTTATGGTGGAGTGTGGGAGAAAGGAAGGTTGGTTTGGGGAAAGGGAAAAGCTTAGTTGGGGATTTAATGGAGGAGTTGTGGAAGAAGAGGAGTTGAGGAAGAAGAAGAATGGAGAGTTAGAGAGAATTTAGAAGAGTTGGACAGGTGAAATTTAGGAGAATGGGGGATAAATGTTAGTGTTAGGGATTTATGGAGGGGTTGGGTCGGGTTAATCGGGTCGAAACCCTTTTTTTTTTTAAAAAAAAACTAGGTTATGGGGCGATAGGGGCACGACACCTCACCATAGCGCCTAAAAAGATGCTTTGAGATTTGCCTTTTGGCGCGGCGCGCCAACCAGAACTCCAGCCTACAAGTAGCAGGCGCGATGGAGAGGTGACGCGCCACATTCATGCTTCAAGAGGCGTTCTGAATTGCAAGGCCAGGCTAGCCGCGCCTGGCCTCAGATTTTTTTTTTTTTTAACTATTACAAACTAAGTTACAAATAATGAAAAATGCTATCTAGCTAGAACTAGTAATTAAAAGTAAATCCTAGATTCTAAGAATTGAAACTACGCTAAAGCAAAAATCAAAATTCAAAAATGAACTACCTATCTATTACATATTGTTCACGGGTTGCCTCCTATGTAGCGCTTGATTTAACGTCGCGACACGAGGCAGCTTGGATCATTCATCATTTAGCTCAAGAGCTTCCTGATCATGATCCGAATCCTCACCAAAATAGTGTTTCACTCTTTGCCCATTGACCAAGAACGTAATGTCAGTCTTACCTTTAAGTTCAACAGCCCCATGTTATGTCATTCTTACCACTTCGAAAGGACCAATCCATTTAGACATTAATTTTTCAGGGAATAACCTGAATCTAGAGTTAAAGAGTAGTACATTTTCCCTCGGAGTGAAAGTACGACTAACTATGTGTTTATCATGCCACCTCTTTCTCTTTTCTTTGTAAAGCTTGGCATTCTCATACGCATGGAGCCTAAACTCCTCAAGTTCATGCAGATGATTTACTCTCTTTTTACCGTCCAGCTCGGCGTCCAAGTTAAACTTCTTAATTGCCCAATAAGCTTGGTGTTCTAATTCCGTTGGAAGATGACAAGCTTTCCCAAATACTATGTGATAGAGAGAAGTCCCTATGGGTGTCTTATACACAGTCCTATATGCCCACAACGCATCATCTAACTTCTCAAACCAATCTTTCCTCTGCACATTCACCGTTTTCTGCAAAATTTGCTTCACTTCTCTATTTGAAACCTACACTTGGCCACTCTTTTGAGGATGGTAAGCTGTAGCAACCGTATGCCGAATACCATACTTAGATGAAATGCTTACCTCCATCACTTATGATTGCTCTTGGAGTGCCAAAGCGAGTGAAGATGTGCATCTTTATGAACTTTATCACCACCCTTGAATCATTTGAAGGAAGAGCAACAGCCTCAACCCGCTTACTCACATAATCCACTGCCACAAAAATGTATTGGTGTCCACTAGATGGCGGGAAGGGACCCATGAAGTCAATGCCCCACACATCAAAGATTTCCACCTCCCAAAATGTTACTTAGCGGCATCTCATGTCTTTTTGAAATAGTACCCAACCTTTGGCATTTTTCACAACCCTTCACAAAAGTAATAGAATCTTTAAATAATAAGGGCCAAAAGAGACCAGATTGAAGTACCTTATGCGTTGTGCGCTCTCCTCCGTGGTGACATCTATATAGGCTAGCATGACAATTTTCAAGCACTTTTTGAACCTCATACTCTGAAATGCATCTTCTCACTACCCGGTCCACACATTGCTTAAACAAGAACGGTTTATACCAGATATAGAACTTAACATCATTATTAATTCTTTTCTTTTGTTGGGTGGTAGCACCCCGAGGATACTCTCCACTTACTATCAAATTCACAATGTTTGCTTACCATGACACTTGAGAGATATCTAATGCCATCAATTGTTCATCCGGAAACTCTTCCCGAATTTGCTCACCTTCATTCACATGGGAAAAATCCTCCAACCTAGACAAGTGATCAGCTATTTGATTTTCAGTACCTTTCCTATCTTTGATCTCAAGGTCAAATTCTTGGAGAAGCAATATCCATCGAATCATCCTTGGTTTAGCATCCTTCTTGTTGAATAGGTACCTAATAGCTGCATGGTCAATAGAAACAATCACTTTAGTACCTACCAAATACGATCTAAACTTGTCGAAGGCGGACACTAGAGCTATCATCTCCTTCTCAGTTACTTACTGTGTAATTAGCTTGTGTAGAGTCAAGGGTCTTGCTTGCATAATAAATCGAGTGGAACATTTTATTCTTTCTTTGTAGCAACATTGCACCCACTATTACGTTGTTTGCATCATACATGAGTTCAAATGGTAATCCCCAATCAAGAGCAGTTAAGATGGGAGCCTCAATTAAGTTCCTCTTCAACATCTCAAAAGCATTCAAGCGCATCTCATCAAAGTCAAACTTCACCTCCTTCTCCAAATGACTACACATAGGTCTTGCAATCTTGGAAAAATCCTTGATGAAGCGCCGGTAGAAAAGTGCATGACCAGGAAAACGACACACCTCTTTTATAGAAATGGGAGGGGGCAATGTTTCAATAATTCTACCTTGGCCTTATCAACCTCTAAACCCGACTTTGACACCTTGTGACTTGACACTATCCCCTCTCTAACAAAAAAATGACATTTTTCCCAATTTAACACTAAGTTAGTGTATTAACATCTAGCAAGTACTTTATCAAGATTCTGAAGACATATCTCAAAAGACTTCCCAAAGACAGAGAAATCATTCATGAACACCTCTACAAAGTCTTCCACCATATCATGAAAAATGGCCATCATACACCTTTGAAAAGTCACCAGTGCATTGCGAAGTCCTAATGGTATGCGTTTGAAAGCATATGTACCATAAGGACAAGTGAACATGGTCTTTTACTGATCCTCGGGTGCAATCAAGATCTGGTTATAACCGAAATACCCATCTAAGAAACAATAGTACTCCTACCCTGCTAGTCACTCAAGTATCTGATCAATAAAGGGAATGGGGTAGTGATCTTTCTGGCTGGCATCATTAAGTTTTCGGTAATCCATACAGATTCTCCAATCGGTCACTGTTCTAGTATGAATCGGATCATTCTTTTCGTTTATTATCACTGTCATACCTCCCTTCTTGGGAACATATTGCACCGGACTTACCCATTTACTATCGGAGATCGGGTACATAATTCCAACATCTAGTTACTTTATCACCTCCTTTCTCACTACTTCTTTCATCAAAGGATTTAGCCGACGTTAAAGTTGTGCAATTGGTTTTTTATCCTTTTCCATGTAGATTTTGTGCATACATAATGCCGGACTAATCCTATGAATTTCAGCCATCTGTCATCTAATCACTTTCTTCCTTCGCTTTAAGATCCTCAATGCCGCATTAACATGTAATTCAGACAACTCTGCAGAAGGTATAACATGAAAAGTTTCATTAGTATCCAAATAAGCATACTTTAGGTGAGCCGATAGAGTTTTTAGTTCCAGCTTGGGAGTTTCTTCTATTGATGCCTTTGGTGGGGGCCTTAACTCACGATCTAATGACTCCGCTTGAAGCTTACAAGTATCAACCAGTGCTAGATTAAAGCACGTTTCTATCTCTTGAGCGTCAACATCTCTATCCACTTCATGACTCATTAATACTCTCTCTAAGGGATCTTCAGGCATAACTACTTACGATTCTACTATGTGATCAACCACGGAAATAGCAAACAACTCTTCATAGATATAGGGTAATTTTAAAGAGTAGTAAACATCGAATACCTCAACCTTATCATGTGCCCTCATAGTTAATTAACCAACTGCTACATCAATTAATGCCCTACCCGTGGCTAAGAACGGACGTCCCAAAATGAATGGGACTTCAGAATCGAGTTCAAAGTCTAAGACCACAAAATCCACAAGAAAAATCAATGAACCTACTTGAACTAACACATCTTCTACCACCCCCTCTGGCCTAGCAATAGATCTATTAGTGATTTGGAGAATAACAGTGGTTCGTTTTGGACTACCCAACCCAAGTTTTTGATACAATGACAAGGGCATCAAATTTATACTTGCCTCCAAATCACACAATCGGCATGGATGAACATTGCCAATTTGTAATATGCACATTAAAACTACGCGGATCTACTTTTAACATTTTGGGTAGTCTATTTTGAATTCTAGAGCTACACTCCTTAATAAGTGTTACTGTTTCATACTCCGTGAGCCTCCTCTTGCTAGCCACAATGTCCTTCACGTATTTAGCATACTTTGGGATACCCTGCAAAATGTCAACCAAAGGCAGATTAATGTGAACCTGTTTAAGGAAAGAAAGAAACTTATCGAAGCATTCATCCTCATTTTGCTTTTTGAGCCTTTGTGGAAACGGAGGTGGTAATTTCTTTTTAAGGAATGGGTACCTCAACATTGGAGCTTTTTACTACCTCTTTCACTTTCTTTTCTTTGGTACTTGCCTCTGTATCTCTCATGAGCTCCACTACCACATACCTCACACCAATTGGTTGCCTCTTGTACAATGTTTACCGGTGCATGGTTTAGAGCCATATTTTAAAAATGTAATGCAATGTTATGTTGCATTGCATCTAATTTGGCATTTATGACAGTAGCTTGATCTATATCTAAGATCCCCGTTGCCTTTTGGGTTGTGGTTCTAAGCATTTCCCCCTTATATCCTGGGTTCCCTTCGGAGAGTCTATTGAGTCAGTCGAGCAGCTCTTTACATGTTTTAGCTAGGGCCTGTCCACCTGCTACACTATTAAGAACTACACGAGCATTATAATCTAAATCCTCAAAGAAAGTGTGAGCAAGTACCTCATTAGTTTGCATGTGGTGTGGGCAAGCATTCAACATTTGTTTGAAACAATCCCATGCTTGGTACATGTCCTCCCTTTGATTTTGCCTAAAGCATAATATCTCACTCCTCAACCGTGCGATTTTCTTAGATGGAAAGAATCGACTCAAGAACTTTCTTGCTAGGTAATTCCATGTAGTGATGGAGTTTGGTGGTTCAGTATCTAACCAATACTTTGCGGCTCCTAATAACGAGTATGGAAATAATGTCAGCCATACATAGTTCGATGAGACTCCAGTTGGGATGTATGTATCAATGATCTCTATAAAATTCCTAAGGTGGATTTGAGGATCCTTGTGATGAAGACCAGTGAATTGACCATTAGAATGGAGAAGTTGTACCATGCCTTGTTTTAGTTCAAATCTATCCCCCGGTGAAGGTTTCCTATTACTAGACGTCATATTGGCTGTGAGTGGGACTGCCACATCACGGACTAGTTTTGCATGTACTACAGGGGGTACTGCTTGGTTGTTCAAGTTCCTGGGGTTATTCACATTGTCTTGGTTATTGTTCTCATTGTCTTCTTAAAGACCTAACCCCAATTCTCCATGTCGTCCTTGATTAGCCATTTTTCTGTGTTGGCGTAAGACTCTTTCGGGTTCGTTGTAAGGTTTGACAAGTTCTCCCTTTCGAGCCAGACCTAAAAGTCAAATGCCTGCAATATACAAGCTAAGATCAAGTAATTAATACTTGAATATTCTAATTGTAGACTTAAGAAAATCGAATATAAATCAATTTTTAAGTCCCCGACAGCGGCGCTAAAAACTTGTTGCTCCCCAATATACACGCAAGTGTACGTGGTCGCACAAATAATATAGATTCTTAAAGAAACGAGTTATCGTTCTCAAGAAACTTATGATCAATTTATATCTAACACTTAATTCTACAAATAAAAGTAAAAGTAACTGTTTAAGAGATTGTGATGATTCTTAACTACTACTAATTATGCAAAAATAAAAGTAACCAATTATGAATGACTTTAAGATGATGTTTCAAACAAGACAATTCAAGGGTTGCAGCATGTAACAAATCTTATGTATCATATTCTCGGCTTAGAACTAACTTTAGTTGTCAAGTTGCTAGTTTATAGGGTTAATTATATGAGTCGGACAATACACATCTTGTCGCCTACTCCAGTTAGCTATCTAATTACATCATTGAGCAGGGATAAATAGACTAACTGACAAGAATTTATGTTTCATCCTATTTCATAACCAAGCCAGGTGTTCGTTCGGGTGTCACTCCTAAACACTAATCACCTCAATCAAATGGGTCGACCGAGCTCTCTATATTCTCTGGCTATCTAACCTCTCATCTCCCGATTTTAAGATTAGACAATAGATTTATCTTATGGTGCGCAAGCATAAAATACTAAAACAAGAATATAGATCTAACTTATAATGACAACCAAGAATTAAATTCAAAAAGCCTTAGATAATCAACAATCGATTCGTAGCTACAACCCTAGAACTAGGGCATTTAGCCACTCATGCTATTAGCAAACAACAAAATACAATTATTCATGCGATTAACAAAAAATAGAAGAGTTAGAAGATTAAAACCTATTACAAACGTTGATACTTGATCTTGCACACCCAAAATAAAAGTCGAACCCTAACAATGAAGCCCTAAGGGTCTATTTATAGTAGTAGGAAAATTAGAGCCAAAGTATATTACAATTAGGAATCCTTTTTTAACACTTTTAAGTTGGAAAAGTCGGGATCCCACCGGCGTGTCGCACCTGTCGTCGCACCTAGAACTCGTATCAGAACTTTCCACTATGGCGCGGCACGCATAGCAGAGCACCAGGAAAACGCCTCTGAATGTTGAGGCTTGGCGCGTTGCGCCTTGCAGAGCGCCAGTCAGACACCTCAGAGCTTCTACTCTTGGTGCGTCGCGCCTTTCAGTACGCCTGAGAAAGGGCTCTAAATATTGGCCCTTGGCGCCTAGCGCCTGGCAGTGCGCCTGGCCCTGGGGCCTTCATCCTTGAGAGTTCCTGAAACATTTAATCACATGTATTAGTGCATAATTATAGCAAGTATAAAAAAATAAAGTTAATAGCTAAATATCATTCTATTAATTTAATCAATTCATGGGCAAATATTGACAACTTTGGCATATAAATATGCCTAAGATCATGATGTAGACACAGGTAACCAGGATCATCATCCAGCTCATCGTTGATCTAGTTGAGCACTCAGAGTCTTGTGGTGAGCTTGCTTTCTAGATGATCCCTTTTATTGATTTCAGTATTATTATCAGTTCATTAGGATGTCGTGGGGCTTGTCCCGACATCCATCTCAGTTGTTTTAGAGGCTTCATAGATAGTCAATCAGATGTTAGTTCATTCGTCATTATCTTGTTATTGACTTATGTTCAGATTTGAGTTGCCACTTTGGCTAAGTTAAATGTTTATTTTCTTAAAACATTTTGAGTTTAGCTTTGAGACATGTTGAGTTAACTTGTAGTTGGATTCTCCTTCTTATGTCTAAGTCTTCCGCTGACTAAGCAAGCCAGATCAAGGGTTCGCTTGGGGCCAGCAATGGTTCTCGAGTGTCAGTCCCGCCTAGGGTGTAGGTTCGGGGCGTGACAGAAATGTATGACTATACACAAAAAAAAAGGTAAAAGAATCAATAGCCTTTAATAATTTTGACTTTTCCGATTCATTAAAATATATGCAATTTTGTTATTTCTCAAATTAAACATCTTCTTTCATTCTTAAAAATAGGGAGATGTGTGAGAAAAAGTTAAATTCTTGGCATATGTCTGGACTCCAGTTGTTGTTGTTTTTTTAAACATGAATTGACATTTTCTCATATTTTATAATATATGATTGCTAGTCTGATTTTCTCTTTCTCATCACTAAATTAACCTAAGACTCCAATGTTGTAATTGAAAAGTCACTCCAAACAAAATTAAAAGATAGCTTACTCTTTCAATACAAATATGTCGTATTTTTGTAGTATTTTGACTTGTTGCTCAGGATAATTTTTTTCTTTATTTCTTTTGACTTAATTTTTATAAAGTTATGTTTTGAGAATAATTTTTGAGAATTTTGTTTTGAAGAATATTTATTTGTGTTATTTGCTAGTCATGGAGAAAGTGAAATAAAGGATACCTAAACTTTATTTGTCCATAATACATACAACATTCATTTGAATCTATATGTGACGAAACATCGATCAATGTAATGAGCTACAAAGCAATCCTATAAACAATAGAATGTTCAAATTTGTGTTTTGGAAAGACTTTTTTGGAATGCTCAGATTTGAAACTATTATTCATTTGGTATTTATGAAAAGTAACTTGTTTAGATGGATCATCTAGTATTACTATTTAACAAAATAGAACATTATATACGTTAATAAGAATATCTTTTGGGCCTAATGCATCCATACGGGAGCTAGCTAAGTGAGATAGCCCACTAGTTAATTTAACCATACGCCCTAATATTGTCTATATAAACACCATTATGGGTGTTGGAAGACACACTCTAGATCTCTTAGTAAACGGCTTGGGTTAGGGAGTTTTTCTACATATATACATAGTTGAGGATAATTAGGCTGTGGAACTAGGACATCATTCTCCATGTGAAGATTCCCGGATTAGTAATTTGAGTCATGGTTGCCGCAAATGATCCGCTTCTAAAAGGAGAAAATTTATATGTCTCCGAACTAGTCAATTATTATGCTATGCTTTATATTCAACGATGCTATAGAAACTTGGAATGATAGAGATACTAAAGAATGCGGATAAAGTGTGTACAACGTGGGGGCGACTTTGCCAAGAACCAGTCTTGTGACAAATTATCAAAATGCAAAATGCTGACATCAACGATTTCTGGGACAATGAGCATGAATTGGAGAAAATATGCCGTCAAACTGTCGATTGTCGCCATGGTCAATCAACTAATATCAGTATTGAGTGTTTTGACAATGATAATTTGCTCAATTATATCGCTGAAAGGTTCCATTCTTTAACCCTAATTTCATGGTTTTTTGTTATTAAGCCTTTGCATATGTTTAGTTTAAAGGTAGCTATCAAATACATATGTGTATGAATATTATCTGATCTTTTTGCTAATTAATTAATTTTTTTTTTTGTGTAGAAAATAATCTCAGCGTGACATCCTGCATAAGTTATACAATTGTTTGGTTAGCCAAACAAGAAAAAAGTAATTGTCACATTTTTTTATTTTTTTCTAAAAAATTTATACCACTAGACAGTTCGTCTAGCAAAGAGTAATTGTCACATAATTGTTTGAAAAAAATAATAAATGTGACTTCCAGCAGAACAAAGTTGATATTGATATTGAATTTATTATTTTTCTAACAGTTATATGGCAATTACTTTTTTCTTGTTTGGCTAACCAAACAATTGTATAACTTATGCATAATTTCACACTGAGATTATTGTTGCTAAACGCTATATCAAAAAATCTTAATTAACCAACAAAAAGACCAGATAATACTCATACACATCTGTATTTGATATCTACCTCTAAATTAAATACTAGCAAAGGTTTAACAGCAAAAAACAATGAAATTAGGGTTGAAAATGGAACCTTTCAGTGATATAATTGAGCAAATTATCGCTGCCAAAGTACTCAATACTGGTATCAATTAATTGACCATGGCTACGATCCAAAACTTCTCCAAGTCATCCTCTCTATCTTAGAAATCGGTGCCTACATTTTGCATTTGGATAACTCACCACATGGCTGGTTCTTGACACAATCACCGCCAAATTGTACATAATTTATTGACATTCTTCAGTATGTCTATCGTTTCAGACTTCTGTAGTATCATTGATGCAATCTCTAGTGGCAATTCCAGCCACTGCGGAGCAATTGGGTTTTCCGTATCTTCTACTTCTATTTTGAAAGGAGTAGTTCAGCTTTGCAAAAGGAATTAGTTATTGAGATATTAATTATTTCATCTTTTGTTTCACATAAATTATTTTATGTATTATTATCTTTATGTGGAATTAATGATTTGCTAATGAAAAATAATATATATCTAAATATACTTCTACTTTTTGGTATTTTTTTCACAAATAAAAATTGTTGAAGTGATATAAAGTTAAAATAGTAAAAAAGAATATCAAGAAGATCTATTTTTTTTTCTCTTGGCACATGTTTAACACTCTTTGTTGTTGTTACTATTCTCTCTGTGCATTTTTTAACTTTCATGTGTACTTACCTCGCCAGTTTCAATGGCGAAAGGAGGACAAATAAAGATGTAAAAGTATATTTAAATACTCTTAACAAGGGAAATTCAATTGGAAGCATAAGATTGATGGAAATTCCACTTGTTGAGGTTTATTTTTCAAAGCTATAATAGGATCAATTAACTTAGTTGGTTACCTAAACTCTCACCTTATTGCAATCTCCTCTCCCATTTTTCCTTCCCCACCCCAATTTATAATTAAAAAAAATAAAGTGTCAATTCATTTTAAAATTCAAGAATCAAACAAAATTACTATAAAGAGGCCCAACAATATCGAAATTAACAAACTTATTACTGAAATTAGAAGGGTAATAAAGTTAAAATAGTAAGATGAACATAGTTGTCCAATTCAAAATTACTTTCACCCAATCAATAGATTGAAACCTGTTAAATGGTGGGCTCCAAAAAACGTGGAAGATGCTTTTATTCAACTCACACAAGTCAGTATACCATCTCAGGTAATTTAGATTGAAAAAATGATTAAAAATATCACATTTACATTTATTTTTGTTAGAATTTAACCCCAAAACGACCAACTAATTCCATAAATCTGGAAAATCTTCCAAGAAGGCCATATTTTCATACAAAGCACTGAGCCTTAAAGAGATAGAAGGAGATCCTATATAGTCTAGTTTGATACTCCGAAAACAGAATTACATGAAAAATAGAACTCTAGACTTAAGTTTATTATTCATGAATTTAAATCAATTTAATTAAATTGGAAGTGTGTGAGTAAGTTATGATTAGTTATCTAAAAAGAAATATCTACGTCAAGGCAAAACAACGAAACTTTTCAACAAGTGCTTGAAATGTCTACTTGATTTCACATTTATCTACAAACTGTGTAATGAATATCTATAATATCGTGTATTTACACCATAATTTTTATTTTTTTTTAACCCTTTTTAAATATGAGTATTTTTGTCGGTTTAAAATAACCATCCAAACAAGGTGTAAAAGGGGCAACAATTCCTTTGTTCCTGCTTCCATTTTCTTCTTCACTGCCCACAATTTCCAACTCAAACCCTAGAAATATACAATGAACAGAAAGGGAAAAGTAAAAGGTAAAAGCAACAGCCAGCCGGTGGTGAAAAGGCCGCCATGGATGGAACTTCCCGAAGGTATATGGGCGAATATACTACACAGGCTTGGTGCTGTAGAGATACTGGAGACAGCTGAGAAAGTGTGCAGTAAGTGGAGGCGAGTGTGTAAGAATCCTTCAATGTGGCGAGTCATTGACATGTGGAACCTCGGAGACCTCTCTGACATGGATTACGACTTAGAGGTAATGTGCCGACATGCTGTTGATCGCAGCGAAGGTGAAGTCGTTGATATCAATTTGCAGTACTTTGCCACTGCTCAGTTGCTTGAGTACATAGCTGAAAGGTAATTTCTTTCCCCAAATTTTAGGCTTCCATTGTGTTTGTTTGTTTGTTTTCCTTCATTTGGATTTTTTTGGCTTTGCAAGGGTAGCATATTCCTTATCTCTTTTGTTTTGGTTAATTAAGTAAGGTAGCAAATTGTTTCATTCTGTGGTATACTTCCACTAATTTTTTGTATTAGGGATTGTGGTTGGTAATCTGTCCTTTAATTGATGTATGCTTTTGTCCACCAGATCAGGAAAACTGAAAAGACTTAGCATTGCATGTTGCTATGGTATGGTATGTGAGAGCTTGGTTGAAGTAGTTCAAAAACTCCCATTGTTAGAGGAGCTGAGTTTGACGCACACAACCATCACCATAGAAGGCATTGAAGCTCTTGGGCGCTCTTGTCCATGGTTGAAGTCGTTTAAACTAAATAGCTCACTGTATATGGGATCAGGTGATTACTTTGATAACGAAGATGTAAGAAATGAAGAGGCCCTAGCTATTGCTAAAAACCTGCCTACCTTGCACCACCTTCAACTCATTGGAAACAGGATGACAAATAAAGGCGTCGAGGCTATTCTTGATAATTGTCCTCATCTTGTATCACTTGACTTGCGGCTGTGCAAATATGTTAGCCTCAACAAAGTCTTGAGTAATAGAATTTATGGGCGGATTAAAGATCTGAAGCATCCTCATGACTCTCTTGCAGGTCTTGAATTTTCATTTGAGGCTTGTGGGGAGTATGATGAAGATCAAATGTTTGATGATTACTGACTACTAGTGGACGCGTATCTAGCATTAACCTCATTTATGAAGTCGCAAACATTTTGGATCATTGGATTATGAACATTTCTTAAGGTGTCTGTTGTGATAAGTAATATAGAAAATATTTTCTGTTATGAATGTAATGACTATGTAGTGTTATTATCGGAGAATATTAGTAGCTCAGTTGATAGTTGATTGTCTACCTGAACTCTCACCATGTTGGGGAGGGTTCCCCACCTTGTACCCACATTTTCCCTTCACCTACGCCCAATATTGAAAAAGAATATTAAAGAAATGTAGTGTTATTATAAAAATTTTCCATTTTTCCAGGATAAAATGTGCAAAATTCTTGACTTATCGGAATACCCGGGGTGAAATTAACATTTCTTCTCATGATATATGACTCTTTTCTTTTGGGCTGATTTAAAAAGATAACACCTTTTTAATATGGCATAATACATAAACATACCTTTTTACTTGGCCTCGGCTGACATTAATGCCCTCCAACTTTGGGCACATTTATGTATTATGCCTATAAAATATTGTTGCTAGAGCTGCCTCTGTCGGCAGTTGAGTTCAAGCCAGTTGAATGCCTGACTGAGCCTTTTGCCAATTTTCTAAATCTTAACAAGTTAGTTGTCATGTTCTTTTCCTTGATATTTCTTGACTGGCCATATAGTTAGCCTTTGTGAATTGATTGCAAATATTATATTTAAAAGTTGGCAAAAGATGAAAAGATGCATTAGGACAGCAAATGAACTATCAAAAGGAAATGTATAATTTGTAGGGCTACTAACTGAGAAACTTATATACAATATATTGTGTTATTAACATGATGGAATATGAATATGGATGGAGAGAGTGCCTGCTGTACGTTTGCCATTGTTCTTATGCAAAATTGACTCTTAGGTTGTTTCCGTTTTACTTGAGTACTTGACTACTCTTCTTTTATTTTGCAATAATTGTCTTTTGGGGGATTTTGGGCTCTTTTCATAATTTGCTCTGGATTATTGAGATATTTGACTTATTGGATTGACAGATTCTTGGTGAGGAGATCACTTTCTTCTGGAGTTCTCCTCACCAAGAAAGGTGCTAACCTGGATTGCTCAATAGCATTTAGAGTTTCTCAATAGTATCAGAATATACTGGTTATCCAATATATCATATGAGCTTTGTAGAATAATGCCCCTTGATATGAAATCTGGTTCAATTCCCACAGCATCTATAGTATAACCTCTTTCTGAATCAAGAAGATCTCCAGGACAAGATGTCTCACCTGGCAGAGATTATTCCATGGCGCCGTATCTCAGGTCAACCTGTTACAGAGCCTGATGATGCGGCAAAACTTTTTGGGTGCCCTTCACCCCCTCAGAAGTTGAGGCCAGGAAGTTGTTGCCATGACAAGGATGAAAGGTAACTTTTCTTATTGAATTTTACCTAATTATTCCTTGTAATCCCTATAATGAAGTAAGAATGTTAATGCAACATTGACAGAATTGTGAGTTCGAATCTGTATTTTACTGGGGAACTTCGTCCTCGTGCTAGCAATTGAACCACACAGGTCTATGTTAATGTCCAAGAGATAACTAGAGTCTTTTGCAATAACTCGAACTAGTCAAGGTTGCTGAACAATTTTTTTTCTTTTTTTTTTTTTTTTTGGTTTTTCTTCAATTAGATTCACAAGAAGAGAAATTGAATTTCATTGGCATGTGTTCCAAGTATAATCATTTAGGTTCATGATTTTGAATATACGCAGTATGAACATCCTTAAAATGAAGCATCTTTATGCATTTTAGCAACTGATTTCCACTTTATAGGTGGGGATATGGAGTCTGACGAAATTAACCAGTGCATCTATTCCTTGAACCCGGGTTGGAGCGTATCTCTGATTGACTACTAGATGTCATTGCCACAAGTTATATAGATGTATTTTTCACTGCAGCAACACATTAATATTCTCCTCCGGTATTTCTTGAGCAGTATAATTCTCAGAGCACAGGAGTAGTCATAGTTGAATCAAGTTGTCGAATAGAACTCTTTAGAGCATGTAGTTACATAAGAACATTTTGCATTGAATATATTAAATGATGTTTTAATTATCTATTCTGATATGAGTTGTGTGGACCATATGTCGTTGATATGCTGTTTGCCTGCATACATAGTGTTCTCATGCATCAGTTATATAATGTTACGAAGATTGATATGACTTTCTCCTCAATATCTCTACTTATAACTTATTCTCTTTTAAGTAATTATAGAATCTATAGTACACCTACTTATGGATTGATTCTCAATTTGATTTATCACTGCAAAAGATAGATAACGGATACTGAAATTATGGCTTTTTTTTTTCTTTTCTGCTTGTAGGCTGTTGTGTTATCAAGCCATGGGTATGAACCTTCAGAGAGAGATATCTTGCATCCCAATGAAACCTTTTGAGACAATCTAGAAGCTCCTGCACCACCTCTCACTAGGTAACCTGTAACCATTCTCTTATTTGGTCAGTTACATTTCTTGGTGTTAAAAGATATTTCCTCAATTCACTGCTGTAAGTAGTCTGGTCTACATGGCACAATTAACAGGCATATTTTCTTTAAGAAAAATGGCAGTTGAGATAGTGCGTTGCTATGTGCTGTGGGTTTTACTGAAGGAAAGGTACAATGGGTGTACTGTTGAAGGAAAAGCAGTAGCCATTCATGTCTGATACTGCTTTTTGGTGCAAACTAACTGAAATCTGTTAATGAAGATATTGCTGTGATAGATGTTACCTTTAGGAGTAGCCTGAGTTGTATATAGTTGTTGTACTCACTAGCATGGGTTTGGTGCTCAGCCACTTATATTAATAGAATCTTCTTTACATACTGCAAAGAAGAAAACATTATGCTAGCAAGTTAGGTAATTAAGAGGTCCAGAAAGGGACCATTAATCCAAGAAAGGAGTCCTTCCCTAGTCCAACACTATAAAGATAAATATAGTTGATGTCGGCATGACATCTATTGGAAGAAATATGATAATAGAACGA
The DNA here is from genome assembly GCA_037074985.1 of Solanum bulbocastanum. Classification (NCBI taxonomy): domain Eukaryota; kingdom Viridiplantae; phylum Streptophyta; class Magnoliopsida; order Solanales; family Solanaceae; genus Solanum; species Solanum bulbocastanum. Next base: position 4,723,898 of record CM073604.1, read on the forward strand.
TCATATGTGAAAAGTTTCTTGACTAGATGACATAAACCAATTTTCTTTTAATGGTTAGAACCAGTAGTTGCAACTACGTTATCTGTGTACAGAACACATGTTACCTATGTACTCGTCCAAGGTGAGACATTCTAATCTCGTTTTAATGGTTTAGGGTTGACAATTGTAACTACATTGATGGAGCCAGCCTCCTGAAAATCATTTGTGCTTAAAAGGTGTATTTACTGTTGGAAATTCATAGAGGAAAACACTCTTAATAACTCAAATTCTTTCTTGAAGACAAATGGAGCTTTACTGCTCTCTACTTCTGTGCATAATCAATAATTCTCTTTGAAAACAAGTGGACTTCTACTAACTAGACTCACATAAAATACTACAAAACTTATGTTTCTTTATAGGTGTGAGAAATGTTATTGAGCATTGAGACCCTATTTATAGACACTATATTACTCTTTTTCCAACTAGGACACTACAATACAATCCTTTTTAAGTAGGATTTTATATACTATTTCTAATTCTATTCCTATTCCTATTTGTTAGAATTCCTATTCTCAATTCCTATATTGAGAATAGGAATTATCTAATTTAACCCAAGAATTCTTTTCATCTTTCTTATTTCATGAATAAAACAATGCAGTTATCTAAGTAGTTCGAAAAAGAATGCATGTATCTAGGGGCAACAATCAAATCCAACCCGCCCAATCTGTTTAAGTTTGGATGGGTTATTGGCCCGCTCATTCATTAGTTCAACCTATTTCAGTCCATTAAAAATTGGGTTGACATGCAACCCGAACCGGCTCTTGAGAGATCTGTCAAAATATTTTTTTTAATTTGATATGTTATATATAGTCGTAATAAAGAAAAAATAATTTTATCAGGTAATAAAATAGTTTAAAAGAACAAATAAGATAATTAAACTTAGTAAAAATTGGATTGAGTCTTGACCCGTTATATAACCCATTACCTAACCCGTTTTGACCCAAGCAAATTTGGATTGGATTGGGTTTTGACTTGATTGTTGTCTTAACCCATTATGACCTGCATAAGTTTGGCCCAACCCACCCAATTGTCACCCCTACATGTATCTAAGTAAAAGTGAATTAAATTGCTCACTCTTTTCAAAAGAAACCTAATATGTCTTTATAATGGTCCATAAAGTTGACACTGAAATATCAAATTATTCCCCTGATGTGATTTACAATGCAATCCAGTCCTGTTAATGGACTTACGGCCTGTGATTTGCCTTTAAATCCTCCGTCATTTGTTTTTTAGGGTTTTAGACTCAGGTCGTGAATTGACTCTGTGGGCAAGAGCTGTTTCACAATCTGAAGTCTGGTTGTATGCTCGTCTAATAGATTGCCATCTTCTTAATGTACGGGATGTGGATCGGACTCACGATTGAATGTTGCCGCGTGATTTGACCATCTTCTGCAGGGTCCTGTTTGACATGTTCTCTGGTTGTTTTTTGATGATCTACTCATCGGTCTGTCAGTTGATTTGCGATTGTAAGTGTGGCGATAAATGTCTTTAATTCTGGCGATCTGATGTCGTGCCTAGTGATTCCGATGAAGACTTCTTCGACAACTAACCAGTATGATTCCATTTCCCAATCTTACGTTAGTGCAACTCTGAGAAACTAATGATCGTGATTTCGAACATTGATTTTAGCGACCAATTACTATTTGCCACTTTCAATAGATTGAGCTTCAAAGAAAGCTAATACCAGTATAGAAAATTGCGAAGTAATAACTATTCTTCATAAAATCCTAAATTTTATCACCCAATCAATAAGAACTTTTGTTTGAAAAAAATAAGATCAATATGGTGCTCAAATTCTTATAAAACATACCTCTGGAAGTCAATTGAAGAGCTCCAAGCTTGGGGAGAAATCAAAATGAGAGATGGAGAGCTTGAAAGAGAACAGAGCATGAATACGATTTTTTTTTTTTTTTAATAAAGAAGAGAGCATGAATAAGTTGAATCTTTGAAGAGAGAACAAAACATATTTCTTTTTTAGGAAAACAGGAAAAAAACTTTCATATTGAAAATAAAATCAGTCATCATGTCATATCTCTCAATTCTTTTTGCAAATGCAAACCAAAAAGATATGCACAACATATAGGAAAATGGAGTTGATTAACTAAAAAGAAATACTTTATCTAATTTCAAATAATTTTAACTCTAGAGTGATATTGTATGTGAAATTGGTCTTACAAGTATGTAATTAATAATTTTGTAAGTGTCAATTAAAATAGTATATGTGAATTTTAATGACAATTTGGATATAATAGTTTAAAGAGGTAATGCCTATCTCTTGCTTCTTGTGGTAAGCATGTGAATTTGTTCTCAATGTTTTGAGAATAATTTAATGGTTCATTACATATCGGTATGTATGAATAAGTTCTCCAAATCTAAGCATTTCTTATTCTTCACATGATGATGAGTTTACGACTAAACTACATTTACCACCGAGATTTTCCTCTACTAATCAAGTGATTCAAGCTTGGTCAGTTTGAAATAGATCTAATATGTGTATGTTTCTTTATAGTTCCATTTTTAAAGAAATGTAGTATCTACTAACTTAAGTGATGAAATTTGTAGGAAAGAACACGAGGATTTATGGATTCTTGAGTATTTCTTCCATTTTAATGGAATTGATCTTTAATTATTATCCTTGTTTAGGTAATTTATGTAGATTGTTTCTCTGTATATTAAAACATGCTATAGAAGTTAATATTTTATATGTCATAATTGATAATCAATTACTGTTTTTCATGTATATGTAATAGTTCTTTAAAAGTTTCCTATTTATGTTTTGTTTCGCCAACTATATATTTGCTTTAGGGAAATCAGCCTAAATTAGCACTTACTCGATTTCTCTGACCCAATTAACACCTCCACAAATCCTCCACCTTGAAGACATACTAGTAGTTGTATTCCATGGAAAGGTAGCGGGAACGCATGGTGGGAGCAGACCGACTCAATGATTTGCCCGATTCAATCCTACTTCGCATCCTCTCTATGTTGCCGAACAATAAAGATGTTGTGAGAACCAGTGTATTGTTTGAACGATGGCAGTTTCTCTGGAAATTCGTTTCAACATCACTCAATTTCAACTTCTCGATTAGTGACAATGAAAATATCACTTGTGAGTTTCTATCCACGGAGAACTTTATTATTGGAGGTCTTGCGAAAAAATTCTGAAACTCAGAGTGTGGGGTCTTAAGTATGAGGAGTGTTATGCTAAAGATGTAGATATTTGAGTTCATTTTGCGACTAGACTTGCTAATATTGAAGATCTTGAACTTGGTCTTCTTACCAATAACCGAAGATATGAGTTTCCTCAATTTGCATATAAAACTGCATCGTTGAGGAATTTGGTGTTATGGAACTGTCGGTTGAACCCTTTTGGCAATGTTAATTGGAGTAGTCTCATTTCTCTTTCAATTGTTTACATGGGATTAACAAATGGTGTCATGGAAAAGGTATTATCTGGTTGCCCTAACTTGGAGTACTTGGAATTGGAAAAATTTTCGGGCATACATCGTTTGGAAATAAGATTTGTGAAGTTGAGAGAATTGATTATGCGCGACTATAAAAATGAGAATCATGACCTTTGGCTTGAATTATTAGCCCCTTACATTCAAAAACTGCAAATTTTGGGGCTCTGCAGTGAGATACGCATCATAAATGTGGCATCACTTGTGATTGCGGTGCTTTGTTTTGATTTTTACTTTGAGGACGAAGAACAAAACTTGGAGAAGAAATTTAGGTTTTTTAAGGAACTTCTTCGCAGCGTTGCCCATGTCGAGAATCTTAACTTGGGATCTTGGTGCATAAAGGTATATTCATACTCTTCACTATTCAAAATTCATATCCTTTTTAGGGATTTTTTATTTGCTATTGAATCATCAGTATAGTAACATTGATAGTGCCACTACTTGGGATAATCTTTATGAATTATTCTACAATTTCCATTTCATTTATTATGTCATATTTTCTTGTTTTGACATATTTTGGTTTGTCTATTTTGTTTGTAAGTGCTTGTCCATCTTGGAGTTGACAGGGTGGGAGTTTCCACCATCAAGCCGGAAGTTCTTAGAACTTGGTGTGGAATTTGAACAGTTGGACTTCCCTGGAATTTGTTGTTTTCTGCAGAGCTCACTGGATCTTGAGACATTGGTCATTGATTGGTACGATGTTGAATCTGGAGTAAGTTTCTTTTAGACCTTTATATTTGTTACTTCATGTTATTCATTTCAAACAACTATTACTGGATGAATAAGACGATATATTTAACATTTCTCATCTCAAGTACTTGTGAAAAAAAATCAGAATTTTCTTTTTAATTTAGACCCTCCTAGTAGTTAAAAAAATGATAAGACTTGTATCAGTTCTATCCTCAAGCGTAGAGAAGATTAAGGAGGTTCAATGTTTGACAAAAGTGTAGGAGATAATCCTTAATGTTTAAACAGAACAAGGACTCCCATTTGCAATTTGAAGCATAGCTAGCTTGAGTACTTAATGAGCTTTTCAACAATAGCTTCTAATTTGTGGGGGCTGCTTCCGTGTATGTTGCTTCCTTAAGAACTAAAATGGAGAAAAAGTGAGATAAGCAACATGTGAACTGACTGAAGGGTCAAACCAGGAAGTTCATCTTGTTGCATTATTGGAGATATGCTTTTGGCTTCTTCCAATAATGAAGGAAAAGAGCTTCCATGTGTTAATCCTTAAGTTCCCTCTAGCTTCTCTTCATAGTGAGTCAAAGTTGAAAATGTTTTTTTCTACATCCACTAGGTGATTGTATCCAACTAAAGAATTAGCCACACAATTGGCTTCTCTGTCACCTCAACTTATGAGTCAACTCTTAATCTTTTCAATAATAGGTTCATATTCCCAAGAAGGTTTTGCAACTCGCTTGAACATTCACAATAAGTAAAGAGCCGTCCACCCAAATGCTTCTAATACGATGTTTTGGATTGAGGATACCATTTAAGCCCATAGGAAAGTGAAAAAGCTTTAGTCATATTTTTGTTCAAAATCTGCTTTTCTTGTCTCAAAAGTTTATGATTCTCCTTTTTAAATTTGTTGTAGTTGCGTGCTTATTATTTCTTTTTTTGTTGTTAGATGCTCAGATGAACTTTTTTGTTCTCTCAATTTATTTTCCTTCATAAAATAGTTCAGCTTGTGTTGCTTTGATTCATGTTGCCACTATCAAATAGACTATATGAGTAAACTTTTTGTAATTGTTGGTAAAAGATGTTTAACAAGTGATAGTCCTCACCCTAATGTGAGGGGATATGTTATTGTGAGAAATATATGGAAAAAATATTATTGAATTCTGTATCTAAATTGTTACATTGAGACCTTATTTATAGACACTACATTGGAATCCTTTTCCAACTAGGATTCATATTCCTATTCCTACTCTAAGTAGGAAATACTTATTTCTATTCTAACACTCCCCCTCAAGCTGGTGCATACAAATCATATGTACCTAGCTTGTTGCAGATGTAATTAATACGAGGACAGGTGAGGGCCTTGGTGAAGATATCTGCAAGCTGATCATTTGACTTCACAAATTTCGTAACAATATCTCTCGAGAGTATCTTTTCTCTGACAAAGTGACAATCAATCTCAATGTGCTTAGTCATTTCATGAAACACTGGATTTGATGCGATATGAAGGGCCGCTTGATTATCACACACAAGTTCCATCTGATCAATTTTGCCAAATTTGAGTTCTCCCAGCAACTGTTTGATCCAAACTAGTTCACAAGTTGCTGTCACCATTGCTGGATATTATGATTCTGCACTAGTCGAGCAACCACATTTTGTTTCTTACTCTTCCACGACACCAAATTACCTCCTATTAAAACACAATATCCGGATGTCGAATGTCTGTCAGAGGGTGATCCTGCTCAATCAGCGTCTGTATATCCAATTATATGCTCATTGCCTTGATCCTCAAAGAGTAGTCCTTTACCAGGAGCTGACTTTATATATCGCAGAATATGAACAACTGCTTCTTAATGACTATCATAAGGGGAAGGCATAAATTGACTTACAACACTCACAGGAAAAGATATGTCAGGTCTAGTCATTGTGAGATAATTCAACTTTCCAACAAGCCGTCTATACTTTTCAGGATTACTAAGCGGCTACCCTTGTCCTGGAAGGAGTTTAACATTTGGATCCATAGGAGTGTCAATAGGTCTACATCCCATCATTCCTGTCTCCTCAAGAATGTCTAAGGCATACTTGTGTTAAGAAATAACAATACCTGATCTAGACTGAGCAACCTCAATACCTAGAAAATACTTCAATCTGCCAAGGTCTTTAGTCTGGAAGTACTTAAAGAGATGTTGCTTCAAATCGGTGATACCATTTTGATCACTACTGGTGATAACAATATCATCAACGTAAACAACCAAATAGATACATCGACTTGGTGCAGAATGCCGATAAAACACAGAGTGATCAGCTCCACTACGAGTCATGCCAAACTCCTAAATAACTGTGCTGAACTTCCCAAACCAAGCTCGAGGAGACTGTTTCAGACCATAGAGTGACCTACGCAATCAACATACAAGGCTACTAGTCTCCCCCCGAGCAACAAAACCAGGTGGTTGCTCTATATAGACTTATTCCGCAAGATCACCATGCAGAAAAGCATTCTTAATGTCCAACTGATAAAGAGGCCAATGACGAACGGCAGCCATATATAGAAAAAGACGAACAAATGCTATTTTAGCCACAGGAGCAAAAGTGTCACTATAATCTAGCCCAAATATTTGAGTATACCCATTGGCAACAAGGCGAGCCTTAAGTCGATCAACCTGACCGTCTAGACCAATTTTGACTGCATAAACCCAATGACAACCAACAGTAGATTTACCTGCAGGAAGGGAGACAAGCTCCCAAGTACCACTTTTATGTAAAGCAGACATATCATCAACCATAGTCTGCCTCCATCCAGAATGAGAAAGTGTTTCACCTGTAGTCTTAGGAATAGAAATAGAGGACAAAGACGACACAAAGGCATAATGGGATGATGATAGACGATGATAACTTAAGAAGGTATAATGTGGGTTAGTATTTCGAGTGGATCTTATACTTTTTTGAAGTGCAAGCGGTTGGCTAGGAAGAAGCAAGTCCGTAGTAAGAGTAGGGTCCGACGCATGACATGAATCATCTGGAACTAGGGTTGGACGTGGACAACGATGATAAGTTAGTAGTGGTGGCACTACAACTGGAGATGTAGAAGTAACCGTAGATTCCTCAAAGGTTGGCACAGGTAAAACCTGAGGTATGGGTAAGACCATAGATACATCAGGATGATCAGAAGATGTATAGCAAGGCTGAGACTCAAAAAATGTAACATCAGCAGACATAAGATATCGATGAAGATCATGTGAATAACAACGATACCCTTTTTGGACTCGAGAGTAACCAAGAAAGACACATTTGAGGGCACAAGAAGCTAATTTATCTTTTCCTGGGGCTAAGTTATGAACAAAGCGTGTGCTCCCAAAAACACGAGGGGGGATAGGATAAAGATGTGACTGAGGAAATAGTATGGAATGTGGAACCTGATTCTGAATAGAAGAAGACGGCATTCTATTTATCAAATAACACGACGTCAGAACTGCATCTCTCCAAAAACGCAGCGGAATATTGGATTCAAGGAGAAGAGTACGAGCGGTCTCAATAAGATGTCGATTTTTTCTTTCAGCTACACCATTTTGTTGAGGGGTATATGGACAAATAGTCTGGTGAATAATGCCTTGGTGAGTCATAAACTCCTGAAATTAGGAGGATAAGTATTCTAAGGCATTATCACTACAAAAAGTACGAATAGAAACACCAAACTGATTTTGTATTTCAGCAAAGAAACTTTTGAAAATAGAGAATAACTCAGAATAATCTTTCATTAAGAAAACCCAAGTACATCTTGAATAATCATCAATGAAACTAACAAAATAACGAAATTCTAAGGTGGAACTGACTCTACTAGGACCCCAAATATCAGAATGAACTAATGAAAAAATAGACTCGGAACGACCCTCAGTACTACGAGAAAACATAGCACGAGTGTGTTTCCCAAGTTGACACGACTCACAATCTAATATGGATAAACTAGACAAACTAGGCACCATCTTTTGCAGTTTGGATAGACTCGGATGTCCCAAACGTTTGTGAATTAGATCTGGGGAATCTGTAATGGAGCATGCTGTTAAGGAATTTGAAGAGGTAAGATAGTAAAGGCCTTGTGATTCATGTCCTGTTCCAATCATCTGTCCCATACTGCAGTCCTGCATGAGAAAAAAATCATCGAAAAAAGTTATGCTACAATGTAGGGCTTTCGTCAAACGACTAACAGATGTTAGATTGAAAGGAGAACCAGGGACATAAAAAACAGAGTCTAGGGTGACAGAAGATAGGGGTTTGGCTTTTCCAACCCCTTTTGGTTTTTTTTGGATCCCATTGGCTAAAGTAATAGCTAGAAGAGATTGTGATTAAACAATATCGGATAAAAGTGATTTATTATCAGAGATATGATCAGAAGCCCCAGAGTCCATGACCCAATTTCCAAGAGTACTAGATTGTGACACACAAGTAAAAGAATTACCCGCAACAGAAACATCAGGTTGTGCAACTGAAACTACTTGTGGAGACGTTTGTTTATTTGCACGATACCGAAGGAACTCTTTATAATCCTTTAGAACAATAGGATCATAACTGGGTGGTAGACCATGCAAAATATAACATATGTCACGAGTGTGTCCAGGTTTATGACAATAACTACACTTGGATAGAGGTTTTCCAAAACGTTGTTTACTTGCACGATTTCGAAGGAGCTCATTATATTTCTTTAGAACAATAGGATTATAACTGGGTGGTGGACCATGCAAAATATAACATGTCACGAGTGTGTCTAGGTTTATGACAATGACTACACTTGGATCGAGGTTTTCCAAAATGTTCTCCCCTTCGTCGATTCTCCATGGGCTGGTATGTATGCTGGAAACTGCCGAAAATTGCTACATTGGTCTGAAAATATAGGAAGCTGCCGGAATCTGCCCACAGTGGCTTGAAAATTCTGATTTTGTCGGGAACTTGCCGGAAACTGCCCTACAGTGGTTTGATTTCGCCGAAAACTGCCTGAAAATCACCGGAACCCTAATTTTGGTGATCGAATCTGGAGAAAATTGAATGGGTTCTGGTCGGAAATACTGGACGACCCCAACAGCAGAAAATTGCTCGAAAATAGATGACCGGAGCAGCACTCACGCTCCAACGCGTGATCAGGTCTCACCAGAAAACTTCTACCTTCAAACGGCGCGTGGAGGCGCGTGGAGGCGCGTGAAGGGTTGTTTTTCGGTGGATCTAATTGGGGTTCGGTCGCCTGAGCTTCCCGAGCCTCGTGATGGTGTTGTCTTTCACACAACACCTTCAGAACGAAAGATGACACAAATCACCAATCATCGTCGCCGGAATTTGACACGGTGACTTGAAGTTTCTCACCAATGCTCTGATACCATGTGAGAAAATATGAAAAAAATATTATTGAATTGTGTATCTAAATTGTTACATTGAGACCCTATTTATAGACACTACATTGGAATCCTTTTCCAACTAGGATTCCTATTCCTATTCCTACTCTAAGTAGGAAATACTTATTTCTATTCTAACAGTTACAATGGCACAGGAGCTTGTAAGCTATCCAAGATCCTCTCCGCATGCTTCAGTTGACTTTTCTTATAGATAACTTCAGTCCCGTATCGTTTGTATTAATCACAACATACTTGACATCTATAACTTTATGTTTGAAACTGGCCAGTTTGAGCTGTCAGAAAAGATTGGATTGCACTTGTCAATATCCAAGGACTTGTTAGTAGTTCTTCATGTTAAGTAACAATGTTCATTCTCTAATAGTCATGGAAGAAAGTTTGCTCTAATGTTTTGTAATTTCTATTCATTTTGTGCAATCCTGATCTTTTTATTCTATGAAAATTTGAAGTTGAAAATCAGTTTGAACTCTCCCACCACTTTTTGCACAGGTAAAATAGGTGTTATCTCCTACTTCCATTTCTTTTCTAAAGAATTGGAGGAGGTTTCTTTCCTGGAGTTCTCCGCTTACCTGATTACTCAATAGTATCTATATTTACTTGTTATGCTATATATTATATGAGCTTCATAGAGTTGAACCCCTTGATGTGATGTCTGGTGCAATTCCCGCTACATCTATAGTCTACGTCTCACTTGTGATAGAGCCTATCTTGTTGCATGTATCTCATGTACTTTTGACCACTGACCAGTCCACCAAGTCATAGTCCAAGTTTTCAGGTAGTTTAGAATTTTATCTGTGAAAATGCTATAAAGCATTCTATCAATGAGCCTTTATGGTCACTTTCCACTGAAAGAAAAGTGGTAGACATTGCTTAGTCCCTTGGAAGTGAAGCAACAAAAGAATGTGCTGTTATTCAGCCCCGAACGGTGCAACTGATTGTTAATCAATTTCCTTTTAACCCTGAGGAGACGACAAACTTTTTGTGTTTCCTTTACCCCCTCAGAAGGTGAAGCCTGGTAGTTGTATCAAAAACTAGCTAGAGGTGAGCGAGATTGCGTGAAGGAAGAGAGAGCGAGAGAGATACAATTGATTTGTATATCTGACTAATAATTGTATTATATTGATTTTTGTAAAAAAGTATTGTATTCATTGATACAAATCAATTGTATTAATGAATACAATTTATATCCCAATACAATTTGTATCAATGAATACCACTTTGATTTGTATCAATTTAGTCCATATTACACGAGAAAAGGGAATGGTGATAAAATAATGTACTTGCTCTAGTGCTTGTGCAGCACGAGGCAACAACAGAGAGGTTAGCGACTAAACATGCTGCAATCTAGATATCGCGATGCAAGCTCTATAGGATCAGGCGGTATATTCCAGCTTTTTTCCTTCTACAAACAACAATCTCAGCAGACAGAGTACAAAATATCTTGAATTGGGTCAGCTTGTCATGATATTATTACAAAGACATATTACATAGATGGACTCCTTAACTTGGACTCTGTTGACAACTCAACACTCCAACTTTGAGGGTGCACATCTAGACAATTCAACTTGTTTCCACGGTGTGAGTTGAATACTCCAACTTACAGAATGGTCATCTAGACACCTCCAAAATTTATGTGTTGTTGGATGTCCACGAGAGTTGAGACACAGTGGGAACGAGTTGAGGTGTCTAGATATGCATTCTCAATGTTGGAGTGTTTAGTTGCCAATTGAGGCTTGTTGTATGCCTATTAGAAAAGATTCCAGAAAGACGGAGAAAGAAGTCACTTTGTCAACTTTTCTATAATCAGATTCTCAAGTTTAGTCATTCCCAAAACCATCCTATATCAACGAGTGTGGTTAAGCAGGGCATTATGATACAATGTTCAGACTCTAGTCACTCAAATGTTCGTATAGTTGACACATCTATAAATCCTAGAAACGAGACAACAACAGAGCTTAAAATGACAAAAATAAAACATGCTGCAACCCAGATATCGCAAGGTAACTCTCGTTCTATAGGATCAAGCCGCTATAAATTTTTCACCCAACAAGCCAGCTTTATTCCTTATACAGTTACTTAGCAAGTGCCGAAAAAGATAGAAAAAGATTGGGCTTAACAAACCAGTCAATTAATTATACTCTTCATAATATGATGAAGAGGAAAAGGACAATTAGAAAATTAAAGGATTGATGCAATTTACCATCAACAAGATAGAGGGCCTCAACGTTTGAAGAACATCTCATCATCATTAGAATAGTTGTTGGCATCGAAAAATTCATAATAATCATTGTCATCATCCGAGATGAGGTCTATGATTAGGAAAACAGTGAATTATCTGCATATGGGGGTATCCTTCTAGCTCCTAGCACCGACTTCTTTATTATAAGAAATATCCTTCCATGCGCTCACACTACCAAGAATTTATGTGCTCACACTTCCAAGAATTTTGCTCATAGGTATCCTCATCAATGTTGGGGACCTGAAACTTTGAATAACAGCTTGGCTAAGCCTCTTTATGTTGAGGAAAATGCTATTAGAAGAAGAAAAATAGTGACCTACGTCAAGTTATTTAATGAATAAAAATGTAGCTTAATTATCTAGTGAAGTAAAGATATAACTTATTTGGATTCACTTTCACCTAATCAACAGAGTAGGATTGAAAATCTGTCCTTTTTTTTTTTTTTTTTTGCTAAATTTATGATAGGTTTGGACACGTCAAAATAATTAAAAAACCTACCTCACAAGGGTAGGATTTTATAAAATATTTTAAAAAAAAGGGGACACCCAAAGGTAGAATTTTTTAGCACAAAATTAGTAAAATGCAAATTGACCCTCTGAATGTCGTTTTTTTAAATGCAAACAAAAAAAACTAGAAAATGCAAATCAATCACATAAAGTTGATTTATTTTCCGATCAAGTTTTTTTTTTTCGAATTATGAATTGAGGTCGATGTTGAACCTTTTTTTTTATGCACGAAATTTGTAGAAAGATCACACTGAACCAGCAAGATACCACTACTCTCAGTAGCAAAAGAACTAATAGTGTACGCATAGTTTTCCGACAACCTTCAGGACTAGCCTGAGTTGTATATAGTTTTTGTACTCACTAGCCTGGGTTTGGTGCTTAGCCAGTTATATTAATAGAATCTTCGATACATACTGAAAAGAAGAAAACACTATGCTAGCAAGTTAGGTAATTAAGAGGTCAATAAATACTGGATTTGAGTCACTTAGTATTTTCATGAAAACTGAATTTGATGCAGAATATCGAGAAAACATAGAGTGATCAGCTCCATTACATGTCATGCCAAATTTCTGAATTATTGTGTTGAACTACCTAAACTAAACTTGAGAAAAATATTTCAGACCATAGAGCAACGTACGTAATCAACATACAAGACTATAGAACTCTCTGCGAACAATAAAATTAGGGGGTTGCTTCACAATGCATCGATCATCGGAAAGTGCTCAAAATCTAGTATAAAATGTATGGATCGTCTTGTAATAAATAGATGAGTCGATATTAAACAAAAAAGTTACTGAAAAATTGGTCGAAACATGCTCATGCATCAAAATATTAGACTTGATGGATGAAAATAGTCACAATCTAAGAAATAGAATGATGGCGGTAGGGTTGGAATGATGGCATGACCCTACTAAGAAAGAGAGTGATATGAGTAGGGTCAGAATGACGACACAATCCTAGTGGAAAATAAAAATTATATGGGTAAGGTCGGATTGATGGCATGACCCTACCAAACAAGAGAAATTATATGGGTATGGTCGTAATGATGACACGACCCTACAAAAAATATAAAAATGTCATCATATAGAATGGTGCAATGCAAATTAGATATGAAAATGTAGTCTTCGAGAAGATGAAACGGTAATATACAAATAAGAAATGAGAAAGTAGTCACTTGAGTAATGCATGATACTACACAAATCAAATGTGAGAAAGTAGTCTCACAAATAGACAGTACTATGCAAATTAAATATGAGAAAATAGTCATGGAAATATGCATTGTTCTACACAAATTATACAAGAAAATAGTCATCAGAAAGATGCTCGGTCACTCAACTTTTGTCAACATATGGTCAAACGGTTGACATATATGGGTAATAGTCGTCAGGCGGCCATGGAAGCTCTATGATTCTTTGCCAAGATCGTAGAGACTCTGATACCATGTAAGAAATATAGGAGAAATGTTATCGAATTGTGTATCTACTTATTACATGGAGACTCTATTTATAAATACTACATTACACTCCTTTTCCAACTAGGATACTACAATAAAATCCTTTTCTAAGAAAGATTTTATATACAATTTTTATTCTAATTCTAAATAGGACTATATATATTATTCTTATTACTATTCCTATTCTAACAATATTTATTCTTCTAGCATGAACCTAGACTACCACATGCATCTAATTTAACCAAATAAATCACTTTCATCTATCTTAATTTATGAATAAAACAATGCATGTATCTAAGTAATTGTTCAAAGAAAAAACAATGCATGTACCTAAATAAAAGTAAACTAAATTGCTCAGTCTTTTCAAAAGAAACCTAATATGCCTATTTATAATGGTCCATAAAGTCGAAATCCTAAAAGTATCAAATTATCCCCCCACACGATTTGGTATGCAATACACGTTTGTCAATTTACTCATGGCATGTGAATTGCTCTTAAGTCCTCGTCATTTTTTTCTAGGGTTTCTGAACTCGCGTCGTGAATTGATTCTATGGGCATGAGTTGTTTCACGATCTTAATTCTGATCGTTTGCTCCTCTAACATATCGATCATCTTCTTAATGTATGGGTCATAGATCGGACTTACGATCGTATGTTGCCTTGTGATTTGTGTTAACAGAACTACTTTAATTGAAGAACAAGATTACAATATAATAGAATTAGTCTAAATACAACAGAATAAGAAGACTATATATAAGCATCCACTAACTAAACCTAACCTAATAGGAATACATTAACTAAACCTAACCTAATAGAAAATATAAAGCTAACCTAGAAAATAGGCCCAATAACAAAAGCCCAAACATATGGGCTAACATCCCCCCTCAAACTCACAATGCAACAGCAAGAAGCATTGAGAGTTTGTCACACAAAAATTGAAACCGAGACGCCGACTGCGCCTTCATAAAAAGATCAGCAATTTGCAAGGACGACGAAACAAATGGAAGCGATATGGTCCCGAGCTGTAAATGATGACGGGTGAAGTGACAATCAATCTCAATGTGCTTCGTCCGCTCATGAAAAACAAAATTCTTTGCAATTTGTATCGCACTTTTGTTATCACAATACAGAGGAGTTGGCAAAGAAATGTGAACCCCCATATCTGCAAGAAGCCAACGTAACCAAACAATCTCACATGTAGTCACAGCCATAGCACGATACTCAGCCTTCGTGGAAGATCTAGAGACAACATCTTGTTTCTTGCTCTTCCATGAGATTAAAGAGTCTCCAAGAAACACACAAAAACCAGTTGTGGATTTACGATCATTGTGATCGTCATCCCAATCAGCATCACTATAGGCTCGCAACTCGAGAGATGACGTTGAGGGAAACAAGAGATTCTAAAACTGAGTGCCACGAAGATATCTCAAAATACGAAGTACTGCTCCTCAGTAAACAAAAGTAGGAGCAGTAACAAACTGGCTAACAACATGAACTGCATGAACTATATCCGGGTGAGTAATAGTAAGATAAACCAAACTACCTACAACAGTTCGATAAAGACTCGGATCTGATAACGAAACACCATCACTAGGAGAGTACCGTGCATTGGTTCAAGGGGAGTATCTATAGTCCTGTTTTCAGAAAGGCGCGCCTGTTTAAACAAGTCTGATATATATTTAGTCTGAGAAAGAATATACCCTTTCTTAGACTGAGCCGCCTCAATACCCAAAAAAATAACGCAGCAAGCCCAAGTCCTTCATGGCAAATCGATGAGCCAAATCACTCTTCAATGACTCAATACCACCATAATCATCACTAGTAATAACCATATCATCTACATCTAAGGACAAAAGAATTTTCCCTGCACTCGTACATCTAACAAACAATGCCGAATCATGATTACTCGAGGCAAATCCAAGAGAAGTAATCACAGTGGAGAACTTCTCAAACCAAGCACGAGGGGATTTCTTGAGACCATATAAAGCTTTTCGAAGCCGACAAACTTCACCCGGCTGGTGGTCAATACCTGGGGGAGGAGTCATATAAACTTCCTCATGGAGATCACCATTCAGAAATGCATTTTTGATGTCCATTTGAAATATCTTCCACTATCGAACGGATGCAACATCAATTATAGTGCAAACATTCGTCATTTTTGCCACCGGGGCAAAAGTCTCCTCATAATCCATTCCATATTTTTGTGAATACCCTTTTGCCACAAGTTTGGCCTTGTATCGCTCAACAGACCAACTAGACTTTGTTTTTATTTTATACACCCATCGACATCCAATCGTATGTTTACCAGGTGGAGGGGTAACCAAATCCCATGTATGTGTCTGATAAAGAGCAGTGAGTTCCTCAGCCATAGCATTCTGCCAAAGAGGATCAGTCACAGCCTCTCAATACGACTCAGGTTCAAACAAATGATGTATGTTGGCAATAAAGGAAGCAAATGAGGCTGAGTATGTAGAGTATGCGAAATCTGGTAATTTGGTGGACTTAGAAGGACGCGTAGACCTCCTCGGAGGTGGTGGGTCTCCAGTTTCAACAATCAAAGGAGCAGACGCAGGCACAGGTGAGGTTGAAGCACTATCATCAAGTGGCATAGATGAATCTGAAACTGGAACCTCCATGTCAACGCCAAAAGATCAATATGTTGAAGATCTGATTTCGTTACATCATGGGATTTATCTGGAATCGGATAAAAAGGAATATGTTCCAAAAAGGTGACATGCCATGAAACATATAATTTCTAACTTACAGGATCATAGCAACGATATCCTTTTTGTCCAACACCATACCCCAAAAACACACATATAACTGATTTTGGCCCTAGCTTATTTCATTCAACATAAGGACGAAGAATATAACAAGTACATCCAAAGACTCGTAATGCAGAATAATTCGGTAGATGACTATACAATTTCTCAAACGGAGACATCCCTGAAGTCAATGCAGTAAGAATACGATTAATCACATATACAGCAGTTAGGACTATTTCTCCCTAAAAAAATACTAGGAACCTCTGCAGATAAGAGTAAAGAGCGTGTTGTCTCAACAATATGGTGGTGTTTCCTTTCTGGAACATCGTTCTGCTTAGGAGTGTCGGTACAAGATGATTGGTGTATGGTGCCATCAGATGCGAGTAACTGAGTGAAATCATTAGAGGTATATTCGCCCCCTAAATCACACCTGTAGCACTTTATCACAGCCGAATGTTGTGTTTTAACAAGGGCTCTAAAGTTATTGTAAATGCCAAAGAAATCAGATCTGCGTTTCATAAGATACACCCAGGTATAACCAGTAAAGTCATCTATAAACGAAACATAATAGGTCGAGCCACCCTTAGTGGATATTGGCGATGGACCCCATACATCAGAATGAATAATATCAAAAGGAGCAACAGAATAAGACACACTTTTATTAAACGGTAAAGCTGAGAATTTTGCCAGTTTACAACCACTACAATCAGAAATATCAGAAGTGTTCAAATGACCCAGAGCACCAGTAGAGGCTAAGAAACTTAAACGTGACACTGATATTACAAATGAGGATGCTTAAATAATGTAACAATATGCCAATCAAGAAGAAGATTGAGTTATTAACCTCAAACTTTCTATTACAAAAGCATGAATTAAAAAAGATTAATTGTCTATCAAAAGTAACTTGAAATATTTTTCTTTTGTCTTCTTCTTCAAACCTATCCAACAAAACTTGATAATTCATATCTTCTTTATGAATTTATTGGATCTTATTGAACCTATTGATACTGTCTAATGGTTCTGCTTTGCTTGTTGCATCAATAGGTGTCTTGGAATAAAATCCTCAGTCATTTTACCATCCAACTTTGTTGCCTTCCATGTGTCTTGTTTTTGCTTTTGTTGTTTCCACTTATTTGTTGCCTGGGTGATATATCCCCTTCCCTAGCCACTCTATCAACGCATATGTCCAGTATATTGTCTTCTTCATCTTCAACAAGAGAATCCTCGCCCAAATCGATTGTGTTTGACACTAAGACCATTGACTCATTCTTCTTTGCAATCATACATTTAGGCATAAATACGAGAGCTTCTGGGCTTAATTTTCTATTCAAAGCAGGAGGTAAAACCTGTTTTTTTTTATCAAATCGTTGTCATTTTCTGTTAACTTTACTTGTTTTTCATTATCACTCAATAAAGCATCAAAGTTATTCGAACATAATAGGTCTCTTGAGGAACTACTATTATCTCGTCTCTTCTCACTGTCATGAAAACTCCCAGTTGCACCCTTTCCACTACATAGAGAATTATTTTGACTACTTGGGGAAAGGGTCCAACAACTAGTTGAATTTTTTTGTGCAACCAGTGTCCAGTTTTTAGTTGCATTCTTGTTTTCAACTTGCAAAGCATGCTACCCAAAATTTTCAGCATCTTCAACATCAGATGTATCCATTAGTTTTTGTCCTGAATCCATTAATTTTTGCCTTAGACCAACTCGCGACGCATCAACCCCAGCTCTTGGTGTTTCCACTGCGTTTTTAGCTGCATTACACATCAAATTCAGCCCAATTTCTTTTGATTGCACCTCATTAGTAGCAGGTTTTGGTTATTGCAATCACCTGTAACATCCACATTTTTTTGTTGTTGTAATATCTCTATAGATTTTGGACTTAGAGCTAATTTTTGATCATTTGAAACCTCTAAAATACCTTTGTTTCGAGTAGTTGTTTGAGCGTCAATCTTACTTATATCAATATCCATTGAGTCTACATGATTTTGCTCAGAAGTGGCAGCAACCAATTGTCGGTCTAAAGAAGTAGCTTTACTCTGATCGACATCTACAATCTTTCTCTTTTCATTTACTATTTCTCTCGCATCACCTTGATACTTTTCACTATCGATAGTACATTTTAAAGCAACTTCAATGGTATCATCAATTTGTTTGTTATTTTGATTTATTTTCAAGATCAAACGACAACTATCTTCATCATGGCTTTGGTGGTTACAATAATTGTAATACAAAGGTAGATTATCATATACAATCTCCTGAAAAATCTCGATCAACTTACCAGATTTTTCATCCACAAACTGTAACCTTATACGAGTTAGAAGCTTTTTCATTAAATCAAGTATACCCTTGACCCTAGCTATGTTAGATCTTGACTTTATTTGCGTAGCTTTATCTATAGTTATTGATTTCCCAAGTGCCAATGCTTATAGACAACAGAGACTTCTTTGCAAACAAATCCTGAGATAAGTTCAAAAAGAAATTCAAACCACAACTAACGTCATTTCCTCCTTAGGATTATATCTAATAGACCATGGAAAAACCCTAATTGGTGCTCCTCTCCATTGTAGAGAAGATAATTAATTGAGGGAGATAAAGCTTGTACATAATCTTCATATTGATCAAACCTCAACAAAACTTGTCTTAGAGCAAGTAAGCCAATTAAGCAATTGCCCTTGGTACCAAGATGTTCCGGTAAAATTGACCTTAATACCTTCGAATTTGTGCACCATGGGATAATTTAAACACCACTGCTTGATGCAATCCCTCTTCGATCATAAAGTCTAGTCTTTCCTCCATTGAAAATAGGTTCTCCATGAACTATTTCGATGATTTTACGATTGTTTTTAGATAATTAGGGCAGACTTTTTAGAATTTAGAGTATTTGAATTGAAAGGGTGGCGCATGTGGTGGTTTGGGGTGGTGGGGCGGGCTGGGCAACCTCGAAAGGAGGTCGTCCAGTGGCCATAGCAGCCATGAGAGCTGCGCAACTACTGCCTAGTAAGGAGCCACCAGAAGAAAACCCTAACTAACTGCCAAATCTAGTGTCTATGAACTTGGTGTGTTAACGAGATCATGAATAAGTTGAATCTTTGAAGAGAAAAAAAATATTTCTTTTTTAGGACAATAGAAAAAAAAAAAAAACTTTCATATTGAAAATAAAAGCAGTCATCATGTCACATCTCTCAAGGATATGCAAATGGAAACCAAAAGGATATGCTCAACATATAGGAAAATGAAGTTGAATAGCTAAAAAGAAAATACTTTATCTAATTTTAAATAATTGTAACTCTAGAATGATATAGTATGTGAAATTTGATGTTATAAGTATGTAATTAAATACTAATTTGACATGATAAATGAAAATTATTAATTCTTTTAAGTATATAATTGTATATGAATTTTAATGACAATTTGGAGATAATAGTGTAAAGAGGTAATGCTTATAGTTTATTGGATCTTCAAAATCTCTTGCATGTTGTGGTCTAAATAAGCATGTGAATTTGTTCTCAATATTTTGAGAATAATTTTAATGGTTCATTATAAATCAGTTTGTATGAATGTGTTCTAATTTCCAAATCTAAACATTTTTTATATTGCACATGGTAATGAGTTTACGATGTTTCTTTATAGTTCCATTTTTAAGCAAAAGTAGAATCTACTAACTTAAGTGATTGAAATTTATAGGAAAGAACACGAGGATATAAGGATTCTTAATTATCATCTCTATTTTAATGAAATTGATTTTAATTATTATCTTTGTTTAGGTAATTATTATCTTTGTTTAGAACATGGTATAGAAGTTAATATTTTATATGTCATAATTGATAGTCAATTAAGTTTCCATGAATATGTAATAATTCATTTAAACTGGCCTATTTGTGTTTATTTCGCCAACTATATATTTGCTTTAGGGAAATCAACCTAAATTCCAGTGCACTTACCCGATTTAACTGACGTAATCAACAATTCCACAAACCCTCCACCTTGAAGACATAGTAGCAATTGTACTCCATGGAAATGCAAAGGAATATCATGGAGGGAGGAGACCGACCCAGCAATTTGCCCGATTCAATCCTACTTCACATCCTCTCCATGTGGCCGAATACTAAGGAAGTTGTGAGAACCAGTGTATTGTCTGAACGATGGAAGTTTCTTTGGAAACCCATTCCAACATCACTCAATTTCAACTTTCCGATTAGTGACAATGAAAATGACACTCTTGATTACCTAGTTTCTATCCACAGAGAACTTTATTATTGGAGGTTTTGCGAGAAAAATTCAGAAACTCAAAGTGTGGGGCCTTAAGTATGTGCAACGTTTTGCTAAAGATGTTGATTTGTGGATACATTTTGCAACTAAACTTGCTAATATTGAAGATTTTGGACTTGAATTTATTACAAATAACCAAATATATGAGTTTCCTCAATTTGCATATAAAAATGCATCATTGAGGAATTTGGTTTTATTTCGCTGCCAATTGAATCCTTTTGGCAATGTTAACTGGAGTAGTCTCGTTTCTCTTTCAATGTTTGACATGGAATTTACAGATGGTGTCATGGAAAAGGTATTATCTGGTTGCCCTAACTTGGAGTACTTAGTATTGGAGGATTTTTCGGGCATATATCGTTTGAAAATAAGCTCTATGAAGTTGAGAGAATTGATTATACGTGAGTATAAAAATGAGAACCATGATCTAGAGCTCGAATTATTAGCCCCCTACATTAAAAAATTGCAAATTGTAGGGTTGTGCAGTGAGATGCGCATCATAAATGTGGCATCACTTGTTACTGCGATGCTTTGTTTATATTTTGATTTTTATTTGGGGGAAGAACAGAACTAGGAGAAGGAAACTAGTCTTTTTAATGAGCTTCTTCAAAGCGTTGCCCATGTTGAGAATCTTACGTTGGGATCCTGGTGCATCGAGGTATATTCAAACTCTTCATTGTCCGAAATTCAGATTCTTTTTAGAGACTCTTTATTTACTATTGGATCATCACTATAGTAACATTGATTGTGCCACTACTTAGGATAATCTGAGTTGAAACAAGACCTTTTGAACAAAATATTGTAAGATTAACGTATTTTGGTTTGTCTATTTCCTTTGTAAGTGCTTGTCCATCTTGGAGTTGAAAGGGTGGCAGTTTCCACCATCAAGCCGGAAATTCTTAGAACTTGGTGTGGAATTTAAACAGTTGGACTTTCCTGGAATTTACTGTTTTCTACAGAGCTCACTGGATCTTTAGACATTGGTCATTGATTGGTATGATGTTGAAAGGGGAGTAAGTTTCTTTTAGACCTTTATGTTTGTTACTTCATTTTATTTGATATATACATTCATCATTAATCTTTCAATAATAGGTACTTGTATTGAAAAGTCGTCATCATCTTTTTATTTTATCCACAATCAACTCCTTGGTTAATATGGTGGATTATTTCCTACAGTACTTGCTGTCATGCTACACAAATTAGGACGAAGAGGCCAGGAGGCTTGAACCACATAATTTTAATGGCTCATTTCCGTATCTGAAGACCATCAAGATCCTTAAATTTAATGGATGTGTGCTGCCATTGATAAAATATTTGCTCAAGCATGCAATTGTGCTAGAAAAGTTTGACATTGTTGCCGCAGTTCAAAGGAATGATACGTCTCTGGATTATGTTACAATGGCACGGGAGGTCCTAAGCTATCCAAGATCCTCTCCACACGCTTCAGTTTTCTTCTCTTATAGATAACTTTGGTCCCCTATCGTTTGTATTCATCGCAACATACTTGACATCTATAACTTTATGCTTGAAATGACTGGTATGAAATGTTAGAAAAGTCTTGGATTGCACTATCCAATATTCAAGGAGTTGTTTGTAGTTCTTCATGTCTATGTAAACTTGCTCTAATGTTTTGTAATTTTTATTCATTTTGCTATATCCTAATCTTCTTCTTAATTATACTATGTTATGCTTAATTGGTGGAAAAGAAACTTCAAAATATTTAAACCCTCCCACCACTTTTTGCACAAGTAAAATAGGTGTCCTGATGGAAATTAAGGAATTTCAAATAAGGAAGTCTCCAATAGACAATTTCACTAGCCAAATTGGAAATTTTGTCCCTCTATATCCAAGTCATTTGGAGCTCTTTGATGTTTGTATTGGGTCGTACCTCATCAAGTATGTCTCTTTCAGTTTATGAATTGTCGGCAATACTTAAACTCCATTCCAACAATAACGTTTCAACATGTTCGTTTTCCCTCATACTTTGCCTTCAGAGCTTCCTTCTATCAACCACATATTGGAATAGATTTACTATATTACTTTTGCATATATAAGTTAATGCTTTGGAAAATGTATTATATATTGAATAGTAATTAATAACAAGAGTAAAATAGACACAAAAGGGTATATAAGCAATTGTCTTCTTCCACATTCCCAGCAATAAACACAAAAAGGAAAGAACGATGAAATAACTCTGGTACTCGAATGCTGGGTTTTTACCACAAGTAAATTTCAGTTTGACCATGACATAACTACAAGTTACCAGCTTTCATCTTCATACTCATGGCAACATATGTTAGCAGAGTCATCAATGTCAAAGTAATCATCATCATCACCACAGTCATAATAGTCTCCATAGCCAAATATGTTATTGATGCCAAATATTTTAGCTATATAGGAGAGCCCAGATGGGAGGTCATCATTAGAGAACCAGTGTTGACAAACTTCAGAATCAAATTCATAATCATGAGTGAAAGCATGTGGTTGCTTTAGATCTACAATCTGTTGTCTGCATCTTCTTCCTATATCCCCTTAAAGATCAATATTACAGTAGCGCAAGTCAAGCGATACAAGGTGTGAACAGCCATCAAGAATTGCTTGAAGTCCTACATTTGTCAAGGTATTCAAAAGAAGTCCAAGATGTCATAACTCAGGCATACTTCTGGCAATAGCTAGAGCTTGACCATCATCTGGATGTAAATTTTTAGGTCTATCACATGCATTGGCATTCAATATAAATGACTCAAGTAGAGAGCAAGAACGACCAACACTTTCATGTGCATGTGCAACTCCTCCAAATATGGTAAATTCTTGGCATATACAGCCAAACCTCCAGCAAAGTCATAAAAACCCATGACGACTTGGAGATGTCTGAGTTGAGTTGATCTGTCAAAAAAGGAAGCAAATTGATTACTTTATGAGAACTCCTATTTCAGGGATCACAGCAAAAAAAAAGAGCAATTACATCAACACATCTTGTTTTGTTGAGCTCTTAACATACCACTAATAATCATGATTGTACATAAATTGGGTTCATGGCATAGGACAAACTAATATCACCCAAAACGAATACACACGATACTTATTACAATTTCCATTAGGAAACTACCACCAGAGTTTGTTGTGCAAGATAAGGTATATATGTCATCTACAGTTACAACTATATGGTCTAAAACAATCCCCAAAAGTATGGTTTATCTCATAATCGCTTGACCAAATTTCATTTACACTAATTTACAGGAACATGGTTGATACTCAAAATTAAGATAGCAAAAGAGTACCACTCAGCAATGTACTTGAGCAAGTTTCTGCCCCCAAAATTCTGGATGCTAATTTTGAGTAACTGGCCCTGGCTATGATCCACCGCAATCCGACATATCCTCTCCAGTACCAGAGGCATTCTTCAAGTAAATGACACGCCACATAGCAGGATCATGGCAAACCTTCCACCACGTACTACAAACCCTCTACACACTTTCCACTATCTCTATCGTTCCCAGACGCTGCAGAATGTCAACCGTGATTTCTGCCGGAAGATCAACCCATGGTGGAGATGGCGGCGGTGGTGGTGCAATTGAGGATGCTTTCAACTTTTTGTGAACATTCGGCATTTTGTTAGGATTTTGATTTTTGTGTACAAAGCAAAGGAGAGAACAGGGGAAGTGAAACCGTCACAAAAAACCCTTTCAAATTCAACTATTTTATTGTTCATGTACTATATTTTATTGAGATAATATTTTAGATGGTCACTTAACTATAGGCTCTTTTTATACAAAGCCACTCAAGTATAAGAAAAATTCACAAAAAGTCATTCAACTTGATTTTTAACTCAAAAATCATTCAAGGCTCTTTTCACAGAAAGTTATTTAACTATAGGTGTTTTATTTACAAAGTCATTCAACATATTTAATTAATTTTATCAATAAAATCTATTGAATGAAATTTTTATTTAAAATGAAAAATTTTTAAAAATAAAAAAAATTTCATTTCGGTAATTCAATTCATGTAGCGACCTACTTTCTTCAAAATTAAAACAAAGAGTTCTTTGATATGCACCACTACCGCGAATGAGTCACATCTGATCAGGTGGTCTCTCAGGGTTACCAAAGAAGACACCAAATTCCCATTTTTCTCAGAAATAGTGTCCAAGACTGTATAATTGTAAGGTCAAAAAGGGCTGCTCCTTTTTGAAAAAAAAAAAGGAGCAGCAACTTTGAAACAATGGCTGCTCCTTTGTGAAAAAAGGAGTAGCAACTTTGAACGGACGCATAAAAGAAAACGCGTAGAATTCTTTTACGCGTTTTCAATTTCCTATAAATAGAGGGCCTCCTGCCCTCATTTATATCATCACACAGAAAATTCAATCCAAAAGAGTAAGAACACAAAGAGAGTTATATACCAAGATAAATATTAGAGTCTTGAGTGTCCTCTTTAGTGAGTTGTTCCTTTTACGAGAGAGAAGTGTTTATTGTTGTTTTCTCCTTATATTTGAGAGCAGTGTACTCCTATATTATCATAGTGAAATCCGTCTACCCCATGGTTTTTTTCCCTCTATCTGTTTGAGGATTTCCACGTAAAATTTTCATGTCCAATTATTTTTATTATTTATTATCATATCAAACTTTAGTTGTGGTGCTTCTTCCCCCCCAAAAGTGGTATCAAAGCCCTCAGTTATTCTGTCTGTTTTATGCGAAGGTACTATCTGCGAATAGTAAATTTTCATGAATAGTAAAATTCTATGAAAAGTACTATTCATGTGAATAGTAAATTTTGATGACGGTACAGTTTGTGACGATTGTTCGAAAAAATATTCAGAAACAATCTGGAAGGGTGTGAAGCAAATAACAATGTCGAGTACAATAAAGTTTGACGTTGAGAAATTCAATGGGACTAATTTCTCATTGTGGAAAATGAAAATAAGAGAAATATTGACAATTGCCTAGCTGCAATTGAAGGCAGGCCCACAGACTTTACTGATGACAACAAGTGGAACGACATAGATAGCAATGCAATTGCTGATCTACACTTAGCACTAGCTGATCAAGTGTTGTCTAGTGTGGCTGAAAAATAGACGGCGAAGGAAATATAGGATACTCTTACGGGATTGTACGAGGCCAAGTCTTTGCATAATAAAATCTTCTTAAAAAAAAGATTGTATACTCTTCGAATGGCAGAGTCCATGTCGGTTACTGAACACATCAATACTTTGAATACTCTATTTTCGCAACTTACAACAATAGGTTGCAAAATAGAGGGGACTGACCGTGCGGAGCTTCTACTTCAAAGTCTGCCTAACTGGTATGATCAACTCATCATCAACCTGACGAACAATACAGACAGTCTAGTTTTCGATGAAATTGCAGCCGCTGTCTTAGAAGAAGAAAATAGGCGCAAAAATAAGGAAGACAGACAAGCAAGTTCGCAGCAAGCTGAAGCTTTGATGATGGTGAGAGGTAGACCAACGGAACGTGGCCCCAGTGGGAGTCACAATCATAGTAGATCTCAATCAAGAAGTAAGAAGAATATCAAGTGTTACAACTGTGGCAAGAAAGGGCACTTCAAGAAAGATTGTCGGTTCAAGAAAAAAAGTGAACACCCTGAGTCATCAAATGCTCAAGGGAATGTTGCAAGTACCTCAGATGATAGCGATATTTTATGTAGTGAAGCAATATCAAATAATGAAGGCAGAAAATGTTTCACTAATGTCTGGATTATGGACATAGAAGCAACATGGCACATGACTTCCCGGAGAGAATGGTTCCATCAATATAAACCTATCTCAGGAGGATCTGTGTTCATGGAGACGATCATGCTTTGGATGTTATTGGTATTGGGTCCATCAAAATATAGATGTATGATGGCACGATACGTACCATTCAAGAGGTACGACATGTAAAAGATTTGAGGAAGAATCTATTGTCTTTGGGACAATTAGATGATAATGGATGTTCATATAAGACTCATGGTGGAGTCATGAAAATATCAAAAGGAGCGTTTGTAGTGATGAAAGCAGAAAAACTTGTTGCAAATCTATATGTGCTTAAAGGTGAAACACACCTAGAAGGAGAAGCATCAACTACGTTAGCAAATTCATTTGAAGAATCAACGATGATGTGGCATCGTAAACTTGGCCATATGTCGGAACGAGGTTTGAAGATTCTTGCTGAGCAAAAGCTTCTTCCAGGGCTCAAAAAGGTTTCACTACCTTTTTGTGAGCATTGTGTTACCAGTAAGCAACATAGACTGAAGTTTAGCAGTTCATCTGCTAAAAGCAAGGAAATATTAGACATAGTCCACTCTGATGTCTGGCAAGCACCGGTGGAGTCTCTACGAGGAGCAAAATACTTCGTGTCATTTATCGACAATTACTCCAGGAGAAGTTGGATGTATCCAATCAAGAGAAAGGCAGATGTTTTTCCAGTTTTCAAAGAGTTCAAAGCGCGGGTGAAACTTGAATCTGAGAAAAGGATCAAGTGTTTGAGGACAGATAATGGAGGAGAATACACTAGTGAAGAATTTGATAACTTCTGTAAACAAGAAGGTATTAAAAGGCAGTTCACGGTGGCATATACTCCACAACAAAATGGAGTAGCAGAGCGGATGAACAGAACCTTGTTGGAACGGACAAGAGCTATATTGGCAATTGCAAGGTTGGAAAAACCATTCTGGGCAGAAGCAGTCAAACCCGCCTGTTATGTAATCAATCGGTCACCATCAACCGCAATTGATCTGAAAACACCAATAGAGATGTGGACAGGAAAACTAACTGATTATTCTCGCTTACATATATTTGGAAGTCCTACTTATGTTATGTACAACACCCAAGAAAAATCGAAGTTGGATCCAAAATCCAGAAAATGCATTTTCTTAGGGTATGCTGATGGAGTCAAGGGGTATCGCTTGTGGGATCCCATTGCCCGCAAGGTGGTAATCAGCAGGGATGTTGTATTTGTTGAAAATAAGATACAAGAAAAAGAAGGTAGCACTTCGAAAGAAAAATCAGGGACTACTACAGTTGAAGTTGAAGAAATAAAATAAGTTTCAGTTTGTTCTGAAGTAGCACCAGAACATGAAGAGCAAGAGCAAACTGAGATCGAAACCCCACAAGTTCGACGACCAACTAGGGATAGAAAAGAACCAGCTTGGCACTCAGATTATTCTATAGAAAGCAATGTTGCATATTGTTTATTAACAGAAAAAGGAGAGCCTTCAACTTTTCACAAGGCTATGAAAGGCCAAGAATCATCTTTGTGGATGGCAGCAATGCAAGAAGAAATTGAAGCTCTTCATAAAAATAAAACATCGGATCTTGTTCAATTACCACAAGGCAGGAAGGCTATTGGAAACAAATGGGTCTACAAGATCAAATACAATGGTAATGATCAAGTGGAAAAGTATCGTGCAAGATTGTGGTGAAAGGATTTATAGACTTCGATGAGATATTTTCTCCGGTGGTTCGACTTACAACAATTCGAGTGATCCTGGCGATGTGTGCTATATTTGACTTGTACTTGGAGCAGTTAGATGTCAAAACTGCATTTCTTCACGGAGAGCTTGAAGAAGAAATTTATATGCTCCAACCAGAAAGTTTTGAAGAACAAGGAAAAGAGAACTTGGTTTGCAGGTTAAACAAATCTCTATACGGTCTCAAACAGGCGCCGAGGTGTTGGTATAAGAGATTTGATTCCTTCATTATAAGCCTTAGATACAACAGACATAGTTCAGATCCTTGTGTTTATTACAAGAGATTTGGTAATGACGATTTTGTTATATTGCTGTTGTATGTTGATGACATGTTGGTAACAGGCTCCAACAAAGATCGTCTCACAAATTTAAAGGCACAATTGGCTAGGGAGTTTGAAATGAAGGACTTGGGACCAGCAAACAAGATTCTAGGGATGCAAATTCACTGAGACAGAAAAAATAGGAAGATTTGGCTTTCTCAAAAGAACTACTTGAAGAAAATCTTGCAACGCTTCAAGATGCAAGACTGTAAGTCAATTTCTACCCCACTTCCCATTAATTTCAAGTTATCCTCAAGTATGAGTCCTAGCAATGAAGCAGAGAGGATAGAGATGTCTCGAGTACCGTATGCATCAGCAGTGGGAAGTTCAATGTTCGCCATGGTATGTACAAGACCAGACATTGCACAAGCAGTGGGAGTAGTTAGTCGATACATGGCTAGTCCTGGTAGAGAGGATTGGAATACGGTTAAGAGGATCCTAAGATATATCAAGGGTACATCAGATGTTGCAATGTGTTATGGAGGATCAGACTTTATTGTTAAAGATTATGTTGATTCAGATTATGCAGGTGATCTTGATAAAAGCAAATCCACCACAGGTTATGTGTTTACTCTTTCTGGAGGAGCTGTAAGCTGGGTTTCAAAACTGCAATCTATCGTGGCTACATCTACGACGGAAGCAGAATATGTAGCAGCTACACAAGCTAGCAAAGAGGCAATATGGATGCAGATGTTACTGGAGGAGCTCGGGCACAAACAAGAGAAGGTTGCTCTATTTTGTGATAGTCAAAGCGCTTTACATCTTGCAAAGAATCCGGCATTTCATTCAAGGACAAAGCACATACGAGTTCAGTATCACTTTGTTCGTGAGAAGGTGGAAGAAGGCAGTGTGGATGTTCAGAAAGTTCACACTAATGACAACCTAGCAGATATGCTTACGAAACCAATCAACAGTAACTAGTTTATATGGTGTCGATCTTCTATTGGCCTAGCAAAAACATAACATTGTAGTAATTGGGTAGAAAGGATGGTGTGAAGACTTAATTGATTCTCAATTCAATCTTCAAGTGGGGGAAATGTAAGGTCAAAAAGGGCTGCTCCTTTTTGAAAAAAGGAGTAGCAACTTTGAAACGGACGCATAAAATGCGTAAAATCCTTTTACGCATTTTCAATTTCCTATAAATAGAGGGCCTCTTGCCCTAATTTATATCTTCACACAAAAAATTCAATCCAAAAGAGTAAGAACACAAAGAGAGTTATGTACCAAGATAAATATTACAGTCTTGAGTGTCCTCTTTAGTGAGTTGTTCCTTTTATATTCCCATATTATCATAGAGAAATTCTTCTACCCAGTGGCTTTTTCTCCTCTATCTGTTTGAGGGGTTTCCACGTAAAATTCTCATGTCCAATTATTTTTATTATTTATTATCATATCAAACTTTAGTTGTGGTGCTTCACAAAAACAGTTAATTCAAAATAAGGCCCTTATCCAATACAAAGAGGTACAAGGTTTCAATTCTCAAACAATCATGTCAAATTTGTCTATATAATTTTTTCACAAATATCATTCAAACTTTACTACTAAATACTCCACATGTTCTACCAAGCAAATACTTGCAAAAAAACCAATGCAACAAAACAAATGTAACCACCATAACCACGTATTTTCTAAACAAAAGACATTCTGTCATCTTCCCTATTTCCAGCAACTATAAGTTACCATATCACCATCATCGTGATCTTGATCGTAGTCATAAGAGGACCAGTAATAAATGTAATAACAAACTTCAGAATCAAATTCATAATATTGACAGGAAGCATGAGGTTGCTTTAGATCTACAATCTGTTGCCTGCATCTTCTTCCTATATCCCTTTCAAGATCAATATTACAATGACGCAAGTCAAGCGATACAAGTTGTGGACAACCCACCAGAATGGCTTGAAGTCCAACATTTGTCAAGGCATTCAAAATTAGTGAAAGGTGCCTCAATTCAGGCATACTTCTAGCAATAGCTAACGCTTGACCATCATCTGGAGATAGTGAATCTCCTAACACAATACATTCACTAGCATTCAATGTAAATGACTTAAGCAAAGGGCAATAACGACCAACACTTTCTATATCCTCTTTAGTAATTAAGGTCAAGTGAGTGTGCAACTCCTCCAATAGCGGAAAGTTCTTGGCGGCTAGAGTCAAACTTCTAGCAACAATATTACACTTGACAAGTCGGAGATATCTGAGCTGACTTGATATGTTGGAAAGATTTAACAAATTGATTACATTATGAGAACTCCAATTTTAGGGGTCAATAACTAAAAGAAATGAGTAATGAGATCAACACCACAAGGAAAAGGATAGACATTGCACCTCTAAGAAAATATGTTGTTAAACCACAAATATAACAAGGGCCCAGATTTCAGAATTTTACTAGAAAACGATGGGCTGCCTGATGCATAAAGCATCCCACATTAGCAGCATTTGGGATAAAAATGCTAAGTAAAATACTTAGTCAAATTTGATTTAAACATGAAAGATTAGTACCTCTCAACAATGTAATCGAGCAAGATTTTGCTACCAAAATGCTGGATGCTAATTTTGAGTAACTGGCCTTGGTTGCGATACACCACAATCCAACATATCTTCACCAACACACGACTACACATGACATAGAACATACTATCAACATCAGGGACATATTTCAAGTCAATAGCACGCCACATAGTGGGATCATGGGAAACCTTCCACCATGTACTACAAACCCTCTGGGCACTCTCCAGTATCTCTATCATTCCCAAACGTTGCAGAATGTCAATCATGAGTTACGCTGGAAGATCAGCCCACGGCGGCGATTACAGCAGTGGTTCAACTGAGGATGATTTATGAACAATCAGCATTTTGCTATACAACTAAAAAATAGTCTTAGGATTTTGATATGTATAGACAAAGCAGAGAGGAAAAGGGAAATGGAGAAGTGAAACCGTCACAAAAACTCTTCAAATTCCACCATCGGATTCAGGTGCTGTCATTAATTTACATTTCATTTTTCCTGCCATTTATTTACATTTTTTACAACAAAATATTTTATTCCTTTAAAAATTAAAACTCTCTCCATCCTAATTTCAAGTGTCCGTCTAGATTTTAATTTCAAAAACCTTAATTTATTGTTTAAACATAATGTTTTACTCGAAAAGATAAATAAATAAATAAAAAATGACTAGGTTTTTTAAAAAATCGATTAAACTTATGATTTAAAAGAAATCGAATTTTCCAAAAAAACAGAGTCGCCACTTAATTTTAGAAATTAAGAAAACTTATAAAATTTTCAACGGATTTAAACAAATTAAAATCAATTGAAAATAAGGGTTCGAGTCAATGTACATTTCGAGTACGTGTTAGGCCCTCGGAATGCCCGCTAACTTGCAGTTGATCGACGATTTGACTAAAACGACTTTGACAAATTCTAAAAAAATATTAAATAAGTAATAAAATCCATTTATTTATTTTATTATTATTATTATTAATTATTTTAAGGGGAAATGAACTAAGGGGGAACTTTCTAGGGGAAACAATTCATAGTCGGCAAGAAAACTAATAAAATAAGACTAAGTAAAATATAAATAAATATTTTAAAGATGAATGGCTATCTTTAGGAATTTAGTTAAATTAAATCATAAAATAAACAAAATTAGCCAATCAATACAATATATGAATAATAAGATAGGGAAAGGCAATAATTAGATTTGTACTTTTATCCCAAACACAATTAAAATGGCCTTTTGGCCCACCTGTCCTAAATCCACAACTTTGCCAACAATCATGAGTTTGAGTCCATCAACCCTTTGGACATGTTGAAAATTTCTTATGCCTTTTGGCTATTTCCTCAGACTTTAGGACCTACAACCTGTCTTTAGTCCCTGTAAACCTGCTTTCAATTGGCGTTCCAGCTTCCAAAACTCGACAATTGACTCGATAACGGAAGCATTGGGCCTTTGGCCCAACAAGAAAATGCAAGAAGAGGAGTTCATGGCGAACTCGGGCAAGTTCACATGCAATGAAATGAGAAATAAAATTAGTAACACAATAATAATATCTCCAAATCATAGTTTAGCGATGCTTAACCAATCCCAAAATAATAAATGTATCAAAGGAAATTACCACTTAGCACCTTAAGCTATAGCAAATGAATAAGTAGCTTAGATAAATACATCAAAAACAAATAACAGATCCCAAACAGAAAGGGAGACAATTTTGATTAGACCAAAAACAATTCCTTCAACTCACACCATTATGTAAAACCTCCCTTTCACATTAATTAAAAATTCATTAAGACATAAAAATAGACCAGTATATGAGTCACATAGCACATAGCCAAGTCACAGCTATTGACCTTATACCGAAAAAGGCAACTCGTCATGCACATGAAAGATTAACGCCAAAGACATCACACCTCAAGTGATCTTAGGACCAAATTTCAACAAAACCAATATTTGAACAAGAGGGAAAACAAGAAAAAACTCAGATTTCAGGTCAACTCTGCCGGCAGACAAGCATTTTTTTTTTACTAAATCTAAATGAAAGCGAGGCGTAAACATAACATTATGGCGTGCCAAACAGTAAAAGAGGAACGAAGTTAGGTCAGGGAGAAAGAAATAGCCAACATTAGCAACTCAAAAGTAGATTAAGAACAGTCTTCAACAAGTCAATCTCGGCATGATTTGAAGATGGGAAAACAGAGATAAATGACAACAAACTTTGACACAGAAAGAGAAACAGAATAAGGGCGAACCAATACGAAACTAATCATGAAAAGAACTCATACTAGGCGCAAAATCATGGACATCGAGCAAGATTAACAAGTAGCAAAGAAACCGATTTTAGACAAGTATACAGGTTGTAGCCAAAGAAATTCATACGCTATGATTTAGAACTTAAACAAGCGAACTAGATCATATTTCCAAACTAAAACCGCATAACAACTTATATTAAACAACGCTAGAAGATCATGCTAAGAACACTTAATAACAACTAAGAAAACAACGTAAAGAAATCATTGTAATCTAAAGCGAAACTGAACCAAGGTCGTAAGGAGTATTACCTTTTTGGGGGCAGCAAACGAAGACGAAAATGAGCAAGGAAAACATCGACTTCACCACCGTAATACTACTCCAAGGACTCCGAGGACCAAAGCCGAAGCAAACAAGAACAAACACTACACAAGAATCTAGATTATGGTCTTTAACGCTAAAAAAATTGTATGTAACAAATAGCTGGATATATTCAGTGAGCTTTCGTCTTTAAGGCTAACTCCCTCTTAAAAATTTTCAACCCCAAACATTGAAGAGAAGGAACTATTTATAGAAGAAACTAGGGTTCCAAACTCTTGGGGGGAAACGGATAAAAATCGAATTCTAGGGCCCAATTCAAATTTCAAACTCCAAAAGATCTTTCACAATTCAGGATAAACACTTTTTTTCTGAAGTTTTAGCCCCATTCTGAAAGAGGAAAGGAAGGATGGATGCTTCGGATCGATTCGATCGTCCTTGCTATGCCACGTGGCTCCATCCCAAGGTGCAAGGACGATCCCACATTTTTCTTTCGCTACTCTTTTCTGTTGCGACTGAGAAGGACGTTGGAGGAAGAGGACAAAGGAGACTCAACACTGCCCTTTGTTGCTGCTTTTCCGTGTATTGACGCCGTAAGTCTTTCTTTGTGAACGTTGAAGGTAGGACGCCGTTTGGAATCGTAGGTAATCTCCGTGTATCGCTGCCTCTGTTTGTTGTCGTTGGTAGGGCTATTCAAAACTGAACCGAAACCGATCACCCAAACCGACAAAAAAGTTATTGGTTTATAGTATTAGGTTAGTAGTTTAGCGGTTTTGATAATGGTTTTGATTTTTTTTGTTTTCGGGTTATCGGTCCTTAACGGTTTGAAGTTTTTTCTTAACAGGTTAACCGATAACCCAATAGTATATTAAATACCATTTTGTATATAAAGTCCTCAACTTAGAGTTTGATTTCCTACTTTTATTTTTGGTCGTCTCAAACACTTGGTTATTCTACAATGTAAAAGTGTTTGCTTTTGAACAAGATGTAATTTGTGAACTCATGTGCATGGTTTATTTGGTTTGTCACCTTGTTTCTAAGTGATTTTCAATGTTTTATTTTTGTGTTAAATCTTAACGGTTAAATCGATAATCGAACCGATAACAATCAAAAACCGATAAATCAATAACCGATAAGTCAATATCTTAATGGTTCTATAACGGTTTAGCATCTCTATAAATCGATAACCAATAAGTCAACCCAATAAACCTCAAAACCGAACCAACCGATATGCAGCCCTAGTCGTTGGACTGCTACAGACGCTGAACATCTAGGTCTCACTTTTTGTTGAACAGAAAAGCAGGCCAGGTCGGGGATAAAAGGGTAGATTGCTGATGGTTTAAATTGGAGTTGGGCTGGGGTTTTTAGAGGATTTGGGTTGCTTGAAGGTTGAAAGAAAAGGGCCCAAAATGGTTGTCTCAAATGGGTTTAGGGGGTTTGACTAATAACTAAATAAGATGAATTAATGTAAATTAATTAATAGGCTTCTTAATCTTACAAAATAAAATAATCGATTTAATTATAACCTAATTAATCTAAATGCAAACTAATTAATTCAAAATTGCAATTGTGATTTAAACTAAACTAAATAAATAAAACAAAATCTTTTTGATATGATTTTCAAATATTTAAAACAAATATACAAATTACATATATAACTACTTGAAATATATTTATGATTCAAAACACCATAAAAGTCGATTGAAATAACTTAAAATAACCTTGAAACTATTTGAATTGTATAAGACTAGTTATTCTAAATCGTCTAGAAATTAGGAAGCTCGGAAATTAATTCCTATCGGAGAGGGCCAAAATTGGGTGTCAACAACTGTCCCTCATTTTACTTGAATTGATGCAATAAATTCGAAGAAAATGAAGTTGACCAATCCCATTTTCATCGACCACATCTTCATCTTTTAGAAATAGGTATTTGGTAAGGACTTTAGGATTAATGGCCGAACCCCAAAAAATGGGTTTCCTACATATCTCAGGCTATATGAGAATTCAGGCCACTCGTAGTTCGGTGTGCTTTATTTCACGCATGATTTTGAAAGAATTCAAAAGTCATTCCAATACCGAATTATGAAGGGATTGGAATGCTCGAGAATAAGATTTAAGAATGAATGTTGGAATACAACCGAGTTTTCAACACTGATCTCGCCTACATATCCTCAACTTAGGGAATCAGACTTCTTGTAGTTCGACTTGATTGGTTGAAAAGGAAATATATTATGCAAGATAACCTTTGGTTCTGGAAAAATGGCAAAGTAAGTCGAGTATGAAAAGAAGGTTTGCAAACTCTTAGTCATGAATGTGGCGCGCTTCACACCCTTAATTAAGAACTTACACAAACATAATTTCCAAAGCTCTAGGTGCATTGTCACTCAGATTGGAAATCTGCTTCCGGTAGAGACCAAAAATTTTCGAATGCGAAACTGAAACCGACGAACCCAAAGATAAACTTACATGCCTTCTGATAAGGGTGTGGTTTAATTGTGGTGGAAGTCGCTCCTCTGCTTGCGTCCTAAGAGTTTGGCATTCCTCTTTGAACTATGTCCCAGTTCGCTGCTAAGAAAAGGTTCCACATTGTACAGCATCCTTTTTGATGTCGTCCGCATTGTGGTTTGTTTTTGGAGAATTTATCCTTTTGGATGCTCTCAACAGAGACTGAAATAAAACTCATTAGCATAAAAAATGCAATTCAAATGGGAGACAATGTCTTTTACCGTGTTGACACTTAATTGCTCTCCTTGAACATTTAACGTCAACTCCATCGGGTTTGACGTAGAATAAATAAAACTTGTGTCTCATATTTGTAATATAATCTTCAATGTACTCTTCCTTTGACGTCAAAGTAATAAAATAGGCTGATGTAATATGTTGACAATTCTCTTCATGTCATTTTTGTAAAGAAAAATGATGCAATCGATGTTGATCTTCTTGTGATGGGTAAATCTTTCTCTTGCGGTGCATACCTCCTCCTCTTACTATGCATGACTCCTTTCTCTTGCGATGCATGAATTCCTTTCCCGCGATGCATGAATCTTTTTCCCTTGATGTATGAATTTCCCCTTGCAATACATAAATATCTTTTCTCGTGATGCATGAATCTCTTTTCTCGCGAAGCATGAATCTTCTCTTGCAATGCATGAATTCCTTTCCCGTGATGCATGAATCTTCTCTTGCAATGTATGAATCTTCTCTTGCAATGCATGAATCTCTTTTCTCGCGATGCATGACTTCTTTCTCTTACTATGCATGACTTCTTTCTCTTGCTATGCATGATTCCTTTCTCTTGCTATACGTGACTTCTTTCTCTTGATATGCATGACTTTTTTCTGGGTATCTTTTGGATGGCGATATCGTCTCAATCGACGATATAAATAAAAAATGACCCTCGGAGTAGTGGTATCATCACATTTGACAATACGATTCAATCGTCCTTGTTGTGTCACGCGGCTCAATCCCATGGCGCAAGGACGATCCCACATTTTGCTTTTGCTAGTCTTTTCTGTTGCGACTGAAAAGGACGTTGGAGAAAGAGGACAAAGGAGACGCAGCACTGCCCTCTGTTGCTGCTTTTCCGTGTATTGACGCCGTAGGCAGGACGCCGTTTGGAATCGTGGGGAATCTCCGAGTATTGCTACCTCTGTTTGTTGTCGTTGGACTGCTACATACGTTGAGCATCTGAGTCTCACTTTTTGTTGAACAGAAAAGCGGGTCGGGTCGGGGATAAAAGGGTGGATTGCTGATGGTTTAAATTGGAGTTGGGCTGGGGTTTTTAGAGGATTTGGGCTGCTTGAAGGTTGAAAGAAGAGGGCCCAAAATGGTTTTGTCTCAAATGGGTTTATGGGGTACTAATAACTAAATAAGATGAATTAATGTAAATGAATTAATGAGTTTCTTAATCTTAACAAAATAAACTAATCGACTTAATTATAACCTAATTAATCTAAATACAAACTAATTAATTCAAAATTGTAATTGTGATTTAAACTAAACTAAATTAATAAAACAAAATCTTTTTGATATGATTTTCAAATATTTAAAACAAATATACTAATTACATATATAATTATGATTCAAAACACTATAAAAGTCGATTGAAATTACTTAAAATAACCTTAAAACTATTTGAATTGTATAAGACTAATTATTCTAAATCGTCTGGAAATTAGGAAGCCCGAAAATTAATTCCTATCGAGGAGGGTCAAAATTGGGTGTCAACACATAATAAATTATCGTGCTAGATGCCATCAGTGGGCAGAATAGATTTTTATATTATGACTCATTTCCATTTTTATTTTATTTTTTAAAAAAAGAAATTGATGAAAATGTATAATAGCTTTGTTTGTTTGTTTTAATTCAAAATTTACAAATATAATGTTTAGAAAAGTGACATAATTATATATACGTATTGGTATGATTCATTGATTCACCTTCCCTAGAAAAGACTATTAATAATTACTACAAGAATTTCAAAAGTTTCTCTTCTTTGTACATCCAATTTTCAAGGATGCATTTCGATTTCTCCTTCTTATAGTAGAAAAATCAAATTTAATTTTTCCCATGTGCATGTATTTCAAGTTATATACAAATTATATTTTCTTTTAGAATTATCTAATTTTCTTTTGAATGTAGTGAGAATTGCTATCTTTACAAAATTCTATATTAAAATCAAAGAATCACGAATTTATTATTGTGCCACTTTTTTAACTCTTTGGTTATGCTGACTCCAAAATCCTCTATTTTAATTGTTTCTTCCACTCTGCCTCAAAGAAAAATAAAGGCATAATACATAAATGTGTTATTTAACTTAGCTTCATTTTACATTTATGTTCTGCAACTTTGAGTGCGTCCAAGTAGACACTTTAATTTGTATAAAGTTGAACAAGAAGACATATGAGTACTATGTGATATAATACAGATGAAAATTGTTATGTAAGATGCCACGTATGACGCATGCGATTATTTGTTCAATTTTATACAAATTTAAGTATCAACACACCCAAAATTAGAGGACATAAATATGAATTAAAGTCAAGTAAAATGTCATATTTATATGTATAAATAAGAAAGGCCCAAAAATTGCTATAGAACTAGGCAGAGGAACCATATAGACAAGTATTTGATCATAGCAAGTATTGTAACACAGCATATGAATAGAACTTCTTCATCTTCCTTCAAAATCTCTTTCCATTAGTTATTCGGTCGATTTTCCTGAGATAGTTTTCATCTTCCTCGAAGCGATTCCTGGATTAACTACTTCCAATACAACATTTACCTATAAATTGTGTATTAGTGTTTTAAGAGGTGGGGACGTGAGGCTAGGCGTTTAATACAGTACAGGGCGAGATGTAAGCTCCGAGACACGGGGCGTAAGTCCCATGGATCTACGGGGCGTAGTCTCGTATATATTCAATTTTATAGTTTTATTACAAATAAAATAAGCAAAAATAAACATTTCAATGATTTATGATTTTTATTTGAAATAAGTATTAATAATGAAGAAAAAAAGTATTATAATTACTATTTGAATATCATTACAAAAAAAAAAATTAAAAACACCCGGGCGTACGTTTTTATGCTTGAGGCTTACACCTCAAATTTTAGGACTTGCGCCTTATGGATCTATGTCTTTAATTTACGCCCCGGAGCGTTTTTGATACGTTTCGCCCCGAGACTCGCCCTAAAACTCTCCCCAAAAATGTTTTTGAAAACACTGTTGTGTATCAAAAATCATCTCTTAACTATGACTCAAACTTAGATTATATTCGTGTGTTATAATAGTGAATAAAAAAAATATCATTTTAATATCTAAAATCTTGCTAGAATCACCATTCTGTCAATTCATGTTAAAAACTAATGTGGGAGTCGGAAAATCTACTAAAAGCGTGATTTTATTTTTCACATATCCAGATTCTCTAATTTTGTCTCTTTCAATAAAATATTTCTAATTCGTTATTTCTCATACTAAACATCCTCTTTCATTCTTAAAAATAGGATGTAAGAGAGAAAATTACATTTTTGCATGTCTCAACTCAAGGTGTTGATTTTTAACAGAAATTGACATTTTCTTATAGTTTATATATATATATATATATATATATATATATGAATACTTTTCTTTTCTCTTTCTCATCACTCAATTGGCCTAAGACTCCAAT
The DNA here is from genome assembly GCA_037074985.1 of Solanum bulbocastanum. Classification (NCBI taxonomy): domain Eukaryota; kingdom Viridiplantae; phylum Streptophyta; class Magnoliopsida; order Solanales; family Solanaceae; genus Solanum; species Solanum bulbocastanum. Next base: position 4,763,721 of record CM073604.1, read on the forward strand.
ACTGTAATTGAAAAGTTACTCCAAGAAAAATTAAAAGGTATTTTTGTAGTATTTTGATTTTTGACTTGTTGCCCAAGAGAAATATTTCCGCTATTTTAGTTAGATTGTGTTTGTTGAATCATGTTATTACTTTTGATTTAATTTTTGTATTTATGCTTTGAGAATAATTTTGAATTATAATATTCAGAATTTTGTTTTAAAGATTATATAGTTGTGTTAGTTACTAATCATGGAGCAAGTAAAATGAAGGATACGTAGACGCTAGTTTATCCATAATTCAAATCACAACATTCATTTGGGTCTATATGTAATGGAACATCGATCAACAATAAAGCATGAACTACATAAGAAGCATTTCTATAAACAACAGAATATCCAGATTTAAATTTCGAGATAAGACTTTTTTTGAAATTCTGAAAGATCTGAAACTAGCATTTATCAAGTATTGTTTAAAATTAACCGGTTTATATGGCTTATATAATGTTAGCAGCTAACATAGCAAAGCATTGCATGTGTTAATAAAAACATCTTTTGGGCCTAATTGTAGAGAAATAGCAAAAGAAGAGTATAATCAGAAAACCTTCTGCTAGCCCAAGATCGTTAACTAAGATCGAAAGATTCAACTAAAGAAGAGGAAGCTACAAAGGAGAACTTGTTTATGGACTCTTTTATTTGAGTTTTCTTAGGTTGATTACAAATGACTATAGCCACACCTATTTATACTAGTATAGGGCTGCTTCTAGAAATTATTCTAAAAAGATCTACAAGTAAAATTTAGATGACCTTATCTTCTAACTATCTAACAAGAATCTAGATTATTCTATACTCTACTATAAATATCTAATTCTCTAGAATATCTACACAATTCTTAGATATATCACTCTATATAACTCTAGAGAATTCTACTAAATATCTAGGATTATTTGTACCTTCAAAAAATCTTTATTTTTCACACTCCCCCTTAAAGTGATTTTTTGGAAACCACCCCACACTTGTCGTGGACGAACTTAAACGAAGCTTTGAGCCACATCTTGGTGAAAATCTCAGCAATTTCTTCCGAACTCCTCTTCCTTCTCCAAATGATAAAGATTTTTCATTGTCAGTTGATCCATATAGATTAATTATCTCCTTGTTGAGTTCTCAAACTCCCCCTTTCTCTTAACTTCTCAACAGTTATATTATCCAGAGAAACACTACCAATTTCCTGTGAAGTCTCAACACCAACATAGAATCCACTATCATATTCTCTTATCATCTCCTCAATAGATTTTTTGGCAACTTCAGAAATCATATCGTTTGTCTTTGAGACTTCAATATCAACTTCTTTCTCTATTTGTTCTCTACTTTCTCCATCTTCTTTTAGAATTTCCTCTGAGTCATTAATTGACCTTGATATATCAGATGATTGACCATATATTGTAGCTTCCAATACATCTCCCTCAATGCTTTCTTTGTAAAGGTCGCCACTAGCACATGGAGTTTCAGATATTGCATGTTAAAGATCTTCTTCTTTGATTTCTTCAATAGTAGCTACCCTTTCACCATTGAGAGCATCCTTAAAAACTTCTTGCTTCATACCGACAACATCAATTTCTTGCTTCTCCACGCGATCAACTATTATATTCTAGATCATCGATCCAATCTTTTACAAGATTGATGAAAATCATGGCATCTATTGCTCAAGCCTCAGCTACTAAACATTTTCCCCACTTTTTTTCTTCAGCAACTTTTCGAGTCATATTGCTATCCTTGGCTCGGCAATATCTTTTTACATGTCCTACTTCACCACAACGATTACATCTTAGAGGCTTCTTACCATAATAGTTAGGAGACTCTTCCTTTTCTCCAAGCAAGCTTGAACCACCTGAGGATCGAGAGTACGACATATCTCTTACTTTTCCAAAGTTCCTCTTGTCTGCAACAAGAGAATTCCTTCTCCCTCTTTGACGAATACATAAACCAACTATTTGGCTAGTAACTTTTATGACGACAACAAATTCTCAAATTCCTCCAAGGATGGCTGTTGAGCCCATCCTTGAATCAACGTCACAAATGGAATATATTCAGGTTTCAAACCACGAATGACTATTCTTCTCATTCGTGCTTCAGAAATAACCTCTTCCAAATTCAACAAAGATATCTCAGAACATAAGTTCTTAATCTTCAAAAAATATTTGGTGATAGAAAGGTTACCTTGAGTGGTGTTAGCCAATTCATTCTCTAATATTTGCAGTCGAGCTTCATTCTTCTTGTTGAACAAATGATCGGGGTCCTCCATATTTCATGAGCTGATTTATACCTTATAATATGATAGAACAAACCGCAGGAGATTGTCCTTTTCATAATGAACTATGCCTTCGTATTAATCTGCTTCCACTTCTCGTATGCACTACTATTTTTCGGTCCGTCAATAGGAGGACTTGTGTCATTCCCATTAACAACATTCCACAAATCATCTCCCACAAGGTATGATTCCATATATGTCTTACATACCTTGTAATTTGACTGATTTAACAACTCCATCCCCAGTCCATTAACACGGCCGCTAAAATCCATATAGACAACCAGTTGAATCTACCACTAACCCGATCTTGAAATAATACCCGCAAGCCAATCTACGACTATGCTCTGATACCATGTAGAGAAATAGCAGAAGAAAAGTATAATCAGGAAACCTTCAGTTAGCCCAAGATCGTTAACTAAGATCAAAAAATTTAACTAAAGAAGAGGAAGCTACAAAGGAGAACTTGTTTATGAAAAAATTTTATTTGGGTTTTCTTAGGTTGATTACAAATGAATATGGCCACCCCTATTTGTACTAGTATAGGGATGCTTCTAGAAATTATTCTAGAAAGAGCTACAAGAAAAATATAAATGACCTTATCTTCTAACTATCTAACAAGAGTTTAGATTATTCTATACTTTCCTATAAATATCTAATTCTCTACATATCTACACAATTCTTAGATATATCACTCTATATAACTCTAGAGAATTCTACTAAATATCTAGAATTATTTGTACCTCCAAAAAATCATCTTTATTTTTCACACTAATGAACCCATACGGGTGTTAGCTAAGTGAGATGGCCCATTAGTTAATTTAACCCTACACCCGAATATTGTCTATATAAACACCATTACGGGTGTTGGAAAACATACACTCTAAACCATCTAGTGAACGACTAGGGTTAGGGAGATTGTCTGCATATACAGATAGTTGAGGATAATTAGGTTGTGGAACTAGGGCATCCATCCCCGTGGTTACTGCAGAAGATTTGCTTCTGAAAGGAGAAAATTTGTAAGTCTCTGAACTAGCTAATTATCATAGTATGTTTTATATTCATAATGAAATCAAAGTTAGTATTTAATTTTGATTTCTCTATTTAATTTACTTTTTTGGTTAATCTCAAAATTGGTACCTAAAGCCTTTGTTGAAGTTGTTCAAAAGTTGCCATTGTTTGAAGAGCTAAATCTGACTCGAATTGTTGTCAAAACACAAGGCATTGAAGCTCTTGGACTCTATTGCCCACATTTGAAGACCTTTAAATTGAATTGCTCAGGTTATATGGGAAGAAGAAACGATGAGGCTTTAGCTATTGGTAAATACCTGCATGCCTTGCATCACCTACAGCTCATTGGGAACAATATGGCAAATGAAGGCCTTCGAGCTATTCTTGATAGTTGTCCTCATCTTATATCAGATGACGTTGCGAATGTGCAAATATGTCAGGCCCGATCAAGTCTTGAGCAACATACTTCCTCGACAGATTAAAGATGTGAAATATCCTCATGATTCTTTAAGTTATTCTCTTAGCCATGGGGGATACATTTGATGAATTATGTGTCTGATGATTACTATTGTTTTTCGATAGATCTGGTGGTTTTATTTTTAGTCTTTACTGGTTATATTAACATATGTTACTGGAACTCTTAGTAAAAGAATCACTGGAAAAATCTCAGTCTTCCAATTTCAGAAATCTGTCACACAAAATATCAATTTAGTAAGATAAGTTCTTGGCAGTCCTTCAACTTTGAAGATCAAAATGCTGCTAAATTCAACAAACGTTTACTTCAAATAAAAAAGATCTAAACCCTCGTGTGTTGAATAAAATGTCTAGTGACGAAAAGAGACTGTTAACCACCAAGAAGAGCACATAAAACCTCAATATGACCGAAAAAATTGGACAAGCTCTTTAGAGATAAATGGAGGTGTAACACGCATATTCATGTTTACTGAACTTTTTTGTTTTTACCAAATTGATATGACTAGACACTCAGTCTAGTGACCTTTTTTGATAATAAAAATCAACCTTGCCTATACAATATGGAAAAAGTATGAGCTTGCAAAAATAAGACATTACTGTGGTAGATAACTGCGATGACTCATTTATCAGTGTGGAATTGAGTTTCTTGTCAGGTGGATGCGATCTATCTAAGAGTAACCAAAATAGGCAATGTTCACATATGGCCTGTACAATGTTCCTTGTATGGAGATGTGTCTCACCAAATCCTTGCCAGCTCCAAATGTCGCACACATTCCAGTTGGTCCAAAACAGAGCTATTCCGTCCTCATCTGAAAATTCCTAGCAGTTCACATAAATACTCTGCCATCACATTCTAATTTATGAGACATAAACTTTCCTTTTTTGTGTATCGAACAAGAATGTCACATTTCTTTTATTCTTTCTATAGAAAAGATAATTGCAAATAATGGCAGATTGGGGCAATATTATTAAAAGGTTGTACCTGATGAACAACATCTTGAAAATGAATGTCGAGCTCTGGAGTCAAGTCAGTAATATTTTTGTATCTAGGCCTTTGATCTAAACTCCCTGGAAATTAATCAGATTCTACACATAACACACAGTTACGGTAGTTGTCAGAGTAGAGCTGGGGCTGGAGATATTGTTATAAGAAGAAAAGAAGAGATGGTGATGACATTTTCACATCACCTCTAGCAATGGTTTGGCTCAGAATTCCATTGCATCCGATGCCCTAACTGAGGGTTTTGGTTTATCTAGCAAGGAAAGATGCATGTATGATGTATCTGCTATGAACTACGTACTTGACATACAATATATGACTTGCCAATATATTATAGATTTATGTAACATAAAGAGACTGACCAGCCCATATAGATCGAAAAGAACTCAGTCCTATGCTTAACTAAATATTGTTTGAAATAAAAATTTACAAGACATGAAATTCCCACATTTCTCACAAATATAATGTCCAACATTCTGTCGTTTATAACAAAAGCTAAGATCGTATCACTATTGTTTTATCACAGCATCCCAAAAACTTTATTCAATTCATCAATAACGCTAATCACTACATGAAGTCATAAAGTGAGGGAGCAAAATCCCAACATATGAGCATAATTAAAGACACTTAAAGGAAGTATATAATATATGGAGAAAAAAAACAATGTAACAAAACAAATGCAACCGCTATTTATGGTCTGAAACAAAAGCCCTTTTGTCTACTTCCACATTCCCAACAATAAACACAAAAAGGAAAGAAAGATGAAATAACGCTGGTACTAAAATGTTGGGTTTTTTTACCAAAAGTAAATTTCAATTTGACCATGACATCACTATAAGAACCAACTGTAATGTTTATATGGAATGTCAAAGTAATCATCATCATCACTAGACTCATGATAGTCTCTGTAGCTGAAGAAGTTCCTGTAGCCAGAGATGGTATCATAATCATGGGGAATATAGGAGACCCTAGATATGTAGTCATCATCAGAGGACAAGTAATGTGAAACTTCAGAATCAAATTCATAATCATGAGGGGAAGCATGAGGTTACTTTAGATCTACAATCTGTTGTCTGCATCTTTTACCTAAATCACCTTCAAGATCAATATTACAGCGGCGCAAGTCGAGTGATACAAGGTGTGGACAGCCATCAAGAATAGCTTGAAGTCCTACATTTGTCAACGTATTCAAAAGAAGTGCAAGGTGCCACAATTCAGGCATACTTCTGGCAATGGCTAGAGCTTGACCATCATCTGGAGATAGTGAATATCCATTAGTATCATATTCACTGGCATTCAATGTAAATGACTTAAGCACAGGGCAATAACGACCAATATTTCCTATATTCTTTTCAGTAATTAAGGTCAGGTGAGTGTGCAACTCCTCCAACAACAGGAAGTTCTTGGCTGCTACAGTCAAACTTCTAGCAACGTAACCACACTCGACAAGACGGAGATATCTGAGCTGACTTGATCTATTGGAAAGGTTAACAAATTGATTAGATTATGAGAACTCCTATTTCAAGGGTCAACAACTGAAATAAATGAGTAATGACATCAACACCACAAGGAAAAAGACAGACATTGCACCTCTAAGAAAGTATGTTGTTAAATGCCCAGGTTTAAGAATTTTACTAGAAAACATTGGGCAGCCTGATGCATAAAGCATCCCACATTAGCAGGGTTTGGGATGAAAAAAAATTATCTTTTTTTACGCAAGGTGATGACTTGTGCTAAACAAAATACTTAATCATATTTGATTTTAAACTAGAAGAGAAGTACCTCTCAGCAATGTAATTGAGCAAGTCTATGCTACCAAAATTCTGGATGCTAATTTTGAGTGACTGGTTCTGGCTACGATATGTAAGATTAAATACTTTAGGATCTTGAATATGATAATCTTACGAAATCGTTAGGAGGCACATATCTGATGAGGAAGACATCATCACAGAGAGAAGCGGAAATGTTAGTCATAAATTGGTTTCTACCTCCTTGCCCTAACTTTATGTTACCACAACCGTCAGCGATGGAATTATTGTAGAGAATATGTGGTAACCCTAATGGGTGGAGGGAGGACCAATTTATAGAGGTTATGATTTAATCTGGTGTGTCCATCAAGTAACTAATGTACGGATGAGATCTATTCCTTATTAAATATTATTTATGATATTACTTGGATTACAAGTAAACTTGGGCCATAAGTAAGAAATTATTAATAATAATTAATAATAATTCTTACATTCTCCCACTTGGCCCAATGACCATATATAACATTAATATTTAATAAATATTAGTTGCGCATACAATAAATCTCTTCTATAATGTCCATCAGGCATACCACAATATAACAAACTACTAATGCGAGTTATGGCAATTGTACATAAATTTTAAGCTACATACTTCCTTCCATATACTACTACATTAGTAACTTATCATATCAGGTTCATAAACTATAAAAACATATAACATTACGGTCCACAATAATGTCTCATAGAGACTTATCTTGTAATATCTCAAAACAATAATGTATACACCATTATGAGAAACAAGAAATTCATTAATGTATATCAGAAACACATAATTGAGCTTAGAGTGTAAGAACATCATAAATGTATCAATCATAAGTACAACCAAGACCCATTCTTTGAACATGCTCTTTAAATGTCTTTGGTTGTAAGCATTTTGTTAACAGATCTACAATCATGAGATCAGTTCTAATATTTTCAAGTAACACTCTTTGTTTCTGAACCTCTTCCTTAACAGTACAGTACTTTAACTCCATATGTTTAGCACATATGGAGTACTTATCGTTCTTGGAGAAGAATACTGCTGCAGTATTATCACAATAAAAGCTTGGTAATGGTGTTGACAACCCCAAGTCCTGAAATAAAGTTCTAAAGCCATAATGCATGAATTGTGTCTTCATAACATACCACAACCTTTCTTTGCAGTTTTTCAGTGATCAATTCCAAGATTACTTTGATATCTTCCTAGCATTCTGACCGAAAAACTAATATCCGGTCTTGTGCAAGTTTGAAAATACATCAAACTTCCAACAATAGAAGATTAAAGAATTGATTTCATTTCCTTTCGTTCTACATCATTCTTTGGGCATTGCATGAGATTAAATTTGTCCCTTTTTTTTTTTTTGAATAGGAACTATTCTTGTTGAACAATGGTTCATGTTAAATCTCTCTAGAACTCTTTCGATATAGCCTTTTTGAGACAATACCAATAATCCTTGTGATCTATCACGGAATATTTCTATCCCTATCACATAGGATGCCTCACCCATAGCTTTCATTTCAAAGTTCATAGAAAGAAAGTCTATCGTCTCACGCAATATGCCTAAATCATTAGTAGCAAGTAAAACGTCATCAACATACATGACTAAAATATAAACTTACTCCCACTAATCTTTTGGTATATGCACCGATCAACGGTAATTTCCTTAAATCCAAAAGATGTTACGGTATCAGTAAACTTTATATACCATTGTCGTGGGGCATGTTTGAGTCCATATATTGACTTCTTTAGTTTACACACCATCTGATCTTTTCGTTTAATTTCGAAACCCTCTGGTTGGTCCATATGGACATCCTCCTCGAGATCTCCATTAAGAAAGGTAGTTTTCACATTCATTTGATGTAACTCTAAATCATAAGGAGCTACCAAAACCAAAACAATTCTTAATGAGTCTTTCTTTGAGACCGGTGAAAAGGCCTTTTTATAATCAATGTCTTCTTTTTTGAGCGTATCCCTTGGCAACAAGTCTGGTTTTATATCGTTCAATATTACTATTAGAATCGTGTTTGGTCTTGAAGACCCATCTACATCCGATTCTTTTAGAACTTTCTGGTAATTAAACAAGATCCTAGACTTTGTTGTGTTCCATGGATTTTAACTCTTCATTCATGGCATTAATCCATTTATCAGACTCAGTGTTATCTATGGCTTGTGAAAATGAAACCAGATATTTATAAATTCCATTGTCAAAATCAGACTCTTGCAAATAAATCACATAATCATCTAAAATGACCGATTTTCTTTCTCTTTGAGATTTTCTTAATGGCACTATTTGTGGTTCATATGCGTCAGATATTTATAAGTTAGTTCCTTCTTGAAGTGTTTCACCCAAATGTTGTTCAACATTGTTAAAGTGTTTTTCAACAAGAGGAACAACATTTGTGATTAGTGCGGAAGTAGGTTCATTCATGGGCAATGAAATATTTACCCTTACCTCATTAATTTCCAAACTTTGTTATTCAACACTCCCACTAACTTCACCATTCTCAATGAATTTTGCATTACCGATTTCAACAATTCTCGAACTATGATTTGGACGGTAAAACCTATACCCTATTTCTCTGGATAACCAATAAAGTAACAACTTATCGTTCAAGAATCTAATTTCTTTTCATGTGGATTATAAATTCTAGCTTCTGCTTGACAACCCCAAACATGTAGGTGTCTTAAATTAGGCTTCCTTCCCGTCCACAGTTCAAAAGGGGTCTTTGGAATTGCCTTACTAGGAATCCTGTTTAATAAATATACAGTAGTTTTAAGAGCATACATCCACAATTATTTGGGTAATGAGGAATTACTCATCATACTTCTAACCATATCCATAAGTGTTCGATTACGCCTTTCTACAACACCATTTTGTTGAGGTATTCCTGGCATAGTATACTGTGCACATATGTCATGTTCTTCAAGGAATTTTGAAAATGGACCTAGACATTATCCTGATTCGTTATACTTTCCATAATATTCAGCACCTCTATTTGACCTAATGATTTTCACTTTTTTATCTAATTGTCTTTCAACTTCATTAATGTACACTTTGAGAGCGTCCGCTGCTTGAGATTTTTCTTTCAACAAATAGATAAATTCATAACGTGAAAAAATCATCGATAAAGGTGATAAAATATTTTTCTCCACCAAAATATGGAACATTAAAGGGTCTGCAAATATCAGTGTGTAGAATTACAAGAAGTTGAGTGCTTCTTGTGGCACCTTTCTTGGTATGCTTGGTTTGCTTTCCTTTAATGCAATCCAAACAATATATCAAGATCAATAAAATTTAGATTCGAAAGAATCTCATTCTTTACTAATCTTTTTAATCTTTCTTTGGATATATGACCCAAACATTTATGCCACAAATAAGCAGAACTTTCATTTAGTGAAGGTGTCCTTCCTTTCTACAGAAACGACACACATCGGCCTTGAGTTCCTTATTTGCATTCTATGGAACTTTAGCAGGTGCATTTTTTTTTTAATTTATTTCTTAAACTTGTTGGCCTTCACTTTAAGTCATTTACCATCTCCTTGACTCATGAGGTTAATGGAATGACCTCCTTAATTCTTAAGTCTTGACTCATCTTGAGTAAGCATACTGGACAATTCATTAATATCCCACTTATCCTTAATAGTGTTATAGTCATTTGGAATGGTCCATACTCAAGAGGCAATGAGTTCAGAATAAACTGAACAGAAAAGGTGTCATCCACTTTCATCCCCAAGGTCGAAAGTCTTGCTGCAATGTTAGTCATCTCAATAATATGATTTTGCATACTACGCGACCCATCAAACTTCATGGTCGTGAGTTCGTCGTTAGTGTACCAGAAAGAGACTTATCAGTAGAATGAAAACGCTCTTCCACAAACTTCAAGTATTCCCTGACACTTTCTATTTGTGAAATAGTACTCTTAATGTTGTTAGCAAATATCATTCACATGAACATAAGACTCAATCTGTTAGAGCGCTCCCATGATTTATGGAAAAACTTCTCATTCTCACTGCTCTTATAAGTAATGACAGTAGGTTTATCATTCAGTAGAGCCAAGTCAAGATCCATCATAGCTAAGTGGAACTAGACTTGTTCATGCCATTCAGAGAAGTTCAATCCATTGAACACAATAACAGACAAAACATGTAAATGAAGAGGAATAACTGCAAATAGATATACATGCTCACAAATCAAAAATAATGTGAATTCAGTAAAACGATAAAAGTACATCGTAATTCTCCTTTGGGTAGATACTACGACACACTATTATAATTTAAATGCCATTTTTAAATCTTTAATAGGCAATTAAATATATTTAACCAAACATATACGACATCTTTGGATATACAATACATGTTTGACTAAAAATATTAATTTACCTCATAATGTTCACTATTCGTGAAAGGATTAATTCACCTTTGGGTAAATTCTTAAGTTCTAGCAATAGTGAAAGTCAATTTATCTATTTATTTTTTAATATATAAGCATTTAATTAACTTTCACAGATAAATGACAATTTTATGAATGCATATTTTTCTTAACCGTACTAGTTTGACCACTTTTGTGACTAACAAACTATATGAATACAAATGCACACATAATATCACAAAATTTTGTGCATTTGAATAATTTTATACATTTTTAATTTGGCCACTTTGGTGACTACAAACTATAGAAACATAATACATACATCAAGTGATCATAAATATGATATGTGTAGACGTTAATTTATCTTGTTTGGCCACTTTGGTGACTAACAAACTATAGAAACATAATACATACATCAAGTGATCATAAATATGATGTGTAGACGTTAATTTATCTTGTTTGGCCACTTTGATGACTAACAAACTATAGAAACATAATACATACATCAAGTGATCATAAATATGATATGTGTAGACGTTAATTTATCTAGTTTGGCCACTTTGGTGACTAATAAAATATAGAAACATAATACATACATCAAGTGATCATAAATATGATATGTGTAGACGTTAATTTATTTAGTTTGGCACTTTGGTGACTAACAAACTTTAGAAATATAATACACACATATTATTTATTAAATAGTATAATAACCACTTTAATTTATTGCACAATTGATTCATTACCACATAAACTAAAAGAATAATAATATTATTTTAATAATAAAGCCAATAATTGATGCGGAAAAGGTTAAAAAACAATTCCCCAAAAATGTCGCATCCATATAACCCTCTTTTCAATTATTTTACTTTATTAATTTAAATAATTAACTATCAAAGTTTCTATGAAACAGTCAAATTAAATTGTTCATAAGAAAACGACGATTGTTCATAACCATCTTCACATATTGCATGATTTTTATTTTTTATTTTTAATCCCAAATTATGAACCATAAATATAATTTCACATATACATATCATGTAAATATTATTCATAAAAATGCAAGATATACGAAGATTATCCGTTCAAACAATCCAGGCTCTGATACCACATGTAAGATCAAATACTTTAGAATTTTGAACACGATAATCTTACATAGAGATCGTTAGGAGGCACATATCTGATGAGGAAGACATCATCACAGAGAGAAGTGAAGCGTTAGTCATAAATTGGTTTCTACCTCCTTGCCCTAACTTTATGTTACCACAACCGTCAGCGATGGAATTATTGTAGAGAATATGTGGTAACCCTAATGGGTGGGGGGAGGACCAATTTATAGAGGTTATGACTTAATCTAGTACGTCCATCAAGTAACTAATGTACGGATGAGATCTAATCCTTATTAAATATTATTTGCGGTATTACTTGGATTACAAGTAAACTTGGGCCATAAGTAAGAAATTATTAATAATAATTCTTACACGATCCACCACCATCAGACAAATCTTCTCCAGCACATGACGATACATGACATAAGGGTCATATTTCAAGTCAATAACACGCCACATAACGGGATCATGGCAAACCTTCCACCATGTTCTACAAACTCTCTGGGCACTCTCCACTATCTCTATAGTTCCCAAACGCTGCAGAATGTCCATTGTGATTTCCGCTGGAAGCTCAGCCCACGGCCGCGATTGCAACGGTGGTTCAATTAAGGATTCTTTATGATCTATATGAACAATCGGCATTTTGTTATACTACTAAATAATTGTCTTAGGATTTTGATTTTATAGACAAAGAGGAAAAGGGAATTGGAGGAGGGAAAGCGTCACAAAACCTCTTCAAATTCCACCATCGAATTCAGGTGTTGTCATTAATTTACATTTCATTTTTCCTGCCATTTATTTAAAGCTCTCTCCTTTCTAATTTCAAGTGTCCCTTTAGATTTTTTTTTTTTTTATTTTATTGAAATTTTGATATATGTCATTTAAATATTTTAATTTCAAAAACCTTAATTTGTTGTTTAAACATAATAAATTATCATGTTAGATGCCATCAGTGGATATGAATAGACAGGGGCGGATTTAGGTACTTAGGGGTCGTTTGGTGTGAAGGATAAACACAAATAGTTCCGGGATAAATATTTAGTGGCACTTAATTCAGTGTTTGGTTGGAAAGTTTGGGATAACTTATCCGGGAATTAATAAATAGTGCCAGGATAAGTTATCCCTCCAAAAGGGTGGTATAATAATCCCATCACAATTTGTGATGGGATAAATTTATTAAATGACAAAACTACCCTTCAATTTCAGGATCTTCTGCATTGGCAGCAATTTCCTGGTTGAGATGAGAAGGCAGTTCCATGCTTCTCTCCATATCTTAATTTCACACAACAACAAAGCATTAGTAAAAGAAGTGTAGTATATATAATCAAAATATTCATCTAATTTCATCACAACTAGCAAGGCATTTGTAGTCCAAATGTCCAATTAAACATTAGTAAATCACATTTGCTATTAACTAACTTTCAAGTATCGTAACGGGCACTACACGTACTATCCACTATTTTCATATACTCTATATTTGTAGTACTAGTTGTTCTTAAAGTTATATGCAATGTTTCTTTATCTTTGGATGAAGAAATGATAGGTAGATTTTAATTAACTTCTTAAAATGCATATATGTTCTGATGATAAATTTGTTCTGTATTTTAATTTTATGGCAAAAGCAGAGAGTAATAAAAATAAAACTTGTCTAATTTGTGTAATACAACTTGCTAGCTTCAGCTGGTTCTTTCTCACTCTTTTTTTATTTAATTGCATTCCACTTGTTCACCTTTTGTCTTAAAAGTTCCAAAAGAAAACCAGAAATGGCCGTGTCGATCACCATTACCATGAATGATTCCATATATTCAAAAGGTACAATTGCCTTCATGCTCTATTTTCAAGCAATCTTGATTTCTCATATGTAAAAGACTGAAGAGGGTAAGGAAGAAAAGAATGGAAGGACTACGTAGATAGGTTGGATTTTAAAATGGGTTACTGTTGGATTTTCTATCTTGAATGGATTGATAAGTAAATTTGGTTTTAACTAAAACTCTACCAAAATATATATATATATATATATATATATAAAAACCTAAATAAGAGGGTATTTTTGTAATCAAACCACTTATTTTTAGAAATTATGTAATGGTTATTATTTTTAGTACAACAAACCAAACAATCAATAAGAAATAATGTCAGGATAATTAATCCCAATATAACTAATCTCAGCATAACTTATCCCAGCATAATTTATATTCAAACCAAACAACCCTTTAAGGTGTGTCACGTGACACGTCTTCGTCGAAAATTGTTATGAAATATATCTATATATATGAAAAAACAAAATATTAACAGCTAAATGTGTTAGAAGGACATTGCTTCATAAAAGAATGCTTCTAGCTCAGGTGGTAGAGGCGTCACATTCGGTGTGTTCTGTCCTGAGTGTTTTTCTCTCTCTTAATTTTTGCTCCTTTTTCAGGATTTTTTTTTTCACGTTTTTTTCTCTCTCGTAAATTTTGCTCTTTTTTGGGGATTTTCTTTTAACTTTTAATTTTTTTTCTCTTAATTTTTTGTATAGTAGATCCCCTTCATTAAAAACATATGGATCCACTCTAATTCATTCAAAATCTAACTTTTTTATTTATTATTTTTAGAATTAAATAAAACTCAAAATCCTTGAGTGCTTTATTTTTTTTCACGTTTTTTCTCTCTCGTAAATTTTGCTCTTTTTTTGGGATTTTCTTTTTTACTTTTTATTTTTTTTCTCTTACTTTTTTGTTATAGTAGGTCCCCTTCATTAAAAACATATGGATCCACTCTAATTTATTTAAAATCTAACTACTATTTTTTATTTTTATAATTAAATAAAACTCAAAATCCTTGAGTGCTTTATCGATTAGAATTATAGTTAACTAAAATAGTGTTGACTCCTTAAATCCTTATATTTGTATAAGTATATTTATGATTTCTGAGTTTCTTTGTGTTCTTCTCCATCAATCAACCATCATCGTTATTTGGCATCTCAAATTTCCATATCATATTAGTATTTTTTGCTATTCTATTTATTTTATTGTGTGCTTGAATTTTTATTTTTATTTGTTCATAATACTAATTTTTTTTTTTTTCTATTTGCTTGTTTCAAATAAAATAATTCAGGATTCAATTACAATTGTCTACAATTTTCTATTATTTGATACTCAATTACTAATTGGGCAAACTACATCATATTAGTCTAAATTTAAAATTTAATGGAGAGATATTATTTTACATTTTTTTAACAAGTTCAAAGCCAATTTATAGAAAAGTAAGTATTTAGTCATGCTTCTAGTGAGAATATTATGTATCCCTTTCAAAATATGAAATCAATCTCGTCGAGGAGAACTGTAGTAATATACTTGAATTGAGTTTTAATAATATGATTTGAACCGCCTTTTTCTAATATAATATTATTATAGTGATTTGTTTATTTTTTTTCTCACAAAGGTTATCCAACAAAATTAGTGGTCTAAAACCAATTTTTAATATAAGGCCCTACAACTTATTTCTTTTTTTCGCCTTTCATTTTTTTAAAAGATGTTAATCATTTATTTCCAATAAAATATGTTGAATAATGTTGTATAAAACTTTATTTAATAATATGAAAATGTGACTAGTTTAATTTAAAATTTTAAAATATTATCTAAATTAAAAAGTAGACAATTTGTTTAAAAAGAATTAATTTAATCAAATTTTTATATTTTTAAGAAGAATATTTATTCATTAAGTTCACTATTAATTGTGCCTCAATTTTTGAAGGTATAAAGCAAAAGCGTCATTGAATTTCTTCTTGAGTCATTTTTGTCGTGATACAGCTTAAAAAAAATCCTGCGTACGCCACTGTGAAAAGATTTATATATTATGACTCATTTCCATTGTTTTTTCAAAAGAAATTGAAGAAAATGTATAATAGCTTTGTTTGTTTGTTTTGATTCAAAAATTACAAAGATAATGTTTAGAAAAGTGATAGTTTAATTATATTTACGTATTGATATGACTCATTGATTCACCTTCCCTAGAAAAGACTAATAATAATTACTACAAGAATTTCAAAAGTTTCTCTTCTTTGTACATCCAATTTTCAAGGATGCATTTCGATTTCTTAAACAGAAGACTTGGAGAAATACATGTGTATTTCTCCTTCTTATTATAATAACTATCCACCGGTAGAAAAATCAAATTTAATTTTTCCATGTGCATTGTTTCAAGTTATATACAAATTATATTTTCTTTTAGAATTATCCAATTTTCTTTTAAATATAGTGAGAATTTTGCCATCTTAACAAAATTTTATAGTAAAAATCAAAGAATCACGAATTTATTATTGTGGCACTTTTTTAAGTCTTTGGTTATGGTGCCTCCAAAATCCTCTATTTTAATTGCTTCTTCCACTCTTCCCCAAAGAAAAATAAAGGCATATTACATAAATGTGTTATTTAACTTAGGCTCATTTTACATTTATGTTTTTCAATAATAAATTGTCACATGGGATGGAAATTGTCATGTAGGATGTCACGTAGGACGCATACGATTATTTGTTCAACTTTATTCAAATTTAAGTATCAACACACCCAAAATTCCTGGATTAGCAACTTTCAATACAATATTTACATATAAATGATGTATAATCAAAACTCATCTCTTAACTGTGACTCAAACTTAGATTACATTCTTGTGTTATAATAGTGAATAAAAAAAATATCATTTTAATATCTAAAATATTGCAAGAATATTAATCATCGTTTCATCAATTCATGTTAAAAATAAATGTGGGAGTCGGGAGATGTACTAAAAGCGTGATTTTATTTTTCACATATCCAGATTCTCTAATTTTGTCTCTTTCAATAAAATATTTCTAATTCGTTATTTCTCATACTAAACATCATCTTTCATTCTTAAAAATAGAGAAAGTTATATTTTCGGCACATGTCTCAACTCAAGGTGTTGATTTTTAACAGAAATTGACATTTTCTTATAGTTCATATATATGAATACTTTTCTGATTTTTTTTTTGGAATGCTTAAAGATCTAAACTAGCATTCATCAGGTATCTTTAAAAATTAACCGATTTATGTGGCTTATTTAATGTTACCTGCTAACACAGCAAAAAATGCGAAAATTTTCAAAACAACAATATTTTAGCATTTAATAGGATCCCTTGTCAATACTTTCAATATTTATTTAAAATGACAATATTTTGGTTTGCTATAAGATTGACTTTTGTATTTATTTAATTAATTTAATTTGAAAGAATACAAATCTTTAACAACGGAATGGAGAAAATCATGGGAGAAAATATTTCAAAAAAGGTAAAAATCACTTAAATCTCTAATCAGTTACAATTGAAAAATACGAAGTGTCATCTCTCTCTTGTTCTTTCAAACGCCTTTCACCATTGTTTTGCATATTTCCAATATCCATTTTCGAATAACTCCATTGAAATTGAATTTAAGTTTTCGTTGATTTGCCCCACTTTTCGTTGGATAACAAAATTTTGAATTAATCAATTGTTATTCAAACTCCATTATCGATTTTCGATTCTCCATTGATAATCATCATTCTTCGTAGAAGTCAAGTCGATTGATCATCGTTTATGGACAAATCTCCTGTAAGAATTTTTAATTTTATTTGTCAAGATTCATGGATCTGTTGTAAAAAAAAAAGTTCATCATTCTTCTTTCCTAAAAAATACAAAATTGCATAGCAATCAAATTTATGTGCATCATTGTTAAAATTCAAAATTGCATTAGTTTATCATCGTTTTTCCTGGAAAATTCAAAATTGTTGATAGATCTGGGAAGCAATTTTAAAATACAAAATTGAAGCTCATCATCGGTGTTCCTACAAAACACAAAATTGAGGATCGATCAAAGAAGCTAATTGAAATATACAATCGAAAAATTACATTTGTTCTTCAAGATATAATTGATCTGGTATTATCTCAAATAATTGATCAAAATTAGTGGCGATGCAGCATGAGAGTAGATTTTTGAAATTTATTCAAATACAAATTTATTGTTTTGATGTATATTGAATAATCGAAATACAAATTAGTTTGGATACAAATTTGATGATATTATGTACTCGGTTATTAGAATACAAATTTATTTTGAATATAATTTTGACGATGTGATCCCTATTCTATAATGAATTATTATAATTTTATATATTGAACGATTGGAGTATAAATTTGATTGGAATACAAATTTGTTCAACAATTATAGACAACTTTTAGAATACAATTTTTGAAATACTTTTGGAATACAGATCAGGTTAGAATACAACTTTTTCTTGAATCAAAAGTTACAAATAAAAGTGAATAATGAATTTGATCAACAGTTAGGAAACAATTTTTTGAATACAACTTTTGAGATACAACTTTTAAAATACAAAATCAGTTTAGAATACATTTTTTTTGTTTAGTCAAAAGCTAAAAATAAAATTACATGAGTACAAATAATTGATATACAACATACAAAATACATTTATTTTGAATACAAATATAGTTGACAACTGAATTTAAACATAGCATACAAAATGATTTATTTGAATGCACATGAATACAATATGCTTAAATAAATATAATATTGTTGGAAAATTTAATTAAAATATAAATAATACAACATATATACTAATATGAATACAATTTAAGTAAGAATATATATTATGTTAGTGTTCTATAATTTCATTTAAATAAATACAATATTATGAAAATACAATTGACATATGAAAAATACAATTGACAATACTAATATGAACACAAATTAAGTATGAAATTAAATAAATTAAATATTAACTGAAATTGGAGAAATGTAAACACCAAAAGACAAAACCTACCCTAAATCGTAAACGAGGTTTACTTAAAAAATCATACTCAAAAGGAAATTTACTAAATAAACGATTTTGAAGTTGAATAAATTGGAGCACTAAAATACATAAACGGCCCAAAAAAAATACAAATCAAAACTAAAGACTTCTGATATTAACCCAATAAATACAAATCCAAAGGAAATTATCCGATTAAATGAGAATATGAAGCAAATATTTTGTTTGATTTTTTTCCATTTTGAAAAAAAAAAAAAAAAAAGAAGAGAAAGAATCTGGAAGCAGAGAGAAGGGGAATAAAAATAATGAATAGAGCGAAAAAGTGGAGTTGATGAGGAGTGACAATATGATGTATTTTAGGAGGATAATTATAAATATATAATTTGCTGTAAAAACAATATATGAGAGAGAACATGTGATTAATGTGAGATAAATTAGGAACTAAACTAGGATACATTATATTTTTAAAAATATTGACATAGTGACATATTTAATAATAATTTTAAAGTATAGATGTTTTTAATAATTATGTTAGAGATTTTGACTAGTTAGCTAATTTTCTGGCAAAATATTGTATGTGTTAGTAAAAGCATCTTTGGGCCTAATGAACCCATACGGGTGTTAGCTAAGTGAGATGGCCCATTAGTTAATTTAACCTTACACCCTAATATTGTCTATATAAACACCATTACGGGTGTTGGAAAACATACTCTAAACTGCCTAGTGAACGGCTAGGGTTAGGGAGATTCTCTACATATATTGATAGTTGAGGATAATTAAGTCGTGGAATTAGGGCATCCATCCCCCATGTGAGAATTTCTGGATCAGTAATTTGAGTCGTAGTTACTGCATATGATTTGCTTCCGAAAGGAGAAAACTTGTAAGTCACCGAACTAGCGAATTATCATAGTATGTTTTATATTCATAATGGAATCAGAGTTGTTATTTAATTTTGATTTATCTACTAAATTCCTTCTTGATAACAAGGAATAATATTACACCTTATCATTAAAGGAATGATCTCCAAACATGCATATGCAGTGTTAAATTCAGGATTTTTGTTTAGGGGGTTCGAAAAATAATGTAAATAAGTCTTTAGAAATGGGAACCTTAAATTCTTTTGGATTTAAAACCACCCTTTTAGCACGTTTTTTAAAGTAAAAAAAACTTTTAAAAAATTAAAAAACAGAAATGAAAATAACTAAAAAAAAACTGAAATTGAAAAAGAAAAAGATAAAATGCTTTCATAGGGTTTTAAACCATTGATACAACCTAATTTCAAGGGGACTCACCATTATGCCATCAATTTTTCTTTGTTATTTAGTGGGTTCAAAATATATATATCTACAAAAATACATAAAATTTACCTTATATATACCATATAATTTTTTGCCGAGGGGGTTCAAATGAATCCCCTAGAACCCACGTGGGTTCGCCCCTGTGCATATGCCTCAAATTTACTTTGTTTCTTCCCATCTTGTTGTCATATTATTCTTACAATCATGTTATTTGAGTTAAGGGTCTATCAGAAACAACATGTATACCCCAAAAAGGTTGGGGTGAGATATCTATATACACTACAACAAATAAAGATTTTGCAGCAATAATATAAGTGATGCTATATTATATTTAGTGATATTAATAAATATTATATTTATAACTAACACTCTATATAAATATCGCTAAAAGCAATAACTACTCTGAATGTATTAACATTAACTCAATTGTCGCTAAAAGAAAAATCCTTTGCATTATATATATATATATATGTCTCTTTTGTTGTAGTAACATTCTTCCCTCTCTAAATCTCACTTGTGGGATTTAGACTTGTTATGGTTAAATTCATATGTACTCAGCGTTAGCTTTCCACATCTACTCTACACTCACATAAAGAAATGATCTTGTACGCCTTGAATATTATTAAAAAGAATAATTTGTTTATACAAAAATATTACAAATCTCATTTTGTATAAAACATAAGTTGTGATGCAAATAATTTGTTTGATTTTTTTCCATTTTGAAAAAAAAAAAAAGAAGAAGAGAAAGAATCTGGAAGCAGAGAGAAGGGGAATAAAAATAATGAATAGAGCGAGAAAGTGGAGTTGATGAGGAGTGACAATATGATGTATTTCAGATAATTATAAATAAATAATTTGCTATAAAAACAATATATGAGAGAGAACATGTGATTAATGTGAGATAAATTAGGAACTAAACTAGGATACATTATATTTTTTAAAATATTGACATAGTGACATATTTAATAATAATTTTAAAGTGTAGATGTTTTTAATAATTATGTTAGGGATTTTGACTAGTTAGCTAATTTTACTGCAAAATATTGTCTGTATTAGTAAAAGCATCTTTTGGGCCTAATGAACCCATACGGGTGTTAGCTAAGTGAGATGGCCCATTAGTTAATTTAACCTTACACCCTAATATTGTCTATATAAACACCATTACGGGTGTTGGAAAACATACTCTAAACTATCTAGTGAACGGCTAGGGTTAGGGAGATTCTCTACATATATTGATAGTTGAGGATAATTAAGTCGTGGAATTAGGGCATCCATCCCCCATGTGAGAATTTCTGGATCAGTAATTTGAGTCGTAGTTACTGCAGATGATTTGCTTCCGACAGGAGAAAACTTGTAAGTCTCCGAACTAGCGAATTATCATAGGATGTTTTATATTCATAATGGAATCAGAGTTGGTATTTAATTTTGATTTCTCTACTAAATTCCTTCTTGATAACAAGGAATAATATTACACCTTATCATTAAAGGACTGATCTCCAAACATGCATATGCAGTGGCGGACCCAGGATTTTTGTTTAGGGGGTTTGAAAAATAAAAGTATAAACGTGTAAATAAGCCTTTAGAAATGGGAACCTTAAATTCTTTTGGTTTAAAACCACACTTTTAGCACGTTTTTTAAAGTAAAAAAACTTTCAAAAAGTTGTAAATAGAAATGAAAATAAATAAATAAAAACTAAAAAAAAACTGAAACTCAAAAAGAAAAAGATAAAATGCTTTCATAGGGTTTTAAACCATTGATGCAACCTAATTTCAAGGGGACTCGCCATTACGCCATCAATTTCTCTTTGTTATTTAGTGGGTTCAAAATATATATTTCTACAAAAATATATAAAATTTACCTTGTATATACCATGTAATTTTTTGCCGAGGGGGTTCGGATGAATCCCCTAGAACCCATGTGGATTCGCCCCTGTGCATATGCCTCAAATTTACTTTGTTTCTTCCCATCTTGTTGTCATATTATTCTTACAATCATGTTGTCATATTATTCTTACAATCATGTCCTTTGAGCTAAGGGTCTATCAGAAACAACATGTATACCCCAAAAAGGTTGGGATGAGATATCTATATACACTACAACAAATAAAGATTTTGCAGCAATAATATAATTGATGCTATATTATATTTAGTGATATTAATAAATATGATATTTATAACTAACACTCTATATAAATATCGCTAAAAACTTTAACTACTTTAAATGTAATAACATTAACTCAATTGTCGCTAAAAGAAAAATCCTTTGCACTATGTATATATATGTCTCTTTTGTTGTAGTGATATTCTTCCCTCTCTAAATCTCATTTGTGGACTTGTTATTGTTAAATTCATATGTACTCAGCCTTAGCTGTCCACATCTACACTCACATAAAGAAATGATCTTGTACGCCTTGAATATTATTAAAAAGAATAATTTGTTTATACAAAAATATTACAAATCTCATTTTGTATGAAACATAAGTTGTGATGCAAATATTTTCTCTAGTGGCCAACTCCTCAGGAGCTCCTATCTTTTCACTTTCTTGGTCACTCGAACTCACAACCTCGGGATTGAATGATTTCCCTTGTATGTTTCTGTTTCAACTAATTAGTGCATTTTATACCTATATATAAGGAGTTATATAAGCGTTCTGTCTTTGTTGCTACTTATCAGTACTAGTAATTTCTAATTTGTTTCTTTTTCTCCTGTATCAAAGAAACACCAAATCTAAACAGCAATGACAACGGTATACCTATTCATACCATGATTCCAACTATATGTAATAATATAAACATGTGTCTGGAAGACCATTTTCTGGTACAATTGATTTTTGTTTTGATTCCTTCATTCAATTTCTTTTAATTTTTCCATTAGGCTAGGATTTCAATCTTAGTTTTCACAAACAGAAATGGAAAAACTTAACAAAATGTTGTTTCTCTTTTGTTCCTTGTCTCTTTAGAATGATGGAAATGTTCTTTACGCACAGAAACGACACCAAATGCTCACTGCTTGGTGTTGCGTTCTTGAAGCAAACAGTTTTGTGTTCTATAACCATGCAATATTACCTTCAGCTGACAAAAACAAACCATAGTATTATATACCTTCAACTGACAATAGTAAATTATACTGACAGCAGTTATTAGTTCTTTTTCTCTCTCCCTCAGATATTCCTTTAATACAGCACTCATGCCCCGACATTGTCATTGTATACCTCCCGGGTTGAAAGGCGGCAGGGGAAGGAGGGGACACTTGGCAAGATCTATTAGAAGTGAATTACACATACAAATAAAGGGACCTACCAAAAGATGCTTCAAAGGCTTTGGGATTGAGATGATTCTGAGTAGCTTTATTGAGATCAAAGGGACATTTAGCAAGCATCCAAAACTCGGCAATAGTTTCATCTGGAAGTTCCTCCCCGCTTCAAGAGACCAGAGAAGGGTCAACTAGCGCTTAGAGTTCGGTGCGAGGATTAACTCCGTACCCTTCCTTCAGATAGTTCTCATTGGCTGAAGAAGACCCTGGCCAATCCACGTGGCCTGCTTGACGAACATCAGTGACATGGACATGGTAAATGTATAATCTTGTGGGTCAAAAGGCAGCAAGGGAAGGAGGGGGGAACTAGGCGAGATCTTTCAGCAGCAAATTCCCCGTACAAATAGAGGCACCTATCAAAGGATACTTCGAAAGCTTTAGGATTGAGGGCTTATTAGCCGAAGAAGACACTGGCCAATCCATGTGGCCTGCTTGACGAACACATCAGCGATAAAGACATCATAAATTGGTCTGCGGGGCATGAGTACACTGCTTTCACACTCGGACTCTCCTATTGTGTATTGTGTGTGCTTTCAAGCAATAAGTCTGCTTGCTAAACGAACCCCACTCTCCCGATAAATACACATTCTTCAACCCTGGCTCCTCTCACTGCTTGAGAGGACCTTACAGTTTCATTGTCTAAGTAATGACACTGATAATTTGGGTTCTTGCTATCAGCAAAGTTTCATTTTGAACATGACAACAATAAATATCCCAGCTTCATCGAGGTACTCGCTGCTACATGGAGTCAAAAATAATAATCATACTCATGAATGTCCCCAACGATGAAAGGATTATAGTTGGAGAACCTAAATCAGCAGTAATCCTCAAAAGACCGGTAATGCCTAATTTTACAATCAAATTCATAATCGCAAGTGGAGTCACGAGGCTGCTTTAGATCTACAATCTGTTGGCTACACCTTCTTCCTAAATCCCCTTCAAGATCGATACAACAGCAGCAGCGCAAGTCAAGTGATTCAAGGTGCGGACAGCCATCAAGAATGGCCTGAAGTCCTTCATTTGTCAAGTTATTTTCAATAAGGGCAAGATGCCGCAATCCAGGCATACATCTGCCAATGGCTACAGCTTTATCATTGTCTTGTGATGGTGGAGTTCTAACTTTATCAAATGGACCGGCATGCAATACAAAAGACTTGAGCAAACGGCAAGAGCGGCCAACAATTTCTATATCATTTTTAGTAATGGAGGTGAAGTAAATATGCAACTCCTCCAAAAATGGGAAGTTCTTCGCAGCTGAAGCCAAACCCCCAGATAACTGATTATAACACTTAACAAGTCGAAGATGTCTGAGCTGGCTTGATCTGTTAAAAAGACAAGCAAATTGATTAATTTAAGAGAACTCCTATCTCAGAGGTGGCAACAAAAAGAAATGAGTGATTACAAGAAGACTATAAGGAAAAGAACAGCAACAACACCTCAAGGGAGTAGAACATGGGCCCAGATTTGAGAATTTCACATTTAATTTAAATTTTATTCTAGAAAAAATTACGAAAGAAAAAATCACGAAAGAGCATCTTCAATTAAAAAAATTGCTTAAAAAGTAACGTAGTTGCTAATAATTCTTTCTTTGACTTGATTAACTTCCTTCAACGTTCTCCAGTTTAATTTTCGATCTTAATTGTCAAATTTTTTGGTAATTCTTTGCAAAGCAAAAGTTTCAATCTAAGAGAATCAACTCAACAACTTAACATACAACATACCAACTGTGATCAACTCAAAATTGTCTTGTAAAGACAACAAAAGATACTGCTAGAATTACACTCACCGGAAAAAGTGTTAATGAAGCAAGGTATAGTGGCAGAAACAAAATGAACATTGACGTAAACGAATTTTGATACGGATGGGGGAGAGAGAAGTTCGGCCCGGTTTTTTTGGTGTCGTAGGGGAGGGATTGACCTTTCGAACGCATAATAGACATATCTAGCAAATAAAAGGAAACAAGGAAAAAAGGAAGAAAAGGAGAAGAAGAGATTTGAGGGTTTTGAGCACTCAATGCAAAAATAAAAGAACACAAGTAAGAAGAAGAAAACACAGAAACTAGCAACACTCGTGAAAAAAATGTTTCCATGGGAAATTGAACTCGGATACGATAGCAACTAAAATATCTTAAACGCTTAACCAATCCACCCACATATCATTTATGTATTGCTGATGCCACTTCAGGTATGTAAACTTATCCCAGATATCGACTTACAGATTCAGAACTTTAGCCAAAGCGTGGCATCCCCACCCTATAAAGTAGATCCTCCTCTAGTTCTTGGTATTTAAAAGCAAAAGTTACGACTTCATCTGAACTCCTAACATAATTACAGGCTTCCACTTCATACAGCATTATTCCGGTCCTACTTTACTTCCTCAAATGAAAATTGCTAAATCATTATTTCTTGATTCTCCTTCACGGTAGCAAAAAAAAAAAAAAAGAGAAGACACCCCATTACTATCCCGATGGACATAAACAGGATCCGTGGCATAGCATCACCCACAAGAATACACACGATACGTAATGTGAAAAATTCTGATTAGTTAGCACATTAATGTGCAAAGAAAACAATGCCCTTCCAATCAATAAGTATTAGTAGTATAAAGAAATTATAATAGGAGGATAAACAGAAAATAGTATAATGCATCATAGTGTCTTTATATGACTAAATGGTCATCCTGATAGTGTACTTCTAGTGTGCACATTCGAGCAGAGATCATTAATCCCCAATGATATTAAAAGGATAATCAGATTTCTAGCAAATGCTAACCATTATACGTCGTAGAGAAACAAAATTGTGCAAAGATAAAGAGAAACATAAACCACTCACTCTCTTACAATTTGTTTGACACTTACACTATTTGTGACTTTAAACATTGTAATTATATATTATTATGAAAGTTTAGCATCATAGTACTTTATCCATACTTCTAAATATTTCAGTTTGCACCAATTGAACCATTTCAGTATTCAATAACCTGGGGTTCTGTGATGCTAGAGGTTCTCTACCATTTCTCATCCAACTCTCTAAACTATGTCACATCGCAATCCCCAACACAAATCAAATTCCTTAACACTGGTGTTCCTAATCCCGCCATGGTTCTCTACCCTTTCTCATGCAACTCTCTAAACTATGTCACATCGCAATCCCCAAAATAAATCAAATTCCTTAACCCGGTGCTCCTAATCCTGCCATTATTCTTTAAATTTCTCCCTATTGTAGCTTAGCCTAGCTTCAAATATGTAAATTCTTTTTTACAGCAAATTCAGAAGTTGTTTTCTTTCACTCATATAACACTATCTGGATTAATTCATCAACTCAAATGCATCTCAATAGCGTATATTTGGAGCTCAATATGAAATCCTATTCCGAATGCAAGGCCCCCCATTCCTCTCAACAAAAGGTTTTGACTTTATGTTAAAGGACAAGCAATTGAGCACATTAATAGCCCAAATCTGAGAAGCCAATCACATTCTGACCAAATCTTAAGCTTAATTATTAGAAAAGCAAAAGAGTGATCAGTACCTCGAAGCAATGTAGCTGAGCAAGCGTTCATTACCAAAATTCTCTATGCTAATTTTGAATAACTGGCCTTGGCTACGACGCACAGCAAGACGGCATATCTTCTCCAACACCTTGGCCACTTTGGATCTAAAAACGAAACGTTTCAAGTCAATAACACGCCACATAGCGGGGTCATGGCACACCTTCCGCCAGGTACTACAAACCCTCTGCGCACTCTCCAATATCTCTATCGTCCCTAGCCGCTGCAGAATGTCCATCGTGATTTCCGCCGGAAGCTCAACCCACGGCGGCGATGGCGGTGGTGGTGCAGTGGAAGATGCTTCCGGTTTTTTCTCTGCATTCGGCATTTTTTTTCCTATTTTTTAGGGTTCTGATTTTTATTTTGGACAGAAAACTGATAAAAGAAGAGAGAGTTAGCTCCAAAAAAAAAAAAGATTTTCTCAAATGACTTACCTATATTTAGCTCAAATTGATTTTGATCAAAATTTAGCTCGATAAAAGTTTGATAAAAGCTTGATCTCAATTAAGCTTGATTGACTCGCTTTAATAATATAATAATTGTTTTAAAATTAAAATTTATTTATTAATCTTAATTAAGGTACTAATATGTTAGTTCAATAAGTATTATTTATTAAAATAAATTTATAATTTTGTACTTCTTTAATTACTTAATTCAATGCATAGACAACATGTTTTACTATTTAATTGGTTAGTTAATTATATAAACAAAGAATTAGTCAAGCTAAATATTTAATATACACTCAAACCTCTATTTAACCATTATTCGTTATAACAACATTTTACTATAACGGCCTAATTTTCTTTAGAACTAATTTTTGATGTTATATTTTGTCTCTATAACATTCTACTTACAAAAATGTTGACGTTCACTATATAAGTATATTTTTTTTGTAAAATCACATCTCTATGATAGTCATACTTAAATATTAATTGAGTAATAATATTTTGTAAAAGATATATTATGTATTGAAATATCATAGTAATCTTTATTAGTGTCATGCACATACTAAATTTCAAGTATGAATATTTAAAAGAAATTGTACTTAAACAGGTGTCCACCATTTATGGTCATAACCTCAAGAGGAAAGGCTATTGATGAGCTTTTTTTTATATAGATATTTTTTTGCTATTTTATTGGTTAAATTTGTTTACAAATTGAGTGAAGTAAAAAATAATACTACTAAAGAAATATCACTTTTTCACAATATTTTAACTTTGAACATATTTTGAAATGTTTCAATGATGTTTGATTATTTTGATCTTAAAAAACAAGTAACTATATGACAATTTGTATTAATCATTTAAAACACTTATCCTATGGTCTTTCAATTATAATTATTTACAAAAATACTTTGATTTAGTAATGCTAATTCTATTTTACAACATCGATGATACGATACACACATGCAACCGTGAAACTAGTAACTTCAAATTTGACAATATTACCATAATATAAATAGTCAAATATAATATATTTTCTATAAAATAAAACCTAAAATTACATTTTTAGTTAATTGAACGTCAAATGGAACACTACAAAAAATAATACAAAAATCAAAGGAGGAAAAATTGACAGAGAGAGACAGTCCAAGGTCGAGGGAATACGTTATAAAAAAATAATAGAAACCAACGAACTTTAAAAATTTTCCAAGTTTTATTTTTCTTACTTTGTATTAAATGATTATTAAATACTTCAAAAATAACTTTTTTTAAAAAAAATGTAACGATGGACCACAGAAAATCAGTCATGGCATAAAATGAATTTTTTTATGACTACATAATGATGAATTTA
Organism: Solanum bulbocastanum; assembly: GCA_037074985.1. Classification (NCBI taxonomy): domain Eukaryota; kingdom Viridiplantae; phylum Streptophyta; class Magnoliopsida; order Solanales; family Solanaceae; genus Solanum; species Solanum bulbocastanum. Next base: position 4,792,505 of record CM073604.1, read on the forward strand.
TTGATAAAAGATGATAAAATTTAAATAACAACTAGAATAAACATATAATTAGAGGCAAAATTATAATTTTAATCATATGGTTCTGAATTTTATAACGATGATTTCAAATGCTATTAATTGGGCTCTAAATTTAATATTTATACATATTTAATATACTTCTTAATACAAATATACTATTTGAACAAAAGTTACTGAGTTTAACTGAATCTGTACCTGAACTTCTAGCTCTGCCTCTGCATATAATAAGTAAAATATACCATACATTAGGTAATAACCATCCAAACAAAGTTGGGTTTCTTATGTGGATGAAATGATGTAACAATAAATAATGTGAAGTTGCTATATTGAATCATGATATAAGTTACAAGAAACCAAAGATGGTGTCTTAAAATTGAGAGTCCAAATTAAAGTTTGAATAGTACTTTCTACTTGCTCCTTACCTACTTTAACTCTTCATAGTCTTTTTAACTTTGCAAGTTTTCTTGGCAATAATTTTGGGATATTTTAGTGTCTCCAATCCAACCAAAGATGTGATGAATTAAAGTAGTAAAAGGTAATCAATCTCATCATGACTCCCATGGTACAAGAACTTAATTTTCCTCAACTTCAAATACCTCTAACCATCAATTCAATTTCTCCAATCTTACCATCAAGTCCCATACCTCCATCCTATGGTGACACCCTTTACCTCTCAAATCTTGATGATATGATTGGATCTCGCGTTTTTACTCCAACCATGTATTTCTATCGATCCAATGGGAAAATGGATGTGATGACGATCATCAATGTGTTAAAAGAATCTCTTGCAAGTGTATTGGTACCATACTATCCTTTCTCAGGTAGGCTACGCAAAACAAAGGAGGGGAAGTTAGAAGTATTTTTTGGGCCTAAACAAGGTGTGCTTCTAGTTGAGGCTTGTTCAGAAATGACGATACTAAATCTTGGTGATTTAACAGTCCCAAATCCTGCATGGAAAAACTTGGTTTACACATTTCCAAATGAAGAACAATATAAAGTGATTGATATGCCATTGCTAATAGCACAAGTAACGCGTTTTAGTTGTGGTGGATTTAGTCTTGGTTTGAGAGTTTGTCATTGTCTTTGTGACGGGGTTGGAGCAATGCAATTCCTAAGTGCATGGGCTTCAACCGCGAGGTTGAACAAATTGACAGTCAATCCCAAACCATGTTGGGATCGAGAGACACTTATCCCTAATGATCCGCCATTGATTCAATACCCACACATAGAATTCAAAAGAATAGTTGATGCATCTAGTTTCACAAGGAGGCTTTGTTTAGTCAAGCCTGTTCAAAAATGTTATCGTGTTACTCGAGACTTCCAAGCTCATTTGAAGACCTTAGTTGGTCCTAATATCTCATGTACCACCTTTGATGCAATGGCGGCTCATGTGTGGAGGTCATGGGTCAAGGCACTGATCAATGTTAGCCCTCTCGATTACGAGCTAAGGCTAACATTTTCAGTAAATTGTAGATCTAGACTTACAAATCCACCACTCAAATCAGGTTTTTATGGGAATGCAGTATCTGTGGCATGTGCTACTAGCAATGTCTCGGGGATCGTTAATGGATCTATCTCTGATACCATATGTCTGGTACGAAATGCAAGGCTTTCGGTCTCCGAGGCATATTTGAGGTCAACTATTGATTATATTCAAGTTAATAGGCCTACAAAGCTAGAATTTGGTGGTAAACTTACTATAACCCAATGGACTAGATTTTCAATGTATGAATCTGCTGATTTTGGTTGGGGAAAGCCCATTTATGCTGGCCCAATTGATCTAACACCAACACCACAAGTTTGTGTTTTTTTGCCACAAGATGATTCTGATGGAGCTATGCTTGTTTGCATTTGTTTGCCAGAGGATGCTTCACATAGATTTACTGACATTTTTTGCCTCTTAAATTAATTGTATTTATTTGGGCCAACAACTTGGCTTCATTTCCAACTATGGTTGCTTTTTTTTTTTTAAATCCAATATTCATCATGTAGCTTTCCTAAAATTACAATAAAGAATATCTCTTTTTACCTTTTTCTCAAGTCAATTTGCACATATAAATTATTTCGAGTTAGGTAAAATAACTCATTTAAAGTGTCTCTTTTTTTCATGAGTTTCATATTTAAACTATTAGGTGTGTGATTTTTCTACCTAAACTATGTCGGAAATCTTATGAAAAATACCTTTTTCACAACACTTGTATATACATAATTCACTAAAACTTGTCTTTTAGGATATTTTTCCTGAAAGAACTGTACCCGCTCTTCTAGTATAAAACATCAATTTTTACCTTTCTCTCAAGTCAATTTGCACATATAAATTATTTAGAGTTGACGGTTAAAAAAAAAATCTATTTAAACCTCTCATGAGAAGCTTGTGTAGGTATTTTATATTCTCTCTTATCTTACAGATTTGAGTTGTGGGCAAGAGTTAGCCATTGTGGTGTTGTGCGCTAGAGTTAATTAGCCGTTGTAGTGTTGTCGGCTAGAGTTAGCCTTTGCTGTCTTTACAATGGAGTTATTGTACAGAGTGCTTACAATAAAGTCATTGTAAGGGTGAAGGATTAAGAGTTTAATTCCTAGGTTGCAAGAGGTTGTAATCTAAAGCTTTGCTCGTGTTTTTAGTGAAGTTGTTGAAGAAATCTTAAGTGTTTTTTTCCTTCCTTGCGCAAGAAGGTTTCCACGTTTTACTTTCTGTTACATTGAATATTGTTTCCATTCTTTACTTAGCTGTTTTCAGTCAAGGACCTGGTCCCTTGACTCGTGGTGAACTTACATAAGCCATCAATGACTTCGATCATTAGAGATGGTGAATGGGATATTGCATCAGTGCCTTTGTTGTTTCTGTCAAATGCGACAGTAACAATATGGCAGAAGCTCTAACTGCAAGCCTTTTACAACATGCTAGGCTTCACAGATCTGGAGCTGGAGTTGGACTCACTGATTTGTCACCGAAAATGATCCAAGACATATTCATAGCAATTATAAACTAAAGAATGCGATTGATAAGAATCTGGATAAACTGACCTCGGTTAATGCAACTATCTCTCATTGCTTCAGAGAGGCAAATCAAGTTGCAGATTGTCTAACCAAACATGCCTCCCATCATGATATTGGAACTCACTTTGACTCGTTTCATGCACTGCCTACAGATGCCAAAGGCTCTTTCCAGTTGCGTTGTATATATTCCTACTCTTTCTTTTTTGTGTTGACTGTATAGGTTAACCAGTCAAAGTGTTATATATTTAGGTGACGCCTAGTCAAAGTGTTAACTCTAAGTTGGAGGTTTGGAGCTCTGATCTTGGGAGTCTACAGTGTTCAAGTTGAGTAGAACTAAAACAGAATACTTGGAGTGCAAGTTCAGTTACGTGAGGGGCTGATAATAGTGCCAATACACCCTTGATTCTGTTTGTTAGGACTTCAGTGACAATTTTGTAGAATAAGAGTGGTTGTTATACACTTTTGTCTGGTTGTAGCCTTGTAGGGTTATAACATTACACGAATGCCTCAATAGGATAGCCATCCCTCATTGGATAGGATGCATATCGGTCCGTTCAATTTTGAAGTTTATCATTTTGAAGTATTAGCCATTGGTTTTGTAGATATGTTAAACCATTATCTAACGATTAAGATATCGGTTATAGGCTAATCAATATTGATCATTATCGGTTTAATGTTAAGATTTCCCACAAAAAAAAAACCATTAAAAATTACTTTATAACAAGGTGACAAACTAAATAAATCATGCACACATGAATAGATAGATTGCATTTTTCTCAAAAACAAACATGGGCATAAAATTGATAAAATGAGATTAAAAGGGGAAAAAAATATTTCCTACTTATTTATTAGTCAAGTGACGTTTAAAAGAAAAAAAAATAAGAATAAAATTCTTTAAAGGTAATATTTTTATTAAGAATAAAATATGTTTAAAAGGAAAAAAAATTATATTTATTAGAAATAAAATGGGTTTAAAATGCATGTTCATGTATTATGACTATTTTCTATAAGAAGTACTTTCCATTTAAATGAATGTGAATAGTATTTTAAATTAATCGAGTCAATAAATTTTGAAATGATTGAACTAAAGATAAATATGTTTTAAAGAGAATATTCGAACAATTGTTGGCCAAATTGAGTTGGATCCAAGAGGAAACAACAGAACCACACACACCTCAGCAGCACATCCAAAATCAAGAAAATATTTTGGTAGAAAGTGGAAAGTTCAGATTTTTTTACCTCATTTGGAATTTCAATTTCATCGAATCTGAAAAAGAAAGAAAAAAACTATATGAGCGCTCTGGTTTCTCTTTGCAGTGTTCCTTCGTATGTACAGAACAAACAATTTTACTCAACAAACAATCTTTCCAAGATTGCTACAGTAGTTCCTCAGATGTCCTTGTCTTCATCAACAACTTCTAATCAACACAAAAGGTAACACTACACTTGTGTTTCTTCTTTTTTTTTTTTTTGTTTTTGGGGCTGTATTGAATTGTATGGTTACTCTGTCTAAAAGCTTATTTTGTTAGAAATGCGTGCTTTTATTTGTTGAAATTCTTTTCTATAATGGGTAATGAGGACACAGAGGCGGAGCCGTGATTTGTAGTTTATGAGTTCTGAATTCTAATCATTTTAAGTTAGTAGGTTCTAAATTGATAATTTGTACATATTTGATGAATTTTTATGACAAATAGGGAGTCTGAACCAAAGCTAGCACTTTTTCGTATGAGGTCACAATTCACCCAACATGATCATCCCGGCTGAATAAGAATTGGGGATCAAATGTGGGCAGAATTCTTGTCAATGTCTGAGATGTTCGGTGGACTCCCTCGGTCCCTCCCTCTTTGTGGGGTATCAACCCCTACGAGTGAGCGAAAAATGGAGGAAAGAGACTCTGGTGAACCATTATAATTAGTGAACAAGTGTAAGCTTTGCTGCCCGACAGTATGGGGTACTGATGAAAATTAAAACTAGGAGCTCTAGATGTTCTGATATTACATTGAATTATCTAAAAGGCTACACAGTTCGAGAGATTACGTATATTTTGAACCAAGAAGGGTTTGTTGTAGACTTCAGATGAGAGAAAAGAACATTCATCAGGGGAGGAAGGCCAACCGAGCGAAGCTCTTCTTTTTTTTTTGGTTGTGCCGTGAAGTAAAATTGTATGTTATGTTAGTTTGAGAGGTTGGCGAACTACTACGATCTATAGATTTTCCATGTATATTCAATCCTAACGAGAATAGAAGTGAGTCGCTTCTAGCTTGTCTTGTAGTCATAGTCTTTTAGTTTTTGTAGCCATTGGTCTTCCTACACGAATGTCTGCCATATGCCTCCTTGTTTGGGAAGAAGCCAAGCCGATACCGAAGAGAAGACTTTTCGGAACCAATTTGCAGTATCATACTGCATATTTTTTGACAATATCTGCAACTTGTGTCTAGTAATATTTATTGCAATATGTGGTATCCTACCAAATTGAGTTTGTAGTACATTATCTAGCATCTATATGAAGAATTAGAACTTCTTCGTATAGCATATATACATATATATATATAGAGAGAGAGAGAGAGAGAAAAGTGGATTTTCTGTATGGCATTGCTTCAGTTACTAATTGCCCATTTTCCTTGAAGCAGTAAATGTTTATTGCCAGTTGATGCTCCATTGAAAGCGATATTATTTGATATTGATGGAACGCTATGTGATTCGGATCCTATACACTACTATGCCTTTCGAGAAATGCTTCAAGAGGTAGTATTGTCTTCTCCTTCTGCTACATTCAGTTCCAACTCTGTACAATGAAATCGAGTAGATAGTTTTTCATTTAACTAAAAGTTTTCATTTCAAACAGATAGGTTTCAATGGTGGAGCACCTATAAGTGAGGAATTCTTCATAAAGAATATTAGCGGTATGCACAATGATGAACTCTGTCATGTACTCTTCCCGGATTGGGATTTCGAAAGAGCTATCAAATTTATGGATGATAAGGAAGGCATGTTTAGAAGGTAAGCTACTGCAACATCATCAACTAGTTCAATCAAACTGAAGTATATATCAAAAGGGTAGCCCAGTGCATAAAGCATCTCACATTAGCAGGGTCCGCGGAAGGGTGCACCCCAAGGGTGCAATGTAGACAGTCTAACATAATGCAAGCATTAGTGTCTACTTCCATAGCTCGAACCTATGACCGATAGATCACATGGAGACAACTTTACAATTGCTCCAAGGCTTCCCTTCAAACTGAAGTATATATATGTCATGTCATAACATTTAGCATCAGATTTCCCAGTATATGACCGATAAATAGCATGATTCAGATCAGAATCTGTCTCAATTGCATAATTTGGTGTGCTAGGCCGATATCTACGAGTTCTATTTTCTTTTACATTAAATAAGGTAGGTTCGCTTGCTATAATGTTTTGAAACCAATCATAACAACATTTCTGTGAAAATCCACAGAATTGCATCAGAACAGCTAAAACCATTGAATGGGCTTGAGGAAGTATGCAAATGGATTGAGGACCATGGTCTGAAACGAGCAGCTGTTACTAATGCTCCAAGACCGAACGCTGAGCTGATAATCTCAATGCTAGGCCTTTCAGATTTCTTTGAACTACTTATCATCGGAAGTGAATGTGAACGAGCAAAACCTTTTCCAGACCCTTACTTGAAGGCTCTTCAAGAACTAGGAGTATCTCCTAAGCACACGTTTGTTTTTGAGGTTTGGAATATACATAAAAATTTTATGATAAACGTGCATAAACGAAAACTGTTGGAAAACAACAATATGTTTTAACTTTTTTTTTTGTTCCTTTTTCCACTTGAACAGGATTCTATTTCTGGAATAAAAGCTGGAGTTGCTGCTGGAATGCCGGTTGTAGGTTTAGGTCTAAGGAACCCCGAAAAATTGCTATCAGAGGCCGGGGCAACATTTGTTATCAAGGATTTCAACAATTCGAAGTTATGGACAGCTCTAGAAGAGTTGGAAACAGAAATTCATACATGAAAGATCAAAACATGAGTCGGAAACTGGTGATGTACAAATCTATCGTTATCTTTAGTATGATCTGGCTTCACACCTCTCGCCTATCGGAACACCATTACAATCTTGAAAGCCGAAGTTGGTTTGTTATATGATCAGCATAAAGGTTATTCTTTTCCTTCAACTAATTTGATTGAACATCTAAACAAACTTCAAAGTGGTTTGTTGTATGTCCACTATGATCTATCCATTTTTATGTGATGATGTTTCTTTTTAAGTTTGTTCCAAATAAACCGACACATTTCTATACTTGAGTATATTGGTACTTTTTGTATGTGTCAAAATTCTTTGTTTCTTACACACCATGCACAATGAAATGTTGACGTATATAATGAAAAGAATAGAGTTTTTTTCTTATATAAGTAGACATTCAAACTTGGCTTCAACTAACAAGTAAAACTCCAACTTTGAGTATGCATATCTAGACATCTCAATTCGTCTCTACTGTGAAATTGAATACTCCAACCGAATGGATCATATAAACATCTCCAAAATTTATGGACCGTATCGGGTATTCAAGAGACATAGTGGGGACGAGATGGAGACATAAATCTATGCCAAAAAAATAAAAATAAAAATCGTATTCCTATATCATATTTTTCGGTTGCAACGGACTTAAATTCACTTATCATTTCTTTTGACTTGGAGAGTTGCAGAACTAACTTGTTAAAAAAAATTATTATTATTATATTTAGAAAAACAAAAATGATATAAAATTTTGAAACAAAACTTATTTTTTATGTGTTTGATATTTGTATTGAGATGTCAATTATATTGAGTCTAATTTGCACTGCGTAAGGTTATTTAAAAGAAGAAATGTTTTCTATTAAAAAAATAATTTAGTCTCGAACCCAAAATTTCTAATCAAAAGCAAAAGATATTTATCCATTTCATCATAATAGTCAATAGTGTTGCCCTCCTAATCTAGAAATGTGTACTCGTCAATGAAGAGATTGTTCGTAGAATATGAGAAGATTATATTAAACAATAACTAGTTACTACCGTTGATGTTAATTATTTTTTTGCACCGATGGATCTTCATAATTATGTGCAATTTGATGAATTGTAATAGCTGGTAATTGTGTTATTAGTATTATTTTTTTTTTAATGTGTTATGATTTTCAAATAATGTATAATCTAGTTCATTATTAAAATGATAGTTTTGTGCCAAATTTATGGGTTTTATTTTTTTATAGTTTTTAGAACTTATAGGTATAAATCATGTTTGATGTTATGTGTGGTTTTCTATTTTTTTTAAAAGTGAAATATATTTTTAAAAACTATGACCAAATACATGTTAAACTTCATTCAAATCCGATTTCACGGAAATATTAGAAATCTATCACCAAATGTTATCTGCTTTTAGTCCATGGATAACCTAATTAGGAAATCCCTCTTTGATGTGATTGTATATTAACAAAAAATAATATTACTTTTATGCGATGGTATTTTGATTAGATCTAAAATTTATGAATAAGGGAAATATTTAAAAATTTATGGTATAAATAAATCATAAATATTTATATGATTATAAATCATATAATTAAGGATAAAATAAAAAAATTTAAAGATTGATTATTTAAAAAATATATCATTAGTTTTTTAACTAATTAAAAAAGAAAATAATATCATATATAAATTGGAACAAAACAAATACTAATATTTAGCTCAATTACTTAAAAGAAGTCTAAAACAAAAAACATCAAATTAGTGTTTGTCCCGCTATTACAAGAAAACACAAATATATTAAAACTTCTTATTTGGAAAAAAAAAAAAGTTCTCAACCAAGTATTTTTCGTATTAGCTGTCATACTTTTGACTATCTTGAAGCTAAATTATATTAGATTAATATAATATTTTAAAATTATAATTTAGATATTCAAAAATCATATAAAAATACTATTATAAGTTGTGATTCTTCTCGTTTTAATATTGTAACATTTCTTAAAATAATGATCAAAGTTCACATAATATGACTCTCTAAAAGTGAAACTTAACAAGTACTTTGAAACGAATGGAGTAATAGAGACGGTAAGAGAAAGAGGTGAACTAACAAGCTTGGTAACTTAATTCAATACTATCTAAAAAAAGGGATTTGGCTCCTCTCCATTTTTTCCAAGTTCCTATTTGGATTAATGACACATGGCATAGGTTAAAATAAATGGCAAAGATTTAATTTCCCAAAGTAAATCTCTAACCATGCTTTAATTAATAAATATATTATATATTTAATTTTAAAAATTACCGTAAACCCCACAATCTTAAACAACATATTATCTTGTTCATAAATTTAGGGGGAAAAAAGTTTTCTTCCTAAATTTTTTTACATAGCATGTTAATTTAATTTTATTTTTAAGTTAATATTTTTATTGCATTTTTTCCTTGAATTTTTTTTTTTAACCATTAGCTATTGAAGAGTAATATTTTTCCTATTTATTTCACCTTTTTTTTCCTATTTCCTCCAAAATTAACATTAGCCATATTTGGCAGCACTTCAATATTTAAAAGAAAATTAATAAAGATCCCACGTAAAAAAAAAAAGTACTAATTAGGAAGAACTTTTGTGTTCCCTATATTTACGGACAAGATAATATGTTGCTAAGATTGTGAGATTATAATAATTTTTAATACTAAATATATATGTATTTATTAGTTAAATTATGGTTAGAGATTTACTTTGGGAAATTAAATATTAGCCATTTATTTTAACCTATGCCATGTGTCACTAATCCAAATAGGAACTTGGGGAAAATGGACAGAAGAGAAATGGAGAGGAGCCGGATCCAAAAAAAAAAACAATATGGTTATTTACGGGGCAGATTTGTTGGGCTAATTTTGATGCACGTGAGCCTATGATCTCTTCACAGAGCCAAATATTTATGTGCATATTTTTTTTAATTGGTATATTAATATTATCTACCTGCACTCATACTCTAAGAAGGTTGAAAGAGCACACTTAATTGAATGTTGAGTTATTTATCTAAAAGAATACAGATCAATTCCCACTATATAATTTTCTCCTTGATACACTTGTATTCTAAAAATCATAAATTTATCTCTGATTATTTAGGTTGATTGCTCAACCCCATAAATAACCATAAATTAGTGTTTGTTCCATTATAGTATGCTGGATCGTTAAGTCATGGCATCTACCATTCAAATGAATATAAATAGTGATGCTATATTTGCATGTCTGTAGGTATAATACGCTAAGTTTAATTAGTATCATAAGTATGTCTTTAACACGCCCCTCATGTGCATGCTTGATTCTTTTTACCTGCTAATGGTTGAAAGGTGGATTGGTCATATTTCCAACGTAATCGATTGTGGTGCGTAATAGTTTTAAGGACATTTTTGACCCTATATATTCACCATGTCATTTAGCAACCCACAACAAAGATCAGCAAATACTAACAAAAGTTTATCATCATATATATATATATATTTGCTACAGCCATAACACACAGAATTGTTAATGGAGGCCAAGAAAAACACCATTAGTGTACTTATGTTACCATGGCTAGCCCATGGTCACATAAATCCATACCTAGAGCTAGCCAAGAAGCTTGCAAATAGAAACTTCCACATTTACATTTGTTCCACTCCTGTATGTCTAAGCTCAATCAAGAAAAGAGTTACAGAGGAGTATTCTCAGTCAATAGATTTAGTTGATTTTCATCTTCCATCATTGCCAAATCTTCCTCCTCATTACCACACTACCAATGGCCTTCCACCCCATCTCATGACAACTCTCAAAAATACTTTTGAAATGAGCACTCCAAACTTTTCTAGGATATTACAAACTCTACAGCCAGACTTGGTCATTTATGACTTCAATCTGCCATGGGCTGCTGACTGCACCTCCTCTGTTAACATTCCTGCTGTGCAGTTTCTCACTTTTAGCGCAGCCGTGATTGCTTTGGGCATCCACATGTTTGATAGGCCAGGAGAAATGTTCCCGTTTCCTGAATTTTACCCGCGCGAACAAGAAATACTTTCATTGAAGAATACTGTCCCTGGTTGGAAGTTCCCATTCGATGAGGGTCTTAGGCGATCACAGGACATTGTTCTGATGAAAACTTGCAGAGATTTTGAAGGGAAATATATGGATTATCTTGCAAGTTTAGTCTCCAAGAAAATAGTCCCAGTTGGTACCCTAGTTCAAGAATCCACCAACAAAGATGACAGTGAGGAGATCATGCAATGGCTTGACAAGAAACATAGAGGTTCAACTGTGTTTGTTTCATTTGGGAGTGAGTATTTTCTATCAAAGGAAGAAATTCATGAAGTAGCTCAAGGACTAGAGTTTAGCAAAGTGAACTTCGTTTGGGTCATCAGGTTTCCACAAGGTGAAAGAATTAACATTCGAGATGCATTACCGGAAGGGTTTCTTGAACGGGTAGGAGAAACAGGAATAATTATTGAAGTATTGGCTCCTCAAGCAACAATTCTTCAACACACAAGCATTGGAGGGTTCGTGAGCCACTGTGGATGGAGTTCTTTCATGGAAAGTATGAAATGTGGTGTGCCCATAATTGCCATGCCAATGCAGGGTGACCAACCAATGAACGCTAAGCTTGTAGAATATATTGGGATGGGAATGGAGGTAGTGAGGGAGGAGAGAGGGAAACTACAAAGTGAAGAGATTGAGAAGGCGATAAGGAAGGTGGTAGTGGAGAAAGGTGGGGAAGCGATGAGGAAGAAAGCTAAGGAACTGAGTGAATATATGAATGCAAAAGGGGATGAAGAGATAGATGGTGTGGTGGAAGAGCTGTTGGCACTTTGTAACAACAAATGATCAGAAATAAAATTTAAGAGTTATGACCATTACTCCATAAATGTAATTTAACTGGTTGTATTTACAGATCACTTATCCTCTTTTCTGTTTTATCATGGTCTTCTCCAAAATGCCTCATACTATTAAGAGTATACCTATACCTTACATATACCTTCCCGATCTTTTCAACTACCAGTAGCATTTTGTTAGCACACTCAACAATCTCCCATTGAATGAAGTTCCATGTGGTCCACTACAACAATCCACAGTTCTCCTTGAACTAAGTTCACATGGCCCATTACCAATGATTGATGGGTCAATTTTTAAGATAAACAATCTGCTACCCACATGACTGACCATTTATGGTCACCGAAGCCCAGAACTAGCTTCTACTTGAGTGTGTGTGTGTCTCAAAGCTACCTTTGGCATGATAAAGTTAACAAATCAAGCCCCATGGCATCACTCCACCATCTCCATAATCATATCATCAAATCATTGGTTCTGATATTAGTTATTGGACTAAAATAGCTGAAAGATATTCCTAACATGGTGTGATATTGTCTGCTTCAGGCCAATCCCACACGGTTTTCTCTGAAAAGTTTCACAGTAGTAAGAGTATATCTACACCTTATATGTAGCTTACCCATCTTTTCAACTACCAATATAGGATTTGTTTGCATATTCAACAACCAGGTTTATATAAACCCTTTTACTTCCTAGATGGATAAACAACTTGTTCCAGACCAGTAAGAATAAAGACTGAAATGCCACTGTTGCATTGAGTTTCCCTCGAAATGACAAAATAGAAAAAATTGATCAATACATAAAGGACCTTTCACCAACTTGATCTATGATAACACCTCACTTCTTCTTGCATCCTAGAAAAGTTTATCTTAGGGTGTTTCTCCATTTTCTTGCAAACAATGGATAGATGCTAATACCCTCCTTCCAAGGAAGTTTGTGCATCAGTTTGAAAAATGAAAATGGAAGAGAATGATCTGTACACAGAAGGCATTCGTGGATCAACACATTGAGCACTAAATTTCCAAGGTGTATTGCTAGTCATAAGAAAATGTGATGAATTGTAATCAATTTAGAGAAATAACTAGAAAAGGTGCCAAATGTATTGATTTACAGCAGCTCCCATAGTTTTAAAATTTTCAATTTGGTCTTTAGTACCACAACCTAGAAGAAAATAAGTACTTCCATTAGACAACTCATGTAGGAACCATCTCCGTCATCTATCCAATCGATATATCAGTCTTTGTTGTGAGTAAAATGATGCAAGTACTACATTGGCTTGTTGGATATGCCCACTGCTTGTCCCAAGAGGTTAGACTTCACTTGGCCATACCCAAGTTGTGGTTAACACACAAGAAATCATTTTGCCCACAAAGCATAATATTGTCTCATCTAAGCCTCTGATCCATCAGGAAATTTATATGAACTGGTCCAGCATCAAAATTTCAATGTTGTCTCCTGAAGATGAATACAGACATATCTTTTCACAAGTGATGACATGATTGCATTCTCTTGTGTTGGGGCTTTTCTGGTCTTCAAGTCATTTTTGACCTCTCAAAATTGCGATCTTGATAGTATCTGATTAACATGAGTACAGTTTGCAAAGATAAGAAATGTGCCCAAGGAATCATAAATTGATATTCTCAGTTGTAGAAAAAGAATCTAGTAAGCTGCATTTCCCTATCCAGCAAAGCCAATATTGTACTTATTTCCTCTGTGTGTGGATGCCACTTGTCTCCTGAAACAAACATATGCAATTCTGTTCCGACCTGAATCCAACTGCATCCAGGTCTCTTCCTAAGACCCTTTTTCTTCATCAAATCCCTCAGTTTTGAGACTTCATCCCATCTTCCAGTTGTTGCATATGCATTTGAAAGTGACACATAGTGTCCTGAATTATCCGGTTCCATCTTAATTAAACAATTAGCTATATGCTCCTCGAGTTCTGTCTCTCCGAGTTCTCTACAAGCCACAAGCAGTGATTCAAAAACATTTGCATCAGGTTTGAAAGGCATACTCTGAATGAGCCGCATAGCTTCATCGAGATCACCACACCTAGAGAGAAGAGTGATCATACAACCATAATGTTCCACTCTTGGCTTCATATGATACACAGAGAGCATGTCATAAAAAACATCTAAGCCTTCTTTTATCAGTCCAGCATGACAACAAGAGGATAGCACACTGGTGAAGGTTATGCTGTCTGGTTCCACGCCTTCCTTGCACAGACATTTGAACAATGCAAGTGCTTCTATAGCACGGCCATGTAAAGCATAACCAGATATCATAGCATTATACAAGGCTAACTCCTTTTCTGGAATCAAATCAAAAATGCATTTTGCACAATTTAGACTTCCACATTTAGTATACATATCAACTAATGAAGTTGCCACTGGAAGAGATAATGGAATTTTTTGCCTTAAAATGTATCCATGAATGGCTCTTCCGTCGTGCAATGACGCCATATTTGTAGAGGCTGAGAGGGTGGCAACAATACTTGCACTATTTGGTCGATACCCTGCTTGAAGCAGTTGCTTAAAATATGTAAGTGCCTCACTGTTGTGACCATTTTGTGATAGACCACTGATAAGAGTAGTATAAGTAACCGTGTTAGGGTCTAAACCAACAGTTTTCATTTGTGTAAACATGTCTATGGCCTCATTTATCTGTCCATTTCTTAAGAATCCAAGAATTACAGAATTCCAAGATATGGTATTTTGTTGTAAACCATAAAGCTGCATCTGGTAAAATAATCTTAATGACTCACCACTCAAACCCACTTCTGCATAAGCAGCCAATAATGTATTCCACAAGACTAGATCTTTCTCCATTGTGTAGTCAAAAACCCGTCTTGCATCTGGGATTTTCTCACATTTGGAGTACATATTTATAATACCACTTGCTGCAACTATGTCATCCTCAAAATTGTTTCTGATACAAAAACAATGCCCTTCTCTGCCAAGTTTCAAATCCCTTAATTCTGCTGAGGCAGATAATATTGTTGATAGTGTCACAGAGTCAAACCTAAAACCTTTTAATCTCATCCAACGGGACAAGTTGAGAGCCTCGTCAATTTTACCAGATTGTACATAACAAGACATTAGCAAGTTCCACGTTACTACATCTTTCTCAAACAGCCTATCAAATATTAGCTCAGCATCATTAACCAAACCAACTTTAGCATAAAAGTTTATAAGTGAGCTTCCCAATATGTTATTCAAATCTAATCCACTCACGATAGATATAGCATGGCCTTGCTTACCTTCTTGTAGAGCACATAAATTGGCTGAAGCAGAAAGAAAACTCGACAGAGTTACATGAGTTGGTTCAATTTCTTCGGTTCTCATATGATAGAAGACTCCAATAGCTTCCTCATTGAATCCATTTTGCATATAACTTACGATTAGCGAGTTCCATGCAACTACGTTTCTTTCACACATACAATCAAACACCTTCCGTGCATCATCCAGAACCCCACATTTCCCATACATGTCAATAAGACTACTAGCCACAAATACACAATCTTCATAACTTAATTTCAATACATGCCCATGAACACATTTCCCAAATTCAACAAAATTCAAAGCCCCACAAGCTTTCAATACATTTGGGAGTACAAAATTGTCACCAAGAATCCCATTTTCAAGCATTTCAATGTATTTCAACAAAGCTTCTTTAGACAAATTCATCCTACAATGTAGTCCAATAATTGCAGCCCAAGAAAACACATTCTGTTTTCTCAGTCTGCAAAACAAATGATTGGAAACATCAAAAACATCACATTTTGCATAAAAAATCACAAGTTTTGTCTCAATGTACTCATTCCTGGCCAAAAAATCACCCCTTTTTAGAATCTTGGCATGAATTTGCTTACCCAATTTTTGGTTTCTCTCATAGACACAGCCTTGGAGGAGTTCACCATAGAACTCAGGTCCAACATATAAATTCCCATACTCCATTTCCTTAAGAAAGTCCACAGCTTCTTGAAGTTTACCCTCTTTGCATAGAGACCCAAGGAGCTTGAAGTAGTGAGATTTATTGAGAAATTTTTCGTTTGTGCCATCTTCTTGGTATGATATGAAATGAGTATGTGGGAATTTCTGAAATGATTTGGGTTTACAGGTGCCAGGGGAAGGTGTGTGAGGATTGAAGGTTGGGTTGATGGGCAGTGAAGCCATGCTTAATTGTGTAGTTTGAAGAGGAATAGTGTAATATGGATATGGTGTGATCATTTTGGCCTTACAAACAAGCTAGGGGTGTTTGGTCATTTTACCATTTACAAAAGAGTACAAATTTCTTTTGTTTTTCCCTCACTTCTCATCCTCCTTTTTAAAAAAGGAAAAAAGGACAAATATATCCCAAACTATCGTAAATAATATGTAGATATTCTCTATCATATTTTTGAGACATTGATGTCTCTGTTTTCCAAATTCACTCTAACAAAAAACTAAATAGGAACACGTGGCACAATCTTATCCGTCGATTCGATATTTAATAAATGTCAGATCGATGAATAAGATTATGACACGTGTATGTCCGTTAGTATAAAGGGTATATATGCTCTAGTTTTTGGACGGCAGAGGCACCAATGTCCCAAAAGTAGAACGGAAGGTATCTGCATATCATTTACGATAGTTTAGGGGTATATTTATCATTTTTCCTTTAATAAAGTGAAAATTCAAATTGTCAACGAGTTGAGTTAATAAAATTTGTCTTCCCCTCAATTTTATCGGCTGAGATCATTTCTATTTGTATGTTTAGCTTATAAAATTTATTACCTTCCCCGTACCATATTAATTGTCAAAGTTATTAAAACGATTGTCTCAAAAGGTTAACAAGGCAATAAAAATAGACTTTTTGTTTATACAGAATAAATCTGCTAAATTAACATGTTTAAGTAGATATTAGCACCATACCTTCTTTTCTTTCTCCTCTTCCCTAGCTCGTAAACAAATATAATTACATGTCTTTTTATAAAATTGAAATGAAATTAATTATTTTTAGAAAAAAAATCACGAAATACGATATCACTAAATTACTTTATGCAACGATATTTTCAATTATTACATATCATATCTGAGTTTAAAGCAAGATACAATACCTTGCTTAAAACTGCTTAAATTTTTCATCACTCGCTCCACTATCTCCCTTTCTATATTTATGTTTCACAATTCAACTTTAAATAGCATATACATGAGCCGTTACTTTTTATTTGAGAAGTGAGTCTACAGATTCTTGTAGATTTGTTGGAGATATCAATGGAATAAGATAATGGTGGTGGTGATTTGTTATTCCTATATTCCAAACAGGCAAGATATGTAAAGGATTTTGCACTTAAACACTTCAAGTCCGACTTGTACATTTAACACATATCATTTTAAGCATTTTTTATTGATATGACATGGATGAGTGTAATACGCTCAAAACTAGCATGTGAAAATTTATTTAGTCAATTTTTTGTTTTATTTTTCTCTTTTTCTTCTTCCCCATTTTTTCAGCCATTACCTCCCATTATTTCCCAAACTTGAATTCCTTAATGAGTAATCTCAAACTATATCTATCTCTTATTAAAAAATATATATATTTAGAAATTTCTTTCCATATCACTTGTCAAAATATCCCACATCTCAGGCGGTTCGAAAAATAAAATATCAATGTGTGAACTAGAGTACAAAGTATAAACTCCAAAAAATTAGAAAAATTAGGCAGCTTGCGCATCCAATAGGAATCAAACCTATAAACTAAAGATAGCATTCGCAGCCCAAGTTTCACAGTCCAATTCCACTGGGATATCTCTCTTCTTTGGTTCAAAATTAGTATATATACAAAAATATTAAAAATTTATCCTATATTTATAGTGTAATATTTTGCCTGAGGGATTGACACCCATGTAGGTCCGCCCCTTTAAGCTCCATAAATTTACAATGAAATGACTATTGTCCTTCCAATTCTACTATAACTAAAGAGACCACTGAAGCTCAAATTTGAATCGAAAAATTCAACCTCCATTGATGAAGTACTAAAGTTTATCCCATTTTGTTTAGTAGTAATAATTTTTGAGGAAACGATGTGAATACCAGTCATCCCTTTATTGTACAAGTCAAATAGAATACAGAGAACTATCAGAACTTCACACTATTTTAGACAACATCTACATCACAAGGCAATTTATAGTACATTTGTGCAGCAACAGCCCGTAAGACTACATCGTCTGCGTTGATGAAGTTCAAAATCAGAATTGGAAGGAGAAGGGGATTTATTCACTTTTACAGACAACCAATTTATGGACTACTCAATAAAAGCTATAATATCAAGAAGTCATCAGCCAATCAAATGTTGAAGAATGGAATATTACTGGATGTTAAATTTAACATGATCCCATCATGTCACAAAATGTCCATGATCGTATTTGATCCATCACGCCCTTGCTGATGTTGCAAGAAACATGAAAAGATGAAGCTTTGCAAGCAGCTATAGATGATCAATCTTTCTTGTAAACCAGTGTTGGATAATCCGGATTCCACATATTGTTCTCCACGAACTCAGATATTTGTGCCTGCAATAGAGTTCCACCAATTAAAGTAACCAAGTTTTGAAATAATATTAATGTAGGCAATTAGTACAACCAACAGAACAAACTACTCGGATGATCAAAAAAGGTTTAGGTTTTCCCAAGTGTTGGTGCAATAACATTCTGAGAAGCTACAACAGGTATCACATCAGCGGGAAACCTTGAGAAATGATGAAACGTGGTAATCCTAAAAAAGGAGAGCCAAACCAGTTTCAAGGTCTATCAATCTGAATGGATGAAGGAGAGAGAGTGCCTTAGGAGGGCTACCTTGTTATTTCAATTTCTCTCAGGAAGTAAGAAACAAAGTAGCACCTACAATAATGAGCATACGGCTGGAAGAGGATATTTTTTATGATGATTATGCTAGCTAAATAAATTTTGTTCATTTTCTAGAATTATAAAAGATGTAAATTATAAGAGAGTTTTCAAGATCCCATTATGGTATTAACACTTCAGCCAGTTTCTAAATATTGAGGTGATCTTCTGCCAAAGGCGTTTCTGTAAATATACAGAATGACCTTTTATGAAGCAGGTAATATGTGCAATAGCTCGTTGAACATATCTCTGCAGTGTAGCGTACTAGTGAGTTCTAGCTTCATGCTTGAGTCTCTTTTTTGCAGATCCTTTTAATGTCCCCGTGAGAGTCACATCATCTGGTGACTGAAATGCTCTACTTCAGATTTTCGTTCTTTTGTGCTTCATTCTTTTATGCACAGTAATACAACAGGACTCATACACTGCTTATACAGTTCCCTTTAACCTTAATCGACTGTTATGTTTCTCTTTCATTTCATACTACAGATTCTTGCTTCTTCTCTAAATAGTATCATAGAACTGAAAATTCAAACTCAAGCTAACTAGTAGAAATCAATCAATTTATTAGACCTTGTTAGAAGTCCCTCATCAGTTAAGGGATGGATAATTTGTATCCTTAGATGGTCATGAGCAGTTCTCACCTCATGAGCAAGCTCTTTTGGAGTTGGGTTAGCCCCAAGACCCATTTCTTAACATAGTATAGGAATACAGACCCATCCCGGTCTATGGTTTACCCGATGTTGTCTCCCATATTATATTGTCCATGCTCCACATTTCAAAGTGTTGGGCATGCAGAGGATGGGGATGAGTGGAACCAGAAGTCCCACATTGGTTGTGTGATAGATAATTGGTATCCTTGTATGGTATTAGGCAATTATCGCGCCTTGTGGACTAGCTTTTGGGATCGGCTGTTTGAATTCTCTATATCTTGTTATATTCAACACCATTCCAATATTAAAATTATCTTCCTTATGAGGACAATAGGTTCTCTCACACTTGCTCTTGAGTCGGATTAGAAATCTAATAGTAGATTTGGACTCGTAGGGTTATGAGTAGCTCGAAAACATAATTTATTTTGGAATTTGACCACGACACACGGGGTTGACCTTTTTGGGTTGACTTTGCTTCGATAGAGCTTTCAAATATGGAATAGACATACATGGATTCATCTAACCTCATAGAGTTTTCTTTTGAGTAGATCAAAGCTTATTTGAGGATTCAGAGTGAGGAAAGGTGGTTTGAGAAGATTAAGAGTTACTTCAGATTGAGGTAAGATAAGGCTTTGACATCAATGAGGGAATTTCCCCAAATTAATAATGTTTTATGTATACTATGTATATGCAAGTACCATATATGTAAGATGACAGGAGATAAGAGGGTACCGGGGTTATAATTGTTATACGGGATATAAGTTATTGTTGTCATACATGCTTTATATGTTCTTTCTGTATCATCACTACTTTAAGCATTATATCATGCTAGAATAATGTTAATAGGCATCGTATTTTTCATGCTAATTTAGAATAATGTCAATGTGCATGTTTGATTACATGTTTAGTCGTTAGTCATGCATTGTACGATATTTTGTAATTGCATACTTGATTTCACACTTAGATGCCACTATGATACATCCGTATGATATGATAAGGAATGTGAGCTGTCCATGCGCTTGTTCAGGCAGGATCATTGTGCTGCATCACTCGGGTCACTTGGGCAGCGATGCAGTGTACTCGGGTCACTTGCACTGGTGTTGAATACAGGACTACAGGTCAAATCTTTATCATACATCCATAATTTCCGACTCGTGTATCTGTGCATATCTTAATATGCTACATCTGTGCATATATTAATATGCTATACTTGTGCATACTTCATTATGATGTTGTGTGCTTTTACTTTTGTTCAGATTATAATATTATTGCAGGTTATTTAAGTGGGTATTTTTAGACCAACCCTCCTCACTACCTTGTTGGGGCAGCCTATGATACTTACGGGGTAAGAGTTGGTGAACTTGTGCTTACATTTGCTGCACTTTTTGAGCCGTTTCTGACCCTAGTACCATCAGAGCTCAGGAGAAGGTCCAAGAGTACTTGGACACTGTTGGGGAGAGCTGTTAGGCCTATTCCACAGCATCTTGGAGTTCTCCCCCTATCTTGTTTCATTACTGTTTTCCTTCAGACAGTATTTGTAATTTGACACCGATGTATTATTATTCCATTAGACACTCATGATTTGTGACACCAGTCTTTGGGGGTTATTTTAGACCTTTCCACACTGCATTGATTTTAAACTTATGTCCTTGTGCTGATTTCCTGCTTTCAAACTTAGTTATGCCATTTTAGGTAACATAATAACATTGGGTTGCATGATTATCGGGTTAGCCTAACAAGTATGGTTTAGGTATCATCGTGGCTTAGGCAAATTGGGCAGTGACTCGGACAATCCAAATTTAATTTTGTATGTTAAATCTCTATCTATCATTGCCATTATACCAGAAAAAAATGAACTTAGGATATCCAAATTGCCTGCATTTATGCACCACAATCTCATTTCACAATCATTCCTCATATGCTTTTATTCTTATGGGAGCTAAACTTGCATTTTGTCTTAACTCTAGCCTATTACGAAAACCTTTATGCTTCCAGTGGGTTCAAATTTAGTTGAATACCATGCCAATTCCATCAACTATAACACATGCAAATAGCACATACTTCATCCTATATGCTATTGGCTAGTTCATCCAATAACTGAGTTAACTAATTACATAGTCCAAAAAAGTCACCCATGCAAAGACAGCTATGGAAACTCTTTTGTATCTCCAAAGTAACTGGTACATAGAAAGATCCATAAAGTAAAAATACCTCATCAAGTTTCCGTAACTCTCGGCTGTCCATTTCACGGTATCCTTCAGCCAGATCCTCTTCTATAGCTTCTTTCACCACAGCTGCAGCCACCTCCTTTGTTATATCGCGTATCCTGTGATGAAAATAGATCATTCACTATGTTAGCAACAATGTAAATCTGAAGCATATAGAGCAATGACATCTTATTGATGCATTTCAAAATGTAAAATGATTCTTAAGACACAGAACTAGATCTAAGAAGGTTGAGGAAGTCTGGAGCTTTGTATGACATATTTATTTATATCACGAGGGTTTCACTGGGAATTTAGCATATCCTCAGGCTGGTCCCAACTTGAGACAAGTTTCTTATTGGTCTCCAACTAAAGAAATTCAGGTGCATTGTCTCTAAAATTGAATTTTCTTATTTTTCTGAAATTTTATTTTTGTATCTTGTAGTGGAAAGCAACTTCTGAGTCAAACTGAGAAAATTTATATTCCTTATCTATTTTTAGACGGCAGTAAATATGACATATGAATTGATCTGAAAGTTCTCTGCAGTAAATGTTTAATTTTGCTGCTAGGAACTGATTGAGATAGAAAGAATAACAGCAGAAGCAAAACATACGAGCAGATTTTGCTCCCACATATCTTTTTTTAAATGTAAATGACATTCCACAATTTACGTTCCAACAGCTATATAAAAGGCGAGGGCATGAGACAATGTATTTTGTCTACCACGGGCGTGACGTAAGACCCACTGATATAAGCCCCAATGTGTGGGCATAAGTCCTGTGAATTTTGTTTTGTATTGGTTTTTAGTTGAATAAAGAAATAACCACAGTTACTGACATTAGATATATTTTTTATAGTAAAAGTTTATCCCATTTTATTACTTCCGAGTTAAACTCAACAATTTCTTTTACTCTCACAGTTACACTTTGTAGATCAAAGAAGCCACCCCCAACCCTGCATAAATGGGGGTTATGCAAGTTGTCCCCTTGTAAACCTGTAAAATAGTGTTCCCTAATACTCGTAAGGCATATACCTGGATATCGAAGGGTATATAATCCCCTTGAGTACCTCCTCCTCCGTAATATATGCAGCCAAACTGTAAAATCCACACTGTAGTTAGAAAATAGAAGTAGAAGCTACTCACGTGCTATAAATCAATAGACTTGGAAACTTTACTAAAGCATCGAAAAAGGTAAGTACCACTCAGCTGCAGCCTGTAACATGCCATCTGAAACAATTCTAGATCCAGACAGAAGAGTACCAAGTCCTATTCTGAAGCATGTACGGAATATATTGTTAGGAGGAAAGAAAGTCAATAGTAAAGAGAGTATAAAAGAGCATAGACTAGCTATCTTAAACTTTGGACATTTGGAGTCTAACCCAGGAAAAAGGAACATGTTGTTTGCTTGGTTGCAGTGTCCAACATGACCGTTTCCTGCAAAATTCACATGCAGATAAAACATTTATCAACCCAAATATTATCAATTTATCTTGTATGCCTTTATCTATACCAATATCAAATTTTCCCAACTTTCCTTTACAAGATTTTTCTTTCTTTTTTTTTTGTTGGCTAGACACGGTTTGAAGACCATGATTCTTTTTTTCCTTGTCAAAAGTAAGAAGAAATTATTCAATGTTACACAATAATTCTTTTTCCATATAAACAGCAGTAAAATGAATATCAGAAAAGTGGACTGCAACATTTACCCTATTCTACTAGCATTTTTCTCATATGAGAGAGAGAGAATAAAAGAAACACAGTGAAACTCTAAACTAAAATTCAAGCTAATCGTAGAGGATTAGTTTCCCAAATATATTGCAGTTTTATTGTATCTCCCAACCCAAGTTAGGGAAGTCCCTGTCTTAAATGTTGAATAATGTTATGATAAAACTTGGTTATGTTCCAATTTAGTCTTGGCATAAGCATGCTTAGATTTCAAACCACTTAGAGAACATATATATTAAAATCCTATGCACTTAAAATTACTTACAAAATACTTATTTCCTAAATTAGTGCATGACTAAACTAAAGTAGTATATGTCATAAACAAGATATTGGATCAACTTTAAAATATTAAACTCACAATAAATAGAATTAGTCAATTAAATTATATGCATGAATTTTTATTTTATACCTAAATACTACTCCCTCATTCTATAGTATGTTGACTTTCTTTCCTTATTAGTATGTCTGAAAAGATAGGCACCTTTTCTATACTTAGAAATTATTTAAGCTTACATCCCATCCCCTTTTGACTTGTTGGAACCCCACTAGATAAAAAACTACTCTATATTTTATTAGGACGGGAAAGAAGAAGGGTTGTGTGGAACGCTTACCACCTATCATTTTAACTGTTGGTAGTTACGGAAATGTTCATATTTTGCACACATTAAGCTTATATGTCAAAAGTTCTTGTTTTATAAACCTTTTTCTTTTATAAGGTAAAGGTTTATTGACTAAGTACCTTTAAGAAGGTACTGTGAGACATATATGAGAAGAATATTATTAAATTGTTTTTGTGTCTACATTATTACATAGAAACCCTATTTATAGACACTATAATACAGTCCTTTATCAAGAAGGAGACTATATACTATTTTTATTCCTATTACTATTCATATTCCATTCTAATTGTATATACCTATTTCTATTCCAGCACTCTCCCTCAAGCTGGTGCATAATATGTACCTAGATTGTTACAAATTCAATTAATACGAGGACAGATGAGAGGCTTGGTGAGATATTTGCAAGTTCATCACTCGACCTTACAAAATTGACATTCAATCTCAACATGCTTAATCTTCTCATGAAATACTGGATTAAATGCATAATGTCAGTCAATCTCAATGTGTTTGGTCTTCTCATGAAATAGTAATCGACATACAAGGCTGCTAAGCTCCCCCTAAGCAACAAAATTAGGTGGTTGCTCCATATAGACTTCTTCACAATGCAGCGGTCGTCGGAAAGTGCTCAAAATCCAGTATAAAGTATATGAATCACATTGGAATCAACAGGTGAGTCAATATTAAACAAGAAAGTCTCTGAAAAACTGGTCGGAACATGCTCATACGCTGGAGTATTAGATTTGATGGCTGAAAGTGGTCACAATCTAAGAAATAAAAGTATATGGGTAGGGTCGGTATGATGGCACGACCCTACTGAAAAATAGAAATTAAATGGGTAGGGTCGGATTGATGGCACGACCCTACTGAAAAAGAGAAATTATATGGGTAGATTCGGAATGATGGAACGACACTACACAAATAAGAAATTAGTCACCGGAACAAATGGTGCTACAGAATTCAGATATGAAAAAGTAATCACCGGAAAGATGGCACGGTGCTACACAAATTGAATATGAAAAAGTAGTCACCGAAAATATGGCACGGTGCTACACAAATTAGATATGAGAAAGTAGTCACCGAAAGGATGGCACGTTGCTACACAAATTAGATATGAGAAGGTAGTCACCGAAAGGATGGCACGATGCTACACAAATTAGATATGAGAAAGTAATCACCGGAAGGATGTCACGGTGCTACACAAATTAGATATAAATAAGTAGTCACCATAAAAATGGCTCGATGCTACACAAACACTGACGAATATAGGATTCACACAAACAATCCTAGAAAGTCACTGAAAATTGACGCACGGTGACCTGTCTGAGTTTTCGAACCCAGAATATGGGGTTCATGAATATATCATTGGCCCTACTTTTGTTAACATAGTCATTGGCCAAACTGGTGGCATATATGGGTCACAGTCGCCCGCCAGTAGCGGAAGCTCTTTGATTCTCTACCAAGATCGTAGAGGCTCTAATACCATGTGAGATATATATGAGAAGAATATTATTGAATTGTTTTCGTGTCTACATTATTACATAGAATCCCTATTTATAGACACTATAATACAATCCTTTACAAAGTAGGAAACTATATTATATTCCTATTCATATTTTAAGTAGGATTGTATATACCTATTTCTATTATAACAGGTACCAAAACCAAAAGTTACAAAAGGCTGCTGAGAAGATCCATACAGTCAATTACAACATCTCCCTAACAACTCCAAAAACTCCATATATTGTCCTTTTTTTTAATAAACTAGCCGCCCAGTCAACAATCATCACATAAAATGGAACAAGGGAGTATTACAGTTTACATAAAAGTACTATTTTGTAATTGCTATCTATGTATAATACTTGCATGCAAACCAGTACTCCAAATGTTACTGCCCAAAAGCAGAAAAGTATGAAAACTCTATCAAGAAAGAGGAACTCAAAAGAATGATAGCAAATGTTAGAACCAATTTGTTACTAGACATACCAAGATCCACATCCTTGAATGGGCTTCCACTTGCAAATATAATGTTCTCACCGAGAATAGAAAATGCTTCCTCAGGGGTGCATTCAGCTATTAATGAAGAAAAACAGTGAATGAGAATGTTATCAACCTCAAAACCTTGTATGTTCTGAATTAGCATATACCATTTCTCGTTGGGTTTGACATTGGAAAAATTGCAGGTCGGGTTGAAGTTGAATGCTTAAGGGCTTCCAGTACCTGAAATATTCACATTTCACAATTTCTCAAAACCTTGTATGTTTTCAATTAGTATATATCATTCTCCTTTTCTTTCCCTTTGTAAGTAATGTTTAAAGCAGCTCTCATTTTCTCCAGTGTACGGATGCCAATCCACAAGCCAACTTTAATACCTAATGAGAATCCTTAAACTGGCCTGATTCTCTCTTTTTTAGTTTCCAAATGTCATCCAAGAAACAGAGAGATCGGTTTCAGCTAGAGATACATGGAGTGTTTGATGATCATAAACACTTACAAACAATGTTAAGTGAGGTACTTTTTTGTTAAGTAAATTTGGGCAAACATTGTTAGATCATGGTATAGATTGTGACAAAAACGCTAGTATCATGTTAAGTAAATTTGGAGAAGCATGTTCCTTCTTATCAGTGTTAGAATGCTGAATCATAAATCTCACTAAAATTTATCACGAAAGATTTTATGTTCTCGTTGCAGCCACAATTATAGGAAACAAGTGTATATATTTATGTAGCTAAAAGAGATTCAACTTATCAATTTATATATGCCATACCTCTTTTGAAAACAAGCCTCCACAAGCAGATAAACCAAGAAGTACATCTGGCTTCACTTCGCGTACCTGATTGGAATCAATACATTGTAATTTGTGTCATACTAATAGTACATGGCAAAGAACGTATGGGATATTTCACTCATGAATCAATGCATTTCTTGGTATATAAGCTTCTATCTCTATACTCTCCATCTCATACCTCTAACTTTCTCTCTCTTCAGCCCTGTTATGGCTCTCACAATGGAAAAGACGAGCCTTCCAGAAACAGTTGATTGGCAACGTGATTCAAAGCTAAGTCACAACCTCATAATTACCTACATTTTCTCTATTTTGTAGAATGCTTTCACACTTTTAGTTTATGGAAGATTTTATTGCATCAAAATCTATGTTCTGTTTTTCATGTTGGACAAGTTCACAGCACCACTATTCAGGCAAACGGTCAAATCTAAGGATCTAATATATCTTGGCTGGCCTTATCAGAGTTGATCCATCATCATATTATTTCCACTAATCTGACCAATTAGTTTCTATTGCCCCACTAACATAATTAGTTGCATTTGAACACAACTGCAATTTCTTAATTTTGCCTTGGGCAACATTTCCTTGAGATTTCAAGTGTTTATCTGATGGCTGAAACAGTCGTTAAGTGAACATTTTCCTTTCATCTAAATTTACTTAACATATATTCACAGTAAACAATTGAGAAATTATGAAAACTTTGAGTCCTACACTAAGATGAGACAGAGTGACAGACCATAAAAGCCCCGATTCTTAAATAAAAATGAGAAAGGCAGTTTTCACTCATGAAAGGATAAAGGGCAATTACCACTTCCGCGAGAGTTGCACCTTCACTTAGACCTTGACGTTCAATCTCTTTGATCTTTCTGGCAAACGGGCGAGCATCGGGATCAACATTTTCACGTGCCTCAGTAATTAATCCCTAGATACATTTGTTAAACACCCATCAATAATTATGTCACAATTAAACCCGCCTAATCCATTCACTTCCCCAAATAATTTCATATCCACAGAGGAATATAGAAAAGCAAAAGTCCAGACCAACATTTACAATATCATTATACTGTAGCCATTGGATCAGACTACTTCGACAATCTAAGCTAGAGAAGAGAAAGGAACACATTAAATGCATTTAAGGCACAACCAAAGTCTAAGTTGAAAACTGCTCACAGGCAACAAGAATGTCAGCACTTTTCAGGACCTTGCTTGTTGCATTGACCCTTATAATTTCTGCCAAAAGAGGCTGATACTAAATATGCTGTATAACCCTATAATTACTCACTATTCGTCAAATTTCTACCTGATAAGTGATATTCCACTCTGTTGCTGTAACTGTACTTTCTTTCCCATTTTTCTACGCAATACCTAAACCACCACCAGATTTTTTACTTGTTCATAGGACTTATGCTCTCACTTATATCTGTATGCATTGGGCTCTGGATCAGCATTGGCAACGGTGTGCATAGAAAAGCACCAAGGATTGATAAGGTTTCAGTGTAAGGCATAATTCATAGCCTGACCATTAGTGAAGTACGACGTAAATGAAGAAACAAATGAAAATTATTTGAATGATGCAAAAAAAGTTGCTGTAAATTCAAGAAACAACTATATGGATATTTGAATTGAAAAAAATACCACTAAGTGAAATATATGAAGTAAAATAATGTAACCAAGCCCAAAATCATTTTAAACTTCTGATTCAAACACAAATTTGAAATCTTAAGTTCATAATAGAGGATAAATGCTAGTTTTCTTATACTCACTTTGTTTCAATTATCTTTCTTTCCGTTTTATTCTGTTTTAAAACAATGCCACATTCTATGTTTAGTAACCATTTAATTCCAGCATCTCACCTGGCATGTTTAAGACCACGTATACTAAAGGCATTTTGGTACATTACTACATTATACATATCTTTAGTTTGAAGACCACAAGATTTTCTCACTTACTTTCCTAAATTTCATGCCTAGTCAAAGGGAGTAGTAAATTTATAATTTTGATTTATATAGTCAGTAACAAATTCATTCATTACATTCGCTAACAAAATATGTCCCTTTGTTGACAATATTCATTGTTTGATAAAATCATCTTTCAAAATGGAGCTTATGGGTGATAAGATGTCTCAAAGTTGCTTGGTGTCTTTATGCCTACACTGACGCACCTGCACCACCTAAACTAAGCAAAACATCCACCATGTGCTGCACCTGCCTTCAAGACTTGGGCACGAGTCTTAACACTGCAGTGGACAGTAGTTTTATAACAAAATACAAGCAATAGTGAAAACTATCATTTCTACTATTATTACCTTTTCAATGGTTAGACAACATTTTCAAAAGTTAAATGCACTTAAAAAGAACGAAGATTTTATGAAAACTATCATTTCTACTATTCGTAAAAAAAAGATGATGAAAACAGGATAAAAGGAAAGGTAAATATTCTCCAAGATAATTACGAACAGGTACTAACCCGGCAATAAGAAAAAGATAACAAGAATGTCATTGACAGAAGGAAGAAAAAAGAACAAAAAAATGTCATACTGCTCGATTGAAGCATAGTTTTGAGTCAAAAGGTTGTTGAGGGGATGCTTACCTTGGCATCAACCACCCAGAACTGACTCCTTGCACTTTCAAAAGCAATTTCAGTATTCCCTAACATTCTTGCCATTGTCTTCCTAGCAGCATTAAGAACCCCTATTCCTGCGCTGCACTACTAAAAGATTTAAAATATAGAAACCTTAAAGATTTACCGTAATGCAAAAGGCTCAAAAAGTCTCTCGTGCAGATAGAAAGAAATTTAAGATTTAAAAATAAGGAAAACAAGCCATTCAAGTCTCGTTTTCCAACTTCACTGTTCACTCTGCATGATAAAAACTATGTCCCAATCAAATGGTATTTCTTGCAGCCTAATGCTAGGTAAAGTTTAAGGGTGAGTAATAAGGAGGACTGAAATTGAAGATCAAGATTATGAAATAATTTATTGTAGATGGTCTATTAATATCTCATAATTAATTACTTTTAGTATTCAGTGTGCGAAGTCAATCTACATAAAGTGAATTGGTCCTTAAAGAAGCCCCAAACGACCGTCATCTGAGTAACAGTCCAGGTCCAACTGTCAAGGTAATGTACTTTGGGCCTAAGCCCACATGAATTTATCCTATGGGTTTTAACCCAAAAGACGCCTCAATAGTTGATTTTGAACGCATTCTTATAAGGTTCCTAACTTTTTCAATCATTCTGATTCGCCTGAGGTGTAATGTGCACCTAAACCTCATAGGCTTGCCCTGTCTTGGGCAATTTGCTTTGACGACAGAACCATGCTTGTCTATCGTGGATGTTCGGGCCTAGCATACCAAGTTCTTTAAGTCATAGCTCATAGAGATATAGACTCTCAAAAGTTACAAACTTACTAATGTCAAAACAGTCATATTTCAGCTTAATAAATAAGAGCTAACATTAGGTTAGAATATAGTCCACAATGATATGTCAAAAAGGCAGGCATCGGTCTTACTGTTTATTCATTAAGAAGTAAAATGGACTCAAGTAAAATTGGAGGCAGTGCAAACCCATGAATGCTAGCACTTCAATGATTCTGACATCACATAGCAGGATGATATAGGTCTCAACCTGGATTTCCACCTACAGGGTACATCTAGCAGTATATAATTTGGATCAACTTATAAACTCTAGTAAAGGAAGAAGTGATGAGATGTTTCAAATGTTCCAACTAGTATTTTGGCTGCATAAAAGAGCTCCTCAATACAGATTTCCACCTGGAGAACAAGGCACCTTAAGAAAGCTCTAAGAAAACAAAAGGAGGAAAAGCTCAGTGCATCAAATGTCTCAAATAGTATTCTACTCGTTTATTAGTGTGTTCCAGATTAATTAAATGAATGTGGTCGCCTTGTATGCTCTTGGACAATTTTCATTTCATGAGCAACTTATTTTTTATTTATTTTTATGAAGATCATTTCATGAGCTAGATATTGTGGCTCTGTTAGGCCCAATGTTTACCTTCTATAACATGGCGTCAGAGCAGACTCATCCCTATTATTAGTTGACACAATATTGAGCCGCATTTTCTGCTGTCCACATTCCAAATGTCCTGCCCTAGGTGTACAAGAAGGTGTTAAGTTTTCCACTTGGTCGAGGGAATGGTGGTGGTCTCTTTATATGGTCTTGGTTAATCCTCACAACATGAGCTAGCTTTAGGGCTCGTTTGGTTGGGGAACAAGTTATCCCAGGATTGTTATCTCACCCTCAATGTGGAATAAAAAAAACACTACAATCCTGGGAAAACTAATCCCGGGACAAGTTATCCAGCGATTTTATCCCAACTAAACATGAGATAAACCCATCCTAAAATTAATTCCGGGATTAGTTATCCCTTATCTCTCGTACTAAATGAGCCCTTAGGGTTGAATTCAACAAAGGTCCATTTTTTTTAACAGAGTCAAACTCTCCATCCTCCCCACTTCCCGATGTATGTGTTAGTGTGTGTCCCCCACCCCTCAAATAACTCATATGAAAGGGAATGCAGCAATAATTCAACACAACATGAGACCACATTCCTTTTAAGTATCACACCGGACATCTTCTACCATAACTAACCATTCAACCAGTAATGCAAAGACTGAATAACCAAATCTACTATACTTAATCGAACAGTATTTCTAGGATTCAGGGCAATAAGATATGAACAACAGGATTGGAGTGACTTGGAGCATGGCAAGAATTGTACATTAATGCAATACAGAAAGAATGAAGCATATGAACAACGAAACAGTTCTTGTATAATGGCATGCTAATAACTCGAGTAAGAAATTATACGGTGCAGTGAGAGGAAAAGAACAGTTTAATAGTCTAACCTTCCAGCACCCGCCACCACAATCTTCATTTTTGGGAAATCAATCATTGGTCTTCCCTGTGCTCTTACTGCTCCCAGAAGACCAGCAATAGCAACTCCTGCAGTTCCCTGAGTAAAAAACAAAATTGTACCACACTTGTAACACAAAACTTGGTTAAACAATGAAGAGCACAGAAACTTTAAGGAACTTCAGTAAGGAATTCTATCTGATCTGAAGATAAGAGCAGACGCGTATAAGAATAATATATTACGGCTCTAAATTTCAAGAGGAAATAAGAAAAATAACTTGAGAAAATCAGGATACTGGAAGCAAAATGTCTCATTGAGAGTAAGAAACACCCATCACAAAGAAAAAGGCCACTAATGTACCAAAAGATGGATATAATTTGTCATCTCAAGTCCTAGAGTTCCTCCGTTTTTCTGGCATCCAAGAACAAGCAAATGTTGTGGAAGTATGGCCATGTAAAGCAAACATGAATATCATAATTATTGAGTAAACTTTGCACTCTCTCTAGACAACAAGAGATGAGACACGTGGGGTGAATGAACATAATATTTTCTTTTCTCCCCACAAGGTTTGCAGATACATAACAAGTAGATGCCTTGAATATTTTACAGATGTTTGTACCAGCTTAATCTTTTGCTTCATTCGATTTAAGAGTAAATCAATATCCCTAATCCTAAGAATGTCAATAAGTAAGGTCAACAACTTTTATTATTCACTTGTTTATAGTCGTAATCATATTTTTCCAAACACCAAAATACTTGGCAATGACTGATAAAGTTATTTACCTGGACATCATCATTAAACATTCTGTAGTTGTTTCTATAACGCTGCAACAGCTTAAAGGCCCACTTGCTTTGAAAATCTTCAAACTGTTAATTTTAAGGGCAATACAAACTTAGCGTGAAATTAGTTAGGAGAATGAAGAAAAGAGCTCAAATGAACCATGGGAAGTACCTGCACAATCACATGGGGCCAACGAGTAAAAACAGCCTCCATAAATTCATCAATTACTTCAATATACTCCTCTCCGTCAAGCCGATGATCTTGCAGTCCCAAATCTATGAGCATGAAAAAGGAATATCCTCAAAGTAAGAATGAGAGAGATAACCTGAATCAATAGGCATTACTGGTAGCAAGCTAAATATGACCGAGTGACAATAGATATCAAAAAACGATCTAACACATTCGAAATTCCAAAAGGTTGTGGCAATCATCTATATCAGGGATAACAATAGTTGCAATAAGAAATTTCAACAATCTACAGTATCCACATAGATAAACTTAAAAGAGTATGAAAACAGGATGTTTGAATAAGTACTCAACAACAGCATACCAGTATAATCCCACAGGTAGGGTTTGGGGAGGGTAGAGTATACACAGGCTTTACCCCTACCTCATGGAGGTAGAGAAGCAAGTTCCGAAAAACCCTCAGCTCAAATAACACATATCAAAGACAATAGAAAAGAAAAATACAGAATCAAAGAGGACATAGTAAATAATAAGGAAAGCATAGCATTCGTAGAAAAGGAATAACAACAACAGCCAAACAATGCGATAATCAAAGGACAAGGAACTACAAGAATAATGCTACTACTACTGGTCAGGAAGGAGAAACAGGACTAAGGAGGATATATCAAGAGCAAGTACATCTATCAAGCGATGACCAAAATTTTTAGCTTGGTTAGATCAGAACAAATGCTAAGCATCTGCTAGGCAAAGTTCATATGCACTTGTATTTTGGAAGTTTCTTTTATAATACATGGATTTGTGCAACTCCAAATGCCAGGTATACACAACATAAAATCCCATTTAACCGCACACTTCAATGAGTAGTATGATCATGCCTTCCGTTAAGATATTAAAAACAACTGTGTTAATATATACCTATTCATTCAGGTAAACAAATACGCATAAACAGGGACATATTCCAGAACCTAAAGAGAACATAATGTAGTAGTTGGTTTGTATTGATTTGATCATTGGAGAACTATATGTGAATTAACATCAACCGTGATAAAGAATAGGTACTCACATAAAGGGTCTTTCAAGAGATTCTCATTGTCAGTTCCAACATCAATCATTACAGGCAATACCTATTGGAAACAGAAAAAGGAATCAGTCAATTTATAAAGAATGCTAAAGACGAGAGTTAAGTACAAAAACATGTATGTATGAGAAACTAAAAATGGCAAGAGAAACTATATCATAAGGAATTACAGACATCTGATGCCTCACATCAGCAATGTCAGAAATAAGTTGATCCACTAAAAAGTAGCTTCTACAATAAGAAAGCCATTAAAGACTACTACTATTCACTAGATATGACACAATACTTCAACTTTTTAAAGAATCAAAGAACCATAATAGAAAGTTATAAAGCGCTTGACATGGTATCTCTTCATTTTCATTCATTTCCTAAAGCAAGCAAAGCTATAAATGCTTCAAGAGTCACTGACAATTGCATCAACCCTTTTTAACAAATAAAACTTCTCAAATAAAGAGAAAGAAAATCTCAACATACAAATACTTTATCTAATTGGTCTTTCCATCACTTCCCATAAGTAATTTTTTTTCCCTTTTTCCCATGTCCTTTTATTTGTTTTAGTGCTAACTACATGAAAGCAACCTTATTCATCTAGCAATATGAAGAGGCAACATGGAGCAAGATTTATTTGTTTTAGTGCTTACTACATGAAAGCAACCTTATTCATCAAGCAATATGAAATGGCAACATGAAGCAAGATTATACTCTTTGAGGGTTGATCCCAGCAGCAGCCACATACAGATCCAGCTTCCCAATTGCAATACCAATTCCCTGAACTCCGAGATCTCCAAGACCCAATATTCTACTTCCATCAGTTACAACAATCATGTCAACCTACATTGCAACTCCAGCTATGAAATGCACTTTCATTGTTGAGTGTTGATATATAAAATAACTTATCAGATGAAAAAGAAGAAAATTTACGCACTAACATAATGGAGAAGCACTAGAATCATCCATGCTAGTGAACAAGATCAAAGTCAAAAGGAAGAGTTAACTATCTCACAAGATAGTTACTATAAAATAACTATCAGAAGGAAAAAAAAAAAAAAAGAAGCAATTACGCACTAACATAATGGAGAAGCAGTAGAATCATCCATGCTAGTGAATAAGATCAAAGTCAAAAGGAAGAGTTAACTATCTCACAAGACCAGTTACAACTCAAAGTGAATTTATCCTCTTTTTTTATCTTTTTTTCTCTTTTTGAGGGATGGGTGGGACTGTAAAGGATAAGTCAATTGATAGTATTGCAATGAAACTGTATATATGTTCATTTTTCTTGATAAGGGTCACAAGATCTTCATTTTTCTCCATTTGTGTTGACGGTAGGCTGTTTTGATTAAAAACTTCTATTTGACATATAATGTTTACCTAATATTATGCAAAAGCAAATTAATGTGCTGCATAGTGTTATGATCTAATCAAGTTGACATGTTCTGTTCATCTAAAAATCAACTGAACTGCTCAGTAATTGCAGAGCACCCGCACGATTACTTTACTGTTTTCTTCAGCCCTTTTATAAGCAAAAATTCAAAACAATATGCATCTGTGTGTATCGAGGAAGATATTGTACAAATGATCTGTACAAGGTAACTAAGAGCAGTTCACATCAATTTAGTAGGAAATACCAAAATATTCAAATGTCTTCCCAGAGTAACAAGTAAAGCTTGACATATAGATTGGTTCACATATACACAAACCTGATCAGCTGGCCAATTGTAAACCATTGACATCATTTCCCCACGATCTTCGGCACTGAAGTACATGCCCCTCGGACGTCTGAACAATCCACTGTACTTCTGGCAAACAAGACCAACTGTAGGAGTATACACTATGGGTGCATATTCCTCAATATTTTCCATTAGAACCTGCCACAGTAAGGAAAACCTCTCATCCATAGGTCCTCATATATGACTTTTTGATAACAAACCAATATAAATTAACTAAATGTTGCTTCACCTAATAAATTGAATTAATGATAAATTATCTAACATGATATATTGAATTTTGCTCATTAATTAATCATCTTTTATAATGGACATTAAGAATATGCCTAACCCTCACCTTTGAAGAACAGCGGAGCATAGTTGCAAACTTCTTTTTTTTAAATAAATAGATGCAAACTTACTAGGTGGGTAAAGTTAAGTTTTCCCTTGTGCCTTCCTCCTTTTTGTCTTTCATATTAAAAGCATGTTCACAACTTCAATTTTTTAGGAGAAAAATTGTCGGCAAAGAAACGACGTCTGAACCATGAACAAAATAAGTTCTTTTGGTTTTGAAAACTTCAATGCCGTATTGGGGAGAGGTGATTAGACAAGACATGGCGCAGCACCAGCTTTCCGAGGACATGACCTTAGATAGGAAGTTATGGAGGTCACGGATTAGGGTAGAAGGTCATTTCCTAGCAGGATATAGTGGTGCACTGTATGTTTTTCCCGATATTTATTTTTTTACCAGAAGTAATAGCATTTGTCTCACAGTTGGCCTATCTCACAACTTTTGTTACTCGTTATTTGTTATGCTTCAGTTATCACATAAGTTGGTTATGGTTGTTGCCCCTCTTTGGTATGTTATGTTATGTTTTCCTTGTTAGTTTCTATGTCCTCTTTACTTCTATATTTTTCTATTAGCTGCTTTGATGTTTGTTACTCTTACCAAGGGTCTTCCGTAAACAACCTAGTTGTAAGGTTTGCGTACACTCTACCCTCTCCAGACCCCCTTTTTGGGAATTGGGACTATACTGGGAGGTGGTTGTTGTTGGTTTTGGGAATTTCAATGTCATGCCACAAGTTCTATTACACTTTTTTAGAACACCAAATATGTACTTTGATTACTTCTTCTTGTTTAATTATGTTATCCATATTCTTTCACAACCATTTTCATATGACTTATATCATATGTACTACTTGCCGCATGGGACACACGAGCAACACATGTGTCCAAAACTAGTATATATATGTATATATAAATATATAAAAAAGTATGAGGTTGAGGTACGATGAAGGTTATTTTTTGTCTGTTTGTGATGTCCGTACATTACACATGTATGCAACCCACCAATATTGCCTTTAACCTCCCATAAATCACTAACCCTGCTCTCACTTTGACACCATCCTTCTCTCTCATTCTTTGGGTTTACAACATGCCTTACCTTAAGGTACTCTTCTTTTCGATCTCATGTTATTTTCTTCTTTTTTTTCTTGATATCGCAAGTTCCTTTCTTATGGGGAATTAAAAATTGGACTGGTCTAATTTTGTTATTAGGTTCTTTATGCTAATTACTTCTGATGAATATTGGAAAACGGGCCTTCTCAATAAAAAAATGGAAAATGGGTATTTTCCCTCTCTATCACATATATTTTCTTGCTCATTTTTTTTTCTTCTTCTAAAATGGCGCTGGCAAGGCACAAGGTCTTAGAGAGCACAATAATCTTTATGCTAAGCATTTCTAATAAATTGCCACCAAATCTCAGCAGAGGGGTTCCTTTTTAATTTGATGCACCTTTTTTGCTGGCAATCACAATTTTGTTAAATGTGATGTTCTTTTTGGTAATTAGTGTTAGCTTTTTCCTATTTTTTTGGTAAATTCATTTTTTCATTTCTATTACATGTCAGAAATTTTATTTCATTTTTGCTCATGCTGTTGGAAATAGACATCTTGATGTATGATTTTTAATAGTTGGCTAAAATCTTCTTTTTTTTTTTTTTTTTTGAACTTGAATAGTTGGCTAAAATCTTTTTCCCTCATCAATATTGATATACATTGTGTTGTGACAAAATGTTTGATGATGTGCCTAACCTGAAAAAGAATTAGAGATAACATGACTAATTAGATTTAGTGGGGGAGAGAAATAAAATTAATCATCTTCCATTATTTCCAATTCCTAAGAGATTCTTTCCCGATCAAAAGCAAACTCATTTACCCATCATTTTTTCCCCATCCTATTATTTTCTTAACTTTTTTTCTATACAGAGAACTTTAATGTTGCTTTTAATTTCTATTTTCTATGAGCTCTAATATGAGCATTAAAAAAAATATTGAAATCCGAACACCAGAGCTCGCCAGACTTTGGAGTAGCAGTGGAACTCGCAAGGGAAAGAGGAAAAAAAGGAGGAGAGAGAGGAGGCGTGTTCGATTTTAATTTTTCTAATGAAAGGACAGAGAAGTCCCATTTTAAGTGAGATGGTGAGGGTATTTTAGGTAAATGAAAAATGGGGGTGTTGCTAACCAACTACCTTCAAATAGTAGGTTAGCAAGATCTTATATATATATATATATATATATATAAAGAGAGAGAGACAAAAAAAATAAAGGCTTCTATACAAAAGAGACAGAGACATATCCTACATAACCCCATTAGAGGCCATATCTGAACAAAACCGAAGATCTTTGATGGCTTATGTAATGGGAAATGGTCCTGCTTGGTATCAGACGCTTTGGGATTTTAAAAAATTAGGATGACAGATCTTAAAAAGACACATGGGAGCTGAAAGACAAGAAATTCTTAAGAGCAAGTATTTTGTATTTCTTCGGCAACAGTCAATTCCACAGTAAGAGAAAGAATGCCACACATAGCTTGTAGCTTGTAGCTTGCTGCTTTCTTTTTCTTTAGGGGGTGAGGTTTGCTATGCACTGGAATGGTAGTTACTAAAAAGAAGGTGGGTATTGTCACAGTGCAAGAGACATGTCCGACTGAGATTTGCAAACCGAAGCACTTTAGGGGTCGTTTAGTTCACATACTAGATATGTGGGTCTTATGTAGGAAATATGCAGGAAATAATAATGAAGGAATTATATAAGGTGAATAATAATACAGAGGTTGTTATGTGGTGAAAAGTAAGTATCCCATGAAATTAGTTGGGGTGCACGCAAGTGGCCCGAACACCACGGTTATCCCAAAAAAAACAATTAATACATGAACAGTTATAAAGGGATTACTTATTTTAAGGATACTTTTGTCTTAAAATACTTTTATCTCCGCAATGCTAATAAATGTACTTTTATTTCATAATGGCACATAAAATAATACATAGATTCCCGCATAATTCAATGTTCTTATCATGTAATACCGCCAATCAAGTGTCGGATTAGTTATGCGGGAATGATTTTTACTATGACCAACCAAAGACTGCATTAAATATGTGTGGATTACTTTCAAAATTCCTCGAACCAAGCATTGTAAATTTTATACAGAAATTTATATTGGAATTATTTTTCCTAATCCCTCCAACAAAAGACCCCTTAATGTCATCATAGAGCTTCACAAGACAATGTTGTGCTGTTGAAAGACAAGTTCAATTACTCACCTTGTAGTACAAAGTCTCATTTCTATCGTGCAAGCGATTAAGTATGCGCCACTTGGCCAAAACATATGGGTCAGATGGACCATCTCTAGCTTGTACTTCAAGCCTCTTCAAGTCAGCCACTGTTACATGCAGAAAAAGGTTTAAATTGGCAATGTAAGTAAATGAACTCAAAAAAAGCGCACTTCTTGGGGGGGGGGGGGGGGGGGAGGGGGGGATTTTAGTTTTAAAAAAAAAAGAAGAATTGGTGAGCTTTAACAATTCAAAATTTTGAAGATGGAAAAAAAAACTGTAAATGGATCCATTACTTGGAATTGACAAGGGGAGAAAGTATATCCTGCTAATAAAAGTGAGAAACTATCAAGGCGTATTAGAAGAAAAAAAAAAGGCGGAAATATCCACCGTTAAAATTCACATGATCCTGAAAATCTCCAATATGTGAAGAAAACTACAAATTTCTTCTCAAACTCAAAAAAATGAATACTAAAAGGTTGCGAGGAAGTATCTATTCATTACAACACTCAGATGCTAAAGTATCACAGATTTTGACTTTGAAGATAGCCCAAATTTGATAGCAATTAAATTGTGGATAGAGACTTACTGAACCGTGCAATTTGTTGTTCAAATGACATCACGTTTGGAGGTAGTAAGCCACGAATGTGAAGACGATCACGTTCAGTAAATGAGAATGCTGTTCCCTAAAATTCATACATATTATTATGAATCTTGACTTCAGTATTTTCCAGTGTTCACATGAAGTTCACAATATGAAATAGTTTAAGGCAAGAAAATGCTTATCGCGCGATGCTTACCAGCACGAGTGATCAGGATAGGCAGCATTATCCACATTTCTATACACAATTTTGCCAGTTAATACTCCAATTCAAGCACTTAAAAACAGAAGATGAATTGTTTAAAATGAAACAAACTGATGAAGGACGTAAAGCTGTCCCCTTGTCAAATACTATCCACTAGAAAGAAAAGGTGATTTAAAGCTTTTCTTCAGAGATATACTTTTGCTAGCTACACCGGGTCAAGTTAAAAAGTAATCTCCTCTTTCTTCTTTAGGGGAATGGGCTGTAATCTCCTTACATCGTCTTCAACAATCGACCCCTCAAGAGCTAGCTTTCGGAATTTAGTTAGGCACAAGGCCTATTTCTTCATATACTTCAATCAAAAACTACGAAACTAGGAATGCATTTTGGTGGTACTGAAGACAAAAACAAGGATGTTTTCATAATATGGACTATTAGTTGAGGATTGGATATCACGCTCATCAATTACAGACAGCTAAGCTTCATACCTTTTTGAAGTAGTGTACCAAAACTTGCCTTTAGTTTAATCTTTGTGAGTAGACTGTAACATAAGATCTAAACTATTGTATCTCATTCTTTTCGTATTATTGTCTATTTTAGGATCTTATGATGAAACAAATACCCCAGACCCTACTTGTGGGATTATACTGGGTACGTTGTTGTGGTATGACGAAGCAAATTATTAGTAAAAGACATTATCTAATGGTCTCTACATCCTTGAAGATTGGTGGTCTCGATATGTTGCATGTTCTAGAGTCATGTCTACATTCAAAGCAGATAGTAGGTTGGAACATCCGTTTTTGATGAAGGTCAGTTGAAACATCCTCAACCGTCTATTTTTAATAAGCTTTGACCTATTGTTTCATAATATTTCTTCATTGGAATGTGAGTTGTGACGGTACAAAATATCACCATAGCTCGATAGGTCCTAGAGTTAATAAACGAAGAGAGTTTGTTTTGGCTTGGCTCATTCTGATATGACCATGTCATGTTGTGTCCAAAATTGGGTTTAAGTATTTTCTAACCTTTGTGGATGATTTTTTACCGAATGACTTGGGGTTACTTTACGAAAAAATTATCCCAAGTATATTCCCAATTTTGTGCTTTTTGTGTTGAAGTTAAATCCCAATTTAATACCATTGTGCACATACTAAAGAGTGAGAGTATATGTCAGAATTATTTAAGTTCGACATGAGACAACACGTGATTCTCCACCAACCATCTTGTGTTGATACGCCCTCTCAAATCAGAACTGTTGAGCCTAAAATAGCCTTTGCATGAGATAACTTGCACTTCCACCCCAGACAAACATTCCTAGATAGTTTTGGGTTGATGCAGTCTTTATGACTTGTTTAATTAATCTCATGCCATCTACCAAGCTTACTTATGGTGAGGAGCATGACAACTACCCAATGAGGTGAGCAAACTTTATAACATTACAAAGAACTTCAGGACATTAATTATGGCTGCCCAAACAATACTATGGTATTAGAGATAAGACTCATCGATTCATGTTGTTGTGTAATTCAATGTTGGATCCCCGTGTTAACATTATCCACGCTTCAGTTGTCCAGTCCTAGGCGTACAGGGGAAGGGGGAGGATGGGAAGTTAAGTCTCAATGTTAAGGCAATGGATTGTTATCTCCTTATATCATCTTCAACAATCCACCCTCAAGAACTAACTTTCGGGATTGAGTTAAACACAAGGCCCATTTTTTCACACACATTAATCAAAAACTACAAAATCAGGGATGCATTTTGTTGGTACTGACACGGAAGTTTTCACAATATGGACTACTCCCTGAGGATTGGATATCACTCTCAACAAATACTGATAGCTAAAGTTTATAGCTTGCTGGAATAGTGTACTTTTAGGTCAATAGTCGAAAGTCAGTAAGCTACAACCACTGCCCCCTTCCCTGACGTGAATTCATTGGCCTCCTTTAATCTATTATTTATTTGTTGAGGGATTTAATTTTCTTATAATTAAACCCAAAGTAGACCTCACGTTCCTAAATTTTCATTCACTAGTGCATAGAGGAATTCCACTCTGTAGTGCACAACTATAATTAACGATTTGCAAGTGTCCAAGGGAATAACTGAGTGGTCGAGGCATAGCACTGGAAGTCCCAATTTGAGCCCCAACTACAACACTCGGTGTGTGGTCATCTAATCCAACCTTGGTGGGCAAAATTGCTCAGTACATGTGCTTTTATGTTAAAGCAAGTTGCCCCATAGATTAGTTTAGCTGCACATAAACTGCCCCCTCATAAAATGAATAATAGCTATCTGCCGATCATAAGACTTCAATATCAAATAAATTTGCTTAACAAAAGAGATCACAAATTTCCAATAACAAAAAATTCTTTCTTTTCTAAATTGAGGGTTTAGGGGTGAAATAGAACCTCACATAGTCAACCATGAGCTACTAAAATTACCACAATAACAAAATAAAAAATAAAAAAATCAACTAACAAAGCAAAAGAACATTTCTACTGATCTTTCAGCAATTAATTTGCATAACCAAATAATGAGAATATCAATTCAAGTTATAGAGCCAAAAGTACACAACGATCTGGTAAAATCACGTTCGAAAAAAAAAACATGAACATTGAATTACCTTGTTAAACCATGGATCGTGAAGAATATCAAGACTCCGCTTGTGAACAATGGTGGGACGATGACCTTCCGTTGTAGTAAAATTTCTTGAAGAAGATGAATTCGCAGCAGCAGCAACTCTTTGGTGTAAACGCCTCAGAAGAGTTGAGGAAAGTCGCATTTGATTGGAAAAATTCGCCATTTTTCTGGATCGAAGAAAGACAGTGAAGAAAGAAGATCAAGGGAAAGTGAAACTTGTTAATAAACCCTATAAATAAATAATCACGACATTCGATGTAGAGTTTTCACAGTGGAAAAAAGGGAAAAGTTCAGTGGCCGGAAAAGCTTCAACTAGTGGTAATAATTGATTAATTCCTTGCATTTTTGTGACTAATTTTGTCGGCCGAATTCCATTGACAAAAGAGTGTGAGAGTCGAGCGTGTTTAGACCCGGCTCATTTATGATACATGGCACTACTACATGCCGGTCATATTTTCTTAAATCCATCCGTATCTTTCTAAATTTGGTATGAAATTTCATTGAGACATCTCAATTGGATGAAATTTATTTTAGACATTCCAGGTAAGATTCCGTTGTGTCATTTTGACACCTAAAAGAGTGTGAGAGTCGAGCGTGTTTAGACCCGGCTCATTTATGACACATGACACTACTACATGCCGGTCATATTTTCTTAAATCCATCCGTATCTTTCTAAATTTGGTATGAAATTTCATTGAGACATCTCAATTGGATGAAATTTATTTTAGACATTCCAGGTAAGATTCCGTTGTGTCATTTTGACACTTATCGGTAACATGGCATGGTAAGTATAATGCACCTAAAATTAGCGCGTGAAGGGGCTCTTTTTCAGGTGAAAAAATAATATTTAAAAGGTTTTTGCTATTCTTCTTCCTCATTCTCTCCTCCACCACACACCATCCATTTACCACCATTGTCACCATCACTATTAATACAATCAAATTAATTTTTTATTTATTCAGTTCAAAAAATCACCACAACCATCGTCATCTTCTCATTCTTATTCTTTAGAAAATAGCACAAAAGAAATATAGATTGTATGAAGAAAGATGATTTCCGATTTCACCTTTTTCGCCCAAAAAAATGGATATGAACACTCATATTTGATAATTTTTCTTTCTTTCTCTCCTTGTCTCCCTCCTCCTCCTCTCTTTTTATCTCAAAACAACACTAAGATAGAAAGAAAAAAAAGAATCTAAAACAATTTTAAAAAGCAAATTAAGAAAATTATTGGGTATAGTAGAGAAGACAACTACCATGGGGGGCAGGGTGGGAGGGGAGGGGTTAAATTGATTTTTTTTAGAATAATATTTTTATTTTATTTACTAAATAGATTTTAAAATAATTTTTAACTTAAAATAACACATATAATCATTTAATTCGTCGTTTGCCACGTCATCAACGAGTATACTACACTCTCCTTCAGTTTTTTTCTTATTGTAAAAAAAGTGTCAAAAGAATATAACAGAACCCTACATGAGGTGTCTAAAATAAACATCGCACAGTTGAGGTGTCTAAGTGAAATTTTGTGCCAAGTTTAGGGGGCCACCGATGGGTTCACCCTTTCTTAATCGAATGTCTCATGTCATGTCTTTTATCAAGACATGAAATCATGATAGTAAATCTCAAAAAATATCGTATGCACCTCTTTGTTGTATATTAATATGTTTATAATTACTTTAGTTACTAGTAAAATTATTCGCACTTTGCGTGAGAATTTAATATGATGAAATTTAAAAAATAATATTTAAAACCTATTCATCATTAATAATGTCAAGGAAAATGAAAATTATTTCATCTTGTTATTTATCCTTAATAACATAAACATAAATTAATGACTGTAAAAATCTGTAACATAAGTAATGGTGTCAGTGAGCCACTCAACTGGTGAAATTTGGTAGAATCTTTTTACTTTTATCTTTTTAGTCTAAAAACATTTTATAGTATTTAATTTCCTTTCAAGTCTAGGGTTTACATTAATTGCAAAATATTTAGTTTTATTTTAGTT
Organism: Solanum bulbocastanum; assembly: GCA_037074985.1. Classification (NCBI taxonomy): domain Eukaryota; kingdom Viridiplantae; phylum Streptophyta; class Magnoliopsida; order Solanales; family Solanaceae; genus Solanum; species Solanum bulbocastanum. The sequence continues at coordinate 4,836,902 of CM073604.1, forward strand.
TAGTATTTAGAAGGATTCTCCTTTAGTTTAGTATCTAGAAGGATTCTTCTTTAGGAAGGATTCTCCTTAATTATTTATAAATAGGGATGTACTCTTCTATTTGAATCAATGCAAGAATCAATACAAAGGGTTATCATTCATTCTCTCTTTAATTTCTCTTTCTAGTTTCTTCCATTCCATAACAGTGGTATCAAAGTCTTACATTGATCTTAATGGATCTGTGAGTTCATTGAAGAAGAACTTTCAACCACTTTTAATTCATATATATTTTCAAACCAATTTTAACCCGTGCATTTATTTTTAACGCAGGGCTACTTTTAACCAATTTTTAATCTATACTATTTTAAACCTTATTTTCAAACCATGGCAAGCAATACTCTTTCTTTCAATGCCCCACAAACCTTCAATGGTGAAAATTATCAAATTTGGACTGTTAAGATGAAGTTTTATCTTGAGGCTTATGGGAAGCTGTAATGGAAGACAAACTCAAACAACAACTCTCTGAAAAACCGTCTGATGCTGAAACCAAACTTCACTCGGAAGAGAAAATCAAAAAATACAAAGCCAAAATTGTAATTCAAAATTCAGTTCCAAATTCAATTTTTTCTAAAATCATTGCATGTGAGACAGCAAAAGAAGCTTGGGAAAAACTTGAGAATGAGTACCGAAAAAGTGAACGAGGCAGACAAAATCAAATTCTGAATTTGAAAAGAGATTTTGAATCTCTTAGGATGCAAAGGGTGAGACTATCACTAATTATTCTGACAGAATTTCTTTGATTGTCAACAGAATCAGGTTACTTGGTGAGGATTTTAAAGATAATAGAATAGTTGAAAAGATTCTTGTAACCATTCCCAAGAGATTTAAGTCTAAAATCTCTATTTTGAAAGAGTCTAAAGATCTTTCTACCATCTCTCTTATGGAATTGATAAGTGTTCTTCAAGCACAAAAACAAAGAAAAGTTTTCAGACAAGATAAAATTGTTGAAGGTATCTTTTATGCAAATTATCAAAAAAGAAAAGTTGATTATCCTCCTTGCAAATATTGCAAAAAGAAAACACATTTATAAAAATTCCGTCGGTGGAGATCTGATGCATTATGTGGAAGTTGCAAACAAACAGATCATGTTACAAAAGTGTGCAAGTTCAAAGACACTCAAGACAAATCACAAGCATTATTAGTTGAAGAAGAATGTGAGGATGAATTCTATTAATTGCCACAACAAAAAGTAAGTAGAAGATATTTTTAAAGAATAATTAAGTGTTCAAACTCATGTTAGATACATCAACTTGAGTTTGAGGGGGAATGCTGAAATTTGGTAGAATCTTTTCACTTTTATCTTTTTAGTCTAAAAATATTTTATAGTATTTAATTTCCTTTCAAGTCTAGGGTTTACATTAATTGCAAAATATTTAGTTTTATTTTAATTTAGTATCTAGAAGGATTTTTCTTTAAGAAGGATTTTTCTTTAGGAAGGATTCTCCTTAATTATTTATAAATAGGGATGTACTCTTCTATTTGAATCAATGCAAGAATCAATACAAAGGGTTATCATTCATTCTCTCTTTAATTTCTCTTTCTAGTTTCTTCCATTCCATAACATCAACAGGAGCAAAGTACACAAATATTTAATTGTGAAGAGGAAGAAGAAGAAGAAGAAGAAGAAGAAGAAGAAGAAGAAGAGCATGAGAAGGAGAAAAAGAGGTTCAGAATTTTCGTTGTTTTAAAATGAGAGGAAATCTCTCTATTTATAGACAACAAAGGGTAGTGTGAATAAATATTTACCCTTCGGAAAGTCCCAACCTTTTAGGGAAAAGGGTCAAAATTACCCCTCAATTTTGTTTTATTGGTTGACTTTATCCCTGCGGGTAAAAACAAGTTATTTTTACCCCTGCCCGTCAATAAACTTAACAAATATACCTCTCCTTGGATGAAAAGCCCCAAATCAATTAAAATTATTCGATTCAACTTAATTTACCCAATTTTAATCCGATCCAACCACTTAATAATACAATCCATTTCTTTTATCCAAATCAACTTTAGTTTCCCCACCACTACCAAACCCACCACCCTCTCCGAGATCTCCATCACCACCATCGCCGAAACCACCACCTCTCCCACTACTCTACCTCCTCCAAGTCAGCAGCCCTATCAAGAGTCAACTTCTCTTCCCTCATTGTTGATGTTTCAGTGTCATATTTCATCCAATCTTTCGGAACATGATGTTATGTGGTTTATTTTGTGCTGGATTCATAATCTTTGTTTTCCTTCGTCATCTAATTGGCTTCTTTTCCAACATTATAGGTATGTAATTATTCGGGACATGACTGTTGTCGGTCTTGATCTGAATAAATTCTGCTATGCTAGACTTAAAGCAGCTCAAAAGAATAAGGAACCTGTATTATGTAGCTTCCAAGGTGAGCAACAAGTGTGTCCATGTGCCTTTTCTAGTTTTCCATTTTTATTATATTTTGACTTATTTGATTTTGTTTTTGTTACACATCACTCCCTTACACAACTTTTGAAGAATTTTGAGGAAATTAAGTTGCTTAGGATCGATTTGCCTAGTGGAGAATTGGGTACTTAATTTCCTCAAAATTCTTCAAAAACTGTGTAAGGGAGTGATGTGTAACAAAAACAAAATCAAATAAGTCAAAATATAATAAAAATGGAAAACTAGAAAAGGCACATGGACACACTTGTTGCTCACCTTGGAAGCTACATAATACAGGTTCCTTATTCTTTTGAGCTGCTTTAAGTCTAGCATAGCAGAATTTATTCAGATCAAGACCGGCAACAGTCATGTCCCGAACAATTACATACCTATAATGTTGGAAAAGAAGCCAATTAGATGACGGAGGAAAACAAAGATTATGAATCCAGCACAAAATAAACCACATAACATCATGTTCCGAAAGATTAGATGAAATATGACACTGAAACATCAACAATGAGGGAAGAGAAGTTGACTCTTGATAGGGCTGCTGACTTGGAGGAGGTAGAGTAGTGGGAGAGGTGGTGGTTTCGGCGATGGTAGTGAAGGAGATCTCGGAGAGGGTGGTGGCTTTGGTGGTGGTGGGGAAACTAAAGTTGATTTGGATAAAAGAAATGGATTGTATTATTAAGTGGTCGGATCGGGTTAAAATTGGGTAATTTAAGTAAAATCGAATAATTTTAATTGATTTGGGGCTTTTCATCCAAGGAAGGGTATATTTGTTAAGTTTATTGACGGCAAGGGTAAAAATAACTTGTTTTTAACGGCAGGGATAAAGTCAACCAATAAAACAAAATTGAGGGATAATTTTGACCCTTTTCTCTTTATAAAAGTCACAACTTTTCATAAAAGTTGCAACTCTTCATTGTAAAGGTCACAACCTTTCATAAAAATCTCAACTTTTCATAAAAGTCGCTGCTCTTCATAAATGACACAACTTTTCATGAAGTCGTAACTTTTCATAAACTTCACAACTTTTCATAAAAGGGGAAGGGTAGTTTTGTAAATAAATAAATTAAGAGGGAATTCTGATTTGTGGTGGCGCCACATAGACAGGTCTAGGATTCTCTTTTATATAAATATATGATTTTTGGATTCCCTCTTCAATGCTCGAGTTGGAGAGGGGGATTCAGAAAATTCTGGACCTTTCAAATACCATTCTTACTTGGAAGGACATTAGTCGAGCGAAATATTGGAGGCCAATAAATTTATGGTACTATTCGGACCTCTTTTAGTCTATTATCTCCTTTTATCTTTAACTGAATTCCTATTTTTTTCATTTTTTTTTGTAAGCTTAAGATGATCTTTTCTACCTCGAGACAATGACGACCAATATAGAATCAACTTTGACCTACAAGAGGAGTAGAGTTGTCGTTTTTTCATTTAGGGAGACTTTTTTTTCCTCCATTCCAATACAGACAAAGAAGAGGTTAAAGAAAAGCTTTAACAAGTCAAGGGTCAATGAAAGGATCACTCGCATTAAAATCTCCACGACTCATTCTCACTTTCTTGATGAAGAAATCATGATTGTGGCCATCAACAAAAAAGAAGAAGGAGAAGAAAATTTAACTAAGTAGTCGAAGGGAACCGAACAACCAGCTAAGTACCCACCCATGACATGGTGCCTATTTCTTTTAGTTTAGATCGGAAAACACAATTCATAAGTAATTTTGATAATTCGTGCAATAGGTCATAGGTATTCAAGTTGAGCTTACCACTTCTCTTCATCCATAGATGGATGGATCGTCCAAATGGATTATTTAAAGGAATAATTACACAAAAATAACCTTCGTTTAATGTAATTACAAAAATATAGACATTTTTTTTGTAAACCTTCGTCATTGTCATTCTTCTGTTTTGTCCTCATCCTTCTTAATTTTTTTTTCTGCTTTTGTCTCCTTATCTTCTTTTTATTCTCCTTCTTTATCTTTTAAAAAATATATACGCTACAAATGTGAATTATTTTAAGCGAATTATATATCAAACGACTCTAAACAACGAGAGGATATTATATTTAAAATTTGAGAATATTTAGAGGTGATTTTAAATTTGATCATAATTGTATAGTCAGTGTATACTTCATGTATAATTAGTGTATACTTCATATATAGTTAAGTTATTTTTAGCTTTGTGAGTGTATCATAATATAAAGTAAACGTATAGTTCATGTATAGGTAAGCTATGTTGTATAGTCAGTGTATACTTTTATGACTTTTCGCAAACTATTGTATAGTTAGTGTATGCTTTTTATGACTTTTGACTATTTTTTATGTAAATAAAAATATTGCTATATTTTTTATAAACTAATTATTTTATTGAATATATTTGAAACTAACTCTTATTTATATCCTCAAGGACATGTTAAGAGCGTGGCATTAACTTTGAAGGTAATTGACATGAGTTATTATATTTGGTAGAGTTTTCCTACACTGTTAACAATCTAGTATCTACGAATGACATCTTATGAGGCTTTATATTGTAGATGATGTTGTTTAGTGAATGGATAGTTTAAAACAGGTGAAATAACGCTATTAGGTCTAGGTTAGATCTAACATGACTTGGAAAATATCAAGTTGATACAAGACATGCTTAAAATGATTCAACGTAGGTAATAATATCGTGTAGATAATAGAGTTTATGACATAGAATTAGTGAAGCACGATTAAATTTTCTTAAAAGTTTTTCCCATGAAGGGTGTGACCCGTTTCGAAGTGAAAGAAAGCTTGAGTCCGAATTTACATTGGCTCAATTTGAAATTTTAGAAAAATTTGGAGTAGTAACATATATACTTAATTTTTTACCGAACATTTTTATGATTCATCTGATATTTTATGTACCCATGTTCTTAAAGTATGTCGAGGACGACTTTCATATCATAAAGTTAGACGTGGTACAACTTTTCACGACCCAAAAAAAAGTCTGATGGCACTCGTCTTATCCCACCAAGACAAGTTAGTCTAAAACACAATTATAACAAATAAACGCAGAAGTAAAACAAAAAGAAAGTCTAATACAATTTAATAATGCGGATAACATAGCTAAACTTAAGTAACTCCTAAAATATGATTATCACTTGTACAAATCTCTAATGTAAAACATCTAATTTGAAAGAAAATACAAATCTCAATGTCATTGTTTATAGAATAGAACAAGATCATATAAAAGAGTATAAGGGTCCGCCGAGATGACAAACAATTATCTCATAACTCTCCACAATAAACCTTAGACTAAGAAGAGAAGAGCAATCGCGATGATCCAAAATTGTAACTTACACAAGTGTGGAAGCAAAAGAGTGAGTATCAAACAACACACTACTAATTAAGCAAGCAAACAACTAAACTCAAAGTAAAGCAATATATAATACAATACTCTTTACACTTCAACCAAACCTCCACAACTACAACCTGTACATAATCAACCCAATCTAATAGTGCACCATTTATATAATACATAGCACAATAACAACACTTGAACGATTATAAGCTATTAGCACAAGTATCATATTCACTAATCATAAGTTCCACAACATGCACTCACAAGATCACATATGGTAATGAATGTGCAATGCAATGAAATAAAGTATTAAATATAGTGATGTTCATCCTAACAATACACATCCACTGAATATCAAGTCGAAACCCATGAAAGACACACATAGTCCATGTATGCACAAGAACCATTTCCCCTCGGCATAAACATTAATCGCTGGAACCATTTTCGCTTGACATAGTCATCATTCGCCAAAACCATTTTTCTCGGCATTGCGAAAATCATTTCCCTTGGCATAATCATCACAATAGATCTCATTATAGTGTTTTTAGAACCAATGCAAATAGACATGTATAACAAATAATGAGAAGATGACAATTTCCATGTCAATACACAATCTATGACAACATGATCATGATACCTCATCAACAATAAATCAACATAACCACTCAATTCATTCTCAACAATCAAAGTACCATTAAGTTGCATATTCATTGCTCATTTTTCATCATTAGATCATTAAATATGAACAAGTCAAACACATTTTCGATTTTCATTTCTCCTCAACACATACACAAGGAAATGCAACATTCTGCATGCTTTTCACTTGCCTCAAAGGTTCAAACACACAATCAATCAATCTGCTACTTGAGCCTTCCTTTTCCATTGGGTCTCCAATTCAACACAATCTATTCAAATAGATAATCACAATAAGAATTTGAAATTTACAACACTCATACCAATGATTTTAAAAAATGGGGCTAAAATGACCCAAAATTTCATTTTCAAAAATGAGGTTTAAATTTGAAAATTTATACAAAATAGTGTTATTGAAAAAATTTGAAACTCACCAGTGAAAACCAATTCAAAATGGAGTTGAAAACAATCTTAAATCACAATTTTATCAAAAATGTCAAAACTTAACAAAAACCATCAAAATTTGGAGTTAAATCCTATGTTTAATCATCAAAATTATTAAATAATCACTAGGTAAAAGAGAAGGGAGTTAGAAATTGTTATCAAAATGAAAATTCTTGAATAACTCTATAAAAATCGCCTTTACCTAGCTTCTAGGGTTCAAATATGGAAGAAATGGAAATAAATCCTAATTTTTGGAAGAAAGCATTGCCACACATCAGCTACTCATCGCGATCGCGACCCAAAGCCTCGCGATTGCAATGAATAAATCGATCAACTCATTAATTAACCATCATGATCGTGATAAATTAAAGAGCCCCACGGTCGCGACGATCAAAACTCAACAGCTACGCAAATGCGACCACCAACCACGTTATTGTGATGCACAACAAACAAGAACCTTTGTGATTACGGTCAGGAGTCACACGATCACAATGAAGGTTTAGTCAGACAAACAAACACCATAACTCAACAACAACTATTCAACACTCGACACAAAAGCCACGAATGGATCTTTAGAATTCGTTCGGAATTTCGAGTACACAAATCAGATATGCTACCCAACTAAATTCGACATTCTAGACTCAATGAAATTATCAAAATACAAATCCAAGGTCAAGGAATCTGTGAAAATCGCAATAAACTAACTTAAGACTCAAAAATACCAAATAATCCTTAGAACCTTAGAAAATTCAACCGAGACTTCTCTTACACCTAGAATCATCCCTCAAAACCAATGGAATCATCAGATATTCAATTCGAACATCGAAACTCCAAATGTTGACCCAAATCAACTCATCGTCTAAAATCACTCAAACTTCCAACTCAAGCGCTCAGATTCATAAATCAACTCTGAAACAGAAAACAACAACACTGCTAGACCAAATTTCACATTCTGAAACTGATGGAATTGAATTTCGAGGCTTGAAACTTCGATTGTTACCAAAAATCAGTTTTAACCACTTAAATCCTTTCAAAACTCAAAACGTCCAAAGATCACAACTTTCAATAAAATTACAAAACCAATCTCGCAAACTTATCAAACATGACTATGGGCAACTATCGGATAGGTAAAATGATAATTTTTCAAAAAAAAAATAATCAAAAAGGACATTTCGAAGACGATGAACTTGTCTAACAAAAATGTCCTCTGGATTATTATTTTTAGAGGTATATATGGAAGCTAAAATAAAAGAAAATAACTTTAGTGAAAGTATTTTTGATGAACCATACGATGAGGCTATTTAGGAATTTGAGATGAACATGTGGGACAAATGCCCCCATTTGCTTGAGACTCCATTTATGATTTTATACTCGTTTGATGATGAACATTCATTAATGTTTGGGAGAATATGACAATCCACTCCCTCGTTATTAGTATATACGCGCTGAAGGTTTACTGAAAATAACCTTTTTATCTTTACAAGAAAAGTATAAGACTACATACAACCCTCCCTTTTTAGAACCCATTTGCAAGATTATATTGGTATATTGTTATAGTGTACTTTTAGAATTTAATGAGACTTTTTTGACATTCCTAGTAGATATTTTTCCATTGTTCCCATCAATTTTAAGAAACATTAAGATTATCTTCAATCCACCTCTATTTAACTTTTTATTATCCATTTATAGAGATATTGGAGAACTACTATCCATACTCTCTATTTCGCTTTTTGATTATTTTATTATTATTTATATTATATAGTATTTTTAATTAAAATATTATAAATCATATAAGACCATTAATTAAATCGCTAATATTCATAATTATTTTAAAATGTATTATAACATTCAAATGAATATATTATTTAATATATACTACTTTCATCCCGAATTAATAATATTTTATTTTTTAACTTTAAAGATATAATTTAAATTTATTATTATTTTTCACTATAAAGAATGCACAAAATTTAAATGACAAGATGCAATTTTAATTTAAAAATACAATATATAGCATAATAATTAAGGAAAAATATGCTTATTTTGAACCCTGTAATGCATTAATATAGCATTTATGTGAGCAACATAATAATCTTGAAAGTTGAGTATTATGTAATTGTATTTTATTAATGATTTCACTTTTATTTCAGTTGTCCATTAATATGTATAATATAGGGAAAAGAGCCTGAATATACCCCTTTACTTTGCCATTTATAGCTGATATACCTCATTATAAAAGTAACTCATATATACCCTTACTGTTATACAAATGACTCACATAAACTCTTACTATTACAAAATGAGCTCACATATACCTTTCATCTACAGGAAGTGAAAAATTGGTTTTACATTAATTTTTTTGACTTTAAATTTTTTTAAAAATTCATGTAGTGGTATATATGATTTTTCTAGCAAAGTTCAAGGTATATTTGAATCTTTTTTCATACAAAAATTATTTTTTGACTTCTTTGAATATCATTATTCAAGTTTCTTATTCTTTTTTTCTTTCATTCTTTAGTGTAAAGAAAAGATTTAAAACTAATTTTTTCGCAGCTATGTTGTAATTTAGTTTTTGTATTTGTAAAATTTTTTTTAAAAAAGGGGCATCTATAATAAATTTTACAAGAAAATTAGTGAAACATAAATAAAATTGACCATCACAATAATAAATTTAAATTAGTCGTTGAAACAAAAAAGTAAAAAAAAAGAGGGAAAATTGTATAAAATAGTAAACTATTAATTCAAATTAAATGCTATAACCACAATTTGATTTAATTATAACCCGTAGCAAACAGTTGACATTCGCCTCTCTCCCTAGGTTTCTCGCTCGCCAGTCTCTCCCTCGCCTCTCTTGCTTTTATACAAACACAAATGTATAAAATGCGTTTGTGTTTGTATAAAGTGAGAGAAAACTATATATACAAACAAGAATACATATATTTTCGTCTTATACACTTATAATTATACAAATATAAATCTTTCCCTGCCCAGTTCTCTTTTGTAATTTCTCTCTTTTTTGCTTTATACAAACACATATTATACAAATTACAATGTATAATTTGTGTTGTCTAAAGCGAGAGAGAGATTTGATAAACAAATATTTTATTTCGATTCAATTGCATACAGATTCAATTTTTATGTAGTTATACAAACACATAAAATTGAATTGAGAAACTGCCAACGATTTATACAAATGGCCTGCCAGCGAAATTATGCAAATCTGAAGCTCCTGCCAGCGAGTTATACAATTTGATGCTCCATATCAAACGTAAAATCTGCTATGGAGCGCAAGTATACAAACTATAGCTATAACATACAAATATGATTTTTATGTTTGCTATATGTGAAAGTTGATAAAAAAACATGTGAGGAGGATAAACTATACCCCATATGAATTATATTTTTTTCAAAATATAATTAAAAAATTAAACTAAAATTAATTTTTTTCACTTTCGTTAGAGGAAAGGGGTATAGGTGAGCCATTTATATAACCGTAGGGTATGAACCACTTTCATAATGAGGAGTATATCAACTCTAAGTGACAAAGTTAAGGGGTATATCAAACCCTTTTCCCTATTATATATAATATTTACTTACAATTTATGTTATTTAGAATAAAATATAATTTTATATTAAATAAAGATATTTGAAAAGAATAAAATTTTATATTACATGAAGATTATATAAGGTGATTATTTAGAAAAAACTAAGAAATGATTTACATTTTGAAATAAAAAAAATAAAAATAAAAATAATAATAAAATACCAAAAAAAGAGAAGAAAATTTATTTTTAGAGAGTAAAATATAGAATTGGATTGGAAACATCACAATTGTTAAATATTTACCTAAAGACTAAAAAAGCTAACAAACTCAAAGGACCAAAACTATTTAATGCATAGTTAAGGAGCTGTTTTGTATGTACCTCAAACACAAGGTACCATTTTTGTCATTTTCTCTAAAAATGGAGTAATCAAAGTCGGTCAGTCGGTCAGGCGTGTAGACTAGAAACCGTTTGGGTTCATCTCAAAAAAAGAAAAAAAGGGAAGTTAACTCTACCTACTACTACTCTTTCTTCTTCTTCCTTTGCCTCTGGTTCTAGGGTTTCTATTGGGCACATCCATCTACTTATTAGAACAATTTTGTTGATTTATTGAGTCTTTATTATTAGATTTTGAGAAGCAAACATTGTTTAATGACAAATCATGGGGAGGATTTCTGGTCTTTATTGAATTTTAACTTCAGGTATTCCATTATTTCTGCTTATCTTCATGTTTATTAAGTCTGTAGTTTGTATTCCTAAGCTTTTGGTAGTTCCGGATCTTACGGGTTTTGAGCTGCATTTTGCTTTGCTGCTTATTTGGTTCCTGACTTTGTAAATAAGGTAAAATGTTTTGAAGAACTCAGAAAGGCACAAAATTTTACTATATGGGTTTAAGTTCTATAGACTTGAGTTCCTCATATAAATTAAAGCTATATAAAGGTTGAGTTGGTTGTAGCGGGTATTTAAGTGTCTAGATGTATAAAAGTTATCTATAATGTCAGTGTATGATATTATATCAAGGAAAAATGTGTTTTTTGATTAATATTTTTCTGTTAATGCCTAGATTATTTCTTTGAGTGTAGGTAGCCTTAGTTTTCCTCCTTTCTTCTTCTTCTCTGGTGGTGAACCTTTTTTTCCAGTGAAGGAAAAGCTAGTTGGAATAACAAAGGAAGGCAAGATTGGGTTGATTTACGTGTTGCTTGGATATTTATAGTATACTCGAGTAAAGTAGGAGAGATATTTTCTACTTTTTGTTGTCACAGAGAAAAGATAGAAGTTTGAGGTGAAAAAGCTTCTTTCTTGTCCATTAATAAATTAATGAACTAACATCTTGATTATGGGATGTCAAGTCACGAGTGAATGAACTAGACACTTCTGCATCCATGAACGGACTAGGATAGTTCTGTTAAGATGGAAAGCTAGGGTGGAGGGAAAGAGTTGTTGAATTATTCTAGATCCGATTGTCACCTTAATTTGTATATGTTCTGTGATGAAGTTTCAGTTTTGTGGTAGAAATTTCAGCTTATACATAGTCTAGGGAAATGAGCGGACCTAATCTTCCACTTCTTCTCCAAATTGGTAAATCATTATGCGGTTGCAGTGAAAGCAATGTTGAGGCATTTGAAAACATTCAGCCTTCTTTTTTCTGATAGCATCTAGAGCGTGCAATTTATGACAGGGTGATGAGATTCTGCATTTATTTGGTTGTGTGAAGTTGCTGCACTTATTTTGCTATCTTATTAGCTGTTGTGTTTGCTAGCACTCATATTAAGGTTGATTTTTTCATGATATGGAGAGACATCTAAGACCGTTGGTTTGTTTATATTTCTAGAAAGAAAAAATGATGCATTCGGAACTTCCCGCTTAACAGATGAAGAATGTTATGCTCCTATTAGATTGTCATACCTCTTTCTTTTACAAATAAACATAAAAAGTTATTTATTTTATGGATATGGATATATAGACCACAGTTATCTAAGGCAATTTCGGATTTTATTGTGTTGCTTTAATCTCTTAATTAACCCAGTGACTGAATCTGTCTCAGGTACTGGTACGTCATAATATTTATGTGACCAGCTCAACTGGTGTAGCATCAACAGCTTAAGGTACCGATTGTGTGTCTCCATGTTGCCAGAGGGTTAGTGGACGGATGGCTTATGCAAAGACCGCCACTCGTCTCAAGGGTATAGTACTGGACTTGTATGCTAGACTTCAATTTGTTAGAGATCTGTGAAGAAATTTTGGACTCCCTATGTGGCATCTGTTATAAATGTAATCATATTTTTGTGGTTTTCTGTTTTGTCCCCTAAAGAATGGCATCCAAACTATTTTTACTAATTCTAGCAGACATAATTTAGCTGACAGTTGTTGAGAAGGTTGTATAGATTTTTGGTTGCATATCCTCTTTCCTTCCAGGTAGTGGCGATTATGTTTTTCTTTTCTAAATGAAGATGAGCAAGCTGCCGTGTGTAGTTATTGATTTTGCCTTGTGGTTTCTTTGAATCACCGACACATCTTTATAATGCTGAATATTCTGTCAAATGTTAAAGCTAGTATCTACATAAATTAATTCCATGAATTACCACTTCCAGATGCAACATGATATTCCCAACTCATGCTTATGCCTGTGCACGCGTATCATATCCAGGTCTTTGCTAGTCTATACACTGAATGAGGACTTGCATCTGATTGCAGGTTCATTTATCCATCAGCTGCTAGTAATTGCTATCTGTTTAATTAGCTATCAGAATGTAGTGGCTCTACATGTGCCGCATAAGACAACCCAAACTTCTTCCATGTCTGAACTAGCTACGCCTCCCAGAAGTGGAACCTTTGAACCAATTGAGATACCACCTGCTGTCATCCCTCATTTTCCTTTCCCGGGGAAATCATTGCCGCCAATGTACCCTTCTTTTCCGAAGACATATGACCCTGTCTTGACTGGAAGATGCCCTGTGAATTTCTCTGTCATTTCAAGCATCACAGAAAAAACAGCATCTGATTGTACTCGATCTTTGTCAACGGTAGTTGGAAATGTAATATGCTGTCCACAGTTCAATAGCTTACTCCACATATTCCAGGGATTTTACAGCAACCGTTCTGATACTTTAGTTTTACAAAGTGCAGTAGCTGATGATTGTTTTAGAGATATCATCAGTATATTAGCTAGTAAAGGAGCAAACAGCTCCATTGCTGGTCTGTGTTCTGTGAAGTCATCAAATCTAACTGGTGGGTCTTGCCCTGTGAAGGACATTGGTACTTTCGAAAAAATTGTGAATACAAGCAAATTGTTGGAGTCTTGTAGCACAGTTGATTCTCTTAAAGAATGTTGTAGGCCTGTTTGCCAGCCTGCAATTTCGGAGGCTGCACTTCTGATTTCAGGGATCAAGACGGCTCTTGGTGGTAAGAACATAGTTGGAGTACCAAATGAAATTGATACACTTAGCGACTGTAAAGGAGTGGTCTATTCATGGATTGCAAGAAAACTACAATTTGATGATGCCAATTCTGCATTTCGGTTATTGTCTTCCTGCAAAGTTAATAAAGGTTAGTTTTTGTCACATCTAGCCCTGAACGTGTTTGTGAGGTTTTTATTATTGTCAAAGTACTGATGTTTCTTGTCTTTTACTATGCGACTCGATACTGTAATTCTTGAAAATTGTTGTGGTGAAACCGATACTAATCTCATATGTTTTTGTCAATGCTGTGTTGCGTTTTTTTTTTTTTTTTGGGGGGGGGGGGGTGTGGATTTGATTTTGGCCAACTCTAACAGATGCTGAAATAGACAATTTTTTTACTGCCAAAGGGGTTACGAATAGCTGCCCATGACCACTAATTGTTAGTGGAGCAAGCTTGCCTCAAGTATCTTGGATGTCCCTTGCAATACATCCAACTTCTACCCAACTCTTTATGCAAGGGACGTGCAAAATACTTGAGGCGAGGATTTATGTAGCACTTGTTCCTTTGTCAGCTGTTGAAATCTTGGTTTGCCTGCTTGTTGGCTTGCTGGTTTCTTTGATGCTGATTCTTCTGGTCTCTCTCTGTTCGTGAGCTTTTCTCTTCATCCTTCCCGGTAGCCTTGCTTTTTAATTGAGGAGCACCTTATCTTAATCTTTTATAGAAAGGCTTGATAATGGCTTCTCCAAGTGTTCTTCATTTGCCAACAAATTTTCCAATTAAGATAAGGATGGTTCTGTGATCCACCTGTGTGTGGCTGCCACTATGCCTTAATACTTTGGCCTCAATCCATGGAGAAACTATCTTCTCATCTTGTGTATCTGATTGCATTTTCTGGATCTAATATTGATATTTCATCACATAAGTATTAACTTATTGTCATGTGCTGTTGCGAGATCGATAGAAACTCATTTTCAAGTCTTGTTATCTCGCATCATTTCTTTGTAAAAGTCATCGCTAACGTGTCCCAAGCTTATTTGGGTGTCTTGGTGTTTCTAATCCATTGTAAGAACTCATATTCAACTGTTCCAGTTAGAGCATACATAGCCTTTTCAGCATTTTGTCTTTCCACATTTTGATGCGTCAACATCAGCTGGTGGTGTAGTGTTTGAGCTACCAACAGTATCCCATAATTCTTGGCAACTAATAGGAAAGCAGTGCGGAAATGTACGCGAGGTATATACGCCAAATGAGAAGGATAATCAGTTAGCAACATAATCCCCGTTTATGTAGTGTGTTAACTTGGACATTTTTTTAAAGCTAGTTGTACCTGTGTACAATACCTTCTACAACAACAACAATAACAAACATGCCCCAGAGCAGAACTAGTTAGGGTCGGCTCACACCAGTGGTGTTTTACCATACCTTCTAGCATATATCAGCTGTGATTATGGGCATATCTTTAAGCAGTTGTCATCTGGGTTGCAGTGTGTCCCCTGGAATTCAAGCAGCCATTAGAAGTGGTCAATGCGTGCAGAAATTTTGCCGTTCCAAGCCCTTCATGTTGTAGCTCATTAAATGCCTATATTGCTGGGATACAGAAGCAGATGTTGATTACAAATCGACAAGCAATTATATGTGCTGCGGCATTTGGTTTTATGTTACAGAAGGCTGGGGTGATGACAAATGTTTACGAGCTTTGTGATGTTGACCTGAAAGATTTCAGTCTCCAGGGTGATTGTTCATTTTTTACATTTTGTTTTTCAATCTCTTGTTGATTTCTGTTATTTTATCTGATGTTTGCTTTCTTTGTGATTGACGTCTGTTTGCAATGGAGCAGCGTACGGGCAAGAAGGTACTGATTCTCCTTGTCATTTTGTAGTTTTTTGGTTCTCTGATTAGTGGTCAAGAAATATTGATCTGTTTTTCCCCTTTTAGCGTAAAATATTCAATTTAATAAATTTCCATACGTAGATATTTGGAAAATAAGTTGTTATGATCCCCAAAAACTCTGAACTGTGTTACAACCAATACATATCTCCCAAAGAACTTAAAACTTTTAAATTTGAATTGAGAATTGCAGTTTTTGTTACTGTTGCAGGACTCCCTTTTCCATCTGCCAAAACGTCATAATTAAATTTTTTTATTCTCCCACTATAGTTATTACCTCTTCCAACAGCCCTGTAACAGTTTCTTTTACATATTAGAATACAGTTAGTATCGTTGGACTGTAAGTTGAAACGAGTTTCTTTTCCCAGTTTCTCGTTAAACTGAATCTGTACTTTCACGCCTTTAGTGGTGAGAATATGAATAATTGCTCAATTGTATCGTATAAGTATCACAGGACTTTAGAATAGGTTCCCTACAAGTACCTTAGTGATCATCACAAGCAGGGGTGAATCCGGGATATCAAGATGATGGGTGTACTATTACTGAGAGGTGGATTAAATTTATATTTGACGTGTTTAGCCTTGATTCCGTTGCACTTTCAAAATTATATTTTAATTTTCTTGTTGCAAATTTAGTGATTTTTAACATAAATACCTATACCCTATGTCAAAAATGTTGAGATTAGTTTGCCTTCTGGGTCGAGCTCGTCGCACCGGGTTTGCCTAGTGCGGGTTACCTCTCCTATGTGGTTTGTGAGCTATTGCATAGGAGCGGGGGTTTTACCCTGTGCGCACCCAAATGTAGCGGCTGCGGGTTTCCCTTGTCATAAAAAAAAATGTTGAGATTAGTTGAACCCGTTATGATATATCCTCCACTTCTAAGTAAAATACTAAAATGTAGACACTTGTCATAATTATATAAGATTTAACTGTTGGGACATTCTGAAGGAAGACCTAATGCAGACTATCCTCAACTTCCACCGGAGGCTTCCTTGAGAAATCCTTTAATGCTACTCTCATAGCTTCGATCCCAAAGAAGCCTGGAACAATAGAATAAAAGGATTTCAGACCAATCAGCTTAATTGGAGGGGTTTACAAGATCATCTCCAAGCTGATCACTGAAAGATTGAAAACAGTTATAGGGAAGCTGGGAGATGGACATCAAATGACATTCTTGAGAGGAAGGCAAATCATGAATGTTGTTCTGTTGGCAAACGAATTGGTAGATTCTAGGGTGGAATAGAATAAACCAGGCATCCTATGCAAGCTAGACATTGAAAAAGCTTATGATCATGTCAATTGGAATTTCTTACTAAAAATTCTGAAAGACATGGACTTTGGAGAAAAATGGATCTGCTCGATACGATTTTGTATTTCAAGTGTAAGATTCTCACTCATCGTAAATGGTGAACCTGAAGGATTTTTTCAATCATAGAGGTCTGAGACAAGGTAACCCAATGTCACCTTTTTTGTTACTTCTGACTATGGAGGGCATGAACCACATGTTTAGAACAACAAAGTAAAATGGGTGTGTGAAAGGATTTAGTGCTCAGACGGGGAGGGGTGATGATCTAGAAATTGCACACCTTTTTTATGCTGATGATATCCTCTTTTTTTTGTGAGGCAGAAGTGGACCAAATCACACACATAAGAGTAATCCTTGCAATATTTTAGGGCATCTCACGACTTCATGTCAACTGGTCGAAAAGTTTCCTCCAATTAATCTGGTAGACATTTTACAAAGTCTAGCTAAGAATTTGGGATGCCAGGTAGCTTCTTTGTAGCTACTTTTGCCTACAAAGTACCTGGGGATGCCTTTGGGAGCCCCAAAAAAAAAGGAATTGGAAGTATGGAATGAGAAGAAAATCAACAGAATGAGAAGATCCTTCATCTGGCAAGGAAACAAAGAACAAAGAGGCTACAATCTGGTGAAATTGTAGATACTCACTCTGAACATAAATCAGCCTTGGATTGAGAAACCTAAACAACCAGAATAACTGTTTACTACAAAAATGGTTATGGAGATTCTGTCTTGAAGAGGGAGCCCTATGGAGAAGGTTCATAGCAGGGAAATATTGCTTGCTTAGCCAATGGACTATTGAGGAGGTGATGGGATCTTTTGGATGTAGTGTGTGGAAAGACCACAGAAGGTTGTGGCCAAATTTCCAACAATATCTATATCAGTGTGGGTGATGGCCTAAAAATAGATTTTTGGAGTGAAATTTGGAGAGGGGATGATAGCCTGAAGAGCTTATTCCTGCACCTCCATATTTGAGCCTTCAAAGGTTTGGTACTGTTGCCCAAGTATGGAGCCAACAAAGGTGGAACTTAGTGTTCAGGAAGGCTGTGAATGACTGGGAAATTGAGATTTTGCCAGGTTAGTGGAGGTGCTAAATAACTCACCGGGTATATCTCAAAGAAAGGATAAACCAATTTGGAGGCTGCATAGCAAAGGAGTATTCATAGTTAAATCTTGCTATTGGAGGATGAATGTCAATATATCATTGTCAGATAATTAGCCTTGGAAGCTAGTGTGGCAGACAAGACTCCCATTAAAAGTATCATGTCTTGCTTGGCTAGTGATAAGAAAAACTTGCCTTACCCATGAGGTATTTAACATATGCAATTCTGTTCAAGGTGCTTTATGTGTGAGCTGAAAACAGAGGTAAATAACCATATGTTCTCCACTGTAAAGCGGCCTCAAATTTGTGGATTATGTTTTTGCGTATATCAGGGGTTTGCTAGGTGATGCCAAAGAAAATTAGGGAGCTCCTTAGCAGCTGCACAGGAATTGACAACATAGGGAAAAAAGACTGGTGGAAGACTATACCAGCCTGTATATGGACTCTATGCAAAGAAAGGAATGCTAGATGTTTTGAAGGACAAAAAGAAAGTTTTCAGAAGATAAAAAAATGAAATGCTCAAGTCTTCTGTTTTTTTGGGTGTAAACAAGAATTGGTAGGGGAAATCATAGAGATAGTTGATTATATTTATAGGAAACTTGTAATTCTATATCTTTTGAGGGTGTGCACATCAACCTTGTGGGATGAAGTTTCCAATTCTTCATCTCTTGGATGATGAAATTTTTGTGAATACAAAGTTACCCTTGTCTCAAAAAAAATTTATATAAGATTATACTGTGACAAAGGAGAATAGGGATTTCAATGTGTCAGATGTGGGGATTTTGAAAGGATAAATCAAATAAAGAAAGGAAGGTGAAGAAAAGTACTTGATTAAAACACAAGAGGGGACACCAGACATGCCCTCAAACATGGAGATTTGAATCCCAGATCAATTCCAGAAAGAGAAAGGAAAAAATAACAAGATAATTGTGAGATTTGAACCCCAACTTCACTTGTTGAGCTGCACCCAATAGTCATTGCATCATAAAACTCTTTGAGCTTGGGTGCCCCCATATATTTTAAAGTAGTTTTAAAGAATATAGCTTTGCTATACATACTATAGGAAGAGGAGCATGGTTGCATGCGAGCCCATGCTTCTCCACACAGATACACCCCAGATCAATACTCCCTGATTTACCATATAAATCAGTCAGCTACTTGCTCGTCAATAAGTATGTTGAATTATTCGGTTAATCCTACTTCAGTCTTCCAGAATATGTATACATGCTGTTCTACTCATGAGAAGTGGTCACTTGAAAACTTATCCTCTAGGTTAGGGATAACTGGAATGTTATGCATACAACTGTAGTTGTTAGTGAGCAAACTGAAGTTCATCACTGTGTTTGGCTGCAAAACTAAATTCAACTGCATGTTACAATACTAGTATGTTGTCAATGCTGCTTTTCTCCAGTTACAGTTGTATACACTAGTATTTGGTGTGGAACGCGTTTTAGGTTTTCTTGGCTTAGGTTGTACTGCTTTAAGTTATTCAAATTAATTAGCAGGGTGCTTGCTTCGAAGTTATCCAGCAGATCTGGTGTATGACAACTCAACAGGTTTCAGCTTTACTTGCGACTTAAATGACAATATTGCTGCTCCATGGCCTTCATCATCGACAGTCACATCCTTGACTCTTTGTGCTCCTGGTAATTTGACTGAACTTGCATTAATTCTGATTCAGTCAAAATAGAGCTACTTTTGATATATAGAGCTGTTATAAATCGTCTTTGTTTTCATTAACCAATTGCCTTGATGAATCGCTTTGATTTGCAGAGATGTCTTTGCCAGCTCTACCAACATCAGAAATATTGGGAAATTACAGTGAGTATCTTTCATTTCCAACCTGCTTTGCTTATCCGTGTGATGCCATTTATTTGCCAAGGTCATCCTAGTAGGTAGTATTGTCTGCTTTCCTGCTCAAGCTAGAATTGCAGTTATCATCAGGGGTAGGCTTTATTTACGAACTTTGGTTTCAATGATTTGGTAATCGGCAATTGAAAGTTTATACCAAATACCAAACTCTCAAAGTTCGGTTCGGTACGTAAATCCTGATACGGTAATTCAGAAGTTACCTTAACTAGACAGAATTCTATATATTTTTGAACTCTTCTTTGTTTGCTTTTAAATAATTGTATACTGCAAAAAGACGCTAAATATCTTTGATAACCATTGGGAAACACTTTCCAAGTCATCCTCTGTTATTTCCTTTGTTGTTTTTATGTCGATCAAAGATAATCATACTACAGGAAAAAATCAACTACAATTGATAGCTGACACTACGCATATTCTGAAAAAAAAAAAACATATCGAACTTTTCGTCTAGGATACTATCGGTACATGTATCAAAGCTCATGTTAGATAAGAAAAATAAATATAATTCATAGCAGCAGCACTGTCCACATAATTATATTATCTCTACAGTAGTTCAGTGCATTACAAAAGGGAAGGAACTGTTTCTCTTCATATATCCACTTAAAGAGTTCTCCTAATCAGGATAAAAAAGAAAGACTACAGATATTATGAAATGCATGAAACATTTCCACAAATTTCCAAGAGCCAACAACTAACAAGTTTAAAGTGGTCTGAAGCAGCTAAAAGTCTAAAACTAGTCATTCACTTCCAAAACATACCATATGTTATTGTCTCACTTCATCGAAATTTAGAATCCGTTTGGCGTAACTTGAAAAAAGTAGCTTTTTAAAAGTAGTTTTAAAAAAGTCAAACTTTAGTAACTTTTAAGTTAAAAAATGAAAAGTAGGAGATTGTCTACTTTTAAGTTTTTTAAAGTCATTTTAAACTTAATTTAAGTTATTTTTTTAACTTTGCCAAACACTCTAAAAGCTAAAAATGACTTATTAGTAGGTTTGACCAACTTTTAAGCCAATCTAAAATGACTCTTAGTCTTAAACAAGAAATTATGTTGACAAGACACCAAGAATAATATTGAAAGTTCAAAACAATCGGTCACCAATAGAGAAGTTCTCTTCATAATAAAACAGTGCAATTACCAACTAATCCTAGAAGTTCTCTTCAGAAGCAATGCCCTTTTCAGTTTTTAATGAACTCAAGCTCTGTACTAGACCAAACACCATAGCTAACAAAAAAGAATTCAAGATCTTCCCAACTAATGCTTCAGCCTACAACGAGTGGAATCTTTCAGTACAACTACAATTCCTACAACAAAGAGTGAATGATGTTTAAAACTTAGCAGAAAGCCAGAAAGTGCTTGAGGCAACTTGCGACTAGAAATCAAGAATGAGGGATCTCTGGTGCTACCTGTCATATCTCTAGAGAATTTAGGGTGTCATACAATTAACCAAGTAAAAAACTATTTTATTTTGCACTAAATAGAAACAAAATGCAAAACCATATCAAGTTCAAGTTGCATAAGGTCATCAAAATCTTCTTCAAGATTTACGGGAAGAGGCACACTTCGATACAATCTTGAAGACAAACAAGAGCTTGCACCGATTTTGGAGTCAATGAACTCCTAAATGAATTAGGTATACGGACCCTATGCTAAATGCACACCCCGAGGCTACACTAGAAATCATAATTGCCATCACATCACGAGCTATCTAGGAAAGAAATTCACCTCTGGGAGCATAACTATCTTCCATTGCAAGATATCAAAATCATCACTATTGAACTCTTGTTCATAACTAAGATACTTTTCTAACTCTGACTTATCACCCAAACATGTAGTATCTTGTTTTTTCCACTTTTTTTTTTTTTTTTTTAAATTTATGACAAGGGAAACCCGCAGCCGCTATCCTTTGGGTGTGCACAGGGTAAAACCCCCACTCCTATGCAATAGCTCGCAAATCACATAGGAGAGGTAATCCGCACTAGGCAAGCCTGGTGCGACAAACTCGACCCGGAAGGCAAACCCCTTGCTTTCGCTGGCAAGGGGTTTCGAACTTGAGACCTCCAACATGGAAGCGCCAAGCCCAAACTGACTTATCACCCAAACATGTAGTATCTTGTTTTTTTCCACTTTATTTCAGGCCTATTTCGCAGTTTTGTTGATTTTGTGTTAATGTTAGAGCTAGCTGTATCAGGTGTCTTTTTTTTTGAAATGGGTAACTTTTTGTATTCCTCAGCATTAAGGGCTATGCTGGCCACCTCCAAAAAAATGTTACAAGAAAGGGAAAAGACTAAAAAGAAATACTTACAGAGAACCTATGAAGTCCACTAATTGGAAGTCCTCTTCTATATCTTGTTCTTTACACCAAAAACCTAAAGTAGTAATTACTTTTCGTTTGATCTTCTAGCTGTATCAGATGTCTTATTCGGTAAATTAGAGAAAAGAAGACGTATGTGGAGATGCATTATGTAATTTTTTTCTAGATACTCTTCAAACATAGATTTCATATAAGTCATCACTTTATCTCATATTTTCCTCCCTTTTCCCTCTCTATACATATCCTCAAGTGGCTGCCAACATACTCGAGGTTGTTACGAGGATCTAAGATAGAGGCAACAAAAAGCGTCTTATTCATTTTTTCAGAAGCACCCAAAACTTGACAAAGTTCTTTCCGCTTTTTACCAAATTAGGATCTTTAGATTCCATACATTCTTTTTGATGATCGTGAAGCTCAATTATGCCTTCAAAGTGAACATTAGAACTGACATAGTGTGAGTGAACCTGAAACCTTCACAGTTAAGTCATAAATAAAACCTTTGAATAAATATTATCATGCTTCACATTTTGCCAATTATTACTTTCAAGTACACCTGCAACAATTCCACCTAGTAGGAACATCCAAACATAGTGACTTGAACATTCTATTTTTTTGAGTTTACAACATTCATTAAATTTTCTAAGCCTTGCAAGAGTTAGTCTAATATACTTTACCATTTCTCTTTACATGTTTGATAGATACACCAACTTCTTTCCTGCTGTCTTGCATAATATTAAGAGAATTTATGGGATTAATTTGGACTGCACTATTTTATTATGAGGAGAACTTTTCAGTTAGTGATACAAAGAGAAACTCATTGAAAAAGACAACCAGTTTTGGAGGTTTGTTAAATAGAAATCTTTATAAATTAATAATTGAATATTCAGTAGGCACATTAATGTATAGATTCTTTAGTTTAAAAGAAAATACCTTCTTTGGTGGGATGGATTGTTTATCCAAAGATATAGTGAGCCGTAAGAACCTCTGCTGAAAAAGCAGGTAAAACCTCCCACATCTAATGAGTAGAAAAGTAACACAACCAAAGGAACAGTTTAAATCGAACATATCGCTCATAAAGTGATCACATAACATTGTCATCCAAAATGTATTCCCTTTAGATAGATAGTACATATATTATACTTAATATAAAGCATAGGCAGGGAAAGAAGCAGCAGGATGATTTGGCAACAATCTGAAGGGTTAAATCCAATGGTTTTGAGATATTTAGTGTCTTCTTGTAGTATATACACATTGATTTAAAAACACACGAAAAGAGAGTTCAAATATATAGAATCCTGCCTAGTTTAGGTAAATCCCAAATTACCTGAAGTTTGATATTTGATATCTACTTTAATTGTCGATTACCGGACTCTAGAAATAACAGACTGTTGCGTCTTATCAATATGAGACAGTGAAGTAGGTTTCTGCTTCACTTATGGATATAAACCATGTACAGCTGCTTATAAAGCTGTCTTTTTTCGTGAAATATTTTGCTAACTTCTCCTACATTGTTCTACCTTTTTTTCTTTTCTTTTGGTGGTGGGTTGGGAATGATACAAACGTGTGCCATATTTTATTCTTTAAAAAGGTCTTGGTGTCCACGTTACTGTATTACCCCATTTTGAGGTATATATTGATGCATATACATCGATGCCATGATTGCAGGCTGTCCCCGTGGTGGAGCGGATCTCCTTGTGCCCATTCTTTTGTTTTTTGTCTCTATATTGTTTTGAAGAGATTTGCCAGAAGCTGATCCAGTTTGAGTTAGAGCCCTGTAGGTACACTGAGTGACCAGACAATGTATATATATACTTTTGAATATCCTTCCTCGTGTATAGTTGCTGTCTTTTTGGTAAGTCAATTCATGGTTTGCAATATTAGACTGTTCTACGGACTGCTTGCAAACCTTTTTGTCAGTACTTCTAATGCCTTTTTTTTAAAGAAGGATAAAGAAAAGCAAAAGCGCATTGCAGAACTTGGTCCTCATGCATCGACGAAAACAATAACATAAAAAAAAAAAAAAGAACAAATGAAGAGATGTGAATTGTTTTTTCATTGTTAAGCATGTCGTTTTTGATAGTATTTTGCTGAACTTGATGGATCGTCGTAAACAAATTCTAATAGAATGTTGATTCGGCCACAATCAACAAGGCTTAAGAGTTAAGGTGCAGGTAGATTTGCTGGCTAAGTTGCCAAAATCACATCATACAAAAAAAAAAAAGAAGGTAAAACTGTAGTGACATAATGAAGAAAAATGTAGAAGTTTTACCTTCAGAGCTACGAAATGAAGTGAAATGAAAACAAGAAGGGATCTGCAGAAGATGAAGAAATGATCCAATGGAACAAATAAACCAGGAGTCGAAAACCTCCTAATAAAGGAGTTGGAAGACCAAACCAGTGGAATCCTATGAAAGACAAAAGAGTCTTCACTATGTCAAAGAACTACAAATTTGTAAATGGTGTACCAATTAATATTCATCAGGCCTGACCTATATTGAAACACAAAACAAGTTTGAAGGTAACCAATAACTACTGTAGCAGAGATTGTGACCATAGACAACAAGGAGTTAGGAGAACCAGAGAAGATGAACAAGACAATTGATACATCTAAAGTAAATTGTAATAACTACAATAATACTAGGGAGTCTCAAGTGCTACAACAAATTAGCTCCACCAAGAAACTTTTGGGATTGTAGGAACTCCACAGCAACTCAACAGTGAGTCAAAGAAATGGGTGATGGAGTATAGGAGAAAGAGGATCTGGTAGTTACAGTGAAAACAGACATGAAAGACGAAAAATAAGGAAGATGCACAATCAAGAATGGACGTGACATAGAAGCTCCAGATGAGAAGGAAGAAGCTACATACACAGGACATGATTTGGATAACAAAACTGTTGTGGTGGCTCCAATAACATCCTATTCAGGAAGTGAATAATCAAGAGATACAGGTGGGAACTCATACCCTCCCAAGACATAAGGAAACAGAAGTTGATCATCAGGGAGTTACTCATAAAAATAAGTCTCCTAATCCAAGCTTTATAGTTTTATAAAGTACTTGGTCCTGTAGGAACTAGCAAACTCAAACCCACTGCTTATGCGCTTTCTAATTCTTGTTAAACTACAATAAATAAATTAGACAATGGTCACTCGATCATTATCAAACTGACTGCTGTCTCATGCACGCAAGCATGAGAAATGCAGAGCCCCAAGCTATGGCTTCCCCCAACCATCGCGACCTACTGTGATTCAAAAGAAGGTTGAAGGGTTTGGCAACAAGAAATGGGAATGACGGAAGAACATAACTTTACATAACTTTACGACTACTTTTTCATTTTAGTTTGACTTGCATCTATTTAAGCATATAGCTAGCGTTCCTTCGTGGATCTCCATATTTCATTTCCTTACAAACAAGTGGTTGATCACCTCTTTCTTTCTACTAGTTCTTACATAAGCAATTTGTAGGAAGTAGTCAGATAGTCAGAAAAAGTAGTCTAGTATTAGAAAGTTGCATGATACAATAACCCACAATGTTGAAGAGCAAGACGAAATGAGTCAACAGTTAAACAGAGGGTGAATCAGATGAATACAACAATCTTACATCTCCCCAAAATCAAAAGGAGGAAAGAGAGGTAGGAACAACGCGACACAGATATTCAACAACCTTCTGGGTGTAGACACAAAAGCTTTCCACTGATTATGAAGGCCTTTATTTGGATCATCAGATTAGTGTAGACACAACAAGCTTTCCACTGCTTACAAATACTTCATAGGCATCACAGATTCACTCTGATTGCACTTGTGGAGCCATTTCATAGAGCTACACAAATTTAAAAAAATACAGAAGAGGACCAGGAATGGAGCAATCTGGCAGCAATTGCAATGGAAAAAAAAGGTTTCTTTGTGGAGGAGAATGTGGAGGTTGAAGTAGTTATGGATACATAGCAACAAATCAAATTGAAACTGTTTTATAGGAATGCAATATGTACTCTTTTACCACTTTGATGTATGCTACATGTTCCGACTGTGGAAGTTTGAGGCTTGGGGACAATATCGATCAACTGGTCAACACAATGTCCTTGCCTTGGATAGCGGGCAGGGACTTCAATGAGAAATTAAACGAGGAGGAAAAGATTGGGGGTTTACCAGTAGTGCCTCAAGAATATGAGGACTTTGCCTTACTGAAACAACTTCTACAATTTCAACCATTACCTTACAACATTAACTGCATTTTTACCAGTTGAGGCACTTGCGATCTAGTGCCTTAAACTGTTGCAAACCTTTTACAATCAATCTCTGACATATACAGCACACCGATAGCAGATTAAGCCAGATCCAGCAATATTGCATGTGTGAATAAGGGCAATGCCACTTGTAAGGCTCTTTTGTCGAGTGTGAATCATGACGAAGAAGGTCTACTTGACACAAATTCCGTGTTAATGAAAACTTTTCACCAGAATCTTTCACAAAATTTCAACTGATTTTGTTCTTCTATGATTCTAATCCATGTATATGTGAAATCCTCGAATTCCTGCCCAGACCATACAACACAAGAAGCATTTCCGTCCTGGATAACTAAGAGCCATTTGTCCAAAAGCAATTACTGCTGCCTGAGCTACCTACAGTGCATGACACATCTTGAACGAGAATTTTTACATTACGGGTTCCAAGAATGTCGAGTATTTCCAAACACTCGTTCAAGTCTGCATCATTTACCAACATCACCCATTCCTCTTCATCATCAAGATAGTGGAGATGGAACGTCCCTATCTGCAGTTTGAACCTCTTTGCAACCTCTTCATAGAGTTGGAAGCACCCTGCTAAAGGTGCAAATTTAAATCGGATTTTATCTTCCATGTAACTAGCTTTTACGGTGATTTGTGAGCCACCATCCTCAACTGTTGTATGTTTTCTCTCACCAGAACTACGGGAGCTAGACGAACTTCCATTCATCGTTGAACGGGACGTATTTGACGAATCTGTCACACCAGAAGAACTCACCTTGTTATGTTCCATAACACCATTATCTCCATCCATTTTGATACTTCCTTTCATCTTCTTCTCAACATCATCAGTATTAGCCATGGAATCAGGGCATCGGCTGATGAAATGGCAACCAGAATTGTCCAACTTTAAGTTGCTTGTGTTCAAACCACAGCTCTTCCATCCTCCTTTTGTATGGAAAGAATCCAGTGACACATTTCCAGAACTGGTGCATGGCAGTGTGTCTGGATTTGCAGGCAAGGATGACCTTCTATCTAATGCAGCCAATTTGGAACCATGGCAAACTCCAGACAATGAACTATTTGGTTTATCCCCAACCCTGAAAGAGCTAGGACTGAAATGACTCGACTCTGGTAGTTGGTTTCCATCCACATTCAAGTCCTCTTCCATTTTCACCAGAGAGTCGTGGTTGTCAATGCATGAAGTTTGGAGCGCAGACGCAGCATCTTGGAAAAGGAATTCAGAACTTTCTATTGAAACATCTTTCCAGGGAAAGAGCGTTCTTTTCTGAGAGTCGAAATCTTGAAGGATAGATGTTGCTGCAACAAAACCTCCAGTGACTGTATCAAACTTCAGTCCTCCTTCTATCCCTTGGACTGATTGAAGCACTGTCCGTATCTTTAATAAAGAACGATTCACTTTACTTATCTTCCGGGATGGCCATCTTGTGATCCCATATTGCCGACATATCCTTTTCAATGTAGTTGGACACACTACAAAAACACATAACAAACAAATGTTACAACCATCTTTTACAAGATCATATAATTTTGTGCTTTCAACTTCAAACGGTTCTATATGTACTACTCTTTTTATATCGTAAAGAGTCTGCACCCTTTGGTAATGTCACTTTTCTTTAAAGAAATATCACTGTAAGAACAGAAATCACGTAAACCAATTTTTTCTTCTGACATCCATTTTTTTGTAATAACCATCGTGTTAAATTTCAAGACACTACTACCAGATACAAAGAAGTAGAAGTTGAACTTGGTGCAAAGAAAAATAGAATATTTGACTCGGGATAGGAGAGTTTGGATGGGCTGGTAAGATCCCCAAAATCATGTTAGAAGGGACAAGAGACGGCACTCAATAAGTGTATAGTAGCCCCAATTGAAACGGCCTCAAAAATCTGATGATGTCCATAAAGTTTTTGCAAGGAATATCTGAATCACAAAATAAAAACCCAATGGAACAGGACAGATACCAACATAAT
This sequence comes from Solanum bulbocastanum, assembly GCA_037074985.1. Lineage (NCBI taxonomy): Eukaryota > Viridiplantae > Streptophyta > Magnoliopsida > Solanales > Solanaceae > Solanum > Solanum bulbocastanum. Next base: position 4,865,375 of record CM073604.1, read on the forward strand.
AATACAATATTCCAAAATGTCCAAATTAGTTGATTGTTTCCACTTGACGAGGGTATATGTTCTTACCACCAATGCTTTGTGCAGCATTCTTGAGGCTTCCAGAGAAGTATTGCTGAAGAACACTCATGCTGACATGTTTCTCTGCTGCGCTTCTTTTTTTCTCTGTCCGTTTTCTTGATACACTTGGTGTCTACAACATGAAATGCAATAACTTCAGTATTGACAAACAAAAGGGATGAAATAGGACTCAAAAAACACATAGAAGGAACATAATTTGTCTAGGAGCACATAAACTAAGAGTTATTGAAACACAATTATCGAGAGCGCAAGACAATTGTTCAAGAACATGTATAAAGGGAGAAAGGAAACAGGATACTCGAGCACAGTGTAAACATAGAATAGTTAAGACCAAGATTACATGCTCCGCCAAAATAAGCTAGGGGAACATAGACTAGATAACAGAAGGAAGACAAGTTGAGTGATATACCTGTTTGTGAGAACTATTAGCTTCTATTCCAGCTCTCTGTGAATCACATACATCTATAGGAGCTTTACTCAAATCTAAAGTGCTGTCTAATAATGATTGCCCAGAACTCTTCCTTGACAAGTCAATTGGCGGTAAATTCAGAACAGATTCACTCTGTAACCCATGCTTCTCACCCCCTTCTCCAACTAATTCTGCATCTGACAGTGTTCTCAGACTTCTGCAAATTCTCTGCATGGTGCGTGAGAGGTTATTTAAGAGAAGCTGTTGTTCAGTGCTTCCCTCCATATCGACAGGAAGAAAGAACTCTAATACATAATCATCATCACCGGTGAGTATACTACGTAATCTGATAGCCACTGCAGCATTTAGACCAAACTTCCGTGCATGATGAACAAGTGGATACTCATTTATATGGTACTCTTTCACATCAGGGTAGAAGAATGGGTGGTTGGATTGGAGGGATTTCCCAACAATACCTTGTCCTTCTTCGAGATCATGTCCCATACATGCATGAAGAAATCCTTGCATCTCCTTGTCACTCACATAATAAGCTGTATTCTCAACACATAATACACTTTTTTCATCTAAGCTTGCAATGCTTTCTCTAGCATGCGCTCTTATTTCATCACTACCTCCTCTACAACTACGGGGAATCCATGTTAAAGCAAGAGGCAGTCTATGAGCATGGCAAACTGCTCGCAGAACATCTTTTACCTCAGCTAAAGCAGCTCTTTGATTCTCGGAGAGACTCTGCAAGGAAGCAATAAGACAAGGGGCTATTAGAAGGGAATACTATATCAAGACAATCAAATGGCCAGAAATAATGTATAGATCACTGATGAGATTAAGATATTGAGTATTACCTGGGAAGAAAATTGAGGAGGTGTTGTGCTCCGTAAGTTTACTGCCTGCAACATAAACCATCTATTCTTGAGGATAAATTAAAGCAGATTAAGAGATTCTCAAGAGGACAAACCACAAACAACACAAGAAGGGAAAAAAAAGAAAAGAAAAGAAAAGAGCACACAGCAACATTCCATTACTGCATGCTTCCATTAGATTTAGACAACCATAAAGTCGAGCCCTCTATATGCACTGACAACCAACCTATATAACCTCCCATGACACTAGCATAACTTTTCAACCAGCCCAGCTAACACATAAAGATCTACATTTGATCAGACAAAAATGTTGATGCACTAGAAAAAAAGGAATAGAATAGCATATTTTATCAAACAAACATGTTTAGCATATTTTATCAAACGAACATGTTTCCCTTATAGTTGCTCGGTTTTTTTTTTTTTTTTTTTGACGACTGTGGTGTAAGGGCCAGTTTGTGCGCATCTCGACTAATACCACCTGTCATCCCCACCCCAACAGGTACCAAGTAACTCTGCCCGCCAATACTAGGACAGATGAGAAGAATCACCTAGTATTATTTGTCTCCGTTGAGTTTTGAACCCGAGACCTCAAGGTTCTCAACCACTTCATTGACTACTAGGTCACACCCTTGGGTGCCTCTGTTGGTTTCTTTTTCTTGCTATTAAGTTCTGTTGGCCACAGGTAAGGTAACAAGTGGGAGGACAAAAATGGATGTGTCACTGTATCTGTCTTGACATCTACATGCCCAAACAAAACATAATCCTGAAGGAAGAAAACTGACAAAGCATTTTCCCTTCTGATAGGAAAGAACTTAATTACTGTACATCACAAGCATCACCAGAAAAAAAGACAAAAGAGAAAAGTTACAATATGATGTTAAGTCAAAAACTATATGGAAAAACACATCTAAATCAATCAATTGATGCAAAATTACGTTTTCTGTTCTTCGCAAAATATTAGATACCGAATCAAAGACAGTTATGGCAATATTTTGATCTAAAGTTCATCCATTGATACGTATTACAACCGACACACCCAATAAAAAGGAAAACCAAAAAAGAAGAAAAAAAAATAGCAAATGCCTAGTAGTTAGAAGTAATACTTGAAGCAAAGACTATTAGCCTGTTCATCAAGATTTCAAACAGGTTCCAAAAAATATTCTGAGGCAGATATTATGATTTCTTTAGTCATCTATTTTTATCCTCAAATACACTGAAATAAAAGTATTCTTTCTCAGTGGTAAAGGTACATATGCAACAAAAGGAGAATAAAGGAACTAATAGAATAAAAGCAGAAACCTGCAGAGCCTGGCAAACATGAGTTGTTTCCAAATCAAAATTTGGCTTCTCCTTCACAGTGACTAATTCTAATACTGCACAACACAGTGTATCATGTCCATCATCCTCTAGAATCGGTAAAGCAATCGATCCACGGACTTCATGGTCAACTGCATATTGTATGCGTAAATACTCAGCCTCCTTGTAGTACATAACATTTGATGTCCACTCCGGTATTCTTGAAGTAAAAACTCTACCAGGAAGACCTGGACATGATCCTGGTTTCATTTCCAAATCAAAAGTGAATTTCCTCGACACCTCTCGATATCCAGATAACACCTGATCAAGTAGAAATGGTTGTTCATAGGTGCTTAAAATGTACTGATCACCACTCTTCATCGGAACCCAAACCTGAGCCAAGATTCCCTCACCAGATGATTTTTTAAACAATTCTAATGCCTTGAGCATTCTCTCAGCAAGTGATTGACAAGGTGATTTTGGAATTACACATTTCTCAACAATATGAGTAACATAATTCTGTTTGCTCGAATTCTTCCCCGTTTTATCAACCAAATCAGCCTCTTCACTAGAGTCTACGAAACAAAACTGGTCATCATTCTGCTGAAACATCAAATCTTCCCCTTCACATGGAAAAGTTTCAGTATTCTGTTCTTCAAATGGTGCATAATCGATGGACATTGGATTAATAGGCGAAAATGTTGAATAAGGAGGAAAAATTTGCTCTATCCCAGCATATGTATCAAGATTCATAATCTCCATAACATTTTCATCCATATATGGACACCTTGGAGATGCCCAAAAACCAATACCATTTTCCATTGTCAGTCCAACTAACAAAAATCTACTGATACTTTATTGCAACAAAGTGTCAAACAACAACCCCAAATACTCCTCAGGGCACTTCAATCTCCCTACAGTTTTACATATTCCAAGAATCCAACATCGTAGTATCAAATCTCAGTGAATCGTGGCAGCAAGACCACTCATACTAGGAGCATATTAAAGTTTCCTAATTTAAGGAATCTACTAATTACCCCTCCATGGAAATTGTACTTCACATCAAGATTACTTAGCAAAAAAACTACAAAGGTGTAAACTTTATATTTCAAGGACCAAAAGAACCAATTTTTAAGCACCACAGTCAAGAACTTCACAGAATCCAAGACACCCCAAACTTTATCAGCAAAAAAAAAAAGAAAGCTTTTTCAAGCCTTTTCAAGCTGTCACACTCAAATTTCAAGAAATTGTAACAATTAACAAAACCCCATTTCATATAAAGAAAGAAGCCATAAACCAAAATCAATTGACTGATTCAAATCAAGATTTGTACCAAAAAGTGGCTAAGAAAGGAAAATGAATAGGGGAAAAGGGTGGATATTAAAACTAGTCTACAGAGGTTTTAGGTATTTTGTAAGGAGAAGGAAAGTTCCCAATAAACAAAAATGATTTGAATTCTTTTCTGTGTGTTTAACAATATAAACTACTTGTGCCTATGTGAAGAAAGAACTTGTTACAGTTTGTTTGGATGGATGTCACCAACGAGGGTTGCGGTGGATTATCGATCATTCTTCTTCCTTAACCAAGAGGTTTTGAGTTTCAGTTTCAAAAGCTTTTGTTAGGAGCACTTTATCTCTAATGTTGGATCTTTTGTCGCAAATTCAAATTTAGTCAGACTCAACGTGAAATTGAACATGGGTTGAGAAATGAAAGAAAACATATTGTACATCGAGTATATTGCTAGTTTAAATATAATATTTATTTTGATTGTTATTTAAGTTTTATTATATTATATTATCAAAATTCATTATTACGTAATAACAAATATTTTGACTGTTATTTTATCCCTTTTTATTGGTTTTATCTTGCTATTTCTCCTATAGATTTATATTTGTTGATGTGTGATATTCTGTAAGTATAAAAAAAAAAAATTATCCAAATATGATATTCATCAAACTAATAGGATATAGTAATATAATCTCATATATTATGAAACAAATTTGATGATTTTACTGCTTTATTTTATTTCAAATAGGTGTTTTTTTTTTCATAACTAAGAAGAATTAATTTTATTTTAATCCCAAAAAATTTGTTTTAATATATGAAAATTTACATTATTAAAGAATTATTTTTAAAAAAAAATAAGTTACTAAAATACTTTTTATTTTATAGGTTTGGATAAACTTTTTTTTTAAGTAACGTGTTTAAGTTAAAAATATCATTTATTTTGAAACGGAGAAGTAACACATAACGGCGGATAGCAAGGAGGAACTATAAGAAAAATGTTTAGATCTTTACTAAAGTGTAACATCTGTCTCTTAAACTATACTTTTAATATTATATTTGTATTATTTTACATTAATAAATGCTCTCACGTCATCAACTTGAATCTTTATGAATGATTTGAATATTCCATTGGTTTATATGTGACTTGAAAATTTTTAATCTTAAATTTTGTCACGATAACTTGTGTGATCATAAAAGCAAAGTCACTAAGAATAAAATTTAGGAAAAAGAAGTGATTATTAATATTTCATATATATTTTTTAATAAAAGAATTACTAAGAATAGTATGAGAATTTTATTTATTGATTGTTTAAACTGAACAACTAAACTAAATATTTATCTTTAATATAAAAATCAACTAAAATAAAAAAATATTAAATAATTAAATAAAACAATAATAATTAAAGTTTAAAATTTCAAAATATTATTAATAAAATTTGAAGAACAGTATTTACACAAATTTTACCTCTTTCCTTATTAATTTTTTTTTATTTAACATTCGCTTTCAATATTAAAATATTAACTGTACCTCTAGATGAAGGCCACGTATTTTGGCAGACATGGTGTATGAATTGTGAAGTTATTGATAAGAATTTGAGAAGATACTCAGAATCTCTATCCATGCGAGGCATAAGATTCCAAACTCATTTGATTGTGACACTATATATATCTTATACTATATAAAACTAATTCAAATCTGTCCCTTTAGTAATAATTTTTTTTTATTATTTCTCGCTTGGTATCTGATATTTACACTAAAGTTTAACTATTTCAGAATTAAATCAGGTAAGATTTAAGAAAAATGTTCTCTATAAAAAAAAATTCATACTTAGAACTCAATAAATCTCTGTCATTGATAGTCCTTTGATAATAAATTAGTTATACTATAATACCGAAGTTTTTTTATTTATCATTCAACGTTAGATTTATATATTATAAGTTTGATAAATTTGATAAGAAAAAACACATAAAGCCCCCCCAAACCCTAAACTTGACAGCACAAACTTACTTTAGCACTTAAACTACACGAGCGTTTAAATAACCCCCTTAACATCTTTGAATTTTTTTATTTATCATTCAACCTTTTATATATATATATATATATAATGATAAACCCTTTATAGTATTTAGAAGAAAAGACCTTAGTAACAATATTAAAGATAATTGATTACTTAAATAAAGATTTAAAAGAAAAAATCATACAAAAAATAGTTTATGAAAAAATTGAAGAAGAAATTCAAATAGAATTCATAATACATAATTATGAAGAAATTATGCTAAACGATATCTATTTGTCCGATTATTATTTATCAGAATAAATACCTTATCAAAATTAGTTTAAAAGAAGCTATAGATATACTTAATGACTTATTAGAAAGTCATAAACAAATTAGCCTAAGGTTAAAATTAATAGAAATAGAAATTAAAACAATTAAAGAATATCTTCCTGGAAGAATTACAAATTTAATAGAAAAAATAGAAAGAATTGACAAAAAGGTAAGTCAAAAATATATAAATGAACTCTTAGCAAAAAAATTTTCTAGTAAAAGTTCCTATCGAAAAAGAAGTTTAGATAAAAAACTCATAGAAGAATTCTTGAAAAAACAAAAAATTCAAGAAACAGTAAAATCTAGTAAAAAGAATCTAGAAGAAGAAGAAAATATGCCTGAAAAATATGAAAAAGGAGAAAACTTTGAACAAAGAAATGAATGAACTAGATGAACTAGTTTATGCATTAGAAGACCTTGATCTTTCAGATCAAAAATTAAAAGTTCTTATGAATAAAGGTGATACAGGAGGACCCCAAGGAAATTTTGTTAAAGGAGAAGGATCCCACATCTTAAAAGAAGAACAAGAACCAGAATATAATTCTGAACAAAACTTTGCTTCCAAAGCAAAAAGAAATAAAGATTTTATGAGCGAATATCATAATAATAACAAATCTAAATATATGCCAAATAGACTCCTAACAGAAGATGGAGGAACAACCCAATTTTTAAATCTAGATTGTAAAAGAGAACCAGATTTAGATCTAGATTTATGGGCACAAAATATATTTCTTTTCTTCCTGTTAGGAAAAGGAATAAATTATATAGAAGAGGAATAATATATTATTATGATAAACACTTTCATCGGAAAAGTCAGTAATTGGTATACATGATTATCAAATGATACAAAAGGAATCATCAAAAACAGTACAATAGAAGGTTTAAAAAATTTTCTTCAAGAAGAAACAAGAAACCTTGTACAATTCATAGGAAATGAATTCCTAGGTGGAGAAGAAAATTCTTCTCTAAATAGAGAGGAATATGAAAAAGAAATTAAAGAAGGAGATACTCTTGGACAAAAAAATATCATTCTTAAATAATATACTTGGACAATTATGCATGGCGCATAATGTACAAAGAAATGCTAAAAGAATTAACACTTAAATCTATTGCCTAGATACTAATGCAACAACCCAATGGGGATGCAACGATAGAGTATATAAGAAAAGAAAAAAGCTTAAGAAAAACTTAATAAAAAGAAAAAATATGTCAAAGAAAAACTATATACCTAAAAAAAGGTATTATAAAAAGAAAAATAATTTTAAACAAACAAAAGAAAAATGCAAATGCTACAACTGTGGCGAAGAAGGACATAAAAGCTACGAATGCAATAAAAAATATGTAAAAATATAAAAAATAGATAAATTAGAAATTGATTCAGATTTAGAATTTGTAACATCAATAAAAAGTGATGAATTCTATGAAGAATTATATAAAGAATTTTCAACCAGTTCAGAAGATTCTGAATAGATGAATAAAGAAATACAAGAAGAATTAGACAATTCAGCGCAAGCAATTGAGACTGAAGAAGATCAAAGAGGATACGCCTTAAAGGCAACATTCGATGAAGAACTATTAAAGAAAATTCAATGATTAAAACTTAGTTTAAAAACTAAAGATAACATATTCAGCAAGATACAAATATGTTTGCAAGAAATAAAATTTCATATCATGAATATCAAGAAGTAGAAAAGGTCAAGAAGTACAAAAGGTAATAGAAATTATCCAGACTACTGGAAAGCATAAGCTAAATCTTTTAACAAAGTCAATGATCTATCAGATTCTCAGAAAAATTCCTGAAAGGAAAAGAAAGAAAATGAATTATGTTCATTTAGGTGGAATCCAAATTCTAGTTAAATCAACGTTTAAAGAAGGAATCAATTGTCCTATTGTAATTAATCTTTCAGATGAAAGATTTATTAATGCTAGAGAAGGAAATCTTGGTATATTTGAAGGTAACCTAGCCTACACCAAGCTCCTATTCAATTGCTATCCAAAGTACTGTATTTCACTAAAATATGCAGACTTTAATGATACCTTAAGCTTGCATTTTCAGGTTAAAAGAAATGACTTATTCAAACCAGGTAATCATATCATGAGTATATATTACCAAGCTTTGTATACAATCACAAACTCCAACTATGGAAATGTATATAAAAATAAAAATATGATCGAAATAGATCAAGAATGCATAGGAATTGCAAGAATAGTTGAGGCAGAAATGCAAGAGGCAATTATTCCAGAAGCATATGAGATCCATTTTGAAAAAGCAAAAGAGATAGGAAGCCTTGTCAATAATCTAAGACTTTCAATAGAATATGGAAGAAATTCTATAAAGAAAAGTATTTCCAATAGATATTCTAAGAAGATTCTTGAAATTACTAACGTTACTAGAATTTCAGAAAGAATCTTTAATGGAATTGAATGGAAAAAAGGGGAAATCCTGATACAAATCGATGCTACGGCAAATCATACCAAAGATATTATATTAGATGAATTACCAATATATGAAGGTACCCCTTACATCTATAAAACCTTTGAAGGAAATAATTTTAGCTGTATAAATGTTTTATGTAAAAATAAACTTTAGACTGATTTTAAGAGTCGCCACTTAATTTTTAAAGTGAAATTAAGAAAACTGATTTTTTCAAAAGATAAAAAAAAAAAACAGAAAATCTAATGAAAATAAATAAGGGGTTTGATGTTCATATTAGCATTTTAGGAAGGGTTTGAAAGCACCTGAAATGCCCGTTAATACGCGGTTATCCGATAATTAATTATTTGGCTAAAATAAATTAACTTAGCTTGAATTAAAAAATTGAACCATTTTTATAATTGAGGTCATTTTAAAAGGGGAAAATGAGGGGAGAATTGGGATATTATCTAAATAGGATCTTTAGCAAAATCATCTTTTAAGTCAAGTGAAATGAATAATTTAGTTAAGTAGTTAATTCGAAATGGATGTCCTCTGGGGGTTTGTTTGAAACCTTAAAATCGATAGCAATTATTAACAAACAAGCAGACACAATAAATAAAGAGAGAGACTTGGACCCAAGTTTTATTTTTTTGTACGCCTAGGCCAGTACTTGGGTCTGCTTTCAGTTTTGGGCCTTCGGCCCATTTAAAGTCATTTATATCTGTCACATTCTAACATAATAGAAATATTTGTTATTTGGGCCTTAGGCTCAACTCTTCCACCTGTTCTAAACTAACACAATGATAGCAATTAAAATAACAAAATACAACTTTTTAAAGAAGAGTGGGCCTCTTTAAGCCCAATTGTATCAATTTCTTAATCTATTGCTTCTTTCAACTTCGGGTCCTGTTCATCAAATTTTTAGGGTTGACTGACTCGATGACGTAGAATTGGACCTCCATGGCCCAACAAGAAAATGCAAGGAGAAGAAATGGAGTACAAAAGAGACTCGGAGCAGATTTCACATGTGGCCAAAAAAAAAAAGAATAGAAATTAGCATTCATCAAGCAGTAGCCTCAAAATCTATTAGCAAATATCTAGCAGCAAAGAAATCTAAACAAATGTAAACTAAAATCATGCCTAGTTATTTGAATATCACTAGCGTGAAAACAAGAACATGAATAATTTAACAGATCCTCAATAGAAGATAAGAGTAAGATATAAGAATATGCATATCAAATAACATCGAAATATGGCTAATCAACCATTTTGCACTTATCTTAACAAGCCATTGAAACGATAGGCAGAAACTAGAATAAATAACTGTATAGAGAAGCAATACTTTAGATTTCAAAGCAATCAGAAAGTTGTAAACTAGATATTCATTTTTTGCATGCAAGGTCCGAACAATGAATCACAATAACTATAAAGTCAAACAGAAGGAGTAAGGCCATTTATGAGCTTTTGATTTAAATGAGCAAGTAATATGCCCAGATGAATCACAGTAAATCAAGTCTCAAAGAAGTTCTAAGATTGAAACAAAGACACCAAGAATAAAACTATTCTTCTAAACTTAGCTAAACAGGGAAAAGAAGATCCAAATTTTATAAAGTTTTTTCTACAGAGAAGCAACAAGGATACTAAACTTTAGACATGAACCACAACATACTTCCCTTTTCGATTAAAACCGAACAAAGACCAGGACATTAAGTTATGACGATGGAAATAGAATATAGATACAAATTTCAAAACAACACACTCATCCGAAAGACTTAAACAATGACTAAGACCAAACAAATTGGCCACGAGTAAACTCGAAAACATTAAGGAGATAACACATGAATGGTCAAGACAAAACTGAAAACAACAGACCAATAACGACATAAACTTTCCAAGTCAAACAGCTCTTGAACATACTCTTGTGAAAACAACATTAACAACAAAAGACCAAGACTTTGTCGACTCCACCATTCAGCCAAACGACAAACAAGGAACTAATTTTTTCTTTGAATGGATTCATCGTTTTAAGCAGTCTTAACAACACAATTTAAACTTCAACAACACTAACATATGGAAGAGAAGACAAGACAATCAGGCTCTATGGTGACTCAAACTCGCAAGCAGTAACTATTCAAATATCAACTATTGAACCAAAGAGGGGTGAGTAGATTACTCCAAGCAGTGGGAGAACAAACTCCAAAACATTAGGAAGAGAGAGAATGAGACAGCCCAAATACCACTCTCGAAAGGACTTAGATACATACATTAACGCCATTTTTTTAGAATGCCTTGCAGAAAAGAAAGATGAATAAAGACATGAAAGAAAAAGAAAAATCTAAGAGGAACAACATCAAAGAGACAAGAGACAGAACAAGCCAACATGGTGAGATGATCAGAAAAGAGAAATAAGAATTACAACGAACAAAACCAGCTAACGGATCAACAAATGATAGATGAAACAACACACAAGTTTCATATTAACTAGTTTTAAAATCTATTCCTATTTGTAAATGAAACCACATTAACAGACCAAGAACCTGCATCGAGCCAGACAAGCAACCAGACAATAGAGAGAAAGCAAATAAATGCAAAAGTCAAAAAGAAAACTCAAGCTCAAAGATTCATAAAATTTCAGCTTTGAGTTGCTAGAAAAGGCCCATTTTAACTTTAAACAACTGAGATACATGTATTCGAAATCGAACTACCTTTCAACAGACGAAAGTCGTATATAAAGAAGAGCGCAGAAGCATTATTGTAAGGAAGAAAACATACCAACAGCCTATTTAATTTCACTCCAAACAGAACATCAAATAAAAGGGTCGAAATTTCGAATGAGTTTACTTTTTTTGGTGCAGCAAACTGAGACGACGAGCTTTAGAGACAACTTCACCACGCCAAAACTTCGAACACGAACAACAGTCGAGAAGTATGGGTAGAAATATCAAACACAGGCTAAAATTAATTGTCTTTCTGATTTCTTATAGTATATTTAGTATGTATTTCTTTAGCTATTTTTCTTAAGTTGTTCTCTGTAATTTTTCTAAAAAAGTCCAACTCCCCCTCTCTTTAATACTGAAACAGTAAATGATGTATAGAGGGGAGCTAGGGTTCACAAATTTTGAGAGAACGGGCGGGAGATTTTCAGATAGAAACAAGGCCCTTTAGTTCAAACTCTGAACTTTCACCATTAAAGAAACACACACTTTTTTCTGAAATTTCACCCCATTCCGGATGGGGAAAGTGGAGATGGACGCTCTTGATCGATTTCGTTGTCTTTGAGGTGCTACGTGTCTCGATCCCACGTCCTTAAGGATGACCTTGCGCTGCTAGAACAACTGCTTTTGCCACAAATCTCTGCTGGAACAGTACTTGTTGTACTGGATGGAGAAGACTCGTAGACGCCGTTAAACGTTGGTTGCTTTTCGTGTTTTTTGACGCTGTTGCGTTCTGATGTTGTCGTTGGAATAAGCTATGTTAACGTGAAGGTTTTAGGTTTCTTGTTGAACGTAAATGGGCACGGTCAAGGGGATTAGGTGTTGGGTCTGGTTGTTGGGATTTGCTGGAAGTATAAAAGGGGCGAGTTGGCTGGAAAATTTGCTTTCTAAAGGGCAACGGGTTGGGAATTTACATTTTTGGGCTGAATAATGGCCCAAAAAAATGTGTTTAAGGTTAGGTAATAAGATTGCAATTAGGAAATAGCTTCACAAATTGCGAATTCGGCCAAGCTAATTAAGGATTTAGCCAAAATTGGATGTAATTCGTGAAATAACTAAATAAGATGAATCAATATTAATTAATTAACTAGCTTTTTAATCTTAACGAAATAAAATAATCAAGCTTAATAATAAAATAATTAAACTAATCGTCTTAAAATTATAACTATAATTAAGACTAAACTAAATTAATAAAATATTTAACTTAAAAAGTGTAAAATCTTTTTGTGATGATTTTCAACTATTTACAAAATATACTAATCGAATATATGTTCCTATATAAAACACATTAATTATTTAAATTATTACATAAATAAGAAAATTCATTTTAAAACTTGAGAAATATTTTGAGTTTTTTTTTTTTTTTCATAAAACCAATTATTTCAAATTGTTTAAAAATTAAGAAGCTCAAAAGTTAATTTCTATTGTGGCGGGTCAAAATTGGGTGTCAACAATAAACATGGTAGATTTACCAATACAGTTAGATACAATAAGAATAAAGTTTCTTTTTATGTTACAAATCACGAAAGTAATCACAACCTAATCCTAGGAAATATGTTCCTTAATAGTCTTAATGACTATAGTATAGGAAAGAATGGAATAAAAATGAGTTATAAAAATGAAACTTATTTCATATCAAAAAATTAAAAAATGCCCAAAGAAACATCTTTTAGGGTATCAGTCTTCATAGAAATAACTTTCTATGATATAAAATTAATAACCTGTTGTCAAATTGACAATGGATCTGAAGCCAATCTAGCCAAATCTTTTTTAATAAAGGATCAGGATAATAATAAAAACAACATACCTATGATTGGTATTACAGGTGTAAAAGAAAGAGTATCACAGTCAAAAGAAAAAGTATAAATAATTTTAGGATCAAAAATTGTTTCTATAAATAAAATATTTGCCTATGATAAATTAGAAACTGATTTATTATTAGGTAATGATTTTCTTCAACAATTTCAAGATTATCATCAAACTATATATATGATAAGTCTTAAAACCCCTTGGGATATTTTATCAAAGTCCCAAGTAACCAAAATTCATATATTCTTGAAAAAGAAAATGAAATTACAAGAGAAAGTATTTGGAGAATCTAAAGAAAATCTCTTGCAAATGTCTTAATCTAGAACAGATTAAAAAAAAATTACAAGAATCTTGTGGCGAAAATCCCTTAGCAAAATGGGAAAGAAATCAAGAAAAGACCATTTTAATACTTAAAGATCAAAGTATCATCATTAGAGTAAAGCCAATGCTCTATAATGAAGATGATAAAAATGAGTTTAAAATTCAACTCAAGGAATTAATCAACCTAAAACTTATTAGGATGAATAGAAGCCCTCATAGTAGTCCAGCATTTATGGTAAGAAATCATGCTGAGATAAAAAGAGGAAAAGCTCGAATGATAATAAACTATAAAGAGCTAAATAAAAATTGTATATTTGATGGATATTTTATCCCAAATAAAAATAATTTAATAAACCTTGCAAAAGGAAAAACCTATTTTTCAAAGTTCGACTGTAAAAGTGGATTTTGGAAAATAAAATTAAGAAATCCATTCCATTAACGACTTTTAGCATGCCTAATGGACATTACGAATGGTTAGTTATGCCCTTTGGATTAAAAAATACTCCTCAAATCTTTCAAAGAAAGATGGACAAAATATTTTCCGAAAAGGAATTTCTAATCGTCTATATAGATGATATACTAATATGTTCTAAAACATATCAAGAATATTTAACACATTTAAAAGAATTTTCAGATATATGTTTGAAAAATGAAATTATTCTAAGCCAGAAAAAGGCAGAAATAAATCAAAATGAAATATAATTCTTAGGAATGGTTACTTCAAAAATTGAAATAGAATTACAATCTCATATCTCGAAAAAAAATTATTGAGTTCCCTGATAGATTAACAACTAAACAAGAAATACAAAAATTTCTAGGATATCTTAATTATGCAGGTGAATTTATTTTAGATCTAGCAAAGAAAAAGAATATTCTTCAAAAATTAATAAGGAAATCCAATAGACTTGGATGGACTTAAGAACACACAAAATGTATTAAACAATTAAAAGAAGAATGCTCTAAATTTCCAAAACTTAGATTACCAGAAAAATGTGATAATTTGGTATTACAAATAGATGTGTCTGATAATCATTGAGCAGCATTATTGCAAATCGATTTAAATGAAATTTATGGATACACAAGTGGTACTTTTAATAAAGCAGAAACAAGATATTCCATGAATGAAAAGGAATTATTAGCTATTATTAGAGAAATTAGAAAATTTTCAGCTTTCCTTTTACCAAAACAATTTATTATTAGAAATGATAATACACAGGTGTCAGGGCTAATTTCAAACAAACTTCCATCAGAACCGCAATACAGAAGATTGCATAAGTGGCAGATTTTGTTATCATTCTATTCATTTAAAACAGAACATATTAAAGGAGTTGATAATTCTCTTGCAAATTTTCTCTCAAAAATGTCCAATATGGACAATCGAACACAAATCCTAATTAATAGGGTGTATGAAAAAAATTTCATTGTGGAAAAGTCCATTGATGAGAAAAGCCACAAATTATTCAACATTCGAGATGAATTAGTCAGCTTGTCCGAACAAGCAAGAAAAATGCAGTATGAAATCAATCAGCTCAGCAAAGATCAAGATGAAAACATGAATGGATTCTTGTTGTTATGTGAACATTTGAATGCTTGTCCAAAAAGGAATTCAAATCCTGAAGGGAATGTTACTCCCAACAAAGTGGCAGGAGATGTCCACTAGAACCTAATGCTAAAAACATCTCATTGGTAAGCATGGATATGCCGAAACCTGAGTCTAAGGACAAAGGTAAAAGCCAAGCAATTTAACAAGATGTCAATTCTTCGAAAGAATAGAAGAGCACATCTTCAAAAATTGAAAAAATAATCTATTGAAAACTAGAAAGTAGTTTTATCAAAATTCCATCAGGAACAAAAGTTTTTTCATTTTTTCAGGTTGGAAAGCAAAACTCAAAGGAAGAAGAATATCTAGCATTCACAAGATACATCTATAACCTCCCCGAAAAAAGCGGAGAAACATTCAGAGTATTAGAAACAACTAGTTTGTTTTCAAGAATCTCTATATTTTCAAACGGATCACCAGGCTTTACAGCTCAATTATTTGAATTTGGATACTTAGACAGAGTCTATGCAAAACCTGATCTACAAGAATTATCCAAATTACCAGAACAACTGAAGAACTCAGCAAAGAACTATGTACAGGGTGAAGGAGTCTATTGCAGATTCTTTAGCATCGCAATGGAGAGCAAGGATTTGCAATTATATTTTCCAACGATTAATTACATAACGGTGGAAAAATTAAAACATTTCAACATCAAAGCAACCAAGGTTGACAACAAACTTCCCCACCTAAATAAAAAATGGATACAAACAAAACGAGCTTTGGGAATTAAAGAATTATATTTTATTCTCAAACGTTTTTACAACGAAGATTACAGAATCTTAGACCATGATCAAGATTGGCTCCTGATGACTAAAGGAAAGACCAAATCCAAAACACTAAAGGAGAAGACCCTTGACATAGAGCTTCATAGATTGGAGGCAACAGAAGAAACATGGAAGCTTGTTTGCAAGTTTCTAGACCACAAACATTCAGTACATGAAAATGGATTTGAATAAAGTCATAGCTAGCAGAAGACAACTGCAAAAGCATCCATGTGAAAGATTAGATAAAGACAAATAAAAAACGTAAGCAATTACGTCATGAAGAAAACTATAAGAAAGAATCTTACCTTATTTCAACTGTATCTCTTTAGTCAAAAGAGAAATCAAATCTTGTCGGCCATCAGCTTTGGATGATTGAAGGATGAAAAGAATAATTATCAAAGTTTTCAGGATAGTCTCTGCAAAACAACAATGTAATAATTAGTCCCTCCTTACATCTATAAAAGGAGATAGAAATCTCACTTAGAAGGTAGACTACATTTTCCCTAAAATTATCCATAAGAGAAAAATGTTAGGTATCTCAAGAAGTGAGTAGAAACTTCTCCCATCAGGGAAAAGTATTGTTATTTCTTAGTATTATGAAAAGTAAGCGTGGTTTGTAAATATAGATGATATTATGAAATAAACAGTTGGGTTTTTATACTTCTCTTCTCTAAATTCCCGGGATAGCTTTAAATGAAGGTTGCGATCTTCTGCCTAAATGAGGAACAATAGTGAAGTAGCCGGTAGACTGTGGTCGTGGAGGCGAAAAACTGTTCATAGCCTGAAAGGAGAACTGCTGAGGTGGTGATAGAAGCTATTCAACGAAGAAACAGGAGAAAGGTATTTCATACATATTATCTATATAAACAAATTATATTCTTATTTTTCAAAATACATAGAATAAAAAATACCCAGTACCTATAGGGAATCAATAATATCATGAGAATATTGACAAAACGCTTCAAGTAATTAAACGCCTGTATAATTTAGATGCTAAAATAAGCTGTGCCGTCAAATTTAGGGAGAGTTTTTATGTGTTTTCTTATATGATAATAATAAGTTCAATTTAGGGCATAATCATTGTGATAAAAGTTTTATTTGCTACTGTAATTTAATAAAACGGGATGTATAGAGTGTAAAATTGTATAATATAAGTATGTATATAATTACATAAAATTTATACAACAAATTAGGACTAAAATTCAGTTCAAAATTATAACGGATAAATATATTTATAAAATATGAAATTATAGGATAACTTTTAAAAATTCTCAAATAACAAAATTTAGCCCAAATACTGGTTTACGTCACCTTGCTGGGATTCTCTGGATCTTCACGCCTAACCTGTTGCTCACGTGTCCAGATGTGGGATCTACATGAAATAAATATTCTTTATTTTTAACTTTTTTGTAAATTTTAAATTTTAATTATTACGTGACATATATAAGATTATAAGATTTAATAAAATATTTGATTTTATATACCTTAAGTTAAAATCACAAGATTTAAAATCTTTTTCGTTTTCTTAAATTTTGTTTAAAGTCAAAACCATATAAATAAAAAATGAAATTGAAGGAATATTGGATTACTGCTTGTTGTTATAGATAAATATTCCATATTTTTTAAAAATAGAATCTGCAAAATAATTATAAAAGCTTTCCAAAATAATTACTCCCTCTATTCTAATTTGAATGAGTACGGAGTTTAAAAAAATTAAAATAAAAATTTAAATTTTATAATCTTAGATTAAAAATATTTATCATCTTATAAAATTTATGATGTTAAACTACCATGTAGAATGTTGAATTTGAACAAACTTCCTAAATATTTTTAAAAATATTTTAGATAGATCCAAAAAAAAATTCTTTAATTAAAAAATATTATTTTTAATAAATATGACAATTAAAATAAATAAAAATATATGATTTCACTTGGTTGAGTAATAACGTGTTAGGAAGGGAAGTTAGAGAATGATTACAGAGCACCAAACAAGTACGTTATCATTTCTACTAGTAGTTAAACTGCCAAGGGAGAAGAATTCGGCGAGCAGAGACGAATTTAGAATTTAAAAATAATAAATTTAATATATATAATTTTTTAGTATTAATTTTTTTATTTTTTAAATATATGAATTCCTATATATTATTTATGTATAAATTTATATTTCACGATGAAAATATTAAATTTAAAATTCGCTACTGTAACATTAGATCATCCCCTACGTATGAGTCACTATCATTTCTATAGTCAACGGCTCAACGCAATGGCTTTGCCAGAAATGTTGATGAGCATTTTGCAATCGTCAAGAAAGAAATTGTTACAATTTGCATGCTGACGTGACGTAAGACGAATTTAGAATTTAAAACTTATAATTTTTATGATAATTTAAAATTAAAAATGTAAAAATAATTGAATTTATAATAAAATAAATGAAAAATAATTGAGTTTAGATAAATTCGTATCCGATCTTCTAAATTCATCCCTGCTTGCCAGTCATTTTGCATAAAATAAAATCTCTAACAAATATAATTTCATTTATATTCTAGAGATGAAGAAAAGTGTGAGATTTTTATGAAGAAAATTGTCTTCTAACAATTACAATAATAATAATTATGCCTCAATCCCAAAAAACTGAGATCGGTTACATGAATTCTCATTTTTTTAACAATTAATATAAAAAATAATGACATCTTTTATTAAAATGAAAAAATAACTTTCTTTCGTGCTTATATTTCAAAATTTAAGAAATATTTTTTTTCAATCCCTCAAATTTATTTAATTACAGTTCTTTTCAACTCTGAATATAATGCAAAAGCTTTAGTTGAATGCATTTATCAAAATTTAGATATTCAACAAGATGAAGAACTTGATTTGATAACATGTCAAAATAGTATAAAATTACTTGCTAAAGAAATGTATGATAAATATTATTCCTTAGACAATGTTGAAAATCCTCAAATGTCTATGCCTCAAGTAGGTGCCCATGGTTGAATGAAACATAAACTTGGTATTGATTCTTCTAATAAATGTGAATTTTTTAAATATCTTGAACAAGGTTCAGATAATATTACAAATGAGGAAGATATACCACAACTTTTGAACTGGTGGAGGGCTCCTGGAACTCAATTTCCAAAACTTAGTAGGATGGTAAAGGATGCGCTTGCAATTCAAGGATCATCAGTAGCTTCGGAGATAGCTTTCAGCGCTGCAAGATTTCAAATTGGAGACCACATATATTCGTTAACAGAAAACAGTTTGGAGATATCGGTGTTGTTTAGAGATTGGATAAATGATGAGCAGAGAAATCTAGGACGTCCAAAGTTAAGTAGTCAATATGAACTTTTCATAGATTCAATCATTGGATATGGTAGTGACGACGGCATGAAATTAAACTTTAAGATCGTCAACGAGCTTTACCAAGACTAGTAGTTAATAACGGTCAATCTATAGTTGAGTTAGAGAAAGGCTTTGTAGGACGATACCACTATTAGTATTACATTCGAGGCTTAGTTGAAACAGAACCCTTCCTAGAAGGTGGCTACGTAAATTAGGCACTCTACTAATAGTTGTAAATTGTAATACAAATTTGAATAAATTGAATTGATATCTTTTTAAATTTGTGTCATTGCTATATACTTTTATTTTTATTTAAGCTTTTAAAATTACAAACTTAAGTTATTTAAATTACAAGTTATAAGTATAACTTATAACATATTAATAAGTAATAACTTATAAACTTCAAAAGATTCAAATTCAAATCTTGAAAACTTAAGCTCAATTTTTTTTTAATAAGTAAAAGTTTTAAAAAAATATTTTTAAAATAAACTTTAGTAAAATTACATTATAAATTTCAAAACTATTAAATAAAATTTAAACTTAGAAAAATAAAAAAGCATTCATATTTTCTTGATTCAAAATAACTAAAAAAAATTATTATTTTTTGAAATATGTGTCGTCCCGTTCCGATCCGATCCGTTACCATCCCGATATATAATGGGATGGGACGGAACCGAATATTCATCCCGATAATTTCGATTCGGTTCATCTCGATACCGGTCAACAAACCGATCAACTTGTTCCATACTAATCCAGTACCAGTTCGTTCCGGTCCGGTGGTTCCGATTCGATCCGATGCCCAACCTTATTATTGACTATTTCTTCAGCTACCAAATAAAACTAAAGGAGAACTATTAAGTAGGGCAATACAATGTTTTAGTCTAGGATGCATGTTGGTCATCACGATATAAGCCTCCTGTCGCCTTTTCTGCTTGAAAACTTTATGATTCCTTTCCATTCAAATTCTGGTAGACTGTAGCAGCAAGTTTGATTCTATAGTAAAAGTAATTGTCCAATAATAATTGTTGAGTTTGAAAAATTAAGAGATAATTTATCTTTTTGTGTCTATTTTATTTTTACTATTTCATACTATTCAATATATAATGCATTTCGAAAATATTAAATTTAATATATTCAACTTTATTATTTATTATTTCTTAAGATGAGTGCTAAGTGAACAATTACTATTATTGAACGGAGGAAACATTACATAGTTTTGGGTTCCATGTGCTCATGTTTTAAAGTTGAACATATTAAATTTGGATATTTTGTGACTATTGTCATTTTAGGTTAATTAATGTGGTTGATAAAGTATGAAAAGTCAGTTCTCGAATCCAGATATTTTTCAACCTTTGTTTTAGATCAAAGTGTTGAGCATTTTTTTAAGCACAAATCATTTGCAACTTGAATTTTATTTATCATAAAGTATGAATTCAACTTTGATCTTACATTGCTATATTTAACTTTATCTCTCACTTACACTCTTAACAACTTGGTTTATTTTTCTTTTTTTATTTCTCACTTTTGCTTTCACATTCTTTTTCTTGCTTTGCTTTTAACCAACTGTATCAATTTCCATTATAAGTAGGAAAGAGAGGTGCATGATCTCGGAATTACTTCTGTATAAATTCATGCTTGCTTACTTGAGCACAACTCAAATGACTACATTACTTTATATATAATATAATAAGGTTCTCACAAAGTTGTTTTTGTCAAATTTATAAAGTTAGTTCTTTTTTTTTTTTTAAATTAAGAAATGATATGTATTTTTGACTTATTGTTCAACTTTAAAATTTTGTATTTTCCCTCTTTTATATAATTTTTTATTTAGCTTTGTTTTACTTTAATCGTCATCACATAATTAGGTAAATACTTGGAATAACATTTTTGAAATATTTTGTAATGCCCCAAATCAAACTACATATTCGTCAAGTTTATTAAATTTTTTAGAAAATGATAAACAGAAAGACATCCTTATTATCACTTTAAAAAATGCTCCCTAATAAAAAAAACGTCATAAAGCTAGTATAGTTATCGTACACCTGATTTTCTTTGTGATAGAAATGATCATATTCTAAACAAAATAAGAGTGAGAATTACCCCCAACGAATGAAATAAATGAGTGAACAAGCACCGAAAATTATGCAAATAAAGATTCAGAATATTACAATTAATCAATGAGGGAATCTAACAACAACAAAAAAGATCAATTATTTGGGAATATCCCCCCAAGGCCCCGACACACACCCAATTTAGTATGTTTAGTCGCTAATTTTTCATATGGTAAATAAATATCATTTTAAGTATGATATTTCTTAAGGATGATTCAAATAATTATTTCCATCTATAAATAGTAATGAAAGAATCTAATGAAGGATATTTACTACTCCCTTTTAGAATACTCATAATTACTAGTACTACCTTTTTCTACAATATTTCTAAAATTCTCATTATAGAATTCTTCTTTCAATTTGTACAACTTTTTGAATATTTTAGATTCCTCATTGAGATAATTTTAAATATATTAGTTAGGTTGGTAATGATATCTAACACATAATTGGGACTTGGGAGAATCTTCTCACTTTTTAATATTATATGAGCCATTACTTGCATTCTTTGGTAAAGGAGGTGGATAATATGTACATCTTGTATAAGTTAAGATTGTTATTAAATTCTTAGTCTTGATATCAAGTGATTATAAATTAATTCTTTTTTAAAAATTGGAGTGGAGAAGGAATAATGGGACGGGGAGGTAATTACAATATGAGGAATCAATCACTTTCCAATCAAGTGGAGTTCAGATAGTCAGTCAATTAAGTTATTAAGATTCTTCTATCTTATTTATTTCTTTAAAACATATCTCAAATACGAGGGATACAATTTTTTTTTCATTTTATCTATTTCTTTCGATACATTAATTAAACAAACAAGATTTGGAAATTATATTTTGGGTTGAAGAATATTATATTTTTCATTCATATTTTATATTTAGCATCTAATAGATCCAACAAATAATGAAATCCCTATTGGATATTTGAGAATCTTTTGATCACATGTGATGCAGGTGAGGCATAAGATTCCAAAACCCTTTTGATGACGACACTATATATATCTATCTATTTCCATCTAACCAAAGCTGCAATCGAATGGTTGAGACTTTAGATCGTTAAATAAATTTATTTTTATTAAGATTTAAGTATTTAATTAATTTTAATGATTAAAAAATATTTTTTTGTGTATAATATTAACTATCATTATTTTGTTCATAATCACTAGCCACTGCTATTAACCGTCTCTGTCATCATAACTATCATCACTATTATCATCTATCATTATTGTCATCAACAATCAATTCATTACCAACATCTGTCATTACAACTACTATCATCATTGTCACTATGTCGCTTCGCTTCCAGCTCCGACATTGTCGCGCCACCAACTCCACCATCACTATCAATCACTACCATCACTGCGATCAAATTTTGCAACCAACCAACTTCACAATCACAACTAGCATAGTTGTTACTGCCGTCACTACCACCTTCACCATCACAGTTAGCACCACCATCAACTACTACAAATACATCGTCAACCACCACACATTCTACAATGATCACCAACCAAATTGTCAACTACTAACATCAATTGATTTTACCATCATAACCATCACCATTATTAAAAATTGAATCATAATCGAATGTCAAAATCGATATTGGACTAGATTATTTTTTAAGAAAAATCAATGCCAAATCGACAGATTGAACATTGTCAATTTAAACTAGGTCAGTTTCACAAAATCGGTGAACATGATCGGTTAAAACTGGGAAACAATCGATCCATGATTTGTCGGTTTCAATAAATTTAAAATTGACGTAAACCTTTTTTAAAAAAAAAAAAGCCAATGAACTGGATCAATTTTTCTGAACTATATATAAAAAATTTAGTTGATTGAAATTTCACTCAAATATTTACTAATTGTTAAAAGATTCGAATGGCATCAACATTTTTAAATCATTCAATTTTATTTAAGTATCTCAAGAAATTACAACTCACGATTAGAAAATAAATGAGACATGGTGACCATAGTGTACAATAAAATCATTTTGATGAGAAAAGATTCTATTTTAATGAGGAAAAATAATCAATTAGCTGCCTCCAAATAATCAGCAAATCTTCTGAAGATTGTGCTATGTTTTTCTTTTGAAAGGAAACTAATTAATATTTTGAATTGATATTTTGTATTGGGTGACACCTAAGAGAGATTTAGGGATGTGTGCACTCCACACCTAAGAGAGATTAGTATACTTTTTTTAAAAAAAAACTACTCCCTCAGTCTTTTTTTATTTGTCCAATTTTAACTCTATAGTTATACCTTTTTATGTGTCATTTTTGACAAAGAAAAAAAAGACAATATTTTTACCTATTATACCTCAATTTATTTAGAGAGTAATGTTTTTGAAAAAAGATAGAACCTCTTTAATAAATAATTTGATTTTCGAATTCTATCAATTAATAGAGATAAAATAATAAACTCACTATGTCAATTATTATTTTCTTAACGGGAGGAACAAGTCTTTGGTTTAAAAAATTCATCGAGTATTCTAAAAAGATCGGTAACTAAATTTTATTCTCTATTTTCGGTTTTAACTATAAAGTGGGTGTTGGGCGGGCCCATATTGATCTTGTATTTCTCAATAGCTAGGTCCATTGGGCTGATTTGGCCCAATTCGGAACCCAATTTGATAGAGTTGAATTAAGATTTTTGAGAATTCTTTAAGAACAGAGGAATTATGCAAATAACAATTATAATAAAGTTAATTGTGCTTCTTAGCTATATATATTAGTATTTAATTTGACTAATTAAATGAAATAGAAAATTTTTAAAGAAATTATTGTCTACGGTTATCTATCTTGACCCAATTAGATTAAATAGAAAATCTCATAATAACTTAAGGGTATAGAAAGAAAGAATTATTTTTTTGTAGAGTTTTAAATCAAACACAAGATTAGGTAGGAAGCTATGTATTAAATACTTGATAACAAAAATTATTTATATATTATTAATCCCCTGCATTGTTAATCCATGTATTACTAATTCATGTGTTACTAATCCCTGTGTTATCAATATTTGTATATAGTTTGATACAATAGAAATAACAGGCCTTGTGTAAGTTCTATAGGAAAATATTTATTTATGAAAATACCCTCCACGTTCTTTAGCTCTGAGAAATAGAAAATGTTTTGAGAGAGATTAGAGGGATAGTTATGTAATTAATTAATTTAATACATGTGTTTAACCCTTTGTATTATTAGTAATACAAGCCTTACGATTGGTCTGTAAAGTATAATAGAAAAAAATAATGCATGCATTATCTTTGTGTATTAATTAGTATCCTGTTTGGTACACTTTTCCAATCTATGTTGAAATGTGTATTACTAATACATGAAAATACATGGTATCATTAATACAAGAGAATTTAATGCATTATTCATGCATTGGCGTGATTAAAGATTTCATTGCCCCTCAAAATGATTTTTACATTTTTGTCATCATAATTGTGAAGGGTATTTTAATAAGTAAATATTTTTATGCAATGGATGGTATTTTTAATATACTAAAATCAAACAGTGCATAAGTTTAATTCATATATATATATATATATATATATATATATATATGATTAATACAAACACTATTAATAGGTCTAACCATCGATGACCTCCTAAATTTGACTCTAATTTTCACTTAGACACCTCAACTAGGCTTTGTTCACTTTAGACACCTCATGTCATGTTTCAGTGTGTCATTTTTGACACTTTCTTTTTATAATTAGCCAAATGTGTAAGGTGTGTAACACACTCGACGATGACATGTCAAAATAACGATTTAAATAAAAGACATGGCATAGATAATGAAATTTTTTTAAAATAATGAATTTTAAGTAAACAAAAAAGACCAATAACTTGATGACACATGGCAATTTTTATCCAAATTGTTTTTTAAAAAATTAACCACTTGCACAGCCCATTCTATATTGTCTTCTCCCCACCCCCACCCCGATCCTCAACCCCTCCCCCACTAGAATGTTTTCTCGACAGTCCACAACCCCCTACCCCTCCCACACTCAAATCATCTTCTCCATTGAACTATTTTCTTCCCCAAAAGTAAATCTTACTATGCCATTGTGTGACCAAAAGACTTAGAAAATATTTTGAAGAATAATGACCTCATCCTATGCCATTGGGTGACGTATTTTTAAATATAAAACACTAACCTTCTAACAATCATTTTGAACTATGAAACATGGATAATGGTTAAAATTAGGACAAATAACTTAATCTTATCCTAATAATAAGATTGTCAGAAGCACTAATTAAGGAGCAAAAGACTACAATGTTTTTGAACGACTAATTATGCAACTTTGAAGAATGGATATGACAAAAACGTATTCATGTTCTTATCTAACACTAACAGGTCGTTTAGCCAGGATTAAGTTATCCGAGGATAACTAATATTGGGATAAGTTATTTCATCATGTATATGAAATAATTTATTCCATCAATATAGTAAAAATGATCGGATAACTAATTTACTGACTATCTTAATACCTCCAATCAAACATGGTATAAAATAATCCTACGTTTTATCCTAGAATTATTATACCTTATATCTCACATCAAACGAACTCTGAATATATTATTGGAGGATGCAAATCAATTACCTCCCCCCACCGAACCCCAATCTCTCCCCAATCCAGATTGTCTTTCCCCAAAATACTTTCATAGTAATTTAACTGTTTGAAAAAAAAAAATTATTATATAAAAGCACAATCTCTTTGCGAAAACTAATTCGTCTTACTTATAACTTCAAATAAAATTAAATTCTTCAAATCTAAACAAAGAGTTCCCTATTAAAAGAATTTCCTAGAACTTTTTTTAAAAAAAGAAATTATATATTTCGATTTTTTTTCAAAACATTTCGAAGAGGAAGAATGGCAACAAAACAAGAAAAGTCCTTAAAGCTTGAACTCTTGGTGTTGCAATACCATTAGATCTATTTCTCCATGGAAGGAATTTCAGTTTTTAGAAAAAATTTTCAAACTCTACCAACTTTTGAGAAAAATTTCAATTTCGCTTACAGAAGTTCAAAATTTTCAAATACAATTGATGTCTAAACATAACTTTAACCACTTTTTTTTTTTTTTACTTCAAAATCTACTCCTAAATGATTTTCTTGGACAAAGAACTTTATCAACATGCAATAAGTTGAATCATGATTTTCTTTAATCTCCTTGCAACATCTTTCATGCCTATCCTTAATGATTTAAGATTTGAATATTGTACCCATAAAAAATTGTGATTAATTATTCATTAGTAATTTTTAAAATGTCTATATTAATTGACACGTGTCATAAATCCAGATATCCTCCAAACTACATTTGCATTTTATTTTATATTTTTATGAGAGAAAATGAGCCACAAATTGCGGTTGATGATCAAAAGAAAGAAAAGAATCATATTAGATAAAAAATTGAAACCTTTTATCAAAAAGGTAAAGGGTAGAGTTGCAACTATTAGGTTACAACTCTCCCCTTTCATGAAATTACCTCATCTCTTTCTTCTTCATGCTCATTCTTTCTGCAATTGATTTTTATATTATAAACACAAAAAAAAATATATCTTTCTTTCAACAATTGTTGATTGAATTTACATTTCAAGAAATAATTCATTCAAAAAATGCAAACAACATATGGTAACAATGAGAACATTCCAATATCCCCTAGTCATCAATTGTCACCACAACATTCTTTACAAAGAGATCTTTCATTGCAATCACCACCACCGCGGTCTCAATCACAAAATTCAATGCATAGACATCTCTCCTCATCCTCATCATCATCTCAAAATTCGATGAATGAATCTCATTCAGCTATACCAGCAACAACACTAATTATGTCTAATTCGATATCATCATCACCAAAAAATCCCCTTTATGGACCCCCTCCACCAGCACAATTGTCATCATTATCGACACGAATTTCGTGGCCATTAATTCCACCACAACACCAACCACCTCCATGTCACCAACCCCCTATGATGCCATATTACCCACCAATGGGGGTGCCGCCACCATTTCCTCCACATTTTCCTATGCCCTTTCCTCATGACCAATTTCATTCATTTCATCATCCAATGCTCCATGGAAATAATAATAATACCTCAAATGGACAAATTTATAGTCAGCCTTGGTCCACAGGCCTTTTTGATTGTTTTTCAGACATCAAGAATTGTAGGTTCCTTTAATTATTTCCTTGATTTTGCACTCATTTTTTAATTTTTTTTTTTAGAGCTAATCATGTTTTTACAATATTTTTGTAGGTTTTATTACATGTTTATGTCCCTGTGTTACTTTTGGGCAAGTGGATGAGATTTTATCTCAAGGACAAATGAGTAATTTTCTAATCAAGATATTATATAGCAAAACACATATAATTATACTACTCATCTGTCACAATTTATATGACATAGTTCGAATTTTGAGAGTCAAACTTCTTTATTTTAATCACGCATTCAGACATGCAACCTCACATATAATATTGCTTCCTCTGTCTCAAAGATTTTTTTGTTTGACTCTTGAAATCTGAACTATATGTTATACAGATTGGGACGGAGAGGAAATATATATTTTATCTAATTTTTGATATTTTCTTTTAATGTATAGCTTGGTGGGAAGCTGCGTTAATGTTTGGACTTTTAGAAGCATTTTGCTGTCAAGCATCATTGGTTTTTGCATGGTATCATCGTGTGCAATTCAGAAAAAAATATAATTTGATGGGAAATTTATTCAGTGAGTTTGCAATTACTCTTATTTGTATGAGATTGGTCCTTTGTCAGAATTATCGTCAGCTTAACAAACTTGGCTTTGATGTAGCTCTAGGTAATTCTCTTTTTATCATTCTTATTGATGCTTCGTATCTTGCTATTTGATTGCCATATTTTCTTATAATTTTGATTCGATATCATCGATCATTTGATTTGTGCGCCTAACAAAAAGAGCCTCTTTACCTACTCCGTAATGATAAAAATAAGGTTTATGTATATCCTATTCTCATCAAACTCTACTAATAGAATCATACTGAATATGTTGTTATTGTTGATCATGGAGTACTAGTTATACAAAAATTACAATACAAAAGTTGTTTAAGTAGTGAATGATATGACAATATTTTCATGTAATGAGCAATAATATTTACTCTGCAAATTTATGTGATCATGTTTGACTTACTACGAAGTTTCATTTTTTTTGAAACTTATGGTCTAAAATAAATCTTATATCACATTAAAAGATAAACTGAAAGTTTAAATGTAAAATTATTTTTACCATAGAAATGTGTCATCGATTTTCAAAATAGAATAAAAATGAAAGAGTGTCACACAAATTGATACATATGTGTTATTCTTATGTTGTAATTACATATTTTAAGAATTTATCTCTAAATACTTTTATCTAGTATTGCTAATACACATATTCTTGTTTTCTATTCTAATTTACGTAAAATAATACATAAATTCATGCATAACTTGATCTGATATTATTTCGTCCAGTCGATTATAGTTGTTGCATTATCAATATTACAATAATTTTTTCTTAAATTTGGAGCTACTTTTCATAGAATATCCAACCAAATTATAACCTCTTATTATTTTCAGGATGGAAAGCCAATAAGAAGAAACAAAGAAGAATAGCAAGCCAAAATGTTGTTCAATTTGTGCCACCAATGGCTAATCCTGGGATGTTTAGATGAATAGAAGATTGTTGCAAACCAGTCAAAAGTGGTTGAAGAAAATTACTGATTTTTATCATTAGATCATTAGATGTTTAACAAAGCCAGAAGTTACATGCATTTCAATTGTTGAATTCTTCACATTGAAGAATCTATAATATGCTATGTACACAAATTTTGGAAATTAAATGGGAAATATCATGATCCTTTTTTTGTTATAACTACTAATTTCTTTGATTAGATGATAATTGAGAAAATGGCAAAAAAAACCCCAACATATAGTCGGATTCCCAACTACGCACTCATACTTTACAAGAGTCCTATTACACTCCTGAACTATTTTAAAATGAAGTTATTTGCTCCCTAAATGTTGATATGGCAAAGAAGGTGTAGTTCACTCTCTTGGGAGAGTGAGAGATAAAAAGATAGTTAAAATATTAACTTTATAAATATTTAATTTATTTCATAGTAATATTCTATTTTTTTTTTAAAAAAATATGTTTTCTTTTATTTATTTTTTACCTTCTTTATCTCTTCCCCTTGAATCTTCATCATCAGATCCATACTAGACATTCGGCGGTGGCTCACCTCGACCACCAGGTCACCGCCCTCATCAGGTTTTCATCACTAAGTCAATTCTCATCACCAAATCACATACTTTTCATCACTAAGTCAATTCTCATCACCAAATCACATACTTTTCATCATATCTCTATTTTTCATCACTTTGAAATTTTGTTGGTAGCTCAAAATCAAAATCAAAATTGAAAGTTAGAAGAATCTAACTTTAGACTAGTCATTAATGGAGGAGTTCACTAAGTAATAGATTCAATTAATGGAGAAGAATTCATCATTGGGTAACAGACCCTTTAATGAAGAAGACCCATTTATTGAAATTGTTGTAAACATCAATCAAATATCTCATATCAACATTGTTAAATCTAAATCAATACTAGTCCCTCCGCAAGTTTGGTACCTTTATCCCGGCAAGCAAGTTACCGGTGATTCTTTGAAGAATCGATCTTTGAGAAATATTATAATAGTGGAAGAAGAAGCAATATTTAGTGATAGAGTTTTTTGTTTTGTCTCTAGCTTTAGAAAACGAGATTTCCTGGTGTGCGGTGAAGGTCGAAGTTTCGATAGTCATGGCTCCTCTCGTCAAATCTGCAGAAGGTTCAAAGAGAAAGAAATGAAGGAATGGAAAGGAAAGAGAAAAGGAGAAAATGAAAAAAAAAAAAAAAAGTAAAATATAAAAGAAAAATTAATTTTTTTTTATATGTAAAAAGGATAAAATTACATGGCAGCGCGTGTTGAGTACCACCTAATACAAATCTGGGCTTGAGTTTGTAGGGGGTAGATATTTCACTTTTAAAAGGTTCAGGGGGTGATAGGACCCCAGTGAAGAATAAGTGTGTAATTAGGAATTCGGTTATAGCTTTGGGGGGGGGGGGGGCTTTTGGCCATTTTCTCATGATAACTTTATAAAACTCAATTGTCTTCAATGTTTTATGTCTTGCTTCTTATTAGTTCCCAGCCCCTCATTTTCACTAATGAAAACTTTAATTATATTTGGTAATGAGAGTGTCGGCTTAGCCTTTCGTGGGGACATAATAAAGCGTTCATAATTAATAAAGACGTTTACTGTCTGTTCTTGATTTAGTACACTTCCACTATAGTGTCCTAGTAGATATAGTTACTTTCTCTTGAACCATAGTACTATTATGTGATTAGATCATCGAATCTTTTATTTCTCTTGAGATTTCTTCAATGTTCAGTTCTGCACACGTCTTTTTTTTCCGGAGGTCTAATTTGTAATTAGGGTATTATAGGACTGTAAAGATTGACACCAAAAATATATAAAGTCAATAGGTCAATGAAGGATATTTTTGTATCAATTTCATTAGCTCAAGGGTATTATAGGTCTTTTTCCGTTTCTATTTACTCACATTCTTTCCAATCAATTTTTGCACAGCCTTTCACCTCATTCTTTCTCCTCTTGTGGATATAGTTGAGGGCAAATGACAAAACACTCCCTCTCATTTTGTCCCTTTATCTTGAATCTTACAGCAATATTTTGAGACATAATCATATTTTATAATAATCCATTTCTCCTTAATTATCCTGTCTTCTTCCTCACCGCTACATTTATTCTCTTTGAAAATTCTCCCAACAAATCCACATTCACATTGATCGTAGCACAACAACTACTGAAAAAACTGTCTCCTTACTAAAGAAATTTGGCGGCAGTGAGGAAAACGAAATCCAAGCAATTGTTGTTATTATCTCCTCTTCGGGGTCAAATAGTGGATCCATTTGAGGATTCTCATCAAATATGACCATTGCTTGTGGGTAATATAAAATTAAGATTTTAATAATATGTTTACATAATCCTCCAACCTTGAGGCATGCATCAACATGTACCTATTGCTCAACAAACCTATGTTCAATTCTTCTTTCAAACAACACTATTTTGGAGCAATTCTCCTCAAAATCCTGGATCGCCATCCATCCATAGGAAAACCTTCATATCATTGCATATTGAAGGTTCTTATTGATGATCATTGTTCTATTTTCTCACATTATTCTTGATTTTCCGTGTAAATATGCAATTTGTCTCGAGGGAATATAGGTTTGTAAGTAGTGTTCGAAGTGGTGGTAATGAAATAAGTGAATTAACATATGTAGTAATAGTAGTAGTAATAGAGAGCGTTTTTTCCTAATAATTGTCTTTTAATTGATTTTTAGTATTTATTGAATTAGATTTGTACAGTAAAAAATATTTGAATTATAAAATAGGCAAATGACAAGTGTGCGGGGCACAATTTTTTTTTAAAATTTTGCATACTTTATAACCATCCATTAGTCTTCCTTCCCTAAAAGTGGAGTCAATATATCCATTTTTTTCTTAAAAAAAAATATTAGGAGCCAATATGGCCCTACCTAACCAAGAAAGTTGATTAAACAAATTCTTCGGAAAAGTGCATCAAGAACTAAAGCCCTTTACTTCTTTTTTTTTTTCCTCTCTTTTTCTTCTTCCTTCTTTTATCCTTCTCTTCAATGCCTGTTTTGTCCTCATCACCATCTCTTTCTGCAAAACAAGATGTATCCCGTCATGAACTCGAATGGGTATAACCAATTCGTTGCTAATAAACCATTAGATAATGCTTCGTCGCAATCATATTCATACCCTCATTTATTAACTTATGGGTATGGTATGCCTCCGCCGTCACCACCACCACCACAACAACATCAACCATATGGATCTCCTGATAGGTCTTCTGTATATATTCAAAGAGCCCCTATTGGAATAACCAAACATATGGAAGAGACAACTTGGTCAACCAACATTTTTGCATGTGGTAGAGACCCTAAAAATTGTATGTATTCTTCTTTTTATATGTTCGGATAGTTTTATGTTGATTGTCCACCTATCGTTATTCCAACATCTTTTGATGGGTTTAATGACTCCATTATATTTTTAAATTTGAGGGTTCAGAGTTTAATATTTTTATATACATATAAATTGTTGTATAGTTATATATTCAATCCATCTTTGTTTTCTTTTCTATTGTTTTGAGATTGGTAACGTGAACAAACTCACACATGCAAAGTTTTTATTTTTATTTTTATGAATTGAGACATAATTGTTATTATTGTTGTTAATTAATGACCTCATTTTATGCATGTATATAGGTCTTACAACATGTGTTTGTCCATGCATAACATCCGGGCAAATTGCAGAAATAGTGAGTGAAGGACGAACGTGTAAGATCCACAAATAGTTATATAATATATGTGATATAAGTTGCCATAATACATAAATATGCTCTTTAACTTATCTTCAACTGACATCCTAGACTCTTCAATTTTGGATATGTAGAAGAAGGCACTTAAATTTGTATAAAGTTGAACAAGTAGATACGTGACATCCTATGTGACAATTCATGTTACGTGACATTCTATGTGTATTATGTCACGTAGGATATATGTGTCTACTTATTCCACTCTATACAAGTTTTAAGTGTCTAGTTGTGCACACTCAAAGTCGGAAAATTGAAGTTAAGTTAAAGGGCACATGTATTGTGCCATTAAATCAAACTTAGGTTTATGTTTAATTATTGTCTAATTAATTTTCTTTTTTTGTATTTTGGACAGCATGCATGGAAGGAGTGATAATAAACATGTTACTCTGTTATTTATGTTGCACTACACCACTTTATACTTTTTACAACAGAGTTAAATTGAGAAGAAAATTTAAGTTGGAAGGGAATGAAAGTCTTGATTGCCTTATTCATACATTATGTTGTTATTGTGCCTTGTGTCAAGAATATCGAGAGCTTCATCGTCAAGGATTTGACCCTGCACTTGGTAAGTCTCGGTGCACAAAGCATTCTGTAAAAATAACTCTTTTAACTTGATTTCAGCTGATATATTTTTATTACATGTGCTAAGTGGTAATGTGGTATAATACATGTATGACGCCAAGACACAAAATTATCATTAGGATGTCGCGTAGGACGAATGTATCCATTTGTTCAATTTTATACAAGTGCTTACTTGTGCACATTCAAAGTTGAAGGACATAAATGTCAGCTAAAGTCAAGTTAAAGAACATGTTTATGTATTATGTCAATCTTATATCCTATTAGGGTTCACAATCCTGCCGATTTTAAAATTAAATCATTAACATGTTTTTTAATTCGACCTTATATGATATTTATGTCCTCCAACTTTAGTATGCACAAGTAAGCATTTGAATTTCTACAAAGTTAAACAAGTAGACACATAGACCCTACTTGACGTTTTATATGACAATTCATGCCCTACGCATATCCTTCATGACATCTTAGGTGTATTATGCTAATCTTTTATGTACATATGTTCAGGATGGGCAGAAAATATTGAGCGGCAAAGCCATGCTGTTGCTGTTTTCACTATTACCCCACCTCCAGTTCAAGAAGCCATGAAAAGATAACAGTTCAATTATTATTTTTGATCAGTTATAAATTATCAAGGTAAGAATTATATAGAGTTTTGTTCTAAATACAGAAGAAGCAGCTTGTTTGTTTTTACATTAGTTTGGTTCTAATGGTAAAGTTTGGCACATATGTCAAAAATTGAACAAGTAACTCATGTGTTAATTGTGGCATAATATCCAAAGGACGTTACGTAGGACATACGTGTCTACTTGTGCACACTCTAGATAAGTTATAAAAGTAATTAATATCACTACAGCTATAATTCTTACACTTTGTTATTATTATTATTTTGTCATTTATATGTGCAGATATAATTACCAACTATACCTAATGCTGCTATCTTTGAAAGGCCAAAGCTGGAATGTCCCAAGCAAACTTTAATTTGTGTTCCTAAATGTAGGTGAATTCTCAAATAGATTGTAATTATCAGAACAATCCACTTGATTACCTTCTTGAATTAGGATTGAAAAACAATTTTGGATTTTGCATATATTTTCCACTTCAAGTAGATAGAAATTAATCTCATACATATGTTGTGTTATATGGACATTTCCAAAAACCAGTAGCATTGGGCATAGAGTCAATGTAGAGATATCTACAACTAGTTTTCTCTTTAATTTGTATGTAAATAGGTTGTATAAACTAAGTTCTTCATGAATTTAAGCATTCCTTAGATGATCATTAATCAAAAAGTTCATGTAAAGTCCAACTCACATGCATTATAGGTTACAATAGGCACAAAAAAGAGTCTAATGCACAAAGCATCCCATATTCATGTAGGGCCGCACCTCAATAGGTGTGCTGATGAAAGCATTAGTAGTAGCTTCTACGGCTTGAGAATTTGGTTTACTAATCTCGAGGTTGATATTGATCGTGGGAACCTCCCGAGTCTCCACTTGCCTATTCAAACTACCACAACACCTATATGACTAAGTAAGGGGAGTATGTATATCCCTATCCTAAACACGAATCTATTCCACGATGCCTAGGTTCAACCTAAAATTAACTTACTGATAAACTGATGATGACAATAATTAAAGAAGACATTTTCAAAAGATTTAGTAGAATTGAAAAAAAAAATTCTTTCTTGCCATTGAGTTCATCATATCAAAACAGAGAATTCTAAACAGAGAAAGTGTGGTTTGACACCTTTTGTTGGAGTCCGGATCAATTTGCACACATCTCGATTACTTCCACAAGTGAAGTCTATGGAGGATGGCGTATATACATATCTTACCCCCTATCTTATACAAGCAGAGAGGTTGTTTCCAATAGACTGTCTCGAGTAAGAAAGAGGATGCCAAGATGGAAATACACAATTCAACTAGAAAATTGAGATTTTCCACAAATCTTTATTAATCAACTTATAATGTCTTCAATTATTACATTACATTGTCCTTCATGAAAATTCAATGTCTTATTATTATGTATGCCCTGGAAAAATGACATTTGAAAATCCAGCCTCCAAACCTAATTGATATTAGGATTGTTCTTATTTGTAAACTTACAATCTTGGCGAATTTCACCATTTTTACCTGTCAACACTTTAAGACCTCCCATTCTACTAATCGATAATGCAAATCCCCTTCGAAATTGCTCCAAACTCTTTGCGTATTCATCGACTAATTCACCTGTATCGCCTCCATAAGATAATTGTTGATCAACTCTAACAAGTGATTCATGAGCAAGAACCTTAGTGTAGAATTTGTTACTGAATGTATAGTTAGAACCATATTCTTCTGTGAAATAAACAGGTGAATCATTTTTGCTGTTTTTAGGGCATTGGTCCCTTAGCTTTACTAACACAGATCTCTTCATGCTGGGGTCTGGTTTTCCGGTACCTTTGAAATCGTAAAGGCGGTTATAGAAGGAGCTGCAATGTGCTTGTCCCATTGTATGTGCTCCTGCAATAGGAACCAAATGGCATGCGTTTAGAATAATAGCAACATATCCAGTATAATCTAGGGTCTGGGGAGAATTAGTGAGGAACTAAATGGCATTTAGGGAGAAAATAATAGAGATCAAACTTGAAATATTTTGATGCAAGTGTGTAATTATTTTTTAAAAAAATGTCGTTAAAAAAGATGAAAAAGGACATCGAGGAAATAACAATAACTATATTTATTGTCGCTAAAAGATATTTTTGTTGTAGTGAGACCAAGTGCTCATCCCTGAGTAGGAGGCTCAACACACATCTAGACCTGTCAACTAGAGCGTGGACAACATATATGGAAGCCCAACATTAGTGAAACAAGAAATTAGCATAGGTTTAGCTTTGATATCATGTAAAGAAATAAATCTTGAAACTAATTTCCCAAAAAGCTAGTTCAAGAATTAAGGATTTCTCAATACATATAAAGAGACCAAGTCCCCCATCGCTTAGGTGAGGTGGGAAACTCAAAACAACTACTCCTCAATTCTAAGTAGGTGGCAACCACAGTAATGTAAATACTCTATTTGAGTCTATAAAAAGACAACCAAGAAAGAAGAATTAATATAAGAGCTGATTTCTCAGAACGTCATATTTTTTTTTAGATAATTCTTAAAAAAACAACTATTAGTTGAATGATCATATAATATACAGTTAAAATGACAGAAAATTATATAAGTCATATATTTGTGTACCTAAAAGTGTGACAAAGTCTTGAACATCAAGATTTTTGGATTCAAAGTAAGCAAGTCCTTCCTCCCAAGACATTGAAGGTGAAGGATAATCTATCCATTCAGCTTTTGATTCCACTCCATCCCTTCTTCCCAAGAACACTGGATAAGATGGTGCACCTGCCTGTTTTACATGTTTTTTTCGATTTAGTTAATATACATATCGCGATAAATTAAATAAATAAAGCACGATAGAGAGAAATAAATTAGTTACATAATGGACGGCATCCCTAACAGCAAGATTGAGAATATCAGCACAAGAAACGGCTCTAGGACATCGAATTTCAAGAACTTTTTTTATTTTATCGATCAACAAGTATCCATCTAGCCTTGCGTTTTTCGATGAATTTCTCTCTGTGTTTGGACCCGTTAGCAAAACTGATGCATCGCAACCCTGGACAAGAATAGTAAAGAAATAAGTACACACGAATACATAGCACGAATTAATTAGTTCCTGATTGAATTGATATCTCAAATGGTCATTCAACTAATAGTTACTCCCTCTGTTCTTAATTACTTGTTCACTTTTTTTTTTATAGTTATTCCTAATTACTTGTCCATTTTGACAAATCAAGAAGAACAAATTCTTTTTACCTATTATACCCTCAATAAAATGACTAATTATTTTGAAAAATGTAGAACTTTTCATCCACTTCATAATTAATAGGGGTAAAATGATAAACTCACTATGTCATTAATTATTTTCTTAATAGGTGTGTCAATTTAAAAGCGGACAAGTAATTAGAAATAAAGGGAGTATATTATAAGAAAATCATTGTCATTGTATACTCTATATGAGGATTTAGAATATATATATATATATATATATATATATAACCCATATTTACTAACAGAGTAATGAATTTCGGACCTAATGTGGAAGATTAATTGCGTTATTTTTCAAGTTACTTTCAATTAGAGTTAAACCTCTTTATAATGATCATATTTTGTAATAATATTTCAGTATAACAATCATATTTTTCGTGAAATCGATCTTTCATGCTATATGTTATACTATATGTTATCTTACAATATTAGAAAAAATGATATTGTTATCGAGAGATATATTACAATAGTTAGGATTTCTATATAAACACACACTGCTCAAATTCAATGCGACCAAATCTTACAATTAATTGTAACCCTCATGGGTGGGAAAGAGATAATGAACTTGCAATGTTACTTATGTAACTTGTTTTTTCTATTCTGATTAAGAAAAATCATTTTTTATTTTTAAGGAACTTGTTAATCTAGAAAAAATATTTGGCCAATTAAATATGAAAAAATTGAAAAATATTTTCCTTGCCTTCAAACACACCCTCTATATTATGGAAAAATCTTTTGGCCAGAATGGTAAAATAACATATTTCACACTATGTTATCTTACCCTTTTAACTTTAATACCTTTTAATTAAAAAATAGAAAAAAGATCATTTTATATAATAAAAAGGATATTATAGATTTTTTAAATTTCTGGCTAAATTCTGACCAAATTTTCTGGTCATTAATTTATCATCTTATATTATATATAATTTGTTTCTTTAAAGAGAGATCACAAGCCAAATTTCGAGACTTAGATCTAGATCATTGTCTAATATTTCCTCTATTTTAATTAATTAGTTGCTTAATTAAAGCTATCTGTCTTTAAGACGCTGCCCAAGATACTTTTTCTAAGGGCTGAATAGAGATACATTCCCTATGTTCCATTTTAAGATAAGGTGATAGGGAATTATTAAGATTCTTTTTGTTCAAAATAAGTGAATCACTTATTTTTCCAAAGTTAATGAGAATTATTGAGATTTTTTTTTCCTTTCATATTGATCCTTTTTTTTTTTTAATAAAGTCCTTAACTACTTTACATTTTTTAGGAGAATAATTTGAAAATAATCAAAAGAATAATAATAAAAAGTAGTATTTGATTTATATCTTTACGTATTTTTCTTAGAAGGTGTGTCATACCCCAACATGAATTCACTTAATTAATATAAACTAGAGAGAGTACTTTTTAATGTAATTTTCATAGATGTATATTTTAAATATTTTAACTCTCGTATTTTGAACTTCTTCACATAAATTATAACAAAAAGGGATTAATATAAACTACTTATATTCTTGGACACCACAAAAATTTGATGTAGTTTAGATCCAACGTAACCTCAGAATTCGCAGAAACCTCATTTGTTTATATTCACATATAATTTACTCATATTCATAAACAGAAGTATTTTTTAAAAAAATATTCATTATTATGGAACTTATTTCTAGGAACTATCTTTTCATGCGTGTGTAACAAACTTAGACCATGTTTAGATTGACTTATTTTAAATACTTTTAAATAAAAATGACCTTTAAAAGACTTTTGAAGTATTAAACACTTTATATTAAGCTAAAACGATAAATACAAGCTAAAAATTATAAATTAAAAACTTTGACTTCTGACTTATAAGTAAAAATATAGTCAAATACCAATCCAAACAAGCTCTTAGTAGTGTATTTACATTTTTTTCTTTAAAGAGGAGACACACCATTTTTATAGGCTTAGATCTCTAGATCATTGTCTAATATTTCCTCTATTTTAGTGTGTATTAAACTTAGTTGCTTATGGTTAAAGCTATATCTCAATTTACGAAGCTACCCAAGATTCTTTCCTAAGGCCTCCATAGAGATATTATACGAAGGATATATATGGTTTGGCTTATAACTAGTTTACCAATATGATCGAATATATATAATATACTATACCACTATTGAGTTAATTGCCTAGAGTACTAGGGGGATTAATTGCACTTAATTCATTTTTCCTTCTTTTTTTTGGTGATGCACTCATGATATTCTAAAAATCTTAGACTCATCATTATACACTATATCAAAAATGATCTTTAGCGGCAATTAATTAACGATAATAACTCAATTATCGCTAAATATGTATTTTTAGTGACAATTAACACTCTTTGTATATGTCCCTAAAGTCTTTAGCAACATTGGACCTAATGGTACTTAACTAATGTCAATAAAAACTTTAGCACTCTTTATTAATGTGTTTATTTATTGCCGCTAAAAGTTGTTTTAATTTGTTATAGTGATAGTCCAGTAATTGAAACTAAAATAGCACTGGAATAATATGGAGGGGAGTACGTCTTGCAACAATGATAAAATTATCTTTGTGTGATCTATGGGTCACAGATTCAAGCTAAAAAAACAGTCACTAAA
Source organism: Solanum bulbocastanum (assembly GCA_037074985.1). Lineage (NCBI taxonomy): Eukaryota > Viridiplantae > Streptophyta > Magnoliopsida > Solanales > Solanaceae > Solanum > Solanum bulbocastanum. Next base: position 4,905,248 of record CM073604.1, read on the forward strand.
ATTTATTCTATTAGGATAGATTGTCTACATCACACTCTGCCAGCTTAATTTCTCAAACCCAATTGCATGTGCTTTAATATAACAATGGAATAATACAAAAATAACAATATCCATTCATTAATACTAAAAATTGTGCAGGAAATAAAAGAGAGACAAAGAGACATACATTTACCATGCAATCAGCATAGAGTAACTTGAGTAGTTTAGCAGTAATAGTCTTATCCTTGTCCCAATAGAGCTTCACTTGGTGTTGAACAAATGGTTCCACATTGGCACATGTATTTAGCTTCTTATAGTAATGTCTCACCAATGGTTTATCCTCCGGTGGCAAAAACACCGCGGCGTTTGCATAACCTGCATTCAAGCTTACTGCAACAAAACTCATCAATATCGGAAGAAGAAGAAGAAGAATCTCCGAGTATTTCTCCATTTTTATAGAACGTTTGATTTTCTTCTTCTTCGTCTTCTCCTTGCAATAATATTGAATGTGCTTGAATATGATACAGGTTACTATGTTGTTATGTCTAGACAAAGATATATATAGACTTAAAGCATGGCTTAAAGGTGCATGGCACGTATACGATTGATGAAAGTCATTGGAAATTCAAGAAAATAATATTATTCGTTGATCAATGCACACTTTTTTATTGTAATAAGATATAGTACTATATGTATAGTTGTTTTGTAGACACTTTTGTGAGGTTTAAGGAATGTGTGTTATGGAAGTTAGAACTTCACGTGAATCAATACTTAAGGGCTTTCTATCCTGATCCTCCATTCATTGTTACTTGTCCAGTATATATTGACTTAATACATACATTATTAAGCAATAAATAGAATAAAAATTTTATGATATTATCCTTTGAATATCATAAATTCAATGTTTTGGAGAAATGATTTGTAGTTAATGGATTTGACTCGGGATGGGCTTCTCTCCATTTCTCTTCTCTCCATTTTTCCCAAGTTTTTGCTTGGATGTTAGGCACATGGCATAGGTAAAAATTAATGGCTAAGAGTTGATTGATTATAATAAGATTTTAATTATAATTTAGATAATTAATATTTCATAAAAATAGTAATGCAACAATCATACATATATATTATCTTTTTCATAAATATATTATTAAAAAAAATTCTCTTTTTTCTAATTTTTTTCCTGCTAGTATTATCATCTGTTTTTGTCCTAAATATTTTCTATTTTTATATTTTTTTTCTTGTGAGTATTTTTGCTATTAATTATATGTGATAATCAATTTTAAAGAGAAAGATCAACATTGCAATCTAACACTAACTCAATTAAAAAAAAAATAGAACGTAAATACTCGTAGAGAAAAAAAAGAGAGAAAAAAAGAGAAATTTGTTTACAATATATTTATGGAGAAGATAATATATTTGAATGATTGTGACATTACTATTTTTATGAAATATTAATTACCTAAATTATAATTAAAATCTTATTTTAATCAATCAAATCTTAGCCATTAATTTTTACCTATGCCATGTGTCTCACATCCAAGCATGAACTTGGGGAAAATGGAGAGGAGCGGGATCCGATTTGGCTCCTCTCCATTTCTCGATCTTCTCTCAATTTTCCCCAAGTTACTACTTAGATGTATGACACCTATGTTACTTAAATATAAAAGATGTGGATTAATTAATTTTCTTAATCAAAAAATTAAAGTATACTAATTAACCATGATTAAAAAAGAGATTTAAGATTCCCAACTTTAGTAAGAAAATATTCATTTTCCAAATTTTTGAGAAAAAATGGATTTACTTCAATTAAATAGCATTAAGCTTTTGATATAAAAAGAATTCTTCTATAATTTAACAACTGGAGTCATCATATCTATAGACATTCTGTTTTTTAAAATAAATTCTGTCTATTTTTTGGAAAAGTTTGTCTAACTTTTAGTTTTCTTTGATATTTTATGGCAAAGTAATTTTCAATACCTATTGTTTAATATCTGAATGCTAAAAAATCTATTTTATGATTTACAATATTTTTTCTTCATAAAATAGCTTATTTAAATGTTTATTTTAAATTGATAGAAATTTAGTCTATGAAGAAACATTTTTTGTTTGTGAATGGAAAAACTACATATAATGAAAATGATTTGAACTATGGTGCGAAAAAATTGTGAGATGGTTTTTTTATAGCAATAATTAGATAGATTTAAATGGTAATATATATCCTTTTAATCATGATTAAGATATTTGATTACTTAAAAATATGCACCATTGATATTTAAATAATACAAGTGTCATACATCTAAGTAGGAACTTGAGAAAAATGGAGAGAAGAAAAACAGAGAGGGGCCAAATCCGTAGTTAATAATAAGTGTTAATTTGGAACTAAATGATCAATTATCTCTTGATTTTATTTAAATTGGACAAATAAAAATGAGCATTTATTTTCAGTATAGTGGACGAAAGGAATATTAAACATTCATTTTATGTAAGTATTTGGTGTTATAATATACGCTTGCAGTAAACTAGCATGCAAATGTTTAGTGCAAGTTTACGTGTAGATTTGATGTTACTCATATGCAACTTACACGTTTCAACACCAACATATATTCAAACATAAGAATTTTTCCTTTCAAAATAATAAAGAACATCAACTAGTTGTATTTGTTTATAATCATAGCTAAAAATGAGATTAATATGAATTTTTTGTTATTCAGCTACAAATATTTATCCATCACTAATTTTTTATTTTCTACGGTAGTAAAATCTTGAACCAAAGAAAAAAAATAATTGAATGCATGCAAGAAATTCTTGTATGCATGTTTTGTTGAATTTGGCTCCATCAAGTACCTCATATCTTTCTTTTATCTAATTTTACCCTAAACAGTTTATGATTTAATGGATCAGACGTTTAACCAAATCAGATCCATTAAATATTTAGGGTAGAACAGGATAAAATGGAGAGATGAATTACTGGAGGGGAGCCAAATCCGTAATGAATGATTTGTTTTAGCATAAAAAATTAAATAGAAGAACAAAAAATATTCTTTTCTTCTTGTGGTCATCAAGCTGTCTCTGACTAGATGTGGATGTCAAAAACTTGAGTTTTCCATTTTACTTTGCTTAAGGATTCATGATTTAATGTTTCTTTTTCTTCTTCTTTTTTCTTCATTATTTGATGTTTGACCTCGACATTTATAATTTATATATAGTAATACTATTAATTAATTTGCAATAAGATTTTCAATTTGTTTTTTTAGTTAGTTTGAAAAAGAATAATTTTTTTTATAACTCTTTAATTATAACTTTCTTCGTGATAGGTTTAAGAAGATTAAAAAATATTTTGATACATTTTACATATATTTAGTTTAAACCATCAGATTCAAATATATTTCTATTTTTTTTACTTTCTTAAGCAGTTAAGCTTCATTGTCAAGTCAAAACTAAATCGACAAAATTGAAATGGAGATTGTATAAGATAATATTTCACCTTGTTTATGATATTTATTTCAACATTGTATTTTTTAAAAAGGAAACTATAGTATTATTAACTAGGAGAAGATTTTATTGTATACTCCATCAATTTTAATTTGTTTGTTTATTTTCTTTTTTTTAAGTCTATTTTCAGAAAAATATCTCTTTCCTTTTTTGGCAACCGTGTCATTTTAACTTTTCGTTGACGTGTTTAAAATCACAAAATTAAAAAATATTTTGATACATTATACTTATATTTAGTTTAAGATTATATGATTTAAAAATCTTTTTTACTTTCTTAAATTTCATTCCGAAAATAGATACAAATTGAATTAAATATATATGTATTTTAGTTTCGAGATAATCTGACCTCAATTAAATAAATTCATTCACCTAATTTTATGAAGAGTTCAAATTTGTATCTAACTCGAGCATAATATATACTACTAGTATTTGCTATTAGTTATTATAGCTCACCTTTAAAAAAAAATATTGAAATAAAGTCCACAATATAATATCTTGCTCTATAAAGGGACATTCAAAAAGTGTGTTTTCCTAAATTCAAGACAAAATATTCTCATCCACTTGGCCACTAGTAGTAACAATTGTATAAGGATTAAGTTAAAACAGCTAATTAGCTTGTGAAGAGTGATTAACTACTCATGAAGCATAATGCACAAATTAAATAAATTAAGCAACATATGGATGACTTGACCGACCATGGATTAGCATAAAAAAATTGTTTTAAGAAACTAGGAATGAAATTATTCGTTTTAAAAGGACTCAGCTAAATTATGCAAGGTTTATAGGATATGTGGATTGAATCGGTTGAGATACTGAAATATATAAGCAATAAATCTTTATACGTGATGATTTTACTATTTTTATAGGGACAAATTCTCACGATCTGATAGCCAAATATATAGAAATTGATAATTGTAATTTCAGTTTTTGATTCGCTTACTATAAATGTTTGTACTTCTACACTTGTTGAGGATTCTGTAGTGGTAGATCGAGTCTATTGCTCAAAATTTGTGTAACCCTAAAATAGACATCTTCGTAGATGGTGGGTGAAAGTAATGGAGTAGTGGTGAACTGTCATTTTAATAATATTCAGGGGTGGATTTAGGAAGATTCAAGGAGTGTCACGTGACACTATTTCATCAGAAAATTTACTAAATAGATATATATACCGTTAAGAAGCAGAAGCAAATATAAAGGTATCGTAATGACACTCCATTAATTGAAGTTACACGCAACTTGGTTGGTGTTGTGCTAGTTAGGGGTGTACATGATCGGGTTGGTTCGGGTTTTTCAAATATCAACCAAACCATTTGTGTAAAAATTTTAAATTTATAAACCAAACTAATAAAATTCGGATTTTTTCGGGTTTTTCAACCTCGGATTGGTTCAGATTTTTCAAATACCAAACCAAACCATTGTGTCGAATTTTTAGATTTATAAATTAAACCAAACTAATAAACCTTGAACTTTTTTAGATTTTTTAATTTTTTTGGTAAAGTTTGCATACAAACATATAATTAACTTGTGCTCCAAATATTTCTTTAGTCCAACCAAAATATAATTATCTAAGGTGTTTCTTTAAAAAATAACACAAAATATGAGATGGATGACACAAAAATATTCAATAAAAAATAATAATGAAATCATCATATAAAATAAATATTGCAAAGTCATAATGAAAATGATCATAATTTAAAAGTACTAAATCATGCTAAAATAAGTTTAATAAGTATTAGTCACATTACTAAATATTTAAGGAAAATTAAAAGTATATTATGTATTTCAATTGTCTAAACCAATGTGAAACTAAAGCACAAATATTCAATATTGTTGTCATTCTTAGTGTTGAATTGATTTTCTTTTTCCATTAATATTAATTTGATTTTGATTTAAGTTTTATTATAATTATCAACATCTATGAACTATAATCTTTATTAGACCATTCCGAATTCTAAGTTTTAAACTTGAAATAATATATTAAAAGATAAAAATTATGAAATAGTATAATAAATATTTTAAAATTATATCAAAGTAAATATTTTTATGTATAAATTAAAATTTTAAAATTACATATATAATGCCGGGTTGATTTGGTTTCGGGTTTTTTTTTTTTTTTTAGTTAAAATCAAATCAACCCAAACATAGTCAGTCTTTTTTTTCAATACCAACCCAAGTCAAACCAAACCACGAGTCGAGTTTTTTTTCGGTTTGACTCGATTTACAATTTGATTCGATTTTTGGTTCGATTTTTTACACCTCTAATGCTAGTGTATCATAGGCCTGGTTGTGAGTTCACATGACCTCACTTTGATACATGTTATTTTATACTCATGTATTTCACATGACCTCACTTTGATACCGCTTATGAAAATTTTTGCTTATGCCATTGATGATATTAACACTTTGTTATAGATCTTAATCACTTAGACCTATTAAGTGGTTGTAAGACTAAGAAAAATAAACGCACTTAATGATTAAGATCTAAATGATTAAGATTTAGACCTTGTAAATAAATTAACTTAATGATTGATATCTAAATAATTAAGATTAAGACCTTAATCAAGGGCAAACAAATGAGGCCCTAAGCTCTTCAAATTTAACCCTATGACAGAAGGACACAAACCACGTACTAGAAGGTATTGATATTTCTAAAGCCTTACCTTAGAATGTGATGGTTTCAATTCTTATTTTACAAGAAAGCCTGTCCTATATTATGGTGATCAAATTAGTCAGTCAAACAACATAAAAGCACCAACAGCGTCCGAGATTACTAGATAGAGGAGAGACCACCCCCTTTTTCATTACTAATGGAATATTCTTCACTATTTAACTAAAAATGGAACAAAATGATCTTGTTTTGTTCCTCGGTTGAAAAGAGATGTCTTAAGCAATCGGAGAAGCACTTTGATAAACAGATTTGATCTTGACCGATTCAATTAAGGTATTTTCATTTCCCTGAGATCGTGGAGAAGACATGTCCAGTCCAATGAATTTCAATCCCTTATAGTCAGTTAAAATATTTTTTGATACTTCAGAGGTCTATATAGTTTGTTAATTATACTTCAGTAAATATGCTAACCAACTAAACTCAATGTTTCGAACTCAATGAAACCATCAAAATACAAATTAGAGTTTTTCTTGACCCGAAACTCATGAAAGTCGAAATGAACTAACTTAAGGCTCAAAATTATCAAATTATCCTCGAAATCTCTGAAAATTCAATCAAGATCTCTCTTAGATCCAACACCCCCCTCCCCCCTCCTCCTGAATACAATGGAACCATTGGAATTTCTATTCGAGCATCTGAACTCCGAATATTGACCAAAGTCAACTCAAAGGCCAAAATCACCCAAACTTCCAACTTAAGACCTCAAGTCCACGAAAGTCCTCTGAATTCTGCTACTCTTCTAGACCAAATTCCACATTCTGGAGTTGATGGAACTAATGAAACTCCATTCCGAAACGCAAAATTTTGATTGTTATAGAAAATCCCTTTTTAACAACTTAAACCTTTAAAAAATCAACACTTTCAAAATCACAGTCTCTTACTCAAATTTCAAAACCAATTTCATAAACTGATCAGAAATGACTTAGGACAACTACCGAGAGGGATAAAACTGTAATTTTATCAAAGCCTTCAAAATTGACCTTCCGTGTCATTACATACACTTTCTCATCTTGCCTTGCCTTTTTTCAAAACGGGTAGATACTTTCTCCCCCTCCCCAACTAAAATAGTTACTTCTTATGAAATTCTATTTTGTCATAAGTATATTTTAAATAAATATGTTTATCAAACATGCTATATTTAAAAAAAAAAGATCAAACATGCTATTTTCCAACAAATAAAACAACTTTTTTTTTATAAAGCATATTTATCTAGTAAAACTAAAAAAAAAAGGAGGAAAAATTCAACTAAAAATGCATTTATGGATTCAAATTTAAACCTTATGATAATAGTACATTAATTAGTCAATCAAACCGTTGCATACAATTAATAAACAAACGGAATATACCTTTTTGCCCCCTATTCTATATTTTTAAATTTTCTTTCTCTGAAAAAAATAATTCTTCATTTCATTTCATTATTTTTCAATCTCTAAATCTTCCCGCCCGCACACTCTCTCTTTCTCATCCTCACAAATCTCACCATTTTCAAAAATTTTCAGTGAATTTTTGTTTGATTTCAATGCATTTCTTCTGTAAATCTCCTTGATTAGCAGAGAAAAGAACTGTATTTGTTTCGATTTCAGATTCAGAAAAAGAGGAAAAACCCTAGCTAAATTTTGTGCGAGCAAGTGAAAAATATGAATCAGTATCATATATATGAAGCTATTGGCCGTGGAAAACACTCGGTAATGGTTTTTTTTCTCTGTCCTTCTTTTGTTTGCGTTTTTAGGTTAACTGTGTTGTTTAAGTTTTTTGTTTTTATGCAGACTGTATATAAAGGAAGAAAGAAGAAGACAATCGAGTATTTTGCGATTAAAAGTGTGGATAAATCTCAGAAAAACAAGGTTCTTCATGAAGTAAGGAACCCCTGGAAAAAGAGTTTCTGTCTTTGTTTTGTATTTGAATTTTAATTGTAGTTTGAGATTTATTTCGTATAGAATTTGTTAGGGAAGTGGAATTGGATAGTTGAAGTTTTGATTTTGATTTCACCTACAACAACATACATAGTGTAATCTCATAACTGAGGTTTGGGGAGGGTAGAGTAGGATAGAGTGTACACAAACCTCATCCTTACCTTGGGAGGTAGAGAGACTAGACTGTTTTTCATAGACCCTAAGCTGAATTTGCTTGCACCTCGGACACAATAAAATTGTGGAAGTGCCTGATTTATCCTCTTGATAACAGTGGAATCTGGGCCACCTTGTATTGTAGCGCATAGTACTGTCTGTTTAACTATGCACATTAAGGTTTATGTAGATGAGAAGATTTCACCTAGTGTTGTCTTTGGTGAAATTCTATCTTTAGTTCCCAAGCTGTTACTTGATCTATTTGATTGCTAGGCCACCATATTGGGAGGATGAGAATTTATGATTTTAATTGGGAACCAAGCTGCACAGTTTATTGCCTACCCAGTAGCTCTTTTATTTTGAAAACTTCATAATATTGACTTTTCATTGTAGTCAACTTCTTTTGGAGGAATAGACAAAAAGGATTTAGTAATTATTTGTGAACCGTCCTTAGTATAGAATTTAGAAATCGTCTGCTGGAAGAATATACTTATAACACGTTGTGTAAGTTATACATTGACTTGCTGTAAAATTCTATAGGTGCCTGCTTATCGACAGTTACTCAATAGATCCGCATACTCAATTGTTCTAACATTATCTGTAGTTCCTGCACATCTTCAAAAGCAGCTGAACTACTTCAGAAGCTAAATGTATATGCTTTTAGTAAGTGTGGTCTTAGAAAACAACTTGCATGATATTTATTGATGTTATGGATTGTTGTGCTTGTGACTATTGTAGTTTTGAGCTTATTGGAAATTATACGAGTCATAACACTGTCTTCCTATTCCTTGTCATAAAATTGAAGTCCGGTGAACAAATTGATCAGGAAACCCAACCTTTTTCTTAAAATCTATTTCCTTCAGTTTTCTTTATGCATGTATTTTATTCTTCTATTGGCTACATTTGCTGCAGGTCAGAATTCTTCATTCTCTAGATCATGCAAATGTGTTGAAGTTCTACTCCTGGTAAGAATTATCTTTTTCCTTTCTTGCATATAACTCCTTTCTTTTTCTTCAATTTCGTTTCCGGGGTGAAGGTCTTTTTGGCGTTTAATAAGAAGACTTCTCTGACTTATTTTCTTAATCAACTGAGTCGTAGGTATGAAACATCTGCACATCTGTGGTTGGTTTTAGAATATTGTGTTGGAGGAAATCTGATGAGTTTGCTTCAGCAGGTAAGCACTGGCAGGTCTGCTGTGTTTCATAAATAAATTTCATCATTCCAGTGGCATAACTGCTTACCAAATTAGGTGTGTTTTGCTAGTGTTTGCATATAGGATCCCTCATGCAGACATTAGATATAAACCTCCAAATTTGTGAAAACACCCTAATTCTTGTTGGTCTCCTTTTTAATAGAGGCATGGAATATTGAGGTTTCATGGTAAGTTTGTTGAATGCGCCTATTGGGACTCCCCAAACAGCCACTAAGGACGTTGGTTTCATGTGCGATTGAACACTTCAATTTAGATGATTGTTTGTAGTTTCACAAATAAATTTTGTCGACACTTTGGGCTAACTTGTTTCTTGTACCAGTAAAGTGAGGTGAAAGAAGTAGGTTTCTTTTTTCGATTTGTATTTTGAGAGTAGTCAAATGACCACAATTTACTGTAGTTGGTAATGTCACATCTGCATCATCTTACCTGTATTTTAGTTTTAACTACACCTGGGAGATTTTAACAACATTTAATCTCTGGGTTGAAGGATGGTAAGCTTCCCGAAGATTCAATTCATGATCTTGCTTGTGGCCTTGTTAGAGCTCTTCTGTAAGTAACTTTAGCCTTCATTGTTCTTTTGTAACTTTGTTTCGGGCATGAATAACCTTTCTGGTGTTCTGTCTACTATACCAGATACTTACATTCAAAGGGAATAATTTACTGTGACTTAAAGCCATCAAACATCCTATTGGATGAAAATGGAATCACGAAGGTATGGTGATCTTTATGTTGAGATTTTTCCACATCATGATGAGTGCTTTTGACCAATTATATGACTTTGAAGTTCAATTTGTTTCCTGGCAGCTGTGTGATTTTGGATTGGCAAGAAAATTGAGTGATATATCAAAGACACCTTCCTCCCAGGTAGTTCAACTCTCTTTCCCCTCCTTCTCCCCCTAAAATGAACATAGGAAAAGTTAAATTGGTGGCATAACTGTTTTGCAGTTCATAAAAGGTAAATGCCTGAATGATGCACTAGTCAATTCATTTTTTTTAATAATGGTAGTGTGCGGGTTTGTTTGTGGCGCGCCTCCACTGGGAATGTGTTGCCTCCACCAACATAGGTACCAACTGGGTAACTCTATCCACCACTTCTTAGGAGGATGACAAGAAACCACCAAGTGTTTTCTGTTGTTATTAAGATTTGAACCCTAATTTCCAAGGTTTGCACACCCACTTCATTGGTCCACTTTCTTGGGTGACTCTGCACAAGTCAAGTCTGGTTACTTTTGTGTTTGTAGAAGTGGTTTATATTCACCTGTAAGAGAAATTTTAAAGGTATTGTGAGAGCTTTTGCAAATTGTTTGCTTTTACATTAGGCACTTTCTCATCTTCGATGGAGTAATTATCTGAGGCTGCACTTTGGAATTAGGAAGCTGAGCCAGAAAACATAAAATGACCAAAAGAAATAGATTTTATTCTTTTGGTGTAGGAAGTGAGGAAAACTTAAGAGGAACACAGTTTCCGTTGTTTGGACATTAAATAGAAACAAAAGAAACATCTTATAATGAGCTAACTTCTCGACATTTCTGCATAAATTCTCTAAATTATTCTTTTTTGGTCTAGCTAGAGAAATTTCAAAGTCAAGAGGACACACAAGTTTTCTCAAAGATCTTACAATTACTTGACTTCTTCCTTTCTTTGCTTTTACTTTTCAATTCACAAATCAAACATGGAAAACACAGTTCTAAATTTTTGCATGTTTCCTTTAATCAACTACTGAATAGAATATAGATTTTATAAAGTGATATTTATTGCTTTCGGTTTTGATTTGTGTCCTTTCCCTGCTGTTGTCATTCATATGTGCTATTTTTTTATCATGTATTTTTCAGTTACCACAAATAAAGAGAGGAACCCCATATTACATGGCTCCAGAGCTTTTCCAGGATGGAGGGGTCCATTCCTATGCCTCTGATTTCTGGGCTCTTGGTTGTGTCTTGTTTGAATGCTATGCTGGGATACCTCCTTTTGTTGGCAAAGAATTTACCCAGTTAGTGAGATCAGTCATTTCTGATCCAACTCCAGCACTTCCTGGCACCCCAAGCCGCCCCTTGGTCAATCTGATTAACTCTCTTCTAATAAAAGATCCTTCTGAAAGAATGCAGTGGCCCGAGCTTGCAGGACATGCTTTCTGGAAAACAAGATTTGCTCCAGTGCCTTTACCTCCTCAGTCTGCTTTTGATAATATGATAGAAATGTCTTCTAAACAATGCCTTTCAGAAAGGAACAGTGAAAAGCCAATACAAAACAAGACCCCACAAAAGACTCGTGAAAAAGATTCAAAGGTGTCCCTCAAGCATGATGAAAATTCAAATACTGGATCCAGAGGTTATGTGACACCAATTAAAGGCATATCCAGTGGCCGGAAAGCTCAAATGAAGGGTTCTGGCAGGACAACTGATGACAAGCAGAAAGACACCTCGAACAATACTAGAGGTGTCAATCTATTACGTCTTTCAAGAATTGCAAAATCAAATTTAATGAGGGAGAATGAGAAGGAGAACTACCGCAGGCCATTGCCTAATAACTCTGAGAATGATGCTGAACTTAAGGTTGAAAATACTGACATGGAACTTGACTTTAATGAGAATAACGAGGATGATACACAAGATGAACCTGATGAAACTGACAGCACTCAGAGTCCTGAGTCAACTACTTCAACTCCAAATCTGACAGAGGGTAACGTGGAAGAGATGGATATTGACAGCAGACATCCAGATACACCAGCGGTGGTTAATACGCCTTGCTCAGATTATTCAAGGACATCTGACCATGAAGAGTCTTCTAAATATGAAGTGGCTGCTATGCTACCAAATGATAGCCCTCAGCTAAAGACTCCTGTGATTAAAGAGAATTCTGTGAATGTCTCTGATATCTCAAAACCATCTACGAACCTTTCAGATATTCTTTGGCATCCATCTGATCTCTCAGTCAGACCTGTAATGCCTAGCAGAAAATCAGATAAAGGTTCAGATGCAATTCCTTCACTCTCATTCGATGCACCTCAACTGTCTGATTTTGTCAAAATGTCAAAGGAGCAATTAGACTCTTTTAATAGTAGAATCATCAGTATTGTTAGTGGGAATACTCCCTCAGGGGAGAAGCAAAATGTGATCCGATACCTTGAGCTTTTGAGCAGCAATGCTGATGCAGCCAACATCTTGACCAATGGGTCTATTATGTTGGTTCTAGTCAAAATGCTTCGTCACTCCAAGGTTACTCTGTTGCGTGCTCAACTTGCTTCACTTATTGGTTTGTTAATTCGTCACTCCACTTTTATTGGGGATGAGCTGGCAAATTCTGGAATATTAGGTGCACTAACTGATGGTCTGAGAGACAGGCAAGAGAAAGTGAGAAGGTTTTCCATGGCTGCTTTGGGTGAATTATTATTTTATATATCTACTCAAAATGAGCATGCTCGGGATAACAAACCAATGGAATCTCCATCTAAGGACAGCCGACCCTCATCCTGTTGGCAGGTATCTTCGTTGCTGTAATTTCTTATTTGGTGCAGCCTGTCAAGTTAATTACTCCCTCCGTTTTCATTTTTGTCCGATTTTGACTTGACATAGAGTTTAAGAAAGTACAGAAGATTTTTGAATCTCGTGAACTTAAATTAAAGATATGTAGAATGTACCAAATGTTCTTGTGGTCTTAAACATGTCATATGGAAAGATGAAATTAAAGAGTTGCCAAAAAAGAAAAAGAGAAGACACATTGTTTTTGAAAAGGACCAAAAAGGAAAGTAGGACAAACAAATTGAAACAGAGGGAGTATTATATTTGTTAAAATTCCTCTCCACAATAAATGACTAGGCTATTGCAATGGGGTTTTAAGTATTAAGTGTTCTATGAGCAATCACTTAAAAACATAGACACTATCAGAAACACAATTCAAGCACCAATGCAGCTCTTATGAGAAATAATGCAAGTTATCACTAGCATATAAATGGTATACTTATTAATGTTAGTGATAATTATACAGTCACATATACTATCAGACATGTAAGTGTATACAATGATTATCTTGTAGTAAATCATTTCTATAAATCTTCATGGGACAAATTTCTAACATGAAGAATAAGATGGATGACAAATGACAACTTGGCATAGACTTCAATTTTTCCTGTTAGCTATCTGTCCCACATCATGAAATATTGTAGAATCTATATATAGAAGATCCTACAAGTTTTTCTCTGTATTTTACTGGAAGAACTAATAAGCTGACAATTCCTTTGTAATGCAACACTATATAGCAGTAAAATGAACAAGAGTGTTAAGATATTTCTCTTGGGGTTGTGGGAAAAATAAGATAAAATCATACAAGCATCTATACTATCTTTAATTCTTTACATATTGCAAAGCCTCGCATTCTGTCTTAACATTCCTCTCTGAAAATGTTAATGTTGTAGGTTACAAGTCCAATAATTTCATTGGTTTCATCACTTTTACGAAACGGAGAGGATGATATTACTCAACTTTATGCTCTGAGGACAATTGAAAATATCTCCAGTCAAGGAGGGTACTGGTCTGCTCGTTTCACCAGCCAAGATGTCATTACTAACCTCTGCTACATATTTAGGGCTCCTGGAAAGCAGGAGAGCATGAGGCTTACAGCAGGGTCTTGCTTGGCTCGTCTTGTTCGTTTTAGCCCTTCTAGTATTCAACGAGTCATGGAAAAACTTTCATTCAAGGATATGGTTTCAAGCCTGGTCAAGCGTAATCCACGAGAGCAACAAATCTGCTTAAACATTCTGAACATGACCCTCCTTGAAAGTCATACACTTCCAAGTGTTGGAAGGTACCTTCTTGCCTTGGTCGAAGACAAGAATCTTGTTCTGAATCTTGTGACTCTAATTGAGCAGGGAAGTGAAGTTTTGAAGGGAAAGGCACTCATATTTGTGGCTCTACTTTGTATGAATGGGAAGAGGTGGCTGCCACTTTTTTTTTGCAATGCTAAACTGCTCTCAACCGTTGATAGGTTGGTTAAGGAGAAGGATGACTTTGTGAAGCAGTGTTTAGATGCACTTGGGATGGTTGTCGCATCAACTGTACCAAGTTTGCTTGAGTGTATATCTGGGGACATTCAACAACTGAAGGGTGGTAAACGCCGTGGGCAGATAATTAGTGTCACAAGTCGAAATTCTTCTAAGAATAATATGCATTTATTTCCTGTTGTTCTCCATCTTCTTGGGTGTGCTTCACTTAAAAGAAGGGTTGCTAGTCATCAGGTTCTGCAACAGTTGGCAAATCTGCTTAAACTGGTGGAGTCTCCTTTCCAGGTAATCTGATGATATCTTTATTACATCTTCTAATTGTAAAATTCCACATAGAAGAAAAGCAAAATCCAAATGTTCCAAAAACTCACATAGAAGACATATAACCCTTGTCCTAGATTTGGAACCTTCAAATTAATATGGTTCGTTTGCAAGACCTCCTATTAATTGTCACCTGAGCCAAGTGTAGCTACCAAGCTAATATAAGCTCCAAACTCTGGTAAAGAAGGGTTGGCGTAGGGATGCATAAGATTAGGCTGATGATCTGTCAATGTGGACTCTGTATTTTAAACACTAAAGGGTTGTTTGGTAGGATGTATTACCCTTGGTATTATTTAATACCATGTCTGGTAGTGTTTTCAACGTATGCATATCTAATATATCTATAACTAATCCTATTCAGTATTATAGGGTGTATAACTAATACTTAGCAACCCATGGTATTAGCAATACCAGGGTTATTAATACTTGGTTGAAGACAGAACTACCTTGAATACTCCAACCAAATCACAGATAAGAAATGATCCCAGCATTGCTAATAATATCCTATTTAATACTATTCTTATACACCCTACCGAACGACTGCTTACTCTATACAACACGGCTTAGGGATTTAGCTTAGTTTGCTCAAAATTTTGATCCATAATAAACTGAAGATGCATGCAGAAGATTGGGTTTCTTGTTGGTCTATGAAGCCCTTACACGATTCTTACTTTCGGTTGCAGGGTAGAGATGATTTTCAGATAACACTTTTACGTGTTCTTGAGTCTATAGCAGAGGAGATGTCTCTGGTTCAAGAAAGTTCTAGCATTTTTGTTTGCCAGATTCTACCTAGTTTATCTGTTGTTTACAAAGGGAATAAAGATGGAGATGCCAGATTCTTGTGCCTGAAGATTTTGTTTGATGTGATGGTCATTTTACTGGATGAAACATCTGAAAATGAACAGAAGCCAGAGAATTTGAAGTCCATATCTAATTCTTACTTCCTCCCTCTCTACCCCTCTTTGATTGAGGATGAGGACCCAATACCTGCGTATGCTCAGAAACTTCTTGTGATGCTCATTGAGTATAACCATATAAAAATTGCAGACATTGTCCACATGAAGATAATCTCCCAGTGCTTTGAATTTCTCCTTGGTGATTTCTCAACTGCAAATGTCAACAATGTACTGCTCTGCTTGGCTCTTACATCTGCTCCAGAGCTGGAAACCAAATCTCTCTCTCAACTAAAAGTTGTCAGAAAGATCGGAAGCCTTTTGGAATTTGTATATGCCAAGGAGATGGAAGATTTCATTGAACCTACGCTTCGTTTGTGTAGGGCTTTCCTTTTACGCTCCGTAGGCAGTGTGAGAGGCACTATGTTTGCAAAAGAACCTGTTCATTTATTTGAAAATTCCTCTGATGGAGCTAGTGCCTTCGATCAAAATGAATGCATCAGAGATATTATGGACTTCGGTGAAAATGTTGGGGTCTTATTAGAACTCACCCATTTGAATGAGATTAATGTTGCAGATTTAGCTTCTGAATGCTTAATTTTATTGCTCAAGGCAGCTCCGAGGGAAGCTACCACTGGATTCCTGACAAATCTTCCCAAAGTCAGTCTCATCCTTGAGTCATGGAGACAAAGCACATCTCACTTGCTGTTGCAACGGATTCTGATTGCACTTGGTTATTCTTGTAGACAGTACCTGTCACATGCAATGATATTGTCAATAAGTTTGCCTGAGATATCAAAAATCGAAGGAATTGTTTCGCAGGTCAAAAGCTCCACAATACCATCTCTCATTGATGCTGCTTCTCGTGCAGCATTGGAGCTTCAGAGACTGCCTCGTTGCATTTGAGTTTAGACAGGTTAGTTGTTTGCTTTGGTTGTATGCCACTTTTTTATCTTCCTTTTCCATCAGGAGTTATCACATCATAATAAACCTTGTTCATCGTTTGGATTATAACTTATTGAAACCTTAAACACTTCCTTTGCTCCGAGTGCAGCCAACAATGTGTTGAAGCATGTTATATCTCCCTTTTGAGACAGATACATCAACTGCAGCTCGGATCAAATGGATATTGTGAATGGGGAGATAACTGTGGTTGTCATCGACTTTTTGTATAATCCAATGTATGACTATCATCCTTAATATCTTCAATTGAGTGGTATTCTTTGTAATACTTCATGCAGATTCCAGTAAATTTTTGTAATCAATGGTAAGCCATAATAGTTCAATTTATGCCCTTTTCCAGGTTCTGCATCGGTCATTTTGAGGTAAAGACTTTTACCTTTTACATGCCAATTCCTCTCCCTCCGACATTTTATACACAATTTACATTCAATTTAGTGGTATGTATAAAGTTATGATAAAGTATGTGCAAAATCTGTATAAAAATTGTATTTTCAAACATTTGATCAGTTTGTTTCCTTGTCAAGTTTCATCCAATATCGTACAACTTACATACAATTTGGTGGAGGGTTGAGCAAGACTGAATTGGAAAAATTACATTCCCCTCCATTTCTAATGCCCTAAAACTTCTATTTGAGTATCAAAATTATAGTCAACAGTGTTTTCTCAACCTGGATTATGATAAACGTCTTCAAACATCGATTTTTAGAACTATTGACCTTCTAATTTATGAGAAGTCTTAAGCACGCTTTCTTGCTTTGTTTCAATTTTATATGACTTGCTTTTCATTTTAGAATCTCAATGACAAATTTTTAGATTTAGTAAAAATTTAACTTAAATTTTTTATTTTACTCCTGATGAAATAATTTATAATCATATAAATATTTATGACTTATTTTAGATTGCATCTTTTTTAGATTTTATGTCAAGTCAAACTACATCATATAAATAGGAAAGGAGATTAAATTTTTACTAAATATAGAAATATGCTATTCTTTGCGGAGGGAAAGTGAGTCATATAAAATGAATAGAGTATTTTTTTTCCATCATGTGGCATACTAGGGGTAAATAATTTCAAAATTCCATGTTTGAGAGGGGTAATTAAGACATTTCACAATTTAGAGGTGCGAAGAGTTCCAAAAATCTATGTTTGGGGGGGGGGGGGGGGGGTAATTAAGACATTTTATAGTTAAGGGGCGTAAAGAGTTCCAAAAATCCATGTTTAAGGGGTATTAAGACTTTTCATAGGTTAGGCTTGCATGCCAAGTTTAAGAGGCTTTTTAGCTATTAACTCAGTAAAATAAGGTCTGGCTTGAGGGATGGAGATCACAGATCTTGAAATACTCAAATGCACTTCAAAAAAGAAAATAAAAGCTAGAGGTTTGAGACTTCCTATAGGTTCAGATGATGATTTGAAATTTGGTTGAATAGTTTGGACGGGTCTCGAAAGGCTCAGAAGCATTTCAGATACTTCAATTGAAAATTAATGAATTTCATAAATAAAAATTGACCAGGATCAAATATGTGTCTATACAACCTGGATCTGTCAAGTTCCTAGCCTTGGTAAGATTGATTGAAACTCAATGCCTTAACCCGACCTAAGGGTGGCAACGGGTCAAGGTTTGGTGGGTCGGCACGACTGGAATCAGGACGACTCTAGCCGAGTTCCCTCCAGGACTAGGATCAATCGGGTCGGGATACTCACGATGAAATGAAAGTTGAGAAAATGTGAAATCTACAACTACAATTGAAGATCTAATTGGAGAGGAAAAGAAGAGAGCTATTCACTGATCTTATTGATTGAGAAAAATTACTTGTACAATGCACTATGTACATACATATATATATATCACAATCTTACACCTGTCACTCAAAACAGAATGAAACAGAATGCAGTTATAATTCACTGCTACTGCTAACAAACCAGTAATAAAACTATTGCTAACAATAACAAACTAGTGAGGTCAAGTTACACCACTATCCTCACTATCTTCAATACTCCTCCTCAAACTAGGTGTAGTGAATACATTTAGAACACCAAGTTTGGATAAAAGTGATTCATGTTGCAGTCTTCCCAAAGCTTTGGTTAAAATGTCTGCTTGTTGGTGTTATGTAGGGATATACATAGTACTAATCAACCCTTATTGGATCTTCTCCCTAATAAAGTGGCAATCAATCTCTATGTGTTTCGTCCTCTCATGAAACACAGGATTTGCTGCAATTTGAAGTGCTGCCTTACTATCACAGAACACAGATACTGGTTCCTCAATCTGAATATTTAATTCTTTGAACAAGTTTGTCATCCAAACAATTTCAGCTGTTAGACAAGCCAAGCTTCTATACTCTGCTTCAGCAGAACTTCTCGATACTGTTGCCTGTTTCTTTGATTTCCAAGAGATGAGAGAATCTCCTAACTTCAGTAGATAACCTGTCACTGATCGTCTGGTATTTGGGCATGCTGCCCAGTCTGCATCACAAAAACCAGTCAGTTTCATCTTCTTCTGTGAGGACATAAGTAAGCCCAATCTTGGTTGAGTCTTGATATATCTAAGAACTCTAATAGCAGCCTGCCAGTGCTGAGCTTTTAGTTTCTGTAGGAATTGATTGACTGAGAGTCTGGACTGTGTAAGCTATGTTAGGTCTGATAATGGTCAAGTACAATAACTTGCCAATCATTCTTTGATATTGAGTAACATCTGGATGCAACTCCTCCTCACTACAATCTTTTTCAGAAGCTGTAGTGAGTTTCATATTACACTCAAATGGAGTATATGCTGCCTTTCCTGCAGTAATGCCTGCTTCAACTAATAGCTCCAATGCATATTTCCTTTGGTTCATAAGGATACCCTTTTTGGATCTGCTGAATTCGATGATTAGGAAGAATTTCAACTCTCCTAAATCCTTGATCTTGAACCACTGATGCAAGATGTCTTTGGTTTCTTGAACCAGTGCAACATCATTCCTAGTAATAAGGAAGTCATCAACATATACTAATATAATAACCAAATTGACTCCTTGCTTCTTAGTGAATAATGAATAATCCAAATGACTCTGACTATATCCAGATTTCAATAAGGCCTCAATAAGTTTAAAATTCCATTGTCTTGAAGCTTGTTTAAGCCCATAAAGGGATTTCACAAGCTTACAGACTATAGGTTGATCAGTGGCAACTTGTAAACCTTTAAGTAGTTCCATAAAAACATCTTCTGTGAGATCTCCTTGCAGGAAGGCATTATAGACATTCATTTGGTATATACACCAATTCTCTGCAGCAGCCAGTGCAATAACAGTCCTTACTGTCACCATTTTTACCACTGGAGAAAAAGTTTCCTGGTAGTCTATACCAGCAGTTTGGCTATACCCTTTTGCTACTAATCTAGCCTTATACCTTTCCACTTCACCATCTGCCTTATATTTGATTTTGAAGATCCATTTACAACCAATCACAGGCTTTCCTTGTGGCCAAGAAACCAGATAAAAAGTGCCATTCTCATCAAGGGCTTGCAACTCCTGTTGCATTGCTGCTATCCACCTCTCATCATGTAAATCTTCTTCATAAGATTTAGGTTCACATATAGCTGAAAATCTGCTTAAACAAGCTCTATATGTGGGAGAAATGTGTTGATATGAAACACAGTTGGTCAAGGAGTGAGGTTTCTGCTTCCCAGAAGTGATATAGTCTTGATGCCAGGTTGGTGTAATCACAGTTCTACTGGACCTTCTAGTAGTATTGGTGGTTGGTTGACTCTCAGGAATACCAACAATATCATTGAGTGAATCTGTAGTGTCATTCAATATTGTGGACACATCAGAAACTTCAGGTATAGGATCAATAATAGGCTCTGCAGAAATTGGATCTTGTTCTGGTTCTAATGTCTGAGTGATGTCCGAAAACAGTGGAATAGCATCATCATGCAGTTCCTTAAAAGGAAACATATGTTCCTTAAACACCACATCCCTACTAACCATGAACTTCTTGTCAGCAATATTATAAAGAAGATACCCCTTCTGAGTCAAAGAATAACCCATCATAACACAAGCAACAACTCTGGGATAAAATTTGTCTTTCCTAAGTAATGTGGTAGCATAACATAGACATCCAACAATCCTTAAATGATCCAGCTTAGGCTTTCTTTGATGGAAGACTTCATAAGGAGATTTACCTTCCAATGTAGGAGTAGGTAATCTGTTGATTAAGTATACAGCTGCTACAACACATTCTCCCCATAACTTAATAGGTATACCACCCTAAAACATAATACTTCTTGCTACTTCCAAGACATGCCTGTGTTTTCTTTCCACCACTCCATTTTGTTGTGGAATGTGTGGACAACTGCTTTGGTGAACTATGCCTAAAGAGGCAAATAAGTCTCTGCATTCAGAGTTTAAAAACTCACCCCCATTATCTGATCTAACATTCTTCACATAGTGATCAAATTGAGTATTAACCATTGTGAAAAAAGACTTCAAAACAGTAATAACATCAGATTTCAGTCTAAGCAAATACAACCATGTAGTTTTAGAATAGTTATCAACAATAGTGAGGAAATACTTGAAACCAGCATGAGTGCTGATTCTATGTGGACCCTAAACATCAATATGTATCAATTCAAAGACAGAACTACTTCTAGTTGTAGACACAGGAAAAGGAAACCTTGTTTGCTTAGCTAATGGACATATTACACAATCATTAATATATTTATCATTAATGGAAACTAGTTTCTTCAAAGTAGTGGAAGATGGGTGACCAAGTCTTTTGTGCCATAGCATGCCTTCATCTTCATTGGTCTTTATGTGTATCAACTTTGCACTACCTGCATTCATGTTTCTTCCATCTCCAACATCTTTATTCAACAAAAAATATAAATCTCTTGTCTCCTTACCAATCCCCTTGACCTTCCCAGTTAACAGGTCCTGAAATACACAAAACTCAGAAAAAAATCTTACTGAGCAGTGTAAATGTCTGGTTAACTGAGAGACTGAAATCAGATTATACTTGAAATCAGGAACCACTAAAACATTACCCAACACATCACCATTGTCCCATATATAACTACCAATGTGTGTTATTGATGCAATTCCTCCATCAAGCAATTGTACACGATTCTGAACATTTTGTTCTAGTGTAACAATGTCAAACAAATCATCTAGTGATGCTGTTATATGCTTTGTTGCGCCAGAGTCTACTATCCAATGTTTAAGTTTATTGCTAATAGAGAATGAGTGATCCATACCTGCTTGATTGATTGTTGGAATCACAGAATTCTCCTTGTTTAATAGCCTGAGAATTTGACCATATTGCTCCTGTGTGAATGTAGGAGGTGTTTGGCCAAGTGAATCATCCTCAACAACATTGACATTTGCCATCCTATTAGCATTGTTTCCAGATTTTTTCCTGAACTTGTAATCTGGTGGATATCCAACAACACGATAACAAGTTTCCTTGGTGTGGCCCTTCATTTTACAAACATCGCACTGTAAATTGTAGTCCCTTTTTGGCTTGTAGAGTGTTGATTGTTGGTTACCTCTACTAGCATATAATGCAGTGGAATTAGAGACACCTGCATCTCCTCCTGACTAAGAGCCACTACTAGTGTATGAACTTTGATCCTTGCCAACATTTAAAGCAATAGAAATCCCTAAATCTCCTCCTGAATATGAACCTGCTGTTACTCGTTGACTCTCATCTGAAATAATCATCGAATATGCTTTGTTCACAGAGGGCAATGGAATCATCATGAGGATTTGACTACGCGCCTGAGTGTATGACTCATTGAGTCCCATCAGAAATGCAAATAACTTCATATATTGCAAATGACTTGCATATACTATGGATTTATCACAGCCACAAGAAGGAGGTGCTATAAGGGCATCGAACTCATCCCAAAGAAGCCTTAGTCGTGTGAAATATGCAGAAACAGAGAAAGTACCTTGTGTGATAGTGCAAATTTCTCGATGCAACTGGTAACCTCTCGATCTATCAACCTTATCGAACCTCTCCTTCAAGTCAGCCCACACAGTTGTAGCATCAGTGGCATAGATGATTACACTCATCAATTCCTTCGAAACTGAATTCAGAATCCATGATAAGACGAATGCATTGCACTTCTCCCACTGTTCTTCTAATGCATCACTGCAATCACTCTTTCTACAGGTACTAAAGACGAATCCAGCTTTGCTCTTAGCTCGGAGAGTAAGGAGCATCGATTGGCTTCATAATGAGTAATTCTCCATGCTTGTAAGCTGAATCGAGGTCATTATTGATCCTGGAGTATCAGATTGCAGAAGATACAGAGGATGATTTCGATTCTTCTCAACCATTTCGATTGTATCAGTACTCACCATTTTCCCTAAAATTTAGGTCACAAAAACTCAGAGAATTGCAGGAAGTAGATCGTCCACAATTTCAAGTGAATCAACTGTGGATTCGCTGCTCTGATACCATAAGAAAATGTGAAATCTACAACTACAATTGAAGATCTAATTGGAGAGGAAAAGAAGAGAGTTGTTCACTGATCTTATTGATTGAGAAAAATTACTTGTACAATGCACTATGTACATACATATATACTACTACCACTAAACTAATAGCCTATCACAATCTTACACCTGTCACTCAAAACAGAATGAAACAGAATGCAGTTATAATTCACTGCTACTGCTAACAAACCAGTAATAAAACTACTGCTAACAATAACAAACTAGTGAGGTCAAGTTACACCACTATCCTCACTATCTTCAATAAAAGTCCCTTCCTATCACTCTCGAGCCTACACCCTGGATGTGGCCGGCCTTCGAGAACTATTTTTGATCCTCAAGCAAACCCTTAACATGACTAACTACTTAGCGAAAAACTAACACAAGAAGAATTAAGCTTTAAAACAAAATTAGATCTTTTAATCTCAAAGTACTCAACTGTCTTAAAATACTTCGAAAACAGGAATTGTTGAAATACAGTTTAACAAAGGAATACTGAAAAAACATACTCAACACTAACTATCTATGAACCCTTTATTGTTCCAGACGAATATCGGGGCAAGACCCACGACACCTCAAAGCAACTAACTAAAAAATAAAAGTGGAGTCCTCCAGAATGCAAGGAGGCTCACCAAAGCTAACTGAAAGTGCAAGTGACCTCAATAAAGCGCCTGTTGATGAATCGAACACTTGTATCTGCATCATAAAAAGGTGCTGGTCGAATGATGAATGATATCAGTACATTGAATGTATAAGTATGTAATATAGCCGAAGCAAAATAACTGAATGAAAGGACTATAATAGATATAAATATATACTCAACTGAAAGTAAAGAAATAAATGAGTGACAACATTTAAACTTAACAAATATTTACTCATCTTTGGGCTCAACATATTAAGTGATATGATAACAATACACTTTTAACTTTATCTGAGAGATTCTTTGTCCGATAACCATCATTATGAGCAACGTGATGGTACAACGTCTCGCCCATGCTTCTAGAACTGTCCTATACCTTGTCGGGATATAGAACATCTCAACTAAGTGGATCCACTAAAGCTTTGCTCGAAAGAAATAAGGAGCCATAAAAAAAGTACGATCCTTTACCCATGTTGGCTTTATGATTTATGAGGAATGTGAGTTGCCTGAACTCATTCCCATATCGGTGCTCAATACTATTCCCAATAAATATGTACTCGTGCTAAAATGTATAAACACACTCTTTCTCAATTTTGAGGTAATTGCTCAAAATATCCTCTTTAAAGAGGTAATGCTCTGAAATATCTCTGAACTTATTAACTGATTTAGAAATCAAAATATCTCTTTTCTCAATGTAAAAAGTGATACGTTTGTAAAATACTTAGTTCCCTTATACTCTTACTCAAATCATGTTTAAAACTCTTTCTCAAAACTCATCTTTACTTTTTTCGAAAATTAGTTTAAGAAAAAAATGTCTGCTTTAAAAGATTCTCAAAAATTATAACTCAAAATAGGGTTCATGCTGAAATATAGACATGAACACCTCAACTCAAGGATTTCAATAACAATATAGAAAACTCAATACTCAGAAATCAAAAACTCAAAACTCAACAAAACTGCTCATCTCAAGAATACTTAAAATTCAGGATAAGATCCTAGATTACTCTTTTACTGAATTTAGATAGGTGTAGGATGTGAGGATGGACTCAGTCCATCACTATTATAGTCTTACATACTTGAAAGAACAAAGTTCTTTGTGAAATGGGTGGAAACTCGAAAAACGCTCAAAACCCTAGCTTTCTCCTCTTAGATCCTTGCTCAAGACTTGGAAGCGTTAATGAACATAAAAAGATTGATTAACATTGTTCAAACCCTTAACTAGGTGTAAAAATATCGTGGTTTAAGCTTAGAAGATGTGGAAAAAGACTAAACTATCACTCTTAAAAATTGACGAAAACCTTCCACGGGCCCATCTACTATTCGTGGTTTGATCTACAAACTATAGACCCCATCCGCGAAATTTATATTAAATTTTAAGGCTCAAAATTTTATTCTACTAGTCCAATCTACATACTACATGTAAACCTTCTTAAAATATGTGATTCCAATAGTACTTAGGGATCACAAGCCTATAGCATTTTGTGCTTTTTTAATCCTCTTGATAAAATTCATGATTTTAATGCTACTTATAAGATAATGTTGAATTCTCATACAAGCAACTTTTTCAAAAGGAGCAGTTAACTCCAAGTGATGTTGGATTTATAGGCTTATATACCTAAAAAATATGCAATAAAGTATTTTATTTAAATCCAAAGTGAGGACATGGGCTTTTATGATGCATAAGGAGACATTGAAAATTTAGATATTGTTAATATAAAAGAAATAAAAAATTATTTACACAAAGGGTTGGTACAAATTTGTGAAAGCTAAAAGCTTAAGAGTAAAAGATTCAATTATTTGTGAAAATAATTGTACTTTTGCTCTTAAACCTTTGTCTTTCACAAACTTATGCCAATTCTTTGGGGAAATTAAATTTTTTGATTTCTTTTGCAATAGCTATGCCTAAACTTCCATAATCTGCTTGATATATCATAAAAGCTCATGTTCTCAATTTGGATTTAAGAAAAAAAAATACGTTATTGCATATTTCTTAGGTATATACAAGACTATAAAGTCCAACATCATCCAACATTATCCTAAGTAACATTGAAATCAAGAATTTTACTAAGAGGATTAACAAAAACACAAAAACACTAAGAGTATATAGCATCAGGAGATACACATAGATGTTCCACAGAAAGTAAAGTTCAGACCAACTCCAGGAGAAAACATGTTGATGAAAGAGGCAAAGTGAACAATGAGGAGTATCAGATTGGAAACCCTACCATTTATAGAGTGGTCTATTTCCTGTTTTTGATGGCTTCATTTATTTGGGCTTTTTCAAGTGGAATAAAGGAGCTAGAAGCTCCACAATTTTATTTTATATTTTTTAAAAAAGGGCAGAAGCTACATGATTTTCATAAGAATCCGAAAATTATTATTATTATTATGATAGGAAAAAATAAAATATATATATATATAGTCATTTTATATAATTGTACCATAGAGATTGCAGTTGATTTTAATTAAGTAATTCAAATGATTAGTTCGAGAATTGATGGAAGTTTCAAAACTTGTACATGGTAACTTTGTTTGTTAGTCATAGATACTTTTTATTTGACACACTTTTTATGGAGTAATAATTAATAGAATGACGTGAAAAAAAATATGAATTTTGTGAGTTAAAGTGAATTTTTTTTAAAAATAAATTATTTTTAAAAGATATATTTTCCAAATCAAATGCAAAATCTACAAGCAAACACTTGCTAAATACATAAGCATTTAGCATGAAATATATATGGTTATATCACATCACATAGTTTAAATAAGGAAAATGAATTATTTTAGAAAAAATCTTAATCGATTTTAAAATTCCTAAATACAATTATCATTTGCATAATTTAAATAATAAAAGATTTACTAGCCAAAATCATTGTTGATATAATATTTTTTATATATTAAAAAAAATATTATATTATAATCTTATTTAAATTTATTTCTCAAAACATAAAAAAATTAACCTATCGAAAGACGCGTGTGCTTTTTAATCACAAGAGGAAATGCATATCTCTAAATTGGGGAAATCTTCTAAGGTTATGACCTAAGTAAGTAATTAGTCCACACTTCATGCGACAAAACATATCACTTTATAAATTTTAATGAACATATACTACATATACATTTTATTCATCAAAAATAAATAATATAAGACATAAATAAATAATCTAAGACATACGAAAAACATTAAGATTAGACGCAATAATTATATTTATAAAAAATTTAAAAATAACAATTTGCAGTAAAGCACTAAGTGGAACTCCAATTGAGATCATAAAAAGCTCATCACAGGTTTTTTATTTTATTTTATTTTATTTTATTTTATTTTTTTGTACTAAAGACTATTTTTATGGATAAATGTGTTCGAATCTCCTGACTTCTTGCAATTGGAAGCTCGTGAAGTTAATAACAATAATTTGATTTAGTAAGTGTGAAACTGTTTTATCAATTTTGTACCATCTGAAAATTGAACTATTTTATGTAGTAAAACCATGTCCAAATAATTTTAAGAAAATAATAGTATCATGTCAAACAGTGCTAAGAACCTGATTGATATTACTATTAAAATCAACTTATTTTTAAAAGCATTTGTTTAAAAAAACTTTTTAGAAAAGTACTTTTTTTTTACAAAAAGTAAATGGTATTTAGCCAATTCATTTGAAAAGTGCTTTTCATTAGCAAAGTGTTTGGATAATCTTTTAAAAAAAAGTGTTTTAAGAGTCAAATTACAAAAAACAGGCAACTATTAATTTACTTCTAATATTAAAATTATTTTATAGAGAGAAACTATTCAAAATATTTATTATAAAAAAATAATTAAATTTTTCTTTTTTAAAATTAAAATTATATGTTTAAATTTTCAATCAATATTATACCTTTTGGGAGGATAAAATAATCAATTGTTATTATTTTTGTTTTTTTTTAGTCTTGTAAAAATATTGTTGTTACCTTTTTTCTAATTTTACAAAATAATATATATATAATATAATAATATATAAATGTAAAATAAATTATAATACTTATCATATAAAAACTGAAAAATAAAATTCTTAAATAAATTTAACCAAACTTATTAATATGCTAATTAATTAATAAGAAATATATTGGTAAGTGTATATATGAAAAAAATATTTTAGTTTTGAGAAAAATAATTTTTTGTTTCAGCTTCTGCTTTTCTTTTTTTTTAAGCAGAAATTTTCAATAGCAAAAACATTGCTTCTGCTTCTATTTAAAAGCACTTTTACTGATTTGTCAAACACTTAATTTTTCAATAAAAATATTTTTTTTCCTCAAAATAAATGTTTTAGACCTTCCAACAACAATGCCAAACAGACTGTAATATTGAGTATAATATTACTACATAATTCAATCACTATCTGATACAAAATAATTGAAAATCAATAAGGTAATCTATTCAAACAACTAATACTCTACCATACACAGATAACAGAACCAAAAAATATAATTATAAAACTTATTTTTAGGCATAAAATCAAAACTATAAGACTTCACATTGTAGTGATAGATGAATGAAAAAATTTGAGGAAATATAATTTCTATAGAAAAGATTAAAAAAAAAATCATCGATATACGTAATAATTATTCACTTAAATTGGAGATTCTGATTCTTAGCACATGAAACATGAGTTAATATGGGGAGAATAGAGTTTTTCTTACTCTGACATTTAGGAGGTAGAGAGGTTATTTTTATATACCCTTGATTTAAGTAAAAACATATAAAAAAAAGAAGTAATGAAATTAACAAAATCATGACAAAATATTATAAAAGCATGACAAAACATTCTAAACAAATCTAATAACTATAATAAAATAATACGATAATTGAAATACAGGAGATGATAGATAGTATAAAAAAAACTAAATTAATTGATAAGAAAAAGTAAACTCAATTCTACAACCAGACAAAAAGTTTGTAACAAAGAAAATCTCACCAAAATGGAGACACCAATTGGGGATTAGATAGATGAGATGAAAAATACAAAATTGATACTCATCCCAATATCTCAGTTGGTATTTATAATCGAAAACACTGAATATGTATTTATGGGAATATGAAATAATATTCATTAAATACAATAAATAGGTTACAATATATTTCAATTAATTTAAAATTGTTATGTGATAGATATTAACACGTATTAATTGTCCATTTAATTGAATAATAATGTTATGATCCTTTCTTAATATTACCTTTAAATTATAAAAGAGAAGATCTATTTTTTTTTTTATTTTTAAAAAAGACAAAAATAAGAAAAAAAATAAATATATTTTTTGGCAGAGAAACCTCATCGTGCTTTTCCCCCCAGCTTTTTAATATCAAAATAGATTGCATACGAAAAGATAGGATAGTAATAACTATTCTTGAAACGACATAATTGTATGCATTAAATCTTTGATATAATTTCTTAAACTATTATTTTATTTTCTTAGCAGAAAAGTGAATTGAAATATCAAAAAGTTGAAAAAAAAAGAAGACAAATGCAAATCTAGGCAATAAGGAGGCGCCACATCACATTCTTTATATTTACCATTATTATATGTAAATCAGATTTTAATTAATCATTAATCATATATATACTTATTTTATTGAGCGATAGAGATTGTGAAGCGATTTGACATTTATGGCTAGAGATGACAGAACGGGTGAGTAGAATACGGGTTGGCCGAAAATAAATCAGGTAAAACGGATAAAATATTTGACCCAAATCATATTTGATATGGATAAAAATTAGTAAGCCAAATAAATAATATGGATATCGATATTATCCTTTGCTTCTTATTATGTATTTCTGATTGCAATTTTTTTCTTCTTATTTTTATCCTTTTAGAGTGTGTTTGGTATGAAGAAAAATATTTTCATATTTTTCTAGAAAATATTTTTCCGAAAAATGAGTAGTCCTAGATTGAGGTTGAGAGGTCAAAATTTGGTCACGAATCAGGGTCAAGAATTAGGTCAAGGTCGGGTTGGGGATAGATCCCAGGTATGAACCTAATTAATTGGTGAGGTTTAAAAAAATGTTGGAAAATATTTTCCCGATTTAAGAAAAGTTTTGAATATTTTTCTTTACGTTATGCCATGATCTAAAATTGGACATGATGACACTTGTCTTATCCTACCAAGACAAGTCAACATAACCCAACAATGCAATAAAAATGCAGAAAATAACATAAGTGTGGAAAGTTTAGTCAATCTCATCATATATACCCCCAAAATCTGGCTGTCACGTATACAAGTCACTAATGTATTACATCAGAATCGAAAGATAAATACAAGTCTCAATGTATTTGTTATTAGAGTAGAATAAGAACATAGTAAAGGGACACAAGAGTCTGTTGAAGTGACAAACAACTATCTCCCAAGTCTCCAAAGAAAATCCCTAGATAAGGTAGGGATGAAGAATAGTCATGCAGATCCGAGCTCGTAGCCTACACAAGTGTAGAAGCAAGGAGTGAGTACCAAAACACACGGTACTCAACAAGCAAACCACTAAACATTAGGTAGAGCAAATAGGATATGAGTACTCCTTTCATCCCAACCGAACCTCCACAAACTACAACCTTCATAGAAAATCAGCCCAATCTAACAATTCACAAGACCATTAGTTTAATAACAACAATCCATCAAGTGTAGATCAATCATGGTCAAATATTAAGCACATCAATCACAAGTCTCATAAGAAGATCACAACCTCACAAATGATAATGATGAGCAATGCAATGATATGTCAAGTAAAGCGATGCATGTCTGTCCTATGACACACATCTACGGAATCTCAGTCTGAAATCCATGGGGTACTCACAAGGTCCATGTATCCATTGGAACAAACCTCAGTCTCAATATTACTCACCGAAATCATTTTCCATTAGCATCAATATCACTTGTTAGAACCATTTCTCATAGGCATAATAACAGTAGATCTCGTTACAGTATTTTAGAATCAATGCATTCACACAATATTGGTAAGATGACAAATCTATAGCAATTCACAATCACAACAACACTATCATAGTATTTCATCAATAATTGAATTAATATCACAATTCAAGTTTGTCACAATACACACACAATAAATATCATCACATTGCATTTTTGTTATCCCCTTCATTATCATTAAGATTAATCAATTTAAGCAATTCAATTTATCACCGATTCTCAAAATTCCCCAACACACACAATAAGAAGAATACAAGCTTAACAAAGATTTAGAAGTTCACTTGCCTTAATTATTTAACAAATTGTTGGGTTCGAAATTGATTAGAGTGTCATACAGAAGCTTAGAATTGCAAATCATAAGACGATAAATTAGACGACAACATATAACTATACTAAAAGACATAATATTATTATATGATATGACCAATTGACCTACGTAATTAAAAACTAACTAAAAGCATAGAAACTGTAGAGAGAAAATCTCCCCATAAATAAAAATCCTAAACGACTACATTGTGAATTCTATTGTGTTGTGCTATAGAAATAGGGATCTTCAATTTATAGATCTCCAAATTTTTCCGCTAAGGAAGGAATAACTCAAATATGGAAGAATGTTGTATTTTCCTTTCAATAAAAGTTAAAAAAATTATGGTAATACTTTAACTTTTCTTTAAGAAAAAAATAAACTTCAAATAAGGTAAGAAAATCATGGCAAAACCGTAAGACAAATCACTCTGAGACTTGAGCTTTTCTTTTTTGAACAGTATCTGAATCAACACAATCTAGTCAATGAAATAATCACAAAATATTTAAAATTAACAATACTCATATCAAGCAATTTGGAAAATAGATTCCAATCAACTCAAACATTCAATTTCGAAAATGAAGGGTAAATGTGAAATTTGTTACATAAATACATTACCTAAAGAATTTAGAAACTAATGGTGAAAATCATTTCAAAAACGGAGTTGAAGTCAGCCCATAGTCATTAATCTATCAAAAACCTTCAATCTTTTTCAAAAGCCTTTCAAGTTGGGGTCAAAACCCATGTTTAAACATCAAAATCATGAATTAAACAATGGTTAAAAGGGTTAGGGAGTTAGACATCATTATCCAATCAATGAATCTTGAAAAACCCTTAGAAATCGCCAAATCGAGCTCCCAATATTCAAAATGTTGAAATGGGGTTGATATCCCATTTTGAGAAGAAAATACTTTTCAAGCAAAAAAATTGTTCAATGAAATCCCAACCTAAGGCCTCGCGATCACAATGAGTGAACATGTCAACTCATTTAAGTTGACCATCGTGTTTGCAATGGGACATCACGTGATTGCGATGCACCCTAAAACGAGAGGGTCTCACAATTGCGATGACCAGTTACCCAAACAGTAACAGAAAAATCAGCAAATTCATAAAGCACAAATATTTCCGAATGAACCCTCAGGATTCGAGTTCATAAACCAAAAATGTTATCTGATTAACCTTAATGTTCCATACTTAATAAAATCATCAATAGATGAATCCGAGGTCTACTTGACCCAAAATCCGTAAAAGTTGCAGTTAACGCTTAAAAAAATCAAACTGACCTAGGGATATCTGAAAATTCAATCAATACCTCTGCTAGGCCTAAAATCACCTCCCAAATTCAATGAAACCATCGAAAATCCAATCCGAGCATCCAAACTTCAAATGTTGACCAAAGTCAACTCAAAGGCTAAAATCACCCAAACTTCCAACTTGAGACCTCAAATGTACGAAACACCTATGAATCTGGAACTAACGACTCTTCTATACATAATTCCACATTCCAAAACTAATGGACCTGACATAATTTCATTTCGTGACTCGAAACTCTGAGTGACACCAAAACCACTTTTAGCCAACTGAAGCCTTTCAAAACATCAAAACTTCTAAAAACCACAAATTTTTTATCAAACTTTCAAAACCAACTTGAAAAACCAATTAGAAATAACTCGGAGAAACAATCGGGAGGGTTAAAAAGATAATTTTGTGAAAATTCCAAAAATGACCTTCCAAGTCATTACACTTTACATATGAAAACCATTTTTTCTTATATTATAGAAAAATAAGTTCATTTGAAAAATATTTTTCAAAACATTTAAGCAATCAAACATGAAAAAACTAAAAGATATTTTAAAAACATTTTTCTTCATTCCAAACACACTTTTAATGAGTGTACTTTTTAGAGGATTCTACACTCTTGCTACTGCAAAGGGAGAGGAGAGTGCAATTAATGGATACTCATGTGTTATTCATATTTTATGATGGATAACATGATTTGATCCATATTTGACCCACTTTTAAATGATTGAATAACCTACCCATTTAAAATGAATTAATCAAACGAATAACTATAAGTTGAACTCATTTACCCCCCTATTTGCACTAACATACATGACTCCAGACACTAGTAAATTAATTAAATGGATTAGTATGAAATGAAAACTTATGTACCCCACATAAATGCCTCAGTTTCACAGTATTTATTCCTATATATATATATATATATATATATTTTTTTTTTTTTTTTTTTTTCTAATTTAAATGTTAAATTACTATAATATATATAACTTAGGTTGTGACTTTTTCGATGAGTTGCGTCAGATAAGTTGTGACTTTTTCAAAGGGTTGTGATTTTTCGATGTGTTGTGACTTTTCCAAAGGGTTGAGACTTCTTGAAAAGGTCGTGACTTTTCAGATAAGACACAAAACACTTGTTCTTACTACCCTTTGTTGACTATAAATAGATGAGTTTTCTCTCATTTTTCAATCACATTTTTTTTAATCTTGTACTCTTCTTCTTCTTGCATTTTAAAAAATTCGTGTGATTTTTTGTCGTTGAGTGAGTTTGAAGTTTAGCGGAATATGACGTACCACTATTCTGATGAAGTAAATTGTTCTATCCTAAGAAGGTATATTCTTTAACCTCAAGTACTTGAGGAAAATAATTTGATGATATAATAATTATTTTTTTGCTTAGTATATACATTAGTATGTAATGTTCCAATATATGAAGTTAACAAGGTATAGTCTAAATTCATTTGTTTTGGTTAACAATTTCTCTTGTGATGTAGATATATGCTTCTAAATATATTTTTTAAAAAATATTAAATTTTTCAAGAGCTAGAGAATTGTCACAATTTGTTT
This sequence comes from Solanum bulbocastanum, assembly GCA_037074985.1. Classification (NCBI taxonomy): domain Eukaryota; kingdom Viridiplantae; phylum Streptophyta; class Magnoliopsida; order Solanales; family Solanaceae; genus Solanum; species Solanum bulbocastanum. The sequence continues at coordinate 4,939,071 of CM073604.1, forward strand.
TTTTGATGCTCAATACAAAAGAATGACTTTATTTATCAAATCTATTAGGTGATTTAGATTATCAGGAAGTTTGCTTCAAAATAATTATTACTATATAAACATAGCCCTTTTATTTTATTGATTTACTATTTCTTAATCTTTAAGTATTTTCGACAAAGAAAAACTTATATGACTTGTAATAACGCCAGTTGAAATTTTGTATTAGTTTAACTTTTGTTGTAGTCTAAATTCATTTGTTTTTGTTAACAATTTCCCTTGTAATGTTGATATATTCTTCTTAATATCTTTTTTCAAAATTATTAAACTTCTCAAAAGTTAGAGAATTGCCACGATTTATTTTTTTAATGCCCAAGACAAAAGAATAATTCTATTTATCAGTGCGATTTATGTGATTTAGATTGTCAGAAAGTTTGCTTCAAAATAGTTATTACTATATAAGCCAATCCCTTTTGTTTTACTGAGTTACTATTTCTTAATATTTCAGTGTTTTCAATGAAGAAAAATTTATATGACTTGTAATAACGAAAGTTGAAGTTTGTATTAGTTTAATTTTTATTGTATAAATTCATTTGTTTTTGTTAACAATTTCTTTTGTTGTAATGTAGATATTTGTTTCTGTATATCTTTTCCCAAAATTATTAAACTTTTCAAGAGTTAAGAATTGTCACGATTGATTTTTTTGATGCTCAAGACAAAAGAATGACTTTATTTATCAATGCTACTTATGTGATTTAGATTGTCAGGAAGTTTGCTTCAAAATAGTTATTACTATGTAAACATTGCTTTTTTGTTTTACTGATTTACTAATTTTTAATATTTCATTATTTTCGACAAAGAAAAGTTCATGTGACTTCTAATAACGTTACTTGAAGTATGTATTAGTTAAATTTTTATTATTTATTTAATAGCTAATTTTTATGATATATATATATATATATATCACGAATGTATTATCATGTTAACAAGATTTTCTAACTTCAAAATATTTTAAAATTTTCTGATTTCTTTTTTTTGTTAAAAAAAAAACTCACAACAAATGTGAAAAGATGTGAATATATATGAATCATTTAAAATTATTAACAAAATAAATTTTATATTCAGTAATATGGAATAAATATTTTCATTTTGTCCCTACACTAAATTAAAATCTAATACCTATAAAAAATAGTAACATTAATTAAAAGTCCTATTTATTTAAGTATAAAATTTATTAGAAATTCATCTATTGCACGTTAATTGTTTATTTATAACTATAACGACCTGTTCCCGTCGTTATAGAAATGCCAACGGAGGAAAATTTGGGGTCTGAAAAATTTTTCGTAGTATTTGAATTTTCCCAACCTAGTCCAGATTTGGACGAAATTGGAGCCCTTGAGGTGTAGGGAAATCTAGTAACAATCGGGTGAATCATTTATGATTTTGATTGCATGAGTAGTCAGATAACTCGTTAAGGAATCCGTACGACTTTACAGAATTAAATTCGACTGAGTAGAATTCCCGAAATCGATCTTAGCGCTAAGGGTATTTTCTGAGCGTCGTTGGTTAGAGGTGTGTTGTGAAATGGGAATTTTGGAATTCACAAAATAGCTCTCTATTTTGTTTTAGCAACTTTGGCGTTGGATTTTGCCGCTCTGGCGGGGCCGCTGTAGCGGGCTCGACGCGACTTAAGGTCGTTAATAAACCCCTAAACGACCTTATTATGCACTTTTTGACTTTTAGAGCTAAAGAACAAACCCCATGTGACTCCTACTCGTTTTTTTACCATTCTTGAGGCTAAAGGTAAGCTCTTCACTCCCCAAATCCATTTTTCGATCCATAGAACGTAGTAAAATGGGTGAATATTGATGGGGGAAGGTTTTGTTATAGATTCTATGGTGGAAACAACCCTAATTTGGATAATTGGGATCATGGATTTGATCTAGGGTTCATAGAATTGTTAGTAATCCGGGTAATTAGTGATTGTTTATTGATTCCCGTGTTATTATGATTGTTTGTAGACCAAGAACAAGCAGAACAAATCTGGAAAAAGAAGGATCAAGTTTCTTAGGGTTTCAAGCTTGTTTCGAGATAGGTGATGGTTGTGATTCTATGATTGTTTGATGTATGTTTGTTCTTGCTTCATTATGATACTTGTATATGTATGAATGTTGCAATGTTGATCACACTTGTTGTAAATGAGATAGATGAATGATGATTGCCATGAAATCATGACTTAAATGTGTGATCTTGATGATATACTTGTGATTGTGATTGTGGTGTGTAGCATGGATCAATTGCCACGTTTCGGCATAACTAACTTGGATTGGTTGCCACGTTTCAGCATAACTATGGGATTGGTTGCCACGTTCCGACATAATTATAGGATCGGATACCACATTCCGATATGCTAACTGTTTGGGTTTGGGTTCCATGAGAGGACCAATGATTTGATATAAAATGTGAAGCTGTTCGTTGTTCGTAAATGTTGATAATATTATATATATTGATATATATGCATGTGATTATAGTGTTGTCTTGACTTGCTTATGTTGCACTTAGTAGGATAGCTGCGTCATCCTACCAGTACACTGTGGTTGTGTACTGATACTGCACTTGCTCTTATTTTTGTTGAGTACACGACATTTTCAAGCGGCTACTGACAAACCTCACTTAGGAGATCAGTGATAGTTGATCGAATTCAAGGGTGAGCCAGTTCTTCCAGGCTGCCATGAGTTCTTCTTTCGTCTATGTCCACCATTTTCGGACTTAGACTATGTTCTAGTTGGTTGATTAGTTCATTAGTTGGGGGTTTCACCCCTTCTTGTTTAGACTTGGTTCATTGTTAGATGTTTTGGTATATTGACTTTCAAGTTCTAGATTATTTCTTCTGCATTGTTTAGTTTGTTGTTAGACTTCTGTAGGAGTTTATGGGAACTCCCTATTACTTTCCTTAGTATTTAACCTATTTTGTATCCTTAAATGCTTTAGTTTTGGTTTAGTTGCTTAGTTTGGGCTGTAGTAGTGGTTCTCCCAGGGTTAGCGTGGGTGCCAATCACGACGGTTTGGGTCGTGACAATAACATTATAGATTCTCTTCGTTATTACAAATTATTGCAAATGTTATTCACACTCTTTTACACTCTTTAGTTATAATATTATAAATTATCAGAGTTATACATTGATTATTTCTATCTTTCATCTTTCCTTATATTAACTTTTTACCAATAATTTTTCATATTATACCACCCTTATATATGTGATAACACGTATCTTTATTTTTCCTTGGACGAATCATGCTTGGTTGAATAAATTGAAAATTGTTTACAAGTATGTGAACTATATCTTTGTTGGGTGTAGGATAAATATATAATTATATATATGATTTCACATATAGAATATATTATTTAATTTTAATTTTTAGTTTTTTTCAGTTAAAAAAAAGGAAACCTTTCTCAGTTAACTATGGACAGTCAGATAACTATCTTTGATTTATGTACATATTCAATCGAGAAATCAATTATGAGAGCCAACAAAAATAACGACATCTATTATGTTCTAACTTATAAAATAAAAGTTAATATACAAAAATAGTTCTAAAAAATAAAATATAATTGTTCTCCACATGTTCATATGACATCTAAGCAGATTAAGTGTAATACAAATGCAAAGTACATCAGGTTAGATAACAATAAACATACACAATAAATATCATCTATAAGGTAATATTAGTGAGATACGACTTGTTACATGATTGAACATCATTAAATTAAAAAAATATATACATTATTGCATTTAACTAATAAAATTTTTCATTGACCATCTTTATAGGTTCGTGTAAATAAGAGATATATATATATGATGATCATCCACATTAAACATCCACAAAAGAATCTGTAATATTAGTTTGTGCAAAGCTTATTATTTAAATCTTCCCTTAAATTTTTTGAATTGATAAACACGTGCAACGCACGTGTCGAAAAGCTAGTATATATATATATATATAAAGAAGAAATATAGACAAGGTGATGTGACGTCTCTTTGTGACCTCCATTCATATTTATCTTTTTTCTCTTTTTTTTGGGCGATTTTTCCTTCATTTAATTATTTATGTTATGTTTAATATCTAAAAAAAATTTACATTCAATTACTCAACTTTTCACCTCCCACTAGATATAATGTGCAATAACCTTAATTCTCTTAATTACATATTTTCTTCCCCTACTTATTCGTACTTAAAGTTGCAGTGACTGATGAACCCAGGGAAATCAAGGGTTAGTGCTTAAAGTTTGAGGGGTACACTAACATTCATCTTTAACATTTAATAGCAAAGTAACAATTCTCTAGAAGATTAAAGGTCAATCAAATAATATTTTATATTTAAGGGATATATTGAGGTTCATCATCATTACAGAGCAGCAACACTACAGCTCAATTCCACCATGGTTTCTATATATGCGCATGTGTGCGATGTAGTTATAGCATAGTCATTATAATTACAACAACAAAATCGTCGATAAATTCACCTGTAATTCCCATTTAGCTATCTTTGTAACATTTTCAGCGGGTATTCAATTTGACCGACATTTCGTCACATTCATATTTTGTAAGTCTTGCTATTTTATGCATTTCATGATTCTCTGCATTAGTGTTGCAGGGAAGAATAGAGAAAGAGGCGAGTGTAAATGCCATGTGCACATAGATTTATTTTGTGTTTTTCTCTTCTTTTCGCTATATTGAATAGCCCACTTCTTTTCCCCTTTAGTAGTAATTGGATGTGTCTTTATTTTTCTTCAATGTCAATAACGTATCCTTTTCTGTACTAAGTCTAGGAATACTTAATGACTTATTTCTTAATTGCAGAATTTAAAGGAATTGTTGACCTATACGTGAAATATATCCGGTATATATATAATAATATAAATGTGGCTTTTAAGGATGTTGTGCTTGGTTTGTAAGAGAGGAGCTTTTTGTTTTGATGAGATTTTGTTGGAATCTTGAACTGTTTACTGTACTCACTTAGTTCTCCATTTGCAAGGTATATGTTAGTTCCTAGTTTGGCTTTTCGTTAGTTTGTGTGTTCTTTTGAGTTGTTTCTTGGGGATTTCTGATTATCCTATATGCATGCAAATGATTTTATTGTGATTTGTGCATACATCCTTGAAGATACATAGGTGCAATGTAGTTTAGTTATATCATTGAATGGGCGTGACACTAATTCTTGGATGATAATGATACAAATGGTGTCACAGTGCCGATAGGAATAAAATTCAATTTTGTAATTTCTGACACTCACCTTATTTTAGGAAAATCCCTATCTCGTGAATTAGGGTTAGGCGATGGCTGATTCATGTTTGTGTGCTATACATCTGTTATTGGCTTCGTTATATACATACATATATGGAATTGAGACGTATGAAACAAACCTAAGGAAAAGACTAACGATGTACAATTACATGCCATGAACCTAATACTTGATTGATTGTGTGATTATAAGTATGTTCGTTGTGGATGTGATTGTGAATGTGTCACGACCTGATTTCTCGAGTCATGATGACACCTACTATAACCCACCAGTAGGTAAGCCGACCCGTAACCCGGAACAACAAGTAATGGGTCTGAGACTAGAAACTAAACAAGAATAGACAAAATTTAATATAACAATAAAACAAGCGGGCGCAAACCAAAACATATATATAAATAAAGATCCCTCCCAAAACCTGGAAGTCACTAGTACAGAGCTACTAACATAAAGAGTACAAGTCCCAAAAATGGACTACAGAGACTCGACTGTCTCGAACGGCAAAAGACAAGTCTATATATACAGATGGAGACTGAAATAGTACAGAACGCCGTGTGCTCACCCCCGTCTCCGGATCAAACTACTCCAAGCTGGATCAACGCTGGCCACTGGTGCTCGGACCTGCATCACGAAAGAGATGCAGAGCGTAGCATGAGTACCAAAACAACAGGTACCCAGTAAGCATCATAGGCCGATTGAACTTGAAAAGTAAATACAATATAAAAAGAAGGAATAACACAAACAGAGGTCAAGAACGAAAACTAAGTAACAATGGAATGCACACGAGTGTAGAAATAACTAACTAAAGTAATCTATAAGCTAACTACACCTAACTGGACCCCCATAAGCCCAGAAGGTATACTCGTGCACAAGTTAAATTAAAAACCCGAACGGACCCCCATAAGCCCGTCGACTACACAGAAAAATTATAGCTAAAGAGATTTACATAAGAGAATTCCAAGAACACAGAACATCGAACCAAAACCTCAACCCCAAATAATAGAATCTGAAGATACAGAAGCCGGAACTCGAACTGGATGCTCTATATAAGTATCTGAGCGATAGAGGCCGGACCTCGAACCGGATGCTCTATATAAGTATCTGAACGATAGAGGCCGGACCTTGAACCGGATGCTCTATATAAGTATCATGAGGTCTAAACTGGAACTCAAATTCGAAAACCCGACAAAGGTGTCAATGTAGCTGCTGAAAGAGTCTCAATCAATCCAGGTGCAAAACTGTTCGTGGAACACTGTCCACACTTAGCCAATCAATGTAATTTCTTGGAACCGAATGAAAACCAACTTCAAATCGCGAATCAGAACCAGTGTCGCGACGTAACTCGTGAAGCCGCAATATCGGGGAAAAATAAAGATAACTATCGTCAAAGTAAGCGTATCGCCTAACTAAGGTCCAAACTATCAGACTCTAGTCTGCTACACCAGTCTACAGGGATCTAAGCCGGCCGAGCGACGTCGGGGCAAAACTAAGGCCTAACTATTTCGAATCATGAATTTCTAAGGCAAGCCCTAGTCAAACCTAAACTAAGGCCCAACATGTTTCAGGTAACATAGTAATCAAGTATACAAGCCCTTTACATAGCAAAGAGGGTTAATTAGTAACACCAAACATGCTCACATTTACCCGATAAATTCCGAAAGGGGCCAAAACATGATTTCTAAACACCTATGCATGATTCAATAACTACCAACCCAAATCCCAACTAATCAACATGCATTCACACTCTCAAGCTCAATCTAAGAGAGGGAAACCGTAGCCTACCTGTACGCCGATCACGCGCACTCCAAGAGTCACTTCTCCAGAGTTTTCCCCTTTCGAACAGCCTCGAAATGCTGACACGCTATCAAAAATAGAGTCACAACGTTACTACGGTCGTTTAGACACTAAAATCGCAAGAAACGGAGACAAACCAATTTCGGGGTCAAAACGGGGAAAGTGGGGCCCGCGCTGAAAATCCCGGAATTAACCCCAAAAATAGGTTCTAAAACACCTCCCCGAACTTGTGTCCCAAAATAGAACACAATTCGAGGCTCGGAACAGCCCAACACGACATACAATGAAAAACACAAAACATACTAACAATGAACAGTAATAGCAGCAGCTATTCACGAGAAAATACCAGAAACTAGGGGTCTACAGCGAAATCCGACAATACCACAACATTCTCCTCGAAAAACCACTCAAGATAGCCTCAAGAATCACTAAAATCGGACCTAAAACGAGTGAGAAATCAGCTTCCAAAACTGCCTAAAAACTGAGCACGAAAATGACCGTGACAGCAATTAAAACACAAATTTTTACCTCCAATAAAGCTTTGAATATAAAATCTAACCACACCGACGCGTTCCTTGCGAAAAACCACACAAGATGCACCTTTGGATCACTAACTTTGGACTAGAAATGAGAGAGTTATGCCCTTAGAAAGATTGGAAAATGTTGCAGATTTTTCTGCAATTTCAGCATTTAAAAGAACTCCGACGGGGTACTCGGAATTCGTTCGGGACCCGATAAAAATAAAACAGATATGCTACCCTACCAAATTCGATATTCCAGACTCAACGGTGCAGTCAAAATTTCCATCAGAGGTCATCTCGATAAAAAGTAGGTCCCACTTCCAAGAGCCATTTTAACCATAATCCACCGAGGGGCTTGGAATGGATTCGGAGACCTTGGGAGTCGAACAAAAGGTTGTTCTAGACCAAAATCAACATTCTGGAGCTAACCGCACTGACGGAATTTTCATCCGAGTGCGTTTTCCAAGAATGTTGACCAAAGTCAACCTTAGGCCAAATTTCTAAGGCTAAAACGCCTAATCGCACCGACTCACACTGAAAACCTCGGGAGTCATGCCGACCATGCTACTAGCCTAAAATGACCCTTCCGGAGTTGATGGAACTGTCAGAATTCCATTCTGAGGTGGTTTTCTTGAACTTTTGATCGAAAATGATCGTTCAAGGTTCATAAGCTCCAAAACACTAAAACTCACACCAAAACCAAACGAACGACCAGGTGACCGAACTGTCAGTCCCAGCAAGTCATAAATGACTTGGGGTCGCTATAGAAATGCTCTAAACGACACATAGAAAGCAAGATACAGAAATGACCAAGAGGGTCATTACAAAATGTGATTGCACTGATGGGATCGGGTGTCACGTACCGACACACTAACATGCATTGGATCGGGTGTCACGTACCGACACACTTACATGCATTAGATCGGGTGTCACGTACCGACACACATACATACATTGGATTGGGTGTCACGTACCGACACACATGCATACATTGGATCGTGTGTCACGTACTGATACACTAATAGTTTGGGTATGGGTTCCATGAGAGGACCATTGTGATTGTTACATCTATGTGAATTGGATAGTCGTATTTACTTGCTGTGGGCAATGTGGAATGATACATTGTTCTTGAAAAGATAAATGATTATGGTAACCTATATATGATTGTTCTACTATGTTGAGTAAATTGGTTGTGTATCTCGTTGTTGAATTAACCGGGGTGGGTCAGGTGGAGGAATGAACAGTCTTATTGCTTGTTTCTTTCTAGTTGATTTATTATATATTGCAGTGGACGTTGGGTTGAACGATGATGCCTATCAATACGTGTGGTTTGTACTGATACTACTTTTGCTATGTTTTTTTGGCATAGTCTGGATACATGGTCGGTGATTGTTGCTCCCTAATATCCACGCAAGTGTACGTGGTCGCTCAAGTAATATAGAATCTTAATGAAACAAGTTATCGTTCCCAAAGGACTTATGATCAACTTATATTTGACACTCAATTCTACAAATAAAATAAAAGTAACCGTTTAAGAGATGGTGATGGTTGTTAACTACTACTAATTGTGCAATAAATAAAAGTAACCAAGATTAAATGACTTTAAGATGATGTTTCAAGCAAGTAAAAGACAATTCTAGGGCTGCAGCATATACTGAATCTCATGTATCATATTATCGGCTTAGAACTAATTTTAGTTGTCAAGTTACTGGTTTACAGGGTTAATTGTATGAGTCCGATTACACACCTCTAGTCGCCTACTCCAGTTAACTATCTAAATACATCGTTGAGCGGTGATAAATAGACTAACTGGCGAACATTTATATTTCATCCAGTTTTGTAACCAAGCAAGTTGTTCGTCCGGACGTCACTCCTAAACACAAATTACCCCAATCAAATGGGTTGATCGAGCTCTCTATATTCTCTGGTCTATCTAACCCTTCCTTCCTCGATTTTAAGATTAGACAATAGATTTATCTCTAGATGACTAGTCAAGAAATACTAAAACAAGAATATAAAAGTAACTTATAATGACAACCAAGAATTAATTGAAAAAGCCTTAAATAATCAACAATCAATTCGTAGCTACAGCCCCAGAACTAGGGCGTTTAGCCACTCATGCTATTAGAAAACCACAAAATACAATTGTTCATACAATTTCCAGAAAATAGAAGAGTTAGAAGATCAAGTCCTATAACAAACGTTGATACTTGCTCTTGCACACCAATAAAAAGTCGAACGCTAACTATGAAGCCCTAATAATCTATTTATAATAGTAAGAGAATTGGAGTTAAAGTCTACTACAATTAGGAATCCTTTTTACTAATGGTTATGCTGGAAAAGTAGGAATTTCCTTGGCGTGTCACGCCTTCCATCGCGCCTAGGAGTTGCCCCTAAACTTTTCATTCTGGCGTGGTGCGCCTAGTAGAGCACCGAGCTAGCGCCTCAGAACTTCCCATCTTGATGCGGTGCACCTAGCAGAGTGCCTGAAAAAGGACTCTGAACTTTAGTCTTTGGCGCAGCGTGCCGTACAGTACGCCAGACACTGTTGATTTTTGCCTTGGTCGTTTTTCTGCTCTACTTTTCCCATTCTACTCCAACTTCTTTAAAAAAAGTTCCCGAAACAACTAATCATGTATGTTAGTGTACAATCATTACAAGCTACATAAAATCAAGCTAATAGTCTTTAATCATTCATTAATTCAATCACTTCATAGAAAAATATTGACAACTTTGACATATAAATACGCCTAAGATCAATGATGTTTCATTAGGTGAAAACGAAGATAATCTCTAGCAGCTTTTATTTTTCTTTCCGCATGGTGGGAGCTATGTCTTTGCTATTTCGTTTATATCTTGTAATCTTAGAAGTTCTTGTGCATATTTAGACTATATCCCTGGGGTATTAATTACTTTACAAATCTTAACTTTGAAATGTCTCAGAACTCTTCGTTTATAAATCTTTTGGAATTTCCTTTATCTCAAATTTTCTTTAATCATCTGCATGTTTTAAATCGTTGAGAATTGAGGATTCTCCTACTTAGGCATTAGAGTAGGTACCTGCACGGCTTGATGGGTCGAGTCATGATGTGTAGTTCCTACGTCCAGTTCCCTTAGGTTTCAAGAGTTTCCTTTAGAGCTTAGAAGTGAACTTCAATTGTACACAATTTCTGTGATTTGATCCTGTCTGATATGCACATCAGATGTTGTACCTTGACACTTTCTCTACTTGTAAAACTACACTCAGAATCTTTTTTTCTCTTTTCTTTCAATTGTTTATCTCACGTGATAACAAAGCTTTATGAAAGATAAAAGAAGATTGCATTATAAGCTCAAGTGGAGTTGTGTACTTCATGACTAAGACTTAGAGAGGTTTATATAGATGTGGATGGCTGCACCTCTTTTTTGGAAACCCAAGGATGTTTTAAATCAAGGATCCTTAAATTAAGTCCTTGATTTATTTTGATTGATATGCTGAATCATGTTCATATCAGATATGTGCATGATTAAATCAATCCCTTCCTTTATTAGGAGATCTCCTTGAATCTTGGCTGATATATTTTTCCTTGATTGCTTTACAAATATTCTCTTTCCTTCTTCAAATGTTTGTATTGCTTGACTTGAGATTTCTTGCCTTCCATGCGTGGCTTGTCTTGATTTGTCGTGAGCTTCTTCTTTGTATTGATTTCCATTTCATGATTTCCAGGCTGCTCGATTTCATTCTTTTTTTATTTCCTGTGAGTTTTCATTATTCAGAATATAACAAGTTAATACATTAACGTTCATCTTTAACATTTACTAGCACAGTAACAATTTTCTAGAAGTTTAAAGGTCAACCAAATAATAATTTATATTTAAGGGAGATATTGAGGGTGTGAGTGCGCGCGTGCGTGCTTGAAAGATTGATTTGATATTGCTATTTTATCAATTAGAAATATTGTGTTATGCCTTATGAGGTGAATAATGTAGTTGTAGCATAGTCATTATTACAACAAAATATAGTTAATGAATTCTCCTGTAATTCCCATGTAGCTATCTTTGTAACATTTTTCAGCGGGTATGCAATTTGACTGACATGCCTTTACATTCATATTTTGTTAGTCTTGCTATTTTATGCATTTCATGATTCTCTGCATTTATTTTGATGAGATTTTGTTGGAATCTTGCATTGGTTACTATACTCATTTAGTTCTCCATCTGCAAGGTATATGTTAGTTCCTATTTTGGGTTTTCGTTAATTTGTATGTTCTTTTGTGTTGTTTCTTGTGGATTTTTGATTATCCTATATGCACGCAAATGATTTTATTGTGATTTGTGCGTACATCCTTGAAGATACATAGGTGCAATGGAGTTTAGTTATATCATCTTGCTCTTAGATTATATCATTGAAGTGGTGTGACACTAATTCTTGGATGATACTGATTAAAGTGGTGTTCCAGTGCCGATAGGGATAAAACAATTTTGTAATTTCTGACACTCACCTATTTTAAGCTTTCACCTTCTAACGCGTGTATTATAACAATAGACACGTGTAGTGCCTTTTTTGACAGCTATTCTTTCAATGTTAACACGAAATTGACTTCAGCACTGCTCCTATTAGGGATCGTTTGGTGTGAGAGATTAAAAATAATAGTGATAGGATAAAAAAATAGTGATGGGACAAAAATTAGTTGTCTTGTTTGGTTGTCATGTTTGGGATAAGTTATCCCACCATTATAAGTTATCCCGTATATATGGTGGGATAAATTATTGCAGGATAGCTAACCCCAAGATAACTTATCCTGGGGTAACTTGTTTCCAACCAAACAATCCCTTAAGATTTCATTTGGCTCTTTTAGAGGTAAGTATATCTTCCCTTCCAATTTATTTGCATAATGTTAAATTTGATTGAGCATAAACAATTTTGATAAATTAGTAGTATGTCAATTCATCATTAGGTAGATCCTTCTTTTTAGAGGTGTAATTTTTTAATTTTATTTCTACGAGCATCTCAAGAAGAAAAAGCACAAGAAGTGGTAAGATGTTAGTAATTTTTTTCTCGATTGTTGAAATATTGGAGTAAAAAGTATTACTTTTTTTGTACAGTTGTTGATTAACTACTTACTGATTTCTTATTTGATGAATTTGTGTAATAAATTGATTTATGTTGAGGGTACGAGTAGCAAGTTTCTTTATTTTATTTCTGCAAGGAACTGGATGATGTTTTATGATCGAATACCACTTGACCTTAAGAAGAGAGGCATTCAACCATTTCACTCTACTAATGTAACATCCCGTATTCGAAAACGACTTGAAATGCAGAACTTTAGAACTTGTAGGTGCCACTGACGAGACCCACCCACTACCTGTGGTCTGAACCACGGACCGTAGGAAAGGTCCGTGGCTGGCCACCCAGAAAACCCTCAACCAACGGCAACCTACGAACCTAGGGTTTCTAAAACTTAAGATAATTGTTGCGATTTAGTTGTTATAGTATCGTTAATCAGATTATCATAGTTTTGTAACATTGTTGCTTAATCCTTGCATGAAATCCAGAACCCTAGTTGTGTAAATTCGTTTAGTTCATGAATTACACTTGCTAGGTTAGTTTAAACAGATATACATGCTCCAATTAAGAAAGTTTCATTGTCAATATTTAAATGTTGCATTCTCAGATTTGCATGTTAGAACATTGAGATATCCAGTATTTCAGTTATGTTGTTTATACACATTCTAGTTGGGAGTAGGCTTAGACCGAGTTGGACTAGGGTTCAACATACCCTCATAAAAACTACGTGCCCCCGTAGGTTTATAAGTCTTCTCTGTAGGCATCTGATTTAGTGATCATGCCAATCATGCCTTTATACCCCTGGCATGGTATATTGGGTCCTCTCGATGGGGCAGACCACGGACCGTAGGAAGGGTCCGTGGCTGGCCACCCAGAAAACCCTCGACTAATGACCGAACCTACGAACCTAAGGTTTTTAGAACTTAAGATAATTGTTGTGATTTAGTTGTTATAGTATCCTTAATCAGATTATCATAGTTTTGTAACATTATTGCTTATTCTTGCATGAAATCCAGATACCTAGTTGTGTAAATTCATTTAGTTCATGAATTACACTTGCTAGGTCAGTTTAAACATATATACATGCTCTAATTAAGAAAGTTTCATTGTCAGTATTTAAATGTTCCATTCTCAGATTTGCATGTTAGAACATTGAGATATCCAGTATTTCAGTTATGTTGTTTATACACATTCCAGTTGGGAATAGGCTTAGATCGAGTTGGACTAGGGTTCAACATACACTCATAAGAACTACGTGCCCCATAGGTTTATAAGTCCTCTCTGTGGGCATTTGATTTAGTAATCATGCCAGTCATGCCTTTATACCCTTGGCATGGTATATTGGGTCCTCTCGATGCGGCAGACCACTGACCGTAGAAGGGGTCCGTGGCTGGCCACCTAGAAAACCCTCGATCAACGACTGAACCTATGGACCTAGGGTTTTTGGAACTTAAGATAATTATTGCGATTTTGTTGTTATAGTATCCTTAATTAGATTATCATAGTTTTGTAACATTGTTGCTTAATCCTTGCATGAAATTCAGAACCCTAGTTGTGTAAATTTGTTTAGTTCATGAATTACACTTGCTAGGTCAGTTTAAACAAATATACATGCTCCAGTCAAGAAAGTTTCATTGTCAGTATTTAAATGTTGCATTCTCAGATTTGCATGTTAGAACATTGAGATATCCAGTACTTCAGTTATGTTGTTTATACATATTCCAGTTGGGAATAGGCTTAGACCGAGTTGGACTAGGGTTCAATATACCCTCATAAGAACTATGTGCCCCTGTAGATTTATAAGTCCCATCTATAGGCATCTGATTTAGTGATCATGCCAGTCATGCCTTTACACCTCTGACATGGTATAGTGGGTCCTCTTGATGGGGCAAACCACAGACCGTAAAAAGGGTCCGTGGCTGGCCACCTAGAAAACCCTCGACCAACGACCTAACCTATGGACCTAGGGTTTCTAGAACTTAAGATAATTGTTGTGATTTTGTTGTTATAGTATCCTTAATTATATTATCATAGTTTCGTAACACTGTTGCTTAATCCTTACATGAAATTCAGAACCCTAGTTGTGTAAATTCGTTTAGTTCATGAATTACACTTGCTAGGTCAGTTTAAACAAATATACATGCTCCAGTCAAGAAAGTTTCATTGTCAGTATTTAAATGTTGCATTCTCAGATTTGCATGTTAGAACATTGAGATATCCAGTATTTCAATTATATTTTTTATACATATTCTAGTTGGGAGTAGGCTTAGACCGAGTTGGACTAGGGTTCAATATACCCTCCTAAGAACTACGTGCCCCCGTAGGTTTATAAGTCCACTCTGTGGGCATCTAAATTAGTGATCATGTCAGTCATGCCTTTATACCCCTGACATGGTATATTGAGTCTTCTCGATGGAGCGTATACATTAGACTCTACATTTAGCTCACGTGGTTTTATGTCGGTTATTAGTAGCTCCCACAAACTCTAGTGCATTTGACCAAGTTTTAGTTATATTTCAGTTCTCAATCTCAGTATGTTTGTACTTGGTCATTGCATTCAGTTTAGTTCATTTCTATATATTTCAGTATATTCATCATGTTCAGATTATATCATTGCTCAGTATGCTTTGTTCAGTTTATATGTTTGTTCACCTTTATCCTATCCTACATACTTAGTACCTTTCAAGTACTGACACATACTCTGAGCTACATTTTTTGCGATGTAGGTTCAAGTCCTCAGCATTCAAATTACGCGTATATCGGTTCCCGATCCACATTCAACAGCTTCAGTGATGCGTCCTTATACTTCGAGAACAATAGACATGTTTTCATATTTTAGTCTTTCATTTCAGTTACAATTTTACTAGAGATAGCTGAGGGCATGTCCCAACATCTCTAGTCAGTTAGAGGCTTTATTCAGACATAATATTAGATTCAGCTTTAGCATTTGAGTGATTGTTTAGTATCACTAAACTCTTAGTATATTATATATTATCCAGACCAGTATTTGGGTATCCCCATCATTCAGTTATCTCTTGTTTAGCTTCCACATTAGTTAATCTTTTCATAGATATATTCAGTTTGCTCATGATATATTATATATTATTCAGACCAGTATTTGGGTATCCCCATTATTCAGTTATCTCTTGTTTAGCTTCCACATTAGTTAATCTTTTCGTAGATATATTCAGTTTGCTCATGATATGGCAGCTCAAGGTTAGTTTGGGGTCACTCATGATCCTAGGTCCCGTGTTTACGTACAGGGGTAGCCTCGAGGCGTGACAAATGAGATGAATTTAGGGAAAAAGTTAGTTCAAAAGAAGCCACAAGTTTAGATAGAAAGAATAGTCACGGTTAATTAGAGACAACTTTTGTGAACTCTTCCTTTTCGGGACTTAGCATTATATATGAATTATGTTAGAATGAATCTATGTATTTGTCAACCTTCTGATAGAGGCATATAGTATCACTCATCTAATTTGCTATTAACTTTTGGAAATACCGAGATTGTTTTTTGAAAATGGATCCTTGCAAGTTTTCTTATATCTTCTAAAATAGTTCTGCTCAGCAGGAGGAAAGCCAGAATATTTTACATTGTACTTGACTCTGCCAAATCTCAGCTTGTGGTGATCTCACCTCGTGATGATGTTGTGGAGGTGATACATGAGTTTTATTGTTGTGAGCAATTACATAAAGTTGTGTTTATCTGTAATATTCTGAAAAATACTATAGATTTCATTATTTTTCTTGCCATCCCTATAGTCTAATGAATAACAAAAAGGAAAAGAAAATTAGCAACAAGATAATCTTGCAAGAAATTAAATACCAGTGCAGTTATTGTTCTGCATAGGGACTCGACTACAGAGCTACTTGCTCTTACCTTAAAGGGAAAAAATGTATCAAAAGTGCATCTACAAGCAATTTTAAGTTTTAAGTTCATTTCGTTCTAATTTTTTCATTACCAATTCTAGCACTAGAGGATATTGCTGAAATGCTTCATCTTAATGTCCCAGTGGCTATGAAATTTGCATTTGATAATTAGAAAGATTCAAACTATCAAACGAGGGATAGAGAAATTAATGGCATTGGTTGATTTGAAAGTGTTGAATTATCAATATTGCTTTGCAACGATAAGTTCATCCGCGAATTTAATAAAGAATGGAGAGATTAGGATAACCTACTGATGTCTTTTTCAATGTCTCAACATATTCCTGAACTTGATCTTCCAATTGTAAGAATATGCTTCATTATTCATATGTCAAGTCTCATATAACAAATCTAACTAGGTTCGTGTTAAACAGTTAATGTTGAAAGACATTGTGATTCTAGTATAGCTAACAACAAGGCAAGCAGAGGAAAGGGGACATAGTTTACTGGATCGCGACACACATCTTACTGGTAGGTTTCACATACTTCTGAACAATCTCTATATTCTTCTGTAAGATCCACTTTTTCTTGCAGTTGATGACCCATTCATGGGCCTAATTTATGGTGTTATTTGTGGCCGATAAAATGATCTTATTCACCAGTGTATTGATACCCAAATCCTTGGTGTCAGCGAACTACTCAACGGAAGTAAAGTACACAAAATTTGTGCAGAAGAAAAATAAGAAGTCAAAAATTTTGTAAGTGAAAAGTCTAAAGACTCACTAGTATTTATAGCCAAGAAGCATTGGTTTTGAAAAGTTGCAACCTTTCAAACTGTCATGACTGTTCTTGAAAGTTGCAACCTTTCAGAACAGTCATCTCAAACGGCGAAAAATTCAAATAAAATAGGAAAATGTTTTAAATAAAATGGGTCGCGTGGATCCAAGTCGGGTCGTGATGTTTCGTCTAATTAAAACATTTTGGCCATTTAATTTAATTAATAATTAACTAAATAATTTAATTTAATTAATAAGTAATTAACTAAATAATTAAAACAAGCTTTGTCCAAAAATAATTTCTCGATCGATCATTTTTCAAAGCCAAAGTCGTAGCTATAGTTGTAGCTGTAGCTGTAGCCGAAGCCAAGCCGAGCGAGCGACGACGGCACGAAGGGGGTCCCTCTTTCCAACCCTTTTAACAACTAATAGAAGTGTTTCTCTATTTAAACACTTCAATATTTCTTTCCACCACCAATGAGGAAGAAATGTCTTTTTACTAAAGCATAAGAAAACCTTTCAAGTTCCTCTCTTTTCATCTTCCCTCAATTTCCCATTGACTCTTGCTATATATCCAACAATCCCACACATGAATGGGGAATGGTTATAACATAAAAGAATGCACGGACGAGTGTGTACTTCACAAGCAAGGATTAATTACATCTGGATAAGTAGGTTTTCCATTGAACTTTTCATAATAAACATATGTCGGATATACTCGATCAACTGATAGATGCTATATCTTTGAACCGTCGAGCTTTGGTGTATACCTAGACAACCATATGTCACACAATTAACTATTTACCATTTATGATTCGTATGGTTGTATTTTTTTCAGCCATGAACTCCTCCTGGTTTCACGAGTGTATAGAGAATAGGCTTTTGACAATAATTCTCTTTGAAGCGGTTTACACTTCACACTCATATAGGTAATGATTTCTAATCGTGTCATTGAGTAGATACACTATTTCACCAAATTTGCCAAACCTAGCAAATCATTAAAAACTTTAAGTTTTATTAACTCATTAGCAAGTCTTAATGTTTTAATCTCATTCCTGAACATTGTCTTCATCATGAGAATGGATTGAGTTGATTGATAATGTCGAACCGTCAATCACAACTTTGTTTTTCTTCTTGAACCTAGCTCTTAGGATCTCTAGTCTGCTAGGTAGAGTTACCACCATGATGACTTGTCCTAAGTCATAAATTCATTCCCTTAGATGATCTTTCAACTGTCTCTCTCAGTAAGCCTTTTGTTAGTGGATCTGACAAATTATTTTTTGACTTCACATAGTCAATTATGATAATTCCACTAGAGAACAGTTGTATTACAATATTATGTCTTTGTCCTATATGACGAGACTTCTCGTTGTACATGACGGTCTCTGCCCTACCTATTGTTGTTTGACTAGCACAATGTATGCATATAGGTCCCATAGGTTTGGTCCAGAATGAAATGTCCTCTAAGAAATTCTAGAGTCATTCAGCTCCTCTACCAAATGTGAACACATAACCACTTGTGGATTTTACTTCATTTGACCCGGTGATCCAATTTGCATCACTATATCCTTCAATAATGGCAAGATATTTATTATAATGCAAAGCATAGTGTTGTGTATGTTTCAGACACCCTAGCACACGTTTCATTGCCATCTAGTGAGTTTGATTAGAATTACTAGTGAACCGACTCAACTAGCTAATAGCACATGTTATATCAAGTTGCGTACAATTTATAATATACATCAAACTTTCCAACACTCTGCCATATTCCAATTGAGAGTCACTTTTATTACCTTCATTCTTTTGGACTGTAAAGCTTATATCAATTGGAGTTTTGAAATCGTTGAAATTTAAGTACTTGAACTTGTCCAATACTCTTTCAATATAATGAGATTAAGATAATGCTAGTCCTTGAGGAGTTTTAAGAATCTTGTTCCCTAAGATCAAATCAGCAACTCCCAAGTCCTTCATATCGAACTTACTAGACAACATGCACTTAGTAGCATTTATATCGTCAATATTTTTACTTATTATTAACATGTCATCAACATACAGACAAACAATGACTTCATGATTTGAAATGTTTTTAATGTAAACCCATTTGTCACATTCGTTAATCTGAAATCCATTGTCAACATTGTTTGGTCAACTTTAGCATGCCATTATTTGGGTGCTTGTTTGACCCCATAAAGCGACTTAACAAGCCTGCACAATTTCTCTTCTTTACCAAGAACTACAAACCCGCAGGTTATTCCATGTAAATTTCTTCCTGCAGCTCTCCATTTAAGAAGGCTGCCTTAACATCCATTTGGTGGATTTTAAGATCATGCACTACCGCTAGTGCTAATAACATCCTAATTGATGTTATACTTGTTACTGGCGAGTATGTATCAAGGTAGTTCAGACCTTCTTTTTATCTACATCTTTTGACTACAAGTCTGGCCTTATATTTGTCAATAGTCCCATCGACTTTCATTTTACTTTTAAAGATCCACTTTGATCTTAAAGATTTATTTCCTAGATGAAGATCTGTTAATTCCCAAGTATGATTACTCAAAATTGATTTGATCTCACTATTGACTACTTCTTTTCAATAAGTTGACTCAGACAAAAAGATCTCTACTTTAAATATTTGAGACTCATTTCCTAGCAAGAATGCCACAGAATCTAGTTCGAAAGAAGTGGATTTTTGTTGACAATTACTACCGCTAGGATCCTCGTTAGGTAGTGTATTTTCCGTTGATTCTTCCTGTGGTTGTTTAGGTCTTTCACTTGTCGACCCACATTCAGTTTTATATGAATAAATGTATTCAAAAAACTCAACATTATCTAACTCAATTACCGAATTAACATGAATTTCAATATTATAAAATGGATAGGCCTTACTGTTCACATCATATCCAGCAAATACACAATCCATTGTTTTAGGTCCAATTTTCACCCTTTTGGATAAAAAAAACCCTATATTGGCTAAACACCCCTACACTTTGAAACATTTCAAGTTGGATTTCGTTCCTTTCCATAACTCATATGGAATCAATTGTGTTTGCTATGAGGTTCCCTATTGAGTATTTTGTTAGCTGTAAGGATGGCTTCACCCCACAGGTTTCGCGGTGAACCAGAACTGATTAACAAGGCATTCATCATTTCATTTAATATTATGTTCTTCTATTCCGCCAATCCATTTGCTTGTGGTGTATAGGGTGCATTAGTTTGATGAATAGTATCATATTCCAAACATATCTCTGCAAAAGGAGATTCGTATTCTCCACCCCTATTACTCCGAATCATTTTTATCGTTTGATTTAATTGATTCTTCACTTCATTTTTGTATTGCTTAAAGGCATCAATTGTTTCATCCTTACTATTAAGCAAATATACAAAACAAAATCGAGTGCAATCGTCAATAAAAGTTATAAATACTTTTTTGCACCACTAGATGACATTGACTTCATATCGCATATCTATGTGAATTAAGTCTAAAGGTTTTGATTTCTGTCAACAGACTTATAAGGATGTTTAACAAACTTACATTCAACATAAATTTCACATTTCGATTTATCACATTTGAAGTTAGGCAATATTTCTAAAGTAATCAATTTTTGCAAGGCTTTGTAATTTACATGTCCCAAACAGGCATGCCATAAATCATTTGACTCCAATAAGTAAACAAAAGCAAAATTCTTATTAATACTGTCAACAACCATTACATTTGGTTTGAAAAGGCCCTCGGTGTGAAAGCAATTTCCTAAGAACATCTCATTCTTACTTATTACAGCTTTGTCATTAACTACGACACACTTAAACCCGTTCTTAATGAGTAGTGCAACAGAAACTAGATTCTTCTTAATAGTAGGACGTGCATAACAAAGTCAACACCTTACTGGATGTCATTTTCAACATTACTTTCCCAGTTCCTGCAATCCTTGTTATTATTGTGTTCTCCATGAACAAATCTTCATCAAACTCAACAAAAATATATGTTGCAAAGGCTTCGTTTGTAGAACAAATATGTCGAGTGGCACCTAAGTCGAGAAACCACTCTTTGAGATTTCCAACTAAGTTGCACTCCGAGATCATGAATAAATTTCTCTGTTTTGATATTAGATGATTCATTTCTTGAATTTATCACTTTTAACATATGTATGCTTTTACCATTTGCAGCCTCCTTTTTTGTCTGGCAATTTAGCTTCTCTACAATATCAACCCCTACTACTTTTAGTAAATATTTGAAGTCTTTCCTTATACATAATCTTTTTTTTCATTTGCCTTTTCATTTATTTCAGTGCCTATGGATGATACAAGAAAACCTTGCAAGTTGAATTCCTTCTTAGGTTATAAGGTTGGAATAACCCACATCGTGAGAGAAGTTGAAAAACATGTATCAAGTAAAATTACCCTTTTATTATTTAGAGTCTGGGTTTCTAGTGTTGTCCTACTACCTTTCACTCTTAAAGGAGATACTATTATGTTGATGCTAAATATTGATTTTGACATCTTATTTGTTGAATTGTAAGACTCCACAAGAGAAACACATGTGAGATGGTCATGGTCAGTATAAAGCATGGGCCAAGGCGAATCTAGTCTATATACTAGATGTAAACTTTCTTAAAATATGTGATTTCAATAGTACTTAGAAATCACAGGCCTATAACATTTGTGTTTTTTTAATCCTCTTAGTAAAATTCACAATTTTAATGTTATTTATAGGATAATGAGAATTCTCATTCAAGAAACATTTTCAAAAAGAGCTAACTCCACGTGATGTTGAACTTTAATAAGCTTATATATACCTAAAAAATGCATTAAATTATTTTTCTCAAATTCGAAGTGATTAGACGAACTTTTATGATATAGGAAATAATGAAAGTTTAGATATTGTTATTGCAAAACTAATCAAAAATTTATTTTTTACAAAGGGTTGGTATAAATTTGTGAAAATAAATGTATCTTTTGCTCTTAAACCTTTCTCTTTCACAAACTTATGTCAATCCTATGTAAAAATAAAATTTTTGATTTCTTTTGCAATAATACCTAAACTTATATATTATAAAAGTTCATGTTCTCACTTTAGATTTGAGAAAAATACTTGCATATATTTTTTTTTAGATATATAGAAACCTATAAAGTTCAACATCACTTATAGTTAGTTTCTTCTAAAAAAAATTGGTTGTACGAGAATTCAATATTATCCCAAGTAACATCGAAATCATGAATTTATCAAGAGGATTAAAAAACACACAAAATGATGTAGGCTTGTAATCCCTAAGTAATATTAAAATCTCATATTTTAAAAAGGCTAACATATAGTATGTAGATATCCTTGTGGGTAACCCTATACAAATCATTTACATTAGTGTAAATAATTTAAAATCTTAGGAATTTACATTTTATGTGGATCATTGTTAGAAAATATCTCTTGTATGACATGCAACAACAAATCAACAACATACTGTAATTCCACAAGTGGTGTATAAGGAGAATAGTGTCTACACAGACTTGAACGCAATGAATATTATGTTGGCCAACAACACCTTTGAATCTTGAACCAGAATTGCAAGCTTTTTTCTCACGCGGATGAATATTGTATTTACTTGGGCAATAGATGATTGCTCGCTCATAATCACAATCACAAGTTTGTTCGTCTTCCATTTTGAATCTTAAGAAAATTCAAAAAAAAATTAAAGAAAATTTATGAAAATATTAGAGATTGGTAGGTAGGTAGTTAGGTACAATTTTATTGTTCAAACACAAAGATCGAAATATACAAATAACATTATTAACAATGAACAAAAAATTAAAATACTTAATTCTAATTCATTTTAAATCCACTCAAAATAGGATTTTTCAAAAATAGAATTTGTTTATTTTCTATTTAGATGGTCTCACTCAATTAATGTTCATTCACATTCTTTTTGTTGATTTCCAATTTTTCAACCAAAAAAATGACTTTCCAAGATGATTATCTATTGGCTGAATGATTGATCATCTGAGAGGTCAACACAATTCTTTTTTAAATGCTACTGATTATCTCAAGTATTAACAGCCGCTTCGAAAAAAGGAAAAAAAGAAGGAGGAAGGAAAAACCGGATACTTACATAGAGTTCGATCAATACCACACAAGACTTGGCATCTTCGTCAAGACAATTTTGAAATCCACTAGTACTTGCTTGATTTATTTTGGGCCTTCTCGTACAGAATTTTTGAAGTGGTATATAGGAGCTAGATGCTCCACAATCAATTTTATTTTTAAAAAAATGGCAGAAGCTACGTGATTTTGTAAGAACCAAAAAAATATTATTATTGTTGTGATAGACCAAAATAACAATATATATGATTTGACCATGGAGATTTTAGTTGATTTTGAATAATTAATTAATTAAAATAATATTAAAAGATATATTTGCAAAATCTGATGCAAAATCTTTAGTCAAACGCCTGTTAAATATATAAGAAAGAATTTAGCATAGAATATATCCTTATATCGAATTACATAGTTCAAATAAGGAAAATAAATTAGTATTTAAGAAAAAATCTTAATCGATTTTAAAGTTCCTAAATCAATGAACTTTGCATAATTCAAATAATAAAAGATTTACTAGCCAAAATCATTGTTGATATAATTTCTTTATATATTAGAAAAATTATTATGTTATAATCTTGGTTAAATTTATTTGTCAAAATATTTTTTTAAAAAAAGTCTACATTTCATGTATTACATGTCTCTAAATTGGGGAAATCTTCTAAGGTGATGACTTATCTAAGTAATTGGTCCACACTTCGTGCGATGAAACATATCACTTTGTAAATTTTAATAAACATATAATATATAAAATATTTAATTTATCAAAATAAATATTCTAAGACATACAATACGAAAAACACTAAGATCACGTAATATTTACATTTATAAAAAATTTAATAACAAACTTCACTAAGTGGAACTCCAATTGAGCATAAATAGTGCATTATAAGTTTTTTTTTTTTTTTTTGTTTACTAAGACTATTTTTATAGATAAACTGTTTGAATCTCATGACTTTAATTTGCAATTGAAAGCTTGTCAAATACTAAAGTTAATAGCAATAATTATTTAAGTGTGAAACTGTTTTATCAATTTTCGCCATCTAAAAGTTGAACTATTTTATGTAGTACAACTTTATGTTCAAATATTTTTAAGAAATTAATAGTATAATGTCAAACAATATATATATATATATATATATATATATCAAACCCAATTAATACTCTAAAAAGAAATCCAAAATTAGAAACTGAGAACTTAAAATTATAGTTTTCTTTCATGAAAATACTTGTTCAAACGTCATTTTTTAGAACAAAAATATGCACTTACCATATTTTAGAACTCACATTTCTTATATCATAGACACATTTGATCCTATGCCAACTCATAAATTTCAAAAATGAAGGGTAAATATGAAATTTGTTACATAAATACATTACCAAATAAATTAGAAATTAATGGTGAAATTTATTTGAAAAATGGAATTGAAATCAATCCATAATCATTAATCTATCAAAAACCTTCAATCTCAAAAGCCTTTCAAGTTAGGGCCAAAATCCATGTTTAAACATCAAAATCATGAATTAATCAATGGGTAAAAGGGTTATGGAGTTAGATATTGTAACTCAATCAATGAGTCTTGAAAAACCCTTAAAAATCATCAAAATCGAGCTCTCAATATTTAAAAATGGTGAAATGGGGTTGATATCATGACTTTGAGAAGAAAATGATGTTCAGGCAAAAAAATCGTTCATCACGATCACAACCCAAGGCCTCGCGATCACAATGAAACAGGTCAACTCATTTAAGTAGACCATCGTGATTGCGGTGGGACTTCACACAATCACAATGCATCCTATAACAACCCTACATGATGCGAGAGAGGATCTTGCGATCGCGATGACCAATTACCCAGGCATCAGAAACAGAGAAACCAGCAAACCCATAAGGCACAAATATTTATGAATGGACCCTCGGAATTCATTCTGAACTCCGAATTTATAAACCAAATATGCTACCCGACTAAACTCAACATTTCAGACTCAATGAAACCATCGATATATGAATCTAAGGTCTCCTTGATCCAAAAGCCGTGAAAGTCGTAATAACTAACTTATCGCTAAAAAAAGACAAACTGACCTCGTTACTTCTGAAAATTCAACAAATACCTCTTCTATGCTTAAAATCATCCTCTGAATCCAATGGGATTGTCGGAAATCCGATTCGAGCATCCAAACTTCAAATATTGATCAAAGTCAACTCAAAGGCTAAAATTTTGTTTGAGAAAACTCTTCTAGCAAAGTTCGACAAAACTTTATTTTGTATAATAGTGTATAAAATTTATATATATATATATATATATATACACACACACCTCTTATTATTTTATATAATATTATATATTGATGTATAATATTTTATATTAAGTTTTCAAATATTTTTGTAAAAAAAGGAATATGAAAGTTTTATATATTATTATATATCGGATGTATATTATTGTATACCGAATTGTGTTTTAGGCTAAAAATTTGTAATGTAAGTCTTGGGTTATATTTTTACAATACAAGTTAGGTAATTGTATTTTTATGAAATTTTTCTATAATTAATACTTTATACATATGTTATTAAATATTTTAGCAACTCTAAATATAGTGACATTAATTCAATTGCCCTTAAATATTTTTACGTTAATAAATTTTATCGCTAAAAAAAATTATTATCACTAAATATCTCTTTTATTGTAGTACGAAGAAATAGGAAACAAGTCAAGATTAGATTTAGATTCTAATGTGACCAAATCCAATCGACTTTTATAAGGAAAAAAGGCAATAACAAAGTTGTCTCCTTTAAAATTCCACTTAGAATATGTTCTACCTTTTATATCAGACCTTTCTTTTTCTTCCTTCGGTACTTGTAGAAGTGTTCACGATTAGGATAAAAATCGATTCAAATCGAAAAACCAAATCAAATCGATAAAATAAAATCGATTTTATTTGAGTTTGGTTTCGTTTAGTTTTAGATTTTTAAAAATCGGTAGTATTTGGTTTGGTTATGGTTTTATTCGAAAAAACCGAAGTAATAACCGAACCGAACCGATGAATTATATACATATATTTTATTAATATACATACATAATATATTGTTTTTATAAACAATTTTAAAGATGTTATATATATTTTCATTAAAATTTCGTTATAATTTACTTATTGAAAGCAAAAATGTTCATGATGAAAACATTTATCTTATTAATTTCATGTATATGAGTGTTTATGACAATTTTTTGTGGGATTGAGAATGTTATTGTCTCTTCCTTCTAGGTCAATATAGTGAATTTTAAAACTTTACTGATAGTAAATTTTGTGATCGAAAGTTTAGTAATTTAGGTCATTCTAACTATTTTTCGTTTTGAATGGATTGTTGTCACTTTTTCACATTAGAATGAATTGTTTCTTTTATTTTTGTATATGGTTAATAACCAAATAACCGAACCAAACCAAACCAAACCGAAACCAATAACCACCAAACTGATAAATGTATATTATATTTGGTTTAGTTTGGATTTGATAATTTTAAAACCGATTAAATTGGTTTGATTTTGATTTCGACCAATAACCGATCCAAACCGACCCATGAACACCCCTAGGTACATGCATGCACTCGTTTGCTCTCTAAGTATGAACTTGATTTTTTTTTTTATATAAAAATTTGTGCTTGTTTGGTGTTTACACAAAATTATATTTTTTAATAATTAATTAAAAGCAAAGATCGATGTAAATATATTTTTTAATTTTGTGATTTGAATCCGATCTTCCTTATTAGTGAAGTGGTACATCCCTCTTCGTTTAACAAATGATGTATATATAAATTTTTTGTCTAATAGATAATGCATATTTATCCCTTTCGTTTTTTTAAATTCGTTTACCTTATCCACTTTTTTTTACCCCTCTAGACCCAACCTAGATCAATCCCATGTAGAAAAAATCCAATGCCTTTTAATTTAGATTTGATCTAAACTCATATTATGATTTGAGTAGAAGAGGGATTGCATTTTTTTTTTTTAAATTGGATCAGGTCTGGAGGGGTAAAAAAAAGAGTGAGATAATTATTTAAAGTCGCATGACATTAATGGAATTTATTTGAAAACAACAAAATTGGGGGTAGGGGAAAGGAAGGGGAGATGATTACAACTTATAAGGTGGGGAATCGAATCTTCATTAACAAGGTTAAAATTTGAATAGCCAACCAATTAATCTACTAAAATTTCCAATAATTTCTTAAATTAAAACACCAATTTTAAGATCTTTTTTTAATTCAGTAAATACAGATATATTAACAAAAATGATAAATATACATTATTTGTTGGACAACAAAAATATATATGTATTTTTTTAAACAAGTAATATATCTTCTTTAAATGACAGAGTCAAGAGAAATATTTACTCCCTTTTCCATTAATTAATTTGATGAGATGAAAATATGTCTATTAGCTATGGTTAGGAGTGACGAACGGGAGAATTAGGTCAAAATATTGAATAAACAAAATCATTAACTTAGTTGCAACTTAACATCTTCTCTTGTAAATTTTTCATCCTTACTTTTTAGGGGAAATTATACCAATTGAACTCATTAGGTAAATTATTTATTTAAATTGGACTCAACTCAATATATTTATTCTGCTTAGATTCACGGTCCAAATTATTTATCCGACAGCTCCCTTATTATATTCATTGAACCACTGCTTCTTCATCCCCGATACCATAAGAG
The DNA here is from genome assembly GCA_037074985.1 of Solanum bulbocastanum. Lineage (NCBI taxonomy): Eukaryota > Viridiplantae > Streptophyta > Magnoliopsida > Solanales > Solanaceae > Solanum > Solanum bulbocastanum. Next base: position 4,967,140 of record CM073604.1, read on the forward strand.
TATATATATACAATAACGTAGTCAAAAAATTTACGAAGGGTGTCCAAAAACTTAATAGCTAATAAAAATTATTTAATGAATGGGTACACTTAAATTTTGTAAATCAGACTACGTAACATTAATGATTAATTTTTTCAATTAAAAAATATATCAAAAATTTTAAAATCATTTTACATAATATTTAGCTTTAATGTTCACGTTTATTTGACAGAAAGTGAACAAACAAAGAAAAAAAAGAGAGAAAATTCAGTTTAGAGTGAAATAACTTTTATGCTTCAAGATTTTACGAACTTCAGATGACTAACAACGAGAAATGAAAAATAAAGAGTAGAATCAAACGAGTTATATTAAAAGAAATTCTACAGGAAGCCTTTTCACTTTTAGTGACTTTATGGAATAAATAAATAAATAAGATTTGCTTATTAACTTCAAATTAAATAATTACTTCTAAATTTTATTTAAATTTATAATGAAAAGAAAAAACATCAAAAGTCAAATAACATATTTAGGGAATTTTAACTCACACACATCAGGTTAAGGACTTAGCTTGAGCTAAACGATTAAAATCACTGAGCTAAGAAACTTTATTGTTTTTCAAGGGTCTCCAAAATGTGCTATTTAACCATTTAAAGTATCATTTTTCTTATAAATATGGTGTAATTTTTCAACGAAGGGTATCCAATTGAAAACCCTAGGAAAAGGGTAGTTACACCATTATATATATATATATACACGATGTATCTAATACACTCTGATGGTATCAAACAGTAATTGATCAGTCTTTTTACTGAAACATTGTATGTTCCTCCTTGATGTCATCAGAATAAATATATACTTTGATAGTATTAAGCAATAAAGATGCATTAGTAATTAAAAACGAAGGGTATGAAAATAAAAGAATAACCACTTCTAAATAATTTTCCTTTCTGATGTAGAAGTGTTCTTTTCCTTACTTTTTATGACCCAATTTTCATCCCCAAAAAACAATGATTAAATTTTGTCCGAAATTTCAATTACTACTCCCTCAATTTTATATTAATTAAATTTTTGAAGCATTTTTTATTTTTCAAATTAACTTAATTGTTCAGTTTTCAAAGCTATTTTTAGAGTGTTCTTCCAATTTTATCCTTCATTAGTTAGTATTGGAATTAGTGATTAATAAATATTTAGTGATTTTAATCATAAATTTGCTAATAATTAATAAGCATAAAATAAAAAATTATATTCAATTTATGTCTTAATCTACTTTTCTTAAAGAGTGTGAAATACCTCAAAAATTTAATTAATATGAAATGCATGGAGTACGACAATATAACAATAACATCTCATTGTTAATGTTGTATTTCTTAATAATGAAGAATGGTCATGTGGATAACTATTTGAATAGAGTTTTGACTAGGGAGTATACCTTGATAGGAAATTTATATGCTCCAATTATATATTATTTTTGTGTCCCATTTTATGTGACTCTCTTTCTTTTTAATCCGTCTAAAAAATATGATACATTTTTATATTTATTAAGAATTCAATTTTAAAATATCAATTTTATCCTTAGTAAAATAATTTATAATCACACAAACATTTATCTCTTATTTGACACCATAAATTCCAAAAATCTTTTTTTTTTCTTAAATTATGTATCAAGTCAAATTAACTTATAGAAAATGAAACGGAACGAAGGAAGTATCATCCTTTTGCATGAAATGGTTGTTGGATAGTCAATGTAATTCAAGTCAAAGCTCTTTCAACCATCATAGCAATGTTGTTCCCCTCTTTAGGATGCATGAAAACAAATCTCACTTTCTTTGGAGAAGATGAGTGAAATCATGAGTTTATTGGATGACATTTGAAGCCACTTGTTGTCCTAACATTTCAACTGTGCTTCTTTTGATTTGACCAATAATTTCCAAGGTAACTTTTGACCTTCTTTTGGAGTAGATTGACTCAAATAGTATTAGATTTGGGGTTGATTTTTGTTGCAATCATCTTGATATTTTTAAACCTAGAGGAGAAGAGAGATAAGAGCAGACGCAATTTAAGTTCATTAGTGATCTAAAGTCAAAAATCAATTAAAGGTGTTAATTATTATTATTTATTTATTTATTTTTATTTAAAAAAAATAGTTTTTCAAGATATAGAATTGTTAATATATTCTAACAAAATTTCGAAAAGTACAAATGATTTTTAAATCTTATGATCTTAAATATGACATGTAAAAAATTACAATTAAAAAATGACAAAAATAAAATAAAATAAAATATTTTTTTCAAAATGAACGAAACAAAGTAAGACAAATAAATTGAAATGACACAATATAATTATTTTTTAAAATAAAAAATTAGAATAATTTTATTATTACTAAAAAAAATGAGAGCCCTCAAATTTGGAGGTCTAAGGCAAACGCCTAATTTTCAAAGGCATTGAGCCACCGCCCCTCGATAAGCGGTAGATATTATTTATTGTGCACGCTAAAATTTATAGACAATTAAAGTCGCGTCAAGAAAATAATGAAGTCTGAAAAATCTTGTAACAAGCCATGTAGTAATTTATGTCAATATATACAATGAATATTATAATCTCTATAACTCCTCCTATTCTTCCTTGCAGAAATAAATTCATCAGCCTTTTAGGTTTGATCTTCAATTTTGGTCTTTATCTCATATATTTAGAACACTTGAATTCTTGCAGTTTGTAGAGAAATTTGTAGAATTTGATTCCTAGTGAGCTCATTTTGACTTTTTATTTTAATTCTGACGTATTTTCTGAATTACAATGACCTCTATTTATAGTTATAGAAGGAAAGAGTTGTAATAAGGACAAATTCTCATTTGAATTAATTGGTTGACTTGAATCTCTAACCAATTAGATTGAAATTATGAACGAGCAAAATTTAATTGACTGAAACATGTCCCTTGTACTCCGGGCATATTTTTATCTTTTTTATTTGACTGGGCAAGTGGCGTTATCCTATTGGTTTTCTATGTTGACTTGGTATGCCACATCATTTGAAACATACCATCAATCTAGCCTCTAGAATGAGATGGCAACTTGGGCTTACCAAGATGACTAGACCAAAGAAATAGGTCCACTAATTCAATGTATATTATACAACAATAATATACTAGAATAATTTTACAAGGGAGTAAGGAGTGATATGTAGACAGTTTTACCTGGACCTTGTAAAGATAAAGAAACTATTTCAATAGACCATTGTCTCAAGTAAAGTATTCAACATCAAGTATTAAAAAGAAATATAGTAGTGAGTTAGTCATGCTAAAAGTAAAGTAGAATAGAATATGATAATAGAAGCAAAGAAAAAAAAAAAGTAATAGTAGAAGAATAAAAAAGTAGGAGAGTTAGCAACAACAAATAATATGATAACAGAAGCAAAGGAAACAACTTATAGTAATAGCAGAAAAATTATAATTATTACAATACTGATAAGATAAACTAAAAACAACACTCAACATCTTATTAACCTTTTATCCTAATCCTCGACCTCTATATTCTCCTATCTAATGTCATGTCCTCGGTAACCTATAGATCTTTCTTGTCATGTCCAATCACCTCTTCACAATACGTATACGTTCTATCTCTATCTCGCATCATACCCAGCATAGCTAACCTCATACACCTCTTCATTAGGGCATATGTGCATCTCTTCTTCACATGTCTTATCATCTCAATCTCACCTCCTTCATCTTATCCACCACATATGCCACTTTTACCTTGTCCTCAATATATATCTCCGTTCCTAATACTATCTCTCTATATGCCCCTCATTCATCTTAACATCCTCAATTTCGCTACTTTCATTTTTTAATCGAACATGTAAGTTCTTTATACGACATAGTTGGTTTAACAATTACTTTATAAAACTTATCATAAATTCATATTCATTGCACATAAATAATTAATTCAATGGACTGTTTTTCATTTTTGGCCTATCGCCCGTAATAGTACAAAATATACACTAATTATGTTTGTACATATATATCATATTAGGAAAATGACATTTTTGATCCATTAAGTACCAATATGAATATTTTTGGATTAAAATATTAATTGTTGGGACATTTTTGGATCAAATTGGATAAAATGACATTTTTAATCCATATTTTTAATTAACAAGATACTTTTTTTTATTTCCTTTCTCTTTGTGTAAATAAAGCTTTCATTTTCTCAAAGTTAAAGGCAAAAAAAGAAGAAACTTTGCCTTTAAATGCCTTTTAGAAAGGGAATTCAGAAGTGAGTGAGAAGCTGTCAGTGCGTCAGCTCCCACTTCCCTTTCTTTCTTTATTTTTCTCTCAAAAATATACTGACAATGCCCAACCCCCCACCTCCACGCATGTTACACAAACATACCTTAAAATAATTAATTAACCCATAATTTATCATTCTTTAATTCTGATATACTCATACAGTGGCAGAATTATAATTTTCACTAAAAAAATTTAAAATACAAAGAAATTAAAATGATTCAACATCTGAAACAATAATATTTACCTTAAATATACAATATAGTTTTTTATTGAATAAATCCCCTTAATTCTATTTGACTTTGCCCCTATTATTAGTACAAGTTTTGAAACAAAGTAATTATATAATTAATGAAGTACCAGACTACAGAGTGTCCATGTCTGTTGACAACAAAAATTCTAAGTTTGATTCTCTTCATCATTCAATATAAAAAAATAAATAAGAAAATGTATGTTTGGTATATATATATATATATATGTGTCCACTTTGTTTACTAGTAAAGGAGTTTCAAAAGGTGTTTTAGGTAACAAGTTGAGCGAATTAGAACATTGTAGTTAGTTTTGTTTCTTTCAACAGTATTTTGTCACGCTTTCTCTAGTATTTTGTCATAATTTCTTCATTTTTGTTATTTTTTTTATTTGCTTTGACATGTTTTTTTGTCGAAAATAACTTCTTTATCTTTTAAAGTGCAGATAAAATTTACGTACACTATACTCTCTTTCTATGCTCTATTTATGGAATTACATTAACTACTAAGTATATTATTGTTATAGTGTGTGTGTGTATATATATATAAAATACCTTCCACAACAAACCTTTCTTTTTCTCTACAATTTTATATTCACATAAAAACAAAGACAAAATTGTATTTACATTAGCATGTTATTATTATTATTTTTATTTTTGCTTTTCAGTTGTGTATCAACCAACCTTTTTGTCATAACTAAGTGTGATCCTTCATAGATTCCCTCCTTTTTTATTCTCTCTCTCTAATAACTTTGAATTTTCTTATTATTTTTTATGCTCATGCATCTGTCAAAGAATAATAATCTCACCATAATATCTTTCAACTCCATCTTCAACTCTTTTTTTTTTTGGATTTTTTTCTAAGTCTCCAAATATCATTCTTGATACATTTTTTTGCATATAAAAAGAAAAAAAACAGAGTTTCTCTGTTTTTATATATAAAGGAAATTTCCTTTTGTGGTATGTGATTAATGGAAAATATGAATATTAAAGAAGGGAATAATCAGCATATGAATGTTACAAATTCATGTAGTGGGAATAATAATAATAATAATTCAATAGGTGGAAGAGATAGTTCATCTTCACCTACAAATTTTCAACAAAATCAAGTTTCAATGGATTGGACTCCAGAAGAACAAGCTACTTTGGAGGAAGGCTTGGTAAAGTAAGTGAATCTTTTTTTTTTTTTTGGTAGTCAATTTGATGTTTTGAGTTTGATATTACATGTTGTTTTCTATTTAGAGGCGGAGTTAGGAATTGAAATTTATGTGTGAAAGGATTTTAGTACCTTGAAGTTACCGAGTTCTAAATTAATAATTTGTACGTATTTGATGAATTTTTTTTAATACAAATATAGGGTTTGGACTAAAATGATATGTACATATACAATGATAAGTTGTTGTTTCTATTTATGGGGTTGGCTAGTCAGAGGTGGAGTTAGAAATTGAAATTTATAGATTCGGGATTCTAGTTGCTTGAAGTTATTGAGTTCTAAATTAATAGTTTTAACTTTTTAAATATAAATATAAGATTTGGACCAAATCTATTCGATAGAGATAGCTTTGCCTTTGTCGCCAATTATGGTGGCTTGTCAAATTATTTGTTTGTTGTTGTGGTTGTCTAATCGTTGTGATTGTTGTACTGATGAATTAGTCAAATGTTTGCATATGAAATTTGTAAGGGTACAATCTTTGAAGATTCGTATATAGCTGACTCCAACTTGCAGATTTCTCCGTGAGGAATTAGGAAGTCAAGCACAATTGTTTTAGGGAGATGGGAAATGTGAGACGAGGAAAAAAAATGAGAGCATCGCGGAAAATCAAGAACACTATCCTTCTTAATTTACGATATAGAGTTATTGAAGTTAGGAGAAGAATTTGAATAGCTCTGTCATCAGCATTTCTAACTACTAATTAAAAAAAGGGCAGCATGGTGTACTAAGCTCCCGCTATGCACGAGGTCCAGGTAGAGGCAGACCAAGATTTGAAGTACAATGGGGGCACAACTAACTTTAGTACGCGTACACCAATTACTGGAGACAAAGGGTGGCACCTTTCTGTTGTTGTGGGTACAGTTGTAGATGAGTAAGGTGAACCTAGGATTTAAGCACAACATGGGCACTACTTGCTTTAGTAAGCGTACGCCAATTAGTGGCAACAAAGTTCAGCGTTGTTGAATAGCCTATGCTGGTACCTTTTTGATGTTGTGTGTAGAGCTATAGATGAGTAAACAAAAAGATGCAACGAGTGTTGTCACCGAGGTTCAAACTCGAGCCACCCACTGGCATCAAGAGCCAAAGGAGCACAATGACCAGCTGCCCCAATCAGATATGTTTGAGGGGTCCTTTTAAAATATATGATAGTTCTTTTAAGGTATATACACACATATATACAGAGTTTTCGAGATTAACTTACGCATCAAACTTCTACTAGTTGACTCATATTTAATATGATCTGAACCTAGTTTTAACTCTGCAAACTTCTTGTATTAGAAGCAAAGATAAAAGGATGATTCAGGCTAATGTTTCTTTACTGACTATTATGTGACTTGTCAAAGTTTTTGGTCTCTTATTTGTTTGTTCTAAGCCACTTTACTTGAGGTTTAGAGTTTATTTGTAAGCCCTATACGGCGTATAACAAGTACATCAAGGCAATAACTCCAAAATACCTGCAGATACGCCTCTGAGACGAGCATATCCCGTTATGCAAAAATTGCAATTGCACTGAAGAACAAGACTGTTCGTGATGTGGCATTACGATGCAAATGGACCACGGTATTTGTTACTAGATGCTGCATTTTTTATATTTTAGCATAAATTGGGACGGAGGTAGTAGCTATAATTCTCAAATTCCTTGGAGTAAGTTCTTATTCTAGTGTTGTTGTATTGACTCTGTTATTATGCCTATAGAAAAAGGAAAACAGCAGGAGAAGGAAAGATGATGCAAATCTATTGAAGAAAAATAAAGATAGAAAGGTAAGCACTTTTTCTTTTTTTTTGATGTTTTGTTATTGATATTGTTTTCCCTATCTGTTTCATCTCATTTTTATGTAAGTATATTAATGAAAACAACACCATATGAGTCCAGAGATCTGTACAATGATGGAGGACTAGAAATCCTCTCTCTGATAGACGGAGTCTCCGTCTATCAAGTCCAACAATTATGTCAAGATGATTTAAATCACTCCAATTAAGTTTGAAACCATACGCCTGATTTGCAAAGAGTTTAACGTCTATGTACTGACAATCAAAAAGAACTTCTATATTGAAGTTTCTATAAGGCATGCTTGCTTCATTTCACGTGTGAAATGCAGCATGATCCAACTGAGAAGCCTATATTCCTTTGGTACTTTCCATACTCATCTGTCCGGTAAGATAATTTAGAATTCGCGGCAATCTCAAGAGAAAATGAGATACCTTATATGCTATCTCCAAGCCAGAGAAGTTTCTCTAGACGCTTATCTTCGGTCTATTGTTTATCCTTCAGCTTCCGATAGTAGTTTCATGACTGGCAGTACTGCAGTTAAGGATATGGTGACACCTCTGATCCGCCGGGAGACTATTGGAGGAGAGGAAGGGAGAAAAGCACAAACCTATGACTACAACATATATACCCCAGTGGGATTGTAATCTCACAGGTGGGTTCTGGGGATCGAGGGTAGTGTGTACACAGACCTTACCCTACCTTGTGGAGGTATAGAGGTTGTTTCTGATAGACCCTCGACTCAAGGAAATCATTTGTAAGAAAAGAAAAAATCTCTCTCCCAAAAAAACATATATTTGTTTAATCAAAGTTGAGATACATATACATATTCTTGACTGTCAAATACATCATGATTCATGACTAGTACCATGTCTAACATGCAATACTTCAATACGGAGATGATGAGTCCGCATCAAGGTGACATACGACTCTGAGTTTTTGGTAGTCAGAGTGTAATCCCTGGCGTAGCTATGAATTATGATCCGTTAAGTGAGATTTCGGTAATCACAATTCAACTTTCATGTATGATACATGCATGTTGTTTCAGTAGAATGATTAGACCTTTTAATTAGCTCTTAGACCACCACATATAAGATACTATCCCCTTAACCGTGACGAGGTAAACAAGATGTTTCAAGGCTACAAAGTGTCTTTCTGAACGATCAATTTCCTTACGATGCTCTTGCTTTAATGAGAGTAACAGAGATGTGTGATTTCTTCTTTTTTGTTCAGTCTTGTTTTCTTAAAACTTGTTAATATACAATACAACAGCTCAAAACACTATCAATCACTCGAATTCATTCTTGAAGTCAAGCAGAGAAAATGTTTCTTCTTCACTTCACTCGACTTGCTTACATTATCATTCTCTTTTAGAAAGTTGTATGCAATGAAGCTGTGGGAATTCTGAATTCGCCACTGCTGCTTTAAGTCCTTTTGTGTTGTGTACTTTGATGTATATCTCTAGAAGCTCAAGGAATGTGTTAAATTCTTTTCTCAGGAAAAATTGATTGATCCTACTGCAGTATCGCCCCCCGTGGTAATGCAGCAGCCTAGTTATGCTCCATACACTCAAGGAGTGGTTTCTAATAAGAGTGAAGGTTTTGCCTCGTATCATGGTCAGTTTTACTTCTCAAGAATAGCCAGTAGATTAAGATTTCTCTTCTTTTAGCTACAATTTTCATTTTAACTTGATATATGAATTATGTCTTCTTGGTGTTCATCACAACAAATACATGAAACTCCATCCTTGCATTTTAAAGTTTTTTTCCTCAATGTTTAGCTCTATATTTGAAGTGATGGAAACTTTGATGAAACTTAAATCTATAAGTATTACTCCCTCCATACAGTTTGACTTGACACAAAGTTTAAAAAGAAAAAATTGGAAGACTTACGAAATTTATGGTTTAAAACATCCCTTGACCATTTGGGTGGGTATAAATTATTTCATTGAGGGTAAAAAGAGAGGATTTTCAAGTAAAATTGTTTTCAATTATAGAAAGATAACATTCTTGTGGGATGGATCAAAGAAGAATTTGAGGTGTCTTACTAGTATGGGATTGAGGTATATATAGTTGTCTGATTGATTATTAAGAATTTGATGCGTTTAGTGATACATGTATTTCCACTATTCTGATATCCCTTTCATTGAAAGAGTTTTGTTTTTAATTTACTACTCTCTTTTTCAATTTGTTTGTCTTAGTTTGACTGTGCACATGATTTACAAAAGCAAAATCGACTTTTGAATCTTGTGTTCTTATACTATAGATATGTGTAATGTACCAAAACGCCTTTTTATTTTTGTGGTTTCAAAGTTTAAACATGTCGTGTGGTGGAATTAAAGAGTTGTCAAATTAGGAAAGAGACATCAATTCTTTTTTTAATGAGACTAACAAGGAACATAAGACAAACAATTTAACCACATAATATTATCATCTTGTTGTAGAATAGAGAGATGATATGAGAAGAGTGTATGTATCTTGGAGATTTCATATGCAAGATGTTGATGACAAACACCTAATATCTCAAGTTAATGTTCTCATCATCTAATTCCAACCTCTTTTATTCTGAAAAAACAGAATTTTGTTCTTTGCAGCCACAGTCAGTATGACCACACAGCTTATTCATCAAAACGCCCGGATCTTCGAACAAATTTCTGCAAATCTTGTTACACATCAAGTATCATTTCAGTTTCTTGCTTCTAACTGTCAAATAATAACTAAACAGTCTGCAAACTACCTCCTGTTAAGTGGGCGTTTGATCATATTTCATTGTGAAATTTTAATTAGTAGGCCTTCTTTCTTGCAGATATACGAGAATACTCGACTTTTGTGTCAAGCTCGAGATAACATCTTCAAGATTCTACATAAGTACGTACTCTCTTGAGTATGCCTGTCCCTTTACATCTTTTATATTCTAGCTTTGTTCTTTATTTACAGGTTGAATGAGTCGTCCTGCACGCTGAAGCAGATGCCACCACTCCCAGTTAAGTTAAATGAAGAACTCGCAAACTCCATTCTTCCCCCCTCAACTCATGCATTGGTGTGATGATCTCGCGATAGAAATTCAAGACATCCATGGTCATTGATCTTCAGATTTTACCCAGGGAAAAATGTCATCTCTATCGCAAGAGAGAGAAGGAACAAAGAGTTCACTGATTTCATGTACAATTTTTGGGCATACTATACTTGCCTTATTGCTCCCTTCCCTGGTAAAGACCTTTGTACAGTAATAAACTAGAGTTTTAAGTTTTATACACCGACAATATTTTAGATTTTTCATATATACCATCAGATTAAGTGTGCTTATTTTCACTTTTATCTTTGTCACCATCGTCAATTAGAAAGAAAGTCTATTATGTAATTGGAGAATGAATATATCTGTGAAAAAACATCTTTTCATTTTGGACAGTGCCAGCAATTGCTGCAGTTAAGGAATACATTTACAAGATTAAAACCAAACATATGTCCTGGGAAATTCACTAAAGGGATCTCCTTCAATCGAGTAATGAAAAGAAAAACACACCCATCAGCACCAATAATACAAGCAACTAAAGGAATACAAAGAGAACCAAAACAACAAATTCATGGAAATGGGGATAAACCCATCAGATGTTTTTAACTGAAGGAGGCCATGACAATCTCCTGTGGCTCATACTATCACCTTTTTCAATTTCACTACCTTCTTGAGGGTCACTTTCTTGCCTTCTCAGGTTTCCAACTGCTAAATCATCAAAGCTTGATTCTGTTCTCCATGGGGGAGGAGTCACGCAATCAGTATCTCCAAGTGTGGTTTGAGAAGGATCGTTGCTTGGTGTTGTAGACAAGGAAGAAGAATGACCAACTCTCAAAGCATGCAGTGTTGCAATTGACTCTCTCATAGCAGACATGGCTTCAAAGAATCGGGTGCTGGAAGCCAAAGCAACAGGAATTGGACGAAGCATTTCCTACATTAATTAAACATCAAACATGAATATCAAATGCAATTTGGTATATGTCTAAAATATTTAACCTTGTTTTCCTATTCATAGATGTGAATTCATGATTAAATCGGGGTCTTGAGAAGGAATAATTTTGTATCCCATTGTGTACTTTGAGCTATATTCCTCAAACTCTCCAAAAATATCGACAGGTCCGTGTTGGATATTCCAAAAAGTAGTGCATTTTTGGAGGATCTAACACGAGTGCGGCAACATTTTTGGAAAGTTCAAGCAACATTGACTTTGAGGGTTTCAACTCACCAGTCATGCAATAAAACAAGACAGCAAAACTGCACTAATGATTTCATGGATTCCTATATCCTTTAATCCTTTTGCAGTTGCAACTTCTTGAATCAGTCTCACCTGAGTGCACATACAAGCATAAGCTGCTTCTATACACACTAACATCTAGCTGCATCATACATCTCTGTCCCTATTTGACAGTTATAGATCCCGCTAACTACACCACATACAATTTTATTTTTTTCCTTATTGAGTTTTACAATTTTCTTTCCATCAAAGTGTATGTAGAACTAGTGACATGCCTTCCACAAAATGAAACTCAATATTTCTTGCACCAGACAAATAGGGAATAAAACATGAGCATCATCAAGGACCTGTCAACAGGACAGATATATGCTAACATCATGATGCCATTTACTCTTTATACAAGAACCCAACATACAAAATAAGCTAATAGCTTCCACGCAAAACATATTATATACAATATTACAAATAATGCTTCAAACTCAAACCATTAAAACAGATTTGTTTTATTTTGCCAACATATGAAGGAAAAGTTAATCAGCAGGATTGAAAAAAGAAGTGCATACCCCCCAGACTGTTGGTGGTTCTTTAAAATTCTGACTCCACTGAAAATCTGTTACAGAGGCCGTTAAAGCACCATAATCACTAGCAGCCCTCATCAGCAATTCTGAAAATTGTTTCTGCACAATTCAATTACATTAAGACATCTATTGGCTTGATACGTATTTGAATGATTAAATGAACAGTTTGAAAAACCTAAAGAGTGGTATAGAAGTATCTGGGTTCTTTCTCTCAGGGATACATAGGGATGTATCAGTCGAAATGTAACTACAGTGAGTCTATTTTTACAAGGTAAATAATGTATAGTAGGGTGTGTTAGAAGCGAAGCGTAAATGTAATTAAGAATGTTATGATGATATCTGGTTAGCTCCTCTTTCAACTTGATAAAAAATGTAGGTTATCCTTATTTTGACAAGGTAAATTTTTTTATTAATGATGGCAGAGAACCTCGTAAACACTACAAGCAGTATACCAAAACATAGAACCTACACCAAAATATGTATGGTTCTCTAAGAAAGCAATCCAAGCACCTATACATATAGGAACCTCAAGGGTACACAAAAAAGAAACATAAGCAGAGGACTACTTTGCAATTTAACCAAATCATTATCTACTCCTTCAAATGCTCCCATGTTTCTTTCTTTACATAGAACCAACACATAATGGCAATTGAAGATTGCATCCGACAACTATAAATAGGTGCATCTTATATTCCACGATCATCATGTTATCAAAACATCTCCTCCTCTTGGTTTTTCTCACTGGGTGTTTAAGATTCAAAGGGTTACAAGACAAGGACTAAGCAGTAGCTCTTTGGCAGAGTGCCCCACATTAAGTGTGTATGTACTCATCAATTGCTGTTCTTTATTTTTTTTATCTGTGTTGTCAATGCTGAAGTGCTTTTGAATTGTGTAACAATGGTGCACACAGTAGCAAACGAATAAAGAATTAGAGATTTGGTATTATGAAAATAATACTCATTCTTGTTGATAAAGCAAAGAATAGCAATGACAAGCATCACATCAGGGAAGAAATAGAGTTATTTTCAAAACATAATGAGACACTTAATTTGGTTTTATAATTTCATGTTTGCTAAACACCACAGCTTTAAGAAGTTCTAATGAGGTGATATTAACATGAGCTTAGATAAAAATTAAGAGTATTGGCAAAATAACAGCAAATTTTCAATCTAGAGAACTAATGTAAGACCAGACGAACTAATACAATTTTTACATTTTGGATAAGTTAGCTTATGCAACTTTTAGTGATAAAAAATCAGAGTAATTAATCACGGTGTAGTATAGAAGAAAAATCTTTTTCAAATGACCTGGTGAAAACTCATCAAAGAGCTCCCTATATAAGAGTTTTCAGGAACAAAAGTTTCGCAATATTAGTGTTTCTGAATTATGAGACATATATTATGAATATTCTACACTTTTTTTTTGAGGAGAAATATTGTGAATATTCTACACTTCAAATTGCTCTCTGACTTATGTAACTATTAAGAATGAATAGATTTCTTTCTTGACTTTGATCATGCTCCCTCAAAGTCGGGGTGATAAAGTAACTTATAGTTTGCTTATTTTGAAAATGAAACACTAAAGATAGACCCGGGCCGGGTGGTTACTAATTGTCTGGATAATGTTGCCGAAATGGTAAGCAATCAACCCAGGAAAAAAAGAGATGTAGGAATTCTAGAACATTGTGTTATTACATAGGAAAAGATGGAGACGTAATACCGAAAATAATGCTTTCTGGAGGAAGGCAAAAATAAAAAATATGGTCGACAGGGACATTGGTGATCTAAACCAGTGAATTCTTCTTTTGGGGTTGGTATTTGGAAAGACAACAGGAAATTTTGGGAGAACTTTGCTATAAACATTGAGTTCAGAAAATGGAAGGAGGACATTCTTCTGGAATGATAATTGGTTAGGAGTTAGGACATTGTCCATTAAAAGAATCAAATCCAGATTTGTTCTGTTTGGCCTCTACACCTGAAGCTACAATTGAGGATGCATGGAGTCAACAGAAAATTGTTATATGACTAGGAGATTGACAGGGTGGCTGAAATTCTGAAGGCACAAGAGGTCTTTCATGGTTCACAACATTTTGAGGACTACATGGTTTGGAACGGAAGCAGCAAAAAAATGTTCACAATCAGTTCTGACTATCACTCTCTGTCAGGTACTGATTCCATTAACCCTGACTGGCCTTGGAAATTTCTTTGGAAAGTCAAAGCTCTATTCAAAGTTGTGTTTACATTGTTAAAAGGGGACAGTTGAGATCTAGGTGTTTTTTGTGTCAGGAGGAGGCAGAGAACAATAGCTATTTATTTCTGCATTGTACAGGTCACTGACCTTTTATAGCAATTATATGTGTCTTTGGCTGAGGTTAAATTATTAAACAGGTAATGCCTAAAGAAACAAAAGACCTTTTGTGGACTTGGAGCAATGTGACAAGAAGTATTAGACAGGAGAAATGGTGGAGTGCTGTTCAGCTTGCATACGGGGTGGACTGTGTGGAAAGAAAGGAAAGCTAGGTGCTTGGAAGACACGAGCTGCTCAATACAAGAAATTACGAAGAACTGTTTTTCTTTTTTATATTCTGGTGTAAGCTATGTTGCTTGGACTCTTCAAAAATGCCAACGGGTGCATGTCGGATTCGCCAAAAGTAGTGTATTTTTGGAGAATCCGAGACGGGTGTGGCATCAAAAGTGGAGAGTCCGCGCAACTAAGGGTGTAAGGAAATTTTGTAGAGGATGCAGAAACAATATGAATTTTTCAACGTCTTCTATATTTTTTACAGGGCCTACTGTGATTGTAAATGCCGATGCTAGCACCATCTGGTGCTGATGAATATAATGTTAAAAATCCCTAAAATATCATATATGATATTCACAATATTACATAAGCCAAATGCAATGAATCTAATCAAATAATATTCTGTGAAAATTCTTTCACATACCTATGTTGTTTTTTCCCAATCTTCCGCAAAAATAATATTTTTCCAAATGAGATTAAAATTCTTTGGTAGTCATTACATATATATGGACAACCACGGTGATAAAAAAATAGAAGAGTATATAAATGGACAAGCATTTATCTCTCAAGTTCTAGATATTCACTGAAGATAAACTAATTTATATGGTTGGCAAGTAACAAACCTGATATTCAGCTTCAACAGGAATGCAATCCAACGAATATGGTTGTTGAAGGCGAGCAATTATGCGGTCCTAAAAGACCCACAGAAGAGGTTTAAGCAAACACAGCAGCAAAATGAAGAAAATAGGAAAAGAAATCATAAGTTGAAGCTTACTAACTTACTTAATGAGAATTCTAGAACCCATGTACCCTACATGTTCGATAAAATACCTCAGATAATATCCTTGTGAATCAGCTCTCAGTCCACCCTATTCTCATTTAGTTCAGTCGTAAGTAACAAAGTATGAGTTGTACATGTATTATTAGATACTTTTCATTATTTGTGTGCTTTATATACTCAGCTTTCAGAATATTACGGTACAGGAATCATGAACCATTACTCATCACATGCATTGCATTGTCACGTTTAAGCTCGTTCAAATTTAGCTACTGGTGTGATCACATTCAGACTCAGACGGGAGAAATGGCCAACCTCCCCTTGTGTGAGAGCCACGAGGGCCAGGGTTAGCTACCCATGCTCGTAAGCGCCAACTTAGGGGATATGCCAACACCCCCCCTCCCCAATGTGTGTTTGCAGATCTCAACGTACATAGGGTCACAACAAACTTTTTTTCCGAAAATCATTTGCTTTCAAAATTATCTACACATTCATGCACATGCCAGTTATTCAGTTTACAGTTCAATTCATAGTCTAGTTATATTGTGAGCATGCAGTCTCTAGTTATCAGCTACCTTTAGAAGAATATGCCAGTTTCCAACATATGTGATCTTTCCTGTTCTTGATATTTTGTACCTTTAACCCAAAAGTTTCGTTCTCTTCCGCTGAGGAAATAGTCTATGAGACTTCCTGGTATCCTATCGGAGATACTTAGCCTGTGAGGGCCTGCTTCAATTTTCTTGGATGCCGATTCTACAGATTACACTCCAGGCACGATCGGATTGGTTGGACTTCAGCGCAACTCACTTTCACTAGTCACTTTGGTGGGAGCTCAATCTTATATATATTGCTTTAAACTTTTAAGTATTTGGGGTAATGCCCCAACAACATATTTTTAGTATTCTTAAGAGGCTCATGACCTAACCTAGTGGTTATGTTAAGCATTTCAGTCACAGTTTGCGATATTCATTTATAGACCTGAATGATTAAGTATTGAGAAAGAAGAGATCTAAAGATTGGACATCCATCGCGGCAGTGATGACGCGGTTGAGTGTTCATTCGATCCAACACCCGGCAGATCAAACCTATCATTGGGTTCGATCCAGCAAGTGATTCCCTCCCCGAAAGAGGGATAGTCGTTAGGTCATGAATGGAATGCGAGGAAGAGAGATAAGCAGTTGGCGGGGACCATCCGTTATTGGTCCATATTGGGTAGATCTACCCCTCTCATCCTCTGATCCTTTATCTACCGCTCAATCCAACACAGGGCACAACCTCACTACCTCTTTCTTTTTTTGCCTCTCTCTATCTGTTGACTCCCCCATGCAAGAATGAAAGAGTGCACAGGCAAGCAAATTCTCTCTCTACCGTTGATTTCCCCATGCAAGAATGAAAAAGTGTACAAAGAAGCACATCTGTATTACTTTCATGAATATGGCTGTGCACAAACAAAAAACATGCATATAAAAACCAACGTCATTCTTCCTTTTCAGTCTTTCCTAAATATTGCAGAAACAAAGTTCTTTATTCCAAATTATCCTTTCATGAATACGTCTCTTATTTTTTCAGTACGAACAAGATCTACAGAAATCAGCAACCACTTGAACAATCATATTCATGTTTAGACAATGCAAAAAATAGAAGTTGAAATTTAGATTAGGTCAATTACCTTGTTCTGAATAACGTCCTTCAAAATAGTAGTAATCCTTTGCAATGTTTCAATCTTCTTTTCCATTTCACTGACATGTGTCAGATGAGCAACATTTTTGTCCTCCTAAAGTTGTAGCACAGTACTATGTTAGTTCATGATACCGTCTAAAAGAGTAAATTTTCAGGTAACCAGGTGATGAAAATAAAATAGCACAATTATTAGTCCTTGTAAACTCAATTTATAATGTCCCATGCAGCACTTTAGGAGTCCACTATGAAGAGACACGAGCTGAAGACCCACAAACAGTACAGTATGAGTTGAACTTATAGCAAAGGAAGTGGCAAATCCTCTCTGTGCCCGATCAAATCAAAATACTTTGTAGTGTTAAATATTAGGTTTTTCCTTAATGTAGTACATCACCTGGGAGTCGGGAGATTGAATGATTGAACTGCAATGATCCTACCCCAGATTATGTTCATGAAAATACAAGTCGAATCTAGAATTCAGTAAAGTATTCTGCTTTTAAGTTAGACATAGACAGGTGATACTACTGAACTTATGTTTTCCCAAGATGAAACAAGAATAAATTTTAGAGGTACATGCTCATTAGAAAACTCATTGCATTAATGATCACCCATTTTGACCAAATTACCAAACTATTAAACTAAGCTGCCAACCCAATGTGAGCTAGTCTCTAACTATAGTGCACAAGCTATTTATGCACTTGAATACACGGACAAAATAGAAAATGATATCTAACAAGTATTAATTAATACACAACCAAATAATTGTATATGCTGTGAGCTTCTGTTAACATTGTTCGAAACGGTAGGATGATCTTTTTTTTTTTTTTATGGTTAATTTCCATTGATAGGAACTACGTGCTCACCAATATTACTAGTTGAAAACCTAGTTTAGAAAGTTCTCAAATTAATTTGAACGATATGGCATCTTCCTTCAAAGTGGCATATATTCACACTGGCAGGATGCGCATTCACTAGATTTAAAGCACCACATTGTGTTGGATATTTTAAGTAAAATGTAAAACCTTAAAAAAAAGATAGATGAATCATTAGAATAACAACAATGTCACCTTTCGACCTTGAAGTTCCACTTGTAAATCTGCAATCTTCCTTTGAACAGCAGTAACTTCCTTCAAGACCCTTATCAAATCATCACCATTTTCACCACTGGTGGTGGACAAGTTTTGGATCTCCTCCTAAACAGGGGGGATGTTGTTGAATTCCGATCAATAAATACAAATAAATCTCAAAGTATGAGAGGAAACAAAGAACAGTAAAGATAGAGATGAACAGAGAGAGAATCAAGGACATACTGAAAGCCATTCAAATACAAATGCACAAATTTTCGGTATCCCCATAGTGCAAGAACAATAGAGAAAACAAAAAAGTTGGAAAAAGGAAAGCAATCTGCAATGATGAAAGGTCAACAAACATGAAAGCATAGGTAAACTGAATTACTAAAAAGCACCTAAATTGTATTTTTCCTTTTAAGAAGCATGCAACTTTCACTTTTCCAGCAAAAACCAACTAGACTCTTTTCTCTTTCTTTTTCTGTTTTCTTTTGTCATGGGTAGTGAATGAGCCAGCTTATGTACACCAGAACAAATCCGCTCAGTAGTATGTCTAGCAACAACAACATCATACCCAGTGAAGTCACACAAAGTGGAGTTTCGTGAGGGTAGAGGTTTCCCCACATCCGGTAGACTTCC
Source organism: Solanum bulbocastanum (assembly GCA_037074985.1). NCBI lineage: Eukaryota > Viridiplantae > Streptophyta > Magnoliopsida > Solanales > Solanaceae > Solanum > Solanum bulbocastanum. The sequence goes on from CM073604.1 coordinate 4,986,132, forward strand.
TTTCTACAACCATGAACTTTCCTAATTACATTGGCCTTAACGTGGTCTATCTGGTACGCAGACCTTACCCCTACCCCTCAAAGGTAGAGAGGTTGTTTCCAATAGACCCTTGGTTTAAGGTAAAATAGTCCAAAGCAATCCCCAAAAAGAGTAACGGAAGTACAAGTAACAACCAAAGCAAATATTTCCAAGACAATCCCGCCCAACCAGAGCAACGAATCGTCTAGAATCTTAAGATTAACCATATAAATTCCCCCCATTTCTCTGCAACATTGTACAGTTGCATCTCATTTTTAGTTGAAGCCCATTTTAAATCATTGTATTTCCCCTTCATAAAACCTTAAATGCCTAAATGTAACTTCCAAAAAAAAAACACATTAAACTTGCGTTCATCACAATCAAATTGATCTACATTAAAATGGGAATTCAGCAGCAAGTCTTCAATTACAATTATTACAACAATCAAACTACAAAATTCTAAAGTTATATATACGAAATTCCCTAAGAAAATCAGAAATACAAGACCCAGTTGGGCAGTAAAAAAAAATGAACCTGGGAAGGAGGAGGAGGTACAGAGAAGCCCAATTCAGCAGCAATGGAGAGAGCATCAGACATTCCACCAAGTCGTCTCATAGGTTTTCTTCCTACCCATGTTGAATCGCTTCCCATCATCGGATTTTGCGTTTTTTTCTCTCTCTCCAACGTCTTCTACTATCTACCAACTTCAAAATTCAAACATGTAATGCAAGCAAGCTATGCAGATATATTAAACTAAAATGACCAAAATGCCCTTAAATGAACATAATTATTCTTAATCATTTGTTAGTAAAACTTTGTTTGATCATAGATTTTGAATTTCAAATTAGAAAATTTGTGTTTTTGAAGTTGTGATTTTTGGAATTTGAGTGATGTTTGCACATGGATTTTACTTGGAAAAAGTTTAAAATTTTTTGATTGGAAGCCCAAAAACCTAAAAATTGGTGTGACTCCGTTCTTGAGAACTTGAAAATATTTAAAAATCAAATTCAAGGTTCTATATTTGCCGAGCAGCAGTAGGTCAGTTTATACAGGCAAGCTTCTAGGTCGATTTCATGGGGGAAACGATGCAAGAATTCAAAATTTCTTATCAGATAAGATTTGCGAGTTGGGGAGACATGAATTCGTACCAAATCAAAGGAGAATTCGAGAATTGAATGGATAAGAGCCGCGTAGCTCGTCTAGCAGCTTCTGGGAAAGATATCTCGTGATGGCTGTACGAACGAGACAAGAAATTGTCGCTCTGATGAGAGGTTTGTTGAACACTTAGTTGAAGAAGAAGAGTGGGAAGAGGGGCGCGTAAGGCTGAGCTGAAGAAGGAGAGTGGGCGCGTGGAGTAGAAATTCAAGGGAATAATTAAGGGTGTGGGCTGGTTTGTTGAGAAATTGGGCTTAAAATTGGACCCAAATAAATGTATTTCATCAAAGAATGCGATATGAAATAAATGAAAATTAATTAATCAAGCTTCTTAATTTTAATAAAGTAAAATAATTATCAAGCTATATATATGGCTTGTTGAATTTGTTTGATCCTCATCCCTCCTCAATAATCATATACCTGAACTAATGAATTGATTAAAAGGCATTTTCATATGTGGTTCATATATGTAGCATGCTTTGATAATGTCTCAAGAATAATATATTTGGCGAATCATATGATTATCACGTAGTTTATCGGATATCAGAAAAAAATTCAACTTAGAGAGCCATTGGTATCGAGTCACCCTGAGCCCCTCGAATTCCAACCTAGTTCATGTCAACAAGTCTCAAATGGTAGACTTAGACAAGGTCTCAAATGAATTCATGTCAACAATCATAAACAAAGAAAATAGAAAAAGTGAAATAGTACAAGGATTTAACGAAGTTTGGCCAAGACTTTTAGAAGACATGACAAGTAGTTACAAAATATATAGGAACTAGAAATAATAGCCGCAGAAAAGATTGTTTTGAACAATATATGTCTATATGTCTTTCATATTCATCTATACCAAATAACTTTTTACTTTATACACGGAAGGTCCCAAATATGCACTTCTACATCAAAAACAGATTGCCTCCATAGACTGGTGTCAAACTTTCGAGGTGGGACACCACCCCAGACTTTTGTTCACATAGTGAATTCAAGAACAGAATAAATAAATTGATTGCAAGTTTTACATTACTTTAAGATGAAGTACCAAATTTATATATTTCTTTTCTTTTTTTTTTTTTTTTAAAACTGCCAAATTTGCTTTTCTTTGAGACTTGGCAACATTAAGACCCATAGCAGAACCAAGAAGATATATTTACCCTGCTACTAAGTTGCTCACATTCTCCAAAAATGTTGCCGCACTATTTTTGAAGGATCAGACACGCACCCCATCGACATTTTGAAGAGACTGAGCAACACATTATATCAAACAATGTTAGTTTATAATCTTGGTTGGGATCCGAAAGAGGAATTGGTGACTGGACTGCTGAAATCAGTGGATTCACAGACTGCTGAAGTGCTTAACATGTCCACATCAATGGCAGAAACAACATCAAATGGCAGAAGACTCTGGCATCTATAGATTGTTATCCTTAGTCTAGTTTTGTTGCATAGGAAAAATGTGATTAGTGATTTATCCCCTAATTTGCATGTATAAGTTAGCAATGGCGGAGCTAGGAAGTAAACACAAGAAGAAGCTTAAGGGAGTTTAACATCTATTATATATAATTTTTTTTAATCATGTATAAACAATGTTATTTTCCTTCAAAAGAGGTTTGGAACCCCCTCGGCCTACCTGGCTCTCGGGGCGGAGCCAACATGATGTTAGGGGTTCATCCAAACCCCCTTCGAAGAAAAATTATTCTGATTAAAATTATTTTTTATGTGTATATAATAGATGTTGAACCTCATTTGGCTAGTTTGTGTCTTTACTTCTTCATATTTTAAAATCCCTTGATGAAAATCTTGAACCTACCACTGCCTGGCTCCACCCCTACAAGTTAGTTGAGTAGGAACATTACCAAAGTTAGCTGAAGCCTAAAGGTCAGCATCAGCTTTGGTTTGTAATCTATCAAATGCTTAGGTTCCTAATGGCTATAAATTGAAATTATGAAACAACTTGAAAGTTATGACCTTTATCCCAAAATCAGCATACAACGACAACAATTACATTTCTTATGAAACATGATTAGAACTTCATAGCCATTATCACATGGGAAGTATGTAATACAACACGAAGTAACTAGTAAATCGGAGTTCATTTCTTAATGTAATGGAATCTCCAATTGAATTTCCAATTCGTATTATACCAACTTCATAGCCTCTTTATCACAGGGAAAGTAAGTAAACAGCATAGTAACAGGTAAATTGGAGTTCATTCTATAAGCAATGGAATCGCCAATCGTATTTTACCAGAATAAACCCGTGAAAGAGAACAGTTATGTATAAATCGAGAGCGATGGCGGTAGATAGAAAAGGGAACTTACGAGTGGATTTCACCGGAGAAGGAGATCGGAAGGAGGAGGTCCGTGGCCGACGGAAACTGGCGGTCAACTTTGCCGACGTGAAGAAACTCCGGCGGGAAAAAATTGGGAAATAAAATTCCGATGGCAACCTTTTATTTAAAAAACGCCGTTTTGTGAATGTTCATGAACAAAAACAAGATAGAATAAGTGCTTTCCATTTAATTGTTTAAATTATGAATTAATTTTTTGAATTTGTTAAATGTTTGTGTAAGGTAATTGTCAAGATTTTGATAAATAATTGGAGGAAAGTTGGAGATTTGTATTGTTATTTATTTATTACGAAAGATGTGTTATGCAAATATAGTAAATGAAAAGGTGTGACCCTTTAGGGTGGCCAGTGGTTTGGGCTTGAGACTTTCATGTTGGAGGTCTCAAGTTTAAAATTATTTGCCAGCGGAAGCAAGAGATTTGCCTTCTGGACGTTTTCCTTGTCATCAAAAAAAAAAATGTGTAGTTTAGAATGGTGTAATTGTATTTCCTTGTCATCAAAAAAAAAAATGTGTAGTTTAGAATGGTGTAATTGTATAAAAAGTAATTCATATGTAAGTTCATTAACACATAATGTTACATGATTTTGTAATATTGTTGATATTTTTTTCTTGTCATCAAAAAAAAAAAAAAAATATGTAGTTTAGAATGGTGTAATTGTATAAAAAGTAATTCATATGTAAGTTCATTAACACATAATGTTACATGATTTTGTAATATTGTTGGTATTTTTTTCAAAACCTTGTCATCCAAAAAAAAAAAAAAAGGTGTAAAAGATTAGTTTAGAATGTTGTAATTGTATAAAAAGTAATTCATATGTAAGTTCATTAACACATACTGTTACATGATTTTGTAATATTGTTGGTATTTTTCTCTTTTAAAAAATTATTGTATTGTACAACTTTTTTCCTTCTTTCGTTGTGCTCTCCATTTAATTTTTTTAAATAATGAGCTTATTTTTTAAACAACTTCATGGAGAATTGCTATTTATAGATTGATTAATCATGAAAAAACTAAATAGAAGGAAGTTGAGAAGACATGCATGATATTTAAGTAGAGAATGCAAATACATAGATATTTTTTTTGTAACTCATGAAACACATTTTTTAATAATAATAATAATAATTATTATTATTATTATTATTATCATTTACAAAAGGAAATTTTAATAAATTTTTCAATAACACGTTATCTTAAAGCACTATAATCAATAGACATTTTCAATAGTGAAGACTCACTGAAGCACTATACGAAAACCTATATAGTCCTAATTAGTATTAATCGTTCAAACAACAAATGTTAAATATTTAATAGAATTATTATTTTATTTTTATTTTTTAAAAAAAGAGGGAATTAAAAACTTAAGAACTTTTAATAATAAATAAATAAACTAAAATAAGATGATCACAAAGTTATATATAAATAGTCAATCTTTCTATGAATTATACTGTATTTTGAAAATTAATTAACTTTGCATTCTCATGTTGTATCATTATAATTAATAAAAAAATTGATCCACATAACTATAAAATTACATTTACATGTTTTCTTAAGTAGCATACATGTATATGTTAACTCTCTTTTTCTACTTTTATTTTTAAAAATATCCATATCTGAAAACACAGTAAGTTAACCTTAAACAATAAAAAAACATAAAAAATAAAATTAACTAATCAAGTAAAAACCTTAAAGAATATTTAGTTATGAGTTAAAGAGGAAAGAAGGAACCTATAATTTTCTGCGAAAGAAAATTCATGATTCATATAATCAAGAATCCAAAAAAAAAATAACTAAATATATAATTACAATAGAACAAAATGAAAATTATATTATGCATATCAAATCATTTTACCACATAAAAGCAAACTATGTAAAACTGTCTAATATTCTTCATTATAGATATCTCTCCTGCAAATAAGACAAAAAATAAGACAAAAGATGAGGAATAAAGAAAATGAAAATAGCAATCATCATATATGTCTCAATAGGTTTTTATAAGTGTGATGTTGAGGAGTTATAAAATTGTATATTAAATAATTTGAAGGTTATGAATATGAAAGGTTAGGACTTATAGATGTTACTAATTTAATTATGTAATTGGAGAGGTATGAATTAAAGAGATGATTTTATAAAATAAAATAATTGAAATAGAATAGAATAAATATAAAAAAAACCACCAAAAAAAATGATTCTTGACCATTGAGAGGTGCCACGTCACTTCTTTTTTATCTAGCTTTATATTATATATATAGATTCTATCTTTATTTGCAATTTTCATACCCTCCTTTCTAAAATCATATTTGATAAACTTAATTTTAATTATCACATTTAGAATTTGTACGCCATAAAGATTTTTAAGACTCCCAATACTGACCAAAAAGAAGCAACCAAACTTGAATTAGGTTCTAATTGAAGTGTAATATGTTAATCAATAATGTTCTATTTTATTTTAGGCCAAGCTAAAATCACTACCCCACTTTCTTAAATTATTGCTAAAATAATGTATGATAATTTGTTTGTATGTAAATGTGTATATATAACACAATTATTCATATTGATTTATTCATTTGGCAAAAGTTTGATCCGAAAGTGACTGGACGTGGAATAACAAGTATTATGGGTTATAAAACTATTTTATTTCACGTTTATAATATAACTAGATAAATTATTCGTACTTCGTGCGGTAGTGAGCTACGTCAATAATCTACTTTTGAACATTTGATAATATAAGTGTTTTCTAGTAGATAAAGCCCTACGATAAATTGTCAAGAATATTTTATCCAAAGATGAAATGAAATATTTTTTTAATCCTAAAACAATAAAGATTTGATTCTAATTGTTTATGCATTTGTTATTAATTCTTCATTTTACTCTAGTTCTTCATCACCAAATTCTTTAGAAAAGATATGTAATTGTTTCATTGTCTATATTTGTATTTTTAAAAAGTGGTACAAACATTTTATTCATCAATTATGAGAGTTTTTCTCCTATTCAAGGCTTCTACATACAGAATCTAAATGTTATACATCTTATGTAATTTGTTTTATACTGATAAGTTAATTAAAATATAAAAATTCATACCTTGGAGTTCAATGAAATAACATGTCGCTCAAATAATATGGATTAAATGATGTCTTGGCAAGTCCCTTATTCAAAATTTTTCTCAATTGATGGCACTACTTTGATAGCCAAAAAGGCATATTTCGTTGTTTATGTTTCGATCAATATGGTTAAAACTTTAAAAATATTGCGATTTTTAATCTAATGTTTATATGGAGATAATTATTTCTTTAAGATTTGATTGATATGGATTCATCCTACTTTGAAGGGTAATTCATTGACTCCAATCCGAAATTTGAACCCCAAACTTTTGATTAAGATTGAGTACAATACTTACCATCCCACTACATTCCTTTTTTTTTTTTGTCACTAATCAATTGAATACCTCGAGAAAATAAAAAGTTGAATAACTAAAACTCCAAGGTAATGTGGAACCACCACAACTTCTAAACACTCAAAAGTCCCATGGATCTTTTAACCACTGAAAACTCTATAAAAATCAAAGTAATTCATTTCACAAATTTAAGAATTCTAATCTACATGACACCAATAGTCTAATGATTATATCAAACTCTTGATTAACATATCTTTACTTCAACATAATGATCAAAAGCATAAGCATAAACAACAAAGTTTAAAACATGTACTCAAAAACAATAATTAATAACATAAACATAAATTAATTACTGTAAAAAAACATACCAGGATATGTAACAACTAAATGAAACAGAAAGGAAAATATGGAGCCCACTGAATTCACATTGTCCCCTTAAGAAAATTATTCCCTTTAGTATTTGAGTTTTAAAGGAATAGATCCTATCAGGATAGAACAATTTTATTCACTAGTGTATTGATATAAAAACAATAGTGTCAATGAGCCACTCAACAAGAGCAAAGTACGGAAATATTTAATTGTGCAGAGAGAAGAAGTTTAGATTCTTCGTTGTTTTAAAATGAGAGTAATCCCTCTATTTATAGACAACAAAGGATAGTGTGAACAAATGTTTATTGTGCCATCAGAAAGGTCACATTTCTTTGAAAAAGTCACTAACCTTTCATAAAAGTCGCAACTCTTTATAAAAGTTGCAACTCTTCATAAAAGTCACAACTCTTTATAAAAATCACAACTTTTCATAAAAGTCACAATTTTTTTTTATAAAAATCGCAACTTTTCATAAAAGGGAAGGCTAATTTTAAAAATAAATAAATTAAAAGGGAATCCTGATTTGTAGGCGGGCCAAGGCTTCTCTTTTATATATATATATACATATATATATATATATATATATATGATATATGATTTTCAGCTGGAATTGGTTTTATTATTATCACAACATACTGAGAAATACATAACAAGTAAGGTTGAAATGAAAATACAGTAAACTTAGGAGAATCAAACATACAGAAATGAAGCAAACAAAGCGAGATTACACTTAACATAATGAAAATTTATTTCAAGATTTATTCAAACTCAAGCTTTCTTCATTTTCCGGTGTCAACCTTCTATATTGACACACTGTTGGGAATTCCTTTGCCTGTAAGTCCACCTTCACTTGTTGGGAAAAGCAACGTATATGGAGCGTTAACGGGGCCTGATCTGTTTATCAATATGTTGTCACCATTCCTCTGCATAATCTGTTTTTCAATGTCGGTCAACTTCTTTCCAAATCTGTCGAAAGCAGCAAGTGGTTCTTTGTCCTTTGTCCATTCAGGAGACTCTCGTTGTCCGAGGTAAATCTCATCTGTAGTATGCCTTGACAATATCTCTATGAGGGAAACACCAAGCAATGTTTGTAACTGAGCTGTGATTGTTTTCAAGAATGCCTTATCGGGGTTTTTCTTTAGCTCTTCATATTCAGGAGTTCCTGGTTCAGGCATGAATCTTCGACTTACTGTGGGGCGATTTGGGAGGTAACCTGCATAAGGATATTGCCCGAAATTAACTGCTGCATGAAGTGCAGAAGCTATCCATATGATGGTGGTACACGAATCAATTAGCTCTTCTGGTGTTTCCATTTCAGGCCACCATGGTTCATTTTTCTTGTCACCATGTCCCACTTCTCGGAGTTCCTTCCACCAATCTTGTAGTTCATTGTCTTTCAGAATATCTTCGTTCGATTCATAGTAGAAGCTGCAGTAGTCTGTCACCCAACTTTTGATTGCAGACCAGATTTCTAAGCCATCAACAGCGTATGGATAGTCCTCTATCAGTAAACGAACACCATGAGGAGAACTCGAGTCCTCAACTGCTACTCCCCTGAAATTGAATTGGTCATATAAGCAAGATACCAATGTGAACATCCTAATGTTTTTGTATAATGTTAGTTTTGACGGAGCTTATCATATAGTACCTTTTAACAAGATCAGCCGGAAGGGCTTGATCAGGGAAAATCCAATCTTTGTAAACGACAGCTGACATTTCCATGGCAAATTTGGATGGAAAAACTGTACTCTCAAGAACTCCACCAGCATTGATTAGGATCTGTCTTGCCATAGCATTAATATTCATTGTGTCTCGGAAATGGGGATATAGAAGCTTATGAATAGGGTGAAGCACACTTAGTTGCCTGTTTGTTGCAATCACAAATGGCTCGATCACTGCATGTGTATTCAACCTGCGAAGATGATCAAACGTATTAGATTAATACTACAAAGCATGTGTTGAATTAGTCATTATTAAGGGCATCACGGTACACTAAAGCTCCTGCTATATGCAGGGTCTAAAGAAGGGCCGAACCACAAGGATCTATTGACACGGCCTTATGAACTCATGACAACTTTACCAGTTACTTCAAGGCTCCCCTTCGAGTTAGTTATTATTGTGTATCATGAATCACTATAGAAGTCTTTTGACATAAAGGGAATTACCAGTGACTAATTAGTTGATGAACACCAGAGTCATTCACCGCAACATAAGCTTTGGCCAATTGCCAGATAGAGCTCTCAACACCTTGATCACTTGGAGTATACACTTTGCTAGTAACACCAAATTGATCTCCATCTGGATGTGGCAAACTCAATTCAATTGCTAGTGGCTTCAAAGATCCATTATCTTGCAAGAAGAGCAAAGTTCTCGAGGCATATGTTTTCGTTGTTGTAGTGTTTATCCTCCTCAAATATGGTATAAGAGTATCATGATGGTTCAATATGAAAAGTTTATTACTGTCGATCGCCTGTCAAATAACATGTTAAAATCCTTATTTAGTACTTGCAAAACGATTCGTAATCATACAAACTAGTATGGAATTTCGAGTAAATATATATATTACCTCATCAATCGTTAGTCCATCCAACTTATCCTCTATGTGTTCTGCAGTAATTGTACTGTTTTGATTTCCATATACTTGGGGATCTAGCTTGCTTTTTGGAGGAAATTCCTTGCAAATTAATCAAGAAACAAAACATCAATACTCTTTATCTAGAAGAAGACTATATAGAATATAGACAATCAAAAGTAAGTCGAGACAAATTCAAACTTTTAGTCCCCTATTTCCTAATCGCGAAGAAACCAACTTACTTGAAGTCTACTAATTAAGACAGGATTAACTCCAGCTAGCATTTCTCTTGCAAATTCTTCATCAGTCCTCCACGCGGTTTTACTATCTGCACAATCAATAGTTAAACACATAAAAGTGAGTTAATTATTAGCTAGATTACTTCTTATGATGTAACAAATTGTACCTTTAATCACTAGAGGAGTTGGAAATCTCAATATTCCTTCACCGTCTGTTCGAAGGAGTTCTCTCATCATCTCCAGAGGAATAGCATCAGTGAGAGCCTTAAATAAAGGTCCTTGAGGAAGTTTGATCCCTCGTTCATATAGTCTAAGTACATCCTCAAAACTATCGAACTCGTTAGGGGTACCATCAAACAGGGCATGTAATTCAGGGAGGATGAATTGAGCAATGGATTTCAAAGCATATGTTAGGAAGTCTGACATCTTCAAGTGACCAAAACGCTCGTCTCTCGGTACATAGATGTCTAAGCTCAGAAGAAGTGGAATCCTGCTTTCACTTTTAGGATCTATACAAAGCAAAAATCAAAAAGTTGCTTTCAATGAAGCTATACGCGTTGAGTAAGTACGTTGAATGGACTGATTTTTGTGAACGCCTAACTAACCTGTTCGTGTTGGTGGTCTACCAGTTCTTCCTCTCCGAGGATACGGGTAGTCAGCAGAACCTCCTAAGGTAGTTCTAACATTTTCTTTACCTTGATCAGGATTACCTAAGTCATTGTAGACATCATAGTCATAAATCCTATCCCACGCCTCGCGCTTTCCAGTTCCATCTCCTCTTAATGTTAGCAATTCATTTTCTCTGTATTTTCGCAAAAGCTCTGGTGTTTCACTTGGGAGATATGGCTGCATAAACAATCAAAACATTGCTAAAACTTTTGAGTTTGAACACTTGCCTTTTTTACATGCTTAGGGGTCGTTTCGTAGCTGGTCAGAGTTATACAGGTTTTAGTAATATATCAATCAGTTATAAGGGAATTTATGTATGGATTAGTTATGCAAGATGTAGTCATTCATGTATATCCTGTATGTAATAATGCATAGACTTAATACCTGCACAACTCATCACATACCATTACTGATGTAGCATTTAATACATACCTCCAAACGAGCTACGAATCGACCCCTTAGTAGTTGAAAAAGTAAATCATACCTGATTTGCAAAGAAAATTCGATCTGATTTGTATCTAAAAGAAGGATAAACCCAAGAATTGCAAACAAAATGGACCTTGCCATGATTAGGCACATCTTCAAGTGTGAGTGACTTGAGAAAGAACTCATTAATATGCATATTTTTTATGACAAATGCACCTGGAACTCCAAACTCCTCATTCCAATCAAATGCGACACCAAAGGCTGTTTCACCTGCTGCTAATGGTGTTAGAGTAAAGAGAAAGTTCTCCAAGTAGGCTGGATTGCTGCGTTTCCCTTGTAAACCATTTGCTGGCAAACAATGACGAAGTCAGAAATTTAATTCAGATGAAAATTAATTTTAATATAATTTGTGTCATGTTAATATTGCATCTAAGGTCAATAAAACATTTAGCACCATTTATATAAAGAGAAAACATTGATTATAAATAATCGATCATATTATAATATTGTCACTAAATAACGATAATTATATTATTGTTGTAGAGTCCTTTTGGTGATTGCAGCGAAACATGATATCAAGATGTTTAGTTGATAGGATAAAGTAATAAAAACTTCAAGGTATTTTATTTTTCATTTGATCAAAATATTAATTACCATGTTTGGTAAAGATAGGATAAGACTTTAGGTCTTTACCTTATGTAGAATCTCACTTATTTGACAGAAAGTCCATAAAAATATACTTTTCAAAAAATATATTTAAAACATTGCAAAATTTTCAGATAATAATTTTATGTTCAATTAAATTATCACATAAATTTAAATTAAGTGAGTAATATATTAAGTGCGAAATAAATTATATTAGTCATGCACCATGATAAATATCAGGATTTGTCAGTATAAAAAATGCGTATATCATTCACCACTAAAAAAAAAGTTATTTTTAAATTTCATTTTTTTATGCACCATATTAGTTTATCAGATAAAGAAGATATTTTGGTTCATTTTATATATCTTTAATTTTTTTTTTTTTTTAAAAAAATTCATATAAAATTAAAATAAGATAAATAAAATAATAAAAGTATAATTGTGCCTAATCTTTTAGATAACTTAATAAAACAATTTATTTATCGTGTGGGTAACAATTATTCAATGATAGATCTTGTCCTTTTCAATCATTTGGCCGTTCAAATACTATATATTTAGAATGAGATCAATAAAGTGCAGTATTATTTTTATATAAGAAAAATTGAAAACTGAAAAACAACTAAATCTAAATATATGTAAAAATGTCAAAACTGCAATCAAACCCCAAGAGCCGCCTCGTATATTAGTTTGAGTTATACATTTATTAAATTAATCATAAATAATATCACATTATAGTTAGTTATTACCAGGTAAGTTATTTATGTGTAAAATTAATAAGTTACTATATTAGGTTTGTAATTTAGAAACCTGCATATAAATAATCAATAGTGAAACCAGAATTTTGTTCAAGGGATATCAAAATATAAAGAAGTAAAATCATGTAAAATTTAAGTGTTAATATGTAATACTTGTATATACATAAAAACATCTATTTTTTATCTAGCTACATAGTCCATCGACACTCCTCGCTTTGTCAATATAACCATAATACATGTATAAATTATGAAATAATTTATATATTATTTTATACTAGATAAAAAATAAAATAATAAATACATAAATAACTTAATCATGCATAACTAATACCTACCTAAAATCCTTTATAACTAATCTCTAAATTAGTAATACTTGCGTAACTCTAATCATTTATCAAATGACTTTCAAGTTGTTAGGCATAATTTTACACCAAATGAACCCTAAGTTGATAGATAGAAGTTTGCACCTATTTTTTGTGTTTATTTGTTGTATAGAAATAGAAATAGATAATATTTATTACAAAAGAAACAATTAAAACTTAAAAGAATTAACGATGCTAAGTAAAAATATAATAGTAAAAGACACATAGTTATTATGAAACTTCACAATATTTCCTACAAATTAATAGGACCACCCTAATAAGTTGTTAATGAATAGTTTTAGTAGTTGGGACGTCTTTTTCTCTTTAAAAAAACCCATAAAATTAGTAGTAACTACTACTTAAAAATATATAAACATAGCATAACTGAATACATGTTTTCACAGTAGCATCACTCTTACGTGGATTATCTATCATCTGTGTTATATTTAATTCATTATCCGCTATAAAATTTCTAACATATTGGTTTTATAAATCATAAAACAAAAAATGTGTCAGCTAACTTGATCTTGTTTTAAATTTATGTCATTCAACTTTGAATGTGTATAAATAAGCACTTAAACTTGTGTAAAGTTGAACAAATAGATACATGAATCTTACGTGACATAATACACACCATGTAGGATGCAAATTGTCACGTAAGATGCCATGTAGGACGTGTGTGTCTAGTTGTTCAACTTTATACAAATTTAAGTGTCTATCAGTGCACACTCAAAGTTGAATATCATAAATGTGAATTGAGGCAAAATTAAATGACATATTTATGTATTATGTCTTTCTATAATGTAGCCCGGTGATATAGCTCTGAACTAGTATTAAAAAGGTACGAAAATCTTTATATTTAGAAACAATTAATTTTAAAATATCATATATAAGACGACCATAAGGTTCAAGAATCTGTCCTTTATTTCACTTCCAATTAAACTTCGAGTACTCCAATTGTAGGAGACACCTTCAAGTAACACCAAAAGCATTCATCTAAACCTCCTTCGATAGAAAGTTATGTTATTTATACAACACAGATAAAATTATATTTTATTTACAAATAGTACATGTTGAACCATCTTTAGTAACGTCACTATCAGCCTTTTTTAGTAATAATCTTGACTCTATCTCTGCAGCAGATAAAATAATGCATGTGTGATAAATATATAAAGTGCATGAGAGGTAACTTACCAGGATCACTTTGAACAGAACTAATTAATTGAAAAGAAACCTTTTGGCCAAGGGCCTCAAAGATTTTATCCGTTAAAGAACCAGCAAGATCAGTAAAATCTAGAGCATTTTTCTTCATCATCACCACAGTTCCTTTAACTTTCTTTGAGTCATGATGGCCACCAATTAGTCCACCCACAAGTTGACCTAACATGGTGATGATTAAGAGAAAAAGATGAAGTACAAAAAGAGATGATGAGTTTTTGTTGTGAAATTCCAATGGAAATGAGTCTCTTATTTATAGCCAAAAAAAATACTAGCTAGCAAGATAAAGATATATAATAATAAACAATAAAAGAACAATGGACAAACCCACATGTTACACGTTCTAAACTCCTCTTTTTTTGTTGTTGTAATTTTATACTACTAGTTGATTAGACATTTTCTTTTCTTTTTGGTGTTAGATTTAAGATTTTCACTATAGCATTTTGTTTGGACGGTTGTTATGCATTATAAATTTTATAATAGATCATATTATATTGCTTTAGTGAATATAATGTTTGGATAGATTCTTATTATTTTTTGTTGTTATTTATTTTCACACGCCTATTATTTGAATGATAAGCCTAAAAAAATAAATAGGGTAGAGTGATTATAAAAAGGTAAGGTAATTAAAGAAAAAATTAAGATTATTAAATAAGTAAGTAAAGATAAAATAAGAAGAAAATATTGATGTGACGATGAGATTATACCAAATCAGTAGTTACACAAAATGGGACTCATTGCCCTTTACCTAAGGATGAATTTAAACTATACGATACAATAAGAATTAAGTAAAGATCAAATCAAATATTGTATTTAAATCGACAATACTATACAACATGTAACAACAATCCAAACAAGGTGTAAGGGGGTTTGAAATATAAAAATATGGTGCTTAAGATTTAATTTGAACTAGAAATTCAAGGTGAATTTTGAACCCCCTCTACTAGGAGGTTCAAAATCTATATGTAAACAAAAAAAATCATTATATATACCATGTATTTTTTTGTATACCTCCTCGCTACCCTCAAGATCCGTCCATACATATTGAGAGAAATTTAATTTGCAAGCGTTTTAGCAAAGTTATTATATATACCACGCGATACGATTTGTACCCTCAAAACTATGATTTGGGATCATGATTACAAATTCCAGATTCTACAAAAAGTATGATTTGAAATAATTTTTTATATATATATATATATATATAGGTTTATATTATATATACTTGTTCTACTTTCTCAAATTTTTGGATCAAATTCTTTTTTCATTATTTTTAGTAGTGTTTATGTACTCTTAATCTTATGCTTACTATTTTGTTGATTCTCGAGAATAAATAGTAATTACTTATGGAACTTGAGATTATAAGAAGGTTAGAGATAGAAGTGTCTACGGATGAATTTGCGGCAAGGATGAAAATCATATGACTCTACTATCCTTCATTGCATTTATAACTTTCTCTCTATGCTTTGCTCAGTCTTCCCTTTTATGACCTTCCATTCCTTCTCCTCCTCATAATGATTAGTTCAAAATATGTGGTAAATAGAAGGTATAATTTTGACGATATTGAAATATTAAAAATGATTTTTAGAGATATTATTTGAATAGTAGTTGGACCTCGAACACAAATAAATCTTTTTTAAAAAATTGATAACATATTTAAGTATTTTCCTTACTTTTAACAATGGTATGGTGCTAAAAATCATCCAAGTAAATGGCAGAGACTATAAGGTCAATAATGAAGCCATACATTGTCCCCTTACCTACTGCTTCCAGTAGACCTAAGCTTCTTGAAAATCACGCCAAACGAGTCATTTTCATGCTACACATATCTAAATTTCAGACCACACATGATAAGATAGCAATTTCAATTGTTTATGCAATTATTATTTTCTCCGTTTTAATTAGGGGTGATGATTGAATGGGTTAAGTTATATTTGAACAGGTTAAAATGGATCAGCACAACAAATAAGCTAAGATCCATTTCAATTAAAATTTGTTTGGATCAAACCAAACTAATTTAAAAAATTGACATTTGGTGTGTTTTGGTTTGGTTAGGTTAGACGTGGTTTTAAATTTTGAAAATCGATATTATTTGATTTGGTTTTACTAAAAAAAAAATCACAAAACTAATCAAATTGAACAAGAAATTATATATAAATTTTGTAATTACTTATGTATTATTCATAAGTAAAATATAAATATTTTGTTAATTTTTCATTAACGTAAGTCTTTAACTTTATCATTTACTTAAGCCCAACAATTAAATTTTAGTTCAACTATTAAAATATTAAGTCCATCAAAATCTATTACTATAGTCTTTAACTACCATACCTCACATCATATAGTCACACTTTTTCTTAATTGAATCATGTTGTTCGTATAATAATAAGACACCATTTATAAACATGCCCTTTAACTTGGCCTCTGCTAATAACTATGTTCTCCAACTTTGAGTGTCCACAAGTAAGCAATTAAACTTGTATAAAGTTGAACAAATAGACACATGTTTCCTACGTGATGTCCTACATGGCAATTTCATGTCTTGCATGGTGTCCTACGTGTATTATGTCACGTATGACACGTGTTTCTACTTGTTCAATCTTATACAAATTTAAGTGTCTACTTGTTCACACCCAAAGTTGGAGGATATATATGTCAGTTGAAGTCAAGTTAAATGGTACATTTATGTATTATAACTCTAGTATCGTTTAATTGAATCCACAGTAGCTTTCCTATGGATTGCTCATGTACTAGTATTTGTGTCTATCGAGATGCATATGCCTTCAACAATTTATTACTTTTAAAGCGAAAGAAACCCCAAAAAAGGAACCAAATTGACACTAACTAAACCAATGATTATTTTTCATTTGGTTTGGTTTGATTTTAGAAATTTTAAAACAGACTTAATTGATTTGGTTTTAATTTTCGCCAATAATTGTTCCAAGTCATACCATGAATACCCCAAGCTATATATAAAACATATCAATTTTTTTTTAAAAAAGAATCTTTCAAAAATATATTTTGACAAAATTTCTTATTAGTTTATTTGAGCTACACGTCAATCCAATTTTTATTGAGTTGAGCTAATAAATAGGTTGTTCAATAATCCGTTCAAACTTAAATGATTTCGGCTGCCTGAGATTGATTTTGTCACCCCTAGTTTCAACCTACATTTTTTAATTGAGGTTGATATGTATAATTAAAAATAATATCATTTTTTTATTTAGTTAAATTAACTATTTAATAGAAAAATAAAAAGACATATTTTTTTCTTCAAAGAGTTGAGGTTTTAGCTTGAAATATAATTTTAGTAGTTTGAAAAGACTAAAAGAAATAAAATATTTAAACGAAGACGGAGAGGGTAATTTAATTTGTATTAAATGGAATAATGGATAGTTGTATTAATAATATCATCAGTTTCACCACGAAATAAATGCATGCATCCGATAGTCGTCACTTATTTAGGGGGCAATAAATAATTAAGCGGTTTGATAAATTAAGAAAAAATAATATTTTTTATTTATTATTTTTTAAATTTATTTAGAGAGTTATTATTTTTGAATAATGTAGAACTTTTTTAATGAATAAATTAATTTTGAAATTCTATCAACTAATAAAGGTAAAATAGTAAATTAATTATGTCAATTATTATTTCTTAATAGATGCATCAAGTAAAAAGTGAACAAATAAATAGGAACAGAGGAAATACTCTGAGGCTTAAAAAATTCAGTCAAGGCATAAAATATTTCTTTAAAATTTCGCTCACTTTTCTCAGGAATGAAAACTATATAAAATTTGTATGAAATCGCGCAACATTTTGATTATTTTTTACAATTTTATGTATTAAAATTGTATTAACTAGATATATATATATATATATATATATATATATATATATATATATATATATATATATATGGATTTTATAAAGTTCATATTAAATTTTTGAAGGAAAAAAAAACACACACACACACATCAAATCTCACACATAACTCATGTGAAATCTGTTTATAAGCGTATAAATTTTGTATAAATTTCATGTTAGTTTCTGAAAATTTAACATAACTAAACGTCATAAAATACAATTTTCATACTATTCATTGTAAATTTTAAGATACTTTTGATATAAATACGAATGTAACATCAAACTTTAATAAAACTAAGACTAAAATTTAATTCAAAATTAGCTCAAATCTTATATATAAATAGCCCCAAATTTTATATTTGGAGAGATATCACCTACTCAAAAATAAAATTTATTTGCGATAAATTAATTTATCAACTTGAGCTTCGAATCCCTTCAATAATTGACGTTGGTATGATCTGGAATTTATACATATTTGTGTGATGACATAGAAGCCAAAGATGCTATTGATTTTATACATATTTTATTAACTTCTGAATAATTTAACTTGTGAGTTTCTTTCTAATATTTTATTAAGAAAAAAGGAAAACGTATTGCATTATTGAGGGGTCATAGATAGTGGACCAAATTGTAGGCATAGAAAAATTAATGCTCTTTACCAACATGTTTTTAAAGAATATCAATTTCTTGTCAGGTTATGACAAAAATAAAATGATTATGCAATAATAATACTAATAATAATAATAATAATAATAATAATAATAATAACAATAATAATAATAATAATAATAATAATAATAATAATAATAATATTAAAATGACAAAGAAATTAATATAGTCAAAAAGTTGAAGGAGAGTGGTTTTATTTCTTTTAAAAAAAGTCATATTTGTGCATGTACTTTGAAAAAAAAGTTTATATTTATCTCTCATCCTACTATTTTGATATATTTATTCTTATCATTCAACTTTGAGTTTTTATTTGTCTTTGAACAATTAAATTTCATTTTTTTAACTCTTATTATCCTACGTGATACCTAGAAGCGGATATAGGATTTGAAAGTTGTGAGTGTCACATCATTCAAGTAAGATAAAAGGATCAGTTGCTTTAATTTTGAGTTATAATTCGGATTATTGGAAAACGTATGGCATTATTGAGGGGTCATAGATAGTGGATCAAATTGTAGGTATAGAAAAATTAATGCTCTTTACCAACAAGTTTTTAAAGAACATCAATCTCTTATCAGGTTATGACAAAAATAAAATGATTGTGAATAATAATAATAATAATAATAATAATAATAATAATAATAATAATGGTATGGTTCAAATTGCCTTTCAATCTTTGACTCTTAAAGGGTTGCCTGAGATTTTTTTAGCTGCTCTTTGCGATGCTAGAAATTTAAATTTCCGACAGTCTCTTATGGGTTCGATAGAATCTACGGTGGCCTATGATTCAGTTTATTTTAATACTCAGTCTAATTTGCAATTATCTCTTACTGATGCTAATATTCTAGATGCCTTAACATTAAATGTTAAAACTCATGGTTATAATTACGCACCGGGTTCGAAACTTATTTGTTTATCTTATCGAATTTATTTTAAATTATTATCTACTCTTAATCCTAGATATAAATTATATGATATTTCTAATCAAACTATTTTGATGGAAACCAATTAAATGGGAAGAAATATATTTCCCTACTTCCTCTAAATTCGGTTATATTCTCAAATCAATTAACAGATGCTGTTAGTAATTTTGATTTTTCTCATATCTCTCAAAATCCCGATGAAAGGATTTGTATACAATTTACCGATAATAGTTACGCGCCTCATAGGCAGTTCTTTTCTAACAACATGTTAATATCTTCTGTGAATCACAATAATAATAGACATTATTTATCAAGTCGTAGACTTTTGCCTGTGATTCATCATATTTTTCCTATCGATCCAATTTATGGTCCAGCCTAAGATCGTGCAGCCTCGTTACCTACTATTGGCTTCCATAGAAATTCAATGGTCGAAAAGGTAAAAATCGACCCACGAACTAATATAACTCAGGTAAATGATGATGCTTCGGATAAGGATATTCCTTCAGCTTCTGAAATGGAGTTTGATTTAAACGATTCTTAATGTTTTCACACCAAATCGATTTTAGTCCAGGTTTTATGGCAAGAAAACATATTCGAAAATAATTTTTTTTGATGAAAAATGGAATAGGTTTAAAACTTGGTTCTTTGATGCTTATAGCAAAGAGGATCTAAATAGTATTTCTCAAGAGTTTTATGAAACTTGCTCTTTACATAATCAAATTATGTATTTTATTTCTTGGTTTATAACCACCTATTTACCGTTATATATTAACGTTATTGAAAGAACTTATAAAGATGGGAGTGATAATCTTTTGAAAGTTGTCTACCCTCCTCAGTCATTATTTGTTTTACCAAACAATATTGATATTACTTTCTCAGCCTTTCAAAAATTTATTGAGGAAGAAATTGCTTCAATCAGTATTACTGAAATTAACAAACTAATTACTCAAAATAATTATTTGAGTCTTTATGTTAAAGTGTTGGGTGAGCATATCAGCTCTCTTGACAAAAAACTCGATGATTTAACTATTTTGATAAAAGTTATTAAGGTCGATATGGCTAAAACAAATTTTGCTAGTAATACTGATATTGCTTCTACTTCTAAAAGAAAACCTACGGTAGTTTCTACTCATGTTCAAAGATCTTTGGAAATCTCCGATTTTAAACCTAGTTCTTTGAAAAATTTAGAAGAACTTCTTGATAAGAAATTCTCCGATTTAGATAATAAAGAGCTTGTTGAATAATTATCATCTAAATAATATTCTATTTGAATATAAGAAAAATCTTCACTTAAGATCTTATTAACAATCTTTGTAATAATAAGAGTTCTCATATCCCTAGACAAAGGTGCGAGAACTCTTAATATTTCAACTAGAGTTTCATTATCAATAAAGGTTTGGAAAAACATAATTTATTGAATATATTCCTTAGATAAAAAATCAGGTAACGGGTTATCAACTCCCTTTTTATACTGAATCTCGAAATCAAAAGGGGCTAATTGCGCTTGCCACCTAGTGAATATTAATTTCGAAGCATCGTGCTTGTAATCTTTGTCAAACATAAATTTGATTGATTGAGCATCAATTTTTATCAAAAACTTCTTGTTGTATAAATCGTCTTGAAATTTTAGAACGCATTTAACGATAGCTAATATTTCATGGCTACTGTCCCATAATTCTTCTGAGCTTCACTCCATTTACCAGAATGAAATCTAATCAAATATTCTCTCTTGTCATGAGGACTAATCTGTTTAAGAATTCCTCCATAACTAATATTGGACGCATTCGTCTCGATAATCTGTTGCCAAGCAGGGTTGGTTAAAGCTAAACATGGCAGTGATTGTGCTCGCCGTTTAATTTCCTTTACCAGATTGGTAAGGGTCTCATTCCAAGGAGACTTATTATCCTTCTTCAACCTATCGTATAACGGGGCTAAGTCTCTAAAGAGATGTTTATAGAACGGGGAGATATAATTTAAACTTTCCAAAAATCTCTGTAACTAAGTCCTGTCTATAATAGCATCAGGAAACTTGTCAGCAAAATCTATAGCTCTTTGAATGAGAGTAATCTTCCCTTGACAAATTTGATGTCTTAAAAATCAAACATCTGTTTGAAATAAACTCATTTTGGGTTTTGAAATAACTAATCCATTTTGTATTACAACTTTTCTAAAATGATTATAAAACAAATTATATCTATTGAAGACTAGGGCATGTCAGCCATAAAAAATTATTGGCTCTGATACCAGATTTACAGGATCAAGGACCTGACGGTAATCCGCCCAGTCATAGATCTAGCAAGTCAAGCATCCTTAAGCTAACGGTAGTCCGCCTGCGAAAGAATCAAAATATATAAGAATTTTTACATAGTTTTTCAGACTAAATGGTAAACCTTTTACCCGAGCAAAGGGTCTGTCAAAATCTAATACATACAACTTATTGAGCCCATGTGTCTGACAGTTTTAATTGGGTATGAGATACCCTACTTATCAAAACTCCTTTTTCGGGCTAAAACCACGGCTGGCCAGATGGAGTCATTAAGACAAAGCCAATAAGAGTAGTACTAGATTCAATTGTACCTCGATTTCGGAACCAAGTCGAAAAGCCATACTAAAATTCCTTTATATTTAAATAAAGCTTAGATCCGTTCATGATCTATATAGGAGAGAAGTTAGTTATTTGACATAGATAATCTTTAGCCGGACATAGTCTTAACTAGGAGAGACGTACTAAAATTAAAGACTAAAATTATTACCTTACAAAGGACCTGTCTTCAAAATCCAAGAACTCTGAAGAACTGACTGATTTATTTATTAAGATCGAAACAGTGCTTCCAAGAGACTTCTTTACAAATAATTGACAAAACTTAAAAGAAAAAAGAGAGCATCCCTTAATTTTTTTCTGATGCTCTTTCTAAAACGAACTAAGACTTATATAGACAAAATAAAAAGACAACAAACATCTATGTACAGTAAAAAAAAGGGCCCACATCTGGGTTCCTGAACAGTGTATCAACTGTTTAGTGGGGAATTCAACAGTAAATCTTCTGTTGAGTAGGCCTTATGTTCACATGGTCTTCACATGACTATGTTTGTTTTGTCATATTCTTGCCTTTATCTAAGGCCTTCATTTGTTGTAGAAAATTTTCTGCATCTTATAATTCGGTGACCGACAACATATGATCTGATTCGGCACGTTGTGAGTCTTCCACATCATTGCTAGTGTTATTTCGCATTGAAGTGTCGGCTTTATCAATCTGAGTTATGGTTTGAAGTAAATTCTTTCTTACTTCCTCAAGATAATCCTGAATCATTTGTTTTTTATCTTCTTCTTGAAAGGAGATTCCTCTGGCAATATGACGGACTGAGTTATCCTCAATAATTTTCTCTGGACGAATTGTCTTATAATCATCAATTTTATCTTTGGTTGAATTTATAAGTTCTTGACCAATTAATTGTTTGGTCTTGGGATCTTGTTTTAAGAGTTTATCCAAGAAATTATTATAATAAGTCCTGTAAAGACAAGGAATATTTTCCTCGTTGAACCCTACTTCAGGTGTCCATTTATGTATCCAAGGTATTGAAAATTCGATGAAGAAATAGATTTGATTTATTCTTTCAATCCAGCATACATGATCTTCTCGATATAATCTATTCAGATCTGGTGATACTTTAGTCCATTCTTTATATAAATTTAAAAATGGTTCTGGAAGAATTTGAACAGTTGGGCTGTGGTATGACCACCAATTGATAAACCAATTTGTTATTGATTCCGCAAAAATCTTTGAGCACACTTTAACAAACCAAGTGTGTTTGTGTTTATCATTGTTGTAATATAGCACTTTATCAAATGCTCGGATATAATTTCAATATGTAAATTCATTCGAGTATTGTCAAGATTGATTTGTCTTTCCTTCATGGCTGTCATGCCCCAGTCTTCAACAGATATAGTCAAAAAGTTGAAGGAGAGAGGCTTTATTTCTTTTTTAAAAAGTCATATTTGTGCATGTACTTTGAAAAAAAAGTTTATATTTATCTCTCATCCTACTTTTTTGATATATTTATTCTTATCATCCAACTTTGAGTTCTTATTTATTTTTGAACAATTAAATTTCATTTTTTTAAACTCTTATTATCCTGTGTGACACCCAGAGGCGGATATAGAATTTGGAAGTTGTGGGTGCCACATCATTCAAGTAAGATAAAAGGATCGTTTGCTTTAATTTTTTGTTACAATTCGAATTATTAATCTTTTTTTTATTTTTATAAACAAATCGATCAAATATGCATTTTAATAATATTTTTTTTTTAGATATTCCGAGATTAGAGATAACCGAACAAATCAATTTTTATTTACTTTTTGGAATTAGACGTCTTATTCGCTGAAATTTTGAGAAAAAAAAGATTTTTCACATTAAAATTTGAGCTTGTATAAACTATCTAATACTATGAATTTAATATATTCATATTCCATTGACTTTATGTGTTGTTGGAGATATATAGTAGGAAAAAAATAAAAATTATAGTTTCAGCCCAGTCATCTTACTTAGCAAGAACGTCAGTGAAGATCGAAAAAACCTTTAAATTAAAAAAAAAATTCTAATAATAATTTTCATCATTTTTTAAACTTATATTTTTAAAAAACTACCATTTAAATATATTCTTAATAATATTTATTTGACGTTCATAATTCTGTAGTCATTAATTGATAAAGAATAAACATGTAACACTCATATCAATAGATTAATAATTAATGAAAGAGAAAGTAAAAAAATATAAAAAATTAATTGTGAAAATGAGTCAATTTGAATTAATAGAGAATAGTAAATAAATAAGAATGAATGGAGAAAAAAAACTAAAGCCCTTTACACATTAATGAAACAAAAAAGAAAAGAAAAGAAAAAAATGAGCAAACAAAAAAGTAGATGCTTTCGGCGAGAATCAAACTCGCGTTGGCTATGTTGCAAGTAGCCTCCTTGACCAATTAAACTATTCAACATTTCAATTATTGAGTGACAAAGTTAATATATATTTAACTATTATATATATATAAATATATATACAACATTTTTTTCGAGATCACTGGGTGCCGTGACACCTCACCTGTCCACGTAGATCCGCCCCTGGTGACACCTACATAAATACATATTTATTGATGCTTACGTTTTTCTATGGAAAAGTGACTAGGCAAATATGGTACTAGGAATGGATTTAATGGGTTAGATGTGTGGGTATAATAATTATATTGGAAGCAAGTTTTAATTTTTGATAAAAATATATTTATGTAGGCATCACGTAGGATAATAAAAGTGGAGACATGGGACTTAATAATCCAATTAAAAATATGAACTCAAAGTTGGATGGTAGGAATAAATATATATTAAAAAAAATATTGCCGAAGGTAAATATAACTTTTTTCTAATAGTATAAGGGCAAATATGACACTTTTTCGTTCTTTTTAAACTTAGTTAAGTATTTGGACATACGATTTCATTTGATGATTTGAAATTATGAGATCAAATCAGGGTTTGGACATGTGATTTTTCCATCTCATTATTTCAAATTCATGGGTTTGATTTAGGGTTCGTAGAATTGTTATAGATTCTATGATGGAAACAACCTAAATTGGATAATTGAGATCATGGGTTTGATTTAGGGTTCGTAGAATTGTTAGTAATTCGAGTAATTAGTGATTGTTTATTGATTCCTGTATTATATTGATTGTTTGTAGACCAAGAACAAGCGAAACGAATCTAAAAAGGAAACTATCAAGTTTCTTAGGGTTTCAAGCTTGTTTCGAGGTAGGTGATGGTTGTAATTTCATGTTGTGTGATATATGTTTGTAATTGCTTCATTATAATACATGTATGTATGTGAATGCTGCATTATTGATCATCTAATCGTAGTGAGGATAATAGAATAATTGTATGCCATGAATCATCTCTTGTTGTATGATTGTGAGAATCTACATTGTGATTGTGATTGTGGTTTGTTGAATGGATCGGTTGCCACGTTCTGGCATAAACATGAGATCGGTTGCCACGTTCCAACATAAACATGGGATCAGTTACCAGGTTCCGACATAAACATGTAATCGGCTGCCATGTTCTGGCACACTAACTTGGATCGGATACCACGAATCGGTATGCTAACAATTTAAGTTTAGGTTCCATGAGAGGACCGTTGAATTGGGTTCCGTGAGAGGACCATTGAATTGTGTTGTGTATCTACTTGTGATGAGTTCGTTCATATCTAATGATGATTGATATTGAAAGGTGGTATGTTGCTCTAAATTGATAAAACTGTGATATGTGAGAAGCGTGGAGTTGTTCATTGTTCGTATATGTTGATGATATTGTATATGTTCGATATGTACATGTGATTATATTATATTGTTGTATTGACTAATGGATGCTACACTTATTGGGAAAGCCGTGTGATCCTACAAGTACACTGCGGTTGTGTACTGATACTGTACTTTCTCTTATTTTTGTTTAGTACAGAGTATCTTCTGGCGGCTATTGACAGACCTCACTTAGAAAATCAGTGATCGCTGATTCTAATTCAAGGGTGAGTCAATTCTTCCATGCTGCCTTGAGTTCTCTTTTTGTTTAGTCCATCCTATTATGACTTAAAACTAGTTCTTTAGATGATTTTCTTGTTTAGACTTATGAATCTTGTTAAAGTTTTAGTACATTGACTTTCAGGTTCTAGGGGTTGTTCTTCCATATTAGTTTGGTTAATTGTTTGTTAAAGCCTTTGGAGTTTATGGGAACTCCGTATTTTATTGTCATTTAAACTTGTTTCCGTATCTTTAAATGCGTTAAGTTTTCATAAAATTTGTTGTTTGGGTTGTAGTAATGGTTTTCCCACCAGAGGGTTTGTGTGGGTGCCAATCACGACGGTCTGGGTCATGACAGAGTGAGACTGGGAGAGAGAGGAAAGAGGCGAGTAAGAGAGGGCAAAGAGTGGGAGATAAATGAATTGTATATGTATATCGGTTAGATAATTATATATTATACATATGCATTTGTATATATGGCAAACGAGATTTGGAGAGGGAGGAGAGTGGCTAGCGAGATTGGGAGAGGGAGGAGAGAGGCGAGAGAGACTGGGAGAGGGAGGAGAGAGGCGAGCGATAGAGGACAATAATTTGTATAATTCACATCTCGTTTGTATAATTCACATGTTTTTGTATAATTGAGTAATATAAAGTCCGAAATTATACAAATATAATAAAACTCGAAATAACAAATTGATACAAACATAAATATATAAACTTTAAATAATTATACAAATTATATTATATAAATCATATTATACAAAAATTATACAAAAGGTTGAATGTATATGATGACAAAACTGAAAAACAAAAAGAAATCATCGCCATATACAAATACAAACAATCGTATACAAATACAAATCAAACAAATAATTGTTAGCCGTGAATTATACAAATGTAGCGAATTATACATACACAAATGTAACTAATTATACAAACTCAAGTCAGTCCACGTAATTAATGTATAATGTTAGTCGTGAATGATAATTATAGCAAACTATAGCTATGATGAGTAATTAAGTACTATAAATTTTCTTAACTGTGTAATTTTCTCTTTGTTTAATTGGGTACGAAGAGTTAAAATAAAAATTTATATATTAGTGTATAATACATCTTATAATTTTATATAATATTGTATATTGGGTGTATTGTACTCCCTTCGTCCCTATTTACTTGCCAAATATTTTCTAATTTGATTTTCTTTTTTACTTGTCATTTTTGACAAATCAAGAAATGACATTTTTTTTCTTCTTATTATACCCTCAGTTTATTAACATTGAGTTAATGTCTTTGAAAAATGTAGTGAGTAAATATGTTTAAAACTTTATCAATTAATATGGGGTAAAGTGGTAAACTCACTATATCAATCATTGTTTCTTAATAAATGTGCTAAATCAAAATTCGACAAGTAAAAGAGACGGAGGGAGTACTGTATATCAAGTTTTTAAACATTAGTGTAAAACAAATTCAAAGTTTTGTGTATATTATTATTATATATATCGATATATGGTGTTGTATACCTAAATTTTAAAACATCTAAATTAAAAAATAGGAGAAATTACGCAGATAAGCAAACATATACTAGTTAATCAGCTAACATAACTATAGTTTGAATTATTATCACTCTCAACCTTTTTTCAAGCTATAGTTATGTGTCTCTGTCCTCTCTTCCTCTCTCTCTCTCTCTCTCTCCTCTCTTATACATATACACATTCAATTATACAAATACAAATTATACATTTCTATATACAATTATATGATAGATATACAAATACGATTCATCTTTTTCCACTCTCTGCCCTAGCTCGCTAATCTCTCTCCTCTATACTCCCTCTCCCAATCCCAATCCCTAGATATACAAACACGTATGTATACCAGTTGCATATATACAATTATCTGACAGATATACATATACACTTTGACAAATATACAAATACAATTCACCTCTCTCCTCCTTCTCCCAATTTCACTCATCTTTCTCCTCCCTCTAACATGTAGCTACAAATCGTAATTAGCAAACTATAGTTATGGAGCTTGATTAAATTATTTTTAGTGGGTATTTGCGAAAATTCTCCTAAAAAATAATGGCTATACAATTGAAAACATAAAATTCCGACTAGGCTTAAGATCCTAAATATGCATAGGAATTTGGATATATTTATGGCCTCTTTGTTAGTTGACTTAGTAGATGTAGAATATCTAGAATTCAATGAAAATATATGGAACAGAAGTGTAGGAAAAGATAACATAATTTATACAAGGAATGTCTAACATTTTATTATTTCCTCTCTCCAATAATACTTGTTCACAATTGACTTTACATACTTTTAAAAAATTAAAAATAGAAGGGTAATTTTACTATAGAAAAAATCTTATTGGCCAGAAAATTTGGCCAGAATTTGGCCAAAATGATATTTTATCTATGTTAGTTTACCTTTTTAAATATTTTTACCCTTTTAACTTTAATACCTTTTAACTAAAAAATGGAAAAAAAAAAAAGTTTATCTTAAAATAAAAAAAATATTATAGTTTTTTTAATTTTCTGACCATTTAGCACTTTCCTTTACTATATAACCATTTGATTATACTTCATCCGTCCAACAATACTTGTCCACTATACTAAAATAGATGTCCAACAATACTTGTCCACTTTATGAAATCAATGGATAATTTTACAGTTAGTTCCTAATTTACCCTTATCATTAATTATAGTCATTTTCCTATTACATTTTTCGAGACATTGTATTTATTATATTCAAAGGGCTATATAGTAAAATTATCCTTCTATTTATAGTTTATCAAGTGGTGTGTCAAGTCAATAGTGGACAACTATTACTGGACAGAGGGGGTAATAAATAGAGGAACTTTCGCATATAACCACTCAAAAATAGCCTAATTATACTCCATAGTTGTAGTTTGCTAATTACAATTCATAGCTACATGTTATAGGGAGGAGAGTGGCGAGCGAGACTAGAGAAGGAGGAGAGAGGCGAGCGAGAGAAGGCAGAGATTAGGAGAGAGGTGAATTTTTGTATATTATACATATGTATTTGTATATTCTGACGAGAGATATTGTGAGATGGAGGAGAGAGGGGAGCGATATTGGGAGAGGGAGGAGAGAGACGAGCAAGATTGAGAGAGGGAGGAGAGAGATGAGTGAGAGAGGACAATAATTTGTATAATTCGCAGGTACATTTGTATAATTCACGTGTTTTTGTATAATTGAGTAATATTATAAAGTCTGAAATTATACAAATATGATAAACTCAGAATAGCGAATTGATTTAAACATAAACATATGAACTTTAAATCATTATACAAAATATATTATACAAATTACATTATATAAATTATATTATACAAAATTCGAAAACTACATGTTTATACAAACTTTAAAAAGTTATAATAAACAAAAAGATAGAATGTATATGATGACAAAACTGAAAAACCAAAGGAAATCATCATCATATACAAATACAAACCACCGTTACAAGTACATATCAAAAAAGAGTTGTTAGTTACGAATTATACAAATATGACAAATTATACATATATAAACGTGACTAATTATACAATTTGAAGTCAGCCCACATAATTAATAGTTAATGTTAGTCACAAGTGGTAATTATAACAAACTATAGCTATGATAAGTAATTAAGTAGTATAAATTTGTTTAACCGCGTAATTTTCCCTTTTAAATATAATGTCTTGAAAAATGTAATAGTGAAATAACTATAATTAATGATAAGGATAAATTAGAAAATAAGTGTAAATTTATCCAAGACCCAAAACATTCTCAAAATCCTCAAGATTCAAACTAACTATCCAATCAAGTCAAAAATCACCTTTCAGATCTAATATAATTGTTATAGTTTGATTTCGATCACATTTATCTAAATATTGTCTTTGATCAAACTTTTCGATTTTCCAACCTTCATAATTAATTGAGGCTATATGAAGGACTATCTACGGTTAGGTTAGGCTACTGTTACAAAAAAAAAAAGTCATGGTGGCTTGAGATAAAGTTTGTATACTTAAATGTGCAAGGAGTTTAAACTTCTCAATCTAAGCATATGAAATTTAGCTAATATGACATATCCACCATCTATTAAGTTATATTTTCTCCCTTTGAGAATTGTCTTAATAGAATGTAGGTTTAATGTCTATTATCTAATATTTGAATGTGTTTTCTGGTAAAGTAGGATACTTAGAAGAAACGAATTATTTAGTTTGCCCTCGGATTGTAAAGTTCAGTGGTAATTAATAAAAGTTCTCTTTATTTACTAAAAAAAACCTTTAAAATTGAAAAACTCCCTCATTATCCATCTAATCATGTCGAAAATTGTGTCACCCATCGCTGCAGATTTCAAATGACATATCGAAGCTATTAAAAATGATAAAACATGAAAAAACATGCAAAAAACACAAAGTGACCACGAGGGTCGTTACATCATCTATCACTAAAATACATATTCGTCCTCGAACGTAATGATAAAGGAAGTACATGAATCATCAAAAAATAGAGATATTTGTTGCACTTGTCTAACTTGGTCTCCCAAGTGACTTCCTCCACCAAATGATGTATCCATTATACTTTCACTAAAGTTATTTGTAACACCCCCTACAAGAAATTTTTAAGACAAAATCTAAATCGTACGTATGGATGGTTCCTAGTTGTTTATGTATGTTAAGGTTCATTACCAAGTGTAGTAAGAAGCGACATAGGGTCATTATGGACCCCCAACACTAAGCCAAGTCAAAGCCTTTCCAACTTGTTAAGTTTTTCCATGAAATCATACAAGGATCAACTTCAAACGATCAAATATCTTAGAATATGAGTACTTATGTGGCTCATGACCTATCAAATAAAAGGCCTATGAGTCTTATTTACGACACCATCAAACTTTCCTTAATCCAGGTTCAGAATGAAAGTTATGATTGTTTTACTACATACATTTCTATAAGAGATTTCTACTTCAAGAACTACAAATTGAAATTACGGGTCGTAAATTCAGTCCGTGGTTTGAGATCAAAGGCTCAAACTTTGCACCTGAATTCTAAGGATTAAATCCACGATCTGTGGATCATTTTACGGGCCATAAAAGGATTCGTAGACCATGTAAATTATTGTATATCATGTGTATCAAGTGTATATCAAAATTTCTAGATTTCATTAAAACATTATTTTGAATTTCTTTTCACACATTTCATCCCTTGATCGGCCCCAAAAAATCTTCAACCCTATTAAGTCTTGGTAACTACTCTTCATGATTTTACAACATAAATCCTAAAATTTCTACTAGAATCTAACATCAAATCCTCTTCCTATCTCTAGTGAAATCAAGAACTCAATTCTAAGGTTTAAGACTTCATTTTTTGAACGAGTCCACACCAAAAACTTTCTTTCAAATCAAGGTAAGCATATTTCACAACCACCTTGTGATGCTAACATATGATTATGGATTTGAAGCAAAAATCTATCATCAAAACATAGCATTTTCAAGAAACGAATTCAAGAATTTCAAAAAAGAGTTTCTTGATCATTCTTCATCAAGTTAGATTTCTTCTTCAAGAATTGTGGAGCATTTAAGGTATGTAAAACTAATCCTTCAGTGTGGCAACCCCATTCTCTTCACAATCAAGACATTGTATTTGTTTAAGGTCATATCATGTTAGGGTTTACAAGTTGAAATTCTTGAGTTTAATTCTTGATCTCTTGATGATATTCTTTGAACGTCTTATGATTTTTAGTAAAAAATTCATGAGTTTGTAGTCTTTCTTCTTGAGTTGATTTCTAATACATGTCTAATGAGTTCTCAAGCAGAGCTTACAAATTTTCTTAAAGTTATTGAGAAATCTATTTCACGATTCACTATAATATTTATGAACTTTCTATGAAATAAGTTTCAAGCTTTTCAATAAGTATTTCAAGAAAGTATTATTATATTTGATTTTAAGTGCATTATTTTATGAAAGAGTTTAAGAAATTATATTTTGCCTCAAGTGCATACTTTCAGCCGAAAGTGTAGTCAGATTTTCAGAAAGTTGACCTTTTGGTCTCAGACCTGACAAGAACATACAAAAAAGACTAGTTTCATTATATTCAAGGCTAGATGCCACATATATCACTATTTTTATAATTAATCTATGAAGTTTATGATTTATGATTAGTATGACAATTGGATATGCTATCAATGTTTAAGAAGTATGGCATCTAGATATGCCATTAATATTTATATGCAGTATAACTTTCAATTTGTCATTAATTGTCTAATCTCAGTATGTATCAGATAGTTATGAGCTTTGTCTCATCAACAATACAATTTTACATATTTGAGCAATGACTTAAAGCATGTTTTCAATCACAAGATATATTAGGAGCATATATAGATTATTTTGGGAGAATTATTTAGCATCGAGATGTAGGTTTAGAAAATTCAAGTTCCATAACTATGTGCTACCGTAGAATTTGAGTATACCGTTTTGTCGATCAACTCCTTTATCCCTTTGAGGCTTAGTTAGTGAATCCACATCAGATAGATAGGTTCTATATCCTGGCAAAGTATAGGGAAGCCCTTCCAACTAGATTAGCTGTTGGACATCATGAGCTCATGTGATGTATGTCGACCGTAAGAAACTCCACAAGAAAGGTAAAGTTATATTATTTTCAGTATTTGCTACAATTGTGTATCTTCAGTTTTGTTTTTAAAAGCACACATGCATGTTTTACTATTTAGTTGACTTTATTTTAGTCTATCTTCAGAGTTCTTCATTTAGTTCTATATGTTCAGTTTTAGATAATTATTTCATTAACTATTTTTACATATTGTACATTTCGTGTACTGGTACCATTCGATATTGCATCATTTTTTACGTAGATTCAGGTATTCAGAATCTTAGTCATGCAGATCACAACTTCCGGCCAGTAGGTGATGATTTCTCTTTATTGTATGACTCAAGTCAGCTTGTAGTTTCAATATTTCAATTCTATTCATATGTATTGATTAAGGGGCACATGGAGTTATGTTCCGGCTACCCATAATCAATATTAATTGAGGTTTCATAGACAATCAATTAGAGTTGTTGTATTCAGTCTACTTAGTCCTAGTTTATTTCATAATTATGCTTCTGCTCTAGCTCTTAAACATGTTTATATTTAGTTTCGCATGGCTTATGTTAATATCAAGGGTTAGTTTGGGGTCACTTGTGACTTCAAGCACTGTGTTACGACTAAGGGATAGTCTCGGATAGTGACACTATCTCTTTGGACCTCAACATTTGAATTTGTTTGTCTAA
Organism: Solanum bulbocastanum; assembly: GCA_037074985.1. Classification (NCBI taxonomy): domain Eukaryota; kingdom Viridiplantae; phylum Streptophyta; class Magnoliopsida; order Solanales; family Solanaceae; genus Solanum; species Solanum bulbocastanum. The sequence continues at coordinate 5,019,608 of CM073604.1, forward strand.
AATAGCTACAAGCTCCTCCTCACAGGTTCAGTGTCTCACTATGCTATTTCAAAAAAATATTAAACTCTGAATTATAAAATTTTGATCGATTATTGGTACAAAGTAGCTTATCTTTTCTTTTTCTCTACCTCTTAAACATATTTTTCATTTAATAAATGTCAAAAATGTCTTATAATTTATTTTCAGAAAATATACTCATATCATTTTTGAGTAATCGACAATTAAAGTTATAAATACTTGACACCACTCTTGGAGGAAATTCATATTTGGATCCCACAAGTATGAATGCATATGATTTAACTTGTCTTTGATCTTCTGTTTTGCCTTCTTGTTGATCTTCACTAGTGTTTGCTTACCAAACATACAAAGATAATCCCTGATCACTTATATGATCAAGTTGCAATTGCCAAAAAATTACTTAGATTTTGGTTTTAGGCCAAAGAAAAATTAAAAATAAGCCAAAAGCCCCTACTTTTGATTTATAAATTACGTATTAGAGAAAGTTTCATAAAAGGTTATAATATAAGTTTATATGATGTATATCAACGAGACTTTCGCTATTTACCTAACATCGCTATTTCTTTTGTATTGGAGTTGGGCAATTGTATCAAATATACAATTTTGCATTCATACTTTAAAGTAGAATTTTAATGAGTAAATATATAGCTTATGTTTGTCTAGTTATATAGATTTTCCTATTTTTATAAGCCTATTCAAACATACTTTAAGTGTATATTTTAATTGATTTAGCCTAATAATTTTAATTAAACAACCTCTTCTAGCTTCTTTTTGTTGTGAAGCTAGTTTTTTATTGGCTTAATACATAAACATGACCCTTAACTTGACGTCAACGGACAACTATGACCTTAACTTTGGGTGTAGACACTTAAACTTGTATAAAATCGAACAAATAGACACATTCATCCTACATGGCACCCTATGTGAAATTTTGTGTCCTATGTGGCGTCCTACATGTATTATGTCATGTAGGACACGTGTGTCTACTTATTTAATTTTATACAGATTTAAGTGTCTACTTGTGCACACTCAACGTTGGAGGGCGTAGTTGTTTGTTGAAACCAAGTTAATGGTCATGTTTATGTATTATACCCTTTTTATTTGTACACAAGAAATCATTTTGTCAGATCATAGGCAAAAGATGAGTGATTTAATAGTTTTTTTTTTTTTTTAAAATTGACTTTATGAAATGATTTTCACAAACTTGAATTATCATACAACAATGTTCATGTTTTTCATCTAGTATGTGTTAGACTTTTATTTGACGAAAATAGTTCTCAAAAAGTGCCCCTACACCTTCTTTCTCTTATTATTTTTTTAAAAATTTAATTAGTTTAATTTAAGTTGTAATTTACATTGACAAATAAAATATATATTAAAAAACAAAAGTGATAAAATAATAATAATAAAAATTAAATAAATTATTATATTTATTTAAACGATAGGAAGTTCATATATAAAGACTAAAAAGTTATTTAATAAAATGAAAAATCTCTTTCTTTAATATTTTTTAACTTTCTAATTTGTGTATTTTGTTTATAATAATTTAAGTAAGAGTGAAGTGACACGTTTCTGTCGATGTGCCTGCTTGAGCGTGTTTCTCTTATTATATAAGAGAGACTTCACGCTGAAGCAGACACATCACGCTGAAGCAGACACGTCAATGAAGACGTGCCTACTTCAACATGTTTTGAAAAAAAAAAGTTAAAAAAATTATTTCTTTTGTTCTACTTTAATTTAGTTAATGTATAATTTTTTCGAAAAAAACCATTTTAGCTATGACTTTTAGTTTTAAATTCATATTCCTTAGTTATAGCTTTATTATTTTGAATGTTGTAAATATTTGTGTGTATCATGTAACTACTTTTAGTAAAAATATCAACGATTGATGACGAAAAGTGTTTTAATTATGGACATTTTAGGGGACCTCTTCACATTAAATTTTGCGCAAACAAAAAAATAATTAACAACTTAAACTATCTAAAAATCATATTAAAATTTAATTTAATTTATAAATTCTATCTATACCACATATAATAAAATTAAAAAATAATAGATATGGGTCCGTGCTAGCACAGACACATGTGTCTAGTATTATATATATATAGGGTAAACATGTTAATTCTAATGTATTGAATGTTAGGATTTTTAATATAGTTCAAATAAAAGATTATTCAATATCAAAATAGTAAAAATATTAGGAATTCTTACCTAATACATATAAGTAAAGATTTAATAACTATAACTTTGATTAAGAATAATTAACTAGCTTAATATATGTGCATTGTACGTGTATGTAGACTTAGAAGCTATAAATCACGAACTTATTAAAATAAGAGCGAGATAAACTTTAAAATTTGAATTCTAAGTTATTGTTGATTATTAACACGTCAAAATAATAAATAAAGCAAAAGGAGGAAAAATAATAATTTATAATTATGAGCGCTATTAGACACACACAAAAAAAAATAAAAAAAAAAAAGGAGCTATTTTATGCCGAATTTTTGTCCATGTTATATTATTATCACAATTTTTTTTTTAAAAAAATAGTATTCGAGTTATTAAATACCAAAAAATAGAATATAGACTCTTTTATGCCAAATCTTAGGCCACGTTAGGATGACAAAATGCCTAATTTTGTTTTTTCTATGATACATCTTATTTAAATATTTTTTTCTTATCATATATTTTAGGACTCCTTAGTTTTAAATATTATAAAGATACTAAAATGATAAGTTAAAGAAATATAAATAATAATTTTATCTATTAAAAATTCTTTTATAAAAAACAAGAAATTTATTCAACATTTGTAAGAATTTTCAAGCTTTAAATAATATAAATAGATAGTTTATTGATCTGTTTTAATTGTTATTTTAGGAAAATATTATCTAACTTGCTGATGTACTTGAGTTTGTAAACCTTTTGACACATCGCAATACCAGCTTCCACACGTTTTCCTACCCAAGAAAAACGCAAAATAAATAAATTATAATTAAATTAGAAAGAAATTTCATACCAAATAAACAAGAGTTTTATGTTTTATTCACTAAAATGATATTCAAGTCAATTTTTATCATAATTACACATAAATTTTTTTAAATAATCATTAATTTAATATTTACTAAAATAAGGAGAAACTACATAATTAGACATACTCTTTTACCATATATATAATTATTATTTATATTTTTAAAATATTATGTATCTTAAGCATTTCCTATCATATATTGAGAAAAATACACCTAAATACATGTATTTTTGTTAGCAGATACAATAGGCATAGAGGTGAGAGTCATGTATCCCAGATACATACGAATTACACTATATATTCACTAAATACATGTAGTTGTTGTGATTCACATATATTTGGGATACCAGATACATAGGAGAGTGACAAGTGAGATGGGAAAAAGGCAAGCAAGATTTGCTAAGTATCTCAAAAACATGCAAATCTACTTGAATACTGTGTATCTAAAATAAATTACACATAATTTTGGCCTATATATCTCAAGATACATGTAAAACGTATTTAGATACATCAAAATCTAATAAATTTCGTAATATAACAACTAAAACATATTTAAATAGTTAATTCTAAACTAGTGTTCAAATAATAACTGATACATTGAGCCAATGTCCAAAAGGTCATTGCCGTGACCATGAAAAGACTTTATTTCTTTTTGACTAATTGAATCAATTGACTATAATTAATTACATTTTGCACTCAATACCCCAACCTCTACCAACCCCTCCATTATTTGGTGCTCATATCCATTTTATTTTTAAAATGAAAAAAAGAAAAGAAAAAAAAGAATACTCTTTCAAAAGCTCCTCTTCTATTTCATCATAAGAAAAAAGAATAGTCTTACAAAAACTCCACTTTTATTTCACCATAAGAAAAATGAATAGTCTTTCAAAAACTCTATTTTTATTTCTATCATATATAATCTTAAGAAAGAAAGAAAAATATGTTTGACACAAGAAATAACATATTTAATGTAGTTTTACAAGTGAAATTTGAAAAGAATATGATACATATAAAAAGTTTATACCTATCTCCGTAGTGCACAAGTAAAAATTCCTTCACAAATAAGCTACATATACACATAACATAGCCAAATAATCGCCAGAATTTGTTTCATATTTAAAAGAGATTGATATGGCTATAAAATAAAAATGTTAGAATTAAATAGTTTTCATAGATATATAAAAATGTGTTATGTCATTTTTAGAAATATTAAAAAGGAAATATTATCATGTAAACTAAAACAGAAAGATAATAATTAATTTAGGTATAGAAGGAATTAATTAAGAATTAGCTCTTGTAAATAAATTAGGGATGAAAAAAAAAGGGGATGTTTTACCCCATGTTTATTTGTTTTATTTTTAAACTAATACTAATATATGATCATATTGCTAACCATTTTTGACTAAAATTTCAGTAACTTTTACTTTGTTATTTCAAAGTACACAAAAGTGGATGGCTGCTGTTATTTTAATAAAATAAATAAAAGCAAAAGACATATTTGATCTTTTTTCTTAGTGTGAAATTGAACTTTCCCTTTTCTCTACAAAAGCCATCTAGAAAAATCTTTCCATAATTTACTTGGACCAAAAAAATGGATATGAAGAATTTTCTAATTATTCTAAGTATATATATATATATATATATAAGATATATAAATATATTTCTTCTCATCTTAAAAAAACAAGAAGGTTCTCCCTTTGAATTGTGCTAGCTGAAGAAGAAAACCAGTTACAAGTTTTTTTTATATTCTCAGGTGACAATAAATTAAATTATTCCATTGTGTGTGTGTGTGTATGCTTTTTTTTTTTTGTCTCCTCTGGTTTATGTGATTTCACACAAAAAACAAGAATATCGTTCGATAAAATTCTCTAGCTAAATAGCAAATTTTGTCATTATAATTCAATTTAGTGATTGGTAAGTGGAAGTTTATTAGCTACGAGTTGTTTAGCAATGAAATTTATAGATAATTTTAGTTTTTTTTTAAAGTGTGGTTGGACATCAAGATTACTCAAGAATTGGTGAAATCTTAATCAATTAATAAACATGTAGCTTCATGATATATAATAAACTTTTTATAAATGTGTTGAAATCCCCCCCCCCCCCCCCCCCACAAAAAAAAAGTGAAATTAAATCATCTTTTTTGAGAAAGGTCACCTTCTCTCAGTCATGAATCTTTTATTTCTAGTCGATTGCTCTATGACGGACTTTTCTCTTTCTTTGGCTCTGCATGCTCGTCTACGCTTTAATTTGCCTTAGCAAATAATAATTGAAAGATGATGTTTGCTTTCCTTTCCTCTTGATATCCTTCTCCTTTATTTGAATAGGTTTTCTTCCATCTTTCCTGGAACTAAATAGTTGGTTAGATCATAAATCTCTAGCACTATAATAAAAAAGATATTTAATCGCAACAATCTTTCTTTTTAGTATTATCGTAAAAAAAATTACTATGTTATTATCACAATATTCACAGTTGTTAAAGCTTTTAGGAACATTTATATAGAGTATTGGTTATAAGAATTCATATTTTTATCGTCACAAAAAAATAATATAGCGATAATCATATTAATTATTATTGCTTTAGAAAAAAAATATTTACTAAAGTGTTTCATTTTACGCTGAATGTCAACTTAGTGCAACTTCTCTCTTTTATCTGGACTTGAAATTGACAATATAAGCCATGTTCATAGTGTACATGCTTCATAAGAGTGCACAATAAAAGTGTGTTAATTAATGAGTGACGAAGCCAAAAAAAATATATAAGGGGATTCATAAAATTATTTTTAAACTTTTAGTGGAGTATTATTTTCAATGAAGACACTTTAATTGGATCATATTCTTTACATTGCTTCGTACTTGTATAATTAATCCTAACTTATTTGAAACGGAGGTACACAATTATATTGTTGTCATAGTCTAAATTGCCGGCCCTTTATTTGGGTTGGACGTATGAATTTGGGTGAATTTGGTGAAGGTGTGGTTAGGTATCAATCCTATATGAGCAGCTAGATAGGTAGAAGAAATAAATTGATGAATTTAATGATCAAGCAATTTATTTTCCTTGTTTACTTTTTTTTTTTTTAAAATTCGATATTAAATTAAAATGAAATAAACAAATTAAAATGAAGATTAAGTCAAGTGACACACACAAAAAAAAAATACTTTTTTTTTTCTTTTAATACTAACTTTTTTTTGCGCAGTGCGCGTAAAAAATATAGTTTAAATATTATTTATATTTTAGAACATTCTCTTTTGAAAAAACCAAGTCAAATTTGTCATTGTCGCAGTTAATTACAAGTTAATTATATATGACTAACTTAAGTAACAAGTTATTGATGACTAAATTGGCAGTTGAATATATATGGAGTGGATTCAAAGAAGGCAAGTGACAATATCTTTACTACTCGTTATTCTCATTGCCTTGAATATCACTAGTCTTGATGGAGGTGCAATTGGACGAGGTGAGAAGTCAAAATTCAAAATCTATTCACGTTCTATATTTATTACGTTAATAAATACATGTGTCGATATATATATATATATATATATATATATATATATTCAAATCGTAATTTTGACCCTTTCATCCTAAACTATTTTAGCTCAATTAACTTTCGGATTTAATCAAAAACTCAAATTTATAATTCGATTCATTTTAATCTGCTTAGTTGACATCCTAATTTTCACTTCTTACACTCTCTCCTCTACACATTTGATACTTTGTAGTTTGTAATAATTAATTAAAGGTAAATATTAGTAATTTATTTGGTTTATTAAATTTTAAGTTAAAACTATCTTTACATACAAATATATGCAATTTTTCAACAAAGTTAACATATTTAAAATGATTAGATTTGGATTATTTTTTTTAGTTATTAATTCTTGACTTTTATATTTTCTTTTTTCCCAATCTTTCTGCAAAATAATTTAATTCATTTTGCAGAAAGAAAATTAATTGAAATAGATAAACAATCGGGATCTGATGACACGGTGAGAATTGACCCTTTGAAGAATTTCAAAAAATACAGAGGAGGATTTGATATTACAGAAAAACACTATTGGAGCGTAAGTTATCATCTCTCGTCATGTTAAGGAATATTTTTTACATTGTCGATGCGATTTAATCCACTATAGCATAGTGTATATTTAATTTTCCATACCACTACTACCACCTATTATGACAATTATATCAATTATTTTGATTTTTGAGAAAATTGTTTTGCCAATCATATATATAAATAGTATATCGCGTATTATCTACTGATCATTCTTGAATTATTATTACTCCGTAGTCCATATATATATATGTATTACTATGATTAAATCAAATAGGATTTTAATTCGTCTGATTTTTCTAATTTATAAGCTAAGGTAGGAATCTATGTCAAACCTCCAAATGTCGCAGAAGATGAAAGTCTAGGTGATAATTAATGGGGAAAAGGAAAATGTCTATAACTTTTGTGATATTTCAAGATGCATGTTAGATACTTACAAATGTTTGTTGATTCATATAAAAAAAAAATTAATTTGAAAAACTAAATTTTAATATTTGGTGCAGTCCACTATTTTTTCAGGTATATATGGCTATGCCATTGGTGTGATATGGCTTTTATGTGGCTTAGGATATGGATTATTTCTTGTTGCTTCAACTTTTTGCTGCAAAAGAAACAACAGAAAGCTCAAAAAGAGATCAACTTGTTATAATAAACATGATTGCTATCTCTGGATTATTTTCTCAGCCATTATCTTGACAATTTTAGCAATGTGAGTTGCTTACTTCACAAACTTTGTTTGCATCAAAAGTTAAAAGACATATGCATATAGTCATCTTATTCGAATTAGAGGTGGATTTAGGATGAATTCTATGAGTTCAATTTATAAATCAATTGCTAACTTAAGTTATTCAGATTCTTGAGAATTATTGTCACACTTGTATTGACACGATTTGTGTGAGTGTGTGGATATGAGATGCAGACTAGATTTGGTCAACTTATAACCTAGGGTACTTTGACTACATGTATGATCGAGACATATAAATTAAAATTGGATATATAGTTTTAATATTTTTTTCGAGTTTTAGATATGAGAAGATTTTTGATATATAGATTAGTATGTGTAGATGCATGCATCTAAATAATGATATCTTCGTCTTTGTCTTTTCTAAGTATGTAGTTAAGACGTAAATACACTAGATGCATTTATCTATGCACATATACATGTATCTGGATAACTATATCTTCGTCTATGCACAAGTACACTAGATACGTCACAAGTCAATATTGTATTTATGCACAAATACACAAATAGATTAGTGATACCAATATATAACTCTGGACAGATATACTAGATACATCAATTCATTTTTTTATACTAGAATTTAATATTGGATACACTAGATGAAATTGCTATACAGAGATACATTGAATACATCCGTGCATATTTGATACTTGATACACAAATACATGAAAGTGTGAAACACATATACATTATGAAACACAAATATAGAGAAGTAGAGGGACGAGAGAGATGAGATACATTCTCTAGATACAGTGTATCTAGATGCAAATATATATAGTGTATTTAGAGACAACTCGAACAAGATACATAATTATTGATTTGCGCCATGCCAATCTCACTTGAATTACGGAAACCTACACATATTAGTACAGTATAATTAGGGGGGGTCGTTTTGGTTTTGGGTCTGCGATGAATAGGTTCAAGAGATGAGAGAATTAAGGATACCCACCACAAAGACTAATAATATGGATGCATTGAATAATTAGCACCTATACTACAATGTTTTATATGTCGGATATTCATTTATTAGTTGTATCACAATACATGTATTCTTACTAGGAGTTATACCCATAAATCCTAAAATTCAACCTCTAGATCCACATTCAGTATTAAATACATTCATAAGATTGAACAACATAATTGCTAACTAGCTCAAACCATACACATACATTCTGAACATACTAACTCGATCTGGATTCTAGATTCTCCTCTAATCAAACACTTTCACAATTTTTTGCAGAACTGCAACAGGATTGGTTCTAGGGGGGAATGGGAATTTCCATTCAAGAACAGATAAAGTAGTGGATATAATAATTGATACAGCAGATGGAGCATCAGAGACAATTTACACTACAACTAAAGCCATGAGAGAAATGAATAGTGGATTAGAAGGGACTGATATAGGTCAAGAAGCTTCTAATTTCTTAATTCCAACTTCTAGAAGACTTGATACACAAGCTGATGACATAAGTAGAGAAGCCAGAAAAAATAGGAGATTAATTGAGAAACTCCTCAACATAGTGTAAGTCTCTCTCTCACTCACTCTTTGCGCTTCGACTGATTTAGATATGTGATTTTTGACCAGAGAATATTTATATTTATAAATATATATGATATATTTATAATCACAAGTTTTAAAAAAACAAAAGTTAATTTTTAAATTTCGTGTCAAATCAAATTATGTTACGTTAAATTAAATATACTTGTTTCTATTTACAGGTACATAGTGACTATAGTGGTTATTTCTCTTAACTTGGTTGCTGTAATTGCTCTATCAGGTAAAACACTATCTGTTTTTTATTATATTTTTGCTTAGACCAAATCCATATTAATTTACTATAAAGTTTAGTTAGAATTAATCTTGTCTAACTATAGATGTCTAATAACATTACAAATTTAGATGTAATACATTGTCTAACATTGTAATCTTTTTAATTGCAGTATTTGGGATACTCAAATTTAGAAGAACTCTTAAATTGTAAGTATATATTTATTATATATGTCACAATTAATCTAAGAATAACTAAGCACTTTATATTAGTTTAATATGGTCATATATAGTCCAATAAAATTACACATAATAAATCGGTCAGTTGCACTTATTTTGTGTTGGTCTATAATTTTTACCTCTAAAAACAAATAACTTATTTCACGTGGTGTAAGTCACATCATAATATTACACAAGCTAAGTTATGTTTCACATCCTTAAAGAATGTATGTCCCAGTGGGCATTAAATTGATTTCTAGGGACAAAAATTAAAGACTGGTCTATTTAAAGAACAAGATGTGCGATAAATTAAATTACATTGATCAGGCTTCTAACACATTCTTTTTTTTTTTTAATTGAATGCAGGCTCATTGCATTATGCTGGATCTTTACAGCTCTGTGCTGGTTCCTTTTCGGAATTTATTTTTTCTTAGACAAGTATGAAAACTATACATTCTCAAATGATTCTTATTTCAAAACTTTATAATATATATTTGGATTCTAATAATAATAATATAATTGTGGCATATAAATTTTGCAGTTTTGCTGGAGATACATGCACTGCACTAGAAAATTTTCAATCAGATCCCTACAATAGCAGTTTGAGTTCAATTCTTCCCTGTGATGAATTGGTTTCAGCTGAATCAGTCCTTCTTGATGTCAGTCAAGGGGTACATCAAATAGTCAACGAGGTAAGCTCACTACTAAAAAAACCACTATTTTTCGTTAGAATTTTTTCACCAAAAAATTTTTAGTAACTATTTCCACAGTTAATTTGATTGAATTACTGAGAAAAGAATAAATAATTTATTTCGTACCATATTTCCTATATCATGATGACAAAAATAAATACATATAACACTTAATTTATCTTAAAAGACTAATGTACCTTGTCCAAGTCACTACTAAAAAAAAAAACTATTTTCCCTTATTAATTTCTCACTAAAAATGTTCAATGACTATTTCAACTATATATATTTTAATTGAATCAATGAGGAAAAAAACAGTAGTGTTTTCATACAGAATAAATAAAAAGTTTCTCACTATTTTAGTAAGAATATATTTTCCTAGTAAGCCGGTTCCATGAGAACTCGTGTTTTATAACACAAATTTCTCATTGATTCGTGATAGGAAAAACCTTTGTTTATAGTTGTGAAGGTCACCAAATAAAACATATGAAATATGAAGAACAAATTACTAACTTCCTTTGATTACCATTCCCTTCCTCCTCTATTTACGATGAAATGATTTCCTATGACCACTTATAATGTTTGAACAGAAAAAAATGGCGTTTTTCCAGATTACCTGCAAATAATCTTTTCAAATTTCTTATGACTCAAGTAAAATTTGAAAATTGCAGGTGAACCAAAAGTTATCCACAGAATATGGAAATGTTGCACAAATTTGTAATCCTTTCTCTGGTCCACCACAATATAACTACGAGCCAGGGAACTGTTCCTCTACTACGATTCGCGTAGGAGACCTTCCAAGGGTAAGTACGAGTAATTTCCACATAATCGAGAGTTAATATCACATATGGTCATCATTAACATTCAGTTACTTTAATGTGACAAACAATAGTACTTTTGATCTGAAACCTCTATTTTCTTTTCATGAAGATATTCAAGATGTTAACTTGCACTGATCTAACTTGCACTGGAGGAGTCATGATCTCTCCTCAAGATTTCAACACAGTCGAGGCTTACACAACCGCGGTCCAGAAAATCCTCGATGTGTACCCTGGAATGGAGAATCTAACTCAATGTGACACGGTGTTCAATGCATTCAATGATATCATTGACAATCACTGCAAACCATTGAAGAAAAGCGCGCATTTGGTATGGGGAGGACTTGTTTTCCTCTCGACAGTAATGGTAACGTTAGTACTCGTGTGGTCATTCGAAGCACACCATGAAGAGAATCATAACAACTTAGATAGTTCTATCAAGCCTCATTTTGTAGAAGCAGATATGATGGAATTAGGTACGCGAAAAGAAGCCAATACTGGCTCAAATCCTGTTTCAGACATGTAAACAATACAATATTTGATTAGGTAATAGAAAAGAGCATAGGCATTTTAGAAGAAGCAAAGATTCAACGCTCTCCCAAACAACAGAGTCATCATTGTCACGAGGTTAGAGAGTGTCCAACACAAAGCGGCCTTTCTATCTTTTAGGGGACCAAAAAATGCCCTTTTTTCTCCTTGTGGAAGAAAATGTGGTAGAGTTATAGGACCATATATTTCTTTATATATATACTGTATAGAAAATTGTTGTTTCTTCATAAAGTTAGAGAAGCCAGCTATGGGGATGAACCCCTCAAGTGGCATGTATTAAATTTTATAAAGCAAGAAAAGGTATGCTTGGTAAATTTCATCATGGTTATTCTGTCTGGGTATATATTATATGGTTTTTTTGTTTGGTAAACAAAAAATATTATATTAGTAAAACTTAGTATGCATCAGTACATGGTAGTGGTACAACGGTATAACTAAACGCTAATAAAGTTCAGGGTAGGGGAGAGGAGTAAATACAATAGTTATTACATTAATAATTACATGTAGCAGTGAAATTCTACAAGTGAAGTTCAGAGAGAGTAGAGTATATGCACCTTAATCCAACGTTGTGGAGGTAAATAAGTTTGTTTTCAAAAGATACTCAGCTTGAGTACAACAAATCAAAGTAGGTATGAAGAAGGTAAACAACAATGAAGAACAATAACAACCAATAAGAGAATTGTAACAATCATAAAATAGTGTGATAACCTAAACACAATTAACAAAAGATAATGATAGAAAGCTATGTTGGATGAGGGGTATCCCCAGAATGTTTATATAAGTTCTTCTATGTCATGTTCTGGCCTGTGTTTTTGTGGAGAGGGATCAATCCTTTTGGTATATTTTTTAACAAGTATACACATTTTAAATCGACATCCATTAACAATTGAGCACCCTACGTTTTATTGAGACAATCTAGACACTTCAACTTGGCACAGGTGTGTCTCGCAAACACTTTGAACTTTGAAAATGCACATCTAGACACCTCTAAAGAGACGCATTTTTTATGTGCATTCTCAAAGTTGAGGTGTTTACGAGACAACTTAAACCAGTTGAGACAAAGTTAAAATCTCTATGTATTATGACAACATAACTAGTAGAGGTGATGTTTTCCTCTCCGCAATCCATAGGAGATGAGTATGAGGTCAGAAAATATCATGTTGAAAACCACGGACCTCCAAATAAAAATGTATAACAATCTTGTTTAAACTTAAGGGGGCACCCCCAATCACAACTGGATTATAAATTTGCACCACCAAAGGAAAATATAAAAATTTCATTTCCTTATTTGCAGATCGTCTGTTGATATCAGACATCACCAAGATACATAATCAAGAAACAGTATCCACCCATGCTGAATAACACGATCTGACGATGGTGCTACACATCAGTTTCCTTCATCCTACAAGAAAAAGGCAGAAGAGCTGTAAGATCATTAAGTATAACAATCTAAGCAAAACTCAGTAAAGCTTCAGCATAACACCAAGTAAAAGAGATGCAATGGACGACGATGATCTCAAATCAAGAGCCAAAAACGATCAGATCTGATGCTCTCATCCAAAACAAATGCATACTCTAAATTGGACTATATGTTAAAAAAAGGACCTTGGGTCTAACTTGACCCCAAAGCTAACAAATGAAGTGAGGATTGCCTACAAATTGAGATAACAGCTCATCCTCAAGCACTGTGAAACATTCTTCCTTTTCTTTTTGGTTCTAAAAAGGTGATATGGTGCTTTCAGCAGTAAAGTCAATCAAGCAATAAATCAACCAAGCCTCAGTCCCCATTTAGTGCCTTCAGGCACAAACCCAAAGAATGGAGCATTGTAATAAGTATCCTGCCAACAATGATGACCAAACTGTTCCAAGTGTGATGCCTTGAAAACAACAGCCACATACACCAAGAAAGAAGCTATGCTAATAGCATCAGAGAGTGTCATCTTTTTCATCATTGTCCCTCCTCTGCCCATGGGTCTAAATGAGTTAGCAATACAGTAACAACCAGAACTATAATTGCCATGTCAATTGTAACAGCAAAGTACTTCAAGTACGAGAAACACTTGGTGAATCAAAAAAGACATTTTGAATAATTGAATATGTGAAATTGGTGGGTGGAATAAAAGAGAGAAGGACCAAGTGAAGTGCCACAGAGCTGCTTCAATTTTTTTTCACGCATCACTTTGTCCCTTACTCTAATCCTTGGAGTGTAAAAACACCCTCATTTTACAAATGGTTGCATTCATTAGTTTTCATGAAACAAGTAAAAGAAAAGGGAAGGCGGGGACACAACGAATTCTTCTAGTCCATTTGGAAAATACTGTTCATCTATTTAGTGACTCGAACACCATTTCTTTAACAGGAAAAGGTAAACAACATTAGTCAACAGTAATAGAGCTAGCATGCTAGAGAAAGGAAGATGCAGAAACCTCAAACAATTTTTGCTTGAGAAGATCTAATTCCAACTTAGTTGGGCAACAAGGACTGGAGAAGGAATCCTTACGCTAAGTGAAGAATGGTAATGGTGGTCATGTTGATGGACCATGTGGGCACATACACGAGGACAGATTGATTTCAAATTTAAATCGGATAAATGAATCAATTTCTACAGTAAGTTATCAAAGATCTTAGAAATGATGTAAGTAAAACTTTTTGGAGGGGGGCTACACTTTGATGTAGTATACTAGTGGATATATAGCAGTAAATGTTAACTTTCTCAAAACAAAAAAAAAAAAACAACCAGGGCTGGAGCAGAACAGTTTCAGGACAAGCCAAGACTCGTCATCAAAAGAACTTTGAGTTCGCACCACCATTAGCAGATGGGAAAAGCGGATAATTTATGAGTATGCCAAATAAATCCCATGAGCCAGAAAGCTGTACAGTTTGTGACACTCCTAGAAGTAATACTTCATCAAATTCATACATGTGCTGGAAAGTTGACAGCACCATCAAACAGACTTGGAAGATGATACCTGCAGAAAGTTTTTGGAGTATTTGGAGGGAAAGGAATAGAAGATGTTTTGATGGTCTATCAATTCCTTTACATTCTCTCACTGGATGCCTCGTCTATCTGTACAATTGGGTCAGTATGTGCACGGTAGATTCCCAACTATTTTTGCTTCTACTTCTGTAACTAATTTGCATCTTCTTGATGCCTTTAATGAAACATTTACTTCATAAAAAAAAGGCCCAGGGTCTAGAAAGGCCGGAGGTCATGAATTTGCCTGAATTTGAAGTAGTTGTTGTCACTTCAAAAGATAAAATCTCTCCATAAATGGCGACAAGCAATGTAGGTCAAATCCATGAATGAAGGAAGAGGGAGAATGCAGAATCAGCCAAGGATAGAGGAAGAGAGAGACCACACAATCAAGTACCTCTTCCCCAAGGTCTAGAAACATAAAGTAGCCACTGCCACTTCAAAAGACAGAATCTCTGTCCATAAATGACAACAGTCAATGGAGGTAGAAGCCAAGTATAGAGGAAGAAAGAGAATGCAAAATCAAGTACCTCTTCTCTCCCCCCCCCCCCCCCTCCCAGGGTCTAGAAAAGGCTGAATGGATCACAGATCTAGCTGAACTTGAAGTAGCTGATGTTGCTTCATCCATGAATAACAACATCAAGGATATACGAAAGAGAGAATGCAGAATCAGTCAAGGATTTAGGCAAGAGAGAATGTAGAATCAGCCAAAGGTAGAGGAAGAGAGAGAACATGAAATCAAGTACCTCCTCCTCCTCATGGACTAGAAAGGCTGGATCATGGATCTGGCCAAACTCGAAGTGAGTTCGAAAATTCTGAAGAGGAAGCTCAAGCTTTAAACATGAGAAACAAAGTAAACGACAAAAAAGACTCTAGTCCCAGGACATAATGACAAGTGTAGAAAGCTCAAAACAGAAGGGTCAGAGAGTTCAAAGAATTAAATTTTGGGATTCTTATGGGGAAAGATCCTGAAGAAGCAGGGGAAACAAATGGTTTGAATTGCCAATTAATATTATTCTTTACTCGCACACAAGCTGTTTGTAGTTGTAAAATAAAAGTAAAAACCATTAGATGGAATATAAGAAGTTCGACGGACAGGGAGAACTTACAGTGTGAAAGTTCTCAGTAAGTAATGGAACACTGATTTTATTTCTCCAAGAGACAAAATTGAATGATGGATTGCTGAATTAGCTAAAAGAATTTGCAGAAACATGTCATCGATTGAGTAGAGTCAAATAGCAAAGGTGAAATAGACATCAGACTAAGAAAAGAAAGAAGAATTTGTTCCAATCTTGCTATTTTTATAGGTCTCAACTAATTTCACCAGGCTTTTCAAATGAGTTTACAGGCCAAACAACATTTGGGATAGAAAATAATAATGGTTTTAGTTGCTCGCAATGAGAACAACCAATTAATACTCGAGTCCTAGTTGCATCTGTACTCCTTTTTTGAAGTTAACAGTTCTTTTAGTTGCATCTGTACTCCTTTTTTGAAGTTAACAGTTCTTTTAGTTGCATCTGTACTCCTTTTTAAAACTTATATCTAATATGTATGTCATTCTATATATGCACATTAAATATAAAGTATTTATCACTAATATTTTTGTTTTCATACTATTATTTTATGGGTTTTCTAATTTATATTTATATTTTGAGTGAACCAAATTGACCCTTCTGGTTACCTTGGAAGAAAAGAAAATATTGTTCATTTTCTCTTTGCCTACTTTCACTGGGTATGTTGTTAAATATATGGATGAATCCCACTGAAATAAATTAGTATTAACAAGTTCACTACACCCTTGAAACTCACAGAACTGACCAACTCCTTGGTGAACTTGTATGATTATGTACTCAGTAAGCTACCAACAAAGCTCAGAAGAAAGAATGGGCAAAAGGTCCAAAACAGGTGTCCCCTGCCCTGCTGCATTTAATATACTAAAATATATAAATTTTAACCCGTCCTTCCCTGCCCTGTTTCATTTAAGTATTGCACTGTCCTGCCTTCTTAAGCCTTTGCCCTACCCCAATTGCCATCCCTAAATCTAATGAATGACTTCTCCACTTATGTTACAATTACAGACATGAAAGAGATAGGTCCACCGCTCATTGGAGACAAATAATTACTGGTCTAGAGGATGTGGCAAACCTGATTATTAAATAATTGGACTTTTTACCATTAGCGGAGTTTACAATTACTAAAATTCACATGTATCCTCTAATTCTTCTCTTCAAATATCATTAAACATTTTGATAACTAAAACTTGAATTTAATAGACTTGGATTTTAATTCAAGGGTTGGAATGTTTGATCTTGATTGCAATCTTGAGCTTGAGTCAAGGTCTATGGAAGTTTGATCTTGAATTTTTATGGTTGATGCGGAACTTCAATGATCACCACAAGGCACAAACAATGATCTTGAATTCAATTGGCACAAACAGAAAATTTGAGTTCATACAAGTTCAATCTTAAAATTGTACTTCATTCTTGAGATGAAACTAAGATCTTTGGAATTGGAGGAGTTATAGTGCGGACAAACACATCTGCTTGATTTGATTGATTGACTTTAGTCATCAACAAATCAGGCCAAAGCAATGTTCATATGTGCTTGGTCAGAACACGTCACTAGTGTACTTGGCATGTTCTTATTGTGGTGAGGACAAACTCCATTGCTTTCACTTGATTGGTTGGCTCGAGTCACCTACCGATCAAATTAAAGCAATGACAAAATTACATTTGTCTAGTCAAAACATGTTACTAGTACACTTGACATGTTCTTATTGGCATGTCGGAACATGTTACTTGTACACCTGGCACGATCTCATTGGTTCCTTTATTTATCTTGGCGTGCCATATCACTTGGCACATGATACAAATTTGGGACTCTAGGATAAGATTCCAATGGACCTTGAAAAATAAAGTGGGTTAGTCATTTGCAACCCAACTAGATGGATATGTGTATATATATATATACATAAATGGCACAATCTCATTGGCTCCTTTTTTTAATCATGGAACACCATGTAAAATTTGAGACTCTAGGATAAGATGACATCCAATGGACCTTGAACAAATAAAATGTGAGTTCATCATTTACAACCCAACTAGACAGATGTGTGTGCACATGTATATACAGAGAGTGTATTATATATACATACTACATTATCTTATTACTATGGAGAGCACAAAAAAAAAATTTGTTGAAAGCCTCACCTTCAAATTATTGTTTGTACAAGGGCTGATGGCTGATTATTGGCATTTGGCAATACTCAATTGTCAGCGAAGTTTGTAACCTATATGGATTTCAACAAGAGTGAATGGGTAGAATCTCTAACCCATTCCATTGCCTGTACAGACTTAAGAAGGGGAGGAGGTAAACATCGAGAGAGAGAACTAGAATTGGATTTAGTTATTGAGAAGAGAAGACAAAAATAAACATTTTGCCAATGTGTGGGCAATGTATGTTCAATATTTAAGTGGTGTTAACTTACTACAACCATGTATTATCCATGTAGTTCTCACATGGTCATACAGACATATCAATTGTAAAGGCCACAAGGTTTGCACTTTAATCTCTTAAAAGCTCAAAACCATTAGGGGTCGGTTGGTTGGGAACAAGTTATCCCACAATTAGTTATCCTAGGATAACTTATCCCACCATGTATATGGGATAACTTATCCCATCACTATGATATAAATGGTGGGATAAGTTATCCCAAACATGGCAACCAAAACAAGATACAAAATTTTTATCCCGCCGCTATTTATTTTTATCCCTCGGACCAAACGACCCCTTGGAACTTTTAAATTTCAACTCCCAAAAGCTTTAACCATGTGACCAACTAGTATATTCATTCTTCGATTTTCAGCTAAACCTTTTTGAGTTCTTACAGAACTTAGGCCACAACTACTGTTAGCTCAATTCCTATATAGGCCATAAAATACAATCTGATATCATCTAAGAGAAATGATGGCTAAGTTTGTGTAAATATCAGCATTTAGAGGGCTTTTATTTCACAAGAAAACTGCATCAGTGGTTCCAACTATGAAACTGCAAGCTTTCACGTTTCTTTCTTTAGGCAAGAATATTGTCCATAATTTTGCACCTCTGTGATAGAAAATTTATATCTTAGCATAATAGAGGTATGAAAATCACGAACCGTTATGTTTGACTAAAAGCATATCAGGATTTTACACTAGGGATGACATTGAGCCCCTACCCCAGTTATGGACGAGCTAACCAACCCAAAATAAGATAAGGTCACATGGTGTATGCTCTTTGCTGATGATATTGTGTTAACAAACGAAACTAGCGAGGGTGCCAACCAAAAGCTTGAACTAATGAGGCAATACTTTAAGAGAGTAAGGGTTTTAGGATAAGTAAAAGTAAGACTTAATACATGTATAGCAACTTTAATCACATGAAAAGAGAAAGTAGAGGTGAGACTGGACGGGGTTGTGGTGCCAAAATGTAAGCAATTTAGATATCTAAGCTCATTATTTTAAGCGAATGGAATGATAGATGAAGATGTTACTCATGGGATCAAAACCGGATGATTGAAATGGAAATGTGATATTGGGGTGTTATGTGATAAAAGGATGCCCATCAAAGAGGAAGGTAAATTCTATAGCGCATCTATAAGACCGATAATGTTATATGGTGTGAATGATTGGCTACTAAGATCCAGCATATCCATAAAATGTTGCAGAAATATGGATGTTATGATGCATGTGTGGTCTTACCAGATTACATAAGATTAAAAATGACCACATTCGCTAGAAGATGCAAGTAGCACACATTGAGGATAAATGTGAGAAGGTCGCTTGAGATGGTTTGGGCATGTTCTGTGTCGACCTACCGATGCACTGATCATTAGGTGTGAAACTATGGTAAGTGAAGGTGTGAATTTTAGACTTGTATGAGAATTTCTAATATTATTATTATTATTATTGTTGTTGTTATTTTTGATATAGTATTACACTACTACTAATATTAGATATATAACTTATGTTACTATTTGTTGTACCTTGTACTTCGGTTATCGTATTATTTCGTTGTTAATAATGTACTAAATGATTTGTCATGCTTTATATAGTATTTTACCGAGTTCTTCCCTTCCGTTATTTCCTTCTACATACAGCTTTGGACTATTTTTCTCTTGAGTGTCTATCGAAAATAGTCTCTCTAGCCGCAAGTTAGGGGTAAAGTGTGTGTAAGTTCAACCCTGTCCAGACCCCACTTTATGGAATTGCACTAGAGCAAGCCAACATTGGAAAATTCTAGCAAGAGGTCACACCACAATCACAATCCAAATATCTCTAGATATGAGTATGCTGATATCAGAAAAATACATTTCACTATACACATTCAAGTTCAATGTTTTGGTGTGCACAAAATGTCAATATCCTTCTCAGAAAGATCAATTCCCTTTTCCTCTTTGACTAGAACTAAACAAAGCTTAATTCCTGTGAAATGTGCTTATCAAATCAATAACCAAAAATACTCAAAACATAAATTAACAACGATTTCCATTATTTCTATATAATACCCAAAAATTAGCTTACCTGCTGAGTATTGGGAACATCATGAAGCGCTGATTCAAGATTGGAAACCCTAGTCCCCAATACACCGAATTTCTCCTCCAACTAAAAAAATGAAGAAAAATTGAAAACCTAAATCAACATTAATTTTTTCACAAAAACAATAATAATAATAATAATAATAATAATAATAATAATAATAATAATAATAATAATAATAATAATAAAGGTAGAGAAAAATACTTGGGAAGAAAGAGAGAGTTGATGAGCCCATAGATCTCTGAATATGAATTGAGACATTGCAGCTGAAGCTGAAGTGAAACCTAGTGTAAACCATACCAATCTTATTCGCATCATCTTCTCCTTCCTCTTCTTCGATTCTTCTACAATATGAGTTTTTCAAAATGTAGCAGCTTTGATTTATCTATTTTTTCATTTTGGGATAATTACGTAAAATGTGAGCTCATAAATTTTACTTATCACATATATAAGAAAAAGAGAAAATTGTGCATTACAGCAATCTATTAATTTAAAATAAATGTTATAGTCATAGTTTCAATTAGTTTTAATTCGTAGCAAATACTTTATTATTCGCCTCTCTCCCCTTAATCTCGTTTGCCTCTCTCACTTTATAAAAACACAAATGTATAAATTGTGTTTGTGTTTGTATAAAACAATAGAGAACTGTATATACAAATACAAATACATATCTCTTCGTCATATACACTTATAATTATACAAATACAAATCTTCTTCTGCTCAATTCTCTTTTGTCTTTCTCTCTTTGTATAATTTGTGTTTGTATAAAGCGAGAGAGATTTGATATACAAATACAAATTTTTTAACTTGATTCATTGTATACAAATTCAAATTTTATGCAGATATACAAACACAAACATTGATACATATACATAATAGTTACATATATACAATTATCTAATTGATATACATATACAATCACTTGATTTTATATAAATCAGATGTCTGTGAATCAGATCATGCTATTTATACAAATCAGATGTGCGCAAATAGCAAAAATATAGTTATAGAATTCTAATATGATTTTTATGTTTGTTATTCCTAAAATTTGTCCATAGAAAAAATGGTTATTCGACCATATTATTTATTAAAAATGGCCGACGTCACCTTTCTTTCTTCTTTTGCGTCTTCTTCGTCCTTCTTTTTTGGTCTTTTTTTTTTCTTCTTCATCGTCCTCCTTGTTGCTTCCATTTTTTTTTTTTAAATAAATCGATGTACTACAAAAGTGTCACGATCCGAGTCTACACCCTGGATGTGGTCGGCACTCAAGAACCATTGTTGGTCCCCAAGCGTTTCCTCATCCTGGACGACTACAAGCGGAAGACTAACTTAAGCATGCAAAAGCTTAAAACTGAATAAAATTCAATAAACTCAACTTTTCAAAACTTTAACTCAAATAAACAACTTAGAATAAAAATAATATATTCAACTCGCCATAAAATAGGCAACTTAACTCTTTAAAACATTTAATAAAATAAATGAATATTACAAACTTCTCAACTATACTAACTATCTATGAAAGCTCTAACTGATAAAGATAGAAGTCAGGACAAGATCCACGACATCTTGACTAAATTGAAAAGTAAATGAAATCCTCCGGAAACAAGGAGCCTCACCATAGCTAACTCGAACTCCCGGATGTATCAACGAATCTCCTGTTGATGATCCTGAGTACCTATGTCTGGATCATGAAAATATGCAGGCCAAATGGCTCAGTACATGGAATGTACGAGCATGTAAGGGGAATTCTAAAACATAAACATAAGCTTGAAACTTGATAAAAAGGAAACATACTTACCTCTTCTCAAACTTACTCAACTCAATGAATACTCAAGGATACTCAAAACAACTCAACTTACTTAACTCAGAAGTACTCAAGGATAAGATACTCAACTCAAAAATATAATATTCGACTCTGGGTACTCAACTCAATATAAAGCAACAATACACATGCAATATATAGAAAACTTTATAAAACAGTAAAAAAAACAACTTAGTTCGTTAAAGAAAATGCAATAACAAACTCAACCTTACTTATATAATAAAGTAATATAGTTTATGTGGGAGTTTCTCTAACCGACAACCACCACTATGAGCCTAAGTGGTGATACATCGTCTTGCCCACGCTGCCAGAACTGTCATATACTTTGCCATCATATAGAATGCTTAACTTAGTGGATCCACTAGCTTATGCTAAAAGCATCTTAAAGAGTTATCTAAAAAGTATGATCGTTTACTATCCATGATGACTACATGATTTATGGAGACGTGAGTTATCTGAACTCAAACTCGCCCCCATATCGGTGCTCAATACTACTCCCAAAATATACTTAGCTCATATATTTGTAAAAACAAAACTATTTTTTTAGTTTGAGATAATTACTCAAAAATTTAGCTTAAAAGCTCTCTTGGAATCGATGTTCCCTTTCTTGCTCAAAACTCTTTTTGGAAATCTCAGTTTCCTCTCATCTTAAATGTGAAAACATTTACTCTTGGGAATACTTAGTTTTCATATATCATTTTACAGAAAATGAACTTTACTCTTACTCTTTACTTAACTTCAAAGCTTAAGTCTTAAAACAAAGTTTAAACATTTGTAAAGGACTTTTTGACTTGAGCGACTCAATGCAAGGTTTTCAATAACCATAGATAGAACTCAAATACTTGGAACTCCAGAACTTCAATGATACTATTAATTTTAAGAATGCTCAACTCAAAGGGTTCATGCATAATTATAAGCATGAACAACTCAACCCAAGGACTCAAAGATACTTCTCATCTCAAGATTGTTCGACTTATAATGTTCATAAGGAATTATATGCATGAACAACTCAACTCAAGGACTTCATGGGTAACATGTAATAGTCCCATGATTAGGAATATAATCTCAAAGGGGATTAGGAACTCAATACTCAAGACTTAGAACTTGAAGATACTACTTCTCTCAATGATACTCAATTTATGAAGTCCATGTGGAATGTATGAGTATGAACGACTTAACTCGAGAGTCTACATAACTACATAGAACTCATGTATACGACTTTTCTCATTCTCTTACTTACTTCCTCAAAACTTAACTCAAATCGTTAGTTGACCTCAAAGGATTCACAATTGAACTCAAATAGTTTCTTGAACTCTACTCTTAACTCTCTCTTGAATGTGAATTATGAATTCATGAGTTATGGTTCATGATATGAATGATCTCATAATGATAATGTAGACTCATGCACTATCCTAATTCTCATACTCACTTGCTCGAGTCTTGAAACAAGTTGTTATAAGTTGTAGAAGACTCCTCCAAAAGACTCAAAGGGACTTTCTCAAAATGTTCGAAAGAACTCTCAAGACTCAACTTTTAACTCTATCTTGAATTTAAATTATGGATTCAAGGGTTATGCTTTGGAATGTAGGACCTTTCAATGATTTAGGAGGGTTAAGATAGTTGATCACAAGAACAGGCGAAGACCCAAATCAAATAACACTGGCGCGATGCGGAGATGGAATTAAATTGTTGGTCGCTAAAAATATTTTTGAGGCAGAGGACTCCGTATCCTCTCCGCGACGCGGAGAGGGGGTGACCGACTGGATGCTGAAAACTTAAGCGCCTCCGCGATACGGACCTAAGCGCAATTATTTGCCTGATCTTTTATTCCTCTCCCAAACCCGACTCAATTCGCACCCAAAGTAGTTTTATCGACCAAGTTCACAAAAATTCACAAACCCATAACGATTTCAATGAAACCCATATAAAATCTATCAAGGAACTCAACTCGTTTGCAAAACTCAAACCTCAAGAACTCAAAGACATTCAATAATGGCTAAAACTTAAGAACTTCTCAAGAACTTAATAATTCAATCTCAAAAACGAATTCAAGGATAGAATTAAACATGATTAGCGTGAGGGCGAACAAGCCCAACACTATGGAAGCTTACATACCTGAAAGAACCATCTTCTTGAAGAACTTGAAGGAAAATCTTGAAAGATGAACCTTAGCCTTAGCGTTTCTTGAATCCCTTGAGCGTAAATTTTTGGAGTGGATGAGAGGGTTTGATTTAAGAAAACTGACTTTCTACTCGTTTAGGGCAATTTAGATGACCTCCTAAGGGTTTTTAGGACTAAAATACCCTTAAAGAAATAATTAAAACGAGATGGGAGTCGGAATAATTTTTCACCAGGCAGTGAGGTCCGTATTAGCCTCGTAACGCGGAGCCATCGCGGAGCTGCTGCCAGGTTTGTGCGTCGTTAGTAAATTAGTCATAACGTTTTACTCAGAGCACGGAATTTAGCAAACTCGGTGGCGTTGGAAAGAGGACTCGAAGGTCTTTAATTTTCTATCTTGTACCTCACCTAACTTATCCTGTACTAGGAGTTATGGTCATTTGAAGTTGACCCAAAACTTAAGAAAAACTTAGGAATAACTTGAATGAACTCTCTTTAGTTTTTATTGGAACTCAAGGTGCTACATCTAGTGACCTTAATACTCAAGAAATTTGAAATTCATTGCGAAAATCTCATTCACTACGAAGAACGATTAGAGTCTTAGCTTAAAAATTTTCTGGGGTGTACAAAAAGTATATTTTTTTCGAGTGAATTATATATCAAAAGACTTAAAATATCGAGAGGATTTTAAATCTAAAATTTGAGACTATTTAGAGATGATTTTGAGTTGGTCGGGATTGATTAGTGTATAGTTGAGTTATATTCAATTTTTGATTGTATCATAATGTATAGTTAGTGTATAATTCATGTATATGTAAGTTATATTCAACTTTTTAAGTGTATCATAATGTATAGTCAATGTATACTTTCTATAATTTTTGGCTATTTTTTGTGTAAATCAAAACATGGCTATATTTATCATAAACTAATTTCTTGATTGAATGTATTGACTTATTCCTCTCATTTTCTTAAATTATTTTTTGGTTGAGCTAGTAGACGAAGTCATCTCAACAAGATTGGGGGCCTAAAGTCAAACTTCATCATAAGGAGACTTCCAATTTTTTCAGTTGACATATATAAATGAATACTCAGTGTATTCGTACAAGTCAAGTCTGGAGAGGGTTGGATGCACACAACCTTATAAAGTAAGACTGTAAATAGTGCAGTTTTTCAATGGAAAGATATAATATAAAGTTAGAATAATAAAATTTGGTTCAAGAATTTGAGAAATTGATATAATTATATCGAAATAATGTTGCACTACACTTGAAAAACTGATATAATGATACTGAAATAGTGTTGACTTTTTGTAGTGCTTGAAATTTGAAGAAAACATTAAAAAAGAATTTGATTTTTTTCTAAACATACAAATAGATTTTGCAAATATGTTGAAGGTTTGATCGCTTGGGAGACTGTAGAATATTTAATAATAAGAGAATAAAAATAGTGAAAGGGGAATAAAAAGGATAAACATAAAAATAATAATGTGGTTTTAGGTAAATTGTCAAGATATAGATGAGGCAACAAAATAGATAGTCACATAAAAAAGAATACTACAATTACCTAAAACTTATTTCATTTCTAAAATTTTGTGCGCGCACATAATACATCTTAAGAAAAAAATTGAGACAGTTGTTTTAGGAATATTATAGTTGAGTTGACCCTGCTAATGGAATCAGGTTCTTCAGTAAGCTAATCAAGAAGTGAAGTATGGATTATAATTAACACAAAAAAATTTATCACGGAGAACTTCTTGCTCAATAGTAAAAAAACATGACCTACTCTCCTAGGGATTTGCTTCAAATCTCCACTAAAACTCAAACAATTTTAGGTTAAAATTGTATATAATTAAAGGGACTAATTACTTCTTACAATACTTTACTCTTCCTAGTTGCAAATTGTATAAATCTTGTTTGAGTGAATAACATTTATCTTCAAGTAATTACAATGGTGTTTTATATAGGGTAGGTAAAATATGAGAGGTTATGATCGAAATCCTCTAGTTATAATTTCATGCTCCGAAATGCATTAGAATTTGGTGAAGAAAATTAATCACAATTGGACTTGATTTTCATAAGTATTTTGACCTTCTAAAACGACATAATAAGAGCCTATTGAGCAATTGTTTATATGTCATGAACACTATCAACTCCTTATTTAAGACATATATAGTTAAAAACTAATTTTTATATAAGTATTACTTTAATATATTTGTCGATCATCAAAACTGCACATTTAACCTAGCTCAACAAATTCCCCTAACTTTTGATAATGACAAACCCATTGCAAAATGATCACAATCTCATGTTTAAGTACTCATGTGCAATATTTCCCTTAAGAATCAGCTTTGAACAACAATATGACTTAGCAAGATATGTGACACATTCAATTAATGTCCATGTTGTTGAGATTCTGAGTGTCCATCTTGTCTAAAGATTCTTATAGCATATTGCAATCTATATTAAAAAAAAATGAAAAAATTTGACCTCTTTATTTTGAAAAATGAAAAAGATCAAATATGTCCTTCGTCATACTTTTCAGACATCAAAGCCTTTGCCATCGAATAATCAGTGCACATTTACCCCTTTTATTAACAGAAGAATAATTAGAAACACGCGGTGCAATCATACTGCTCAACCCGACTCGATAAATTAATTAACCAAAAATTCAAATATCCATCCAACAACCCGTTTAACCCACGATACACCCATTACTCACACTAATACTAACCTATCTAAAAATCTAAAAAAGATCTTTTTGTGAAACCCGCCGCCGTCGTGAAGCCAAAGAAGGCACCGGCAACCATTTGGGAAGAAGGTTACTGCCGCATAGCCGAAAGCAACAACCCCGAAGAAGAAATTTGTAGTGAAGAAGGCCAAATCCGCAGCAGCAGCAACACCAGCAAAGAAAGCGAAGAAGACGGTGATTGCTCCGGCTAAAGCAAAGCGGTGAAGAAATCAGCAGTTGCTAAAGTGAAGAAAACTCCGGCGAAGAAAGTTGTGAAAAGCCGAAAACTATTAAGTCTCCGACAAAGAAAGCGAAGAAATGAAGAAATTAATCTGAATTGGGTGTTTGAATCTTTAAATTACTTTTACATTTCTCTAGTGATGATATCAAATCCACCATTTTTCTTCATGGGTTTTTCATTTTTCTTCTTCCCCTTCCCCTTCCGTTTGCAGATTCTACTCGTTCTCCATAGACTCCATTGTTAGGGTTTGTTTGTTTTAGAAGTATGACTTGTGCTCTGTCATTTTCATTGAATAGTCACAGATTTGGATGAAGAAATGATGAATTAAACCAAAATTTTAGGCGCTTTTTCTTTAGGATTTTACAGAGTTTATTTGTGGATAAATTTGGTGGTTAAATGGGTTATAGATGGGTTTTGAAATTTGGGTTAAAAAATTGATCAATTTGGATTGTGATGTAGGATTACGTCACGTGTACACAATGAGTGTTTCGTTAGTGGGAGGGGCAAATGTGCACCAATTATTGGATGGCAAGGGCTCTGATGTTCGAAAAGTATGACGAATGGCATTGACATACCATTTTCAAAAATTTGGGGTATATATATCCTTTTTCCCTATAAAGTATATGAAATTGAATAAATTTGTCCTTCGTTATGAATTTAGCTAATATGTCCTTAATTTAACAGGAGCAATCAATTAAGCTAATTTAATTAATAAGTGAAAAGGACTAAGTATGCCTTCAAAGTATATAAATTGAGTAATTATCTCCTTCGTTGATAGTTTAATGTTAAAAGAACGTATTGAACATTTCTTTTTTACTTGTGTTCATGTAATAACCAAAGCTAAAAAACCATCAATTTCTAAAAATCTGAATATAAATAATTTAATTTTTGAACGGTAAGAAAACATACCTGAGCTAAGCTATTAAAGAAGGGTAATTAGACAACTCTTCTTCAAAAGCCATTATGTATTCATCCTACTTGGTTAGTAAATTAATGGTTTTCTCAAGAGGGATTATTCTTCCTACTTGAGTTCCAATTTCATTATGCATGTTTAAAATGGCCTAATTAATGGATGGTTTCACTTAACTTGAGTCAAAAGCTGATAATAATATACAATTATAAATATAAAAAAAAGCTGCCAATGTTATTGTACACTTTAAAAATAAAAGTGCTTTTCCTTTAAGCATTGACAAAATTGCAAAAGCAAAATCTTTAGACCTTTAATATTTAGATCCTTTCTTCTTTTCCCACCAATTATTTCCTAGTGATTGGGCTAATATAAATGATACATCATTGACAAATGGATACACCTAACATCACATGCCTTTTCAGTTCTAATACTAATATATAATATTATACTTTTTGCTTCCATCTATAGTTAATGAAAATAGCATTTGGCTATTTGGATCAGTTTTATCTCATTGTTATTGTTACTTGAAATGATTATTTATGTAAAGACATTACCCATGTACAAGGGGTGGGTAAAAAGGAATACAATAAACAAGAAGGATTAGTTATAAGGAAATTTATAAAAAAAAAATAAAAAAAATTATGTATTAGTTAGGTAGGAATTAACTATTTATGTATTAGTTATTTCATCTCTTATCATATATTACATTTGTTCGTACATGTATTAGTTATGTAAGTTTCTATAGTGCAAATCAAACATCGTGTTAATTTTATACATTGGTAATTTACCTCCTAACTAGCTATCAAACATGGATGGATCTAATGGGGACATTCACTCTAACACTCTTACCAAAAAATTATATATATATATATATATATATGTCTAAATAAAAATTCAAGGGACAAATCTAAGTAGATATGAGAAAAATAAAAATTTGAAATCTTATAAGAATGAGTTCAAAATCAACTGTTGAGACGTATTTTAGATTAAAACTCAAGGGACAAATTTGTATGTACATAGACCTAGAGCGCGGACAATACCTTATTCTTGTGCAATGTCTTGCTCTAGATCTTAACTATCTTTTCAGACTGAACAATCTAGGTAAACAATAATGTTTTCTCCAAGGAGGTGTTCCTATAATTTTAAGGTACTTTTAAGAAGAAAAAAAAAAAAAAAAAAAGGCCTGCACAAAAACTATTTGTTTTACAAACTAGTTCCTAGTTACTGTGAATTTTGATTTGATATACTCTTACTTTAAAAACAAAATTTTAGCAACAATATATTTTTCTTTCAGCAACAGTATTTACTATCGCAAAAATATTTAGCAACAATCGAGTTGATGTCATTATATTCAGAGTAGATAAATTCTTTAATTAGCGGTATTTATAAAAAGTGATAATTATAAACACTAGAGTAATATATTTATTATTCTCTTTAAATAATTGCTGCAAAATTATTTATTTGTTACAGTGCTACAACTTCTGAATACTAAGACAAGAATAAAGACAATTTGTTGCCCTCTTCTTCTAAATATTTAAGAAATTCAAACCAAAAAGAAATAAAGCTGACTGGAAATCTAATATTAAAACTATTATTACCAGTCATTGAAGTTGATATTATCTAATTAATCTTTTATTTGTTAATAAATAATAATTGTTTTAACTAAAAAGCATGACCAAAAATTAAAAAAATCAAATCAACTCAGGAATTTGTTTTATAAATATTATTATGTTTTTTTCCTAGATGTGATGTTCTAACTTCCGTATTACTAGTCTCATATAGAGGGTGTATTCGGTACGAAATAAAATATTCACCCTAGAAAATATTCTTCTGAAAAATAACTTGATTTTTTTTTTGTATTCATAAGTAAAAAATTATCAATCTAATTGTATTTGTATATAATTTAGATAAATACAATAGAGAGTGAGGGGATATAATCGACAGTGAACATGACGGAAAAGTCATTTTTCTAATTATTTTTTTTGGAGAAATATTTTTTAAATCTTTTTTGACCAATAGAACTTGAGAAAAACATAAGACATCTTTTTTTTTTTTTAGAGATTAATTAGTTTTCATTTCATTAACAATTCCCTCAATCATTTTAATTTGTAGATTTTTTGCAAAAAAATAATAATTGATGTGGTCAAGTAGAAATTTCCATTAATTTCTAAAAATTCTATTCTATTCTTTCTTCTTCTTTTTTTTTTTTTTTTTTTTTTTTTTTTTTTTGAGAATTTAGTAAGTCATAATTAACCTGTCGTTATATACCTTGCTTTTATCATCATCTATTTGTTCTTATTAACAAGGGCAAATATCTCTATATATACACACATAGACGGTCTGCAATTAATTAATGGAGATCACTTTTTTGATATATATTTTATTAATTCCTAGGAATAACTGTTTTATAATAATAAAAAAAATAATAATGCTGACATGAACCCTTCAACTTTGCTTCTAAATTCTTGTTTCCCTATAATGATGACATGAACCCTTTAACCGGCTGCATTTAGAATAAATCATAGTCATGCATTCCCCCCTCACCCATCCCCCACCCCCACCCCATGTTTTTTGTTATTTTGATTTGTCAATAGAGATATAAGGAGTTTATCGAGATTTTTTTTCGAGGGATTTGATTTTATAGTTCTTCACATGTTTTTTTAGTTTTTTTCTTTATATAATTCTTTTTTTTTTCATTTTTTTACATAACATGAGAATATCATTTTCTTTTTATTCAATTTGTAACTAAGTGATTATAAGAGATCATTTCCTTATCACATACTTGCAATTTTTTTAAAAATTATTTATGCCTTTATAGAGTATACTCCTACATTTGTCTGACCATAGCTTTTCTTAAAATAGAGTATACATACAAGTATATATAGTGATTTGAGTTTAATAAAATCAAACAATAAATAAAAGAAAATAAGTGTGTATATATATATATATATATATATATATATGACCAATTATGCTTCTAGAAGTTTATTAAGGCCTTGTAAAAGCGTCTTTCTACTTTGATTATTTCTTATGGCTTTAGCTTTAAACCTGCAAAAGTGCTTTCTTAGAGCCTCTACCAAGAGGGCTCCATAACACATGGAGAAAAGTCTTTTCTTTTCCAAACCTACAAATTATAAAAATTATTTCATAGCAAACAAGTATGTTCATCATCATCAACATCAACATATTCATTTGATAGACATGCAAAACCCTAATTATCATGAGAATTCATCATCATCAAGAAGTCAATCACCGGAAGATGTTGAGCCTGTTTCCGATTCCAAGTGGGCTCCTAGGCTTCTCCATGAGTGTGCTACCGCGATTTCTAATAAGGATTCAACAAAGATCCATCACTTGTTATGGATGTTGAATGAACTTGCTTCTCCCTATGGTGATTGCAATCAAAAATTGGCATTTTATTTCTTACAAGCACTTTTTTGTAAGGCCACTGATACTGGCTTGAGGTGTTACAAAACCCTAACTTCAGCAGCTGAAAAAAGCAAATCATTTGATTCATCTAGGAAATTGATCTTAAAGTTTCAAGAGGTAAGTCCATGGACAACTTTTGGTCATGTTGCATCAAATGGTGCAATATTAGAAGCATTAGATGGAGAGAATAAGCTTCATATAATTGATATAAGTAACACTTTTTGTACTCAATGGCCTACTTTGCTTGAAGCCTTAGCTACACGAAACGATGAAACGCCACATCTTAAGCTCACGGTTGTGGTCATGGAGAGCACCCTAGTGAAGTCTCATGTTATGAAAGAAGTAGCACAAAGGATGGAGAAATTTGCTAGGTTAATGGGAGTGCCTTTTGAGTTTAATGTTATAAGTGGATTGAACCATTTGAAAGAACTCACAAAAGAGAGTTTGAATATACAAGAAGAGGAAGCATTGGCTGTGAATTGCATTGGAGCATTGAGAAGAGTTGAAGTAGATGAAAGGGGAGCTTTTCTAAGAATGCTTCAATCACTTAACCCTAAAGTTGTGACAATAGTAGAACATGAGGCTGATTTTTCTAGCACAAGGAATGACTTTGTTAAGTGCTTTGAAGAATGTCTTAGGTTCTACACATTGTATTTTGAGATGCTTGATGAAAGCTTTCCAACAACAAGCAACGAAAGGCTAGTGATCGAAAGGGAATGTTCTAAATGCATAGTTAAGGTTTTGGCTTGTGATAATGAGATTGGTGATGATCAAGGAGATAGTGAAAGAAGAGAAAGAGGAAACCAATGGTGTACAAGACTTAAGGAATGTTTTACCCCATTTACACTAAATGATGATGCTGTTGATGATGTTAAGGCTTTGCTTAAGAGGTATAAACCTGGATGGTCACTTGTGCTACCACAAGCAAATCAAGAGTCACCTGGAATTTACTTGACATGGAGAGAAGAACAAGTGGTATGGGCTTCCTCATGGAAATCCCAGGAAAAATCAATGGAGGTAGAGACATGATCAATGAAGATTCATATAGTTGAACTGGACGTGTGTGATGATTATGTTACTGAAGATTCATATAGTTGAACTGGACGTGTGTGATGATTATATTACTGAAGATTCATATAGCTGAACTGAACGTGTGCGATGATTATTGAAGATTCATATAGTTGAACTGAACGTGTGTGATGATTAATGAAGATTCATATAGCTGATCTGGACGTGCATGGGATTAAAGCATAGTAATCATATATTGTCATATGCTTTAATTAGCTTACAACAACCTAAAGCTTGATAGCATTTAGTTTTTTTTCTATGTTTTGGAGCCAACACCATAGATAAGCAAGAGGTTGATCTTTTTTTTTTGCTTTAATTTGTTTTTTTTTTTTTCCTTTTCAAGTTTTCTTTTCTAATGGATCTTGCAAACATATAGGACTAGTATTACTAGATTATATTGTTAATTTAATTTGCATTATAATGCTTTGTGTTTGGGAGTTTGTATTGCTTTTTTTCGTTTGCTTTTTTTTTTTTTTTCTCAATTTCTTCTAATTGTTTGAAAGTGTTTGCATGTGTACACTTTTTCAAATTATGATTTTCTTTTTTTTTCTCTGGATCTTTCTGCTAATTAGAAAAAAGTGCTTGCCATTTTGCATACCAATCCTTTACAATTAGCCTTGGTGGGGGACCTCTTCCACTATTAATATAGTAATAAAAATGGAGGTTATTTTCTCCTTTTCTTATTGGCACTACTTGTTATTACAAAATAGATTTAGATTCCCCTTTTAAGACTAGAATATGTTAGATGGAAACAAGAAGAAGAAAAAAATCTGACTATTCCTCCTTTTTCCAAATACCATTATTGTTTGGATTGAAGTGCACGTTTTTAAGTTAAAATGGTTTTTGAATACCTTGTATTATTTGAATAAATTAAAAAACTGCTTATAAGCACTTAATTTTAATCTAAATAATAAAATTATGTCAAAAGTCAATAATTAGAACTTCTAACTTATGATTTATAAGCCAAAAATTATACACTTGGACTTCTTATAAATTCTAATGCATTGGAAAAATAAATATGTTTTTCTTTTTTTAAAAAAATAATGGGGGTAGAGGGAGGGAAAATGGAGGCACGATAGATAATACAAGATGGAGGATCGAATCCTCACTAGCAATATGAAATTTCAGATAGTCAGTCAACTGACCTACCCCACTGAGAAAATAGAGAAGATGTATGCAAACCTCAATGAATGGTTTTTCTAGGAAGATCTACCTATTAATATATATATATATATATTTTGCATTTGTTAATTAAAGTGAAATAAATATCATATAAGATAAAGATAAAGAAGAAGATAGTGAATAAAGGAGGACATAAAAAGAGGAAAATAGAAAAGGACCCATGAGGCATGAGGAAATTGGTGGCAAGCATAAACATACCAACTTGATCCCATAATTGCCTTTATGTCTATACTCTATTGATATGAATAGCATAAATTTGATTGTTTTTTCATATTACGTACAATAGCCTCATGCCAACATCAGTTAGTGGCAAACCACTTTTATTGATTTAGATAAGACTGCTACTTAAACTTTGCTCATTTTTATTCATTTTACCCTTTACTTTTATTTCCTCCATCTCTCCTACTATGTCTCGATTCGGAGCTAGTTAAGTTAATAATCATTACTAAAAAAATGGATCAAAATCAACGGATAAGATTGATTTTTTAAATTGAGGGACAATATATAGTTGGTTTAGTTTTCATCGCTTTTGTGAAATCGACAGATATGTTGTCACGATCCAGACCGTCGTGATTGACACCCACACTAACCCTTCAATGGGAGAATATTACTACAACCCGACTAAGCAACTTAGCCAAAAACTAAGCATTTAAATATATTAAAACAAATTTAAATGACTAATGAAATATATAGTTCTCATAAACTCTGAAAGTTTAGCAAATCGACTAACATAACTATTGCGGTAAAAAATCCCTAGAACCTGAAAGTCATTGTACCAAAACTCTAAAATGCAACATGTCTAAGAAAAAGGGGTACAACCCTGAAACTAACATAAGCAAGCCTACTTAAATAGTCTGAGTCGGAAAAGAATGGACTAAACAAAATGGAAAGACCCATGGCAGCCTGAAAAAATTGGCTCACCCTCGAATCCGGTTTCGATTAGTTATCTCCTAGCTGAGGTCTATCCGTAGTCGCCTGAAGATGACTTGTACTCAACAAAGAATGAGCAAATGCATTTTGAGTACACAATCACAGTGTACTGGTAGGATCACGCGGGCACTCTAGTAAGTGAAATACACACAAGCAATTACAACACAGTAAACACACATATACAAAATATATAGATCAGTTATCATTTCAGGAGCAATGTACAATTCCACATTATCAATAACAAGTAGATACGATAGTACAATGATCTTCTCATGGAACCCACACCAAAATTGTTAGTGTGTTGGAACGTGACACCCGATCCAATATACATGTATCGGAACGTGACACCCGATCCAATATATGTGTCGGAACGTGACACTTAATCGAGTCAGCATAACCACAATCACAATCACACCTATAATGAACATCACTCATATTCGTACAATCAAGTAATGGTTTTATGGTATGTAATTGTTCATATATGTACTCATTTGCATTCGATTCGATTCACATATCACTATTCACATACACGCATGCATACAATGAAGCAATTAACCGGCGTATATCACACAAACAAGAAATCAAACCATCACCTACCTCAAAACCAAGCTTGAATCCTCCTAAGACACATGAGCCTACCCTTTCCTGATTCTTTTCGCTTGTTCATGGTCTAAAAACAATCAATTAGCGCAAGGATCAATAAACAAGGCCTAA
The DNA here is from genome assembly GCA_037074985.1 of Solanum bulbocastanum. Classification (NCBI taxonomy): domain Eukaryota; kingdom Viridiplantae; phylum Streptophyta; class Magnoliopsida; order Solanales; family Solanaceae; genus Solanum; species Solanum bulbocastanum. The sequence continues at coordinate 5,055,182 of CM073604.1, forward strand.
TTGATCCGAATAATAATCAATCTATCTATCCATGGCCAAGCCGAGATCCTAATGTTCAATTAAGGTTTTTTCCACCGTTACCTTCAGGTCAAAACCCTCTCTCAATGATATTTACTCAATAATCTAAGCTCTACGGATCGAAAAACGGATTAAGGGAGTAATAACGCTAGAAGTTGTGGAAATTTGTCAAGAACTTGCCCTGGGTCGACTCTTAGCTCTCAAGAACGAAGGATTGCAGAAAATAACATTTTTGGGGTTTTTACTTGATTTAAGTCTCGACTGCCCCACCGTAGCAGCCCCACCCCGCCCTGGCGGGATTAATCCCGCCCAAACGGCTTGCACGGAGACAAAAAGTTAGAATTTGAGTTCCAAACTCCCATTTCAAAACACACCTTCAACCCTTAATGTTCAAAAACTACTCATTCACCCTAAGATTAGTTTTGGGAGTTCTACTCGCCCGAATTCGATTCCATAAAGCCGTACGGGCTCCCTAACGTCTTGGCTATCCACTCATGTGATCAAATTCATAATTAATTCTTTTATTCATTACCAGATTTCCCTAGACCTCACCTGACTCAAATTTCGCCCAAATCTGGACTAGACTAGAAATTTTCAAGTTACTACCCAAAAGTTTTTCGGCCTAATTTCTTTCCCCATTGGCTTTTCCATAACGACGGGAACAAGTCGTTACATAAGTTAGTTAAATTCGAGGGATAGTATCAATGTACAATCATTTTTTTAGAAATATACACAAATATTTTGTAGCTACTTGAAATCATTTAAAAAAAAAAGGATCAAAATCAACGGACAAGATTGATTTTCCAAATTGACGGACAAAATATAGTTGGTTTTGTTTTCGTCGCTTTCGTGAAATCGACAAGCATATCAGTTAAAATCGAAGGATAGACGATCATTTTTTTTAGAAATATACATAAATAATTTGTAGCTACTTGAAATTGAACTTATATAATTTGTAGCATTGAGGTACCGATGGACCGATGCATTTCAAAAATCAATCACGTCTGTCTATTTTTGTAAAAAATTAATTTAAAAATCAAAAGACTGTGTCATTTCACACTACCATTTGTTGTCTATAAATAGAGAGCTTCCTCTTATTTTTCAACACGGAAAAAACCAATTTTCTGGACTTCTTCTTCTACTACTAAATCTAGTATTCTAAGTGTACTTTACTACTGTTGAGTGGTTCGCTGACACCGTGATTTTAGGTACCGATACACCTGTGAGTAAGATTGTTCTATCCTGGGAGGATATATTTCATTAACCTCAGGTACTTGAGGGGAATAATTTCCTTAAGGGTACATTGTGCATTCAGTGGGCTCGATTTTCTTCTTTAAGAAAAATATTTTGTATATTGTTTCTAATCTGTTTCTGATTCTATTTTCTCTACTAGTTTTAATTTTCTAGTTTTGAAAATACTCTTTAAACTTTGTTGTTTCTTACCAAGATCTTCAAAGTTTTGTTCTAAGTATCTTAAGAATACAAGATGAACAACAATCTTAAAGAAATTACTATACTATTGGTATTTCTTGTATTCTAGTGATTGAGGGAAACAAATCATGGAAGTAGAAGATTAATGCACTACTTCTTCAGAATTCGGTGCCTTATTTAGCAAGGTCGAAGTGAGAATGTACTAGAAGAATTGGTGGTATTTCGGTTAAATATTACAAAAGGTAACCTTCTTATTATTTATATAAGGAGGAAAATAGTTTCTAAAAAGTTAACAGTTTTGATATTTATCATCTATGTCTTTGGAAAAAAGATCTGCAAACCCTATGTTTTTGAATGAATTTTTCTTGACAAATAATGTTGCCTTTAAAATTCTTTAGTTTGCAGAATGAGATATGCACATTTTTGTTTGATAAAATAGTATGTCAAAATGTTATAGTTGGAAGACTATTTGAAAAGAAAAGCATTTTTATGTGATAATCTAAGAATATGTTTTATTCTGTTTGGAGGAAAAAAAAACTTTCGTAGTTTTATACTCCGAGTGAAATTTGATTGTGTCTGATTTTTGTAGACTAAAAACTTTTGTAGTTTTCTACTCTGGATAAATTAGACTATGCAATTGGTTTGAAGAATATAAAAACTTCACTTAATAAGTCAATGTTGTACTTTCGATTTTCTACAAACTTCATTGTTAAATAGAAACAAATTGTACAAAAACTTTTGTCTTTATTGTTAGTGTTCTAAATACTAAGTAATAGAAAAGAAAAACCAGTGACTTAAAGTGTGTGATTTTGTGCCTGCAATAGGTGCCTCTATGAAATGAACTTTGACACTATGCAAAGATTGTCAAAGAGAATTAAAGCACTATAATTCTTTTGTAGAATAATATTTCCAAAAGAGGTTTCATGCTGCCAATGACATTTTGATAGTCTGGAAAAATATGTGGAAAAATTATTTTCAATTATTTGAAAAATATTTTTGAGATCATATTTAAAATGTGGGGGTTCTCCGCTTACGACAAAGATAAAATTAGACTTAGTGTCTAATTTAAATTTGGAGCACAAGATATGAAATTCGATGATACTTTTGTATTATATTAGACCCACAAAATTCTTAGAGTATATTTGATATTGTGGTCGTTGAGTTTCTCTGTTACTAGTATATGGTATGACTAGTATGAAACTACCAAATTATATGTATACTTGTTCAAAATGATTGTGCTCTTTTATGAAAAAGTGTCACTTAAAATGTTGTGATTTTTCATGAAAAGTTATGTCTATTAAATGTAACTATTTTTATAGACATGAATATTGGTGAATAGTCATTTGTCATGTTTTGTAAAAAAAGCATTTTGCTTATATTGCCTTTATTGGACCCGATGAAACTTTGTTCATGGGTTGTTCTATAACAATCAAATTGAAAGTATGGAAAGGTCCTCTTGAAAAGGACATTTGACAAGGTGTTGACTCTAAACAATATTTGTATTACACAAAATTGTAAGAAATAGGAACAAAATATTTGTGAGAAAAAGTTACCTCACGAAGAACTTTTCAAACTTAATATTTTTTATTTTTTCTTACTTGCTTGAGTCAAACTGTTTGTAACATTAACACTTGGGACATGTCAATTACAAAGCCTTGTAAGGAAAATTGATCAACTTAGAAGTTTTGTTCAACTTTGAGTGCAATAAATAAAAATTTCAAGTTTGTGTGGAATCTAAGTATGCTGCGCATTCTTATAAATCTGTTGAAAGAAATTTTAATCCCTTAGAGTTGATTTACACTGACATTTGCGATATGAAGTCAACACCATCTCGTGAGGGGAAAAAGTATCTCATAACTTTTATTGACAATTGCATTAGATACAGTTATGTCTATTTGTTGAATGGTAAGGATGAAGCAATAGAAATATCTAGACAATATAATATTGAAGTTGAAAATTAGTTGGGAAAAAGATAAGAAGTGATAGGGATGGAGAGTATAAATCTCATTTGCAGAAGTATGTTGGGAAAGTGAATTTATCCATCAAACTACTGCCCTATTCACCTCAATCTAATGAAATTGCAGAATGAAAAAAAAATCGAACTTTGAAGGAAATGATGACTACATTACTTATAAGTTCAGGTTTACCACAAAACTTGTGTGGAGAAGCTATTCTTACAGTAAAAGGGAACAACAAAAAGTTGTCTTTTCAGAAAGAAAGCAATAAAAAGTTTTGTTTGTTCAGGACACAATCTATTCCACATGAGAAACAAAAAGGAAGGAAATCCAACTTGAAATATTTCAAAGTGTGGGGGTTTCTAGCCAAAGTTCAAGTTCCTATTCCTAAAAGGATTAAAATAAGACCTTAGAACTGTGGACTGTAAAATTAGAATTAAGTAGTCTAGTGAAAGGTTTAAAAGACGTTAGAAAGAACGAAAGGAGAATGTAGTTAATAAAGAGATTCAGACGCATAGTAAATGTCAAAGGACATATACTACATTCATATATGATTTTGTAATATTTTCTATGTCTTATGTGGATTCATTCTTTTGGAAAGATGGTGTCAATAGTGAGATTGGTTCAATCTTGAGCAATCCTATTGGAAGTTGGTTGGCCTTTCTCCAGGAAATAAACCTTTGGGTTCAAAGTGAATCTTGAGAAGGAAAATGAAAGTCGATGGAACTGTTGACAAACATAAAGCAAGACTTTTTGTCAAAGGCTTTGGACAAAAACAGGGTTTTGATTTTGTCGACACATGCTCGTTAGTAACTAGAATTACATTCATTCGGATGTTAATATTATTAGTTTCAGTATATGACCTCCAAATGCATCAAATGAATCTGAAAACAACTCTCTTAAATGGGGAATTGGAGGAAGAAATTTACATGGAACAACCCAAGGGTTTTGTGATTCCTAGTAAAGAAAAGAAAGTGTGCGAACTTGTTAAGTCACTTTATGGACTAAAATAAGCACCCAAACAATGACATAAGAAATTTGACCAAACTATGTTGGCAAATGAATTTAAGAATGATGGAAGTGATAAATGTGTTTACATTAAAATCACTAGGTCATTGTTTGTTTGTATATTGGTGATATGTTGATCGTCGGCAGAGACACTAATGACATAAATGCTACTAAACATATGCTAGAAAGCAATTTTGATATGAAATATCTTGGAGTTGCTGATGCGATCTTAGGTATAAGAATCCGTAGAACTCCATAATGTTTAGCATTGTCACGGTCTCATTGCATTGAAAAGTTACTTGACTAGTTTAAATATTTGGATTTTAATATTGTCAAAACTTCAACAAGTGTGAGCTTTGCATTTCAAAAGAGTGAAGGCGAATGTGACTCACAATTGGATTATGCTAGAGTATTGGGAAGTATGATGTATATCACGAAGTGTGCGCGATCAGATATAGTATGTGCTATTAATGAATTGAGTCGGTTCACGAGTTATCCCAATCGAACTCATTGGATGACAATGAAAAAAGTTTTGGGGTATTTAAGAAATACTCAAAACTATATCTTGCATGATAACACTATCCAACAATATTGAAAGGATATAGTGACGCAAATTGGATCACCGGGATCAAATGAAGTAAAATCCACGAGTGGATATGTATTTACTCTTGGTAGAGGAGCATTCTTTTGGAAATCTTCCAAAAAGACATGTATCGCTAGCTCTACAATGATCTCTGAGTTAGGTTCTCTAGATAAGGCCTCTGAACAAGTTGAAAGACTCCGGAATTTCTTGATAGATATTATTTTCTGATCCAAACCATTGACATCAGTATGCATACACTTTGATAGTTAAGATGCAATAGGTAGGGCATGGAGCATGATGTATAAGAGAAAGTCTCATCATATAAGACATAAATATAATACCGTTAGAAAATTACTCTCTAGTGGAATTATCATAATTGACTATGTAAAGTCAAAGGATAATGTGTCGAATCCACTTACAAAAAGGCATAACTAGAGAGAAAGTTGAAAGATCATATAAGGGAATGAGTTTACAGCTTACGAAAAGTCATCATGGTGGTAACTCTACCTAGCAGACTGGAGATCCCAAGAGCTAGGTTCAAAGAGAAAAACAAAGTTGTGACTGACGGTTCGACATTGTCAACCAACTCAATCTATTCTCATGATGAACACAATGCTCAGGAACAAGGATACAACAATAAGGCCTGTTAATGAGTTAATAAAGCTTAAAGTTTTTAATGAATTGGTAAGTTTGACAGATTTGACCAAATAGTGTATCTACGTGATAACACGGTTAGAAATCACCTATGTGAGTGTGAAGTGTAAGGCACTTCAAGGAGAATGATTGTCAAATGTCCATCTCTTTATACACTCATGAAACCAGGAGGGGTACATGGCTAAAATGAACATAACTGTAAAAACAATAAACAGTAAAGGGTTGATTGTATGGCATATGCTTGTTTAGGTATACACCAAATATTGACGGTTCAAAGATATCAAATCTACCGATTGACCTAGTATATTCAACATATGTTCACTACGGAAAGTTCAAAGGGAAACCTACTTATCCAGATGCAATTAATTCTTGCTTGTAAAGTATACACACTTGTCCGTTTCTTTGTCTTTGAGTCATTCCCCATTCATGCGGGGGATTGTTGGGTATTAAAAGGTGTGAATGAAAAATGAAGAGTTGCGACTTTTACGAAGAGTTGTGACTTTCATGAAAAGTTGCAATTTTTACGAAAAGTTGTAACTTTTATAAGAAGTTGCGACTTTTATGAAGAGTTGTGACTTTTATGACAAGTTGTGACTTTTATGAAAAGTTTTGACTTTTATGAAAAATTGTTACTTTTATGAAAGGTTGGGACCATTTTGAATGATTGTGACTTTTCCAAAGAGTTGTGACCATTTTGAAAGATTGTGACTTTTCCAAAGGGTTGTGACCATTTTGAAAGATTGTGACTTTTCCAAAGGGTTGTGACCTTTTTGGTAAGGCACAATAAGCACCATTTCACACTACCATTTGTTGTCTATAAATAGAGAGCTTGTAATTTTCTGGACTTGTTCTATTACTACTAAGTCTAGTATTCTAAGTGTACTTTACTGTTGTTGAGTGATTCACTGACACCGTGGTTTTAGTTATCGATACACCGGTGAGTAAGATCGTTCTATCCTGGGAGGATATATAATAATTAACTTCAGGTACTTGAGGGGAATAATTTCCTTAAGGGGACACTGTTCATTCAGTGGGCTCGATTTTCTTCTTTAAGAAAAATATTTTGTATATTGTTTTTGATCTGTTTCTGATTCTATTTTCTCTACTAGTTTTAATTTTCTAATTTTGAAAATACTCATTAAACTTTGTTGTTTTTTACCAGGTTTCTTTTGTTCTAAGTATCTTAAGAATACAAAATGAACAACAAAGTTAATATAATTTTGGGTGAAGATAAGAATTTTATGTTGCATTTTTTATTATAAAACCAAGTTTTGACTCGTGTCGCATCAAGTTCTTGCGCGATCACTCAATCTTATTCTTGTTGAGTCTTTTCCTTTTAATGTTAAGAAAAAATGAGTAAGGAATAATTAATCTTAAGTTAATAACACAAAATTAATATAATCTTTGGGTTAATAACACCTTTTAATGACTCACTTTTTAGATTTGACATTTAGCTAAACTTTCTAATAAAAAAATGTTGCAATGAAGAAAATCAATTGATAAAAAACCGAAAAAGTAATGAAATAAAGGGGAAAGTATAGAGACAGAATGAAAGTACGTAGCTAATTCTATTTAAATAATAATAATAAAATTTAACTACAGATTGAAAATGTCATAGTTAATTTCTATTTTTCGTAGAGTTTTGATTTGAGCATGGATTAAAAATCTATAACGAAGGCAAGAAATCATTCTCTTTCATGATTTATGTTAGGGGTGTTCATGGTTCGGTTTAGATCGGTTATTAGTTAAAATCAAAACCAAACCAATTTAAATCAATTTTTAAAATTCTAAAACCAAACCAAACCAAATAAAAAAAATAACCATCGGTTTGGTTATTGTTGGTTTGGTTAGGTTTTTTCGGTTCGAAAATAATAAGTTTGTTGAGGACATACGCATCTCGATAGACACAAACACTTAGTACATGAATAATTCACAAATAAGTTATTACACGAACAAAGTGATTCATCCAATGTACCAAGTTTCAGAAACTAAAAAAACTCATTGTCAATAGCATAAAGTTGGTTCAATATTCTGGAGATCTCAACATCTTTTTCAATAAAATTGCACCTTAAAATATTAAGAAATTAGTTCTTAAAAAAAAAAAAAAAACCAATATTTCTGTCACACCCCAACCCTAGGTGAAGCGGACAAGTACCATATGAACACATGCTTTACAAGCGACCTATGATGAGAAAGTAAATTATTGTGCAAATAGATTTACTGATGAGAAATGTCATATATAACACATGTTGACTAGCTGAACCGATACACGTGACAAGTGAAACTATGAATACAGATGATAGCTTTACAATGTCTACAAAGCCTCTTCTGGAATCCATGACTGTACCACTATGAAAATACGCATAGTAATGACTCGACAAATCCCCGAATCAACTTGGAGCTCACCAATAACCGCAGAGTATCATGTGCTTCTATTGGGGAAATCTACTAGTTGAGTACTTGTACCTGTAGCATGAAATGCAACGCCCCAATAAGGGACGTCATTATGAAAGAATGTACTGAATATGTAAGGCATAATACAGCCATATGTAAAATGAGAGCTCAAGTGAAACCAAATACCAATAGATAAGGATTAGAGAGCACCTTTGCTTATACTTGTGCAATCGTGTATGTTACATTCTTTTCTTTACTTTTCTGTGCATTATAATATTTCTAAGACATATGATATAAATGATCAGCTGATCAGTGGTAGAAGAGGATGACCCATGCTAGGCATTTTAACCCCTGAGATGTTGTCCTCATAATTCCACAAATTGGGATCGGCCCATGCTAGGCTTTCGCCCCTAAGCTGCCACCCTTCCATACCAATTGGGATCGTCCCATGCTAGGCTTTCGCCCCTGAGCTGCCACCCTTCTATACCTATTGGGATCGACCCATGCTAGGCATTTTCCCCTGGGCTGCCACCCATAATTATACAGATTGCATCATTTAGATTCTTTAATCTTTGATATTGTTGTTTTGATGTTCATAACTCTTTTGAGATTGTTCTTTTGATGATCATAACTCTTTTGAGATTTTTGTTTTGGTGGTCGTAATCATTGTTGAGATTTGAAACTATGAACCACTAGTAGAAGACATGAGAATATGGACTTACGGTAATAACAATGACCTGGGAAGCAAATGAGACGCCAACGTAATACTTAGGATCTAATATGACTCAGTAAGCATTTTGACATCTCAAATTGAAGCACATATCTAGTGAAGACATTTAACATTCAACCAAGAGATTTGAACTCTATGTGATAGCCAAATACTCACTAACTAGTATCAAATACAAGATATACATGAATGTTGAACCAAGGGAGAACATGGGCAGATTCAACTTAAGGATGGATACATATTCCAAGTAAGTACATATAAAATGTACAATAGAGAAAATAGGGATCTTGTGAGGTAATATTATAGTCTAACACAATGGGAGTAATAATCAATAAAAGGGAACATATGAACATCTGACAAGATGACATATATATAGACAATTGAAGCAAGTTGGCATGATATGGGCATATTGTTTATCCAACACATAAACATATGTACCATGTGTAAATCTAGGATCATTTTGATTTTTATAAGGGAAATACGTGCCAAGGATACTTTGATGATGAAACAAGTTTAAACTGCATGCTAATACTTGGTAGTGTAGCACGTACATTTAGTAACAAACTTATATTAGAGTTCTCACTTTAATGCTCTAGGGAGTAGGAACTGCAATTATGGATCAGTCACTACCAAGGGCACTTAGAAAGCTTACTTTTTGTAATACAAGTGTTGGATTCATGCAAAAAAAAAAGAAAAGGAAATTGAATAGCCTTATAGACCTTACAAAATAATTCAAAAAGTATGACTTAAGCTGCTTTTCTTCAGATTACTAATCTACAATAAAATAAGTTGTAAAACTAGTATTAGTAGCTAATCAATCAATTTGAGCTACTTGATCTCACCAAAATAGTAACTAAGCATTAAGGATGAATTTATCTAGCCAATGTTTTCTTTCCTTCCATTTCCCTTAAATCACGTCTATATACTATACAACTTTCGTATCAAGTCCTCCCCAAAACTCCCTGCAATATTTAAGTCCTTTAAAGTCTCCATAACCTCCCCGCACATCCATTCACATTCCTTATCATAACATACATAAAACAATCCTTAAACATAATAATGTAACAGAAGAAATATGAATCATGATCACCAACACTTGAAAAGCTAACATTACTTTTAAAGTGCTCAAACAAGCTCATAACTGAATTTAAAGAGGACTTCCCTCCATGGCTGTCCTAACATGCACTAATCACCAGAACATCCTCCCCAATATTACTCCATGTAAAAGGAACAACTCCCAACTCACTAACACAGATCAAATGTCCTAATTAACTCAACAACATGGGAGAAAATTGCAGTAGCTTACCTTGCTGGACAAAACTACCATTTGCTAACCACTTGCTTAAATTATACCTTTCAATAGCTTGAACTCCCTAATATGCAAGAACCCTAGTGGTATTTAATGGTTGGTGTGTGAAGCTAAGAGAGAGAAGAGAGAAAGCTCTAGAAATCAGATATTTTTGTCAAAGTAAAAATGGTTGGAAAAAGATGATATCAATCCCTTTTAAATGGACATGTTTTGGCCGACTTTCTCACTCATTTTGGGCCATAATTTGTCAAGTAGGTGATCCACCTACTTGAACTTTTCACTTGGGCCTTTTTGAACTTGAGAACATTGGGCCTTGGCTGTCCATATTCCCCTTATACTTCTACTCAACTTGGGCCAGATTAATGCAAGTAGGTGGTAGTGTACTTGGCCCAATAACATGGTCAAAAGAGTCTTAGTAGGTGATTCACCTATTTGGTCCTTTGGACTGGTCAATAAGTCAAAGTAGGTGATGCACCTACTTGGTCCTTTGGGTTGGTCAATAAGTCAAAGTAGGTGATGCACCTACTCGTCACCTACTAGTTTAGTGTAGCCAAGCAAGCACCTCAATATTTTATTCCATTTCTAGACTTTAATACCTTTAACTTAACTTAAAACTTATATACACTATGTCACTTTAAACTTTAGACTCAAATACCACCTTATGATCTCAAGTTTAGTTACTTCCATCGACGTCAACTTAATCGGGTCACATCATAATCTACGGATAGTTCACTTTAAACCTATTTTATTGTCACTAGTCACATAGGAAACCGAGTCCATAACTATACCACAAGACAAATTGTAAGTGTCATGTAAATAAAACTAGTACACGTAGAATACGGGGTGTTACAATTTCATAGTCAAAACTAATCAATTACCATCTTCTTTAGCTTGAGCTTTAAATTATTCAATGTTGCGTTCGAAAATTTTATAAAGAACGGAGAAAGTGTGATCTTTAAAGTAATGAATATTGAGGGATTTAAACTCAAGGTTTTAATAATGGGGCTAAAATTTAAGTGTTGGGCTTTAGAAAATAGTAAATTAAAGACTTAAGTTAATTAAAATTTATCAAAATACTTACATTTTATTTATAAATAATTATAAAATTTATATATATAACTTCTCGGTTCGATTTGATTATTTTTGCGGTTAATTTTATAGTAAAATAAAAACCAAACCACATAATATCGTTGTTTCAAAATTTAAAATCAAACCTAACCAAATCAAACCAAATATCATTTTTTTAATCGGTTTGGTTCGGATTGCGGTTCGATTTGATTTTATAACCATAAACATGAACAACCCTAATTTATGTAATTGTATCGACCTTTTTATTTTACTTTTTCAAAAGTTAATAAAGTGAAGGATGTTATTATATTTTAGTCATATAAAAAATTAAAATCAACAAGATTAGACACATAGACACATCACAGGAATAAATAATCACATTCATAATAAATTCGAAATGAAAACTCAAGTAATATCATTTTAAAAATTGAAACGAAAACTAATATACTTAACATAAGTTAAAGACATATCTTAAATCCTAGATCTTATTATTCAAAAAATTCAATGAACTTTAATTTGAACGAGAATATGTTCAACCTACCAAATTTGTTCTTCTTATGAGTCCACAACAAACAAACTTTTTTCTTTTAATGTTTATGCCATAACTAGAATGAAAATTACATGAAAAATTGTTAAGTCTCCGCTTTTGCAGAAATTTGACTCTGGTGCTACTGATTTTATGTCACGTCAAATTTTTCAGATAAAATACCATTTTTCTATTGAAATTGATTTAGAGAGTGACAACAATCTTATGGGGGAACCCATCGGTGGCCCCTAAACTTGGCACCAATTTTCATTTAGACACCTCAAGTAGGCTTTGTTCATTTTAAACACCTCAAGTAGGGGTCTGTTGTATAATTTTGACACTTTCTGTATTTTCAAAATCGCATATTAAGTGCGTACATCCAAACGCAAGAAGAAGAAGAAAAGAGGTGAGGTCATGGGGTTTGGGATCTGGAATAAATGAAAAAAGAAGGTAAAATTGAGTCTTTAAAAAATAATTAAAATTTCCACGTGTCACATATCAATTCGTTTGTTTTTCCACATAAGAGCATCTAGATGTACGCACTTAATATGCGATTTTGAAAATACAAAAAGTGTCAAAATTATACACCAAACCCCTACTTGAGGTGTTTAAAATGAACAAAGCCTACTTGAGGTGTCTAAGTGAAAATTGGTGCCAAGTTTAGGGGGCCACCAATGGGTCCCCCCAATCTTATTAATGCATTCACATCTTAAATAAGCTAAGAACTCTCAAAGAAAAGGTTCATTTGTCGACTTTCTTATATATGAAATGTATTGTTTTTCAATTTCTTAATTTTGTTTTTAATTTTATGCTTTTGCATTGTTCAGCTATCCTGTAGTATTGAGCCTAATCTTAAATCTTACTTTTCAATAGAAATCTAAAGACTCAGATCCTAGTCCGATTCTCAATTTGGAACTTGAGATCCAACCTCAATAATTGAACGTGTAAAATTAGACTAGGGTTGATACTCATTTTTGAACTTCTAAACTAATAATAGACCTATTACCCGATTTTACTATTATTATTATTAAATTGGCATTGCCATATTTTTATAATATATAAGTATTAATGAAATTACATAATTACTACTATCATTTTATATATCCTTTTTAAATAATTATATTTCAATTTTTATAGTTATTAAATTATCATAATCCGATACATTATATTGATATTTATGCTAATTCATTGATAATTAAAAGGAAGAAAAGGAAAAAACCCAAAAAATTGGGACGAACCCCAATAATTTAGTTCAAAAAGGCCCACTAAAAATGACCTGACCCGACTATGTTTCTATTAAATTAGGATTTGGAATTCTTATTCTCATTCTCTCCTTTCCTCTTCCAGCGAAAACTCCTCCATTTTGTTCTGAAAAGATTCGATGGTCTTATTCAAATTTGTCAATATTTTTTAAATCCCTTTCTCTAAGGGAGAATCATCAACACTGAGTTTTTATTTTATTTTAAACTTTCAAATGGCTAGTTCATGTGGAACTCTAACATAAATTAGGAGCTACATCTATAAATATAGTCAGTCCATTTTTGTCCCTTAAAGCTTCTTATTATGAATCTTTCAAGCTCAATTTGAGTGTAGATCTGCGATAAAGATGTCCTAGAGCTCAAGTTAGAGTGTAGTTCTATGAAGAAGATGTTCCAAATGTCAGAGTTAGACTTTCTCACAAATCTTTCACGATCTTGTAAGCTCAAGTGAGCCCTTTGAAACTTAGATTGCTAAGATAATGAAGAAAAACAAATAGAGCTTTTTTAAAGAAGACTTTGTATTGCTTGAAGGATTGCTTTACTTGGTTGGATGTCTTTGCAAATGAGACCCTCTATTTATACTACTTCCTAGAGGCCAAAGTGTAAATAAAAATTACTACACAAATCCCTACATATTTACAATTAAGTTCCTATTCTAGAATTCTCTACAAGTCTAAAGAATTCTAAAGTCTTCCAAGAAAATATCTAGGATGTTCTAGAGTCATCCACAAACCTCTCCAAGACTCTAGATCCTTGCCCCTTATGCTAGATCATTTATGCTTCAAATTTATGCCTAAGTGGGATGACCAAGTGGTGGTTCATGAGACTCTCCCCCATCTGATGGTGTGACAAAAACAGTGCATTGTCGTTGTATGGACTCCTAGATTTGGTCTTTGAATTGCTACAAGTACTCATACCGCTCCCATGTGACTTCCTCCGAAGATTGTCCCTTCCAATGGATGAGGAACATGGCACTGACTTGTTGACGTCGCTTCCTCCTGGCTTGATAGTCGATAATAGACTCAATTTCTCGATCGTGTGAGGCAATGACTATTATCGAAGCCTGATTTGATTGATTTTGGCTAGGGTCTTCCTTGTCTTCATGGTAGGGATTGAGAACGCTAGCATGGAAGACTGGATGATTCTTGAAGTGTGGAGATAGTTTAACTTTGTAAGAGGTATTTCCCACCTTGATAACGATCTTGAACATGCCCTCATACTTGAAAACTAAGTTTTAATGTCTACCCCTTAGTGCCTTGAATTGTCTTGGATTGAACTTTACCAAGACCATATTTCTAATTTTATAGTCTGTGGGCTGATGCTTGCGGTCGGCGAACTTATTCATCTTCTTAGCTGCCTTGTCTAAGTAGGACTTGGTAGTGTCAAGCTGTTATTACTATCCCTTGGCAAGATTGTAAGATCCCAAACTCTTCCCTTGAAAAGCAACCGGTAGCGTATGCAGAGTTGGGGCTATTGGCCAGTCGCCAAATCAAACGGTGTGCGCCTGGTGGACTCACTCTATTGCAAGTTATACAAAAATTGTGCCATACCTAAGAGTCTCTCCCAATACCTCTGATATGCACTCACGTAGTGCCTTAAGTAGCACTCCGATAAGGCATTGACGGGTTCCGTCTGGCCGTCTGTTTGCAGTTGGAAACTAGTAGAGAAGTGCAGCTCCGTGCCAAGTATCTCGCATAAATCTCTCCAAACATTTCCAGTGAAGCGAGGGTCTCAATCACTGATTATATACCTTAGAAATCCCTAGTACTTCACTACATTCTTGAAATATAACTTGACAACCTCTTTTGCGGTACAACCGACTGTGGTGGGTGTGAATGTAGCATATTTCAAAAATCTGTCCACCATGACCATGATTGTAACATACCCGTTGGACTTAGGTAAAAAATTTATGAAGTCCATGTTTACACTCTCCAATGGGCATTCCGCTATAGGTAATAGCTTTAACAGTCCTCCAATCTGCCTTTATTCCACCTTGTCTTGTTGGCACACAAGACAAGTTGTCACATAGAATTCGAGATGGTCCCGCATACGTGGCCAATAATAGATCGCCTCGATCAATGCCCTTGTGCTTTACTGCCCCAGATGCCTAGCCCATGGTGTATCATGGCTCTCATTAATGATTTGCCACCTAACAGACCCAAACTTGGGCACATAGACCCTTTGACCAACAATTAGTAGTAGGCTATCTTCCACCTAAAAATGTCATATCTTGTTGTAACAACCCAAATTTACAAGTCGTGATGCCACATATGTTCCTAACCTATAAGTAAGCAAACCTAATAATTTTACCAATTTAATTAAAAAATGAGGTAAATAGGTAAACAACGAGTAAAATGTCTCTAACACTAAGTCCTTCATAAATACGAAATGCAGAAAGCTAGAATACTGATATACAGTGAGTTTACGGTATTTTTAATATATTTCACTTAAGAGCTGTGTGTGTAGAGCTATTTTGTATCAGTATTAATGTGTTTTTATCTTTTTTATAAGAAATAAGTTCGGGCGTGGAAGTTGAGAGATACAGCTGAAGAATGTTGCAGAAAAGGGTATCTACAGACGTGACCTACGGATCGTAGGTCCAGTCACGTTCCTAGGTGGTAGGCGTAGATGGACATGCAAGACTTGAAGGAAAATCAGGGAACTCTTGACCAAGTATAGAACCACGGTTACAAACGACGGACCGTAGGTCGACCTACAGGCCATCATGCAGTTTCGTCAAATGATTCAGAGAAGGGGGTTCCAGTACCTGATTTCGAAAGTTTAAGTATAGAGCTACAGAGAAGGATCTACGGATCGTTGATCGAACCACGGTGTGTCCTGCTGATCCGTCGATTGTTACTGAGAGTTGGAGATTTTGAGTTTTGGTAAATTGCCCAAGTCTTAAACCACGGAAGAGACCTACGGACCGTAGGTCAGTCCACGGTCCGTAGTTCAGTGTCGTAGATAAAAATCGTGTCCAGAAACTTTATTTCCTCATTTTGTTTCCTTTTTATTTGGGACATGTTTTTCTATATATAAGGCATGTAAACCTCGTTTGTAGAGGTTAGACACTATTACTTTAGTTCTAGTGTTTGGCTTTAGAGATTAACTGTCAATTCTAGCAATTCTTGATTTCCTAAGATCGTTTTGAAGACTTTAAATTTGAAATTCAAGTTGGGTTATTTGACTCATTATGTAAGTTCATGAATTCTTTTTCTAATAATATGAATTGTGTTCTTGCTAGCATGGGTAACTAAATCCACAACTAGGGTTGTGGGAACTATGAGCGATTAACAAAGTATGAATAACAACTAAGTAATTTTTGAATAGTGTTGAAGCATGCATTGATAATTCTTTCATCTAGAAGTCTTTTTAACGATGTGCAACGCTAGAACTCGCCTTGCTGCTACTTGTCAGACCAAAGGGGTAGTTAATTAGAAAAGAATTATCAACATAGATTTAGTGTGATACTTTCTATAGTCTAATGTCAATTGATGCGAGGGTGAAAACTAAGTCATACACTGATGTGATGTCTAATATGAGGTAAGGTAAGGGTTAGTAAATTATACACACGTAGCCAGACCAAGGTGCAGGGTGAAATTCTCAATTTGTCGAATCAAGGATTTAGAGATAGATAACTTACCACTTTGCATCTGATACACTAGGATAGATTACTATTGTTAGGATTACCATGTTATGAGCTTATGGGGAACACATACACCCTAGTTAGTTTCTCTCATTGATAACAACCAAAGTTTGACTCCTGCTCACTTGTTACTTAATAACCATCAGTTATTTGTTACACAACCACCCCCCCCCCCCCCTTTTACTTACTTGTCTCGAAAATAAGTTGACTAAACGAATATAATCGTAAGTTAAGTTTAAGTCTAAACCCTATTCCTCGTGGGATAACCTACAAGTTGGGTTCTTTACTTGATAACGATTACTTATACTTCTTTGGGGAGGTGTAATTTGAGCGTATCAAATTTTGGTGCATCAAATTTTAGCGCCACTGCCGGGAAATAAGACTTTTAGATTAAGTTTAACTACATTATTAAACTTTAGTCAATTATTCACTAATTTTATTTTTTCTTTTGTTTTTGGTTCTCTCAGGTTCCAATTCTAGTGTATGCCAAGTACACGGAGTCAAGGTGAACCACTAACTCCTTACGATCTTGAATTGAACAAAACTTTGCAAAGGATGAATAATCTAGGTGATGGAGTTAAGTTGCAGCCTCCTAGGGTTGATAATGATAATGCTGAAAATCAAGGTGGTAATCTATTGAGAGATGCATTGAGGGTACAGAACCCACCAAAATCGAGGTTGCGTGATAACTATAGGGTGGACTTCAATACCGCTGAATCTGAAGGACCTATTGTTGTACCTCATCTACCTCTGGGTACACATTCATGGTGACGAGCAGTCTAATGCAGATGCTTACAGCGAGGGGTTTGTTCTCTGGTATGACATCGGAGGATCCACATGGCCACGTGGCCAAATTGAGGAGTGTTTGCAAGAGTTTCATGGGCCGATCGAATTTAGACATGCATGTCATTATGTTGAGAGTCTTCCCTCTATCATTGACCGGAGATGTTGCTGTATGGTTTACTGAGCTTCCTTGTAACTCAATTTACACATGGGATTAATTGCGTAAAGTGTTCATGCAGTGTCAAAGAAGATGAACCACAAAGATAAACTTAACAACTTCGTAGCACTACCTGGAGAGTCTGTGAGTAGTTCATAGGGCAGGCTCACTGCTTTCATAAGAAGTGTGCCAAACCACAGTATTGATGATGAGTCAATAAGGAGTATTTTTACAGAGGCCAGGATGAAAATGGTAAAGTTGTGCTTGATACTATCGCAGGAGGACCATATAATGAGTGTACTTTTGAGGAGATCACTAAAAAACTAGAGAAGATTTCTCAGAATAATAAAGCATAGAGCACTCGGAAGTCAGACATTAGAAAAAGCACTTTTGTAGTTTAATCTACACCTAGTCAATTTGCTGATGACATTCATGAGGAGATGGCTCAGATGAGGACAGACATTGGGTTGGTGTTGAAGCATGTGAGCAGAGGTATCGAAAAGATAAATTATGTAAATTATTTGACTAAAAATACACCACCGATTGAGGAGTGCTATTATGAAGAGGATATTTATGCAGTAAATGATTAGACGAGGGGTTTTCGAGACAACACCCAAGGTTCCAATTTGGATAATTGGCACCAAGGTCAAAGAAACCAAGGTCAGAACTATGGCAACTATAATCGAGAGGGCCATTATGTCTGAGATGGGAACTACAAGCGCGACAACAACTACAATCGAAACAACTATGGCAATAGAAATGATCGGGTTGGACTATATGTTCCTTCTCAAAATCGAGAATTTGGCAATAGGAAAGGTAGGGGTAGTATGTCACGTATTGAGGATATGATGCAGAAGATGATGAAGAGGTTTGATTCGACTGATAAAAATGTGAATGAGATGCGAAACGACTTGTTGGGAATCGGTCAAAAAGTTGATGCACATGCGGTGTCGATCAAGCAACTTGAGAAGCAGATGAATCAGTTGTCCACTACAGTCAATCCACGAAAGCCCGGCACACTTCTAAGCAACACCATCCAAAATCTGAAAAATGATGGGCATTGTATGACAGTCACTATTCGAGGGGTTAAGTAGACCATTGATCCACCTATGCCGTTTTAGGTTGAAAATGTGGTTGAGAAAGATGATTAAGATATCGAGGTTACTAGAGAATCCAAGAATGCAAAAGAGAATGAAACAGAGATAACCCAAAAGGTTGTCCCCATGCCTAGATCTCCACCTCCATTCCCACAGAGGTTAATCAAGAAGAATGAAGAAGGTAAATACCGCAGGTTTATCGCTATGTTGAAACAGCTTCCATCAATGTCCCATTGATAGAATCATTAGAGCAAATGCCTGGGTATGTGAAGGTTATGAAAGATTTGGTGACATAGAAGAGGTCCGTGAGTTTTGAAGATGATGATAGGTTGCAACATTATAGTGCTATTGCTTCAAGGTCCCTTGTGCAGAAGAAAAAGAATCTCGGTTCCTTTATTATTCCTTGTACCATTCGGTTGCTGCATTTTTCGAAGGCGTTTTGTGATTTGGGTGCTAGTACTAATATGATGCCATTGTCTATTTACAAGAAGTTGGGTTTAAAGGATCTAAAACCAACTGCAATACGATTGATCATGGCCGATAGAACTGTAAAGAGGCCCATTGGTGTGTTCCAAGATTTACTAGTGAAAAGTGGAGTCTTTTATCTTCCTGGCGGATTTTGTGATCCTTGATTTTGAGGTTCCTATTATCCTTGAGAGACCATTCCTTGCCACTGGGCGCACCTTAGTCAATATGGAGAACGGGCAGATGAAGTCCCGATTGAATAATGAAGAGGTAACTTTCAACATCTGTAGATCCATGAAGCAGAGTAGTGAGCTCAAGTCAGTATCAGTGGCGAATCATATTGTAGAAAGTGGTTCTGAGGTGTCTGTTGAAGAGAGGTTGGGTGTTGATACACTAACAACAGTAATGATGAATTTTGAGGATGATGGAATTGAATACTATGATGAATTGGTCACCACACTTAATAGGTTCGAATTCTGTTCAAAATCAAAGAGATTGGAGTTAGACATGAAGAATCGTGACTCTCCACCCATAAGACCGTCTGTTGAAGAGGCTTTGATATTGGAGTTTAAGGCTCTACCATCACATTTGATGTATGTATTCTTGGGGAGAGATGATACTTTACCGGTTATCATTGCGGCAAATTTGAATGTGACACAAGTTGAGGCATTGGTTTCAGTGTTGAAGAGGTTTAAGCGGCCTATTGGGTGGACTATTGCTGGCATTATTGGGATCCCTTCTGACATTTGTTCTCATAAAATCCAACTCATGCCGGATCACAAGCCTAGTATTGAGCACCAGAGAAGACTAAATTTTCCTATACAAGAGGTAGTAAAAAAGTAAATCATCAAGTAGTAGGATGCTAGAGTTATTTATCCTAAAGCAGATAGTAGTTGGGTTTGTCCTATTTAATGTGTGCCTAAGAAAGGTGGGATGACTGTGGTTTCGAACGCAAAAAATGAGCTTGTTTCGATGCAGCCCACGACTGGATGGAGAGTCTGTATAGACTACCAGAAGTTAAATTCTTAGACAGAAAATGACCACTTCCCTATGCCGTTCATAGATCAGATGTTGGACCGACTTGCGGGTAAGGGTTGGTATTATTTTCTTCATGGTTATTTGGGGTACAATCAGATTTCTATATATAGCTCCGGAAGACCAAGAGAAGACAACCTTCACTTGCCCTTATTGGATTTTCGCTTTCAAACAAATGTCATTTGGGTTGTGTAATGCTCCAGTGAGCTTCTAGTGTTGTTTGGTGTCGATATTTTCTGATATGCTGGAGGACACCATTGAGGTATTTATGGATGATTTCTTTATGTTAGGTGACTCTTTTGATCGTTGTTTAGACCAATTGGCCGCAGTACTGAAACGGTGTGAAAAGTGCAATCTTATGCTCAATTGGGAAAAGTGCCACTTCATGGTGAAAGAGGGGATTGTTCTGGGTCATCGAATTTTTAAGAAGGGTGTTGAGGTTGATAGAGCGAAAGTCGAGGTAATAGAATAGCTTCCACCACATATCTCTGTTAAAGGTGTTAGAAGCTTTCTTGGGCATGTAGGTTTTTATAAGAGGTTCATCCAGGATTTCTCCAAAATTGCACATCCATTGTTCAAATTGCTCGAAAAGGAGTGCATGTTTAAGTTTGATAATGCTTTTCTGAGAGCATTTGGAGAGTTGAAGTAAAAGCTATTTTCCACACCTATCATTATTCCACTGGATTAGGGGCAACAGTTTGAGGTAGTGTGTGATGCGAGTGGAGTGGCGCTTGGTGTGGTATTGGGACAGAAGCGAGAGAAGATCTTCATCCTATTTACTATGCCAGTAAAGCTCTAAATGTGGCTCAAAAAAACTATACAGTGACAGAACAATTCTTGCGGTGGTTTTCGCATTCGAGAAATTTTGATCATACTTGCTTGGTACTAAGGTCATAGTGCATACTGACCATTCTACATTGAGATATTTGATGGCTAAGAAGGATGAAAAATCGAGGTTTATTAGATGGGTGTTGTTGCTCCAAGAGTTCGACTTTGTGCTGAAAGATAGAAAGGGGACAGAAAATCAAGTTGCCGATCACTTGTCCAGATTGGAGGAAGCAGTTATGCTCAAGCTAGGTGATAGGGCTGAAATTAATGATGCTTTTCCAGAAGAAACAGGTATTGGCTGCTTCTTATGATCTGATTCGTTGGTTCGCAGACTTTGCTTTCTACTTGGCAAGTGATCTGGAAAATAGTTTATGCATGATGTGAAAAAGTTCTTTTGGGATAAGCCTTATTTGTACCGTAGTTGTGCTAATGGGATTATTCGTCGCTGTGTACCCGAGGTTGAGATGTTGAGTATACTAGAGGCGTATTAATCATCGCCTGGTGGTGGGCATCATAGTGGTATTGGGCCTGCACATAAAATTTTGCAGTGTGGGTATTACTGGCCTACTTTCCACCAAGATACTCGTGATTACGCCAAGACTTGTGACCATTGCCAAATAGAATGAGGAATTTCAAAAAGGCAAGAGCTTTATAGGAATTTGATATTGGTGATAGAGTTGTTTTATGTATTGGGCATTGATTTTATGGGTTCATTTGTGAGCTCACATGGGATGAAGTATATTCTTGTTTCGGTCGATTATGTGTCGAAGTTGGTGGAAGCAATTGAGCTTTCCAACAATTAAGGTAAAAGTGTCATCGCATTCTCGAAAAAGAATATATTCTCCATATTTGGTACACCTAAGGCGATTATCAACGATGGAGGTTTCCACTTCTGTAATAAGTTATTCAAGGCGCTACATAAGAAATATGGCGTCCGCCATAATGTAGCCACTCCTTACCATCCGCAGTCCAGTGGGCAAGTTGAAGTGTCCAACAGAGAGATCAAGCATATTCTGGCTAAGACTGTGAATGTGAATAGAATCGATTGGTCAAGCAAGCTTGATGATGCTCTATGGGCCAATCTCACTGCATTCAAAACTCCCATAGGTATGTCCCGCTAACAACTTGTATATGTGAAGTCTTGCCATTTGCCGGTAGAGCTAGAACATAAGGCTATGTGGGCTCTAAAGAAGCTAAATTTGGATTGGGGCGCCGCATCGAATCATAGAGTAAGTGACATGAATGCACTTGATGAGTTTTGCTTAAAATCTTATAAAAAGTTCAGCCTTGTACAAGGGGAAGATGAAGAAGTATCATTATCAAAGGATTGAAAAGTGAGAATTTGTTGTGGGTGATCTGGTGCTTTTATTCAACTCTAGGTTGTGTTTGTTTCCTAGCAAGCTCAAGTCTAAGTGGACTGGGCCATTCATAGTCACGTAAATGTTCCCACATGGATCGATCGAGATCGAAAACAATGAGGGGACAAGGTTTAAAGTGAACGAGCAAAGGATCGAGGTCTATATAGGAAAAGAGGAAAATGTGCAAAAGGTGGTTGAGGCCTACTATCTTGATGAAGTATGAGTAATCATAAGGCCTACGTCGTGCCGCAATGTTAAATCGAGCGTTGTTTGGGAGGCAACCCAAGATGTACAATTTAGCCAACTATAGGTTTTATTTTCGATTTAGGAGATTTCTTTGTTTTGTTGATTTTCTGTAATTTTTAGATTAGTAATTTTATTTTTGTTTTAGAGTTGGCTAGATATAGCATAGGGTCCGCGTCTAAAAAGTGTCCAGAAAATGTAAAAAGAAAGGCCTAATGGTTGCTACATTTGCGTGAGCGAAAGGAAAAATCTGCAGAAAAAAGGTTGTGCAGAGGTCTACGGACCCCATCGACGATCCATGGTTCCATCCACGGACAGTGAATGGTGTCCGTAGATCCCAGGTGAGATCTCTAATTTTGTCTAAGTGTTAAAGGGACCTACGAACCTGATCTACTGTCCGTAGGTCGACCCACGGACCCTAGACGGGGTCTCATGGGTCCAAACTATAGTTTCGCCTAACTCGATCCGAACAACTTTTAAAACCCCTTTATCTTATATTCATCCCCCACATTCAAAACTCCCTCCTAACCGTCTTTAACCCCTTCCTCTCCCAAAATCACTCAATTAATCTTCCAAATCCCACAGATCACTCCCCATTCACTTCTCCATATTCCCATATCTTTTTTCTCCATTCCCAAATTATCACCTCCATTCCAAACGATTCCATTGTCCAGGTTCGGCGTTAAAAGGATAGCAAAAGGTCTAAGGAATTCACTGTCGTAACACAATCACCCACTTTTGATACTTGTAAGGTAACTGAATTCACTTTAACTTTGAATTTCGGTATTCACTGTTCCTTACATGAAGTCATGAAGTGGTCTTGACCTTGGGTTGTTTTTGTATTAAATTGCTTGTTGAACTACTATTAGAAACACCCATGGGACGATAAAATGTGATTGTGTAGTCTTAGTAATCGAGTAACTCAGCAAAAAGTTAGTCTAAATAAAAGTTTCAACTTAGGGTTCCTAGTTTTGTATGAAATAAATGGTAAATAATGAGTAATCGGAACCCTAGGGATGACGAACTATCATGAATTGTGTTGAAATGCATGATTAGACTTAGGTTAAATGAGTTTAATTGTCGAAACATGTTCAAACAAGAGGCAAGTCCAAAACCTGGCACATATTCGACCTATGAGACTTCGTCCATAGACCGTAGGTCAAACTACAGACCATAGATAGGGCCCGTAGGTTTGCCTATACATGAAATCCACCAAGTGTGGAATCACAGAAGTGGACTACGATCCATAGGTCAACCTACGGACCGTTTTGTGCATCCGTGGTTCCCATCAAAGCCCAACTTTTTTGGGACCTCTGACCTACGGAGGGGACCCACGGACCGTAAGTCAACCTACGGACCGTAGGTGGCCATTGTAGCTACTGTCAGAATTTTTTTTTAGTTTTTGTTTTGGTTCGTTCTTTGGTCTAAAATTTTTTCGAGTGTCATTGGTTTATTTTGGTACTAACTAAGCCTCCACAGGTACCATGGCTCCCAAGAAAGCTCCGGTTTACGCCACAAAGGGCAAGTCAAAGTCAGTTACACCAACCTTGCGGCTCATTGATGAAGATATTGATGCGGAGAAGGATCCCGCCTATGTACCACATACTACGAGTACATCCCCAACTGCACCCCACACTACCCGAAACCAATCCCGGCAGGTGGTTCCCGACATTGTCACTGCCTTCTAGTCTAATAAGGAAGATACACTGATCGGGTCACCGGTTGGTTCTACTTCCAGCTCTGAGGCTGGTTCTGCTTTCGGCTCTGAGTCTGCCTTTACTTTCGACTCTGCATCCGAGTCAAGTTCACATGGTAGGGCTGTCTCGTCTGATGAGGCTACTAGTGAGAGGGATATTCAAGTGCCACTGAACACCGATCCTGCCCGAGTTGCTGAGGAGCCAAATAGGTGGTAGGTAGATAGTCAGTGACAGATATACGGGGATACCAGGATGATAACCGAAAAGAATAGGATGGCTCAAATAATTATAGAGGAGCGCATGGTACTCAAATTTACAAGTCGTAATGGCACCTATGTTCCCAACTGATAGGTAAGCCAACCTAATAATTTTACCAATTTAATTAAAAAATGAGGTAAAAAGGTAAACAACGAGTAAAATGTCTCTAACATTAAGTCTTTCATAAATACGAAATGCGTAAAGCTAGAATACCACCCAAGAATTGGTGTCAAAAGTACAAGAGCTTCTAAAATACGGTGCAAGTCTGAAACTAAAATGACAATTCTAAACATAAGAGATATCCTGTTTGAATACAAAAAAAAACATAATAAACCATAAAATAGAGAGAGGTGTGGACTGCGGAACAACCAAGTCGCTCACCAAAACTCCAAGATATTCCAAGCTCGAACTTAAAAAGCTCCACGAGAGGTGCACATATTAGGAATCGAATCTGCACCACAAAAGAGTAGAACAAATGTAGTATGAGTACGAAACCACATGTACCTAATATATCTCATAGACCGACAACAAAGAAGTAGCGACGGGATTTCATATAAGAAAATCAATTCCTTACTTATACAAGTCTATATTATACTTACCAGTCAATTTTCATCAAATAGAGGTAATCAAATATCAAGTAATTTCCAACCACTAATAAAACACATAATCATCAAGAATTAAGCAGGTCATGAGATGCAATGCAATATGACACCATGAAATGATATGCCTCAGATGCCAAGTACTCTCTCAACTATATATACATGATACTCCTAAAAAATACATTGAGAGTTCATGACCCATGAAGGACTCGTGAGGTACATATACTGACACGGATGATCTCTACGTGTCTGTGCGGATGATCTCAACGCACTATCATGAAATCAAACAATTTCTGCACGGGTGATCTCCACGTGCTCCAAATTACAATGTTAACATCTCACCATCCCCAGCATGGACGATCTCCACGTGCCCAACTTATACTCAATCTCATTCAATGCATGTGCACAATATTATTTCAATAAAAGGGGACGATGATGCAGCTCAATCAATCAAATATCAACATGATATATAACCATCTCGACTATCACAAATATACAGGTTCAATAAAGAAACACAATCATACAAAAGAATTCAAGCCTGTTCCAATACACATATGCTTTGGTATTTCCCTTTATTACAGTAGTACTCATACCAATGCCCGTCATACCATTGGTACGAAACCCCCATCTTTCGCCCTTACCCATTGTCTATTCCATTTTTAATATTTAATTAGAAAATGTCCCTCAATGAAGTCTAAAAGTCTTAACATACCTTGAATGCCGAACACGTGCTACGAATCCTCAAGATTTTTCCTTCCCTTTTCGCAAAGCTTCAGAACCTTCCCAATCTACCAATTATGCAATATTCGTAAGTAAGTGATTTCATAGACACTCATATTACTACACGTCCTAGACTAAACACTCATCAAAATGCTATAGTCAAGCTCCTAATTTTGATGCCAACTAATATGTCATGTCTTATATTTCTTAAAAATCAAGCCTAGGGTTAAGTCTTAATATCTCCAAACAATATATTCTAATGGTATCCATATAATACAATACACCTAATGTTTAATTACATATACCAATATATCAAAACTATTGTCTTAATTTGATAAATAAATAAATTAAGAACCAATTCTATCAGTTAACGGAACTAGGAAATGCACTGCAAACATAATTGATTTGCTAATCTATCAATGTGTTGTATAAATTTTATAATGGACTTATAACTGGAAACCATTGGCATGATTTCCCAATAGTGGCTTTAAATATTGTCCCCCTAAAAATTAAAAAAAAAGCAAACATTAAATGGTATTCAACTCCAATATTGACATTCTAATACAAATTGCTTTCCTCCATTCAATATTATAATAATATATACATACATCAATCACAAGTGCACCCACAAAATTGAAAATTCATATATAAAAAATTCCTTACCTTAGACTGATCGCCGCAAACAAAACCTTGTACACTGTTTTCTTCTTCTATTTTTTTCTAAACAATTAAGTGATATTTCTATTAACTTAACTTAATTATATGAACCAAGTGGTAAAGGGAATTAAATAATTTATAGATTTAGCCCATTAACTATTCATCTATATTAATTATTTAATAAGTATTCATCAACTAATTACTCGTAGTTATTGAATAGTTTAAAATTTCCATTTAAAATTCTATGGGAAGAGTCAAAATAGTGCTAGTGCTCAAAACGACCAAGCGGGTCGTTACACTTGCCTTGGGAAACTATCTCTATAAGTTTCTTGGCCTCTGGATCATGCTGCATGACATTCTTGATAACATCTTGGATGTCATAGTGAGTTGTGGTGATGGCAGCAAGCTCGACCTTTCTACTTAATGCGTCGGCCACTACATTGCCCCCTTCCTAGTTTGTACTTCAGCACATAGTCAAACTCGGCTAGGAAGTCTTGCCACCTAGCCTGCTTCAGAGTGATCTTCTTTTGTGATTGGAAATAGCTAGTGGCCACATTATCTTTCTTTACCACGAACTTGGAGCCTAGCAAGTAGTGTCTCCATGTGTGTTTCCTTCTCCTGCATAGTATATCGTCGTTTGGTCACATTCAATTTATGGCTCTTGAACGTTGTTGGGTGTCTATTTGAATTAAGAGTCCCTCAATTGCAAAGTATGAGGCATCCGTATGTACTTCAAATGTTTTTGAAAAGCTAGGTAGCGTCAAGTTCGACTCTTTTGTCACAACAGCCTTAAGACTTTTGAACGCTTTTTGCTACTGTTCGCTCTAAACCCATAGCTTATTCTTCTTCAACAGCTCGATCAGTGGTTGGGGTTAGCAGAGTCTCCACTTATGAACATGCGATAATAGTTCCCAAGTCCAAGAAAAGATCTTAGTTCGGTCACTTTTGTGGGTGCTTCCCACTCGTTGATTGCTTGTATCTTAGCCTCGCTCCTTCGCACTTTGCCTTAGCTATAACATGCCCTAATAAGTGTACCTCATGCTGGGTAAACTCACATTTCTCTTGCTTGATGTAGAGTTGGTTTTCCCGTAAGACTTAAAAAACCTTATTCTGGTGCTCAACATGCTACTCCAAGGTATTGCTATAGATAATTATGTCATCTGAATATACCACCACGAACTGATCCAAGTAAGGATGAAATATTTTATTAATCAACATGCAAAAGGTGGAAGGTTTGTTGGTCAAGCTGAAGGGCATCACCAACCACTCGTAAGCACAATATCTCGTCCCACACGCGATCTTCGTTCATCCCCCCTTAGTTATGCGGACGTGGTAGTATACCTTGGTAAATTACTTGGCTTGTCCAAGTCTATTAAACAAATTGACAATGAGCGGGATAGGGTACTTGTTTTTTATTATCACCTTGTTAAGTGCGCAATAGTCAATGCATAGGCGTAAAGACCTGTCTTTCTTTCTTTGAAATAGAATCGGTGTGCCATAAGGTGCTTTAGATGGGCAAATGTGACCGGTTTCAAGGAGCTCCTTCAATTGTTTCTCTAGATCGTCTAACTCGGGTTGATTCATAGGATAATGAGCGACCGTAAAGTTGGTCTTACCTTTCCACTTCCCACCGTGATGTTTATTCCTTGGGCAACTCCATAAACGGGAGTCGTTGGTGCATTAACCATCTTAATGCGGGTGTTTATTGGGCTATAACTCAGGACCAATCTTGTTGTTGGCATCTTGGTCGTAATGTTGGCTTCTGCACTAAGTCTACCATGGCACGAGCTGGTCGTCCATTGATAAAGATGTCTACATACTACGTGTTATACTTTCCCGGCTTTCCCGTCTTTTTGGCAATGGCATTGCATAGCCCGACCATGACCAACTACTTCGTGCCTGTGTCTTGTACTTTTCTTATGCGTCCTTCTCTTTTCACTCTCGCAGGATAGCACCAAAGTTCTTTATTTCCGAGCATCTGGCATTACTATACGGTCCACCGCATATGTAGCATCCATCTCATTTTGTAGTTTTCGCCTTTCTCTTGGTATAGTTTTGGCGCCCGAACCACTTTTCATACAACTTATAGGAGTCGTGCTGCTTAGGATGTGTCTGCTTCTCCTTGCCTCGGCAATAATCTCCCCCATATTTAGCATAACTAGTCCTTTCCCCTTGTCATGCATATCATGCTGGAAGTCGTTTAGGCTTAGACTTATGTGATGGCCTCATATATGGTCCTGACTTGCCGTCGTTCCAACTCAGTCTTGGCCCAATTCTGCAATCCGTCAATAAAGTGGAACAACATGTATTCATCCGCGAGGTTGGGAATTCGAAGCGTGAGCGTGGAGAACTCCTTCACGTATGCCCTAGTGCTACTTGTTTGCTTCAATTTCCTAAACTTGTGCCTGGCCTCATATATGACGTTGTTAGGGGAAAAGGCCTTCTTGAAATCTTCTCAGAATTACTCCCAAGTATTGATGGTACAAAGCCCCTTCCCTTTCTCGGACTCATTACGCCTCATCTAGCATAGCCATCTATAATAGGTACAACAGTGTATCTTGTTTTCATCACTTTTCACCTAGTTACACTTGAAATAATTCTCCAAGTTCCATAAGAAATTTTCCACCTCTTGCGCGTCACAAATTCCTTTGAACGTAGGTGCCTTGGGAGCCTCGACCTTGGTCTCCCTATCTCGGTCAAATGGCAATGGTCCTCCAACTTTCACGCCCTCCTTGAGTGCTTTCATTTCGGCCCTCATAGTTTCAATTTTTCTTAGTGCATTCATAAGCCGACACTCTAAGGAAATGATGTCCTTATTAATCTTGAAGTCAGCACGTTGGCAACCCTCTAACTCATTGTGGATGTTGAAATTCTTAAGGGTGAAGTACTTAAGTGTCTTGAACTTGCCATCGACCTCGTTCAAGTGCTTTCCTAAGATCTCCACAACCTTTCTTGCCATGTCAACCCTTGTGACCCACTCTACCTCGGGTGTGGCATCAATGGCCTCCTCACCATGTTTATCTTCAATTGCTTCAATGGTTGAAAATGGGTGAGATGTTAGCGCTTCAGTTGGTGTAGGGTCGAGCAATATCTCATCGCTACTCTTAAGATGTTTCCTTCCCTTGCTGTGCTTCTTTCCACCACCCTGCTTGATGTTAGTGGTGCTAGCAACGTTAATGTCTCCTTTGTTAGCCATTCCCTTAGTACAGACCTTTGCTCTAATACCACGTTGTCACAAATTAGTCTTTCACTAATGCTTCATGTGGCACTTAAAAACTTACTCACGAATCTTTTACGATCTTCTAAACTCAAGTGAGCCCTTTGAAACTTAGATTGCTAAGAGAATGAAGAAAGACAAAGAGAACTTTTTAAAAGAAGACTTTTTATTGATTGGAAGATTGCACAACGAATCGATTTTTCTCTATATTTCTTACGGTATCGAATCAAGTATGAAAAATAGTTTGAATTGTTGGACGTGATAAATAATGATAAATTTTTATTCTTAATTCATTAGGATTATTTACATATCAATATGAATATATTTATCTCTATTGGCTTATTTAATTTAGGGGTACTTTTTGTACTTTTCTTGGTTTTTATCTTTAAGAGCACCATAGTTCAAGAATAATGGTTTGTTGCTGTCAAATTTACGGAAAATGGTCAAATATACCTATGTACTATTGGAAATAGTTTAAATATACCCTTCGTTATACTTTGGGTCCAAATATACCCTTTCTGTTATACTTTGAGTCCAAATAGACCCTCTTATTATACCTTGGCACAAATATACCCTTAATTTTAATAGAATGACACATGTCAAGCTTAGAATTAAATGACACATCCTAATTTTAAATATCCAATTTGTTTAACCCAACCTTCTAACCACCCGACTCAATCAAACTTATTTTTTCTTCTTCTTTACATTGAACAACCTTTACCACCAGCAAAGCTGTGAAAATTATAATGGTGGCTCCCATAGTGCTGGTGTTTAATTCAGTTAGGCATTTCAGCTTTCTTTGCTTACACCTAATGTTCAATTGTTTGGAATTCCATATCGATTTGCCTCTTTTATTAGACTATCATTCAACAAGTTATCGATCATAACAGTAACAATTGCTCATTCCGTTTCAGACGTTGCTGACCGTTCATTGCCGACGGCATTGCATTTCACTATAGTTGATTTCCTTATTGGATTTGTCGTGACCTTGGACAGGCCTGCGATTTCCCCTTCAGGAAAGGATCTAAGCCTCTACCATTGATATTTTCATTATTGGGTTTTGGATCCTTGAATTGCTAACAAAATGCTTTAAGTTGTGATTGGGTTGAGTTTCAGATCATATTTAATTGTCAAGGAATTTTCGATTGTGCTAGTAGCAAAAGGGAAAGCTTGTGTTTCTAGTCCTGATGATGAATCAAATTGGTATGTTTTTTTATCATGATGACTACAGTTTTTGGTGTATCTGATTGGAATTTGAGGAAGGAGATGGAGGGAGAATCTCCACAATTACAATTTTTTCTGGACACAAAAGTGAAAAAGATGAAAAAAATGGGTTCGGTCGGTTAGATGGGTGAGAATCTATCAAAATTGAATATTTAAAATTGGGGATGGTTCATTTAATTCTAAGCTTGACATGTGTCTTTCCGTTAAAATTAGGGGTATATTTGTGTGAAGTACAATCCGAGGGGATATTTGGACCTAAAGTATAACAGGAAGGGTATATTTGGACCCAAAGTATAACAAATGGTATATTTAAACTATTTCTAATAGTATAGGGGTATATTTGACCCTTTTCCCTTTTTTTATTAAGAGCACCATAGTTCAAGAATAATGATTTGTGGTTGTCAAAATAAAACAAAAAAATATTATGCTATTTGGGTTCAAAATCAAAACTCCTTCATTCAAATGGACACTATTGCCAATGCACCAAAGTTGTAGCTTTTGTCAAGATTGTCCCAGTTAAAATATATATTCTTTAAATATAGAATTTGACATATATATACGATGTAATTTTCCGATGAAGGATGTCCAACTATAGTTTCGCCCCTACATACTCCTACAAGAGTTTGAGACACTTGCTATGTCATGTGGCTTATCAGGGTGAGGTTATATCTAAGTTTAGTTAGTTAAGTAGATGAATATTTTTAAGACTGTCAATAATTCAAGAGTGAAACTAATAATTTGTGTCGAATTTAAGAGTGTTTTCAATACTTCTATCTATTTCATTACTCCCTGTTCCCTATTTAGTTGTCAAATATTTCCTAATTTGATGTCCCTTTTTACTTGTCATTTTTTATGAATCAAGAAAAGACAATTTATTTTTTTCCTATTATACCTTCAAATTATTAACATTGAGTTAATGTCTTTAAAAAATATAGTGAGTTGTGAGTAAATATATTTGGAGCCATATCCACTATTAGGAGTAATATAGTAAATTCACAGTATCAATGAATATTTTTTTTTCCATGGATATTTTCTTAACAGGCGTGACAAGTCAAAATTTGACAACTAAATATTTTCAATTTTTTGGCTGGTTAAAATTAGCAGCTAAAGCTTGATTAGCGTTCACCCAAGTACTATTGTAGACTTAACGTAAGCGTTAAGAACACCGGAGCCATGAACGTCGACGGCGTTGTAAAAGATGAAAGAAAGGTCGCCGGAAAAACTGAGGAGAATGAATACGAGTATGAAGAGGAACAAAGGATGCTAGAAGAGTTAGGAATGTACAAAGGAAAGGTGAGATTAGTGAATAGTGAAGAGCCAACAGAGGAGACAATGTTACTGTGGGGAATTCAACAGCCTACGTTTTCAAAACCCAATGCCTTCGCACGCCAAACTTCTCTCCAGCTCCGTGTTGATGCATGTGGACGAACTCTCTCCATTCTACAGTCTCCTTCTAACCTGGTTTGTGCCTAATTTGAACTCTTAAAACTAATTGAGTTAACCCTAGGTATGAGTTGGTCAATTTGAACTTAGAATTTTCATTTTTTTTTTTTTTTTGGTTGATGAAGCTAAAAATTAACTTTGCAATTAAATTGCAGAGGAAACGTTTGTATTTTTAACAAAGTTGTTAATGGGTTAATTTGGATCAATATATTATGTTTTTATGGGGCGTTTTGAAATAATGTTTGATTGTTTTGGTTATATAAATCAGTTAGTTATATTTTTGAAGAGATCTTTTGTTTATTGGGAGGTATCCTAGGTGACTTGAAAAGCAGAATCCTCATAATAGTATGATTCAGATACCTGACGAGAGGAACAGATAAAAGATCAGGATAGACAGGATGACCTATATCCATTTCATATTAAAAGCTTGATGAAAGCAAGAAATCATAACAAAAGAATATAAATTCCATTCATACAAGTAGGAGCCGCACAATTGCATTGCCGATTGTATTTCTGTCCAAGTCCCTTTGAGGACATTCTATAAAACAATGTATTTCTGTCCTAATACTGTGTTATAAGGATTAGAAAGGCGTTCTTTTCGTTTTTTATCTTTTATTTTTGAATTGATTGCAGTTGATAGAGTGAACCATCCATCATGCTTTTGAGAATAGCTACTTTTTCAATAGTAAATATTCATTAGCTATGGCATTAATAATGGCTCTTTGGTTAGTTTTGGTGCTCAACTTGTGTAATTTAGAAATATTTATCTAGACTTTTATAAACCTAAAATGATCAGAGTGATTTTCCTTTCGAATTCAAGGAAGAATTATGCTAACTTCTGAAATTTTCACATTTTCCCTAATATCTTGGGAGGTTCTGAAGGGAAAACTTGAGATTGTCATGCACTCTCACATCACTTAACGCATATGGCTTCTCCTTGGCACAGCAGTTTCTAAAGCATGAACAGTGTATAAATTGTTTGGGTTAACCTGAAGTAGTTGATTACAATTGTGTGTAGAATCCAATTAGAATGCAGAAGGCTTTATTGGCTTTCTTGACTAGGTTTCGTATATACCTGGAGAACAGTGTTCTGAATCCCTTTTGACCTGTAATTGTGCGTTCAAGCAATTCCCGTTGAAATAAAAAAGGATATCAACAACGACTCTAGAGCTATGAATTACACAAAAGAAATGCACGAAAAAGGAACCAGTTAGTTTCTTTATGTTTAATTAGCACCTAGGACTTCTACTCAATAGAAAAAAACTGGCAAATGGTTGTTAGTTTGTCCTAAATGTGAGAAGGCATTCAACGGTCCTGTAATTGTGCGTTCAAGCAATTCCCGTTGAAATAAAAAAGGATATCAACAACGACTCTAGAGCTATGAATTACACAAAAGAAATGCACGAAAAAGGAACCAGTTAGTTTCTTTATGTTTAGTTAGCACCTAGGACTTCTACTCAATAGAAAAAAATTGGCAAATGGTTGTTAGTTTGTCCTAAATGTGAGAAGGCATTCAACGGTCCTGTAATTGTGTTTTCAAGCAATTCCCGTTGAAATAAAAAAAAGATATCAACAACGACTCTAGAGCTATGAATTACACAAAAGAAATGCACGAAAAAGGAACCAGTTACTCTCTTTATGCTTAGTTAGCACCTAGGAATTCTACTCAATAGAAAAAAAACTGACGAATGGTTGTTAGTTTGTCCTAAATGTGAGAAAACATTCAAAAAGGAAGTTTATAGAGGGTTATTCAAAATGGACTGCTCTTTTAACCCGTTGAAGAAGGATGTCAAATGGGTTATGTCAGATGCAAGTGATGCGGGTTTCAATGCATTGAAGAGGGCCATCTATATTGCGGTTGCCAGATTTTGATTTACCATTTGAAGTACACACTGATGCATCATATTATGCGTATAGTCAGTTGGTTCTGCAGGATCATGCAGTTGCGTTTGAGAGCCAAAAGTTGAACGCTACGGATAATCGTTATTCTGCTCACGAGAAAGAGATGGTGGTGGTACTCAATTGTATTCGGTATGGTGAGTCTACCTACTTGGAACAAAGGTTGTGGTCTGAACAGACAACGTGGCCAATACATCAAAACTCAACAGAAGCGGTCTGAAGCATGCCCAATGGCAGGAGTTTCTTCTGAGAAGAAAATCAAAAGTTGATGGGAAGGCATCAAAATGGTTGTCGTAGATAGATTCTCGAAGTGTGGGATTTTTATTGCTCCTCCTACTCTTTGTTCTTCCGAGATAGCTGCTGAATTGTTCTAAGAAACTTGAGGAGCAAATTCAGAAGAATGTGACCAGCTAGTTAGGAAAGCTTGTGTATCATTTTAAAATTCTACAAAATAGCCTACTACTTTTGTACAATAGATATCATTTAATCTATCAAAATGTCTGTGCAGTTATCTGCCTTTATCATTTCAGCTCTTTCAATTTTTTTTTAACAACTTATTTTTATAAGGTTTCTTACATGTCTTCTTCTTTAATTAATATGACTAGCATTAGTATGGTCCTATTTCATCACAAAACTCACTACTAGGACATCAAAAGAACAAAGCATGAGAATTCATAGTCAAGGAGCAAGGTCTTCTCCTTAACATTAATCATCATATATTCATTTTGGAACCATTAGTTGGTAATTCAATCAGAATATTAACTCAACTCCGTTACGGTTATCTTTACCTTGTCAGTTTTCTTTCAAGGTCATCGTGTTGTAAGTAATATAGTCTTCACATCTCCTTCAAGTATCTTCCTTATACAGGGAATAAGAGGGACTGGCATTATTACTAATTGCTAATGAATCAAATCCTCATTACTTCATATACCCTGGACTCTTCTTTACCTACTAATTTGGCTTGCCTTCTTGCTACCATGGACCTCTCAAACAGAATTAGGAAAAGATAAGACTCGCTATCTCCACTGATGTTTTATATCCAGGATCATACTTTCTGTACATGGATTTAAGCTTTTTATTCTGCTTTAACTCTTGAAAATTATGAACTAGAAAAGTTTTGAGTTATTAAGTCACTTCGTTGCGTGGCTTTTGAGATGACTAATAAGCTTTGGCAATGACATGATCCAAAGACAAATGGGATTAGTTGCTACTTGTTTTCTGGAAATGTTGCTTATATCTGCTGAAAGAATAAATGGTTATGAGACATTTTGATCTCCTAGCACACACAAAGCATATCATCGACATTATTGACCGTTGTGCTCTCTCTCTTTCATCAATTTCTTGTAATCAAGCTATATTTACTTTAGGGCACTCCTGGAGTAACTGGTTCTGTAATGTGGGATAGTGGAGTGGTCCTTGGGAAATTCTTGGAGCACGCTGTAGAATCAGAAAGAATTCATCTTCAAGGCAAGAAAGTCATTGAATTGGGCTCTGGCTGTGGGTTAGTTGGGTAATACTGTTATCTTTTGCACCTTCGATTTCTGATTTTGTCAAATCATTTTTTGTCATTACTGGTTTAAGCTAGTGGATGTCAGTCAAACAGTTGAAATAGATGCATGTTCCAATAAAATTATGTTGGATTAGTTCCTATTGTAGATTCTTGTCTCAATGGGTACTAAAAACAAGGGATATCATGTCCATAAAATAAATTACTTGCTCATAAAATTATGTTTTCGCCTAGTAGTAGTCATTCAATGTTGAACCCACTAACCGTGCATGTCAAAAATTTACTGCTGTAAAATTGTTCATTTCTCTTAAATTTCTCATTCTATGTTTCCAGCTGTGTTGCAGCTCTTTTGGGTGCTCAAGTTATTCTCACTGACCTCCCAGATAGACTGAGGCTCCTGAAGAAAAACGTAGAAGCTAATTTATATGGAGATGTAAGAGGCTCTGCAACAGTAAATGAGCTCACATGGGGAGATGAGTTGGATAATGATATGACGAATCCATTGCCAGATTATGGTAACAATCTGAGATGGTCTCATTCCATATAGCAGTTGCTTTACAATACATAATCAAATGCCATATGCATCTGTCTGAGGTTGCATAATTGCCCTTCACAATGTTGTCACATGCATATTTCAAAATGATATTTTCTTCTCTCTTTCTGATAACCAAGACATCCCGTGTATAAGCTGGCCTGACCACAGTCGGTGGCTTGGTGCACAGATTTAAAACTCAAGGGAGAACAGTCTGCCCTTCTACTCTCATCCCACTTTAAAACCAAGCTTCAGCTAGCAGTTCAAACTTGTTGTGTGTACTTACAACACATCCCCGTCCTTCATTTATCATGAGACATTTCAAATAATTGAAATTTTCTTTTCTTTCTCATGTCCTTATATCATTATTAGTTTCTTTGGGGGGGATGTGAATGAGAATTATATACTATTTAGTGTTTAATCACAGAAGTGGTAAATTCAGTTAAAACTTCCAGCAATGTTTCAGAGAAATTTTATTGTGTTCGCATTTTCCTTTATTGAGTATAAGCCTTAGCATGAAAGGTTTGCAAAACTTGAAATTTTGCTGTCAATAAATCTGATACTATTAGTTGAGGCATACTATGGGTTTATAGTTGTAACTGATGAGAGGTCAGGCTGCTCCAATCATCCATGAAGACACTAATCTTGAAAATCAATCTTAAAAGGTGATGAAGGGTAGCGTCTTCCCTTTCAAAGCTAAGCGTCTGTTGACCAATGGTATGCAGTCAATAGAAGCAATGTGGAGAAAATCCATCTTCAGTGTAGAGATCATATATGTCAATTGGCTACATAATAGCCCTGAATGAATCAGTATGTCTGACCTCAGTTCATGCTCCTTTGAATCTGCCTTACATGGTTTGACCAGAAGTAACACCTAATTTCAGGTCTCTCAGTTGAAAAGTTGCTGTGGACATGTATGGGCTATGATATAAGTTATAGACTAGTTCAACTTTCAGTTTTAGACTTGTCCAAGTCGCTAGATACTGCAGAGTTAACTTAGGTCTGATTAAATTTTACCCATTTATGAAACAATGGTTCTGCATAATTCTACAAAGAAAATGATGTATATTTCCTATAGCAATTTGCGTCCTCTCAAGCTTCCTTCTACCCATAGCAAAACTTGGGATGCTATGC
Organism: Solanum bulbocastanum; assembly: GCA_037074985.1. Classification (NCBI taxonomy): domain Eukaryota; kingdom Viridiplantae; phylum Streptophyta; class Magnoliopsida; order Solanales; family Solanaceae; genus Solanum; species Solanum bulbocastanum. The sequence continues at coordinate 5,092,613 of CM073604.1, forward strand.
TATCCACGTTAACATGCCAAAACATTTTCTGGGACTTTATTGTCTGAATGCACTAATCACAGATCAGCTGGCCCTCAGGGATTTGGTTCTTGGTTAAGAGTGCAGCATGTAATATGTGGGTTAGGCGCAAGTCAAGTGTTTGAGCCATGGATGAAAACTTGGTATTTAAGTGGAGAAGGTAGACAGACTATCCAATTATACACTGAGTATCGAACTATGAACCAGTTGGCCCTAGAAAATTTCTCGGTTACTAGAAAGAATCACTTAGCTTGACATCTCACATTCCCTCCTCTCCCTTCTTTTATGTTCCTAAGTCTAGGTGGATGGTCTCTGGTCACTTGTCAAGTTTATCTATCCATGATTTTAGTTTATTATTTCACGTTCTGATATGTATTTGTATTTCAGTTCTTGGATCAGACGTGATATATAGTGAGGGAGCTGTCGTGGATTTGATAGCTACACTCCTGGACCTCTCTGGTTCTCAGACAACAGTTATTTTAGCTGGAGAACTTCGGAACGGTATGGACTTTGGATATTATTTTAATTTCAAATAGCCTGGAGATAAATATTACATTTCATGTGATTTTCTTATGGCAGATGCAATCCTTGAGTACTTCTTACAAGCTGCTGCAGAGGATTTCACTATTGGCCGTGTAGATCAAACACAGTGGCATCCTGATTGTTGCAGTCCTCGAGTGGTAATATATGTTCTGGTGAAGAAGCAAAAATAATTGTAAGTCCGCGCTCACAACATTGTACACTCAATTCTCAAAATGATACCAACATTAATGCCTGTGCTTCACATATAATTTGCTATAAGTGTTCTACTGCTTGTAAATCCAGTGTACCATATTGTGGATAAACCAATGTCCTAAACGTTTTTCCTCATCGACTATTTGGCGATTTTCAGTTATATAAAGGATAATGCTTGTTCAATAATCTTCAACAACTTGTTGATACAAAACTTTTCTCAGAAGAGGCAGATTAGAGGTGTAATCTCAACAATGGAGTATATTTGCTTGGAATGAATAATTAGTGACATATCATGTGAAGGAACACTAAAACAAAATAGTAGATTGTTAGAGCCCTTCACACTAACAAAATAGAAGCTTGCTAAAGGCCTAAGAATTCAAGTTAACCTACCATTAGTTTTTTTAGGGTGATTGCTTTCTTACCACTAGTGGTTTCAATGAGACGGTACGGTCGGTTATTTTTGAAAAATTATACCGTCCTAGTTTTTTAGATATTTTACCATGTATAACCAAAATTAGATTTTTTAAAATCATCTCAATGATATTGGTTTCTTCTCTTCGGTATTGGTACAGTCCAATTAATTTTCAATTTTTTTTTTTTACTTTTGAAATATCATCTACAAATATACTATTATTAAAAAATTTCTTTCACAAATATATTTTTGAAGAAGCACTTCAAATCTTCACTAAGAAGTCAATAATGTAAAACCTTGTTACTGAATTGTTTGATCTTAAACATTTAGTAGGAGTGTGTGCATATATTTTGTTGTATTGTTTGATAGAGTATCTACTATAATATCTTTAAATTTTAAACTTTGCTAATTAAAGAGTAAAGACCAAAAGTCATTCGGTCGCCAGAGGCCTGAGACCTAGGTTATATTTATATTTGAAAAATGTTATAAAATATATTAATATATTAAACTTTAACATATTGTTAATATATAAAATATATTTACATTATTAGGTCAGTTTGGTTTGGGAATTTTTTGGCTTTTTCATAAATTAAAAAGATCATCCCAATTGTTCAAGACGATTATACCCTTGAATAGAAGTTCACAATTTTATTGAAAAAATGACATAGGTTCAATCAGTTTTCATATTCTTTTGACGCCTCTACTTTCAACAACCAATCTAATTAATTATTAGGAATAGTACAAAAACCAATAATGCAAATTCACCATACTGATAACTCTTTAACAAAATTTCCAATTATAGTCATTTAAGAACCGAAAAAGGGATATATTTGTCATTGTACTCTCATGAGTAAGTTGTATTTGTCTTTAATTATATTTTTTCGACAGACTTATCCTTTTCATTCAACTTTGGGTATCATATTTGTCTTTATACTCTAAAAAAAGCTTATATTTATGAGTTCGGAGACAGAAAGCCCACTTTTTTTCCCTCGCACAAAGGACCACTTATTTTTTGAGTTAAACAAAACAAACATATTGCTGAATATTGAGTGATTTATCTTTTGATTTTACTGACATTGAACGACCATCTATTTCTTTTGCGCTCTCACTTACTATTTAGTGAATTTTATTTTTTTAGTTTCTTGCTCAAAAAAATGTTTGCATGCCACTCACACGATTTTAGGTGAAAATTTCGAACCAAATTCATTTTTCCTATCATATGCTCTTAGCTATAATAATAAAATACTCCCTCTGTTCCCTTTTAGTTATATGTTCAGATTTTTGAAAGTCAATTTAACTAATTTTCAAAATTAAATTAGATTACATTAGTTTGATATTTTAAAATAAAATTTTAGATATTCAAAAACTATATAGAAAATACTATAAGCTGCAACTTTTTTCGCATCAATATGATGAAAAAATACATCTTAAAAGTTTAGTCAAAATTCATATTGTTTGACTCTCAAAGAGAAAACTATGACAACTAAAAAGAAACAGATAAAGTAATAATAATAAATTCAATATTTCAAAAGACACTGTTGGGACTCGCCTTAGGGCTAACCCCAGGCGGGGCTCTAGCACAGCCTGGAGACTCAAAGTATGGAAGCTTAGTCCCGTAAGATTTACATCCTAAGCGTCCAACTATACGCCCTAAACACGCCCAACACCCAATGCTTAGACCTCGCCTAACAGATCTTATACAAATTATATGTTAAATTCTTTAGTTTACATTGTTGACCCTTAGGAATAACAATAAAACAGAACGAATGTGGAGCGGGCGAGGCGAGGCTCTGTGTGTGAGTGTGGGGCAGATGCAGAGCGGATTAAAAAATATTTTTTTCCTAAGCCAATGTGGGGGTGGGGCGAGGTTGGTATATGAACAAGTCTTTAATCAATAAATCAGTGATTTAATCCTCCAGGTTGCTTTGTTTTCTCTAAATATTTAAATATGGGATTTGAATGTTTATTAGTACAAAAAACAATTAACTTAAAGAGGTTTAATCCATTAAACGGTCAATGTCTAATTTTACTTACTACTCCCTCGGTCCCTAATTATTTGTCCACATTTCCTTTTATAGTTGTTCCTAATTACTTGTCCATTTTGACAAATCAAGAAAAAATAATTTCTTTAACCTATTATAGCCTCAATTAATTACTTTGAAAAAGATAAAACTTTTTGAAAATCTTAAGTTTTTATTCATTCACTTCATAATTAATAGGAGTAAAATGATAAACTCACTATGTCAATAATTATTTTTTTAATAGATGTATCAATTCAAAAATAGACAAATAATTAGGGGCATAGAATACTTTCAATAGACCTATACTTCTCAAAAAACACGCCAAACGAGTCATTTTCGTACTAATGTACATGATAAGATAGCAATTCCAATTGTTTATGCAATTATTACTTTGGAAAAATCTTTTTGGCCAGAAAATTTAGTTAGAGTGGTATTTTTTTAATGTTATTTTGTCTTTTTGAATATTTTTACTCTTTTAATTTTAATATCATTTAATTAAAAAATGAAAAAAAAGATTAGTTTATTTTTTTAAAAAAAAGTTATTATAGATTTTTTGAATTTCTAGCCATTTAGCATTACCCTATTACTTTCTCAATTTTAATTAGAGTTGATTATTAATACTTCATGTAAATTGTAATATTTAATGATAAGAGTTTTTAGTTATCATGTTGCGCTTTTTGAAAGTTAATTTGATTAATCTTTAAAGTTAAATTAAATTACATTAATTTGCTATTTAAACTAAGAATTTAGATATTCAAAAACTATACGAAAAGTACTATAAATTGCATTTTTTTCATATCAATATGATTAAATAATACATCGTACGTAAATATTGAATCAAAATTCTTATTATTTAATAACTCTAAACGAAAAATCATTACAACTAAAACAAACAAAGAAAATAACAAATATATATGACTTATGAACTTATTTATAAAAGTACAAAAATAAATACGACTCTTTTCCGTTTTAGAATCATAGGTTTTGCTATGTTAGGCCTTTTCATGTCGAAACTCCATAGGATATTTAATTAATTCTTCCCCACTTTCCTAGTAGATAAATAATACATGTATTTTAATATTAATTTTATAATACAAAAACAAAGAAAGTTAATGCATCACACAAATCAAAAAGTTTTTTCTTCTTTCGAGACGGGACAAGCAAACAAATTTTAAACTTATCATTGAGCATATCAAGCATCCATCACATTACATGATATAACAAAATCGATTCTCTTAGGAAATGAAAAATAGTTGTTGGTAGGAGCGGATCTAGAAGTTGCCAAGGTATACTATCGAATTTTATATATTAATTTAGTGATTTAGGAGATTCAAAATTCATATAAAAGTTCTGAATTCAAACTTTATGCATTAGTATTACGAGAAGAAGAAACATATTGGACTCAATAATGATTTAATACCTTAAAGTTGTTAGATTAACAACTCATGGGGTAAATTTGAGAAAATTGTTGTAAAAGGATAAAATATAGATTGTTTGAAAATGTGTGAACAAATACATCTTTATAATGCCAAAGGGAATGAAGTTATGATTTTGAATAGCACTTGTTCACAAAAATAACATTTTTTGTTTTTTTTTATTTGGTACATTTTCAGACAAAATATGTTAGTTAAAAATAACGCGATTTTTCTCTACCAAATACCACAAGCGATATTTGAAATAAATAGAAATAAGCAAGTACATTGATAAAGTTCAAATAAACAATATTGATATAGGTTCACCTCTAAAATTGCTATATACTATTTGTTTTACAACAATATTTGTCTTTCTTCCAAAATATAAACCGTTATCAATGAGACTAATATCTAGGAGCTATTTCAACCATCTCACTTATATATTATTTTCCTCATCTTCTCCTTCCTTCTAATAGTAATATTTTTTCTTGAAAAAATTAAGCAGAAAATCTTTTTTCTTCAAGAGCAGTATTATAATTATTATAACTACTCCGAATGTCCTCTTAAATCAGGGGAGGTTTTAATGAAATTAATGGCCTAAAGTTAATCCTTAAGTAAATGCCAAAGTATATTTAATAAAATTAGTAATTGTGTGACACATAAGTGCATCTCGTGCATCATTTCATGCGACATATGTGCATCTCGTGAGACACACTCGTGCATTTTATATCAATTATATTTTCTTTAAAAAATTACTATATATTGACGAACATGTGTATGAGTTATATAACAAATTTAAAAGAATTGCAACCTCAAAATAATGTAGGATGATCTAATTTGTATAGAAAAAAAAAAGATTGATAAACAAGATAATCAAGTTATACAATAGTTGGAGCGATAGTAGAAGCACCAAATCATTGTGTTGGGCAATACTACATAAAGATTAAACAAGACACATATCAGGAATACATTTTAAAAGACCAGCATAGTCCTTATTGGTGAAGGAATGAATACAATCATAATAACAGGTAATATAACAAAACTTATGACACTACAATAGTGGGGGTACTTTGGAATGGCTTCACAGCACACGACATCAACTTTAGGAATGATGTTGGACAGAATAAATATCAGGTAGTGGTACAAGAGTACAAGCAGATTTGGTTTCCTTTTATAGATGTTATTTCGACGAATATCAAGATACCCAATATACAAAAAGGGATCGTCAAGTCTATCGAAATTGCGAAATCTACAGTATAATAGGCTTTATTTGTAGTGTCAGGACGACATTATTTTAAAACTACATAATTCAAGTACGTATTCCATTACCCAAACATTATAATACAACCTCAACACAACAGAGAGAGCTTGAGAACACTCCAACTGAAGTCGTGCTTCAAAATTACACTTTAAGGGCTAACAAAGATTTGAACAATGTAGCCACATATTTAGGCCGATCGTGGAATAAATTCTCTCAGACAGTGATAATGAAAAGTTACATTAACAACTTGATAAATCCTGGAGGATGGATTGAATCTACAATATATCATTTTTCACCATCTATAATATCTAGAGTGCAAAATATAGGATCGGGTGTTGTTATATAAGAACATATGACATGAATATAGTGATATGAATATTGTATCAAATTTTACTGTCAGGCAATTTAGAAATGCTCACAAATGGATTTCCATCAATATTCCACATTACTTAGATTTTTTCTTAAACAATATATTAAGGAGTGTCTTCCTACTTATTATCATATTACACAAAGAGTTAGGAATACATGTATCTCGTGCATTATATGTGCATTTTGTGTGATACACGTGCATTTTATGTCAATTAATATTCTCTTTAAAAAATTACATTTATATTACCAAACACGTGTGTGTATGAGATACATAACAAATTTAAAAGAAGAGCAAATTCAAAATGATGTAGGATGATCAGAAAAAAAAAAAGTAAGATTGGTAAACAAGATGATTAGGTTATACAGTAGTTGAAACCATAGAAAAAGCACTGAAACATTGTGTTAAGCAATACTACATAAAAATTAAACAAAACACATCTCAGAAATACATTTTTAAAAAACCAACATAGTCCTCACTGGAGAAGGAATGAATATTATCATAATAACATGTAACAGTAGGGGTCCTTGGGAATGGCTTCACAACCCACGACATCACCTTTAGAAATGATGTTGGATCAAATAAACACTAGGTAATGGTATAAGAATACAAACATATTTGACTTCCTTCTATATATTAATGTCATTTCAATGGATATCAAGACACCCTATATACAAAAAATGATCGCCAATTCTATCGGCATTGCGAAATCTATTGCACAATAGACTTTATTGCAATGGCAGGAAGACTCTATTTCAAAACTACAGAATTCAAGTACGAATTCCATTACCCAAAAAATATAATACAACCACAACACAACAGAGAGAGCTTAAGAACACTCCAACTGGAGTCATGTTTCAAAATTGCACTTTAAAGGCTAACCAAGATATGAACAATATCGCCACATATTTAGGTCGACAGTGGTAATGAAAAGTTATATTGACAACTTGATAAATCCTAGAGGATGGATTAAATCTACAATAAATCATTGTTCGCTGTCCATATTATCTGGAGTACAAAATATAGGATCGGGTGTTGTTATAAAAGAACATATGACATGAACATCCATCACTAGTGATATGAATATTGTATATCAAATATCACTGACAGACACTTTATAAATGCTCACAAATTGATTCCTACCAAAATTCGACATTACTTGGTTTTTTCCTAAACAATATATTAAGGAGTGTCTTCCTACTAATTATTATATTACACAAAAGAGTTAGCAATACATGTATAGGGTTCCAAACCTGCGCACCCCTAAACTACAAGCTTTCTTTAAAGCCCTTCGTGCATTATATGTGCATTTCGTGTGATACGCGTGCATTTTATATCAATTAACTTTGTCTTTAAAAAGTGACATTTATATTACCAAACATGTGTAAGGTATATATATAACAAATTTAAAAGAAGTGCAAACTCAAAATGATGCAGGATGAACTTATTCATAGAAAAAAGAAGTAAGATTAGTAAACAAGATAATTAGGTTATACAATAGTTGAATCCATAGAAGAAGCATCGAATCATTGTGTTAACCAATACTACATAAAAATTAAACAAAACACATAACAGGAATACATTTTTAAAAAACCAGCATAGTCCTCACTGGAGAAGGAATGAATACAACCATAATAGCAAGTAACAATGGGGGTTCTCGGGAATGGCTTCACACCCCACAACATCACCTTCAGAAATGATATTGTACTGAATAAACATCAGGTAGTGGTAGACGAGTACACACAAATTTGACTTCCTTCTATAGATGTTGTTTCGATGGATATCAAGACACCTTATATACAAAAAGCAACCGTCAATTTTATTGGAATTGCAAAATTTACAGCAAAATAGACTATATTTGCAGTGGCAGGACGACTCTATTTTAAAACTACATAATTCAAGTACACATTTCATAAGCTAGACTATGTAATACAATCAAAACACAACAGAGAGAGCTTGAGAACACTCCAACTGGAGTCGTGCTTCAAAATTGCACTTTAAAGACTAACCAAGATTTGAACAATGTTGCCACATATTTAGGTCGACCATGAGGTAAATTCTCTTAGACGATGGTAATGAAAAGTTACACGGTCCTAGAGGATGAATTGCATCTACAATAAATCTATTATCTGACATCCATATTATGTAGAGTACAAAATATAGAATTGAATGTTGTTACAGAAGGAAATGTGACATGAGCATTCATTACTAGTGATCTGAATATTATATCAAATTTTAGTGTCAAACACTTTAGTAATGCTCACAAGTGGATTTCAGCCAATATTCCACACTTTATTATATTATCATGTGTTAAGTAATACATGCATAATATTAGGAGATCCACAAAATTAATTATGCACAATTACTAATTGTTCTATTCTTTCATATTATTTGTTTTTTTTACAGTTCATAAATAAGAAGAATATTTTTACTTATTTACTTTTTAACTCTTTTTAATATTTTCTCCATTTACTTTTACTTATTAGAGTTGGATTTGACACATCTATTAAGAAAATAATGATTGACATGACTATTTTACGAGACTATCCCTAATAATTGATATTTATTATTAAGTCTTGAAAAATAATTTGAGGAATAAGTAATTAATATTCGGTATAAAACATGAAAAAAAAACAATCTTTTCTTGATACTAACTATCGAAATTTGAACCCTTCATTTTATTTATAAAAATTGAGCACTCAACGACTTGAACTCAAAATTATAGAACTATAACAAATCCTATTTGAATCAATTGAATTATAATTTAACAAATATTATTTAAATTAATTGAATTATAATTCAACAAATTTTATTTAAATTAATCTAATTATAATTATTTTTATTACTATATCATTTTCCATAATCCTCTAGTATTTTGTAAAAGCTTATGATGTTGCATTGTATGACTTTTACGATTATTCCTAGTGTTGGTCCGCTCGATCCCACCAAGAATTTAGGGCGTGACATATTTTTAGCTAAAATGCGATGTTTGGAGATTTATATATTTATTGAATTTAACTCAAGATTACTTATAGAAAGATAATAGGTGAAATGATTTGATAGATCCCTATACTTGTATGCGTTTCTATTATGAACTCTTCTACTTAATCATTTATCAATTGAACTCTTAAACTCAATAAAACATAACATATCAAACCCTTCTGATCATTGACAATACTTATGTGACATTAAAATGAATGAGTTAGCGAGAGAGTGTAACCACACGCATGTAAAGGCAAGTGAAGAACATATTTAAATTTTAAAATTATAAAATAATACTAATTTTTTTAAAAAAAGTTCTTCTTCCCCTCACCTCACCTACTTGAGTCATCTCCCTTGAAGATGGGTTTAAAAATGGGAAAATACATAAAAAAAAAATCCGAACTTGGCAATATAACTTACTGTAACACTTAAACTATACGGACGTTTAAATATCCCTTTAACATATTTTAAGTGAATTAATACCACCCTAAAAATATAATATCAATCCCAAATTGGCAAGTGTATTACACACATGCCACGTCATTGACACATCAGAACCACATAAGTGCCATGTCATAGCCACATTGGAAATTCTCTAAAATTTGATTTTTGATTTTTTAAATTCATTTCTTTCTTTTTCAAAATATTTAAATACTAGTTAATCTTTAGTTCTAAATTAGTTTAAGAAAAATTGAAGTCATTAGCAGTGATTTTTTTCAATACTCAACGTCATTAACTGCCATTGTCGATTGTCAGTGTTCTTATTTTTTTATTTTTATATACTAATCAAGTTCTAAGTCTTAACTAATTCAAGAAAAACACATTTATTTGTATTGATTTTTTTTTTAAAAAAATACCTTTCTCTACCAGCGCTTCAATCGCCATTGCCAACAATTAACATTATAGACCGATTGACAAAACCTCATCTTCTTTTATGCCCAAATCTTTATTTTTTCAAAATTTCATAACTTTTTAAGAAAAATCAAATTTCCAAAGTAAAGAGTAAAAAAAATTATGTGGATCTTGAATGTGATTTTTTTTTGTTTATGTGTTTAACGAGAAAATATACTTTGAATGTAGAGTTTGAAGAAGGAGAAAGAGGATGGGGTAGGTTAGGGGATAGGGTGAGGTGAGGAGTTTGAGGAAGAAAAGACAAGCAGGTAGAGGGAGTAGGTGGGGTTTTGAGAAAGCGGGGTTGGGCATGGGGGAGGGGGTTTGACAAAGAAGAAGAATGGGGTGCGTGGGTTTTTTTTTTTTTTTTCATTATATATATATATATATATAAGTGCTTTTTTTAAAAAAAAACTTAAGCGCTTTCAAAAATTTTCCTTTTCTTTTTCTTTGTCACGTCATTCGTTAGGATGGTATTAAATTCACGAGAAAAGGAATTAGGGAGTAAATAAACACTCGTATAGATTAAGTGTTAAAGTAAGTTGTGCTGTCAAAAATTATCTTTTGATTGAATTTAAAGGTTTAGTTGGTAAAAAGTTAAGTAGAAGAATTCACAATACAAACACATACAAGTATAAAAGTGTTAGATCATACTTTACTATTATATAGAAGCGGCTAGAAACATATAATTAACTATCGGTCGATATTTTGACAAAAAAGTAATATACATTATTTGAAATGACTTAAAAAGTACTATAAATTACAATAATTAATAACTTGATTTTTTTTAAAGGCATATAAAATATTTAAATGATTCTCAAAATTTTATAAGTTCCACGTTAATTGGGCTAGAGGGAGTAACATATATTATTTGAAAATGCATAAAAAATACCATCCTAATTTATATGACACTTTTGTTTTTTTGCTTTGTCTACAAAAAATATCATATTTATATTATTAAAAGTAACTTAATTTTAAAATTCTTTTTTAACTCAAATATCTTAACTTTATTTTAGATTGCAAACTTTTTTAAAATTTTTTACTCTCTCTTACGTGCTACAAATTTAGAGGTGTTCACCGGTTGGTTTGAACCAGTAATTGATCAAAACCAAATTAAATCAAATCAAAATCACTTTAATACATTTGAATAAAAACAATCAAATTAAATATAATATATATTTATTGGTTAGGTTTGTTTTTGGTTCGGATCGATTTTTACCTAACCGTAAACACCTTACCAATGAGGGGATATTATATAACGCAACTTGCAACATACGCGCACATAAACAAACAACACAGCACTTATTTTACTATACTATTTTACTAATAAGAAAAGACTACACTCCCTAAATATTCTTTTCTATAGCTGCTAGAGAAAAATGGGATCTCAAGGTACAATGGATTCATTCATTCATGTTTTTCTCATATCATTTCCTGGTCAAGGACATGTCAATCCATTACTTCGACTTGGCAAACGCCTCGCCTCGAAAGGTGTTCTGGTCACCTTTTGTTCACCTGAATGTGTAGGCAAGGACATGAGGGAAGCCAACAAGAACATAACTAGTGATGAGCCAACTCCTTATGGAGATGGTTTCATTAGATTTGAGTTTTTCGATGGATGGGAGTACACTCAGCCTAATGAGAATCAACAGCTCGAAACAGAGCTGGCGAATCTTGAATCTGTAGGCAGGGTACTACTCCCTGAAATGATAAAACAGAACGAAGCGAATGGACGTCCTGTTTCATGTCTAATCAACAATCCATTTCTTCCATGGGTATGTGATGTAGCTAAAAGTCTTGATATACCTTATGCCGTCCTTTGGGTACAATCTTGTGCTAGTTTTTCTGCTTATTATCACTATCATTTCAATCTTGCAAATTTCCCAAATGAATCAAATCCAAACATTGATGTTCACTTACCTAAAATGCCAATTCTCAAATGGGATGAACTTCCTAGTTTCTTGCTCCCATCTAATCCATTTCCTGTCTTAGCAAATGTCATTTGGCGACAATTCAATTATCTATCTAACCCCATTCGTATTTTCATCGAGTCATTTGAAGAGCTCGAAAAAGATATAGTGAACTACATGTCCAATTTTTTTCCCATAAAGACCGTTGGTCCATTACTAGTCGATGAAGATTCAAAAATGGGAGAAAATATTCGTGCTGACTTAGTGAAGGCTGACAGCTCCATCACTCAATGGCTCAATTCCAGGCCACCATCTTCAGTTGTTTACATTTCTTTCGGAAGTATTGTTGTTCCGAGCCAGGAACAAATCGATGAAATTGCCTACGGATTATTGAATTCAGGGCTAAATTTCCTGTGGATCATGAAACCACCCCGAAAAAACTCATCCTTCCTCTCAGTGGTATTGCCAAAAGGCTATTTGGACAAAGTTGGGGATAAAGGAAAAGTTGTGGAATGGTGTTTGCAAGAAGAGGTTTTAGCACATCCGTCTTTAGCCTGTTTCCTGACTCATTGTGGATGGAATTCGTCAATGGAGGCCATTGTGAATGGCGTCCCTATCGTGGCATTTCCACAATGGGGTGATCAAGTCACGAATGCTAAGTACTTAGTGGATGAATTCAAAATAGGCATAAGACTTTCTAGAGGTGTGACGGAGAACAGGATTATTCGTCGATACGAAATTGAACAATCCTTGCGGGAGGTCTCCATTGGTCCTAAGTCCGCGGAGATGAAATCAAATGCTTTGAATTGGAAGAAGAAAGCCGGTGAGGCAGTGGCGGAAGGTGGTTCATCTGATCAGAATTTGCAGTGTTTTATTGATGAGCTTATAACACTACAAAGCAGTAGCAAAATATTTGCCAAGTTAGTTTAACTTTTTTATGTAACAAACACACACCAAAAAATGTCTATTTAGATTTGTTGCTTTAAATAAACCAAAGGTCGTGTGTAAGTTTATTTTCAGTATTAGAGTACAGGAAGTGTATTGCTGTCTTGCTTAGGATGACTAGTAGACAGTAGTACTATGTAATAGTTTTTCCTTTCTATAAAAATGCCCAATTTAGCAAATGGGTCAAGTTTATTTGTTTTCAATTTTTTATTTTCAGTCTAAAATAAATTCGTTAAATTAGCTAAAAATAGATTATTTCTATTAATTAACAATAAATATTATAATGTACGATTTGTGATCTATTCAAATCTATTAATTAGTGACAGTGTGTAATAAAATGAAATAAAGGAAGAAGAAAAAAAAAAGAAAAACTCGGAGCGGGTGAATATGGGTGACAATGCTATGCGGGGCGGAGCAAGGCGGGTTAAATTTTGCGGTTGTGACAAAACCCGCCCACCCCCACCCCGCTCCATTGTTATCCCTATAATATGGTATGATTTGTAATTAGATACGGAAGAAGGAAGCCTTTTTTAGGCCTCTTAATGAAGTCCAAATAACAAATCAAAAAGAACAATTTCTGAGTAAATATCTCATATGCTCATATAATTAATATTTCTTTTCATAGAAAGTTAATTTTGTATTTTAACTTTAAAATCACTCAACTGATAATTTTATCACTAAAAGCCAATCAACTAATAGTTCATTTTCATTTTTTCTTATATATAGGAATAAGTTTTATATCAAAAATATCCACTTACTATTGATAACTCAAGCTTCACTTGACTATTGTTGATGTTCTTTTTCCTTTTATTGGGTATTTGAAGTTCGTAGTGGAACCTCGATTAAATTTGACTGATACTTTATAAGTTTATTCAGAAATAAAGCTTTCATTTTTTCTATCCCAAACTTAAATTTAAAATATTTATCTAAGAGCGAAACAATTTCCACCTCCATCTCAAAATCCGTATGAGTGACTATTGTTGATGATTGCCGACATAATAATAAGGGGGAACCTATCGGTAGTTCCCTAAACTTGGCACAATCTTTCACTTAGACACCTCAACTGAAGCATTTTCATTTTAAACACCTAATGTAGGGTCTTCATGTGTCACTTTAATACTTTTTGCACAGCTGGAGTGTTGCGTGATTTTCACTAATGCAAGGCGCGTAAACATCAAAAATTCGTCTGATGTGGCGTCCCCAATGGTAATATTACTCCACATCATTTATTATATTATTTTTTCTCCAATTGTACCCTAATTAAGACCCCAATTTTTCTCTTCTTTTCCAATTTCTCTCTTCTTCAACCTTTCTTTAGTTCTTGGCCCTTAATGCTTTCATGTCGAGCTTCTCCAATTCTTCCATGGCATCTGTGGATGAAGGTCGATATTGTAGGTGTGGTAATGAAGCACTATTAAAGACTTCATGGACCCAATTAAATCCAGGGCGTAGATTTTTTACTTGTAGAATTTCAAAGGTAAAGTTCTTTGTTTCCCTTATTTTTTTTAAGTCAATTAGATGATTAATTGTTGGTGTCTAATTCTTTTTGATTGGTTTTATAGAAAAAGGGTGGTTGTGACTATTTCTTTGGTATGAAGATTGACACCCTCCACAAGCAAACAGGGTAATGTGGGGACTGTTGAAGAAAGTCAATGCTTTTGATGAAAAATTAAAGCGAGCAAGAAATATATTTATTATTGGTGTCGTTGCTACTGGGTTGCTGATGTTTGGAATATGGAAATTGAAGCCTAATTGTTAGTGTTCTTGAGGTGTTCGGTCTAGTAGTATTTTGATGTTGTATTTGGTGTTCGGTCTAGTAGTATTTGGTGTTAGATCTAGTAGTACTTTGATGTTGTTATTGCTGTAAATTTTCGATGTAAATGTGCATTTTGAATTCAATGAAATTCTATGTTATTGTTGTAGTAAAATTGGTTTTTTGGCTACATACAAATCTCAAATTCGTTCTCACAATGTAACACCAAAAGCAAATAGTCAAATTACACAATTGGTCATATTCATCACAATGTAACACCCAAATTACACAAAACATAGGCAGTTATATTGCATGCTCCATAATGAGCTCAAAGTTAGCATTATGCTACATATCATTCAAGGCTACAACCTTCAAAAAAATATACCAAAATAAGGCCCTAAAATAAAGCTAGAATAACCAAAATAAAGCCCAAAATCAACCTATTCTAAGTTGGTGTTACTTCTTTTTGTTTGCCATTTGCTGCAATTGGGAAGTGGTGATAGCATCCTTATTTTTCCATCTCAAGCCTCTAGGCTTAAAGCCAAGGTCTATACCCGTTAAACTTGCATCCTTATAACTTGAACCTATTGGTAGAATCCTTTTACTTGAAGTCCCAGGCTATTTTTTGAAGAAAAAACTAAAATTAGTATAGGTATAAACTTGCATTCATTTAAGAAACAGTTTGTGACAAACTTACATTTAGTATTTGAGTTCCACTTGCACTTGTGTAGATGTCAAATCCAACATTACTTGATCCACCATTAATTGACCTCTTTGGTCCCCCTCTCGCAGAATCTTCTCCAGTTGCAACTCTTCCTTTTTTTTGGTCCAACAGTTTGTCTGGTCCTTGGAGGTAGTTGACTGGTTATACCTCTTGTAACAGGAATAGTTGTATCCACAAATGGTGGTGGTTGGCTTGTTTTTGCAGTTTCCCTTGCCCTCTTAACTCTATTGATATCACCACAAACTATTGTTGAAGAAGCATGACAGTTTGATGTTGCTGATGCAGGTTGGTTGAATCTTGTTGGTCCAGATTGGTAAGAGCTTGTTGGTTCAGGATGGCTACTTCCTTGTGAACTTTGACCAACAGTAAATTGTGATTGTGAACTGTGGCTAGTTGGTTGTGAAGTATGGACACCAACAAGAATTTAAAAAGGCACAAACAAATAATAAATTATTTTACCTTGCAATATTTCTTGTTGTGGCCTTCTTGTTTACACTTGGAACAAGTAATTTTCACCCCTTGTTTGGACATCTTTCCATATTTCTTTCTTGGTTCATCTTTACTCTTTCTTCTATTTCTTGGAGGTCTACCATGCATTTGCTTAGGTTCAGGAGGCTCAATCCTTGGATTGTTAGTTTCAGGCCACATCTTCATATTTAGAATTGGTTGAATTAAATGACTATAAACCTTTAAGAAGGTATCCTTCCTATACCAATGCTCCACAAGTGGTTCAGGTTCCTGTTCTATGTGGTACAAAGCAGAAATAGCATGTTGGCATGGAATGCCTCTCAATTGCCAAGTTCTACTGCTACAAACTCTATTAGTCAAGTTAATTGTATGCCTATACTGCCCTTCTCCAATCTCAAACCCAACATCAGCATTCCAAAGCACCTTGCATGCCCTAGCCTTTTCCTTATTCTCCTCCAACATAAGTCTAGCCGTAGATGCAATATCACATATCCAGGTGTCAGCAAACTTAACCATATCTACAGTTCTAGTCATTAATTTTCTCCTAATTTCCTCTACCATTGTTATTATAGATTTGTGTCTACATGATAAGATCCATGAGTTAAAGGCTTCACACATGTTATTTCAACTACATCACATTTGGAATGCTCTTGAAAGAATGCTTTAACCTATGACATTTGTGGATAATGCAATAAATCATCATTAATTTCATTACCAAGTTTGTTCATTGTGTAAAGCTCCTCATTGTACTTCATTTCAAAAGTTGCCTTGGAACATCTCCAGAATTGTTTTCTCCTTTCCGCTCCCTTCCATCTTTTACTCCAATTAGACCAGATGTGTCTAGCACACATTCTAACTTCAGCATTTGGTAGCAGTTCACCAACAACTGCTTGAAGACCCTACAATAAAATACAATTCAAGAAATAAAATACATTTCTACATATCTACAACTATAAAAGTAATAAACAATTACCTTCTGCATATCTGACATTACAGTAAGACCCTATCTAGTACCCAACTGTAAGTCCTCTTTCAAGTAGTTGATAAAGAAACTCCAGCTATGTTTAGTCTCCTTGTCCACAACTGCCTAGGCTATAGGAAACATCTGAATGTTTCCATTTCTTCCAACTGCTACAAGAAGTTCACCCTTACAAGTACCCTTTAAGAAACATCCATTAAATCCTATTATTCTTCTACATCATTCCTTCCACCCTTTCTTCAATGCATCCAAGCATACATAAAAGTAAACAAACAAATTCTTTCCTGGTACAGTTTCTTTATCCATCCTTACCTAAACAGAACTACCAGGATTGGTTTGTTTTATGACTTCAGAATAATCACATAACCTTGCAAATTCCATATTTTAGTCACCTATGTTTTCTCTAAGAATCATCATTTTTGCCTTGTAACAAATTGTTCTACCCACATATAGTCCTAACTCCTCCCTGCACAATTCTTGTATTTCCCAAATCCTCAAAGATGGTTGTTTAGTTATTTCATCCTTGAATCTACTTGCTAGGAACTTAGTTATACACATTTTGTTCTTATTTGATGGTAAACATTTGTGTATAAGATAGTAATTCTTAATCATAAAGTTACCAAAATCCCTATCAATAACACCATAGCACAACCATTTGCATTTTTCTTTGAATTTACATTTAGCTCTCTGAGCTTCATTAGGCCTTAACTCAATCTGATAATGTTTTTCAACAGCATATTTTGCCAAAGCCTTTCTAAATTCCTTAGCATTCTCAAAAATCATTCCAAGTTCAAAAATAACAACAGTACATTCATCATCATACCTAACCTTTTTGCTCTTTCTTTTGCCTGGTAGATCAACACCTCCAATAGCTTCTGCATCTAGCATATCAGTACTATCATCACTATCACATTCTAAGTTATCAATATACTTCTCATCTCCTCCCAATCTGCCAACATATCTATCCTTCTTATTTATTCCAATATCTTCAAAACCTCTATCCACACCAGCCTCACCTATTGGTACTTCTTTAGTTATTATTTTCTTCTCCCTATCTCTTTTATTCCTAAGATTAGGATTTCTTTTGTTTCTCCTTTCAGCCCTAAGGGATCTCAATTCTTCATCAACATCTGAATCATCTTCATCTGGAATAGCATCTACATCTATGTCACTACTAGGCAGATATGATTCAGCTTCATTCTGATTTGTATCACCTCCAGGCAGTTCTATATCAACTCCATTCAAATCTGAATCATTCTCCACAGTTCCCTCAGTATTTATACCCACATATTTATCAATAGGACCAGACCATGGTAAAAGACCAGTTGGAGCAGACAATTATTCCAATTCATCAATTTCATGGACTACATACACATAAAGCTCATCACCATCTACCAAGATTTCACAAATTCTAACAATTAAGTATCAAAAGTAACTTGAACTAATTAATTGTTATCTTCACAGTAAAATCCCTTCACAATTGTATACCCAAGGTCTTTAGTGTAGGAAAGAAACTCGACAAGACTAAAATGATCTTTATCTATGCCAACACCAAATACATCTACTTGTCGTTGGTAAGTAGGGTTAGGGTTTCCAACAACACACCCCCTATGATGAAAACAAGTTAAAATATAGTTGTCCATATCTCGAAAAGAATATCCCCAAAAATACCCAAAAAGCCTCTTACTTTACCAGCCAAAACCTATATTAAAAATGAAAATAAATAAAGTGGAATCAACAACAATATACACCTTCTTGAAGAAAAAAAAAACACAGGTAGAAAAGAAAATACACCATTACCTTCAATTTCTCCAATGTCGCACAGCCCGATACCTCCTCAATACAACCTTAAACCTGAATAATGGCGACATAAAATACAACAATGGTTATTACTAACAACAAATTGAAGGAAAAACAAAGAAATACATGTGAAGAGAGGGAGATTTACCTAGGGTTTTCATCGAAGAATAGAGAGAAAGTTTAGTTTTTCTTTGTTTGAAATCAAAAGAATGGTTCCATTTTTCCTTTAGTTTGGAAGAAAACTACGTGTAAAGAGGTTTAAAAGTTGACATCATATAATTGGTCAGTTACTCCACGTAGACCGGTTGTCTTGCACAGGCTTATGGTCAACAGAAGTCTGTGCAAAAAGTGTTAAAGTGATACATAAGGACCCTACGTTAGGTGTTTAAAATGAAAATCCTTCAGTTGAGGTGTCTAAGTGAAAGATTGTGCCAAGTTCAGGGGACCACCGATGGGTTCCCCCTAATAATAATACTAATAATAATATCCAACTAAATAGTTGGCCAATCAGACAGGCAACCTATGGACCGTAGCAATTTAGTGCAATTATTTTAAAATTAAATATTTTTTTCTTTATATAGTAATATTTTTTGTTTTTAGTCAATCATTGATTTTAAAATTAAATTAAATTGTTCAAAACAAAAAACACTTTACTGCTTGAGAAACTTACATAGATATGTTATACTCCCTCCGTCGTATATTATTAATTATTACATTAAAAATAGTTATCACATATTAGTTGTCCATCTTATGAAATTAAGAAAATATTTATTAATTTTTTTCCTATATTACTTTGTAATTAATTCTTTTTGAAAAATATTCACACTTGTTTGTAAAAATCTCAAGAAGTTAGGGGTGAATTAGAAAAATTATCTTCTTATTTATGATTTCTTAAGCCCATGCAAAATGAAAAGTGATCAACTAATATGAGATGGAGAGACATTTATAATATAATTTTAAAACAAATTACAGAGAACAAGTTATAAAACACATATAATACAAGTTTTATTTATAGATAATATATTCATCACACACATTAATACACTTATAATACATTTTAAAACACTTATACTACATTTATATTACATACATAATTTACTTTTAATACATAGTAAACTTATAATATTACTATACATTATTATAAATGATAATAAATAAAAAAATATCACTTAAATCAATAATTATTTTGTCAAAAGTATTCAACCATTTAATCTTTTCTTACTTTTACTACTTATATATAAGGGAATACGTAGAGCAGCTTCCGATCGTAAGGGTATTTTAGGAGTTTCATTGTTGCGTTTGTAGAGCAGCTTCCAGTGAGGGTATTTTAGGAATTAATAGTTACTTTAGTAAGGTAATTTCTTCTTTAGATTTCACTAAAAAATCGAGAATAATTTACTGTCACACAAATATATATTATAATTTATTTTATAATTATTTAATCAATATTACTTAAAATGTACAATGTTTATAATATTTAAAGATATTTATTTTACATTTAATAAAATGATTCATCATCATGGAAATATATTTATATATATAACTTATTTTAGATAGTGATTTGTTTATCTTTTCGACTTCAGCGAAAGTGTTCAAAGCACCACATTCGTCAATTATCTTGATGTCGAAAGGGAAGAAGACAGGGCCTTACTTACTTAAAAGTCAAAAAAAGGGGGAGTTTCCTGTCTTAGTTTCACTTTCTTGAATTGGCTACTACCGCGCAACATGCCCTTGCTTGGTGGGTCGTTAATTAATCAGTTTTAAAAAGAGGGATGCCGGCTTTTCAAAGAGATATTTAGATCCATTCTTGTCAACAGGAGAAGGGAATAGACCTTGAGGGTAATGTCAAAGCCTCTGCCTAGTCCACACAGACAAATATATAACTTATTTCGAAATTTAAAATTATTCCATCAACATTACTTACAAAGTTAGTTTTATAAACAAATATTGAACTTGTGCAAGGTACAAATCTTTGCTACTAAGAATATACTACAGGCAGAATTTGAGGAGCTTATGGTTGTGCAGTTGTGTTGGTTAGGGTAATGGGTAGAGGTGTACACTATTTGAATTAAATCGAAAAATTAAATCGGATTTTAATTTGAATTGGCTTTTAGATTTTTTTTTTTTTTATTTGATTTTGGTTTAACAATTTACTTTGCTTGATTTATTAGTTTGGTTTCGGATTTAGAAAAGAAAAAAAAAAAAAAAAAAAAAAAAAAAAAATATATATATATATATATATATATATATATATATATAAAGTTGGAGTTAATCACTTTTATTCCTTTTTAGTTATTTTTCTTTCATTATGATTTAGCTTATTTTCAAATTGCAAATGTAACTTTGATTATGTTTCTAGTTATTGACAAAACGGAATAACCAAATCGAAAAAAAAAAAACAAACCGAAAAGAGAAAAATCAAACCAAACCAAATTTATTTTGATTTGAATCGGGTTACACTTTTTCAAACCAAAAAAAAAAAAAAAACAAATCGAAAAATCGAATGCACAACTTAGTAATTAACAGTTATTTTATTATGAGTTATTTCGTAATAACTTTCACTAAATTAGGAGTTATTTTAGAGTTCCTGACCTCACATCAAATTATTACAAAATGAGATAATTATTATCATACAAATAAATAAATAAATATATATATATATATATATATATATATATATATATATATATATATTATAAAATTTATTATAGTTATTTTAATTAATATTATTTAAAATTTATAATTTTGATAATATTCTAGGAATTCATTTTACACTTAATGAGATAAATTATTATCTTACAAAAATATTTGTACAATTTATTTTAGATAAATAATTTATTACCACAAAAAAAAATAATATATATATATATATATATATATATATAAATAAAATTTATTTTAAATTAATTAATTTAATCAACACCACTTAATGAAATAATCTACTATTATACAAATCTATACATATAACTTATTTTAAAATTAAAAACATTAATTTTATAAATAAATATTAGATTCGTACAAAACGCAAATACTTTTGCCACTAGGTAACAATAGACAACAATAAATTATTGTCGGGCTTTTTGTTGAAATGGACTAAAACTACTTTATATGGAAAATATATTATGCCCTCACCGCTCACAAGTCACATCAGTTGACTATAAATAATTTTTAGATAATATTTTATTTAATAGAAAAAATAAAAATAACCCACTGAGATTTTCCTAGCTAGTAGCTAAGAGATCATCTCTCAAAAGTGTGGGACCTCAATAGCTAAGAGTCGCTATTTTTTTGGTTCAATAATTTAGGGGTAGTTTGGTTACTGTCTAAGATACATCTTATTCATATATAAAAAGTTGTATTAGTTTTATTATGTTTGGTAAAAAATTTTGTATTAGGTATAAAAGTCAACATAACTTATACTATGTTTGGCTGGTAAGATTCAAAATGTTGTATAAAAGTTACACATGTATTAATTCATGTATTAACACTACTAGAAAATTGTAAATTATCCGAAGATTTTACTTGGGGATTATTTTCGCAGAAATTTCCTACGAATTTTCATGTGAAAATATGAAATTCCTAAATTCTGGACTTTTTTACCTGCAAAAAATATTTCCCCTGAAAAATTGGTAGGTATGTTTGGCACTATTTTTGGAAAATTATTACCTAGAGAATTATTTGGGGCAAATAATTTGCAAGTACCATTTTCATAGGTAAAATCGCAAGTAATGAAAAAAAAAACTATTTTTTAATTTGTTTGAAAGAAAATTCCTAAATAAACTTATTTGCCGATCCAGCTAGAAATGATTACTTAAAAAATTATTTAGAAATAATTTTTTATGTGGTATTACCTGGAAATTTATGCTCTACGACTTTTGTTGGCAATCTATTTCTTGAGGATTTATTTGGTAATTTTTTTACTTGTAGAATTACTTTGGAATTTTATTATTGTGAATTTGATTGGAGATTTTTGAGGAATGCATACTTGAACTTTTTTAAATATAATTTTACTGGAAGTTGTTTTTTTAATCTAAGAACTTTTTTGAATATATCGTTTCATGATGTCTACAGGTATTCAGGGTCATCAAAAGGCGCTCTGTTGATATCACTTGCAGTTTCAAATTTGCTTTGGTGAGCCTTCTTGCTTCCGGAGGATTCCACATTCACTTCAGTCTTGTTAGGCTGTCATGGATCTAGTCCTGACTTTCATCATAGTTGTTAGAGGCTTTGTAGACAATAGTGTTATGAGGAGTTTTTTCCATTTTCATTGTTAATGTGTAAGACTTGAGTTGCCTTTTTGGCTAGTTGAATGTTTTCAGACATTTTTAAGTTTATTTATTCTTAACACAAATGAGTAAATTTTTACTTTTGAGTTCATATATGATTGAGTAAGTCTTCCGGTGAGTATTGTGCCATGCAAAGAGTTCGCTTGAAGACTAGCAATAATTCTCGAGTGCCAATCACGTCCAAAATGTAGGCTCATGGGCGAAACAATTTCCGCCGCCGTCTCAAAATCCGTATGGGTGATATTATTGATGATAGCCGACATAATCATAATCATAATCAAAATAATAATAATAATAATAATAATAATAATAATAATAATAATAATAATAATAATAATAATAATAATAATAATAATCATAATCATAATAATAATAATAATAATAATAATAATAATAATAATCATAATAATCATAATAATAATAATAATAATCATAATAATCATAATAATCATAATAATAATAATAATAATCATAATAATAATAATAATCATAATAATCATAATAATAATCATAATAATCATAATCATAATCATAATCATAATCATAATAATCATAATCATAATCATAATCATAATCATAATAATAATAATAATAATAATAATCAAAATCAAAATCATAATCATAATCATAATAATAATAATAATATCCAACTAAATAATTGGCCAATCAGACAGGCAACCTATGGACCGTAGCAATTTAGTGCAATTATTTTAAAATTAGATATTTTTTCTTTATATAGTAATATCACTTTTGTTTTTTTAGTCATCCATTGATTTTAAAATTAAATTAAATTGTTAAAAAAAAAAAGCACTTTACTGCTTGAGAAACTTATATAGATATGTTATACTCCCTCCGTCACATATTATTGATTATTATATTTTGAGTAATATAATAATTAGATAGATGAGTAAATCTTTATTTTTGAGTTCATATATTGTTGAGTAAGCTGCTAAGTAGTGACTCGGACCAAGGGTTCAGCATTAAGCGTCCAAAGGATCTAACTATTTATCTTTCAACCTGTTTAAAACTATCTTTAAGGGATTCATAGGACCTAACAAATGTAAGGATTTAGATTGTAAGATATGCTTAAGTAAGATATTTCTTTCCCCAAAGGAGAGGATTTTTCCTTGTCAACCTGTCGGGTGTGATTGCAAAGGTGTATTCACGATTTTGAGATAATGGGTGCACTATTATTAAAAAGGTTAATCTAAGATATAAATTTGATCGATATGACATTTAGGTTTTTATTACTAAAATCGTTAAACTCTTAATATTATAGAAGTGTTATCTAATTTTAGAAAGAAAAATAAAACAAGATAAATATAAAATATAAAATTCAAATTTATAACCTCACGTAGAGCGGTGCACCCAATCATGACACTCCAAGTGTGGGTTCACACATCTACATTTTAATATTTTTATAAAAATATAATATAGTATATATGATCTCAGGAGGAGAGCATGGGTTCACGTGAACGTGGTGACCCCCCATACGCCTCTGTGTGATTGGATCTTGATTTGAAAATTGGGGTCAAAAGCCCGATTCGAAAGTCGAATTGGTCAAAATCCTTCTGAGTGCTTGACTATGTTGAGACGTTGGTTATCTCATAATCCTCTCCAGTCAATTTTTATCTCACGCAGACATCGCATCTCCGCGCATCGAATTATATGGTTAATTTCCTGATTGTTTTTTCGTTATCTTTCATTGTATGTTTGAGATACATTTGATGTTTCAATATATTCCCTTATGTCGGTGTGCGCATAATTTTTTGTCGGAGATGTCTAGATGATCATTTGTATGTTACAGTACTGATACAATGGAGACGAGTCAAGTTGAGGTAACAAGATTTGTAGGAACACAACCAAAAAAAAAAAAAAAAAAAAAAAAAAACCTTGCCTTCTGTCACTACCTACTTATCTGATGAGCAGCTCAAACAGATCCATTGATCCAGCACCAGGGTTAGACTCAAAAGGCAAATTTTGTTTCAGCTCTAGTACAGGGGCTGAAAACTACATTTTAAAAAGAATATATGAATCAAAAATTTGCTTTATGTAATGTACTACGTCATATTTTTGATAATATTAAACCAAATAAAATTTCTCCAGGACGTTGTCCATGAAAACCTCCTCTTGCTTTAGGCCCCTTGGTGCATGTCAAGACAGCCTATTCGGTAGAGTTGCCTCTGATCATGAACCTCCGGCTGCAGATGCAGCCTCAGCTTGCTTTTTCTTCTCCCGTTTTTTCTTGTTTTTCAATGCATTCTTGCTAAGCTCCCTACATTCATGTGAAATACGGAAACGACGTACAGTCACTCAACAGTTTGAGGTTTGAACATCAAAAATATACCGAGAAAACTGGAAAAAGTATGAACATGTATCTTGAAGCTTACCCTGAAGGACTTCCTCCAAATAGCTGTCAAAATGAAACAGATGCATACTATCAGCACATTAGTTGTACAAACTAAATCCGGGGGGCGGGGGGGGGGGGGGGGGGGGAATCAAAGATAAACTGGAAATAATGCATGGATGAACTTTCAGATGACAGTTTGACATATTTAGACTTTAGACATTCTGACAGTAGTCATTACCACATTGCATGTTTATCATCACAGTGTTTCATGTAAAGGTAACTATATTATAATGCAGTTTAACTTTTTTTGTGTGTGCAAAAGCTCTGTGTTGGGAATAACTTTTGGAGAAAACTTGAGAGAACCTATATTATTCTCTGTGAATTCCTAGCTTAAGTATTTTTTATCCAAATCCTGAAAAGAACAGTCCATTCGGAAAACCAGACTTTCAGTTCAGGAAGCCTTCCAAAGCTTTTCTAATCTAAATGGGGGTAGAGATCAGTGAGCGAGAACACATTTGAAAAGTATAGGATTATCTCGCCAGAGCAAGAAGAAGAGAAAAGATCGAGCAAGAAGTGCCAAAATTCTAATATTTGATGAGTTCCAGCCGTTCAGCCCCACCTATGAGAACTATCTACTTTTAGTTAATAATGAAAATGAGTTACAATTAGATTCACAATTTGTACATTTTCTTCCGGAACCAGAGACTTTCTAACATCACCTTTGTCATCTCGTTTTCCGTTTTTCTGAAAAATAGTTATGTACTTGTTATTGCAGTCATTTATCTATATTTTGCTCTATATCTCAAACAATCACTCCTATACCCAGAAACATACCATCAGACAGTTCATCGTCAAAACCATTAATAGATGAAGTAAGCCTCCAAGAGAACCTTCACCTGCTCTTTCGGCCATAACTTCCAGGTCCAAAAAGCAAGAAACCTCCTTCCTTATATTTAATACATGAACATCCAAACTTATGCTACATCAGTTTTAGGTTCACAGGTTGTAAAAACCCTATTTTGGCCAAGCGCAGGGTCAATGCAAACAAGTCATGTTGGACAGATTAAAAAGAGGGGTTTTTTAGAGCTTACTTCTGGTGGGTGCATGACGGAGTATATAAAGAAAGCAACAAACAAACAAACAAACAAAGAAAAAACAAAACAAAATAATGAAACCCAAAAAATACAAAAGCACAAAAACCAAAAAACAAACAACTATGGTTAACAAGACTCACGATAGGTCAAAATGCAATTTATGGAGCATAAATGAAGCAAATAAAAAAAATTGAGGGGCTATCCTGTTGCTATACCATTGCACACTAGTTTGTACAGTTATTAATGCACATAAAATCCAATTAAAAATTGACATGGCATTAACCATTATGAGTATAATGTTGACTCCAAAGAGGGGGTGTATGGGGTTAAGGTTACTTGGTCAAATTGTTATGCAGAATATCTTGACGATCCTTCTCAAAATATTCCTTGTCAAATAAAAGAATATCTTGACAATAGCAAAACCATTAAAAAACACCATTACTTTCTTGGAACCTGGCTACAATATAATCTTACAGGATGAGTATTTATAAGGGAACCAACTTCAAAAATATTATGGCTGCTGTATAAAAGATCGGTATACTTCACAAAGATAATGGCTGTGCAGAAAACACCACTAGTGAATAATTCATCATATTTGAAACCTACCATATCATTAATATAATGTCGTTTAGACATTGTAATGGCATACTCATAACGTCAGTGTTCTCCATTGGGAAATGGGCATTAGAAAGAGATTTAATCAGCCAGTGTAAAAACTGGCCCAGGCATGACATTCAGAATGCTGAAGAAAGTATTTTGTATAAGAATGTAGTTAAAAGCAACAGATTCATAGAGATTTTTCATATTGAATAGCAATCGCATGTTTTTACTGAACACACCTTGACTTGTCAAAAAGAAAAAAGTAATAAGTACTCAATAAAGTATCCATTCCATACCTCTGCTTGAACTACAGCAGCAGCCTTGGCATGAGGTGGACGATAAGCAGCAGGTTTTGCTGCAGGAGGATTGGCAGGTGTAGCTTTTGGGACGGCCTGAGCAGCTTTTGAAACAGCCTGTGTAGCTTTTGGAATGGCCTGGGTAGCTTTTGATCCTTTCCCTATAAAGACATTTTGGTTTCAGCTCCCATTATTATAAGTAAATGGGCATTACATCAAACTTTGTTACTAGATTTAAACAGGAGAAACCTGGCACTTTAGCTTCATCTATTTTCACCGAGTCAACTGCCTTCACAAGGTCTTCAATGTCACCAAATTTTTCAACTGATTCTGGCTTCCAATCAACCTGTCAGAGGAGCGAACAAAGAAGTAATCAGGCAAAGCAAATTGGTTTGGGACCAGAAAAGAGAAAAGCAAATAAGCAAGATTATTATTAACCTGATACAATCTATCAAACATCTTCTTGAAGTACAATGATCCATTGTGGTGAAAGACTTTAACCCTTCAAAAGTATGAAAATAGGCATTAGCTATCATGTATTTGATTAATGAAGTTTCCAAATATCTCTGCTTTCATAAACCTGGAACTACACTCTCTCGTCCAACAAAGCCAACATTAAGCATGATCACTATTCACTAGCTTCTCATACCTTTAGAATCACTTAAGGCTTCATGCAGTTACATTAGGGCCATAATTCAATAGATCCAACTTTTAGTAAGGAATATAGATGATAATTGCTATAACAATTGATATTAAACTTGCAGGTGGATTGACAACAACATACGCCATGTAATCCCACAAGTGTGACCCTGGGAGAGTAAGATGTACGCAGACCTTTCCTCTACCTTTGTGGGGTAGAGAAGTTGTTTCCAATAGACCCTCAGCTCAAAAAGAGAAGCTATTCGGAGAAGGGGATAGCAAGAAAAGATGATAGCAAAATATCAAGATACAGAGCAAAATAAAGCAACAAATAGCAAAAAATCACTTTGAAGAAAAAGAGATTACAGGATTACTAAATTACTACTAATAATAATGAGAATAGGATATGGGGCTAGCCCCTTGCCTCTCCCACTCAATGGGCGACCACACTTGGCTACCTATTGACCTTCTACCGTAATTCTCCAACTCCATACCTATCTAAGGTCATGTCCTCAGTAAGCTGAAGTTGTGTAATGTCCTGTTTAATCACCTCTCCAATTCTTTTTCGGCCTACCTCTACCTTCTCCTAACTCTTGCTACATCCAACCTCTCACACCTCCTAACTAATACACGATCAAAGGATCTAACAATAGTGATGTGATTGAAGGCTCAGCAGGCTTCCTAGAAATGAGGCTTATCCCTAGCGCGAGGTTTCATTCAATGGAATTTTCGATCTAGGCCTACTCACCTCCTAACTGGCACATCCGTGCACCTCCTTTTCACATAACTGAACCATCTCAATCTCACTTTCCTCATCTTGTTCGCCCCGATTTCCACACCCACCTTGGCCCCAGATCATGTCTCTCCTAGTGTGTTCACACATCCCTATGAGAATACTCATCTCCGCTACATTAATCTTTTGAATGTAGACGTTCTAACTGATCAGCACTCTGCACATACAACATTGTTGGTCTAACCAACACTCTGCAGAACTTACCTTTAAGTCTTGGCGACACATTTGCAGGTGGATAAACATCAGCATAGAAAAAAGTTGACAACCAAATTCAAGATTTAAAAAACTATTAAACCAATAGATTGAAAGAAATCAAGTGGTCTAGACAGTCATCAAGATATTCAAATATATTATAGACTGAAGCAAAATGCAGCAACTTAACACATTGAATTGTCTAACCATTGCAGAGGAAAAAAAGTTGTCTTGTCATTGCAAGCTACAAACTGAAATTTTATACATTAGGTTCTCAAGGTACCTTAGGCTTTAGAGTTTAGCCGAAGCACATTTTACACAAAAACAAAGTCAGCAAAACATATGCATACCCATTATCAACTTGAAGGCGTGGAGCTGTTGTGGCAGTCATAAAGTATCGACCATCAGGAGACCATTCACTTGTCACTGACAATTCTGCCCTTGTAGTTCCAAGTTGCTTCTTTTCCCTGTAGTCCCAGAATGCCTGAAATCATGACTAATCACTTAAGAGGTAAGCTAAATGAGGAAGAAACTTCTAATTCAAGATCCCAGGCAAGCATCACTTAAAGAATCAACTAAGATTTAATAGGAATTTTCTAAGCCTCAGGGTAGACATGGCAATACAGTCTTTTAGTTTTTTTTTTTTTTTTTTTTTGCAAAGGTAATAGTTTTGTGTATAAATCTTCAGCACTAAAGGCTGGGATCCCAAATTTACATCATGGGGCTACGTACAGTCGAGTATACTCAACAAAACTAAACTAGATCCTACTTCATCTTACAAAAAACCTAGGATATCTATAATATTACAGGATCATCTACATACTCAGAACTGCACCAATAGCAAAAAGTGATAATGCAATTCATTTTAATCCTATGTAAAGGACTACTAATGCTCTCATAACATCTCAAGTTTCTCTCCTTCCATATGGCCCACCAAATCACTGTTGGGACAATTCTCCATCTGTTTTGGCCTCTACTGCCACTACCTTCATTGTTCCAGCTTTCTATAGGCTGACTTGCCCTTCGTGGCATGGTCCAACTTGTGCCCCTGATGCTAGTAAACAAGTTCCAAAGTTGTCTAACCACCTATGTTGCTCTGACTCTTCAAAAATGTCATCAAGTGCATGCTGGATCCTTCAAAAGTAGTGCATTTTTGGAGTATCCGACACAGATGCGGCAACATTTTTGGAGAGTCCGAGCAACTTCGCTAACCACCCTGCAGTGAAGAAACAGATGGTTGATTGTCTCTGCCTGTTGCTCACAAAAAAAACATCTAGGATACATGCGTATTCCCCTATTCATGAGATTCTCCTGAGTTAGTTCTGCCTCTTTTACTACCAACCAAGTAAAGACTACCACCTTATATGGAGTTTTGACTTTCCAGATAGGCCTCCAAGGAAAAAATCTGAGTTGAGTCCCCATTTGATTCAGATTCTTGTAGGCAGAGCTAACTGTGAAGATACCTTTACATTGATGAATCTACCTGAGAATGTCTTCTCCCTCTTCCAATCCTCCAATATGGTCTAGGGTGCCATAAAATTCAGCTAGTCTATCCACCTCTCAATCTTGTATCATCCTTCTGTATGTTAAGTTCATGGATGGACCAGACTTCCTGCACAGTGGCCTGTTGTTGCTGATTCAACAGATAGATGTCTGGAAAGAGCTGCTTGAGGCAGCCAATTCCTAACCACTTGTCATCCCAAAAACAAAATGTTCCTTTCGTTGTTTACATTGAATCTAGTTCTTTGAAAGAAACTATGCCACACATTTCTGATTGATCTCCATAGGCTGATACCATAGCCAGAAGTCACTTCCTTAGTTTTCCAACAGTCTTTTAGTTTTGTTCAAATAACTATAGCATAAATGAAGGTCAAAGTGCAGACAGGCTGCACTTGCCGAAAGATGAGGCTAGTTCTACCACTAGAGTAAATATTCAAATTTTCTCAGGAATGAAATCTTTTACCTTACATGTCATCCTACATGCCAAATTGCTCTTTATAACTTGTATTAACAATTCAAATGTGAGTAAGAAAGATTTAACCCAACATTACATCAACCAGAATGGATTAGATGTTGATAACAGATCCATGGTCGAGTAGGAAATAGAGGTGACTTGAGATAGCACCAGGAAAACGGTTCCACCATGTTAATCACTAGGTTATACTAGCAAACATTTTCATTTGTCTAGATGTACCCATGATGCACGGGTGTAATTTGACTATGGATATTATGTGCCGATTATTCAAACTATTACGAACTAACAAAACGCCTCTTTACCTTTGAGGTAGAGGAAAAGTCTATGTGTTGTCTACCCTCCCCAGACCGCACTTTGTGGGATTATACTAGGTATGTTGTTGTTGAAATAAGAATTAGCAAAACCTACAGCTACTTGTACCAAATACTTACACATACCATATCCAATAAACACCCACAAACAATCTGGTTGATAGTTTAATGTAAATAGGGTTAGATAATCAAGTGTTAAGGTTAAGCGACTAATTAGTATTATGTGATTAAAAGGACAACTAAGAACATCAGGAATTGACTTTTTCAAATTCAAGTAGGGAAAGGATAGCTTGGCCTATTCCAATTGTCATGGATTAGAATTCATTGGACAATGCAACTAAAGAAAGAAAATGAGAAAAAGGAGTAGAGCTGAGCCAACAATCTGAAAAACAAGAATGGAGGACTAAGAGACATAAGCAATAGTTTGCCAATTTGAACAACTAAAATTACAAGCGTTAGACTACTATTTAAGTACCATATATTAAAGAAACTCATTTTAATCAGATAAAAGAAACCATCTAACCACATAAATCACCATATCTATTTAGTCTTTTGGATAGTGATGGTGTCTAGGCTAGCTTGCGCAAACCTCAACTATTCCATCGGTTGCATGCTATCTCTCACCAGCATGGTACCGGATAATTCTGCCACCAATGCTTAGGTAGATGAGAAGACGTCACCTAGTGTTCCTTCTTAATGCTGGGATTTGAACCCTGCTCTACAAGTTTTGCACTCATTTCGTTTACCACCAGGCCACACCTTTGGATGCCACATAATTCGCCATATTTTATTTTGACCAAAATTCTCAAATTCATATGACATAATTGTAGGAGGCCAAATCTGAGTTAAAAGGTTGGGAGATTGATGAACATACAGAAGGAATTGAACTTGCTGGAAAATTAATCCGGAAAGCTGTCAGAATGAGATATTTGAACATCTTTTTGTCATAAGAATCACCTAAATATTCTATTTGTCGAGAGAACTCACCAAACTAAAGAACAATTGAAAAATCACTGGAGATTGTTGCCATTATGAGCCTTATGGTGCAGGAGTAAGTAAGATCTTTGTCAGCACACTGTTGTAATAAACTAATCAAAACCTAGTGAGTCAGAATATTAAATTAAATCTCAAATGAATAAAAAAGGAAGGCACGAAATTGTTTGAGCCTCACAGAATTAGGGTTCAGGTGATCAAAATTGGTTAGGTTTAGAATGAAGAATCAACCACCATGAAAGCTAGAAATTCAAAGAAAATCTGAATAGGATTCACGCACTGAGCATATGAGTGGATCTCCTCATAGTCTTGCAGGGCCTGCCCTCGAGACGTGGCTTCTCGAATTTTGTCTTCTGAAATGTTCCTCGTTTCGTGGTAGTGTTGGATGATGCATAGCATTTACAAGAGCAAAAAGACTCGGGCAAATGAGACAGTTTTAGGAAAATATGCGACAAATGACATCTTCTTATCTCAGACATCATTGGCAAATGCAAAGTAATTTCTAACAAAAATTTGATGTCATATGAGATATAGTAGAAACAAAGATATAAGATTGAGAGAATGAGCAAAGAACAATGACTTGCATGTGAATCCCTTTATAGAGATATGTACCATGTACATCGTTGTATTACTAATACACCTGATACAATATAATTGCCTATGTCCCATTTTAATGTGGCACGCTATCATTTTAGTCCGTCCCAAAAAGAATGACGCTTTTATATATTTAAAAACAATTCGACTTTAACCTTCTCATCTACCCTTAATGAGGTGATGTACAAGTTACAACCATACAAACGTCTATGGCTTGTTTTACACCACAAGTTTCAAAAGTCTTACATATTATCTTAAACTTTGTGTATGGACTATGTTCAAACACCGTAACATAAAATGGGATGGACGGACGGAGTATATTATTAAGTACAATTGTTTACAGTACACTTAACTATTGAACCTATACTTAACTATCTAATAATTTTTGTTGCTCGGGAGGAACCAAATGGTCTTATACACTGATTGTGCTGATGGCCCCATGTATTAAAGAGTCTCCTCGAGCATCATTTGGTGTGACGTAAGCTTAGCATAATTAAGAGTTTGGCATGCCTCCTGTGACTGATCAATTTGTGTCCTATTCAACACTTAAATCTAAGTTTTCTACTTTCTTGATAAATTTTATGTGATATTTGTTCCTTTTTAGTCCATCTCAAAGAGATTGACACCTTTCCATATTTGGAACTATTCAACTGTAACATCCCTATTTTACTGATTTACTCTCTATTCACATGACTTCTTGTGACACCACTTGATACAAAAACTGATTTTTATTAGAAGAAATAAAGATTGATGGGGCACGTCGAACTCTTTCCATCTCTCATTAAATTGTTGGTAGTAAGGGTAACTTTGATACTTTGTTATATTTATCATATTTGTCAGAAGTCATCTATTTTGATAAGTAGTAGCAACCATGATATTTGACACAGATATGAAGAGTTATGGGCATTTCTGACTTCTCTGTAGGATAGATTATCTAATTATGCATACCATGTCTCCTGGTAAGTTACCAAAGCCTGCCAAGCATATAACTGTAGAACAAGGTTAAGGCAAACAAAAGCAAAAACTGCTGACTGTGGAAATAAACTATCAGTCTGAACGAGCCCTTGTATTTTTTTTTTTCCAATGACCAACTAGATAATGAAGACAAATAAGGAAAATAATTTATTTACTAAGTAAAGGATACAGTTTCCCAATGGATTCCATCTGATAGTGTTGTATGGGCCTGTTCCAAGCTCAAGTAGAGGATTGCACTTCTTGTCAAAAACCGTGGCCATAGCAGGCATAACTAAGTGATTTAAGGATAGCAGCAACATCTAAAAAATATATGAAACAATACATTCAACAGAAATATAGAAATACTAGCTGCATATTTTTCTTTCTTTTTTTAGCGGTAGCATTAGGGCTATCTTGCACACTTTATTACTACTTCTGACACAGCATAGGTACCAACTGACCCTACCCACCAAGGGCTAGGCAGATAGGAAGATACTGGCTGCAAATTAATTTTGAACAAATAGACTCAAAGGAGGAATGAAGAGCTCCTTTGATAGGACAACACTTATACCCTAACAATTAACTGAGCACAAGTTTGTTGAATATATAAAAGCCAAATGATCTAATGCACTTGACCTAAGACCATCGACCATTGTTGTAGTTAAAGAACGAAAAAATATGTATGCTACATGTCCTCCACCATTTAACAGTTATCTTGCTTTTTTTATTCTGCATTTCTCTTAATTGAGAAAGAAGGTTTAAGAAGGAATAATTAAATAAAAAAGCTGGAACACCAGGAACCACGAATGAGAGAGAATAATGGAAGAACCAAGCTCTAACCTTCGGCAATTAATCATAAGTGTGCATATATTAAAACTTTTCCCTTGTTTAGAAAGAAGCTGCATTGAATTTCAAACTTTAAGAACATTTCTTCCAATATTCTTGTCTTTAAATTGTATGGCTTTTCTTTAATGGGCAGCCACCAGCCGGTGCACAAAGCATCCCGCTTTAGCAGGGTCCAGGGAAGGGCCGCACTCCAAAGGAGTGTCGTGTAGACAGTCTAGCATACTGCAATCATTAGTGGCTGCTTCGACGGCTCAAACCCATGACCTATAGGTCATGCGGAGACAACTTTATCGTTGCTCCAAACCTCTCCTTCATGAATAGTGTGTATATTTACGTAAGACTCTTTTCACAATCTTCTTTTTTCCTCTTCTCTAAGGTTTTCTTTTCATTTTTTGGTAACAGTTTCACAAGTCTTGAGATTAGGATTTAGTAAAGGATACATCCATAAACAACTGCAAATTCTTTACCCGTATAGGACCATTGAACATCATGAATAGGGCCTTCTTTACCTGCAACATACCAAGGATCTCTAAATTCCAAATTCACTCATTCAACACACAACTTTTTCTGAAAATAAGAAGATGATAGAACATACGAAGAGGCACAAGCCCTTCATGGACCCCATCAGTAGTCAAGTAGTTCAACTTTGATTCTCCATAGTAACTCTGGTTTGTTTTATCAACATCTGATTGGACCACCACTAGGAGCCCTGTAGAACCAGAGTTCCAGCTCAGTTGCACAGTTGAGCACCTGAAGAAGCTACGTCGAGCAACAGGTTGACTTTGTAAATCCTTTCCACAAGCATATATCTGAACACTGGCTGGCATTCCCTGCATAATTAATCTCCAAAGGTTAATTAGGAACCCTGAGAACTGTCAGCCCAAGCACTAAACACTTGAAGAATTTTCTATTGTGCGGTAATCTGATTGCAGAAAAGTGATGAAACTAAGGAAGTATTTTACTCTTCAATCCTGTCCATATATATTGGTTTTTGGACATTACTATACCAAAAAGAATTCCAAAATAGTCAGATGATTTCTTAGATTCACTTAGTTGACTACTCTCCTGTAGCAGTTTCACTACAACAAACATGATGTACTGTGCTGCCCAGAAACACAACTCTCTGTAAGACAGCTCATTGACATCTGGTTTACTATGTGCCTCCCTCCCATATAGGATTTATTATGAAAGCTTGTCATATATTCCCAAAGCCTCAAAGTGTAACTTTTTATTACATTAAGGAGCAGTTTAGACAGCTTCTGGAAAATGTTTTTTGAATTTGTAGGAAATATTCTCGATGGAATGCACTTCTATGAGACTTAACAGTTGCACTCAATCGTAGTTGTGTCAAGTTGTCTAACAACAAGCAAAATATGGATTAGTTAAAGAGTCAGCAAGCATATCGAAATGCACAGTGATCGATCAAGAAGAATAATACATGGATGTTTTAAATTCATAATTAATGAGTATCCAATAATTCTCTTCCTGAACTGTAAAATAGACCTTAGATTCTGGAACAAATGCAGCCACATATGATCCAGGGGCTTTAGAAAGCTCCAATGCAGCAACCCCAGGAACTCGAAGCCGATTAACGAATCCCTTAGAGAAATCCCTAGGATCAAAAAATTGGATCTCATTTGTTGCCAATCGACATGCAACAGTTTCGTCAGAGCTGAAATGTACTGAAGGCCTGAAGAGAGCAGAATCCAAATGAACAAAATACAACAAAATTATGAGCATAAATTTCCACATTGACAGCCAAAGCAAAAGAAAAATTACCATGTAACTTTAGTCATATTTTTCTGGAAGAGTTGGTAAGCAGATTCACCATTTTCTATCTTCCACAAGACTACGTTCTTATGCTGAGGAGATGAACATTTTTGGAAGGTTTGAAGATAAGTCCCGCAAGGAGAGATGACAGCTGCAAGAACATTTGGGACATCAAAGGACCTAATCTCTGTCAAGGTTTTGCAATCAAAGATGCTAATTACAGAGTCTGATTTCGTAACCATAAGTTTGGACCCATCATCACTGAACTTTGCACTGGTACAAGGAACCCTATCCAGCTTGACACCAGGTTCACCGCTCGGGAAAGGAGGTCCATTCCAAATAAAAAAATCTTCTGGTCCTCTTACTAAAATCTCCAATGAGGAGGAAGGTTCCACAACCGCCATCCTATTGGATCACACATACTATCGACATTAGCCCAAACATCAAACCACCAATACCAGAATTAACATCAGTCACATTTACAGAAGTTGAGACTAAGAGCTTGTGTATGCTATATAGGATATAAATGATTTTCCACGTCTTCTTTTTTAAAATTCACAAGATGGGGAATCAAACGCTCACCAACAAGGTGAAAGTTCATATAGCCGTAGCCAACCAACTGAGCTACTAAGATTCCCGATTTTCCACAACTCAAGGTAGCCAAACACTAAAAAATGACTTCTCAATGAAAAAATGGAGAATTAACCCCATCATCTGAAATCAAATATTGAAACTAAAACACTCAATAAACTCGACATTGATGGAGAAAGTATCAAT
This sequence comes from Solanum bulbocastanum, assembly GCA_037074985.1. Lineage (NCBI taxonomy): Eukaryota > Viridiplantae > Streptophyta > Magnoliopsida > Solanales > Solanaceae > Solanum > Solanum bulbocastanum. Next base: position 5,129,761 of record CM073604.1, read on the forward strand.
TAAAACAACATACCCATTATATCCCACAAGTGGGGCCTGGAAAGGATGGTCCATACATAAACTTAACCCTACCTTTGTGAAGCCAGAGAGAAGTTGTTGTTCTTGATAGACCCTCTTGCGCAAGGAGAAAGTATCAATTACATTATAAAAACCCAATTTTTTTTGTTAAAGTTTGTATCTTTTTGATATTATTGCAGACTGCCCTAGTGGCTTAATCTATATGACCTACTAAATAGTGAAAAAAACAACACCCAAAGAATTTTTTTTTTATATATTCACTATAGAAAACACAGAGAAGTCAATTATTTGTTATGGAAACATGATTTCACTTTCTCCACTTGATTTTAAACAATCAATTAGCTCTAGATTACCAAGTAATTAAAGTGAAAATCTCAACAACAACAACAAAAATCAATTTTTCGGTATGTTTGTGCTGTAATGTGCATTGGGGTTTGCATAACATTAAATTAACTTACCAGAAAAATGAATTTCAGAATCACTGGATTCACTGATTTGTGCTCAGTTGAAGTAGTTTCGATTTTTGTGTAGACTGATATTGGCAGAGTTGATGAGAGGGAGAACTCAGAGTTGCGGCCTATGGGTTTACTGTTTGGCCTTCGAAACGGATTTGGCTATTTGTTTTTTCGTTTGGGGTAATTACATTGAAATATTTACACTTTTATGTATCATTTTGCCATAATACATAAATATGATTCTTAATTTGATTTTTTCAGCGAACAATTAAACTCTCTAATTTTGAGTGTATACAAGTAGGCAATTGAATTTGTATAAATTGAAGCGTGTGTCTTACATGGCATATTACACGTAAAACATTACATAGGACACAAAATTGTTATGTAGGACAAATGTATCAATTTATCTAATTTTATATAAGTTTAAGTATCTACTTGTGTACACCCAAAGTTAAAGGTCATAGTTGCCCACTGACGCCAAGTTAAGGATCATGTTTATGTATTTTGCTAATAGTTTTGTGTGTCTATTGTATTGTTATTGACATACTCCCTCTGTCCCTATTTACTTATCTACTTTTTCTTTTATAATTGTCCCTAATTACTTGTCCATTTTGACAAATCAACAAAGAACAAAAAAAATTCCTATTACACCCTCAATTAATTACTTTGAAAAAGATAGAACTTTTTGAAAATATTAAATTTTTAATTCATCCACTTCATAATTAATAGGGGTAAAATGGTAAACTCACTGTGTCAATAATTATTTTCTTAATAGGTGTGTCAATTCAAAAGTGGATAAGTAATTAGGGACAGAGGGAGTAATACATAAATGTGTCATTTAACTTGGTTTCATTTCGTATTTATTTCCTCCAACTTTGGGTATGCACAAATAGGCACTTAAACTTGTATAAAGTTAAACAAGTAGATACATAAGTCCTACGTGATATAATACACATAGAATACCACGTAGGATGAAAATTGTATTTTAGAGACATATTCCAAATTGATTACACAATTTAAAGGGGTTCCCAAGCAAGTAGCTCATATTAGAAAGAATATACATGACATTAATGTTAGGTAATTTCTATTTTGTGGACTCACATATTAATACATTGTACATAGATATGCTATTATTGAAGTAGTCCATTATATGATTTAATAAAGTATTAAAGTTTAGGACCTTAGAAGTAAACATCTATTCATGTGGGCCTATTTTAGATGCCTAGAAAACTCACGGTTCTTTTCTTATGCTAATGGAGACTTATTGAAAGGATACTATTTAAATTTGAAAAGGTACCTTAGGCACATTTCCTGAAAAGGCACCTTTCAAATGAAAAGACATCATTTCATATGAAAGAACACATTTCATGAAAAGAATTATTTCCTGAAAAGGCACTTCAGAATCTTTTAAAAGGATTTGATTCCTGAACTAGAAGATATATTTTTCTCTTTCTCTTCATCTCAAAAAAGAACACTAAGGGGCCGTTTGGTACAAAGATGCATAATGCAGGGATTAATAATGTATATATTAGTAATGCATGAATTAGTTTTTATCAAGTGTTTGGTTTATTTTTTCCCATTTAATTTTATATTTGGTTTAAAACTCTAGAAAAAGTTTCTTTCCTATTATACCATTGAGTCATTATGAGATTTTATATTTCACTTAATTTGTCAAGTTAAATACTAAAATATAAAAAAATTATTATTATTATTATTAATTTTGAGGTGTGATATGCCACCATAGAGATCCTTGATAGCACGGTATATTTCTAATTTTTTGTTGGTCAAATATACCTTAAATTTAATATAGATTTAAGGCTACTTAAATTGTTTAAATACACGGAACTCATTTTTTAAAAAAAAAAATAGTTCAAGTGGTCAATCGATGAACTATATTTACAAAAAAATATCAAAAAAATCAGTCAAATATAACTAATCAAAAATGGAGAAAAAAAATATTAGTTTGTGAAATCATCAAATTACATGGAATGAATTTGGAGAATTTAAAAGAATATTTATAAATATTCTCATATAAATAAAAAAAAATGAGCATTAAATTACAAAAAAGAATTACGAAAAAGATTTGGGGATAGTTTAGTCATTTAGGGGTCTTATCCAAGGATTGTTAAACCTTGGATTAGTTTTCCCTCCATTTTCTAGGGATAAAATAAGACCTTGTATGAGGTATAACTAATTCATGGATTATGTTAAATAAAGTAATCAAACAATGTTTTTGTTGGACTAAATTTTAATCCATGTACTATTTTGATTAATACCTTCTACCAATCCTAAAAATATAATCTTCAATGTTTGGAAGATCAGTTCATCAGTTTGGAAGGTTAAATTCATTCATCAAGTTGTTGTCTTCTTCAATCAAATTACTGCAATGAAACAGGGTTAGTGTTCCTACCATTCTTCTAGATTAATATCTCTGTTTAATGAATTAGTTGTGATCTTGGGTGAATTCTTTAATGTTTTCTAACAAGTGGTATCAGAGCAAGTCTTGTATATAGATCATTAGATGTGATATTAGATTCGAACAAGAAGATTTGCATAGAGAAATGGTGGAAACAAAGTTTAGCAAGACCATTAAGCAAAAACCAATATGCATTGATGGCAAGCAAGTGATATAGTTCAATCCAATATTAGGAGTTGTGTTCAGGAAGTCAAAACAATACATATGGAGCTACAGAAAGATAGGACTAGCTTGATCACATAATTTGACTATATCTACTTGAAAACTCAAAATTCTCAGTAGACAAAAACATGCAGAAAGTTGTAAAAAAAAATCTACAAACTTTTATTTATATGATTCAACAGAGATAAGCAAAAAGATGGCAAACTCATCACACATATTTCTCAACCAATCAAGCCTAATTTTTAAAAAAAAAAAAGAAAAAAGAAAAAAAGGAAGCAAAAGAGAAACAAAAGACTTTCCTCAACTAAACAAAAGAGAGCAACTAGGCAAAGATACACAACACCACTGTATATTGCAATTTTAAATGACTATATAAACTTTAACAATAGAATTTATCACAATTTCAAACTTCGAGAAACAATTAGTCATATACATGCTAGGTGAGTTAGAATATTAGATAGAGAAATAGCAAATTCTAGATAAAATATGACATGATTTTAAAAAAATTACGTCATCTGAGCTCTCTTTAAGTCTAAAGAGGCAACACATGAATTATTCAACATTAGCTCAAAGAGGGCCTACTGGAAACCAATCAGTAATTTCGACAATAGAATAAAACTTTCATCACGAAATAAATGCTTAAATGGATCCAAACTTAATTAAATTAAGACTAAACTTTTTCAAAAATTTAAAACTATTTTAATCCAAAGCAACAAAGAAAAGGAATTAAACTATATATCTAGCTGGTGCAAGATAGTTGAATTAGTCTACACAAAATATGAGATGCGCAGGACTAAGAAAAAGACTAGCAGCTAAGACTAATGAGATTTTTACAAAGAAGACAATTTCATATATTCAAGACTATAACCGGATATATGTGTACAAGGAAAGACTAGCTTAATAAATCCTCTTTTATTACTAACTATAAAGTTTAAACTTAATCAAGGAACACATGAGTGAAACATGAAGAAAGCAAAGGCATATGGAGTTATAAGACTACTGAAAAACATATTGGAAAATCAGTGAAGAGGCAAACCAATGCGATAACAACTATGAAATGAGGGACTAAAGATGATAAGAATCTAAACACCTCATGAAATTAAGTTTAAACTAAAACAAGCTCCTTTGTGCTTATGGCGAAGCAGTAACCAGACTTAGATGAGAAGAAAATCAAACTAAAATGCGTACAGTTACTAAAGTGGACTCAAAACTATATGAAATCAGAGAGCTAGAAAAATAGAACTGGATGAATAGTAACTACAAAGAAACATGAGCAAAAGAACCATCAAACTGACGAAAAATGCTAGAGAAACGGACTGCAAGACTGAAGGCCTTGACAGAGAACCCAAACAAACAACATGCTTCAGAAGTGCATCTACTAAATGTTAACAAGCACTAGATCATAAACAAACGACTAGCTTAGACATACGACTTATACAGTAAAGAAAGAAACAACACCCAATCTCAAAACTTAACATTTCTTTGTCAAATTTAGAGTAAGAAACGTGCTTAGAGAGAGAACAAATGACACAGTAACTCAAACAAAAGAAAATTAATGGCTCCTCCAAATTTTAGGCAGAATCATAGCTAAATTTCATTAAGCAAGGCCAAGGAAAGTATACAGTTAAATTGATTAATTCTAGCAAAACTAAGAACAAAACATGATTATAAGATTTAGACTCTGCTTAAACGAGCAGAAGAAAATCTAATTATGCTAACATATTACTACAAACTACTCCAAACAGAATTCTGTTTAGAAACACGCATAAAGAAAATTGTAGAAACAAAGAAACACTACAAGAGAAATGGCCATTAAGGAAGAGAAATCTGGTCCCTAAAAGTCTTATTCTCGTCCCTAAAAGTCAATAGAGACCTAAAAAATCTGGTCGCCGCTGGTCCCTAAAGGCTTCTTCGTTAAAAGGCAATTGGGACAAGTTTTTTTAACCGGTCCATAAAGCAGTTTTGCGACCAGGTTTATTCCGATCCCTAAAACTCTATTAGGGACCATATATATGGTCCTAAAATTGTTGTTTGGTTCCATTTTTTGGTATCTACAAACTTTTAGCGTCCACCTTCTCTGGTCCTAAGAAACTTTTTAGGACAAGGCATCTGGTAATTACAAGTTTTATATTAGAAATTTTTTACTCACTGTATTATAAAATATCAATTGCATGTAGACAAAATATCAATAATCTCAGTATTTAATATATATAATTAATTACAAAAAAAAATAGATCAAGATTCCATCAGTAGCAAAATAGCATGGTTCATCCAATATAAGTTATTACATTCATTACACAAAACTTGAAAATTTGCACAGCAATCTTGGCAAAATCATAACCTCATCTTCTCTTGGTTTGGGACATTTAAGCTCATCAAATCTTTGAATCCTACAAAAGACATACAATAAATATTGTTAAAAACTATGGAAAAGTTCTATTTGTAAATTGAAATTAAACATTGTTTAGACTATATAATAATATATTTCAACCAATGCATTTAATGTTGCGCTCAATTCTAAAGCAAAGTTCAATGAAATATATAATGTGCCATTTATAGCTGTATATGTATTTTTAGATTAACGGTCAAGACATCAATAATAAAATTAGAGCATAGATGACTTTCGCAGCTTCTCAGTCAGATACAAAAACATACCTAAAAAAGATCAAGTCCCTAAGACCATCAAGTCATTGAATACCTTTCCCCATCTGCATCTCAAGTTCCTCCCTTTACAAGAAAGTTTCTCCAGATCACCCTGCTTGACCTTTGTAACAAATTTATAGAATGAAATAATATACTAGTTGTAAGAAAATGGAAAATGCAGTAGCATGCTCTATGTTATAAGCTATAAACAAGTAAAACATCCTCACCTCAAAATATTAAAAATACTTATCAAGAAATAATAATCTGAAAAAAATTCACGATTCCTTTAGCTAAACTATTGCCATCTTCCTTTCCATCTGCCTTTGATGTTGAACTGCAATTAATCATGTGGTCAAACATCATCACAAAAGGAGATTAGTTTTTCAATTACTCCTGAGCAGGTTCACTGGAATTAAATATTGTAAAGGTTCATTTAGAAACTACTATAATCTCTCTTCAACTGCTTAACAAATATACGAACTAGCTAATAACATAGAATGTGAAAGTCGACTAATTTGATAGACATTTCAATGAAGTATATATATGTTCAACTGTAAAAGCCTACATACGCAGCAAGCTAGATGAAACATGAGGTATATATAAGCTGAATTGCAAGAGCCTACATACACAGAAAACTAGATGAAACATCTATACAAAATCTCACTTTTCCCCTTTTCTATGCTACATGTTTTTATCAACTTTCTTCTTTACAATTTACTATAGATACATGCTGAAAAAGCGACTCCCTAATTGCCTCTATTGAACCTCCGACCGAGCTAGTAAAAGATTTGCAGCCACATGACAAAATTAACAAAACTTTCATTATAGTATACCAATGATCTTCATGAAAAATTTCTTGGATTGTTTGCTTGTGCAACATTATTCATAAAAGATAACCTTTAACACTAATGATGCATGGATGAATCCCTGTGGTCATTCTTGGTAATAATACCCCTTGATTTGCATCCTAGTTTCTAGCCGAGCCTTCCTTGATTCGTACTACATATTCTTCTCATATATGATGAAATCATCTCAGTATAGAAACACAATAGTATAAAAAATACAGTACCAATGGAGTTATAATACCAAGAAAAATGCGACTTTTTGCAAAACAGGATTGTCGATAAATCATATATTCTTTGGACGTGAAATCAAGTTTTAAATTTTCATAAAGGAAGAAGCATGATTGGATGTGCTCTAAAGGTTTATATAAAGAAGGCATAGTATAAGAATCGACTAGGCTATGTGAATTGGATCATCTTTAGTTAAATCATTTAAACAATGTGTCAGGTGATGGATTCTCCAGGTGACCCTAATACCTCACATGGCTATTCCAGAGATATTAGAGTTCAGTTACATGTCTTGTGAATGAACGAAATGGAACAAAATCTATAGTTAAAGGTATTGATATCCGGCTATCTAGAAATTCAATGTATGAATAAAGGGGATTTTAAGCGCTTCCCTCGTCTTAGAGCTACGTATTCAATTCACATAAAAAAAGTGAGATGAAATTGATGTCGTTAGAAGCACAACATAATGCATATCCGCTCCTAGTACATAGACGTGCAAGACTTTTACCATAAAGAGCATCTTGCATACAAATGAACTATTAGCTTTTCATGTGTTTTACACCTCAAATGGTTCGAGTAGATTGTCCCAGGCAAATGAACAAGTGAAAGAAACTATATTTTTAGGCATGATATAAGAGTTTTGCTTTACTTATTGCACCAGAATTCTAACCGTTAATCAGCTAATAACACATATCATGTGTAAGAAAAGCTTAACACAATAAGTGAAAATTCTACACCTTCAACAGTTAATTGCCTATATGATTTGAACAGTTTAACAAAAATGCATTAAGTAAATCAGTATAGTTGGACTAGAAGATATGAAAATAATCCTTTTCTTTACAGTTTTATCTTTTTTGTTGTGATATGAAAGCAAATTTCTTTTTCCAAGTGAAATTTATGACCAACAATTTAAACATTCAAATGATTTTTTTCAAATTTCAACCAAATATTATGTTAACACCTACTCAAAACACAGAATGAAAAAAGCAAGTGTTATTACCTTCTTGTTTTTGTCTTCTCTGTATACAGTGACACAACAATTTCTCTTTCTTGGCTGTTTACTCACAATGAACAACTTAAGAGAAGGAGCAATAACTATATTAGTCTGCCAAGATATCCACCAACCATGAACTGCAAGGCATTTAAGCAAGAAGTCTTAATTTTTGCTGATTATTTCTTTTCAAAAGTTATTTATTAATTCTAAGCAAAAGAAGTAAGTTTATGCTACAATGCATGAACTGTTAACAACTCAACATACCAAGCAAGGTGAAAAATGGAGTTCAAAGGTCCATAACATTTAAAAATTGTTGAACTATTCCCTCTGTTTTTCACAAAGGACTGCACTACTTAATGAAGTACACAAAGTTCTGCAATAGTAATTAATCATAATATCACGTTCTTTGGAGACATCTTTTCTTGCCTAAGACGAGAACTACAAATTTGCCTGTTCACAGAACTTGTGATCTGAAACCTGAAAAATGAATAGACAACTACATTCAGAGAAAAAATATTTACATAACCACTAATGTATTATTAAACATATACATGACAAATTGTGTTCAACTTATAGAATTTGAAACACTAATTAATAAGAAGAACAAAACAAGGAAAAGTCAAAATTTTGAAGAATAAATATTGGTAATGAGTATATCAAGTGAAGGAAATACCAAAAAATCAGATAGAAGAAGTAACAATTCATGAAATTAAAATTCAATTCCAAAATATGAGATTCCAAATCTAACCACATAGATATGTATAACTTTGAGATAACATTCACTATTATGAAATCTCCATTGGATAATTGTGACAATGAATGTTGATAAAATTAAAATATTTCATCAATATCAGACGCATTCATTGCTATTGTATATATAAAATTTCATAAGAAAAGAAAAGAACAATTTGAGTTTAAATATCAAGTAAATAACAAAACAAGAAAAAGTCTTAGATTTCAAGTAAATAACAAAACAAGAAAAAGCCGTCTCGGACTGAGTTGTTACTTTCTCCAACTGCACTCCTTGAGCAACCAACACACTATATACAAAGTGAAATTAGTCCCAATAGGGCGGCGCGGTTGGATATCCAAATCGAGATATGAGTAATTTGAAAAAAAACCCTAATTAATCGCGAATTAAATTTCATAGAATTTCAGAAATCTAATTTCAACTAATAAGTGAAATAGAAAATTACCCCCATTTCCTTTATTATCACAGCTCTTGCAGAGCCCTAATGTTCTCTTCTTCATCAAATTGAAAGAGCAACACTTGTAGGTGGGTTCCCTAGACAAGGGGAGGAAAAGAGCTTCCTCAATTACTTGACTTTGCATTATCGAAGAATTTTGAGATTGGGGATGTTGGTCATACCGAAGAAGAATCTTTCATTGCTGGAGATGAAGAAAAAGGGAGACGTTTTGATGAGGGCAACTTCACGATGAGAAGATTGGGGTTTAGGAATATTATAAGAAATATATTTTACCACACTTAAAAAGAAAGAGAAATAAATTTAAGTTATGTGAGTAGTGATAGGTGCCTTTTGACCCACTAATTTTAGATTTAGCGACTAGTTATTTAACAATCTAGGGACTAGATTTAGCCTCATTCTTAAAAAATAAAATAAAATTGCGAACTAGAGACAAGAAGAAAAACTCGTCCCTATAAACATCCTTTTAGAGACCAGATTTTTAACTCGTCCCTAAGTGTTGGTCTTTACTAAGCCTTTTTCTTGTAGTGAAATATTACCTGGTTCTGGGCAGCGAATCGGAACGACGAGTTCCATGAAGACGATTCCACCTCGGCCACAAATTTTTGAACTATTGAGCCGAGAATTCCCAAGCTTTTTTAGGGGTACTATCAGGTCTCAAAACGTCTCCTTGAACAGTAAGAAAGAAGTTATTTAAAGGGGTTGAGAAATTTGAAAATCACAGCCTAGAATCGATGTGGGACTGTGGGTAATTTGAAATTCTTCAGAGGATAAGACGTGAGCTGGAATTCTGTAAGAAATTGTAACGAATTTGAATGGAGAGGATAATGATCGTTATGGAACCTTTCGAGAATCTTCCAGCGCATCGAGCTCGAGCCTAGCATGCTTGAATTTCTATTCTAAGGAACTGGGACCGCGGCCGTCATCCAGAGAGAAACGATTCAGAGCTGGTTGGTTCTGGGTCTGTGAGCTCGCATCATCTGGTTTAGCGTTTCTGGGCTAGAGAAATTGGGTCTTCTCTTTTATTTGGATTGAAAAGAAATGTTGAGGGGCCAATTCAACCTTAAAGGGACCTTGGTTCACAGTTTCACCAGAATCGAATTGTTTTAGTTCAAATTTGATAAAACGGAAACGAGATAAATTATGAATCCAATTAATTATTTAAGCTTCTTAACTTCGACAACACAAAATAATTATTTCAAAAAGAAAGATCTTTATTAAATTGTGATCAGTTTTAAAGGAAATAAGATGTGTACTTAATTAAAACTCTATTTTTGGTAAAACGATATACTAACTATTTATTCAAATTGAAAAAAATTTATAAAAATCTATATATTTTAAGTATATAGAGATATATTTTATAGTAAAAATGAAAAATTGCCTTGAAAATGATTTCAAAAGAATTTTTTATTTTTTCCAAAACAATTAATTCAATTTGTTTGAAATTTAAGACGCTTGAAAATTAATTTAATAGTGGAGGGCCAAAATTGAGTGTCAACAATAACTCTGAAAAATAAAGAACTTAACTTTCTATTTTGCATAGGTATAAGAAAGTGATTTTGGACTTTAAAAGTCATAAAGTAAGATCAGTTAGAAATAGACATGATTTAGATCATTTTACATGTAATTTCTGTATTTGATCTATGTCATTGGTATTGTTGATATTTGTGACTATTGATGGATTTAGTTACGAATATATGTTACGAAAATCCCTTTGATCCAATATTGGTATTCTCGATGGACTAGATTGTTTTGAGATATTTAAATTAAATAGCAAAAGTTTGTGCACAATAAAGTTTCATCTATGTACGATTCTTTAGAAATATATGTAATCCAAATGGGAGATTGTTAGTAATTTCTATTCTATGGACTCACATATTAATAATACATGGAACTCATTGTATGATCTAATAAAGTTTGGGGCCTTAAAAGTAAATATCTATTCATGTGGGTTTATTTTAGATACCTAGAAAACTTACAGTTCTTTTCTTATGTTTGATGGAGACTTATTGAAAATATGTCATTTAAATTTGAAAAGATGGCTTAGGCACCTTTCTTGAAAAGACACTTCAAAATCCTTTAAAAGGATTTGGCCCCTGAACCAGAAGATATACTTTTCTCTTTTTCTCCATCTCAGAAAAAGAACACTAAAAAAAAATCTTTAATGTTTAGAAGATCAAGTTCATCAGTTGGGAGGTTAAATTCATTAATCAAGTTGTTGTCTTTCTCAATAAAGCTACATTAATGAAACAAGACTACTGTTTCTACCATTCTTCTAGATTAATATCTCTATCTAATGATTTACTTGTGATCTTGGGTGAATTTTTTAAAGTTTTCTAACAATTTAGACCAAATTAATTACATAGTTTGTTGATACTTTCACAAATTTAGAGAATCAAATGTTGCAATAGCAGAAATGATCCTTAATAGAAGAAATCATCTATCAATAAAAATCTACAAAACATCAAGTATTTCTCTGTAGTAACGAGAGATAAATAATAGAACTAACTGAATTAGTAAGAGAGAAATTGGTGGAACTATAAGACATAGATCACTTATAACTTTTGCAAATTATTATCGTGCTCAAAGATGGGAATACAAGTGAAATCAATAAGGTGGTAAGTTTAGTGTTCTTTGAGACTCAATCTAAATTTGTGTCATGCAAGAAAGTAAACTGATATTGTTATATTTACTAACGAGCTAGTTAGAGCTTATAAGAGAGAATTTAGGCAATAGTTATAGAGAATTGTCATTCAGATATCTAGGATAAGCAGCCAACTTCCTAGAGAGAGCGATGTATGCATAGACCAAATGATTAGGAATATAACTATGTGAATTACTCGTCAAACCTAATAGGTGGTGGTATTAGTACATCCTTCTTGGTATCCTCTTATCTATCAAAAATCTTAGTATATTAGAATGATAAACTTCTAAAATCCAAAATAGTGCCAAGAATTCATAAATGGACAACTAAAAAAGTTGACTTATGTTGGAAGGGCCCAACTTGTTAAAACAATGATTTTTGAGGTATAAGTTTATTGGTCACAACTCTTCATTATACATACCTGCCAAAGTTATGAAATCAATTGAGACACAATGTAAAAGCTATATTTGGTTAGGAACAAATGTCATCACAAAGAGATCCATTGGAGGATTGAATCTTATAAATTTGAGAATTTGGAACAAGGCACCAATGACCCAAGACATGCTACGATCTAGCAATATTGAAGCAGGATAAATTATGAAATAAAGTCATTTTATCAAAGGTTAGATTATGGATATTATAAGGATATCACGAATAACTTTCCTAATGAAAGTAAAGAAAAATAAATTTCATGAGTGACATTATAAGTTTATATTATCTCTTTTCCACCCGCCGAACTCTCGCAACTCCCAATCCTTAACCTTCTCACTCCTGTCATAATTTTGCTAAATTACATGTATATTTTGTTGAGATTATATTTCTTTGCTTACTTATCAAATATTAAAAAATAAGTAGAAAACTATTTATTTTTTCAAGAAAATATTTTCCTTCGTACTTGACACACCCTAAATGTGAATAGCGTTGGGCTTATTTTGTTGATTAATGCATTCGTTTAATAATCTTAGTCAAGATGGTACCATTTTATTGACAGAGGCTATGGAATAGTCATAATATTTGTTGTATATTATAGGCATAGACAATTGAGCAACCACCACGAAATATTGACCAAAGATGGTCTTTTTTAATATATATATATACTAGTAAGATTCAAGGTAATTACTACTATTTTTGTTTCTTTGAAGATATAAAAAAGAAAATTATAACTCTATATCCAGATCAAACAAACTGAATTTATTAAATCAAAATTGGAAGAAAAAAAAAATCATATCAAAATTATATATAATTAGCTTAAATATATCAATGTAGACTGTAGTAGCTTTTTAAGAAATCCAATATTAAACCAAAATATTTTAGCACTCTACCTAATTTAACGATCAATACTATTAGAATTTGAACTTGGAATTTCTAGCTGAAATAAATTATTGAGTCAACCTTTAGTATGATGTTCGGTTTATTCATCAAAAAAAAAAATGAGTGAACCTTATATATATATATATATATATATATATATATTGTGTAACTTTTGCCAAGGGATTCAAGTGAACGCCCTTACACCCCTTTAGACCACTATGAAAATTATTCAATTTTTTGACATAATTTGTTTTATCTTATTTAAAAAGAGTTTGCCCTTAAATTTTAAAAAAATCTAACGTGAAGTTGTATTTCAAAGTTGAAAAACGACTTATAACTTATTTTCCAACTCAATTTTCACTTTTAAAACTATATTCATATACATTCAAGTATAAGCATTATTTCAAATATTCTTTTTTAAAATATAACAAAACATAACTCCACCTTCAATTTCTGCTACATAAATTTCAAATAAAGGTAAAAATATTGTGTAGAAAGAGTCTTAATAAGCTCTAAGGGGTAATAATGGAATTTCAAGCTCATTTATTAATCCATCAACAAAGACCAATTGGTCAAACTACAAACGTTCAAACTTGTGGACTCTTCTGAACTTCATCTAGTTTACCTATATTACCCTTCAAAATTAAATACCTATATTACCCTCTATTCCAAACATCAAACGCACAGACACAACAAGGGCTTTTTGGAATTTTAGACAATGTGTTACATACATGACCTTTTCTTGTTTACTTATTCAACACGTTCCCCTTATTAAATTAAATATTCAATTCAACAAATATCAAAGTTAAACAAAAGACACCTCATTCAAATTGCTATAAATACTAAAGTTCATGCATAACATTCTTCATCCACTTTCATTCGCAAAAAAAAAAAAAAGAGAGTACATAGAGAGAAAAAAAAGAACACAACTCACACTTGCAACGTTCTTCTTTAATTTCTGATTAGTTTGAGAATGATGACTTGTCGCAGAATGACTACTCTATTAGTAATTTTTGTCATCTTTGTTGCTATAACGAGTACTCAAAACCATGTAGAGGCTGCTAGAGTACTATTATCACAAGATTTTTCTGGGGAAATTCGTCTCGCATCATTGCCATCCATATATGAGAAGGCAAAGAACAACTTGGAATTTTTGCTTGAGAGGCTACCTTCAGGACCTAGCCCTAGAGGACCTGGACATTAAGCCAAAGGAATATTTAATGAGAAGCTTTTTTTCAAAAAGGGCTCAAAGGAGTACTAGAGTAGCATAGCTTATAAATATTTTATATTTTTGACTATATATATATATATATAGGATTGTTTCTTATTCGTTTATTGTTATGTACCTCATTTTATTAATTATTCATTGTTCTGTCCCTTTATGTAAAAGATCAATGGGATGATGTTCTTGTAATTAAATTGTTATTGAAATGAACATATTATTAGAAAGATTATTCTAAACATATTTGTTAATAATCTAGACAAACACTATGGAGGTAGAGATGGGAAGGTTAGGGGAGGTGATGGGATAGGAATGTGACTATGGGGCAAATTTGTTTTCCCTTGTTTCACTAGGAAAGTCTTTTTTTAAAAAAAAAAAATTTAAGAATTTATTTTCCTAGAATTTTTTTTAAAATAAAATGATTGACTAACCAAGTCTAAATTTTCTTAAAATATATTACAGAACTCCTTACATGTTCTGTTTAACAAAGCAGCTACTGAAAAAAAAAGGGAAGGTATGTTGATTAAAGCTTGATTGGTACCTAGATTTTTCTTTTTTACCACCACCAAACACTGGAAAAAAAAAACTATATATTCAAAATATCAAGATACATGTTAATCACACCAGATACATACATATATATGTATATAGTGTGTATCTTGTGTTATTCGTATGTATCTGGAGTACATAACAAATCTCGTTCACCTCCCTCCCGATCTCTCTCGCCACTCTCCCTATTTTAGTGTATCTGATAGCAGAAATACATTTCTTCATATATAATACAAACACTATAACCGACACTTGAAAATCCTATTTTGTTCCCCGAAAATATGTGTTCGCATTTGAACCTCCATTTTTTTCATTAATAACCTAATTAATACGAAATCTAATTAATAAAATTAAACGAAGAGTTCTAGGGTCATGATTCACTTATTGAATTGCGATTAGTGTTTTCACTACTTTTCGATTTATGAATCGTGATAATATCATGTAGTAGTGCTGCATCTTATTTATAACCAACAAGTTGAAAAATTATAAATGTCAACCTTTTTGTTTGAAATTAGTTATTCTATATATTATTGAAATGCATATAAATTAAGAATTAAAAGGTTAAATATAGAAGAGAGAGATCACTCAAACGTCGACATTCATTTTTATCACCATAAAATGTGAAGGGGATAAAAAACATAATAGAGGGATGCCGGGGGGGGGGGGGGGGGGAGAGTGGGGAGGAAATAATTAATTTTGATTGATGGTAGAAAAGATATATAATGATTTTGAAATATGAAAAGTGATCGAAATTTTAATAGATAACCAATGAAAATTAATTCCAAAATAATCACTAAGTTTGGCCAAAAAATGCGTGACATTTAAAATTTTACATATATTATGTTTTGTAATATAAAATTATGCTTGATAAATAAAAATAATAATAATAATAATAATAATAATAATAATAATAATAATTAAAAAAAAAAAAAAGGATCTCTATGTGTGGTGTTATTCTTCTAAATTTAAAAGAGAGAAAATGTTAGAAATAGCACATAATAGATATAATAAGGCTCCATAACTATAGTTTCGATAATTGGGTTCTATAGCTATAGTTTTGTTTGCCATGGAGGCTGGGGTTTGTATATTTAATATTTTTGCCCATTTGTATATTTCATTTGCGAATATACAAATAGGGTAGGTATATATAAATTTTGTATTCATACATTTAGAAATTTTTCAGAACTCTGTTTGTATATTTTGCTTGTCAATATACAAACGGGGTAATTTATTATGAATATTTCATAAATCATATACAAATAGCTAGGGTAAGCATATACAAATTCTAGATTTATATAATCAGCAGCCGAATTATACAAATTCTGGATATATACAAATCAGACGAGTTATACAAATTAGGCAAATAGCAAAAATTGATGAAACTGTAACCGCAAATTATAATTTTCTTAAAGTGTAACTATATTGCCTAATATAGACTAAATATTTGCTATTGTGCATAATTTTTCCTTTAAAGAAGTTGGTCTTTGTGCTTTTTATTTTTGGGCCTTTTCCAATATCTTTGTCTTGCTAATGGGCTGATTAGAGTTTTTACTTGCTAATTAGTAGCAAACATGTTCCAAGGGTCCTTGACAATTTTGCTCTTATTTTGTGTTAGGTTTTTAATTTTTACTTCTTGAGATAAATAATTTTTTTAGTAGAGCATGAGTTTATTTTTGTATCATAATGTTTCAGAGTTTATGATCGTTAGGTATAAATTTGATTGCTAAATATAAAAATTTTAAAAACAATCTATTTGTAAATCTGCCTGTTTAAAGGACAAAAAAATATTTTTTTTAATGGTCAATTCGTTCATTTCCTAACTAACAAGTAACAACAAAATTTGACTTGTGAGGGTTTCATTAATTATTTTTAAAAAAAAATTATTTCAAAAGACTATTTTTTGATAAACAACTTGTAGACTAAAAAGTCAAACTAAAATTCATTATCGAAACTAAAAAAAATCATTATCGAAACTAAAAATTGGAATCAAACTAGACTTAAAAAGATGGTTAATAAAATTGAAGAGATCATAGTTTCTAGTTTGGTGAATAATAACTAGGTCGTCTAGATGAAAGGCTTTAGATTTTAAAATATAAAAAAGTGTATATTCAAAATTAAGCTCAATTTAATTAACTCTAGTAATAAAGTATTCCCTTTCATTCCATTTTAGTTGTCCACGTTATTAGTAATAGTTGTCCCGAATTACTAGTCAATTTATAAAATCATGATAGATTTAATTATATTTTCTTATTTATCCTTACTATTAATTCTTTTTGAAAGTGTAAACAAGTTAAAAAAGTTCTAAAAAAGTTTCTTAAAAGGTAAATTAGTAAAACTACATTTCTCATTCATGATATTTTAAGAAGCATGTAAAAGAAAAAGTGAACAATTAATATGAAACGGAGAATATATTAATTTGGAGAGTGGATTTGGTCATACCAAATTGTCAAATGAGGCACAACTCAAATTGTTTGCTCGATTTTTCATATTTACTTAAATAGGAAAAAAGGAGATTAAATTGCAATATTAAGCTCACTCTACGTCTCTTATTTCTTTTTCTATGTCTAGTTAAATGCAATTAATACTTTTTTTTGGTTTATGAATTATTACTTAATTTAGTTTGCTACTAATACATAAAGCTATAGTGACTACTGCCATTAATCTTTATTAATACTTTTTTTTGTTTATGAATTATTACTTAATTTAGTTTGTTACTAATACATAAAGCTATAGTGACTATTGCCATTAATCTTTATTAATACTTTTTTTTGTTTATGAATTATTACTTAATTTAGTTTGTTACTAATACATAAAGCTATAGTGACTATTGCCATTAATCTTTTGTTTTCCCATTATCCAAAACAAGTGCATGCATGGCAATATAGTAACTGGATAAAATCCTGTCAAACAAATTTCATCATTTAGACATTTTCTTATATTTGTCAGCAAGTTATTATTTATTTCAATTCAACATCTAAGCATATATCAAAAGTATTTTTGACTCTTTCAATTTTATAATGGAGAATAATTGGACGTTCTCTTGAATGTCTATTAGATAGATAGTTAACTATATAAAATATAACAATTTTCTTTAGTTATATAAATCAAATTCAATTAGAAAGCGCTTAAAGTTTTGCGACTTATTGAGATGAATGTGTATATGATTAAAGAAGGTGATATATATATTTTAATAGGTTAAATTATCTATGTAATGAATACTTGAAGACATATACAACATTTTTTAAAAATTTAAATAAAAAATATTTAATAAAAACACTTTATTATATTTAGATGCTCAATTAAAATAAATGTCCTACTAAAATTAACTAGCAAATTTCAGGATTCATCAATACTAAGCTTTACACAAGTACATTAGCATTATGATATTATTATCTTTTGCTTTTTGGAGTTGAATTTTTTAAATAATATAATTAATGCTTCTAGATAAAGAAAAGGACGAGAGAGAAAATAAACTAAATAATGTAAGGGGACATTTACCACTTCCTTATCCAAGTTATATTCTCCATGCTAATAAAATTATTCATGTCACCTTCCAACCATATGATGTCTAATGTCTCCCCACTTGCTATATTTTAATGATCATTATAGTCTCCCTTCCTACTTTACAAAAACAATTGCAACTCTACTATTTCAAAATTGAGATCATGTCAAGGTCTTATATATTTTGTGGCTTCCCTTTTTTTGGTGTTTGATATTCAGATTAAAATTTTATTTAATTTTTATTTACGTATTGTAAAGTTTATTTTTAAAATTGCTCTTTTAATAAAATTTTTATTTTTATTTTTAGAAATTCGAACACAAAACATCTAATTAAAAATGAAGAAATTTCATCACAACTCAAGTTGATCGAATGTTGAGTCACTAAAAGATTTTTTTTTTAAATAGTTACGACGCTCGCTGAATGGTTCAAGGCATCAGTTCAATCACTCAGTTTGTATCTAAGTCCTATCATCATAACTCAACATATATTTGAATATAAATTATATGTGTTCTGGCTTTAAGCTATCTTTTACTCTAAATTAATATTTACTTTGGATGCTTTTCTAGAAATAACAACTTATTATACATCATAAATATATACACAATATTATTTTTTTTAAGATATATTATTTATTTATATAAACAATTGAATTTATTTAAGTGTCATTGCCACTAAGATTCTCACTAATATCTAATTCTTCCTCTCTCCCCACTCCACCCCCACACAACCCACAATCCATAATTTTCAATGGCACAGTTCACTAAACTTACCTGCCCACTTAAGTTGCCTACATGAATTTCCTTCCTTAACCTTGTTAGTAGTTCCTTTCAAATGATTCAAAAAACACAAACTTCTACCTAATAATTTGTTGAAATTATAAATTTCAGATCCCTTTCACACAAGACTTGTTTTTTTAATAAAAGAAAGTTCATAGAAGCCCACTCTTTGTGCAATTCATTAGGTTCTTTTGATGTGTGATAAGACATTTGATGAGTCACAATTGATAAGGAGAATTTTCTATGCTTAAGATATGCAAATTACGAATAATAAAGAAGAATAAACTACTAATAAAACGGTCTCAATAGATAATAAGTGTGGAAGTGTAAAACATGACAACGAAATTTGCACATACAACTCAAAATAGACTAATCGTGAGTTTAAAGGATATCTTCGTTATGATAAATGTCAAAATGACAAAGGAAATCATTATTGTAAGGCATAGAAGTTGGTTTGGCGGCGGGGGGGGGGGGGGTGTCCTAATTAATCATTTATACTGTAAAGTTAATTTTTGATAGAATAAAAAGATATTTGATTGCAACTTCAAATGTGAAATTTAAAAGGAATCAAATAGGGAAGGATGATTTGAATCAAAGGAAGTTCATACCTACTACATGTCAAGAAGTGTTATGAAGGAGACTTATTAAAACTAGTAAACTTACTCGAGTTTTAAGTATTTACGTGTAAGATCACACTTAAAAAAAATAAAATTCACAAAGACTAAAATTCACCATTTTGGATGCATAGGTGCAATATCTAGTGCAATGTATCAAGATCACATTTTATCTGATGCCATATAGATATCAATAAGCTAAGCAATATAATAATATTCAAAGAAATCTATTAGAATTATCAATTAGTGTAAAAACACATGTTGAAATCCTTGCAGTCTAATATAAATATTTTAAACTTGAAACATAATTCATACTCAATCACTCGTATGAACTAAATAATTTAAATTCATATGAAGTCATTTATATTATGCTTTTAGGAAAAGTAAGAAAATTAAGAGTTTAAAATTCAGTAGTAGAAAAAACGAATTTCCTCAAACAATTTTCAAATGTCCCTTGAATCAAATGTCATCAGAACTAATTGCATGAATATGTTATCTATAAGCTATGGAATCCCATTCAGTAATCAAAATCTTGTTTTGATTTGAATTATCAAATTAAATCGATATTTTTCTAGTTCCTGTTTGAGTCTAAAATTTCAATTTTATCCTCTTAATTAATTATATAATTTCATGACTAAAGGATTCATAAACACTAGGTTGTTATAAGAAATCATTACCTAGAATGTGAAGTTAAATTAAAAACTCTTTCTTTTCTTGAATCAAATTCAAAAATTTATCTCCAAAATCCCAAATTCAAGAGTTAAAATATAATGTTGTTATAATTTTGTACTCCGACTTTTATAAGGTACCATTCCTTATAGTGAAACTCACCCTACTGATAATTTGCTTTAAATCATTTTAGAGAAAATACTTTTTTTTTTTAAAAAAATTATATTCCAATGAGTATGGTTTTCAATAATACTTCTCTTTTCTTATATTAGTCGTGGTATTTCTCTTTCACACATTTTTAAAAATTATAAAATAAATAAAAATTACTAATTGATTCTTAATTTTTAAACTGTAATCAATATTGTTTTCTTTCAAAAATAATAAATTTTAAGGATAAAATAGAAAAAATAAATTAAAATTAATTCTTTCTTAATTTTGTAAATTGACAAAAACTCCTTTTGTTTGGTTTTACTTGTTCAGTTTCAACTTTGTTTAGTTTTACTTGTCCACTTTCAACTTTACACACTCCTTAAAAAATAATGATTAATATGTTTGTTGTTTTACCACAATACTTATATTAATTGATGTATAATCTTAGATCTTTGAAATAATTTGGGGGATAAGCTGTACTTAACGTGAGGGTAAAATAATAATAATAATAACATATTTTTCTAAGAAAATACCTATATTTAGTAAATTAACAAAACAAAATAAACACAGAAAGTATTTTGAAATGAACATTTTTAATAATATTAACAACTAATATGTGATCGAGGGATATTATTAAAATCATCGATGACTATACTATTATATAATTATCTGCCAGCTACAAGTAGACACGTAGTATATTTTAGTCTATTTTTTACTACAAGCATTGTACTTATATAATTGATCTTATCTATATCCAATTGACACTTGACAGCCAACTTCAGGTATGTATATATATTTATTAAATAAATACATGTATATATTTTTTTATTAAATAAATGAAGGAGGGATATGCAGTTTTAAAATATGAGAACGTGAATTATTTTAAATTAGTAAGATGTTTGGTTTATTATACTTTTAACAATTAAATAATTAGGTATAAATCCTCATGAATTATCCACTAATTAGACAGTTTCCTGTCTTCCCTGCTTAGTATAGGCTGTCTTAATTAATTTGAATGCATGTACTCATGTTTCGTTTTATAATATATAAATTTTAATTAAAATTCTATAATATATTTTCACATATTAACACTAAAAGTTGCAATTTAATTTAATTTAGCTTTAAAAATAAGTTAAACTGAGCTTTTTAAAAAAAACACGACAACTAATTTAAAATTTAGAAAATATCAATTTGTTAATGAGATAAAGCTTTTCTTATTCATTCTTCATCAAGTCAACAGTAATAATTTCTTGTAATAATAATTCATTATCATCAATTTATTTTTAATTTTTAGTCAATGATTCCATCTCAAAGCACATCACAGTCTGTTATCAAACTAGCTACTTTTTAAATTAGATAATAGTGATATAATTCAGATTATGTAAAGTTCGAGCTTGAGGAATAAATAATTATTCAATAATGTGCGGTAAGTTTGATTTGAAAAATAAAGAATTTGTTTTTAGTAATGTGTTGTTTATTTTATTTAACGAGTCTTGATGACACAATTTCAAAGTAATATAGTAACAAGTTTCAAATGTGGAGAAAGAAAAAAATATCTAAAGTTATCAATTACTAATATTTAATTTTACTTTACCTAAAAAAATGGAAGAGCTGTCCAAACATTAAGTATTGATAATGGACAACAATTCAACAACATTAGTTTATGGACCACAAAAAATGGTGCTAAAGAAAGGAACTCATATGACATGATATAAATTATTAGGTATATTTGGTATTAAATTGTAACCAACTTGGATTTACACAATCAATAGGCCAGATCACACGTAACAAAAAGAATCAAAAACCAAAATAATGTCCTCATATGAATTGCATTTTCCTTCAATTAGGGCTCCATATATAAAGCTTTGAACATGATTTTATATCATGACTTGAAAATAGTAATTTGAAGTTGGATTTTTTTATATACAATTTTATTTTTAAGTTGTATTTTTTTTTTATATAAATATAAAAACCTCACAAATTGTGAAAATTGAAAACCATCAAAACTTTACCAACTCTTATATAGTCTTACCAGATGAGCAAATCATAGTTTATAAACATGGTATCGAAATATCTTAAGGCGTCGCACACTGATAAAAAGTCACTATTATTCCATTGGAATTTCCTATTGAAAAAATGTTCAACGACTATTTCCATTGATATTTTGATTGAATCGGGAGAAAAGAAAAAATAATACTTTTTGTGTTTTCACGTGAAAAAAATGAGGAAGCTTCCTAGTTTTTAGTGACAGTGTATTTTCCATCATGCGTTCTTCTTTTTTTTTTTTTTTCAGTGAGCTGGTTCGTTAGAAAATGGACAAAAAAAACATGTTTTATAACACAAATTTCTCATTGATTCGCAATGGGAAAAATCTCAGTTTCTAGTAATGGCAATAATAATTCACATATCATAACCTTTATTTATAAGTAAATATTTGTGATTACATGTTATTACAAATTTTCAAATACACATAACTTTACAAAGTATTAAAAATAAGAATAATAATAGCTATTTTTTTTCCAAAAAAAAATAATAACTAATTTTTCTTTAATAGAACACTTCTACTTGCACAAACAATTTATTCATGTCATGCATGAGTCATTTTCTTAAAACAAAAGTTAGTTGCATTATTATTCTTGATTGTCGAAACTAAATTGAAAGTGATCAACTTAATATTTTACAATTCAAATTTTGATATTAAAAAAAAAATAAAAAAATAACTACAAATTACATTTTATCTCATATCAATATAATAAAAATGGAATTTAAAATATTAATAAAAAATTATATAATTTAGTTTTCAAAAATTAAAACATGAAAACTAGTTTGGAACACAGAACAGTACAATCTCGCTAAGGGTGTTTATGGTTCGATTTAAATCGATTATTGGTCAAAATTAAAACCAAACCAATACAGTCTGTTTTAAATTTTTAAAACCAAGCCATTGATTCAGTTTTTTTCGATTTGAAAGTAATAAATTTGGTGAGGAAATAAGCATCTCGATAGAAACAAACACCTAGTTCATGAACAATCCATAGGAAAGCTATTGCTGATTAAATTAAGCAATAGTAGGGTTATTATTACATGAACAAAGTTATTCAATCAAGAGAAAGTGTGACTATGTGATGTAAGGTAGGGTAGATAACAATAAAGTAATGGATTTTTCAAGTTAGGTTAAAATTCAAGTGTTGGGCTTGAAAAAATGGTAAAGTTGGAGACTTAAGTTAGTTAAAATTTAACAAAATATTTGTATTTTTATTTATGAATAATATATAAATAATTATAAAATTTATGTATATAATTGCTCGGTTCGGTTTGATTATTTTTACGTTTTATTTTACTAAAATTAAAATCATAGTATCAATTTTCAAAATTTAAAACCAAACCTAATCAAACCACGCCAAATATCAATTTTTTTTAACCGATTTGATTCAAATTACGATTTAATTTGATCTTTTAACCAAATCATGAACAACCCTTAATCTCATCATCAAGAGCAAGGCAATTACTGGCTTTAGCAAGTAGCCATTAGTGACAATGACAATTTATTGATTTAAGTTAGGAACGAAATTTAAAAGTTTAGTTTTTTTTTTTTTCAAGTTCTAGTACTTTATTCTGTTCAAAAAATAGTAATGAAAGTGGTATTTGATATCTAAAGGGATAAGGTGGACTCAATCATGTGAAAAGGACCAAACATGAATCTTCACTAGAGTGCCTTTTTCACTTTTCGTATGAATTAATAATCTGTTTGAACAAGTTTTGAATGATAAAATATATCATCTATTTTTTTAAAAAATACTTATTTTATGAAGTTGAGTTATTTCACTGAGTTGTTTAGATTTTAAAAAGAAATCATGTGAAAAGGACCAAACATGAATCTCCACTAGAATGCCTTTTTCCCTTTTCGTATCGAATTAATAATCTGTTTGATCAAGTTTTGAATGATAAAATATATTATCTATTTATTTTTAAAAAAAATACTTATTTTGATGAAGTTAAGTTGTTTCGCTAAGTTGTTTAGATTTAAAAAAGAATAAGTGTGTTTGAATTATAACGGAAGCTATTTATAAAATTAAAAGATACTAACTTTTTCAGAAATACTTTTGGAATTATGATCAAGTACAACATTCTGTTTTAATATTGTTAAAAGTTAAAAGAAATGATTTAAAATGATTAATTAAATACTAATTGTTTCTCTCCGAAAACATTTTTTGAAAAATAAATAAACTTTAGAAACTTGACTTCCATAATCTTCCAAACGCCTTTTTATACATTTTTCAAAATAGATCTTATTGTTTGTTCCCATCAGTACTTCAACAAGATAAAATAATGCACTTGATTGAATGTTAATTATTTTACCCAAAGGAATACCGATCAACTCTCAAAATTACATTTTTGCTTTTTTGCTTTTTAGTGATGGACCATACTTCAAAAATTTTAGATCCGCCTAAAACAAATACTTATCCAATAACCTCCAAAGTCAATTGCACATGATTTGAACATGTACTTTTAGGATCTTAAAAAGTCCACTTAGACAACCCATAGATGTAAACTTGTGTTAAACTCAAGCTATTTACCCATAGCCTTTGGCACAACCAACCAAAAGTGAGATGTGAATTGTGTGTACCCTAATGAACAATAAAAATGGGCACAATTGCAACCATTTGATCTTTCAAATTTATCTAGGTCAATTTTTTCAAATAGTAAGTAGTTTAAATGGACAGGGAGTGAGCAAAAAATAGTTAGTTTGTCCACGATTACTTAAATTTTCTTGAAGTACGAAGTAATTTTATCAAAAGTTTATAATGATTCTTTCCACTTTCACACTTGAATGAGCATGCTCTCAATCAAACCTCCTAGCCTCTAGTGTTATATATTTCTTATTGACGGTTCAAACCTCGTGATCGATACATTGGTAAGCCTTTACTTGTAAAAGTAAGAAAAATTGTAGTCCCACATATCAAAATTTTATCGAATTTAGATGTCCATTTAAATGAGTTGGTTGGCCAATATTTGCACCACTATAGCAAATGCATGTACCTTAATTGAAATATATGTCAAGCTACTCATAGACTTGCGACTAAGATATATGCTACTAAGCTTATTTTTTTCAAGTGATACAAAATAGTAACATCTTAATCATTAAATAACTCAAACTACTTAAATTGCTTGAGATTCAAGTCTTTCTGTTTAAATATGTACTGTGAATTATGATGATCTGAATAAATCATACAATTTCTCATATATGTTATGTCTCTAAATATGTATAACTTTAAATATTGTATAACTTCTAAAGTTAGAAACGTAGAGAATATTCCAAAAAAACATCAGTGGCAAAATATAAAATTCAATCGGGCCTTTCACACACCATATATAATAACTTAATTATGAGTATATGACCATTTGGTTGGGAACAAGTTATCTCAGGATTAATTATTTTGGGGTTAGCTATCTTGGGATAACTTATTCCACCATCTATATGGGATAACTTATCCCATCACTATAATATAAATGGTGGAGTAAGTTATCCCAAACATGACAATCAAACAAGATACAAAATTTTATTCCATTACTATTTTCTTATTCCATCACTATTTATTTTTATCCCTCACACCAAACGAGAGTGTTTAAAATTAACCAAAAGAATCACACCAATCTAAAAAGTCAAATCAAGCCAAAAAAAAAATCAACTAAATTTAATGACGGAATACACTCATATTTAATTTAAGATTATGAAATTTTTTCTCTTTTCTTTTTTTATATTTAATTAAATTAGGATACTTAAATAAGAATGAAGAGACTATATTGATGTATAATTTTTTTTTTTAATTCACTTCGAAAAGAAACAAAATATAGTATTCTTAAATCTTAATCATTATTTTATTTTTATATATTCAAAGTAATCCAATATTATGTCACATGTTCAAAAGATTCTCGTTGTTTGTTTCATAATTGACCTTCAATTATAAGTGAATGTACTTTTCACTGTCACAAAGGCAAACCCCATACTGACCTTCTTCTATATATATGCTTGTTTGTATATGTGATATAAAATTATAAATTTAAATTAATATTTACAATATGACTTGATTTTTTTTTAATTAGAGGATTTTTATAAAATTATTTATATTTTAAAAGTTTATAGTCACAAATATTTATTTATAAATTAAACATGGGAATATGTAGTTTATTAATATGGTGTCTTAAGAAACTCTGATATGTTGTTTTTAAAATATGTTTGCTCATTTGATAAGCTTTTATAATAAATGTGAAGCAATTTTAATTGTTTTCACAACTTATAAAAAAATTATATTTATGAGAAAAATTTGTTTTGATAATCAAATTTATTTATGAAAATGAAGTAAATGCAAAGAATTTGATTATTATAAAGAGAAACACATGAATCAATTTTAATTGTTTGCATTTACTTTGTTATAATAAATTTGAAGCAATTTTAATTGTTTCTCTTTATAATAATCAAATTCTTTGCATTTACTTCGTTCTTTAATTTATTTTTTTATTTTGCTAAAGTCAAGAGTGCATTTTTATGTTCAAAATAACTCGTTTTTATTTAATTAATTACTTTTGTTTAAATAATATATTTACAAGACATTCTGGTATCGATTATTGTCGCTAAATCTTTAACTTTTTGTAAAATAGATAAATAGTAAAATCCTTAGAAATAATTTATCATGTTTCTTAGAAACGATTAAGTTCTTAGATAATGCATAATTATTTTTTTGAAGGATCCTATATATAACTTGACCAAAAGTTTATGTTATTATATATTTCTAGAAGTCCACAAAAACCAAATAGCAAAAAAAAAAAAAAAAAAAAAAAAAAAATTGACTTAATTGATTTGACTTGATTTCAATAATTGAAGAATTAAATTAATTAATTTCATTTCCGTTTAATAAAAAAATATCCAAACTAAATCACGAGAAATCATACTAAAAATATTAAATTTCAACTTTTGATTAATAAATCTATTTAATAAAAAAATAAAACAAGTTAAAGAAGAAACAAAAAGAAAAAGAAGAAAAAGTTAAAGATCTAGCGACAATAATCGATACTAGAATGTCTTGTAAATAGGTGAGCCTCTCACACAATAAAATTTTTTGGGGGTAATCCATCGGTGGCCCCCTAAACTTGGCACTAACTTTCACTTCGACATCTCAACTAGGCTTTGTTCATTTTAGACACCTCATGTGATATCCCGCTGTGTCATTTTGACACTTTTTTTTATAATCAGCCAAATATGTAAGGCGTGTGTAACACACTCGCCGATGACGTGTCAAAATGACGAATTAAACAAAGACATGTGGCATATATATTGAAAATAATTTTTAAATAATGAATTTTGAGTTTAAAAAAAAAAAGGCCAATGACACGTGGCAATTTTTATCCAAATAATATTTTTAAAAAAAATTAATCACTTACAAGCCCATCCTATGTTGTCTTCTCAACCATCCCCCACCCCTGATCCTCAACCCCTCCCACACTCAATGCATCTTCTCCACCACCTCCCACCCCCCCAACCCCAACTTCTCCCCTATCTAGATTGTCTTTCTCCAATATACTTTCATAATAATTTAACTATTTGAAAAGAATTATTTTTCAAAAACACAATTTCTTTGCAAAAACTGATTTGTCTTACTTATAACTTCAAATAAAATCAAATTATTCAAATCTAAACAAAGAGTTCCCTAAAAGAATTTCCTAGATTTTCTTTTAAAAAAATATATTTTGACTTTTTTCAAAACATTTCAAGGAGGAAGAATGGCAACAAAATAAGAAAAGTTGTTTAAGTTTGAAATCTCTTGGTGTTGTAGCACTATTAGATCTATTTCTCCATGGAAGGAGTTTAAGTTTTGAAAATGGTGGCTAAAATGGGGAAGAAGAAAAAGAATAAAATAAAAATAGGTTCAATATAAGCTCTCCACGCGCTGGCAAGGAGTGTATCACACTCCCTATGTCATGTCAGCAAAAAGTATCAAAATGACACAGCGGATATCACATGAGGTGTCTAAAATGAACAAAGCCTAGTTAAAGTGTCGAAGTGAAAGTTAGTGCAAAGTTTAGGGGGCCACCGATGGGTTACCCCAAATGTTTTGGATAGAAATTTTAGCCCAATTTGTAAGTGGGACCCAAATCCCACTTGGCAAAATATGAGAGGATCTCATACAACTACTGTCCGCCATGTAATATTTATGCCTCTTACAAAATAAATTTTTTCCTACATAAAAAGCTCTCAACACGAGAAGGTAGGCCCTAAAGTATTTATTAATTATTACTCACTCTAATTTTATATTTCCTCTATTTCATATTATTTGAATTTTAAGATTTTTTTTACTGTTTAAAATTGTTGAAGTGTAACATATAAGAAAAATAATTAAAAAATATTATATATTTTATTCTTCCCATTTTTGTAAAGTAAAAGTAGAAATAATTATTTTTATGGATTTAAAAATAGTTGAAAACCTCATTAAAAAATGAATAATTTTGGGAAAAATACTAATATATATTTTTAATTTTGAATTTAATTTATTTTAAACCATAAAAAAGTGTTAACAATTTATTTATGTTGGATTAGAGGAAGTACTATGTTATGTGATTACATGAGGATATTTTTAATTAATTCATGTGAATATTATTGAAAGAGATTAATCCCTTGATTTATTTCATTCTTCATCCGTAGTATATATACACATATTACAAGATATAAGTAAGTAAACTATCTATCTATATGTATAAACTAAATATATACAATCTGTCAGAATATATTGTCATATATTCTAACACTGTCAGAATATAGAATATATTGTCATATATTCTAACACACCCCTGCAGTCGAAGCGGGAGGTCGCCGAATGCTAAGACTGTCCCGAAAATCTTCGAATAACACCAATGGAAGGCCTTTGGTGAAGATATTTGCAATCTAATAACGATAGGGGACATGGAGAACTCGAACCTGGCCACGAGCCACATTTTCTCGTACAAAATGTATATCCATCTCAATGTGCTTAGTGCGTTGATGCTGAACAGGATTACCAGCCAAATAGATGGCACTAACATTATCACAGTAAACCAAAGTAGCTCATGGAATAGGACAATGAAGTTCCAAAAGCAAGTTACGTAACCAACAGGACTCAGAAACCACATTAGCAACCCCTCGGTATTCTGCCTCTGCACTCAAACGGGACAAAGTTGCCTGACGTTTGGCAGACCATGAGATCAAGTTATCACCCATAAAGACACAATAACCAGACGTTGAATGCCGTGTATCAGGGCACCTACCCCAATCAGCATCAGTATAAGAGACAAGGGTTGTTGTGGATGAGGGATACATGTGAAAACCATAATCCAAAGTACCTTGTAGGTAACGCACGATGCGCTTGAAGGCGTATTTGTGCTCCTCCCATGGGTCATGCATAAACAAGCACACCTGTTGCACCGCATACATAATATTGGGTCTTCTGAACGTGAGGTATTGGAGTGCCCCAACAAGACTCCGATAAAGTGATGGGTCCGCATATGGCGTGCTCGTAGTAGCTCCAAGTTTCGGCTTTGTATCAACCGGAGTAGGAGATGGCTTACATGATGACATACCGGCGCGTTCAATAATCTCATTTGCATACTTCTTTTGAGATAAACCAGTTTTATGACGAGTGACCGCAATGCCTAAGAAATAGCTCAACAGGTCCAAATCCTTCATAGAAAATTTGGAGCTAAAAAGTGATATGATAGACTCGCGAAGCTCTTCGGAGGAAGCAATTAAAATAATATCGTCGACATATAGTAAAAGATAAGCCATAGAAGAACCTCGACGATAAACAAACAAGGAATGATCGGTCTTACTGTGAGAAAACCCAAGGGTATGGACATAATTAGCAAATTTCTTATACCAAGCCCGCGGAGCCTGTTTCAGTCCATAAAGAGATTTCTGCAACAAACATACATGATTAGGCCGATCAGGATCCCGATAACCCAAAGGTTGATACATGTACACAGTCTCCTTGAGCTCGCCATGTAAGAACGCATTCTTGACGTCAAGTTGGTGAATCGGCCATGCCTTGGAGAGAGCTAGAATAAAAACCGTACGAATAGTCGTCGGTTTGACAACCGGACTAAACGTCTCACCATAATCTACGCCAATCTGTTGGGTTTTACCATCACCTACAAGACGAGATTTATGTCACTCAAACGAACCATCAAAATTTTCTTTATGAGCAAAAATCCACATACACCGAATAACATTCACATTTAGAGGACGGGGCACCAACTCCCACGTCTTATTTTTAATAAGAGCATTATATTCATCATCCATAGCCAATTTCCAATTTTGGGTCACGAAGAGCAGATATAGGGTTACGGGGTAGAGGGGATTTTAAGACGGCTGTATGAAGGTTGAAAGACCTCTTAGGCTTATAGATCCCATGCTGACTTCTAGCAACAGGACTGGAGGGTAGACTAGAGTGCGAGGCGGGAGTTGGTCGATGAGGAGAGACAGGAGAAAGAGGGGAAAATGAGGCGGACTGCTGTTGCCCAGCAGGCAGCGATGAAGTGAGCTGCCCAGGCGAGGAGGCAGACCCGCTAGCTGGGCACAACGGGCTGGGCAGCTGTTCGGCAGGAAGGGGTGGAGCAGATGGGTTCGTGGGGTTAGTGAGATGATGAACCACATATGGAGAGGGTCCATCGTCTAGAAATTGGTATGTGTGATTTTGAGGAATATGTACCTTGGCAAAAGGAAATTGCATCTCATCAAATATTACGTGACGGCTAATGATAATTTTGTGAGAGGACAAATCAAAGCATTTATACCCACGATGATGTGACGGATATCCCAAAAAAACACACGGGTTGACCGGGGTTGGAGTTTTGTTATTAGTGTGGAGGGAATGAAAGGATAACATAAACACCCGAAGACACGAAGATGAGAATAAGATGGGTTCTTTCGATAAAGAATGTTAAGATGAGATTGATCGTTTAACAGTTTATGAGGAAAGATGTTGAGAAGGTAAGTTGCCATTTGTAACGCATGATGCCAAAACTAAGGCGGAAGGGAAGCATGGGCCAATAAGGTACGAACAATGTTATTAATTGTATGGATTTGTCGTTCGGCTTTCTCGTTTTGAGGTGATGAGTGAGGACAGGATAAGTGAAACGACAGACCATTGGTTTTACAGAAGTCCCAAAAAGGGCCATTATCAAATTCCTTGCCATTATCACATTGGATATTCTTTATATCCCGCTCAAAGTGAGTTCGAATAAATGTATTGAAAGTTAAAAATGTGGAAAAGGTTTGTGATTTTTGCGACAAAGGATATGTCCACAAGAATTTCGAATAATCATCCATAAACAAGACATAATATCTATGACCGGAGGAACTCAAAACATGTGATGTCCAAAGATCACTATGTATAATATCAAAAGGCATAAGAGTGCGAGAATTCGAAGCATAAAATGGCAACTTAACATGTTTTCCAAGAGGACATGAATGATAGATACGAACATCTCTACTTTGATTACAATCAATCAATTTATTCTTCCTAAGGGAATTCAACACAGGTGCGCTCGGGTGACCCAAACGATCATGCCAAAGAGACAGTGCCAAAGCAGCAAAAGTAGATGGTGAAGTGACAAGATTAGTGATTGGATAAAACTTTCCCCGACTATTACACCTCATTACCAGCCTCCCCGTCTGAAAATCCTTCACAGAAAATCAAAAGGGATCAAAATTAACAAAGACAGAGTTATTAGTGGTAAATTTGCGGACGGACACCAAATTTTTAACTAGATGAGGGGCACGGAGGACATTTTTTAAGTGCAAAGGAAGACACGAGAAAGACAACGTTGTGTACCATAACCGTGAATTGGAATTGAGTGACCATTACCAACCATTACACCACGATTAATGCTCTTATTAAAATAGGACGTGAGGTTACCTTGTGTGGATGTCATGTGGGAAGTGGCACCGGTGTCCATGTACCAATTTGCATCCGGAGGAGTGATCCCAAGAGTATGCACCGCGGTCTCAATGTCCGTAGGGGTAGGGGCTGCCGTGTATGCCTGCTGGGGGCGGGGGCCAAGGACACCTGCTCGTGGCGGCTGCTGCTGCCCACAATTTGGTCGGGACCAAGCTCTTCATCCATAGTATATATACACATATTACAAGATATAAGTAAGGAAACTACCTATCTATATATATATATAAACTAAATATATGCCTATTTATATATATAAACTAAATATATACAATCTGTCAGAATATATTGTTATATATTCTAACAATTATATAATATCTGGAATTTGTTTTACTTTTAAATAACAAAAAGAGAGATTAAGGAGTGATTGTTCTATACCAAAGTATTCAAATTACAATTTTACTTTAACAAGATGTCCTCATAAAAAAACTCATAGCAGTAATTTATATGTAATTTTAAAATAAGAGTTGATTTATAGAAGATTTTTTTAATGAAATTGAAGAATGTAGTTGTAATTTTCCAAATAAATTTTACTTTATTTTAGAAAGTAATACATGATTAACAAATTTTGAAACTAAATTTGGAATTGTGTTTCAAATTTAACAAAATTTTCCAAACATATTTTTCAATTTTATCTTCGTAAATTTTAAATAAAGTGTTCACTTTTCTTATCTTCTCTTTATAGAAAATATAATCAAACATAATTTCATCTTTTATTTCAAATTTATAAATTTCAAATAAAATGAGAAAAATATCTAAAATATGTAATTGCTTCTAATTTTACATAAATTACTTTACGTTTCATTTTATTTGGAAACACAAGAGTGAGACTTAAGAAAAAACTTCCTATCAACCTTCAAAGCTTATTCATGTTCCTAATCCTCTATCCACAACCCTCTGTTGTAAATTAAAATTTGTGTAATTAAAATAAGTGTGTTTGAATTCTAAATTCGCAAGATTTTCAAAGTTTTTTGGGGGTTCCTGAAAGGGAAACCTCTCTCGATTTATCATGTAAGTCTTATGTTGTTAATTTCCCAAAAATCCCCTAAAAAGATGTTATTCATTAATCTTGTTATTATCTGCTTACTATATTGATACTATGTAAATTATTGTATATATGAAAAATTGATTATCCTTAGTATATTGCTAGCCTCTTAATTTCTTAGCAATGATTATGGATTAACCTGTAAATTTCTAGGATGATTGCCCTTGATAGTCCGCTTAAAAACAAAGGACGTATTTGTTGCTAGATTTATATCCGGGGTGTGGCTAAAGATGAAGTTGTTAAGAAAAAAGATTAAGGGGAAGAGATGAACGGGATAAAAAAAAATAATTAGGGAATTACTTTATAAATAAACATGATAAATTTAAAAGAGAGAGGGAGTACTGAGTAGTATTTACAACATATTTGAACAAAGCTATATTCTACAACTTATCGAGTATTATTTAAAGGTATCAACAATATTATTTTGGTATCAGAGCGAGAAGTTTTTGGGAAAATATTAGTATATGAAAAGGCATCCTTCATTTAGAAATATAAGATTTATATATTGGACTTTGTATAGAGAATAAAATATTAGAAGAATTGTTGTAAAAAAGAAAAGACAGCTAGAAAAGAAATATAATATTAAGACTATAGAAGATTTAGATAAAATAATAGATCCAGATTTCCTTAATAATACAAGGTGGGAAATAATAAGTTACGAAAGTGATATAATTTGGTGTGATAAACGAATAGACTGGATATATAGGAAAATAAAAAAGGAAGCTTGTCAGCTAAGATAATAAATGCAAAATTTGGTTTGGAAATATAGACAGATACATCAGTGGCTTCAAGAAGAAAGATATCATAAAAACGAACTAGTTAATGCATAGTGGGAACTTAACCAACAAATAACATTGGAAGAACAAACAACATCTGAAGAATCAAAACAAAATATAAGATATCTTTAT
The DNA here is from genome assembly GCA_037074985.1 of Solanum bulbocastanum. Classification (NCBI taxonomy): domain Eukaryota; kingdom Viridiplantae; phylum Streptophyta; class Magnoliopsida; order Solanales; family Solanaceae; genus Solanum; species Solanum bulbocastanum. The sequence goes on from CM073604.1 coordinate 5,164,158, forward strand.
AGAGAATTGAATTTTATTATAAATCAAATTGAAAACTCTAAGATAAGAATAAGACGATAAGAAAAAAGACTTAAATATATACTTTTTGGATAAAATAAATGCCTATTGAATATATTAGGAGAATAAGACTAAGATATAGTTGGTTTTACGAAGAAATACAGTATAGATTCAAACTTAAAAATATACTAAAAATATTAATAGAATATTTAAAATGGACAGAAGAACAGTTAGTTAAAGAAATATCTAAAACCTATCTTATAGACTCTTTGGTAGAATATAAGGCTAACCTAATTAAAGAAATAGATAACATTAACTTAGACATAAAATATACTACTAATAGAATAAGGTATTACAAAAGGATCTGTCTAGATAGAAGTTTATTAGGATAACAATAGATTCTCTAAGACATCTTGAATATTTAGACTTAAGAATACACCCGGAGAAAAAATATAGATCATTATACAAAAATAACATTTTAAAGTGTAATTTCGCAGAAGGAGAGCATATACTACACTCTGAAGATAAGCAATATACTACTTTAATAGATTTAACAATAAATCTTAGTGAAAAAACTCAACAACAAGATAAAATCATAATAAAAATTTTAGAAACAATAGAAGTAGTACAAAACAAACAATCTAAGATCCTAGAATCTCGACTTCTTAAAAGCACAAGAACTAGAAATAGATAGAAAAGTCCAATATCTAAATACAAAATTTAATTTAGAAAAAGTACCTACGAAAATAGAAATAGAAAAATTGGTTAAAACTATAATAGAAAAGCCATAAGACTTAGAAATTAAAAATACCCAAGTAGTAGCGAAAATCATAGAACAAGTAGAAAAATAACCACTGAAATTGATCATTTAAAAGAAATAGTTACAAGACTTGAACGAATCTCACTCTCTGAAGAAGATATAAATTACAAAAAAGCATTAGAATATACAACAAAATTTCATCAAGAACCAGTAGGTTATTCTAATCACCTTCCCTCTATCTAAACAGACAAAGTAATCCTCAAACAAAATAATGCAATAATAGCCTTACTAATAGAATTAAACATAAAATTAGATAAAATTTTAAAAGAAAAACAACCCAAAAAAATTCATAAAAATACATAAATAGATGAATTAATTACCCAACTTAAGAAAGAAGAAATAACCCCTAAATAGGAAAAACACAAGATAACTAGAAAACCACAAAAATGGACTTTCTTTCAAATAAAAGAACAATCCAAGAAAATAGACCAAGTTTCTCAGAAAATCGAATAGGAAACAACCTGATTTCAAGAATATTATCTAAAAGACCAAGAATTAAATGAAATTATAGACATAGACAGAGATCTACAGATTTTTCAATAAAACCAGCTAAAATTATTAAATCCAAAAACATTATACAATGTGAAATATTTCTCTAGAAATAATCAATTATATAGACATTATAGAAAAGAACAAATATCTGCAATAGGAGAAGACTTTGCAATTTTAAACTTAGTAAACCCAACCTTCATAAAAATGATTAAAAATCCCAAGCTAATGCTAATACATATGGAATTAATAGTAATAGGAATAAAAGGACTAACTAGAAAAAATTTAGGATCTAAGGTTTTGATTGTCCTTTATGATGATCGTTGGTCAGACCTTAAAAAATCTATCATAGGATTAACAGAAGTAGACATGACTAGTAATGGTGGAATATTTTATATTAGACCAGATTTTTTAATCAATTTAAAAGAATTTGAAAACATATTAAAATAGGAATCCAGACTAAGGGATACGAAAAATGAATAATGGAAATAACTTATTAATGTGCGTAGGTTTTATAGGAAAAATGACCTTAAGTAGTAATACAAAATTCAAGCTTCAAGTAAACGATGTGGTAGAAGTAATGGGTAATAAAAGAATAAAACTAATAAAACCAATAAAAATAAACCTAGAAGAATATGCAGGATTAGAATGAAACTTAGATAAATTGAGTAAACCAAATGTATTTGTTCCCGAGCAACATTTAATGTATACTAGCTCAAAAGGAGAGACATCAATTAGGTTTACAGACTATAATTATATAAGTCACAGAGATTTAGATGATAATGAAACAGAAAGCACAATAGAAAAAGAACAAAAAGAGTTAATGAACATAAAATTAATACAGGAAGAGTATGAGGTAGACAGAGCCATAGAAGAAGCAAAAAGACAATACAAAGACAATAATCTTACAGTCTTTAAGTGTAGAGAATGTAAAAAAGGTAAAATGAATATAATAGAAACAATAGAACATTTTAAAATATGTCAAGAAAGAGAAGATAATTTAGCATATAGAACAACGAACAAGAATACACGAGTGAAGAAAAAGAGGACACTTTATCCATAACTAGTTATACAGAACTAATGGAGGAAACAACTAGTTCACATAGTGCAAGCTCTTTCCAAAGAACTACTGCAGCCCCAAGCGTTAGTTATAGTACTGGTAATTTGCCTAGAAGACCATGGATTAGACCTGATCAAGAAATAAAAGATAATATCAAACCAGTAGGAAAAAGAATGCTCATAAAAGAACCTATTAGGTTACAAGAAGGAGGAAATAAAGAAAAAATATTAAATATAGCTGCACATGATCCACAAATGTGGAATACAATAATAGATTTATGGAAAGGAATAGTGGTAGCAGACTTTATTAAAAATTATCATCAAACAGATGCAGAAACTATGTATAAATACTTAGAAACTTTTTTAGGAGAATCTTGTAAAGCAGTATGAGAATCATACAATCAAACCTACCCTCAAGAATTTCAAAGATTAATAGAATTAGGACCAAACCCAGACAATTTTACAAATAAAATACATGTGTTATTAACCGGAGAGGACCCAAATAGTGGCTTAGTAGCGTTACAAAGAAGCGCGATATTAAAGTTAGAACAATTAAGTATATTAAACTGGATGCATATAAAGAATTTTCTTAAAGATTATTTCTACTATCGTACAATTAGCGGAAATACATTTAATGAAGAATTAGAAAAGAAGTTATTTAATAAATTACTAGGAGCTTTAGGAAGAGAAATAGAGGAAAGATAGTATAAAAAAGAATGAGTGATTAAAAATCCTTCACTCTTATGATCTATAGGACAAAAGATACAACATATAATGGAAATACTACAAGAAAAATGTACCAACATACAAATATAAAAGCAATTAAAACAGAATGAAATGAACTTTTGTAAGACAATGATATACACTACCCAAAGTTAGGATAAAGAACCAAGTAAAACAAGAAAATATAAAAGAACAACAACCTATAACCAAAAACCATACAAACATAAAAAAATATTTCTTAAGAAAATCCTCAGCTAAAAAGCCTTACTTAAATAAAGATAGACACATTAGAAAATATAGAAATGACAGGAATTATAAAAATAAATTAGAATGTTATACTTGCGGAAGCATATAACACTTAGCAAATACATGCCCTAAGAGAAATAACATGAAAACTAGAAATTCTCAGTTAATAGAAGATTTTGAAGAAACCTTATTAAATGTAGACGAATATATGTCAGATACAGAAAGTATATATTCAGTTGTAAGTATAGATACATAAGAAGAAAGAAACATTCCATCAGATACATCTGATTCAGAGGATGATAATTTAATTAATGAAATAGGATTAGAAAGGAATACAGATTTCTTAGACAATATAAGTATGATAATAAATATATCACAAGATTGTAATCATGAGTTTGAAAGACTAAAAGGAATATATAGTAACCAATGTAATATATGTAAATGGAACCCTAGTAAAATAAATAGAACCAAATGTAAAAATTGTTATATGGAAGCCTGTATTAGTTGTATAGAAAATAAATTAAAACTAAAGGTAGATAAAAATGAAGAACAAGTCCATATAAAAGACCAGGCTACTAATCTAAGACTAAAAACGCTAGAAACAAGAATAAATGACTTAGAACAACAATTAATTACACTAGAAAAAGGGAAAAAAAATAAACAAGAAAAATACACAATCACAAGGTACAATACATCTAGATCAAATAGAAAGTGAATTAATGAATATAGAAGAAAATAATACTAGTTTTATATGCAACGAAGATAAAAAGTTTGGGACAATAAAAATACTAGTAAGGATAAAAATAAAAGATATAGAAATAGAGACTTTAGCATTAGTAGATACAGGTTGTACTAGCTGCCTTCTTAACAAAAAGATACTGCCACACAATCTATTACCGACTCTAAAGACATTAAAAGAACCAGTACAAGCAATACAAATGGATAAAACTTATAATATTTACGACCAGTATATAGAAAAAGCACAAATAAATTTTATAAACACTTGCAACGAATTCTATATACCAACATATAATATGTATAAAATATTAGTAAGAGATCTTAATATTAAAACTAATCTAGTATTAGGTTTACAATTTCTTATACAAAATAACGAAAGTTGTTTATTCTCCAGAGATGGGATAATGTTATTCAGAAATCTTATACTCCTGTACAAACTAGTAAAATCCCTACCAAAGAATTACCTAAAAATAAAGACAATAAAATAAATACTAAGACTGAAACTCCATGTTGTGACAAGTGCGGCAATAATGGCAGTTGTTCTTCAAAAAACCTATATGAAGAAAAAAACAAGAAGAAAATTATATAGAAGATACATAGCTTGAAGACATAGAAAAGGATTATACTTTAATAAATGTTAAAACAAAATTTTACAACTTTCAAAAGGGAATAAATACTATAGGAAAAATAAAAAATTCTAAAGACCTAGAAAAAAATAGTAGCAATATTAGACGAAATTAAAATAATAGGAGAAAAACCCTTAATACATTGGGAAAGTAGTAAAATTATGTGTAAATTAGACATAATAAATCCAGAGTATCTCATAAAAACAGCAACCATAGAAGCAAACAATGAAGACACGAAAGAATTTACTAAACAGATTAAAGAGCTACTCAAATTAGAAGTGATAAGAAGATCTACATCTAGACATAGATCAGCAGCATTTATGGTTAGAAACCATAGTGAACAAGTAAGGAGAAATGCTCGCATGATAATAAATTATAAAAGATTAAATGATAATACTAAAACATATACATACAAACTACCTGAAAAGAATGAGTTAATTAATAGAATACAAGGTAAAAAGATTTTTAGTAAATTTGATTGTAAGTTAGGATATTGGCAGGTCAAAATGCACCTAGAAAGCATAGAATGAACGGCTTTTACTTGTCCAGAGGATCATTTTGAATGGCTTGCTATGCCTTTTGGTCTAAAGACAACTCCACCTATTTTCCAGAGAAAGATGAATGAAATGTTTGGAGACTATAAGAATTTCGTATTAGTATATGTAGATGATATTCTAGTATTTAGCAAAGACATACAAGAACACTTAGGACACCTACAGACAGTCTTTAGATTATTTGTAAAATACGGAATAATAATCAGTAAGAAGAAAATGAAACTGTGTAAGACACATACAAACTTTTTAGGAGTAACTTTAGGAGAAGGAAAAGTAAAACTACAATCACATATAGCTAAAAAAGTGTTAAAAATGCCAGATAAGTTAGATAATACAAAAGAATTACATAAATTCTTAGGATTAGTAAATTATGCAAGAAACTTTATCCAAGACTTAGGAAAAATAGCAGGACCATTATATGCTAAGATAGGTAGCAACGACTAAAAACACTTTAACATAGAAGATATAAAATTAATTCAACAAATTAAAGATAAAGTTAAAAATATACCAGACTTTCAAATACCCCTAGAATCCGATTACTTAATAGTTCAAACAAATGGAAGTAAATTAGGATGGGTGCTATCTTAAAATCTAGGCCTGATAAATATAGTTCAAAAAATGAAGAGAAAATTTGTGCATACCAAAGTGGACAATATAAAGAAAAAAGTAATATAAGTAGTATAGACGCAGAAGTATTAGCTGTAATATATGGACTTAATAGTTTTAAATTATATATTTTAAACAAAAATGAAATCTTGGTAAGAACAGACTGTGAAGCGATAGTTAAGTTTCACGAAAAAATAAATGGCAAAGCTAGCAGTAAAAGACGATGGTTAAATTTTATGGACATAATATCTATATACAATAATATTATTTTTGAATATGTAAAAGGAAAAGATAATGATCTAGCCGATAAATTAAATAGATTGCAATTAAAAACTAACTAACTTTTATTCCAGTATGAGACCAACTGGCCAACAGCCAACAGACAAAGGCAAGGGCATTGCCCAGCCAAATTCTTATGCTCAGATATTATTAGTAAGACAACATTTTAGACCACAAAATACAACAGACAACATGATGGAGAGAATCAATTTCGATAAGTATAATCTAATTTCATACCCTAAGTGTAACCTATCATTTAGAGTAATTCCAAAATGTAATCTTGACAAGTCTCAACAATGTTTAGTAGATAACCTATGGATATCATACAATAAACAAGACACTAAGTATTTAATTGCAGCTTCGAATACTTTATGTCAATATTTCTCACACAAAAATAGATACAATAAATTTCGATATTATGTAGTTATACATGGTAAGACTAAATGTGTTTTTCAAACTTGGATAGAAGTAGTTGAATCTATAAATGGGGTGAAAAACCCACTTTTCAAAGGATTTAATAATTTTATAGAAGCTTTAAACTATGCCAGAGGGATACTCGGACCGAACTATTATATTTCACCAACCCTAAGACAAAACCTAACCCAAATACCTCAATATAACATCCAGAAAGACTCAGACAAAATTATATTTTGTGATCACTGTTCTTCAATGACTAAGGGTTTCAAAAGATTTAATGCTAAAAATGAAATCCTTATCCAAGAAAACATGAGACTGATAAAACAACTGGAGACATTTCAAAGCAAATATGTTCCAAGAACAGATCTCAACACTTAGAGGAAAGACATGAGTTCTCCATCTCACCTAAAAATAGATGAGACGGGTGTGCATTCCCCTCTGAATGCTAAGAACTCTATTGTATCAGAGAGAGATACAGCTAGTCCGGTTCAAACGATGACCGGTAAAGACTTATCAAATTCGTTAAAGGCTGTCACTTTGCCCTAAGGTGAAGAAGAAAAGTCTTCTTCCTCACGAAGGAGATTACCGAAATCATTCCAGAAAAATACTTTTACAAAAGACTATAGCTTCAAAAAAGGAAAAAAATGACAAAATAGAAGTTATAATTAAACAGACTTTGGAACAAGTTTTCCAAAATAAAAGCAAAGACAAACATGTTGTTAATGAAAAAGTTTCAAGTCCAATCAACGATGGATTAGTTCATAATTTAGAAGACAATTGCAGTCTAATAAGCTCAAGAGACGAATAAGGAAGTAATAATGATCAAAATACACGAGACCCATACGAAGACGACGATTCGGGAATGAGTTTCGACTCTATAGCGCTACACAACTTGGATACTTGATCACTCATCCACTCAAGAAGACAAGAAGATACAAAATAGATAAGACCAAAGTGGCGAAAATAGCATCTGTCATAGTAATAGTAAGTGTGTCATGTGGGTGTGCCCACTAATGTCGTGTGAGTATTGTCACTTTATCACTACCCTCCAAAAGAGGAAAAAACTGTTGACACACGCGTCTAAAAGTCCAAAAAGATGACATTAATAATGTATGTAATGATGGGGCCAAATGAGCACTCGACTTGCATTATTAAAGGAATCCTATCAACATGTCGGCCATCAATAAAGGAGGCCACGTAGAGTGTTTTACGATCGTTCTTTATATTTTCTCTTTGTCTATATAAGAGTGTAGTAGTATGAGTAGAAGGGTAGAGTGAAAAAACACAAGAGTGAGACTTGAGAAAAACCTTCCTATCAACCTTCAAAGCTTATTCATGTTCCTAATCCTCTATCCACAACCCTCTGTTGTAAATTAAAGTTTGTGTAGTTAAAATAAGTGTGTTTGAGTTCTAAGTTCGCAAGTTTTTCAAAGTTCTTGGGGGGTTCCCGAAAGGGAAACCTCTCTCGATTTATCATGGAAGTCTTATGTTGTTAATTTCCCAAAAATCCCCTAAAAAATATGTTATTCTTTAATCTTATTATTATCTGCTTACTATATTGATACTATGTAAATTATTGTATATGTGAAAAATTGATTATCCTTAGTATATGGTTAACCTTTTAATTTCTTAGCAATGACTATGGATTAACCTGTAAATTTCTAGAATGATTGGCCTTGATAGTCCGCTTAAAAACAAAGGACGTATTTGTTGCTAGATTTATATCCGGGGTGTGGCTAAAGATGAAGTTGTTAAGAAAAAAAGATTAAGGGGAAGAGATGAACGGGATAAAAAAAATAAAAAAATAAAAAATAAAAGAGTAAAAATGGGGAAATTAGGGAATTACTTTATAAATAAACATGATAAAATTAAAAAAGAGAAGGAATACTGAGTAGAATTTACAACATATTTGAACAAAGCTATATTCTACAACTTATCGAGTATTATTTAAATGTATCAACAGTATTATTTTATATATTATTATTATTATTAAAGTTAGATTTCTAAATATGCCCTTGGAGCGTTCTTAAGCAAAAGCTGATCATGGGATATTTTATCCATTAGTGGACCCATTTTAAAGGAGCATTTACTGCTGCCTCTTGACATATCAATTTTCGAGGGTTAAATCAATTATTATATTTTTTATTTATAATTTTTTTTATAAAATATTTAAATTATTAATTACTAGCAATTTTTTTTAGTTTATATTAAATGAATTACTATTATTTTTAGATAGTTTAAGAAAAAATTCAACAGGATTATTGCCCCCCCCCCCCCCCCCCCCCCAAACCTTCCATATTTATGCTTCAGAGATTTTTTAATTATTATATATTTTTGAATAATAATTAGAATGCCTAAAAAATAATTATGAAAAATAACTTTTAAATTATGTCCTAAAATATTTTTCTTAACGAGTGTGTCACACTTTAATAATTCACTTAATATGAACTTGAGAAGTAGATTTTCATATATCTTTTAAATATGTGATTTTTTTTTATAGGAGATTCATGATCAACATTATTTTCTTCGTCTTAAAAGGTTTTTATTTACAATTCGTTTAAGAAAATATTAATTAGAAAAAGCGCTTGATTATTTTATTTTTATTTATATCTTAAGATATAATCTCTCTTTGTTGAATATTAACTAGTTTGGCTTAAAATTTTTTGAAATATATATATATATATGGGAGGATATTTTTTAAAAAATAAATAAAAATATATATTTTAATTCTCGAATTTAAACTGTATGTTACGTAATTGGATTAGGTCGGAGGGAATATTTAAAGAGCAAAATATACACATATATAAGGGACACCACCAAAAAATATGGTGAAACGGACGGAATTGTATCTCTCTTAATTAGAGGTTTCGATCTCAAATTTTATGTAGAATTATTTTTAAAAATATGAAACGCTTTTTTCGAATGGGCCCTACACATTGCATTCGAATAAATCAAATTTTAATGTGGGTATGAAACAATTTAATTTGTTTGACCTATATTTTAGTTTGTTTGACTTACTTTTCCTTTTTAGTTCATCTAAAAAATAATGTATTTTCTTTTTTTGAAAACTCTTTAATTTTAATTTTTCATTTAATATGTTTAATATCATCTAGTGTTTGGCTCCAAATTATCAAATATTCTTGGGTGAAGTTTCACCATTCGTTTGACCATAAATTTTGGGAGAAATACTCTACTATGTCCAAAAAAAAATGATTTATATCCATAAACTCTAAAAATTATTAAAAATATCTTTAAGTTTGTATTATCATTTTATAATGAGCATGTTCCGTTAAAAAATAACCCTATAACATAGTAATTAATAACAATCAACAACTACAAAATAACAATAGGGACAAAAGCAATACATTAGTCACATACTTAAACTTGTTAATGATTCAATATGAATTATAACCTATTAAAAACAAAATCTTCTTTTTTCTCAATCATTTTATTAGTTATTAATAATTGGGTAGATAAATATTAGTTGGAATTAATAAATGATGGGTGTTTATTTTTATATAAAATATAAGGTTTGGGTAATTTTTTAATTTTAAAAAATTCTCAAATATTAGAACCTGACCCAAATACTAAATTTTCTAGTATTTGAAAATTTGAGAAATATATTTGTCAAGTAATGGCAGTGGCCAAACACCATTTTCCAAATATATTTGTTGCCAAACGGATCCTTAGCAAATATCTTAGTACATTCGTTATATCTTTGATTTCTAATCTCAAGATTTAAAGGTTTTTTTTACTTCTTCTGTTCTTTTTTAATTGTCATAATAAGATTTAACACAATTTTTAAGAAAAAATTAATAAGAATTGTTTGACCAATACATTCCTTATTTGTAATTCCTTAATTTTATATATATATATATATATATATATATATACCTCTTAATTCTAGAATAACTAATGTTAAGAGCAAAATTGAAAAAAATAATTAATTCACTCTTGATTATTTAAATTAATCATTATTTTAGAATAAATATTTTTAATATACATGACAATTAAAAAAATTATCTTATTAAATTTCATACCAAATTAAAATACAAAATATACATTAAGGCGTTTGATTATGGATTTTTCTCCATATTTTCTAGAGTCGAACGGTTGACCATAAAATTTTGATTACACTTTTTTGAGGAAATTTTCGCAGATTTCAAATCAAAATAACATAAAGTTATTATCACTCCAAATTATTCACAAATATTAAAATTAAGAAAAACTTCAATTTATTTTAAATCAAAACATAAAATTTTAATTTTCACAATAAAATAAAGAAGGTCCTATCTCGTAAATTCCGCAAAACATCAAAAACTCCACCTTTTAATACACCATTCCCCACTTCTCTTTTTCTCTCTCCTTCTTCTTACTCTGTTTTTTTCCCATTTCTCTCTGTACATTGTTTTCTCCTTTAGAGAGAGAAAAAATTGTGAAAAAAAATGGTGAATGAGTTTATGGTTTGTGTTGATAGGATCATAATAGCAACAACATGTTTTGGAGATTCATCAGTTACTAATGGTGTTGGTGGGAGAGAAACCCTTTTGACTACTGATGCTGTAAATGTCAATTCTACTGTTGAAATCATCAATTTAAGAAAAACCCATCAAGAAAAAATTAGTAGTAGTTGTAGTGTTGGTGATGGTGGAGAAGGTTCTTCAAAGGGTAGTAGTAGTGTTAGAGAGTGTAGGATTTGTCAAGAAGAAGATGAAGAAACTGATATGGAAGCTCCTTGTGCCTGTAATGGCACTCTCAAAGTACACCCATTTCCCCCCTTTGTATGATTTGCTTTAATTTTACTTCAAATTTTTTGTTTTTAATCTGTTTGGTTTGGTTGTAGAGTTTGAGTTGCGTTTTTTGAGGTGCATTTTTTCTTTGAAATTTTATGAGTGAAAGAGTCTATCTAAGATTGGTCGTACTCCATTTTTTTGTAACTTGAAAATATTTGAAGATAAATTTTCAAAATCTATGGCCGAACTCTGTAAAGTTTCAGTTTTTTCTACCATTTTTCATTTGTTTTCTTAGGTTGGCTAAGGAAATGTGTGTTATTTCTATTTTTTTTCCTTTTTTGTTTAATGGGGTTGTTCTAAGTTTATTTTTTTTTTTGTTAATATGTTTCTTAGATGTTTGAATTTTTTTTTTTTGGTTAAAAGTTTGAGTTTTGCCATCACCTGTTTTTTACTTTGGCTTGGGAAATGTGTGTTTGATTGTCAATGGATACAAAAAATTTCTTTTGTTTCTTTCCTTGGGTTGTTAGTCTTTCTGCAATATAAAAATGAAAGATTGATGCTTTTGATTGTACAGTTTTTTTTCTTATAATATAAAAGAGTCATAAATTCACATAAAAACTTTTTGCCAAAACCAACTTTTTGTCAAGTTTAACTCAAAAAAAAGGTTTCATGAGATTGAGTTGAACATTTTTAAGTTCCCAGAAAGTTTTGGTTTTTGTGCAATTTTTTTTTTTTTTAATTCTTCCTTCACATGATGAATGCCTTGTGAGTTATTTTTGTTCTTATCTGGAAAATCAATTTAGTATGCTTGCTTGGTCACCAAACTTTTTCTATTTTCATTGAATGTGGATTTTGAATATTCTATTTCTTGAACAGAAAATTTTACCCGTAGCTGAAAATATGCACCAAATAATTAAATGCATGACATGACAATAGTCTTTTGATCAAAAGTCTGTTGTCTTATTTGTGACCCTTTATGATTAAAAATACTACTGTTATATGTCAGTTATACTGGGATTTTATTTTCACATTTATGGGAATTTATGTTATAATTGATGATGGTATTCAAATGTCAAAATGTTTGAGTAAATGATGGTTCAGTTATTCTGAATACCATGTCTTCATGGATTGAGTAAATGCTAGTATTGAATTGGATCATAAGGACTTGTGCCCTTTTGGACTGGCTCAAGTTTTTTGCAAGCTATGTTGGTTGGACTCTTTAGAAATGCTGACGGATGTGTGTCAGATCCTTGGAAAGTAATCAATTCTTGGAGGATCCGACATGGGTGCCACACCCTTTTTGGAGAGTCCAAGCAAACATAGTTTGCAAGCATAGTGCTACTAAATTTGCTTTCGTTTTATGCTCAATTCTTATGTTCACATTGAATTAGTAGAGTTTGTTAATGCTGCAGTTTCACCTCAAGATTTCTTGAGGTACTATTAGATTGAAAAGCTGAGTATTGATAGTCTGTCATCTATTGGACTCTGCAGTTTGCTCATAGGAAATGTATTCAGAAATGGTGCAACAAAAAAGGTGACATCACCTGCGAAATCTGTAATAAGGTTGGTAGCTTTTAAGCACCTGCTTTTAGTGGAAAAGATATTTCTCTAGTCTCAAGTGATGCTGATTTGTTATTTGTGTTCTATCAGGTGTTTTCACCAAACTACACCCTTCCACCGGCAAGAAGCAACCCTGATGTAATGGCAATTGATATCAGGTATGTGCTTCAGGTTGTTGGTTGTATAGTACTTGGCGTTTGCTTTCAAACAATACCTTGTAAAAAAGAACCTTTTTTCTGTGTATGACATCTTTAGAAGTGCTGGTTCATTGAAACTTGCTGTTTAAGTTGTGGCAATTGAAGAAGTAGGGACAAACTGCTTGATATTTTTATTTACTTCTGTATTCTGTGTCAATTGGTTAGTAAATAAGAATCAGTTGTAACCTTGCATAATCGGCATCCTTAAAGAAAGAAAAGAAATGGAGTATTAAAATACAAGACTCGGAAGACTTTTGTTGGAACCTTAAATAGATGCTTGACATCAGTTCTCTTGCCTGCTTTATGTCTTTACACCGCTAGACATGAGAGTGGCATAGTTCCGCTTCATCTATCCCTTGTCTTAAGCTTTATGATCATGATCTAGTCTCTTTCCGGAATATGTTAAATAATATCATTTGATCTTTGTAATTCTCTTTGCCCCAGAGGCATATGATACATGAGTGCCCCATTGGAGTTGTTTCTGTTCTAAGCTCTCCTTGAGCAAGTTCTTTACCTTGATAGGCCAATTTTGTTGTTTGCGTGAAAATGGTGGCATTGCAGTGACTTCGTTTTGAAGTTGAGTAGATAACAAGCTTTCAAGAGATCTATTTTGGGATACCAATCCTTTTGAATTGTGATTTGGAACTCAGATTAGATCTTGTTGCATACATTTTAATGCCATCATATGCGGAAATCTTTATAAGATTGCAGATAGGTTTCAACAGAACCTAGCATTTGAATGTTAATACTCTGTTTCCGATCGACTTTTCAAGCTTTCTGACCTTTTTCTTCTTCGGTTTGTTTAAATCAGACAAGCATGGGGACCAGGCATGGATATTAGAAATCCTCATTTTCTGGCTTTTGCTGCTGCTGAGCGTCAATTCCTGCAATCAGAGTACGATGATTATGCCATTGCTAGCAGTGGGAGTCTAGCATGTTTCCGCTATGTTGCAATCATTGTATGTATAAGCTGTGTAATACTTCTATGATACAGTCATTTTGTTTGTAAGCACTTCATTGAAGGTGGTTGTCTTTTATTAATGCAGTTGATGCTACTCTTGCTGATACGCCAAACCTTGATGGTCACAAGGGACTTTGCAATGGTGCAGGACCCATCTACGTTCTTCAATGTAAGTCGGAATCATTGTTCATTCCATATTTAGTCTTCTAAGATAGTTCGGCAAGGAGGACTAAAGTCCAATGCTGTTCATTCTTTCACTAGCGCGTACTTTGCATCATTGAGTTTCATTAGGAAGTCTACTGCATTGTATCAGCAATTAGCATGACAGTTGACACCATGGTTCTGAGGTTTAATTTGTTCATTATGGATGCATGTACTATTCTTGTGTAGACAACTTCCGTTTATTTTTCATATATAAACAGCGGCACTTGCACCGACACTCTAGTATATTTAGCTGCCAATTATTTTAACTTGAAGCATGTCTTGTAAACTTCAGTTTCAGATTTCACTTCTTCAGCTGGCGGCTTTCCTCCTCCCTTGTTATGTAATGGCTCGGACATGGTACATGATACAATGCCGAAGAAGGAGGCAGGTATGTTCACCTAACCGGTTATCCTAATCATTCTCTTTCCTCTCGCATTCTGCCCTTCAATTTTGTGTACTTTTTAAGTCCATGATCGGCTAAATATGAAGTAACCATTAATCTGAAATTAACCTGAGAACTAAAATTGGTTCCTTGGCAACTTTTGCTGCTATGATTACCAGAAAATATATCATAAGCCTTGATACAACAACATATGATGTTAGTAAATAATGAATGACATAGGCCCTTAGTTACTGTTACTTGATGTCTAAGGGTCCCTCGTTCCCTATCTCCGCTTTCATGTTAGAACTGCAGAGTGAAAGGTCTTTAGCTTTATCTTACATATGCACGGTTCATTTCAGGGTTAAGATGGGCGATATTTCGTAGCATGATCTTTTGCAGCCTTTGTCGTCTCTTATGGGGCGAATGTTGCTGTACATCAACCTTCTCTTTCGAAAGATTATCTGTATCTATCTTCCCGAGGTGCAAACGTTTAGTTAGCTCTTCGAGCTCTACATATAAGCTCTTCCTTAGTCTCTCACCTTAGCTCGTGAACTCGGAAGCAAATGTAAATGTGAGGATTTGAGTTCACAGGCTGTTTTTTTTTTTTTTATCACCTTTCTTCTGTAATCTTAGTTTTATTGGATGCCATTAAAACAATTGACAATCCATCTGAAATTTCTAATGGAACAAGAAGTTTTCTGCATTTTGTTGAGGGTAACATGCTTCACTCAAATATGTATATTTTATATCATTAGTTTATTATTGTTGACTTGTTATACTTTTTTCATAATTCTCAAATATATAAGTTTATTATACAAATTCACAAACAAAATTAAGAAGTCTGAAAATGTGTAACAAAAACTGAGATAGGAATACATGTTGATTTAGGGAGGCTACAACTTCTAACAAAGAAATTAGGGTTGTATAATAGCTAGTTGAAGTTATGTAGGTATTAGCTATACATGAATTAATTATGAGAAAGTCTATGTATTATTTCATGCAAGATTTAGTTATCCATTTTTTTTTTTTGTATAAAATAATGTATAAATTTTTTCATGAATTAGTTATTTGAGTTTCTAAATTACAAATTATATATCATATTATATTTATATCTAATAAAAGAATGTTGCACCTTTTGATCATTTTACATGCTTGTTTTATTTTTGCACATTTCATAAGAAAAAACCATTAATTAGAGGATAATTTGACTAAATTATTCGTATTTATCGCTCCTATGAAAAAAACCATTTATTAGAGGATAATTTGACTAAATTATTCGTATTTATCGCTCCTATGAGTTTAATTCTTCTCTTTGAAATGAAAACAAACAGCTAATTATATCTTTATTTTTTAAGTTGAGAGCAACTCCTATCATTCATTTTTACTTGTCAACATTTGAACTTGATACATCTATTAAGAAAAATGGAAAAGAGTCAAAAATGTTCTTTAACTATGTGAAAGCAACAAAAATGCCCTTCCATTTATAGTTTGGCTCAAAAATGCCCTTACCGTCAATATTTTGGTTTAAAAATGTTCTTAAACTATACGAAAGGAACAAAAATGTCCTTGCCGTCAATACTTTGGTCCAAAAATGCCCTTATTGTTATTTAATGGGTCAAAAATGCTCATTTTCCAAATAAATATATTATTATTTTCTTTCTAACACATTCTTTTTCTAATAATGTTTTTTTTTTTTTTAAATTAGCAAATGTTTATCTTCATTTCAGGAAAAAAAAGTAATAAAAATATTTCCTACATTTTTATCTGTTAAAGAGATTTTAGAAGAAAGAAAACAAGAATAGTGTTCTTTAATAATATTTTAATTAGGAAGAAGATGTGCTTAAAAAGAAAAAAAATATATATTTATTCGAAAAAGAGCATTTTTGACCCATTTTGTAACTATGGGGGCATTTTTGGACCAAATTATTGACTGCAAGGACATTTTTGAACTAAAATATTGACGGTAAGGGCATTTTTGAACCATTTTTGTTCCTTTCACATAGTTTAAGGGCATTTTTGACCCATTTCCCTAAGAAAAAAAATAATTGGCATGCCTATTTTATCACACTATCCCTATTAATTGATCTTTGGTATTGGATTTTAAAAACTGATTTGAAAAAAAAAAATAATGATAAGGGTGGGTAAAACATTTTAAAAAAAATGATTGTTTGCTCTTGATATTTTAAGAGTGTCAAGTAAAAATAAAAATCTATTTTTGAAATAAGGGACAAATACAAGTGAACAAAAGTCGTATGTTAGATCATTTATTTTTAATAGGGACGACAAATACTATATTACTTCTATTCTAATTTATGTGATGTAATTTAATCGAGTACGATATTTAAGAAATATGAGAAGATTTTGCAATGCTCCAAAAATACCCTTAATAAAAAAAAATTTAAAAGATAAGTACACCTTCTTAAACTTCATTCTATATATGTTATACGAATTAGAATAATTTTCCACTTATGTAGAATCTAATACACAAATAATTTGTCTACTCATCAGCTACTAACAGTCCCTTATTTTTTTAAAAATTAAACTAGATAATCTCATATGTTATCATTAACTAGTTCAGGGTTCAAAATTAGATTTAAGATTGAAATCAAATTAATCTTTCTACCACTAGAGACTTATTTATGTATAAATTCGCTTTTTACATATTCAAGCAAATCCAGACAATTTATGTCTTTTCTTTGCTTATTATAGTGAGAGATAAAAATCAATTTACGTTTGTTTTTTTAGTCTTGTTTTGGCACTACATTTCATCATTTTTATTTTATGATTTTCTCTAAAGAAAAGATAAAGCACATTCCATGAAACATCTAAGTGAAAAACTCTAAGTTAACCATTTAAATATGTCTTTAATTATACGTATTTATCTCAATAAGTTGTGAATCTTAGGCTTGTTTCAAGTTGATAAGTATTTTTATGTTGTTGAGTTAACTATATAATAGACATTTGAGAATACTTCAAAAGAAATAAAAATTGAACTAAAGGTATCTAATAGAAACACTTTATCAAGTGTTTAATTAGTATAAATTATAGTTTGAATATCTAAATAAAATTTACTAACACGTTTAAGGGACTACCTATTATATATTAAACCTATTTTAATAAAAACCAAGACAGAGTAGATAATTCTTTTTGCTATATTTTGAAAAAAATTGAAGAATGAAATTAGGATAAAAAGAAGTCTTAAAGAGAAAAATCCCACCTTGCTAAGGTGTTGAGGAATTCACTATCTGAGTATATATAAAAACTTGGTTTACAATTTTGATCAAGTTATTGTCAATAATTAAATATTTTCTCTGTTTTAATTTGTTTGATCTACTTTCTTTTTTAATGTATTTAAAAAAGAAAAGACTTTTTCCCTCTTTAACAACTTTTTGATTTCAACTTTCCATATGACAAGATTAAGACTATAAAATTAAAAATATTTTAATTAATTTAATATATCTTTAATTAAAGAAAACAAAATTTAATTATTTTTTTTAACTTTCTTAAACTTCATATCAAATCTAAATAAACCGAACCAATAGCTGCTAACTTAACCTTGACACATTTTAATCAAGATCAAATCTATCCAGCAAGCACTTAATGTTTAATCAATCAAATCCACTGTTGTATGAGATATTTTCTTTTTTATTTTATAATTAGATTGTCATGAAAAATTATTTGGAAAATAAATAATTAATATTAAGAATAAAATATATGCATAAATAAAAAAATACTTTTATCTTGATATACTAAAAAGGGATAATTAAAAATAAAACATATATACTTATAATGTGGTAGATAATAAATAAAAATAAACTGAGGAAGTAATAAAGCCAGAGGTATTAAATATTACTCATGGGGATTTATTTTTTCGAACACATTATTAGGGGTCGTTTGGTAGAGTGTATTAGTAAAAATAATGCATGCATTAATTATACATATTAGTAATCCCTTGATTGATGCATTTTTTCATGCTACATTAGTTATACACTCTGTTGTGTATTGAAGAGTGTATTACTAATACCATGGATTTTTAGGTATTAGGAATACAAAGTATTTAATACATGCATTAATATGGTTAAAGACTCAATTACCCATCAAAAGTACTTTTACATCTTTTCCACAATAATTGTGAAGGATACTTTTATAAATAAATATTTTTATACAACGCATACTATTTTTATACACCAAACAAAGCAATGCATAAGAAATAATATATGCATAACTAATACATGCATTACTAATACACTCTATAGGGTATTATTTTTATACACTCTACCAAACAATCCCTATGTTGCAGTTGTAATAATTCTAAAGGTCGGTGGAATGATGAAAATAATTTAGAGACAAGTAGCATCAAATAAATGATTCTATGAGCTATTTTGAATAGATTGAGGGTATTTTTGATGCCAAATACAAACGACAGGTAACTGTGAACTATTTCGAATAGTTCAAGGGTGTTTTTGACCCTTTTCTGTTAAGAAAATAGGGTGTTCTAGAATAGGAATAGTATTGAACAGACTGAGTTAGAATAACAATAGCACCCAATATTGTTATTGTCATGGTTTACTATGTATAAGAATAATACATATATTAAATAAAATACCAAAGTTAATACATGCATTATTTTCTCTAATACCTCCTACAAAACGACCGCCGAATACAATAGGAAGTTAATACAATATACATATATTGATATATCTTTCACCAAAAGCAAGATCACAATGACATGGAACATATTATTAAAAAAAGGGAGGCTTGATGTGTACAAGTTTTACCAATAATCCAAACAAGAACAAGTCCCATTTCTAAAGTGATGAAACCTAGATCTATCTCTTACTATAATTTCCCTTTCATAAATCATTGAAATAAGCTTAGTAGCTGTGTGACAATCACTGCAAACCCTTAAATTCTTTATGATTCTAATAGGGGCACCAGAATCAGAAGCAATAAGAGCATAAGCAATGGCCAACCTTTCACTATGGTAGGTAAGGGCATTTTCCTTCTCTTCCTCTTCAATATCGAACAAAACTTCTCTTGTTCCGGACTTATGACCATGTTCTTGCAGCCTTCTGTGCATCTCATCTAGCTTCAAGTATATCCATTTGGCATCTGGATGAGTCTTATCGCCAATAAGGAACTCGTGCATAGAACCATCAATATCGACAATGCTACTACCAGGAGCTTTGTCAATCCCCTGATCTTTCATCAACTTCCTTAAATGCTTCACATCATCCCACCTGTTCAAGCTAGCATACATATTCGATAGTAACACATAATTCCCACTGGTCTCTGGCTCTAGCTGTATCAATTGTTTCAAAGCTGATTCACCTACCTCTAAGTTACCATGAACTCTAGCAGCTCCAAGTACGGACCTCCAAATAACTGCATTTGGCTTCATAGGAATGGCCTGAACTATTTCTTCAGCCTCCTTTACTCGGCCTGCTCGACCAAATAGGTCTACTAAGGTACCATAGTGCTCAAGCTTAGGCTCAATGCCATAATCCTCCTTCATTGACTCAAAAAATTTGCAGCCTTGATCAACCAACCCCACATTAGAGCAAGCACACATTATAACTAGCATTGTTACATCATCAGGAACTAAACCTTCTAAATCCATTTTCTTGAAAAGTTCAAGGGCTTCCAGACCAAGGCCATGAACTGCAAGTCCTCTAATCATGGCATTATAACAATAAGTGTCTCTTTCGAGCAATTGATCGAATACCTGGCGAGCAAAATCAAGACGCCCACAATTTGCATACACGGCGATTAATGCTGCGCCAACATATCTATTGAGCTTGAGTCCATTCCTAAGCAGATAAGAATGAGCCCATATTCCTTGACTAAGTGCACCTAAATCAGCACAACCACTAATCAACGCCACCAAACTAACTTCATTCGGGCAAGTCAAAGATTTCTGCATTTGTCTAAACAGAAGCAAAACCTCCAATGATAAACTAGAACTATCATACACACTATCAAGATTGGATTCATAATAAACAAAATAATTATGTGCATAAGCTGCGAGTATGGAGTTCCACGAAGCTAGATCAGGTCCAGTAATCTGATCAAAGAGGAATCTTGAAACACCCAATTCGCCGCACTTGGAGTAGAAATTAAGCAATGAGGCTTGAACAAAATGATCATAAGGTGGTTCGAGGAATTTCAAGACATGGGTGTGCAAGGCTCGGCCATGTTGAAGCCATGGTTGAGAACTACAAGCCTTAAAAAGAGAAGGGTAGGTATAACTGTTGGGTATGAGAGTGGTTTGCATCAGAATACGATTGTAAAGGGCTAACGCAAAGTGAGTTTCATCATCTTTTTTCCTAGAAAGTGACGATGAGATGAGGGTGTTGAAAAGGAAGATTGTTGGATTGGTTACATGGTTGAAGATGCTTAGAGCATAGGAAATGGTGGCATCTATGGTGGAGGATGAAATGAGAATGCGACTGAGAGGGTAAGTGTGGAAAATAAGCCCAGTTGTGATCATTTGAGCATGCACTTGCTTCAGGGTGGCTATGTTTTTGCATTGTTCTATGAGTTTGAAAATTGGGTGGGAAGATTTTGGGCTCAATGTATTCATGTGATGTGCTCAAAGCTTTGCAAGACAAACAAAACCTCTCACAAGTCATTAGTGTAAAATGAGAGCTCTCCTTTTGATGATGCACTGACACAGGATTAATCACACGGCAGAACTCAACACCAATCCTGATCATGCCTTCATCTAAAAATCAAAATATAACATCGTCAGACTCAACTTTTCTACATATATATGTTTAGCACATAAGTGAACAAAATTACACACTAAATGTGATCAACTAGTGTTGGTATTTATACTTAACAAACACATTATTCCTAAATAAAAGCTTAATATCAACACTACATAGACACAAATCGATCTTGCAAGAAAATCAATTTTGTAATCAATAGGATCAACTAGTGTTGGTACTTATACTTAACAAACACATTATTCCTAAATTAAAGTTTAGTATCAACATTAGATGGACACAAATCGATCTTGCAAGAAAATAAATTTTATCATTAATAGGATCAACTAGTGTTGGTACTTATGCTAAACAAACACATTATCACCTAATTTAAAGCTAAGTGTCAACACTCGATGGATACAAACAAATTATCACAAAATTAAAGCTAAGTATCATACTAGATGGACACAAACACATTATAAAAAACAATTCTACTTGAACTTTAGAAATTTAGAAACACCAAATCTTATCTCCTACTTTGATGAAAGAAGCAGTATAACCTTGTATCAACTTTTTTAGATGTTGAGCTTCCTCAGTTGTCTAGCACGAAAAGAAACAATTTAAAATTTCTTTAGTGTTCATTATAGAGAGATTTCAGTCATTGTTAACAGTAAACAATTAGTAAACAAGTTTGTGTTGTTTTTTCTTTTTCTTCATTATAGAGAGATTTCAGTCATGACATTAAATGCTGCTCTGTTTTTGTACTGGACATACATGTAAGCAAATAGTTCAGCCATGACACCAATCTATGGTAACAAAACCCAAACTCTTCGCCAATTGTCTAACAAAAAGTACTTCAAATTGTTATACCATCTTTTTATGGGATTAGTCTCCAACGTTGGCTTAAGCTTCATGCTTAGCATATGACTTAGGTTCCTGTTCAACCCTTTTCCTCCATCTGATTGAATTGGGGCTTGTAATAAAAGCATTTCCAAGTTCTCAAGCCGTTGAATCGAATCAGATGATCAATAGTTGAAATGATATTCATTTCCAAGCCATTCTCACAGAAGCCATTCTAAGTTGGAGTTGAGCTTGAGTTGTTTTAGTGATATTTCTAAACTTTTTTAAATTTTGATTTTGGTTGGAAGTTGGAACTTTGGTTTCTAAACTTTTTCAAATTTTGATTTTGATTGGAAGTTCGAACTTTGGTTTTCCGATCCGTGAACTTTGGTAGTTGAAATTTAGGAGAAAAATTACGCAGACTAATCTTCCTATTGCCAAATTAAAGCTTAACAATTAACTCATACAATATCTAAGTACCTAAATAAAATTAGAATAAAAACAATAGAGTTACAAGTCATTGTAGTCACCATAAATCACTAACATATTTATATGTATATGAATATAACTACACGTCATCCTTCTAGCATATCACAAAATCATCACTCACCGACTAATTCACAAGTACACAACAATCAAACCAACACTTTGTGTATATATTCATATAAATATAGGTTTGCTGTTGAAACTTTAAAACTTACCCAAGATTGTTGTTGTCACCCTCTGTTTGTTGGTTCTGCCGGACGTCGCTGCTACTGCCGCCCTCTGTGCTGCTGCTGATCGAGGCGGCGCCGGTCGGGATGGTGGCGCGACCTGCTGCTGCTGATCGAGGCAGCGCTGGTCGGGGATGGGTGGGCGTGAGAGAGGAGTAAGAGAAGTATGTGAGTGAGAGAGATACTCAGGGTTTTGAGATTATCATTTTTTTTAAAAAAAGTGTTAAAATAATTATCTATATTTATAAATATTTAATAAATATCCATATAGGGAATAATTTAAATATATCAACACTTAAGTTCGATATTTATTAATTTATTTTAATATATTTTGAGGTCGATTTTATGAATTAAAATT
Organism: Solanum bulbocastanum; assembly: GCA_037074985.1. Taxonomy (NCBI): domain Eukaryota; kingdom Viridiplantae; phylum Streptophyta; class Magnoliopsida; order Solanales; family Solanaceae; genus Solanum; species Solanum bulbocastanum. The sequence goes on from CM073604.1 coordinate 5,187,367, forward strand.
AAATATATATATGTAAAATTAATTAATTAAATTCCACTCATCACGTAGTGGTGATATTTTATTTATATACATTTAAAAGGTTCATCAGTAAAAACAAAATGACAGCTAAGGAAATACAAATTAAATCTGGACAACACCAGATTCCACACAACTAAGATCCCATTTTCCTCTCCATCATCCTTGAGTTGCTCTTGATGTTCCGGCCAGCCATGATTGTTGTTCCAAGCTACATAATGGACTAAGTTGTTCAAGATTTCCACTTATTAGCTGCATTTAGAGTAGAGAACTTCTGACCGCAGGTTCCAAATCATCTTCACCTTCTGTTAATGGCCTTTTGGTTGCAATATGGATGTTGTTCCTCAAGTGTTGATAACTTTTCAATAGGATGTGCCAAGGCTAATACCACACATTGTAAGGCTACCAATACTTGAGTTACAACATCAATACTGCACCCCATTAGGCCTTTCATTCCTTGCATTTCTGATCCTTAGACATGGGACTTGATGTCTGTCCATGTTGATGATTTTCCTACCTTCACTAGGCAGTTCAGAAAAGGACCAAAATTTGGATGTACCTGCAAAATCAAAAGCTACGTTAGATAAATAATCTGCCAGACTGTTGCCTTCCCTGTATTCATGGTGTATTATCACATTGAAGCTCTTCTTCAATCTTCTAATTCTGTCCACTTCAGATATAATACACCATGGTGTCTCCCAAATTTCATCTACAACATTCTTGATCAGTAATGAATCTGTTTCCAACACTAGGGGATGGATCTCTTGTTCTACACAGTAGTTCAGTCCTTCCAGGGCTGCTGTAGCTTCTGCTACTACATTAGAAGTTATTCCAATCTCCTTACATTGGGCAAAAAGTGAATCTCCTTTCCAGTCCCTCACACAATCCATAGGAACTAGGTCCAGGATTACCCCTAGATGCTCCATCAGTATTGCATTTAAACCATCTCTCCTCAGGCAATTTCCAATGCACTATCCTGGTAAATTTATCTTGGTAAATATATATACGAAATTTAATTTAGAAAAGACACCTACAAAAATCGAAATAGAAAAGTTGGTAAAAACTATAATAGAAAAGCCTAAAGAATTAGAAATTAAAAATACCCAAGTAGTAACAAAAATCATATAACAAGTAGAATAAATAACTACTGAAATTAGTAATTTGAAAGAAATAATTACAAGACTTGAACAGATTTCACTTTCATGAGTGAAGAGGATATAAATTATAAAAAGGCATTAGAATATACAACAAAATTCCATCAAGAAGTAGTAAGATATTCTAATCACATTCCCTCTAGTCTTATAGACAAAGTAGTAATCAAACAAAACAATACAATTACAGCCTTACTAATAGAATTAAATATAAAAATAGATAAAATACTAAAAGAAAAACAACCTAAACAACAAGTTCATAATAATACATAAATAGATGAATTAATTAACCAACTTAAGAAAGTAGAAATAATCCCTCAACAAGAAAAACAAAAGATAATGAGAAAGCCACAAAAATGATTTTTCTTTCAAATAGACGAACAACCCAAGAAATCAGACTAAGCTTCTCAGAAAACAGAATAGGAAATAACATGATTTCTAGAATATTATCTATAAGACCATCAACTATAGATAAAAATCAAGAATTAAAAGAAATCATCGACATAGACAGAGATCTACAGATTTTTCAACAAAATCAACTAAAATTATTAAATCCAAAGACATTATACAACGTAAAATATTTCTTGAGAGACAATCAATTATACAGACATTATCGAGAAGAACAGATATCAGCAATAGGAGAAAACTTTGTAATCTTAAACTTAGTAAACCCAGCCTTCATAAAGACAATTAAAAATCCCAAACTAATGCTAATGCATATGAGATTAATAGTTATAGGGATAAAAGGACTAACAAGAAAGAATCTAGGATCTAAAGGTTTAATTGTATTATATGATGATCGGTGGTCAGACTTAAAGAAATCTATCATAGGATTAACAGAAGTAGACATGACTAGTAATGGCGGAATATTCTATATTAGCCCATACTTTTTAATCAATTTAAAGGAATTTGGAAAACATATTAAAATAGGAATCCAGACAAAAGGGTATGAAGAAATGAATAATGGAAACAACCTATTAATGTGCGTAGGTTTTATAGGAAAAATAACCTTAAGTAGCAATAAAAAAATTTAAGCTCCAAGTAAACGATGTAGTAAAAGTGATGGGTAATAAAGGAATAAAACTAATAAAACCAATAAAAATAAATCTAGAAGAATACTCAGGATTAGAATGGAACCTAGACAAATTAAGTAAACCAAAAGTGTTTGCTCCTGAACAACATTTAATGTACACTATCTCAAAAGGTGAAACATCAATTAGGTTTACAGACTATAATTATACAACTGAAAGAGAATTGGATGATAATGACACAGAAAGTACCATAGAAACAGAACAAGAAGAGTGAGTTAATGAATATAGAATTAATACAGGAAGGGTACGAGGTTGGCAGAGCCATAGAAGAGGCAAAAAGACTATATAAAGACAATAGCCTTACAGTTTTTAAATGTAGAGGATGTAAGAAAGGTAAAATGGATATAATGGAAACAATAGAACATTTTAAAATATGTAAAGAAAGAGACGATAATTTAGCATACAGAATAGACGAATCAGAATATATGAATGAAGAAAACGAAGACACTTTATCCATAACTAGTCATACAGAACTAATGGATGAAGCAACCAGTTCACATAGTGCAAGCCCTTTCCAGAGAACTACCGCAACCCCAAGTGTTAGTTATAGTACAAGTAATTTTCCTAGAAGACCATGGGTTAGACCTGATCAAGAAATAAAAGAAAATATCAAACTAGCAGGTAAAAAAATGCCTATAGAAGAACCTATTAGACTACAAGAAGGAGGAAATAAAGGAAAAATATTAAATATAGTTGCTCATGATCCACAAATGTCGAATACAATAATAGATTTATAGAAAGGAATAGGGGTAACAGATTTTATTAAAAATTATCATGAAACAGATGCTGAAACTATGTATAAATACTTAGAAACCTTTTTAGGAGAATCTTGTAAAGCAGTATGGGAATCATACAAACAAACTTATCCTCAAGAATTTCAAAGACTAATAGAATTAGGACCAAACCCATATAATTTTACAAACAAAATACATGTGCTATTAATAGGAGAAGACCCAAATAGTGGCTTAATAACATTACAAAGAAGTGATGTAATAAAGTTAGAACAATTAAGTATATCAAATTGGATGCATATAAAAATTTTTCTTAAAGATTATTTTTACTATTGTACTATTAGCGGAAATACATTTAACGAAGAATTAGATAAAAAACTATTCAATAAATTACTAGGAGCTTTAGGATGAGAAATAAAAGAATGAAGGTATGAAAGAGAAGGAGTGGTTCAAAATCCCACACTCTTCTGGTCTATAGGATAAAAGTATACAACATATAATGGAAAAATACTACAAGAAAAATGCACTAACATACAAATACAAAAACAATTAAAACATAATGAAATGAATTTCTGTAAAACAATGATATATACGACCCAAAGCTATGATAAAGAACCACGAAAATCAAGAAAATATAAAAGAAGAACAACTTATAGCCCAAACCCATACAAACACAAAAAATATTACTTAAGAAAATCCTCAGCTAGAATGCCATAATTAAATAAAGATAGACATGTTTGAAAATACATAAATGATATATAAAAATAAATTAGAATGCTATACTTGTGGAAGTGAAGACCACTTAGCAAATATATGTACTAAAAGAAATAATATGAAAACGAGAAATTCTCAGTTAATAGAAGACTTTCAAGAAATCGTATTAAATGTAGATGAATTTATGTCAGATACCAAAAGTATATACTCTGTTGTAAGCATAGATATAGCAGAAGAAAGAAAAATTCAATCAGACACATCTGATTCAGAAGATAATAATTTAATTAATGAGATAGGATTAGAGAGAAATGAAGAAGACTTAGACAAAATACTAATAAGTACTATGATGAATATCTCACAAGACTGTAATCATGAGTTCGAAAGACAAAAGGGAATAGATAGTAACCAATGTAGTATATATAAATGGTATCCTTGCTATTTCAACTTGCGAGATGTTACAGATTACACCAGAATGGACGGATATAAGCTACCAGATAAAACAAAGTAATAAATAGAATACAAGGAAGAAAGATTTTTTAGTAAGTTCGATTGTAAGTCCGTATACTGGCAAGTAAAAATGCATGAAGATAGTATAGAATGAACATGTCCAGAAGGACACTTCGAATGGCTAGTAATGCCTTTCAGACTAAAAACAGAACCCCCCAATCTTTCAAAGGAAAATGGATAATATTTTTAGAGATTATAAAAACTTTATTCTTGTATACGTGGACGATATTTTAGTATTTAGTAACAATACTAAAGAACATTTAGGTCACTTACAAATAGTCTTTAAGCTATTTGTAGACAATGGTATCATAATTAATAGGAAAAAAAATAGATTTATGTAAAAACCTCATAAATTTTCTAGGAGTAGAAATTGGAGACGGAGAAATTAAATTACAACCTCACATACCAAAGAAAGTCCTAGACATGCCAGATAAATTAGACAAGACTAAAGATTTACAAATATTTCTAGGTATTTTAAACTATGCAAGGAACTTTATAAAAGACTTAGGAAAAATAGCAGGACCCCTATATTAAAAAATAGGAACTAATGGACAAAAGACATTCAACACGGAAGATATAAAGTTAGAACAAAAACTCAAAAATATGATTAGAACCATACCAGACTTATCCCTCCCTTTAGAAACCGACTATCCAATAGTCGAAACGGATGGAAATCTAGAAGGGTGGGGAGCAGGACTTAAAAAAAGAAAAAATAAGTACGGAGACAAAAATGATGAAAGAATCTGCGCCTACCAAAGCAAAAAACATAAAGAAAAGGGAAACATGAGAAGTATAGACACAGAAATATTAGCAGTAATCTACGACCTAAATAGTTGTAAACTATATATTATCAATAAAAAGGAAATTTTAGTAAACTTGTAACACACGAGAAAAATTTTGAGCTAAACTTGAACCGTCCTTTGTTGTGAGTAGGATTTTACTAAGGAATTTAAAATTTTTCAAGTGTTAAGGTCAGGTCACTATATGTAGCATCTTGAGTTCTAAAAGAACTAAATTAGACATAGCAAAAATCTGAAATTTTGCAAGTTAAGCTAAGTATGAGTTTTGGGTTAACTTCAAACGAACATAACTCCTAACTCAAGATAAGTTAGGTGTGCTACTAAATACCTTAAGAAAGTTCTTTGAATTATATTTCCAACTCCACCAAGTTTGCTCAGTTTTGAGTTCTTATGAGGGAGATATGTGCATTCGAAGTTGGGCTGTCTAGATAAGGAAAGTCAAAATTGGATTTTAGAGGGGTATTTTGGTCTTTTTCTTACCAAATCAGATTTGATTCGTTTTTAGTAAGGTTTTAAGAGTCTAATCCTATTAGGTTCATTTTTATAATCCTAAAATTAGCCAAGGGTTTTAGTTGAGAGTTCAAGAAGAGAAAAGAGGAGAAAAGAGGAGATGATCAAACCGTTCGTCGAGAGTCTTGCGTTTTGTTGCAAATTTTTTCCATGGGTTTAATCCCTAAGAGGTATGTAAGCTTTCATAGTTTTGGGTTAGTTCACCCACACGCCAATCATGTTATTTTCAGCGAAATGTCATTCTTGAAGTTGAAATATTAGAGTTGTTGATGAGTTCTTGGTAGGTGTTCTTGAAGTTCATTCTAAATCATGTTGTGTTAGGGTTTTGATGATTTATTGAGATGAAATTTAGTAATTTGAGTATATTAGAGTGTAATTATGTTAAGTAATCGAATCCAAATAATTGGGGAAGAAACCGTTCGATTCTAGGCGACTTAGGGTAAGAAAACGAGCAAAGAAAGTCGTCGAAGTTTTTTGGGTTGGGGCCTGGCTTTTCACACCAGCCAGAGCGCCCCAACCACTTCTCCGCATGTTAGGGGCTGGCGCCCCGTGCCACTCAGAGCACCAGGGTCGCCTGCCCCCACCCGTTCTTCATCGTTTCGACCGTTTGAGTTCTTTCAAAGGGTACCTTTACTCCCCTTTGATTCTAAACACTATAAACTACTTCTAAACACCTAAAATCAATCCTAACATGATCATAACATTGATTTCATAATTCAAATTTAAGGTAGAGTTAAGAGTTAAGTTTTGAGAATTCTTTCGAACATTTTAAGTAAGTCCCTTTGAGTTCTTTTGAGGAGTCTTCTAGAACTTCTAGTAACTTGTTTCAAGACTCGAGCAAGTGAGTATGAGGATGAGGAGAATTTATTCATCAGTCTATTTTGTCATCATGAGATCCTTCATATCATGAATCATAACTCTTGAATTCATAATTCACATTCAAGAGAGTGTCAAGAGTAGAGGTCAAGAAAGCATTTGAGTTCAATTGTGAATCCTTTGAGATCCATCATTGATTTGAGTTAAGTTTTGAGGAAGTAAGTAAGTGAAACAGAAGAGTCATATACATGAGTTCCATGTAGTTATGTAGACCTTTGAGTCGAGTCGTTCATGCCTATAATTTCGCATGAACTCTATAAATTGAGCATCATTGAGAGAAGTATTATTTTCAAGTTCTAAGTTTTGAGTATTGAGTTTATAATCCCCTTTGAGATTATATATCTAATAATGGGACTATTACATATTACCCATGAAGTCCTTGAGTTGAATTGTTCATGCCTATAAATCCATATGAACCCTATAAGTCGAACGGTCTTGATATAAAAAGTACCTTTGAGTGCTTGAGTTGAGTAGTTCATGCGCATAATTCCGCATGAATAAGCATTCTCGAAATGAGTAGTATCATTGAAGTTCTTGAGTTCTTAGTATTGAGTTCTATCTATAGTTATTGAAAATCTTTCATTGAGTCGTTCACGTCCATAATTCAGCATAAACCATATTTTAAGAAGTCTTTTATAAATGTTTTAATTTTGTTTTAAGACTTAAGTTTTGAGTTAAGCAAAGAGTAATGAGTAAAGAGTAAAGAGTAAAGAGTTCATTTCTTCAAAAGAGTATATCGGGACTATGTATTTCCAAAGAGTAAATATTTTCACATATAAACAAGAAAGGAAACTGAGATTTCAAAAGAGCCTTTGAGTTAGTTTTTTAGTAAAGAGGAAACTATGATTTTCAAGAGAGCTTTTAAGCTAAGTTTTGAGTAATTATCTCAAACTAAAGAAAGAGTTTTGTTTTTACAAACATATGAGCTAAGTATATTTTGGAAGAAGTATTGAACACTGATATGGGGATGCGAGTTCAGATAACTCAAGTTTCCATAAACCATGTAGCCATCATGTGTAGTAAAGGATCATACTTTTTAGATGACTCCTTAAGATGTTTTTAGCATAGACTAGTGGATCCACTTAGTTAGTTAGGTTCTATACCCCCAGGCAAGGTATAGGACGGTCCTTGGCAGCGTAAGGTAAAACGATGTATCACCACTTAGTCTCATAGTGGTGGTTTTTGATTAGAGAATCTCCCACAAAAACTATATTACTTTATTAGATAAGTAAAGTTGAGTTTGTTATTGCATTTTCTTTAACGAACTAAGTAGTTTTTACTGTTTTATAAATATTTCCATATATTGCATGTGTATTGTTGCTTTATATTGAGTTGAGTATCCAGAATTGAGTACCTAGAGTCGAATATCATATGTTTGAGTTGAGTATCTAATCTCTAAGTTGAGTACGTTATCCTTGAGTACTTATGAGATAAGTAAGTTGAGTAGTTTTGACTATCCTTGAGCATTCCTTGAGTTGAGTAAGTTTGGAAAGAGGTAAATATGTTTCCATTTTTATCAAGTTCAAGCTTATGTTATGCTTTAGAATTCCTTGTACATGCTCGTACATTCCACGTACTGAGCCATTTGGCCTGCATCTTCTCATGATGCAGACACAGGTATTTAGGATCATCAACATGAGCTTCGTTGATACATTCGAGAGTTTGAGTTAGCTATGGTGAGCCTCCTTTCTTTCGAAGGATTTCATTTACCTTTCAGTTATATCAGTAGTTAGGATGTCGTGGGTCTTGTCCCAACTTTCATCTTTATTAGTGAGGCTTCATATATAGTCAGTATAGTTGAGAATTCTGTGTCAGTTATTTTATTAAATGTTTTAAAGATTTAAGTTGCCTATTTTATGGCGAGTTGAATATATTATTTTTATTCTAAGTTGTTCATTTGGTTTAATGTTTTACAATGTTGAGTTTATTGAATTTTATTTCAGTTTTAAGCTTTTGCATGCTTAAGTTAGTCTTTCTTTTATAGTCAGCCAGGATAAGGGTTCGCTTGGAGACCAGCAATGGTTCTTGAGTTCCGGCCAAGTCTATGGTGTAGACTCGGGTTGTGACAAACTTGGTATCAGAGCATAGAATTCAAGTGTCCTAGGGTATCTATGAAGCTTTATCGGTAAGGTCTTGTTTATGGTTGTAAGGGCCCCCACTTCTATAATTTAAGGACTATAGACATTTAAGAAAATTTTTCCTTCTTTCATACTCTTAATCATGCAATAGAGCTATCCTATATAGATTTTATTCTTACTCATGCATTTCTTAGATTCATTCATTCAACTACCTATCATACTAGAGGTGGTTGAACAGAAGAATCGGTCCTTAGTCGATGAGTTGCTCTTAGCAAAAGTCTTGGTAAAGTCAAGAGACCTCAAAGGGGCTTGAGAGGAACCCATGAGTGAGCTAAGTGTTGAGTTTTATAGTAATGCCTTCATATTAATATGAATCATGCGTTTGAGCTAAAAATGAGTTGTACTCTCTTCTCTAACCCTTGTTTCAACTAAGATACTTATAAGAAAGTATGTTTAGAGCTTGGGAAGTATTTTCACTCGAAAAGGTAGCATGAGCTACGAGATCATAATCAGTAGTAGTGAAAGAGCCCAGAGTTAGAGGAAAGTATGTTGAGGTTTAGTAATCTTATAGAGAGAGATAGTGATGAGACAAGCTATGTTATTATAGTCGTGCACCCAGTAAGTTTTTGATGAGGAGTTTTCCCTTATGGGTAGAGTAAGAGTTACTGGTCAAAATGAGATAGAGTATATATTTGATAACCAGAATAGTGTTGGTGTCGATGTGCCATCGTATTAGAGGAGACTAAATTCATGTGTTGAATAAGAGAGAAGAGTATTCATAAAGTGATAGATCTAAGCTAAGCTTATGATTTGTTTGGGAGGGTCATGATGTTCATGAGGTTGTATAACTGATCAAGTAATGAGGTATAGTATAGTAGGCGAGCAATCATATTAATATTCGGGTTTAGTAATGAATATTAAGCTTGAATTTGAGATGAGTGTCATGATCTAAAGAATGAAAACATGAGGGTGATGATGTTGTCTTGAGATTTGATCTAGAAGACTTGAGGAATTGAGATGTTAACTGGAATAGATATGAGTGGTACAAGTGAGAGACCCTAACCTTTAGATAAGGGCAGTGAAGTGTGGCTAAGTCACAAGAGTAACAAGAGCATTAAGAGGTGTACCGAGAGGGTACGTAACCATAAAAGGTTAAGGGAAACACCTTAGAAATAGATCTTAGTATCGCTTATAGATAGTTTGGTAGGCACGAGATAAACTTCTCTCGAGTGTTACATTAAAAGAAGAGGTAGACCATTTAGAGATGATGAAATAGGTCGATAGCTTTCAAGTGTTAGCTTTAGACCTAAAGGGGACATGACAAGATGAGAAATCGAGTCAAGTGTTTGAGATTAAGATGGTAATGAATTCAAAGAGTTTGGGGGATATATTTTTAGAAGTCCTTTTTGTAATGGAGTGATGATGAAAAGAGGAAGTTGATGTTCTTATCGTGTTAGTGATGGTGTGATAATTCCATCTAAGGTTATTAACAATGAGGAAGAAGAGGATTAGGTTTTACTAAGAGAAATAGTTAAATGAGAGCCCTTAGTTGGATCTGAAGGAGTTGGTTAGTAGGAGTTCATGGAGTTGTTCGAGTACTAAGCTTGAATGTGGTGGTAAAGAGTAATAGTTTTGGGATGAGATTCCTTATAAAGAGGTATAGAACCCAAACCTAAGAATTTGGGTTAAGCTTGAATATAGTAAGAGCATACCATTATACACACACCTTAGTAAGAGTAACCCAGTCCAGTCGTCATTCGAGGACGAATGATCCCAAGGGGGAGATATTTTAACACCCTATAAAAATTTTGAGCTAAGACTTGAACCGTCCTTCGTTGTGAGTAGGATTTTACTAAGGAATTTAAAATTTCTTAAGTATTAAGGTCAAGTCACTAGATATATCATCTTGAGTTCTGAAAGAACTAAATGGGACATAGCAAAAATCTGAAATTTTGCAAGTTAAGCTAAGTATGAGTTTTGGATTGACTTCAAATGGCCATAACTCCTAGCTCAGGATGATTTAGGTGTGCTAATAGATACCTTAGGAAAGAACTTTGAATTATATTTCCAATTCCACCGAGTTTGCTTAGTTTCGAGTTCGTATGAGGGAGATATGTGCATTCGAAGTTGGATTGTCTAAATAAGAAAAGTCAAAATCGGATTTTAGAGGGGTATTTTGGTCTTTTTCTTACCAAATTAGCTTTAATTCATTTTTAGTAAGGTTTTAAGGGACTAATCCTATTCAGTTCAGTTTTATAATCCTAAAATTAGCCTAGGGTTTTAGTTGAGAGTTCAAGAAGAGAAAAGAGGAGAAAAAAGGAGATGATCAAAGCGTTCGTCGAGTGCTCTGCGTTTTGTTGCAGATTTTCGCCATGGGTTTAATCCCTAAGAGGTATTTAGGCTTCCATAGTGTTGGGTTAGTTCACCCACACACCAATCATGTTATTTTCAGCGAAATGTCATTCTTGAAATTGACAGATTAGAGTTCTTGATGAGTTCTTGATAGGTGTTCTTGAAGTTCATTCTAAATCTTGTTGTGTTAGGGTTTTGATGATTTATTGAGATGAAATTTAGAAATTTGAGTTTATTAGAGTGTAATTATGTTAAGTAATCGAATCCAAGTGATTGGAGAAGAAACCGTTCGATTCTAGGTAACTTAGGGTGAGAAAACGAGCAAAGAAAGTCATTGAAGCTTTCTGGGTTGGAGCCTGGAGTCTCACACCAGCCAGAGCGCCCCAACCACTTCTCTGAATTTTAGGGTCTGGTGCCCCGCGCCACTCAGAGAGCCAGGGTTGCTTGCTCCTACCCGTTCTTCATCGTTTCGTCTGTTTGAGTTCTTTCAAAGGGTACTTTTACTCCCCTTTGATTCTAGCCACTCTAAACTACTTCTAAAAACCTAAAATCATTCCTAACATAATCATAAACTTGAATTCATAATTCAATTTCAAGGTAGATTTAATAGTTAAGTTTTGAGAATTCTTTCGAACATTTTAAGTATGTCCCTTTGAGTTCTTTTAAGGAGTCTTCTAGAACTTCTAGTAACTTGTTTCAAGACTCGAGCAAGTGAGTATGAGGATGAGAAGAATGTATTCATGCGTCTACTTTTTCATCATGAGATCTTTTATATTATGAACCATAACTCTTGAATTCATAATTCACATTCAAGAGAGTGTTAAGAGTAGAGTTCAAGAAAGCCTTTGAGTTCAGTTGTGAATCCTTTGAGAACCATCATCGATTTGAGTTAATTTTTGAGGAAGTAAGTAAAAGAAAGAAAAGAGTCGTATACATGAGTTCCATGTAGTTATGTAGACCTTTGAGTCAAGTTGTTCATGCCCATAATTTCGCATGAACTTCATAAATTGAGCATCATTGAGAGGAGTTGTATTTTTAAGTTCTAATTCTTGAGTATTGAGTTCCTAATCCCCTTTGAGATTATATATCTAATAATGGGACTATTACATGTTACCCATGAAGTCCTTGAGTTGAATTGTTCATGCAATAATTCCACATGAACCCTATAAGTCGAACAGTCTTGAGATGAGAAGTATCTTTGAGTGCTTGAGTTGAGTAGTTCATGCTCATAATTCCGCATGAACTCTAAGTTAAGCATTTTTTAAATGAGTAGTATCATTAAAGTTCTTGAGTTTAAGTATTGAGTTCTATCTATGGTTATTGAAAACCTTGCATTGAGTCGTTCACGTCCATAATTCGGCATGAACCATATTTTAAGAAGTCTTTTACCAACGTTTTAACTTTGTTTTAAGACTTAAGTTTTGAGTTAAGCAAAGAGGAAAGAGTAAAGAGTTAAGTTCATTTCTTCAAAAGAGTATATCGAGACTATGTATTCCCAAAGAGTAAATGTTTTCACATATAAACAAGAAAGGAAACTGAGATTTCAAAAGAGCCTTTTAGCTAGTTTTTCAGTAAAGAGGAAACTATGATTTCCAAGAGAGTTTTTAAGCTAAGTTTTGAGTAAGTATCTCTAAGCAAATAACAACTTTTGTTTTTACAAACTTATGAGCTAAGTATATTTTGGGAGTAGTATTGAGCACCGATATGGAGATGCGAGTTCAGATAACTCAAGTCTCCATAAACCATGTAGCCATCATGGGTAGTAAAGGATCATACTTTTTAGATGACTCCTTAAGATGCTTTTAGCATAGACTAATGGATCCACTTAGTGAGTTAGGTTCTATACCCCCGGCAAGGTATAGGACGATCTTTCGCAGCGTGAGGTAAAACAATGTATCATCACTTAGGCTCATAGTGGTGGTTTTTGGTTGGAGAATCTCTCACATAAACTATATTACTTTATTATATAAGTAAAGTTGAGTTTGTTATTGCATTTTCTTTAACGAACTATGTTGTTTTTACTTTTTTATAAAGTTTTCCATATATTGCATGTATATTGTTGCTTTATATTGAGTTGACTATCCAAAGTTGAGTACCCAGAGTCAAATATCATATCTTTGATTTGAGTATCTTATCCTTGAGTACTTATGAGTTGAGTAAGTTGAGTAGTTTTGAGTATCCTTGAGTATTCCTTGATTTGAGTAAGTTTGGAAAGAGGTAACTATGTTTCCATTTGTATCAAGTTCAAGCTTATGTTATGCTTTAGAGTTCCTCTTACATGCTCGTACATTCCACGTACTGAGCCATTTGGCCTGCATCTTCTCATGATGCAGACACAGATATTCAGGATCATCAACAGGTGCTTCATTGATACATCCAAGAGTTCGAGTTAGCTGTGGTGAGCCTTCTTGGATTCGAAGGATTTCATTTACCTTTCAGTTATATCAGTAGTTAGGATGTCGTGGGTCTTGTCCCGACTTTCATCTCTATCAGTTAGAGGCTTAATAGATAGTCAGTACAGTTGAGAAGTTTGTATAATTTATTTTATTAAATGTTTTAAAGACTTAAGTTTCCTATTTTATGACGAGTTGAATATATTATTTTTATCCTAAGTTGTTCATTTGGGTTAATGTTTTACAAAGTTGAGTTTATTGAATTTTATTTTAGTTTTAACCTTTTGCATGCTTAAGTTAGTCTTCCACTTGTAGTCAGCCAGTATGAGGGTTCACTTGGGGACCAACAATGGTTCTTGAGTGCCGGTCACATCCAGGGTGTAGACTCAAGTTGTGACAGAACTGATTGTGAAGCTATCGTAAAATTTCATCAAAAGATAGATGGAAAAAGTAGTAGTAAAATAAGATGGTTAAATTTTTTAGATGTCACGTCAATATATAATATATCCCTGGAACATATCAAAGGAAAAGATAATTCGTTAGCAGATCAACTTAGCAAACTCATAATAACTAACTATTTATTTTCAGCATGAGTACAGGGAAGGATAAAGTCAGGGCCTCCAACTCAAGCAGCAATACAGACGGAATGGACCAAGACTTATATCTCCAGACTTTACTAAAGAGTACCTTGTTCAAACCACATATGAAATTAAATGAAGCAAGATTGAACACCCCAAGCTTTGAGAGACTGTATTTCGGAAGACAATATTTAATATCTTACCCCCCATCCAACTTAAGTTTCAGAATAAAGCCAGAATCAAAGATAGATAGACCACAGAGATGTTTGATAGACAATTTACGCATAGCATATAACAAAGTACCACAAGACAATAGTTACTTTATTTCAGTAATGAATGTGTTAAGCCATTAATTTACAGGAAAAAATGAAGACAAAAAATTCAAGTTTTATGTGGTAGTCCAAGGAAGACTGGCCGGAATTTTCTAGACATGGACGGAAGTAATAGACTCAATAAAAAGACTTCTCTACTTCCCTCTTCAAGGGATTTAATGACCTAAATGAAGCTCTGGATTATGCAAAGACAACTTTTGGACCAAATTATTTTTTAAGCTCAGCCTTAAGACAAATCACAAATCCTTTCCCACAATATAATATCCAGAAGGACACATACAAAATAATATTTTGCGACCACTTCTCTACAATGACAGACGACTTCAAAAGACAAAACCAGGCCATTAAGAGGCTCGAAAAGGAAAAAGAAAAAATGACGCAACACATCTACCTTTTACAAGAAAGAATCAAAAATTTACATTTCGAAATCAATCAGACCCAACCAATACAAATAGAAAATCATCCAAAAGAACAAAAGAGTTCTCCATCTCAGGCTAAAATGGATAAGAAGGGTGTACATTCCCCAATGAATGTACAAGAAGCTATTGTACCAGCTAAAGGTACAACTAGTGCCGTTCAAACAGTAGCGGGTAAAGACTTATCAAATACGTTGATGACTGACACTTTGCCAAAAAGTGTAAGAATAATACCAACTAGTTTTAATATAACAAGAACTACAGAACAGGGAAAAAGGACTAAAGGATTCTTGTTAAAAAGAAAGAAAGATGAAAGAATTGAACAAATGATACAAAATTTCCTCCAGAAGTTACTTAGTGAAAAGACCAAAGAAGTCATAAGTGAAAATCCAAACCAGAAACTTCAAGCACAGAATGTTCAGGAAGTAACGAGTATGGAAGTGAATACAACCCATCACTAGAATAATTTACCTAAGATCCAAACGAAGAAGACGACTCAGGGATGAGTTTCGACTCCATAGCGATACACAACTTATACACGTAGAAAATATGTAAGCAATGATGACCCAAGAGAAAAGACAAGGAAAGATAGGTAAGCCATGACATAATAAACCACTAGTCTAAAGTGGACAAGAAAGAAGACAGCCATGACGTAATAAACTACTAGTCTAAAGCGGACAAGAAAGAGGACAAAAATTTTGAAACGTTTTTCAAAGCCATGTGACGATGGGGCCCAAAGAGCACCCGACAGGTAAAAGAAAGATTATTCAACATTTTGAAATTCGAATTTCGAATCCAGAGAAAGCCATCCCCGCCTATAAATACCATACCATTTTCAAGAAGAAAGAGTATAGCGAAGAGCAAGCAGAGTATAGCGAAGAGCAAGCGGAGCATAGCAAAGAGAAAGAATTAGTTTTACGAGTTAACTTTACATATTTCTTTTCCCTTCAATATAAAAAAAAAAGAGTGAGTGAGTTTGTAAAAAGAATGTGAGTGTTTATTTTCTTAAGTAACTGCAAAGTCACTCGGGGACTCCCGAAAGGGAAACCTCTCTCCGACCACTATCAATGTAAGTAGTTATGTGTTTTCTAGATCTTAGTAGTCTCTCAGTTTACTTTTAGTAATTGGTTAGTTCCTTACTCTCTTATTAACAACGATGGATTAACTCGTAAATACCTAGGAAGTTGAAAGTTCGCCATGGTCAGAGAATCGAAGAATTGTGTATCCCGGAGTTTGGTTAAAGAAGAAGTTGTTAAGAACATAGGCTAATGAAAAGAGATGAACAGAGTAAAAAAATATTATATTATTAAATGACCTTTTTATTGGTATCAGAGTCTATATTACAATCTTGTAGTAGATCAGTAGAACATTTGATAAAATCATTTTCAATATTTTATATATATGCCAATCAGAATAGCTAAAAGAAAGCCTTAACCTTACGAAAGACAAATTTTAATTGACCAAGAATATCATTGGTATCTTTTAAAGATAAAAGAAAATTATTCAATTATATATGACTTTCTAATAGAACAAAGACAACTATATTTAGAACAACGACAGTTATATCCAAGCTTATTATCATCTGTAGAAATAAATTCAATAAATCAACAAATTAGACAAATAGATTTACAATTACCAAGAATAGGGTCTAGAATTGACCATGACCTCCAACAAATCCGACAAGAACAATACAATAGAAAAGGAAAAACTTGGTATCTTGCTTAAAAATACTACAACAGGAAGTACAAAGAATTTAGAATATTTAGACGTATAAATAATTTTTGAAAAAAAATATAGAAGGCTAAAGCATGATTCAGTAATCAAGTGTAATTTTACAGAAGGAGACCACGTCTTACATAGCGATAATCATCACTTAAACATTATCATAGACCTAATAATAAATCTAGTAGAACACACTCAGTTAAAAGACAATAGAATACTAAAGTCAATATAAACTTTAGAAAGACTGCAAAACCAATATAAAAAATTGTTAGAAAATATAGAAATTAATTTCGATGTCTTAAAAATACAACAATTAGATATAAATACAAAATTACAAGGTATTATAGCAAATAATAATAACATAAATAACAATAGCACAACAGAAGAAATAAATAAAAGACTAGAACACCTCCACAAAGAATCTAAAGAAATAAAAGAAAAGTTAAACCAACTTAAAGACTTAGCCCTTTCATGAACGATCCTTTTTACCAAGAAGTCTTAAAAAGGGCAGCACAATTTCAAGTCAATCCCAAAGGTTTATCAGAATATACACCACCAGAAAAAACAAACCTAATAGGAGTGAAACAAAACAATATAATAATCTTCGCGCTGTTAGAATTAAATAGAAAACTAAAAGATAGGATTGCAGAAATTAATAAAAAAAATTAGATATTTTATTAGAAAATAAAATCCCCAAAGAAAAAACAAAACATGATAAAAATATACAAGACCTGATAGAACAACTAAAGAAAACAGAAATAACACCCCAAAAAGATAGACCTAAAGTGACAAAAAAGGACAAGGCATGGACCTTTTTTCAAACAGGAGTCGAGCCCCCCAAGAAAGGCAAAGGGCTAGTTTCTCTCAAGATAGTTTAGGAAATAATATGTTAGCCAGGATAATGAACTTGTCCAGATCTAGTAGCAATCAACAACTAGATGAAATAATAGATGTAGACAAAGATATAGAAATTTTCTAGCAAAATAGATTAAAACTTCTAAACCCACAAGTACTTTAAAATACAGGACTATTCTCTTCAAAAGAATAGTTATACAGACACTATAGAGAAGAACAGATGTGCATATTAGGAGACAATAGTGAAAGTATTAGTTTAATTAGCAAAGAATCTATGAAATAAATACAAAAAGAAAAAATATGAATCTCATGCATATGAGATTAGTAGTAATTGGACTTAAAGGATTAACAAATCTAAGAACAAAAGTGTTAACTACCTTACATGATAATAGATGGGTAGAAAAAAAAAGATCTATAATAGGTTTAACAGAAGTAGATATGACCAACAATGGAGGAATATTATACTGTAGCCCAGACCGTATGATAAATTCAACTGAATTTGGTAAATACATAAAAATAGGGATTCAAACTAAAGGTTATGAAGAAATGAACTGCGAAAATAATTTGCTAGTATGCGTAGGCTTCATAGGAAAATTAGCCACTAGCAGCAGCTCCAAGTTTAAAATCAAAATAAACGATGCAATATGTTTAATGGGAAATAAGGGAATAAAACTAATGAAACCCTTAAAAATAAACTCAGAAGAATATGCTGGTAGAGAATGAAATTTAGAGAAATTCTGTAAAAAGGAAATTTTAAGACACAATGACCACCTTACATATACTAATAACAAATGACAAATCTCAATCAGATTTACCGACTATAAATATTCAGACCAAAGAGAAATAAATGAAGACCTCGACGATAACTCCACCGAAACAACAATAAACATGAAAGGAATGAATATCCAAATCATAAAAGAAGACGATTACGAAGTAGATAATCAAAAAATAAAGCCAAAGAATTACACGAATTAGATAAAAAAGCAATCTTCAGATGTAAAGGGCAAACTAAGAGGAATACACTTCTCTATGGTAGAAAGACACTTTAAAGAATGCAGAGCTAGAACATATAATTACGGGTATAGATAGGAGGAAGACGCACAAGAAGAAAGTGATAAAGAGACAACACGTAGTTTAAAAGAATTTATGGAAATTGTCTTGACTAGTTCAAGTCCCTTCCAAAAAACCACACCCATACCACCGGTAGAATATACCATAGGTAACTTACCAAGGCACATAATATTCAGACAGCTATAGAACCAGAAATGGTTAGACCAATAGGAATAAGAATGCCAATAGAAGCTCCTATCAAACTTCAAGACGGGGGAGATAGAGGGAAAATACTAAATATAGCAGCACATGACCCCCAATTATGGAATTCAGTAATAGACGTATGGAAAGGTATAGTGGTAGCAGACTACATACATCATTACAGTGAAATAGATGCAGAGACCATGTATAAGTATATGGAGACCTTTTTAGGAGAATCAATTAAAAGAGTATGAGAAGCATACAAAGTAGCTTACCCTCAAGAGTTCTAAGAATTAGTAAACATGGGACCAAACCCGTACAAATTTACTAACAAAATACACAACCTAGTAACAAGAGAAGACCCAAATAGTGGATTAGTAGTACTACAAAAGAATGCGTTAATAAAACTAGAACAACTTAGCATAAATAATTGGTGCCATATAAAGAACTTCCTAAAAGACTTCTTCTATTATTGCGCCATAAGCGGTAACACGTATGACCAAAGTTTAGGAAAGAAACTTTTCAATAAGCTCTCTAGAGCCTTAGGAAGAGAAATAGAAGAAATATGGAATAAAAGAGAAGGATTAATGCAAAATCCTACCGCGAATTGGTCCATAGGACATAAAGTACAACATGTAATGGAGATACTACAAGAAAAATGTACAAACATACAAATACAAAAACAGTTGAAACAAAGCGAGACTGATTTATGTAAAAATATATATACAACGTAAATTTACGATCAAAGTAAACCACAAAGAAAGTATAAAAAGTCATATCAAAGTAGACATGATTACAAACCTAAGAGAAAGTACTCTTTAAGAAAATTAACTGCAAGGAAACCCTACCTAAATAAAGACAGACATGTAAGAAAACATAATAATAACAGGATTTATAAAATAGACTAGCTTGTTTCACATGCGGAAGTGAAGAACGTCTAGCCAATACTTGTCTAGGAAGAAACAACAATAGTACAAGAAATGCCCAGCTTATAAAAGATTTCCAAGAAACCTTGATAAATGTAGACGAATATATGTCAGATAACGAAAGTATATATTTAGTAGTAAGCATAAATGATATGGAAGGAGAAAGACGATTCATCGGACTCGGAAGGAGAAACATTAATAAACGAAATAAGATTAGAGAAGCTAGATTTAAATAACCTAAATGACCACACCTTTGTCAATATATAATGTGACCATGAATTTTCCAAGGGAAAAGGTTTAGACAGCCAACGATGTTTTAATTGCACAGGATATCCAAGTAAAGATAGAAGAGCAAAATGCATGAAGTGCTACTTAGAAGAATGTATTCGGTGCATTGATAAAATGTTTAATATTAAAGTCAAAGACAAACAGGTTATCACAAAAGAAAAATCACTAAAAGCATTAGAAGATTGGATAGATAATTTAGAAGAAAGAATGGGTAAACTAGAAAAGGGGAAGGGCGTAGAAATAGAGGAAACCAGCCAAATTAACAATAAACCGCCCGAACTAGAAATAGAACTCTTAAACAAAATGGAAGAGGCTACGTCATTTGAAATTAATTTTAACAAATTAAAAAAAAAAATAATACCATAAAAATCTTGACTAGAATAAAAATTCAAGACTATGAGATAGAAAACCTTGCTCTAGTAGATTCATGATATACGAAGAGTATAATAAATAGATGCATTTTGCCCCCAGAAGTAATAAAAGATTTCCCAGAGCCACAAAGAGCCATGCAAATGGACGGTTCCTCTAATATATATGAGCATTACGTTAGTGATGCAAAAATAAGTTTTCTAAATACTTGTGCAGACTTCTATAAACCTACCTATAAGTTAGAAAAAATCTGGGTAAGAGATCTATATATTAGGGTAGACTTTGTTTTAGGATTAGATTTCTTACTACATAATAATGGAAGTTGTCTCCTTACCAAAGATGGAATAATATTCTCAAAAAACTCTACTCAAACCACAATAACAACCGAATCTATTCCAACAAAATATAAATATCTTACAGAAACTAGTGAACTTAGCCCAAATACTTCAAAAAGGTGCGACAAATGAGAAGAGTGTACTTGTGCCAAGATACATATTACAGATGAAAAGAAAGAAATTTAACTATTAGAACTTAGGTTTCAGATACAGAAGATGTAGAAAAGAATTACACCTTAATAGAAATAAATACAAATCTTTACAACTTTAAAAAGGGATTACAACACATAGGAGTAATAAAAAATCAAAAGGATCTAGAAGAAGTAATTCTAATTCTAGATAAATTAGAAATAATTGGAGAAAGACCCTTGAAGCACTGGGACACCAATCACATAACATGTAGACTAGACATAATTAATCCAAAATACACCGTAAAAACAACCTCTATAGAGTCAACAAATAAAAACCTAAAGGAATTCGAAGATCAAATAAGGGAGTTACTAAAATTAGGAGTAATCCCAAGATCAACATCAAAGCATAGATCAACAGCGTTCATGGTAAGAAATCATAGTGAAATAGTAAGGGGAAAAGCAAGAATGGTTATAAATAACAAAAGACTCAATGATAACACCCAAATAGACGGCTATAAGCTACCAGGTAAAATAGAGCTAATAAATAAAATACAAGGAAGAAAGATTTTTAGTAAGTTCGATTGTAAGTCTGGATACTGGCAAGTAAAAATGCATGGAGATAGTATAGAATGGGATGCTTTTACATGTCCAAAAGAACACTTCGAATGGCTAGTAATGCCTTTCAGACTAAAAACAGCCCCCCCCCCCCCCCCCCCCAAATCTTTCAAAGGAAAATGGATAATAGTTTTAGAGATTATAAAATCTTTATTCTTGTATACGTAGACGATATTTTAGTATTTAGTAACAATACTAAAGAACATTTAGGTCACTTACAAACAGTCTTTAAGCTAGTTGTAGACAACGGTATCATAATTAGTAGAAAAAAATGGATTTATGTAAAAACCCCATAAATTTTCTAGGAGTAGAAATTGGAGACGGAAAAATTAAATTACAACCTCACATAGCAAAGAAAGTCCTAGACATGCCAGATAAATTAGACAAGACTAAAGATTTACAAAAATTTCTAGGGAATTTAAACTATGCAAGGAACTTTATAAAAAACTTAGGAAAAATAGCAGGACCCCTATATTCAAAAACAGGAACTAATAAACAAAAGACATTCAACACAGAATATATAAAGTTAGTACAAAAACTCAAACAAATGGTCAGAACCATACCAGACTTATCCCTCCCTTTAGAAACTGACTATCCAATAGTCGAAACAGACAGAAGTCTAGAAGAGTGGGGAGTAGTACCTAAAACAAGGAAAAATAAGTACGGAGACAAAAAGGATAAAAGAATCTGCGCCTACCAAAGCGAAAAATATAAAGAAAAAGAAAACATGAGTAGTATAGACACAGAAATATTAGTAGTAATCTACGGCCTAAATAGTTTTAAACTATATATTATCAATAAAAAGGAAATTTTAGTAAGAACCGATTGTGAAGCTAACGTAAAATTTCATCAAAAGATAGATGGAACAAGTAATAGTAAAAGAAGTTGGTTAAATTTTTTAGATGCCACGTCAATATATAATATATCCCTGGAACATATCAAAGGGAAAAATAATTCGTTAGTAGATCAGCTTAGCTGACTGATGAAAACTAACTATTTATTTTCAGCATGAGTACAGGGAAAGATAAAGTCAGGGCCTCCAGCTCAAGCAGCAATACAGACGGAATGGGCAAAGACTTGTATCTCCAGATTTTACTAAAGAATACCTTGTTCAACCACAGACGAAATTAAATGAAGCAAGATTGAACACCCCAAGCTTTGAGAGACTGCATTTCGGAAGACAAAATTTAATATTTTACCCCTCATCAAACTTAAGTTTCAGAATAAAGCCAGAATCAAAGATAGATAGACCACAGAGATGTTTGATAGACAATTTATGGATAGCATATAACAACGTACCACGAGACAATAATTACTTCATTTCAGTAATGAATGTGTTAAGCCATTATTTTACAGAAAAAATGAAGACAAAAAATTCAAGTTTTATGTGGTAGTCCAAGGAAGACTGGCCGAAATTTTCCAGACAGGACGGAAGTAATAAACTCAATAAAAAACTTCCCCACTCCCCTCTTCAAGGGATTCAATGACCTAAATGAAGCTCTGGATTATGCAAAGGGAACTCTTTGACCAAATTACTTTCTAAGCCCAACCTTAAAACAAATCACAAATCCTGTCCCACAATATAATATCCAGAAGGACACAGACAAAATAATATTTTGCGACCACTGCTCTACAATGACAGATGGCTTCAAAAGACAAAACCATACCATTGAGAGGCTCGAAAAGGAAACAAACTTTTTGTCCTCTTTCTTGTCCGCTTTAGACTAGTGGTTTATTACGTCATGGCTATCTTCTTTCTTGGCCGCTTTAGACTAGTGGTTTATTACGTCATGGCTTACCTATATTTCCTTGTCTTTTCTCTTGGGTCGTCATTGCTTACGTATTTTCTAAGTGTCTAAGTTGTGTAACGCTATGGAGTCGAAACTCATCCCTGAGTCGTCGTCTTCGTTTGGATCTTAGGCAAATTGTTCTAGTGATGGGTTATATTCACTTCCGTACATATATATGTAACATTATGAAATTTAAAGCTTGCATTTGATGTACTTTTGATATACTTTCATAATTTATGTTACTTTTAGCATATAGTTCAACAATATTATAATTTATTTCAATGATTAATTAAGTAAATGATCTGTGTTGAGTGGAAAAAATCGGAATTTAGTTAAATTATATATTTTATGTCTCCTACATTAAACAACTAGAACCAGTGGTCTAGTGGTAGAATAGTACCCTACCACGTACAGACCCGGGTTCGATTCCTGGCAAGTGCATCCAGAGCCATGACGTCTAATACACAAATTGTGAAGATGGGTCTTCATACATATCTGATTTAAGTGATAAGTGTTGAAATGTTGTGTATCCAAGCTCTGTTTTTTTTTATATAATAAATAAATCATCCATTAATCTGATTTGGCTCCGCCCTTGGCATTCATATATATATCTTAGCTTGGCTTCATAATTTTTTATGTATATTATAATTTATATATTGAATCTTTTAAACTTATTTATGTGCCTACTTTCTTGTAGTTTGATTTTCTTTATTGAATTTCCTCAATTCCATTTGATTCCGTCCTTGATATTCACGTAAATTCTAGCTTGGCTTCATAAAACTTTTTATGTACATTATAAGTTATAGAGAGAAGTATCATAAACACCTCTATAGCCTTAAAAACATCCCTAAACTTAGCACAAATTATTAGTTTCATCCCGAAATATTAACATCCTTAAAAACACTCCTCTACTTGACTAACTAAACTTAGATATACCCTTGATACACTCCTGATATGCAACATGACATAGCAAGTGGTCTCAAACTCTTGTAGGAGCATGGAGTTCTTAATAAAAATCAAGAGAAGTGCTGAAAACACCCTAAAACTTGATGAGAATTTAGGGGTGTATTTCGCTAATTTTGCAAGATCGGGGGTGTATTTAACTTTAATTAGTCAAGTAAAGGGATGTTTTTAAGGGTGTCAATAGTTCGGGGATGAAACAAATAATTTGCGTCAAGTTTAGGGGTGTTTTTGATACATCTCTCTAATTTGTATGTTGAATATTTTTTTAACTTATTTGTGTGCCTATGTTTTCATAGTTTGATTTCCTTTACTGAAACCCCTCGATCCTATTTGATTTCGCCATTAACATTCACATAATCCTAGCTTGGCTTCGTAAAACTTTTTATGTATATTACAATTAATGTTGTGGTAACGAGATAAATCTTAAGTAAAACGTTGCTTATCAAGATTGTATGTATTTATTTCTATATTTGAATATGAGATCTTAAATGAAGGATGAAGGAATCTTTTACATCTCATCACAATGTATAAGACAATCTAGTCTTGGTAACGAAACAACCTATAGGATGACTCTAAGGTAAATCAAGATTTTATTTATTTCTAGATTTGAACATGATACCTGAAATGAAGGATGAAAAAATCGTATACATCTCACCACAACGTATAAGACAATCTAGTCTAAGTAACAAAACGACCTCTAGGTAAAGCGTTGTTGTCACGCCTTGAGCCTACACCTTGAATGTAACTGGTACTCGAGAATAATTGTTGGCCCCAAGCGAACCCTTGTCCTGACTCAACTCTCAACAGAAGACTTACTCAACAATAAAGGACCCTCAAATATAACTCAACTCATAAAGACATCATTACTAAAATTAGTTTAGCTCAATATAGTCTGAAATGTTCAACAACATAACTGTTCAACTCAAGTCTTAAAACATTTATTTAACAAAAGAAATGAAAAAGACTCCTCAATACACTACTATTTATGTAGCCTCTAATGACAATGATGAAAGTCGGGACAAGACCCACGACATCCTAACAAAACTGAAAAGTAAATGGGAATCCTCCGGAAGCAAGGAGGCTCACCAAAGCAACTTTGGAACTGCAAGTGGTATCAACGGTGCGCCTATTGATGACCCTGAACTCCTATATCTGCATCATGAAAGATGCAGGCCAAATGACGTCAGTACATGAAATGTACGAGCATGCAAAGGGAACTCTAAAACATAGACATAAGCTTTAACTTGATAAAAAAGAAGAGCATACTCGCCTCGTCTCAACTCAACTCAACTCAATTCAATATAAAAGCAACAATGAAAATGCATTATAAAGAAAGCTTAAGTGTTTTTCCTTAAGCCGACGGTCTTTCTGCAACAACCTTTTTACCTCTAAAATTAAGGATAAATCTACGTACACTTTACCTTTCTTGATGTTAGACTCTACTTATAAAATTACATTAGTATATTGCGTTTGTAACTTTATGAAAAGTTTGCATTTGATGTACTTTCATAATTTACGTTACTTTTAGCATATAGTTCAACAATATTATAATTTACTTTAATGATTAATCAAGTAAATCATCTATGTTGAGAGGGGAAAAAAAAAGAATTCAGTTATAATTATAATTTTTATGCCTCCCACATTAAACAACTAGCACCAGTGGTCTAGTTGGGTCTTTATATATGTCTGATATAAAAGACGAAATCTAGTGCATTTTTTCAGCACGGTTAAATACGATCCAGACTAGTATAGACTATAGAGGATGACTTTATGCTCATGACTTTTTTCATCATTATGCGAAAAAATTGTTTGTATTGGAAATTAAAGCATAGTGTGCAAACATTGGTAGAAAAGTGGTAATATATACTAGAAGGTGTGCGCAACATGACTCAGAAAAAATAATAATAAGTTCAATTATTTTCAAGGTGAAAAGACATAATCAAGTGAAAAGAAGGGACTATTGAATAAGTAAAATGACTCATTTCCCAAGTTACGTCCTATTGAGGAGGATGGATTCATAATGGTTTGCAACTTTCTTTTGTCTTACGAGTTAGTGAACTTAACACTTATATTTTCGGACCACAAACTTACGAAACAAAAATTAAGCTTCACTCGACTAGTGTCACTTCTATGAGTCACAAAATAAAAAACTTTCAATTTTGAAAGTTGGTCGTTTCAAATGACTTGTGAACTTGGTGGCTGGTGCACACTTTTCAAAAAAATATGCACTTTAACTAGATTTATTTTCATCAAACAGACCTTTTAACTAGACTAGTTAACTAGATCTCTCAAACTCTTTAGAAACTCTAAAAATCATGTCGGATTCTTCAAAAGAAATTTTCTAAAGAATTCGACATGATTGTGACAACATTTTTTGAAAGTCAAAGCAATATAACTACTTAGCATTGTGGATTTACTTGATTTTCATATACTTTCTCCTTTATTAGGAGGAAATTAATAAACGTAATTACAATCCAATAGGTTTTTCTATATACTTGCCTAAAATTGTTAAGAAGAGGATGTGAATTAGAAGATAAAAAAAGACAGTTCGATGTATTAAAGTTTTTGTTATGTGCAATGTTTGAGAAAGGGTCCGACCACAAGATGACCTCCTCCAAGGCTCTCCTTCTTGAATTAGAAGATAAATAAAATAATATTCAATCTCGCATCAAGTTTATAGGGAAAAAAAAATAGTTTGTACCTGTGATAAATAACCTAATATTTTTAAGACTATAAATATTCTATATTAGAAAAATGCACATGCCCTCATATCTCTTCTTTTTAAAAAAATTTTCACATGTACGTATTTATATATTAGAACCCCGGTTAATAAGCTAATTAAAAGATAAAATGCTCCTAATTAAAATTTTCTCTATTAGAGCTCGAATATGACACCTTTATGTTAATGTGGAGAATTCTATCCATCGGTCTCACCACCATTATCAAAGAAGAATTATACTAATCTACTTTAAGTAGCCAAACAATTTTCTACCACAATTATTTTCGATACATTTAAATGCTTTTCATTACTTGACATTATGTAATTTTTAAGTATATAAATTTTATTATAAATAAATAAAAGGTTTTCATTTCAATTCTAAATCATATTTTTTCTTAATCAAAAGTGTCACTAACATCATATAAGATTTTATCTCGAAATTATTATGTTTATTTCGAGTAACAAACGACCCCATATGTGACTATTGATTATACTGTTGGGGAACTTCAATTTCTCTCTGCTCAGTGACTGTAAGGTCTTGCCACTCATAAAGGTTAATACTGATTCTTGATTTTAGTAGTATATTTTTAATTTGCTGTAATGGGTGTAGAAGTTATCTGAAATTGAGTTTGTTTGTTCATGAACCCAAATGTTTTCTTGAGTGATTCAGCAAGTTCTTGATTTTTTTATAAAAATGGGGAAATGGGAGGACTGGGAATTAAACTCTCATGGATAAAGGTGAAAATTTGGATAACTAACCAATTGAGTTACTAAGATTCTCCTATTTCTTGTTGTTTTTGTATGAAAAAGTTACCTTTTTTATTTATATTTCCTTGATAAAGATGACAGTAGCGTATTTGCATATGCTTGTTTTGGTTAAGTGTTCTATACAGAGGCGGAGCTAGGATTTGAAAGTTATGAGTTCTGGATTCTAAGATTTTACTGTCTCAAGTGTTAGTAATTGGATTGTGAATTTATGTGGTGATTTTTTTAAATGCATACACATGATTTGAAACAAAGTTAGAGAGTTCTGCCGAACCCGTGATACATGCCACGTCTATCCATGTGTCTGCGTATTTGCATCTTGTTTGTTGGTGATGGGGAAGTTGGTTATCTCGTTGAGGGGTTGCATTTTAATGTAGCGGATGTAGAATAATATTGTGAGCATGTGACCACTGACGTATAAGTTATGTTGCTCGGACTCTCTTCAAGGTGTGTGTTGGGTCCTCCAAAAATAGTGCATTTTTGAAGGATTTGACAGGGGTGTATTTACATATGGTTATTTGGTTGATTGGTCTGTGTATCTGGATCCAGAGATGGAGCAAAGAAAGGTAAAGGGGTTCAATTGAATCCGTTCGCTTAAACAATGTTTTATTGAATCCCTCGACACAGAGGCGGATCCAAATTTTGAACTTTATGGTTTCAAGTTCAAACTTTTGTTGCATCCCATTCAAATCCATTATCTGTTCTTATTTAGTGAATCTCTATACATATATACTAGGTCTGAGCTAAAGTTACTAGTGTAGATGAACTCGTAAATTGTGAACTACATCCACTCCTGCCTCGCGTGAGGAAAGATTCTAGTATAGTGGTAAAGAGGGTTAAAAAATTGTTTTAGGTCATAGGTTCAAATCCTTGGTGTAAACTCTAGTATTTATAGCAGATACCAACTAGTTGAGGGTTGAGGCCTAGTTGATTGATTGATTAATATAACTAATTCGAGCCGAAGACAATTCGTTCAAATTGTGGGTGATGAGGGTAAAAGACTGATAAGTCTGAGTGCAGTACATTGAAGTCCTTTGGGACACAGAATGCCCTTTGTTTCGCAGGAAAATATGGGTATTACGTTTGATTCCCCATTGCCAAGTTCACAAAATTTTTCATGTTATATGACATTATTATTTGTATTGGAAGTGTAGTCTTCTTGTGTGAACTGATTATATATTTCTCGTCTTAGTTCTTCATTTGATAGATTTGAGAGATTCCACATGTTTTCAGTTTCAGGAGTGTTGACTTCCATAGTAATTATTGATGGAACCTAACCACCCAACATCTAGCAATGATTATGCTGCTGATATCTCTTCCATCAGGCAAGCTCAAGTATGCATCGATCCCTTTGCGCACAAAACTCCTGTCCTCACCTCAGAAACTTTAGACTCTATTGCTGGAAGAAAGTTGTACTTTGAATGTGAATGCTTTCAGAAGGGGTGAGAAGCTCTTTAACATAGAGTGGAAGGATTTCTTTCAAAGTAGTCCTGTATAAGTGTGTTGTAGTGAACTAGAGTTTCTGCTATTTTTCGCTTCTAAAGGTTCTAATTAAGGGCCATTGTTCGTGCAATTTATCAGGGGAGCTTTTAAATTCCGAGGGGCATGCAATGCTATTTAATCACTTGATGATGATCATGCTACTAAAGGAGTTGTAACTCATAGCAGGTTCGTTCAGATCTTTCTGGTTTCTGTGGTACTATCTATATTTATTTTTCTGGATTACCTCCTGATCTACTTCCCGTTAAATTTAGTGGAAATCATGCTGCAGCTCTTGCTTTCGCTGCAAAGCTACGGGCATCCCTGCTTATATTGTTATACCAAAAAATGCTCCAAAATGCAAAGTCGAGAATGTCAAACGTTACGGTGGTCAGGTTATCTGGAGTGAGCCATCGATGCAGTCCTGATAGGATACTGCAAACAAGGTGTTGCAAGATACTGGTGATGTTCTTATTCATCCCTATAATGATAGGCGCATTATAAGGTAACATTGGTTTTCTTTGTTATTTTTGAATAGATGATACTTAGTACTTCCCCCTTCTCAACTACCAAATAGATTGAGAGGGGCCTGAAAGCCCCCAAAGAAGCCTTAAGAGTATTCGGATGCACGTGTTTTGTTAAAATTCTATCTCCTGCCCAAGACAAACTGAGCCCTACATCTCACTTTATGTGTTAATGATCCTTCTGTATGATGATTTCATCTTTCTCGACATTTGCACATTACGAACTATTCCAAGTCAACCTTGAACTTCTAATTGAACTGTATGGAATAGTAGTTTTTGATATTCCAAAATACTGCTTTTTCCAAAAAATTGAACCTTTTTGCTAGGAATCTAGACAGTATGATCTGTGCTGATGAATATTTCTCCATTTAATATGTTTTTTTGTGGTCTTTACAGTGGGCAGGGTACAATATCACTGGAGCTTCTGGAACAGGCATCCGAAATTGACACCTTAATAGTCCCAATTAGCGGTAAATCAACTTTTTAAAGACTTGATATATCATTTTCTTCAAATTTTAATTTGTAGACCAGCCTCAATTACTGGTATGGAATGAAGGTGGTGGTCTGATATCGGGAGTTGCGTTGGCTGCCAAAGCCATTAAGCCTGCCATTCACATTTTTGCTGCCGAACCAATGGGAGCGGATGATGCTTTCCAGTTGAAGATCAATGGCAGGATCACTAAGTTATCTGAGGTCAACACTATTGCTGATGGGCTTCGAGCCTTTCTTGGAGACCTTACATGGTAAGGTCTTAGATCTCGTCCTACTCTAAATTATTGTGCCTATTTGGAACTTTTCGCAATCAAAATCAATGGTCTGTTGGCGGCAAGATCGGCATGACTTTATGTTTTAGAGATTGTGCTAATTTTTTTTTAACTATGTTGCTTGGATTCTTCAAATATACTGTCAGGTATGCATTTTGAGGATCCACCCCGAGCGAGGCAACATCTTTGGAGGGTCCAAGCAACAAAATTTTTTGGTTCTCACTTTTAGTGTAGTTACCCCTGCACTGAAGAAGCCTCTTGGTCCCTTTTTCCCAAGCCCTTCTACCCCCTAGCTCCTTTTCTTTCACTTCTACACGGATTTCTAACAAGCCTATTTGATAACTTTGCTTTTTCTAACACACTCTTGATAACTTTGCTTTTTCTTACAAGCCAATTTGATAAATGGTATCTGGCATTTACCTTTACCGTCAAACAGGCCTATCGTCCGCGATCTCGTGGATTACGTCATAATTGTTGATAATGAAGAGATAATACAAGCTATGAGGCTGCTATGAAATTCTGAAGATTGCAGTGGAAACAAGTGGAGCTATTGGCCTTGCAGCAGTTCTTTCCAATAGTTTTAAAACAAATCCAGCCTATAGTGAATGCAATAATCCTGGCATTGTAATTTCTGGAGGCAATGTTGATCTGGTGTGCTTTGGAATTCCATTAACAAATGAGAAACCCTGTATTCAATCTCTCCCCTGATTCATGTATTCTTGCAATTTCTTGTTCTTTGATTTATGTTTCACATTTTTTTTTTAGTGTTCTTTTGTTCTGAATGCTCTGTACTGCTTTCCTTCTTAGTTGTTATTTTCCCGCTGCTGTCTTATTTTCTCTTTTATAACTGCTTGCTTTGATGCTCTTGGGCCGATGGTCTTTCGGAAACAAACTAGCTACCTCCACGAGGTATGGGTAAGGTCTATGTATACTCTACCATCCCAGTAAAGTCTGTTTCTCATGGACCCAAATGGATTTTTGAGTTGATTTAGTAAAGTCGAGAATGTCAAATGTTTCGGTGGTCAGGTTATCTCGAGTGAGACATTGATGCAGTCCCGAGAGGATACTGCAAACAAGGTGTTGCAAGATACCGGTGCTGTTCTTATTCCTTCCTTTAATGATGGGCACTTTATAAGGTAACACTGTTTTTCTTTGTCATTTTTGAATAAATGATACTTAAATTCCACTCTGTCATTATTCCGGATATAGTAATATATCTGATACATGTATTATTATTGATATTTTTATCATACATATTGTGGCAAAATACAATGTTTATTATCTCATACATATTGTAGCAAAATATAATAATAAATGTATACAATCAAGAAGAAAAAAAAATTCAATTAAACCCTCTCTGGATCATATTTGGGTAATATCTAGAAATTTGTGTGTATCTGGAAAGGGATAAGTTACCTAACCAAGAGCTCTACCCTACACTTGTTTCCTTGATAGCATGGGTCGAAATTTCTTTTTTCTACTTTTCGATACATGTATCTTAAACAACTTCCTTTCTTATTATCGATACTTGCATCTGCTGCAACAACTTTCAATTTCTTTGATTTTTTTTTTTTTTGTTGTTTATCCAATGACCGCATTTTTTTGGGGTCATTGCAGAACTTGGTTCTCCTCTTGGCTTCTAAAGCAGCAACAATCCCTGTATTGTTATCTTCTTGAGTGAAAATGCACAAATCGAAGTATGGACAATCTTGATAAGAATGTTGGTTAGAGGGTAATACCTCGAGTAAGCCTCTTAGGAGTAGAAGCTTCCGCCATTGATACACAGAAAAAAGTTTGAGAAGGCCCCTAAAATAATTCAAATTAGCAGCTTAAAGTCTGAGAATCAGTAGAAAAAACTATTAGATACACATAACCAACATATTTATGCAAAACCGTTACTTAACTGGAAAAATAACGGTGCCACGAATTGAGGAAGAAGTAAAATCACAAGATAGAGAATAGGAGCAAATTATGGAAAGTGGGATTTGGTAAGAGAGTTAACCGATAGATACATACAGTGTATTAAGCCTTCAAAAAGGGGAAGGAAATAAACTAGTGAATTTGCTATAAAATGGTAACTGACGCCATATTTGGTAATATTTTTAAAACTAGAACTATGTATTTTTAGATATAGTAGCTATATTTGCTTAGTTAGGTAACTAATTTATGAGTGAAGAAGGGGGCTAGACCCATTTATTCTTATCAACATATAAGTATATGAGATATATTAGGGTAAGAGAGCTCTTGGTTCTTTTGAAAAGCAACTTTTTGCTCGAAGGAAGGAGCTGGAACTTTATTTGAGCCGTTAGTGAAGCTCTCGTCAATTTAAGATTCAGGTTAAAATTTACTTAGTTCATAGCTTTATTGGTTCCTCTTTTTTAATTTTTTTTGTTGATAAGGATATGCTAGAACTTGATAACGATATAATGTAGAGTCCAAATGGAGCAGATGTGATAAGAGAATCAACACATCTGTGATGATGGGCACATCCATTTTCCATGTAACTGCTTTCTTGGTTCTTTTGAAAATGTTTTGTCTAGTAAGAAATGATGACGATCTAATGATTCTATAATGATTCGTATACGGTTAAGAGGTTTTACTTTGGAACAAGAATGTTAATATATATATATATATATTGATATATTAAAATTGAATATTTTGATGGATTGTGGTAAAGAGATATGCTTTCAGCTTTAGATTTATGATTTGAGGCGTAGAATATTGAGATTTGGCCTCAAGTTTGAAATTTAGGGAAATTGAGATTTAACCCATCATTTGGCATTAAGATTGAAACTTGATTATAGATTTAGACTCCGTGGCTTATGGGTAACGAGTCCATGATCCATCATTTCCCTTGGTTGATCCTTGAGATCAAAACAATTTCCTTTCTCTTTAAGACCATACTCAGGCAATTTGTCATGTTATATGATATTATTTTTCTTGGAAGCGTATTATTCGTGTGTCTGTTCTCAAAGTCAACTGATTATATATTTCTCGTCTTAGATCTTCTCTGGATAAACTTGAGAGATTCAACCTTGTTTGGTATTTTTGTTCTTTGATCTTCCCTGGATTGACTCAAAAAATTTCACATGTTTTCAGCTTTGCAATTGTTATCTTCCATAGTAGTTATTGATGGAACCGAATCACACAAAATCTAGTGACAGTTATGCTGCTGATATCTCTTCCATCAGGGAAGCTCAAGTACGCATCAAGCCCTTTGCGCAACAAACTCCTGTGCTCACCTCAGGCACTTTAGATTCTATTGCTGGAAGAAAGCTGTACTTCAAATGTGAATGCTTTCAGAAGGGGTGAGAAACTCTTTTAACATAGAACGTCAGGGATTTTTTCAAAGTAGTTCCTATATAATTGTGTTGTAGTGAATTAAAGTTTCTGCTATTTTCGCTTCTAATTAAGGGCCATTTGTTCGTGCAATTTATCAGGGGAGCTTTTAAATTCCGAGGGGCATGCAATGCTATTTTTTCACTTGATGATGATCAGGCCACTAAAGGAGTTGTAACTCATAGCAGGTTTGTTCAGGGCTTGCTGGTTTCTGTAATAAAACCTATCTTTATTTAATTTTATGGATTATCCCCTAATCTACTTCCCATCGAATTTAGTGGAAATCATGCTGCAGCTCTTTCTTTGGCTGCAAAACTACGGGGCATCCCTGCATATATAGTTATACCAAAAGATGCTCCAAAATGCAAAGTCGCGAATGTCAAACGTTACGGTGGTCATGTTATCTTCAGTGAGCCATCAATGCAGTCCCGGGAAGATACTGCAAACAAGGTGTTGCAAAATACCGGTGCTGTTCTTATTCCTTCCTCTAATGATGGGCGCATTATAAGGTAACACAAGTCTCACTTTTTTCGCTAGGAATCTAGACAGAATGATCTCTACTAATGAATATTTCTCCATTAATATGTCTTTTTGTGGTCTTTACAGTGGGCAGGGTACAATATCTATGGAGTTTCTGGAACAGGCTTTGGAAATTGACACTTTAATAGTCCCAATCAGCGGTAAATCAACAATTTTAAGACTTTGATACATCATTTTTCTTGAAATTTTAATTTGTAATCAGCCTCATTTTCTGATTTGGAATGAAGGAGGTGGTATGATATCGGGAGTTTCATTGGCTGCCAAGGCCATCAACCCTGCCATTCGCATTTTGGCTGCCGAACCAATGGGAGCAAATGATGCTTTCCAATCAAAGAGTAATGGTTGGATTACTAAGTTATCTGAAGTCAACACTATTGCTGATGGCCTTCGAGCTTTTCTTGGAGATCTCACATGGTAAAGTCGAGCTCCTTCTACTATAAACTACTGACTGCCTAATTTAAAGCTTTTTCATAGTCAAAATCAAACCTTTCTTGAACTTCTGGCATTTACCTTTACCATTAAACAGGCCTATTGTCCGCGATCTCGTGGATGACGTCATAGTTGTTGATGATAAGGAGATAATACAAGCTATGAAACTTTGCTATGAAATTCTGAAGATTGCAGTGGAACCAAGTGGAGCTATAGGCCTTGCAGCTGTTCTTTCTGATGGTTTCCAAAAAAATCCAGTCTACAGGGAATGCAATCATATTGGAATTGTTCTCTCCGGAGGAAATGTTGATCTTGGTGTGCTCTGGAATTCCTTTGATAAATGAGAAACTCTATTAGTCCCGAGAGGCAGATTCAGAATTTGAACTAGTATTTGAGTTTGGAATTCTACCACAACTCATTTGATTAGCTGGGTTCGAAATCAATTACTATTTGTTCTTCTTTAGTTAAGTTTCTTTATATATATAATGTTCGATCCAAAGTTACTAGTTTCATATGAATCCGTAACTTTCACTCAATGTCCATCCTTGGAAACAAGTGTTATTCAAATTATCATTGTTTTTGATATACATACACTGTTGTTGCCATTTTCTTTCACCATAAGCTGATGTTGGCTATAAAAATCTTTATTGTTTTTTGTGCTTGTTAACTTCTTCTATTTGTTGCCTCCTAGGACAGATAGTATGTTGTAGTAAATTGTTGGTGGAAGACATACTATCTGGTTCGAGGTGTTAGTGAGGATTCATATTGTCGATCCCACTTTATTCTAGACTGAGACGTAGTTGTTATTGTTGTATTCGGACATCAGATGTAGGTACTACAATTATGTGCAGGACAATATAAATATTTCTATTATGTATAACATAGACAAACATGATCCCAGTTTGTATAATATTGTATTGATTTGCATAGCTATATAGATGTGTATATAAACACCTTTTATATACTATCGTAAATAAATATAAAAAAATCGACAAATTATGAAAACTATCAAAATTTCTTAAATGTTTATATAATCTTATCAAACGAATAAATCATACTCCATAAACAAGTATGACATAGTGTTTCCTTATATATTAATTAAAGTAGTACTACTATTTAGTATTTACAGTATATATATAGTATTAGCAATACAAATGGATGGAACATTCAATCTTTACGAACAGTATATAGAAAAAGCATAAATAAGTTTTATCAATACATGTAGCGAATACTACAAACCAACATACAATATGTATAAAATATTAGTAAGAGATCTAAATATCAAGACTGACTTAGTATTAGGTTTACAATTTCTTATACAAAACAATGGAAGTTGTTTATTCTCTAGAGATGGGATAATGTTATTTAGAAATACAACATATACTCCCGTACAGACTAACAAAATTACAACCAAAGAATTACCGAAAATTAAAAATAATAAAATAAATAATACAACTTCAACTCCATGTTGTGACGACTGTGGCAATAATGACAGTTGTTCTTCAAAAAACTTATATGAAGAAGAGCAAGAGGAAAACTATTTAGAGGATACATACCTAAAAGACATAGAAAAAGATTATACCTTAATAAACGTCGAAACAGAATTTTACAATTTTCAGAAAGGAATAAATACTATAGGAATAATAAGGAATCCTAAAGATCTAGAAAATATAGTAGCAATACTAGATGAAATGGAAATAATAGGAGGAAAGACTTTAGTACATTGGGGTTGTAATAAAATTATGAAAATCCTACTCAGTACTCCCTCTCTCATTTAGTTTTATCATGTTTATTTATGATATAATTCCCTAATGTGCTTCGCACGTATACATCGTAAAAATATATAATTTTTGGGAAAAAATTATGTGGTTTTGCTAAGTGATAAACATTTGAGGTATTCAATTATACTCTTTACTTTATAGTTATAAGTTTTCCTAAAAAAAAAACTTTATTTTGCAGTGTTTGGTGCAAAGAGGGGGAGGGGGAGTTAGAAAAACGAAATCTTATGATAAAATTAAATTATTGATAATACAAATTGAAACAAAGCTATAGTAATAAACATTCAATCTTTGACCATAAAAAAAGAGTTAAAAATTTTGGAAGACAAGTTAACGGAAGTGATATTCAACTATATAAATGGAGGGGTCTTATCATAGTTCTAATCTCGACAAATAAGTTAAAAAAACAAATACATCAAGCTTCGATATTCTAGTAATTGAAATGTTATTCATCCCTATAATCACATTATGCCTTATAATTTTGCCATAAATCCTTTTGTCTTGAAATTATGTTCACTTGATCAAAGCTTCTCTAGTCTTCCACACATAAAATCTGTATCACATATAAATCTTTCTATGGAAATACTATTGAAAGATTTGTATTTAAGGAAAAAATATAGCTTTCGGAATATGTGTTGGGAAAGGCAAGGCACTAACAAGAATGTCCGACCCAAGTCTAACATTCCCTTTCAATTTGAACCAAGAGACAAACCAAATCAAGCAATACGAAAAATGGACAGCAAGTATTTCAACCAAACAAAAACAACAAGATAAGAATAAGTCAATCACACAGTACACAACGATTTACATGAAAAACCCTTCGATGTGAAGAGTAAAAAATCACAGGACCAAAAGAACCACTATAAACCCCAAGAGTTACAAAATTGTTCTCCAAAATTGGCCACAAAACAAGTGCCAAACAACGAGCAACGACAAA
Source organism: Solanum bulbocastanum (assembly GCA_037074985.1). Lineage (NCBI taxonomy): Eukaryota > Viridiplantae > Streptophyta > Magnoliopsida > Solanales > Solanaceae > Solanum > Solanum bulbocastanum. The sequence continues at coordinate 5,224,430 of CM073604.1, forward strand.
ACAAGATTGCACCAAAACTAGAGAATTAAAGGAGAGATTTCTGCCAAAAACGAACTAATGTTCACACCCCAAAATCAGAAGTTACAAACCTCCTGCACCATTGAATTTCAAGAACCAGATGCTAAGAACTCCAATTCAAATTTGAGCATGATCCAACGATTAACGAAGTGGAAAACTTTGTCTGAAGAAGACTGCCTGAGCAGAAAATTTCTAGAAGCAAAAACAGGATTTTTCTCTTTTTCTCTCAATCTCTAAAACGAATCTCTCTTGTGTTTCTGAAAATAAGACCAAATAAGTCTTATATACGCCACATAATATTGGGGTTATGGGCTAAAGTGGACTGGTTCTAATAAGACTTTTATTTATGAGCAACTTTCACATATAACAAACACAAAAATCATATTTGTATGCTATAACCATAGTTTGCATAATTGCGTTCCATAGCACACATAAATATGTATATTTCGCTATACAGATACAAAAGAAAGCAGTTGTATATAATATGTTTTTATTTTGGTATACATATACAAAAGATCAATTGTATAATTTGTGTTTGTATAAAGCAAGAAAGAGAGAAAAGCAAAAGAGAACTGGGCAGGGGAATATTTGTATTATATAATTATAAGTGTATAGGACGAAGATATATGTATTTGCATGTGTATATACAATTTTCTCTTGCTTTATACAAACAGAAACGCGATTTATATATTTCTGTTTATATAAACGAGAGAGGCGAGGAAGAGACTGACAAGCGAGATCTGGGAGAGTGGTGAGCAAGATCTGAGAGAGGGGAACAAAAATATATGTATATATACAATTTTCTCTTGCTTTATACAAACACAAATGCATTTTATACATTTGTGTTTGTATAAAAGCGAGAGAGGCGAGGGAGAGAACGAGAGTGGCGAACGAAATTCGCCAGGAGAGAGGCGAAATAGCAACAGCTTGCTATGGGGAACAATTAAATCAAACTATATTTATAGCATTTAATTTGTATTAATAGTTTGTTATTATATACAATTTTCCCTTTATTTATCCATATAGGAAGGGAAAAAAAGATCTTAAACCCAACATTATGAAGATTCATTTACAAAGTTGAAAGGTCAAGTGTTACAACAAATTAAAGACAAATATTAATTAAAAACATAAATTAATTTGGAAGATAAAACGCTTACATGTAGCTACTTAATTTACATACTTCAAATACAACTCTTTGACTTTTCCGAGGCATGACATACTAATTACTTGAGTGAACCTGATTTGAATTCCAAACGATACACGTTTTCGTGAGGTCAAATTCTACTATATTAAGTTATTTAAATTAACTAAGAGAAGTGTAAAAAGCTTAGTTGATTTTCATTCAAAATACTTTTTTATGATTATTTTTATTTTTTAAGTTTTGACTTAATATCTCCTCACTTTTAAAATTTATAATTATAATAATAATATAATATAATATAATATAATATATTATATGATATGATATAATTGTACCAATTCCAATACTAAACTATTTTTCATTTTGGTGAAATTTCTTGAATCCCAATTTTAAACAATAATCCAATTTTGACTTATGTTACTGATATCTAGAAGAAGATTAAAAGTTTCCCAAGTTAATTTTTTTTTTTTTTAAATCCATTTTGGCTTATAGTATTGTTATCTAGAAAAAGATTCTCTTCCCCACCTATATATATTCTAGAAGGACAGCCGGTCTATGACCAAATCGACCGTTAATATTTATTATAAATCATGTTTTGAAGTTTGTCAAATAATTTAGGAATGACGAAGTTAAAAGAACTTTCTTTCCGTATTCGCTAATGCTCCTTCCCTCCTCCTTTGCCTTGTATTCTAGAAGATGACTCTTTTTTTCAAATTAGTCAAGCCTCTCATTGTTCCTTTATGGTCATCTAGAAGCCAAATTAGTTGGTACTTCCAATCTATGTGACAAGTGATCATATATCTTATATATAAGCATATTGGCTATAACTTCAACATCCAAACACTCTCCTATATACATTTCTATCTTTTAGAGACTAATTGTATACACAAAGTTTATACTATACGTGTTAGTTTGAGGCTACCATTATGAAAGGATATATGGGAAAGAAGGATTTAAGGATATTGGAAGAGGAAGATCTAGATGATACTCTTTCGCTCTCTGATCTAATTCTCATTCATGACGATGATGATATTGGTTCTGAAGAAAGTGAGAAGTATTACGACTCGAAGAGTAGTGTTACTTCATCATTAGATGATGAAGATCACAAGTTCGAGTTCTTTAGTAATTACAAGAACAATGTCGTACTTCCTCCTGAAAATATCCTCTTTTGTGGAAAACTTATTCCTTACAAAAATAACAATCTCATATTGTCATCTTCGATGTCAAAGAAACGATCGTTTTCGTTCCCACGTAAAAATAAGTTCTTGGGATATAATCAAACTCCTGAGATGGAATTGAAGGATCTCAAAAATCGATTAGATCGTAAAGTTGGCGATGGAATTAGTGATTATAATAAATATGGCAAAGGAAGTGGGAATGGAAAAGGGAAAGGGATATTATGGTCATTGATTAAGGCTATAAGTTGCACTAGTGGTGGTGCATCCTACCATGCACAATCTGCGGTCAAAGCGTCTATTGGTTGCATGTCACTTGTCTAAGTGTTACGAAGCGTTGCAGTAACAGTAAAATTGAGTTCAATTTATGAAAATGGGTGCGATACTATTTGCATTAGAATAGACGGACTACGGATGCGACCCTTTCCTAAATGAAGACAAGTCGGCTGCTTACTCTTGTTGACTCTAGGAGCATGCATGAGCTAGAGACCTTATTTTATTAGAATTAGGTTGTTGAATTAGAATATTCAAAAATATTAATCTATATATCTTTCTCTACCTAACATCTTTATGTTCATATTTCAAGAATTCGTTGTTATTTCAAATTTGAAATATCTTTTTTTTTATAATCGAGAAATACATCCGTGATCCGTTCTTTAGATTAATCACAGCCTTCTAAACTCGATGAATGATGTCCAATTTTGAAATATCTAAGCTCTTCTATAAAATTAAAATTAAAATAAAATAAGAAAAAAATATATATAGTATATAGTCTCCAATCCAATTTTATTTTATTTTTATATTTTTTGGTTTGAATTTCAAATTCGACTAACCGCTTAATTCTTTAGGAGGAAATTATTAGAGAAAAGAACATATGTACTCCAAAAAGGGAAACTATAACAAATGGGTTATTCCATTAGTTTCATAACCCCCCACCCCTTGGTTTTAACCATCAATGTACATGTATATATATATATATACTCTGATGGTATCAAAGAGGAAGAAGCAATGCTTCAGTGAAAAGACTACTCAGTTACTTCTTGATATCATTAGAATATACATATACTCTAATGGCATCAAGGAGGAACATACAATGTTTCAATGAAAAGACTATTCAATTGTTTTTAATACCATCAGAGTATATAGATACAATTGGAGCATATATATATATATAGTTTGATGGTATCAAGGATGAAGAAGCAATAGTTCAGTGAATAGTAGGGGTGTGCACTATTTGGGTTAAATCGAAAATCTGAATTCTAATTTGGATTAATTTTTTGGTTTGATTTTGGATTAATAATTTACTTTGTTTGGTTTTTTGGTTTGGTTTCGGATTTAGAAAACTAAAAACCGAAAAACCAAAAAAATTGAATATATATATATATATATATATATATATATATATATGATGATTTAGTTTATATTTTATGTTTTGGACATCTATAATTGATATACTTTTAAGTATTGTATTTTACGTTTTACTTGTGATTTATATTAGAAAGTATATTTTTAAGAGATTCAATTATATATAACTTTGATTATGTTTTTAATTATTAAATTAACCGAATAACCAAACCGAAAGAAAAAAACGAAAAGAGAAAAACTGAACCGAACCAAATTTATTTTGATTTAGATTGGATTACCCTTCTTCAAAATCAAAAACCAAAAAATCCAAACTGAATAGTACAAAACCAAAGCGAAAAACCGAAAAATCCAAACGGAATAGTACAAAACCAAAGCAAAAAACCGAATGCACACCCCTAGTGAATAAAACAAGAAGGTAATCAAATAGTTTGGGTTGTGATATTGGATTGAGTCCAATTTGGATAAATACTTTACCTAATTGGTCCAATTTGTATAGTTTTCCCAAATTATTAAGGGCTTTGTTGAATGACGTTTAAATACAAAGTTTTAATGAAAAAAAGATATCTTAAAGGTCGATTGATTCTTGGCACCCTTCCTAAAGGTGGTTGAGGGCTTGAGGCAAGGGAAGTTCTCAGTTAGATTTTGATTAAAATTAAAATTAAATTACTTTAGTTTTTAAAATTTTAAAATTAAAACTAATATAATAATAGACATTCATCAGTTTTGATTAGATTGTATGGCTTTGAATCACACACACACACATATATATTTATTTATTTATTTATTTATTCGTCTTTTTCTACTATTATTTCTTACTAAACAAACAATGCGGCAATTCTTTAAAGGAAAAATGTAACATTGTTTTCATTAAAATATACTCATAACAAGTTAAATATATTTATATATGTGGTGTCTTAACTAGAATTGAAGGCTCCAATGTCAATTGATTGAATATATAATAAGCTAAAACTTGTGGAAACTTTATATTCCTTATAACACAAGAAAGATTGACTAATATAATCACTATGGAAGAAAAAAATATAATTAAACTTTGGGAAGTTTATTATTAATCCTCTTAATATTTTAATTTTTTATTTTAAAAATCCATAATAACCATAATAATATAATGTATAAAAGTATATATACATTAGTATACATAGCATATACAATTTTATACACTATAATGTCACATCGCATTGGGGCGGCATGGATGAAATGGAGGCTTGCCTCCAATGTCTTGTATGATAAGAAAGTACCACCTAAATATACATGTAAGTTCTACATAGTGGTGGTTAGATTGTCCTTGTTGTATGAGGTGGAATGTTGCCTAGTCATGAACACATGTTTAGAAGACGAATGTTGCAGAAATGAGGGTGTTGAGATAGATGTGTGAGCATACTAAGAATGACAAGATCAGGAATGAGATTATTCATGAAAAGGTGAGAGTGACTTCTGTGGCGGACAAGATAAGGGAAGCAAGTCTAAGATGGTTTGAACGTGTGAAGAGGAGGTGCTCAGACTCCCCAATAAGGTGGTGCGAGAGGTTGATTGTAAGGGGTAAGCCAGAGGGGTAGAGGTAGACCGAAAAAGTATTGGGAAGAGGTGATTAGAAAGGATATGACGCAACTTCATATTACCGAGGACATGATTGTAGATAGGAAGGAGTGGAGATCGTGTATTAGAATTGAAGGTTAGTAGGGGTAGAGTGTTATCTTACCTTGCAAATGTTTAGGCTTGTTAGTGTATGTCGTAGTACTAGTCGTACCCTTGTAATTCTGGCTATATGTTGTTTATTATGTTTCAAATTTCACATTGTTTTCTTGCTGTTATTTTTTTTTCTTCTAAACTTTACACTGCTTTTTTATTAAGTGGTATGCTTTTTTTCATTTCCTTTTCTTTCTTTACTTGGGCCAAATTTGGCCGAGCGGCCCATTCCCATAATTATTTCATTAAACTTTGTGAATTTTATGATAATTTCAGTCTACTTTAAAAAAATAAATTGGAAAACTTACAAAAATCTCATACATTTGGTGGTTAATTACATCATATCTCAAAAGTTTTCCTAATTATAAAAAATTTCAGATTTTTCATTGCTCTCGGATACATTCCTTAATTGACCAATACATTACTTAATGAGAGGGATGTATCTGGGGGGATAGGGTCATAGGGATTATCATAGAGGGAATTTTTGTAATTTTTTTAAATGGTAAGGAATCATAAAGATTATGATATCTTATGTTGTATAGTTATGTAATTTTTCCAAATTTTTTTTGATAAGTTAGAACCCAAAATAAACCTACAAATAAAACTTATACAAGTTCAAAAAAATTAGAATAATCACGGGTACAAATAATTTAAATCAACATAAACACAAATAAAACATGCTTTACCCCAGAATTCATAGAACAATTACAAGACAAAACAAAAAACAATATTTAAAATTATTGATAAAAATCAATATATATTGGCGGATATGATCTTTTCTTAATTTTTTTATATTAATATCAAAACCAAACAAAATATTTTAAATTTTAAAACTTTAAAACCAAACCAAATCCAAAAAGTATTAATTTATTCAATTAGTTTGATTCGATTTTTAATCAAACCATGAACACCTGTAATTGAGACCATTGATACTCTTTAGATGTATTGTTTTGTTTGTTGGTACGACAATATTTCACAATTTATTATCCAAAAAAGTTTTATTTCAAAATAAAAATTGTTATTTCTAACTCTCTTGAGCAAGGAACTTTCTATATAAAATTCTTGTATTAATACTTGTTCACTCATTAACATTACATTGTCGTCTTCTGTTTTTAAGCTTTGATAATCATTGTTTTATTTCTTATTAGTAACATCAAGCTTATCCGAAGATATTGCCAACTTCTAGCACCAGACTTTAGGTTATTTTTGTTCTCTTACTTTATGACTTAATTATATTTTGTTCCTTACGCATTATATGCCTCATTCACATTAATTAGGCATGTTATAATTAAAATCTTAGTCATTTTGCTCCACGTATATTATTGAGACACACCAGTATATTCAATTGTTCTCCCTTCATTTTAAAATAAGTGAATTATTAATATATTTTTCATTGTTCAAATTAACTTAATTGTTCAATCTTTTAAAATTTTCTTCTATTTTTACCCTTCATTTGGATTTCCTATATATGTGATGAGTTTAAGAATTTTTAAGTGCTTTAATGTATTGAGAGTAGTTATTATAATCAATGTTTAGTCATTCTAAAGAGTAATTTGACAATAATTAAAAAGGGTAAAAATGAAAATAGTGTCTGGTTAATGTCTTAATATTCTTTTCTTAAAGGGTGAGCAAAACTCCAACAATTCACTTATTTTGAAGTAGAGAGAAGGATAAACAAATGTTTGTTTTATATAAGTTTAATGAAGAGGAAATTTTGCAAATATATAGCCACTAAAATAAACTTAATTAAACACCATAGCTATAGTTTGTTAATTATGATTCGTAGCTACATGTTAGAGGGAGGAGAGAGGCGAGCGAGATTGGGAGAGGGAGGAGAGAGATGAGCAGGAGAGGGCAGAGAGCTCGAGTGGAGAGAGATGAATTATATATGTATATCTGTCAAAATGTATATGTATATTTTTCAGATAATTGTATATATGTTACTGATATACATATGTATTTGTATATCTGGCGAGCAAGATGGGAGAGGGAGGAGAGAGGCGAGCGAGATTGGGTGGGGGAGGAGAGAGGCGAGCAAGAAAGGACAGAGAGTGGAGAGAATTGAATTGTATGTGTATATGTCGAATTGTAAATGTACATCTATCAGATAATTATATATGTAACTATTAGACATATGTATTTGTATATCTGGCCAGGGAGATTGAAAAAGAGAGGAGAGAGGCAAGCGAGAGAAGGCAGAGAATGGAGAGAAGTTAATTGTATTTATATATGTATAAAAGAGGAGAGAGGCGTGAGAGAGGAAAAGAGGAGGGATGCGATGCAATTATAGCTAAAATTAAGTTGTGAATGGTAATTAATGAAAACTATGACTATATTAGCTAATTAACTAGTATATATTTGTTTATCCGCTAGTCTCTATTTAAATATAATCTAATCCCACCACTAATTAATTATTCGATTAGAATATTTTTCTCAAATGTTTTATAAGGATTTAATTATTGGACTTGTGCTAAAAAAATCATAGCAGAAGTAACTCGAGTCAACTATTACCCGCGTTAGACTGATCATGATATGAGGTTATTCAATAATTGCTATTAATTAAGTAGCAATAATTAAAAGCTTTTTGGATAACAAAACATCATATAAATTGAAAATTGAAACAACCTTAACCTTCTCCTAATCCTATTAAAGAAAGTTATTTAACTATATTATGATTAGATTAATGAAGCATCTTCCGACATAATCACGCCAATTTTTTTTTTGCAGACATTATCAACTAATTAAAGGATTAGCCGGCATAATCACGAGGCAAAAATAATCAATATTTCTAATCTTGTCATGTTGGGAAAAGAATTGAAAAGTTATTTAGAGCGGTCAAGATCTTTACTGGAACTAGGGGTGTATATGATCGGGTAGATTCGGATTTTTCAAATATCAAATCAAACTATTTGTGTCGGATTTTTAAATCTATAAACCAAACCAAACCAATAAAACTCGAGGTTTTCAACCTAGGATTTTTTTGGATTTTTCGGATTTTCAGATTTTTTTCGAGTTTTTCCGATAAAGTATTCATACAAACATATAATTTACTTGTACTTCAAATATTTCTTTAGTCCTACCAAAATACAACTATCTAAGGTGTTTCTTAAGAAAATAACACAAAATATGATATGAGTAATGATGCTAAAATATCCAACAAAAAAATAATAATAATGAAATCGCGTAAAACAAATATTGCAAATTAACAAGTCAAAATGAAAATGATCATAATTTAAAATTACTAAATCATGCTAAAAGAAGTTTAATAAGTATTAGTTGCATGACTAAATATTAAAAGAAATTAAAATTAGATTATGTATTTGAGTTTTCTAAACCAATGTAAAACCAAAGAACAAATATTCAATATTATTGTCATTCTTAGTGATGAATTGATTTTCTTTTTGCATTAGTATTAATTTGATTTTGATTTAAGTTTTATTATAATTACCAACATCTGTGAACTATAATTTTTATTGAACCATTCAGAATTCTAAGTTTCAAACTTGAAATAATATATTAAAAGATAAAAACTATGAAAAAGTATAAGAAATATTTAAAAATTATATCAAAGTAAATATTTTTATGTATAAAATAAAATTTTAAAATTATATATATAACGTCGGGTTGGTTTGGTCTTGGGTTTTTTTTTTTAGTTAAAACCAAACCAACCCAAATATAGTCGGGTTTTTTTTTTTCAATACCAAATCAAGTCAAACCAATCACTAATCGGACTTTTTTCTCGATTTGACTCGATTTGCGGTTTGATTCGGTTTTCGGTTCGATTTTGTACACCCCTAAATGGAACTCTTTTGTAAAAAATCATGTATATATATAGATTTTGAATATCTTAGCAACTATTTGAGGAGTTCAGACTTTATCATAAGATTTCAAATTTAACTGCTAGACACTATAATTTTAACCTCATAATATTCTGAATGGTGTAGCTTGATGAAAAGATTATGAAATATGTAAAATTAAAATAATAATTAAAAAAATAGCAATGTAGTTGAAGGGGAGCTATCCATGATAGAAGAAAGTGAGGAAAAGAACAAATGGAGTAGGTTGTTTCCTTTTGTACATTTGGATGTATGGATGACTTTAGGCTTCCTTTTTGAACTCTATGACACAGATTGATGTTCAATTGTCATAATAGTTACTCCATTTGTCCCTAATTACTTGTCTAACTTATTTTATAGTTATTCTTAATTACTTGTCTATTTTAAGAAATCAAGAAAGGACAAATTTTTTTTACCTATTATACCCTCAAATAAATGACTAATTACTTTGAAAAATATAAAACTTTTCATCCACTTCATAATTAATAGGGGTAAAATGGTAAACTCACTATGTCATTAATTATTTTCTTAATATGTGTGTCAATTTAAAAGTGGACAAGTAATTAGGGACAGAGGGAGTAATAACTTCGACTCGTTTTAAGAGTATTAAAATAATGTTAAATATAGTGTATTAATTATGTAGAAATTATTTATTATATATTGTCTGATTTAATGTATTAAAAATAGCATGTATTGTGAAAAAAATATTAATAAAGTAATTTAAAGGGTGTTTGAATTAGCTTAAAAGTTTGTCAAACCTACCTTAAGTCAGTTGTTAACTTCGAAAAGTGTTTAGCAAATATACAAAAAACTTAGAATCTGTTTGGCCTCAAGTTTTATTTGGGAATATTTGGGAAAAACTTGAAAAAAAAATTGGCCGTCGGCGTTTGGCCACATAACTTGGCAAATTGTTTTGGCTAGAATCCCAAGTTCTCAAATACTAGAAAAACTAGTTTTTGGGAAATTGAGAATTTTAGGAAATTCAAAAATTACCTCACACTTTTATATTTTATAAAAATACACATCATTTATTACTTCCTACTAATATATATCCATGAGAATAGACATGCTGGTGAAAATAGTAGTTGTTTGTGCCATATTACATAATTTTTGCATGAAAATCAAAGTAGTGATGAAATATTCAATGAACATGAACGTGATGATCTGGTTACTAATGAAGATGAGGAATAATCAATTCAGAGTAACAATATTATTTCATCTTCTCAGTCATCCGATCTAGAAATGAAAGCTTGTCGGGAAGAGATTGTTCATAGAATGTGGGAAGAGTATATAAAAGAATAGTTTGTTACTACCTCATCCGGAGGTTGTTATAATTATAATTGAATCAATGACAAGTTTGAATATGCATTAATGTATTGCACTTGCCTATATTGTTATTTGTTGTTGTTTATTATTATCAATTATGTTATAAGGTTATTTTTAATGGAACATATTCATTATAAATAGATAATACAAACTTACGAGTATTTTTAATATTTTTTTAGAACTTATGGGTATAAATCATATTTTTTAAAATAGTCAAATATTTTTGGGGAAACTTGGGGCCAAACACAGGGTGTCAACTTGAGAAAAATTTGGCCCAAGTATTATTTGGCAAAAATACTAGGGAACTTGGGGCCAAACGCTAGCTTAAAATAAGTTAGGAAGTGTTTGACAGGGTTAAAAATAACTTAAAATAAGCTAAAAATGACTTAAAATAAGTTAAAAACCAAAAGTAGGTCTTCCCCTACTTTTTTATTTTTTGACTTAAAAGCCATTGTCCCTTCAGGGACATCCGATAAAAAAAAGCTTTAAAGTATTTTAAGTTCTACTTTTTATTTTTGACTAAAAACTACTTTTTTAAGTCAATCCAAACGGGCTTTTACAAAGATACCCTCCACAAATATGATGGATTTACATACTCACCTCAATACACAATAGAGTATAGATTAAAAAAGTGTATTAAACAAGGTATATTAATACACAAAGTTAATGCATGTATTATTTTATTCTAATATACTCTACTAATATACAATAAAGTGTAGATGAAAAAGTGTATCAAACAAGTGTTTCTTGAAATGGACTTTCATATTACTCTGTATCATATTATATGAGATTAACAACATTTTATTATAACAATAAAAAATATCCAAAACATTATTAAGAGATGTTAAAAAACAACAAAGTCCGTCGATTTTTCAACTATTTTTTATACAAACAAAGGGTAATTTACATATATATCATTAGTTTAGGAGCTAATTACTTAGATATACGTTAGTTTGCAATATTATAAATCTTACCAAATCTTGGTGTGCCTATATATATTCATCTCGAGATACATTAGGGTCAAAATTAGGTGTAATTTGCTCCAAAAATATTGTATCCAAGTGGGTTCACATGTATCTAGGATACACAGACAAATTTTGCTCGCCTCCTTCTCATCTCGATCTTTACTCTCCTATGTATTTGGTATTCCAAATAAATGCTAATCACACCAAATACATACAATACATGTATCTAGTGTGATTTGCATTATTTGGAATATATAGACAATCTCGCTCGCATCTCTTCTACTCTTATTTGCCTCTTTTTCTATTTCAGTGTATCTGATAGCATAAAAGTTATATATCTAGGTGTATAAAATATGTACCTAGGTATATTTGACTTGAAATTTTGTATAAAATTATTAATTAATGATATAAAATATAATTATTTCAAACTATAAAAAAATTAATAAATTTAATAAAAATATTTGTGTAATTAGATAGTTTCTCCTCCGTCTGATTTTTTAACCCAAGACTCAAGCTATACAATTTTGGCACTTCCTATGTATGCTACAACTTGAGGTTTATTATGCTTCCGTATTCTACCTCTTACAATGTTGCTACTTGATACTGCATTTTATTTGCTAAACCACCGATGGTACTTGAATGAGGAACTTTTAAAAATTTACTATAGTTTGGCTTTAATTAGAAATTTATATTTATATTGTGCTTAATTCTAATTCATAGCTATATATTTGGGGGAGGATACAGGTAAATGAGACTAGGAAGAGAGGGGAGAGACTTAATTATAATTCATAGTTATATGTTTGGGGGAGGATACAGGTGAATGAGACTAGGAAGAGAGGAGAGAGGCTGGCAAGAAAGGAGATAAATAAGAGAAAAGTTGACTACATGTTGTATTAGTTATATCACGAATACTATTGATACAACTGATTAGTATTAATGAATACAATTGTATCAAAATATGTTGTATTTTAGCTACATATTAGGAAGAGCGAGGTTAACGAGATTGAGAGAGGGAGGAGAGAGGAGAGCGAGATCTGGGAGAGATGATGAATATATGTTGTATTCGTTGTATCAAGTTATATCACGGATACAATTGATATAAAATATAAAATATATTTACCAAAATACAATTGATATAGAATAAGTTACCCATATTGTGATTGAATAAAACTAATACAAAAATACATTTGACATAATACACATATCTAGAATACAAATACAATTCATACAAAATATAAATACAATTGATACAGAATATAGATACAATTGTCATATTATGTGGAATGTTATTTAGGTTGAAACATTGTTTTGACGGGAGATAGATAAGGGAAGAATTGGGAGGAGAGAGGTGAACAAGAGAAGGAGTGAGAAGAAAGAGAAGAGAGAAATTGCATTAAAATCCTACCTTTTGGTATGAAATAATTATATATTGTTTTACTAATTAATAGTTTCTTATCAAAATTTTGAATCAGATACACAACTCCTTCAAATTTCCCACAAGCTCTCTCCTCCTTTTAAATCTGATACACAACACACATATGTGTGTGCGCATGCGCACGCGCGCATAGATACACTAATGAATGTATTCGTGTTTTTTTATATATTGGATACATGTATCTTTAATACGAGATACATTCTGAAATATAAATATATAGGGAGAGAAGCAAGCGAGAGAGTCAGTATATCTCATATACATGCAAATCATGCTTGGATACAGTGTATCTATAACAAATTACACTTAATTTGACCCACATCTATTCTAGATACATGTATCTGGCGAAATAAAAAAATGATACATAAGGTAATTTCCTAAACTTATTGTCACACCCCAAGCCTACACCCTAGGCGTGGTCAACATTAGAAGACTATTTATGGTCCCAAGTGAACCCTTGGCTTGGCTCAATACTCAACGGAAGACTTACTCAATATTAAAAGAACTCAAAAGTAAACTTTATTCAACTGTCTAAAAAGGCAAACTCAAAATATTTTAGAAATAAAACATTCACTAGCCAAAGAGGCAACTTAAGTCTAGAACATTAACAACTGAAAATGAAAAAACTCATGAATTACTGACTATCTATCTATGAAGCCTCTAATACTATAAGGGATGTTGGGACAAGACCCCGATCATCCTAAAAACACTGAAATAAATGAAAACAAATAAGGGATCCTCCGAAAGCAAGGGGCTCACCAAACAACTTTGAAACTCGATTGGATCAACAAAACATTGATTGATGATCCTGGTTACATGTATTTGCATCATGAAAGATGCATGCCAAATGGCGTCAGTACTTGGAATGTACGAGCATGCAAGGGGAAATCTAAAACATGACATAAGCTTGATTGGGAACTGAAGAAACAATTTACCTCGTCTAAACTCAATCCCAACTCATTTCAATATAAAAGCAATAATAATAATTATGTGATATAAAATAAAGATTTTAAAACAGTAGATAACAACTCAATGTATTGAAAAATACAATATAACTCAGTTTGTATGTAAAAATACAAAATAAACTCTATTTGAGAGATTTTCTAACTGACAATCATCACTATGAGCTATGTGATGATACAACGTCTCGTCCATGCTGCCAGAACTATCCTATACCTTGTTGAGATATAGAACTCCTCAACTAAGTGGATCCACTAAGCTATGCGTAAAAAGCAATAAGAAATCATTTAAAAAGTATGACTCTTTCTACCCACGTTGGCTACATGACTTATGGGAGTTGTGAGTTGTTTGAACTCTCTCCCATATCGGTGCTCAATATTACTCCCAAAATATACCTTAGCTCATATGTTTTTTTTCAAAAAAAAAAAAACATTTCCTCATCCTCAACTTTGAGATTATTGCTCAAAAGGTTTCTCTTAAAAGAGATAGTACTCAAAACTCCTCATGAACTCTTTTGGAAATCGTTGTTTGCCCTCATTTTAAAAGTAAAAACATTTACTCTTGGGAATACTTAGTTCCAATATATTCATTTTGAAAAATTAAGTTCAACTCTCCTCGTCCTCAAACTCAAGTACTTAAATCTTAAAACAGGTTTTAAGAAGATTGTAAAAGACTTGTCAAATTGACTCGAAAGACTTTCTCAAACTTGGCTCTTAACTCTATCTCGAATTTGAATTATGAATTCAAGAGTTATGATTTATTATAGGAAGGATATCATAATGATTAAATGAATTTTAGATAGTTAATAATAAGAAATGAGCGAAAACACTATTTGGGGAGCAAGGGCGTGACATGGAGATGAATTAAAATATTTGATCGCGAAATAATTTTTGAAACAGTGGAGTTCACGTTCTCCCTATGACACGAAGAGGGAGGAAATTCTCTGGGGGAGCATATCCGCGACGCGGACCTAGGGAACTATTTATGCCCGATCTTTTCTTCCTCTCCCAAACTCAATTCAACTCATACCCACTGAAATTCTAAGATAAAAACTCTCGAATTCTTATAACTCAAAACAATTTCAGCGAAACCTACCCAAGAACTATCAATTTACTCACTCATTAAAAAGATTCTCGCTTCAAGAACTCATCCAAACATCAAAATTCAAGAATGAGAGCAACACTTCAAGAACACTCATCAAGAACTTAAATTTCTCAATCTTTAGGGATGAATTCGATAATGTAAATCATGATTGATGTGTGGTGATCGAACCCATCACTATGGAAACTTACATACCTTGATTTGACGAAACAAATCCTCGATTCGCAAGAGATCTCGTTTGCTCTTCCTTTTCTCCTCTTTTCCTCTTCTTGAACTCCTTTCAAAACCCTAAGCGTAAATTAGGATTGATCCAAATCAGATTTGACCCCAAAATATAACTAAAAATCGTTTTAATTTGATAGGGTAAGGAAAAGACCAAAATACCCCTCACTAATTCGAGTAATTTTCCTTAATTGGACAAACCAACTTCAAACGGGTATATCTCCCTCATACGAGCTCAAAATTTATCAAACTTGGTGGCGTTGGAAAGAAGATTCAAAGACCTTTCATTTGATATCTTATGGGTCACCTAACTCATCTTGTATTGAAAGTTATGGTCGTTTGAAGTTGACCCGAAACTCACAACTCAAGCATAACTTGTAAAATTTCAAATTTGGCTCTTTTCAAATTAGTTTTTTCAAAATTTAGCTCTTTCAAATACTGAGGTGTTACACTCACGTGAATGCACGTAGTTAATTTCAATGTTTATCTATGAAATCTGCATAAAATTTCAACTTCAATTACTAATTTCAAAATTTTCAAAAAGTATGATTTCAAATAAAACATTCTTTTAAAAAAAATTTATAAAAAAAAACACACATTCAAACTCTACGTGAAGAGATTGTTTGTACCATTTGAGAGGTTAATTATATCAAAGAAAAGCTAGTTACAGCTATTGTTGATTATTAGACCAATAGATCTTTGTAAAATTATATGCATTAATTTATAATCATAAACATTTATTTAAAAAACAAACATGAAAATATGTGATTTATTAATTCGGCGTCTTTTAATACCTTAATTATGACCTATAATTTTCTCATTTGATATAATATTGAATAAGAGATGATAAGTACTAGTTTTCACAAATTGTGGAATTTTCATGCTTATAAATAAAATATAGCTTAACAACTCCAAATTATATGTCTAAATAAAATTTCAACTTCAAATAAACGTTATTTTAAATTACTAATTTCAACTCATGATCTAAAATCATATCTAAACTGATCTTATTATAGAATGACCCTTTTGCTGGGATTAGATAATCAAACAAGATAATCAGTCCAATTACTTGCAATAAAACAAGATAACCACATAAGCTACATCCAATTACTTGCAATAATGATTTCTTAAGTTATATAAAATTTATGTTAATATGTAACTAAACATCATTCTTCCTATATTTTATGTTGACGTTTGGTCTTTGATTGCATTAATGAAGAATGCTCCAAATTCAATCAAATAATTTATTTTATTTTTATAACAATTATTTTACCAATTAGACAAGTACTACGTCCCCAATTTATCTTGCTTGACTTTGAATAAATCTTTTTCATTGCCAATATTAATATTAATGCCACGTAGAATTTAAGATACTTAATTCTCAAACAATGCTCCTTTGTCAATATTAAATAATTAGATATAAATCAAACTTCAAAGATTTGGTTTCTCAGAGAAATTTGGACTTTGTTTTTATCTATAGAATTCCATGTCTTATGCCATAATTTACGCTGGTATTCTTCCTAATTATGGACCCACATGCCAATGGTTATTTGGCGTCCGTTTGATCATGAATATTTTTTTAAAAAATTATCTCCGTCATAGTTTTTGCCTTTTGGGTGAGCATATTTGGCGCACCTAATAAACTCTTCATTGTATAATAAGTTACAAATCATAAAGAAAATGTAAATTGTATTAGACAAACCCTAATACGATAAGCTTGACTCAAAGAATATCTAAAAATATTATGATTCTGAAATATTTCAAAATTAAACTTTATGTGAAAACACAACTTCAATTATTGAATTTTTTTTCTAAATTTTATAATTTTTTTTATGTCCAAACGTCTACTCGGTCATTGACCCATCAACTAATTTCTTATCATTACGAAGAAAAATATTACTACTACTACTATTTTCTTACATTCATACATGCTTTCAAGTTCAAACAACTTTCATGATTAAAGCAGTGGACACATAGCTCTAGAAGAACTTCAATGAGTATTAGAAAATACAAAACTGAAGAAGCAAGATAAAATTTATATACTCCATTTATTTCAATAGAAAATTACCTCAAAATTAGAAAGTATAGTAAATATATTATGACATACTTCTGTTTGGTCATAGATTTTTTTTTTTTTTTTAAAAACATTATTTATTCATGAAAGTTGATAAGTTTTTAAACTCTAATCTTAAAAGAATTTAACTTTCAAAAATTGATCCAAATCAATTTTGGGGTTATTGGGTAAAGTTTTGTTTTCATTCATAAAAAATTCAAATAAAATGCATATCTAAATATTACTTTGAATTCGAAAATTATTTTAAAAAATATATTTCATGAATTCTTTTTTTTTTTTTTCCAAAAATTTTCAAATTAATTTAGAGTCAAATGCTAGCCGAAAAAAAAAACATGATAATTGGAGTCAATAATATTGGATTAGAAAGCGACAACACCCGCTAGAATAATCAAGTATATCTAAAATAAGATCATCTTGAATTAGCTTATTAAATTTTATACATCAAGCAAACATCATAAATATGCCTAAATAATTTATATAAAAATAATGTTTATATAAATAAGTGTGTGATTATAGATTTTAAATATTTTTTTGTTTTGAATTTGTGAAGTTCGAGTTGATGATAAAATTGTATTTGATTATAGTATATTCAGCGAATATATTTAAAATAATGTTCATTGTTTAGTAGCGACCATATAATTTGAAAGTCTAATTTCAAATCAACGTTTGCTTATGAAATCTGCACAAAATTTTAACTTCAAATCATGATTTTCACATCGCAAACTTCTTCAAAAAATAGGATTTGAAATTTGAAATTGTTATTTTAAGTTTTTTAAATGTATAATTTAATTCATAAATTTATATTTTACTAAAAGACACATAATTTTAAATTTTGCCCAAAAGAACTCATACTTGACGTGAATTGTATGTACCACGTGGGAAGATATTATCAAAGAATAATTAGTTAAACCTATTGTTGATTCATTGAACTAATGATTTTATAAAAATTATGTGTATCTATAATTTCGTAATAATATGTAATCGCAAATATTTATTTACAACAAAAACATGAAGATCTATGTTTTATTAATGTGACACGTCATGATATTTCAATACCTTATTTATAATCTATTATTTGCTCATTTGATAAGATTATATAAAGGATTGTAAAAGTTTGATAGTTTTCACAAATTATGAATATTTCATGTTTATTTTTAAAAAAATATATAGCTTAAGATATTCAAATTACATGTCACAACAAAATTTCAATTTTAAAATAACATGATTTGAAATCATACACAAACAAGCTTAATGTACTTAAATATCACTTCAAAGGTGAAAAACGAATTAAAATTAAATAAATTACAAGCTATTTCTAAATTTAAAATACAACTTTCAAATTGAATTCGAACATTTGATAATAAAACACTAATTTTCAAATAAAATAAACCTTTCTAAGGAAAAAATCATGGCAAAACTAGTGAAAGAAAACAAAAATGAAGATCAACAAAAATTACAATGAAGCAAAGCAATGTGTATTCTTTTATTTTTAATCAGAAATTTTATTCAAAATACATAATGAAATCACTTTTATTACATAATAGTATTTTACCATCCAAAGCGAAAATCTTGGAGGTGAATTAAAATTTAATTGACATACAAATATCAAATATCAAGCAAAAAAACTAAAAAAAAACCAGAAAAGAGGGGATGAATATAACATTGATGTGGACAATATATATATATAATATTTTGTTTCAATTTATATGATTTATTTTTTTTTAGTCAGTCTAAAAAAAAATGACATATTTCTATATTAACTAACAATTTAATCATTAATGAAATATTTATAACTACACAAATTTTTATTATTTATTTTAGATCATAAATTTTAAAAATCTTTCTATTTTTTTTTAAATTTCATGTCGAGCCAAATTATATCATAGAGTAATAATTAGGGTGTACTCTATATAGTACTCTTTAATTGTAAACAAAACTGAAAAGCAGTAAGTTTAAAAGAAAGAGACAATTGACAAGAGCAAAAGCGCGTGGGTCCCACACAAAAATCATCGCGTGGACTTATTGGCGCACGGTCGCACTAGAGCGGGTTCCACTTACCTGCAAAATCTGAATTTTCAGGTGCACCCATAATAATATCCTAAATTATCGAGGACATGATTCTAAATATAAAAAGTCGAAAGTTTTAAAATAAAAAGTTACAAGAAGTATGTATTGGTACGAAGGAAGGATGATAAGTTCAAATTTATTTTCTCATGCTTGGTTGGTGAGCGAAAAATATTTTTCAATTTTTTTTTAAGTATTTAGTTTGGAAAATATTTTTGTTAGATTATCAAGTGGATGGATAATAATGATTTAGATTATTAAGAATATGAATCTAAATGCCATTTTCTTCGTCTCAATTTATATGAGTTGCTACATTATGTTCTTGAATACCTTTCTAATACTAATCCACTTAATATGGAATGAAGAAACTGTTTTATTCTTCGATTTTAATATTTTTTGTTTATTTTTTTATTTTCAACTTTTATAGTTGATATTGTTTTTTTCCCCAATATTTTTACTTTATGAGCTTGTGGTTTAAATATTTTCTTAAATTGAAGGTCTATCAAAAATATTACTCCCTCCGTTTTATAAAGAATAATTTAGTTTGACTTGACATAAAATTTAAGAAAATAAAAAAGACTTCTGAATTTGTGGTCCTAAATTAAAGTTATGTCAAATGTTCAAAATTGCCCTTTAATCTTGTAGTTTTAAACATGTCACGTGGAAAACTAAAATTAAAATATTACCAAAAAAAGAAAGAGATCATTTTAGTACTTTATATCTATTTTCATAAGGTAGATGTAAGTTTGTAAAAATAACACTCTTTTCATATATCACTTGTTGAATAGTTTTTTCTTTTTTAGTTTGTTGTTGTTGTTGTTGTTATATCGAGTTTTTAATTTTAGATCATTAATTTTTTATTTTCTTAAATTTCATGCTAAGTCAAAGTATCACGTTCAGAGATGATGAAATCGACGGTGGGTAACTGGGAGGAAGGTGTTGTGTGGGGACCACATTCTCAGAAACGGCCAATCTGAAATCCCTGAACGAACTACTCCGATGGCTATTTTTGGCGCCAAACTACTTTACAAATGTACACGAGCTTATATAACAAATTTTACATATCACCAGTGGACTCATATAATAAAAAAATTATATATTATAGTATTTGAATTAATTTGGATTATTCTCTATTAATTCGATGAAACATTTGTCAACTATTATTAATATTTCATGAATTGAGATGTTTGTATGTGTTACTGATACGGGTGTTCAAGAGTAGGTGAAATAATCCTAATCGAAAATAGAATTAAGTAAACATATTTTTATTTTTGTTCAAAGCGATAAATTATGGAATAATAGACGGTTTTTATAATTACATATATGATATAATAATTTTATAAATGATTTTGAAACATTTTATATAATTTGGCTAATCCATGCTTGAACAAGCATATCTTATAATTTATTTTATCTATTGTGTTTTCTATGGATGTTAATGTTTTATAGTTAGTTTGATGTTTTCAACACTCAACCTCACTAAACATATCATGTTTATAATTATTTAGATTATTGTTGGAATGTTAATTCAAAATTGTGGTAGAAAGTCTTATTAATCGATTAGGATTTGACATCTGATAATTGATATAATTAATGTCTAAATATAATTTATAATCAATATTATATAGAAATAGTTTTAGATTTTTTAATTACTATAAATTTTACATTATTATATATAGGGTGCTTCTATTAATTTCCTGTGCGGAGATAACTATATATAGAAATTTCATTTGAGTATGAGAAAATTATTTTCATGCAACCATTAGCTAATTTGAAGATATTATTGGAGAAAATATGGAAAAGGTTTTTTTTCTTTTTCCCCATTAATATTAGTATCAGTCCCAAATATTGTTCCAAAAATATATTTATACTTAATGTGAATTTTATAAATAAGTTGAAAACTAAACATAATATTTTTCGCAAAATTTCCTCCTCAAGTTATTAGAGTTAATATCTCATATAATCACTCGATTTTGAATGGTTCGCTTAGAAGGCAATTCAGTTTTATTTTATATTCCTAAAGTCATTCAATTTAGAGTAGTTCACTTAGAAAATCATTCAACTTTATTTTATAACTCGAAAATCACTCAACTATTAATATATTTCACTTAACAAGCATATAAACAATTTACATAATTTTTTCATTAAATTGTTGAAATAATTAAAAATGAATATCTTATTATTTCTCAAAAATTTAATCTAAAATAAAAATTACATTTCAAACAGGTTATACTAAAAATAAACTAAGAAATATTTCATAAAATCCAACAGGTTATACAAAAGTCCTCTTGCAGTATTAAAGTTTTCAAAAAGTTAAATAACCGTACAATAATAATGTTGTAGTAGTTAGTAGAAAATATGCTTTTCACGTCACAATAGTCATTTTCATTTGTTATAAAGTATTACTTAGTCCATTTCATTTTATGTCGCACTATTTTACTTGACAGGGGGCATAAAAGAAAAAGAAGATTTTTAAAATTTATACTCTAAAATAATTTTTTAAATATTTATATGATTATAAATTATTTTATTAAGAATAAAAGAGAGATTTTAAAGTTAAATTATTTAATTATAATAAAATAACATTACGATATAACATAAAATGAAATAGAGAAAATATTATTTTTATTTATATAAAAGAAAAAAAAAGCATAAATGACATCATGTAGATTTTAATTTAACTACTCATTTTCGCCTTTTTCCTCTTTACATGGTTGGATATTAGCTGTCAAATAAAATCTATTTTTTTTTCTATTTTATTTTTTGTTAAAAAATCACTCTCTAAAAAACATATATAAAATGACTTTCAAAAACCCTTCCCACCTTCTACACTTGTTTTCTTTTTGTGTCCTTTCATTTCCAAAATTTTCTCTCCGATTAAAATTTTATCATTTTCCGACATCTCTCCGGCCAAATCCTGCCGGAAAACTCTAATTTTTAAGTGACTTTTGTTCATGTAGACATCGAAATCAAGGTATTCTACTTGTTTCCTTTTTTTTTACACCTTTATAACTTGTAGTATCAAAAAAGAAAAATTATTTCAAAAATTTTTAATTGTTTTTTAACAATAAGCTTGTAAAAATTATTTCAAATTTTTTTTTTTTTTTTTTTTAACAATAAGCTTGTATGATTTTTTCTATCTATTTATTAGGTGCTCTGCGGAATTAATCAAGCTGTGTACAAACTAGTCAGATACCAGAGTCATTAATTAAAAAAGAAAAGAAGCTCGGTAATTCGATTTAGTGTTAATATTTCTTTTTTGTTTTCATTTATTGAAGTTTATGATATTCTTTGGCTTCTACAAATTTGTTTTTTTTTTTTAAATTGATTGGTTTTGTTGAATCAATTTATTTGAAATGTGTTTTTAGATGATTTTTTTTGACGTTTTTATTGGTTGGTTGTATACTTGAGTACGTTTAATTAGCATAAGATAAGGTTCAGAATGTGAAATAAAAAAAAAATTATGTACGCAAATGACTGCTTTCATGCTTAATGAATGATTGTATAATTTATTTTTTTTAAATTTGGCCCCACCAAAAGTAGGTTTATTTGAATTAATTTGTTCTCACCCCTATTCACACAACAGGAAGTCTATTTATACATTAAAAAAAAGGTCATCGATTAAGGCATAATATATAAATAGTTATGTTAATTTGATCTCAATGATAGCTAAACACTTAAATTTGGAGTGGTTAGCTAAACACCTAAATTTGAAAAAAAAATACATCTAGACATCTCAGTTCTTGTCGAATGTGTCACGTCATCATCGAGTGTTCACGAGACATAGCGGAGATTTGTTTTAGTGTTTGAATCTGCATTCTCAAAATTGGAGTGGTTAGTTTGTTAGTTGTTTTATTCTTATTAAAATTATTCAAAATAATTGAGCTTGTCATCGTTAGTTGCTGAGGCAGAGCGAAGGTTCAGGGATGACATTGTACAAAAAAAAATATATGTATATAATTTATATAATTATGTAGGCATAGATTCTGTTATTGATGATTATATTTTTTTAATGCATTCCTTGTTATATTCTTAGTTTGTTTTATATAATAACCACAATATATGCATTCTTTATTCTAACATAGTTTATGCTAATATTTAGTATAAGAAGATGATGATTTAACAACTACTAAGGTATTCAAAAGTTTTCATTTGCTCTGTAATTCGCTATTTTGTTGTTGTGTTTTTCTTGCAATCTTGCTTCAAAAACATATCTTTGAGCCGAAGGTTTATCGGAATAAGCTCGAATAAGGTATGCATACATCATATCATCCCAGACCCCACTTGTGGGATGACACTAAGTATGTTGTTATTGTTGTTCTTGTAAGTTGTAATATATTCAGAAGCTTGGCACCTATCGTTTTAATTGCGATATAGTACTTTTTTGGATATTTGAATATTTTTTTACGCTCTAAGACATACCTTTGGTGTCTTGAACTACATGTCTTACGAGCTTATGTAATTATAATACTTGGATTTGCATAAGGTTTTTTGAGTTATATATCCATACAAACTGGGATGAAATTTGCAAGCAAGCATATTTAATTGTGTTCGCTTTGAAATGTATGTATTTTTCTTCCATGACAGTTATTTGAACAAGGTGACTTCTGAAACATACGTCTGCCTATTAGTATCCTAATATCCATTCTCTTTTCTTTTATATATGATTGCTATTACTCGTCAGCGAATTTAAGCAATAGAAGGAAAGATGATGCAACACAAAAGAAGTCCAATTTCCCTTGAGCATAGCACCAGCCTCACATCTCTTACACCAAAACGACTAAAGGCTGATATGCCCATTTCCTCCAAGGTTTTTTTTCTTTCCTTTTTGCTGCCTGCAATGCTGTTATTGTTGGTGCACATGTTTATGGACATAGATATATTTTTTATGAACTTATTATCTTATATCGTTTATAGCTCGTGGATTTAAGAATGCTTTTTTCTTGGATACTTTCAACATAGATGTTCTGTGTGTTGTACATTTCATTGAGTTAAAGATTTAACATTTTGTTTGACTTTCCGTCTTTAGGCGAAGGTTGAACTGGCCAAAGAAAATTCTAAAAATACTAAATAGTTCTTTCAAGTTTCCCTATTTGAAGTGTCTGACTTATAGGAGAGCTTTGGTCACATTCATTTGGCTGCTCCGAGTCTCAAATTTGTTTATTTAGAGAACTTTTTTTTGCATCCTTTATCTTTGAGTTGTTGATATGGAGATTTTTTGCCTTTGCATTTTTCCTTAAATAGGAGAAGAAGGAGAAGTTTGGTGAACGAATAGTCGCTCTCCAACAGCTGGTGTCACCATATGGCAAGGTAATTCACTAATTCTGCAGGAATTGAGCAATGAATTTCAACTATTATTTTAAAGAGAAGGTTTAGCAAAGTTCATTCTTTGAGGTACCAAAAGGTTGAATATCTTCGAGTTCTTTTCCCTGTGCATGTGAAATTATGTCCGCGTAGAGCAGCTGAAATGAAATAAGCTCACTCAATTCTTACTAAACCATGGAATTTTTCATCATAAGGATAAAATCCTGATTTCTGTTATATTTTCAGACAGATACGGCTTCTGTTCTCCTTGAAGCAATGGGATACATAAAATTCCTCCATGAACAAGTGAAGGTGTGCCTTCGACAACTTCTTTTCTTTTTCTTCATCTATAGAAACTATAATCCCGCACGACTGATTAAAGACGAGAAAGTTTGTGGTGCTTTATGAGATTTTTCTCAGGCGGGCCACTGTTGGAGCCTGGACATGTTTTTTGGACAAAGCTATTGGTATATGTTGAAAAAAATATGAGGGTGACAAAGTTTGTAGTTCTTTGTTTGTTTTATTTTTTTTTAGGATTTTCACCATAAACGTCTGTTCATAGTGCTCCTCGTACTGAATTTTATGCCTCAGAATATTCTACGAATTTAAGTGATTGTAAGATCACGTTTCCATATTTTCTAATATCCTCTGTCTACATTCTCCGCATCTATATCTGATTGTAGAGTTTAACTTTGAGATTTCAGATATGTTCACATGTGAATATTGCATTCTGCTTGATGATTAAGTGTGTAGAGCGTTAGTTTTGTCGTATATCTGGAAGCAAAGGTCACAAATATCAACTTCCTGCTCGTCTCTTGTTGATGGTTGTTTCTTTTCAGAAATCTGTTAGTTTGTACCTTGTCAAAGGAAATTGTTTTTTCTACGTAAATAACATAATCATGGTATTTGTATTACTGCTGTTCATTTAGATGCGCCTTGGACTGATATTTCGAGTCATTTTAATCTCTGCTATGAACATGACCTCATTTTATTTCCTGGTTCTTTCAGGTGTTGAGTGCACCATACCTCGGAAGTATGCCAATGTCGAAGACACAGGTTAGATTCCATTAGCACCATTTCTTGAATTTGCTTATTCTTTATAACCGTATCAGCCCCCGAAGAGCAGAGATATCTAAAAAGTTAAAACCTTCATTGCTACATAATGTGGAATCTATGATCATCCATTGACGTTAATTGTGTGTCCTATCAATTGAACTTGGAATTCAACCTTGTTGAAATGTTATTCATGTTTCATGTGAAGGAATCACAACCTTATAATTTGAGAAGCCAAGGCTTATGTCTTGTGCCAGTATCATATACTGTTGGAGTGGCAAGCAGCAATGGTGCTGATATCTGGGCTCCCATTAAGACCTCACAAAAGTTCTAGTCTAGACAACGACGTGTGATGTCACCATCACTTACATCCATGGTAAGGTCTTCGATTGACAATAACACAACCAGCATTTCAAAAAAGCAGCCGAAAGGATGCATTTTCAACATGGAGATGCAGGTATGTGATGATTCTCCTGGCAAGGTCCACTTGATTTTTTGTGGTTCAAACGTCTAAGGAGAACGTAGAGCTTGTTCTTCCGATAAATACTAGTAGCCAGATCTAATTTGAGGGCTAATATAAGAATAGCCTGAGTTGTGTCTAGGTTTTTAACTGAAATGTATATTGAAGAAAGAAATATTATGTAGTGATCTTTGATGCAAATGTATCAAAGATGGACTTGTATTATATGAGAAGCAATGAAAGCTCTTGAATAACTTGTTTGATTCAGAAAGACTTGATGCTATATGCCTTGTTTACTTTTGTATTGTCTTTTTCAAACTGCCCTGCCATGTGTTATTTGAGTCGAAAGTCTTTCAGAAACAATCTCTATCTTCATGAGGTAGAGGTTTGCGTACACTCTACACTCCTCAAACCCTACTTGTAGAAATACACAAGTATGTTTTGTTGTTGTTGACTCGGAAAGACTCGAATGATGAGCGCCTATGCCCTCTGAATTGACAAGAAACAACAGAGAGCTTCAGAGAAACATGCCCCAGGTTGCAATCCTCCAAAAAGATGCGTACTCTAACGGAAGCCTTGGTCTTCCTTTACATCTTCCAAGGGGCTAAAATTTACAAGCACATCAAAAAAAATACTTTAGATTATTATCTTCTAAATCGAGCAACACTTATTATTTTGCTTAAATAACATTTAAGACAAGTGCTAAATTAAGATTCAAGGCATAAAACATATACAAAATATTGCATCTCACATGACTCAAATTTCAATTAAGATGGATCAATATACTTTAAAGAGTTGCCACTAATTAGGAGTGTACAAAATTGAACCGAAAGCCGAATTAAACCGAAAAAAAAACCGATTAGTGGTTTGGTATTGAAAAAAAACCTGACTATAACTGGGTTGGTTTGGTTTTAACTGAAAAAAACCAACCCGACCTTATATATATAATTTTAAAATTTTATTTTATACATAAAAATATTTACTTTGATATATTTCTTATACTTTTCATAGATTTTTATATTTTAATATATCATTTCAAGTTTGAAACTTAGAATTTTGAATGGTCCAATAAAGATTATAGTCACAGATGTTGGTAATTATAATAAAGTTTAAATTAAAATCAAATTAATATTAATGCATAAAGAAAATCAATTCAACACTAAGAATGACAATAATATTAAATATTTGTTCTTTAATTTTACATTGAATTAGACAATTAAAATACATAATCTAATTTTAATTTCTTTTAATATTTAGTCATGTAACTAATACTTATTAAACTTATTTAGCATGATTTAGTACTTTTAAATTTTGATCATTTTCATTATGACTTGTTAATTTGCAATATTTGTTTTACGCGATTTCATCATTATTATTATTATTATTATTATTATTATTATTATTATTATTATTTTTGTTGGATATTTTAGTGTCATTAATCATATCATATTGTGTTATTTTTTTAAGAAACACCTTAGATAGTTGTATTTTGATAGGACTACAGAAATATTTAAAGGACAAGTAAATTATATGTTTGTATGAATACTTTATTGGAAAAATCCGAAAACCCCGAAAAAATTCGAAAATACCCGAGGTTGAAAAACCCGAGTTTTATTGGTTTGGTTTGGTTTATAAATTTAAAAATCCAACACAAATGATTTGATTTGATATTTGAAAATCCGAACCAATCCGACCATGTACCCCCCTAACACGAACTATAAAATAAGAAAAGATTACATATGGTCCCTAGCATAAGCGTAGGCGTCACGACCCAAAATGGAGGTACTTGTCTAATCCTATCAAAACGCAGCCTAAATTCAACAATACCAAAGAAATGCGGAAAATTTAGTCATTCTAAAACACCCTCAAAACCCGGTTGTCACATGTACAACCCACTTATGTAAAAAAAAAAAAAAAAAAAAGAGTTTGAAAGATAAATACAAATCTCAATATTTTTGTTTCTCGAATAGAACAAAACATAATTAAGGAACAAGAGGGTCAGCCAGGATGACAAACAACTGTCTCTCAATATCCACAGAAAGCCTCAGATGTAGATAGAAGAAGAGCAATTACATAGATCCGGGCTGGGAACCTACACAATTGTACATACAATGAGTGAGTACCAAACAAAATGGTACTTAGCAAGCAACCCTCTAAAACAAGGTAAAACTAGCTAAGATACGAGAACTCCTTTCATCCCAACCAAACTGCCAAATCTATAACCTGCACAGAAATCAACCCAACCTACCAATTTACAATGTACAGTTCACAAGGTTCTATAATCACAGTTCAACAGTTACATTTCATCAAATCATAATAGTGTCAAGTTCATCAATCATAAGTATCAAGGTCATCATCATAAGTATCAATGTCATCAATCATAACAATCAAATTTATCTATCACATTCGCCGGCAGTGACTTCGACATCAATAATACTCGTTGGCAATGATCTCGATATCAATAACACTCGCTGACAATGACCTCAGCATCAATAACACTCACTGGCAACTCAACATCAATAAAACTCGTTGACAATGACCTCAACACTAATAACAATCACCAACAACGACTTCGACATGAATAATACTTGCCGGCAATGACCTCAGCATGGATGACACTCATCAACAATGACCTTGGCATCAATAACACTCGTCGATAATGACCTCGGCATCAACAACACTCGTCGATAATGACCCTGAAATCAATAACACTCGCTTACAATGACCTCGACATCAATACAATATATCTCCTCACACTGTTTTGTAACCAAAACAAATAGGCATGTTCACACAATAACAAAGAGATAACAATCACAAGCAATTCACATCCACAACAATATCATCAAAGTATCACATCAATCACCGAATCAATATCAACACTCAAGGCAATTCACAATGCACAATACACCATTATCAACAATTTGTCATTTTCATTAACCCGTTTATATCATTAAGATTTTTCAATTTGAGCAATTAACCGATCATCTCATTCCCATTACTCCCCAACACATAAGAAAGAGAATTCAAGATTCTCCAAGCTTTAACAAGATTTAGACATTCACTTGCCTTAATTCAATCAAAAGTCAATCCAAAACTTGAGTTTTTTCCTTCCAAACAGTGTCCAAATCAATACAATCTAATCAAACAAGTATTCACAATGAGATTTCAAAACTAACAACACCCATATCAAGCAATTGAATAAATGAGTCAAATCAACTCAAAAACCCTATTCCAAAAATAAGGTTTAAATTTGAAAAATTGTTACATAAATATGTTACGCGAAACATTTGGAATTCATTGGTAAAAACCATTTTGAAAACGGAGTTGTATTCAACACGTTTCTTGAAAACCTTTCAATTTACCAATCAAAACTCTCATTTTTTTTTATGTTAAAATCCATAAATGATCATAGGGAAATGAAGATTTGGGTTCACAAAGACTTACCCAAAAGATTCATCACGAAAAACCACTTTAAAATTGTCTTCAAAGATGTTTTTAAATTCCAAATGGGAGAAAATGGGAAAAAAACCCCAAAATTTTATGACAAATCCCTCTTAAGTCTCGCTTTTGCGAACCCAAGATTGCGACCCTGGTTCGCAAAAGCGAACCCTTAGAAGTTGTCCAGGCATTGCTTTCGCGAGCCGGCCTTTGTTAAAGCGAAGGTTGCGAAAGCGACATCCTCCCGCGAACGTGAAGTTCAGGTAGGAACTTGCCCCTCAAAAGCGCAACTCGTACCTCATAAAAGCGAACCTCTCGCTAACGCGAGGCACACCAAGAAACAAAAAATCAATCAACTCTTAAATCTCCAAATGGACCCTCGAGATTCGTTCGAAACCCCGCACACACAAATAGATATGCAACCTATCTAAACTCGATGTTTCGGACTTAATGGAACCATCAAAACACGAATTGGAGGTCTCCTTGATCCGAAATTCGCAAAAGTCACAAAGAACGAACATAACACCTTAAAAGGCCAAAGCAAGCTCAGGACCTCTGAAAATTGAACCAAGAGCTACCCTAGTCCTAAAATCATCCCCCAAATCCAACAGAGCCGTCAGAAATCCGATTCGAGAATCCAAACCTCGAATGTTGGTCAAAGTCAACCCAAAAGCTAAAATTTCAACAATTTCCAACTTAGGACCTTAAATCCACGAAAAGACTTTGAATCTGAAACCAACAACTCTCTTAGATCAATTTTCATATTTCAAGACGGATGGAATCGACATAATTCCATTAAGAGACTCGAAACTCCAAAAGACATCGAAAATCACTTTTTAACAACTTTAGCCTTTCAAACTCCAAAACTTTCAACACCCACTTTTTAGTCAACACTCGAAAACCAATTTCACAAACCAATCAGTAATGACTCGGAAAAACTATCGAGAGGGGTAAAATGATAATTTTACAAAAAAATCCAAAAATAACCTTTCAGGTCATTACAATAGGTGTCCAAAGTCGGTTATTTTAGTAGTTACTCATGCACTCTCTGAAAAATATTCTCGAGCTTATGATGATGCCAAACAAGTCAAAATGTTTTTCTTTCTCTTTTACTACTACTAAAAAAAAGACAAAAATATAATTTGATCCCAATATTTTTTGAAGTTATCTTGTTCTAATTACATCACTCGAAAAAGAATCGATGCATAGAGAAAAATGGAGAGAGATTATTAACTGTTACGAAAACTGAATAAAGAATTTTATGCTCTTGCTCAATTTGCTTGTATGCTCACAATCCTACACAAATAAAAACAATACATAAATAATACAACGAAAAAATAAAATAATAAAAAGTAAATTTGAGTTGCGTCTCAACAAATATCGTAACACGACGTCAACACAATCATCACTTTGAGGATATGAACTGTACCCTCAATAGGTTTGGAAGATTCGATTTTCATGTTGCCAACTAAATATAATATTGACAAGATTTTCAATTTTAATAATCAAGCAATGTTCAAATTACAAATTCAAAGGAAATTTAGTTACATAAATTAAAAGGGGCACAATTTTTTTTATTAAGAACAAACACTTCTAAATACAATAATGTTTTTCTCTTAAATATTATTTAAAATTATTTATAAAGGATATTTAATCTACGTCTTTCCATTTTTAAATTTGTTGGATTTTCTTAACTTTATCACCATCCATAACAGAAGAAAAAGACATGATTTCTTCAATCTTCCTCTCTCTTTTTTTTTTTTTAAACTTGTAGTCGCTATTACTTGGATATGTACTGAATAAATCCGTTCTTGCGTAATAATCCATAAATCATACATAAATGTAAACTATACTCGACCAAAAAGGTATTGACAAAGGAATTGTTCTCAAGTCTCAACCCTCCCTTATAAAATAACATTCATTACACCAATTTAATCACTCTTACGAGTTCTTTAATCTTGCTTATTTCTTTTTTGAAGAGAAATGTATTATGCAATTAATTAATATGCTTTCGTGTTAACATGATACCATTTTGACTTCAGTTATAGAACAAAGAGAATCTTGGCAAGCTGGCCATGTTAAGAATAGTAAATCAATTTGGAAATAATGCATCCATCTTCTTTTTGCAAGTCTCTCATCATATAATTGGAAAATAAGTATTGTAGCATTTTTGTAAAACCATTGAAAGATCGATAATCTAAAAGCATAAAATGACTTTATAAAATATATATATGAAATGTGTGACATCTTTAGAATAGTAAATTTCTCAAATACAAAAATTATCCACAAAATAATACCCACCTAAAAATATAACAAGTTACTCTTGTTAACCCACATTTTGTTTTAAGCACACATAGAAGGACAAGGGCTAAAAAGATTAGTACTTAGACATATTTTTTTAAAAAAAAATCGTGATATGGACATATTCAATAAAATCTCATTAAGTGAGGTCTAAGGAGAATAAAGTGTAAGTAGACCTTAGTACTATTTGATGGAGATATTCTTATTTTTATTTTTACTACTACTACAATAACTAAAACCAATAAAAAGGAAAAAGGAAAGAATTGAAATGATCGATAAATAACATTTATGAGAATTACTTCTCGAACCTAAAAAAATAAATAAGAAATCAATTTATTAAAATATTTTTCTAAAAATATGTTTCTTCCCGACAAGCACACCCTATTGGAGAGGGTTAATTTTCCACTTTCTAATTTCCTTCTCTATTTTTTCTTTCCCTTTCATCAATTGATTTTATTTTTAAAAAAAAAACCAAAAAAATAATTATAAAGAAATAGGAAAGAAAGAACTTTTGGAAAGATGGTAGAGAACAAATTCCATCCTTCAAGTGCATATAAATTAATTTTTATTCCATTTATTTATTGATTTTACTAGATAAGTACATAGGTCACTAGTGGCATAAAATCTTTTTTAATTTTTTTTTATTTGATGTCCAATATCCTTATTAAAGTTTGATTATTATAAATTTGTGTTGCGTGAAGTTCTACAATATTCGTATAAAAATTTAATTATTTTAAATTCACTCTGCATAAGGCCCCATTTAGATAAAATGAAAGCACTTCCTATCAAAGAAATTTCCATATTAAAAGTTCGAACCGAAAACTTTAATTAAATGATAAGTCTCATACTAGACTACTAGTGACATAACATCGTTACGTTATTCATTGAAATTTTCCATTAACTTTAAATGTGGGTCCAGCAAAACCATTGGTAGCAAATAAATATAAAAAGACTTGACCACTTTTCTGATTACATAAACACGAAAGAAATTCATTTGAAATTATTCAAAATTCTGTACGATAAAATGACTTAACTTTGAAATAAAGATTTTTTTTTAATTTTCCCATCTGGTGTTCAGAGTCTACATTAGAGCTCCGATTAAATTTGGATCGCGCTCTGCAGGGCCCATTCGGTAGTAACACTCCCAACAAGATTTTTTCCATACCTAGGGTTTGAACCTGAGACCTCTGACTAAGGGCACCAGTGCACCACACCCATGTTGGTAAAGACAAAAAACTTTATCAACAAGATTATAAAAAGAAAAAATAATAATAAATAAATTTGTAACAAGTTAAAAATATTAGAAACTCTAGCCATCATAATTGAATTCATTTCGTCTAAGAGAAAGCCCTTTTAACGGGAGAACTAATCTCTTGATTTATGCCAAAGAAAATAAACAATTAAGATATGTACATAAAATAAAAAATTAATTCTACATAAATAATATATTTCTCCCTTCTTTCTATGAGGAAGATCCATTCGAATGAATCCTATTAATAGGGTGTACATGATCAGATTGGTCTGGATTTTTCTAATTTCAAATCAAATCATTAGTGTCGAATTTTTAAATTTTATCTATTTTTTTTATTTAAACATTAATATAATTTAAAAGAGTAAACGAACTGGTGATATTGATTAAAAAATAATTAATAAAAGATATTTATAAAATTGATTACACAAACGTGTATATTAGTATATAATATAATATAAAGCAACTCAATCAAACTAAATTTATTTTATTATTAATAAACTTATAACAATTATTATAAATAAATCAAAATAGAAGAGATACTCATCATCTCAAATCATAAGGGTCAAAAGAATATGAAAAATCGATCAAATCAATATCTTTAATGAAACTGTGGACTTTTATATAAGTGTATAACCGTACCGAACAATTGAGATGGTCTTTTTAATCTATAAAAAAAATTGAAATTTTTTCAAACCAAATCGAATAACCTTACATGTATACAAATATATTTATATATTAATAATATGTTAAATTTTATATAAATATATTTTCTAACATTTTTTAAATATAAATATAACATAGATCCTAGACCTCTGATGACGTCTTTGGGCCTTTGTTCTTTAATTAGTCTTTAATTAATCAAGTTTAAAAAAAGATACTATAATAGAAGTCATCAAACAGTACAACAAAACCTATGCAAGCACTTATATCAGAAGTTTAAGATCAAACAATACAATAATAGTGTTTTACATTCTTAGTTCTTGGTGAAGAATTGAAGTGCTTCTTCAAGAATACACTTGCAAAATAAATATTTTAATAATTTTGAGGTGATACTTTAATAATAAAAAAATCAAAAATTAATCGAACCGTACCGATATTGAAGATAAACGATTTTATCGAAATAATTTTAAAAAAATGTAATTTTGATTATACTTTATAAAAAATCCAAAAAATTAAAATGATGTAATTATTTAAGAATAATCAACCGAAACGTCCTACGAATACCCCTATCAAATCACAAGAAAACTAAGTATTAGTTATTAAACCAAAATAAAGCTTTGGAGAAATCTCAAAAATTATCCCAAAAATATAAACAATTATATTTACAAATTCTCTTTGTGAAATGGTCTAAAATCTTTTGGATATGAGATAATAAATGTTTATAAGGTAAAGTTGGACATGACTAGTATGCTTGGTGTCCACATTATTCAAATATCCAAAAAAATAAAAAATGACAGCTTTTGGACTACACTTAAAAATAAAATAAATGTTTTTTCAATATATATTCTGTTTTTTATCTCTTAGTTTTTTTCCGACTAAACAGATTTTTTTCATACTCAAGGCTCAGATCAAGAACTCTAATTAAGGATGAAACAATTCCATCACCGCAATCACAATGGTGTATCGCCTATTTGTTACTATTAAAACTCCACCATTCTTCTCTGTGTTTTGACCATTTTTACAATGTCTCATCCTTCCAATCCAAAAATGTTCCTCTTCATCCCATTTATAATAGCAATAACTTCACTCTTTCAATCAGAAAACACTACTTTATAAATGTATTAATTATGTCAATTTTTAAAATTCAATTTAAATATCTTATTATTTTTTATATGAATAAAATAACTCACGTTGGAACCAATTATCAATTGAACTTGTCTCTCTCTCTCTCTTTTCTTTTATATCTTTAATATTTGTCTTGTATTTTCTCAAGCACAATATTTCCCAATTGAGTTGCCAAATGAGTACCAATTTTTTTCCCTATAAAGTCTGGATTCAAATCAAATATATATTATGTCACACCCCTAACTAGAAAGGGCCGGACATCAAGGATATACACAAGCACCTGCTAATTATTTTACTAATCCCATGTCAAAACTAAAGATTCATAAGCAGCGGAACCTATTATATGAAGACACATACTAAAACATAGATAACAAAAGGGCTCGTTAGGCTACTTTACAACGGAAACAAAACTAAGTCTACGAAGCCTTTAAAGAGTATGCATCTGAGAATCTGATAACTAGTCGGGACAGGGCCCCGACATACCCATTTTGATATATGTACATACATAGCAAAATATAGGCTCTAAATATCTGATAGCTCTAGGTAGAGGTGGAGCTTACCAACTGCCAAACTGGAAGTATCTAGTCTACTGAAAATGCTTGTTGTCCTGAATACCTGAGCCTGTAGTGATACAAATGAAACGCCAAAATAATAAGGACGTCAGTACATACAAAACATGTACTGGTATGTAAAGCAGACTGAACAACAAGTAGACGTATAAAAATGCTAAAATGCATCAAATATCAAGATAGGCAAATTTGAGCATGTGTATGCAGGAGACATAATCTGTAACTAGAATTGTGACAAACCTCAAGGGTCCTCATCGAATATTTCATGGCTTAGTCATTTATATATATAATCCCTATAATTTACCTAAGTGATATCTTTACTTCATTATATCTCTTCTTTGCTCTTTGTTAAGCTAACTGTTAGGGAATCACATGATGACCTACTGACAGCGATTAGTGAACCCTGTATGGCATCTGTAACCCACTGTCACGACCACACGTGAAATCTCATAGTCTGGTAATGAGGTCTATTAAGGTACGCCTCCCAAGGCTCCTGTATGGTCTGCCCGCAGGCCTATATCAGTTAGGTGAATCCACGATGGGAAATTCCAGCTGACTATATCTGAATTCTGTGCACAGAGTAGTGTCGTACGTAGTAGCCCTAAATATACCCACCCCATGTTGCAGAGTAGTCTATAATCTCAACTGCTTGAAATTATTTATAATAATTAATTCTTTAATCACATAGCTCGTAATACAATTTGTGATTACATTCTTTAGCTTGAGCATCATATATCTTGTGACGTATACACTTACAAACAGTCTGTGGCGGCTGCTTTCTTTAAATTAATGCAACATGTACACAGCTAACTTCTAAGAGTTCCAACTGTAGACAAATGTAGTTGTGTGAAACATATTGCTTCGTTGAAGAGCATTGTAACTCTATAGGTTTAGGACTCAACATGAGAGGGTTTATAAAATAGGATAACTTTCTTTCAAGTATCATAGAATCTATAGTGACATTTATCGGAAGAACATGCGAGTTTAGGTCGTGCCTTAAGGGCAAAAGAGGTTTTAGCTTTACATACCTTACTTCGGGACTTACTATCTTACGTCGTCAAACTCCTTTGCTGACAACTTTATCTATAACATAAAATCATAAAAGGATATTATAAGAAACTAATCAAGAGTCACAACAAAGCCTTAAACACAATAATGGTTCGCGAGCGACAATCTTAACAATTACCATAGATGAATGGTGTATCACCACACCCTTCTTTTTCTCTACTTTCTAAGTAGGCTTATGAATTATTTACATGTCCAGTATTACTCCTCATCCTTTAACCATAAAGAACTATCCCCCTTAATCATCCACACTTAACATAAAAGTAAAACTCAAGGCCTCCGATCACCATCCCACCGGTTCCTTATTAACGATGTCAAACTCCTTTATTAGCTCATAGTTTAAGTTGGTCGAGAACTAATGCCATAAATTAAATAATAAGAGCTCATATAACCAACTACAACATATTCTTAGCGACTTAGGAATTTCATCAACCACTTGGTGAGCGACAAACTTTCAAGAACTATAAGAGTCGCATTCTTTATACCTCGCCTTCCGTTTTAATGTAACCAGCTTACTTCCACAATACATTACCATTGACCCTCATTTGGACAAAACAACAGCCAACACAACCCTCTACAAACTCCCTTCTCACCAAAACATCAAATACAATGGGTAAAGCATGGACTCACGGCTTTCTATCACCGTCCCGTGAGTCCTACCCGCAAATTATACTTAAAGCATCCTTGAAATACTATTTATGAAGAAAGAAGAGGATTCATACCTATATATCCAAGAAAAGCAGCCCCTGCCCTTTTTTATTCTCCAAGAAAAATACTTTTTCCTTCCAGAAAACATTTAGCTAAGTATATCTATAGGTCTATGGAGAGGAAGACACTTGATTCTTGAAGAAATCAACTTACCTTAAGATTTGGTGAATTGAAGATGAGAAAAACTTGAAGAAATAACTTGAAACCAGTTCCTACACGTTCTTGAGTATATGAGTATATGAGAAAGTATATCCCAATCTTCTAATATAAAAACAACAAGTTTGGCCGACTTTCTCTAAAGTGCCACATGTCCCGCAGTGATTTGGCAGTGCACGCGTATGTCGTAGAATGAACATAACTTTTTACTTTGATATCATTTTAACGAGCGGTTTGTTTTGCTGGAAACTAGACTCAAATACCTTCAATTGGATAGTTGTAGGCCCTCTAACTCGTTATATATTAGGAGATATGCTTGTTTAAAGTCAGATGAGAAATGAGATCATTTGTAGTATTCTTCCACACTGAACCTTTAAACTTTAATCTTTTCTTTAATGATCTCTTTGGGCTAAAACTTTTGTTTAACCCTTCAAATGATTAAATATAAGGGTTGCATACGCTTAACCATTTTCAATGATATACTTCCCCCTATATCATATCTATGCATTGGTGTTTACGAGTCACAAATGTATTTTAAGTTACGGGATATTACATATTACCTATGTTTTATTCCACTAACGGTTAGGGTATATAAAATCGAATTGAAAATTAAATCTAACCAAATTACAAATTGAGTCAAATTGAAGAAAATAAATTTGACTAATGGTTTGTTATTGGAAAAAAATTTGATTATACTTGGTTTGATTTTGTTTTAAATAAAAAAATCAATCCGAGATCAAACTAACCCGACGTTATATATATAAATTAAAAAAATTATTTTATATATAAAACTATTTACTTTTATATAATTTCTTAGTATTTCTTAAATTTGTGTCATAATTTTTATCTTTTAACATATTATTTCAAGTTTGAAACATAGAATTTTAAATGGTTCAATAACAGTTATAGTCCATAGATGTTAATAATTTTAATAAAACTCAAATCAAAGTCAAAACCAAATAAATTCTAAAACTAACAAAAGAAAATCAATTCAACACTAAGAATGACAATAATGTTAAATATTTGTCCTTTAGTTTATATTGGTTTAGACCGTTAAAACACATAGTCTAATTTTAATTTTACTTTAGTAGTTAGTCATGTAATTAATACTTATTAGAATTATTTTAGCATGATTTAGTACTTTAAATTATGATCATTTTCATAATTTGTAATATTTATTTTATGTGATTTCATTATTATTTTTTATTAAATATTTTAGTATCATCACTCATCTCATATTTTATGTTATTTTCTTAAAAAACACCTTATACAGTTTGTATTTTGATAGGACTAAAAAAATTTGAAATACAAGTTAATTATATGTTTGTATGAATACTTCATCGAAAAAATCCTAATATTCCAAAACATATGAGGTTGAGAAATTCGAGTTTTATTAATTTGATTTGATTTATAGATCTAAAATCCTGACATAAATAAGTTGATTTGATATTTGAAAAACCCAAAACAACTCGTCCATGTACACCCCTATTTACGGTTATTATATAATCTTACTTTTTTCAATTAACCTACATACATTTAGTTAAGGGTTTACAAAATCGAATCGAACTACAAATCGGGTCAAATAGAAAAACTCTGACTAATGCATGGTTTGGTATTGGAAAAAATAACCTGACTATACTTAGGTTGATTTAGTTTTAACTAAAAAAAGTCAATCCAACATTATATATATAATTTTTATAATTTATTTTGTACATAAAATATTTACTTTGATATAATTTATAAATATTTCTGATATATTTTTCATAATTTTTATCTTTTAACATATTATTTCAAGTTCTCGAGACATAAAATTTTGAATGGTCCAATAAAAGTTATAGTCCATAGATATTAGTCACTCTAATAAAGCTCAAATCAAATCAAATCAATACTAATTAAGAATTAAGGGTGTTCATGGTTCGGTTTGAATTGGTTTTTAGTTAAAACCAAAAGGCGAAATGGTCTGATAGACTCTTGTACTTGTATGCATTTGTATTCTGAACCTTTGTACTTACCTCTTTATTAACTGAACTCTTCAATTCAATAAAATTCAACATCTTAAACTCTTCTGACCATTGACCAAACTTATGTGGCAACTTAATTATTGAGTTGGCATAAGTAAGTGATTTTACGCAAAAAAAAAAGTGTGAAAATAAAAATTTAGACTAAAAATAATTAAAAGAAAAAGAAAATACAATAAAAAGAACAAAATAAAAATAAAAATTATAAACTTCACTCTTTCTTCTTTCCCCCACCCCTATCGTGCAAAAAAATGAGAACAAAATGAGCAAAGAAAAATCAAGAAAATTGGTGCAATATCTAAATCCACAGAAGAAATATGTATCTTGAACTCTTTTTGTTGTTAAAATTGTTAGCAATTTTAGTGCTCCATTTTTAAATCTGTTATTGTTCTTGATATGTCTTTCTTTTCCATTTTCTAGGGTAAAGAGACAAAGATTCGTTAGTTTTGAAATGATAAAAGTAATTGATGAATGTAAATTAGATGAAGTATGTTGGATAAAATTGTGTATCAATTTTATAATATATTGAAATACTTTAATGGTGATTCATTGGCATCCATGGAGAAAAGGGTTTTACATGTGTTGGTCAAGTGATATGAAGATGAAGATGAAGATGGAGTGAAAGAAGAAAAAAATAATTTATTTTAAAAAATTAAATAATAAGTGACATGTCATATAAAATTTGTGGGTGATGACATGCCATTTTTATCATTGAGTTTAAGGGTTCACTTGGCAAATGATTAAGTAAAAGGGTTTAAAATACAAATTCATACAAGTATAAGGGTCCATCGGACCATTTTGACAAACCAAAATCGAACCAATACAATTGGTTTTTAAATTTCTAAAACCAAATCAAACCAAACCAAAAAAAAAAAAAAATAACCATTAGTTTGGTTATTGTCGATTTGATTCGGTATTTTTGATTTTTTCTGTTTGAAAGAAATAAATTTGTTGAGAACATAGACATCTAGTACATGAACAATCAACACGAAAGATATTGTGAATTCAATTAAGCAATACTAGAGTTCTTATTACATGTACAAACTGATTCAATCAAGATAAAGTGTAACTATGTGATGTAAAGTAGGGTAGGTAAAGATAAAGTAATGAATTTTTGATGGACTTAATCTTAGAATTTTAATAGTTGGGTTAAAATTTAAGTGTTGAGCTTGAGAAAAAGGGTAAAGTTAAAGATTTAAGTTGATTAAAATTTAATAAAATATTTATAATTTATGTATGAATAATATATAAAAAATTTAAAAATTTTATATATAATTTCTCAGTTTGGTTTGATTGTTTTTGTGGTTTTCTTTAGTAAAATCAAAACCAAACCAAATAGTATCGGTTTTCAAAATTTAAAACCAAACACAACAAATGTCAGTCTTTTATTCGGTTTGGTTCAAATTGCGGTTCGATTTGATTTTTTAAACATAATCATGAACAACCCTACTAAGAATGACAATAATATTGAATATTTATTTTTTAGTTTTACATTAGTTTAGATATTTAAATACACAATTTCATTTTAATTTTTGTTCATTTTTTAGCATATAATTAATACTTATTAGACTTATTTTAGCATGATTTAGTACTTTTAAATTGTATCATTTTCATTATGACTTATTAATTTACAATATTTATTTTATGCAGTTTTATTATTATTTTTTGTTTAATAGTTTAGTGTCATCACTCTTCTCATATTTTGTGTTATTTTCTTAAGAAACACCTTAGATACTTATATTTTGATAGGATTAAAGAAATATTTAGAGTACAAGTTAATTATATGTTTGTATGAATACTTTATAGAAAAAACGCAACGAAACCTGAAAATCCAAAATTGAAAAATCTAAGTATTATTAATTCGATTTAATTTATAAATTTAAGAATTTAACAAATTATTTAATTTAATATTTAAAAAAATTCAAACCAATCCAATCATATATACCTATACATTTAGTTTATTTAAATATGAACATACTAGTAGTTCATCAAATAGTACCATTAATATTATGGCAACTTTACTATAATAAGAAAAGGGGAAGGGATTCTTGTACCATTAAATCATTAATATTATGGCGACTTTATATTAAGGAAAGTCGACTTTAATTATGCCATTATGGTACATCCTATTAGTAGTGACTTTGAATTTCTCAGTTTAGCTAATTTCACGATATAAAATTATGAAATAAAAATAATATTTAGATATGTAATTTTAAGTTGATTTTATATAGTGAGATTAAGTTTCAAATGAATTTTAAATACTTTATATTTTGTTAAAAAAAAAAAACACATGTATATCTACTAATTGTTTATTCATATGTAAATAAAATTTATAATTTATATCATTATCTTTTATATATATCATGTAACAATTATTCTCACCAATATAAAGTTTGGTATTATCTCAAATCAATTTCTACTTTACCATTTAAATTCACCAAATTCATTATTTTTTATCAAATTTATTTCTTAACCAATGTTCAATGTTGATTCTTTTATTGAATTAAAATTTGATCAATAAATATTGTATTTTTTTTTATTTTTTTTTTAGAATAGCTTGGTGATAGTTTATTATGCGATTTTGTAATTTTTTTTCTTATTTGGTTAAATTGGTTAATCATGAAGAAAATGAAAGAGGTTATAGAGGCGTAAGGTTACAAGAATAATGATTATAAAAAATGGAGGTTATCTTCATAATAAAAAAAAGTACCGAATATAATTAATCAGAATAACTTTTTAATTTAGTGAACATTCACACTATAATATTTTATAATAATAAAAAATATTTATAAAATTAATTGCACAGATAATCATCATATCAATCACAAGAAAAGTAAGAATGTTTGGCCACATAATTTATTAGTTACTTATTAAACTAATAAACCTTTAGAGAAATCTCAAAATTATCCCAAAAAGATAAAGCAATTAAGACCTATTTGAACTTAAAAATATTTGGGAAAACTTGGAAATAACTTTGAAAAATAAATGTTTGGCCATATAATTTGTCTCTACTTATATTTGCCAAATATTTTAACTTTCTAAATTAAAAAAAAAAAAAAAAAAAAAGAAACTGTAAGCACTAATAAATAAGAATAGTGTGATAAAACATCTAGATTAATAATTATTTTCTTAATGAATGCATCAAGTTAAATAATAACAAGTAAAAATAAATGGAGGAAATATTTACAGAATCTCTTTGTGAAATGATCTAAAATCTTTTGGATATGAGATAAATGTGTATAAGGTAAAGTTGGACATTACTCATGACTTGGTGTCCACATTATTCAAATATCAAAAAAGAAAAAAAAAATTAAAAAAAATGTCAAGTTTTGGGAGTACACTTAAAAAAGTTAATTTTTTTTTTTAATATCCACCTATTTTCATGTGAATTCAAAATATTTCATACACCAAAAAATAAAATAAAATTATGTAATAATGAAAATAGTGAGCATAATCATAAATAAAGTATAAAATAAATTCCACATACAAATGAAAGAATATATAGTTATAGGTGAAAAAAAGACAAAGTAAGAGCATAACAATATTAATCATTCACCTTCTTACAAAAGAAAATAACACAATCTCAACAATACTAATGACTTATCTTGTTGGGTTCAAGTTATTGACATCAAATTGATCACACTACTTACAAAATCAAATTGATCACCACTTACTAAATCAAATTATGCTTTATTCGGAGATGATATTAAAATGAATTTAGAGACTCGTGTTGATAACATATTGTAAAACTAAAGTAATTTCATAAGAATATTAAAAATAAGAACAATAGAAATAGAGAGAGAAGAGAGGAGACCTTTCTCCTTCTTCCTATTATTCAAGTATCTACAATAAGAATCTTTCTACCTCTATTTATAATATTACATAGAGGCATACAAAAAGTTAATCATAAATATGACATTAATCATGAAGAAAATGAAGAAGGTTATAGAGATGTAAGATTACAAAATTA
The DNA here is from genome assembly GCA_037074985.1 of Solanum bulbocastanum. NCBI lineage: Eukaryota > Viridiplantae > Streptophyta > Magnoliopsida > Solanales > Solanaceae > Solanum > Solanum bulbocastanum. Next base: position 5,267,892 of record CM073604.1, read on the forward strand.
ATGATTATAAAAGATGGAGACAGAAGTAACGAAGATAATTTATGAGAATAACTTCTTAGTATAGTGAACCTTCGTACTGTAATATTTTATAACAATAAAAAATATTTATATAATTAATTATACAAAAGAGATAATCATCATATCAATCACAAGAAAAGTAAGAACTAGTTACTACTTATTAAACTAATAAACCTTTAGAGAAATCTCAAAATTATCCCAAAAAGATGGAGTAAACAATTAAGACCCATTTGAACTTAAAAATATTTGGGAAAACTTGGAAAAAACTTGAAAAATAAATGTTTGGCCATATAATTTGTCTCTACCTATATTTGTCAAATATTTTAAGTTTCTAAATTAAAAAAAATTTCTTTATGTATGAATTTAGTGGGGGCTCCAATATGAGTTCTATATCAATAATTATTTTCTTAAGTTAAATAATACTAACAAATAAAAATAAAAGGAAGAAATATTTACCAAAATCTCTTTGTGAAATGATGTACAATCTTTTGGATATGAGATAAATGTGTATGAGGTAAAGTTGGACATGACTCACGACTTGGTGTCCACATTATTCCAAAAAAAATTAAAAAATGTCAAGTTTTGGAGTACACTTAAAAAAATTAAAAATTTCCCATTTGTTACTACTATTAAAACCCCATCATTCTTCTCAATGTTTGACCATTTTCTACACATTTTAACAATGTCTTCTTCTCTTTGTTCAAACTCTGTATTTTCTCAGAAAAGTAATGTCTCATCCTTTCAATCCAAAAATGTTCTTCTTCATCCAATTTCTAATAGCAATAGCTTCAATTTTTCAATCAAAAAACAGTACTCCACATTTATCCGATGTTCGATTTCGAATCGACGACCTGAATATATACCCAGTAAAATCTCCGACCCAAAATACGTCCGCATTTTCGATACTACTCTTCGTGACGGTGAGCAATCTCCAGGTGCTACAATGACTACACAAGAGAAACTAGACGTAGCTCGTCAACTGGCGAAACTGGGTGTCGATATAATTGAAGCTGGATTTCCGGCTTCATCTGAAGCAGATTTCGAAGCTGTGAAATTAATTGCAGAGGAAATTGGTAATAATAATGATGAAAATGGATATGTGCCTGTAATTTGTGGGTTATCTAGATGTAATAAAAGTGATATTGATAAAGCTTGGGGAGCTGTGAAATATGCTAAAAAACCTAGGGTTCATACGTTTATAGCTACGAGTGAAATACATATGAAGTATAAATTGAAGATGAGTAGAGAACAAGTAGTGGAGAAAGCAAGGAGTATGGTAGCTTATGCTAGAAGCCTTGGATGTGAAGATGTTGAATTTAGTCCAGAAGATGCAGGAAGGTATCCAATTTTATTTTTTTTTCAGAATAACATAAAATATAAAATTATGGTTCAATCAATTCTCCTATAGAATATTTGATTTGAGTAATAATTATATATTCCATGATTCATCGCATGCTAGGTACCAAAGGACCCAAGCATTTAATTCACTTTTTCTTTGATTACTAATTGCTGGGTTTTTATAACTTTATGTCGGTTTGTGTGCATTTTTTTTTTTTTTTTTGTCACGTTGAGACTAAATCGGTGTACTTTTCTTATGATTGAAAAATGTCTGGTAAGGTAGTGAATGATACGGAAGATGAAATTTTTCTTTTTAAAGGAAAAATGTGTGTGTTTTTTTTAAAAAATAATTTTTTATGTTATTATTTGATTCAGATATAAAGTTTATGAAATAAGGGAAACTTTTGTTATTGTCCTTGTTAGAGTCACTTTAATGTTTATGTTTAGTTGATTTTTCTTCATAATAAAATATTAAATGGGACTCAATAAGGTAAAATGGGGATGATATTGTTAATTAATTGTCAAATAAGAAAATAAGATTTTTTTTAGAACGGATTAAAAAAGAAAAAGTGTCACATAAACTAAAACATGAAAAATACTATTTTTATTGTGTTTGTTATTATGTAATTATATTGTTCTAAAAATATTTATTTATAATCTAAACAAATACTATGAAAAGTTATAGGAGTGAATTGAGATGAAAAAAAGGTGCGAAGAGCTCAAAATTTGTAATATGAAATGTCTCTTTTACTACTTATTTTTCTTATTTCAATTAGGAAAATCATTTTTTCATCTTTTTTTTTTAAAATATTGAATCAAAACAATAGCAATTCTTAGGTATTGAGGTCCTACACTTTTGAGTGATAAGCTAATTGCTCAGTTGACTTTTCTAGATGGTTTTAGTTGTTTGTTTAATTGGTGGGCATAGCTGGTAGATGCCTCTTAAAACTCTGAATAGGCCATATTGGGTGGTGTGTTTGGTATGAAAAGATATCATTTAGAAACATAAGTGGGTTATTTTTTTTTTAGTTTTTGATATATAAGTAAAATGTTATTTTAAAATTATTGGTATATAATCTAAGATAATTTCTGCATTAATAAAGTTTGTGTGTACTGTATCGTTCTCTAGACCTTATTTTGTGAAACTATTTTCTATTTTGAATAAGTTGTAATTTAGATAAATGGGCTACGGAGGTGGAGCGATGATTAGGTATGCTCGAGGGTGATGAATACACTATTAATTTTAACATAAAATGTTATTTGTAGAATTTGTTTTTTTTCAAGATTATTTATCATGTGTTTGGTTTGAGGTATTAGACAAGATTATTTATTCCACTATTTATACCTTAGTGATCAAGTAAGTTATTCCATATAGAAATAATTTATCCCTAATTAACTGACTCTGTAATAATTAATCTTGAGATAATTTGTTGACAAGTAAATGATATAAAGTATTTTCTTACCTTTTAAACACCCCCTTGTTAGGTATTCATTTGGTAGAGTGTATAAGAACAATGCAAAATATGATATATTAGTAATGCTTGCATTAGTTATGCCTGCATTATTTCTTATACACTGTTTGGTTTGATGTATTAGAAATAACAAATCTTGCATAATTTCTATTTAAAAAAATGTATGTTTATAAAAATGCCTTTTACACTATATTTCTTTCTACACTTCCTTTGCAACAAGCTTCTTTGCTAAAACATCAAAAAAAATTTCTTTGCTAAAACATCATTTACTCCTATTCTTTTTTTTTTTTTTTTTCAAATATAAAATTAAATAGTTGTTACTATATTGAAATAAGATTTTTTTTTTTTTTAAAAAAAAAGATGTCAAACTTCTTCACATTTTTTGCCACCATATTTCCCAACTATGTGCTAAATTAAAATTAACAAAACACTTTGATTGCATTCCAAAATGGTTGGCAAACTCTAAATCGTTGATTTTGACTGAGCAAGAATTATACCCAAATTGTGAAATAGAGGTAGAAAAATCAAATAATAATGAAAGATATAGATTTTAATGAAAGATAAGAGTACTAACCTTGTGGAGATGAGCAAATAATGTTTGATTGAGCAGAAGGAAGAAAAAACTCACTCTTGAATTTCCATTGACAAAGTACAGAGAAGATGAAAGGTTTCTAAAACAAGTACTATGGAATTTTTTTTTTTTAATAGGCTTTGAGGGTAGTTTTGTAATTATGCAATCTAATGCAAGTGTTAAAATGCTATGTATTACTAATACCTAGAATTTCTTGGTATTAGTAATACACAACTTAATACACAATATAGTCTTGTATTAGTTATACATGACATTAAAAAATATATCAAATAAGGTATTACTAATACACACACTTAATGTATGCATTATTTTTTCTAATACACTCTACCAAATAGCGTACCAAATTGGGTTGTTTTTACTGAATATACATGTGATTGATGTGCCTTGTGAGGCGTGAGCGCATAATATATTTTCCATATAATGTAGTGTTGTCCATTTCAATAAAATCCTCGACAATAATTACTTTTTTATGTGCCTTTTTTTTTTTTAAACGTGATTTCATTTTGTTTGAAAATTAGTGGTTGACTACAACTTTAAATTAAAAAAAAGTACTCCAAACTTATTTTCCAAATCCATGTTCATGAATTGCAAATAAAGTCATCTATTCTTTTTTTGCAAAAAATATACCAAACATATTTTCATCTTTAAAATTTCAAATAAAATAACAAATATTTAAAATTTATGGCTACACGCCTACTTAATCTTTCGGTGGCTGAACTAGTTAGTATTCCATGAAATAATCTAGGTGCATATAATCTGATACAAACTTCATCATTCTTTGTTGACTCGAATCAACCATCTTAGAGTTGGAGGTGGAAAATGCTTACTATCTAAGCAATTCCTCTTATCAACTTTAAAGAACTGGTCGTTAGAATAAAACCTTCATAAATGTAGTATTAACTAGGCAATATTTGGTTGCCCTTCTGATAATTTGCATAAAATTTAGTATTAGTTATACAGTATTTGGTTGTCTTTTTTATTGCAGGCATAAATAATATCTTGATAAGTTATGCATAAATATTTTAGGTGAGAAATAAGAATGTGATTAATAATACCTGAACTAAAATTACAAAATTGTAGTATTGTCCTTCACAATAGTAAGAAATCTTTTATTTTGTTTAAACAATAAATAAATATTTTAAACTATACATGAAATACTAATTTGAACTATATTTAACTAAACATTCCACTAAAAAAATAATTCCTTTGGAACTTTTTCTTACATAAATAATTGTTGCATATTCCACAACAACATACCCGTGAAATCCTACAAGTGGGGTCTGAGAATGATAGAGTGTACACGAATCTTGAGTGCGGGATGCTTTTTGATGTAAAAGAAGACTGAGTGTATATTTTTTGTTTACTCCACACTCAGGTCTGATCGAGCGTTCCTTTATGATATCCTTGGAGAAGTTATTAAGGCTGGTGCAACAACACTTAACATACCTGATACGGTTGGATACACTGTTCCAAGTGAATTTGGACAATTAATTGCTGACATAAAAGCCAATACTCCGGGGATTGAAAATGTGATAATTTCAACACATTGCCAGAATGATCTTGGGCTTTCTACTGCCAACACTTTAGCTGTAAGTGTGCTGTTTCTTCCATGCCAAAATGGTTATGTACTAACTTGCTTTGTTTGAAGAGTATTGAAGCATGTTCAATTTCAGGGAGCTTGTGCAGGTGCAAGACAACTAGAAGTGACCATTAATGGCATTGGTGAAAGAGCTGGAAATGCTTCTCTGGAGGAGGTGAGTTAGAGAGTCTTATACGAAGAAAATTGAGGTTTTTATACTACCAGTAACAAAGGCTTTTCCCATCGCGAATTACTGAGAAATTTGTGTTATAAAATATGATTTTCCCACTGAAACAACTTATTAGGAAAATGCACAGTGGAAAATAGATTCTCAATGAATTGTGACAACTTATTAGCTAAATGTAGGGTGGAAAACAGATTCTCAATGAATCGTTATTGTCTTACCAAATTAAAAGTATGAGTAAGAAAGGAATAGAAATTGTGTATTGCTTAATTCTTATTTGTGAAGACGTAAACATATGGGAACAGGTATATTATCATTATATTCTTTGTTAGAATCAAATGAGAAAAAAATTGTATGAAGAAGAGCAAAAACAAGTGCCAGCTAACTTTTGTGCTATATAATACTGTTAAAAGTTTGAACTTTCCTATACTATGGGATAACTGAAACATGAAAGATGGATACTTTTCTTCCTGTCCAGCAAATGCTTGTTTCACCTACCAATAGGTTTCATACTTTTTTGTTACAATATAGCTTATATAAGGGACCAGCTACTTCTCTTTTTTTGTTTAATTCAAGACAAATCATTTGACAAGAACAACTGTGAAAATGCAACAAATAACGGATTATTTTACAGCGTTTGATGTTGATACCTGAAACTTGAAAATTGACACACTACTGAATTGTATAGGAACTCTTTTGCCTCTTTTATACTTTTTTTTCTGTTTGGTCATTTTCTCGTGCTTTCTTTCTTTCGTTTAATGTTTTACCTTTCCCTTGTACTGAAATAGGTTGTAATGGCCTTAAAATGTCGCGGAGAGCAAGTATTAGGTGGCCTCTACACGGGGATTAACACTCAACATATTGTCCCGTCGAGCAAAATGGTATTGTACCCCTAGTTGCATCTTAATCTTCTAGACTTATACCAGCTAAATCTGTTTTCTTTGTGCTTTGTGATGACCTATACCTTTGCAGGTGGAGGAGTACACTGGGCTACAGGTGCAGCCACATAAGGCCATTGTTGGAGCTAATGCATTTGCTCATGAAAGTGGCATCCATCAGGTCTGTGTTCTTTGTTCTAATTGTAGCATTGATGCACCTAGATTTAGTGTTGCAAACTATTTTTTTGTATTACTGTGCTAAACATAACATGTAGCTATTTAAGTTGAAACATCCATTTCGTTAATCTACTGCAGGTATTGTGTTTTACTGCCTCTTTCTCAGACTGGACACTTCAGTCACTTGCTCTCTTTTAAAGCTAAAGTATATGTATATATTTCATCAAATTATGCGCATTATAACAGAAACCACAGGTGCTTGTAGATTAATATATCTTCTAACTCCCAACATAAAGGGCTTAACTTCAAAAGTTTGAATCTACCCAGTCTTTCGTCCCTGAAATTTTCCATTTCCTCTTTGGCCTTTTCACTTAAAGGTGTGCATTTGCTGTATTTTTCTCTAGTTGAATTTATCAATTTATCTTCTAGATATCCGTTAGAAGTTAGAGCTCAATTCAATGTTTTTTTTTTTGGGTGACTGTTCAGGTTCATCTTTGATTTCAATTATTTCAGTTATCATTCTTTGATTATCTGCAGTTAGTTCCCTGTCGGACCCTATGTTTTTCCTTTCCTAATGATTAGATGTACTAACTTTCAACTATCGTAAAGTTGTCAACTAAAAGAAGAGATGATAATCTAAGTCTCTTCTGTCTTTTTACTTCCTTTTATATGCTTTAGGATGGAATGTTAAAACACAAGGATACCTATGAGATTATATCTCCTGATGATATTGGGCTTAGTCGTTCTAATGAAGCGGGTATTGTCCTTGGGAAACTCAGGTATGCGTTGGTTTTCCAGTCAATATTTATTTTTGTGAAGTCATAAGGATCATTCAATTTGTTTTCAAGTCTATGTTTATTGTGCTTACTTAGGAAATAATATTTTTTACTACTGCGAGTATAGCTCCATGAACTCCACGCCATTAGGTTTGATCTTACATTTACTATTCCTCGTAGTTGCTATCATGGAAGAATTTCTTTTAGTACTGGAGTACTGCTCCATGAACTCCATACCATTACTATTTCAACAGTAAATAGTCCTCCATTTTTAATAAAATATATATCAGCCTATAGTATCTCTTTCTCTTATGTTTGAGCTAAAAACTTGTTGAGATTCTTGCTATAATTTGGTTATTTCACTATTGTATCACACAATCATAATAAAATTTTTTACTATCCTCCCTCCTGTGCCTCCTTAATTTTTCATTTGCAACGTTCACATTGAACTACATCCTTCCTTGAGGAAAGCAATAACATGTTCAATTTTTTTTGTAGTGGTCGCCATGCATTGAAATCCAAAATGCTTGAGGTAAGTTGCATACTTTGTGAGTTGTACATATTTCTTATATCATAAAAAATAGGGATCAATCATTTTAATGTCTATTCCAGCTTGGATATGACATTGACGGAAAAGAACTAGAGGACCTCTTTTGGCGTTTTAAGTCGGTAGCTGAGAAGAAAAAGGTGAATTGAATTTTTCATATTTCCGTTATTAAGTGTTCAATAGCACTGGGAATTTGTACTTCTACCTGTGTGGAACAAATGTAGAAGTTGAAGCAGAGGAGATATGTTGTCCATTTATTTCTCTTCCCTACTTCTCTTTCAGAAAATTACAGATGATGACTTAATAGCACTGATGTCAGATGAAGTTCTCCAGCCTAATGTTTATTGGAAGCTTGGAGATGTACAGGTAGATGAAATTCTTCTCTGTGTCGTCTTTACCGGTCTTTTTTTTTAGTTTCTTTTGGATTGAAAATAATAGTTCAGCTGATTCAAAATGATTTAACGTTCAATCGACAGATTACGTGTGGAAGTCTTGGCCTCTCTACAGCAACTGTGAAGCTTATAAACACTGATGGTCAAGAGCATATTGCTTGTTCAGTTGGAACAGGACCTGTTGATGCAGCTTATAAGGCAGTGGACCTCATTGTGAAGGTTCAATACGACAGAAACTCTCATAAAACTGATGGTCAAAATTGCAACTGTATTTATGAAACATTTATCCTTTATACTATTCGTGTACTGCATTAATGTACTTTTCCTCGTTATGCAGGTGCCTATAACGCTCCTTGAATATTCCATGAATGCAGTCACAGAAGGTATAGATGCCATAGCATCAACCAGAGTGTCGATCTGCAGTGAGGATGGGCATAATGTAACGAATGGTTCAACTGGACAGACTATTCACCGCACATTTAGGTACGAAATATTGTTTGCCTCTTTCAGTTTTACATGGAAAATTTCCAAAGAATGACACAGCATGGAAGTGTAAATGTAGCCAGTGCTACCAAGATGGGAACAGAAAAATATGCACACAAAATATGACAAGTAATGATTTCGATATCTAAATGCCAAACCTTTTTATGATATAAATGTATCACAGGCTCATAACACAGTTAAGGAACTTCAGTATCTAATATGTCAGCAGTATATAATGTAGATGCCCTTCGGCAGAAAATTACACTGTATATACAAGGTTAAAATTAAGTATATTGTATGTAGATACAGTAGCTGTTGAATCCCCTTGGCTTCTTCGCATGTTCACTTCTTTCATATTAGGTTACCAGCATAAATGCATCCGTTTTCCTTTTTGACTTATCTCATCGTTTCTTCCAGTGGAACTGGAGCAGATATGGATGTTGTTATCTCTAGTGTCCGAGCCTATATTGGTGCATTGAACAAAATGTTGAGTTTTGAAAAGCTGGTCTCAAGATACAGCAAACCTGAAGACAGTGTGGTGGTATAAATGGTCGTATGTTCTAGGTTCTCGCCATTTCTCGTCAATTGTATAGAAGTAGGGTGCCTTATCAACAAATTACGACTTGCCTAGAAGAAGTGACAACGATAAAAGGTAAATTTGAGTCGTCATGCATTTTCAATTTCTTGCACATCGTCTCCATTCTTCTGCAGGTTGATGTACAGCTTGTAGTATTAGATGTGTCATGTGTGAAAGTCATTTAGGCTTTGTGTTGTACCAATTAAACGGCCACTTAATGTGGTTTAGCTTTAAATTTGTTTGTGCTTAAACAAAGCTATGTTCGTAATTTCTCTTTGAAGTTAGTTACAGAAACATTTGAGGTTTCTTTCTGAATGGTTTTTTAAATTGCAAAAGTCTGTTTTATTGTTAATTTTATGGTATTAATCTGTTTCTTTGATTTTTCTTTCCAAAGGATATGTATTGAGAGGCATAGCTAGGTAGGGCCAATACAGAACTTTTTTTGGTGGATAATTATATTGTTTGCTTGTACATGTTAAAATTATTTTTTTATGCATATATTGTAGATTTTGAATTTCTTTTGACTTTTTTTTTGTATTTATTTTTTTATATTTTGAATTTTCTTAGTGAAAGTTCGGTTGTTGCATCTAAATTTTCAAATTTCTATTTTTGCAACAAGTGATGACGGGGATCGATTTTATATCGCTTTGTTTAATACTTATTCACATATAATATCAAATTACCTCTATAAAAGATCATTGTCAACATTAGGTAATTAAAATAAACCATCTCCTCAATACTTAAAACACCTGAACTTTTGTATCTCAACAAGTAATAGATAATATAATAAAAAAAATACAAAACTTATGTTATGATCATAAGGGGTTGTTTGGTGTGATGGATAAAAGAAAATAGTCATTTGTTAGTTCCTTTTTATTCCTTGTTTGGTTACAAACTATGGGATAACTTATCCCATGATTAGCAAATAGTACTGGAATAAGTTATCCTTGGAATAACAATACTAGAATAAATTATCCTGGAATAAGAAATTAAAATGACAAAAATGTCCTTCAAATCCTTTTTATTATCACTTTTGTTAGTATGGCTGCTTGCTCTAGTTTTAGCAAGTGTTTTAGTGAATTTTGGTCATATTTCTAGAGTTTTTGCTTTTTCTTTTTCAGTTTTGATAGCCATTTTAGTGCAGTTTTTGCTACTGATTTGGTGAATTTTTTGTCGCTGTCTTGATTCAGATTTGGTTCAATTTTTGTGATTGTTTTTATGCAAGTTTGTCCAATTTTTGCTGTTTTAGTACAGTTTTAATGCAGTTTCTGCTGTTTTATTCAATCTAAATTGTTTTAGTGCAGTTTTTGCATCTGATTTGGTGTATTTTGGTCACTTTTTTGCTGCCTTCTTGATGCATTTTTGGAGTTTTGATCCAATTTATTTTGATACAGTTTTTAATTCAATTTTGATTAATTTGTTTTTAACTAATTTTTTTTACTTATGATAGGAAAGAGGAGAGCTTTCCACGGGCCTATTTCGATTCATGTGGCATACAAATTTAAATAAAATAATTGAAATTCACGTAATTTTATTTTTAAAAAGTGAATAACTAAAACTCTATTAAAAAATACATATAAAAAAAACCTAAAAAAAAAATGAAGGGTATTTTTGTAAACAAAAAGATTATTCTTAAAAAGTATATCATGCATATTAGTTTTAATACAACAAACTAAACCGTCAATCAAAAACAATCTCAGAATAACTAATCGTAGCATAACTAATCTCATATCATAACTTGTATTCAATCAATTTATTTATTACTGCATGTCAAATCACTGTAAAACTAGAACAACAATTATCACGAAATATTATCATAATCCGATATCCCAAATCCATGAAGGTGAGTAAATTATTAACTATCGTGTATATGAATCAATATAAGCACAAGCATGCTCATTAGTCATATAGAATCATTAGAATTGTCATATCATAGCACCGTTAACCGTATAATTGCTCATTATCTTATTTATATGAAACCCCTATTTTCCATTACTCCTTTTATCCAATCAAACAATACATTAACACTTCAAAAAAGAGCCAAAGAAAGTCTCAACTTGTCTTAATTGGAGTTTAAAAAGTTAAAACTATGATTTTGTCCTTCCCTAAAGCCTCTGAACGGTTTCAATCTAGTCAAAGATATAATCTAGATGAGTATACAAGTCCTTAGACACTCATATTACCACAAAAAGGATCAGCTTGAAAATCGAATCAAAAAGTCAACTCAAATCCAGATGTTGAATCTAAATACCTTGGAGAACTCATACGTTCAAAATAAACAAAATCGGATAGTTTTGAGCAAAGACCATAACTATTGATAATTGACATGCAGCGATTCAGCTATACATATCCTATTCATAGGTATTAGATTTGTACAAATTGGGGCTTGGAGTTTGAGCTTTGAGGTTTGGTGTTTACTAGATGTCTTTATCAAAGTAACAATAATAAGAAAGACTAGGGTATAACTATTTAAATCTCCGGTCAAAATCATCCAACATCAAATTGTTGCTTTGCTTAATTATACATTAGAGTTCTATTTTGGTCCAAAATTTCACCTTTTTTCTATTTAATTTTTTTAATTATTTGAGTTAATATTTTATATGGTCATTTACATGGCGTTTTAGAAAAAAAAGTAAAGACAACTGAAATAATTATAATATGACCTAACATGAGGGAATTGCTCGGATGGTAAACACTCCTCACTTCCAACGTTAAAGTTGTGAGTTCAAGTCAACAAACTTTATCATATAAAAAAATATAAACAAACTTCCAACTAGAATTTTGCAAAAAATTACAATAAAAAAATCTATTAGGTGTAAGAGGAGGGTGATCAGAGATTTGTCTTTTAAGGATTTCCATCCTCTACTTTTTACCCTTTTTTGTGATCTACATAAACAAACAATAGCGCACTGACTCATTTAAGGTATCTAAAATCATTGGGCTACAATAGTCTGATATGTCAAGAGTGTCCAAAATATGTTATTTAATAATTTTGTATATCATTTTACTTGTACATATGATATTTATTTCCAATGAAGGATGTCCAGTTGGACACCTTGACAACCACGTAGTTCTGCCCCTGCCTTTGAACAAGAACAAAAAAAAAAAAAAAAAAAAAGAAGAAACATAAAACAACGGAGTATAGTGTGATGGATGACTGGATAAGTTTTCACCCTTGCATTGAGAAGCGAAATATTGAGAAAAACACAATTGAGGATATTAGGAAAAAGAAAAATCATCTAATCTTCATACAAAAATTGTGATCCATAAATTTACAAAAAAGCACCACTTGACCTCTGTTTGAGGAATAGGGTGCAGTTACTATCCAAAGATTGTGACAAAATTACATGGACTTATGGTAGTACTATCTTACAAACAAACAAAACAGAATTATGAAACACTTGCAAAGAATCCTGAAGCTAAATATAACCTAAATTAGATGTTCTATTGAGTAATGAAAGGCTCAGATGCAGCATTTTGCATGTCACTACCTGAGATTCCGGATTGAACAAATGAACGAGCCATCCCTGTCATTGTTGTAACCTCCTTCTTGTACTGCATAGGGGGTGGAAGAGAGTGCAGGGGGGAAATATGACATGGTCAGTTTCTTGTGAGTCAGCTTCGCTGCGGATATAGGTAAAAGCACTAAAATCTTACCTCGTCGACAGCTCCAGCCTTAATTTTAGACTGCATAATGCACCATTTCTTGAAATGTGCACCTGTTCGAATCTCAGAAGTTAGTTCACCTTTACAACATCATCATTCATATCCCCATCCTTAATATGTTAGATGGTTGATACTAAAAATTATAATCTTCCTGGTCACCCATTATAAGATATACTTTACCACAGTTGCTCCAGTAACCATCATGTAACACAATTGGCACCTATGAACTATGTGGTGGGCTGTATCATGCTATAATTCATACAGAGATACAACAACTCAGTGTAATCCCGCAAAGTGGGAATTCACACAAATAGACTTGAATAAGATGACAATGCAGATTCAGACCAATCAGAACTGCAACTTAACATCAAATGATCTTAGAAGGAGGAACTTGGGAAGCACAAGTGAAGGCTCTAACCATTGCAAGAGGCAAACAGATTCACACCTACTTAAAATCCCAGCGTGCTGGATGAAAAGGGTAGTAGTCCCCCATAGCCCCCAGGGCTTTGGTCAAAGTGGTAAGAGCACAATACGTGATAAGTGGGTTACGCGCATGTCATCGGTTCAAACCCTGTGGCAGGAAAAATCTCGGTACTTAAGTGGAGAAGAGTAGAGGTGTGGGGCTCATAATCCACCAAATTTCAAACGCAGCCTTTGGCCCTCAGAGACTTTTCAGTAAGTAAAAAAATGAAAGAGTAGTCCATAAGAGTCGACGAAAGAGTACTACAAGGTGACTTGTAAGGTTACTGACAGAAAGTATAAAAAAAATGATAAACTAAAAGCTAGACATGTAACACAAGGATGATTAGAAAGATGAGTGGCCAAAAGATGCTTAGAGGTTGATAAATGACACAGACTGGTTGATTTTTCACAAAGGTAAAGTCATTCCTGGTGGTGCATTACAAACTGAACGTAGAAAAATATTCCAGATCCTGACTGGTCTATTTCTAGAAAGAATCTATTATAACAACTTACCAAAAAGAATCGGTAAACCAGGAACCAAAAGTTCTTTTCAACGAGCAAAAGGTGACAAATGAATAGTGGATTAAAAACTTCCAACTGAACGAGAAACCATAGCCTAGAAGAAACTTACCAACTTTTATGTCTAAAACGCAGGACGAGTTAGAAGATGCCTCTACCGACCATCTACACTGAACCTGATTCAATGACAAATCGAATCAGTAAGAAAGATAAACAAGGGGTGATCCTACAGCAGATAAGCGATGATATATAGCATGTGGGGTCATCTAATAGGACCACCATTGAATTGAAACCACAAATACTGGAAAAAGAATATGGGCTGATGACCAAACTCAACAATACCTCAAAGCATGATCCAAATGGGACATCATGGGCCTGTTGTACAGTCTCAAAAATCTAAAGAAAGGAAAATGGTAAATTAATATAATACAAATTATTATAGCATAAAAGCAACCAGTAAACAAGGTGGCAAAAGAAATGATGAGATACCAGCATTTTCTTATCCGGTGACAAAATGGCGTGCTGGTACTCTGTCATTGCTGAATCTGGGGGACACATAGGACTGTTACATATGGTTCTGAATGTAATCTCTCTAACTTGGCCGTCATACTCATCAGCAGAATGCCATGGACCTATCTGTAAAAATAAAGGCTTTCGAAAGTTTAGCCAGAGTTAATGCCACAGGAGTGAAGCAATTTTTATTTTGGGGTCACTCTAGCTCTAGACAGGAACAACTGAAACACACAGTAATATCTCCTTCCAAAGATGCGTAAAATTTTAACCTAATTGCAGAAAAAGAAATGTACGCCTGTGACAACTACTTCATATTTATTTACTTCCTCTTCTTCTCGAAGTCTGAAATTTTTGTGCTTCAAAACTAATTTAGTTAATTAAAATCAGCAGTGGTCAATTGAATTTTACAAGACAAAAGGGAACAAAGAGGTCCAAGTCCACAAAGAACACATCAACTAAACATAAGCAGTTGTTTTCATCCTTCTGAAAGGTTACTTCTTTTTGTTCCATCAAGAAATAACTCATATTACACTTTCTTACTTTCTTAATGGTTTTATTTAGCATCATTAAATTTTTTCTTATTGTTTTCAGGGTTAAGGATAACCTTTATTAATTGAGGAAACATTTCTGCAGTATGGAGGAAAAAGTGAAAAGGGCTAAATTCAGTTCGCTAAGTTGTCCACTCATTTTTAGGTGATTTACAGCTAAGTTGCTTGGACTCTTCACTTTCGGTGCCGCACCCGTGTCGACACAACGTGGGTGTGGGTGTGGGAACTGTACCCAATCTGGTCAACTAGTTTTGGGTACTTTGACCAAATTTGAGGGAGAAATTCTAGGCAAATTCAATGATTTCTAAAATCAAAACAAAAACTAAGGTGGAATTGAAGAAAATGAATACATAAAACTATTGTCACACCCTTTTCTTTCATCTCCTTACAAGATTCTCCTCTTGATCACTATTCTCTTAGGGATGACAATTTGCGTAGGGCAGGGCGGTGTGGGGCAGGGTAAAACCTAAATGGGGCGGGCGGGGTGATACATTAATAGGGCGGGCCGGGTCAAAAAAATTCTATTTCTAATCTATAGCAGAGCAGGGCAGGGTAAAACCTAAATGGGGCGGGGCGGGGTGATACACAGTTCTGCAATTGTTTTTGAATATGTAATAAGAATAGAGCAAAGTAGATTATTACTCTGAACACCACTTTCATTGATGAGTTTTACTAATCCACTTTATTTCACAATTGTATTGCTATTATAAAGTCAGAGACTGCTCTATTACTCATTTTTCTCACATATATATATTTTTTTTCAATTTGAGATTAAGTATTTCATATTTAATTTTTAATATCTTGATTATTTCAAAAAGTTTGAAGAATGCATGTATAAATGCACGTTAAAAGGGGAAAAATAGATTAGTTTGAACTTGTATTCAAAATCAGAAAGAATATTGCACAGCAGAATTGAACATATGTATTACAAATCAAAAAATAACAAGCAAAAATTGAAAAAGAGGGTAGGGCAGAGCATACTAGAGCGGGGCAGGACAGGGCAGGGAATTTTTTTTTTAAATTACTAAGCGGGGTGGGGTAGGGCCAGTCAAAATCTAAACAGGTCAAGGCTTACCCTACCCCGCCTTGCCTTGCCCAGTTGCCATCCCTAATTTCTCCTCAAGCTTTCCACATAATATCACATAATTTAGGTTTTATAATTCTATTTTTAGATATTTAAATTATTTTTAGCCGAATCCGCGCACCCGTATCCATGCATGGATCCGTATCCCCAAATCTTAAAATTTAGATCATAGAGGATCCGACTTCTAGATCCACACCCGCACCGGACATCCGCACCCGAGTCTGAGCAACTTAGATTTAAAGTAGTTTAGTAACAGTAAAATATAAGCATTTTTTCCCTGTTGATCATAGAAAAAATTTAAATAGGGATCAGATACAGTAAGGCCAGTGATGTATCAAATTCATCTGACTTTCAGAACATAAAAGAATTCTGAGCAAGTAATGCTTTTTTTAGATTGTGATAGACAACTCTAGCTTTATGCTTTAATGCCTCATCAATCTAAAGAGAATTTCCTAGAGCTTAAAGTATCATTTTCTTTCCATTCGATTCAGAAGCCTTCTCAACTAATCATCTCATAAATCTCCTAAATTGCTCTCCCTTCGGTGCTACTTTCATGTTCCTAACCATCAGAAGCAACCCTTGCTCCTCTTTAGCCCCTTCTGACAGGCCCGGGCATATACTCAGCAGTAGACTCCATGCAGATTTGGACATATACACACAACATACAATCACATTCAAGATATGGAGAAAATATATTTCCAGCAAGTTCACTTTTTCTGCTTACTTTGTTTTCCAATAAATAGAAAGAGATTAATAAGAAATTGCACCAGAAACACTACAACCTGATAATCAACATCACAGGTTCTTCAAGGTAACTTACATGCTTTTTTCCTCTTGGAACTCTAGCTATTACCTAGATATTTTACTTTTGACTGAGCATATGCCCTAAAAGATGCATTTTAATTGAGTGAGAAATTATTTTGACATCCAACTATAGTAAAACATCCTGCTTCACCCACAAAAAAGTTTTTTTAAAAAAATAAAGGAAAACAAAACTGTAGTACTTGAGCTCTGAAATGCATAAAATGAGAAGCACAGTTCACAAAAACATTCTAATTGTGAGAAACCGGGACATGGAACTTACATTGAGATTAGAATCTTTGCGTGCTATACGGTACTCGGTAGTGAAGTTTGAACCATCAGACAATAGTATGTCAAAAAATTGTTGAGGTGTACATGGGAAGGTGTCCTGAAAATTTATAATAAAATCTTAAATCATGTATCAAGAGGTTCTAGTTGCTAAAATGATAAGAGCTTAGGTTTCATACATACATTGTATATACCAGAAAGGACTTCTTCTTTGATAAAAGGCTGAGATTTCCCATTCATTGGCACATTTTCTTCCCGGCTCATATCCATCTTTTTACTTCCTTTAACTGAGCTGCTATGTGCACGTAGTGCTGACTGTTCCCTCTCCTAAAAGAAAAACCAAGACGGAAAATGTGGGGGTTGGGGGGGTCATGACCGAAAAGATAAACGTAGGTATAGAATGGAAAATCTGGGGAAAACTGTCATGACCAAAAGATGCACTAAAAATAATAACAAATTTCTTAGATTCTAAGCTTTATGAACAAATTTAAAACTGCTGAGATTAAGAACACATCTGCACATGATGTTGCTTCAACAAGCTCACAGATTAAAATATTATCACATAACATCAGAAGTATGCAGTGACAATAACAAATTGTTATACCAATGAGCAAAGTTTTGTAGCCTCCAAGATTGACAGAGCATTTCTTCTGCTTGGCCAACAAGTTGATAAGATGCTTATGAGAAATGAAACATGAGAGTCATTCCTCAGTAATAAAAATTATTTAGGCAGGCAATAATTAACATGTAAATTGGGACCTTCCTTACACAGTTACACAATGCAATCACATTGAAGAGACTCGTAAATGCTACTTCCAACATGTTTCCGTTGATTTACAACCAATAACCATTCCATTCATTTTTGATAAAATACAAAAACAAATGATAAATACATACATATTAACCAGTAACCCTTCCTTTCTAAACCTAGTTTATCCAACCCTATTTGAAACCAAGTAATCAGGATGTTATCAACAAGACAAAGAGCTATACTAGAAAAGTAAAGTCTAATGAAATAGAGATTATTGATATGAAGTTGCTGAGTTGCCTCTGCCCTCAAAAGGCCCATGTCTCTGCTCCCAATGATTAAAATTATTGTCTAGGATTATATTCTAACAATTGATCAGAAAAAACTCTCCACATGAAAGCATGAAAGCCATCACCCTTTTTTCCTTGGAACAAGGATCTGTTTTACAAGCATATAAAGCAGGGTGCTTACTGTCATTCTTATGCACTACTAGGCAATTGAATCATCCATCACAAGTCAACACGTGTATTCTAGTCCTTTCCGTTTTCTATTTTCTTTCTTCATATTCTACACGCATTGTCATGCTCGGAACGTACACCGATATGCCTGAATGTTAATCACCCTAAACGGCTTCCTACCACGGTATAGCTCTTCATGAGAGAACACCAATATGGTAATCAAAATCAAACAGCTATCCAAAGTCTTCTTCTTACCTAGAGTGTAAATAGAGATATTAACTATGCTAGCAGAAATCTTCCATCAATTAGAAGTGAGACAAGATGATAAATAGAAGAAAGACATAAATTTGACGTCTAGTATGCTAATGCATTAGAACACTTACGTGATACATATCCTATATGCTACATGACTCTTTTGGTATAGTTAACTTAAGTAGGAAATATTTCCAATGTGCAGCACAGTAACACAGGTGGGAGAGGATGCAATCACTTACTAGTACACTGTCCTATTGCATCCAGATAATGGGTATGTTCTGGAGCATAAATTTGAGTGTAACATGGATACTAGGGACTGCCGGAGAGGTGCTTCTAGGATATAAATTGGGAGAAAGAGAAGGAAATCAGAAGAGCTCCTCCTGCACTCATGCAGCTAATATGCCAAGAGAGAATAGGAGACTGTTTGAACGGATAGAGAACTTGTTTGTATAGATTATTGGAAATAACAAATTTGTACGACTTTGAAGCACTTAGTGATATTGTGTTACTGTTGATGCTCTTTGTAGATACTCATGTCTTCCTTTTAGATTCTCTACATTTTGTATACACCTTGTATGTGGGATCTCCCCATCTCATTAATAAATTATAACTTCATCAACAAAAAATTAAGAGGAAAAACACAGTGAAGCAGGCAATGTGATTTGTAGGATGTTCTAAAAGCAACCTTCATTAAGAATGTATAACTGCTTAATGTCTCAAATAATTAGAAAAAAGGACTAATTAAAAGCACAGAAAATACCTTTTTCTCTGCTTCTAGCATGGCATGATAGTTCATTGCTGAGCGTTGCAAGGTTCTAATTGCATGATTCCTGTTCCAAAAAGACGCGAACATATATCGTACTCTCCCTGGAAGTTGAAAAGTTATGTGATTAGACAATTGATATTAAGAATCAAGAATGTCAATATTAAATTCACTTATCTAACACGAGTTAAAATAAAGAACTTCTCTTCTTCGCAATTTGTATCTCGTTTTCACTTGAAAGAGTATTGATAGAGGAGTTAATTGTGTATGTTTTTTAGTTTGTTGTTAGCTTGAAGAACATGTGGTGCCAGCCAACAGGTAGATATTAGAGTTCTTTTTTATATTTCATTTTTCCCTAAAAGCTTTCAGTATTAGGTGGCACAAAAAGAAAACTTGCATTGAGAGGTTCTTTTTATTTATTTTTTTGACAAAGGTAACAGTTTTGTGTAAAAATCTTCAGCATTAAAGGCAGGGATCCCAAATTTACATCATGGAGCTACATATAGTTGAGTATACTCAACAAAACTAAACTAGATCCTACTTCATCTTACAAAGAACCTAGGATATCTATAACAGCTATAGGATCATCTACATACTCAGAACTGCACCAATAGTAAATCGTGATAATGCAATTCATTTTAATCCGATGTAAAGGACTACTAATGCTCTCATAACATCTCATATTTCTCTCCTTCCATATGGTCCGCCAAATCATTGCTGGGACAATTCTCCATTGCTTTGGTCTGTATTGCCACTACCTTCATTGTTCCAGCTTTCTATAGCCTGACTTGCCCTTTGTGGCATGGTCCAACTTGTGCCCCTGAAGCTGGCAAACAAGTTCCAAAGTTGTCTAACCACCCTACAGTGAAGCAGATGATTGATTCTCTGCCTGTTTCTCACAAACAATCATCTAGGACACATAAGTATTCCCCTCTTCATGAGATTCTCCTGAGTTAGTGCTGCCTCTTTTACTACCAACCAAGAAAAGATTGCCACCTTGTATGGAATTTTGACTTTTCAGATAAGCTTCCAAGGTAAAAATCTGAGTTGAGTCCCATTTGATTCAGATTCTTGTAGGCAGAGCTAACTGTAAAGATACCTTTGTTGTGATGAATCAACCTTAGAGTGTCTTCTCCCTCTTTCAATCCTCCAAAATGGTTTAGGGTGCCATAAATTCAGCTAGTCTATCCACCTCCCAGTCTTGTATCATCCTTCTGTATGTTAAGTTCCATCCATGGATGGACCAGACTTCTTGCACAATGGCTTGTTGTTGCTGATTCAGTAGATAGATGTCTGGAAAGAGCTGCTTGAGGCTGCCATTTCCTAACCAGTTATCATCCCAAAACAAAACCTTCCTTCCAATGTTCACATTGAATCTATTTCTTTGAAAGAACCTATGCCACAAATCTCTAATTGTTTTCCATAGGCTAATTCCATCGGCAGAAGTCGCTAGGGATAGGAATGGGGTGGTGCAGGGCGGGGGCGGGTTGAGCTTCACCCGCAAAATTTTTAATCCGCACCTCCCCGCCCCGCATAACTTTTTTTTCATTTGCAACCCGCCCCGCATAGACCCGCTCCACATGAACCCGCCCCGCTTTCTTTAATATTTTCTTTTTCTGGTTAAGTTTGATACTAAAAATAAAATACATAAAAATAAATTCATTTTTCATTAAGTTGTATTAATTATAGGATAGTGACTTAAAATTTTATTTTTTAGAGGTCAATTGGAAAACATGCAAGAAATTAAATTATTTTTTATTGAACCATTTTCATTTACTATAGTAGCTTTAAAGAAATTATTTTAATAAATAATGCTCTATCACTCTTATAACATGTAAAAAATTAAAATTAAATTTAAACCCACATAAAATCACATATATCCCAACCTGCATAGCCTTAAACCCGCCCCACCCCACATCCACCCCACCCTGCCCCATTGCCATCCCTAGGAGTCAATTCCTTAGTTTTCCAGTAGTCTATCTTCTCATACTTGGCCTGAATCACTCTAACGCAAAGGGCCTGCTCCTCTTCATGAAATCTCCACAACCACTTCATCATAAGGCTTTTGTTCTGTTTCTTCAAGTTTCTAATGCCTAGCCCACCTTGTTTCTTTGACAGATTTACAGTTCCATTTGACCAAATGAAATCCTTTGTACTCTTTCTCTCCATTCCACAAAAAATTCCTCCTTAATGCATCAATTCTTTCCTCCACCTTACGTGGGAGAGGAAAAATTGACATCAAATCTGTTGATAAAGCATCTAAGACTGAGTTGATCAGAGTCAATCTTCCACCTCTAGACAAATACTGTGCTTTCCATCTGACTAATTCTGGGTTATATGGTAATTAAAATCTCATTTATTATTTTTGACAATTAAGGAACCATTTTATTATCAAGTGAGCAATGAACAAAGGAAAAAAAATACCTATTTGGACATTATGACCCAACTGCCATATAGCATAGCCCAGATCCCACTTAGTGGGATTTCATTGGGTATGTTGTTTTTGTTGTTACAGTTCAGCATAGCACCTACCAAACAAAAATAATCCTACACCACGCTATTCTCTACTCTATATAGGGTACAATTATGGCAATACAGCCAAGATTGCTGCTTATAGCTCCTCTTGAATGAATGTCTTGGATTATCTGCTTCACAATAGTCTCAATGGACTGCTGCTTCTTGTTGTAAAATTTCATTTTTCTTAAAATAAAAGTAGATACTATTTTGGGTCAGCCATCATTTTCTTTATAAAAGTAGATACTATATAAAGGAAACTTGGCATGAACTTTAGACTCGCATTATCGCGCTAGGAGTCTACAAGAGTTATACAAGTCATCAGAGAATCTCCTCCTAACAAATCAGTCAATCATTCAACACCTCAACCCAAAATCAGTTTGCACGGCGCATTCCTCCTAACAAACCAAAACTCAAAAGAACTGGAAAGCTCATTCATTATCCAACTTACCGACTCATTTAAAAGAAGAAAAAGCATATAAAATAATTGAAATTCACAAAATTAAACCAACCATCAGGATTTCCTAAAGGAGGTACCCCATGACCGCCTGCACCTGTACGCAGAATTATTGTAATAGCAGGGTTAATGAATGCATGCTGGCTCCTCCTTATCTAAAAGCAAAATAACACTACCATTAATTTCCAAAATATTTCCAAGGCAGCCTTCCCAAGCACTGTGACAACTTGGAAATGACAATCCTGATAACATGCACAGATATTATCATACCTCGTCAATATCTCCTAAAGGAATAACTACCTGTGAAAAGAGAAATATAAGCATGATCAAATGAGCAGCCTAGAATACACAAGCTTCAGCATTCTTGAGATAAATTTACTATACCAAAATGGCTGGGGGGAAATACAGTCTTGACTAGTTAGATACAGGGATGGAAAGAAAAATATTAGGATATCGAACCAAGAGTATATACTAGAGAATTAGAAAAGGGATGTCTTTAGCCAGAATCAAATTTTGTTTATCAATCAGAAAAAAATTCCAACAAATTTTGAAAAAAATTCTCCAAAGTTCAAAATATCCACCAGTGAGGTTGCAGTAGAAATATTTGTAACTAACCTTCTGAATGGAAGTACTGCACCCAGGACAAACTAATTAGCATTGGGGGAAAAAGGACAAACAAACAAACATCACAAGTAAATGCTTGAAAAAATTCAAAGAGCAAATTCGTAAGGTTCCAATTTCCAATTTAGGGCATAGAACTTAAGGTGGAACTGACCTTCATTTGCTTTGAGAATACATTTGAGTGGAAGCAAATATGCCATGAGGAGACATACATACGTCCATGATACAAAAATGACCTCTCAAGTGCACAAGAATAACTATGCTCAACAACCTGCAAGTAATGGTTCCTTTAGCAATCAATCTGAATAGTCTAGTTGTCCAACTTAGTATCCTTGCAAAACTAAGAGACCTCTATAAAACCAAATCAGCACTTGCCTCATCAGCAGGGAGATCAAAAATTGTTTGCAGTGGCCCAGGTTTCTGATGAACTATAGTAGGCCCTTCTTTATCCAAAGCAATCCTTCTACGAGTATTAGCACAGCCATTCAAACCCCTAAGACACCAGAAAGAACACGGAGAGGTAAAGAACATTATCCACCAGCTCCCAGAAATATTATCTTCTGGTGAGATAGATACGACAGAACTAACAATTTATCATTAGTTATTTTGTTGATGGATAATCTTCCAGCTGGATAAATAATCTTCCAGCAATCGAAAGAGTAATTTGTACTAAATAAGTCTCCTGCAACTCTCCCTTGAAACCAAGTAATGTTCAAATTGAACATGAAAAGCATTATCTAATTATTGCAAAACAAAGAAATTAGATTACATCTCATCATCCACTTGCCAACTAGTGAAATAAAGGATCAGCAAAATCATACAAGCTCTTTCTTCCCCCCTTCCCCTTTTCTCACAAAAGTGTTTCACTGTTTGGTTAATTTCCCCCCTCTTCTTAATGATAATTTGCTACTCTGTGTTATTTATTTTTTTAGTACCAACCTGTATGTTATCATTATGTGTTATCACACCCAGATTTAGCTTTTCTACGTTTGTAGTAACTGGTATCAAACCCTCAAATTCCTCCGTGATTGCATGTACCTGTCCCAAGTAAGTTGACATACTTATTCTTGTTTCTTTAATTTTTTCATTCGAGATATCACGTCATAAAAACGAGATGTGTCATAAGTATATAAAGCGTGAGCCTTTTCACAGACTTAATGGCAAGTATGGAATGGAAGATACAAGGGCATTATCTTGGAATCAACAGGTCGTCACTAGAGACTATATAATTGAGCGTCAAACTTATCCCGCGGTGCTTTGGTCTTTTCATCTATCTCACTACCCACTACCTTTTTGGGTTAAGTGATATTGAACACCTTGACCTTTGTACCACAACTCAATCGCGGAAACCCATGCTAAATAGTTTGAACTTCCCATTAATGATTCGGAAGTAATCCTAAGGCTTGAAGTTCTGATTTTCGTATTTTTGGAGCTAAATACATCAAATCAAGACATCTTGTGAAATCTTAGTAGCCTAATATCTGGAAAAAATCAAAGTCGCAACCGGATCTAGAAAAAAACAGTTTCAGTTGCCGGAAAATTAAATCTAACCACAGGAAAGAGGTCGAAATCATTAAAAAAGGTATATGGGTATACACAGATATTTAGGCTTGACTAGAGTAATACTTTCTCTCTCATGGCTAAAATAGCATATGTTCATTTTTTTATCCATGGTGGTTGTCCTCCAGTGGCCTCTTTACCAATTGGACAATAAGAATGCTTTTCTCCATATTGACCTTTAGGGGGGAGTTTATATAGAGCAACCACCTGGTTTTGTGGCTCAGAGAGAGTCTAGCCTGGTGTGTTGATTGTAACGGTCACTTTATAATCTGAAAGTCTCCTCAAACCTTGTTTGGAAAGTACAGCACAGTAATTCATGAGTTTGGTGGAACTCGTAATGAGGTTGATCACTATTAGGGGTGGCAATTGGGCGGGTTGGGTCAAATTTGGGCGGGTCATAATGGGTTAAGACAACAATTGGGTCAAAACCCAACCCAACCCAAATTTGTTTGGGTCAAAACGGGTTAGGTAATGAGTTATATAAAGAGTCAAGACCCAATCCAATTTTTACTAAGTTTAATTGTTTTATTTGTTCTTTTAAACTATTTTAGTACCTAATAAAATTATTTTTTTCTTTATTATGGGCTTATGGCTATATATAACACACTAAATTGAAATAAAGTTTTTTAAAAATATTTTGACAAGATTTCTCATGAGCCAATTCGGGTTGCATATCAACCCATTTTTAATGGGTTGAGCTAATGAATGGGTGGGTTACTTAAACGGGTTGGGTCTGATTTTGCCACCCCTAATCACTATGTGTTTTATCGACATCCTGCTCCAAATCTATGCATTTATTTGGTAGTCTATGTTGACGAAATCGCTATTACTAGCAATTCAAGATGGAATCACTAATTTAAGCAACATCTCTTTCAGCATATCCGAACCAAATACCATGACAAACTGAAGTATTTTCTAGGTATTAAGGTTGCTCAAACCAGATCAAGTATTGTTATTTAGCAACACAAGTATGCCTTAGACATTCTTGAGGAGATGGGAATGATGGGTGACTTGGAGATAAGAAGGATAGAAGGAAGAAACTTTTTATGATCGACCGAGGATTAGATGGGGTGACTTGACTCCTGCCCTTTCAGAGAAAGCAGCTCCAGAGATACTAGGGGTATTAAGAGGGATCTTTGGTGGTGGAATGGAGGAGTTCACGGCACAAAAGGTTGCCTATATGAAGTGGTTGGAGTGTGTGGATGAGGATGGATAGTGGATGCTTAAGGATACATATAAGACGACGAAGACAGAAGCAAAGTAGGCAGTCACGGATGCTAAGACGACAACTTTTGAACACTTATACGTTGAGCTAGGGGACAAAGGTGAGAGATTGTATAGGCTCGTGAAAGCGAGAGAGAAAAGCTTGCGACCGTGGATCGAGTGAAGTGCATCAAGGATGAGGAAGACAAGGTGTTGGTAGACGAGACCTCCATTAAGCAAAAGTGGCAAGCTTACTTCCACGAACTCTAAAACAAAAAAAGGGGGACAGAGACATTGTGTTGGGTGAATTGGCGCACTCTAAAAGTCTGCGGGATGTTGGGTATTGTAGGTGTTTTAGGATTGAGGGAGAAAATAATCCTTAATGTATATGTAATGCTTTATTTTGGTCCTTAATGTACAACATCAACTCATCTTGATATAGTAGGTACATTTGAGAGGCAGAGAATGCATGGACCAAGTTCATCAAAAAAAGAGAATGCATGAACCAAGAAAGGAAGCCTAATAAACTGAAATGAATATTATCAGGTTAAGCATTTTAGTAAATAGCATTAGTCCCATGCAAAATGGTTGACATTCAAACAGGTAGAAATGTAAGGCCCCAAAAAGAAGACAACACCCTACCTTGATGAATTGATATTGAGTTTTACTGTTCTAATGTGAAGACAAACCTGGAAAAGCAACGGGCATGATTTAGTTTCATAAGGATAGAACTTTACGGCATCAAGCAAAACCATGATGCATTATTCCAAAAGAAAAAGGAAAACAAGAAGATGAAATAATAAATAGATACCTGCCCTGATGTGCTGTTCAATGTATGCCAAACAGCACCTGTCTGACCTTTATTTTCAACAGGTACAGTCACTGAACCAAGAACAGCACTTTTCCAAATTATGTCCCAATCATATATTGTCACATTTATCTGCCGAACAATCAAGCACAATTGAGAATTATTCTACAGAAAATGACCAAGAACACCAAAATTCATGTAGCCACAAGTTAATGTAATAAATGACTTAGAGCACTACCTCCAAAGAGTATTACAGAAACACAATATAGCACTTGTGCTTCATATGACAAGATCTGTTGAATAGCTTACCTCTGCTGGCAGCTCATCAACAGAAAAGTTGAACTCCTCCCCCCACATAGGATTTCTTGAGCCAGGGATCATTGAACTACAACAGGTACAAGAGTACACATTGTTAACCAGATGCAACAATACATGCTGAATATATGCTTTGTATAAGAACTTAACCATTCCTCATCACCCCAAGTGTACGCACGCACACACACGCACACACACATATCTCAAGCCTAGTCAACATAACTGTCTCTCCCTCTCCCCATCCCCCACCCCCAGCTGGAGCCCTCTGCTTCTGATGATGAATTTAAAGACAAATCTTAGATCGTACCCATTGTTAACAAATCAACTGACTAACAAGAGAACGTATGCTCTCAGCTGATCAGAGAAACTGTGACTGACTTTCAACTGTTACTACAGAGTACATGAAGAAAAACACCATCTTAAAACCAAACCAACCACCAATGTAAGATATTGTCCATTTTCTCAAAACATAAAGTTCAAAACAACTTTATCTCATTTTACCAATATTTTCATAGTCATCATTTTATATTAAAAAAAAAAAAAAAACTGGAAGATGATGAAAAACAGAAGAAGATCATTGTACCAGCAAGAAGCAAAACTAGCACTAACTTTCAAAAATAGGAAAGGACTAAGATGTAATAAGGTTCTCAAGTTGATTTTCAAGTTAAAATAAATTCATAAATGCTTGTTTAAGTGAACTTTAATAGCAACTGGAAGGGACATTCAATTTACAACTATGTAATTGCACAAGAAAATCATCACACTTCCTCTTCAATGATGCAACTAGGTTTCAGTCACATCAACTAGGAGACATCTATTTATATGACTGGCCATCCAAGATAACAGGATAACAAAAATAGATAAGAGTCACCTAAATCTTTTTTGTGTGCCACAAGTGATGATTGCATATGGATCTGATGTGCCATTCAAATTAGCAGCAATTAGATTTTTAGCAGCTAACAGTTCAACCTGGAATATAGGAGAAACACTAGTCAAGTATGAATTCCTAAAATACCTACTACATGCATTTAAAATCCTAACACATGAGTCAATTCAATGAATTACATTGGTAAGTAATGGCAATAGAGTACAATACACCGCTATTAGAGGTAAGAATGATAGCATATTGCATGAGCACCAAGATCAGAAATATACCTTGATTATATATGCAGAATTAGTTGGAGGGTGGTCTCCTTTTAACTGGCCTATCTACAAAATAAGTGCACAACTACATGTCAAACAAGTCAAAATAACTCAATGTAAATGGATAATAAGTTAATAACTACATGTTCCAAGAGAAGAATGGAAACAAAAGCCCAAAAAAAAAAAAAAGTCAACAACCTAAACAAATGACTATCTAATCTTATCCAGTTAAAAAAACCCATCAAGGTTTATAATTCTCAAAGTCAAATCAAAGGAATTTCTTTTCTAGAAACTTCCTTAAAGTGAGAGATTCCTGTTAACCAGGCCTCCTGATAAACATTCTAAAGTAAAACATAACAGACATTAATGTTAAATTATCAGCCCATTACCCAGTAACCTGTATCCCAGAGATGAGTGGCATTATTACTGATAATTTTGACTATATCTTTTCCATAAAAAATTCTTCAGTTCCAAATTGAATTTCTTATTTTAACTTGGCACATATATTACACTAGGATATCACAGATTTTTATTATGTTAAGCAAGTGAACATGTGGACACCACTGATTACTTTCTGGTCTTTGTGGATTACAAAGGTAAGGCATTCACAACTGTTCATCACTATGGTGGAATATATTACCAAGACCTTCTCATGTTGTTTAACTTATTTACTCTCTAGGCAGTCAACATCAGCCTTCTTTAACTTAGGCTTCTCTAATTATCTTTTCGAAGGTTTTTAACTAGTACTGTTTTCCCATTAGTTCTTTTTTTTTTTTTTTTTGTTAACTTAATGAATTCACATGTTTACCCTGGAGTTTTAAATTGACAATTTCTATTTTATTTTTTTTTACAAAGTCAATCTTTATTTAAAGATAATTCAATCATTTTCAACGTTAAACTGAATAAATTAAGCCAACCTAGGTAATACGTTATTTGCAGATGACATTGTTTTGATCGAGGAGACTCACGGCAAAGTCAACGATGGATTGGAGGCGTGGAGACAGACTTTGGAGTCTAAAAGGTTCAGGCTGAGAAGGACCAAGAAAGAGTATTTGGAGTGTAAATTTAGTGATTAGATGCTTGAGACAGTCACAAAAGTGAGACTTGATACTCAAGTTATCCCGAAGAGTGAAGATTTAATTATTTGAGGACTAAGATCCAAGGATATGGGTTGATCCATAGTGATGTCACACACTGTGTTGGTACGACTAGAATGAAATGGAGGCTTGCATCTGGTGTCTTCGGTTGACATGAAAATACCACCAAAACTTAAAGGTAAGTATTATAGAGTGGTGGTTAGATCGCCTTGTTGAATGGGACGGAGTGCTAGCCAGTCAAGAACTCCTATATTAATCAGCTGAGAAGTTTAGAACTCCAAAAAACTGCTGCCAAGTACTTTAAATCTTACTAGTTAGTTTTTTCACAACAACCAAGTGTAAACTCCTTATTTCGAATTGAGGGTTTCGTTTCGAGTTGGATTCTTCAAAGTAATGTCAACTCTCTTGAAATGGAACATTCACGTTATACATATACCATCAGAAAATAAAATTTGACCCCACATTTTACATTTCCCAAAATCAAAAGAAATCAAAATATAGCTAAGTACAAAATGGGTCCACTAGCTTAAGCAAACATATATTTAAGTTCAAATACAATAAGCTGCACTAAAAATAGTGCTTGGCCTAAAAGACTTCTCTGAAGAAGGTTTAAAAGAACAAAAGACATCTCTTTGCGAATAAACAAATTTTTTTTCCCAAAGAATTTATTTTTTCTGAATAATGCAAACCACCTTTTGTTTTGAGCAAGCCTATACCAAACCAAACTTATTCCAGTTAGCCGACAATTACTTAAAAAAAAATTTATAGTATTTTAGTTTTTCTTTGAATTTACAAGTTATCTTCTCTGTTATCATGCTTCAAGTCCTAACCATGGCTCCTTTCATGCACATTATTCGTGACACTACTGAAAACCTTATATGGTGAAACTGAAATTAATAATATGTGGAGAGTCTGATCCAGAAACATCTAATCAGACATGTAATGCAAACACATTCCAATAAAAGACTTCTCTAAAATTTATTTTAAAATCTTCCCTATAACACCGTCCCAAGTGCAACCACCATCCGAATTTTCATCTTAAAAAAGTTTGGAGCCCCTAAGTGACGCACTGATCAGATAAAAATAAAAACAACCTTGCAACAACACCCAAACATTTGAAGCAAAGAGAATAACCTTACACATCCAATCAATCAACTATGCCTCATTCCCAAATTATTTCACAATGAAATTAATTTGATTAACCAACTTATTACATGAAGAAAAAACAAAGGGACTCATATGAAGATTGTCAACTCATCCATAAAAATTTCTACCTTTATATATTCATTTTTCCTTCATGGAAGAATAACACTGAATTAACTATATTATTACAGTATAGATGTGCATCCCATCCTCATCAGTTCATTGACACCGTTGCCTTTAATTGAGTTTACTGTTTTGCCAACATCCAGCTGCTAATGGGGAAGGCAATGCTATCATTATTTTTGTTTCAGAAAAAAAAAATAGGTTATTTGTGGTAGTACTATGCCTACTACTACTAGTACTATGCCCTTCTTCTCTTATAAAACCAAAGTGAATTTGCCCTTCTTCTCTTATAATATACTATCACTACTACTAGTACTATGCCTCAATCATAAGCCATTTAAACCAGACTTATCATAAAACACATCATATTTCACACATCTTGGCATTTAGTAGGAGATTGAGTGATCACCAACCACAATTCACTAGCCTAACCCCTACGAGGCAGCAATTTTGACTAGAATATAACAGATATTATATTTAAAGAAGATGGTCGAGCAGTATTGCAATTGTATTTCCTGATTCTTGGCATCTTTTCATAACCACAATACTCAAGTAAGCAATGGCTCTAAAGTAGGAAACAAACAAACAAACAGAAACTGAAGTGAATTCAGCCTTATCCTACCTAATATAATACATATGGAGGCAAAGTTCTGCATTTTCAAAAGAGCAACTTAATTAGAAATACTTTACTTCACTTCTAAAACCAGCAACTTCAAAAGGAAAACCTTCCCGATTCAGTAATCAGTATTACTAGGATATCAATGCAGCATGATTCTTCACCTTTTTTATATCATTGCTATCACACAATAACAAAGTCACTTTCTATCACTTTAAAAGAGTTTCATGTAACTAACTGATACGGAACCATTACAGTAATCCCACAAAAGAAATCACATTCGATTAAATAACTTGTAAAATGCACCATAAAGAAAAAACAAAGCAAAATGCTTCTAAATTAGCCCCAAAATCCCATCATCAATGCCCAATTTTTTTGAACAACCTATAAATTCCCAAGGGCCAGTCGCAAACAGTTCAATACTCCATTCCACTTAAATAGTAGGTATTTGTCTGCTAAGGATTCGAACCCGTAACATCCCTCTATGCCACACCATCACTACTACCCGTGAATAGATCAAATCCAATAACAACAAGCGGTTACAAAAATTCTCTTCATACACATTTCTTCAACAATTTCAAAAGCAAGACCAGAAATTCATAATACCCAAAAAAAAAGCAGAAATTCACAGTACCTTGTCTTTGTCATCGACCACACCAGAATCATCATCGACGGCAACACGACCACCAGCGTTAGCATCGCCGCCTACTGCAAAGAACCAGTAAGAAATGATGACGAATGCCGTGGCGGCAACAGTGACTTTCACCTCCCACCACGACGGCACCAGTACTTCCAACGCCGTCTCCACAATCATCTGTAAGAAAAATACCAAAAAAATGTGCAAATATATAGTTGAAAATGCTGGATCAAACCAAAATATTCAAGATTTTTAAGCACACAAACATTCCTGTAGTATATATATTTATGTATATATACTCACAGTAAGTGTGTCAGTGTGTGAAAGAGAAGGGTCAATGCCAATTGTCAAAGAGGATGATTGTGAAGAAGAAGAAAATGAAGAATTCTAAATTGGCAATTGTTGAAAGTTTAATAGTTGCGTGGAATGATAATTAAATAGTTGGTTGTGCAATGACAGTTTTACCCTTTTCTGTAATGTCTGATTGGGTTTTCGAATTAGGTGTGTGTTTGGTTCGATTTTATATATTATTGGTTCGGTATATCAGTTTTTAATTTTAAATACACTAAATTATTAATTAAATCAATAAGATATTCTTTATCGATTTTGATTCTCAACTCGATTATAAATTTAACAGTAAGAAAATGTTTATAAAATGAATATAGGACTTCTCCAATAATTTAAAGTGATAAAACAATAATGTAACTTTACAACTGCTTATAAAATAAAAACAGTAATAACTAACATAAAAAGAATTATATAAGTCTAACACAAAGAGAAATTAAGAAGAATATAGCTTTTACTTTAGATTTTGACATTTTATATAATATGAAGTTGTAAACTCAAAGTTACTATGAAGTGTGAACGAAGGTCAAAATGATAAAGAGAGTAAATAGTAAGGTATTGAGACTAATATTTAATATTTATATACGGGTAAAATAGTAAACTACTATAATCTTAATGAGTTATTGATTAGCTCAATATTAAAAAATCAAAACTCATAATCCAATAATTTTTTTGTAAAACCATTAATTCAATAGCAATAGATCAATAATACTTTGTTCGATTAGATTTAATTTTTACACACCCCTATTCCGAATTTGAATAACAGATGAGGATTAGGGGTATTTTGGAGATTAGAGGATTTATAGAAAAGTTGGAACTCAAAGTAGAAATGTTTTATCCTTTTTCTTTTTTCCTTAAAAAGCCGTCCACGTGAGTTTTGGTAGAATTTATATCTTTTGGCTCTTGTGGAAATTAAAAAAAAAAAATAGTCTTTATATTTTTTGGCAAGTCAAGTTAGACTATTGAATAAAGACATTTTTATTTTGTACTTACACGACCCTTCTTGTTTGTGATGAAGCTTATTTCAACCAAAAGAAAAATGGCTTAATGGGGCTTAGTATAATTGTTACATAATTAGATTTGGTGTAATTATATTGTCTGACATATTTAGTTGGTCATATAATTATTTGGTCATCAGATAATTAGATATAATTGATAGGAGATAATTACACTTTTCAATTTTCAGGAAAGGGTTATGAATTGTGGCGTGGAGTAAATTACAAGTTGATTGCTTTTTTTTTATTATTTTTTTAATTTCTTTTAATTTCTATTATTTTAAATTTCTTTTTTTTTTATTCGAAAACTATAATATTATTTATATTTCATTTTCTTCTTATTCTCAACCTTTACTTTCATGTGATTTTTCTTATTATCAATTTTATTTATTTATTCTATGTTTATTTTTTCATTAGCATAACTTTTTTAGTATTCTAATTTTTAAATTGAAGGAAAAATTCATTGTTAAATAAGGTTATAGATTTACGTTTTTCATTTCTTTTAAATCACATTTATGTATGTTATGTTGAAATTTGACATAAGAGTGTATTACGTTAAATTTCTTTTCGAATTTAGAACTTATGTTCCCTTTTCGATTTCATTTTTTTTAGTAGTATTGACTTGATATTTTAAATTGCAAGTCATTTATTTTTTTAGTTAGATTTGATAGATTATCTTTTTGTCAAATATTTTCATAATTTATGACATTATACTTATAATATTAATTTTTTTTGCAAACATGTATTTTATAATGTTCATAGAAATCTTTTGCTTTTAGTTTTTATAATTAATCTAATTAATTTATATATAATTTAAAAAAAACATAAATAAATTATTTTATAATATTAGTTAAGAACATATGTTTGTTGATTAATATATTTTCAAAAGATAATATATATCTTAAATATTTAATTCAATATCATTTATAAAGTCTCTTATTTTTCTAATAATTTCTTTTATTATTTTAGATAATTAACTTATATTCTTAAAATTCAATATAATCTTATGATTGCAATTGTGCAACTAAACAATACATTTATAATTATAATATGACAAACAAGCAGATCAACGTAATTATTGGGTTGGATAACTACTAAACTGATACTATCCTAGTAATTACACAAATTTCAATTATCTGATAGCTTTTTAAACAAACCCGTTGTAGTGTTTTTGAATGTTTTAAAATTTGTTTCACTATATTTGTTTGTATTTTTATATGTAAGTTTATTATTTTGTAGGATTTTTAAATTTGTTTCACTATCGGTGGAGCTTACCTTATTTGCTGAGCATTTGACTTTCTTGGACCATTATAAATAGACGTGTATGCTTCAATTAATTAAAGGAGGCGAGAATAGTAGTAGCCGATAATTTTAGGGTAGTAGTAGTATTCATCTCCTCCAAGTTCATAATTTTCATAGATCTTGAATAAAGTCTCCAACATTACTCCAACTTTCAACATTCATAGTAGGTTAATGTTTTCTTTTAATCTTTATTCTTGTTATTTCTTTATAGTATTGTAACACACCAAAAATTTCTAAATTAAGACCCCAATCATTCTATAACACCTCGCAACTCTACTCTTAAAATTTGAATTGTTCGTGTAACACCTCGAACTTTGAGAAGGCTAAAGAGGGCTAACAGGCAAGTCCACGAACCCAAAATGGACCATGGACCCTTCATGGAACCCTAAACGGTCTATTTAGGTAGCCAACCATCCACGGCTGTCAAGTGGTGAGTCACCTGGACGGAACCCTAGACGATATGTGGTGGCTTGTACGGTCCGTTTAGCAGTCTGTACAAGTCGCCCATCAGCTTTAAGTTTTGGTTCAACTTCACACGATCATATCTCTCAGCACATAATGAATTAGGTAGCCCATTACCTATCAAATTAAAAGGTATTTGAGTCCTCTTTCCAACGTCACCAAGTTTTCCTCATTCGAGTTTGTAGTAAAAATTTATGCCTATTTTAGTGAATCTCTATCAGATGATCGAAGTTCACGAACGACTATATTGTCAGTGAAATTTTTCATGGACCGTGGAGCCTTAAAACGATCTGTGAAACCTCCCATTTAAGGCACCTCATCATTTTTATAAGTTGTGGTCATTTTGGTCTTTCCCATATGCATTTGACACTTAAACTACGTCGTTTTAACCCCTATTCTAAGCTTAAACCACGACGTTTTACACCTAATTAAGAGCTTAGAAAGTGTTAATCAATTATTTTACGTTCATTAAGGCTTCAAGTCATTAGAGCAAGGTTCCAAGAGGAGAAAATCTAGGGTTCAAGCGTTCTTTGAGTTTTGTCGATTTTGCCAAAGAACTTCGTTCTTCCAGGTATGTAAGACTATCATAGTATTGGACTAGTTCGTCCCCACGCCTTGCATCTACTTTCAAATCAATAAAAGAGTAAGCTAGGGTTCTATCCTTAGATTTGAGTATTCTTGAGATGATTTGATATTGAGTTTTGAGTTCTTGAGTTACTCATTATTGAATTCTATTTCCTGATTATTGAGTTGTTATATCTTGCATTGAGATTCTTGAGTTGATTGTTCATGTCTATTTTTTAGCATGAACCTTATTTCTAAGTATTCATTGAGTTTTTATTGAGATTAATCTTTTAAACAAAATATAATTGTTCAAATTGAGTTTTGAGAAAGTAAAGAAGAGTTTGAGAAAAAGCCTAACCAAGATAAGCAAAGGTATATGGGAACTAAGTATTTCCCAAATGTTTCATTTTTAAATGAACAAAGAGAATCTTACCTTTTTTAAGAAAAGTTATAAAAGTTTTCAGAAAGATTGAGTACATAGTAGTTACCTCTTAAAGAGGCCCATAGTGAGTAATTATCTCAACCCATAATGGATTTTTTACATTGAGCAAAGAGAAACCTTATTTTCTAAATGAGCAATGAGTTTCAGAGATATTTCAGAGCAATTACCTCTTTTAAGAGGTTAGTTTGAGCAATTATCTCAAATCAGAGAAACAATATGTTTTTATACATTTGAGCAAAGAGTATATATTATTGGGAGTAGTATTGAGCACCAATTTGGGGGAGAGTTCAAATAACTCACTGCCCCCATAAACCATGTCTTGCCAACATGGGTATATAATCATACTTTTTAGATGAATCCTTTGTGACTTCAGGCAGATCCACTTAGTTGAGAGGTTCTATATCCTGGCACGATATAGGATAGTTCTGGTAGCGTGGACAAGACGCTTTATCATCACGTAACTCATACTGATGGTTGTCGGTTAGAGAATATCTCAATATAGTTAAAGTGTATTTTAAATATGTCACTTATTATGTTGAAGTTCAGAGATAAGAAAGTATTTTGTAAAGTTAAATGATTTCATTCCTTTAATTCTTTACATTCAGTTGAGTTTATGATATACCTATTGCAGTTTTTTCATTCAGTTATTTCGTCATGGCTATATTACATACTCGTGCATTCAATGTATTAATGTCATTTGAACTGCATCTCTTATGATACAGTTTAGGATCATCAACAAACGTTTCGTTGAGATCACTTTGCGCTTCAAATAGTTGGTGAGCCTCCTTATTTTCCGGAGGATTTCACATTTATTTTCTTATTACTGTTGAGTTGTCCCGACATCTATCCTAGTATTAGAGGCTTCATAGATAGTTAGAGTTGAGGAGTCTCTCAGTATTTTCCTTTTATTTTGAGCTGTTTTGCAAATTGTTTTAGTTATAACATTGAGTACTTTCAGACATTCTTATTTAGTTTTTCTTTGAGATCGATTTATGTTCTAAGTCTTTTATTGCTTGAGTAATTGTATTCCGCTAAGTAGTCAGCCATATCAAGGGTTCACTTGGGAATTAGAAATATTTCTCGAGTGTCGATCATGTCTAGGGTGTAGGCTCGGGACTTGACTAGTATGAATAGCTAAAACCTTTAAGGTTATGAAATTCATTGTATTGTGTAGTTCATAAAGTTTTTGTGTAATTGCCTATTATTGGAGTTGTTAGATATCAAAATTCTTTTCTAAATTAATTAAAAAGATTAGTGATTGCAAACATCATCCGATGTCCTAATATCTTAATCTACATACTCAAAAGAGCGGGTTAGGATTCGGTAAAACAAGATTTGTATAAACTCGAGGTGTTAACCCTTATTTAATAGATTTAATTGTGTATAATTGAATCATCTTGGCATAATCGGTCGTTCTTATTGTCAATAACTCATATAGTTGTGGAAGCATCATATATAGATGTTTTGTTCATGAACTCGGAAGAGACTGTATGGTAGTATAGGAGACTGAGTCCATTATGGGAACACAATCTTAGTATTTTAATCACATAAGTTTACATGCATATTTACTTTTTGTCTTACTAGTTTAATTTACTACGATCAATCTCTACAACTTACGAACTAGAAATCTATTATAAGTTGAGAAGTCATACCAATACGTCACCATTAAGGACTTCTACCATATTTTTTATGGATTCGACCCCAACCTAGTCAAGTTATGCATACGATCATATTATATCAAAAGTGAGGTGTACCTTGAGCATGGATGGCCCTAACATATAGATAGTTTGGAAATTGGGTCTGTAAAAGGATCTATCCCTCCATCCATAGGATCCTTCAAGTCGAGAGTCAGCTTTTTCCAATGATACATTACTTTCTTTAAGGATATAAGTCATATTTAGTTTAAGTAAAATAAAGAGTAAGTTTTTTTTACTGACATGGTAATAGTCGTATACCTTAGGCATGAAATTTGTTTTGAATAAAAAAATTGAACCCTTCAAAAAATTGCATAAACTTCTATTGCATATTGGAGTAGCTTAATTCAACTCTGGATACATCTAAAGATACTTTAGTTAATGTTTTACTAATAAATAAATATGAATAAAAATAACTGAATCAAATAATAATTTTTAAAAAAAAATTTGTCTTATGAACATGGGAGAACTTGGAAATGAACGGTAATTTCTTCATCGACCATTTTTAACATATAATGTATGAACTTAAACTAAATTTACTGTCTTTTAAAGTGGGAAGACCTTGAAAATCGACGGAGAAATTTTTTCGTTGGTCAATTTTACTCGTAATAATTTAAGTTGAAGGAAAAAAACCCATAAAATAACAAGCTAACAGTAGCAAATTGCCAACATATAACAAGAATCAAAATTATCATCAACAATAAAAAAAGTAGCCTCATGTAACAAGAATCAATTTAATATCAACAAAATGACAGAGCCACAATTCAGGAATACAAGTTTAGAGCAAACAAGTTCCAGAAGAAACCAAAATAATATAAATTCATAGAAGCAAATTTTCAAATAAACATAAACACACTATCAATTAAAATATATAATATTAACAATGATCCAAAATAATAATAAATGATGGGTAACAACTCAGCAAATAATGAGGAAATAAAATAAAACATAATGTCCAGCTTATTTGGTAGTCAAAACAGAGCCAAAAATAAATAAAGTTAAATTATGATAAAGGCTAGGGGTTGTTTGTGGTGGTGGACTGGTTAAGCTCACCGGAAAAGACAATGAATAGTGAGATCATTTTTTGGGAATTAGAAAATCAGAAAATTATTCGATCCTAATTTTAAATATTTTATCCATCAACATCTAACTTTATCACCAAGTAATGATTTAAATAGGAAATTTAAAAACCATCTTTGTAAAATATCATGGCCTTAAAATTGTGGATCAAAACTACTGATTAATAAAATATATATGTATGTAATTTTTATCCGTATTTAAATATGTTTTTAGACTGTGCTAAATAACACAAAAATAAATATTAATAAGAGTAATAAATAAAATGAATATTAACAAATGCAACGAATAAAATGAATGACATGTAAAAAATGCAATTTAACAAAAAATAATGAGTTCAAACTGAGCAAATACTTGAACATATTCAACCGACTGTGACAAAAATAATGTAATCAAAATTGACTTGATAAAAATCCTAACATTTGGAGAAAAATAAATAAAAATAATTATCGATAAACAACAAAAAGTTGTTTTATTTCTTTATCACCAAACTACTCACAAAAAATCAAAAACAAGCTACATAGTCATAACCAGACATTACAAATTTTCAAATATCATTTTTCAATTTAAAAACAAAACTATTTTTTTTTTCCAATTTTGACAAGGGAACATA
Organism: Solanum bulbocastanum; assembly: GCA_037074985.1. Lineage (NCBI taxonomy): Eukaryota > Viridiplantae > Streptophyta > Magnoliopsida > Solanales > Solanaceae > Solanum > Solanum bulbocastanum. The sequence goes on from CM073604.1 coordinate 5,306,741, forward strand.
GTCAAAAGCTTCCATCAACGCGAGGAAGAAATAATATGCTAGAAATGAAAGATAACCCAAGGAGACGAATATATGTCCCCGTTTGAAAAATTAAATATCAAGTGGACCATCAATTTTTTTTTGTAACCCTAAGATAACCCACACCACTATAATTTCTGCCACAGCCTCTGCCCTTTAGGGTGAGCATTGGTTTACCCGCACTATGTAATAGCCTACAAATCAGGAATGTAAACCGCACTAATGTGATAGGCTCGATTCAAAAGGCATTGAGGGGGGTCAATTAAACTCTATATAGTACCATCAATTGAGCCAACTGAGCCATCTCGAAGGATAGGACCATCAATTAAACTCTATATAGTAGCTTTTCTCCATCTGTATTTGCATTGAATGAAAATTTGGATTGATTAACGGACAAGGCGTTTATTAGAAAAGACACTTTCAAGTGCAAAAGAGGAACAAAAAACGTAACCTTAAAAAACAACAATAGTAAATCTTACATGGACTCAATTATTACATTATACCAACATTGTATGCCAAATATATGATTTGGTGTAAATATGAATATCGTTGACAACATCAAAGAGGAGATGACATAACTCTCAAAGGATGAGCTTTGGATGAGATGAAACTAAATGTTTCCTCCATGTCTAAGTCCTTTGACTCAATGTCTTCTTCAAGTTTCCATTTGAAGGAATTCAAGAGTGAACCCAACATTATTTGAACTAATCTCATTGCCAATGGCAAACCAGGACATATTCTTTCATCAACACCAAAAGGAATCAATTCAAAATCTCGCCCTCGCAACATCCACTTCTAAACTTTGGAATCTGTCAGGTTTAAATACCAAAGGGTCCTTCCAAAAAGTAGGATCTCGACCAATCGCCCACACATTAACTAGAATCAATGACCCCTTTGGGATGATGTAGTTGCAAAGGTTAACATCTTGCTCGACTTTTCGGGGTATTAAAAATGGAGTTGGTGGGTGCATTCTTTGAAGGTTTCTTTGACAATGAATTGCAAGTAAGGGAGTTAAGGAATAATTGATTCTTCTACTTGTTTTCCTTTTCCAACGACTTCTGCAAGCTCACGTTGAACTTTCTTCGTAATCTCTGGTTGTCTAAGTATTTCTGCCATTTGCCCATTCTAATATTGTTATCGGTGAATCAGTACCACCAGCAAATAAGTCCTGTAATATTTAATAATTCTCTTAAATAAATTAGGGGTATAAGTAGATTGACATGAGTTTGAATGAGTTAAAATGGATTAAGATGATAAATATATGAGTCAATAATCTGTCTAAATATTATTTGGATAGAAATATATTGGGTTAAAATGAACTATATAAATGGAATGATTCATAAATACTTGTGAAAGCTTAAAATATAATATGCCATAATCTACAATTATTAACTAAATATCGCATAATCTACAATTATGTTAACCAAATTACATAATCTACAATTATTAACTAAATTACATAATCTACAATTCACTCTCCTTCTTGTGAATTGTGATACTCAAATTCAAATTAATTTCTCTTTGGTTTATTTGAATTTTCAATTATGTAAAATGTGTGGTTTTGATCCTTGAAGTTAAATATTTAAAGGAATCATTATTTAGAATATTTAAAATTTAAAAAGGGATAAGGCACAAGTGTTTATGTCTGAGGATATTCTTGAGCCAAACGATTAACATCAGGAGTATTTGGAGACCGAAATGAGGATGACAAATAGTTTTGTACTAACTCAAATAATTGAGGGACATTTTAAACCCTTATGCCTAATAAATTTAGGCATTATCTAAATTTGATTAGTGTGTGCAGTACTAAGTAAATATCTTGCCAGGGTTGAGGACAAGACAGAGAGATGAAGATAATTCTAAGTCAAGGAAAATAATTGTTGTTTATTTATTGAATTACCCATTGTTTTCTTATAGGTTTAAGAAATTCTTTACTCTTATAGGTTTGAGAAAGCCATTTTCATGTAGGTTAAGGGATAATTGGGACTTGTAAATAAGGGTTGTAATTAAGTAGAAATTCTTTGTACTATTCTTCTCGAGTATAATGCACAACTCTATATATCTACTTTTGTCCTAAGGACATTGACTTAACTGAATCACGCTAAATTTTTATGTTATTTACTTCTTCTTTCTTACTTCATGGACAATTTAAATCAAAATATTGAGGCTGTGGTGATGTAGTGGTCAAAAACAGGACATTTGGTATACCGTTTAGTACACAAAAAATCATAATTGGGTTGTGGTGATGCAGTGGTGGGACTGGTTCACAGTTAACCAGAGTTTTAAGTTTCAAGCCCCGAGGAATTGCTTCACCCTTAACTAGATGTTGCATGTTCAAGCCCTGAGTATGGAGAAATTAAATCCTATTGGAAATGTCACCCTGAATGAGTCATGCATTGCGCGATCCGAATTTAGTCGGTGCTCCAACGTAGGCTCCAGACACAGACACTGGGTGGAAAACCAAAAAAAATAATCATGTTATTAAGTTTTACCTTTGAATCCGAAAAAGGGTCAGCCAAGTCCTTGGAGAAAAGGGTGTTACACATCAAATTGAAATTAGTCTTGAAAACAGCTTGACATATATCCAAAGCTTTACCTTATTGACTACATTTTGCACAATAAGCAATCAACCCTTTCACCTTTTGAGACCTTAGATGTTCATTTGCATCAAGCTTATTGGAAGAGAAGATATTCGTGTTCAAGATTTTCCTAAGCGTTCGCCATTGAGGACAAACAGGAAGACATGCCACACAAAATTTGCAATAGTTATGTCCAAGTCTTGCTTTTGAAGGACTTGTTTTGCCATGGCTGATGAAGAAACGACTTCTATTGTGTTTTGTCCTATTTTCAAACTCATAATTGGACCATATATTTGTGCAAGATTGACTAGTGATCTATGAGGTTTTGTACCTAACAGATGAAAATTTCCAATAATTGGCCATGGTGATGGCCCTGGTGGAAGTTTTTTGTTGCCTCTAGTACTGCATATTTTTGCTATAGTAATATAAAGAAAACTCAAAGGCCAAAGTTGATCCAAGCACAAGTGTATAGTTATCCATTTTTGTAAGAAATTTGCAGCTCTATCAATGGGGAATGCATATTTATATAGAGATAAGGATATAAATTAACAACTTGAAGTTGTATCGAATTTACAAAAAAACACTTTAAATATGATGACGTTCTATTACCTTTCTAAATAATTTTGAACTTATATTATTATATCATTTTTCGATGTTTCAAATTTTAAAAAACAAGTGTTATCCCGCACCAATCATTATGTGACACGTGTTAATTTAATTTAAAGTGTGATTTTTTTTTCATTTTAAGTTTTTCTTTATCCTTTTTTCTCTCTTACTTTTTGACCTTTTTTTTTTTAATTCAATTTTAAATTTCACCTCACCTCCAAACCCATCCCCACATTCAAGTTGACCCCACCCCGATTTTCTTTCTTTTTTTACTTTATCGATATATCGCTCGCAATAAACGTTTGAATCATGGTTTTATTGAATACTTCAAAATAATAACTTTTTAAAATTTGGAACCAATTTAAAATAATTTTTTTTGCTTTATTCTTAATAATGATTTTTTATTGTAGCCACACAAATATTATATAATATTTGAAATCTCAAATTTCAAGAGTCTTATAATCCCACCAGTGTTTATTATATAGCATATTCTAATTAATTAAGCTCACAAAGTTTTAAAAGTCTTACATTTACTTTTAAACAACTTTTTGCCTAACTATATTATTAAGACATATAAATTTAAGGAGATGGTGTATAGAAGGGCGTACATGAAGTATCAATACCAAACCTAGAGGTTTTGTGTAGACAACTTACTCTGATAAAATATTAGTGCCTGATTCTATGATAGTGTCCTATAAATCACATAAAAACGACTTTATCCTTACTAATTTCCTGTGCCATACACTTTACAAGATTGAAAAAATTGTAAGCGCGAATTGCAATTTTTTTATATTATAGTTATAATACCTAAGGCTAAATATTTGTTATTATGCATTATTTTCTCGAGAAATGAACTCTCTATTAGAATTGTTACTGCCTAACATACCATGTGAAGGTAGTGTACAAGTTAGTTAAAGTGTCAAGTCAACTTGAACTGACGAATCATATTAAATCAACATATTGTGTATTTTTTTTTTTGTGTGGAATTGAGACACCCCACACTCTCATGTGATCTTGTGTATTTTTGTATATCATGTGTGTGTAGACTAGCATCTTAAGTCTACTTTGTATCATATGTAACTTACCTTTAGAATTTGTGTAGAGCCGTCATTTCCTCATGCATTGCAACCATCCATTGTGGGTGTTTTGCAGCCGACTTAAACCCTCTTGGTTCAGAGAAGCAAATAAAGCTGTAAAAAGGCGATGAGTTTCAAGATGAGCTAAGTTGGCTTGATGACGAGTGGAAGGTTTAAAAATGCCCGCTTTTGCTCAAGTTACCATGGGGTGAACTGATGCAGAGGACACTGATTTTGAGCCAAAGAATTACTCAAAACGTCCGAAGAGGACTGCTGAGAGGAGGCAACAGATTGCTGTGATGGAACGTCGACCAGGCCAGGTAATGGAGGAACATGAACTGGCTGCTCATTCAGGGGTGAAACAGTAGACGGATTAGTATGTAAGGGTTGGTATGGAGTTGAGATATCACTATGATATGCATCACAACAAGGAGGGCATGAAGAAGGTAAGTGCAGCGAGGCGGAAGAAGGAGAAGGATCAGTGACAGTTGAGGATTCTTGAGGCATGGACAAAGACTCCAAAAAGGTTGCGAGTTGCAAAGAGTTTAAGTCCTTAGATGAAGTAGTTCTTGAAAAAGGCAAAGAATGTTCATCAAATCGAGCATGGCGAGTGACATAGATTCGAGATGTTGCCGGATCAAGGCATCTATAACCTTTGTATTGAGAACTATAACCGATAAAAATACACGGAAGGCTTCTAGAAGATAACTTGTGATCCGCATAGTCACGAAGATATGGAAATACTTGGCAACCATAGACCTTGAAGTTATGATAATTTGGCCGCTCAAAAAACAGAAGTTCAAAAGGAGACTTGTTGTTCAATACCTTTGTAGGGAGACGATTGATGATGTAAACGGCTGAACTGAACACATCTACCCAATAAGAGGTAGGAACATTTGCATTGAAAAGCATAGCCACTCTACTGTTTTGCTGTGGCGTATACGGGCAAGATAACCTATGAAGAGTGCCATTGTCTTCAAATAATCGGTAAACAGTGTGATTAACAAACTCTGTGCCTCCATCACTTTGAAAAACCTTAATTTTCTGAGAGAACTGAGTTTGCACAAATTTCATGAAAACAGACAAAACAGATGCAAACCCAGACTTGGTTTGGAGAGGATAAAACCAGGTGAAGCGAGAGTAGTCATCAACAAAAGCCACATAATACCTATAGTTAGCAGTAGATGTAATAGGCGTAGGGCCCCACAAATCACAATGTATCAAGTCCAAAGGATGCAAAGATCGTGTAGTATTTAAATCAAATGTCAAACGGTATCCTTTAGATAGTTGACAAGAAGAGAAAATGACTGGTTTAGGTAAAATAGAAGTAACGGACAAACATCCCAACTTACGCAAAAGTAAAACAGTATCAAAGGCAACATGCCCTAACCGACTATGCCAAAGTTCATAAGATGCTTTCAAACTTGAATTTGTAATAGCCGCCAAAGCTTGATGCTCATTATGCAAAACATATAGTCCATTCTCATATTTGCCTCGAGCCAGAACTTGTTTCGTTTTTCTGTCCTGAATCTGAAAAAATGATTGAGAGAACAAAACGTCCACCGGATTATCACTTGTTAATTTACTAATGGACAAAAGATTCTTGGCAAGATTTGGAATAACCAAAACATCACGCAAGTGTAAATTTTTAGAAATAGTAGAGGAACCCATATAAGTGATAGGAAGAGTAGTACCATTTCCAAATGTCACCTTAGCAGTGCCCAAATATGGAGAAACATGATGAACACTTGTTGAAGACGAAGTCATATGATCAGTGGCCCCGGAATCAACGTACCAATCAGGGGTAGAAGCAGTGACATGACATTGGGCATTAAATGCTTCAGCCAAGTTTGCGTCACGAGAAGCAGCTTGAGTGGCATAGGTAGCAAGAGTAGGACAAGCATTTGCATAGTGGCTATCTGTTTGACATAGCTGGTAGTGTGGTGGCCTGCGAACACGACCTCGACCACCTGATCCACCGCCCCTATTAGATCAACCATGACCACCACTGTTAGAGGATAGATGAGTCGACTGAGCCGTGAAAACAGCAGACGGTGATGGTGATGCACCATGAAGCGACTTGAGAAAGAGTTCATGACTCTCAGCTTGTGATAGTAAGTCGCGAAAGGTAGGCGCTGGTTGGTGGCACGAATGGCAGTCGAAAAAGTCTCAAAGGAGGCTCCTAAGCCGCATAAAAAACAATGTAGTTTATCGATATCATCAATAGGCTGACCAATGGCAGCCAACTGATCACAGATGGATTTAAATTTACGGCCATAATCAGCAACGGAGAAAGTACCTTTGACAGTTTGACGAAGTTGATCACGCAGATAATGAACACGTTCAACGGAAGAGTTACTATAAGTAGATTCGAGAGCAACCCAGATTTGACGGGCTGTAGTGAGGCCCAAAATTTCAGAGACCGCCTCTTCCGTAAGAGGAGTAAAGGATGATGACAGCCCGCTGATCAGCGGCAAGCCAGGCATCATAGAGAGGATTCAGAACCTCTTTGTCATCCGTAAGAAGCAGCGCTGGAGGAGCTATGGAGGACCTGTCAACATGATCCAATAAGCGTTGATACGATAGTAGTGGCAACAACTGATTTTTTTCAATAAAGATAATTTGTGGAAGAGAGCTTAATCGTGAGCATGTGCAAAACAGTGGCAATTGGCAGAGTGCCGTCACTTGTGGAAGAGGAAGCCATGATCAAAGTGTAGAAATTTGAGGCGAGAAACGGGAAGGCAGAATCGATTGGAATTGGAGAGGGATAATCGAAAGAAGAAGAAGAAGAAGGAGGGGAGGAGAGGAGGTAACCAGGAAGAAATAGAGAAGCGTAGGGTTTACTACTTAGGCTGATACCATGTTAGAGTGGAAAACCTAACCTCCAATGTGGAGGTAGATAATATTTTATATTGACAAATATTACATAAGTATTATATAAGTGGTACACAAGAATAAGTAAATTACAATATGTGTATAAAGTAAATTAAGTAACTCTAATATATACTATTAACCATATGTTTATATATAGTATTTAATATAGAATAATTATTTATTCAGTTTTAATAGATCACATATTCGTTTGATGTTTGTTTACTTATATAATAGATGATTTAGTGTATAGAGTTTTAGCTTATAGACAAATGATTAAATCATCGGTTCTTATAAATCATTGAAAGAAAATGCATTTAAAGCTACAAAACGCATAGTAGCTAAATATGAAATTATTCGTAGCTAAACACTTTAGCCATAAATTTTTTTTGTAGCATTTGTGGCAAGATGTAGCGTGGCTAAAAGTTAGCTACACACTTTACATGGTCCATGGCTGAGGAAAAACATTTATAGCTACAAAAAAATTATATTGTAGATGTAATAATAAAAAATTCTTGCTATGAAATATATACTTATGACAAATAATTTTACTCTTTTGCCGCATCGAATAAAATCTATAACAATTTTTAAATTTGAGTTTGGGGTTTGGATTTAAATGGGGAAGGGAAGAGTGCAGATGTGATGGCTTAGGTTTGAGTATTTTTTTCCCTTCAATTACTTATTATTATATATATGTATAATTTTTACTTTCTCTTTTACAAATGTTATTACTTCTAGTATATAAGTAACAAATACAATAATTTTTACCCCAAAAAAACACAAATATAACAAAGAAAATTATCTAGTGAAAATAATAATAGTAGTAATAAATATAAATATATACTTTACTTTAAGTTAATGGAAAAGTTGAACTATTTATATGAAACAAATATTATTCTAAAATATATATCTTTGTTTATTTTATGATATTGTTAGTTTTATTATCTACGATCTTTTTAAAAATAAATTCTTAACTTATATTTTTCATATCTGTCCAACAACAACAACAATTAATAACATACCTTATCACCACGCAACTGTTCTCAAGTTGTCAAGTCCCATGTTATATTTCATTTTTAGTTTGGAAAAAATTTTTGGTTAGAAAATTTGGTCAGAATAGTATTTTACTTATGTTATTTTATCTTTTTGAATATTTTTACCCTTTTAACTTTAATATCTTTTAATTAAAAAATAGAAAGAAGATCAGTTTATTTTAAAATTAAAAATATATTATAGACTTTTTAAATTTCTGGCCAAATTTTCGCCAAATTTTCTGGCCTTTTAGTTTCTAGTTCCTATCAACATTAGGATATGATGCTAGTGTTGTATGTTCATAAAATTGTCAATATTGGGAATGTTGTCTCTTTCATTTTAACAATGTTTTTATCACGTATTCAGCTAGTGTTGTTTGTCCATAAAATTGTCAATATTGGGAATGTTGTCTCTTTCATTTTAACAATGTTTTTATCACGTATTCAGCTAGTGTTGTTTGTCCATAAAATTGTCAATATTGGGAATGTTGTCTCTTTCATTTAACAAAGTTTTTGTTTAAATTGATTTCTTCTACCAAACTTTGTCACCTTGTGTAACGACTTAATTCCATGGTCAGGGAAAAGCCAATGGAGAAAGAATTGGGGTCAGAAAACTTTTGGTAGTAACTTGAAATTTTCCAACCTAGTACAAATTTGGACGAAATCGGAGTCGGTAAACCCTAGGGAAGCTTGGTAACAAATGGGTGATTTAATTATGATTTTGATTACAAGAATAGATAGCTAAGATGTTAAGGAACCCGTACGACTTTACGGAATTGAATTCGGGAGAGTAGAACTCTTGAAAATGATCTTAGCGTGAATGGGTGGTTTTGGAATGTCAAGGGTTGAAGGTATGTTGTGAAATGGGGGATTGCAATTCAAATTCTAGCTTTATGTCTTCGTGCATGCCGCCGTAGCAGGATTGTTGCCGCTGTAGCGGGATGGGTCTTGCTGTAGCAGGACAAACGCGACTTAAGTCGGAAATAAAACCCCAAAAATCGTTTTATTCTGTACTTTTCGACTTTGAGAGCTAAGGAACAACCCCAGGGTTTTCTTGACAGTTTTCCACCATTCTTGAGGCTAAAGGGAAGGTTTTCACTCCCCGAATCTGTTTTTCGATCCGTACAATGTAAATTTGTAGGTAATTATTTTGGGGGAAGGGTTTTGATCTGAAACTAATGGTGGAAAAAACCCTGAATTGGGTATTAATATCTTGGGTTTGGTCTAGAGTTATTGGATTTGTTAAAATCCGGATAATTAGACCTTTGATTATTGATCCTTGCGTTAATTGTATATTTTTTAGACCACGAACAAGTGAGCATAATCCATAAAGGAAGATTCAAATGTCTTAGGGGATTCAAGCTTGGATTCAAGGTAGATGATGGTTGTTATTTCATGTTGGTGTGATATATGTTTGTAATTGCTCATTATAATGCATGTATGTATGTGAATATTGCATTATTGATCACTCTAATCGTAAATGAGGATAATTGAATAATTGTATGCCATGAATCACCTCTTGTTATATGATTGTGAGAATATACATTGTGATTGTGATTGTGGTTTGTTGAATGGATCGGGTGTTACGTTTCGACACACTAACTTAGATCAGTTGCTACGTTCGAGCATAAACATTGGATCGATTGCCACGCTCCGGCATGAACATTGGATCGGTTGCCACGTTTTGGCATAAACATTGGATCGGGTACCACGTACCGGTACACTAACAATTTGGGTGTGGGTTCCATGAGAGGACCATTGAATTGTGTTGTGTATCTACTTGTGATGATTACGTTCATATCTAATGATGATTGATATTGGAAGACTGTATGTTGCTCTAAAATTGATAATCAATGTGTATTATTGAGAACTTGGGATGCTACATTGATATTGAAAAGATGACTAATATTGTGTATGTTCGGTATATGCTTGTTTTATAATGTTGTGGTTACTTCCATGTGTTTCACTTAATGGTATAGGCGCGTGATCCTACCAGTACTCTGTGGTTGTGTAGTGATACTGCACTTGCTCTTTCTTTGTTGAGTACAAGGCATCTTCAGGTGGCTATTGATAAACCTTAGCTAGGTGACTATTGAGCGTGACCGGATTCAAGTGTGAGTCAATTCTTTTAGGCTACCATGAATTTTTCTTGTTTAAGTCCACTCTTTTCGGACTCAGACTTTTGTTTAATGTGTTGTTTCGTTTCGGGGTTGTACCCTTTGTTCTTAGACTTGTCGTTAGTAGAGTTTTGGTACAATGACTTTCAGGTTCTAGGGATTGAATTTCTGCATTAGTTTGGTTAGTTATTTGTTAAGACCTTTGGAGTTTATGGGGACTCCATTTTTATTGTCACTTAAAACTATTTTCGTATCTTTAAATGCGTAGTATTTGGTTAAGTTTTTAGATTTGGGTTGTAGTAATGGTTCTCTCACCGGAGGATTAGTGTAGGTTCCAATCACGACGGTCTGGGTCGTGGTAAAATTGATATTAAAGATCTAGGTTCGTTGATCTCATTGTACCAAAACGAGTTTAGTAGAGTCTAGCGGAAGGTACGATGACGTCCGTACTTTTCTTGGAGAGGCAATAGGACTTTAGGAAAAACTCACTTCTTTCTACTTCTTCATGCTATTACACGAATCTAATTAGTATCTGGGTGATACAAATTGGTATCTTTCCTCTTTTCACTCTAGGGTCCGAACTAGAGCAACAAAAGTGGTAACACCATCACTAGCAAGAGATGATGTGTATAGACTAATGATTATTGAATAGGGTCACCAATCAGAACAAGTATCCATTGCCTCCAATAGATGACCTTTTTGACCAATTGCAAGGTGCATCAATTTTATCTAAGATTGATTTAAGGTCTGGTTACCATCAATTAAAGATTGAGGCAGTTAAGAATTGGGTTCGACCAAGTTCTATGATTGAAATTAGTAGTTTTGTAGGGCTCGCTAGCTAGTAGCTACTATTGTCGCTTGTGGTATGAGTTGAGTCCAATTGGTATCCCCCGATTCCAATTGGTATCTCAACGAAGTGAACAAGACGTCGTAGTCCCGGCTGAAGGGACACAAGCAAGTTAATTGAAACTGAGAAGGTTCCAATTAGTATCTGGCCTTAGGGGTCGTATAAGGCATAGATAATCAGTAATGGTTGCCTATGGAATGAACTAATTAAAGAATTTGGACTTGTCTACAAATTGTAAATACTTGAGTGTCGTGAAACTTGTTATGAATAGAAAGTCATCACGAGATGCAGTTTAGGCTTATACATTGATGAGCATTTCAACTATCAAGGAGTTAACCTTTGTTGAAGTTGAAGAATCCGCTGAATTCTCAGATTCACCAAAGTTGAAGGCAGAGTAAGAAAGTTCATCAAACAACTTAGATGTAATGTTGCCCTCAGGGATTGCACTTTTGAGTGTCATTTGAGACTTGCTCTTTCTTGCCATCTCCAAGGAGATGAAATATTTAGATCCATTCAAAGCACTTGTCTTAAACTTGTGTCGAGTGATTGGATCAATATCACTAAAATCAACAAATGTGGAAATAGTAGAGTCCTTGCATAAAACATCATTGATCTTCTTGAAGGCCATTGCAAAGTTGAACTTGTTGTTTTTTGATTTGTAGGAGGAAGAGATGAAGAGCAGAATTGGTCTCACCGAGCGTGCCAAATTTGTTCGCAACAAATTTGAAAATTAACTGCAAGCAAAATAAATAAAAGAAAATGTGATTTTTATTGATGAATCTTGTGAGTACAATTATGTTGTTCTCTTGATCCTTCTCTCCTAAGCTTCTTCGTGATTCAAGGACCTTCAATAGTGTATTTCTCGAATGTAGGATGATGTAGACCTCCTTGATATGTATTTGATCTCCGGAAACATCGGGAAGCACTTCGTCGTTGCAAGTCGATCTCCGATAAGAACTTCGTTGACCACTCCTTTGAAGAGCTATGTAGTTAGTGTTGTAGCTTTCTCCAATTGCAGAATGCTTGTTGAGGAGTTTTTCTTCCCTCTTAGAATATCATGTTCATCCCCTATTTATAGTTGTAGGGGATGGACAAGGTTGCTTATGATTGGCCAAATGATGTCATTTTGACACTTGGCAGATTCTAATTGGTTCTTGCATTTGACTAGGACTACCACCTCATTTGGACACATGGTGTCACCTCGTTGGTCTTAGATACCTAGTCACTATGACACATGGCATGAGTTTGAGCTTCAAGATAAAATGGACCTTGGACTTGAATTTAATAAAAATGGACAGGGATTTAATCCAAATTTCGTATAAATTAAATCAATAAACAGGGATTTAATCCAAATTTCGTATAAATTAAATCAATAAAATTTGTGTGTCTACAACGTGACACATACTTTATTCCATCATTTCTACAACATATATACATCATATATACATCTCACTAATAAATTTTTATTCTCAAGTAATCCATAACCTGCCTCACCGCCAGGCTACTGGCTTAATATAGATGTTTATAAAAAAAAAGATGGTTCTTACTCAAGCCTCTTTAGGCTTATATATAGGCTCCTGCCCTAACTGCAATGGTGGAAGCAACATGCAAATATCATATTTTTCTTTAACTCAATCAATTAACAATTATGACTAATTTCAAGTGTCACATAGATCAATCAAAAGTATCAAGTTCATCAAAGTGCAATAATCAAGAACACTAAGCATAAATCCCACAGATTTATCACGCACAATAACAATTGGAACTCATGGGAACAACCCATATTTTACAAACTCACCGAATATGACTTCGACATCAATAACACTCGCCGGCAATGACATCGGCATCAATAACACTCATTGGCAATGACCTCAGTTCCAATAACACTCGCTGGCAGTGACTTCGGTACCAATAACACTCTCGTCGACAATGACCTCGACATCAATAACACTCGCCGGTAATAACCTTAGCATTAGTAACACTCGTCGGTAATAACCTCGACATCAATAAACATCACAAGTCTCATCACAGTGCTCAAAAATTAATACAAGTAATCAATTTCACACCATAAGAAAGAGACAATCACCTAAGCAAATCAAGTCCACAATAATGTCACCAAAACATTTCATCAATTATCACATCAGGGTTCAGAACAAGACCAATTCACAAAGTACTATGATCAACACATTGCCTTTTCATTTAACCCCTTTTACTCATTAAGATTTATTAAGTGGAACAATGAACCCATCTCCTCATTCTCATTATGATCGAACACACACAATGTAGGGAAATACACGATTTTACTAGATTTACAAGGTTTATGAGATCACTTGCCTTAATTCAATCGACTACTCAACCCAACACTTGAGTCTTACCCTTCCGAACAACGTCCAAAGCCATACAATCTAATTCAATCAAGTATCCACAATAAGATTTCGGAAATAACAATACTTAATTCAAAAACTTTGAAAAAACGGGTCAACACAACTCAAAAACCCAATTCTAAAATTGATATTTAAATACAAAAACCTTTACTTGAAAACATTACCCAAGACATTTGGAACTCATTGGTGAAAATTATTTCGAAAAAGGATTGAGAGTCCATAATCACCATTTCACTAAATTCTTGGATTCTTGAAGAAAATCTCAATTAATCATTTCAAACCTTGATTTGAACACTTAAATTCATAAATAATAATGGCTAAATGAAGAATTAAGATTAGGAATCGTCACCCAAATATTTCTTCTCAAACATCTTGTTCAAAGCGCCACAACAAAGCTCCCAAAACTCAAAAATGGTGAAATGGGATTGAAACCTCGATTTTCGGAAGATATTCTGCCTAGGGGTCCTCCGCGAACATGGACCCTTGTCTGCGAACTCAGATGAACATCTCATAAAAGAGCTCCACAAACGCGCCGTTACCTCCATGATTGCGGAGGTCAACACATTGACCTCCCACGAACACGACCAAGTCTCCGCAAACGTGGGGTCCCAATACACTACCCTCCGCAAACATGGTCACAAGCTCCACGAACGTGGAGGGTTGACATCGGCAACACAGATCAGCAAATCAGCCAACACAAAATCCTCTGAATGTTGATCAAAGTCAATTCAAAGGCTAAAATTTCACAAATTTTTAACTTAGGTTCTCAAATCCTCAAAAAAACTCTGAATTTGAAATCGATGACTCTCTTAGGCCAAATTCCACATTTGGGGACTGATGAAATCGACAATTTCATACCTATACTAGAAACTCCAAAAGACACCAAAAATCACTTTCTAACAACTTTAGCCTTTCAAACTCAGAACTTACGAAAATCCACAACTTTTTACTCAAAGTTCCAAACCAACTTTCACAAATTAATCAGAAATAAATTGGGATTAACATCGGGAGGGGGGAATAGTAAATTATAAAAAATGACCAATCGGACTTGGGACCAACAATGATTTTCGAATGTCAATCATGTCCATGATGTAGACTTGGAGTGTGACACATACTTTATTCCATCATTTCTATAACATGTATACGTCTCACTAATCAAATATTATCCTCAAGTAATCCTTAACCTGCCTCAGCGCCAGGCAACGGCCTTAATATAGATGCTTATAAAAAAAGATGGTTCTTACTCAAGCCTCTTTAGGCTTCTAGAAAGGCTCCTACCCTAACTGCAATGGTGGAAGCAACATGCATATATCATATTTTTCTTTAATTCAATCCTCTTAACGCAGAACATAAATTTATTTATAAAAAATTATTAAAAATACAACAAACATAAGTCTAAACTCGCGGTTTATAAAGTACAAGGAGTTCAATATTAAGAACTTAAACGATTGAATCCACCTTAGAGTGTTCAAGAAAATTTAATACATCTATTACTGTAGCACAAAACCCTCGTCCCTTGGCATGTATCTCCAAGTTGTCAAGCAATTTGAGGTTGGACAGTTTCATTTAATATGAGTGTTCTTAAATCATCATCGGTTATATTCTGAAAAGATAGATGTAGAACAAACATATAACAAAAACAATATATATCAGAGTGTAATTTCATAAATGAGATCTCTGGTATTTTTGTGGAGTAAGAAAGTTATTTTTAATAGATACTCAACTCATCAAAAAAGAAAAGAATTCAAAGAATGAAAATTAGAATATCCAATAATAAAAAAAATTAAGTGTTGCACTATGAAAACATCAACAATTTAATTCACCTTTTTCCTCCCAGCCATTGACTTGAATCTCCAAAAGAGGTCCTCAAGTTGTTTTTCCTCAAAATTATATCCAAGCTATGACATAATAAAATGAGTGTTAATGCACATTCATTTATAATAATATCATAATACAATTTGTTGAAATCTTAGGATATGTATTATACCTCAAGCATTTTGATTTTCAGTGCATGACGTCCACTGCACATAATATCAACCATAGTATCAAATTCCTAATTGAACCGTACCAACAATAACATATTCAGTGCAATTCCGTAAATGAAGTATATGGAAGGTAGAGTGTATACACAAACCTTACCCCTACCTCGTAGAGACCTTCGATTTAAGTAAAGCATTTCAAAGCAACATGAAAAAAAAAAGACTGATAATAAAATAATGTGTACCTGAGTTTTCCCAATCTAATACCGTGTTCACTAGCACGAATAAATCCAACATCTTCAGCAGATATAAATTCATATGTACCTTTGTTCTTTAATATTCCATCCTAAATTAAGTATATAGAATAACACACACAAAAAAATAAAAAAAATATGAAACTTATTTAGTTGAGAACATAAAGCTTTTTAATTAGAAGGTAGAATTGCAGTAATATTTATGTAGATTTTCTTATTTTAGCTAGAAGTTAAATTATGATTTTAAATTTTTTTTTAATCAAATACCACATGTTCTTATTTAATTCGTTATTTGTTGTGTCATCCATAATTTTAATTAAATACTCTATCTGTCCCAATTTATACGACTTACTTTCCTTTTTAGTCAATCCCAAAAAGAATGACACGTTTCTATATTAAGTAACAATTTAACTTTAACATATCCATATTACCCTTAATGAAATGATTTTACAGCTACACAAATTTTTATCATTCATTTTAGGCTACAATTCTAAAAGTCTTCATTTCTTTCTTAAACTTTGTGTTGAGTCAAACTACTTCACATAATACATTATATATTTTGGTTGATTGTTATAAGTACATTTATTGAATAGTTCACCTGATGAATTCCACTTTCATGAGTAAAAGCATTAGCGCCAACAATGGCCTTATGTGGTTGTAGCTTAAGCCCACTATACTCCTCTACCTGCATATATAACAATATTATTATATCCATAATTAATTTTAACAACTAAAAAATATATACATACCATTTTGCTTGTTGTGAATATATGTTTTGTATTAATCCCAGTATAGACACCACCTAGTACTCCCTCTCCACGACATTTTATGGCCATTACTAGCTATATAAAATAGAAATAATAATATTAATTAGCTAGAGATAGATTAACATTTTATATATATAAAAATAATTAAAGGTTATTCTCCCTCACCTCTTCTAGAGAAGCATTTCCAGCTCTTTCACCAATACCATTGATGGTTACATCAACTTGTCTTACTCCTGCACAAATTCCCTGAATTTTATTGAGGTATGAGAGTCAAACTAACGATATGTATTTTTAGAAATAAAGTACTTCCTTCATCCATTTTTAATTGTCATGTTGCATTTTTCAAAAGTCAATTTGACTAATTTTCAAAACACATCGTAGAATTTGACTCTAAAATTTTTTTTATGACAATTAAAAGTGGACAGAGGGAATTGTTGGAAGCTAATACATACGGCTAATGTGTTGGCAGTAGCAAGTCCAAGATCATTGTGACAATGTCCTGCTAGGATCACATTTTGGATACCTAATGTATTGGCTTTTATGTCAACAATTAGTTGTGCAAATTCATTTGGCAAATTGCATCCAACAGTATCAGCAACACAAATGCATGTTGCACCAGCTTTAATAACTTCTCCAATAATATGATAAACAAACTCCTTATCAGATCTGACAAAAATAATACATATTCAACTATACATAGTACACCATATGGTAAAAATATAAATATGACAAATATTACAAACCTTGTGGCATCTTCCAAGCCAAACCTAACATGCTTGAACCCAAGACTTCTTGCATAAGTCACCATGCTCCTTGCTCTCTCCACAACTTGTTCTCTACTCATATTTAATTTATACTTCATATGTATATCGCTTGTCGTGATAAACATATGAATCATCGGTGTCTTTGCATACTTCAAGCTCTCCCAAGCTCTATCGATATCTTCCTTAGTAGATCTCGCCAAACCACAAATCATTGGTACATAGCCCTCTTCATCTACGCTATTACCTGTTGAGATGTAGTATAATTCAATAATTAGACATACTTCACTACCATATATATGCTATCATTATCTATACTTTAAAAATATTACACATTTTACCACTAAATAATAGTTTCTTCGTGTCTTACACTTAAATACATGTATTTTTGCTACCAGATACACAAATATAGAGAGAGAGGCGAGGTAGATCAGGATGGGAGGCAAGCGAGATTCGTATATATGTATATATCGATATATGTGAATCTTTTCTTTTAAAACCATGTTAATAAGATTAGCAAAAATTACAGAGCCAGAGGGGGACATGGCAACCTAACCTCCAAAATAGATACATGTATCTCTGTATGTATCTGGATTGATTCGCATGTGTCTGGGATACTAGATACATGGGAGAGTAACGAGCGAGATGTGAGAGAGGCGAAGGAGGTGAGCAAGATTTTTCATGTATCCTAGATACAATTGAATCCACTTGGAAACAATGTATCAATATCTAAAACAAATTACACCTAAATTTGATCTCATGTATCCGAAATACCTGGAGGCACAAAAATCTAGTAAGATATATTGTAAACTAGAGTATAGCTAAGTAATTTGTTCCTAAAATACTAGTGGGATTTATGTAAGTTCTCCACTAATATGGTACTCAGGTAGGGACCGGACACCTTTAATCTCGTAGCAAATACAAAAAAATCAAAAATATTTTCACCATGATTTGTAACATATTTCATCCGTTTCAATTTATGTGATCATCATATAAACATTTTTAAATTTTAAATAAGATGGAGACATAAGTTAAGATTACCAATTTTTTGTGCTACCAACTTTACAAGCTCAAACTCAGCCTGAGAGGCAGCTGGAAAACCAACCTCAATAACATCAACACCAAGCTTAGCTAGCTGACAAGCAATGTCCATTTTTTGTTTAGTGGTCATGGATGCACCAGGGGCCTGCTCTCCGTCACGAAGCGTCGTATCGAAAATTGTAACATAGTTAGGGTCAGAGAATTTGCCTCGTTGAACATTTGAGCAACGGATAGCAGATGGGGAATGAAAATTCCTTTTGATTGGAGGCATAAAATTGAAGACACTAATGTTTTTAGAATGTAATGAAATGTAACTGTTAAAGGAATATATTGTAGAATTGGCGCAGAGAGAAGTCATTTTTTTGTGAAAAATAAATTGTCTGGGTGAATAGATAATTTGGCTGGTTGTGGTGTTTTATAGAAATTTGTAGGCTATTAGGGGTCGTTTTGGTTGGGAGCAAGTTATTCCAGGATTAGTTATTTTGGGATTAGCTATCAAGAGATAACTTATCCCACCATGTATATGGGATAATTTATCCCATCACTATGGTATAAATGGTGAGATAAGTTATCCCAAACATGGCAACCAAACAAGAAACAAAATTTTTATACCATCACTATTTATTTATATCCCTTAGGTCGTTTGGTAGATTGTATAAAAATAATGCTAAATAGAGTGTATTAGCAATGTTTGTATTAGTTATGATTGCATTAGTTATACATATATTATTTCTTATGCATTGTTTGGTTTAGTGTATTGAAAATAACATGTATTGTACAAAAATATCCTCCACAATAACGGTGAAAAAGATCTATATAGAAGGGGTTTTGAGGGGTAATTGTGTCTTTAAAATACTAATGCATGCATTTAATCCCTTTGCATTACTAATACCTAGAAATCCATGGTATTAGTAATACACTCCCTAATACACAATAGAGTGTATAACTAATGCAAACATTAATAATACCTAGCATGAAAAAGTGCACCAAACAAGGTATTACTAATACATAGAGCTAATGCATGCATTAATATTGCTAATACACTCTACCAAACGACAAGTGTTTATCACTTTCCTTCGAATGGATACATATTAATCAAACTTCAATGTAAGTATAAGATATTGAATGGAAAAAAAAAAAAATTGTAGGCAAAATGGTGGTATATAGTACCTAGCGGTGAAGCTAAAAATTTAGCTTATATAATTTTTCAACAAATGATTTTTGACTGATCACACATTACTATATGTGGCTATGCCACTGGTGGTACTGATATTTTTATTTGGGATATCTATCTAGAAATATAAAATTAGGGCAAAATTACTCGATTTTAAGAATATAAACAAAAATAAAGAAATCACAAAAGAAAGTATTTCGTGTTAAAATGGTACATAAAAAATAGAATTTAAGGGATAAAATGAAATAAATCTAAGATAAACTATATATAAAGCGTCCAAATGAGAAAATGTGGACAAGGTATATGGTGTGGTGTATGTGTTAGGCCAAATTTTTAATAGAGTTGTGTTTGGTGTGAAAGATAAAGTGGGCAAGGGGGTATTAATTTGAGTTGAAAAGATTAGAGCCTAAAATAGACCAACGGAATTACTGTTATATGCATATACGTATCGTAGCAATTCGTTTCGTCCTTATTAAAATTATTCTCGATACAATGTTTGTTTTAAAAATTTATTTATCTTTTTGAGTGAAACCGGGCTCCACCCACCTTGGCAAAACAAAAATTCTCATATGTGGAAAAAATTGGGGAAGGATTGCCTTAGATCGCTATAGCGGGAACCGCTGTAGCAGATACTGGGATGTCATAACTGCACGTGACAGTGGTTTTACACCTTTCTCTTTCTAGTCCAAGTTCAAAAAGGGTTGTCTCTTTTTAAAAATATTCTAGGGTTTATTGTAAGAGAAAACTCATGATAACAGAGAGACAAGGCTCATCAGAAACGTATCTCCAAACTTTGTATTTGCAAAACTCTTCTTCAACCTCGCTAGAACAGAACAAAGGGACGAAGATTTGTGCGCTTTTCAGTAGCAACTTGGTGTCCAGGTAGGCAATTGTTTATGAGTAGTGGACTATGTTTAGAAAAACATATACATAGTATAGATTTGACGGAAGAATTATGATTAAGCATGTAGATACGGCGTTTGGATGAATAAAATATGAAATTTAGGTAAAAGAGATTAGATTATGTATTGATATGTTATTATATGAACTCTTTGATTGGTCTTCGGACGTGATTGAACTTGTATGAATTTGTATGTTGGAAATTGCATGTGTTACCACTTGACGAAATCCTTAAATTTCTGGAGATGCAAGTATACTTATAATTGATCATTGTTTAGTGGATTAGGTACTGCACCGGTGCAGATACTATAATTTTTATTATTATAGAGCTGGTACCACGCTGATATAATACATGGATGAAGTTGGTTCCCTGTAGGTCATGACTATATATTGAGCATAATAAATTGTTTAGTGTGTGTATACACTTCACTATTGTTATGTTGAGTTAATATTGAATTTTTTTTTTAGTGATGTGATACGTTGTTGTGGTACATTTGTAGTGGTGAAAGTCTAAATAGTAGTGAAAACGAGGGTTCCAGTAATTTGATATGTTTTGTTATGTTGTTTCTATGTGTTGCAGGTAAAAAAAAAAGTAATAAATGGGCTAATCACTAAATATATTGATCTTGTAAAATAAAGGGCGGAAGGTCAGAATGTTAAGTTTGATGAGTGAGAGTGAATGGGGTGGTATATCTACTTTGTGTTGAACTTGTGATTTAGATGTTATATATGTTGCGTAATTTATCTTGGTGAACTAATGATTTTTACCAATACGTATATTGTACTGATACTACTCTTACTATATTCTTTTGGGCGTAGGTGCATTGTTGATTCACTTGAAGTCCCTTATGTGAAGAATCGAGTGATCATCCACTCAACTTATGTGCTTCTCTTTCTGCTGAAAGTGTGTCTTCTTGTATTATTCTATTTAGAGGCTCTTCTACATGTCTAGATTAGGTCCGGAGGGAGTTGCTTAGTTAAAGCATATTTACTTATCAATATTTTGGGATTTCATGAATTTATGCATTATAAATTTATCTGTTATTGTTTAAAAGAATTGCGACTGATATTTTCACATATATATACTTGATCAGGTGGTAAAAGTTCATTTATCTAGTTAGAAATAGGATAGGTGTCCGCATGATCCTATAATTTGAATTGTGACACATACACACACATATTATTAATAAAATTATTTATATCTTATCATCTTTTAGAATTGTGAAAAGCGCAAACAAATTCACTAATATAAAATATAGTTCAAATTCATAATATTTACCTAGTTATGTAAAAGTCAAGACGTTGAAATAATATAGAACTGCTGCTTTGTTCCTTTGTTGTTGAGAATAGGAAATAGAAGAGTTGTGTTCTAGAATGAAAATGTCATATGATTTTGGATCTCGAAAAGTTTTTGGTCAAAATATAAGTTATATGTATTTTAGAATATTTTTATTCTTCGATGCATCAAAGAACTGTATCCTTAAATTGAACATCATGTTAAAGAACTAAACTTAGGAAAAAAAATTGAAAACAAATTAAAATTTGATTCAAAAAATTTTCAATATTTATGTCCATCTCTAACTAAATCTACTCGTAATTGATTATCACAAGACTCGAATGCGGTATTTCTTTTTTTGTTTTGAGATGGTAACACTAACTAAATTTATGCCCTTGTTTAATGTAAATTTAACCAAATTAGATATGAATCCTTCTAAGGTTTAATTAACAATTGAATGTGAAAAAGTTCACTCATGTTATTCCTTGTCCCTCATAATTAATTTACGTTCCCATAGGAAAAATATTTGACAAATAAAATTTTGTTTCAAATATATTCTTTTTAGTAATTAAAGAACATTATTAATTATCTAAAAATAATACAAAATCTCATAGAACAAGAAACAAAGTAACAAGCTACCCATTAATCAAAACAAATTCTATTTTTTCTCTGATTATAAAATGTCAAAAAAATAAATAGTATGGTTATTTTCATCTTATAATCTAATTTAGGTCTTTACAAAAACTAATTAGCTCTATTGAAGCACTAGGAAATTGAAACACATACAAATTTTTAATTGTAGTAATAAATTTAATTAATAATTTGAGAGGGGTTATTGAAGGGGACTATATAATAGCTTTGTGCTTTAAATATAGTTAAATCCTATGAGAAGTGAGCCTTATTCTAAATCAAATGATTCTTTATATGCCTAATCAATTAAACCTAACTAGTGGAAAATTTTACCACTCACTTAATAGGATAACAAGGATAACAGGCTAAGCCAGGGATGCCAATACCAAATTTTTCCACACCTCCACCATTAACAGAAGGAGAAGAAACAAAATATGTAAACAAAATATGTAATCTTAAGCACATATTGCCAATGGAAAGATGCCTGAATACATGAATACCACACTTCTGTGCCTCATCCCCAAATGTTTGAATGCCTTTAGTGTCAAGAGTTACGAACTCATTGGCCTCTGTAACACTGTTTACAAGCTTGTGACCAAAATTATTGCTAATAAGATCAAGACCCTTATTCCCTCCATTATTGGTTCTAGCCAAGCTAGCTTTTGTCCAATAGAAGAGCTACTGATAATGCCATTATTGTTCAAAAATTTATCTCCCGCTTAAAAAGAATGAAAGGGAAGCACTTTGGCATGATCCTTAAAATCGATCTAAAGAGGGTCTTTGACAAGCTAGAGTGGTCTTACATTAGAGATACTCTTCTCTACTTCAATTTCCCCCCCTGTAATTACAAGGCTCATCATGTCTTGTGTCAGTGAAGCTCTATATTTATCCTGTTCAATGGAGAAAAAATTTACTTCTTAAAGCCTATCAGAGGTATCAGACAGGGAGATCCCATATCCCCTACCTCTTCATCATGTGTACGAAAAGACTATCAGGAGTACAAATAGCGATGTTTCTAACAAAGCTTGGTGCCCTATCAAAATCTTTACAAAAGGCCTAAAATTTCCCATCTATTTTTTTTTTGCAGATAATATCACCCTCTTTCTCAAAGCTGATCTCTAGAACTATAAATGACTTATGTGTCACTCAGTTCAAAGGACCAACCGCAATAAGTCCAAAGTTATCTTCTCCTCCAACTCTTCCACTGCTAATGCCTCTCTTTGCTCTAACACCCTTAACTTCATAATCAATGTTGCTTTTGGAAAATACCTTGATTTTCTCATATTCCATAGTAAGCCCACCAATTGTGACTTTCAATTTATTATTGATAACATGTATATGTATTAAGCTTGCTGGCTGGAAAGTCAAATTCCTCAACATGACTAGGAGAATTGTTCTTGCTAAGGCCTCTCTTAGCAACATCCCCTTTCACACCATGCAATTCATCATACTTCCTTCTAAAGTGAGCAATACCATGGACAAGATTCAAAGAAACTTCATTTGGAGTATAACAATGAGAAAAAGAATCTCGATCTGATAAGCTGAGAGACCATCATTGACAGTAGGAAAAATAGGGGATTAGGGCTTCAAAAGAGTGACATTAAGAACAGAGCCCCGCATGCAGGCCAGCTTAGAGGTTGTATAACAATTAAAATAGTATTTAGAGCAAAATCTTTCTCGGCAAATACTCTAAACCTAAATCAATTTGGAGAAAGAACCTTATCTATAGAACCTGAAACTACATCCTTGATAGATGGAGAGATGAGGAAAAGAAACTAGGATCAATTTCTTCTATAACTCTTGGCTCCCTCAAGGCACAACCATTAGGAGCATGATACATAGCCCTTAGGAGTGAAGAGGATAATATGAAGATTAGCTCCGTCTGGAGCAATTGAATCTAGATACTATCCAACCTTTCTATTGCTCTCTCTAATGACCTCAAGGCAAATATTGAGAGCACCTACCTCATTTTTGACTGTGCTATAGAGGATAACCTTGTGTGGGATCTAACTCCAAGTTTCAAATATGATGAAATCAACAACATAAATCTGATAGCTTCCTCTTTTCCTCCATTAATGGAGGTCAAGCATGCAGACAGAGAAATTAGATTGAAAGAGAAGATAGAAAACTTTCATTAGAAAAGTTACTGATGATAGTTACATTGTGATCCTTATATACAATTTCCAATTAATAAAATCTAGAAGCATCTACTCAATTCTAGAATAATAAAATACAACTAACTAACTTCACTGTTGTAACTAATTAACTAACTAACTCTACTATGTTAACAGATTTCACTGCACACTATATTCTCAACACCCCCCCTCAAGTTGGAGGTGAGGTGATTACAGACAACTTGTTCAATAGAGTAGTATGTTTAACCTAGTTAAAGCCTTGGTGAAGATATCTGCCAATTGTGAATCAGTGGGGATATGATGGAGTGCAATCAAGCCTTGTTGGATTTTAGTCCTAACAAAGTGACAGTCGATTTCTATGTGTTTTGTCCTCTCATGGAAGACTGGATTCTTGGAAATATGGACTGCTGCTTGGCTATCACAATGGACATGTATTGGCAGGGAACATTCGACAGTCAATTCATCAAGCAGCCTTTCAAGCCACACTAATTCTCCCACAACTTGTCTTACAGCTCTGTATTCAGCTTCAACAAAAGACAATGATACTGTGGCTTTCTTCTTAGACTTCCAACTGATAGGACTATCACCCATAAGCACTAGATATCCACTTACAGACTTCCTCGAATCAGGACACGCAGCCCAATCTGAATCACAATAAGCACTGATATTAAGATCAGGTTTGTTTGAAATGAAAATCCCTATCGTAGGGTCTTGCTTTAAGTATCTCAGTACATGGTAAGTTGCTCTTAAATGTGGCTCCCTAGGTGTCTGCATGAATTGACTCAAGTGTTGTACACTGTAAGCTATGTCCATTCTGGTGTGGGTAAGAAAGTTTAATTTGCCAACCAACTTCCTGTATTGAGTAGGATCAGACAAGAGTTTGCCATCTGTAGCTTTCAACTTCTCAGTGCAATCGAGTGGTGATATGGTGGCCTTGTAGTTCAGTGCATCAAAGTCTTTCAAGAGATCACACGTAAATTTTCTTTGTGAAACAAGAACACCATTATGCTTGTATAAGATTTCCAGCCCTAGAAAGTAGTGTAATTTTCCCAAATCCTTTATCTTGAATTGATCATTCAGGAAGACCTTTAAAGAGTTGATCTCATCAATATCAGTCCCAGTCATAATTATGTCATCCACATATATGGCAACAAAAACCAAGGAGCATCCTTTCCTTTTATAGAAAAGTGAGTAGTCATTATCTGAGTGTTGATATCCTTTTGAATAAAGATTGCATGCTAGTTTATCATACCATTGTCTGCTGGCCTGCTTCAAACCATACAAGGATTTCTTCAATTTGCACACCATGTTGTCACAACCTACAGCAAGACCTTGTGGAGGTGCCATGTACACTTCCTCATTTAAATCACCATGTAAGAATGCATTGTTGACATCCAATTGGTAAAGATCCCAACCTTTCTTGACAGCCAAAGAAATCAAGGTTCTGACAGTGGTAATTTTAACCACAGGTGAAAAAGTTTCAGTGTAATCTATCCCAGCTTGTTGTGTGTAGCCTTTGACTACCAACCTAGCCTTGAACCTCTCTACACTCCCATCAGCCTTATGTTTGATTTTGTACACCCATTTACAACCAATAGCTTTCTTCCCTTCAGGTAATGTGACCATTTCCCAAGTGTCATTGGCATACAAAGCTTCAAACTCTTGTGTCATGGCCTGTTGCCAGGCAGGATGCAAGATTGCCTTCTCAAATCAATTAGGTTCACATTCATGTGAAATGGTTTTCACTAACTGCTGACTATCAGAACAAAAACTGCTGAAACAAACATGATCATGTTGTGACATAAAAGATGTAAGGGAATGCAGTCTAGGCAAGGTGTAGTTGTATTCTTTGAGGTAATTAGGAGTATGAATTGTTCTACTGGTTCTTCTAAGTGCTGGCAAAGTTTTATTATTTGTAGAGGTATTGGGATTCGACAAGGCATGTTGTGTTGTAGGTTCATGTGTGACTTCAGTTGGTGTGGTGGTCAAATTGGTATTAATAGGTACTTGGTCATCAGTGATATCAGGTGATGTGAAATTATCCAGCAAATCATCATTAACAAAAGTATTCGTTTTCCCATACAGGCAAGTTATATCAGTGGTATGAGTTAGCATATGTAAGATAGAATTAAAACTGGAGCCAATAGGAGCAATGACAAATGGAAATACTTTTTCATGAAAAATGACATCTCTAGATATATGAACCTTTTTGGTAGCTAAATTTAGAACCTTGTAACCTTTTGTGTTGAAGGGATAGCCAACAAAAATGTGAGGTGTGGTTCTTGGTTCAAATTTGTCCTTATGAGTCTTCAAGGTAGTAGGAAAACAAAGACAACCAAAGCTTTTAAGATGAGAATATGTGGGTTGTTTGTGGTATAACAGTTCATATGGAGATTTATTGTGAAGAAGTTGAGAGGGCAATCTATTTATGAGGTATGTGGCAGTCAATACACACTCCCCCCAGTACCTCATAGGTAACTTTGACTGGAACAAAAGAGCTCTTGCTGTTTCCAGAAGGTACTTATGTTTTGTTTCCACCACCCCATTTTGTTGAGGTGTATAAGGACAATTTTTCTGGTGTATGATGCCTTTGGAATTAAAGAAGCAAGTGGCCTCAGCTGAAGTGAACTCCAGAGCATTATCAGATCTTATGGCTTTCAACTTGGTTTGGAACTGATTTTCTATTAGGGATATGAAGGCTTTGATGGTTTGGAGAGCATTACTTTTACATCTTAGCAATTGTGTCCAAGTGGATCTGCTGTGGTCATCTACCATAGTGAGAAAGTAATGATAACCATCATGAGTGGGAATGTGGTATGGTCCCCATAAGTCAACATGTAGTAACTCAAACACTTTAGAGGCAGCAGTAGTACTTTCTGGGAAAGGCATCCTAGTTTGCTTAGCCATAGGACATATGGTGCAAGTAAAAGGCTGTTTATTTGAAAATTTTATAGGTATGGTTGAAATGTTCTTCATTTTCACAAAAGGTACATGTCCTAATCTAACATGCCATAATAGTTCATCATCATGAGTATGAGTGGAAGTATTAGCAAATGAGGAACAAAAATCAGCAAGACAAGACTGAGAATTGACAGCATTGAAAAGTTCTTTATTTGTAGAAGAGCTTTTTACAGAAGATGTGGTGTACACATTAGGAGTTTTCTTCCTGTCAATATTGGCAACAGAAGGAACAACATGACAGGTAACATGTGAATTGTTTTGAGCAGAAGATGCATAGCAGTTGTGGCACTTGTGACATAGGAAGTACAGACCATTCTTGGCTCTACCAAGTTCCAGAGGGCTCTTTAGAGAAGGGCCCTGCAGTAAACAAGAAGATTTGTTAAAACTAACTATACCATTGAGTTGTAATGCCAGGCAATTAACAGATATCAGATTAAACTTAAAGCTAGGGACAAACAATACTTTGTTTAGAGTCAGTGTTGGACTTAAACAAACATCACCAATTTCAGTCACTTTGACCTTGTAACCATTGGGTAATGATATTAGGAATGGGTATGGAAGTGATTTAATGTTTGTGAGATTAGTTTTGTTGTAAGTCATGTGGTGTGATGCTCCTGAGTCTATGATCCAAGAGCCAGCATTTAGTTTGACACATTTACATGAAAGATCACCAATATCAGTAATAGAGGAGTAACAAGCAAGTATACCTGCCAGATTCACAGCTCCATTCAACATAATGTCTAAGTTGTCTGAGTCAGAGGCTCCATTTTTGACCTGCAGAGCCCCTAAAAGGTTAAGAAATTGTTCATATTGATCTTTGGACAAGTTTAGTGGCATTTGCCTCTTTGTTTCATGTCCCTCCTCAGCCTGATGCCCATTCATATCAGATGCACAATTTATATCAGATGCACACACATTTGCTGCAGAACCTGTGCCTTTTCCCTTCTGAAACCTTGGATTGGATGGATACCCATGAAGCTTGTAGCATTTATCCTTTGTGTGCCCTGATTTATTGCAATAATCACAAAACAAAAACGACCTGCTAGTACTAGAATTTCCTCTAAACACATCATTAGTGTTTGTATTTACAGAACTATTTCCACCTCTTCTAGAGAAACTGTAATTAGTTTTGAAACCTTTGTATTCTGCACTACTGTTGGTCTGGCCATAGGCATTGAGTGAGGTAGAATCTAAGGCTGTATGATTGTAGGGTCTCACCTCTCTTTGTTTTTCCTCTTGGGACAAGATGGCAAATGCTTGATCCATGCTAGGAAGTATGTTCATCATAAGAATATTACCTCTAACAGTTGTGTACATCTCATTTAGCCCCATCAAAAAATGTATGAGTCTCCTGTCTTGTTCAACTTTGTGTATTTTGGTCTTACCACCACAAACACACGCACAAGTGCACTGAGAATTAACATCAATAGTACTCATTTCTTCCCACAACTTTTTCATCTTTGTGTAGTATCCAGTAATGTCCAGAGTACCTTGGACAAGATCATTAATCTCCTTTTGCAACTGATACATCTTGCAACCATTAGTTTGATTGTATCTCTCTTCCAACTCTGCCCAAAGTTCCTTGGTATTGTTCACATACTACAGGCTATCACGCAATTCTGGGGACAAGGAATTCAAAATCCAAGAGGTAACCATGTCATCACACCTCTCCCACTGTATGAAATTAGGATCAGTTTGGGTAGGTCACACAATTATTCCGTTAATGAATCTTGATTTACTCTTGACTGAAAGAGCTCTGAGAACAGCCCTTCTCCAAGATCTATACCCAGTGCCATAAAAAACTGTAGGTAAAAGAGAGGAACCTGAACTCTCTGACGGATGTAAGTAAAAAGGACTGGTAAAATCCAGTCGAACTGTGGACGAACTAGAAGCAGGATCAACTTGGACATCAACCATGATGTTCGATTTGTTCGTGAAGTGATTCAATCACAAAATGAGATCAATTTTGTGCAATTAACCAAAAAATTCAACAGCAAAGATGAATTTGATGAAGATTGCGAAAGTAAACAGCAACAGAAATTCACAATTACAGCGAAAAACAAACTCACAAAATAAATCGAAGATGGAGGATCGAAGAACACAACCAATCAACCATGCTCTGATACCATGATGAAATCAACAACATAAATCTGATAGCTTCCTCTTTTCCTCCATTAATGGAGGTCAAGCATGCAGACAGAGAAATTAGATTGAAAGAGAAGATAGAAAACTTTCATTAGAAAAGTTACTGATGATAGTTACATTGTGATCCTTATATACAATTTCCAATTAATATAATCTAGAAGCATCTACTCAATTCTAGAATAATAAAATACAACTAACTAACTTCACTGTTGTAACTAATTAACTAACTAACTCTACTATGTTAACAGATTTCACTGCACACTATATTCTCAACAAAATACAATGCTAATGGTGTCTATAACTTCATCCACATACTTTCTCTTTAATCCCCCATCAATGAAATTTCAACCACTAATAGCTTCGACTAGATCTATAAAGTAAAGAGACCCAACAAAATCATATCTTTCCTCTGGCTATTGCATGAGAGACTTCCCATATCTCACAACCTCCACATAATAGGGATCATCATCAATCATAACAGTAACATTTGAGAACATCAGCCATATTTTCTTCAGTTTCCCAAACCTCATTCTCTTTTATTATGCATATGATCTTGAAAATATTTTACTAGGTGGTGTCCCTTACTTACTCTGTACATTCCACGTACTAATGCATACTTTTCTCTGCATTGCATCCTTTTATGACGTAGATTTCAAAGCATGTTCTCAAACTCGTGGCTAGTGGGGTGCAGTAATTCCCATCAGTAGATGGTGAGCCTTCATTATTCAAGCGAAAATTTATTCAGAGTTCAGATTTTATATTAGTTTTACCAGTTGTGTAGAGTATCTTGAGGATTTGTCTCAGTTGCTCATCGATATTTGTAGATACTTCATAGATAATTAGTCAATCAGTTGTATTTAGTTTTCAAACAAATGTATATTTTAGTCACAATATCTTTTAGTATTTGCTTATGCTATATAAATCATACATGTATTAGCTTCCATATTTTCTTTAAGTTTGAGTTGTATGTTTTATGTCAGGCCAAGAGTTAACTTGGGAAAATTCTTAGTTCCAAGTACCATGTTACATTAAAAGTGTAGACCTAAGGCATGGCACTGATTCTTTGCAAGCCGTTATGGCGACCGACACGTCACTATAGCGGGGCATTCGAGCATCTGTTATAGCGGTGAAGGCGCTATAGCGGTTGCGCATGTGTTATAGCAGTTGTGCTGGCGTTACAGTGGTTTTGCATGCGCTACAACGGTTGTGCATGTGCTATAGCGGGGTAACTTGGGGTATTATGTATAAAAGTCCCAAAAACTCTTATTCTTTGCAACTTTATTCTTGCGCTGGAGAGAAGTGATTTAGGGTGGTTCCTACTTTATTTTCCGCAACATTCATCGGTAAAGGTAAGTTCATTACTTCCTATCTTGTAATTTGATTCTTAAGCCTTATAATATAACACATAATGAGTTGGGTGGCCCATGAGGTATCAAATCAAAGATCTTTGAGTCTTATTTCCAATTCCACTGAGTTAGCTAAAATTCGATTTCATATGAGGGAGATAGGACTATTTGAGTGGAACCTCTCTAGATAGGGCCTTTTCACCTAAATTAAGGAGGGATATTTTAGTCTTTTCCTTACCCCCACTTAGTCTAAGCATTAATTACACCAAATTTAGGGTCTAAACTGATTAGAATCAGTTTCATTCACCCTCAAAATGTTTAGGTCTTTAGAGAGAAGATTCAAGTGGAGAAAAAGTTCAGCGTTCCAAGCGTTCATTCAAGATTTTGCCAAGAACCTAGTTCTTTGAGGTATGTAAGTTTTCATAGTGTTGGTTCGTTCATCCACTCACCAGTCATGTGATTATTATTAATAATTTCATTCTTGAGGTTGAATGATTTGAGTTCTTGAGGTTTTAGCTTTATTCCTAGTTAATGGAGCCTTGTTGAGTTCTTGGGGTGATAATCTTGCGAATGAGTATAATTCTTGAGGGATTTCAAGTAATTTTTCATGTACTTGTGTAGATTTAATGAATCTAAGGAAGTTTGGAAGGAACCAATCGATTCTAGGTGAATTAGGCCCCAACAATTGAAAAGAAAATTTATCCGATTGTTCTATAAAAAGGCAGGGGCGGTGCACCCCAGATGCGCTAGGAGGGCTGGCGTGGGGCGCCAATAGTGCGCCAAAATTGACCTCCAGTAGTTGGCGGCTTGGCGCAGCGCGCCACCCTTGCACTTGGAGCGTCAGGCCATCTTTTTCTCCGTTCTTCGATCCGTACTTATTCCTTTGAATCTAACTTTTATTCCCCTCTTAATCCTAACTATTTAAACCTTCATAAATCCTTGAGAGATCATGTATATCCTAATCATAACTCTTCAATTCACATTCCAAATTCAAGGAAAGTTAAGAGGAAAATTCAAGAAAGTCTGAGTCAAATTGTGAATTCCTTTAAGATCAACTATCGATTTGAACTAAGTTTTGAGGAAGTAAGTATGAAAATGAGAGTAGTTGTACACATGAGTTCTATATTGTCATTTAAACCCTTGAGTCGAGTCGTTCATGTCCATAATCTCGCATGAACTCTATGAATGGAGTGTTCTTAAGAGGAGTATCTTCGAGTTCTAAGTTCTTGAGTATTGGGTTCTTAACCCTTTTTGAAACTATATTTCATAATTATGGGATTACCATATGTTATACATAGAGGTCCTTGAGTTGAGACAGTCATGTCCATAATTCCGCATGAACCCTATGAGTCTAGCATTCTTGAGATGAGTGGTGTCATTGAGTTCTTGAGTTCTAGAGTTATTCAGTTTCGAGTATTGATTTCTATATATGGTTATTGGAAACCTTGAATTGAGTCGATCACATCCATAATTCGGCA
Source organism: Solanum bulbocastanum (assembly GCA_037074985.1). Lineage (NCBI taxonomy): Eukaryota > Viridiplantae > Streptophyta > Magnoliopsida > Solanales > Solanaceae > Solanum > Solanum bulbocastanum. The sequence continues at coordinate 5,339,117 of CM073604.1, forward strand.
TGAACCCTATTTTGAGGAGTCTTTTACAATTATTTATAATTTGTTTAAAGACTTGAGTAAATGAGTAGGCGGATGAAGGGAGTCGAGTTTCATTTTTTAAAAATGAATATAAGAGAACTAAGTATTTCCAAGAGTAAATTTTATGTTGGTGAAAATAACAAATTTTAAAAAGTAATGATGTGATTATAAATTTTATTTACATACGAAATAAATGGTTAGTAAATAAAATATGGGGTTGTTTTAACAAAATATAAACTCGTGGGTCAACTTTTGTATTAAAAAAGTTCCAAATCATGATTTTTGGAGAATATGGGATTCCATGATATGAAATTATGAGATGGAATCAACATGAAATCACATGTCCAAACGCTAATTCCATCTCACAATTATATATCGTGATATGATATCGTATGTCCAAACAACTACTATATATCCTGGAGTATAAATTTTATGTTTGTAATTTACAAAAAGACACCTTAACTTTGCAACCGTCCCATTACCCCTGAACAAAAAGACATATAATAATACGACGGTTGCAAAGTTAAGGTGTCCAAATAAAAATGATATAATATTCAAAATTGTTTAGTGGGATAATAGGACATTTGCAAAGTTAAGATATCTTTTTGAAAATTCGGGACAACTTTAGTGATGACTTTATGTCTTTTTCTCTAATTACTTGTGCATATTCAGTAGGCAAATTGTATCCAACAATATAAGTAAAGAAAGTCCTTATCAGACCTGACAAACATAGTTCATATATTGCAACTCAATTTGTGCATCACATTTCATGCGACATGATTATGTGTGTATTATGAACATATATATGCTAGCTGGTATATTTTGCGGTTCCATTTTATGTGGGATCGTTTAACTTGATATGAATTTTTTTTAAAAATTAATATATCTCAAATCACTTTTGCTATAATATAGACATTATTAAAATATAGATATTTACACTAAAAGGATGGTTCATACTCGAGCATCTTTAGGATTTTATATAGGCGTTGGTTCGGACGAATCCACTAACTTTTTTGTAGATTTTGTATTTATATTAGAAAATTATATATATATATTAACTGGTGAACTCCCTAACAAAATTGATTGATAGATCAGTGGTAAGAAATGGTAGTGAAAATTCTTTTCACAGTGCTTCGATATATTTTTCTCTTTTGTCCTAAGATTTTAAACCCCCAAATTTCTAATTTTGGCTCCGCTTCTGGATGTAACATTCATGTCATGCCCTATGCCTACACCCCGGACGTGGCTGACACTTAAGAACCATTGTTGGCCCCAAGCTAACCGTTGACCTGACTTACTTACTCAGCGGAAGACTCTAAGCATTATTACAATGATCAAATACACTTACTCAATTGTTTAGTAAAATAACTTAGAATGTTGAAAAGTCAACATTCAACTTGGCCAAAATGGCAACTCAAGTCTTAACATATGAAATGATAATGTAAAGACAACTGAACTACTAACTGTCTATGAAGCCTCTAAAACAAAGAGGGATGTTGGGACTAGACCCCCGATCATCCTAACAATGAAATACTGAAATCAAATAATAAAAAAGAGCCTTCTAGAATGCAAGGAGGCTCACCAACAGACTCTGAGTGCTTAACTGAATCAATGAGGCGCTGGATGCTGATCCTGATTACCTGTGTTTGCTTTATAAGATGATGCAGACCAACTTGCATCAGTACAATGAATATACAAGTATGCGAGTTGGAATGCTAAACACACTTAAGCTTGGAAAGAATCTGGAAGGAACACTTACCTTGGCTTTACTCAACTCGTGAACAACTCAACTCAATATAAAACAATAAAACACATGCAATATATATAAAGCTTGTAAAACAGTGGAAAACAACTTAGTTAGTTAATGAAACTGCAATAACAAACTCAACTTTACTCATGTAATAAAGTAATATAGTTTCTGTGGAAAATTCTCTAACCGACAACCACCACTATGAGCCTAAGTGGTGATACATCGTCTTGCCCACACTGTCAGAACTTTCCTATACTTTGTCGTCATATAGGATGACTTAACTAAGTGGATCCACTAGTTTATGCTATAAACATCTTAAGGAGTCATCTGAAAAGTATGATCATTTACTACCCATGATGGCTAAATGGTTTTATGGAGACTTGAGTTAATATGAACTTGCATCCCTATATCAGTGCTCAATACTACTCCCAAAACATACTTAGCTCATATGTTTTTAAAACAAACTTCTTTCTTTTGTTTGAGATAATTACTCAAAACTTAGCTTAAAAGCTCTCTTGGAAATCGGTGTTTCCCTTTCTTGTTCAAATGTGAAAATATTTTTTAAACTATTGGGAATACTTAGTACCCTTATAAATTTTGGAGAAATGAACTCAAATCTTTACTCTTTGCTTAACTTAAAACTTAAGTTTTAAAACAAAGTTAAAATGTTTATGAAAGACTTTTGAAAACTTTAAAAACTTCTTGTTGACTTGCTTCTTAACTTCTAGACTTGACTCTTAACTTTCCTTGAATTGAAGTATGGATTCAAGGTTCATAATCTCATGCTTATGGATGATTTCATGGTGTTAAGATGTACCTAAGAGTGTTGGAATCAACTAAGAAACATAGGTACATTACTAAGGAACAAGTACGAAAAGATGGGGAACGAATGGGGAGAATTGGCATTCTTGGCGCTCTAAGAGGCGAGGGGCGCCAGCCCTCAACATTCTGGGACTAGTTTGGGGTGTGCTAGCTGGCGCGGTGCCCCAAGGGTGAAGATTCAGGGACCCTTTTGGGGAGCGATGGGTGGCGCGACGCTCCACCCCTATCTCTAGGTGTTTGACGACTTTTCTTCTCCGTTTTTCATCTCTAAACCCTCTAACTCAATTGGTTCTTTTCTCAAACACTTAGAATCATTTTTATCTTCAATATACATTAGATTCTACTTAAAAAGTCAACTAAAAACATGAATCAATCTCAAGAAAACTCCAACAATACAACCCACAAGTATTCAACGAACTTCATCAAAAATTCCAAGGATTTACTTTCGAATCTAATAAACTTTACTGAATTGAATCATGATTGGCGCGTGGGTGAACTAACCCAATGCTATGTGATCTCACATACCTTATAGGGATCACCCCTTGATGAAATACACAAGCTATTCTTGACGAATTCGATGATCCTGGCTCTTTTCTCCTTTCTTCTCCTCTTGTGTTCCTTCTCAAAAAAACCCTAACTCTATTTTTTTTCAATAGCGTTAACTGAATCCTATCAGTTTATACCTTAAAAATATTACCTAAAACGAATAAATTAAATTGGGTATGTAAAATACCAAACTACTCTTCCAAAATCCGGATTGGAGTTTCCTTATTTAAACTGCCCAACTTTTAATCGGCATAACTCACTCATATGAACTCGAAATTACACAAACTCAGCAGCGTTGGAAAGATTATTCCAAGCTATGTCCTACGATATCTGGAAACACACCTAACTCCTCCTGAGCTAGGATTTATCATTTGAAGTTGACGAAAACTCATTCTTAACTTAACTTTAACAAATTTCCAAATTTTCATTATTTCCTAAAATGGCTATTTCCAATTCCTAACTTCTTCCTAGTCATTTCAACTTGCGAGATGTTATAATATCTCCCCCTGGGGAACATTCTTTCTCGAATGAGATTACTCTTAGTAGTCTAAGGGTGTTAACATGTAACATTCAGTTCCAAACACCCCACAAGCAATGCAATAACAATATGACAACTCATAAATTAAAGAGTACTAAGAAGAGAATTAGTAACCTGATCTGGAATTTCTCCGGTCTCATAGAGATGTGGATACATCTTCTTCATATCTTCTTCAGCTTTCGAAGTAGCTTCCTCAACAAATTGGTTCCTCCAAAAAACTTTGACTGATGCTACCTCTTTTATTCTCAACTTGCGAACTTGGCGATCTAAAATCTGAACTGAAATCTTAATAAGATAAGCTATCATTGATCCCAATATCCTTAGTTTGTATGATCAATGAAGGATCACCTATGCACTTCCTCAACATTGAGATGTGAAATACCAAATGAACCGCGGCAAACTCTTGTGGTAGCTCCAATTCATAAGCTATATTACCAACCCTTTTTGATATTCTGTAAGGGTTAATATACTGGGGACTAAGCTTCCCCTTCTTACCAAATCTCATAACACCCTTTATGGATGAAACTTTAAGATATACCCAATCATTTACTTCAAACTCTAACTCCCTTCTCCTAAATCAATGTAGGATTTCTGACGACTCTGCCCCGTTTTCAACCTTTCTTGAATCACTTTCACCTTCTCCATAGCTTGATGAAATAAATTTGGTCCTATCAACCCAACTTCACCAACTTCGAACCATCCAATAGGAGATCTACATCTTCTCCCATAAAGAGCTTCATAAGGAGCTATCTGGATGCTAGAGTGGTAACTATTATTGTAAGCAAACTCAATGAGAGGTAGGTGACCATCCAATTACCTTTGAAATCAATCACACAAGCCCTCAACATATCCTCCAATGTCTGAATGGTGCACTTTGCTTGACCATTTGTCTGAGGATGAAAAGTAGTACTTAAGTTCACCTTTGAATCCAAGCCTTTTTTAAAAGATTTCAAGAATTGTGCAGTAAATTGTGCACCTCTGTTTGAAATAATCGAATCTGGCACCCCATGAAGTCTTACCACCTCCTGAATATACAACTTAGCATAATCCTCTGCTGAATGGGTAGTCTTTATCGGCAAAATGGGTTGATTTTGTCATTTTATCGACAATCACACAAACAGAATCGTGTTGCCTGCGAGACCTTGGTAAACCTGTGATGAAGTCCATATTAATCATCTCCCACTTCCATTCTTGAGTTCTATATTTTGGGCCAAACCACCGGGCCTTTGATGCTCTACTTTAACTTGTTGGCAATTCGGGCACTTAGCAACAAATTCAGCGATGCCTTCTTCATGCTACTCAACCAATAAACCTCTCTCAAATCGCGATACATCTTTGTGGAACCCGAATGAATAGAATATCTGAAGCTATGAGCTTTCTCCATGATCCTCTCTTGGAGTCCATCCACCATTGGTACACACAATCTACCTTGATTCCTGAAAACACCATCTCCTCCTTGTTCAAAAGTTAATATTTTTTGCTTATGAACATTTGCCTTCAATTCAAGCAAAATGAGATCTTGGTCTTGCTTCTCTTTTACTTCTGACACTAATGATGATTCAGCCCTATTCATCACCACCACTCCTCCTTCTGTGGAATCCATAAGTCTGACTTCCAAGCATGCAAGTCTATGCACATCTTTTGCTAACTCTTTCTTTTCTTCCTTAACATGGGCGGTACTACCCATAAACAACTTGCTTAATGAATCAGCAACAACATTAGCCTTACCTAGGTGGTAAAGAATACTCATGTCATAATTCTTGAGTAATTCTAGTCACCTCCTTTGTTTGAGGTTATGCCCTTTCTAAGTGAACACATATTGAAGACTCTTGTGATTAGTGAATACATCAACATGAACACCATACAAATAATGACACCATATTTTCAAATCAAACACTACAACAGTCAACTTTAAATCATGGATTGGGTAGTTCTTCTCGAGAACTTTCAACTGTCTGGAGGCATAAGCTATAAATTTGCCATTCTACATTAACACACAACCCAAACCAACTCTAGACGCATCACAATACACCACAAAACCTTGATTACCTTTTGGTAAGGTCAATACTCGGACAACAGTCAACCTCTTTTTCAATTTCTGAAAGTTTTTCTCACAAGCTTCAGACCATTGAAACTTCACTGTCTTATGAGTCAACTTGGTCAAAGGGGATAAAATAGATGAGAACCCCTCTACGAACCTTTTATAATAACCATCCAAACCCAAGAAACTCCTAATATCAGTTGGAGATGTGAGTCTAGTCCAATTCTGCACTGTCTCTATCTTTTGGGTATCAACTCTAATTCCATCACTGAAAACTATGTGGCCTAAGAATGGCACTGACTCAAGCCAAAACTCACATTTTGAGAACTTAGCATATAACTCCTTATCTTTCAAAGTCTGAAGAACTATTCTGAGATGGCTAGCATGATCTTCCTCATTCCTCGAATAGATTAGAATGTCATCAATGAAGACGATAACAAACATATCTAAATAAGGTCTGAATACTCTATTCATAAGGTCCATGAACGTTGCAGGTGCATTAGTTAAACCAAACGACATGACTAGAAACTCATAATGACTATGACGGGTTCTGAATGCTGTCTTTGGAATATGACATTCCTTTACTTTCAACTGATGGTAACCTAATCTGAGGTCTATTTTTGAAAAACATGAAGCACCCTGAAGCTGGTCGAAAAGATCATCAATTCTCAGAAGAGAATACTTATTCTTGATGGTAACGTTGTTCAATTGGCGGTAATCTATGCACATCCTAAGGGAACTATCTTTCTTTCTCACAAATAAGACCGGAGTGCCCCAAGGTGAGACACTTGGTCGAATGAAACCCTTATGAAAGAGATATTTCAATTGTTCTTTAAGCTCTTTCAACACTGCTAGTGCCATTTTATATGGCGGAATAGAGATATAACGAGTATCTGGAAGAATGTCTATACCGAAGTCTATTTCTCTCTCAGGAAGGGCCCCGGGTAAATTATCAGGAAAGACTTCTGGAAACTCTTTTACTATAGGAACTGACTGAATAGGAGGTATCTCAACATTGAAGTCATTAACTCGGACTAAGTGATAGACACACCCCTTGGAAACTAACTTTATTGCCTTGAGGTACGAAATAAAATAACCCTTAGGAACTGCTGAACTAGTTTTCCACTCTAAGACTGACTTATTAGGAATTTGAAACTTGACAACTTAAGTTCTACAATCTATTGACGTATAACAGGCCTGAAGCTAGTCTATACCTAGAATGACATCAAAATCTACATGTCTAACTCAATTAAATCAGCTATGATGTCTTTATGATTGATGGAAATGACACAATCACGATATACTCGCTCAGCTAGAATAGATTCCCTAATAGGTGTTGATACAAAAAAGGGGTTCACAGAGTTTCTCAGGAATAACATCAAACTTATTTGCAACATAAGGGGTTACAAAAGATAAACTTGCTCCTGGGTCTAGCAAAGCATAAAGATCAAAAGTAAAGACTTTGATCATACCAGTGACAACATCTGGAGAATTCTCTTGCTCATGACGCCTAGTGATCGCATAGAGGCAGTTTGCTCCTCTGCCAGTATCGAAAGTAGCTCCTCTAGGTGTAGTCCTGTCTGGTGGAGAAGCTGATGAAGATTGGGCCCCATTTCCCTGATTTCCACTACCTTGCCTATTCTTAGGGCACTCATTCATAAAGTGAACCTCTTATCCACACTTGAAACAACCTGACTGGCCATCACGACACTTACCTCGGTGGGTTTTACCACACCTAGCACATGCAGGAGCCTAGTTACCTCCTTGTGCCATACTACCTTGAGACTGTGCAGGTCTAGCTCTGAAGTTTTGCGAATTCTGACCATTATACTCACCTTTGTTTCTGGGTGCAGGTACACTAGCAGATGATGGAGCAGGTCCCTTTTGCTTTTGTTAAAAGGACAAATGGTTCACATTACTTTTCTGCTGCCCGGACTCATTTCTTGTCTTAGCCTTCTTATTTCTGAATTCCTCTCTATCCTTCAGCTTCTCTTCTTCAACCTGCTGCACATAGACCATCAACCTTGATATATCCATTTCCCTAATTAGCATCGCTGCCCTGCCCTCGTTTCTTGATAGACGGGACAACCCAGCAACAAACAGACTCATTCTACTCCTTATATCCGCAACCATCTCCGAGGCATAACGGGATAGCTGGGTGACCTTCAACCCATACTCATGAACACTTAAGGAATCCTGCTTAAGGGTAAGAAATTCTCATACCTTAACCTCTTTTAGTTTTCGGGGGAAGAAATGCCCGAAGAAGGCCTCCTCTAAACATGCCCAACTCGCAGGTGGTGCATCCTCAGCTCTACCATCTTTCCACTGGTCAAACAAAGTCCTAGAAACATTTTTCAATTGATATGCAGTTAGTTCAACTCGCTCATTATCGGCAACATGCATAACCTCAAATACCTTATTCAGTTCTTCAACAAAACTCTATGAATCCTCAGTAGTGCTTGAACCCATGAAACTTAGAGGATTCTTCCTCAAGAACTCTCAAATCCTCAAAGTATAAGTCACTTCCTGTTTAGCTCCTCTTTGTTGCCCAGCTTGGTTGGTCACAACTTGGCTCAACATCCGGATAACCTCACAGAACTCAGTATTGGTAACTTCTCTTTCGGGTTGCACTTTAGGTGCATTGGGTACCCCTTGCTCCTCAACATTACGCCTAGCAGGACGACCTCTGACAGCTCTTCAAGAAGGCATGACTATCTGAAAACACGTGCAAACACAAATTAAAAGGAAACCTTTTAGAGATCAAACTCTAAGGCATGAAATGAGTGTGAAAGAAGTGAGATAATTTTCCTAAGTGTCGCAGCCTCCTAATTATAGATGTGACATACTTCACACCGATAACTAGGACTCTATAGACACGACTTCATAGACTCTCTAGGACTCTTAAACTCTGTACTCTGATACCAAGTTTGTCACGCCTCGAGCATATACCCCGGACGTGGCTGACACTTGAGAACCATTGATGACCCCAAGCGAACCCTTGGCCTGACTTACTTAGTCAGCGGAAGACTCTAAGCATTATTACAATGATCAAATGCACTAAACAATGTTTAATAAAATAACTTAGAATGTTTAAAAGTCAACATTCAACTTGGCCAAAATGGCAACTCAAGTCTTAACATATGAAATGATAATGTAAAGACAACTGAACTACTAACTGTCTATGAAGCCTCTAAAACAAAGAGGGATGTCGGGACAGGACCCCTGATCATCCTAACAATGAAATACTGAAAGCAAATGATAAAAAGGATCCCTCCAGAATGTAATGAGGCTCACCAATAGACTTTGAGTGCTCAACTGGATCAACGAGGCACTGGATGCTGATCCTGGTTACTTGCATCTGCATCATATGATGCAGGCCAGCTGTCATCAGTACATTGAATGTACGAGTATGCGAGTTGGAATGCTAAACACACTTAAGCTTGAAAAGAATCTGGAAGGAACACTTACCTTGGCTTTACTCAACTCGTGAACAACTCAACTCAATATAAAACAATAAAACACATGCAATATATATAAAGCTTGTAGTGGAAAAAAACTTAGTTTGTTAAAGAAAATACAATAGCAAACTCAACTTTACTCGTGTAATAAAGTAATATAGTTTCTGTGGAAGATTCTCTAACCAACAACCACAACTATGAACCTAAGTGGTGATACATTGTCTTGTCCACGCTGCCAGAACTGTCCTATACTTTGCCATCATATAGGATGCCTTAATTAAGTGGATCCACTAGTCTATGCTAAAAGGATCTTAAGGAGTCATCTGAAAAGTATAATCCTTTATTACCCATGATGGCTACATGGTTTTATGGAGACTTGAGTTAATATGAACTCGCATCCCTATATTGGTGCTCAATACTACTCCCAAAATATACTTAGCTCATATGTTTTTAAAACAAACCTCTTTCTTTGGTTTGAGATAATTACTCAAAACTTAGCTTAAAAGTTCTCTTGGAAATCGGTGTTTCCATTTCTTGTTCAAATGTAAAAACATTTTTTAAACTCCTGGGAATACTTAGTCCCCTTATAAATTTTGGAGAAATGAACTCAACTCTTTACACTTTGTTTAACTCAAAACTTAAGTCTTAAAACAAAGTTAAAACATTTGTGAAAGACTTTTGAAAACTTTAAAAACTTATCTTTGACTAGCTTCTTAACTTCTAGACTTGATTCATAACTTTCCTTGAATTGAAGTACGGATTCAAGGTTCATAATCTCATGTTTATAGATGATCTCATGGTGTTAAGATGTACCTAAGAGTGTTGGAATCAACTAAGAAACATAGGTACATTACTAAGGAACAAGTACGAAAAGATGGGGAACGAATGGGGAGAACTGGCGTCCCTGGCACTCTGAGAGGCGCAGGGTGCCAACCCTCAACATTCAAGGACTGGTCTGGGGCGTGCTGGCTGGCGCGGTGCCCCAAGGGTGAAGATTCAGGGACCCTTTTAGGGCACGCTGGCTGGCGCGAGGCCCTACCCCTATCCCCAGGTGTTTGACGACTTTTTTTCTCCATTTTTCATCTCTAAACCCTCTAAACTCAATTGGTTCTTTTCCCAAACACTTAGAATCATTTATATCCTCAATATACTTCAGATTCTTCTCAAAAACACAACTAAAAACATGAATCAATCTCAAGAAAACTTCAACAATGCAACCCACAAGGATTCAACGAACTTCATCAAGAATTCAAGGGATTTACTTTCGAATATAATAAACTTTGCCGAATTGAATCATGATTGGCGCGTGGGTGAATTAACCTAACGCTATGTGATCTCACATACCTTATAGGGATCACTCCTTGATGAAATCCACAAGTTATTCTTGACGAAGTTGAAGATCTTGGCTCTTTTCTCCTTTCTTCTCCTCTTGTGTTCCTTCTCCAAAAAACCCTAACTCTATTTTTTTTCAACAGCGTAAAATGAATCCTATCACTTTAGACCTTAAAAATATTACCTAAAATGAATTAATTAAATCGGGTATGGAAAAGACCAAACTACCCTTCCAAAATCCGGATTGGACTTTCCTTATTTGAACAACCCAACTTCCAATGGGCAAAACTCACTCATACGAACTCGAAATTGCACAAACTCAGCGGCGTTGAAAATATTATTCCAAGATCTTTCCTACGATATCTAAAAACACACCTAACTCCTCCTGAGCTAGGAGTTATGGTCGTTTGAAGTTGACCAAAACTCATTTTTTACTTAACATAAACAAATTTCCAGATTTTTTCATTATTTCCTAAAATGGTTATTTGCAATTCCTAACTTCTTCCTAGTCATTTCAACTTGCGAGATGTTATAATGCACATATCATATTTATCTTAACTCAATACTTTTAACGTGAATCATAAATTTATTATTAAAATTTATTTAAATTACAACAAATAAAAGTCTAAACTCATGAGTCATGGTTTAGAAAGTATATAAAGATCAATACTAAAATGTAAAAACTTTAAAAGATTGAACTTATAAAATTAAAATATTGAATCGACAGCTTAGAGCCTTTTAAGTAAATTTAATACATCAATTAATGTAGCACAAAACCCTTGGCTGCTGCAACATTAGATAAGCTCTACCATCAATAGGTGACAAGCTCCTGTATCAAATAATATGTCCATTTAACAAATCCTTTGCATAAATAAATATTATAAGACTGAGCTAATTAATTAAAGAAGACCAGCAAAAGTAAAGAAAGTATTATTTACATTTATTTGTGTAGTCATCTTCAAGTTTTCAAGCAATTTGAGTCTGGATATCTTCATTTGATACAAGTGCTCTTAAATCATCATCTGTTATATTCTGAAGAAAAAAACAGATATAAGGAGAGCTTAATAGGTGCAAAACATACAATAACAACAGTATATACCTAGTGGAATTTTTTAAGTAAGGTTTATGTAGGATAGGATGTGCGTAATCCTTACCAGGGGCGAAGCTACACTACTGTCAAGGTGTCATACTTTGTCTCTACACTTCTCCACGTTAGTAGTATTATTTGGTAATCGCATTATTGTATGTTCTTCTATGTATATTGCTATATGTTTCTCACATTTGCTTAGTTTCTTTAACCTCGTAAATCTTTAATTTCTCAAGTAAACTTCATCGATAAAAAAAAGGGATAAGACACAAGTACCTTCCTAGACTATGATCGAAATCTCAGAGACACACCTTAACTATTCTAAAGTCCTATTACGCTGCTAAACTCATCTTTTGTGTAATTTTGTACACCTTTTGACCTACGTGGCACAATCCGTGACTCCACTTAAGTGAGGCGCGTGGGAGATGTTTGGAGACCACGTAGCCCAAAAAGGTGTACAAAATTACAAAAAAATAAGTTCAAGGGTTAATAAAACCTTAGTTTAGTTAAGATGTGTCTCTGAAATTTCAGTCATAGTCTAGGGGATACTAATGTCTTAGCCCATAAAAAAACATCAACAATATAATTTACCTTTTTACTACCCGCCATTGACTTAAATCTCCAAAAGAGGTCTTCAAGTACTTTTTCCTCAAAATTATATCCAAGCTATGACAAAATAAATTGAGTGTTAATACATATTGATATAAAAATATCATAATTTAATTGTTGAACTCTTAGAATATGCATGTTACCACAAGCATTTTGGCTTTCAATGCATGACGCCCACTGCACAAAATATTCACCATGTTATCAAATTTGTCAAAAGTAGAATACAAAATTCAAAATTTAAAAGATTTCAAATATAAATGAAATAATCACTCTCTCTTAAATACTTTTTTTTTAAAAAAATATTATCACATAAAATAAAATGGAAGGAGCATAATAAATATGTAAGTCGACAAGAAAAAAACATGAATTTGTGTCACAATATGTCAATGTCACTGCAATAAAAGAATTATTAGATTTAGATTGAATATCTTTTCTCTTAAACGATTTAAATTTATCTTATTGAATACTTTATTAGATTCATTTTTTTGAGTTTTATCTTATTTGATATCTTTTTACACATGTGATTTTTTTTTTCTTTAGTTAATTTTCTTTACATTATTACTATAGAAGAGTGGAACGAATTTCTCTTTTGATCATTTTTCATGTTCTTTTAATTTCATCACTTTTTAAATAGTAAAAATATCTTGAAAGCTTTTGTCAAAATTCAATATATGCAAGTATGCATTGTAACATGTTCTAACTTCTACTCGTGACTCTTACATAATATATATTTTTTTTTAAAAATTAATCTAACAATATCAGGAACAACATACATCGTGTAATTTCACAAATAAATTTTGTGAAAAATAGAATGTACACATATCTTACCATTATCTTATAAAGATGAAGAGGTTGATTTCGATATTGACTATCGACTTAAGTAAAACATTTCAAAATAACTCGAAAAAGAGACTACATAAATAAAAGCAGCAACAACAACTAAATAAAGTGAAATATAGAGTAGCACACATGCAAAAAAGAACTAAAATGATATTGCAATAATCGAAGATCAAACTCATATTATTGAATTTCCATTATTTGCACGTAATAGCTCATTCTCTATATTTTTTTTTATGCTCAATCTTTCGTCGATAGCTGGGCTCCGGGGCATTACTATCACGGCTACTATCGACCCGATCCCAAAGAAGGAAAAGAACGGACTAAGACGAGGAGTTCATTAGCCATACATAGTTAAGGAGGATGGGGTCGTTCAACCACTTGACTGTAAGGGGAGGGATGTTTTCGAAAGGCTAGAAAGTGGTCACCGGTGGCAAATACCTTCTCGAGACTATCGAACCTGAAATCTACGGCATTATCACAGAAAGAAAACATGGCTAGTAGATAACTATTTTCTTGTTGTAGAAAGCGAATCGTACCAATATTAATAAAAAAAAAAAATAAAACCACTGAGCCGATTTTGAAAAATGTATATAAATTTTGTAAAATTATCTATCGAAATGAATCATTGAGACCTTTAGGAGCATAATAAATACATAATCGAACAAACAAACAAACAAACAAATCCAACAATTTGTATCACAACATCAACATAATAAAACAATGATTGTATGAAAAATAAAAATAAATAAAAAAATCAATGCGTACCTGAGTTTTCCCAATTTAATACCATGTTCACTTGCACGAATAAATCCAATATCTTCGGGAGATATAAACTCATATGTACTTCTGTTCTTTAATATTCCATCCTAAATTACATACGTATAATTTAATAAAAAAAAGAAGAATGAAACTTTTTAAATTGAGAACATAATGTTATTTAGAAGGTAGATTTTACTCGCTCTGTCTCAATTTATATGACTTATTTTCCTTTTTAGTCAGTCCAAAAAAATTACACATTTTTATATAAGGTAACAGTTTAACTTTAAAATGTTTATTTTACCCTTAATGAAATGATTTATATCCACACAAATTTCTATCATTCATTTTAGATCACAAGTTTAAAAAGTCTTTCTTTTTTCTTAAACTTCGTGTCAAGTCAAACTACATCACATAAAATGGGACGGAGGAGTAGTAGATTTTCTAATTATTTAACTTACTCAAATTATGAATATTGTTAATGACTAAAATAGACATTGTAAGGGTAGTTTAGTCATATATTGCTGCCTAAGGTTGTTAATTAGGCTAGTGTCCAATAGTTAGGATTAAAAATTAGTTATAATTAACTATCTCCTAACTACTAAAATGTATATAAATACACATGTACTCCAAATATTAAAATAGATTTTATAAAATCTGATTTCATCATCTTCTTTCATCTCTTTATGAATTCTGTAGGGTTCTTACCTAGCTATTAAGGGGTCCTTTGGTAGGAAGTATTATATAGTACTATGTTTGATAAGAATTTGGGCCTATGTATAACTAATCTATGGATTACACCTTACATAGTATTAGAGGATGTATTACTAATACCTTCTATTTGGAGGTATTAGTAATACATAGAATTTAATATCATGGGATAAGTCTATATAAAGACAAAAATATCCCTCAACCCTACATGGTATTAGAGGATGTATTACTAATACCTTCTATTTTGAGGTATTAGTAATACATAGAATTTAATATAATGGGATAAGTCTATGTAAAGATAAAAATATCCCTCAAATCATTTTAATCATTTTATTTATTTTCTTGATTTTATGTTTTATATTTGTATTAGTAAATTAATTTAAATAAATTAGCATATAAATTATTAGAGAGAATTGTTTGTTACTAAATAAATTCAATACAATTTTTGAAATGTGAATTTAACATATATTAATTAAAAAAGTAAATATATCATCACATGATGTTTCTTAATTGAATGTATAATATATGTGTGTGTGTGATTTTCTAATTTATTTGTATTTTGAACAATTTATAAAATTGCATACATATTAAAACTATAACTTGAATTTTTATGTGTAAATGTAGATGGTTTACTCAATTTTACTAAGTATTATTGACCGTCTTATCGGTTTTAAAAGTAGATGATTTATCTTTTTTAAATTGAAAAATGTCATTTTGTGAGTGCTAAATTTATTAAAATGACAATTATTTATCCTCAAATAATTCAAGTGAAAAAATAGCAATCATGACAGCAAAATTATTCTTCACCTAGATAGTTAGAAGGTCATAAAAAAAATAACATTATCTGACAATTATCTATCTTGACCCAATTATATAATAATACAAGGATATAACTGGAAAGAAACTTTTTATAGAGTTTTAATCCAAGCACAAGATGAAGTAGAAAACAATGAACCAAACACTCCTGCATTACTAATCCCTCCACTATTAATCTCTGCATTGCTAATCTCTACATTACTAATCCCTGCATTATTAATCTTTGTACCAAACGAGCCCAAGTGTGTATGTGTCTTTGCAGCAGTTTCTAAGGTACATAGATACTCAATTTAATCAAAAGGTGACAATTATCAGGTCTATAAAACTTGATAGATTAACAAAGTCTGTGGCACAATTGAGATTTAATTAAGGTTGGTCGATCTTCACCTGATGAATTCCACTTTCATGAGAAAAAGCATTAGCGCCAACAATGGCCTTATGTGGCTGCAACTTAAGCCCACTATACTCCTCTACCTGCATATGTATAACAATATTATTATTATATGCATAATTCATTTTAACAACTAAAATATATATATGTATACATACCATGTTGCTTGTGGTGACTATATGTTTTGTATTAATCCCAGTATAGACACCACCTAATACTTCCTTTCCACGACATTTTATGGCCATTACTATCTATATATAAAAAGTATAAATTTATAAGTACAAAAAAGTAGAAATAATAATAATATAATTAAAGTTTATTCTCCCTCACCTCTTCTAGAGAAGCATTTCCAGCTCTTTCACCAATACCATTGATGGTTACATCTACTTGTCTTACTCCTGCACAAATTCCCTGAATTCTATCGACGTATGAGACTCAAACAAACATATATTATATTTTTAGTTAGAAGCTAATTAACAAATACATACAGCTAATGTGTTGGCAGTAGCAAGTCCAAGATCGTTGTGACAGTGTACTGCAAGGATCACATTTTGGATACCTAATGTATTGGCTTTTACGTGAGCAACTAGTTGTCCAAATTCATTTGGTAAATTGCATCCAACAGTATCAGCAATACAAATGCATGTTGCACCAGCTTTGATAATTTCGCCCATAATATCACAAAGAAACTTTTTATCAGATCTGACAGTGACAACTCAAGCTAATTAGTGATTTAAAATCAAAAACTATATACATATATATAGTCGTAGGTAAAACTTGCAAACCTTGTAGCATCTTCAATTGCAAATCGAACATGCTCACATCCAAGGCTTCTAGCATAAGCTACCATACTCGTTGCTTTCTCCACAACTTGTTCTCTACTCATATTCAATTTATACTTCATATGTATATCACTTGTTGCGATAAACGTACAAATCATTGGTCTCTTTGCATACTTCAAAGCCTCCCAACATCTTTCAATCTCCTTCTTAGTACATCTCGCTGCACCACAAATCATCGGCACATATCCCTCTTCATCTACGCTATTACCTGTTGAGATATAATATAAATATACATGGTAATATATCTATATATATATATTTATATAAACATTTTCTTAAATAAGACCATCATTTAATTTAACATTACCAATTTCATGTGCTATACACTTTACAAGTTCAAACTCAACCTCAGAGGCAGCTGGAAAACCAGCCTCAATAACATCAACACGAAGCTTGACTAGCTGATGTGCAATGTCCATTTTTTGTTTAGCGGTCATGGCGGCACCAGGAGCTTGCTCTCCGTCACGAAGCGTCGTGTCGAAAATTGAAACATAGTTAGGATCAGAGAATTTGTCCAAACCATTAACAAGAGTGTTTTTAGAAGTCATTTCTTTTTCTTTCTAAAATTGAATGAGTGATGAATACATAATTGGGCTTAACTTTTATAGGCCAACTTACCATGTGAAGATAATTGGGCTTAACTTTTATAGGCCAACTTACCATGTGAAGGTAGTGTACAAGTTAATATTAGTCTATCAAAGTCAACTTGCACGGACCAATCAAATGAAACCTTTCAGTGAAGCAATTTCACTAGTACACCACAACTTACGTTGATTTAATAATAATAATTTTGATAATTGCACTTATAACTATAGTTTTGTTTGCTATGGAGACTGCGATTTGTATAGTTCTGTTGGTTTGTATGTTTCACTTGCGCATATATTAATAGGGTAAGTATATACAAATTTTGTATTTATACATTTTAAATTTTCCAGAACTCTGTTTATATATTTCGCTTATTATTATACTAACAATATAATTTATTACTCCCTCCGTCCCATTTTATGTGGCACTTTTTGGATTTCGAGATTCAAACAAATCTAACTTTGACCGTAAATTTTTCATAGATTTTTTAAACATTTTGGAATTTTCAATTATTGTGACTTATAGTACTTTTTATGTAGTTTACAAATATATAAATTTTATTTCAAAAAAATTAAAAATTTCATGCGCAAATTTCCAATTAAACTTAAATTGTTTAACTTTTGAAAAATAAAAAATGTCCCATTGGGAGGGAGGGAGTATTTATTTTGGAAGAGTAGGGGCTTAGCAATAAATGTGATGTTGAGTGATTTGGTCACATTTGATGAATCTGATTCAAATCAAATCAACTTCAAATTGATTTGGCCTTGAGAAAATAAATCACGTTGGATAGAGGGAGTATTCATTATTCTTTTCTGCAATTGACACACGCCACACTCTCATGTCTATTTTTGTATACCATGTGTAGAGATTGATATATATTGAATTATTATATGGCAGAATCCATCGGTAGCCTTTTATATTTGGCATTAATTTTCACTTAGACACTTTAAATAGGCTTTGTTTATTTTAAATACCTCAAGTAGGGGTCCGTTGTGTCATTTTGACACTTTTTCTATTTTCAAAATCACATATTACGTGCGTACATCCAGACGCAAGAAGAAGAAGAAAGAGGTGAGGGCATGGGATTTGGGATCTGGAATAAAGAAAAAAAGAAAGTAAAATTGAGTTTTTAAAAAATAAAATAAAATTTCCACGCGTCACATATCAATTTGTTTATTTTTCCACACAAGAACGTTTGGATGTACGCATTTAATATGTGATTTTGAAAATAGAAAAAGTGTCAAAATGACACAACGGACCCCTACTTGAGGTATTTAAAATGAACAAAGCCTACTTGAGGTGTCTAAGTGAAAATTGGTGCCAAATTTAGGGGGCTACCGATGGGTTCCCCCTTATTATATTATATTAAATTTTTTAATATTGTGATTTTGAAATTATGATATTTGGTGTGGTATATATATATTATTAGATATAACATTTGGTATTTGGAAATAACATATCGAAATATCGAATAACATATCGAATTATATAATTAAACACACACGCGTATACACTAACAAATATGCAACCTAGTATTAGTATAAACAAAATGTTTAAAAGTTAAAAAATTGACTACTATATTTTGATTGAAATGTATTTGAATTGTAATTGATTAAAAAAATGAGTTGTTTGTACTTTATTTTGCATATATATTTCCACATATGGAATGTGTTCGTATGATCCAATTGAAACATTTTTATTTATTATCGAAGTCATAATATTCTATTATACGAATATATTATAGTTGAAACTGAACAATTTATGGTTATCAATTTACCATATCGTTGAATAATGAAATCGAACTTCAATATACCGAATCATACCAAATTAATTTGATATAATAATGATATAATATTTTAAAAATTGAATACTAAAATTATGATATCAAAACTTTTAAATATTGTACCGTAACATACCATGTCCACCCTTAACCACCTGTGTGTAGATTTGCATCTTAAGCAAAAAGTCATATCCTAATATTTACAACGCTTGGCATAGGGATTCTTAAGTAACTATACTGCCAACAAAAATTGTTGTATATATGTGTAATATATCGATATTATATAAATAGTGCATCATCATGTATATATGATATATAATTATATATCAAATAAAAAAATAATATATTACCACAATTCAATGTAAAATCAATATAGATCATTAATAAAACAAAAATCGTTGTATATATGTGTAATATATCGATATTATATAAATAGTGTATCATCATGTATATATGATATATACTTACATATCAAATAAAAATATAATATATTACCATAGTTCAATGTAAAAGCAATATAGATCATTAATAAAGTATGATTTTGGTCCAATGGTAGAAAGAGAACCCGCCTTGATTATTTTTTCATTTATTTGAGATGAATAGAAAACCATATAATCTCTGATGTTGAGAGATTTGGTAACATGCATGGTTTATGTCTCTAATTCTTAATTAATAAAACTTAGAGTATGTTTGGTGCGAAGGAAAATGTTTTTTTAGAAAATGTTTTCCTGGAAAAGAAGTGAATTTTTTAGTTATTTTCTCATGTTTGATTGGTGAGTAGAAAATATTTTTTGGAAAAGATTTTTAACTGTTTGATTTATGAATAAAAAATATTTTTGAGGAATTTTTTTTTTGAAATTATGATATTTGGTGTGGTATATATATATATATATATATATATATATTATTAGATATAACATTTGGTATTTGGAAATAACATATCGAAATATCGAATAACATATCGAATTATATAATTAAACACACACGCGTATACACTAACAAATATGCAACCTAGTATTAGTATAAACTAAATGTTTAAAAGTTAAAAAATTGACTACTATATTTTGATTGAAATGTATTTGATTTGTAATTGATTAAAAAAATGAGTTGTTTGTGCTTTATTTTGCATATATATTTCTACATATATATTTCTACATATGAAATGTGTTCGTATGATCCAATTGAAACATTTTTATTTATTATCAAAGTCATAATAATCTATTATACGAATATATTATAGTTGAAACTGAACAAATTATGGTTATCAATTTACCATACCGTTGAATAATGAAATTGAACTTCAATATATCAAATCATACCAAATTAAATTGATATAATAATGATATAATATTTTAAAAATTGAATACTAAAATTATGATATCAAAACTTTTAAATATTGTACCATAACATACCATGTCCACCCTTAACCACCTGTGTGTAGATTTGCATCTTAAGCAAAAAGTCATATCCTAATATTTACAACGCTTGGCATAGGGATTCTTAAGTAACTAAACTGCCAACAAAAATCGTTGTATATATGTGTAATATATCGATATTATATAAATAGTGCATCATCATATATATATGATATATAATTATATATCAAATAAAAAAATAATATATTACCACAGTTCAATGTAAAATCAATATAGATCATTAATAAAACAAAAATCGTTGTATATATGTGTAATATATCGATATTATATAAATATTGTGTCATCGTGTATATATGATATATAATTATATATCAAATATAAATATAATATATTACCACATTTCAATGTAAAATCAATATAGATCATTAATAAAGTATAATTTTGGTCCAATGGTAGAAAGAGAACCCGCCTTGATTATATTTTCATTTTTTAAAAATTATTTTAGATGAATAGAAAACCATATAATCTCTGATGTTGAGAGATTTGGTAACATGCATGGTTTATGCCTCTAATTCTTAATTAATAATACTTAGGGTGTGTTTGGTATGAAGGAATCATCTAAAAAGTACGATCATTTACTACCCATGATGGCTGTATGATTTATGGAGACTTGAGTTATTATGAACTCGCATCCTCAAATTGATGCTCAATACTGCTCCCAAAAATATACTTAGCTCATATGTTTTAAAACAAAACTTCTTTCTTGGATTTGAGATCATTACTCAAAACTTAGCTTGAAAACTCTCTTGGAATTGATGTTCCATTTCTTGCTCAAATGTGAAAAGTATTCTTTACTCTTGGGAATACTTAGTTCCCGTATAATCTTTGAAGAAATGAACTTTTACTCTTATTGTTTACTCAACTCAAAGCTTAAGTCTTAAAACAAAGTTAAAACGTTTGTAAAAGACTTTTGAAAAACTTTATAAATTTCTCTTAACTTGACTCTTAAATTTCCTTGACTTGACCCTTAACTTTTCTTGAATTGAATTATGGATTCTAGGACTCTGATTAGTGATAGGAAAGTTCTCAGGATGTTTAGGAGTGTGTTTAGATAGTTAAACATGAGAAACGATCAAGAAATTACAGTCTGGAAACAAGTCCACAACGCAGAGATGCATTTAAATATTTGATTGCGAAATTTATTTTTGAAACAAAGGAGTCCGAGTCTTTTTTGCGACGCGGAGGTGGTTTTTGTGCACTGGGGGAGCAAGTCCGTGATGCAGACTTGCGTGCCAAAACCTGCTTGACTCTTTCCTTCTTCGTTTTCTCACCCTAATTCGCCTAAATTTGATTTTTTTCTCAATCCCTCCTTAGATTCAAATACCCAGTATATATACCCAAGAATCTAACTCAAAACAACTCTTAAATCGACAAGAATCCATCAATAACTCCACAATCCCATCAAATCTCAAGAACTAAAGCAAACTTCAAGAACATAATTCAAGAACATCATACTTTCAACTTTCTAGAAACGAATTTCGTTGAAACAAACATGATTGGCGTGTGGGTGAATGAACCCAATGCTATGAAAGTCTTGCATACCTCGTAGGATTAAATCCTTGGCGAAATTCACACCCAAACTCGCAAAGTCTTGACGAATCTTGAACTTTCTTCTCCTTTCTCCTCTTTTCTCGTTTCTCCAAGCCCTAGAGTATTTCTTAATTGCGTAAATTGGTCAGTTTAGACCCCAACTAATTACCAAAAATGAAATTAAATTAATAGGGTATGGAAAAGACTATAAAGCCCTTCTAAAATCCGGATTAGACTTTTCTTATTTAAACAACCCAACTTCAGATGGGCATATCTCACTCATACGAACTCGAAATTGCACAAACTCAACGGCATTGGAAAGAAAATTTCAAGATCTTTCCTACGGTATCTGGAAGAACACCTAACTCATTGTGATCTAGGAGTTATGGTCGTTTGAAGTTGACAAAAAAATCCAAACTTAACATAACTTAACAAGTTTCTAAATTTTTCATTCTTTCCTAAAATGACTATTTCCTATTCTAACTCTTTCTAGTTCTTTCAATTAGTGAGATGTTACAATATCTTCCCCTTGGAAACATTCGTCCTCAAATGAGATTACTCTTACTAGGCTAAGGGTGTAACATCTATTATTCAGCTCAAACACCCCACAATGAAAATACAACATCCCAACTTATAAATTAAAGAGTACTAAGAAGAGAATTGGTACCTTGAGCTTGAATTTCTCCAGTCTCAAAGGGATATGGATACCTCTTCTCCATATCTTCTTCAGCTTCCCAAGTAGCTTCCTTAACAAACTGGTTCCTCCAAAGAACTTTGACTAATGCTACTTCCTTAGTCCTCAACTTGCAAACTTAGTGCTCTAGAATCTGAACAGAAATCTCCTCATAGGATAAACTATCCTTGATACCAATATCTTCAGTGGGTATAATAAGTGAAGTATCTCTCATGCACTTATTCAACATGGAAACATGAAATACCAGATGAACCACTG
Organism: Solanum bulbocastanum; assembly: GCA_037074985.1. Taxonomy (NCBI): domain Eukaryota; kingdom Viridiplantae; phylum Streptophyta; class Magnoliopsida; order Solanales; family Solanaceae; genus Solanum; species Solanum bulbocastanum. Next base: position 5,361,957 of record CM073604.1, read on the forward strand.
TCAACTCTTGGGGTAGCTCTAACTCATAAGCTACATTGTCAATCCTCTTGGATATCTTGTAAGGACCAATATACCGGGGACTAAGCTTCCCCTTCTTACCAAACCTCACAACACCCTTCATGGGTGAAAATTTCAAGTATATCCAATCATCTACTTCAAACTCTAACCCCTTCTCTTAACATCAGTGTAGGGTTTCTGACAACTCTGCGCTGTTTTCAACCTCTCTTGGATCACTTTCACTTTCTCCATAGCTTGATGAACTAAGTCTGGTCCTATCAACCCAGCTTCACCAACTTTAAATCATCCAATAGGAGATCTGCACCTTCTCCCATAAAGACTTCATAAGGAGCCATTTAGATGCTGGAGTGTTAGCTATTGTTGTAAGCAAATTCAATAAGAGGTAGGTGACCATCACAATTACCCTTGAAATCAATCACACAAGCCCTCAACATATCCTCTAAGGTCTGAATGGTGCGTTCTGCTTGTCCATGTATCTGAGGATGAAAGGCGGTACTTAAGTTCACCTTTGAACCTAAGCCTTTTTGGAATGACTTCAAAAACTCTATAGTAAATTACGCACCTCTGTTTGAAGTAATCGAAACTGGCCCCCTATGAAGTCTAACTGCCTCTTGAATATACACCTTAGCATAATCTTCTGCCGAATGGGTAGTCTTTACCGGTAAAAAGTGGGCTAATTTTGTCATTCTATCAACAATCACCCAAATAAAGTCATGCTGCCTGTGAGACCTTGCTAAACCTGTGATGAAGTCCATATTGATCATCTCCCACTTTTATTTTGTAAGTTCTATATTTTGAGCTATACCACCCGGCCTTTGATGCTCTACCTTAACTTGTTGGCAATTTGGGCACTTAGCAACAAACTCTACAATGCCTTTCTTCATGCTACTCCACCAATAAACCTCTCTCAAATTGTGATACATCTTTGTGGAACCCAAATGGATAGAATATCTAGAGCTATGAGCTTCTTCCATGATCCTCTCTTGGAGTTCATCCACCCTTGGTATACCTTGATATCTCAACACCATCTCCCCCTTGTTCAAAAGTCATTACCTTTTTCTTATGAAAATTTGCCTTCAATTCAAGCAAAATAGGTTCTTGGTCTTGCTTTTCTTTCACTTTTGACACTAAAGATGATTCAGCCCTATTAATCACCACTACTCCTCCTTCTGTGGAATCCATTAGTCGGACTCCAGGTGTGCAAGTTTGTGCACATCTTTTGCTAGTTCCTTCTTATATATCTTCCTCAAAATGGGCGGTTCTACCCATATATAACCTGCTCAAGGCATCAACAACAACATTAGCCTTACTTAGGTGATAAATAATACTCATGTCAAAATCCTTGAGTAATTCTAACCACCTCCTTTGTCTAAAATTATGCTCTTTCTGAGTAAACACTTATTGAAGACTCTTATGATCGGTGTACACATCTACATGAAAACCATAAGATAGTGGCACCATATTTTCGAAGCAAATACTACGACATCCAACTCTAGATCATGGGTTGGGTAGTTCTTCTCATGAACTTTCAACCGTTTAGAGGCATAAGCTATAACCTTTCCATTCTGCATTAACACACAACCCAAACCAACTCTAGACGCATCATAATAAACAACAAAGACTTGCGTGCCTTCTGGTAAGGTCAATACTGGGGCAGTAGTCAACCTCTTTTTCAATTCCTAAAAGCTTTTCTCACAAGCTTCAGACCATTGAAATTTCACTGTTTTTTTAGTCAACTTGGTCAAAGGAGACGAAATAGACGAGAAACCCTCTATGAACCTTCTATAATACCCAGTCAAACCCAAGAAACTCTTAATATCCATTGTGAGATGTGGGTCTAGGCCAATTCTGCACTGCTTCTATTTTCTGGGTATCAACTTTAATTCCCTCTCCAGATACAATGTGGCCTAAGAATGCCACAGACTCAAGCCAAAACTCACACTTAGAGAACTTAGCATACAACTCTCTATCCTTCAGAGTTTAAGAACTATTCTGAGATGACTAGCATGATCTTCCTCATCCTCGAATAGATTAGTATGTCATCAATGAATACGATAACAAACATATATAAATAAGGCTTGAATACACTATTCATAAGGTTTATGAATGTTGCAGGCACATTGGTCAAACCAAAGGACATAACTAGAAACTCATAATGACCATAACTGGTCTTGAATGTTGTCTTTGGAATATCACAATCCCTTACTCTTAACTGATGGTAACCTGATCTAAGATCTATCTTAGAGAAATAGGTAGCACCCTGAAGCTGATCGAAAAGATCATCAATTCTCATAAGAGGATGCTTATTCTTGATGGTAACCTTGTTGAACTAGTGGTAATCTATACACATCCTAAGGGAACCATTCTTCTTCCTTACAAATAAGATCAGAGCGCCGCAAGGTGAAACACTTGGTCGAATAAAACCTTTATCAAGGAGATCTTCCAACTGCTCTTTAAGCTCTTTCAACTCTGCTGAAGCTATTCTATATGGCCCAATAGATATTGGACTAGTATCAAGAAGGACATCTATACCGAAGACTATCTCTCTTTTAGGAAAGACCCCGGGTAGATCTTCTGGAAACTCACTCACAACTGGAACTGACTCAAGAAGAGGTATCTCAACACTAGAATCCTTAACTTAGACCAAATGATAGACACAACCCTTGGAAAATAACTTTCTTACCTTAAGGTACAAAATAAAACGACCCTTATGCGCTGCTGAACTACTTTTCCACTCTAAGACTGGCTCATTTTGAAACTGAAACTTGACAATTCGAGTTTTACAATCAACTGAGGCATATTAGGCATGAATCCAGTCCCTACAAAGAATGACATCAAAATCTACCATGTCTAATTCGACTAAATTAGCCATGGTGTCCTTGTGATTTATGGAAATGACACAATCACGATGTACTCGCTCAGCTAGAATAGACTCCCCAACAGGTGTAGAAACACAAAAAAGTTCATAAAGTTTCTCAGGAAGAACATCAAACTTCATTGCAACATAAAGAGTCACAAAATATAAACTCGCTCCTGGGTCTAGCAAAGCATAAATATTAAGAGTAAAGACTTTGATCATTCCAATGACAACATCTGGAGAATTCTCTTACTCTTAACGACTAGTCATCGCATAAAGAAAGTTTTCTCCTCTACCAGTATTGAAAGCAGCTCCTCTAGGTGCAACTATGTCTGGCGGAGCAACTGATGAAGATTCAGGGCTTTTGCCCTGATACATATTACCTTGCCGGTTCTTGGGGCACTCTTTCATGAAATGACCCTCTTGTCCACACTTGAAACAATATGTGGAGCCATTGCGACACTTACCCGGGTGGGTCCTTCCACATTTAGCACATGCAGGAGCCCAGTTACCTTCTTGAACCACACTACCCTGAGACTGCACAGGTCTAGTTCTGCTGTTCTGCAAATTCTGACCATTATACTCACATTTGTTTCTGGGTACAGGTGCACTAGTAGGATGATGGAGCAGGACCCTTTTCCTTTTGTTAAAAGGATGACCGGTTCACATTACTTTTTTGCTGCTTGGACTCATTTCCTATCTTAGCTTTCTTGTTTCTAAACTCCTCTCTATCCCTCAACTTCTCTTCCTTAACCTGCTGCACATAGACCATCAACCTTGATATGTCTAAGTCACCTATTAGCATTGCAGCCTTACCTTACTTACTTGACAGACGAGACGGTCCAGCAACATAAAGACTCATCCTGCTTCTCATATCTGCAACTATCTTCGGAGCATAACGGGATAGTTGGGTAAACTTGAAGTTGTACTCATGAACACTTAGTAAGTCTTGCTTAAGAGTGAGAAACTCTTGTACCTTGGCCTCTTTCAGTTCTCAGGGAAATAAACGCCCCAAGAAGGCCTCCTCAAAACAAGCCCAACTCGCAGGTGGTGCTCCTTTATCTCTACCCTTCTTCCATTGGTTGAACCAAGTCCTAGCAACATTCTTCAGTTAATATACAGCTAGTTCTACTCGTTTTGCATCGGCAACGCGTATAACTTCAAATACCTTTTGTAGCTCCTCAATAAAGTTCTCTGGATCCTTACTAGTGCTTGAACCAGTGAAACTTGGAGGATTCATCCTCAAGAACTCTCGAATCCTTGAAGTATCAGCCACTACCTGTTATCTCCTCTTTGTTGCCCAAACTGGTTAGTCATAGCTTGGCTCAATATTCGAATTGCTTTCCTGAACTCAACATTTGCGACTTCTTCTTGGGTTGCACTTCAGGTGCTTTGGTACCCCTTGCTCCTCAACATTCCTTCTAACAGGACGACCTCAGACAGCTCTTCATAGAGGCATGATTAATGAAAAAACAAGCACAAACACGAATTATAGGAAACTTTTTAGAGATCAAACTCTAATGCACGAAATGAGTGTGAAAGAAGTAAGGTGATTTCCTAAGTGTTGTAGCCCCCTAATTATAGATGTGTCATGCTTCACACAGATAACTAGGACTATACAAACACGGCTTCATAGACCCCCTAGGACTCTTGAACTCTGTGCTCTGATACCAAGTATTTCATGCCCCGAGCCTATACTCTAGGCGGGACTGGCAATCAAGAACCATAGCTGGGCCCAAGTGAACACTTGGCCTTACTTTCTTACTCAGCGGAAGACTCTAAGCATTATTACAATGATCAAATGCATTTATAGAAGAACTATCTCAGATAAACTTAGAACGTTTAAGAATAAACATTCAACTAGCCATAGATGACAACTTAAGTCTTAACATAAGAAATAACAATGTAAAGACAACTGAACTACTAACGATTTATGAAGCCTCTAAGACAAGGGGGGATGTCGAGACACGACCCCCGATCATCCTAAATATTGAAATACTAGAAAGCAAAGTAAAAATGATCCTTCAGGAAGTAGCGAGGCTCACCAACTAACTTTGAGTGCTCAACTGGATCAACATGACCCTGGATGCTGATCATGATTACCTGTGTATGCATCATAAGATGATGCAGGACAAATGACATCAATACATTAAATGTACGAGTATGCGAGGGGAATACTAAAACATATGTAAGCTTGAAAAGAATCTGAAAAGAACATTTACCTTGGCTTTACTCAACTCATGGATAACTTAACTCAAATTCAAAGTAACACAACAATAATGGTGCAATTATACAAAGTATTTAAAATAGTAGTAGCAACTCATTTTGTTAAAGAAATGTAATAGTAACTCAATTTACATATATAGTAATATAATTCTGTGAGAGTTTCTCTAACCAACAACCACCACTATGAGCCTAAGTAGTGATACAACGTCTTGCCCACATTGCCAGAACTGTCCTATACTTTATATATATAGGACACCTTAACTAAGTGGATCCACTAGTCTATGCTAAAAAGCACTTAAGAAATCATCTAAAAAGTATGATCATTTACTACACATGATGGCTACATGGTTTATAGAGACTTGAGTTATTATGAACTCGCATCCCCGTATCGGTGCTCAATACTACTCCCAAAAATATACTTAGCTCATATGTTTTAAAATAAAACTTCTTTCTTTGGTTTGAGATAATTACTCAAAACTTAGCTTAAAAGCTCTTTTGAAATCGATGTTCCCTTTCTAGCTCAAATGTTGAAACATTTTTAACTCTTGGTAATACTTAGTTCCCGTAAAATCTTTGAAGAAATGAACTTTTACTCTTACTCTTTACTCAAGTCAAAACTTAAGTCTTAAAACAAAATTAAAATGTTTGTAAAAGACTTTTGGTAAACTTTATGAATTTCTCTTAACTGGACTCTTAACTTTCTTTGACTTGACTCTTAACTTTCCTTGAATTGAATTATGGATTCAAGGATTGTGATTAGTGATAGGAAAGATCTCAGGATGTTTAGGAGTGTTTTTAGATAGTTAAACATGAGAAATGATCAAGAAATCACTGTCTAGAAACAAGTTCACGAAGTGGATATACATTTAAATATTTGATCACTAAATTTATTTTTGAAATAGAGGAGTCCGCATCTTCTCCGTGATGCGAAGGTGGATTTTGTGCACTGGGGGAGCAAGTCCGCGACTTGCCTGCCAAAACCTGCTCGACTTTTTCCTTCTTCGTTTTCTCACCCCAATTTTCCTAAATTCGATTTTTTTTCTCAATCCCTCTTTAGATTCAAATACACAGTATATATACCCAAGAATATAACTCAAAACAACTCTTAAATCGACACGAATCCATCAAGAACTCCAAAATCCCATCAAATCTCAAGAATTAAAGCAAACTTCAAGAACATATTTCAAGAACATCATACTTTCAACTTTCTAGAAATGAATTTCGTTGAAACAAACATGATTGGTGCATGGGTGAACGAACCCAATGCTATGAAAGTCTCACATACCTCGTAGGATTAAATTCTTGGTGAAATCCGCACCTAAACTTGCACAATCTTGACGATTCTTGAAGTTTCTTCTTCTTTCTCCTCTTTTCTCCTTTCTCCAAGCCCTAGTGTATTTCTGAATTGCGTAAACTGACCAAGTTCATTTTAGACCCCAAATAATTACCAAAAACAAAATCAAATTAATAGGATATGGAAAAGACCATAAAGCCCTTCTAAAATTCGGATTAGACTTTCCGTATTTGAACATCCCAACTTCAAATGGGCATATCTCACTCATACGAACTTGGAATAGCACAAACTCGGAGGTGTTGGAAAGAAAATTCCAAGATCTTTCCTATGGTAACTAGAAGTACACCTAACTCATCCTGAGCTAGGATTTATGGTCATTTGAAGTTGACCAAAAAATCCCAAACTTAACATAACTTAAAAAATTTCCAGATTTTTCATTCTTTTCGAAAATGACTATTTCCATTTCTAACTCTTTCTAGTTCTTTCAATTAGCGAGATGTTACATAGGCCCAAAACGGACAATATCACTAACAGACTGAGCCATTACAATTAATTTAGTGAGATGTTATTGTATTAGAATATTGATATTTATTAGTCAAATACAAAAAAGAAACAATTAGCCAAATTTGGGAGCTAATTAGCTTTAGGACAGTCATTGAAGTGCTAATTTTGGTGTTAATCGTCTCAAAGAAAGAAAATGTGTATCTCAATTCACGATTTGTATACCACGTGTGTGTAAATTTGCATCTTAAAAGCAAAAAATGATATCCTACTATTTTTAACATTTTCCTTAGGATTCATATACAACTATATTGACAACAAAAATCGTTGTATGTATATGTAATGTATCGATATCGTATAATTAGTGTATTACTATGTATATATGATATATAATTATATATCAAAGATAATATGTTACAACAATTCTGTTATTTATAGTTTTGATAATTTCACAAACAGGGACCTAGTAAAGGGACCTGCTCGTTAGCATTCTTATCCGAACAGTTGACAGTTGGAAAAGTACACAAGTTGGAAAGGTTGGTGCACGGTCTCCAATATGGCAGAAACCTTAGGCAATGGTATGACCTTGAAGGTTGTGTCTATTCTCATAAGAACATCCTTCAACAAACACTACCTTAGTTTTTGCATTATAGATTTTGAAGAGTAAAAAGAAAAAACCATTCCTCTCAAGAAGTACTTACCAAAGAGCAACAAGCACCAGATCGAGCAACTTGTGTCTTAGTTGCCCTAGGTTTTTACTTCAGTGGTTATCGATGTAAATCTAATCCTGAACTATAAAGGAATTAGATCTTTTGTTCGTTTTGTAAAAAGTCTAAATCAGTGGAGTTTAATTGGTTTAGTGGGCAACATTGTTTGCTCTTTAGTCAAATCCTAAGTCATCTAGTGTTAGGTGAGTTAGTAGGCAACCGTGGGTTGCTTAGTAAATTCTAGGTTATTCTATGACGGGTAGCTTAGTGGGCAATAGTGATAATGCTTAGTTGCTCTATCTATAGTGGGGTTGCTACATTTAGGGGGAATGGATTTAGAGGTAAATTCCTAGGTTGTAAGCTGTTATAATGTGAATCGTTGCTCTATTTAGAAGAAATGGAATCTGGTTTGAAAAGCTTATAAGGACAGGTCGTGGTTTTCACCGCCCTTAGAGTAAGGGGGTTTCCATGTTGAGTGCTTATGTTGTCTTACCTACATTGCTTATTTACTGCTCCTGCTTGCATTATTGTTCTTACTACGTCAAGGGACCTAGTCCATTGACTTGTACTGAACGGCTATATTCTAACAATTAGTATCAGAGCAGGCTCTCTATATTGGTTAACACCAAGAGAGGTTCCTGTGCAGAATGGCTTCTCCACCTAACTTGGAGAAAGGACAATCATCTACAAGACCACCTCGTTTTAAAGGCCAATTCTATAGTTGGTGGAAGAAGAGGATGCACGACTTCTTGATGGCTGAAGATAGTGAGCTGTAGGACATTGTACTGGATGGTCCTTTTATACCTACAATAGAAATTAAGAAAGTTGATATCACAAGAGTTGTTCCAAAGACACACCAACAATACGATGAAGATGATAGAAATAAGATAGAGAAAAGCTACAAGGCTAAGAAGTTGCTGGTGTGTGGGATTGGTGCTGAAGAGTATAACCATATCTCTACCTCTGAGACCGCAAATAAGATTTGGGACTGTCTTCGAAAAACTCATGAAGGGATAGATCAAGTCAAGGAATCAAAGGTAGACCATCTAACTATACAATATGAAAACTTCATTGTGAAAGAAGAAGAGACCATTCATGAAATGAGCACTAGATTTGCCTCTATCACGAATGAGTTACGGTCTTTGGGTGAACTAGTTCATACAAGAAAACAGGTCAGGAAGATTCTCTGAGTTCTTCCAAAATCTTGGTCGAGTATTCAAACTCGTGAAATAATGCTCTAATCGAAAGTATTCAAACTCGTGAAATAAACAGAAATCAGGAGGCATCAATGAAGAAAGTGAAAAAAGATAAATCTCTATCCCTCAAGGCAGCAACATGAAGCACATCTAATGAAGAAGAAGACTTTGCCTACATCACTAGGAGATTTCAAAAAATTGTGAGAAAACATGAAGGATTTTGAAAAGATGGAAGCTCTGGCAGGACTGCAACTGCAAATGATATGTGTTATAAGTGTGGTAAGCCTGGTCACTTCATCAAGATTGTCCTATGGCCAAGGCTGAAAACACAAGAATAGGAGGAGATAAGGATAGGAGAAGGGACCTGATCCCTGACAAAAAAGGAAGGAGAGCAGCTGTCGATTATGTTGTCAAGAATGCCCTTGCTGTCTTGGGAGATTCCTCAAGTGAGTCAGATCAGTCAGAAAAACCTGAAGACGTATCAATGCTTTCTATCAAGGATGATGAAAATGTGTTCAACACCATGTTTTCTCTCATGACAAACTCTGATGATGAAGAAGCTGAGGAAAAGGTAACCCTTTCTAACATTAAACAAGATCTGCACACTTATTCTATTAAGAAATTAAGAATTCTAGCTGCTGTATTGATTAACTCTATTACTGAGTTAACAACTGAAAAGGACTTGATAAACAGTAGCCTAGATATATTTCATGAAGAAAAGGTTGGTCTAGTTGAACATATGTCTGTTATGGAGGAACAACTGGTAGTTTTAGAAACTAAGAATCTAGAGATCAAAGAAAAATAGAAACTGGTAAATGAAAGACTTGGTAAAGGAAAGGGAGAAGCTAGCAACGTTCAACTAGAGCTAGAGACTCGTCTGAACAGTGCTGAGACTAAACTTGGTCTGGCTTTGGAGAGAAACAATCTGTTGGAAAGGGACCTAGTTCGACTTAAAGAAGAACTTGAAAAATCTATGAGATGGGCAAGCTCCTCTAAGCTCCTCTCTAATATCACTACACAAGGTCAACACAGTGTGAAAGAACTAGGTAGTTCTAACATCTACCCTTCTTATAATCCTCATAGCAAATATGTATTTGTTTCTGACAATTTTTTGTGTCTTCATTGTGGTCACAATGGCCATCTGAAGAAGGATTGTCCAGCCTTCCAAAGGTCTAAAGAAAATTTTTTGTCCTATACCACTCAAAAAGTTGCTCAAAACAAGGGACCTGCTCCCACTGCAAAAACCCTTAAAATGAGAAAGATTGTTCTGCCTCATTGGACAAAAAGCTCTCTTATCACACCTCTATCTGCTTACTGGGGACTCAAACTGAAATAGGTTCCCAGTCTAATAAGTGATCTTTGTTGCAGGAGAGTGAAAGAAGTAGCAGTCATTGGTGGTTCATGGACAATGGATGTTTAAAGCATATGATTGGAAGGACTGATAACTTCCTAGCACTCAAGGCACTTCAAGGTGAAGGTGTCTCTTTCGGAAATGGAAACAAGGGCTATATTCTTGGAGTTGGAAAAGTTGGAAAGTCGCTGGAACACTCCATTGAAAACATGTACTATGTGAGTGGATTGAAATATAGTATTCTTAGTGTTTCACAAATATGTGACAAGGGAAATAAAGTGAAGTTTCTATCAGAAAAATGCATTGTTACCAATCTGGCAACAAAGGAGGTGATTCTAAGCGCAAGAAGGCAAAAGAACATGTATATTGCTGACCTGGATTCAGCTCAGGGAAATGATCTTACCTGTCTCAGTGCTCAAAGTGAGAATGTCAATCTGTGGCATAGAAAGCTCAGACATGTGAGCTCCTCTTTACTAAACAAACTTTCTTCCATGGACCTGGTTCGTGGGTTACCAAAGTTAATGTTCAGCAATGACAAGGTGTGTGAGGCATGTGTCAAAGGCAAACAAACCAGATCCACTTTCAAGTCAAAAAAGCAGGTGAGTTCCTCACGATCTCTTGAACTTATTCACATGGATCTATGCGGACCTATGAGGATTCAGAGCAGAGGTGGCAAGAAGTATATTTTGGTGATTGTCGATGATTATTCTAGGTTCACTTGGACTCTATTCCTAAGGTCCAAGGAGGAAACTTACGATATACAGATGACCTTCATCAAGATGATTTAGACAAAGCTGAATTGCAAGAATGCAGGCATCAGATCTGATCATGGAACTGAATTTGAGAATGCAAGGGTTGATGACTTCTGTGCTGAAAATGGAATTCATCATGACTTCTCTGCTCCCAGAACACCTCAACAAAATGGTGTTGTGAAAGGAAGAATAGAACTCTAGTTGACATTGCCAGAACCATGCTTATTCACTCAAATCTTCTAAAGAATTTCTAGGTTGAAGCTATCAACACTACATGTTATGTGACCAACAGATGCTTCATCAGGTCCCTGCTGAATAAAACACCCAATGAGCAGATCTATCATAGAAAGCCCAAGCTAAACTATCTGAGGGTCTTTGGATATGAGTGTTTTGTAATAACAATGGCAAAGATGATCTAGGAAAATTTGATCCTAAAAGCAATTAAGGAGTATTTGTAGGTTACTCATCCTCTAGCAAGGCCTTTAGAATCTATGATAAAATAACTTTATGCAATGAAGAGAGCATTCATGTGATATTTGATGAAGCTAGTGCATTGTCAGACTTAAATCACAGAGATGAGAATGAACTGGAAGAACTCATTCAGATTCAGAAAGATGAAGTGAATGGATCTCGGACTGATATTTGTCAAGATCTAGGAGTTGCTGATCAGGAGCCAACAGAAGAAATGAAGGAATATGATAGGGATGGAGAGGGACCTGGTCCTTCTGGTAGTATAGATCAAAATGATGCTTCAAGAGTGGGAGAAAATGTTCTTGAGAAAGAAGGAGAGGAACAAATAAATCAGCTTTAGCCTCTCAATGCTCAGTCTAAGTGGAAACACCAGTCATCTCATCCTCTTGACAATCTTGTTTCTCCTTTGAATACTGAGATGCAACTAGATCCAAGGTTAGAAACTTGATTGCATTTTTAGCTTTCATATCCTCCATTGAGCCAAAGAACATCAAGGAGGCATTGACTGATGCTGACTGGGTAAATTCTATACAAGAGAAACTTCATCAATTTAAATGGAGCAGAGTATGACACATCCTTTCAAATCTTTTTGTATCTCCTCTTTCCAGCCCTTTTCTAAATCATTTCAAATTTTCCATTTGCCTTTCTCTACCAAAATCCTAACTTCCTTTTTTTCGAGGCTTCTTTTCTTTCCTTCTTCTCATCATTTCTCTATTGTCTTTTCTTCCTAGGAATGTACTAGGTACTCCAAATAAGATAGATCCTGTCGATTTCTACTTGTCTCATAAAGTCATCTCTCCGATGAAATCGTCAACCTACCATCCGGTTACTGAAACAAGTTATTCTACTCCTTCGTCTTTGTTTGATCTTAATAATCCTGCACATCCTAGCCAACCTGGTCCCCATATGTCTACCCTTTTTGATTGCTTGGTTGAGGGTGATCTCCCTGAGCATCGGCATTCTGAGTCAAACATCCTTGCTACTAGTGAGAACATGGTTGTAGAGAATCTGACAGAGATGCGAGAAAGTTTGAGAAATGTTAAAAGTAGTGGTTTTGGCGAAGTCTCTCTTGAAAACACCGAACCAATCTTTGACAGAACGCCAGAAGTTAGACTTTCTATTGCTAGTGACTCAAACGACATTGATGAGGACAACACTCCACTCAAATGGGCAGTGCAGAAAATAATGGTGCATGTCTCTGCAAAAGGAAAGGAAAAGGCAGTGGAGGAAACTCCTAAAAGAAAACCTGTAACTAGAGCAACCAACAAGAAATTTATGGGTGATGCCATGAAGTCTAACAAACCCACTGCTGAAGAAAACAGGAAAAAGAGAAAGGCTGTTAATTTGGAGGTTGATATACCTGGAGAATAACTAGTTATGGTCCAAAGTGAGCACTCTGAAAAATGATACTGAACCAGAAGATACCCCACTGGCTGATATACAGAGGAGAAAGGAGGAACAAGAAAAGGGGAAAGAAAAGGGAAAGTCTTGAAAACCTAGATATCTCTCTGCACATGGGGTTGTTGCGACAACAAGAGAGAAGGACAAGGATTCGACTAAAAGAAAGGCAAAGGGAAAATCAAAAGAAAAGATGGAGGCAGTGCCCGTTGTAAAGAATGTATTAAATCATGGACCCGGTACCAAGAGAAAGCAAAATGGAAAGGAGGACACCAAACAGGATATTGTTAACAATCTGCGTATGTAGAAGGTTCTATGTGGAAGAGGTTTTGATCTTACGATCATTAGGAAACCTGGAATGAACTTGTTGGCAGATCTAGTGGAGATGCAATCATGGACTCATTTGTTCATGACTAAATCTCCAGTAATGCATGAAGATCAAGTAAAGGAGTTCTATTACAATGTGGAGTTCAATGAGGATGGAAGTCTTCATACCTTAGTAGGAGACAAAAGGGTCTAACTAAATGAGGAGTTGTTGGGAGAGATTCTGGATATACCTAAAAAAGGGATTAGGTCTGTGGCTGGAAAACTTTGTACTCCGCACTTTGCTAATGAGTGCTTCAAACTTCCAGAGATGTATCGTACAAGTATTCAGAAGTAGCTTATGAAAGGTGAATACCAATTGTTGTTTGAGTTTGTGAACAAGGTGGTTCTCCCTCAATCTAAGAAGCATACTATTGCCAATTCAGCAAATTTATTCCTAAGGGAATCACTCTGCAAGTTTGACCCACTGAATCTACCAGCACTCATGTTGGAACATATGCCCAAGACGGTTATAGAGCGTAAAGACAAGCATGGAATGGGATATGGATACTTTCTCACGAATGTGTTTGATCATCTGAAAGTTTCAGTGGGACCAGGTACTATTGGCACAGTTAAACACTATTTTTCTCTTAGCACCTTAGTCGAGTGTGAATGCATCGAGGGTCAAACGGGACAACTGAGTAAGATGTCTCAGTTAGTGGCTGAATGAGATTAACTCAAGCGTGAACTGGAGGAGCTGACTGCACTTGTGGGGAAGAAGGATGCTGAAATGGCACTGTTGAAGGCACAATTGGCAAAAATTCAATCCAAGGGACCTAGTACTGAAGAGGTTAAAGAGTTACGTCTGAAAAATGCAGCCCTTATGACTCAAACTTTCGATCTTCAAGAGATGTTGATCAAAGCTCATTACTTTGCCAATGATTGTCTTACCTTTGTCATCAAATCTCTTACCCACCTGCCTCCCTCTTCCAAATTCCCTCCATCTGTACTCCTTCCCTGTTTGTTTTGTGTGGGCAGTGTCCCGGGTTCTCTTTAGCAGTTTATTGTCAATGTATTGAATGCTTACTTTGTGCAATGAAAAAGACTTCTGTTTTGTTGTGACACCTTCCGGTCTAATTCTTTTTCTATGATTTGTTGCCATAGGCTATGGTCTTTCTAAGCAGGTTTAATCTTGGTTTACTTTCTCTCCTTTTTATGATGCCAAAAGGGGGAATCATGGGGTGCTTAGATGGGGGGAAGTGGAAGGAGGAAAGATGCTACAAGGAACGTACATGCGAGGCATTTTGAGTTTGTCATCATCAAAAAGGGGGGAAAACGTTATTTGAGTTTTGATTTGACAAACAGGGAGCTAGTAAAGGGACCTTCTCCTTAGCATTCTTATCCATACAGTTGACAGCTGGAAAAGTACACAAGTTGGAAAGGTTGGTGCACGGTCTCCCAGTGTGGAAGAAATCTCTGCCAATGGTATGACCTTGAAGGTTCTATCTGTTCTCATAAGAGCATCCTTCAAAAGACACAACTATAGTTTTTGCATCATAGATTTTAAAGAGCAAAAAGCAAAAACCACTCCTCTCAAGAAATATTTACCAAAGAGCAACAGGCACCAGATCGAGCAACTTGCGTCTTAGTTGTCCTAGGTTTTTACTTCAGTGCTTATCGATGTAAATCTAATTCTGAACTATAAAGGAATTAGATCTTTTGTTCGTTTTGTAAAAAGTCTAAATCAGTTGAGTTTAACTCGTTTAGTGGGCAGCATTGTTTGCTGCACAGTCAAATCCTAAGTCATCTAGTTTTAGGTGAGTTAGTGGGCAACCGTGGGTTGCTTAGTGAATTCTAGGTTATTCTGTGACGGGTAGCTTAGTGGGCAATAGTGATATTGCTTAGTTGCTCTATCTGTAGTGGGGTTGCTATATTTAGGGGGAAGGGATTTAGAGGTAAATTCCTAGGTTGTAAGCTGTTGAAATCTGAATCGTTGCTCTATTTGGAAGAAATGGAGTCTGGTTTGAAAAGTCTGTGAGGACAGGTCGTGGTTTTCACCGCCCTTAGAGCAAGGGGGATTCCACGTTAACTGCTTGTGTTGTCTTACCTACATTGCTTATTTACTACTCCTGCTTGCATTATTGTTCTTACTGTGTCAAGGGACTTGGTCCATTGACTCGTAGTGGACGTCTATATTCTAACTAGTTCAATGTAAAATCAAACAAACACAGAGACAGATTTAGGCTCTTATTAAATAGGATATTTTGAAAACTGAATATCTTTTACATAGATAATATAATTGTACTGAAAAATTCAGTAAAAATATAAGAAATATCACTTGAAAACTCATTAATAAAGAACCGGCCTTGATTATTTTTTCATTTTTTAAAAATTATTTGAGATCAAAGACAAAATTGACGTTTAATCTATGATGTTGAGAGATTTGGAAGAGTAGATGCTTAACCATTTTTTTAAGGAAATCATATAAGAGTAGGTGCATGGTTGATGAATAATTTATGATTCTTAATTAAAATACTTAGAATTGGTACAGCTAGCATACCATGTGAATTGTGAGGGTAGCAACTAGCACGTTTTGCAGATTTATTAATTTATGATTATTTTAATTTGATAAAATATTAAATAGTTCAAAGATTTATTACCGTTTATTAGAGTAAACATAATAGTTTGCCTTAGAAGTCACACCTAAAACCTTTTTTTTTAATTTGTTACAAACTTGTTAAATAAGTAATGGACATCGAAATTTTATAGGACTCTACAAGACGAGTTTTATTTCAATTAGGGTTCTTGGAGGCTACGGTACTCTAAACCATGGTTTATGTCGATATAAATATTAATATATTTCCTTGAAGAGACATCTCGAAAACTTTATAAATTCATGGAATATTTACAGAGAGATCAGGATGTGACCTCCTATGTTCGAGAAATAGGCTACAAACAAACCTCGAACGGAGAAAACAGAGAATTTCAGAGAGAGGAATCAAGGGAGGAACGTAATTATACACGCACTATTTATCAATAAAACATTCTTGTTTCTTCAAAAAAAATTTATTGCAATTTATTTTCTGTCAATTTAAAATTTGTTGCAAACAATCTTATCAAAATCAACCATCCTTAAAACTTATTAGACATTATTCCCCCATCAGTACCAAACACCATATATACGTAATAAGTTAATTAAATTGTCACGACCCAACCTATCAAATCGCGTGGACACCTAAATGTGGAAGTAAATAAAATATAAGAAATCTCCTTTAAAATTTGGAATAACCAAGAAAACTCAAGTTCAAGAATCATCTTTAAACAAAGGGAAAAGGGCATGATATACCCCTCAACTTTGTCATTTGGAGCTGATATGCCCTCGTTATGAAAGTATCTCATGTATACCCTTACCGTTATACAAACTGCTCACATATACTCTTACTGTTACAAAATGAGCTAACATATACCCTATATTTAACAGGAAGTGAAAAATTAGTTTTAAATTTATATTTTTGACTTTTATTTTTTTAAAAAAATCATTTAGGGGCATATATGATTCTTCTAGCAAAGTTCATGGTATATTTTAATATTTTTCATACATAAATTATTTTTTTGGAATTTTTTGATTATCATTATTTGAGTTTTTTATTCTTATTTTTTTTTCTTTCATTCCTTAGTGTAAAGAAAAAAAATTAAAACTATTTTTTTTGTGGCTATATTATAATTTAAAACTATTTTTTTTTGGCTATATTGTAATTTAGTTTTTGTATTTGAAGAAAAAAATTGGGTCGTCTATAATAAATTTACAAGAATATTAGTGAAACATAAATAAATTTGACCGTCAAAATAATAAATCTAAATTAGTCATTGAAAAAAAATATATATGTTTAAGGAGGATTAAATATACCCATATGGGATTATATTTTTTTTAAATAAATAATAAAAAATTAAACTAAAATTAATTTTTTTTTTCACTTCCATTAGAGGAAGAGGGTATATGTGAGTCATTTGTATATAAGTAGGGATATATATGAGTCACTTTCATAACGAGGGGTATATTCCATGATGACTGGGTGGGTCCCTTCGATCTACTTCCTAAACTAAAGGAAGATGATGCTGTGGATGATGTCCTAGCTGGAAAGTCAACCTTTTCATATTAATGCCTGCCCTATTGGAGATTCCAACTATATATGCATTTATGCATTTAGTTCTAAATGACAAAGTTGATGGGTATATCAGACCATTTTTCTTTAAACAAATAACTGAAATTCTTCCTAAGGAACTAGTCTAAATGGGTGCAATAGCTACTAAGAGAGGACAAAATAAAGATTACCATGCTTTCACCTATGAGACATAACTGGTCCTGCAATCAGACTATGTCAAACCACATGACAAGAGTAGTACCAATACAAACAAGTAGTATGAGTACAAACAATGTTAACACATACTGATAGTCATCATCGGTCGATCCAAATTCACCCCTAATATAAAGTAGACATGCGTTCAGAAGAAAACATACAATATAAAGACTACACCACCCCAAATTTTTACCCACACTCTTTTTCCATCCCTAATATAATACCCATAAACTAGTACACCTTGATACCGCTGCCAAGTTCTCTCTTCGTATATACTTTGAGTTATGTCTTTAATATTACTTAATCTTGTTGGAGTGAGATTATGATTTTCTTTTTATTTTCAAATATGTCGGTATTCATTTTAAATGATTAAGAATTTGGTTAACAAAAAAAATAAATAATCAAGAATTTAAAGGATGTATCTGTTCTTCAAGAAAACTGTTAGTTAACAATTTGTTTGCTATAAATAAAATATATATGTTTGTATATTTATATATTATTGGATAAAACAAAAATATAAAATCAAATAGTTATTAGATATAGGAATATGTAAAATTTTGTAGAACTGATCATGATCAAAATAAGAAAACGCGTGACATAAATTGAGACAAAAAAGTTATTTATTTAGTCCCTATTTACTTGTCAAATATTTTCTAATTTGATTTCTCCTTTTACTTGTCATTTTTGACAATTTAAAAAAGGACAATTTTATTTTTCTTATTATATCCTCAATTTATTAATATTGAATATCTTAAAAATTGTAGTCACTAAACATAATTGGGATCCTATCATATAATATGATAAGTGAAGTATCGTTCCTAGTGAGGATTTGTGATTAACTATCAATTAAATCAAACTAATACGAATTATCTATTTAACTGGCTTCAAGAAGTGATTATAATAAACTAGTACTTGTGGAGTCTTAATAATATATCTATATCGAGTGATATATCCTCAAGGACACTGTCAATGGGCATTCCTCAAGCTTCGAGAGTTCCCATGATTTCAAAGACGCAAATAAAGAAAAGGAAAAGAGTTCAAAGAGTTGTGAGGTCCAAGAGGGGTGGCTCTAAAGCTTGGCTAGTGAGGCCATTACCTTAGGCCTCCAAAATTTGAAGGCCCCAAATTTGTTTAAATTATTATTATTAATTTTATTATATATGAATATAATTTATATAGATAAAATTGTTATTGTAGATTTTTTATTATTATTTATTTGAGAGTATTTTTTATTAATAAATTGATAAATTCTCGTAATCTTTTCACTCATTATTTAATATATTTGTTTTAACTTCCAATTTAAATTTTATCCTTTTTATATAGGAACTAAGTTATATATATTGATAACATTATGATTTTTTTTCAATTTTTTCTTAAACTACGTGAACACGAAAATATTCATGCACAAGTTTCCTTTTCATTTTAATTTAATATATTATATGAAAATTTTATAATTTGTTTTAGATATTCACCAATGAATACTACTTAATGGAATGAATTATATCATTTAAATTGATCAGAAATTTGGATATTTTTGTTACTATTCATGCTCAAAACTTCAACTATTAAGTTATGTATGTTCTTTTTTTTTTTTTTTTTATTTGTGATGATAGCCAAATTAAAATTTCAAATTGAGTTTTGAAGCTTAATATCGATGATCCATCACTTTTATTTTTTGTTCTCGTCTTCCTTTCTTTTTTGTTTTTGTGTGAAATTTCATATTTTTTTTGTCTTAAATGATTAATCTATTGTGTAGAAAATAGATTTTTTTTGTTAGTGAATAAATTTTATAAAATAAATTTAAGGGCCTCTTAATATGATTTTGTCTTAGGCCACGAGATTTGTTGAGCCGCCCTTGGGTCCAAGGGTTATGATAGATAACAACCTGTTGAGTTATCCATGATGAGAATTCAGTAATTAATTTATATGATTTACTAATCACTTGGTTAGCAAGACAATCAAATAATTAAATAAATAAATAAATAGATTAACTATTATCATAAATAATATAATCAATCTGAGCTTCAAACTAAAACAAACATCAAAATAAAATACGCTAGAATTCAGATAGAGGCGGAATTACCATTTGAGGTTTAAGAATTCATATACGAGTAAAAAATAGGCGATCGAATTGAATACGGTACAATCTAAGAAAGTAGTATAAGTAATAATTTAAATATTTAAAAGATATATGAAAAATTTATAATTAAAAATAAATTTATTTAAATTTCAAAATTTGAAAAGTGTCACGAAGTGGATATTTTTTTTGGAATTGACACACCCCACATTCTCATGTGATCTTGTGTATTTTTGTTTACCACGTGTGTGTAGATTTGCATCTTAAGCAAAAAGAACCCACAAAATGGGGAGAGTGGGGGGCGAGGGGGGGAGGGGGTGTGGGGGAATTCACTTTGTATGTAACTTACATTTAACTTCAAAGGGATGACCTTTTCAGTTCAAAAAATAATATAAATTTCCGTTTATTAGAGTAAAATAGTTTACGTTAGAACTTAGAAGTCACTCCTAAAACCGTCTTTTTATTTGTTACAAACTTGTTAAATAAGTTATGGCAGTTATTTTTGTAGATATCGAAATTTTGTAAGACTCTAGAAGAAGAGTTTTATTTTAATTAAGTTTCTTGGAGGCTACAATACTCTAAACCATAGTTTATGTTTTTATATAGGGGAAAAGGACAAATATATCCCCGAATTATCATAAATGGTGCGTCTATACCCTTCGTTATACTTTTGGGTTGTGTATACCCTTACCGTCAATATTTTGGAACGTATATACCCTTAAAATAAACGGAGGGACACGTGTCATGATCTTAATGGTCTATCCAAAGATTGGTTGGACCATTAAGATCATGACACGTGTCCCTCCGTTTATTTTAAGGGTATATACGTTCCAAAATATTGACGGTAAGGGTATACACAACCCGAAAGTATAACGAAGGGTATAGACGCACCATTTATGATAATTCGGGGGTATATTTGTCCTTTTTCCCTTTTTTATATATAAGGGGTAATATGTTGGAAAACTATATGCACAACGGAAGCATACCAGAATTAGACTGCTTACATGAATAATAGATAACTAATATGTTTATGCTAAAACACATATAATCATACTAGAACACATCAACCTACTGAAATTTAATTCAAGAATTACTTTTGTGAAGCGTGAGCAGATACTTTCAAGCGAATCTACAATCCACAACACTACAAGAAAAAGCTTTATTTAAGACCAACATTTAGAGACTAGCTAATAATCTCGTCCTTAAAAGTATATGTATAGAGACGAGATTATATTCTAGTCCCTAATGCTATATTTTATTGCGAAGGTACTAAATCTAGTCTCTAAATAAATTAGTATCTGGTCCCAAATTACAACTTGAGAGTGGGAGCGGGAGAAAAGTGCACTCAAACATATATTAAAATTTTTTTAAAAAATAAAGTTTAAATATATGTTTTCACCAAACATATCAGGGGCCAAAAGTATGAATTAAAATTCTTAAAAAATAAAACAAAAACTCTTTGTTTTTAATACATGTCTCGTTGTTCTATTGTGCCCTAGCAGCAACTCTTCTGGAAATCGCTATTCTCAGCCAACACTTAGAAAAAACATTGTACAAGGAAAGCATGGAGTTTGTTGCTCATCACAACAACTCGCCTAAAATAGAGAAAGCACAACAGTTCGCCCAAATCTATTTTCATTTGTTACCTTTGTTACCTCTTGTTATATTTCTTACTACTATTTATTTTATCAAATCACACTGCTATGTTCTTGTCGTTGTTGTTGAAACCTTAGTTTTTGTAATCTATTATATTCAATTAGCAATTTGGTTTGCAACTAGTTTAAATTCGTCTCTTGTCAACCTTAAACAATATATGTTCTTTCCTCTTCGATTTACTACATCTACTCTTACTATTATTAAAGTTGGAACAAACTAACAGAAATTTAACGGATTATATATATATATATATATATATATATATATATATATATATTAAGTAGAATATCCTATAGGTTTTGAATGTAGATGAGATTTTGTGTCACTTTTGTTGTACTCTATCTTAATGGCAGTTCTCGGCAAAACACAAATTTAAGCCAACTTTCAATAAAAATGTTGTAGCTTTTCAAAACAGAGAAAGGACGATTAAAAGATATAAGTATATATAATTTCGTAAGTGTGAATCCAAGTAGATTATTGAAAAAAAATGAGCCTTTTGTTGTAGAGGATTAAGCATCTCAAGTGTTTTATGCTAATGATAATTTCAAAAAAGATTGGCATGTAGTGAAAAAGATTGGCATGTAGTGAAAAAGACTCGACCTCGTGATTCAAATGGTTGATGATGTTGTAGATGACTTAGAAAATCTTTCACAAAGAAACAAAAAGGAACTAATGATGTAAAGTATCTTCTATTAAATAATATGTTTGTTGTAACCCATTCTAATAGGCATATCTTTATTATCGCACAGGCTGCTTATTGATGGGAAAAGTCACGAGACTGATTCTCCTTTTGATTCTCAATCAACGTCTTTGTATTCTGTAGGGAACAATATTATACTTTAATTATACCACACTAAAGTTTCAACAACGGTTTTAAAAGGCCCGTATTTTGATAATTACTTATTGTTGTATGAGAAAATTATAATTTATAGTACTTTTTGTATAGTTTTGACATTTTGCAAAGGTCAAAGATTAGTTGGATTATATCCTTCGGTTCAATGGATAAGAATTTTACCTATTAATTTTGTACTTTTGCCTCTCTCTGTGAATTGTACTATGAGATATTCATTCGTCGCGCCTGGTGCAATTGGAAAGGGATGAGGACTTGCCGACGAGGGCTTAAGTCTTTGACATCAAAAGACAAATTTCTTACTATGAATTTTATTTTCTCAATCTAATGAACTAGTTAAGCAACACATAAAAGAAGTTGAAACATTTATGTTTTTTCAAAAAATAAATTGTACAAAAAATATGAGTTTATTCAACTAAATGACTAATATGTATAGCTAGTCCTTTTGGACTCAAGGACTAGTTTCAGTATTTTGACCACTACAACTACTTTCAGCTGTATATACAAATGGATCCTATAGATAAGTCATAAGACTATAGTATCAAGCATGCCTTTTGATCTACTTTGCTTCTGGACAACTATATGTAGCTCTTTAGAAATCTCCATCAGAATTATGATTGACCCTCTACATTTTTGTTGTAACTTGCGGATGTTCCTTCCATTCCAATATGGTAGACAATGAAAGCATGTAGAATTCTAGTGCGGTATTTCTAGGAATCCTAGCATAGAATACAGATAATATCAAGTTGAATACACCATTTTGTTAGTGCATCAACTGTTGTTAGTCTTCTTTGCAGGGATAGCCAGAGGATGAGCTGATGTTTACCAATTTCCATTTTCCACAGTGAGTGAATTTCTTCCATGTAGCTGTAGGATATTGTGGAAGAAAAGATTTATAAGCACTCTTTATGTTAACCGATGAATCAGTCCAGTTCAATTCAACATAGAGTTCCAATAGCTAATAAGGATCTTGCATCCAAAATTTTATTAACCACCCAACCAGATTGTTTAGGTGTAGGGACATTATTTATAGAGTTATCTTTGATGTGAATGTTATGAATCCTTAACTTGTCTTTCTTCTTTGCTATAGTCCGCTATATAACTTTGGTATTCCAACCTTATTCCAATTTGAGAAGTTCAATATATTAAGCCCCATATCGACTAGGTCGAACAATATTTTTTGATCGAATAGAATAATTTCTTCTTCATAACACTTGTAAGTATTGAAAAAACTAACAACTAAACTAGCTCCTAGTTATTCTTACTCACTTATCTCTTTTTTCAGTTGTGGTCTGACCTGCATAAATTCTTCGCTGCTCAATAGTTACATATTCTGCATATGTCATCAACAATTTCAACTGAATGACCACTGGAATATTTCTCTAACCAAGTAAGTAAGCATATACCCATATTGATTTATGTATAGTCGTTTAAATGGTTATTGTAAGGCTGAACTGTTAGAAAGATAATAAGATTGTCGATCACGTATGAATGGTTTCTTTCCTTGTGAGGTCCTTTGCTGGGTGATTTAATTCTCTTAGCTAGTGGTTGTTTGATTACTTATAGCCTTTGGCTCTCAGTTATTGGACCTACACTTTATAACTCGAGTTATTTATGCCATGAGTCATATCTTTGCCTAGCTTTTGTGAGAGCAATTTGATGATGTGACTAAAAGAAAAATCCAGTTTCGTAGCTACATACACACTGAAATAGCTAATGAAAAAGTAGGTCCCTGTTAATAGGTATGATTGAACATGTTCATTGTGCGAGAATCATATAGATCTGATTCATGATACATAGCTGAAGTTGCTTCCTCTGTCTTTTATTTCCTGTACAGCTATATGTGCTTGTCCTTTTGATTTATTTTTTATTTTCTGTACAATTGCACGTTACATCTCCTTTCTCTTTTTATTTTATTTTATACACAGTTGCACAATGCGTAATCTCAGCATTCAATGTGTATTCCTGAATAATCTCATTTTTCAATTATTCAACCATTTCATTTTACCAAGTTCAATGTTAGCCAGATTAGTCAACATTTATCTCTTTCGATGCAACAACAAGATCTTTTTTGTAACAAGTGGTTTTCTTGGTTGGTTAATTGGTCACATTTTATTCATGAAATGGCTTGGATTGGTATTAGTCTGGATACGGCAAAATCATTCTATTAGATCTAAGAAGTACATTCGATCTAATAAGTACCTTGTGTTAGAATTGAGAAATTCTATGGCTCGGATCTTTAGTATTCTCTTATTTATTACCTGTGTCTACTATTTAGGCAGAATACCCTCACCCATTCTTACTAAGAAACTGAAAGAAGCCTCAAAAACAGAAGAAAGGGTGGAAAGTGAGGAAGAAAGAGATGTAGAAATAGAAAGAGCTTCCGAAATGAAGGGGACTAAACAGGAACAAGAGGGATCCACTGAAGAAGATCCTTCTCCTTCCCTTTTTTCGGAAGAAAGGTGGGATCTGGACAAAATCGATGAAACGGAAGAAATCTCTCGTGCTTAAGACATGAGAATTGGAAGTCTTCTTCTGTTTTATATTTTCTAAATATTAGCTCGTGCACATCATTTTTTTTTTTTGCACAATTGCGTTTGCACATCTTTTATTTTTACATAGTTACGTGCACACATTTTTTATTTTCTGCACATCTGTACCTAATCATACTCTTCAATAAGAACATAGAAATGTGATTTCATAAGATATATAGTACTCCCTTAACTAGAATTCTGACTGAATAATCTTTAAATGGTTTCTGAAAGATGGCTTAGATTTGCGATTTGTTGAGAGCTGCAACTATGATAAAGTAAAGTAATTCCAGTGTAGTACTCTCGCAACGAGATAAAAAAACCTGATATTCTTTCACCTATTGTACTACATCAATACATATAAACTTAAAAGTTATAGATGTTTTAGACTTCTGATACACTACCGAATGTACACTTGAACTTCTAATAGGAAACTCTAGGAGGCCACCACAAAGGGAAAAAAATGCTTCCGTTAAATGGCAGTAGAAGATAACAATTTGATGAAATCATTGTGTCTAGTGCTCTCATCTGTTTTTGTCTCCAAACACTACTTCAAGATGTATAAACTTGAAAATTATAGACGTTTTAGACTTGAGATGTAGTACCAAATGGATATTTAAAGTTCTATTTTTGTGCATCATTTGATGATGTCATAGCATATTATTTGTAATGAAGCAACAATGTCTTTGTTTTTTAGTAAGGTTTTCTATTCTTTTGGTACACTTCTTGTATTCGGAACATTTTTATCCTTATTTGATGAAAAAAAAAGAGAAAGCTCTACGAATGATTGGTAACAGATATGAATCTTTTTCCTATAAGATTATCATAGTTCAATGGATATCTATAATGTTTAGCAGTGAAGAAGCTCTTCATTGTAGCAGATAATGTGATAATGAACATTGGAGCTGTATTAAAACATTTTTTTTTTTATGAAAATGACCAAAATGGTTACTTGATCATGATGATTGTTCTCATTCAAGGGGTCGGAATGGATACTTATTCTTGCACTTGTGATAAAAATTTGAATTATTGGTTAATGCATCTCAAAGCATTCCTAATTAATTTTTTTACATCCTTGCAGCCTATTCACGTTTCTGGATAACTTTTGGAGGATTTTGGAAACTGAAGTTGCATGTCCAGCTGCAAGTTTCAAAGATGAACAAGATCAATATCATTCAGCTATGAAAGTTATGTAGAACATGTTGTCATAGTTTAGCTCGAGATGTAAATTACCAAAGTTTTGTTTGTTAAGAAAATATTGAAATCTAAATTTTGTTAACTAATTTATATTAGTGTTTTGTATGGAGATTTCAGTAGCAATCTTATATTGATTGATAATTTTTTTATTTTTATGATACGAAGCTCTAGAACCATTCGTGGTCAATTAAAAACGAGGTACTTTTTCGTCCCTAAAGGTTCATTTAGGATGAGATATTTTTTTTCTTAAGTTTTATCTAGGACGAGGGAGTTTCCCATCCCTAAAGGTTCATCTAGGATGAGGTAGGTTCTTATCCCTTAAGGTCAATCTAGGATGAGGTAGTTTATTGTCGCAAAAGTGACCTAATGACTAGAAAATAAGTACATTTCAAAGAAGAAAATCATCTATTTGGGACGATATATGTAGTCTCTAAAAGTATTTTGGCGACCAGCGCTGTTTTTGTCTCTAGAGACATTTAACGACCAAAAAAGATAACCTGTCGCAGTTAACCTTTAGCGAAGAAAACCATTAGGATGGGTGGCGACCAGCCTTTTCCCATCACAATAGACCATTTAGGACCAGTTTTGAACTTTTAGGGACTAGATTTCCCTTCCTTAGAGGCTGTTTTTCTTGTAGTGCAAGTTAGACAACAGTTCAACGATCTTCTACAATGATCCCAAGTTCACATTCGAACTCTCTCAATACTTGAGTGGACAAGTATTGTATGGAAACCTTCAATCTTTTTCTAGGTTAGGAGAATCCATACTTACAGAGATTTCTTCCCAATCCAAAAAGAGAAGAAAACAATAAAACACACATTACTCTTCCCTTTTTCCTTAGAAATATAATTCTAAATTCTAGTTAAATATGTGTCACGCTCCGAGCCTACACCCTGGGTGGGACTGGCGCTAGAGAACCATTGATGGCCCTAAGTGAACCCTTAGCCTACCTTAACTCATAGTGGAAGGCTTAAATAACATGAAACAATCTCAAAAGATAAACTCGTGCAATAAACTTAGAATATCTTAAAAGAGCCAAAATGGCAACTCAAGTCTTAATATCAATACTGAAAATGGAAAAGACTCAAGAACTAACAATAACTAATTGTCTATGAAGCCTCTAACAACTGAGATGGACGTCGGGACAAGACCCACGACATCCTAATGAACTAACTGCTAAAACAATAAAAAGGGATCCTCTGAAAGCAAGGAGGCTCACCAACAACTCTGAATCTCAACTGGATCAACGATGCTCTAGATGCTGATCCTGGTTACCTGAATCTACATCATAAAAAGATGCAAGCCAATTGGCTTCAGTACATTGAATGTACGAGCATGCGAGGGGAATACTAAAACAAGACATAAGCTTGAAAGGAACTGAAGGAACATACTTGGTGTCAACTCAACTCATTTCAATATAAAGCAATAATATAAATGCAATATAAAAAAAAGCTTTTAAAACATGGATAACAACTCTGTGTATTTAAGAATACAATGGTAACTCGGTTTGTATGCAAGGATACAATTTAAACTCTGTTTGTATGTGAAAATACAAGTAATCTTTGTGTATATAAGAATACAAAATATAATTGTTGGAGTTTCTCTAACCGACAACTATCACTTAAGAGTTATGTGATGATACAACATTTTGCCTCACGCTGTTAGGGCTGTCATATACCTTGTTGGGGGTATAGAACCTAACTACTAAGTGAATCTACTAGTCTCTGCTAAAAAGCACTAAGAAATCATCTAAAAAGTATGACCATTTTCTACTCACGTTGACTACATGGTTTATGGGGGCTGTGAGATGTCTGAACTCTCCCCAATATCGGTGCTCAATACTATTCCCAAAATATACTAGCTCACATTTTTAAAAACATAACTCTTTCTGTATTTTGAGATAATTGCTCAAAAACTATCCCAAAGGCTCTCTTGGAAATCAGTGTTTCCTCTCTTGATTAAATGTGAAAACATTTACTCTTTACTGAAAACTAGCTTAAAGGCTCTTTTGAAAATCGTTGTTTCCTTTCTTGATTAAATGTGAAAACATTTACTCTTTGGAAATATATAGTCCTCATATACTCTTTTGAAGAAATGAACTTCACTCTTTACTCTTTACTCAACTCAAAACTCAAGTCTTAAAACAAGTTTAAAGCATTTGCAAAAAACTTTTGAAAGGACTCTAAGAACTCTCTAGACTTGGCTCTTAAATTTTCTTGAATTTGAAATTTATGGATTCAAGGTTGTGATTTGTGATAGGAAAGATCTCGTGATGTCTAGGAGTGTTTTTATATAGTTAAACACGAGAAACAATCAAGAAATCACTGTCTAGAAGCAAGTTCGTGACGCGGAGATGCATTTAAATATTTGGTCACGAAATAAATTTTGAGGCAGAGCGGTCTGCGACCTCTCCGCGATGCGGAAAAATCTTCTGTAAAATGGTGGGGCAAGTCCGCAACGCGGACTGGGATGCCAGACTTTTTCCTTCTTCGTTTTCTAACCCCTATTCACCTAAATTCGATTTTTTTT
Organism: Solanum bulbocastanum; assembly: GCA_037074985.1. Taxonomy (NCBI): domain Eukaryota; kingdom Viridiplantae; phylum Streptophyta; class Magnoliopsida; order Solanales; family Solanaceae; genus Solanum; species Solanum bulbocastanum. The sequence continues at coordinate 5,390,229 of CM073604.1, forward strand.
CTCAAATTCTCTTTAGACTCAAATACCCAGTATATGTACACAAGAATCTATTCATAAACGACTCGAAAAACGACACGATTTCCTCAAGAAATCAACAATCCCAACTTAACTCAAGAACAAAAGCCAATATTCAATAACATAATTCAAAATCATCAACTTTCAACTTCCTAGAACGAATTTCGCCGAACTACATGATTGGCGCGTGGGTGAACGAACCCAACGCTATGAAAGTCTCACATACCTCTTTAGGGATCAACCCTTGGTGAAACCATTTCAATTCCACAAGAAATCTCCAAGAAAGCCTTGACTTTTCTCTCTTTTCTCTTCTCTCAAAGCCCTAGCGTAATTCTTAATTGCGTAAAGTGAACTAACTGAGTTTAGACCCCAAATAATTTACTAAAAATGGATTTATTTAATTGGATAATGAAAAGACCAAAATACCCTTCTAAAATTCGGGTGACTTTCCTTATTCAAACAGTCCTTCTTCAAATGAGCATATCTCCCTCATATGAACTGGAAAACTAGCAAACTCGGTGGCGTTGGAAATATAATTCAAATACCTTTCCTTTGATATCTTGTAGCCCACCTAACTCATCATGTACTAGGAGTTATGATCGTTTGAAGTTAACCCAAAACTCATACTCAACATAACTTGTCAAATTTCAGATTTTCATTCTTTCCAAAAATGGTTCTTTCTAATTTTTAGCTCTTTCAAATAGCGGGTGTACAATATGAGCACTTTAGGGACCACAAAATTAATTACTGAGGCTTCCTATTATGAAAATAATTTCAAATAATTAATTTGAATTATTCTTACCATAATAAATTACAAATCATTCCACTAGAAATTCGTAATTGCACTCCTCTATTTATATTTAGAAATTCTCCATTAAACACTTATGTAATTCCTCATGGTAAGATTACAGATAGTAATCAATAAATTATATTACTGACAAATTTAATTCAATGATTAATTTTCTTTAGAGCACTGCTTAACTTATTTCATGTATCAGATTCAAAAATCACTTGCATGGTTTGACACGATGAAAACTTATAAGCTTCTCAAAAAGGCATATCATCAATCTCTATATCGAGACATGAATTCCATCAACTAACTTATTATTTCACCAATATATATTATTATCATCTAATCTACCAGACATATTGATCAATCTCAGAATCTCACCTTTTAATAAATTAAAACAATAATTAATATATACAGATCATACTAGTTATATCAAAATTAAGAATATAAGTACATTTAATAGTTTAGACAATATGCTTTTGTCAGTTAGTCTAAAACAACTATCTCTACTCGATCCCGTTCAATACATACAAAATGCACTAGTACAAAAAGTTGGAACTATACCGTTCCCATAATGAAGATAAATTACATATAATCTTGTGCTACTATTGTACCGATGACATGTCCAATTTCCATTTCAGATTATGAACAAAAATTTTATACTTATAAGAATCGATGATTTAATCCTTTGTCTATAAGTTAAAACTCTATACACTAAATCATCTACTATATAAGTAAACAGACATCATAAACCAATATATAATCTATTAAAACTTTTACTAAAACTGAATAAATAATTATTCTATAATAAATATTATATCTAAACATATGATTAATAGTATATATCCCAACATAATATCTATGATGAGAACTCAGTAATTAATTTATGAAAACTAAATCAAATACCCATTAAAATGAGATTAATTACCCGAATATACCCCATCATAATCTAACCACAACAATACCCATTTATAGTAAATAATTACCCGCATACCCAATTGATATTCTTAGCTATTACTTTATTATTTAACTTTATTTCCTTTTTATCATTTCTTTATTTTTTCCCTTCCCCCCTTATGCCTAACTAATTTAATTACTTTATCCTGTTAGCTTCTTTATATCTTAATAATGCCACAAAAATATATTTATACCCTTATAGTACTATTTATTAATGAGTAATTTCTAAACAAGAAATATTAATGATACCACAAATATATATATATATATATATATATATATATATATATTTGTGGTATCATTAATATTTCTTGTTTAGAAATTACTCATTAATAAATAGTACTATAAGGGTATATATATATATATATATATTGATTTAGTTTCAGTTAAGCAAAATTATCAACCTTAATGATATCAATACAATATATGATACTGGTTCAGTATCAATTAAGTGAAATTATCAGCCTTAATGATACCAATATAATATATGATAATAATTTGTAACAATTAAGCGAAATTAGTTGAGGGATTTATAGTGTAATTATTTAGTGAGGTATGAAGGTAAAAGAATATATGTTTGTAATTATTTTATTTTTATGGGATATTTGCTTAGTTTCCCCTAATTAATATGATTTACTAATCACTTGGTTGGCAAGACAATCAAATAATTAAGCACACAAATAAATTAAAAAATTATCATCATAAATAATATAATCAATCTGAGCTTCAAACTAAAACATACATGAAAAATAAAAGGCAAAATGGTATGATGGACCCTTATACTTATATGGATTTGTATTCTAGATCTTCTAACTTAACATTTTGTCAACTGAATCCTTTAACTCAATAAAACTCAATACTTTAAACCCCTTTGGCTTTGTGTGAACTTCAAACGCCCAATGAAAATGACATGTCATCATCCACATCAGATTTTATATGACACGTCATTTATTATTATTTTTTAAAAAATAATTGTGTCTTCTTTTTCACTCCATTATTCCCTTCATTGTTACTTAAGAAACATTTGATACGGATAAATAGTTATTCATATTATATATTGTTTCTTATTATGTAAAAGAAATAAGTATTCCTATGTTACAAACATTTTCACATTTTCACATTTTTTTATCCTTTTAGGGTGTGTTTGGTATAAAAGAAAATATTTGCGTCTCTTTCTATAATATATAATTATATTCTTTAAAAAGTAACAAATCCTAGCTAATTTTTCGTTCAAAATATGATTTGGAAATTGTGTTTGTGAAATAGTGTAAAGAAATGACAAGTTTCTTTTTGGATAAAAGAGAATGTGCTTTTCGCTTTATTCAATTGTTAATATTATTTTTTTAAAAAAAAATTAAATTGTGAAAATAAAATTTGCACATATTGTTGGGCTATGACCCATGTTCTAGCCAAAAGATTATGACCTAATCCTATTTGAAAAAAGGATTGAAATTTTTCTCCCTTTTTTTAGTTCCAATTCTATTTGGAAAAGGATTGAAATTTTAATCTTATTTAGTGTTTGTTTTGGTTTTTAGGAAAAAACATCATTCTATAAATAAGATGATTTGAGAAAATTATTCAATTGCTTATTCATATTTGTATTTGAAAAACATTAGCACATAAGAGAGGTTTTTGAGAGAGCTTTCAACAAGAGAAACCAGAGAAGAAAGTGTTCTTTTTGTTGCACATTATATCTCTGATCTGCAATCTTCAGAGCGCGTTTTCTGATTTGTTAACTATTGGATTGGACTGAATTGTTTTATTGTGTTTTTATCATCTTGGTGTTTGATTTGAACGATGGAGATTGGATTCGAAGGTCAACAGAATTGAGATTCAGGTCCCAAACTACAGTTAGATTTTGATATTTTCTTTCTATTTAATTTTGTTGGTGTAGCTATTGCTTCTTCATTTTTGCCAATTGTTGTGTAGCCACTTAGAAGAATATCGTAACTCTCTTATTATTGTTATAGTGAAACAATTCGAATCTCAACAATCCCATAGTTATTACCTTCGGTTCAAAGGATTTTTTCACAATTAAATTTAGTGTTCTTTATTTTCGTATTACATATCTCCTTAACCAAAAATGTATTGGTTCACCACCAGGGTTGGCATCTAGCACCCAACATTGCAACATGCACATATTACTTCGAATTTTATTCAGACTTGTATGTCGTAGGTGATCCTTTTTAACTTCATATCATTTCAAGTGCCCAAAATCATGTCCTTCTACATTTCTAACTTTTTTTTTTTTGTTTCCCACTCGATGATTGGTATCCATATTAGAGTCCGATTAAATATAATTTCGCATCGGAAAGTCCCACATTGGGTTAAAATGCTCCCTAACAAAGGCGACTCCTTACCCAATGGAACTTGAACTCGAGACCTCTTAGTTAAGAATGGAGTACTTACCACTCCATGCTACAACCCAAAATCATATCCTACATCTCCGACTTTTACTCATACATCAAAGCTCCTTTTTTTCTCATGAAGTTAGAGCCAAATCATCACTTTTCCGCAAAATCATGTCTTACGTGCACAACAAAATGTGAATATTATATAAGGAAATTTATAAAAATATTCATTAGATTATATTTATTACACAAAAATTAGCCAACTTAAAAAAAAATAAGTTATTTATTAGAGAAAATGGTCTAAAACCCCCCCCCCCCCCCCCAACCTATACCCAAAATCCCAACTACACACTCTAACTTCACGGGTGTCCTATCACCCCCCCTAAACTATTTAAAACTAAATTATCACCCCCCCTAAACTATTACAAATTGAAATAATTACACACCTAAAAAGTCACAACTACATTAAATGTTGATAAGTGAACTGCACGCGCTTGACACGTGGAAATGCACGCGTTTGACAGGTAGAAATTTTATTAAAATAATTTAGTTTTAAATAGTTTAGGGGGGTGATAAGACACCCACAAAGTTAGAGTGTATAGTTGGGATTTCGGGTATAGGTTGGGAGGGTTTTAGACCATTTTCTCTATTTATTACTATATATGGTCATTCGACACTTTTCCTAACAAAATTTGGCCCGCATCGTCCTCTTCTTCTTCTTTTTCCTCTTTGATTATTCTAGCAACTTCTTCTTCCTCTTTTTTTTTTTTTTTTTACAAAAATAAAAATAAATAAAACTCGACGTATTGCAAGTATGAATCATTTTAATCGAATTATATATCAAAAGACTTGAAGCATCGAAAAGATTTTATATCAATAATTTAGGATTGTTTAAAGGTCATTTCAAATTGATCGATGTTGAATAGTTTGAAAATTCGGAAGAAACAATCTGTTATATATTGGAACAAAAATGTATCAGTGGAACCACTTGAGGGTACTGATGAATTATACATCATATATACACTATCAATACATGATATATATAAAAATCATTTTCTATTGTACAATACACTATATGTTATATAGACACATTTATACACAATTATATAATATTGATACATTACATAATCTATTTTTATAATGTATATATATTAAATAAATAATGTATATATAAATATATATTTTTTTGGATACGTAGATATACATCATATATACATGACCATACACTATATATACAATATCAATACATTGCATGACTATTTATACAATATCGATGCGTTGCATGATTATTTATACAATATCGATACAATTAAATGTATAACAATTGTATTTGTAGAATTTTTTTTGTCACACGTATAAAAGAGGTAAGAATTTGCTCCATTATGTTGTTTTCATTTTTTAATGTGAGAAATAACTTGAGAAGTCGTGTATATAGTAATGATATTCACTACAAAAATAACCTATAACATTACCCACGATTTTGCTTCTATTTAGCCACGATTTTCTCGTGGCTAAACCTCGCGGTATTTTTTCTTTTTGGGCTATTTTTAATGTAAAAGAAGTAGGACTATATTTATTCTAAACTAATCACTTTATTGCATATATATAAAACTATCCTTATCAAATATAAGGCGAATACAATCAACTTAATTAAATACAAGTTAATTAAGTGATCTAACTATATGGCAAAACATAGCTAAAATTATGTCACTTTAGCCATCGATCAATGAGCACAATGAATAAATATAGGTTAATACATAAATATATCTTTTAACTTGACCTTATTTTATATTTATGTCCTTAAACTTTGGGTGTGCATATGTAGACACTTTACTTATATAAAGTTAAACAAGTAGACACATGAGTCCTACATGACATAATAAACATAGGACACCATGTAGGATTAAAATTATCACGTAATATGTGTGTCTATTTGTTCAACTTTATACGAGTTTAAGTATCTATATATGCACAACCAAAGTTAAAAGACATAAATATGAGTTGGGGTCAAGTTAAAGATAAATACTTAACTTCAAAGGATGGCCTTTCGGGTTCAAAAATAAAACAATTAAAATTAGGTCAACGACATCTATTTAGATAATTATTTATAGGCTTACAAGCAAGGATCCTCGATTTATTTTCATTTTTAGAGTAATAATTTACCTTGGAAATCACTCCTAAAACCTTTTTTTTATTTGTTACGAACTTGTTAAATAAGTAATGGTGGTTATCGTATCAAAATCAACCATCCTTAAAACTTAAAAGATATTATTCCACATCATTACCAAACACAATAAATCTTAGGTATAATACTAGATAAATGTGTCATTTAATTTGGCTTCAGCTTGCACTTTTGTTAACAATTGTGGGTGTGCATAAGTAGACATTCAAACTTGTAATAAAGTTGAACAAGTAGACATATATGTCATATGTGGCATCCTACGTATCTAATTTGCTTCCTACATGGTGTTCTATGTGTATTATGACACATAGTTAGTGGATGTCTGCTTGTTCAATTTTATACAATTTAAGTGTTTATTTTTGCACATCCAAAATGTTGAGCACAGATGACAATTCAGACCAAGTTAATGGATATGTTTATATATTATGCATATATCTTATTAATAAGTTAATTATATTAAATACCCATTGTATTATTCTTATCCTATCACTAATTTGTCTTTAATTTCACATTTATGTCCTTCTAATTATGTTGTCAAAAGACATTATACTTTGCACGACCTATAAATAGGATGAAAGAAAAGAAAGAAACATGAATAATGACACCCCTTCGTTTCTTTTAATTTGTCATAATTCATTCTTGAAAGTAAAACGACAGAAACTGTGACCAATATTTTAATATTTTTTTAAAAAAATTATCATATTGATATGAGAAAAAATAAAAGAATTAATGTGAGGTGGTCGTTGGATAGTTTTTATTTATCCCCACACATAATCCCTCAAAGGTAAAAATTTATTTGCAGTGTTTATCCTAAGGTAAGAAATGTGTCTTTTATTCGTACATTTGTCTCTTAATCATGGTGAAGTAAAGCGATATGTAGTTTTACTTTAATTTTTAATTGTTGTAGTTAAATTGTTTGATTTTATGTAAATATCGCCGGATAAGTTATTTAATAAAATCCCTTTAACCATAGATTATGCACTATTCCTTCCTTTTGAACATACATTTAATTCATAGAACAACGATCATAGAAGAACATTATTTATATCTCATTAGGTATTACATTATTATTTGAGAGAAGACCCAAAATAGTCCCTCATTTTGGGTTAAGACTCAAAGTCATCCTTGAGATTTCACATGGAGCACTAATAGTCGGTCATGTTTGCAATATTGGTGCACTTTTGGTCCCCCTCCCCCCAAAACTTTTGCCTATTTTTTAACATTAATTTTTGTTCATAATTTTATGTATTCCTAATTGGTATATTTCAAATATAAAATAACATTAATATATTCCAAACACTAGAAACAAATTGGTGCTATTGATAGACTTGTAATTTCGATAAAAATTCATTTTCTTTCGAGACTAAATAGATAACTTGGTGAAGGAAAAAAAAAACATTAAGGAAAAAATGAAGTTGAACAAGGTAAAGAAGTACATATGGTAAATTATTATTATGATAGTTATGTAATTGTATTGTAATTTTATTTTGGTAAGGTGAGCCTAGTGTGACGTCCTGCCACTAAGTCCGTAACACTAGGGCGGCTATGGATTGTGTAAAAGTAGATGATATCGTGAATATTGAATTATAGAAAGAAGAGAATTCTTACAAAAGTTTGTTTTTTGTTCTTTATTTCTACATTATCACTTTTACAAGATATTGGAGTCATGATAAGGGGAAATAATATGTCACTACCCAAAAGACGAGGTCATCATGACACACATCTCGAGAACCTCAAAAATGGTGTTCAAGTCTAAATAAACAGACATACGAGCCACCCAAAGGGAAGTCAAACCACGTGATAGAAAAACAACCAGGAGGGGACTTGATTAGGCTCTTGACCCCTCGATTCCCAAGAAACTCGATGATCTCGAAGTTTTTCGAAGCCTAGTTAGAGTACGACTTTCTTCCCACTCGAAATCGTAGTAAGCTGGGAGAAAGACATTCATATATTCCCCCAGACACGGGATAAAGGGAAAGAGAGAGTCGAGAATCGAGAATGTAATAAAAAGAATTTCTCTCTACCTGTAGGTCGAGCTAAATTACATCCATTCTGTCACTTCGTTCAAGCTTCCTTTTCAACCCTCTCAGGGAAATCTGTTAATTTAGAATATGTACGAGACTACGAAAGCAAATTAATGGGATGACAATGGTCCGCTGTAAGCTCGTTCTAATCTTGGACGCAGTACATTGGAATCCTAAAGCACCACCACGAACGCTACCACGCGTTCGCCTGCAATGCACCACCCTGTTGTGCTAGCAGCCAACTCCGGCGTGTAGCATAAGTATAAATAACATCTAATACATTTCTAGAATCTGAACTACATCTCAAGTCTTCGAAAAATAAGTTAACGACTTTAAATGAGTGATGGAGACTAATGGCAATCCAAAAAAAAAAGATCTCACCACAACTCCAAAAGAGAACTCCGCTGGACCCAATCAACTGATACGAGACTCACCTTGAATATGATATGCATCAAAGGGATAACAGAAGTAGGGGGTAAGAAAAATCCATATTTACTTAGTAGGTTGGACCAACTGAGTATAAGCAACTAAACAGACTTAAGAAATAAACTATAAGATATTTCCACTACACGTAGAAAAGTTCCATTTCAGCGTTGGTACTGCCACTTTATATAGAACGCGCTCTAATAAAGTAAACAAAATAAGAGGAAAGATAATAGTTAAATCAGCACATAAACAAGTAAATCAACACAACAAAACTGGCTAATGTGATGCAGTAAGATGATGAAATGATGAGATGATATGGTGGTACTAGTACCAAGGTCGTTGCACAACCTGTCGTATACACCTTGCCGAGCCTCCAACTTTCAAAAAAGGACTCATGGGGAACTCGCAGTCCATATACCAATCTCAATATCTCAATGTCTCATCAACTTGCCACCTCAGTGTGGTCAAGTATATAAGTAAGTTGCCACAGTTTCTTTCTAAAAAAGATGGTATTTATCAACTTTCTCATATTTCCATGAAGAGTGATATGTTACATGAGGATGAATGCATCACAACATATACAACACAAGGCATAATCAGTTCATCAACGGTTGTAACTAGTATCAAGTTCCCAAATTCAACAAGTCATGAAATATTTTCTCAAATGATAGGGATAGTAGAGGAATCCATTTGAAATCAATTTTTATCACTATAGAAATCATTTCTTTCATTTTAAGATGTTCAAAGATCAACTCAAGCCCCTATCTCGGGCATTTCGATGTCAAAAATAAGATAAGTACACAGCCCCTCGCTCGAGCAATTACTCAAATATCACATACTTCCCATAAAATTAAGCAGTATCACACAAGCCTCCACACAGACTAAACATCACAATAAGGCATCATATGAATTAAAGCAGGGAGATCAACACTTACCAACTTCTAAAAGACATACTACCACTCTTTTCATAGTTGACTTCCTAAGAATAGGTTAATTACTCATCTTAGTGTAAAAGAGGGATAGTCAAACCTACCTCAAGGCCAAAAATTCACCTGAACAACTCTATCAGAGTAAATCCCCAACCACACGCTAATCAGAACGATCCTCAACTATCAAGAATGGAAAGAGTTCATTACAATAGTCCAAAAAATAGTTTAAACACCTAACTCTCAATCTAAGGCTTCAAAAACCTTACCAACCACTCTACTAGTTCAATCTCGACATTCCTAATATGGTGGAACTGACGAAATTCCTAACCGGTGCTCGAAACTCAAAATGTTGACCGAAGTCAACCTTATTAGAAATTCTCAACTGAAGAGAAGTCAAATCACCAAAAATACACCTGATCGCATCGGGGACCACACCATTATTCCCAAAAATACAAACTAAGCATGGAAACACTACAAAAAATGGAAAAATGGTCACTTCACAATTAAAAAAAATCACAAGAAATTGAGCATTACACAAAAGGCATTAGAGAGACAATGGAAGGAAATGGCAGCAAGACAACCAAAGATAATGGAAAGAGGATTTTTGTCGAAGAAGAGAGGAATATGTTATGACCCAAAGATTACCTTGAGCGTAACATGGTGTATAGGACCCAGAGGGGCCCTACACAAACCACTTAGCATACATCATACAAGATAATAGAATTTAAAGAATTCAAAAGAGCAATCTTATATCATAAAGAGTTGACAAAAGCGGAAGTCTAACATATGTCTCAAAGTCATCTAGTACATCATAAAGAAAGTGATTGAGACGTAACACATACATCACATACAAGTTTGAATCAAAAATGGCATAAAGCAACAAAAATTTCTCGATCATCAAAATATGAGGACTCCAAATCTTCAAAATCTCAAAAGGATCAACTAGCATCGAGTGTGCATAATAGGAGCGTCGGACCCTACATTAGTGAAACAATGTAGGCATAAGTATGTGTTAGTACATGAAATGTACTAAGTATGATAGCAATGTATAAGAGTTATGAAATCATGCTAAAAGGGACTTTATGTGACATGTAATGACCAAGCTAAATCATAAAATAACATGTTAGAAAACATAAGTCGTAATCATGGTCAATGTAAGTTAAACATCTTAAAACACATGTGAGACACTTTTATAAAGTAACCTTAGTTCGTTATTGTGGGTAGTTTTTTATTAACCGACATAGAACATGTGAGCTATAACATGAAATCTGGTGTCTATCCTATACCGAAAAGAGATGTCCTTACTTTCCAAGGTAAGAACCATAAACTTGAGCTAATGTGGATCCACTAGCTAATGTATTTCTAAGACAAACCTATGGTTCACATAGTTATAGGACATGGGTAATCACGGCTAGTCAACTCGGTGCTAAGCATAAATTCCACATAATAGTCATTAATCATATTCATCTTATTATCCATGGAAAGGCGCAATTAGTTAACCAATACCAACTAGAGTTCATTTAGAATAGCTGCTAAATCTTGATTCAAACTTAGTTGAGAAAATCTTTCAACCTATGAATCCTTCATGTGAGAATAACTTTTTACACTAACAAAATTTATGCTTTACACTCAAAGCAACCTCAATCATTCATATTAATTCCACATAATTCATAGTTCATAAACTTAATCATATTCTCATAGTATGAAATTCATTGGTCTTGCATGGATTCATATGAATTTAAATCCAAAACATGTAGTTACATCAATTCATGCATAAATAGAGAGAAAAATCAATTTGATCAAGATTGAAAAAAACCCATGAACATTGAATAAAATCCTAACTTTGATTGGGTAATCTAGCTTTGTAAAATTAGAAAATTTAAGAACCATATGGAGGAAAGGACTCCATAGGTGAATACTAACATACCTTGATTTTTTAAGCCCAAGAAAAATAATTTATTGGAGACTTGATCTTAAAACCCTAGACTCTTCTTCCTTAGCTTTAAAGACAGAAATTTTAGGAAGGAACTTGGAGGGAATTTGAGAATTTTGGAGAATGATTTATAATGGGAAATTTAGGGGTTTAAAACCTTTATATAGGGCTTAGGGTAGAAGGTAAAACAACATAGTATTGGGTTAAACCAATTAAGAAAAGGCCCAAAAGTCCATTTAAAATAGTTGTCCGACTCGACCTACAATTTGGACCTCCTTCTACTGACCGTACTGGTCAACCGTAGATAAGTTACTGAACTTCAAATTTTAATCACTTTTGACGGAACCCTATGTACGTATCATAGGTATTCTTACGGACCATATATATCAACCGTAGAACCCAACTTTGACCCTCAATATTTCACTAAGTATGGGACTCATCTATGAGACCTACTTACGACTCGTACATAGGTTACCGGACCACCCTGGTGAACCATAAAAAGGTATTGGGACTTGATTTTTGAAAAAAACTATTTTCTCACTTCCTACGGTTGCCATCTATGGCCCGTAGATGCATCTAAGGTCCATAGATAAGATTTGTAGACACTGACACCAACCCAAAAACTGTATTTTTCTTCTTTTCTAAATCTGAGGTGTTACAGAATCAAAGGAAGACTATTTCACCATATGATCTCATTACGAATGATAATCTGAGTATTGTGACAACACAAGTCTTATTGAACAGAGAAATGTATAAAAATAACCTAGATCCACGATGAAGGACTTAAGAGAAAGAATGACATTTGATTTTGTTGATGGAACAATCAAAAAGCAAAACGAGGAGTTACTTGATTTGGAAGACTGGTGAACTATAAAGTAATTATTAATGTCCTGAATTCATAATACAATTGAACCTATGCTTAACTTAGTTGTATCACAGAGCTCAATTATTAATGAGTTAGGTACATTGTTATAGATTCAATCTTCAAAGGATACACTAATTCTTGAAAATATAAGGTTTTTTTTTTTTTTTTTTAAATCAAAGACCATATGGGCCACTTTATTAAAATGAAACTATGTACAATCAGGTGGCCTAAAGTGCCAAAGCCCAAGAAAAATAAGAAAAACAAAATATACACAACGTATATAGGAAAGTAAGGGTCTTGGAATGAAACTCGACAAACAAGTGACGTTTCTAGAGAGAAGTCCATTGTCGGAGGAGGGTTTCCAAGCTCAAAATCACATAGAGAAATGGTGTATCAAAACAGTGAACTTTCAATAGCTACGAGGTGTTCTTCTTCAACCATGTGTTCCATTCTAAAAAATCAAAATGATTTGGGTTGTTTATCAAACCTCTTCCACCTCGTTACCATAGTTGCATCTCAAACTTCTAAATATTTTTCAAATATTGTGTTTACCATAAACTAGATTCATTTCTTAGATCTAATTTTCAACTGGTTAAATCCCTAAAGGAGATCGATATACACTACCATTGACATTGTATTCCTCGAAATGATCTCTATTTTTAAATGTTTTTAGGTAATTGGAATCGAGATGCTTCAGGGCGATTATGCTTTATCTGGCGATGCTTGTCAAAAATATATCATGCTAAAATCTTCAAGCATAAGAGGTACGAATCTATACTAACACTTTAGTCTTTACACTCTATTCTTTAATGAATAGAACCCACATGGGTTAATACCACCATTTTGAGAGAAGAATCTCAAAACTAGAAAGAATTAGTAATATTTGTGATTGAGTGTATAAATATTAAACAAAATTAAATAAAACTTTCTACTATTGACCCATGAGTTTTAATTTCATACCATATGTAACACCTCAAAGTTATCACTAGATGCATGACATATAATCAATAAAAATTAATTCAAACTTCACAAAGTACATTAATAGATTAGATATTTTAACTCAGAAATAGTATTCATAATAACAATATAAACCAAAGGTTATGACTGTCTAAGATGTAAACCTGGTAGAAATAGAGTGTCTAATTCTCATGTTTGCTAAACTTAGCTTATTAGGATTGATAATTTTTTTGCATTTAACATGAACTTTTTGAAAATTCTTGTATTCCATTGTACCTGTAAAATCAAAAACTAAGTTAGAAAAATAGTTAGCAAGAGTATTCCCCTCCCTCAAAGAGTGTTGTACTCTTACTGACATAATCTCCATAAACCTTTTAATGAAATTAACCTTCATAGTCACACTCCAAGGGACTTCTGAAACTACTTTAGTGATGTTCACCTAAGCCAATGAATCAAATTCAATAATGACATTTAAAAATTCATTCTCCCATCAATATTGCAAGCTTTCTCTTACTGCAACAACTACCAAATTAGTTAAATCATCAAGCTTCAAAACTTTAGCACCCACTAGATCGTCATCACTATTTCTTACACAAAAGGTTGCAATATTAGGACCTAGATTACCTCTTGAAGCCCCACTTGTGTTATATCTCCACCAACCAATTGGAGGTGGAAACTATTTCACCAGTTTGCACTGAAAATTATACATGTAACCATCCAGTAGAGCTACATATAGAGCCAAGCTTTAGGGATCTCAATATATTGAATCATTACTCTAATAAGATTCTAAAAGTACTATTAATGTCTCACAAAACCTTTTCTAATGATTAAACTTCACCATGTGATACTATGTTTCTCCTCTTCCATAAAAATCATAAAACAATATTAGGAATAGCTTGAAAGATCTCTTTTTGTTTACAATTTCCATAAACATTTCAACAATTTTTCATGATTTGTTTCACCTGAATCCAAATGTCAATGATACCAGCTGCATTTGAAACATAATTTAAAACATTGGTAGCTATTTCACCTTTAAGAAAAGGTGTTCCAAAGTCTCTCTAATTGGTATTGTACAACAAGAACAAAGTTGAGAAATGTTATGATTTCAATTAGTTAACATTTTTTAAACAGGACCCTGTTAGTCCATACTCACCAGCAAAAATATTTTTTTAAAAAAAGTCCTTGCATGCATATTTTCTTAAAATAATTTTTAACTTCTTATTTTTTCTCACAATTTCTCAAACATTATTTACTGAAAAGTTATCATAACTTGTCTTGGTCCGCCATGATTTATCCACCATTTCAGATTGCCTAATATGATTCATGTGATATCCAACATGATTCATAATATGTTCAAGTAACTTATTCTTCATTTCCTTATAATCTCATCATATATTTTTAATAAACACTTCAATACTTGTTATTGGATAACAAGAAAGTACCTTTGATTAATGATTGTAAAAAGGGATCAACATTGTTCAATTATCATACCAAACAGAAACTAACCCTCCTTTAGATTTCCACCGTAGATGTTGTTCGATGCAATACCTATTGTGTAACATATGTTTTCATTGTTGAGAACACCCTCTCCATTGCACCAGTGAGGGTGTTTGTTTTATATAATAGAACTTGTTCCACATAAAATTTGCCCATAAAGAGTTCTGAGTTTTAAATCTCTGCCATAATTTAGCATATATTGTTTGTGAGACATCAAACATAGATTTAAAACCTACACCTCCTTCGTGATTAGGTAAACGAACTTTAGGCCAAGCAACCCAATGTTTACTCCTACCAGTGACCTTATTACTCCAAAAGAATTTAGTAGAAGTTATATGTAGTTCCTTAACAACACACATATGAGGAACTATAGTTTAAAGAACATGTATCGGAACAATTTATAGAACACTAGTAATCAAAACCTCTTTGCCACCATAATATAACATATTTCTTTGTCAAGCTTAGAGCTTTTTCTTGACTCTCTTAATAAGATCAGCATAATATACTTTACTTTTTTTGGAATGAGTTATGGAACACCATAAATATTTCAAAGGCAAGTGACATAGAAAAAGCTATACATTTCTCCACCAGTTGTATCACCTCAGCTGTTGCATTTTGAGGTAGATAATAAACACTTTTATCCTTATTGACCTTCTAACTAGATAGGACCTCATACTCCTACAAAATTGACACTATTTCTCTAAAGAATACTTTTTAGTAGAAACAAATATAATATAATATATATATATATATATATATATATATATATATATTGTCATCTGCATATACAAAATTATTAAACTTAGCTCCACTTAGGTAAGTAAATCATACCCTGCAGATTGACTATCTTCAAAACAAGAAATTTAAAGCTTTCCTTAACACTTCTTCTCTAATAGAATGAATAATGCAGGGGACAAAGGATCTCCTTACTCTACTCTCCTAGTGGAGTGAAAAAAATTCATGTGATTGACCATTAACCAAAATTGAATAGTTATTTGATATGAACCTCCAAATCAAATCAAACAAATACTTCTAAATAAACTTATTTTTCATAGAAATTTCATTAAAAAATAATAAGATTTATACTCTGTCATAAGTTTTAGCCATATCAAGTTTCATGCCAACATTGATACGTTTACCTTTCTTCCTAATATCAGTAACAATCTACTGAGTCAGCAACATATTCTCAATGATACTTGTACCCTTAATAAAACTTGTTTGATTGGAGGAAATCAATCCAGTAGTGTTGACACATCACTCGGCTCCTCGGCTCACTTCGCTTGCAAAGACTTTCTCCTTAGGCACATGTCTCAACAACACAAAACGAGGGTTTAAAAGAGCTTTTATTCTATCATAAAGAATTCTGGATGCAATTACATTGTTAATGAAGTTGCTCAAACTAACCGATCTCGTATTTGTAAAATCTTACACATAATTATTTTTGGGTAAAAGAATCAAATTAGTATGAGTAATAGATATAGAAAGAATATTATCCCAGAAAAAATCATGCACCAATATAAGGATATCATTCTGTTACGACCCAGATCGTCGTGATTGACACCCACACTAACCCTCCAGTGGGAGAACCACTACTACAACCCCAACCAACAACCTAAGCCAAAATAATAAAGCATTTAAGTTATGAAAACAAGTTAAATTCTAAGGAAAGAAATAAGGAGTTCCCATAAACTCCAACAAAAGTCTAACAACTAAACAAATGTGGAAAATACGCCTACAACCTGAAAGTCAACGTACCAAAACAACTAAAGCTCAACCATGAGTCTAACAAGAAGAATACAACCCCAAACTAAACATAGAATTCTAGAGAAATAGTCTAAGTCTGAAATGTGGACATAGATAGAACATAAAACTCATGGCAGCCTGGAAGAACTAGCTCACCCTTGAATTCGAACGACGATCACTGATCTTCTAAGCGAGGTCTGTCAATAGCTACCGAAAGATGCCTTGTACTTAACAAAGAAAGAGCAAGGGCAGTATCAGTACACAACTACAGTGTACTGGTAGAATCACGCGGCTATCCCACTAGTGCAACATACATAAGCCATTACAACAATATAACAACATGCATATACCAAATATATGCAATATCAACAACATTCGACAACAAGGAAGCATTTCACAATTCTCAATTATACAGTTATGTCAAGTCAATGGTCCTCTCATGGAACCCAAACCCAAACTATTTGCATTTCAAAACATAGTACCTAATCCAATGATTATGCCGCAAAGTGGAAACCGATCCCATAATTATGCCAAAACGTGGCAACTGATCCAAGTTAGCATGTCGGAACGAACACCCGATCCATTTAAAAAACCACAATCACAATCACAAAGTACATTCTCATAATCATACAATCAAGTCATGATTAATGGCATTCATCATTCATCTATCTTCATTTACAATTAGTGTGATCAATAATGCAACATTCACTTACATACATGTATTATGATGAAGCAAGAACAAACATACATCACACAATCATGAAATCACAACCATCACCTACCTCGAAACAAGCTTGAATCCTCTAAGAAATTTGATTCTTCCCTTTCTGGATTAGTTCCGCTTGTTCTTGGTCTACAAACAATTATAATAACACGAAAATCAATAATTAATCACTAAGTACCCTAATTACCAACAATCCTATCAACCCTCAAATCCATGATCCCAATATCCAAATTAGGGCTTTTCCCACCATAATTCCCAAATCAAAACCCTTTCCCATCGATAATTACCCATTAGATTATGTTCTACGGATTGAGAAATGAATTTGGGGAGTGAAATCTTACCTTTAGCCTCAAGAATGGTGAAAAACTGTAAAGAAAAACCCTGAGTTCGTTCCTTACCTCTCAAGTTCAAAATTTGTTGAATAAAATGATTTTGGGGTTTATTTCTGACTTTAAGTGGCGACTGTCCCGCCACAGCGATACTCACCCCGTTATAGTGGCCCCACCCTAGCGACAAAATTCCCGTCTCAGCTGCTTATACAAAAACAGTAAGAAAAATTAATAATTCCAAGACCCCATTTCACAACACACCTTCACCCAATGATACTCAGAAACTACCCGTTCATGGTAAGATCAGTTTCAAGAGAACTACTCGCCCGAATTCAATTTCGTAAAATTGTACGGGTTCCTTAACGTCTTAGATATTCATTCATATAATCAAAATCATAATTAGAACACTGAATTGCTATCATATTTCCCTAGACTTTAATGACTTTGATTTCGTCCAAATCTGGACTAGGTTGGGAAATCTCAAGATACTATGAAAAAGTTTTTCGGCCCAAAAATTTTTCCTGTAGGCTTTTCTATAACGACTGTAACAGATCATTACAATAGATACCAATTTACCCATCAATCGTCCCCGAGTGGCAACTTAGGAAAAATAGGCTAAAGAAAGAATGGAGTAATACCTGAATCGACGAACAATTGAGGATACTTGCCTCGCATGTCCTTCTCGGTTTCCCAAGTAGCTTCCTGAACTAGACGATGCTTCCATTTAACTTTCACGAACTTAATCTCCTTGGTCCTCAACTTACGCACAACACGATTAAGAATTACAACCGGTTCCTCCTCATATTGGAGGTCTTTGTCTAACACAATTGAGTCCCACCTTATGATATAATCTCCATCACCATAATATCTCTATAACATGTACAAATGAAATATCGGATGAACTCCAGATGGATTATGAGGTAAATCCAATCTATAAGCCATTGGCCCTACATATTCAAGAACCTCAAAGGGACTAATGTATCGCGGACTTAACTTGCCTTTCTTGCCAAATCTCATCACCCCTTTCATGGGTGATACCTTAAGAAGAACATTCCTACCAGTCTGAAATGTCATATCTATTACCTTATGGTCTGCATACTTTTTTTGTCTGCTCTGGGCTGCTAAAAGTTTAGCTTGAATGCTTCTCACCTTATCTTGAGCATCCTTTACTAAATCAATCCCTAAAGGATTCACATCTCTAACCTCGAACCATCCTATGGGTGATCTACATCCCCTCCCATAGAGTGCCTTAAATGGTGTCATATCTATGCTAAAGTGGTAACTATTATTATATGAAAACTCGCACAAAGGTAAGAACTTATCCCAATGCCCTCCAAAATCAATCACACATGCCCTCAACATGTCTTCTAACACTTGAATAGTCCTCTCTGATTGCCCGTCCATCTATGGATGGAAAGCGGTACTAAAAGTGAGTTGTGTGCCCAATTCATCATGTAATTTCCTCCAAAACTTGGATGTGAATTGGGTACCACGGTTTGAGATGATATAGAGGGGCACCCTATGTAACCTCACTATCTCTTTCACATACACTTTAGCCAGTTGTTCAGCATTATAATCTATTCTTACCAGCATAAAATGGGCTGACTTAGTCAATCTGTCAACCACTATCCAAATAGAATCAAACTTTCCCAAAGTCTTGGGAAGGCCAACCACAAAATCCATGGCTATCATTTCCCACTTCCATTCTGGAAATGACATTCTCTGAAATAAACCTGCAGGCCTTTGGTGTTCATACTTCACTTGTTGACAATTTTGACACTTAGCCACAAACTCTGCTATATTTATCTTCATGCCCGACCACCAATAAATTCGCTTCAAATCTCGATACATCTTGGTCACCCCCAGATGAATAGAATATCACGAACCATGAGTTTTTTCAAACAATTTCTAAATTAAGTCATCTGCTCTAAGAGCACAGATCCTTCTTTTAAAATTGAGCACACCCTCCGCATCAAGAGTGGTCTCTTTTGCCTTGCAGTTTTCTTTCTAAGCTCCTCATAATTCTCATCCTCAAACTGTTTGGCCTTGATCTCCTCAATGAACGTGGCCCTAACCTCAATGTTAGCTAGCACCCTACCTCTCTCTAAGATGCCTAACTGTATGAACTTAGACTCTAAGGTTTGAATTTCTTTTGCCAAGGGTCACTTGGATACACTCAAGCAAGCTAAACTACCCATACTAACCGTTTTTCAACTCAAATCGTCTGCCACCACATTAGCCTTACCCGGATGGTATTAAATAGTGACATCATAATCCTTAAGTAACTCCATCCACCTTTTGTGTCTCAAATTCAAATCCTTTTGATTGAACACATGCTGTAAATTACGATGATCAATAAACACCTCACACTTAACACCATTGAGGTAATGCCGCCAGATCTTAAGAGCGAATACAATCGTTGCCAACTCCAAATCATGTGTTGGGTAATTCCTCTTATACACCTTTAATTAGCGTGATGCATAAGCTATAACGTTCTTATCCTGCATCAACATAACGCCCAAAGCAGAATGTGAAGCACCATAATAAACAATAAAATCTTTACCTTTAACCGGTAATGCTAGAATAGGTGCAGTGGTCAAAAGAGTCTTGAGCTTTTGGAAGCTTTCCTCACATTTTTCAATCCATTAAAATAGTATCTCCTTTTAAATTGAATTTGTCAAGTGAGTGGCAATAGAAGCGAAGTTTGTCACAAATCGATGAGCCCCACAAAACTCCTAACTTCCGTCATAGAGCTAGGCCGAGCCCAATTGTTAACTGCCTCGATCTTTTAGGGATCTACCATTATCCCTTCTTTTGAAACTACATGCCACAAAAATGTAACCAAAATTCACACTTAGTGAATTTCGCACATAAATTTTGTTTCCCAAGAACACCCAAAACAATACGAAGATGGTCGACATGCTCTTTTTTACTTTTCGAATAGACCAAAGTATCATCAATTAAGACTATAACAAATGAATCAAGGAATGGTTTGAACACCCCATTCATCAAACTCATGAAATTTTTAGGCGTATTAGTAAAACCAAAAGAGATAACTAGAAACTCATAGTGCCCATAGCGGATTCTAAATATTGTCTTGGGCACGTCCTCAGACCTAATTTTCAACTAATGGTAGTCAGACCTTAGATCAATCTTAGAGAAAACTGATGCACCTTGCAATTGGTCAAAAAAAATCATCTAATCATAGGTAATGGGTACCTGTTTCGAATGGTGACCCTATTCAATTACCAATAATCTATACACATCATCATACTACCATCTTTTTTCTTAACAAACAAAACTGGACCACCCCACAGGGAAGCACTAGGACGAATAAATCCTTTATCAAGAAGCTCTTGGATTTGAGCCTTAAGTTGTCTTAATTCAGTCGGGGCCATGCGATATGGAGGGATGGAAATAGGACGAGTACTAGTCTCTAAATTGATGTAGAGGTCTATATCTCTATCCGGAGGCATACCAGGAAAATCAATATAAAACACTTCTCTAAATTCTGACACCACAAGGATATAGACTCAATTGATGGAGTCTCAACCTCAACATCCCTAATTTGAGCCAAATAAGCTAACAACACTGCCCTACTAGTTTACTAGCCTGAATGGAGGATATGATCTTAGCTTGCTTAGGCTTGTACACCCCTTCCCACTCTAATTTTTCCCTTCCCGAAATTTCTAAAGTCACAGACTTAGTATTACAATTAAGTACATCATAATAGGGGGACAACCAAGTCATGACTAAGACTATGTCAAAGTCAGTTATATCCAAAATCACCAAACTAGCCCAAGTCTGAAAACCCATAATTAAAATAGGACAAGCATAATAGACATGGGTAACTATGATAGACTCTCAAACTGGGGTAGAAAGATGGATGGGGGCATCAAATATTTCACAAATCATACCAAATTCTAAGGCAAATTGCACGGATACATAAGAATTAGTGGAACCCGGATCAAATAACACATTAGTCATCCAGTCACAGACAAGAATAGTACTTGTGATCATTGCGTTAGCCGCCTCTGCCTCACTCTTGCCCGAAAAGGCATATCATTGAGCCCTATTATCTTAATGAGCTACTTTACTGCCTGGGTGCACTGTACCTCTGCCTGCATTACCATTTCCCCTACCCCGCGACCTCGCTGATTTTCTCATCACCCACCTTGTGGATGCCCTAAACCGTTATTACTATTACCCACAGGTACCACTGTGTTAGACTGCTACTGCACGAAATCTAATACGCGTGGGTGGGGATAATCTCTCCTCATATGACCAGGTTCTCCACAATTATAGAAAGTATGATCAAAGGATGGCATGTTGCCCGCTGAAGGTGTGACTCCCTGGCTATCTTGAATCAAATTATAAGGTGGAGTTCCTGAGTAATTACCTGTAGAGGCTGGCATAGAGGACTGAATTGGCTTTGCTACAGGTGTTGTCCTTCCAAACCCCTTGGAGTAAGAATCTTGAAAGTTACCTGAGCTTTTGGCCCTTTTAGCCAATGCCTTAGTTTGACTGTCTCGCCTCACCCCCTCCATTTTTTTCACAAAGTCTGTCACCTCATTGAAGCTTTTACCTGCAGAGGTCATATGAACAGATAATACTTGTAACTCAGAATTTATACCCCTAATAAATAAACAGATCATCTCCTCATCATCTCCTCCTCAATAGTCACTAATTGAGTAGCATATCTAGACAAGTTATGGAACTTGGCCTCATAAGCCACCACCGACATACCACCTTGCTCCAAAGCCATGAACTCATCCTTCTTGCGATCTCTTAAGGTCCTAGGCACATATTTTTCTAAAAATAGAGCATGAAATTGGGTCCAAGTAAGTAGAGGTAAAACTGAAGATCTACATTCCACATAAGCTCTCCACCATTGCTTAGCCTCACTTTGAAGTTGAAATGTCACAAACTCAACCCCATGCTGATGGATAATTCCCAATTTATGAAGCCTCTCATAGTAATCTAGGATGAACTCATGTGCATCTTCACTCTCAGAACCAAGGAACACAAGCGGTTTCAACTTCAAGAACTTAGTCAGCATCTCATGCTCATTAACAGTAATAACAGGACCTAATAAAGGATAGAAGAAAACATCATCACCTCCAGTTCCAACTACCTTGGGCGTAGTGCTAGCAACATGGGGATTGACAAATCTATTTTTATCCCTAACAGCATTTCAATTGCCCGGATTCCATTCAATCTACCACTTTGAAAGCACTTTGACTTTTTCTGTTTATAGTCTTGGAATCTACTTTGGTGGAGTATCCTACATTATTTGCGAGTCTTGAATCATGTGATTAACTTGTTGTTACCTATGTTTTCCTTACTTCTTGATTGTTTTAGAACTCGATAATTATCAATATCATGTCCTTGCATTATGCATTCACCACAATGCTTAGGGACATAGTTGTATATGATATCTACCATAGTAGTTCTCACTTCTCTAGTTTTTTCATCTTTAATATTAGTCCTCACCACCTTGGAAAAACTTTCTCATAAATCCACTAGCACTTTCACACGTGTATAACTAGGCTAAGTCTTATTAATAGTTTCTTGATCTATTTGGATTGGTTTACCCACAGTTGTCGCAATTGAAAGTAAACATTTTACAAAGAAGGTGAGCAATATGCTTAGAAAGGAAATTCTTGTCATAAACATTCAGGTTTTTCATTCACTTTTTAACCTCAAATCATAGATCAAATTTCTCATCATATAGGTATATCCATCCTTGCACGTAATATAAAAAGTCCCGTTTGAAATTAGGTTAACAAGAACATCATTTTGGGTTAGTCAGATAATAATATGCTTCATGCGAAACATGACCATTTGACGGCCCCATTTTATCTCACATTGCTGAGAAATTTTTTTCCTCAGTTACTTTAAATAGGAACAATCAAAAAGAAATTTACTAGTAACCGCATATTGAAGCTCTTCAATTTATGTCATTAGATTAACTTCTTTTTCCGTCCATTTGATTTGAGGAACTCCTTCAACCATATTGATCTCTTTTCTAAGGGACTCATAAATAGACTGGACAACCGACTGGTTAATGGTATTAGCAAACTGTCATGCCCCAAGCCTACACCCTGGGCGGGACTAGCACTCGAGAATCATTGTTGGCCCTAAAAGAACCCTTGGTCTGGCTTACATACTCAGCGGAAGACTTAAACACAAGAAATAGTCTCAAAAGGACAACGCATGCAATGTATTAAAGAAATATTAAACTTAGCCAAAATGGCAATTCAAGTCTTAAACGTATACAACTGAATATGGAAAGACTAAAGAACTATAGTTACTCGTCTATGAAGCCTCTAAAACAAGAGGGACATCAGGACAAGACCCCTGATCATCCTAACAATTGAAATACTAAAACAAAGTAAAATGAGTCCTCCGGATAGCAAGGAGGCTCACCAACTGACTCTGAGCTCAACTGGATTTACGAGGCGCTAGATGTTGATCTTGGTTACCTGTGTCTGCATTATGAAATGCTGCAGGCCAAATGTCATCAATACATTAAATGTACGAGTATGCGAGGGAAATACTAAACATAACATAAGCTTGAAAGGAACCTGAAAGAAACACTTACCTTGGCTTTACTCAACTCATGGATAACTTAACTCAGATGCAAAGTACACAACAATAATACGGTACAGTTATACAAAGCATTTAAAACAATAGGTAGCAATTCAATTTGTTAAAAAAATGCAATAAAAACTCAATTTACTCATATAATAAAGTAACATAATTACTGTGGGAGTTTCTCTAATCGACAACCACCATTATGATCCTAAGTAGTGATACAAAATCTTTCCCACATTGCCAGAACTGTCCTATACTTTGTCGCCATATAGAATGCCTTAACTAAGTGGATCTACTAGTCTATACTAAAAAGCACTAAGGAATCATCTAAAAAGGATGATCCTTTTCTGCCCATGATGACTACATGATTTATGGAGACTTGAGTTATTATGAACTCGCGTCCCTATATCGATGCTCAATACTACTCCCAAAATATACTCAGCTCATATGTTTTTAAAACAAACCTCTTTCTTTGGTTTGAGATAACAGATCTTAGGCATATTTATATGCCTAAATTATCAATATTTGCCCATGAATTGATTAAATTAAAAGAATGATCTTTAGTTATTAACTTGATTTTGTTATACTTGCTATGATTATGTACTAATACATGTGATTAGAGGTTTCAAAAACTCTCAAGGAAATTGGAGTCAAATAGAAGAAAAGAGAAGCAAGAGAGCATGAAAAATGAGATAAGGATGAAGGCCCAAGGCCAGGCGTACTGCAAGGCACAATGCGCCAAGGGCCAACATTCAGAGCCCTTTCTCAGGTGTACTGAGAGGCGTGACGAGCCAAGGGTAGAAGTTCTGAAGCGCCTGACTGGCGCCCTGCAAGGCATGATGCATCAAGCCTCAACATTCAGAGGCATTTTTGTAGCGCCCCGTGCCACAGTGGGAAGTTCTGATACGAGTCCTAGGCGTGATGGTAGGCGCATCACGCTAGTGGGATTTTGACTTTTCCAGCTTAAAAGTGTGAAAAAAGGATTCCTAATTGTAATAGACTTTGGCTCTAATTTTCCTACTATTATAAATGAACCCTTAGGGATTCATTGTTAGGGTTCGACTTTTATTGGGTATGCAAGAGAAAGTATCAGCGTTTGTCATAGGATTTGATCTTCTAACTCTTCTATTTTTTGGAAATCACATGAACAATTGTATTTTGTGGTTTTCTAATAGCATGAGTGGCTAAACGCCCTAGTTCTGGGGCTGTAGCTATGAATGGATTGTTGATTATTAAAGGTTTTTTGAATTAATTATTAGTTGTCATTAGAAGTTACTTTTATATTCTTGTTTTAGTATTTCGTGCTTGATCACCATGAGATAAATATATTGTCTAATCTTAAAATTGAGAAAGGTGAGATTAGATAGACCAGAGAATATAGAGAGCTCGGTCGACCCATTTGATTGACGTGATTAGTGTTCAGGAGTGACGCCCGAACTAACAACTTACTTGGTTACGAAATAGAATGAAATATAAATGCTTACCAATTAGTTTATTTATCCCCAATCAACGATGTAGTTAGGTAGCTAATTGGAGTAAGTGACGAGAGGTGTGTAGCCCGACTCATATAATTAACCCTATAAACTAGTAACTTGACAACTAAAATTAGTTCTAAGCAGATAATATGATATATGAGATTCAATACATGTTGCAGCCCTAGAATTGTCTTTTACTTGCTTGAAACATCATCTTAAAATCGTTCAATCTTGGTTACTTTTTATTTATTGCGAGATGAGTAGTAGTTAACAACCATCACCATATCTTTAACGGTTACTTTTATTTTATTTGTAGAATTAAAAGTTAGATATAAATCGATCATAAGTGTCTTGGGAACGATACCTCATTTCTTCAAAGAATCTATATTACTTGCATGACTGCGTACACTTGCGTGTATATTGGAGACAACAAGTTTTTGGCGCCGCTACCGAGGACTTAGAAATTGATTTATATCCGATCTTCTTAAGTCTACAATTAGAATATTTAGGTATTAATTACTTGATCTTAGCTTGTTATTGCAGGCACTTTCCTTTTAGATTTGACTCGGCAAGGAGAACTTGTCGAACCAGACAGTGAACCTGAAAAACCTTTACGCCGATGCAGGAAAATGGCTAATCAAGGACGTCATGGGGAATTGGGGGTAGGTCTTTGGGGAAATAATGATGATAATAACCAAGACAACATGAATAACCTAGAGAATTTAAACAACCAAAAGAATTTGAATAACCAATAAGTACACCCTGTAGTACCCGTAAGGCTCGTTTGTGACGTGGTAGTCCCACTCACAGTTAATTTGGCATCTAGTATTAGGAAACCTCCACCGACGGGTAGATTTGAACTCAAGCAGGACGTGGTACAACTCCTTCATTATAATGGGCAATTCACAAGTCTCCCCCACGAGGATCCTCAAATCCATCTTAGGAACTTTATAGATATTACTGATACATATATCCCAACTGAAGTCTCATCGGACTATGTGAGGTTGATGTTGTTTCCATACTCATTGTTAGGATCCACAAGGCGTTTGTTAGATTTTGAGCCACCAAACTCCATCACTACTTGGGATTATCTAGCAAAAAAGTTCTTGAGTCGATTCTTCCCATCCAAGAAACCGCTAAGTTGAGGAGTGAGATATTAAGCTTTAATCAAAACCAAGGATAGGACATGTACCAAGAATGGGCTCATTTTAAACAAATGTTGAATGCCTGCCTGCACCATATGTAAACTAATGAGGTACTTACTTACACTTCCTTTGAGGGTTTAGATTATAATGCACGTGTGTTTTTGAATAGTGCAGCAAAGGGACAAGCCCTAGCAAAAACCTGTGAGGAGTTGTTCGACTTACTCGATAGACTCTCCGAAGGGAACCCAAGGTATGAGGGGGAAATGCCTGGATTCACAACCTAAAGGGCCGCAGGAATTTTAGATGTAGATTAAGCCACCGTTATAAATGCCAAATTAGATGTGATGCAACATAATATAGCCATGCATTTCAAACAGATGTCCTTGAATCAAGCACCGGTTAACATGGTACAACATGCATCAAATTAGTGTGGGGTATGTGGTAGTGGAGCTCATGAAATCGAGTAATGTGAGGCAAACCCAGATTCGATATACTATGTGGGTAATGCGCAAAGGGGTGGAGGTCAAGAAAATTATGGTAACACTTACAACACTAGTTGGAGGAACCATCCTAACTTCTAATGGGGTGGGAACCAAAACCAAAATCAAGCGCAAGAGGCTAACCAATACCGTTCTCAAAGGGCTGGGCAACAATAACAAAATCTTAACCAAAGAGCAAATCCTAATGCACAAAAAAGGGGGGTGACCAATGAAGAGCTACTCCAAAAGCTCATGATTGAAATAGGGACCAAAAAAATGCTAGAATAGATAAGCAGGATAAGAACATCAGAAAGATCCAAATGTCCCAAATGAGTTTAGAGAAACAAGTTACGCAAGTGGCCAATTCTCTGAACTTGCATCCCCAAGGTGGGTTGCCTAGTGATACTGAACCAAACCCAATGAAACTCCATGCGTTAAGTACTAGAAGTGGGTTACAATTATCCAAAGAAGAGAGATACTAAGGCAACTACCAAGGAGAAGAAAGTGGATGAGGTAGTAAAAAGCTCTAATTTTGAGGTATCTATTCCTCGAAAGAAACTACCACCTCCATTTCCACAAAGGATCAGAAACCAGAATGAGGATGAATGTTTCAGTAACTTTCTCTCTCTCATTAAATAGGTTCACATTAATCTGCCTTTGGTTGAAATTTTTCAGGGAATCCCGAAGTATGCTAAATATGTGAAGGACATTGTGGCTAGCAAAAGGAGGCTCACGGAGTTTGAAATCGTAGCACTTACTGAGAAGTGCAGTTCTAGAATCCAAAATAAACTGCCTAAAAAGTTAAAAGATTCGGGTAGTTTTACTGTGCAGATTACAATTGGGCAAAGTGTTCATGCCCAGGGGTTATGTGATTTAGGGGCACGTATAAATCTAATGCCCTTGTCATTATATCAAAAACGTGGGTTGGGTAGTCCAAAACGAACCACTGTTATTCTCCAACTCGCTGATATAGCCATTGCTAAGCCAGAGGGGTTGGTAGAAGATGTCTTAGTGCAAGTAGGTTCTTTGATTTTTTCGGTGGATTTTGTGGTCTTAGATTTTGATCCCGATTCTAAAGTTCCATTCATTTTGGGTCGTCCGTTCTTGGCCACTGGTAGGGCATTGATTAATGTAGCAACTAGTCAATTGACCATGAAGGCACATGATAGGGTTGAGGTATTCAATGTTTACCGTGCTTTAAAATTGTCTTCTATTTATGAAGATTTGTCTGCTATTACTGTGGTTGATCGCATAGTAGAATTACAAGTAGTTGTGCCCGAAGATCCCTTAGAGAGAGTATTAGTAGGTCATAAGGTGGATGGAGATATTGAGGCTCAAGAAATAGAAACATATTTGAATCTAGCAATGGTTGACACTTGTAAGCTTCAAGCAGAGTCATTAGATCGTGAGTTAGGGCCCCCACCAAAGCCATCAATAGAAGAAGCTCCCAAGCTGGAACTAAAAACTCTGCCCACTCACCTAAGGTATGCTTATTTGGGTGCTAATGAAACTTTGCCTGTTATACTTTCTGCAGAATTGTCTGAATTACAGGTTGATGTGGCATTGAGGATTTTAAAGAAAAAGAAGAAAGTGATTGGATGGCAGATGGTTGATATACATGGGATTAGTCTGGCACTAAGTATGCACAGAATCTACATGGAATAATATCACAAACCAAGTGCACAACATCAACATCAGCTAAATCATTTGATGAAATAAATGGTAAGAAAAGAAGTGATAAAGTGGCAAGATGCTGGAATTGTGTACCTGATCTTCTGGTGTAATGTGTTCCCAAGAAGGGAGGTATGGCAATGGTAAGGAACGAAAAAAATGAGTTGATTCCTACTAGAACAGTGACCGATTGGAGAATTTGTATGGATTGCCGAAAACTTAATGATGCCACCTAGAAAGATCACTACCCCATTCCATTTATTAATCAGATGCTTGATCAACTAGCAGGGCAGGAGTATTATTTTTTCTTAGATGGGTATTTCGATTACAGCTAGATCTTAATTGCACCCGAGGATCAGGAAAAGACCACGTTCACTTGTCCTTATGGTACATATGCTTTCAAACACATGTCATTTGGTCTTTGCAATGCATCGATGAATTTTCAAAGGTGTATGATGGTCATTTTTAATGAAATGGTGGAAGACTTTGTAGAGGTGTTCATTGATGATTTCTCCATCTTTGGGAAGTCTTTAGATGCATGTCTCCGGAATCTTGATAAAGTACTTGCTAGATGTGATGACACTAACTTAGTTCTCAATTGGGAAAAATGTCATTTTTTGGTTAGAGAGGGATAGTGTTGGGTCACAAGGTGTCAAAATCTAGTTTAGTAGTTGATAAGGCCAAGGTAGAAGTTATTAATAAATTGCCCCCTCCCATTTCTGTAAAGGGGTGCGTAGTTTTCTTGGTCATGCAGGTTTTTACCGGCGATTCATCAAGGATTTTTCCAAGATTGCAAGACCTATGTGAAACCTTTTGGAGAAGGAGGTGCAGTTTGACTTTGATGAGATGTGTTTGAAAGCTTTTGAGATAATGAAGAGGAACTTAATTGAGGCTCCCATCTTAATTGCTCCTGATTGGGAATTACAATTTGAACTCACGTGTGATGCAAGCGATGTAGCAGTAGTTGTAGTGTTGGGACAACGAAAGAATAAAGTGTTCCACTCGATCTATTATGCGAGCAATACCCTTGACTCTACACAAGCTAATTAGACAGTGCCTGAGAAGGAGATGCTAGCTCTAGTGTTCGTCTTCAACAAGTTCATATCGTATTTGGTAGGTACTAAAGTGATTGTTTTTACTGACCATGCAGCTATTAGGTACCTATTCAACAACAAGGACGCTAAACCACGGCTAATTTGATGAATATTAATTCTCCAAGAATTTGATCTTGAGATTAAAAATAGGAAAGGTACTAAAAATCAAATAACTGATCGCTTGTCTAGGTTGGAGGGTTTTTCCCATGTGAATGAAGGTGAGCAAATCTGGGAAGAGTTTCCAGATAAACAATTGATGGCATTAGATATCTCTCAAGTGTCATGGTATGTAGATATTGTGAATTTGATAGTAAGTGGATATCATCCTCCGGGTGCAACCACCCAACAAAAGAGAAAGCTCAATCATAATGCTAGGTTCTATATCTGGGATGAACCGTTCTTGTTCAAGCAATGTATGGATTGGGTAGTGAGAAGATGCATTCCGGAGTATGAGGTTCACAAAGTGCTCAAAAGTTGTCATGCCAGCCCATATGGAGGTCACCACGGAGGAGAGCGCACGGTGCATAAGATACTTCAATTTGGTTTCTTTTGGCCCTCATTATTTAAAAATTCTATTGCTTTTGTGAAGGGTTGTCATAAATGTCAAAGGCTAGGTACTATTTCAAAAAGATATGAGATGCCACTAAGTAACATTTTGGAGGTAGAAATCTTTGATGTGTGGGGTATTGACTTCATGGGTCCCTTCCCACCATCTAGTGGAAATGAATACATTTTTGTGGCTGTGGATTATGTGAGTAAATGGGCTGAAGCTGTCGCTCTTCCTTCGAATGATTCAAATGTGGTGATAAAGTTCATCAAAACCCACATCTTCACTCGCTTTGGCACTCCAAGGTCAATCATAAGTGATGGAGTTAAGCATTTCATTAACCATCTAGTGAAAAATATTCTTGCTAAGTATGATATTCGTCATAAGATTTCTACAGCTTGCCATCCTCAAACGAGTGGCCAAATGGAGGTTTTGAATAGAGAGGTGAAGTAAATTTTGTAGAAAACGGTGAATGCGCAGAGGAAAGATTGGTCTGAGAAGTTAGATGATGTGTTGTAAGCCTATAGGACTACGTATAAGACACCCAAAAGGACTTCTCCCTATCACATAGTATTTGGGAAAGCTTGTCATCTTCCGGCAGAATTAGAACACCAAGCTTATTGGGCAATTAAGAGGTTGAACTTGAACCTAAGCTAGCCGATAGAAAGAGAGTGAATAACTGCATGAAATTGAGGAGTTTAGGCTCCACGCGTATGAGAATGCCAAGCTTTACAAAGAAAAGATGAAGAGGTGGCATGACAAGCACATAGTTACTCGTACTTTCACTCCGAGAGAAAAAGTATTACTCTTTAACTCTAGATTAAGGTTATTCCCCAAAAAATAAGGTCTAAATGGAGTGGTCCTTTCGAAGTAGTAAGAATGACACAACATGGGGCTATTGAGCATAAAGGTGAGACTGACCCTACGTTCTTGGTAAATGGGAAAAGAGTGAAACACTACTTTGGCGTGGATTCTGATCGTGATCAAGAGGCTCTTGATCTAAATGACGAATGATCCAAGTTGCGTCGTGCCACAAGGTTAAATCAAGCTCTACTCAGGAAGTAACCCGTGAACAACATGTAATAGATAGATAATTCATTTTTTTTTAATTTTGATTTTTGTTTTAGCGTAGTTTTAAATCTTAGAATATAGGAAGCACTTGTATTTATTAGTTTTAATTAGATAGGATTTTC
The DNA here is from genome assembly GCA_037074985.1 of Solanum bulbocastanum. Lineage (NCBI taxonomy): Eukaryota > Viridiplantae > Streptophyta > Magnoliopsida > Solanales > Solanaceae > Solanum > Solanum bulbocastanum. The sequence goes on from CM073604.1 coordinate 5,422,152, forward strand.
ATTATCTGTAACTTAGTTTGTAATAGTGAAAAAAAAATCACTGCAGCCAAGCGCACTGGCTGGCGCGGCGCGCCTGACATGAACATTTAAACGGGTTGTTGGGGAGCTACGTTGGTGCGTCGCCCCTCTATTGTGCCTTAACCTATAAAAGAACTGAAGCCAGGGGCACTAGCTAGCGTGCCACGCTTGGCATGAACATTCAGAGTGCCTCTCAGGCACAACCATGGCGCATTGCGCACCTATTGCCCCGAAACCTAGATTTTAAAAATTCTGGCTTTTCACCCAGATCCAACCCGACCCACTCCATTTAAATCCCTAAGAAACTATATTCATCCCCTCTTCTCACTCTATTGGAACCTACCCAACCCTCCCCCTCCCCCCACATTCTCTCAAACTCTTCTTCTTCTTCTTCTTCTTCCACTTTTCCTCTCCTAAATACCTCCATTAAAATCCACCCCACCTCCCACCGTTTCTCCTCCTCATCTTTCTTTTCTTTTCTCAAATCTCCATACCAAGACCCACATTTTTCCAACTCTCTCTCTCTAACAATTTTTTTTTTCTCTTCTTTTCCCTCATCCACTGCCCAACCCGACCACCCCAACCCCTCCCCCCTAAATTTTTCTAATTGTTTTCTTTTCTCCATATTTCTTCTTAATAGGCAGTAATGACTCTTAAGGCGAAGAATGTAGCGGGTTCTAAGCAAAGTAGGAAGGGTGAGGCATTAGGGTTAGCTAGTCGAGAACCAGCCTAAAAATTCAAAAAGAAAGCCGTAGAAGGGTATGGTTGGGAATGGTTTGAGTGTCAGTACGAACCCAAGTATATGGGTGATGAGTACGTCAAATGAGGCAAGGTTGTTGTCTCAATTTCCTATTATTTATCGGACTATGCTTGAATTGGGCTTAGGTTTATTTTTTATCATCCAGGGGATTGTAATTTGTCCTTAGTTCGTGAGTTCTATGCAAATTGGCTCATTGAAACTAAGTATAAAATCGTTCCTATTAGAAGTATGGATGTGAAGTTCAATGCTAAAATATTGAATGAGTTTTTGGGGACCCCGCATTGTGATTTTGATGACTTTAATACATTGAAGGATAAACCTCCTTATAGGGATATCCTACATATACTGTGTGGGGTAGAGTCAGCAGTTACGTAGGAGCATATCAAGGATACTGGGAGGCAAAATACCCTCAACTTTGCTAATTTTAATCAGGTTGCTCGGGTGTGGTTAAAGATAGTGTGTAGTGTGTTGCTACCCGCAAAACATCTAATAGAGGTAACAAGGGATAGGGTGGTGTTGGTCTATGCGGATGAAGGGAATGCCCATTAATGTTGGGGCAATTCTGAGGCAAAATATAATGAAATTTAGGAATAATATGAGGTGGAGGTTTTATTACAGGGGGTTGATAACCCATTTTCTAAGGGCCCAGGATATAGAGGAGGAGGCGGTAGACCTGACTATTGCTTTTCACCTGGATCTGACTGGTAAGTTAGTTGATGTGACCAGAACAAAGGCACTAGACACATCCCATGGACCAATCTTGTCTGCCCAAGAGAGGCAAACCCGTTATGACGGTGTCATGGCAAGAATGATTGGTGTGGCAGAGTTGTAACTGCGGATCGGAGGACGCCCTATTACAAATCAGGATATGGAAAACCTAGTGGATCGCTACCCTTTGACTGAGAGTGCAGCGTTCTTATGCAAGACTGGTCCCGCATTTTTGGAAACTCTAGATGATGATGAGGCCACTGTTGATGAGGAGATGGACGAGAAGGATGATGTTAGTGATAAGGAGGCGAATGTGTTGATGATCTTTGATGGTGGTGACGACGAGGCCTAGAGGCCCGAGGGGGTATTCCTATCTCTATACTTAATTTTAATTGTACATTGAGGACAGTGTGCATTTTTATATGTGGGGTGGGTAGATGTCCCTTTTGTATATAGTTATTTACTGCCTTTTCGAGTCTAGTGTTAGTTTTAGGTTAGTTTAGTTAAAAAATTTTGGGTTCCTCAGTGTTTGCTTTCGGTACTTTTACTGAGGATAGTCCCTTTGAACCAACTAGGACTAATTTTACTACTTTATTGAGTCTTAGAGTTGTCATAGGAATGACAGTTCCCAATGATGGATAGAAAACCGTCTTAAGGAAAAAATTAGTCACATAGAGGAGTAGGATTGTGAAACCAACCTTGGTCTTTTAAAACTATGTTCGAAAAAGTCAGTCAAACGTCATGGGTAGTCATATTTGGAAAAGTGCAATAGAATGCTAACCTTGTAACAAGCATGTGTTCTTAGTTTTGACTAAAAATTAAAAACTAATAAATGGGCTTAATTGTGTAGTAATATTGTAATACAAGTTGTATGAGTATGTTAGTTGGTATATCCTCATGTATGTCATGATGCCATGTATGGTGAGTGTTGGTGGTTCTTACTTAACTTGATATCTAGAACTTGTATTGTGTGTGTTCAACTAGTAGCTTGTATGACTTAGGGAATGTGATTGAAGCGTTTCTTTGAAATAGCCAATTCTTGACTCTAGTTGTATGCCTACCATTGAAATTATCCTAGTAAAGACCCATTGAGCCTTTAGCCTTGCTTGTAGATAAGCCACATGATAAGCCAAAACCTGTTTGTTTGATACAAAGTCTTTCGATCCTAATAAAATTCTTAATGCACTATGTTAAGAAGAAGGGTTGAAAATTGTTAGTTGATATAAGAAAGGGAGAAATGCTAAGTTGTGTGAAGAAGAGAAGAATAAGTAACAATTCTGTTTTGGCCCTAGTCCTTAATGACAATGTGCACCTCAACTCAATAGAGGGTGGCTATTTCAGAAATAAGCTCTAAACATTGGCCCTGGTCCTTTCAAAGATAATGTGTACCTCTCGGACCTTAAAATCTAGAGTGAGGGTGGCCAGTGCAAAGGCATGAAAAAAAAAAAGTATAAATGGCAAAGATGGAGCAACAAAAAGGGGTAAATATTCATGAAGTGTGTACTAGGAGGAAAGAAAAACTAAGTAGGAGGTAGTTGGCAAAACAAAGACATGTGCATTAGGGAGGTGAAGTCACTAAAATGATTCCCAAATATTCCCTCCCTTAGCTTAAGCAGACATTACAACCAAATGAAACTCCTCTTGATTCCCTGAGAAATATAATGCGAAAGTAAGAATACACTATGGGCAAGCTTATGGTATGTTGAGAGAAGTAAGAACTTCTTTTGTGAGAGTGAGTTAATTGTTTGAAAAAATAGGCCTTGTTATTATTATGATTCTTTGAGTGAAAGGCTTTACTACGACAAATAAGTGAGAGCATTCATGGCATGTTTTCGGATTGTCTAATTGATGTGATTATATGAGTTTGCATTAGCCCAAAACATTATTAAAAGAGTCATTCTTTGAGCATGTGTTGTAACTTGGTGTAAATGTTGTGAAATGATGCATTCATTGTAAACTACAAGATCTTGATTAAAAATGTTTGATTGATTTTAAGGTGGGTTGATAAGTCCAAGGGTTCTGAAAAAGAGTTGATAGTCTAAAGATTGTTTGAGGCCAAACAAAAGTCTAAGTGTGGGGTGGTGATCTTAGGCATATTTATATGCCTAAGTTGCCCATGAATTGATTAAATTAAAAGAATGATTTTTAGTTATTAACTTGATTTTTCTATATTTGCTATGATTATGCACTAATACATGTGATTAGAGGTTTCAAGAACTTGCAAGAAAATTGGAGTCCAATTGAAGAAAAGAGATGCAAGAGAGCGTGAAAATCGGCTAAGGATGAAGACCCCATGGCCAGACGCATTGCTAGGCACGAGGCGCCAAGGGCCAACATTAAGAGCCCTTTCTCAGGCGTACTGAGAGGTGTGCCGCAACAAGGGTAGAACTTTTGAGGTGCCTACCTAGTGCTCGGTAAGGCGCGATGCGCCAAGCCTCAACATTCAAAGGCGTTTTCCTGGTGATCTTCTAGGCGCACCGCGCCACAGTAGGAAGCTCTGATACGAGTTCTAGGCATGATGGCAGGTGCGACATGCAAGTGGGATCCCGACTTTTCATGCTTAAAAGTGTTAAAAAAGGATTCCTAATTGTAATAGACTTTGGATCTAATTTTTCTATTATTATAAATAGACCCTTTGGGCTCCATTGTTAGGGTTTGACTTTTATTGGGCGTGCAAGAGCAAGTAAAAACGTTTGTAATAGGTTTTGATCTTCCAACTCTTCTATTTTCTAAAAATCGCGTGAACAATTGTATTTTGTGGTTTTCTAATAGCATGAGTGGCTAAAGGCCCTAGTTTTAGGGCTATAGCTACGACTGGATTTTTGATTATTAAAGGCTTTTTGAATTAATTATTGGTTGTCATTATAAGTTACTTCTATATTCTTGTTTTAGTATTTCGTGCTTGATCACCATGATATAAATATATTGTATAATCTTAAAATCAAGAGAGGCGGGATTAGATAGATCAGAGAATATAAAGAACTCGGTGACCCATTTGATTGAGGTGATTAGTGTTCAGGAGTGACGCTCGAACGAACAACTTGTTTGGTTATAAAATAGGATGAAATATAAATGCTCTCCAGTTAGTCTATTTATCTCAGCTCAACGATGTAGTTAGGCAAATTATTAGAGCAGGCGATGAGAGATGTGTAGCCCGACTCATACAATTAACCCTATAAACCAATAACTTAACAACTAAAATTAGTTCTAAGCCGATAATATGATACATGAGATTCAATACATACTGCAGCCCTGGAATTGTCTTTTATTTGCTTGAAACATCATCTTAAAGTCGTTCAATCTTGGTTACTTTTATTTATTGCTAGATTAGTAATAGTTAACAACCATCACCATCTCTTTAACGGGTACTTTTATTTTATTTATAGAATTAAGTGTTAGATATAAATCGATCATAAGTCCCTTGGGAACGCTAACTCATTTCTCTAAAGAATCTATATTACTTGCGCGACTGCGTACACTTGTGTATATATTGGGGAGCAACAATAACTACTCAAAACTTAGCTTAAAAGCTCTTTTGAAAATTGGTGTTTCCTTTCTTTCTCAAATGTGAAAACATTTTAACTCTAGGGAATACTTAGTTCCCATATAATCTTTAAAGAAAATAAACTTTACTCTTACTCTTTACTCAACTCAAAGCTTAAGTCTTAAAACAAAGTTAAAACATGTGTGAAAGACTTTTGAAAAACTTTATGAACTTCCCTTGAATTGATTCTTAACTTTCCTTGAATTGAAGTATGGATGCAAGGTTCATGATCTCATGTTTGTGGATGATTTCATGATGTTTAAATGTACCTTAGAGTGTTGGAATCAACTAGGAAACATAGGTATATTGCTAAGGAACTAGTACGAAAAGAAAGGGGAGGGAGGGGGTAGGGGGGGAGGGGGGGAATGGGTGAACTGGCGTCCCTAGCACTCAGAGAGGCGCGGGCCTCTAGCCCTGAAATTTCAGAGAATGAGTTAGGGCGCTCCAGCTGGCGCGGTGCCCCAGAGGTCTTATTTTAGGGGCTACTATGGGGCGTGCTGAAAGGCGCGGCGGCCCAGCCCCTTCCCTAGAATTTTGACGAAATTCCTCAATCGTTTTTTTAACTCCAAACCCTCTAATTTCACTTGGTTCTTTCCCAAAGACTTAGAATCGACAATATTATCAATAAATGCAAGACTCAACTCAAAATCACACCTAATTACATGAATCAACCTTAAGAAACTTCAACAACAAGAACCCACAAGATTTCAAACGAATTAACATCAATAACTTATACGATTTGCTTTCAAAACTATTCAACATCGCTGAATTGAATCATGATTGGCACGTGAATGAATTAACCCAATGCTATGTGATCTCACATACCTCGTAGGATTTAATCCTTGGCGAAATCCACAACCAAACTTGAACGTTCTTGACAAATCTTGACTTTTCTTCTCCTTTCTCCACTTTTCTCTTTTCTCCAAGCCCTAGCATGAATTTTCAATTGACTAAACAGATCTAATTTTGATTAGACCCCAAATAAACTCCTAAAAATGAAATAAAGTAATTTATTAAAGGAAAAGACCAAACTACCCTTCCAAAATCCATATTAGACTTTTCTTATTTGAACAGTCCAACTTCAAATGGGCATATCTCACTCATACGAACTCGAAATTGCACAAACTCAGAGGCGTTGGTAAGAGAATTTGAAGATCTTTCCTAAAGTATTTGGAAGCACACCTAACTTATCCTGATCTAGGATTTATGGTCGTTTGAAGTTGATCCAAAACTCAAATTTAACCTAACCAATTTTCCAGATTTTTCATTCTTTCCTAAAATCACTATTTCCTATTTAACTCTTTCTAGTTCTTTCAAATAGTGAGATATTACTATGTCTCCTCCTTGGGAACATTCATCGTTGAATGAGATTACTCTTAGTAGGCTAAGGGCGTAACATCTAATATTCAGTTCAGACACCCAACAATCAAAATGCAAACACAACATGTCAACTTATAAATAAAAGCCAAGAAAAGGATTAGTACCTTGGTTTGGAACTTCTCTGGATTCGAAAAGATATGGATATCTCTTCTTTATATCCTCCTCAACTTCCCAAATAGCTTCCTCAACAAACTGGTTCCTCCAAAGGACTTTGACTGATGCTACGTCCTTGGTTCTCAACTTACGAACTTGGCGATCTAGAATACAAACCAGAATCTCCTCATAAGAAAAGCTACTCTTGATACCAATATCTTCAGTTGGTATGATAAGTGAAGGATCTCCCATTCACTTTTTCAACATGGAGACGTGAAATACCGGATAAACCGTTGCTAACTCTTATGGTAGCTCTAACTCATAAGCTATATTGACAATCCTCTTGGATCTTCTGTAAGGACCAATATACCGGGACTAAGCTTCCCCTTCTTATCAAATCTCATAACACCCTTCATGGGTGAAACTTTCAAGTATACCCAATCATTTACTTCAAGCTCTAACTCCCTTCTCCTAACATCAGTGTGGGATTTGTGATGACTCTACATCGTTTTCAACCTCTCTTGAATGACTTTCACTTTCTCCATAGCTTGATGAACTAATTCTGGTCCTATCAACCCTGCTTCACCAACTTCAGACCATCTAGTAGGAGATCTGCACCTCATCCCATAAAGAGCTTCGTAGGGAGCCATTTGGATGCTAGAGTGGTAACTATTGTTGTAAGCAAATTCAAATAAGAGGTAGGTGATCATCCCAATTACCTTTGAAATCAATCACATAAGCCCTCAACATATCCTCTAATGTTTGAATAGTGCGCTTTGCTTGATCATCTGTCTGAGGATGAAAAGCAGTACTTAAGTTCACCTTTGAACCCAAGCCTTTCTGAAAAGATTTCCAGAACTGCGCAGTAAATTGAGAACCTTTGTCTGAAAAAATTGAAATTGTCACCCCATGAAGTCTAACTACCTCTAGAATATACAACTTACATAATCTTCTGGTGTAAAGGTAGTCTTTACTGGCAAAAAGTGGGCTGATTTTTCCATTCGATCCACAATCACCCAAATAGAATCATGCTACCTACGAGACCTTGGTAAACCTATGATGAAGTCCATATTGATGATCTCCCACTTCCATTACGAAAGTTCTATATTCTAAGCCATACCACCGGGCCTTTCATGTTCTACCTTAACTTGTTAGCAATTCTGACACTTAGCAAAAAACTCTACAATGCTCTTCTTCATACTACTCTACCAATAAACTTCTCTCAAGTCACCATACATTTTTGTGAATCCCAGATGGTTAGAATATCTAGAGCTATGAGCTTCCTTCATGATCCTCGCTTGAAGTTCATCCACCCTTGGTACACAAAATCTACCTTGATACCTCAATACACCATCTCCCCCTTGTTCAAAAGCCAATACTTTTTGCTTATGAACATTTGCCTTTAATTCAAGCAAAATAGGGTCTTGGTCTTGCTTCTCTTTTACTTCTGACACTAATGATGATTCAGCCCCATTCATCACCACTATTCCTCCTTCTGCGAAATCCACTAGTCGGACACCCAAGAATGCAAGTTTGTGCACATCTTTTGCTAACTCTTTCTTATCTTCCTCAAAATGGGCGGTACTACCCATAGATAACCTACTCAAGGCATTATCAACAACATTAGCCTTATCTGGGTGGTAAAGAATACTCATGTCATAATCCTTGAGTAATTCTAACCACCTCCTTTGTTTGAGATTAATCTCTTTCTGAGTAAACACATACTGAAGACTTTTGAGATCGGTGAACACATTACATGCACACCATAAAGATAATGGTGCCATATTTTCAAAGCAAAAACTACAACAGCCAACTCTAGATCATGGGTTGGGTAGTTCTTCTCATGAACTTTCAACTGTCTAGAGGCATAAGCTATACCTTGCTACTTTGCATCAACACACAACCCAAACCAAATCTAGATGCATCACAATAAACAACAAAGCTTTGTGTGCCTTCTTGTAAGGTCAATATTGGGAGTAGTCAACCTTTTTTTCAATTCCTAAAAGTTTTTCTCACAAGCCTCAATCCATTGAAATGTCACTGTTTTCTGAGTTAACTTGGTCAAAGGGGATCCAATAGACGAGAACCATTCTATGAACCTTCTATAATATCTAGAGCCTAAGAAACTCCTCATATCAGTTGGAGATGTGGGTCTAGGCCAATTATGTACTACCTCTATTTTCTAGGTATTAACTTTAATTCCCTTTCCAGACACAATGTGGCCTAAGAATGCCACATACTCAAGCAAAAATTCACACTTAGAGAACTTGGCATACAACTCTCTATCCATTAGAGTTTGGAGAACTATTCTGAGATGATTAGCATTATCTTCTTCATTCCTCCAATAGATTAGTATGTCGTCAATGAATACGATAACAAACATATCTAAATAAGTCTTGAATACTCTACTCATAAGGTCCATGAACGTTGCAGGCGCATTGGTCAAACCAAAGGACATAACTAGGAACTAATAATGACCATATCGGGTCCTGAATGTTGTCTTTGGAATGTCACACTCCCTTAGTCTTAGCTGATGGCAGCCTGATCTGAGATATATCTTAGAGAAACAGGTAGCACCCTAAAGCTGATAAAAAAGGTCATTAATTCTTGGAAGAGGATACTTATTCTTGATGGTAACCTTGTTTAACTAGTGATATTCTATATACATTCTAAAGGAACCATCCTTCTTCCTAACAAATAAGATCAAAGCGCCCCAAGGTGAGACACTTGGTCGAATGAAACCTTTATCAAGGAGATCTTTCAACTACTCTTTTAGCTCTTTCAACTTTGCTGGAGCCATATTATATGGCGGAATAAATATAGGACGAGTATCTGGAAGAGTATTTATGCTGAAGTCTATTTCTCTCTCAAGAGGGATTTCGGGTAGATCATTTGGAAAGACTTCTGGAAACTCACTCACAAATGGAACTGACTCAATAGGAGGTGTCTCAACACTAGAATCCTTAACTCGGACAAAATGATAGACACAACCCTTGGAAACTAACTTTCTCGCCTTTAGGTATGAAATGAAACAACCCTTAGGCATTGTTGAACTACTATTCCACTCTATAACTGGCTCATTAGGAATTTGGAACCAAACAACTCGAGTTCTAGAATCAATAGAGGCATAACAAGCAGGAAGTCGGTCCATACCAAGAATGACATCAAAATCTACCATGTCTAACTCAACTAAATCAGTCATGGTGAATTTATGATTGATGAAGATGACACAATCACGATATACTCACTTAGTTAGAATAGACTCCCCAATAGGTGTAGAAACATAAAAGCGTTCAAAAAGTTTCTCAGGAAGAACATCAAAATTATTTGCAACATAAGTAGTCACAGAAGATAAATTTTCTCCCGGGCCTAGCAAAGCATAAACATCAAGAGTAACGACTTTGATCATACCAGTGACAACATCTGGAGAATTCTCTTGCTTATGATGACTTGTGATTGCATAAAGGCAGTTTGCTCCTCTGCCAGAATCAAAAATAGCTCACCTAGGTGCAGCCCTGTCTGGTGGAGCAACTGATGAAGATTGGTCTTTATTGCCTTGATTTCCATTACCATAGCAGTTCTTAGGGCACTCTTTCATGAAGTGACCCTCTTGTCCGCACTTGAAACAACCTGTGAAGCCATTGCGACACTTACCTAGGTGAATCCTTCCACACTTAGCACATGCAGGAGCCCAGTTACCTCCTTGTGCCACACTACCCTAAGACTGTGCATGTCTAGCTCTGAAGTTCTATTAATTTTGACCATTGTACTCACCTTTGTTTCTGGGTTCAGGTGCAGATGATGGAGTAGGTTCTTTTTGCTTTTGTTGGAAAGAAGACCGATTCACATTATTCCTCTGTTACCCGGACTCATTTCCTATCTTCGTTTTCTGGTTTCTAAACTCCTCCCTATCCCTCAGCTTCTCTTCCTCAACCTGTTGAACATAGACCATCAACCTTGTTATATCCATGTCCCTAATTAGCATGGTTGTCTTGCCCTCTTTACTTGACAGACTGGACAATCCAGCAACAAAAAGACTCATCATGCTTCTCATATCCGTAACCATCTCCAGAGTATATCGGGACAATTGGATGAACTTCAAGTTGTACTCATGAATACCTAGTGAATCCTGCATAAGGGTGAGAAAATCTCGTACCTTGGCCTCTTTCAGTTCTCGAGGAAAGAAATGCCCTAAGAAGGCATCCTCAAAACAAGCCCAACTTGCATGTGGTGCTCCCTTAGCTCTACCCTTCTTCCACTGGTCAAACCAAGTCCTAGCAACATTCTTCAGTTGATATGTAGTTAATTTTACTTGCTCAACATCGGCAACATGCATAACTTCAAATACCTTTTGCAACTCTTCAATAAAGTACTCTGGATCCTCAGTAGTGCTTGAACTAGTGAAACTTGGAGGATTCATCCTCAAGAATTCTTGAAGTATCAGCCACTTTCTGTCTAGCTCCTCCTTATTGCCCAACCTGATTAGTCACAACTTGGCTCAACATTCGAATCACTTAAATCAGCTAATTGGTGACGTCTCCTTGGGGTTGCACTTTAGATGCATTAGGTACCCCTTGCTCCTCAACGTTCCTCCTAGCAGGACGACCTCGGACAGCTCTTCGTGGAGGCATGATTAACTGAAAAATACACGCAAGCATGAATTAGAGAGAGACTTTGTAGAGATGAACTCTATCGCACAAAATGAGTATGAAAGAAGTAAGGTAATTTCCTAAGTGTCGCAGCCTCATAATTATAGATGTGGTGCGTTTCACACCGATAACTAGGACTCTACAGACACGGCTTCATAGACTTTCTAGGACTCTTGAACTCTGTACTCTGATACCAAGTTTGTCATGCCCAGAGCTTACACCCTAGGTAGGACTGGTACTCGAGAACCATTGATGCCCCAAGCGAACCCTTAGCCTGGCATACTTACTCAGCGGAAGACTTAAACATAAGAAATAGTCTCAAAAGGATATCTCATGCAATGTCTTAAATAAATATTAAACTTAGACAAAATAGCAATTTAAGTCTTAAACGTATACAACTAAAAATAAAAAGACTAAAGAACTATAGCTACTAGTCTGTGAAGCCTTTAAAACAAGAGGGATGTCGGGACAAGACCCCCGATCATCCTAACAACTGAAATACTAAAACAAATTAAAAGGAGCCCTCCAAATAACAAGGAGGCTCACCAACTGACTCTGAGCTCAACTAGATCAACGAGACACTGGATGTTGATCTTGGTTACCTATGTCTGTATTATGAAACAATGTAAGCCAAATGGCATCAGTACATTGAATGTACGAGTATGCGATGGGAATACTAAACATAACATAAGCTTAAAAGGAACCTAAAAGAAACACTTACCTTGGCTTTACTCAACTCATGCATAACTTAACTCAAATGCAAAGTACACAACAATAATAAGGTATAGTTATACAAAGCATTTAAAACAATAGGTAGCAATTCAATTTGTTAAAGAAATGCAATAACAACTCAATTTACTCATATAATAAAGTAACATAATTACTGTGGGAGTTTCTCTAACCGACAACCACCACTATGAGCCTAAGTGGTGATATAGCATCTTGCCCACGTTGCCACAACTGTCTTATACTTTGCCGTCATATAGAACGCCTTAACTAAGTAAATCCACTAGTCTATGCTAAAAAGCACTAAGGAATCATCTAAAAAGGATGATCCTTTTCTTCCCATGATGGTTACATGGTTTATGGAGACTTAAGTAATTATGAACTGGTGTCCCCATATAGGTGTTCAATACTACTCCCAAAATATACTTAGCTCATATGTTTTTTGAAACAAAACTCTTTCTTTGGTTTGAGATAATTACTCAAAACTTAGCTTAAAAGCTCTTTTGGAAATCAATGTTTCCTTTCTTGCTCAAATGTGAAAACATTTTAACTCTTGGGAATACTTAGTTCCCATATAATCTTTCAAGAAAATGAAATTTACTCTTACTCTTTACTCAACTCAAAGCTAAAGTCTTAAAACAAAGTTAAAATGTGTGTGAAAGACTTTTGAAAAGCTTTATGAACTTCCCTTGACTTGATTCTTAACTTTTTGACTTGACTCTTAACTTTCCTTGAATTGAAGTATGGATTCAAGGTTCATGATCTCATGTTTATGGATGATTTCATGATGTTTAGACGTACCTTAGAGTGTTGGAATCAACTAGGAAACATAGGTACGTTGCTAATGAATTGGTACTGAAAGAAATGGGTGAACTGGCGTCCCTGTCGCTCTGAGGCACGGGGTGCCAGCCCTGAAATTTCAGAGAATGACTTGGGGCGCTATGGCTGGCGCAGTGCCCCAGAGTTCATATTTCAGGGGCTACTTTGGGCGCGCTGAGAAGTGCGGCGCCCTAGCCCCTTTCCTAGAATTTTGACGAAATTTCCTTCGTTTTTCAGCTCCAAACCCTCTAATTTCACTTGGTTCTTTCCCCAAACAGTTAGAATCGACAATATTATCAATATATGCAAGATTCAACTCAAAATCACACCTAATTACATGAATCAACTTCAAGAAACTTCAACAACAAGAACCCACAAGATATCAAACGAATTAACATCAATAACTTATACGATTTGCTTTCAAAACTATACAACATCACTGAATTGAATCATGATTGGCGCGTGGGTGAACTAACCTATCGCTATGTGATCTCACATACCTCGTAGGGTTGAATCCTTGGCGAAATCCACAACCAAACTTGAACGTTCTTGACGAATCTTGACTTTTCTTCTCCCTTCTCCTCTTTTCTCTTTTCTCCAAGCCCTAGCGTGAATTTCCAATTGACTAAAAAGATCTAATTCTAATAGACCCCAAATAAACTCCTAAAAATGAAATAAAGTAATTTGTTAAGGAAAAGACCAAACTACCCTTCCAAAATCCGGATTAGACTTTCCTTATTTGAACAGTCCAACTTCAAATGGGTATATCTTACTCATACGAACTCGGAATCGCACAAACTCAGCAACCTTAGAAAGATAATTCGAAGATCTTTCCTACAGTATTTGGAAGTACACCTAACTTATCCTGAGATAGGAGTTATGGTCGTTTGAAGTTGACCCAAAACTCAAACTCAACATGACTTAACCAATTTTTTGTCCCAAAACTCAAAATTAACATAACTTAACCAAATTTCCAGATTTTTCATTCTTTCCTAAAATGACTATTTCCTATTCTAATTCTTTCTAGTTCTTTAAAATTGCAAGATGTTACACAAATGATAGATCAGTAGGTAAATTGAGGATGCAAATAAAATCTAAATTTAATATGAGGTCAGAAGCGGGAAGTATGAGAGAGAGAAAGGATGGGCTGGCATCAAAGGTGGCTGGCCTCCGGCCAGTAGAACCATGCTTTAGGGATTCATTTTAGGAGAGAGTAGATAGAAGCTTGCACCTTCAGCTTTCAAATATAAGTTAGTTATTTTTTCACTTGCTATAAATAGTTAGCCTGTACTTATCATGGCAAAAAAAGAATTGAATTCTCGTGTTTTCATGTCTTTATCGTTTGATTCTTCTAATACTTGTCACGCTTTTCAATAGTTCATTTTATTTAGAATAAAGAGTCAAAATAACATCTAAACTATCTTAGTTTTTTGAGTTTTATATCTTTACTATTAAGAGTGCGAGTTTTCTATCTGAACTATTGAGAGTGTGAGTTTTCTATCTGAACTATCACTCAATAATTAACGAAACACACCTCCACTAATTTCTAATGATGTGTGTACACTCTCTCTTTTGTTTAAAAATTATGTCATGTGGCAGTCCACATGTAAAAATGATTTCACCATAGCAAATCTAGATAAATTATAACTAGGTTAAAGGTTACAACTATAACCGTATAAACATCAATCTACTTCTTCACCTTTTTAGTCTTGGTCTCATCTCTATCGTGGCATTGATATCTCCAACATGAAAGGGGAGAGCTTAGGATTTTAAAGAAATCAAATATATATATATATATATATATATATATATATATATATATATATATATATATATATATATATATATATATAATGTGTCAGCCAATAAAGTCGTTGTATATGCCCGGTGGATGAAGATTTTATGGACAAATACGCCTAGAAGTTTATTGCTTTTGTCAGAATTAGAATGAATAAAGAAAAGAGTTAAAAATGTCAAAAACACATTTAAATTATTTTATTTTGTTGAGTTTTATAACTAAACTATTGAGGGTATGAGTTTCCTACTTGAACTATCACCATGGTCAACTTCTAGGGTATGTTTCACTAACCATTGGGTGATAGTTCAGGTGGGAAACTCATACTCTCAATTGTTTAGTTATAAAACTCAATAAAATAAATAATTGAAATGTGTTTTTGACCTTTTTAACTCTTTTCTTTATTCATTCTAATTTTGACAAAAGCAGTTGAGAGATTGAAGAGTTTCATCTAGTTGGGTGCACCTTAGGAGATTCCTGAATAGTTTCGTATTTTGGGAGGAGAACATCACTTTTTTGTGTCATTTATAAAGGTGTTTGGCTAGTATAGAATTGAAGAAAGGAAGGACAATTTTTTAAAGTTATGACTTAAAATAAATTATAGATATTAAGGGTAAAATATAAAGTTAACTTGTACTAAATATAGAAGGTGTAAAAATTTATAGGACTCGTGATTAAAAAAAAAACGAATGTCATATGGATTAAGACAGATAAAATGTTGCTCCCTTCATCTCATATTAGTTGATCACTTTTCTATTTACACACATATTAAGAAATCATAAATAAGAAGACAATTTTATTAATTTACCTTAAAATTATTTTGAAATTTTATAAACAAATGTGAACACTTTAGAGTTAATTGTGAGGGTAACATAGGAGAATTTTAATTAATGTTTCTTGATTTAGAACATGTTTAGATTGGCTTAAAAGTTGGTTAAACATACTTGTAAGTCATTTTTAGCTTTAGGAAGTGTTTGGTAAAGTTTAAAATGACTTTAAAAAGTTAAAAGTCAAAAGTGGAACGCTGCTACTTTTTGTTTTTGAGTTAATAGTCATTTAAGTTTGACCAAAGATATTACTTTTGTACCCTCAATTCTTTTAGATAATTTCAAATTTACCCATCTGAAATAAAAAATCCTAAGATCTTCTCTTTCCCTCAAATATGTCTGTGTCCTAAGATCTTATGTGTGTTAGAGAGACTGATCCCTCATCTTCCTTTACTAGGTACGGCTTATGAGTTCTTCGCTTTAGTTCGTTCTTTTTCTTCTTTGGGTTCAGGTCCATAGTAGTCATGGAGGACAGACGAATACAAGCAATTCACGATAAGCTATAGTTTTCCAAAAAACTAGAACCATACCGCTTTGAATAGAGTCTCCCTCTTTAACCAGTGCTACGTGTATGTGAATGATAGGCAAATATTAATTACAAGAAATACATCTTAAATCCTTCTTGTGATCTACCATTCAAATATTATTACAAGAAATACATCTTAAATCCTTCATGTGATGTGATCTATTCAAATTATATATTTTAAAATTTTAAAATAAGTTGTATATATAACATTAACTTAAATAATAAGTTTACATTGAAACTGAACTACAAATTAATTTTTATTTTAAATTTTTTTGAAATAAAATATTTAAAGTAATCAACTTTTTATAATGTTAACAGTTTCAAGGATACTTCAGACATTTTGATTAAAATAAGTGTTTGACAACAGTTATGTACCGAATACATCAAACACTTTTTTCAGCTGCAAAACTTATATCCAAACACATAATTACTTATTTTTAAAATAAGTTTTAGCACTTCAAAAGTTACTTATTAAAAACTACTTTTTCGATCAATCCAAACAGACTCTTAGCCAATATTTGGCACAAATTCGCAAATATTCTTGGCAAGTTATTTTTGGGTTAAGTTTTGGTGAAGGTTCACCATGCATTTGACCACGATTTTCTCCAAGAATATTTGACTATTTTGAAAAAATATGATTTATACCAATAAGTTCTAAAAATTATTTAAAAATACTCACAAGTTTGTATTATCATTTTATAATGAACATGATCCGTTAAACATGACCTTATAACATAATTGATAACAATCAACAACAACAAATAATAGTATGGGCAAGAGCAATACATTAATCGCATACTCAAATTTGTCATGATTTAGTAGGAATTATAATTCATTAAAAACAAATTGTTCTTTTTTCTCAATCTTGTCACTCAAATTATAACTCAAACCTTTCCGGAGGAAGTAGATAAATAGTTGGAATTAATAAATGATGAATGTTTTTTATAAAATATAAAAGTTTGGGGTAACTTTTAAATTTTTAAAAATTCTCAAATATTAAAACTTGGCCCAAATACTAGTTTTTCTAGTATTTGGGAACTTGGGATATTTGTCAAATATATTTTCCAAATTGTATGACCAAACATTACTTTCAAGTTTTCTCAAATTTTTCCCAACTTTTTCCTAAATATATTTGTGACCAAACAGGTCCTTAATAAGGTGGACAACTAATCTGAGACAACTATTTTTAGTAAGACGATCAACTAATATGGGACAGAATGAGTATTCATGAATTGTGTATTTATTATATCATAAGTGTTTGTATTTAGTGCTTTCATAATATCTAGTACTTTCTTTGTTCATTTTTACTTGTCTCATTTGAACTTGACACATTCATATTGTCTAACTGTATTGATTGATGTCGATTTCCCTGCCTCTATATTTTAGCATAAATCACAAGTTTATATATATATATATATATATATATATATATATATATAAAAGGTCAAATGCACATATTAATTTATCAAAAATTTGATCAAGTGTCAAGATTGTACGCCTTGTTGGTTAGGTATGAATTTACTCTATAATTATTTAATCTCTTTTTTCTCTTATGAAGGAAAGTACATGTGTTCCAATTAATTACACAACGCAATAACTACAAACAACATGTATTTTATATCCCATGATTTATGTGAAAATTCGAGGTATAAGAGTTAAAACACCTCATTTTATCCTTTGAATATTTTTTAAAGAAATTATATATTTGAAAATTACACGAAAATTATCATAACTAAACATAGCCCTTGATTTGTTTTTTTTTTTTTTTTTAAGTATGAAAAAATTATAATAATCTGTTAGATTGACTAAATAATAGTTATTGCGCTTTCCAATTAATTGAAAAATCAATGTCTAAGAATTAAATGTTTTAGTTATTGCGCTTTGCAATTTTCACTTTTTATTTTGGAACACGTACTTTCCTTCGTAATCGTAAAGGAGACGAGAGAAAAAAGTGATTAGATAACTATAGAGCATATTTAGATCTAAACAATCGGCATACAATTTTGGATACTTAATCAAATTCTTGATAAGTTGATATTTGCATTGAACTTATATATTTAGTTTTTCTTAACTTTTGATTCATGCTAAAATATAGAGACAGTGAAATCGACCTCAAATCAATGCAGTTAGACAATTATGAATGTGTCAAGAAAATGGTAATTGACATGGTTATTATCACACTATTTCTATTAATTGATGTTTATTATTAGGTCTTGAAAAATGATTTTGAGAATAAGTAATTAATACTAAGGGTAAACAAATGGTAAAAAAATATATTTTTTTCTTGATATGTTTAAAGTAATAAATAAAAATAAAAATTTATTTTTAAAATAGCTAACAAGTTAAAGTGAATAGAGTATTTTCAACAAAATACTAGTGGTGTCTAAGCTAATTTGAGTACAATTTAATTAAGAAAAACTACACGGTCAAGCAAACTTATACTACTCAATTACTCATCATAGCTATAGTTTGCTATAATTACCACTCGCGAATAACATTATACATTAATTATGTGGGCTGTCTTTAAGTTTGTATAATTAGCTACGTTTGTATATGTATAATTCGCCACATTGTAATTCGCAACTAGCAATTTTTGTTTGATTTATATTTGTATACGATTGTTTGTATTTGTATATGACGATGATTTCCTTTGGTTTTTTAGTTTTGTCATCATATACATTCAAACTTTTTGTGTATAACTTTTTAAAGTTTGTATAAATGTGTAGTTTTTGGATTTTGTATAATATAATTTATATGATGTAATTTGTATAATATATTTTGTATAATTGTTTAAAGTTCATATGTTTATGTTTGTATCATTTCGTTGTTTCCAATTTTATTATATTTGTATAATTTCAGACTTTATATTACCCAATTATACAAAAACACGTGAATTATACAAACGTACCTGCAAATTATACAAACGAGATATGAATTATACAAATTATTATCCTCTCTCGCTCGCCTCTCTCCTCTCTCTCCCAATCTCGCTCACATCTCTCCTCCCTATCCCAATCTCACTCGTCTCTCTCCTCCCTTCCCCAATCTCACTCGTCTCTCTCCTCCCTTTACCAATCTCACTCGTCTCTCTCCTCCCTTTCCCAATTTCTCTCACCAGAATATACAAATGCATATGTATAATATACAATTATCTAACCGATATACATATACAATTCACCTATCTCCCACTCTCTTCCCTCTCTCGCTTGCCTCTCTCCTCCCTCTCCAAGTCTCGCTCACCACTCTCCTCCCTATAACATGTAGCTACGAATCATAATTAGCAAATTATAGTTATAAAGTGTAACTAGACTATTTTTAAATGGCTATATGCGAAAGTTACTCATTAATTAATTAATCAATAAGCTAGCACTCTCACAAGTACATGTTTTCAAGGTAATCATGCCCCACCTCTTTAATATTTCCGACTTTTTCTTTTCCACAATTTCATATTAAAATAAAAAATTTATATATTCCCTCCAAATTATTGTGACTTGTTGCTTCAATATCTAGAGATCAAGAGAATCTTAAGATGCCATAAAATCTATCATGAATTTGTAAAAAAAACGAATACTTTTCCACCAAAAAAGGATTTTAAATGTCATGATAATTGAAAAAGACTTCTTTCCATCTCATGTTCACCAAAATTATATTTAGAGCAAAAAGGGAAAGGGAAAGGTACCAAATATTAAACATGCCTCATGTGCTGAAAAACAGTGTGAAGATGATGGTACAACCTAGCAAGCAATGAATATCTATACAATATTTGAGTATTCAAAGTGGCCAAAAAAATATTAATGCTTTTTTATTTTATTTATTATTTCCTCCATTTTAATTTGATTGCCATATTTTGATACAAAATTTAAGAAAGTAAAAAAAAAATAAAAAAAATTATAGTTTTAAATTTAAAGATATGTAGAATGTATCAAAATGTCCTTTAATTTTATGTTCTTCAATATGTCATGTGGAAAGTTGAAATTAAGAATTGTGATTAAAAAAAAAAGATATTCCTTTTCAAACAGATTAAAAAAGAAAATAGGACAAATAAATTAAAACAGACAGAGTATTATATATATTAACATTGACGCTTCATTCACATCTAGTGCTAACTTTTCAGAGAATCATTCTTCTGAATAAATGGCTGGAGTTTCAAGTTTCCATTTTTATATTTAATGACCCATTCTAACCAACTCTTTGTTTTTTTTTTTTTTTTTAGTGAATAGTTTTAAAATTTTCCTAAATTATTGTTTATCATTCTGAGATATTTATATTTAAATTATTTGGTGTTTCAATTATCTCCCTAGATTATAATTTTCCTTTAGATTAAAATTCCTTTGATTGAATACATGGTAATATTTGAAATAATTTGCTGAAAGTTGCATTAGACATTAAAAACTTTCTTAAAAATGAATCCACCTATCACAATGAATTCAAGGTGCTTCAAGAGGATTTAGTGCTTGTCTAGATTGATTTATTTTAGGTGATTTTAAATCTAAATAAATTTAATTTTAAATAATTTTACAGTATTTGAATAAAATAAAAATATTCTTATGAAAATTTATTTATAAGTTAAAATACTAAAAATAATTCATAAGCTAGAATTTTTTACTTGTGACCTTGACTTATAAATTATAAGTCATAAGCAACCCAAGCAGGTTCACTCAATAATTTGGATACAAAATTTACAAAACGGTAAGTTTAGGGAAGGAATATGACCTGCTTCAAAACATTTTTCAAAGTGTTTAAAGTGATAATACCTGAAATAAAACAATGAATAGGTTGAAATCATCCACTAAGGTCATCGTTTTGTAAATTTCTTATCTAAATTATTGAGTGAGCCCATTTGATTGATTTTTGGTTTTGACTTATAAGTCAAAAGCCATACTTATAGCTTTTAGTTTTATATATATATATATATATATTGTAGCTTTATTTTTATTTATTTTTTGATGTTTTAGATTTAAAATAAGTACTTATAAGCATTTTTTTTAAAATCTATCCAAACACTACGTAATTACTTAAATGTTATTTTGGATTAAAAACACTTAAAGTAAGTCAGTCCAAACGGGCTCTAAATCTGTTTGACATTGGTGTTTGGCTAATCAGTAAAATTGTTTTTCGTTAGAAGCAAAAGAAGTATTTTGTTGTTAGGAAGAAATTAAAAATTTCTGTTTCTTAAAAAAAATAGAAACAGAAGAAAAAAATTATTTTTTTAAAGATTAGACTATCCTTTCCATATAATACATATTTACCAATATATCTCTTATATTTATATATTTTTTTGGTGAATTTTTGTATGTGGTAAGTTAATTTGTGGAATAATTTTAAATTTTATTTTGCTTGATATTTTTAATTATATTTAAATTATTATGTTAATATTATATCAATATTTAATTTAATTTTTATTTATCAGTGTATAATATTGATTAAAATTTGAATATGTATATTTTAATTTAATAAAAATAAAAATTAATTAAATTTTGTTATAATAGATATTTAAAATAATTTCTTTTTATAAAATATCTTAATATTGAAAGTGCATTTAATACTTGTCCTTTTCGTAATTTAACTCCCAAAAACACTTTTAAAAAAGATTATTCAACACAATATGCTTATCAAAAATATTTTTTAAATAAATTAGCCAAACACAAATTATAATTATTTTTAAAAACACTTTTTTAAAAAGTTGTTTTAAAAAAAACGTTTCTAAAAATAAGCAATTTTTAAGAGTAAGGTAAAAAAGGCTCTTAATAAGGTATATGTGGCTAGGTGCCAATAACAACAAAATTTAGGAATACTTTCTAGAGTAGATAAAAATTATTTTATTATTATTTTACTTCGCTTAAAAATGACACTAACAATAATAGCAAAATTATTTGAATTTGAGTTCTAGAGAAAATTGATTTTGCTCTCAATAAGTAACTTTCGAGGGAATAATTTTCGATAGCTATAGCCTATAGTCTTCCGGCATCTTTTTCTCTCATTAAATTTTTTAATTTTTTAAAATTTTTAATTGAGAGGTCTTTAATTAGCCCGATAGATTTCATTTTACGTATATTCAAGTAAGATGTGTTACACTTGTAACCTTCTCATGCAATTAGTCATATTCTTCTCACACACATATATATATTCATCTTTAGAAACTGACAGAAATTATGACAAGTGCACCTATGAAAAGCATAAGAGTGACATTGTGTTGCTGGCACAAGCTGGAAGATCCACCTGTGAGACTTGGGTTCGAAAAAACCTAGCTAGAGTTTTATTCCATTGTTTTTATTTTAAGTTTAACTTAGAGCTCATATTTAAACTAAAGATAATGTTGGTGCACCCAAAGTCTTCAAATCATGAGTTCGCCTTTGTTATTCACCATAATCTTACGTACAAGCAAAGGCAAAGAATGAAGATCATGCATTTATTTTTCTTTTTTCCCCAAAATTAATTTTAAAGCAATTGTAAATAGAATATAGATACTTTATTTCCTAAATACTCTGCAAATTTGAAATGAAGGATATTTTGGCAAATTTGTATACTACAAATAAAAAGTACGTACGGAAGTATTTAATGACAAACTAAAAAAAACAAAATCACTTACTTGTGTCTTTATCAAATGAATGTCTTTACTTTTTCCAACAAATTGCAAACGTGAGTGTTTCAAGACTTTGGTCATAAAAGAAATTAATGCTAGTCTAGAAACAGTTTTTTTTTTTTCCTAAAAGAAGAAATTGCATTTAGCATCCCATGTGTGGTTTCATTATTATAAACCCCGCCCCCCCGGGCGCCACCCCGTTTTAGGAGAACAATATAATATATTCTCTTCGTTTTTAATTTGTTAAATTTTTTTTCTTTTTAGACCCTTGAGTTATTTTGTACAAAAAAGGAGAAAATTTTGATTCTTATATAGCGCATTATTGATGAAAATAAAGTTACGCTATCTATATGTTGGCTGAAAACATAACAAGAAAATCAAAATTTACAGTAATTAACATATTCCTAAACAAGTGCTAGTTATTCTCTCTTACAAGTTAGGAGTTAACTACCTAAAGACGGTAAAACAAACTTGATTAAACAGAGTCCAAGTATAGTATAAAACTGCTAACAAATCCTCTCTTAAACCAAAGTTTCTAACACAGTTTACAGAACTTCAACGTCTTCAAATGAGTAGATACCCAATATTCTTCAGCTACTCAGTCTTGATTCTTTCATTAATAATGCAACTTAATTACACCATCATTTGTAACGTCTCTTGAGAAATGATACCTTACATCTATGTGCTTGATTCTGTAGTGAACCATCGAATTTTTTCAATTTGATATAGTTGAACTATTGTCGCAATATGTTGCAGTAGTGTAAGCTTGCTTATAGTGAACTCCCTCAATTAAGCAACTTCTTAAGCCAGATGACTTGATATGCACACGTTGTTACATACAACAATAAACTTTGTTTCTGTGGTGGATAAATTTATAATAGATTGCTTCTTGGATGACCATGAAATGACTTTTGAACCCAGCATAAACAGGAAGCCGCTAGTATTTTTTATCAACTCGATCTTCGACATAATTACTATTTGTAAACTTCATCAACAGTGAACTTCCTTCCATTTTATACAACTAACCATAGTTGATTGTGTCTTGCAAATATCTCCATAATGAACTTATCATCTAGGAGGTGAGAATGTTTAGAATTGTCCATGTACCTACTAATAAGGCTAAAAACATACATTATGTCTGGCCGAATTGTTGTGTGATACATCAAACTTTCTAGTAGTTGCTTGTAGTAGGTTCCATCTACAACTTGGCCTTCTGGATCCTATCTAACTTCAAGCTATGATCGACTGATGTACAAATTGGTTTACACTTCTCCGTCTGAAACTTGAGCAATAAATCGTGCGCATACCTTTTTGGAGAAACAAAAAATTCATCACTAGACTTAACAACCACTAATTTGAGAAAGTAATTCATTCTTCCTAAATTGTTCATATCAAACTCCTTCATCACGGATTTCTTAAAGTGTTTATACACAGCCTCGCAGCTTCCCAAAAAAATTAAGGCATCGATGACTGAAAGAGTCTGTTCATATAACATACTCTTTATATCATGACTTACCTTCTATTGTTTTTTTCCATTTTGGTTGTTGGACTACTTCTACAAAGATAACTAATTCACATTCTGCAAGTAAACAAAAGTTACTTATGGTGTCAATATCAGTTACGTTATAATCACTCATCCAAGTTGATCTCTTTCCTGACCTTAGTTTTCTTTGGGCCTTAGAAGTATTTGAACTTTGATGTGAAGATTCAACCTCTTGTAACTATTCTAGATCAAGTTGATCGTTGATTTTTTCTTCATCATCAAAAGTTGTTGGTGTATATTTCTTAGTTTCTCCTCTATCACACTGTCAAAACTCTTCTTCACAGAAAATCACATCGCTACTAACAATAAATTTATGTGTGGTGGAATTATATAATTTTTAAGTTTTTTAACAGTTTGCTATTTCAAGCAACACGCATTTTTATCCTTTATCATCTAATTTCTTTCGTTCTTGATTTGGTACATATGCATAGAAACACATAATCAAAAATTTAAAATGTCTTACATCGTCTCTTCTCTTATGTCAAGCCTCTTTCTCTCGCTCACTCAATTTTGTAGTGGAGTGTAGGCTACAAATTTATGTCTTTTAATACCATACAACTCACAAAACTTTAAAAAAAAAAATATGTGAGTCGTACTCATCATCTTTATCCGTGCACAACACATGAATAGACTTTCCTACACATCCACATAAAGTACATCAGAAATTGTATGAATTTAATTTCATTTCTTGAATTCTACTGACCTTTCCCCATTGCAGGAAGTTCCGAGTTGTCTCCAAACCTCACTTTGACTCTCTCCGATCACATGATTGTTGCATCTTGTGTTTAAGTACTACTGATTTCTCGTAATCTCCTCCTTTGTTACCAGTAATAATGATACGTATTTCTCCTCTTATTCCGTAAAATTGAACGAGTCACCTATTTTTTATATATATAAATTTATTCTGCATTCAGACCTATAATGGCTAAATTTATAATATATCTACACCACTTAATATGTGCCTTAATTCCTGCTCCTCCATTGTGGTTGGTTTGGAAATATTTTCCTCATTTTCCCCTTCTCTGGTGTCTGAGCATCTTTATATCCCTTTCATTTTCTTCTTATCATGCTAACTTGCTCGAGTTGAAACCTAAAGAACTTTCTCCTCTTGTTCTGGTAGGATCAACTTCTTATCATGAACTAACAACGAACTTTGCAATTCTGAACTTCTTCTTCTGTACAATTAAACATTCGTGTACTTTGCTCCTGGTGAATAGAATCGTTCTATCCTCAGAAAATATATTCCTTTAAACCTCGGGTACTAGAGGGGAATAATTTCCTTAAGGGGACACTGTGCATTCAATGGGCTCGATTTTTTCCTTTTTGTTTCATTCTATTGTTACAGATCCTAGTATGTTTTTTTACAGTCATTAATTTATGCTTCTATTATTAATTGTTGTTTTTGAGTACATATTTTAAACTTTATTGTTTGTGTTTCTGTAAAGTTATTGTCATAAGTATTTGTTAGTACAATTAAATAACACACGTTAATAGAGTTTCACGCAAGTTTTCTCTACTGAAATTATTGAAAGTACAGTAAAAAAATTCCTTAAAAATCTATACTACTATCTCTTGAAGAAAAAATTCAAATTTGATATGCCATTGTAAGGATACATAAAGACCTTAAAATTTTTATCGCACCTTGATGTGCGAAGTGAACCAGGAAAAGAAAACAAAAATTAATAAACTTTTGACATAGGTTCAAGGATGTGCAGATGACCTATAGAGGAATATGACTAGACTAGAGCCTCTTTTAATCCCAAAGACATAAATAACTACACAATAAATTAATTGTTCATATTCTATATGAAGTATGGACAGATTCTCAAGTTTACTGCAAGTTGTAATACTTTTCTTGAAGTAATAGATGTGTTTCTCGACACTGCAATTAGAATAAAAGTGTAGTTTCAAATTGAACTTTATCACTCTGGTATGTTGATTTTTAAAAAACACCCAAATAAACTGAATAGTTTTATGTAATATATTTTCCTTTTAAGTACATATAATAAGTTGAATTGTTGTCCAATATGATACATTCTCCCTTTAATTTTTCATTTTAATAATTACTTATGATACATTTAAATGAGGAACTTTAAAATGATATATGTAAAACAAAAGGTATTGCTGAACTTTCTACACATTAAAATTAGAATATTTCACTTTTTTTAGCCTTTAAAAATTAATTTATCCCTTCACCAACGATTATTTATTTATTAGAAAATTTAATATCTCCGATTGATGTTCATTGATTCCCAAAAAATATCAAATAGTAACACTTCTAGCAAGCAAAAGGATAAATAATAAAATCAAATTAAAGATGATTGATTGAAGGATAAATGATAAGATGTTATAATATCATCTTCCTTTACATTATTAATGTTTGTTACTACGTAATCTTGTATGTAAGATAATATAGTGTATTAGTTTTAGTGACTGATAGGTTTTAAATATTATTTTATAAATTCCATGATATTAAATTCCCGCGCGAAGCGCGATTGATTTCATAGTTATATATATATAAATGGAAAAGATTTTTTTTTATTTACATAAAAGAGAATCTATAGAAGGTTCCTGATCTCATTTTGCAGCAAGGAAATAAGATGGTTTCCACTTTACTATAATTCCAACCATCTTTTAACATTTTAGAAGTAATTTTTTTTAATATAATACAAATCACAAAAAGCATATAATAAATGAGGATGATTTAGTAAATTATTTTATTCGTTCATTTTTATTTGTTATATATTGCCTTTTGAGAGTCAAATTATATGAATTTTGATCAACATTTTAAGATGTAATTTTTCATTATATTAGTATAAGAATGGTTGCAACTTATAATATATTTTTGTATAGTTTTTCAACTTCTAAATTTTAAGCTTAAACTACTGAACTAATATAATTCAATTTAGCTCTAATGATTAGTCTAATTGACTCTCTTGAAGCAAAATGTAACAGTTAACAGTAAATGAAAGGAATATATCTTTGTATTTATTATTTTTCTGTGCCCGTTTAGATACGCAATTTGAAATCATGATATGAAATCAAACTGATATAAAGTTGAAGTTTTGTTTAGATATGTTATTTAAATTTTGAAAAGTTATATTATTTCATAAATATAAAACCTCCTGTGAAAATTATATAAATAAATCAGTTCTTACATATCTTACCAAATAAACAAATCATAATTCATAAATAAGATATCAGAATATCCTAAAGCGCGCCACATTGATAAATCACATATCGCCAAAGTTATTTTATAAATAAATATTTACGATTACAAACTTTCGAATATACATAATCTTATATAGACTCACTAGTCATCAATAGTAATAACTAAATATTCTTTAACATAATTTTTTCACGTGATAGTTGACACGAATAATCTTTCCGCCAAACATAAGTCTCTTTTTTTTTACAAAATTTAAATAAATAAATAATATATATATATATGATAATTTCAAATTATATATTCAAACGTTGATTTGAAATCATGAATTTATTACTTACATTAAACACAAACATAACAAGCGTAAAATGAGTTAAAAGCAACAAAAAGTAAGGAGAGTAAACATGTCAAAGAAATGATGAACTACCAATATATGATAATTACAGTATTACACATGTCTTTCAAGTAATATCTCTTTAATTGAAGTGGATTATTGCACTCAAATACATACCTAAAAATTAATTATTTCACCTTAAGAATCAATTATTTATATGTAACCACTAAAAAAACACCTCTTCTTTATTGTTGATCTATAAATCTTCAAGGGACAAGACATAGAAATCTTTTTTTCAGTGGTCCTTTCAAGTTTGCTTTTTAAGAAAATTGGACCACTATGTTTACCCAACACAAGACAGTATCCCCCCAAAATAGTTTCAAGTTTTACTATCAAATATGATTCTTGAATATTTTCATTTTAGCCCCTTATAATTCTTTTAATAAATCGCTTTAACGGTAATAAATATGCATATTATCAAGAAATGTTAAAGCCTTTAGTGACATTAGTTAATTTCCATTACATCAAATTATGAGCTTTAGTGTCATTTACAAAAAGTGCTAAAATTTAATTGTCACAAGTAATTGCCTCTAAAAAAACATATATAGTGAAAAATTAAGTTATTATCGTTAATTAATTGTTACTAAAAATTATTTTTTATGTGATGGCTGTCTAACAAGATGCAACAAATTATATTCCGTTCGGCCAAATTTACTCCATAAATTACTTGGAACATTCCTTAAGAAGTAATAAATAAAATGATAAGTTTACAATATCATTCTTTAAATATAAGTAATTTAATATTTGAAAAATATGTAGAGAAATGAATAATATTTAATAATAAGAGTAAAATAGGTTTTTTTTTTTTTAAATTATCTTTTTTTATTATAGTGGATAAATAAAAATATACGGAAACAAATAATTTTCAGTACCCGAAATTAATATGACCAAATCGACACAATTCACGCAAGATTTAAAGTTTTTGTACCAAAAAGATTTAATTTAATTGATTGTAGATTTGAAGATTTAGGTCTAGCTGAATGATTGGGATTAAAAAAAATTAGTGCAAAAAGCAGTATTAAAGCCAAGATTATCACTACAATGATGGATGTTGACCAACTTTTATGGTGGATGAACCTAATGTTACCTCTTTTCATTGATTAATATGTTTTGATGAAATCTGTTATTTGTGTAAACTTAAATTTGAAGAGTTTAGAAGTTAGATAGTGATGTGCGATTTGCTTAGGCAAGTGCACGTGTAGGAGATGGTGATATTTTGGTACATTTTTTTAAAATAAAATTTGTGATTTTAGATAAAACTAAAAAATCATTGAAAAAATATATTTTATTTGAAACGGACTTAAAAAAAAAAAAATTGAAACGAAGTGAGTGAAAAAAGAAGAATATTTACGGAGTTTTTAATATTTATTTGTTTTCCATTAATAATGGGTGACAATAAAATTTAAAATTTATATTTTTGTTTGCACCTTAAACAATTAGAGAGGGGACACATTTTATTTATATTTGTCATCAAGAAATAAGTCATTTTTTTTCTTTTTGGTATAGTTTTTATCAAAATTAATTTATAAAAAATTAGCCTTGTTTTTAATTTAAATGAGACATATCACTCCATTTTTTTCGTTTTATGTAACATTATTTTTCTTTATAGTTTGTTTTAAAAATAATACTAATATTTTTCTCTATTTAGAAACAATTCATATCTAAAATTACATATTTAACTATTTTAAAGAAAAAAAAATCCGTAACAATCAAAGAAAATTTAAATAAATTGAAGCGGGAGTAATTATTAAGTAAGAAAATTAGCCAAAAGTTGTTGTAAATATCATCATCATTATGAAATAAGTACAAGTTGAAAGACATAATTAAGTAGTTAAGGCTAATGGATGGTACTTTCTCTTCTTAATGCAAAAAAAAATAGCGTTTTTTAAGGTATAATTTAATTTGATATTTGATAGCTATTACTCTAATTAGTTCAAATTTATGATGTGTAGGTTGATTAATTAAATAGAAGACGCTTCCTATAAGAAATTTCTCTATTTTCATAATTTAAATCCAAAATTTGATCATATTAAAGATAGAATGATTTTGTTTATCTAATTAGATTACTTAATAATCTAAATAAGTGTCATTTTCCCACAAGCATAATAGTAATCGAATGGCTTTAAATAAGGATATATAACCAAACTCATCATCATTAGTTTAAAACAAGTAATAGGTGGTGGGATCACCTTTGTCACCAACCTGAATAGTGATAAAATGATTAAGATTCTCCTAAATGAGATTTTTTTTCTTTTAAAAAAAAAACATCTTATTAGAAAGTTGCCCTCAAAACCACTACTAGAAAACATTAGAATTAGCTACGATTTTCGTCGCTGGTCCGTCGCTATTTAGCTCGTAGCTTACAAAAATCTGTCACTAATTCATCGCTAAGTAGAATTAGCAATTTACTATACGATTTAGCTACAAAATTTGTCGGTCACTAAATCCTAATTTTTTTTAGTACTGAACAGGCCCTACAATACACAAATTCAAATTTAATCTAACTTTAATATGAATATTAGATACAGATCGAGCGAGGAAAATTACCTTTCTTGGCTAAAATAGTCTTCCAATTCAAGTAAAGTTAGTTGAGGCCCGCCAAAAAAGGGCCATTGAGTGATAAAGTGGCCAACTGTCTTCCCCCACCTAAAAAAAGATTGGAAAAATTATCCTTATTCTAAAATAAAAATAATTAAAAAAGGACAATTTGAATAAAAATTTGGTCGTTCACTTTCATCATGAAAGATCATTAATATCAAAAGAAAAAATATAAAAATTCAAAAAAGGTGAAAAGTAAAAAAGGAGAAAAAAAAATATAACAATTATTTTTAAAAAAAAAATTGGCAACTAGAAACAAGATTCAAAGTAGTTGGTGAATCAAAATCCTAAAAAAGGCAACAATATTATGGTATAGCAAAAAAAACTGAAAGTGAAGTGAGAGAGAGAGAGAGAGAGAGAGAAAATTGTGTAGAGGCAAAAAGGGTTAAGTTCTTATTTGTTCTTGATTTGTAATTTGCTTTTAGCAGTTTTATGCTATGGAAGATTCACAACAACTGTTGAGGTACATAATTCCGTCTTTCTTCTTTTATTTGAAATGATTTTTGGTGGGAAATTCATCTTCTGTTTTTGTGTGTTTTGTCTCTGTTTTCGTCTTTTTGGTTTCTCATTTGGTGTTCGATGTCTTTATTGCATTCGATTAACTTTGATTTACGAAGAAATACTCTCTTGTCTAGAATGTTTTTTAACATGTTGAAGGTTCGATTTCTTGTTTAAGGATGGAAAGATCCTATGGATTTTACCACACCTTTGGTGATTTCCCTTCTTGGTTTCTCATCTAGTGTTTGGTATGTTTCTCACAATAATTGGATCTTTCTTCTTTTTAAAAAAAAAAAAAACAAAAAACTTTTGGTGGGAAATTCAACTGTTTTTTCTTCCTCTGTTTGTTGTTTTTTGAACCACATTGATTTTTATGGTTTTTTTTTGTCTGTTTTCTATTTGTTAGTTCGATTTCTTTGGTTCCTCACTCGGTGTTTAATGTCTGTAGTGGCATGCTTGATTTAGATTTGGCACCGTATAAGGTCCACTATAGAAAAAACGCTTCTATCTCAATTTTTTTGCCATATAACATGCTTAAACTCTCGTTAAGGATGGAAAGATCCTACACATCACGTCATAACTTTTGGTAATTTTGATTTTTGATTTTCCATTCGGTGACCTGTATTTATCACTTTCTTTTTGTGTGCATGTTAATATTATGAGTCCGCAAAAGGTTTCATAAATTTTGTTGTGTCTTCGTTGATGTTGATGTATATAAGTTGAATCTAATTAGTAGCAATTAAGATAATTTCTCTCTCTTCATTTTATGTTTTTTCCCATAAATAATTTTAGTACCATGTTACATAAATACTTTTCAATAACGAAATAAATAAATAAGTTTGTCAAATACTTTTTGGTATTATGATTTAGGTCGGGGGGGCTCTGCTTATTTGAATAAGGCATTGGCCTTAGGCCCCAAATTTATGGGGCCTCAATTTTTTAGCAATAATAAATTATTTGTTAATTTTTTTTATAGAAAAGATTAATTATATATGATAAAATATATATTTTTTTAAAAAAATATATTATTTTATTCTCTTTAATCCCATTTAAATAGAAGAAATCAAGAAAAATTATTTTATTTCCTTACATTCTCTGTGCTAATATTCACATTATTTTATTCTTTTAACTCCTTTAACACTCTCTTATTTAACTTTTTGATAAGTTAGAGTAATATTCTACCAAAAATATGAATCAATAATCAAAAAGTGATGAACAAAGTGAATTGTAAATTCTTTTTCTATTTCTTCTTAGATTTCAAGCATTACAACAAGCATAGTAAAATGTGGGGTATGCAAAAATATTATTAACTTCTTGAATCAAATTCTATGTTAACAATTCATATAATAATTGCCTGACTAACAAAATGTTTTTCAACGTTAAATTGATAAAATCTTATCTAAAGCTAATAATTAAAAAAGAAATCGAATAAATCATTTATAAAAAAATATTAAGTATACTGCATTTAAAAAAGTAAGTTTTTTTTTAAAAAAAAAATTAATAATAATGCATATGAAGTTTATTTAAATTTTTAGGCCTCTAGTTGAAATTTCGTTTTAGGCCCCTGGTTGCATTGAGACGCCCCTAATTTAGGTTTGAGATCTATGTTTTGCACAGTAAAAAATTCATACCAAATTCTATAGTATTATCCTTTTAAGTTGAGTTCAGTATGAATGAAAAATGTTTTATTTGGAAAATAAGTGGATCTTTTACTTATTTTAACGATCGAATATGAGAAAATTGGAGAAAATGACCAAACACACCCTCAGTATCATTAATTTGCTTCTCTTTTTTTTCAGGGTGAAAAAGTAATGCTAGAACTATGGGGAAAAAAGGCAGTTGGTTTTCTGCCATCAAAAGGGTGTTTACACCTAGCTCAAAGGAGAAATTACCTAATGTAAGTTTATTTCACACTCTCACAAGGTCTATTTGCTACTCTCTTCCCTTTTTTTTTCTCGTACGTGCAAACAAAGTTTCATATTGATAGGGAGGCTACATATAAAGTGTAGGATCTCTTAATGGTATGAGGTCTTTTGGAGAAAATCGTGCAGGTTTGGCCAAAAGCATACAATATCACTCCTTGTTAATAGTATTTTGGGCTTACCATTACTAAAAAAGGCAAAATAAAATGATGGACAAAAAAGTTACGGAGTGCGTTGCTCCAAAAAAGCAACGACAAATGGATGTTGTTCGTCGTTTTATATTTGTGTTTTTACTAGAAGACGACACAGTCCGTAGCATTTGGCTATCTTTTTTCCAGGCATTTTTTAGTAGTATGCATAGACCAACACTTGCTTATTTCGAAATTAGCTTTCTCCTAAAAAATGCAGTTGAAGGGTTAAAATGGAACAAAGTTGAGATGGAGTGTTGAAATGAAAATTGGTGGCAAGTTAGAGAGGTTGGTTATGTATTTGGCCATAAATTAATGACAGAAAAAATGTAAATGATGTTTATTATAGTTCACATAAATAAGAATTCAGATGATAATAGAGATCTACAAAACTAATCTATGAACCAATTTCAACAAGTAGTGTCTTACTTCCTCTTGACTGAAAAAATATATATATGTAGCTATTGAAGTTAAAATCCTCAAAACTATTTGAAAATCGAGTTGTTCGAAAGGGGAGCATTATCAAGTTGGCGTTTGCTATATGAAGTCTCACTGTCCATGTCGCTACATTTAAGCTCATCTTAATTAGTAATTCAGTGCTATATATGTCTGGTAAAACATGTATATGCATCAAATGTTTATGGAAGGATCATGTAGTACTTACCTGAATCGGACACTTGTTGCAGGAATCAGAGAAGAAAGGCGCTAAGGAAAAGAAGAGTCACGGAAAACTGAAGCATGGAGAGACTAAATCATTTATCCCTCTCTTTAGAGAGCCAAGTAGTATTGAGAAAATACTTGGAGAAGTAGATGAACAAATGCTACTTTCTCCAAGGTTCACTTTACCTGCGGAAGCCGTCTCTCCTCGGATCTCTTCTTATAGGTTTGCCACTCCTAGCGCTACGTCTCCAAGAGTTGCCTCTCCTAAGGCTTCCTCTCGCCGGATTACTTCACCTCAGGCTCCTTCACAAAGGGTTACTTCTCCAAGAGCTATATCTCCTAAGGCTCATCCTCCAAGGGTACCTTCTCCTAATGTTAGTCGTAACCGCAAAGAAATCAGTTATGCTTATAGACCAGAACCAACTTTGAGAACTCTCAATCTTTCAGCAATAAAAATACAGGCAGCCTACAGAGGTTACATGGTAAGTTTCAATATTATTTCGCCTTGCAAATATTCGGTTAACTCTATTTTGTCAGAAGCTTGTGATTTTAGTTTTTGATGCAGCAAGTAGAGGAAAATCATTGTTAATTGTTGAGCCGAGGGTCTATGGAAACGACCTCTCTACCTCACGAAGGTAGGGGTTAGGTCTACGTACACCCCTTCCTCCTCAGACCCCACTTATGGTACTATACTAGTATGGTGTACTGTGAAAGAGTAAAGCAATTCATTCCATAGAGTGGACTGCAGCACACATGGTCTAATCAAATCCAATACAATTCTCTCTCGATCGATATGTTCCTCAAAAATCCGATTTAGGGCAGATTCTTCTCCCAACTAAGTACAGACCCCATGTTCAACCCCCGTTTCTACCATCAACAAGAACTTGCATTAGTTGCATGTAATACGGAATTTCAACAACTGCTTCATGTTATGCTCCTTAGTCAATGGGAAGTATGGAGTGTGCATTCATCCATTGAGGAATTCTATCATATTGCTAAGTTTGTTCTAGTTTCCTACTAGGAATAACATCTTATGTCAAAGCGGAGACATGTAACGCTTTGTGACTGTCACATCTATAGCTCAATGAGAACATGATCCTAGATTGGAAAGCATAGAGGTAGAGGGTTAGTAGATAGTCGAGTGATTCCTCCTTTTTGTGAGGAGAACATGGTTCCACTGATCAGTATCATCGATATTGTTCTATTATTATCTCTTTCTTCATTATATTACGACTATTGTTTATTTTACTCGGGTTATTTGTACTAATTTTGTTCTCGATACTTCCCTTTATTCAGTATTATTCATTGTAGCTTTTACTCTTGTATTTGTCAAACTTGTTTTTGAAAACACTTTTCTTGAGCCTAGGTTTATCAGAAACAATATTTCTACCTCTCACGAGGCAGGGCTGATGCCTGACCCCACCCTCCCCAGACCCCAGAATTACACTAGACATTTATCAATTGTTAATAGACGTTACGTTCTAATCTGAGTGTTTTCTGTTATGACAGGCAAAGAGGAGTTTCAGAGCTTTGAGGGGTTTAGTAAGGCTTCAAGGAGTTGTGAGAAGTAGTCATGTGAAAAAACAAACAGCAAATGCCATGAAACAGATGCAACTTCTCGTTAGAGTCCAAACTCAAATTCAGTCGAGGAGGATCCAAATGTTGGAAAACCAAGCACTTCAACACCAAGCATATAGAAACGACAAGGAAGTCGAGAGCACCATCAGTAAATGGACTCAACTGGTATATTTGAACCATCTTCATGAAGTTACATTCCTATTTAGTGGTTTATAAAAAGTCGTCATTTCCAAAACGATAGTTGTTGATGTTTGATGAACAATGTTGGTATAGTGTGAGGCAGGTAACAATGATAATTGGGATGATAGTTTGCTGACTAAAGAAGAAGTAGAAGGAAGGCTGCGGAAAAAAGTGGAGGCAGTCATCAAGAGGGAGAGAGCAATGGCATATGCATATTCTCACCGGGTACAATAACACCTCTATCTTTGGCGGATTCAACATTTAAAATTTTTACTATATATATCTATGCTCCGTGTTGAAAAAATGATAAGTTCATCCAGCGTATGGTCCATCGACTCTCTACATTTTGACAATTAAGTATCTCTCTTACAAACTTTTCAAGGCTAATCTTGTTAAATTACCTCTTTTATCAGCTATGGAAAAATGATCCAAAATCGGCTTTGGACATGGGAGCTAACGGTTTTCCATGGTGGTGGAATTGGTTAGAACGTCAACTACCTTCAAAAAACGCTAACAGAACTCCATCTGCTGTGAAAGATATCAAACTAACACCACCAAGGGCGATCTCAGAGCACAAACCAAGTCCAACGCCTCTAAACAACGTTACTTTCAGACGTATACTCTCTAATTACGATAACAATGAATCATCAGTCACACCAATGTCAACCAAGTCAGCAATTCCAACGAGGGGAAAACAGATGCATACTCCAATTAGAACACCACCAATGAACAACTCAAGTCTAAAGAAGCACTCGAGAGCTCGAGCTAGTGCTTCTAACTACCCTTTTGATCTTCCATTAAAAGACGATGATAGCCTCACGAGTTGTCCTCCGTTTTCAGTACCACATTACATGTCACAAACAGCATCAGCTAAAGCTAGAGCAAATAGCAATCCCAAGGAGAGAAATCCAGTAAAACAATCCAATGACACAAAGAAAAGATTTTCATTTCCTTTAACTCCAAATATATGGTCATCCAAATGGAGTAAAGGCTCTGGAAAGGATTCAACTTCTCAAAAAGAAGTCGATAAACACGAGTCCATGGCTGATCATATAAGTGTGGATTCAACTGTTTCAATGCCCGCGGTTGTTGGTGGGAGGAGACCATTTAACAGATTTGTGTGATTGTTCTTTGTATGTTACCCTATTAACTTGTGGAGTTCATTTTGTTTGTTTTTTTGTTATTATATTTGTTGTTATATGAGTGCATGAAGTGTTGTATTGTGTTACATAGAATTGATGTATAATAATGAAGAAACCATAAGAACATTTTACTATGATTGAATACTTAGGTCCCAACTATTTTGGTTTGAGAAAATGGAAGAAATTGAAATTTG
This sequence comes from Solanum bulbocastanum, assembly GCA_037074985.1. Lineage (NCBI taxonomy): Eukaryota > Viridiplantae > Streptophyta > Magnoliopsida > Solanales > Solanaceae > Solanum > Solanum bulbocastanum. The sequence goes on from CM073604.1 coordinate 5,458,643, forward strand.
TGATTGAGATGTCAAAGAATTGGTTTTATAGTTCACACACATATTAGTTTTATAAGTATCATTTTTATAAAAGTGGCATCTTGTCTTAATATCTTGAAAAGAATGAGTTCGTAATATCAAGACTTAAATATATCATTTATAGATACATATTTTTTTTACTTGAGGGTCGACTATTTAAATTTTTACCTATAAATTCCTTTTATAAGTAGACAAGAGATCTGAATTATACTTTGCATGTTCAATCCAATCCATTACTTCTTGTTCGAATCTTGTTTTAAGAAAAGTTGTATTTGAAGAGGTCACTCTATTCACCTTTTAGTCCCTTAAAGTAACAATAGGAACATTTTAAACAAAATTATTGACGACAGAGAATTTTTAAACCAAAATATTAATTAAAAACATTTTTGTTCAATTTTACCTAATTTAAGTGCATTCTTTATCCTTTGTGAGTACATATAAATAACAAAAATAACAACTGGCTGATTTTGGAAAAGTGTCTCACTAACCAATTTTTCTAATTAATAGTTAAAAGCTCCCTCAAACTTTAACACTTTATTAAATACACATCTAAACTATAAAAAGTCCTAATTAATCCTCAAACATAGGCTATTAACTTTCAAATTTGGCCATTATTTCAAGAAAACTTCAAAATCAAATTTCTAAAGGATCAAGCTTTTGCTTTATAATAATAGCCTCAATTCAAATCCATAATTCATTCTTTAATTCAAAAGTGTTTACATCTTATGCAATATTTCTTCACTTGAAAGGTAATTATTTGGTGCACTTTGGTTGAAAAGTGCCCAAGTGCATTCATTTATTCATTTTATAAGTTCTTCCAGAGTTTTTCTTCTTCCTTTATTTAAATGGTGTCCATATAGCTTCCTCCTTGCGAAATCGAATTCATATTTCTCACCTGTTATCAACCACTAGTTTAAAAATTCACATCATATTTTATTTGATCCCTCAATCCCACATGCGTATCCAAGGGAGATCACCAGGTTCACATGAATCCATGCTCTCCTCCCTTTCCGAGATCATATATATAATAGTGTAATATTTTAAATACAATAATGATTGAGTGCACCTTGATTAAAAATTTGAATCTTATATTTATCTTGTTTTATTTTTCTTTCTAAAATTAGTTAACACTTCTCTCTAAGTAGTAATTAGTACTCCCTCCGTTTCATTTTATGTGACAACATTTGACCAGATACGGAATTTAAGAAATAAATGAAGACTTTGAATGTTTACCAAATTCCTTCTTCAAAAAATAGTCATATTAAAAAAATAGACTCACTTTTCTCTCTCCTCATAAATGTATTAGAATACTATATTTAAGATTAAGGGGGACCAACAAGGATAAAAGAGGAATTGTATCTTTAAATACTTACCATATAAGAAAATGTGACATTATTTTTGGGACTGACCAAAAAAGAAATGATGCCGCATAAAATGAGGCGGAGGGAGTAACACTTTTGACGTTTTAATTAATTCAATTAATTTTTAGACCTATAATATTAACATTTTAATGGTTTTCAATATTAAATACTTAAAACCTAAATGTATCAAATTTATATAATCATAATTCATTCATCATCTTAAAATCATAAATACGCCTCTATTCAATCCACTTCATAAGTCACTAAGTGAAAGTGTGAATTACTCCCTCCGTTTCACAAAGAAACATCTAATTTAATTTGACACATAATTTAAAAAAAAATAAAAATTGAATCTTGTGGTTCTAAATTAAAATTATATCAAATGTATAAAATTGTTCTTTAATTTTATGGCCTTAAACATGTCACATGAAAAACTGAAATTAAAATATTACAAAAAAAAATGTCAATTCTTTTTTAAAGAGACTAAAAAGAAAAAAAAGATTATTTTTTTTAAACGAAAAGAGTAACATCTAACTCAATTAACTGAGTATTAAATTTAGTAAACAAATAATGAGCAATTATATAGAAAGTAATTATATAAATTCTTCTCCAGGTATGGAAAAAATAAAAAAAATTTAGTTTGTTTCTAGAAAAGTGATTGATATTGGAATCAAAAGTTCATAAAATAAAACAAATTGAATGACGTAGAAAAAAAAAAAAAAGGAAAATTTAGCGATTTGTTCGAGGCCGTAAACAAAATGAGTAATGTTTGAAAGGCACGGAGAATCGCTTATTGATATTGCCAACCTTCAATGCAAGTGTTCGTCATCGTTTCATTGACGCACTTGCTCTGCTAATTGGCTTTTTTGCGTATATAACCCAAACAATTTTTTAAAAAAGTAATATGAAGGAAGAGAAATTACAACAAAATACGAGTATTTGATAAGTGAAGAAGATGATGAAGTGTTCGATTTTATAGGTAGGAAGAACTGAAAACGTAACCCTAGTTCGAAATGGGCCTACACTTCTCAAGTTAAAAAGCCCAAGTGTGTGTAGTAAGCCCGCCGGAATATGGATCAATATGGCCCATTCTAAAACTAATCAATCTCTTTTAGGGAATTACACCTAACGATAGGGGTGTTCAAAATCGATAACCCAAATCGAAAAAAAACTATTGGTCTATCAGTATTGGGTTATTGGTTTAGCGATTTTGACAATGGTTTTGATTTTATCGGTTCTTAACGGTTTAAGATTTTTTCTTAACGGGTTAACCGATAACCCGATAATAAATTAAATAATTATATTTATACTATTTTGTATATAAAGTTCTTGACTTAGGGTTTGTTTTCCTACTTTTACTTCTGGTTGTATCAAACACTTAGTTTTTCTACAATGTAAAAATGTTTGCTTTTGAGCAAGATGTAATTTGTGAACTCATGTGCATGGTTCATTTGACTTGGCACCTTGTTTCTAAGTGATTTTCAATGTTTTTTTTTGTGTGTCAACTCTTAACGGCTAAATCGATAATCGAACCGATAACAATCAAAAATCGATAAACCAATAACCATAAGCCGATATATTAATGATTCGATAATGATTTAGTATCTCTACAAATCGATAACCAATAAGTCAAACCGACGAACTTCAAAATCAAACGGATCGATACACAACCCTACCTAACGACCTTAGAAATAAATGATCTTCAACTTTTGATATATGATAAACGTTGATGGTCAAATGTCAAAATTCATATATATCTTACAATAACGACAAAATACTTGGTGAAATCCCACTAAATGGAGTTTAATGAGGATAGAGTGTACGCAAATCTTACCACTATCTCGTGAAAGTAGAGAGGTTGTTTCTGAAAGCCCGTGGACTCAAGGTGGGACTACAAAAACAATATAAAGTCTACAAGAGAAAAAGAATAACAAAAAAAGGTGGGATAATCGACATATGCTTGCTTAGTCTTACTATTTAACCTTCATTGTCTAATTATTTAACCTTTAGGGGTCGTTTGGTGAGAGGAATAAAAATAAATAGTGAATGGGATAAAATTTTTGTATCTTGTTTGGTTGTCATGTTTGGGATAACTTATTCACCAGTTATATCATAGTGATGGAATAAGTTATACCATATGCATGGTGGGATATGTTATCCCAGGATAGCTAACCTCAAAATAACTATTTCTTGGATAACTTGTTCCCAATCAAACGGCTCATCACTGTCTAATCATTTAACCTTCACCATCCAGCAAGCTCCGACTCGAAAACAAGACCTTTACCTTTTCACCTTACAAAACGTTCATTTCAAACGTGTCATATTTGCTTCGTGGAAATTAGTCTCTATTCTAATACGATTACTCAACCAAAAACTTGTTTAAATTATAACAGTTATAAAGTCTATTTGTGTATCATGTACAATTTTAGTTTTTTATATATAAAAAAGGCATAATACATAAATATGACTCTTAACTTGGCTTCAAATTATAACTTTGACCTTAACTTTGATAGTGCACAAAGAGACACTTTAAATATCCAAACTTTAAACAAAAAAGCATTTGAATATTTAAGATAAAACGCGTGATATACAAATGCTTTGACGTGGATAAGTGAACCACTCAGTTGTTGCCAACTAACTAAAATAAATACACCTAGATTTTAAAAATAATAAAAATAAATTATAATATAGAATAAGGTGAAAGTGAAAACAAATTCATATTTGGGAAAAAAATTTACTACGCTCTTCTCCTCTTTCTTCTAAACAAAAATCCTAATCTAAATTTCTAAAATTTATGCCCCTAATATTCAAATCAAAGAAAAAATTGTTCAAGATATGTGTAGAAATTTCATATACTTGAACGATTACCTATTCTTCTTCCTTAATTTAGTCAAGGTATCAAAGTTCAACACTTTACAAACAAGAATTGCATATTGCTGGTCAGCTGTTCAAGCCAATATGAAAATCACTAGAAAAAACTAATGCTTTTGTTGCAAAATTATTTCAGAGCAGCCATAGATATAGGAAGACATGAAAATCAATTAACTTTTTCTTCTTTTCTTTAGTTTGAAGTGTCTTTGTGCTTTAAGTTGTCAAATACTTAATGAAAAAAAAGGATGCTTTATGTATTATGATTGTCATTGTGAGTAGCAAATTACAATTACGAATTTTCGGAGGCTAAGATATAAACATAGAGTGTTAAATTTTTTTAAGTAAAATGGTGCACTTAAGCTGTTTGATAAAATGTTAAATGAACTTTCCAAAGATTTTTATCAAGTTTGAGTAGCAATCTGATACCTAATCAAAATGTAAGGAGTCCCTTAAGTGTAGATCGAAGTCGTTGATTGAGAGTCTTCGAACTTAGATTGCGTTCGATTTTTACAAGTATATACTCGCCTCATCTTGCTTACAATAGATATAGGAAAAAATAAAATAACTTCATTATAGCTTTTTTTTTTCAGAATAACAAAAAATAATTAAATGTCACTTGCAATTTGTGATGCAATGAACAACAAATAATGCGAAAAAAAAGGGCGGGGGGGGGGGGGGGGGGCATGTTGAAAAAATTAGAAATTAAATAAAGTTAAATTTAATTAAAAAATTAATATATATATATATATATATATATATATATATATATATATATATAAGGATTGATTAATGATTTAGTAGTCTTTTCAATATTTTTTTTTACTGTTGGGGCCCTCGAATTTTACCTCTAACGCGCCTAATTTGAGTGACGCATTTTGCCAGATAGGATTTGAGTGTTTTTTTGTTTAAGTATCAGATAGTTAAAGTGCCTATTTGTGCAGTGACAAAGTTAAATGTCAAAGTTATAATTTGAAGTCAAGTTAAGGGGGTCCAATTTATGTATTATGCCTATAAAAAATACAGGTTATGCATGCATGAGGTTTTCATTGGCGAGTGGTTTTTCTAATTATTTTCTGCTAATTTGTAGATGTTAAGTTTTACGTGAAAGTCACATTTCCACTGATGAATATTGATATTGAAATATAGTTTGTAGAGATAAATTTTACCTTAATTTTTAAACTTTTATAATAGCGTAAGTTTTTTCCCAACTAAAGAGTATAGTGTATAAAGTTTGTGCAGAAATTTTAGAGGCCCAATGCAGCTATAATTCATGAATATGATATAGGACGAGTTAGACATCTAATTGCTTCGTTTTGAATTATTCAGAATCAAACATATTTCTCAATTCTCTCGACACTCAGAGAGCTAAATCTTTGGAACAACAGCTTTCATGGTGGCATCCCTTGGCTACTTGCAAGATAGCGCACAATGCATTCAAACAAGTCTATACATACCAACAAAGAATCAAAGGTTTTTTTTTTTTTTTATGACAAGGAAAACGCCAGCCGCTACTCTTTGGGTGTGCGCATAGGGTAAAACTTCCGCTCCTATGCAATAGCTCGCAAACCACATAGGAGAGGTAACCAGCACTAAGCAAGCCTGGTGCGACGAGCTCGACCCAGAAGGCAAACCCCTTGCCAGCGGTGACAAGGGGTTTCGAACTTGAGACCTCCAACATAGAAGTCTCAAACCCAAACCACTAGGCCACCCAAAAGGGTAAATCAAAGGGTTTTCTAATGTATGTCTGTCTATACATTCCTAAACCAAATTTGACATAAAATGTGCTCTCCCAGTTCATCTAACCATACCCGGTTCCTCACTCTCAGCATCATCAAAGATTGTGTGCTATCTTGCAAACATCATCCAAGGTATACCCCGGGACAGTGTTGATTCAAAAGAAGTACCCAGTAGTCAAATATGTGTCACCAACCTCCCTTCCCTCTCCTCAGTTCTCTACTTTAAGACTGTACCGATGAAGAGTGAAGATGCATAATTTTACAGAGAAAACTTACCTTTGTCATATCCACTGTAGGACTTGATGTTTTGAGTTCCTCATTACTCTGCTGTTGTGTCTTTTAGTATGATGCCAATGAACGCCTCAACCTCAGACCATCACCTTTGCAACTGCAGAGTGCAGAGTTTGAACAGAACACTGACAGAAACAGCTTCTTCAGTTTGTCAAGAAAGAAGCAGACTCAAAAGAGCTATGGAACTATAGTAATGAGGCCAGAAGCTACAAACATTTATATCTAAGTTTGTGCGTAAAACTTGTCGTCGCCTCCAAACACCTCTCCAGTCAATTAGCAAAAACCCTTTCTGTCCTTGTCTGATTGTCCTTCGGTTCACGTGGAAGTTATTCTATAAGCTAAGAAACATACTCCACAGGTTACAGCTTCCTTGCTGTCTGAGTGTAGAAACATATAACTTACCACTTTTTCACTTCCTTCACGCATGAAACGCCTGCTGCACAGCATCCCCCTTCTCAGCAATTCTGACTGCATTAGACAAGCTTCATGTCCGGTAATCCAACAAAATCTGGCTTGGCAAAACTACCTTCAGAAGGTGGGTTCAAGAATGTCACTAGAAATTCATTCTTACACTCTTTTTTTTTTTTTAATAAAGGTAACATCATTCTTACACTTTATAAGTTCCCCTAATTTCCTAATTTCAGTGGCGAAGGTAAAAGAGTGACTTGTTTAAGGCCTGTTAAAAAGGAGAGCTTTTTCCATCATATCTTGATCAGTCAGGATCAGCTCCAGCTAACTTCAAAATGGCGGGGAAGGAGAAAGATGGAGGAAGTCCGTCTCTTAACTTCTTGATCCATTTGGTTCGACAGAAACAGAAAAGTGTTTGAGAAAAAACAAAGAGATCTTAAGTTAATTAAGACTTCTTTTCAAGTTTTTGACCAAAATCATCCCTATTGTTTACCCTAATTTCATTACATCCTTATACTATCTATCCCGCTTAACTGGCAACATCCTTTAAGTTTCCAAAACCTAACCAAAATCATCCCTCTGTTGACTTTCCCTTCCTTTGTCATGTGGACTTCATGTACTTTTATTTCCTTAAAGAGAAGAACCAATTAATGTTTGATCGACATAAAAATTTCTCATCTTTCTAACGGTGGAGAAATTAGGTAAATGCTTTCAGCTAGTTTTCAACATAGATGGATTACTTTATCATTCTCAATCAAGTACAAACAGTGAATAATTGAGAGCCTGCTAAATATGAAAGTTCAGACTTAGAAAGTCACAGTGAAGATTATATACTTTGCACATGCAGTTATCGTTCTGGTGTTCAAAAGTTTTAATGTTGTATTTATCTTCTTTTAAAAGAGTGTTCAATCCCAATTCTGATCAACTCCAAAATGACGTTAATTGCTACAGAGTTGGAGCCAATGCATCATCTCGACTTTTCAAGATAAATGAAGCAGACTTTTCTGTTTGTACATCAAAACTCCTGCCAGTAATCCATCAACTATTCCACCTTTTAGTAAAAAAGAGTGTCATCAAAGGTACCAGTCCTCTACTTTGGATTCAACAACTCAGCAAAAGAATGAAAATTTTCATTTGGCATTTTGGGCCCTTAGGGATTGTAACAACAACAATGCATTTAAGCCTTATGAGAGTGGTTAGAAGGACTTCATAGGCGCACATGGAACCCTATGCGGCAAATAACCATATCTAATGGAAATAAAACGGTCATAATACTAAAACACATAACAAAGAAAAAAAAAAAAAGAGCAAATTGAGTAATCACTAATATTTCATAGACCAATTCTTCAATTGAGCTAATATCTAATTCACAATAACGAACCATACACGAGTTTAAAACAATGCTTTTCTTATCACTCCACAATGGTCTAGTATATGAGTGATAGAAGAATCATACCAACAATGGAGAAATACAATCCCCAAGAATTCCAAAAGAAAGATTAGATCCTGATGAGTTCAATCATCCAATTATGCCTTCACCTCGACTTGCTTTGGTCCTAGTTCAGGGAGCAGGAAACCAGGTTTAGCATCCAAAGAAGCTTCCTTTCCATTTTGATACAACGGATTCGATGTCAAAATTCTTAACCCTTTATACCTATCAATCTCTAAAACCTCCGGCAATCCATTTGTACATCCCTTTGACATACCTACATCAATCCTTATGGCTTGGTTACCACAAACTCCATTTATCCCACTTTCTTGAATTGTATGTCCCATTATCATCCTCTTCGCTCCAGGAATAGTAGCAAGCACATGTTCAAGAGTAGAACAATCACAATCCTTCGCTAACTCATTCGAAAACCTCCTCAACCAAACAATAGAATCCTTTCCCCTCACCAAATCCCTTGAAACTCTTCCCTTCAATCCACAAATCCAATCCCTCACTTCCTCATTCACATTCTCGAATCCATAATCCACATGTTTAGGCAAAAGCCCACCATGTACAAACACGGAATCACCAACTACAACAACTGTTTGATTTTTCGATAAAAACCTTTCTGAAATAGGCCCTTTTGGCCTTAATGCTGCAATACGGATTCTAATCCCCTCAAAATACTCCGGTCTAACACCGCGAAATTCTAAAGGAATCCCTTCAAAAAGATCCTTAACACACCCTTTTTCACCCAACTCATTACACAAATTTTTCATATCAATCCCTACAGAATACCACATAGCCCAATCTTGAAATTCTTTAAGACCCTCTTTAGTAACATACCTAAAATCACCATCAACATTCATAATTTCATGATTACCATTCATAGTAATTAAATTACCATTCACCTTTGCAGCTTCCCTTTTCAGTTTTTCAAGAAAATAAAGAATTTTCAACTCTTCCCCACCACGGTCAAGCACATCACCTATTTGTACAACTGTTGTTGACCCACCACACCATTTATCATGATCATCAATTAAGCCAGCAAGTTTGAAGGATTGTTTGGATTTTTGAAAATCACCATGGATATCACCTATAGCAATTAAACGAGTAGGAGAAGGGAAGATTGTTTGTAATGGATTTTGGGGCTTTGGGGTTATCGGCGGCGGTAAGAAAAGGCCACCACTGACAGAGAAATCGACAAATGTGTCAACGAAAGAGGAGAAGATTGTAGGGAGATTTTGGCATGTTAGATTCGCTTGTGACTCCATTTTTGCATTTGATGTGAACAAAGTGAAGGTTTATTTTTTGTTTTGTTGAGAAATAGAGGTTTAAGGTCACTTGACTTTTGGTTGACCTAAATACTCTCTTAGTGAATTTTTATATGTCAGAATTTTTTTATTGGGAATAATGATCAAATATGTCATCAAATTTTAAAAAAAGTTTATTTATATCATTCGTTAAAAATTTGACTCATTGCTGTTAAAGAAAAGACTCATTTATGCCAACTTTTTAACTCCAATTTGCAAAATCATTTTTTACATCCCAAACAACTTTTAACACTTTCCAATTGAAGTTTTTGAATCAAATGAAAATTTGAGGATTGGTTATGTTCTTCATAAGTTCTTGGCGTTCTTAAAGAAGTACAAGCAAAAAGAGTACATTTGATCCAAAAAACTTTAATTGAAAAGTGTTAAATTTTGTTTGGGTGTAACAAATGATTTTGTAAATTTGGAGTTAAAAAAAGGGCATGGATGAGCCTTTTTTTAACAATATTGTCATAGATGAACCAAACTTCCATCGGATGACATAAATAAATTTTTTCTAAAAGTTTGATGACATATTTAAGTTTTTTCCTTTTTATATATATATATATATATATATATATATATATATATATATATATATATATATATATATATATATTAAAAGTGATAACTAAAAATGAAAATTTATTTAAATTTATGAAATAACGCAGAAGTAAAAATGAAAATATTTTTTAAATAACTTAGAAGTAAAAATGAATCGAGCAAGTTTTTTTCCTCCATTTGAGCCCCCCCTCCCCTCCCAAAAAAAAAAAAAGTAGAATGAAAATCCATCATGTCCGAAATATTTTTGGTCATTTTGATAAATTACAATTATTTCAAAAATTTTGATGTTCTTCAAAGAAATCTACATTTTTTTTCTAATGATTTTTATTATTCAAATGAAACTAATGGCTTTTGTTGAAGTTAATACCATTAAAAGTATTTGTTTTAAACTTTAAATGGGAAAAAATTGTGCTACTTTAGATAATTCAAAGATAAAATTAATTAGTTTTTTTTTCTAATATCATAGCAATTGAGGCATTTGAACTATTTGAATAGTATTGTTCTAATATTCTCTATTATTTTTGTTATTATTCAGAGACGAATTTAGAATTTTTCAAATACGAGTGTATTAAGGAAAATGTATTAAGTGAGAATTGATTCGAACATGAACGCAACCAAAAAAATGTATTTAGTGGAAATTGATCCTTATTCCTCAAGGTCAAAAGTTCAACATTTAACAATGTGGACCAATTAGATTTCTTATAATACGGGTGTTAAAATATAATACTATACAAATTTTAGAAAATATATACATAATATCTCTAGTTTTATGAAAAAATCATGGATTCGGATGCCCTTTTTTTTGTCCCTAAATTTGCTACTGTAATTATCTATTGTCTCTTATACTTTCATTACATTCTTTTGTTTAAATTGTTTTTGTCTTGAGTCATCAATTACTTTATCCTCTTCAGACAACCATTTTGCACGACTAGTAATATGGTACTGTTGTTGACAGTGGTGGAGCAAAAAATTTCATGAAGGATGTCCAAGAATCGCCTAAGTAAAAAAAATAATTGACGAATGGGTGCACTAAAATTTTGTAAACCAAACTAAGTAACATAAATAATTACTATTTTTAGTTAAAAAATATACTAAAATTTTAAAATCGAACTACATAATATTTAGATTGTTCATGTTTATAAATAGGAAGTGAACGGGAAAAAAAAAAAGAGAAAGAGAAAATTCAGAATGAAATCATGTTTATACTTAAAAATTTCATCGAAACATCAAAAATAAAGAGTAGAATCAAACGAGTTTTATTAAAAGAAATTCTATATGGAATTTTTTTCACTTTTAATAGCTTTATAGAAAAAATAAATTATTTTTTTATTAGTTTTAAATTAAATAATTACTTTTTAAATTTTATTTAAAAATTTAGTGAAAAGAAAAAAAAAATCTATGTCAAATCAATTGAAAATGTAATTGGCAACTAAACTTTTTTTTCCTTCAATTTTTAAGAGCTAAATAATAAATAACGGTTTCTTGTTGAGCTACCAAAGCACCCCCATATTTGCCAATTTTGTTTCCCTTTCCCCAAGCAATCCTTAATAAACCCCAATAGTTATCATAAACCCTAAACCCCAAACATTGTTCAAACAGAGAAACTCATTCAGATAAAAAGATGGATGACATAGCTGCAGCTGAAGAGAGAATTGTTACAGAAAGAATAAGGCAGAAAATCAACGAAGTAAATACAGCCGCACAAACACAACTCTCCGGTGTTCAAGATCATGTCCATTTTACTCTTCAGGTTTCAACAATTTCTTCTTAATTATGACTACCCACAACTGTGCTTTATGCTAATATGTTTTGTTTCATGGGGATATTTGCAGCAAGCCTACTTCAAATGTGCCTATGAGTGCTTTGATAGAAGGAAAAAACAAGAGGAGATAGATAATTGTGTCGAGTATTGCAGTGTTCCTGTTCTTAAAGCTCAGAATTTTATTGAGAGTGAAATGGCCGATTTTCAGGTAAAAAATTGATTTTTTTAAAATTTTAAAATTCATGCCACATCAGTCGGATGTCCACGAGTTGGAGTGTTTAGTTGCCCGTTGAGACTAAGTTTGAGGTGTCTAGATGTGTAGTGTCAAAGTTATTGTGCTTACTTGCCAGTTGAGGCCAAGCATCATTGGATCCTGCTTATATTTCCACGATTTTAAATATATTAAAGATTTGGAATGAATGAATATATATATTTATCATGAAGAATGTTTTTCTGGTAAATCTGTTCTCTAAAAATGAAAAAAATGTTTACAGAGAAAAATCAGTCTGTTTATTGTTTTCCTGTGTATAGTTACGTGTAAAAATAGGTGGACATGATTGATGTAGTAGTTTAGGCTATAAGGATAGTATTTTGGAGATACTTTGTAGTATTCAAGGTCGACAACAATATGGAGAAAGTGTTTGGATGAACGGAGAACAAGTTAGGGAAAGTACGTACTTGTTGTAGAACAAGTTCAGAAAAATGGATAATGAACATGGTATATGAAATAAAGGTCCATTTATATGATGGGAAAGAGTTGGATTCCGGAGCGTTTTCCATGGGATAAATATCTTTTGTGGATCATTTTCTCTTGGTCAACTAGTTGAAAAGTAGTTACATATGATAAATCAACAACGTGAATGATAGGGTATAGGAATATTACTTTACTGACATTTTTGAGTAATTAAGGTTAACAACAATGTCAATGTGATAACAAGTAAGAGTTGGAGCATTTGTAAGGGAAAATGACTTCTCTTTTTGTTCTTCTTGTTAAGCAATATTTTCCATTGTACCGGATAGATTTGAGTAAGTTCAGAATGTGGTGCTATGGTGCTATGTGTTTGATTGTTCCCTTTTTTCTTTTTGGGGGTGGATAGTAATTTGTGTTTAACCCGTATTCCTTTAATGTATGTGAGGAGTGATCAAGTCATGTTAGGTTGTGTCCGATATAAGTTTGTCCTCTCTCTGCTTATTCTAAAGCAAAAGAAAACAGTTGATCCAAATAAAAAAGGAGGAAAAGAAAACAAAAGATGGAAGAAAGAAAATAGCTAGTTGAAAGCTTTTGAATTTTTTTCAAGAAGAGGGTGGGAGGCAGGGAGCCATTGTCAGAGAAGCTTGAATAATTTGGGTGAATTTAGTATTTAGGGATGTAGCTCGTTGATTCAGGGTCCTACATTACTGTGTAAGAATGTAGTCGTCAATTTGAGGGTTCTTTTTATTCTTTCTTATAACTGAAACTTTTTGAGGTGTGCTTGTTCTACAATGTACACATACGGTCCTTTATTACTTCTTTTAGTAAGATAGAATTCCTACATCCGCTTTGAAAAGAATTGGGTTGCTTAGAAGTAATATCTTTTGGAGCACAAAGTGAAGGTTTCCTTGTCCTCTACTGCCATAATAATTTTTATATACTCGTATTTACCCATCAATTACTTATTAAACTTTTGGAGTCATTTAATAGCTTTGACTTTCATTTTCAATCAGTATAGATTAGAATATGTTTATTGTTTGTGCTCACTATTGTTCTTTTCTCCATTATTTTCTATATGGTTCACTTATCATTGGTTGACCTTCCCTTCAACCAGTCACGGAGCTCTCAACTGAGATGTTTCAGTTCTGAAATTCCATCTCTAGTTGGGGCTTTCTATTCGAGAACTAAGGATCTATCGGAAACAACCTCTCTACCTTCACAAGAAATTTGCTTCATCTTAATTGATTTCTGTAAGAGAAAGTTGCTGCAATAAAATGAAATATAAACTAGATCTCAATAGCATATTGCCTCTGAAAAAAAAAAAGCATCAACTCATTTCTCATTTTGATGATTTTCGTGTCCTTTGGGATATTTATGGGTAATATTGCATTAGCATGATTGTTCTGGTTGAACTTACAACTCGTTCCTGAAGTCAATATTGTAAAATGTGGGGTGGCTAGCCTTGTAAAATGTGGGCTGGCTGATCCCATCCTTCTTTTGGCTTGTTTAAATCAACCCGTTTTTGGCCTAGATATTACTCTCCCCGTGTGTCCTCCTCTTATCTCCACGGGAGGAGGATGCCATCTTGTGTTTAATTGACATTGGTGTCTATTATCTCTAAAGTTTTTTACTGAAAAGATTCAGCAGATTTATTGGTGTGATATTCTGCAGCAGCCATTTGATCAAACGAATAATGGGTTTATTAATTCATCATTTGATCTAGCATTTCATTATTGTTTCTTAATGTAATTCCATGACTGCAGGAAAAGATGAACAGGTCACTAATGGTCTGCCAGGACAAGTTTGAGGCCGCTAAACTCCAGAAGAACAAAAGTGACGCCATAAAGGATATGGAATCATGCGTAGACCAGTCAGTTCAAGATAGCATCAAGACATTACCACATCTGGTTGGTAAATTCAAGGTTTCCCTCGGCATTACTGAGTAGAGAAATTTAGCTCGCCATATACATGCCCTTTTGTACTTCTCATATTTAGTTAATTTTAGCTAAATAGACACCAAATCCAGAAAGGCGAATTAATGGAAATCCATTCACTTTTGTGAACCATAAAATTTCAACCTCATATCTTGCTTCTGGAAAATGTTTATACTTGTACTGGTCAAAAAGCTTATGCTCAATTCAGAAATGTCATTCTTTCTCCAGTTATTTCCTTTAAGACTAATGCTGATTTGACTTGGTAGCCATTATGTGGCTTGTATATATATGGTAGGGTACTCAAAATAGTCATGATACAAAGGAATATACATAAATCATGTATGTATACAACACCCCTATACCATGTATAACATTACAACACTGATATTTTTTGTATATGCGCTCGTCACTACACATATATACAATATCCCATACGCTTGAAGTTCAACCATTTTATCTAAAATTCAGACAAAAATGCATGAACTTCACTCATATATAGCTTTAAACAAAATTTTAATTTATCAAACCCAACTTCAGACACCACATATCTAAAATAGATATATAGACTAATGTTTTTTAAAAAATAAATGATGATGTCAAAATATGCTGCCCACAAAATTATACTATTTCCTGCCTATCTTTAAAATAATTAAGAAAATACTAAAATATAATGAATGATGAGTGGGAATTTGATTGAATGCAAAATTTATTTTTAAGATCTTACAACTCACAACTACTTCAACTATTAAAGAATAGGGAATGGGTTACTGCCCCTCTTGTTTATTTAGATCTAAAAATTCTTTTTTCATCAATGATTGACTAAAATTAATTGTTTTGAAAATAAACACAAAAAATATTTTATAGTATCACTGAATATTTGTCCATGTTATGCCCCTTGACTATCTATTTTTAATAAATTCAATAATAACACATGATAATATTTGTCAAGATCACAACTGACAAACGTGGAATTTTCTGATAGGTTAGAATACTATTGTTGTCACAAAATTATAGCACATGCAATATTAATATTAATATTAATAATCCAACAAATCAATCAACTGCCTATCATAGACATGTGAATATAATTTATGTATTTGGGTGAAATTTATGTACTACGACTTAAGTTAGTTATGTATTTTGGGTGAAATCAATAAGTTCGTTGATTAGAGTAATTACATGGCAAATCAAACAAGCCAGATAGTGTAATTACACTCAGTTATATAAAATTTAATTATTAAAGTGACTTTTCAATCTGGTCCTACAAGTTGAAAACGCCCATCATGCAAAATTATTAGCTTTGCTTCATGGTCTGAACCTAGCTCAAAGAAATAATATTAAACAATTTTTGTTGGAAACTGACTCTCAACTATTGCTCAACACTCTAAATAACAACAATCTCATTTACTCATATATTTACGCTGATTGCAGATCACTACTCTTACATATGGAAGAATATATTAAGGGAGGCTAATGTAGTAGAGACCTATTAGCAGCATACGGAAAAGAAATCAAAGGATCTGAATATGGACATTGATTAACCAACCTTATATTTCTGAAGCACCTCCTTCTTTTGTAATAACTGCTCTTGATAGAGATGCTGTTGAAACTATATATATCATTTCAATCAGTTCCTTTTTGTATGGATAAACCTTATTATTAACTAGATAATCCTTCCGTTTTAAGCAATTAAGATAATAATAAGGGCAAGATGAAAAGTGTGTTTGGTTGAAGAAAAATGTTTTCCTAGAAAATAAGTGATGTTCTTATTTATTGATTTGTTAGTGTTTGGATTGTAAGGAGAAAATATAGTTCCAAGAACATTTATGATAGCATCCAAGGTGGCATATCTCCATTAAAATTAATAGATTTCAATAGAAAATCAAGAAGATGCTTATCGTCGAATAAGAGCCAAAATGAGCTGAAGAATAATGACGAAGAGTAAATTAAGTGTTACATATATTTCATTGTCCAAGTCCAAACCCAAAAGAAGAAAAATTGAGGCCCACCATTACTAAAAAAAGGGTGTATAGCGATGGATGAAATCCGTCGCAAATAGATATGTATCTATCGCTGAATTGTATTTGCGACAGATTAGCGATGAAATGTTAACCGTTATAATTTTTCTCATAGCTAACCCCTTAGCAATGGAAAAATTGATTCTGTAGCAAGATTAGCGATGATCTAGCGACATACGATATCCGTAGCAAAATGGTAGCGACAAAAAGTTTTGTCGCTAGATTTATATATTTCGTTGCAAATTACATAAATTAATTTGTCGTCCTATAATTTTACGATGAAATAATTTATCTCTAATCCGTCGCAAACTTTTGGCAACCAATTATTTGTTGCAATCCGTTACCAATTTTAATTCTTTAACTATATCTAAAATCCGTCGCAATATTCTGTCGTTAAATTTGTCGCAGGTATTCTTTCTATTCATTTTATTTAAAATATATAGAAAATGTAAATTATTAAACATCATAATAATAACAAATATTCATTTAACATAATTGTTACTTCATATAAAACGTATGCACCAAAACATATATTCATCTAATATTAAGTCCAAAACATCTACACCAAGTATCAAACATCTAGCAATTACTAATGTTAAGAGCTCGTAATTGTTACTGCATAGTTTGTTTTCCTTTACAAAAAACAGACATGAACAACTAATGCTAGGGAGAAGAAATATGGTCATCATCTGAAACAACATGTGTGTTGCTGATGATGCATCACCAATAGGAGTAATAGCTGATTGATGATGAAGCATCAAATTGAGAAGAGATACAAAGATTTGGTATGTAGTAACTTTTTGCTTGAGATCCAAGACCGTATATTCTTCTCTTCTTTTCTCCACCTACAGCTTGATAATATGCTTCACGTTGATCAATATCAGATTCAGACTCAATTTTTTCACGTAATATTTCTTCATACCTTTCCTGCAATAAGTAGAGACATTAAAATTATAATTAAGAATACTATCTATCAGTTTCACCAAATAAAAAGAACATGATTATCAAAAGTCGATAATTTTATAAATTAGACTTACATGAACAATTCGTGCTGCTCATCAACAAAAGATTTTCCATTATGACCATGTGCATGGACGTGCAAATGGAGCTCACTTGGTGTTGGGTCACGACCCTTTTCAATAGCCTACCCAAATTTTTTTTAGCACAATTATGATATAATTAGGTAAAGTATTTCAATAAACACAAAAAGTCTATTTGATTTCAATGAGGAACTCACAATTGAGGCTGCGCCTATGTCAGAAATTATGCTAACAATTCAAATTGTGCCTCTAAAGATAAAGTAGGGTAAGAATTGAGATATCTTTCATAGCGTTCATTCAAATTCAAAAATGGGTGACACGGGGTCAAAAAGTGTCACAAAGAAAAAGACTTCTTCAACTGATTCTCTTATTGTGACTGAGAGACAGCTATGACATTGTAAGACCTCGCTTTTTAAAAAACTAGAAAGACTTAGAATTTGAAAGAAACCGTTTTTGGAAATAATCAAATTTGGAAAGTTTGACAAAGTTAAGCTAAGTATGAGTTTTGGGTCGACTTCAAACGACTATAACTCCTAGATCAGGATGAGTTAGGTGTGCTACCAGATACCATAGGAAAGATCTTTGAATTATCTTCCAACGCCACCGAGTTTGCTCAGTTTCAAGTTCATATGAGGGAGATATATCCATTCGAAGTTGGGCTGTCTAGATAAGAAAAGTCAATCGGATTTTAGAAGGGTATTATGGTCTTTTCACTACCCAATTAATTAAATTCATTTTTCGTAATTAAGTTGGGGAAAAAACTGATTGGATTCAGTTTACGCTTTATAAAAATAAGTTAGGGTTTTGAGAAAAGAGAAAAGAAGAGAAAAAGGGAGAAAAGATGAGAGGATCAAGGCGTTCGTCAAGGTTCTAGTGTTTTGTTGCGGATTTTCGCCATGGTTTTAATCCCTAAGAGATATTTAAGCTTCCACAGTGTTGGGTTTGTTCACCCACACGCCAATCATGTTATTTTCAGTGAAATTTCATTCTTGAAGTTGAAAGATTAGAGTTCTTGAGAAATGTTCTTGAAGTTCATCCTAAATCTTGTTGTGTTGGGGTTTTAATGATTTTTTGAGATGGAAGTGAATGTTTTGAGGGCTGTATTGAGTAGAATAGAGTGTACTTATGTTAAGTAATTGAATCCAAGTGATTGGAGAAGAAACTGTTCGATTCTAGGCGAGTTAGGGTGAGAAAACGAGCAAAGAAATTCGTTGGGTTTTTTGGGTTGGGGCAAGGAGCGTCGCGCCAGCCAGTGCGCCCCAAATCATCTTCTATAGTTTAGGGGCTGGAACCCCGCGCCACTCAATGCATCAGGGTCGCCTACCCCATCCAGTTTGCAATCGGTCGCTCCGTTTGAGTTCTTTCGAAGGGTACCTTCACTCCTTTTCGATTCTAACTACTTCTAAACACCTAGAAAGCATTCATAACATGATCATAACCTTGAATTCATAATTCAAATTCAAGGTAGATTTAAGAGTTAAGTTTTGAAAATCCTTTCAAACATTCCAAGAAAGTCCATTTGAGTTCTTTTGTGGTTTCTTCTACAACATCTAGTAACTTGTTTCAAGACTCGAGCAAGTGAGTATGAGAATGAGGAGAATATATTCATGAGTCTACTTTATCATCATGATATCCTTCATATCATGAACCATAACTCTTGAATTCATAATTCACATTCAAGAGAGAGTTAAGAGTAGAGTTCAAGAAAGTCTTTGAGTTCAATTGTGGATCCTTTGAGATCAACTATCGCTTTGAGCTAAGTTTTGAGGAAGTAAGTATGAGAATGAGAAGAGTCGGATACATGAGTTCAATAGAGTCGAGTCGTTCATGCCCATAAATTCCGCATGAACTTCATAAATTGAGTACCTTTGAGAGTAGTAGTATATTCAAGTTCTAAGTCTTAAGTATTGAGTTCCTAACCCTTCTGAGATTATATTCCTAATCATGGAACTGTTACATGTTACCCATGATGTCCTTAAGTTAAGTAGTTCATGCCCATAATTCCGCATGAACGATATGAGTTATATGATGCCTAGACTAAACTTTTCAAATTAACAATTTCAAAATAGAAAAATACAAACGGAAGTTAAAAATAGAACTCAAAGACCCAACAAGCATAGCAAAATGTATTCTTGATCTTGTTGTTGTTCAAGCAAACCCCAAATAGAAAAAGTGACTACTAACAACAAAAAAGTACCCTAATTGCATCTAAGTGTAACTCGATTATGGCAAAATATTTCTTCCTAGTAGAACCCTTGTCTCATATTTCAAGATTACCAAAACCCACAAACAAAATCAACAAAAATTGATAGAACACATCTTAATATACAAAAAATAAGCTCAAAATTAGAGTTGACAAAATTTAGTACAACTCACTTGATTTTGATCAATTCAACACTAAGAATGACAATAATATTGAATATTTGTTTTTTAATTTTACATTGGTGTAGACAATTCAAATGCATATCTAATTTTAACTTCCTTTAATATTTAGTCATGTAACTAATACTTATTAAACTTATTTTAGCATGATTTAGTACTTTTAAATTATTATCGTTTTCATTATGACTTGTTAATTTGTAATATTTGTTTTACATGATTTCATTATTATTATTTTTTTGTTGATTATTTTAGTGTCAATACTCATATCATATTTTGTGTTATTTTCTTAAGAAATATCTTAGCTAGTTGTATTTTGGTAGGACTAAAGAAATATTTGAAGTACAAGTAAATTATATGTTTGTATGAATATTTTACCGGAAAACCCCGAAAATTCGAAAAACCCGGAAAACCCCGAGGTTGATAAACCCGATTTTAATTAGTTTGATTTGGTGTATAAATTTAAAAATTTGACACAAATAGTTTAGTTTGATATTTGAAAAACTCGAATCAATCCGACCATGTATACCCCTAGATATGGAGCCCCAAAGGAGAGCACGAAGTGTTGAATTCTTGCCTAAACTAGTTTGGAAACTCACGCCCAAACTAAGGCAAATAAGTGTGGGACTTGATGCCAATAAATATCACTTTTTCTTATTTCATAAGCGCGTACTGTTTGATCTGGGGAACAAATTTGGTCAAAGTACAATTACATCAAGTAATGGTCAATGATCTTGTAGATTCAAGTCACGTGTATCATAAAATAATTTATAAATTGAGGTCGATTACAAATAATATACTCATAAAAAGAATTTAAAATGGCAAAATGCATTAACGACAATCGTAACATACTATACTTTGAAATGCACCAAACAACTATTGTACTTAGGAATCTTTCATTAACTCCTAAAGGATTTCAGTGAAATGGTACTGTCTTAATCTTTTAAAAATAAATTTATAATAACACATTATAATACAAAACATGTATTCATCTTTTCCACAATCTCTTATGTATATAAAATACGTTATGTATATGACATAGAAAAATATGAATGAAATTATTCAACTATGGTATCAGAGCTTTAGATTTATTCCTGAATAGTTTTACTTATCTTATCTTGAAAAATTCTTTTTGCTATTTGTATATACTCAAAGATTGAAACCTTTCAAAAACCAAGTCAGAAAAAAATAATGTTGCAAATATTTTAGCCTCTGAAAATATATTTGCAATCGTAAAGAATAACTCTATAATTTTAATTAGAGATCCGCAAAACATTTAAACCTCTTATCAGATGAATGAAAAACCACCTAATTTCCTCTACTATATATCTCCATCGTAACGTAATCTAATCATTGAAAGGAATAGAGTGGAGAGGTAATAGAAAATTTTTCCAAAGAAATGAGTTCTGTAGTAAAATAAATGTAGATTTTCCAATACAAGTAATCTCCGATTATGTATTGGAATTGCACCCATAAATGTTAAATAACTATATTTTTTTAAAAATATATTTTTCTACTATCTCAATTGGAGTATTAGAAAAAAAAAATTAGCTTTCTTCTTTCATTGAAGTAGGCTATCATAGATTTATTTACTAAATTTTTTTTAGATGTTCTACGGTCTAGATCGTATGTTTTGAGCTTAGAATTGGATTTTCTACCATAATAGAAGTATCAGTATATTAGGTGGTATCAACATGTCTGTTTTTGGTAATTAATTTTACTTATCAAGGGCATTGTGGTCATTTCACCTCACAGCTTTTCTTCTATTTCATTACACGTGGTCAGCTAGCCACCGTTATATTGTACGTGACATGCATGCCTCTAGTGATTTTATTTCATTTAATAAATAATCAACACTTTTTTTTGGATTCATAGTTAACTTATTTGATACTTAAATATATGCATGTCATTACTTTCTATAGTGCATAAAATCATAATTTTGGAGTAGTATATTTTGGCTACAGCCCAACTATTGATATAATGGTTTGTTGTGCATTTATTTAATTTTGGTTGCATGAATATTTGAAATATAGTTAAGAGAATATGATATAAATCATATGATTTGCTTACACCTTGTTTGGATGGTTGTACTGTATAATTCAATGTTTGTTTTGATTATTACTTAAATTTTATTATATCGTATCGTTTAAATTCATCGCTAAGAGACGATGAAAAGACCCATTTTATGAAACGACCGATTTGGTGTAATCGCGTTGTTACTTTAATATTTTCTTCTCATTTTATCTTTATTTATTATTTAATAATTGTATTTCATCCTTTACTCTACTTTTATAGTATTTTTATCCCGTACCGTACTTTTTTAGTAGGTTTATCATTCAAATCATGGATGTGCGACATTATGTAACGACGGAGAACTTAACGATACAACTTATTTTAACACTTGCCTTCATTAAAACAATATAATACGATACAACACAACATAATATATTATAATACATTATAAAACAACACGAAACAACCCTCTAATGTTAGTGCTAGCAGACATAGATAATAAAAATAATATAAGTATTAATTATATAGTAAGTCATTCTGTCCACTTAATAATAAAGTATATGCATGTATATTTGGCATATTTGAAATCTTGAGATTTGAGAATAATGAGGGGACAGTCTACATTGGAGGAAGCTAACAAACGAATATTATATTTATGCTAGCTGCTTTTTCCTTCTTATATTTATTAATAATTAATGTAATCTAATCTTTGAATCATTAGATTAGATTAATTAATCGATATTTTAAATAGGAGACAAAGCTTACATACATTTATTAATATCAAAAATAGAAAGTAATCTTGCCCATTTTCCATAAAATATTATCAGAATGTAAGGTCCATAGTCCATACGAAGAAAGATAACAATAATTTTTGCATGATTAATTACACCACCTCTCTTTGTCCACTTATGGCAAGAAAAATCGGGGAGCGGCACCCTTGTTACGAAAGCAAATAAGTAATTATTTTGTTGTGGCATTTTAATATTATTATACTTTGCTAAATGTCATTTGCTTTCTGCCTAATAACACATCATTAGGTGCATTACTACCGTTCGACAGTTGATGACATTTGATGTCATCTTTATTATCATTTGGCTTAATTGCCATTACTTTGTTATAACGTTGGTGAAAACAGTGGCTGTCCGTTTTGTGGTTTTTTAGGCGCAGAAGATGTAATGGTTTTCCATTATCTCATTCTTAATTCCTCCATTATACCTTGTAACCTATGTAACTCCTAAGACCATTTATCTTCACTATTTACTACCCCATTATCTTCCTATTCATTACTAGGAAGACATCCCCAACTATAAATAGTGGTGGTCTTCATTTGGTTTATAGGCAACACACAAGAAAATATGAAGTGCATAAAAGTTGGTCAAAAAAGAGAGTTCTTATTAGTTGAAAGGAGGTGTTCTTTTTTTGTGGAGCTTTGGACTCAACTCTTGTCCAGAGTTGTTGAGTTATACTTTGTGAAGGTTGTTGTATCCTGGAGAGGACAAGTCAAGAGAACTACTGTTGGACCAGTGAAAAACATTTGTTGCAGTGGGCTTGAATCTTCTTAAAGAGAGCGAGATATCCGCACCTCAGTCTGAAGATATTTATTTTTTCATTGTTATTTTAAATTGTAATCTTATATTTTTTGTTATCTTGTAAGTTCTTTCACTAACATATTTTATTTATAATTTATTAGTGTTTGATTAGTAAACGAAGATATAATCTTAAAGTATTCATATATAATTTAAACAAATACTATGTAAGTTCTTTCACTAACATATTTTATTTATAATTTATTAGTGTTTGATTAGTAAAAGAAGATATAATCTTAAAGTATTCAGATATAATTTAAACAAATACTATGACACCAAACCCCACGCTTTAATCCCGACTCCAAACACAAAACGTGACTTGACTTGAGACATAACCGTGGCCCCGATCCCAATTTGGGAACTGATTCAAAATTTTAAAACTTGATCAGAGTTCCAAACCCGAGTAGGACCCAAACCTTGACTTGAGTTGGGGTCGGCTTGGGGTCATGTTCCTAGGTAGTGGCGGATCCAAATTTTTGTAGTAGTGGGTGCTTAAAAAACAACTTTTGCTCTAAGGGGATTCGATCCCTCGCCCGCTGAAACTATAGGCCTTCGGCACCCACTCTTAACCCAACGCACCACAACAAACTGATATGTTGTGGGTGCTCACTAGCTCTAGGGCTGGGCATGATATGGTATTGTATGATAGTTGAAAGTTTCCATACCATAGTTTTGGTATTCAGTTTTAAAAACATTATACCATTATCATACCAATTTAATTTGGTATGGTTCAATATATTGAAGTTCGGTTTTGGTATTTTACGGTATGGTAAATTGGTAACCATAATTTTTTTAACTTCAACTAATATATACTCGTATAATAGAGTCTTATGACTTCGATAACTAGAAAAATGCTTCAATTGTATCATACTACACATCACACATGTAGAAATCTATATGCAAAATAAAGTACGAATAACTCATTTTGTTAATCAATTACAATATAAATACATTTCAATCAAAATAGAGTAGTCAAAGCTTCAACTTCTAACCAATTAGTTTATACTAATACTAGGTTGCATATTTGTTAGTATTTTAATAATATATATATGTTATTTATGTAATTGTATACTTCGATATGATATTCGGTATTTTGGTATGTTATTTCGAAATACCAAATATCGTACCAAATACCAAAACAAATTAAAATGTATACCATATACCATAATACCCAAATCGCGGTATCAAAATTTTGGTATGATATGGTAATTCGGTATATATCATACCATGTCCACCCCAAAGTAGCTCTCTATATCCATTTTCTTGATATTTCTGTATATCTATATACACTTTATGTCCGGGTCAATGGGTGTTCGAGCACCCACAACCTAATTTGTAGGTCTGCCCTATTCCTAGGTATTGGTCGGGAGTCAGTTCCTAGATTAATTAGGGTCGAATTCAGATTTCAGGTCAGGGTTAGGATCGAGAGTTAGGCGTCCTTAGTAATAGCGGGGATCGGGTGGGGTTTCAAGTTGGGATCAGGAGACAAATCCTAGGTAAAAGTTGAGGTTAGGGTTAAGAGTCACGTTGAGTGGTCAAGATCAAGGTTGGATCTCGAGTCTAGGTCGAGAATTAGGTCTCGGGTTAAGATTAAGATCGAGAGTCGGGTCTCAAATTAGTGTTGGGGTGGGAAGTCATGTCCCAAGTTAAGGTAGGTGTCGTTTTCTAGGTTAGGGTTGGGAGTAGGTGAAGGTCATGTCCTAGGTCTAGGTCAAAAGTCAAGATCAAGGTTGAGAGTTTGGTCCTGATTTAGGTTCGGGTTCGGTGTCACGTGGGGATCGAAGTTGGGTCTGGGTTAGGAGTTGAGCCCCTAGACGAGGTCGAGAGTCGGGTTTTATGTTGGGTTAGGGATACTAAATCTTGGGTCAACATTAAAATTCAAGTCAGGGTCAGGCCTAGGAATTTGGTTTAGGGTCAGCGTCAAGGGTCGAGTTTTAGGGTTGGGATTTTGGTCCTAAATTGGGCTTGAAAGTTGGGTCCCAATTTAGTATTGGGTCTCTAGTTGGGATTGGGAGATTGGTCCCGGTTGGATTCCATATTGGGGTTGGGAGTTTACTCCTAGGTCAGGGTTATGAGCGGGTCTCTCGAGTCAGGGTGGAGTCCCAAATTGGGGTTGGGAGTCAAGTCTCGAGTCAGGGTGAAAATTTGGGTCTCAGTTTAGAGTCGGGTGGTAAGATTAAGGGAAGTAATGACTAAAATAAGCTATTTTAAAAACTAATTCACCTAACTAATACGTTTTTAAAATTTTTTACAAAAGTAGTATAAACGTACTTCATGGTAACGTTTTAGGTTATTTTTATTTTAAAAATTCAACGGACAAAAAACTGACGGAGCTGACGACGTTAAATGAATAAACGTTATTGCAAGTAACGTTTTAGGATTAAAACGTTATTCGTAATAACGTTTATTGGGAATCCAATCACATCCAACCCTGAAAATGCAGAATCAAATCCTGCAAATTTAAAATGTTACTCATAGTAACGTTTTACACCTAAAACGTTACTCGCAATAACGTTTATTGGGAATCCAATCACATCTGCAAAGCAGAATTTTGTACTGCAAATTTAAAACGTTACTCATAGTAACGTTTTACACCTAAAACATTACTCATAGTAACGTTTATTGGGAATCCAGTCACATCAAACCCTGCAAAGCAGAATCAAATCCTACAAATTTAAAACGTTACTGATGGTAACATTTTACACCTAAAACATTACTTTGAGTAACGTTTACCAAGAATCCAATCACGGGTCTTCAACTCCTTCAAATTTAGCCTAAAAAACGTTATTCCTCCATTTTTTAAACTGAGCACAAGTGACCACAAAACTGTTACTTTGTTGTAAGGAAGGTTTTGCATATTCCACAAGTGACCACAAAAATTGTGTTGCCCATTGTTAAAATAATATTCACAAAACTTCATCAGGTATGAATTAAATAAGTCAAGTTTATCATATTATGTTAAGTTCTTACTATAGCTTTAAAATTATTTTTCTAATTTATTAATATTTTTTTAAAAAATATCTTATTTGTATGTGTAGGATAAAGATGACGAGCTTTGACCATAATGTGATGGTTGCTTTGTATTGGGGTGGCGAAATAATTACGGATATGAATGGATTTAGGTATACTGAATGTGCTAGAATGATTATTAGCATGTCTACCTCAACTAACTATGTTGAGTTGGTTGGATTGCTGCATGAGAAAATGGGAACAAATAGTGAAAATATTCATATGAATATTTTTGGAAAATATCCATATTCAATTCAAGGTAACAGTACAAGGTTCATTGAGTTTAAAATTGAGAATGACCAATCTTCGTTACAATTTCTTTTCATACCTCAAAAATTTGCGGATAAGATTGATATAAATGTTTTGGAGATGTATGTAAAGACCAAATCAACAGATCAAAATGTTGTATTTCAAGGAAGTGGTCATCATGGTTATCACATGAATTTATTGGCTCAAAATTATGGTTTTACCACGGCCAATCAATATCATTTTGTAGAACCGATTGTTCAACCACCATTCCAACAATTGTCGATGCATGGTGAAGGATCAAGTAGTCAAATGCATATTGATAATAGTCAAAGGGAATATGAGGCCAGGTAAAACAACAAATTTATATTTTACTGAATTTTAGTGTAACAATTCAATAAGATAATTTTTATTGTCAGTATACACAAATTATCTCTTATTATTAGAAGAAATAACCTTTTAGAGTATAAATTATCGCTTTTAAAACAAGCTTATATATTCATAATTTTTCTAGAATTTAACTAATATTTTTTTTACAGAGATAATGAGACCAACGTTGATCTATATAATGATGTAAATGCTGAAATTAGTGGTGAAAGTTCGGAGGAAGATGAACCTTCAAAAGATGGTGATGAAAGTGAACCTGATGAAGATATCGATGATATTAGATATTTTTCTCAGAATGGTGTAAATCTTCATAATCATGAACAAGGCGTGCCTGAAATACAAAATCATGACATACCCTATTTCAAGACATTAGAGAATGAGGAAGAAATTTTCATGTCTACATGTGAATCTGAGATGGAATATTGTTCAGTTTGGTCTGAGGAAGCAAAAAAGGATTTGAAAAAAGGTATGTTTTTTAGTAGTAAAGAAAAATTGAAACGGGTGGTAACTATTTGGAGTTTGCACAAAAATAAGGAGTTCAAGGTGGTAACATCTACCAAGAGTCTATGGTTTGTGAGATGTAAGTTTTATAATTTATTTGGTTGCTTGTGGTTTCTTCGAGGTCGAAAAGTTGGAGATAACCTTTGGAAGATAGGAAAATATGTTGAAAATCATAGATGTGAGACTGAAGGGCTTTCTAGTGGTCACGCCAAACTAAATACCAATTTGATTGCATCTCTGTTTCTAAATCAAATTAGAAAAAATCCTAAGTACTTGGTGGTAGATGTCATTTCAAAGGTTCATGAAAAATTTGGTCATCAAGTGACATACAGAAAAGCGTGGCTTGGACGTCAACGCGCATTTGAATTGGTGTACGGTGACTTTGAGAAATCATTTAGTGACCTACCTAAATTTTTTGCAGCTTTTCAACACTTTAACCATGGAACAGTTGTGGAATGGAAACACGAAGAGTCTATGAGTTCATCAGAGGTAAAAACTTTTAAATTTGTATTTTGGGCTTTCAAGCCATGCATAGATGGATTCCAAACATGTCGCCCTGTTATTTCAGTAGATGGAACTCATATTTATGGAAAGTATGAGATCAAATTATTAATTGCGGTTGGAATTGATGGAAATGATAACATTCTTCCTTTAGCGTTTGCTATTGTAGACAAAGAGTCAAAAGAGGCATGGAAGTGGTTTTTTAAAAATTTGAGTGCACATGTGATAAAAAGTAGACAAGGTGTATGTGTTATATCTGATAGGGCAAAAGGAATCTTGACTAGTTTGCAGGAGTTGCGGCGATTTCAAGAGCCTCGAGCCTTCCATCGATTTTGCATAAGGCATCTGAAGAGCAACTTTCAATCTAAATTTCCAAACAAAGACCTCAGCAGATTGATGTGGAGGGCTGCTTCAGCCCATCAAGTAAGGAAGTTTGAATCCTTTATGTGGCAAATTAGAGAAGAAAATGTCGAAGCACATGAATACCTCATGGAAATTTCCTTGGACAAATGGACTGTTAGCCATGATGGTGGAAAAAGATGGAGAGTGTTGACAACAAATCTTTCAGAGTCGTTCAATGGAGTGTTGAAAAAAGCACGAGGTTTGCCTGTCACTGCTATGGTTAGACTTTCATTGGAGCAAACTATGAAAGTGGGAGAAGAACTATGAAAGTTCAAAAAGGCACTTCGTTTTTTATTGGAATATACCCACAGGGGTATACGAGGTTAGATCTATACAGGTTGATGGTACTGGTGGTAATCCTCATTGTGTTTCATTGAGTGAAAGAAAATGTGATTGTGGAAAATGGGTTAATTTGCACTTCCCATGTTCACATGTCATGAAGGTAACTGATAAAATGGGAGGGCTAGCTAGAAATTTTGTTAGCATATTGGCCATCTCCAATTGGTCATGAGGCATATTGGCCATCTCCAAGTTTTACAATGACAAGTAATGAATTCTATCGTCGTCCTAATCGGCCAAGGATAACTAGAATACCTAATGAAATGGATTGTGGTTCTACAGTGTATGAGCGAGCCTGGGGATTATGTAGGCAGACTGGACATGATAGGCGTCGATGTCCCAATCATAATTAAATTTAAGTGAATAGTTGTGGGTCGATGTCTAATTGTGTTAATTTCCTTTCAGTTAGCTACTGTAATGTAACTAAATAATCATTAATCTTTTGTAATTATGTTATTAGTGCATAAATTTTTCCAGATTTCCAGATTGCTAATAGAGGAAAAATTATTAGTGTTAATTTCCATATTTCCAGATTTCCAAATTTTCAGATTTTCAGATTTCCAGATTTCTAAATTTTCAGATTTCCAATTTCCAGATTTCTAGATTTCCAGAGTTCCTTTCAGTTATCTACTGGAATTTGTAATGTAATTTCCATATTTTCAGATTTCCAATTTCCAGATTTCCAGATTTTTAAATTTCCAGATTTTCAGATTTCCAATTTCCAGATTTCCAGATTTTTAAATTTTCAAATTTTCAGATTTCCAATTTCCAGATTTCCAGATTTTTAAATTTCCAGATTTTCAGATTTCCATATTTCCAATTTCCAGATTTCTAGATTTCCAGCAGTTATCTACTGTAATTTGTAATGTAATTTCTAGATTTCCAAGACATAAGAATCAATAATCGTAGTGAATTCCTTTCTTATAACCGAGAATATTGACACAAAATGCAAAAGGACTACAATTTGAAGGAATCACAACGTAATTACAATATACGTCCAACGACCACTTTGTAGCTCTCAAACAAAGCTGTAATTCATCCTTGCTTTGTGATCTTTTTGCTTCTTCCAGAGATGTCCTTTGTACCAATTTCGTGCAAACCTAAACGAAACAATCACAAATATAATCACAACCAAAATTGCTCCTTCAAACCAACCATTCTGCATACCTTCTTCTTTGATTCCAAAGACAAACAATAATATTGCACCAATTGCCATGATACTTAAGACAGCATCAGATAGAAAAGAATACAATTGCTTGTGCAATCCATATGCACATATGAACTATAGTGTGTTTAATAGCTTCTTCCTACTTAGTAAAGAGATTAGTAGTCAATACAATATTAAAAATGAAATAAGAGGACTAGACACTATACACAAACAATAACACATAAAAAGACAATTATGGTAGAAACAGTGGAGACATGTCAAGCAATGTGATTTCAGAAAGAGGGGCTAGCAATTCACTGATATAACTACAACACTACCTGAAGAGTCCAAATACCCTTGGGGCCACGAAAATCAGGTATACCACAAGAAGTGGATATTCCTGCTCCTATAAACACCACTAAATGGATTGCTTCTAAAGAGAAAGACTGTTTTAAGGAGTCACCTTTTGAACCATCACGGCAAGTCTCTTAATCTGCAAAGTTTATGTTTAAAAAATTAGCATTAGTAAAAACACTGAAAAATAAAGTGATTCTTCCCCTTTTAACTGATCTTTCACAAGCAGCTGAAAGAAAAGGAAGATCCTCCAGCACCAGAAAGTACTGATTTTCCAGAAAATCTTAAACAGCACAATGGATAGAAATTACAGCCAGAATCTAAATATTCAACAATCAAAATCTACTTAAAATTATCTCCTTTTATTATTAACAATCAGATTTCACTTTACCATGACGACAACAAGAGAATGTATTTGGTCCTAGAATTCCAACAAAGACAAAACAACAATACGGGACAATTGGAGATTGTGAAGATGATATAGAATACTATTTGAAACAATTGTTATATACCTGCCAGAAAAATTAAGTTCATTTTTGTTTCCTAGACCATAGATAACGAAAAGTTGGAAACCATATTTTCTACAGCAGTTGGAACTTCAAAATTCTAGATTTCCAGATTTCCAATTTTTAGATTTCAGATTTTCAAATTTCCAGATTTCTAGATTTTCAGATTTCCAGATTTCCAAATTTTCAAATTTCCAGATTTCCAGATTTAGTGACATTTTCAGCTTTGTTACCTTTTGTTGTTTTCTTTATGCCATGTTGGTTAAGTTGATGACTCCCTGACAAGTAAAAATAATTTCTAATTATTCAACCAAAAAAGAAGCAGTTATGTTAAGAAATAATGGTTTACCAAAGCTTAAAAAAAATTGTACCAGTGCCACAAAGCTTAGGAAAAATTGTACGTTTCTTCTTCACTGATGGTTCACCACCTCCACTTGCATTCTCGGAATCATTACCATCCACTTCACTGTTGGAATCATCCAACTCATTACCTTATATCTCGATGTTGGAGTCCTCTAAATTAGTCATGGCATCAGGGATCTCCATGGACATTGGCACAGGTGATGAGGTAAAATTTGGGGCATTCTCAAAATGTTGAGGTCGATAATTACCAAAGACATTCTCAAGCGACAAAAGACTTGGATCCCTTGAAATTTTTGGCGTCATGTATAGGACAATATCAGTATTTGTTGGTTGATATGTCATACCTGATGCCCCGGGAGTGAACTCCTGAGTTTGGCCCCTTGAAATGGAACCAATATCAGAAGTTGTGTGATCATCTTCGGAGACTGATTCGTCCATTTCAATAGGTGCTCGTCCTTTCTCAACAGCACGAGCCATCCTACCAGCAACACCACCTTTTCCTCGCCTACGAACAAGGGGATGTAAATGATCATCATGTACCTCATCTCTTCTATAATCAGCTTGTATATTAATCCTAGCAGCCTCGTGCACATATGTCAAGCATTTTTCTCCTTCATTCCGGACCATTGCACGAAATATGTATAAATCCTCCATTGATGGCTGATCACCAAGTGCTTTTGCTTTATCAACCATGGAGTGAATATGACGCACCTACACAAAGATCAATTCTTTTTCTAACAAGCATTTTCCA
Source organism: Solanum bulbocastanum (assembly GCA_037074985.1). Classification (NCBI taxonomy): domain Eukaryota; kingdom Viridiplantae; phylum Streptophyta; class Magnoliopsida; order Solanales; family Solanaceae; genus Solanum; species Solanum bulbocastanum. Next base: position 5,490,560 of record CM073604.1, read on the forward strand.
TTTTTTTTTCTAACAGATGCTCAAACAAAGATCAGTCTGAAGCACTTATATAATATTTTCTAAGAAAAAACATAGGTAACAATTTTCTAAGTCAAAATTTTCGAGAAGAAGTAATATTTACCCTGCCATTGATATATCCTCAAAAGATAAATCACAAACACATAGAATCTAATACATACCATTGTTTCATATGCTGTTGAATTTGGCACATAACCTTCTTGTTGTTGAGGACGCTGAGTAGGATTACCGATAACAAGACGAGTAATGCGTCTAAACCAAATAAGGTAAGGGTCATCATATCGAAGTGGTTCACGATTGACCAGTGCATCATAAATATATTAAAGCCGTTGGTTCCAAAAAGGCAACCATTGTGCATGCTCTATCTTCCAATTTGTATTTGGTCTGCCCCTACGATCATGGTGAAAATGTGTGGCGTCAAATAGAAATGAAGTTGGTATCGTTTGTTTCAATCCAAATTGCCTCATAACTCGATCAGGCAAGTGAACCTCGATGACATCCCAACAAAAAATTGGAGCTCTAACACGCCATATGTCTCGTCCAATTCGACAATAATCAGGAAGACTCTCAATTAAGTCATCCGAATATGGTTCCCAAATAAACTACATAAAGAGAAAAGAAATGAGTTTCAACTACAATATATACATAAATTTTTTTTAAAACCTGTATACCATCTTACCTGATCCTCTGTCATGGAATCAAGTGCATCCCTAAAAACTTTCAACACATGCTTAGTGGTATCATTCCAACTAAAATGTGCAAACCATCTAGTAGCACGTGGACCCCTAGGTAAACTAGCAAGAAAATTATTTTCGATATCCCTTTGTGCTATTACCTGAGGTCTGAGGACGGTAACTCTCTCCCATGCCCAAATCTAAACATAATATATAAACATATAATTATGTGATTATAAAGTATAAGAAATATTTATAAATAATTGATGTAGTTATTAAGTATACCTGGAGTAGTGGTAGAAATCCAGCTATCTCGTTTTGGTTACTCTGTGAGGCCTTACAAAGAAAGCGATACAAGTACGCTAAGGTCGCACTACCCCAACTATAAGAGCTAACTACATTGAGATCCTCGAGCATAGGAAGGTACATAAGCTTTAAATAGTTGCCAGATGTATCTGCCATCATCATACCAGCAATCATCCAAAACATGTAACATCTAGCCATTTGATTGATTATATCTTGTGTTGCCAAGTCAGGTAACGGTAGTTGCTCGAGCATATGCGCATTAAGTGCAGTTACCTTAAGACTATTATGGTTGAAGTCTTGAGGACGTGGAATAAAACCTAACAATCTTTGACAAATATTTTGCCAATCCCCTATAGTCCTTATCAACTCATCACCAAGTATTGGATCACCATTCACAGGTAAGTCATACAACACTTCTACATCTTGCAAGGTGATTGTCGCCTCACCCGTCCTAAAGTGAAACGTATGAGTCTCAGGACGCCATCTCTCTACTAGTGAAGTGATCAAGCTACGATCAATAATAGGTCGATTTGATCTATAAACACCATATAATCCTGATAATTCAATCACTTCTAAAACTCGTGGATGAATGGGATATTTCTTTACAAGGTCCCATAATTTTCCATCACACCTCCTCGTATTTAAAATCATATTAACACTTCCATCCCATATATCTCGTGACCTATGGGTATGTTGTTGAGTTAATACTGATGGTTCAAGTGGACCGGGATCTAATTGGTATGCACTATAACCAGCCATATATGTATCTATTAAAATGAAAGACACTTATGAAAGTAAATTAAATATAAATGTTAGTACAAAATATAACAAGCAAATCAAAATAAATGTACTATCACCTAATGTTTCATAAAAAAATTGGGAAATGAACTCAATTTTAGTAGAGGTCGATTGCAAGTCCACCTGTTATAGTCTTTCCTTCCATTTTCATGTGAACATTTTTTTCATTGTTTCTCTTTGCATCAACAAGATGTATGAATTCAAAATGAAAACACAACATACAAATCATAATTTCTTGAGTGATTATTCTATATAACCAAAACGATATAAATTCGAGAAGATAGAAATTCAAAAATTCAAGCATTCCTTCTACTATTTTGTAAGAAAAAAAATACCTCTAGGGTCTAACACAGAAAAACTAACTTGATTCCAAGCTTTTAGGAAGATTTATAGCCGTAATTTATTGTGAAACTCAATATAACAAGAAATCCCCAAAATTGATTTTGAAATAAAAGAGCTATTGTTTATCCACGAAATTAGGTTTTGACTGAAAAAACTGATAGCTAAAAACAGATATCAATAGAGTGAACAACCTTAACTTACCATTTAAAACATAGATTACATTATTTTAAAAGCTTATACAACACCATACATGGATTTCATATCCATCAAAGAATCAGAAAAAAAAAAGAAAAAAAAACATATGTTTAACAAGAAACCCACACATAAAAAGTAAATCAAGACTTAGACAGCAACCCATAACTTAACAAGACACAAATACAGTGAACATGATTAAGGGTTAATTAATTAAAAATCAGATCTTGATCAAGATTACATTTTTAAGCAAAATCCATATCAGATCCTTAATGAAAACAACAACCCAAATGCCAAAATTGAATCTTGAAGCAACCCCATGTAGATTACAAGAGAAAAATAAGTACCTGAATTACCCTTGTAAACCCAAATTGAAGATTTAGCTTTACCTGTAAGACAAAAAAAGAGAGTAAAGAAAAGAAACAATTGCTCTTTGTGTACTCCACCAGATTAGTACAGTTAGCAGCAGCTTAGAGTGACAAAGAAGAGAGAATGAGAAAATGAAAGACGATCGACTATCAGGCAAATGAGGAAGAAGAGGGGTCAACAAATGTTAAAGCAAAAACTACCTTTTTTTTTCCTTTTTTAATGAAGGACTTTATTTAGAGTAAATTTTTATTAGGAAATTAGAAAAAAGATAAAAGTTGGGTTATGTGTAATTATTGTATGATTAACTTATAATAATGAGCATTTGTGAATAAGCACAAAAGAAATTCTAAAATGTGAGCCATAGTATATGTTCTGAATAAACGTTACTATGAGTAAAGTTTTAGCACAGTAACGTTTTATTCATTTAACGTCGTTTACTCCGTTAGTTTTTGTCTGTTGAATTTTTTAAATGAAAATAACCTAAAACGTTACCATGAAGTACGTTTATACTACTTTTGTAAAAAAATTTAAAAACGTATTAGTTAGGTGAATTGATTTTAAAAATAGCTTATTTTGATCAAAATATCAGATTAAGGTCGTATTGAATTGTTTTTCCTTACTTAGGGGATGCCATTTTTCTTTGGAACCTGAATGTTTCCACTTAGTCATTGATGTGGTAAAATACTCCCTACAAAGATAACTTTTCTAAATTTTTTAAATTGAACAAATAAAAGTGTAAGGAGAAAATATCATGTTAGCCTCTAGTAACGTTTCATTTTAAAAAAATCTTTTTGTACAAATAATTGAACTCAGACAACATTATATATTTTAAATCCAAAAAATCTATTTGCCATGATTCAATATAATCACGTTGTATTAATATATTATCTCCAATCCTTCATGTCCAAAACACTTGCTATAAATACATCAAAACCTTGAGGGAGTATACAACAATGTTTACTTTCTCCCATACATAATATTACGTACTTTCTATTCTCCAATTAATATGGAAGTCATATCTACTCACACAAATGGCTCTGCCATCACAATCACCACCAACGGCCACCACAATAATGGCAAGTCCGATCACCGAAACGACGGAACAACTCATGACAATGGCAATAAGCTATTGTTGGGAAACTCCAACTCTATTAAGCCTGGTTGGTTTTCAGAGTTTAGCGCGTTATGGCCAGGTTGATATTAATTTAAAAATTGAGGGCATAGTTGGTATGAAAAAAAAGTATTTGTTTGAAATTTTAAACATGTGAGTTTCTTACTTAATTTTTAGTGACCGATAAGTAACCAAAAAATTATTATCACATTTCAAGCAGAACAGTATACTAATGAGAAGTGGGATGGGGTGTGGGGATCAGTGGGTATTAAAAAAACTAAGGGTGTGTTTGGTACAAATGAATGTAGTTCGAAATTTTCGTAGTGCTCTAATAGTAACATTACTAAAAAACTCACTATAAATTTTTCTACTAAAAAACTGTTTAGTGGCTATTACTAAAGATATTTTGATTGACTCAACGAGAAAAAAAAAATAGTAGCGTTTTCATACGAAATAATTAGGAAGTCTCTCACTATTTCAGTGAGAATCTGTTTTTCAACGTGTATTTCTCCAGCGAACTGGTTCGATGGGAAAAGAGTAAAATAAATTTATATTTTTTAACACAAATTTTCCACTAATTTTTGACGTAAAAAAATCTTTATTTTTAATAGTGCAACGCGTATCATATTATTCTAATTCATAGACATTATCAAATTTTGTAGGTGAAGCATTCTCAGTAAAAATTGAGAAGTTGTTATTTCAAGGGAAGTCTGATTATCAAGATGTCATGCTCTTTGAGGTAATATACAAATAATCAACCTTATGTTTAAATATCTAAATATATTTGAGTCATATATGTAACATATAATATTTGTAAATTAAATTACTTTTATTTATTTATTTATTGCAATATGTGTACAGTCAGCAACTTATGGTAAGGTTCTTACATTGGATGGAGCAATTCAACACACAGAAAATGGTGGATTTCCATATACTGAAATGATTGTTCATCTACCACTTGGTTCAATCCCAAGTCCAAAAAAGGTTTTTATTTACTAGATTCGTTTTAATTTGTTTATCTTAATATATTTTAAATTTATTAATAATAATTATATATATTTTTAAAAGTGATATTTATATTATTTTATTTCATTTAATAGGTGTTGATCATCGGTGGAGGAATTGGTTTTACATTATTCGAAGTGCTTCGTTATTCTACCATCGAAAAAATAGATATTGTTGAGATTGATGACGTGGTGGTCGATGTAAGGAAAAAAAAAACCTTACTCTATGTGATTTTTTTATTTTTTTCTTTTAATACTAGAAAATCATTTTTGAAAGGAAAATAAAATATATTTTTTTCATACAGGTGTCTAGAAAATTTTTCCCCTACCTTGCGGCTAATTTTAATGATCCTCGTGTAACTCTGGTTCTTGGCGATGGTATGTATATTATTAGTCTGCTCGTTTCAATTTGGTTGTCATATTTTTTTTAATTTAATATGAAATTTAAAAAATAAACAAAGAATTTTTAAATTTGTGGTATTTAATTAAAAATATTGTAAATGTATTTTATGTGAAACTAAAGAATTGTCAAAAGAAGAAATGAACATTTTTTAATAGACTAAAAAATAAAGCAGGATAAAATAAATTAAAAAGGAGGAGGGAGTATAATTTATTATAGTATTACTTTATTCTCTTTTTTTTTTCTGTTATTTTTTTTTTGGTTGATTTATTTAATCTTGGTTGTTTTTTTCTTCAGGAGCTGCATTTGTAAAGGCTGCACAAGCAGGGTATTATGATGCTATTATAGTGGACTCTTCTGATCCTGTTGGTACTTTATTTTTATTTAATACAAACATAATTAATTAATGTTAAATAAACCATAACAAGGTTAATAATGTGGTTATAAAATGATTTAACTTTTATATACTAATGATATAAAAAAATATTTATATTAGATCATCTAAATTATAATTACATATAGATATGGACCAATTTAGGTAGATAAATCAAACAATGAATAATTAAGTTATCAGTTACGAATTTAAATGTGTTTTTGGTGATTAACTTATCGATATTTTCATGTTCTGTTTCTAAATAATATTTTCAGGTCCAGCAAAAGATTTATTTGAGAGGCCATTTTTTGAGGCAGTAGCCAAAGCTCTTATGCCAGGAGGAGTTGTATGCACACAAGCTGAAAGTATATGGCTTCATATGCATATTATTAAACAAATTATTGCTAATTGTCGACAAGTCTTTAAAGGTTCTGTTAACTATGCTTGGACTACTGTTCCAACATATCCAACGTATGTATTTTCTTTCTTTTTATCTTGTTACGTTTATTTAACGTCAGATTTTTCTATAACAATCTTAGTTTTATTATAACAGTCTGCTATTCTTTCAAAATTGACTTTCAGGTTATGTTATACCACTCTATTTATTCTGATTTATATGTCATACTTTTCTTTTTACTCCCTCAGTTTCATATTAAATTAACACTTTCTATTTTACACAGTAATTAAGAAATCGTTGACAAATCGATTAACTTTACTATTTTGTCCCTTGTTTATGTCAATGCCTACAAAAATAAGTTAGTATTGGGAATTGTTCACATATAAAATGTCATATTAATTGTAGGGATGAAATATGAAAAATTTAATTAATTTTATCTTGATTTACTAAATGATTAAATAATACTCTCTCCGTACACTTTTACTTGTTCACTTATTTCTAAAGTAGTTTTTTTTATTTTTTACTTGTCATGTTTAACATTTCAAGAAAAAAACAATTACTCTCTCCATTCTATATTAATTGAATTTTTGAGGCATTTTTCATTTTTCAAATTAAGTTAATTGTTCAGTTTTCAAGATTACTTTTAGAATGTTCTTCCAATTTTACCCTTCATTTGGATTTTCAATGTGATGACTTCAATAAGTTTGACAATAATTAATAAGGGTAAAAATGGAAAACTATGTTCAATTTATGTCTTAATCTACTTTTCTTAAAGGGTGTAAAACACCTCAAAAACTCAATTAATTGAAATGGAGGGAGTACCTTTTTTTTTTTTTTTCTCATGTTTTACCCTTTTTCAAGACTTAATTAAACATCATTCATTTAATAGGGATAGTTTGGTAAAATATTTATATCAATAATTATTTTCTTAATGGGTGTGTCAAGTCAACATAACAAGTAAAAAGGAACGAAGAAAGTATGAGACAATTATTTTTAATAAGATGCTTATCTAATATAGAATGGAGGGAGTATTAGTTAGTACAAAAAAGAATGATATATTTCTTTATTATATTTGAAAAATATTTAACGACCCTATCAAGTATCAATGTTTTACCCACATAGGATCACACTTATCTGACAAAAGAAAAAGGTTCAAGGTGTTACATTTTTAAGGATAGTTTTGAAGCATGTGAAATTCTTACTATGTTTTTTAAACTTCTTATTCAATCAAACTATATCACATAAATTTGAACGGAGAGAATATATTTTCTATAATAACATATCGTTGTAGCAACCTCAAAAAATATTCAGACAAACGATATTGATATAAAGATATTTAATTGTACATCGATCTAATATTTCTTTGTATTTTTATTTTTATAGTGGTGTAATTGGCTACATGCTTTGCTCTACTGAGGGACCAGAAGTTGACTTTAAAAATCCAGTGAATCCAATTGACAAAGATACAATTCATGTCAAGTCAAAATTAGAACCTCTAAAGTTCTACAACACTGATGTAACAATTTTATATCTCACAATTTATTCTTTTAATTCCCTTTTATTATTAAATATTTATTATCTTCTTATACAATTTTATAATTAACATTTTTTTTTCTTTCCAGATTCATAAAGCAGCTTTTATTTTGCCATCTTTTGCCAGAAGTTTGATTGAGTCTTAATCAAATAAAGAATCAAGCTAGTTATGGGATTGGAGTTCTTGAGTTTTGCTTTATTTGTAATATGTAATAATATCAACCTCTAGAGATCGGTTAATTTATGTAATTTTATTTTTCATATAGCTTGCAATAAAACTATCGCGGCGTCAAATATGATATGTACGTATAGTAGAAGAATTTCATATTAAATATCAGTGTTAATTTCTTGATCACATATTGTGTCCAATTTTTTTCAATAGTTACCAAAATGGTTAATTTGATGTCTAATGTGAAATTTTATAAATTACGAAGAGTATGACAAATTATAAAATGGGAAACAAAAATTAATTAAGCTTCTTTGTCATTTTAGTTTTGGGGAGGTTAATATAAAAAGAATTCAAATTTATTTGTTCATGTATAAAAAAATGTGAGATTGTTTTTCATCAAAGCTTAAAACCTCTTTTGCACCATGTTCACTCAAAAATCAAATAATGTCCCCTGGTTCATGAATGTACACGCGTCAAACTAGATAGTAAAATTTCGAATAAAGAATATTCAGATTCGAATATGAAAGGGGGTGATGAATGGAACGTTTCACATCGGTGAATGAATGGAATTCTGAATTTCTTATAAAACTTAGACAATCCTTCTCCAGTTCTTCTTTTGAATTAGCTTTTCACGTGTAAATTAGGCACGAAACCTAATCCAACATATACCAACAAATTCCAAAATATCACAAGCCTATAATAGGTCATAATTCAAGAAACGCTATGTTAAAACTAGGCTATCAAGAACGTAAATGAGGTAAATTGAACAGTTTATCCAGGGTCGTCTCAACAAGTTTGAGGGCCTAAAGCTAAATTTCATAAAACTGGCCCACTAATATCAATTATCACAACTCATTTTCATACAATAAATAAATAAATCCATACAACTCTAAAACGTCAAAGAGTACATAATATTTCGGGGTTTCAGTTTGTTTGTATTACTTTTATTAGTTTATTTATAAAAATAATATTTCTTTTCTTTTTTGATGATTTTTTAATTTCAACTGTCTAACATAGATCAAATAATTTAAAAATATTTTAGTACAATATTCTATATATTTTTAATTTAAAAATACAAGATTTAAAGATATTTTTTACTTCCTTAATCTTTTTTTTTTTTAAATCAAGTTAAAGTTAGATTGTTAAATTAAAATAGAGAAATATGAAAAATGACATCGGGTTAAATGCAACTGAGCACATTTCTGGCAGAAAATTATTCTATGAATGAAGATAATATAATGTTGTCCAGAATTGAAAAGGTCATTTTTCTTATATCTGAAATACATAAACAAGCACTTACTTTTTCACATTATCAAGTCGTTAGACGTCAAGCGACTTATCTAAATTAATAACGCCTATTTAAATGGCCGTTTTCCTATTTTAATTAAAAAATTGTAAAAATTTAAGTCATTAATATTTAAGCGACTTACTATTACTATTATTATTATTTTTAAAAAACAAATCATTGTGAGTTAAGCAACTCAATGTAATTAAATTCATCCATTCATCTTATTTTTTAAAAAAAGTGAGGTTAGCCCCCCACCTCACCCCCCTCATTTGTTGATGTTAATATTACAATATATTTAACATTTTTTCTTTAATCATATGTCCAATCAATTAGTCCATGTTTTATCACAATAATATATTTGATGAAACCTTCTAAAATAAGATAATGAAAGGGGATTTTCTTACCATAAGTGGACAAAAAGAGGAGTACTATAATTATGCAAAAATTATTGTTATCATTCTTAGAATGAACCAAGATATTCTGACAATATTTTATGGAAAATAGGCCAAGATTACTTTTTATTGATATTAAAATGTCTGTAAGCTTTGTCTTGTATAATATAAAACTATTATATGACGTTTTTGGAAATTGTATCAATCAAGTGAACATACCATAGTCAAGTAACGAATCTTATGATACACTGAAATTATTATTACTCCTCCCGTTCTTTTTTATTTGTTATATTTTATTTTTTAAAAGTCAAATTATATATATTATGATTAATATCTTAAAATATATTTTATCATTATATTAATATGAAAGAATTACAACATATACAATTTTTTATATAATTTTCAAATATCTAAAGTTTAAATAATGCTAATTCAATTTAACTTCAACAATTAATCAAGATGACTTTTAATTATAAAATCAACTATGGCAAGTAAAAAGAAACGGACAAATTCATTATAAGTCTTTCGGTGTCTTCCTTATGTGTGATGTATGTGTCCAGTTCAAATAGACCATTCTTATCATTTAGTAGCATTCAAATGATCTATCTTGGAAATAAAATTCCTTGCCTCTTGCTAGCTAATTTACAGAGTAAGTTAGTAATTGATTGAGGGGTACGTCTATCCAACCCTTACCACAAGATGGTTTCGATCAACAGATGTTAGAGTGAATCCGATTCTTCGATTCAATTACTTTTTCATTTCTAATCTCGCCCGTGAATATAGAAGTGTGTGAATGACATACGCAAAATTGAGGATGGACAAGTATAATTAATTAATAAGAAAGGAAAGGAAGTTAGAATAAAATATAATATGAGAAATATAATATATATGCTCTTTTTTTGTTTGTCGTCCCCTTATTATTTTTCTCAAGATTTCAAATGCGCCAAATATACATACACATACTTTATTATTAAGTGGTTACAATGATATAATTAGCACTTATATTATTTGTTATATCTGTGTTTGCTAGCTAAAATTGATACCCAATGTTTATATACCATAAAGAAAATCATATAATTTATATCAATTTCTCCTAGCTATATTTCAAAGCATGCAACAAAATTAAATACAAATGTTAGTTCAGTATGTGTCAGTAATACAAGTATTAGTTTTGCAGCTATTAATACTATAAGTATTAATTAGTTATGCAAATATTAGTAACACTTTCAAAAAATAATCAAGTAAAAATAGAAAGCTATGAATAAATCATATAATATTATCAGTAACTCGCATTTTATAAAGTTTACATGTAATACAACGATAACATATAAATAAACACTTAAACTAGTGAAATAAATGTGAATTCTTAATTACTTCTTTGTTTCCTTGAAGGCTAACTTCTTGCTGTATTAAATTTAGAGCTTTGGTGGGGGGTGGGGGGTCACGATGGTGCAGTGACTTCTCTCAACGATGATCTAAAATTTTCTAAAGTTCTCAACTCTGATAAAGATTGAAAAATATCTTTAATTTTCATTGATTTGATTGAAAGATTCTCGACTCGAATGGCTTCCATTGTTATTGATGTACTAACAAGAAAAAGAACAAAGGTAAACAACAACAAGAGGTTAAAGCGTTTCATGTTGTAATTGAAATTAATATGCTTTGATTTTTGACTCTTATGACTAGGCCATTATATAGTATTTAATTTTGATATTAACTAAAATTACTTATAACATATGTATAAATATTAATGGCGAAAGATTTAACTACTTGAAAAAGACTTGACATTTATTGTCAATTAAAATGAGAGTTTGGAACTTAAATGACGTGTGAAAAAAGAAAAGTAACTGAAATGACGTGCAAAAAAAAAGTTTGATGAAAACTAGCAATAACACACTAATTTAGATATTTTTACATTTTTTTTTTTATCATAGTTATAATTGATTCAACTTATATGTATAGTAATAGAATATTGTAGAAAAATAGGATACTAAATAATATTTTTTAGCAATTATTTTTTTTAAAAAAAAAAAGATATATCCAAACTCTATTTAAAATGAGACTTTGGATAAGCGTAAAATTCATCCAATTTTTTCTTGTTTGCTCTCATATTTAAGATTTCTAATATTATTCTTTTGTATTTTCAACTTTTTTTAAAAAAATAAATAATTGAGTGAACAAATTGTTAGTTTTTTTTCAATTATTTGGAGATGATAAAATGATTACGATAATAATACAATGCATTTTATTATCATTCTTTTCTTTGCAAAAAAAAGAAAAAAAAAAGAAAGAAGGATGGATATAGGGTAATAAAATCAAATTATAGATAGTTCTTTTTCAACTATGAAAAGTAATACATATTTTCACAATTATGGAAAAAGTATATATACTTTCTTTCTTATTCTTACTTAATAGAAACGACGGATGCTTATGAAATCAAATAAAATAATTTATACTTTTGATCATTGCTTTACTAAAATAGATTATTATTTTTTTTCCTTATTCATTTTAATAAACTAAGAGAGTATATTGCTTTTTTTTTTTTTACATAATATTATTAGTTATAATAATTATATAAAATAGTTGTAGTCATATTTAGAGTTTTAAAATATTATTAATGTTATAAATATATTTATATTATTATAAATTTCTAGTTAGTTACTTTGGGATCACATTAGTTTTTTCTACAAATAAAAGAATTTTCATTCATTATATTTGACCCCTTAAAAAATAATAATTTTCTCTTTATCTTTTTCTACAGTATTCTTCTTCTTGCATCACATTATTAGGGTAATATCAGGGGCGGATCTAGGAAGGCTCAAGGGGTGTCACAAGACATGAATTTATCGAAAAAAATTGTTAATATATATATATAATTAAATGACAAAAAACACAAAAGATATATGTTATACAGTGGCATTTCTTGATGTAAATGGCGTGCAACTCAGATAGCTAAAGTTGCGTGAGGGTTGTGAGTTCGAATCGAGACAGAGCATTGCTTTTTAAAAATACATATATTTTAGGAGCTTTAAGTTATTTAGTGATATATTTACTTTGTTCCTTTGTTTTTTTCTTCTTTTGATATTTTATATATTTAACACTATTATTTGAGATTATTTTCAAAACGAAATTTATTGAAATATTTTTGTTCTTTTTGGAAAAGATATAATAGTATACATAAATTGTGTATATATAGGAGTCTCTAAGTTTTTATTTGAGTTTAGGTCATGATATACTATTGTATGTACCTCTAAGAGATCGATGGAGCTAACTGCTGCCTTGATGGGAGTACATATATCCCTTATGTCCACAAAAATATATTTATTTAGAAGTAATTTTGTTTTGACTTTCATAAAAAGTGAAGATATTAAACTTAATAAGCTTTCTTAGCTACAATTTGCCTAATTACGCTTTATAGCTATAGTTTTTGCTATGAGTGTTTCCATTTGTATAATTCGATTGCTAATATACAAATAGGGTAAGTATGTACAATTTTTGTATTTATACATTTAGGAATTTTTCAGAATTTATACAAATCAAATGTATCAACAAGATAATTATTTACAAGCTAGGGTAAACATATATAAATTCTGGATTTATACTATTAGGAACCAAATTATATAATTTTTGGATTTATACAATTAGGAGCTGAATTATACAAATTATGAATGTGGCCCACGTAATATAGGTATATAAATCAAACATCATTTTAATTTTGTAAATGAATAACTTATTTTAGCTAAATTTGGACATAATCCTAGTATTACTTCCTTTCCAATTCGAGTGTATTAGTTTAACTAAATATAAAGTTTTGGACAAAGCTCATCTCTATTAATCATTCTTTCCATTTTTCCAAGTTTCTACTTGGATGGAAGCCACATGTCATAATTAAAAATTAAAGGTTAAGATTTACATATTCAAACCAAGGTCCTAACTATAATTAAAATAACAAATACCCCAATTATGGATGAACTACTTTATTAGACATACATTACTACCATATATACCAATTTTACCTCTAGTTTCAAAAAATTACATCTATTACCACATTTAATATTTTATACCATGTATTATTGAAGATACAATCAATACTCATACCTTAAAACTGAGATTGATTAATTATCTTTACATTTAAACTTTAAAATTAGTGTTTTTAATTAAAAATAAATATCTTTCTCTCAGGGAGTATGAGTTAAGATAAAACTCAAACTCTAACTCTTCCTCTTCCCTTGATCAGTCGAAATTTACTGAGAAGAAACACTCCATTAAAATGGATGTTCTACAACTAGTCAATACACATCAAATTCTTTGCCTTTGATTTTCCCACTCTCAAACCAATTCCTCACGAATCCACTATATATTTTTTTTCGCAAGAGGAGATATCTCTCGCACGCAGAGACAATGGGTATTGTTGTAAGCAGAGATTTCAAGCCCAATAGATTTATCAAATTCGACATTGGAAATGGTACCGATTGCATACCTTGTATACGATAGATCAACGAAGAAACCCCGCGTCACTTCTCCTGTCGGATCTAAGCTAGGGCTGTTCAACGAATCGAAACCGATAACCCGAATCAAAAAAAGTTATTGATTTATCAGTATTGGGTTATTGGGTTATTGGTTTAGCGGTTTTGATAATGATTTTGATTTTTTTGGTTATCGGGTTATCATTTCTTAACGACTTGAGGTTTTTTCTTAACGGATTAACCGATAACCCATATTAAATTAAATAATTGTATTTATACCATTTTGTATATAAAGTCCTTGACTTAAGAGTTTGGTTTCCTACTTTTATTTTTGGTTGTCTCAAACGCTTAATTATTCTACAATATAAAAATGTTTGCTTTTGAGCAATATGTAACTTGTGAACCCATGTGCATGATTCATTTGGTTTGTCATCTTGTTTGTAAGTGATTTTCAATGGTTTTTTTTTGTGTCAAATGTTAACGGTTAAATTGATAACCGAACCGATAACGATAAAAAATCGATAAACCAATAACCGATAAGCCAATATCTTAATGGTTCTACAACGGTTTAGTATCTCTACAAACCAATAACCAATAAGCCAAACCAATAAACTTCAAAATCGAATCGAACCGAACCAACCAATACGCAGCCCTAATCTAAGCGCAGTGAGCAATATCGATGAATCAAAAGATGAAGCAAGCACCGCCATGGTAAGATGTCTTGCCAACTACGAACGTAATCGAAAAGTTTCAATAAGTGGAGATTTACGCATGTATTTGATATATTATTGATATATCTAATACATTATTGAGATACGATTATATGTATCTAGTTTTTATCAGTGTATCTTATTAAGTGTATATGTATCCAATGAATATATTGGAGATTTACGTATTATTGGAAATTTACGTATGTATTTGACACAATTTATTCTGTCATGTATATCCGAGTCTTGTCATATGTATCTGGTCTTCTATTATGTATCTTAATATTATCATATATATTTGTTATGTTATTACAATGTATTTAATCCATTTTTCATATTTATCTGAGATACATGTTTTGGTTATAATGTATGAAATTGATATATACATATAAAAAATATATGAAATAATATTAGATCATGTAAATAGATACATAAAATTAATACTAGATCATATAAATAGATACAAGAAATTAATACCAGATACTTCTATGATACATATGAATCTACTTGTATGATACTCATGTATCTAAGTATTTAGTTTGTTGGATACATTATATATTGATAATATATACATCAAATTATTGAATTTATTATTTTAAGATTAATAAAATGAAACTATTCAAACTACACGACCAATATATACATGTTTTTCTTGGTCTTTTATTAATAATATTAATGAATTTATTATTTCAAAGAATAATAAAATAATATTAATTAAACATAAATACACTCCTTGATTTCCACCTTATATTAAGGAATTTAATTAATTTAGATTTTCGGAATTAATTGTCCATGTATTTTGAAAATCTTCAATTACTTCTCTAATTAAGAAATCAGTTATAACAATAAATTTAAACAAATATAATATGTATCTCGATTTTGAAATTCGGCAGATACATGTATCTTGCAGATTCAGATTCATTTATCCTAAGTACGAAATATGATAGAGGAAATAATATTTGAAACTATCAAAAATCTTAGTAATTAAGAATTAATCTAGTGGGATTTATGTAGTTGCCTAATAATTATTCCTTTCTTTACGCTAGAAAAGTTGACAAAAAAAGTTTAGCTGAAAATTATATCATTCACATATTTATTTTTAAAAATTCCGTCTTTTCCATTTTTATTAGGAACTCTTTATTTTTTTTAACTTGTTTTTTTTTAGAATTACGATTTCCCCCCGTAATTATTTATATTATTCCCATCAAACATAGAGAATAGCTACAATTTTAGCACTTTCTTGTAGCTAACAATCAATGTATGATGCTATAAAAGTAAAAAAGAATATTTACAAATTCTAAATTTTAAAAAATATTCGTGTTGATGGTTTTTTTTTTTTTTTTTTTTTGGCTATGTAACTTAGAGTTTCAAAGAATTTAAAAAACAAAATAGCAACAGAATTCTCCTAATAGTTATAAAAAAAAAACTTGCACTGATAAGAAAGGGGAGAAGTTTTAGATATATTTGTGAATGAGATAATTTTTAGCTAGAGTTGTGGAATTGACAACTTTTTTTAAAGTAAATAAAGGAATAATTGTTTATTATATTAATCATAGTTACACAAATTTATGATCAAAATTAAATTATTTTACCTTCAAAAATCAAAATTTGAACTCTGTCAAAGACTCAAATATATATGAGCGTACTTTGAGATAACATTATCACTTTTTTCGTGACATTATTAGTGACATGTCAAGTTCTTAAAATTTACCAAAATGCGTGAGGACTCAAAAGGTCATAAAAGAAATTAATTAGAGGTGAAAAGAGACAAAAGAAAAATCACATGATTCAGTACTAAAAAAAAAAGTATTCACCCCTATACAACATAATCAGAGAGGTCAGGATTAGAAATTTGGGGGTTTTAAATTTTAAGACAGAAGATTGATAGTGTTGTTTGAACCCACAACACTAATGTGAAAGACATTTTCACTGTTTCCAATCAATTTTATCAGAGAGTTCACAAGTTAATATAAATATATATTTATTTATTTTTTTAAATATAAATACAGAGACTAAAAAAACTAGTGAATTCATTCGAAACCCAAACATCATCTAGCTCCGCCTCTCACAGTAATATACATACATATATAACCAACATAATTTTTTATAATTTATAAGAGACAATAATTAAATTTTTCAACAGAAAATTATGTTCTGCACATGTTTCCAAATAATATCAGTGCTGCAGGAATATTTTTTTTTTTTAAAAAAAATGTCTGCTTAGATCCATCTTTCAACTCTATAAATCTAAAGATACAAATAGAGTCTCTCTTGGTCTTTGAGAGTCTTTTTTTAAAAGTTATAAAATTATCTCTTCATAATATATGCCATTTTCCTCCTTTTCTAATAATCACTACTCACAATTATGGCAACTACTTCAAAAAAAGTGGCAAAATCTTTTACTGATGATTGTCCTTCCTCCCTCCTCCTCCGTCGTGAGGCGACAGCAGCAACTGCTATCGTGGTGGATGACGGTCCGCAGAAGTGGACCGTCATCCCATCTGTGGATGATAATAAGCAGAAAAAAACTTCATCAGCTATAGCCTCATTAGCAAGTAATACGGAACCTCTTCCCTCCAATACCTCAACCAAAGGTAATACTTTCTCCGTTTCATAGTAGTTGATCATTTTTCTTTTTTGACCCAGGGATCGTATATGTTTTCTTCCTTTTAATTAGTTTGTCATGTTTTGATTTAGTATGACAATTGAGACAATAAATATTTTTTTTTTTTGAGAATTGTGATCTTAAATTAAAAATATATAAAATGTATCAAATTATATATTTGGTAATCTTATTGTCTCAAACATGTCATGTGTAAAGTTAAAATTAAAGAATCGTAAAATAAAAATATTTTGTTTTAAAACTGATTAAAGAAAAAAGACAAACAAATGAAAAAGGAGAGACTCACATATATATCAAGATTACTCATGTGAAGTTTTATGACTAGATATATTATACTATCTCAGTCCATTTTTATTTATATATTATACTAAAAATAAAATGTATACTTTTACTTGTTAATTTGAAAAATCAAGACATAATTTATTAATTAATTTTTAATTTATCCTTATCATTAACTATAATATTTTCTAATGCATTTCTCAAAACATTGAATTTGATATATTTAAGGGTGTTAGACTTCCTCCATTCACTTTTACTTGGCTCTACTTTTATTTTGTCCAGTTTAAAAAATTAAGAGATAATTTATCACTTTCTGTTTGATTAGGAAAAGTTATCTCGCGATTTCACCCTCAATATGAAATAAAAGTAATACTATAATTCCAAGATGAGTATCCCGCAATAAGTTATCTTACGATTTTGTCCCAACCAAACATGAATAAGTTCATCCCAAAATTAATTCCGCGGTTACTTATCCCTCGTACCAAACAAACTCTTAGTTCATAACTACCTTATTAACTACAATTATTTTTCAAAAAATTAAATTTATTATATTCAAAGAGTGATATAGTATAATTATCATTTTAATCATTCCTCGTTAATGAGTGTGTCAAGTAAATATTGGACAACTAAAGATAGACACAAGGAATAATAAAATTATCATTTTATAAATTACTACTTCTTAAGTATGTGCCTAGTGAAACGTGGACAAGTAAAAATGAACGAACGGCATATTATCTAGAAATACAACATGAGGATGTTGAAAATAGTTAACTTAAAAGATTCAATGTTCATGGTGCAGGTATCCAAATCATGCTAAGGGCTCAGACTTGCCATCCTTTGGATCCTTTATCTGCTGCTGAGATCTCTGTAGCTGTTGCAACCGTTAGAGCTGCCGGTGAAACGCCTGAGGTTCTTAATCGATTTATTATACATCGATAAGTTGTGTACATGCAACATATTTTTATTACGTAGATCCTCAAGGCCACTTTGCGACTTACAATATTTCAGGTCAGAGATGGAATACGATTTATAGAGGTGGTTCTCTTGGAACCAGAAAAAAGTGTTGTTGCTTTAGCTGATGCATATTTCTTCCCACCTTTCCAATCATCGTTGATGCCCCGAACCAAAGGAGGATCTCAGATTCCAACTAAACTTCCTCCCAGAAGAGCTAGACTTATTGTTTACAATAAGAAAACAAATGAGACAAGCATATGGATTGTTGAGCTAACTGAAGTACACGCTGCTGCTCGTGGCGGACATCATAGGGGAAAAGTTATCTCATCTAATGTTGTACCAGATGTTCAGCCACCTATAGTATACACTTGAACTCATGTTTACAACTTGGAAAATACTTTTGCCTCGCAAACTGAATTTGTTTCAAAATATTTGATGTTTTAGAAAAACAATGAAGATGAAGTCATCCTGTCCAATTAGTGTTGTGTGTCAATTAAGTGAATTGTTTATTTTCAGGATGCTCAAGAATATGCTGAATGTGAAGCTGTGGTGAAGAATTATCCGCCCTTTAGAGAAGCAATGAAGAGAAGGGGTATTGATGACATGGATCTCGTGATGGTTGATCCTTGGTTAGTTAAAATCCGCGTCTTTTAAGAATTCTGTTCTTTATAGTTTCTTAACGTGAATGTATACTCTCCGACAGGTGTGTTGGTTATCATAGTGAGGCGGATGCTCCTAGCCGGAGGCTTGCAAAACCACTAGTATTCTGCAGATCGGAGAGTGATTGCCCAATGGAAAATGGATATGCAAGACCAGTTGAAGGAATACATGTGCTTGTTGACGTGCAAAACATGGAGATAATAGAATTTGAAGATCGAAAACTTGTCCCGTTACCTCCAGTTGATCCATTGAGGAATTATACAGCTGGTGAGACAAGAGGAGGGGTTGATCGAAGTGATGTGAAACCCCTGCATATTATTCAGCCCGAGGGTCCAAGCTTTCGCATTAGTGGGAACTATGTAGAATGGCAAAAGGTATTCTCATTTTTTTCAGGCATACTTGCTATGAAGCATTCTTTGACAGGATAGTTATCAATATATATCATTCGTCCATCTAGTTTACCAGACATGACTGTGTTTTCTCTTCTTTGGCTTTAAATATCACATTGACATTGTTCATTTCTGTGTGGCAGTGGAACTTTCGGATAGGTTTCACCCCGAGAGAGGGGTTAGTTATACACTCTGTTGCATATCTTGATGGTAGCAGAGGTCGTAGACCCATAGCACATCGATTGAGTTTTGTGGAGATGGTTGTCCCCTATGGAGATCCAAATGATCCGCATTATAGAAAGAATGCATTTGATGCAGGAGAAGATGGCCTCGGAAAGAATGCTCATTCACTAAAGAGAGTCAGTTACTAATCTATGATCTAAACATCACACATTTTCAATTTTCTCGACTGTACTTACTTGCTTATGTACTACAACAAAATAATTTTTGCAGGGATGTGATTGTTTAGGATATATAAAGTACTTCGATTCCCATTTTACAAATTTCACAGGAGGAGTTGAAACAACAGAGAATTGTGTATGCTTGCATGAAGAAGATCATGGAATGCTTTGGAAGCATCAAGATTGGAGAACTGGCTTTGCTGAAGTTAGACGTTCTAGACGATTGACAGTGTCTTTTGTTTGTACAGTTGCCAATTATGAATATGCATTCTACTGGCACTTTTACCAGGCAAGTTAAAGAAAAATCGTCACGAGGATTGAAATATTAATACCTTTCACTTTGAACATTTTATAACTGTTTGTACACTAAATGAAATTTCAGGATGGGAAAATTGAAGCAGAAGTTAAACTCACGGGAATTCTTAGTTTAGGAGCATTGCAATCTGGAGAATATCGCAAATATGGCACCACAATTGCACCAGGGTTGTATGCACCAGTTCATCAACATTTCTTCGTTGCACGAATGAATATGGCAGTTGATTGTAAGCCTGGAGAAGCACACAATCAGGTATCTAGTTTACTGATTTAAATGGTCAATCATGATTTTTTCACAACAGTAACATGATTTTGGTAATTATAATTATTTTTATAGGTTGTTGAAGTAAATGTTAAAGTTGAAGAACCTGGGAAGGAAAATGTTCATAATAATGCATTCTATGCTGAAGAAACATTGCTTAGGTCTGAATTGCAAGCAATGCGCGATTGTGATCCATTCTCTGCTCGTCATTGGATTGTAAGAGTCTTTACCTGACTGTATTATCCTTTATTTAATATTTTTGTAGCACACTATGAGAACTGAGAAGGAGGATAGTCCTCTTGTGGCAACCGATAATACAATGTAACTAGATAACTGAGGCCGCAACGTCCAAAATATGTGAGATTTGACTATGCACTTTCTGATTTGTAGGTTCGGAATACCAGAACAGTTAATAGAACAGGACAACTGACAGGGTACAAGCTTGTACCTGGTCCAAACTGTTTGCCATTGGCTGGTCCCGAGGCAAAATTTTTGCGAAGGGCTGCATTTCTGAAGCACAATCTATGGGTTACACAGTATGCACCTGGAGAAGATTTTCCAGGAGGAGAGTTTCCTAATCAAAATCCCCGTGCTGGCGAAGGATTAGCTTCTTGGGTCAAGCAAGACCGTCCTCTGGAAGAAAGTGATACTGTTCTCTGGTTAGTTCTCTCTCGACAACAAGTTATACTACGTTAGTGCAATGAACATTTCAGATTAGAACAAATTCTAGACATAGAACGTTATATGTACATTAACAAACCTATGTAAGGATCAAAAAGTACGCGATCAAGTTTTGATCAACAATGTTTATTTCAGGTACATTTTTGGAATCACACACGTTCCTCGGTTGGAAGATTGGCCTGTTATGCCAGTGGAACACATTGGTTTTATGCTTCAGGTATATTTGTTATGTTACATATCTCTATTGGTTTAGTATTCTTCAATGTTTATTACTATCTGTTGCTTATTTCGTGTATGTGTTGGTGCAGCCTCATGGATTCTTTAACTGCTCTCCGGCTGTTGATGTCCCTCCGCCATCTGGATGTGACTCAGAAAGCAGAGACAGCGAAGTCACGGAAAGTAGTAGTGTAGCAAAACACACTACCACTGGTTTGATGGCCAAGCTTTGAAGTACATGAGCCTTCAAAGCTTCATTTTACTAGTCTAGTTCTAGCATTTGACATGTTTAAGCAAAGAAAGGCTTGTTTGTTGTGTATCAATCTTAAACAATGTCACAAGAAAAACCAATAAAATCGGATCGTTGAGTAGCTATCACGGTTCTTGCATTTCATCTTGTACTAGTAGTTGTTAACCATGCTCAGAATTTTGTTGTATAATTACAACAAGAAGTAAACTTGGGATGGACAAACAAATATCTATCACATATCTGAAGCCTATTAGTTTGGTGACGAGAGGAGTCGCTCTGATGGTAAGGTTGTGAATCCGAGTCACAAAAAAAAAGCAAAAAGAGGTACTAACATATTAGTAGGTTTGGGAGGATTTTTAGAAGTTTGATATCCTTCAAAGTTAAGAGTGATTAACTAACTCTATGATTGGGCTACTTGGTTAACTAACATAATTAACTAATAAGCTGAAAGTATATGACAGTTTTGCCCTTTTAGGCTTAGTACTAGAAAGAAAAACCTATATATATCTTTAACATACACTCAACTCTCAAGCTAGGAAGTGAGAAAATGTTGTGTATTCCTAGCCAGTGGCGAATCTAAGATTTTAAAGTTGTGGGTGCTTTGAGATTCAAATTCAGGCTAATCAGCACCAAAAGAGGCTTAGGCACCCACCAAGAGCCAATAGACCAAATAGACCATTTGTTCATTTGGTGCTCTATATTAATTTTATACAAATACCTCTTAATTTCTACACAGATTTATGTATTCCAATACGAGGTTAATGGGTCCTCGAACACCCGGAGGAGTCTATATGGGTCCACCCCTGTTCCGAACTTGAAACTAGAAAAGAAAAATCAATACATTATAGTTGTATGGGGTTAATAAACAAATTGGACACATGTCGAATTAGGAGATCACGCATGGAAGGAAAGACAGATCGAGTCTAACTCAACATATTAAATTCAACTATACCGTTTTAAAGGTACACAATAGTCACAAGAAAACAAAGGTAAATAAAGATAGAAGTGGTAGCCAATATGAATTATTACAATTAAATGGAAACCAAAAAAAAGAGTTTATTTTCTTTCTTTTTTTCCTAATACTCTAGTTTTGATTTTCCAGTAATGTCAAGAACAAAACGAAATGTAACATCATTTTTTTCAAGCCTATCAAACATTTCATTAATTTTATCTATTGATACAATTTCAATGTCACTCAAAATGTTGTGTTTTCCACAAAAGTCCATTTGTTGAATCTCTTTTATGCTTCCTATAATACTTCCTTTCACTGTTCTCTTACCTACATATTGATCATCAAGACATTTTAATTATTGAATTATAGCTAATAAAGAAACTATATAATATACAAAATAAACAAATAACTGAATAAGTAAAAGGTTAATAATTTATGTAACACATACCATATATCAAGGGTAATATCAAGGGTTCCATTAACCTTGAGCAACTCCAAGTAAGGCCCAAGGGAATGATTTGTTGATATTATGTCACTAATAAAGTCTAGGCTTTTCTTCCTCATCTATGAATAAAAACATTAATTACTTCTATTTGCTTTTGTCTACATTTAAATACATCATGTGGAGTCGAATAACTTTTGTTGTCCATCAGGTATAAGTTCTAACTATAAGGTAAATGTTCAGTATATTTCAAGAGATTGAACCTATTCAACTGATCACAAATTCTAGGCAAAATCTAGAACTTATGTCTAATGGACAAGAAAAGCTCGTCTCAACGAGTTTTGTTTTCTTGTAAAGATCATTTTTTGAGGGTTTTATCGAGCAAATTAAAATTCAAGGTTGAACTCTTTTATCCCGGAATAAGTTATTCCTCTCCTTGAGTGGTATAGTAATTCTGGGATAACTTATAAGTAAATGACAAAAATATCCCTTTAAATCTTTTTATACATCACTTTTCACATTTATGAAGGGTATTTTTGTAAACAAATAAATTATTCTTAAAATTTATTATTTTGAATACAACAAAACAAACGACACTCAATAAAAAATAATCTTAGCATAACTTATCACATCATAACTTATTTCATCATAACTTCAATTCAAACCAAACGACTCCTAATTAAGTTCTGAAAAAGTATTTCTTAAATTTCGTTTATAGTTAAACATCGTCATATAAATTGAAATAAATAGGTATATATAGTACTCTTTTCAAAGATGATTTTCTTATATCAATCATGTACATGTTTATACAAGATGTTCAAAAATACAAGATTTAATTAAATATGAAACAATGACATTAATTAAGAAAGAGAAGAGACACTAATTACCTTCATTTGATCCTCATTGGTGGCAACAACAAAATCATGTGAACCTAATAGCTTTCTAGCATCTTTTTCTTTGGATGGAGAGGTGCTTTGCCAAATTAGATAGCCAAATGTCCCAAACCTCCTAAACCAGCCACCCCTATTTGTTTCAAATAATTAAGTGGCTGTCTTTCATTGGTGTGTACAGTGTTATCCCACCACCTAAACATGGTGCTGCTCTATCCAATGTAAGGTTGTTTGGCATATGTATTACATAATCTAAAATCATGATAAATGTAACAAATTCAGATTTTATAAAATCAAGAAGATTTTGACGACTTGGAAAGAGGGAGATTTAATAGGGCAAATCATCATTAACATTTTCAAAATTAGTATATATTAATGAGTTGTTGAGCTAGGTTGAATTTAAAGTTTTGATGATTAAAAAATATTCTCTACGTTTATTTAAATACAATGGTAGAGTTTTGAAAAAAGAGTAAGATACTAGACTTAATTTCCTTTGATTATAAAGTTATAACCTAAAATAACTCGAAGTAATTTTAGTAGAGAATTGAAACATATCCTACATAAATACTAGGTCGTGATTCTTTTACTCTCTTCAGCCAAGAATTTTTCACGATGTTGATCATATTCTGCACTTCAATACATGAGACGTGGCAACTTAAAATAACATATATAAAAACCTATATATAGAATTTGACATGCCTGTGATCTGCAACCAACATAGTTGAATAACCACCATAAGTAATGCTTCCATCCCAAAATATGCTATTGTATACAGAAACAAATTGCTCACAATAATTTTCTTGAGAAGATGTGCAATGCTCACCAATCTTGAAATTGTTGACTTTGCTTCCCACCTTTTCAATTATTCCTGTTATTTCATAGCTGTAAAATTAATATTTCAAATGTCACAAATTAACATATTTAGAAAATTATCATATAATTGTAAAAAAATTAATTACCCTGGAACAAGAGGCTATATGGTGTCACCCCAATCATTCTTGGCAAAATGGACATCAGTACGGCACATGCCACAGTAGAAGATCTTGATAGTCACATCACTAATTCCATTTTCTCTGACATCATTAAAAATAATATTTAGGTCAAACATCTATTTCTTTACCTCATATCAAAGTAGGATTCATCTCAATTATTATTTACTTATGTTGGACCCCAATATTAAAATTTTCACGCTCTAGATTGTTTAGACCTGAGCGTAAAGTAGGGTGTTGAAGCGTCTCACATCAGATGAAAATGGAATGGGTAGTCTCTTTATATGAGCAATGACAAATCGAGGTTCTTCACTAAAGAGCTTCGAAAATAAACATGTGTGCTTTGAGTATGAAGTTGGATCTCAAGATAAATTTAGAACCCTCAAAATCACTGAGCCAACTTTTAGTCTTAAGTTCAGGGAATTCACGACCTATTTATATAGTACATAAAAAAAAATACCCTATATATACCGTGTAATTTTTTATCAAGAAAATATATTTCTTTTAAACAATGCATGGTGCAAGATGAATATTGTATCTTCTCTTGAACGTATAGGGTGTGATCTTGCCGGAAGGATCATGAGCTGCCTACCCATTTACAGTCTCTGTGTGGTTTGAATTAAACATTGTTAAAGCCATAAAAGAAAAAAAAAGTGAGAGTTATTAATAATCTGATTCAAAATACTAATGTAGTACTGTTTTATGCCCTAAATGCCAAACTTAGGATACAATTTTATACTGAAGAACTCACCTAAACAATGTAAGCTTCACTTGGTTTAAAAAAAGACAAAATACATCACTTAGATTCAAAGTATTTTAATTAATAAAATATTGAGTGAGGTCATTAGACAGGACATGCAATTTCAGTTTATCGAGAATATGACCTTAGATAGAAATTTGTGAAGGACGCACATTAGGGGAAAAGGATAGAAGATAGAAGTGTGATACTTTTTTATCCGTCCATACTATTAGTTGTAGTATTTTCTAATAGTAATTTCTTGGCCGTTAATTTATGTTACTGTTTGTGGTTATTTAATTACTTCGACTATCATAATGTTTTGTTGTAGTTACTATCTGTTTTTTGTTACTATTTGCAATTTCATGTACATATGTTACTTTTTCTCTAAACTACTTTGAACAATATTTCTTGAGCTAAAGGTAACTGAAAATAGTTTTTCTACTCGTAAGATTTTTGTACATTTTATCATCTTTAGCCCCACTTTATAGACTATTCTAGGCATGTTGTTATTAATTAGATTAAAAGTGTTGTTCCATATCAATGGCTCGAGGCTTTGTATTTGCGCACAGATACCGATGAAATGCATGCACATGTTTACATAGATATATAATATGATCTTTTCATAATATTGTTTTGTCAGATTTCATGTTTCAAAGGACTTATATACAACTTGTCACATCTTGTATATCTTCTATAAAAATACAAAATGACTAATGTAGCTATGTTTTGTAAAGTTTTTACAATTCCCTCCATTTTAATTTGTCTTTTTTACTTTTCATTTTTCACATGAAATATGATTGATACCACAAGATTAAAGGATATTTTGATACATTATACATATCTTTAGCTTAAGACTACAAAATTCAAATTGAAGTCTGTAAAATACAGAGAGAATGGAGCAATCTTCCATGTGTTATTAATCCAAAAAGGAGAGCTATTTGTAGGTGTACAAATAATCTATCTAAGAAAAACAGATAATCTATCTAAGGAAAACAAAATCAGAAAATCCCTAAATATCTCTATCTATGATTGTGTTGAGATTGTGCTATGTCTTCTATAGGAAAATATGTCTATGTACATTCCAACACTCCCCCTCAAGTTGGAGCATAGATATTAATCATGCCCAACTTGTTACAAAGATATCCCACCTGAGTTCCATTTAAAGCCTTCGTAAATATATCATCCAATTGCTCTCCTGTCTTTACATATCCAGTAGAAATCATGTTCTATTGAATCTTCTCACGAACAAAGTGACAGTCAACCTCAATGTGTTTCGTCTGTTCATGGTACACTGGATTTGAGGCAATGTGTAGAGCAGCATGATTATCACACCAAAATTTTGTTGGAGACAAAGGGTTCAAACTAATCTCAACTAAAAGGTGATCATAGTATTTCACATGTGGATTGAGCCATAGCTCTATACTCAGATTCTGTACTAGATCGAGATACAATAATTTGTTTCTTACTACTCTAAGATACCAAATTTCCAACAACAAAAACGCAATAGCCAATAGTAGATCTTCTATCAATTCTTGATCTAGCTCAATCAACATCTACAAAACACTCAATACGAGTATGTCTGTGGTCGCTATACAAAATGCCAAGGCCAGGAGCTCCTTTCAAGTAGCCCAAGATCTGTTCTAAGGCTGCCCAATGTTTGATTGTCGGTGCAAACATAAATTGACTAACAATACTAATTGCATATGCAATAGCTGAACTGGTCACTGTGAGGTAGTTTAATTTCCTAACCAGTTTCCTATATCTTTCAGGATCTTCAAAAGGATCACCACCATCCTTAGTAGGATGAACATTTGGAACCATTGGTGTGCAACATGGTTTGGCTCCCAATTTTTCAGTTTCTGCAAGTAGATCACTACATACTTTCTTTGGGACAGGAAAATTTCTTTCTTGCTTCTTGCTACTTTGACACCCAAGAAGTATTTCAGTTGCCCCAAATCTTTGGTATGAAACTTGGCATGTAAAAACTCTTTCAGAGAAGAAATTCCTGCACAATTATCTCCTGTAATAACAATCTCGTCAACATAAACAACTAAAAGAATAATACCAACTGTTAACTGTTTATAGACAACTGAGTGATCACAATTGCTCTTCTTCAATCCAAATTCCTGAACTACATCGCTAAATTTTCCAAATCAAGCACGAGGACTTTGCTTTAGACCATATAGAGATTTTCTCAGATGACAAACTTTCCCATACTCCCCCTGAGCAATAAATTCAAGTGGTTGCTCCATATACACTTCTTCATTGAGATCACCATGCATAAATGCATTTTTTATATCCAACTGATGTAAGGGCTAATACTGAGAAGCAGCCAAAGAAATAAACAAGCGAACAGAGGTGAGCTTGGCTACCGGGGAGAAGGTGTCAGAATAATCTACACCATAAGTCTAGGCATAACCTTTAGCCACAAGTCTGGCCTTAAGTCTTGCAACAAAGTCATCAGGATTAACTTTGACCGCAAAGATCCATTTGCATCCAACTGCTTTCTTTCCTTTGGGTAAATCTACCAAATCCTAAGTGTGATTTTCATCTAAAGCATGTATCTCCTTAAGCATTGCATCATGCCGTCCAGGATGGTTCAAGGCATCCTTCACTGTTTTGGGAATAGAGATAGAGTCTAGAAAGGCAATCATACAACTAGATGCAACTAATAAGTGGTCATAAGAGACAAAGTTAGCAATGGAATATGTGGATTTGCACTAACGTGCACCTTTTCGAAGAGCAATAGGGAGGTCAAGATTCTCTGGAGAATCAAGCAAAGTAATATCTGATGATAAAAGAATTATATCATCGATTTCCCGCCTCCTCGAGTAAACTTGAACAATTGACGGTCTTGCTGGCACAGATACAATAGGTGCTGATAGCACAATAGTGGATTGGTGCACAACAGAAGGACTATGATAGGGAAGAACAACATCTTCTGACTTTTCTGTCACAGTAGGTAGACTAACCACTCTTCTTCCTCCCCTTGAATTGTAAAATTGGGAGGTGCATAGAAAAATGGTGTAGTCTCAGAAAATACCATATCAGTTGACACCAAATGTCTACCAAGCTCAGTAGAATAACACCGATATCCCTTTTGAAGGCGAGAATAACTCAAGAAAACACACTTCAATGCCTTGGGGTCCAACTTTGTAACAGATGATCGAATGTCTCGAACATAACATGTGATTCCAAATACCTTAGGTTCCACTGAAAATAGTGACTTATTTGAAAAAAGAACATTATAAGGCACATTACCAGCAAACACAATTAATGGCATGTGATTTATCAAAAAATAAACAGTAGAGATCGCATCAGCCCAAAATTGTTTAGGAACCTTCATTTGGAACAAAAGTGTCTGAGTTGTCTTAAGTAGATGCCTATTCTTCCTCTTAGCAACTCCATTTTAAGAGGGTGTATCAACACATAAAGACTGATGGAGAATACCGTGTTGTCTCATGTATGATCTAAATACTTCCGACATATATTCTTTAGCATTATCGCTCCTTAGAATACGGATTGAGGCATTGAATTGAGTTTTGATTTCAGCACAAAAGGCAGAAAAATGAGTAAACACTTCAGATCGACTCTTCATAAATTAAATCCAAGTCATTTGAGAAAAATCATCTACAAAAGTGACAAAATATTTATGTCCTGTTTTAGAAACAATTGGACATGGTCCCCAGACATCAGAATGAACTAACCCAAAAGCTGACGTAACTCGATTATTAATCCTTGGACCTAACGAGATACGATGGTGCTTTGAAATTGTGGACAAAGCTTCTTCAACAGAGGTAGAGAAGGATGTCCCAATCGATAATGTGCTTTAAATAGAGATTAACACTGGAGCAGGCAATAGATCGAGACTCCCATTCATCGAGGATGTAGAGATCATCATATATATGTCCTTTCCAATTACTTGATTCATTGTAAGATCACAAAACAGACAATGATCAAGAAAGAACAAGATATAACAATTAAGGTCTCTGATAATTTTACTGACAGATATCAAATTGAAAGCTAATTTTGGTAGACTTAACACAGATGACAAGGTAATAGAGGAGGTTGGCTTAACAGTTCCAGATCCAACACTGTTACAAGTTGATCCTTCTGCTATAGTAACGGGAGATGGTGCTTGGTTGAAAACTTAAAAAGATATTAGGATTACCTGTCATGTGATTTGTAGCACCTGAATCAATTACGCATTTATTTGAAGCGGTAACAAGACATACTTAACCGAACTTAGCAAAAGCAGTAATTGAAGTGGATTTTTTATATCGAGAGAAATTAGCAAACTCCTTGACCGAAACCAAATTCATTTTGTTAGATGATGGACTAGAAGCACCAAGAACTTCAGACCTTGAGTTACCAGTTCATCAGTCATTGTTCCAATTAAATACTCAATATAGCAAAAATAAATTGAGAGGTGAAACCAGAACAATTTTCAGATGTTAAAGATTTATTAGAGCTTGGTTGATCCAAACTAATTCTTCACTTAGAGTAAACAATCAATCAAGCCAGAGAGAGGAAAATTTGACCAAAATTTTAGCAGTAATCTAACACCAAAATCAGCAAATACATGTCAATCGATTTTACCCAAGGAAAACCAAGTTTAAGGAACCTGAAATGCTTGGAAATCAACCCAACTGAGGTATGTTGAACAAAAGACCACAAAATCTAACCGGAAATATTGAGACGATACTGAAAATAAAAATCTGATCTAATTCAGAATACACACGCCCCCACGTGCCTCATACGCAGAAGCTGCCTAAAATAGTTCACCGGAGCTTGAGCCTCACACTCTTCCCTGCCAGCGATCGGATTCTAGTTCTTACAAATCGGGTGAGGTGGACCTACTTACGTTGGCTATGAGATTGGAATATCAACTTCCAAGTACCCCAGTAGCAGATGTGACCAACCAAGTCACTTACGGATAATTTTTTGAGCTGGCCGGCACCAGTGAATCGAAAAGACAAAAAAGAAACAGCAACTCCGCTCTGATACCATGTAAAATACAGAGAGAATGGAGCAATCTTCCATGTGTTATTAATCCAAAAAGGAGAGCTATTTGTAGGTGTACAAATAATCTAAGGAAAACAAAATCAGAAAATCCCTAAATATCTCTATCTATGATTGTGTTGAGATTGTGCTATGTATTCTATAGGAAATTATGTCTATGTACATTCTAACAAAGTCTTATTCACTTTCTTAAAACTTTGTATTCAGTCAAAACTTGACGATTAGATTAAAACGAGTACTAGAGTTGCTGCAGGATCTAGAGAACATGGTCATAAGAGGATTCCAACTTGCAGGTAGCAAAGTACATCTTCATCTTCACAGAGGGAAAACCAAAAATGAAATTGAAAGATTCAAACAGCAGTGAAATTTCACTCAAATTTCATGATCAATTCAAATGAAAAAAATCCTCAAACCGAATCGATGAGATCGTTGTTAAGAGAACAATCTTAATACCTGATCTATTGTATACACCAGCAGCCAACTAAATTTAACAAACAAAAGTGTGGCAGCTAGAAAAGCCAGATAGCATTATTAAGAATCAGAAGATAGCTCAAAAAAAGGAAGATCTTCACAATTCTGGCTTCATCTTCTCACATTCCTCTCGTATTGACTGGAAAAGAATAGAGGAGAGGTATCGTTCCCCATAGCTTGGAAATACAACCTACAAGAGAAATGTTGAAGAAGTTCAAGGAATCTAAACAAGTGACACCCCTACGATAACATGCAACTAACTTGAAGGAAATTTTTGACAATGCAGAGCTACTAAATCTCTAAACTACAGTGAAAATGAATGGAAGGATGATTTACTTTGTAAGAAGTACACGGAAAAACGAATACTAAAGTTTGATGTTTGGAAGAAAAAGGAAATGAAAGAGCACCGAAATACACACGTGTCGGAAAACTGCAGAAGTTAAGATTGAACCTACCCCAATAAGCTTTCCTGCATTCTCGGGTCTCTTCCCAACTTGAATGGCAGCAAGAGCAGCTGCTCCGGAAGAAATCCCAACCTGATTATCAAAAGTAGAAAAAGATCACCTGATATATTCTGATTTTCAAAGCATGATTCACAGAAAGATGAATACATAAATTAAAATTGGTGCATGACAACTTGAAATTTGACCACTTTTAAGGTTTCTATAATGCATCCACAATCTGTAACGTAGATGAATTAATGGACACTTGAAGTTTAGCTTCATTTAAAACTGTCTCAAAAATCAGCTGATATGAAGATTGGGAAAAAGCACTAACCAACAACCCTTCTTGTAGCGCTAATTGCTTCGCAGTTTCAACAGCTTCGTCACTCGATATCTAAAAATTCAAGAAAATGAGCAAATACACTGAAAGATGACAGATTTCTTGAATAATGTGTTTCTGGTGAACTTTTCTATAGAAGGACATCCAGATTTAAGCTCATACACATAATTGGATACACAAATAATTCACCTAGCTATAACTAAGGTAACAAAACTTACAAGGAACAATTCTTTATTCAATATTAGGCTTGTACACTATTATATAGCTGATAATCAGGATAACTTGTTCCCTAACAAAATTTAACAAGGGTAAAGAAATGTTCTAGCAGAGTAGCAAAGAATGGAACTGTGCCAAATGAATGAACTATAGCTAAATAAACTGTGTTGCCAGGTTAATAAAGCTGAATGAACTGTTTGAATATGCTATATGTGCTCAATTAGTTGTTACCTTGGCAAAGTATGTCATAGATTTTTCATCCTTGTTTTACCAGAAGAAACACATATTCCATTCAATTTTGACTCTAAGGGAAGTTCCAGGATAACCCAAGGGAAACTGAAATAGTGTTGGACGGGAAGGCAGACTTAACAAATTGATTGAGAATCAAAAATTATTTTGACCCCCTAGAAGCCAGAAAGAAAAGGTTTACACATAGTAAAAGGTAAGACTACTTTGAAATGGCATATTGGTGCACAACAACAGAAATGTGGATTCACGATCAATTACAGGTACACCAAATTTGAGATGGAAGATTCGTAGTCATGTATATCATTAAAATGAGTATGCATGACACATTAAATCTTTCATACTTTTCAATTTTGACAAGTTTAAAGAAGATGAAATAAAATGCTTGTAATGGGGATGGATAAGAATGTAACCTCTATCACTTCATCCATTACATCTTGATCCAAGTTTCCTGGAATAAAACCTGCTCCAATCCCTTGAATTTTGTGAGGGCCTGCACTTTCACAATGCAGCAAGTAGAACAAAACAGGATTTAACTTCAAAAGCAAAAAGTCAGATCAACATCTGAATGTCATCTTACCAGGTTTGCCCCCTGATAGAACGTTACTTTCTGTGGGCTCCACACCAATAATCTGATAAAGGCAACAAAAAGCAATAGAAAAAGAGTTAAGAGTACTTAATATCAACTGTGTGGAGATACTTTCTCAGCATTTTGCTCCATCCCATGTTTCTTTCACATTTTAGAAGTCAATGAACTGACATATACATGAACTTCAGAGCTACACTTGCAGAATGCTAATTTTTTTTTTTCAAGCAATATTAATACCTTAATGTTTGGATTTTGCTCTTTAAGGAATCGGCCTGTTCCTGTAATGGTTCCGCCAGTTCCAATGCCAGCAACAAGTATGTCAATCTTGCCTTTTGTGTCTTCCCAGATCTCTGGACCCGTTGTTTCATAGTGTATCTGCACCATACAAGAAAATAAAAGTCAATCTGCAAACTCAAGAATACTGTCCACTTCACAGAAAAAACTGGGGGAGGAGAAGAGGGAAGGGGAGAAGAGAGGTAATATGGTTAGCATGTGTGTGTATAGGTCCTGTTAACCTACTGCTTGAACGCAGTAAGTTAACATTGTACCCATTTTCTGATTTCCTTGAATATCATTTTAAACACATTCCCATCTTTTCACTAGTAGAGACTTTGGGTTTTTTCAACCAAAAAAATGTCTAAACACCCAAAACTTCCTCTTCTGAATCAGCCGCCCTAATTAACTTTCCTATTTGCTGGTGTATAGCCCCTCTCTGTTTCTTTTTCCAGCTACTGGTATGGTCTATTTATTTCCCTATGGAACTCATCCCCATTGTTTCCTCCAGGTAACTTGGCTCTTTCCTCTTCATCTTTTCTTGTCCTCCTCTTTCATGTCTAAAGGATAACAGAAAAGAAGGAAGCATTGGTTTTATTTTGAATCTTTTTGGTTGCACAAATTGGAAACCATAAAATGGATTCTTTCAAACTCAAGTTACATGTTAAGCATATGAAAGTTCAGCTAATAATTTAGAGTAAAGATGAAAATCAGCAACTGTCAGAAACTAATATTTGACTTTAAATCACGTTATTGTTGCATTTATAATCCATCATATATCAAAATTACTTGCCGGTTATTGGTGGCAAGCTGAGTACTCCAGTTTTCTCTTCTTTTTTTCTTGTTGAAAGATGATGTCAATACCTAGAGTAATTGTTAATAAAACAAATACAAAACAAAGAAAATTTTGGGATGAAGCTCTGCAGACCCATGGGGAAATGAAGCTCGGATTGTTCTTCGCCGGAGTCTTGTGTCGGGTGAGAATGGAAAAGAAGGAATGGGAGGATAGTTAGAGATCCAATCTGACACGCATATAGAGTTCTTTTTAGTCGCTACTCACTCTTTACAATTACATTGAATATACAATGATTGGGATTGGCACCATGCAGAATTAATCACCACAATGGCCATTAGGAGTTTAAATAAATTAAGGCAAATTGTAGAAGCCATTTAGTCACACAGATAATAAGCATTCACTTATGAAGTATCATAAATTGCCACAACATAGAATAAAGAGTGAGCTGTTCACATAAGAACCTTGGGGTTGGCAGGATTGTCAAATTGTTGAAGGATATAGGCATCTGGTGTGTTATTCAATATTTCTTCAGCCTTTGAAACAGCTCCTTTCATCCCTTTGGCTGGGTCAGTTAAAACAAGTTCAGCTCCAAAAGCATTTAGAATGACCCTTCTTTCAAGACTCATTGACGCAGGCATCGTTAAGATGAGCTTATATCCTCTGGAAGCAGCAATGAAGGCAAGCCCAATGCCTGTGTTTCCACTCGTAGGCTCAACTAGAACAGTCTAAGACAAGTAGAGAAACAATAAGAAATAATGCTAAGATGTGGGACAAAGCTGTGACAAGCACAAACCGTTCCCCTCTTCAGAATTAAGAAGAACAATCAGAAAGTAATTCAAACAAATTATTAATTTGCACAAGGAGCAAGCTATGAGAGCCTACAGTTAATTACACGCATTATCTTAGTATGGAGTTATGAGCTATGTACTTTTTTTAACAAGAAAGATATGGACCATG
This sequence comes from Solanum bulbocastanum, assembly GCA_037074985.1. Taxonomy (NCBI): domain Eukaryota; kingdom Viridiplantae; phylum Streptophyta; class Magnoliopsida; order Solanales; family Solanaceae; genus Solanum; species Solanum bulbocastanum. The sequence continues at coordinate 5,525,494 of CM073604.1, forward strand.
TACTAAAAAGTAAAATATACTAGGAAGAAGGAAACATGACAATTCAGCAGACAAGCAAACACACAGAGCCTCTATAATGTGGGAAAAACCTCCATGTTCATCATTAGTTCATAATGATGACTGTGTACTCTTGTCAAGAGAAAGCCTTGTGAGACAGTAAAGCTGCGGACCTTCAGATGGAAATCAAGGCCATCATGCTCAAAACGCACACCTAAGTGGTCCCAGTAAGTTCATGATTTTAGAAACCAAGCCCAATGGCTTACCAGACTTGTCAGACACATAAACAGCCATATCGAAAGACCAAGACTGATGAAAGCAAGTTGACTATACTAAAAGGACAATAAAAACAAAAGACTTAGCAAATAAGATGACAAAAACCAGAACCAAAAAGAACTAGGTTATATCTTTCCTCATACCAAAACCCTTTTGGTCCTCAAAAAGAAGGAAGAACTCTGGTCAATCAGAAGAAAATAGCACTCAGCCACACTGATATCAGGTACAAGATGATATTCTTATGTTTACAGGTCATACTAACACAAGAGACAGAAGTGTATAGCAAATGCATAATAGACTTTTACCTAACAGAACATTCACAATATGTTAAATAAAGAAATTTCAGCATTTGAACATTACATGGTGGACTTATTCCTTTGATTCAGAATGGCATATATCAAGTCTGTACGAAGAGAGACAATTAGCTGATTGGCCAACTTACCTTCCCCGGAGATATAAGTCCCTTCTCCTCGGCATCAACTATCATACTGAACCCTATCCTGAAATGCAACAGAAATATCAATCAATCGAAAAACTATTTCTCAATCCTTTCATCGTAATTAGACTCTTTTTTACATTGGAAAGAACCTAACGCAACCCCCATTTAACTATTCTTGGAACAGCTATGGCTTGGCTTTGTGAAGCTCATGTAGGCGGCGTTGAAACCAAAAGTACTATGCAAGGGAAAAACTTCAGAGATTGTTTTGAAGCATATGGTGTTATCTGAACTAGCTTGTTCACAAGAAATACCTTCGTCTAAGATAAGGATTTTTAATTGTAGATGTACCCCAAGAATGGAACAAAACATGACTGATGTCAAATTTTACAATAGATCCATCAGTATGATGGCCATCAGTGTTATATTTTCTTATAGAGCTCAAAGTAACCGAAGGAAATATATTACTCCCTATGTACCAATTTATGTGAAGGTGTTCAACTTGGGCACGGAGTTTAATAATAAGCCACAAATATTTTGTGGCTATGGGTAAAATGGCTAGTTTGAAGTTAAAATGTAACAAAATATTAAAAAATATCAGTCTTTTTGGCTCTGACTAAAAAGGAAAAAGTGTCACATAAGTTGGGACGGATGGAGTAACTACAGGCACAAGTATAATATCAACATATTCCCCGGAATGCAGACATAAGATATGATGTCTATAATCTGAGAGAAAAGATCAGTATAATAAAACAGGATAATTTACTAAAAAGAAAAGCAGTAACCAATTAAAAGAATTCTTCAGTTTAAAATTCTAGGTTGAAGGAAATTCAGATATCACGATACAAACAAAAAGCTCTCTCACCTGTCCTTAACACTGCAACATGGCTCCATAATCTCAAGTTTAGCAGCAATGTTTGCAACACAACCTTTAGCGATGGTATTAAGGTAAACCATTGGTGTGTTCCCAATAAGCTGTCAAATGATATAACAAAATTAGCATAACAATATGAAGAAACAAATAGAATAGACATCAGGATAGAGAGGGGCACGCAATATAACAAGAACTATATGAATCTTTCCTGCGAATATTCTTTCATACAGTTCAGAGTTGGAAATATTGTAAGGGTCTAAAGTTAAATACACCCACATATTATCTTTAAAAAAATGTTGAATTGCTTGAAAACAGTCTATACCTTAATAATCAAAGAAGCCCAACTTTTTTAAGTATTCATGTCACAAAGCTTGAAACTAACAATGGAAGATAGGAAATGCAACAGCAACATCAAAAAGTCCATGACTAAAGAGAAATACAGGAAGTAAACTATCCACCAGCAGGCAAATTTTATAAGTAGACTAGTCTGGAGCAATGTAACTGAAAATAAACTAAAATCAATGCCAATTAAAAAGCCAGACATTCAATAAATAAAGTTTCCTGACTCTCTCCAGAGGAAGAAAATGACTGAAAACTGGAAAATTGTAAATCCATTTCGGAATATAATAGTTGAACAGAACTTGACCAAAAAATTTACTGAAAGAGTTTACACTTGGGTGTGTTTTATACAACTCCGGGAATATGTTTTCTTTGCTGAATCATTTTCCAGCCTTTGAATTGAATTGTGGGAATGCCAAAAGAATTGAATAGGGAAATGTTTTCTAAAAGGGAAAAATAATTTCCATCACTTATAGACAGCAGTAATTTTCCTTCACAAATATTTCGAGTCTAACTCCGTATCACTTGATTCATCCAACATATCAGTGTTAACCTTTTAGTATCAAAAATTTCAAACATTATCGCTACACATTGTACTTACTCCCTGTACAGTTTCCATACTAACTTCACTACCCAATCAAACACACTATAATAACACAGAAAATTATTTCCCAAGTTAAAATATCTCAATGCAAGACACCTTCCTTCCTTACCAAACTCACACCTTTATAGTAAGAAAAGTAGCCCTCAATGAGAAATTAACTCGAATTCACCAAGTTTAGACAAACAAACACGAAACCCAATCCATATATCCTCCAACAATCAAGCCTTTAACATTTCAAGAATATGAAATCGCACCTTAAGGGGTCGTTTAGTAGGCGGGATAAAGTGGGATATCCCATGATTAAGCTTGAGATTAAAATTATACTTTGATTAGTTGAAGTATTCCGCCTTATCTCATTCAACTTGATATTATTTTATCCCATCTACACGGTGGAATAAATCAGTCCCACGATTATAACTTTGTCTTTATAGTAAGAAAATGACCCTTTAACGAGAAATTAACATAAATTCACTAAGTCTAGACAAACAAACACAAAACCCAATTCATACATCCACCAATAGAATCAAATCATCAAACACACACAGATGAAAACTACCAACAACAAGATTTACAAAAGGGGTTTCAAGTCTTCAACATTTCAATAAAATAAAACCGACCCAGATAAAGTTTTAGTGATAAAATCACCTGTGTAACATCTTCAGCGATGTTAAGCCCTTCAATTTCTGTAGATGATTTCGTTGGCACAGACACTGCTTTGCAAACAACAGAAGGGAAAGCAACTTTTCTGCTGCCATTAAGCTTGGAAAAACCCAGTGATTGAGCTCTTAAAGGGCAAATTTTGAAGAGATTATTAGCTTCAGACCTAGTGTTACAGAGAGAAGTTAAGGGATTGTTGATGAAAGATGCCATTGTTGCTGCTATCTCTATCTGCCTTTATCTCAGGATAGATGCACAAAGGGATTATATAACACAAAAAAATGTCCAATGTTGTTACTATATTTATTATCTCTATATATATCATTTTTTTTGGAATATTCCTCAAAATATATTTTTTGTTGTGCATATAATATTTTTCCTATTATTATATTGGAATAGATTTACTAAATACTCAATAATGAGTATATATTCATTGTATTTCAAAATCTATAGTAGTTAAACCCTCACTATGTAAGGGTTTAATTGATTGATATTAAAATAGCACAAGTTTAATTGATACATTAGTATTGGATTTTTGTAATGTTAAATTCGATTGTTTTATTAATATAAAAGTTTTTAAAATTATTGTTTTATTTCTTTTTAAGTAATTGAATTTTAATACTGAGGGTGTTTTTGGTACGAAGGTAAATGTACTCCTAGAAGAAAATTTCTTAGAAAATAAGCGGATTTCTTATTAATTTGTTAGTTGTTTGGTTACTAGTAAAAAATATTGTCCCAAAAACATTTAAGTATAATTTGAGAAAATATAATGACACTAAACCCAAAATTAATATAATCTGAGAAAATATTATAATCGAAAATTGGATTGGGAGTCAGATATCAAATCGGGATCATGTTTAGGGTCCAGAGTCTAGTTCTGATTAGGGTCGGGAGTCTGATTTTGAGTCAGGGGTGGGAGTCGAGTTTTGGGGTCGGGTTGAATATTGAATCGGCTCTTGTGTTGGGAGTCGGGTTCCAAGTCAATTTCAAGAGTTGGGGCCTAAGTCAGAGTCGAGGTCGAATCTTGAGTTGGGGTCGAGTCTCAGTTTGAGAGGTAATTTGTTGTCAAGTTAGGTTGGGAGTAAAGATTTGAGGATTAGAAGTCGGGTCTTCGATTGGTTCAGGATTCTAGTCAAGGTCTCGAGACTCAACTTCCAATTCTAACCTTGATTATGCAATCAACTCTCAACCTAGTTCCTGACTCCTAACCTTGATCCATGACCCGATTTCCGACTCCAACCCAAAGAACCTCAAATATCAAATTTCAACTAAATCATATTCAAACACTTGCATAAACTGCAAAAGCTTTGAATTATATGATGTAGTTTTAATTATTTTATTATTATTTGAATAAATTATTTTATTTCAATATTATTTTTCGACTTTCTTTGGAACCATATATAACTTTAGAATATTAGTGAAATTCATTATAAAATTATTATTGTAAGGCAATCTTTTCAAATGATCTCCCATAAATAAAATGAAAACCCTACTAAAGTCTTGTATTTTGTTCATTGGTATCATTGATTAACTTTTATCAAATTTTTAAAAAGTTATAGTAGTAAAATAATATTTATAATGAATCATACAATTTTTTTTTTTAATATAACATAGAGAATAATGTTGTACCAATCAAATGAATCAGATGCCAACCCTGCATCTTGTCTTGGCCATAAATGACCTATCACACCACAAAAGGGCATAAAACAAATTGAAGGTAGATATTTAAAGAGTTAGTCCACATATAATTGAAGAAATATCCTATTGTTTATATGACCTTGTTTTGGTGAATTCAAGTTGGCTTTAGGTATAACAGGACTATTAATTATTACGCGATATATATTAAGATGTTTTCTATCGATTGTTTGTTTATTAGTAAAAGATATAGCTATCAATTTTATTCTCCTAAACATGTACTTAAATAAAACTAATCATTGAGTCATTGATCTAAAAGCTTAAGATTAGCATAATCAATGACAACTCATAATATTTTTGCAAGTTAGCTCAATTTGTAGAAGGTACAAAACCCCACATTTAGACCTCGAGGATACAATCCAAAAATAAGTAAAATTAGAAAAAAAGTTTGTCACTACTAGAAATGGTAAAGGAGAGGCGGGTGGAAAATGGATTAAATAAAAACGAATAAAATATTTGATATGTTCATATTTTTATGAGGGACTACTATTGTCATACCATGTTATTTTACTTGATACAATAATAATAGTTTATAAAGCAAGTAAAAATAAGAATGTCCTTAACGTGATTCAAACAATGTCATATGACAACGAGTCAATTCTACCAAGAGAACGACGACATAGGTGATCTACCAATTCCTTCAAATAATGATTTGATAAATTTGATCATGAAGACATGGTCAATCTCAACATAAAATCTGTTAATATTTAAAATTGCAGTACATTATCTCAAAATTTCAGCGATGCTTTAATCAGAAAAATAAATAAATGTTGCATTCTTTTTTCGTTAACCTAACTTTATCTGATTATCTCATTAGATTTTCATGGTATGATTTTTATTCAGGTAGACAGATAACTAAAAATGTGCATTACTAAATATGTGTACTCTTTTTCTTTCACTAGAATTTTTATTGAATGTTTTTCTAGTAAGATTTTATCGTTAATTTTTTTATTGAATCTCAATATTTTTATTATGTCATATAAATTGAGACATAGTATATATATATATATATATATTGAGGTATTTGCCACTTCAATAACTCTATTTTTTTACTAAATATATACTCGTCCAAATTAAGTGAATTTGTGAGACAATGCACACTTATTAAGAAAAAAAATTGGGACATAATTGAACAACGCTTTTCACTTTTGCCTTTTTAATTATTCTCAAGCTATTTTTGTATATATAAATAGTTCAGAATAAAATCATAAATACGAGCAATATAACTCTTTTGGACTTATCACTTAGAAAATATAAATAAATAAAAATAGAAGAAATTTTCTACAACTCTCTTGAATATTCAACACTTAACTTATGTTGAAAGAAATGTTCAAAAAATCAATTATTATGAACCAGAGGGAGTACAAGATAACTATTCTAATAAAATTGAAAAGGCAAGGGCAACAATATAATGGCTGGCACTGCAATAGGGACGTAAGTGTGATTAATAAAATGTCATTTGGTTTTTCCGTCAATTGAAATAAGGGTACAGCTTTTGTTCATTCAATTTACAAGACCTATTTAGCAATAATACGAACAAATGTCAAAAACACCCTCATAATAGATATAAGAATAAAATGCATTTTTGAATGCCATATATAAATCTCCTTTGCATATATGATAAATTAATTTTTTTTATAAAGTTTTTTTTTTACTTTATCCTAATTAATTAAATATGTATCTTATTATATTTATTATTTAATCACTTATTGACTATAATAAATTGTATTGATTAATACAGACACTATATCGAATATAATTACCCTAAATAAAATGATCATATGCATAAAATCTACATGTATCTTTGTATTCGTTAATGACCTCTCATACTCCAAAAGGGCAGAAGGAAAATCGAACGTGACATAAAAGAATTGGACCACAAATCATAAAAAGACATGCTATTTCACTATGAAATTCTTCGGACAATATTTTCTTGTATCATTTATATATTCATTATTATTATTCTTTATTTCACTATATTTAATGGACCATATACTAAAAATTATTATCAATAAAACCTACCGATGATGTTTCCAAGGTCAAACCAAATTAAGTAAAAAAAAAAAAATGAGTAAAGAGCTTAATCGCAATTAGTAAAACTCAATTCAGAAAATCTTGAATATCAACACAAAACTAAAAAGGAAAAAATAAAAATAAAATTCTCTCAAACTTTATTTTTAGTATGAATAAATAATTCACCGTAGAGCTCCAAGGTTTGGAACATGGTGATTCTACACGAATAAAGTAACTACAAAATATTATACTTTTACATGAAGCCTTGGAATAATGATAAAATTGTTTTTGTGCGTGACCTTATAAATCACATATCCAAATTGTGAAAACAACTTGCACCAATACTTGTACTCGAGTAAGTTATATCTAAGTCGACCCTTCCAAATATGTTTTGTGCATCGAACTACCTTTTAGAGATATTATACTTGGATTGGACAAGAATAGCCTTTCAAAGTCTCCTCTTGTTTAGAATTTGTACCATTATTCCCTTCCACAAAGGCATTGTACCTCAAAACAAAAGCCAATAGCAAAACAACCCAGTCCAAGCAAAATATCAAAATGGACAATTCACCGATCAATTTCAAAATTACAACACCATATTCTTCTCTAACATAAGATTTTAATTCCTCTAAAAAGTCATAACTCTTTGCAAAAATAAGCACAGAAGACGATCCTTGAAATATTGCTGTTAAAACGGTAGACACCATATGTATGGCATACCAATTGTTGGACCCCGCTAGGGTTGTAGTGTCCGTGCAACCGGGCACTGCACCCGCGATTGTGAGAACATGGAGGAGGATGAAAAGGCCACCGTATAACGATGGGATTAGGCGTAAAGTGAGGGTAAGGAATATACAACTAGACGATGCACTTAAGAGAATATAATTGGTTAAACGAAATATTTGGTGAGATGGATGACAGTGAGACTTGAACTCAGTTGAAGTGACGATGGGAAGAGCACCCATTGGATTGAATTTTGATGAAGAAATTTGAAATTTTGAATGGATTTTAGAAATTGTTAGTGATTTTGGAGGTAGAAAGTGTTAGGGTTTTGCCCTGATTTTCTTATCATAATTTAAGATTTTATTTTCCTTAAAGAAAAGACAAAACATTACCATAAATGTTTTTACTTTTCCTGAAAGGAAAATATAATATTCTTTCATATTTGGTTTATTCTTTCCTTTTAGGAGAAGGTTTTGAAGTTGCTAGAGTTCTTTTCTAATAAGAAAAGGTTTTAGGATTCTATAAATATAGGTTTGTTTCTTCTAACACAAGAACAATAATATCCACAATGTAGTCGTTTAAGAGTCTTGTTTATGGGGAGATTTATTCTCTCTAAAGTTTCAATGTTTTTCTTTATATTAGTTTTGATATAATAATATTTTGATTTTTAGTATAAGTTTTTTTGTTATCTAATTTATCAATCATATGATTTGCTAATTATAAGCTTCCGCATGACGCCCTAATCCACCTTCATAACCCAACAAGTGATATCAGAGCACATGGTTCACAGATTTGGTGGTCCTATGGTTCAACGAGGTTGAAGACAGGCTCAAGTGGTTTCAAATCAATTTACAATCAACGTGATGATAATGAAGTTTTGTGTTACTACATGTGGGGAAATTTTCAAATATATTTTCAACCATCCTGCTGCTCTATTCTTAAAAACAAAATCAACTTTCAATCCCAGCAAACTTTTAATGCTCGGGCTCCACTTTTAACTCATGTATTTTTACTTTTAACGCATGAGCTCCACTTTTAACTCATGCATCTTACTTTTAACGCATGAGCTCTACTTTCAACTCATGCATATTACTTTTAACGCATGAGCTCCACTTTCAACCCTGTTCATAACTTTTAACACAGGGCTTCAATTTTTAACCCATATCAATTTTTTTAATCATGGTAAGCAGCACTGATACATGAAGATTTTGTAAAGAATAAGATTATCATGCAATGAAGAAGACAGATCAAGCTTTGTCAAGAAAATCCAGCCAAAAGGGGAGATTTGTTAGGGTTTTGCCCTGATTTTCTTACCATAATTTAAGATTTTATTTTCCTTAAAGAAAAGACAAAACATTACCATAAATGTTTTTACTTTTCCTGAAAGGAAAATATAATATTCTTTCATATTTGGTTTATTCTTTCCTTTTAGGAGAAGGTTTTGGAGTAGCTAGAGTTCTTTTCTAATAAGAAAAGGTTTTAGGACTCTATAAATATGGGTTTGTTTCTTCTAACACAAGAACAATAATATCCACAATGTAGTCGTTTAAGAGTCTTGTTTATGGGGAGATTTATTCTCTCTAAAGTTTCAATGTTTTTCTTTATATTAGTTTTGATATAATAATATTTTGATTTTTAGTATAAGCTTTTTTGTTATCTAATTTATCAATCATATGATTTGCAAATTGTAAGCTTCCGCATGACGCCCGAATCTTACCCTTCATAACCCAACAGAAAGATGGAGTACTTAAATAAGTGATTTTATAATGTATTTAGCCGTTTAATTAATGATTAACGACAAGTTGAAATATTGGGGGGAAAAAAAATCCAACGGCACAAACACAGCAATAGATCTGGATTTAATTATTTTAATTATTTTTTTTTTTGAAAAAAGTAATGATACTAGATTAACCAAAAACGGTACGACAATTCTAGTATGAGTTAATTGATGGGAAAATTATGCGGTTAAATAAATTTATACTACTTAATTACTCATCTTAGTTATAGTTTGCTATAACTATCACTCGCGACTAACATTATACATTAATTATGTGGGCTAACTTCGAATTTGTATAATAGTCACGTTTGTATATGTATAGTTTGCCAGAATACACAAATACATATGTATAATATACAATTATCTAACCGATATACATATATAATTCACCTCTCTCCCACTCTCTGCCTTCTCTCGCTCACCTCTCTCCTCCTCTCCCAATCTCGCTCCCTCTCCTTCCTCTCCCAATCTCGCTTGCCATATATATAAATGCATATGTATAATACACAATTATCTAACCAATATACATATACAATTCACCTCTCTCCCACTCTCTGCCCTCTCTCGCTCACCTCTATCCTCCCTCTCCCAATCTCGTTGCCTCTCTCCTCTCTCTCTCTCCCAATATCGCTTGCCATATATACAAATACATATGTGTAATATACAATTATCTATGATGTTTTTGATCTATATGTGAAAGTTCCTCTTAATTAATTGCCAAAAGAGTGTTATGTTTAATATCGATAAGGTCACTCAAATAGGGATTTTCTTCTTAAAACATCTCAATCAAATTTGTCATAAAAAAAAAAAAATCACATTACCCCCGTTGTGGGTTTGAGAAACATTAATACCCTCTTCACATTTTGGATGGAACTATTAGGACACATCAACTTAATTGTAATAAGGCAATCGACAGCAAGTTACCTACACATCAAAATCTTCTAGATACTAGATACTGTTGGGTTTAAAAAGGCGTGAATGGAAAATAAGAGTTGTAACTTTTATGAAAAGTTGCGATTTTTATGAAAAGTTGTGACTTTTATAAAAGGTTGTGACCTTTCTAAAAAATTATGACTTTTTCAAAGGGTTGTGACCTTTCCGGTAAGGCACAATAAGAACATTTTCACACTACCCTTTGTTTTCTATAAATTGAGGGATTTTCTCTCATTTTAAAAGAACGAATTTTCTAGACTTCTTCTACTGTTACTAAATCTAGTATTTTAAGTGTACTTTACTGCCGTTGAGTGGTTTATTGACACCATGATTTTAGGTAACGATACACCGGTAAGTAAGATCGTTCTATCCTGGGAGGATATATTCCATTAACCTAGGGTTCTTGAAGGGAATAATTTCCTTAAGGGGACACCGTGCATTCAATGGGCTCGATTTTCTTATTTGAGAAAAATATTTGTATATTGTTTCTAATCTTTTTGTGATTTTGTTTTCTCTACTAGTTTTAATTTTCTAGTTTTGAAAATACTCTTTAAACTTTGTTGTTTCTTATCAAGTTCTTCAAAAAAAATTTCTAAGTATCTTAGGAATACAGAATGAACATCAATCTTAAGGAAATTACTATACTATTGTATTTCTTGTATTCTACTGATTGAGGGAAACAAATCATGGAAGTAGAAGATTAATGCACTACTTCTTCAGAATTCGGTGCCTTTTTTAGCAAGGTCGAAGTGAGAATGTACTACAAAAATTGGTGGTATTCTGGTTAAATATTACACTAGGTAACCTTCTTATTATTTATCTAAGGAGGAAAATAGTTTCTAAAAGTTAATTCTTTTGACATTTATCATGTGTGTGTCTTTGGAAAAAGATATGCAAATCATACGTTTTTGAATGAATTTTCCTTGGCAAATAGTGTTGCCTTTAAAAAATTTAGTTTGGAGAATGAGATATGCATATTTTCATTTGATAAAATGGTATGTCAAAATGTTATAGTTGGAAGACTATTTGAAAAGAAATACACATCTATGTGATAATCTAAGAATATGTTTTATTTTGTTTGGAGACTAAAATAAACCTTTTGTAGTTTTGTACTCCGTGTAAAATTTGATTGTGTCTTATTTTTGTAGACTAAAAAATTTTGTAGTTTTCTACTTTGGATAAATTAGACTATGCAATTGGTTTGAAGAATATGAAAACTTCACCTAATAAGTTAGTGTTGTACTTTTGATTTTCTATAAACTTCACTATTAAATAGAAACAAAATGTACAAAAAATGTTTGTCTTTATTGTTAGTATTCTAAATACTAAGTAGTATGTCTGTTTGTGATGGAGGAAAAAGACCAGTGACTTAGAGTTTGTGATTTTGTGCCTCTATGAAATGAATTTTGACATGGTTTAAAGATTGTCAAAGGGAATTGAAGCACTATAATTCTTTTGTAGAATAATATTTCAAAAGAGGTTTCATATTGCCAATGACATTTTGATAGTTGAGAAAAAATATGTGGAAAAACTATTTTCAAATACTTGAAAAATATTTTTGAGATCATATTTTAAATGTGGGGGGTTCTTTGCTTATGATAAAGATAAAATTAGACTTAATGTCTGGAACACAAGATATGAAATTCAATGATACTTTTGTATTATGTTAGCCCACAAAATTCTTGGAATATATTTGATATTGTGGTGTTGAGTTTCTCTTTTACTAGTATATGGTATGACTAGTATGAAACTACCAAATTATATATATACTTGTTCAAAATAATTGTGTTCTTTTATGGAATAGTGTCACTTAAAATGTTGTGATTTTTCATGAAAAGATATGTCTATAAAATAAAACTATTTGTATAAACTTGAATATTGGTGAATAGTCATTTGTCATATTTGGTAAAAGAAGCATTTGGATTATATTGTCTTTATTGGACTCGATAAAACTATGTTCATGGGTAGCTCTATAACAATCAAATTGAAAGTTGTGATAAGGTCCTTTTGAAAAGGACATTTGACAAGGTGCTGACTCTAAACAATGTTTGTATCACACAAAATTGTAAGAAGTAGGAACAAAATATTTGTGAGAAAAATCTACCTCACAGAGAGTTGTTCAAACTCAATACTTTTATTTGTTCTTACTTGCTTGAGTCAAAGTGTTTGTAACATGAACACTTGGGACATGTCAATTACAAAACCTTGCAAGGAAAATTGATCAACTTAGAAGTTTTGTCTAACTTTGAGTGCAATAACTAAAAATGTCAAGTTTATGTTAAATCTAAGTATGTTAAGCATTCTATGAATCAGTTGAAAGGAATTCTAATCCCTTAGAGTTGATTTACACTGATATTTTTAATATGAAGTCAACACCATTTCGTGGTGGGAAAAAAGTATCTCATAACTTTTATTGACAATTGCATTTGATAAGGCTTTGTCTATTTGCTGAATAGTAAAGATGAAGCAATAGAAATGACTAGGCAATATAAAATTGAAGTTGAAATCAGTTGGAAAAAAGATAGGAAATGATAGGGATGGAGAATTGCAGAAATATGTTTCAAAAGTGGATTTATCCATCAAACTATTGTCCTATTCACCTCAATCTAATGGAATTGTAGAATGAAAAAAAAACGCACTTTGAAGGAAATGATGGCTACATTACTTATAAGTTCAGGTTTACCAAAAAACTTGTTTGAAGAAGCTATCCTTACAGCAAAATGGAACAACAAATTTTTTTTTGTCTTTTCAGAAAAAAAAAAAAAGCAATAAAAAGTTTTGTTTGTTCAGGATACAATCTATTCCATATGAGAAATGAAAAGGAAGGAAATCCAACTTGAAATATTTTAAAGTGTCGGGGTGTCTAGCCAAAGTCCAAGTTCCTATTTCTAAAAGGATAAAAATAGGACCTAAGACTGTGGACTGTAAAATTAGACTTAAGTAGTCTAGTGAAGGGTCTAAAAGACCTTGGAAAGAACAAAGGGAGAATGTACTTAATAAAGAGATTCAGAGGCGTAGTAAATCTCAAATGACATCTACTTTCTTCGAATCTGATTTTGTAACATTTCCTATGTTCTTTTCTGGACTCATTCTTTTGGAAAGATGGTGTTAATAGTGATATTGATTCAATCTTGAGCAACCACATTGGAAGTTGATTGATCTTCTTCTAGGAAATTGATGAGTCCAGAAATTGGACTCATTTAGGGTTATATTTTGATAGAATTAGTGTCCTCAAATGCATATTTTGTCTCAATATCTGATGAAAACCCTTAAGTTTCAGGTATTTAGAGCTTGAGGCAAAGCATGGGTACTACTTGGCAAGAAGGAACAAAGCGGTTGAAAAGAACGAAGAAATGAAGGTCTGAGGATCGCCGAGCACAGTTGGCGACTAGCCAATTGGCCTGGAGATCACCTTTTGTTCCAGTGTGCTGAGCCCTAAATGAAAAGATCAAGTTAGCGATAAAATAGAGCAGCCGGCGTGTCGCTGAGTAGTTCCGCGAAGCAGTACCATATCGCCCAACAACTCCAAGCGCGAAGAGGCTGAAGGCTAAAGTAAGAAGGCGATGAAATCGACCAAAACGCAGATCACCGAGTGTATCAGCGATCCCGACTAACTGCGCCGAGTGATTCGCTGCAACACAAATTTTCAAACACTATAAATACTTGTTTAAATTGTTGGCTTAGTATCAATTAAGAAATCAAGTCATAGACAATTATTATTCAGACTTAAAATATTTTCAGTTCCAAGTTTTAGAGGGTTTTGGAGACTTTGTTCTAAGACCTTGAAGATTCAAAGGGTTTCAACTCCAATAAATTGAACGTGGGTCTCTAAGATTCTTCACTCTTGACGTGTTTTAAGACTTAATTCTTCATACCCAGTTGATGAAAACTGATATTGGTATTGATTTTTACCTCTTTTATATGTCTAGCTAAAACCCCAATTCTTGGGGTGTGATTTTTGTGAATATGGATTAAATTATCTATTGGGTCTTGCTTGTTGATGGTTTATTTGTTGCTTAAATGTGATTTCGTTTAGTAGTTGTGTATGAACTTAATGGGATTATAGTTGCAAATACGATTTTATCTTAGTGTTTTTGGCTTGCTCGAGAGAGAGGTCGTAAAACTAAACTACTAAATTGATAACCGGTGGGATTGGATCGACATGGGTTCAGCTCGAGAGAGTGAACCCTAGTCCTTTTCCCACACATTCAGCTCGAGAGAGTGCATGGACTAAGGCGTGGCTGTGCTTAATGTGGCAACTCGGTGTTCGAGAGAAATCGAGTTGATTCGAGGTAAGTTGCTCGGGAGAGAATTTACCCTCAATATAGTCTAGCCTAGTTACAAATATTCAACGAATTTACCATCAAAAGCATGTACCCGATAGTTTAGTTTATCCCGTATTCCTATCACATCCCAAGAATCATGTTTCCATATCTCGTTTTCTTATATTCTTGCTCTATTTAGTTGTTAATCAATACAAACCCCCTTCCCCATTGATAATTGACGCTTGCATTACTCCCTAGATTTAATATGTTTATATTTGATAATGTTTTTAGCTATGACTAATTAGAACTTGATTTTATTTTTTTATTAATTCTCAAAATCACTCCCTGTGGGAACGATCCCAATCCTTGGTTAGGTTATATCACTACACGCAATCGTATAGCACTTGAACCGAACTAGTGTCAGTTGATTACATCCTTAAACATCAAAATGGCGCCGCTGTCGGGGAGAGGTGCTATTTGAGAATATATAGTTAAGTAAAATTTTGTTCTTCTTAGTTATTGTTCACTTACTTAATCTTTAGTTTCGTTTTGCTTATTTGAGCTTTAAAACAGAAAAGGTGGAGAGATGAACTTCCCTTCATTAGAAGCGATGATGTACGAGGATTGCATTCTAAGCTTTAAACAATTGGAAGGTGAATGGACTCATGAGGCGTGGTCAAGGTTTAAATCGCTTCTGATTCAATGCCCCACTCATGAAATACTCGATATAGTCCTCTTGGACTGTTTCTACAGAAGTCTTGGTCCCGAAAACAAGGCAATTACCGACCAACTCATTTCGGGTGGCATTACACAGCAGCCTTATGAGAAAGCAACCCACCTACTTGATCGCATGGCTGAAACAAACCAAGAAGTAGATAAGGATTTCATGTTGGCCGCATTAATGACTTAGATGGATGAGTTGACCAAAAAGGTAGTGGAGATCGAAGTCCAATGCAGAAGGAAGGATAAATACATCCCTCCTCATGAGCGAAAAAGACTTAAAGACAATGAGGGCCAACGTGTGGAATGAATGCTCACAATCATTCTTCACAAAGTAAATGAACATGACAGAGTGCTGGACGAGATGAAGGAGAACGTCGAAGTGATGAGCCAGATGATTGGTTCTAATTCCAGATTTATCTAGCTACTTGAGAACTTTGTGAAGTATGAGTCACCTCATCTTTGCCCAATCAAGAAATTGGTGTTACCTAGCAATACTAAGGTTAACCTCAATAATGGAGAGTAAGGACTTGCGTCATGCCACGACGTTAACAAAGGCATTGCTTGGGAGGCAACCCAAGGTTTTAATCGCTTTCAATTATTATGTTAGAATAATGGTGTGCCGATTTTGTAGGTTAAAATGAGGAAAGTGTTGAAAAGTGCAGGTTGGCAAGCTGAAGATCCAGTTGGCAAATCGTGGAAATGGTTGGCGATGCAGCTATTATCCGTCGTTTAGACCTTTACATAAACTGGAAGCCTTGTAAAACTCAGCGAGGTAAGTGACTAATCGGCGTGTCGCCAAGTGGTTCGGCGATCTAGACTAACGTTGCCAAATGGATAAAGCTAGACGGTTTTACTTAAAAGCTAATAGTTTCAACTTCCTCTACTTCCATTTTCCCACGCTTTTTAACCCCCAAACTCTCACCCGAGTAGTATTTTCCATATTTCTTGCTTTCTCTTCGTATTTTAGTCATCAAAGTTGTGTTCGGAGCGAATTACTTTGCCTCCTAACATCTCAATATTGTGTAATCGGTCTAAAAGGTTAGTTTATCGAACTCCGAGATTACTTTTACAAATTTTGAACTCTTTTGCAAGTAATCATATCATGTTGCCGTGTGCTGGGCCTCTCTGAATTGATTAGAATGTTTGATTGCCGGTTGTATCTTTTCAATCTTGTCATAATGCATTTATTGTTTTAAACCCCGTCTTGTCGTTCTTTAAATTTAGTTAAATTTTATGGGTATGTGCTTGCTCGTCGTATATTGTTATTAAGTGAAGCCTGAGTAGCCCGGATTTGTGGCAAGAAATGTGATTTGCCAGTTAAATAAGATGTTGGAATCATTTTAGAAGGATAAAAATCATAAATTAGTCAATGTTGGCAAAATTGGGAGAATTCTGAGTATTCTGGGATATTAGGTGTTATGGGTCTGGTGCTAATTTGATGTGTGTATAGTTTGATTTTATTTTCGAGGGTTGCGGGGTTGAATTCGAGAAATTTGGTTGAAAATAGGAACATTGGGTCATTGTGTGAGTTGGGTCGAGCTCGCCGAACCAGTTAGCAGTTCACCTAATGTCCCTATCTCACCTTTAAGTTCATGTTAAATGAGTTGTTAGATTCTGTAACTTTTGGCGAGAAACCTAGTGTTGCCAGAGGCACTCAGCGACTCGCCGACTGTCTGTTTGTTTGCCCTTTGTCTGCACCCCTGAACCTTGTTTACACTGTAACTTTCGACGAGCTAGTTCTTGCTCGCCGAATGGTGTCGACGATCCATCGAGTGGACCTACACTTCTCCAAATTGCCACAATATTGAAACTAATCCTTTTGGCGAACACGATTCAGCTCGCCAGAGCAATTAGGTGACTACCCGAGTAGTTCGGCAAGCCTCTCTGCAAATGCTTTTCAATGAATGTAATTAAGTTAATTCTAACTTTTTCTTAACATGTTGCAGATATGGTGAGAATAAACCTCGGCGAGCCACCCCACAAAAGAGCACGGGGTATTACTATCAATGAAGGAGGATCAAATCCTCCAAGAAGAGAAAGACTTGAAGCTCAACGAGGTGAAAAAGGCAAAGGAAATAGGCCTATTTCTGATAGGACTTTCGAGCCTGACGATGACCAGCTACTACGACCCTGGCGTTCTGAACCCCGGGCTAGATCTCAAACCACAGCTAACAGAGCTTTTTCAGCTTCTACACCAGCAAAATCAGTGCCAACTCCGACACCTCCTGTGGACCCTGTTCCACCAATGGTTCCTCTTCCCAGACTTCTGAATAGATTGAAAGGTGATGGTTTGCGAACCATCTTTGAAGAGAAATTGTTATCTATGGAAGGACTAGAGGGTAGATACTCCAGTGTGCAGGAAATAATAAATTGGCACAGGTTTCAGATCATCACCAAGCCCTGTGGCCTCTATGTTTCTTCATGGGTCCGAGAATTTTATGATGCATATGCTACTTTGGTGCCAAAGAGTAAGAAGAAGGCTGGTGAGCTTAGACCGGTTAAATTGGTCATGGTACGAGGTGTGGAAGTTGGGTGCTGCAGCGATATCATAAATGTTGTTCTTGAGAGAGCTACAGGGTTCGAGCATGATTATGAGGGCCTGGTGACAGCCCAGTCCTTGGATAACTTGAAGGGTTGGCTTGCACCACTTCTCTTTAATGTCACTTCGAGGTGGATGGATGCAGGAGTACAGATTGAGAAGAAGGATCTGAATGTAGTTGCCCAGTATTTGTTTGGATTCATCAGCAACTACATCATGCCTTCACAGAATGAATCTATCCTCCGACATGCAAAGGCAACTTGTCTAAGGTCTATAATAGGAAAAAGACGGCTTAACTTGGGACTCATCATTAAACAGGAGATAGCCATGAGGGCTAAATAGAGATAGACCTCTTTGCCTTTTCCAGTCCTAATCATGAAGCTTTGTCGGCGTGCTGGAGTGCCCTGGGACACTACAAGAGAATTTGATGTTACCCCATCCTCCTCCACTGACATTCGGCGCATCAAGGCTGAGTGCACCAGAGAGGAGCTGACAAGAGAAGGGCAACTTCGGTATACACCTCCCTAGAGGTGGATGTTGGCTCGTTATCTGCAGAGACACTTTTGCCTACTTCAGCCCCTGGGCCTTTAGGTACTTCCACCTCTACTTCTGCTTCACATGTTCCAGACACGTCCACTTCCTCCTAGCAACCCATGATTACTCAGGCAATGATCCTGAAGATGGGGCACCTTGCTCAATCAATTTGTAGCGACCCTTCCGAAATAATATAAGCCAGTAACTCACGAGATTTTTAAGCATATACTGTCCTCGCACTAGTTAAAATGATATAAAAAGAATATTACCAACTTTCGAGTACCTAAACTAAGTGGTTCATGCTTCATACAATCATTCAAAACAAGTAGTAAATTTAATATATTACAAGACTTGGGCTTACACACCCCAAATGAACAAAACATGTAGTCATACTTATATTACAATCCATGGTGACATGATCAGATTAGCCCTCAAAATTTCATGTAAATATACAACACATAGATCATGTATAAGTCCCAAAGTTTATACAAAATATAGATGCCTATATGCAATTGTGATCTTCCTTAAGGCTCTCAAAATCTCCAACTCCAATGGCCAACTTCATGCCTCCTCTCAATCATTCCCTACAATAGAAACAACTATCGCTAAGTATATAACTTAGTGGTGTCAAAACTATAGGTTTGAAGCCCTCAAAATTCATCAAGCTACCTTACTCAAGTCATGAGCAGCACAATTGAAACATAATAAATAAATCAAGTAACAATATATAAAGAGTATCAAGTTCGATATTTAAAAGTTGTGAATGGAAAATGAAGAGTTACGACTTTTATGAAGAATTGTGACTTTTATGAATAGTTGTGGCTTTTATGAAATATTGTGACTTTTATAAAAAGTTGAGACTTTTATGAAAGGTTGTGACCTTTCTGAAAGATTGTGACTTTTCCAAAGGGTTGTGACCTTTCTGAAAGATTGTGACTTTTCCAAAGGGTTGTGACCTTTTCGGTAATGCACAATAAGAAACTTTTCACACTACCCTTTGTTTTCTACAAATTGAGGGATTTCCTCTCATTTTAAATGAACGAATTTTCTAGACTTCTTCTACTACTACTAAATCTAGTATTCTAAGTGTACTTTACTACCGTTAAGTGGTTCGCTGACACTGTGGTTTTAGGTACCAATACACATGTGAGTAAGATCTTTCTATCCTAGAAGGATTATTTCATTAACCTCGAGTTCTTGAGGAGAATAATTTTCTTAAGGGGACACTGTGCATTAAGTGAGTTTGATTTTCTTCTGTGAGAATATTATTCGTATATTGTTTCTATTCTCTTTCTGATTCTATTATCTCTATTAGTTTTAATTTTCTAGTTTTGGAAATACTCTTTAAAACTTTGTTGTTTCTTCCAAAGTTTTTCAAAGTTTTGTTTTAAGTATCTTAGGAATACAGAATGAACAATAATCGTAGTTAGAGTTGTATTATATCTCTACTTGCCCTTATCCCATGTAGTTAGAATTCTATATATACCCATGTATATGTTATGTAAAAGTAATGATCAATAAGAGACATATCAGTTCATGTAGTTTTATAGGAACAACAAAAGTAAAACTAGTTAGCTAGCTAATTACACAAATATTTCTAGCATATTTATTTTCTTTTTTCTATAGTTAGAAATAATTATATATTGTCTCACTAATTAATAATTTTATATCAAACTTCAAGTCAAATACACTGAAGTACAAATACATAGGGAGAGAGGCGAGCGAGAGAGGGAAAGGGGAGAGAGGCGAGCGAAATAGGAGAGAAGCAAGCGAGAGAGTCAGATACATGCGAATCCACTTGAATATAATATATCTGAACAA
Organism: Solanum bulbocastanum; assembly: GCA_037074985.1. Lineage (NCBI taxonomy): Eukaryota > Viridiplantae > Streptophyta > Magnoliopsida > Solanales > Solanaceae > Solanum > Solanum bulbocastanum. The sequence goes on from CM073604.1 coordinate 5,545,700, forward strand.
ATTATACCTAATTTTGACCCATGTATTTGGACGCGCTAAGTATATATACTTGAGACCAAAATCTGACACGAATGACAATTTTGAGAAGTCACAAAAAAATACATAATTTAACGATTTATATTGTTTGACCAACAATAAACCCATTAATATGAAGTCGATGCAAAAAATGAGTTGAAAGCATAATTACGTACAACTCGTAATATATTTGTACTTCATCATCTAACATAAGAGTTTTTAAAATATAACATCGTCTTTCATATTTTTCTCTCCCCTCAATTTGAGTTTCTACTTTTTTAAAAAAATTCAAAAAATTTCATGACAGATCTAAAGGCCAACTCGATTTTTCTTCACGATAAAGATATTTTTGAACTTTATTGCTTTCTTTGTTCCCTTGGATTATGTCGTTATTTATTGTTCAATTAAGATTTTTAACTAGCCACATCATCTATAAATATTTAAGAGCAGTGTTATGGAATAATACAATTATGATGGATGTCCATTAACTCCTAAGAAGTTATTTCCACTACTCTACTCTATGTGGTATAGTAAATTCTCTACTATTCCTCACCATTATAAATTTAACTCTCACGTCGTTTAACCTCCTGCATAATTTTCGTGATTGATGTCATATTTTGATAACCTTTTATATCTATATAAACACTATAAACAGATGCAACAAAATTCATATTATAAACGCTTGAAAGGAAGAAGAAAGTAATCTTAAATTATTTCTCTTATTCTATATAGTTTCTCTTGTATTTTTATAGTGTTGTTCGTGTTTTTGGTACAAAAGGATTTTATATACTATAACTTAATATGCGTCATTACCTTGAAGTGGCAGAGCAGTACTACTAGCACTGCAAGAAACACAACTTTTAGTGACAACTCTCTATGGTGACACATATAGTTGCCACAAATGTACGGCTTATTGTGGCGATTAACAAAGTTGCCACAAAATCGGGAGGCTATAGTTGCGACACCTATCGTCACAACAAAACGTAGGCGACTTAATTCATGTCGTCACAATAGTTACTAATTTTTTACAATAAAAATATATATGAAAGTGTATTTGTGACGACTTATTGATGGTCGTCGAAAAAAATTTTAGTTGTGGCGACTTTGCCGTTGTTAAATGTGGAGCTTTTGTAGCAACCTTTTGGGTGTGTTTGGTATGAAGGAAAATATTTTCCATGGAAAATGATTTCCTAGAAAATGTTTTCCTGGAAAACAAGTACATCTTTGATTTATTTTCTCATGTTTGATTGATGAGTAGAAAATATTTTTTGAAATTTTTTTTTAGTGTTTGACTTATGAATAAAAAATATTTTTGAGAAAATATCTTTTATTTTTACTAGACATTAAAAACAATTTTTGAATTGAAATTGAAAATATTTTTTAAAAATAAACTTAATATTTTTTTGGGGTGGGGCTGGTGGGGGGGGTAGGGGTTGGTGGGGTGAAAAAATAAAAATTTGAAATTGGAAATATTGTTTAAAAACAAATTTTAATTCTTTTTTCAGGGGGGGGGAGGGGGGAGGGGGGCAGGGGGCAGGGGGCAGGGGTGGGGGTGAAAAATGAATTTTTGAAATTGAAAGTATTTTTTAAGAACAAACTTTTAATTTTTTTTTGGAGGGGGGGCTGGTTGGGTGCTGGCTGGTGGATGGAGGGGGGGGGGGCAGGGGTGCAGTGGGGATGAAAAGTAAAAATTTGAAATTGAAAGTATTTTTTAAAAACAAACTTTAATTTTTTTTTTTTTTTTTTTTGGGGGGGGGGGGGGGGGGGCTGGTAGGGAGGTCAGGGTAGGGGTGGTGTGGGGGGTGAAAAATAAAAATTTGAAATTGAAAGTATTTTTTCAAAACAAACTTTAAATTTTTTTTTGGGGGGTAGGGGGCTGGCGGGGGTCAGGGTAGGTGTGGCGTAGGGGGTGAAAAATAAAAAGTTGAAATTGAAAGTATTTTTTAAAAACAAACTTTAAATTATTTTTTTTGGGCGTGCGGGGTGGTTGGGGGGCAGCCGGGGAGGGGGTCGAGGGTAGGGGTGGAGTGGGGTGAAAATAGAATTTTGAAATTGGATTATTTTGCGGGGGTGGGTAAAAAAAATAAAAAAATCGAAGTTGAAAAATATATTTTTTAAAATAAGCTTTAAATTTATTTTTTAAATAAAAAAATGAGTTTTTCAATAAAAAAATTGTAATTTGAAGTTGGAGGAAAGTTTCGGAAAATGTTTTCCTTAATTTTTGAAGGAAAGTCATTTTCCTTAAATTTGAGGAAAATGAGTTGATTTGAAAAATATTTTCCAAAACATTTTACCCAACCAAACATGATAAAATTAGAAAATATTTTCCGGAAAATGTTAATACCAAACAAACCCTTTGTGTCGCTACTAAATATTGAGCTTTTGTAGCAATATTCTATGTCGTCAGTAAAATGGAGCTTTATCAATAATCTTTTATATCGCCAGAAATTTTTTTATGTTGTTATAATAAGACATTGTATGTCAATTTAACTTCAATTAATAGTTGTAAAGATAGTAGTAATGATTTACTTATTTTTCATTGGTAAATTAGTACTTACACTAATTTAATGCATCTAATGACCATCTTTTAAAATTAGTATTTAGACTAATTTAATGCATGTAATGAGATATTAAATATTGTTCTTGAAATAAGTAATGTGAGTAATTTCCTAATAAACTTATTTTAAGTAATTATTCAGTGATGAAAGATTTTGCACATTACAAAATAACTAATTTTAGGCATATATATTAGTATTACTTTTATTGAAAAGTAAATAAGCTAAATTATGATAATAAAGATACAAAATATGCAGCGAGTATTTCTTGTTTACTATTTTGAGTTCATAAGAAGGTTGTTTTTAGTTTTTTTTTTAACTAACATTTTTATTAATTATCTGAAGCAAAAACATTACAATTCAAGCAGTTAAAACAGCATGCTTTGTTCTCTACTTAGTCTCATCAAAAGGAAAACTAAAGCTCTAACACAACAACCTATTGATTAGAATGTAAATTCATTAATAACACTTTTAATACTGGCTGGAGTTCTAGCAATAGTTACATAGGCTATTTCTTTGGTTACACTTTCCTCTGTTTTGCTCTTTTCCACAAAAATTTTGTTATTCCTCTCAATCCACACCCCATAGACTCCTTCGGTCAAAATAATCTTGAATATTTGGGTAGTTATAGTCTTCCCCTTTCGATGGAACTGTACTATGAAGATTGATCCATGTAAACAGTCTTTCCCATAACATTCTAGCAAATTGGCATTAGAGGATCAGATGCTCTATAGTTTCTTCTACATCTTGCATAAGGTACAAGTCTTATTTACTTCCACACCCCATTTAGCTAGCCTGTCGAATGTTACTAACTTCTTGTTAAGCATAAGCCGCATAGTGAAATAAGCTTTTGGCCTTTCTGCATTCTTGTACATGAGACATTTCTAGTCAGGTCTTTTTCTCCAATCATGTGCAGATAAATTTGCCTGATCATACTTCCTTTCTTGCCCCTCCTCTGTTACATTGAATTTGATCATCTATATGTTTGGCACTCATGATTTTCCTTATCATCTAGCTGGCTTGTTTGGACTCAGGCCAAGTGCTTTGCCCTTTTATATAATATGTATGTATCCATCTGATCCATAATTTGTCCTCTTTATTTGCTAGGTCCCAACATAATTTAGCAATTGCTGCTTTGTTCCAGACTTGCATATTAATCAACCCCATGCCTCCTGCAGATTTAGGACAATACACTCTTTTCTAAGCAACTGGTGCCTTTTTAGCAACACATCCAACCCCTGAACATAAATAGCTTCTACATAGCCCCTCAATTAGTTTGATTATCTTTTCAGGAATAATGAAAAGTTGTGCCCAGTATGATTGAACTCCAAACAACACAGTTTGTACCAGTTGTGTTTTACCTGCATATGACAATTTTCTAGATGTCCATGAGTTGATCCTTGCCATGATTTTGTCAATGAGAGGGTACCATTGTATTACTGACAGTTTCTTTGTAGAAAGAGGTACTTCAAGGTACTTGAAAGGTAGTTCTTCCATTTTGTAGCCAAGTTAATGTATGATTTGTTGACCCACCTCTAGCTGGACTCCCCCAAAATAAATGGAATTTTTGTTAAGATTTTCTTGCAAACCTGAGGCTTGTGAGAACTGTGAGAAACATCTTTGGATGGCCTTGATAGAATTCAGATATTTCCTAGAGAATATTAGCAAGTCATCTGCAAAACATAAGTGAGTGATGTCCAGTTTAGCGCAGTTTGGGTGATACTTGAAGGTTGTCTCTTCCTTGAGTCCCTTGAGTAATTTGCTGAGATATTCCATATTTATAACAAAGAGAAAAGGAGACATTCGATTTCCTTGTCTAATCCCTTTAGCTGCTGCAAAAGTCTGTGTAGTCTGCCCATTCACTACTATAGAAATAGTTAACCGTTCTCACACAACTCATTACCTGCTGTGTAGGATATGCTAGTTCATTCATCACTTGCTCTAAATAGGTTCATTCCACTGAATCATAAGCTTTTTGGAGGTCAATCTTCAGCATGCTTTGGGAGAAATATTCTTCCTAGTATAGGCTTTAACCAATTCATGAGCTAGTAAGATATTGTCAGATATCTTCCTCCCTGATATGAAACCAACCTTGCTATTTTTAGTTTTTATTTATAAGAAAGGGATTTTATAATAAAAATCTTTGTTCGATGAGATACATTTTATGTATTTAAAATCAAATACTTACATCTCATATAATATGAAAATTCTACTCTTACATCTCATATAAGATATATCTCAAACTAAGTATATTGAAATAAAATTATTAAAATAAATGCTTTATTTTTCTAATTTAAGGACTAATTTTGAAGTGGATGACTAAGGGCATCTCCAACCCAATCCTCTATTTTACTCTCCAAATATAGAGTTCTCTATTTTTTCAGACAACCAACTCCAATCCAATTCTCTATTTTACTCTCTAAAAAGAAATCTTTTTCTCTCTCCTCAATATTATATTATTATTTCTATTTCATTCTTATTTTCTTATTTCATACTATAAATCTTTTATTTCTTTTTTCCTAAATAATTACTTTATATAATTTTTAACGTGATATAAAATTATTTTTTATTCTAAATTTTTAAATAACATAAATTGCAAGAAAATATAATATAATACATAAATTAGGGGACAAATTCAAATAAAAGTGACATACAATTACATAAACACTCAATTTTCAAAATTATTACGTTGCTCCCATAAATGCTCTATTAATGCATTACGGAGTTCAAAATGAACATTTTTGTCCTTAATTTTTTTATGTCTAGCTAAAAATTGTTCAAACCGTAGATTTTCATCTATCACCATTTCTATAGTTGGAGTTGGAGCCTCTATGGCATCTTGAATTGGTGCATTGAGATCACGTTCATCCTCAATTATCATGTTGTGCAGTATAATACATGTAGTCATTATATCATGTAGCACTTCCTTTCTCCAAAAACGTGACGGTCCTGCAATAATTGCAAAACGTGATTGCAAAACTCCGAATGCACGTTCAACATCTTTTCGGCACGATTCTTGTTTCATCGCGAAATATTTCTTTTGTTGGGAATGAGGATCACAAATAGTTTGAACTATTGTAGACCATTTAGGATATATACCATCAGCTAAATAATAACCCATATCGTATTCATTTCCTTGAATAACATAATGGGCGGGAGGCGCAATACCGCTAGCAAGATTGGAAAATAAATGTGATGACTCTAAAACATTAATATCGTTATTGGTGCCAGGCAAACCAAAATAAGCATGCCATATCCAAAGGTCATAATCAGCAACAACTTCAAGAATAATTGTTGGTGATCCACTACGACCTGCGTATTGCCCAGCCCATGTCGTTGGACAATTTTTCCATTTCCAGTGCATGCATTCTAGACTACCTAACATTCCTGGGAAACCACGCTGCTCACCAATGTGTAGAAGCCTCGCAACATCGTTAGGTGTTGGTGATCTCAAATATCGCTCACCAAAAACCTCTACAATAGCTTGACAAAATCTCTTCATGCTTTCAATCGTAGTTGACTCTCCAATTTTCACATATTCGTCAGTGGCATCCGCTGGCAAACCGTATGCCAACATTCTAAACACAGCGGTAATTTTTTGCAAAGTAGATAATCCAAATCTACCTAGTGCATCAATGCGTTGTTCGAAGTACATGTCGTGATCTTTAATTGCATCAACGATACGAAGAAACAAATTGCGGGACATTCGATAACGACGGCAAAATATTGCATCATTAAAGCGTGGTGTGGCTGAAAAATAATCACGAAATAAATTATCATCAGCCGCCTCACGATCACGATTGATTACCACATGACCTGGAATGGAGCCACCTATGAAAACTTCATTAGTATGATTTTGTAGAACTTGTTGGAACATGTAGTTGTTCATACGTAGCTGATTTATTAAATTATCATGGTGTTCTGTACTAGGAAAAAAATCCAAATCTAACGAAGATGATGACGAAGAAGAAAAATCTTCATCATTATTATTAGAACAATCTCCAAGATTGAAATTCATTTTCAAAGGACAAACCAAATTACTTTAATATGTTTTGAAATGAAATGAATGTGCAGACTTCAAATGGCTAATGGTGTTCATTATATAATATGTAATGTTTTATCTAAAAAATATTAAATGCACTGATGAGAATCTCATCCAACCGTTTATAATAAGATGAAATCCATCTAATGGTGAATATGAAGATTACATTCTATCTTAATACGGTAAAATCTTATCCACACGGTGTATACATTAAACGAATATAATTTTTATTGTTACGTAATAAAGTAAAACACGTGTTAATTAATTAAAATTGCGTAAAATGAATTATTAATTCAAACACATGAGATGCATGTATTAGATTGTTGTATACATTATGTGCGGATAAGTTTTACTCGATTAATATCTACATATAATTTTATTTATCTAAAATAACTTTGAGATAACTATGAGAATCTCATCCTACGGTTAAAAATATGGTGAAATTCATCCAATAGTAAAAATCAAAATAACATTCTATCCTATTTATCTACATGTAATTTTATTTTATCTAGAAGTAATTTTTTGAGATAAGGATGAAAATCTCATCCTATGGTTAAAAATATAGTGAAATCCATCCCATGGTGAAAATGAAGATTACACTATCCTATTAATATTTATAGATAATTTTTACTTATCTAAAAAAAAAATTGAGATAAGGATGAAAATCTCATCCAATGGTTAAAAATATAGTGAAATCCATCCCATGGTGAAAATGAAGATTACACTATCCTATTAATATTTATAGATAATTTTTACTTATCTAAAAAAAAATTGAGATAAGGATGAAAATCTCATCCAATGGTTAAAAATATAGTGAAATCCATCCCATGGTAAAAAGCAAAACTTACGTTCTATATATATAATATATGTAGAAGTCTATTCTAGTCACAAAGGCAATAGTATACTCACATTTCCATAAAACAACTAAAAAAAAATGTCTCGATCTTCTGGATACTCTCTCAATGAGGATAAATTATTATGTCAAATTTATGTAGACATATCTCAAGACCCGATCACCGGCATATGCCAATCCTATGATCAGTTTTGGGTTCGAATTGAACAAAGCTATAATAATTTAAAGGAAGAATCATGGATATATCGCAATAAGAAATCATTGCAGTGTCGAATAGCCTTAATTGAGAAGGCAGTAAGAAAATTAAGTGCATGTATTAGACAAATAGAAAATTTGCATCCCAGTGGTGCTTCAGATATAGATATTGTAAGTGACTATTTTCTAACTACTTATAATGTATTTTTATATATATACTTACACAATTTTGATTCATATTTTTGCAGATTAATCAAGCAAAAATACTACTTATGCAAGAACCAACTTATAAAAAAGGTTTTAAGTTTGATCATGTATGGAATCTAATGAAAGATTTTTGAAAAGTTTAAGGATATCGACACCGGAAAGAAAAAAGTTCGAGGACAAGGCTCTACTTTGCAATCATCGGAGTCCGAGGCTCCTAGTCCTACATCACCTATAGTATCATCTCCTAACTTATCATCTTTTTCACTTAATTTAAATGAGAATTTTTCAGATCATACTTCATCTGAACGGCCTATTGGGGTGAAGAAATCAAAATTAAAGAGATCAAAAGATGAAGGTCTTTCGTCAGCTATGAAACTTTTCGAAACCGAAAATAATCGACTTGGGAAGATGTTATCAGAGTCTGCTACATCCAAACAACAGGACGGCGAAAGGCTAGATAGATATATCAAAGCCAAGGAATTTAGAGACGAAACTAAAATTTTAATGAAAAATTTAAAAACTATTAGTGATCTAAATGTTCGTGAATACCTGCAACGAGAACAACAACGAATACTTGAAAAAAGAAATCGACAATCACAACCGCAGTCACAACTGCAATCACAACCACAATCGCAACAATTCTCAGAATCATATCCTAATTTTTTTTCGAATAGTGCTTTATCTGAAAATGACCTACCGGATTTCTAAATTATTGTTGTGATCAATTAATTATTATGTTATGTATTGTATGTTATCTTGTATTTAAATTATTATGTTATGTATTATATTGTATTGTTATCTTGTATTTAAATTATTATGTTATGTATTGTATAGTTATCTTGTATTTAAATTATCATATCATGTATTGTATTTTTAAATTAAATTTTTTCATCTTGCCATTTTAATTTTGCGTATTCTTTATAATGAAAATTAATAATAAAATAAAATTTTACTATTCACGAAAATTAGAAAAAAAATTAAAATACTATTAATTTCAAATTAAAATAGTATATATTAAATAATATTTTAAAAAATATTATATTACATTTAAAAAAGAATTATGAATATTAGATATTTAATTAATGGAATTATATGTAAAATAATATGTTAATTAGAAAGTAATAGAAATAATAATAAAATAATGAAAAAGTGAAATAGAGAGTGTGAATAGTAGTTCTCCAAATTTGGAGAACTACTATTCAACTCTCTAAATTTGAAGAATAGAGAGTGATTTGGAGTTGGGTTGGAGTGCCCATTCTCTATTTTACTCTCCAATTATAGAGAATGGAGAGTAAAATAGAGGTGGGTTAGAGATGGTCTAAATAAACAAACTAAAATAATAATAAAAAAAATTCTATATAATAAAATATCATAATAATCAAAATGCAAAAAAAACCCTAACCCGGCCCAAATAACCCAACTAAAGACCCCAATCCCTTCCCCATTTTCATCCAATCAATTGAACCACATAATCGCCGCCTCTAGGACGTCGGGAAAAGACCGGCGAGACCTCTGCCATCGCCGTAGTTGTCTCCTCTGTTGAACAAGCTTTTCAATGGTGAAGACTCGAGATTCACTGATTCGTTGTCTCGGAGAAGGTCAATAACCTCCCTTTTACTTACTTTCCATTCTAGGTCTTTAATTGAATGTGTGAATGAATAAATGTTCTTACCCGCTCAATTAATTTTTTCATTTTTATTTGATAAATAAAATCAGCATCTAAAATGGCTAATATGAACTGAAAACCTTAAGAAAAAAAAATCACTGATCAGTTAATTTATTGATATGTGATTAACATTGTTGCTAGTCTAGTTTGTGTGTTGAGAACCACTTGAATGTGTTTTACTTCATTCTTGTTTTTAATCGAGTTTTAAAATTAACTTGAACAGTTAGGAGAAAGCCACTCATTCATATAAGAATTTAAAGTTGTCGAAATTTGTGACTATCTAGAAAAATATTATGGCTCATCTAAAATCTATTTCCAAAGATTTGATGTAATAAGATTTCTTTTATCAAAACTTAAATCTAATGCAAGTACAAGTTTCCGAATTTACATAACTAAATACCATGTAAAGACTAGATGTTACTAGGAAATATTTCTCTTGGAATTATCTAGATGCTTGCAAAACAGCAAAAATAATGTAACGTTAAGAAGTATCTTGGTGAAATGCTTCATAGTATGATCATACAAGTTATACGATACATTTATATGAAGGAAAATAAGTATTAGAAAGTTAGTGTTAGTTTTCGTTTCTGCGAGACCCTTGCCACCTGCCCATCCACTCTTGTCCTTAACTCGTTATGCCAAATCTAACTATTTGATGCTACTCAGCACAATAATTTCCTTAAGTTGCTTTAGCTAAAAGTTTCACTTTAAACGTGCTGCTGCATTCGATTTTGGATATGACTAATATCTATGAAGATTAAGTTATGGATGTATCCAAAGTTGAAAAAAATCAAAGAAGAGTTACCTGATGATGATGGAGTTGTCACTAGAAAAAAATAATGATATGGAGTGACAAAACGCATTTACCACAATTAACTGTGTTTTGATAATTTAGTTTGAGTAATTGGTCATAGATTCAGTTTTAACGATATGCTTGTGATGACTTTAGCTTCTTTTTAACTTGGCTAAACAATTAGCTCTTCAAGTCAGATACTTCTCAACTCCAATTTTTGTGCTTCTGCAATTTTATCATATTTATTCATTATTTTGTTTCTATGAAGTTTTTTGCTACTGATGTTGATTCTATGAATTACTTAGGAAGCTGAGATGAAAATTAAGATGGATTGGAAGTTGTCAGAAGAAATAGATAGAACGTTCCAAGAACAAATTAGATTAGAAGTGGGCAAAGAGATTAAAAGCGGTGGGTTCTATAACGTCGAGAATTCAACAGGTAACACATTGGTATCTATAACCTTTTGTTATAACTGCAACTCTTGAGCACAAGTGGGCAATTGTTAGTGCTCTGTAATAAATCTTGAGCTATCCAACATCCTCCCCAGATGCACTTCTTCATTGTTTCTCTTCTTGCATGGAACTAGCTTGTTTTCTTCAATTTTGAGAAGGAATTGGAAAACAACTTATAAATAGAATGCATTTGGTGAACTCGAAGTTGAATTTATTGTACCACCAGCAAGTTTGGTGATGTCAACATGTGCATTGTTCCTTCTTTAATAACTTTATAGCTGTCCCTTTTTCTATTTTCGCTCTTTTATAATAATCTGTTTTCTATTAACATTATGATTATGCTATTAATATAAGTGATCTTGTGTATTTTCCTGATAGGGGCCAAGGTTCTTACATTATCCCAAAAGCCATAGACAAAGCTTGAAGACACCTAATAGTTAATTTTCCTTTTCATTTGTGTATGCATAAATGACATTGAACAATGAAATATTTTGTTGAGTTTTTTAGTAATAGAAGTTCTTGTTATATCCAGTTTAAAGATTATTTTTTGTGTTTCTTGAATTACAATGAATAATAATAATATATTTATAGGTAATTGACAAATTATACGAGTATAAATTGATTTTAGAGGAAATTTATTAGAATTGACTATTGCAGTTGTAAAGATAGGTTTGTATCGACAAAATTTGTCACAAATAAATTAGTACCTGTGACGATAATAAGTTGCCACCAAATCTCAAGATTTAGTGGCGATTAGAGTTGCCATTGAAAGTATTAAACATCTGCGGCGAAATAAGTCGCTACTGAAATCCTTTCTTTAGTGGCGTTGAGAGTTGCAACTAGTAGTATAAGACCTTTTGTAGCGACTGTAATAGCCACAAAGTCTAACTTCAGTGGCGACTTACAAAACATGTATTTTGTGGAAGTTTTTTTGTGACATACTTGGTTACTTTTAGTCGCCACAATTTTAGATGTGATTATTCTATATTTATATATAATCATGAATTTACTTTCTACCAATTTTTTTAAAAAAATTGTTTCATTGGTTCTATTATTAGTAGTAAATTAACTGTGGTTGAAGTTTATCGTAGTTAATTAATTTGTATGGATTGATTGGATAATACATGTTATTGAGTTATGTAAAAGATACAGATGGAGAAGAAATTGAGATCTGATCATCAATAAAAGGAGACAAAGTCAGCTAGTATGACGTCGTCTGATTTCGTGTTACAGCGGGGAACAAAAAGAGACTTCGGTGAAAGAAGGTACAAAATATTAACAATAATAATAATGACTCAATCGATTCGGTGGCGATTCTGAAAAAATCGGTTCGAGTTGATTGACAAGTTGTAAGATTTGATCTAAAAAATCAACCCGCTACCACCAACACCATCAGTAGTAACACTTATTTGAATCTTCGGCAGCGAGCGACCTCCCCTTCTCATTGAATTCTCAGGTGCATTTTTTTTCTCTATTTTCCTTCTAAAAATGCTTGTTTGGTGCGTGATTATACAACATTCGACATACTTAATGGTGGAGCTAGATACCGCAATGAGGTTAGGGTTCATAAAAAAATTACTTTAATCTTCCTTACAGTGATTAAGAAAAGATTATTGTGTGAAAAAGTTTACACTGATATAATTAGAGTCAAGTGATAATAGATGACCTTTAATTGTATCCTGATTTGTAATTGATCATGTGGTAATGTTCTAAACTCTTAATCAACACATTTACATCTGATAATACCTATTTTTATATACTCTAAAAGAGGAAGAATTTTGAATAAAATGATTGAACGCAAGTGACCAATTGTTTACCATCTTGAATGATTGAGTTACAAATACGCTAGTTTGAATGTTTTTTCCTATATGTGTAAGTAGTTACAATAGGGTTATCAAAATGGGATAACTTATTACACGTGGATGCCTTAATTAGTCTAATATAAATAACTACATCCTTGTCTTTATCAACTTGTTCTTTAACAAAGTCCGGTGGAGATTGCAAAACAATAGGCTTGTTATAATCTGTTAACCTAGAGCCTTGCTTAGCTAATATATTTTGCTACGTAGTTTATTTGCCTGAAGTTATGATGGACCACTTGATTTTGCAACTTCTTCAACAGTGACATAACAAGACTATCGTTTTGCATGTATGTCTTTGTCGACAAATTATCTTTGAATATTTGTCGACACAATAGTGACATTCAGTGGCGTCAAATTATCTTTGAATGTATGTCTCTATTGAAGAAGTTGCAAAATTCAGTGGTCCACCATAACTTCAGGCAAAGAAACTACTTCAGGCAAAGAAACTATGTAGCAAATATATTAGCTAAGCAAGGCACTAGGTTAACAGATTATAACAAAACTATCATTTTGCAATCTCCACCGGACTTTGTTAAAGAACAAGTTGATAAAGACAAAGATGTAGCTATTTCTACTAGACTAATTAGGGCATCCACGTGTAATAAGTTAGCACATTTTAATAACCCTATTGTAACTACTGACACGTATAGGAAAAAAACATTAACCAAAAAAAGAGAGTAAGAGAAGATCAAGCATTTAATAGTAATCCACCTCAATCATTCAAGATGGTAAACACTTGGTCACTTGCGTTCAATCATTTTATTTAAAATTCTTCCTCTTTTACTGTATATAAAAATAGGTATTATCAAATCTAGATGCGTTGATTAAGAGTTCATAACATTACCACATGACCAATTACAAATCAGGATACAATTAAAGTCATCTATTATTACTTGACTTTAGTTATATCAGTGTAAATTTTCACACAATAATCTTTCCTTAATCACCGTAAGGAGAATTAAAGTAATTTTTTTTGTGAACCCTAACCTCCTTGTGGTATCTAGCTCCACCACTAAGTACGTCAAATGCTCTATAATCACGCACCAAACAAGCATTTTTAGAAGGAAAATAGAGAAAAAAATGCAACTTGAGAATTCGATGAGAAGGGGAGGTTGCTTGCTGCCAGAGATTCAAATAAGTGTTACTACTGATGGTGTTGGTGGTAGCAGGTTGATTTTTAAGATCAGATCTTACAACTTGTCGATCAACTCGAATCAATTTTTTCGGAATCTCCACCGAATTGATCGAGTCATTATTATTATTGTTAATATTATGTACCTTCTAACACCGAAGTCTCTTTTTGTTCCTTCGTTGTAACACGAAATCAAACGACGTCATACTATCTTTGTCTCCTTTTGATGATGATCATATCTCAATTTCTTCCACATCTATATCTTTTACATTAACTTAATAACCTGTATTATCCAAACAATACATATAAATTAACTACGATTAACTTTAACCACAGTTAATTTACTACTAATTATAGAACTAATGAAACAAATTTTTTAACAAAATTGGTAGAAAGTAAATTCATGATCATATATAAATACAGAATAATCACATCTAAAATCGTGGCGACTAAAAGTAGGGTAAGGTCGCCACTAAATATAATCGTGGTGACTTTTAGGTGTTCTGTAGCGACTTCCGTCGCCGCAAAAGAACTGATTTCTTGTTGTGCATGATAACTAGGGAAGCGACTCCTGTCCAGTAGAGGTTCTGTCCATTTCCTCCGGTGGAGCATTAGATTCTTTACACGTGTTCCATAAATATTTTAATGAATTGATTTGATTATCCTTTAACCAAGGTTAATTATTTTTACAATGAATTAATTAGATTCTTTACACGTGTCCCATGAATATTTTAATGAACTATTTGATTTATTATGCCTAGTAAAAGAAGTTCGGATTTTGTCTGCTTCTGATTATAAGCTAAAATGATTTTAGCTTCTTGGCATCCAATATTTTGATTCATGCATGGTAGGAAGCCTTCAAATAGGAACATAAAACTGAGATAGAATGACCACTTATAATTTGAACTAAGTCTAATTTGTCACTCAAATCAAGAGTCGAGACATAAAAAGCTACATACAAAAGAAAAAGCACAAACAATTTTTTTTTTTATTTGATGTCTGATATTCATATTGAGACTCGAACGTGAGAAGTCCCAAAAAAAAGCACACACAATTTAAGATGCACACACACAATTTAAGATGCACAAAGTAGAGATGCGTAAGAATGACAATTTCAAACAATACTTGAACAAGAAATGTAGTTTCTAAAGCCTTGAGGAATATTGGTGGGCAGCTACATTGAGGACAAATCTAAACTTAACATCATTCTTGGAAAGCCTATCAAAGGCATCATTAATTTTGTCAATTGAAACAAGCTCTATCTCACACAAGATGTTGTGTTTGCCACAAAAATTCATCATCTCTTGTAACTCCTTCACACTTCCAATAATGCTACCCCTAACAACTTTCTTGCCTGAAACATTTTTTCAAAAAATAATTAAACAACTTGAATATAACATGAATGTTTTTATACCTCCAAAAATATCGCCGCACCCACGTCGGATCCTTCAAAAATACACTATTTTTTGAAGGATTTGACACACACCTGTCGATATTTTTGAAGAGACTGAACAACATATGTTTTATATAATAATAATAATTTCAGGGGATATCTTGTATACTGTTTTACGGAAATCCAGTAACTTTTTGCCCATATTGGTATATATATTTAGAACATTTATGCCAAACATCTATAAATATTTGATTGTGAATTATGTTATTACCGTAGTATATTAAGTTGAGGTCATTGTAAGAACTTTTCTAACTTTAAATTTTGAATCCATCTCTAAATAATTCAATTGAAAATATTTACCATATATCAAAGGTGTAGCTGGGACTTCAATTGGTTGAGCTGGTTCTCCCACAATTGATATAGTTCCATTCACTTTTAGGAGCTCAAGATAAGGCCCTAAAGAATGCTTTGCAGATACTGTGTCAATAATAAAATCTAAACTTCTTCTGTTCCTCTGCCAGCAACCAAAAAAGGCAAAAAGAGAAAAAATAAATAAGTACTAAACTTTCAATTTATTGAACTAAAGAATAAAACTAATCATTGTATATTGTCTCACGAAAAAGTTATTTGCTATGAGGGGCATAAATTATAAATCAACACAAAATAGGGGCAAAAGTACAAAGGACCGCTCTTTTAAATGGAGGATTGAGGTTGGGTAGGCTAGGCCGTTGCAATCTCCAACCTTGGGTTGGTCAGCTCGTTTTAACAGCTATAATCACATTCATAAAATAATTATGTTGAGTGTATTAAAAATATGACATCTTAGTATAATCAGTCCAAATGCATGCTAGCTTATAAGAGGAGGATTGTCTAAGGTTATTTAAGAATACTATTGATCCGTTCCACATTGATTGAGACTTATACCCATTCTAACATCTCCTTCTCGCCCATGTCCAACTATAGCGTGGACCAAGAGTTCAAATGAGGATGAACCTGACTTTGATATCATGCAAAATTAGTTCTTGTGCCTAAGTCACATCCCAAAAGTTGGCTCAAAGGGAAGAGGATTGTCCAAGGCTTATAAGGAGACCACTCATCTTATTGACTATCAACATGAGACCTTTTCATTGTTCAACATCCTACCTCACGCCTAGGATTGGACATTTGGTGCGTGAGAAAATTTAATTTGGGGCCTAACATTTGGTGAGATGAGTTCTGCTCCAATACCATATAAAGATATGACACACAAGTCTTATTTAATCCAAAAGTTAGTTCATGAGAAAAGAATTTGTCCAAATCCATATAAGAAGATCATAGGTCTATATTCCCAACCAACATGAAACTTTAACCCATTCTAACAATTATAAACATGTATATTGTCAGCAACTCAACTTATACCCTCTATTTCAATTTATTTGTCCAATTTTTATTAGACTGTTTAAAAAAATTGTTTTATCTAGCTCTTTTTTGACAATTTTTCAATTTCAACTTTCTACGTGACATGTGCACACAGTTTACAAACCTGCATTTGTTTGAGGTCTGTGCTCAAGATAAAGCCATCAGCATCCAATTTGTCTTTCGCATCTTTTTCTTTAGAAGGAGATGTGCTAATAACAGTAACATGATGACCAAAAGCCTTTCCAAATTTGATAGCCATATGCCCAACACCTCCTAAACCTATTACAGCCATATGTTTGCCTGGTGACTCAAATAAGTTGCTATTTTTCATGGCAGTGTACACTGTTAGCCCTGCTCCCATTAGTGGTGCTGCTCTGTCCATAGGCAAACTCTCTGGTATGTGCACTACATATCTACATTTTAATTAAATCAATTTATAAGAAGAAAAAAGAGAAAACATTAGGGGTATATTTGGTACAAAGGAAAATAAGTGAATTTGTTATTTGTTTTTTTGTGTTCGATATTTAAGCAAAAGATATTATAGTCAGAGACGTATCCAAGGAGGGTCACCGGGTTCACGTGAACCCATGTTCCCCTCTTGAGATCATATATAGTAGTGTTATATTTTTTTTTAAAATGTTGAAATATAGATGTGTGAACCCACACTTGGAGTATCACATAATGCAATAATGATTGGGTGCACCTCTCTACGTGAGGTTTGAAATTTGAAATTTTCATTTATCTTGTTTTATTTTTCTTTCTAAAATTAGATAACACTTTTCTAAGTGGTTATTGGTAGCACTTTTGGCATTTTAATTAATTCAATATATATATATATAAGAATTAATTTTGGACCTATAATATTAAAATTTTAACGATTTTCAGTAATAAAAATCTAAATGTCGAACCGATCAAATTTATATCTTAGCAACCTTTTTGTAATAGTGCACGCATCATCTTAAAATCTTGAATACGCCTTTGATTATAATAAAAGTATTTGTATATAAACCAAATAGATACGATGTGGGGTGATAAGGGTGGGGTTGGGAGCTTAGGGGAGGTGAAGAAATTAAAGCATCATGATTTAATAAAAGTTACTCCTTATATTTCAATTTGTTTGTTTGATTTTGCTTTAACAAGGAGTTTACAAAAGTATTTCACATGTCTTAATTTATATGACTCACTTTCTTTTTAGTCAGTATAAAAAAGAATGACACATTTCTATATTTATTTGAGTAACAATCAATTTTAAAATGCTTATTTTATCCATAATGAAATGATTTCTAGTCAAACAAACATCTATGACTTACTTTAGACTACAAGTTTCAAAATCTTTCTTTCTTTCTTTCTTAAACTACGTGTCAGTCAAGTCAAACCATATCATATAATTTGAGATGAAAAAAGTAATTAAAAAGACTTTTAAATCATGTCGTCTTAAACAAAAAATACGTAAAATGTAATAAAATGCTCTTTAATCTTATTACCTGTGATCAGCAACCATGATTGTGGAGTAACCACCATAGGTGGGAGTGTCATCCCAATGAATGCTATTATAAACAGGTCTCATTTGGTCACAATAGTTCTCTTGGAAGCTATTGCAAAGCTCACAATCCAAACATGTAGCAGCAACATATCCAACTCCTACTCTTTCACCTACCTTGAACTTTGATACATTGCTTCCCACCTTGATTACAATTCCACTAATTTCATACCTAAATTTTTTATATATACATAAAGAAGTTGTAAGTTTTATGCCCTGATAATGTAAAAATATTCATATAAATATTTCACAAGCTTTAATTGTAGATAAATCTATATGAGAACTATCAATTGATAGCGTGTAAAAAAAATTATGATTTAAAATAAATCTTAAGAAAGTGTTACGTAAACTAAGACAATAAGAGTATTTGATATTGTGAGCTTTGACAAGGAGAAAAGACCAACTTTATTTCTTATTATGGTTTTGTGACAAACAAATTTGTCATCTTCCTTTTTAGAGGTCATTTATATAATACTACTTATTAAAGAACTTGCAAAAAGTGTGTTAGCTAGGTTATATTTGTCCTATCCAATTAGTAGTTTAAGAAATGATGTAATGATCCGAAGTTGACTAATTCAACGTTACCTTAATTTGTACATTAGTGATGAGAATCGGGTGAATGGAGAAGAGATAATAAATTTGAAACGTTATTTATATAACTTGTTTTCCATACTTTCATTAGGGAAGTTGTCATTTTTCTCATTTTTAAGGAACTTGTTTTCCGAGAAAAAATGTTTAGAATAAAACATAGAAAAATTACAAAATATTTTCAAATAAATGTTTTCCTCCATGCCAAACACAATTTGTCTCAAATCTCTCTACATGCATGCATGAGGTTGAGATTACATATTATTCAAGATTGGCTCGACTATAAGACAACTAAATCAATGACTTGGGGCTTCAATTTTCTCTGTGTTTCCATTATTTCCTAAAATTGTAATTCCATATATTGTTTAAAAGAAAAAGGAAAAATTGTGCATTATAGCAAACTATTACTTTAAAATAAATTCTATAGCTATAGTTTCATTTAATTCTAATTCGTAATAAACACATTGTCATTCTTGCCTCTCCCTTGAATCTCGCTCGCCACTCTCATTTCTCTCTCTTATCTCTCTCACTTTTATACAAACACAAATGTATAAATTGTGTTTGTATTTGTATAAAGCGAGAGAAACTATATATACAAATACATATACATATACTCCGTCCTATACACTTATAATTATACTAATACAAATCTTTCCTTGCCAGTTCTCTTTTGCCTATCTCTCTCGCTTTAAACAAACACAAATTATACAAATACAATATACAACTTGTGTTTGTATAAAGAGAGAGAGAGAGAGAGATTTGATATACAAATACAAATGTTTTAACTCGATTCAATTGTATACAAATTCAAATTTTATGTAGATATATAAACACAATCATGGATACATATACATAGTAGTTACATATAAACAATTATCTAACTGATATACATATACAATTCACCTCTCTCACTCGCCTCTCTCCTCTCTCTCCTAATCTAGCTCGCCACTCTAGACTAACACAAAGAACATATACATATACAAACACAATTTTCATAGACACAAACGTCCGATTTATACAAATCATTGCATGATTTATCCAAATAAGATGTTCCATAGCAGACTATGTTTTCTATGGAGCCCAATAGATAAACTGTAGCTATACAATGCTAATATGATTTTTATGTTTGTTATTCCTAAAATTTTGAAAAGAAAAATGAATTAGATTTTAGGTAATTGTAGTATTCTTTCTTACGTGACTATCAATTTTGTAGTCTCATTTATATCATAACGATTAACATGAACCAAACCTTTTGCATTATACACAAGCTATTGTTGTCAATATACAAAAAAGATCAAATTTGTGTTTTGGTGTCTTCTTCAAATTTCAAGCACTGCAACAAGTTAATAATATTTCAATATCATTATACTAACTTATCAAATTCAGCATAACACTATTTTGATATCATTAAATCAACACCTCAATTCTTGAGTCGTGTTTGATTATTCTAATTTTATATTATATTCTTTCATTGAAAATTTGTATTTCTTACCTTCTTACCTCATAAGACTTGTGTATATTATCCTATCCTTTTCAAAGTTAACTTATAGGATTACATTGAGTATGTTATTTTTATTCAATTTATAAATTTATATATGTCCAAAAAAAAAATTTAAGACCTCTGTATAATTTTAGACTCCTAATCTTGTTGAGATGACGACCTTGATATCATTTGCATAAGATAATAATAATATGTACTAAAACTAGTTACCCAGGGACAATAGGATAGGTTGTGTTGCCCCAATCATTCTTGGCAAAGTGCACATCTGTACGACACATCCCACAATACAAGATCTTGATGGTCACATCCTCAACACCATTATCTCTACAATAATTTAACAGAGATGGTGAACACCATTGTTAGAATATATTTCCAACAACTAGCTAGGAAAAAACAATATATTGTATGATATTTCTTTTGTCTCATTTTATGTGACACTTTTCATTTTACGAGAGTCAAACCGTTTAAGTTTGACTGAAAATTTGCGCACGGAATCTTCAAATTTTTTGAAATGAAATTTATATATTTGTAAACTACGTAAAAAGTACTATAAGTTAAAATAATCGAAAATTCAAAATAATTTATAAAAGATATATGAAAAATTTACGATCAGAGATAAACTTGTTTGTTTGAATCTCGAAATTCAAAAAGTGTTACATAAATTAGAACGGAAAGAGTACTATTGTTGAAGTAATAATGTATGTACTAATTAAGATATGTTATTAGAAACCTTCTCTTGAACATAAATGGTGTCAACTTGCCATGGGAGTCATGAGCAGCCCAACCAAGAGCACTTAGTGTGAGTTTTGGAGTTGATTTGGCCTTAGGAGAAATGGTTGGAGTTGTTAGAGATTTGAGTATTGAGGGAGAGAGTGGCATTGTAACAATTAGGCTTTTTATTTTTGTAATGTTACATTGGTTTCCAAATGAAGGGGGACCTTTCTCTTTATAGACCTCTAGTTCGTTTTAGAGGGGAGTCAGGATTTCAATAGAGAGGCAATATTTAAATTTAGATTATAAGATTTAAAAATCTTTTTTAGTTTTTTTTTTTTTTTTGTCAAGTAAAAATTAAATAAGTTAGACAAACTAATAAAAAAAGAGTAATATTTTTTATAAAGCTTATGCAAAAACGAATAAGAAAGATAGCCTATAGCCTTAAGCGATCAGCTCAACAAAAACATACTTGCATACAAACATAAGAAAACAAATACAAAATTCTCTAAAAGTTTTTTAAAATTTATTTTAAACACAGCCTTAATGATTACTATATTGCCAGACCCAATTAAAGTTAAGTATATATCCATGGAGAATTATCCATATTACGTGACGTCTACAAGTCTTTGTTGAATGGTGTGTCTTTCGATTTATATGTGATATATTTTATTTTTCAAAAATTAAATAGTTTAAGTTTACCTAGAAATTCATGTGTGGAATTTTTTACTTTTTTGAAATAAAATTTATATATTTGTAAACTACGTAAAAAGTATCACAAGTCATAATAATTGACAATTCAAAATAATTAAAAGAGGAGTATATGAAAGATTTACTTTTAAAAATAAACTTGTTTAAATCTCAAAATTTAAAAAGTACCACTTAAATTGAAATGAATAGAGTATCTCAGAGATGTGCTTTTTTAAAACAAGATGTCTAATTTACCTGATTCATTTTCATATATAATTAACTTTAAAAAATGATATATTTTTATATTTAGAAACAATACTTTAATTTTAAAATATTTATTTTATTTTTAATAAAATAACTTATTATCACATTAATATTTCTGATTATCTTAAATTATAATTTCTTTAATTATTTTTTAAAAAACTCCGTATCAATTCAAATTACCTGATCTGACATAATAGAGCTAGGACATGATCTGAACAGCTATAATAATTTATTCTTAGATTCTTTTGTCTGACTAGCTTTCTGCAACTATGTATGTGTATTATTCCCTCGAAGCTTGAATAAAGCACCTAATAGGAGGATTAGGTAAAGGAATTTAATAATTGACCATGATTATACTGGGTAGTGTTTTCAAAAACATTTTTGGTGTGAGTCTCATGGTGATTCTCGGGACGGGGCGTATAAAAAACATTTTGGGGCATAAATTAAAGACGTAGATTCATAAGGGGTAAGTCCTAAAGTTTGAGGCGTAAGCCCTGAGCATAAAAACGTAAGCCCTAGGCTTAAAAACGTACGCCTGAGCGTTTTGAATTTAAACTTTTTTTGCTTTAAATCATATTTTTATTATTGGTGTGATGGTATTTCTCAAATAGTAATTACGAAAAAGGGCCAAAAATACCCTGTACTATTCGAAAAGGTTTAAAAATAGGATAAACTACAAAATATGGCAAACATTAATATACATTTAAAATAAATAGCTACAGTTTGTTCTTTTATATTATATGGATATAACTACATAATAAATAGCAAAGTTAATTATATACAAATAATTAGAAAAGTTATTAATATTAAATAGAAAGTTATTATTACACAGTCTAGTAGGCATGTTTTATGTGATTGGTTCCCCAAGTTTAACCTCATTAATACTTTCTCTTTCATGAATATTACTATATCACAAAATTTCTGTGTTTTCTCCCCAAATTTCTTCCAATTTCAGATCATTTCGATGATTCTAGGAGCAATTTTTGTAATTTAAATTTATTAGATATCTTTTAATTGATTTTTTTCCTCGTTTTTGTGAAGATCATATGTGTATACATATATATTTTCATCTATTTTTATAGGCTTTCGATTGAAGAATTATTTATTTCTACATTATTTGTTTCCCCCAAATTTCTTCCAATTTAAGATTATTTTGATGATTCTAGGAGCAATTTTTGTAATTTGAATTCATTAGATATCTTTTAATTGATTTTTTCCTAATTTTTATGAAGATCATATTTGTATACATATATATTTCATCTATTTTTATAGGCTTTTGGTTGAAGAATTATTTGTTTCCCCCAAATTTCTTCCAATTTAAGATCATTTTGATGATTCTAGGAGCAATATTTGTAATTTGAATTCATTAGATATCTTTTAATTGATTTTTTCCTCATTTTTATGAAGATCATATTTGTATACATATATATTTCATCTATTTTTATAGGCTTTCAATTGAAGAATTATTTGTTTCTACATTACAATGGTTATAGTTATTAAGAAGGAAAAAACAATACAAGAAGAATATGAGCAAAAAGAGATTGATGTTTGTGTGATTGTCAAATTTGTATATAGTAGAATACTTATATACATAGATACTTGTATTGTAATATTAACACATGTTGAAATGATGATTTGTGAATACAAGTATATTTGGATACATAAGTAATCTATCTAATTTGGAAGGTTGATTAGGCAATACAAGTATAATTGGATACATTAATACTATATTTTTATAAACAAATAGATGAGTTAACACCAAGCCTCAAGTATTATAGGAAAAACTTGACCAAAAAGAGATTGGTGTTTGCTGGCTTTTTAAAATTTTTATACAGCCGAATACTTGCACACTTTGCTACCTACACATTCTATTATTTTCCATTTTTTTTGTTTTTGAGTTGTCAAATGTATCCATCTTTTGTTTAACAACAATGTATTCATATGTATACTATATTGGTGTATTCATTTTTTGTTTAACAATAGTGTATTCGTTTTTTCAAATTACCATGTTCATATGCTAAATTGTTATACTTTATCTTGTTTAATATATTAAGGGAAAAAGGACAAATATACCCCCAAATTATCATAAATGGTGCGTCTATACCCTTAGTTATACTTTCAGGTTGTGTATACCCTTACCGTCAATATTTTGGAACGTATATACCCTTAAAATAAACAGAGGGACACATGTCATGATCTTAATGGTCTATCCAAATTTAAATAGACCATTAAGATCATGACACGTGTCCCTCCGTTTATTTTAAGGGTATATACGTTCCAAAATATTGACGGTAAGGGTATACACAATCCGAAAGTATAACGAAGGGTATAGACGCACCATTTATGATAATTCAGGGATATATTTGTCCTTTTTCCCATATATTAATACATTAAGTTTTTACAAATACTTGTATCCTTGATATATTAATACTTTAAATTTTATAAATAAAGATACCAAATTGAATTTGTACAATTAATACATTTTCCTTATTTAATTCATTGTAATTAAAACTGTATTAGTGTATAAATAGAAAAATAAAAAACATATACAATAATACAGCTAGAAATAGACATAAATTGTAGTCATTTTTTATAAATACCATACTTATAGCTATTGAACTTTAATAACCCTATAAATATAGCATTTTTGTAAGTTGCTCAAAATATACTCCTCATTCACCTATTGGGCTAAAAATACTCCTCAGTCAACCTTTTTGGTCTACTATTATCCTTTAAACTAACAACTTTATATTTTTTAATTATTATTATTATTAATTATTACGTGACGTCTTTCTATTAGATAAAGTTTAATTCCAACCCACCAAACTTTCTCCTACCCCACCCGACCCATATTGACATACCTTGACCCAAACCCAAATACAAGATCCATTAAAAATAAAAAAAAAATTGAATCATCTCTTCTCCCCCTAAACCTAATATCCTAATTTTCTTCTTCTCCTTTTCTTATTAAGCAATTTCAAGATCAATTTCACCCAAAATAACCATAAGTTATTGTAATTATAAGGCACATAAGCACTATAATCATAAGTTGTTTTCTTGAAAAGCTAATTACATTGCATTGCGGGCATTTCGCCTTAAATTAAGACCCTATTATTCCATATTAGAAATTAAATTAATCAACATAGTACCAATCTTTACATAAATGGACAGTAATAGTACAACGTAGCTATAATTGAAGATTTTAAAACACACCAACATACATACACATTTATACAACTACTTGTAAATGAGTGGCGTTGAGGATCAAAAGCAGCAAAATCAAATGAAACGAGTAAATGGGGTTCATCATAATGAGGATAAAATAGATTATGTGTTTTAAGGATAAAATAAATTGGGTGAAATTGATCTTGAAATTGCTTAATAATAAAAGGAGAAGAAGAAAAATAGGACATTAGGTTTAGAGGGAGAAGAGATGATTCAATCTTTTTTATTTTTAAATGGATCTTGTATTTGGGTTTGGGTCAAGGGATGTCAATATGGGTCGGGTGGGGGTACGAGAAAGTTTGGTGGGTTGGAATTAAACTTTATCCAATAGAAAGATGCCATGTAATAATTAATAATAATAATAAAAATATATAAGGATGTTAGTTTAAAGGGTAATAGTGGATCAAAAAGGTTGACTGAGGGGTATTTTTAGTCCAATAGGTGGATGAGGGGTATTTTTAAACCTTTAGGTTTACTTTTATTTATTTTATTAGTAATAAAACTATAAAATTGAATATACATGAGACTACGCTCCGTAGATCCATGGGACTTACGCCCCGTATCTCAAGGCTTACGCCTTGCCCTGAACTGTATAAAGCATATCGCCTCACGCCTCCGCCTTTTAAAACACTGATATCGGGTATGGGTGCATGTGCTAACGGGTTCAATATATGTTATTTTTTATCTCAATTTATGTGACACAAATAAAATTAGAGAGTTCATTAAATTTTAATGTAACTTTTAGATATATTAAATTGATAATTATTAAGATTTATAATACTTTTTAAATAACATATGTTACTTTATTTGTCCCAATTTTTATGCCTTATAAAATTGCAAGAGTCAATTAAAACAATATGATATATAAAACAACAATTTAATATAATAACCATCTAGAGAAGAAGTTAGTGTAATGATCTAAACCATCGTTATTTAATTGCACCTTATGCAGAGTCTTAAATTTTGCAAAATTTGATGCCAAATTGAAATTTGAGGCACACGATGAAATTATTAAATTTGAAATTATCTGAGCTGATGTCAGTCTATCATAGCTGGACATCTCTTGCTATAACAGTGCCGCAATAACGCCTGCAGGGTCGTTATAGCAAGGTTAACGAAATCAAACTATAGATAAGATGATGTCTTTTATTTTTCTTCCTATTTTTCTAGGACAAAATAGGCGAGGGCTATTCTAAAAATTATCCTAAGCCACTTTAAGCTCGGGGGCAATGGAAAAAAGGAATTTTCGCACAAAGAAGTGCAAGACCCAACAACTTTCGGTCCACATTCGTCAGGAATCACCCCAAGGAGCAAAGAGGTGCATTCAAAATTCTTCAACAACTACTTGACACCCAAATAGACTAGATTTTCTTAGCAGAGTATTTATACCATATTTATACATGTAATGTCTTGTAGACTATCGGGAGACATCATGCTTAGACCTTTGGGCACAGAGTTTGAATGTATGTATGTTCGGGCATAGAGTCAGAATGTATGTATGTATGGTTAGCTATGGTTAGGCGTAAAATGGTCATGCTCAATATTGTTGACTTTGTGATGATTGTTGGGTGTTATTCTGAGGAAGAAAACTATGGATAATCAGACTGTGATCAGGAAACATTTGTAATGGAATCCTTCTGAGAAAGGATGGTAGTTGTTTTCTCGTATATATTTTATGTGCTTGTTAATTGTGTTGTTAGTAATGCACGCATAGTACATGATTACAAAAGTTGAGAGGACATGATGTGAAATGCAAGATGTAAAGTTGAAAGGACATAATGTGCAATGCAAGATGTTGTCAATCGCGTGCAATGTATATGTTACATGAATGTACAAGTTTGATCGTGACTTTTCTGTAGTTGTGTTGCATTATGTATATAGTATTAGGAATCGGGTGTCACACTGTGTGTGCGCACGCGTGCGCGACTTGATGTATTCGGGCACTTCATCCAATATTAAGTGTCCACGGTCTTTCAATAGTAATATAACTCAACTAGTGAGTTGGGGTCGAGTCCCAAGGGAGCGGTTTGTAATTGAGAATCAATAAAAAAGCTAAAATGTGTTCAAATTAATCATAGCTATAGACATTTACGAAGAAAAATATGATAAATTAAAGGGTGACACAAGTGTCAATTATCAAAGGGGGTTTTGTAAGCAATTATCAACTAAAATGACAACTAAAATGAAAATGCAAATATGGAGACGGGATTCTTGGGATGTGATAAGAATATGGGCTAAAATATACAATCGGGTAAATGCTATTGATAGTAACTCGTTGCAAATTTGTAACTAGGCTAGACTTTAGTGGGGGTAAATTTTCTCTCGAACAATTTACCCCGAATCAAATCGATTTCTCTTGAATACCGATAAACGGCAATGAAGCACAACCTTTGCCTTAGTCCATTCACTCTCTCAAGCTGAATGTGTGGGAGAGGGTTTAGGATTCACTCTCTCGAGCTGAACCCACGACAACCTAATAACCACAGACTATCGATTCAGTAGTTTTGGTTTTAAAACTTCTCTCTCGAGCAAGTCAAAAACACGAAGATAAAATTGTATTTGCAACTACAACCCCGTTAAATTCAAACACAACTACTGAATGAAATCACCTCTAAACAATGAATAAATAATTAATTAACAATACCTAGCAGTAAATTCAACCCATATTCACAAATTCACACCCTAATAATTGAGGTTTTAGCTAGACATAGTAAAGAGATAGAAATCCATATCGAAAAGTGTTTCCATCAAATGGGTACGATAAATATTGTCTTTAAACACGTCAATGATAAAGAATCTTCAATACCCAATTCCAATCACTTAGAAAATGGAAATCTTCAACTCTTCAAAGGTAAGGAAAATAGTCTCCAAAAACTAAGTTCTAAAGACTGAAAGTTCTAAAACTGAGTTTTGAAATGTAAAACTTGATACTAAACGAAAAATTCAAACATGTGTTTATAGTTGTCAAAAATTCTGCTGCGAAGGATCGTTTGGCGTAGTTAGTCGGGATTGCCGATCCACTCGGCAATCCACCCTTTGGTCTGGTTCATCGCCTTTCTGCATTGTCCTTCAGCAACTTCAAGTTCTGGAACATTGGGCGATGGAGTACCACATCGCAGAATCGTTCGGCGACTCGCTGACTGCTTCTTTATCTCGCCGATTCGATTTTCTCCTTTAGAGCTTGGCACACCGGAACATTAGGCGAGACCATAGCCATTTGGCGACTCACCTAATGGTTTAGGCAATCCTCATGCCGTCTTTTCTTCATCTTTTCAGCTGCCTTGTTTCTTTTTGCCTAGAAGTGTCCATGCTTTGTCTCTGACTCCAAATACCTGAAACTCAAGGATTTTTATCAGTTATTGAGACAAAATATGTATTTGAGGACACTAAATCTATCAAAATAAAGCCCTAAAAGAGTCCAAATCATGGACTCATCAACACCCCCAACTTAAGCTTTTGCTTGTCCTCAAATAAAATTCAAGTTCAGTAGTTCAAAAAAAATGTCTCAAACAGTGCTACACAAGACTCAATCATGAATGCATACAAAAAGTCTCAACTTGTGCAAGGATGAATTGTGCACTCAAATATTCAAGTTGTGACTCACCATTACCAAAGAATCTCAAGCTCACTATACTTGCTTCAAATGCAAGTTCAAGCTCAGAAAAGGTATTCACATGACCTCACAAAAAGAATGATTCCATATTCACTCAATGGTTCAATCAATTAAAGTTTTGCAATCAAGATCAAAACTCACACTCACAAAGATAAACACAATGCATGATTTCACCCATTGGTTTGCCCTTATTTTCCAATCGACTTTTCTTCAGCTCATTCAAGATCAAAAAGGTCTTTTCAAGGCTTATAATGGGGCTGAGTGTATAGGTATGATCATTTAGGCTTATAGGAAAATCCTCATGAAATGTGATGTGAACAACATTTTCGTTCCTTCTTTTTATCATTTTCATTCAATCTCAAAAGTTACCTCTTATTCATCTTTCAGGAGGCATTGGGAACCCTATTTTCTTTGTATTTCCACAACTTTATTTCACAACTTTTTTTTTTCTTTTTCTCTCTTGTTTTTTTTTTATATGGAGAGGTTCCATTTTTCTCAAAACATGGGCACAAGGGACTTCTTTGCATTTACTTGATTTGCCTTCTCTTTTCACCACACCCCCAACTTAGGCTTTTGGCCTAAGTTGGCTATTCAAACAAACCACAAATCATGAGGATTATGGGTAATGGGTCAATAGAAAGTAGCAAAGTTAGCAAGTTTCTTCTAAGAAAAGGTTTAGGCTCAAAGGGTGCTCAAAAGAGGTTCACACACTCACAAGATAAGCTACAAAAGAGGTATAATTTCAAATTGATTTACAGTCTTAAAAATTTTCCTAAGATCATCTCAAGAAATTGCATTACTTAGTCAACAGGACCAACATCGCAAATTCTATGTGTCATCACACATGGTTTACAGTAAGCTCATCACACAAGGCATTGTCACCAAAGTCAAATAAGACTCCACACTTTGCTTGTGTGCAATGATCATCGCAAGAGACTCAATTCGATACTTGGCTAGTCACAACGAGATGCAAGGAGTTCACATATTGTCTATACAATTTCAATTGACCTTGTTGTAGCCGCACATTCATTTTGGTTCGGTTATGAACACTATTTAAGTCATCTGTATTGATCAAAATTGATACTCAAATTTGCAAGAAAACAACCACATTTAACACATACAAGAGGTGACAAATTTTTTTTGGAAGGGTTAAAAATCATTTACAACTAAAAATGAGGAGCCACACGCTCAAGCATCCACAAAAGCAGTATCAACACAATTATAGATTTCAACCCAAATATATAAACAAAATGGAGTCACAAAAGATGGGCCTCACCCCACCACAAATAAAAGGATTTGTCCTCAAATGCAAATAAAAACATCCACAAGTTGAAATAAATTAAGGTAGAGATAAAGGTAAAGAGAGGGTCTTGTCTACACAGTCGTTCTATCCGTTTGGGCATCAGTGCTCGATGCATCACTCTGAGTCTGAGCATCAGTGCTTGGGATCACCTTAGGAGGAACGACAGTGCCAGATCCACTAGGGGATGTCACGTGCGAGTCCTCCAAAAAGGCCTGCACAGCTGCATAAAATCCTTGGGCCATGAAGGAACATTAGGGTCTCTGATAGTGGTCTTCCTGTTATAAGTGGATCTCTTGCCCTTTCCTTTCCCATCCGTTGTGGGAAGTTTCGTAGTTTTGCCTCTGAATAGAGTTGCATCCTCATTTATCGTAATCCCCTTAGCCTTTTCTTGGACTGGTATTATTTTTTGAGCTGCTTTTGATCTAGTCATATCTGTAAAACCTCGAGGAGAAGTTAGGAAATATCCAAACAAATGCACAGAGAATTAGGTGCAGACAGACTCGCCGAAATAGTTGGCGGGTTACCGAATTGCTTCGGCGAACTGGGCTAGCCCGCCGAAAGTTACATTGTAAGAAGGGTTCAGGGGTTCAAACAAAGGGCGATCAAGAAGACTTTTGACAAGTCACTGAGTTCCTTTCGACGACCTCAGGCTTTTCTACAGATTCCAACAACACATTTAG
This sequence comes from Solanum bulbocastanum, assembly GCA_037074985.1. Taxonomy (NCBI): domain Eukaryota; kingdom Viridiplantae; phylum Streptophyta; class Magnoliopsida; order Solanales; family Solanaceae; genus Solanum; species Solanum bulbocastanum. The sequence continues at coordinate 5,576,378 of CM073604.1, forward strand.
CATGAAATTAATGGTGAGATGGGGACACTAGGTGAACCGCCGAGTGGTTCGGCGATCTCGACCCAACTTGTCAAACGACCCAACGTACCTACTTTCAACCCAACTTCTCGAATTCAACCCCACAACCCTCGAAAATAAAATCAATGGATGTTCTAGTAAACCTAAAGTATGTCCCATGACACACAAGCATAGCCCCACGAAATTTACTTCATTTGAAGCACAGGACTATGGGATTTCGACAATCAAAACATCACAGACAAGATTATCAACTTAAATCAAGGATTGAAACATACTAATTCTATCAAAGAGGCTGAGCACACAACAATACGATAAGATCATTGCAAATGAGTACAATTTTGATAAAAGAAATTTGGGGTTCGGAAAACCAACCTCTGATGTCGATTAAATTGATATTGAAATGTTAGGTGGCAGTGTAATCCAACTCCGAGCACAAATCAATGCTAAAAAATATTCTAAAAATGCAAGAAATATAGAAACTAGAGTATGGATATGAGTTTGTGAAGATGAAAAGTGAGCGAAAATGAATGAATTTGAAACTTTTAACCCTTTGCCCTGAAAAACAGTCCAGTTCTTGCCCATTCAGCGACATTAGTCGTGCTCGCCGGGCCACTCGACGACACGCTGAGTAGTCATTTACCTCACCAAACTTTACAGGACCTCCAGTTATTTTAGGGGTCTAAACGACGATCCTCGTCGAAATCTCCAACATGGTCAGTGATTTGCCAATACTTTCTTGGGCTCGCCGAGTTTTACAGACTCCAATGTAAAATTTTCTTGAGTATGATGGAGGTTTGGGTTGGGGTCGCCGACCTCTTCGGCGATTCACTGAATGGACCTGATGCTTGCCAATTTGCACTTTTCGAACACTTTCCACACTTCCACCTACATAATCATCACACCATTATTTTATCAAAACAAAATAAAGCAATAGGGGGTCTTGGGTTGCCTCCCAAGCAATGCCTTAGTTAATGTCGCGGCACGATGCAAGTCTACCTTCAAACCTCATTCTTGGGTTTAGCCATAGTATCAGTAGGCAAACCCCCGTGCTGTCTCGAGTTGAGATGAGACGATATATGATCCATTTGGGTCTCCAACTGCTTGATCGACACTGAATGGGAGGTGACGGTCTGGCTAAAGGTAGACACATCTTCTTTCATTTCTTTTAAAATTTTGTCTGACCCTTCAACTTTGTTGAGGATATGAGAGAGCATATCCTCAGATTAACCACTTTCCAAATCTTTTGGCTTTTGGCGCTTCTAGGAAGGCACATACCTATCCTTCTCCCCATTATTTCAATTCGGATTACGGTCCCTCCATTCATGATATCGATTTTTCCAACCTTCATCCCTAGCCCAACCTTGGTTACCACCCTACCTCGGGTAGTTTGAACGATAACCACCGCCTTGGTTGACAAGGAAATTTACCTCTTCATTATACAAGACTTCAAACTTAGACTCATCCGAATTAGCACACTCACCCACAACATTGACACTTCGAGCACCAGCTCCTATGACATCTTTTGACAAAATATCAAGTTATGTCATGATCTTGGCCATTTTTTGGTCCCTTTCTTTGTCCTTTTCCATTTTTTCCTTAGTTAACTTGAACGTGAGAGGGGAGACCTGGTCTTCATGGGTATACTACGCCCTATTTATGGTAGTCATGCCATCCAAGAGTTGAACAACTATCACATAAAGTTGCTGCATCAAACCTCCCGAAGAGAGTTGGTCAGTAACACCCTTATTTATCGAATCTAGACTCTGATAAAAATACTGCAGCAATACGTTATCAGGTAAGGCATGGGTTGGGCATTGAAGCACCAACTTTTTGAATCGCAACCAAGTTTTATGTATAGTCTTGCCTTCTAGACGTTGAAGCTTTGAATGATGTCCCAAAAGGTCATCATCTTCGATGGAATGAAAAATCACACTTGAAATGCGGTGACCAACTCCTCCCACGAAGTGATTGATTCACGTGGAAATTAAGCCAACCACTTGCACGCTTCACCCATCAAAGAGAATGGGAACAACCTCAACCAGACCGATTCTTTGGAGATATTCTTGACGGAGAATGGTCCGCTTACATCCATAAAATTTCTAATGTGCGCATGAGGATCCTCATGAGCCAAACCACTGAAATTCCCTTTTAGTTGCAAGAGTTGCAACATAGTACTCATGATGTGGAACACCGCAATCCCTTCGGCCGGAGGTAAGCGAATGGCACTAATACTGCCCATAAGATGGGGGTCATTAGCATGAGGCTTGTTGACATCGTTGAGATTTTCGATGTTGTCATGATGACCTACTTGGTTGCCATTGTTGCCGTTTACGCTCATACTTTCTGTTTTCAACGCAAGCAAGTAAACCAAAGCTAAAAATTAAGTAAGTAGAACTATCACTAACAAGAGCAAAGTTTAACTTAACTAAAAATTCTCAATTAACACCACTCCTCTACAGCGACGCCATTTTGACTTGACGTATCCAGGCGCTTCATCCAATACTAACCGTTGACAATCGTTCAATAGTAATATAACCCAACTAATGAGTTGGGGTCGAGTCCCAAGGGAGCGGTTTGTAATTTAGAATCAATAGAAAAGCTAAAATGTGTTCAAGTTAATCATAGTTATAGACATTTACGAAGAAAACTATGATAAATTAAAGGGTGACACAAGTATCAATTATCAAACGGGTTTTTGTAAACAATTATCAACTAAAATGACAACACAAAAATGCAAATATGGAGACATGATTCTTGGGATATGATAGGAATATGGGCTAAAATACAACCGGGTAAATGCTATTGATAGTAACTCGCTGCAAATTTGTAACTAGGCTAGACTTTAGTGGGGGTAAATTTTCTCTCGAACAGTTTACCTCGAATCACATCGATTTCTTTCGAACACCGATAAGTGGCAATGAAACACAAGAAATGGGAGGTATCTCAACACTTCGGATAGATCATCAAGAAAGACTTCTGGAAACTCTTTTACTAGATGAACTAACTAAATGGGAGGTATCTCAACACTTGAGTCATTAACTTGGACTAAGTGATAGCCACAACCTTTAGAAACTAACTTTCTTGTCTTAAAGTATGAAAAGAAATGACCCTTAGGCACTGCTGAACTACTTTTCCACTCTAAAACTGGCTCATTAGGAATTTGAAACATGACAACTCGAGTCCTACAATCAATGGAGGTATAACAGACATAAAGCCAGTCCATACCCGGAATGACATCAAAATCTACCTGTCTAACTCAATTAAATCAGCCATGGTGTCTTTGTGATTGATGGAAATGACACAATCACGATAAACTCGCTCAACTAGAATAGACCCTTTAGCCGGTGTAGAAACAGAAAAGGATTCACAAAGTTTCTCAGGAAGAACATCAAACTTATTTGCAACATATGGGGTTATAAATGATAAACTTACTCCTGGGTCTAGCAAAGCATAAACATCAAAAGCAAAGGCTTTGATCATACCAGTAACAACATTTGGAGAGTTCTCTTGCTCTTGACAATTGGTGATTGCATAAAGTTGGTTTATTCCTCCGCCAGTACCTGAAGTAGCTGCTCTAGGTGCATCCCTGTCTGGTGGAGCAACTGATGAAGATTGGGCCCTATTGCTTTGATTTCCACTACCTTGCCTGTTCTTTGGACACTCTTTCATGAAGTGACCCTCTTGCCCACACTTGAAACAACCTATCTGGCCATCACGAAACTTACCTGGGTGGATCCTACCACATTTAGCACATGTAGGAGCCTAGTTACCTCCTTTCGCTACACTACCTTAAGACTGTGCAGGTCTAGCTCTAAAGTTCTGTGAATTATGACCATTATACTCACCTTTGTTTCTGGGTGCAGGTGTACTAGCAGATGATGGAGCAGGTCCCTTTTACTTTTACTGAAAGGACGGACGGTTCACATTACCTTTTTGCTGCCCACACTCATTCCTTGTCTTAGCTTTCTTATTTCTGAACTTTTCCTTGTCCCTCAGCTTCTCTTCCTCAACCTGCTACACATAAACTATCAACCTTGATATGTTCATGTCCTCGATAAGCATTGCAGCCCTACCTTTCTTACTCGATAGACGAGACAACCCAGCAACAAACAAGCTCATTCTACTTCTCATGTCTGCAACCATCTCTGGAGCATAACAGGATAGTTGGGTGAACTTCAACCCATACTCATGAATAGTCAAAAAATCCTACTTAAGTGTGAGGAACTCACGTACCTTGGCCTCTTTCAATTCTCAAAGAAAAAAATGCCCCAAGAAAGCTTCCTCAAAACAGGCCCAACTCGCAGGTGGTGCATCTTCAGCTCTACCCTCTTTCCACTGGTCGAACCAAGTCCTAGAAACATTCTTCAATTGATATATAGCTAGTTCAACTCGCTCAGTATTTTCCACATGCATAATATCAAATACCTTCTTCAGCTCCTCAATAAAGTTATCTGGATTCTCAGTAGTGCTCGAACTAGTGAAGCTTGGAGGATTCATCCTCAGGAACTCACGAATCCTCGAAGTGTCAGCCCCTTCTTATCGAGCTCCTATTTACTGCCAAACCTGGTTAGTCACAACTTGACTCAGCATCCTAATTGCTTTCCTGAATTCAGCATTAGTGACTTCCCTTTGAGGTTGCACTTCAGGTGCATTTGGTAACTCTTGCTCCTCAACATTATGCCTAGCAGAATAACCTTTGACAGATCTTTGTGGAGGCATGATTATCTGAAAACAGGCGCAAGCACGAATTTGAAGGAAACTTTTACAGATCAAACTTTAACGCACGAAATGAGTGCGAAAGAAGTGATAAATCTTTCTAAATGTTGCAGCCTCCTAATTATAGATGTGGTGCGCTTCACATCGATAACTAGGACCCTCCAGACATGGCTTCACTCCCTAGGACTCTTGAACTCTGTGCTTTGATACCAAGTTTGTCATGCCCCGAGCCTACATCCTGGATGTGGTTGGCACTCGAGAACCATTGCTAGCCCCAAGCGAACCGTTGGCCTGGCTTACTTACTTAGCGGAAGACTTAAACACAAGAGATATAGCTCATACAACAACTTAAAAGATAATAACTTAGCCAAAAATGGCCACTCAAGTCTTAAATGTATACAACTAAAATGAATAAGACTAAAGAACTAATACTATCAATCTATAAAGCCTTTAAAACAAAAAGGGATGTCTGGACAGGACCCCCGATCATCCTAATAACTGAAAACTAGAAATCAAATGATAAAAGAGTCCTTCGAAATGCAAAGAGGATCACCAACTGACTCGGAGTGCTGAACCTGATCAACGAGGCGCTGGATGTTGATCCTGGTTACCTCTGTTTACATCATAAGACGATGTAGGCCAACTGGCATTAGTACATTGAATGTACGAGTATGCGAGTTGGAATGCTAAACAATACATAGGCTTGAAAAGATTCTAAAAGAAACGCTTACCTTAGCTCTTCTCAACTCATGTATAACTTAACTCAAAATAAAGCAATGAACACATGCAATATATGAAAAACTTTATAACACAGTAAAAACAACTTAGTTCATTAAAGGAAATGTAGTAACAAACTCAACTTTACTCATATAATAAAATAATATAATTTCTGTGGGAGATTCTCTAACCGACAACCACCACCATGAGCCTAAGTGATGATACATTGTCTTGCCCACGCTGCCAGAACTGTCCTATACTTTGCCGTCATATAGAACGCTTAACTTAGTGGATCCACTAGCTTATGCTAAAAGCATCTTAAGGAGTCATCTAAAAAGTATGATCATTTACTACCCATGATGGCTACATGGTTTATGGAGACTTGAGTTAATATGAATTCGCATCCCCATATCGGTGTTCAATACTACTCCCAAAATATACTTAGCTCATATGTTTTAAAAATAAACTTTCTTTCTTTGGTTTGAGATAATTACTCAAAACTTAGCTTAAAAGCTCTCTTGGAATCAATGTTCCATTTTCTTGCACAAATGTAAAAACATTTATAAATTCTTTGGAAATATTTAGTTTCCTTATAGGTTTTTGAGAAATGAACTCAACTCTTTACTCTTTACTTAACTTGAAACTTAAGTCTTAAAGCAAAGTTAAAGCGTTTGTTAAAGACTTTTGAAAACTTTAAAAACTCAGCTTTGACTTCCGTCTTCACTTCTAAACTTGACTCTTTACTTTGATCCTAACTTTTCTTGAATTGGATTATGGATTCACGGTTCATGATATCATGTTTAAGGATGATTTCATGATGTTTAGATGTACCTTAGAGTGTTGGAATCAACTAGAAAATAAAGGTACATTGCTAAGGAACAAGTACAAAAAGGTGGGGAACGAATAAGGAGAACTGGCGTCCTTGGCGTTCTGAGAGGTGTGGGGCACCAGCCCTCAACATTCAGGGACTGGTCTGGGGTGCGCTGTCTGGCGTGGCGCCCCAAGGGTGAAGATTCACAGACATTTTTGGGGCGTGCTGGCTGGCGCGACGCCCTACCCCTATCCCCAGGTGTTTGACTACTTTTCTTCTCCGTTTTTCATATCTAAACCGTCTAAACTTCCATGGTTCCTTCCCCAAACACTTAGCATCATTTATACCCTCAATATATGATAGATTCAAACCAAATTTACACTCGGAAACATGAATCAAATTACAAGAAAACTTCAATCAACATAACCCACAAAAATTCAAGAAAACCTTCAACAATATTCATCAAGAACTCAATTTCTAAACCTTCAAAGAATTAAATTCGCTGAATTAAATCATGATTGGCGTGTGGGTGAACTAACCTAATGCTATGTGATCTCACATACCTTTTTAGGGATCACCCCCGATGAAATCCACAAGCTATCCTTGACGAAATCGACGAATCTTGCTTCCTCTTCTCCTTTCTCCTCTTTTCTCTTTTCTCCAAGCCCTAGCGTGAACTCTAACTTTTCTAAACTAACCAAAATCTGATTTTACCCTAATTAATCTCCTAAAAACAAATTGGAATAATTAGGTAAGGAAAAGACTAACCAAAATCCGGATTAGACTTTCCTTAATCCAACAGCCCGACTTCAAATGGCATAACTTACTCATATAAACTTAGAATCATGCAAATTTGGTGGCGTTGGAAAGATCATTCAAGAGCTTTCCAACCATATCTGGAAGTACACCTAACTCATCCTGAGCTAGGAGTTATGGCCATTTGAAGTTGACCAAAACTCAACTTTTTCTAACTTAAATAGATTTCCAAATTTTCATTATTTCCAAACAATGACTATTTCCAATTATTAGTTTCTTCCTAGTTATTTCAAATTGCGAGATGTTACACCTTCTTCAACGAGTTTTACGTTTGGAATCAATTGGTCTATCGCGCTTGGCATACCATAGACTCTGTCCTTCAAGGACTATTTATTGGAGCATTTGCAGCTTAATTAAAATATTGGGTCAGCAAATACATCTGGCAAATTATTTGCAACATTTTGCAAATGAATTATCTCTTGAACTTCAAGTTCACATTTTTTTAACGAGGATCTAGATTATTCACCCCGCAGATAATTTTCAGCTGCTAAACATATCTCCTCCTAATGTTAGGAAATCTAACATTTACTCCTAACCTCATTTGGGGATCCATCTTTGTGCGTGGTGGAGCAACAAAATCATATGTTCACACATCAAATTTTTTAGATGGAAATTATTTGGTTCCTGACCCTGAACCAATTGTGATGGGAGAACTTTGTTGGCTTGATGCATACATGTTAAATAAACTCATCTCATTCCAAATTCTATTTGAGAGATTTGTTCTCATAATCAATGTTCTAGCTATAATTAGAGGCAAACAATTTCTGCTAAACCAATCAGTATTATCAACATAATTTTATAGTTTGAAACTGTGTTCTTAATTTAACAATTTAAGCAAACAAACTTACAAAAACCAATTTGTAAGTTGATACAAATTCACATGTGATCATACCATAGATGCATCTATTAAATCATAATAATAAGCGGTCCACATGGCTGATCGCTGGTGAAAGGATCCATATTCACCTTTTTATATGTTTCAAATAATTTCACTGGTCCAATCCCAACCTTAGCTGGTACAATGATCATTTTATCATGAAAACAAACAACACATGAGAATTCTTGAAGAATCTTTTATTTCTTCAACATATAACCACATGAATTCTCAATTCTTTTGCATCACATTTAAACCGAAATGGTCAACCAGTTATGACAACTGCTATTTATTCTAGTAAGCTTCTAGTTTACTTTTGCATGTGATTCCATCATCATGCCTATATTTGTATACAACAAACAAGAGAAAGGCGGATAACCTTTTATGTAAATATTCATAACCCGCTTTGGTTGTAGTAATCTGAAGATATTTAATATTTCAATAATTTACAGTCTCAGTATAATAATTTTTTTTTTTCAATTCCTCCGAAACTTAAAAAGTTTCTTTTGAGACTTACTACAACCTCAATATTATGAACTATTTTCATTTTTGGATAGTAACAAATTAATTCTTTCGAAACTCTTAATTAAGTTTGTGTACTGCCACAAATTTCACAACACCATTCTTATGGTGACCATCTCCTTCAAGGAGAAAATTATTATTATTATTGTCATGGTAAAATTATTACATGCAATACTTATTTCTTGACAACCAATGACAAATTTGTGTTGCCACACAACAACATTTATTTTGGTCATGACCACAAACTTTATAGAAAAGAATTATTTCTTTCTTTTGTCCTCCAATAGGTCATAATAAAACATATCACCACATTTGTGTAGTACTCAAAGTATATGACCAAAATGACAATTTATGCCAATATATATTTTCAATATCTCAAACCTCCTGTAGAGGTGAGATGTGACATTTATCCAACCATACATGAACATGTCCTTATCCATACGAACACAAGTCACATTTTCTTGAAGAAATGAACCATAAACATTTGTACATGCTCCATAAGTTTTTATTAGAAACTCATTATCATGCTTTGGCATTATCAAATTTATGTGAATCGCCTCAACATCACTTTAAGAGGTCAAATGTACCAAATGTACTACCACTTTGTATTCCTTTACTTTGATGGAGGATTTACAAAACTTTTCAAATTGTCTTGCATCAACAACAATGTGCCCAATATCTTTTCATAATAGAAATTACATTCACATTTGAAGGACCATCTTAAGAAACAATGTGCCCTCATACCACTTTGATCGACAAAATTATCTTCACATTTGAAGGACCATCTTAAGAACTCATAATGTTCTTCCTTTTACTTACGACAATGATGAGCTTTAACATTTTACCACACTCATATTCATACATTCAACTACTTGTCATTTTTCAGACATATTATGCACTGCTACCACATTTAAATAAAAGAATGGAGGAAATTAATTGGGCAAATTTCATGACTTTCAATCAAAAGTATACAACTTTATGTTAGTCATCATCATATCATCACTATAGTGTATTAGGACTTAAAACCCAATATAAAGACGCCTTTGGTAATAAATCAATGGAACTTGAACCCAACATCTTATTATCATGGTGTACCGAGACTTTACTCGATGTCTTACCCACTTGGTGCGCTGAAACTTGAATTCACCATCTTACCCTCAATCAATGTCTTAATAAACCAAATGCATTACCAAAAAATAAATATTGAATACCATAAATATAATCTGAATTTAACTTAAAATTGAGTAAAAATGAACAAAACTAATTAATTAGAACAACATGTTGGAACCATATAAAAGTCTCAAGTTAAAATAAATTAAAACATTTTAATAGTCCCTCTCAACATTGTTATGAAGATTATCATAATTTACTAACCATTTTAAAATAACCACAAAACAAGTTTTGTTAGTACAAATAATATATAGGATATGAAGTATACCATGCAACCGAAGAATTACTAGGATAATTCATAAAAATAAAGAAATACCTACCATTGATTCTTGATGGAGAATGAACAACTCGTGCTAATAACGTGTTGTAAAACTAAAGCAAAATAAGACAAGAAATATAGAGGATGAAAGCAATAGAAATAGAGAGACAAGAGATGAAAGTTTTTCTTCTTATTCCAAGTTTTCAAGTGTATACAATATGAACTCTTATGCCTCTATTTATAGTGTAACATAGAGGCATACAAAAGGTTAGTCATAAACATGACATTAACATGAATATAATGGAGGAGGTTATGGAAGTGAAAGGTTACAAGAATAAATGTTATAAAGTTGGAGGTTATGGTTATCCTCATAATGGAGGAAAGTAATGGAGATAATGGGTGAGAGCAACTTCTTGGTGTAATGAACATCCATGCTATAATATTTTATAATAAACCAAATATTTTACGTTTTGTTAGATTGTATTTGTGGCAATTTTAATACATTTTTGTGGGGTCATTAGTCGCCACAAATACTAAAATTTTGGTGACAACTAGTGTTGTTGCCAAGGAAAAGTATCAGCCACTTAGTATAGCCAATGATCCATGGGTCGCCACGACAGGTTATTCATGGCGATATTTTGACTTATGTGGCGATTTGCATCGTCACAAAAAGGTTCTTTTCTTTTATATATATATATTATAAGTGAATGTCCATTATTTTTAAGGTGCAGTTTCAATTATTATGTAATGAGTAAAATATTTAAAATATTATTCAAATTATCTTATTTGTTTGAGTTTTATATCTAAATTATAAAGAGTGTGAATTTCATACTTTAACTATCACTTATTAGTATGAGAAACACACATCAACTGATATGTGTTGGTGTGTGTACTACACTCTCTTTTATTTAAAAAACTTTGCCATATGAATAAAATATTTCACTTTTGTTAAAATTCAATAATTTCTTAGTATTAGTTAAAAGTTAAATATCCCAAAAAATTTGAATTTTTATATTTTTTAAAAATAAAATTTAAAACAGTTTTCTCATACCACCTTACTTCCTCCCCATGAACCCCTTCCCTCCCCCCCCCCCCCCCTCTTTTATTTTTTTAAAAAATCTCACCCCTCCCATCGAACCACCCACCCGACCTCCGCCTCCCGTTAAAAAAAATTAGAAATTCTATTAGCTTTTTTTAAAAAAAAGTTCCTACCCCATCCCCAAAATAATATAACATTTTTTAATTTCCTTTATAAAAAAAAATTAAAAAGAATTTCTTACCCCCCCCCCCCGCCCCCCCGCCCTAAAATCGCCCACCACCTACCTCCCCCTCCTCTTCCTTAAAAAATTAGCGATTCTTTTATTTTTTTAAAAAAAAATAAATTCATTCCTCACCTCCCCAAATATTTTACATTTTTCTTAGTTTTGGTTTAAATATATATACATGTTTTTAAGAAAATATTTGCTATTTGCGTATCGAATATAACAAAATTGAAAATTTAAAAAATGAAAGAAAAAAGTTTAAATGGTAAGCACGTGATATGATATTAATTATTTGAATTTGAAGTTATCATTTGCTAAGTATTTGTGAAGGTGGATTTTTTTAATGACCCGATTAGTCAACATTGAAATTTTTTATAAAATTATTGTTTTACTCCTCCTGATACTAACTTCAAGTCATTTCTGATTGGATTTTTTAAATTGGTTTTGAGCTTTGAATAAAAAGTTGTGAATTATGAAATTTTGGACTTTTGAAAGGCTAAAGTCATTAAAAAGTAATTTTCAACGTCTCTTGGAGTTTCGAGTTTTAGAATGAAATTCCTTTGATTCCATCAGTTTCAGAATGTGAAAATTGGTCTAAGAGTGTTGTTGGTTTTTGATTCAGAGTCTTTTTATGGATTTGAGATCTTAAGTTGGAAATTTATGGGATTTTAATCTTTGGGTTGACTTTGGTCAACATTTGGATTTCAAATGCTCAGATCGGATTTCCGATAGTTCCTTCGTTTAGGGGGATGATTTTAGGCCTAGGAGAGGTCTTGGTTGAATTTCAGAGATCTCGAGCTTGATTTGATATTTTTAGGGGTTATGTTTGCTTTTTGTGATTTACATAGAATTTGGGTCAAGGAGACCTCGAATCCGTGTTTCGATGGATCAATTGTATTTGGAATGTGGAGTATAGTCGAGGAACATATTTCGTTTGTGTGTACGCGGTTCCGAACGAATTCCGATAGTCCATTTGGAGTTTTGAGAGTTGGATGGTTTTTGTGATACCTGCTATGCCTCACATTAGCGAGAGGCTATTCGCTTTCGCGAGCCTTGCTTTCGCGTGGTGCAGGTGGCGTTCCTTAGGAGTCGGCTCCCCCTAACCTTCGCGTTCGGGAGTACCTGGCCGCTTTCGCGACCTTCACTTTAGCGAAGGCTAGATCGCAAAAGTGAGAGGTCACATTTTTGTAGGGTTCGCTTAAGCTTATCATGGATCGCGATGATCGTGTAAACAACCCTAGGTTCGCAAAAGCGGACCTGGAAGACTTTTGTCTTTTTTTTGGGGGGGTTCTACCTCATTTTCTCCCATTTTGAGGTTTGGAAAATCATTGGAAGCGATTTTAAAGAGGAATCTCATGCTAAATCTTTTGGGTAAGGGCTTATAACCGTAAATCTTCAATTCCCTATTATCACATGTGGTTTTAACATAAAATGTTGGATTTTTGATTGGTTAAGTAAAAGGTTTTCAAGAACTTGAATTTTCAAGTAAAATAATGATTTTAAGCTAGATCTAATCCGTTTTTGAAATTATTATCACCAATGAATTCCAAATTCCTTGGGTAACATATTTATGTAACAATTTTCAGATTCAAACCTTATTTTGGGAATCAAATTTTTAGCGGATTTGACCCATTTATTCAAATTGCTTGATATGAGTGTTGTTAGTTCCAAAATCTCATTGTGAATACTTGTTTGATTAGATTGTGGTGATTTGGACATTGTTTGAAAGGGAAAATCTTAAGTCTTGGATTGACTTTTGATTGAATTAAGGTAAGTAAACTTTTAAACCTTGTTAAGACTTTTAGAATCTTGGACTCTCTTTCTTATATGTGTTGGGGAGTAATGTGAATGAGATGATGGGTTAATTTGCTCAAAATGAATATATAATCTTAATGATAGAGTTGGGGTTAATTAAAAAGACAATGTGTTGATAATATTGTTATGTGCATTGTGAATTGCCTTGAGTATTTACATTGATTCGGTGATTGATGTGATACTTTGATAGTATGGTTGTGGATGTGAATTGCTTGTGATTTCTATCTCTTCATTATTGTCTGAACATGCCTATTTGCATTGATTTTGAAACATTGTGAGAAGATATACTACATTGATGTCAGGGCAATTGCCGACGAGTGTGATTGATGTCGAGGTCATTGTTGACGATTGTGATTGATACCAAGGTAATTGCTGGCGAGAGTGATTGATGCCGATGTTGTTACCGACGAGATTGATTGATGCTGAGGTCATTTTTGGCAAGTGATATTGATGCCAAAGTCATTGCCGATGAGTGTTGTTGATGTCAAGGTCGTTACTGCCGAGTGTGATTTACATTTGTGATAAATGAACTTGGTCATTGTAATTGATGGCTTTGATACTTGTGATTGATGATCTTGATATTTGTGATTGATGGTTTTGCCTATTGTGATTAATGAGTTGACACTTGTGATATGATGAAATGTAAATGTTGAACTGTGACTATGAAACCTTCTGAACTACACATTGTAGATCCTACTCATACCCCGTACTCGACCCTCCCCATTCAAAAAAAATTAAATTTTTTTAATTTTTTAATTTTTTAAATTTCAAATATATTTTTTCCCTACCACCAAACCCCCCCCCCCCCCCCCCACGCGTCAAACAAAAAAATAAAAAATTTAAAAAAATATTTTTGAAAAAATGTTTCAAATTTTAAGATTTTTTTAACCTCACCCAACCCCTACCAACCCTACTCCTGACCCCATCCCCTCCCAAAAAAATTGCTTTTCAAAAATATTTCAATTTTTTTTATGCCACTACCCCCCTCACAAGGCCACCCCCTTCCTCGTCACCCCCATCAATTATTTTTTTTTTAAAAAGTAGATTTTGGGAAATATTTCAAATTTAATTTTTTTTCATTTTTTACGCCATCCCTACCCAGGCCACCCCGTCTATTTTTTTAAAGTTGTTTTTGAAGAATATTTCAAATTTTAAAAAATTTCATTTTTGATGCCACCCCCACCCCCACCCAGGCAATCCCAGTCAATTTTTTTTTTAAAAAAGAAATATTGTTTTTGGAAAATATTTCAAATTCATTTTTTTTTCATTGATAAAATTTAATTTTCCGCGCTTATATTATTATTAGTTAATTTCTGCGTTTTTTTTTCGTATTGTTGGGTTTTAGTCAGACTTTTCCTGATGGGATTAGACGGGCGTCATTACGTCCATTTTTTGGTCATGACAATTTTTTTGTCTATGTGGAATATCACATGGCAAGATTATTTTTTTTAAAATAAAAGAGAGACTGTAGTACACAACATACCAACACATATTAGTTGATGTGTGTTTCTCAAACTAATGAGTTATAATTTAGTTTTTGTCTCCACACCTTCATAACCTCCCTGTTAAGATACATTCTTAACACAATTCTTGTTATTTGAAGTTTGATTCATGGTAATTTTTTACTTTTTTTAGTTGATTTATATTAGATGTTTATGAGTTGTAGAGGAAGAAATAGGCTACAATGAAAGCGTATTGTAGAGAGGAAGAAATAGGCTACAATCAAAGCGTATTGTCAAAGTTTGAGTTTGTGACACTTGAGACGACCTCACGAGATTTGTTTTTTCTTCCTCAAAACGTACTTGAGTCTCTTACAACTTGTGGCACCCATCGTCACAAGACATAAAATACGTAATAAACTTAATCTTAGAAACAAAAGTTTGAGTACTCAAAATAATCCAATAGTCAACAGACCATTCCAAACAATAAACACTACCAATTGCTAACCTCTAAACAAGTAAGATACTTCCAAAAGAGTAAAATAATCACATTAGTTTAGTTGGAATACTTTTGGAGTAAAAACAATTGCTAAATCAGCCTCCATCTAACTAAGGCTGATTTACAATTGATTAATTTGATTTTCTAAATATTGAAATCAAACTAAATTAATTAAGTTAATTTTGATGTAGATCCTGTCTTTCTCATAACACCAATCCTTAAAAGAAAACTAAAATTACATGTTCCCACTAACATTACTTTATTTGTATAATAATGGAAAAATGTTGGTATTCTGATTCAATTTTATGGCATTTTCCTTGTACCATTACTTGACTTCCAGCATCATATCTATATTCAAACAACATATCTATATGATCATACAAAGCAATACTTTGCCAAACACAAAAAAATAAAAAAAATTGTGAGGTGGCCAGCTAGTCAGTTCATCTTAAAATATTTATAACGTGTACAAAGTGTAGACAAACTTTAAACGAGTGATGTAAATAAGACCTATGTATGGGAAAAATTGGCTAAAACATGTGGCAATAATAAAAAGAAGGGACACACAGTGATGTGGACAAAGAGACAAAGGGGCAGGTGCGCATACGTACAGATCATCTGAGCATGACAGGAATATTGAATTGCACCACCAATGATATTACCTCGTGGCTTTCAACCATCTGAGACAATGTTGACTTCTTTCCTACCATTATAACTTATCAATAGTTTACTTCATTCATTTGTAAAGACATTTTAATTCTTAAGAAATACAATTACAACTCTCTTATTCTTTCTTGAGCTTACTTATTCAATCTGTATTCTTTAATCATTTTATCCTCCAACATTTTTGGACCTAAGACCTACGTATTTAGATCCTGTCTTGGTAACAACAACCTTGAGTGGGCATGCAATTAAGCCAAAACCTTGTGGAAGATAACAATAATAATAAAGGACAAGTGGAAAAAGGAATAAGGATATAGAATAGGGTCGTAGTATAGAAATGTAAGTACGATACGTAACATACAAAACAAGCCCAAAAGTGGCAAAGAACAACAAACTGACACAAGAATCAAATCCCCGGACCTAGTGTCACTGGTACACAAGCTACTAAGTACAAAAAGGCAATGTATATAAGAGAACTAACTAATAAAAATACAAAATACAAGTCAGCACAAAAGAGTAAAAGCAACATGTCTTTAGACGCTAGGGGCTCACCACAATCGAAGTCTGTGACAGCCACTGGAGATCCGACGCTCACTGAGGATGGCTCATACTAAAAATTGCATCAGAAAAGAGATTTAGAAATGTAGTATAAGTACCAAAGCTTAGGGTACTTAGTAGACATCATAGGCCAACCAAACTGAAAAAGAACATATAAGTAAATAAGCAGCACGATAGTACTAATAAGGAGTCTAATATAAGGTTACAAGTGTTGGTCTTATTAGCATTTTAACATTAATATTTGTAATAATAAGATTGATTGCCAAAGGTTATCAAGTGTGTGTGGACTGCCCATTCCTTACCGTTACAGGAATTGTTTGGCTTTAAAGATTAGTGGCTTAATTGCCATTATTCATTTGGTATCAACGTTCCAGAGGACGTTGGGGTCAACTAACCTTGGGCAGCATATTCATTTGACTTTGATGGCATTTGTTATCCTATCTTTATTTTCATTCTTTATTCCTCTATTATTCTTTATTTCTCTATTATTCTTTGTAACCTATGTAACCTCTAGGTCATTTCTCTTCACTATTTACTACCTCATTATTTTCCTATAATTCATTGCTAGGAAGACATCCCCAACTATAAATAGTGATGGTCTTCATTTGGTTTACCTACAAAAAAAAAAAATATAGAGTGCATAGAGTTTGTCAAAAAGAGAGTTCTTATTAGTTGAAGGGAGGTGCTCTTTTTGTGGAGCTTTGGACTCAACTCTTGTCCAGAGTTTGTTGAGTTACACTTTGTGATTAGGCTGTTGTATCCTGAAAGGGACAAGTCAAGAGGACTACTGCTAAACCGGTGAAAAACATTTGCCAAAGCGGGTTGAATCTTCTTAAAGAGAGCGAGATATTCGCGCCTCAGCCTGAAGATATTTTTATTTCTTTATTTTATTTTCAATTGTAATTTTGTAATCCTGTTATATTGTAATTTTTCACTAACAATTTTAAGGAAATTCACCATGGCTACAATTGAAAAAACCACGGATGTTAAGATGGGAGACCTTAACAAGCTATTTCGGTTCAATGGTAACTATTTCAAGAAATGGAAGGGTAAAATACTTTTCTACTTAAGTTTTCTCAATGTTTCTTATGTGTTAACTGATAAGAATCCTAATAAAGTAGACATCACCTCAATGAATGACGATGAAACTATTTCTCATATAAAGAAAGTGGAAAAGTACAATGGTGATTCCTATAAGAGTCGGTATTATATATTCTTAATTGTCTATCTGATAATTTTTATGATTATTATGATAGAAATTACTCTAGTGCAAAGAAAATTTGGAAAACATTGCAGAGTAAGTATGATACTGAAGAGGCTGGAGCGAAAAAATATGCGGCTAGTAGATTTTTTCTTTTTCAAATGGTGGACAACAAATCAGTGGAAGACCAAGCTCAATACTTTATAATAATTGTTGGAGAGCTAAGGTCCAAGAAGGTCAAAATTGGAGATAACCTTATTGTTTGTGGCATAGTAGATAAACTACCACCTTCTTGAAAGGAATTTCAAAAAACTATGTGCCACAAACAAAAGGAAACCTCTCTTGAAACCTTGATAATGAAAATCCGCATGAAAGAAGAGGCAAGGGGCCAAAATGCACTTTTACAAACAGAAGAGAGCAACATCACAACGAAGGTAAATTTAATTACTTCAAATAATGCTACTCCTGAAACTCACAAAAATACTTCTTTAAAGCCTAAGAAGAAAAAATTCAAGAAAAATAATGGTAGACCTCCCAAGAAAAACAATGGTGAAACTAATCAAGCACAAAATCAACAAGTTCAAGATAAGGGACCGTGCTTTGTTTGTGGCAAGAGTGGGCATATTGCTCGATTTTGCAGATTCCGAAAACGTGGTCCTAACCCTCAGGCAAACGTTATCGAATAATCTTTTTGTGGCGGTGATTACCGACATAAACATGGTTCAGAATGTTGATGGATGGTGGGCTGATTCTGGTGCAAACTGTTATGTCTGTTATGACAAAGATTGGTTTAAAAAATATACTCATTTTAAGGAGCCCAAAACCATCATGCTTGGTGATTCTCACACAACTCAAGTGCTTGGGACGAGATATGTCGAATTGTGTTTTACTTCTGGAAGGGTATTAACTTTGAGAGATGTACTTTTAACTCCTTCTATGAGGAAAAAGTGATGTCTAGTTTTCTTCTTAATAAAGCAGTCTTTAAACAAATTATTGAATCTGATCAATATGTATTTGTAAAGAAGGGTATTTTTGTGGGAAAGGGGTATGATTGTGATGGGATGTTCAAACTGAATGTAAAAATGAATAAAGCTTCTACTTCTGTTTATATGCTTTCTTCTACCAATTTTTGGCATGCTCGTTTTGTGTCATATTAATGATCGTTATGTTTGAATCATGAGTAGTTTATGATTAATCCCAATGATTAAAAAGAATTTTGAAAAGTGTGAGGCTTGTAGTAAAGCCAAAATCACTAAAAGGCCTCATTTCCAAGTTGAAAGAAAAACTGATTTGTTAGAATTAGCTCATACTGATATTTGTGAACTTGGTGGAATTTTAACTCGTGGAGGTAATAGATAATTTATAACTTTCATTGATGATTTTTCTCAGTTTACATATGTTTACTTGATGAAAAATAAAAATGATGCTTTTGAAATTTTTAAAACTTATCTCCATGAAGTTGAAAATTAGTTTGGAAGAAAAATAAAAAGAATTAGAAGTGATAGAGGTCGTGAATATGAGTCAAATGCATTTAATTATTTTTTTAGATCAATGGGAATAATTCATGAAACTACTCCTTATTCTCCTTCAGCTAATGGCACAGCAGAAAGGAAAAATAGAACTTTGGTTGAATTGACTAATGTCAGGCTTATTGAGTCACATGCACCTTTAAATTTTTAGGGTGAAGCTATTTTAACTGCTTGTTATGTGTTGAATTGTGTTCCTCGTAAAAAGTCTAAATTGACACCTTTTGAATTGTGGAAAGGTCACAAGCCAAGTTTGGGATATCTAAGAGTTTGGGGTTGTCTAGCCTTTGTGTGGCTAATGGATCCCAATATTACAAAGTTGGGTAAAAAAGTTACTACTTGTGTTTTTCTTGTTTATGCTTCAAATAGTATAACCTATAGATTTTTTAATCTTTAAGATAATGTTATAATTCAATCAAGTGATGCTATTTTTCATGAAAATAATTTTTTTTTTGATTTAAAAAATAGTGGGGGTCAAATGATTGAACAAAATATTTTGTCACTACCTAGTTCTTCTACTTCTACTTTGAAAAATAAAGAAATTGATGATTTTGAGTTAAGAAGAAGTAAAAGAGCTAGAGTAGAAAAAGATTTTGGTCCTGATTTTTATGTGTTTAATGTTGGACATGACCTCTCACTTTGAAAAAAGCATTATTTTCACATGATTCTAATTTTTGGAAAGAGGCTGTAAATGATGAAATGAAATCACTAATTTCTAATAAAACTTGAAAGTGAGTTGATTTACCACTGGGTTGTAAAACTATTGGTTGCAAATGGGTCTTACGAAAAAAGTTGAATCTGGATGGATATATTGATAAATACAAGGCTAGGCTAGTTGCAAAATGTTTTAAACAACTAGAAGGCCTAGAATTTTTTGATACTTTTTCTCTGATAACAAAAATTACATCTACAAGACTTTTAATTGCTATGACTGCAATTTTTTATTTGCAAATTCATCAAATGGATGTAAAAAAATATCTTTTTTAAATGGAGACCTAAATGCGGAAATTTATATGGAACAATCCGAGTATTTTGTTGAAGTAGGCCAAGAAAGCAAAGCATGTATACTTACTAAATCCCTATATGGTTTGAAACTGGTACCTAAGCAATGTCATGAAAAGTTTAATTCTTGCATGATTGAAATGATTTTAAAACAAATGAGTGTGATAAGTGCATATATCATAAGTCTTCGAATAACTCACATGTGATTATTTGCCTATATGTTGATGATTTATTGATCTTTGGCTCTAACATAAATGTTATTGTTGAAGCTAAAAATATTCTTAGAAGCCATTTTGATATGAAAGATCTTGGTGAGACAAATTTTATTCTTGGAATAAAAATAACAAAAACATGCAATGAAATTTTCCTTGACCAGTCACATTATGTTGAGAAAATTTTGAAAAAATATAACTTTCATGATTGCAAGCATGTTGTAACTCCTTTTGATTCAAGAGTTCACTTATTTCCAGTTGAAAGTAAAAATTATGTAATAAATCAAAAGGAATATGCTAGCATAATCGAAAGTTTGAGATATGTGACCGATTGCACTAGGCCTCATATTGCTTATGCAGTAGGAGTACTTGGCAGATTTACAAGCAAGCCAGGTAATGAACATTGGCATGCTATAACAAGTGTTATGAGATATTTAATTGGAAAAAAAAATTGTGGATTGTTCTATAAATAATATCCTATTGTACTTGAAGACTTTTGTGATGTAGATTGGAACACTTTATCAGGTGATTCTTATTCTACCATTGATTATTTTTACTTTGGGTGGTGATGCTATTTGTTGGAGATCAAAAATGCAAACTATAATTGCTAATTCTACCATGGAGGCTGAACTAATTGCTTTAGATTCAGCTAGTGAGGAAGCGAATTGGTTAGGAGATTTATTTTTTCAAATACCTTATTTTGAAAAACCAATTCCTCATATGTTAATTCATTGTGATAGTACTACTGCAATTGGTAGAGTTCAAAATCATTATTACAATGGTAAATCCAGATCTTAAGGAAGAAACACAGTAATGTAAGATCGTATTTGACAAATGGTACCATTAATGTTGATTATGTTAAATTTTGTGATAATCTTGCAGATCCTCTTACTAAGGCCTTAATGAGAGAAAAAGTCTGGAGCACATCGAGGGGGATGAGATTGAAACCTATAAATCCTTGAGTCATATATGAGGAAACCCAACCTGGGGACTAGAGATCTTATAACCAGGTTCAAAGGAAAAAACTAATCATATGATGACTTCTTGTGAAAAAAAATGCACTATTTTTTTATTCCCTCCCTATGATGTGAGTGCATTATTTCCTGTAGTAATTTGTAAAGGTTGAGTTTACAAAACTCTTAATGAAAATCTATAGCCCGTACGAGTGGAGTGTTAATCTTACAGGAGCACTCTCGACAGATTTCACTAATGTGAGTGTGGAAGTAGGTCACTTCTTATGAGAATTGGGCTTATTCTCAAAGGCACTCATGAAACCGAGATAGAACAAGGTCGTAACGTGCTGTCTTTAAAGCTCATGTCAATGCCTTGATTATTATGTATGAGCAGTGATATTTTATTTTCCTTAAGCATTCATAGTTCAAGTCTAAGACCACTACGACTCTGGAGTAAAAGTTACAGTTTCACTAATTGAGGGTTCAATGCAGAGCACACTTTCATTATGCATAGTAGTTTTCCTTCAGCTGATGGACTCTCTTATCTAATATTAAAATGAGTGGGGGATTGTTGATCTTATTAGCATTTTAACATTAATATTTGTAATAATAAGATTGATTGCCAAAGGTTATCAAGTGTGTGTGGACTGCCCATTCCTTACCGTTGCAGGCATTGGTTGGCTTTACATATTAGTGGTTTAATTGCCACTATTCATTTGGTATCAACGTACCAGAGGACGTTGGGATCAACTAACCTTGGGCAGCATATTCATTTGACTTTGATGGCATTTGTTACCCTCTCTTTATTTTCATTTTTTATTCCTCCATTATTCTTTGTAACCTATGTAACCTCATCTTCACTATTTACTACCTCATTATCTTCCTACTCATTGCTAGGAAGACATCCCCAAATATAAATAGTAGTGGTCTTCATTTGGTTTACATACAAGAAAAAATATAGAGTGCATAGAGTTTGTCAAAAAGAGAGTTCTTATTAGTTGAAGGGAGGTGTTTTTTTTGTGGAGTTTTGGACTCAACTCTTGTCCTGAGTTTGTTGAGTTACACTTTGTGATTAGGCTGTTGTATCCTGGAGGGGACAAGTCAAGAGGACTACTATTGGACTGGTGAAAAACATTTGATGCAGTGTGCTTGAATCTCCTTAAAGAGAGTGAGATGTCCATGCCTCAGCTTGAAGAGATTTTTATTTCTTCATTTTATTTTCAATTGTAATCTTGTAATTCTGTTATATTGTAATTTTTCACTAACAAGTAAATAAACACTAGGGACATGAAAAGACAACAACAATTCTAACTATACATGCCAAACAATCACACAATGAGATGTGTTGCACATGCGGTCGATGCATGTAAAAGTAAAAAAAATCTAGAATTATCTTGTTGGCTGTCCCGTGGACACCCCCCATCGAGACAACTACAAAACCTGCCTCAGCTCAACTATAGATGGAATAAAGTAAAACCCGAAAGTCAGTCTGTGGGACGCCGGAGCTTATCAACATAAGCATATGAAAACAAAAGTAATGCATTTCCTTCCAAAAACAAGTTTATGTTAGCAAAACCAGTGATACTGCTCCCACAGAGCTAAAACCAGTAGAAAAACATAGTAGAACCAATAATTGTTCAAAACCTTCCTTTCTCTCAGAAAACCAGATGCAAAATATGCCAACAGTATGCATCAAGAACATGATGTGACACAAATACAACCAAGCCAATTTCAATGCATTCAAATCACACACAAAATAGGGTAAACACCTGGCACAACACAATCATACTAACCTGGAAATCCAGTCAATCCAAACAATATAATAGTAAACTAAAAAAAAAGACTAAAGAGGGCATACAAAACACCAAATCAACCAACACAAAAAATTCTAAGTTTCACGCCATCTAAGAGCATTCTAAGGATCTATAGTGACAACGAAGTTAAGAATAAACCTAAACTAAGACTTACTGACTAAAACACTATGCTAAATAACCTGAAGATAGCCAAAATATTGACTAAGGATCATGCACCGATACAGACTAATCCTAAAGCCTTCTTAACAATCAAACTATTCAAATATAATTATATATAATCATGCTAAGTCAAGTTTAAAAGAGGGAAACCATAACCTACCTCAAGGACAAAACCGCAGTCAAACCTTTATTCATGTGCTTTTCCCTTTCGAAGAGCAACAAAATGCTACCACACTTTCAAGAACATGAAATACAAGTCAATATGGGACAAATGATACCCATCTCAATGATACCTAATTCGTGCCAGAAATCGGGTCAAAATTCTACCCTCAAAGGACGATACAAAATTGCAAAAATAATTCGATCATTATGTTCCCCTCGAGGCAATGATTACATGCCCAAAGGTAGGTGAAGAAATGATTCAATTCAAACCTCAAATGGTCCAATTAATATACTTAGAGAATTTGAATATAAGAGAAATAAGGTTTAAAATGGAAATGAATTACAAAAATAAAACTAGAATCGAGATTACAAAGTGAAAAGGAAGAAAATTACCTTTGAATCACTTGAATTGGAAAAGCTACGAGCAAAATCACCCAGACCCAAGCTCATTTACAATGGGGTTCTCGTTTGAAGAAAGAAAGAGGAAGGATTATAACATCAACAATGATCGTAAAAACAGTCACCACAAATGCGGTCAGCTTACCCAGCTCTAAGAGGTTCCTGCCGCACAAGCGGTCTGCCGACTGCTAAATCGGTCCCCACTTCCTAAAGCCCTTCCTCTAAAGCGCACCCATGCAGTGGCTACCGCTAAAGTGGTCACATCAGTAACTGTTGCTACAACAGTTGGAGGAAAAATGTTCCTAGATCTGAATGAACCCTTGAGATTCACTCGGGCTCAATGACTGCAAACAAAATATGCTAGCCAAATCAAAATGGCATTTCACACTCAACAGAATCGACAAAACAACCAACACAGGTTGCCTTGTTAGAATGTTGACTTAAGTCAACACTTACTAGGCAAACACAACAACAAAATGCCAAATGACAAAAAAATTATCCCGATCACCTCAAAATCTCAACCAAAGATTAGTCTAGAACAAATTCGGTATTTCGGAGCTAACCGTATTGGTAGAATTCTTATCCAAGTGTATTTATCTAGAATATTGACCAAAGTTAAACTTTGGCCAAATTTCAAAACCAAAACACCTGATGGCTCAAACTCACATTGAAAGTCTCGGGTCCCGAACCAACAATGCCACTAGCCCAAAATGGCCCTTTCGGAGCTGATAAAACTAACAAAAATCAACTCATTCACTTAAGAACTTCTAAAACGGGAAAAACTCACACCAAAATCTCTCAACCACCTCGAAATGTGTGCCACCCATTTCAACACTATACAAATACCAAAAAGAAGCCACGAGGAGGGGTAAAATAGTAAAAGCATAAAAAAACATGTAAATAACCATGAGGTTCATTACAACATCCATTACTATAAGGACTTTCAACCTTGAAAGTAAAGAAAAAGAAGGTTCCTGAAGGCTAAAAAAGATGAGGATAACATGTCTGCATGTTAAGCTTGGCCTCCCAAATAGCCTTCTTATATTAGATGATGCCTCCACTAAACCTTCATCTCCTCAGACCGCAACCTCCTAGCATGTCTGTCTAGAATAGACACATGATCCTCCGTAAATGCCAATAACTCATCAAGCTAAATCGAATCCCACTGAAATACGTGAAACTCATCAGGGACATACTCCCTCAACATAGAGACATGGTAAATAGGATGAACACTTGAAAAAGCTAGAGGTAAGGTTAACTCATCAGCCAGTTCTCTAATACGTTTCAAAATCTCAAAAATACTAATGAACTAGGGCTAAGCTTACCCTGCCACATGAACCTCATCACACCCTTCATGGTCACACTTGAAGAAACACATGATTACTAACCATGAACTTTAAGGGTAGCAACCTTCGATTAACCTTCGACCATCATAGCTCTTCTGCCTAATATGGGCAGTACAAAGTTTCTTTTGGATCATGATAACTCTAAACTACACTTCATTCAATTCTAAGTGTAGGCGGTCGCTAACAAGTATAAACCCAACTAAGAGTTGGTGCCGATCCCACCTGGAGTGATACGATAAAGAATTCGATTACGAAGTAAAATAGTATTCTAATCGTTTGTAGATGTAGACATTTTTGAAACAATAAAATAAATGACTAGATGGTGACAATCAATGTCAAATTGGGGGATTTGAGTGAGCAATTCACAACTACGAATAGCTGTGAGTAAACAAGTAGAGGGGATTTCTTGGGAGTGTGATCAATTGAATGCCAATTTTGCAAAATGGGTGATTATTATTTATTAGAAATCATAGAATCTTAGTGGGTAGGCTAGGGTTTATGGGCAATAGCCATTTCTCAATCAACTATCACGAATCAAGCGAGTTCTTTCGAACCTCGACAAGCCCAACACATATAAACAACCCAATACCTTAATCAATCTCCTTTTTCAAGCTAGTATAGTAGAATTGCATTTGGACCCATTTTCTCAATCTAAGTCTGCAATAACTCAACCACTACAATCATCAACTAGTAGTTTTAACTCTAATACTTCTTTCTCAAGCAAGCTTAGAATGCTTAACTAGAATTGTATTTGCAACTACAATTAATCAATTAAGACTCAACTATTAATTTAACCCACTTCAAATCAACCATAAAATCAGTAAACACTAATACCCATAAGCTAATTGAAACATTCAATTACATAATCACAACCCCAAGAATGGGGATTTAGCCAAACATCAGAAAGAGCAAGAAATCGTTACCAGCTATATTTTCCATCAGATTAGACAACAATCCACAAGTCTTCAAATACTCCAATTAAAGCTAAAAATCAAAACCAACCCTAAATATCTACTCAAAAAGTGTAAAAACAATGTTTAGGATAAAAAATCCAGAACTGGACAATGTGGGAACTCTTTTTCTTCTTTTGAAAATTACATTTATACGTTCCTAGAATTTCAGCTTTGGAGTCATTCGGTGAAATAAGTCAGCCTTCACTGACCTGGTCGGCGATGCGCCGAATGCTCCTTTCCATTGCCTTCTTGACTTGGCCTTTCACCACCTCTCTTCTATGACTTTAGGAGATTAAGGTCGACATTGCCAATCTATTTGGTTCTTCGCAGAAACACTAATTTGCTCGTCGAGTTGGTCTTATCCATGGGTTGGCCTGCTTGAACTTTTGGTGAGCTGAAGGTCCACTTGGCAACTCACCGAGTGGCTTTGGCGAGTACCAGCCTTTATTTTCTTCAACTTCTTCAGCTTTTTTGCTCTTTTTTGCTCGATAATGCCGCTGCCTTGCTCTTTTACCTTCATTGTTGCAAATTAACATTTTAACACCATTTTAGAGCATGAAATAGGCATTGAGGACACTAAAACTTTGAATATTAAGCCCTAAATGAGTCAAAATCCCCGAATCATCAGATCACACATACACTATCCATATAATCACACAACAAGTCAATGCCTCATGAACTGACCTCCAAAGCATCAAACCAGCCCATAAGAGATCAAGACCTCCTACAATATAACACCTCAAATAGAGCCATTTGAATACTCAAATGATAGCTATTATCATACGCGAACTCTACCAAGGTCAAAAATTGGTCCATTGACCTCGAAAATCAATAATACAAGCCCAAAACATGTCAACCTAAATAGTCCTGTTAGAATGATCGTCAGTATGAGGATGAAAAGTCGTACTGATCTCAGCTAGAGTACCCAACTCTCTCTAAATATACCTCCAGAAATGTGAATTTAGTTGAGTACCAGGATCTGAAATTATAAGAATCGACACTCTATATTAATGGATAACCTCCTAAATGTAAATTTGGGCAAACATCTCTGAACTGTAGGCAGTCTGAATCGGTAGAAAATGAGCAGACTTGGTCAATCAATCAATGATGACCCAAATAGCATCAAAACTCCAAAAGTATATGGCAAGCCTATCACGAAGTCTATAATTGTCTACTTCCATTCCCACTCTAAAATAGGTAGCCTCCAGGTCAAACAATCTAGCCTATGGTACTCGTACTTTACCTATTGACAACTCAAGCACCTATCCACAAATGCCACAATATCCCTCTTCATTCCACGACACAAATAATGTTGCCTCAGATCACGATATATTTTCGCAGCACCGAGATGAATAAAATATCTAGAACAGTGGGGCTTCCAAAATTAGCCTACCCAAATCTCCTACTTTAAGAACAAAAATATGACCCTTAATCCTCAAAACACCCTTAGGACCTAAGGTTGCCTTCCTAGCCTTGCTACTAAGCACACTGCATTGAATCACCCTTAACGTAGGATCCTCAAACTTTTGTACCCAAACTTGCTCCATCAAAGATGATCTAACCTCCATACAAGCAATCACCCTATCGGGCTTAGAAATATCAAGTTTGACCATCCAGTTAGCTAAGGACTGGATGTCTGAATCCAAAGGTTAGTTTTCTATAGCTCAGAATGACAAAATCTCCATAATCACCGCATTCTGACTCAAGGCATCTGTCACCACATTAGCCTTGCTTGAGTGATAAAGGATCGAAATATCATAGTCATTCAGCAACTCCAACCAGCAATGTTGTCTGAGATCAAGGTCCCTCTGGCTGAAAATGTACTGAAGACTATGGTGATCAATGAAAACATTGAAGTGAACTCCATACAAGTAGAGCCTCCAAATCCTTAATGTAAAGACTACCGTCGCCAATTCCAACTCATGAGTAGGGTAGTTCTTATCGTGAAGCTTTAACTTCCTAGAAGCATATGAAATAACCCTTTTTTGTTGCATTAGCACACAACTTAGGCCAACACTTGAAGCATCACAATAGACTGTAAACCTATTAACCTCAATAGGAATAGAGATAATCGGTGTAGAAGTCAACAGACCTTGAGCTTCAGAAACCTAGCCTCACACTCGTCAGACCACAAGACAAGGATATTCTTCATAATCAATGTAGTCAAAGGTGCTGCAATCCAAGAAAATCCATCCAAGACCCATTTGTAGTAGCTTTTCAATTCAACATAAACCTCAATAGGAGAAGTAAGCCTGGCCCAACAACAGACTACCTCAATCTTCTTTTTAATCTTCCTCGGATCTACTATAATCCTATTATTGGACACCACATGCCCCAAGAATGCTACAAACCCAAGCCAAAACGCACAATTAATGAATTTGGCAAACAACTGTTGATCTCGCAAGGTTTAGAGTACAATCATCATATAGTGTTCATGTTGCTCCCTACTCCCAGAGTAGACAAAGATGTCATCGATAAATACTATCATGAAGAAGTCCAAATAGGGTGTGAACACACGGTTCAACAACTTTATGAATATTTTTGGGGCATTGGTAACCCAAAAACATGACTAGGAACTCATAATGGCCGTACTGAGTTTTAAAGGTAGTCATAGGGATGTATGCTGCCCTAAACCTCAACTGGTGGTGGCCTAACCACAATTTTATTTTAGAAAACACTACTACACCTTGAAGCTGGTCAAACAAATCATCAATATGTGGCATATGATACATGTTCTTGATGGTCACCTTGTTCAGTTTCCTATAGTCAATGAACATACACAAGGAGCACCATATAGAGTCCCTAGAGCTGCTCTTTAAACTCCCTCAACTCAGTTTGAGCCATCCGATATGGTGGAGTAGAAATTGGTTGTGTTCCCAACTTAATATCAATTCCAAAATTAATATCACTATCAAGAGAAAAACCCCGATAAATCAGTATAAAGCACATAAAAAAACTATCTACGACAGCAATTGACTCAAGAGATGGAGTGTTGTACTAGTGTCATAAACATACACGAGATAGGCTAAAAACCCCTTCCCTACAAACTACCACGCCCTCAGAAAAGAGATAACACCATTCGACATATGGCAATCAATACTGGTCCACACAATTGGAGGGATACTAGGCATGCACAAAATAATACTCTTTGACTAACAATATAAGATTGCATGATAAGAAGATAAACTCAAGTCGAAATCCATTATTTCTTACACAATCAGGTCCACCTAAGTGTCATACCTTAAGATGGTCACCCCACATGATCTATGCACTCGATCCACTACTAAAGAATCATCTACGGGGGTAGCTACACACGTAGGCAAAAATAATATCTCACAAGATAACTTCAATGTGTAGCATATGAAGCATACACATATGAAAATGTAAACCCTGGATCAAATAAGATATATGCAGGCTGGCAAGACTTAAGGGATCGTACTTGTGATGATAGCATCCAGAGACTTCACCTCCCACCTCCCAGGGAAATCAAATAAATGGTCGTGTCCATCTCGACTGACCGACCTGCCTGATTGAGGACCACCTTGAGTACTCTAGGGACCACCCTTGTTACCCTTTGCACCACCCCTAGTTGACTGAACTGAGACCCTAGATGCATAAACCTGATGATCATACTTTATGAAAAAAGGAACGTTACGGCAATCTATAGCAAAATGGCATAATTTGCCATACTTGCAGTAACCTCTACCAGAAACAACCTGTTGAGATGACTCGAGTGGAGTTGAGTAGCCCCCACGACCTGAATACCCTAAATGTGAACCCTAAGAAGTTTGACCCAAAGCTTGACTTCCTTGAATACTAGTACCTGCGAAGCCACCATATGTAATCTGAAGGGCCGTCTGAACCGACCTAGTAGGTTGTAACTGATATGAGTAACCTCTGCCATGAAAATCTCTACCACGGGATTTAGACCCACTAAAACCGCCTAAAGACTAGGCCTCTTGTCGCTGCCTCCATAGGCCTCACGATGTATGCCCTCAATGGTGCATGTATGGTCAACTATCTACAGAAATGAACATCTTGATGCCACCATTTGCTTTATAGCTAACTGAAGTGGAAATTTCAATCCTTTAACTAATATCTACACCCTTTCGTGCTCTATCAACATAAGCATAGTCATAGATAGCTTATGGAACAATATCTTATACTCCGCAATTGACATCGATCCCTGCATTAAGTCTGTGAACTCATCCCACAACTGCTCTCTCAAGTCGTAAGGCATATACTTCTCTAGGAAAGCCTCGAAGAATCAAACCCAATCATTAAAGGTGTCTCGACTGGCCTACACTCGAGATAAGACTTCCACCATTGCTTATGCATTTGGAAAGCGGTGTAACCAACCTGATGAGCCATCACAACATCTTCTTATCCTCGGAAGACATAACCAACCTAACTATTGGAACTATTTGAACCACTAAATGAGGAGTCGCAACAACTGGCAGTACTTATGGAATTTGAATACCTTGTGCCCTTGCCTAGGCTGAAGTTTGAGCCTCATCTCAAACCTAGATCCATAAAAAAAACTAGGAAAAGTCCCTGCTTGGGAAATACCTTCCATGAAGCTGAAGATTAATGTCACCAAAGTGTCTTGTAGAACTGGCGTGGAAAAAAATTCGGGTGGAGTCTATGCTAGCCCCACATCATCTGACTAATGTTGATCCTACTCAACCTCTATAGCAAGCTCTAGTGACGGTGCCCGCTCCTGATCTCGAGCTGGTGCTAAAGCTCACGCTCTACCTCAACCTCTAGGTTGACCTCAGCCTCTAACCCACTCCTGATCTAGAGCTGGTGCTAAAGCTCGTGCTCTACCTCAACCTCTAGGTCAACCTCAACCTCTAACCCGCTCCTGATATCGAGCTGGTGCTAAAGCTCACGCTCTACCTCAACCTCTAGGTCGACCTCAGCCTCTAACCCTAGCTGGGGCACAATCTGTAGGAACATAAGGATCTTGCCCACCCGCAGACGATATCATCCTAGACATTTGAGAAATAATGAACTGATGAAGTTTATAAGTTGATATAATCAAGAACACGCAATAAGAAATAAGAGAAAGAGAAGTGCTCCTGGAAATTTCCTATATCTTCTTGAAGATAAGAGATAAACTTCATCGCACCGATCCATGAGACTCTTCTAGATACATGCTCATGTACTAGCAAAACCAGTGAATCTAAGACTCTGATACCATGTTGTCACGACCCATAATCAGACCGTGATGGGGCCTATCACAACCCCCAAGTAGGCAAGCTCAAACCCAAAATTAACATGCGAAAGATAAGAATTTGATAATAATAATAATAATAATAATAATAAAGGACAATCGAAAATAAGAATAAAGATATAAAATAAGGTCGTAATGTAAAAATGTAAGTATGATACATAATAAACAAAACAAGCCCAAAAGTGGCAAAGAGCGACAAACTAACACAAGATCTAAATCCCTAAACATGGTGTCACCGGTACATGAGATACTAATCATAGAAAGGCTATGTATACAAGAGAACTAACTAATCAAAATACAAAATACAAGTCTACACAAAAGAGGGAAAGCAGCAGGTCTCTAGACACCAGGCGCTCACCATGATCTGATTTTGTGATAGCCATGAGAGATCTGATGCTCATTGAGGATGACTCGTACTAGGACATGCATCAGAAAAAATGCAGAAATGTAGTATTAGTACCAAAATACGAGGTACTCAGTAGATAACATAGGCCGACCGATCTCAAAAGATTTTATAAGTAAATAAACAACACGATAATACTAAGAGAGTCTAATATAGTGTTACAAGTAAACAAACACAACTAACAGAAAAAGACAACAACAATTCTAACTATACAAGCCAAACAATCACATACAAATAATCACACAATAAGGTGTGATGCACATGTGACTAATGCATGTTAAAAGTAAAAGGTTTCAGAATTATCTCAATGGTTGTCTTGTGGACCCCCCCCCCCCCTCCAAGACAATTATAAAACCCGCCTCAAATAAACTAAATATGGAATAAAAGTAAAACCCAAAATTCAGTCAGCGGACAACTGAAGCTTACAGAACCCACCTCAAATAAACTAAAGATGGAAGGCAAAAGTAATGCATTTCCTTCTAAAAACAAAGCTTCCATTAGCAAAACCAGTAAATCTCGCTCCTTCGAAGCTAAAAACAGTAGAAAAACATAGTAGAACCAATATCTGTTCAAAAAATTCCTTTCTCTTAGAAAACCAGATGTAAAATATGCCAACAGAATGTGTCATGAACATCATTTCACACAATTACAACCAATTTGTTCTCAAAGCAGTCAAGCCAAAACACAATCGGGTAAACACTCGTCACAGCACATCCGTACTAACTTGGAACTCTATCCAGTCCAAGTCCATGCCTCAAACTCAAAGCAATATAACCAATATAAACTCAAAAAAGACAAAATAAATAAATAAAAGGCAGACAAAACATCAAATCAACCAATGCACATAAAGTCTAAGTTTCACACCACCTAAGAGCATTCTAAGGATATATATTGACAACCAAGTTAAAAATCAACCTAAACTAAGACTTATTGACTAAAATACTAAGATAAATGACCCGAAGGTGACCAATATATCGACTAAGGTTCATGCAAGCATACAAATTAATCCTAAATCCTTCCTAATGATCAAACTACTCAAACATATATATATATATATATATATATATATATATATATATATATATATATATAAATCATGCTAATTCAAGTCTTAAAGAGGAAAACCCTAACCTAACCTACCTTAAGGTCGAAACCGCACTCGAACCTCTACTCGGGTGTTTTTCCCTTTGAAGAGCCTTGGAAGACTGCCACGCTATCAAGAACAGAAACTCTGAGTCAATATGGGATGAATAATACCCATTTTGATGATACAAATTTGGATCAAAATTAGGTAAAAAATTGACCCTCGAATGATGATACATAATTGTATAACTAATTCCATCATTATGTTCCCCTCGAGGCAAGGATCACATGCCCAGAAGTTAGGTGAAAATGTCTTTTCTATTTAGATTCCCGTTTGTGATCTCAGCCTCAAAATCAGTTCAATCTAGAGCCTCCTCAGTCTTTTTGCATCTTTCCAATCATTCAAATTGACTAACCGCCAAGCCTACTTGTGAAGAGAGTGATTCAATTTGGACCTCAAATGATCTAATTACTTTAGTTGAATAATTTGAATTCAAGAGAAATAAGTTTCAAAACTGAAATGAATTACAAAAATAAATCTAGAATTGAGATTAGAAACTGAAAAGGAAGGAAATAAAGTTTAAATCACTTGAATTGGGCAAGAAACAAGAAAAATCATCAAGACACGAGCTTCCTTAAAGTGAGGTTCTTTTTTGAAGAAAGAAAAAGGAAGAAGGATTAAAAGATCAGTGATGAACATAAAAGTGGTCAACTGGCCGCTTAATTGGTCACTGCAAATGCGGTTAGTTGTCCACTAAAGCTCCCAAGCTCTAAGACGCTCCTTCTGCTAGAGCTGCACCCAAGCCGCTTAAGCAACTACAAGAAAATTGGTAAGCAGACCACTAAAGCAACTCCCACTCCCTAATGCCCTTCAACTAAAACAACACCCAGGTCTCTAAAGCGATTACCGCTAAAATGGTCTCACCACCAACAGCTGCAAGAATACTTGAAGTAAAAATGCTCCAAGCTCTTAATGGACCCTCGGGATTCTTTGGGTCCAATGAATGCAAATCAAGAATGCTACCTAATTCAAAAGAATATTTCAGACTTAACAAAATTGATGAAACAACTAGAGGTGGTATGATCATTAGAATGTTAACTCAAGTCAACACTTACAAGGCAAATAAAACAACAAAATACCAAACGCCACAAAATTATCCTGATCACCTCAAAATCCAAACCAAAGGTCATTCTAGACCAAACTCGACATTTCGAAGCTAACCATGCTAACATAATTCTCATCTAAGCACATTTACCAAGAATGTTGATCGAAGTCAAACTTTGGCCAAACTTTAAATCTAAGATGTCTAACTGCTCAAGCTCACACTAAAAGCCTCGGGCATGATCCAACCATGCCGCTAGACCAAAACTTCCCTTCCAGAGTTGATGGAATCGACGAAATTCTCATCTGACACCTGAATCTTCGGATGTTGACTAAAGTCGACTCTTTCACTTAAGAACTTCTCAAACAAAAAAAGTCTTGCACCAAAATCTTTCGACCACCTCGGGAAGCATGCCAACCATCCCAACAACACAAAAATATCATAAGGAATCCACGGGAAGAGGATAAATAATAAAAGCACACAAAAACATGCCAATGATCACCAGAGTCATTACAACTAATCTTACATTATTGTAAGTGTTAATAATCATATAAGTATAAGCTATCATTTAAAAAGTTTAAGTATCAAAGTTGTTAGTGCAAAGTTTTAATGATAAACAATTTAAATCGTTTCAGGATTTGCTAATCATCAAAAAGGAAGGAATCCAAAATGGAGATACAAAATCGTGCTGCTTAAATCAAGAAAGATTACCAAGCAGAAAATTGAAGACTTTCAATCAAGCAAGCTGAAATACAAAGCACATAAATTAGGGAAAATCTTAATTAAGATCAAATCAAAGACAGCCGAAATCAAAGAAGATTTTAAATAGCTACATCTCAATTAAGAAAGGTAAAGATCATGAAGAAACTCCAACGGCCATTGAAGACTGAAGAATCAAGGCTAACGGCTAGCAGAAGATCTCAAGTAAATTGAGGCTAAATCAATGAAAAGGAAGATCAACCTCAATCTTTATTCTTGGAAAATAAGGATCCCTTACCTTCTTTTCCAAGGATCAAATCTCTTGGGTTGCCATATCTTCACATAAATGATTCAAGCCTAAACACTATAAATATGCTCCATCTATAAACTGACAAGATATACAATCAAGTATGAATCATCTCAAACACTCCCTACTCTACTTTTGATAAGCATTCTATTACTTAATTTTACTGTGTAAACAAAAAAGAGAGAAGAGAGAAATATTGTTGGTAAGGCTTTGTATCATAACAAAAGAGAGAAGAGAAATTGATTGTAAAATGTGAAGTCACACTCAACTCTGTACACACATCAAAAGTTACCAAGTCTAGAAGAGAATACCCGTGCAACCCAAGGGGACTGGACATAAGATCCACTTTGGATCTCAACCAGTATAAAAATTCTTGTGTCAAGTTTACTTTACGCATTTTTCGATTCTATTTATACATGTTAGCAAACTGTAGTCGACTGAGGTGTCTCTTAAGTCAACTACTCACAAAAGAAAATAAAAAAAAATAGCAATTCACCCCCTTCTACGCTTTCAATTGGTATCAGAGCCTCGTCTCACAAAGAATTGTCTAACAACAGGTGAGAAAAAGATCATGACACAATAAATCATGGGCGCACTATTCCAAGAAGGAACATCTCAAACAAGACCTCCATACTTTAATGGAAAACACTTTTCCCATTGGAAAGTAAGAATGGAGACCTTTATAAAATCCTACGACTTAAAGGTCTGGAGAGTTATCAAGCTTGGTGATATTCAAATTCCAACAAATTCTGATGGAGGTCAGTCTACTGCTACACCAAGTTTGGAGAACTACATTGATGAACAAATGGAAGTCATTCAAATAAACTCCAAAGCCAAAAATGTTCTGTATAATGCAATTAGTGGGGAAGAATATGAGAAGATCTCTTGTTGTGATACTGCCAAAGAAATATGGGATAAATTGGAGGTTACTTATGAAGAAACTGATAAAGTCAAAGAAACTATCATCAACCTGCTAGTATATGAATATGAACTCTTTTCAATGAAGGAAGGAGAAACAATTGAAGTCATGTTTGCTAGACTAAGAAAGATCATTGGAGAACTAAATTCTTTAGGAAAAACATATCCTCCCATAGAACACATACGAAGAGTTCTTCAAAGTCTACCACCACAATGGCATGCTAAGGTAGTTGCGCTTGAAAGCATGAATTTAAATACTCTAACTTATGATGAGGTAAAAGGAGATTTATTTGCTTTTGAGAAAACTCACCTAAATAAAAAGAGCTAAGAAGAAAACAAAAAGAAACTGTGGCATTCAAAGCAACTCAAGAAGACAAAGGCGAAGATGAGCTAGCAGAGAACGAAATTGCTTTGATCACTAGATCAGTCATGGAATCCTTCAGAAGATCCAAAAATAACAGAAGTGGAAGAAACTTTGAAAAAGGAAAATATTCTACAGATCAGCCAAGAAAAGATGGAAAATGCTATGAATGCGGAAAGTATGGACATATAGCCAGTGAATATCTAGAAGCTAAGAAGAATCACTCCTGGGGAAATCAAAAGAATAAAGCTCTAAGAAGTTGGAGGAATCAAGCACTAAGGTATGCAATAATTGTAATGACTTGAAAAACTTACTGGATCGTGCTGTAACTGATTTAAATAGAATTCTAACAAATTTTTGAAATCTTCAGTATGACAAAAGAAATTTAGAAATAAAATTTGAAGTTAGTGCAGTGTAAAAAGATTTGCTCTATGAAGAAATTCATGAGTTAAAAACTACTCTTGAAAATGTTCAAAATAAATCAACTTTTCTCAAATCCACTTCCAAAAACTATAAAGGCTCTAGCAGCAAAAGCTCCTCAAATGAAAATTATGTTAGTTGTAATCAGTCCTACAAATCAACTTATTCAAAAACTAACAGTAATGATTCCATCCTTGAAGAAGCTAATCTCAAACATTATCATTACTGTGGAAAGGCTGGACATTTGTCATACAATTGCAAGTTTCGAAATAATGATACTTCTAAATAGAATTGGAAACCTAAAGGAAATCCAGAATGCTCTAACCTCAAAGGACCCAAAAAGATTTGGGTACCTAAACGAAGATAATGACTTTGTTTTGCAGGAACACCACAGGAAAACAAAAGGAAAATGGTATCTGGATAGCAGGTGTTCAAATCATATGACAGGAGATAAAAACATGTTCAAATCTGTTGTTGAATATAAAGGAGGAAGCATTCGTTTTGGTGACAACTCCAAAGGAACTGTAATCAGAATTGGTACAATTTTACTTTTAATGATCCCTGTGATATCACTAATGTTTATCTAGTAACAGGTCTCAAATATAGCTTACTGAGCATCAGTCAACTATGTGACTCAAACCTTGAAGTTCGTTTCCAAAAGAATCAATGCCTAATAGAAGATCACTCTGGAAACAATCTATTACAAGGAAGCAGAGAAAAGAATGTTTAAATACTTGACTCTGTAAAAAACAATGGAGAGCATATATGCCTAGCTTCAATAACTGATGATCCCTGGATCTAGCATAAGAAATTTGGCCATGCCAGCATGCGATTAATTGAAAAACTGGCCAAAAATGATATTGTTATTGGTTTACCTAAGCTAGATTATCCAAAAACTCACATCTATGATGCTTGCCAAATAGGTAAACAAACAAGAAGCTCTTTCTCTGGTAAGGATATTGTGTCCACAAACAAGCCACTACAATTGCTACACATGGATCTCTTTGGACCCACAAAAACAACTAGCATCAGAGGAAAAAGGTACACATTTGTAATGTAGACGACTACTCTCGTTTCACTTGGGTGGTTATGTTTTTGTCTCATAAAGATGATACTTTAAAAAACTTTGAGTTCTTCTGTGAAAAAGTTCAATGAGACAAAGGTTACTATATCTCTCCTATAAGAAGTGACCACGGAGGAGAATTTGAAAACAAATTGTTTGAAAACTTCTGCGATGAAAAGGGTTACACTCATAATTTCTCCTCTCCTCGATCACCTCAACAAAATGGAGTTGTGGAGCGTAAAAACAGAACTTTACAAGATATGGCAAGAACTATGATCATTGAGAACTCTCTACCTCAAAAATTCTGGGCTGAAGCTGTAAGCATAGAGTGTCATGTGTTAAATCGATGCTTAATAAGACCTATACTGAAAAAGACACCATATGAATTGTGGAATAGCAAGAGACCAAACATAGAATATTTTCATCCATTCGGATGCAGATGCTTTGTTCACAACAATGGTAAAGACAATATTGGTAAGTTTGATGCTCGAAGTGATGAAGGTATATTTCTCGGTTATTCAAATTCTAGTAGATCTTATAGAATCTTTAACAAGCAAACTTTACATGTTGAAGAATCCATTCATGTTGGTTTTGATGACTCTAACAAATTTGTTGAGACAAGAATTAGCACTGATGATGAGGATAGTCAACTTCCGATATCAACTTACAAAGAGATAAGTAGTGTTGAAAAGTCAACTTCTGAAGAACCATTTGCTGATCCTATCATCAAAACAGTTCCAAATGAATGGCGAAGTGAGCTAACTTATCCAAACAAATTCATCATTGGTAATCCAAGTGAAGGCATGAAGACTTGATCCTCAAGACAAAATGAGACACAAGTTGCATTCATTTCCCATTTATAACCAAAGAAAATAAATGATGCCCTCACAGATGAACACTGGATCAAAGCTATGAAAGAAGAACTGGAACAATTAGACAAAAATCAGGTTTAAACCCTAGTACCTAAACCTGAAAATAAGTCTATTATTGGAACCAAATGGTTTTACTGGAAAAAACTGAATGAATATGGAGAAGTAATTAGAAACAAAGCTAGACTGGGTATTCTCAACAAGAAGGAATCAACTATGATGAATTTTTGCCCCCGTTGCAAGGTTAGAATCCATTCGCTTACTTTTGGCTTTTGCTACTGACAAAGGTTTCAAATTATTTCAGATGGATGTAAAAAGTGTGTTCTTAAACGGTTTTATAGAGGAAGAAGTTTATGTGAAGCAGCCTCTAGGTTTTGAAAATCCAAATTTTCCCTATCATGCTTTCAAACTTTAAAAAGCTTTGTATGGTCTTAAATAAGCACCACGTGCTTGGTATGATCATCAAAGCATTTTTTTTAATAAACCATGGTTTAGCTCGAGGAAAAATTGACACTACTCTTTTCATTAAAAGATCTTCTTCAGACAATCTCATTATTCAAATCTATGTTGATGATATTATTTTTGGAAGTGCTAATATCTCTCTGTGCAAGGAATTCTCTGAGCTTATGCAAAGTGAATTTGAAATGAGTATGATGTATGAATTAACATTCTTTCTCGGACTACAAATTAATCAAACTAAGAAGGGGACTTTTCTCTGTCAAACAAAGTATTGCAAAGAACTCATTCAAAAGTTTGGAATGGAAAACTCAAAATCTCTAGGCACTCCCATGAGCTCCACATGCTCTATTGATAAGGATGAAGAAGGTAAGAAAGTCAACAAAATAAAATACAGAGGTATGATTGGATCATTACTTTATCTTACTATTAGTCAACCAGACATCATGTTTAGTGTCTGCAAGTGTGCAAGATTCCAGTCAGCTCCTAAAGAATCTCATCTGACTGCAGTAAAGCGTATTATTCGTTATTTAGTGGGAACATCATTCTTTGGATTATGGTAACCTAAAGAAAAGAATTTTTTCCTTTAAGGTTTTTTTGACGCTAATTATGTAGGTGATAAAGATGACAGGAAAAGCACCAGTGGCTCATGTCAAATTCTAGGAAAATCTTTGATTTCCTGGAATAGTAAAAAACAGAGCTCTGTCTCTCTTTCTACCACAGAAGCAGAATATATTGCTATTGGTCATTGTTGTGCTCAAATTTTATGGATGGTTCATCAATTAAGTGACTATGATTTATCTTTTAAACCCATTAAAATTATGTGTGACAACTCTAGTGCTATCTGTCTTTCTAAAAATTTTGTGCATCATTCTCGTGCTAAGCATAATGATATTAAACACCATTTTATTCGAGATCATGTTTTAAATAGAGATATTGAGATTTCGTTTATTAGCACTGATTTTCAATTGGCCGATATTTTTACTAAACCTCTTTTGGAAGAAAGATTTTGCTCTCTAAGAAAATCTTTGAATATTCTTGCAAATCCTTTTATTTCTTGAATTGATTGCTTTCATTAATTGCTTTATTGTCTTTCCTTATTTCTGTCGATTTGGTTATTGTGTTTCCTTCTATTCTTCTGTTTCTAGTCTCTTTATTAAAGCCTCTGTCTGCCCCTTTCACCGTCATTCTTCTAGTCATGTCAAGGTCTCTTCATATTCCTCTTTCTCTTTGCCTTTATATTGTCTTCTCCTGTGTTTTTCTCTTCACAACTTTCTTCTTCCTCTCTAGAATGGTGAAGTTAGCTATCCCCTCCTCTTCTACTACTCCCAAAAGTTCTCGCACCAAAAACAAAGGCAAGGCGCTAGCTGCTATCTTTCTCGACTCCGACGGTTATGATTATCAAGCTCCTCTTACCTTCGTGGCATCGTCTTGAGGTAAGCTTACTGTGGATTCTGATGATAGTGGCTCACCTAAAAAGAAATTCAAGTTTGACTTTGATAGCTCCCTGGACAAGAAAGTGGATTTCTGGAGTGCTTCTCATGAAGTTCTCTTCCATTTTATGAAGGATAAAACCCTAATTCATGGTAGGGTTGTTGACCTCGATATCCTTTCTTCTTTGACTACCATATAAAATATCTATTTGAATTCTAGGGTTGGGCTAACATCTTCTTGGTTCTCATGGTTGTGTATGAGCCCCTCATTCGCTTGTTCTATGCTAACCTTCGCTCTCTCAAAGCTGGTGAAATCGATTCTTTGGTTCTAGGGAAGCGTATTTTTATTGAGTGTAAAAAATTAGATTCTGTGTTTGGGATTTCTTGCTCTGGGATCATGGCCCCTCCTAAGAACTATTGGCCCTCTAATTGTGATGTCTCGTATGATTAAGCCAAGAGAGAAATCGCTCTTCACCCCTCCAAACCAACTCCCTCTTATTTAGGTCCTAATATCTTCTGTTTGAATCTCGAGTGATTGCGCACATCATAGCCATTACTATCTTTCCTAGGGCTGGGTCTCACTCTACGCTTACTCAGCGTGATACCTTATTTGTCTACTGCTTAGTCTCTGGTGTGAAAATGCATCTCTCGTCATTTATATTCGCAACTATGACTAATGTTATCGCTGATCTCACTAGTCTCCCTTTTGGAATCCTCCTTACCTGTATATTTGAATACGAGTACATGTGCCTTGGTGATTTCTCTCCTGTGTTTATCAAGCAATGCTACAATTCTCGTGCTTTCCAAAGCATGGGATTTATTCACTCTAGATCTTCCTGGCTTCTCAAGACTGACTTTGATAAGTCAAGGGCTAAGTATGAGAAACTCAAGCCTTCAGCGTCAACCTCTATCTCTACTGCTAAGTTAATTGCAGCATTGGAAAATCTTGATGCAATTCATGCCAAGCTTGATCTATGTCCATCACTGTATGGGTGAATAGGTTGACTCTCTCAAGGATCTCTTGCTTGCTGCTCATTTCAAAATTGACAATGTGAAAGATGTCTCTAAAGAAACCGGTGCTGATGTTGCAAAGATTCACCTGAGACTTGACCAAATTGTGAAGGAAGCCATCAAAATTGCTACCAAGGTTCAAGCTGGCTCGAAGGCTATCTCCT
Organism: Solanum bulbocastanum; assembly: GCA_037074985.1. Lineage (NCBI taxonomy): Eukaryota > Viridiplantae > Streptophyta > Magnoliopsida > Solanales > Solanaceae > Solanum > Solanum bulbocastanum. The sequence continues at coordinate 5,617,770 of CM073604.1, forward strand.
CTTCTCTGTCCTCCAGATTTGAAGAAATGCCCATTATTATTGTCAATACTCTGACCTATTTCCTGAAGCCTCATCAATTGTCTAATGGTGTTGCTGTTTTGTTTCTTTTTGCTATCGTGCTGTGTAATGGGATGTGTTGCTCATTTTAAGACTGTGGTTCGTTGTTGTTTTTGCTAAACTCTTTTTTCTTTCCTTTTTGCTGATGCCAAAGTGGGAGAAAATATTATCTTCTATGTGTATTATCTTATATGTGTGTGTTGCTTGCTCTCCTGCTTAGTTTCAATTTATGCATGCCTCTAATAATTGCTTGTTGTCATTCTACTATTTCTTTTTGTTCATATCTCTTACATGTCTTGGATTAAGTTCACTCAAGGAGAAGTCCTCCACAAGAACAAAAGGTTATTATTAGCATTTATTCAGGGGGAGCAAAGCTTAAACATTTGTCCCACAAGTCGACTGCACCTTACCACATTCAGGGGGAGCAAGATAGATATCCATCCCACAAGTCAACTACACAGACAGAGAAGTATCACTACTATATATTGTCATCATCAAAAAGGGGAAGATTGTTAGTGCAAAGTTTAAATGATTGTTGACACCCAATTTTGGCCCTCCACAATATAAGTTAATCATCAAGCTTCTTCAATTTCTAACGATTTAAAATAATAAATTTTATAAAAAAAAAAAAAAAATTCAAAAATAAAATAAAATAATAATAATAAAAATAAAAAAAAATAAAAATAAACATAGTTTGCAAGTTATTTAAATAGTTTTGTCATTTTTTATAATATATTGTTTTATTTAGTTATGTACATAATTAGTGCATTTTAGGAGTATTCAAAAATTATCTCGAAAATATTTCATATTTCAAATACTTTATTAGTATTAAGGGTCGTAATTTTGAATTAATGAATTTTATGAAATTCAAAATACTTTCAAGTCGTTTTTAGAGTAATTTTATCGTTTTAATAAGTTAAATAATTTTAAATAATAAATATGTATATTTTTACAATCACGTTATTTTATAAATATTGGAAAATCATCACAAAGATTTTACATTCTAGTTAAATGTTTTACTACTTTAAGTTATAATTTAAATGTCGTGTTAATTAGTTTGTAACTAAATTAATTATTTTTATAATGGAAATAATTATTATATTTTGTTAAGATTAAGAAGCTCGGTAATTAATTAATGTTAATTCATCCAAATTAAATCCGAAATTTTAAAATTTTAACCCCCTTTCCTATTTGGGCCATTTTTTTCAAATGGCCCACGTCTTTCCTAATTCCTCTAAGTCATTTCCCAGCCCAACACTTTTATAATAATTCCCATTCCCTTCCAGCACAAACAACAGCCCAAACAATAATACAATACAACATACAATGCAACAGCAACCGAACGACCCCAATCCACCGCCCCACATCTTCTTCTTCCCATCAAAACAGCGCAGCAGCCAAATCGAGCAGCAAGCAGAAACGACCCCACTGCCCATACTCAATTTCTTCTCCTTCACGCGAGGAAGAGATCGTGAGAGCAGTGGAAATTGCGTCAAAACCTGACCCGCCTGCAAACTACCACCCATCCCGGTCTTTTCATCCAGATTTTGAGGGATCTTAGTTGAAATTGTTGATAAGAACAGCTTTTTCCCATCCTTGGAGGGAAGATTTTAAATTGAGGAAGGTATTCGAATTCCGATTCTATCCTTTTCCCCTTTTTCGAACCCTAGCTTTCCCTATATATATCACTTCTTCTCCATTGTAAAAGGGGATTTTTTTTGGCCTTAGTCCTAAGGCATTAGTCATTTATACTTAAAAAGTTTCAAGTTGATTTTCTAATCTTAAGTACCGAGAAAGGTTGCGCTAAAAGATTTGGATTTCCTTGTCTGCTGTTCGAGTTTGAATCGGTGTGAGAAGTGGCCGTTCTTTTGCTCGTCTCATCCCTGTTTCGCTGCCCGGAGAAAGGTAAAGTCTTTCTTTTTGCTCTTATTCTTCCCGTCTTTTCTTCTATCTCGAAATGACTGCTTAATGTTTGAAAGTTTCTATTCTGTGTTTGTTGGCTGTTAGCTGCCTTTTAGTTTATAATGTTTCGATATGCTGTATATGTTTTAGTCGTCTCTATGAGTTAGTCCTAATACCAGGTTAAAGCTTTTGACACTCGCTTACGTTCTTCGCTGCTTTATTCGAAGTGTTGTTCTGTTGTTCTTCTTTCTTGAGCCTGCTTCTCGAACATAGTTGAATCTGTGTTATTGCTTAAAATTTGATATCATGTGCTTCTTCTTTTTTTCACCTCAAGTCGAATAAATGAACCAAAATGGTGACATTATGAGTTATGTATCGTGTCCGCTATTGTTTTGAGCTCTTAGATAGAATTTGTTGTTGTCCGTTTTGACTCTTTACTGGTTCATTTTGGTTGAGTCTATTTTGAAAGGCAAGTTTTAGTTTTTCTTTTTTTTTTTTCCTTTTCCAGATTGCAGCATATCTTATTTTTCTTGTTTCCATTCTCAAGTTCGATGCCTACAGTTCATTCCTTTCGCTTCTTGAATATAAATTGAGAATTCGCATGTCATTTTGTTGTTGTTAACAATCATTGAAATGTTTTATCAAGTTTGTACAGTGCTCGTTCGGCTCGATTTTCGTCATGTTTTGATGTTATTGTTTGATAGTACCGTCTTCTAAGGATATCCCTTCAGTATCTTTGCCTATTGATGTTTATAATTGGTATATATTTTGCTATTACATGTTCCCTGCTAATTTAACTGTGTTTGGTTCTAATTAGTCCCTTTAGGAATTTTGCAAGCATGTAAAATATGTTAGCCAATTCTTTCTTTATTCATTGTTCATGCATGCAATTTGTTCCCATGTCTCCGTAGTCGTTCAGGTTTACTGTAATGAGTATCCTTATCTTTGTTGCTCGTCTTGGCCATCTTGTGTGGGTATCATTAATTAGCATGATTCTTTAAGTGATTGTTGTGCCATGCTTATTCTCTTTTAAAGTTTTAGCTATCTATGTGTCTCTACATGTTTTCTTCAAATGAGATTATTTGTCAAATTGCACTTTCTTGGGTCAAATGCATACTTTAGTAGGCTGGTTTATTCATCTTGCGTTTCTGTTAATCGGATTATAGGTTAACTCATGTCTTTTATTTTGTGTTTACATGAAGTCTGCTCAAGACCTTAATGCATTAATTTGGGTGTGATTCTCTTTTCTGTTTCGATTCATTTCCTTTGATTGAGTCAGTATTATAATTCTTTAATTATGTCCTTTCCTCAAGCCATTGAAATTTGAATTCACTAATACATTTCTCCTTTCTTTGTTGTATGTGAAATTCATTTGAGTTCACTTGGACTCCACTCCCCCTCCTTGCATCTTTTTCGTTTATTGGGATGAACCCAACAACTCCCGTTGTCAATTCCCATGCCAATGTCACGAAAAAGAAGTATCAACACAGCTTTCATAAGCTGAAAATACAAGGAAAAGTGAGCTGTTATGCAAGGATTGAAAGCTAATATGAGATAAAAGTCGAAAAGAGGCTGTATACACACTGTATACAGCATTATACGTCAATATACAGGGTCAAGGCAACAAATATGTGGCCAAAAACGTGAAAAATACAGGCTGGGCAGTGTACAGGTGTTCGGAAGCAAGAAATACGTGAAAAGAGCTGATATACATGCTCATATACATTGATATACATAAAACGTATACCAAAAACGGGATTGGGTTTGAACTGAATATTTGCAGCGAAATTGGCCCAATAAGGGCCCAATTTCATTATCTCTATTACCCCTATACTTGTTTAATTATGTTTGAATTAACTCTAACTTTATAATTGTTAATTAACTTAATTAGAGTCCCCAAAAGACGAGTTATTTCCTTTGTGTTGATTTTATTTTAATGTGTTTTCATGTCTTAGTGTTCATTTAGTTTTTTTTATCAATCAAATATGTCGGTCAAATTATGCATTGTAATTAAGTTAAATCTTTTGGTTCTTAAAAATAACATTGCTAGGCTTCTCACTTAATCACTTTATTTCACTTTAAAATTGTTCAAGTAAAAATGTAGATTTTCTCAAATAAACTTTAAAAAATATTAGTCAAACCCCTTTTCAATTAATAAAAATAAAAATAAAATAATATATATATATATATATTCCTACTTGATCATTTTTGCAAAAGGTTAATTAATTAAAGTTGATTTTCACGCTTAACTTATTAAATTGATTTAACTTACTATTTCAAAATGAATTACTTGAATTTTAATTAATTTGGTTTTACTAACATTCTAGTCACTTGCAACTTAATTCAATTGTTTTTATATTTAGGTTCCTCTTTCTTAAAAAATATAAAAATAAGAATATGTCATTTATTTAATTATTTTCTAAAGTTAATTATATTGTAAATTATTATTCTTTTTTTTCTAGATTATAACTAGTCAAATATTTTTTAGTCAAGTCGCAGGTCAACCGCGTGTTAGCGGGCACTTCGAGTGCTTAAACCCTTCTCGAAGTGTAAATTGAACCCCAAACCTTCTTTGGTATTTTCAAATGATTTTTTTTCTGTTTAAATCTTTGAAAATTATAAGTTATCTTAATTTCTTTAAAAAATTAAGTGGCGACTCTTTTCTAAGTATTTTTCTTAAATCATTTTATACTTAGAACATTTCAAAAGGTAATTTTTTCTACAGATAGAAAAATTACGGCGCAATAATGATAAACAATTTAAATCGTTTCAGGATTTGCTGATCATCAAAAAGGAAAGAATCCAAAATGGAGATACAAAATCATGCTGCTTAAATCAAGGAAGATTACCAAGCAGAAAATTGAAGACCTTCAATCAAGGAAGCTGAAATACAAAGCACATAAATCAAGGTAGATCTTAATTAAGATCAAATCAAAGACAACCTAAATCAAAGCAGATTTCAAACGGCTACATCTCAATTAAGGAAGGTGAAGATCATGAAGAAACTCCAACGACCATTGAAGACCGAAGAATAAAGGCTAACGGCTAGTAGAAGATCTGAGGCTATTGAAGACTGGAGAATCAAGGCTAATGGCTAGCAGAAGATCTCAAGTAAATTGAGGCTAAATCAATGGAAAGGAAGATCAACCTCAATCTTTATTCTTGGGAAATAAGGATCCCCTACCTTCTTTTCCAAGGATCAAATCTCTTGGGTTGCCATCTCTTCACAAAAATGATTTATGCCTAAACACTATAAATATGCTCCGTCTACAAACTGACAAGATATTCAATCAAGTCTAAATCATCTCAAAAACTCCCTACTCTACTTTTGATAAGCATTGTATTACTTAGTTTTACTGTGTAAACAAAAAGGATAGAAGGGAGAAATATTGTTGGTAAGACATTGTATCAAAACAAAAGAGAGAAGAGAAACTAAATGTAAACTGTGAAGTCACACTCAACTCAGTACACACATCAAAAGTTACCAAGTCTAGAAGATAACACCCTTGCAATCCAAGGGGGCTGGACGTAAGATCCACTTTGGATCCCAACCAGTATAAAAATTCTTGTGTCATGTTTACTTTACGCATTTTTTGATTCTATTTATACCTGTTAGCAAACTGTAGTCGCTGAGGTGTCTCTCAAGTCAACTACTCACAAAAGAAAATCGAAAAAAATAGCAATTCATCCCCCTCTTGCGCTTTCAAAACTGACACTTGATGCTAAATTTAAAGGGTTATATATAAGTTTAGTCAAAAGTAAAGAAGGGTTAGTTGCCAATTAATATAGTTGTCAAGGGTAAATTTAAAATCTCTTAAAAAGTTCAAAGTTTTTTCTGATCTATAAAATCTCCACTCTTCTTGTTTTAGCCCTCGAAACCCTACATTTCACTTAATTGCCACACTCATTTTCTTTGCTATGAATACCGCCTTCATGATCCTCTAGTGTCTTTCATTATTTTTGTTTGTTAAAGCTTTCAGTATTTACGTTATTTTTTATGGAAGTAAAATTACACTCTTATGAAATTAACATGTAGGATGCAAGTTGCAAGTCGTCTATTGATACATAAATAAACACTTGATTAACTTTTAAGAATGTGTCATGGCTTGCGACTTATATCCTAGTAAGTGTTTATGGATATATTTCACTTGAGAAGTTTTTGCTCATGTATTCTCTTGAATTCCGTTCAATGTTTAGAATGACCTATGCGTGTTGTTCTATTGTGGTAAGTCCATAACATTTTATTTTTATGCTATGATGCAACTGAATCGAAAGTTTTCAAATGTCTTTAGTATACTTTCATTCTGAAGTTGATGCAATATTATTTCATGTATAAAAGTCAAGTCCACACTATCAATATTTGTAATTTCTGAATTGGTTGTCCAAGTCAACAAAATTTTATACTCCATCACAAATTATTATATTTGTCGACCATTGGTCAAAGGCCCGTAAGATTATATGAATCATTTTTTACTTTTTAAAAAATCTAAAAGTATTTATAAACTATTAAATTCAATAGCATGTTTGGTAAAAAAAATCATGTTATTTTTCTTTTTATATTAGAAAAAGTCACTTATTATAACAAAAGGTAGATCAAATCATAAGAGGTAAGTAATTTCATTGACAAATCCTATAAATTGCAGATTATGTAAAATACACTAAAATAAATTATTGTATTTTTACTTTGGTTAAAGGAAACCGGGCACTAAAAACTTTTAATTACCAACAGTTACATGTGTAACTGCTAAGGAAAAATAAGTCTTGAATGTAAGGTCTTTTCATTATCTTTGTAACTTCTGAATTTCTTAAAATTAGTTTAGGAGGGAAGATAAGAAGAAAAAGAATGTTGATTAAAGAGAGGTGTTACATTACTTTGTTCATGCCTAATTTATATCTATATATAATATAAAAGAGAAACATAGACTAGATGATGTGACATCTTTCTATGGCCTCCATTTATATTTAATATTTTTCTCCTTTTTTTTTCATATTTAAATTATTTATTTTATTATAAAAGTAAATTACTTAATTTATTATAAATAAATATTTTATTAATTAATGAACTTTTACAACAAAGACTCCTCACATGCCAAGTAATTATTCATAACTCACACATCTCTAATTTCTACTCTTAATAAATTTATTTATTTATTCTCTCTCTTTTTTTACCTTATTTTAATTATAAAATGACAACATATTTAAATATATTTATCTTTATTATTTAAATTTTTACAATGAATAATTATCCATGAATTACACTATTCAAATTTTTACTTAATCTATATCTATATATAATATAAAGTTAAATATATATAAGGTGATGTGACACCTCTCTATGACCTATTTTTTTTCTCCTTTTAAAAAAATTTCCCCCTTCTCATTTTTCTCTAAAACCATTCTATTAATTTGATTCATTTTAATTTGCCTTAGTAATTAAAATTTAAATTTCCTATATATAATATTGTAACAATAAACAGATGAAGACTAAGCATCAAGATGAAAGTGGGTAATTGAAGAGAATAAACAATTTATATATGATACGACATATTATGGAGAAAATTTAAGAAGAATATGAAGAGGCATAACAATCAATAAAGATAAGTAATTACTGTGTATTTATTTCTCTGCAAATTTAACCCAAGAAAATAGATGATAAATGGCTATAATCACTATTTTTTCATATCACAACCAATGGTGAAAATCTTTCAAGCATCCTACTTGCTACTACTTTTAAATGCTTGAATTTTGAGTCTTACAATTTGGTAATTTGTGGAGTATTATTTATATGATTTTTTTATTATATGTTATTTGCTTGTTTATGAAATAGAAGTGATTGATTTTCTTTATTTTTTTTTTCTAACATCATGTGTTTGACATAATGAAATATTAACTATCGATATTTGGTAAATGTTTTCCTCTTTTTTCTTAGTGATTTCTTGATTATATGTTTAGTCTTACACTTTGATATTTTGTGGAGTATTATTTATATGATTTTTTTAATTACATGTTATTTGCATGATTATGAAATATAAGTGATTTATTTTCTTTATTGTTCTTTTTTACTTCTTCTAACATCATGTGTTTGACATAATAAGAGATCAACTATCGATATTTGGTAAACTTTTTCCTTTTTTTCTTAGTGATTTCTTGAATATATGTATAGTTGCATAGTTTTGAAATAGAGGTGATTGACTTTCTTGATTGTTCTTTTTGTTTTCTCTATTAACATCAGATTTGACAAAGTAAGCGAATCGATATTTCGTGAAATTTTTCCTCTTCTTTTGTGTTAGAGAAAAAGAATGAAACAAAAATTAAAATAGTCATAAAAGCAAAATTGACTGAAATATATTTGTCAATTTATATTGAAACACAACTTTTGATGTTGTCCTTTTGAAAAAAAATATTAGTCGTAATTAGAATTTTTAGTCGTGAATTTTATTGTTTTGAAAATTTGGGAATCTAACGAAGACTGTGAAGTTATTTGTCAAACGAAATCAATTGGGAGAAGTATATATGTATTGTTTACCTTATTTTCTTTTCTACTACTATATGTCTTTTTTTATTTATATTGTTCAATCATTCGTTTCATGTCATTTAATTCTTAATTTATCAATTTCTTATATGTTTATGTTTAATTATGAAATATGGTACCAAGAATATTATTGTAATTAATATTGTGGTTAACTTGCTGTAAAAATACAAAAATGATATTAATCGTGATTAACTATAAAATTTAATTTGACAATGTTTGCACAAAAACAAAATATTGGATAATTTAGATAAATAAAAATATATTATCTAGCCTATTGTTTATATGAAATTGTTTTAAATATTTTGTAATCAAATTTATATAAGGGTTCATTTTCAATGATATTTTTAATATATGATGATCTTCATTTTGTTTTATTTTTTCCTTTCATTTTAATAAAATGTCTAAGGTGAGTTGTCTAATAATCTTTTTATTGATATTGTTTATTCTATTCATTCCATATTAGTTGTCACATTTCTCTTTTACAAATTCTTTAAGAAATCATAAACAAGAAGAATTTTTTTACTGAATAATTAATTTTAAGGGCAAAATGAAAAATAAATTAATATTAATTTGATTTTGCTAATGATAAATATTTTGGGACAATCATTTTAATAATGTTGATAACTAATAAAAATAGGTAGATCATTTTTCTTCCTTTTATTTTCCTTTTATTTTGTTCATTCAACATATTTTTAAAAGTCAAATAGTACTCTTTTATAAATTTCTTTAAATGCAGCTTAATTAGAAACACAAAAGTTATTACAAATTAAGAAAAAGAAAGGCGTTACTAATTAAGAGTGCATTAACTATTGCAACCATGAATTTTCTATTTATTTTATTTAAATATTAGAAGTGTTTAAATTTATATTATTCTCATATTTCCTGTTCTCAATGTTTCCAATAAGTTAATTTGAGCTTAGATGATGTTTCAAGAAACTCAATTAGACATGACAAAGATAAAATTCTTTATTATTTATAAATGTTTGTCATTTATTTTTATTTTAGTAGACAATTCATCTTATTATGTCATTTTCCTAAAATTTAATTGTTAATCAAGTCTTTTATATTTTAATTTTTTGTTCCTCCCATTATCTTGGAGAGATTGTGCCTTTCTTTTTAAAATGATGTCCGATAAAAAAAAAAAAAATACTCATTTCATGTTTGACGTCGTTATATTCTTATAACTAAAATGGTTAACAAAGAACTAAATAATAAAGACATCGAAGTGTAAAGGTGCAGATTATCATTAAAATAATCGATGCTTAAATTATTTATCGTTTGATATATGTATGAGTTATTACTAATGTACAATAAAGTCTTGATCTCAAATTGTAATTTATATGAATACAAAATTATATTTTGAATTTTTTTTTAAAAGAAGAATTTTGAAGTAAAAAGTAAAAAGTTGTTTATCATTTTTAAAAAAGTGTTACTGACATTTAATTTTATATTTAATTTCCTTTTTAATCTCAACAAACTAGTAATATAACGTATCAAATGTGATGTATCAAGAAGAATTAGATGTACCCGGATGACAACAGTTTTAGTGAATTTTTGTAAATTGAAAAAAAGTAGGGATAAAATGTAGTTTGCTTCTTACACTATGAGATTTCCTAAAATTTTTACTAAATTTAAAGAAGGTTGTAAGGAAATTGAGCCCAAACTAAAGGGGGATGTGCATGAATGTAATTTATTTTGACCGAATGAGTATTTACTGAATTAGTTTAGGTTGAATTATGAAATTGTAATTATTTTATATTTTGTGGCTCATTTACGCAGTTTTCCTATAAACTTACTCAATTTGTTAGACTTAATGGGCTTGTCCTTATAAGGATAAAGGCCCTAAGGGTGGAAAGAAGCCACCAATGTGGAATTTTCCTAATATTACAACTACAGAATAATCCCCACTAATTTGTAATATACCTCATAATATCACACATATAAAAAAAATATCTTATTCAGATTTGAACTTTGGATAAGTGTAATTTGTAAATACCGTAAAGTTTGATGATGAGTATCCTAAGATTTAAACAGCTCTTTTGTCAAATTAAAAGTATCATACACATAATATGATTAAGTAGTGAAACAATTCAATATTATGCTTTAGCACATTTATGAAAGTGTGCTAACCCAAATTCATTAATATTAACAACGTCAACACCATAAATCTTGTTTGAAGAGGCACCACCTCAATATTAATATAGATGAAACTAGACTTTATGTAGCTATTACTGCAAACATTATTTTCTAATTTCATTAAAAATTAGTTCACCTTTTTTTTTTTTAATAGTATGCACTTTGAAGTTTGTCATTATACCCCTTTTATTGTAGGCACTTAACAACTCCTAAACTCATCTTGTCACACTAAACAGTACACTAGAATCAAGGATTTAAATGAGAAGATTCGTGCTTAAACAACAAAAGCTTGTTATTATCCATTGAACTCGTATTGTTAGAGTGTATACCAACTCAAAATTGAATTTTCATTACTTGTGTTTAATTTAAGAGTTTTAGCATCATTCCTTCTAGTTTATTGTACGACATCTCTATTTAATGCTTTTATAAGTTGATCAACCAAATTGTTAGTCGATCTTGTATACATTATAGTTATAGTTTCACAAGTAATTATCTCTCTTATATAAACATGTCTTAAGTTTATATGTATTCATTTAATTCCCAATATATATTTATTGTGAGCTGCACTTATAGCAATCACACCATCACAAAATATGAAAATGGTTGACATAGATTGTGACCACAACATTATATCCAGTAATATATTTCTTAGTCATTCTGATTCCTTTCCAATAGTTGCTAACGCAATTAATTCAGTTTTTAATGTGAAATGAGAAACACAAGTTTGTTTTTTCACTCCACGTGGATATCGAATATGAAATAACCTTATTATCATTTATACTTATTATACAACTCACTTAAAAATATCCGTCTACACGATAGAAAAATCACTATGACAAATTCTTTAATATTTTATTTTCTTTAAATATCCAAGTACTATAATTATAGCTTTTCAATGAATATCACTTGGATTGTTTGTAAATCTTGAAAGTTTGCCGATAACAAATGTTATATTAGGTCTAGTCAAGCGCATTGCATACATTAAACTCCCAATTTTCATTATTCAAATATTGTATTCAATTTTATATAACTTTAACTATCTACTTATGCACATCCTAATGTGAAAAATTAAGTTGATTTTTTCAGAGGTACCAAAAAAATATCTTAGATATTTAGTAAAACTTACTACAATTTGGTAGACTAAATATCTTTGATATTTATACTTAAGAAAAATCTACGTGTTCTAGATAATTAGATGTTTATAGTGAAGTATAGAAATATCTAGATACTTGTAAGGATATCTAGATATTTCTTGTAGATGTATCTAGAATAATTTCGAGAAGCATCCCTATACAAGTATAAATAGGGGGTGACATTAGGCATTTGTAATCAACCCAAAACAAAAACAATTCAAGTGTCTTCTTCCATAACAAGTTTTCCTTTCTAACTTCCTCTTCTTTAGTTAAATCTTCCGATCTTAGTTAACGATCTTGGGCTAGCTGAAGGATTCTCCGAGTATACTTTTCTTCTACTATTCTCTAAATGGTATCAGAGCCATAGTCATAAGTTGGCTTCTAGATTTTATTTCAAGATCGGGTTGGTGATAAATTCAACTAGTTTGTGTAGATAAATTTTAGCATTCGTGTTAATGGACTGGAGATAGAGTTGTTGAATCAGTCCTTTTACAAGGTATGAAAGACATGTATGGAATCATACCTTGTGGGAGAAGATTTGTGGGATGTTGTTAATGGGAGTAAGACAAATCCTCATGTTGACGGATTGAAAAATAGCAGTGCGTACAGGAAGTGGAAGCAGATTAATGCAAAGGCAGAGTTCATTCTGAAGAGGACAATCTCCTCCAGCTTATTCAATCATATTATAAAGTGTAAATCAGCATATAAAATATAGAGCACCTTCGATCGTTTGTTCTACAAGAAGAATGAAGCCTGACTGCAGATATTGGAGAATGAATTTGCTAACACCACTGATGGCAACCTTTCTATCGCCGAGTATATTTTGAAGATTAAGAACTTATGTTATGAGATATCTTTGTTGAATTTGGAAGAGGCTATATTTGAAGCACGAATGAGAAGAATTGTCATTCGTGGTTTGAAACTTGAATATATTCCATTTGTGACGTCGATTCAAGGACGGGCTCAACAACCATCTTGGAAGAGTTTAAAATTTGTTGTCATCACAGGAACTACTAGCCAAGCAGTTTGCTAGTGTATTTGTCGAAGAAGGAGAAAAAAATGCTTTTGTAGACAATAAGTGGAACTTCAAAAGAAAAACAAGAGATATGCCACACTCTTGATCCTTAGGTGGTTCGTGCTCACCTAGAGAGAAGGAAGAGCCTTCTAACTATTGTGGTAAGAAGCCTTTCAGATATTATTGTTATGGCGAAGTAGGGCACATAAAATGATATTGCGGAGCCAAGGAGAGCAATATGGCTCAAAAAGTTGCTCAAGAATAAGAATAATGGGGAAAGTGTTTAGTAGCTAAGGTTTGAGCAATAGATGCCATGTCTATTAATCTTGACAAATATTGGATCAAGGATTTAGAATATAATATAGCCGATCACTTGGAGAAGCAAGAAGTTGATGTTCACGGCACAAAACAAGAAATTATCGAGGATGCTCCCAGTGGTGATATGATAGCTTTTATAGAAAAAATCAAAAAAGAAGATCCTGAACAGGCAATATCTGAAACTACATGTACTAGTGACGACCTTTATAGAGAAAGCACTGAGGGAGATGTATTGGAAGTAGAAGTATTTGGTCAATCGTGTGCAATATCAAAAAGCTTCCCTGACCAACAATAGAAACAAGGACAACTAGGAGAAGTTACACACTTCAGCCACCGTCATTCGTTGAAACCAATCAAGCAAACGAATGAGGAATCTATCATGAGTTGTTGCATATGTTCAAGCTAGGCTTTGTCTGGTTACATTTGCCAGTTATGCAATTACTTCATCGACGAGACTTGTTTCCCTCTTTGAGACTAAAGCACCAAAGATTTAGTCATAAATGTATATCTTGAAAAAATTGAACTTTCATATAGTAGAGAGAGTCGTGATGTAGCCGAAGTTGAAGAGTAAACACATGATATGCAAATAACTTGAAAGAACAAATGAAGAAAAAGGGAAGAAGTAATAAATTCATTTGTACTCACATATTTGCTTAGCGTACATGGAACTGAAACTTGTCTTCTCCTGTCATATCTTCATTCAACTCTGATAATTCTTAATGAATAAATATCTCCCAAATTAGGTGGTAAATCTCACAATTGTGCAGATATAGTCAAACATATAAAAAGTCATTTTCAATATATTGATCAAATGGCACTTACAACACATTATCCCCAAAAAAAGAGAAGAAGAGTAGTTTATAAGATAAAGAAGAAAACAAAACCTATAACGATATAGGTCAGGGGCAGAAGTATATTGTCGAGACATAATATAAGGCCATGTATATTTCTCAAACTTGTTTATAACAATAATATTTCTACTTAGTATTCAAAAACACATTGTAGACATCTTTAAACATTTGCCACTACAGGAATCAGAACAACAAAAGAATGGAGAAGAATCTGTTCACATATAATGTTACTTAAATAATGGGATATTCTTCTGGCAAATGACTTGAAGCTCGTCTCCTCCCCTCATATCTTTAGTATATTCCTTAATCTTCATAGCGAAATCTTCAAGTTGAAGGCTCTCTACAAGTTTGATAATTTTCAATCAATAAATATCCCCAAAACTAGGCAGAATTTCCTCAAGATCACAACATCCCTCCAGTTTTAATGCCCTTCTAAAATCTGGATTGGACTTTCCTTATTTGAACAACCCAACTTTCAATAGGCATAACTCACTCATAGGAACTTGGAATCGTGCAAACTCGGTGGCGTTGGAAATATTATTCCAAGATCTTTCCTACGATATTTGGAAACACACCTAACTCATCCTGAGCTAGGAGTTATGGTCGTTTGAATTTGACCAAAAACTCAAACTTAACTTAACCAATTTTCTAGATTTTTATTATTTCCAAAAATCACTCTTTCTAATTCTAGCTCTTTCTAGTACTTTCAACTTGCGAGATGTTACAATGTAGAACCACTAAAATACTTTAACAAGTCCAAGACAACGCCAAATATGTCATTCGAAATAACCAAATCTTCCCAAACTTCCCACTCAACCAAGAGAACATCGTAGGATTCGGTACCCCTGATCCACCACTAGGGATCCACCCACAAAGGTGAAAACACACGAGAGAATAAATAGTGAATCATACTCATAATACTAACAACCATCATGAATACTCTGACCATTTACCTTAATACTTTTTAAATGAAAACCTTTCTTAGGTACTTTAATCAACAATAATAACTTTACGACTCAACCTAGGTATGAGTCCTTTCAAACTACTCAATACCTGATACAATTGATCATTTCTCACCTTGAAAAATCTTACCTTAACAAAATATATCACCAAGAAAGTAGACTTACAATGAAAAATCTGAAATGTAAATTCAACTGTATAACACAATCCACTTATCTATCAGCATTAGCTTGTACCTTGAAGATTTTTATGAATTCGTGGATCTTCGCTTATCATTGATTGCATCTCCATGGATCTTACAGTATATTTCGCTAACAATTCAATCGTACTCATTACTGAACTCAAAACAAAAACAACGCACTTATCCTCACACTCGATCTAATGTCTGTACACTCCTTTCTCAAGTCTTTTCCAATAGTTTTAAACTAATCTGACGGACTTGTGACACTATTACCATAGTCGTAGCAAAATGAATGAAATCACGCGTCTCTGAACCCAATTATCTACCCCTCTGAAGATATCTCTTTAGCCTTTGCAATCAAATAGAATATTCTTTCTCTTGCCTCTCTCTAAAGGTTGTACTAAATCCCAATATATTTTCCTTCATTATAACTCTAGCTCTTTAAAATTCTATTTGAGTGGTGTTCCACTATCTCTTAAAACTTACCATACAATCATGTTACTCACCAAATATTAGAAAACCACAACCTTAGATACTCGTAAGTCATAATTACTATATAAAATTTGCTTAACCAACCATCTTTTTATATAGTTACATCCCATTACAATCCATCACGAACTCTTATTACTATTACGCTCAGTCAACCTTGACTATCACTACGAAGTCAACCTCTTCATCAACACGCCGCCTCAAACTCAAGTAAACTCATCAAATTCAAAGGACTAACATAATTTATACGCACTTTCTTTACTAAAATGCTTCAATTGCCTTCCCCAGAGTATACTCATTGGGACTTTATTTATCCATAAGCTTGTCATTCCGGTATGAATCTACAATTTTATGGCTTAAGATAAAATCACAAGTCCTCATACTACCCTCCTCATTCTTAACAAACAAGACAAGAGCACCCCAGAGGGAAGCACTTGGACGGATGAAACCTTTATCAAGAAACTCTTGGATTTGAGCTTTAAGCTCTCTCAATTCTGCCAGAGTCATGCGATAAGAAGGAATAGAGATGGGGCGAGTGCCGGTTTCCAAATCAATACAGAAATATATATCTCTATCCGGAGGCATACCAGGCAGATTAGTAGAAAACACTTCTCTAAATTTTGACACCACCGAAATAGTCTCAATAGAGGGAGACTCAACCTCAACATCCCAAATATGAGCTAAATAAGCCAAACAACCTTGCCTTACCAGTTTCCTAGCCTGAATGGAGGATATGATCATAGCTTGCTTAGGCTTGTACATCCCTTCCCACTCCAACTTTTCCCTTCTCGAAATATTGCAATTAAGCCCGGAATAATAACGGTACAACCAACTCATGCATAATATTATATCAAGTCAGTCATATCTAGCATAACCAAATCAACCCAAGTCTAAAAATCCATACACACAACAGGACAACACTATATACATGAGTGACTATGACTGACTCTTCAACTGGGGTAGAAACATGGATGTGGGTATCAAGTGTATCACAAATCATATCAAATTCTGAGGCAAATCACATAGACACATAAGAATAAGTAGAACTCGGGTTAAACAACATATTAGTCATTCAGTCACATAAAATAATAGTACTTGTGATCACTACATCAGACCCTTCGCCTCGGTCTTTCTTGGAAATGAATAAAACTGAGCCCTGTCATTTTGACGGGCAACTTTCTTGCCTGGCTGCACTGTTCCTCTACCTATATTACCATTTCCCCAACCTCCACGGCCTTGCTGATTTCCTCCTCGAATGCCCAGGTTCTCCACAATTGTAACATACTTAATAACTTAACCAAGTAAACATCACTTCTATTGGAGCAGTCGTATCATGACCCTCCTTGATATACAATCAATCCATGAAATCGTAGTATAGCTTCTAACCTCAATTGACATAACTTAATTTCATCATTCGCTAAAAAACCCATACATATTGTGACAACAATACTAAATGCATTTTCCAAAGTAACAGTGTTCATTATCTAGCTGCCGCTTATCAAAACTTCTTCAATGTTGTCACCTATAACTTGAATCTGCAAATCTGACCTCAATCCCTTTACAAGCAACGATAGTAGCTAGCGAGCCCTAAAAAACTCCTAATTTCAGTCAGAAAACTAGGTCGGACCCAATTCCTGATTGCTTCAATCAATTGGAGATCTACCATTACCCCTTCCCTTGAAACTACATGCCCCAAAAAGGCAACCGAAATCAACCAAAACTCACACTTAGAAAATTTCGCATTCCACTTTTGTTTCCCAAGAACACCCAAAAAAATACGAAGATGGTCGGCATACTCTTCCTCACTTTTCGAATAAACCAAAATGTCATCAATAAATATTATAACAAATGAATCAAGAAATAGTTTGAACACACTATTCATCAAACTCACGAAAGTTGCAGGCGTATTTGTCAACCTAAACAACATAACTAGAAACTCATAGTGCCCATAGCGGGTCCTAAATGTCGTTTTTAGTATATCCTCAAGTCTAATCTTTAACTGATAATATCCAGACCTTAGATAAATATTAGAGAAAATCGATGCACCTTGCAACTGGTCAAAAGATCATCTATCGAGGCAGCAGATACTTGTTCTGAATGGTGACCCTATTCAACTGTCGGTAGTCTATACCCATCCTCTCTTGCTAGTGATGGTGTTACCACTTTTTTTGCTCTAGTTCGAACCATAGAGTGAAGGAGGAAAGATACTAATTGGATTCAAGTCATAGCACAAAGGAGTAGAAAGAAGTGAGTTTTTCCTAAAGTCCTATAGCCTCTCAAAGAAAAGTGCGGACGTCTTCGTACCATTCAGCAAGACTCTATTAGACTCGTTTTGGTACAATGAGATCAATGAACCTAAGGCTGTGATACCAACTTTGTCATGACCCAAACCATCGTGATTGACACCCACACTAACCTTCCGATGGGAGAACCATTAATACTAATTAGCTAACCAAAACTATGCATTTAAAGATACGAAAGCAGGTTTAAATAGCCTAAGAAATATGGAGTTCCCATAAACTCCAAAGGTTTAAATAAACTAGCCAAACTAATAGGGAAGAACAACCCCTAGAACCTAAAAGTCATTATATCAAAACTCTACTAACGACAAGTTTAAGAACAAGGGGTACAACCCCGAAACTAAACAACACCTTAAACAAATAGTCAGAGTCCGAACAGAGTGGACTTAACCAAGAGAGATCCATGGCAGCATGAAAGAACTGTCTCACCCTTGAATCCGGTCACGCTCAATAGTCACCTAGCTGAGGTCTATCATTTAGCCGCCTGAAGATGACCTGTACTCAACAAAGAACAAGCAAGTGCAATATTATACCACAGTGTACTGGTAGGATCACGTAATTATCCCAATAAGTGAAACACATGCAAATAACCACAACATTATAAAACAGGCATATACCGAACATATACAATATTAGTCATATTTTCAGGATCAATGTAGCATTCCACGTTCTCTATAATACACATTGGTTATCATTTTAGAGCAACAAACAGTCTTTCAATATCAATCATCATTAGATATGAATGTAATCAGCACAAGTAGATACACAACATAGTTCAATGGTCCTCTCACGGAACCCAATTCAATGGTCCTCTCATAGAACCCATACCCAAACTGTTAGTGTACCGGTACGTGGTACCTCATCTAAGTAAGTGTGTCGAACGTGACACCCGATCTCATGTTTATGCCAGAATGTGGCAACCAATCCTATGTTTATGCCGGAATGTGACAACCATTCCTTGTTAGTGTGTTGGAACGTAGCACCCGATCCATGCAACAAGCTAGAATCACAATCACAATGTACATTCTTATAATCATACAATCAATTCATGATTTCATGGCATACAATTATTCAATCAACCATATTTACGAGTAGTGAGTAGTGTGATCAGTAACGCAACATTCGCATACATACATGCATCATAATGTAGTAATTGCAAACATATATCACACCAACATAAAATCACAACCATCACCTACCTCGAATCCAAGCTTGAATCCCCTAAGGCACTTGAATATTCCTTTTCCGAATTCTTCCCGCTTGTTTGTGGTTTAAAAACATGCAATTAACGCAAGGATCAACAAACAAGACCTAATTATCCATATTATAATCAATAATATCAATCCTAGGTCAAACCCTTGATCCCCATACCCAGATTAGGGCTTTTCTTACCATCCAAACAGTTTCAAAATCCTTCCCCAATAATAATTACCCATGAATTTACATTCTACGGATCGAAAAATGGATTCGGGGAGTGAAAACCTTTTCTTTAACCTCAAGAATGGTGGAAAACTGTCAAGAAAGCACCTTTGGTCGCCTCCTAGCTCTCAAAGTAGAAAAGTGCAGAATAAAATGATTTTGAGGTTTATTTTCGACTTAAATCACGACTGTCCCACTACGGCTGCCCCCAACCCGCCCCAGCGGCCCCGCCCTGGCGGGAATAATCCTGCCACTACGGCTTGCACAAAACCACTAAGCAAATTTAAGGAATCCAAACCCCCATTTCACAACACACCTTCATCCCATGACACTCCAAAAATATCCGTTCACGCTAAGATCAATTCCGGGAGTTCTACTTGCCTGTATTCAATTTCGTAAAGTTGTATGGGTTCCTTAACGTCTTAGTTATCTAGTTATATGATCAAAATTATAATTAGATCTCTCATTTGCTACCATATTTCCCTAGACCTTACTGACTCTGATTTCATCCAAATCTGGACTAGGTTGGAAAATCTCAAGGTATTACGAAAATGTTTTTCTGCCCAAAAATCTTCCCCGTTGGCTTTTCTATAACGACGGAAATGGGTCATTACAATATAGTATTTAATTAATACAATAAATAGATGCATTACACTAGGAATAGATTAAGAGAAACATCCACAATTAAATGGATTTGTAACATTTATTTTATTTTCTTAAAAAGGTAAAAATATAGAAAGAGAGAAAAAAAAGATGAAGAAGAAGATAAACTAATAAAAAAATTAAAAATATAAAGAAATAATAAAATTGTTATCAAATGGTATCTTTAATAAAGGATAATATGAAAAAAATAAAAATTTAAAATAATAAATGAGAAAAGAATAAAAGAGAAAAAAAATAATAAATAAGAAAAGAACAAAAATAATTTATTTATTTTTCTTAAAAAGGTAAAAATATAGAAAGAGAGAAAAAAAATTAAAAAGAAGATAAACAAACAAAACAAAGAAAAAAGATATTACTAAATGGTATCTCTATAAAAAAAAGAATAAGGATAATAAATGAGAAAAGAATAAAAAGAAAACAAAAATAATAAGTGAGAATGAACAAATGTAATTAATGATAGGACAAAAATAATAAATGAAAAAAAATAAAAATAATTAATAATAGGACAAAAGACTTCAG
This sequence comes from Solanum bulbocastanum, assembly GCA_037074985.1. Classification (NCBI taxonomy): domain Eukaryota; kingdom Viridiplantae; phylum Streptophyta; class Magnoliopsida; order Solanales; family Solanaceae; genus Solanum; species Solanum bulbocastanum. Next base: position 5,638,245 of record CM073604.1, read on the forward strand.
CTAGGGCGAATTGTGCCTAAATTTAAAAGGGTTGGGCAAAATTGAGTCTAAATTGAAGGAAAAATTACCTAACTATGCATCATTTTTACCCTATTTTTAAAATTATTCCCTATCAGTCAAAAAAATTACAAAAATCACTTTTTTCCACAATTCTTCTCACTTTTCCAGATATGTCAATGTAAACTATCACTCCGTAATTTTTTTCCTTTTTTCACGCCTAAAATCACTCCATGATATCACCAATTATCTCCATCACTTAATTTTTGAATTTCAAATCTTTTCTCTTTCTGATTTATTAGTTGCTAGTTATTGAAGAGGCAGTTCTTCTTCAACTATTTTTTCTTTCCACTTCATTCTTTATCAATTTTTAATTTTTGTTTTTAGCTTTTTCATCTACAAGTTTAGTCTAAGAAGGATGCATCTTCAACTTTAAAATTGATTGTGGAAAAAACACCGAGGGGGTGTGGGGGGGGGGGGGGGGAAGGTCGAGTTGTTGGTGGCTCCGGTAAGGGCTTTGGGTCGAGATCCATGGGTGATGCCATTGTTGAAAGTGAAAAAAGTCACGGGAGTGGATATGGAGCAAAAGAAAAAGTCTAGAAGGATTTCTTCATTATCTCTTTTGCTCTCAACAGATCATATTGTTGACTTTTTTCCCAATTTTTGTTGTTCATCTTTTTCTGATATATATGGGTTTAGTTTTTTAATGTATCTAGATATTTTTGTTTCTTAAATTAATGTATAATGACTTTGTTTCAACATTATGATACAGTACAATTTTATCAACAGTTGTTGGTGGCTAGTCGTGTATCCAATACCTAACTATAAACATGATACACACTAATTTGTGTTTCAATAAATTAGAGTTATGTATCAAAACAAATATTTGAAAATAATGTACTGTACATGATAAAATTGTAATGTATCATAAATGTGAAATGAACAAATTATACATTAATTTAAGAATAAAAATCAAATAGATACAATAAAAGATCTGATGAAAGCAACAAAAGATCAAAAAAAAAAATCAACAATTTGATCTGCTAAATGCAAAAAAAAAAAAAAAAAAATGATGAAGAAATTCTTTCACACTTTCTTTTTTGCTCTGTATCAACTCTTGTAAATTTTTTTTCACTTTCAACAATGGTCTCACCCATGGATCTCGACCCAAAATTTTGTTATTCTTACTACCAGATATATACACCCAATCTTATTCAACTAGAAGGCTATGTATCTATAGACATTATCAAATATTATTGTTGATACATAAATACTAATGTTTTATAACAAAAGCAGTTTGTATCATATTTAAAGCTATGTGTATAACACATAACTTTGTTGTGTATATAACATAATTATGCATCAGATGTTGTGATGTATCATATGTTGTTAAGTATCCATAACATTATTTTATAACTAAATTAGTGTATATCATATTCATAGTTTTTTTTTTTTGTATATGATACATAACTGTATAAAATTGTCATTTTTTTGAATTTGTTGCGATTTGGGAGAGATTTGAGAGAAGAAAATTGGAAATTTGAATTGTTTGGAGCTGTGATTTGGGAGAGACTAACATCAATTTGATTTGCATGATTTGGGGAACTGACATTTCATTTTATATTTAATTTCCTTTTTAATCTCGACAAACTAGTTGTATAATGTATCAAATGTGATGTATGAAGAAGAATGTGATGTACCTGGATGACAACAATTTTAGGAAATTTTTGTAAATTAAAAAAAAGTAGGGATAAAATGTAGTTTGCTCCTTACACTATGTGATTCCTAAATTTTTTACTAAATTTAAAGGGTGCTGGAAGGAAATCGAGCCTAAACTAAAGGGGGGGGGGGGGGCATAGACTGTAATTTATTGAGAGAATGAGTATTTGCTTAATTAATTTGGATTGAGCTATGCAATTGTAATAAGAGCAACTTACAGAAAATGACTATATTTATAGGGTTAATGAAGTTCAATAGATATAAGTATGTTACTTACAATAAATGACTACAATTTATATCACTTTTTCGCTGTATTTTTGTATAGTTTTTTACTTTTTTATTTATACATTAATATATCTTTAAGTGCAACAAACTAAATAAGGAATTGACTCTAAATATAACCCACTATCCTTACATTACGTCCATACAATGAGCAACTTCCCATAATGAACTTTATAACTAATAATTACTTATTTAAAGACATTTGATCATATTCTTTATCAGTTTAACAAAAATTGTGATACATTATACTCAATTTTCTTATTGTCTCCATATTTCTTATTCAGGCATCGACCAGGTATTCATAATTTTTTTTTTTTGTTAATTCAAGTTAATGTATGTAAGCAAATTATTGAATTTGTGAATGAAGGTTAAGTATTTCGATTTTGAATAGGTGAACTACATGGCAACCATACATATATTGATGAGATATTCTGAAAAGTGGAACGAAGAAAATTGCTACATCGAATACAACATCGATGGAGTATTGTTGAAGGAACATGCTTCTTATTTTGATTTAGTTTATCTAATTTCTAGTCATTTGAATGTTGATCTGACTACACTGTTCAATGATTTTGTTCGGTTTCTTTTTGTTGAATGAGAAATCATCAGGATCAATAACACAATTTAAACCAGATATTATGGAAAACTCTCGAATATTAAATTGGAGTGTGGTTCCGTTTATACGAATAAATAAAGTATCTGATGAACATTTCTGTAATTCACAAACCATCAAGCACCTAAATATTTCATTTTGGACACTACAATCACGCATTTTGGTATATACACCTAAACGTGTTCTTAAATTTTTAAAACTGCAGAGGAGTAAGCTTCTCCTTCAACTGGTGAATAATGTTATGATTTCCGTATATTTGCATATGTGGGGCTTCAATTTGACGTTCTACCACATATAATATGATTTCCTACAAATGCATATAAAACTCAAAGTATTAATATATTCAAGATTCAAGTATTTATTAAAACTTAATGTATTAATATGTCAAACAATGTAAGTATATAAATTTGGCATAAGATCACGATAATTTGAAAAATGGATACACTAATAGTTAAACAAAAAATGAATAAAACAATATAAAATGCAATGAATAGATTGTTGTTAAACAAAAAAATAAATACGTTGGATAAAATAAATATATAAACAAGGTGTGGGTATCAAATTGTATAAGTATTCAAGTCAATTTTTCACCGTAATACTTGAAGTTTGGTGTTAACTCAAGAATCTTATTATAGAAATGAAGTATAAGCATATACAACTATACTTGTATTTCCTAATCAACTTTTTATATTGGATAGAGTACTTATGTATCTAGACATAACTATATTCGCAAATCAACATTTCAACTTATGCTTATAAAACAATACAAGTATCTATGTATATAAATATGGATACAACACTGTTGTTAAGAAAAAATATGGATACATTGGACAATCGAGCAAAAAATATACAATTTGTGGTATCAAACTTTATAAGTATTCTTCTAAATAGATTTTTGAAAAAGCCAACAAACGTCAATCTCTTTTTGGTCAATTTTTCCCTTTAATACTTGAGGTTTTGTGTTAACTCAAGCATTTTTTTTATAAAAATATACTATTAATGTATCCAACTATACTTGAATTCCCTAATCAACTCTTTAATTTTGATAGAGTACTTATGTATTCAAATATAATTGTATTTATAGATCAACATTTCAACTTGTGGTTATATAATAATAGAAATGTCTATGTATATAAGTATTCTACTATATACAAAATTAACAATCTCTTTTTTGTTCATGTTCTTCTTGTACTCATTTTTTAACAACTATATACATACAAAATCAATTTTTCTAACAATTTCAATACAAGAGGACAATCCATAATGACAATGTCACACAATACATGTGTTGAGATATATAAGTTAATGACATTAAACTAAAAAAAAATAAAGCATACAAAGCTCAATTTCATTTTCCTCTTGTTCCTGCTCGACTGCTCTTTTTTCACACCCACTTAATCAATATTGTTGACTTTTCTCCTTTTTTCAATAATAGTTTTCACTGTTGAACCTTTTCTTCTTTTTACTAATTTTGCATGTTCGATTTCTTCAAGCACATTTAAGGGTATAGGGTGATTAACCTTCTTTGTTCTTCTTTCGTTCTCCATTGCAGCAATAGATCCTGAAATTTTGACTTGTTATTGAGTAATACACAAATCAAAAGAAGATAGTTCATCCAATAATTTGTCAAATAAATGTATACCTCTCGTAACCCTCCTCGGAATACTAATTTCAGCCATTGAAATGGATTAACAAATTCTTGAATCAAAACTCTATGAAAATAGAAGAAAGTGTAGATGTGTAGGTATATAATCCTCTTAAGAACGAGATAAAGATGCAATTAGAAGATACCTGATGGATACAAATCACAAAAAATCTCTCCTAGAATGATGCAAATAATATTTATTTATTATATTAAATATATATATATATATATATATATATATATATATATATATATTTGTATATAATTAACTTTGCTATTTATAATTTAATTATATCCATATAACATGAAAAAAAATGTAGCTATTTTTCTTAAATATATATTGATGTTTGTCATATTCTGTAGTTTTTCCTTGTAATTGTTTTGTATTTTGTGGCTCATTTATTTAGTTTCCCTATAAACTAACTCAATTTGTTAGACTTAATGGGCTTGTCCTTATTAGGCTAAAGGCCCTAAGAGTGGAAAGAAGCCACCAATGTGGAATTTCCTCCATATTACAACTACATAATAATCCCAATTAATTTGTAATATGCCTCATAATATCATACATATCGAAAAATATATTATTCAGATTTGAACTTTGCATTAGTGTAATCTGTAACTATCATAAAGTTTGACGATGATATTAGTATCCTAAGATTTAAATTGCTCTTTTGTCAAATTAAAAGTATCACACACATAATATTATTAAGTAGTGAAACAATTCAATATAGCACATTTATGATCGTGTGCTAATCCAAATTCATTAATATTAACAATGTCAACACCATAAATCTTGTTTGAAGAGGCACCACCTCAATATTAATATAGATGAAACTAGACTTTATGTGGCTATTACGGCAAACATTATTTGCTAATTTCATTAAAAATTAATTCATCTTTTTTTTTTTTTTTTTTGTAATAATATGCATTTTGAAGTTTGTCATTATACCCCCTTTTATTGTAGGCACTTAACAACTCCTAAACTCATCTTATCACACTAAACAGTACACCAGAATCAAGGATTTAGACGAGAAGATTCGTGCTTAAACAACAAAAGCTTGTTATTATCCATTGAACTCTTGTTGTTAGAGTGTATACCAACTCAAAATTAAATTTTCATTACTTGTGTTTGATTTAAGAGTTTTAGCCTCATTCCTTCTAGTTTATTGTACGACATCTCTATTTAATGCTTTGGTAAGTTGATCAACCAAATTGTTAGTCGATCTTATATTCATTACAGTTATAGTTTCACAAATAATTATCTCTCTTATATAAACATGTCTTAAGTTTATATGTATTCATTTAAGTCCCAATATATATTTATTGTGAGCTGCACATATAGTAATCACACCATCACAAAATATGAAAATGGTTGACATAGATTGCGACCACAACATTATAACCAGTAATATATTTCTTAGTTATTCTGATTCCTTTTCAATAGTTGCTATTGGATACCCAACTAATGGAACCCCCCCTCCCTCCCCCCCCCCCCCCCCCCCCCCCAAAACGAATATGAAATAACCTTATTATCATTTATACTTATTATACAACTCACTTAAGAATATCGATCTACACGACAGAAAAATCACTATGACAAATTCTTAAATATTTTATTTTCTTTAAATATCCAAGAACTACAATTATAGCTTTTCAATGACTATCACTTGAATTGTTTGTAAATCTTTTGCCGATAACAAATGTTATATTAGGTCTAGTCAAGCGCATTGCATACATTAAACTCCCAATTTTTATTATTCAAATATTGTATTCAATTTTATATAACTTTAACTATCTACTTATGCACATCCTAAATTGAAGGCCATAAATACGAGCTTAAACTAAATTAAAGAGCACATTTATCTATTATGCCAACCATTTATGGAAAGCAATTCAATGTTGCAATGAATATTGATATATGGAAAGCAATTCAATACATGAATGGTGCAGTACGTGATTAAGCATTTTAATATATTTTATATTAAAGTAACTTTTTTATTTGTGACTTGCTGACTAACCATTTTCTGGTCATGTTAATGCCAATTATTCTTGGCTTCATTGGCAGATGTCATAAATCCTATAACGTTCCAGTGAACGTTGTTGTCAGCATCTTGGACAGTTTTGCATTTGCACGTTGGTGCATTTGTTACCCTCACAATTACTTCATTCTTTATTCCTCCATTATCGTTGTAACATATGTAACCTCTATGCCATTTATCTTCACTATTTACTATCCCATTATCTTCCTATTCATTGCTAGGAAGACATCCCCAACTATAAATAATGGTGGTCTTCATTTGGTTTGAGAGATAAGACACAAGAAAAGATAGAGTGCATAAAAGTTAGTAAAAAAAAAAAAGTTCTTATTAGTTGAAGGGAGGTGTTTTTTTTTTTTTTGGAGCTTTGGACTCAACTCTTGTCTAAAGTTGTTGAGTTATATATTGTGATAAGACTGTTGTATCCTAGAGGGAACAAGTCAAGAAGAACTACTGCTGGACCGGTGAAAACATTTGCTGCAGTGGGCTTGAATCTCCTTAAAGAGAGCGAGATATTCGCGCCTCAGCCTGAAGAGAATTTTGTTTCTTCATTTTCTTTTCAATTGTAATCTTATTTTTTGTTATCTTGTAAGTTTTTCACCAACAATTTTAAGGAGATTCAAAATGGCTACAATTGAAAAAACCACGGATGTCAAGATGGGAGATCTTAACAAGCCATTTCGGTTCAATGGTAACCCTTTCAAGGGATGGAAGGGTAAAGTACTTTTCTACTTAAAGTCTTCTCAATGTTTCTTATGTGTTAACTGAGAAGAATCCAAATAAAGTTGATGACACATCGATGGATGATGATGAACTTATTTCTCATCATGAGAAAGTGGAAAAGTACGATGGTGACTCCTATAAGTGTCGGTATTATCTTCTTAATTGTCTATCTGACAATTTTTATGATTATTATGATAGAACTTACTCTAGTGCAAAGAAAATTTGGAAAGCATTGCAGAGTAAGTATGATACCGAGGAGGCGGGAGCGAAAAAATATGCGGCTAGTAGATTTTTTCGTTTCCAAATGGTGGACAATAAATCAATGGTAGACCAAGCTCAAGACTTTATAATGATTGTTGGAGAGCTTAGGTCCGAGGAGGTGAAAATTGGAGATAACCTTATTGTTTGTGGCATAGTAGATAAACTTCCACCTTCTTGGAAGGAATTTCAAAAAACTATGCACCACAAACAAAAGGAAACCTCCCTTGAATCCTTGATAATGAAAATCCGAATGGAAGAAGAAGCACGAGGCCAAGATGCACTTTTACAAACAGAAGAGAACAACATCACAATGAAGGTAAATTTAATTACTTCAAATAATGCTACTCTTGAAACTCACAAAAATACTTCTTTGAAGCCTAAGAAGAAAAAGTTCAAGAAAAATAATGGTAGACCTTCCAAGAAAAATAGTGGTGAAAATAACTAAGCACAAAATCAACAAGTTCAAGATAAGGGACCGTGCTTTGTTTGTGGCAAGAGTGGGCATATTGCTCAATTTTGCAGATTCCGAAAATGTGGTCCTAAACCTCAGGCAAACGTTACCGAAGAACCTTTTGTGGTGGTGATTACCGACATAAACATGGCTGAGAGTGTTGATGGATGGTGAGCTGATTCTGGTGCAAACCGTCATGTCTGTTATGATAAAGACTGGTTTAAAAAATATACTCATTTTGAGGAGCCCAAAACCATCATGCTTGGTGATTCACATACTACTCAAGTGCTTGGAACGGGAGACGTCGAATTGTGTTTTACTTCTGGAAGGGTATTAACTTTGAAAGATGTACTATATACTCCTTCTATGAGAAAAAATTTGATGTCTAGTTTTCTTCTTAACAAAGCAGGCTTTAAACAAATTATTGAATCTGATCAATATGTAATTGTGAAGAAGGGTATTTTTGTGGGAAAAGGGTATGCTTGTGTTGGAATGTTTAAACTAAATGTTGAAATGAATAAAGTTTCTACTTCTGTTTATATGCTTTCTTCTACTAATTTTTGGCATGCTCGTTTGTGTCATATAAATGATCGTTATGTTGGAATCATGAGTAGTTTAGGATTAATCCCAATGATTAAAAAGAATTTTGAAAAATGTGAGGCTTGTAGTAAAGCCAAAATCACTAAAAGGCCTCATTTTCAAGTTGAAAGAAAAACTGATTTGTTAGAATTAGCTCATACTGATATTTGTGAACTTGGTGGAGTTTTAACTCGTGGAGGTAATAGATATTTTATCACTTTCATTGATGATTTTTCTAAGTTTACATATGTTTACTTGATGAAAAATAAAAGTGATGCTTTTGAAAATTTCAAAACTTATCTCCATGAGGTTGAAAATCAGTTTGGAAGAAAAATAAAAAGAATTAGAAGTGATAGAGGCCGTGAATATGAGTCAAATGAGTTTAATTCTTTTGTTAGATCATTGGGAATAATTCATGAAACTACTCCTCCTTACTCTCCTTCATCTAATGGAGTAGCAGAAAGGAAAAATAGAACTTTGGTTGAATTGACTAATGCCATGCTTATTGAGTCACATGCACCTTTAAATTTTTGGGGTGAAGGTATTTTAACTGCTTGTTATGTGTTGAATCGGGTGCCTCATAAAAAGTCTAAATTGACACCTTTTGAATTGTGGAAAGGTTACAAGCCAAGTTTGGGATATCTAAGAGTTTGGGGTTGTCTAGCCTTTGTGAGGCTAATGGATCCCAAGATTACAAAGTTAGGTAAGAAAGTTACTACTTGTGTTTTTCTTGGTTATGCTTCAAATAGTACAGCCTATAGATTTTTTAATCTTGAAGATAATATTGTGATAGAATCGGGTGATGCTATTTTTCATGAAAATAAATTCCCTTTTGATTTTAAAAATAGTAGGGGTCAAAGGAATGAACAAAATATTTTGTCACTACCTAGTTCTTCTACTTCTACTTTAAAAAATAAAGAAATTGATGATTTTGAGTTAAGAAGAAGTAAAAGAACTAGAGTAGAAAAAGATTTTGGTCCTGATTTTTATGTGTTTAATCCCAATTTTTATTATTCAAATATTGTATTCAATTTTATATAACTTTAACTATCTACTTATGCACATTCTAAGTTGAAGGCTATAAATACGAGCTTAAACTAAATTAAAGAGCACATTTATCTATTATGCCAATCATTTATGGAAAGCAATTCAATGTTGCAATGAATATTGATATATGGAAAGCAATTTAATACATGAATGGTGCAGTACGTGAGAATGCACCTGGCCAAGTGTCAATTTATTTATTTTATATTCCCTTTGTCCCATTTTATGTGATACTTTTCAGATTTCGAGATTCAAACAAGTTTATTTTTTTACCGTCAGTTTTTCATAGATCTTTTAAACATTTTGAAATTATCAATTATTCTGACTTATATAAATTTTTACGTAGTTTACAAATATATAAATATCATTTCACAAAATTGAAGATTTCATGTGCAAATTGCCCGTCAAACTTAAATTGTTTGACTCTAAAAAAATGAAAAATGTCACATAAATTGGGATAGATGCAATATTATTTTAACGAAACAATAAGGCATTTAGCCGTTTTACTTTCATTGTAATTGAGTGTACTAACATTCAGTAGAGTAATAACTAAGAGAATTTTAATGTCATAACTAAAGTATTAAAGTGCCGTTGTTAAACTTCAAATTATGTTATTATGTAATTAAAATATTTATATTTAATTATTTTATAATTTAATGGAGAAGTAAAATAGTGATTCAACTTCACACTTTGGAGCTTTCCATTTTAATAATTATGTCAAGTATCATTGTCTAGTATTACTGCTCCAAGAAGTGGAATGATAGTGATGATTATGATGGTGATTAGTGTTGTTGGTTGATGATTACAAGCTGATCCACCCCTCTAGGTGGGGGTGTACGTGCACCCGTTAACTTCAGAAAATATCATGTATATGTATGTATATCTATCTTGAGAAATTGACATAAATTATGATATAATTAAAAGTGCACCATGAAAATCATAAGAGTGCCGTTGTGCTATTGGTACAAGCTAGACGATCCACTTGTGAGACTTGTGTACAAATCTAGCTAGACTGTTTATTTTACTTTTACCTAGTTACTATATGAGAAATTTACTCTAAAGCCCAAGGCCTCATCTAAAATGTCATTTTGGCCTATGAATTATTGAAACAGAAGAGAGGAAAAGGCAAGCTACTGTAGAACAAGAATCTTTCTTTGTTTTCTCTACTTTTTTGGCTTTTTCACTTTTGATTTATTGGCTTCTTTTAGCTTTTTGCTTTTTCAATAATTTCACTTGTCCTATGCTATTTCAAAGATTATGATCAATTCTTGAAGAAAAATAATCAATTAGTAATAGTAATATCAGTTGATGCCAGACGACAAGAAGATGCTACGTTTGATCTTTGATGATAACAACTTGGAATTCAGCTATTTACTAGGCCTATCTATATTGCTACCAACTATTGTTCTGGTTTATTGTCTGCTTAAATTTCTTCTTCAATTACTAATTCATCATCCTCAAAACATGTCTCAGCCCAAAAAAAGAGAGACAGAAATCGTTAAGAACGGAAAATCAGATGCTTCTGATCAAGCTGAAGATCAGTTGGATGAAGCAAAAGGCCAACAAGCTGTTCTGTACAGATTTAGGCAGAGGCACAAAAATATACAAACAGAAATAACAAGCTGTTCTAAATTGATTGCTAAGGAAGAGGAAAGTCGTGTGTCAAAAGCTTCTCCTCGTCTTCGTGATGGCGATCTAGTGCATTTCAGCCACAGACATCCTTTGCTAAGATTTCATCTTGAAGGAACAAAAGTTATAAGATGCAACATGTGTACTATTATAATTTCTGGGGTAGCTTATGGTTGCGATTGTTGTCGTTACTTTCTCCATGAGGTATGCTCTAACATTCCTAAAAGAATTCGACATGATTTTCATCCTATGCACTCACTCACCCTTCTTCCCATTCCTTCAATCGCTCTTTGGCATTCGAAAGTGGAAAGCGAGTTCTGTTGTGTGGCATGTGGTTATGACAACTCATTGTTTTCATTTTACTATCATTGTGATTTGTGTAAATTTGATCTACATCTTGAATGTGCTACTGTGACGACAAAATTGATCCATAAGGTAAAATACCCTCTTGATCTCTTCACTTCCTTTCCACTAGAAAGTGAAGGGGCAGCCCTGTTATGTTGTATTTGTAACCAAGTTATGAATAGGCAATCCGCTTGGCTTTTCTATAATCGCGAGTTTGATTACATCTGTCATTTCGAGTGTGCTGCTGAAGAAGAGCTTGGAGTTATAGGGGATCAAAGTTTCCTATCTGAAGTCCAGAAATCCTTGCTGGTCTGAAAAAGCTTCCCTGACCAACAACAGAAACTTGAAAAGCTAGGAGAAGTTATACACTTCAGCCACCGCCATCCGTTGAAACCAATCAAACAAGCGAATGAGGCGTCAATCATGAATTGTTGCATATGTTCAAGCCAGGCTTTATCTGGTTACATTTGTCAGCTATGCAATTACTTCATCGACGAGACTTGTTTCCCTCTTCCGCGAAGGATACAAAACCATTTTCACCGAAATCACCCCCTCACACTCGCTAGCTATAACGATCCCCCAAAGTCCAAATGCAGAGCTTGTGGTCATGAAGAAGGTGCAACATACCGTTGCTCTACTTGTAAATTCAGTCTACATCGTTCCTGTGCTGGTGCTCCCATGACATTTACCCTCGACACAAACAAGAAAGTTTCTTATAAACTTCTCTATTCATATCCATATGATGGTGAAATGGCAGTTATCAAATGCAGTGTCTGTTCCAGCGACTTAAACTCAAAAGAGAGCTTCATGTACTACAATTTCGACCTCGATGAAGTGCTTCATGTCCAATGTGCACTTAATAGAGAAACTTACTCTTATGATTCGAAGTTTTCTTTAGCTTCTGAAAGACTGAAAAGTATTAAAATAGAGGAAGACCACTCTTAGTAGCAACTACAAATTCTATCTTTTTTGTATGTAACTCTAATGGCATGATAATACCTAGTATATGATTTGTAAGAAAATTTGATTATTTTGTTTATTTTGAAGTTTGCAACTATCATATATTCACTCTATTTGACGAATTGAATTTACATATATAGTAATGAACACAGTTTCAAACATATTTGGTATTGTGAAAATTCATCATAAATTAACTAGTTTATGTTATCCATCAACCTAACAGAATCTCCCTCTTTTATATGACTGAGATTGACAATATGAGTAAGCTCTCAAATAGAGTAGGGATTACGTTGCAAATGTTAATTTTGTGGGAAGGGTTCTGAAGACTCTCACATCGTTTCTTTTAAGGGATAGAGATGGTATCTTTTATATGATTTGTGCAATCCTCACATCTTGTGCTAAATTTTGAGATTGAGTCAAGAATACACTCTCAATGTCAAGAAGAAAATATAGTAACATAAGGACATACTCTCGAAATTAAGATAACAACACATTAATACAAAGGTACATTTTATCAGTCTATAAGATGGCCGAATTTCTATCATCATCACTTGAGGAAGAGGCATAGTCATCATTGTAGACCATTCGCAGCCAAAACGCTAGCCTGAGAAGGGAGAATCAAACTACAAGGTCAAAAGTGATGTTGACCCTGACAAAGGAGCAATTAAGAAAAGCAAGGACAACTACAGACCTTAGAACTAGCATATTGTGCACTTTGGTTAAGGAGGGATGAGGAAGAGACATTGTCCATCTTCTTTTAGTCCTTAGGAGTGATCATAGGTTTCAGATAGCTAGCGACCACCACATGTCCATCAACTTCCTCGGGGAACAATAACACAACAAACTGCCACACGTTTGATATTGATGGCAGAGATGGTTAGTGGTGGTGATTGATGATTACAGATATAGTGGGGTAAAATTTATTCAAACAAACTTTAATGATTTTATTGATATAAAATAAAAGGCAACTTTGCTTCATAATTTTCTTTTACTTAGTTACTATTTGAGAAATTTACGATAAAATCCAAGGCCTCATCTAAAATATCATTTTAGCCTGTGAATTATTGAAACATAAGAGAGAAAACGTTAAAACTGGTCATTTTCAAAACAAAAACAAAAACCTTTTTCTTGGCAAAAGGCAAGTTACTGTAGTCAGTAGAACTGAATTCTTTCTTTATTTCTCTACTTTTCCTCTGCCTTTCCCTATTCTCTTTTCTTGTTTTTGCCTTTTTTCACTTTTGACTTATTTGTTTCTTTAGCTTTTTGCTTTTTCAATAATTTCACTTGTCCTATGATATTTCAAAGATTATGATCAAGTCTTAGAGAAAAATACTAATCAACTAGTAATATCAATTGATGCCGGACGACAAGAAGATGCTATGTTTACGATTTGATGATAACAACTTGGAATTCAGTTACTTACTAGGCCTTTCTATATGGCTACCAACTATTTTTCTGCTTTATTGTCTGCTCAAATTTATTCTTCAGTTACTAATTCATCATCCTCAAAACATGTCTCAACCCAAAAAAAGAGAGATAAAAATCGCTACGAACAAAAAATCAGAAGCTTCTAGTCAAGCTGAAGATCGGTTGGATGAAGCAAAAGGCCAACAAGCTGTTCTGTACAGATTTAGGCAGAGGCACAAAAATATACAAACAGAAATAACAAGCTGTTCTAAATTGATTGCTAAGGAAAAGGAAAGTTGTGTGTCAAAAGCGCCTTCTTGTCTTCGTGATGGTGATCTGGTGCATTTCAGCCACAGACATCCTTTGCTAAGATTCCACCTTAAAGGAACAGAAGGTATAAGATGCAACATGTGTACTATTATAATTTCCGGGGTAGCTTATGGCTGCGATTGTTGTTGTTACTTTCTCCATGAGGTATGCTCTAACATTCCTAAAAGAATTCAACATGATTTTCATCCTATGCACTCACTCGCCCTTCTTCCCATTCCTTCAATCGCTCTTTGGCATTCGAAAGTGGAAAGCGAGTTCTGTTGTGTGGCATGTGGTTATGACAACTCATTGTTTTCATTTTACTATCATTGTGATTTGTGTAAATTTGATCTTCATCTTGAATGTGCTTCTGTAACGACGAAATTGATCCATAAGGTAAAATACCCTCTTGATCTCTTCACTTCCTTTCCACTAGAAAGTGAAGGGGCAGCCCTGTTATGTTGTATTTGTAACCAAGTTATGAATAGGCAATCCGCTTGGCTTTTCTATAATCGCGAGTTTGATTACATCTGTCATTTCGAGTGTGCTGCTGAAGAAGAGCTTGGAGTTATAGGGGATCAAAGTTTCCTATCTGAAGTCCAGAAATCCTTGCTCCTCCAAAAAAGTTGTTCTGGCCAACAACAGAAACTCGAAAAGCTAGGAGAAGTAATACACTTCAGCCACCGTCATCCGTTGAAACCAATCAAACAAACGAATGAGGCATCGATCATGAGGTGCTGCATATGTTCATACCAGGCTTTGTCCGGTTACATTTGCCAGCTATGCAATTACTTCATCGACGAGACTTGTTTCCCTCTTCCGCGAAGGATACAACACCATTTTCACCCAAATCACCCCCTCATACTCGCTAGCTATAACGATCCCCCAAAGTCCAAATGCAGAGCTTGTGGTCATGAAGAAGGTGTAACATACCGTTGCTCTACTTGTAAATTCAGTCTCCATCGTTCCTGTGCTGGTGCTCCAATGACATTTACCCACGACACAAACAAGAAAGTTTCTTATAAACTTCTCTATTCATATCCATATGATGGTGAAATGGCAGTTATCAAATGCAGTGTCTGTTCCGGTGACTTAAACTCAAAAGAGAGCTTCGTGTACTACAATTTCGACCTCGATGAAGTGCTTCATGTCCAATGTGCACTTAATAGAGAAACTTACTCTTATGATACTAAGTTTTCTTTAGCTTCTGAAAGACTGAAAAGTATTAAAATAGAGGAAGACCACTCTTAGTAGCAACTACAAATTCTATCTTTTTTGTATGTAACTCTAATGGCATGATAATACCTAGTATATGATTTGTAAGAAAAGTTGATTATTTTGTTTATCTTGAAGTTTGCAACTGTAATATATTCACTCTATTTGACGAATTGAATTTACATATATAATAATGAACACAGTTTCAAACATATTTGGTATTGTGAAAATTCATCATAAATTAACTAGTTTATGTTATCCATCAACCTAACAGAATCTCCCTCTTTTATATGACTATGAGATTGACAATGTGAGTAAGCTCTCAAATAGAGTAGGATTACGTTGCAAATGTTAATTTTGTGGGAAGGGTTCTGAAGACTCTCACATTGTTTCTTTTAAGGGATAGAGATGGTATCTTTGATATGATTTGTGCAATCCTCACATCTTGTGCTAAATTTTGAGATTGAGTCAAGAATACACTCTCGATGTCAAGAAGAAAATATAGTAACATAAGGACATACTCTCGAAATTAAGATAACAACACATTAATACAAAGGTACATTTTATCAGTCTATAAGGTGGCCGCATTTCTATCATCATCACTTGAGGAAGAGGCATAGTCATCATTGTAGACCATTCGCAGCCAAAACGCTAGCCTGAGAAGGGAGAATCAAGCTACAAGGTCAAAAGTGATGTTGACCATGACAAGGGAACAATTAAGAAAAGCAAGGACAACTACAGACCTTAGAACTAGCATATTGTGCACTTTGGTTAAGGAGGGATGAGGAAGAGACATTGTCCATCTTCTTTTAGTCCTTAGGAGTGATCATAGGTTTCAGATAGCTAGCGACCACCACAGGTCCATCAACTTCCTCGGGGAACAATAGCACAACTGCAGACTCCATGAATGGAGCTTGAAGACAGAAGAACAGAGAAGAAGAAACAGAGAAGGAGAATTCTAGAAGAATCCAATTTTATTCATAATATCTCCATTACTTCATCTTACTAAATGAATACATGAGAATTGTATTTATAGACCAATTACACAACTAATTATTTAACCAACTTCTAACTAATCCTAACAAACTTGTAATCTTATCTAACCATGGTAGCTTGCTTAACCTCACACTCTGGTTAACAACAACAAACCGCCACACGTTTGATATTGATGGTAGAGGTGGTTAGTGGTGGTGGTTGATGATTACAGATATAGTGGGGTAAAATTTATTCAAACAAAATTTAATGATTTTATTGATATAAAATAAAAGGCGACTTTGCTTCATAATTTTCTTTTACTTGAGTTACTATTTGAGAAATTTACGATAAAATCCAAGGCCTCATCTAAAATATCATTTTAGCCTGTGAATTATTGAAACATAAGAGAGAAAACGTTAAAACTGGTCATTTTCAAAACAAAAACAGAAACCTTTTTCTTGGCAAAAGGCAAGTTACTGTAGTCAGTAGAGCTGAATTCTTTCTTTATTTCTCTACTTTTCCTCTGCCTTTCCCTATTCTCTTTTCTTGTTTTTGCCTTTTTTCACTTTTGACTTATTTGTTTCTTTAGCTTTTTGCTTTTTCAATAATTTCACTTGTCCTATGATATTTCAATGATTATGATCAAGTCTTAGAGAAAAATACTAATCAACTAGTAATATCAATTGATGCCGGACGACAAGAGGATGCTATGTTTACGATTTGATGATAACAACTTGGAATTCAGTTACTTACTAGGCCTTTCTATATGGCTACCAACTATTTTTCTGCTTTATTGTCTGCTCAAATTTGTTCTTCAGTTACTAATTCATCATCCTCAAAACATGTCTCAGCCCAAAAAAAGAGAGATAAAAATCGTTACGAAAAAAAAATCAGATGCTTCTGATCAAGCTGAAGATCAGTTGGATGAAGCAAAAGGCCAACAAGCTGTTCTGTACAGATTTAGGCAGAGGCACAAAAATATACAAACAGAAATAACAAGCTGTTCTAAATTGATTGCTAAGGAAGAGGAAAGTTGTGTGTCAAAAGCGCCTTCTCGTCTTCGTGATGGTGATCTGGTGCATTTCAGCCACAGACATCCTTTGCTAAGATTCCACCTTAAAGGAACAGAAGGTATAAGATGCAACATGTGTACTATTATAATTTCCGGGGTAGCTTATGGCTGCGATTGTTGTCATTACTTTCTCCATGAGGTATGCTCTAACATTCCTAAAAGAATTCGACATGATTTTCATCCTATGCACTCACTCGCCCTTCTTCCCATTCCTTCAATCGCTCTTTGGCATTCGAAAGTGGAAAGCGAGTTCTGTTGTGTGGCATGTGGTTATGACAACTCACTGTTTTCATTTTACTATCATTGTGATTTGTGTAAATTTGATCTTCATCTTGAATGTGCTTCTGTAACGACAAAATTGATCCATAAGGTAAAATACCCTCTTGATCTCTTCACTTCCTTTCCACTAGAAAGTGAAGGGGCAGCCCTGTTTTGTTGTATTTGTAACCAAGTTATGAATAGGCAAGCTGCTTGGCTTTTCTATAATCGCGAGTTTGATTACATCTGTCATTTCGAGTGTGCTGCTGAAGAAGAGCTTGGAGTTATAGGGGATCAAAGTTTCCTATCTGAAGTCCAGAAATCCTTGCTCATCAGAAAAAGCTTCCCTGACCAACAACACAAACTCGAAAAGCTAGGAGAAGTTATACACTTCAGCCACCGCCATCCGTTGAAGCCAATCAAACAAGCGAATGAGGCGTCAATCATGAATTGTTGCATATGTTCAAACCAGGCTTTATCTGGTTACATTTGTCAGCTATGCAATTACTTCATCGACGAGACTTGTTTCCCTCTTCCGCGAAGGATACAACACAAGTTTCATCCAAATCACCCCCTCATACTCGCTAGCTATAACGATCATCCAAAGTCCAAATGCAGAGCTTGTGGTCATGAAGAAGGTGCAACATACCGTTGCTCTACTTGTAAATTCAGTCTCCATCGTACCTGTGCTGGTGCTCCCATGACATTTACCCTTATCAAAAACAAGAAAGTTTCTTATAAACTTCTCTATTTGTATCCATATGATGGTGAGATGGCAGTTATCAAATGCAGTGGCTGTTCCAAGGAGTTAAACTCAAAAGAGAGCTTCATGTACTACAATTTCGACCTCGATGAAGTGCTTCATGTCCAATGTGCACTTCATAGAGAAACTGACTCTTATGATACTAAGTTTGTTTTAGCTTCTAAAAGACTGAAAAGTATTAAAATAGAGGAAGACCACTCCTAGTAGTAATTACAAAGTTCTAGCTAGCTTCTACGTATTGTAAGAACATCTGTTGAATTTGTTTTCTATGATCTGTTTGTGACATTCTAGTTTAATTCACTACTACATTTTTCATGCTTGCTAGGCATCCCTTCGGGGACATCAATAAAGTTGGAGCGATACAGAGAAAATTCATATGATTGGTAAAGCTCAAAATTAGATGCCCTTCAGTATGAACGTCCATATATGATATATATTAGAAACTTGCTGCAAAATACATGTATCAAGTACTTGAATAATTAACATATGCTTTATTTCATAACTTTTTAATATATTACATGCCATTTTGCAGTTTCCATGTGTTTAAGCAACCCCAGCAGCATGATCCAAGGAGTTTATTTTATGGGATTGGCAAGTCATGCTTGTCTATGAGATAATAATACTGCCTGTCAAAGTACCAATCTCCAAATGCCTTTATCATTGTCTGCATAAAAACCTTCATTAGTGAGCATCACGTGGCACCGTCATACTAGACGCAAAGTTTATGAAAGAAAAAAAATGCTTTTGAGACGACGGACTAAATAATGTCATACCACATTATTCACCACACTGACATTCTGTGGATTCCAGTAACTCTGAAGTCTAGTATGATGAAATTGAGAGTCAATAAAAGATCCTCTTGATTTTGTGTCACTTGCATTAGGCAATTTACTTAACAACTCCAATCTAAGTTCTGAAATAAAATAACTCAAATAATTAGAAAATTACAAAATTTGTACATTGGGAAACAAATAATAATTTGTAACCTAACCTCTAAGGTTTTTCTTTTGATTAGCAGAGCAATTATTCTGTTTAATGGCATTGTAATAATCACCTAATGAAGTTCCAACCTGCAATACAATCTATTGGTCAAAATTCATGTAGTTTGACTCTCGGAAATAAAACATGACAAATATATATAATATAATTACCTGAACTATATCGAATGGTGACATGATTGTATAAAGTGGCGTTTTGATATATTGTTGCATGTTTTGTGGGAAGAAACACTGCAAAAATGTATCGCGACGATTTTCAGTAATAATATCAACATTAATCCACAAGAAGAAAAAATAATGTAGTAACAATTTGTACCAATTCTGGCTTCATTCTTGAAGTGCAGGATTTTGGTAGTGCTTTGGCAGACCCCTGCATATATGAACTCATCAATTTATTTTTGACTCGTTCATTTGACAACTCTGTTTGAGTAACATAAAATGAAACAAGAAGAAATACAAATGGAGATTATGTACATGTAATGTAACAAGTGCTTTATAGATTGTTTCGAAGCCTTTTCCCTTCTGAAGATTCTTGTTGCTGAGAAAACAGAACAAATTGTATAATGTGATTCTTACAACATATGAATCATCTTCAAAAATTGATCATATAACATGATAAAAATGTCTTACACATCGATGAAATAGCCACTATCGGTCAAGCATTTTAATCGCGGAGTATTAGGCAATAGTTTGCTGAAGCGATCACAATATAACATTGCTGGATATGCCCCAGCAGAACTTCCAATAAGAAGGGCCTAGTATAGTACAATAAATTAAACTTCTATTAGCGTATCTGACGGTACATGTTGGTCGATATTTTTGAAGAGTGTAAGTGACATAGTTATTCATACTTTGTGTAATAAGTAAAGTAAATTGACATACATTTTTGGCATCTTTTAATCCTTTTGACAACAGATCCTCCATAACTGCAGAAAAAATCCTTTCACCTCTAAAGTGGAGATTGGTAGCCTAAAAAAGACAAAAAAAAAAAGAAGTAATTAAGTACATAAATTGAAGCTTTTATAACCTCTAAATTCTTATAATGAATAATAGCATGTTATTATTGTGTAATTCATCATCTTGATGGACCGCTTTTATGTGGTCAACGAACTCATATTAATACTAGGACTTGTCATAAGCTAATGCAAAAATGAAAGAAATATTTACTCAAATCCCGTGCTACTTGTGTGATGAATCATACTGATTGGATCACATATATTTGGTAAAGAAAAATGGAATGTTCAATTGAAACATGAAAACGTGACAAAAAGTGTTGAGTATTAAGTTATTAACCTACCCACGCCCCAATTTTTTTCACAACAAAAAAATTAAACCATATGGTAATTAATATGAACAAAATTATAAGATTATGTTGCTTTATAATAACATACAGGATCAACTGTTTCAACATCTCCGGTGAATGCTCCTCCATCACAATATGCAACCATAACTTTGTTCCAGTTGAACAAATCTGCATGGTTTGCATTGTAAAGGCTATTATTCGTGATTAATTAATTAATTTATTCTAATTTTGTAACCAAAAATTGCACAGATTAAGAGAAAAAAAAAAAAGAGACAGTGTCTAATCACCTGGATTAGCATTTTTATTGTTGCTGAAGTGACCTCTAAATTTGAATGGCAGCATATGTTTTGAGGAACCAAAAGAAGTGGTTGAACGATTTTGGCACTCTCTCACATCTCTACACCATCCTCCTCCCTAATAACAACAAAGTATTACGTACGACTTAGTATTATCATAAAAGTATTTGTATATAATTAAGATTTAAACAGTTGGAATTGTGCTATCAAAATAGACTGAGTTAATAAATAAATGATCATTAATCCTCCAAAACTTACAGATAGGTGAATCATCCAGCTTTTAGCACCTTCTCCAAATCCTCTATCCATGTAATATGCTGGTGGGCTTCCATCCAAGCAGACTGCATCTAAATGAGGTTACAACACTACTAGAAGAGACTTATGAAATTGGATATATATAGGTAGATTCAGAGAATATTAATTTCGTCTATCATATTTTATGTGATATTGTTTGACTCAACGTCAAGTTCAATAACTTTTGCTTTAATAGTGTATTTATATTAAAAGGTTTACTCCCTTCATTCCATATTAATTGAATTTTTGAGGTGTTTCACATCCTTTAAGAAAAGTAGATTAAGACATAAATTGTATATAGTTTTCCATTTTTACCCGTATTAATTATTGTCAAATTTATTCAAGTCATCACATTGAAAATCCAAATGAAGGATAAAATTGGAAGAACACTCTAAAAATAGTCTTGAAAACTGAACAATTAAGTTAATTTGAAAAATGGAAAATGCCTAAAAAATTCAATTAATATGGAATGGAGGGATTATTAAATACGTACAAATATTAAGTTGAGAACCCAATTATTAATACTTGAAATCATCATTATAAAATTCTGACTTCGCCTCGTCTTTGAGTTGTATAAGTGAAGGAATTTACCTGCTCCTTTAGACACAGCATTCTTAAGGATTGTTTTCTCAACAAAGTATTCATCATAATTATATGTGTCCTTTTGTTGATTAGGTGCACTTTCTGCTAATAAAACGGTCAATAATGAACAAAGGAGTAACAAAATTACAAGTTTGAAGGATCTTGTTGCCACCATTGTCCCACCTGAGAACATAAAACACGTCAAGTGTGTTAGGGAAATTAACAAATAGAATAATGCCAATAAGAATGTACATAATCGTCTATATATATTTGGCAAAATATGACAATTTAAAAAAAATATATGTATACCTTTTTATGTCTCAAAATGAAATCACCCTTGCCAATAAGAATGTACAGTATCGTCTATATATATTGGCATGCTTACAAAGTTAGGCAATCCCATCACATGGTGTAATAATGCAATTGCTATAACGTAGGTAATGACTGATTTATTTACATAGGGTGTGTTTGGTTTGAAGGAATTTTTTTTTTGGAAAAATAAGTAGGTGCTTACTTATTTTCTGATATTCGGTAAATAAATAAATAAAAAATATTATTCCAAAAGAATTTATATATAATCTAGCCAAATACTATTAAGGTTAACATAGAAAGTTATACAGTGTGGGGGTGGCGGGCCAGGGTTTGGGGTGGGGTGGCAGTGGCAGAGCCAGAAGTTTTATTAAAGAATGTCAAAATATAAAGAACTAAATTCATGAAGAAGTTAAGGAATGTCAATATGTAATATGAAATATGATTGTTACCTAATTATACAATATAATTTTTCGACGAAGGGATGTCCCCTTAAGTACATGTGGCTCCGCAACTGTTGGGTGGATGATGAGTATTAGATAATTCGTATGGAACGTCACTTGATAAACCCAATTTTTCCCACTTTTTACTAAATAAATAATAATTTTTAAGGAACTTATTTTTCTGGTAGAGAAAAGGTCTCCGATAGTTTTAAAACATGAGAAAATAGACTAACAATTTTTGGAAAATATTTTCCTCCGTTCTTAAAAAGGCTGAGAGGTTCTTATATCATTTAAATTTCTTCAAAATGAAAATATTCCCAACAAAGGTGTTTATCAATATATATATATATATATATATATATATATATATATATATATATATATATATATGGTAACTAATTGAAAGAAATGATCATACATAGTGTATGTACAGTGTACCTTGTAGTTTAGAGCCTAATCACAAGTCTATTTGCCTAACTCTTGCAAAATAATAATTCATCTACAACTCTGCTGATTCATAATGGTAGATGGGGATGGGAATGATTGTTTTTTCTTTTATTTTGATTGTTATATTTTTTTGTTTTTAATTTTAATATTTTTAATTAAAATTATTGTCTGCACTCGCTTTTAAACGAATGTATTCATGCATTGCATATGATTCAACTAAATAAATATCATGTAAGTTTGATTAATGATCAGAAGGATTTAAAATAACCTGTTTTAATAACTTTAAGTATTCACTTGGTAAAGTTATGAGTAGAAGGATCTAGGTGACAATCCAAATCAAGTATAAAGGGTCTTTCAAGTAATTCTGCCTAAGAAATATAGGAACACTTTGTGATGTTACAAGACTTCCCTAAAAATATATGAATTTTTAAATAGAAAAGTACAATTTTTTAGACTTCTTTGTCAAATAAGTGGAGCCGAACATAGGTAAAATATTGATAGTGTAATTAAATATTTGTAAAAGGAAATATGTCATTCTTTTTTGCTGATTAAAAAAAAGTGTGTCATATAAATTGAGACCGGAGTAGTTGTAATTGTTATTAAATATTGTGGTATGATGTTAGGATAATGTAGTATCTAGTTTATTATAGTATACAATGTACCTTGTACTAGTTTAGAGCCTAAACAGCATTAGTCTTTTGCCTAACTTTTCTAAAATAATTAATCTATGAGTGCATCCCGTGAGACTTGAGAAGCAATTGAAGGAAAAATATATTTTAGCTTCCATCTAATACTAGCTCCAATTATTGGCTTAGTGTTTGTAAGAAAATTAAAAAGTACATTTAAAACTAGGCAGCCTCATAGAATTGGTCAAGAAATGTTCACGAATAAATTTTAAAAACATTTTGAGCACTAATAAATGTTTGACTAAATTTTTTAAAATTCTTCTAAATGTGTATTTTTTTTTTTTTAAAAAAAATGCTTTTGAATAAAAGTTTATTTTCTTCTAAAAGCTTGGTCAAATATATCTTTTTTTTTTTTTTTTTTAAATAAGTATTTTTAACGTGCCAAGAGTTTGAACAAACATGCTAATATATCAATTTGTTAAATTATGCCAAAACATTAGTGATTTCCAAATTATTGTATTAAGTTTTACTTGTATTCCAGGCGGCAAATTTCTATATCAAATATTAACTATGGTTTTTTTTTCATCTCTAAATGCATAGTATTGTGACAAATTTGTTTATCATATAAATATAAGATTTTATAGTATATTGTATGTTTTTGTCACTAGCTAAAATAGTTACTAATACTAATGACTGACTATTTAGTTTAATTGTGACAATATCTATTATCTTTAAAGTTAAATTGAACAATATAATTTTGTCATTGTAGCGTCCTTTTATATACCAAAAAAACGTTTCATCACTAAATAAATAAATAAGTGACAATTTTAAATTTGTAGCCAAAAATTTCATCTCGTCGCTAAAATTATCACCTTCATAGACATACTAATGTTATCACTACTTTCATCTCGTCGCTAAAAATATTACCTTCATAGACATAATAATGTTATCACAATAACAATAACAGTATAATTATAATTATAATTATAACATCAATAACAATAACAACAATACCAACAACAACAACAACAATAACAAACACAATAACAACAACAATAACAATAACAATAACAATAACATACACCAACAATAACAATAACAATGACGATGATGATGATGATGACGATGGCGATGATGATGATAGCGATTATGTAACACATTGGTCTTAGAATGAGTTATTTTTAGAAAGAACTAATTTGGAAAGAGTCAAATTGAGGATTTGGCAAGTTATGCTTAAGTTGCGAGTTTTGGGTCAACTTCAAATGACCATAACATTCAGTACAAGATGCGTTAGATAACCATAAGTTATCAAATGAAAGGTCTTTGAATCGTCTTTCCAACGCCACCGAGTTTGCTAAATTTCAAGTTCGGATGAGGGATATATGCCCATTTGAAGTCAACCTGTCCAGTTAAGAGAATTTGCCAGAATTAATGAGGGGTAGTTTGGTCTTTTCCTTACCCCATCAGCTTTAAACATTTTTGGTAATATTTTAGGGGTCTAAACTGATTTGGGTCGGTTTTCCCAATCCTAAATTACGCTTAGGATTTTAGAAGAGAGTTCAAGAGGAGAAAATGAAGAATGGTCAAGATTTCTTGCGAATCGAGGATTTGTTTCGCCAAATCGAGGTATGTAAGTTTTCATAGTGTTGGATTCATTCACCCACACACCAATCATGTAAATTTCACCCGTAATTTCGTACATGAGGTTGAATGATTTGAATTATTGATGGGTGTTCTTGAGATTTTGTTTTTCATGCTTGGTTTATGGAGTTTGATAAATTTTGAGGTGAGGATTTTGATTATTGAGGGTTGTTCTTGAGGAAAAGTGAGTAGATTCTTGTGTACTTGTATTGAGTAATTGAATCTAAGGAAAATTTGAGGAAAATAATTGATTTTTGGACGAATTAGGGTTAGGAAATGAGAAACAAAATTCGTCGGGTTTTCTAGGCAAGGGGCAGGCACACTGCACTCGCAATGTGCCAGGATGTCACTTCTGAAGATTAGGGGTTGGCGCCCCGCGCCACTCAGTGCGCCAGAGTCGCCTGCCTCGTCCTGTTTTCAGTCGTTTGCTCCGTCTAAGTTATTTTAAATTGAAACTTCACTCATTTCTGATTCTAAGTACTCTAAAGTACATCTAAACATCGAGAGATCCTTCATAACATGAATTATAACCATTAAATTCATAATTAAAATTCAAGGTAGAGCTAAGAATAAAGTCTTGAGAGTTCTTTCGAGTCATTTTGAGAAGTCTTTTGCAATCTCTTAGAACTTGTTTTAAGACTTGAGTACTTGAGTATGATGATGAGTAGAGTTGAGTTTCATTTTTTAAATTTTATATATGGGAACTAAGTATTCCCAAAGAGTAAATGTTTTTACATTTAAAATGAGGGGAAACATCGATTTCCAAATGAGTTCATGAGGACTTCTGAGTATTATCTCTTTTAAGAGAAATCATTTAAGTAATAATCTCAAAGTTTGAGGATGAGGAAATGTTTTTAAATAAATGAGCTGAGTTATATTTTGGGAGTAGTATTGTGCACCAATATGACAATGAGTTCAAATAACTCAAAGTTCTCATAAACCATGTGGCCAACGTGAGTAAAAAGGCTCATACTTTTAGATGATTCCTTATTGTTTTTTAAGCATTAGCTTAGTGGATCCACTTAGTTGAGGATGTCTTATACTCCAGTAAGGTATATGACAGTTCTGGCAGTGTGGTGACACGTTGTATCATCACATAACTTATAGTGATGGTTGTCGGTTAGAGAATCTCTCAAATTGAGTTATTTTGTATCTTTACATACAAAATGAGTTATTATTGTATTTTTAAATACATTGAGTTTTTATCTACTGTTTTAAAAGCTTTCTTTATAATGCATCTCTATTGTTGCTTTCATATTGAATTGAGTTGAGTATTTCTGAGTTTGAGTATCTTAAATACCTTTGAGTATCCTTAAGTTGAGATGAGGTGAGTATGTTTCTTCAGTTCCAGTTCAAGCTTATGTCATGTTTTAGATTTCCCATTGCATGCTTGTACATTTCATGTACTAATGGCATTTGTCCTACATCTTTCATGATGCAGAATACAAGAGATCACGGTCATCAACAGGCTATTCGTTGATCCCATTTGCAGTTTCAGAGTTGTTTGGTGAGCTTTTTGCTTCCGGAGGATCCCTTATTTATTTATATTATTTTAGTTTTGTTAGAATGATCAGAGGTCTTGTCCCAACATCCCTCATAGTATTAGAGCCTTTATTGATAGACAATAGTAGTTCATGAGTCTTTTTCATTTCCATTGTTAATGTTTGAGACTCGAGTTGCCTTCTTTAGGCCAGTTGAATGTTCTTAGACATTTTGAGTTTATTATTTTGAGCTATTTGAGTTAGAGTTTCTACTTTTGAGTTTATATTATATGAGTAAGTCTTCTGCTGAGAGTTGAGCCAAGCCAAGCCAAGTGTTCACTTGGGGCCAACAATGGTTCTCGAGTGCCAGTCACATCCAAGGTGTAAGCTCGGGGTGTGACAAACTTGGTATCAGAGCATAGATTTCAAGATTCCTAGGGTGTCTATGAAGTCGTGTATGTAGATACCTAGTTATCGGTGTGAAGCGTGCCACATCTATAATTAGGAGGCTTCAACATTTAGGAAACACTTCCCGTCTTTCATACTCTTTTCGTGCAATGATGTTTAATTCTATAAGGTTTCTTTCTAATTCATGCTTGCGTGTATCTTTCAGATCATACCTCCACGAAGAGATGTTTGAGGTCATCCTGCTAGGAAGAACGTTGATCATCAGGATCAAGGAGTACCCAATGCACCAGAAGTGCAACCCCAAGGAGAGGTCACACATGCTGAGTTCCGGGATGCTCTTTGGATGTTGAGTCAAGTGGTGACTGACCAAGATGGACAACAAAGAGGGAATCGACAGAATATGGCTGATACATCCAAGATCCGTGAATTCTTAAGGATTAATCCTCCAGACCGTCTAATCATCATGAGATTCTCCATAAAATGAGATCATAATCCTTGAATCCATAATTCAAATTCAAGGTAGAGTTAAGAGTCAAGGTTAGAGAGTTCTTTGAGTCTTTTCAAAAAGTCTTTTACAAATGTTTTAAACTTGTTTTGAGACTTAAGCATTGAATTGAGGAAGAGTAGAGCTGATGTTCATTCCTTTAAAACGATATATGAGAACTATGTATTATGAAGAGTAAATGTTTTCACATTTAAGTTGAATGGAAACAATGATTTCTAAAAGAGTTTTCATGAGTAATTTTAGTACATCTCTTTTAAGAAAAAGATTTTTGAGTAATAATATCAAACCAGAGAAAAAGTTATGTTTTTAAACATATGAGTTGGTTACATTTTGGGAGTAGTATTGAGCACCGATATGGGGATGAGTTCAGATAACTCAAAGTTTCCATAAACCATGTAGCCAACATGGGTAGAAATGGTCATACTTTTTAGAGGATTCCTTAATGCTTTTAAGCATAGACTAATGGATCCACATAGTGAGTAGTCCTATACCCTGACAAAGTATAGGGCAGTTCTAGCAGCATGAGTGAGACGTTGTATCATCACATAACTGATAGTGATGGTTGTCGGTTATAGAATCTCCCACAGAGTTACTTGTACTTTCATATACAAAACTAAGTTACTATTGTGTTTTTCAATACACTGGGTTATTATATACACGTTTTAAAGCTTTTCTTTATACTGCATCTTTATTACTGCTTTATATTGAAATGAGTTGAGTTGAGTTGAGACGAGGTAAGTGTCTTCGATTCCCTTTCAAGCTTTGTTTTAGAATTCCCCTCACATGCTCGTACATTTCATGTACTGACACTAGTTGGCCTGCATCTTTTATGATGCAGATACATGTAACCAGAATTAACATAGAGCGCTTCGTTGATCCAGTTGAGCTTCAAAGTTGTTGGTGAGCCTCCTTGCTTTCGGAGGACCCCTTTTATTTGCTTTATCAATCTAGTTTTATTAGGATGTCGTGGGTCTTTCTCGAAGTCTATCTCAATTATTAGAGGCTTCAAAGATATATAGATATAGTTCATGAGTCATTTCATTTTCATTCGGTTATGTTGAGACTTGAGTTGCCACTTTGGCTAGTTGAATGTTTATTTATAAAACATTCTAAGTTATCATTTGAGTTACAATTTGCTTTTGAAGTGGTTTTATTATGAGTAAGTCTTCCATACCTTAGAGTGTAGAAATCAACTTGGAAACATAGGTACGATTCAAGGGAACTCAAACGGAAAGAAGTGGGAAAGGGTAGACGACCTGGCGACTTTGGCTTACTAAGTGGCGCAGGGCGCCAGACCCTGAACTACAAGACATGGGTTGGGGCGCATTGAGTGGCACAGCGCCCCATAGCCCAAACTACAAATACTCTTCTCTGGAGCACTGAGTAGTGCGGTGTGCCAGCCCCCTGCCCAGAAACTCCACGAATTTTCTTACTTGTTTTCTAACCCGATTTCACCTAGAATCGAATGGTTTCTTCCCCAATCACCTAGATTCGAATACCCAAAAGTAGTACACAAGAATCTACTCCAAAAACAACCTTAAAACTCATACGATCACCTCAAGAACTCATTGAAACCTCAACAATCAAGATTATGAAGGAAACTTGAAAAAAAAAAAAACTCATCAAGAACTCAAATTCTTTAGTTTCAAGAACGAAATTATGCTAAATAAATCATGATTGGCACGTGGGTGAATTAACTCAATGCTATGTGAACTCACATACCATTTAGGGATCAAACCCTTGGCGAAATACGCAATGAAAATCCTCAAGCACTGTACGAACGCTTGACTTTTTATCCTTTTCTCCTCTTCTTGAACAACTCTCAAAATCCTAGTGTAAATTTAGATTTGCATAACTGAACCAAATTAGTTTAGACCCCTAGATATTACCAAATTTCGTTTTAAGTTAATTGGGTAAGGAAAAGACCAAAATACCCCTCTTAAATTCGGGTAACTTTCCTTAACTAGACAACCCGACTTCAAACGGGCATATCTGCCTCATATGAGCTCAAAAATTAGCAAACTAGGTGGCATTGGAAATAGGATTCCAAGAAATTCCATTTGATGTCTTATGGGCCACCTATATATGTACTTAAAGTTATAGTCGTTTGAAGTTGATCCAAAACTCATACATAGCATAACTTGCCAAAATTTCCAAATTTATTCTTTCCAAAAATAGTTCTTTCAAATTCTAGTCCTTTCTAGGCGGGATGTTACAATATCTCCCCCTTGGGAACATTCATCCTCGAATGAGACTATTATAAGTAGACTAAGGGTGTAACATCTAACATTCAACTCAAACACCCAACAAGAAATTTATAATACGACAAGCCATCTTAAAATAAATGCCAAGAAAAGGATTAGTACCTTAATTTAGAATTTCTCCGAATTCGAAGAGATGTGGGTATCTCTTCTTCATATTCTCCTTATCTTTCTAAGTAGCTTCCTCAACAAACTGTTTTTTCCATAATACCTTGACTGATGCTACCTCCTTAGTTCTCAACTTGTGAACCTAGCCTTCTAAAATCTGAACACGAATCTCCTCGTAAGATAAGCTATCCTTAATCTCCATGAAGTCTAACTACCTCTTGAAGATATAACTTGGCATAATCTTGTGCTAAATGGGTAGTCTTTATCGGTAAAAAGTGGGGTGATTTAGTCATTTGATCTATAATCACCTAAATAGAATCATGTTGTCTGCGAGACCACGTAAAACAGTAATAAAGTCCATATTAATGATCTCCAACTTCCATTTTAGAATCTCTATATTCTAAGCCATACCGCCGGGCTTTTGGTGCTCTACCTTAACTTGTTGGCAATTCAGGCATTTACCAGCGAACTTTGTGATACCTTTCTTCATACTATTCCACCAATATACTTCTCTCAAGTCGTGATACATATTTGTGGAACCCGGATTGATAGAATATATAGAGCAATAATCTTCCTCCGTGATTCTCTCATGGAATTCATTCACCCTTTCTACACACAATCTACCTTAATACCTCAATACACCATCTCCCCTTTGTTAAAAAACCATCACTTTTTGCTTATGAACATTTGCCTTTAATTCAAGCAAAATAGGATCTTGGTCTTGTTTCTCTTTCACTTCAGACATTAATGATGATTCAACCCCATTCATCACTACAACTCCTCCTTTGTTGGAATCCATTAGTCGAAATCCTAATTGTGCAAGTCTGTGCACATCTTTCGCTAACTCTTTGTCTTTTCTTCCTCAACATGGGCGGTACGACCTATATACAACCTACTCAAAGCATCAAAAATAACATTATTCTTACTTGGGTGGTATAAAATACTCATGTCATAATCCTTGAGTAACTCTAACTACCTCCCCTATGTGAGATTAAGATCTAATGGACTGAACACATATTGAAGACTCTTATGATTGGTGGACACATCTACATGAAAACCGTAAAGATAGTGAAGCCAGATCTTCAAAGCAAACATTACAGCAGCCAACTCTAGATCATGGGTTGGGTAATTCTTCTCGTGAACCTTCAGCTGTCTGGAGGCATAAGCTGTAACCTTGCCCCATTCTACATTAATATATCACCCAGTCCAACTCTGGATGCGTCACAATATACCATAAAACTTTGCCTACTTTTTGGTAAGGTCAATATTGGGGTAGTAGTCAACCTATTTTTCAATTCTTGAAAGATTTTCTCTTAAGCTTTAGACCATTAACTTTACATTTTTCTGGGTTTACTTAGTGAAAGAGAATAAAATAGATGAGAACCCCTCGACGAACCTTCTATAATATCCAGCCAACCCTAAGAAACTCCTAATATCAGTTGGAGATGTGGGTCTATGCCAATTTTGCACTGCCTTTATTTTTTGAGTATCAACTCTAATTTCATCACCGGAAAAAATGTGGCCCAAGAATGCCATAGACTCAAGCAAAAACTTACACTTAGATAATTTAGCATACAACTCTCTATCCTTGAGAGTTTGGAGAACTACTCTAAGATGACTAGCATGATCTTCCTTATTCCTCGAATAGATTAGAATGTCATCAATGAATATGATAACAAACATATCTAAATAAGGCTTGATTACTCTGTTCATAAGGTCCATGAACACTGTAGGCACATTATTCAAACCAAATGACATGACCAGAAACTCATAATTACCATAACAAGTCCTGAATGCTATTTTAGGGATGCCGCTTTCTCTTAGTCTCAACTGATGATAGCCTTATCTAAGGTCTATTTTAGAAAAACAGGTGGCACCATCGAAGAGATCATCAATTCTCGAAAGAGGATACTTATTCTTGATAGTAACCTTGTTCAACTGATGGTAATCTATGCGCATTCTAAGGGAATCATCCTTCTTCCTCACAAATAAGACCGAAGTGCCCCCAAGCTGAGACACTTGGTCGAATAAAACCTTTCTCAATGAGATCTTTCAATTGTTCGTTTAGCTCTTTCAACTCTGCTGGTGCCATTCTATATGGAGGAATAGAGATAGAACGATTATCGAGAATAATATCTATACCAAAGTCTATATCTCTCCCAAGAGGGAGTTTGGGAAGATCATCTGGAAAAACTTCTGGAAACTTTTTTACTACTGGACTGACTAAATAGAAGGTGCCTCAATACTAAAGTCATTAACTCGGACTAAATTATAGACACACCCTTTGGAAACTAACTTTCTCGCCTTAAGGAACGAAATGAAACAACCTTTAGGCACTACTGAACTACTCTTCCACTCAATAACTGGCTCATTAGGAAACTGGAACTTAACAACTCGAGTTCTATAATCGACTGAGGTATAATAGAAATGAAGTCAGTCCATACCTAGAATGACATCAAATTCTACCATATCTAACTCAACTAAGTCAGCTATGGTGCTCTTGTGATTGACAGAAATGGTACAATCACGATAAGCTCTCTCAGCTAGAATAGATTCACCAATAGATGTGGAAACACTGAAGGGCTCAAAAAGAGGCTGAGAAAGAATAGCAATATATGGAGTCACAGAAGATAGAATTGCTCCTGGATCTAGCAAGACATAAACATAAAAATTAAAGACTTTGATCATACCAGTGACAATATCTAGTGAATTTTCTTGCTCTTGGTGACTCGTAATAACATACCGACGGTTTGCCCCTCCGCCTGTCCCTAAAGTATATGCTATTACCGGTCACTAAGAGCAAAAGAATTTGTTAGATGTTGTCATTGGTATGATCAAATTCTTTACTTTTGATATATATACATTGCTTGATCCAGGAGCGAGTCTATCTTTATTGACTCCATATATTGCTATGAATTTTGATATTCTTTCTCAGTATCATTTTGAGCCCTTTAGTGTTTACACATCTATTGGTGAGTCTATTCTAGCTGCGAGAGCTTATCGTGAATGTGTCATTGTCAATCACAAGAACACCATGGCTGACTTAGTTGATCTAGATATGGTGAACTTTGATGTTATTCTAGGGGTGTAGTAGCTTCATGCTTGTTATGCCGCAGTTGATTGTAGAACTCGAGTAGTTAAGTTGCAGTTTCCTAATGAGCTAGTTATAGAGTGGAGGAGTAGTTCAGCAGTGCATAAGGATCGTTTCATTTCGTACCTTAAGGAGAGAAATTTTGTTTCCAAGGGGTGCATCTATCACTTAGTCTGAGTTTATGACTCTTGTGTTGAGACACAACCTATTCAGTCAGTTCCAGTTATGAGTGAGTTTCTAGAGGTATTTCCAGAAGATCTTCCTGGAGTCCCTCCTAAGAGAGAAATAAACTACGGTATAGATATTCTTTATGATACTCGTCCTATCTCTATTCCACCATATAGAGTGGCTCCAGTAGAGTTGAAAGAGTTAAAAGAGAAGTTGAAGGACATAAAGGTTTCATTCTACCTAATGTCTCACCTTGGGGCTCTTCGGTCTTATTTGTGAGGAAGAAATATGGCTCACTTAGGATGTGTACTGATTATGCCAATTGAACAAGGTTACCATAAAGAATAAGTATCCCCTTCCAAGGATTGATGATCTTTTTGATCAACTGTAGGGTGCCACTTGTTTTCTAAGATAGGCCTCAGATCAAGCTTTCATCCGTTTAGAGTAAGAGAAAGTGACATCCCTAAGACATCATTCAGGACCTGTTATGGTCATTATGAGTTTCTAGTCATGTCTTTTGGTTTGACTAATGCTCCTACAGCGTTCATGGACCTTATAAACAGAGTGTTTAAGCCTTAGCTTGATATGTTAGTTTTCGTATTCATTGATGACATTCTAATTTATTCGAGGAATAAAGAGGATCATGCTAGTCATCTCAGAATAGTTATCCAAACTCTCAAAGATAGAGAGTTGTATGCTAAATTCTCTAAGTGTGAGTTTTGGTTTGATTCTGTGGCATTCTTAGGCCACATTGTCTTTGGTGACGGGATAAGAGTGGTCACTCAGAAGATAGAGGCAATACAGAACTGGCCTAGACCCACATCTCCAACTGACATTAGAAGTTTTTTGGGATTGACTGGTTATTTTAGCAGGTTTGTCGAGGGGTTTTCATCTATTTCATCCCTATTGACCAAGTTGACCCAGAAGACAAAAAAGTTTCAATAGCTGAAGCTTGTGAGAAGAGCTTTCAAGAATTGAAAACTAGGTTGACTACTTCCTAGTGTTGACCTTATCGAAGGGTACACAAAGCTTTGTTGTGTCTTGTGATGTGTTCAAAGTTGGATTGGGGTATGTATTGATACAGAATGACAAAGTTATAGCTTATGCCTCTAGACAGCTTAAGATTCACAAGAAGAATTACCCAACCCGTGATCTAGAGTTGTTTGCTATAGTATTTACTTCAAAAATATTGTGTCATTATCTTTATGGTGTTCATGTAGATGTGTTCATCGATCACAATATTCTTCAGTATATATTCAATTAGAAAGAGCTTAATCTCAAACAGAAGAGGTGGTTAGAGTTACTCAAGGAATATGACATAATATTCTATACCACCCAGGTAAGGCTAATGATGTTGCTGATGTTTTGTGTAGGTTGTCTTTGGGTAGTACTGCCCATGTTGAGGAAGATAAGAAATGTTTAGCCAAATATGTGCGTAGACTTGCATGATTGAGAGTACGTTTGTTGGATTCCAATGAAGGTGTAGTAGTGGTGATGAATGGGGCTGAATCATCACTAATGTCTGAAGTAAAAGACACACAAGACTAAGACACTATTTTTCTTAAATTGAAGGCAAATGTTCATAAGCAAAAAGTGATGGCTTTTGAAGAAGGGAGAGATGGTGTATTGACATATCAAGGTAGATTTTGTGTGCCAATGGGGGATGAACTTCAAGAGAGGATCATGGAGGAAGCTCATAGCTCCAGATACTCTATCCATCATGGTTCCCGAAAAATTTATCGTGACTTGAGAGAAGTTTATTGGTGGAGTAACATGAAAAAGTGCATTGCAGAATTCGTTTCTAAGTGACCATATTGTCAACAAGTTAAGGTAGAGCACCAAACGCCCAGTGGTATGGGTTAGAATATAGAGATTCAAGAATTGAAGTAGGAGATGATCAATATGGATTTTATTATGGGTTTGCTGCGGTCTCACATGCAACATGATTTGATTTGGCTAATTGTAGATCGGATGACTAAATCAACCAACTTTTTTTCGGTAACGACTACCTATACAATAGAGGATTATGCCATATTTTTATTCAAGAGGTAGTCAGACATCATGGAGTTCTAGTGTCTATCATTTCAGATAGAGGTGTGCAATTCACTGCACAATTTTGGAAGTCTTTTCAAAACAATTTGGGTTCGAAGGTAAATCTAAGCATTACTTTCCATGCTTAGACTAATGGTCAAGAAGAGAGCATAATTTAGACTCTATAGGGTATTTTGAGGGCACATGTGATTGATTTAAAGGATAATTGGGATGATCACTTACCTCTCGTTGAGTTTTCTTACAACAACAGTTCTAACTCTAACATCTAATTGGCTCCTTTTGACGCTCTTTATGGGAGAAGGTGTAGATCTCCTATTTGATGGTTTGAGGTTGGTGTAGTTGGTTTGATAGCACCATATTTAGTTCATCGAGCCATGGATAAAGTGAAGATCATTTAAGAAAGGTTGAAAACGGTGAGGAGTCGTTAGAAATCCTATACAAATGTTAGGAGAAGAGACTTAGAGTTTGAAGTGGCTGATTGAGTTTACTTGAAGGTTTCACCCTTGAAGGGTGTTATGAGGTTTGGCAAGAAGGGGAAGCTTAGTCTCTGGTATGTTGAACCTTACAGAATATCCAAGAGGATTGACAATATAGCCAACCTGTTGGAGCTACCGCTAGAGTTAGCAACAGTCTATCTGACATTCCACATTTCAATGTTAAAGAAATGTATGTGTGATCTTTCACTTATAATACCTAATGAAAATATTGGTATTAAGGACAACCTATCTTATAAGGAGGTACTTGTTCAGAATCTTGATCATCAGGTTCGCAAGTTGAGGACCAATGAGGTAACATCCCTCAAGGTCTTATGAAGGAACTAGTTTGTTGAGAATGGTACTTGGGAGGCTGAGGAGGATATGAATAAGAGATACCCATATCTCTTTGAGTCCGGAGAAATTTCAAATCAAGGTACTAATTCTTTTCTTGGTATTCTTTAAGTTGAAATATTGAATTTTGATTCATTTTTTGTGGGGTGTTTAAGTTAGGTGTAGATGTTTCCAACCTCATTTCTACTTAGAGTAATCTCATTCGAGGACAAATGATCCTAAGGGGGAGATATTATAACACCTAGTTCTTAGAAAGAACTATTTTTATAAGAACTAATTTGGAAAGAGTCAAATTGAGAATTTGGCAAGTTATGCTTATGTTGTGAGTTTGGGTCAGCTTCAAACGACCATTATTTTCAATACAGGATGAACTAGGTAACCTATAATATATCAAATGAAATGTCTTTGAATCCTCTTTCCAGCGCCACCAATTTTGCTAAATTTTGAGTTTGGATGAGGGAGATATGTCCGTTTGAAGTCAGCCTATCCAGTTAAGGGAATTTACCTGAATTAGTAAGGGGTATTTTTGTCTTTCCTTACTCCATGAGCTTTAAACATTTTTGGTAATATTTTAGGGGTCTAAACTAATTTGGTTCAGTTTTCACAATCCTAAATTACGCTTAGGGTTTTAGAAGAGAGTTCAAGAGGAGAAAAGAAAGAACGATCAAGATTTCTTGCGAATCGAGGATTTGTTTTGCCAAATCGAGGTATGTAAGTTTTCATAGTGTTGGGTTCGTTCACCAACACACCAACCATATAAATTTCACCTTTAATTTCCTTTTTGAGGTTGAATGAATTTAATTCTTGATGGGTGATCTTGAGATTTTGTTCTTCATGCTTGGTTTATGGAGTTCGATGAATTTTGAGGTGAGAATTTCGATGGTTGAGGGTTCTTCTTGCGGAAAAGTGAGTAAATTCTTGTGTACTTGTATTGGGTAATTGAATCTATGGAAAATTTGAGGAAAACAATCGATTCTAGGTGAATTAGGGTCTAAAAATGAGAAACAAAATTTGTTGGATTTTCTGGGCAGGACGCGGGCGTACTGCGCCATCAGTGCGGCAGGAAGTCACCTATGAAGTTTCGGGGCTTGCGCCCCGCACCAAAATGTACCTTCAATCCTTTCTGACTCTAACTACTCTAAAATACATCTAAACATCACGATATCCTTAATAACATGAATTATAACCCTTATATTCATAATTCAAATTTATTGTAGAGTTAAGAGTAAAGTCTTGAGAGTCCTTTCGAGTTATTTTGAAAAGTATTTTACAATCTCTTAAAACTTGTTTTAAGACTTGAGTACTTGAGTATGAGGGTGAGTAGAGTTGAGCTTCATTTTCAAAATGAATATATGAGAACTAAGTATTTCCAAAGAGTAAATGTTTGTACATTTAAAATGAGGAGAAACATGGATTTCCAAATGAGTTCATGATGAGTTCTGAGTACTATCTCTTTGAAGAGAAATATTTTGAGTAATAATCTCAAAGTTTGAGGATGAGGAAATGTTTTTAAACATTCAAGATGAGTTATAATTTGGAGTAGTATTGAGCACCGATATGGGAAGGAGTTCAAATAACTCAAAGTTCTCATAAACCATGTAGCCAACGTGGGTAAGAAGGGTCATACTTTTTAGATGATTTCTTATTGTTACTAAGCATTATCTTAGTGGATTCACTTAGTTGAGGATGTCTTATACTTCGGCAAGGTATAGGATAGTTCTGGCAGTGTGAGCGAAACACTGTATCATCACATTGCTCATAGTGATGGTTGTCAGTTAGCGAATCTACCAAATTGAGTTATTTTGTATCTTTACATACAAACTGAGTTATTATTGTATTTTTAAATATATTGAGCTGCTATCTACTTTTTAAAAAGCTTTCTTTATAATGCATCTCCATTGTTGCTTTTATATTGAACTGAGTTGAGTATTTCTGAGTTTGAATATCTTGAATAGTTTTGAGTATCCTTGAGTTGAGATGAGGTGAGTATGTTTCTTTAATTCCAGTTAACGCTTATATCATGTTTTAGATTTCCCTTGCATGCTCGTACATTTCATGTACTGACGCCATTTGGCTTGCATCTTTCATGATGTAGATACAGGAGATCAGGGTCATCAACAGGCGATTCGTTGAAACCATTTGCAGTTTAAGAGTTGTTTGGTGAGCCTCCTTGCTATCGAAGGATCCCTTTTTTTTTTTTTTTCTGTTTTGTTAGGATGATTGGAGGTCTTGTCCTGACATCCCTCAAATTATTATAGGTATCATAGCTAGACAGTAGTAGTTCATGATTCCTTTTCATTTTCACTGTTAATGTTTGAGACTCAATTTGCCGTCTTTTGACTAGTTGAATGTTCTTATACATTTTGATATATTTGAGTTAAAGTGTCTAATTTTGAGTTTATCGATTATTAGTAAGTCTTCTGCTGAGAGTTGATCTAGGACAAGGGTTCCCTTGGGGCCAACTATGGTTCTCGTGTAACACTCAGAAAATTTTTGAGCTAAGTCTCGAACCATCCTTTATTGTGACTAGGATTTTACCAAGGAATTTAGAATTTCTTAAGTATTAAGGTCAAGTCACTAGATGTAGCACTTTGAGTTCCAAAAAGAACTAGAAAGACTTACAGTAGGAAAGAAGCCGTTTTTGGAAATAATCAATTTTGGAAAGTTTGGGAAAGTTAAGCTAATACGAGTTTATGGCCGTCTTCAAATGACTATAAATCCTAGCTCAGGATGAGTTAGGTGTGCTACCAGATACCGTTGGAAATATCTTAGAATTATCTTTCCAACGCCACCGAGTTTGCTCATTTTCAAGTTTGTATGTAGGAGATATGTCCATTCGAAGTTGGACTGTCTAGATAAGAAAAGTCAAACCGATTTTCAGAAAGGTATTATGCTCTTTTCACTACCCAATTAATTAAATTCATTTTTGGTAATTAAGTTGGGGTCAAAACTAATTGGATTCAGTTTACGCTTCAAAAAAATAAGTTAGGTTTTTGAGAGAAGAGAAAAGAATTGGAGAAAAGAGGAGAGGATCAAGGTGTTTGTCAAGGTTCTTGAGTTTTGTTGTGGATTTTCGCCATGTGTTTTATCCCTAAGAGGTATGTAAGCTTCTATAGTGTTGGGTTTATTCACCCACACACCACTCATGTTATTTTTAGCAAAATTTCATTTTTGTAGTTGAAAGATTAGAGTTCTTGATAAGTTCTTGAGAAGTGTTCTTGAAGTTCATCCTAAATCTTGTTGTTTTGGGGTTTTGATGATTTATTTAGATGAAAATGAGTGTTTTTAGGACTCTATTGAGTAGATTAAATTGTAACTATGTTAAGTAATCAAATCCAAGTGTTTAGGCAAGAAACCGTTTGATTCTAGGCGAGTTAAGGTGAGAAAACGAGCTAAGAAATTCATTGGGCTTTCTGGGTTGAGGCCTGGCGTGTCGCGCCAGATAGTGCACCCCAAATCATGTTCTGTTGTTTAGGGGCAAGTGCCCCACACCACTCAGTGAGCCAAGGTCGCCTGCCCCGTCATGTTTGTAGCCGATTGCTCTGTTTGAATTCTTTTAAAGTGTACCTTCACTCTCTTTCAATTCACACTACTCTAAGCTACTTCTAAACACCTAGAAATCATTCATTACATGGTCATAATCTTGAATTCATAATTCAAATTCAAGGTAGAGTTTAGAGTTAAGTTTTGAGAATTATTCCAAATATTCAAAGAAAGTCCCTTTGGGTCCTTTTGTGGAGTCTTCTACAACTTCTAGTTACTTGTTTCAAGACTCGAGCAAGTGAGTATGAGAATGAGGAGAATATATTCATGA
Organism: Solanum bulbocastanum; assembly: GCA_037074985.1. Lineage (NCBI taxonomy): Eukaryota > Viridiplantae > Streptophyta > Magnoliopsida > Solanales > Solanaceae > Solanum > Solanum bulbocastanum. The sequence goes on from CM073604.1 coordinate 5,678,182, forward strand.
GTCTAATTTGTCATCACGACATCCTTCATATCATGAACCATAACTCTTGAATTCATAATTCACATTCAAGAGAGAGTTAAGAGTAGTGTTCAAGAAAATCTTTGAGTTCAATTGTGAATCCTTTGAGATCAACCATCAATTTGAGCTACGTTTTGAGAAGGTAAGTATGAGGATGAGAAGAGTTGTATACTGGAGTTCCATATTGTTATATAGACCCTCGAGTCGAGTCGTTCATGTCCATAAATCCTGCATGAACTTCATATCTTGATCATTTTTCAGAGGAGTATTATCTTCAAGTTCTAAGTCTTGAGTATTGATTTCCCAACCCATTTGAGATTATATTCCTAATCATGGGACTATTTCATGTTACCCATGAAGTCCTTGAGTCGAATTAAGTTGAGCACTCCTGAGATGAGAAGTATCTTTGAGTCCTTGAGTTGAGTAGTTCATGCTCATAATTCCGCATGAAACCTTATGAGTTGAGCATTCTTGAAATGAGTAGCATCATTGAAGTTGTTGAGTTATGACTATCGAGTTCTTTGTATGGTTATTTAAAACCTTGAATTGAGTCGTTCATATCTATCATTCGGCATGAACCCTATTTTGAGAAGTCTTTTACAAGTTTTTCAAAACTTGTTTTAAGACTCGAGCACTTGAGTTGAGAAAGAGTAAAGTCGAGTTCATTTTCTTTAAAATGATATATGGGAACTAAGTATTCTTAAGAATAAATGTTTTCACATTTTAAAGAGGAGGAAACTGAGATTTCCAAAAGAGTTTTGAGTAGTTGAGTAACATCTCTTTTTAGAGAAAGATTTTGTGTAATAATCTCAAACCATTGAAAGAGTTATGTTTTTAAACATATGAGCTGAGTATATTTTGGGAGTAGTATTGGACACCGATATGGGGACGAGTTCTGATAACTCAAGTCGCCATAAACCATGTAGCCGAGTGGGTAGAAAGGGTCATACTTTTTAAATGATTCCTTAATGCTTTTTTAGCATAGACTAGTGGATCCACTTAGTTGAGAGGTCTTATACCCTGGAAACGTACAGGAAGGTTCTGGCAGCATGGGCGATACATTATATCATCATATAGCTCAGAGTGATGGTTGTTGGTTAGAGAAACTCCCACATAATTATATTATTTGTTATTATATACAAATTGAGTTGTTATTGTGTTATTCAATACGTTGAGTTTCTATCTACTGTTTTAAATTTTTTTCCATATATTGCACCTTTTATTGTTGCTTTATTCTTGAGTATCTTGAGTTGAGTATCTTAAGTTGAACTGTGTTTCTTTGAGTCGAGTACCTTATTGTTGAGTTGAGCCCCTTTTCACCGAATTGAGTATCTTATCCTTGAGTACTTCTTAGTTGAGTAAGTTTGAGTAGTTTTGAGTATCCTTGAGTATTTCTTGAGTTGAGTAAGTTTGAGAAGAGGTAAGTATGTTTCTGTGCTACTAGTTCAAGCTTATATTTATGCTTTAGATTTCCCTTTACATGCTCGTATATTCCACGTACTGAGCCATTTTCCCTGCATCATTTCATGATGCAGATGAAATGATGCAGATACATGTATTTAGAGTCATCAACATGCGCTTCATTGATACCACATGTAGTTTGAATCAGCTATGGTGAGCCTCATTGCTTCTGGAGGGTTCAACTTGTAATTTCAGTTATATCAGTAGTTGTTAGGATGTCGTGGGTCTTGTCCCAACTTCCATCTTTGTCATTTAGAGGCTTCATAGATAGACTGTAGAGTTTCAGAAGTCGCTTCATTTATCTTGTTAATTGTTTTAAAGACTTAAGTTGCCTAGTTTTGGCTAGTTGAATTTATGATTATATTCTGCGTTAATTATTTGAGTTTATATGAATTTTATTCTATTTTAAGCTTTGTATACTTAAGTTAGTCTTCCGTTTATAGTCAGTGAGGATGGGAGTTTGCTTGGGGACCAGTAATGGTTCTCGAGTGCCAGCCACATGCAGGGTGTAGGCTCGGATCGTGACAAACTTGTTATCAGAGCACAAAGTTCAAGAGTCCTAAAGTTTCTATGAAGCCTCTTCAAGTAGGATCTTATTTATGGTTTTGAGGGCCCCACTTCTATAAATAAGTGACTACAAACATTTAGAAAAAGTTTCCCGTCTTTCACACTCTTAATCGTGTAATAGAGCTATGTCATAGAGATTTATTCTAACTGGTGCGTTCTCATATTCATTTGATTACCCCCATGAGTGAGCAAGTGTTAGTTTCAGAGGAGTGCACTCATGTTTATATGAATAGTGCGTTCAAGCTAAAACTGAGTTGTTCTCTCTTCTCCAAGCATTGTTTTAGCTGAGATCCTTGTGAGGAAGTATGATTAGGCTTAGGTTGTATTTTCACCCGAAGGGGTAGCATGAGGTACGAGATCATGAGCAGTAGTAGTAAGAGTACCTAGAATTAGAGGAAAGTATGTAGAGGTTCAGTAATATAAGAATGGGAGATAGTGATGAGGCAAGCTATGTTACTATAGTCATGCACCTAGTAAGTTACTAATAAAGAGTTTTCCCTTATGGGTAGACTAAGAAGTGATGAGTAGTGAAGATTCCATTATAGGAGGTAGAGTGTGTTGTAGCTAGTAAAGAGTTGGTGATAAAGTGTCATTGTGTAGGAAATTACCAAGTATAAGTGTTGAATAGAAGAGTAGGAGTATTCATGAGGTGATAGATCTAAGCTAGGCTTATGATTTCGAGGGGGAGCCTATAATATTCAAAGTATTATAAAACTATTTATGCATTGATGTATAGTGAATGAATGAATAGTACTCAAGTAGTGAAGGGAAATGTGATAGTAATTGTAAATATGAATAGTAAGAGGTGAGGATTAACTACTTGTCATGAGGTCTTAGTGGATAAGTGGTTCTTAATTTGTGTGTAATAGTGGTGAGTTAGTTTAGTTGGAGAGCAATCATATTGATATCCGGGTTTAGTGATAAACATTAAGCTTAAATTTGAGATAAGTGTCATGATCAAAAGAATGGAAACATGAGGGGGATGATGTTAGTCTTGATATTTTATCTGGTAGGCTTGACATTGAGTAGGAGAGGAGTTGAGATACTTGCTGCAATGAATGAGGAATAGGTCCATTGCTTCCAAGTGTCAGCTTTAGACGTAAGGGGGAGATGAACAAATGAGAAATAAAGTCAAGTGTTTGAGAATAAAATAGTAATGAGTTCCAAAAAGTATGAGAGATATCATTTCAAAGGTCTTTTAGTATTGAAGTGATGTTAAAAGGAGAAAGTTAATGATCTTATCATGATGATGATGGTGTGATAATTCCATCTAAGGTTATAAAAGAGGAGAATGAGGTTTTACTATAAGAAATATCTAAATGAGGGCCCTTAGTTAGTTTTGAATAGTAATGTAGGAAAATTCTAGTTGGTATGGCAGAGATAATAGGAGTAACCCCGTTCCATACCCAGTTTAGCCGCCATTCGAGGACGAATGATCCCAAAGGGTAGATATTGTAACACCCAATAAATATTTTGAGCTAAGACTTGAACCATCCTTCATTGTGAATAGGATTTTACCAAGGAATTTAAACTTTCTTAAGTATGAAGGTCAGGTCACTAGATGTAGCACATTGAGTTCCAAAATGAACTACAAAGACTTATAATAGGAAAGAAATCATTTTTGGAAATAATCAAATTTGAAAAGTTTGACAAAGTTAAGCTAAGTATGAGTTTATGGTCGACTTCAAAAGATCATAACTCCTAGCTCAGTATGAGTTAGGTGTGCTACCAGATACCATTAGAAATATCTTGGAATTATCTTTCCAACACCACTGAGTTTGCTCAGTTTCGAGTTTGTATGTGAGAGATATGTCCATTCGAAGTTGGGTTGTCTAGATAAGGAAAGTCAAAACCGGATTTTAGAAGGGTATTATGATCTTTTCACTACCCAATTAATTAAATCCATTTTTGTTAATTAAGTTGGGTCAATACTGATTGGATTCAGTTTAAACTTAAAAAAAAAAAAACCAGGGTTTTGAGAGAAGAGAAAAGAAGAGGAGAAAAGAGGTGAGGATCAAGGCGTTCGTCGAGGTTCTTGAGTTTGTTCACCCACATTCCACTCACGTTATTTTTAGCAAAATTTCATTCTTGAAGTTGAAAGATTAGAGTTCTTGATGAGTTCTTGAGAAGTGTTCTGAAGTTTATCCTAAATCTTGTTGTGTTGGGTTTTTGATGATTTATTGGGATGAAAGTGAGTGCTTTGAGGGCTCTATTGAGTATATTAGATTATACTTATGTTAAGTAATCAAATCTAAGTGTTTAGGGAAGAAACCGTTAGATTCTAGGTGAGTTAGGGTGAGAAAACGAGCAAAGAAATTCGTCGGGTTTTCTGGGTTGTGGCGCCAACCAGTGCACCCCAAATCATGTTTTGTATTTTAGGGGCTGGTGCCCCACTCCACTCAGCGCACCAGGGTTGCCTGCCCAGTTCAGTTTGCAGTCGGTTGCTCCGTTTGAGTTCTTTTATAGTGTACCTTCATTCCAATTCGATTCTAACTATTCTAAGCTACTTCTAAACACCTAGAAATCATTCATTACATGATCGTAAACTTGCATTCATAATTCAAATTCAAGGTAGAGTTTAGAGTTAAGTTTTGAGAATTCTTCCGAACATTCAAAGAAAGTCCCATTGAGTCCTTTTGTAGAGTCTTCTACAACTTCTAGTTAGTTGTTTCAATACTCGAGCAAGTGAGTATGAGAATGAGGAGAATATATATTCATGAGTCTACTTTGTCATCACGAGATCCTTCATATCATGAACCATAACTCTTGAATTCATAATTCACATTCAAGAGAGAGTTAAGAGTACTGTTCAAGAAAGCCTTAGAGTTCAATTGTGAATCCTTTGAGATCAACTGTCAATTTGAGCTACATTTTGAAAAGGTAAGTATGAGGATGAGAAGATTCGTATACTCGAGTTCCATATTGCTACGTAGACCCTCGAGTCGATTTGTTCATGTCCATAAATCCCGCATGAACTTCATAACTTGATCATCTTTTAGTTGAGTAGTATCTTCAAGTTCTAAGTCTTAAGTATTAATTTCCCAACCCATTTGAGATTATATTCCTAATCATGGGACTATTTCATATTACCCGTGAAGTCCTAGAGTTTAGTTAAGTTGAGCCATCTTGAGATGAGAAGTATCTTTGAGTCCTTGAGTTGAGTAGTTCATGCTTATAATTCTGCATAAAACCTTATAAGTTGAGCATTCTTGGAATGAGTAGTATCATTAAAGTTGTTGAGTTCCGACTATCAAGTTCTTTGTATGGTTATTGAAAACCATGAATTGAGTCATTCGCGTCCATTATTCGGCGTGAATCCTATTTTGAGAAGTCTTTACAACTTTTTCTAAACTTGTTTTAAGACTTGAGCACTTGAGTTGAGAAAGAGTAGAGTCGAGTTCATTTTCTTTAAAATGATATATGAGAACTAAGTATTCCCAAGAATAAATGTTTTCATATTTAAAAGAGGAGAAAACTGAGATTTCCCAAAGAGTTTTGAGAAGTTGAGTAACATCTCTTTTTAGAGAAAGATTTTGAGTAATAATCTCAAACCACTGAAAGAGTTATGTTTTTAAATATATGAGCTACGTATAGTTGGGAGTAGTATTGAGCACCGATATGGGGACGAGTTCAGATAACTCAAGTCGCCATAAACCATGTAGCCGACGTGGGTAGAAAGGGTCATACTTTTTAGATGATTCCTTAATTCTTTTAGCACAGACTAGTGAATCCACTTAGTTGAGAGGTCTTATACTTTGGCAAATTATAGGAAGGTTCTGGCAGCATGGGCGAGACATTGTATCATCACATAGCTCATAGTGATGGTTGTTGGTTAGAGAAACTCCAACATAGTTATATTATTTGTTATATACGAATTGAATTGTTATTGTGTTGTTCAATACATTGAGTTGCTATCTACTATTTTAAAAAGCTTTCCATATATTGCACCTTTTATTGTTGCTTTAGTCTTGGTTATCTTAAGTTGAGTATCTTGAGTTGAACTATGTTTCTTTTAGTCGAATACCTTATTGTTGAGTTGAGCCCCTTTTCACCGAATCGAGTATCTTATCCTTGAGTACTTCTTAGTTGAGTAAGTTTGAGTAGTTTTGAGTATATTTGAGTATTCCTTGAGTTAAGTAAGTTTGAGAAGAGGTAAGTATGTTTCTTTGCTACTAGTTCAAGCTTATATTTATGCTTTAGATTTCCCGTTACATGCTCGTACATTACACGTACTGAGTCATTTGGCCTGCATCATTTCATGATGCAGATACAGGTATTCATGGTCATCAACAAGCGCTTTGTTGATACCACATGCAGTTCGAGTTAGCTATGGTGAGCCTCCTTGCTTCCAGAGGGTTCCACTTGTACTTTCCGTTATATCAGTTGTTAGGATGTCGTGGGTCTTTTTCCGACTTCCATCTTTGTCATTTAGAGGCTTCATAGATAGACAGTAGAGTTTTAGAAGTGTGTTCATTTATCTTGTTAAATGTTTTAAAGACTTGAGCTGCCTAGTTTTGGCTAGTTGAATATACGATTATATTCTGAGTTAATTATTTGAGTTTCAATGAATTTTATTCTGTTTTAATCTTTGTATGCTTAAGTTAGTCTTTTGCTTGTAGTCAGCCATGATGAGGGTTCGCTTGGGGACCAGCAATGGTTCTTGAGTGCTGGCTATGTCCAAGGCGTAGGCTCGGATCGTGATAAACATGGTATCAGAGCACAGAGTTCAAGAGTCTTAGGGTGTCTATGAAGTAGTGTCAAGTAGGATCTTATTTATGGTTTTGAGGCCCCCATTTATATAAATAAGTGACTACAAATATTTAGGAAAATTTTCCCTTCTTTCATACTCTTAATTGTGCAATAGAGCTATGTCATAGATATTTATTCTAACTCGTACATTCTCATATCCATTCGACTACCCTTATACTAGAGGTGGTTGAAAAGCAAAGTCAGTTTTTATTAATGAGTTACTCTTAGCAAAATCTTGAGGAAGTTATGAGACTCCAGAGGGGATTGAGAGAAGTCCATGAGTGAGAAAGTATTCAGTTTCAGAGGAGTGCACTCATGTTCATATGAATCGTGCATTCAAGCTAAAAGTGAGTTGTACTCTCTTCTCCAAGCCTTGTTTCAGCTAAGATCCTTGTGAGGAAGTATGATTAGGCTTGGGTTGTATTTTCACCTGAAGGGGTAGCATAAGTTACAAGATCATGAGCAGTAGTAGTAAGAGTGCCCAGAATTAGAGGAAAGTATGCAGAGGTTCAGTAATCTAAGAAAGGGAGATAGTGAAGAAGCAAGCTATGTTACTATAGTCATGCACCTAGTAAGTTACTAATAAAGAGTTTTCCCTTATGGGTAGAATAAAAAGTGATGAGTAGTGAAGATTCCATCATAGGAGGTAGAGTGTGTTGTAGCTATAAAAGAGTTGGTGATGAAGTGTCACTGTGTAGGAAATGACCAAGTATAAGTGTAGGCTCGGGTCGTGACATCTTGAGTGCCAGTCACATCTAGGGTGTAGGCTTGGGGTGTGATTGATGAGGACGATGACGATGACAAAGACGATGACGATGACGATGAGGATGATGATAATAATTTATTTTTAACTATATAAAACCAAATATTTTCGATGACATTTAATAATTAAATGTTTTTATGAAATATAGAAGATGGAATAACTAAAATATGAATACAAAATATATTTACGTAATACGAAAAATTTCTTTTAAATTAACACTAAATTAGATAAATGACGAAACATACATTTTAATTAATGAGAACATATAAAAAAAGGAGAGGATTGAATTGGGCCCCACCAAAAAGTTATAAATGAGTAAATTTGTTGAATTAAAATAAAAATAGGAATAAAAAGTGGTGTTGCTTAGGTTCAATCTTGGGATCATGCATGTGAAATGTCATACTATAACCAATAACCCAAGTAGTTTTATATGAGAAGAAGCACACAGTTGAAGCAGACATGGTGACGGTCAGTTGTGTGCTCATAGCCTCTTCTATATATTATTAATTTTTCTCAAAAATAGTCAACAAATATGATTTTTTAAATAATCTTCTAAATCAAAGAATTGCATTTATTGTTTTCAAATTGATCCTATGCAGTGCTGACACATCATTGTTCACTTTTGATTAAAAAAAATTACATGTATTCTTCTGCATGAATTTTTATTTGTCTTGCACACATGTGTTACGTACAACACAACATATGTTATTTATAAATTTTAATTATAACTAATGAATTTTTCCGTTTAGAATTTATGTGTTTTATTGTCTGAACAAGGATTTTAAATAAGTAAAAGAGATTTTTAAATATACTGATCTTAAGCTAAAAATATTTGTTATGTATTAGTTTCATGAAATTGTGTAGTCTTAAATATTTTTTTTAAGAATATTGAAATTAAAAAGTTATTAAAATGAATATAATGAAATATTTTAGAAGTGTGCAAACCTTTCAAAAGAAATAACATTTTACCTTTTATAAGCAATATGTGTCATCACCCAGGGGTACCCCCTAGATGTAACATGACGTATAGAACTCCGAAGGACTCCATACAAGCCACTTAACTTTCATAACATAAGAAGTAGAACAATAAAGAGTAAAACGACACTTTAAGTCCAGCACAATTTTATAGAAAAGCGGAAGTCTAAACTTATGTCTCATCTTAGCCATCTAATACAACAGAATGAAATTGGACCTAGCCCATACATCATGTCCAAAAAGGGAATACAAGAAAGAAACTAAAATAATAAACTCTGTCCTCGAAGCATGAGGACTCACCAAAGCTAGGAAATATAGAACTCAACACTTAGCCACGAAACTGGTGACCCTGATTGTCGGACCCTACATTTGGGAAAAATTGTAGGCAAGAGTATGCGTTAGTACAAAAATGCACTAAGTATGATAGCTATGCATAAAAACATTTAGAACATGCTAAGAAGAATGTTTCATTTCATGACATGCAATTGAACAATTAAAATATGATATAAGAGAGTTAAAGACATAAGTCATAACATCATGTTCAATGCAAGTTAATTCATCTTTAAATCTTTGAACACATATGAGATACTCCTTGAGTAACCTTAGTTCACTTTTATTCTTGTTGTGGAAAAATTATCCTTAACCGACATAGAGACCAAGTGAGCTATAACATGATCGCCCAGTATCTCCCACACCGAAAAAGGTTGTTCTACTTGCCTAAGGTAGAACCATGAAATTCTAGCTTAAGTGAATCCACTAGCTAATCAACCTATGAGGGCACATAGTTTAAGGGATACATAGATTGTTACTAGAACCTGGCCTCTACCAACGGGAGAGCTTCCATCTCACATCAATATCCACTCGGTGCTAAGAATAATTCCCACGGATTAGTCAATTCATACTTATTCTTAATGTAACATTCATGGAAAAGTATCCTTGGACAACCAAGGCAAGCTAGTTTCATTAGGATAGCTCTCACTCTTTGATTCATTTAGGTGAGAAAGCCTTCCAACCTAAGAATCCTTTCTAAGTAAGAAAACCTTTCACATCATGGTTGCAAGTGTTTATGAGAATATCCTTTCAACAACACAATAACAACAATAAAATAATTGAATTTTACTCTCAAAGCACCCTTAATACATTTACATAGGTTTCATAATATCATGCATAAACTCATACTTTCCCCTTTCAAGGTTCAAAGCTTACTTTCAATCACCAAATCCAGAATTCAAGCATTAGATAGGAATTATATCACAAATTCATGTGGTTCTATCACTTCATGTTTTAGATCATAAGAATCCTCTATCATAATCAACAACCCACATCTTGAATCAAAATTTGGGAACATAGGGGCTTGCATAGGTGTAACACCCCGCTACTTGAAAGAACTAGAATTAGAAAGAAAACATTTTTGGAAAGAATGAAAATCTAAAATTTGGCAAGTTATGTTAAGTATGAGTTTTGGGTCAACTTCTAATGACCATAACTCCTAGTACAAGATGATGTAGGTGGGCTACAAGATATCAAATGAAAGGTCTTTGAATTATCTTTCCACGCCGCCGAGTTTTCTAGTTTTTGAGTTTGTCTGAGGGAGATATACCCGTTTGAAGTTGGGATGTCTGAATAAGGAAATTTACCTAAATTTTAGAAGGGTATTTTGGTCTTTTCATTACCCAATTAAATCCATTTTTAGTAATTTATATGGGGTCTCAACTGAATTAGTTCAGTTTACAAACTAAAATTTCACGCTAGGGATTTTAAATAAAGAACTCAAAAGGAGAAAGGAGGAGAAAAGGTCAAGATTCATCTAGTTCTTGCAATTTTGGTTGCGGAGTTCGCCAAGGATTCAATCCTAAAGAGGTATGTGAGACTTTCATAGCATTGAGTTCGTTCAACCACACGCCAATCATGTTTATTTCATCGAAATTAATTCTAGAAAGTTAAAAGTTGATGAATCTTGAATGGTGTTCTTGAAATTGGCTTTCATTCTTGAGTTAGGTTGGGATTATTAAGTTCTTGAGGAAATCGTGTCGATTTTAGAGTCGTTTATGAATAGGTTCTTGAGTTCATGTATTGGGTATTTGAATCTAAAGAGGAATTGAGAAAAAGAATCAAATTTAGGCGAATTAGGATTAGAAAATGAAGAAGGAAAAAGTTGGGAAAATATGGGTACTAGGTCCGCGTGGCGGACCTGTTCCTCAGAATTTTAACTTTTCTCTCCGCGTCGTGGACCCTTTTGCCTCAAAATTTATTTCATGACCAAACAATAAAATGCATCTCCGCGTCACAGATTTGCTTCCAGACAGTGATTTCTTGATCGTTTCTCATGTTAAACTATCTAAAACCACTCCTAAACATCACGAGATCTTTCCTATGACAAATCACAATCCTTGAATCCATAAATTCAAATTCAAGGAAAGTTAAGAGCCAAGTCTAGAGAGTTCTTAGAGTCTTTACAAAAGTCTTTTACAAATGCTTTAAACTTGTTTAAAGACTTTAGTTTTTGGGTTGAGTAAAGAGTAAAGAGTGAAGTTTATTTCTTCAAAAGAGTATATGGAAACTATGTATTACCAAAGATTAAATGTTTTCACATTTATACAATAAAGGAAACACCGATTTCCAATAGAGCCTTTGAACTAGTTTTTCAATAAAGAGTAAATGTTTTCACAATTAAGCAAGAGAGGAAACACTGATTTCGTAGAGAGCCTTTGGGCTAATTTTTGAGTAATTTTCTCAAACCACAAAAAGAGTTATGTTTTTAAACATATGAGGTATTTATATTTTGGGAGAAGTATTGATCACCGATATGTTGGAGAGTTTTGACAACTCATAGCCTCAATAAACTATGTTGCCATCATGGGTAGAAAAGGGTCATAATTTTTAGATTATTCCTTAATGCTTTTTAGCATAGACTAGTGGATTCACTTAGTAGTTAGGTTTTATACCCCTAGCAAGGTATAGGACGACCCTGACAGCATGAGGAAAAATGTTGTATCATCACATAGCTCATAGTGATGGCTGTGGGTTAGAGAAAATCCCACAGTTATATTTTGTGTTCTTATATACATTGTGATTACCTGTATTTTCACATACAAACAAAGTTTATATTGTATCCTTGCATACAAACTGAGTTACCATTGTATTTCTAAATACACAGAGTTATTATCCATGTTTTAAAGCTTTTGTTTATACTACATTTACATTATTTCTTTGTATTGAAATGAGTTGAGTTGAGAACAGATATGTTCCTTCAGTTCCTTTCAAGGTTATGTCTTGTTTAGCATTCCCCTCGCATGCTCGTACATTCAATGTACTGATGCCAGTTGGCCAACATCTTTTTATGATGCATATTTAGGTAATCAGAATCACCATCCAGCGCATCGTTGATCTAGTCGAGCTTCAGAGTTGTTGGTGAGCCTCCTTGCTTCTAGAGGATTTTTACTGCCTTATCAGTTTAGTTCATTAGGATGTCGTGGGTCTTGTCTCGATGTCCATCTCAATTGTTAAAGGCTTCATAAATAGTTAGTTGATGTTAGTTCTTGAGTCTTTCCATTTCAGTTTGAGGTTTGAGTCTTGAGTGCTATTTTGGCTAGTTGAACGTTGATCTTTAAATCATTTTAAGTTTTTCATTGATACAAGTTAGTTATGAATGTATTTCAATACTTTCTTTTATCATTAGTTGAGTCTTCTGCTAAGAGTTAATCCATACCAAGGGTTCGTTTGGGGCCAACAATGGTTCTCGAGTACCAGTCCCGCCCAGGGTGTAGGCTCGGTCATGACAAACTTGGTATCACGACACAAAGTTCAAGAGTCCTAGGGAGTCTATGAAGCCATGTCTGTAGAGTCCTAGTTATCGATGTGAAGTGCGCCACATCTATAATTAGGATGTTGCGACACATAGGAACTATCTTACTTCTTTTATGCTCATTTTGTACATTAGAGTTTATCTCTAAAAAGTTTCTCCACGAAGAGTTGTGGGTGGTCGTCCTGCTACAGGGAATATTGAACCACAAGATCAAAGGGTACATAATGTACCAGAAGTGCAACCCCAAGGAGTGGTCACCAATGTTGAGTTCTAGGAAGCTATTTGGATGTTAAGTCAAGTTGTGACCAATTAAATTGGACAAGAGAGAATCGACAGGAAGTTGCTGATACTTCAAGGATCTGTGAGTTCTTAAGGATGAATCCTCCAAGCTTCACTGGTTCAAGTGTCACTGAGGATCCATAAAACTTTATTAACAAGCTTCAGAAGGTTTTTGAGATTATGAACATTGTTGATGCTGAAAGGGTGGAACTAGATGCATACCAAATGAAGGGTGTCCCTAGAATCTAGTTTGATTAGTGGAAAAAGAATAGAGCTAAAGGTGCACAACTTGTGAGTTGGGCTTTTTTTGAGAAGGCCTTCTTGGGGCATTTCTTTCCTTGTGAACTAAGAGAAGCAAAGGTAGGAGAATTCCTTACTCTTAAGCAAAAATCTATGAATGTTCATGAGTACAATCTGAAGTTCCCCCAACTTTTCTATATGCTCCAAAGATAGTTGCTGACATGAGAAGCAGGATGAGTTTGTTTGTTGCTGGGTTGTCTCGTCTGTCAAGTAAGGAAGGCAAGGTAACTATGTTGATAGGAGATATGGACATAGCAAGGCTGATGATCTATGTGCAACACGTTGAGGAAGAGAATCTGAGAGATATAAAGGAGTTTTGAAATAAGAGAGCTAAGTCAGGGAATGAGTTCGGACAGCAGAAGATTAATGCCAACCGGTCATATTTCCAACAAAAACAAAAGGGACCTGCTCCATCATCTGCCTGTGCACCTACACCAAGGAACAAAGGTGAGTACAATAGTCAAAATTCCCAAAATTTCAGAGCTAGACCTGTACGTTCTCAAGGAAGTGGGGCACAAGGGGGTAGTAAGACTCTTGCATGTGCAAAGTGTGGTAGGATCCACTCAGGGTTGTATCGTGATGGATCCACTGGTCGCTTCAAGTTTGGTCATAATGGTCATTTTATGAGAGAGTGTCTTAAGAACATGCAGGGTAATGGTAATGGGGGGAAATAGAACCCAATCTTAAAAGCGCAATCCATTCTGGTGGGTAACAAACGCATTTTTTGAAATCTTCTTATTTAAAGCACCCAGCTTAGTTGCTCCACCAAACAGAGCTGTATCTAGAGAAGATACTTCATGGGCAGGCGGAGGAGGAAATCGTCTGTATGCTATCACTAGTCACCAAGAGCAAGGGGATTCGCCAGATGTTGTCACTGGTATGATCTAAGTCTTTAACTTTGATGTTTATTCTTTGCTAGATCTAGGAGCGAGTTTATCTTTAGTAACTCTTTATATTGTGATGGATTTTGATGTTCTTCCTGAGAAACTTCCTGAGCCCTTCAGTGTTTCTACACCTATTGGTGAGTCCATTCTAGCAAAGAGAGTCTATCGTGATTGTAGCATTTATGTCAATCACAAGAGCACTATGGCTGATTTAGTTGAGTTAGACATGGTAGATTTTGATGTCATTATAGATATGGATTGGCTTCATGCTTATTATGCCTCAGTTGATTGTAGAACTCAGGTTGTTAAGGTCTAGCTTCCTAATGAGCCATTTATAAAGTGGAAGAATAGTTTAGCAGTGCCTAATGGTCATTTTATTTTGTTCCTCAAGGTGAGAAAGTTAGTTTCCAAGGGGTGTGTCTATCACTTAATTCGAGTTAATGACTCTAGTGTTGAGATACCTCTTATTCAGTCAGTTCCAATAGTAAGAGAGTTTCTAGAAGTCTTTCCAGATGATTTTCCTAGAGTCCCTCCTGAGAGAGAAATAGACTTTGGTATAGATATTCTTCACGATACTCGCCCTATATCTATTCCACCAAATAGGATGGCACCAGCAGAGTTAAAAGATTTAAATAAGCAGTTGAAAGATCTCTTTGAGAAGGGTTTTATTCGACCAAATGCCTCACCTTAGGGCACTCCAGTCTTATTTGTGAGAAAGAAGGATGTTTCTCTTAGAATGTGTATAGATTATCATTAGTTGAACAAGGTTACTATCAAGAGTAAGTATCCTCTTCTGAGAATTGATGATCTCTTCGATCAACTTCAGGGTGCCACTTGTTTTTCTAAAATAGGCCTTAGATCATGCTATGATTAGTTAAGAGTATGGGAAAGTGATATTCTAAAGACAACATTCAAGACCCGTTATGGTCATTATGAGTTTTTGGTTATGTCATTTGGTTTGACCAATGCTCCTTCTGTATTTATAGACCTCAAGAACAAGTATCCTCTTTCGAGAATTGATGATCTTTTCGATCAACTTCAGGGTGCTTCTTGATTTTCTAAGATAGCCCTCAGATCAGGCTACCATTAGTTCAAAGTAAGGGAGTGTGATATTCCCAAGACAGCATTCAGGACCCGTTATGGTCAGTATGAGTTTCTGGTCATGTTGTTCAATTTGACTAATGCACTAGCAGCATTAATGGACCTTATGAATAGAGTCCTCAAACCTTATTTAGATATTTTTGTCAACGTCTTCATTGATGACATACTAATCTATTCGAGAAATGAAGAATATCATGCTAGTCATCTCAGAATAGTTCATTAGACTTTGAAAGATAAGAAGTTATATGATATGTTCTCTAAATGTGAGTTTTGGCCTGAGTCTGTGGCGTTCTTAGGCCACATAATTTCTACTGATGGAATTAGAGTTGATACCCAAAGGATAGAGGCAGTGCAGAGTTGGCCTAGACCCACATCTCCAATTGATATTAGGAGTTTCTTGGGCTTGGATGGATATTATAGAAGGTTCGTAGAAGGGTTCTTATCTATTTCATCTACTTTGACCAAGTTAAATCAGAAGATAGTGAAGTTTCAATGGTCTGAAGCTTGTAAGAAAAGCTTTCAGGAATTGAAAAAAAGGTTGACTACTGCCCTAGTGTTGACCTTACCAGAAAGTACTCAAGGTTTTGTGGTGTATTATGATGCATCTCGAGTTGGTTTGGGTTGTTTATTAATGCAGAATGACAAAGTTATAGCTTATGCCTCCAGACAGTTAAAAGTCCATGAGAAGAATTACCCCACCCATGACTTAGAGTTGGCTACAGTAGTATTTGTGTTAAAGATATGGTGTCACTATTTTATGGTGTGCATGTTGATGTATTCACTGATCACAAGAGTCTTCAGTATGTATTTACTCATAAAGAGCTTAATCTCAGACAAAGGAGATGGTTGGAATTAATTAAGGATTATGACATGAGTATTCTTTATCACCTAGGTAAGGGTAATGTTGTTGTTGATGCCTTATGCAGGTTGTCTATGGGTAATACCGCCCATGTTGAGGAAGAAAATAGAGAGTTGGCGAAAGATGTGCATAGACTTACACGTTTGAGAGTTCGACTAATGGTTCCACAGAAGGAGGAGCAGTGGTGATGAATGGGGCTGAATTATTATTAGTGTCAAAAGTGAAATAAAATCTAGACCAAGATCCTATTTTGCTTGAATTGAAGTCAAATGTTCATAAGCAAAAAATATTGGCTTTTGAACAAGAGGGAGATAGCGTATTAAGATATCAAGGTAGATTGTGTGTACAGATGGTGGATGGACTCCAAGAGAGGATCATGGAGGAAGCTCATAGCTCCAGATATTACATTCATCTAGGTTCCACAAAGATGTATCGCGATTTGAGAGAAGTTTATTGGTGGAATAGCATGAAGAAGGGCATTGCAGAATTTGTTGCTAAGTGTCCGAATTGCCAACAAGTTAAAGTAGAGCACCAAAGGCCCAGTAGTCTGGCTCAGAATATAGAACTTCAGGAATGGAAGTGGGAGGTGATAAACATGGATTTTATCACAAGTTTAGCAAGGTCTCGCAGGAAACATGATTCTATTTGGGTGATTGTCGATAGAATGACAAAATCAGCCTACTTTTTATTGGTGAAGACTACCCATTAAGCAGAAGATTATGCTCATCTTTATATTCAAGAAGTGGTAAGACTTCATGGGGTTCCGGGCTCTATTTTTTCAGACAGAGGTGCACAATTTACTACACAATTCTGGAAATCTTTTCAGAAGGGTTCGGGTTCAAAGGTGAACTTACGTACTGCTTTCATCCTCAGACAGATGGTCAAGTAAAGCACACTATTCATACATTGTAGGATATGTTGAGGGCCTGTGTGATCGATTTCAAAGGTAATTGGGATGATCACCTACCACTTATTGAATTTGCATACAATAATAGTTATCATTCTAGCATCCAGATGGCTCCATATGAAGCTCTTTATAGGAGAAGATGCAGATCTCCTATTGGATGGTTTGAAGTTGCAAAGCTGGGTTGATAGGACTAGATTTAGTGCATCAAGCGATGGAGAAGGTGAAAGTGATTCAAGAGCGACTGAAAACAACACAGAGTTGTCAGAAATTCTACACTGATGTTAGGAGAAGGGAGTTAGAGTTTAAAGTAGATGATTGGGTATATCTTAAAGTTTAACCCATGAAGGGTGTTATGAGATTTGGTAAGAAGGGAAAACTTAGTCCCCGATATGTTGGTTCTTACAGAATGTCCAAGAGGATTGACAAAGTAGCTTATGAATTGAAGCTACCACAAGAGTTAACAACGGTTCATCTGGTATTTCATGTCTCCATGTTGAAAAATCCTTCATTGATCATACCAAAGATAATGGGATCAAGGATAGCTTATCTTACGAGGAGACTCCTCTTCAGATTCTAGATCGCCAAGTTCGCAAGTTGAGGACTAAGGAAGTAGCATCAGTCAAAGTCCTTTGGAGGAACCAATTTTTTGAGGGAGCTACTTGGGAAGCTGAGGAGAATATGAAGAAGAGATATTCACATCTCTTTGAATCCGGAGAAAGTACAGACCAAGGTACTAATTCTCTCTTTAGTACTCTTTAAATTATGAGTGAGCATGTTGTTTGTTTTCTTTTGCTTGTTGGGTGTTTGAACCTGATGTTACCACCCTTAGCCTAGTAAGAGTAATCTCATTCGAGGATGAATACTCTCAAGGGGGGGGATACACTTCGCAATTTGAAATAACTAGGAAGAAGCAAATAATTAGGAATAGTCATTTGTGGAAAAAATGAAAATCTGGAAATTTTGTTATATTAGAATAATTTGAGTTTTCATCAACTTCAAATGGCCATCACTCCTAGCTCAGAATGAGTTAGGTGTATTTCCAGATATGGTTGGAAAGCTCTTGGAATAACCTTTACAACACCACTGAGCTTGCACGATTCCAAGTTTGTATGAGTGTGTTATGCCCTTTGGAATTTGGGCTGTTTGAATAAGGAAAATCCAATCCGGACTTTAAGATGGTAGATTAGTTTTTTCCTTGCCCAATTGTTTTACTTCATTTTTGGTAATTTAGTTAGGTTCTAATCAGAATTAGACCAGTTACGCTTTTACCAAAATACGATATGGCTTACGGAAAAGAGAAAAGAAGAGAAGGGAGACGATGAAAAGCAAGATTCGCCAAAAACGATTGATTTTGGTTGTGGGTTTAGCCAAGGAAGTGATCCTACAAGTATGTGAGTCTTTCATAGCATTGGGTTCGTTCACCCACGCGCCAACCATGTTCAATTCACCAAAATTAGTCCTAAATGAGTTTGAAAGGTGATGTTCTTGACATGTATTCTTGAGTTTGAGTGTTGTTCTTGAATTAGGTTGAATTGAGCAGTTTCTGAGATCTTTACGTTGAGTTTTAGTGTTGCTTTGAGTTAGGTTCTTGATTACATATGCTGGGTATCTGAATCTAAAATGAATTTGAGAACAATGGTCAAGATTAGGCGAATTGGGCTAGAAAATGAAGAAGGAAAAGTAGAGCAGGTTTTGGCACGTAAGTCCGTGCCGCGGACTTGCTCCCCAAGTGAAAAAAAGTTTGCTCCACGCGCGGTTAGGACGCGGACTCCTTTGTCTCAAAATTTAATTTCACAAACAAATATTTTAATGCAACTCCGCATCTCGGACTTGTTCCAAGAGGGTGATTTCTTGATCTTTATCATGTTTAGCTATTTAAAAAACTCCTAAACATCATGAGATCTTCCCTATCACAAATCACAATCCTTGAATCCATAATTCAATTCATGGAAAGTTAAGAGTCAAGTCAAGTGAAGTTAAGAGTCAACTTAAGAGAAATTTATAATGTTTTTAAAATTCTTTCACAAACGTTTTAATTTTGTTCTAAGACTTAAGTTTCAAGTTAAGCAAAAGAGTAAATAGTTGACTTCATTCATTAGAAATCTATAAGGGAACTAAGTTTTTCCAAGAGTTTAAAAATGTTTTCAGAGTTGAGAAAGAAAGGGAACATCGATTCCAAAAGAGCTTTTAAGCTAAGTTCTAAGTAATTATGTCAAACCAAAGAAAGAAGTTTGTTTTAAAAACATATGAGCTAAGTATATTAAAAACATATGAGCTAAGTATATTAAAAACATATGAGCTAAGTATATTTTGGGAGTAGTATTGAGCACCGATATGGGGACGCGAGTTCATGTTAACTCAAGTCTCCATAAACCATGTAGCCATCACGGGTAGTAAAGGATTATACTTTTTAGATGACTCCTTAAGATACTTTTAGTATAGACTAGTGGATCCACTAAGTTAAGCGTTCTATATGACGGCAAAATATAGGACAGTTCTAGCAGCGTGGGTAAGTTATTGTATCACCACTTAGGCTCATAGTGGTGGTTGTCGGTTAGATAAACTCCCACAGAAACTATATTAATTTATTATATGAGTAAAGTTTGAGTTCGTAATTATAAATATGCATATAGTATTTCGCTGAGCATGTAAGCCAGGCCAAGGGTTCGCTTGGGACCAGTAATGGTTCTCGAGTGCCGACCATATCCAAGATGTTGGCTTAGGGCGTGACAAGCTTGGTATCAAAGCATAGAGTTCAATAGTCTTAGAGAGTCTATGAAGCCGTGTCTGTAGAGTCCTAGTTATTGGTGTGAAGAACGCCACATCTATAATTAGGAGGCTGCAACACTTAGGAAAATTTCTCACTTATTTCACACTCATTTTCTTGTGTGAGAGTTTGATCTCTAAAAAGTTTCATTTTAATTCGTGCTTGCTCGTGTTATTAGATAATCATGACTCCAAGAAGAGTTGTTAGAGGTCGCCCTACTAGGCATAATATTGAGGAGCAAGGGTTACCAAATGCACCTGAAGTGCAACCTCAAGGGGAAGTCAATAATGCTAAATTCAGGAAAGCAATCAGGATGCTAAGTCAAGCTGTGACTAATCAAGTTGGGCAACAGAGAGGAGCTAGACAAGAAGTGGCTGATAGTTCTAGGTTCCAAACGTAGGATGAATCTTCTAAGTTTCATAGGTTCGAGCACTTAGAGGATCCGAAGAATTTTATTAAAGAACTGAAGAAGGTATTTAAGGTTATGCATACTGCCGATACTAAGCGGGTCGAACTAGCTGCATATCAACTGAAGAATGTATCTAGGACTTGGTTTGATCAGTGGAAAGAGGGTAAAGCTGAGGATGCACCACCTACGAATTAGGCATGTTTTGAGGAGGCCTTCTTGGGGCATTTCTTTCCCCGAGAACTGAAAGAGGCTAAGATATGAAAATTTCTTACCCTTAAGCAGGAGTCACTAAGTGTTCATGAGTATGGGTTGAAGTTCACCCAACTATCTAGATATGCTCCGAATAAGGTTACAGATATGAAGAGTAGGATGAGTCTGTTTGTTACTGGGTTGTCCCGTCTATTGAGCAAAAAGGGCAGGGCATCTATGTTAATTGGGGACATGGACATATCATGGTTGATGGTGTATGTGCAGCAGGTTGAAGACGAGAAGCTGAGGGATAGGAAAGAGTTTAGAAATAAGAAAGCTAAGACAGGGAATGAGTCCGGGCAGCAAAAGGGTAATGTCAACCACTCGTCCTTTCAACAAAAGCAAAAGGGACCAGCTCCATCATCTGCTAGTGCTCCTGCACCCAGAAACATAGGTAAGCATAATGGGATGAATTCGCATAACTTCAGAGCCAAACCTACACAGTCTCAAGGTAGTGTGGCACAAGGAGGTAACTGGGCTTCTGCATGTGTTAGGTGTGGTAGAACCCACCCAGATAGTGTCGTGATGGCCAGACAGGTTTCTTTAAGTGTGGTCAAGAGGGACACTTCATGAAAGATTTCTCAAAGAATAGGCAAAGCAGTGGAAATCAGGGCAATAGAGCCCAATCTTCATCAATTACTCCACCATACAGGGCTGCACCTAGAGGAGCTACATCAAGTACTGGCGGAGGGATAAACAATCTTTATTCAATCACTAATAGCCAAGAGTAAGAGAACTTTCCAAATGTTGTCACCAGTATGATCAAAGTCTTTGCTTTTGATGTTTATGCTTTAATGGACCCAGGAGCAAGTTTATCTTTTGTAACCTCTTCTGTTGCAAATAAGTTTGATGTTCTTCCAAAGAAACTCTGTGAACCCTTTTGTATTTCTACACCTGTTGGGAAGTCTATTCTAGTTGACCGAATTTATCGTGATTGTGTCATTTCCATCAATCACAAAGATACCATGGCTGATTTAATTGAGTTAGACATGGTTGATTTTGATGACATTCTAGGTATGGACTGGCTTCATGCATGTTATTCATTGTAGAACTCGACTTGTTAAGTTCCAAGTTCCTAATGAGCCAGTCATAGAGTGGAGTAGTAGTTCAGCAGTGCCTAAGGGTCATTTCATTTCGTACCTTAAAGCGAGAAGGTTTGTTTCTAAGGATTGTATCTATCATTTAGTCCGAGTTAATGACTCAAGTGTTGAGATACCTCCCATTCAGTCAGCTCCTATAGAAAAAGAGTTTTCAGAAATCTTTCCAGATGATCTACCCGGAATCCCTCCTGAAAGAGAGATAAACTTTGATATAGATGTTCTTCCAAATACTCATCCTATATCTATTTCGTTATACAGAATGGAACCAGCAGAGTTGATAGAGCTTAAAGAGCAGTTGAAAGATCTTCTAGATAAGGTGTGAGAAAGAAAAATGGTTTCCTTAGGATATATATATATTACCACCAATTGAACAAGGTTACCATCAAGAACAAGTTTCGAGAATTGATGATCTTTTCGATCAACTTCAGGGTGCTTCTTGTTTTTCTAAGATAGACCTAAGATCTGGCTACCAACAGTTGAAAGTATGGGAGTGTGATACTCCCAAGACAGCATTCATGACCCGTTATGGTCATTATGAGTTTTTGGTCATATCATTCGGTTTGACTAATGCACTAGGAGTGTTCATAGACCTTATGAATAGAGTCTTCAAAACCTTATTTAGATATATTTGTCATCGTCTTCATTGATGACATACTAATCTATTCGAGATATGAAAAAGATCATGATAATCATCACATAATAGTTCTTCAGACTTTGAAATATAAGGAGTAATATGCTAAGTTCTCTAAATGTGAGTTTTGGCTTGAGTCTGTGGCATTCTTATTCCACATAGTTTTCAGTGATGAAATATGAGTTGATACCGAAAGGATAGAGGCAGTGCAGAGTTGACCTAGACCCATATCTCCAACTGATATTAGAAGTTTCTTGGGCTTGCAAGGATATTATAGAAGTTTCGTAGAGGGGTTCTCATCTATTTCGTCCTCTGACCAAGTTAACTCAGAAGACAGTGAAGTTTCAATAGTCTGAAGCTTGTGAGAAAAACTTTTAGGAATTGAAAAAGAGGTTGACTACTGCCCCAGTTTTGACCTTACCAAAAGGTACTCAAGGTTTTGTGGTGTTGTGATTCATCTCGAGTTGGTTTGGGTTGTTTATTAATGCATAATGGCAAAATTATAGATTATGCATCCAGACAGTTAAAAGTCCATCAGAAGAATTACCCCACCTATGACTTAGAGTTAGTTGCGGTAGTATTTGTGTTGAAGATATGGCATCACTATCTGTATGGTGTGCATATTGATATATTTACTGATCACAAGAGTCTTCAGTATGTATTTACTCATAAAGAGCTTAATCTCAGACAAAGGAGGTGGTTGGAATTACTCAAGGATTATGTTATGAGTATTCTTTATCACCCAAGTAAGGCTAATGCCATTGTTGATGCCTTAAGCAGGTTGTCTATGGGTAGTACTGCCTATGTTGAGGAAGAAAATAGAGAGTTGGCGAAAGATATGCATAGACTTACACTCTTGGTTGTCCGACTAATGGATTGCACAGAAGAAGTAGTGGTAATGAATGTGGCTGAATCATCATTAGTGTCAGAAGTGAAAGAAAAGCAAGACAAAGATCCTATTTTGCTTGAATTGAAGGCAAATGTTCATAAGAAAAAAGTATTAGCTTTTGAACAAGGGGGATATGGCGTATTAAGATGTAAAGGTAGATTGTGTGCACCAATGGTGGATGGACTCCAAGAGAGGATCATGGAGGAAACTCATAGCTCCAGATATTCCATTCATCTGGTTTCCACAAAGTTGTATCGCGATTTGAGAGAAGTTTATTGGTGGAGTAGCATGAAGAAGGGCATTGTAGAATTTGTTGCTAAGTATCCGAATTGCCAACAAGTTAAAGTAGAGCACCAAAGGCACGGTGGTTTGGCTTAGAATATAGAACTTTTGAAATGAAAGTGGGAGGTGGTAAACATGGATTTCATCACAAGTTTATCAAGGTCTCGCAGGCAGCATGATTCTATTTGGTTGATTGTTGATAGAATGACAAAATCAGCCCACTTTTTGACGATGAAAACTACCCATTCAACAAAAAATTATGCTCAGTTTAATATTCAAGAAGTGGTAAGACTTCATAGGGTTCTAGTCACCATTATTTCAGACAGAGATGCATAATTTACTGCATAATTCTGGAAATCTTTTAAGAAGGGTTTGGGTTCAAAGGTGAACTTAAGTACTGCCTTTCATCCTCAGAAAGATGGACAAGTAGAATGCATTATTCAGACATTATAAGATTTGTTGAAGGCCTATGTGATCTATTTCAAAGGTAATTAGGATGATCACCTACCACTCTAACATCCAGATGGCTCCATATGAAGCTCTTTATAGGAGAAGATGCAGATCTCCTATTGAATGGTTTGAAGTTGGCGAAGCTAGGTTGATAAGACCAGATTTAGTGCATCAAGCGATAGAGAAGGTGAAAGTGATTCAAGAGCGGTTGAAAACAGTATAAAGTCGTCAGAAATCCTACACTGTTGTTAGGATAAGAGAGTTAGAGTTTGAAGTAGATGATTGGGTATATATTAAAGTTTCACCCATGAAGGGTGCTATGAGATTTGGTAAGAAGGGGAAACTTAGTCCCCGATATGTTGGTCCTTACAGAATTTCCAAGAGGATTGGCGAAGTAGCCTATGAATTGGAGCTACCACAAGAGTTAGCAGCGGTTCATTTGGTATTTCATGTCTCTATGTTGAAAAAGTGCATGGATGATCCTTCATTTATCATACCAATTGAAGATATGGGGATCAAGGATAGTTTATCTTAAGAGGAGATTCTTGTTCAGATTTTAGATTGCTAAGTTTGCAAGTTGAGGACTAAGGAAGTAGCATCATTCAAAGTCCTTTGGAGGAACCAATTTGTTGAGGAAGCTACTTGGGAAGCTGAGGAGGATATGAAGAAGAGATATCCACATCTCTGTGAATCCAGAGAAAGTGCATACCAAGGTACTAATTCTCTTCTTAGTACTCTTCAAATTATGAATGAGCATGTTGTTTGTTTGCTTTTGCTTGTTGGGTATTTGAACTTGATGTTACCACCCTTAGCCTAGTAAGAGTAATCTCATTCGAGGACGAATGTTCCCAAGGGTGGGGGGAGTTTGTAAACCTCACAATTTGAAATAACTAGGAAGAAGCTAATAATTGGAAATAGTCATTTGTGGAAAAAATGAAAATTTGGAAATTTTGTTAAATTAGAATAAGTTGAGTTTTAGCCAACTTCAAACGGCCATCACTCCTAGTCCAATCCAAAATTTTAAAGGGAAGATAGGTCGTTTCCTTGCCCAATCAAGAATAAGGAAGGTCCAATCCAAAATTTTAAAGGGTAGATTGGTCTTCTCCTTGCCCAATTATTTTACTTCATTTTTGGTAATTTAGTTAGGGTCTAATCAGAATTAGATCAGTTACGCTTTTACCAAAATACGCTAGGGCTTGGGGAAAAGAGAAAAGAAGAGAAGGGAGAGGAGGAAAGGCAAGATTCGGCAAGAACGATTGATTTTGGTTGTGGATTTCGCCAAGGAATTGGTCCTACAAGGTATGTGAGTCTTTTATAGCATTGGGTTCATTCAGCCACGCGCCAAACATGTTTAGTTCAGCGAAATTCATCCTAAAAGAGTTTGAAAGTTGATGTTCTTGACATGTATTCTTGAATTTGACTATTGTTCTTGAATTGGACTGAATAGAGAAGTTTTTGAGATCTTTACATTGAATTTTAGAGTTGCTTTAAGTTAGGTTCTTAAGTACATATGTTGCTTATCGGAATCTAAAATGAATTTGAGAACAATAGTGGGAGATTAGGCGAATTGGGGTTGGAAAATAAAGAAGGAAAAGTCGAGCAGGTTTTGGTATGCAAGTCCGCGATGCGGACTTGCTCCCCCAGTGAACAAAAGTTTGCTCTGCGTCGCAGTTACGACGCGGACTCCTCTGTCTCAAAATTTAATTTCACGAACATAATCCAACTCCGCGTCGCGGACTTGTTCCAAGACGGTGATTTCTTGATATTTTCTCATGTTTATCTATTTAAAAAAAACTCCTAAACATCATGAGATCTTTCCTATCACAAATCACAATCCTTGAATCCATAATTCAATTCAAGGAAAGTTAAGAGTCAAGTCAAGTGAAGTTAAGAGTCAAGTTAAGAGAAGTTTATAAAGTTTTCAAAAGTCTTTCACAAACGTTTTAATTTTGTTCTAAGACTTAAGTTTCAAGTTAAGCAAAGAGTAAAGAGTTGAGTTCATTTCTCATAAAGCTATAAGGGAACTAAGTATTCCCAAGAGTTTAAAAATATTTTCACAGTTGAGAAAGAAAGGGAGCATCGATTCCAAAAGAGCTTTTAAGCTAAGTTTTGAGTAATTATCTCAAACCAAAGAAAGAAGTTTCTTTTCAAAACATATAAGCTAAATATATTTTAGGAGTAGTATTGAGCATCGATATGGGGACGCGAGTTCATATTAACTCAAGTCTCCATAAACCATGTACCCATCATGGGTAGTAAAGGATCATACTTTTTAGATGACTCCTTAAGATGCTTTTAGCATAGACTAGTGGATCCACTAAGTTAAGCGTTCTATATGACGGTAAAGTATTGGGTAATTCTGGCAGTGTTGGCAAGATGTTGTATCACCACTTAGGCTCATAGTAGTAGTTGTCGGTTAGAGAAACTCCCAGATAAACTATATTACTTTATTATATGAGTAAAGTTGAGTTTGTTATTGCATTTTCTTTAAAGAACTAAGTTGCTTTTACTATTCATTAAAGCTTTTCATATAATGCATGTGTTTCATTGTTTTATATTAAGTTAAGTTATTCATGAGTTGAGAAGAGCCAAGGTAAGTATTTCTTTCAAAATCTTTTCAAGCTTAAGTTATGTTTAACATTTCAACTCGCATACTCGTACATTCAATGTATTGATGCCATTTGGCCTGCATCTTATTATGATGCAGTCGCAAGTAAACAGGATCAACATCAAGCGCCTCGTTGATTACGTTCAACATCCAGCGCCTCCTTGATCAGGCTCAGCATTCAGAGTCAGTTGGTGAGCCTCCTTGCTTTACGGAGGGCTCCTTTTTATCATTTGTTTTCTAGTTTTCAGTTATTAGGATGATCGAGGGTCCTGTCCTGACATCCCTCTTTGTTTTAGAGGCTTCATAGACAGTCAGATAGTTAGTAGTTCAGCTGTCTTTACATTTTCATTTCATATATTAAGACTTGAGTTACCATTTTCACCAAGTTGAATGTTTGACTGTTAAACATTCTTAAGTTATCTTATTATTCAAGTGAGTATAGTAATTTATCATTATAAATATGCATATAGTCTTCCTCTGAGTAAGTAAGCTAGGCCAAGGGTTTGCTTGGGGCCAGCAATGGTTCTCGAGTGCCGGCCACGTCCTGGGTGTAGGCTTGGGGCGTGACAAATCGGGTTCCAAATCGAAGATTATCCAAAAATTATCGTCTGGAAGTATATAGGTGATGGCTTATTGTTTTCCAATTTATGTATGTATTCATGTTAATTGTCTTCATAGTGAAACATGTACACTGAATGTTAGGGAAATCATAAGGATTGAATGTGAAATGATGAATTATTGTCAATCTCATGCAATAGAGGTATTTGTCTACTTGTATTTACAAGAGTGTTTGTATTTTATTGTGATTGTGATGGTGATTGTGGTTGTGTGTCTAATAGTTGGCTAGGGTAACCTTCTGATACAACTTACTAATGGTTGGCTCGAATATCATAGTAATATAATTTACTAATGGTTAATTTAGATACCACACCTGATATGAGATACTATTGTTTGGCTCGAGTACCCATCTGATATAAGCTATTAATGGGTTGCTTGGATACCACGCCTGGTACATGCTTGACTCTTTCCTTACATATTGTTCAATGAGTGAATCATATTTACTTCTTATATTGTGGTTGTTACATTATTGGTCCATAAGTAGCTGAAATTTGTGTTTAAATGTTGTGATGATTTTCGTGTAGAACGAAATTGCATGTTAAACATTGTAACTGACATCTCCGGAATCTTTTGAGGGTCCGAGTACTTGAAAGGTGTGATGAATCAAGTATGGATTGTTTTATGTTGTGGGGCTTGTGACCTATTCCATGGATTGTGGAGTTAAGGTTATATGGTAAAAGTCATTGTAGTTGGTTCACTAAGTTGGTCAAGGGCCAAGATATTGGCATGGGAGCTTAAGGGAGAGTATTAGCTAATAGAGTCAGTAGTGGTTTTGGAAGAGGGGATGAAAATAATAGAGAAATTCTAATGTTGGTAAGATGGATAATTCCAGAAAGTCTTTATGTAATAGAAAGGTTAAGCTATGATGGGTTTCGGGGTGGAGTGGCCTGGTCGGTTGAGTTGGTAACAGAATGAGATAAGGTGAATTAGGATAGAGTGTATGAGTTCAAGGATGGTATTACTTGGTAGTAAAGGTGGTAATTGAAGGATCAAGGTCCTAATTATATCCGAGGTTTCATGTTTGTTTGATTATATGTGTGTGTGGTGGATTCTTGTCGATTAGTGATGTCTACTAGTACGTATTGTTTATACTAATACTAATCTTGCTATGCCACTTGGAATAGTCTGATTACAGGATCAATGATGTTCTTAGGCGGAGATGAAGATGATCTCCAACAACTTCTACCTCTCTTTCCTTATGGTGAGAGTTGTGTATTTTGAACCTTGTAATCTCTTAGAAGATCTTATATCTGTTTAGGATAGTTCCTTGGGAGGGTTCAATATATTTCTTTACAAATATACCTTATGTGATAAATTTGGAGTATTTCTATATATAAATAGGGTGCTTAGTTTAATTATGATTCATTTTCGCATTGCATGATTTAAAATGGGAGCAAAGATTTTCCTACTTAGGTGTTAGAATAGGTGTTCGCATGGCCCAACGAATTAAATCGTCAGGTTGGATTTCATTAATAATAAAAAAATTAACAAATCAAGTCTAGGCCCAAAATGGACCCAAAACAGAAAGAAAGCAGAAACAAGAAAAAAGGAACTAGGACAAGATTGAATCATATAGGTCTATCTATATATTCTCTCTATCTAGTAAGGATTTACAAAAGGAAACCTCTTGTTCTCCGCCGCAACATTCAGTGTTCTTCTATGATGGTAAAGAAGACGAGGTTTCTAAATGGCATATGATTTTCCTTTTTCTCTAGGTGATCAACACTTGAGGTCCTATGTGTTGTGTATCGTAGGCAATCAACTTTTAGAAGTAAGACTCCTAACTTTGTAACCTTTTTGTTATAAATCTATGCGTTCTTATAAGAGGATAAATGTAGCTTCATGTTCCTTTTGTGAAGATGTGTTATTAAATTTGTCTACTCAATGAATATTGTGGTTAAGCGAAGATTTATATGTGATCTCTATGACTTTGTAATTTCTCTGATGCATTCAGAAACTCGATTGAATGATTTATCCTAATTGATTATGTAGATCAATTGAAGAAGTTCAACTTTTTCACAGAAGTACTTTCAAACACATGAAATTGCCATCAAGTTAAGTGCAAATGGATCACGATAATTCTCAAAAGAGGTAAGTCACATGTTTATATAATTATATTTAAATTATTCACATAAGTTTCAGAATTTCTTGATTCATTTAAATTTTTTGGAGACTCAATTATATCGATCCATATAACTAAAGCGTATATGAAGGAAATTGACAAGTAAAAAATAATTAAAAAATAAATATTAAATATGTAAGTGATAAAATTAAAAAGATAGTATTGAATATTAAACAACACCAAAAAATAAAAAAAAATAGATGGTAGAAGGGGAAAAAGTATTCAAAATTGTGTTTAAATTATGATTAGGGTTTCAACAATATGGATAACTTTAAACACTTAAATTATGAAATATAGTCCGACCTTCCAATGAGAAACACTCTCTATAACAACATTTTACTTTGATAGCCAAGTTTTATTTGGAATCGATATTTTTTGATCTTAAATTGAAAATTATATTCGACTAAATGTGATATTTACAAAACTACTGGTTCATTTGGACTCTAAAACTGGGCCTCCAAAGTATTATAGCAGCCTATCTAGACAGTACAATGTATAATTTTTCAAAATAACATAGGTATTTAACTTTGCAAAATATACTTTCATTATAGAATGATTTGAGATATAGTTGTTGGGTATTTGTATCTTAAATAAAATCCACTCCTAATTATGCATAAAGACAATATTTTCAACATAATTATTTTTGTATATCATCAACTAATAAAAATCCAAGAAATTTGTTTATAATATAGTCTCATAGTAGTCGTCATTGGCAACTTAAGAAGATTTATAAAAGTATTCAAAATATTCGTTTGTGTAATATAATTTTTATATTCATCCAATCATCCTTAATAGCCAAATTTTTATAAGATTAATGTATCGTCAACCTTTTAATATGTTGATAAATTTTATTTAAACACTAGAGTTATAGATTATCCCACTTAAGCATCTTAACAAAAACTTCCTACTCAAACTTTTGAAAAGTTTCAGCTCATATTCTCAAACTCTCATTATGTTGATGAGTTAACCAAATACAATATGTCACACATCAATCTAAATTGGAGCATGAATTGGGTTGTTTGGTTATTGAGGCTAGTATATATAACTAAATAAGGTAACGATTTAAATGGTTAATTTCTCTATGTGGTTGGTACTTGAGAATACACACAAAAGCATTTACAGTATTTGAATCAAAAGTGTCTAACAAAAACACTTTATCATTTCTTCAGATGCAATAGAAAATCAAATGGAGAACAATTAAAATAGGTAACAATACAATTTAAGTTATGAGTATCGATTTAAAAAAAAAAAAAAAACTTTGCACAATCAAATTATCTAAGAGATGATTTTATAATTAAGAGAGTACATCTCTATAACAAACATTAAACTAAAATAAATTATGAGAAAGATCAAATTTAACATAGTGTCATTCAAGTGATCAATTGAGATAGTGTCAATAGAAAAAAAGGCATACATCTAAGCAAGAAAATATTCATATTAAATAAATAAAAAGTAGAAGAACCTAGATTTTAAATGAACAAATTCAAATTTGAAAATGGTCTTCTTTATTTTTTAAGAACGAGGGGCAAATAGATTGATCAAGAAAGATCTTTTTGTTCCTCTTATATATAAAATTGTAATTGGATCTGCATATATTCGGTAAGGGCATAATCTTATACTTTGAAAATAATAAAAAATAGACAATGTTCAATTGAAACATGAAAACGTGAGTGAATTTGTCCTAGTTACATTTCGGGGCGGAGTAGAAGGAGGATCCTCAAACATAAAGAGGATCCAATGAATATGAAAAAATTGAACAAGGAGTCGTTTGAGGTGAAAATTTGATGTAGTTTTCTGTGGAGTGACAATAAAGGTGACTTATCTGTCAACTTTTAGTCACCTTTCTCACTATCACCCAAAAAATCAAATTCTATCTTACGTGAAATAGTCATAGTACGATTAACCTCTGAATTCGAAATCACAATATTGAAATGTTTTTCTTTTGAATTTATATTGCATCGGAATAAACAATAAAGTATTTCTAATAAACATTTGTGATATAAATATTGAAAATGCTTTTGCGTTTATTCTCAAGTGCCAATTATGTAAATAAGTTAACCTTTTAAAAATTTATCTTGTCTAATTATATACCTTAACCTTAATAAGTCATAAAAACTCATTCATGTTCCAATTAGGCTGATGAATGACATATTTAATGTTGTTAACTAATATATATGATGAAAGCTTGAGAAAATGCCTTGACGTTTTTAAAAAATTTGAAGAAATTTTTTGTTTAGATGCTCAATTGGGAAAAGCTATAATCTGATTGCCTAATTTAAATTTATCGACAAGTGTAAAGATTGATAATGTATTTCATCTTATAACAATTAAGATATAATCTGGTCAGATAAACATAAAAATTGTATTATATACATTTAAGTCAAAATTTTCTGTTTATATATTAAAACCTTTGAAAACATTTATCACAATTCTAGAGTTGCCAATAACGGCAACTATGAAACTATATATTATAAATAACTTTTGAAGTCTTTAATAGTTAAATTATATACAAAATAATTATATTAAAATATTTTTATGCACAATTAGGGAATGAAGTTTCTCTAAGATGCAAAATATTTTTATAGTATGATTTTGAGATATAATTGGGTGGACCTCATCTTTTGCCAAGTGAGTGTAGCAGGAGCAATATTGCACCTGTTAGTGTATTCTCCTTCGAAGAGTTTGAAGCTAATTTGAATTATATTGATTTAATTTTAAATTAAAATTTAGATATTTAAAAAATATACAAAAAATAATACAAGGTGCAATTATTTTCATATCAATATGCAGTTTAAACATTTTTCAAAGTTTATGTTGGTGTACACACCACAAATTACAATGAATTCTCGTTAAAAATAAAATGAAAAAAATGAATAAAATGTTATTCAGGTTGAGGGGCGAATATCTCACTCTCTTTAAGGACATTCACGTCCACTGTGACATAATCTACGCCGATCTAGCAGTATAACTCTTGACGTGTTCCTTCCAGAATACTACAGTCCAACAACATCGTACAAACTCAAACAACCCCGGATTAATTGAAGAGTCCAAAACTCCACAAAAAGACACATTCCTTCAACATATAATCGCTCTCTTTTGTATAGTGAAATTAGTTGAAGACTAAGAATATATTTCATTTTATTTTTTTGTCTCAACTTTTGTATAGTGAAAGAGAGAGTTGAGACAAAGAAAAATATTCTAAGTCATTAACTAATTCACTAAACAATAGAGAGTAGTAATATGTTGAAAGAAGGTGTTCTTATTAATGTAAGAATAATATCTTACTTATGACCCAAATTTACTTTTGATCCAAGTAAAATCATAAAAATTTTTAATAAGGAATAGATCTCTTTCATACATCAGTTACTTGATGGACGTACCAGATTAAGTCTTAACCTCTATAAATTGATTTCTACCTCCACCCATTAGGGTTACCATATATTCTCTACATGATTTACATTGCTGATGGGTGTGGATGGGGATAATGTAGAGACTATGTGGTAACCCTAATGGATGGAGAGAGGGCCAATTATAGAGGTAGAAACTTAATCTGGTACGTCCATCAAGTAAGTGATGTATGGACGAGATCTGTTCTTCATTAAATAATATTTATGATTTTACTTGGGTTACAAGTAAACTGTAACACCTCGAACTTCAAATGACCATGTCTTTTAAAACATAAAGAATTAAGTGGCCCATGAGCTATCAAATTGAAGGTCTTTGAGTCCTTTTTCCAACACCACCAAGTTAGCTAAATTTCGAGCTCTAAGTAAAAAGTTATGGTTGTTTGAGCGAAGCTTCTCCATTTAAGGCATTCCATTCGTTTTAGGAAAGGGTATTTTTGTTTTTTTCCTTTTCCCATTAGGTTTAACACGTTTTTCTTGATTCAATTTAGGGTTTAATTAGATTCTAAAACACCTATTAACGTTCCTAAGCACATTAAGGATTTAGAGCAAGGTTTCAAGAGGAGAAAAAGGGGCTAAGTTCAGGCATCCTTCAAGATTTGTGGTTTTTGCAAAGAACATTGTTATTTTTAGGTATGTAAGGTTTCTCACAGTGCTGGAACTTTTCTTCCTCGTGCCATACATCTAATTCATCCATGAATCCGTCCATGAAATCATTATATTAAGAGATTCTTGAGTAGTCCTTGATTTTAGTTTCATTCTTTAACAATGGAGGTTCTGAGTTTCTTGGGTTGAGGATCTTGAGTATGAGTTGTGATTCTTGAAAGGGATTGTATGAAATTCTTCATGTATCCGTGTTGGGTTTGAGAATTGAGAAGAGTTTAGGAGAAATTTCCCAATTCTAAACGAGTTTGAAGCCTAATTTTTAACAAAAACATTTGTCAAATTCACAGTGCGCCTGAAACCAGCCCCAGTACTTTCGTGACTGGGGTGCAGCACCAGCAGTGCGTCCGAACCCAGCCCCAATACTTTGGGTCTGGCCCTGCGCCCGCTGTACGCCTGAAGTTCGTTGGGCCAGTTTTTCCTTTTTTGGTCCGGCGTGCGTTCCTTTAAGTTGTGGCTACATTTTACCTTACTATATTAACTACTAATGTCTCCATTAATTCTTGAGAGATCCTACATGTCCCAATCACATGTCTTAATTTACATTCCAAACTAAAGTGAGTTTAAGAGGAAAGTTCAAGAGGTCTTTTTGAGTCATTTTAAGAATTCTTTTGTAATCAACAATGGTTTTGAACTAAGTCTTGAGGAAATTAACATGGGAATCAGAAGAGTTGCATTTATGACTGAAAAAGAGTATAAGGGAACTAAATATTCCCAACCGTAACACTTTTACATATAAAAAGATCGAAATATTGATTTCAAAATGAGATTATGAGTTTAGAGATATTTCAGAGTATAATCCCTTTTAAGAGGATCTTTTGAGTAATTACTTCAAATTGAGAAAGAGTTGTGTTTTATACATTTGAGCATGCCTTATTATATTACTGAGAGGTGTATTAAGCACCGATATAGAGATGAGTTCAAACAACTCACATACCATAACACCCAAGAAAATTTTTGAACTAAGACTCGAACCATCTTTCATTGTGAGTAGGATTTTACTGAGGAATTTAAAATTTTCTTTAGTGTTAAGGTCACTAGATGTAGCACCTTGAGTTCCAAGAAGAACTAAAGAGAATTTATTCAAGTCATTCGGAAGTTCTTTTAAGTTTTGGGTCAACGTCAAATGACCATAACTTTTAGTACAAGATGAATTAGGTAGCATATAAGATATCAAATATAAGGTCTTTGAATTATCTTTCCAACACCACCAAGTTTGCTAAGTTTAGAGTTTAGATGAGTGAGATATGCCTTTTTGAAGTCAGGCTGTCCAATTAAGGAAAGTGAACCGAAAATAGTGAGGGGTATTTTAGTCTTTTCCTTACCCAATCAGATTTAATTCATTTTTAGTAAGGTTTTAGGGGTCTAAAATTATTAGGTTCAATTTTATAATCCTAATATACACCTAGGGTTTTAGTTGAGAGTTCAAGAAGAGAAAAGAAGATAATAGAGGAGAAAAAAAGAAAGGATCAAAGCGTTCGTAGAGATTCTTGAGTTTCGTTGCGAATTTTCGCCTAGGGTTTGATCCCTAAGAGGTATGTAAGTTTCCATAGTGTTGGACACATTCACCCACACGCCAATCATGATTTATTTATTTGAATTCGTCCATGAAGATTGAAAGATTTAAGTTTTTGATGAGTGTTCTTGAAGTTTTATTCTAAATCTTGTTTGGTTGGGTTTTTGATGAATTCTTGAGATGAAAGTGAGTATTTTGAGGTTTATATTGAGTAGATTAGAGTGTAATTATGTTTAGTAATCAAATCCAAGTGAGTGGGGAAGAAACCATTCGATTCTAGTTGAATTAAGGTTAGAAAACGAGTTGTCTGGGGGAATGGTGGTGTGGCGTGCTACGGATGTGCCAGCAAAGCTGGCATGGTGTGCCAGCAGTGCGCCAAGATGGTGTCTCTAAAGTTTGGGGCTGGTGCCCTGCGCCAAGAATGCACTAGGGTCGCCTGTCCCAACTAATTTTCCTTCGGTTGTCCCTTTTGAGTCTCTTTAAAGTATACCTTCACACCCCTTTGTTTCTAACTACTTTAAACTACTTCTAAACACCTGTAAATCATTCATAACATGAATTATAACCTTGATTAAAATTTAAGGTAGAGTTAAGAGTTAAGTCTTGAGAGTTCTTTCGAACATTTTAAGAAAGTCCCTTAGAGTTTTTTTTAGGAGGATTCTACAATTTTAAATAACTTGCTTCAAGACTTGAGCAATTGAGTATGAGAATGAGGAGAATGTATTTGAGTCTACTTTATCATTAGGAGATCCTTCATATCATTAATCATAACTCTTTAATTCATTCTTCAAATTCAAGAAAGAGTTAAGAGTAGAGTTCAAGAAAGTCTTTTGAGTTCAATTGTGAATCCTTTGAGATTGACTATCGATTTAAACTAAGTTTTGAGGAAGTAAGTATGAGAATGAGAAGATTAAACCCTCGAGTCGAGTCGTTCATGCCCATAAATTCCGCATGAACTTCATAAATTAAGCATCTTTGAGAAGAGTAGTTGCTTCAAGTTCCATGTTCTTGAGCATGGAGTTCCTAACCCTTTTGGGATAATATTCCTAATCATGGGACTACTACATGTTACCCATGAAGGTCCTTGAATTGAGTAGTTTATGCCCATAATTCCATATGAACTCTATCAGTCAAGTAGTCTTGAGATGAGAAATATCATAGAGCCCTTGAGTTGAGTAGTTCTTGCCCATAATTCCGCATGAACCCTCAGAGTCAAGCATTTTTTAGAAGAGTAGTATCATTGACTCCTTGAGTTCTGGAGTTGTTGATTTCCAAGTATTGTATTCTATGAATGGTTATTGAAAACCTTGAATTAAGTCGTTCACGTCCATAATTCGACATTAACCTTATTTTAAGAAGTCTTTTTACAAATTGTTTTAAAACTTATTTTAAAGACTTGAGAACTGAATTGAGGAAGAGTAGAGCTGAGTTCATTTTCTTTAAAATGATATATGGGAACTATTTATTCCCCAGAGTAAATGTTTTTATAATAATGACTGAACTTTGAGGAATATGCTAGAGTATGAATGAATTGATATAACACTACTACTCTTTCTAAACACATCACTAACTGATTCTCAACACTTGACTTGGTTTCTCATCTTATCATCTCCCTCTTAGGTTTGGAGCTCACACTTAAAAGTTATGGATCTATTCCATCATCTCTAAACTAGTCTACATTCACTTTACTCTAATACTAGGGAAAAGCTTATCTCATGGCTACTAAACTCTCCATGTGCAGGTACTAAGGTTCCTTCTAAGACCTCTTTCTAAGATGCTTCTCTTAACCTCTTCTCATTGACGTATAAGTTTGTTTCATCTAACTCTTAAGGAAAAGAAAAATGCTTAGATCAGCCTATTCTACATTATCAGCTCAAATATACTATCTAGGCACACATGAAAAATCATTAACTTTAATTGAAACCTCGTCTAGCTACATATGATCTCGAGGATACCTCCTAATTCTCTTGTTAATCTAATGACTTAGCCACACTACCTTGGTCTCATCTATGAGTCATAATACCACACTTGTGCCACTCACACCTTAATTTATGTCAAACCTACTAGATCATATCTCGAACTAACATCATCACCCACATGTTGTCATCCTTTTGGTCACAACACTCATCTCAAATTCAAGATTAGTGTCTAGTTCTAAACACAATTATCAATAAGATTTCTCACATACTATACTAATATATTAATACTAGATAAAATTAAGAAACACTTTTCCACTAAGACCTCATGACAGTTAGTCAATCTTTATATCGCAGTCTACATACTTACAATTTACCATCACACTTCCTTTCACAATTTAAGTACTATTTACCCATTCACTATATATCATTGTCTAATTAGTTTTGTAACCCTCTGAATATTATGGGCTCTCCCTAAAAAATAATAAGCCTAGCTTAGATATATCACCTCATGAATACTCTTACTCTTCTATTCAACACCTACACTTGGTCATTACTAACACAATCACACATCATCATAACCTTCTTTCTAGTTAAAGTATACTCTAACTCATCCTAACTAGTAACTCTTACTATTCCTCCTGTCGTGAACTCTACACAAGATTATTATTCCTTAGTATACTCACAAAGGAAAACTCGTCATTAAAACTTACTAGGTGCATGACTACAACAACATAATTTTCCTAATCACTACCTCTCTTTTTTAGATTACTGAAGCTCTACCTGCATTTTTCTAACTCTAGGTACTTTTACTACTACCGCTTATAACATCATAACTCATACAATCTTTTCAGGTGAAATTACTACCCAAGCTTTAAAACACACTTCCTCATAAGGGGTCTCAACTAAAATAAAGTTTAGAGAAGCGATTCTGGGAGTATATCCCGCTTTTAGTTCGAACGCACGATTCATATGAATAGAAGTGCATTATTTCGAATGCCAATGCTTAAGCTCACTCACAGACTTTTTTCAAGCCCATCTGCAGTCTCATAACTCTATGAAGACTTTTTCTAAGATTAACTCATTGATAAGGGTCTAGGCTTTGATTTTCAACTACCTTGAGTATAAGGGGTAGTCGAATGAATTTGAGAAACACACGAGTTTAAATAAGTTCCTTATGACATAGCTCTATTGCACGATTTACAGTATGAAAGAAGAGAAAGCTTTTTTTAAATGTCTGTAGTCCCTCATTTATAGAAGTGGGCCCCTCACAACAATAAATAAGATCCTACTTGAAGCGGCTTCATAGACACCCTAGGACACTTCAACTTTGTGCTCTGATACTAAGTTGTCATGACACATGGCTAGCACTCTAGAACCATTGTTGGCCTCCAAGTGAACCCTCATCCTGGCTTACTACAAGCAGAAGACTAACTCAAGCATACATAAGCATCAAATTAAAAGAAACATTTAAAAACAACTTACTAAATCTCAAACATTTGCTGAATATACTGAGTATGAATCATTCGTTTAAATAAAACATCTGAAAAATGAAAGACTCTCTAAAACTGTCTATATATGAGGCCTCTACTATATATAGACGAATGTCGGGACAAGACCCACGACTACTCAAAATGTTACTAATACTAACAACTCATAAAACTGGAGTCCTCCGAAAGTAAGGAGGTTTTACACAAAAGATGGTGAGCAGACGAAGTGATCTCAAAGGACTATTGTTGAGGATCTTAAGAACATGTATCTGCATCATTAAAAGATGCAGGTCAAATGACGTCAATACATTGAATGTATGAGTATAAAATATTGTTGAATAACAAATGAATGAATTAAAGGACTACAATATATATATATATATATATATATATATATATATATATAGACACACACACTCAACTAAATGTAAAGAAATAAAGAAGTGAAATCATTAAAACATTGCAAAAAAACTTACTTATCTCTGAACTCAACATATTAAGTGATATAATAAAAATACATGTTTAACTCTATTTGGGAGATTCTCTAATCGACAAACATCACTATGAGCTACGTGATGATACAATGTTTTGCCCACGCTGCCAGAACTATCCTATACTTTATCGGGGTATAGAACACTACAACTAACTAGATCCACTAAGCTCTACCCAAAGGCACTATGAATTCATCTAAAAAGTATAATCATTTACCCATATTGGCTATAACACCTTGGATTCGAGAAACTAGAAAAAATGCAGCGTTCCAGGACCTGGTGCCAGAATCACAGAAGCCACAGACGGTTTGTGGTCTGACACATGGTCCGTTGTTGGGGTCCAGGATTTAGGGATCTGTGATCCCACCTAAGGCTGACCAGTACAGTCCATGGTTGGACCTATGTACCGTAGGTCTGGCCGTAGGTGAGGGTCAATAGCCAATTAGAGGAAAATGGCTTTTGGGTCAACTTCAAATGTCCATATCTTTTAGCACAAAATGAATTAGGTGACCCAGACCTAACAAATTAAATATAATTGAATATTCTTTTCAACGCCACCAAGTTTGTTGAAATCCAAGGTCGGAGTAAAATGTTATGCTTGTTTTAAAGAAGCCCTGTCGTGCAGAGCATGAGCCACTACCCAGTCGACGGTTGGTCGCTCAAACGGCCCGTCAGTCTTGTATTAGATGCCACTCGACAATTTTAAGTCAGGGTTTTGGTCATTTTCCCTATGCATTAGGCATTTAAACTAGGTCGTTTCATGCCTAAACAACATCGTTTCACTCATTCTAAGCCTAATAATCTAGTCAGACATACCAAGAACCCTCATTCTCCAAAAATCATCCAAGGTAGAACGAAAAGAGAAGAAAGAGGCCCCAGTTTCTTTCAAGAACAAGCAACGGTGTTCTTCAAAGTTCACCCCCAAAATTCAAAGGATTTCTCCGTAGATTCTGTGACCAGGTATGTGGGATTTCACTAATGGATCCTTTCATCTACTAGATCCCTAGAATTCAATCAATTTCTTGATTATACATATCTTGTTTTGACCTAGGGTTTGTAAAATCTTAGGAATTTGTTGTGATTTCTGTTGCTATAAAATTCATAGTCTAAATAACATGTTTTCTTGGAATCATTGCATAATTCCTTGTATAAACTCAGAACCTTAGTTTTTGTAAATTCTCTTAGTTCATGAATTATACTTGCTAAGTCAGTTAAACAAAAAATCATGCTCCAGATTTCGAATGTCATATTCTTAATATATAAATGTTACATTCTCAATTAGCACGTCAGTATTATGAGCTATTCAATATTTAGTGCATTTTGGCTTCATATGTATTCAGTTGGGAGTAGACTTAGCACCGAGTTGGACTAAGGTTCAGCGTACCCTCATAGACCCAGAACTACGTGCCAGCGTAGGATTATAAGTCCCCTCTGTTAGTGATCACGCCACAGTCATGCCTTTATACCCTTGGCAAGGTATATTAGGTCCTCTCAATAAAGCGTATACATCGGCTCCAATTTAGCTCACGTAGTTTATGTTGGTTAATAGTAGCTCCCACAGTCAGATTCTTAGAAACTCAAGGACTCAAGTACTTAGAACTAAAAGATACTTCTCATCTAAAGAATACTCAATTCATAGGGTTCATGTTGAAATATAGACATGAACAAATCTAATCAAGAATCTTAATGCATAACATATAGAAATTCAATAATTAGGAATAGAGTTTCAAAAAGAATCGGGAACTCAAGAACTCAAAATCAACTCATATCAAGAGTACTCAAATCTAGGGATAGAAACCTAGATTACTCTTTTACTAATTTGAAAGTAGATGTAGGGCATGAGGACGAAATAGTCCAACACTATGATAACCTTATATACCTGGACGAATAAGGTTCTTGAAGAATCTTGAATAAGAACTTGATGGTAAACAATCAAGAAAACCTTTCTTGAGATTCTTGAATTAGTTCCTTGAAATCTCCATGGCCAAGAATTATGATTTTAATTTGTGATTCATAATTGTATGGAGTAATTTGAGTAGTAAAGAATAGAATTCTTGGAGAAAGACTTACCTTGAAGAAGAATCTTGAAAAAGATGGAAAGAATCTTGAATGGAGTCTTCTACTTTGATTTTTTTTTCTTAGGATTTTACCTTAGAGTTTGAGAGAGAAGAGAATGATAGATTATGAGATGAAAATCTGATTGTTTTGGGTCTATAATTAGTCAAAAATTCTTTTAGGGGTTTCTTAGAGATAAAAAGAAAAAAAATGATCATTTTTAATGTTTTTCTGTCGGCTAATTCGCTAGTATACTGTATTACTAAAATGATCATAACGTTTTACCCAAAACTCGGATTGTTGCAAAATGGATGGCGTTTGAAAGAAGATAATTGATAGTTTATGGGCCACGTAACTCTTTATATTCTAAGAGATATGGTCATTTGATATCCAATTGATATCTAAAATCATTTCCACACTAAATAATTTATCTTTACACATATGAGCAATAAACAAATCACCCAATATGACCCTACAAGTAAATGAAGAATAGTTTGGGTCTTAACTTAAAAATTTTTGGGGTGTTACATCCTAATCACATTTCTTAATTTTACACTCCAAACTAAAGTGAGTTTGAGAGAAAATTTT
This sequence comes from Solanum bulbocastanum, assembly GCA_037074985.1. Taxonomy (NCBI): domain Eukaryota; kingdom Viridiplantae; phylum Streptophyta; class Magnoliopsida; order Solanales; family Solanaceae; genus Solanum; species Solanum bulbocastanum. The sequence goes on from CM073604.1 coordinate 5,719,098, forward strand.
AAGAGATTTTATTGAGTTGATTTATTCATGTCTATATTTCAATATGAACCCTATGAATTGAGTATTCTTGAGATGAGTGGTATCATTGAGTTTTAAGTTCTTAAGTTTCCTATATTGTCGTTGAGATCCTTGAGTTGATTCATTCATGTCAATATTTTAGCATGAATTCTATATTGTGTTATAAATCTTGAGAATCTTTTAAAGCCATATTTATGTTTTAAACTGAGTTTTTGAGGAAAGTTTAAAGAGACATTTTGAGTAAAGTTTAAGGGAACTAAGTATTTCTAAATGTATCATTTTTACATTGAGAAAAGAGAAACTTTGATTTCTAAATAAGTTTATGAGTTCAAAAATACTTTAGAGCAGTTACCTCTTTTAAGAGGATAATTTGAGCAATTATCTCAAACCAGAGAAAGAGTATATTTTACACATTTGAGCATGAGTATATATTTTTGGGAGTAGTATTAAGCGGCGAATGGGGATGAGTTCATATAACTCACACTCCTCATAAACCATGTATGCCAACATGGGTAAAGGATCATACTTTTTAGATAATTCTGTAGTGCCTTCTGGTAGAGCTTAGTGGATCCACTTAGTTGAGGTGTTATATACCCAGGGAAGGTATAGGACAGTTCTGGCAGCATTGGCGAGACGTTGTATCATCTCATAGCTCATAGTGATGGTTGTCGGTTAGAGAATCTCTCAAATAAGAGTAAATAGTAGTTTTATTATATTTTTTATATACATTCTTGAGTTGATATCTGTCGTTTATGAAGCTTTAAATATGTAAATCTCTTCTTACTTCTTTTGTAATGAGTTGAGTACTTTTCCAGTCTTGTCAATTCATTTATCTACGTTTTCGGTTCTCCTTGCATACTCATACATTCAATGTACTGATGTCATTCAACCTGCATCCTATTATGATGTTGATACATGTGTTCAGATTATTAACAGGTGCTTCGTTGAGATCACTTTACACTCAGTTAGCAATTGGTGAGCCTTCTTGTATTCTGGAGGACTTCACATTTACTTTCAGTTTAGTAGTTTAGTAGCTTTAAGATGTCGTGGGTCTTGTCTCCATATCCCTTTTTAATAGTAGAGGCTTCATAGATAGCTATAGTTGATGAGTCTTTCAATATTTACTTTCTTTTGAGTTGTTTTACAAACTATAAGTATTTGTATTGATTATTTTCAAGACCTTATGAGTTGAGTAATTGAGTTTAACGAATTTAATTCAGTTTTAAGCTTATGTATGCTTGAGTTAGTCTTCTGCTTATAGTCAGCCATGAGCAGGGTTCTCTTGAGAACTATCAATGGTTCTCGAGTGCCGGCCACGTCCGGGGTGTAGGCTCGGGTCGTGACACTTGGATACCACACCGGTAATATTTACTAATGATTGGCTCGAATACCACGCTTGATATGGGATACTATTGGTTGGCTTGAGTACCCGCCTGATATAAAATATTAACGGTTGGCTCAGGTACCACATGTGGTACATGCTTGACTATTTCTTTGTATGTTGGTTCCATGAGTGATCCAAATTTAATTATTGTACTATGGTTGTTACATTTTTGGTCCAAAATGGATTGGATCATCGGCTCGATTTTGTTAATAATAAAAGAATAACAAAAGCAGTCTAGGCCCAAAATGGGCCCAAAACAGAAAGAAAGCAAAAACAACAAGAAAGGAAATAGGACAAGATTGGATTAAATGGGTCCATCTATATATTCTCTCTACCTAGTATGGGTTTTCAAAGGAAACTTCTTGTTCTCCGCCGCTGCATCCAGTGTTCTTCTAAGATGTTGAAGAAGACAAGGTTCCTAAATGGCGGATGATTTTTCTTTTTCTCTAGGTGATCAACACTCGAGGTCCTATGCGGTGTGTATCGTTGGCAATCAGCTTTTAGAAGTAAGACTCATAACTCTGTGTCCTTTTTTATCATACATCTTTGTGTTCTTATAAGAGTATAAATGTAGCTTCATGTTACTTTTGTGAAGATGCGTTATCAAATTTGTCTACCCAATAAATATTGTGATTAAGCAAAGATTTATATGTGATCTCTAAGACTTTGTCATTTCTCTGATGCAGCCAGAACTCGATTGGATGATTTATCCTAATTGATTATGTAGATTCAATTGAAGAAGTTAATCTTTTTTCACAACTGATTTAATTATTTCCAAACGCATGAAATGGTCATCAAGTTAAGTGAAAATGGATCATGATAATTCGCAAAAGAGGTAAGTCACATGTTTATTTAATTATATTTCAAATTATTCTCATAAATTTAAGAATTTCTTGATTGATCTAAACTTTTTGGAGACTCAATTATATCGATCTATATAACTGAAGCATATATGAAGAAATTCGACAAGTGAAAAATAAGAAAAATCAATATTAAATATGTAAGTGATAAATTTAAAAAGATAGTATTGATTATTGAATATTAGACAACACAAAAAAAATGAGATGGTAGAAGGGGAAAAAGTATTCAAACTTGTGCTTAAATTATGACTAGGATTTCAAGAATTTGGATAACTATAAATACTTACATTATGAAATATAGTCAGACCTTTCTATGACAATTACTCTCTACAACAACATTTTACTTTAATAACCAAGTTTTATTTGGAATAGATATTTTCTGATCTAAAATTGAAAATTATATTCGACTAAATGTGATATTTACAAAACTATTGGTTCATTTGGACTCTGAAACTAGGCCTCCGAAGTAATATAGCAACTTATCTAGATAGTACAACATATTATTTTCAAAATAACATAGTTATTTAACTTTGCCAAATATACTTTTATTATAGTTTGATTTTGAAATATAGTTTTTGGGTATTTGTATCTTAAATAATATCCACTCCTAATTATGCATAAAGATAATATTTTCAACATAAATATTTTTGTATATAATCAACTAATAAAAATCTAAGAAATCTGTTTATAATATATATAGTCTCATAGTTGCCGCCATTGGCAACTTAAGAAGTTTGATAAAAGTACTCAAGATTTAGTACATAACTAGTAGTAATATTCGTTTATGTAATATAATTTTTATATTATCCTTTATATTCAAATTTTATATGATGAATGTATCGACATGCTTTAAACACGTCGATAAATTTTATTTAAACACTCAAATTATAGATTATCCCGATTAAGCATCTTAACAAAAACTTCGTACTCAAACTTTTGAAAAGCTTCGGCTCATATTCTCAAACTCTCATTATGTTGATAAGTTAACCAAAAAAAATATGTCATACATCAATCTAAACTGGAGCATGAGTTGGGTTGTTTGGTTACTGTGGCTAATATATATAACTAAATAAGGTCTGTATGTAGTTGGTACTTGGGAACACACGCATTTTCAATATTTATATAAAAAATATCAAACAAAAATACTTTATCATTTGTTTAGATGTAATAGAAATTCAAATATATAACAATTAAAATAGTTAAAAATAGATTTTATAATAAATACAGTACATCTTTACGATATGCATTAAAATAAAATAAATGACCAAAAAAATCAAGATTAATATAGTAGTGTCAATCAAGTGACCAATTGAGATAGTGTCAATAGCAAAAGGACATACATCTAAGCAAGAAAATATTCATATTAAATAAATATGAAGTAAAAGAACCTAGATTCCAAATGAACAAATTCAAACATTAAAATGATCTTCCTTATTCTTGAAGAATGAGGGCAAATAGATTGATCAAGAAAGATCTTTTGTTCTTCTTATATATAAAATTGTAATTGGGTCTGCATATATTTGGTAAAGCACATAATCTTCTACTATGAAAATTATATTGAAAAAATGGATAGTATTCAATTGGAACATGAAAATGTGAATAAATTGGTCCGAGTTACTTTTTGGGGCAGAGTAAAAGAAGGAGGATCCTCAAGCACGGAAAGGATCCAATGAATCTAAAAGAATTGAACAAGGAGTTGTTTGAGGTGAAAATCTCATGTAGGATTGTGTGGAGTGGCAGTAAGGGTGACTTCTGACAACTTTTTCACTATCACCCCAAAAAAACCAAACTTTGTCTTACATGAAGTTGACAAAGTACGATTAACCTCTGAATTTAAAATCACTACTTATATTTTTGGTATTAGCCATAATTCACAAGAATATTATGTAGTCTTAGTAAGTAGGGGAAGGATTAAGAATTTACCTGGTGAGAAATATCACATGGTTTGAGGAACCCTAGATGTTGTCGGAGTCAAATTTTTATCGGCCTTATCCTCAACAACTACTAAAATTCTTCCACACAACAAATCGAAAAATGGCATTCAAGACATAGTGCATATCACTTAAACACTATTGTTCACAATATTGAATTGTTCGTCTTTTGAATTTATATTGCATTGGAATAAATAATAAAGTATTTCTAATAAACATTTTTGACATAAATATTGATAAAGCTTTTGCGTGTGTTATCAAGTACCAATAATGTAAGTAAGTTATCCTCTAAAAATGTTATCTTCTTTAATTATATACATTAGCCTTAATAAGCCGTAAAATCTCATTCAAGTTCCAATTAGGGTGATGAGTGACATGTTTAACATGGTTAACTAATTTATATAATGAGAGCTTGAGAAAATACCTTGACATTTTTCAAAAATTTGAATAACTATTTTTTTATTTGGATGCTCAATTGGGAAAAGCTATAATCCGATTGTCTAAATTAAATTTATCGATAAGTTTAAAGGTTGCTAATATATTTCATCTTATAACAGTTAAGATATAATCAAGAAACGATAGTTAGATAAACATAAAAATTGTATGGTATACATTTATATAGAATATTACTCTTTATATACTAAAACCTTTGAATACTTTAATTAAAATTCTAGAGTTGCCAATAACAGAAACTATGAAACTATATATTATAAATAATTTTTAAAGTCTTTAATAGTTAAATTATATAAAAAATAATTATATTAAAAATATTTTTTTATGCATAATTAGGGAATGAAGTTTCTGTAAGATGCAAAATATTTTTATAGTATGATTTTGAGATATAATCTGGTGGACCTCAGCTTCTGGCAAGCGAGTGTCGCAGGAGCAATATTGCACCTGTGAGTGTATTCTCCATAGGCGAGTTTGAAGTTAAATTGAATTATATTAATTTAATATTTTAAAATAAAATTTAGATATTTAGAAAATATACAGAAATAATATAAGGTGCAATTATTTTCAAATCAGTACGGTGAAAAATGCATTTTAAACATTAGTCAAAGTTTATGTTGGTGTATATACCACAAATTACAATAAATTATCGTTGAAAATAAAATGACAAAAATGAATAAAAAGTATTCAGGTTGTATGTATGATGGCAATTATAGAAGAGATTTATTGTATTCATAACTAATGTTTATGAAATATTAATGTTATATGTCATTGGGCCAAGTGGGGGAATATAAGAATGATATCTTAGCCCAAGTTTACTTGTGACCCAAGAAAGTCATTAAAACATTTAAAGAAGAATAGATCTCGTACATACATCAGTTACTTGATGGACGTACCAGATTAAGTCTTAACCTCTATAAATTGATTTCTACCTCCACCCATTAGGGTTACCATATATTCTCTACATTATTTTTCATCGTTGACGGATGTGAATGAAAATAATGTAGATATTATGTGGTAACCCTAATGGGTGGAGGGAGGACCAATTTATAAAGGTAAAAATTTAATCTTGTACATCCATCAAATAATCGATGTACGGATAGATCTATTCAACATTTAATGTTATTTATGGTTTTCTTGGGTTACAACTAAACTTGAGTCATAAGTAAGATATTATTATTACAGTTCTCCATCTGGAATGACCATATAACATAAATATTTCATACAATAGTTATACGCATACAATAAATCTCTTCTATAATGTCCATCATACATACCATAATATGATAAACTACTAATACAAGTTATGGAGGTTGTACATAATTTTATGCTACATACTTCCCTCCATATACTACAACTATATAAGCAACGTATCGTACTAGATTCATAAGCTATAAAACATATAGCATTATGGTCCACAATAATGCCTCATACAAACTTATCTTGTAATATCTCAAAACAATAATGTGTACATCATTATGAGAAACAAGAGATTCATTAACGTATATCAGAAACATATATTTGAGTTCAGAGTTTCAAAACATTATAAATATATCAATCATAAGTACAACTAAGACTCATTCTTTGAACATGTTCCTTAAATGTCTTTGGGTGTAAGCCCTTTGTTAAAGGATCTACAATCATAAGATCACTTCTAATATTCTCAAATAGCACTCTTTGTTTTTGAACTTCTAAAGTAATTTAATTTCATATGTTTGGCACCTTTAGAGCACTTTTCGTTCTTGGAGAAGAATATTATTGCAGTATTATAACAATAAATTTTTAGCAGCTTGGTAATGGCGTCCACAATCCCAAGGCCTAAAATAAAGTTCCACAACCATAATGCATGAATTGTGGCTTCATAACATGCCACAAATTCTGCTTCCAAAGTAATTGGAGCAATGATAGATTTTTTTAGCACTCTTCCACGATACTGATCATTCAGCTAATAAGAACAAGTAACCAAATGTGAACTTTCTAGTGTCAGCACATCAAGCAAAATCTGAATTTGAATGTACAATAACTTCTAAGTGATTGGATCTCCTATACATCAGCATGTAATCCTTTGTTCCTTTAAGATACCTCAAGACTTTCTTTGCAGCTTCCCAGTGATCAATTTCAGGGTTACTTTGATATCTTCTTAGCATTCCGACCGTAAAACTAATATTCGATCTTATTCAAGTTTGAACATACATCAAACTTCCAACGATAGAAGAGTAATAAATTGATTTTATTTCCTTCAATTCTACGTCATTCTTTGGGCATTGCATGAGATTAAATTTGTCACCTTTTGAATAGGAGCAATTCCTGCTAAACAATTGTTTATGTTAAATCTTTCTTACTCTTTCGATCTAGCCTTTTTGAGATAGTCCCAATAACTCTTGTGATCTTTCACAAAATATTTCTACCCATATAACATATGATGCCTCACTCATATCTTTCATTTCAAAGTTCACAGAGAGAAAGTCATTCTTCTCACACAATATGTCTAAATCATTATCAACAAGTAAAATGTCATCCACATACGGGATTAAAAATATAGACTTACTCCCACTGTTCTTTTGGTATATTCAACGATCAAAGGTAATCTCCTTAAATTCAAAAGATGTTATGGTATCACTAAAATATATATACCATTATCGTGAGGCTTGTCTGAGTCTATATGTTGGCTTCTTTAGCTTACACACCATTTGATCTTTTCCTTTAATAACGAAACCCTCTAGTTGGTTGTAATAACCCAGTCGGTCATTTTTGGAAAGTTTTGTGAATCTATCATTTTACCCTCCCGATGTCGACCCCGAGTATTTTATGATTGAGTTTGAAAATTTAGTTTTGAACTTTGAGTTAGAAATTGAGAATTTGGAGGTTTGTGAGTTTCAAAAGGCAAAGTTGTTAAGGAAGTGATTTTGGGGGTCTTTTGGAGTTTCAAGTGTCGGAATAGAATTCCGTTGATTTCATCAATCACAAAATGTGGAATCTGAGCAGATGGAGTTGTCGGTTTCAATTTTTGAGTCCTTTTAAGGATTTGAGGTCTTAAGTTGTGAAATTGTGGAAATTTAGCCTTTTGGTTGAGGTTAGTCAATATTTAAGGTACGAATGCTCGGATCAAAATTCCAAGAGTTCCGTTGGATTTGGGGATGATTTTAGTCCTAGGTGAGGTCTTGGTTGATTTTTGAGAGGTTCCGAGCTTGTTTTAGCCTTTTTAGGCGTGAGTTTGTTTCTTGTGGTTTTTACAGATGTCAGGTCAAGGAAACCTCGGAATCATGTTTTGATAGTTCCATTGAGTCTGTAACGTCGAGTATAATTGATTTACATATCTGATTTGTGTGTATGGAGTTCCAAATTAATTCCGAGTGTCCTTTCGATGTTTTGGGAGTTGGCTATGTTTTCTAATGCAACAGGCCCCGCTTTTGCGAAGGTCCTATTGCTTAAGCGACCTCCGCTTAAGTCAATGACATGTCGCTTAAGCGAGCTTCGCTTTTGCGAAGGGGTCTCCGCTTAAGTAAAGGACATGTTGCTTAAGTGAAGGACATGTCTTTAATGATCTTTGCTCAATTAGTGTAGAATTCACATTATCTGTCTTTTATCAAAACTTTATTATGTGCTTATTAGGAGGAGGTGTAGGGGTGGGGGATAAATCACAAGTTTTAAAAGTATTAATTTCTTTCTTGAATTTTGTACACTATCAAACATAGTCACATGATGGATAAGTACATTCTAATAGTAAAATGATTGAACATACAATACCATCTCCATAATTCTGATTTAATCATTGATGAATTGAAAATAAAGGCAAAAATGAAAAAAATCTTACATCTTTGAAATTATGTTGGCTCCTACTACATTTTTAAAAGTCATCTTGTAGACAATTTTTTGAAATTTTTCCATGGCCAATGGAGGCAAACTTATTGCTACTAAAATACCCTTTTCTCCCTTTTCATTATTAACAGGAATTCCAATGCTAATGTAAGATATAGCTTCTGAAACCCCTCCAAAAATGGGTTTTCCCCATCCAAAATCAAACTCATCAAATCCAACAGATCTATTATCTGAGACAATAAAATTCCAAGATTTTGATAACGCAGGTCGTCCTTTAATCACCATTAAATCTGTCACTGATTTAATGTACTCTTCATTCATATGATCTTTAAGTTTCTTGACTAGCTCAACTGCATATGTTAGTGAATTTGAACATAACAATCCTGCTTTTGATACTGCAGCTGGAGTAATAAACGCATTACCATAATATCCAGATGGCAATTCAAATTTTAGTGATTTTCCACGTATACTAACAAAGAATGTCAAACGAACAATTTCTCCAGGGTGCAAATCAAGAGCAATGGTACGACATTTCCATAAAAACGCTACTAACAACTCAAATTTTGTACTTTTACAATTTGGAGAAACTTGATTTTTAATAGCTTCCATCTCTGTATTTCCAAAGAAAAAAGATTTTTCTTTTAATTTGTATTCAATAGATTCCCATGCAATTTTTTATTCAATTTTCCCATCAAACTCATGGTGAGTACATGTAATACTTGGTGATGATGTAGCACTTAAGATATCCCTTTGCCATATAGGTAGTATAGAAGGTACATAAGCTCCTTGAATTAATTCACTTAATGCATTTAGAAACATTTTGAAGCCATAAGCATCCATCATAGTGTGATTAACTCTGAATCCAATAGCAAATCCACCACAACTAAAACGAGTCACCTATGCATAAAGGTGTACGTATTAGTTTTGGATTAATAAATTACCAATAATCGATCCCCTATATAACATGAGTTTCGAAAAGGAAAAAGACAATAGATATTCAAGTTGATTGTTTACCTGAACTAACAGAAGAGGACAACCGATAATTCCATCAGAACCTGGAACATTGTAAAGTAGTAAATCCAAATAAGGACATGGTGGTTTAATAGAGTCGCCTAATTTGTCAAGCACCACATTAGCATCAGCTTCAATAAACATGATTCCTTCACTATTGCAATTCACCATAAGCTTTCTATTAGTTCCTTAAATGAGCCTACCGGCTAATGGATAATAAAACACAAGTGTTTTGGACAAACCATTTTTTATAATTTTTGCAGGATCTTTTCCTTTCATTGAGGAATTGTATTTGTAAAATATTAATATGTGACTATGAAAACGTGTACTCCCTTGATCATCTATTTCAGAAAGATATTTTATCTCACGAGGTGTTATTATTGTTGGCACTACTAATTTTGTTTCGTGATATGATATTGAAATTGGCATAGTGTGAGCCATATAGAGTCGTTGTAAGCACTTGGAATTAGATTTATATAGAGTCAATTGCATCAAGAAGAAATGTAATGCAACACAAAAATGTGGTGATGGAAAAGTTGGACCCTACCATTGGTTAAAGTTGTGGAGCTGGTTGTTAAACCCAAAAGAAAGCAAAGTACAAGTGATTTTTACAAGAGGAAAAGTTCATTATGCCTTTTATCTATTAATCTCATCCATTTTAATCATGTAACATGTTGACTTACCACACCAACGCTCTTCTTAATTCGATACTATCCAAAGTTACCAACACATTCGTTATGTGGTTAAAATGCATAAGTCCGAAATCTCAGAGACACACTTATACTATACTAAGGTCCTATTACCCCCCCCCCCCCCAAACTTATTTTATAAATAATTTTCTACCCCTTTTCGGCCTACGTGGCACTATCTTCTGGGCCCAGCGCGTGTTGACAAACTATCTGGTTGATAGTGCCACGTAGGTCGAAAAGAGGCAGAATATTATTTAAAAAATAAGTTTTGGGGGGGGGGGGGGGGGTAATGGGACCTTAGTATAGTATAAGTGTGTCTCTGGGATTTCGGACATAGGATGGGGGGTACTTATGCATTTTCCCATCTCAATTTATGTGTCATACTTTTCTATTTAATCAATATTTAAATGACTATACATGTTTATTTAGAAAAAAGTTTTAATTTTAAATTACTTCTCATTTTAATCCTTAATAAAATAATTTATAATTCACACAAATATTTATGACTTATTTCAAATTATAAAAGTTTAAATTATTTCCTTCTTTCTTAAATTTCGTGTTCAAATATCGAAAATGGATGAGGGATGTATGGCTCAAAACAAACACACTCCAATGATTTTGAAAGTTTTGTTCTGTACTTAACCCTTCAACGTCAAACTGTTGTTAAGCCAAAAGATAAGAAAGTATAGGTGATTTTTATAAATATCACCCTAACTAGCATAAAAGTAAAATAGTGCTAGGGTAAAGTGGCATGTTGCATGACATCCACCTAAGAGAAATGTCAAGAAAAAGTTTTAACTATTGACAAATTGAATGATATCGAACTTAAATTTCATCTACAATCGAACATAAAGAATGAATGTTAAGGATACAAATATATTTCTAAAATAGTAGACAAGTAAAAGGCGATCGATCGATTACTATTTAGTTGGTGATTAGAAAATATGTAAGGAACAGATATGTATGTCCAACCATTTAATTTTAAGAAAACGTTTTTCTTTATTTATTTTCTTTCTTTGTGAACGTTACATTAACAAGTCCAAAAAAAAAAAAACATTATCAATGACCCTTCAACGTCTAGTGTGCCACCTGTAATGATCCATACTAGTTTGATAGAATATTATTGGGTTCGAAATGGTGATTAGGGTGTCATGTGGTAGCTTACAATTGCAAATTATATATGGTTGATAAATCAGACAACAAAAAATGTACTAAAAATATAATATTATTATATGAAAACTAATATAAAAGAAAAATATTATAAATTGTTGAGAGAATAAATCTCCCCATAAACAAAACTCTCTAGATGTCTACATTGTGGATATTATTGTGTTATGCTATGAGAATAGGGATCTTCAGTTTATAGATCTCCAAAATTTTCCTCTAAGAAAAGAATAAACCAAATATGAAAGAATATTATATTTTCCTTTCTAGAAAAGTAAAAACATTTATGGTAATGTTTTGTCTTTTCTTTTAGGAAAATATAAACTTCAAATAAGGTAAGAAAATCAAGGCAAAACCCTAACAAATCTCACCTTTTGGCTGGATTTTCTTGACAAAACTTGATCTGTCTTCTTCACAATATGCATGATATCTTCGTTCTTCACATAGTAATCATCACTGCTGCTTGTCATAGTTATAAATAAAGTTTAAAATATATGGGGTTAAAAATGGTTTTAAAATATTTTATTTTTATTTTCAAAGATGTACCAACATGAATGTTGAAAATATGATTTAAATCTCTTATCCACATGTAGTTGGACAAAAATCTTCTTTATCATCAAATTGGTTGCAAATTGATTTGAAACCGCGTTAAACCTATCTTCAACCTCAATGAACCTGGGTCATTGAACCATTAACTCTAATACCACTTGAACCTTTCTTCAATCTTGTGTTCAACCATTGGATCATTGAACCATGTGCTCGTTGAACCATGTGTTCTGATACCACTTGTTAGGTTCAACAGGGTGATTAGGGCGTCATGCGGAAGCTTACAATTTCAAATCATATATGGTTGATAAATCAGACAACAAAAACTAATACTAAAAATATAATATTATTATTTGAAAGCTAATATAGAAGAAAAATATTATAAATTGTTGAGAGAATAAATCTCCCCATAAACAAAATTCTCTAGATGTCTACTGTAACATCTCACAACTATAAAGAACTAGAAGGAAGTTTAAAATCTGGAAATAGTTATTTTTGGAAAGTATAAGGAAATCTGGAAAATTTTAAGCAAGTTAAAGTGAGTTTTTGGTCAACTTCAAACGATCTTAACTTCTAGCTCAAGATGAGTTAAGTGTAGTTCCAGATATGGTTGGAAAGCTCTTGGAATGATCTTTTCAACGCCGCTAAGTTTGCGCAATTTTGAGTTTGTATGAGTGATTTGTGCCCTTTGGAAGTTAGACTGTTAGAATTAAGAAATGTCCAATCCGAATTTTTGAAGGGTAGTTTGGTCTTTTCCTAACCCAATTAATTAAATCTGTTTTTAGTAAATTAGTTGGGGTCAAAAACTGAGTTGGTTCAGTTTACACTTTTGAGAAATAGAGTTAGGGCTTTTGGAGAAAGAACACAAGAGAAAGGAGAAGAGGAAAAGGAAGATTCGCTAAGAACAATCAATTTCGATTGCGGATTCGCCAAGGAATTGACCCTACAAGGTATGTGAGTCTTTCATAGCATTGGTTTCGTTCACCCACACGCCAAACATGTTTAGTTCAGCTTAAATTCGTCCTAAAAGAGTTTGAAAGTTGATGTTCTTGACATGTATTTTTGAGTTTGAATGTCGTTCTTGAATTGGGATGAATTGAGGAGTTTCTGAGATCTTTACGTTGAGTTTTAGGGTTGTATTGAGTTAGGTTCTTGAATACATATGTTGGGTATCGGGATATAATGAATTTGAGTTCTATAATCGAGTTTATGGGATTTAAGGCTGGAAAACGAAAAAGGAAAAGTCGAGCAGGTTCTGGCGCGCAGGTCCACGTCGCGAACTTGCTCCCCCAGTGAAGAAAAATTATCCGCGTCACAGTTAGGACATGGACTCCTCTGCCTCAAATTTAATTTTTCGACCATTTATTTAGAAACACCTCCGCGTCGCGGACTTGTTCCAAGACAGTGATTTTGTGACTTTTCTCATGGTTAGCTATTTAAAAATCATTCTTAAACATCATGAGATCTTTCCAATTACAAATCAAATCCTTGAATCCATAATTCAATTCAAGGACCAATTAGGATTGAAGTCAAGAGCAGATAAGATCAAAGTCATGAGAAGTTCATAAAGTTTTCAAAAAGTCTTTTGCAAACGTTTTAACTTTGTTTTAAGACTTAAGTTTTGAGTTCAGTAAAGAGTAAAGTTGAAGTTCATTTCTTCAAAAGAATATGGGGAGTAAGTATTCCCAAAGAGAATAAAAATGTTATCACATTTAAATAAGAACGGAAACTGAGATTTCCAAAGAGCCTTCGGGCTAGTTTTTAGAAAAGAGTAATAGCTTTCTAAATGAAGCAAGAAGGAAAACTAAGATTTCCAAGATAGCCTTTGAGCTAAGATTTTGAGCACTAATCTCAAATCACAGAAGAAGTATGTTTTTAAAACATAAGAGCTAGTATATTTTTGGGAGTAGTATTGAGCACCAAATTGGGGATGAGCCTGAATTCAGATAACTCACATCTCCATAAAATCATGTAGCCACCATGGGTAGAAAAGGGTCATACTTTTTTTAGATTAATCCTTTTCGCATAGACTAGTGGATCCATTAGGCAGTTCAAGTCCTATACCTTTGGCTGGGTATAGGATGCACTGGCAGCGTGAGGTAGATCATTGTATCATCGTTATAGCTCTTATGTGATGGTTGTCGGTTAGAGAAACTCCCACATAAGTTATTGTGTTTTTATATACATCAGTTTATTGTATTTTTACATACATTTCAGAGTTATGTTGTATCCTTATATATACACAGACTTGACATTATGTTTTTAAACAACTTTTCCTTATATTGCAATTGTTTTAAACTGCTTTATATTGAAATGAATTCAGTTAAGTATTTATGAGTTGAGAAGAGCCAAGGTAAGTGTTTCTTTCAAATTCCTTTTCAAGCCTATGTTGTTTTAGTATTCCAACTCGTATACTTGTACATTCAATGTACTGATGTCAGTTGGCCTGTATCATCTTATGATGCAGACGCAGGTAACTAGGATCGGCATTCCGGCGCATCGTTGATCCAGTGAGCAGTTTAGAGTATATTGGTGAGCCTCCTTGCATTTCGGAGGATCCATTTCATTGTTTTCTAGTTTAGTTCATTAGGATGTTGTGGGATTTTTCCCAACATCAATCTCAGTTGTTTTAAAGGCTTCATAGATAGTCAGATGTTAGTTCCTTAGTCTTTTCATTGTCATTATTCCATGTTGAGACTTGAGTTTGCCTTAATGGACAGTTGAATGTTCCTTTATAACATTCCAGTTTATTATATGAGCTTATCTTTGTTGAGTTTAAGTCTTCCGCTGAGTTAAGTAATCCAGGTCAAGGGTTGCTTGGGGCAAGCAATGGTCTTCAAGTGCCAATCCCGCCCAAGGTTTAAGTTCAGGGCGTGACATCTACATTGTGGATACTATTGCGTTATGCTATGCAAATATGGATCTTCAATTTATAGATTTCCAAAATTTTCCTCTAAGGAAAGAATAAACCAAATATGGAAGAATATATATTTTCCTTTCCAAAAAAGTAAAAACATTTATGGTAATGTTTTGTCTTTTTTTTTAGGAAAATATAAACTTCAAATAAGGTAAGAAAATCAGGGCAAAACCCTAACAAATATTTCTATGTTTAATCAAACAAAGAAAAAAACAGTTATGTGTGTTGTTAAACCAAATTAAATATGAGAAACACGTGTTTTTGCTCGGGAATGAGATAACATGAAGTTTGTAGTTTTGATGATGTGAAAAGTAATATCTTATTTAGTGGGTAACTGAACTTCTCTTTATCTAGCTAAATTTTATTTTCAAACTGTTTATGCTCTTCTTAAAAATAGTAATTATTTTCTCAATGTGAAAATAGTGCTTCTGGAACCATTTGTGTTACCTTAATCTCTTCTCAAAAGATACTTTAAAAATACTCTTGAACGTACTTTAAAATTTCAAAATCAATGCATGAAAACAAATGCACAAAGGATTTCAATAAAATCTCATCAACTAGGGTTCATGTGAAATATAAGCATGAACAAGAACTAAAGGATATCAATGCACATAATTTTTGCAATCTCATAATATAAGAATTTAGAATTCAGAACAAGAATATAACTCATATCAACAATTTCATAAAACTGAGGGTAAAACCCTAGATTCAACTTGCTACTAATTGAATTGATATGAAGGGCGCTCCAATTTTTTTTAGAAAGGTGAGATCTTTGGATGAAAATATGACAAGAATTTGTTTCTTGAACCTTAGAGGCAAATTTTCTTGAAAACCTATGGATTCCGTGAGTAAAAGATATTAACTGGTGTTTAGATGAAGAAAATATGAAATTCTATGGTCAAATCTTACCTTTGATGATGAATGAACCTTGGAGGAAGGTAGTTTCTTGAAAATTGATCTTTCTAGGGTAAATTTATTAACTATGGAGGTAAACTACGTCTTTGGGGTTTTTTAAAAGACCCAAACGCTCGTGCAGAAAATGCCTTAGGCGCGCGGTCAGCGCGTGGCAAGATAATGTCCAGTAAAATGGGCATAACGTTTTACTCCAAACTCCAATTAATGCAAACTTGGTGGCGTTGAAAAGAAGACTCAAATACCTTTAATTTTATATGTTATGACTTATGAGCCATGTAACTCTTCATATTTTAAGAGATATGGTCGTTTGAAGTTGACTCAAGTAGAATCTTATGTCAAAACTTAATCGGTAAGGAAGCTTTCAACTCAACTTTGTGCCAGGGGATTATTGTGACCTTAATTCATCTCCAAATTTATTTCCACACTAAATAATTGACCTTAACACCTAAGCATAATTAAGAGTCAGTATATATGATCTTATATGTAAATGAAGAATTGTTCAGGTCTTAGATTAGAAATTTTTGAAGTGTTATAGATCATATGTTTCAGAAGTCCTTAACAGCCGGACCATCACTTTTATGACAGGCTGTTAGGGCCATCATCAGATGTGCCTCGAAAATTAGTTTTTTGTTTTGAAATCTTAATATACGGGAACTATAAATACTTTTTTGTAGGGTTTTATTTGTTTATCAAAGTTTTATCAAAGAAGACGATTTCTCTTGGCTAAGTTTTGTAGGAGAATTTCAGAGATTATTGAAATCATATTGTTGGTTGTTGTCATATCCTGTAAGTCTCTATTTCTTGAATGAATGATATTATCAATTTTATTTCATTAAGCATGAGTGACTAAACCCCACAACCAAGGATTGTAGTATCCATGACGATCTGACCTAAAATAAGGGATTTTATGGAATAAACACTGCATTTTAAATGTATGTCTTCTTAACTCCTTTATTTAAATCAATTTCTAATGGTTGCAAATGTTAGGTTCTACCTTAGTTTTGACTTTTTCAAGTAAAAGAGTGTAAACTTGGGAAAAGAGTTAATGACAAAATTATGGGATTAGAACCCGTCAATAGTTAATATTATAGCAAGATTAACTACTTGAGTTATATCATTGAATTGAGATAAACAATTTTAGTTCGGAAGAATGAAAGTGACAAACAATTGATGTGGTTAAGAAACCATTAACTATAGTTGTAGTTGATAAACTGGTATATTAAATAATGCGGAGTCTAGTTCTATAATATACCCAATGAATGGTCAAGAAGTCTTGGTGAACACAATCCTGGTTAATTCTCTATAATCATCCTAATTTAAGTGTTATTGTTGAACGTTTCCTATTACAAATTGACTTTCAAACATTTCCTAAAGACTCTCCCACCCAATTTCCCTGAACGTGGCCGACATTCGAGAAATATTGTTTGCACCAAGCGAACCCTTGACCAGGCACAACTCTCAGCAGAAGATTTACTCATGACTAAGATGAACTCAAAAGCAAACTTTACTCAATGTCTTTACAAGATATAACTCATAATGTTTAAAAACAATAACTGGCCAAAAGAGGAAACTCAAGTCTCAACATTTAATCAAAGGAAATGAAAAAGACTCATGAACAACTACTATTTGTATATATATATGAAGCCTCTAACACTATAAGGGATGTCGGGACAAGACCCTTGATCATCCTAACAAAACTGAAATAATGGAAATAACAAAGGGATCCTCCGGAAGCAATGAGGCTCACCAAACAACTCTGGAACACGACTAGATCAACATAGCGTCGGTTGATGATCCTAATTCCCTGTATATGCATTATAAAAGATGTAGGACAAATGGCGCCAGTACATGGAATGTACGAGCATGCAAGGGGAAATCTAAAACAAGACATAAGCTTGAACTGGAACTGAAGAAATACTTACCTCGTCTCAACTTAACTCAACCTCAAGGATACTCAGTCTTAATCAACTTAATTCAATATAAAGCAGTAGTAAAGATACATAATAAAGAAAAGCTTTTAAGACAGTAGATAATAACTCAATGTATTAGAAAATATAATATAACTCAGTTTGTATGCAAGAACACAAAATAAAGTCTATTTGTATATAAGAATACAAAATAAACTCTGTGTGGGAGATTTTCCAACCGACAACCATTACTATGAGTTGTGTGATGATACAACATCTCACCCACGCTGCCAGAATTGTCCTATACTTTTTCAGGGTATAGGACCTACTCACTAAGTGGATCCACTAAACTATGCTTAAAGAGCAATAAGGAAGCATCTAAAAAGTATGACCCTTTCTACCCACGCTGGCTACATGGTTTATGAGGACTTTGAGTTATCTAAACTAGTCCCATATCGGTGCCCAATATTATTCCCAAACTATAACTTATCTCAGATGTTTAAAACATAACTCTTTCTATGGTTGGAGATTATTACTCAAAATATTTCTCTTAAAAGATATAGTACTCAAAACTGCTCATGAACTCTTTTGGAAATTGGTGTTTCCTCTCATCTTAAATGTAAAATAATTTAATCTTGAGAATAATTAATTCTCATATATTAATTTTGAAAAATGAAACTTAACTCTCCTCATCCTCATACTCAAGAACTCATGTCTTAAAAAAAATTTAAAATGATTGTAAAAGACTTCATAAATGACTCGGAAGAACTCCCAAGACTTAACTCTTAACTCTACCTTGAATTTGAATTATGCATTCAATATTATGACTCACTTTATGAATGATCTCTCGATATTTAGATGTAATTAGAATGTGGATATCAAGTAGAAATCATAGGTATGATTCGAGGGAACTCATACGAAAATAAGGACGGAAGAGTAGGGGACCTGGCGACCCTAGCGCACTAAGTGGCACGGGGCGCCAGTCTCTAAACTACTGAAGTTGGGTTGGCGCGCACTGAGTGGGCGGTGCCTCTAGACCCAAACTATAGAAGCTGACTTGAGGCGCACTGAGTGGCGTGGTGCCCCACCCTTTTTCCCAGAAATTTTGACAAATTTTCTTATTCTTCTTCTTGCTCTAACTCATGTAAAATCAAATGATTTCCCTTAAACTCTTATGCATTCATAGAACCAACATACTTACCACAAAATTCACCCTAAATTACTCAAGAACAATACTTCAACAAAAGATCCTCATCACAAGAACTTAACGAAACCTCATACTTAAAGAATAGATCACAAACTTCAAGAACTCAAATCTACTCAATCTTATAGATGGAATTTGTAAACCCTAAGCGCATTTGGGATTTGTAAACCCTAAGCATATTTGGGATTTGTAAAACTAACCCAAATCCTATTTGACCCCAAAATAATACTAAATTCATTTTAAATATGAAGGGGTAAGGAAAAGACCAAAATACCCCTCATATTTTTGAGAAACTTTCCTTAACTTGACAAACAAATTTCAAATGGCCATATATACCTCAACCTAGATCAAAACATAGAAAACTTGATGGCGTTGGAAAGAGGAATCCAAGACCTTTCATTTGATATCTTATGAGATACCTAACTCATTATGTACTGAAAGTTATGGTCATTTGAAGTTGACCCAAAACTCATAACTTAAGCATAACTTGAATAATTCTCAATTTAGCTATTTCCAAAATAGCACTTTCTAAATTTAACCCTTTCTAAGGTGTGATGTTACAATATCTCCCCCTTAGGAACATTTGTCCTCGAATGAGATCACTCAAAGTAGAATTAAGGGTGGTAACATCTAACACTCTCAAACACCCAACGATTAATCTAACACATTCAGTATATCAAATAAAAAGTACTGAGAAAAGAATTAGTACCTTGATATTGAATTTCTCCGGACTCAAAGAGATATGGGTACCTCTTCTTCATGTCCTCTTCAGCCTCCCAAGTAGCTTATTTAACAAGCTGATTCCTCCATAAGACCTTGACTGATGCTACCTCATTGGTCCTCAACTTACGGACCTGATGATATAAAATCTGAGAGGGTACCTCCTCATAAGATAGGATGTCCTTAATACCAATATTCTCAGTAGGTACTATAAGTGAAGGATCTCCTATACACTTCTTCAACATTGAAATGTGAAACACCGGATGTACTGCTTCTAGTTCTTGTGCTAGCTCCAACTCATAAGCTACATTGCCGATTATCTTGGATATTCTGTAAGGACCAATATGTCGGGCACTAAGCTTCCTCCTCTTACCAAATCTCATAATACCCTTCATGGGTGAAATCTTCAAATAAACCCAATCATCTACCTCAAACTCTAAGTCTCTTCTCCTAACATCACTATAGGATTTCTGACGACTCTGCATTGCTCTCAACCTTTGTTGAATGATCTTTACTTTCTCCATAGCTTGATGAACCAAATTTGGTCCTATCAACCCAGCTTCGCTAACCTCAAACAATCCAATAGGAGATCTACACCTCCTCCCTTCGCAAGGAGCCATCTGGATGCTAGAGTTATAACTATTTTTATAAGTAAACTCAATGAAGTTATCATCTCAATTACCCTCGAAATAGATCACACACACCCTCTACATATCCTCTAACATCTGAATGGTACGCTTTGCTTGACTATCAGTCTGAGGATGGAAAGCAGTACTCAAATTCACCTTCGAACACAAACCTTTTTGGAAATACTTCCAAATTGTGCAATAAATTGTGAACCTCTATCTGAAATGATGGATACTGGAACTCCATGAAGTCTAACTATCTCTTGAATATATAACCAAGCATAATTTTCTGCTGAATGGGTAGTCTTTACAAGTAAAAAGTGGATTGATTTAGTCATTCGATCTACAATCACCCAAATCAAATCATGATGCCTACAAGACTGCAGTAATCCAGTAATGAAATACATATTGATCATCTCCCACTTCCATTTTGGAATCTCTATGTTTTGAGCCATACCGCTGGGCTTTTGGTGCTCTACCTTTACTTGTTGACAATTCGGGCACTTAGCAACGAACTCTGCATTACACTTCATCATACTACTCCCCCAATAGACTACTCTCAAGTCGTGATACATCTTTGTAGAACCAAGATGGATCAAATATCTGGAGCTATGAGCTTCCTCTATGATTCTCTCTTGGAGTTCATACACCCTTGGTACACACAATCTACCTTGATACCTCAATACAGCATCTCCCCCATTGTTCAAAAGTCATCACTTTCTTCTTATGAAAATTTGCCTTCAAATCAAGCTTAATAGGGTTTTGGTTTTGTTTTTCTTTCACTTAAGACACTAATGATGATTCAGCCCTATTCATCACTACTACTCCACCTTTATTGGAATCCAATAAATGGACTCCCTAACGTGCAAGTATGTACACATCCTTGGCTAATTCCTTCTTTTCTTCCTCAACATGGGAAGTTTTGCCCATAGATAACCTGCTCAAGGTATCAGCAACGCCTTACATGGGTGATAAAGAATACTCATGTCATAATCCTTGAGTGACTCCAACTACCTCCTTCGTCTGAGATTAAGCTTTTTCTAACTGAATACATACTGAAGGCTCTTATGATCGGTGAACACATCTACATGAACACCATAAAGAGAGTGACGCCAGATCTTAGTGAACACTATAGTAACCAACTCTAGATCATGGGTTGGGTAATTGTTCTCGTGAATCTTAAGTGTTCTGGAGGCATAAGCTGTCACATTTTCATTCTACATCAACACACAACCTAGTCCAACTCTAGACGAATCACAATACACAACAATACCTTGTGTACCCTCTGGTAAGGTCAACACTAGGGCAGTAGTCAACCAAGTTTTCAATTCCTGAAAGCTTTTCTTACAAGCTTCCGAATATTGAAACTTTACCGTCTTCTGAGTTAACTTAGTCAAAGGGGATGAAATGGATGAAAACCCCTCAAAAAACCTCTTATAATATGTAGCCAATCCCAAGAAACTCTTTATATCATTCAAAGACATGGGTTTAAGCTAGTTCTGCGCAGCCTCTAGTTTCTGAGTATCAACCCGAATCCCTTCACCATAAATAATGTGGCATAAGAATGCCACAGACTCAAGCCAAAACTCACACTTAGAGAATTTAGCAAAAAACTCTCTAACCTTGAGTTTGGAGAAATACTCTGAGATGAGTAGCATGATTTTCCTCATTCCTCAAATAGATTAGAATGCCATCAATGAAAACGATAACAAATATATCAAAATAAGGCTTAAACACTGTATTCATAAGGTCCATGAACATTGTAGGAGCATTACTCAAACCAAATGACATGACAAGAAACATATAATGACTATAACAGGTCCTGAATGTTGTCTTAGGGGTGTCACATTATCTTTCTCTCAACTTATGATAGCTTGATCTGAGATCTATCTTAGAAAAACAAGTGGCACCCTGAAGTTGATCGAAAAGATCATCAATTCTTGGAAGATGATACTTATTCTTGATATTAACCTTAATCAACTGACGATAATCTATACACGTTCTAAGAGAACCATCTTTCTTCCTTACAAATAAGATTGGAGTGCCCCAAGGTGAGACATTTGGTCAAATGAAACCCTTTTCAAAGATATCTTTCAATTGCTTTTTTAACTCTTTCAACTCAGCTGGAGCCATTCTATATGGTGGAATAGAGATAGGATGAGTATCAGGAAGAATATCTATATTGAAGTTTATTTCTCTCTTAGGAGAGACTTCGGGAAGATCATCTGGAAAGACCTCTGGAAACTCACTCACAATTGGAACTAATTGAATAGGTGGTGCCTCAATACTAAATTCATTAACTCGGACTAAGTGATAGACATACCCCTTGGAAACTAACTTTCTCGCCTTAAGGTACAAAATAAAACGACCCTTAGGCACTACTGAACTACTCCTCGACTCCATAACTAGCTCATTAGGAAACTGGAACTTAACTACCCAAGTTCTACAGTCAACTGAGGTATAACAAGCAAGAAGTCAGTCTATACCTAGAATAACATCAAAATATAACATGTCTAGATCGACTAAGTCAACCATGGTTTCCTTGTGATTGACATAAATGACACAATCACGATAACCTCTCTCAGCTAGAATAGACTCACTAACAGGAGTAGAAATATTGAAGGGCTCAAGAAGTTGCTTAGGAAGAATATCAAAATTCATAGCAATATAAGGAGTCATAAAAGATAGACTCGCTCTTGGATCTAGTAAAGCATATATATCAAAAGTAAAGACTTTGATCATACCAGTAATAACATCTGGTAAATTATGTTGCTCTTGGCGACTAGTGATAGCATACAAACGGCTTGCTCCTCCACATGTCCTTGAAGTAGCTCCTCTAGGTGTTGCTCTGTCTAATGGAGCCGCTGAAGAATATTGAGCTCTATTGTCCCCATTACCACCACCCTGCCTATTCCTAGGGCACTCTTTCATGAAGTGACCATTCTGACCACACTTGAAGCAACCAATACAGTCATCACGACACACTCCTAAGTGGTTCCTACCATACTTAGCATATGCAGGAGTCCCATTACCTCCTTGTGCCACACTACCTTGAAACTATGCAGGTCTAGCTCTAAAATTCTATGAAATTCTGATTCTTCACCTTTGTTCCTTGGTGCAGGTGCACTAGCAGATGGAGTAGGTCTTTTTAGCTTTTGTTGAAAGGATGATCGGTTTGCATCACTTTTCTATTGTCTGGACTCATTATCTACAATCATAACTTTCTTATTTCGGAACTCTTCTCTGTCCATCACCTTATCTTCCTCAATCTGTTGCACATAGATCATCAGCCTTGCTATGTCCATATCTCATATCAGCATAGTTGTCTTGCCCTCTTTACTTGATAGTAGAGACAACCCAAAAAGTAACAAACTCATCCTACTCCTCATATCATCAACCATCTCCGGAGCATAACGGTACATTTGGGTGAACTTAAGGCTATACTCATGCATACTCATGGATTCCTACTTAAGAGTGAGGAATTCCCTTACCTTAGCCTCTCTTAGGTCATGGGGAAAGAAATGCTCCAAGAAGGCCTCCTCAAACACAGCCTATCTCACAATTGGTGCACCTTCAACTCTACCCTTCTTCTATTGGTCGATCGACCCACACTCTAGCAACACCCTTTAGTTGGTATGCATATAGTTCCACTCACTCAGTATCCACAACATGCATCACCTCAAACACTTTCTACAACTCTTCCACAAAGTTTATCGGATCCCCATTGACACTTGAACCAATGAAGTCTGGAGGATTCATCCTTAAAAATTCCTGGATTCTAGACGTATCAGCCACATCCTGTCGATTCCCTTTTTGTTTTCCAGCTTGGTTGGTCACCACTAGACTCAATATCTGGATAGCATCCCGAAACTCAACATTATTGACCTCTCTTTGGGGTTGCACTTCTAGTGCATTGGGAACCCCTTGGTTCTGATTGTCAACATTCCTCCTACCGGGACGACTTTGAACAATTCTTCATGGAGGCATGATCTGAAAAGATATGCGCAAGCACGAATTAGAATGAAACTTTATAGAGTTAAACTCTATCGCACGAAAAGAGTATGACAAAAGCGAGATAGTTCCTGAATGTTACAGCCTTCTAATTATAAATGTGGTGTGCTTCACTCGAATAACTAGGACTCTACAGACACGACTTCATAGACACCTTAGGACTCTTGAACTCTGTGCTTTCATACCAAGTTTTTTCCACCCCGAGGCTACACCTTGGACGTGGCTGGCACTCTAGAGCCATTGTTGGCCCCAAGCAAACCCTTAGTTCTGCTCAACTCTCAGCAGAAGACTTACTCATGACTAAGATGAGCTCAAAAGAAAAGATAACTCATAATGTTTAAAAACAATCAGTGGCCAAAAGAGAAAACTCAAGTTTCAACATTTAATCAAAGGAAATGAAAAACCTCAAACCATCTAATAGGAGACCTGCATCTTCTCCCATAAAGAGCTTCATAGGGAGCCATCTGGATGCTAGAGTGGTAACTAGTATTGTAAGAAAACTCTATGAGAGGTAAGTGATCATCCCAATTTCCCTTGAAATCCATCACACACACCCTCACCATATCATCTAAAGTATGAATTTTACGCTCTGCTTGACCATTAGTCTGAAGATGAAAAGCAGTACTTAAGTTCACCTGAGAACCCAAACCTTTTTGGAAAGACTTCCAAAAATGTGCAATAAATTGTGCACCTCTATATGAAATAATGGACATTGGAACTCCATGAAGTCTGACTATCTCTTGGATATATAACTTGGCATAATTTTCTACTGAATGAGTTGTCTTTACCGGCAAATAGTGGCCCAATTAAGTCATCTAATCTAGAATCACCCAAATAGAATCATGTGTCTTCAAGACCGCGGAAAACTAGTAATAAAGTCCATATTGATCATCTCCCACTTCCATTCCAGAATCTCTATATTCTGAGCCATACCACCGGGCCTTTTGTGTTCTACCTTAACCTGTTGACAAGTCGGGCATTTAGCAACGAATTCGTCAATACACTTCTTCATACTACTCCACCAATAGACTTTTGTCAAGTCGTGATTCATCTTTGTGGAACCAGGATGGATCGAATATCTGGAGATATGAGCTTCCTCCATGATTTTCTCTTGGAGTTCATCCACCTTTGATACACAATCTACCTTGATATCTTAATACATCATCTCCCCCTTGTTAAAAAGCCGTCACTTTTTGCATATGAACATTTGCCTTAAATTAAAGCAAAACAGGATCTTGGTCTTGTTTCTCTTTCATTTCTGACACTAATGATTATTCAGCCCCATTTATCACCACTATTTCACCTTCATTGAAATCTAACAAATGGACTCCCGAACGTGCAAGTCTGTGCATATCTTTAGCTAACTCTTTCGTATCTTCCTCAACATGGGAGGTATTGCCCATATATAACCTACTCAAGACATCAGAAACAATATTAGCCTTATGTCACACCCCGAGGCTACCAGCTTAACATAAACACGGGACCTAAGATCAGGAGTAACCCTATGCTAATCCTGAACTGGCATATCATAAGCAACTGAACATATCTATGAAAAGATGAACTAGTGCGGAAGTTAATATCAATTTATAACTGATAATGGGGAATACCCAAAACTGGTCTGAATATATAAATATTGAATAAGAGTATAGTGATATTGAACAATCACTCAAATACTAAAGTTGAATCTAAAACTATGTCTGATAAAGCCTCTACCGACTAGAGTTGTTGGGACATCTCCTCAACTAACCCTAGAAAAACTTAAACTGAAATAGAAAACATGTAAATTGTCCTTGAAGTATGAGGACCCACCACTGATGCTGGTGAGTATGGATCAGGAACCGATCTACGCGTGATCTGAATGTTAAGAATGTAAACTACATCATGAAAGGATGTAGTGCAGAGTATGCGTAAGTACTTCGAATGTACTGAGCATGCAGGATATAGAATATAACTAAACAAATATGTAAGTTGAATAAACCATAACTGAGCAATGACATAATCTAAACATAATGTAAATACTAAATTATAACTGAGAAGAACTGAACTGAATGCAATGACCAAGTACTGATTATTAACATGTCATGCTGAGACTGAATACTGAAATATAACTAAAAACATTGTCAAATGCACTAGATTCTGACTGTGGGAGCTACTAGTAACTGATGTAAAAACCACGTGAACTAACCGTGGAGTATGATGTATACACCCCATCAAAGGGCCCGATATACCTTTGAAGTGGCATAAAGGTATCACTGGCGTGATCACTAAATCTGAAGCCCACAGAGGGGCTTAGAAATCTAAGGGGGCACGTAGTTTTGGGACTATGAGGGTACGCTGAAACCCGAGTCCACTCGGTGCTAAGTCTAATCCTAACTAAAAATATGTGACACATTATGACTAAAATACTGAAATGTTGAATAGCTCAAAATACTAACATGCAAAATTTGAGAATGTAACAATTATATATTGATGATGTGACATTCGAAAGCTAAAGCATGTATATCTGTTTAACTGTCCTAGCATGTGTAGTTGATGAACTAAGAGAATCTACACAACTAGGGTTATGAATTTCATGCAAAGAACTAAGCAACGATTCCATGAAATCATGATAATATGATTAGGAATACTCTAAAATCTAAATCACAAATATTATCTAAGGTTTTAGAAACCCTAGGTCTAAGCAAGATATAGCGAATAAAGAATCTAACTGAATTCTAGGGACCTAGTGGATGAAAGGAACCCACTAGTGAAATCCCACATACCTAGTGATGAAATATATGGAGAAATACTTCAATTTTAGGGCTGGAACTGAATAAAACTTGTTGCATTCTTGGAAGGGTTGGGTAGCCTCTTGTATCCTCTTTGCTCTAAGTTTGATGAATTTCGGTAAGTGAATCGTTTAGGGAATTCAATCCAACTTTTGGATAAGAGTGTAGCCAACCAGAACAATTAGCAGGTCCCAATTCCAACTAAAACCAATGCTGGGTCAACTGCTGCTAGAGTTCGAGATTTTGTTAGGATGAATCAGCCTGAGTTTTTAGGGTCGCAAGTTGGTAAGGACCCCTTGAACTTCATTGATGAGGTTAAGAAAATCTTTGAAGTGATGCAAGTGACTGGAAATAATAGGGTAGAGTTGGCATCCTATGAGCTTAAGGATATAGCTCACATTTTTTTCACTCAGTGGAAAGAAAATAGGGGTGTAGATGTAGCTTATGTGACTTGGGAGTGTTTTACTGGAGATTTTCTGGACAGGTTCTTCTTGAGAGAGTTGAGGAATGCTAAAGCTTAGGAGTTTATAAATTTGATACAAGGTACAATGTCAGTCCAAGAGTATAGACTAAAGTTCACTCAACTCTCTAGGTATGCTCCACACATGATTGCCGATCTAAGGGCACAAATGAGTAAGTTTTTTTAGGGGGGGTATCCAACTTGGTGAAGATAGAATGCAGGAATTCTATGTTGTTAGAGTATATGAATATCTTTAGAATTATGACTCATGCTCAGTAGGTTGAGGGAGATAATCTTAGGGAAATGGGTAAGTACAACAAGAAGGCCAGAAAAGGAAATTATGAATACTATCAGTAGAAATTGAGTGGTGGAAATCGTTCACAGTTTCAATAAAGGTCTACAGCCCCATCACCTTCATCAACTAGTGCTCCATCCCCCAGGTTTCGACACGATTAGAAAGGTAGGGCATCAGGCTCTAAGTCTTAGGGGAGTAATTGAGGTAACAGGACATACCCAACTTATCTAAAGTATGGTAAGAACCATCTGAGCGAGTGTCTTGTAAGAGAGGAAGGATGCATTGGGTGTGTCCATTATGGTCATAGGTTGAAGAGTTGCCCTTCTTCTAGGCAAGGGCAAGGAGGTAACAACAGTAGGGCTCAGTCTACAGCTCTAGTAGCACCAACAGGTCACCCAACTCAGCAAGGTGTGGTGGTCAATGCCAAAATAGGTTGTATGATCTCCAGGCTCGCCAAGACCAGGAAAATTTTATTAATGTGGTCACTGGTACGTTATGTGTCTTTCATTTAGATGTTTATGCATTATTAGATCTAGGGGCTACTCTTTCTTTTATAACTCCCTATATAGAAGTAAACTTCAGTGTCAATCCAGAAACTCTCTCAAAACCCTTCTCAGTCTCTACTCCAGTTGGTGACCCAGTTATAGCTAGACAGCTTTCCCTGTTATAGTCTCTCATAAAGTCACCTCAGTAGAACTTGTAAAGTTAGAAATGGTAGACTTTGATATTATTCTAGGCATGGATTAGTTACATTCATGTGACGCCTCAGTCGATTGTAGAACTAGAATTGTTCAGTTTCAATTTCCAAATGAGCCCGTCTTAGAGTGGAAGGGTAGCAGCTCAGTGCCTATAGGTCCCTTCATCTCTTACCTTAAGGCCAGAAAGATAATTTCCAAGGGGTATGTTTATCATCTTGTTCAGGGTAAGGATACAAACTCCAAAAACCCAACTCTTGAGTCAGTCCCGGTAGTAAATGAGTTTCAAGAAGTATTTCTAAAAGATCTTCCTAGAGTTCCTCCTGAAAGGGAAATCAACTTCGAAAATGATCTCCTCCCAAATACCCAGCCTATTTAGATTCATCCTTACAGAATGGCTCCAACTGAGCTGAACAAATTGAAAAAATATTTGAAAGACCTTCTAAATAAGGGCTTCATCAGACTTAGTATCTCCCGATAGGGTGCTCCAGTGTAGTTCAGGAAAAAGAAAGACAGTTCTCTTAGAATGTACATTGATTATCGCCAGTTGAACAAAGTCGCAATCAAGAATAAGTACCCTATCCCCAAGATTGATAACTTGTTCAACTAACTCCAGGGTGCTAGTCATTTTTCAAAGATAGACCTCAAATCTGGTTATCATTAGCTTAGAGTCAGAGATAGTGACATCCCAAAAATAGCCTACAAAACTCGGTATGGTCAGTATGAATTCGTAGTTATGTCATTTGGACTAACAAATGCTCTTGCAGCTCTCATGGACTTAATGAACAGGGTGTTCAACCAGTATTTGGACTTATTCGTTATCGTCTTTACTAATAATATCCTCATTTATTCTAGGAATGAGGAGGAGCATGCGACTCATTTGAGAGTTGTTATGCAAACTCTCAAAGATCGCCAGTTATTCGCAAAGTTTAGCAAATGTGAGTTTTGGTTACAATCAGTTTCTTTCCTTAGTCATGTGGTATCTATCAAAGGGATTCGAGTGGATTCTCAGAAAATAGATATAGTGAAACAATGGCCCAAACCCACCTCTCCAACAGATATCAAAAGTTTCTTGGGTTTGGCTGGTTATTACTAGAGATTTGTTGAAGGATTTTCATCCATAGCTTGTCTATTGACTAAGTTAACTCAGAAAAAGGTTAAGTTTTAGTGGTCAGATGAGTGTGAGAAGAGCTTTTCAGAACTGAAAACTAGATTGACTACATCTCCTGTTTTGACTCTGCCAGATGGTTCGAACAGTTACGTGATATATTGTGATGCATCCAGAGTCAGCCTAGGTTTTGTGTTGATATAGTGAGGTAAGGTTATAGCTTATGCTTCTATACAGCTTAAGGTACAAGAGAAGAACTACCCGACTCATGACCTCAAGCTTACAATAGTAGTATTTGCCCTAAAGATATGGAGACATTACTTGTATGGTGTTCACGTAGATGTGTTCACAAATCATAAGAGACTCCAGTATGTATTCACCTAGAAAGAGTTGAATCTTAGTCAGAGAATATGGCTTGAATTCCTTAAGGACTATGATATGAATGTTTTTTACCATTCTGGTAAGGCCAATGTAGTAGTTGATGCTCTCAGCAGACTGTCTATGGGTAGTGTAGCACACATTGAGGAAGATAAGAAGGAATTAGCAAAAGATGTTCACCGGCTTGCTTGCTTAGGAGTTGGTCTTACGGACATTTCAGATGGTGGTGTGATAGTTCAGAATAGATTCGAATCTTCACTGGTAGCGAAGGTTAAGGAAAACAAATATAGTGATCCTATATTGCTTCAGTTGAAAGGTGTAGTTCATCAACAAAAAGTTGAGGTTTTCTCCCAAGGACGAGATGATGTGCTTCGTTACCCGGGTCGCTTATGTGTTCTTAAGGTGGGTGAGTTGAGGCAGCAGATCCTTGCAGAATCCCATAACACCAGGTATTCTATCCATCCAAAATCCACTAAGATGTACCGTGATTTGCGGGAAGTCTTTTGGTGGAACGATATGAAAAAGGATATAGCAGGTTTTGTGGGTAAATGTCTTAATTATTAACAAATTAAGGTAGAACATCAGAAACCAAGAGATATGACTCAAGAGAATAACATTCCTACATGGAAGTGGGAAGTGATAAACATGGAATTCATTACAGGTTTACCCCGAACTCGCAGGTAGAATGACTCCATTTGGGTGAAAGTAGACAGAGTTACTAAGTCCGCTCATTTCTTGGCAGTCAAGACTACAGATTCAGCAGAGGACTACGCTAAACTCTACATTAATGAGATAGTCAGGTTGTAGGGAGTCCCCTTGTCTATCATCTTAGATAAAGGTCCTCAGTTTACCTCTCATTTTTGGAAATCTTTGTAAAAAGGTCTTGGTACTCTGGTAAATCATAGTACAACATTTCATCCACAGACGGATGGTTAGGAAAAGCGTACCATTCATACCTTAGAGGACATGTTGCTTGCATGATTGAATTCAAGGGTAGTTGGGATGATAACCTACCTCTCATAGAATTCGCTTATAATAATAGCTACCATTTCAGGATTCAGATGGCCCCTTATGAGGCACTATATGGGCATAAATGCAAGTCTCCTATTAGTTGGTTCGAAGTAGGTGAAACAGCACTTATTGGGCCAAATTTGGTTCATGAAGCTATGAAAAAAGTTCAACTCATCAGATATGGACTTAAGACAACTCAGAGTCGTCAAAAGTCCTATGTAGATGTAAAGAGAAGGGACTTGGAATTTGATATCGATAATTGGTTTTTCCTGAAAGTGTCAGCTATTAAGGGGGAAGCCTTGGGGCATGACACCTTACCAGGGTGATATAGAATACTCATGTCATAATCCTTGAGTAACTCCAACCACCTCATCTATCTGAGATTAAGCTCTTTCTAAATAAATACATACTGAAAACTCTTGTAATCGGTGAACATATCTACGTGAACACCATAACGATAGTAACGCCATATCTTCAAAGTGAATACTACTGCAGCCAACTCTAGATCATGAGTTGGGTAATTCTTCTCGTGAACTTTAAGTTGTTTGGAGGTATAATCTATAAATTTGCCATTCTGCATTAATACACAACCCAGTCAACCTCTGGAGTCTGGACGCATCACGCTGCACCAAAAAACCTTGTGTACCCTCTGATAAGGTCAACACTAGGGTAGTAGTCAACCTAGTTTCTAGTTCCCGAAAGTTTTTCTCACAAGCTTCAGACCATTGAAATTTTACTATTTTCTAAGTCAACTTGGTCAAAGGGGATGAAATAGATAAGAGCCCTTCTACAAACCTTCTATAATATCTAGCGAACCCCAAGAAACTCCTAATATCAGCCGGAGATGTGGGTCTAGGGCAATTCTGCACTGCCTCTATTTTTTGAGTATCAACTCGAATCCCGTCACCAAAAACAATGTGGCCTAAGAATTCCACAGACCTAAGTCAACACTCACATTTAGAAAAATGTAACACCTCGAAAACTAGTAGGCTAAACTAGAGCTAAACTTGGGGGTTAACGTCAAAGGAGAAGGGCAAGAGTCAAGGAAAATGGGCAAGGGCCAAGACAACCCAAAATTAGCAAAGGCACTGCCCACCACGACCACGAGGGTCTTAACGACCCATGGTTTCCACCACGCCCTGTGATTCCACCCTTGGAGGTAAGGCATTAGCCTACCTAAAGCTGCCCCAAAAAGGCTCCCCTTCACGAGCCTTTTCACGGATCGTGGTGAAGACCACAGCCCGTGGAAAGGCTTATGGGGTTGCCTTCACCTTGTGGGGGAAATTATAGGGTAACCTAGCTACTTTTCAAGGGACCACAGCACTTTAAATGGGGGTTATTTTAGGTAATTCCTTCTTAGATGGGTATTAAGTGAGGTAATTTTGCTTTAGATTTATACACCTATATAAGCTTTTTAAGTCAAAAACTAACCCATTCATCTTATTATTTCCAAAACCCAAATCAATTCCCAAAATTTCATCTTCTCTCAAAAAATTCTCTCTCTAGAACTCAAGGAAGAAGAAGAAGGAAGTTGGATCTAGGGTTCAAGGAGCAAGTTTTTCTAATAAAATTCATAGGGATTCATTGCTAAGGTATGGTAGCTCTTCATTCATGGATATAATTCATCCATGGTGTCCCTTCAAACCCCAATATCAAAGATAGAAAAATCCCAAAAGCTAGGGTTTGATTCCAAAGTCATGGGTTCCTTTGAAAAATAACTTTTAAGATTCAATTATTTTATACTATGTATGAATCAATGATTTGTTATGGATTTTATGTTGAATTCCCCCAAGAACCCATGAAACCCCCATATTACTCAATTATGATCCTGTGACATGGGTTTGTTGATGAAAGAAGAGTATTATGAGATTATGCATGTAGTGATTTGATTACTTGAATTATGATTATATCCATGTCTAATGTAGTGAAATATATATGTGGGATTGAATGTGATATTTGATCCTTGAAGGGAAAGATATGAGAATTATGCATGATTATGAGATTTGTATATATGCTTTAAGAACACTTTGAGAGTGAAGTGTCTATGATTATGATGTAATTGTTGTGTTGTTGAAAGGTTATTCTCATATACACATTTATGTATGATTATGATATGATGTGGAAGGTTTTCTCACAATATGATGATTCTAACGTTGAAAGGATTTCTCACCTAATTGAATCTACATGTGGACATGAACGGTGAAATGTTTTCTCTCACTTGATCCAAGAGTTATCCTCATGAACTAATTTGGATTGATTGTCAAAGGCATCCCTCCATGAAACAAGTTATAAGTTAATAATTACTCTGTGGGATTAATGCTTAGCACCGAGTGGATATTGAATATGAGATGGAAGCTTCATCGACAGAAAGGTCGGGTTTCTAGAAACAATCTCTTAAGATGGAAGCTCCTCCAATAGAAAGGTTGGGCTTCTAGTAATAATCTCCTTATCCCATAAACTACGTGCCCCAGTAGGATATTTAGCTAATGGATCCACCTAAGCTAAAAAACCATGGTTCTACCTTAGGCAAGTAGGACAGCCCTTTTCGGTGTGGGTAACATCGAATTCCATTTCAAGCTCACATGGTTTATGTCGGTTAAGGCTTATTCCCACAACAACAAGAACATGAACATGAATTATGCACTATGGTTTCTCAAGAAGATTTTATATGCGTTTGCAATGTCTTAAAGATGATGAATATGAATGATGGCCTAAAAAGGTTTACTTAGCATGGGTGGGATTTATGAGTTCTTATTCATGCATTGCACAAGTATACTCTAAGGTTATTTATGAAGTGTTTCTCTTATGTTAAGATAACCTATGTATTGATTTAAGTCTATGACTTATGTTTTATGACTTATGCTCTCTAACTCTCAAATTATGTTTAAACTTGGTAAATTGCATGCATTCAAATGAAATGTCCCTTTTAGCATGGTTTCAAGGTTTTTATGCATGGTTATCATAGTTAGTGCATTTTTGTACTAACGCCTACATTTTTCCCAAGTGTAGGGTCCGGTTCTCAAGGTGATCCTCATTGTGGCCAAAGCCTAGATTTTCTCATTTCTCTTAGCTTATTGGTGAGTCCTCACGATTCGAGGATGGATGCTTTCAATGGTAGTTTAATACTTGTATTTCCTTTTTGGACTACGTTGAATGGGTTGTGTCCCTTTCTCATTTTGAATATTGTAATAGATGGCTATGTTGAGACTTAGAGTCTCGACTTTCATTTTTTTTTTATGAAAATTTTAGACTTGAATTGCATTTTTACTCTTATTGTTCTATTGCTTATGTTATGATATGCTAAGTTGCTTAGATGGAGTCCTTCCGGGTTTTGTACTCCATGTTACATCTAGGGGGTACCCCTGGGTTGTGACAAATTTGGTAATTAGAGCACAAGGTTTAGAATGCTTCTAGGATGATGTCTCATAAGCCACGTCTAGTAGAGTCTTATACATAGGTGTGAAGCGCGCCACATTTATGAATGAGAGGTTACAAGATGATTAGTAAACTACACTTTTTTCATTAGTCTAAGTCATACCACAGAATTTAACTCTATAAGATCTCTCTCCTAATCCTTATCCGGTGGTCTGTAGGACATGACTACTCAATGAGTTTTCAGTAGTGGAATTGAGGGAGACAATGTTGATCAAGGAGCTCCTCCTCAAGTTTCGATTAATCAAGTGACCAATGTGAAAATTAGGTTTGGTTTTCAATTGTTGACTCAAGTCGGGATAGAAAATCCAAAATTTTATGGGTCAAAGATGGAGGAAGATCCTCAAGAGTTTATAGATGAGATCTCTAAGGTGTTAGATTTTGTGAGAGTGACTCCGATAGAGAAGACGAAATTAGTCTCATACCAATTGAAAGATGTTTCTCAACTTTGGTTTAACCGATGGAAAAGAGCGAAGCTGATAGAAGCGGGTCCCATGGAATGGGAAAGGTTTAGAAATGGGTTTGTTGATAGGTTTTGCCCTTTTGAGATGAGAGAGGCTAAGATACTTGAGTTTATTAACCTTCGACAAGGTAAGATGAGTGTTGAGGAGTATGCTTGGATGTTTAATAGGTTGTCAAGATATGCTCCATCTATAGTGGCCGACCCTAGGTCGAGAATAGGAAAGTTTGTGTTGAGTGTGTCTGACTTGATAGTGAAAGAATGTCATATTGCTATGCTTGAAAATGATATGAATATTGATTGTCTTTTGATTTATTCTCAAGGGATTGAAAAATAGAAACTTAAAGAGAGATCTAAAGAGAAAGAGGGGTCTAGAATAGATGATGAGAATCCCTTTCATGATGGGCCTGCGGACATGGTCGTTCTAGGAACCAACAAAAGTTTTTCGGACAAGGTTCTTCCAATGCTTCTAAGTATAAGGAGTATAGGTTGTCTAACCCTAAACTACAAGGAATTAGTAGTGAATCCGTATAGCCTACTTGTGCTAGGTGTGCAAAGAGACACGAGGGTATATATTTAGCCAGCATAGAGGGTTGTTTTAGTTATGGTGAAAGTGGTCACAAAATGAAGAATTGTCCTAGGGCAAAGGCTAAAGAAAGAGAGGATGCTCCTAAGCAAAACCGTTTTTATGCACTTCAAGCTAGAGGTGAAGAAGGGTGTGCTCCCGATGTGGATCCTGGTATGTTGATGGCTTCTAAATTGATTGTTTATGCTTTGTAGATTTTGATGTTATCTTTGTGTTGGATTGGTTGCACTCCTATTATGCTCATATGTGGTTGTAGAACATGTGTAGTCAAATTGTTAGTTCCCGAATGAGCCTATCCTAGAGTGGAAGGAGGGAAGTTCTATGCCTAGAGGTTAGTTGTTCCTTAAATGAAAGTAAAAAGGATGATGACTAAAGGTTTCTTATACCACCTAGTTGAGATGATGAGGGTAGATAGTGTTTAGCCAACTACAAGGGGTTAGTTATTTCTCAAAGATTGATTTTAGGTCAGATTACCACCAAGTAAAGGTGAGAGATGAAGATAGTCCAAAGATGACTTTTAGAACCCAATATGGTCACTATGAGTTTCTAGTAATATCCTTTGGTTTAACAAATGCTCTCGCAGAGTTCATGGACTTAATGAATAGAGTATTTCAATAATACCAAGACATGTTTGTTATTGTGTTTGTCGATGTTGTTTTGATACATTCAAGTTGTGAGAATGACCATGTAAACCATTTGAGAATTGTATTTCAAGTTCTTAAGGACCATCAACTTTTTGCAAAGTTTAGTAAGTGTGAATTTTGGTTAAGGTTCGTAGTCTTCCTTGGTCATATTGTGTCAAGTAAGGGTATTGAGGTAGATCCTAAGAAGACGGATGTGGTCAAGAATTGTCCTAGAAGTCTAACTCCTTCAAACATTAGAAGCTTTTTGGGTATGTTACGCTCAAGGTACTCTTTGGGTCATAACATATTCCTCTCTTCTTCGACAAAAATCCTCTTTCCATTATCCTTGGTTGTCTTGCTGCCATTTCCTTCCATTGTCTCTCTAATGCCTTTTGTGTAATGCTCCAATTCTTGTGATTTTATTTAATTGTGAAGTGACCATTTTTCCATTTTTTGTAGTGTTTCCGTGCTTAGTTTGTATTTTGGGAATAATGGTGTGGTCTCTGATGCGATCGGGTGTATTTTTGGTGATTTGACTTCTCGTCAGTTGAGAATTTCTAATAGGGATGACTTCGGTCAACATTTTGAGTTTCGAGCATCGGTTAGAAATTCCGTCAATTCCATCATATTAGGAATGTCGAGATTGAACTAGTACAGTGGTTGGTAAGGTTTTTGAAGCCTTAGATTGAGAGTTGGGTGTTTAAACTAATTTTTGGACTATTGTACCCCCGGTTTCAAATCTTATCAATATGGGTATTAGGACTCCTTTTAATGAACTCTTTCCATTCTTGATAGTTAAGGATCGTTCTGATTAGCGTGTGGTTGGGGATTTACTCTGATAGAGTTGTTCGGGTGAATTTTTGGCCTTGAGGTAGGTTTGACTATCCCTCTTTTACACTGAGATGAGTAATTAACCTATTCTTAGGAAGTCAACTATGAAATGAGTGGTAGTATGTCTTTTAGAAGTTGGTAAGTGTTGATCTCCCTGCTTTAATTCATATGATGCCTTATTATGATGTTTAGTCTATGTGAAGGCTTGTGTGATACTGTTAATTTTTATGGGAAGTATGTGATATTTGAGTAATTGCTTGAGTGAGGGGCTGTGTACTTATCTTATTTTTGACATCAAGATGCCCGATTTAGGGCTTGAGTTGATCTCTGAACATCTTAAAATGAAAGAAATGATTTCTATAGTGATAAAAATTGATTTCAAATGGATTCCTCTACTATCCCTATCATTTGAGAAAATATTCCATGACTTGTTGAATTTGGGAACTTGATACTAGTTACAACCCTTGATGAACTGATTATGCCTTGTGTTGTATATGTTGTGATGCATTCATCCTCATGTAACATATCATTGTTCATGGAAATATGAGAAAGTGGATAAATACTATCCTTTTTAGAAAGAAAATGTGGCAACTTACTTATATACTTGACCACGCTGAGGTGGCAAGTTGATGAGACATTGAGATATTGAGATTGGTATATGGACTGTGAGTTCCCCATGAGTCCTTTTCTGAAAGTTGGAGGGTCGGCAAGGTGTATACAACAGGTTGTGCGATGACCTTGGTACTAGTACCAGCACATCATCTCATCATTTCATCATCTCACTGCATCACATTAGCCAGTTTTGTTATGTTGATTTACTTGTTTATGTGCTGATTTAACTATTATCTTTCCTCTTATTTTGTTTACTTTATTAGAGCGTGTTCTACATAAAGTGGCGGCACCAACGCCGGAA
The DNA here is from genome assembly GCA_037074985.1 of Solanum bulbocastanum. Taxonomy (NCBI): domain Eukaryota; kingdom Viridiplantae; phylum Streptophyta; class Magnoliopsida; order Solanales; family Solanaceae; genus Solanum; species Solanum bulbocastanum. Next base: position 5,756,830 of record CM073604.1, read on the forward strand.
TGGAACTTTTCTACGTGTAGTGGAAACATCTTATAGTTTATTTCTTAAGTTTGTTTAGTTACTTATACTCAGTTGGCCCAACCTACTGAGTAAATATGGATTTTTCTCACCCCCTACTTCTGTTATCCCTTTGATGCATATCCTATTCAAGGTGAGTCTCGTATCAGTTGATTGGGTCCAGTGAAGTTCTCTTGTGGAGTTGTGGTGAGATCTTTTTTTTTCGAATTGCCATTAATCTCCATCACTCGTTTAAAGTCTTTAACTTACTTTTCGAAGACTTGATATGTAGTTCAGATTCTAGAAATGTATTAGATGCTCTTTATACTTATGCTACACGCCGGAGTTGGCTGCTGGCATAACAGGGTGGTGCATCGCAGGCGAACGCGTGGTAGCGTTCGTGGTGGTGTTTCAGGATTCAAATGTACTACGTCCAAGATTAGAACAAGCTTGCCAGCGGACCATTTTCATCCCATTAATTTGCTTTTGTAGTCTCGTACATATTCTAAATTAATAGATTTCCCTGAGAGGGTTGAAAAGGAAGCTCGAACAAAGTGACAGAGTGGATGTAATTCAGCTCAACCTACAGGTAGAGGGAAATTCTTTTTATTACGTTCCCGGTTCTCGGTTCTCTTTTCCTTTATCCCGTGCCTGGGGAAATATATGAATGTCTTTCTCCCGGCTTACTACGATTTCGAGTGGGAAGAAAGTCGTACTCTAACCAAGATTCGAAAAACTTCGAGATCACCGAGTTTCTTGGGAATCGAGGGGTTAAGAGCCTAATCAGGTCCCCTCCTGGTTGTTTTTCTATCACGTAGCCTGACTTCCCTTTGGGTGGCTCGTATGTTTGTTTATTTAGACTTGCACACCATTTTTGAGGTTCTCGAGATGTGTGCCATGATGACCTCGTCTTTTGGGTAGTGACATTTTATTTCCCCTTATCATGACTCCAATATCATGTAAAAGTGATAATGCAGAAATAAAGAACAAAAGACAAACTTTTGTAAGAAAGTTTCTCTTCTTTCTATAATTCAACATTCACGGTATCATCTACTTTTACACAATCCATAGCCGCCCTAGGCTCACCTTACCAAAATAAAATTATAATACAATTACATAACTGTCATAATAATAATTTACCATATGTACTTCTTTACCTTGTTCTACTTCATTTTTTCCTTAATGTTTTTTTTCCTTCACCAAGTTATCTATTTAGTCTTGAAAGAAAATGAATTTTATCGAAATTACAAGTCTATCAATAGCACCAATTTGTTTCTAGTGTTTGGAATATGTTAATGTTATTTTATATTTGAAATATACCAATTTGTAGAAATTAAAGAGCACCATCTTGTGAGAATAATAAGAGAAAAGGCCCAAAATAGTCCCTCATCTTTAGGTTAAGACTCAAAGTCATCTTTGAGTTGTTACATGAAGCATTAATAGTCCCTCATGTTTGCAATATTGGTGCATTTTGGTCCTCCTTCAAAATTTTGCCTATTTTTAACATTGATTTTATTCATAATTTATGTATGGAATGTTTAATCGTAATTTTATATATTTAGTAGAAATAATAACTCCATGTGAGAGATTGTGAGAAGAAAGCCACCTTGTTTTGTTTATTAGAAATCGTATTGCAAGTAAAGTCAAGAGGTTCATCACGACGATTTCACGTGCAATAGTACAATTTTTTCTTTTCTTGCAATGTCAGATGTTAAAATATTATTAGTTTAGCTACAGTAATATTTATACTAAACAAAACAAGGTGTTCTTCTTCTCACCTTCTCTCACATAGAGTAATTATTATTTCTACTAAATATATAAAAAGACCATGGGACATTCCTTACATAAAATTATGAACAAAATTAATGTTAAAAAATAGGCAAAAGTTTAGGGGGGAGGGGGGGGGGGGGGGGGGGGAACCAAAAGTGCACCAATATTACAAACATGACGGACTATTAGTGCTCCATGTGAAAACTCAAGGATGACTTTGAATCTTAACCCAAAATGAGGGACTATTTTGGGTCGTCTCTCAAATAATAATGTAATACCTAATGAGATCTAAATAATGTTCTATGATCGTTGTTCTATGAATTAAACGTATCTTCAAAAGGAAGGAATAGTGCATAATCTATGGTTAAAAGGATTTTATTAAATAACTTATCCGGCGATATTTACATAAAATCAAACAATTTAACTACAACAATTAAAAATTAAAGTAAAACTACATATCGCTTTACTTCACCATGATTAAGAGACAAATGTACGAATAAAAGACACATTTCTTACCTTAGGATAAACACTGCAAATAAATTTTTACCTTTGAGGGATTATGTGTGGGGATAAATAAAAACTATCCAACGACCACCTCACATTAATTCTTTTATTTTTTTCTCATATCAATATGATAATTTTTTTAAAAAAATATAAAAATATCGGTCACAATTCATGTCGTTTTACTCTCAAAAATGAATTATGACAAATTAAAAGAAAAGGAGGGGTATCATTATTCATGTTTCTTTCTTTTCTTTCATCCTATTTATAGGCCGTGTAAAGTATAATGTCTTTTGACAACATAATTAGGAAGACATAAATGTGAAATTAAAAACAAATTAGTGATAGGATAAGAATAATACAATGGGTATTTAATATAATTAACTTATTAATAAGATATATGCATAATATATAAACATATCCATTAACTTGGTCTGAGTTGTCATCTATGCTCAACAATTTTGGATGTGCAAAACTAGACACTTAAATTGTATAAAATTGAACAAACAGACATACACTAACTATGTGTCATAATACACAAAGAACACCACGTAGGATGCCACATATGACGCATATGTTTACTTGTTCAACTTTATTACAAGTTTAAATGTCTACTTGTGCACACCCAAAATTGAAAACAAAAGTGCAAGCTGAAGCCAAGTTAAATGACACATTTATCTAGTATTATACCTAAGATTTATTGTGTTTGGTAATGATGTGGAATAACATCTTTTAAGTTTTAAGGATGGTTGATTTTGATAAGATAACCACCATTACTTATTTAACAAGTTCGTAACAAATAAAAGAAAGGTTTTAGGAGTGATTTCCAAGGTAAATTATTACTCTAAAAATGAAAATAAATCGAGGATCCTTGTTTGTAAGCCTATAAATAATTATCTAAATAGATGTCGTTGACCTAATTTTAATTGTTTTATTTTTGAACCCAAAAGTCCATCCTTTGAAGTTAAGTATTTAACTTTAACTTGATCCCAGCTCATATTTATGTCTTTTAACTTTGGCTGTGCATATATAGATACTTAAACTTGTATAAAGTTGAACAAATAGACACACATCTTACGTGACAATTTTCATCCTACATGGTGTCCTATATGCACACCCAAAGTTTAAGGACATAAATATAAAATAAGGTCAAGTTAAAAGATATATTTATGTATTAGCCTATATTTATTTATTGTGCTCATTGATCGATGGCTAAAGTGAGATAATTTTTGCTATGTTTTGCCATATAGTTAGATCACTTAACTTGTGTTTAATTAAGTTGATTGTATTCGCCTTATATTTGATAAGGACATATATATATATATATATATATATAATAAGGTAATTAGTTTAGAATAAATATAGTCCTACTTCTTTTACATTAAAAATAGCCCAAAAAGAAAAAATACCGCGAGGTTTAGCCACGAGAAAATCGTGGCTAAATAGAAGCGAAATCGTGGGTAATGTTGTAGGTTTTTTTGGTAGTGAATATCATTACTATATACACGACTTCTTAAGTTATTTCTCACATTAAAAAATGAAAACAACATAATGGAGCAAATTCTTACCTCTTCTATACATGTGACAAAAAATTTCTACAAATACAATTGTTATACATTTAATTGTATCGATATTGTATAAATAATCATGCAATGCATCGATATTGTATAAATAGTCATGCTATGTATTGATATTGTATATATAGTGTATAGTCATGTATATATGATGTATATCTACGTATAAATAAATATATATATATATATATATATATATATATATATATATATATATATATATATATATATATATATATATATATATATATATATATACACACACACACACATTGTTTATTTAATATATATACATTATAAAAATAGATTATGTAATGTATCAATATTATATAATTGTGTATAAATGTGTCTATATAACATATAGTGTATTGTACAATAAAAAATGATTTTTTATATATATCACGTATTGATAGTGTATATATGATGTATAATTCATCAGTACCCTCAAGTAGTTCCACATTTGTTCCAATATATAACAGATTGTTTCTTCAGAATTTTCAAACTATTCAATGTCGATCAATTTGAAATCACCTCTAAACAATCCTAAATTATAGATATAAAATCTTTTCGATGCTTCAAGTCTTTTGATATATAATTCGATTAAAATGGTTCATATTTGCAATATGTCGAGTTTTATTTATTTTTATTTTTGTAAAAAAAAAAAAAAAAAAAAAAAAAAAAAAAAAAAAAAAAAAGAGGAAGAAGAAGTTGCTAGAATAATCAAAGAGGAAAAAGAAGAAGAAGAGGACGATGCGGGCTAAATTTTGTTAGGAAAAGTGTCGAATGACCATATATAGTAATAAATAACTTATTTTTTTTAAGTTGGCTAATTTTTGAGTAATAAATATAATCTAATGAATATTTTGTATAATTCTCCTTATATAATATTAACATTTTGTTGTGCACGTAAGACATGATTTTGCGGAAAAGTGATGATTTGACTCTAAATTCATGAGAAAAAAAGGAGCTTTGAAGTATGAGTAAAAGTCGGAGATGTAGGATATGATTTTGGGTTGTATTATGGAGTGGTAAGTACTCCTTCATCCTTAACTAAGAGGTCTCGAGTTCAAGTTCCATTGGGTACGGAGTTGCCTTTGTTAGGGAGCATTTTAACCCAATGTGGAACTTTCCGATGCGAAATCATATTTAATCGGACTCTAATATGGATACCAATCATCGAGTGGGAAACAAAAAAAAAAAAGTTAGAGATGTAGAAGGACATGATTTTGGGCACTTGAAATGATATGAAGTTAAAAAGGATCACCTACGACATACAAGTCTGAATAAAATTCGAAGAAATATGTGCATGTTGCAATGTTTGGTGCTAGATGCCATCCCTTGTGGTGAACCATTACATTTTTGGTTAAGGAGATATGTAATACGAAAATAAAGAACACTAAATTTAATTGTGAAAAAATCCTTCGAACCGAAGGTAATAACTATGGGATTGTTGAGATCCGAATTGCTTCACTACAACAATAATAAGAGAGTTACGATATTCTTCTAAGTGGCTACACAACAATTGGAAAAAATGAAGAAGCAATAGCTACACAAACAAAATTAAAATCTAACTGTTGTTCGGGACCTGAATCTCAATTTTGTTGACCTTCGAATCCAATCTCCATCGTTCAAATCAAACACCAAGATGTTAAAAACACAATAAAAAAATTCAGCCCGATCTAATAGTTAACAAATTAGAAAACGCGATCTGAACGTTGTTGATCAGAGATATAATGTGCAACAAAAAGAACACTTTTCTTCTCTGTTTTCTCTTGTTGAAAGCTCTCTCGAAAACCTCTCTTATGTGCTAATGTTTTTCATATACAAATATGAATGAGCAATTGAATAATTTTCTCAAATCATCCTATTTATAGAATGATGTATTTTCCTAAAAACCAAAACAAACACTAAATAGGATTAAAATTTCAATCCTTTTCCAAATAGAATTGGAACCAAAAAAAGGGAGAAAAATTTCAATCCTTTTTTCAAATAGGATTAGGTCATAATCTTTTGGCTAGAACATGGGTCATAGCCCAACAATATGTACAAATTTTATTTTCACAATTTAATTTTAAAAAAAAAACATAATATTAACAATTGAATAAATCGAAAAGCACATTCTCTTTTATCCAAAAAGAGACTTGTCATTTCTTTACACTATTTCACAAACACAATTTCCGAATCATATTTTGAACGAAAAATTAGCTAGGATTTGTTACTTTTTAAAGAATATAATTATATATTATAGAAAGAGACGCAAATATTTTCTTTTATACCAAACACACCCTAAAAGGATAAACAAAATGTGAAAATGTCTGTAACATAGGAATACTTAGTTCTTTTACATAATAAGAAACAATATATAATATGAATAACTATTTATCCGTATCAAATGTTGCTCAAGAACAATGAAGGGAATAATGGAGTGAAAAAGAAGAAACAATTATTTTTTTAAAAAAATAATAATAAATGGTGTGTCATATAAAATCTGATGTGGATGATGACATGTTATTTTCATTGGGTGTTTGAAGTTCACACAAAGCCAAAGGGGTTTAAAGTATTGAGTTTTATTGAGTTAAAGGATTCAGTTGACAAAATGCTAAGTTAGAAGATCTAGAATACAAACTCATACAAGTATAAGGGTTCATCATACCATTTTGCCTTTTATTTTTCATGTATGTTTTAGTTTGAAGCTTAGATTGATTATATTATTTATGATGATAATTTTTTAATTTATTTGTGTGCTTAATTATTTGATTGTCTTGCCAACCAAGTGATTAGTAAATCATATAAATTAGGGGAAACTAAGCAAATATCCCATAAAAACAAAATAATTACAAACATATATTCTTTTACATTCATACATCATTAAATAATTACACTATAAATCCCCTCAACTAATTTCGCTTAATTGTTACTAAATAATTATCATATATTGTATTGGTATCATTAAGACTGATAACTTCGCTTAACTGATACTAAATCAGTATCATATATTGTATTGATATCATTAAGGCTGATAATTTCGCTTAACTGACACTAAATCAGTATATATATATATATATATATATATATATATATATTGTATTGGTATCATTAATGTTTCTTGTTCATAAATTACTCATTAGTCAATGATACTATAAGATAATATGTTTATTTTTGTGGTATCATTAAAGTTTCTTGTTCAGAAATTACGCATTAGTCAATGATACTATAAGAATATATGTATATTTTTGTGGCATCATTAAGGTTTCTTGTTCACACCCTAGTCATTAGTCAATGATACTATAAGAGTGTGTACACACACACATATATATTTGTGGTATCCTTAAAGTTTCTTACTAAGAAATTACTTATTTGTCAATGATACTATATGAGTGTGTGTGTGTGTGTGTATATATATATATACACATACATATATATATATATATATATATATATGTATATATATATATATGTGTGTGTATATGTATATATGTATATGTATATATGTATATATGTATATATATTTGTGGTATCATTAATATTCCTTGTTTAGAAATTACTCATTAATAAATAATACTATAAGGGTATAAATATGTTTTTGTGGTATTATTAAGATATAAAGAAGCTAAAAGGATAAAGTAATTAAATTAGTTAGGCATAAGGGGGGAACGGAAAAAATAAAGAAATGATAAAAAGGAAATAAAGTTAAATAATAAAGTAATAGCTAAGAATATCAATTGGGTATGCGGGTAATTATTTACTATAAATGGGTATTGTTGTGGTTAGATTATGATGGGGTATATTCGGGTAATTAATCTCATTTTAATGGGTATTTGATTTAGTTTTCCCAATAAATTAATTACTGAGGTCTCATCATGGATATTATGTTGGGATATATACTATTAACCATATGTTTAGATATAATATTTATTATAGAATAATTATTTATTCAGTTTTAGTAAAAGTTTTAATAGATTATATATTATTTTATGGTGTATGTTTACTTATATAGTAGATAATTTAGTGTATAGAGTTTTAACTTATACACAGTGGATTAAACCATCAGTTCTTATAAGTATAAAATTTGTGTTCATAATCTGAAATGGAAATTGGACATGTCATCGGTACAATAGTTGTTTTAGACTAACTGACAAAAGCATATTCTCTAAATTATTAAATGTAATTATATTCTTAATTCTGATATAACTATTATGATCTATATATATTAATTATTGTTTTAATTTATTAAAAGGTGAGATTCTGAGATTGATCAATATGTCTGGTAGATTGGATGATAATAATATATATTGGTGAAATAATAAGTTAGTTGATGGAATTCATGTCTCGATATAGAGATTGATGATATGCCTTTTTGAGAAGCTTAAAAGTTTTCATCGTGTCAAACCTTGCAAGTGGATTTTTGAATTCGACACATGAAATAAGTTAGGCAGTGCTCTAAAAAAAATTAATCATTGAATTAAATTTGTCAGTAATATAACTTATTGATTACTATCTGTAATCTTACCATGAGGAATTACATAAGTGTTTAAAGGAGAATTTCTACATATAAATAGAGGAGTGCAATTACGAATTTCTAGTGGAATGATTTGTAATTTATTATGGTAAGAATAATTCAAATTAATTATTTGAAATTATTTTCATAATAGGAAGCCTCATTAATTAATTATGTGGTCCCTAAAGTGCCCATATTGTACACCCGCTATATGAAAGAGGTAAAAATTAGAAAGAACCATTTTTGGAAAGAATGAAAATCTGAAATTTGACAAGTTATGTTAAGTATGAGTTTTGGGTCAACTCAAACAACCATAACTCCTAGTACATGATGAGTTAGGTGGGCTACAAGATATCAAAGGAAAGGTGTTTGAATTATACTTCCAACGCCACCGAGTTTGCTAGTTTTCCAGTTCGTATGAAGGAGATATGCTCATTTGAAGAAGGACTGTTTGAATAAGGAAAGTCACCCGGATTTTAGAAGGGTATTTTGGGCTTTTCATTATCCAATTAAATAAATCCATTTTTAGTAAATTATTTGGGGTCTAAACTCAGTTAGTTCAATTTACGCAATTAAGAATTATGCTAGGGCTTTGAGAGAAAAGAAAAGAGGAGAAAAGTCAAGGCTTTCTTGGAGATTTCTTGCGGAATCGAAGTCGTTTCATCAAGGGTTGATCCCTAAAGAGGTATGTGAGACTTTCATAGCGTTGGGTTTGTTCACCCACAAGCCAATCATGTAGTCGTTTATGAATAGATTCTTGTGTACATATACTGGGTATTTGAATCTAAACAGAATTTGAGAAAAAGAATCGAATTTAGGCGAATAGGGGTTAGAAAACAAAGAAAGAAAAAGTTTGACAAATCTAGCATCCCAGTCCGCATCGCGAACTTGCCCCACCATTTTACAGAAGATTTTTCCGCGTTGCGGAGAGGTTGTGGACGCCTCTGCCTCAAAATTTATTCTGCGACCAAATATTTAAATGCATCTCCGCGTCACGAACTTGCTTCCAGACAATGATTTCTTGATCGTTTCTCATGTTTAACTATTTAAAAACACTCCTAGACATCACGAGATCTTTCCTATCACAAATCACAACCTTGAATCCATAAATTTCAAATTCAAGAAAAGTTAAGAGCCAAGTCTAGAGAGTTCTTAGAGTCCTTTCAAAAGTCTTTCGCAAATGCTTTAAACTTGTTTTAAGACTTGAGTGTTGAGTTGAGTAAAGAGTAAAGAGTGAAGTTCATTTCTTCAAAAGAGTATATGAAGACTATATATTCCCAAAGAGTAAATGTTTTCACATTTAATCAAGAAAGGAAACAACAATTTTCAAAAGAGCCTTTGAGTTAGTTTTCAGTAAAGAGTAAATGTTTTCACATTTAATCAAGAGAGGAAACACTGATTTCCAAGAGAGACTTTGGGATAGTTTTTGAGCAATTATCTCAAAATATAGAAAGAGTTATGTTTTTAAAAATATGAGCTAGTATATTTTGGGAGTAATATTGAGCAACGATATAGGGGAGAATTCAGACAACGCACAGCCCCCATAAACCATGTAGTCAACGTGAGTAGAAAAGGGTCATACTTTTTAGATAATTTCTTAGTGCTTTTTAGCATAGACTAGTGGATCCACTTAGTAGTTAAGTTCTATACCCCCCGACAAGGTATATAACAGCCCTGACAGCGTGAGGCAAAATGTTGTATCATCACATAGCTTTTAAGTGATGGTTGTCGGTTAGATAAACTTTTACAATTATATTTTGTATTCTTATATACACAGAGATTACTTGTATTTTCACATACAAACAGAGTTTAAATTGTATCCTTGCATACAAATCAAGATATCATTGTATTTTTAAATACACAGAGTTGTTATCCATGTTTTAAAAGCTTTTCTTTATATTGCATTTATATTATTGCTTTATATTGAAATGAGTTGAGTTGAGTTGAGTTGACACCAAGTATGTTCCTTCAATTCCTTTCAAGTTGTCTTGTTTTAGTATTCCCCTCGCATGCTCGTACATTCAATGAACTGAAGCCAATTGGCCTGCATCTTTTTATGATATAGATTCAGGTAACCAGGATTAGCATATAGCGCATCATTGATCTAGTTGAGATTCAAAGTTGTTGCTGAGCCTTCTTGCTTTCGGAGGATCCCTTTTTATTGTTTTAGCAGTTAGTTCATTAGGATGTCGTGGGTCTTGTCCTGACGTCCATCTCAGTTGTTAGAGGCTTCATAGACAGTTAGTTATTGTTAGTTCTTGAGTCTTTTCCATTTTTAGTATTGATATTGAGACTTGAGTTGCCATTTTGGCTCTTTTAAGATATTCTAAGTTTATTGCATGAGTTTATCTTTTGAGACTGTTTCATGTTATTTAAGTCTTCCGCTATGAGTTAAGCTAGGCAAAGGGTTCGCTTGGGGCTAGCAATGGTTCTCGAGCGCCAGTCCCACTGGGGTGTAGGCTCGGGGCGTGACACATATTTAACTAGAATTCAGAATTATATTTCTACGGAAAAAGGGAAGAGTAACGTGTGTTTTATTGTTTTCTTCTCTTTTTGGATTGGGAAGAAACCTCTGTAAGTATGGATTCTCCTAACCTAGAAAAAGATTGAAGGTTTCCATACAATACTTGTCCACTCAAGTATTGAGAGAGTTCAAATGTGAACTTGGATCATTGTGGAAGACCGTTGAACTGTTGTCTAACTTGTGGGTTGTAGATTCACTTGAAAGTATTTGCTCACGCTTCAAAAAGTAATTCTTGAATTAAATTTCAGTAAGTTGATGTGTTCTAGCATGATTATATGTGTTCTAGCATAAACATATTAGTTATCTATTATTCATGTAAGCAGTCTAATTCTGGTATGCTTCCGTTGTCCATATAGTTTTCCAACATATTACCCCTTATATATAAAAACATAAACTATGGTTTAGAGTATTGTAGCCTCCAAGAACCCTAATTAAAATAGAACTCTTCTTCTAGAGTCCTACAAAATTTCGATATCTACAAAAATAACTGCCATAACTTATTTAACAAGTTTGTAACAAATAAAAAGACGGTTTTAGGAGTGACTTCTAACTTCTAACGTAAACTATTTTACTCTAATAACGGAAATTTATATTATTTTTTGAACTGAAAAGGTCATCCCTTTGAAGTTAAATGTAAGTTACATACAAAGTGAATTCCCCCACCCCCCCCCCCCCCTTCCCCCCATTTTGTGGGTTCTTTTTGCTTAAGATGCAAATCTACACACACGTGGTAAACAAAAATACACAAGATCACGTGAGAATGTGGGGTGTGTCAATTCCAAAAAAAATATCCACTTCGTGACACTTTTCAAATTTTGAGATTTAAATAAATTTATCTTTAATCGTAAACATATACCCTATATCTTTACAATATAAACATACAATATTTTTCACTTCCCGTTAAATATAGGGTATATGTGAGCTCATTTTGTAACGGTAAGGGTATATGTGAGCAGTTTGTATAACGGTAAGAGTATTATGAGCCACTTTCATAACGAGGGCATATCAACTCCAAATGACAAAGTTGAGGGGTATATCATGCCCTTTTCCCTTTGTTTAAAGATGATTCTTGAACTTGAGTTTTCTTGGTTATTCCAAATTTTAGAAGAGATTTCTTATATTTTATTTACTTCCACATTTAGGTGTCCGCGCGATTTGATAGGTTGGCTCGTGACAATTTAATTAACTTATTACATATATATGGTGTTTGGTTATGATGGGGGAATAATGTCTAATAAGTTTTAAGGATGGTTGATTTTGATAAGATTGTTTGCAACAAATTTTAAATTGACAAAAAATAAATTGCAATAAAAAAAGAATTTGAAGAAACAAGAATGTTTTATTGATAAATAGTGCGTGTATAATTACGTTCCTCCCTTGATTCCTCTCTCTGAAATTCTCTGTTTTCTCCATTCGAGGGCTGTTTGTAGCCTATTTCTCGAACATAGGAGGTCACATCCTGATCTCTCTATAAATATTTCATGAATTTATGAAGTTTTCGAGATGCCTCTTCAAGGGAATATATTATTCTTTATATCGGCATAAACCATGGTTTAGAGTACCGTAGCCTCCAAGAACTCTAATTGAAATAAAACTCGTCTTGTAGAGTCCTACAAAATTTCGATGTCCATTACTTATTTAACAAGTTTGTAACAAATACAAAAAAGGTTTTAGGTGTGACTTCTAAGGCAAACTATTATGTTTACTCTAATAAACGGAAATAAATCTCTGAACTATTTAATATTTTATCAAATTAAAATAATCATAAATTAATAAATCTGCAAAACTTGCTAGTTGCTACCCTGACAATACACATGGTATGCTAGCTGTACCAATTATAAGTATTTTAATTAAGAATCATAAATTATTCATCAATCATGCACCTACTCTTATATGATTTCCTTAAAAAAATGGTTAAGCACCTACTCTTCCAAATCTCTCAACATCAGAGATTAAACGTCAATTTTGTCTTTGATCTCAAATAATTTTTAAAAAATGAAAAAATAATCAAGGCCGGTTCTTTATTAATGAGTTTTCAAGTGATATTTCTTATCTTTTTACTGAATTTTTTTAGCACAATTATACTATCTGTGTAAAAGATATTCAGTTTTCAAAAAATTCTATTTAATAAGAGCCTAAATCCGTCTCTGTGTTTGTTTGATTTTTCATTGAACTAGTTAGAATATAGGCGTCCACTACGAGTCAATGGACCAGGTCCCTTGACATAGTAAGAACAATAATGCAAGCAGGAGCAGTAAATAAGCAATGTAGGTAAGACAAGACAAGCAGTTAACGTGGAAACCCCCTTGCTCTATAGGCGGTGAAAACCACGACCTGTCCTCACAGACTTTTCAAACCAGTCTCCTTTTCTTCCAAATAGAGCAACGATTCAGATTACAACAGCTTGCAACCTAGGAATTCACCTCTAAATCCCTTCCCCCTAAATGTAGCAACCCCACTACAGATAGAGCAACTAAGCAATACCACCATTGCCCACTAAGCTACCCGTCACAGAATAACCTAGAATTCACTAAGCAACCCACGGTTTCCCACTAACTCACCTAAAACTAGATGACTTAGGATTTGACTAAGCAGCAAACAATGCTGCCCACTAAACCAGTTAAACTCAATTGATTTAGACTTTTTACAAAACGAACAAAAGATCTAATTCCTTTATAGTTCAGGATTAGATTTACATCGATAAGCACTGAAGTAAAACCTAGGACAACTAAGACGCAAGCTGCTCGATCTGGTGCCTGTTTCTCTTTGGTAAGTACTTCTTGAGAGGAGTGGTTTTTGCTTTTTGCTCTTCAAAATCTATGATGCAAAAACTAAGGTTGTGTCTTTTGAAGGATGTTCTTATGAGAACAGACACAACCTTCAAGGTCATACCATTGCCCGAGGTTTCTGCCACACCTTGCACCAACCTTTCCAACTTGTGTACTTTTCCAACTGTCAACTGTACGGATAAGAATGCTATGGAGAAGGTCCCTTTACTAGGTCCTTGTTTTTCAAATCATCAAAACAACAAATAACGTTTTCCCCCTTTTTGACGATGACAAACTCAAAATGCCTCGCATGTACATTCCTTGTAACGTCTTTCCTCCTTCCACTTCCCCCTGTCTAAGCACCCATGATTCCCCCTTTTGGCATCATAAAAAAGAGAGAAAGTAAACCAAGATTAAAAGTAAACCTGCATAGAGAGACCATAGCCTATGACAACACATCATAGAAAAAGAATTGGACCGAAAGGTGTCACAACAAAATAGAAGTCCTTTTCATTGCACAAAGTAAGCATTCAATACATTGACAATATACTGCTAAAGAGAACTTGAGACACTGCCGACACAAAAAAAACAGGGAAGGAGTACAGATGGAGGGAATTTAGAAGAGGGAGGCAGGTGGGTGAGAGATTTGATGACAAAGGTAAGACAATCATTGGCAAAGTAATGAGCTTTGATCAACCTCTCTTGAATATAGGCAGTTTGAGTTAGAAGGGCTACATTTTTCAGACGTAACTCTTTGACCTCTTCAGTACCAGGTCCCTTATATTGAATTTTGGCCAATTGTGCCTTCCATAGTGCCATTTCAGCATCCTTCTTCCCCACAAGTGCAGTCAGTTCCTCCAGTTCACGCTTGAGTTGATCTCGTTCAGCCACTAACTAAGTCATCTTACTTAGTTGTCCTGTTTGACCCTCGATGCATTCACACTTGACTAAGGTGCTAAGAGAAAAATATTGTTTAACTGTGCCAACAGTACCTGGTCCCACTGAAACTTTCAGATGATCAAACACCTTCGTGAGAAAGTATCCATATCCCATTTCATGCTTGCCTTTACGCTCTATCACCATCTTGTGCATATGTTCCAACATGAGTGCTAGTAGATTCAGTGGGTCAAACTTGCAGAGTGATTCCCTTAGGAATAAATCTGCTGAATTGGCAACAGTACGCTTCTCAGATCGAGGGAGAACCACCTTGTTCACAAACTCAAACAACAATTGGTATGCAAATATTAGTCATGCGGGTATTAGTTATGTAGCTATTATTTATACAAGTATTAACTATGCATTTTTTAGTTATGCAGAGTTTAGTTATGCATAAATTATTCCTTTGGATGTTGGTTTTTTATATTAAAAATTAGTAAAATTTTATGTTTTTTAAAATAAAAATATTTTTTTACAATTCTATCCTTTCCTTCTTTATCTTTGTATTTAAATTAAAACATTTCTTTAATTATGTAGAAGAAGAAAGTAGTCAAGTAGGAGTGCTAAGGGTAATATTGTCATTTTAACATTTTACCATGTATTAGCTATACACGTATTAATTATTCTACCTACTCCGCATAAATAATACACATATTTCCTCATAACTTATACATGTATTAGTTATGCGAATTTCAAAATTGTCAACCAAATGTCGTATTAAATTTATACATGAATAATTTTTTTCTTATCCACCCACCAAATGTCATATTAATTATATACATGAATAATTTTTTTCTTATCCACCTACCAAACTCGTATATATATATATATATATATATATATATATATATATATGAATAACTTTTTTCGTATCCACCTACCAAACGTTGTATAAGTTATATGAACTTTAATGCGTGGATAAGACTTGTTTTATACAGCTACTAAATGACCCCCTAACTCAATGTTAATAGATTGATGGTATAATAGGAAAAAAAGTTGTCCTTTCTTGATTTGTCGAAATAACAAGTAAAAGTAGAAATCAAATTAGGAAATACTCCCACTATTTCATATTGACTGAATTTTTGGTGTTTTTTTCATTGTTCAAAATAATTGAATTGTTCCAAGTTCAAGATGAATGTTTGAAATTTCTATCATATTTGTCCTATCCTTTAATGAAGTTTGATATTTTCTAGGAGATAAATTGCACTATTTACAAAGTTACTATATTTATGATTTCACAAAAGACAATAGTGGAAGCTATGATTTAAATTATGTACTTGGATTTTTTTTAAAATAAGTGTGCATTACCTCACAAATTAAGTTAATATGGAATAGAAGAAGTATTTGACAAGTAAATCGACATGGAGGGAGTATTTTGTATTCTTCCTCAAATAAATAAAAGATAGGCAATCATTCACCAGGATAACAGTTTTAATAAGGTTTTTTTTTTTGTCTTTTTTCGGTCATTAGAATGGCATTTTATATGTTAATAATGGACTGTCTTTATTATGGAGTACGTACATACATCAATTTTATAAATTGCAGTGTCAATGATATGATAACACCACATTGAGAAAATGGCCTCAGCTGCATTAAAAGTTCTATCAAGAGCTTCCAAGAAACTCATCAAACCTCTTTCTCCAACCCCTTTAACTCAAAAATTGCACAAATTTTCTCTCATTGAACAAGCTCAAACACACACTTATATACCCATTGGTTTTTTCTACTCCAACAATCAATTAGGTGTACTTTGTAATCAACCTGCCCAAATATCAAAACTTCTTGAAAACTCCCTCTCCAAAAATTTAGTCTCCTATTATCCATATGCAGGACACATGAAAGATAATGCGGAGATCGATTGTAATGACAAGGGTGTTGAGTTCTTGAATGTCCATATTGATGCACCAATGTCTCAAGTTCTCAATGACCAAGATTGTTATGTCAAAGATTTAATCTTCCCTCATGGTGTAGCTTGGGAGAACGATTCGGACTATGGTTTGGCTGTGATTCAATTAACACATTTTGATTGTGGAGGAATTGCAGTAAGTACATGTTTGTCACACAAGATTGGAGACGCGTGTAATGGTTTACAATTCTCAATCGATTGGGCTACATTAACGCGCGATCCAAATGCAAAAATAATTCCACCTTATTATATAAGTGACACTATTTTTCCATCACCACCAAGTGGTCCTCTAGAATCCCCTGTTGTTCCATCAATATTAGAGGGATGTACACAAAAAAGGTATGTTTTTTCCTCATCAAAAGTGAGTGAACTTAGGTCCTCTGTTGCTAGTGAATCACAAGTGAAAAATCCTACACCTACTGAAGTCCTTAGTGCACTTCTTTTCAAATGTGTTGCTAAAGCAGTGACTGCGAACTCTGGCTCCTTTGTCCCTTCTAAATTGATCCAATATGCAGATTTACGCGGAATGATTTCACCAAAGTTGTCACCTAACTCTGTTGGCAATGTTCTATCTCACTTTTCGACACATATTTCCAATGAGGTAGACATGAACTTACCACAAATAGTTAGTCTCATGAGGGAAGAAAAACAACTATTTAGGACTAGAGATAATATCAAAGAAAATGCATGGGCATTGGAGATTCTTGAATTAGCTAAAGGATTGCCACCCCAGAAGAAGGAATTTGATGAGTATACTTGTAGTAGTGTGTGTAAATTTCCCTTCTATGACGTCGATTTTGGTTGGGGCAAGCCAGTTGCTGCAACCATAGCTACTGGTCCATACAATAAATTGTTCAATTTGATGAACTACAAAGACGATGGCATCGAAGCATTCGTCATGTTGGATGAACAGGACATGTCTGTATTTGAGCGCGATGAAGAGTTTCTTGAATTTGCTTCTCCATATGCAAATTATATTTAGAAGTTGACATTTATGTTGTGGATTATGGGTGTTCATGAATAATAAGTGAATTTATAGTTTTTGTAAGCATTGGGCATGTATTGATATGTTTATGTACTCCTGAATAATACTTCATCCGTTTCAATTTATTTGTCCTATTTTCTTTTCAGTCAATTTAAAAAGAATGTTCTTTTTTATTTATGACAACTTCTTAATTTTAATTTTTCATGTCATGTTTAAAATAACAAAGATTAAAAGACATTTTGGTACATTTTACATATTTTTAGTTTCAAGATCGGAAGATTCAAAAGTCATTTTTTTCTTAAACTACGTCTCAAGTCAAACTAGACAAATAATTAAAATGAATGAAGTATATATATAAGGTGAATCCGAGATCTAGAATCGAAGAGTTCTCACAATGTTTATGATCTTATAATATGTAGATATTTTAATTTTTCTTTCATTTATATTATTGATAATTTGAGCTGAAAGAACAATTTTTTGGGATTATCATTACTTTTTGTTTTTTTCATCTGATGTTTGGTACTCACATTCGAGTTCGATTAATTCAAATTTATTTTGGGTATGGCCCATTCGAGAATAGCGCTTCCTACGAAAGACTTTAATAAACTCAAGACTCAAACTCAAACTGAGATGTTTGATCAAATAAGGAGCAGTCTCATCCAGTCATCCACTGCACCACATCATGGACATTATTATTTTTCATGTCTTCAGGATAGAATTTTTCTTTCTGTTGTACAAAAATAGTTGTATCTCTTCTATTTTATCATCCTAAATACTTTCAAAACATGTTTTTTTTTTTTTAATGATTTTGCAAGTAAACTCGGGTGTAGATTATGAAATATATATATAGAATAAGATGTAAATCACAAAGAAGTGCAGGAGTGTCAATTGCAAATTACTATTCATTTTTATTGAATACCTTTTCTCACCTTTTTTTGCTTTCTTATTAGCTCCAAACTGAAAAGAAAACATGTATGCAATTGAAAAAAATAAACTTATAGTTGATTTTAAGGCAGAACTAATTTACTAATTATCATGGACATGACAGACAATTTCTTTAGAAAATGATAACGCAAACTAAGTCAACTAACGATCCACATGGTTGTTTCGAGTTTGAGCCTTTGTTTTTTCCTCATGGAGACCTTTCTCTTGGCCTTAAACTATGATATATATAACTTGCGTGGATGGAAAATACACTTCCCGAGTCAATCAAATGCATTCCGAAGGAAAAAAATATTCTAAAATTGAAAATTTGGAAACTTGAAGTTTGATCAAAGTCAATAGATTGGATAAACAAACTCAAATATTAGTTTTGACGGTTTAATTAGGTCTGGATGGTGATTTATAAAAAAATCAAATAATTTGCATGTGTACCGAGGGGATCTAGAGTGATTTGGATGCCTGAGTTGATTTCAAGTTGAATTGATGAATTAGAGTGATCATGGCCATTTTTTTTACTAAAGGAAGTGGTATTCATGATTTGAAATTCCAACATGTTTGTATCATGATGATTTTTGACTTATCCGCAAGTTTTGATTTGATCGAGATGAGTTCCTGACAGATTTTGATAGTGTTGCGAACAATATTTGGTGTTTAGACGTCATTTGAGCATAAACGGTATCACACAAAGCAAACGAGCTTCAAATGGTGTTTTGATTGATAGATATGTATCATGAATTCATGATTTTAGAAACATAGCAATAAGAATCGTCGAATTCAGATATTGTAAGAGAAAATTATGATTTTTTAGTGAAAAAGTTTTGTTTGAGTCTTGTGTGATAAAATTGACATATTTCAGGATTTTAGTAATTTTCAATATTTTTGGAGCTATGGAGCCCATTGAGGTAATTTTCGAAGCATATTTTCTCGTATAAATGTTGGGTACGTGATTATACTTTTTTTTTTGTAAAGAATACACATTATTTTGATTCACGAATTTGATTGACAAATTAGGATTTTAGCCCTAGAATTGGATAAAGTTTACTTAGATGATTTGGACGTTTATTCGTTGTTCTACTTTTTAATTTGGTTTTGAAATATTAATTTTGAATATATGTATCTACCAACTCACATTCTTATATAGATCATATATTTGATCAACTTGGAATCATTTAGGGGCATTGGGAAAGTACAAGCGCATCCGTGAACTTTGAGACTTCGATACTAAGGGAATTTTTTACCAAAATAAGTCATTATTTAAATCAATTTATCAAAATAATATGTCTTTTTTGAAAATTTATAGAACTAGTATAAACGTATTCCTGAGTAATGTTTTAGGCTATATTTTATTTTAAAAAAAATTCTGACATGTAAAATATAATGGCTGACGGCGTTAAATAAAGAAACGTTATTGGTGGTAACGTTTTAAGCATAAAATGTTACTGTCAAATATGTTTTACAATTCGTTATTCGGAGACACGTTTTATAGCTAAAACATTACTCACAGTAACGTTTCTTTAAAATTCAGACAGAGTCTTTTAGTTTGCTTAGTACGTTTATTATTAATATATCAGTTACTTTTTAACTGTTCATGGGGTTTAGTTGTGTTAGTATCCTTTCAATTAGTTGTTGTAAGGTAACATCAATCCAAGATACCAACAATGCACGACGTTTATTTTTTCCGTTCTTGTCCCTTTTGAATAAGCTATGTTTGTGGGCATAACCATGTTCTATTGGATTTTTCTTGTGAAAATCAAGTGAACAAAAAAGGATAAAACAATTAAACAACAGTAATGATTTTTCTTTCAATTTTCCGCCTAGTGTTCGATAAATTATAGTGATAAATTACCACCTCAAATTAATGCCCTAGCGAGAGAAAATTACTCTCGAGTTAGAAAGCCAACATTATACATGTCGAGAATACTAGGAAAAAAGAGAGTAAAGAACCAATAGACAAATGAATATTTTTAATGACCAAGCCTTTGTCAATAAGGCAACAAACATTCTACTTTTTAGCAAAAAGTATAGGAATTCAAATGTATGTCTATACAAAATCAAAGCCAATAAACTCCACTGTATAAAGCATTTTCACATATGCTAGATTTAACTAATTTATCACAATAATCCAAGAAGCCTAGCTGCTAGAATACTTGATCAGCTCACCATATTTACAAAAGAATGGATCAAATATCTTTAACATATGCTTACTAGATAATAAACTTAAACTGAGAAACTGTCACTCGTGAATCCATGCCTGCATATATTTTCAAAAAAAAATTCTATTATAACATAACTAATGTGTTAGGATAGGAGGATGCAATGTAAAAATTCTATGAGGGATCTCAATGGCAGGATCCGCTTCGTCCATTTCAACAGAGACTCGTCCTCTTTCAACAACATGTGCCCTCTTACGAGCAACACAACATTTTCCTCACCTATAAACAGAGCAATATAAATGATCAGCTTGTACCTGTTACTCTTCTATATTCGGCTTGTATCAGCCTCGTATATATATATATGTTAAACATCTTTCTCCTTCATTCCGAACCATTACACGAAAAATGTAAAGTTCCTCTATTGATAATTGATCACCGAGTGATTTTACTTATCAATCATTGAATGAATTTGACGCACCTGAGTAAAGTAAACCACTATTATAAAGGCAACAATAGATGAACAAAAAACACCTACTGATGATAGCTGACTTAAGAAGAAAGAACTTGCTTGAAAAGCTTCAAGGATCAGGCTTAAATGCACTGGAAGTATTGAAGATTATCGCAAGTAACTGTACCTATGCTCATATACACTACTCTTAGAGCACTTCATGAACAAGAAATCAACCACAAGATTATATTGTGAATATCATAAGAATGGTTTGTTGGGTTTTAAAGGTGTAAATAGGAAATGAAGGGTTGTGACTCTCCTGAAGAGTTGTGACTATGCCGAAGGGTTATGACCTTTATGAACGGTTGTGTCCTTTCTAAAGGGTTGTGACCATTTGAAAGGTTGTGCCTTTTCCAAAGTCTTGTGACCTTTCTGAAAGATTGCCTTCTTTCCAAAAGGGTTGTGACCTTTACCCTTTGTTGGCTATAAATAGAGAGGTTTTCTCTTTATTTTTCTGTATCGAATTCTTCCCTTCTCTTGCATACATTTTCTTACATAAACAAAATTGTCGATCGACTGAGTCTGTGTGTGCTCTTGTTGCTGCTCTTGCGTTCGCTGAAGTTATTGAAGTTTGAGGTACCGTTACTTCTTTAACAGGTTAATCCGTTTTATCTTGGGAGGAATTAATCTACAACCTTGGGTACAGTGAGGGGATTAAATTTCTTAAAGAAACACAGTGATTTTTGTGGACTCGGATTAAAAACCTTTTGTCTATTTCATCTTTCTTTTTTTTTTCCTGTTTATGTATTTATTTTTTACTAACCTAAATACAGGATATAACAATCTTAAGAAATTTAAAGTTTCTGTATTTGAGGTTTCCGGAGATTAAAATCTTTATGATTTTCTACTCTGTTTGAATTTTTAAAATTCATTCGATTAACGATTAAAAGAACATAAAAACTTTATAGTTACATCAGAAACAGTCTGTGTAAGGATTTATTCTTTACGATTAGTATTTCACATATTAAAATTGTCTGCCATTTGTGACAAAAAAAATGACTAATTCAAGTGAAGTAAATGTTGGAACAGTAAGTGCTGCAACAACATTGGTTGCACCCAATCGTTCAACTGCTGTCTTAGCACCGGCTGAGAAACCTGCAAAGTTTTCTGGAGTCGACTTCAAGAGATGGCAGCAAAAAATGTTCTTCTATCTAACTATGTTGAGTCTGTAGAGGTTCATTAATGAGAACGTTCTTGTTATGTCAAATGAAACTCCGTCTGAAGAACGATTTTGGTAACAGAAGCATGGACACATTCTGATTTTTTGTGTAAAAATTATATTTTGAGTGGCCTACAGGATGATATGTACAATGTGTACAGTAATGTCAAAACCTCAAAAGAACTTTGGGATGCTT
The DNA here is from genome assembly GCA_037074985.1 of Solanum bulbocastanum. Taxonomy (NCBI): domain Eukaryota; kingdom Viridiplantae; phylum Streptophyta; class Magnoliopsida; order Solanales; family Solanaceae; genus Solanum; species Solanum bulbocastanum. The sequence continues at coordinate 5,779,247 of CM073604.1, forward strand.
TAGAAAAGAAGTATAAAACAGAGGATGCCGGAATGAAGAAGTTCATTGTGGCAAAGTTTCTGGACTATAAGATGATAGACAGTAAGACTGTCGTCACCCAAGTTCAAGAACTGCAGGTCATAATCCATGATCTCCTTGCTGAAGGTATAAATTTATTTAATACCTATGTTGTAAATATTAAGTCTATTCTTAATACTCACATAATTTTTAATGTAGGATTTGTTGTAACTGATGCTTTTCAAGTGGCTGCCATTATTGAGAAATTACCTCCATTGTGGAAGGACTTCAAAAACTACTTGAAACATAAACGTAAGGAGATGACTATTGAAGATCTCATGGTAAGGCTGAGAATTGAAGAGGATAACAAAACCGTAGAAAAGAGGTCACGTGGTAATTCAGCAACATCTGGAGTAAATATTGTTGAAGAAGATCCCACAAAATCAAAGAAAAGAAAGAAAGCATCTGGTCCAAAGAGCAATCCTCCTAAGAAGAAGTTCAATGGAAGTTGCTTCAATTGTGGCAAACGTGGTCATAAGGCTACTGAATGTCGGGGTCCCAAGAAGGACAAGAAGAAGTAGGGGTGTGCAAAAACCGAATCGACCGATAAACCGAACCGATAAAAGTGTTATTGGTTTATTGTTACCGGGTTATTGGGTTAACGGGTATTTAATGGTTTTACAAAAAAAAAATTATTGGGTTATCGGTTCGTTATTGGTTTTTAATATTGGGTTATTGGGTTAACCGATAACCCATTAAGAATATAATAATAATTTTTAGTTATATATATATATATTAAAAAAAAATTAATATAATTAGTAGTTTTTTTTTTTTTTTAATTGAACTTTTTGGCTTAGAGCCTTTTATTGGAAAAAACAAAAGTCCATACAAAAAAAGGGCCCAAGGCCCAATAATAACAAAAAGCAACTTTCCCAAATCCTAATATATTCTCATCTCTATCCATCCATGGTGAGAACACTACTCCCCACTTTACTTTTAGTTATTACATTTTAGGATTATAGATTACTTATTTACTTTAGGTAGGTCAAAACGCAAAACCTAAAGAACGGCGACGGCAAGGATTTGTGAGTTGCGACGACGACGACGACAACGACGACGACAACGACTAGTATTAGGTGACGACTAAGGTTGTGAAATTGAATTGTGAATATTTGCTCTGCCTTAAAACTATTTCTTGATTTGTTGCCTTCATTATTGTCTAATTCATAGTTTCCTTAAGAAACTCGTTTTTTGTTTTCCAATGATGATCTTTTTAATTTCTCTTTAGTTAAATTAGTTTACCTTGAAACTATTTCATGATTTGCTACCTTAATTATTGTCTAATTCATTCTATAACAGAGATATACACATGACTGAAAATATTATAACTGATGAGGTGGTTGTCCTAGTCGATGAAAGTGTTAATTCAAATGCTACGCGTCAAACAAAATTTGTTCAGTTAAAGGTAAAGAAAGAAAGAAAGAAAAGATCTCGGGCATGGAACCATTTCGGATCATTTGTTGATGAAGAAGGGAATAAGAAATCCATGTGTAAGCATTGTGGTGCAGATTATTTTGCTGATTTAGGTAAAAATGGTACGACGTCAATGCTTACTCATATATTAACATGTCCAAAGATGCCTCGAATTGTTGATAAAAATCAAACTCAAATAGGCTTTAAAACAGTTCAAGGGGGTAATACGGATGATGTGGTTGTTGTTTCCTGGAAATTTGAGCAAGAGCAATGTAGGAGAGCTTTATGTCGCATGGTGATTGTGGATGAACTCCCTTTCAAATTTGTTGAGAAGGAAGGTTTTAGAAACTTTATGAAAGTAGCGCAACCTCATTTTAAGATTCCTTCTCGTACCACTGTGACGCGTGATTGTTTTAAACTTTTTGATGAGGAGAAACAACAGTTGAGGAGATCTTTCGGAGAAGCACAACAAAGAGTTAGTCTTACTACTGATACTTGGACCTCTTTGCAGCGAATTAATTATATGTGTATCACTGCACATTGGATTGATAAAGAATGGATGATGCAGAAGAGGATAATTAGCTTCTGTCAAGTTTCTAGCCATAGAGGTGAAGATATGGCTAATGAGATAAGTAAGTGTTTACGTGATTGGGGGTTAGATAAAATTTTTACCATCACAGTTGATAATGCTAGTTCGAATGATGTGACTGTGAAAGAGTTGTCGAAGATATTCACCAAACGGGGTACCAATTTCATGAATGGAGAACACCTTCATGTGAGGTGTATGGCGCATATTTTAAATCTTGTTGTTCAAGATGGTTTGAAAGTGTCGGCTGCTTCTATTGAACGGGTTAGAAAAGCAGTTAAATACATTAGGTTGTCTCCTGCAAGGTGTAAGAGGTTCCAAGAATGTGCTGAAGATGTTGATATCAATTGTAAGAAATCTTTATGTTTGGATGTTTCTACGAGGTGGAACTCTACATACTTGATGTTGAACAGGGCTATTGAGTTTGAAAATGTGTTTTCCAGTTATGTTGATCGTGATATTGGTTTGTTGCATTACCTTCAATTTGTTGAGGATGAAGATGGAACTGCTGCCGGTGCACTTTCGAGTGATGACTGGAACAATGTAAAGAAAGTTGTTGGTTTCCTTCAAATCTTCTATGATCTTACCAAAGAAGTATCTAGATCACAGTACGTTACATCAAATTTTACACTTTCTTAGGATTTGTGAAGTTTCTTGTTATTTGAAAAAATTGATACTGAGTGAAGATGACACTGATGATCTTTTGGGTAAAATTGCTAAAAATATGAGAGAAAAATTTGATAAGTATTGGGGTACTCCTAACAAAATGAATAAGTTGATTTTTATTTCTTGTGTTTTGGATCCTCGACACAAGTTTGTTTCGGTTGGCTTTGCACTTCAAATGATGTTTGGAAAAGAAAAAGGACTAGTTCTAGAGCAGGAAGTTAGAGGCTACATGGATTTAATGTTTGCTGAATATGTAAAATCTCTTTCAAAAGATAATAGTCATGACTCTTCATCTTTATCTAGCTCTTCATTTGAAAAGTTCAGTTCACTGCCTTCAAGTTCAGATAGTATTGTCCAATCAATAGGATCTTTGGGGTCATTCATGGTTGATCTAATGAAACATAAAGCTGGAAATACTGCAATTGTTAAAACAGATTTGCAAAAATATCTTGGTGAAGAAAATGAAGTTGAAACCAAGAACTTTAACATCCTATCTTGGTGGAAAATAAACTCACTTAGATTTCCAATTCTTGCTGAGATGTCTTGGAATGTGTTAGCTATTCCTATTTCAAGTGTGGCATCCGAGTGTGCATTCAGCACTGGTGGACGTATTTTGGATTCATTTAGGAGTTCATTAACTCCTAAATTGGTGCAAACTCTAGTGTGCCTTCAAGATTGGATTCGAAGTGAATCACGACATGTTAGTGTTGAGGAAGATATAGATGTCCTTGAACAACTTGAACAAGGTAAGCATATTCATATTGTATTCGTTTCTTATTGGTATTATAATTAGTAATTAATATTTTTCTAAATGATTAACATTAAATCTTTATAGATTTGGCTAATACTAGCATTCTTGATGATTAACATGGAGTTGAAACTCTTCTTTGTTGCGTTTGGATGTGGACATTTGGTAAGTAATTCTTAATTCTAGATACAAGTTATTTTAACTCGTGTATTTGCTTAAAATAAGTTTTGACAATCTGGACATTTAGTACTTTTATTTGATGTTGATTTCAACTGTAGAGATGGTATTAGTTTTAGTTTGTGTTTTGGTTGCCCATTATGTTAGTATTAAATGTTGAAATACTTCACAAATCTCTTCCACTTTTTCTTCCAGGCTTGTGATTATCTTGGTCAGGAACTTAACGTAGATTTTGTTGATTATCCGGTGGATTTGGCAGCTGTTAAAGATAGTTCAAGATGAACTGCCGATTTTCAATTAGACTTGGTTTTAATTAGTTTTAGTTTATAATTGACTAATATTAGTTTTTGGACGATTGTAAATATAGAAAATTGACCAAAGACTTTGTTGTGATGACCCCCGTTTGGTATGATTATTTTGATGTATGCATATTGCGTCAAATTATTGGATAAGTCATATATTTATTTTGAAAACATTTTCTTATTGGTTAAACCGAAAATTGAACCGTTAAAGACCTAAAACCGATAAACCGAAAACCGATAACAAATATCTTATTGGTTTGGTTATCGGTTTAGCATATTTAAAAATCGAAAACCGATAAACAAAACCGATAATACTTAAAACCGAACCGAATCGACCGATACACACCCCTAAGAAAAAGGATCAAGCAAATTTGGCAGAATCCAAAGAAGAGATGGACGATCTTTGTGCAATGCTTTCAGAATGCAACTTGGTTGAAAATCTAAGAGGGTGGTAGATAGATTATGGTGCCTCATGCCATGCATGTACCAACAAAGAATTATTTTCATCATATACTCCAGCACCTACAGACGAGAAGTTGTTTATGGCAAACTCCGCTGTTGCAAAGGTGGAAGGAACTGGCAAAATCCTCTTAAAGATGACATCGGGTAAGGTGGTGACTTTGAACAGGGTCTCGTATGTTTCGAAATTGCGAAAGAACATAGTTTCTATACCAGTTCTAACTAAGAACAGATTCAAATGTGTATTTGTTTCTGATAAAGTTGTAGTCAGTAAGAATAAAATGTATGTAGGAAAAGGTTACCTCACTGAGAGCCTCTTTAAACTTAATGTAATTGCAGTTGATATGAATAAAAATTTTGCTTCTTCTTACTTGTTTGAGTCTAAATGTTTATGGCATGAACGTTTAGGACACGTTAATAACAAAACCTTGCAAAAACTGATTAACTTAAATGTTTTGCCAAAATTTGAGTGCAATAAATCAAAATGTCAAGTTTGTGTTGAATCTAAGTATGCTAAGCATCCTTATAAATCTGTTAAAAGGAATTTATATCCCTTAGAACTGATTCACACTGACATTTGTGACATGAAGTCAACACCAACACGTGGTGGGAAAAAGTATTTCATAACTTTTATTGATGATTGCACTAGATATTGTTATGTCTATTTGCTAAATGGTAAGGATGAAGCAAGAGATGTATTTAGGCAATATAAATTGAAGTTGAAAATTAGTTGGATAGAAAGATCAAAATGATTAGAAGTGATGAAGGTGGAGAATATGAATCTCTATTTTCAGAAATATGTTTGGAAAATGGAATAATCCATCAAATTACTGCTCCTTACTCTCCCCAATCTAATGAAATTGCGGAAAGGAAAAATTGAACTTTAAAGGAAATGATGAATGTCTTACTTATAAGTTCAGGTTTACCACAAAACTTGTGGGGGGAAACAATCCTTATAGCAAATCGAATACTAAATAGAGTGTCTCACACGAAGACACATGTTATTCCATATGAGAAATGGAATGGTAGAAAACCCAACTTGAAATATTTCCAAGTGTGAGGGTGTCTAGCCAAAGTTCAGGTTCCTGTACGTAAGAGAGTGAAAATATGGCCTAAAACTGTGGATTGTGTATTCATTGGATATGCCACAAATAGTAAGGCATGTCGATTTTTGGTTCATAAGTCCGAATATCCGGATATTCATGATAATACGGTAATGGAATCAGATAATGCTGAATTTTTTGAACATATTTATCCGTATAAAACTAGACTTGAGTCATCTAATGGGGTGGGCCGGGGGGGGGGGGGTCTAAACAGCCTCGAAAAGAACCAAAAAATAATGAAACCAATGAAAAGAGTCCAAGGCGCAGTAAACGTCAAAGGATAGCTACGTCATTTGGATCTAATTTTGTAACATTCCTTCTTGAAAGTGAGCCTTAAACATTCAAGGAAGCAATGTTGTCTAGTGACTCAACCTCTTGGAAGGAGGCTATCAATAGTGAGATTGAATCAATCTTAAGTAATCATACCTGGGAGTTGGTTGATCTTCCTCTAGGGAACAAACTCTTGGGTTCAAAATGGATCTTAAAAAGAGGATGAAAGATGATGGAACTATTGACAAATATAAAGCAAGACTTGTTGTCAAAGGCTTTAGACAAAAAGAATGTTTTGATTATTTTGACACATACTCACCAGTGACTAGGATTACATCAATTCAGATGTTAATCGCCCTAGCTGCAGTATACGGTCTTGAAATCCATCAAATGGATGTGAAAACCGCCTTCTTAAATGGAGAGCTAGAGGAAGAGATCTACATGGAACAACCTGAAGGCTTCGTAATTCCTGGTAAAGAAAAGAAAGTATGCAAACTTGTTAAGTCACTTTATGGACTAAAACAAGCACCGAAATAATGGCATGCAAAGTTTGATCAAACTATGTTGGCAAATGGATTTAAGATCAATGAGTGTGACAAATGTGTTTACATTAAAGACACTCCGAATTAGGAAGTCATTGTATGCCTATATGTGGATGACATGTTGATAATGAGCAAGGACATTGCCAATGTAAAAGCTACTAAGCGTATGCTCGCTAGTAAGTTTGATATGAAAGATCTAGGAGTTGCCGATTTGATATTAGGAATTAAGATTCACAAAACTCCTAATGGTCTAGCATTGCCTCAATCTCATTATATTCAAAAGGTACTTGAAAAGTTCAAGTGATTGAATTTCAAAAAGGCAAAGACCCCAATTGATGTAAACATTAATCTTGCAAAGAATAAAAGTGAAAGTCAGTCTCAATTGGATTATGCTAGAGTATTGAGAAGTTTGATGTATGTCATGAATTGTACACGACCAGACATAGCTTGCGCTATAAGTAGATTGAGTCGATACACAAGTAATCCCAATCAAAATCATTGGTTGACAATGAAGAGAGTTTTGGGGTACTTAGAAGACACTCAAAACTATGCTTTGCATTACAACAAATATCCAGCAGTTTTTGAAGGATATAGTGATGCAAATTGGATTACTGGGTCAACTGAAACAAAATCCACAAGTGGATATGTTTTCACTATTAGTGGAGGAGCAATATCTTGGAAATCATCCAAACAAACATGTATAGCTCGCTCTATAATAGAGTCTGAATTCATCGCCTTAGACAAGGCAGGTGAAGAAGGTGAATGGCTCCGAAATTTCTTAGAAGATATTCCGTATTGGCCCAAACCAATGGCCCCTATATGCATACACTGCGATAGTCAAGCTGCAATAGGATGGGCTGGAAGCGTTATGTATAACGGGAAGTCTCGTCACATAAGAAGAAGACATAACTCTGTTAGACAACTACTCTCTAGTGGAATTATCACAATTGACTATGTAAAGTCAAAGGATAATGTGTCGGGTCCACTTACAAAAGGCCTAACTAGAGAAGGAGTTGAGAGATCATCGACGGGAATGGGACTATGGCCGAGAATAAGTCATTGTGGCGGTAACTGTACCTAGAAGACTGGAGATCCCAAGATCTAGGTTCAAGGAGATAAAACAAAGTCATAGATGACGGTTCAACATTGTCAAAAATTATTTTATGTCTATTCTCATGATGAGACAATGTTCAGTAACCAGGATAAAGGCATAAGGACTTTTTTAATGGTTTCTAAGTTTGATACAGGGTATATCAAATAATGTATCTACGGGATAACACATTTAGAAACCACCTATGTAAGTGTGAAGTGTAAGCTGCTTCAAGGAGAATCCGGTAAGGCCAGTTCTCTAAGCATTTATTTAACCGAGATGTGTTCATAGCTGAAACGAACAAAACAATGAGAACCAAAAACAGTTCAAGGGTTGATTGTATGACTTATGTTGTCTAGGTATACACTAAAGCTCGACAGTTCAAAGATATCAAATGTACCGATTGATCGAGTATATCCAATATATGTTCACTACGGAACGTTTAAAGGGAAACTTACTTATCCAGATGCGATTAACCTTTACTTACAAGACACACAATTTCTCATGCATATGTTTTAACAATAGCCATTCCCTATTCATGTGGGGAATTGTTGGGTTTTAAAGGTGTAAATAGGAAATGAAGGGTTGTGACTCTCCTGAAGAGTTGTGACTATGCTGAAGGGTTATGACCTTTATGAAAGGTTGTGTCCTTTCTAAAGGGTTGTGACCGTTTGAAAGGTTGTGCCTTTTCCAAAGTCTTGTGACCTTTCTGAAAGGTTGTCTTCTTTCCAAAAGGGTTGTGACTTTTACCCTTTGTTGGTTATAAATGGAGAGGTTTTCTCTCATTTTCTGTATCGAATTCTTCCCTTCTCTTGCATACATTTTCTTACATAAACAAAATTGTCGATCGACTGAGTCTGTGTGTGCTCTTGTTGCTGCTCTTGCGTTCGCTGAAGTTATTGAAGTTTGAGGTACCGCTACTTCTTTAACAGGTTAATCCATTTTATCTTGGGAGGAATTAATCTACAACCTCGGGTACAGTGAGGGGATTAAATTTCTTAAGGAAACACAGTGATTTTTGTGGACTCGGATTAAAAACCTTTTGTCTATTTCATCTTCTTTTTTTTTTTCTATTTCTGTATTTATTTTTTACTAACCTGAATACAGGAGATAACATGGTTCACCAATAAAGTCTAACTTGGTGTGAGAGCTTAGAAACACTTTCTCATTGCATATTATAGAACGTAGCGACTATTTCGTACTTAAATTCAAGATTACTCCAGTAAACAGTGAGCAATTCCATTAATTAAAGCTATGGAAATTTCATTATTCAAGCAAATCACAAATACCAATAGCGTAGCCCACTGAAAAATCGTTTTCTTCTAGGCTCGGAAAACAATTAGTTCAAACAAAAATTGGCATTAATTGTTGTAGTGATACATAAAGTTGTGTTATTCAAGGCTATAATAATTTAAACCATAGACCTCCTTTAATTGTACATATAGTGAAAACAAAATTATATTATTGTAGGAAGAAGCCATTGAAACCACGATTTCTTAAATTTGTGGACATATTGAAACCTAATTCAAGCATTTTTTTCTACTATTTTCCAAAGAAAATACGTACATCGAGAACAGATTAAGCCTTTTTATAATCCAAGGTTGTCGTGAATCTCTTCTTCCAAGCTTTTTGACAATCCAAGGTTGTCGTGAATCTCGTTTCGGTCCGATAAAAGTAGTGGCGAGAATTGGAAATAGAGTTATGTGAGTTGGGGAAGTTGTAAGATCTAATTTGCAGATTTCAGAAGCTAGATTAAGATCAATAAGGGTGAACATCAAAATGGGGATAAATATAGGGCTAGGTCCGAAACGTTATTGTGAGTAATGTTTTACTCCTAAAACGTTATTGTAATGTTTTTAAATTAACACCGTTAGTCCGTTCGTTTTTACATCCTGGATTTTTTTAATAAAATATAACCTAAAACATTACTGAAAAATACGTTCATACTAGTTTTGGGAACTTTTAAAAAAAATACTATTATAGTGAATTGATTTAAATAATAGCTTATTTTGATCAAAAATTCATCCTAAGGCAACCTGAAAACTTTTTTACCCTTTAGTGTTTATATTGGTAATTGATTAACTAACGAACAATAGGTAACGGGAAATGACATTTCACAAATTCGTACTTTGTTGATGATAACCATCCCTATTTGACCATACTTCCATGCCTTACTCAGGATATTATGTATACGAGATTTTTTCTTGTAATGACATAAGTATAAAAAACTGCTTTGATTTGAGAAGATATTAATAGAAAAACTACAAGTTAATATAAAGAAGTTCAGTGGATGGTTGTCATAAATAACAACAAGAATACTATAGTCACAAATCACAATTCACAAAAATGATTTAGCTGCACCAGAAGATGATAATTCAAGAACTTTTTGTTAGAGATGGTATGTTACAAAGATTAAATAAAAGTCTACAAGAGTTAAATTTTTATCCTTTGTAAAGCAACATGATTGGATAGTAGATTAGTAAGAAGTGCATGTTCAATATAGCGAAAGACTAGTTTGTTCTAAAGTAAGTTCTAAATATTTACCCAAGATTACGATAGAATGGTAAGTACTCTTTTATTCTTAATCAGAAGTTTTTAAGTCCCTTGGTTACAAAGTTGCTTTTGCTAGAAAGTACTTTATCCCCTAGAATTTTCCGACGCGATTTCGAATTTAGTTGGACTCTAATATTAGTGCCGAACACCCCAGAAAACAACAAAAAGAAACCTCTAAATATTTAGTTTTCGTGATAAAATGTTATGCTCACAAAAAAAAAAAATCTTAATATTCAAAATAAATATATCTTGCTTGATAATATAGTGTTACAGCTTTTCTTTTTTTAATGAATTATGACGAGTAAAACTTTTGACTATTTTATTGAAATATGTTTTTATATTTAAAAATAATTTAATTTAATTTTTTCAATTTATTTATATTTAATTAATCTTTTTCAATTTGTTTAATTGACAAAAACAAAAGCAGAACAACAAACTGGCGGTTCCATTCATCATCTTTCAGGATTCAGATCTGTTTGACCCCAAACTTCACTTTCTCCAAAACACACATTTTTTTCACACACAAAAACTGAAATAGGAAAAAAGGAGGGCAAATTTGATTCTAGGGTTTACTATTTACGGTAAATATGGATGGTTCAGCTCCGCAAACGGACACGGTGATGTCGGATGCGGCGGCGGGACAGCAACCAGCTACTCCGCCGCTGCCGATGGCCGGAATGGAGAACATTCCTGCGACGTTGAGTCACGGTGGCCGGTTTATTCAATACAACATTTTTGGTAATATATTTGAAGTTACTGCAAAGTATAAGCCTCCAATTATGCCCGTCGGTAAAGGAGCTTATGGTATTGTTTGGTAAAATTTCTTGCTTCTTTTCCTTAATAACTGACTTGCTCTTGTTGAAATTTATGTGGAATTTTGATTGGTGAGACATGTTTTTATGATAGTTCTGCTTTGAATTCGGAGACGAATGAACATGTTGCAATAAAGAAAATTGCGAATGCTTTTGATAACAAAATTGATGCCAAGAGAACTTTGCGTGAGATCAAGCTACTTCGACATATGGATCACGAAAATGTTAGTGAGTGTTTTTTTTTTTTTTTTTTTGGTTTTCTATATAATTTACTTGTTGGATCAAATTTAAATTTGTGGAATAGGTGTGGAGATATATGCTTGTGTTATATTGTCTTTAAATCCAATGGATAAAGAGTGATTTTTGGAATTATTCAATTGTCTCATGCGATAAAATTGGAACAGTAGAGAGGTTGAATGTATTCACTTGGTTCACTGCTATCAAGTTAATGAACTACTTAAATAATAATGAAGCAATGCTACATTTTGACTTACTTTGGAGAGAATGAATGATAAATGGTCTCTCTTTTTTTTGAGAATTAGTACTGTTGTATTCATCAACATTAGGAATGCTGATCACCATCAAAAACATGTTACAAGGGAGTGAAAGTCAAATCTAGACTTTACAAGGCACTGAGGAAATCAACCAACGCTTCTACTTTCTTATACTGTTTTCTTTCTCTTCTTCAAAACATAAAGATTGAGTAATGTCTTGTAGCTAGTATCGCCCCACACAAAGACTTGGGTTTTTTCCCTCCCTTTTTTAGCTGAATGATACTGGAGAGTAACTATATCTTAATTGCAAACATGGAATGCATATAGAATTATACTTCCTCTGCTTCAATTTGTTTGTCTTACTTTCCTTTATATAGTCCATTTCAAAAAAGAATGACTCTTTCTATTATTGGCAACTCCTTAATTCCAACTTTGCACATGACATGTTTAACACTACAGGATTAAAGGACATTTTGGTACATTATACATATCTTCAGTTTAAGACCATAAGATTTAATTGTCTTCTTGGCTTTCTTCAACTCTGTGTCAAGTCAAAACTAGACAAATAAATTGAAACAAAGAGTATATATTTTAAGTAATTGAAGGAGCTTCTCAGATTTTACAATGGGAGATGGATGCTTCACAAAAAGAAAGAAACTTTAGATCATGTGTGGTGTATAAGAGAAAATGTGAGGCTAATTCAGCATCTTGCCTTGCAGATTGTTGCAATTAGAGATATAATTCCACCACCTCAAAGAGAAGCATTTAATGATGTCTATATTGCATATGAGCTTATGGACACTGATCTCCATCAAATTATTCGCTCTAATCAAGGATTATCAGAAGAACATTGCCAGGTTCTTATTAGGAAAATTTTATTCTCTCTACGTTCCATTTAGAACATTACCGATATGGGACTATCCAATTATTTAGAAGCTTGTAAAAGTGGTTCTTGTTCTTGATTAAAATTTGATTGGTTAATGTAACAAGTTCTTTTCAAATTTGTGTTGAAGTTACTCAAATCATATACCGATTCTTGTATAGTTGTATTGTTGGGAGTAAGCACTATTCTGTCGGTATCATTTTAACAGCTTTCACTTGTAGTATATTATTTTGATAAAATTTTCCTTTAAACCATGTAATATATTGTTGTCCAAAGTTGTAATGATCCATAATCGTTGTGCATGATTACATTGTTTTAAATGAAACATCAGCAATTAACATTCTCTCATTCAGTGGAAATGATGTTCATCCTCTTTTTGAGTGCTGATGTGTATGAATGAAAACCCATGCCCTTTCCACTTCTATATTTCTTTGTTAGAGTCTCTAGGATGAACTTCATTGGATACACAATTCTACAATATTTATTTATATCAAGTGGAAAGTGGTAGTAATGTTCAATAATAGACAATTTGCTTTCATCAATATGCTGTTCATAATTTTTTTTCATTTGATTGGTAATATGATTTTTCCCTTCATATTTAGACAAGGACATAGATTGCATTATCATCTTTATTTTTGAGAAATCAATACCCTTCTAAAGCTAGGAAAAACTTTAAATGTTTAGGAGGTCTCTTCATCGTCATATTAGTGACTACAAATCTACGATGTCCACTAAGACTTATCAAATGAAAATTGGTAGCAATGGTCAACGACAGACAATCTAATTCCAGCAGTATGTTGTTTGTATTTTTCTTCCTCCTCTTTACATAGGTAGTATACTCATTTTTTTCCTTGCTTGGATAAGTACATTAGATAATATTATCATCTCCACGAAGAAGTATAGAGCACTTTAGTTGGTTGTTGACCAACGGAAAGCATGGGAGAAAAAAAAATTTGAAGCTAAAAAAAGTCTCTTTATTTTCCCCAACAACAAAGGAACTTATAGACGGGGCATTTTCGGGGACTAGCCCGCTTCCCATTACTATATAGGGAAATCCCTCACACATAATTAAGGAAACCATCGAAAGGTGACTAAAACACCAGAAATGGAGATTGCTCGAGCTAATGATAGAGGCAAGAACGCTTTCCGGTAAGTCCCATTATTTGATCATAACGATATTGTGGAAATGTCAATCTTTGTAAGCCAATACTCTTCCAAAGCTAGGAGATCTTCAATGTTTATGACTGCTCTTTGTTGTCATTTTTAGGGTGAACCTTAGTGCCTAGAAATCTAGTGTATCCAGTTAGGACTGTCAAGTGAATGGTGGTAATGGTTAATCATAGACAATTTGACACAACAATGTGTTGTTCTTGATCATTTTCTATTTTTTAATAAGCATGGTGTCTAGGTTAGCTTGCACTCGACTAATTTCACGGGGTATCTTTCACCTCCCACCAACAACCTCTATCAGGTAATTCTGTCCATCAAGGCTAGAACAACTGGAAAGAAATCACCTAGTGTTTTGTCTCTGCTATGTTCAACTTGAGACCTCAGGGTGCTCAATCCGCTTTATTGACCACTAGGTCACACCCTTGTGTGCTTTTCTATTTTTCTTTTTTGCTTAGTATTATTCTGTTTTTCATTTTTATTTGGATGCGGACATATTTTTTGTTTATGGATAAAGTAAGGAAAATTTTATTTCTTTTAGCTTTCAGAGTATGCATCATGTAGGGATAAGGACTGAGATCATAACATCATTTTCATGATTTTTTTTGTAAAATTGCTACCCTTTTAAAGCTAGGAGAAGTTTGAGTGTTAAGAATGTTGAAATAAGATAAAACAGAGTGTAAGTAACATAGTTAGTGGAAGTATATGTCAAAAGATAAGTCAAATGCTAGAGTGATGAGGTGAAAGAAAAATGCTCAACTGATGTATATTTGATTATTGGGTGAAGCTATTGGATATAGCAGTGTTATCCAAGGTGAAAAACTTAAAGAAGCTCTAAGGTCTGTTGGGGCTTTAAGCGCAAAGAGCAAATAAAGCGTGGGCTTTAATGAAAAAAGGTGCAAAGGGAGGAAAAAATACAAATATATATGTTTTAGTCGAAGACTAATAATTATAAACATGAATGACAAATATATGACCAAAGAAATTGAATTTTTTTTTTATAAAGTGAAATATCAATTGTTTAGTGTCACTTCTTCAGAAGAGGCTCATTGGCAAGGAAAAGGTTGCCTTTAGAACCTTGAGGATGACACTGAAGTGCACATAAAGCGAGGCGAAACGCTCAACACGTTTTGAGCCTCGCTTCAGGGCTTAAGCGCGCCTTTGACTACATTGGATATAGTGGACATAAGAAAATTTGTAAGTGCTGATCTTGGGATATTCTTTTTGTTTTTGTGACAAGTCAAATATCATTTTAGTAATTCACCGACGGGGAATTTTACTAGTCCAGTTGGTTGATTGACTACCTAGACGCTCATCTTGTTGGTGAGAGTTCGATTCCCCACCTTCTAATCTCCTTCCTCATTCCTACTATCCCTGGATGCTTGAATCACTCAGTGGCTTTATACACCCTAAAAAAGAATGAATTGGCGCCCATATGGAAAAATTACGATATAAATGTATAATTAAAAATGAATTTAAAATTATGTTAATTCACCACAAGGTGCATCCAAAAAATGTGTGAAATGAAAACATATGCTAATCTGATCTCTTGATTGGTCTACCCTAGATTTATAGAGGGAAATGGGGGAAATATATCCTTCAACTTTGTGATGTAAAGTGGATATATCCCTCGTTATAAGGTGGTGCACACGTGCATCTCATGCTAATTAGTATTAATGTTTTAAAATGATATACATAATATTGAAATATGTATGTGATGAAAACTGTAGGAGGAAAATACACGTGCGAATTGATGAATGTTTAGCCTATTGGACTCATATTTATTGTCATTGCAAAACACTAATGTCTAAAAATTGCTTTCAAATTATAAATGTAAGAATATCCTTTATGTTTTGGAGGTTAAAATCTGAATTTGGGGAGAAAAAGGTTTCTTTTAGTATCTTCTTTTAAATATGGTTGGATCAAGCTAGTGAGTGGATGAATAAGCAGAAACGACCGTTTTAGTTGAACCCATGAAAAGGTAAAAAATAAAAATATTGCAAGGATAGCAAGTTAATTCATAAAGAAGAGAAAACAAATAAAATTAACTTATGTAAAGAATACAGTTTGGGAAAACAAATTATTAGCATTCTCTAGAAAATCATACCAAAAATTGCAGAAAAAATTATCTTTAACTATTAGTTCCAACTTCCGAATACATGAAATTAAATATCACCTCATCATCTTCACATTTGCTAATCTTTTTAACCATGTTTGCAACCTAGTGTGCTTAGAGAATAGGATTGCCACAATTTGTTCACCAACCCTTGCTTGTGTGATACCTCAAATTCCATTGAACTTAAAACTTACTCAATGACTGCAAATCATACTTGAGGTTTTTTAAGAAGAGTAGAAAAGTTAGAAAAATGATAGTTTAACAATAAGATAAAACCTCTCTATTTATAGGCAACAATAGTAGTATGAACATGTGTTTATTGTGCCTTATCGAAAAAGTCACAACCCTTCAGAAAAGTCGCAACTCATCGGAAAAGTCGCAACCCTTAAAAGTCACAACCTTTCAATGTGAAAAGGTGTCTACTTTAATATAATATAAATAAATAAAAATATAAAATATAGAAGATGTACTAATTGGTTTTTAAATTGGGGGTATCATAGTAATTTAACATTCGAGTTAGGAAGTTCATGCTTTTAAGGTAGTATATAGTATATATATAGTTGCATGACAAAATTAAATACCTTATAAGATTTTAAGGAAAATTTAAGTCAATTCAAATTATTATTGAGTATTCTCTGGATGCAAATAAACACTACATTTCATTTTATGTTTCTTGAACCCGATCACGGGAAGGAAACAAAGAAAATATAAAATTTGATAATGTTATAAAAAGAATAAAGTAATAGCTATGTCTTATCATTTCCTCTTTGATTATCGTCTTACAAGCCAAAAAAAATTGCTCTTGTAATAATGTAAAGTTACACTACAATATCATGAGTTTGACTTCAATATCTTCACTCTAACTGATTCTTTACTGCTTTGTCGATTAGATTTTAAATTATCAATTATAAAACTATAGAGGATCAATCTTTCCTAATGGGGAGTAATTTTGAAGGAAAAAGTAATAACAAACAAAATAAGCCAACTTATCATAATAGAAGACATAAATGTTAGACACAGAAGGGGTCAACTTGTCCATTTCAGATTATAAACCATTTTTGTTACACTTATTATCAAAAAGAGAGGTATATATATGATGCCGCAAGGGAGGGATGTGTTATTAGCCAACACCTCAAGGGAGACCTCTAAAATTATCCCTAAAAAACAAAAAACAAATAGAAAAGAAGATAATTACAGATATCTCCTCTAAACTTACTCTTTTACACCAAAAGTAAAAAAATATTATACAATTCCATTTTAACATTTTGAATGGAATTGGATCTATCTTCAAAACACCTCCCATTTTTCTCTCTCCAAACTGCCCACTAGATGCATTGTGGTATGATCCTCTACCATTTCTTTTAACTTTTGCTGCCTCCTCTTTTCATCCAGCAGCTAAGCAAATCTATAATATGCTCAGGCATAGTCCAACTTGTCTTTGTTATGTTGAGAAATAGAGACCAAAGTTGTGCTGTAAAAGTGCAGTGTAAAAACAAATGACTGTTTGTTTCATCTGTTTCATGGTGTAATAAGCACCTGGAGACTATGATGGCCCCCTTTTCCTTCAAAACTTCATGTGTCAAGCATGCTCTTTTAACCACCAACTAAGTAAAACATTTTACCTTGGTTGGAGCTGAACTCTTCCATAAGTTTCTCCATATTTTTGGTTGCCCTTTATACTGTACCCTTCCTTTCATTTTATAAACCCTTTTAACAGAGAATTGCCCTCAATATTGTGTTTCCATCTTAATGTATCTGGTTCAGCAGTAGAACCACTGAAATCATCAATCCTACTTAGCAGATTACTATCAATCTCCCGGTCATTGCCTCCAAGGCCTAGCTCGAGTGGACAAAGGTGGAGGATTTGTGGCTTAGGTTGCAGGTTCAATCCCCACACCATGCAAAGCAAAGCTCGGTATTTAAGTGGAGAAGGGTAGAGGGAAGGCCCCATTATCCACCGAGTTTAGAAGGTTGTGATTGGTGCAAAGGGCGGGTCATAGACGGATTTATCGGTTATAAAAAAAAAATCTCCCGGTCATTAACAATCTCCTGAAGGATAAGCCCCTGTGCACTCCAGGTATCATAAATATTAAATGGTACCATCTGGTTTGTTGCTTAGAATAAATAGGTAATCTCCATTAATGGACTTTGCTCCTTCCAAGCATCCTTCCAGAATTTCTCTTTTTTCCATCTCCAACTTTCTTCTGCAAGTTCCTTTCCATATTGGGCCATAGAGCACTAATGGTCTTCTAGACTCCAACCCCATAAGTCTTAGTGCTCGCATTGATACACCATCGGTTGAGTTCACCAAACTTGTGTCTAATCACCTCCTTCTATAATGCATGTTCCTCCCTATTGTATCTCCAAATCTATTTCATCAACAAATTATTGTTCTATTCTCTCAGAATTCAGATGCCCAAACCAGCTTGCTCTCGACTGTGCATTGTTGTCTGCCAATTGATGTAGTTTGTATCCTTTCCCTCTTTACACCCGTGCCATAAGAAATATTTCCTAAGTTTGTCCAGTGTTTTCATAACTTTGGAAGGTAGGGAAAATGGAGACATTAAATATGTATGAAGTGCATCAAGTACAGAGTTGATAAGAATGACTCTCCCTCTCAGTGATATGTATTGTACCTTCCACCTAGCCAGCCTCTTTTCTATTTTATGTAAAATTCCATCCCAAATTTCCTAAGTTTGTCCTAAGAAATATTTCCTAAGTTTGTCCAGTGTTTTCATAACTTTGGAAGGTAGGGAAAATGGAGACATTAAATATGTATGAAGTGCATCAAGTACAGAGTTGATAAGAATGACTCTCCCTCTCAGTGATATGTATTGTACCTTCCACCTAGCCAGCCTCTTTTCTATTTTATGTAAAATTCCATCCCAAATTTCCCTTGTTTTGTGTTCACTGCCCAGAGGCATACCAAGGTATGTAGTAGACATATTTTCAAATTTGAAAATTATTGCAAGATTTTGGATGTTTGGCACCTCCTTTATTCCACAAAGTGGTTTTCCCCAGTTAACTTTCAAACCAGAAGAAGCTTAAAAAATAGTCAAAATCATTCTGATGTAACCTATTTGTTCAACCTTTGGCTCACAAAAGATCACTGTGTCATTTGCATATTGTAGGTGACATATCTCCATTTTTTTGCCCCCTACTATCTCCTATCTCAAACCCTTTAATCCATCATAATATAATGCTATACTCATCATGCTATCAAATCCATCCATTGCTAAAATAAACGGGAAAGGACACAGAGGGTAACTTTGTCTTAGCCCCCTTTCAGCACCAAAAAATCCTACAGGTTCACCATTCACTAGAACATAAAACCTGGAAAATTTAACGCAAAAATCAATCCATTTCTCACCAAAGCCCATTTGTCTGAGAGTATTCAACATGAATCTCCAATCGACGTGATCATAAGCTTTTTCTATGCCTAGCTTACACATGGCACCTATGAGAAATATTGAAAAAAAATATTATTGAATTGTTGTGTTGTTTACATTATTACATTGAGACCCTATTTATAGACCCTAGAATGCAATCCTTTCCCAAGTAGGATACTATTTAGTATTTTTATTCCTATTCTAATAGGATTGTATAAATCTATTCCCAATCTAATAGGATTGTATAAACCTATTCATATTCTAACACTCCCCCTCAAGCTAGTGCATACAATTCATGTACCTAGCTTGCTACAAATATAATTAACACGAGGACCGATGAGGGGCTTGGTGAGATATCTGCAAGTTGATCACTCGACTTCACAAAATTGACAATCAATCTCAATGTGCTTGGTCTTTTCATGAAATACAGAATTTGATCCATAATGTCGATAAAACACAGAGTGATAAAATTATAGTGTTGGAACTTCCCAAACCAAGCTTGCAAAGACTGTTTCAGACCATAGAGTGACTTACGTAATCAACATACAAGACTACTAAACTCCCCCTGAGCAACAAAATTAGGTGGTTGCTCCATATAGACTTCTTCACAATGCAACGGTCGTTGTAAGTGCTCAAAATCTTGTGTAAAGTATATGGATCATGTTGGAATCAATAGACGAGTCGATATTCTCATATGCCGGAGTATTATATTTGATGGCTAAAAGTGGTCACAATCTAAGAAATAAAATTATATGGGTAGGGTCGGAATGATGTCACGACCCAACTAGAAAATAGAAATTATATAGGATAGTTTGAATTGATGGAACGACACCATTGAAAAAGAGAAATAATATGGGTAGGGTCGGAATGATGGCACGACCTTAGTGAAAAAGAAAAATTGTACAAGTAGGGTTGGAATGATGGCACAACCCTACGCAAATCAAATTTGAGGAGACACCGGAAAGACGAATGGAACTATGCAAATCAGATCTGAGGAGTCACTAAAAAGACACATGATGCTATGCAACTCAGATATGAGAAAATAATTCAGAAAAATCCACTGTACTACACATATTAAATATGAAAAGTAGTCCGAAGAGATGTACGGTGCTACGCAAATCAGATATACAAAAAAAGATAGTCATCGGAAAGATGGCATGGTGCTACATAAATTAATAATGAAAAGTAGTCACCAAAAAGATGGCACGGTGCTACGCAAACCAAATGTGAAAAAAAGTAGTCACCGAAAAGATCGTATGGTGCTACACAAATTAAATATGAAAAAGTAGTCACTTGAATGATGGCACGGTGCTACACAAATTAAATATGAAAAAGTAGTTACCGGAATGATAGCATGGTGCTACACAAATTAGATATGAGAAAATAGTCACCAGAAAGATACACGGTGACCCAACATTTTCTAACATAATCATTGGCTAGATGGCAGCATATATGGGTGCCACCCGCCAGCAGCGGAAGCTCTTTGATTTTCTACCAAGATTGTAGAGGCTCTGATACCATGTGAGAAATATTGAAAAAAAATATTATTGAATTGTTGTGTTGTTTACATTATTATATTGAGACCCTATTTATAGACCTTAGAATACAATCCTTTCCCAAGTAGGATGCTATTTAGTATTTTTATTCCTATTCTAATAGGATTGTATAAACCTATTCATATTCTAACGACACCTGTTTCTACCCCTTTAAGTCTTGAGTTCACATACTCACTAGAAATTAGGGTTGCATCCGTGATCTGTCTTCCTTTTATTTCCTTTTATAAATGTCATCTGATGCTTGTTAACTAAATTGTTAACCACCTTCTTGAGTCTTTCAGCCCGTATCTTTGCCACAATCTTGTACATTCCACCTATTAGACTTGTATGTTGGAAATCTTTCAACTCTCCAACTTTCTTTTGCAAGGCTATGAATGTTGCATTTTTGAAATTTAAACTCTGAAGGTAATACTTTTAAAAGTCACGTGGCATGTTTGAAATTTAAAAACCAGTTTTAGAATTTGTTTTTTAATTGGGTAAATATGGGTCTGTTAACAAAAATGGTTAATATGCACCATTTGTTAGGCGACAGAGGTATATATGCACCACTTTTTTAACGAGGGGTATATTTGCTCTAAATCGCAAGTTAAGAGTACATTTGCCCCTTTTCTCATTTATAGTAGATTTTCTTTCTTTACAAAATATACAAATCATACAAAGTGTTCTTAAATTAATTTGAAATTTTCTATTTGTTTGTTCTCTCGTGAGCTAATCATACTTACTTTCAGTAAAGAAAACATCGACAACTAGTCTTTGAGGCTTATTAAACACCAGCAAGTTTTTGATGCTATGTACTTATTATAATTGTATTTTTCTTGTATGATGTATTCTTTGTATCGGTTTGCCTTGTAGGAATAAGCTTATCGTATTATCTTGATAAAAAGTGCAACGGTGATGTATTCTGGTGCATAAACAACATAAAAACATGATATTATTTCCAGATGTAAGTTTAGATACTGCTGGAAGATACAAAGTTACCTGTTTCAAAATAAATAAATTAAATTACTCAAATAAAAGAAGATACCTCTGGAAGACTGGAAATAGTGCTGGAAGAGAAGAGGGGGCAGCCACAGTAAAGGAGTCATTGACAAATTTTTAAAGAGAGTAGGAGTTTAGGTTAAGAGTGAGAGGCTAGAGAATGAGTATAACAGGTCATTTCATTTCTATGCTCTATTTTTCATGATAGAACACGAGCAAAATTGCAATAAGACTCTTAAAACAATGTGCATGTTAAATGCTTGACTATGTATAACTCTCTTTTGGTGTATGGCTTGTAAATACTTTTGACAGCAGCCTATTGGTGCTATGTAAATAGTACAATTACTATTTTTCAAGAAAATATTATGAGGTTGGTAATTTGAGAATTCTGTAATGGATGTTAGTTATGAAACTATGGACTAAGTTTATCGTCTTATATTGGTTTTTAAGCAGTTTTTGATGAAAACATTATCCACGAATACACATTTGATTGTGTTAACCGGTCTTAGTGCTATATCTTAAATTGGTTATTTTAATTTTTGTGAAAACCTTGTCCAAGAACACACACTTGCCTATATTTGCTGTTATGCTGAACAATACAGAAGGTTACTTTCTGTATTTTTAATGAAGAAATTTGTCAATTATCTTTTCTGTGTTTCTTCTTTTATTTTCTATTAAAGGTAACAATATATTCATCAAAACAAAGATTGTGCTGGAAGCCATAGTTACTAGGTACCTAATTACACCTGTCCTATATTCTTCTTACACACACTCTATAATTTACTTGTCTCTGTTTCTTATCATTATATCTCTATAATAGTCAGTGTTGCTTTATACATACATAAATATATGTTATGGTGCATTATTCTGCCAGAATTCAAATGTATACTAACTAGTTTTATGTTTTTGGTGCAGTATTTCTTGTATCAGATCCTCCGTGGGTTGAAATACATACATTCTGCAAATGTTTTGCATAGGGATTTGAAGCCTAGCAATCTCCTCTTGAATGCCAATTGTGATTTAAAGATATGTGATTTCGGGCTAGCTCGTGTCACTTCTGAAACTGACTTTATGACCGAATATGTTGTGACAAGATGGTACCGACCTCCGGAGCTGTTGTTAAATTCTTCTGACTATACTGCAGCTATTGATGTCTGGTCAGTTGGTTGCATTTTCATGGAACTGATGGACAGAAAGCCTCTGTTTCCTGGTAGAGATCATGTACACCAGCTACGTCTGCTTATGGAGGTATCTTTTTCGTCAAAATTTATCGTCAAACCGTATCCAGCCTTCCCCTCAAAAGATTTTCTTTTATATGTTTCGTATACCTCTTCGCCTTTTTCCTGTGTCACCTTTTCAGTGTTTATGGTTAGTTGTCAGTTGCATGCAAATCTAGCTAGAAACAGAGAAATATCATGTTGTAGATCTAGGAAAGCAGGAGTGAACAAGCATTTATATTTTGAACAGCCTGCTCATCTATAGCATTAAGAATAAGGAGCAATTAGATGTGTTAATTTTCTTCGAAGAGTGGATATGGATATTTTTCTTAGAAGAGTGGATATGGATACATTGAGTGTTTTCTCTAAATGTGGACCACGGTGCAATGAATTAACCTTGCTACCCTCTCTCCCCTCTCCATATATTGACCGAATGATTTGTTTTTTGGATTAATCATCATTTTAAAATTTTTGATTTATCCACCTGACTGCAATGTCCCAGAGCACTCTCTAATACTAGCTTCACATTATTGTTTGTGTTTATTTATTTTAATGTGGGAGGTGGGAACTATTTGCAGTTGATTAGCTCCTTCTGAGGCCAAAATGGAGCTACTGAATGAGACCTCTCCAATTATTGAAAACATGATTCGACTCCTAGATTAAGCATTCAGAATTTACATTATTAATTTCATAATCCTTGCTGCAATGACCGAGAATCACTCTTATATTTAAGATCAGATGTGATTATTCATAGTTAAGTTATTTCTTATGAGGGAATTTCTTGCAGTTGATTGGCACCCCGTCTGAGGCCGAAATGGAGTTTTTGAATGAGAATGCAAAGCGGTACATCAGACAACTTCCTCTTTACCGTCGACAATCATTTGTCGAAAAATTTCGACACGTCAACCCTGCTGCTATTGATCTTGTTGAGAAAATGTTGACATTTGATCCCAGAAGGAGACTTACTGGTGAGGAACCCCTGAAATGCTTCTTTGCTAGCTGCGCTATTCACTTATCTATCTGTGTTAAATTTTTCCCTTATACATAGAAGAATACTTGTGCGTACGTTTGCTAGTATGTATTTTTTCATGAACTGGAACTGCTAGTATATATATTTTATCTAGTTGTCAGACCAATGAAGTTTCTACAGATGATAATTGTGGGAGATCACACCCAGAAGCGTATCTTCTTATCTGGATATAGTGGTGGCATTTTTACCTTCTCATAATTTTACTCGATGGATAACAATAATCCTCTAACAATCCTCTGATCACATTGCATGCCGTTTATTGTTGTAAATTGTGTTTATCTTCTTGTTGAAGCTAGGGGTCAAAACCACCTTCATTCGTTTTTAATTAAATTTTTTACCTTGAGAAAAAGGAAACAGTACAGATTTTACTCCATTCGAAGTTCTTATTTTTCTGCCTTTTGACAAGGGATTAATTAAGGTATCTATTTTTTCAAGTGCTCGGTTTAGATACCTATTGTAGCCCCTTGCTATGTAGTGGTGAAAATTACTTTTTGGAGGAAGTACATGAAGTTTATATAGCCCCATTGGAGGCCTATGGAAAATAGTAGGCATATTAGGACTTATTATTCCTGTTGATGTTAATTAGATCGGAAATCTGCTTAGTTAGAGTGGATGGAACAAAAGTAATTCTGTGGAATAAGAGTGAATTTGTTTCTGGGAATTGGTTGTAATCTATATTAGCATGATTATCTGTTCAAGCTCCATCACAGGAAACACCAATACTTAAATGATATCTGCAGATGGGTAAACATCACACGGGATCGATGTATACGAAATGAATGACTTTCACTTTTTGTTTGAACTTCCAACAAGAAAGGCTGCTGAACATATTCTCTGAGGCAAATGGCGATGGAAGAAATTTAAGTTGACCTTAGACTGGTGGGCTCCTACTGTTTGGTGCTGGCCAAAAGAGGTGTCATACCACACTTAAAAATCATGATCTCAGAAGATTCTCAAAGAAATTGGTGATTCCTATGGAGGATGGATTGAGACAGAGAAAGAAACCACACTTAAAAATCATTTACACTGGACCGTATCAAAGTAAAGGGAGATGGATCAGAAATCCCAAAAGACATGGAGGTGGAAAGTAATGGCTTCTTCTATAATATTCCGATATGATGCCAAATTCCGGCTACCATGAGGGCCAAAGTTCCGATTGGAGAAGAAGCTATGACAGTACCGATGGGTAATAGGGCTATGATGCCCTATAAAGAAGAGAGTGATGTGGCTGTTTTGATATTGCTGGTCTTGGAATGTGTGGGCTCATCAAAGGAAGGGGGAATTTAAAATTTGGGGCACATGAGACTGTAGAAACACTTGGGAGTAGAGTTCTTAAAAACCAGAGGCTGGGTTTTATCAATCCCACAAACTGATCCCAATATTTAACAGAGGACCCTTTTGATGTCGAAACACAAGCAATAATTTCTCAGGAAAATAATGCTCTCTTCCTAAACACCCAGGCTGATACCATCGATGCTGCTGATATACAGAAGCAGATTATTTTTTATTTTTTTTTTAATTTTTGATGACAAGGGAAACCCGCAGCCGCTACCCTTTGGGTGCACACCGGGTAAAACCCCCGCTCCTATGCAATAGCTTACAAACCACATAAGAGAGGTAACCCGCACTGGGCAAGGCCGGTGCGATGAGCTCGACCCAGAAGGCAAACCCCTTGCTTTCGCTGGCAAGGGGTTTCAAACTTGAGACCTCCAACATGGAGGTCCCAAGCCCAAATCACTGGGCCACCCCGAAGGGTTATACAGAAGTAGATTATTGAGAGGTAACAATCATGGGAGCCAAGATTTCTGCAAGAAAAAGAACAATTCATGAAGGTTGAAGACGAGGTTGAAGCCTGCCAATTCTGAAGGGTTCAAGCGGCAGTAGACATGCAATTAATTGAAATAGCTGGGGTGAACCTTGTGTAGTGGAGGATGCAAAACTATTGAAGTCCATTCCCCCAGTGTCGAAGGGGATGCAACTCTATGGTGTGCAGGAACATCATAAAATTGAGCAATCTGTTTGGTGTAGATTTTCAAAGATGCGAAAAGGAGGGTTTAGCTCTTTTCATGACATGAAAATAGCTAGCAGAAGAAAGAACAACAAGCCAGAACCAATCCCAGAGATTTCTAAGACACCAAAATAGAAAGGCCTAAAGGAACTTGAAGGTCTGATCGTTGATATAAAACTCAGAAGTCAATGGGAACAGAACGAGGAGAATTTTGATGTTAGAGGATGAACCATGAAGATAAATATTAGGCAGAATACATAAACAGGCCCCTGAACTTGTTGAGTTTTTCCTTTCAGGCACCTCAACTACGTCATTTTCCAATTGAACCCGTGAACCATCTATAATTTGTAACTTTCAGATCATAGTCCAATTTCTCTGAGATGTGGAACTGGAACTTCCAAATTCATTCTTCAAATTTGAAGACAACCTTGGGGCAGAGCATTTTAAGGCACGTATTCCCTGATATACAAACCTTGAGCAAACAAGAAAAGGCTACTATTGATGAAGTATGGACTGCACAAGGTTGGAATCTCAGTTCCAGTAGAATTTTGAATGATTGAGAGATTGCACGTTTCGCTGAATTCCAGAACACAATCCAGCAGTTCACAGGGGTGAACCAGGTTCAAGATAGGCTATGGTCTCTGGAAAATTTTCAGTTAAATCATCCTTTCAAAAGCTGAACCACATTGACAACAAAAATGAGTTGTGGCCTTGAAAAGATTTATGGAAAATCAATATCCCATCATAGTATCATGTTTTCTGTTTGGTTATAAAGGAGACTTGTTTGACCCTGGAAAATCTGAGAGGAGGGGTGTACAACTGTGCTCTATTTGTCATTTATGTGGGCAACATGTAGAATCAAACACAACCCACCTGTTCACAGAGGTTACCCCAGGATCAAGATAGCGTATGGTGGTTAGGGCACAACTCTGGCAACTTTTCTTTCAATTCATCCTATCAGGTGCTGAACCACATTGACAACCAAATTGAGGTGTGGCCCTCCGCCTTTGAAACATAAAATAGAAGGTCAAGAGCCCATACAAAGTATCATGTTTTGTGTGGTTGGTTACCAAAGACGCTTGCTTGACCCAGGAAAACTTGTAGAGGAGGGTTAATTACCTTTACCTTTAAAAAAAAGTTGTAGAGGACGGTTATACAACTCTGCTCTATGCGTGAAAAATGTAGAATCAAATGGTCTTTTCCTACACTGCAAAGTGACAACACAATTATGGAACATCTTTTTGTCTATGTCAGACTATGTTGCTCGGACTCTTCAAAAATGTCATCGGGTGCGTGTTGGATCCTTCAAAAAGTAGTGCATTTTTGGAGGATCCAACACGGCTGCGGCAACATTTTTGGAGAGTCCAAGCAACTCAGATGCCAGATATGAGTTAGGTAATGCCAAATGCCTTGGACCTGCTGTCAAGCTGGAGGGCAGGATCACCTGATCAGCAAAGAACATGGAGCATAGTCCCAGGCTGCACTTGGTGGACTATATGGAGTGAGGAACTTGAGATGCTTTGAAGCAAAGAACAACTCTATTCAGAAAATAAAACTGAATTGAATTTTTCTATTCCATATATGGTGTAAACAAGAATACTCAAATGGCAGTGTCTACTAGAAGTCCTAGAGTCTCGGTAATGAAGGAGATAGTTTTTGCTTAGGTTATATTTCTTTGGTTCTATAAATGATCAAAAAAAATTAGCATGATCAGTACAGAGATGTGTGGAGATGAAGTATAAGTTGATGGAACAAATTTTTTCTGTCATAACTGAGATGAAGGTAAGTTTTTGTCGTCTCGTAACCATAATATAAGTAATTTTTCTAGTTTATAATATCATTTGTACGATACAACCACTGCTCTTTAGGAAGCCATAGCATTTCTGCACAAAGATCTAGGTGTGAGAAATTGCAACAGCTAGTTTGTTTAGGGTAATAGCTCAAATATGCCATAGAATTATCAAAAAAGACCTTTCCATGACACTCGTTAATAGTTGGGCATAAAAATCCCCCGTCGTGACACATTTGGCATCTTCATGGCACTAACCACTAACAACCCTCACATTTGGCTTTATCAACCAAATTCTTCATTTTAAAACATCATATTTTCCATGTGTCATCCAGTTAAACCACCCACTTCACCTAACCCATTCCATCTATTTTAACCTATTCCCTTTATTTTTAACCCGCCCCACATTATAACCCAACCCAAATTTCTTTTTACCCAAACTCCTAATCTGTTCTCCTCATTCAAACTGACCCAAATCCCTTGTCTTCAAAATCCCAAGAAGCTCAAGAACAAGTTGTTTGTGAACTTTTCTCAATAAAAAATTTCCATCTTCAAATCTTATCTCATTCAAACTTGAGGTCTTTGGTTTTTTCCCATTTCCATTTGTAAAATAATGGAAACTTGAAGGATGCCAACCTGGTGAAATTGGTTGTTTCATCTTCTTATAATCGGGATAAATCTTCAAAACCCTTCCCTATTTTTAATTTTGACAGTTGTCAGGTTTCCCTATTTTTTTAATTTTGATAGTCATCAAGCAAAAACAATTCAATGCATTCATGTTTTTCCCTTCTCCCTACTTCTGGTTAACTGATTTAGTCTTCGGAGATTTAGCTGAGTTAAAACACTCAGCTTCAAAAGAAGATGAAAATGCACCACAACTTGAATCTGAACAACTGAAAGCAAAGAATCATTATCCATTTTTGGAAGTGATGAAATTGGCTGTTTCATCTTCTTCAAATTGGCATGATTTGTTCAAATAAGGGAATTGGGGGGAAGGGAATGGGTTGCAATAGATGGAATGAGTTAGGTCATGTGGGTGATAATGTGAATGTGGGGCGGGTTAAAAAATAAAAGGGAATGGGTTAAAAGATGCAACGAGTTGGGTGATGTGGGTGGTTTAACTGGAGGGCATGGGGAAAATTAAGTATTTTATAATCAAGAATTTGGCTGATAAGACCACATGTGAGGGCTGTTAGTGGTTAGTGGCATGAACATGCCAAATATGTCACACGGGGGCACTTTTATGCCCAACGGCCAACTATTAACGAGTGGCAGGCCATTTCTTATAGTTTGATGGCATTTTTGGGCTTTTTGTTAATCATATGATTAGATCCTTATAGGTGGGAACGAAAAGAAAAACTGATCTATAGCCAAAAATGAATTATTTTCTCTAAAATTAGGAACTAGTATGGCTGATAATTGTCATATGATATGTGGGGTTTATTGATAACATGCTTGTTTTGTGAATAAATGTTTGTCCTACCTAGGGTATTGAAAAATATGCTGTTCAATAGGAACTAGGCTTTTTCTGTTTGTAGTGTGTACCTTTATCTTGTCTCAATTCATTACGCCCACCTCTTTATTTTACTAGTAACTCTATGGCCACATCTTCATTAACAATAACTTAGTTTTATACTCATTCGACTGTGAGTTATTGAAACTGAATGGCCACTGATTCATGGGTTGGACAAAAATCAGCCAAGGAAAGGCCACCCACCAACTAGGGTTTTAACGAATCACCCAGGTATGGAATAAAGGCTGTATTGGATGAAAGTGGGGTTGAAACATGCTTTAATGTAGCATCAACTCACTCTATGGTTAAAAAAAGGGCAAAAAACAAATGAAGGACGGACAATATTGGGGTGGCATCACCATTGGATGGCTAACAGTTATGCTATTGTATTATACTAATGAAGAACTATTTAAGCTTGCATGCATGCTTTGGGGGTGGATGGATCTCATCACTTCACCTTGCTTACAAATTACAACACTACAATATCTCAAAAGCTCTAAAGCATGATATCCATATTTCAGTCCTGGCCAGCAGTACTCTAGCTTAGTATGATTAAAATCTTAAAGCGCCTTCTGTACTGAAGGCTTTGATGAACCTCATCCTAGCATAGGCCTAACTATTGGCTGTGACTTCATAGAGTTTCCACTTAATAAAAGAAAAGGAATTTCTGTAGAGTTTCAGTAAGATTTCCAGCATGAACTAAGAAAGGAGAACAGTTAAACCTAGAATTGTACGTTCTTCATTTGTGGACTAAAGATGGGGCAAATGCAAGAGCTAGCCTGGGGGAAGTGCTACTATTTGTTCTGTGGGTATTGTCTGGTTTCCTTGGTCGAAAGTTTTGAGCTATGATTAAAAGTACACTGGTACAGCTTCAAGTGTTTTGCAGCATGATTGGACAGGTGTTATGGATAACCTCCATTGTTTGGTCTTCACACTTTTGTCGTATAATATATTTTATCCTTGGCACTTGTCAAAAGACACTGAAATCTAATCTCCATATTTGCATCCTTTAACATCCTACATCTTGCTACATACTGATTCCTTAATTAATACATTTTGTTTCTTGTTTCAGTTGAAGACGCGCTTGCACATCCTTACCTAACATCGCTTCATGATATTAGTGACGAGCCCGTTTGCATGACTCCTTTTAGCTTCGATTTTGAACAGCATGCCCTTACCGAGGAACAGATGAAAGAGCTGATTTACAGGGAGGGTCTTGCATTTAATCCTGAATACCAGCACATGTGAGTACTCGCTCGTGTGCTGTTGGATTGTCTGTGTGGCTTTCATTTTTTAATGCAACCAGGTCATTACATCTCCATGTATATACATGTCTTTTCCTCCCGTTCATGGGATGGGTTTCTTTTTGAACGTTTTATATGTAGCCTGACCTGTGTATGACCATTTTTTTTCTGTACTCTTAGAGGTGTTTCACTTGTATCCGTATTTTTAGTCCCAGAAATGTAATCTTTCTGCTATTTGATTTCTATCCCTTTGTCATTTCTCATGCTTTGATACTGATTGACTGTGATACTATTTGATTTTTAATTCTGAGTTTAATGCTTTCTTGTACATCTGAGACTCGTTAATTCTAATATCTAACTGGCAACCCTGTGAACATGCAAAAATACAGTTGCCATCTGAAATCTTCAGGTCGTATGTACTTGGAACTTTTTTACTAAAGTTCAGGGTCAACAACATACCTAAACTATTCCAATTTTTTGAGTTTCATATCTGAACTATTCAGAGTGTGAGTTTCTTATTTGAATTTTACTCAAATGGTTATTGGACACACCTCAACTAATTTATGATGGTGTGTTTACGTACACTTTTTTTTTTTGTTTTAAATTCAGCCACGTGAAAAAACAATTCTACCATGGCAGAAGATAAAAAATTAATATTAGGTTAAACACTAAGGTGAAAGGTTAAAAATCACCATAGAAATTAATTTATTCTTCACCACGACATCCAATATCTTCTCCACCTTAGTTGTGGTCTCGTCATAGCTGTGGCCGTGGTGTTGATGTCTCCCGCTTGGCAGGGGAGAGTCTAAGGTTTAAAAGAAATCAATTGAGTTTACTATAATATCCCTACTTAAATATCTATTTGAATAAACATATGTTCGCTTCAAAGGTTATGACTCTTTCGATGAGTTGTGATTTTTTGAAGGGTTGTAACTTTTATGGTGAGCTGTGACTTTTTCAAAAGAATGTGACTTTTACAAAGGATTGTGACTTCCCTGATGATTTGTGACTTTTCCAAAGAGTTGTGACTTTTTCGATAAATTGTGACTTTTTCAAAGGATTGTTACTTTTTCGAAGGGTCGTGACTTTTCAAATAAGGTACAATAAGCACATGTTCATAGTTTGCTATAAATAGAGGGATTTCCTCTCATTTTTCAACCACAAAATTGTTCTAATCTTCTAACTCTTCTTCTTACTTTTTAAAAATTTTCATGTGATTTTTTGTCGTCGAGTCAGTATGAATGTCAGTAGAATTTGAGGTACCACTGTTCTGATGAAGTATATCATTCTATCCTAAGAGGATATATTCCAAAACCTCAAGTACACGAGGAAATAATTTTTGGTGATGTAATAATTGTTTTTCTCTTTTTGCTTAATATATACAACTAGTAAAATAACCTGCGCCTCGCGAGAAAATTTGATATCACGGAATTCATAAAATGATACTTAAAAACTTATCAGTCATTAAAACAAAACACTATATTATCTTACATACAAGATTACGTAGTAACGAACATTAATAATTTAAATTAAAGAAAAATAATAATTATAATATCATATCATTTGTCCTTCAATTAATCATCTTTAATTTGATTTTATATAATTTTTCCTTTTGCTTTCAGGAAGTGTTACTATTTGATATTTTGGAGGAATCAAATGAACATCAACCTGAGATATTAAATTTTCTAATAAATAAATAATTGTTAGTGAAGGGATAAATAAATTTTAAAAGGATGAAAAAAGTGAACAAATGTTCTAATTCTAACGTGTAGAAAGTTCAGCTCTACCTTTTACTTTACATATATCATTTTAATGTTTCCCATTTAAATATATCATAAGTAATTATTAAAATGAAAAATTAAAGGGAGAACGTATCATATTGGACAACAATTCTAAATATAAATATTACGCAAAACTATTCAATTTGTTTGGGTGTTTTTCAAAAATCAACATACTAGAGTGATGAAGTTCAAGTTGAAACTACACTTCTATTCCAATCATAGTGTCGACAAACACATCTATTACTTCAAGAAAAGTATTTACAACTTGCAGTAAATTTGAAAATCTGTTCATTCTTCATATTGAATATGAGCAATTAATTTACTGTGTAGTTATCTATGTCTTTGGGATTAAAAGATGCTTCAGTCTAGTCATATTCCCCTTAAGAAAATTATTCTCCTCTAGTACTAGAGGTTTAAAGGAATAAATCCTCTCAGGATAGAATGATTTTATTCACCAATGTATTGATACAAAAACAATGGTGTCAGTGAGTCACTCAACAAGAGCAAAGTACACGAATATTTAATTGTGCAGAAGAAGAAGAAGTTCAAAATTTTCGTTGTTTTAAAATGAGAGGAAATCCTTCTATTTATAGACAACAATGGGTGGTGTGAACAAATTCTTTTTGTGGCTTATTAGAAAGGCCACAACTCTTTGGAGAATTTACAACCCTTAGGAAAGGTCACAACCATTCATAAAAGTCACAATTTTTCATAAATGTCACAACTCTTCATAAAAGTCACAACTTATCATAAAAGTCACAACTTTTTAGGAAAGGGGAAGACTAGTTTTGAAAATAAATAAATTAAAAGGGAATCCTAGTTTATGGTGGCGCCACGTAGGCAGGCCTAGGGTTCTCTTTTTATATATGATATATATGATAGTATGTAAAGTTCCAATATACAAAGTTAACGCGAAGTATAATAAATTTATTTGTTTTTATAAACAATTTCTCCTGTGATGCAATTATATGCTTCTGAATATCTTTTTCAAAAAATATTGAACTTTTCATCGGTCAAAGAATTGTCACAGGTGGTTTGTTGATGCTCAAGAGATAAGAATGACTTTGTTTACAATGTTATTTATGTGATTGAGATACCCACAAAGTTGTGCTTCAAAATACTTACTACTATATAAACATTTTTCTTTTGTTTACCTATTTTTTAAAAAATATTTATGTATTTTAGTCAAAGAAAAATTCATATGATTTATAATGATGCAGGCTTGGAAGGTGTATTAGTTAAATTTTTATTTTATTTAATTGCTAATTTTTATAAGATAAATATATTTATTATATGCAAATCTTTATATATAAATATATATTTGGGTAGGTAGATCTTCTAACTTCAAAATATATTATTTTTAGATGTTTTGATAGCTTCTCATGGGTTAGAGAATTGTCACATGTGGTTTTGTTGATGTTTTGATTTCATAGCAAATAGGAAAATATGTGAATCATTTAAAATTTATCATTTGTAAAATAAATTTTATATTAAGTAATATGGAATAAACGTGCAATGCAAATATTTAAATTATCATAATCCAAATTATTTTTTCATATGCATCCAAATGATTTAACTAATAAAAGAAAGAGTAAGAGAAACTCATTATAAAGTTCCTGAAATTTGGACGAAATAGAGGAGCTAGAAAGAATTAGTTGAAAGAAGGAAAATACTACGCCCCCATTCTAATTATAACCTTCGAAATTTATCATCTAAAATAAATTTTAAATATTTGTGTGACTATAAATTATTTCATTAAGGTAAAAATAACAACTTAAATCTAAATTATTTTTAATAATAAAAAGATAACATTTTTGGGAATAGACTAAAAAGAAAGCGTGTCACATAAATTCAAACAAATAAAGTACTTAACATTTTATGCTTAAAATAGAAAAGGAAGAAAAAAATCACTAAAAATTACAACAAAAAAATTGTTGGCAAAAATCAAGTTTATTACTTTTACAACTTGATACCAATTGATGAGAGCCTTTTTGGCAAAAGAAACGGAAAATGGAGCATAAAATTTTACATAAAAACTGTGCAATTCTAGGATCGAACCCGCAACAATAAAGCCAAAAACTTGACCTCTCACCACTGGCACCAGGCACATATTTATTACTGCGGGTGGCAAATTTAATATATATCGTATGTATCATATATATACGCATATACATACGAAGTTTCAACCGGGTTCACTGGATGTCATGGCACCCCGTCCCTTACACATAGGTCCGCCCCTGTACATACATATGTATGTACATACCTCATGTTTTAGATAGTGTACCATTCCAAATTACTTGGATGAGTACCTTTTAATAAATAATTACTTATTTTAGCGGTACTTTTTATTTATTACCATTTATAGCAATATTATGTTAAATCTGTAATATGTATTAAAAGTGAATTATGTAAGCAATATATATATATATATATATATATATATATATATATATATATATATATATATATATATCATACCTTTTTTTTCAAAATATATTATGATTGTTTGGTAAGAAATTGACACATTGTATTATAAGTGTATTAAAATATGTGATAAATGTATTATCCATCAATAAAACTTGTATTATATGTGAATAATAAATTATTTTTTATAATATGTATTAAAATTATATTATAAATGTATTAAAAGTGATTAAGTGCAAAAAAAAATATTATTGCTATAAATTGTAAATATCTTTTTAATATAATATAGTATATTTATGTAAGTTTTCCATCTTTAATTAGACAAAATAGTCCAGACCACTTGACGTCATTTTTAAGAGTTTCAATCATGTGGGCCATATACAAACTTCATTTTACATCTACCTTTTCCTTCATTTTACAAATTTCCAACTCCAACTGTTTCCTAGATTTATATGCCCCTTAAATTCCATACAATTATGTAATTACGAATGAATTAAATACGAAAATTACAAACTTAGTGATGATAACTGATAATTTGATACAAATAAATGCATAGCTGATGCATTAACCATAATTGCTCCAAGTAGAAAAACAGAAAAAATTCTCTCTCAATTTCATATTATTTGACTTTGTGAAATAATGCATATATATTATGAAAAATATTTAAGGACATAATTTAAATCATATTTTCTATTATTGCCTTTTTCTAAATCATAATTAAATATAACTTTGCAAGTAGTGTAATTTATCTCCTAGAAAATATAAAACTTCAATAAATAAAAAAGCAAATATGGAAAAAGTTTCAATTATACATGTTGAACTTTGAACAATTCAATTATTTCAAATAAAGAAATAAATCTAAAAAAATAAGTTAATATTGAATAAAGGGAGTATCATTGTATTTGAAAATTTTAAAATACCACAAATAAACGTTACAAATTTCAATGAATGATGATTGGCACGGGCTTCCCTTTTCTATTATATATATATATATATATATATATATATATATATATATAAGAGTATATTACATATGTATGTGTGTGTGAGTGTTAACTAATAAATTCGTTAGATATATTAGGTGAACGAATATTTTATGACTAAATGTGCCTAGAATTAAGTATTTCTTAGACGAACATTTAGTTTAAGTCATCATCTAGTTGCTAATCATTGGCTGATAGTTCTGATGAGGCACTAATGCTAACTTCACTCCTTAATTAACTGTTAACTTTGAGTGTACATAAATAATACTTAAATTTGTATAAAATTAAATAAATAGACGCACGTCCTATGTGGCATCCTACATGACAATTAGTGTCTTACATGTTGTCCTACATGTATCATATCACATAGGACTCATGTGTCTACTTATTCAACTTTATATAAGTTTAGGTATCTACTTGTGCACACCCAAAATTAAAGGATATAAATGTGAAATAAGGCCTAATTTAAAAGCACATTTATATATTATGTTTGAACTTTTTAAGGGTTGGTGGTGCATGTTCTAATCTTCATTTCAAATGAGAAAAGGCTTTCGGTAAATACTTAGGCAACCAATAATATTATTCATGTGAAAGGAATAGGCAGCCTGCTATATTTGTTGGGAAAGACAAGAAACTAACAAGAATGTCAGACAGGATAGCAGCGAATTAATATCCAAATCTAAACTTTCCCTTTCAATTTGAACCAAGAGAAGACAAACCAAATCAAGCAATATGAAGAATGGACAGCAAGTATTCAACCAAACTAAAGCAATAAGATAAGAACAAGCCAATCACACAAGACAACGATTTACGTGGAAAACCCTTCGATGTGAAGAGTAAAAAAAAACCACGGGATCAAAAGCTCCACTATAAACACCAAAAGTTACAAAATTGTTCTCCAAAATTGGCCACAAAACAAGAGTCAAACAACGAGCAACAACAAATCAAGATTGCACCAAAACTAGAGAATTAAAGAAAAGATTTCACCCAAAACGCACTACTGTTCACGCCCTCAAATCAGAAGCTACAGACATCAAAATTCGATCTCCACCGTTGAATTGCAAGAACCAGATGCTGAGAACTCGCAGTTCAAATTTGAGCACGATCCAACGATTAACAAAGCCACATAGGAAGCGAAAAAAGATTCTAAACCCAACAATATTTTTATCACACGTCTGTCCCTAGTGAGTCATGTCTTGGTACTTCTAAATCCACTCATGGTAATAGAATGTGACAACCTCCTATATTATTCTTCTTTTGATTTTTCCATCGGTGTCCGAACTCATATCGAATCTCTATTAATTTAGATTCAATAAGTATTTACCATTTTCGTCACAACTCTCTTTAATACATCTGTTTTGTTTTTATTTCATTCAGTACTACGTAACAGTTGTGTTTTTCGGTGCTTGTTTCATCATATTTCATGTTGAATTTGAAGTAATTTTTCACGTACTCACAACTAGCTTTTATTATAGTGCAATAAATTATTTGGCCCATCGTAGATAGCAATATATAACTGCCAACTAAAATGGTCCATTATCATCCATTCATTTGTGAGGAGTCTACCAAAGTAGTAGCTTTTTAATACATACAAATATCCTAGGTTAAAGTCAATTATTATGTAGTGCCACTATGGAATGATGAAGTTGCTTGATCAAGAGCACAATTGTTGTCAAATCATCACCAAACATTTTTATGTAGCCTTGTGTATCAATCTGTTCGATTTGATTTTAAAATTTATTGATTAGGCTTATTGACTTATTAGTTATTCTATTTCAATTATAGGCAACAATTTTTCAGAATTGTTAGGGTTATTGAAATAATAAAAAAAAAGCTTCAACTTTCTGCCATTGAAATGTAGTAAAAAAGAATTTTGTCTACAATTAAAAGTATACATAAATCATACCCCTATGTCAACAATCAATAGTGATCCATTCAATGAAATATAGTCTAACCAAAATAATGTATACATTCAATAGCATACATAAATGGAACATACATGTATCATAAGTTCATTTATGATGCATACATCATACGGCGAAATTGTAAATACATGTAATTTAAGTCCATTTATAACATGTACATGCACTTAAAAATATATCAATTGTAATACAAATATACTAGCCAGTGAAGTTGTATGTGTTTATAACTAGGTTTGAGAAAATAAATACAATATATTTAGGGAAATCGGTGCACAGATACAACAAAATTAAGCGAACATGTCCAACAAAATTGAGCACAGATATAGCAAAGTTGAGCGGTGGATATAACAAATTTGAACTAAAGATACAAAGAATTTGAGCGACAGATACAACTCCTAAAAGTTTTAATGAATACTAATTAGGCAAACTATAATTATTAATGGTAATTATACTTCTAATTATACATGCTTATGAAATTTCCTCATAGATAAAAGTGACAAATATGCGGATTGAAATAAATTTTGATGAGTCAAAATAGCTTGTGTTAAAATAATTTGGGTCATTTGCACATGCCTCAGTTTTAAGGTAGTCTTTAATTTTTGTTACTGAAAATCGTTGGTCTTTAATTTTTCTCATCATAGCTTTAAAAAAAATATGACCAAAAATACCTCTGATAGAAGGAAAAAAACTTCCAAGGCAAAAGATATTCACAAGGCATAAGTTATTGGCACAACTTATGTCCCGAGCATAAGTTTAATGA
Source organism: Solanum bulbocastanum (assembly GCA_037074985.1). NCBI lineage: Eukaryota > Viridiplantae > Streptophyta > Magnoliopsida > Solanales > Solanaceae > Solanum > Solanum bulbocastanum. The sequence goes on from CM073604.1 coordinate 5,817,279, forward strand.
TATAAGTTATACCTTAATACATAAATTTAGTGGCACAAATTATGCTCCAAAATGCGCTTCTCAAGACTCGAAGCCCCAAACCAAAAGATCCTTATTAAGGGTGGCGAGATAGATACAACACTTCTCCTCTTAACCTAATACCATGCATTTTTTTTTTTTTTATCATTTGATATACTTAATAAATTTGAAAATTCTATTAATTAAACCTTATTTGTTTTCACTTAATGAAAATCTTAGTTTTAAATATTCATATTTCAGTTGTTAAGTATGTCTAACTTTTAGTTTAATTTTTTTATGTTACAATCACTTAATGAGTATGAATAGGTCTAAAAAAAAAGAGTATGAATAGGTCTTAATATTAAGATATGTAACAAATCTTGAATTCTTAATATCATTAAGATATTTATTTATTAATTTCTTAAAAATAGTAGTTCACCAATTCCATTTTATTCACCGTTATCAACTATTGTGGTTGTGGTGTGTCGGTATCAACTATCATCCTCAGTTATACCCATCATCATTGTCAAATATAGACATCCATCACACTACTAGCTACTATATGCAATCATCACGATTAATCATCATTCTCATAATAGTCAACAATCACCACCCAATTGGCATCATTCACCACCACCATTAGTTATTCCTATCTTCCACCACAACTATCAATCGCCACAACCTACCACTATCAATCACTACTAGCAACCACCATTACCACTAGGTACAACATCACAGCATGTACCACTACACCACATATGGGTGTACATAGGTCGATTTGGTTTGGTTTTTCATTAAAACAAAACCTAAACCAATTATGTCGGTTTATTAAATCTAAAAATCAAATCAAAGCACGCAAAGTCGGTTTTTTGGGTTTCGGTTTTAGTCGGTTCTTTCAGTTTTTTTCGATTTTTTGATTTTTTCGGGTTTTTACAGCTATACGGTGTTTGAAAAAGAGATCAAATATAGTTTCACTTATCTGTTTGATAAGTTAAACTTAAGAAATATTAAATGAATAGATAAAAAATATTATTTATAATTTACTTTGTTAATATATTTTTAGTTAGTTTATAGTTTATAAAATTATAAAATTAGTTAGTTAATATATATATATTATGCTGGTTTCGTTTGGATTCGATTTTACTTTTTTTCTTTAAATGCCAAACCAAACCAAGAGTGGTCGTTTTTTTTCAACCGCTAAACCAACCAAATCAAACCACAAATCGTTTTTTTTTTTTTTTTTGTTTAATTTGGTTCATCGATTCGGTTTGACTTGTACAGCCCTAAGTCACCACACATCATTTACCATTGAACCATGCAACATGTACATTTACACATGCCCGCAACACCATCATTAGCCAATGACATCCCCAATCGGCATCCACAACCAGTAGTACTATATCAACGGCCATATAATTTTAAAAAAATATTTTATTGATATAATATTAGGATAATTTAATATTCTATTAATTTTTATATTTATTAATTTTTAAATAAAGACAAGTTGGTACATTCAGATTTTGAAAAGACAAACAGTCTTAATTATTTAATAATCAAATCTTAACACAATACTTTAATATTCAAATGTGTATATAGATACAAAACATGTAAATCTTAAAGCACATCTTAATATTGAGATATATACTTAAATTCAAATTGTTTTAATCTTAAAAAAAAAAAAAAAAAAATGAGGCCTTTGTTCTATTAATTTATCCTGTCTGTTATTTGTTTCGCATATGTCTCCTTACATAATTGACTTGCAAAGAATCTTCATTACATTTTCTTCATTTTGAAGGAGGAGCAAACTCAAGTATTAAAGTCCTATTCTTTTACATTCTCTCATTGACCTACCTCTGAAACACTATGGACAATGCTGCTGCTTTTATTAGTAGTTGTCTCTCTACAAAGAACAGAATTTTGCATGTGCAGATCCAGGATTTGAATATTACTGGATCAAATTCGAAATTCTGCCACAACTCATTCAACTTAGGGTTCAAAATCTATGTTTGTACTTGTTTAGCCAATTTTTTAATATACATATTCACAGTCTGAGCCAAAGTTATTGGATTTGAAATTGCATCATGTAGATAGTGGCGAAGTCAGAATTTTTAATAAGGGGGTTCAAAATCTGAAGAAATAAACACACGAAGTAGCCGAAGGAGATTTGACATCTACTATATATACCTAAAAAATTATTTTAACCATGTAGAAATAATATAATTTTCTGCCGAAGGGGTTCGGATGAACCCACTAACTATAAGGTGGCTCCACCACTGCATGTAGGATCCACTAGTTTCTCCATATCCCGGACTTGAACCGAAAACCTCTGAGCTCTAGTGCTTCAACTCTTCTAAAAGCAGCACCATTCAATTACACACTATAACAAACCATAATCAAGGCTCTCCTCCCAATAGCACACCACTGCTACCTTACTTACTACAATGGCCAATCATCATTCATCAAATATCATGGCATTTAAACCTCTCAATCTCATACAACTCCTTATATTAACATTCCCTTGTGTCTATTATATGTAATAAATAGTGAGTCCCACTTTTATCAAGAGTTGTTCCAATCTTCATATATTCTCTGTGATAGTTTAAGTGAAATTTCTATGGAAATTTTCCATTCACAACTCACAATTGATAATGTACTCTCCATTGTTTAGTCTTTGTCTAATCTTTACCTTCTTCCTTCTCTCCTCTGCCACTCATCGTCGCCTTCTCCATCAACCGCTTCCTCCAACTTCAACTCCATCCATTAATAAAGCTAAACCTCCATATCCTCATTATCATCCATTTTTCGTATTTTTTCTTCCTCCTCCTCCTCCTCCGCCACCTTCGAATGATTTTGCCACTTTTCCTGCTAACATTTCCTCCCTCATTCTTCCACGTTCCTTGCATTCCTCTAATAATTCCATCACCAACAAATTCATCGCCATTCTCGTATCTGCATCCATCCTCTCTGCTACATTCATCACTGTCCTTGTTCTTTTCTTCTTCCTTTACCATCGCTATCCCCACCGTGAAGATGAACACTATGATGATGATCACGAGACAAATGATACTCTCCCACTTGTCTCATCTAATACAACCCCTTCTCACATTGAAATTGAAAAGAAAACGTCGTCAAAGCTTGTGAGTTGCAGAGAAGAAATTGCTCAATCTTCTACAGCCTCAAATGACTGTGTCACACTAAACTACCAAAGAATTGGATCACCAGAACTCCGTCCTCTCCCTCCATTGCCACGACATCAATATTTCAAGCAACATCTTAATATTGGATCATTTGAAGATGAAGACGACGGATTCTTCTCCCCCAGAGGATCCTCTGGGAATAGAGGAAGTCCCGATTTCATACAAAGGAGTTTCCAGTATCAATATCTGAATTTCAATTCATCAAATGATTCATTATCCAATAGTCCTTCTGGAGAGTTGAGTTTGGTTAAATTTCCAGCACGGCCAAGGTTTATTCTTCAGCAAGTTGAACATAGACCAATGTCATCACCTTCAATATCTTCTGGTAGTACTCATAATTCCCCTGCTTCTCAAATTTCAAGTTCCTCACTACAGAATCCCATGTCTACTATGAGTAAATTCGGATATCCTGAGAGGTATGTATCGAGAAGACTTCCACCTCCACCACCACTGCCACCACCTCGAGTAGTAATCGATAATGATGGGCCATTGATGCCCGTTTCATTCCATAGTGCTGATGGAGAAAGTATAAAGCCAAAGCTAAAGCCTCTGCATTGGGATAAAGTCAGGGCCAACTCAGATAGAGCAATGGTTTGGGATCAACTGAAATCTAACGCTTTCCAGTAAGATTTATGTCATCACTCAATAATTTAAAAACCTATGTTGCTCGACTCTCCAAAAATGTTGCGGCACGTGTCAGATCCTCCAAAAACACACTACTTTAGGAGAATTTGACGTGCATCGATCAACATTTTAAAGAGTTTGAGCAAACTTGGATTTAAATGCATATCTTTTTATTTAGAGAGATGATTAGTAGTGTGAACTTATTTGATCTTCTAACTTTTTTAAGAATAAAAATAAAAAAAAAACTAGCTTGATCTTCTAAAGTTCTAACAGCTTAACAATTCAGTATATCCTTGTTATCAATGGATTTTAGTTCATTTCATTGGTACACCGTCCCAATGGCACCATTCGAATTTTGAGAGTCAAAATATTTTAATCTTGATTGAATTTTCAAACGTAGAATCCGTATATTTTATAAAAGAAAACTTTACATATTTGAAAATTGTAAGCAGGGGTATATAAGCCAAACTGTAAAGTCAAACCGAACCGACGAACCAAATCAAACCGAAAAAAAAAACCGATTTATGGTGTGGTTTGGTTTGGTTGGTTTGGCGGTTGAAAAAAAGATCGACCACTCTTGGTTTGGTTTGGTATTAAAAGAAAAAAAGTCAAACCGAACTCAAATCAAACCGACATAGTTGATATATTTTTAGTTAGTTTATATATTTTATTTCAAATTTGGGTAAAATTTTGTAAATATTATATATATATATATATATATATATATATATATATATATATATATATAATTTTATTTATAGATAAAAAATATTATTTATAATCTACTTTGTTAATATATTTTTAGTTAGTTTATAATTTTCAATGTTTATATATTTTATTTCAAATTTGGGATTGTAAAAATTGTAAATATTTTATTTTGTATTAAGATCCAAAGTTATAGTTATATTGTTATAATTTTTCAAATTCGAAGTTAACAATTTACTTTGTAAATGTTTTGTATTCAATTTGCCTCTGGCCTTTAGTTTTATTAATTTAACAGAATGAACGTTGATATTTCAAAAAAAATATTTTGTACTCATGTGAATTTTACCATCTTTTTGGAAATTTCTATTCATTTAACATTTTTTTAAGTTTAGCTTATCACACATGTAAGTGAAAATATTTGATTTCTTTTTCAAATATCGTATAGTTGTAAAAAACCAAAAAAAAACGAAAGAACCGACTAAAGCCGAAACCGAAAAAACCGACTTTATGTGGTTTGATTTGGTTTTTAGATTTAATAAACCAACATAATTGGTTTAGATTTTTTTTAATGAAAAACCAAACCAAACCGACCTATGTACACCCCTAACTGTAAGTCACAAAAATTGACAATTCAAAATACTTAAAAGGCATATGAAAAAATCACAGTCAAAGAAAAACTCGTTTGACTCTCGAAACTCGAACAATGTCTTATAAATTGGGTCGGAGGGAATATATATTTCCTAATCAAGATAAACAAAAATGTTTCCTAATCTTGAAGAATAGTTTCATTTGTAATTTTTTTTTAATTTTCCCATTTCTTTTTTTTTGTTGTTGTTGTTGCCATTTTAGGTTAAATGAGGAGATGATTGAAACATTATTCACTATAAATTCTTCAAATTTAAATTCAAAAGATGGTGTAAGACTCCCAGTTATTCCTGTGATGAATCAAGAGAAGCAGTTACTTGACCTAAAGAAGTCTCAGAACATTGCAATTTTGTTGAGAGCACTTCAGATAACTAGTGATGAAGTTTGTGAAGCACTTTTAGAAGGTTTGAAACTATCTTGTTTTGTCATATTTAATTGATGTCTCATTTTTTTAATTAAGAAATCTCCAGGTAAGTATTGCAAGGTTCGAAACTCGGTGGATATAATAGGCTTACTTCTTTGCTTATTTCCACTTAAATACCAAGTTTTTATAAATGAGAGATTTCATACCTTGACATGCGCTTAATCCGCACATCACGTGTTGCACTCTCACCACTAGATCAAAGTCATGCTGGTTTCTTTTATGTCTCATTATTGTATGAGTTCTATGAAGTTTAAAGGCCTTTTAATGTATTTTAGCTGTGGTGGTTTCACATTCTAGTTTTAAATGATGAACTGCAAATTGGCACTACTATAACATGGTGACATTAAATTCTGGTCCTACCAAGTGATGTGTCCATTATTAACATCTTGAGCCATAGCTAGCACTCCCTCAGTCTCAATTTATGTGGCACTTTTTGTTTTTCGAGAGTCAAACAGTTTAACTTTGACCAGAAATTTGCGCAAGAAATCTTCAATTTTTTTGAAATGAAATTTATATAATTGTAAACTGCGTAAAAAGTACTATAAGTCACAATAATTGATAATTCAAGATGTTTAAAAGATCAATGAAAAACTTACGGTCAAAGATAAACTTGTTTGAATCTCGAAATTCGAAAAGTGCCACATAAAATGAGACAGATGGAGTACTGTTTTGTTGGGATGTCATTTCATGTTTATGAATGAGCTCTGATGCTGATCAAACCTTTTGTTTTACATATTTACTCATTTAACATATTCTCTTTGCCCCTTAAACCTCCTCCCAGTCTAAGCCAAAAAGTGAAAATTAAGGTGCTTTTGCATAAGGAACTACTTATGTATCTTCTTTATCCTAAAAAAAAAAAAAACCAAACAAACCAGGTAGTGCTGACAGACTTGGAATGGAGCTACTGGAGAGTCTGACAAAGATGGCTCCCACGAAAGAAGAAGACCGGAAGCTGAAGAACATCAAAGATGAATCACCATTCAAACTAGGCCCTGCAGAGAAATTTCTCAAGGCAGTGGTTGATGTACCTTTTGCATTCAAGAGGGTGGATGCAATGCTTTACATAGCTTGTTTTGATTCTGAGGTTGAATACCTTAAGGGGTCATTTCAGACATTAGAGGTAAATTATGCTTTGCATCCATGAACTCGCGTACCTAGTCTGCATTGATGGAATGACACGACATACTCTGCAGTTGTATGATGATAAAACTTGTGGTACGAGTAAACTTCTAGTCTGAAGTTTACCTTTTACTCTTCTACTTAAGTTCCTAGCTAGGTTGATTTTGATCCCTTTGCTGAGTCTTAAACTCCGACTCCCCAACTCTAAACTGGCTGGAAATGCCCATTTTGAGCTTGCTCAGGGCGGATGTTCTCACTGATCTTGACTTTACAAATAGTCAGCTTCTGTTTTTCCATATGGAATCTCTTAGAATTAGGGACCTTTAGTTATTCAAAATTTCACTTCTGTCACTTTCTTTTTGTTATTTCATTATTGCAGATTGCATGTGAAGAATTAAGGAATAGCAGAACATTTTTAAGGCTTCTGGAAGCTGTACTCAGAACCGGAAACCGTATGAATATGGGAACAGACAGAGGAGATGCACGTGCCTTCAAGCTCGACACACTTCTTAAGCTTGTAGATATTAAAGGTGCTGATGGGAAAACCACCCTTCTGCATTTTGTTCTTCATGAAACTATTAGAGCAGAAGGTTCTCATCTTTCAGGTGCTGAGTTATCATCTCACGATGAGGCTGAGTTTAGAAATGGTGTTCACGTTATTTCTGCCTTGAGCCACGAGCTTGCTAACGTGAAGAAAGCAGCTGTGATGGACTCGGATATTCTTAGCAATGAAGTTGCAAAACTAGCAGCTGGAGTTGCTAAGATTACTGATGTCATAAAGCTGAATCAGGGGTTGGTTTTGGATGAGAGTAGCAGAAGGTTTTCCGAGTCGATGAATGGATTCTTGAAGAAAGCTGAGGGAGAGATTATGAATATACAAGCCCAGGAGGAATTTGCTCTATCCATGGTAAAGAAGCTAACAGAATATTTCTATGGTGACTTGGCTAAGGAAGAAGCTCAACGGATCAGGATATTTATGGTAGTTAAGGACTTCCTCTCTATCATTGATCAAGTGTGCATAGATTTGGGAAAATAACAGAGAAAACATTGAACTTTTCACAAGTTTTTCGCGTCGACAGTGAAGGCAACAAGGTAACTGAAGATAAAATATACTGGAGTTCTTCATCCCTATATGTATTTTATATGCATTATACAGAGATCTTACCATATCAGAAAAAGTTATATATATTATATTGAAGAAATGAATAATATCGTGATTTTATCGTTTATGGGATGGTTAGAGTTCACTTCTTGATATTGCAATTAACATTGCAACATATAGTGGTGAATCTAGGATCTAAAGTTGAGAGTTCAAAATGAATGTGATCTTACTATATGTATACATTATAATATATGTAGACATAGTTCAAGGCAAAAGCAATGTATTCAGCTGAACCTACCATAGAACACCCCTCCTTGGGTAATATTTTAGCGAGGCTAGTTATAACCTTGAAAATATGGTGTAGCAACTATTATCTCCTGAAAATTCACAATGATTCTTTTGATTGAAAAGCTACAAAAAAAAAAAAAAAAACACTGTAATCCCATAGGTGGAGTCTAGGGATGATAGAGTGGACGCAAACCTTACCCTACATTGAGAAGGTAGAGATATTGTTTCCGATAAACCTATGATACCTGAACAATGGATAATAATCTAACCTATAATCTTATACACTTATTGTCACATATAAATGGTAAAAATATTAAACAACAATAAACATTCAAATGTTACTTCAGCAGCCTGGCAGATCAACCAGGAACCTAAGGAAAGAAGACAATTACTACTAAAGATCACAAATGTGCAGTTGTATCATACTCTTTTAAGAAATAGTAATACTCTTCTTGTTTCATTCAAAATATGATAAGACAGATTCAACTCTAGAAAATACATAGAGTTGCTATATATTTGAACTTTTTGTATCAATTGTTTTATGGAAATAGGACAACTGACCATACATTTCGGCCATAAACTAATTAGAAATAGAAATGGTTACATTATTCTATATGTGAATAGCTGTAATTAACACAGCTTCTATGGCCAGTTAAAATATTGGCCATATCTTGTTATAAGCATCATATAACACTATTCTATGGTCATTAAAAAGATGACCGCTGAGATGAGAATAAACTCACAGCATTCCTTGCTGCTCTCACTTTGCTTACTAACACCTTCCACTTCACCTCGTCCTTCTTGGTCTGTTGCAGCATTTTCTCCTTGAAATGACTGAAGCAATAAAAAAAATTGGCATTTGTTAATGGTGGATAATTGAAGTGAGCAATACAAACAAAAGGAAAGTAGTTGACCATCATTTACAGGATTTTGGTTTTCAAACTGAGAATCACTACTTTACCAAGCAACACGCGCCCTTTATAATTTTGTGCTGATTCTCAATGGTTCAACGAGTTTTACAAAAATGGTCAACGGCTAAATATATGCAGACCATGCATCTTGTAACACTCATTTTTCCATCTTAAACTAGATATGGTACTGTGAATAGTAGCTTGGTAATTTTTGGATAAACTGCCAATACGAGTAGGGCTACAACACAGCGTCTCTTTTGATAAAAATGAGTAGGATTACATGTTTAGATATTGAAACTTTTTGACTTTTCAACTTGCACAACCTGACTTCATCTAGATGCTTCAAAGGTAGAGTGTTAGTTGTACAACAAAGATGCTTCAGAAATATACAATTAGTCATCCTTAATGCAAAGAAACATTTGCTTGCCCTGCAATAGTTTGAAATGCAAGGCACAGAACTAATGTCGATTGCCGTTAAAGCACAGTGCTAGCAGGTGATGTCAACAATTGACATGTAATCTACTGTGAATAAGCATAGTGCTAGCAGATGAAGTCAGCAACACGCAAGTCATCTACTGTATGACAAAAACTTTAAATATATAGCTGCTTCACGAACTGTGATTCTATCTAATAAAATATCACCAGAAAATGTATTCTCTTACCTACAAAGAGGAACTTTGCAAGAGTCAGGTTCTTCACAAATGCATGAATGTAGCTCAAAAATCTGCCACATTCTCTTGCAACGTACACATCCACCGGGAACTTTAATTTTGCAACTAGAGAAATGACGGACCAGAGACTCCAGCCCCTTGCATGCAGGAAAACTACAGGCCTCTTGGCTTGCTTTAAGCACCTTGTCACGAGGTCCAATAGTTCGACACCCATCCCTGCAAATGTGAACCAGAGCTTCCATAGCTTCATGCAGCTGCAAATACACCTTTTTCTCTTCAATTTTCTTAAGCCTATCTTGTTTTCTCTGAAAATCAAACAATAAGAAGATTATCTATGCCAATCAATATACTCCAAATGACATTCAGTGGATCTGGGACAAATCACTGGGTGTTCAAATTATCAAGGAGAATGTGATATTCTCTAGACAAATTGCAGTAACCATCTTACCGTATCAGCTTCAACAACAAATTCTAAAAGTTCCTGTTCAAGTGCGGGATTAGCACGTCTCATTACTTTCCAACCCTCAGTAGATGATATGCTCTTGAAGTTCCCCACAACCATACGAATGCAAAAGAGAGTAAGCCGTGGTGCATCACAGTCCCTCGCCAACTGAAGGACATCTATCACGTTATCCAAGGTCAACCAACCCTTCTCCAAATGGTTTATGCACACTCTTTTGAGTGATGGTACTGAGTAGAAATGTGATAAGACCAACAGATGCAGAACAAACTTCTTTACATCTCCTTCGTCGTAACTGCATTAGGTTAAAAAGGTGACATAAATGACTTTATGTGTAGATAAAAGTACCATGTAAATAGCTTTGATGTCGGAGATCTTCATAAATTTATGATGCTATGCAAACATTGCCCTTTGACTCAATTATATGTTTAAGAAATTTAAGATCATTCGTACCATTCTTATCCTGAATAGCTAATGTTGGATTTTATCAGCAATAATAAACTCACTAAAAGATTCAATAGAGCTAGAAGGTGAAACTTTCTGCATACCAGGCTGAGTAGAGGAAACGGATGAATACATAGACCGCGCCATGAGGTACCCCAGCGATCTTTATGCATCTAATACCATTCCTTACTTTGGATTGCTGCAGAAGATTCCCCAGCACTGGAGATGCAACAGTCTATGGAAATGACAAGGGAGAAAGCACAATAAATAATGGGCATTGCTAATAAAGAAAACCTGACAGACAAAACAAGAAGTTAAAATGTTCGACTTTCTATAAAATCCCAATTCAGTGCAAAACAGCATCCAGTCAAAATGAAGATAACAAAACAGTGATCTAGTGAATGCCTCAACGAAAAAGGTGTGTACGGTATGGGATTGGTAGGATATTGTTAAGGGAATACTGACCAGAAGGGCATAATGAGCTGGAATAACTGATCCATTTTCTGCAATTACATGTACGTCTGCACCAAATCCTTCTTTGAAGAGCCTGTCCCATGTATCTTTTGGGACACAATCAGAATTAGCAAGTTGTCGAGGAACAGTGGCTCTTGACTGAATTTTACCAGTAACTGGAGGAGGTTTCGGAATATTAGTAGGTAGATTACAAACAGGAGACGTTGGATCTTCAAAAAATTCGACACTGTCAGCTGCGCCTGCTTCTATGCGTATGTTGAAGGATCCACCAAAAGATTCAACAGCTGCTGATAGCCAAGAGGTATGCAAGTCTGGTGATGCCATCAACTACTAGTCCAAATATTTATCCAACAAAGATATATCACGACCACCTATTGAATGAAATAGAAGGCAAAAAAAACAAGTTACAAACTTTCAAGCTTCACTCAGGAATATCTAACAAACTAGACATCCATTATAATATTGTAAAGATATAACACCTAACTCAACCCCAAATGCTAGCTCATGGCGGGGATTGCTTGACTCCATATAAGCAAACCACCAATCCATTCTCCAAACAATGTGGGACTCTAACACCCTCTTCACACTCAGGCACAACTAGAGAGTGGACTAGAAGTACAAACGGAGATGGACCTGACTTTGATACCATGTTAATATATGGCACCTGGATCTAACTCAACCCCAAAATAGCTCATGATAGGAGAATTCTTCAAGTCAATATAAGCAAACCACTGACCCATTCTCCAACTAATGTGGGACTCTAACCCACTCTAACATATAATATAGCAAATCAAGTTCAAATAATCCAACCCAATTCAATAGTTCTATACTAAAAGGGTAGCTACCGCACTAAGCCTGCGCTATGAGCGGGGTCCAGGGAAGGGCCAGACCACAAGGTTCTATTGTCGCAGTCTTACCCTGCAATTCTACAAGAGGTTGTTTCCACCGCTCGAATTCATAACCTCCCGATCACATGGCAACAGCTTTTCTAGCTACATCAAGGCTCCTTTCTTAACAATTCTATGTTGTTGATTAGTATTTGTCATGCCAAAGTAATTTTTTGAAAAAAGAAAGAAATTGGCATCCTTTTTAATTGTAGTTTAAGCAAATAAAGGGGAGTAAACAGAAATAATGGAATAAAAGCTCAAAAAGAACCAACAGTAAGAGCCTTCAAATATCTTAAGGACTAGTAACTTTATACTAAATTCTCTATTTTCTTTAACCAACTTTTCTTCCCTTCAAAGTTAGAAGCCTATTCCATGCTTTTTTCAAAACCCCAAATTGGGTAACATTCACAAGTACCATTAGACAAAGAAGCAAAACATAAGAAAGAAATTGCCAGACAAGTCCTAAAAACTTCTTTTTATTCAAATAAATAAATACACAAATCTCATAAAATGATTTACAAAAAACATATATTTACTAAAGATCAAAGTTCTACTCTCCTTGGCTAATATTCTTTCTATAATCAATGTGGCAGGCTTTATCTTTATAATATTGTAAAAATCAAGCAACACTAGCAAGTGGTCAATGAATTAAGTTGAAAACTACGAGGTCTTTGGTTTAAATCTCATCTCATCAGAGATTCTAAAAGATAACACTAAGGGAGTGTTTGGTATGGAGGAATATATTTTTCAGAAAATGTTTTTCAATTTTTCAATGTTTGGTTAGTCAAAAATGTTTGAAAAACATTTCTCTAGAAAAATGAACCCGGTTCCCTCACTGCCCATCCCATTCCGCCTCCATAATGTTTTGATAGATACCACATAAATACGGTTGGAATATTATTTTCTTGTTTGCTTACCAAACACTAGAAAATAAATAAAAATCAACTTATTTTCCTACACACTAGACACACCCATAACTTTTCTCATATGTCTCCGTTTTAATGGACTGAGTTATCTAATATATATGATTGATGGAAGATGACAAATGTCCATACAACAAATCAAAGGCAAACACAAGTTAGCCCAAATATCATGGTTATAACAATAGAAATCAAGCAAGATAAACAATCCCTATAAATTATAGTAAAAAAAAGTAATTAGAAATTTCTGAAAGTTAAAAATTACGAGAAAACTCTAGATCCTACGGTTCCATTTCCATCCCTCGATTAAAAAAAAAATCTTTTTTTCAAAATAAATGGTCTTGGGTAAGAAAAAAAAACATATCTGAACTATAGGCTACATAACTAGTGCCAAACAATTTATTTCTTATCAATTTATGATATAGTAAAATTAAACTGAGAAGATTCTCTATCAGAAAATAAAATAATCCAAACTTGATAATCCTTTTAACTTATAATAATAATTAAAACAAGTTACAGACTAACAGCAACATACCTTATAGCAGATAGAAAAAAATAAAATCTTCAAATCTCTTCAAAAATCCCCTTTATAATTGTTATAACTTTCAGCTCAAAAAACCTGTACAGTTAAAAAAATTAAAAAAAATTAATGAAAGAAATTTCCATGAATTTAGCCTATCCGGAAAATTCTGATCTCAAATGTTTATCACATTAGGTAAAATAAAGGGTGCCAAAAAAACAGAGGAAAATCATTTTGATTATCAAGAAAAGGAAAATCAAAAACTTATGTTCCATTGATGTAGATTATCAAAAAAAAAAAAAAAAACTTACATGAATGGACATATTGGAATTTGGGTATGATAAAAAGAACACTTTTTTTTTTTTTTAATATTTGGAGAAAACAAAGTTGTGGGTTTAAAGAAGGGAAGTACTTATTTGAGGTGCAGCCAAGTAGGATAGAAAAGGAAAGGGGGTTTCTAATAAATACAGAATCTTATACTAAGGAGTTTAAATATAAAAATGATGACTATACTTAATTGGTCAAACTTTATTTAAGTAATATGTATTTTATAATAATCAAGTTTGACTTAATACTATGGTATGTTAGTAAAAGAAAAATTATAGGTTGATATTAAAATTGTCTCAATTTTCTGTATAGACTTATCAAATAAGCAAGGGTGGCTCTGAAGGCTTCGCCAGTGAGGCTATTGCCTTAGGCCTCAAAAATTTGAAGGCCCTAAATTTATTTAAATTATTGTTATTGATTTTATTAATATAATTTATATAAATAAAATTATTATTGTATATTTTTTATTATTATTTGTTTGAGAGTATTTTTTACCAATAAGTTCATAAATTCTCACAATTTTTTCACTCATTATTTGATATATTTGTTTTTAACTTCCAATTTTAAATTTTATCCTTTTTATATAGAAACTAAGTTATATATATTGATAACATAATGAATTTTTTTCTTACCTTTTCTTAAACTGCGTGAACACAAAAATATTCATGCACAAGTTTCCTTTTCGTTTTAATTTAATATACTATATGAAAATTTTATAATTTGTTTTAGATATTCACCAATGAAAGCTACTTAATAGAATGAATTATATCATTTAAATTGAACACATATTTGATAAGAAGATGTATATATTTTTGTTACTATTCATGTTCAAAACTTCAACTATTAAGTTATGTATGTTCTTTTCTTTTTCTTATTTGTGATGATAGCCAAATTTAAATTTAAATTTGAGTTTTGAAGCTTAACATCCATAATCCAACACTTTATTTTTTGTACTCTTCTTCCTTTTCTTTTTGTGTGTGTGAAAATTGTTATTTTTTGTCTTAAATGATTAATCTATTGTGTAGAAAATAAATTTTCTTGTTAGTGTATAAACTTTATAAATTCTTAATATGATTTTGCCTTAAGCCACAAAATCTGTTGAGCCGCCCCTGCAAATAAGCAAAAGTTTATAAAACGCATGGTACTATCACAAAGTTATTCTAAAAAAATACAACATTTATTAATCAAATTTTAACTCAATAAAAAAATCAAAATTAGACATTGGTTGGTAAATAAATTTGATCAAAAATAATGAATTTGGTGAACATAAACAGTAAAGTAGGAATTGATTTGAAGGGATATCAACTTTTATGTTGGTAACTGGTGAGAATAATTGTTATATGAGATATAAATTGTTTAAAAGCAGTATGAATTAAAAAATGTGTTTACATATGAAATAAATGGTTGGTAGATATAAATGTGGGTTTTAACAAAATATAAACTTGTAGATCAATTTTTATATTTGAACATTTTCAAATCATGATTTGAAATTCCAACATGTTTTTTGGAGAATTTGGGACATTTCATGGTATAAAATCATGAGATGAAATCGGCTTGAAATCACATGTCCAAATGCTGATTTCATATCGCGATATGATATGAAATCGTATGTTCAAACGCCTACTATACATCCTGTTATAAATATTTATTTATCATATAGATTGAAATGATTATATTGTCGAAATAATTAATAAATTCATATCAGATACACTATTTCTTCATATACATATATTAAAGATACTAGATATATGTATCTTTAATTAATATCAAATACATTCTAAAATACAAATACATGGAGAGAGGTGAATGAGAGAGTCTGTGTATTTCAGATACATGTGAATCACAATAAATACATAAATATGGGATACCAAATACATTCTAAAATACAAATAGATATATAGAGAGAGGAGAAAGGCGAGTGAGATAAGAGAAAAGTGAGCGAGAGAGTTATTGTATCCCAAATACATGCAAATCACGTTTGGATACAATGTACCTAGAATAAATTACACATAATTTGACCTGCATGTATTTGAGATACATATATCTGAGTGTGCCTGATATATGTATCTGCGAAGTAAATTTGATACAGAAGATAATTTAAAAAACTATAATCAAAGCACGTACGTAATCAAATCCTAAATTAATGAGATTGGTGTTATTTGCTCCGAGTAAAACTACTAAACGGGTCACAAAATAGTATTTTATTATAAATTTTACATATACTTGTGACTCAATGTATAATCAACCCCCTTAAATTTATCAACATAGACACTCGAACTAAGTCTTGTTCTATTTGAACTTCTCAACTCCTAATTAAGTGCTTCATCTAGACATTTTCAAATCAATTTTTGAACACAAAAAAATGTGTGCCTTCATTCGACTATTAGGTAGTTAAGTTAACCACATATAATATATTATTTTCTTTAGTTATATGCATTCGCTTCGATAAGCAGTAGCATTTTTGACATTTGCTATTTGAGCTTACTGAGTATATAATTAAGAGTAAATTTTAGGTTTAGCAAACATAAAAATCATGTTTATATGTTATAGCTATAGTTTGTATAATTGTTCTTCATAGCAAACATTATGTTTGCTATAAAGCATCAGATTTGTATAAATCGTTGGCAGCCTCTCATTTGTATAAATTATTGGCAGCCTCTCATTTGTATAAATTGTTGGCAGCCTCTCATTTGTATAAATCGTTGGCATCATCTCAATTCAATTTTATGTGTTTGTATATTTGCATAAAATTTGAATTTGTATACAATTGAATTGAAATAAAACATTTGTATATCAAATATATATCTCTCTCGCTTTATACAACACAAATTATACATTGTAATTTATATAATCTGTGTTTGTATAAAGCGAGAAAGAGAGAAAGGCAAAAGAGAACTAGGTAGGGGAAGAATTGTATTTGTATAATTATAAGTGTATAGGATGAAAATATATGTATTTGTATTTGTATATACAGTTTTCTCTCGCTTTATATAAACACAAACACATTTTATACATTTGTGTTTGTATAAAGTGAGAGAGGTGAGGGAGAGACTGACGAGCAAGAAATGGAGAGTGGCGAGCGATAAATCTGGGGAGAGAGGCGAATGGCAACTGTTTGCTATGGGTTTCAATTAAATCAAATTGTGGTTATAACATTTAATTTGAATTAATAGTTTGATATTCTGTACAATTTTTCCAATAGTTAAATGAGTCAACATATTTTATGTGACTAACTTAATTACTTAATAAACAAATGAAACAAACACATTTTTGCTTCGAAATTTGATTTCATAGTGGTCAGTTGAAACACTTTATTAGAAGTTGAGGTATTCACTATAACCAGGGCAGTGAGTGTTTAAATAAAATATTTTAATAAATTTCATGTGCAATTCTCATTTACACATTGAAAAAACAATCTGAAATGTATACAAATTCTGAGTGAATAAATACACAAATATGTATAAATGAGTGCAATGTATACATGATGTCCATGATTAAAAAACCCTTCAATGCAGTGTATACATATCATAAGTGAAAATGAATACATGAATGTTCGATTTTTGAATATGTATACACTATAGGGGATAACATAGATATAAATGTATACTAATACTAAGTGAATGAATACACCGTTCTTTTACCTATATAAAATCATCAACTATACAATTGGAATGTAACAACCCCAAAAATTTCTAAGTTATAACTCGAACCATTCTTTATTCGTGAATAAGATTGTACCGGGTGATTATTAAATTTTCCAGATGTGTAAAGGTCAATTCTTTAGTGATGGAATGGATTGGATATGAATTAAGGTAACTAGGATCCCCTAGCACAAAGTTGAGTTGAAAACTTCCATACCAATTAAGTTTTGATGTAAGATTCTAATTGGGTCAATTTCAAATGACCATATCTCTTAGAATTTAAAGAGTTATGTAACTCATAGCCTATCAAATTAAAGGTATTTGAATCTTCTTTCCAACACCACTAAGGTTGGGCACCGGATCGGAATGGGACCACCTGACCGGATGAATCGGTATCGGACCGAAATGGGACGGTTTGACCGGGTTGTTGACCGATAGCGGGATGAACCGGATCGGATTTATCGGGATGGAGGAGGCTTGGTTCCGTCCCGTCCCACTATGTACCGAGATAGAATCGGGATGGACCGAAATGGACTGAAACAGAACGAGATGGGATAAACGGGACGATTTGAAAACTTATAATGTTTTTTTTATTCTAAGTTTATTAGTTTATAGTATTTAAGTTTTAAAATTTATAATGTAATTTTACTTAAGTTTATTTTAAAGATATTTTTTTTAGATTTTTTACTTATATAAGTTTGTAAGTTAGGTTTAATAAAGTTTTTTTGAAAAGTTTTTGAGCTTATGTTATAAGTTTTCAAGATTTGAATATTTTTGAAGTTTATAAGTTATTAAGTTATACTTATTACTTGTAATTTAAAAAAATTAAGTTTGTAATTTTTAAAAAATTAAATAAACAAAAAGGAAATGCTAATAAAAGTATAAAACAATGACATAAATACTATTTTAATTAACTAAAAATGATTATCGGGACCAAACCGGACCGGAACGGAACCGGGGTGAATCGGGATGAACCGATACTGGTATACTGGTACCAAATCATGATATCGTTCCGTTCTGAGTACCGGTTCAATGTATCTTATTCTGTCTCGAATACTACCTGGTCAGAACGGATCGAAATGGTACCATAACGGTATCGGTACAACCCGGTCCGGTGCCCAGTCTTAAACACCACCAATTTCACAACAATTCGAGTTTCGAGTAAAAAGTTATGACCATTTTACTAACCTGATACAATGCAGTGACGAATTAGCCAATGGAAAAATATTTAAAAAGGTCATTTTTGTCTTTTTACCTCTAAGAAAACCCTAAACAATTTTTTTGACTAATTAAAGGCTCAAAACAATTATATTTTCATCTCTTAATCCCTCATTCTCTTCTCTCTCAAATTCTAAGACAAAATCCTAAGGAAAAATCAAAGTAGAAGACTCCATTCAATATTCTTTCAATCTTTTTCAAGATTCTTCTTCAAGGTAAGTCCTTCTCAAGAAATTTCATTCTTTCCAACTCAAATTTCTGCATACAATTATAAATCATTAATGAAAATCCTAATTCTAGAGCATATAGTTTTCAAGAAACTAATTCAAGAATTTCAAGAAAGGTTTTCTTGGTTTTTCTCCTTCAAGCTAGGGTTTCAAGGCTTCTAATCAAGTTATTCTTCAAGATTCTTCAAGAACCTTGTTCTTCCAAGTATGTAAGGTTATTCATAGTGTTTGACTAGTTCTTCCTCACGCCCTACATCTAAATTCAATCAGTAAGAGTTAAATCCAATATTTTACTCGAAGATCCATGAAATTCTAAATTTGAATTGTATTCTTATTCCGAGTTTTGATTTCCTAATTATGATATTATTGGGTTGTTGTTAATGCTTTTGTTTCACATGAACCCTAGTTGATGATATTTTATTGAAAATCTTTGTGCATTTAAATCCATGCATTGATTTTAAATTTTAAAGTTAATCAAGAATATTTTAAAGTATATTTGAGAAGAGTTTAAAGGAACACCAATGATTCCAAAAACACTATTTTCACATTAAGAAAAAAAAAACTAAGATTCATGATTAGTATGACAGTCGAGTATGAAATCAATGTGTAAGTAGTATGACATCTAAATATGTCATCAATATTTATGCAGTATGACTTCTCGAGTCTTCAATGATCAAATCACAATAAACATAAACAATGGTTTTTTTTTTTGAGAAAGTAAAGCAGAGTTTCAGAAAAGTAGAAAAGTGAAAGAGTTTTTAGAAAGATTGAGTACAGAGGAGATACCTCTTAAAGATGGCCTTGTTGAGCAATTATCTCAAATCAGAGAAAGAGTATGTTTTATACATTTGAGCAAAGGAAAAAGTACAGTAAAGTAATAGTACCTTTCTTTGTAAAGGGTGAATTGAGCATAAAGTTATAATTGATTATTTTGGAAGTAGTATCGAGCATCGAATTGGGTTAGAGTCTATTATAACTCAAAAGTTGCGTAGCTAGTGTAGGATAGAATAACACTGATTCTTCGTGCGACTCTTCACTGCCTCTAAGAAGACCTATTAGATGGATTCATAGTTGTAGTATCATCTTACACCCCGGCAAAGTATAGGATGACCCTTGCAACGTGGGCGAAACATTGTATCATTGCTAGGCTTATAGTAATGGTTCTCGGTCAAAGAAACTCCCCACAAAGTAAAGTATATTATTTTCATATTGATTTTATTGCATATCTCATGATAAAGCTTAAATGGTTTTCACTTCATGTTCATGTATTAATTCAGTTAAGTTGCTTTCCGTCATTCAGTTTAGTTATTTATTTATTCAACCATATTACATACTCGTACATTTAAAGTACTGATGTCATTCGACCTGCATCTTATTATGATCCAAATACAAGTGTCCAAGATCATCAACAGGCATTTCATTGAGATCACTTTGCACTTCAGATAGCTTGGGTGAGTCTCCTCGCATTCCAGGGAACTTCACATTTATTTTCTAGTCAGTTGTCTTGAAATGTCGTGGGTCTTGTCCCGACATCCATCTTGAGTAATAGGGGCTTCATAGATAGATAGAGTTGAGGAGTCTTTCAGTATTTACACTTCCTTGAGAGGTTTTGCAAACTATTATACTTATGTTATTGAGTATTTTACAGGCAGTTTGAGTTGAGTTTTTTTTTCTTTGAGTTTAAATATTTAAAAATTTTGTTTTCAGTCTTTTATCACTTGAGTAAGTCTTCCGCTAAGTAGTCAGGCAGGCCAAGGGTTCACTTGGGGACCAACAATGGTTCTTGAGTGCCGGCCACGTCCAGGGTATAGGCTCGGGACGCGACATGGAAATTTTTTATTAAGTAAGGAATAAAAAAATATAAAAATACATTATTTACTTTTTTAGGTGGTTACGTATTGTATATATAATTTTTTATGTTTGTTGCAGATCCTTGTTGATATTTTATATTGGATGCATGAATGTAGGGGTGTACAAAACTGAACCGAAAATGGAATCAAACCGCAAATCGAGTCAAACCGGAAAAAAAACCCGACTAGTGGTTTGGTTTGACTTGGTTTGGTATTGAAAAAAAAAACCCGACTATATTTGGGTTGGTTTGATTTTAACTAAAAAACCAACTTGAGACCAAACAACTCCGACATTATATATGTAATTTTAAAAGTTTATTTTATACATAAAAATATTTATTTTAATATAATTTCAAAATGTTTCTTATACTATTTCATAGTTTTTATCTTTTAATATATTATTTCAAGTTTAAAACTTAGAATTCGGAATGGTCCAATAAAGAATATAGTTCATAGATGTTGATAATTATAATAAAACTTAAATCAAAATCAAATTAATACTAATGCAAAAAGGAAATCAATTCAACACTAAGAATGACAATAATATTAAATAGTTGTTCTTTAGTTTTACATTGGTTTAGATAATTAAAATACATAATCTAATTTTAATTTTCCTTAAATATTTAGTGACGTAACTAATACTTGTTAAACTTATTTTAGCATGATTTAGTACTTTTAAATTATGATCATTTTCATTATGACTTTGCAATATTTATTTTATATGATAATTTCATTATTATTTTTTATTGAATATTTTAGTGTCATTAGTACTCATCTCATATTTTGTGTTATTTTCTTAAGAAACACCTTAGGTAATTGTATTTTGGTTGGACTAAAGAAATCTTTGGTGCACAAGTTAATTATATGTTTAATGTATGCAAACTTTACCCAAAAAATCCAAAAATCTGAAAAAATCCGAGGTTTATTAGTTTGGTTTGATTTATAAATTTAATAAAAATTCGACACAATGGTTTGGTTTGGTATTTGAAAAACCCGAACCAACCTGAGGTTGAAAAACCCAAAAAAATCCAAATTTTATTAGTTTGGTTTGGTTTATAAATTAAAAAATTCTACACAAATAATTTGATTTGATATTTGAAAAACCCGAACCAACTCGGTCATGTACACCCCTACATGAATGTTTTTGGATTGGTGCAATTCATGAAAACTGAATCGTTAATATCAATTTGGAGTTAAAATTATGTATTAAACTAGCCCACGTTTCCGTTATTTTTGTTGTTTAGTGATGGTTGGTTATACGAGGAAAATTTTAAAAAAACTCTAGTAAAATGTTATTTATCAATTTGGGCTATTTTGTGCCTTTTTTTATTGAGAAAATTGTGCATTATAGCAAACTATTAATTCAAAATAAATGGTATAGCTATAGGTTCATTTAATTTTCAATTCAAAGCAAACACATTATCATTCGCCTCTCTCCCCTGAATCTCGCACGCCACTCTTAGTTCTCTCCCTCACCTCTTTCACTTTATACAAACACAAATGTATAAATTGTGTTTGTGTTTGTATAAAGCAAGAGAGACTGGATATACAAGTACATATCTCTCCATCCTATACACTTATAATTATACTAATGCAAATCTTCCCCTGCTTA
The DNA here is from genome assembly GCA_037074985.1 of Solanum bulbocastanum. Taxonomy (NCBI): domain Eukaryota; kingdom Viridiplantae; phylum Streptophyta; class Magnoliopsida; order Solanales; family Solanaceae; genus Solanum; species Solanum bulbocastanum. The sequence goes on from CM073604.1 coordinate 5,839,542, forward strand.
GTTTTATTTTGTCTTTCTCTCTCTCGATTTATACAAACACAAATTATACAAATACAATGTATAGTTTGTGTTTGTATAAAGGAGAGTGAGATTTGATATACAAATACAAATATTTTAACTCAATTCAATTGTATACAAATTCAAATTTTATGCAGATATACAAACACAATCATTGATACATATATGTAGTAGTTACATATATACAATTATCTAATTGATATACATATACAATTCACCTCTCTCCACTCTCTACCCTCTCTTGCTCGCCTCTCTCCTCTCTCTCCTAATCTCGCTCGCCACTCTAGCCTGACACGAAAAGCATATACATATGCAACACAATTTTCATAGACACAGACGCCTGATTTATACAAATCGCTACGATTTATACAAATCAGATGCTCCATTAGCGCGCAAATAGCAAAACTTTAGTTATAGAGCGAATATAATTTTTATATTTGTTATTCCTAAAATTTACTCTTTTTTATTTGTCTATTAAATGTTAATTAATGCTAAAGCTATTTGTTGTTAATTACAACTACCAGTTGTATATATTTTTTATTTTAATTATATGTATCAACATGAATAAATAAAAGTTCAAAAAAATTGATCAATCAAACATGAAAAAAATAAATTTAAAAAAATCACAATTTCATGGACTAATAAGTGGTGAATAAGTAAAATTTTAAAAAAGATATAATGTGTTAGTCATGAATTTGAAATTGTCTTCCAAATAAAATAAAAGACTCGTTGGAAAGACAAAAAAAAAATTGTCCTATATAAAATGCACATATATGGGTATATATATATAAATAAAGAGTTAGGGAGACATGGAATGATGCTACTAATATTGTGATATGAGTGGTTGAAATAATACTACTAATATTGTGATGTTAGTGATTTAAATAATAATATTATTAGACCGCACATTTTTTTTTTATATATATTCAGATAATAAATAAAAGCATAAATTGAAATATTCTGAATTTTTTCATCCAGAAAAATTAAAGTTATGTTTCTATTTTTAATTATTAAGTTGTTTTTTCTTGGAAACTAGATTGTTTAAATTTTCCATTCTCCCCCTTTTAATAAATAATTGATGAATTTTAATGGTCGATAGGCTTTTGGTCAGTTTCAAATATTTCCGTCCAAAACCCAAAAAAGAAAAGACAAGACAAACACGTAATGGTGAAGAAATGAACGTAGGGGCGGCAAAATCAAATACAATTCATCTAACTGATTTAATTTTGAATTGGCTATTGTTCTGTCTATTTATTAACTCAATCAATTTCAATTCATTCAAATTGATTTTTCAGAAATCTTATCAAAATATTTTTAATTTTTTTATTCGATATGTTATATATTATCATAATAAGAAAAAAACATAATTTTTTTAGGTACTAAAAAATTATAAAAGAGAAAATAAAACAGTTTCAATTTGCTAAATTGTTATCCCTATATGAGAAAGAGCTATGAATTACTATGATTAGTCCTTTATAGAAAGTGCATTCTACACTTCATGAATCATGCTCTTATCTATTTTTCACAAAAGAATCCACTTGCCAATAAATGACTCTCTTCCACTAGTCTTTAATTTCATTTTCACGTGATATTTTACAATTAAAGAGTGAGAAAAGGATAGGCTTAATTTAACTTAATTCTTTTCAAAAAAAATTATATAAAAAAAGTTAAATGTAAGTTCAAAAATTGATAATATTGTAACACTACTTAATTTCTCAACACTACAACAAATAAAAAATTTAGAACCAATAATATAATGTTGTTATATTATATTTAGTGACTTTAGATATAATGACTTTAAAATTTTGAATGTAGGAAACGAAAAAATCCCTAACAAAGACACTTCAATCCCCCTTAAATGTTAAGTTTTATATAACGTGAATCTGAATCAATCATATCAAAAAATTGAGATTAATAAAATGATATAAATAGACATAAATAAAAATACCAGCTAGCCCTTCTTTTTTTTTTTTTTTGGAAAAAGGGCATGATATACCCCTCAACTTAGTCATGAGTTGACATACTCATCGTTATGAAAATGACTCATATATATCCTTACCATTATACAAATGACTCACACATACCCCTACCGTTACAAAAGGAGCTCACATATACCATTCATCTAACATAAGTGAAAAATTAGTTTTAAATTTATATTTTTAACTTTTAATTTAAAAATAATTCATGTAGGGGTATATTATATATATATATATATATATATGATTCTTCTAGCAAAGTACAGGGTATATTTTAATCTTTTTCATACATAAATTATTTTTGATTCCTTTGATTATCATTATTTGAGTTTCTTATTCTTTTTGTTTTCTTATTTGAGTTTCTTATTCTTTTTGTTTTCTTTCATTCTTTAGTATAAAGAAAAAAAAATGAAACTAATTTTTTTGTTGCTATATTATAACTTTAAACTATTTTTTGACAATATTGTAATTAATTTTTGTATTTGTAAAAAGAATTAGGGTATCAATAATATATTTTACAAGAAAAATAGTGAAACATAAATAAATTTGACAATCAAAATAAACATTTAAATTAGTCGTTGGAAAAAATTCAAAAAAAAACCACATGTGATGAGGATCAAATATACCCCATATGATTTTTTTTTTCAAAAAAAATAATCAAAAAATTAAACTAAAAAATAATTTTCTCTCTTTTGTGGGAGGAAAGGAATATATGTGAGTCATTTATATAACAATAGGGTATATATGAGTCACTTTCATAACAAGAGACATATCAGCTCTAAATGACAAAGTTGACGTATATATGAAGTTTTTTATTTTAAGTTTTACATGTGGAATATTTGTTGAAGCCTTTGATTATATATTCATATGGTCCAATGTGCCCATAATACGTTGAGAATGAATTATGAATATACAATATTTTTTATTGTCGACTACCATACTCACAATTATCTTATCGTGTGAGATGATGTCAGTTTCAACTTTTTGCTGTTATGATGTATGTCAACAGAATATGTGGAGGAGAAAATAATATGATTTTGAAAGATGAATCGGATGTGATCAATTATAATTAAACAATTTTTGTTCTCCAATAAATATATTCATTTTTGTCCTCGAGAAAATGAGGAGTGATCTCTATTACATATTCTTTTCATATGAATTATATATTGGAGTGGAGTTAGTAGCCTACATGTGATTTTTGTCGAGTATAGAGGATTTTGTTTAAAGCATAATATATAAATATATTTATTAATTTGATCTCAATTAACATTTATGCTCTTTAACTAGTAGATACTTACATAAAATTAAGCAAATAGTCACATGCAGTGGCGTAGCTACACTCATGTCAGAGTGTTCAATTGAACACCCTTCGTCGGAAAATCATATTATATATATAAGTAAAATGATAAATAAAGTGGTTAAATGACATATTCTAGACACCCTTGACACAACAATACGATGCAACCTAGTGGTTTCAAGTGTTTTAAAAGAAGAGCAAACTCACTTTAGCACCTGAACACCCTTCGTGAAATTTCTAGCAGAATTTTTCACTTTTTAAAAAAGCACACACTCACTTTAGCACCTAGACACCCTTCGTGAAATTCTGGTTCCGCCTTTGGACGTATGCATTCGTCCTATGTGGTGTCCTACATGACCATTTTGTATCCTAGTGACGTCCTACATGTATTATGCCACGTAAAACGTGTATTTTACTTATTTAATTTTATATAAATTTAAGTGTTCACTCAAGATTTGAAAGGTAATTTTGTATTTATAAATTTGTTAAATTATACCGTATATAAATTTTAAATTTAGAAATTGGCCAGCTCATCATAGGCACATAGGCAATAGAAGTGTGACACGTGGCATTGGATTTATTTGCAGGTATAGATAGGGTGAGGCGCTAAAAAGACAGCTCTCTCCAAGTCGGTGACCGAAAAGTTGTAGAATTGGAAGCCCCACCCATCCTTTAATCCTGTCCATAAATTTATCTTTGGAAAGTTTTGCACAATATTTTAATGTTCATATGTATAATTGATGCCTATTATTATATGTATAGTAATTGCTGAAAAGCCTTGAAGGGTGGTTTGGTTAGTGTAAAATTATCTCAAGATCATAATTTTGAGACTAATTTATTTCAACTACGGGAAGTGGATAAGATAAAATGAATTTTCTGAAATAACTCTAATTTCAGTATAATTAGAAATGTATAGCTATAGTTTGAGTATTTATCATTCATAACAAGAGGAAAGAGGCGAGATTTGTGAGAGAGTTGTTAGATATAAGTTGTATTCAATGAATACATGTTGTTTCAATGAATATAGTCTGATACAATCATACAGGTTGTATCCGATAATCGATACTTATAGGTTGATATGCACAAATTGTATCACTTGTATTCACTCGCGATACAAAAATACAAAATGATACAAGTTATATTTGATATATACATATACTCTTTATAACTTGTATTCATTCATAAGCGATGAAAAAATACAAAAATATAGGTTGATAGGACATTGGATCACATAGAACATGTGGACAGAAAATCAGACTCCATAGAATGAGGAGTGATAATGAGAATTCATATTCTTTTCGATAAATTAAATATTATATGTACATATTTTTAAAATTATTCTAATATTATCGACTAAATATCCATGCTTCAAAAGAACTAAATGATGCACTTAATTGAATGCTAAGTTATTGTTTATCCAAAAGAACAATTATAAATTCTCACTTAATATATTCTTTTTTCTCCTTTTATTAGTGATGCCCCCATATTTTAAAAATCTTAAATCCCAATCTAATTAATTAAGAGTAAATTTTAAGTTTAGCAAATATAAAAATCATATTTGTATGTTATAGCTATAGTTTGCATAATTGCGCTCCATAGCAAATTTTATGTTTGCTATAGAGCATCAGATTTGTATAAATCGCACGCAGGCATTCGTTTGTATAAAAGCACGGCGATTATATATGTATATCAGCTATATAATTATATATATGTAACTACTATGGATATGTATCAATGATTGTGTTTGTATATCTTCATAAAATTTGAATTTGTATACAATTGAATCGAAATAAAACATTTGTATATCAAATCTCTCTCTCTCTCCCTTTATACAACACAAATATACATTATAATTTGTGATTGTATAAAGCGAGAAAGAGAGAAAGGTAAAAGAAAACTGGTAGGGGAAGATCTGTATTTGTATAACGGAAAAGGCTCAAAAATACCCTTAAACTATCTGAAATAGCTTAAATATACCCTTAAACTATATTTCGGCTCAAAACTATTCTTTCCATCATACTATTGGGTCAAAAGTATCCTTCTTACTAACTGAAGCTGTTAAATGCCATGTGAATGCCACATGGCATGCCACGTAAGCTCCATGATTTCATTCATTTCCGCATAGACTAATATTCCTAATCCCTAATTTTTTCCCTCATTTCTCCATTACCATTTGAAACCATTTCACCCACCCCTTTTCCCTCATTTCTCCATTTCCCTTAGAAACGGAAATGCTGCAGAGCATCCAGCAGCCAGCAGCCAGCAGTAGCCATGCTTTGCAATGCTGCAGACCTGGAGAAATGAGGGGAAAGGGGTGGGTGAAATGGTTTCAAATGGAAATGGAGAAATGAGGGTAAAAATTAGGGATTAGGAATATTAGTCTATGTGGAAATAAACGAAATCGTGGCGCTTATGTGGCATGCCATGTGGCATCCACATAGCATTTAACAGCTTCAGTTAGTAAGAAGGGTACTTTTGACCCAATAGTATGACGGAAAGGATAGTTTTGAGCCGAAATATAATTTAAGGGTATATTTGAGCTATTTCAAATAGTTTAGGGGTATTTTTGAGCCTTTTCCATTTGTATAATTATAAGTGTATAGGACGAAAATATATGTATTTGTATTTTCAAATACAATTTTCTCTCGTTTTATATAAATACAAACACAAACACAATTTATACATTTTTGTATGTATTAAGTGAGAGAGGCGAGCGAGATCAGGGAGAGTGGCGAGCGAGATTCTCTGGGGAGAGAGGCGAATGCCAAGTGTTTGCTACAAATTATAATTAAATGAAATTGTGGTTATAACATTTAATTTGAATCAATAGTTTGTTATTTTATACAATTTTTTCATTAATTAATAACTTTATTAAGCTAGGAAATAGGTCAACTCTGACAAGTTCATAATATCAACATTTTGCATCAATATAATTGATACACCCAATTAGCTAGATAACAATGCACAGTACAATAAAGAGATGTTTAAATTTGGCCAGGTAAAGACTTTAACTTTAAGAGCACATATTTAGACATCTCAATTTAATTTCAGTTGGCAACTAAACATTTCAATTCGTCTCCACATAACATATAAATTTTAAAGGTGTATGAATCATTATTTTATAAGTTGAAATGTTCAATTGACACAGTTAACAAATTAAGAGTGTCTAGATATGCATTATACTCATAGTTAGAAGTGTATCAAAAATGAGAACGGTAAAGTGCTAATAGAAGAGACACATTAAATGAAGATGGGAAACATACTTTTATAGACTCTTAAACGAAGAAGGGGATGAATCACGATACCTTTAATTGATTATGATGCATGTATATCTGGTGGATACATTTTCTACCATTAGATTATTGATGCTGGTTTGTTTAAGACGATATAAATATTTTACTCTTTAATTAAATTTATCTTTTTGTACAAATCACAAACTTCCAAAGGTATATTTAGTATAAAATATATAAAACCTATATAATTTGTAAATATTTTATAAACTAGTTGGCCAGAGTGGCTAGGACCGTAAATATCCCAAATTTATTGAAGTGAAGAAAAACATAGGTCGAGAAAAAATTGAACAAAATAGTAAAAGTCAGATCAGTAATTGCTCACTTTTTTGGTTTTCTATGTGTAGGTAACATGTGAAGCATGTTCAGAAACGACAAATCTCTATATGATAAAGATATTTATTTCACAAGTTCGTTACTACGGATGGTTAACAGAAAAGGCGATAAGGGATACATTTATACAATTGTTGCAGAATGAATTCTCGATAGTTTGATTATCATATCAAACAAGAAAAATAAAAGTATATTATTCTTCCTCTTTTCCTTATACAGCAAGATACAAGTTGTTTCTAGTGAAAGCTTATAAACAGACTCTAAGAAAGGAACTTCTCTAGTTCTAGCTTTACTCAAAACTAGAGAACTGTGCAGGAAGTTCCAATTCTTATCCCAATCACTCACACCCTTCTTTCTTCCTTTATTTGGTCCAACAACACAATGGACGACGATTCTTACAAAGACAGCATAAGGTGTAGTATGATATCATAATCTGCCACACATCCACATAATTAAATTGAATAGTCACAAGAATCTTGTGTCAATATACTTCTCCAGATCTTAAGTTTTGTCCATGGTCAATGTAGTTTGTTTCACTCTATAACCTGCATCAAGAAATTCATCTAAGGTATGGTCCCTATGATGGAAAACAAATCTTGTATCTACTTTTATTGTCTCGTCACAAGACGGTATATCTACTCTCTCTAGTTTAGTAGATTTCTTCCATAAAACTATTGCTGAATCTTCCACTTGTACCTAAGTTATTCTTTACTTAGAGCGTTCAACATGGTATATCTTGTTGAACTCTTTGGGGGTATTTTGAAGCTTTCAGCAGAGTATCAAGAGCAGACACAGGTCTTGGGTTCGAGTCTTAATTACGTCATCCATTATTACCAAAAAATTCTACATGCTTGGCCCATGAAGAAGAATCAGGACAGCACATGACTGGGCGTGTTGGAGACATAATTAAGGAAATATAAGTGTGCTTTCTCTAATAGCTTAAACTTTTAGATGAAATTATCACACATTTCAAATACCAAAACAAACTTTATGTTGTCAGGTTTCTTGAAAGTTAAAAAATACTTTGATCTACAGCTTCACAAACTTGTTATAGAGCTCAGTTATCGCCACTAAAGTCGGTTACGCTTTGCACATGGATATGTTGTTACAATTAAATGAGATTAAAATATAATGTAAAAATTCTAATGCTTGAAACGTTGTATAGAAGCTATTTTAGTTCTTGTAGAAGTTATCTACTGTGCTGAATCTTTACTTCTTGGTCCAAGGACCTTTGAATATCGTAAACAACTGAAAAAAGATCCAAAATATGCAAAAATAGTATAGTGGAAGCATTACCAGGGAAGCTTTAGAGTATCTTTCAACCATCCGTGTTTTGAACAGTTTGCAACAATTTTATTCATGCGCACAATGATCTCCGAAAATGTTGGCCGTATAAAAGAATCTGGATTCCAACATTCTTCAATCAACCTAGACATTCAGCAAATTTTGTCAACGAACATGAAAATCGCCACTGAACTTGTACTTAAGCAATAAGATCAACAAAAGAATATTAGAGAGACAGTGCCTTGCCAGATGATGGTGGGGGGAGGCAGCCTGACTGTGCAAAATTGGTTTGTTATATTCTTTAAGATCAGTAAAATATAAGGAAACCTAAAATAAGGTAATGCACACTGTACAGTTGAATATTTATCATCAGATGGATGGACACATGAGAATATATCATTGTCCACTTAGATATGCCCAAGATCTCTGGTAGGAAAAGAACATTGAATCGAAGAATGCGAGTTTAAAGTAAAACGACAACACAATGCTGGACTAAGCAGCCAAATAGCAAAAGCCAAAGAAAATCACACATTACTTCTGTAAAGCGAAACAGCAAACAACAATCCTTTTTTGCAATCTTTTCACAAAAGAAGTCATATCCATTAGAATTATTAGGAGTATGACATGGAACATCTGCTATATTTAGTAGCATGATTCTACTTTATAACTGCATACGAACGGCAAAAGACTAGATTGCATCCAAGTATTGAAAATAAAATGAATAGCAGGGCTTACTCTCTAAGGTCCGGCGGATACTTAGATTTTGACTTGAATGATGGTCTTTTACCCTCTTTGCACATCAATCTAGCAGCCTCTTCAGGTGACTTGGGATGAAAAGGTGGTGATCCCTCCATCATCTAAACCCAACAAAGGTAGCCAAATTTCAACAAGATAAGAGCTCAAGAACATTTGAGGAAGACTGATTCAAGAAAATGCCCCAAAAGATTAAAAAGAAAAAAAAGAGAGTTCCAGCAAAGTGGGGAAAAAAGAAGGAATCTACAACACTTAGTATTTGACAGAGTAAATTGACTAGATCTTTTTTTAAAAAAATAAACAAAAACACATAAGATAAGAAGAATGTTAACATTCTACTTCATAACGCGGATGTTCTAGTTAGCTAAAAGAATTATGTAGTAAAACAAAAAGCAGCCATAAGTTAAATTATCTGAAACTGAATCTGTACCTCATAAAGTAAAACTCCAAAAGCATATACATCCACGCTTCTATCGAATATTTCATCTTTATAAATCTCAGGTGCTATATAGGTACCTTCAAGTAACAAGAAAGAAAGTGCAGTTATTGTAGTTACAATTCCTCCTGTCATGAAATTAGAATACATTTAAGTCCATCCCCTGAAGTTTTTAAAGTGGACACTAGTATCAAACTAGAAGGCTCTTTTTCTGCCTTTTATAAGGAGTATTGTAATTTAACTATATGTGCTCAAATTAAAGTATTTACTTGCACGGTCAATGGCTTGAGGTTGCAGCGACTTTGCTTTGTCAGGTGAAATGTTTGACAATCTAATCAAACCAAATCCCGCAACTTTCAGTAGACCACCATTGTCCTGCAAAATATTTCTGGCACCTTACAAAAATTACAAACATTAAAAGAAGTAGATATGTGACACGAGTATACTAGAAATGGTCATTTAATATATGAGAATCATAAAGCATTTTAATTTTCTTACTTTGGCATTAAAAGACAATGGATGATTGGGTCAGGTTTACATTCATGAAGATAATTCATGCCCCTGAAAATAAGATCATATGACGGAAACAGGATGCAGCCAAAGAAATTAGAACATTTTATCAGCATAAAAATAAAATATCTCAGATGTACTAATAGAATTATTTTTTCAGTACATAGGAAAGGGACCAGACTTGCCTGGCAATATCCAGAGCAAATCTTAGAACCTTAGAAGGAGATAGACGTCCCTTCTTCTGAAGATAGCTACCAAGGTCACCCTGAAAATCAACAACACATGAATGAAATACCCATTGGAAAGCTAAGCCAAGAAACATGAAATAGAGTGCATAAAATCGATAAGAATGAAAATACATCAGAGAAATCACAGCACAAAATTGAATGCACTTTTGATGTATGAGCTGATTGAATATTTCTCAATATTAATGTATGCATAATAATAGGTCAATAGAGTGAAGAAGGGATTTTTGTGGGGAGCAGTGTGAGAGAAATAGAGAGAACTTACCCTCGGATGATACTCTATAACTATCATCATTGGTATATTTTGTGTAACAGCTCCAACAAATTGAACCACATTAGGATGCCGTACTCTTTCCAACAAAGTTAATTCATTCTTAAAAGCATTTCTGCATGTGAAGGAAATGGAATTAAGGTGACCTTAACATCAAGAATAAAACAGTTACTAAACAATAAGATTTGACAATCCTAAATCATAACTTGAAAATGATTTGTTCAAATGAGAAACTAAACAAACATAATAACAAAAACTGGTTCTATCATTTAGACCAAGATACACTTCAGAAGATAATCTAAAAGATCTAATAATGTTGAAGTAAAACTTAAGGTCTGTCCTCTCATGAATCAAGACACTTGGAAATAAAGCATCTCCCCAGAATCACTTCAGTGTCTGAGCGAAAATTTGTGGCAATCACACGAGAGTGAAGATTATAAGTTTTTCTTGATTTAGAAAGTCACCAGAAAAAAGGATAGAGCTACCAGTTTTTCTTACAATGAACCCTGAAAAGAAGCTGGGCTTTATGCATCCTAAGTTTGGATTTCAGAGAAAGGTTAGCATGAAACGAGGTAAACTGCACAAAGTGGCTATCACAAACAACAGATGAGAGAATCAACTTATTATGTATTATACTACAAACTGAGGTAGAGGAATCCCAGTCTCCTTAACTAGGGATTAGAAAATTACAAAGAAGCTTGTACAATTGTTTAAAAAAAATTGGTTTTAGAGAAATGTTAGTATGAAACTTGAAAATTGCCTAACAAAAAGGACTCCGGAATGACGAAGTGTGATCCTCAACTTATTCCATGTTACTACAAATCAAAGATCCAGATCCATCGTCAACTCAATCTGCCAGCATCTTGGAAACATGTGAATATAAAGAGTATTTTACCTATAAGACTGAATTTCCTTTTGAGATGCATAATTTCATCTTTCTATCCTATTTTAAATGCTCAAAGGATCAGATTCATGTATGAAGACTGTTGAAGTATGCTATTCACATGAAGCAGTGTGACCTGATCAGAAGGATATACGCTTCAATATTTTTGACAAATGTATTTCCAGCTGCTTCAGGAATTTGGTTTTCTTATGAGAACTTGATTAAGGCACCTATTAGAGCCATCTCAATACCATGCTCACAATCTACCTTGCGTAAAAAAAACGCAAGAACTATCTATCAATCTTTAAACAAAGGCTAGCGTTGTATGTAAGCACACATAATGATGTGATCAAGCTGCTCACAAGACTGTAATATAACAAAACACAACTTAGTGGAACATCCTGGTTAATCAAACATGAAAGCACTCCAATATGTCCTGATTTCTTTGTTGGGAAATTAGTTGTTGACTAACACTAGAAATTTTTTCCTAGTTTTCTCAGCCTGATTCATCCAAACGATGAGCCTCAAAATTAGTATAAACAGCCTGGGCTTCACTACATAACAAGCAAACAAGTCCACAAGGGATACATGAAATATGCCCAAGTGGAAGTGAAGAAAATCTATGTTGCCCGGACTCTTCAAATATGTCATCGGGGGCGTGTTGGATCCTTTAAAAGTTGTGCATTTTTGGAGGATCCGACACGGGTGCGGCAACAATTTTGGAGAGTCCGAGCAACTTCGAAGAAAATAATGGTTTAAACATATGACGAGCCAACCGAAGCTGCATAAATCATCTGCCAAAGCAGCACAACTAATTTAATATCCAAATTAATGTATCACGCCAAATCTTTGCTAGTCACAGAGAATCAGACAACATGGTTACTAACTGAAGTCCAAAATACGCATGTCCCTTTGGTAAGCATATTTCCAAATCAATAATAGAAATGTGCCTTATGGTCGTGAATCAGGAGATCAACAGTAAATAAGTTGACAACATACATAATTTCAGGGTCTGCATAACTATCCTTGTCAAGTATCTTGACAGAAACTTTTGTCCCATTCCATTTAGCAACTTGATATGAACCCTGTTGAAAGGCAAAGGAGTTTCAGCAAAGTTGTTAAGAGAAGATTGAAAAATTAACAATGCAAAATCAAGCACAAATTGCATGAGGAGAGGCGAGTCAGTGCAGATGTCTCATGGCTTTCTTCAGGAAGAAAAGAAGGGAATAAAACGTTCAAAAGTTAGAAATTTGAGGTTTGGCCTCCTATGAGGTAATGATGATTTTTGTTGATCTTAACTTTTTTCCAAGTGAATTATAGTTGATGACATTTGAATATAGGTTCTTCAAAGTGTATAGTTCTCCTAGTTAAAATCAAAGAGATAACCATTATAACTTTTGAATTTTGCTTATGCTGGTGCCATTTTAATGCTTTCATCATTTCTCAAAATTGAAACATCCAAATGCTTATTTTGAAATCAAAGAAAGACCTTACCTTTGAAATTCCATCCCTTTTTCGGATTTGAAGCTCCAGTGGATTTAGTTCATATTCTGGAACTTCTCGAGGATTTGCTACAGTCATTGGTGTGTTTCTGAGTTTCTAGCAACGTGACAAATACTCAGCCCCATAATATCATAAAGCTCACTCTAATTAGAAAATTATCTTCCCACTTACCCGGACTTTGGCCCCCCGGGCCTTTAAGATATTATAAACTTCATTATTTCCATAGTATTTCGCGTCAGCTGCTGCCTGCCATAATAATAAGGAAGTTCAAGGATGCACTTGGGCCCTCATAAATACTATTTCCCAAATGCAAAAAGATGAATAAAATTAGAAAATTAAGGAGATACATAGTCTGTAAATGTCAAAGGTCTGCATTTTTCGACCTCAAGTTAGACTCGCCGAAGCCATTTGAACAATTTTTTTATTCTATGAGACCTACATAAGCTCTTTCTCATCTTCTGTCACTAATATTTTCTTCTTTCTGTAGTCCTTTGCATGATTTTTCACAAATTGCAGAAGAAATTCGTAGCAGAATTCTTTTCCATACAAAACACTTCCACTCACAATATTTTCACAGTCAATCCAAAAACTTAGCTAAAGTTTCTTCAGAATTGAAACCTTAGTTCCAGCTCCCACCTGGCCTATTTTCCCTCTGTGAAATTAGAATAACAATTTCACCACATTCACTTGATTTCATTTATTCACATATCAAAGAGAATAATAGCAAACGAACAATAAGAAAATATTCTCATAATAAGATATCTCAAGGATTTCCCCTACATTTCTACAATAGGTTGTTTTCATAGTTCGAACCCCTGACAGCCTAGTCACATGAATTTCTACAATAGGTTGTTTTCACGGCTCAAACCTAACCTCCTAGTCACATGAAATTAACTTTACCTGTTACGGCAAGGATCTATTTTCACAAAACATTTTACATAATTCAAGTTAAGATTCAATAACGCTTTTCATCATACCAAACACAATATCTCATACATATACAACTTTATGAGCCAAAAAATTGCAAAAAAAAAATAAAAAATTTACCGTGCTTCCCCATCGATCACGAGCATCAATATTAGCCTTCCTACTCAACAAAAGCTTAGCAACCTCTACATGTCCTTCACAAGCAGCAATATGCAAAGCAGTCCTTCCATCTAAATCAATACTATTAACATCAACATCTTCATCCAACAAATCTTTCACTCCATTCACATCACCTTTACACGCCATAAACAACAGCTGCATCGTCGAATCCAAATTATCCGGTACAGCAATCGTCTCATTCTCAAACGACGGACACCTCCGTATCGGATCGAGAGACGATTGCCTACCAAAACTAAACCGCATATTGTTATTCCTTGGATCCATTGAATTTTGCCTTTTGAAACTGAATTTTCCACTCATTCTCAATGAACCTGTTGAAAATTGCCTTGATATTCCTCGTGTTAATCGCTTTTTCATATCCATTTTATCGTTCATCAAAATATCAATTTTAACACAGATAAACTTTCAGAATCAAAACTAGAATAGTTTCATCACAATTAGAAGAAATGCTGAGAGATATATTTTGATAATTTTGTTGCGAAAGAACTGAAACTGTGAATCGATAATTGAGAATGAAATTCTCAGAGCGATAGAGAGAAGTGCGTTACAATGGAGGAAAAAGGAATGGGTTTGAACTGAAAATTTTTCAGGTACAAACATCCACACAGTTTTGCGAAAAATAAGTTATACTGCTGATGTGTTTGGCGTCAATAGTCCACTTGTTTTTGTTTTTGTGTTTTTCTTTGTGTGATCCAACATTTTTATTTTTCATTTTTTTTTTTTTAGTATACAGAGAATGAAAATTAAGGATTTTATTTTATTTTTATCAGTTTTGTGTTACTTTTTACCGATATCTTGTAAAAATAATTAAATACTTCCAATATATATATATAAATGTATTTTTTAACTTAGCCAACTAATGTTTATGAAGGATGTAATGTAGAATACATGTGTCTATTTGTGCAATTTTATATAAATTTAAGTGTCCGTATGTGCACACCCAAAATTCAAAGACATAGATATAAGTTAAAGTCAAATTAAATTTTGGATAATGTCTAGTAAAAATATATTCTTATGAGATGTCAGAAAATCATCTTTCTTTACTAGTAAGGTTTTCAACAATATCTTTTTATTTTATTTGTCATTCGGTATTTGGTATCCGCATTTAAACTTGACTAGTCTATATTTGAGCTGAGTTGGGCTCCATTTGGAGAAGGCTCTCCCTACTAATATTTTTCTATATTCAATATTTAAACATGATATCTTTATTTTTAGATTTTGTATTTTTACATTCCTTAAGCATCTTCATTTATAGTATCATCACAGAGTGTATTATAAATACTATGATGATCATAGAATATATCTAGTTTTCTCAAGCTCTTATTTTCTTCATGCTCGTTAATTAGTAGAAGTTCGTGACCTCATTGACTCATTAAGATTAGTAAGGTAAGGTCTAACCCCCCTTGCTTGTACTTTTCTCATTGAAATCATTTTCTCTTTATTAATAAAACTAGCCTAGACACACATTGCCTAACAAATTGCTTTAAAAAAAAAAAAAAATTGATAACTAAAAAAAAAACATGAGATCTCTAATTAAGGAAACATTTACCTCATCTATATATATATATAAAAAAAAAACTCATCCCTCCACATACAAAATTAAACAAAAAATATCTCTTATTTTCTTCTTTTACAATTTGTCACAAGGGTACAATTTCAAACATACTCTAATTCATGAGTGGATCGAAAGTATAAAAAAATGACAAATTTGACAATTTAAAATAATACTGAATTTTTTTCTAAATTATTATTATTATTATTATGATCATTGTCATGAACAGATCACGTTGAAATGGTCTACGATCACAAAAGCTGCCTTGAAGTTGGGGAGATGTATTCCCCACAGCTAAGATAATTGCTGCAGTCAACTTGTAAGTTGAAATTGTCAAACATGTTTATATGATGGTGACTTCAATAATATAAAATATCTTTTAAACAAGTTTATGATGGTTATCTAATCTTTATTATTTACAACAACATATTTGTAAGAAATAATAAAGTTTAAAGCATGTTTTTAAAATTGATAAGTTCAAAAATTAGTATTAAAAATAGAATCTATAACAAAAACATAAATAATATTGAAAAAAAGAAAATTGAGCTCATCGAATATAACGATATCAGCAAATCACGATGGGAGAGCTAGAAATTTAAATAAATTTGGAAAAAAAACTGAACTTTCTCTCGATCATTTTCCGTAGCCGAGCGACAACGACGACGACGATGACGCGTGAAGGTCATCTTTCCAACCCTTTGAACAATAAGTAGAAGTGTTTCATTATTTAAACACTTTAACTTTTCTTTCCACCACCAATAAGGAGAGACATGTTTTCACTAAAACATAAAGGAACACTTCATATTCCCTTCTCTCATGTTCTCTCATTTTCCATTTATTTTTATTATACCTAATAAAAATGCGCTGAATCGCAAATTTTACCTCTATCTTTATCTCATTCTTTATTCTCTAGTTACACTAATGATACAAAAAAAAAAAAATGCTTGCAGAAAGTGTTTGTGTGGTCCAAATTTTAAAAAATATTTTTCAAAAAATAAGTAATACTTCCTCCGTTTCACATAGAATGGTCTAGTTTAACTTAACACGACGTTTAAAAAAATAAAGAAGACTTTTGAATATGTGGTCCTAAATTAAAGTTATGTCAAATATACAAAATTGTCTTTTAATCTTATGGCTTTAAATATGTCACGTGAAAAACTAAAATTAAAATATTACCAAAAAAAAATTATTCTTTTTGAAAATAACTAAAAAAAAAAATCATTTTTTATGAAACAGAGAAATCATGACTTTTCTAGTAATAGAATTAGGAAATAACAAGTTTGATAGCGACATTTGATATTGATTGTCTTGTCACGAGTATTGAACACATCTTTATCTCCACACAACCACGCCCCTACCTAGTAAGTTCTTTTGCCTAAATTATATATAAATATTTTAAAATAGAATTTTCTTTATTATCTTATTGAACATAAAAAATAAGTGAGAAATCTATTTATTTTTTCAAGAAACATTTGAATAGACGGAGTATATTTTTAACTTATTTTAAATTTTATTTTATTTATTATATGATGAGGATGATGATATTAAATTATATTTTAAAAAAATATAAATTTATGTAGTCGATCTCAATTTATTGAACGTTGAAGCATAATAATAATTATTATTATTAATCAATTCCAAACTTGATTAGATGTTGATCCTCCACCATAAGGTAAAAGACAAAATGAAAGACTAATTAAACGTGGAAGCGAATGAAAGGGGGACAAATAAAAAGGTGATAAAGACATATTGTTGCTCAATTTGTAAGAGGGATATGGTGGGGCTTGAGTTATATTGCAATAATTCTTTATAATTGATTCCATTAAAATACTAGTATATGCATAGGACTACTTTTTCTCACTCTTCAATTGAGTGATGGCTTTTGCTTCAACCCACCTTACTAATTTATTGAACTTCTATAATACTACAAAATTAACATTTGTGGTTGTTTGATAGTTAGATAAAAAATAAATTATTTATGTATTAATTTTTTGTATAATCGACATAGAATTTTAATAGACAGATAAGAAATAAGTTATTTATATATAAAATTAGTACGCTGTTTGATTGAAAATTTAGAAATCTACTTAACTAATACAAGTTATGAGTAAATCTATGTATTATTTTATGTAGAATAGAAAGTGTAATAACTAATCAAGGTATAACTACTATCTACATAAAATAATACATAAATATCTTTTTTAAACTTTAGTAATTCCTCATTCTCATTTTATATAAAGGTATTTCATTAGGCATGAAGTTTAAGATTTTTTTTAAAATTAAGGATAAAATAAAGAAGTGTCAGTATGTATAATTTTTTTTTTTTTTATATATATTTTTTATGTATATTAAATGTATATAGTACATAGTTATATTAGTAACATGTGAATGTGTAGCTTTATGGATATATGAAAGCATATATAGATTTAAAACATTTACATTCCAGTACAGGAAAGTTACACAATTTCACTAATAAAATTTACATATTCCTTTACAACAGTTTCAAGACTCGTTATAAAAGTGAAGCCAGCCAAGTTCAATTAGCATATCAAGCTTCTTGGCTTGCACAACAGTTTCCATTTTATGTATCCAAATACAGCATAATAGTCGTCGCGGTTCAAATTGGTTGAATCTTTCTCAATCATCCTGGCCGGAACTTGTATGCAGGCAGCACTTGCCTGTGCTATTCATTTTTATCTTCAGGTTTTATGGAGTAAGCCTTAGAACCACCAACATATGTTGCCTCAACATCAGCATTAACTTCAGTTGCAAAGTCTTCCCATGAATTAGTTGACAAAACCACAAAATCTGCATATTTTCCCGGAGACAATGAACCAACATATTTATCAAGAAAACATGCATGAGCAGCTGAAATGGTGTACCTGCCAGAGGTAAAAACAACAACATACCCAATGTGAATCCACAAGTAGGATCTGGAGAGAATAAAGTGTACACAGACGTTACACCTAGCTTGGGAGGTAGAGATAGGTAACAGAATTTCAAGAGGCAAGTTCTTTCTGTTACACACTTACACTGACTTAGTTCACCAGATAAAGATTGAAAAAGAAGGAAATATTGGAAAACATGGTTAATTCTGGTGGGAAAGAGTAAATAAATTGCAACTATTCTATTTCTTTTTTCGGTTAACGTTTCGTGTAGGGCCCAACTTGCATGCAGCTCAACTATTTCATCGGGTATTAGCTACCTCCCACTAGCATAGGTGCTGAGTAACTCTGCCCACTAAGGTTTATGATAATAGAAAGAAATTATCTAGCGTTTTTTTTTTTTTAATCTCTAATGGGTTTAAATTTCTGTAGTATTTTAGGTTTGAACCGACTTCATTAACGATTAAGACACACCCTTGGTTACAAAAAGTGAATTGCACTTTGATTTCGAAGGAACAATTTAACACATGCTCGGTCCAGCACGTGTCAGTGGCTCAACTGACTACTGTATCATCTATGAAGATTTATATCTTATCACCGTGTACTTTTTATGAAATGAGACCTTAGCTGTAACTAATTGTTACTAGGGTTGTACAAGCCAAATCATAAAATCAAACTGAACCGATGAATCAAATTAAATCGAAAAAAAAAACGATTTATGGTTTGATTTGGTTGGTTTGGCGGTTGAAAAAAAAACCGACCACTCTTGATTTAATTTGGCATTAAAAGAAAAAAAGTCAAACCGAATCCAAACCAAACCGACATAATATATATATATATATAATTTTATTTTATTTATAGATAAAAAATATTATTTATAATCTACTTTGTTGATATATTTTTAGTTAGTTTATAGTTTTCAATGTTCATATATTTTATTTCAAATTTGGGCTTGTAAAAATTGTAAATATTTTATTTTGTATTAAGATCCGAAGTTACAATTATATTGTTATAGTTTTTCAAATTCGAAGTTAATAGTTTACTTTCTAAATATTTTGTTTTGTATTCAGTTTACCTCTAGCCTTTAATCTTATTAATTTAATATAATGAACGTTGATATTTCAAAAAATATATTTTGTATTCATGTGAATGTTACCATCTTTTCAAAACTTTCTATTCATTTAACATTTTTTATGTTTAACTTATCACACAAGTAAGTGAAAAAATATTAGATTTCTTTTTCAAATACCGTTTAGTTGTAAAAAACTGAAAAACAGAAAAAACCCAAAAGAACAGACTAAAGCCGAAATCGAAAAAATCGACTTTATGTGGTTTGATTTGGTTTTTAGATTTAATAAACCGACATAATTGGTTTAGGTTTTTTTTTAATGAAAAACCAAACCAAATCAACCCATGTACACCCCTAATTGTTACCACTAGTCATTGCAAACGTCAAATTAAGTTCAAGAGCTGCACTATAGTAGCAGATTAGTTAGTCCACTATGATACTGATTTTCTCCCTGTGGATCAATTAAAGTGGCTTTTCACTAGTCCTGCTCAAATGAGTTCCAGGCACACGATAGATTTGCTACGTAAAGTATTATCTTAATGAGCAGATAAGAGTTGGAACAGAATAACACCACTACTTACGCTTTTAGCGCATCTTCGAGACACAAGCACTCTGATGGAATCCAAGCCTTTTCCCAACGAGGAGGTATCCTCTTCATCGATGTCCTTATGCTTTTCAATGGATTAATGTCTGCTACCTGAAAGGGGACAGCAACAAAACACACGACATAACAGTAATTAACAAGAAATTGAGTAATGAATTACTGAAAGAAACATAAACAGATGAAATCCAGAAATCACATACTGGCCAATCTGAGCCGAATGCCAATTGTGCATTGTTTGTCAGGAGTGACTTGAACAGATAAGATCCTCTTTCTGCCCTTTCAGAACCAAGTTTTTTAGTTGCAGAATCAGCATCATCTAATAAGTGATCTGGCTGTTTATTTGGATTTTGTTATAATATATTATTCGACACATCTCAACAGGAAAGAATGAGAAAGAACAACCATCTAAAAAATAACCTGCACTGAAGCAATTACAGATTGTTCACCAAAACGAGCTACTGTTCCTGGAGCCAAATGTTGAGCATGCTCAATCTGTGAAGTAGTAAGTTGCAATATTTAGAGATTACTTAAAATTCTACTCCTCGAAGAAACAACAGACCTCACAAGTAGAGTTTTATTTGATTGATGAATCGCTACTCTTTAGAGCAATTAGATATACCCTATATCGTCGGTCTCTAATTTGTTTCCCAGACGGCAAAGAAGCATACATATCCAATATCAAGTCATTAGCTCTGTCACCTATAGCATGGATGCTGACCTGAAATGTAAATATCAGCCCCAATTTTGCAACTTCGAAAGAGTTGAAATGGCAGATAAAGATAAAATGAGCTAAAGACCTGAAGGCCAAATTTATCTGAAGAAAGAGTCATGTTGTATAGACTATCCAGATCCACCA
Source organism: Solanum bulbocastanum (assembly GCA_037074985.1). Taxonomy (NCBI): domain Eukaryota; kingdom Viridiplantae; phylum Streptophyta; class Magnoliopsida; order Solanales; family Solanaceae; genus Solanum; species Solanum bulbocastanum. The sequence goes on from CM073604.1 coordinate 5,860,414, forward strand.
CTTGTAACCCATTATTGTTTGGATCATCAGCATATGGCTACAAGACACATGAAAGATATCAGAATACTAAATACAACGAAGTCTGACTGCATCACAATGGGCCCTGTTACTTTGAAACGCTCATGCAGAATGAAAATGGAACAGATATTCAGAAAAGTACTCGTCAAACAAGCAGGTCACCTATGCCCAACAAGGCATCGAGAAGACAGAACTCACAAAAGAGAATTGAGAGAAGTTTTTGGTTTGGAGAGGCTCTTCAAAATCAGAAAGCATCTTATTCTTACCTCATGAAATAATGCACTGTTAGATCCTAAAGATCCATCAGCAAAAGCCTTGACACCGCCCAAATAAATCCATTGGCTCAGCACGTGGCCTGACTTGCTCATAAGATCCTGGATACCAGTACAAGATTTAAAAGATCAAGCTAAGTAAGAATGCATTTAATGAGAAATGCAACATAATCCACTGACTTTAATATCCGCTAGAATAAGAATGACCATAGAATATTAATAAGGTCCAACACAATTCATGAGCTAGCTTTTGGGATTTGGTTAGGACCAAGATCCATTCTTAACAGTATGAGGAAGAAAGTTCTAGCGGTGGAACAAGTGGAGGGGAAACTGGGTAGGGGCGCTAGGTGGCATGCCATGTGGTGCCCACCTCATCAAAATGTCACTGCCACATAGGATTGGATTTCCACCTTGGAAAGACCTAACAAAGAAGGGGTATATTTGAATCATTTAAGTAATGGTGGGGGTATTTTTGGACTGATAATATAATGGAGGGTAAATTAATCCTTTACGCATAGTAGAGGGGAAAATTTGACCCTTTTCAGTTTTACATATTCTGAAGGGTAGCGTATGAGTTAATGTTGACTGGTTTGTCAAAAAATCAGATCTTCATATGAAGGAAAAACTCTAAAAGTAAATCTTTGTTAATTATCACATACCACTAACCGCGACCATGTCTCCATTGGAAAGAATAAGCAAACTCTGGTCGTCATATTTCCTGATAAATCTGCCCATTTATATACATCTGCAATTATAAGGGAAGTGATACTAAGCTAATGACTACATAAATGTTCCACCCCTAGCTAGAAGAATAACTAAATGAGCATGACAGATAGAGAGGCAGTTGAGACAGATCTTCAGTGCTAAGCATTCACCCAGCCCCGAACTGTTACTTTGGGGCTCCTCATTCTCATCCCATGGCCCCTTTCAGACTCCCCTTCCCCTCCAAGAAGTAGATGCAGTTTCTAATTTTTTTCGAGGAATCCTAACTTTCAATTTCCACCAAAAGAGTGAGAAAGCAAGAAAACCAGGGGGAGGGAGGGATATATTGTTTACCTCAGACCTTAATTAATCTGCCTATTAGCAGAAATGTTCTATTCCCTTTATTTCTCTGTAAATGTGATAAAATTTCCAATAACTGGTTTAGTTCCCACACTTCTTTCATCATCTTAATAACATCTTGCCAAGAAACTACGCAATACACTCATGGCATACACTGTTATATTTTACTGGAAAAATTTCCTTTGGTCAGGTTTCAATGACGAGGCCTACGGATGCTTAACATCAACTTAGTCCCCCCATTACCTCGACCCTGCTGTGTTATGGAGCATTCCCTCAAAAACCTGGTCCATTGCGATACCTCGGGTAGTGAAAGAGAATTAAGAGAAACTTTAGTTGTTGAGCTTTGTTTTTTTACATGTTCAATAGACAAACTTCTATATCCTAGTTGAAAAGCTAGAAAGCAGATCCAATTTGCTTATTTCATCTCTGATGATCGAGTAATTTATCTTTGGAATGTTTAAAGTTCCGTATTACAAGTATAAAGAGGCATTGACCTTTCTAGTAAAAATAACCATACCATAGTATTCCTAAAAAGGAGAGTAAATTGATTTTATTCCATCTTATATCTTGTAGGAACTGAAACCTGAAAAGTCCTCCCACGAGTGGTCAGGTGAAGCCCCTGGAAAATATCTGCCAAAATCCACAACTGTTGTCACACCCCTCTTTAATGCATGATTGCTAGCTCTCGTAAGAGCTTCCCTCCTTTCGTAAACAGTGGCTTCTGGGATGTGGGAAAGGACAAGCTTCATAGCAGAATCAATCAACAGACCAGTAGGTTCTGCAGTAAAAGACCCAAAGAAAGTAAGGATCTTCTCTAAACTTGTTTGATCATGTCAAATTTTAGCAAACTTCATTGAAATTGGTGCAGTTGATCTGGGTACTTTATTTTTATTTATAAGGCTTTTAATATCTGAATTTTAGGAGAAACCTGCAAGAGTAGAGATGGAAGAGGTCAACAGGTTGCTTGGATTACTGTACCAACAAAACAATATCATTTATGGATAAAGAATATGAGAAATGGGAAAACAGAGGAATGAATCATCACATTTAAGTTTTTCTATGTCATAATTCTAAAAGGAGAGACAGGGAATCCCCTTTGTCACGGACTTAGAGTTTTCACTAAAGCTCCGTGTGGCGCTTGACAACTTACTCGCTACTCTTGCAAGATCTTGTAAGCTCAAGCAAGCCTTTAAGACTAAGATCGCTAAGAGAATGCAAAGAAAGACTTAGAAAGAACAAGAGAGCTTTTGGAAGAAGGCTTTGTATTGCTTGGAAGATTGCTTTACAACTTGTGTGATGTCTTGCAAATGAATGACACCTCTATTTATACTACAACCTAGGGGCAAAAGTGCAATTTAAAATTACTTTACAAGTCCTTAAGGTATTTACACTTTGGTCCCTCTCTATAATTCTCTACATATTCTAGGACCTTCCGTATCCTTCTTGAAAAATCTAAAGGGTTCTAGAGTTCTCCGCATGCCTCTCCACCACTCTAGAATCTTCCACCCCTATCCGGATGCAAAATCTGACTGGCAAAGTGGCGGGACATAACACTCTCCCCCACCTGTTGGTGCGAGGACCGCAGCGCACAGCTGCAAGAACTCCCGGACTTGGTCTTTAAACTGCCACAAGTCTACATATCTCTCCCATGTGGCCTCGTCCGGAGTTTGTCCCTTCCAATGTACAAGGAACATGGCACTGGCTTGTTGACCTCGCTTCCGTTTGGCTTGATAGTCTATGATAGCCTCAATCTCCTGGTCGTGCGAGGCGGTGACAGTAATGGGTGCCCGTCGCGATTGGTTTCGGCTATGGTCTTCCTTGTCCTCATGGTATGGCTTGAGGACGCTTGTATGAAAGACCGGATGGATTTTGAAGTGTGGAGGCAACTCCACCTTGTATGAGATCTTGCCCACCTTGGCAACGATCTTGAATAGACCCTCATATTTCTACACTAAGTTTTGATGAACGCCCCTTAGTGCTTTGAACTGCCTTGGATTGAATTTTACCAAGACCATGTCGCCTACTTTGTAGTCCGTGGGACGCCGTTTGCGGTCGGCAAACTTCTTCATCTTCTTCGCTGCCTTGTCCAAGTAGGACTTGGTAGTGTCAAGCTGTTCCTCCCATCCCTTGGCAAGATGGTAGGCTCCCAAACTCTTCCCTTGGAAGGCTGCTGGCAACGAATGCGGAGTTTGGGGTTGTTGGCCTGTCGCCAACTCGAATGGCGTGTGCTTGGTAGCCTCGCCCCTTTGTAAATTGTAAGAGAATTGCGCCATGTCAAGGAGTCTGGCCTAGTCCTTCTGACCCGCACTAACATAGTGCCGGAGGTAGCACTCTAATAGGGCGTTAACACGCTCGGTTTGGCCGTCGATCTGCGGGTGGAAACTTGTGGAGAAATGAAGTTTCGTGCCAAGTATCTCGAACAACTCCCTCCAAAAGTTCTCGATAAAATGGGGGTCTCGATTGCTAGTGATATGTCTTGGTAGCCCCCAATACTTCACTACGTTTTTGAAGAACAATCGAGCAGCCTCTTTTGCGGTGCAACCGACTATGGCGGGCATGAAGGTAGCATATATTGAGAATCTATCCACCACGACCATGATAGTTCCATACTCATCGGACTTAGGTAAGGAAGTGATGAAGTCCATGGTCACACTTTCCCATGGGCGCTCCGCCACAGGTAGTGGCTCTAGTAGTCCTCCCGATTGCCTTTGCTCCACCTTGTCTTGTTGGCACACAAGACAAGTCTGCACGTAGCACTCGATATCGTCCTGCATGCGTGGCCAGTAGTAAATCACCTCGATCAACGCCCTTGTTCGTCACTGCCCACGGTGTATTGTGGCTTTCCTTAATAATTCATCGCCTGATAGACCCAAACTTGGGTACGTAAACTCTCCGATCGACAGTAAGCAAAAGGCCATCTTCTACCCAAAAGTGCCTTATCTTGCCTTGGGCGACCAACTCCATTAGCTTCTTGGCCTTAGGATCATGTTGCATGCCATCCTTGATCGCATCTTGAATGCCACAATGGACTGTAGTGATGGAAGCAAGTTCGGCCTTCCTACTTAGTGCATTGGCCATGACATTGCCCTTTCCTGGCTTGTACTCCAAGACATAGTCGAACTCAGCTAGAAAGTCCGGCCACCTAGCTTGCTTTGGGGCGATCTTCTGTGACGGAAATTAGCTAGTGGCCACGTTGCCCGTCTTGACTATGAACTTGGAGCCTAGTAGGTAATGTCTCCATGTGCGCAAACAATGTACGATTGTCATCATCTCTTTCTCCTACACCGTGTAGCGCCGTTCGGTCTCGTTCAACTTGCGGCTCTCAAACGCTATTGAGTGTCTATCTTGCATTAAGACTCCCCCAATGGCGTAATTTGAAGCATCCGTATGCACCTCGAAGGTCTTCGAAAAGTCGGGCAGCGTCAAGAACGACTTTTCTGTCACTACAGTTTTGAGCATCTCGAACGCCTTCTGGCACTCCTCGCTCCAAACCCATGGCTTATTATTTTTCAATAACTCGGCCAGTGGAGCGACTTTAGCGGAGTAGCCACTTATGAACCTACGATAGTAATTTGCAAGACCAAGGAATGATCGTAGCTCAGTCACTTTGGTGGGCGCCTCCCACTCTTGGATTGCCTGAATCTTAGCTTTGTCCATCCGATGACATGTCCCAAGAAGTGCACCTCATGCTGGGCGAACTCGTTTTTCTCCGACTTAATATAGAGTTGGTTCTCCCGTAAGATTTGGAAAACTTTCTTCAAGTGCTCTACATGCTCCTCCAAGGTTAACTGTAGATGACTATGTCATCCAAGTAAACTACCACGAATTGATCCAAGTAGGGATGGAAAATCTTGTTCATTAGCGTGCAGAAGGTGGCAGGAGCGTTGGTTAGGCCGAAAGGCATCACCAACCACTCGAAAGTCTCGTATCTTGTCACGCATGCTGTCTTTGGTTCATCCCCCTCCGCAATACGCACTTGGTAGTAGCCTTTCCGAAGATCCACTTTGGTGAAGTACTTTGCCTGTCCAAGCCTATCGAACAAATCTATAATGAGTGGGATAGGATACTTGTTCTTAATAGTTACCTTATTAAGCGCCCGGTAGTCAATGCATAAGCGCAATGATCCGTCCTTCTTCTGAAATAGAACCAGTGCGCCATAAGATGCCTTCGATGGACGAATGTGACCGGCCTCGAGGAGCTCCTTCAACTGCTTCCTCAGCTCCTCTAATTCAGGTGGAGCCACGCGATAGGGTGCATGTGCAAGTGGATTGGCTCCAACCTCCAACTTGATTTTGTGGTCTACCTCGCGCCTAGGAGATAGAGTTCTCAGCAGCTCGTCTGGCATCACGTCCTTGTTTTCTTCAAGGACCTTTTCTACGATCGGTGGCAAAGGTTCCCTAGCACCATTATCTTCTGCCGAGCTTATAATGGTGGCTACAAACGTTGGCTCCCCTTTCTTCAGGCCCTTCACGATCTGCATGGCAGACAAGTGGGCCTGTCCTTCATTCTTCGGCACTTTGACTAGAGGTACCATACGTGAATTGTTCTGCTCCATGACCATGAGTCGTTAGAGGTAGAGGTCAATCATTGTATGGCATCTTTGGAAGAACTCTTGGCCAAGAATAATGTCAAAGATATCCAAGGGAGCTACGGTAAAGTTGGTCTTACCTTGCCCCTTTCCTAACGTGATGCTTACTCCTTGGGCAACTCCACACACGAGAATTGGGGGTGTGTTGACCGTCTTGAGGCGGGTGTTACTCGGAGTGTAGCTTAGCCCCAACATTGTTGCCGCCGTCTTGGTCATGATGTTAGTTTCGGCCCCGGAGTCTACCATGGCACAAGCTGGTCGTCCATTAATGGAGATGTCTACATACTGAGTGCTGAAATCTCCTGGCTTCTCCGTCTGCTTGGCAATAGCACCACACAGTCCAACCATGCCTAGCTGCGTCGTGCCCACATCCTGTCCTTGCTCCTGTGCGTCCATCTCTTTCCGCTGGCGTAGGATGTCACCAAGGTTCTTCATCTCATGGCATCTGGCATAGCCATGCGGTCCACCGCATATGTAGCAATCATCTCCCTTGGTGGTTTGCGCCTTTTTCTCCGTGTAGTTCTGGCACCCAAACCGCTTGTCGTCCGACTTGAAGGAGTCGTGATGCTTAGGATGTGCCTGCTGCTCCTTGCCTCAGCCACGATCTCCCCCACCTTTGGCATGACTACTCCTTGCATCCTTGCCTTTCGCCTTGTCATGTCGTTCATGCTTAAAGTCAGTCAAGGATTCGGCTTGTGTGATGGCCTCATCTATGGTCTTGCTTTTCTCCGCTCCAACTCCGTCTTGGCCCAATTTTGCAGTCCGTCCATGAAGTGGAACAACATGTCTTCGTCCGTGAGATTGGGAGTCTGAAGTGTTAGAGTCGTGAACTCCTTCACATACGCTCGAATGCTTCTCGTTTGCTTCAATTCCCTAAACTTGCGCTTAACTTCATATATGACGTTATTAGGGAAGAAAGCTTTCTTGAACTCCTCGCGGAATTGCTCCCAAGTGTTGATGGTGCACATCCCCTTCCTTATCTCGGCCTCCTTACGCCTCCACCATAGCATGGCCATCTCCAAAAGATACAACACGGTAGTGTTGATCTTGTTCTCGTCGCTCCTCACCCGGCTACACTTGAAGTAATTCTCCAAGTGCCACAAGAAGTTCTCCACCTCTTGAGCGTCACAGACGCCTTTGAATATAAGTGGCTTGGGAGCCTCGACCTTGGCCTCCCTATCATGGTCGGACGACGTAGATCCTCCAGCTTCCACGCCTTCCTTGAGTGCCTTCATGGTCTCAATCGTGCTCAACGCCTCCATGAGTCGACACTCCAAGGAAGTGATGGCTTCCTTCATCTCGAACTCGGCCCGCTGGCGTCCCTCTAACTCCTTGCGGATGTTTTCGATCTCCTCAAGGGTGAAGTCTTCAAGAGTTTTGAACTTGCCGTCGGCCACATTCATGCGCCGGCCTAATATCTCCATGACCTGCCTCGCCACTTCAACCCTTGCGACCCATTCCTCTCCGGTGGTGACGTCAATGGCCTCCTCACCAAGTTCGGTGGTCGAAGGTGGATGAGATGTTAGCGCCTCGCTTGGTGTGGGATCGAGCAGCATTTCCTCATTACTCTTTTGGTGCTTCTTTCCCTTGCGATTCTTCTTTCCACCATCCGGACGGATGTTGGTGGTGCTAGCGGCGTTTACGTCTCCTTCGTTGGCCATTCCCTTAGTACAAACCTCACTCTGATACCACGTTGTCACGGACTTAGAGTTTTCACTAAAGCTCCGTGCGGCGCTTGACAACTTACTCGCTACTCTTGCAAGATCTTGTAAGCTCAAGCAAGCCTTTAAGACTAAGATCGCTAAGAGAATGCAAAGAAAGACTTAGAAATAACAAGAGAGCTTTTGGAAGAAGGCTTTTTGTATTGCTTGGAAGATTGCTTTACAACTTGTGTGATGCCTTGCAAATGAATGACACCTCTATTTATACTACAACCTAGGGGCTAAATGCAATTTAAAATTACTTTACAAGTCCCTAAGGTATATACACTTTGGTCCCTCTCTATAATTCTCTACATATTCTAGGACCTTTCGTAGCCTTCTTGAAAAATCTAAAGGGTTCTAGAGTTCTCCGCAAGCCTCTCCACCACTCCAGAATCTTCCGCCCCTATCCGGATGAGAAATTTGACTGGCAAAGTGGCGGGACATAACACCTTACTCTTCAATAAGGGTTCTTAATACACCGAGCTAAATATCTTAATTCACTTTAATAGAGCCATTGGAGCCACCCTAACAATACAGAATTTGAGAAGGATAATCTACATCGGATGGTGCTTTATGTCAAAAAGTGAGAGAGGATGTCAATCATTAATTGATTCGGTGCTCCATTACATACTGGCTATTCTATATCTCGTGGAAAATGTTTGAAGTTGAGCTGCTGCTGCCAAAACTATGAGAAGAAGAGCATGGAATGTAGCTCTTTTCTACTCATGTGGACCAATAGGACGAGGATAGGTGAGGAAAACAAGATCTCTTGAAGGAGTTGAAAATACCTTTTGTACACATTAGTTGAATATTTTCTCTTCTGTAAAGTGCAAATATGACATTCCAATCACTATTGATGATTGAATGCTCTTTTTATAAATTCATGCTTTGGGGTGGGATACTTCTGTAAATATCTTAAAGCGTGTTCCCATCAATTCAATAAACTATTATCTTTATTAAAAATGATTCCAAACTCAAAAATCCTTTCAAACTATTTGACATGGTTAACCAGAATAAGAAAATGAATCATTTCAGTGATTTGTAAACAAGAATGGCAACACCTACAAATTCCAGTTGCAAGTAATGGTCCAAATTCAGTAGAAAATTTTAATTTATTTTAAAGAATCAAATCATCAACAGTAATGAACCTCCAAAGTTCTCCTAAATAAAAGCATTTATTTATAGCAATGGACTTAGGGGTCGTTTGGTGTGAGGGATAAAAATAAATAGTGATGGGATAAAAATTTTGTATCTTGTTTGGTTGCCATGTTTGGGATAACTTATCCCACCATTTATATCATAGTATAGTGATGGGATAAGTTATCCCATATACATGGTGGGATAAGTTATCCCAGAATAGCTAACCCCAGGATAACTAATCCTGGGATAACTTGTTCCCAACCAAACGACCCCTTAAGATTTAGGTATAATTCAAAAAATAAATGTGACCCTTATTGATTAACGCTTATAGGTGGAACCTTTAGGTGAACTGAAAATAATCTAGGTTCAAGTGAGATCATATTTCCATTGACCTACCTAATGGTCGTTAGTAAGTGGCTATTTGACAAGATCTGCATAGCTGAACAAAGAAACAGAGTGATATATGAAGATGAGAAGTGAATTACCCCCATCATTATTTCTGACAATAGCTCCACCATTTGGATTCTCATTGTTACATGAAATTCCAGCAAGTGTTAGAGCCACTGTATTTGCTAAGCCCATATGACCATCCATCCTTGTTAACCAGACCTGCATGTGAAATACCAAATCTTAAACAAGACATTGATGTACATTCTAAAGCAAAAGAATGTAATTTCATGAAAATGACTTACTGGATTATGAGGAGTAATACTGTCAATCCACGACGCCATTGGTAAATCACCTCCCCAAATATCATTGTTCCAACCGCCACCCAGTAACCAAGAACCTTGTTTCACATCTATTAAAATTTCCAAAAAAGACACGACAAATTGATACTGATTAGTGTCACTTCAAGACAACCAATACTATATATTATCCATTCATTTTCTTTAGACAAAATCCTCAATGGACTTCCAGGATTGAGCCTCTTCTTCTAAGTGCATACTTTTCTTTGTTAGCATATGTGCCACTTGGTCAATTTATCTGTCACTGATGACCGTAAAAGGAGCAAACGCAAAGGTGTTGTAGTTAAATATTTTCATTAAGTAAATAGGTTTGCTATTCTCAAAAAATCTAGAGAGGGAGGAGATCATTTCAAAGAAAGAACAACAAATATGTTAATTCCAAAAAAAAAAGATGGAGATAGCTAATTTGAATCTGATAGGGGAAAAACAATCTTTAGCATTAACAAAATTTATAGCAAGCTGAAAAGGGTATATCATGTGACATCTACTCCTAATATCTTTTTCTTTCTCAAATAAAAAAGTGACATCTACTCCTTACACATAACCTTTATCCAAAGTAACGAAAAATTTAAAACTAAATTGAGCATGTAAAAGAATGAACCAATTTATGTTTCAGATGCAAATATGTAACTTTCAGTTTCTTTCTAATTTAGTAACTACGTTTGTTATACATATTTCCAGTGTCCTGTTCTCAATCACTAGCATATACATCTATATAGCATTTTGCCAGCTATATCTATTATTTGAAGTCCCCCTCTTCAGAACAGAGTCCAGAAGCAATCAGACACATGCTTTAGCTCCTTTGATACCTGAACTTAAGCACCATCTGAGCAAAGTGAAGTGCCAACCTCAGCTACACCAAGATTCGGGTCTTAAATGCTCTTCAATTGAGCTTTCAACAACACTGTTTTTGAGTAAACTACAGTTTATATTCCATTTCCTCAATAATTATTTATAGCAAGCTGAAATCATGTGACATTTACTCCTTATACATAACCTTCAGTTTATGAAATCAGCTCCTTTAAAACTTGTAATAAATGGGAAAGTAATTGAAAATGTTTGCTGCCAAGGAGGAATGTACAATCTTTTATCTAGTGAAAAGAAGGGGTTGATCTTGGTATAAGCCAAGGTAAAGTGGAACATGTCAAAGTGACAAACATTATAGTTTTATGAGCAGCTGGACAACCACAAACTTACTTGCAACTGCTTTTCTAATTTTGTCCACAAAAAGATCTTTTGTATTTACTCCACGAAGCTCCACTCGTGCCATCTGCCAATGTTAATAACAGGTTAGGAGACATACAATATTATGCTTTAATTTGTAGAGGAACTACTATAACAAACTAATAGCATTTGACCGGTGGAGTGCTCCAGAAGGTATTCGTACAAGCATATGATGTCTAAGTGTCGATAGAGTTCAAAACAATAGCCTTTTGATGAAGTGGTTATGGAGGTATAATGGAGAGGGGCAAGCCTTATGGAAGGATGTCATCAGATCCAAGTATGGTGAGTACAATCCTTGGTGCAGTAATGTTAGTGTTGATGCCTATGAGGTGGGGGTCTGGAGAACTATCAGAAACTTATGGCAAAAACTTAAAGCTAATATGTACATTGAAGTGGGAGATGGCAGAAGAACTAAGTTTTGGACAGATGCGTGGAACAAACAGATTCCTCTGAAAGAATCCTTTCCAGATCTGTTCTTACTATGTAGTAATCCAAATGCAAATATCAATGAATGTTGGACAGCACAAGAGTGGGAGCTGATCTTCAGAAGGTTTTTGAATGACTGGGAAGTGGAGAGAGTGGCCAAATTGCTAGAGCTATTAGAAAAATTCTCTGGCATCACCAATGCTCCTGATTCTTTAAGATGGAAACATAGTAAAGATGAGGTTTTCACGGTTAGTAGGGCACACAAAATGGAAAGTCCCCAGCAACGCAACTCTAAGCAGAGTTTGTGGAGAAAGGTGTGGAGAACCTTAGCACCAACTAAGATAAAATCCTTTACATGGTTGGTTGCTAGAAGGCAATGTTATCAAAGGCGAACAGCGCAAAAAAACTCTAAGGTCAGTGGGGGCTTTAAGTGCAAAGCGCAAATAAAGTGTGGGCTTTAATGAAAAAAGGAGCAAAGGGAGAAAAAATACAAACATATGTTAAGTCCAAGACTAATAATTATAAACATGAATGACAAATGTATGACCAAATAAATTGAATTTATTTTATGATAAAGTGAAATATCAATTGTTTAGTGTCACTTCTTCAGAAAAGGCTCATTGGCAAGGAAAAGTTTGCCTTAGAACCTTGATGATGACACTGAAGCACACATAGAGCGAGGCGAAGTGCACAACACATTTTGAGCCTCGCTTCATGGCTTAAGCACGCTTAAAGCATGCCTTTAACTACACTGCTAGAAGGGCTTGCACGTGTATGACACACGAAGTGCTAAGGAGAAAAGGAAATATTATAATATCTTGGTATTCACTATGCGGAAACACAGTGGAGACCAACCAGTATCTATTCTTGCATTGCAACTTTACAACACAAATTGGACCATGCACGAGCATACTATAGACTTGTTGAGTTGTTGGATAAGAAAGGCATGGTGGAGGATAATTCCACATTGCATTTGGTGGATAGTATGGAAAGGAAAAAATAGTAGAAACTTTGAAGATAGGTCCAATTCCATTCAGAAGGTTAGATGGGATTGTATTGTATCCTTTTATTTTTGATGTAAAGAGGAAGGTCTAGAGGAAACAGAACAGATTGTAGAATTATTAGGATCCTTGTAAGTTTTTTTTTTCCTTCCTTTTCTTTTGTTCCCCTCTGTTTGCAGGTCACCAGCATATCCTTAATCCTAAAGAATACAACACTACCATTTTAAAAAAAGAGTTCAAAAGCTAAAAATCTGATAGCTTGATCCTTTGTAATAACTCTTCTGTTGATTAACATCGGAAAGCATAGACATAGCATTTGAAACATGATTCCATCTTGCCTTGTTTGAAGGTTGTGAAAGTAAAGATATAAAAGATATTTAAAGGTTCCACTGTCCCCATTCATAAATTAAAATTAGTGTAAATCACAGAGAGAATGGAGCAATCTTCAATATTGTATTAATCCAAAAGGAGAGCTATTTGTAGGTGTACAAATAATCTAAGGAAAACAAAATCAGAAATCCCTAAATATCTCTATCTATGATTTTGCTGTGATTTTGCTATGTATTCTATATAAAATGTGTCTATGTACATTCTATAACACTCCCCCTCAAGTTGGAGCATAGATATATCATGCCCAACGTGTTACAAAGATATTCCACCCGAGTTCCATTTAAAGCCTTCGTGAACATATCACCCAATTGCTCTTATGTCTTCACATATCCAGTAGAAAAATGTTCTCTTGAATTTCCTCATGAACAAAGTGACAGTCAACCTCAATGTGTTTCGTCTGTTCATGGTACACTGGATTTGAGGCAATGTGTAGAGCAGCCTGATTATCACACCAAAGTTTTGTCGGAGAAAAAGGGTTCTGTTAGAATAGGAATAGGTTTATACAATCCTATTAGAATAGGAATATATTTATACAATCCTATTAGAATAGGAATAGTAATAGAAATAGGAATACTAAATAGTAACCTACTTGGTAAATGTAATAATTGTTAGAATATAAATAAGTATTTCCTACTTAGAATAGGAATAGGAATAGGAATAAGAATAGGAATCCTAGTTAGAAAAGGATTCCAATGTTGTGTCTATAAATAGGGTCTCAATGTAACAATTTAGATACACAATTCAATAATATATTTCTCACATGGTATTAGAGCGTTGGCGAGAACAAACAAGTCACCTTATGTCTATGTCAATTTCCGGTGACTGTTGGATCTGATTTTATTATTCTTTTTTCTTTTTGTGGGTGTTGTGTGAAAATTAACACCACCACGAGGCTTGGAAAGCCCCCGCAACCAAACCCCAGCCAGAACCACCGAAAAATATCACCTCACATGCTCTCACGCGCCGATCAGAGGTGGTAGTTTCTGGCGATTCTGGCTCACGCGCCGGCGCGTGAGGCCTTTTCCGATCATATTTTTTGAAGAATTTTTTGACAGTTAGGGTCGGCCAGCCATTCTGACCAGGCCCATATTGTTTTTGACCAGATTTGATCGCCGAAATTAGGGTTCCGGCTATTCCAAGCAGTTTCCGGCAGGCTGTTTCTCAATAATTAAGTTTTTTATTTTTGTTGTTTCCAAGACAAATTTAGTATAATGTCTTTTGGGTGTGATGTTTTTGGTTCTAAAAATATAGGGATCGGAAGTTCTAGCCCTATAATCACTTCAGAACTTTTATTGGGAAGTTCAAACTATTTATCTTGGGCTTCCTCGGTTGAGCTTTGGTGCAAGGGTCAAGGTGTCCAAGATCACTTAACGAACAAGACTTATGTGGTAGATGTAAAGGCAAAGACTAGTGTGGAAGATGCAAACGCCAAAGCACAATGGGAGAAAGTAGATGCTCAATTATGTAGTCTCCTATGGCGTTCTATTGATTCCAAATTGATGCCCTTGTTTCGCCCATTCCAGACGTGTTATACAGTTTGGGAAAAGGCTCGTGCTTTATACACTAATGACATATCTCGATTGACCAACTTAAAGAAACAAGAATCCGATATGTCTACTTACTTGGGACAAGTACATGCAGTCATGGAGGAATTCGACACGTTGATGCCAGTTACTACGAATGTGGAACAACAACAAGAGCACAGACAAACATCGTTTCTAGTTCTTACTCTTGCTGGACTTCCTCTTGATCATGATTCTGTGCGTGATCAGATTTTAGCTAGCCCTACAGTTCCTACAATCGATGAATTATTCTCTCGTCTCCTTCGTCTTGCGGCACCTCCCAGTCATAAAGTAGTTTCATCACCCACTGTTGACTCCTCTATTCTCGCATCTCAAACCATTGAAAAGCGTACTTATCAGTCTATGGAGAATCGGCAAGGGGGAGGGCGTTTTGGGAAACCTCGATCCAAGTGTAGTCATTGTCATAAGCCTGGACACACTCGTGACATATGTTATATTTTGCATGGTCCACCACCCAGTTATGATCCTATTGTTCTAAAGGAATATAATGAGTTTCTTCGAAATCGCACAAGTAAATAGACATCTCCACCAGTAGCATATGGTGCTCAACCTAATCAACCATCCAATAATGCTCATATTGCTCAGACAGAATATGATGAGTTCCTTCAGTATCATGCAAATAAGCAAACGTCTGCACAAGTAGTTTCGGTTGCACAACCTGATGTATCTGTTGTCGGTAATTCTTTTGCTTGTGTGTCACAATCTAGTACTCTTGGAACATGGGTCATGGACTCTGGGGCTTTTGACCATATCTCTAGTAATAAATCACTTTTATCCGATATTGTTTATTTACAATCTCTTCCATGTATTTCTTTAGCCAATGGGATCCAAACAAAACCAAAAGGGGTTGGAAAAGCCAAACCCCTATCTTCTGTCACCCTAGACTCTGTCCTTTATGTCCCTGGTTCTCCTTTTAATCTAGCATCTGTTAGTCGTTTAACAAAAGCCCTACATTGTAGCATAACTTTTTTCGATGATTTTTTTTCTTATGCAGGACCGCAGTACGAGACAGATGATTGGAACAGGACATGAATCACAAGGCCTTTACTATCTTACCTCTTCAAATTCCTTAACAGCATGCTCCGTTACAGATTCCCCAGATCTAATTCACAAACGTTTGGGACATCCGAGTCTATCTAAACTGCAAAAGATGGTGCCTAGTTTGTCTAGTTTATCTACATTAGATTGTGAGTCGTGTCAACTTGGGAAACACACTCGTGCTACGTTTTCTCGTAGTACTGAGGGGGGGTCGTTCAGAGTCTATTTTTTCATTAGTTCATTCTGATATTTGGGGTCCTAGTAGAGTCAGTTCCACCTTAGGATTTTGTTATTTTGTTAGTTTCATTGATGATTATTCAAGATGTACTTGGGTTTTCTTAATGAAAGATCGTTCTGAGTTATTTTCTATTTTCAAAAGTTTCTTTGCTGAAATACAAAATCAATTTGGTGTTTCTATTCGTACTTTTCGTAGTGATAATGCCTTAGAATACTTATCCTCCCAATTTCAGGAGTTTATGACTCACCAAGGCACTATTCACCAGACTACTTGTCCATACACCCCTCAACAAAATGGTGTAGCTGAAAGAAAAAATCGGCATCTTATTGAGACCGCTCGTTCTCTCCTCCTTGAATCCAATGTTTAGCTGCGTTTTTGGGGAGATGCAGTTCTGCCGTCTTGTTATTTGATAAATAGAATGCCCTCTTATTCTATTCAGAATCAGGTTCCACATTCCATACTGTTTCCTCAGTCACATCTTTATCCTATCCCCCCTCGTGTCTTTGGGAGCACATGCTTTGTTCATAACTTAGCCCTAGGAAAAGATAAATTAGCTCCTCGTGCTCTCAAATGTGTCTTTCTTGGTTACTCTAGAGTCCAAAAAGGGTATCGTTGTTATTCACATGATCTTCATCGATATTTTATGTCTGCTGATGTTACATTTTTTGAGTCTCAACCTTACTATACATCTTCTGATCATCCTGATATATCTATGGTCTTACCCATACCTCATGTTTTACCTGTGCCAACCTTTGAGGAATCTACGGTTACTTCTACATCTCTAGTTGTAGTGCCACCACTACTAACTTATCATCGTCGACCACATCCAACCCTAGTTCCAGATGATTCATGTCATGCGCCGGACCCTGCTCCTACTGCGGACTTGCCTCCTCCTAGCCAACCGCTTGCACTTCAAAAAGGTATACGATCCACTCGAAATACTAACCCACATTATACCTTCTTAAGTTATCATCGTCTATCATCACCCCATTATGCCTTTGTGTCGTCCTTGTCCTTTATTTCCATTCCTAAGACTACAGGTGAAGCACTTTCTCATTTTGGATGGAGGCAGGCTATGGTTGATGAGATGTCTGCTTTACATAAGAGTGGTACTTGGGAGCTTGTCTCCCTTCCTGCAGGTAAATCTACTGTTGGTTGTCGTTGGGTTTATGCAGTCAAAATTGGTCCAGATGGTCAGGTTGATCGACTTAAGGCTCGCCTTGTTGCCAAAGGGTATACTCAGATATTTGGGCTAGATTATAGTGACACTTTTGCTCCTGTGGCTAAAATAGCATCTGTTCGTCTTTTCCTATCTATGGCTGCCGTTCATCATTGGCCTCTTCATCAGTTGGACATTAAGAATGCTTTTCTGCATGGTGATCTTGCGGAAGAAGTCTATATGGAGCAACCACCTGGTTTTGTTGCTCAGGGGGAGTCTAGTAGCCTTGTATGTCGATTGCGTAGGTCATTCTATGGTCTGAAACAATCTCCTCGAGCTTGGTTTGGGAAGTTCAGCACAGTTATTCAGGAGTTCGGCATGACTCGTAGTGGAGCTGATCACTCTGTGTTTTATCGGCATTCTGCACCAAGTCGATGTATCTATTTGGTTGTTTACGTTGATGATATTGTTATCACCGATAATGATCAAGATGGTATCACCGATTTGAAGCAACATCTCTTTAAGCACTTCCAGACTAAAGACCTTGGCAGATTGAAGTATTTTCTAGGTATTGAGGTTGCTCAATCTAAATCAGGTATTGTTATTTCTCAACGCAAGTATGCCTTAGACATTCTTGAGAAGACAGGAATAATGATGGGATGTAGACCTATTGACACTCTTATGGATCCAAACGTTAAACTCCTTCCAGGACAGGGGGAGCCGCTTAGTAATCCTGAAAGGTATAGACGGCTTGTTGGAAAGTTGAATTATCTCACAGTGACTAGACCTGACATATCTTTTCCTGTGAGTGTTGTAAGTCAGTTTATGACTTCCCCTTGTGATAGTCATTGGGAAGCAGTTGTTCGTATTCTGCGATATATAAAGTCAGCTCCCGGTAAAGGACTACTCTTTGAGGATCAAGGCCATGAGCATATCATTGGTTATACAGACGCTGATTGGGCAGGATCACCCTCTAACAGACGTTTGACATCCGGATATTGTGTTTTAGTAGGAGGTAATTTGGTGTCGTGGAAGAGTAAGAAACAGAATGTGGTTGCTCGATCTAGTGCAGAATCAGAATATCGAGCAATGGCGACAGCAACTTGTGAACTAGTTTGGATCAAACAGTTGCTGGGAGAACTAAAATTTGGCAAAATTGATCAGATGAAACTTGTGTGTGATAACCAAGCGACTCTTCATATCGCATCAAATCCAGTGTTTCAGGAAAGGACTAAACACATTGAGATTGACTGTCACTTTGTCAGAGAAAAGATACTCTCGGGAGATATTGTTACGAAATTTGTGAAGTCAAATGATCAGCTTGCAGATATCTTCACCAAGTCCCTCACATGTCCTCGTATTAATTACATATGTAACAAGCTACGTACATATGATTTATATGCACCAGCTTGAGAGGGAGTGTTAGAATATAAATAAGTACTTCCTACTTAGAATAGGAATAGGAATAGGAATAAGAATAGGAATCCTAGTTGGAAAAGGATTCCAATGTAGTGTCTATAAATAGGGTCTCAATGTAACAATTTAGATACACAATTCAATAATATATTTCTCACAATAATGTTCACAACAACAATTCAATAATAATTTTTTCCTGTATTTCTCACATGGTATCAGAGCCTTTACAATCTTGGTAGAAAATCAAAGAGTTTCCGCTGCCGGCGGGTGGCTATTATCCATATATGTCGCCCGTCTGGCCAATGATTATGTCAGCAAAAGTTGGGTCATCGTGTATCTTTCATGTGACTATTTTCTCATATCTAATTTGTGTAGCACCATTCCATCTTTACGGTGACTATTTTTTCATATTTAATTTGTGTAGCACCATGTTATCTTTTCGGTGACTACTTTTTCATATTTAATTTGTGTAGCACTGTGCCATCATTCCGGTGACTACTTTTTCATATTTAATTTGTGTAGCACCGTGCGATCTTTCTGGTGACTACTTTTTTCATATTTGGTTTGCGTAGCACCGCGCCATCTTTCTGGTGACTACTTTTAATATTTAATTTGGGTATCACCTCGCCATCCTTCTGGTGACTATCTTTTTTTGCATATCTGATTTGCGTAGCACCGTGCATCTCTCCGGACTACTTTTCATATATAATTTGTGTAGTACCGTGGATTTTTTCGAACTATTTTCTTATATTTGAGTTGCATAATGTGTCTTTTTAGTGACTCCTCAGATTTGATTTGCATAGTTCCATTCGTCTTTTCGGTGACTCCTCAAATCTGATTTGCGTAAGGTTGTGCCATCATTCCAACCCTACCCGTATAATTTTTCTTTTTCAGTAGGGTCGTGCCATCATTCCGACCCTATTCATATTATTTCTCTTTTTCAATAGGGTCATTCCATCAATTCGAACTATCCTATATAATTTCTATTTTCTAGTTGGGTCGTGACATCATTCCGACCCTACCCATATAATTTTATTTCTTAGTTTGTGACCACTTTTAGCCATCAAATCTAATACTTCGGCATATGAGCATAATATGGTCAGTTTTTCGGTGACTTGTTTGATATCGACTTGTCTATTGATTCCAACATGATCCATATACTTTATACTAGATTTTGAGCACTTATGACCGCTGCATTGTGAAGAAGTCTATATGGAGCAACCATCTAATTTTGCTGCTTAGGGGGAGTTTAGTAGCCTTGTATGTTGATTACGTAAGTCACTCTATGGTCTAACACAGTCTTTGCAAGTTTGATTTGGGAAGTTCCAACATTGTAATTTTATCACTCTATGTGGGAAAAGGCATTATGCATCAAATTCAGTATTTCATGAGAAGATAAAGCACATTGAGATTGATTGTCAATTTTGTGAAGTTGAGTGATCAACTTACAAATATCTCACCAAGCCCCTCATCAGTCCTCGTGTTAATTACATTTGTAACAAGCTAGGTACATGATTTGTATGCACTAGCTTGAGGGGGAGTGTTAGAATAGGAATAGGTTTATACAATCCTATTAGAATAGGAATAGGTTTATACAATCCTATATAGGAATAGTAATAGAAATAGAAATAGGAATACTAAATAGTATCCTACTTGGTAAAGAATTGTATTCTAGGGTCTATAAATAGGGTCTCAATGTAATAATGTTCACAACAACAATTCAATAATATTTTTTTCCTATATTTCTCACAGGTTCAAACCAATCTCAACTAAAAGGTGATGAATCTATAGTATTTCACATGCAGATTGAGCCATAACTCTATACTCAGATTCTGCACTAGATCAAGATACAACAGTTTGTTTCTTACTCCTCCAAGATACCAGATTTCCACCAAAGAAAATGCAATAGCCAGTAGTAGATCTTCTATCAATTCTTGATCCAGCTCAGTCAGCATTTGTAAAACACTCAATACGAATATGTCTGTGGTCGCTATACAAAGTGCCAAGGCCAGGAGCTCCTTTCAAGTAGCACAAGATCTATTCCAAAGCTGCCCAATGATAATAACAGCCCAATCAAATGAACTAACTCAAAAGCTGACGCAACTCGATTATTAATCCTTGAACCTAACGAGATATGATGGTGTTTTACAAATCAACATGACTCATGGTCCAAGGAAGAAATATTTTGAAACTTAGGACAAAGCTTCTTCAACAAAGGTAGAGAAGGATGTCCCAATCGACAATGTGCTTCAAATGGAGATACGACATTGGAGCAGGCAATAGACTGAGTCACCAAGACTTCTATTCATCAACGATGTAGAGATCATCATATACATGTCCTTTTCCAATTACATAATTCGTTGTAAGATCACGAAACATACAATGATCGGGAAAGAACGAGAGATAACAATTAAGGTATATCAAATTGAAAGCCAATTTCGGTAGACTTAACACAGATGACAAGGTAATAGAGGAGGTTGGTTTAACAGTTCCAGATCCAACATTGTTACAAGTTGATCCGTTGGTGTTTTGCGTGGTCGAAAGCTTGAAAAGATATTAGGATTACCTGTCATGTGATTTGTGTCACCTGAATCAATGACACATTTATTTGAAGTGGTAACAAGACATACTTTATCGGACTTAGCAATTGAAGTGGATTTTTGATATTGAAAGAATTTAGAAAACTCCTCGACCGAAACCAAAACCTTTAGTCAGATGATGAACTAGAAAAACCAAGAATTTCAAACCTTTGAGTTACTAGATTATGATCAGTCATTGTTCCAATTAAATACTCATTGTATCAAAAATAAATTAAACCAGCAAAATTCCACGAAGTAGAAATATCCTAACAAATTTCCAGATGCTCAAGAATTAATAGAGCTCGGTTGATCCAATCAAACTAATTCTTCACTTAGAGTAAACAATCAATCAAGCAAGAGATTCACAGAGGAAAATTCGACCA
Source organism: Solanum bulbocastanum (assembly GCA_037074985.1). Classification (NCBI taxonomy): domain Eukaryota; kingdom Viridiplantae; phylum Streptophyta; class Magnoliopsida; order Solanales; family Solanaceae; genus Solanum; species Solanum bulbocastanum. The sequence continues at coordinate 5,881,380 of CM073604.1, forward strand.
AAATTTTAGCAGTAATCTGACACCAAAATAAGCAAATACAATGTCAATCGATTTTGCCAAAGGAAAACAAAGTTTAAGGAACCTAAAATGCTCGAAAATCAACCCAACTGAGGTCTGTTGAACAAGAGACCACAAAATCTGACCGGAAATATTGAGACGATGTTGTAAATAAAAATCTGATCTGATTCAGACATTACACACTCCCCCACGTGCCTTGTATGCAGAAGCTGCCGAAAATAGTTCGCCAGAGCATGAGCCTCACACTCTTCCCTGCCAGCCACCAAATTCTGGGTTCTTACAGATCGGGTGAGGTGGTCCTCCCTAGGTTGGCTGTGAGATTGGAATATCAAGTTCCAAGTACCCTTCTAGTATCAGACGTGAGCAACCAAGTCACTTACGGACAATTTTCTAAGCTGACCGGCACTAGTATTTGAAAAGAAAAGAAGGAACAAAACAAAACCTCGGCTCTGATACCATGTAAAATACACAGAGAATGGAGCAATCTTCAATATTGTATTAATCCAAAAGGAGAACTATTTGTAGGTGTATAGATAATCTATCAAAGGAAAACAAAATAAAAAAATCCCTAAATATCTCTATAAATTCTGTATGAAAATGTGTCCATGTACATTCTATAACAATTAGAAAGTGCCATGCTTCTCTCTTCTTTCTTTTTTTGGGTATAAAGAGGAATGAGCGGAAGGGATCAAGAGTTGGTGAAGTTCATGCATTATTCCTTGGTGCTGATTTTTAAGAACATTGTAAATTGTTTTGTGTTTCAATTCGGATTAGTCAGAGTTAATTATATTGATTATTTCCTGCAATTAGGTAGTCAGAATATTGTCTTTCCTGTATTAGTTCTTGTACATTCTCTATTTAAACTCAGTGGTTTGAGTGAATACTTACTTTTGGAGGATTTGACACACAACCGACAATATTTTTTAGAAGTCCAAGCAACATAGGTCAAATAACATTTGTACGCCTTTTTCTATGCATGGTTGTTCTACATCATTGGCCTCTTTATCAGTTGGATATTAAGAATGTTTTTCTCCACAATGACCGTAAGGATGAAGTTTATGTTGATCGCATTGGTCACTCTATGGATAAAACAATCTCCTCGAGCCTAGTTTGGCATGTTCAGCATAATAATTCAGGAGTTTGGCATGACTCATAGTGAAGTTAATCACTTTGTGTCTTATCGGCATTCAACTCCAAATTTGTAGTTATTTGGTAGTTTTTATTTGATGATATCATTATCACTGGCAATAATAGGATAGTATGACTCATTTACTCCACATATCAGGCATATTTCATAACAAAAATATACCCTGTACATTCTTAAGGAGACAATAATGACCGGATGTCAACCCATTAACACTCTTATGGATCTGAATGCTAAACTCAATCCAGGACAGGGGAAACCACTTTGTGATCCTGGAAGATAAAGGTGATTGGTTGGCAAGTTCAATAATCGAACAATAATTAAAATTGACATTTCTTTACATGTGAGTGCGATAAGTCAAGTTTTGGATTCTCCCTGCAATAGTCATTAGGATGCAGTTGTCTGCATTCTACGATATATAAAATCAAACAAGTCAAAGGACTACTCCTATAGATTTGACTGCTAAACTCATGCTAGGATAGGGGAAACCACTTTGTGATCCTGGAAGATAAAGGTGATTGGTTGGCAAGTTCAATAATCGAACAATAATTAAACTTGATATTTCTTTTTATGTGAGTGTCGTTAGTCAAGTTTTGGATTCTCCTTGCAATAGTCATTAGGATGCAGTTGTCTGCTTTCTGCGGTAGATAAAATCAAACGAGTCAAAGGACTACTCTTTGAGGAATGAGGCCACGAGCAGATCATTGAATATAAAGATGTTGATCAGGTATGATCACCTTTTGATAGATGTTCTATGCCTGGAATCTAGATATTGTGTTTTAGTAAGAGGTAATTTGATGTCTTGAAAGAGTAAGAACAAAATGTGGCTGCTCGATCTTAGTGCAGAAGAAGAATATCGAGTAATGGTCATAGCAACTTGTGAGCGTTTAGATCAAACAGCTGCTCAAAGAATTCATATTTGGAGAAATCAGCCAGATGAAACTTGTATGAGATAATCAAGCGTCCCTTCATAATGCGTCAATCCAGTATTTCATGAGAGGACTAAGCAAATTGAGATTGATTGTCATTTTATCAAAAACAAGATACTCCCAAGAGGCTATTACAAAATTTGTGAAGTCAAATGATCAACTTGTAGATATTTTCACCAAGTTCCTCATTGGTACTCGTATTAGACTATTAGTTGCATTGGTAACAAGCTTGGTACATATGACTTATATGCACCAACTTGAGGGGGCGCTAGAATATTAGGGGTTGTTTGGTACAAAGATTAATAACACAGGGATTAGTAGTGCAGGGATTAGTTATGCAGGGTCTATTTTTTATCAAATGTTTGGTGCATTGCTTCCCACCTAATCATGTGTTACAAAAAAAACTTCTTTTCAATTATACCCTTGAATTATTAGGAGATTTTCTTTTTTATGTAATTAGGTCAAGGTAGATAATTATTGGACAATATTATTTTTATGGCTTTATAACTAGCTAAGAGAAGAACAATTTTGTTGTCAAATTTGCTATTTTCTCACTGGAATTATTTGAGGGTGAATAATTTTCATCTTAATAAATTGATCACTCACAAAACGTCAATTTTCAATTTATGAAAAATAGACCATCTACTTTTAAAACCGAAAAAACAATAAACAATAGTAACATTAAATAAACCATCTACATTTACACATAAAAATTGCAAGTTGCAATTTTATAAATTATTCAAAATACAAATAATTAGAAAATCACATATATATATCAACAAATAATACATTCAATTAAGATTACAAATGTCATGTGGTGATATATTTGCCTTTTCAATTAGTAAATGTTAAACAACTTATTTTTCAAATATTATATCGATTTGTATTTAATTTATTTAGCAACAAACAACTCTCTCTAAATGATAAATTTTGCTACCTAATTTATTTAAATAAATTTATTAATACAAATATAAAACACAAAATCAAGGAAATAAATAAAATGACTAAAGGGATTTGAGGGGTATTTTTGTCTTTACATAGTTAATCCCATGGTATTAAATCCTATGTATTACCAACACCACCTAATGGGAGATATTAGTTATATATCAGATAATACCATGTAGGATGTATAACTATTCCATGGATTAGTTATACATAAGCCCAAAATTCCTACCAAACATAGTACTAAATAATATCATACATAATGCATAGACTATTTCTCCTAATACTTCCAACTAAACGACCCCTTAATGTATATAATGTCCCACTTGGAAAGGATTATCATGTATTGTGTAGAATATAACTATAGATAAGGTTCAATCTTAATAACATTTCCCAAGTATAGATACTTCTCACAGGATCATTCATCAAGCATCATGTCCTTACACATCTCAACTAAATAGGATAGTAAAGATGTTTTCATTATCATTCCAAAGAAAATTCATTCTCAACTGGTCAATCCTTACCTCTACCGTGACAAGGATAGGAAACAAAGACACGATAAATGGAAAGTGAATCTAATATGCTGTTAATCAAAACCACTCTTCCTACTGAGGATAGATATTCCTTTTTCCAGTTTGATAGTTTCTTTTTCACTTTTTAATGACATTGTATGATATCTCAGATGATTTATGCCCTGCACCCAGTAGCACACCCAAGCATGAATTGTGTAAATCACCAACTCTGCAGCTTAACTTTATCCAGAACCTAGAAATATGATTAAGCTTGACAAGAAATACAGAAATGAGATGGTAGGACTGATGCAAACCTCTAGTCCCCCAGGGATGAAGTGCAAATGGGAATCAATGAATCCAGGGACCACAATCTTTCCATCTAGATTTAGTTCCTTGGTCCAAGTTCTTGCCAATTCCTGCAGTTACATGTAACCTGAACATAAGCTCTAAATAGAAAAGTATGCTTCACCTACTACTTGAATCTTCAAATAGTGTTTCTTTAGCATTTGAGAAAAGATGAAGGGATAAATGAATTAGAAATCAAATGCGCACCCAAGTCCTGAAAGACCTTCAGATCCTAATTATACACGCAAGTCCTGAAAGATAGGACAAACACTAGCATGGATATATATTATTGGGTCTCATTAGTGTGATCTCATGAAGGCATCCGCATATATCCAAAGGAAAGTTCATGAAACTCAGTCGGTTGAAAAAGGGAATAGACATTATCAAATCATAAACGCCTAGCTTCAAAACCAGAAGTGATAAATGGAACTATATGCAAGCTGCAATCTGATGAACTTCAAAGATTGCTTAGGGCTTGAATTAGATGCAAAACCTGCATTTGCTCCAAGGACACTAGACAAGGGTGAAGCTTAGTGGTCAATGAAGTGGGTTGAGAATCATGACTATCTCCAGTTCAAGAATATGTTTATCATGAAAGAGGTATCCAAATTCAAGCCCAAAAGAAAGAAGATTGGGCCACACGAAGCCCAATAAAAGAGTCCAAAAAGTTGAACGCTTAAAATCAAAAGTTCCTATTTTAAAAGTTTCCTAGTCTAAAGTTTTCCTAGTTTAAAAACTTTCCTAGTTTAAAGTTTTCCTATTTTCCTAGTTTAAAAGTTACCTAGTTTAAAGTTTTCCTAGTTTAAAGTTTCCATAAAAGTAGGATTTAAATCCTATTCTATTTGGGATAGGTTTTCCCTATATATATAGGGGTTGACTTTATTATTTTGAGATAGACATGATTAATATTATTTGAGAGGTTTCTCTTCTTTACACCTTTGTGTGTGGTGACTATGGATTTATCTTACAACCTTATAAGAACGATTCTTTAAGAGGTAAGATTAATTCTTAATTTGATATCTTTGGTTTCTATTCGTAAATTAAAGAAGGTAATTAGTCTTATACTAATTGTTGTCTCTAATTTCTTCGTAATAGGGGTCTAGATCACTTTTGATCTAAGTTCTTGAATTGACTCTATTAGTATCATAATTAGTCTTAATCCGCTAATTTTGAATACTAAGATCAATTAGGGTTCTTACCACTTTATTTTGAAATTGGGGATTTTATTCTTGAATTTCACATATCTTTCAATTTCTGTCTTTTAATCTTTATAATTTCGCTTCCGCATTATTTTCTTGTTTATTCTGGTAACCCGATTCTTATCAACATGTGTCTCTGTTAGAATAGGAATGCGTATATGCAATCCTACTTAGGATAGTAATAGGAATAGGAACAGTAATAGGAATAGTAAATGGTATCCTACTTGGTAAAGGATTGTATTGTAGTGTCTATAAATAGAGTCTCTATGTATATTCTTCTCCAAATATCTAACACGGTATCGAGCCTCTACAATCTAAGTAGAGAATCAAAGAGTTTCTGCTGCCGGCGGGTGGATATTACCCATATATGCTGCCCGTTTAGCAAATGACTGTTAACAAAAGTAGGGCCACTGATATATGCATGAACCCCATATTCAGGGGAATAAAACTCAATTATATAGGTCACTGTGCTTCAGCTTTTAACTTTCTAAGGTTGTTTTGTGTCAACCCCATATCCATCAGTGTTCGTGCATCATGCCATCTTTCAATGACTACTTACTTATATCTAATTTGTGTAGCACCGAGTCATCCTTCTGGTAACTACTTTCTCATATCTAATTTGTGTAGCACCGTGCCATCCTTCTGGTAACTGCTTTTTTATATTTAATTTGTGTAGCACCGTGCCATCCTTCTGGTGACTACTTTCTCATATCTTATTTGTGTAGCACCATGTCATCTTTCTAGTGACTACTTTCTCATATTCAATTTGTGTAACACCATGCCATCTTTTCGGTGACTACTTTCTTATTTGTGTAGGGTCATGCCATCATTCCGACCATACCAATATAATTTCTCTTTTTCAGTAGGATCGTGACGTCAATTCAACCCTATCTATGCAATTTCTATTTTCCAATTGGGTCGTGTCGTCATTCCGACCCTACCCATATAATTTTACTTCTCATTGTGACCACTTTCAGTTAGTGGCGGAGCTAGAAATTTTATCAAGGGTGTCCAAGAATAATGGTGTGTGGCGGTCAAAATAAAACAAGAAAATATTGTGCTATTTGGGGTTCGAACCTGGAACTCCTTCATTCAAATGGACACTCATTACCACTGCGCCAAAGGCATAACTTTTGTCAAGGGTGTCCAACTTTAAATATATATCCTTTAAATGGAGAATTTGACATATATATAATGTAATTTTCCGATGAAGGGTGTCCAGTTGGACACTCTGCGGTGGCTATAGCTATGCCCCTACTTACAGCCATCAAATCTAGTAATCCGTCACATGAGCATGTTTTTTGCCAATTTTACGGTGACTTTATTGTTTAAGATCTACTAATCCCTTGATTTCGAGACGATCCATATATTTTATATCAAATTTCGAGCACTTTCTATTTCAGATTTATTTTTGCAAAAAAAAAAAAAGGTGATACGGAGCAACCACCTGGTTTTGTTGCATAGGAGGAGTCTGGTAGCCTTGTATGTCAATTGTGTAGGTCACTCTATGGTCTGAAACAATTTTCTCAAGCTTGGCTTGGGAAGTTCAAAACTATAATTCGGGAATTTATCACTATGTTTTTTATCAACATTATGCATCAAATCAGTATTTCATGAGAAGACCAAACACATTGAGATTGACTGACATTATACATCAAATCCTATATTTCATAAGATGACTAAGCACATTGAGATTGACTGCCAATTTTGTGAAGTCGAGTGATCACATCCAGATATCTCACCAAGCTCCTCATCATTCCTCGTATTAATTACATATTTACATTTGTAACAAGCTAGGTACATATGACTTGTATGCATTAGCTTGAAGGGGAATGTTAGAATAGGAATAGATATATTCAATCCTACTTAGAATAGGAATAGGAATAGATATATACAATCCTACTTAGAATAGGAATAGGAATAGGAATAATAATAAGAATAGGAAATAGCTAAGTTGTGCGGACTCTTCAATTTCGTTGCCACACCCATGTCAGATTCTCCAAAAATACACTACTTTTGGAGAATCCGACACGCACCCGCTGACATTTTTGAAGAAGCCGAGCAACATAAGTAAATAGTATCCTACTTGGTAAAGGATTGTATTGTAGTGTCTATAAATAGGGTCTTTGTGTATTAATGTAGATACACAATTCAATAATATTCTTCTCCAATATTTCTCACAACCTCTACTGTTCTTAAGAAGATTTTGGTTGTAAAGGCTGAAGATATTAATGAAATTGTGAATAATTGCCAAATTTGTCCATGTGCAAAACTAGCTAGACTCTCTTTTCCTGTTAGCAGTATGCTCTTCCACATTTTATTTAATTCATATGGATCTTTGGGGTCCCTATAACGAAGCTACTTTTGATGAAATAAGTTTCTCTTAACAATTGTTGATGATTATTCTAGAATGACTTGGACTTTCTTACTAAAAGTGAAGTCTGATGTGTGTGTAATTCTTAAACAGTTCCTCACCTATGTAAATACTCAGTTTAATAGAAAAGTCAAGATAGTCCGGATTGACAATGGAACTGAGTTTGTCAATTCTGTTTGTACAAACCTGTTCACATCCTTAGGAATCATACACCAAACAACATGTGTCTATACTCGTCAGCAAAAGGTGTTGCCGAGAAGAAGCATAGATACATCCTGGAAATAACAAGAGCAATTAGGTTCCAGGCTGTTTTTCCCTTACAATTTTGGGATTGTTGTGTTCAAGCTGCAACTTATATTATTAATAGGTTGCCTAGCTATGTTATTAACAACAAAACTCCTTTTGAAAAATTTCATGGTAGGAAACCTTCTATAAATCATCTTAGAGTGATAGGTTGTCTGTGTTATGTTAAGGTTATACAAGAAACTGATAAGATGAAATCAAGAACCAAACCTACTATTTTCATGGGCTACTCTGATGTACAGAAAGGTTATATTCTATGTGATATGACTAACAACATGTTTTTTGTCAACAGAGATGTGATATTCAAAGGAGTATTTCCATTCAGACTAAAGAAACAAGATGCTACTTCAACTATCTTTCAACCTACAGATGTGACTCTTTCTAATCTAGAAGACCATGGAGAACTCAAACCACTTCAATTCCTCAACAGCTGATTCAGGATACTTAGGCTGGTGGACTTCATCCTCCAGTAGACTTTGAGTCTGCGGGGCATGATGAAAATCTTGAACAACCAGCAGGAGGACATGAACCTTTGTCCAACCAAGGGAAAATGCTTAAGATCAAAGGAGATCAGCTAGGGATAGAAGACCACCCTTATGAATGAAACAGTTTGGATCCTTAAATGTTCAGGAGGGTTCTTATGCTTTGGCCAACTACATCTCCTATGAAGGACTGTCTACATCATATCAAGCCTATTTAACAAATATGTCCAACATTTCGTCTGAACCAAGGAACTTTACTGAAGTTTTTGTTGATCCTAGATGGATGGAAACGATGCAAGCAAAAATATCTGCACTTGAAAGCAACAATACATGGAAAGTGTTCCTCTTCCCAAAGGCAAGAAGCCAATTTGGTTGTAAGTGGATTTACAAAGTAAAGTACAAATCCATAGGGGAAGTTGAAAGACTGAAAGCCAGACTAGTGGCTAAAGGATATAGCTAACAAGAAGGCATAGACTACCAAGAAACTTTTTCTCTTGTGGTTAAGATGAAAACTGTGAAGACTGTTCTTACTATTGCTGCTCAAAAACAGTGGCAAATACATCAAATGGATGTATTTAATGCTTTCCTTCAAGGTGATCTTCATGATGAGATATATATAGATCTTCCACAGGGATTTCACAGCCAGGGGGAGAAGACAGTATGTAGACTCACCAAATCCCTGTATGGATAAAAATAAGCACCAAGACAGTGGAACACAAAGCTATATGAGGCCTTACGGAGAGTTCAGTTCAAACAAAGTGAGTTAGATCACTCCTTGTTCTTCAAGAAGACAGAAACTAGAATAGTAATTGTACTCATTTATGTTGATGACATGCTAATGATTGGAGACAATCTAAAGAGTATAGAAGAAACAAAGGCAGAGTTGAAAAAGGCATTCAAGATGAAGGATCTGGGAGCGTTAAAGTACTTCCTAGGAATTGAGTTTGCTAGATCCTAACTTGGTATACTATGTATCAAAGGAAATACTCCCTAGAGCTTATTGCTGAAACAGGACTCAGTGGTGCGAAACCTGCAGTCACACCTATTGATACAAACACTAAGCTCACAACAAAACAGTATGATGATCATGTCAATATCACACAAGCAAAAGAAGTGCATGATCCTCTAGCTGATCAAAGTACATACCAGAGGCTAATAGGAAAGTTATTATACCTCACTATGACAACGCCTCACATAGCCTTTGGAGTACAAACACTGCGCCAATTTCTACAACAGCCTAAACAATCTCACATGGAAGATGCATTAAGGAGTGTGAGATACATCAAAAACCAACCTGGTCAAGGTGTTCTCTTATCCAACAACCACAACACAAATATTACAGCCTATTGTGATGTTGATTTGGCTTCATGTCCAGTGTCCACACACCAGAAAGTCTGTTTCAGGATACTTTGTGAAATTGGGAGACTCATTGGTATCTTGGATATCCAAAAAAGAACCAACAGTATCTAGAAGCTCTGCAGAATCTGAATATAGGAGCATGGGTACAACTGTCACTGAATTAGTTTGGTTGATGGGACTGATGAAGGAACTGGAAATGGAGATCAACCAACCTGTTCAAATATTCACAGATAGCAAAGCTGCAATGCAAATTGTTGCAACCCAGTGTATCATGAAAGAACCAAACACATTGAGATTGATTGCCACTTCATTAGAGAAAAGATCAATCAGGGAATGGTGACCTAAGTTGCTTGGACTCGGATGCGGATGTCCGATACGGGTGCGGATCTAGAGGTCGGATCCTTCATGATCTAATTTTTAAGAATCGGAGATATGGATCCATATATGGACACGGATGCGGGGATTCACCTAAAAAAAATTACAATATCTAAAAGTAGAGTTATAAAACCTAAATTATGAGATGTTATGGGGAGAACTTTAGGAGAATCTTGGACTGAGATTAAAGGAAAAGGAGTGACATAGTAATTTCTGTAAGTATTCCATTTTCTTCAATTTCACCTTAGCTTTTGTATTGATTATAGAAATCACTAAAACTGTCCGGACTTTCCCCATTGATTTTGGTCAAAGTACCCAAAATAGGTTGACCAAATCGGACACGGATCCCACACCCACACCCATGTCGTGCCGACATGGGTGCAACACCAAAAGTGAAGAGTCCGAGCAACTTAGATGGTGACAACCAAGTACGTTCCAAGAAGGGATCAACCAGCTAACTTGTTAACCACAGGATTCATTAGAGTACAACACCACTATCTTAGCTCTAAACTTGGACTCCAAAACATTTTCACTTCACCTAGCTTGAGGGGGATGTTGAAGAGGTCAAGGAACACACGAGAAATGAATACACTTCTCTAAGATTCTAATCTTTCACTATCTAATTCTTCTTCCTCCTATTCAATTTCATTATTTCTTACTTTACAACATACTTTCTTTTTTAGTCTGTTTCAAAAAAGAATGACTCTCAACTTTTTCTTAACAACTGCACAAGATTAAACGGCATTTTGATATATTTTACGTATTTGACCAAGATTCAAAATTTCTCTACTTTCTTAAAATCAGCGTATAACTTTACCCAAACACAAATTCTTAGACTTTACAAAAAGGGTTTCTCCAGAAAGCCTTAGTCAAGGAAAACTAGAAATAAAAAAAAGAACCTTTATAGAAGAGTAATTCCCAACTCGAAGAATTCTGCCATTGCGAATAGCCATAGAATCAGCAAAAGGGAGAGCTTCATCACTGGTATAAATGGTCCCATTTGTCACCAGCAAATCTGCAACTTCACTTAAAAATGATGAACTTCTCCAGTTCAGCAAGTCTGCAAATTAATAAAAGGATCCATTTTGAATGGTTGAAAATTGAACAACGAAAAAGGTGATAAAAGCATTAATAAGTAAGTACGTACATGTCAAGTAATTTCCATTGTTGTTGAGAAGAGGAATTGAAGCTACGGAAAGAAGGAGGACAAAAGAAGCAGATACGACAACCCACAATGCATTCATCTCAAGAACAAAGAATGTTTTGCTGGCTGTCTATGCCTTCGCTTATTTTTTCATTGATAAAAGAGAAACGTCTAAAAACACTCCTAAATTCTTTTTTTTTTTTAAGAGTTTCATTTTCAAACCACTACATTTAGTTTGAGAAACCACGTCTGTCCTACAATATTCTCAACACGTAATACATTCTTTATTTTATTTAAAAATATGCTTGAGTTATATGCGGCTCTTTAAAATTATGTTTAAAATGTGTGTCTATTAAACACAAAACACTGATATAACAAAACAAATGTATGTCATTGCTACTAACCGCGTGAATATCTTCTGATTTTTATTTTTTATTTATTTTTAGAAATTTTAGTACCTATTTATTGACACCTGGCATGCATTGACTAAATAATTGAAAAAATAAAATTGATTCCACCTTAATCTCTTCCCAAAAGAAAATAACCACACCCATGTACCAACTAAATAATTGAAAAAATGAAATTAATTCCACCTTAATCTCTTCACAAAAGAAAACAACCCCATCCACCCCACACCAACTAAATAATTGAAAAAAATAATTAATTCCACCTTAATCTCTTCACAAAAGAAAACAATCCCATCCACCCCACACCCATATACCAACTAAATAATTGAAAAAAATAATTAATTCCACCTTAATCTCTTCACAAAAGAAAACAATCCCATCCACCCCACACCCATATACCAACTAAATAATTGAAAAAATAAATTAATTTTACGAAAAATTTTAAGATGGTAGAGGCACAACCAACAATAATTGTGTGAAGTTCCACTCAACTTTTAACATTTGGATTTGTGGGTCCATTTGTACTCTTTTACCTCCTACTCGCCACCCCACCACACCCCGTTCCTTTATCCACCCACCCCTCTTCTTTTTTCTTTTTTTTTTCTTTTTCAATTTCTATCTAATAATATTAATAAAATTAACTTCCAAATACAATTTTAAAAAAATAAATTTTAGATTGAATTCATGGTACAAATACTTTATTTTATTTTATAGATTTGTCTTACAAAATAAAATCGAAATAGAAAGGAAAAAATGGTCTTCTTTTTCTTATTTTTATTTATGAGTTTGCTTGTTATTTTTGAATAGAGCTTTCAATATAATTCGTGATTTGATAGGGTTGAGCTATGATTTTTGGAGCTCATTTAAGAAAATGGTTTTTTAGCCCGGGCTGAATAACCCTGCCGATTTGTGGGGCTTGAGAAATATGGATAGGGTCAGCCCGTGGGCCAATAAAAAATTAATTAAAAAATAAAATAAAATAGAGTATTAAAAATAACAAGAGTCTAAATTCAAAATCTATTTAAAATTTGAAATATTACAATTTAAATATAAATTATGTTTATAAAATATGTACTACATAAACTAAAAATTCCCTAAAATTTCTAGGGAATCACTATATAGCCCAGTAGCCTATGGAATATTGTCATAGTTTTTGTGTTTTATTATGATCATTGGAAAATAATTTGGTTAATATTTCTATTTAGCTATTTATGTTTTTACTTGAAATCAAACTTAATACATATTATATAAAGATAATTTTATTTGTGGATTTGATTAACAACTAGTAACACTAATACCATGTAATATTATCTTGTCGATATTTATGATAATATTTTTAAATTATAATTTAATTTAAAAAATTATAAAAAAAAATATATTTTTAAGAAAAAAGGGTTGGCCCATAGCCCATGTACTTGTGGGTTGGGCAGATCATTTTTTGGCTCACACAAAAAATGGGCTAGCCCGGTCTGACCCGTCAAATTTCAAAGTTTATATGAGTTACCTCAGATGGAGTGGGTCAGCCCATATTAACAGCTCTATTTTTGAGTTACGGAGAAGTTTATGTTTTTAGTCAAATTGCTATTATTGCATGCTATTTAGATAAATAGTTTATATTTATTAAAAATAATTGCATCTAATTAATTTATATTCTGAAGTGAATGAAACACAATTAATTTGAGTTTTGACTTAGTTTAATACTATTATTTGAGTTTTGTGTTTGTTTGATACTATTAAAAATATTGGATAATAAGTTTAATTTTTAATATTAACAATTTTAAAGACATTTAGTTATTCCAACAAATAAGTTATTTATCAATATTCTTTTTAATAAAATACATTATCTCTACTTCAACATTTTTATCTTTTTATTTCTCAATTCAGCTTAAGCACTTAAAAGTGTTTTTAAGTACGTATATCTAAAAATTACTTAAATTTAGCCGAATCAATCATCTCTAATTCTAGTATTTTCATTAATACTTAGTTACGATTAAATATTCTCAGAAACTTTGTGAATAAAAAATAGTCAAATAAAATAAATTAACTTCTATTATACCGTATCAATCTCATTTATTTTCTTTGTATATAAGTGCATGCTTTAATATACCATTTATTGTCTTTTAGTTTTAACTTTTTTTCAATTACAAAATTAAAAAGGAAAAAAAATAATTTTTATCATCTTGCACATTTCCATTTTTAGAGAACTGCATTTTGTGGAAAAAAAATGAAACAGACAAAAGTAAAGAAAAGGAAAAAAGAAGAATAGGGGCAGAACTGAGTGGGGGTTAAGGTAAAAATGAATATATGGCACGACAATCTATAGATTAAATTGGCAAAAAATAGCTCATTTTTAATTTATTGGCAAAAAAAGGACTTTCATTCATTTATTTGACATTCAATAGTTATTTTGCTTTTTCTTAAAAAATGTATTTTTATTCCCCTTATTTTTCTCTTAACACGTTTGATTGCTCCTTTTTTTTCTTGAAAAAGTAAAATTTATTGTTTTATTATTCCTTTTTTATCTCTCCTTTTTGTTTGTCAACCATTTTAAAATAGACTTCTTTTTTTTTTGTCTCCTTTATGTTCTTTCTAGAATTCTTTTTATACGTATATTTGTTTCTCTCCCAAATTTTTTATTCTTCTCTTTAATTCACTTTATTTATGAAAATCAGATATAACAATATGTTTATTCATGGATACTTTCAATAATAATCTTTTATATATAATTTTGTTATTGTCCAATTAATTATTGAATTTCATGATTTGTGGAATTGAAGTTTTTTCAATTTTGTTTTTGCGAAAATTTAGGTTATTAATTTTTTTTTTTATTTTCATATGTATATTTGTTGCTCTTCTAATTTTTTTCCTTATTCTCCTTAATTTACTTTGTTTATGCAAATCATATGTATGTTTATCCATTGGTCCTCCCAAAATCTTCTTTTAATATATAATTATGTAGTGTTTTTTTCCACTTAATTTTGAAATTTCGTGATTTGTGAAATTAAAATTTTTTAAATTTTTTCTTGGCAAAAATTCAAGTTATAGTGTTTGAAATTTTTGTTTTCAATTTCATGGGTTATAAATGTTCTCACAAGATCCTCGTAAAAAATTAGAATGTTGATTTTGATGAATACAAACCAATGTATACCAATAAATGTCAATCTCAATTTGAATAAATGTATACAAATTTATTAAGTGAATACAGACCAATGAATAAATAGATGGATACGAACCAATATATACATAGTGCAGTTACCGTATACATAATAAAAATCACATGTACAATTTATGAATAAAATTTAATTTGTATATTTATCATATTAACTTCATTCTTGTATTTATTATAGTTATAATCTATACTTATTGGTAACATTCTTATGTATACATTATAAGTTTATGTATACATGCTATAATTGTTGTATACATCAATAAAATTTACACCCTATTTTTATGAATAATTTTTTGTGTATACTTATAGATTTTTTTTATGTATACATTATGTAGTTGCAACTTCAATTATTGTATAATTTTTGCATACGTGTTATTACATTTTCTGATAAAAAACATTGCCTCTTATATTATTTGATTAATTATTGTCAATTATTTGATAATTAATACACATTAATTGAGCACTAATAATATATATTTTTTTACCTTAAAAGTAGTCGCCGTCTTTTGATAAGTTAATTAAAGAATAAAAAGAAATCCTTCCTTAAAAGTTGATATAACCTTTTTTTAATGGGTTAATTAATAATTTTTTTTATTTCTTAAAAGTGGGCAACCGTTTTTTAATAAACTAATTACTATCGGTTGGTAAAAAAATAAATTATAAAATTACAATCAAATATATATTTATGTTGTTGAAACTGTGCTTAATATATTTTTTTGAAAAATAGAGTGATAAGAAAGTTGAGTTTGAGAATTTAAAAAAAACTGAAAAGCTAACTTCCTTAATTATAGGAGTTAAAAATAAGGAAGAAAAAATAGTCCTACATCTACTTAATTAATGCTGGTTGGTAGCACATGACTTTAAAAAAAAAAACTATAAAAAGTCGTTATATTCCTTTTAGGCTATTACGTGCTTCTTTTTTTTTTTGGACGATTAATTGCTAATTAATATTGGGCTATATGTTGCCATTGTATATAGTAGTTGTATGCATGTGTATTATCTACTTGCTGCGATACTTTCTTAAAAATAAAATTTTTATTTATGTTAAATTTTGTACGCAAGTAAAAAAGAATATTTTCCTAAAAGTATATGTATATATCTAATACAAAATGAGAAAAAGTGTTTAAAAAAAAATAGGAGCAGAGGGTTAGATGGGGTGGAGTAGCCCTTTTATTTTAAAAATAAAAACATTATCAAATCTTTTTAAGAAGGAGTTTTTTTTTTTTTTTTTTTTTTTTTTTTTGGGGGGGGGGGGGGGGGGGCGGATGAGGTATGAATTTCCTTAAAATATTTTTTTAAAAGAAATTTAAAAAATAAAAAGATGGGTAGTCTTTCGGGGGTGGGGATAAGATGGCGGGGTGGGGTGAGAAAATATTAAATTTTATTTTTTCAATAATTTCTTTTTTTTTATGATAAGTACTTTAATCTTTATCTCTCAAGTAATATTAATATTTATTTAATTTTTGTCAAGATGGAATATTTTATCTATGTGGCAAGGTTTTTGCGAATAAAAAAGAAAGTGTATTACAAACACAATTGAGGTATGTTTCTCAAACTAATAAGTAATAGATTAGGTATGAAACGCACACTTCCAATAGTTTAGGAATGAAACTCAGAAAAAATATATTGTTTAGGTGCGTTTTTTATATAGAGAAACTAAACATGTAAAATGTAAATATGAATAACTAAATTTATAGCTAATATTAAATTAAAAAATTTTTATAAATTTAATAAAATAGTAGTTGGTGTTAGTATTTAGTAATAGTTGTGGTAATAGTTGGTATTATAGTGCAGTTAGTAGTGATTATGATGATGAAATTGATTGACGTAGGAGTTGGTGGTATTTGATGATGATAGCTGCAAAATGTGGGGGTGGTTGACAATTAATGTGTTGATGGTACTATTTATGATGGTAAAGGTGGCTGATATAGTAAGTATTGGTGTTTATACATTTTAATATTAAAATATGGGTAAACTATATAAATCCCACTAGTTTAGATCCTAATAACTAAGAATTTCAATAGTTTTTGATATTACATTCTATACCATTTTCGATTGTTGTATACGTGTGTCGAGATACGTCAAATACGTATATCAATCGGGTGTGTAAGGCCGAGATATACAATTTAAATATTTCGATACGTGTATCGAATATATAAGGTTGAGATACGCTATTTAAATACTTTTGAATTAAATATTTTAACTTAATGCCTTAATTAGCGGAATAAATTATGATATACAATTGAAGCTAGACACATTTTTAAAGCGTTTGAATTAATTGATTATAACTGATTTGCTCAATCAATAGAGTAATTCACTACAGTTAATAACTTTTGAGGATCTGCAACAAAAACAACTTTAATTTTTTTTCCAAAAATATAGAATTTCGTTCACTTTTTTTCGAGAAACATAAAAAGTGTATGCTTCTTCTTTCCATTAATTCAAATTCTTTGAATCTTGATCACTGTTTTTTCACAAACAACCATCTTTATTCCATTTCAAAACTGTGATGGTGATGCTATTTTCATAATAGCCAGATTCATATACATACTAGATACCTTCACAAGAAAATCATATTCAAGGCATTAACGACTTAGATATATTAAAAAAAATAAGATATAAGACATTGAAAGCTTAGATATATTAACATAAAAAATTAAATACATAAAAATATTACATCAGATACATTAAACAAACTAACTAGATACATAGGATATTTAAAATTAGACACAATTCATAGTCGTCGATGGTGAAAGCAGAGGAAATTGGCTGAATAGATATGACAGTGCCGGCAGCGGCTGCTATTATAGTCAGGAAAGTGGTAGTGCCGATGCCAAGTCTAGGTATAACAGTAATAATGATTTCGGTTACTCCGGTCTCACTCTTCTTGTTGGCATTTTTTTTTTGTGTATATAATTTACAAGTTTTGACAGTGAAATTGTTTAATTTGAATAGTTTAGATGAATGTTTAATATGGAACAATAGATGTTTGAATAGGAGTAATCCTCATTTCTGTGTTGAGAGGATGAACGAAAATCGTTTTTGATAGATATTTTGAAGAAATTATGTGTTGAAAGGATGAAGGAAGAGAGAAAAAAAATGGTGGAGAACATGGGGGTGGGGGAGAGATATTGTTGGGGGAGGAGATTGAGGGAGGTTGAATTGTTGAAGTACCTTTAATGAAGGAATTTAAATTTCAAGATAATTATTCAATACCATATTTAAGAGATTTGTGTATATGGTTTAACTTTTAAAATATATGGTATAATTATTAAAAAGTAGTATTATGAGTGACATTTTTAAACTATAGATAAAATATGTCTATATGACAGTTAAGTATGTCTAATTATGTAGTTTTTCTTTAAAATATTATGTGCATATGTTAGTGGGTATAAGTTGACAAAAATGTGAACAATATTTAGGTGCAACTCTTGTAACCAATATTGCTGATCTACCACTAATTACACTCATTATTCTAATTCATTATACCTTGTAACTTATATAACCTTTTGGCTATTCATTTATCTAATTTACTACCCATTATCTTCCTATTCATTGTAAGGAAGAATTCCTCACATATTAGTGATGTGGTTTTACTTTGTACCGGAAGGAAGAGAAATAATGTAAGAAAAGATGAGAAGTTTATATTGAGGTTAGTATAGTGAAAGAGAGAGTTGAGACAAAGAAAAATATATTCTAAATCTTCAACTATATTCACTATACAAAAGAGAATATTTATATGTTGAAGGAAATTGTTCTTATATGAAGCTTTATACTCTTCAACTAATTTGGAGTTGTTTGAGTTGTATGACGTTGTTGGGTTGTGTATCCTGGAGGGGACAAGTCAAGAACGATACTGCTGGATCAGTGTAGATTAGGCATGCCACTGTGGACTTGAATCTCCTTAAAGAGAGCGAAATATCCGCTCCTCAACCTAAAATAGATTTTTTAATGCATTTTTGTGATCTTATTTTCAACTGTAATTTATTGTATCTATGATATATTTACACTAACAACAAGAAATAAGGATTGATCGATGACAATAGTGATGACGTAGGTGGTAATAGCAATAGTAATAGTAATAATGGAAGTTGATATAATTATAATGATAAAGGTATTAAATGTAATAATATTTAACAACAATGATTGGAAGAGGTAGTTAATGGTGGTAGATGATAATCGTGTATAGAATGATGGTGAAAAATGATGCACACAAAAATACTTCTTAATGATATATTTGTTCAAGATCTTAATGATCAAGACATATTTAAACCAAGTAAATGTTAAATCTTAAAGTAAATAAATACACTTAATGACCTAGAATACGAATATTCATTTTAAACTTTTATGAAGTGTAAGCACATGAGACCAAAATTTAAAAGTTAAAATCAGGCAAAATTCGTATGCTTGTAAAAATTCTAACTATTTACTTTCTCTTCTTCTTTTTATAATTTCAGAATGCACTTTTAAAAATAAAATTTGAAGTTAAGGTTTATCTGAAATAATTTTATAACGATACAAGTATGATCTATGTGCAATTGATTCTTTTTCGATATCACTTTGTAATACTATAGTTGATATGTTAACTTCCTCTTCGTTCGAATTTGTTTTTTCTTTTTTCTTGTTTTTTTAATTTAATACTAACATTTATAAATAATTTTAATTTAAAGATATATTAACCATTTTAACAAAAAGACTATTGACAAAAAACATTAACCAGTTATTTCTAATTTCAATGCTTTTATTTGCGGTTAATAATAATAATAATACTTATCACCTATTTTCAATTTGTTAATACAAAGAACTCTTTTTCTTCTAGGTTCTGAATGAAGCACCTAAGACCTCTTATACTCTTTTCATGCATATTTTATAACTAATATTTTTACTTCAAATGTTATATGCCTAATTGTTGGGGGACTAGTTTAAAATTATAGGAAATTAAAATTGTTTGATATTTTATATTTTTCATTTTATTTAATTAATATTGAAATTGAATTTATAATTAATATTATACAGAAACGTGTTGTTAGTTTTTTAATAAAATAGGTTTACAAGTTCATCATAAATTTCACACACATTTACATAACAGAAGTCCTATAACCTTTCTGAGTTATTTTAAATTGAAATTTATGTATTAAAATTAATTTTGCGTCAATGGATAAAATGTATATGCCAAACATCTTGTGCTTTAATGGTTAAATCTTTTTACTCTTCAAAATTTTACCTGTCTTCTTCTTTGTGTCTCTATTTGTGAGTGTGCAGTGTAGTGATAAAACTCATTATTGATTTTCTTAAAAAAATAATAATTTATATGCACTTATTAAAATATGTTAAAATTTAAATATTTTAAATATACATTATTAACCCTTATAAACATTTCTATTATTTTTAAATTTTGTTAATTGGTCTTATTTAGAGGTGGGAATTGTGTATGATGAACACAACTATAAAAATTGTACGGTGCAACTCTAACAATACGTATAAACAAGGGCATTTTTATAATTTCAAGAAATAAGTTGATTTTACTGTCATAAAACCACGTATATCTATTTATAGCTATCTTCTAGACTATCTTTTTTATGAAGTTCTATGATGTTGCTTACCTTTTTTAATTTTCGACAGAAACTGTAGAAAAAATATCAGCAAAATAGTTTTATTTTGGTTTTAATTTCTTTGGTCCCTTATTTAAAAGTTGGAGTTGTGAAGGACAAACATAGTTGTAAAAGTTGTACGGTGCATTCGTAACAAGCATACAAAAAGGGCATTTTTATAATTTCAACAGATAAATTGGTTCTACTTTCGTAAAGTCACCTATTGTTACTTACAACTTTCTTCTAGACTATTTTTTATAAGCCTACCTGACAGTGAGATCGATTGGTCGAACAACGATGATAGTCGGTCATAGTGATCTGAGAGTTTTGTATGGAAGGGCTCTCGCTCAACGGATCAAAGGTACGCTGAGGATAACAGGCTAATGACTCCCAAGGGCTCTTATCGATGGAGTCGTTTGGCACTTCGATGTCGACTCATCACATCCTGTGGTTGAAGAAGGTACTAAAACTCTTGAATTGTAGAGAAAATATCATTAAAATTGATTTTTCAGAACGCCAATAAACAAATAGGGTAAATATATATAAATTTTGTATTTATACATTTAGGAATTTTCAGAACGTCATTTGCATATTTCATTTGCCAATATACAAACATGGTAATTTATTGTGATTTTTTCATAACTCTTATACAAATAGCTAGAGTAAATATATACAAATTAGGAATTTATACAATCAAAAATCGAATTATACAAAATTCTAATTTATACAATCAGGCGAATTATACAATTTTGAGTGATTTATATAAATTAAACAATAGCAAGATTTAAGGAAACTATGGTTATGAATCACAATTTTCCAAAACAATAGCTATAACATTTAATATCGTTTAAATAATTGCTATTTTGCACAAGTTTCCCTAATTATATTACCTACCAAACACAAAAAAATAAGTAGAAAACTCACTTATTTTCTAAAAACATGTTTCAAGAAAATATTTTCCTACACACCAAACAGGCCCTTATGTCGTGAATAATGACAACTTTTATATCCAACTAACATTACTACTAAGAGATAAAAGAGTATCTTTATATTTTTATTTATTGATAAACTGAGTGACAAGCAGAGGCTGAAGATTTTTACTTGAGCAAACAAGACTTTAATTTATATGAAATAATAATAATAATAATTATGTTCTTCAAGTTAAAGGATCTGCACCCTAAAAGTGCCTTTCACTTGATTTATTTTAACCAAAGTTCCACGTACTAAAAGTGAACCAAGTAGGCATTACAGAAGTTATCAATAATCACTCTTCAGAAAACTGGGACTTGTAGATATCATATCCAGTGGTTGCTGCAGTTTTTGGGAAAAGCCTGATGGCGAAAGAGTATGGTACGGGAGGAACAAGATATTCGTCATGAACACAAGGGGACCAGCTATCGTCTCCGCCCAAACCCATGTGCTTGTGGTCAAGATGCACCTACAATGCAGAAAATCAATGTCAAAATGCTATTACTACATAATTTTCAACGTTTCATTTGCTCCGCTCAAGATGATCTCTTTGGATCATTTTTCAACATTTGATTGGATATACTCGTGGGTATACAAAGAACGAAGATAATATTTAGAAGTTGGTGAGAGAAAGTAGCATGGAGTGGGTAATGAGAGTTGCAAAACAGATGTTTAACACCCTTATAGGATGTAAAATGTGTTGATGTTGAATATTTTCTTCACCAAACACATTTAAGACCACCAAAAATAGAAAAGGAAATATTGTTCATAATACCAAATGAAGCCTTTGAAAAAATAGATCGATTGTAAAAGGAGAAGTAGCAGCATGGAGACAAGGGAGCTAATTGCAGGCACCTTACGAAAACAAATACATTTGCTATTCCTTTTTCCCATTAAGATTTACGCCATGCTATTAATGCACAACTTTATTCCGAATAGCATCCTTCACCAAAAGAGACATACCACATGAACAGAAAAAGTAATATGATGCAAGATTTTCTTTCTTTTCCTTCTTAAAAAATAAACAAAATCCTAGCTATGCAAGATTGGAGACACAGTATTTTTCATTTTTGAGAGGAAATCGGTGGTAAAGTAGAAATAACTTAAGCTAAGAATGCATTCCCCATCCATCCCACCCCCCCACCAAAAAAAAAAAAAAAAGAAGATTTTCTCAGCCACAGTTTCCTGACAACAAACTGATGGATATCGTAGTTCTTGTGTTGGGAGACTATAGAGTAAGATGCTCATTAAGTGGTCCAAGAAGTTGGCTGTGTTCCTCAACTACCAAACTAAAAGCGTCAAACTAAATCATCTTAGGGGAGACACAAAGCTAGTTAGTGAAAGTGTGCAAGTATGTGAAAGTTGAAATGAAACAACGCGTGCATAAGCCAGGGAATGAAATACCTCGATGTTTTCACTTTTCCTGAGATCCTCATTGTGTGTAGTTCTATCGAGCTCAGAGGTGCTGTAGTAGCTTGCATTCATTTGCATGGGTGGAGATCCTCCATACGTGGAAGCATAAAGTCCCACTCCATCTTTATTTTCAAATGTCACCCATCTAACATCTGCTCTGCCTGAGCACTCCCCGGGAACAACATATGGCACATGCATTTCACCTACAGTTAGCTCATAAATGCTTAAATGAGCAGCAGATTTCCTGTCGGGATAACATTCAAATGGCCCCCTTCCATACCATTTAACCTGGTCTACAGTTGAATCCAATTGAAATTCAACACCGACCCGTGGCAAAGGTGGAAGATCAGGACATGGATTTACATTGCACTCTAGCACAACATCTCCTGAACCATATATCAAAAGTGCCATGCCAACCTTAAAGAGAATATTAGAAGTTCCCGCATTTGAGGGAGTTTTCTCCTCTGGTTTTGCTATGCCATGATAAGTTGCTGATATTTTCACTTCGTGGCTGTTCGTGCTTTCCACAGAGCAGCTTTCGTTCACAAAGATAACCTTATCAAGATTAGCAGCCTTCCACCTAGACAAGTAACTCAGTGGCCCTCCCCCTTTGTCATTATCTGTTGGTGCTCTCCAGAAGCATGGATAGATGCCTTTATTCATTATTGAAACTCCATTAACCTGCAATCATTGAGTGGAACAGAAAATAAAATTAAGAAATAACCCATCTTTATCATATGCAATATCATAACAGTTAAGTTGTCCCACAATTGATGAGGGTATGTGTTATTTCCATTTATAATCATGTGCAACCCTCACCTCATGAGCTTCCTTTGGGATTTAGGCTCAGGGTCTATTTTCTTTACAATAACCAAAATTATATAGCTTCATATGATACTGTACCAACGCTCAATTTATTGAAGCATAAAGTATTTACCTTCCATCCCTCTATACCACCAGTTTGTTTGTTAAATTTCAGCTCCCACCAGTCCTTCTGGCCAACCTTTATTATGTCATCAACAACTTCACAAAGTAAAGTAGCATCGGTGCTTTTAATGATCTAAAACAATAACAGTTCTTAAAATAGTCAGTGATGTCTGAAAAAAGGACTATTAGACTGATAAGAAATGTAAAGTATGAGTGATATACATGAGGGACAACATTCCGTCTGCTAGGCAACATAACTTGTGTGGACGAAATGAGGTGACCAGAATTAGCCCACCGAGTAGAGTTCAAAAGCTTTGCTGTAATTGTTAAATAAATTTCTGCTGCACTAGATGAAGTCCATGCAGAAAACCATGGGCCAGATTCCCATTTTGTTTCATCGCTTCTCTGGGGTTCTATGACAAGTAGAGGGAGGATACCAGACCCAAGTTCACACCCATCGCCATGAAGTACCCAGTTAAACTCCAAAGCTTGGGTAGTATCAAAGAAATGCATGTTTGTTATCTGAACAGAAAAGACTAATTGTCATTTAAGAGATACTGATGTAAGTGAACAGAAAATTTAAGTGGTATACAAGAGTACCTTAATAATTCCTTCATTAAATGAGACCTTGATTGGCTGGTAAAGAAACTTAACCTCTGACAGAAGAAGTGTTAAACAGTTAGACACGTTCTAGTTTAGCAAGCACCAGCAGCAGCAACAACAACACACCCAGTGTTGCCCACAAAGTTGGGTCTAGGGAGGGTAGTGTTTACACTGACCTAACCCCTACCTTAGAGGTACAGAGGTTGTTTTGGATAGACCCTTGGCTCAAGGAAAAACAGTCCAAAGCAGTCCAGAAAAAGAAGTAGCGGAAGTACAAAACCACAACAAAACAATACGATAGTGGAGGTACAAGGAATCAGCAGATAGTAACATAAATCGAAGAACAAGAAACTACAGGAGCAAAACTACGATTACTAATATGAACAAAAAGAAAGACAATCTGCTACCTACTACCCTTCCACCAAAATCCATGACCTCCACACCCTCCTATCTAAGGTCATGTCCTTGGTAAGCTCAAACTACACTATGTCCTATCTAATCACCTCTCCCCAATACTTCAGGTTACATGGTCCAACGTAGATACCATGCTGTACATGCTTTGTGCATACTGTCAATTGTTCCCTCCTTCCCCCTCCCCCATAAATTCCTAGACACAAAAGGAGAAACTTGCAAGACTGCCAGCATGTTTGGGACATATTTGGCTATTTGCTAAACTTTCTGGTCACTGAAAGAAATTTCAATCAAATGAAAGATGAGATATGAGTGAAAATTTAAAACTTTACCCCCAAAAGTACCCAAACAATTAAAATAAAAAAGTTGCTTAGTCAGCATTGCTTAATGCTCCATGCTTCCACACCCTACACTTTTTGAAAAAAGGTTCATTGATGTGACTTATTGTCTAATAGTCTTGCAAAGCTATTTATTCGACAAAGGGGGAAAACAAATTATTGAACAAGATAGCTGTCTACTCACCATGTAATGCAGGATGAGGACTTCGATCAGGAAATATGACACCATTTAGGCAGAAGTTCAAATCATTAGGAGTGTCCCCAAAATCACCTCCATATGCCCAGCGCATTTTCCCACATACTTCCTTTAATAATCCCTATAAAAAGTGCCAAATGATAGTGTTCAATAAAAAAAAGGAACTAAAAGAACAGAAAGACATAACATCTCTACACCTACTACATTCCGTGTGGGAGTTGAAGTTTTTTGTAACTGCGTAGGCTTCAGAATATCATGCAACAATTATGCGGTCAAATGGTTTAGCTTGGTTCTCCATGTGACAATGTTAACAATAGCAACAACATGAATTTCACATCAAAAAGTTGCACTTGCAGCCACAAATGCTAGATCCAAAATCAGAAAGCTTGAGCCTTCTAAACAGGATTTAAGTATTAAATGAACCAACTCTGATTTTGTAATATGCACGCAGACTAGAGACAACCACCAAGTTCTATTTCACCCAAATAGGACAGGCATTAGTCCTAGTATTTGAATTTAAATTCAACAATCTATCCTACATGGGGTTTGCATCTCTAAAATGTCTTAGGTCAATAAACATACATTTGCTTTAACTCCAACAACAGCTTGAAGCCAAAACAAATAGAGTCATGATAATGTTTTCGGAAACCAACTAACTGTGAAATATGTTGAAGGACAAAACTGCAAAGCAATTTATTTTAGCAACTACATTAACTCCTATTTATTAAAAGATGTACATAATTACAGGACCAATCCTAAATCATGAACAAACCTGATCAGCCCAATCCCATATAAAGCCTCCTTGCAGACCAAAGATACTATCTATTGCTTCCCAATATTTATGGAGATTCCCATTGCTGTTTCCCATGGCATGTGAATATCTGAGCAGTTTTACACCAAAGATTGCAACGTAAAGTCATCGCATTAAAAATTACGAGCAGTTAAATTGACCAAGAAAAAGAAGTGGATAATGGAAGATCATACTCGCACAATATCACAGGCCTCTGTTCAGTTGGATCTTTTGCTATTTCAACTATTTGGGACACACGTGCATACATGGGACATACAATATCTGTGGAAGATGTTCTCGATCCACCACCTTCATAGTGCACCAGTCTTGATGCATCTTTTTCTCGTACCCAACCTGAAAAGACTCTCTAACTTGGTTACTGAACATGACGAACTAAACAGGAATATAGTTGTTGGTAGTTGCAAAGGCCGTATGGGTGGATCAAAAATCTAGCCTTCTGAGCCGGACATCACGAAAGAAGTATGACATATCCTATTGTTTTTTAACCACCTAGAGGATCACCATTATCACATGCAGGAAGATAAAGTATATTATGCATTTAGCCTCTGATCCTTTATTTTACTTTCTTCAATTGAGAATCTCCCTCTAACTTGGCTATCTACAAGTTATTTACAAACACTTTAGCCATTCGGATAGTGTTCTGATCTATAAACTATAATCAAATATACCTAGCAATTATGGATTCAAGCAACATATAAAATAAGCCTTAGCCATGTTAGGGAAGTATACTAAAGGTGGTTCCTTCGGGGCTGGCTTTGTGGCTAAAGTACATTGAAGGCAGTCCCTTGGGGACTGGCTTTGTGGATGGTTTTGTGGCTAAACTACTGTGCCTCTACCAGCAAGAGACCTAGAGCTCAAATGGGAAAAACTGAAGAGTGAGTAGCATCTATGTTTGAAGTTGTGGCCACATGTATTTACCTACAAGGGAGTGTCCTTACATCCCTTGGAAAGCTTAGCACTTCATTTTTTGAAGAACAAAGAGTTGACACAACAGAAAATGGAAAGTAAAAATAATGGAAAAGTATATACCAGAGAGTGCTGCATGATTCGGTCCATAGCTTGCCTCATTCCCTATGGACCATACTATAATACAGGCATGATTTTTGTCCCTTTCAACCATGCCGACCACACGATCCAACATGGAAGCAGCCCAACAAGATTCTTGTGTAGGATGCTTATAGTTTGGATAGTCAAAAAAACCATGTGTCTCAATATTGGCCTCATCTACCATGTACATGCCAAACAGATCACACAACTCATACCAGCGCTGATGCTGAGGATAATGGCTGTTCCTGACAGCATTAATATTGTTTTGTTTCATCAAAACCAAATCCTACAAGAAGTAACAGGATATATGATTTGCCTTCAACAGAAAATAAGAAGATTTCACAATGAAAATCTATAAGCATGCCTGCAATTTTACAATGAAGAGAAATTCATCACATGTTCAAACAAAAAGGAAAAAGAAAAAGAATTTAACAAACCTTGACCATGCAGGACTCCAAGTTTGTCTTTCCAAGACGTGGATGGTGCTCATGCCTGTTCACCCCTCTAATTACTACTGGACGCCCATTTACGAGCAGCTGTTTAGGGGCTTTCGATATTTTTCTCATACCAACTTGGCATGATTCACAATCAACCAAGTTCCCTGATGCATCTTTAAGGGTGATAACAAGAGTGTAGAGATTTGGCTGTTAACAGAAGAAAGATAAGGATAAGGAATTTCTTAAAAGTTGCAGTGAGAGCATTAAAGTAAATAACCTCTATTTGAGGTCAGAGAAAACCATCGGTCAACTTCTGCAATTACAGGGCAAATCCCATCCTACCTAAGCACACTACAAAGCTGACTTCCAAGTACAATGTTAATCTTTCAAATGTGAGTTCGATAAAATCGTGGAGATGGTCGATGTAGTATCATGGTGTACATAAAACCCATTTTGCTAAAAGGTCCTAAGTGAGTCAGAGTGAAGTTTCTACATGGGAATCAAAAGTCTTCCATCTTTTCCTAGTTACAACTAGAAATAAAGTCCTGCAAATCTTAGCTAAAGCTTTGGAATTCAATACATGGCAGGGTCATTCAAAATGTAGAAGTCAAATATTATGACGAAGCATACAAGATTTCCCAACCTAATAAAGCAGAAAGATTCCTTGCACTCTAAGCTTCCCTGCAAGGGGGAGCAGGAGAAAAAGCAGACTGCCAGATTATAATGAATGATTAACATTGTACTAGTACTACTAGAATGTAGTGTAACATAGTATCAGTTCTAAACCAAATCCTAAATCAAATGAGTTTTGAGCGTGGCATCTAATGAGATATGCAATAACTGAGGTTAGACCAAAAAAATAGAAGCAAAAATTATGCCCTTTATGAGATAATACAACAAGGAAGCATTATAAAACATTATCATGGTTTAGATTTCAAAAAACTTTTGTGACCAAATTGATTTGCCTCTCTACCTTTGAGGTTGGGGTAAGGTACATGCACACTCTACCCTCCCTAGTCCCCACTTTGTGGGACTACACTAGGTATGTTGCTATTGTAAAGCTAAGAAAAATCACTTACTTGCTCTGCAGACCAAAGTTTAGGTGCTTGCACCTTCCCCACAAGCATGTAGCCTTTAAATCCCACACAAGGATCAGAAGACAGAACTAACTCCATATGAGCAATGTTAGCAGAAAGCAAACCAATATGGTCAGAGTGGCTAAGCCAATTTCCATTGTCATAGAGTGAAGCTTCAATAGTGAAGTCAGCAACATCATTATTATCAAGTGAGTTATCAATTTTCACTTCCACCTGCATTATAGAAAGAATAAGGTAAAATCAGTAAAATTATGTCATGAGCTTTTTAAATCCCTCCTTTCCAAAAAAATAACATGCTAAAAATTTTAAGCCGTCCCAATTTACCGATTGCCTAAAGTGACAAAAGTTTCTCCCTGTATGGTTCAAACAAAATGACAAACAATAAAGAGGGAAACTATTCTATGGAAATTGGTTGTCTGGTCACAACATGGACATAAGGACATAGCTATGGATGGCAATGGGGCAGGGCGGGTTTAAGGTTGTGCAAGGAGGGATGCAGGGTAGGTTGAAGTGGCTTTTTTAAAAAACTAATGCGGGGTGGGTTGCGGGTCTATGCGGTTTTATGCAGGTTCAAACTTAATTTTAACTTTTTACATGTTATAAGAGTTATAGAGCATTAACTGTTAAGATGGCTTGTTTAAAGTTGCTAAAATATTCAAGATAGTAAATGAAAATGGTTCAATCAAAACTAATACAATTTCTTACATGCTTTCCAATTGACCTCTAAAAAATAAAATTTGAAGTCATTATCTATTAAATTTATACAACTTAATGAGAAAATGAATTTATTTTTATGAATTTTATTTTTAGTATCAAACTTAACTAGAAAAGGAAAATATTAAAAACATTATGTGGGGTGGGTTCATGCAGGGAGGGTCTATGCGGGGCAGGGCGGAGCGGAGGGGGTTGAAAATAAAAAAATTGTTATGCGGGTGCCGGGGCGGATTAAAATTTTTGCGGGCTAAGCTCAACCCGCCCCGCACTACCCCATTGCCATCCCTAGACATAGCAAATGTTATCTTTATCCTTGGGGATTTCTAGGTTTTCAAAAAAAACAAACAGTAAAACCAAAGGTTCTATTATCAGGCTTAACATTTATTAGCAAAAGTCTAGAACTCTAGTCATTCTCACTCAACCACCTGCTCTCTGCCTTCTCCACATCTAGTAGGATGACGATGGCTTGTAAATTCCAGCAATTTTTTCCATCGGCAGAACTGTATACATTTTATATGATACACTGCACAAGTAGGATAGCGAAAAAGAAAAGGGAATCTAAGAAATCCATTCCCGCTTTATGATTACCTCTATGCCTGCATAAGAAAAATCTTCGGCTATGTTTGTTCTGAAGAAATAGTCAGCAATAAACGTCTGCATCAGAAAAGTTGGGTAATAAGTCAGCAATGACCTAGCCAAAACAGAGAAATGCCAATAGTAAAAGACAGAACAGTAAGAGCAAAATGCCAGTCACAGTGATATAAAGAATGGTTAAAATAAGATGAGTTGTTCACAACCGAAACACTGCAAAAAGTCATAAAAAAATCAGACTTCCCAAGAATCCTATAGAATATAGACTTGCCAAGAGTGTAATGAAAAAGGAACTGTCATATGTCAGACAGATAAATATGGTTTATAATACTATGACTGATTCTCAAGAAAAAATTACTACAACAAACCTGGAACTCGGAGTGCAATGAAAATGAATTGCATCATCACAACAGATAGAGACAGAAAAACCTTCCGACTTGATTCAAGAGGGAAAAGTCAATACGATCCTGCTCCCATTGTCCCAACCATTAATACAATCCTACTCCCATTGTCCCAATCAATATTGATCTTTATCTGGATGGTCACATGATAAAATCCATTTTCTGTAAACGAAGAGTCTCTACATGTTTATAACTAAAAGAAACGATTGGGGAAAACTCTTACTACAGATAATGTAAATTTCCCATAACTTTTGCTTTCTTAACCAAAAAGTAGGAGTAGTCATCACATCTTCACCTATTTAATTTGTACCACATTAACACAGGAAATTAATTCATGGAAGGATCGCCATTCTTGCTACAGCCGAAGTCACAGACTCACAGCTAAAATCATCAAGTAAAGGCTAGAGATAAAAAAGAATCTATCCTAACATCCCAATTCATTGTTTCCAGTGTTGGGCCCAGATGTCCAGTCCTGGGGGAGGGGGTTAAGGGGTCCTTGGGTCTCCTTCTATGGTCTTGGGCAATCCTCCCCCTCCTGAGCTAGCTTTTTGGGGTTGAGTTAGGCCCAACAGCCATTTCTTTATAAAGGCAATGCTGGAAAATTCATATGACCAACACCAAATGTATAAATATGCAATCTTACGCAGATTTGACCTTCTTTTGGCATGGAAATCAAGGTTTGAAGAGAGGAAATTTATGCACTAGATGAAAGATCAAGATCCAAACGGAGTTTTTCTACATATTCTCTCTTGAATTCTTCCTTTATGCATTCTATGGAGTATTTGGTGACTAGATGTGTTCTTTTGAAAAGGGTTATGACTAAATTCCCTATCTAGAATTTGATGAACCTATTGGTTCCTGGTTATTGGCAATTTGTTTAACCTTATGCTTTATCAATTTTCATTGATGAGATTTCGATTGGAACTATCCTGATTACATGAACTGAACTCGGAAGAGATAATTTGAGTTGATAGTCAAACAACAAGAAATCATGTTAACTACTTACTTTGATCTATAGGTTGAGTTTAAAAATAAACCAAACAGTCCCATAATCACTAGCGGGTAATCAGATATTACCCTTAATAAGCTAGGAAAAGTTTCACGAGGATGATGGAGTAGTGAAAGTAAGAAAAAGAAAGTTTATGATTGCGTCTCGAATTAAAAATCAGGGTAATGGATTTATATGCGGTATTGGAGGACTTTATGCGCCGGTAGGGGAGGGATCTAAGGCGAGCTTTTGGGACGAGATGTCTACCTTGATGGCAGAGTGGGATATCCCCTAGGTGTTGGGGGAAGATTTTAATACGATAAGACTTCGAGAGGAAAGGCTGGCGTCTAGTGTGATATCTAGGGTAATGGAGAAGTTTTGAGAGTTTATTGGTCGCCACTTATTTCACCTCCCATAAACAGATGCTAAATTACATGGTCTAGATCAAAAGACTCAATATCTGGATTATCGGTGTCCACCGCTTGCAATGAGATGGTTTTGAATGTGATCCAAATTCCACTACGGAGACTAACATCAGATCACTGAACTGTCTACTTTTGTTCAAATTTGTTTCATCATTCATCATTTAGATGACAAACAATCAGTTTTACAAAGTTCGACTCTTCATTGTTATTTCTACTGCTAGTAATTATTACTCCTTCCGTTCCAGTGGAGGTGGCAAAATATTTTCTTTTTTAATTTGTTTAAAAAAAAATGGCAACTTTCTAAATATGGAGACAATTTAATTTAAACTTCTCATTTTTAGAAGCTTTAATAGCCACAAATGTTTATGTAATGTTTGAGACCACAAATTCATGAAGTTGTTTTTTCTTTCTTAAACCCCATGCTTAATCAAACTTTTCCAAATAAACTGAAGCGGAGGGAGTACTTTTTTTTTTTTTTTTATAGTAATCAGAAGTGAAATTCTTAAAAAGTTAAGATACTAGATAATATGAACTAAAACAACTGCCTTTTCAGGAACATTTTTAGGACTTAAGGATTAGAGTTTTGATTTATGTTATAAGGAATTTTTCTCGCTTCTCCCTGATGGAAGAGAAAAAGAGAGAGGGAAAAGGGAAGTTGATTGTTGAGTATTTATTATCTTTTGATGATTAACAAACATGATGTACTCTGTGAAGGAATTGTGATAAAAATCAGGTCCTTAATATGTATTATGAGCTGAATCTGTTTTGAGTTATTGTGTCGAGATTTTTTAGGAAAGAATGTATGGGAAAATATGTGTATATCTCCACTATTATTCGTGTAATATATTTTGGATATTCACAAAATCTTTCCATCACAACCCTTAATGCTTATTACCTTGCAAGAAATTTCATTCACACTGAATTGAGAGGTACAACAACACTTGTTGTTCTTGAAAGTACAAAGACTGATCATCTGAGAGAGAAGAACCAGGCAGAAGACTCCGGTCCTTGTATCATTGTTTTTATATGTTGCGTCCAATCCTAGTTCAATTGTATTAGAATTTTGAATTTTAATATAGAAGCTTTGTTAGGTCATTGTTTCTTTGTTGCGAAGAAACATTGTTGTTGTTGTTTTGAGTCAGAGTGACTTGAGGGGAGTATAGCAATTGGGTACCTGTTGATGTTAAGGCTAAGAGTTAAGGAAGACTGCAAGGATTTGTGATCTGATTTTTTGTCCTACTTTGTTAGTGGGGTTTGGAGTTCAATCCTACTAGGGTGGATCATGGTTTTTGCACCTTTTGAGCTTGGTGATTTTCCAAGTTAAATCATTCTTACTGTTTCACACTTAACTGTTATAGATTATCAAACCAAATACTCATAACAACTACGTTTTATAGTCGTGTTGGACAAATTTTAGTAGGAAATGAGAATCACGTACGAACCAATTCACCCCACCCACCCCCCAACCCCGAATCATTAAGGTGCACTCAAACTAACACTGGTGAGCAGAGAAATTGATCATACAGAAGGCAAGTAAGATAAGGACATGGTAGCTTGAGACAAGGGATGGGAGGTAAATCTTTAGCCAAATGGGGCACAGCAGTATTTGTCGTATTTCTATTGTTAATATTAAGGAAAAAAAAAAGGACAGACAATAAAGTAACTTGCTAGGAAATTAGTTTTCTTTTCAGAGCCAGTTTCCAGATTCCAAAGAATAGTTCCAGAGAAAAAGGATATACAGAACTCATTTGAAAGGAAAAGTTCACACCTTAGGCTTTGCTAAAAGAAGCACATCGCGGTGTATCCCTGATAACCACCAATGATCCTGATCTTCAAGATAGGAACCATCACTCCATCTCATCACTTGAACAGCCAGACAATTTCCTTTTCCTGACCCACATGGATGGCAAAAATCTGTGATCTCAAATTCGGCAGGGAGTCTGCTATCCTGACTGAACCATTCAATAAAAATTAGATCAATCATCCATTGCAAAGATCCATGTAACTGAGACTTTCATCTGTACTTTAGCTTCAAGCATCTCAGTCCAACATGAGAAAACATCGTAACTGCTATATGATGTTTGACATGAAACAAAAACAAGTAAAAATCACCATAATCTGAGAAATGAAGGAGTTGAGATATATAGAAGTATTGAAAGCATAATGAAGAATCCCAAAAACAATCCATGCAACTGAAATGTGTAGGAGTCCAAATCCGAGAGAGTGAATAATCAACAAGAATACAAATATGAAATGAATAACTTCTGTACATATTTAACAACTTGCAGCAGTTTTTACATAACTGCAGAAGTGTCATTTAATGATATTGTGACAAAAATGAGTGACAGTACTAACTGGAAATAAGGAAGTGACAAGATACAATATTTTTATGGCTTTGATCCCTTGCTACACAAGCTAGTTAGAGATTCTGATACAACATCAACTTCCATCCACATGTTGGATTATCCTGTCTTACCCTTGCTAGGGTCCTAGAAAACAATAGAAAATATTCTACTGAACTCATTGTGAGGACAACTTATCATGTATGTTGTTTACAGAAGTAACTTATTGATTTAGATGTTTAATACACGAGGGACAGGCAGCAATGAAAATAGAGCAAAAATAAACTAGAATCATCTTGGACTGATTGTAACGAAATACAACTTTACTTAAAAAGGAGTTTACGACACTAGAAACAAAGAAAGTATAGACTACGTGATAGAAGGAAAGTTACATAAATGGCGGTATTTCCTAATTATTGTAAGAAGAATATTATCTTCTATAGAGCTAAACACATTGAATACGTCTAGAACATTCTAACATATATATGTATTTTGAGCTGGTAATTTGAAAAATGGAACATCAAGTATGCCGGAAAAATTTATTGTTGAAGATTCATCCACAATAGGTAAAATGACATGAATCTATAATACGGTTTAAATTGGCCCCTAAAGAGTAACCAAGAAAGTTGCCCCAACATGCCAGAAAATTCAATATTCCGAGAAACAACTTAATACCTGAACTTCACTACCAGATTGGAGCAGTGCCAGAAATTCAATTTTCAACAGAGACTAAATACCCAAATGCTGATGAGTGGAAATTCAATTCAGTAGAGAGACTCGATGCCTAAAACATATACTGTCAAGAAGAAGAGAAGAACGTAGGAGTATGTCTTGCTTGAGAAAGACCCTAAAGAGTAAAGAGTAGTCAAAAGAGATGATGTTGCCATTTCTGGAAAAGAGACAAGAAAAGTACAATTATGACAAGATTGTAAGGTCCTTTTCTGGTAAATTGAAACTATTTAGATCCAGGAACACAATAGTAAGGGAAAACTTGTTTTGATTTGGATGTAAACAATACACAAGAGGGGTTTTATTGTAGTTTAGGCCCATTCATCTAGACTTTCATAGAGGACTCTCATGGCTTCCTCTTCATTGGCAAAGTGAAAGAGGAACCTGGAGTTCCCTGCCTGTGATACCTTTAGGCACTTCTTAATCTTCCAAGCCTCAATTGCTTAGAAGACCACAAACTTCCAACGAACTGACCCATTTTAATCCAATCAAGCAAGTTTGAAAAAAACTTTTCTCTTATGTGCGTAAATATGAGACACACAAAAAATGGGTTATTTTTTCAATCTTCTAAGACTTCCGTCCAAGTCTAGCACTGGACATGTTATAGCATCCTTGTATATATATGGCTTGAGTTTGTGAGATACTAAAGGGAAAAATCATCCTTCCCATCCATTTTCACTAAGTTTTGAGTCTACCTGTTTTACAGTGGGCAGATACAGAGTATGCACAGATGGGTCAACTCACAAACAGTAAGTACTTTCATTGGAGAGTTGTTAGAATCCAATGCACATGCTCACACATGTAGTACACTCATCGAGATTCTCTTCTCGACATGTGATGGGAGTGTAGGGTCACCAATAGGGTTGTGGTTGGTTGGGCTTAAGTTGCAGTGTTGCCCCAATGCTCTGAGGTGTTTGTGATGTTGAAACTCTGATGTTTGGAGAGTTCGTTTGAGTTCAGATTCTCTCTCCTTCAAAGGTCCATGTTTTTAGTTCACTACATTCACCACAAAAGTACAACAATAAGCACAGAAGACCCTAAAATTTTGAAGGATAAATACTCGACATATTAAGACAAACTTTAGATTTATTATCTTCAAAACATGTCATTTTAATCCTTTCATAAGTCACTCCATAGGAAAGGGCTACAAAGATTAACCTATGAGGTCACATTACTTGAGAAACAACTATTATCACCCCTCAATCCCAAACAAGTTGGGTCGGCTACATGAATCCTCCTTGACCATGCTACTCCATTTAAACTCAACTCATGCCATTACCATCTCACAGAAAAATAAATTTGGAAGAAACAACCATTGTCTCGAGAACAAGGACCTTGCTAGAATGGGTGCAACCTCGAGCTCGGGAACATGTAGTTTTGGTTCTCTCACAAGATTCCTCCATAAGGAAGGAAAAGGATAAAGTTTAGGGATGGCAATCGGGCGGTGCGGTGCGGGTTAAGCCTAACCCGCAAAACAATTTAATCCGCCCCGCTTTGCCTCGCATAACAATTTTTTTCATTTTCAGCTTGCCCCGCCCTGCATAAATTTTTAAATATTTTCTTTTCTAGTTAAGTTTGATACTAAAAATATAATTCATAAAAATAAATACATTAAGTTGTATTAATTTAATAGATAATGACTTAAAATTTTATTTTTTAGAGGTCAATTGGAAAGCATGTAAGAAATTGTACTAGTTTTGATTGAACTATTTTCATTTACTATTTTGAATATTTTATTTTAGTAACTTCATAGAAACTATCTTAATATATAATGCTCTATTACTCTAAAAACATGTAAAAAGTTGAAATTAAGTTTCAACCCACATAGACCCGCCCCGCCGCGCATTAGTTTTTTAAGAAACCACTTCAACCTGCACCGCACAACCTTAAACCCACCCCACCCCGCATCCGCCCGGCCCCATTGCCATTCCTAATAAAGTTGTGCACAATTTTGATAACAGAAATTACAAACCATAAAAGGTACACAAATAGAGTACATGACTTATCTCAACGTAGCAACACATATGATAATAATGTTCACAAGCAAGACCACTAAGAAAAGAAGAGAACCTAAAATAGGTGCCTTAATAAAGTATTCAATTAGAAAAGAGAAAAAGAGCATATAGATATCAAAATGCAACACAAACCTATATCCAACAGGAACTCCATTCACCCAAGCATAGAAGGCTGAATCAACTGCTTCAAAATGTAAAAATATCCTGCGACCTGTCAAAAAGCAGCTGAAGATCACATAACATTATTGATAGCCAAATGAAGGTAATGAAAATGCAACACAATTTACATTAAAAAGGATAATGAAACAAATGTACACGTTTGTCGTAACGAATGTAATGAGGACAAAGTTATAACGACCAAACCAAGGACTAGTCAATAATTAATAAAATATCATAAGAAAGGGACCAGTCAGTTCCAGTCTCCAATTATCCCGCCTTGGGCAACTTTAACCTTTGGGGGCTTAGGTTTATTGGTTAAGATGGACACAAGATTGGAAAATAACCCAATATAATGTCTAGAAAGTAACACATGTGATTGAAGAGGAGATGCTCATTCTCAATTTGGTTTATTCTTGTCTTGATATTCCTTCACCATGGAGTAAGACAATATCATGGGTGAGGTTAGCATTGCTAATTCAGCGTTACAGTGTTAGCTTCAGACCTTCTGCCATTGTCAACTTCACGTTTTTCCTGCCACCCCACTCATAGAGCTCCTACACAAAATCCAAGTACCCTATCCTGCATCGAACCACCCATCTATTTGTTTCTTCAAAATGATTTGATAGAGAAGTCCCGCCTTCCCAACCTCCTTCTACAGTCCATTTCATCAAAAGGGAACAGTAAAAGATGCTTCACTATTAGATCATGCTGCAAGTTTCTATCGGTAGAAAATCAAGCTAATTTAGGTCTAGTTAACAATTATGCAAGACAAAGGTTTCATACAAGGTAGCTTTCTTTTCTTGGTTAGAGGCTAAGTAGCATGTCTAATGGTTCTCATTCCAAAAAAAAAAAAAAACCAGAAATTGTCCAGTAGAAGTTCCTGTGTGAAAAAAGAAAAATCAGAAAGTATCAGTCATTTATTATGCATTATCTTGTCTCACTACAGCTTTAGCCGTTTTTCTTAAACATCCCGAGATTCTGTTGGATAAGGCCTGAATCGGCACAGGACTGACTTAAATGCTGGAATAAAAGATGACTTAACCCCGTTATGCACAAAATATGGAAATACCATCCCAGCTTGTATCTGGTGCACACCTTGGAAAGATGGAAATTTGAAGTGTTTTGAGGACAGTCAGCTCAGTTCAGAAGATAAAGTTAAACTGTATAGTTTTGCTTTCTTTTCAGTGTAACAGGATATTGCCAATATGGCAGAATCTATTTTAGAATTTATAGATTCCTCCAAGGATAGATAGGGCGGTTTCTTCTTTTTTGGGTCATTCCTCTACATCGTATATATTATAACACTTTCTAAGTGTTGATTAATTCTTTAATAAAAAATCATACCTTTTTAAAAAAGAATAGGAGACAAATTATGCCAAATAGTCTGATATTAGAGCAACAAAATAAGTTACTCCCTCAAATATATGATATAAAATAGGTGAATCTATAAGAGATATGAGTATGGAATAGAAACCAAGCAATAAATTTTACGGTGACACAAAATGGAGAAACATAAAAACTCACCTTCCCACTCTTCAGGAAGGAAAAAATAAGTTCTGTAGCAGCCAGTAGGATTATCATCTGGAACTTTAGGTGGATTGAAAGCAAATGGATATATAGTGTTTGTGTAAATAGGCCGGTCGTATCCATGCATCTGCCAATTTGAAGGAACTGTATTGATTAGAAGAACACAAAAGTTAGCAAGAGAAACTGACTAAAAAAAGTCATAAAGAAGAAAATGACCTGCTTAAGACAGATAAGTCTACCAGTAGGTAGTTTCCACCATAAACAAGAATGTCTATCATAAATGAGCAAGACAGAAATTCATATAAACAACTTGAAAAACAAATAGTTTTATGAGGAAAGCGTTTTGAAAGCTTCGTGTATTTGCAGTTATTACTTTTTGAATGCATTGGAATCATTTAGGAATGCATATCCAAACATGGTAGTTGCAGAAGGGTCTGAATATTAAAAAAAAAAACCTATGCATTGATGGTGGGAAGTACTAGCTTTAGTTAAGACTAGGGGATGGAAGAACATATTCTGATATTAGTTTACTTTGGGGGGGGGGGGGGGAGTTGATGTTGTTTCGAATGCAATACAATCTTTGTTGTTCTGTGGAAATATTAAAGATGTAGGTACGGATAAATTGGGTAAATAATCATCCATAGATGCAAGAAGAAATAACAATGATCATAAGATGAGTCCAAATAAACTTAAAATGTAGAAATTGATGGGAATGGAAATGTTTCAGTAGATGAGAATTACAAACTGATCAGTACTTTTAAACAGTTCAATAAGGAAATAAAGCTAAAATACACCTCAGTCCCAAACAAGTTCTTGTTGGCTATATTATGAAGAAATGGACCTTGGGTCTAACTCAACCCCAAAACACGAGTGTGTTACACAGACCATATAAGGCAATAAATAACCCATCCCTCTACCATGGGGCACTTAACACCACCACCACCACCATGTCCAGACTTGCCAATTGGAGTGTGGGCAACATAAAATGGGGTCCAAAATTGGGACACACCATAACAGAGATAGGCCTGGCTATGATATTTTGTGAAAAGATAGAGTTTGACCTAACTCAATCATAAAGTTTAGCTAATGAGGTGAGGATTACACAAGATCATATAAAGAGACAAACAAACCATCCTTCCACCGTTATCGAACACTTTTTTAAAAACACTGGTATAGTTGTATTCATCAGCATTAAGGATATGCTGGCAACCTCCAAATAGTTACAAAGTTCCTAACAAATCCACAAGTTGATCTATATCCTCTATACACTGTTGTTTGCATCAAGAAAATAAAGATACAAGACAATTGCATTTAACTTTTGAATGGAGTTGGATCTTTTTCCATTGCATCTGCCATTTCTTTCCTTCCCCACCGTCCACCAGATGCAAAATGGGATAATCCTACACCATCTCATTTGGCTTTTACTCCTCCCCTTCTAATCCAGTAGCTTAGCAAATCAGCTGTGTGTTCAGGTATGATCCACCTAGTGTTTGTGAGGGTGAGGAGAAGTGTCCACAATTAAGCAGTGAAGCTGAAATGGAGGAACTAATGATTGTTTGTTTCCTCTGCTTTGTTACAGAGAAAACACCAAGACGTCAATCGCATGCCTTTCTGCTGTAGCACTTCATGTGTAAGGCAATTTCTCTTTACCACCAACCATGTGAAATATTTCACCTTGGTAGGAGAAAGACTTCTCTAGTCTCTAGACATAGTTCC
This sequence comes from Solanum bulbocastanum, assembly GCA_037074985.1. NCBI lineage: Eukaryota > Viridiplantae > Streptophyta > Magnoliopsida > Solanales > Solanaceae > Solanum > Solanum bulbocastanum. The sequence continues at coordinate 5,921,529 of CM073604.1, forward strand.
AAACATTTAACACAGATGAATCATCACTGGCCATATTACTCCATTTAAATTCATCTAAGATGAACACTAAACAAAAATAATAAGGAAAGTTCTCTAAATTTTCTACTGGTACAATATCTCTAATAGGACTAAAAGACTCCTAGAAGAAATAGGAACTAAAGTAACAGTTAGTCTATATATCCACTGATACACTACATCAAAATATGTAGTCCCTAAAGTATTACAACTTACATCTTGAACATCTATTTGTTGTTTCTATGAATAGTCTAAAGCGTCAAAAAAATCTTCTGTTTGAGCTATTAATTTATGTCTACACCAAAAATAAAACAGAGCTAAACAATTCATTTTGAACTCCTGGAAGATGCCTCAACTAATTGATATCTCTAATATAGATCTTTTTCTTTCATTGTGTCTTATCTTTTGCTAACATAACATGAATTTCCAGAATTATAGGTCTTTCAAAACAACTTCCTTGTGATTTGAGGTCTACCTCGCCCACTTTTACTCACCATGATTTCACACCTATGAAGCCGTGTTCTGGAGGTCAACGTAGGATATGACCAAACTATTTAATCTATCCTCCAGGTGCGATAATTGCACCTTCTGGCAAATATGATCATTTTTGTTTCTTTTTTAATTTTGTATGACCGGACATCCATTTTGAATCTACATCTCTGTGATACTCACCTTGCGCATGCATTGGGTTTTTAGCAGCCCAACATTCCCTTCCATAGCACATTGTTGATCTTATAATTGTTCGCAAGGAAGATTAAGTCTCCAAATACCTTAACCTTAAATAATAGCAACTCCCAAAACTTCAATGATGTCAATGGACACCAATTATAACTTAAACATGTCCTACAGGGTTTAGTCCTTCCAATTACAACCTCTAGGTATTGGCCCTCGGCACTAATCCTAATTCTTAACTTAGGTTAAAATCTTGATTCACCTGTACCATTCCCACCGTACCCATACACTTTCCTATGCTATTTATACTCTTACAAAACCATTTGAGAATGAAGTCCAATTTTACCTCTTGGTGGCAAGAACTTGAAGTTGGTACTCTTAGTGGTCTGGTTGGGCTTAAAAAAATAGGATGTTTGGATTTAGGATTAGCTTTAGGATGTTGGAATAAAATAAAAGCTAAAGCGTAAAGAGAGCTTACCTTAGAGTTGACGGTGTTTCTTAGGTGAAACTCCCTAATAGAACTTATGTGGATGCTAGGAAATTGAAGGGAATTGGTTAAATCCCATCTATGAGGGTCTTTTTTTTATGTCAAGGTAAACCCGCAGCCGCTACCCTTTGGGTGCGCACAGGGTAAAACCCCCGCTCCTATGCAATAGCTTGCAAACCACATAGGAGAGGTAACCCGCACTAGGTATGCCCGATGCGAAGAGCTCGACCAAGAAGGTAAACCCCTTGCTTTCGCTGGCAAGGGGTTTTGAACTTGAGACCTCCGACATGGAAGTCCCAAGCCCAAACCACTGGGAAGGGTCTTTAAATAATCCAAATGTGGATTTTTGGGTGGGGCGATCACACAACACAATCCGGAGGCTACTGCCTCGTCCTTTTAACTTGTTTGTGCAATGGTATTGAGGAAAGATGATAAGACAAGATATGACCCTCTTTCAGGTTACCGAGGACATATCCTTCGATAGGAGGGTATGGAGGACACGTAACAGAGTAGAAATTGTTTGCTTAGATGGTTGGTGTTTTTCATTGTACTAGTTGTATTATTGTTGTTGTTTTTGCACCCTTCTAGTGGACTTGGTGGACTTTGCACTATTTATGTGTTACTTGCTATATTTTTTCACATTCTCCTTCTTTGTACCTGGATTTGCTGCACTTGCGTCGAGGGTCTTTCAGAAACAATCTCTTTACCTCCACAAGGTAGTGGTAAGGTATGCATATATTCTACCTGCCCAGACCCCAATTGTGGGATTTCATTGGGTATATTGTTGTTGTTGGTTGTGGTATTAATTAAAGAGAAAATCCATAAAGTCCCCCTTAAACTTGTACCTATTTTTTAAGTAGACACTTAAAGTTAGTGGGAGTCCTATTACCTCATGAAACCATTTTAAAGTAGCATATATATCTTCTTTTTCGGTCATTCCAGTTGTAAAAAGGTCGGTGTAAATCATGCACCAACCCTAATTTACCACGTGTCATTCATTATTTAACTTTTCATTCTTTTCATTTTTGAGATTTATGCTCTTTTGGAGTTTGGCCTTTTTCAGCTTGTCAAAATTTCTCGCTTTTGTTGTTTTCCTACTCCTCTTGTTCCCAAACTTCCTATTTAACTCCAAAACACTTCCATTTGGTGCAACCATCCACCAAACATATGCTCATTGTTCCAAAACATAAACCATGAATTTATCACTTCCTACCATATAAAACAGTCTACTTGAGCGATGTAGGATGTAGACTTGACTCGAAGCTTAACAACATATTTTCCAGGATGTCACATCTATTATATGCTTTCTCCGGGTTAATGAACACTATGTACAAATATTTCTTCCTCTCAACATATTTTCATTAATCTTCTTAGCAAGAATATAGCCTCCATGATAGATCCACTGAACATAAATCCAAAATGATTTCTATCACTCTTGTAGTGTCCCTACGTCTAAGCTTTATCATTCTTTTCTCGAGTTCCATCATATGACTCATATTATCATGATAATTCCTACAATTTCAAATAACTTCTTTGTTCTTATAAATTGGAATCAGGGTGCTCTTTTTGCCTTCATTGGGCATCCTACCACTTCTTAGTATAACATTGAATAGCTTGGTAAGCTTTCCTACTCCATCCTCTACAGGACACTTCCATACCTCTGTGGGATAACATATGGACCACAAACTATTCTAAACCTCACATTTTTATGGAATTATTTATTGTTGAAGCATGTAACCATCTCAACTAAAAGCTTAAGTTGTCACAAACAACACATTTTTATTATTTAATTATATTCTCAACATGCACCCTCACGTGCGGGCCTGATCCTTTTTCATGGGCCAAACAAGTGGAATTCTTTTTGATATGAGTAGTGGTGAGATTCGATCTTAGAACTTATGCCTGCACTAATACCATGTTACTAGATATCTCCGGAGCAACAAAATCAGGTGGTCGCTCCATATATACCTCATCTTCGAAATTTCCATGAAGAAAGGCATTTTTAATATCCAACTGGTAGAGAGACCAATGACGAACGACAACCATGGATAAAAAGAGAAGGACTAAAGCAATCTTGGCCACAAAAAAGAAAATATCACCATAGTCAAGACCAAAAATCTGTGTATAACCCTTGGCCACTAGTCAAGCTTTTAGGAGATTAATCAGTCCATCAGGGCCAACCCTCATTCTGTATACCCACCGAAAACCAATTGTAGATTTATCTAAAGGTAGAGGAACAAGCCACAAAAACCAGTAGAGTGTGAGGCAGACATCTCGTCAACCATAGCTTGTTGCCAGCCTGGATGAGAAAACTTCACCAGTAGTCTTAGGAATAGACATAGATGATAGTGATGATACAAAGACAAAATGGGTTGGTGACAAACTCTAATACCATGTAAAGAAATGGCACACAGACCTAACTCAACCTTAAAAGCTAGATCATGATGAGAGGTTTATCCAAGACCATATAAGAAGACCAATTTCCCATCCCTCTACCGATGTGGACTTCTTAACACTCCCCCACATGCCCAGAGCTTAATTAGAGTGTGAACACTTATAATATGGGGCCCCAACATCGCTAAACAAAGAATTGGAATGGGTTTGGCTCTGACTAAGTTGTTCTGACTCGGGTGCGGGTATCCGAGACGGATGCAAATTCGAGAGTTAGATTTGACAAAATTTAAATTTTAAGATTCGGGTGTGCGAATCCGAGTGCGGGGATTTGGCTAAAATTATTCAATATTATAAAATATAGTTATAATAATAATAATAATAATAATAATAATAATAATATTAAATATCTTGTAAAACGCTATACTTAAAAGCATATCAATTATAGATGTACAAATTTAAAAGCATAAATTAATTATGACTTGTTACTAATTAATTTAAAATTCCTTTTATTTAATATAAAAAAGAAATAATCATTTATATATATATATATATATATATATATATATATATATATATATATATATATATATTAGATAGTACAATTCATTAAAGTGTTGCGTGTTGTCCTTTCTTTTCCCACGAAAGCCCTTTCTTCTCCCAAGAAACCCTTAGCCTGCTCTGTTCCTTTTCAAGAAAAAAAGCTTTCTCACTTCTTTTTCAAGAAAAAGACTTTGAATTCTTTGGTCTTTCCCATGGAGCCTTCGCCTCCTCTCTGTTCTTGTACAAGAAAAAAGCTTTGCCTGCTCTCTCTCTCTACTCTTGTAAGCTTTGCCTCTTCACTATTCTTTTCCATGGAGCAACCAAACCTTGTAACAACTTCGTCGGAGAAAAGTCAACTTTCGCCGGCCATGAAATTGATCTCTTCTTTCCTATTTTTTCTCAACTCTGGTCAAAGTATCCGGATCGGATTGACCGAATCCAACACGCAAACGCACCCACGCCTGCACCAGTGTCATGCCGAGACGGGTTCAGCTGCAAAAATGAAGAGTCCGCGCAACATAGGGCTCTGATACCATGTAAAGATATGACCCCTAAGCCTAATTCAACCTCAAAAGCTAGCTCATGCAGGGAGGTTTTTCCAAATCCATATAAGGAGACCAATTCCTCACCCTCTCTATCAATGTGGGACTTCGTAATACTCCCTCGCACGTCCAGACCTCAACTGGAGGGTAAACACTTACGCTATTTGGCACTGATATCATGTAAAGATATGACCCATGGGCCCAACTCAAACTCAAAAGCTAGCTCATGATGGGAGGTTTGTCCAAGCATATATAAGGAGATCAATTTATCATCTCTCTACCGATGTCGGACTTCTTAACGCTCCCCCGCATGCCCAGACCTCATCTGGAGTGTGAACACTTATAAATGGGGCCCATCATTGGTGAACAACAATTGGGATGAGTCTGGCTCTAATACTATGTTGAATTGTGTAACCATCTTATCTAAAAGCTTAAGTAGTTAGAGAGAGTACACTTTTATTATTTAATTATATTCTCAACATTTACCTCTACCAACAAAATTCTACAAGTATAGCTAAAGTTTCTACTACGGGTAGATGTATGGAAATCCAAAATATTATTCAAGCGGTTCAAGTTGAATAATTGACCAAATAACTCTCCAACCTCATTGTCACTTGTTAGCACTTGTTGAGAGTCATTCTTAAGAGACTTCACCTGGTTTATGTCCTTACTCCCTCTGTTGTGCAAGGATGAGCATTTTTTCTCCCCTTCTCGTGTCCCTGACTTTTGATAGTGTCAATATTAGATCTATTATAAGGATCCTCTTCCACTGCTGCCAATTCCTTTAGAGTTCTGTCAGTTCTGGTTGTACTTCAGTCCATTTGATTCTCACTTTGATGTTTCATATGTCTGGTCAAAACTAACAGAAGTCCAAAACATAAATACACTCTAGTGAACATTATCACATAGGCAGGATCTTTCAATGGTAAAGTCTCCATTTTGACAAATTTTATGTGTATCATCACTCATCAACTCAAGCAGGTCCAAGTTTTCTCATCACCCAACAAAAAATGACTTAAAAAAGTACAAAGGAATTTTCAGGTATTAATAAGTTAAGCAAGTTTCCCTCTTGAAAGCAAAGCAAGCCATGCAAGTTCATTCTCACATTTTCCAGCAAGCATCTAGAGAGCAACAGCTGCCAAAGTACAAGATCAATGAGGCAAAACCCATATCAACTCAAAAGCAAGCAGGATGGTGTCAAAGCAGATCAGCGCAAGGGCGAGGAGAAAAAAACCCTATCAACTCCACACATAAGCAGGCAATATCATCCAAATCATTTCTTGGTGATACACATTTCTCCTAGCAACAGCAAATGCTAATTGTCAAGTCAGACATTTGCTCCTTATTTCTTGGGTTTGGTCAATCCCTTCTAACAAGAAAACTTCACCATTGTCTGCAGGTTCACGACCGTTGGTAACTTCATAAAATGGAAGTTTTAAGAGAAAAATGCCGTACATTGATCAACTTTGAAGATACTTCATAAAGATTTTGATGAGAGGTTTTTGGTTACTTTGTTCATACTATTTCACTACATGGATCTTGCAAGGATGAATGAATTTTACAGTTTGCTGTCTGACCATATATGTGTGTGTGATATAGCCGACAATTTGCTTGCGATTGAGGCATAGTTTTTGTTATATGTGTGTGTTTTTAATTTGTATAATCCCTGAAAGTTAGGAGGACTGCAGATAAAGAAAACAGAGAAGGGCAGTGCAAAAGAGAAGCTAGCACGAAGCCGCATAATCCATAAAACAGTAAATGTACATTTGCAACTCAACAATCATTTTCTTCTAGGAGATTCAACAGTAGATCAGAAACAACGGTGAGTACATGTTTTACTTGAAGCAAGGTGATGAATACCTTAGACGCTTGACAGTACATCATCCAACAAGTTACATCTCCAAAAGATAATATATATACTATTGTGAAAGAAATTCTAATAAAGGAAGACATATAGAGTCCTGTCCACAATCATTACAGGTACTAATAGTAATGGAGAAATAAGTGCTCAAAGAATTAAGCATACAAGAGAGAAGATCAGTGGAGAACTATAAGCTGAGCCAGGTATCTTTTTAGTTTAGAAGTACATAGAGCTCTATCATACCTGGTATTGTTTCCCATGAAGAATCTTGAAATGAGCTATCATAAAAATTCAATGGAACGTTGGTAGGGCCAGGAGCCAGCCAGAATTTCCATATGCCAGATAATGATTTAACAAAAGGTAAATCCTTAACCCAGTAAGCAGCACAATCAAGAGCTTTAGAAACAGCATCATCATCCCAAACTGCTGATTTTGATACCAATAGATCCACTTTGTTGCGCTCATTCCAATATCTCAGAGATCCTAAATACAAGGTAGGAGCATCAGAAACAAATAATTCAATGAGCCCCAAAGGGTGACAATCAAGTCTATCCAGTCAAAAGGTGGCACATAACTTATGATGTTTAAATTTCTTCAACTACCAACGAGCCAACATCAATATCAGGCTTTATCCAATTTCCAATTAATGATCCCGGGATTGCATCAGGGCCCTAGTTGATACTAAAAAGGAGAGGGAGTTATAAGCACTATGACAGTGTACAATCTGCATGAAGGTTACTATCAAGAGCGGAATATTTCTACGAAGACAAGGAAGATGGAGAAACATAAGACTTGGCAAAGTGCAAGGACTCCGGAAGCACCAGAGACTCTGATAGCTTAGGTAAGTATGGAGTGTGCCTTTCACTCTTATCAGTAAATTGCTAAAAGCCTAAAGCAGTTCTTGACAAATGACGCCTTTGGATGTGTGCAGCTTCTAATTGATCTTCATGACTTCTAGTGAAAGACTACTTATCTGTTACTCATGGATTAATATGTGGGTATAAGCAGGTTGCAGCAAGCAAACTCACTATTCAACTTAACGATCTTCTTTCAAGAGGATCAGAAATGACCATGTAAGCTATCAATACTGCTTGAATCAATTGAATGGAGAGTAATACAGTTTCAGGCAATCAAAAGTGACCAAGGGCGAAAACTCACCCGTGTAAACCAAACTATTGATAAGCATAAGAGGAGAACTCCAACAAGAACAATCACTAAGCATGTCGTTGCTAGTAGCATTATATAGATGCAATTGAGCATTACCTTCAACTGATTCATGGCAGTGGAGTGGAACATGAGAATCTCTTTTCCTCCACTTGAAAAAATAAGGATCTTCCCATGCCTTGTAACCATTACTTGATGGAAGAACCATTTGACTGGTTAAAGAAGACATCACTTTATTTAGAGTTGCACCTCTGCAAACACAGATTTATGTCTTTAGCCTGGGGATCATGAATAAAAAAAATGCACACGAATCTCAGGATTGAATATCAAGGTGCACTCAAGAGTGTGGCCCTAATGGTCAATTAAATGCCTTCGTCCCCTTTTGCGCTATCTTTACGCATGACCATTTTGGTCTTGAAACGTGTGTTTGCAATAGAGGAAAACATTTTCAAGAGAAGTATCTTTCAATTTTCTCATTTTGGTTGGTCAAAATCTTTGAAAAACATTTTCTCTAGGAAAACAAGCTCATTAAAAATAAGAAAAAATAACATCACTAGTGAAAGGACAGAAAACAAGTTCTACGACTGGCATTCGACATTGATTATCTCCTCCTCATCCTCCAACACCTCCCTTCTCCACTCCCACCCCATAGCCCCCATCCCTACCACCCCACACCCCTTCTAGATTATATACAAATGTTTTTGGCATAATATAAACCCACTCACTTTCCAAGAAAACATTTCCAACAAAAAACATCAAAAATGTTTTCTTTCATGCCAAAACACACCCACAGTCCATTCTTGGATTCAACTTCAAATAATCAAAGAGCTATGAACTAAATGATATACATATATACACTATTTCTTTAAGTTACAGTACTGAATAAGAAAATTGCTTGGTGTCTCAGTGATGAAACATTGTTATAAATCATCTAAATTGCTCATAAATTAAGAAAAAACAAAGAACATTTCAATGCTAAATCACAAATATGTTACCTAAAATTGAGATTAGCGAAATTCAGACGACTTAGAGATCGGATAGTTTCGGCTCTGCTTTAGTGAATATGCTCCTCTAGTGGTCAACACTCAACAGTGAGTTTTTATCCCAAATTTATGTAGTACAATTTAAAATAATTTAATTTCAATTTCTTTGTTTTTTATATATGACGCACATAAATATGTAAAATATTTTTAAATAATAAATTTAAAAGAGAAATAATTATATTTTTATGCACAATTAAATATGTTACCATAAAATGAAACAAAAGGTGTTACTATAGTATAGTAACATTTTGTGTATAAATTTTTGAAGATTTAACTTCTAGCTAATCTAGTCTGTTGTTTAACATGGATAGAGTTTGTAATAAAATATAACATTAATTTCTTTAGGATTTTATAGATTAATTGGAGAGATAATGAACTTTAATTTCTTTCCTTTTAAAGTATAATAGTAACTTCATGATTAGTTTCTGCAAATAAAAATATAAAATATATATAGAGAGAGAAAAATCACATATATAGTAGACCAATCCAAGTAAACCAATCAAGAGTCAATTATGAAATTGAAAAAAATAAGAAGGCCCCTACGTGTTTAGGAAGTAAATTTTTAAAGAGTAATGCTAAATAGCCAGAAAATTTGGTTAGAAATTTAAAAAGTTTGTGATATTTTTTTATTCTAAAATAAACTGATATTTTTTTTATTTTTTTAATTAAAAAGTATTAAAATTAAAAAAATAAAATATCATTTTATCTAAATTCTGATCAAATTTTCTTAGGAATTTTTTTTTTTCATTTCAAAATGTTGTAATGGAATGCGTAGTCTTGAAAATTAATGGGGAACCTACACTCTTTTAATAGAAACAGATGTGCAAGTCAAAGAGGACAGTGACATTTTCTTAAAATTTGAGCAATCTTCTCATCCAATAATCTCTTTCAATTCCCCACTTTACATTGTAAATTGTCCTAAATACACACCATAAATAATGTAAGTTTCCAAGAATGCCAAAGACCAAAGCATTAGCAGTTTATGTGGTACTCAGACTTCTGCCAATAAGATATGGTTCTTTATGTGGACACTACATGCTTAGTTTCAATTTTATGGCCTACTTTAACATGCCTTTCATTTACTTTATTTGCATGCTCATACTATTACAAAAATAAAATAGCACTATAAAAAAATAACAATAAAATTGGATTGTCTCCCAATAAATTCGATTTAATATAGGGGCATGACTTGAACTACTTTTTGCCACCACCTTGAACTTATGAATTGGACCCCAATTTTTCTTCTATTTTATGATTTTATTCTTGGACGGTGCAAATTATTGCGAAGCAAAAATTTATTAATTTTTTGCTTTCAACTAAGGAGTATTACCTTTGCCTATATGGCCTTAAATATTTTACAATGAATGGCTCATCTATAAAACGGTCTGAAATATATTTGAATTTTAATCGAAATTGTTGTAACAATCTCAAATTTTGGACAGGACCTATTACCCCTACACTATTTAACAGTGGCGGATGAACAGTGCTCCCAGGGGGGTCATCCGACACCCTCGATAAAAAAATTACACTATATATATGAGATCGATTTTTTTCTATACATGTATATATTTAAAATTGAATCACTTGAATATATATTAAAGGAGTAGCCCAACGGTTGAGAGGGTTCAAGATTTCACTTAAGTGAGCTTAAGTGATAATATTAGCGTGTTTAATTTTTTTTTTGAACCCCCTTGATAGAATTTTTGGCTCCGCCACTGTTATTTAATATGTATTTTAAAGATATAATAAGTGCCCAGCTGGACACATTACTATTTATAATGATGTAATATTTATGATGTCCATGTGGACATCTATATATCTTTAAAATATACTATTAAATAGTGCAGGGGTAATAAGTCCTGCCCAAAGTTTGAAATTATTACAATAATTTCGATTAAAGTGCGAATATATTTTGAACCATTTTCCCATAACTTAAAGTAGGTCCCTACATGATCAAGAAGCAAGTTTCAAAATGCTGCAATGGAATGTGTGGACCTTGAAAATTAATGTGGAACCTACACTTTAATTGCTCTTTAATACCTTGGATAAATAGGCAATAGAAATAGGTAAGCGAGCAAGTTGTTTGCTGAAATCATCCTTTAACTATTACACAAACTTAAATTACATCTTTTTACTATAATAATGGACAAAAAATATCCCTTATCTTACCCAAAAAGTTCATACTCATCCTTCTATTAGTTTTTCTTCAACAATGGTTACAACTAAAACATATTATAAGCATGGTGATTCTGTGGCTGCACTATAATCCAAAAAACCCCAGGAAAGAAATGTTTCAAATTGAAGGCAGGGAACACATCGCCAAGAGATGTGAGATCGGTGAAATGTATCCATCCTTAACAAGATGTCATGAACTATAAGAATAAAGAAGATTAAAAAAAAAAAAAAAAAAAAACACTGAATGGAGCTTATTTAACACAATATGAATTAATACTATAAATATATTTCACCGATAACGGAAGGATGGATATTTTAACTTTTTAGATAGATGAAGGATTTTTTTTTGTTCAGTAAAATAATATAAGGGTGTGTTCTAAATCTAGGCTATAGTTTAAGAATGATTTTGGCCAAAAACTCTAAGCGAGCCAAAACGGATAGAGACATCTTTTTTAAAATGAACTAAAAAAATACTTCCTCTATCCAATTCCAATAATAGTTGTCACTATTGACTTGACACAGAGAATAAGAAGCAATAAATAATAAGGTAATTTTATCAAATCACCCTTATTAAATATAAGGCATCTAAATATTGAAAAATGAACAATATTTAATAGCAAAGGTAAAATAGACGTAAAATAATAAATTATTCATTAACTTTATAAAGTGGACAAATATTATTTGACATCTCAAAATAGTATAGTGCACAAGTAAATATGAACAGAAGAAAGTAAGACAAACAAATTAAAATGAAGGAAATATATACTAAAATAGCACAGAAAAGCATTCAAGTAATCTTCCCATCTCACACTTTTAATTGTACACTGCCCTCAATGTAACCATAAACAAGCATTACTAGTTCATGTGGTACTCCGGCCTCATCAGTTTTAATTAAAATTAAAACGTTCGATTCAAAATGCACATTTGAATATAATATCGTTTTTAGATTTGAATAATGTATGATTAAGTCTGTTTATTTCTCCATCATCTGAATATGCATAACAATTTTTTTTTTTTATCTATCTCTCTCTCTCTCTCTCTCTCTCTCTCTATATATATATATATATATATATATATATTAAAATCAATTAAATTTTATATCAATTATACAATTGTTGTATCATATGTAATTATAAAAAAAATAAACATAAATTGATCTTCTAATCAAATTATCCAGTTTGCATTTTCTTTTAAAAAAATAGATTTAATAATCAAGCTTATTAATTTAATGGAACTATTGAATCTGCCATCTACTAAAATTGTTAGAGAAAATATTTAAAAATAGTTCATTAAAAATACATTTCGCCAGGTAAAAGTACAAATTTATCTACATCACTATGTCATTCCATCAATTTTTACAAGTAGAAAAAACTTAATTGTTTCCATAGAACTGAAAAGAGAGGTAAAACAAGAAAAGGGAATGAACCAATGCCAAAATTTCTCCATTTTTTATTAATCATGTTGAAGAATGTGCAAGCATCCCTGTTGAAAAAGTACAATATTATAAAAAGTAAAATTAGGTGAGATATAGGGTGTGTTTGGTATATAGGAAAATGTTTTTCATGAAAAATGATTTCCTAGAAAATGTTTTCTTGAAAAATGATGGATTTCTAACTTATTTTTTCAATTCCACACTTTTTGTATTAGTGGCTTGTAAACATGACAACCAAGTTTTGGGGTGTTAATAGAAATAATAAGTTTTCTGCTTTATCTTGTTCTCGCTTTATGTTTCGGCTTTTCCTTCGTTTTTTTTTATTGGAGGCTGACTTGTCTTGGTGAAATTAGACAAGAGCCATCACATTCATTTTTGGGTTGTGACAAACGGTATCAGAGTCAGGTCCATAGGTCTTATGTGTGTACAATCCAAGTATAAGTAGAGTTTTTAGGATCGATACAGAGAAATCTACTTATCTTCAAGAGGCTAGAAAGATTGTTAGGAAACTTTCTTTTGTTCATTCTTTCTCATTGTGCGTGGTTGCCTTCGCTAGTGCTAAGTTGTTGCATGTTTTTTTGGCAGATGCCAATGACTAGAGCTTATGTTTCCAGTGGTAGAGGGGAGGCAATTGTTGAGACCCCAGCTAAGGGTAAAGGTAGGGCCTGAGCTAGACGTTGTGCTCATGGAGTAGCACCAGTTAGAGGTCGTGCCCGTGGAGTGGCACTCGCCAGCGGTAGAGCTAGAGAGTCTTCACCTGGCCCACAGGTTAAAGTTGTTGAGGACTAGGTTCCTCTTGGGTTTGGAGCTCTCTTGTTTTAGGAGAATTTATTGAGGATGCTTGGTGTGTTATAAAACTTTTCTCAAGGTGGTACTATAGATACACCACATGGTTCTTAGACAGGATTAGGGGTGCAAACCCAGGTCTGCAGCAGACTCTGGGTATTCAGGATCAGGTGGGTTAGCCACATATAGTTTCGATACCAGTTATGGGTGTTCAGATTGCTTCTGAGGTTATTCTGACTACAACTGAGCAACTGTTTTATGGGAGGTTTCAGAAGATGAAACCATCCTAATTTCAGGGAGGTAAAAATGCAGATGCCCATGAGTTCTTGACTTTGTGCCATGAGATGTTTGAGGTAGTGGGTATGATGGATGGTCATGGTGTTCGATTGGTTGCATTTCTACTTCTTTGACACGTCAGAGAGTAGTGGAGGAATTTTTTTAGGTCTAGACCAGTTGGATCTCCCTCGGTAGAGTGAGATGTGTTATCTATTGCTTTCCAGGACCATTTAATTCCTTAGAGCGTGAGAGGGGAGAGTTGACTGAGGTTTAAAAGCTTGAATCAGGGTAGTTTTTCTGTCACTGAGTATGAGGCCTATTTCTGTGAGCTTTCTAAGCATGCTATGAGGTGGAGAGGGTCCACATGTTTGTGAGAGGGTTGACTTTCTCCACCAGGTCATATGCGTTTAGAGCATCCAAAGAGAGGACTTCCTTACAGTCTATTGTGAGCACCGCCAAAGAGGTGAAATTGATGGTTTTAGAGAAGTTTGGGGAGCCCAATAGGGCCTGATTGCTTGGTCAGTTTTTTGACGCCTCATCTAAAGGCCTCGCATAAAGGGGATAACTTTTTTCAGTGCCGTGGCCCAGTTCATACATTTATGCCAGCAGTCGAGAGTAGACAGTTTGCTCGAGAATCTTATGGTTCTAGCTGAGGTGGCCATGATAGTTTGTCTAGTTTGCAGCGACAACTACTCGTGCTGAGGTCTTGTTATACTTATGGGATCCAGGTTATTTAATGTGTCACTGTCCTCTACAGACTTACTCAGGACCCCATTGTTCATTTCAGCTTCTCTAGCTAGAGATTCAGCGCTTTCGGCGAGGGGTCGAGGTAGCGGTCAGTCGAGTAGAGGCGACAAGACTTCTGGTATGGGTGCTTCAGCTCCGCATGGTGGAGGTAAGGGTTCCTCTCCGGCTGTAGGTGGCCGAGAGGGTCACTGTTATGCTTTTCCAGCGAGGCATGAGGCCGAGACTTCTGAAGTTGTGATCACAAGTAACACCCAAGTTTTCCATCGTCCTACATTTGTATTTTTGATCCAGGGTCTACTTTCTCGTATCTGTCTACCTATTTTTAAATCTGGGTTGATATGATGTCTGATTACATTCATGTGCCTATTTATGTTTATACACGAGTGGGTGAATCCTTAGTGGTTGATCGAGTGTATCAATCGTTTTTTGTTTCTTTGGTCGAGTATAATACTTGTCTAGACTTGATCATTTTGGGGATAGTAGACTTCGATATTATTTTGGTAATGAATTTTTCTCTCCCCGCATTATGTTATTTTTGATTGTTATGCTAAGACTATGACCTTAGCGATACCGGGTGTCCCGAGAGTTGAGTGGATGGGTGATAGTGGTTTTTAGCCTAGCAAAGTTATTTCCTTCATTTGAGCTAAGAGGTTGGTTGATAGAGGGTGTTTGTCCTATTTGACTTTCATTTAGGATACTAGGGTTGAGCCACCTCTTATGAATTCTGTTTTTGTGGTTTGAGAGTTTTTATATGTGTTTCCTACTAACTTTCCAAGTGTTCCTCCGAATATAGGGATATTGATTTTGCTATTGACTTAGAGCCGGGCACTAAGCCTATCTCTATTCCTCCTTATCGTATGACTGCAGCTGAGTTGAAGAATCAGTTACATAATTTGTTGAGTAAGGGGTATACTTTCCCTAATGTTTCCCCATGGGTGCTCCTGTGTTGTTTGTGAGGAGGAAGGTTGGATCCATGAGGATGTGTATTGATTATCGACTATTGAACAAAGTGACTGTAAAGAATAAGTATCCTTTTCCTTGTATTGATGATTTATTTGATTAGCTTTAAGGTGCATCTTTGTTTTCTAAGATTGACTTGAGGTTCGGTTATCATCAAGTGAAGATTAGGGCATCGGATATCCCTAATACTTTTTTCAGGACCTGTTATGGGCACTATAATTTTCTTGTGATGTCTTTCAATTTGACTAACGCCCATGCAACGTTCATGGAGTTGATGAACAGGATGTTCCGACCTTATTTGGATTCTTTTGTGATAGTGTTCATTGATTACATCTTGGTGTACTCCAAGACTAAAGAGGATCGTGATCGACATTTGAGGATTGTACTCCAAAGTTTGAGGGAAAATAATCTTTATGCCAAGTTCTTGAAGTGTGAGTTTTGGATTGACTTTGTGGTATTTTTAGGCATGTGGTGTTCAAGGAGCGTATTCGAGTAGATCTAGCCAAGATTGAGGCAGTTAGAGGTTGGACCAGACCTATGTCATTTACTAAGATACAAAGTTTTGTCGAGCTTACAGACTATTATAGACGATTTGTGTAGAGTTCCTCCACTATTGCACCTCCGTTGACCCGATTGACTCGACAAAGTGCGAGCTTCCAATGGTCTTATGAGTGTGAAGAGACCTTTCAAAAGCTCACGACCTTGTTTACTTCATCTCCTATTTTGACTTTACCCATGGAGGGTGTGGAGTTCATTATTTATTGCGATACTTTTAGAGTTGGTTTAGGGGTGTTCTGTGCAAAATTGTAAGATGATCGCCTATGCTTCCAGAAGGTTGAACACCCGTGAGAGGAACTACCTTACCCATGATTTAGAGTTGACCCCTCTAGTGTTTGTGCTTAAACTATGGTGTCATAATCTGTATGAGGTTTATTGCGAGGTGTTCACGGATCATCGGAGTCTTCAATACATCTTTTATCAGAGAGATCTGAATTTGAGGCAGCGCAGATAGCTTGAGCTATTGAAGGACTACAATATCACTATTTTGTATTATCTAGGGAAGGCCAATGTGGTGGCCGATGCTCTGAGTAAGAAGATTTCTAGCATAGGAAGTCTTGCAACTATCACTGCTGAGGAGAGACTATTGGTTAGAGATTTTTAGAGGTTAACCAGCAATCTCGTCTGGTTACAAGTTTATGAGGAGACGAGTGGTTTGATTGCTTTTATAGAGGCTCGTTCTTCCTTAATTGAGCAAATTTGTGAGCATCAGTTTGTCGATAATAAACTGTGTCTCATTCGAGACAAGATGGTGAGAGGGTAAGCCAATGAGGCTGTCTTTGATTCTGATGGTGTTTCGAGGATTGGGGGCAGGATCTCTGTGCCCAAGGTGGGCGAGTTGATTAGAGTGATTTTTGAGGAGGTTCATTGTTCCTGATATCCTATCCATATCGTACGGGGGTGGCAAAGATGTATTATGATCTGAGTCATCACTATTAGTGGTGTGGAATTGAGAAGGATATTGCCGACTTTTTTTCGAGGTGTTTGACTTGCCAACAGGTTAAGTGTGAGCATCAGCGGCCTGGAGATATATCTCAGAGGATGCCTATTCTTACTTAGAAGTGGGAACGAATCACTATGGACTTTGTTGTGGGACTACCTACCACAGTAGGTGGTTATGACTCCATTTGGGTGGTTGTTGATCAATTGAACAAGTTCACTCATTTCATCCTGGTTTGGGTGAATTATACGACGAAGAAGTTAGCCGAGCTTTATATCAATCAGATTGTGCGACCACATGGAGTCCCGATTTCTATTATCTCTGATCGAGGTTCTTTGTTCACTTTTCATTTCTCGAAGGCTTTGTAGGATGGTTTGGGTACTCGGTTAGATATAAATATATCCTTTCATTCTCAAATAGATGGTTAGTCAGAGCGGACGATTTAGGTGTTGGAGGACATATTCCGAGCTTGTGTGATCAATTTTGGTACTAGATAGGATTGACATTTCCCCTTAGCAGAGTTTGCCTACAACAAAAGTTACCATTCTAGCATTCAAATGACCCTATTTTAGACGTTGTACGACAGACGGTGTAGATCTTTGATGGGATGGTTTGATTCGGCTGAGATGAACTCATTAGATACAGACTTGCTTAAAGATGCTATGAAGCAGGTTCATATTGTAACATCCATTTCCATATTACCATATGCAAATAACTTACGAGACATTTTTATGCATATCTTGTCCTTGTGCAATTAAATAATGATAATAAAAAATATTATTTACTTCCGAGTACCCAAACTTATTGGGTTCATTCTTCATACTATCATTCCAAACAAGTAGGAAAGGTAACATATTGCAAAACTTGGGCTTGCACACCCCAAATAACCCAAACATGCTCAAAATCGAATGCAAATATACATCACATAGATTGTATATAAGTACCAAACTTTATACAAAATATATATGCCTATATGCAAATGTGATCTTCTTTAAAGTTCTCAAAATTTCCATCTCCCATGGCCATCTTCATTCCTCCTCTCGATCAGCCCCTACGATAGAAACAACTATCGCTAAGCATATAGCTTAGTGGTGTAAAAACTATAGGGTCAGAGTCCTCAAATATTCACCAAGCTACCCTTTTTCCAAGTTGATGAGCAATATACTTGAAGCATAATAAATACATCAAGTAACAATAGATAACAAGTATCAAAGTTCTATATTCAAAGATACAAATGTCAAGAAGCTCATAGCACCATTTTCCCAAGAAATTCAATAGCAAAGCTCGCCAATATATACTTCATGTCGTCACACCTGGCACAAGAAAGTATCAAGAAGGGTCGCTGCCCTGTATCAAGAAGGACCGAAGCCCTGTATCAAGAAGGGTCACAGCTCAATAATCAAGAGACCCAAGAACTATATTAAAAATGACTTTCTAGTTGGTACTTAAAATGGATAACTTCCATTCCTAAGACGAACTACAAATCCAGAGTCAAGATGGCAAATGATCCGAATCAAGAGGCCTGCCAATAGTGACAAAGTCACAGCCACAAGAAGGATATAGTCCCAACAAGAGTGCCAAGTGATCAAACAATCCGTACAAGTGGACGAGTTACACGAGCATCATACCAACACGACAATGCAAAGTGACAAGAGGTAGCTGAGGTATCAAGATCAGTTTCATATATACCAGCCGTTACAAGAGTGCAAGTACAAGCTTATACACAAACCTCAATACTTTAGCGTAGCAACAGTCCAACCAACTTTGCAAGCTCAAACCGGAGACCAACCAATGTATCAAGGTCCTCAACTTGTTCACAAGTATATATAACCTTACAAATACAATTAAATAACTTCTTTAATTCCTAATATCTCAATAATGTCAAAATACAACAGGATTATCATGACAATTAAGCTCAGCCCGCACAGATACAACTTTGTTCCTAAAACAGTGATTCTGGCCAGTTTAGTACCCCATATTGTAACTTAGATTTGAACAGGAAAATGGCAAAACTAGACTTTGTAACCTTCATGAAAGATGTAGATACATCTCTTAAGATTGCAACGCAATAATAATCACCAAAAAATACATTTTGTACAAAAATATATCTTCAATACACTAACAGTGGTTCCTACCGGGTTTCTAAACTCGAAGTCTGGACAAAACTTGTCCTGAGTTGCGTCCCAAATTTCAAGTCCATAACAATTAAATTAGACTTTAACATAAACATAAAAGTTGTAGGTACATAAATCAGCTTTCCAAATCATATTTATTTACCTAAAACGGAGTTCTATAGAATGAGATATTCTAAACGTAATGCACACTACTCAGCATCTAAAACAGAGAAATCTGGACAGAACTTGTTCGGTGTTTCGTCCCATTTTTCAAATCCATAACAGCTAAATCAGACTTTCACATAAACATAAGAGTTGTAGATATATGAATTTTCTTTCCAAATCATATTTATTCATAGTAAACTAAGCTGTAGAGAACAAGATATACACAAATTACCAAACACTATCCAGCTCAGAAACAGTTTCCAGCACTTACCAACAAGGCAGTTTGTCTCCTTGAATTTCAGCCAAAAAACCAAGGTTTTTTTCTTGTGATTTTTGAAGAACAAATGATAAGCTAAGTTTCTAAGGGTTTTAAATCTTGAAGTCACCGAAATTCCCTACGAAAGGGTCAATATATCTACACAAATGATGGTTATCACTTGGACAGCTGGCTGGCCAAGGTGCTGCCCAACCATTTTGTGTGCTCCCTAAAATGCATACCTATACACTTATATATATATATATACATATATATCCTTCACCTTCTTTTTACAATTATACAACATTCTCATTAACCTCTTACGTAAATACCCACATACAATCCCATCAATTACGATACACTTTATATTAAGCAAGCTAGCAATTTTTCACAACATTTAAAGTTCCCAACAAGAGAGTAACCCATATTGAAGTAGTTTTGCGACGGTAAGTCAATATACAACTCTTGTTAGCATTTAGGGGTGCTACACATGTTCCAATGTAGACTATTGACAGCTTAGAGTTAACAAAAGAGTTATGCATATTAGAGAGTTCGAGCTCTAGTGTTCATAGAGGGTGATCATGTTTGGCTTCAAGTGTTTCCTATGAAGGGTGTGATGAGGTTCAGAAAGAAGGGAAAGCTTAGCCCTAGAATCATTGGACCTTTAGAGATCTTGAGTTGAGTGGGAGAAGTGGCCTATAAGTCTGCCTTGCCACCTAGTGTGTCAGTTGTGCATCCTGTATTTCATATCTCTATGATTTGGAAGTACGTGCCGAATGAGTCCCATGTACTTTCTCTTTATTAAGTTGAGTTATGTCCAGACTTATCTTTTGAGGAGGAGCCTATAGCCATTTTGGATAGGCAGGTTCGAAAGCTTAGGACCAAAGAGGTTGCTTCAGTGAAGGTGCAGTGGAAACACCGTTCAGTTGGTGAGGTGACTTGGGAGATGAAGTCAGATATGCGTGCCAAATATCCTAAGATTTTCGAGGATTCAGGAACTTTCTTTTGATTTATGTTCAAAGACAAACATGGTTTTTAGTGGTAGATAATGTAATGACCCCGTCGGTCATTTTTTTGGAAAGTTTCATGAAATTACCATTTTGCCCCTCCCAATATCAACCTCAAGTCTTTTATGATTGAGTTTTGAGAGTTGGTTTCGAACTTGAGTTTAAAGTTGAGAATTTGTGTAAGTTTTGAATAAGGGTTTAGAGAAATGAAGTGACCAATTTGGAAGAGAAAAGATACCCGTGTTGATATTACATAATTTTTATTTTGAGTGTTATGGTGGTTGATGATCTCCACATTGCACAGAAATTGGAGGGGTTGTTTAAGCCTCTGCAATTTGATGCAATTTAGGGGGTTATGCTAACTTCCACAATAAAAAGTCCTCAATATAACGCTTTTTTTTGTAGTGGCATACGTTGCCTGCTGTTAGAAGATGAAATTTCTTGCCACAACACAAAACTTTCATAATATCATCTTCTAAGTTTTTTTGTTGGAGTCGGAAAAGATGAATTCTATTGATCAAACATTAGTACAGGGATAGAGGACCATGAGTCCATTTGGATCCTAAAGATCATTACATAGAAAGGGGGAGTGGGGGAGAGTGGAGTACAAAAAGTAAGTTGAGGCGTCCAGGATCACAGTTCTCCTTTTGTATTGCAATGCTTATAGTGCAAAATCCAGAACAGCTGCGAAAACAGGAAGATAGGGCGAATTCCTTCACCTAGCTTCTTCAAAGTTTCTGATTGATTTGCGCATTTTTATGCCCAAACCACTCATCCATTTCCTCATTGCCACTATTTTGAAAATATTTGTTATTCGATTCATCACCATTTTCTCTTTCATTTCCAGCCTTCCACCTTTCTTGCTTCTTTGCATCTCGAGACAATTTACTATTCCCCCCTAAAACAGGAAAATCAACAACCTGATTCTCTGGCACTGGGCTCAAACGATCTTCACACTCACTCTCAACTAATTGCCATTCCTCATCTATTTCTTCATTCAGTTCACCAAAATAAGGCCGTGTTCGACTAATGGTTCTATTTTCTTTTCTAGGTCCACAGGAAGAACCTGCACAGCTAGATGCTTTTGGTCGTCTGTGATCACATTTCAAGCACACCGTGTTTCTTTTGAAATTGATGTAGTTGCACCTAGCCAAGGGGAGAAGATGCAAAAGGCAATGGACAGTGAGTTAAGCTAAAAAAAGGATGATACAAAAACACATTCAACTTCTATTTATCATTGATCATACATAAGTAAAAGTGCCTATGGCTTATTTTAAGAAATATAAATAAATGTATAAGTGCTTACGATTCACACTCCCACTCTCCAGGATTAAGCAGCCGTTTAGGTGGCTTTTCTGTACACTGCAAACACCTTGTATTCTTTGCAAAGTTCATAAAATGGCATCTGCAAGAGATTGGAACTCAAATGACATCAAAACTAGGACATAAACTTATCTACATGCAAAGTAACCAACAATATTCCTACTTGGAGCAAATCCAGTCGCCTTTCTTTAATGGAAGATGATCCTGCTCCTGTCTTAGCTTGTTAAGTCTTTCGTGATTTAAGCCATTGCACCGTAAGCACTTAGCATTTCTAGAAAAATTTAAGAAGTTGCATCTAGGAAAAAAATCAAAAGGATATCAGAAAATTAGGACTGGTATGGAAGTAACACGTCTAAAATGCATTCAAACATCAGACTTACTTGGGACAAACCCAATCACCATGTTTCCTCAGAACATTGATCTGACCTTCTTCTTGGTTATCACCTTGTACAGATGGATTCCAAGGGTTTGTGGATTTCTTTGTTTCACAGAAGAGTTCCTCAGAACTGAAATTCACAATTTCTTTCAACAGCTTTCTTGCTGATTCCTCAACTTTTTTGTTCAAGGATGGTTTATTCTCCACAGCACCAGTAATTGGATTAAGTCCATAAGTCAATAGTAGACGCATAACATCAACAGTTCGACCACCTTGCTCTTCACGTGGCACAACATAAGCCCTCTCACAACTTCCCCTCAATATGCAGAAGCTGCAGACCTACTAAATGCATCTTGTTAGAAGTGCAGACAGGTGTTTTGCTACTCTTTATATTACTAACACTGATGGAGATGTCTTATCTAGGTTAAAACATAGCAACAGCATTTAAGTACATACATTTCCTTCCTCGATGCCCAACAATACTCTAAGGCGCTTTCCAGAGTTGACAACTTTTCTATCCATGCTTGGACAGCCACAATTTGCAAGCACCCCAATATCTTGCGGGGACAAATATCTGTTACCATGGCCCTATTTGCTTAGATCAGCAATAAGCTTAAGAACATTCTCATTACAGACAAAACAGAATATAATTAAACCAACACTGCTTTCTTTAGGGTGCCCTTAAGTCCCACAAGGTCTGGGGAGGCTAGAGCAAATGCTGATCTTACCATTACTTCGTGGAGGTAGAGAGGTTGTTTCCGAAAGACCCTCGGCTCAAGTGCCGCAAATGCAAGTGCAAAGAAGAAGAAAACATAGCAAACTCTAAAAAAGCAAGACAATAGTCCACTACCTACTAAAGTTCTACCCTAATACGTGTCCTCCACACCCTCCTCTCTAAGGTCATGTTCTCGATAACCTAAAGTTGTGTCATGTCCTGTCTAATCACCCTAGTGTCATACAATATCAAGCAGTTGAATACTTGAAAGTATGGTTTATGAGATTATGAGGTTGGAGGATTGGTAACTCCCCACTGTTTCTTTCAAAATCCTAATCCACTGCTTAGCCACTTTATGGATTGTATTACCACACTTAACTATATATATTGAGATTGTTAGTAGATAATCATTTATTCTTTATATCCATATGTTTAGTTTAGTAGGGTTCCCCTTATAGGTAATAGCTCGTCAAGTGCCCTGTCGCGGATTAAGGGTCAAATTTGGGCTGTGACACTTTCTGCAGCTATAAAACATCTCACATTTTGAAAGTTTAAAGTTAAATTATTTCGAGAGGAGAAAGTGTCATTCATTTTAGAACACACTACAAGGAATGTATTTGACATAAAATGGGACTGAGGGAGTGACAAATTGAGGTGCCCAATCACTATAGTACAAAACCAGCAATTATAAAAAAAAAAACATATACAGAAATCAATTCCAACAAATCACCAAAAGCATTATAAATAAAACTTTCTACAACAGTCATTTCAAACAGAGTATATATTTCTAACCTTATGAGATCAAACCGGTCTCGAGCAAAATTCAAACAAGTAGTTCTAATTAGGTTTGCATCCCATTGAGAATTTCCAAAAAGGTTTCCAAATCCCTCAAAATATCCAATTTTTAACAACTTGTCCATCAAGTTCACCCATTCAGGCCAAAGTTGAGGAGTCTGAATTCCAGAATTAGGTTTTCTGGAAAACTCAGCTTCTCCATTCTGCTTAGTGGTTGATTGAAGTGTTTTGCCTTCTTCAAGAATGAATTGGATTGCTGAGTTTTTGGTATGGAAATTGGAGATGGAGCAGTTTTGAATAATTTTGAGAAGAATTGAATTGCTTCCTTTTGATGTGAATATTTTCAACATCTGATTTAGACTTGACTTGCTTAGAAGAGGTTTGGGATTTAAGGATTAATACCATACAAAACAAGAGAAAATGGTCTAAACCCCTCCCCCCCAACCTATACCCGAAATCCCAATTACACATTCTAATTTTACGGGTGTCCTATCACCCCCTAAACTATTTAAAATTAAATTATTTTAATAAAATTTCCACCTGTCAAACGCGTGCATTTCCACGTGTCAAGCGCGTGCATTTCACTTATCAACATTTAATGTAGTTATGACTTTTTAGGTGTGTAATTATTTCAATTTATAATAGTTTAGGGGGGGGTGATAATTTAGTTTTAAATAGTTTAGGGGGGGTGATAGGACACCCGTGAAGTTAGAGTGTTTAGTTGGGATTTCGAGTATAGGTTGGGAGGGTTTTAGACCATTTTCTCTACAAAACAATTTCTCAAGTTGTACATTTTTATTTTTACAAAAAGGAACCATATAATTTTTTACCCTTAAAATTTCATAAATAGTTAACACTATATAAATAATGAGGCACTTAGTTTGATTAATTACAAATCATAGCTGTAACTTAAATATCTATTATAGTTATTGCTTGTAACATGAGTTTTAGATTTTTTTTTTTAATATAAATAGGACTGTCAATTAACTTAATAATTAATATGATAAATTTATTTATCAAATGAAAAAACATCATGAATCACGCATATCATATTTGTTCAGAATATCTTATTAAATTGAACTTTTGAAGCTCAAACAAAGAACTTTGTTTCGTTTACTAGATTTCATAAATGGAAAAAATTTGTTTGATTTCTTCATTCATAATACAACAAGTATTATCTTATTTAAAATGAATAGTTCAGTTCACTTCATCCTTTCTAATTTCTGTAACAAAAATATTTAGTTTCAAAGCATGAAATTTAAAAGTTGTTTTTTCACATATTTATTAGTTAATTCTTCTTGTAAATTTTAATTTGTGATTGTATTTGTGAAATTTGATTGAATTGTATTTGTATCGACTGATTTTTTGTTTGTATTTTTTTATTTTAAAATTAAATGAAAATCAAATTGAATTGTGTTCGGATCAGGCTATGTAGGGTGATTTTATTTATGCAATAAAGACTTGTAAGGTGTACATCTAAAAAAAAGATTGAATTGTATTTGTAGCAAAATATTTACTATTTATATTTTTTGTGTTTTTACATAACACAAAGATTTGATTGAATTGTATTTGTATCAAATTTTTTTTTTCTGTATTTCTATCGAACATGAAGATATGATTGAATCATATTTGTATCGAATTATATTTGTATTCCTTGAGTTAGAATGATATGTATAATTGATTTGTATATAAAATTATCAGCTTATTGAAATGTAAATTTACTTTTTTGAGGTTAAATTTTACTTTTGGTGTGATTTGTGTTCTATAGTTTGAATTTTTTTTATACAACTAGCGATTTGAAATTTCATTTCAGCATTTGTACTTATGAACTATAATTACACAAATTGTGGTTGATATACTTTTTATTGTTCTTATTGAATTATATACAACAATGTCTATCATAATTATTTTGGTAATGCATTCCAGAAAATTTGATGATGAAAATTGTTAAGTTGATTACTTTATAGAGGGGATTATCTTTAAGGAAAGCGCATCATATACTAACTTGTATAATGTAATTGCAAATCAAATGTGGTGTTGGTATGAGTGTCAAGATACATAAACTTGAATACAATGTTGAAAAAGCAATATCCCAATAGAGATATATTGTGACATGAATGTGAGGGTGTATGTAATGCCAAAGAAATGCATGTATGATTTTAATATATTCAATTTGTGTAAGTATTTTGGATAATCTTATTCAAAATAATGAACTTTGTGAATGTTCAACTTAGGAATAAGGGCGAAGCTTTCAAGTTGTTGTATCACGTGTTTCAGTAATTGAATCGGATGGATGCTTCTGTTCAAATATTACAGACAACTTTGATGAACTACCTGAAATGAATTAGTTGTGCACTTGTGAAGAAGGTATAACACTGATTTGTATATGCATAATTTTAGAATATATTTTTATTTATCAAATTTTGATCCGAAAATGTCATGTATGACAATGTATTATACCGACTTGGACGTCTAATTCGATAGATTGATAGTGATGTTTGATCATCTATATTGATCTGTAAATATAAGAATATGCTTTTATCAGGATTAAGGCTTGAAATGAGCTAATTATCAAACAAATAAACGAAAATTCGTATGAATTGTATCCATCTCTGAATCAACGAGATGTATCATTCGAATTGGTATTGAACATATAGTCTGATCCTTGGTGTCTTGCATGTACGTATCAAAGAAAGCAAACACATTAAAAAAAGGCACACTACCCGTCAAATCTTGTGTTTGCACATCAATATTGGTCGGGTTCTCACCTAAATGAATAATATTCTCTGTATGGTTAAGTAAAATATCCAACAACTCTTTGTGTCACGACCCAAAATAGACGTGATGACATTTGTCTATTCCCACAAAGATTAGTCAACCTCAACCCAACTAAATGAAAGATATACGGAAAAATAAAGCGAAAAACTCATTTATTCTATTAATACCCTAAAACTTGATTATCATGTGTATAAGTCACTAATACATAAAGTACGGAATTAAGAAATAAGTACAAGTCTCAGCCTTTGTTTCTCAAATAGAACAAAACATAAAAGAAAGGAAAAAGAGGGTCCGCCGAAATGATAAGCAACTAACTCTCAAGTCCTTCAACAAGCCTCATAAAGAGAGAAGAAGAACAATCACACTAATCTGGACATGGAACCTACACAAGTGTAGAAGTAAGGTGTGAGTACCAACAACACGGTACCCAACAATAAACAAGATATCTAACTAGAAATCAAATACTCCTTTCATCCTAACCGAAACTCCTCAAAGTACAACCTGTACAAAAATTATCCCAACCTAACAGTTCTACAATACACAACTCACAAGACTCAATATTCACAGTCTAATAGTAACAGTCCAACAATCTACACGAATCAAGTAAGTCAATCTCAAGTATCAAGTAGATTATTCACACGTAAAAAATGCATCAATCACAAATAACAAGTCACATGTAAGCATCAAAATACATCATATCACATCAATCAATCTCTCGACGGAACCATATCGGCACAATATCACTAGCTAGAACCATTTTCCATTGACTTTCTATCAAATCACTAGCCAAAACCATTTTCCATCAGCTTTATTTTAAATCACTAGCTAGAACCATTTCCCATCGGCGTTATATCTATTCACTAGCCGGAACCATTTCCTATCGGCTTTATATCAATCACTAGCTGAAACTATTTCCCATCGACTTATATATCACTTGCCGACAATGACCTAGGCATCATAAACAGTTGTTAGAAATGACCTCGACATCAAATTATCACATGTCTCATCACAGTGTTCAACAATAAATGCACACAAGAAATATCACACCATATGGAAGAGACAACAATTCATGCAATTCAAAGTCCACATTCATGCTATCAACATTTCATCAATCAATCAATAAGGGCTACATCAAGACAATTCACATCATAATGATAACTACATATCCTTTTCATTTCAACCCCTTTTTATTCATTAAGATTTATCCCGTGGACAGTTAACCTTTCACCTCATCCCCATTACTCTTAACACAAAAACAACGAAAGGAATACATGAATTTCACTAGAACACAAGGTTTAGGAGATCAATTGCCTTAAATCAATTAATTAATCACTCCAAGATTTGAGTCTTCCCCTTCCATCAATGTTCAAAGACGCACAATCTATAACAATCAAGTACTCACAACAAATTTACGTAAACAATAATACCCACATAAATTTCTTTTGAAAAATGAGTCAATCAACACAAAATTCAATTCGAAAAATAAGGTTTGAATTCAAAATCAACACTTGAAAACAGTGCTCAAGGCTTTAGGAACTCATTGGTGAAAACCATTTCGAAAAAGGACTCAAAATGAGTTCACAATCTCCATTTTTGGTTTAGCACTTGAGTTCTTGAAAGACCTTGCCATTTATCAATAAAAATCCCAACTTTTGATGTTAAAATCCATAAATTCAAAGGGAAATTAAGTTATAGGATCATAAAAGCTTAACCAAATAATTTAGCACAAGAAATCTTTTCAAAAATCGCCACTAAGAATTTTCAAGCTCAAAAATGAAAAAATTACCTTAAACCTCGAAATTTGTAGGTCAAAACCCCCCTTAGTGGTTTGCAAAAGCGAATCCTAAAAAGACTTTGGCCTTCGCTTTTGCGAATGAGCCTTCATTTTTGTGAAGCTTGAGATCACAAAGTTCATGATTTCCATTCCCTTAGCTTTCGTGATCAGGGTCTCGCGATCACGATCTTCGAGAAAGCAAACCCCATGTCTCAATCATGAGGGTAAGAAATATCAGACCTCATATAAATTAGCCAACTTTTAAAACATCGAAAGGACCCTCTTGGATTCGTTCAGAATCTTGTGCACACAAATCATATACAAATCAATCGTACTCGATGTTCTGAACTTAATGGAGCCATTGAAACACGAATATGAGGTCTCCTTGAACCGACATCCGTGAAACCACAAGAAACTAACTAAATGCCTAAAAAAGCTAAAATAAGCTTGGGACCTCTTAAAAATCAATCAAGGCTTCGCCCATACCTAAAATCCTCCCATGTATCAATAAAACTCTCAGATTTCTGATTCGAGCATTCAAACCTTGAATATTGATCAAAGTCAATCTAAAGGCTTAATTTCTACAATTTCACAACTTAAGAGGACAAGTCTCTGCCTTTGTTTATCAAATAGAACAAAACATTAAGGAAAGGAAAAAGAGGGTCCGCCGGGATGACAAACAGCTATCTCTCAAGTCCTTCAACAGGCCTCAGAAAGTGAGATGAAGAACAATCACACTAATCCAAACTTGGGAACCTACACAAGTGTAGAAATAAGGAGTGAGTACCAATAACATGGTCCCCAACAAACAACCTAATAAACAAGGCATCTAACTATAAATCAAATACTCCTTTCATCCTAACCAAACCTCTTCAAACTACAACATGTACAAGAATCAGCCTAATCTAACAGTTCTACAATACACGACTCACAAGACTTATTATTCATAATCTAATTGTAAACACCCCAAATTTCAGCCTTCTGACAGCCAAACGAAGACTGACAGCATGGACCGTCAGTCAACTTACGGCCTGTCAGTCAGCTCCGTCGATGGGCCAATTGACTTTTAATTTTTAGACCCCAGATTTCAGCCTTCTAACAACCAAACGACGACTAACAGGATGACCCGTCAGTTGACTTACGGCCCGTCAGTCAGCTCCATCAATGGGCCAGACGACTTTTAGTTTAGGGGTAATAGGGTCTTTTCCTAATTATTTTATCCTTAAACTACTTCATTTTGGTCAGTTTTAGCCTATTTTTCTAGTCAGATTTTATCCTAAACCATTATTCTCTAGAATTCATTAAGCTTAGAACAAAAGAGGGGAAAGAGGCGACTCAAAAACCCTTCCAAGAATGCAACAAGTTTTCTTTAGTTCCAGCTCCAAAATTGAAAGATTTCTTCGTGAATTTCGTCACCACGTATGTGGGATTTCACTAATGGGTTCCTTTCATCCACTAGGTCCCTATAATTTAGTCAGATTTTTAATTTTCTATATCACGTTTAGACCTAGGGTTTTTTCCACCTTTCAGAATTGTTGTGAATTAGCTGTTATAGTATTCTTAATTAGATTATCATGTTTTTGTGAAATTGTTGCTTAGCACTTTGCATGAAATTCAGAACCCTAGTTGTGTAGATTCTCTTAGTTCATGAATTACACTTGCTAGTTTAGTTAAACAAATATACATGTTCCAGTTATGAATGTTTCATTGTCAGTTATAAATGTTGCATTCTTAGATTTGCACGTCAGAACATTGAGCTATCCAGTATTTTAGATATGTTGTTTATTCACATTCCAGTTGGGAGTAGGCTTAGACCGAGTTGGACTAGGTTCAGTGTGCTCTCATAGTCCAAGAACTATGTGCCCCCGTAGGAGTATAAGTCCTCTCTGTTGGACATCAGATTTAGTGATCACGCCAGTTATTTCTTTATACCCCTAGTAAGGTATATTGGGTCCTCTCAATAGGGCGTATACATCAGACTCCGTGTTTATCTCATGTGGTTTTATGTCGGGTAGTAGTAGCTCCCATAGTTAGACTTTAGTGCATTTGACTAGGTTTTCAGTTATACTTCAGCATTCAGTCTCAGTATGTCATGTTTATAGTCATTGCATTTAGCTCAGTTTTCAGTATATTTCAGCATTTACGTTCAGTTTAGATTATATCATTTCCAGTATGCTTTGTTTAGTTTATGTATTTTGTTAAGTTATATTCTACATCCTGAATGCTCAATACATTCCAAGTAATGATGTATACTCTGCACTACATCCTTTCATGATGTAGGTTTATGTACTCAGCATCCAGATTACGCATCACTTCAGCAGCTTCAGTGGTGAGTCCTCATACTTTGAGGATAATATACATGTTTTCTTGAGATTTAGAATTTTCATTTCAGTTTCAGTTTTGCTAGAGTTAGCTGGGGGCATTGTCCTAACAACTCTAGTTAGTAGTGGCTTTTCAGACAGAGTTTAGATTCAACTTTAGTTTTTGAGTAATTCTTCAGTATCACTAAACTCATAATATGTTATATATTCAGATCAGTTTTTGGTATTCCCCACTTTTATTTACCACTGTTTTAAGCTTCCGCATAGTATGTTTTAATCAGTTATCTTCTAGTATGTTTATGATATGCCAGCTTCAGGGTTGGCTTGGGGTGACTCATAAACCTAAGTCCCGTGTTTACGTCAAGGGGGTAGCCTCAGAGCGTGACAAACTTGGTATTAGAGCATTAGGTTCAAGAGTCTTGGGATGTCTGAAAGCCGCACTAAGTAGAGTCTCTTTCATGGGTGTGAAGTGAACCACATCTAATGAGAGGGAGGCAACGAAGTGTTTTAGGAAAAAACTTTACTTTCCTTGCTATTCTTATCATGCGTGAGTATGAACTCTATTCATTCTCCTTCAAACTGCTGCTCGTCGTATTTCAAAAAATGCCTCCCAGAAAAGCTAACATAATCAGCCATCAGCTCCAATAGGACTATTGAAGGAGCAAGTCAAGCATGCCGAGTTTAGGGTTGCTTACCAAGTACTTTCTCAGGCCACGACTACCTAAGTAAATCAGTAGGTTGTGGTCCCAGCTCTGCCACAGACTAACACTACTGCAATAAAAATCCAAGACTTTACTCGGAACCCTATAGAGTTTCATGGGTCTAAATCATAATAGGATCCACAAGAGTTTCTCTATGACATCTAAAAGGTAACAAACATTGTGGGCGTCACTCAAGTCAAGAGTGTAGATTTGGCCCCCATTAGTTGAAGGGAGTGACCTACACTTGGTACCAGTAGTGAAAGAATCTTGTGGTATTAATGCATATCCAGAAACCCTTTTAGAACCCTTCTTAGTCTCTACTCCAGTTGGTGACCCAGTTATAGCTAGAATGGTATACACAAATTGCCCTGTCACAGTCTCTTAGAAAGTCACCTCAGCAAATCTTATAGAGTTAGATATAGTAGATTTTGATATCATTATAGGCATAGATTGGTTACATTTCTGTTATGCCTTAGTCGATGGTAGAACTAGGATCGTTTGGTTTCAGATTCCAACGAGCCAGTCTTAAAATGGAAGGGTAGTAACTCAGTGTCTATGGGTAGATTTATCTCTTAACTTAAGTCCAGAAAGATGATCTCTAGAGGGTGGTATAACATATGTTGAGGGAAAAAAATGAAGGAATTAGCAAAAGAAGTTCATTGGCTTATTCGCTTTGGAGTTAGTATTACAGAGACATTAGATGGTGGTGTGATTGTCCAGAATAGATCAGAACCTTAATTGGTAGCGGATGTTAAGGAAAAAGAGGACAATGATCCTATATTATTCTAGTTGGAAGGTACAGTTCATCAGTAGAACGTAAAGGTTTTCTCCCAAGGGGGAGATGGTCGCTTATGTATTCCTAAGGTGGATGAGTAGGTGAAGTAGTATTGATTGGACTAGATTAGGGTTATGAAACTATGGGAAAAAGTTCAGCTCATCAGAAATAGACTTAAGACAGAAGTCCTATGATGATGTAGGGAAAATGAACTTAGAGTTTGAGATAGATGATTGGGCTTTCCTGAAAGTATCACCTATGAAGGGGGTGATGAGATTTGACAATCTAAGAGGAGTCAGTCTGTAGACGGAGCTACTTGGGAAGCAGAAGCAGCCATGAAAGCCAAGTATCCTTATCTCTTTCCTTTCGATTCTGTTTCAGCTTGAGGTAATAATTTCCTCTCCAGTCTCTCAGTTTACTTGTGCGTAAATTCAGTCTTAGCACTTTATTCCTTCAGTTGTTCTTGTACTTTTAGCATATTTGCATGTTCTTGGAACTCAGTTCAGTTAGATATCAATTTCTAATACTTAGGGGTAGGGATTGCAGCTCCTTTCCTCCATACCCAGCTAGTTTAGACTTCATTCGAGGATGAATGTTCCTAAGTGGGAGATATTGTAACCTTCTAGATTTTAGCCCTTTGACAGCCAAATGATGTCTGACAGGACGAACCGTCAGTTGACTTATAGCACGTCAGTCTGCTCATCGATAGGCCAGTTGACTTTTAATTTTCAGACCCCAGATTTCAGCCCTCTGACAGCCGAATGACGACTGGCAGGATGGACTGTCAGTCGACTTACGGTCTGTCAGTCAGCTCTGTCGGTGGGCCACTTGACTTTAAGTATTCAGACACCAAATTTCAGCCCTCTGACAACTGAACGACGTCTGACAGGACAGTTCGTCAGTCGATTTACGGCCTGTCAGTTAGCTCTGTCGATGTGCCTGTTGTCTTTTAATTTTCAGACCCTAGATTTCATCCTTTTGACAGCCAAACAACGATTGACAGGATAGACTGTTAGTCAACTTATGGCCTATTAGTCAGCTCTGCTGATGGGCCAGTCGACTTTTAATTTTCAAACCCAGATTTCAGCCCTCTGACAACCAAATAATGAATGACTGGATGGCTCGTCAATCAACTTAGGGCCTGTTAGTCAACTCCGTTGATGGGCCAGTCGACTTTTAATTTTTAGACCCCAGGATTTAGCCCTCTAATAGCCAAATGATGACTGATATTTATCAATAATCACCCAAATAGAGTCATGTTGTCTTTGAGTACGAGGTAAACCTGTAATGAAGTCCATGTTGATCACTTCCCACTTCCAAGTAGGAATGTCGATCTGTTGAGTCATAACTCTTGGTTTCTGATGTTCTACCTTGACTTGCTGACAATTAGGGAACTCAGCCACAAAATCAACTATATCTCTTTTCACACCATTCTACCAAAAGACTTTCTGTAGATCACGGTACATCTTAGTGGCACCTGAGTGAATAGATTATCTAGAGTTATGTGCTTCTGTGAGAATCTTCTGTCTCAACTAACCCACCTTAGGAACACATAACCGACCCTAATAGTGAAGCACACCACTCCCCTTTGTGATAAAACCTCAACTCTCTACTGATGGATTGCACCCTTTAGTTGAAGCAGTATCGGATCACAATATTTCTTTTTTTCACCTCCACGACTAATGAAGATTCTGACCCATTCCAAACTGTTACACCACCATCTGATATGCTCATAAGACAAACTCCTACGCGAGCAAGTCTGTGAACATCCTTTGCTAGCTCTTTTCTTTCTTCCTAAACATGTGCTACACCACCCATAGATAGTCTTCTAAGAACATATGCTACTACATTAGCCTTACCAGGATGGTAATGCACACTCATATCATAATCTTTGAGGAACTCAAGCCATTTCCTCTGGCGAAGATTCAACTCTTTCTGGGTGAATACATAATGGTCTGTGAACACATCTACGTGAACACCATACAAGTAGTGTCTCCAAATCTTAAGTGCAAACACCACTGGTGCTAGCTCAAGGTCATGAGTTGGATAGTTTTTCTCATGTACTTTAAGCTGTCTAGAACATATGTTATAACCTTACCTCGTATTAACACACAACCTAGGCCGACTCTGGATTCATCACTGTAGATAACATAACCATGTGAACCCTCTGGTAGAGTTAAAATAGGAGCTGTAGTCAACCTAGTTTTCAGTTCTGTAAAGGCTTTTCTCACAATCATCTGGCCAATGATACTTGACCTTTTTCTGAGTCAATTTAGTCAATAAAGAGGCTATGGATGAGAATTCTTCCACGAACCTTTTGTAATAACCCTCTAGACCCTAAAAGCTTCTGATATATGTAGGAGAGGTAGGCTTGGGACATTGTTTCACTGCTTCTATTTTCTGAGAATCGACTCGAATCCCTTCGCTAGACACAATGTGACCAAGGAAAGCAACATATTGTAACCAAAACTCACATTTGTTAAACTTAGAGAATAACTGGTGATCTTTGAGAGTTTGCAGGATAACCCTAAAATGATTCGCATGTTCTTCCTCATTCCTAGAGTAAATGAGGATATCATCAATAAAGACGTTAATGAACAAGTCTAAATACTGCTTGAACACTCTATTCATCAAGTCGATGAAAGCTGCAGGAGCGTTGGTTAGTCCAAATGACATAACTACAAATTCATAATGACCTTACAGAGTTCTGAAGATTGTCTTCGGAATGTCACTATCTCTGACTCTGAGCTGATGATAATCATATCAGAGGTCTATCTTTGAGAAATGACTAGCACCCTCAAGTTGGTCAAACAAGTCATCAATCCTGGGGATGGGATACGTATTGTTAATTGTGACCTTGTTCAACTGCCTATAATCAATGCACATTCTGAGAGAACCTTCTTTCTTCTTCACGAACAATACTGGTGCACCCCATGGGGAAATAATAGGTTTGATGAAGGCCTTATCTAAAAGGTCTTTCAATTCCTTAAGCTTAGCTGAAGCCATTCTATAAGGAGGAATAGAGATAGGCTGAGTATCTGGAAGGAGATCGATTCCAAAGTCAATTTCCCTTTTGGGTGAAACTCTGGGAAGATCTTCTGGAAACACTTCTGGGAAGTTATTGACTACTAGAACCGACTTAAGAGTTGGGCTTTCAGAGCTTGAATCCTTAACCCGAACTAGATGATAGAGATAACCCTTAGAGATCATCTTTCTATCCTTAAGGTAAGAAATGAATCAACCCATAGGTGCAAAGTTGCTACCCTTCTATTCTAAGATTGGTTCGTCCAGAAACTAAAAATGAACAATCCTAATTTTACAATCGACTGAGTTATAACAGGAATGTAACCAATCCATGCCTAGAATGATATCAAAGTCTACCATTTCTAACTCTACAAGATCTGCTAAGGTGACTTTCTGGGATACTGTGACAGGGCAATTTCTATATACCTATCTAGTTATAACTGGGTCACTGACTGGAGTAGAGACTGAGAAAGGTTTTGAAAGAGTTTCTGGACTAACACTGAATTTGACCTCTATATAAAGAGTTACGAAGGGAAGAGTATCCCCTGGATCTAACAATGCATAAACATCAAGGTCAAAGACTCATAATGTACCAGTGACTACATAAGGAGAGTCTTCCTGATCCTGGCGAGCTTGGAGAGCATACAACCTATTTTGGCACTGACCGCCACCTGTACCAATTGAGTTACCCAGCTGAGTCGGGCGATCTACTGGTGCTGCTAAAGTTGTGGACTGAGCTCTACCATTGTTACCTCCTTGACCCTGTTTAGAAGGACAATCCTTCAACCTGTGACTAGACTGACCACACCCAAATCATCATTCCTTTCCTGCACTAGCCCAGATGATTCTTACCACACTTTGGACAAGTTGGGTAGGTTTTGGTGCCTGAAACACTCCCCTCTGCCTTAGAGCCTGATGCCCTGCCTTCCTGATCATTTTAAGACTTGAAGGATGGAACACTGGTTAATGAAGGTGCCGGAGTTGAAGACATTTGCTGAAATTGCGAGCGATTTCCACCACACGTTTTCTGTTGGGAATAGTCATAGTTACATGTCCTAACTTTCTTATTCTCCTTAGCTTGTTCTCTATGCTTATCACCTTCAACCTATTGAGCATGATTCATAAGCCTAGAAATATTCATATCTTCAAGTAACATGGCATTCCTACTCTCTCTTTTTACAAGATCGGATACCCCATACATGAACTTGTTCGTTTGAGCCCTGTAGTCAGCAACCATGTGAGGAACATACCTGGAGAGTTGGGTGAACTTGAGTCCATACTCTTGGACTGTCATCGAACCCTGCCTCAAATTCATAAACTCATGATCTTTTGCCTCTCTCAACTCTCTTGGGAAGAACCTTTTAAGAAAGGTCTCAGTAAAGCTATCCCAAGTAATAGGAGCTGTATTTGTACCCCTATTTTCCTTCCACTTAGTATACTAGATATGAGCTACATCCTTAAGCTGGTAAGTTGCCAACTCAACCCGATCATTTCCAGTTACTTGCATCACTCCAAAGATCTTTTTGACCTCATCAATGAAGCTTTGAGGATCCTTACCAACTACGACTCTAAGAACTCAGGCGGATTCATCCTAACGAAATCACGAACTCTAGCTGCAGCTGACCAAACATTAACATTTGCCAAAATTGTAACCTGCTAATTGTTCTGGTTGGTCATACTCTGAGCCAACAACTGCATAGCGTACCTGAATTCAACATTCTAAACTTTCTGATCTGGGACTTGAGCAGTTGCGTTTGCATTCCTGGCATTCACATTCCTTGTATAAGCCCTATGAGGAGGTATGATCTGAAAGTGCATAACGAAGGATTAGCACGAGGAGTTAGATCATATCTTATGCACGATAAGAGTACCAAAGAAATTAAAGTTTTCCTAAATCACTTTGTAGCCTCCTTCTGATTAGACTTGGTACATTTCACATCCATGAAAAAGACTCTACTTAGTACGACTTTTCAGACATTCTAGGACTCTTAAACCCAGTGCTCTAATACCAAGTTTGTCACGCCCCGAGGCTACCCCTGGTCACGGACAGATCACGAGTGACCCCAAGCTAACCCTGCTGGCATAATCATAAGCATACTAAAGATAAACTGAGCAATAAAACTGTGTCATAAGAATAAATCTCAAATGAAATGATGTGGAATACCCATATACTAATTCTAAATATATGAAAATTGTGAGTTTGAGTACAAATTAGAAGTCAAATTCCAAGACTAAAGCTGAAACTAACTATTTTTGAAATAAAGCTTCTACTGACTAGAAAAGCTGGGACATGCCCAAGCTAGATCTAGTAAAACTGAAACTGAAACTAAAACTAAAAACGAGAAAATAATCATGTGACTAGTCCTTGAAGAATGAGGACTCACCACATATGCTGTTGAACTAAAGATCGAGAACCGATCTATGCGTAATCTGACTACTGAGGACATGAACCTACATCACGAGAAGATGTAGCGCAGAGTATGCATTAGTACTTTAAAGGTACTGAGCATGTAGGATAGTATAAAACTAAGCAATAACATAACAAAATCAAGCATATATCTGAGCGATGACATGAGATACACATGATACAACTGAGAATACTGAATATGAAATACTGAATGTAATGACCAAGTTTATAACATGGTGAGACTGAATATTGAACTATACTAGTAACATGGTTGATACAATAGAGTCTGACTGAACTGTAAGGGAACTACTAATAACCGACATAAAACCACATGAACTAAATGTGGACTCCGATGTATACGCCCCATCGAGAGGACCCAATATACCCGGCCAAAGGTATAGAGGCATGCTGGTGTGATCACTAAAATGATGCCCACAAAGGGGACTTACAACCTACTATTAAATTTGATATTGATAAACTTCTGTTGATCGATAAATTAAATTTATAAATTAAACTTCTGTTAATGTGTAGTTAAATTTTATATATATATATATATATTGATTTTGTGATATTTGTTGACACCCAATTTGATCGACCTACAACCTTTTCGGAAGTTCTATTCGATTAAAACGTATTTTCAAAACATATTTTGGGTTTTAAATTGTAATCGATTTTGGCTAAAAATTATATATTTTAGTATGCAATAATTTATAAAAATTATTATTAGATTATTATATTTATCGATAGTTAAACTCGAAATAATTACTTTACTTATTTATTTAAATATTTTTAAAATTTAGGTGTGTTTAATTATATGAAAATTCTTTAATATGTGTAATACTTTATTAATTGAATAACACCTCCTTAATCTCCTCTTAAATCATTTAACTCGTAGCCTAATATATTCGATTGTATTTCAATTCTAGTCCTTTCTTATTCAATCTATTTCAATTCTAGCCACTTCAATTGAAATTCTTATTTCAATTATAGCCACTTGTTGATTTCAAATTTAACCTATTCTTATCTCATTTTTTTCAAGGCTCTAATTTCCATTTAATCTCAACCATCTATCAAAATTCGAGATCAAATCCTAGTCGTCCATCTTCATCTAATCATTGGTTATATTGAATCTTCCCCACTTTCCTATTTCAATCTAAAAGAGCCAAACCTTTAAAAAATTGTTCATTCTTTTCCTCCTCTCAAAGAAGAGCAACCACAGCGAGGCCTCTCTTGTCTCCAATAGCTCCGGCAAGTCGCGCAAAGCGGCAGGCTCCGTTTCCCTCTCATCTCCCCTTTCCGACTAACAAACCCGGCGTAGCCGCACCCCTCTCTCTCGTTAGCTGCTCTGTAGAATGTGACAAGAACTATCTTCATCTACTCTCATTTTCATCTTACTCTGGCAATTGCAGAGTGGGAAAGAGATGGGTCTGCTCACTCACAAAGTTGAAAGGAATGAGATAGCATCAGGTGACCATATCTACACTTGGAGAACTGTCTTCACCTACTCTCATCATGGTTAGTCTCAGTCTGCAACCACTTTACAGCATTTCAATTGTTCGTTGGTTTCAGCACACGACGAATGGTTTGGATAGCCCTCCTGTTTAAACTAGAACACATTTTAAATTTTAATAAGTAATTATGTACAGTAGCATCTGGGCTTTAGATTAGAAAGATGATTGGGGAAACACAAACAGACTTCATTGTCAATTGTGAATGAATTTGGCAGATGTACACAATTGAAATCCACAAAAAAGTTTGAGTGTTATTCCTCTATGTGGATGTTGAAAGTGTATTTCAAAACTAAAAATTGTTACTACTACTCTGGTCTTCCTAGCTGCATCTTGTTTAGTTTCAAACTATTCCACTCATCTGGTCCCATTGCCAATCAGTGTTGGGCGTCGTGTTATCAAATTTCTGCTTGCTTAAAATGGTACTGTTAGAATTTTTTTAACTATCCTTGTTAATATGTCTAATGTTGTAACAACCCGTATTATACATATGCTTGTTCTATTCTTGTGATACTTGACATAGACTTACAGTATAGGTGAGGGACCATGTTTCTTATATGATTAACGTTGACTTAAACTAGATCAGAAAGTGATGTGATGCCTAGCACGTTTCAGCATGTGTACAACAAGTTAACTCTAACGGGAGTATTTAAACTCGAGATAGTAAGGTGGTAATTGAGCTTAAAGTTGAAAGTTAAGTGCTAAGTTAAAACAAAAGGGATTAATATTTAGAAAATGGAATAAAATAAGTGAGCTGCTTGCTTGACTTAACTAAGCTAGTAGGTGACAAGTAGGTGCATCACCTACTTTGACTTATTGACCAGTCCAAAGGACTAAGTAGGTGCATCACCTACTTGAGCTATATGGATCTAGTTAAAAAGGCCAAGATTTATGGATCAGATTTGGGCCTATGCTAATGGACTCACTTGAGGCCCAAACTAAGTTAAATTAAATGAAAATGAAATTAAAGCCCAGCAGCCAAATCTGCCAAGGCCCAATATATTTAATACCAAGTGAAAGAAAGTAGATACATCACCTAGTTTGACCTTTTGAGCTGCTTGATGTACATAAGCAGGTGCATCACCTACTTGACCAATTAGTGGCTAAAAATGGACCAAAAAAAGAGAGGTTCTAGAGGATATTCTTAAAGGTAATGAAAGCTCAATATGAGATATATTGGCTACTATTCTCACTCATTTTTAACACACAATATTGAGAAATAACTCCAGCTCTCTCTCTGATTTCTCTTAACAATTAAAACAGCAGCCTTAAAGTTCCTTCTAGGGTTCTTGAAGAAACCCTCATATCTGCAAACCAAGGTAAGAGAAACACTTATGGATTTAGCTTAATTCTCCCATGGAAGACTAGAAAACATGTTATTCATGATTAATTATAAGTACAAGGCCGAAGTTCCCACAAGCTACTGCTCACTTTCCTTAATTTCCTTAATTATTAAGATACTTTTCTCTTCTTCTTTGGTTTAAGTGTGAAGGAAGTTGAAGTTCTAGAGGAATTCAAGTTATAAGGAGAGGTTGTAGAAATTTAGGTAAGGTGACTACTCCATTTTCTTCCTCCTTATGTATGAATTTGAGTGAGGAATTATGGGTGTGCTGTCATAAAGAACTCAAGGGGGTGGTGATAATCTGTTGTATGATAAAGAATATGTGAGGTTGTTTTATGTGTATTGTTGTTGGTGCAGTTTGGGTAATCTTGGAAAAGGATATATAATGTATGTATTGGGCTGAGAGGGAGGGTGTGGTGGTACATATTATTTTAAGGGCTGTATGGGCTCATTATCCGTCAAATTTAGCTACTGTGGTGTGATAGCTACTAATTTAGGTTTATCATGACTTATATTGTAGACTAAAATCTGAAAGGGGAGGTTGAATCGTGGTAGTTGTATTGGTTAGAGGATAAGATATGTAAGGCTATTCGATTCAATATTCTTCGGCATGAAATCTGATACTTACGATTAATATAAATAAGTGAATTTCCTAAGTTCTATTCCTATTAAAGGAAACATAGTAGCATCGTACGATCTCCAAATAACTAACAATATTTCCCCCTCTCCTTAATGTATAAAATTACTTCATTATATGTTTACTACTCTGTACTTGTGTAATTATCCTCGTATGTCCTGGTATAGAAATGGTATATGCAAAAGAAAGTTTGGTGAATCCTTCTCCTAGTCAGTTGAAGGCAATTGTGTCATTTAAGCTCACAAGCAATGCATTGATGTTACATAGCTCCTTATGTCATTGTTACTGCCTTGAAGTATTATTTTCATGTCTTCTACTACTGGTCTGTAGTTCCAAATATCAAAAATGA
Source organism: Solanum bulbocastanum (assembly GCA_037074985.1). Lineage (NCBI taxonomy): Eukaryota > Viridiplantae > Streptophyta > Magnoliopsida > Solanales > Solanaceae > Solanum > Solanum bulbocastanum. The sequence goes on from CM073604.1 coordinate 5,962,488, forward strand.
TTATGACCACAAAAACAACAATCTAAAAGATTAAATAATCTAAGTGAAGCAATATGTATAATTAAGGGTGGCAGCTCAGGCGCAAAAGCCTAGCATGGGCCGATCCCAATTGGTATAGAAGGGTGGCAGCTTATGGACGAAAACCTAGCATGGGCCGATCCCAATTTGTGTAATTATGAGGACCGCATCCCAGGGGTTAAAATGCCTAGCATGGGTCATCCTATTCTACCACTTATCAGTTGGTTATTCATATCATATGCCTTATAAAGATCATAGCACACAGAAAGGTAAAGACAAAAATGTAACATACACGATCCCACAAGAGTTAACAAAGGTGGTCTTCTGTTCTGATTTATGCACATATATATTGATACTTGGTTTCAGTTGAACTCTTATATTATATATGTTATTGCCTTACATATTCAATACATTTATTCGTACTGACATTCCTCGCGGAGGACGCTGCATTTCCTGTTGCAGACACAGGTACTCCAGATAGTAGACCTCTTCAATAGGAGCACATGACACTCAACTACTTTTGGTGAGCTCCAGGTTGATTCAGAGCTTTACTGAGTTTTTGGTAGATTCGTTTTGGTATTATGTCGTAGTTAAGAGTAAGGCGGGGTCTGTCCTGACCTACTCTAAGGCTTTCTATCTTTAGAGGCTTTGTAGACTTATGTATATGGTTTAGTTGTGTCTTATCAAGTTGTGGCCTCAACAACCAAATCTTGTATATAAGTTTTGGGTCTACTTATGTTGGTTCGTATCGATGTATCCTATGTGAACCTATCACAAAATTGTCATAGTTATATGCATAGTAAGCACAAGTTACATGTTGGTTCTCTTGGGCCTTTAGGGCATTGGGTGTCTGTCCGTCTTAATGGGATTTGAGGCGTGACAAATGTGATTTTAATGTCTAATGTGATTGCAATAAGTTACAGACAAGTGTTATCTCTTTTCTCTGTGAATGTGATTTAATATGTCTTTATAAGTTTAAATTTGTTAGTTTGAATTCTCTATATTGGCTGAATTGTTTCTAACTACAATCTCCTCCAGTTAGTACTTAATTATTCCGTAACTCTTAATTGCTTAACGATTCTAGTATATCTCATTTTAACTTCCAAAGTTCATGGATCGGAAAACCAAAGTTCCAACTTCCAACCAAAATCAAAATTTGAAAAGGTTTAGGAGTATCACTAAAACAAAAAAGACAACTCAAGCTCAACTCCAACTTAGAATAGCTTCTGTGAGAATGGCTAGGAGAAACCTATTTTGAATTAACAAGAAAAAGAAAAAGAAAAAACAACACAAACTTATTTACTAATTGTCAACTGTTATTAATGACTTAAATCTCTCTATAATGACCACTAAAGAAATTATAAATTGTTTCTTTTCGTGCTAGGCAATTGAGGAAGCTCAACATCTAAAAAAGTTGATACAAGACTATATGGCTTCTTTCATCAAAGTAGGAGATAAGGTTTGGTGTTTCTAAATTTCTAAAGTTCAAGTACACTTGTTTTTCATTATGTCTTTGTGTCCATCTAATAGTGATACTTACCTTTAATTTTGTGATAATTTATTTTTGTCCATTGAGTGTTGAACTTTAAATTAGGTGATAATGTGTTTGTTTAGCATAAGTACCAATACTAATTGATCCTATTGATGACAAGATTGATTTTCTTGTAATATCGATTTGTGTCCATCTAGTGTTGACACTTAACTTTAAATTTAGAAATCACATATTTGTTAAGCATAAGTACAAACACTAGTTGATCCTATTGATGACAAAATTGATTTTCTTACAAGATCTATTTGTGTCTATCTAGTGTTGATACTAAGCTTTAATTTAGGAATAATGTGTTTGTTAAGCATAAGTACCAACACTAGTTGATCCTATGGATGACAAAAATGATTTTCTTGCAAAATCGATTTGTGTCCATCTAGTGTTGATACTAAGCTTTAATTTATGAAAAATGTGTTTGTTAAGCATAAGAACCAACACTAGTTGATCCTATTGATGACAAATTGATTTTCTTGCAAGAACAATTTGTGTCCATCTAGTGTTGATACTAATCTTTAATTTAGGAATAATGTGTTTGTTAGAAATAACTTCAAATAAAGTTTAATTAACCCCTAGCTAGTTTGATTCATTACTTAAAATAATATGGTTTAGTTGGTGGGTTTAATTGTTAGAATTAAGCCAAAACTAGTTAGAGTTAAAAAGTTGCTTATTTGTTGAAATAAGTTCAAATAAATAATGTGGTTTATTTGGTGGATTTAGTTGTTGGAATTAAGTCAAAACTAGTTAGAATTAAAGTTGTTTAGTTGTTTAAATACGTTCAAATAAATAATGTGGTTTAGTTGGTGGATTTAGTTGTTGGAAGTCAAAACTCGTTAGAGTTAAAGTTGTTTCGTTGTTTAAATAAGTTCAAATGAATAATGTGGTTTAGTTTTGGTGGATTTAGTTGGTGGAGTTAAGTCAAAACTAGTTAGAGTTAAAGTTGTTTAAATAAGTTTAAATAAATAATGTGATTTAGTTGGTGGATTTAGTTGTTGGAATTAAGTTAAAACTAGTTAGAGTTAAAGTTGTTAGTTGTTTAAAAAAGTTCAAATAAAAAATGTGGTTTAGTTGGTGGATTTAGATGTTGGAATTAAGCCAAAACTATTTAGTTAAAGTTGTTTAAATAAGTTCAAATAAATAATGTGGTTCAGTTGGTGGATTTAGTTATTGGAATTAAGCCAAAACTATTTAGAATTGAAAAGTTGTTTAGTTGAAATAAGTTCAAATATATAATGTGGTTTAGTTGGTGGATTTAGTTGTTGGAATTAAGTCAAAACTAGTTAAAAAGTTGCTTAGTTGTTGAAATAGGTTCAAAATGCAACTTCCTATTTTCTCCATACGAAAAATTCGACTATATGTCCTAATGAAGTACCTTCTAGGTTGGATTTGAATCTTCCTTCAATATCGATTCCAAATCTTAAGAATTCGATTATTGTTAGGAGTAATGTTACAAACGTTGGAGATGTCAACTCGATATATAAATTGGTGGTTAAACCTCTAAAAAATACCGCGATTAAAGTAAATCCAAATGTGTTGAAGTTCAATTCCAACACAAAGAAGATTTCCTTTGAGGTTGAAATAATATCAACTTACCAAAGAAAGAGTAATTTTAATTTTGGAAGTTTGGCATGGAGTGATGGCAAGCATTTTGTTAGAATTCCTATTGCTGTGAGAAAATAAATAGATGTAAAAAATTCCATTTTGATGTTTTTTTCTTACTTCAATATTTATTTAATATGTTTTTTTTTTGTTTGTTTGAGTTTATGATTCAACATATATTGTTCATGTTGCCTTTTCAAGAAGATTTAATACTTTGGACATCATTCATGCGGATATAAAATTTGGAAATATTTCATATATTTGTAAGGTTCTAATTTTATTTAATATAAAATGGAGACAGATGAAGCGTCCTAATAAAAGCGTTTACCGTCTGCTCTTGATCCAACACTCTTCAACCATTTTTAATATAAAATTATTTAAAGACATTGAATATTTCCTCAACTATTAATGCAATTACTGGTTCTACTAAAGAATAAGAGCCAAAATCACACCTTTTTGTAATAAAAAAAATCACACACGTATCAGAATATTTTGGCCAACTGAACACATAAAATATTTTCCTTCCTAAGAATTTTAAAAAATAATCTTGGAATCATATCTCTAGTAAGACTTGAAAGAAAAACCCATGCATATATGAGGCACACATACAACCATATATATTTACTCATAATTTGGCAGAATGGGTAATTTATATGGATACTCATTCAAATTATCCATCAAACTCATTTAAAATACGTAAAAAAAATGAGTCAAACTCATATTATCCATTTAAAAGTAGATAGTTAAATGAATAAAATGGACAAAAGAGACTTATTTATAAAAAAAAAAATAAAAGTGGCATTAATATTTTTCTAAGGTGGTCGGGGTAGAGATGGGTGGGATAATGAAAAAAAAATGATTTTCTTTTTAAAAACAATTTTTTTGGGGGAAAGGGGGAGGGGGAGGGGATAGTGGTGGTGGTGCTGGTGGTGTGTGTGTGGGAGGGGGGGGGGGGTTGAAGTAGTAAAAAATAAATTTAATTTTTGAGGCGTTGGGGTTGGGGTTGGGGTTGGGGATGTGGTAGGGGGTGAAGAATGGGATAAGAGATTTTGCTTTTGAAGCTTTTAAGATGATCCCTATAATAATATGGGTAAATATGGATACCCATATTATCTATTGGGTAACTCATTTTTACCCATTTAAAATATAAGTTGAGTCGAGTATTTTACCCATTTTTATTTAACTCATTTTCAATCGACTCATACTCGACCCGCTCGTTTGCCACTCGTACTCATAATCAATCCATGATTTATCCATATTTTTCCAAGAACTACCTTGCTTTTTTTAAGTAAATAATAATAATGTTGCATATGCATACTTACGGTCGAGAAAAGGTCCATATGGAACACAATACATTACAACAAAAGCGATATTTAGTAGTAACAGATATTCTATTTAGCATTGTTGCAAAATATTTAGCGGCAATTGAGTTGATGTTATTGTGTTCAAAGTCTCTAAGGTCTTTAGCGACATTTACATAAACTAATATAAGTTATAAATACTCATATTTATTATTGCTGCTAAAAATAATATATATAGCGACAAATGGTCCTAGCATGTGCCTCCTTCCTCCCACCCACCCCTAGAAAAACAAAAAAATAACCCAAGGTTGGGTTATAATAAACAATTATCAGGCAAAATGACTCCTCCAGTATTTCCTCTAATATTCTTGCAAATAGAATGAGCTTTTTTGTTGTTCAAATAAGTAAGCTTCATGTCTTATAATTTGATTCCACCACATGGATTGCTTGAACTGCATTCAAAATTCATTGCTACTTGTGTTGTTGATGTTCCAAATATATTTTGGTATGTCACTTGATTGATCTTTATGCCAGATGCCTGTCAATTCATGAGCAATTCATCAATACCAATTAGAATCTGTCACTTAATTAATTTTATTGTTTAACTATAATATTTAATTATTTATTGTTGATTTCTATTTTTTAGATGTCAGGATAGAATAGAAGGTTAGTAGGTCCTACAGAATAAACTTGCTGGTAGTTTGATGCACCATACGTGTTTCTCCTTTCAAACCAATAGTAATAACATTCTTCTTATGTTTTCTTATCCTACGATTTATGTTTGATTGTTATTTTTTGTGCTTTCATTATCACCTTATTTGGCTATTGTTACTGGTCTTTGTTTATTGAATGTTATGTAACGTTTTTCCTATTATTTGTTACGTCCTATTTTTTTTTTTTTACACTATTTTAATATGCATTATTCAAGTTGAGGGTCTTTTGAAAAAAATTGTACCTTGACTAGATAAAAATAATTTATATGTATACTCTATCATTCTTGAATTCAATATGCAAGATTACAATGGATATATTGTTATTGTTAGAATTTATTTTGAAAATATAGGAGTTACCTGGCTAGGACAGCCTTGGTTGTTGAGGCAATAGTTTTGATCAATGATGATTGGATTGTCAAAATTCTTCAACATTATGTTTTGATAATTAATATTTGTGGCAAAACCAATGCTAGCCCTTGCTCAAGACTTTATCCTTAATCCATTATCAGATCCAGTAAACACTGAATTAATTAATGTCACATTTTGCACACCATCTTCATTATAATCTCTAGCTAAACTTCCAATGTTGCAATGAACAAATCATACACAATAATATTAGGAATTTATTCAAAATCACTATTTTTATATTAAAAAATATTTCGTGATTATTTTTGTAGATATTTTGATTGAATTAGTGCGGAAAACAATAGTACTTAATGTTGTTATATGGAAATATTCGGAAGTTTTTACTATTTCAGTGAGAATCTGTTTCTCATCGTGCATTTTCTAAGTGAACTGGTTCAGTAAGAAATGTATGGAAAAATCATACTCTATGACACAAATTTTTCACTAATTCATGATGGAAAACCCCGTTGTTTCTAATAGTATGTGGAATTTCATGGATCGAAAGGTAAACAAAGGACAAATATAAAACAATTTATATAAAAAGGTATATTTAAACGTTATCCTAATTATTAAAAAAAATTATCAAATTCTAAATTCCATCTATGTCACATAAATTGAAACAAAAAGAATAACATATATTAGACTCATATCGACACAGACCCAATTTATGTGACACATTTCGTTTTTCGACAGTCAAACACTTTAAATTGATCAAGAATTTGCTCATGAGATCTTCAATTTTTTTAAAATGAAATTTATTTATTTATAAACTACATAAAAAGTACTATAAGTCACAATAATTGACAATTCAAAATATTTAAAAGATGTATGAAAAATTTGTTGTCAAAAATAGATTAGTTTGAATCTCAAAATTCGAAATGTGTCGCATAAAATTGTGACAGAAGAATTTACCTAACACCATGTCCAAGGCCACATTGAATCTTTTCCATCCAAAGATTTCTTGTGGTAGGACCAATAGATATACAATCATCTCCAGTTTGAATACTTGCGACACTAATAGTAACACCAATTGAATATTGTACATGAATTCCATCAGTATTGGGACTAAAATCAGGTGCTATTATTCTTACAATTTTAACCATAACATTCTTGCAACTATTCATCACCAAGTGCATTAACTGGCTGTTGAGTGAGGTTAAACCACTAACCACAACAGCATTTGCCCAGTTGAAGGTTATAGACTGCATATAAAATCAGATATTAAAATACTATTCAATTGGAAAAGTATTTAACAAGTTACTGCATACGTCTCAAAATAAGTGTCATTTTAGTAAAAATTATGTTCACTAAAACATCAATAAATGTAATGTATAATTTACTAAACTACGAAATAATATCAAAAGTTATTAAAAAAAGGGAAAAGGGTCAAAAATGCCCTTAAACTATGTGAAAGGAATAAAAATGCCCTATGTCTATAGTTTGGCTCAAAATGTTTTTACCGTCAATACTTTGGTTCAAAAATGCCTTTTAACTATGCGAAAGGAACAAAAATACCCTCCGTTTGTAGTTTGGTCCAAAAATGTCTTTGCCGTAAATTCTTTGATCCAAAAATGCCCTTATTGTTATTTAATGGGTCAAAAATGCTCACTTTCCAAATAAATATGTTATTATTTTCCTTTTAACACATTCTTTTTCTAATAAAGTTTTTTTAAATTAGCAAATGTTATCTTCAATTAAAAAAAAAATGAAAATATTTCTTATTTAGTATCATTAGTTTTTATCGTTATATAAAAATAAATTAATGATGGATAGACTATGATCTTATATATATGATATATATTATCTGTCGAAAGGGTACATGAAGTTATTCTATTTTAATTGATAAAATGAGATAGAAGAAAAAAAATTGTTCCTACATTTTTATTTGTTAAAGTGATTTTAGAAGAAAGAAAACAAGAACAGTGTTGTTCTTTAATAATATTTTAATTAGGAAGAAGGTGTGTTTAAAAAGAAAAAATAATATATTTATTCAGAAAAGGACATTTTTGACCCATTTTGTAACTATAGGGGCATTTCTGAACCAAAGTAGTATCTGCAAGGACATTTTTAGCTAAAATATTGATAATAAAGACATTTTTGAATCAAACTATAACTGAATGACATTTTTATTTCTTTCATATAGTTTAAGGGCATTTTTTATCTTGTTTCCTTAAAAAAATGAAGTATAAAGGACATAAGACAAGCTTCTAATGTATGTTAAAAAAAAAATTAAAAAAATGCAACATCACATATTCATATCACAAATGTGACTTTTTCTTTTCTTTTTTTTTTTTTTTTTAATCTCTACATTAGAACTTTTGGTTCTGCTGTTGTTTGTTCATTCTTAATTAAAAGTCTGAATTTTAAACTTTAAAAATGAAAACCTTCCAATAAGAGTATTTTACCCTTTAATGCATAAGCGAATCTAGATTTGACAAACTAGTAGATTCAAATGTGAAATGATTAAAAAAGATATTTTTTAAAAAAGGCCATAAATTGAGTACATACCCTAGCTCCAACAGGACAATTCTTCCCTAACTTCCTATAATCCCAAAATCCAACTCCATCTCCATCAAGAGTTCCTCCGATAACCGAAATTCGGTTAACCTTAATGAACAAAATCCAGTATCCAGAGTTGCCAAGTGCATTATAATCGGATGGGGCCACAAGGGTTCCATCAATTTGTACAGTAATTTTTGCATGGTCCTCTAAAAGTAACTGACTTAATTCAATATTTTCCACGTGGAACATAAATGATAGCTGCCTTCACTGAGGTGCACGCGGCTACCCAAGCTTTCAAAAAAGGTTGAGTTGCACACTTTTACCATCTGATTTTGCTCCAAAATTTAACACATTGTATGTTATTGATGATGCATTTGAATTCAAGAAAATGAATATAAATGAAAAGAAGACAACACCAAAAAGTTACCAAGACCTTAGACATTTTATTGTTGTTGTTTTTTTCTATGTTATAGGATAGGGAAAAGGGGGTATTTAAAGTGTTTTTTTAAGTAGTGGGACTGATTATTTTTTTTTTTTTTGGATTATATTAAGGGCTCGTATAATACGAGGGATAAGGAATAACTGATCACGAAATTATTTTCAAGATGAGTTTATTCTATGTTTTGATTGTGATAACGTATCCCGAAACTAGTTATCTCAAGATTATAATGTTATTTTTATCTCACATCGAGGATGAAATAATAAATTTTGGAATAACTTATTTTCCAACCAAATGATTGGTAACTGCTTTGATTAGTTAATGATTTTAGAAATAATTGGACAATGATTAGAATCACAAAAGCTAGTAAAGGTCAATGCTTACTTTTAGTTTATGTACGGCAACCATGTGATAAGAGCATGTTTGCTTGTAGCATCTAACCATGTGCATGTACCAATGTATTTAGTCGTCCGATTTTGAAGTTAAAAGTTAAAGATTGAGTTTTTGAAGTTTTATTTTATAATCTGAACAAAATTATATTTGACAAGAGCGAATTTTCATAATATAATCAAATTTCATGATTAAATAAATATTTAAAAATAAATACTTAAAATCTAATTTAAAGAACTATGATTAAAAACTAACTTAAATAGTCTATTTCCCACTCAATTTTGGCTACTTACAATGTCAGCTAGTTTGAATTTGCATCACGTAAAAAAGATGTTTCCTATTAAAATTTAAAGCACAAAATTTCTAATCAACGAGAGAAAAATCTACAATATACTCAAGGAGTCATTAAAAATTGCAATATTTATATAAAAAAAGGAAAATTGCATGTTTCAAGTCAAAATAATTAAAAAGCGGTTATTCAACGTCATATTTATGTAGAGCATAAATTGGAACTAATATTCTAAAATAATATTCATCATCTTATTACAAAATGTAGAATTTTATTTAAGCAGTGGTGTTACTTTCAAGTTAAACTTTTATTAAATTAAAAAAAAGGTGGAATGGCCTGAGAGGCCCTTGTACTGACTCAATTTTTCAGTTGGATCCATGTATTTATGAATTTGTCAACTAAACCCTTAAACTCATTCAAACACAATATTTTAGACCACTTTCTCATCCGATGGGTGTGCGTGTAGTACATTCATTTTACACATGAAATATCACATCATTTTTTAATGACAGGTCATTATTATTATTATTTTGCTGATGACACATCAGAAATTAAATATTTTAAAAAATAATTATTTTTAAAAAATGCAATTTTCTCTCTCTTACTCATATCACCCCCTTCCCACTTCATCCTCTTTATTTCCACCTTCTACCATTTTCATCCCAAAAATAAAAACCACCATTTTCATCTTTCTTCATAGTCTACGCTCAAAAATTTCTTCAATCATAAAATGTGATAGATTATAATTAGTTCTTGTACATAATTTAGGGTTTTATTTATTTTGATTTGATAAAAAGAGATATCAAGAAAACTTCAAATTGGAAAAAATGTGTTTATATGTAAATTCAAGTAATAGATCTTAAAGAATTAAGTTTATAAAAATGGTGAATGGTATATTTTCTTGCAAAAACTAATATGTCAATATTATCATCCGCCTAAAAAAAATAAGGTCAAATACATCGGTGGCCCCCTAAAATTGGCACCAAGTTTCACTTAGACACCTTAACTGGGTGATGTTCATTTTAAACATCTTATGTAGGGTTCCGTTGTGTCATTTTGACACTTTTTGCTAACATGTGAAAGTGAGTGTGATACACTCAACAATAGAGCGTAAAAGACTCAATTTAGCTATTTTTTGATTTATTTTCTCTTCTTCTTCATTTTTCAAGCTACCACCTCCCACCATTTTTTGAAGCTTAAACTGCTTCAATGGAGGTCGAATTTTTTATTCAAATCCGTTTTCAAGTCAGTTTTCTTCACTGTATTCTTCTTCTTCTTCACTGTATTACTTTTGTAAATCTACAATCACATCCCTCCATCTTGTTTACAGGAAAAATAGATACCAACACTCATATTTCATATTTTCTTTCTTCCTCTCCCTCTTTTCTTCTCACAAAACAACACTAAAAAAAAAAAAAGAGATCTGAAATAATTTAAAAAGTTGATAAAATGACTATTTTAAAGTTATATTATTACAAAATATAGGAATATGTCATTTTTTTTTAAGATTGATTGAAAAAAAAGTGTTATTTAAATTAAAACGGAGTATTAATTTCTATGTTGTCAACGTTAATATTAGGCTTTAGTTGACAAATGAAAAAAAAAATAGACACATGGGATCAATAAGTGATCGGATTCCTCTTTCTATTAAGAAATTCTAAAGAAAAAGTCCCTCAGATGAGGAAAGAAGGGGCTTTTGATCTAGATGGGTAGAAGAAACACTGCAAAAACTGTGGAAATTAAGAACTAACTTCGTTCTATTGCCTAGTGTCTGAGCTAACATTAAGGAATAGACGGAGTATTTTCCGGCTAAATAATCGCCTTTCACATTCTTTCATATTACTAAAAACTAAACAATTGGCTATATAGATAAGGAGTTGAGATTTCTAGCAAACTCTGGATCAATAGAGTCATGATTTTTTATAAAGGATATTAAAATAAAAAGTAAAATAATATATATATTACTGTTAGGGATAAAATACACAATCTCAAATTATTAGTAACTTAATAAAAAAAAATAACTGTTTGAGATAATATTTTAAAAGTTAAGTAATTGTGCGAGAAATCAACTCGCACATTTGTTATGTGTAAAGGACTAATACTCCTTGTATATATATACTTTAAAATTTTATTTCAAATTTGTTGATATGCATGTAATCATCACTAGGGTTGGCGAAATTAAAATTAACCCGCCCAAATCCGTTGCAATTCGTTTAGATTTGGATTGGATTATGACCCGTTGTCTAATCTGTTTTGATTCAATCCATTTCGACCCAAAATCTTGATCCATTATTGTCCTAATCCATTTTGATCCGCCCAATTGCCATCCCTAATCATCACTAATAATAATTTTAAGCATAGAATATAATCACAATTCACAAGAAGATTTTTTTGTCCAATTCACAATAGGAGGAGTTGGATGATTGGGCACGTGGAAAAGATCTTGACGTTTAAATTTTAACAGATAGTACGTAGTGGATTAAAATCGTACTAATATTTTAATATGAAAGGATTATTAATGTTTCATATTAAAGAAAAGGGTAATTTTAATTCTAAAGCCAAAGAGAAGGGATGATTTTGGGCCATTTTTTTTTTAACTAATAAACTTTTATTAATCATCAAAGTATCGAATTACATTGCAATAGATTGCTACAATCCAACAAGTTATATCTCTAACATGCCAAATATACTACGAATTACATAGAAAGTAAGAATATTCTTTTTAAAAAATATAGTTGTGGACTACATCTTATAATCTAGGAGATACTCTTACTCAAATAATTTTTTGCTTGATGATTTACAAGAATTTCTTTAAAAAGATTATATTAAACTATTTACTCCCTTCTCTTAGGTAGACTATAACTTTTCAAGGTCCTTTTCTCACGAAATTCAATTGGGTATTCCGTTCAAGAATACTTACGTATGACTCATGCAAACAATTTGCAAAGAACACAACTTGATAAATTTTATATTTGGAATAATTGACAAATGTTTACATTGAATTTCATAAATTCATGAATATTTTAATGTTATTTTTAACTTCTTTTCGGAGTTATCATAAAACTCTTTTCATTTTTGTTATTTTCTAATTTTAATATCTATATAACATGAGGTGTGTACGCATGTGTATATATATATATATATATATATATATATATATATATATATATATATATATAAATAACCAACGAAACAGGATCTCAGAAGATGGGCGGTAGTCTGCGCGGTCATCTTCAGTCTAGCTTGTTAACATTCGAATTCAAGGAATAAATCCGAATCGAAATATATACAAATTTTTATATAGTTTTATGACTGTATGGAAGGATCTAATCCTTTTACCCAAGCAAGGGGTTTGTCAAGATTCAAATACGCATTGTTATTGAACCCATGTGTCTAGCAGTTCTAACTGGGTATAGAGAGCCCTTTTCAACTCATTAACGGGCTTTGGACCACGGCTGGCTAGACGGAGTCACTAAGACAAAGTCAATAATGTATTGCATCAAATCTGACTGTACCACCATCTCGGAACCAAGTCAAGAAACCATATATAAATTTATTTATATTTAGATAAAGTCTAGATCTTTCATGGTAGATATAAAAGTGAAGTTAGATATCCGACATAGATATGATTCTTTTAGCCGGACGTAGTCACGACTCTAGATCGGAGAAAGAAGAAAATAAAAGAAAGGAAGAATAAAAGTAAGTACCTTGTGCTCTGGCCAACACCAGGGCCTATGATCGAACTATTCACAATTTATTCACTTCCGATCGATCTTCGGTAAACAAAAAACTTTACAAGACAAAGACTTAGAGAGATTTACAATAAAGAAAAAGTGAAGAGGGTTTTCTAAAACCTACTTCTCTTCTAAGAAAGTAAACTAATTTATATACAGAAAAAGAATCTTTGTACAGTAAAAATGGGCCCTTATCAATGGGTCCTATACATACAGTAACAATGTATCTACTGTTGCTCAACAGTGTTTCTACTATTGATAGTGACCTTCACTGTTCAAGATAAGTTTCACACCTGTCCTTCTTTTTAACTCGCAGAGGAAATCTTTCGCCTTTTTTAGCGCATCTTCTGAAGTTGGTTCTTCTGGCTCGAATGGTTGTGCCTCTTGAGCATTATCACGAACATCATCACTCGTTTCACTCCTCATAGAAGTGTCGGATTTGGCGTAGTATTTAGGAGTAGATTCCTCTTAACTTTGTCTAAATAACTATTAATCATTTCTTCTTTGTTTCCATCTTGATTGGAAATTCTTCTGGCCATATGCTTAACAGAGCTATCAACAACTATCCCTTTTTTAGGAGAAGTACCATAGTCATGGATTTTCTGGGTAATAAGGTCCAGAATTTCTTGCCCGTATAAGGACTTTGTTTTGGGATCTTTCTTTATTAATTTGTCCCAAAAGTTATTATAATAAGTTAGATATAAATAGGGAATTTGTTCTTCGATAAAACCTACTTGCGGGGTCCATTTATGAATCTAGGGAATAGAGAATTCGATGAAGAAATAGATTTGTTCAATTTGTTCCATATAACAGATATGATCTGAGTGGTATAAGTTATTAAGGTCCGGTGAAATCTTAACCCATTCTCTGTATAAATTTAAAAAGGGGTCAGGCAAAATCTTTGTTGTTGGGTCATGGTATGACCACTAGTTGAAGAACCAATTAGGAATTGGCTGAGCAAATATCTTTGCACAAATCTTAATAAACCAAGTATATTTATGCCTCTCATTACTATAGTAGAGGACTTTATTAAAAGCATTAATATAATTCCAATAGGTGAAATTCGTAGGGACTTTGTTCAGGCTGATCTGTCTTTCTTTCATTGAGGAAACGCCCCAATCTTCAACAGATATAATCTGTTTTATAATCATTTTGGTGAAGTTATAAACGTTCTCGCTGGTGTTATAACCTGAAAAATGCTGAAACTCAGCACTACCAGTACTTATCAGGATTGTCTCATAATAAGATCGGATTTTGTATGACTCACCCAAAAAATATAATCTGTTAATCAAATATCGCTGGAATATCATCCAGGGTTCTTCTTTTCTCTGAATCTTAGAGTTTTCTAGAACAAATATCATTTCTTCCTTTGCTACCCTTTCATAAGATTTGATATCATCAATCTCATCTTTAGCTATTGAGGCAAAGGTATAACTCTGCTCCTCTGATAGATGTGTTTGTAACTGTGCGTATAGTGGATTATTTTCTAGAATATCTTCTAGATGTATAGAAGAAGCCTTTTTTTGAAATCTTTTTAAATTGACCAAACTCATCCCTCCTCTTTGTATAATTGGGGAGCTGGATGAAGAAGATCTGTATAACGATCCTAATGATTCTGGGGATAATCTTCCCCTTCCTTTGGTATAACCGCCTTTTCCTCTAGCCTTGGTTACCCAAGGAGAGTCCATCCTACAAACAAAACATTTTGTTTTATTCAAATGCATAATATTCGTTATAGTAATATAGTTCATCGACAAAATTAACGATTTCTTCTATTGTATGAATAGAGTAAACACCTATAAGCATGCCATCTATAATTTTCCATAGAATTTCTTCCTGTATATCTCGATTGAGAGGAAGTACCCTTAGTATAGTAACTAAAGTTTTATCTGTAAAGAAAAGAGACAAAAAACTCATTATGAAGATAAGTATTCTCTGGATAAGAAATCTGGATGAGAGTTATCACTCCCTTTTTTATAATGAATTTCAAAATCAAAAGGGGCTAACTAGGTCTGCCACCTAGCAAATATTAATTTAAAAGCATCATGTTTAAAACCTTTATCAAACATATATTTTAGTGATTGTGCATTAGTTTTAATAAAAAAATTTGATTATATAAATCGTCTTGAAATTTTAATACGCATTTAACAATGGTCAACATTTCATGATTCACCGTAGCATATTTCTACTGAACATCGCTCCATTTTCCTAAATGAAATCTGATCAAATATTCATTTTGGTCATGGGGATTGATTTGTTTCAATATTCCACCATAACCAATGTTAGAGGCATCTGTCTCAATAATTTTCTGTCAAGTAGGGTTAGCAAGAGTTAGACAAGGCAAAGATTGCACAAGAAGTTTAATACTCTTTATCAAATTTGAGTGACTATTAGTCCAAGGTGATTTATGATCTTTTTTCAGCATGTCATATAACCGGGCTAAGTCACAAGATAAACTCTTATAAAAGGGGAAAATATAATTTAGACTTCCCAAAAATCTTTGCAATTGAGTCCTATCAGTAATAACATCAGAAAACTTAGAAGCAAAGTCAATCGATCGTTGAATCAGGGTAACCTTCCCTTGACAAATAAGCTGTCCTAAGAATCTTATATTAGTTTGAAATAAACTCATCTTAGGTTTAGAAATCACCAAACCATTTTGTATAACAATTTTCTTGAAAATGTCTAAATGTTTAATATGTATTTACAGAATTTTTGAGTAAACCAAAATATCATCAATATAAACAACGATTAAAACCAAATAAGAATTGAAAATATCATTCATAAATTACTGAAATTTAGAAGGAGCGTTTTTCAAACCTAATGGCATAACATTCCACTCATATTGTCCAAATGGGACATTAAAGACTGTTCTATAAAAATGTTCTTTAAATATTTGAATCTGCCAATATCCTGAGTTTAAATCAAATTTAGAAAAGATATTAGCATCGTATAATCTGGATAATAAGTCTCTTTTATTCGAAATAGGACATCGCATTCATTTTAAGTATTTATTCAGGATCTCAGAAGATGGGCGGTAGTCCGCGTAGTCATCTTCAATCTAGCTTGTTAACATCCAAATTCAAGATATAAATTCGAATCGAAGTATATATAAATTTTTATATAATTTTATGACTGTATAGAAGGATCTAATCCTTTTACCCAAGGAAAGTGTCTGTCAAGATTCAAATACATATTGTTATTGAGCCCATGTGTCTATCAGTTCTAACCAGGTATAGAGCGTCCTTTCAATTCATTAACGGGTTGTGGACCACGGCTGGCTAGACGGAGTCACTAAGACAAAGCCAATAACGTATTTGCATCAAATCTGACTGTACCACCATCTCCGAACCAAGTCAAGAAATCATATATAAATTTATTTATATTTAGATAAAATCTAGATCTTTCATGGTAGATATAAAAGCAAAGTTAGATATCCGACATATATATCATTCTATTAAAAGGAAAAAATATAATTTACACTTCCTAAAAATCTTTTGCAATTGAGTCATATCTGTAATAACATCAGGAAACTTAGAAGCAAAGTTAATCGATCGTTGAATCGGGGTAACCTTCTCTTGACAAATAAGATGTCCTAAAAATCTTATATTAGTTTGAAATAAACTCATCTTAGGTTCATAAATCACCAAACCATTTTGTATAACAATTTTCTTGGAAATATCTAAATGCTTAATATGCATTTTCAGAGTTTTTGAGTAAATTAAAATATCGTCAATATAAACAATGATAAAATCCAATTAAGGATTGAAAATATCATTCATAAATTTCTAAAATTCAGAAGGAGCATTTTTCAAAACAAAGGGCATAACATTCCACTCATATTGTCCAAATGGGACGTTAAAGGATGTTCTATAAGAATGTTCTTTAAATATTTGAATCTGCCAATATCCTGATTTTAAATCAAATTTAGAAAAGATATTAGCATCGTATAATCTGGATAATTGTAATGACCCTCCTGGTCATTTTTGTTTCTTGCCTTCTGTGTGTCATTTAGAGCGTTCCTGTAGCGACCTCAACAAAATTATGACTTGCTGAGACTGACAGTTCGGTCACCTGGTCGTTCGTTTGGTTTTGGTGTGAGTTTTAGTGTTTTGAAGCTTATGAACCTTGAACGATCATTTTCGATCAAAAGTTTAAGAAGATAACATCGAAATCCAATTTTGACAGCTCCATCAGCTCCGGAAGGGTCATTTTAGGCTAGTAGCATGGTCGGTATGACTCCCGAGGTTTTCAGTGTGAGTCGGTGCGATTTGACGTTTTAGCTTTCGAAATTTGGCCTAAGGTTGACTTTGATCAACATTCTTAGAAAACGTGCTTGGATGAAAATTTTGTCAGCGCGGTTAGCTCTAAAATGTTGAGTTTGGTCTAGAACAACCTTTTGTTCGACTCCCGAGGTCTGTGGACTCATTTCGAGTCCTTCAGTGGATTTTGGTTAAAATGACTCTTGGAAGTGGGACCCACTTTTTATCAAGATGACCTCTGATGGAAATTTTAACTGCGCCGTTGAGTCTGGAATGTCGAATTTGGTAGGATAGCATATTTTTTTTATTTTTATCGGGTCCCGATCGAATTTCAAGCCCCCGTCGGAGACTTAATATATGGCAGCCAAATCTGGTGCAGACCAAACCAGCTTTATTTGCCAACTTCAAACCCTCATAATTCTCTCATTTATAGTCCAAATTTAGTGATCCAAAGGTTCATCTTGTGTGGTTTTTTGCAAGAAATGCGTTGGTGAGCTCGAAAACTGATTTGGGCTCCCCGTTTGAGGTAAATCTCGTAAAACACCTGCTGCTGCGAATTGTTTTGGAAGCTCGAGTTTGGAATTTTAAAAACTGATTTCTCAGTTGTTTTAGGTCCGATTTTAGTAATTCTTGAGGCTAACTTGAGTGTTTTTTTGAGGAGAACGTGTTGGTATAGTTAGATTTCATATTTAAAGTTTTGCTGTGGGTAAAAAATCGTGTTTTAGTTGTTGTCAAGCTCATTTTCGAGCTATATTTTTGGAAAATTTTGGAAGATGAGTTCTTGGTCGTTTTAGATCCAAATTAGGTGATTCAAAAGCCTAGATTGTGGGGTTCTTCGTGAGAATCATCGTGGTCTAATTGGCTTTAGCATCTGGACCCTCCTTTTTGGTATTTTCTCGTAAATAGCTGCTGCTATTGTTGTTCCTTTTAGTGTGTTTTGGGTTTTTCGTTGTATGTTGTGTTGGGCTGTTTCGAGCCTCAAATTGTGTTCCATTTTGGAAAACAAGTTCAGGGAGGTGTTTAAAAATCTATTTTTAGGGTTAATTTTGGGATTTCCAGCGCGGGCCCCACTTTCACCGTTTTAACCCCGAAATTGGTCCGTCTCCGTTTCTTGTGATTTTAGTGTCTAAATGACCGTAATAATGTTGTGACTCTATTTTTTGATAGTGTGTCAGCATTTTGAGGTTGTTTGAAAGGGAAAAACTCCGGAGAAGTGACTTTTGGAGCACGCGTGGTCGGCCTACAGGTAGGCTACGATTTCCCTCTCTTAGATTGAGCTTGAGAGTGTGAATGCATGTTGATTAGTTGAGATTTGGGTTGGTAATTATTGAATAGTGCATATATGTTTAGAAATCATGCTTCGATCTCTTTCGGGATTTATTGGTTAACAATGAGCATGCTTGGTGTTACAAATTGACCCTCCTTGCTATGTGGAGTGTTTGTATGCTTAATTACTATTTATTTGAAGCATGTTGGACCTTAGTTTAGGTTTGACTAGGGCTTGGCTTAGAAATTCATGATTCGAAATCGATAGGCCTTAGTGTTGCCCCGACGTCGCTCGGCCGGCTTAAATCCCTGTAGACTGGTGTAGCAGACTAGAGTCTGATAGTTTGGAATACACTTACTTCGACGATAGTTGTCTTTATATTTTTTTTTCTTTCCCGATATTGCGGATTCGCGAATTACACCAACGACATTAGTTTTGCTTCGCAATTTCGAAGTTGGTTTCGATTAAATTTCAAGGACTTACATTAATTGGCTAAGTGTGGATGGTGTTCCATGGACATTTTGCACATGGAATGATTGGAACTCTTTCAGCAACTACATTGATACCTCTGTCGGGTTTTCGAATTCGATCTCCAGTTTAGACCTCATGATACTTATATAGAGCATCCGGTTCGAAGTTCGACCTCTATCACTCAGATACTTATATAGAGCATCCAGTTCGAGGTCCTGCCTCTATCTCTTAGTTACTTATACAGAGCATCCGATTAGAGGTCCGGCCTCAGTTACTTGATACTTGTGATTGGTTACTTGGGTACTTCTAGCGAGCATCCGGTTCGAGTTCTGGCCTCCGTATTGTCAGATTCTATTATTTGGGTTTGAGGTTTTCGTTCGATGTTCTGTGTTCTTGGGTTCTCATATGTAATTCTCTTTAATTATAGTTTTTCTATGTACTCGTCGGGCTTATGTGGGTCCGTTCAGGTTTTTAATTTAACTTGCGCACGAGTGTACCTTCTGGCTTATGGAGGTCCAGTTAGGTGTAGTTAGCTTATAACTTACTTTAGTTAGTTATTTCTACACTCGTGTGCATTCGATTGTTAATTAGTTTTAGTTATTTTTCGTTCTTGACCTCTGTTTGTGTTATTCCTTCTTTTCATATTGCTTTTACTTTTCAAGTTCAGTCGGTCCATGATGCCTACTGGGTACCTGTTGTTTTGGTACTCATGCTACGCTCTGCATCTGTTTCGTGATGCAGGTTCGATCACCAGTGGCCAGCGTTGATCCAGCTTGAAGTAATATGATTCGGAGATGGGGGTGAGCACACGACATTCTGTACTATTTCAGTCTCCATCTGTATATATAGACTTGTCTTTTGCCTTTCGAGACAGTCGAGTCTCTGTAGTCCACTTTTGGGACTTGTACTCTTTTGTTTGTAGCTCTGTACTAGTCACTTTCAGGTTTTGGGAGGGATCCTTAATTGCATATATGTTTTGGTTTGCCCCCGCTTGTTTTATTATATTAAATTTTGTCTACTCTTGTTTAGTTTTTATCCTCAGACTCATTACTTATTATTCTGGGTTACGGGTCGGCTTACTTACTAGTGGGTTATAGGAGGTGCCACCATGGCTCGAGAAATCGAGTCATGAAAAGTTGGTACCAGAGCCCTAGGTTCACCGGTCTCACTTGTACAGAGCTAACGTCTAATAGAGTCTTGCGGATCGGTGCGGAGACGTCCGTAACTTATCTTCGGGAGGCTACAGGATGTCTTTAGTAATATTTTCTCTTTTGTTCACTTTTGTGCAATGTGTGTCTTATTGTTTTCTTGAAATCTCACTTATTTCACTCTATCACAGAATAGCTCGCACGCGAGGTGGCGCGGTCGGGGATGATGCACCCGAGCATGCAGATAGAGCCCCAACTTAGGGTAGACGTCGACCTAGAGGTTGAGCACCGACCCGAGATGAAGAGGAGGAGCCCTAGGCAGCATATGTACCTCCACAGTCGGTGGGCTCGGGACCAGTCCAACCACCATCTGCACCTGCACCTGCACCTACACCTGCTGCAGCGCCTGATCTTCATGCCTTGTTGACTCAGATATTAGCAGCTATTGGGGAGATGCGTCAGGCACCAGTTTCAGCTCCTGCTCCAGCATCGCAGGGTCAGCCTGTCGCAGTAGCACCAGAGGTTCGGCCATCACTAGTTCAGGTAGCCGCCCAGCCAGACTTAAAGGATAAGGAAATGCCACTACGCGAGCAGAAGATGCTCAGGGTATTCCAGAGGTTGGCGCCACCGATATTCTCAGGGGCGATTGGGGAGGACGCCCACGAGTTCCAGCTCACTTGCCAGGAGTAGCTAGAGTCATTAGGCCTCTTGGAGTCGAGAGGAACCGACTTTACCGCTCACCAATTTCGTGGGCCAGCCAGGCAGTGGTGGCGTTCGTATCGAGAATTCAGGCCAGCTGGATTGCCTCCTATATCTTGGAGTGAGTTCTTAGAGGCTTTCTTAGCTCGATTCATGCCACGGAGTGTCAGGGATAGGCTTCGTGATCAGTTCTCTAGATTGGAGCAGGGCCCTATGACGGTCTCAGAGTATGAGATGAGGTTCCACGAGTTATCTCGGCATGCTACCATGATTCTGCCCACGGAGGAGGAGAGGGTTTGTTTTTTGTACGTGGGTTACGGTATCGTCTGAGGGTCGACACAGAGCATTTGGTTTCGGCCGGTTGTTCATTTCTTGATGTGGTAGATCATGCTCGATCCATAGAGCATATTCATCGTGAGGCCCAAGGGGGTAGCGATAAAAGTGCGCTACTAGGGCAGCTACAGCGGGTCCCAGACTAGGGGAAGGGACTCCTATGATAGGCCCCGCCAGAGGTTCCAGCAGGGTCAGTCTAGTCGGCCTACTCAGGCGGCATTACCTACTTCTGAGGAAGGCCAGCATCAGCAGGGTGGTCCTAGTGCAGGTCAGAGTTCGAGGGGATCAGATTCTCTCCCTTCATACTGTGGTTGGGTTTCTACAGAGCGTTCAACTTCGGGGTGTTATGATTATGGTGCTCTTGATCATTGGTCTAGAGGGTGCCCCCGGCGAGGGCGAGTAGCGATTGTACCAGCTCCCCTTGCACCTAGACCGATTTCAGCAGTCCCCTCTCCAGCTAGTGGTAGTGGTCAGGACCAGGGCTGTCAGGATAATCGACAGGGTGCCAAAGGTGGAGCTCGGGGAAGCAGGTCAGATGGTAGATCAGACGCACCGGGCAGAAGTGCTCAGGGCCATTTCTACGCTGCCCCGGCAAGGGCGGCGACTGAGGCATCTGACGATGTCATCACAGGTATGCTTTTATTATGTCATTAGTATGCTACAGTATTATTTAATCCTGGATCCACATTCTCGTATGTATCTGTTTATTTTGCTCCCCGATTGGGTATGAGGTCTGAGTCTTTGGCAGAGCCGATTCATGTTTCTACCCCAATGGGTGAGTCCTTAGTAGTGGATCAGGCATTGCGATCTTGCTTAATGACTATCCAGGGTTATGATACTAGAGTTGATCTTATCCTGCTAGATATGATTGATTTTGATGTGATTTTAGGTATGGACTGGTTATCCCCCTACCATGCGGTCTTGGATTGCTATGCCAAGACCATTACTTTAGTTATGCTTGGCATTCCCCTAATGTTGTGGTACAATGCTCATAGTCACACACCGACAGGGATCATCTCTTTTATGCGTGCTAAACGGTTGGTTGCTTCTGGATGTTTAGCTTATTTGGCTTATGTTAGAGATGTGAGTAGGGAGGGCCCTTCAGTTGACTCAGTTCCTATGGTTAGAGAGTTTGCAGATGTGTTCCCTACCTGGCCTACCCCCAGAGCGTGACATTGATTTTGCCATAGATTTGGAGCCTAAAACCCGTCATATTTCTATTCCGCCTTACCGGATGGCTCCTGCAGAGCTCATGGAGCTCAGTGTTCAGTTAGAGGACCTCTTAGGTAAGGGGTTCATCCGTCCGAGTGTGTCGCCTTGGGGTGCTTCGGTTTTGTTTATGAAAAAGAAGGATGGGACTATGAGGATGTGCATTGATTACAGGCTGAATAAGGTAACGGTGAAGAATCGTTACCCCATGCCTCGTATTGATGACTTGTTTGATCAGATTCAGGGTGCCGTCGTGATTTCTAAGATTGATTTGAGATTCGGGTACCATCAACTGAGGATTAGGGCAACGGACATCCCTAAGACCGCATTTAGGACTCGTTACAGCCACTATGAGTTCCTTGTGATGTCTTTTGGGTTGACTAATGCCCCTGCCACCCTCATGGACTTGATGACACGTGTGTTCAGGCCATACCTTGATTCATTTGTTATCGTCTTCATTGATGACATATTGGTATACTCGCGGAGTTGGAGTGAGCATGAGCAACATTTGAGGATAGTGCTCCAGACTTTGAGAGATCATCGGCTTTATGACAAGTTCTCAAAGTGCGAGTTTTGGCTTGAGTCTGTAGCATTCTTGGGGCACGTGGTGTCCAAAGAGGGTATTCGGGTTGATCCGGCGAAGATTAAGGCTATTCGTGATTGGGATAGGCCTACTTCTGTTACTGAGGTTCGTAGTTTTGTTGGGTTAGCGAGTTACTATAGACGCTTTGTTGAGGGTTTTTCTACTATTACAGCCCTTTTAACTCGGTTGACTCGTGTTGATGTTCCTTTTGTTTGGTCAGAGGAGTGTGAGGTGAGTTTTTTGAGGCTCAAGGAGTTATTGACCACCGCCCCTATATTAACTCTTCCAATTGAGGGCGAGGGCTTTACGGTTTATTGTGACGCATCCAGCATTGGTTTGGGTTGTGTATTGATGCAGCGGGGCCACAATATTTCTTATACGTCGAGGTAGTTTAAGATCCATAAGCGCAACTACCCCACTCATGACTTGGAGTTGGCGGCGGTAGTTTTCACGCTTAAGATTTGGAGGCACTACTTATATGGAGATCGATATGAGATATTTACCGATCATAGGAGTCTTCAATACATCATAAGCCAGAGAGACCTTAATTCGAGGCAGCATCGTTGGATTAAGCTCCTGAAGGACTACAACCTTTCTATTTTCTATCATCCGGGCAAGGCGAATGTGGTAGCGGATGCCTTGAGCCGAAAGGCGGTGAGTATGGGTAGTCTAGCCTTCTTATCTATTGAGGAGCGACCCTTGGCTTTGGACGTTCAGTTCTTAGCTAATAACATGGTTCGGTTGGATATTTCATATTCTAGGCGCGTCTTGGCCTATATGAAAATTCAGTCTTCTTTGCTTGATAGGATCCGTGGTTGCCAGTTTGAGGATAAGGCATTAGTGGTCCTTAGAGATCGAGTGTTAGCGAGTGATGGTGGTCAGGCTACCTTAGATCCTGATGGGGTGTTGAGATTCGCCGGTCGCATTTGTGTTCCGAGATTTGGAAATTTGATTCAGTTGATACTTTCTGAGGCACATGAGTCTAGATACTCTGTCCATCCGGGCACAGCGAAGATGTATCAGGATTTGAGGCAGCATTACTGGTGGGGTGGCATAAGGAGAGATATTGCTGACTTTGTTTCCCGTTGCTTGTGTTGCCAGCAGGTGAAGGCCGAGCATTTGAGGCCTGGTGGTGAGTTCCAAAGATTACCCATTCCGAAGTGGAAGTGGGAGCGTATTACTATGGACTTCATTGTGGAGTTGCCTCGGACTTCTAGAGGTGTTGACAGCATTTGGGTCATCGTGGATCGATTGACCAAGTCAGCACACTTCCTCCCTGTTCATACTACTTTTAGTGCCGAGAGGTTGGCTCGTATCTACATTAGGCAGTTGGTCAGACTTCATGGGGTGCTGAATTCTATTATATTAGATCGGGGTTCTCTGTTCACGTCTAGCTTTTAGAGGACCTTTCAGGATGAGTTGGGCACTCGGGTTGACCTTAGCACAGCTTTTCACCCACAGACAGATGGCCAGTCGGAGTGTACTATTCAGGTCTTTGAGGATATGTTGCGAGCCTATGTTATGGACTTTGGAGGTCAAAGGGACTAGTTCTTGCCTTTGGCGGAGTTTGCGTACAACAACAACTACCATTCTAGTATTCAGATGGCCCCGTTCGAGGCCTTGTATGGTAGGCGTTGTCGCTCTCCGGTGGGCTGGTTTGAGTCTACAGAGCCTAGGCCACGAGGTACAGATTTGATTCAAGAGGCTTTGGACCAGGTAAGAGTGATTCAGGATAGACTCAGGACTGCTCAGAATAGGCACCAGAGTTATGCAGATCAGAGGCGTCGACCTTTGAGATTCTCTATTGGTGATCAGGTATTCCTCCGTATGTCGCCCATGAAGGGCGTGATGAGGTTTAGGAGGTGAGGTAAGCTTAGCCCCAGGTATATTGGGCCTTTTGAGATACTCCGGACAGTTGGGAAGGTTGCTTATGAGTTGGCCCTACCTCCAGCATTTTCAGCTATCCACTCGATTTTCCATGTCTCGATGTTACGCCGGTATGTTCCTGATGAGTCTCATGTGCTCCAGTATGATGCAGTCGAGTTGGATGACCGTTTGACTTTTGTAGAGGAGCCAGTTGCCGTCCTAGCCAGAGATGTGAGGAGATTGCGCACGAGAGACATTCCTGTTGTTAAGGTCCGTTGGAGACATCGTCCAGTTGAGGAGGCTACTTGGGAGGTCGATCAGGAGATGCGAGAGCAGTTCCCCAGCTTGTTTGAGCCCTCAGGTATATCCTTATACTTTTCTTTCGCGGACGAAAGTCCTTTTTAATAGTGGATATTGTAATGACCCTCCAGTCATTTTTGTTTCTTGCCTTCTGTGTGTCATTTAAAGCGTTCCTGTAGTGACCCCAAGTCAATTATGACTTGCTGGGACTAACAGTTCGGTCACCTGGTCGTTCGTTTGTTTTTTGTGTGAGTTTTAGCATTTTAGAGCTTATGAACCTTGAACGATCATTTTCGATCAAAAGTTTAAGAAGATGATATCAGAATCCAATTATGACAGTTCCATTAGCTCCGGAAGGGTCATTTTAGGCTAGTAGCATGATTGGTATGACTCCCAAGGTTTTCAGTGTGAGTCGGTGCGATTAGGCGTTTTAGCTTTTGAAATTTTGCCTAAGGTTGACTTTGGTCAATATTCTTGGAAAACGTGCTCGAATGAAAATTCCGTCAGCACGATTAGCTCCGGAATGTTGAGTTTGGTCTAGAACAACGTTCTGTTCGACTCTCGATGTCTCTAGACTCATTTCGAGCCCTTCGGTGGATTTTGGTTAAAATGTCTCTTGGAAGTGGGACCCACTTTTTATCGAGATGACCTCTGATGGAAATTTCGACTGCGCCATTGAGTTTGGAATGTCGAATTTGGTAGGATAGTATATCTATTTTATTTTTATCGGGTCCCGATCGAATTTCGAGCCCCCATCGGAGACTTAATATATGACAGTCAAATCTGGTGCAGACCAAACCAACTTTATTTGTCAACTTCAAACCTTCATAACTCTCTCATTTATAGTCCAAATTTAGTGATCCAAAGGTTTATCTCGTGTGGTTTTTCGTAACGAACGCATTGGTGAGCTCGGAAACTGTTTTGGGCTCTCCATTTGAGGTAAATCTCATAAAATACCTGCTGCTGTGACTTGTTTTGTGAGCTCGAGTTTGGAATTTTAGAAACTGATTTCTCAGTCATTTTAGGTCTGATTTCAGTAATTCTTGAGGCTAACTTGAGTGTTTTTTTGAGGAGAACGTGTTGGTATGGTTAAATTTCATATCTAAAGCTTTGTTGTGGGTAAAAAGTCGTGTTTTAGTTGCTGTCAAGCTCATTTTCAAGCTATATTTTTGAAAATTTTGGAAGATGAGTTCTTGGTCGTTTTAGGTCCAAATTTGGTGATTCAAGAGCCTACATTGTGGGGTTTTTCATGAGGATCATCTTGGTGTGATTGGTTTTAGCATATAGACCCTCGTTTTTGGTATTTTCTCGTAAATAGCTGCTGCTATTGTTGTTCCTTTTAGTGTGTTTTGCATTTTTCGTTGTATGTTGTGTAGGGCTGTTCCAAGCCTCGAATTGTGTTCCATTTTGGAACACAAGTTTAGGGAGGTGTTTAAGAACATATTTTTAGAGTTAATTTTGGGATTTCCAGCCCAGGCCCCACTTTCTCTATTTTGACCCCAAAATTGGTCTGTCTCCGTTTCTTGTGATTTTAGTGTATAAACGACCGTAATAACATTGTGACTCTATTTTTGATAGTGTGTCAGCATTTTGAGGTTGTTTGAAAGGGAAAAACTCCGGAGAAGTGACTTTTGGAGCACGCGTGGTCGGCCTACAGGTAGGCTACGGTTTTCCTCTCTTAGATTGAGCTTGAGAGTGTGAATGCATGTTGATTAGTTGGGATTTGGGTTGAAAATTATTGAATAGTGCATATGTGTTTAGAAATCATGCTTTGGTCTCTTTCGGGATTTATCGGTTAACAATGAGCATGCTTGGTGTTACAAATTGACCCTCCTTGCTATGTGGAGTATTTGTATGCTTAATTACTGTTTATTTGAAGCATTTTGGACCTTAGTTTAGGTTTGACTAGGGCTTGGCTTAGAAATTCATGATTCGAAATCGATAGGCCTTAGTTTTGCCCCGACATCGCTTAGCCGGCTTAGATCCCTGTAAACTGGTGTAGCAGACTAGAGTCTGATAGTTTGGACCTTAGTTAGGCAATATGTTTACTTCGACGATAGTTGTCTTTATATTTTTTTTCTTTCCCGATATTGCGGCTTCGCAAATTACGCCGACACGATACTAGTTTTGCTTCGCGATTTTGAAGGTGGTTTCGATTAAATTTCTAGGATTTACATTGATTGGCTAAGTGTGGACGGTGTTCCATGGACATTTTGCACATGGAATGATTGGAACTCTTTCAACAATTACATTGACACCTTTGTCGAGTTTTCGAATTCGAGCTTCAGTTTAGACCTTATGATACTTATATAGAGCATTCGGTTCGAGGTCCGGCCTCTTTCGCTCAGATATTTATATAGAGCATCCGGTTCGAGGTCCGACCTCTATCTCTTAGTTACTTATACAGAGCATCCAATTAGAGGTCCGGCCTCA
Organism: Solanum bulbocastanum; assembly: GCA_037074985.1. NCBI lineage: Eukaryota > Viridiplantae > Streptophyta > Magnoliopsida > Solanales > Solanaceae > Solanum > Solanum bulbocastanum. Next base: position 5,989,992 of record CM073604.1, read on the forward strand.
GTTACTTGATACTTGTGATTGGTTACTTGGGTACTTCTAGCGAGCATCTGGTTCGAGTTCCGACCTCTATATTGTCGAATTCGATTATTTGGGTTTGAGGTTTTCGTTCGATGTTCTGTGTTCTTGGGTTCTCATATGTAATTCTCTTTAGTTATAGTTTTTCTATGTACTCGTCGGGCTTATGGGGGTCCGTTCGGATTTTTAATTGAACTTGTACATGAGTGTACCTTTTGGCTTATGGCGGTCCAGTTAGGTGTAATTAGCTTATAGATTACTTTAGTTAGTTATTTCTACACTCGTGTGCATTCGATTGTTACTTAGTTTTAGTTAATTTTCATTCTTGACCTCTATTTGTGTTATTCCTTCTTTTCATAGCCTATAATGCCTATTGGTACCTGTTGTTTTGGTACTCATGCTACGATCTGCATCTGTTTCGTGATGCAGGTCCGAGCACTGGTAGCCAGCGTTGATCCAGCTTGGAGTAGTATGATTCGGAGACGGGGGTGAGCACACAACGTTCTGTACTATTTCAGTCTCCATCTGTATATATAGACTTGTCTTTTGCCTTTCGAGACAATCGAGTCTCTGTAGTCCACTTTTGGGACTTGTACTCTTTTGTTAGTAGCTCTGTACTGATGACTTCCAGGTTTTGGGAGGGATCCTTAATTGTATATATGTTTTTGTTTGCGCCCGTTTGTTTTATTATACTAAATTTTGTCTACTCTTGTTTAGTTTCTACCCTCAGACTCATTACTTGTTCTGGGTTACGGGTCAGCTTACCTACTAGTGGGTTATAGTAGGTGCCACCATGGCTCGAGAAATCGGGTCGTGACAATAATAAGTCTCTTTTATTTGAAATAGGACACCGTATTCATTTTAAATATTTATTCAGGATCTCAGAAGACGAGCAATAGTCCGCGCGGCCATCTTCAATCTAGCTTGTTAACATCGAATTCAAGGAATAAATTTGAATCGAAAAAAATACAAATTTTTATATAGTTATATGATTGTATCGAAGGATCTAATCCTTTTACCCAAGCAAGGGGTCTGTCAAGATTCAAATACGTATTGTTATGAGCCCATGTGTCTATCAGTTCTAACCGTGTATAAAGCGTCATTTTCAACTCATTAACGGGCTATGGACCACGGCTAGCTAGACGGAGTCACTAAGACAAAGTCAACAATGTATTTGCATCAAATCTGATTGTACCACAATCTCGGAACCAAGTCAATAAACCATATATAAATTTATTTATATTTAGATAAAGTCTGAATCTTTCATGATAGATATAAAAGCAAAATTAGATATCCGACATAGATATGATTCTTTTAAAAGGGGGAATTATAATTTAGACTTTCCAAAAATCTTTTGCAATTGAGTCCTATCAGTAATAACATCAGGAAACTTAGAAGCAAAGTGAATCGATCGTTGAATCAGGGTAACCTTCCCTTGACAAATAAGATGTCCTAAGTATCTTATATTAGTTTCAAAAAAAACTTATCTTAGGTTTAGAAATCACCAAACTATTTTGTATAAGAATTTTCTTGAAAATGTCTAAATGCTTAATATGCATTTCCAGAGTTTTTGAGTAAACCAAAATATCATCAATACAAACAATGATAAAATCCAAATAAAGATTGAAAATATCATTCATAATTTTCTAAAATTCAGAATGAGAGTTTTTCAAACCAAAGGGCATAACATTCCCCTCATATTGTCCAAATGGGTCGTTAAAGACTGTTCTATAAGAATGTTCTTTAAATATTTGAATCTGCCAATATCCTGATTTTAAATCAAATTTAGAAAAGATATTAGCATCGTATAATCTGGATAATAAGTCTCTTTTATTCGGAATAGGATACCATATCCATTTTAATTGTTTATTCAAAGGTTTATAATTTAATACTAACCTGGGGACACCTCATTCCTTTCAGCTACATTATTAACATAAAAAGCAGTACAAGACCAACGAGATTTTGAAGGTTTTATTAAACTCTTTCGTAATAAGCTATCAATTTCCTTTTTGTAGAATTCTACCAATTTGGTGTTCATCTCGCAAGGACGAGACTTAGTAGGTATATCATCCTCAGAAAAGTTTTCCTTATATGGAAGAGTAACAATAAGCCTTTTTTATCCCAAAAATCACTAAGATGATCAATACAAATATCAATGGCCATTTGTTCATAAATTAATTTGATTTTCTCTTGTACTTTAGCAGATGTTAAAGTATCAAATATATTCATACTAAACTATTCAAGTTGTAAAGAATCAAGATGTTTTTGCTTCATATCAATTAAAACATTTATATCACGAGAAATAGGGTAAGTGATGAAAGTATAACTGATATTCTGATCTTCATATGTAGCAGAAAAACTTTTAACAATTATGCTAGTAAATGGATAAATAGCATTTATAAAAGGTGTTCCAAGTATAATTGGAGGGTATAACTGATTTTTTACCAAGAAAAAGAAATACGGAATGCAAACTTTATTTTGGCAAATGCGAGTATTAGGCAGTTTATACTTTATACATAAAGCATGTCCAGATGTAGATTTAACCATATGAGTTATTTTTTCAAAGTATTTAGTAGGTACAAAACCTTCTTGAATGCAACTCGCATCAGCTCCACTATCAATCATAGCAACATTAGTTATAGAAAAACTATTATCAATTAATATGGTGCATTTAATATACCACTTATGAGCAATTACAATTTGCATCATTCCTGCAAACATGCCCTGTTTAAGATCAGGATTAAAAGGTTTTGCAAGAGTATTTTCTTCAGCAATATTTTTTCCTTTGTTATTAATAGTTTCAATCTGAGTAAGACGATGATCACAAATCATTTGATTCTGTTTAATAGATTTAATCTCATTTTTCAAATTTTCAATTTTATTCTTCAAATCATCAAAAGAAGAATCTCTTGTAGAAATAGTTTGTTTGTTAAGTCTGTTATGAACTTCAGACAAAGAATAAGAAACAAAATATTCATATTTAAAATCATTCTTTTGTTTTCCAAAATTCTTTGAAGACCTAGCACTATTATTAACAGCTAATTGAATAATTTTTTCACAAAGATTATTATCAGTAACTTCTTTCAAAAGTTTTATGACATTATCAAAAGTAATAGTATTGATATTTAAATCTTCAAATTCATTATTATTACAAGAGCAAATATCACCTTGACCAAATTTACAAGTATCACAAGCATTTATATTACCATGCTGATTATTGTCAGATAATTCAGGAAAAACAATAGCGTCTTCAGAATCCGACTCAGAATCATAATCGGACTCATAACAAGAGGTGTATAAGAAAACTATAAAATTTATCAAGAACTTCTTCATCCAATTCTAAGGTTTTCAGGTTTTCAAGCTTGCAATTGGATGTTATATGTCCAAAATTGCGACACGTATAACACTTAATTTTGATGAGATCTCACTTCCACCTATTCTTAGTAAATTTTTTAGATCTACGAGAGGCTTTTCTATCTTCCCGTTCTTCGTTAGATCTTCGTCTATGTCTTCTTTTCCTATAAGGTTCATCGGGATTAGAATCTCTCGAATCTCTATGTTTGGCCTTCTTCTTGCTATTAGCCGAAGTATCAGGTAAACCAAACTGGGTACAAAAGTCTCCTAGTTGAGATCTTTATCTAAGCTTATCCATCTTAAGATGTCTAGATAATTTCAATTCGTTGCACAAGTTTATCCCTTCTTGAGTGCAAACTCCTATCAATCGCCCATAGGTATAATCTCCATAACAAATTTCACCATTCTCATTTCTAAGTATCTTTTTAACCCTTAATGCAAATAATGGGGGAAGGCCAACTATGAATTTAGCTTTTCAATGTTCATAGTTATTTTCGGGTAGTTTCATTACCTTACTCATATAAGTATCTTTATACCATTTGAATTCTCCCAAGGTTCTACAGCGTAGACCGTTTAACAGGGTACGAACAGTTTCGAACTGATTGGTAATTCTACCATTGAAATATTCTAAAATGGTTAATACTAAGGTATAAACGGCGTCTTCTCTATTTGCAACAAGAATCATACCTAAGTTATCAACACCTTCACTATTAGAAGTAGCATTTATCACAGCAGCCTTTTGCTCAAATGTCATATTATTATCCCACCAACCTCGAAGTTTGCCAGTAAAACCTACAATAATCATTTTACAAATATTTCTATTTGTGCTTTTCACTTTTTACAGATAGTTGCATATATAAGCATTCTATGAACAAGAATAGTAAGTTGTCTATCAATCAGACCATCAAGGTTCCATTCATAAATTTCAGAATCACTATAAGAGGTATTAGTTTGATTCCAGTCTCGTTCCTCTATAAGCACATCTTGAGAAGTTAGCCTAGAATAATAATAAGTTTGCATACTCGGTTTATGAGCGAACTTAGTATTACCACTATTCTTTTTGGAAAAACCCTGAAGTTTATTAAGCTCTAAAGAACTATGATCTTTAAAATCAAAGGTGTTTTTCATTTCATTAGCAAAACTTTCAGACAAATCCATAAGACTTGCTTTAAATTAAAAAAACTTTTTATCAAGAAGTTCTTCTAAATCATAAATTGATTTGAATTTAAGTTCTAAAATCTCAGGAGGTCTCTGCACAAGAATAGCCATAGTCTGTGCCTCTACATTAGTTTTAGAGGTAGCAGCTTTATTAAAAGTCTTCACATCATTTTTAATATGAATTACTAAAGCAGTTAATTCATCTAATTTTTTATCAAGAGAACCAAATATGTTCACCCAAAACTTTAACATAAAGTTCCAAATAATTATTTTGACAAATTAAATTATTAATTTCGTTGATGCTGACTGCCGCAACATATTCTTCAACAAATTTTTGAAAGGCAGTAAAGGTTATACCAGTATTATATGGTAAAACAAATTATGACTGAGGTGGGTAAACAGTCTTAATAATATTACTAGTTCCATCTTTATAAGGTCGTCCAAGAACGTTAATGAACAAAGGTAAATAAGTGGTTATAAACCAAGGCACAAAATATATAATTTGATTATGCAAAGCACAAGTTTCATAAAACTCTTGAGAAATATTATTTAAGCCATCAACACTATAAGTGTCAAAAAACCAAGTTTTGAATTGGTTCCATTTATCACTTAAAAATTCATTCTGAATGTACTTTTTTGTTAGGGAACCTGGGCTAAAATCTATACATTCAGCATCAAGTATTATTGAGATCAAAATCCATTTCTGACTTAGAAGCAATATCATTTGCATGAACAATATTAAGACGAGGATTAATTTTTATTTTATTAACAAATCTATCATTTTGATCCGCAAATATAACCGATGGTAAAGTATGTAAAGAAGCAGAACGATTATGAGTTGGACCATAAACTGGATCAATAGGGGAAATATAATGTATGGAAGACAATCTTCTAGCAGAAGAAAAATCGTGTGTCTACTAAAAGGAATATCATTAAACTCCATACAAATCCTACGATCAGGATTTTGAGTGATATGAGAATACTCAAGATTAGTGACTGCATCCGCCATTCGATTTAAATCAATAACTGATTTCAATGCCCAAGTAGTAGGAAAATTAATTTCTTCCCATTTTACAGGTTGTCTAGTAGTGACCTTAGATCTAACAAAATTAGTTTCTACTAAATAGTTTCAGCAGATGTATTGTATAACTTACATTGTGGATTTAACGTAGAAAGCAATTTGAAATAAATTCTATAAGATAAGCAAATTAATACAGAACCAGGTGCATAATTATAACCATACGTTTTAACATTCAAAGCTAAAGCATCAAGAATATTAGCATCAGTTAAAGATAACTGCAAATTTGGCTGAGTATTAAAATATACTGGACCATATGCCACAGTAGATTCTACAGAACCCATCAAAGATTGTCTAAAATTTAAATTTCTAGCATTACGTAAAGCAGCTAAAAATGTATCAAGTAACCCTTTAAGAGTTAAAGGCTTAAAAGAAATTTGTATCATGCCAATATGAAAGAAGTTATACTAAAGTTTATACAACTCAATATCTTGTTTATTTAGTAAACGAATAGTCTGTTCTGACGAATTTAACGCTAAAGATTGTTCAATAGTTTTAATCAACTTTTTATTATAGATTTTATCAAACCAACTATAATCATAAATGGTTTTAATATTAATTTTTGGAATTGTGACCTTTAAGCAAAAGGCTGTTGTGATAAATGCTACTTCTAATAGTGAAGGTGTTGATAACTTAGGTATGACTCTTGTTGCAAATAGAGAAGACGACGTTTATACCTTTAACCATTTTAGAATATTTCAATGGTAGATTTACCAATTAGTTCGAAACTGTTCATACCCTATAAAACTGTCTACGCTGTAAAACCTTGGGAGAATTCAGATGGTATAAAGATACTTATATGAGTAGGGTGATGGAACTACCCAAAAATAAGATGAACAGTGGAAAGCTAAATTCATAGATGGTCTTCCCCCATTATTTGCATTAAGGGTTAAAAAGATCCTTAGAAATGAAAATGATGAATTTTATAAATTACAATCTCAATTTGAAGATTTAAATATCAATACTATTACTTCTGATAATGTCATAAAACTTTTGAAAGAAGTTACAGAAAATAATTTTCGTCAAAAAATTATTCAATTAGTTATTAATAAAACTGCTAGCTCTTCAAAGAATTTTGGAAAACAAAAGAATGATTTTGAATATGAATATTCTGCTCTTTATTCTTTGTCTGACGTTCATAACAGACTTAACAAACAAACTATTTCTACAAGAGATTCTTTTTTTGATGATTTGAAGAATAAAATTGAATATTTGAAAAATGAGATTAAATCTATTAAAGAGATCAAATGATTTGTGATTATCGTCTTACTCAAATCGAAACTATTAATAACAAAGGAAAAAATATTGTTGAAGAAAATATTTTTGCAAAACCTTTTAATCCTGAACCTAAACAGGGCATGTTTTTAGGAATGATGCAAATTGTAATTGCACATAAGTGGTATGTTAAATACACCATATTAATTGATAATACTTTTTCTATAACTAATGTTACTATGATTGATAGTGGAGCTGATGTGAGTTGCATTCAAGAAGGCCTTGTACCTACTAAATACTTTGAAAAAACAACTCATATGGTTAAATCTGCATCTGGACATGCTTTAGATATAAATTATAAATTGCCTAATACTCGCATTTGCCAAAATAAAGTTTGCATTCCGCATTTCTTTTTCTTGGTAAAAAACAATTATACCTTCCAATTATACTTGGAACACCTTTTATAAATGTTATTTATCCATTTACTAGCATAAATGCTAAAGGTTTTTCTGCTACATATGAAGATTAGAATGTCAGTTATACTTTCATCGCTGACCCTATTTCTCGTGATATAAATGCCTTAATTGATATGAAGCAAAAGCATGTTGATTCTTTACAACTTGAATTGTTTAATATGAATATATTTGATACTTTAAAATCCACTAAAGTGCAAGAGAAAATCAAATTAATTTATGAACAAATAGCCATTGATATTTGTGTTGATCATCCTAGTGCTTTTGGGATCGAAAAAACATATTGTTACTCTTCCATATGAGGAAAACTTTTATGAGGATAATATTCCTACTAAGTCTCGTCCTTGCCAGATGAACGCCGAATTGGTACAATTCTGCAAAATGGAAATTGATAGCTTATTACAAAAAGGTTTGATAAAACCTTCAAAATGTCTTATACTGCTTTTTATGTTAATAATGCAGCTGAAAGGGAACGAGGTGTCCTCAGGTTAGTAATAAATTATAAACCTTTGAATAAATATTTAAAATGAATACGGTATCCTATTCCAAATAAAAGAGACTTATTATCTAGATTATACTATGCTAATATCTTTTTTAAATTTGAGTTAAAATCGGGATATTGGTAGATTCAAATATTTAAAAAACATTCTTATAGAACAACCTTTAAAGTCCCATTTGGACAATATGAGTGGAATGTTATGCTCTTTGATTTGAAAAACGCTCCTTCTGAATTTCAGAAAATTATGAATGATATTTTCAATCCTTATTTGGATTTTATCATTGTTTATATTGATGATATTTTGGTTTACTCAAAAGTTCTGAAAATGCATATTAAGCGTTTAGACATTTTCAAGAAAATTGTTATACAAAATGATTTGATGATTTCTAAACCTAAGATACGTTTATTTCAAACTAATTTAACATTTTTAGGATATCTTATTTGTCAAGGGAAGGTTACCCCGATTCAATGATCGATTGACTTAGCTTCTAAGTTTCCTGATGTTATTACATATATGACTCAATTGCAAAGATTTTTGGGAAGTCTAAATTATATTTCCCCCTTTTATAAGAATTTATTTCGTGACTTAGCCCATCATATGACAGACTGAAAAAAGATCATAAATCACCTTGGACTAATAGTCACTGAAATTTGGTAAAGAGTATTAAACTTCGTGTGTTATCTTTGCCTTGTCTAAATCTTGCTAATCCTGCATGGCAGAAAATTATTGAGACAGATGCCTCTAACATAGGTTATGGTGGAATATTGAAGTAGATCAATCCCCATGACAAAAATGAATATTTGATTAGATTTCATTCATGAAAATGGAGCGATGCTCAGAAGAAATATGCTACCATGGCTCATGAAATGTTGACCATTATCAAATACGTATTAAAATTTCAAGACGATTTATATAATCAAAAAATTTTGATTAAAACTAATGCACACTCAGTAAAATATATGTTTGATAAAGATTTTAATCGTGATGTTCAAAATTAATATTTGCTAGGTGGCAGGCCCAGTTAGCCCTTTTTGATTTTGAAATTCATTATAAAAAAGGGAGTGATAACTCTCTTCCAGATTTCTTATCCAGAGAATATAATGAGTTTTTTGTCTCATTTCTTTACAGATAAAACTTTAGTTACTATACTAAAGGTACTTCCTCTTAATTGAGATATACATGAAGAAATTCTATGGAAAATTATAGATGGCATGCTTATAGATATTTACTCTATTCATATGATAGAAGAAATCATTAATTTTGACGATGAAATATATTACTATAACGAATATTATGCTTTTGAATAAAACAAAATGTTTTGTTTGTAGGATGGACCCTCCTTGGGTAACCGAGGCCAGAGGAAAAGACGGTTATACCAAAGGAAGGGGAAGATCATCCCCAGGATCATCAGGATCGTCATATAGATCCTCTTCATCCAGCTCCCCATTATACAAAGAAGAGGGATGGTTTTGGTCAATTTAAAAGCTCTCAAAAAGAGGCTTTTTCTATACATCTGTAAGATATTCTAGAAAATAATATACTATACGCACAATTACAAGCGTATCTATCTTAAAAGCAGAGTGATACCTTTGCCTCGATAGCTAAAGATGAGATTGATGGTATCAAATCTTATGAAAGGGTAGGAAAGAAAAAAATGATATTTCTTCTAGAAAACTTTGAGATTCAGAGAAAAGAAGAACCTTGGATGATATTCCTGTGATATTTGATTAACGAATTATATTTCCCGGATGAGTCATACAAAATCCGATCTTATTATGTGGCAATCCTGATAAGTACTAGTAGTGTTGAGTTTCAACATTTTTCAGGTTATAACACCAGCGAGAACGTTTATAACTTCTCCAAAATTATTATAAAATAAATTATATTTATTGAAGATTGGGACATTTCCTTAATGAAAGAAGGACAAATCAGCCTAAACAAGCTCCCTACGAATTTCACCTATTGGGATTATATTAATGCTTTTATAAAGTCATAAGCATACTTGGTTTATTAAGATTTGTGCAAAGATATTTGCCTAGTCAATTCCTAATTGGTTCTTAAACTAGTGGTCATACCAAGGCCCAACGACAAAGATTTTGTCTGACCCTTTTTTAAAATTATACAGAGAATGGGTTAACATTTCACTGGACCTTAATAACTTATACCACTCAGATCATATCTATTATATGGAACGAATTGAACAAACCTATTTTTTCATCGAATTCTCTATTTCCTGGATTCATAAATGGACCCCGGAAGTTGGTTTTACCAAAGAACAAATTTCCTGTTTATATCAAACTTATTATAATAACTTTTGGGACAAATAAATGAAGAAAGATCCCAAAACAAAGTCTTTATACGGGCAAAAACTTCTGGACCTTATTACCCAGAAAATCCATGAATATGGTACTTCTCCTAAAATAGGGATAGTTGCTAATAGCTTCATTAAGCATATGGCCAGAAGAATTTCCAATCAAGATGGAAACAAAGAAGAAATGATTGATAGTTATTTAAACGTAGTTAGGAGGAATCTACTCGTAAATATCACTCTCGGAGATCGATTGTAAGTGAGTAAATTGTGAATAGTTCGATCATAGGCCCTGGTGTTGGCCAGAGTAACAAGGTACTTACTTTTATTCTTCCTTTCTTTTATTTTCTTCTTTCTCCGATCTAGAGCCGTGACTATGTCCGGCTAAAAGAATCATATCTATGTCGGATATATAACTTCACTTTTATATCTACCATGAATGATCTAGACATTATCTAAATATAAATAAATTTATTTATGGTTTCTTGACTTGGTTCCGAGATGGTGGTACAGTCAGATTTGATGCAAATACGTTATTGGCTTTGTCTTAGTGACTCCATCTAGCCAGTCGTGGTCCAAAGCCCGTTAATGAGTTGAAAAGGGCGCTCTATAATCAGTTAGAACTGCTAGACACATGGGCTCAATAACAATACGTATTTGAATCATGACAGACCTCTTGCTTGGGTAAAAAGATTAGATCCTTCCATACAGTTATAAAACTATATAAAAATTTGTATATATTTTGATTCGGATTTATTCCTTGAATTTGGATGTTAACAAGCTAGATTGAAGATGAACACGCGGACTACTGTCCGTCTTTTAAGATCCTGTTTCGTTGGTATCAGAGCCTAGGAAATTTCATGTACATGTAGGATTGATGTAAAGTATACGACATAGATATGATCTTTGTCTTCATAGATCTTGGAGAAACAAGTACTAAAAGTACTAGATTGGAAAAGGTAAATATACCTCAAAACCTTGATTTGTTAAACAAATGGATTATTTCAAAAATTAATATTAAAACCATTTATGATTATGGTTGGTTTGATAAAATCTCTAATAAATAGTTGATTAAATTACTAAAAATCTTTAGCGTTAAATTCGTCAAAACAAACTATTCGTTTATTAAATAAATGAGATATTGAGTTGTATAAACTTCAGTATATCTTCTTGCATATTGGTATGATACAAATTGTTTTTAAGCCTTCAACTCTTAAAGAGTTACCTAAGACATTTTTAGCTGCTTTACGTGATGTTAGAAATTTAAATTTTAGACAATCTTTGATGGGTTCGATAGAATCGACTGTGGCATATGGTCCAGTATATTTTAATATTCAGCCGAATTTGCAGTTATTTTTAATTGATGCTAATATTCTTGATGCTTTAACTTTGAATGTTAAAATGCATAGTTATAATTATGCACCTGGTTCTGAATTAATTTGCTTATCTTATAGAATTTATTTCAAATTGCTTTCTACGTTAAATCCACGATGTAATTTATACGATACATTTGCTGAAACTATTTTAGTAAAAACTAATTTTGCTAGATCTAAGGTCACTACTAGACGACCTATAAAATGGGAAGAAATTAATTTTCCTACTACTTGGACTTTGGAATCAGTTATTCCTTTAAACCGGATGGTGGATGCAGTCACTAATTCTGAGTATTCTCATATCACTTAAAATCCTGATGGTAGGATTTGTATGGAGTTTAATGATATCCCTGTTAGTAGACACTTGTTTTCTTCTGCTAGAAGATTGTCTGCTATACATCATATTTCCCCTATTGATCTAGTTTATGGTCCAGCTCGTAATCGTGCTGCTTCTTTACATACTTTATCATCGGTTATATCTGCGGATCAAAATGATAGATTTGTTAACAAAATAAAAATTAATCCTCGTCTTAATATTGTTCATGCAAATGATATTGCTTCTGATATTTCTAATAAGGATATTCCTTCTCAGTCCGAATTGGATATTGATCTCAATAATACTTGATGATGAATGTACATCAAATAGATTTTAGCCCAGGTTCCCTAGCAAGGAAGTACATTCAGAATGAATTTTTAAGTGATAAATGGAACCAGTTCAAAACTTAGTTTTTTGACACTTATAGTGTCGATGACTTAAATAATATTTCTCAAGAGTTTTATAAAACTTGTGTTTTGCATAATCACATTATGTATTTTGTGTCTTGGTTTATAACCACTTATTTACTTTTGTTCATTAACGTTCTTGAACGATCATATAAAGATGGAACTGGTAATATTATCAAGGTTGTTTACCCACCTCAGTCATCATTTGTTTACCTAATAATACAGGTATAACCTTTACTGCCTTTCAAAAATTTATTGAAGAAGAAGTTGCGGCAGTCAGCATCAACAAAATTAATAACTTAACTTGTCAAAATAATTATTTGGGACTTTTTGTGATGAATTAACTGTTTTAGTAATTCATATTAAAAATGATGTAAAGACTTTTATTAAAGCTTCTACCTCTAAAACTAATGTAGAGGCACAAACTATGGCTACTCATGTGCAGAGACCTCTTGAGATTTCAGAATTTAAATTCAAATCAATTTATGATTTAGAAGAACTTCTTGATAAAAAGTTTTCTGAATATAAAACAAGTCCTATGGATTTGTCTGAAAGTTTTGCTAATGAAATGAAAAACACCTTTGATTTTAAAGATCATATTTCTTTAGAGTTTAATAAACTTCAGGGTTATCCCAGAAAGAATAGTGGTAATACTAAGTTTGCTCATAAACCGAGTATGCAAACTTAGTATTATTCCAGGCCAACTCCTCAAGATGTGCTTATAGAGGAACGAGATTGGAATCAGACTAACACCTCTTATAGTGGTTCTGAAATTTATGAATGGAACCTTGATGGTCTGACTGATAGACAGCTTACTATTCTTGTTCATAAAATGCTTATGTATGCAACTATCTGTATAAAAGTTAAAAACACAGATAGAAATATTTGTCAAATGATTATTGCAGGTTTTACTGGCCAACTTCGTGGTTGGTGGGATAATTATATGACCTTTGAGCAAAAGGCTGCTGAGATAAATGCTACTTCTAATAGTGAAGGTGTTGATAACTTAGGTATGTCTCTTGTTGCAAATAGAGAAGACGTCGTTTATACATTAGTTTTAACCATTTTAGAACATTTCAATGGTAGATTTACCAATCAATTCGAAACTGTTCGTACCTTGTTAAATGGTCTACACTGTAGAACCTTGGGAGAATTCAAATGGTATAAAGATACTTCAATGAGTAGGGTGATGGAACTACCCGAAAATAAGTATGAACATTGGAAAGCTAAATTCATAGATGGTATTCCCCCATTATTTGCATTAAGGGTTAAAAAGATTCTTAGAAATGAGAAGGGTGAAATTCCTAATGGAGATTATACCTATGGGCGATTGATAAGAGTTTGCACTCACGAAGGGATAAACTTGTGCAACAAAATGAAATTATCTAGACAACTTATGATGTATAAGCTTAGAGAAAGATCTCAGCTAGGAGACTTTTGTACCTAGTTTGGTTTACCTGATACTTCGGCTAATAGCAAGAAGAAGACCGAACATAGAGATTCGAGAGATTCTAATCCCGATGAACCTTATAGGAAAAGAAGACATAGCCGAAGATCTAAGGAAGAACGGAAAGATAGAAAAGTCTCTCGTAGATCTAAAAGATTTACTAAGAATAGGTTGAAGCGAGAGCTCACCATAATTAAGTGTTATAGGTGTGGCCATTTTGGACATATAACACTTAATTGCAAGCTTAAAAAGCTGAAAACCTTAGAATTGGATGAAGAAGTTCATGATAAGGTTTATAGTTTTTTATACACCTCTGGTTCGGAGTCCGATTATGATTCTGAGTCAGGTTTTAAAGACAATATTGTTTTGCCTGAATTATCTTACAATAATCAGCATGGTAATACAAATGATTGTGATACTTGTAAATTTGGTCAAGGTGATATTTGTTCCTGTGAAAATGATGAATGTTATTAATTACAATCTCAATTTGAAGATTTAAATATCAATACTATTATTTCTGATAATGTCATAGAAATTTTGAAAGAAGTTACTGATAATAATCTTTGTGAAAAAATTATTCAATTAGTTGTTAATAATACTGCTAACTCTTCAAAGAATTCTGGAAAACAAATGAAAGATTTTGAGTATGAATATTCTGCTTTTTATTCGTTGTGTGAAGTTCATAATAGACTTAACAAATAAACTATTTCTACAAGAGATTTTTCTTTTGATGAGTTGAAGAATGAAATTGAAAATTTGAAAAATGAAATTAAATCTATTAAATAGAATCAAATGATTTGTGATCATCATCTTACTCAGATTGAAACTGTTAATAGCAAAGGAAAAAATATTACTGAAGAAAATACTTGTGTAAAACCTTTTATTCCTAATCCTAAACAAGACATGTTTTTAGAAATGATGCAAATTGTAACTGTTCATAAGTGGTATGTTAAATGCACCATATTAATTGATAATACTTTTTCTATAACTAATGTTACTATGATTGATAGTGGAGCTGATGTGAGTTGCATTCAAGAAGGCCTTGTACCTACTAAATACTTTAAAAAAACAACTCATATGGTTAAATCTGCATCAGGACATGCTTTAGATATAAAGTATAAACTGCCTAATACTTGCACTTGTCAAAATAAAGTTTGTATTCCACATTTCTTTTTCTTATACACTCTAATTATGCTTGAAACACCTTTTATAATGTTATTTATCCATTTACTAGCATAAATGCTAAAGATTTTTCTGCTACATATGAAGATCAGAATATCAGTTGTACTTTTATCACTGACTCTATTTCTCATGATATAAATAGTTTTATTGATATGAAGGAAAAACATGTTCATTCTTTACAACTTGATTTATTTATTATGAATACATTTGATACTTTAAAATCTACTAAAGTACAAGAGAAAATCAAATTAATTTTTGAACAAATGACCATTGATATTTGTGCTGATCATCCTAGTGCTTTTTGCGATCGAAAAAAGCATATTGTTACTCTTCCATATGAGGAATACTTTTTTGAGGATAATATTCCTACTAAGTCTCGTCCTTGCCAGATGAATGCCGAATTGGTAGAATTCTACAAAAAGAAAATTGATAGCTTATTACAAAAGGGTTTGATAAAGCCTTTAAAATCTCCTTGGTCTTGTACTGCTTTTTACGTTAATAATGCAACTGAAAGGGAACGAGGTGTCCCCAGGTTAGTAATAAATTATAAACCTTTGAATAAATATTTAAAATAGATACGGTATCCTATTCCGAATAAAAGAGATTTATTATCCAAATTATACAATGCTAATATCTTTTCTAAATTTGATTTAAAATCAAAATACAGGCAGATTCAAACTAATATAAAATTCTTAGGACATCTTATTTGTCAATGGAAGGTTACCCCGTTTCAACGATCGATTGACTTTGCTTCTAAGTTTCCTGATGTTATTACTACAGGACTCAATTGCAAAGATTTTTGAGAAGTTTAAATTATATTTCCCCCTTTTATAAGAATTTATCTCGTGACTTAGCTCTGTTATATGACAGGCTGAAAAAAGATCATAAATCACCTTGGACTAATAGTCACACAGATTTGGTAAAGAGTATATATATGTTACTATTATCTTATTATATTATTATTATTATACATTACACATGAATTTTATATATAATGTATATATAATATATTCTCTGCAAGATTAAAGAATAGTTTGGTATATTTGACATATATTTAATTTAGGGAAAGGGGACAAATATACCCCCGAACTTTCAAAAATGGTATGTCAATACCCTTCGTCATACTTTTCGTCCATGAGTACCCTTGCCGTCCAATAACTAGTGCACATTTGCCCCTCCCACTAACGGAAGACTCATTTTATACACGTGGCATAATCATACGCCTTAACTTGAATTGACCAAATATTTAACCCAAATTTCAAATATCCATTGACCAGCCCCATTACCCATTTAACAAACTATCTACAAACCTAAAGAAGAAAGCCCATTTACTTTTAACGCTTCTACTTCTTCTTAAGGTCGCCGCCGCCGTCGTTGCTGGTCGTCTTTATTTTCGACGTGGGTGATTGGATCACGAATTCGTCGGAGCTCGTTGGTTCGCCGGAGACGACGTCACGGCAGTTGGGTTTCGCCAGTTGTTTGTCGTGAGTTCACTGGGGTCTATTGGTTGCTTACTAGCTCACCGGAGCTCGTGGCGTTGTTGTTGTTATCGACTGTTAACTGGAGCCAAAAGCTCGCTGGAGAAGGAGGAGAAAGAGGTTTCGGTGGTGTTCGTTTGTTGTATTTGTTGTTCGTTGCTGGATAATTGGAGGAGGGGTTGTGTGGTTACTCCGGTGGTGGCGGCGGCTGTGTTAGGTTGTGATTGGAGAAGAAGTTAATCAAACTTTAATATTAATTTTAAATAGTTTAAATATTTGATTATTGTTAACTATGGTAAAAAAAATTTATGTCTTATTACATTATAAATTGCTAATTACTATTGTATGATTTGTAATATCTTTTACGCAATTTTCAAATAATAAAGGTTATTTCTTCTTTTCTTAATTTATGTGATACTAATAAAATTTCGAGATTCAATCAATTTCTTTTGTCTTTGAAATATTTCTAGTTGTTAATTACTGTAATTTACAACACTTTCTAAGTAATTTTCAAATAATATATATTATTTCATTTATCTTAATTTATGTGTCGCCAATAAAATTTGAAGAGTCAATCAGATCTTTTATATATTTTATATCTTTTAAATATTTAAGTAATTAATTTGGGTGTTTTAATTAGGTTTCCTTTTAGAGGAAATTGGGTGGGTATTGGGTTATGGGGCGGATAGTTGGGTTATGGGTTAAAAAAAAGGGTCAAACGGGTAATCCAATAGGATTAAGACACGTGTAATAAATTAGGGGTCCGTTAGTGAGAGGGGTATATGTGTACCTATAATTGGACGGCAGGGGTTTATGTGGACGGAAAGTATAACGAAGGGCATATACATACCATTTATTAAAATTCGGGGGTAAATCCGTCCCTTTGCCGTTTAATTTAAGACCATAAGATTCAAAAGTCATTTACCTAATATATCTGCCTTCTTCCTCTCTCTCAAACAAAAAAAAAAAAAAAAAAGAGAAAAGACCTAAACAAAGAATAAAAATTTTCAGATCCATTCTCTTTTTGTTTGAAAAGTCTTCTGGTGTGTTTTCACCGATTCATCATTAGTAAGACATAACTATCAAGACATTCTTAAATGTCACCCTTATTCTTTATTGAATCTGAATCTAGTTTCATAATTAGCAATGTCAAGATACATACAACAATAAAGAAATTCTTCAATTAGAATTTTGAGATAAGTTTTATTATCTAAATATTTAAAATTTGTTAAGTAACTAAGTAACAAGGAGAGAGTTTTAGTTATTCGAAAAAAAAGTAGTTTTTTTTTTTGGAATGCCCTAAATGTAAGAAGAAAGTGACAAAGATGAGTGACGTTTTGCGATGATTGTGACAAGAAGAAGGTAAAACATGCCTATTACAATAGGTGTGGGTGTGCCTATTAGGAGTTGGTTTGTGGTGGCATTGCCCTTTTTAAACGCAACTATAGGGATTCAAACTCACGCATAGTGTGAGCAGGAGAGCCTCACTCCGCTGGGCCGCAACATCTTGATGATCTCGGGAGTATAAAGAATTAGAAATAGGTAAATGAACTTGTAAAATTACAAACATAGACAGTTTGTAGGATTAGGAGTTGATTTTTGTTGACGTCGCACTTTTGCAACGCAGCTATGGAAATTTTGTTGTTTGATATAGATCTATTTTTTTTCATTTGCACATGAGAAAAGAATTGTTAGGCTTTGACTGACATTATAATAAAAAGAAAAAAAAATGTATTTTTTTATCTTTCAAATAATTTGATTTTTAATTTTTGCCATTCAAATATTTGAGCCTTATCGAGCCCCATCACAACCAAGGACTAGACGAAAATTGAATAAAACTAGGAATAAATGTACACTACTCGAATAAAATATGGATAGCCCCTATTTTATTTTGATGTGACCTATATTCTGAAAGAATCAAGTTCTTCCACCAATTATTCAAGAAGGTAAAAATGGAATAATAAATTAATATAAGAATTTTTATATGGAAAAGTATTTCTTTAGGGAGGCATAAAACATGATTTATCTCTATTAGTATTACTCAATCTCTCAACTATAGCCCAAGTGATATTTAAGATTACACCACTTTATATAACTAAGGAATTGACTCCTACAACTAATCCCAATATTGTTGATACCTTTCTAAACATTTTCCTAGACTATATGAAAATCGCTTGCAATTCAAAATCAACACATACTACAAATCACATGGAAAGTAAAAAGCGTACAATTTTGAAATCATAAGAATCTAATTATTACAACTCAAGAATATTATAAATAACACTTATGTCTTAACCTAAATGAATAAATAAATATTCACCACACATGACACATTAATAATTTCAAACTTAATTACTTGCGTCTCCAATCTTTACAACTAAATATGTACACATGCAAATCCAAAACTTGATAACTTTGGAGGATGTAAAGCTTACCAACCAAGCTTAACTCCAACCAACTAGAGAAAATCCGATCTGCAGCCACCACACTCAGAGCGTCAATATGAAATAACGTACCAATTATATATGTAAAGATAGTAAAATATTACAACTAAATACGAACATCACACTGCCAACAGCTTACAACCAATCTACTTGGATCGATTTTTATTCTTTTTGTCCTTAACAATTGAACTTATGCATGGTGAGACATAAATTCTTTGAGAGCACGGAATATACCTTGTCAAACATTATGATGTAAAAACATAAATTTATATTCCACGAAAAAATGAGAGTCAAAAGTGCCCATGACTTGAGGCTATGAAGGACATTGGGCCTTAAATCTCTTCCCTTTATGAATTGGGCTTGTCATTCGGAGCTCTACTTGGCCCAAAATAAATCATCAATGGCGACTTGATACTCATTTTTGTAGGGTTTCTGATTCTCCATAAGAAGAAATCGAAGGCAGCATCGCCGAGAGATAGAAGAACAATGAAGACTATACTCTCATCGGAGACAATGGATATCCCTGAGGGGATAACCATCAAGGTTAAAGCAAAGCAAATTGAAGTTGAAGGACCAAGAGGAAAGCTGACTCGCAATTTCAAGCACTTGAATCTTGATTTTCAGCTCATAAAGGATGAAGAAACTGGTAAGATGAAGCTAAAAATTGATGCTTGGTTTGGATCTCGGAAGACTACTGCTGCTATTCGAACTGCACTTAGTCACGTTGAGAATCTCATTGAGAATCTCATCACTGGTGTTACTAAAGGGTACCGTTACAAAATGCGTTTTGTGTATGCACATTTTCCTATCAATGCTTCAATCTCTGGTGGGAACAAGTCTATTGAGATTAGGAACTTTCTCGGCGAGAAAAAGGTACCCTTTCTTACTATTTCTTTCAATTTTTTTGTGTTTTATTTGCTCTTGCTTTGTACACTATTGTCTCCGCTATAATTTATTTGGCCTATTATGACTTAGGTCAGAAAATTTGAATCTTGTTAGTCGTTTATGTTAAGCATACCAAAATGCTTTTTAGTCTTGTGGTCTTAGACTTGTCGTTTAGAAAGTTGTAAAACAAATTGAAACGGAGGGAGTATATAGTTTCTGTGGTGCATTTTCAGGGGATTTGCTTATAAAGTTGATGTATTTAACTGCTATTATTTCTATTGCTGATGTGGAGTAGATTCCTAAAGCAAATTGGAAATTCTGTTAAAATACAACTTTTTTGCTTTTCGAAAAAAGGAGGGCTTTTTACAGCTTAGTTATCCACAACTGTATGTTAAATTATCAATTGGCTTGTTTTGCAATTGAGAGGTCTGAGAAATTAGTCTTAGGTTGGTAGATAGTAAAACTTAGGTGTATTTGGATGCTACAACAGCTACATGTTGTAGGGCCTCTATTAACACTGAACAATGCTCTTCTGAGTCCTCCGTTTGGCTGAAATTTGTCTTAACGTTTAAATAGGGACGTGCACTTAGACAATGTTATTGTACTATTGTTTGGGTTATTGTTTCTATGAAGTGAAGTAGTTTGTGACTGCCTATTCATGCCTCTGCTTTATCTCCACGAGTAAATAAATGTGAGGAACTAGAGATCTTGATTGAAATACTTGTAACTAATAAAGAAGGGAAGTGCAATCAATAGATGAACAGAGGGATGTTTGAGTCTTAATATTAAGTGAAGATGCTTTAAGCCTGATCCCATAAGGAATGACATTATTATACGAAGCCATCTTTGATGGATTGAGGTGCTCTTTTAATTTCATTTGCTGCTAAGTGTTTATAATAGTTTGCTACATTGTTGGAATTAAATTGCTTCCTTGAGTCTAGTTTTGTCACCATACTATGGGGATCACTTTGCAGTAGTCTATAACATTTATTGTTTGAATAATGCTATGATGCTTAAAAGGCTTTCCATGATACGTGTGTCTGTCACAAATTTTCTTGATGGACAAGAGTCTACCTTTGAGATGTTACTGCAGGTTAGTAAGGAACTAACTTCTTTGCTTTCAGGTGAGGAAAGTCGATATGCTTGATGGGGTTACAGTTGTCCGTTCTGAAAAAGTTAAGGATGAATTGGTATTGGATGGAAATGACATCGAACTTGTTTCTCGGTCTGCTGCCCTCATAAACCAAGTAAAACTCCCATATCTTTTCCCCTTTATATATGTCTTCATTCATACAAAGAGTTCTGCATGTTTACTAAACTCACTCTCTTTCTTTTGACAGAAATGCCATGTAAAAAACAAAGATATCCGTAAGTTTTTGGATGGTATCTATGTTAGTGAGAAGGGAAGAATAGTTGAAGAAGAGTAAGTGCTAGCAAACTGGTTCTAAGATTATACACCGATTTCATAAGAACATATTTGAAGTTAAATCAACAATTTTGGTACTAGGGATTTCTTGATAACTACATATCTGTTAAGGATAAGTTTTTTGTTTTGTGTATGGTTCATTAAGAGATGGATGCTTTCTTTGGACTGTTTATTTATCTTCAGATCAATTTCAATGTCTTTTTTTAACCTGTTGGTTGTTGCCATTTTGAGTTTCTCCAAGAAAGTGTTATGAAGAGATACCATGACAATGTAACATTCTTAAAAATGGGTTTTGACTTGAGTGTATGAGGGATTTGGTTGATGTTAAAGTTGCTCAATTCGGATGAATTTCAATCCCTTTTATCTCTCAGCTTGAAAGAGCACCAACAATCGTGTTATCATACAAGATAGCAATGTGTGCATGGTGACTTGTTACGCGCATCGTATTTATTGTTAAAATGTTTTACAAAACATTATTTGGTTTGTTAATAATATTAGCAATTACCAACCTTTGAAGGTGTGTTTTGTGTTGTGAAAATGGCTGGCCAAGTTGTTGGGCCTGAGACTTGACTTGATAATAATAAAAACTCGTTCAATAAATTTTAAATTTATTGATTTAGAAGTTTAATTCTTAAAAATTATTGAATTTTAAATTAATAAACTTGACAAAAGCTAAATGAATTTGGCCGAATCAACTATACATTGGCTCTCTTTGGTAGGACTAAAGCAATATTTGAAGTACAAGTAAATTATATGTTTGTATGAATACTTTATCGAAAAAATCCGAAACAATCCGAAAAATCGAAAAATCCGAAAAAAATTGAGTTTTATTGGTTTGGTTTATAAATTTAAAAATCCAACACAAATGGTTTGGTTTAATTATTGAAAAATCCGAACCAATTCGATCATGTACACCTTTAGTTAATGGTGTAAAATTTAAGACAATCTCTTTGCACAATTAGTGAGATATATATTCCATTTTTCTTTCTTTCTGCCCAACATAATTTTTTCAACGTAATTTTTTTAAAAAAATCGCTGCAAGATTAGGAGTGCATTTAAGTTTAGTTAGTCAAGTACATGAGTATTTTTAAAACTGTCAATAGTTCGTGACAAAAGCAACAATTCACATTAAGTTTTCAATACTTCTTTCTTAATCTTTTATAAATAATTTTCTTGAAAAATATTTTTCATAGATTTGAAATTGTAGGGGAAAAAAAGAAGGAATAATATAGTTTGTGATGGTGAACGTCATCCATGATGGCAGCTCTACTATGTTATTATTGAATATTTACATGTGGAATAACATGCCAAAATGATAATTAATTAATTAGATAAAGCTTAAGTGGCGCCTTTGTCGTCGGTTAAACCAATCGAAAGAATATTTCCCATCTCCAACTTAATACACTTTCTACCCAAATCCAAATTTCGGAAAATAAGTTTTTAAAAGAACCAAGAAAATTACTTTACTAGTGAAAGAATGGACGGAAATAAGGTCTATAGTCAATAATAATTTAAGTTATATACTTTAAAATTGTAAAAAATTTACACTAACAATATAATTTGAGTAAATATAACAAGTTTTATGTCAACTTAAATGCTATAAAATATTTGTACATTGTTAATACATAGTAAAACTTATGTGTATATATTTTAAATCAACGTAGAACTGACACTTTCAGTACCATGAAATTTTTTCACTTTTTTCGAAGTTCAACTCTAATTGTCTAGCCATAAAATTCTGGAATTCAATTTCAAATTGAATTTTAAAATTTTCAAGAATTTGAAAAATAACAAAAATGTGATTTCACTCTAAATTACTCAAAAAAGTAAAAAAATAACTCTAATTTATATTCATGGTCAATTACAACCTCAATTTTCTAATATCATTTTTATTTTTAAAAGAGAAATTACCTTGTACAAAGAAAAATCAACGCCCATACACAACTTCAAAGTGTGTTTGGTATGAAGGAAAATATTTTTTAGAAAATATTTTTCAATTTTCTTATGTATAATTAGCTTAAATGTTTTAGAAAATATTTTCCAAATCAACTTATTTTCCTCAAATTTGAGGAAAATCACTAATCTACAATAGGTAAGGAAAACATTTTTCAAAACTCCTTTTCAACCTCACACCTTAATTTTCCACCCTAACTCAAGTCTCGGGTATCAATTCATGATACTAATCAAGATTTGACTCTTAATTCTTGATTCGGGACCTAACTCCTAATCTCCATGTGAGACTCAACTCTCGAATTTCGGGTCAAGTTGGGATCCAATTTCGATTTGGGTGTCAGGCTCTAGATTAGAATTCGAGATCAGATTTTGGATCAGGCATCGAAGTCGGATCCCAATTCAGGTGTTGGGGTGGAGTTCTGAGTCGAAGGTTGGAATCAAATTTCGGATCGAGTGTTGAGGTTGAATCCCAGGTCAAGGGACATTTTCGGGTCCTGAATCAATCGTCTGCACTAGGCATCTAGTATCAAGGTGGGATCCTAGTTCGAAAGTCGGGCATCGAATTGAGGGTCGTGGTTGGGTCTAGATTCAAGTCTCAGGTCTTGCGTCGAGGTTGGGTCCTAGTTCATAAGTCGGGTTATGTTGTCGTATCCTGATTTGGGTGTTGAGTCTAGGAGCTAGGTCTTGAGTTAAGTACCAGGATCGGGACCTGGATCAATCATCAGGATCGGGAGTCGTTGTTGGTATCAGAGTTAGGACCATATTCAATTTGGATGTTGGATTCCAATTTGGGAGTTGGGGTCATGTCTCAAATTTGGTGTCGAGGTTAAATTCTGAATCTCAAATTTGTCATCGAAGTCCTATCCTAGTTCGGGTGTCGGGGTTGGGTCTTGAATATGTTATCAAGATTGTATTTGTGTGAAATGTTATTTTCCTAAAAAGTATTTTCTACTCTCTAGCAAAAAATAAGAGATATGTTCTAGAAAAATATTTTTCACTCGCCAACCAAACATGAAAATATAAGCTAGAAACCAATTTGTTTTCTAATAAAACATTTTCTAGGAATATATTTTCCTTTCATACCAAACACCCAACTCAGGTTTTATTGCTAAGGATTTACTCCTTCATCTCAATTTACTTGTTGTACTTTTTATTTACATGCTCTTAAGAAAATACTAGTTGTTCACCTTATTAAAAATAGTTATTCTAGATTACTTGTCAATTTACAAAATTAAGAGAGAATTAATTTTTTTCTTCTTACTCTTACAATTAAAATTCTTTTTCGAAAATGTGAACAAGTTTGTCTTTACAACTACGTAAATCCTTCTTATTTATAATCTCTTATGGTACATGTAAAGGAGAAAGCAGATAATATAATTAATATAAAACGGAGAAAGTACTATTAATGATAAGTGGAAAAAATAAATTATAAAGTGTTCACATTTGTAAAATTGTCAAGAAGTTTTTTAAAGGGTAAGTTAATAAAATTATCTTCATATTTATGATTTCTTTAATATCGTGTAAAATGAAAGTGATCTTCTAATATGAGATGAAGAGAATACTTATTTTTAAAATCAGAATAGATAATTTGAGACTGAGAGACAAGGGTGGAGCCAACATACTGAACCCCTTTGATGAAAAATATTATTATTTATGTATGGTTAAAATCATTTTTTATGTATATATAGTATATGTTAAACCTCCTTTTATTAGTTTATGTATTTACTTCTTCAGATTTTTAACCCTTATTAAAAAATTTAGCTCCACCACCAAAGGAGTAGCATTACTAAATATGTCTTCCATTTAAAGATGTAGCTAATTAATGACTAAAGCATTGGCAACTCACATGTTGATGTTTTACTCAAACCAATGCATTTCTTGGCGTTCTTCATGGATCTTACATAAATCATTAATCTTAATCTCGTGAGCTTTCTTTTAATTTTGAAAAATTATTTTATGTCACATTAATTAGTTACACCTACACATCTCCCAAGGATTCATCTAAGAAAGAATTTGAAATTAATTATTTCACATTAGTACGCAACGTACGGTTGACATTTGAATCATTACCTTTATTGTTTTGTTCCTATTACATCCAAACTAAGAATTAAGAAATACTTCATTCGTTTCAAATTAATTGTCCATTTTTTTCTTTACACTCCTTTTAAAAACCATAAATAAGTAGGATAGTTTTGCTAAGTTACTTTTTAAGAAACTTTTTCAGAATTTTACACCAGTTAAAAAAAGGTTAAAAGCTGGCTAGCAATCTCAATTTTTTATTTGCCTACAATCGATCCGAAACCAACAAACAAGAATTAATTTTAAAGATAAAATGAAAAAATATAATTAATTCTATTTTGATTTTGTAAATTGATGAATAGTTTGGGATAACTATTTTTAATAACGTGTACAACATAATATGATATGAAGGGATTATATATTCTTTATAAATGTACACATTATTAGTCTTCATGCTCATCACAACCTTAAACTCCTCACATTACTCCAAAATAACATGTCCAACTTCAAATCAATTGTATCTTTACAATTTTTCTTTTTCTCTTCAATTTCACTCTTATTACTTATACCTTCTTGTTTAGCTTACAATGTGGTTAATTTTGGAGCTAAAGGAGATGGAAAGATAGACTCAACCGCGCCATTTCTTCGCGCTTGGATGTCTGCATGCAGCTCAACTAGTCCATCCAACGTGTACGTTCCTAAGGGAACATACCTTCTAAGGCCAGTGACATTCACTGGCCCTTGCCGGAGCAAAATTGAGTTCCGTATTGACGGAACTATTGTTGCTCCGGTTGATTATAATGTCATTGGAGGTTCAAACTTTTGGATTTTGTTTTATAAAGTTAGTAGACTTTCTATCTATGGTGGAACAATTGATGCTAAAGGACATAGTTTTTGGTCATGTAGAAGATCTGGACATTCTTGTCCTCCTGGAGCTAGGGTAAGTAATTATGTTTTTAATCAACTTATATGTAACTTAATAAAACAAAAGTTTAATTTCTATAGAATATTAACTAATGTAAAGAATTTTATAATATCAGTTCATTTAAAATATGATAAAATATATATATTGTTTACTATCAAAAATAGAGATTTGTGCTATAAAACATGATTTCTCACTTATTTTTTAACAAACCAACTCATTGAAAAAACACATGATAGGAAGCAGATTACTATTGAAATACTTGGAACCTTCCAAATTTTTTCGTATAAAAACATTACTTTTTTTTTTCTTTTCTCACATATTCAATCAAAATATCACTGAATATTTTTCAGGGGAAAAACAATAATTTTTTAATAATGATACGTAATTGTTTGAAATATTGAAAAAACTTTATTTTGTGTCTCACATAAACTGCCATTAGTTGTGTAAGGCGCCTTTTAGTCTCACAAAATATAAAAACTCAAAAGTATTAAGAATTGGGTTCACATTTTTGTGAGACAAAAAAATATGTCTCGCATAATTAACTAGATAGTATCATCAATTGTGTGAGACACGTAATAAAGCTTTTCAGAAAAGTTGTAGCATTTGACTCTTTCTAATAGTCATCTTTTTAAATAATATTTCATCATAACGGTGTATATATTTTGTATAATAAAAAATTATCTAAACAAACGATGTTATTATAATATTATTATAATATTGTAATATATCTTCTTTCACTACTTGATTATAATCTTTTTGTTTGAATGCAGTCAATTACATTATTATGGTGTGATAATGTAGTGGTAAGTGGATTAAAATCATTAAATAGTCAGATAATGAATATGGCAATTGATTATAGTAGCCATGTAAGAGTTGAGAAAATAAGAATAAGATCTCCAAGTGGAAGTCCAAATACTGATGGAATTCATATAGAAAATTCAAGAGATATTACTATTACAGATAGCATTATTCAGACCGGAGATGATTGTATATCTGTTGGCACTGGTTCTATGAATATGTGGATTCAAAAGATTGGTTGTGGCCCTGGACATGGCATAAGGTAAATTATTATTTCGAGGCGTATTCAGAATTTTAAATACATATATCATAAGTTCTAGAGAGAAATATCGAAAATATCTCTAAATTTTGCATGAATTATTAGTTTCATTTTCGAACTATTGATAGCTTTAAAAAGACCTCTTTACTTGATTAACTGAATTTAAATACACCATTGATCTTGCATGCAACATGAGTGAAATATAGTACCCTTAAGTACTCGCCAAGTTTAGGAGTGTTTTCAACACTTCTCTCGATTTTTTTTTACTAAGAGTCACATGTTCTTACAAGAGTTTGAGACCATCTGTTGTCACGTAGCAATTTTTTTCCTTTTTCTTTTAAAATTCATATAGTTAAACCAAATCTATATATTAGATGATATTACATATAATTATTGGATTCAACTGATATATAAGATATTACTAATTTTAAAAAATAAGAATTAATTTTGCACTTATAATTTAATTTTGAAAGGTTAATGAGTTCTATAATAAGAACCTAAAGGTAGTAAGTTAAATTTATATCTTAAATCCACATATTGATCATTGTGCACCCATACTTATGAATCTTGGATCCGCTTTTGATAACATCCAATATCTTTTTTTCAAATATTTGATTTTACGTGTGTTTGGTATGAAGGAAAATGTTTTTCATGGAAAATGTTTTCTTGGAAAACAAGTGGATTTTTAATTTATTTTCTCATGTTTGGTTACTGAGTAGAAAATATTTTTTAATATTTGGTTGGTGAATGAAAAATATTTTTTCAGAAATTATCTTTTATTTTTGGCTTGAGACTAGAAAGTACTCTTTAGAAAAATAATTTTTGACCCAGTGGCGTAAGAAAACTGGAATTTAAAAAATTTGAATTATTTTCCAGAAATAATTTCTTTTTAAAAAAAAATGGACGGGTGGTGGTGTTTAAGGGATGGCTGGAGTAGGGGTGGCATAAAAAATGAAATATTTTGAAATATTTTTCAAAAATATATATTTTTTAAATTTTTTTTTGATGGAGGTGACTTGGGTGGGGGGTGGTGGGGGAGGAGGGAGGGGGGTATGGTTGGAGGTGGCGTAAAAATGAAATTTTTTTAATTTGAAATATTTTTCAAACACAATTTTTTTAAATTTTTTTTTGACGAAGGGTGGCCTAGGTGTGTGTGTAGGGGGTTTGGGGCGGGGGGGGGGGGGGGGGAGGGGGAGCGTAAAAATGAAAAAAAATTAAAATTTGAAATATTTAACCATTTTTTTTTTGTGAGGGGAGGGGGTAGGGTTTGGTTGAGGTAAAAAAAATCTTAAAATTTAAAATATTTTTCAATCTTTTTTTTTTTGTTTAGGGGAAGGGGTGGGTTGGGGGTAGGGATAAAAAACTTATAATTTTTTTTCTTTGAATGGGAGGATCGGGTACGGGGTAGTGTAAGAAAAGAAATATTGAAGCATGACATAGAGTTTTGAAAAATGTTTTCCTTAATTTTCTGAAGGGATATATTTTCTAAAATTTGAGGAAAATGAGTTGATTTGAAAAACATTTTCCAAAGCATTTCAGTCGGCCAAACATCGAAAAATTGAAAAACATTTTCTAGAAAATGTTTTCTTTCATACCAAACACACCCTTTATCTTGGATCCACCTCTAATAACATCCAATATCCTCTTTTTTTTTCAATCACATTTTATCTTTTTGATACTATAAACATTACATTTTAACTATGCCCAAACACCTACTATATATTTTGAAGATTTGGTTATTTTGTGTTATATATATTGCAGCATAGGAAGTTTGGCCAGTAACCTAAATGAAGAAGGAGTACAGAATATAACAGTGGCAAATTCAGTATTCACAAAGACACAAAATGGTGTGAGGGTAAAGTCATGGGCAAGGCCAAGTGATAGTTATGCTAAAAATCTCATCTTCAGAAATCTTGTTATGAAGAATGTTGGCTACCCTATTCTCATTGATCAAAACTATTGCCCTGATAACAATTGTCCTCATCAGGTATTATTT